>OY728136.1:1880664199-1890664199 GCA_963277665.1 Viscum album
TTTATTTCATTATTTTGTTGCATTAATAAAATAATATTTTTTATTAGTTTATTATTATATTTAATAGTAATATTATATTTAATTACATGTGCGCTAATATATTATTAATTATTAATATCATTTTTAACTTAATTAGATAATTTTTTTTTTAAATTTGAAATTAACATTTTTTTTTATTTTTTTTTATTCCCCCTAACTACCCACACTTCCTCTCTCTAATCCCATCCCCCATTTTTTGACCCTCTCCCCTCTCTATTCCCACGCCCCAATCACCCTTTGACTTATTCCACCCTCTCCCTCTCTCCAATCACCCTTTCCCCTATTCCCTCGCCAACCTCCCCCTCTCTCCAATCCTTTCCTCCCCAATTAGCCAGCCTCCCCTCTTTCCTTGGAACTGTTCCCTGCTCCTATCCTCTACCCGCCGCCCCTCATCTCCCTAGACCCACCGGCCTCTACCCCACCTAAACAGTGATCCCCATTCCCTCCGCCGACCTCTCCCCATTCCCGGACTTGAGAACCCCAACCCCTCTATCTCACCCGCACCCCCCTATCCCCTCTAACCCGCTGACCCGCAGCGCCTCCCCAGGCCCTCACCCGCTCGACTCAATACCCCGCTCCCCTTCCCAACCACTCCCCTTCTCATCCGCCTACCCCATATACCCTATCTCCCCATGTTAGACAGGTGCAAAACAGGCCACCATCGACACCGACATCCGGCTGCTCAGCACAACATCCAGCGACCACCCCTCCTCCATTTTGAGAGCGCAATGGTGGTTTGGACACATCATCGATGTTCGTGGCGGTTCACTTGGACTTACGGAGATTGACGTCGCACGACGAGAGTGAGCGCAAATCAAAGAATATTTTCATCGGCGCGGTGGTTTGATTCAGGTGTGGCGTCAGCGAATGCACAGAGCGGAGCGATGATTATTATTTTGCGATCGTTGACGACATCTCGCGGTGACCACCGCAACTACACGAGCACGATGATATCTTCTATTTATTATTTTATGTGTCACGTTGTTGTCATGATGGCAGGCTAATTCATTGGTGTCGGAGTTGTGACAAATGTGACGGTGAATGCATGTCTTTAATTTATTCCTATATTTGATTGCCTTTTGAATTAATTCATTTGAATGTTTATTTAATTAATTGTATCTACATTTAAATTAATTGTCATTTGGGCTCTGCACACATGCTTTGGTGCCCATTCATGTGATACCTAATAAGTAATCATGAATGAGAGTTCATTAGAGAATTTATTTATTCGGAATTCGATCAAGCGCGCGAGCGAAATCTAAATAAATAAATATATTAATTGAAAAATTAATATTTTGTGTGTGTGCTTATTCAAAATTGTGTGAGTGATACTGAATAAGTGATCTCATGTGAGAGAACCAGACGCAGGTATATACTTAGAATTTGTGAGAAATGAGTCATCGTATTTTACCAAGTGATTCAGTGCTATAATGATGCGCAAATTATTCTTCAGGACAGAGAACGAAATGACTGATAATTTGTGTAAACATTAAAAATACCGTCTAACATCAGAGAACGAGAACAAATAGTATTTTGATTATATTTGGAATTGGTGATAATTGAATAAATAAATATTCAAATGTTGGAATTAAGTAATTTTCATTGCATGCACTTGAACGGACGTCATGACTCTGACACTTCCATCTCCGCCAGTTTCTTTCATAGCTTAGTTCACTTAGATAGTTTTAGTTAATTTAAATAGTCATTATTAAAACAGTCATTTAGTTGAGAGAGACATTTGGATTGACATATATCATGCATTTATTTCAAGATTCAACCCTCCTTTTTACCAAAAAGATGTCAATTTTTTTTACCCACCGTCCCGCAACCTCAGAGACATTTGAACCTCATGTAAATTCCTTGAGATTGGTGCATTCTTTTGATTTCCACTAGTAGAGATGTGAAATTCATGGTAAGCCTATGGTAAGCATGCATGTGTATGAGAATTGATTAAAACTTTGATCATATATTTTGAGAGATGAGAGTGATGGCAAGGTAGGTCACATGATACATGAGTTCAAGTGCTTGTTTTGGAAACAATTCGCGTGGAAGAAAAATGATTTTTGAAAATTGTATTTTTAAATGAAGCATAATATTTTATGGGTAAATGAGATTGAAATTTTTTGAACTTTTAATTTTGATGTTTTGATTTGTCTGTGGCCACTTGTGTTTTCTTTCTGATTGTTTTGTCTAGGAGTGAAAAAGTTTAAGTGTGGGGGATTTGATGTACATGGATTTCTCATGTATTTGTATAATTTTCTAACTTAGTTTTAATTAATTAGTTTAGAAATTTTTTATATTTTTAGTTTATTTTTGTAGTTTTGTAGTAGTTTAGATATTTTGATAATTTTTAGTTAATTTATATACAAATATTAGTAATTTAGTATTTCTATTAGTTATATTAATTTTATATATTATATTTAACACTATATTATTATTATTAGTTTCTCTAATTTTAGTTTAGTTTATTTTATTAATTTTTATTAGTATGTATATTTTAATTTGTATTTTATTTTATTTCATTATTTTCTTGCATTAATAAAATAATATTTGTTATTAGTTTATTATTATATTTAATTACATATGCGTTAATATATTATTATTTATTAATATCATTTTTTAACTTAATTAGATAATTAGTTTTTTTTTAATTTGAAATTAACATTTTTTGTTTTATTTTTTTTATTCCCCCTAACTACCCACACTTCCTCTCTCTAATCCCATCCCCCCTTTTTTGACTCGCTCCCCTCTCTATTCCCACGCCCCAATCACCCTTTGACCTATTCCACCCTCTCCCTCTCTCCAATCACCCTTTCCCTTATTCCCTCGCCAACCTCCCCCTCTCTCCAATCCTCTCCTCCCCAATTAGCCCACCTCCCCTCTTTCCTTGGAACCGTTCCCTGCTCCCATCCTCTACCCGCCACCCCTCATCTCCCTAGACCTGCCGGCCTTTACCCCGCCTACCTAGAGCTCCCCATTCCCTCCGCCAGCCTCTCCCCATTCCCGGACGTGAGAACCCCACCCCCTCTATCTCACCCGCACCCCCTATCTCCTCTAACCCGCTGATCCACAGTGCCTCCCCAGGCCCTCACCCGCTCGGCTCAATACCCCTCTCCCCTTCCCAGCCACTCCCCTTCTCAGCCGCCGACCCCATATACCCTATCTCCCCTTGTTAGACAGGTGAAAAACAAGCCACCATCGACCCCAACATCCGGCTGCTCAACACAACATCCAACAACCACCCCCCCTCCATTTCGTGAGCGCAGCAGTGGTTCGAACACATCATCGACGTTTGTGGCGGTTCTCTTGGACTTACGGATATTGACGTCGCACGACGAGAGTGAGTGCAAATCAAAGCATATTTTTAGCAGCACAGTGGTTTGATTCAGGTGTGGCGTCTGCGAATGCACGAAGCGGAGCGATGATTATTATTTTGCGATCATTGACGACATCTCATGGTGACCACCACAATGACACAAGCATGGTGATATCTTCTATTTATTATTTTATGTGTCGTGTTGTCATCGTGATGGCGGGCTAATTCATTGGTGTTGGAGTTGTGATGTATGTGACAGTGAATGCATGTCTTTAATTTATTCCTATGTTTGATTTCCTTTTGAATTAACTTCATTTGGATGTTTATTTAATTAATTGTATCTGCGTTTAAATTAATTGTCATTTGTGCTCTGCACACATACTTTGGTGCCCGTTCATGTCATACCTAATAAGTAATCACGAATGGGAGTTCATTAGAGAATTTATTTATTCGGAATTCGATCAAGAACGCAAGCGAAATATGAATAAATAAATATATTAATTGAAAAATTAATATTTTGTTTGTGAGATTCTTCAAACTTGTGTGAGTGATACTGAATAAGTGATCTCATGTGAGCGAACCCGACGTAGGTAGATACTTCGACTTTGTGAGAAACGGGTCGTCGTATTTCACCAAGTGATTCAGTGATATAATGACGCACAAATTATTCTTCAGGACAGAGAACGAAATGACGGATAATTTTTGTAAACATTAAAAATATTGTCTAACATCAGAGAACGAGACCAGATAGTATTTTGATTAAATTTGGAATTGGTGATAATTGAATAAATAAATATTCAAATGTGGGAATTAAATAATTGACATTGCATGCACTTGAACGGACGCCATGACTTTGACACTTCCATATCCTCCAGTTTCATTCATATCTTAGTTCACTTAGATAGTTTTAGTTAATTTAAATAGTCATTATTAAAATAGTCATTTAGTTTTTTAGAACTTAGTTGTTAATCACACAATTAAAGCTCATCTGCCTGGACATTCCTCCCAAATGACATTTCTAGTGTCTACTCACATTCTCTCTGTGGTTCGACCCTACTCTCCACTTCTACACTAGTTGGTAGGATAATAAATATTGAAAATTTTCATGCGTTGCGACGCGCATGCCAAATTTATGGAGCCGTTTCCAGGGAGAATAGTAGCATTAGAGATTCCTTTAAAAGAGTGATTTAGGTCAAAAACAAAACAAAAAAAAAACATTTTACTACTCTGGAAATTTTGCATTGCAGGGATTTTCAAGACACCCAGAAGTTCAAAATGACGTGGGCCACACCACACAATTACAACCTGTACCTGCCCTAAGTAGCCCCAACTCAAGGTATGACGTATAATGATTCACCGCACATGAGTTATCCAGGTAATCCCATTTATTTCAATGATCTTTATTCAACTCCATGCTATGATTCATATGAGAATATTTATCCATGCTATGAAACAAGTCCTTATACATCTGTTGATAATTTTCAAAGTCAATACATTCCTGAAAATTTAGAACTTGATAATTCATGTCAAACAAATGATTCAATAATTGAGCACATGTTTCATTGTGCTATCACTGAGACCAATCAGAGGTTTGAACTTCAAGACGAACGCAATGCAAAGTTGCTTTACTCAACAAAAGATCTAGAAAATCAATTGAATAATTTAGTAAATCAAATGAATCATATTTACGAACTAACTACTTCATTACCACTTGATGGTCTAATTAAAAACAATTCTTTTGAGGAGAGTGAAATAGAGGTTCCATGTGAACAACATCCATGTCCCGAGTTTGATAATGATATTGATCTACCTTCTTGTCATAAAATTGATGAATCCCCTCCATCACAAAATAATTCTTCCAATCTAATCACATTTCAAGAATATGAGAGTTTGGTCTTCCACCCTGTTGAACATAATGGTCCCTCAGAAAATGTGATTTCATGTCATTATTCTATGAATTCACAACCTAACCATCCAAAAGTGAAAAAGGATATGATTAATGTCTATCAAATCACACCTTTTGAAGATGAAGAGTATATTGAACTAGGACTATTCTTTACCATGATAGATTTATAATTGAACCAAGAGACAATAGATTTCCACACTCAAGAGGACATCACTTCAAATAACATCGAATCACCTCTTTCTGAAAATATTTGTGAGTCCGAAACTTTTTCTAAAATGGAGACATCTGAAACTTTTTTAGAGTCAGAGAATCAATCAACATTGGTGGTAGAGAACACTCATAATTTTCTAGAAACAATGGAAGAATGGGATTTCTTGGAGGATCCTAAGTTTTTGGTGAAACATATACCAACAGAGAAATATGATGAGGGTGGTATAGAAGAAAATTTTGAAAAAGATGTCATTCTTGACATGATGGAGTCATCTGCTCTAATTAATCCTACGCCACTTTCTCCATGCGTCGAGGTTAAAAACACTTCACTTGAAATACCCACATATGCTAACAATATTTTTGACCTTGGCACAATCAATGAAACCATCAAGCATGAATTGAGTTGGAAACCAGTATATTTCCCTGTGGTAGTGGTTGGGTGTGAAAACAAATTGGGATACATCGTTGACCTAGATACTGCATTCAAGGATGTGATGGATATAATCCGACCACTTAAGGTATAGAATCCCACCTTTTTTTCACATAAACTTTCATTACATTATACAAAATTGAGGATCTTTAAGGTTTAGTGTCTTGGAAACCAGGAACTTAATACATGAAACAAAAAAAAAATTCTTCTTAAACACTTGAAAGGCTTATCCTTATGTTCATCCAAGGTTCATTACTACATCTCATAAACTGGGTACATACATCAAAATAAAGGGTGAGCAGAAGGCCCAGTAAGGGAAACAAGGGAAACATTTAACATGTGAACTTGAGATACATCAATAAAGTCATGAAAAGAACTTTAAGGCATGAGAATGAAATCATGAGGCGTATCGTAATAAAAATAACGTATTTCATAACTTGAAGATGTGGCTACAACATTTAACAAAGACAATAATTTCCATTTCACCAAGGTCCATCCCCAAGGTGTCAATAAAAATTACCAAGGTTATTCACCAAGGTATCAGTCTAAATGGTCATCTCTAGAGATTAAGTCTTTACCCAATGCATTGGAGCACTATCAGGGAGCACCCTTAAATTATCCTTTATTATCATGTGAGCCACATATATCATCATTAATAATTTCATAAACAACCCATATAGAATAAAATAAATGGGTTTCATTTCATAATCATAACGTTTTAAAAACTGCTTTAAAGACATGATCTTTGTGTCACTTTAAAACCCACAGAAAAGGAAGGTGGGTCTCATGTATGTAAATCCAAGAATTTAAAATAGAAAATTTTGGTATATATGTGAATACCCATATATAAGATATAGATTTGAGTATTCACTTAATAAAATAAAATAACTTTAGAAAAATAGAGAGACATTTTGAGAAGGAAATTCTACAGCATAACGGCTATGTTTCGGGGTTTTAGAAAAACATTGAAAAGAGAGGGGACATGGGTCACCCACTCATAAATGATCCATAAAACAGTAGGGGGAAATAATATAATGGATATAAGAACATGGTAATGAAATTTTAAAGACATACCATATGAATTGAAAAACATTGAAGGAAGACAAAAATAAGATTTCTCTTATGAAAATTCGGCAGCCTAACGACGTCACTTAAAACTTCAAAAAAATGAATTGATGAGGTCAAATAGGGTCTCTCATCATATGAAAATAAAAGATCAGTATTATAGATATAGAGATCATACCCTAAAAAAATAAAAAGAAACATGAAAGACTTGACATGAAAATAGATCTTGAAAACAAGAAGGGTAAAAGAATCCCTTAAAAATTCGGCAGCCTAACGGCGTCACTTAAACTTCAACAAAAATGAATTGATGAGATCAAATAGGGTCTCTCATAATATGAATATAAAAGATCAGTATGATAGATATAGAGATCATACCCCAACATAAAAAGGAACTTGAAAGACTTGACAAGAAAATAGAACTTGAAAATGAGAAGGGTGAAAGAATCCTTTACAAAAATTCGGCAGCCTAACGGCGCCACTTAAACATTCATAAAACAAAATTATGAGAGTAAGAGAGTATCTCTCATCATATGAAAATGAAAAGGGAAGTATGAGTAATATAAAATAACATCCCTAACATAAGAACATGGAGCTTAGAAGAAATGACATAAACAAGAGTACTTGAAAAGAAAGAGAGAGGTAGGATCCCTTACCTTAAAACATAACTCTTAAAACTCAAAGGTTGGGACCTTGAGGGCTTGGGGGCACCTTGGGAGGACTCCTTGGGAGGTAATTAGACCAGATATTCGTTGGGGGAGAGTTGGGAGTCGAATGGATTAGATTATGACTTGGTATTTATAGGGAAAGTGAGGGGACAAGACATTAATGGCCAAGGGACACCTCATTGGTGGTTTTGGAAAAACCATGGGCTTGCCCATGTTATTTGCCCATGGTATTGGCCACTTGGGACACCTAATACCTTATATTACTATTCATAAGTCGACCATATTGATTACATACTTAATACATCATTTAATGATGTCATTAAACACCCGTAACTTAAAAACTGTATTTTCACTATTCATCGAAAATTCAACTTTCTCAGAAAAATCCCCAAAAATTATCTTAATATAATATCGATGCTCTGAGTTCAAAAATGAAATACATTTTATAAAAATAATTTTCTAAATATTTTTAATTTAATTTTTAATTAAAAAACACTATTCACCTGAAAAAACTAATACTTGACTAATAATTTATGAAACCGTTATTTACCCATTTTATTGAATCACATTACTTAAACAAGGTGTCTAAATTATATTAAAACTTTCTTTAAGTGAGATTACTAATCCATTTGGTCACATTACTAATCCTAAGCGTAAAATCACTATTCATAATTTACTATTCATCAAAAATTAAGTTGATCTTATTAGACTCTAAATTTTATACTGAACATAATTGTAGAAGACCATTTTTTGAAAATAATTACACATTTTTAATTAATTAAGGTTTACATAAACATTTTTTAAAATATCATTTTTCTAAAATTCATCAAAAATATGCATACTATATTTATCCGGTCATTTGAAAATTCATAAACTTCATCATAAGAAGAAATCCCAATTTTTATTTAAAAAAAAGGATTACACAAGGCAGTTACAGTCTCCTTACATAGCCCCTTATAACCCCAGCATAGGACCTAAGTGTAAGGTGTGCTAAGGTGAGAGAATCTGAGGGAGGCTCGGCCAATATCGCACGAGTAGTTATTTCTATCAGTTTGAACTTCTCACAAAGGCGATTCTGCTCTAGCTTCACACGATGAAGTTCGGCTTGGGTTTGGTCTAGAGCAAAGCCCAGTGGTGCTACCTCCTTCCCAAGTTCTGTTAGATGGGATTCGATCGGTCCAATACTACTGGGTGAGGCCATCAAATCTTCTTTCTATATTAATTAACCAAGATCACTTGTATTTAGAGACAAATATCGAAATGTTTAGTTTCGAGCGGTCATATTGACCAATGGTCATATAACAGTCAAAACCCAACAGTCTCATTTTAATTATACTCATGTTATCCAATGAAACATTTTTGTTGAGTATAAAAAAAATAAAATAACACACAAAATTAGGAAACAAGATTTATTCAAAATTTCGGGTCGTTACAATCTTCCCCCCTTAAGAAATTGCGTCCTCGCAATTTTTAAAACTGGGTTTTGAAATTTCATTGAAAGTCCCACACCAGAAAAGGAGTCAGTAAAACTATTACTTTAAAAGAAAGAAAGGGAAGTAAAAAGGTCACCCGAGTTAACCCATACTAGGATTCCATGTAGGAAAACATGGACATGGAGGAGAAAACAAAGGGTCACGTTCTGAGGGAGAGTGATAGAAAACATGATTAGGAGAAAGTTAACAATAAGAAAATCACAAACTTATGATGGGTTAAACAGTATTTGATTTCCCATTAGGAAACGTTAACAAACAACATTTTTGTTTTACGTTCCTTTTCATAGTTTTTGAGGAATTAATTTACTACATAGAATAAAAACATAAGGAAATATACCTATCTTCAAGTACAGTTTAATCCTACCAAAACTAATCTTTTCTCCAAACGATGATCATTCAAAAACACTTGGTCTCATCAAAAGCACAAGAATAATCTTCTTGAGAGTCACGTAATCCACAAAAGATTAAATATCAATTTCTTCTATCTTTAAACATTATCCCAAAAATAGAAAGGGTAAGATAAAACAACTCTTCAAAAAGAAAGAATCCCATAGGAAAGGAAACTATTCTTAAATTTTCAAAATTCCACGGAACTACCCAAAGTTCATCGTAGACCATTCCATAAATAACTGTTCTTAAAATTCCTCAAAATAAACCAAACTAAGATTGAAACCCAATTATAAGAATGATCTCATAACATAGTCTTCCAAGATAGACTTTATCGTTCACCTTCAAACAACATCAACCACTCTTATCATCTTATAACAAAAGTAACTAAGCTAATCACATTTTCCCCAAGATAGGTTAATAATTTCCATATGTAACCTAAATTACTATAAGTCCGCCTTAAATTCATCGATTCTTAAAAATATAAGTCAACCTTTACTCCTCAAAGAAAATACCGTAGTAATATATTTACCTCGATCATATAGGGTTCCCAAAATAGTGAATGTCTTCAAAAATAATAATCATCTTTTAATCCCCTAATCATCTATGTCATATTAATATGAAAATCGTCACATTTCCTATCACATTGGTTGTTGGGACATGTTATTCCATTTCCCTCCATTAACTAAGAAAAGAAAGTACAATTAGGGGCTTAAATAATTAACTAATAATCATTAAAAGGAAACTTAAAGCATAGAAGGATAACTTGTAGAAGAAAAGTATACCCTAACTTTTGATTCCCTAGGTTCCAAAGAATGTTATCCATGATCATATATTCCTATTTGAATCTTTATTTTATTTTATCTTTGTTCCTTTAATAATGGTTCATACTAAGCTTATGAATTTACCAAAACATATCCCCTGGGAGTGTTGTAACCAAGAGTGCAGCAAGGCCCGTTGTCGTGTACCAGTTCCCATTTGAGTCTAGGTCAAAGCAGTGTTTTCGGGTTTTACCCCTATGTACATCTGTGCCAGAGCCACCTCTACCTGCTCGTATCCAGACAAGGATGTATTTTCTTGGAAACCCCTTACTCAATAATCACCAAAATACTAGGAAGGTTTCCTATATTTAAACTTTTCTACAGGGTTCTTCCTAAAGTTTTCATATCCTAATTTCTACAAATAACTAAACCATTCTTTGATACCAACTATATAATCCCGCCTTTTTGTCACATAAACTTTCATTACATTATACAAAACTGAGGATCTTTAAGGTTTAGTGTCTTGGAAACCAGGAACTTAATACATGAAACAAAAAAAAACATTCTTCTTAAACACTTGAAAGGATTATATTTATGTTCATCCTAGGTTCATTACTACATCTCATAACCTGGGTACATACATCAAAAGAAAGGGTGAACAGAAGGCCCAGTAAGTGAAACAAGGGAAACATTTAACATGTGAACTTGAGATACATCAATAAATTCATGAAAAGAACTTTAAGGAATGAGAATGAAATCATGAGGAATATCGTAATAAAAATAACGTATTTCATAACTTGAAGATGTGGCTACAACATTTAACAAAGACAATAATTTCTGTTTCACCAAGGTCCATCCCCAAGGTGTCAATAAAAATTACCAAGGTTATTCACCAAGGTATCAGTCTAAATGGTCATCTCTAGAGATTAAGTCTTTACCCAATGCATTGGAGCGCTATCAGGGCACACCATTAAATTCTCCTTTATTATCATGTGAGACACATATATCATCATAAATCATTTCATAAACAACCCATATAGAATAAAATAAATGGTTTTCATTTCATAATCATAACGTTTTAAAAACTGCTTTAAAGACATGATCTTTGTGTCACTTTAAAACCCATAGAAAAGGAAGGTGGGTCTCATGTATGTAAATCAAAGAATTTAAAATAGAACATTTTAGTATATATGTGAATACCCATATAGAAGATATATCTTTGAGTATTCACTTAATAAAATAAAATAACTTTAGAAAAAGAGAGAGACATTTTGAGATAGAAATTCTGTAGCATAACGACTATGTTTCGGGGTTTTAGAAAAACATTGAAAAGAGAGGGGACATAGGTCACCCACTCATAAATGATCCATAAAATAGTAGGGGGAAAGAATATAATGGATATAAGAACATGGTAATGAATTTTTAAAGACATACCATATGAATTGAAAAACATTGAAGGAACACAAAAATAAGATTTCTCTTATAAAAATTCGGTAGCCTAACGACGTCACTTAAAACTTCAAAAAATTGAATTGATGAGGTCAAATAGGGTATCTCATCATATGAAAATAAAATATTAGTATTATAGATATAGATATAATACCCTAAAAAAATAAAAAGTAACATGAAAGACTTGACATGAAAATAGATCTTGAAAACGAGAAGGGTGAAAGAATCCCTTAAAAATTCGGCAGCCTAACGGCGTCACTTAAACTTCAACAAAAATTAATTGAAGAGATCAAATAGGGTATCTCATCATATGAACATAAAATATCAGTATGATAGATATAGAGATCATACCCCAACATAAAAAGGAACTTGAAATAAATGACAAGAAAATAGAACTTGAAAATGAGAAGGGTGAAAGAATCCTTTACAAAAATTCGGCAGCCTAACAACGCCACTTAAACATTCATAAAAAAAAATGATGAGAGTAAGAGAGTATATCTCATAATATGAACATGAAAAGGGAATTAGTAGGAATATAAAATAACATCCCCAACATAATAACATGGATCTTAGAAGAAATGACATAAACAAGAGTACTTGAAAAGAAAGAGAGAGGTAAGATCCCTTACCTTAAAACGTAACTCGTAAAACTCAAAGGTTGGGACCTTGAGGGATTGGGGGCACCTTGGGAGGACTCCTTGGGAGGTAATGAGACCATAGCTTCGTTGGGGGAGAGTTTGGAGTCTAATGGATGAGAGGATGGCTTGGTATTTATAGGGAAAGTGAGGGGACAAGGCATTAATGGCCAAGGGACACCTCATTGGTGGTTTTGGAAAAACCATGGGCTTGCCCATGGTATTTGCCCATGGTATTGGCCAATTGGGACACCTCATACCTTATCTTACTATTCATAATTCGACCATATTGATTACATACTTAATACATCATTTAATGATGTCATTAAACACCCGTAACTTAAAAACTGTATTTTCACTATTCATCGAAAATTCAACTTTCTCAGAAAAATACCCCAAAATTATCTTAACATAATATAGATGCTCTGAGTTCAAAAATGAAATCCATTTTATAAAAATAATTTTCTAAATATTTTTAATTTAATTTTTAATTAAAAAACACTATTCACCTAAAAAACTAATACTTGACTAATAATTTATGAAACTGTTATTTACCCATTTTATTGAATCGCATTTCTTAAACAAGGTGTCTAAATTATATTAAAACTTTCTTTAAGTGAGATTAATAATCCATTTGGTCACATTACTAATCCTAAGCGTAAAATCACTATTCATAATTTACTATTCATCAAATATTAAGTTGATCTTATTAGACTCTAAATTTCATACTAAACATAATTGTAGAAGACCATTTTTTGAAAATCATTACACATTTTTAATTAATTAAGGTTTACATAAACATTTTTTAAAATATCCTTTTTCTAAAATTCATCAAAAACATGCATACTATATTTATCCGGTCATTTGAAAATTCATAAACTTCATCATAAGAAGAAATCCCAATTTTTATTTAAAACAAAGGATTACACAAGGCAATTACGGTCTCCTTACATAGCCCCTTATAACCCCAGCATAGGACCTAAGTGTAAGATGTGCTAAGGTGAGAGAATCTGAGGGAGGATCGGCCAATATCGCACGAGTAGTTATTTCTATCAGTTTGAACTTCTCGTGAAGGCGATTCCATTCTAGCTTCACACGATGAAGTTCGGCTTGGATTTGGTCCAGAGCAAAGCCCAGTGGTGCTACCTCCTTCCCAAGTTCTTTTAGATGGGCTTCGATCGGTCCAAGACTACTGGGTGAGGCCATTGAATCTTCTTTCTATATTAATTAATCAAGATAACTTGTATTTAGAGACAAATATCGAAATGTTTAGTTTCCAGCGACCATATTGACTAATGGTCATATAACAGTCAAAACCCAACAATCCCATTTTAATTATACTCATGTTATCCAATGAAACAGTTTTGTTGAGTATAAAAAAAATAAAATAACACACAAAATTAGGAAACAAGATTTATTCAAAATTTCGGGTCGTTATAGAAGGAGCCTGGTAAAGGTATTTTTTCACCTGTGAGCATTCAAAGAGGTAATCTTCTTGATCTTTCCATTGACGAAATTTTCCCAAAATTCAATTATTCGATGAGTATTTCTTTAGGAAAGGTATATTCATTCCCTTGTGATTTGGAATATTTTCATTTCATTCCACACATCCATTATTCTAACAAGATTCCATTGAGATTTTGTGCAGATTGCAGGATAAACTCATATTCAACGAATGGATTCCACACTCCTACCGAAAAAGAAGCAGATGCATGGTTTACATTTCCGTTTGATCCTGGTGGAGTTTCAATAACATCTAGCTGAAGACAAAGTAAACTTAGCGCTCAATGGGAGGCGACCCATCATTTGTTTGTTTTCTTTTCACTTCATTTAATTTCATTTCATTTAGTTTTATTTTAAATAAAATGGCATGCATTTACAACAATATGTTTTCTCCCGGCATAGTAGTGGATTTAAATTCATCATAAATATTTTTATCATCTACATTCTTTTGATTATGGTGTGACTTCTTTGATATGATGCGAGTATGTGCTATCAATGTGTAGGTTTTACAGGTATACCATTTCTGGAGCTTCATCAGATACAAACAGCCTCTCCGCGTCAATCTGCACTTACTTAGGGAAGTGTTTTATTTTTTCCATATTTTATTCTTCCAAAAACACCATGTAAACTAACAAAAAAAAACAAGAAAAATTTGAAAAATGAAAAAAAACCAACATTCCTGTCATTGATGAAGCCAAATGAAATCCACTGTATTTTTGTTGCAACATAGTCGGGAACATACCACTTGTGTCCCTAGGCAGTTTGAGCACATGATTCTTGTTTGGAATTCTTTTATCTTTGGTCTCATGACTTATATTATTGCTGATATTATTTCATGCCTCGAATTTTTTTTTCAAAAACTTGTATATTTTTGAGACACTTATTTGCACTCATGCTCATCTGTGCTGTCCAACATTTTATTTCCATACCCGTGAGGACTCTGAGCCATTTTAAATCATATCTTATTTATCTTTTTCTTGAGGGCATCTCAACCATGTTATGTCTTCTAGAAATTTCCATGTTTTTTCCATCAAAGCGATATGAATTTTGAAAGTTGCACTAAAATGATCAAGGCATCTGTTTGATATTTTATCCCCGTTGACCCACTGAGCCACCCATATATTTTCTCCATCGTGTAGCCCTTAGAATCCATGAAGAATCCTTTTTAGGATAAGCCCATAACCGATACCCTTCCCTACCCATTTCTTGAATTTTTGCATGATAATTTTCAATCTAAGTGTGGGGGGGAGATTTACTCATGGAGAGGGTTCTTCGAGGGGCAGTGAGTCATTTGATGTACATGGATTGACATTATCCCATCCTGATCATATGAGTTATTTTTCACAGTAGCCACATTCATTACATATATTTTGATATAGGAATATAGAATCCTTTTGGTTCCAACAATGAGTACATAGTGATCATTACGCGGTAACCATCCCTTTTGGGGATACCTATAAAAGTGATGATCCATTACTCCAAGAACTAGAGAGTTTTCTATATGACCTACCTTTATTGAGATGTTACAGTATATACGCCACTTGTGTACCATTCTTTGGGATTATTGTCTGACATTTATTTCATGGGGTTTTTGAGTTGATACTCACCAGTTTTTCCTGACCATATTATTTGAGTGAGTTGTGTCTTAAAAAAAGAGAAAAAAGAGAGAGAAACATTGGATTATCACATGCTTAGGGAAAAGTAGTGTTTTAAGTGTGGGGGAGTGAGACAGTTGAGGGAGACATTTGGATTGACATATATCATGCATTTATTTCAAGATTCAAACCTCTTTTTTACAAAAAAGATGTCAATTTTTTTTACCCACCGTCCCGCAACCTCAGAGACATTTGAACCTCATGTAAAGTCCTTGATATTGGTGCATTCTTTTGATTTCCACTAGAAGAGATGTGAAATTCATGGCAAGCCTATGGTAAGCATGCATGTGTATGAGAATTGAGTAAAACTTTGATCATATATTTTGAGAGATGAGAGTGATGGAAAGGTAGGTCACATGATACATGAGTGCAAGTACTTGTTTTGGAAATAATTCGCGTGGAAGAAAAATGATTTTTAAAATTGGAGTTTTAAATGAAGCATAATATTTTATGGATAAATAAGATTGAAATTTTTTGAACTTGTAATTTTGATGTTTTGATTTGTCTGCGACCACTTGTGTTTTCTTTCTGATTGTTTTTCCCAGGAGTGAAAAAGTTTAAGTGTGGGGGATTTGATGTACATGGATTTCGCATGTATTTGTATAATTTCTAACTTAGTTTTAATTAATTAGTTTAACCATTTTTTCTATTTTTAGTTTATTTTTTTAGTTTTGTAGTAGTTTAGATATTTTGACAATTTTTAGTTAATTTATAAACTAATATTAGTAATTTAGTATTTCTATTAGTTATATTAATTTTATATATTATATTTAACACTATATTATTATTATTAGTTTCTCGAATTTTAGTTTAGTTTATTTTATTAATTTTTATTAGTATGTATATTTTAATTTATATTTTATTTTATTTTATTATTTTGTTGCATTAATACAATAATATTTGTTATTAGTTTATTATTATATTTAATAGTAATATTATATTTAATTACATGTGTGTTAATATATTATTATTTATTAATATCATTTTTTAACTTAATTAGATAATTAGTTTTTTTAATTTGAAATTAACATTTTTTGTTTTATTTTTTTTATTCCCCCCTAACTACCCACACTTCCTCTCTCCAATCCCATCCCCCCTTTTTTGACTCGCTCCCCTCTCTATTCCCACGCCCCAATCACCCTTTGACCTATTCCACCCCTCCCTCTCTCCAATCACCCTTTCCCCTATTCCCTCGCCAACCTCCTCCTCTCTACAATCATCTCCTCCCCAATTAGCCTGCCTCCCCTCTTTCATTAGAACCGTTCCCTGCTCCCATACTCTACCCGCCGCCCCTCATCTCCCTGGACCCTCCAGCCTCTACCCCGCCTACCCAGCGCTCCCAATTCCCTCCGTCGGCCTCTACCCATTCCCGGATGTGAGAACCCCACCCCCTCTATCTCACCTGCGCCCCTATCTCCTTTAACCTGCTGACCCGCAGTGCCTCCCCAGGCCCTCACCCGCTCGACTCAATACCCCGCTCCCCTTCCCAGCCACTCCCCTTCTCAGCCGCCGACCCCATATACCCTATCTCCCCCATGTTAGACAGGTGAAAAATAGGCCACCATCGACACCGACATCCGGCTGCTCAACACAACATCTAGCGACCACCCCTCCTCCATTTCGAGAGTGCGACTGTGGTTCAGACACATCATTGACGTTTGTGGAGGTTCTCTTGGACTTACGGAGATTGACGTCGCACGAAGAGAGTGAGCAAAAATCAAAGCATATTTTCAGCAGCTTGGTGGTTTGATTCATGTGTGGGATCAGCAAATGCATGGAGCGGAGCAATGATTATTATTTTGCGATTGTTGATGGCATCTCGTGGTGACCACCGCAACGACACGAGCATGGTGATATCTTCTATTTATTATTTTATGTGTCGTGTTGTCGTCATGATGGTGGGATAATTCATTGGTGTCAGAGCTACGACAAATGTGACAGTGAATGCATGTCTTTAATTTATTCCTATGTTTGATTGCCTTTTGAATTAACTTCATTTGGATGTTTATTTAATTAATTGCATCTTCATTTAAATTAATTTTCATTTGGGATCTACACACATGCTTTGGTTCCCATTCGTGTGATACCTAATAAGTAATCACAAACGAGAGTTCATCATAGAATTTATTTATTCAGAATTCGATCAAGCGCACGAGCGAAATCTGAATAAATAAATATATTAATTGAAAAATTAATATTTTGTGTGTGCGCTTATTCAAACTTGTGTGAGTGATACTGAATAAGTGATCTCATGTGAGTGAACCCGATGTAGGTAGATACTTATACTTTGTGAGAAATGGGTTGTCGTATTTCACCAAGTGATTCAGTGCTATAATGACGCACAAATTATTTGTCAGGACAGAGAACGAAATGACGGATAATTTGTGTAAACATTAAAAATACTGTCTAACATCAGAGAACGAGACCAGATAGTATTTTGATTAAATTTGGAGTTGGTGATAATTGAATAAATAAATATTTAAATGTGGTAATTAAATAATTGACTTTGCATGAACTTGAACAGATGTCACGACTCTGACACTTCCATCTCTGCCAGTTTCTTTCATATCTTAGTTCACTTAGATAGTTTTAGTTAATTTAAATAGTCATTATTAAAATAATCATTTAGTTTTTTATAACTTAGTTTTTTATCACACAATTAAATCCCATCCGCCTGAACATTCCTCCCAAAGGACATTTATAGTGTCTACTCACATTCTCTATGTGGTTCGACCCTGCTCGCCACTTCTACATTAGTTGGTAGGATAATAAATATTACAAATTTTCACGCATTGCGATGTGCGTGCCACTGGGTAGTAGGGTCAGTGATCTCCTAAGGAAGATCGAACAGGGTTGATACTGGTGCTAGGGTGGTAGGGGTAGGTATGGAGACAAATGCGGGTTTAGTGGAAGAAGGGTGAGGGTGGGTGGATGGAGTGGTGGCTAGTAGAGCAATAGAAGGGGTGGAGTAGTGGAAAGAAACCATGGGGGTTCAATGAATATAATTACAAATTGATGGAAGATCCTCCACTGGTTCTAGAAAATGAAATGGAGAATGATATCATGGTTTCAAACTAATGTCCACATATCTAACATAACAGGGATGTGATAAGATTAAAGTGAAGCCTCAAGTCTAGTAGATGCAGGTTGATTAGCAGGGACTGAAGGAGCTGTTGAGGTATCAAGAGAGGGTGCCTCACCAGTGTGCTCGATGTATCCAGACACTTAGTAATAATGTTCCCCCACATTCTGGCGCAACCCCATTTTATGGAGTATGACAAGTTTAATGGACTATATAGTTCCTAAGGAAGATAGAGTCTAGGAGGAATAAAAAATTCCCAAGTTTTTATCCATATGTGTGATGAATTTTTTTCCTATAATGGTTCCATGTTTTATCTTAGTTCAAACCTCATAATATAAAGTGAACTAGAGGGCCATGTTCATTGTGATGGATCCCATGGTTGTGGTAAGAATGACCACCTTAGTTTGAGTGATGGTCTTGTGAGAGCCTCCCTATGCCAACTAGGCATGGTCTAGAACATGATGAATGATCCTCAAAGTGTCACCCCTCAGTTGGGTGATCTTTGTGGTAGGTGGATCATGGATACTTGTTGTTTCATGATACTTCATCACCCAACTATTAGAGGTGTCAAATTTTATTAGATCCAAGTGTAGGGTATAATAAACTAGAGATGTAGTGAAATCTAAGGAATAAATGCCCAATAAGACATCAAATTCACCCATCATGAGATCCCAATCCTCACCTCCCAACCTAAAGGTGACATGAATGACATCGAGCTTGAAAGTAGTCAATAACTAAAGTAATATATCCCAATACATATCCTATTGATCATCTATGATATCTTAGAGGATCATACTATGGATTACCTATATTACTTTATAAACTAGGAGGATCTTTTTTAGGATGTCCAAATCTAATGTCTTTTTAGTCTGTAAAGGCTTGGCCTGGAAATTTTCCACGAAAACTTGGTGTTTTAGGTTCAAAAAATGTTGGCATGAGTGAATTAGTGCAATCAGGATAGTGGATTGGAAGTTATGGTATGTGTACAGAGAAGTTGAATCTAATGGGGAGGAATGGATGGAGGTATCCGTCAGTGGTGGGGGCAGTGGAGAAGAATCCCAGGTTGGATGCTTGGCTGTGGATTATTTATTTCCCTAGACTGCGTGCTTGTCCAGTGGAAGTACAACTCCTTTAGTGTGGACTATTATGTCAGTAGTGGATAAGGATTAAAGTAGGAAACAAGGGAGTTATAGGTCGAGTTTCATACAAGGAGAAGGAGTGGAAGGGGCTTGAACGTGCTGAGTAGAGAGGAGGTGCAGATGAGGAGTAGGAGAAAACAATAGAGAGGAAGAGGAAATGGTAGAGTGGAAGAGGGAATTTCACCATAAACACTTGGTTCATGGGTTAAAATTAGGGGTTATAAACTTATGTCATAAATGTAGGAATTACAACATAAGTTGTTTGAGTAGATGTTTTTTGAAAAACCATGAGATTTATTATGTAAAAGATGTTTTTATGCTATAAATTAATTGTTTTTTATTTATATTTATTTTTTAAATACCTTAAACTTTGGTAACAAACTATGTTTCCCCCCATTTAGCGCTTTATTTAAGGCCAAGAGATAAACATTTCCTTTACTTAAGTGAATTTCAAAGATAGGACACACCCTTATTGAAATGGTTCTTGGTAAAAATTTGACCACTTTCTATTGAACTTGAAGGATAGTTCATATCCTCATAAAATTTATATAGTTTCATAAGGGGAGTCTTTAACAACTTTTAATGGTCCCAACCATCAGGATTTTAATTTTTTGAGGAATAATTTTAACTGTGAACTAAACAAAAGAACCTTCTACCTCGATGTGAATATCCTTCATGCGATGCGTCAGTCATGAAATTTCTTTGTTTTCTCTTTATAAAATTTGGAATTATCATAGGTGTCCCTTCTGATTTTTTTAGCTTATCTAATTTCCATAATATTTTTTTTATAGCTTTCTAGGCATCCATATTTATCTTTTTTATTTCCCAGAATGAGCGGTGCTCTAATTCGACTGGCAGGTGACATGGTTTTCTATATACAAGTCAGAAAGGAGTTGTGTTGATGGGTGTTTTGTAAGTTGTGTGATACACCTAGAGTGAATCATAAAGTTTTATACTCCAATCCCACCAACCTTAATTCACTATTTTCTAAATAATTTGTTTTATTTCTCGATTGGAAAGTTCTAATTTCTCGCTATTCTGTGGGTGGTAAGGGGTGCCGGTGTTGTATCTAATTTCATACTTTTCAATTATCCATTTTATGGAATTATTGTTGAAGTTCATTCTATGATCACTAATGAGTAATTGGGAAAATCCAAATGAGAAAAAATGTTTTCTTTATAAAATTCATGACCACATTGGGTGTGTCAAGAGTGGTAGCTTCTTCTTTTACCAAAATCAATACATAGTGTAAAATTACCAATATATACAGCTTTTCATAGGAATTGATAAATGGTCCCATTAAATATATTCCACATATGTCAAATATTTATACTTCAAGGATGGGGTTATGTGAAATTTCATGTATTTTCCAATGGTTCCTATTCATTGACACTAATCATATGTTTTCATGAAGTTCCTTGATTCTCGGTGGAGTGTGGGCCAGAAGAATCTAATTTGAAGAATTTCAGTAACTATACAATCAAACCCATGATGTTCTCTAGTTGATGACACATATAAAAATTCTAACACACTCTAAATTTATTATTTTGAGATATAGTGTCTCAATAACCCTCAATACTTTTCTTGAATAATAATGGAACTTACCAACAGTAGTGCACCACATCTAAAAAAACTTCTTTTTTTGTTGATAGGAGAAGTACGGATAAATATTCCCAGTGGAAAAATACTTTTCTATATCAGAAAACCATGGTTGATCTTTCATATCCATGTTGAATAATGTTTCATCAGGGTATTTTTCTACAATTCTCAACTCTTCATCATCTTAAATATTCAGTAGTTGTAGTCTGGACAGATGGTCAACAATAAAATTTTTAGTCCCCTTTGTATCTTTGATGATAATATCAAACCCCCACAATAATAGGATCCACTAAATCAACCTTGGTTTGATATACTTTTTATTCAGAAGATACTTTATTACTGTATGATCAGTGAAAACCATAGCTCTAGAGAGCATGTGGTATGATCTAAATTTATCAAACATGAAAACCATCGTAAGAAGATCTTTCTTTGTAGTTGTCTAATTGGTTTGAGAATTATAAAGAGTATGTATGACGTAGTATATGGGATGAAAAATATTCCCAACCCACTATACTAAAACATCACCTATAATAAATTCACCTATGTCGCATATCAACTCAAATTCCTTTTCCCAATCAAGCGATATGATAATAGGAGCTTCCACTAGGTTGTCTTTCAAAGTGAAAAAGTATTCTTGATTCTCTTCATTTAATTAAAACATGATTTCATTGAAAATAAGGTTCATTAGTGGTCAATCTATTTATGAATTTTTTTTACAAGTTGATGATAGGACCCTGCATGGAATAGAAAAATCTTGACACCCTTAACAGTGGTGGGTTTTGGAAACTCTTTAATGACTTTGATTTTAGGTGGATAAAATTTTATTCCATGATTTAAAATCTTATTCTTAAAGACCATTCCTACCTATACCATAAAATAGATTTTTTTTCTAGTTGATCACCATAAATGTTTCTTCATAGAATTGCAGAACTAGTTCTATGTTACTTAAACACACCTCAAAGGATTGTCCATAAGTAGAGAAATCATCCATAAAGATCTAAAAAAACTCATATTCTATATCATGCATGATATGTGTAATACAACGTGGAATGTTTCTAGTGCATGACACATTTAAAATGAAATTATTCAATAGACGAAAGTTCCAAATGTAAAGGTGATTTTTTTTTTGAAAAAACATCTGGGTCGATGGGGAATTGATTATATCTAGAATATCCATCCAGAAAATATTATAATTCATGCCCGGCTAATCTCTCAAGAATATGATCCATGAATGGGTGAGGAAAATGGTCCATCCATGTCGATGTATTAATATTTCCATAATCGATGTAAACTCACCATCCAATAATGGTATGAGTTAGGATTAATTCATCTTCATTTTTTTAATCACAGTTAAGCCTCACTTATTTGGAACTACTTGTAGTGGGATCGCCCATTCACTGTCAAAGATGGATAAAATAATACTAGTGTCAAGAATATTTATAACTTCCTTTTTTACCACATCCTTCATAGGTGGGGTGAGCCTCATTTTGGGTTATAATTTTGGTTTTGATCCCTCTTCTAATAAAATTTTATGAGTGAAAATCATAGGTCTGATCCCCTTGATATCATCCACACTCTAATCTATTGAGCTCTTATGCCTCTCAAGGACTTCAAAAAGTGGATCCTATTTCTATTTAGTGTAACGCCCCGACCCCAGCTACCCAGAGTCGGTGCATTACTTCGTAACATTGGCATGATCACAAGAAAGATCAAATCTCGAAAGACCGATTGGTTTAGTAGCCTTGGAAACACTAGATATATTCATAAAGTTTTACATTACATTTCAAAGTGAAAAACTACTACAACAACAAAGTCTTCATATCCACACTATTAACCCCTCATAATATCCCTGCAAGTCAATCATAATTTACTTCTTCACTACCTGGGAAAAATAAAACATAGAAAAGGGGTGAGCTCAAATGCCCAGTAAGGATAACAATATAGCGGAACATTCAAAATAAGCATAAACATTTAAGGCAATGAATTACTAAAACAAAAGCCTTTTAAACATGAACTTCAACATAGTATGGCAAAAGTAAAATGAAATAATGCCATTTACTTATTCACATGGATATTCTACTAATCGAATAATCACATGCAAAATCAATAACCACTTTCATAATGTTGGAATGCATAATGCCAGACTATCATAACCACATAGCCAAGGCCTCGTGCCAAGACTACAAATAAGATTTTGTCAAGGCCTTGTGCCAAGACACTAGTTTGTCTCATGAGACCTACCGATGCATCGAGGAGCTATAGCGGGCTCCACCCGTCACTTATTAAGTCCAATGCATTCCCATATGAAAAGGTTTAAACATAACATAAACATTCGTATTAAAACTAGCATACGAAATGTCAATAATTTCACCATAAACTATGAATGGTATAAAAATAGCACATCCATAGTCAAACATATCACAAAACCTTCAATACAATATAGAAGTTTTGTATCATAATAAATCAACTTCAAATAATCTTAAAATCTGTCAAAGGATGTTGACATAGATGAAATCAAAATTCTTTTTAAAGAAATATCTCCTTTTATTTTGAAATCATTTAAGATCCATATAAAATAAAACATTTTCTTTGAAAATATTCTTATAAGCTTCTAAGTAAAGCTTTTAAGATTTTATAACGGCGTAAAATTACCGCACCCGCCGTATAAGTTAAAAAAAACATTCTTACCTCAATTCTGTCGAAAAGGTTAAAAAGGACCTTGTTTTGAAAACGACGGAAAGATTCCTTTATAAACCTCTTATAAAAAGTCAAACAAGGGTATAAATGACTTTAACCCATATTCTTGTAAATAGT
Source organism: Viscum album (assembly GCA_963277665.1). Classification (NCBI taxonomy): domain Eukaryota; kingdom Viridiplantae; phylum Streptophyta; class Magnoliopsida; order Santalales; family Viscaceae; genus Viscum; species Viscum album. Next base: position 1,880,688,348 of record OY728136.1, read on the forward strand.
AAAAATGTTTTGAAATACATTTTGAAGAAACATGGATGTGGATGATAAAGAGATCCCAGTAGATTATTATAAATAAACAACCTCGGATAATGAAGAGATTGTGAAATAACCCTTACCTTGTACTTTTCCTTGGTTGGGGTAGGTTAACCTCCTGTATAATGGTGAAATAATTGTTATTAAATTATAAAAGAATCATATACATTAATATGATATCATATATGATCTTTTAATATTGATTTGATAATATCTTTGTATTATCGTCGTTTCGTGTGTTAACTTACTCATTTTCTTTTATATGTTTTGTTACATAAGTCATGTTTGTTGTATCTTATTCATATCCAGAATGATATCAAGTCCTTAAACATCATTTTTAAATCATTAAATGATAATTATACTTGAATGGATACGATGGAGAATGAATCTCATCGCGTTCGTGGAGACGGTAGTCCGTACGTACGCACGAACGCTACTTCCATTTAATTTTTATTTTAAAAGAATCGAATCCAAATGATACATAGGTATATTACTATTCCAGTATAATATAATATTTTATATATGTTACTTAAGTTCATTAACACCATCATTTATACGTTCCATGTGTGGTATGAACGAGTCATATCATTTTAAGGGGGCGGTAGTCCGCACTTCCTCAAATGAAATTATCGTATGTATATACAACATGAAACGAATAATGGTATGAAATAAAATGGAATTACAGAAGCTTATATATAAAATATATATCATTAATATCATATTTAATTACAGTTCCATCATAATGGCCACCATGATAGGCGGTAAGATGTATTTGAACAATCATCGTTTCGTGAGGCGTTAGTTTGCCATCCACAGAAACATTATGTTCATCATCCATTAGATGGAGTTGTGTGTATGTGTAGTTTGAATACTTCTTATAACAACATCCTAGTATATTGAGGATACTGGTGTTGTTACAAAAGAAAGGAAATAAAAAGAGTTTGGGGGTTGGAGAAGCAAAATAAATGAAAATAATTTAAGAGAAATCGTTACCTTTAATTTAGGTAACTCACTTTGGTTGGAACCAAAGGACTTCTTGAAATGCTTTCTGCCTAAGGGTAAGCTTCAAGGAGGAGGAGAGGGATGTGGGGAGCTTATTTGGGCAGAGTTTGGACGAGCCAAGTGGCTTGAGAGGTGTGAAGAATGAGTAGAAGTGGTCTCCTTTTATAAGGGAGAGGAGGGGCTCTTTAGGAAAGTGTGAAAGTATTACTTTATAATATATTTGTATTCGGTTTATAATGGTCCAAAAATCATTGAGGTAGAAGATAAGATGACTCATATTCTAAATAACATCAACCAATAAGAATTGGACAGGTTTTAGATAATATTTTAATCATTATAATCTTATTTATTTAAATGATTTATTAATGAGGTAAACATTGCATCATTATTGTGTCATTAATAATTTAAATTATTTGATGTCTAAAAATTATAAATAAAATATAATTATGTAGGAAATCTTTTTATCTTTCTAATGAATATTTATAATTGAAAATCCAACATGTATAACCCTATGTAAAAATTGTTCTTCTAAAAGATGTAAGCTTATGCCATTTTTATTTTTATTTTAACTTTATTAATATAATGTGTCATTATCACTTACAAGTGGATCCATGGGGTCCCAAAACAGACCCAAAGATGCCCATGGTCGACCATGTATCAACCAATAGGGTTAAGACACGTTTTAGGGTAATTTAGTATTATTATAATATTATTTTCTTAACCCTTATTTACCGGATTTACCCTTTAACCATGGTAAATAAAATATTTACCGCAGTAATTATTCAAAATGTGTAAAAATAAAAGTTACCTATCTACATAATTTGGACATCCTGATTCCAAATATGGAATCCATTTTCCTAAATTCAAAACACAGAAGTGGCAGAAATTAATTTAAAATTAATTCCCGCTGTCAAAACAAAAAGCGTGTTTTTAAGAGGTAATAACTATCAAAAGATTGACACTTGTTTATGTTTGGTTTAATTGTAAAATTATGTCCAATGACCAACATTACATTAAATGGTAAAAATATATTCTAAATATACTTTAAAACCACTCAAATTCACAATTTATCACTATTAATTATTTTGATTAAAAAAGTTGTTTTTAATTAAAATTTAGTAATTTTCACTATTCATCAAAATATGAAAGTTATCCGAAATGTACCAAAATTTCACCCTAGGCTAATTTTGATATTCCGAATCCAAAAATGAAGTCCATTTTCAAATATAAAATATATATAATTTCAAAAAGTAGGTATTAGTATTCACAACGGCTAGTTTAATTAGTTGTGGTGTGTGTTAGAACTCGAGGTTGCGTACAACACACGCTACTATTTTATTCAAAGGAAAGCGTACCGTGGAAGCTTGGGATGTTTCATTTTAAATTTTTTTGATGTCCCAATTTATTCAGATAGTTTAAAATATTTTATTTAAAAAGGTTTCACTATTAAAGTTGATAAAAGTGCAATACTGAAAATGAATCTGTTCTTGCATTATGACTAAGAAACTCATAATGTGGATTCTAAAATTATAAGGATTATATAAAGTTCAAAATGTAGTTAATACTATTCATGACCTCTTTTAATGGTGTGATTGAACTCGGTGTTGCGTGTAGTGCAAGTTATTGAATTATTTTTAAGAAATAACACACTATGAAATCTTGGGGTGTTACATTCTCCCCTCCTTCAATAAATTGCGTCCTCGCAATTTGAAATTGTTCTTCAAAAATAAAAGGTTGAAAATAGAAAATATATTTTTTGGAAAACCCACATCGGAAATTGGGTTACTAAAATTTAGTCTTAATATGAGGAAAATATAAATGAAAGGGTCACCACCAAATTATGATCTCGATTAGGAGAACATTGGTGGCAATTAGAGACATATAATTGGAGGAAAAACGTAAATATTTATAGGTAGTGATTGAGGTCATCAATCACAAACAATTATAAAATTGAGGTCCTTAAACTCATCAATCTATGATGATTTGAAATACCATCGGTTCAACAAAACATAGGGTATTAGGATAACACATTTTTGACGTTTCAAAATATCTTAGTTGAAATCCCACATCGAAAAATGAATTAACGAGGCCTCTATAAAGAGTCGAAAGTATGAAGATTACCGAAAATAACACATACTAGGGTTCCATGTAGGAAAATATGGATATGGAAGAAAAATCTAACCATCAATTATCTGATGGAGAGTGGTAGAGAACATGGCTATGAAAAGGCCAACAATCCCAAAGCCATAAATTAGTGATGATTTAAGGTACCATCTAGGAAAACATTTTTGTTCTAAGTTGCTTTTCTTAATATTGAGGAATTTATTTATGAGATTGGCTAAGATCATAAGGAGATATACTTACTTTATAATTAGAGTTTTATCCATTAATAAATTTCTACCACAAACTCATCTTTCACTCTAAAAGATAATAGAATGTAAAAAAAAAATCTATTTACACTATTCGTATAGAGTTCCAAAATAAACGAATTTATAATTCATCTACAAGATCTTTTAATAAAAACTACATTATTTAATCCAGGACATCTCGTGGGCCAGTGGTAGGTGATACACCCTTGTCGCCCTTCGGTTGCGGGTTCAAGTCTCGCAGCCTTGCCGGACGCGACGGGTTGCCGCCCGACCTCCGGGTTGTCCTTTTATGGAAATCCAAAATAATCCAAACTAGAACTATCCAAAATACTTCTATCCAAACTCACAGTCCAACATTTATAAGTAAGGTAAACATAATGTAGAACCTTTTTACCCCGTAATAGCATATGAATACCTTCATCATGTATTCTTTTAATACACCGAAACATCCTGAATTACCATATTCCTTATTGATTACATTCATGCTCCCTTATTCCATATAGAAAGCTGGATATACTTCATTAATCCAAAAATGTTTTAAACCCCAAAAATGATGGAATATACAAATCATTAATCAGTTCCAAGGTAGTCAAGAATATCCAATATAATTTATCCAAATCAATCATGTATTATTCTAAAATCACTACCTCGGTATCAGAACCATATTATGGTTTATCTTTCTCTCAACCATATATTTTCCAAAAATTTAACCTGCTATTGAGTCACTTTTCTTTTTTTCACACAATCTCAAGTCCTTAATGAAATAGTACTGCAGTACAATCCTTATATACTCCATGATTATTGTAACAAATACATTGTTGATACAACACTCAATTGACATAATCAACATAAGAACTCAAATCATTCCTCTTCATCTGTGGTAGTATCATTACTTGATTATTATCCAATAACATCATTTGCGGCATAGTCTGATGACTGGGACATAGGTTTGCGTAGTGTCCAAACTCCTTGCAAATGAAGCATTGTACATTTAAAACCATTTTCTTACCCTTGCAGTCACGTACTTTGTGCCCTTTTCCTCCACACTTATAACAAACTCCCATTCCTTTCAGGAAAGTTCCAGGGTGTTTCTTTCCACAGTTACCACATATGGGAAAATTCTTCTTTTCCCTTTTCCCTATATCCATCTTTCTCTCTTCCATCCTTTTCTTCTCTTGCTTCCCTTCAAAGCCATAGGACTCAGTAAACTCTTTACTTATCTTATCAACACATGATATTATTTCTTCATATGATGATAATACATGGGTGAATATTTCTCTTATAAATTCTAGCTTAAGACCATGAAAGATATGATCCTTCCTTCTCTTTGAATCATGAGTATTTCTGGAGTTCTCATTCCTTCTACTGGGCGCCATTTCTAAACAATGGCATAAACTAGATCAGTTTATGAATCAAAATACATAATCCCATACTTATAAAACTCTTAACATAAATTGAACTCTTTATGGATATAATCCATATTCATAAAAATGTCGCCTTTGAGGATGTATATACTCATAAAACCTTCATAATGGTTTGTAATGAAAATGAGAATTATCCTAAGCATATCCCCCGGGAGTGTCGTAACCAAGAGTGCAGCAAGGCCCGTTGTCGTGCACCAGTTCCCGTTCGAGTCTAGCTCAAAGCGGTGTTTTCGGGTTTTACCCCTAGGTACATCTCTGCCAGAGCCGCCTCTACCTGCTCGTATCCAGACAGGGATGTATTGCTCGGAAAACTCACAAAATCTCTACAATACCAAAATTCTAGGAAGTTCTTCTATACTAATCCTCAAAGTTCATCTTAGGTCTACGTGCTCTAATCAGAGTTTATCTAAATCTAGTTTCCAAGGTTTGTACTAAACTTCCTCTGATACCAACTGTAGCGCCCCGACCCCAGCTACCCAGAGTCGGTGCATTACTTCGTAACATTGGCATGATCACAAGAAAGATCAAATCTCGAAAGACCGATTGGTTTAGTAGCCTTGGAAACACTAGATATATTCATAAAGTTTTACATTACATTTCAAAGTGAAAAACTACTACAACAACAAAGTCTTCATATCCACACTATTAACCCCTCATAATATCCCTGCAAGTCAATCATAATTTACTTCTTCACTACCTGGGAAAAATAAAACATAGAAAAGGGGTGAGCTCAAATGCCCAGTAAGGATAACAATATAGCGGAACATTCAAAATAAGCATAAACATTTAAGGCAATGAATTACTAAAACAAAAGCCTTTTAAACATGAACTTCAACATAGTATGGCAAAAGTAAAATGAAATAATGCCATTTACTTATTCACATGGATATTCTACTAATCGAATAATCACATGCAAAATCAATAACCACTTTCATAATGTTGGAATGCATAATGCCAGACTATCATAACCACATAGCCAAGGCCTCGTGCCAAGACTACAAATAAGATTTTGTCAAGGCCTTGTGCCAAGACACTAGTTTGTCTCATGAGACCTACCTATGCATCGAGGAGCTATAGCGGGCTCCACCCGTCACTTATTAAGTCCAATGCATTCCCATATGAAAAGGTTTAAACATAACATAAACATTCGTATTAAAACTAGCATACGAAATGTCAATAATTTCACCATAAACTATGAATGGTATAAAAATAGCACATCCATAGTCAAACATATCACAAAACCTTCAATACAATATAGAAGTTTTGTATCATAATAAATCAACTTCAAATAATCTTAAAATCCGTCAAAGGATGTTGACATAGATGAAATCAAAATTCTTTTTAAAGAAATATCTCCTTTTATTTTGAAATCATTTAAGATCCATATAAAATAAAACATTTTCTTTGAAAATATTCTTATAAGCTTCTAAGTAAAGCTTTGAAGATTTTATAACGGCGTAAAATTACCGCACCCGCCGTATAAGTTAAAAAAAACATTCTTACCTCAATTCTGTCGAAAAGGTTAAAAAGGACCTTGTTTTGAAAACGACGGAAAGATTCCTTTATAAACCTCTTATAAAAAGTCAAACAAGGGTATAAATGACTTTAACCCATATTCTTGTAAATAGTAAAAATGTTTTGAAATACATTTTTAAGAAACATGGATGTGGATGATAAAGAGATCCCAGTAGATTATTATAAATAAACAACCTCGGATAATGAAGAGATTGTGAAATAACCCTTACCTTGTACTTTTCCTTGGTTGGGGTAGGTTAACCTCCTGTATAATGGTGAAATAATTGTTATTAAATTATAAAAGAATCATATACATTAATATGATATCATATATGATCTTTTAATATTGATTTGATAATATCTTAGTATTATCGTCGTTTCGTGTGTTAACTTACTCATTTTCTTTTATATGTTTTGTTACATAAGTCATGTTTGTTGTATCTTATTCATATCAAGAATGATATCAAGTCCTTAAACATCATTTTTAAATCATTAAATGATAATTATACTTGAATGGATACGATGGAGAATGAATCTCATCGCGTTCGTGGAGACGGTAGTCCGTACGTACGCACAAACGCTACTTCCATTTAATTTTTATTTTAAAAGAATCAAATCCAAATGATACATAGGTATATTACTATTCCAGTATAATATAATATTTTATATATGTTACTTAAGTTCATTAACACCATCCTTTATACGTTCCATGTGTGGTATGAACGAGTCATATCATTTTAAGGGGGCGGTAGTCCGCACTTCCTCAAATGAAATTATCGTATGTATATACAACATGAAACGAATAATGGTATGAAATAAAATGGAATTACAGAAGCTTATATATAAAATATATATCATTAATATCATATTTAATTACAGTTCCATCATAATGGCCACCATGAGAGGCGGTAAGATGTATTTGAACAATCATCGTTTCGTGAGGCGTTAGTTTTCCATCCACAGAAACATTATGTTCATCATCCATTAGATGGAGTTGTGTGTATGTGTAGTTTGAATCCTTCTTATAACAACATCCTAGTATATTGAGGATACTGGTGTTGTTACAAAAGAAAGGAAATAAAAAGAGTTTGGGGGTTGGAGAAGCAAAATAAATGAAAATAATTTAAGAGAAATCGTTACCTTTAATTTAGGTAACTCACTTTGGTTGGAACCAAAGGACTTCTTGAAATGCTTTATTCCTAAGGGTAAGCTTCAAGGAGGAGGAGAGGGATGTGGGGAGCTTAGTTGGGCAGAGTTTGGACGAGCCAAGTGGCTTGAGAGGTGTGAGGAATGAGTAGAAGTGGTCTCCTTTTATAAGGGAGAGGAGGGGCTCTTTAGGAAAGTGTGAAAGTATTACTTTATAATATATTTGTATTCGGTTTATAATGGTCCAAAAATCATTGAGGTCGAAGATAAGATGACTCATATTCTAAATAACATCAACCAATAATAATTGGACAGGTTTTAGATAATATTTTAATCATTATAATCTTATTTATTTAAATGATTTATTAATGAGGTAAACATTGCATCATTATTGTGTCATTAATAATTTAAATTATTTGATGTCTAAAAATTATAAATAAAATATAATTATGTAGGAAATATTTTTATCTTTCTAATTAATATTTATAATCGAAAATCCAACATGTATAACCCTATGTAAAAATTGTTCTTCTAAAAGATGTAAGCTTATGCCATTTTTATTTTTATTTTAACTTTATTAATATAATGTGTCATTATCACTTACAAGTGGATCCATGGGGTCCCAAAACATACCCAAAGATGCCCATGGTCGACCATGTATCAACCAATAGGGTTAAGACACGTTTTAGGGTAATTTAGTATTATTATAATATTATTTTTTTAACCCTTATTTACCGGATTTACCCTTTAACCATGGTAAATAAAATATTTACCGCAGTAATTATTCAAAATGTGTAAAAATAAAAGTTACCTATCTACATAATTTGGACATCCTGATTCCAAATATGGAATCCATTTTCCTAAATTCAAAACACAGAAGTGGCAGAAATTAATTTAAAATTAATTCCCGCTGTCAAAACAAAAAGCGTGTTTTTAAGAGGTAATAACTATCAAAAGATTGACACTTGTTTATGTTTGGTTTAATTGTAAAATTTTGTCCAATGACCAACATTATATTAAATGGTAAAAATATATTCTAAATATACTTTAAAACCACTCAAATTCACAATTTATCACTATTAATTATTTTGATTAAAAAAGTTGTTTTTAATTAAAATTTAGTAATTTTCACTATTCATCAAAATATGAAAGTTATCTGAAATGTACCAAAATTTCACCCTAGGCTAATTTTGATATTCCGAATCCAAAAATGAAGTCCATTTTCAAATATAAAATATATATAATTTCAAAAAGTAGGTATTAGTATTCACAACGGCTAGTTTAATTAGTTGTGGTGTGTGTTAGAACTCGAGGTTGCGTACAACACACGCTACTATTTTATTCAAAGGAAAGCGTACCGTGGAAGCTTGGGATGTTTCATTTTAAATTTTTTTGATGTCCCAATTTATTCAGATAGTTTAAAATATTTTATTTAAAAAGGTTTCACTATTAAAGTTGATAAAAGTGCAATACTGAAAATGAATCTGTTCTTGCATTATGACTAAGAAACTCATAATATGGATTCTAAAATTATAAGGATTATATAAAGTTCAAAATGTAGTTAATACTATTCATGACCTCTTTTAATGGTGTGATTGAACTCGGTGTTGCGTGTAGTGCAAGTTATTGAATTATTTTTAAGAAATAACACGCTATGAAATCTTGGGGTGTTACATTTAGTCATATAAAATATTATAATTACTTGAATTTCATATTTATTCTCTAAGAATTATTATTTAAGTGTACTTGTTAGAGGATCTAATTTTGATACTGGTGGCTTAATGATTGATGGTGTGAACTCTAGAAAGGAGTCACTTATAAGAGGCTTAAGTTATTATATTTATTCATATTCACTACCACCCTCCTCATAGAAGGACTAGATCTCATTTTCATATTCAAGATTCATAATATCGTCTTCTTCACCAGTCATAAAAATAGATTGACACTCAAGTGAATCTACACTTTTCTTGGCAGCTTTAACTAGAAAAAATACTTTTTATTATTTTCCAACTCGGAAGATAAGCCTTCCTTGGATTACATCGATCAATTCTTAACGGGACATGAGAAATGATCTTACAATAATGATGGGGACATCACCTTCATCCTCCATGTTTAGGATGATAAATTTGGTAGGGAAAATGAGCTTACCAAACTTAACTAAAACATCCTTAAGAAGGTCCCAAGGATACTTGACAGATCTATTAGCAAGCTGTAGTTCCACTCTCATTAAATTAAATTCATCAAGTCTTATTCTTCATAACACACTCATTGGGATGATATTGATTATTTCTTTAATATCACATAAATATTTTCCAAAATTACATGATCCGATGTTTCATAGAATTGAGAAGATTTTAGGTTCTCTCATTTTTGGTGGAATCTTTTGTTGAACCATCATAAAGCATTATTAATTCAAATAAATAATGCCTAAGTATTATATACTTTTGTTATTAGAGAGAAAATACTTTAAAAAATTGGAATAATATGGCATATAGAAATGGATTTAGCAAAGAGGATATTGATGTGGAGTTGTTTAAACATCTATATTTTTTTAATCTGACCCTCTATCTTCCCTTGTCTCATCCTATATGGGAATGGAAGAGGGGGTCTGTGTGGTGGTGCTTCCACATAGGTATCTTCTTTTATGGGAGTTTCTTATACTTGATATTTTCCTCTTTTCTCTATTTCCAGATTTTTTCACCAACTTTTTGGATGATCTCATCATTTTTTTGAATGACGGTCACATTTGAAGAAGTTTATTCTGTACTCTTCTCCTCTCCTTTTCTTGGATGTTGAAATTTAGTTATTTTCCACTTTTAAGAATCATAACCCTATCTTCATCACATGGATGGGTCTCTATATTAACAGGCAGTATACCTGATAGTCAATATTAGAAAGTCTTGAAAAATTGACCGACCTGATGTTTGAGATTATGGAGAGAAGATATTTGATTTTTCATTTCAGTTTCTTACATAGTCATATACTGATATTTCTTTTGAAAAAGCATGATGATCAAATTTTATAAGTTTTATTTTTAGAAGTTGTGATGTTTGTGGATATTGAGGTGGAGCTTATTGATGGGATTATTCTTGTTGAGGAAACTGATAATCCTTAGGGGGAAATGGTTGTTAAGGAAATGGCAGTTATTTTTTAGGTTCTTGGTTTTTAGGAGGGTACCCAGGTGGTCTCTGATTTATTTTTGGAGCTTGACCACTTCTTTGTTGATAATTATCTTGATTGGGTGGTTGTTATTGTTGAATGGGTCTTTGATGGTAGTACTACTGCTGGTATTATTATAGTTGTTGATTATAATTAACACAATTACAATATTGAGTTTGATTTTTCTCTATTCCTACTTGGAAGACTTGATATGGGTGTGGGACTCTACACATATCACATGAATGGAACTCCATAACAGGGTAAGTTTGAGGTGTTTATTGATGGGGAAACTAAAAGTTTTCTAGTTTCTTCATAAGAGATTTAACCTAGAATGAAAGGTAGGTGGTCTCTTCTACTTGGTGAAACTCATGCCTTAGTGGTCCTTGATCACTTTGAAAATGGCTAGTGCTGAGTGATATTTCATCAAGGAGTGATCTACTAACTTTTTGTATTTTCAACATGAGTCCTCCATCAATAGCAACATCCACCATGGTGTGAGCAGCTGGTTGTAAGCCTAGTAAAAAGTTTGCAGTTGGAGGCAAACATCATGCTTGTGTTGTGGGAAATTCCGTGTATATTCATTAAACCATTACCATGACACCTAGTCTAATTTTCCATCTACCCAAGAAAAATTTAGAATATCATTCCAAAGTTTCTAGGTCAATATGGGTGGTAATTAATTATCCAGGAATTTCATTTCCAAATCATTCTAAGTAGTAATGGACTTAGGATCCTTTTTTTCAACCAATCCTTAGATCTGCCACTCAAGTAGACAGGAAATACCCTAATATTAATGGAATAAGAAGATAAACCTTGGTTTCTAAAGGAGTCATGAACTACAAGTAAATTATATAGACTCTTATGTGGGTCCTTTCTCTAAAGTCCAGTAAATTGACCCATGTTCTGGATCATGTGAATTAGGCTAGGTTAAATTTCAAATGTATGTGCCTAGATAGTAGAGTGAAAAATGCTGGGTGCAGCACCACTAATGTACAATAATCCATATATATGGATGGTGAACTTTATCATAAAAGGTTTCATTCCCTACTATTCAAGCGGAACATATTGGGAATTTTAAGTATTGGGAGCAAAAATATTATTGCGCTCAACCATGGATGTGAGATTAAAAATAGATACGTATATTTCAATTTTTAGTTTGAACGAAATTGGTTCTTCAGTTTCTAGGATCTTTGAATGATTCAAAGAGGTCTGGCTCATGCACTAAATCACAAAATAGACGAAGCAACTAATTTTCATGAAAGGGTTATAAGAAGAAAAAGGGGAAAAGAAGGGAAGGTGAGGAAATCCAAGGTTCAAACTCAAAGGTCACTATTCCAAAGAAAATTCACTAGCAACAACATAAATATTTTATCATCCCACACAACATAGTTAATTCCACATGGGATTAATCAAATTAGAAACTTATACTTAACCCAACTAGCACTATTGTGAAGGTTCGTAGAACAATGGAAGTCTGGGGTTAAACCCACAGGTAGGAAACAACAATGAGTTATGACCTAGGAATGATAACTTTGAGTGTATTCCTCACATGATTTTAGTGAAGTTAGATTTATTCTAAAAAAATTGGATTAATTGGAATTTTGATTAATAATGGTCCATGATTAATTTTAGAGAGCTTAAACAAAGGGTATTCCTATATTAAGTTTGGGCCATTCCTATAACATAAGTTGTGAAGGATTTCAAGAGCCACCAATTGGTTTTGTTCTAACCAATTGGATCTTCCTAGACTGACAACCATCATTTGGTCTTAGATTTGTTCATCTATGTAGAATAAAAAGGTGCAACTTCCAAAGTTAAAAAGAAACACAAGTTATTGGTCTTAGCTTGGGTTTCTAAAATTAGGCAAGGATCCATACTTTATAATTAACCAAATCAAGATCATGTAAAGGAATGTGATACACATTATTTCTAAACCTAATTATAATCCAATAGATGACCCAAGTTTAAATTTAGGGATTCATTAAGTGTTTCTGCCCCTACTTTTGACCCTTATCACTAGGTGGATTAGCCACACATGGAGGTAAAAAAATCATACATGTGAAATAGAAACATAATTGAATAAATTATAATAAAAAATTAATATTTAAGAAAAATAAATTGAAATTAATACGCTTACTTGGAATGAGAATAAATGGAACACTATAAAAAATTTAAATCACAAGCAACAGGAATGGAACAATAATTAAACAGTGAGGAATTCATTGTAATGAGAGTAAAATGAAAAGATGAAAGTAAAAATGGGAGAAAACTAGGTTAAAAACAAACATCAAAGATGAAATCCCCCTGAAGTATGAGCTATTGGAGTATAAATTAGCCTAAGTACTTTCAACGTAAATGGATTTTATGTTGTAATTTGTCATAAATTTCTTTCTCCCCAGAGATTTTATGCCGTAAACCACTATTTTACATTGTGAATGAAAAATTTAAAATTATCAGCACTCTCTATCTCCATGATTTATAGCCAAAATTAATTTATGGGGGGTATTTGGGATGTTTTACCAGAGATATATCCTAAGGGTTTTATGTCATAAGTCTTCGTCTTATGTTTTAAATTTTCTTCATCTATAGACTTTTATGGATTGAAATTGATTTAAGTCTTGAGTATACCTTGTAAGAACCCGGTTCTTATTTTTGAGGTATGGGCTTTTTCTTTTTCCTTTTCCTTAAGTTTTTTTGATAAAATATGGAAAATGGGGAAAAATCCTAAATTTTGGAACTACACACCGTGTGCTTTTCCACACACCGTGTACTTTTGGCTGTGTGGGATGGGTACACGGGGTGTGTAGCCATGCTGGTGATGAGGGGTGTAGGAACCGACTACATGCCGTGTAGTGGTACCTTACACACCGTGTAGTTAGTCGACGTGCCTAAACAGTAAGGCGGTGGAGCAGCCGATAGCTGGGCGACAGTACACGCCGTGTACTCAGGAGTACATGCTGTGTACTCATGTCGACGGCTAAACAGTGTGGCAGTGCTGCCAGAGGAACAGTTAAATGAAAGAAGTACAAGCCGTGTACTCAGAAGTACACACCGTGTACTTTGTTTTTTCGGCTTAAAACAGGCAGTAGCCTCCTTATATGGTAGAGGAGACATTTGAGCCATTTTGGAGCCAAGGAGGACAGCCGGGCCTTTGAAGATCCGCTGGGGGTTCGTCTGGAATCGGTTTCCACCTCGGACGATCCCGTTGGAACCGCACGGGTAATCCCTCTCCTCTCTTAGTACCATTCTTACCAATTCTTTTCCGAGGGGAAGTTATTTATATTTTTATGGGTTTTTTTCTTCGTCAGATCTACTCTGTTCTTGGGCATTTCTGGAGTCGGCGTTCAGGTATAACGTTCGTTGGCGAATAAGGTAGGTGGCTTTGTGTTTATTTTCCAACTATCGTGCGTTTTTGTGCGTTTTTGTGCCACAAAACCATGTTGGTGTGTCGTGTGGCTGAGCCCGTTACTATATTTAATGCCTAGAATTGATTAGGTATTTAATTTTGATAATAAAATGCTGGTTGGGATCGTTGCTTGGATCGGGAACCACCCCGGGGGTGTGTTCCACTGTTTAGTCGTTTGGCCAGGATACCCGAGGGTATGCCTTCAAAGTAGTAATTATAGAATTTCCTTGAGAGGAATTGCTTGTTATTACTTTTTTACCAGTTGGGCATGGCCCGGTTACCTATTTATCCTGAGGGCATTGTTGTATTTAGCCTGAGGGCGTTGTTGTGATTAGCCTGTGAGAACTGTACTATTTAGCCCGAGGGCTGTAGTTATTTCGCCTGAGGGAAACCTTTCGTGCCCGAGGGATTGAATTCTGTGCCTGAGGGAGACACTTCCTACGCCTGAGGGAAATTTTTGTTACGCATGAGGGCTATACCTGCGAGTTGGATTCTGCTTACCTGAGGGTAAGGTTTTTCTTGTCTGAGGATGTGGACTGTTTGTTTTAGAAATGAACTGAGGCGATTTCTAGTATATAATGAATTAAATGAATAATAAAATGTCAATTTAATTGTTAAGTTAGTTACTTGTTAGTACTACTTACTTTATTGCATTTTACTATTTCACACTGTTGTTGCATGCTTACACGCAGTTGGGCACGAGCCTTTGGTGGGTGCCTACTGAGATATATTTCTCACACCCTATTTGGGTCATTCTTTTTGGCCCAAACAGATTATGTTGCTGTAGGTGTAGATAGGGGAAAGAGTCCCTATACAGGTACTTGACTGTTGCTGAGGAGTAGGAGGGCATGGGACCGAGCCTAGGCTCGCGATGCCGCTGTCGGCTGTTTTTCTTTTTTTTCTGTACCTTGTATTTGGTTGTACCGTATTGATGTATAACATGTTATGGATGTTTTCTTAGAACTTGAAACATGTAGCATCATAATTTATATACTGTTGGTTATATCCACTGCTGTAGTTTATTTTAGTTGTGTATGGTTTACTATTTCCACTGTCGTTGTATGTTTTATTTAAATTCCGCTGCGCTACACTTTGACAAATGGGGGCATAGTTTCCCCACTATCAGACCTGGTCCCTCGCTGCTAGTCGGAAGCCTCTGGCATTTGGAGAAATGCGCTTGAGGTCTTGTGGCGAACCGGCTTCGGGGCACCCGTTGAGTGGCACCTGGGACCGGGATGTTACAAAGTGGTATCAAAGGGAGTTTCTTTTCTTTTAATTACTATTTGGAGATGTAGTTAGGGATAGGACGGAATGGTAGTTGGTAATAAGCTGTTCCCGGGCGTAGCTAACCCATGTACAGGGAAAAGCCAGTATACCTCGTATTTTGCATTATTTTGCTTTTTCAATTTTACGGTTGATTTGTTTTCACCATTGGGTGACGCACTTGGGTTGTGCTGTTTATATTTTATCTATGGGTTCTATTTAGTTGCAACCCAATGAGATGAGGGTATGCCGTCTCATGCATCATATAGGAACATGCTAGATATCACATGTCATGCATAGTTTCCATGCCATGTAGGTGCATTAGAAGTTCGCATGTTGTTGTGATAGTTATTGTGCTAATAAAGCATGCTGTTGTGATAGCTTCTTGATAAATACCTGCCCTGTGATATGGTATGTTTGGTTGAGCTTGTTTATAGAATGGACGCCAAACTTTGGTTTTTGGGGAGTATGGGCCCCCATTGACCAGAATTTGGTGGATCGTTGACTGTTTATTGGTTATAACACATATAAGATGTCAAACTTTGATTCGTGGGGAGTATGGGCCGCCACGGGTCGGAATTTGACACTTAGGTGTTGGTTTCAGTATTTTCTGGGTTTCGGGGAAGTTTCTGAGGCATACTGTCTGGAAACCCAGTATACACGCCTGTAGTATTTTATACACTCCATGTATGCTCTTCTGTTCGGGAAGAAAAATGGACTTTTTGAGTACACGCCGTGTATCCTGAGTACACGCTGTGTAGTCTCTTCCCATGTCACAAACCATGTGGGTGGTGACACAGGGTAGGTAAAGGCTTGGGTAAAACACGTCGTGTAGGTTTTGTACATGCTGTGTAGTGTTGACCCGGAGTCTGGACGTGTAACTAACAACACAGGTCGGTGAACTCCTTGACAGAACATGCCGTGTCAAGTATAGACACGCCGTGTAGTGTGACCTGGGGACTCGGCCGTGTAACTAACAACACGGGTCAGTGTCACCTCTCCCTGAACATGCCGTGTACCTGTGGGACACGCCGTGTAGTCTGGTCCGAGAACAGACCGCGTGGAGTTATCCGTGTGACTGGGAAACAGGGTTGTGTACATGCTGTGTGCGGGTGTAACACGCCATGTAGTATCAAGACGAGTAGTCGGTCGTGTCACAGACGACACGGGTAGTTGGAAAATAACACCGTACACGCCGTGTAGATATTATACACGCCATGTAGTTTTGTTCAATGGAAGCCGTGTGGCTTAGCCGTGTAGAAGGACCCAGGCAGGGGAAGGAAAGTCAAGTACACGCCGTGTAGTAATTGTACACGCCGTGTAGTCTTGTTTTGCTAATTTTGAAGGACTTATTCTTCTTGTTTCCTTTGTGGTTCCTTCACTTTTTGGTCATAATAATCTTGAATCTGAGGCGTTCTTTTGACCTGGTAGTGTCATGCCGCCTAGATGACCGCGATTTGTTCGCCAGGAGAGCGGCGATGATTATACTCTGAAGATGGTGGGCCATGGGCTACCATTTGATCCTCCAGCAGATCCAGATGTGGCGCCAGCTGCTATACTAGGCACAAGCGCGAAGGAGTAGTTCCGTGAAGGCTTTATGCGGTTCATGCAGACCTTTCAGGGAGCACCGCAGGCTGCTACATCGATGGCCGAGCTGACGCGTATCTTCCAGCAGCATCATCCACCTACGTTTTCAGGGGATGATGGACCACAGGCTGCAGAGTCTTGGATAGGATCGATGCAGACTATTTTCGAGCATCTTGAGATGCCTCCAGGGTGAAGGGTCAAGCTCGCGACTTACATGCTGCGTGATTCCGCCAAGAGGTGGTGGGATGTTACCACCCAATCAGAGCATCACAGAGACATGGCGTGGGAAGATTTTCAGGCAGTCTTCTATGACTTCTTCTTTCCAGAGACGCTGAGGGAAGATAGAGCTCGAGAGTTCATGAATCTGCAATAGGGCGCTATATCGGTGATGGACTATTCTGCTCGTTTTACGGAGCTTCAGCGTTTTTCACCCGTGCTAGTGGGGGATGAGACGTTGAGAGCCATATGTTTTGAGGATGGTCTTCGATATAAAATCCGAGCGTTGGTAAATGTTTTCAGGTTTCCTATTGTACACGAAATTGTGAACCATACATTTATTATAGAGAGGAACCTGCGGGAATCAAGTGGTGTGGGCCAGGGCGTTTCAGCACCAGTTACTGGTACTATTTCTGCTGGCAAGAGGAAAAGACAGATGAACTTCTCTCAGGGAGGCAGTACCAGCTAGGCGGCGTCTTCAGGTGGCCCGGTCAGGTACTACCAGTGTGGTAGAGAGGGGCACAAGAGGCCTCAGTGTACACACGATCCAGTAGAGTGCCGATCTTGCAGCAAGATGGGTCATCTGCAGCGCTTTTTTAGGGCGTTTCTACCAGTGTCTAGTGAGAGGGGTTTTGTGCAGACTCTGTGTGTGGGAGCAGGACCAGTGGCTTCTTACCAGTCAGGGAACTGGAATACGTCAGGGCGTGCAGGCAGAGATGGTGGTCGTGTCCGTGGTAACCAGACACCAGGATCTCAAAGGAAGCAGGGCGGGACAGCTCAGGGTAGCCAGGCCGTGTCGCAGGGCCGCGACTCTGGGCATGTATATGCAGTGCAACAGACCCAGCAGGAGTAGGATCTCGGACCTTTTACAGTCAGAGGTACTATTCTAGTAGCTTCTGTCCTATCTTCAATACTTTTTGATACGGGTGCTACACATAGTTTCATATCTGTACCCATTGTAGAGAGCCTTGGTCTCGGTTTTTCTTCTTCTTCTGATATCATGACGCTAGACACTCCGTTGGGGGCTAGAATGGCTGGTGTGCGTCAGTGCAAGGAGTGACCCCTTGAGGTTGGAGGGTGTCACTTCCTTTGGGACCTCAATGTCTTGGAGATGATGATTTATGACATCATTCTCAAGATGAACTGGTTGGTTCCCTATCGAGCCTTTGTAGACTGCTATCGTCGCAGGGTGCGTTTCACGTCACCAGAGGGCGGAGAGTTTCTATACAAGGGTGAGTGGGGTGTTTAGGCGAGTCGAGCTGGACCAAAGCATCATGGGTGAGGTGGAGTCACAGACCAGACTGTGAGTTTATATCTGGATGATCATGGGACTTGTCAGACGGATTTCCCTCCAGTTGTTGATCATTTTAGGGATGTCTTCCCGGACGACTTTTTAGGTCTACCTCCGGTGCGTGAGGTGGATTTCTCTATTGATCTCATTCTAGGCACAACACCTGTGTCCATTCCTCCTTATAGGATGACCATGCATGAGTTGCAGGAGCTCAAGAGGCAGTTAGAGGAGTTACAAGAAAAGGGCTTTATCTGACCCAGTACTTCTCCTTGGGGTTCTCCGGTCCTTTTTGTGAAAAAAGGCGGATGGTACCCTCAGACTTTGTGTGGATTATCGGAAGCTGAACCAGATGACAGTTAAGAACTAATATCCCTTGCCAAGGATTGATGATCTTTTTGATCAGCTTCGTGGAGCACGAGTGTTCTCGAAGATTGACTTGAGATCCGGATAACATCAGCTGCGCGTGAGACCATCGGATATACCGCTTACAGCTTTTCGGAGTAGATATGGTCTATACGAATACTTGGTTATGCCATTCAGACTCACGAACACGCCAGCGATTTTCATGGATCTGATGAATCGTGTGTTCCATCCGTATCTTGATTCTTTTGTGGTGGTATTCAGGGACGACATCCTGGTGTACTCTTGTACTCGACACGACCATGACACCCATCTTTAGATCGTACTGTGTACACTGAGAGAGCATCGACTATATGGTAAGCTCTCAAAGTGCCACTTTTGGATGGACCAGATTCACTTCCTGGGTCATATCATCTCTGAGGCAGGAGTTTCAGTAGACCCAGAGAAGGTGAGAACAGTAGTTTCCTGGGAGCAGCCTAAGAACGTGTTTGAGATACGGAGTTTCTTAGGGCTGGATGGTTACTACAGATGCTTCATACAGGACTTATCCCACTTAGAAGCACCATTGATGGGTCTGACTAAGAAGGGTGTGAAGTTTGTTTGGTCAGAAGCTTGCGATACAACTTTTCAGGACCTGAAGGGAAGGTTGACATCAGCACCGATCCTGATACTCCCAGAGCAGGGGAAGAGCTATACAGTTTACTGTGATGCATTAGGGATTGGGCTGGGAGCCATTTTGATGTAGGGAGACTGAGTTGTTGCGTATGGGTCTCAGCAGTTGAGGCCACATGAGAGTAATTACCCAACGCATGATCTCGAGTTGGCTGCAGTTGTTCATGCGTTGTGCTGTTGGAGACACTATCTGTTGGGAGAGCATTTTGTGGTTTTCACCGACCACAAAAGCCTCAAGTATATCTTTACTCAGCGTGACCTGAATCTGAGGCAGAGAAGGTGGGTTGAGTACCTACAGTCCTTCGATTTTGAGCTTGCCTATACACCTAGAAAAGGTAATGCAGTAGCCGATGCACTGAGCAGGAAGACTCAGATACAGGCAGTGCAGGAGGCTAGTGGTGAGTGGAAGCTCATGGCTTTGTTCTCTGAGATGCATCTGGAGGTGCATGACAGTCAGGGGAAGACTTATCTTTCTTCTTTAGCTGTAAATTCTACCCTCCTGGACAGAGTGAGGATGAGACAACTATCTGATTCAGAAGGCCTAGTTCTACGGGAGTTGGTGGAAAGTGAGGACCCTCCTCCTGGGTGGACGATAGGTGATGATGAGGTTTTGTGTTTCCATGGACGAGTATGGGTTCCAGGGGATATACTTGAGGAGCTGATGCGGGATTTTCATGCTTCATCTTGGGAAGTTCATCCCGGGGTTACCAAGATGTACCGTAACTTGAGCCGTCAGTACTGGTGTCCGGGTATGAAGAGAGAAATAGCTGGTTTTGTTACGAGGTGTTCCACCTGTCAGCAGGTGAAGGCAGAGCACCAGAGGCCAGTTGGGCTTTTATAGCAGTTTCCCATTCCATAGTGGAAATGGGATGATGTCGCGATGGATTTCATGACGGGATTGCCGAGGTCACCTCAAGGCAATGACGCCGTGTGGGTTTTTGTGGACAGACTAATGAAGGTAGCTCACTTCTTTCCAATCAAGGAGACCTTCGGTGTAGATGAGCTCAGAAGGATATATATCCAATATATCATACGTCTTCATGGGGTCCCTCGTTCTATCGTTTCAGATAGGGACGCCCTCTTTACGTCTCGCTTCCGGTAGAGTTTTCAGAGGGTGCTGGGTACACCGGTGCTTCTGAGCACAACATACCACCCTCATAAAGATGGCCAGTCGGAGCGTACGATACAGGTGCTAGAGGAAATTCTGCGCACATGCGTCCTAGACTTTGGGGGCTCTTGGGAGAAGCATATAACCTTATTCAAGTTTTCATATAACAATAGTTTTCAGGCAACTATTGAGATGGAACCATATGAGGCTTTATATGGTAGGCCATTCCGATCATCTTTGTGCTGGTTAGAGGTAGGTGAGGCAGCTTTACTGGGGCCACAGCTCGTGCAGGAGACATCTGAGCAGGTCCAGTTGATTCGGAAGCAGATGACTACCGTGCAGTCTCGTCAGAAGTCTTATGCTGATCGCCGCAGACGACCTTTGGAGTTCATGGTCAGGGATCAGGTTTTTCTACGTGTTTCGCTGAGGCTGGGACACAAACGGATCAGGAGACAGGGTATGCTTTCATCGAGGTATGTGGGTCCATTCGAGATTCTGGAGAAAGTCAGGCTAGTTTCCTATCGGTTGCAGTTACTGCAGCGATACCGAGCCATGCACGACGTCTTCCACGTGTCTCAGTTGCGTCGCTATCATTCAGACCCATCTCTCATCTTTCAGCCTGATGAGGTTGAGATGGAAGTCGATGCGTCCTTTCAGGAACATCCAATTCGTATCATTGACAGGAGAATGAAGGTTCTCCGAGGCCGGTTAGTTCCTCTCGTACGGGTGATATGGCAGCATGGCCGAGTGCAGGACGAGACCTGGGAGCAGGAGGCCGACGTACGTGCTCAGTGGCCAGAGCTGTTCTGAGGTTTATCTTTGCCACCCTTGGAAGGGAAATTCAGGGACAAATTTCTATAAGGGGGGAAGTTTGTAAGAACCCTATTCTTATTTTTGAGGTACGAGATTCTTCTTTTTCCTTTTCCTTAAGTGTTTTTGAGAAAATATGGAAAATGGGGAAAAACCCTAAATTTTGGAACTACACGCCATGTGCTTTTCTACACGCTGTGTACTTTTGGCCGTGTGGGATGGGTACATGGGGCGTGTAGCCATGCCGATGACGAGGGGTGTAGGAACTGAATACACGCCGTGTAGTGGTACCTTACATGCCGTGTATTCAGTCGGCATGCCTAAACAGTAAGGCAGTAGAGAAGCCGACATCTGAACGACAGTACACGCCATGTACTCAGGAGTACATGCAGTGTACTCATGTCAACGACTGAACAGTGTGGCGGTGCCGACAGAGGGATAGTTAAATGAAAGAAGTACACACCGTGTACTCAGAAGTACACACCGTGTACTCAGAAGTACACACCGTGTACTTTGTTTTTTCGGCTTAAAACAGGCAGTAGCCTCCTCATTTGGCAGAGGAGACGTTTGAGCCATTTTGGAGCCAAGGAGGATGGCCAGACCTTTGAAGATCCACCGGGGGTTCATCTGGAATCGGTTTCCACCTTGAACGATCCCGTTGGAACTGAACGGGTAATCCCTCTCTTCTCCTGGTACCTTTCTTACCAATTCTTTCCCAAGGGAAAGTTATTTACGTTTGTATGTGTTTTGTTCTTCGTCAGATATACGCCGTTCTTGGTCATTTCTGGAGTTGGCGTTCGGGTATAACGTTCGTTGGCGAATAAGGTAGGTGGCTTTGTGTTTATTTTCCAACTGTCGTGAATTTTTGTGCATTTTTGTTTCATGAACCCATATTGGGGTGTCGTGTGGTTGAGGCCATTGCTATATTTAATTCCTAGAATTGATTAGGTATTTAATTGTGATAATAAAATGCTGGTTGGGATTGTTGCTTGGATCCAGAACCACCCTGGGGGTGTGTTCCACTATTTAGCCATTTGTCCAGGATACCTAAGGGTATGCCTTCAAAGTAGTAATTATAGAATTTCCTTGAGAGGAATTGCTTGTTACTGCTTGTTTACCTATTGGGCATGGCCTGGTTTCCTGTTTAGCCTAAGGGAATTATTGTATTTAGCCTTAGGGCGTTGTTGTGATTAGCCTGTGGGCACTGCACTATTTAGCCCGAGGGCTGTAGTTATTTCGCCTGAGGGAAACCTGTCGTGCCTGAGGGCTTGACTTCTGTGCCTGAGGGCCACACTTCCTACGCCTGAGGGAAATTTCTATTACGCTTGAGGGCTATACCTGCGGGTTGGATTCTGCTTACCCGAGGGTAAGGTTTTTCTTGTCTGAGGATGTGGACTGTTTGTTTTAGAAATGCACTAAGGTGATTTCTAGTATATAATGAATTAAATGAATAATAAAATGGCAATTTAATTGTTAAGTTATTTACTTGTCAGTACTACTTACTTTATTGCATTTTACTATTTCACACTGTTGTTGCATGCTTACACGCAGTTGGGAACGAGCCTTTGGTGGGTGCCTACTGAGATATATTTCTCACACCCTGTTTGGGTCACGCTTTTTGGCCCAAACAGATTACGTTGTTGCAGGTGTAGATAGGGGAAAGAGTCCCTATACAGGTACTTGACTGTTGCTGAGGAGTAGGAGGGAATGGGACCGAGCCTAGGCTCGCGATGCCGCTGCCAGCTGTTTTGCTTGTTTGCTGTACCTTGTATTTGGTTGTACTGTATTGATGTATAACATGTTATGGATGTTTTCTTAGAACTTGAAACATGTAGCATCATCATTTATATACTATTGGTTATATCCACTGTTGTAGTTTATTTCAGTTGTGTATGGTTTACTATTTCCGCTGTCATTGTATGTTTTATTTAAATTCCACTGCGCTACACTTTGACAAATGAGGGCATAGTTTCCCCACTATCAGACCTGGGCCCTCGCTGCTAGTTGGCAGCTTCTGGAGTTTGGGGAAATGCGCTTGATGTCTTGTGGAGAACCGGCTTTGGGGAACCCATTGAATGGCACCTGGGACTGGGACGTTACATACATCTTTCCAAAGCCCATATTTGATAATTTCACATTTTAAACTATCAATTTATGATATAAATCATTTATAGTTGTAGAAATTTATAGCAACATCCATTTTTCATAACCAGATATAGTTTTTAATAAAAACCAATCAAAAATCATAGCAACATAGTATAAAATCTATTCAAAGTTCATGGAAATGTTTCCAAAATGTATATATGAATTAATAATATCACATCTTCATACTTATAGGATTAATAGAGAATAATGAATTATGAGATTCATTTAAAAAATCATTCTTAAAGTCTAATATTAATTGGAAACATACTCGGTTCCTGAAAATTATCCTTCTAGCATGATTGTGGCTGAACTCAAGAACATTCCCCACCTTCTTCTATAATTCCACACATTTCTTATGTTCATTCTCAATACTCTCATGGATATATGTTTAAACATTAATTTGAGAAAGATGAGATATATCCTCTTTCCTCAATATTTCTAGATATATATTTTGTAAATTCATAAATATCGAATGTCTTTCAATCCTCATCATGGATATACTAGAATGATCTTTCTGACTTAGAGCATCAACCACCTTGTTCACCTTCCTAAGGTGGTAATGTATAGATAAGTCATAATCTTGGATCAACACCAACCACCTTATCTAGTGCATATTCAACTCTTTTTTTAAATATATACTTCAATATTTTATGATCAGTATATACATCACACCTTTCACTATATAGATAACGCCTCTATATTTTCAATGTAAAAATTACCACTGATAGCTTCAAATCATGATTTGGTAAATTTTGGTCATGTATTTTCAATTGGTGAGAGGCATAAGCTATCACAACACCATTCAACATAAGGAAACATCATAATACCTTCTTTAACGCATCACTATATATAAAAAACCCTTTTCCATAATAGGGTAGTTTAAGAACAGGTGTACTATCCAACCTTCTATTCAACTCATTTAATTTTCTCCACATTCATCTATCCACAAGAACTTAACCCCCTTCTAAGTCAACTTGGTGATTGCATTAGATAGTCTTGATAAATATCTCACAAATCATTAGTAGTATCTAGCTAACCCAAGAAAACTACAGATCTTGATTACCATGGTTGGTCTAGGCCATTGCTCAATAACTTTCATATTTGAAGGATCTACTAATATAACCTCACTTGAAATTCTATGATATAAGAATGAGACTTTTTAATATCCAAAATTCACATTTGTTAAATTTGGAATATAGTTTCTCCTTCCACGAGGTCATTATAAAAATCCTCGAATGTTCTTCATACCCTTCCTTATTCTTTGAATATATATGAATATATCCTATAAATACTACCTCAAACTGATCAAGGTAATCTCAAAATACTCTATTTATTAAATACATGAAGATAACATAATCATTGGTAAGTTCAAAAGGAATTACTATAAATTCATAATGACCATACATCATATGGAAGGACATATTGGGTATATAAACCTTCTTGATCCTTAGTCGATGATATCCATATTGAAGATCATTCTTGGAAAATATTAAGCTTCTCATAATTGATAAAACAAATCATTGATACAGGGTAGAGGATACTTTTTCTTAGTAATGATTTTGTTAAGTTCCCAATAATAAATGAAAATAAAAATTTACCCATCATTCTTATCAATAAAAAGAATAGGTACACCCCATGGTGAAACACTAGTATGAATGATTCACTTATTTAGATTCTCCTAGACTTTCTTCTTTAACTCCCAAAACTCAATCAGGGTCATTCTATATGGTGTCTTTGAAATAGTTCTGAAACTTGGTATGAGTTTTATTGAAAACTCAACTTCACAATTTGGGGGAATACTAGGAAATTACTTAAGAAATACATTATAATATTCTTGAAAAATAGGTAAATTTTCAATGTTGAGTTTCTCCCCAACCATTTAAGATAAATATTCCCCATGAATCGGTAGTAAAACCCATATGATGGAAGTAATTTCCATTGTAAGTTTAGGTTCATCCTCGCACCAATAGAAGATCATAGGTTGATTCATAATATCAAATATAACTTCCATTACTTGATAATTGATATGGTATCTATAATTAGAGATCCAATCTATGCCTAATATTACATCAAATTCAACTATAGAAATAATAACAATATTTATATGAATCACATTCCCACAAAATTATATCATAGAAGAGCTATAAACTTTAGATGTGGTCATCATACTATTAGAATTTTTCACTTCCAAATAAAAATCTAATCTTTGAGGTGGTGATATGATATCCTTAGATAATTATTCAAATATAAAAGAGTGGTTAGAACCTAAATAAAATAAAAAAATTCCACTCTAGAGTGGATGATAAGTGTACCTTTCAAGAAAATTTCTAGGAAATTAAACTTTGTTTGTAATAATTACCTGATCTTAGATTTATCCTCTTAGCCTCTTATGTGGTAAGTTCCCTTAATGTTTCAGGAATTGGTTGAAATAGTTCCCCATATCCTTACAGTTAAAGCATTGTACTTTTATGGATTCTCCCTTACCCTTGCATTCATTATCATCATGTGCTTTTCATCCACACCTAATGAAAAATCATTTTCACTTTAAGCATATACCATGGTGTTTCCTTCCACAAGTATCAAATGTTGTAAAATAAACCTTTCTATTCTCCCCCTTATCCATTTTTTCTTCATGAGGTGCTCAACCAACCTCTTCATCTCTTCCTTTCCTTCGATGCTATAGTACTTGTAGAATTATTTCTCCATATTGATAGCAAGTGATACTATATCCTTATATGATTAGAATGTTTGGGAGACTAGTTCCCTTCAATTTTTTTTTGATTAAGCCCAACAAAGAAATGATCAATATTACTCTTTGGATTATTTAAATAGTCTATAACATGCCTTTATAACCATGTAATGCTAGCTTCATACTTAGCAACATTATTATCTTCTTTTTTTCTTAGACTTAGGAATTGTCACTCCATATTTTCCTATTGTTCATGAGGAAAATGTCACAAAACATCCCCTGGGGCTTGTGCCGTGACTAACCCAAGCCTGACTTAAATAGGCCAGGGGTTGGCGACTAGCACCGAAAGGCATTTCCCTGAAAAATGGGAAGACATTGCCTTTAAACATGCAAACACATAGTCCAAGAATACAACGAGCACAACCCACGTAGTAAACTGCAGTAGTAAAAAGATGTGTAATGAAAGTAAAAAAGGTGAGTACTGTAAGTAAAGGGGGTCGGAATACAAGACCAACTTAAAAGTACAACAACAATAGAAAAAAAGCTCCCGTAATCATCCGCCAAGGTTCTTAACTGAAGGGTAGGTACAAATCATGGTCGGCCATCACTACAACACGTCACGTATAAAATTCCACCTCAGAGCACCATCCAGTCCTAGCTCCCAAACCTCAGTCAAAGCTATCCATCGTCTGCACCAGACACAACAAGGTGCGAGAAAATCCCATGTAGGGGTGAGTATAATAATACTCATTAGGGACCCCGAGACCCCCAAAAGGTATCCTAGAGTTCCACAGAGGAAAAACCACAAAGAAAGACCTCAATCATAAAGCATGAAGCAATAGATATCTTACACCAGGTATACAACTCATAGATTAGGAATATAGATGATTAGTCTTAAGCTATATCATGTTATTCCATTTAGAAGTTCCACAACTGATCCACAAAGAGGTTATTCTATTATCGATCCACTCTTGGATGTAATTCTATGTTCCACGAAAAACCACTTTAAGGTTGGTACCCATCACGTCACGCTACTGCTGATCCACACAAGGTCTCTAGAATGCTGATCCATACAGGGTCGTTGGAATGCTGATCAATATAGGGTCGTTGGAATGATGATCCACACAGGGTCACTCGATGCTGATCCATACAGGGTCGCTAGTTGATGATCCTCGATGTTCCACTCTAAAACTAGTCCTTGTTGGGTAGATACGATGTTGATCCACACATGGTCACTATGATGCTGATCCACACAGGTTCGCTACTTCCAAGACAGCCAACCAAAAATTCCTCGCACTTGGTGTGCTCAAGTTACGAAGAATCTACTCCTCGATATATCGATCGTATGTAGACTACCACTAATCTCCACAAAGGAGTGACCCAAAGGACGACCATATCATAAGGGTTCCAACGCAACATACGGTGCATCAATCAGACGATTGGTCTGTGAGTTATATGCGTTTTAGTACCGAGGGCCCGGTTGGATTCAGGTTCTATCCAACCTGGACGTACTCCAACTTTATCCAAAATCTGAGTGGAGTATACCAAAAGGGAATTCTTTCTCCAAGGATCCCAGCACCATAGACGGTTTGTCAAACAAATGTCTGGATTTCAAGTTATAGCGTTTTAAGCAAAACTGGGCCTGGATCAGTCCGGGTCTGGTCCGACCCAGTCTAGGCCGACCCGACCCAACCTGGGTTCGACATGGCCCGAACTGAACCGGCCAGGGCTGGACCAGTTGGATTGGGCCGTGGTGGGCTCGGCCCGCTGGGTTGTGGTCCAGCCCGACCCGTTGGGAGGGCGTGACCCAACCCGCAGGGGGGTGCCGCCTGACCCGCAGGGAGGCGCCGCTTGGCCCGTAGGGAGGTGCCACCCAGCCCGTAGGGGGGTGCTGCTTGACCTGCAGGAGGGTGCCGCCCAACCCGCAGGGGGCCGCGACTCAGCCCGCTGGAGGGCGCGGGGCCCACCCTAGCTAGCACGAAGGGGGGGGGGGGGGTGGAGTTTCTCCCTTGTTTTCCAAAAGGTGGTTCCGTTTAGAATTGAAGTGGTGGTGCCACGTGGCACCGCCATGTCACCACAGGACGCACAGGGAGCGGGTCCCTCCTCCGCTGCGGCTTCGAACCACGACCGCCTCTAGAGGCGTGCGACAACGCGCCGCTCTACCTCTATAGCCGGCCGATGCCGGCCACCCTGCTCGACCGCCGCGACTGAAAATTTGCAGCCTCCTCCTTCGATGGCATACAACGGCACGCCGCACCACCTCCGTGGCTGGCCGGTGCCGACCACTCTGCTGACTGTCGTAACCAAGTGTCGCGGCCTCCTTCTGCAGCGTGTGATGGCGTGCCGCCTCCACCGCGGTTGGCTGGTGCTGACCGCTGCCATCACCTGTCAATTCCGGTCACCGGTGCCACCACGCTAGTGGTCTTTCACTGGCCACCAGGTGAGTTCCGGTGGTCCGTTTTTTTCCATCCGATTGCACCTACGGGCTTCTCGTGTCGTCTCCTTCGCTTCTTGACCCTTATATTTGGGTTCCATCCAACCCAAAAATTTACCCGCGAAGAACGCAACGATAAAAAAGAGGTGCAGGGACTGAGCCTTGTTCGTTTGGCCTGTGCCCTCAGTATTAGAATTTTATCAAGGGAGAATATATATGATTCAACAACTCTTGAAATTTAAACAATACAAAAACCCTACCACGTGAGTAGTTGGAGAGCGCCCCACATTTTAAGGTTAGTCAGTGATGTTATTAATATTTTAATGACTTATTATATAATACCTTTACTGATTTTATATGAAATGTGCATAATTTGTGTGAAATATTAATGTTTTAATACTAAGAATAATTTTTGAGCATTTTTAGAAGTAGTCCAATTGATTCAGTTTACTATTTTATTTATAACTCTCACTCTAATGATTCAAATTGTATGGTTCTTGTTTTTCAGGATTCCTTATTTAATTTCTCACATATCATTAGAAGGAATCATGGGCCAATTCTTCCATTTGAAGGCTTATATAGACCACACAAGATGACCCAAAGAAATTGTGAAGAAACTGGACCAACCATGATGATTGATTTAATGGTCTCACTCCCGAAGCCCATATTTTATGAAACTCCCCCATGTGTTATTTATTATAAAAAATAATCATGGGTAAAAATTTCAGGTCCCAAATCCAAGAAAAAGGGGCCCAAAAAATGCCTTAAAGTCCAGCCTACCATTATGAACGAGAAATAAAATTAGTACAGTATTCATGACATATATAATGATGTAAGAATCAAATAAATCTGAGATTTTTCAGTGTGAAAGAGGAGATATATACGGAAGATTTTTTTGAATAAATAATTCGGTTTTGAAGGTATCTTCCTATTCAAAAACCCTTTTACATTTTTAACTTCAAAAAGAATGGATTGAATTGGACAGATTAAAATTGTTTAATAAAATGACCATAACTTTGTCTCCATTGGTCCAAATGCCTCCAAATTTAGAGATCAGTAGAAAAATATTATTATCTACAACTTTTAAGAAGGATATTTCTCTGGATTCTTCTATATGGATGACCAAATCGTCGATCCAAGTGGAGGGACAGATTGAGAATGAAAACAGTCCACTTCCTTGGGCTATAAATGCATCCCCCTCATCTCCTTCAATGGGATTTGCATTTCAGAAGAGAGGATAACATATTGGAACGAAAAAATCCTTTAAAAAGGCTTGGTAGGACCTTCCATACTCAATTTTTCACTTGATATACCCTTCCTCCTCTCTTTTTTTCCTTTCACTTTTGTGTTGTTCTTCGTTTGTAAACTTGTAAGTTTGTGTTTTGTAATTCTGTTTTATTGCAAGTTTATTCGTAAATATATGTTATTCTCATCCAACTTATGTAGTTTAATATTAGTGTTCTTAAAATATTTTAAATAAATTTGGGTCCCCTTCCCTTAATTTTCTTCCTCATTCAATCGAAAGTCCGTTTCTTTTAATTCTCATCATTGTTCGTGTGTGTGTGTTCGACGTACCACTCTTTTCTTATCCCTTTCTTTTTCTTATCTTCTTAATATATCATCATAATAATTATAACCAGATTATTAAACAACCAAATGGATGAGTAAATATCTCATTAGGGTGAGTCAAAATTTAGGTATGTTAAGTGATCGAGAGTATTTTCTCGACGAGTATTCGTTAATTTAACATTTTGTATGTTAGAATTAACATGTCATTGATTAATGACATATTTTGTTTAACATGTGGTTTCCATGGATTATTGGAACCATAAATACACTAACATAAACAAGTAATAGTAATTATTAGAAACCTAAGTTAAGTTAAGGCTTAGATTAAAGCCTCAACACTTAGGAATTCTAATCAATGTTATCTTGTGAAGTGGGTGTTAATTTAAATGCAATATAAAGCAAAGCTCAAGGATATAATAAGCTTAACTCCCTAATGATAAACTCACCCCAATATTTTTCAATTTGTTAAATCAATTATAATAAATCAATCATTTCAATTAAGCTCTGCAAACAAACCCCCCAATCAGAATACAATCAACTAAAAACAAATGACTATTACAAAGTATCATCACCGAGGATTTGACCAGAGTGTTGATATACACATTAGCAGAGCACCAGAACCTTGACCGATCGATAGACAATAATCATTTGAGCGTTTCAAATGGAGCCGTTGCTGGGGATGGTGATTTAAGTAGTCATTAGTTTCTGGTTATTGTAAAAAAAAGAAAATTAAAAAAATTAAAAAAAAATTGAAAAAAAACAAAGAAAAACCCGTCTTCTCATAAAAATCATAAACTGAAAAAAATAAAAGGAAAAACCAGTCTTCCTCTTTCTTCCAAAATCTCTCTAAATGCCCCGTAGCCTCCCAAACAATCCCTCAGATTTGTTTGACCCTGAAATTGAGAGAACACTTCGCAAACTTAGGAGGAACATAAGAGAAAATCAAATAATTCAAGAACGAGTCCTTGTCATACCAATTGAATTAGATATGTCCAATCCTAGGGAACAAACACTTAAATAACTTGCTGCCCCTGATATGAATTACCAAAATCTCAGTATTCAATATCCAAACATAGAAGCTGACTTTGAACTCAAATCAGGTTTGATTTATCTTCTTCCTCATTTCCACGGGCTAGCCGGTGAGGATCCACATCTCCACCTTAAAGAGTTCCAAGTGGTGTGATCTACCATGAAGCCTCAAGGGGTTTCTGAAGAAAAAATAAAACTTTGAGAATTCCATTTCTCCCTAGCTAACACTGCTAAGTCATGGATTTACTACCTACCTCCTGGTTCCATAACCACATGGAATTACATGAAGCGACTCTTCTTAGAGAAATTATTTTCTGC
Organism: Viscum album; assembly: GCA_963277665.1. Lineage (NCBI taxonomy): Eukaryota > Viridiplantae > Streptophyta > Magnoliopsida > Santalales > Viscaceae > Viscum > Viscum album. Next base: position 1,880,719,893 of record OY728136.1, read on the forward strand.
TTCTCGTATTGCTTCTATCTGAAAGGAAATAAGTGGTATCCGTCAGTTCCCAAGTGAATCACTCCATGAATACTGGGAGAGGTTTAAAAAGATTGTTTCAACCTGCCCACACCACCAAATCCCTGACCAACTCTTGATTCAATACTTCTACGAGGGGTTATTGGAAATGGAGAGAACCCTCATTGATGCCGCAAGTGGCGGTGCTCTTGTTGATAAAACTCTTGCAGCTGTAAGAGATCTCATAAGTAACATGGATGTAAACACACAACAATTCCATACTCGAGCACATGCTCAAGTCAAAAAATCCCAAGATAATCAATCAATTGAGATGAACAAGATGACCGAGTGGATGAGTGAACTTACAGGTCTTGTGCGACAACTAGCTGTGGCTACCAAATCCCCAACCTCATATTCTCCACAATCAATGTTTCTTGGACCTATCAAAAACTGTAGAATCTGTAACTCTCCATCTCATCCAACTGACACATGTCCACAACTTGAAGAGGATCAATCCGATTCATCTAGACCAATGGAGCTCAATGCAGCATATGCTCAGTGGAACACCAACCCTCAACTATCAGGTCAGTTTGTTAGAAACTTCAACCAACCTCATTCTGATCCCTTCTCTTCTTCCTATAACCAAGGACTTAGGTATGGTAATCCCATATCTCATCCCCCTCAATTCCCTCCTCAAACCCCAAACTAGTTTCAATATGGTCAAGGTGTTGGTAACTTCTAACAACCTTATCCTTTTATTCCTCAACCTCAAAAGAACAATCCTCCTCCTGGATTCCATTATTCTAGTGAGCCTTCCCAATTCCAAAACCAATACAATCAATTTCCCAAGAACCAAAATCTAGGTAATCCCAATCCAGGACAAGCATCTTCTTCCAAGAAACCATGGGAAAGTGCAGTGGAAGATCTTGACTCCTTCACCCGTTCTAGTCTCAAGAACATTGAAACCCAAATTGGTCAACTTGCATCCCACCTTCATCAGCAGCAACCATCCAATTCTTCCCAAATTACAGCTCAACCATTACCCAACCCCAAGGGTAATGTAAGTGCAATTGCACTTAGATTAGGAAAGAAAATTGATATGCCTAAAGATAAGTCCTCCAACCCTCCTTTGAATGTTGACCTAGAAAATGAAAAGAAAAAGAAACTTGAAAAGAAACCTGAATCCATTCCCTCACCTCCTTCCATTCCACTTAGGAATCCAATTCCTTTTCCTCAATCTGTTTCTAAACCAAGGAAGTCCTTTGAACCTGATCTTGAAATGCTCGACATGTTTAGACGTGTTGAAGTCAATATTCCCCTATTAGATTCTATAAAACAAATTCCTAAGTATGCCAAGTTTCTTAAGGAATTGTGCACCCATAATAGAAAACTTAGGACATTTGAAAATGTTTCAATCCAAGAGTCCATACCCATTAAGTGAAAAGATCCAGGGAACTTTACGGTTCCATGCCAAATTGGAAGTTCCAACTTTGATTATGCACTCATAGACCTAGGAGCCTCAATTAATGTCATGCCCAAATCCATATTCTCCAACCTTGGTATAAGTCCCCTACATCCAACAGGTGTCGTCATTTAGTTATCCAATCAAAGCATAGCAAGTCCTGAGGGAATAATTGAGAATTTCCTTGTCTTAGTCAATGATCTTATCTTCCCTGCTTATTTCTATGTCCTTGACATGGAAGGTGAGACGAACTCTTCTTGATCTCCCCTAATTCTAGGAAGACCATTCCTCATGACTGCGAGAAACAAGATTGATGTCCATTCAGGCATATTATCCATGGAATTCAGTGACCAACTAGTCAAGTTCAACATTTTCCAAGCCATACGATACCCATATGAGGATCACTCTGCATTATCAATCCATGCTTCTGAGGACACTTATAAGAGTCAATCGAACCCCAATCCACCATGTTCTTCATGTTCTAATTACAAAGGATCTTGTGAAATATGCACCATGATTAACAAAGTCATAAATGGTGAAGTTGATATAGACCTTTCATTCATAGACTCTATCAATCTAGAGGAACTTGAAAACTCTCTTGAATCACACATCAACTCTAATCTCTACTGCTCCACCTTGGAAAGTATTAAGGAGAATGAATCTGAAGTAACTGAAGTCCCTTCCTCCATTCCTGAGTTTTCTAACCCACAAATAAAAGATGATACAGATCTTAAACCTCTTCCTGAACACCTGAAATATGCATTCCTTTTCCATGATCACTATTATCCTGTCATTATCTCTTCTTCACTTACTGAAACCGAGGAGTCCAAACTTGTTCAAGTGTTAGAGGAAAACAAGAAGGCCACAGGTTGGACCTTAGATGACATACCAGGAATCAACCCTACCCTTTGCATACATAACATCCATATTGAGGAATCATCCAAACCAATTAGACAACCACAAAGAAGACTCAATCCACTCATACTTGAAGTAGTTAGGGAAGAGATCACCAAGCTTCTTCAAGCTGGTATTATCTATCCAATTTCTGATAGTGAATGGGTTAGTCCAATTCAAGTTGTACCTAATAAGGGTGGGATAACTGTTGTCACAAATGAACATGGAGAGGTAGTCACAACTCGAGTGAAGAACAAATGGCGTGTGTGCATTGACTATAGGAAATTGAATGTTGAAATAAGAAAAGATCACTACCCTCTTCCATTCCTTGATCAAATGCTGGAACGATTAGCCGGAAAGTCACACTATTTCCTTCTTGATAGATAGACTGAAAACTTCCAAATCCCAATCACACCTCAGGACCAAGAAAAGACTACTTTCACATTCCCCTTTGGAACATATGCATATATAAGAATGCCTTTTGGCCATTGAAATTCTCCTGCAACATTCCAGAGGTGTATGATGAGTATCTTTTTCGAATTCATTGAACACTGCATGGAAGTCTTCCTGGATGACTTCACCATTTATGGTGAGTCATTTGAATCTTGTTTGAATTCACTCTCTCTAGTCCTCCAAAAGTGTGTCAAGTGCAACCTTGTGTTAAATTTTGAAAAATGTCACTTCATGGTTTCAAATGGGATTGTTTTATGGCACATAGTTTCAAAAGATGGTATTGAATTCGATCCTGCCAAAATTGAAGTGATCCAATCACTTCCTCAACCCACTTCGGTTCGATACATCCGTTCATTCCTTGGTCATGCCAATTTATATCGGAGATTCATACATAACTTCAGTAGGATTTCCCTCACACTCACCCGACTACTCCAAAATGATGTACCTTTCCATTTCGATGAGGTTTGCAAGAGATCCTTTGTTAAACTCAAAACTGCTCTAACATCTGCCCCAATAATCCAACCCCCAGATTGGTCCTTACCCTTTGAGTTGACGTGTGATGCTTCTGATAGAGCCGTTGGGGCTATTCTTTTTCAAAGAAGAGAAAAGATTCCACATGACATCTATTATGCCTCAAAAACATTGGATAAAACTCAATCTCACTACACTGTCACTAAAAAGGAACTTTTAGCAGTGGTTTTTGCCTTAGATAAATTCTGGTCCTATCTCTTAGGTTCCAAAATCATAATCTTCACAGACCATTCTACTATAAAGTTCTTACTCAATAAAAGTGATTTGAAACTGAGGCTACTAAGATGTATCCTAATGATCCAAGAGTTTGACATTGAAATAAAAGATAGACCAGGAAAAGAAAACCCTGTGGCTGATCACTTGAGTAGAATTTCTAATTCTTCTCATTCTGAAATCATCGATCCTGAATTCCCCATTGATCACCTTTCATATCTCACTCCAAAAATACCATGGTATGCCCCAATTGTAAATTACTTGGTTTCTGGTGTTTTCCCAGAATTTTTTTCAAAAGAACAAAAAATTAAGTTGAAAAGTGATTAAAAATACTATTTTTGGGAAGAAAATAAACTTTGGGAAACTGGGGCTGACATGGTAATAAGGAGATGTGTCGATGAAAATGAACATTCTTCCATATTAGAATTCTGTCACTCACTTCCTAGAGGTAGCCACTTTGGACCACAAAGGACCTCCCGAAAGGTCCTAGACTCTGGATTCTTCTAGACTTCACTCTTCAAGGACTCACATGAGTTCTATCAATCATGTCCCACTTGCCAAAAGTTTGGCACAATTTCCAAGAGAAATGAAATGCCCCAAAAGCCTTTAATTTTCTGTGAGATATTCGATGTTTGGGGTATCAATTTCATGGGACCATTTTACCCTTCCAATGGATTCTCATACATACTTCTTGCGGTTGATTATGTTTCTAAGTGGGTCGAGGCTAAACCCACTAGAAAGGATGATTCACATAGTGTTAGTGAGTTCCAAAAGACACACATCTTCCACTGATTTGTCACACCACGTGCCTTGATAAGTGACTTAGGAACCCATTTTTGTAATAGAACCATGTAATCTTTTTTAAAAAAGAATGGGGTTGTACATAAAACATCAACTGCATATCACCCCAAAACAAATGGAATGGCTGAACTTTCTAATAGATAAGTGAAAAGAGTTTTTGAGAGAATTGTAAAACCCACTAGAAAAGACTGTCCTGAAAGACTTGGTGAAGCAATTTGGGCTTATCAAACTGCCTATAAAACACCCATAGGGATGTATCCTTTTAGGTTAGTTTTTGTTAAAGCATGTCATTTTCCAGTTGAAATCCAACATAAGTCATTTTGGGTAGCGAAAAATTGTAATTTTGATCTTGAAAAATCCGGTGAAGAAAGATTGTTGCAATTGGCTGAACTGGAGGAGCTTCGACTTGATTCTTATGAGAATTCTAATATCTACAAAGAAAAATCCAAGTCACTCCATGATAAACACATCTTGCATATCCCATATCATTCAGTTGGTTGAGGATAATCATAAGAGTTCTCATTGCAGCTCCCATATCATTCATTTGCTCGCTCAGAAAACTGTCACAGTTTCCTTCACATCCATTGTTACTTTGGTGCCTCCTAGATCCAGCCATTTACTAAAACCAAAAAGGTCAGTGTAAGCATATTAGTAAAATCATCATATAATAATGAGGAAGATAAACACCAAGATATATTTATCCAAGTTATATCAAACTAATTCTAACTTTCAAAAAAAAAAACAATGACTCCGTCTAATATACTAACCATTGTGGTTATACACAACTTTTCACTTATTCTTAAGAAACACTCTAACCTATAAAGTTATCTAAAACTCTCTTTGATACCAAATATAAGGACCCGAACTTAAAACATTACATAATCATGAATTAAATGAATAATTCACATAGAGGATATTTTCAGGTTTAGAGTTTTAGAGAATTAGGTCATAACTATTACATCTCAAAAGATTACAAAGTAGACACTTCTACTAAGTTTCCATAAAATCAAAACTCTTAAAAAGAAACATGTCTAGTTCCAAGTTTTAGATAGCATGTCTTTCCTTGATCCCATATTTGACCATATCCATCTTTAAGTCCTGTGGAAAACATTTCAAAAACTTAGGATGAGCATAAAAATCCCAGTAAAGGATACACAAAGAAGGAAAACTGTTAGTTTTTCAAAACAACAAGTAAACCAAGAATACTTTATCAAAGTAATACTTTTCACCTTTATGAAGTAGTAAAAAACACTTCACTTAATAAAAGACCATTACTTACCCTTTTGTAACCAAAATATTACCATAAAACCCATATAAAGAACACATAACATATAAAGGTAACTTGGGACATAAACATACTTAAATGGAATAACAATACGGTCGACTTCCACACATATCACTTAATGGAATATCCATATGACCTACTTCCATACCCAATGAATTGGAGGTTATAACGTAACCACCCGTCCTGGTATTCACGGCACCACCCGTCATATGGTTTATCACGTAACCACCCGTCAAAAGTCCAAGTACCATCATTACACATAAAATATTTCAAATATAAACATTTCATTAAGAACATTTCATTTTCAATCACAATAAGTAATTTAAAGATATTGAATTAATCAATCCATTTTCAAAAACCATTTAAAAGAGATTTTGAATCAAAGTGTCCCATACCAATTGAAAGCTTTTAATGGAATTTTAATTTTAAAACATTAATGTCCATATAAATAAATACTGAAAAACATTTTGAAAACATGGACATTAAAGATAAATATTTAGAATAATAAATCTTTAAAACATTTAAAATGATATTTTTGTTAAGAGTTTTTAACAAAATGAGAGAATCTTGAATACAAATAATTGCGGAATAAAATTTAATCAAAACTTTATAATATCATGAGAATAAAGGGATTCATTATATAATATGTCAAAGGAAAGTATATACACCATATAAGAGTGAATTGGTTCATAACAACAATGAAGTCTCAATGGAAATGTAAATTGAGATGGAATCCATTATAAAGATGGTATCCTTAAATTAAGGATAAATCTATCACATAATTATGTGTGAGAAATATAAATACACCCAATATAAGTGGATATTAAGTGTGAAACAATTAGAGGTCATTCACACATATTCATAGGATGACATGTTCAAGAAGTACAAGTTGAACCCAAAGAAATCGAAATTGGGTTAAGACGTTCCCTTGTAAAAATTTGACAGCCTAACGACGTCACTTTAAAATTCAGAAAATGAGTTGATAAGACAAAAAGAGGATATCATCACTTGGAAATAAATTTTACATCAATAAGGATATAGAAGAACATATCCCAACATAATAATATGTAAATTAAAAGACATAACAAAAAGAAGTCTTTTAAAAAGAGGAGGGTGAAAGGTTCCCTTAACAATTTGGTAACTTACAAAACATATGCCACATGAAATATGTATCATAAAAAGAAGATGTAAATACTCATAAATAAAATTACATTACACAAATAGTACAATAATGGGTATTACATGCACCACACAAAAGGAAATAGTGGCAAATATAGCATGAATCTCACGAGAATCAAAAGTTAGATGAAACCCCTTACCACGTTGTAATCAATTGAGTCGTATGACCAAATGTTAATAATCACCAAATGAATCACAGAATACCATGAATATAATGAGAATAATGTTAATAAATATCAAATTTCAGTACAAAATACACCACATGCATTGAAGAAGTGGCGAACAATGGAAATCTCACAGAATTAAAAGTGAGATAAGAAATCCCCTTATGAAAATTCGAGAGCCTAACGACGCCACTTAAAACTTTCAAAAATGGATTGATGAGATAAAATACGGTCTCTCATCATATGAACATAAATATTACAGTAATATTAATATAAAATAACATCCCCCAACCTAATAAATAAGATCTTAAAAGAAGAGACATAAAAGAGAGTACTTAAAAGAAAGAGAGAGGTAGGATCCCTTACCTCAAGTCCGACTTGCCTTGTTCGTTTATTTATATTACTGAATAATAAACTTTGGTCAATTTATAATTTCTTAAGGAACTCCTTTAAATATTATTATTCAGTTCATACCACTTATTATAATGTTATAATAATTGGTTAATAATGTGAGTTCATATCAGAAATTTTTGTCGATGTTCGGTACATGAGTCAAAATTGAGCTTGTTGGAAAAGAATTTTCCATGAAGTTATAGGTACATCATATCCAGAATATTATCAATGATTTAAATTTCATATATATTCAGTATATATTCATTTTATACTATTCCATAAAATTTGGAGATTAAAAATGAAATGCACCGTTCATGGAGACGGTAGGCCGTACGTATGCATGAACGCTACTTTCATTTCTTTGTCATATTAATGGAATTAAAACTAAATGAGAGAAATATATATTATAATTCCAGAATTATATCCATAATTTAGATTTAATATATGACATATATATCCATTATATATATGTACTTATAATAGTACATAACATTTGGAGATAAGAAATGAAATGTACCGTTTATGGAGACGGTAAGCCGTACGTACGCATGCACGCTACTTTCATTTATTTTTTTTGTATTCAATGGAATTAAATAATAATTATATAAAGGTATATTATAATTACTGTAGGATATCATATGTAATACCTTTAATTCCATCCTTTATACGTCCCACATATGGCATTAACGAATCAAATCACTTTGAGGGGGCGGTAGTCCGCACTTCCTAAAATGAAGATATCGTGTTTACCCATAATGGAAACCATAAAGGTATGCCATAAATGAAAAATACAGAAGCTTAAGGAAAACATAAACATATTATATATCATATATAAATATAGTGACATCTTAATGTCCACCTTTGAAGGTGTTAAAAGAATATTGAGCAATCATCGTTTTGTGAGGCAGTAATTCATCATCCACAGAAACAGTATGTTCTTTAACCATTAGACGGAGGTGTGTGGAAGTGTAGATAGAATAATTATTATAAAAAAATCATAGTATATTTAATATACTGGTGTTGTTACAAAAAAAAAGGAATAAAAAGATTTTAGGGGGTTGGAGAAGCAAAATAAAACAAAAGAACACAAGTGAAGACATTACCTTAAAATCAGGTAACTCTTTTTGATTTGAGCCCAAAGGCTTCCTTGGAAAGGATTATGTCTAAAGTGAGGATTATAAGAGTAATAGAGGGATGTGTAGAGACAAAATGAGCAGAGTTTTGCTGAGAAAATGGCTTGAGAGGTGTTGGTAATGAGGTAGAGGTGGGGGCCTTTTATAAGAGGGAGGATGGGCACTCTTGGAAAGTAAAGAAATGTTACTTTATATTAAAATGAGTTTCGGATTTTAAAGGTCCCAAATTGATATATTTCAAGGATAAGGTAATAAGGGTTTTATATATAGTCATCCAATAGTTTTTGGACAAGTTTAAGTCTTATATGTTACATTATCTTTTCATTTTATTTAAATCATTCATTAATGAGGTAATCTCTCCATCATCAAGGTGTCATAAATAAATTACTTTATTTAATTTATAAAAATTATAAAAAAAATACTATGATGTAGGAAATCTTTTTAGATTTCCAATTAATATTTATAGTCAAAAATATGACTTGTATAACCCCATGTAAATTTTTTTAGTAAAACAATACATGTTTGTGACATTTTTATTTTAACTTTAAATAAAAAGTTATTAATGTCATTTTCCTACCAAAGTGGATCCATGGGGTCCCCAAGTTGACCCATGGATTGTATTGGTCGTCCATGACTCATCCAATAAGGGTAGGACATGTTTCAAGGTCATTTCATATTATTATAACATTATCTTTACCATAAATTACACTAATTACCTTTAATCGCGATTAATAAAACTTAAAAGTTACTATTCACAAAAAAATTATTTTAATCCCATTGAACCACATTTTACATCCTAATGAAAACCATGTATGTCAAATTTTTGAAATTAAAATCACAGAAGTGGTAAAGTTTCATTTAAACGAAAAAATCAGTTTATTAACTACCATTTAGTGGTTTCACTATTCATCAAAAATTGAAGTTTTTCAGAAAAAAACCAAAAATTCACCCTAAGATATATTTGATATTATGAATTCAAAAATGATATATATTTTAAAAAATTAAAAACATATAAGTTTCATTAATTAATTTAATTATTAATTCCCGCTGTCAAAACATATAGCGTGTTTTTAAGAAACAATATCTATTAAAAGATTGACACTAGTTTAAGTCCAATTTCAAAGTGAAATTAATTCCAATGACCACCATTGGAATAAATGGTAAAAATATATTCTAATTTAATTTTAAAACCAATTCAAAATATTATCTAATCATATAAATAAATTATATTAAAAGAAGTTTTGAATTAAAATAAAACATTTTTCACTTATTCATTAAAAATGGACTTTATCAAAAAAAAAAACAAAAACCTACAAAAAGTAAATTTTAATATCCTGATTCTAAAGAAGGATTTTATTTGGTCCAATATAACATATAAAATTTTCAAAAAGTGGATTTAAAAAGGGTTCTCCATCAAAAGGCGGTTAATCAACCCTTTAAATAATATTAGAATATTTACGCATAAAATTGGATTCATTCGCATTTTAAGCCTCTAAAATTTATTGGATAAAAGTAAAAATATTTGACAAACATATATAATCATTTTGTAGTTATTTCTATTCATTCCCGCTATTTCAACGGCTAGATGTTATCTATCATTTAAAACAATATTATTATATTATTAGAGTGCAACATAATATTTCAAAGAAACTCATTGTTGCGTATTGGGTACGCCATCGAGCATAGCATCCCCTTTAAATTAATTTTAACATTTTATTCAAAAATATAGATAAATATGAAAAAGTAATATTCTTTATTTAACTGGGATGTTACATCCTTCCCCCCTTTTGGGAATTGCATCCTCGCAATTTTAAAATTTGGGCTTGGAAACTTCATTGAATGTCCCACATCGGATCAAGAGTCAGTAAAACTATTACTTTAAAATAAAGAGAGAGAAGTACAAAGGTCACCCGAGGTAACCCATACTATGATTCCATGTAGGAAAACATGGACATGGAAGAGAAAACAAAGGGTCATGTTCTGATTTAGAGTGATAGAAAACATGTTTAGGAGAAAGTTAACCACCAGGAAATTACAAACTTGTGATGGGTTAAACGGTATTTGATTCCCTAGTAGGAAAAATTAACAGAAAACATTTTTGTTTTAAGTTAATTTTCATTGAGGAATTTATTTATGAGATTAACTAAAACATAAGGAAACATACTTACTTTTCATGTTGACTTTCAACTTTTACTACATTTCTTACACAAACTCATATTTTCTCCAAAAGACGAGTATTTAGGATGACTTGTTCACACTAAGAGTGCTATAATCAACTTCTAGAGAATCACCTAATCCACAAAAGAGGACTATATAGTTCCCATGTATTTAGACCAAAACCAAAATTGTTAGAACAAGATCAGAAAATCTATAAAAGGATAATTTTTTATAAAAATAAAATTTATTCTTAATCTCCAAAATTTGTCCAACAAAACCCAAGGTTCAATGAAGACCATTCAATAAAAAATTTGTCCATAAAATTATTCAAAGTAAACTAAACTAAGATTGAAACCCAAATATTTTAAGGATTTAATCACATAGTCTTCCAAGGTAAAAATTAAAATTTATCTCCAAATAACATTAGTTTCTCTTAAAGTCTCATATTGGAAAGTAATTAACCTAATCACATATCCTCCATGATAGGTTAATCATTTCCATAGATAACCCAAAATAAATTTACTCTTGATTCATAAAATCATCTAACTAAAAATAATTAGTCAAACTAACCAGGTACTTCACGTAGTCCAGTGGTAGGCGATAAATACCTGTCGTACTTTGGTTGTGGGTTCAATTCCCACAGCTTTGTCCGACGCGACGGGTTGTCACACGGTCAGCATGTTGTCCTTTTTCCAAACTATATAATTCTCAAAAAATTCCCCAAAAAGAGATAAAATCAACAAAAATAACCATAACATTATTTAACCTCAATTTTATCTCATGCCTTTCATTTTCCATCATAACATATAGTGACCCATAATTACCTCAAAAGTAAGGATCATATAAACCCAAATGGTTCTTTATAACTATGTCCGCAAAAGAAAAGATAACTATTCCTTGAATAAAATTTTCATATATCAAACATCAGGGTTACACATACTATAAAAAGTCTTCTAATGTAACCCCATCATCAAAAGAGACTTAATACTTTTAATAATTTCACCACAACTTTTGAAACCCTTATATGTTGACATCTTACTCATTCAACATTCTTCATGATCCATTAACCATTCCTTTACAAATTATTCTGAAATACTTCTTTCCTACAAACAAAATCATGAATCATATCCTAAGATTCCAAAATAGGAAAAAAATGTTAAGAAATAATCCATACCTTTGATTGGTCATTGCCAGTTTCTTCATCCTCAATCGGAATGGCATTAGGTATTGGTAAACAAATATTTGTACGATCTTGGTGATCCCATTATCAAAAATTCTTCACAGGACATGTGTTTGCATAATGACCATGCACACCACATTTAAAACATTCAATTGATCCCTCAGAAATAACTTCTTTCCCTTTCCTCAAGTCAACTGGATGCTTCCTTTTTCCATGACAGGTTCTTGCTTTATGACCTTCATTTCCACATCTATAGCATATTTCTGTCCCTTTGAAACAATTTCCTAGGTGTTTCTTTCCACATATTTGACACATAGGTTTTTGAACACACTTACCTTTATGATTATTACCTGAAGTTCCGTAGGGATTTGTTTCTCACATATATGATGCCTTATAAAAATCACCAAGGTTTAGGTGGTCAATCATGACTCCAGATAGTTGGTTTAGGATAAACACAAGAGTTCTCATTGCAGCTCCCATATCATTCAGTTGCTCGCTCAGAAAACTGTCATAGTTTCCTTCACATCTACTGTTACTTTGGTGCCTCCTAGATCCAGCCATTAACTAAAACCAAAAAGGTCAGTGTGAGCATATTAGTAAAATAATCATATAATAATGAGGAAGATAAACACTAATATATAGTTATCCAAGTTATCTCAAACTAATTATAACCTTCAGAAAAAAACAATGAATCCATCTAATATACTAACCATTGTGGTTATACACAACTTTTCACTTATTCTTAAGCAACAGTCTAACCTCTAAAGTTATCTAAACCTCTCTCTCATACCAACTATAAGGACCCGGCCTTAAAACATTACATAATCATGAATTAAATGAATAATTCACATAGAGGATATTTTTAGGTTTAGAGTTTTAGAGAATTAGGTCATACTTATTACATCTCAAAAGATTACAAAGTAGACACTTCTACTAAGTTTCCATAAAATAAAAAATCTTAAAAATAAACATGTCTAGTTCCAAGTTTTAGATAGCATGTCTTTCCTTGATCCCATCCTTGACCCTATTCATCTTTAAGTCCTGTGGAAAACATTTCAAAAACTTGTGATGAGCATAAAAATCCCAGTAAAGGATACACAAAGAAGGAAAACTGTTAGTTTTTCAAAACAATAAGTAAACCAAGAATAATTTATCAAAGTAATACTTTTCACCTTTATGAAGTAGTAAAAAACACTTCACTTAATAAAAGATCATTACTTACCCTTTTGTAACCAAAAGATTACCATAAAACCCATATAAAGAACACATAACATATAAAGGTAACTTGGGACATAAACATACTTAAATGGAATAACCATACGGTCGACTTCCACACATATCACTTAATGGAATAGCCATACAACTGACTTCCATACCCAATGCATTGGAGGTTATAACGTAACCACCCGTCCTGGTATTCACGACACCACCCATCATATGGTTTATCACGTAACCACCCGTCAAAAGTCTAAGTACCATCATTACATGTAAAATATTGAAAATATAAACATTTCAATAATAACATTTCATTTGCAATTACAATAACTAATTTCAAGATATTGAATTAATCAATCCATTTTCAAAAACCATTTAAAAGAGATTTTTGAATCAAAGTGTCCCATACCACTTTGAAGCTTTTAATGGAATTTTAATTTTAAAACATTAATGTCCATATAAATAAATACTGAAAACCATTTTGAAAACATGGACATTAAATATAAATATTTAGAATAATAAATCTTTAAAACATTTAAAACGATATTTTTGTTAAGAGTTTTTAACAAAATGAGAGACTCTTGAATACAAATAATTGCGGAATAACATTTAATAAAAAATTTATAATATCATGAGAATAAAGGGATTCATGATATAATATGTCAAAGGAAATTATATACACCATATAAGAGTGAATTGGTGTATAACAACAATGAAGTCTCAATGGAAATGTAAATTGAGATGAAATCCATTATAAAGATGGTATCCTTAAATTAAGGATAAATCTATCACATAATTATGTGTGAGAAATATAAATACACCCAATATAAGTGGATATTAAGTGTGAAAAAATTAGAGGTCATTCACACATATTCATAGGATGACATGTTCAAGAAGTACAAGTTGAACCCAAAGAAATTGAAATTGGGTTAATACGTTCCCTTGTAAAAATTAGACAGCCTAACGACGTCACTTTAAAATTCAGAAAATGAGTTAATGAGACAAAAAGGGGATATCATCACTTGGAAATAAATTTTACATCAATAAGGATATATAATAACATATCCCAACATAATAATATGTAAATTAAAAGACACAACAAAAATAAGTCTTTTAAAAAGAGGAGGGTGAAAGGTTCCCTTAACGATTTGGTAACTTAAAAAACATATGCCACATGAAAGAAGGATCATAAAAAGAAGATTTAAATACTCATAAATGAAAGTATATTACACAAAGAGTACAATAATGGGCAGTATATACACCATACACAAGGAAATAGTGGCAAATATAGCATGAATCTCATGGGAATCAAAAGTGAGATGAAACCCCTTACCACGTTGTAATCAACTGAGTCATATTACCAAAAGTTAATAACCACCAAATTAATCACAGAATACCATGAATATAATTAGAATCATGTTAATAAATATCAAATGTCAGTACACAATACACCACATGCAATGAATAAGTGGTGAACAATGGAAATCTCACGGAACTAAAAGTGAGATAAGAAATCCCCTTACGAAAATTCGGAAGCCTAACGACGCCACTTAAAACTTCCAAAACTGGATTGATGAGATCAAATATGGTCTCTAATCATATGAAAATAAATATTACAGTAATATGAATATAAAATAACATCCCCCAACCTAAGAAAGAAGAGCTTAAAAGAAGAGACAGAAAAGAGAGTACTTAAAAGAAAGAGAGAGGTAGGATCCCTTACCTCAAGTCCGACTTGCCTTGTTCGTTTCTTTATATTCCTAAATAATAAAATTTGGTCAATTTATAATTTCTTAAGGACCTCCTTTAAAGATTATTATTCAGTTTATACCACTTATTATAATGTTATAATAATTGGTTAATAATGTGAGTTCATATCAGACATTTTTGTCGATTTTCGGTACATGAGTCAAATTGAGCTTGTTGGAAAAGAATTTTCCATGAAGTTATAGGTACATCATCTCCAGAATATTATCAATGATTTAAATATCATATATATCCAGTATATATTAATTTTATACTATTATATAACATTTGGAGATAAAAAATGAAATGCACCGTTCATGGAGACGGTAGGCCGTATGTATGCATGAACACCACTTTCATTTCTTTGTCATATTAATGGAATTAAAACTAAATGAGATAAATATATATTATAATTAAAGAATGATATTCATAATTTATATGTAATATATGACATATATATCTATTATATATATGTACTTATAATAGTACATAACATTTGGAGATAAGAAATGAAATGTACCGTTCATGGAGACGGTAAGCCGTACGTACGCATGAACACTACTTTCATTTTTTTTTGTATTAAATGGAATGAAATAATAATTATATAAAGGTATATTATAATTATAGTAGGATATCATATGTAATAAAATTAATTCCATCCTTTATACGTCCCACATATGACATTAACGAATCAAATCACTTTGAGGGGGCGGTAGTCCGCACTTCCTAAAATGAAGATATCGCGTTTACCCATAATGGAAACCATAAGGGTATTCCATAAATGAAAAATACAGAAGATTAAGGAAAGAATAAACATAT
The DNA here is from genome assembly GCA_963277665.1 of Viscum album. Classification (NCBI taxonomy): domain Eukaryota; kingdom Viridiplantae; phylum Streptophyta; class Magnoliopsida; order Santalales; family Viscaceae; genus Viscum; species Viscum album. The sequence goes on from OY728136.1 coordinate 1,880,735,515, forward strand.
TATATATCATATATAAATATAGTTACATATTAATGGCCACCTTTGAAGGTGTTAAAATAATATTGAGCAATCATCGTTTCGTGAGGCAGTAATTCACCATCCACAGAAACAGTATGTTCTTTAACCATTAGACAGAGGTGTGTGGAAGTTTAGCTAGAATATTTTTTATAAAAACATCATAGTATATTGAAGATACTGGTGTTTTTACAAAAAAAAAGGAATAAAAAGAGTTTAGGGGGTTGGAGAAGCAAAATAAAACAAAAAACACAAGTGAAGACATTACCTTTAAATCGGGTAACTCTTTTTGATTTGAGCCCAAAGGCTTCCTTGGAAAGGATTTTGCCCAAATTGATGCTTCTAGGAGTAATATAGGGATGTTTAGAGACAAAATGAGAAGAGTTTGACCGAGAAAATGGCTTGAGATGTGTTGTTAATGAGGTAGAGGTGGGAGTCTTTTATAAGAGGGAGGATGGGCACTCTTAGAAAGTAAAGAAATGTTACTTTATATTAAAATGATTTTCGGATTTTAAAGGTATAAAATGGATATATTTCTCGGATAAGGTGATAAGGGTTATAAATATACTCATAAAATAGTTTTTGGACAAGTGTAAGTCTTATATTTTACATTATCTTTTCATTTTATTTAAATAGTTCATTAATGAGGTAATCGCTGCATCATCATGGTGTCATAAATAAATAAATTTATTTAATGTCTAAAAATTATAAAAAAATACTATGATGTATGAAATCTTTTTATATTTCCAATTAATATTTATAGTAAAAAATATTACTTGTATAACCCCATGAAAAAATTGTTTTAGTAAAACAGTACATGTTTGTGACATTTTTATTTTAACTTTAAATAAAAAGTTATTAATGTCATTTTACTACCAAAGTGGCTCCATGGGGTCCCCAAGTTGACCCATGGATTTTATTTGTCGGCCATGACTCATACAATAAGGTTAGTACATGTTTAAAGGTCATTTCATATTATTATAACATTATCTTTATAAATTACACTAATTACCTTTAATCGCGATTAATAAAACTTAAAAGTTACTATTCACAAAAATTTATTTTAATCCCATTGAACCACATTTTACATCCTAATGAAAACCATGTATGTCTGATTTTTTAAATTCAAATCACAGAAGTGGTAAAGTTTCATTTAAACGAATAAATCAGTTTATTAACTACCACTTAGTGGTTTCACTATTTATCAAAAATTGAAGTTTTTCAGAAAAAAACCAAAAATTCACCCTAAGATATATTTGATATTCCGAATTAAAAAATGATATCTATTTAAAAAAATTCAAAACATATAAGTTTCATTAATTAATTTAATAATTAATTCCCGCTGTCAAAACAAATAATGTGTTTTTAAGAAACAATATCTATTAAAAGATTGACACTAGTTTAAGTCCAATTTCAAAGTGAAATTAATTCCAATGACCACCATTAGAATAAATGGTAAAAATATATTCTAATTTAATTTTAAAACCAATTCAAAATATGATCTAATCATATAAATAAATTATATTAAAAGAAGTTTTGAATTAAAATACAACATTTTTCACTTATTCATTAAAAATGGACTTTATCAAAAAAAATAACAAAAACCTACACAAAGTAAATTTTGATATCCCAATTCTAAATAAGGATTTTATTTGGTCCAATATAACATATAAAATTGTCAAAAAGTGGATTTAAAAAGGGTTCGCCATCAAAAGGTGGTTAATCAACCCTTTAAAGAATATTAGAATATTTATGCATAAAATTGGATTCATTCACATTTTAAGCCTCTAAAATTTATTGGATAAAAGTAAAAATATTTGATAAACATATATAATCAATTTATAATTAGTTATGTTCATTCTCTCTATTCCAACGGCTAGACGTTATCTATCATTTAAAATAATATTATTATATTATTAGTGTGAAACGTAAGATTTCAAAGAAACTCATTGTTGCGTATTGGGTACGCCATCGAGCATAGCGTCCCATTTAAATTAATTTTAACATTTTATTCACAAATATGGATAAATATGAAAAAGTAATATTATTTATTTACCTAGGATGTTACACTTATTTTATATGAAATGTGCATAATTTGTGTGAAATATTAATGTTTTAAAACTAAGAATAATTTTTGATCATTTTTAGTAGTCTAATTGAGTCAGTTTACAATTTTATTTATAAATATCACTATACTCATTAAAATTGCGTGGTTCTTGTTTTTTAGTATTCCTTATTCAATTTATCACATATCATTAGAATGAATCATGGGCCAATTCTTCCATTTGAAGGCTCATATGGACCACACAAGACAACCCAAAGAAATTGTAAAGAAACTAAACCAGCCATGATGATTGAGTTAATGGTCTCAATAAAGAAATCCATATTTTTTGAAACTCTACCATGTGTTCTTGATTATATAAAATAATCATGGGTAAAAATTTCAGGGCCCAAATCTAAGAAAAAGGGGCCCAACTAATTCCTTAAATTCCAGCCCACCATTCTGGACAAGAAATAAAATCAGTACAGTATTCAGGACATATCTCATGATGTAAACATCCAATAAAGCTGAGATTTTTCAGTGTAAAATAGGAGATATATGTGTCTGACTCTTTTGAAAAATTCATTCAATTTTGAAGGCATATTACTATTCAAATACCCTTTCATATTTTGGACTTCAAAAAGACTGGATCGAAATGGGAAGATTAAAATTGTTTAATAAACCGAAGATAACATTGACTACATAGGTCCACATGCTTCCAAATTTGGAGATTCGTTGGCCAACAATATTATCTACAACTTTTAAGAAGGATATTTCTCTGGATTCTACTGTCTGGATGACCAAATCGTCAAGACAAGTGGAGGTACATATTGGGAATGAAAAGAGTCCACTTCCTTGGGCTATAAATGCATCCCCCTCCTCTCCTTCAAGGTGGTTGGAATTTCAGAAGAGATGAGAACATATTGGAATGACCAAAGCCTTGAAAAATAATTGGGAGGACCTTAAATACTCACTTTTTTACTTGAGATACCCTTCCTCCTCTCTTTGTTTCCTTTCACTTTTGTGTTTTTCTTCGTTTGTAAACATGTATGTTTGTGTTTTGTAATTATGTTTTAATGCATGTTTCTTCTTCAATATCTCTTATTCTAATCCAAATTATGTAGTTTAATATTATTATTCTTAAAATAGTTTAAATACAGTTGAATCCCCTTCCCTTATTTTTCTTCCTCATTCAATCGAAAGTCTGTTACTTTTAATTCTCATCCTTGTTCGTGTGTGTGTGTTCGACGTACCACTCTTTTCTTATCCCTTTCTTTTTCTTATCTTCTTAATTTATCATCATAATAATTATAAATAGATTATTAAACACCCAAATGGATGAGTAAATCTATCATTGGGGTGATTCAAAATTTAGGGATGTTGAGTGATTGAGAGTATTTGCTCGACGAGTATTCGTTAATTTAACATTATGTATATTGGACTTAACATGTCATGGATTAATGACATATTTTGTTTAAAATGTGGTTTCCATGGATTATTGGAACCATAAATACACTTCCATAAACAAGTAATGGTAATTATTAGAACCCTAAGTTAATTTAAGTCTTGTATTAAAGCCTTAACACTTAGGAATTCCAATCAACGTTATCTTTTGAAGTGGGTGTTAATTTAAATGAAATATAAAGCAAAGCTCAAGGATATTACAAGATTAACTCTCTAATGATGAACTCACCCCAATATTTATCAATTTTTTTAAATCAATTATAATCAATCAATAATTTCAATTAATCTCTTCAAACAAACCCCCCAATCAGAATACAATCAACAAAAAACAAATGACTATTACAAAGTATCATCGCCGATGATTCAACTCGAGTGTTTCTATACACATTAGTAGAGAACCGAAACCTTGACCGGTCGATAGGAGACAATTGGCCGCACGTTTTAGTCGGTGTTCATCAATCCTGAAGCAAACCTCCAACGATGCCACTCAAACGATGTTCTTCGGTTTTTGCTTTATAGATCCATTCTTTTTCATGGGGCTCCTCCAAAATCCTCCCTTCATTTTCCAACAAAAACAAAAAATCAAAAGAGAGAGAGGAGAGGGGAGTTATATTCACAACACATAATTAAGATAGGTTCATTAATTGGTGTAATTAATGAACCTCATTAATTGCATGTAGGATGGTTACACATTTTTGTGTAACTGGGCATTTAACGTCCAGTATTAAATGTCCAACCACCCCTTGTGGTCCCCTCCACCAATCCTAAAGAAATGTGGAGGGTGTTTTAAAATAAAATAAATTTCTTTTATTAATCCTCCACAGAAACCAAAAAAACAAACTTCCTCTCTCAACCCACTACGCTCGAGGTTAAGGCTTCATTAAGGGAATCCCGGTGCTTCGAGTTCAATGGTGCCCTCAAATTTCAATTCCGAGAACCGATTTGAAAGTTAGGATTTTCTGCTCACACGTTTACTGAATGTACCTTATGAAAGTTTAAAATTACATTCTAGGAACACCGGGAATCAGAATCATATGCCTTCAGATTTCGCAGCCTCATAATAGTTCTGTATAATTAAAAATAAATTACATGGAAAATATGGGTCTTTACATTCCCCCTACCTTAGGTATTTTTGTCCCCAAAAGCTACAACATAAAATAAGAAAAAAAGTTGGGGTATTGAGCATGAATCTGAGCCTGCCACTCTCATGTGATCTCTTGGAGGTCCCTGTGCTACCAACGAACGCGCACCAGAGGTATCGATCGTCCATGAAGTACCTGATCCTATAGATCCTCAATCACCACTGGAACCTCTGTAAACATCACCCTATCATCATTGTCCAGATCACCCCAGTTGATAATGTGTAATAAATCATGCACGCACTTCCTCATCCACGACATGTGGAAAATTTCATGAACCTGATGAATCTGTGGGGGAAGATCTAGGTGATATGCCACCTCGCCAACTCTGCTGAGAACCTGGAAGGGTCCGAAAAACCTCAGAGATAGCTTGCTGCCCTGACCAAATATCCTCAAACCTCGTCAAGGTGAGATCAGTATGAAGACATGGTCTCCTTACTTGAACTCCAAAGGTCTCCGTCTCTTGTCAGTATAAGACTTCTGCCAACTTTGTGTAGTCTTAATCCGCTCTTGGATGATCTGCACCATCTCAGTGGTAGCCCATACCAACTCTGGACCCATAAGTGCTGACTCCTCTAGGTCTGTCCAGCATAGAGGTGATCTGCATAGTCGTCCGTAAAAGGCCTCAAATGGTGCCATACTGATGGTGGAGTGATAGTTTTTGTTTTACCCAAACTCCACCAAGGGAATGTCATCCTCCCAACTACAGCCAAAATCTTGGAAGCAAGAATGAAGCATGTCCTCTTGTGTATAAATGGTCCGCTCTATCTGACCATCCTTCTGAGGATGAAAGGTGGGTTTCAAACGTAGCTGAGTCCCAATCACCTCCTGTAATCCCTTCCACAACCAGGATGTAAAACATGCATCACATTCAGAGATGATTGTAATGGCACCCCATGAAGTCGTATAATCTCCTATATGTAGAGGTGTCCTAATCCCTCTATTGATCCCTGATCTCATATGGGTAGAAAGAGGGCTGACTTGGTGAGTCGGTCAATAATTACCCAGATAGAATCGTGGCCCTTAGACATACGTGGTAGCCCTTTCCCTAAATCCATGTAAATTTCATCCCACTTCCACTCCGGTACCTCTAATGGATGTGCTAAGCCTGTTGGAACCTGATGCTCAAACTTCACTTGTTAACAAATGAGGTATCATGAAACAAACTCTGCCACTACTTTCTTCATCTTTGGCCACCAGTTCTAATGCCGGAGGTCCTAGTACATCTTCACCACACTAGGATGTACCGCCAGAGGGGACGTATGAAACTCCATCTACACATCCTCCCATAGCACCATCGGTACCATGGTGCATCCTATGAAGAAGATGACATGCTTCCCACCTTCAGAAAATAAATCAGGTGCCTATTCTAAGTATATGTGAGCACGTCGATCCTCGTAGTCAATGTCCCCAAGATGTGCCTCCCGAACTCACTGAAGAAGTGGGGGAGTGACAATCATAGATTGGAGGTAAGCTACTCCATCTCTATCCATAAAGGATATCTTCAATGCAACTAGCTACTTTATCGCCTCACTTAGCAACTGTAGACCAGACCTCCTATGGAGTGCATCTTCCACAATGTTCCCCTTCCCAGGAGTATAGACTATCTCAATTTCATAGTCCTAGAGTAACTCTATCCATCGTCGCTATCTCAGGTTTAGGTCCTTCTATGAGAATATATACCTGAGAATCTTGTGATCAGAGTAAACAGCAAATCTTTCACCCTTCAAGTAGTGTTGCCACATCTTTAAGGTGAAGACCACTACCGCAAACTCCAAGTCATGGGTAGCATAGTTCTGCTCATGCTCTGTCAGTTGTCGTGATCCATAAGCGATCACTTCTTGCTCTTGCATCAGGACATATCCAAGTCTGGTCCCTAATGTGTCATATTAGACTACATACCCAACACCCTATTCTTGTAGCCTCAAGATGGGGGAACTCTTCAGTCTCTTCCTTAGCTCATGAAAACTCTACTAGCATCTCTCTATCCACACAAAGGGCTGTCCCTTCTTCATCAATGTTGAAAAGGGTGTTTCAACTTTGGAAAAGTCAAGTACAAATCTTCAGTAGTACCCAGCCAACACCAGGGAACTCTGCACCTTGGTCACACTCCTGGGTGGCTCCCAAGCAAGAACAACCTTTATCTTCATCGGATCCACTATAACCCCAGCCTTCGAGATAATGTGTCCAGAAAGTAGACCTCCCGTATCTAGAACTAGCACTTTAAGATTTTACCATAAATATGGTGCTCTCAGAGTTTATCCAAAAATATCTACAGATGATAGGCATGATCCTCCTCTGACACTGAGTATATGAAGATGTCATCGACAAATACCACCACAAAGTGATCGAGGTATGGATGAAATATTCTGTTCATGAGTCCCATGAACACAATAGGGGTGTTGGTCACACCGAATGGCATAACCAAGAACTCGTAGTGTCCATACCAACATCTGAAGGCCATCTTCTGCATATCCTTATCTCATACCCTGAGCTGATGATAGCCTAATCTGAGGACTATCTTCAAAAACCAAAGAGCTCCCTTCAACCAATCAAAGAGATCATCAATCCTCAGAAGTGGATACTTGTTCTTTATGGTCACTTGGTCCATGCGCCAAAAATCCACACAGAGCTTCAAACTCCCATCTACCTTCTTGGCAAACAAAATTAGGGCTGCCCATGGAGAAACACTGGGCCTTATGAACCCCTTCCTATGCAAGTCCTCTAGCTATACCCATAACTCATGAAGCTTCATGGGAGCCATCCGATATGCTAGTGTAGATATCGGTGCTATCTTGGGGTACAGTTCGATGTATAATTCCACCTATCTATGAGGAGGTAGTCCTGAAATATTATTAGGGAAGACATCAACATACTGGTCCACCACTATAGGATAGCTCAGACTCTCAACATTAACTTTTTCGAGGGTAAGGCTAGCCAAATGATGTGTGATCGACTGTACCCTCCTCCAATTAAGTCCATCCTGTGCTATAAAGGTTCCCTTCTCACCAGTGAAGGAAAAACTAGTCCCATCCTTGTAGACACACTGCACTTTGTGCCTAATGCAGTCAATCTAAGCACAGACTGTGGATAGCGAGTCCATACCCAAGATGACATCATAAGGCCTCGATGCAGCTACTAGAAGATCCCATCTTAATATCTCTTCTCCTAGAGTAATCTCACACTGCTGGAACCAGTGTGTAATCATTGAATCCCCTCCCATATGAGTTTCTAGCCATAAGGATCAAGACAATGGCTCTATCAGAATCTCCGAGCCCCGAACGAGGGCCGTGGAAATGAAAGAGTGACTGGAACCTATGTCTATAAGTACTAAAACTAAGGTGGAGTAGACACAGATCATACCTCAAATCATATCTAGAGCACCGTGGTCATATGCCTCAGCTACCTGGAGTTGAGCTTATCCCTTTCCACCAGCTCTCTATGGTCAGGGTGGACCACATAGAGGTGGTGATGAGAGAACCTCAAATCACCGCCCACCACCTGCTGCATGGCTATCTCCTCTGCCATGTCTTCCTGCTACTTGATGACCTCCCTGATCAAATCTCTGCCCCTACCTTGGTGGTCCCTCGACCATTTGCTGGTCATCAGTGTGGTTGGTCAGGCAGTTGCAAGCCATGTGACCTTACCCGCCATACATGAAGCACCGTATTCAACTCTGATAGCTTGCTCTACCTCGTGAGCCTCACACCTCTAACTCTATGTCTCAGGGTCGTCCACTAGAAGGTCTGGTCCACTTGGAGCTCTTTTTCATCTACCTACTACCATCTGCAGATGACTCTGCTATGTGTTGCCTGGTGGTGGGTCTCACTGTCAGTGTCTAGTCAACAAGGAAACTCTCTACCAAGAGTGCTCTATCTAGCACTCTATCATGCATTGGGATTCTGAGAGATAAAATTGAATCTCTGATCTCCTGTCGGAGTCCCTGCTCGAAGGTACGGGCCCTGATGAAAGGGTCCCACACCATGTCAGTAGAGTAGCGTGAGAGGTCGGTGAACCTCACTGAGTACTGGGGCATGTTCAGGCTTCCCTATTGTAAGTGTAGAGGCTCCTGTATACACACTGAGTGTAGAGTCACTGGAATGAACTCTACCCTGAAGAGGCCCTTGAAATCTACACAGGTGAGAATCACCTTGTCGTGTATTTGGAGCATCAGGATCCACCATCTCCCTGCTGCTCCCTAGAAAAGACTAGACGATAGGATCACCATCTGGTCGGATGGTGTCCCAACTAGGAGAAAAACTCTAGACACAGCCTCTAGCCAGTCCTTAGCCACCTGCAGATCCGTATCGCCTCAGAACATTGGAGGCCTCTGCCGTTGAAAGTGATTAAATGCACTTAGTCGGCATGCACCATCTACTGTTGGGGCTGGGGGAAACAACTACCTAATGGGTAGTGGTGCTGCTGGTACACCACCCAATGGTACTATCTCCATAAGAGGTCCCTACATCGAAGCCTCATCAGTCAGTGGGCCGTCATCGCAAACTCTCACTAGAATCCTGACTGGTTATCTACGTGGCATAATCTCGAAAGGAACTAGGTGCGCCATAGTCAATAAGTTATACCTGGTGAGCAGACCTAAAGAGATAAAAAACAAAACACTTCCAAAACACATGCATTTAGTGTTTTCGTTCACCGAGTCAGAAATCAGAATTTAGGGTCCTGGTGTATGGATATGTTAGCTGCCACACCAACACTGGACTCTCTGAACTGAAAACCTCACTCAAAACACTTAATAATATTACTCCATTAAAAATATCACAGTCATATTTCTTCAGTAGAACCGACTCATCTGATACCACTTCATCATGACCCATCCCCTAGGGCCCATGCTTTCACTACCCCAAGCCCGCCTCCCACAGGCCAGGGGTTGGCGACTAGCAGTGAAAGACATATACCTGAAAAATGGGAAGACATTTACTTTAAACCTACAAACACACAGTCCAAGAATACAAGGAGAAAAACCCACATAGTAAACTAAAGTAGTAAAAAGATGTGTACTAAAAGTAAAAAGGGGTACTGTAAGTAAAGGGGGCCAAAATAAAAGACCAACTAAAAAGTACAACAGCAATAGAAAAACAGCTCCCAGAATCATACTCCAAGGTTCCTACCTGAAGGGTAGGTACAGCTCATAGTCGGTCGTCACTATGGCATGTCACGTATAAAGGTTCACCTCCGAGAACCGTCCAGTCCTTTCTCCTAAACCTCGGTCAAAGCTGTCCGTCATCTTCACCAGATACAACAAGGTGCGGGAGAAGCCCGTATAGGGGTGAGTATAACTATACTCAGTAGGGACCCCAAGTCCCTTGAAGGTCTTCCATAGTTCCACAAAGTAAAAAACACAAAGAAAGACCTCAATCACAAAGCATGAAGCAATAATAAAATCACACCAGGTATACAACTCAGAGATAAGAAATATAGATGATTCGTCTTAAGCTATATCATCTTATTCTATTTAGAAGTTCCACAATTGATCTACAAAGAGGTTGTTCTATTATCGATCCACTCTTGGATGTAAGTTGCTATTCTATTACGAGCCACTGTAAGGTTGTTCCTCGTCGGGTCATGCTACTGCTGATCCACATAGGGTCTCTAGAATGTTGATCCATAGAGGGTCATTGGAATGCTAATCCACATAGGGTCATTGGAATGATGATCCACACATGGTCTCTCGATGCTGATCCACACAGGGTCGCTAGTTGCTAATCCTCAATGGGCCACTCTAAAACTGTTCCTTGTCAGATATCTATGATGCTGATCCTCACATGGTCTCTATGATGCTGATCCACACAGGGTGCTAATTCCAAGACATCCAACTACAGATTCATCACACCTGGTGTGCTCGAGTTCTGTAGAATCTTCCCCTCAAGATATCAGTCCTACCTCAACTTCCACTAAGCTTTACAAATGAGTAACCCAAAGGACTACCATGTCATAAGGGTTCCAATGCAATAGACAGTGCATCAATCGGAAGCCCGGTCTGTGAGTTATAAGTATTTTAGTACTGAGGGCCTGGTTGGATTCGGGTTCGATTCAACTAGCCTGTACTCCAACTTTCTCCAAAATTCAAGTGGAGTATACCAAAAGGACCATATGGATCCCAAATCCATAGATGGTTCATCAAACAGACATCTGGATTTCATGTTATGGTGTTTTAAGAGAAACTGGGCTTGGATGGGTCCGGGTCCGGTCCGACCCGGTTCAGGTTGACCTGACCCAACCTGGGTCCGACGCAGCTCGGCCTGAGCCGGCCTGGGCTAGCCTAGTTAGAATGGTACTTGAAGTACTCGGCCCAGCCCACTGGGAGGGAACAACTCATCCCGCAAGGGGGCACGACCCAACTCGTAGGGGGGCACGGTCCGACCCGAAGGGAGGCGCAGCCCGACCTGCAGGAGAGCACGGCCCGACCCGACCCGCAGGAGGGCGCAGCCCAACCCGCAGGGGGGTGTGACTCATCCTGCAGGGGGGCATGGATCATCTCGCTGGAGGGTGTGGGGTCCACCCTAGCTAGAACAAGGGGGAGGCATTCCCCCTATTTTTTGAATGGTTGTGCCGTTTGGAATTGAAGTGGCGGCGCCACGTAGCGTCACCAGGTCACTACAGGACCCACAGGGAGCGGGTCCCTTCTCCAAAGCGGCTTCAAGCCATGACCACCTCCAGTGGCATGTGATGGCTCACCGCTCCACCTCTGCAGCTAGCTGGTGACAGCCACCTTGCTCGACCGCCTTGGCTGAAAAGCCACGACCTCCTCCTCCAACGACGTGCCACAACACCTCCGAGGCCGGCTGGTGCCGGCCGCTCTACTGACTGCCACGCCCTAGTGCTGTAGCCTCCTCCTACAGCGTACGACAGCACGCCACCTCCACCATGTCCAGTCGATGTTGTCCACCTCCATCACCTACCGGCACCGGTCGCTGGTGCCGCCGCACTGGTGCCGCACCGGCGGTCTTCCATGGGCCACCGAGTGAACTTTGATGGTTTGTTTTTACATTTGATCGCACCTAAATGCTTCTTGGGTCATATCCTTCACTTCTTGACCCTCAGATTTGGGTTCTGTCTAACCCGAAAATTCACTCGCGAAGAACGCAACGATAAACAAGAGGCGGAGGGACCGGGCCTTGTTCGTTTGGCCCGCACCCTCTACGTTAGCATCTTATCAAGGGAGAAGATATATGATTCAACAAATCATGAAATTTAAACAAGGCAAAAACCCTACCTCATGAGTTTTTGGAGAGTTCCCCACGTTTAAAGGTGGGTTGGTGTTCTTCAATCCCGAAGCAAACCTCCAACGATGCCGCTCAAATGACGTTCTTCGTTTCGTTCTTGATGGATCCGTTCTTCATCAAGGGGCTCCTCCAAAATCCTTCTCTCCTTTTCCAATGAAAATAAAAAACTCAAAAGAGATATAGGAGAGGGTATTTATACTCACAACACATAATTAATATAGGTTCTTTAATTGGTGCAATTAATGAACCTCCTTAATTGCATGTTGGATGGTCACAGATTTTTGTGGAACTGGGAATTTAATGTCCTACATTAAATTCCCGACCATCCCTTGTGGTCCCCACCACTAAAACTAATGAAAGGTGGAGGGTGTTTTAAAATAAAATAAATTTATTTTATTAATCCTCTACATAAACCGCAAAAAAACAACTTCCTCTCTCAACCCACTGCGGTTGAGGTTAATGCTCTCTTAAGCGAATCCTGGTGTTGCGAGTTCAATGGTGCCCTCAGATTTCAATTCCAAGGACTAGTTAAAAAGTTAGGATTTCCCGCTCACATATTTACTGAATGTACCTTAAGAAAGTTTAAAATTACGTTCCAGTCACACTAGGCATCCGAATCATATGTCATCAGATTTTGCAGCCTCATAATAGTTCCATATAATTAAAAAAAAATTACATGGAAAATATGGGTCTTTACAAAAAATATTTTTCCAAGAAAATTACCTTAAATCCTTCAACTCTATGCTATCTATTTTCTAAAAATACTTAGTGTTTTTAATCAATGACCACCATTTATCCACACCCCCCATGAGATGATAAACTGTTAGGACAACCTTATCCATTTCATTATTTCCCAAAGTAAGAAATATATTTTCCATAGAACATACCCATTTCTTAGATACTAATGGATTTTTATTTCTATTGAATTATGGAGGATATTGTCACATGAAATGGTTTAACATAATTTCACCTTATTTAGGAGAAGAAGGATGATTTATATTGGAAAAGTTATTAGTCATAACTTGAGTCATCTATACCAATATAGTTATAATTTTTTTAGCTCTAGATATAGCCCTATTTTCTTTCCCATAAGGGTAATCCCTACCTATATTATGTGAATTGATAATGATTCCATTCCTTCCACTAGGAATAATTATTAAACAATGACATACACTATATTAGATCATAACATCATGAATCATTATGTATAATTCTGAAATTGGTGAAACAATTAACATAAATTTAAAAATTATGTATATATAATATTTTAATCATAAACTTGGATTCTTTAGGTATATTATCAAATCATAAAAATATTTTCAGATCTTTCATAATGAATTGTACATAAAATTTGAATTTAACCCAAGAATATCCCTTGAGAGCATCAAACCGGGTGAGAAGTGAGGGACCATTCACTGTGAACCACAATAACGGTTGAGATATACTTGACCAAATCTTTTTGAGGTTATTACCCCTATATGCATCAATACAAACACCACATCCACTTATTATAGTATCCAGATAGGTACATATTTCTAGGAAAACCACATAATCCCTATCTTATCAAATAAATTTATGATATTATCCTATAGTTAGATATATTCTCAAAGTCTATCATAGGGTTATGTTCCCTAATATATGTCTACCTAAATCTTGTTCTCATGGTTTCTACTAAAATTTATCCAATACCAACTATAAATACCCAGAACCTAATAGCCCAAAGCATGTGGTTACATTATTACATTGACACTAGATACAAGTGATCATATCCCAAATGATCAATTAGTTTATTAATCTTAAAAAACTATATACATACTTGAATCTCACATTACATTTGAAAATATAAAATATAACATAGTATATTATTTGTGAAAATCATTATTATATTAATAATATCCTTTTATATCATTCATATTAAACTTCCTAGCATCCTGGGGGGTGTAAGATCATGTATTTTTATAGATATTTCACTCTTTGAGTTTTTCATTAAACTTATTTTGTTTGGGTCATCTTTAAAACATGGTGGTCGAGTCTCATTTGGGGATGAAGGGATTTTTTTTGGGTAAATTGACCCAAAGTTTGGGTATTTTTGTTGTTTTAATTAATGGAGTATGGGTATAAATATGTTAAATATACTTATGAGGGTTTCTCATGAGTTTATAAGGCTTTGGAGATGATTTAGGTTCTTTTGCAGAAGCTGGGCTTAAAACTCTATGTAGGGAATTTACACGCCAGGTAATTATCACTGAGAAGATTCTAGGAAACAAGTTCATGTTCTGAAATGAATACACTCCATGAACCTAGTTCACATCGTGTAATTATTGAGAAAGGTTATTTTAATATGAGGTGGCACATTTTTTGACATAACTCATAAATTGATAATTTCACACCATGTATTTCTCAGGTTTGATAGTTTTGAAGCCATGATGTGCATGTAATTTAATTTCATCCACTTGAAGACTATACTCTCAAATCCTAAGGTGTTCTAGGTGATTTTGGATCCATTCCATTCCATTCCTTTCAGATGTCCCGATGAATAGATTAACCCCAAATTTGTTGTTTCACTATGGTTTTCCCCTCTTTTCCACTTGTTTTTCATTATAATAGTATAATCTTTTGAATTTTGTAGAAATAGGTGTTGATATTGATCTTGTGTGATTTGATTATTCTTTCAATCTTCCATGCCTTCATTCTTGTTGGAGTTACCTATTGAAAGCATTGTGTTGATCACTGGTTAAAGGTAGGTGGTTTAAAATGAAACCCAATAGTCAGTTTCAAAATTTCTTAAGTATATGGAATATTAAGAACTTTCACTGACACAACATACACATTAATAAATTGAATATTGATTAATGATAACCAAATGATTTGATTATTCCTTGGATCCCTTTGGATATAATATTTTTGTGACTTGGCTTAAGGCTACCTATTGGGAAAACGAACCCTTGAATAATAATGAATTGGTTAATGGATTCAAGTGTGGTTAGAATGACATGATACCTTAGGTGATTTCTTATTACATATTCACCTTGAAAAATGGATTAACTGATTATTGAAATAGCTATGTTTTATATAATATAATTGGGTTAAAAGCGACATGTTAATGGTTTAAGACCAACTTTATAAATGAAAGGGTAATTAAATGTTCAATGGTAATTAGAAAAATTAACTATTTTGAATTATGATATGATGTTATATGTGTTATTATCATTATTCCTAGTGTGGTGTTTGATCCTGAAATGATTATATAGAGGGCTTGGCCAGGATGTGGAAATGATCATATAGAGGGATATGCCCAGATTCTGAAATACTTATATAGAGGGCTATACATGGTTATGCTAAAATTATTTTATAGATGGATTAGACCATATACTAAAATGATTATATAGAGGTATTTACTTGGATGATAAAATTCATATACATAGGTCTTTTCCTAGTTATATTATTATTCCATGGTTTGTAGTTATGGTTCAATGGTTGTGCTACATGCTCAGTGATATTTCATCATGGGTCCGAAGTAGGTTGATTATTGTATTATATTAATATGATTAATTAATATACATATTTATTACTTTATTACATGAAATTATTATTAGAATGGTTTTTTAGACATGGTAGTGTTGAACTACTGAGTTTTACTTACACCCTATTTGGGCCGATGTTTGGTACCTGAGCAGATTGCATGGATGTGAGTTTATACAGGGGTAAGGGACCATGTTGTTGATTATTTCTTATTGCATGTATTGAATCATGAAGGCATGATCATCCTGGGGTTTAGGATCAAGGTCTTTGAGTTATTTGTGTTAGCATGTTATTTTATTCTTTTGAATTCATACATTTAATTTAGTTAAATTTTGACCTGACATTACATGGTTTATTATTATTGGTTTATTTGGTTCCTCATTTTAGTTCCCAGTTGTATGTTGTATTGTTTACACTATTTATGTTTCTATAATGTTTGTTTATTTCCATTGTATTGTAACTCTATACCAGGGGGTATAGTATCCCCATTATACTCTACCCACCCCCGCTATAATTTGGTAGCCTCTAGCGTATGGGGAGGCATGCTTGTGGTCTAGTAACTAAAATGATTTGGCTATGTGAGAGAGTGACGGATTAGGGGACATTACAAAGTGGTATCAGTGGATGCATATTTTTTTATTTTATTCTTCTTTACTATTTGGGAAAGGTAGAAACAAGACTAAGATGTGTTAGGACTTGGTAATGAGCTTGTGCATGGGAGTATCTAACCCATGTACAGGGAGAAGTCTGAGTGCCTAGGGATGGGATTGTTATCCATGGTATTCATTTGTTATAGTTGATATTATTTCACCTTGGGTGATTCACATGTTGTGTAATGTTATTGTTTCTTGAGATTTATACTCGTGGCCCGGTACAACATGAGATGAGTATGAATGAATCATGATAGACACATAAGGATATATATTGATATGAATTTTTCATGATAGGGACATATTTATTGCATGTGATATATTTTGATGTATGAATTGTGAAATAAGATACCTGTTATATCTGATAAATGAGAATAAAGAACCGTTATCTCATGATAAAACACTTTTAATACATGTTTAGAGAGACCATAAACCAGTGGTTCTCTATTGATGTCATCTGTTGAGGTTAACCTTGTTATTATATAGAGTTATAAGGTGTGTGTTTCTATTATAGAGAAAATGTAACCTCATTGTCTTTGAATTGAGTATCAGGAGAGTAGCTATCAACATTCTCCTAAAACAGCTAATCTGGATCTTTTTGTAGCTCTAATGGATCATATGTATTTTCATCTTTGAAAATGATTATTGAGGGTCATATGACCCTTGGAATGGGAGACTATTTTCACCAAGCCTTTGATGTCTAACCTGACAAGATATTTTCATCTACAATATCTGCCTGTGTTCACTGGGGAGTGAGGCCCCCAACCAGTCAAGTTCTGGATCGAGTCAGTCCAGATGATCTTCAATCACCTTGAGATACCCAATGATATGTGGGTGAATATTTCTTCATAAATGCTCTATGAACTTGATAAGTGTTGGTGGGAGATTTTAGAGAAAGTTGGGAAGAAAGAGAAGTTATACTAAAAGTAATTTTAGGTGAAGTTTTTGAGTCACTTCTATCTAGAGATGATAGGGGATGATAAGGCTCATGAGTTCATACACTTGATGTAGGAGGGAATGTCAGTGATGAACTATGTTGGATATTTCAATGACTTATAGTGATTTGTGCCATATTTAGAAGCTAATGATATCTCCAAGGTGAGTCGATTTTGGGTTGGGATTCCCTATGTGATCAGGTCACAGGTAAATGGATTTCACTCAAGTATCTTTTCAGATGTGATTAATTAGGAACTCATCATAGAAGGGAATACAAGAGAGGCTATGAGTATCAGTCATGATGTTTCAATATGGTGAATAGATATCTATTCTTCTGGTGGAAATAAGCACCGCTATGAATTTTATTACTAAGTAAACAATGGGAAGAGTAGTTAAGGTAGTGGGCAGCCATCCCAGGACTGTATTCCATTACAGTTCCATCAGTGTGGAAAGTTGGGTCACAAGACAACTTAGTGTCCATGAATTCCACGAGTGTGGTAGGCTAGGTCACTTGTATATGGTTTTTAGGGGCATATAATAGTAGAGTAGTGGTAGGGGATCAAGTTAGGAACCATATTATAGGAAGGAATTAGCTACCCCTTAGCAGGAAAGTAGCTGGAGTTCCATGGGATGTTCAGGTCAAGGATGGGGACGTGGTCCCTAGTGTAGGAACAATAGTACTAGACACAAGGAATATGATAGGGGAGTTAGACTGGATCCTAGGAAAAAGGGGAAAGTCATCTGCACCTTATAAAGTCTACTCTGGCTTGTGTGGATATAAGACCATCTACTATTAGAGGTGCGATTATTGTATCACATACCCTTTATTGTGTTTCTTTGACACAAAATCATCACATTCGTTTTTATTTGATATTTTTGGAAAAGGTTTGGGTTTGGTTGTGGAAATATTGTATGGTGTATTGGCCATCTACACACCATTGGGAGTGTAGTTAGTGAATATCAAATATCACAAGGTGTGTTCTCTAGAGATTGGCAGTTACCATTTCTTTTGGGAATTATTTTTATTGGAAATGAAAAGTTTTGATTTAATTATTAGTATGAATTTTTTAGTTCTATAAAAGGATCTTATCAAATATTACTAGAGAAGAGTTACCTTTTTATCTCTATAAGGAGGCATCCATTTTCACCAGGGGAGTGGAATCTTTATCCTAGTCGTGTAGGACCAATTCAGTGAATATTGGAATGTCTCATGGCTCAAATAGAAGTTCTTTCTCTATATAATGGTGTGATTCAATATAATACTTTTCCTACAGTGGTATATTTTTTTAAGGATGTATTTTCTAATGATTTTTATAGCGTACCACTTAAGAGGGAGATCAATTTCTCGACCGAGTTGGTACTGGGAGGAGAGCCAGTTTCTATCCCTCCTTACAGGATGAAACCAATAGAGATTCAAGAGTTGAATTTTTAGTTGAAATATCTCTAAGATAAAGGTTTTATGCAACCTAGTACATATCCATGGGGTTCTCTAGTTCTTTTCTCTAATAAGGCTAATGACACTTTGCGCTTATGTGTAGATTATAAAATATTGAACCAAATGACGATCAAGAAATGGTATCCCCTTCCGTGCATTGATAATATCTTAGATCACCAAGGGGGTTATAATAACTTATATAAGATCTATTTGAGATCAATATACCAAAAGTTGAGGGTGATACTATTAGACATACCTTAGACTACTTTTAGGAGTAGGTTTGTCTTGTATGAGTTTTTAGTGATGTCATTTGGTTTGACCAACACACCAGCGATATTTATAGCCTTGATGAATTATATCATTCATCCTTTTCTGGATCAGTTTGTGGTGATTTTTTTGATGACATATTAGTGTACTCCAAATTAGAATATGATAATTCCCAACATCTTGACATCATCTTGAGTATATTGAGAGATCATTAAAATTATTCCAATATAACCAAATAAAATTTATGTATTTATAAATTGCACTTCTTAGGCCATTTCATCTTAGATGTAGGAGTGTCAGTGGAACCAAAGAATGTTTCAACTATATTTTCTTGGGAGAGACCTAATAAAGTATTCAAGATTCAAGGGTTTTTTGGTTTAGCAGGTTATTATCAACATTTTATCCATGACTTCTCTTGTTTGGAAGTACCGATGTATGGCCCAACCAAGAAGGGAGTGAAGTTTATTTGGTTAGATGTTTTTGAGAGGTATTTTCAGGATAAAAAGGTAGGATAAGATCAGAACATATCCTCACTTTATCTATTCTAAGTAAAATATATATTGTGTAATGTGATGCATCTATATTAAGACTCAGAGAAGTTTTGATATAGTAGGATCGTGTGGTTTCATATGGTTTTAGATAATTGAGACCACGTGATATGAATTACCCTACTCACAATATAGAGTTAGCTATGGTGGTACATGAAATTATATTCTAGAGACATTATCTTACGAGTGAGAGGTTTTCTATCCACATAGACCATAAGAGAATCGGGAACATATTTTCTTAGCAAGACCCAAACCTTTGACAGAGAAGGTTGGTCATGTATATATAGTCCTTCAACTTCGAGTTGGATTATACAACAGGAAAGGGAAACAAAATTTCCAATGCCTTGAGTCAGAAGACACATACATAGGAAGTGTGGGATCCTTGTGATGAGTGGAATATTTTGGCACTATTTGAATACATATATCTAAGATATCTAAAAGTCCAAGGGATGAGTGTCTTTGACTTCTAAATCTATTATACCTGTGCTTTTGGACCGAATTAGGATAGAGATGTTATCCAATCTATAGGGATTAGTTATAAGAGATAGATTATATGGTGGGGAGTTTCCATATAGATGGTCTCTTGGAATTTTAAATTATCTTCTTTTCCATGGTGGAGTATGGGTTCCTACAGGCTTGCATGAGGATTTGATAAGAGAGTTTCATGCTTCTAGATAGGAAGTACATCCTGGTTTGACAAAGATGTATCAAAATCTCTATAGAATATACCGGTGGCTCAGAATGAAGGAGTTAGTTGGATTTGTGGAAATATGTTTCACCTATTATTAGGTGAAGGCTGACCATTAAAGGCATGTTGGGATATTATAGGCTTTTCCCATTCTAGAGTGTAAATGGGATGATGTCACTATGGATTTTGTGATAGGATTACCGAGGACACCTTGTAAGAATGATGCATTATGTGTGATCATGGATCTACTAATGAAGGTAGAACACTTTATTCCTATAAGGCACACCTTCACCATTGATGATCTGGGTAGTCTTTACATGTGGGAGATAGCTCAATTGCACAATGTTCTAAGGAGTATTGTTTCTGATAGAGATCCTAATTTCAAGTATCAATTATAATAGGGTATTTGGGAGGCTCTACAATCATAGGTTTATCTAATAATATCCCATAATCCATAGACTAATGGTTAATCTGAGTAGATTATTTGTGTTCTAAATGATATGTTATACACTTGTGTTTTGGATTTCAGTGGTTCATTGGTGCAACATTTAGCACTTGTGGGGTCTCTTATAATAACAACTTATAGGCATCGATCCAAATGGTGACTTTAAAGGACAATTATGAAAGGTTTTTATGTTTACCTCTTTATTGGCTAAAGGTAGGTGAGTCAGTTCTTGTTGGACCTAGTATCATGTAGGAGATTTCTGAGTAGGTTTAGTTGATTAGGAGGCGGTTGGTGACCATGAAAAGTAAAAAAAAAATCTTATGATGACCATTGGATATGAATTGCAGAGTTTTAATTTGGTCATCATGTTTTAATTTAGGTTTTACCTAGGCTAGGGCAATTCCATATTAGAAAATAGGGAATGGTAGCTTCTAGGTTTGTTGAGATGTTTGAGATAGTGGAAAGGTCCATTCTAGTGGCATACCAATTAGACCTTCCACAATGCTACAGTACCATGCATGATGTGTTTCACATGTTGTGGATTTAGAGATATTATCATGACTATTATTATGTGGTAAACGTTGATAAAATCAAGATTTGTGTATATGAATCCTTTTAGGAGAATTCGATATGAATTGTGGACCATAGTGAGAAGTATCTTCAGGGGAAGACTATACCTCTAGTTTGAGTGCAGTGGCAGTATGGGAGTGTTCAAGTGGAGACTTGGGTGAGGAAATATGAGGTGAAAGCATAGTGGCCATACTTTTTCATTGAGACCCTATAATAATTCATAAAGTAGCTCAGGGAAGAGCTGTTATATGATGATAAGGTTTTAATATCTTGTCTTTTTCTAAGTACATCCCTATTTGAGTTTTTTGTTAAACCTATTTTGTTTTGTTTTCCTTCATCTTTGAACTTTAGTGGTCGAGTCTCATTTGGGTATGGATATATTTTTATAGGGAAAATGACCTAAACTTTGGGGAGGTATTTTTTTCGAATTAATGGAGTCTGGGTATAAATGTATTAAAGGGACTTATGAGGGTTTCTTGGGAGTTTGGAAGGTTTCAGAGGTGATTTGAGTGCTTTTATATAAGATGATATTAAATCTATCTAAATGGAATTTACATGCCATGTAAATGTTACATGATGTGTAACTATCACCATGAAGATTCCATAAAATGAGTTCATGATATGAAATGAATACATATCGTAAACTTAGTTCATGTAATGTAATGATTTAGTAGGGTTATTTTAACCCAAGGTGAAACATTTTTCTTCATAACTCATAAATCGATAATTACACACCATGTAAATGTTGCAAGTAAGTTATTTATTAGTCTTGTAAGTTTTAAATGCATAATGAACATGTAATTTCATTTCATCTATTTCAATACTCTCCTCTATCAAACCCTAAAGAGTTCTAGGTGTTTTGGAGCCATTCTATCCCTTTTGAATGTCCTGATCTGGTAATCAATCACTAGTTAGTTGTTTCACTTTGGTTTTACCCTCTCATTTGTTGTGTCTCATTATCATGATGAAATATTTTCACCATTGTAGAAATAAGTTTTGATCTTTATATTTTTGTGATTCAGTTCTTCTGGCGATCTTTTATGCCTTTTTTCTTATTGGTGTTACCAATTGAAATCATTACATTGATCACCAGTTAAAGGCAGTTGATCTAAAATAAAACCCTATGATTTGTTTATAATTTCTTAAATATGTGAAATATTAAGAAATTGTGCTAACACAACATTTAAATTAACAAATTGAATAATGGGTAATGATAACTGTGTGGTTTGATTATTCCTCGGATCCCTTTGGATCTAATGGTGATGCAACCTGGATTGATGTTACTCATTAGGTGAGAGAATCCATGAATAATAATGAATTGGTTAATGGATTAAAGTTTAGTTAACATGACATGAAACATCACATGATTTCTTATTATATATTCACCTTGGAAAATGGATTAACTGATTACTGAAATGGCTATGTTTGATATGATATTATTGGGTGCAAATTATCATGTTAATGGTTTAAGACCAAATTGATAAATGAATGGGTAATTGAAAGTTAAATGGTAATTAATAGAATTAACCATTTTGAATTATGATATAATGTTATATGTGTTATTCTTGTTATTCCCTATGTGGTGTTTGATGCTGAAATGATTCGATAGAGGTCTTGGCTAGGATTCTTAAATGCTTATATAGATGGCTATGCCTCGATGCTGAAATGATTTTATAGAGGGTTATACCCAGTTATACTGAAATGATTATATACAAGTCTTGGACCGAATGATGAAATGATTATATATAGATCTTGAACCATATGTTGAAATTCTTATACATTGGTATTTTACCAGTTATATGATTATGCCATGGTTTGTAGTTATGGTTGGCATGGTTGTGTTACATGCTCGGATATATTTCATCTTGGGGTCGAAGTAGGTTGATTGTTGTATTATATTAAGTTGATTAATTAATACACCTATTTATCACTTTATTTCATGAACTTATTATCAAACTAGTTTTGTTTAGACATAGTGGTGTTGACCCACTAAGTTTTACTCACACCCTATTCGGGTCATTGTTTGGTACCCGATAAGATTACATAGATGGAGGTTTGAAAAATGGAAAGGGAAATCGTTGTTGATTTTTTTCTTATTGGATGGGTTGGAGCATGGAGGTGAGACTGAAAAGGGGTTCGGGACCAAGTTCTTTGAGTTATTTATGTTAGTATGATCTTTTATTCTTTTGACTTCTAGCATGTCATTTAGTTACATTTCGACCTACAATTATATGGTTTATTATTATTGGTTTATTTGATTCCTCATTTTACTTCCTAGTTGTATGTTTTATTTTTCTCACTATTTCCATTACTCTAAAATTTGTTTATTTATGTTGTACTGTAACTCTATATTAGGGGGTATAGTCTACCCGCTATATTCTACCCACCCCACTGCTAGTCGGCAGCCTCTGGCATACGAGGAGGCACGCTTGAGGTCCAATAGCCAACCTATTTTGTCCATATGAGAGAATGTCAGATTAGGGGATGTTACATGGGGAAAGGAAACATAATAAATGGGTGATATCTAATTCTCAGTAAGGTAATACATAAAATATAAGCTAAATAAGGAAGGAATAATATGGAAGGAATAAATGATGATCAAATAATTCCATATAAATTACCACATGAGATTGAAACTTATCCATGGATATTATAATAATTTGAATAATCACATGTATATTAATAACTAATTTCATAATTATGGAATGAATAATATGTGAAATATGAAACTTACCGCCGAGGCTTCAAGCTAAGACATTATACATAAATGGGTAAGAACTGGGCAAGATTCCCAACCTACTTTGTCTCATGAGACTTATTAATAAATCGAGGGGCTATGTAATTATGAGCTCCACCCATCACTTAATAAGTCCAATTCATTAATTATATGAATAAACAATACAACTTAATGAAAATTACTTAATAATAAATAAATTTTAGTATTGGAAGAATTATTTTATGAAATTTCAATACTTTTCCTCATCAAACTGATCACAAAACATCTATAGAAATATGATGGATGTTATATTTAGATTAAATCCTAAGTACATAATATTCATCAAAGGATGTTAATATATATGAATATAATTTGAAAATATCATAGAAAATTTTCTTGAGGAAAATGCCATTTTCATTTTGAAATCACTTATTTAAAATCTAAAAATTTCCAAAATATTAGGAGAAAATTTTCTTTAGAAGGAACCATGGAAAATTTCAATCTAATCTTCAAATAAATGACTAGTCATGATTATAGAAAAATTAAAATTTATGAAATATGTTAAAATAAATATTCCATTAAAACCTTTAGTAAAAGGTGTCTTGTTCGTAAAATGATAATAAGATTCATTTTAAAATTTTTTATATAAAGTAAAAAATAGGTAAAAATGTATTCATAAATTCATTAGAGAATATTAAAAACAACCTTAAAAACATTTTAATGTAAATATAGACATGAAAGAAAAATATTCTTGAATGAATACGAAACAATGATGGTTTTTCTTAAAAACATTATTTCAGTCTCTTGAATATTTAAAGAGATAAAAATAAAAGGAATACTGGCAATTTATAAAAATAACTAGATGATAATAAAATATATGGGGTTTAAGATAGAAAGATCAAATAATTCCACCAACTAAGACTTAAACATAAATAATCCTTAATAAGGATGATATTTTACAATGAACCCTTGTCTCAAGTCTTGTCTTTCTTTATATACATTCATAAATCCTGTATAATAAATTTAAATATATTATAATTATATAATAGAACCATATAAATACATTATAGTGACCCAATAATTAATTATTATATGTTTTTTAAACTTAAATATCCAATAATTACAACCCAATGATCATGGGGCCTAGTGTATTTGGAAGAATATTTACATAAAATATCAAAAGAAACTAAAACATAACATCTTTTTTTTATTTCTCCAAAGTGAGATCTTACATCCAATTGAACTCTTAAAACTAAACATGATAATCAGGGGAAATACATAAAATAAATGGGTGATATAAAACATATAGTAAGGGAATAAACATGATAAGGAAGCATAACTTATGATTCAGAGGTATAACATGATATCATAAAATAGAAGGCTCAATAGTAATCACAAGGGAGAATAACATAGAGAACATTGTATCATAAGATCATGGAATCATAGAAAATTTAGAAGTAATATATAGAATGACATAAATATGAGTCAAGTCTAACTTCTAGAAAATATCATATGGTATAAAAAAGTCCCATAATGGATTAGGTTTACTCCCTAATCCCATACATGATGCCTCATGAGACTAAAGCTTTACCTAATTCATTGAAGTGATATATGGGAACAAACATCATAACATGTTCATGATTATGTATTCCACATAAAAAAATCAATTATAAGGCATAAACTTAATAATTAACCATGAAAATAAAATTAGTAGCATAATCTTGTCTTATATCATGATTAATGTAAATTTCATAATAAAGTAATTTAAGATATGAGCATAAGGAATGTATTTCCATATAAATGTAGCGACCCCAACCCTAGTATCCTAGATCTGGTGTCTACTTTATTACATTGGAATAAGATATAAGGAATCATATCCTAAAGTACTAAATAGTTTATTAGTCTTGGTAAACTATATAAATACTTAAATTAAAATTAAATTTTCCTTCCTGAAAGACAGAAGACCTTATATTTTTATTAATTTTTGGACAATACCCTTTTTAATTGAGTTGGGGGGGGGGGACCTTACATGGCCCGTAGGTCCAAGGAACTAGGCCTAATACATCTCTGTTTAGGCCTAGAGACAATACAATCAACATAAATACCTACCATATCTTATTAAAAATTTTATGCTCCAAAGTGGCTGACCAGAAAATGATACTCCTTAAGAAATCCCCATACAATATTTCATGGGGCTTGAGCCAAAACCCAATCCAGTTTGTCTCATGAGACCTACTGATGCATCGAGGGTTTATACCGACCCCCTAACACCACTTATTAAGTATAATAAACTCCTCATATGAAAGGGGTGAAACATAATAAATATGAACATTCACATTGAAAAATCAATATATAAAATGTTAATAATTACCCTAATCAATAAACATAATAAAAAACATTTCAGAGTAATATGAATAATGGTATCAAAATAGTACATTCCCATTAAAACTAATCATAAAAAATCCAAGGAAATAATAAGGATGATATAAATAAAACCTATCCCCATTGGATTATAAGTATAACAGAGGGTTGATTTCATCGATGATTAGAAATACCAAAAAAATGTCATTAAAAATATCCTTGAGGAAAATAACCTTTTCACTTTGAAAATAACCTTTTAAAAAAAGTTCACAAAACATTTTTAAAATAATTTTCTTTGAAAATAACCTTTTAAAACTTATAAAATAAACTTTAAAATATTGAATGGTCATAACGATGGAAAATTTCATTCATTCCATATATGCTAAAAAAATATTCCTTTCACATTTTTGATAAAATCCAAATGAGCCTTGTTTTAAAAATGACATGAATATTCATTTAATTTTTTTTAAAAATTAAAAATAGGTAATAAATTTATTGAATAAATCATTTGTAAAAGTTTAATTTTTTTTAGAAAACATGGTTTTGGAATAAAAAGGTTTTTTGACTGAAAAGAGAAATGATGTTTTATTTTCTTAAAATAATTTTCTCAATTATTTGAAGTAGAAAAGAGTATAAAAATGGTAATAAGTCTTTAAAAGTTCATTAATAACCAAAATATAAGTAAATATAATGGTTTTATGATATAAATACAAAATAATTCCCCCAAGGGACACTTAAACGGAAATAATCATGAATAATGATGAGATTATGAAATAAACCCTTACCACTTTGGTAAATTTTGAATCATAAGCCCCAAAAAATAAATAACTTCAAAAAAAATTTAAATACCATTAAGATAAATATATTAATGATATAAAATATCAAAAGGGTTAGTATATACACCACACAAAGGAAAAAGTGGTGAATAGGGATTTGTCTCATGAAAATAAAAGTGAGATTAGAAAGCCTCACCTGAGGCCCAATTTCCTTCATACATGTCCGTAACTCATGTATAATGGTTTTAATCATTTTATTAATTTATAATATAACCATAATATATTTTATAATATCATATATGATCCTATTATAAAAATTTACCTCCCATATTTTAATAATATTTCACTATTTTCACTATTTTGTGTGTTAATTGCCATGTTTTCTCAGGTGTGTTTGTCAGGAAAATTCCAGTTATTGTGCATATGATTTATATATATATCATCTATATAATTATAATAATTTAATAATTATAATATTTAATCATTAGATAAATTTTTATAACTATTTATGAAAGTTGGATATGGAAAATGAATCACATTGATTCATGGATATGGTAGGCTATACGTACGCACGAGCGATGATATCATTCTCTAAACGAGTGAAAGGGTAAGAAAGTGGGTGATATATTAATTTTATATAATAAATATAATATCATATATATCACAAATATTCATTAATTTTATCCTTATTACATTCCATCTAAATCATAATTGAAAAACAAATCACATCACTTCGTGAGGCAGTAGTCCGCCGTATATTTGAGCCACATTATCGTATTTGAAACAGAATGGAACCTAAAAAGGTATATTTGAAATTAAAATTAGATAATTATAATAATATCATAAATATCATATACATGTGGTAAATTCATCATTATATCCATCCTTTAAAGGTGGTGATGGAAAACGAACTATATCGGTTTTCAAGGCGATAGTTCACCGTACACATGATCGAGGATTTCATTTTTTATTTGCTGTAAGTGAATATGGATAAATATTATTTTGTAAAAATAATAAAATATAATTATATGGGATATAATGGTGTTATTATATTTTAAGTGTTAATACAAAATTGAAGGTGGAAAAAGAATAAGTAAAATGAAAGATCTTTTTTAAGACAATTAACTTCTCAAAGAGAAACCTCCTTTGGATATCCTCTTAAGGACCCATGGGATAGAATTTTGGGAATACCAAAAGCTCTAAAACATGTATAAGGGTTTTGGGGAGAGATTTTGGTAGGTTTTAGTTGATCCAAATGTCTTTAAGTGTGTGAATAAGTTAGGGTAGGGAGTCTCCTTTTATAAGTTTAGAAAGGGAATCCTTTTGGAAATTACTTGGAAATTCCCCAAAAGAATCTAGAATGACAGTCATTAATATTCCAAAAGCTTCCAAATAACCCCAGGTTAGAATTTATGTCAGTATAAGGTAAAAATATTTCCATACAATAATATCTTTACAATTTGGTATGTCATTTTTAACCTTATCTTCTTAGTTTAACCCCACGTAAATCTATTTTTACCATAACCATGGTAATTAATTTTTACTGTTTTCACTATTAAATTTGGTAAAAAATTAAGTTGGAATTATTTTGTAATATAAATTATGATTATTAAATATATGGAATCCATTTTTACAAATTATATTCATATGAGTGAAATAATTCAATTTAAAATTATACCCACAAATGCAACAAAAAAGTGGGTTTTTGAAAGAGAAAATTCTCATAAGTATAGAAGGTTTTAATATCAAAATTAAATATAAAATTGATTACAATGACCTAAATTAGTTAAATTTTAACATTTTTGAAATAATTTTACTTTAAAACCAATTAAAAATATAATTTATAAATAATTTAAATGAAAAGACATCTTTTAGTAAAAAATCAGTTTTTTTCACTATTCATCAAAAAATAAAACATTTCAAAAACATCCAAAAAATTCACCCTAAAATAATTTTGATATGGTGATTTAAAAAGAAATTTAATTTTATCAAATAAACTTTATAAAATTGGTAAAAAATAATTATAAATTATGTGTGCAATGCATGACTAAACTGCCTTTTAGAAAAATACAGTTTTCAGAAAACTTTTCTTTTACTTTAAAATGATTATTATTTTATTTATAATCAATATATAACCATTTAATTTATTTTATACATGTTCAAACCATAAAATTTTCCTAATTTTTTCCTAATTATTCATACCCACCAACTTAACATCTATGTTATAATGGTTATGTTTAAATAATAATATTTTAATAGAGTATCATGTTTCGTTTAAACCCAATGTTGCATTCATCACACAATATAAAAGAGATTGAGTTTATTTAAAAATAAATGTATCCTAGTATTGTTATATTATATTCTCTTCTAATCTTGGTTTTTTTTGTTAAACATGCTATAAAAAATGATGCTCCTATTTTAAAAATCTAAGGGTGTTACATTCTCCCCCATTAAATAATTTGTGTCATCATAATTTAATCTTGATTTCGATAATCAAGGGTCTGACATTTGAAAACACCTTCATTGAAAACACACATCTTAATAAGGTTTAATAAAATATCCTATTAATAAGAGATAAATATAAGTACAAAGGTTATATAGAATAACAAATAACTAGGTTTCTAAGTAGGAGAACACTGGTGGAAAGTGAAGACATAAACATGGAAGAAGAGTATAAATAATTATAGAGAGTGATAGTGGCCATTGATCATAAGAATGCGAATGATAAACAGAAAGATAAGGACCTAAAAACCATAAATCTATGATGATTTAAAATACATTTTGTTCAACATAAATGAAGATATTAGGACATGATTTTTTTCGATATCCTTTTCAAAGAGTTGAGGAATTCCATTACCATGTTGATTGAGAATATATGAAAATATACTCACTTGATATATTTATATTTCATAAGAAAAATTTTATCTTTTGGTTGTGATTGAATAATTTTCCAATTCATTTATTACTAGAATAAATGAATATCCAAGATGTTTTTTATAAAGGAAGCACTAAAATTAACTTTTAATGGATCATAAGATCCATAAAAGAGGGATAAGTCTTCATGTTTGTTTATAAATATTTTTTAAAAACTATATGGTTATCACAAGTTATCCAATATAATACATAAATCACTAAACTTAAAAAGTAACACCACTGGTTTAGAATTAATATTTAACCTTCAAATCATTTAACTAAAAACAATGATATATTAACCAGTACATCACATAGGTCAGTGGTAGGTGCTAGAACCTTATCATCCTTCAGTTGTGGGTTCAATACCTACAACCTTACCGGATGTGATGATTTTTCACTCGACATGCAAGTTTTCCATTTTCTAAAACCTTATTAATATAATACCTATAATGTTACAAAATTTTAATAGCTCGTAATTACCTCAACATGAAAGATTATATAAACCTTATAAGTTACCAATAACTTCCTAAAAATATCTTTATCATTATTATCTCAAAATTGAGAATATATTA
Source organism: Viscum album (assembly GCA_963277665.1). Taxonomy (NCBI): domain Eukaryota; kingdom Viridiplantae; phylum Streptophyta; class Magnoliopsida; order Santalales; family Viscaceae; genus Viscum; species Viscum album. The sequence goes on from OY728136.1 coordinate 1,880,765,817, forward strand.
AGTGTTATCCTCCCTCAATCATGTGTTTTCCAAGAAGTTCAACTTTTGAATAAATCACTTTCCTTGGTACTAATCAACACATTATTTCAAATACTTAAAATAAATACTAATGTAGTAAAAACCTTATATATTTCATAATTCCTATAACCATAATATAATTGGTTAAAATACTCATATAACATAATTCTTGAATCCAAACATAGGAACATTAATCATTCCACTTCATATGTTGTAATAACATAAGCTTGACCTTGACACCTTATATTTATTTGAGGTATATTCCATTGAATCTTTGGTCATTCATTTGTGTAGTTTTCTATCTCATTGCAGTGAAATAATTACACATTATAAGATTATTTTTTCCCTTGAAATCACCAGCAAGGTGGCCTTTTTCTCCACACTTGAAGAAAACTAATTTTCATTTTAAGCATGTACCAAGGTGTTTCCTTCAATAAGTATCATATTTTGGAAAATCCTTCTTCCCCTTTTCCCTTTATCCATCTTTTTATCCATGGTTCACTTCTTCACATGCTTCCCTTCAAATTTATAATACTTGGAGAATTATTTCTCTATCTTGATAGCACTTAATACCATATCCTCATATGATGATAAAGTTTGGGATAATATCCCCCTTTAGAGGGTTGGATTAATTACATCAAAAAATGGTAAATAATTCTATTTGGATTACATATATGGTCCAAAACATACATTAGTAACCTTGTAAATTTAGATTTACAATTAGAAATATTTCCCTCTTGTTTCTGTATTAAACTTAAGAACTACCTTTCCATATTCACTAATTTCTCACAGGGAAAATATTTTTTCAAGAAGAGTACCTTGAAATCCTCTAAATCCATGCTTTCAATTTCCCACTCATCCTTAGTGTTTTTAAATAATTACCACTACTGATCCACATATCCTAAGAGAAGATAAACTGCAATGAAAAATTTCTCACTTTAACTACTTCTCAGAGCAAGAAATATATTCACTAAGGAACTTATCCATTACTCAACTAAAAATGGATTTATAGCCCCATTGAATGATAAAGGTTACTGATGCATGAATAATTCTAACATAATTATACCACATAGTGGATTAATATGATTATCCATACAGGAAAGGTTATTAATCATAACCTAAGTCAGATACCCCAATATGGTTATAATTTGATTAGTTCCAACTCCATATCCAGCTCTAAATCCAACTTCATTATATTTCCCAGGGGTAAATATCTACATGGGATACATGTATTGATATATTTCCCATTACTTTTATTTATCACTATTTCTGAATAATGGTATAAACAATATCAGATCATAACATTATGAAACAAATTTTACAATCCCAAAACAAGAAAAATACTTAGTTTAACTTAAGAAATTTATGCATATATAATCTCATAATAATAAACATGGTTTCTTTGGAGATATATTTATTTTTAACTCCTCTATAATAGGTTTTAAAGAAAATGTGATTTATCCTAAGCATATCTCATGGGAGTGTCAAACTAGGTGTGCAGTAAGGCATGTTTTCATGAACTGGGTAACGATCGGGTCAAGCCTAATGTGCCATTTTCAGAGTTACTACCTATAGGTACATCTATGCAAGAACTATATCCACCTATAGTATCTATAAAAGGATATATTGATAGGAAAAAACCACATAATCTCTTCTTTATCAAAACTTTAGGGTGTTATTCTATATATATCCTCAAATTCTATCATAGGGTTAAAATCCTTAATCCATGTTTTCCTAAATCTAGTTCTCAAAGTTTTTACTAAACTCCTATAATATCAACTATAGAGACCCCAACCCCAGTAGCGTTAATCCAGTGTATACTTTATTATATTGGTATAAGATGCAAAAAATCGCACCCCAAAGGAACAAATAGTTTAGTAGTCTTAGTAAACAATATACACACTTGAATTAAAATTACATTTTAAAAAATAAAATACACAACTTATTTTCTTTAATAACACCATTATTACCCTTATCATAACCCAACATATCAATCATAAGACACTTCTTAGTATCATGGAGAAAATAAAACATAATAAAAGGGTGAGCTCAGATGCTCAGTAATGGTAAGTGTACAACAAAAGATATTAATAATTAAGGAATAATCAACATGGAAAGGTAAATAACTAAAAGATATTCCATTTAACCAATAACTTGATCATAATATGGTAGGAATAAATGTTGAACAAATAATGCAATATAAATAATCACATGATCATGAAAACTTAACCATGGATATTATAACTACTCAAGTAATCACATGGAATCTTAAAAAATGAATTCATAATGATGGAATGTATAATGTAAGACCTATAAACCATAATATCAAGGAATATTTCTAATACATTTAAATAAATGGGTAAGGCCTCGACCAAAACATAATCAAGTTTGTCTCATGAGACCTACTAATGAATCGAGGGGATATAACAGACCTTCCCCATCATTTACTAAGTCTAATGAATTCCTCACATGAAATGGGTGAAACATAGTCAACATAAACATTAATATTTAAAAAATAACATAAAAAATGTTAATAATTAACCTAATTAATAAACATAATCATAAACCATTTGTAATAAACATAACCATAAACCATTCAGAGTAATATGGAGAATGATATCAGAATAGTACATACCTATTTTAACTAATCATAAACAATACAAGGAAAGAATAAGGATGATATAAATACAATATATCCCCAATAGATCAAAATTATAATAAAGGGTTTATTTCATTAAAGAATATAAATACTATAAAAACGTAATTTAAAACATTCTTAAGGAAAATATCATTTTCAATTTGAAAATAACCGTTTAAAATAAAAATGTTACCATTTTTTTGAAAAGAATTTCCTTTGAAAATAACCATTTAAAACTTGTAAAATAAAATTTAAAACATGGAGTGGTCATGATGGGGGGAATTACATTTATTCCATACACATTAAAACAATTATTCCTTTCACATTTTTTTGTAAAATCCAAACGATCCTTGTTTTGAAAGTGATATGAAAATTATTTTTAATTTTTTTTTAAAAAGTTAAAATAGGTAAAAATGTATTTAATAAATTTTTTTAAAAGTTTAAAAACATTTTTGAAATTTTTTTTAGAAAACATGGTTTTGGAAGAAAAATGATTTGTGACCAAAAAGAGAAATAATGTTGTCTTTTCTTAAAAACATTTTATTAATTATTTTAAGTACTAAAAAAGTGAAAAAATTGTACCACTAATTTAAAAGTTCATGAATAACCATATGATAAGGAAATATATTGTTTTTATGATATAAATACAAAATAATTCCCTCAAGGTAGACTTAAACAAAAACAATCCTAAATAATGATGAGATTGTGAAATAAACCCTTATCACATTGGTACATTTTGAATCATAAGCCCCAAAAAATAAGTAAAAACAAATTAAAATTTAAGATAATAGAAATAGAAATATATTAACGATATAACATATCAAAATTATCAGTATATACACCACACAAAGGAATAAGTAGTAAATATGGGGTATGTCTCATAGAAATAAAAGTGAGATGAGAAACCCTTACCTCAGGTATGATTCCTTCATAAGTGACCGTACCTACAATATAATGGTTTTAAGAAAGTTTCTAATTTATAAAAGAACCATAATAATATTTATAACATCATATATGACCCTTTTATATAAATTTTTTTCACCCATTTGTTAATAATATTTCATTATTTTAACTGTTTTGGGTGTTAATTACATTGTTTTCTCATGTGTGTTTTGTAATGAAAGTTTTAATTATTGTGAATAGGATATATATATATATATAATATAGAGAATGATAATATTGTTATAAATATAAATTTTACTCATTAGATATATTTTTATAACCATTTATGAAATTTGGACATGGAAAAAGAATCGCAATGCTTCGTGGAGACGATATGCCGTACTTATGAATGAGTGTGATATCATTCCCTTAACGAGTGTAAGGATAAGAAAGTGGTGATATATTAATTTTATATAATCAATATAGTCTCATATATATCACATATATTCATTAATTTTATCCTTATTACATTCCATGTAAAGTATAAGTGAAAAACTAATCACATCACTTCGTGAGGCGGTAGTTCGCTGTACACACGAGTGTCGTTATATTATTAGAAAAAGAATGGAACATAAAAATTTATACATGATATTAAAATTAATTAAGTATAATAATATAATTAATATCATATAAATTTGTTAAATCCATCATTATATCCATCCTTGAAAGGTGGTTATGGAAAAATAACTACATCGGTTCACGAAGCGATAATCCACCAAACACATGATCAATGATTTCGTTTTCCATTTGATTAAAGTGAAGATGGATAAATATTATGATATAAAAATAATAAAATATTGTATATGGTAGATACTAGATTTATTATACTGGAAGTTTTAATATATAATTGAATGTAGAAAAATAAGAAAGAAAATTAAAGAGCTTTGTTAAGACAATTACCTTATCTAAGAGAAACCTCATTTGAATCTCCTCTTAAGGACCCTAGGGATGAAATTTTTGGGAGGACCAAAAGCTCTATAATATATCTAAGGATTTTTGGGGAAGATTTTATTAGGGTTAGGTCGAGTAAAAGGGCTTTAGGGGTGTGAATACGTGAGGGTAGGGAGTTCCCTTTTATAATTGGGGAAAGGGATCCGTCATGGAAATTACTCGGAAATTTCCCAAAAGAATCCAAAATTATAAAGTAATTCACATGAAAAAATCTTCCAAATAAACTTATATTATAATTTGGGATAGTATAAGGTGGAGATATTTATATACAATAATATTTTTACAAGTTAGTAGGTCATTTTAACCCTTATCTTCTTAGTCTTACCCCATGGTAAACCAATTTTTACCTTAACTACTGTAATTAATTTTCAATATTTTCACTATTAATTTTGGTTAAAAATGAATTTGTAATTATTAGATAAAATAATTTATTATTATTATAAATATTTAATTAATTTTTAAAAATTCAATTCACAGAAGTGGAAGAATTCAATTTAAAATTTTACTTGTAGACACAACGAAAAAGCGAGTTTTTAAAGAGAAAACTCCTATAATTATAGAAGGTTTTAATATAAAAATTAAATATGAAATTTAATATAATGTACTAAATTAGTTAGATTGTAATATATTTTAACTAATTTTACTTTAAACCAATTTAAAATATAATATAACTTTTTAAATAATTTAAACGAAAAGATATTTTTTAGTAAAAAAATAGTATTTTTCACTATTCATCAAAAAGTGAAACATGTTAGAAAAATACCAAAAATTCACCCTAATATAATTTTTATGTAATTATTTTAAAAAAAATTATTTTTCCAAATAAATTTTCTAAAATTTGTAAAAATTAATTATAAATTATGTTCGTAAAGAGTGACTAAACCGCCTTTTAGAAAAATACAATTTTTTTAGAAAATATTTATTTTATTTTAAAATGATTTTTATTTTATTTATAATTAATAGATATCCATTTAATTTATTTTATAGATGTGAAAAAAATAAAATTTTCATAATTTAGTTAGTAATATTCATACCAACCAACTTAACGACTAGGTTATAATGGTCATGTTTAAATAACAATATTTTAATAGAGTATCACGTTTCATTTAAACCCAGAGTAACTTGCATCACAATATATAAAAAATATTGAATTTATTTAAAAATAAATTTATTTTAAAGTCTCTGATTGTTATATTCTTTTCTAATCTTGATGTTGTGTTTCATACATGCTATTGAACATGATGTTCCTATTTTAAAAATATCAGGGTGTTATAATAAATGTCAGGGAGAATAAGATAAATATATTTGATAGAGAAATATATACATAATTTATAAGTAATCCATAACATTAAATGTTTCCATCATTGATGAAAATATCTTTAAAAGGTTAAATGGAATTTTTATTAAGGAAAAAATCATTTCACATTGAAAACACTTCTTAGAAATCTAAAAAATTCAAAAATATTATAGAAAAAAGTTTATTTAAAATTAAACATGGAAACTTATAAAGGAAGATTAAAATAATTTATTAGACATGACAGTGGGTAATTCCATACATTCTGTATAAGTTTAAAAATTATTCCTTTTACACTGTTGTAGAATAGTTAAAAAGTACCATATTTGGAAAACAATAAGAAGATTCATTTCAAACTATTTTTTAAAAAGTAAAAATGGGTAAAAATTTATTTAATAAGTCATTTTCATAATGTAAAAAATATTATTTATTTTTTTATAAAACATAGAAATGAGAGAAAAAGTATTTTTGACTGAAGAGAGAAATAAATTTAGTTTTTCTTAAAAACATTTTCTCTATTATTTTAAGTGCCAAAGAGAGGAAAATGGTGATATTAATTTAAAATTTCATGAATAACTATTTGTTAATAAAATTAAATGGTTTTATAATACAATTATAAAATTATTTCCAACAATAGAAATTCAAACATAAACAATCCCAACTAAAATGAGATCGAAACATAAACCCTCACCACTTTGGAAACCTTTAAAACATAACTCCCATGAATAGATTAATTGAATTATAACTTCAAATATAATAAATTATAAAGGATTCATGATATAATATGTAAATAAAAAAATATACACACCATTAAAATAAATTAGGCCCATAAAAAAATATTTGTCTCAAAGAAGGAAGTTTTCTGACACAACTCTTACCTCGAGTCAAGACTTTGTCATATATGTCATTTATATCCTGTATAGTAAAATAATATCAATTATTTTTTTTATTAATAAAATTTTATAGGTTTAATAAATTATAATTAAACCAGTCATATCATTTTTTAATTATTTATTTAATTACTTAATAAGTTATGTCTACGTCGGGTGTTTTGAGGACTCTTAGTTTATAATTTCAAAACGACGTCTATTCATTGAATATGGTAAAAGGGTTCATTTTTTCATCATATAAAGAATAATAATAATGAAATAATAATCATATTTATATATAAAGTATAATTTTTAAACCAACCATGAAACATGGTTATGAAAGATGAACTACGTTACAATCATGGAGATGGTAGGCCGTACGTACGCATGAGTAACATTTCTATTTTTCAACAATCATGATGAAAATATGTTAAGTGTTATTTTATCCTTAAATAATTATAATTATATCATAAATATCAAAAAATTTATTTAAATACACTTACATATACCATCCACGTGATGCGGTAATAAAAAACGAATCACATCGCTTTGTGGGGTGGTAGTCTGCCGTACACACGAACAACGTTATCATTCTTTAAGGGATGATAAGGTAAGTTGGTATATGATATATTAATTTTATATAATGGTTAATATTTCATTAATATAATACATAATATTAAATGTATCATTATTAACTTCCATGAGAGGTAATTATGGAAAATAGATTACATCGGTTCGCAAGGTGGTAGTCCGCTATACGCACGAACGATGGTTTATTTTCCCATTTGATGGAAGAAGAGATAGATCTAGGTTATGAAATTAAAATAATAAAATATTATTCTATGGTATATATTTATGTTATTATATAATCATTATTGAGTAATATTTTAAGGATTTTAAAGAAGAAATAAAACAAATACGAGCAGTTGAGAAAAATACCTCTTCTTCAGAACACCTCTTTAAGATTATAACTAAAGCCACCCCAGATTGGATTTCTGATCAAAAAAAGGACTCTATGATGTGGTAATTTAATTAATTAAGTTATTTTTTTATTAATTATATGATAAAAGTCTTTTTAAGTGTAAAGAGGCAAGGAGAGGGGGTTACCATTTATACGTGGGGGAGAGGATACACTTTCAATTTTTGAAAAGAAAAAGTTATACCCACATTTTATACACGAAAAAGGATAAAAAATAGTGAATTAATGAACCTTATATGATATAATGCTAAAATATGGATATAAAATAGGATATGAACAAGTTTTTAGGTTATTTTAACACCTATATGTTTTTTTTAATCCCCAATATACCCGTTTTAACCTTAATCGTGGTAATTATTTTTTACGATTTTCCTATTCATTATGAAAAAAATTAGTTGAAATATTTATATAATAATAATTATTTTTATTCCAATTATTTAATCCATTTTTAAAAATTTAATTTACATAGTTGGTAGAATTTAATTTTAAATTGAACTAGTAGATACGACGGAAAAATTATTTTTCAATGATTTTTTTCATAAGTATAAAAAGTTTTTATATAAAAATTAAATATAAAATTGATTCCAATGAACTAAATTGGATTAAATATAATATAATTGAACTTTTTTTACTTTTAAAACATTTTTTTTAAAAATATAACTCTATAAATTATTTAAATAAAATGACTGTTTTTAATAAAAACTAGTATTTTCCACCATTCATTAAAAAAATTAATCTTTTTAGAAAAATCTGAAAAATTCATCCTAATATAATCTTTTCATGCTAATTAAAAAAATTAAGTTATTTTTTTTAAAAAATAAATTTTTTAAACGTTTAAAAAATTAATTTTATTATTTGTTCACAAAAAGTAATAAAAATCATATTTTTGAGAAAAAAGTATTTTTGAAGCCTATAAAGACTTTAATAGTATATTTTATTTATCCATCATAATTATTTTCAAAATTTGGTTATTAATTTTCATACCAACAAATTTAATTTCTATATCATAATATTCACATTTAAATAATTATATTTTTATAGTATATCATAGTTCATTTAAACTCAGTGTTGCATGTTGTATATGCTATCGAACGTAGAGTTATTTTAAAATCTCAGGGAGTTATATTCCACCCCCTTAAATAAATTATGTCCTTGAAATTTGAACTTGTTCTCAGTAATCAAAGTTTTGACATTTGAAAATTACTTTTTTAGAAAATCCTTATCATTAAAAGTGTTAATAAAAATTCCTCTTAAAAGGAGGGAAAATGAAATACAAAGGTCATCAAATGACTTGGTTTCTAAATAATTGAACATTGGTGGGAAGTAAAAACATGTATTTGAAAGAAAAATGTAAATAATTATGAATATTTATATAGATCATTGATAATAATAAATTAAATGATCAAGAGAATGTTAACAACCACAAATCCATAAATTTGTGATGATTTATAAGATCATTGATTCATCAAATATGAATATAATCGAATTGCATTATTGTTTCAAGATTTTTTTCCTAGAGTTAAGGGATTCTTTTACTATTATAATATATAACACTAAAAATATACTTGATATCTCTTTTATTTCATAAACAAAATTTCATCATTTGGTTGTGATTTTATCACTTTCCACTTCACCTCTTACTATATGGAATAAATATCTAATATAAAATTTTTATACTTTAAGGAATAAAATTAACTTTCAACAGACCATAATATCCATAAAAGAGTGACATGATATTTCTGCTATCTTTATTAAAAAAAATTGTTATCACAAAGTAATATAATAAAAAAAATTAATATTAATATATAAATCTCTAAAATTCAATAATAAAACAAAAGGCTTAACACTGATTATTACCTAAATAAATAACCCTATATCCCAAATGACCTCAATAAAGTAAACATGAAAGAATATTTTAACCTCAATGTTTATCTCATAGACTTTAACATATATATCCAAAAATATAATAGTATTCTTCCCAAATAATCCTTTATGTTAAACCTAAAGGTTATATATATATCAACCTAATAAAACATTTCCCAAAATATCATTAATCACCTCAAGAACCTAAAAATTCAAAAAGATTTAATCTTATAATATGTTTCCCAAAATAAATTTAATATTTATCCACTAAATCATTTATGTATTTTTTCATACTCACTAGTATATAATGCATTCCAGTGGTAGGAATTTCACCTTATTACCCTTCAGTTTTGGGTTCAATTCCCATGGCTATTCCAGATGTCACTGATTTTTTCCTTTTTTAAAACTATGTAAAAAAATGTGATAATAATTTTCATAATTAAACTTTATCCTATAATGTTCTCAATAATATAATGAATATATTAAAAAATAATATTATTCATCAAATCACTTTTTTAACCTCTAAGTTTTTCTATCCATCTCATACTTTTACACAAAATAAAATAATTTTTATTGACTATAATTACCTCAACATAAATAACACCCCAAAGATTATTTTTCCTTAATCGTGCGTTTTTCCATAAAAATATCACCTTACCATTTAATAAAATTTCAAGGTCATTAGTACTATTCAACATATTCTAATAAATCCTTAAAGAAAAACTATTGTAGAATACTCCTTAGAAGTTTTAGGATTTTTATAACCAGAATACCAATGATAAAAATATTCCAAAAGCATTATTTTTGAGTTCCAACATATAAACACTTCAATTATTCAACTTTAATAATTTTTATAACTTAGGACCTTAAGAATTAATCCTTAGATTAGGGATTTGACTCAGATTATGACCAAGTTCCCCATATCTATGACATTTAACTGTTAGTGGTGCCTTAGTTTGAACTTTATTTACCTATGTCTTATTAACCAGACTCTTTATTTTTCTTCAACAATTAGCTTCTTTGTTACCTCCTTTTCCACACATAAAGTATCTACCAAATTACATTAAGGAATTTTACATGGAACCTCTTCCCACATTTTATACATATAGAAAATTGAATATTCTTTTCTTTATCACCCTTAACACTTGAAATTCCATGATATATTATCCTTATCTTCATTTATGTGTTTGTAAATTCAACTATGTTCTTGTTGTTAATCGTAATTTGAGATAACTCATTTGGTACTATTATCAGATATATAACTTCTATTCCCATAAGGTTAGATATCTCATTAGGGAAACCATTATATTTCCCATCACATTGGATGTTGGCATTCTTTATCCCATTTCCCAATATTAACAAAAAATAATAAAAGAAACAGTATGAGAATGCATTAACATACAGAAGGGGAGACTTATAAACCTAGAAGTAATAACTTAAAAATGATAAGTATATCCTAACTTATAAGTCTATAGGTTTTAATCTAGGTTATCCATGATAATTCTTTCTATTAGGTTTTCTAACCTAACAATTTTTAAATTACTTTATAATGGTTCGTAAAGAGTTTATGAATTTCCAAAACATATCCCCAAGGAGTGTCAAACTAGGTGAGCAACAAGGCCTGTTACCATGCACTAGGTGATTATTGAGTCCATATCAATGAACCCTTTTTTTAGTTATTACCCCTAGATAAAACTATTCTAGAGCCACATCCACTTGTAGTATTTAGATATAAATTCAATTTCTTGGAACCCAATCATTCTATACTTCTCTAAAATTCTAGGATATTTTTTGTATACTCAGTCTTGTCCTTATACCTTTATCTAGGGTTATCACTAAATTATTCTTGTCCCAATACCAAAAAATAACTAGAACTTTATTTGATACCAACTACAGAGACCTAATCCTTTTAACCATATTATTACATTATTTTAAACTTAAATATCTAATAATTAAAACCGAACAATGATCATAAGGTCTAGTGTCTTTAGAAGACTAGGTATATAAAACATAAAAATAAACTAAAAAATATCATATTTTTTTTAATTTCTCCTTAGTGATCTCCTAAATACAATTGAGATTCTAAAACTTCAAAAGATAACTTGGATAAAAATATAAAAGGAAGGGGCGAGATAAAAATACGAGTAAGGGAATAAACATGATAAGTAAGAATAACTTGTGAGTCAAAGACATAACATGATATCATAAAAGAGAAGGATGAAGAGTAGTCACATTAGAGCATAACATAAAGAACATGGTATCATAATATCATGAAATTATAGGAAATATGGAAGTAATATATAACATGACATAAACTTGAGTCAAGTCTAACTTAATAGACAATATCACATGGTTGAAAAATTCCCATAATAGATTAGGTCTACTCCCTAATCCCATACATGACGCCACATGAGACTAAAGTTTTACCCAATGAATTAGAGAATAATATGGGTTAAATATTCATATCATGTTTATGATTATGTGTGACACATAAAGAAAATCAATTTAAAGGATTAAACATAACAATTACCCATGGAAAGAAAATGAGTTTCATAATCTTATCCCATATCACGATCAAATGAAATTTCATTATGAAGGCATTTGAGAGATAAACATAAGGCATGTATTACCCCATAAAATAAATAGATAATAAGATAGGTATACATGTGAGTGACATATATACAAAAATTATAATAAATCCATAACGTCAAAGGTTTTCATCATTTATGGAAACATCTTTAAAAGTTTAAATGAAACATTTCTTAAGAAAAATAACCTTTTCAATTTCAAAAAAGTATTTAAAATATAAAAATATACAAAATTTTATAGAAAATTTTTTATTCAAAAATAAACTTGTAAACTTATAAATTAATCTTCAAATAATTGAGTGGCCATGATGGTAGGTAATTCTATATATACCATATAAGTTAAAAAAACTTTCCTTTCACAATGTTGTAAAAAGGTTGAAAAGTCCCTCATTTATAAAAAAGAAGATTAATTTTAATTTTTTTATGAAAATTAAGATATGGGTAAAAATATATTTAATAAATCATTTATATAACGTTAAAAATATTCTTGAAAACATTTTTATAAAAGATGGATATGGTATAAAAATGATTTTTAACCGAAGAGTGAAATAAAGTCAACTTTTCTTAAAAAATATTTCTTGAAAATTTTAAGAGAAAAAGAGAGACAAATGGTACTATTACATGAAAATTTAATTAATAATCATAGGAGAACAAAATTAAATGGTTTTATTATAAAATGATCAAATAATTTCCTATAATGGAAAATTTAGTATAAATAATCCCGGTTAAAATGAGATTGAAACATAAACCCTTACCGCTTTGGTAAATTTTAAAACATAACTCCCATGAATGAAGTAAATGAATTATAACTTAAAATATAATTAATTATGAATGATTCATGATATAATATGTAAAGGGTTAGTATATACACCATTAAAATAAATTGGGTGTATAAAAGAACATGTGTCTCAAAGAAGGAAGTTTTGAGATGAAACCCTTACCCCGTAATCCTACACGAAAAATGGGTGTTCAAAACCCATTGGGCGCAGCTACTATAGCAGTACTATAGAGACACTATATATGTGGAGGCACTATATTAGTGGTAGGCACTGTATTAGTGGTGGGTAATGTAGTAGGTAGGTATTGTAGAAGAATTATTTACAAAATGGACCTAGGGCCAAACAATTTGGGCCTATGAGCTATGTAATGGCCTACATGCCCACTAGACCTTTGGGATATGTAATGGGTATCCCTATACCTAGTAAAAAATAGGTCTTTTATTTAATTTAATAATAAAATGAGGTGTCGGCCCCATCTTAAAAAAAAAACTTAATCCCTTATTTCCACATCAGGTGTTTTGAGGATGCTTAGTTCATAATTTCAAAACAGCATCCGTGTGTTGACCATGGTCAAAGGGTTCATTGTTCCATAAAAAAATAATAGTAAAATGAAATAATTATCATATTTATACATAAATTATACTTTTAAATACAACTATGAAGTATGGTTATGAAAAATGAACTATGTTACAATCATAGAGACGGTAGTCCATACATAAGCATGATTAACATTTCCATTTTTCAATGATCATGATGGAAGGAATGTAAGTATTAATTTATATATAAAAAATTATAATTATATAATAAATATAATATTATTTCTTTAAATACACTCACATATACCATCCATGTGACATGGTAATAAAAAAATCACATCACTTCACAAGGTGATAGTCCACCGTACACACAAACGACATTATCATTCTTCAATGGATATAAAGTTAAGAAGGTACATGATATATTAATTCTAAATAATGATTAATATGTAATAAATATCATATATAAACATTAAATCCATAATAATTGATATCCATAAGAGGTGATTATAGAGAATGTATTACATTGGTTCACGAGGCGGTAGTTTTCCGTACACACGAACGATGGTTTTGTTTCCCATTTGATGGAATAGGATATGAATTTAGGTTATAAAATTAAAATAATAAAATCTTAGTATATGGTATATAATTATGTTATTATATCAGTATTATTTAGTAATATTTTAAGGAGGTGTAATAATAAATAAAACAAATATGCTTGTTTAAACACGATATCTCTTATTCTGACCACCTCTTTAGGATTATACCTAAATCCACTGTAGATTGGATTTATGATAAAACATGATCCTAGGATATGGGTATGGAATTAAGGAAGGTATTTTAGTAGTTATTTTATGAACCATAATGATTTATTAGTGTAAATAAGAGAGGAGAGTGGGTGGCCATTTATAAGTGGAGTAGATTACACACTTATAATTTTTGAAAAGAAAAAGGTATACCCACATTTTAAATATTTCATAAAGATCCAAAATGGATCATTATAAAACCTTGGATGATATAATGCCTAAATATTTCCATAAAATATAACTTGGATAAGTTTTTAGGTCATTTTAACCCTTATCTTTTTATTTAAACCCTCGGTAAACCCATTTTAACCTTAATCATAATAATTATTTTTTCCTATTTTTACTATTCATTATATAAAAAAATTAAGATGAACTTGTTATATAATATTATTTATTATGATTAAAAATATATAGTTTATTTTTACAAATTTAATTCACAGAAGTGGTAGAATTTAATTTAAAATTAAACCAGCAGATGTGATGAAAAACAGTTTTCCAAAGAATTGTTTTTCATAAGTATGAAAAGTATTTATATAAAAATTAAATATAAAATTTATTCAAATAACCCAAATTGGATTAATAATAAAATAATTGAACTAATTATACCTTTAAATATTTTTTAAAAATAACTTTATAAATGATCTAAAAGAAAAGGTAGTGTTCAATAAAAACCAATAATTTTCACTATTCATTTAAAAAATCAAACTTTTAAAAAAATATAAGAAATTAAGAATATTATAAATTTTAAATGTTTATTCCAATTATTAAGCTTATTTTTCAAATAAATTTTCTAAAAGTGTAAAAAATTAATTTAAATATTTGATCATAAAAAAGTAATAAATACCATTTTTTTGAGAAAAAAGTATTTTCGAATCCTATAAATAATTTAGTAACATTTTTTTTATCCTTCATACTTAATTATAAAATTTTGGTTATTACTATTCATACCTCCAAATTTAATGGCTACGTTATTACAGTCATGTTTAAATTATTATATTTTAACAGTATATTGCGGGTTGTTTAAACTCAGTGTTGCTTATTATATACACTATTAAATATAGTGTTATTTTAAAATTTTAGGGTGTTACAAACATAAATTTATATATACCTTTCCTCTATAATATAAAATCATCCTTTAATTGTCAATTCTTCCTTGAAATGGACATCCGGGGGGAAACTAGTCTATTTTCCATGCATGTTTCGGTTTGATGGTTTCAGTGCTGGCACCTTAGTCATGGTTTCATCATATATATAATTTTAATAATAACATAAAAATAATATATATATTCCTTATATACATATTTATAATCATCCATGAAATAAATACACGAAAAATGAATCACATCATTTCTTAGAGGTGGTAGTCCACACATATGAATGGGGGATGTTATAATTTTTAATAGATGGAAGGATAAGAAGGAAAATGATATATTATATTCCCAAAAACATAATTATGTCATAAATATCAAATATATTCATTAGTTTTATCTTAATAAACTTCTAAGAAAAATGTCGATGAAAAATGAATTACACCAATATGTGAAGATGATAAATCGTACGTGCGCACGAGTGAGGTTTTTTCTTTCCATAGGATGGAAAAGAGGTGGAAAATGGTTATACCATAATAATAATAAAATATAATTATATTTATGATACTAGATTAATTATTTTAGTATTTTTACCAAATATTTAGAGTAACTAGAAGAAGAAATAAACTTGAAAGAGTTGGTAAAGATGATTACATCTTCTTTGAGAGACCTCTTTTGGCTTACACCTCAATCCTTGAAATATTATTCTTAGAAGATGAATAGGGGTTCTAGGACAAAGGAAAGGAATATTGGAAAGTATTAGGATAGGTATCTACTGATATAGAGTGCTCAAACATTGTGAATAATGGAGGAGAAGAAGTTCCCTTTTATAAGTGAGTGGATGGGCACCATTGGAAATAGTTAAAGTTTTAAATTAATAAAAATTAGTTTTATTTTTCATGTGGAATGAAATTGATATATTTCAAATAAAGAATGAGTTTATTTATAAATAATATCACCCAATAATATTTATATAATTTTAGGGTATGTTTTTAACCATTATCTCATAGTTTTAACCCCCTGTTGACCCTTTGAGAATTTATTGATATTTTAGACCATATAACATTTAATTTTCAAAATATAATATTTTTATGAATTTTAATTAATTTAATAATATATTATTTAATATAATATAACACTAAATTCATTTTCAGAACTATTCACACAGTTGAATTTTAAAAACAAAAATATTGAATTGGAATTCAAATATTAAATTTTAAAATATCACTAATATGTCATATTTATCTATAAAATTTATGTAACACAATAATTCATCCAAATTGTAATACTTTTAATATTTTTAAAATTACTTATTTTATTTTTCTATTACTTGAAAAAGTACCATGTTGGCGTTACGTATGAATTTAAGGTAATTATTCCATTACAAAAAATTTAAAATAAATTAACATGATAAAAAATAATTCATATTTAAAATAATAACATATAGCTGAACATAACCTCTTTTTTTCCTTATAAAAACATATTAGATATATTAAAACAATGAGAGAGACATTTTATATTTATTATTTACTTAAAATAATATTAAGGTCATTATTAAAGAGAAATAAAACCTAATTTACATATATTAAAATATTGGATTAGGATGATCAAACAAAACTCATTTAATATAAATAATTAAGGTGTTAGATAAATTTTAAATCCTTATCACAATATTTTTAACCTTAATTACTTGATTTACCCTAACCAGAGTGACAAATATTTACCCCGATTACTATTTATAATGATAAAAAATAAAATAGGACTATTTACCAAAGTTGAACCTAGTAATTTTAAATATGGAATCCATTATATCAATTTAAATTTCTATTATAGGTATAAATTCATTTTAAAATAAGTGCTCAAAACACAACGAAAACCGTTTTTAGAAAAATGAATTTTTAAGCACAAAATTGGATTTATTCTTATTCCTTTCCCAGTAAAAATTAATAATTGGATGTTAAAATATTTGATTGAATATATAATATTTAAATTTAATTAAAATCATTCATAAATATCTATCAATCTAATTTATTTAAATAAAAACACATTATGCGCATAAAAAATATTTTTTAGAAAAAAAATACCTCTTTACCTTGAAATGATTCTATTTTCATTTCAAAATAATTGATAACAAATGAATTCATTTTATACATATGTGATAAATACTTTTTTTTATAATTTAATTGGCCTTATTAAGATCCTCCAATCCGATGATTAGATGATTACTACCATATTAAATAATAATATTTCAATAGTACATCACAACTCATTAAACCTCAGTGTTGCGTGTAATGCAAGCTATAAAAAAACAGAAAAATATAATAAAATCTTTGGGTGTTATAGTATGTATGTGTGTATCTGGGTATGTATGTGTATGTATGTATATGTATATGTATGTGTATATTTGTTTATATGTGAATGTTTATATAAAAAGTGTATGTATTTATATGTATGTGTTCATATATGTATATATGTATATATGTAATGTCTATGTCTATATATATATATATATATATCTGAATATATCATTATATAATAAGAAAATCCGTTTGTTTTTTCAAAATGAAATATCTCATTATAATATATGTTTATATATACACATACATGTACATACACACAATCAAGAGAAAATTCATTTGGTTTTCACATGTAATTAATGAAATTATATATATATATATACACATTTAGCATTTTTATAATTTTTTCAATTTTTAATATATATTCATACATTTTTAATTATTAATAATTTATATTTATAATTTGATTATAATTTATATAATTAATATTTATTAATATTTATTTTAATACTTTTTGTATTTAAATATTTATACAATTATTATTTATTCATTTTTAATAAGTAATTTATCATGAATCTCTTATATTTAAATGTAATTTTTAATATTTATTTATTTTTATTTTAATATTTATTCATTTTTAATTTTTTTTGTAATTGGTATAATTAATATTATTTATTTTTATTTTTTAATATTTTTTTGTAATTTATTTGATTTAATTATTAAGTTTTATTATTTTTTAAATCTATTTATTTAATGTTATTTACTCATTTTTAGTATTTCCCAATTTTTAATATTTTCTGTAATTTTTTCATTTTTAATATTTTTTCAATTTTAAAATATATTCATTTTTTGTAATATATTCAATTTTGATAGTTATTTATACATTTTTAAATATTAATATTCAATAATTTTAATATGTATGTAATTTATATAATTAATTTTTATTCATTTTTTAAATATATTTGTATTTAAATATTTAATTAATCATTATTTATTCATTAATAACTAGCACTTCATTATAAATCTCTTGTTTTTAAATTTAAATTTAATATTTCTTATATTTATTTTAATATTTCTTCATTTTCAATATTTCATAAATTTATATAATTAGAATATTTATTTCATTTTTTAATATATTTTCAATTTATTCATTTTTAATTATTAAATTTTAATCATTTTTAATATATATTCAATGATTATTATCTATTCATTTTTAATACTTATTTACTTTCAAATTTCTTTGTAATTTATTCATTTAAATTTTCTAGAATTTATTCATTATTTATATTTATTTATGAATTTTTATTTATTAATATTTGATATTTTTAATATGTTTGTATTTTACATAATTAATATTTATTCATTTTTATTTTAATATTTTTTATTTAAATCTTTTTACTGTAATTATTTATTAATTTTAAATCAAGATTTTTTTTTTATTTTTTTAATGTAAATGCATTTTTTAGTATTTATTCTTTTTTATTTTAATATTTATTCAGTTAGTTTTTTTTGAAATATATTTAATTTATATAATTTATTCATTTTTATTTTTTTATGACTTACATAATTAAAATGATTTATTCATTTATCATAATATTAATAGATTTATCATAATATTATCACATTTATAAATATATATACAAATGTTTCTTTATTTTTAATATTATGGTAATTTATTTGTTTTTAATATGTATTATTTTTTGTTATAAATTAAT
Source organism: Viscum album (assembly GCA_963277665.1). NCBI lineage: Eukaryota > Viridiplantae > Streptophyta > Magnoliopsida > Santalales > Viscaceae > Viscum > Viscum album. The sequence goes on from OY728136.1 coordinate 1,880,785,180, forward strand.
TTTTTATATTCATTTTTATATAATTACTAATTTATTCAAAATTTTAAATTTTTTATTTTCTACTGGTGTTGATCAACACTATATGAAGCACTAATAAAAGAAACATTTATCAGCACTTTATTAAGCACTAAAATGGAAAGCCTAGATAAATTTATGATTTATTAGGGATTTTTTAATGTTAATAAATTTAGGGCTTTATCAGCACTAATAAATCACTCATAAATCATACATTTATGAGGGCCTTTTGTTTTAGCACTGATAAATGTCTATTTTATCACTGTTTTTTACTAGCGCTGACAAAACACTTACCCTATTTTAATGGAACCCTAATCAAGACCCCCCCTACTTTCACCATTCAAGCTCTCACAGTAGATGAATTCTATAGCCGCCTCCATTGAATTTTTCAGATGAATTATACCTTAAATAGAAGGTATGTTATTCCTTACTCATTTTAATCAATATTTCATCACTTTCCATGATTTTTTTTGTTCTTCTCATTGGGTTATTTTCTAAAAGACTTTTTGAAATTATTTTCATGATTTTTGGTTCTTCTATTATGATAAATGTTTGGTCCCTTTCTTGGAAAATTTTTGGTTCTTTTTCTGATAAATGTTTGGCCCCTTGTTTTCATAGTCCTTGCTTCTTCTAATTTTCACATTTTTTGGTTTTTCATTACATTGACTTATTTTCATAATAATATGATATTTTTTCCTTTCTATGAATTTTAAAAAAAATATAATTATCATTTTCCTATTGCTAATTTTTTTTCCTTTGATATAAGATGTCTTATATTAGACTCCATGTATTATAAATTCAAAATCAATATGAAAACATAAAGGCATTCAATATGATCGAATAAATTAATGAGAAACCAAAAAACATGAGTATTAAGGTGTATATGTTAGGGATATTAATAATTTTGATTAGATTTCATGGATATTGTATATCATATGTGTATCATACTTCTTTGTTAATGTGCACTCTTTGAGAAGAAAAAGGGAACTGGTTAAAGTAAAAGATCATTTTCATGTGGGAAATAGAGTAAGGGTAGTTTTTAACCATAATAAACTACCATATACCTTTCCCTAGTGGATTCATTATGAGATTATAAAATTGATATGAAGTTCCTACTATAAGAAATTTTATTTGTGGTTCTATTTTGGAATAAGAATTTTTTTAAGGATTAATAAGAGGTTTCAAATTATTTAAACAAAATGTTTCATTATGAAATATGTGATTTTAATGTTTTATATATCTCATTCCTTAAAATATTCCTATAATGTATGAAATATGCGGTCAAAGTTAGAAATTAAATATAAGTTTTATCATTACTGCCTAAAATATAAAAATGGAAAACAATCCAATGGCACCATAAATATAAATTTTCATAATTATTTGATTATAAATAATTTGATAAGTTTGAATATTTTGAATTTGGAAAAAATATTTTAAATTCATTTTAAAAAAGTTAAACATTTATAGAAAGTTATTATCCCTCATACACACACATGTTTGTTAATCAAAAACTCAACAGGAATGTGGTGGTTTATAGTACTTTAATAGCTTCATATGTGATTTTAGTATATATAAATATGCATTTATAATGAAACACAAATATTGAATCTTTGAAATATTCCATAATATCCAATAATTATGTAAAAAAATAATATTAGAAATGTTATTAATTTTTTTTAACTAAATTGAGGGAGCGAATACCTAAATGAAGCATTTTAAAACTATTTAAGGGGGTGTGGTATTGACTAATAACCCACTCATTTGGAAATACCACAATATAATGGTGTATTAAAAAAAATACATTGTTAACATTGTTTAACCAATGATGATTTAAGATTGAGATTCTTATATTTATTTGGGATTATGCTGTAGAAACAATAACATTCACAGTTAACCAAGTTCTATGTATGACAATTGAAAATACACCATATGAGATTTTGGCTTGAATGATTCTATTTTTCTTATATGTATATGCTCTTCAAGGTGACCTCCAATGACTTCCGATGACCTTGAAGACCATCGATGAAGTGAACTTTCTAGAGATGGTGATCTCCATTTCAAAAGTTTACATTATTATCTCCCTTTATGAATCCATTTTAAAAAATAATGATTTATGATATGAGACTTCTTGTAATATAAAAATAAGTGTTATAATTATTTAAATTATTATATATTGGTTTAGTCCAATTATTCCTAGTTTTAATGATGTAAAATCATGTTTATTTTATTATTAATTAATTCTATGTTTTATGTTCACAACTTTTATTTTTGGTTAAATATGAAAATATTCCTAAGTGTTAGAGTGATTTTAAATCCAATGATTGACTATACAAAGGAAATCAACTGACTGTATGAATAAAAAACACACATGGTTTAAATTTGTGAAATATCTAATAACTAGATTTGCCACATGAAAAAATATATAACTTTTTATAATTTCACAAAGGATGTAAGTAACTCCATGATCAAGTGGATTAATCGCATGCCTAATTGATTGTTTTTGGTAGAATTTTCACGAACTCCTCAACCAACTAAAAGAGTAACCAAGTAACCACAAGGTAAAGTGAAGAAACCACATAGTATATACAATATATTAGTCAAATAGAAAAGTATAAAATCAATCACATGTTGTTCCCCATTTACTACATGATGTAATCCAGTGACTGCATGTCTGAGTTGGAATTTTGGAAAAGTGTTGAAGCCACCATATGATGACTTTGTCTAACTTCATGTTTAGTTAGAGTGAACACATGTTCTATATATCAAATTCATGAACTATCAAGGTAATTGATTAGAGTTTTTTATTATGTTTTGAATCAACATGGATTTATTCAACCTGATGTGGCATCCTTCTAGTGACCATACCTACCTGGAATTATATTTTAATAATATATTCCAAAGGACATAAGAATTATATGAAAATTAATATCATTTAATAATCCCATATATCATGATGAAAATTAGGGTCTTTAATGATTATAATTTAACAAATATTTTAATATAATATTTATTTATTTAAATAAAGAAAAACATCAATAAAAATAGTTTGAATATAGAGAACAAAGATCGTGAAAACAAGAACATGTGCCTCAACTCTATTTCAAAAACCCAGGACACTCTGTTTTCACCTGTGAATCATTGAAAGATTTGAGAGAACAAGGGAATTGATTAGAGTTTTTTACTAAGTGTTGAATGAACCATGAGTAATTAAGATGATGTGGAATCCTTAAAGTGACCATGACTAAGTGGAATTATATTTTAATAATACATTCCAAAGGACATAAGAATTAAATGAAAATTCAAAGCATTCAATACTCCCATATATCATGCTAAAAATGAGGGTATTTAATGATGATCCTTAAAAAAATATTTTAATAGAATATTTATTTATTTAAATAAGAAACACATCAATGAAAATAGTTCTAAGATAGATAATAAAGATCATGAAAACAAGGACATGTTCCTAAACTCTGTTTCAAAAACCCACAAAACTCCGTTTTCACCTGTGCATCATTGAAAGATTTGAGAGATCATTTTTGATCATCAAGTCATCTCTTATAACTAAAGTAAGGTATTGAGAAGATAATAGAACCTTGTTAAACAACTATCAATCAATTTCAAAGCTAAATCATACTTTCATATCTCTCTTTCAATCTATTTTACATTAATTTTTTAGTTTTTCTTAGTTTACTTTGTATATTGGTTATGTGCATACTTTTTTACAATATAAAGGAGTAATTAGATACTCTTTCATTAATTTATTTCACCCCTATATTCCAATGGAAACTATGAAAGAGTATGTATGATAGATTAAACAACCCTGTGTGTTATTATAATCTGTATACCAAATCCAATTTTTGGATCATCCTATTTATATTTATAAATATGCTTGATAGTGGGTTAGTATTAAGTGTATAGAAATAGGTATCATCATGAGACTGAACATCTTGTTTTTTTATTTTTTCCGTGTAATCATTTAAGTTTTTCTTACTCTATTTTAATTTTTTTTTCAAATAATTTTAGAAAAATATTGCTTTGATAGATAACTTTTACCAGTGAAATATCTACAATTTTATGCAAGTAAAGTAATATCAAAAGATTAGAAAATCTCAAGTTATTATAATTGGTTTTTCATCAATATCTCAAGAGGCAATTTCAAAACATTAAATTATTTATATATACTATATTAGTTAATTGGGAGTTTTCTAAATTGGTGGATTTTTTTTATAAATATTTTTTAACAAAAAAAATTACTAGATGCTCAATTCACCCCCTCTTGAGCACTCCAATATGGCCAAAATTTGGTATCAAAGGGTTATTTATTTATTTTTATTTGTATTTTTTTGTATCAGAACTTAATCAAGTCACCTTGACACAATCTCTATTTTATTTTATTATTATAATTCTATAATTATAGATAACTCCAGATCTAAAGGTCATGATACAAATAGAACACCTTAATTTAGTGGCAAAAAAATATGCTTAGTGTAAAATAAAAATAAAAATTCATCTTGAAGGTGTTGGTTTTTGATATTTATACTGTAATAGAAGATCAATATGAGAAACCAAAATCTATGAGAGCTAACTTTAGTGGTTCTACTAAGTTTACTTATGATTGTAACTATAATCTATGAATTATTTATATTGTTCTTTTTTAGAGGATGAATTTAATATAATATCTACTTATGATATTGTTTTTCAAATATATGACACTATTTCTATTTATCATGAAGGAACTTTAAATATTAATAAAATAAGATTTAATACTTAAATGATTAAATATGATACATTTAAAATTAAACCATATGAATCTATTTCTAAAATGTATCTCAATTTCGATGAAATCATAAACACCCTATTTTCTCTTAGATATAAAGTGGATGGCAAAGATCAAGTAATGATAATCTTGAGATGTTTACCTGATCCTTGGAGAGGCACTAATATCTCCATTAGAGAATATTATGACATTGGTATATTTATAGTCAATGATCTAATTGAAAAAATAATTATGTGTGAGAAATATTTAAATTTAATCATCGATGAGATTTCGGAATCCAAGAAGTCTATTGATTTTAGTGAAATTCAGTTAAAATAAAAGTAAGTTGTTAAACATGATAATAATAGTGGGAGTTAAGATGATTTCGATAGCGATGATGAGATAAATCATTTATCTATATGGTTTAATAATTTTTATAGGAATAAAAAGTTCTTTAAAAAACGAATTTCAATAGAAAATTTGATAATAGAGAAAACTGGAAGAAACATGATAACTTTGGAGAAGTTACTTTTTATGATTATAAAAGAAAAGGAAACATCATAACTGACTTCCTAAAGTTTAAATACAATAAAAAAACAAGGACCAAGGAAAGAAATATAGGAAATACATGAAGGAAACTTGGAGTGATTTAGAGGATAGTTAAATGGATTCAGACTCATCTAGAAATGATTATCATGAGAAGGAAAATATGTTCTTTATATTAATAACACTTGAGGTAACAAATATTATTCCTATTACTACTAAAAATGAAAATCATAATGAATCAAAAAATTATATAAAATATATATTTGAATAATTAAATAGAGTGGAATAAAACTTAAAATAAACCAAAGGATAAATATAATAACATGATAAAATATCATACTTTTTTTGCAACTTTAAATATGATATCTCTATTGAAAACGAGAATAATTCAATGTTTTTAAGGAAAAAATGAACTTAAATTAACTAATTAAAAACTCAAGAAGGAAATTGAAATGTTTACCCAAGTAATAAAAAATATGACCAGAATGTTAGGTAAAAAAATCACCCCTAAATATACTAATTGAATTGGTTACCATCCTAATCAAAGGAAAATTTAGAAAAATAATTTTGTTCCTAGTTCTAAATCATATATTTTTGGAATCAATCCATATACCTTAGCCCAAAGAAAGTATTTATTTCAAGAAGTCTTAATTTGTTTGTTGATAGATATATTATGAAAGTATAGATTCTGAAATCTTTATATGATAACATTTACAGACCCAAGAAAATATGGGTACAAAAATCATTACTTAATTAATCATGTGTAGTTGAAATTATTAAAGAGTATTAGTAAACACTTATGATATCTGGATAGTGGATGATTCATACATATGACTGGGGAATTATCAATTTTAAAGAGTATTGAAAAATTTTTTGGAGGGCATATCACATTTAGTGATAATGCTAAATTAAATGTTATTAGCTTAGAAAAATCAGTAACTCTGAATCAGTTACAATTTCAAAAGTTTTATATTTAATGGTTTAAAAAATTATTTTCTTAGTGTTTCTATATCATGAGATGATGGTTTTCATGTTATGTACAACAACCTTATTAATATTATAATAAATAATTTTCATGTCTTATTAATATTTACTAATTAGATTTTATAGAGTTATATTTATTATAATAATATTAAGTAATTTTCCAATCCAAAAGGAAAACAGTTTTATTCTTCCTAAATTTGTTTACATATATAGTTTTATTTAAATTCATGTTTTAAAATTTTTATAATTTTAATTTTTAAAAATAAAGTTTATTTTTTAAATCATCATATCAAAATTATCATAGGGTGAAATTTTGGGATTATTCTGAGAAGATAGATTTTTCAATGAAAAGCGAAAACACCATTTTTTGTAAAATTGATATTTCATATAAAAAATGCCCATTATTATTTAATTTTGATATAAAAGTAATATTTATTATTTACTTATTTATAATCTAAATGATATCATTATTATACCTCATTTTGGTATACGTTCATTTTTGGGCTTAAAAACACAATTTTCTAAAAAAATGTTTTTCATTCCGTTTTGAGTTTTAATTTTAAATTAAATTCTTCCACTTATTTGAATTAAATATTGAAAAATTAATTTAATATTTGAAATAATGAGGTGATAATTTATTAAATATTCCTCTTTTATTTTTGGTCCTTATGAATAGTAACCATAGTAAATATTTGTCTCCTCGGTAAGGGTAAATCAAGTAATTAAGGTAAAAAATAATATGATAAGGCCTAAACATATCTCTAAAAAATGTATTTATTTTATTCAATAAGTTTTTTTTGAATTTTAATATCCATGATTCTAAAATAGTGTAATTTCATGCCACTTTTCTTTGATCATAAAATTTATATTTTTTTAAGTAAATATAAGGACAAAAATGAAACTCTTTATTTTAATATCTATTATAATTTGTGATAGGGATAAAAAAACATATATCAAGTTATAAATGGTTATTTTAAAGAAAAATTATTTTTTTATCATGATAATTTAATTCTAATTTTTAGTGATGAAATAATTACCTTGAATGGTTACATAACGCCGACACAATATTTATTCAATTAATAGAAAAATAAAATAAATGATTCTAAAATATTAAAAGTAATATAATTCGAAGAAATTTTTGTGTTATAATAATTTTTTAGATAAATATAACATGTTAGTTATGTTTTAAAGGACTATTTTCCAATTAATTTTCTCTTATTTTTTAAAATTCAAATTAAATTTATAGTTCCAAAAAATATATAAATGATATGTTATAATAAATAAAATTTTATTAAATGATTTAAAATTAATTTAAAACCTATATTTATCTAAGTGATTGGTATATAGTTTAAAATATTAACCATGTTCCATTTATGGGACAATTTTCCTTTTATAATAACTACATTGACCCCTAAAGTGTAAAAAACCTTTTTATCATTATAATCATCAAAAAGAGTTAACACAATTTAAAAAATAGATAGGGGTAAAAATATAATATAAACTTGTAAAAATTTTATTTTATGAGATTATTTAGACCCATACTCATCCAATATTATAATTATATCATTTTATCCATTTTTTCCTTTAAAATTTATTTATATTAATATAATAATTTATGTAATTCCAAAAGTGCCCCTTCACTCACTTGTAGAAGGGTACCTCCTCTCTTCTTTTATTAAAAACTAAAAAAAACTTTTGGTTCAGGAAAATACATAACAAAAATCCATTACTTACATCCATACCCACATCTTATATTCCTTTCTTTATTATAAATTCAACCCAGGAAGGCATTATGCATAAACCTAAAGAGATTTTCTAAAGAAGAGGTTTGGTTTTTAACCAAGCGTTTTCATTTTATTTCTACTTATAACTCCTTAAAATCTTCTAAAATCATGATGATATAATAAAATAAGTATATTACATATATATTTGTATTATTATTTGAATTTAATAACTTATATCTATCTCATTTTCCCTCGAATGGGAAAATAAACCATCGTTCATGCCTATGGCGGACTGCCACCTCACGAATCGATGTAATTTTTTCCCCTTAAATGAATCACACAGATAGTTATAATGATTAATTTAATGAATATATATATATATATATTATATTCATGACATAATTATAATTATATAAAAATAATATATAATATATTTTCTTAGATTTTCCATTAATTAAAAAATAATAATGTCGTTCGTTCGTACATGTAAACTACTATCTCCACAAAGAAATGTGATTCCTTTTTCATCACCAGATCACATGGATGATATATATAAGTACAATTAAAGAAATAATATGTTATTTAGGATATAATTATCATTAAATAAAGATAAAATAATTCTTACCTTCTTTCCATCAAGATCATTGAAAGATATAAAAATTACTCACATGTACGTACGACCTACCATCTCTATGATTATAACATAGTTCATTTCTCATAACTATTTTTCATGATTGGTTTTAAAATTATAAATAATGTATAAAATTAATAATTATTTAATCATAATTATTTTATATATTATGTAATAATGAACTCATTGACTATAGTCAACCTACCAAGTTCATTTTGTATATATGAGCCGAATATTGTCATAAAATCCAACATGAACTTAAATGATTAAGTAATTGAGTATAATATGGAAATAAATAAAATAAAAGGAATATTAAACTTGAAAAATTTAATTTTTAAATTAAATAACTGATATAATTTTATTATTCAGGAAGATAAATTACATACATGATGATTTAGACTCAAGGTAAGGGACACTTTAACTTAAAACCTTGTTTTAAACGTTTTTAAATACTTATCTTCTAAATATTTTTCTTTCATGTACATATTTTTAAAATTATTTTATAAATGTATTGATATGTAAATAAATTAATTATAAAGTACATTTTATGTTTCTTTTGACCTTATTTCTGAGGTTTTTAAACGAAATCTTTTTATATTTTTTTATATAAAACATTTTTGAATTTCTTTATAAAAGGAAAAATTAATGTTCTATTTTAATGTATATAATATCAATATATTTTTCCCACCGCCATAAATATTATTTAAAATACATATTATTTCATAATATTTCATGTTTTATTTAAAGGAAAACCCAATTTCCCTTTGTTTTGTGTATTTTAGTTTTTAAAAATAGGGGTTTTTAAAAGGAAAGAGTATTTTAATATCTGAATGTTTTTTACATATGAGTTTAAAAGAGTTTTCAAGGATTTTATGATTGAAAGTGAAATAATAATATTTTTTTATATAACACTTGAGAGTTATAGATAAGGATCAAGTGATCCTAATACATATTATATTAATGGGTGATCCTGATATAACTTATATGAATAGGTGAGTCTTATACAACTTATACAAACAAGTGATCCTGATACAAATTATATGGCTGGTTAGCCCCATTATAGTTTTCCAATGCATTGGGTAATGTTACTTATATTTGTAAGAAAGAATGAGGGAATTTACTAGGGAAGTTTCTCTTATGGATTTAATTGGTCTCCAGTTATTTCTAACATGGGTTATGAATATAATGGTCTAAGTTACCTAAAATAGGATTCTATTTTATTTCTATGAGTTTTAAAGGTTTTTTTGAGAAAAAAGGGTTTATTTTCATGTATATATGATTTATTTCATACGCTCGACGAATATCTTATAAAGATAAATATTTTAGGTGTTTTAATTTTTTCACTAGACCAACAAATTTTCCTCTTTTATGTACCTTAGTGATATTTTTGCACTCATATTGAATTTTTAATTGTTTTTTCACATGGTTTTAAGGATGAGTAGGGACAAGGATGAGTTCAAGATGAAAATTGTGAATACATTTCATGAATTTTTTTTTCTTTTTAAAATATTTTTATTATAGAAAAAATTGATACTAAGTAGAAGTGTACACCTTGTAATATTTGAGTTTTTATGTAAGAGTTAGAAATAATTCTCTAAAAATCTAAACTATAAAGATTCTAAAAATGTAATAATGGAAATTATTGATTAATTTACAAGATTATATAATGTGTTAAGTTTGTGTCCTTATAGTTGGTATCAATGAAAAGGTTAATATAAATTTATTGGTTATGATAATAGAATACCCTTGAAAGATCCTACTTTATGGATATGTTGAAATGATATATCATTTGAAGATTACCTTGTTTCTTCCCATATTTGTTGTCTATTTATAAAAGTTTTTAGCAAAGTAAATAGGGAATATAAAGTTAGAAGGTTTAAGGAGGACAATATCATTCCAAATCAGTAGCATGGAATGGTTGGAGTTGAAACTGATTATTTTTCTTAGTGATGGTTCAGTTGGTGTGGGCTATAAATGGGAGTGGTATATATGTTAGAGAGAATTTTTTTACCATAAATGAATATGTCCATAGTTGAAAATTTTATATTTTAGCACCCTATAACATCCTATTATTGGTTTTTAGGTATTTATTGACCCTTATTTTTATTATTATTTGACTCGGGCTTGTTAAGGGATATTTTGGGAAATGTTTTGAAAAAATGGAGGTTTTCTAGGCTGTGCAAGGTTGGCGCATAGTTTTTCCAAACAGTTCACCCCTCTTTGTGAATCACGAAACATCGAATAGTGGGGGTTTGAATGGTTGGAACACAGTTTCAAAAATCATGTTCCCCTAGTAGAAACCATACACCCCAGTAGATGAGAACACATTTAGGGTGCACAGATTGTCTAACCGTGAATCCCTTCCCAACTAACCATACATGTGGTAATTTTTTATTTAAAAAATTATTAAAAAAATTTATAAACCCATATTTAAGCCCCCTATCTATAATAAATCTATATAAATTGATTTTTTCTTCCTCAGAGGCTCTCTAGAGGTGATTTTGGATCCTCCAAACCCATTCCTTGGTGGATTGAAGCATAGAAGATCTTGTTCAATCTCATTTAGGAATGTGTTTCTCCTCTTGTGTGTCTTCTCATACTCTCTCTTTATATCACAATTATAAAGCATTATATAATAATTTTTTAAGTATCTAAACTCTATTTAATTTAATCTTGAATTTAGGTTTTATTTCTTGATCTTTGTTTCTGCCATTATTTATTGGAAAATCCCTTTGTAGGTGTTGTGCATTGTGATTCCATGATTAAAGATAGGTGGTTATATTTGATATTGACCATTTTATTAAACCTTTATTTTCTTATCATTTTATATTTATTTCAATTGATTTAAAAAAAACCTATTTTATACAAATTGTAATTGGTATTTGATATGGTTTGTATTTTGAAAACCCCACAATTCCAATGGAATTGGTATTTGGGGAATATTTTTTAATTGATGGAATTAATGAATTTATTTAGGAATTGTTTAAAAAAAGACTCAAATTGAATTTATAAAAACCTATGATTGGTTTTGTATTAAAAATGCACGAATTTATGAAAAAACATGTTTTGGTTTTGAAACTGAATTTTCATATTGAAACTAAAAATTGGGAAATTGAATGGTGAATGATGTTTGATTTCAAATGAAATGATTTTCCAATTTTATATTTATTTATTGAGAAAATTAGATCTTGGGAAGTTAATGGGTTATTTTGGATAAGCACTCTAGGATTATTATTCCATAGTAATGAATTGATGATGAAAACTCTAAAAAAATATAGGTATATCTTATCCCTGATGGAATGTTTATAAGTCCTATTCATATTGAGCCTGAGGGACATGTGAATACATATTACTATGATCATTTATATGAGATGTATCAGGATCCTATATCTAGAAGCTATTATATCTCAAATTATATGACCATGGTGCTTGTTGTGATTATTTTGATTATATATGTCATTGATTATGAAATTAATTTATTTATGCCAGTTGATTTATATAAACTATTTTATATAAAATTTTTATTTAAGCCATGTTTGTAATTATTTCCCATCATTTTGAAATTAAATCATGTTTTATTTTAAATATGAAAATGCATTACCATGCCCCACTTTATTAAAATCGAAATCCTAACTTGGTTTATTATAGTGGAATCTATTTATAGAATTCTTAGTGAGACCCTGTTGGGATTTTTATATCACACACTACCATTTCCTTTGGGCATTTATAGATTTCCTTCTACCAGTTCTGAGAAAAGGTAAAGTTCATCTAGGAGGAGTTGGGTGTTATTGATCCTTTAGTATTAGAGTGATTTTCCCTTAATGGGATGGTTTTCTTTTGTTCATTACTTTGATGATGTTTTGTTTTGGATTTTGATATACCTATTTGGTTTCTGGTACTTTCTCCCTATTGAGTTTTGAGAATACTAACTTGTTTCTTTTATTTTTTATTGTGTATGTGGAAAATTCATTCTCCCTTAATATTTTATGATGCAAGGTGATATTTTCAAACTCATGGGGATTGGGAATAGAATTTAGGCTATGTCAGTGCTGACTCAGGTATCAGGGTCCCAGGGTACCAGGGTACCAGGGTATCCAAACTAGTTTGTAACAAAGTGATATAATAGGTGAAAGTTTTGTATCTTTCCTTGATTTCACTATGTAGTTTTGGAATATATTTTCATGATTTATAATGTAGTTGCAAATGAGTGCCTAACCATCTCTCATCGTAAGAAGCCTTAAGTCACTGTGGGAGGTTTGGGAAATGCATTTTGAGGAATAATTTGATCTAATTATAGTTGTAATGTCCTGTATTTTCCATGTATTATTTTTAAATATGATATGGAATTAATTCGAGACTAGGAACTGATATGGCCTGCGATTCAAAGGCATGGTTTTCCCAGAATAATTATTTTAAAAATATTAAAATATTAAATTGTACACATGCACAGTTTTTCTAGAAAAGTAGAAAAACTTCTAAATGGATTCCCAAATCATAAATCTAAGGGAACAATTACATTCATAGTAGTGACTTTACCCTAGGAAAGACCTAAAATTGGCCGAAGTGGGTCAACTGTGAAAATTAGTTTTCAGCATTTTAATGAATAGAATAAATTGAATATTTATTTTATTTTTTTCTATTTCATCAATGCAGTGAAAATTTATTTTAAAATAAACTTAAATATAGGTATATAGGTTTATAATCATAACCCTATAATTCCTTAGAGACTATGTAGAGGAACCTAGAGAACTCTATGAACAACAAACGACGACAGAACTTGGATCGTAGATCGACAGACGCCGTTCTTAACGAATCCCACCAATGATGAAAACACAAGAACTGATCTTATTCAATGAGTGATCCAATACCCAATTAGGGAGTTTTTATTTGGAACTATTTCTCCATTTTTATAATCAACTATGAATGTGGATCAACCAACTAATAGGTTGACCCGTGGATCGATTGTTCTTATGGGATGAGTTTTATTTGCAGAAATTATTATGGTTTGATGTAGAGATTATTTTTGTTTGGATTTATTGATCATTATTTTGGGAATGTATCTAGGATATAATGAACAATGGATGATGTTCATTCCTTGGGTTTTTCTTTATGCTTTATGTCCCTCATAATATTCTTCACGTTCTTCATGCTTCGTGGTTTATGAACAAACGATCATTACAGCTTCGATCCTTGACACAATGATACGAAATTGAATATCTGGAATAGGGGATACCTAGATGAGGTGCAAAGTTAATGGATAAAAAGAATAGAAGTTGTTAAGGGATACATGTTCTTTAGAAATTTTTTGAGTAAATGAATAAAATTTGTATTTGTAGCCGATTGAAGGACCGAAACTCACCAATTCAGTGTTATGGTGGTGAGATGACCCTAGATATACATTTTCAATAAAAAAGTACCTTTGGATTGAGATTTAGAGGATTAGATAAGGCATATAGAAGAAGGATATGGTTTCTATAAAATCGTGATCAACACGACATGTAACCCGGGGTTACACAACATGTTTCCCCCACTCAGAAGTGGCTAGGGTTTCGAGAGTTTTTTAAATGAAACATGGTGTGTGAAACTATCACACAGTGTATAGGCCCCTCCTGGATACTTGGTGTGTATCTCGAGGGATACATAAACATGGGGTGGAGTACACTGGTTGCCTACACAGAGTGTGCCCCACCACATGGCTTGGCCTGGACCAAGTACACAGACTACCCTGTGTACTGGTACACGGGCAGAGCTACATGAGTTGACACCATGTATCAATATACTACCAGAGTACATGGGTGGACCCTGGATGGAAGGAAACAACGTGTGGCCCTTCTACCTCTCTTGTACCCATATTCTACATGGCATGTTCTAAATGACATGGTCCATTGAATATGGGCAGTACCCAGGGTAAATGGACACAGTGTGTGACCCTCCTACATGCTGTGTGCTCATTTTTATAAGGCTTGGATCTATTTTACATTATATATTGGACAAGTTTTTTTAGGGTCCGCTTCCTTGATCATTTCCCTAAAGGTTGATTCATATAATTTCCTACTCATAGGATTATGATCCCTTCAACATGAATTTATGGATAGAGTTGTTGGAATCCCGTCTGAGAGTCCTACAGTAGGATCCTCTATTCATTCTTTATTCCCTAAGTTGAGTCTTTGGTATTGACATGACCAAATTCACCAGTTGTCGATCCTATACTTAGTAGGTTAATCTATATGGAGTTGTTAATATCACCCCATGGCCCTTGATGTGATCCTCATCTATGTATCTTATCTCTCTCTTGATTGTTTTCGATGAAAAATACTTATTTGATGGATTCCATTAATTCTATTGGGATCAAGAGTGTGTTCTCCCAGATGATTGCTTCATGGAATCTTCAAACAGGGTCCCAAGTGTTGGTATGCGGTAGTTGTGACTTACCTCTAGACTGCGTGTCTTGGTTTGAGAATATTTTAATATTCTAGTTATATTTGATGTAGACATATACTTTGTAAAGATGAATATACCTCTTTATTTGTGTATTGATTTTTAATTTTGTGGTGTCCTACTGATTATTTTTATACTCACCCCTATATGGGATTTTCTCGCACATGTCGTGTCTTGTGTAGACGAGGTACCTTTTTATGGAGTCCAGGGAGAACTTGGATCGGACAGAGATTTGTGAGTCCAGGAAGGCCGAGGTGTTCCTACAACTTTGATCAGCAGTCTCCGTACCTATTTTGTTTACAGGTGAGACCTTGTAGTTTATAGACTCTTTCTTTTGGTGGGATTGTATTTTGGAATGGTTTACTTTACTACACTTTACTTCCTATCCTACTTCGTTGATTGAGATAGTGGTATGCATGAATTTTTTTCTTAGTGGTTTTTACATTTCATCATTTGTGGGTTTAGAGATGTGTGTGTGCATACAAGTACATAGGTAATTCCTCCCATGTTAGTGGTATGACTACTCGGTTCTAGTCACCAGCCTCTGGCCTATTGTAGATAGGCTTGGGGAGTCATGACACGAGCCTCACTAGGACGGTTCATGACATTGTGGTATCAGACGTGGTCGGTTCTACCTTAGGACCCGGAGTCTGTGATATTTGTTTGGGGAAATAGTGTTAAGAGTTTTGAATTTGAATTTCAGGCTAGGGTCTCCAATTTTGGCGCAGGCGGCTGACATATCCATACACTAAGAATCTGATAATATAATTTTTGATTCGGTACATGAAAACATGGGTTGAAGGAAAAATAATGGTACATGCATCATATAGGAATGGGTTGTTGTTCCATGTCCTTATTAAGTCATCTCTCCAGCTATACTCATTAACTGTGATACATCTTGTTTCCTTACCAGATTCCCCTGAGATGCATTCCATCTTGAATTGAGAAGATAAATCATGAGGATGAATCCCTCAGTGATGAGGCTTCAACACAAGGACCAGTTCCCTATATGTCACCTCTAGGTGGTTCACCTGCTATACCTCCACCTATGGAGCAACACGTAGTACCTCCAGTACCAGAAAACAAGGAGAGTAGGTTGAGAACACTCCACAAGTTTTAGTGATAGAGACCCCTCAGGTTCCAAGGTGACCCTGATCCTCAGGTATCTAAAGACTGGCTTGAGGCGGTTACCATAGTTTTTCATCTAGTTAGAACACCAGCAGACCATATGGTGATCCTAGCGGTGAGCCTTCTTTAGGGTTCAACAGGGTGATGGTGGAGTTTGGCCACACAAACTCATGATGAGGTGATTATTTCATATATGGAGTTTGGGAATATCTTTAGAGAGGAGTTCTCACCAGTTACATTTAGAGAATTACGTATATAGGAGATCCTTCAGCTCTAGTAGGGTAGTATGACCATGGATGATTATTCATCAAGGTTCACCAACCTTTCTAGGGACTTAATGGATATGGTCAGAGATCAGTACTTCAGGATTCAGACCTTTGAGAAAGGTCTCTGTAGAGACATCTGAGCCAGCATTATACCTGTATGAATTTTGACTTATGTTATAGTACTCGAGTAAGGTTCGGTGGTCGAAAGATTATTGGCTTAGCAGATGGAGCCAGTGATAGTCAGCAGTAGGCGAGCAGGTGCAAAGACCTCGACAGCAGGGAAATGACATCAGTCTCAGGGATCCGGACATGGGAGATGTTTCAAGAGGAGATCCCACGATAAGGGATATGAGGTTTAGGGCTCTCAGGATGGATCCATTTAGCATAGGAAGAGGCCATGATACACATGTGATGGAAGGGGATATCTCGCTCAAGATTATCCAACCCATCAATCTTCTAATAGGGAGACGATGGATGAATCACTGAGGCAGAAGAAGTGATAGGAGTAGGAAGATCCATAGGGGGGCAGACATGGAAGAAGAGTTGGGAGAGTAGTAGGAGGTGGTCGATGTTTTGAATTGTTTCCACCACCACCCCAAGGAGGTCCACGCTAGGATTAGGGAGCTAGAGTATAGGGGAGGGTAAAATTGTATACGGTTGAGGCGTACGAACCAGGGGATCCAGGGATGATTTGAGGTACGATATGTGTATTTTATAATTTAGCTGTAGTACTGATAGACATAAGTGCTAGTCATTACTTTCTCCCCACATATCTTGTTTGTGACCTAGAGATTCCGGTTGAACTGTTGGCTCAACCCTTACGCTTGAAGACACCCACTAGAGAAGAATAAGTGATCACACATATATGCCAACAATGTAACCTAACACTTAGAGGTGAGAGTTTCGGTTGGAACATCTAGTTGGTAGTGTTTAGGCTTTACGACATCATTCTTGGTATGGATTGGTTATCTTCAGTCCATGCCCAAATTGACTGTTTTAGATGAATAAAGCAGTGTGTCTACAATGATAGAATGCGGTTTTCCTTTATTGGAAAAAATGAAACCCAAGAAGCATAGAATAGAATCATTTATAAGAGGGTACACACAATTTATCATGAGTTGACTATGCTGAACCTCAAGGTAGAATATGTTATGAGTTTTCAGTTCCCAATAGTAGTGATGGAGTATGAGAAAGTCTTTCCATAATATGTTCCAGGTTTATCTCCTCCCTAAGAGATAGACTTCTGCATTGACTTACACCCTAATAAGACACTGATATCAACACCAACATATCATATGGATCTCTTAGAGATTCAAGAGTTGAGGGTTTAGTTGGAGGACTTACAGAGGAAGGACTTTGTCAGACATAGTGTTTTACCCCAGGTGGCCCTAGTTTTGTTTTCAAAAACGGCTGACGAGAGATTGAGGTTATGTGTGGACTATCGACATTTGAACAAGGTGACCATGAAGAACAAGTATCCAATACCAAGGATCTATGACCTTTTCAATTAGTTGATAGGGTCATGATGGTTCTTGAAGGTTGAACTTCAATTAGGCTATCACTAGTTGTAAGTATGAGATGAGGATATACTGAAGATGGATTTCAGATGTTGTTGCGGTCACTATGAGTACTTGGTGATACGCTTTGGCATGAAGAACACCCCCTAGTTTTTATGTGACTCATTAATGGGATCTTTTAGGCTTACTTAAATTGGTTCGTGGTAGTCTTTATCAATTATATCCTTGTGTACTCAACATCCGAGGAGGAGAACACGAGACACCTAAGGATGGATCTAGACATACTCTGAGAGTATCAGCTTTATGAAAAACTGTTGAAGTGACAATTCTAGATTCAGGTAGTCCAATTTCTGGGACATGTTATCTCAGCAAATGGAGTAGAAGTGGACAAGGCTAAGGTGGTGGTAGTGTTAACATGGGATCCACCTAGGAGAGTGATGGAGGCGTGGAGCTTCCTTGGGCCAAAAGGCTATTACTTGAGATTCATACCTGATTTATTTAGGATATCAACACCTATGAAAACTTTGACTTGAAAGGGGTACACTTTAATGTATAATGAGAAGTGACAACATGATTTATAGCAGTTGAGGTAGAGTTTGATGAGTGCTCAAATCTTGAGATTGCTGGAGGAGGGTGTTGAGTACGTAGTGTTCTGCGATGCATTAGGGACCGAACTTGGTTGTGTCCTAATGTAGATTCAAGTGATTATTTCCTATGGTTCATGAAATTTGAATCCACATGAATAGAACTATACAACATATGATATTGAGTAGGGAGTGATAGTCTTCGCATTGAAGATTTGGCAACACTACCTAATGGTTGGACAATTTATCATCTACTCTGACCACAAGAGTCTCAAGTATATCTTCTCTAAAAATAATCTGAACTTGAGATAGTGGTGATGGATAGAGTTTCTCCAGGACTATGACTTTGATATTATATATACTCCTGGGAAGGTGAACGTGGTAGAAGATTCTCTCAACAGAAGATCTAGTTCGTAGTTTTTGAAGGAGGCATTGGAGTAGTTGGACTCATTAAATTTATCCTTTATGAATGGATATGGATAATTTTACCTATAATCAATGTTTATCACCCCTCCACTCTTCTATAAAGTCAGGGAGGCCCAAATTGGGTATACTGACTGCAATACCCTATGTACTTAGATGTCTGTAGGACATGCGCCGGATAGATATTCACAAGGTGGGGAGAACTTCATCCTTTTTAGAGGAAGGGCACTTGTACCAATGTTGTTGTGGGATGAGGTTCTATGGGAGTTTCATATGTACCCTTTGGTAGTACATCATGGATCGGTTAAGATGTATCAATATCTCCAATGTTATTTATGGTGGATAGGTATGAAGAAGGTAGTGGTAGAGTTTGTTTCTAGATGCCTTATATGCTAGCAGGTGAAGGTTGAGCACCATATTTTAGTGGGTTAGGCTCAACCCATTGAGGTTCTAGAATGGAAGTAATATTGGATATTGATGGACTTAGTGATAGGGTTTCCATGTATATCTAGGGGACACAATTCCATCTGGGCGATCATTGGCTGACTCACCAAGTCGGACCACTTCTTAGTTATATGGTATCAGAGTTCAGTAGAGAGCTTGGGATGCCTCTACATTCAGGATATAGTTCTACTCCATAGATTACCATCGATGATAGTTTCTGATCGTGATGCTCACTTTACACCCTAGTTGTGGAAGGGATTACAGGAGGCCTTTGGGACTAAGTTACGCTTGAGAATGGTGTTTAACCCCTAGAAATATAGCCAAACATAGTGGACAATTCAGCTCTTGGATGACATGTTTTAGGCTTGCATGTTGGAATTAAAATTTAGTTGGTAGGATCACCTACCACTAGTGGAGTTCACATAAAACAATAGCTACCATTCCACCATTGGTATGACACCATTTGAGGCTTTTTATGAGAGACCCTTCTAGTGAACCCTTTTCTATACTAACCTAGGAGAGTCATCACTCATGGGACTAGAGTTAGTGTGATATACTTCTGAGAAGGTGAAGATCATTCAGGAGAAGATGAAGACTATACATAGCTATCATAAATCTTATGTTGATAGGTGGGGGAGGCCTTTGGAGTTTGTGGAAGGATACCATGTGTTACTTTGGGTTTCACCTAGATGTGGATTGCAGAGATTTGGAAATGGAAGAAATTTATCTCTGAGGTTTATCATCCATTTTCAAATACTGAATATAGTTGGAGAGGTGGCATACTACTTGGCTCTACCCCCACAGTTGGACCGGGTACACGATGTCTTCTACATGTCACAGCTGAGGTGGTACGTACATGATCCATTACATGTCATCGACTGGGGAAATATGGACATTGATGATGGGTTGACTTTTTCTAGGTACTTAATGGAGATCAAGGATCGGTAGGAGATGATCCTACATTGGTGATTGATTCCCTTGGTACGTGTACAGTGGAATCATGAGAATCTCTAAATGAGAAAATGGGAGCGGGAGACTCATATTTTTATAGAGTAGACACATATTTTTTTATAGATTTTTTTTGGATTTTTGGGGATTTAAATCCCCAAGATGGGGAGAATTTAATGTCCTAGATTTTTCTATGTATTACTTTTAAATATTATATGAAATTAATTTGTGACCAGGTGCTGAGATGATGCGTGATTCTGAGGCCTGGTGTGCCCAAACCAATTGATTAAAAAATATTATAATATTAAATATCATGCACACATAGTTCTCCTAAATTTTTTTGATAACTTCTAAATGGGTTCCCGGATCAAAAATCCAAGGGAACCGTTGTGTTTAGAGCTGCGACTTTACCCTAGGTGAGACCTAACATTGTTCAGAGTGGGTTAGTTGTGAAAATTAGTTTTTGGAATTTTAAAGAATAAAATAAATTGAATATTTATTTTACTTAATTTTGTTTCATCAACACAACATTGGTTTATTTTAAAATAAACCTATATGTAGGGATTCAGGGGTTAGACTCATAACCCTGAAATTCCTTGGATACTCCGAAGAGGAACCTGGAGAATTCCCTTAGTGAAAAACGATGACGAAACATGGATCAAAGATCGATGGATCTTGTTATTGATGGATCTCTCCAACAGTGATGATGAAATAACTGATATTATTCAATGAGCGATCGAATCCCCAAGTAGGGAATTTTTATTTGGAATTATTTTCCCATTTTTAGCATCAATTATGAAGATGGATCAACCTACAAACTAGTTGACCAACAAATCAATAATTCTTGTGGGATGAGTTTTATTTTTAGAAACTATCGGGGTTTGATGTAGAGATTATTTTTGTTTGGATTTATTGATCATTCTTATAGGAACAAATTGAGGCTGAAAAAAATGATGACCAAGGTTCATTCCTTGGGTTGTTATTTGTGCTTTATTTACCCTATTATATTCTTCATGTTCTTCATTCTTTGTGGTTTATGAATGAATGATCATTGTGGCTTCAATCCAAGGCACAACGATCTGAAAATGAAGATGCAACATCTGGGCAACCTAGAATAGTGTGACGGGCATGGCAACAAATGAATCTAAGTGGTTTGGGGATACCTGTTCTTTGGAATAATTTGGAGTGGAAGAACAAAATCAGTTTTTAGAGCCAATTGAAGGCCCAAAACTCACCGATTTGGTGCTGTGATGGAGAGAAAACCCTAGATATATGGTTTTGAGATGAACCAACCTTTGGATCGAGCTACGGAGGATCAAATGAGGAATACAGAAGAAGGATATGGTTTATATAAAATTGTGATAAACACAACTTGTAACCCTGGGTTACACGGCGTGTGGCCCCCACTCAGCGATGGCTAGGGTTTGAGGAGTTAGTTAAATGAAACACGGCATGTAACCCTATCACATGGTGTGTAGGCCCCTCCAAGAGACTTGGCATGTATCTCAGGAGATACACAAACATGGGGTAGAGTACATGGGTTGACTACATGGCATGTACCCCACCACACGACTTGGGCTGGGCCAAGTACATAGACTACCCCATATAATGGTACACATAAAGAGCTACATGGGTTGGAACCATGTACTGGCACATGACCAGAGTACATGGGTGGACCCCAGATGGAAGGACATGGTGTGTTAACCTTCTATATAGAGTGTTCCCATCTTCTACATGGAATTATCTAAATAACATGAGTCATTGAACATGGGTAGTACCCAGGGTCAAGGGACACGACGTGTGACCCTACTACATTCCATGTACCCCTTTATTCATGGATTGAATCTCTTGTCCACCATATCTTAGAAAATTTTCATTAGGGTTCATTCCCTTGATTGTTTCCTTGAAGTTTGATGCATATCATTTCCTACTCATAGGAGTATGATCCCTTTAGCATGAATTTCTAGATAAAGTTGTTGTAATCCCCTCTAAGAGGCTCAGAGAAGGATACTCGATTGATTCTTTGTGCCTTAGGTAGAGTCCTTGGTATTTTTGTGACTAAGTTCATTAGGAATTGATCTTCTACTTAGCAGGTTAGTGCAGATGGAGTTTTCGGTATCACCCTATGGCCCTAGTTGTGATCTTCATCTCTATATTATGGATCTATTTAGATTTATTAGCGTTTCTCTCTTATGATGGGTTTTGATGAACAATACTTCTTAAAAAGATGTAAAAAATGCTATCGGACTCAATAGTGTGTTCTCCTGGATGAGTGCTTCATGGAATCTTCATACTAAATCCATAGTGTTGGTATGTGGTAGTTATGACTTACCTAAAGACTTCATGTCTTGGTTTGAGTATGTCTAGATATTCTAGTTATATGTGCTATAGACATGTAATATATATATATGAAAATACCTCTTTCTTTGTGTATTGCATTGAATTTTTGGGGTTTCTTATTGAGTATTGTTATACTCACCCCTGCATGGGTATTTCCCACATGTGTCGTGTATTTTGCAGATGAGAAACCTTTTGACGGAGTCTAGGGTGGACCAGGACTAGACAAAGATTTGTAAGTTTAGGCAGGTCGAGGTGTTCCTACAAATTCGAGCAGTAGTCTCAACACCTATTTTGTTTATATGTGGGACCTTGTAGTTTACAAACTATTTATCTTAGTGGGATTGTATTCTCGCCTAGTTTACTTTACTACACTTTACTTCCTTTCGTACTTTGTTAGTTGGAATAGTGGTATGCATCTATTTGTTTCTTAGTGTTTTTTTATAATTTATCATTTGTGGGCTTGGAGATGTGTGCATGCATATATGTATATAGGAAATTCCTCCCATCTTAGTGATATGCCTACTCTGTGCTAGTCACCATACCTTGACCGATTGGAGGCAGGCTTAGGGAGTTGTAGCATGGGCCCTACTAGGATGGGTTGTGACAATAGTCTTTTTCCATATTTTTTATTTGGATAAGTTAAAATACAAATCTTGATATCTTTTTTTGATGGGATTAATTTTCCCATTTCTCTTGTTTGGGTTGTTTATCTAAGTGATCTTACGATGTATTTAATTTTTTTTGATGTTGTTGTTTAGTATCGTGTCCCTGATATGAAATGTGAATAGGCCCCCGATGAAGCTACTAGCAAACCATAATGAGTGAATTCCCCAATGGAGAAAAATCTTGTTAGTATTATAGTGCGTGCTATCCAAGCTCCGAGATAGCCACCTCCACCAATTTTATTTCAGGATCTAGTTATGGATCCTCATAGGGATGAATCTCATATTCGTGTTCAGAAGTTCCTTTTTCTCCCAGTGGTTGTTCAATTAGTTATTTTAAATTAAATAATAAGCATGATGAGTATCATGGTGGTTCTCAATAGTAGGGTTCTTCTAGAACTCCTAAATTTCCTAGAAGAGTCCCTTTGACTCGCTTCCAGTGTGAAAATCCTAAGAATTTGAAAGAGGTTTTCACCGAGGAACCCAAGATCTGCCGCTCCTATGGAAATTTAGGTCACTTGTAAAAGTTTTTATATATATTTTCGCCCCCATATAGTTTTTCAAGATAATTATAACCAAAAATTACTTTGATGAATTCATATGTTTCATGAAAAAGGGGTTTTAGCCATATTAATTTAGAACTAAGCTTCTTCACATAGTGAAAAAGTGTCCAAAGTAATCTAATATAAGTCCAGTGACAGTGAGAGGTACCATCAAAATAAATTACTCATTAGTGACTAATTTATTTAATAATGGTGAATCTCATTCATTTATATACACTCATATCGTAAAACTTCTAAATCTTACCATGGAGCTTTTGTCTTATGTGATGGATATTTATACACCCTCATAACAAATAGAGGATAGGGTATCCATTGTCTTGCTTGTGTTTTCTCTTTATCAGATATTGATCTTACCTAGAATTTTCTTTTTCTCAACATAAAGCATCTTGATTTTATTTTTGATATAGATTGGATGATTTCTAATAAGGAGTGATTTGATTTCTATCTTGGATGGGTATCCTTCACAATTCTTGATGGGGGTGTGTCATGTCTTTCTGGGAGAATGGGACCCAAGGCTGAGTAAATCCATAAATTCTTACCCAAATTTAGGGAAAGTAATATCTATGCTTTCTTTTTATCTAGATTGGGAATCTTTGAGTGATGATATCCCTCTATTTTTCATCAAGTTTACTGATGTTTTCCATTTTGACTTTTCTAGTTTTCCATCATAAAGGAGATATAATTTTCTATTGATCTAGTGATTGGTACTTAAATATTATCTATACCTTCTTAATTTATGATGCTAGATGAAATGAAAGAGTTAAATACTCATTTTTTTGTTCTATTAGAGAAATGATTTATACAAATAGGTTTTTCACCATGGGTGGTTCTTATTTTTTTTTTAAGAAAGATGATGGAACACTTAACCTATGTGTTGATTAATATAAAATCATCTGAGTTATGGTAAAAAAAAACTGTCTATTTCCAAAGATTGATGATCTATTTAACTAGTTTAAAAGGGATAAGTGGTTCTTGAAGATTGATCTTCAGTCTAGTTATCACCAACTGAGAATAAATGGATCTAACATTCATAAAACTATCTTCTAAATAAGGTGTGTCCATTTTGAGTTTCTTGTAATGCCATTTGGTCTAACTAATAATCCTTCAGTCTTTATAGATTTGATGAAAAAGATCTTACAAGAGTATCTTAACACATTTGTGGTGGTATTTGTAGATGATATCCTGGTTTACTCTAAGTACATGAAGGATCATGTGCATCATCTAATAGAAGTTATGGAATTTTTGATAAATCAATGACGTTATTCCGAGCTATAAAAATGCGATTTATAGATTTAGAAAGTGAATTTATTGGGGAAAGTGGTATCAGAACATGGGATATTAGTTGATCATGAAAATCTGAATGATACTATGACATGGGATAAATAATGAATTTTTTTTGATATTCAAAGTGTCTTGGGTTTTTTGGGTATTATTACTAGTTTGTAAAGGATTTATCAAAGTTGGATTCTTCTATGATTACTCTCACTCAGAATAGAGTAAAGTTTTCTTAGGATGATAAATTTATTATTATTTTTTTGAGATGAAATGTATTTTTACTTCTTTAATAGTGTTGAATCTTCTATAGGTTTGGTAGGGATATTGGTCTTCAGTGACACATCAGGTTTGAGTTTGGGACATGTTCTTATGTAGACTGATCATGTGGTAGCATATGGATCTTGGTATCTTTGTCCATATGAGAAAAGTTATCCAACCCATGACCTTAAAATTATAGCTAGGATTTATGAGTTTAAGTGTTGGTGAAATTAAATTTTTGGAGAAAGGTTTACCATGTATTCTGATCGCAAGATGTTCAGTTATATCTTCTCTAAAAAGATTTGAATCTCTACCAGAGGTGTTGGGTTGAGTACCTACAATCGTTTGATTTCAATATTTCCTAAAACTTAGGTAAAGGGAATGTTGTCAGTGATTCCTTGAGAAGGAAATTATCGACCCAGGTTGTGAAAGAATTATTGGAAGAGTGGAACCAGATGGATCTCTTTGAAAAGTTTTATTTAGGAGTGTGGGAAATAGGGGCTGAGGTTGTCTTGGATAGTGTTTAGTTAATATATGCTATTCTTGAGATGATTATTTAGAAATAATAACTTTATGATGAATTCTCTAGCATTAAGAACTCTATTTATGGTGGGGATACCATTACTAAGTGGTCATTATCCATTGATAGTATTTTATGTTTTTATAATCAGTTTGTTATATCATTATCTGTGAGGAAAGATACAGTGGTGTACTTCCATAATTCCCAATGGGTTGTTCACCTAGGAATCAAAAAGATGTTTTATGATATGAAACATTGATTATGGTGTCTAGGTATGGGATATAATTTTTTTTGATGTTGTCTCTCATTATTAAACTTTCCATCAGGTCAAGTCTGACCTCTAGAGACCTTCAAGTTTACATCAACCACTTTCAGTACCAACTTGGAAGTGGGACAAGATCTCTATGAAATTTGTGGTTAGGATAACACATATCCCAATAAATAAAAATGTGATATGGGTTGTGATTGATAGGATGACCAAATCATCTTACTTTATACCCATTTGTGATACAAAAAGAGTTGAGGAGTTGGGAAATATATACGTGAAAAATATATTTTTTTGTTTTTATGGAGTTTATTATACTATAGTCTCTAATAGAGATCCCTGGTTTACTTCTCTCTTTTTGAGAGGCTATATGGTGGCGATGGTCTCTTAGGTTCATTTAAGTATGGAATACCATTCATATATGGATGATGAAAAAAAGAGGTATATATAGATTCTTGAGGATATGCTTTGTTCCTCTGATCTTGATTTTGGAGGAGCTTGGGATGACCGTTTGGGACTGTTTGAGTTTTCTTTTAAAAATAGTTACCAGTCTTAAATCAAAATGACTCCTTGTATGGATGACCTTGTAAATCTTCATTGTGTTGGTATAATATTAGTGAAACTTCCTTAGTTAAACTGATTTTGGTTCAAGAGATGAAAAAAAATATTTATTTGATTATTTAGAGAATTTTTATGGAACAATATAAATATTATTTTGATCTTCATCATAAACCATTAGAGTTTTAAGTTGGTGACTAGGTGTTCTTGAAAGATTGACCTCATTTAGGTTATCTATGAATTTGGAGGCGAGGAAGATTTCTCTTCTCTTTGGAATACATTTTGAGGTTGTTGATCAGGTTAAAAAAGTGGATTACCATTTAGCACTTTTTTTCAATTGACTTAATGTGTTTCATGTATCTCAACTATATAACCATTTTTCTGATCCATCTCACATTATGATATAGAGTGATCTTGATGTTAGCCTAATTTATCCATAACTGATCATCCAATTAGGATTTTTGATTCTAATAAAAAAGTACTTAGTGGGAGGATAATACCTTTGTGTGTTATGGTAGTATGGTTATAATATTCATGATACTTGGGAGAGGGAGTCACTATTGAGAGAGTGATGACCTTATAATTTTGAATTAGGAACTTCTTGGTAGGATTTCTAGGGGCATAAAGTTTCTATTGTGGGGAGTTCGTAATACCTTGTTACTAATTTTAAGGTATTAATCAACCCTTATTTTTATTATGCTTTGTTTGTGTCTTGTTTAGGTATGTTTTGGGTGATTTTATGAAAAAATGGAGGTCTTATGGGATGTACATAGTTGGCGCATAGTTTTCCCAAACCGTGCACCCCCTCAATGAAAATCATACAACCTTGGACAATTAGGGTTTTCATTGTTGGTGCATGGTTTAACAAACCCTAAAAACAATTAGTATAAACTATGCACCCCAATAGAGGGGTTCAAGATAAGGGAGCATGGTTTTTCTAACCACGTATCCCTGATAAGCTAACTATGAACACTGTAATTTTTTATTCTAAAAATTGTTAATTTTTTTACTAAACCTCTGTTTAAGACCCTACCTGACCCCAAATAGAATTAAATCAATTTATTATTTCTCTTAGGATTTATAGGGGTGATTTTTGATCCTCCAAACCCATTCCTTGGTGGATAGAAGTACGGTGGATCTTGTTCGATCCCCTCTGTGTTAGTGTTTCTCCTCTCATGTGTCTTCTCCCACTCTCACTTTCTCTCCTCCTTAGAGAGTGTTAGATGATCATGTTGTTTATTGATCTAAAATCTTTTGAATTGAATCTTGAAACTAGTTTTGATTTATTGATCTTTATTTTCATTGTTCTTCATTGAAAAATCTCATTGTAGGTGTTGTGCGTTGTGATTATATGATTAATGGTAGGTGGTTCCATTTGAGATTGTACATTTGATTAAACCTTGATTTTCTTATTGGTTGAAATTGAATTCAATTGATTTGTGATTTTTTTTATGAAAATTAGAATTTATTTTTGATATGGTGTAGATTTTTGGAAAGCTTACAATTCTAATAGAAATGGAATTTGGGGTGTATTTTGAAATTTATGGAATTGATGAATTGATTTGAGAAACGTTTTGATAATATGGATTAAATTGAATTGAAAAAAAAACATATGATTGGTTTTATATTGAAAAGGCATGAATTTATGAATAAAACCATGTTTTGGTTTTGAAATTGAATTGATATATTGAAATCGAAAATTGGGAAATTGAATTGTGAATGATGATTTATTGGAAATGAAATGATTTTACATTTTTCTATTGATTTGTTAATAAAATAAAATCCTAGGTAGTTAGTGGGTCACTTGGGATAAGAAGACTAGGATGATTATTCTCTATCAATGGATTGATGATGAACTCTACCAAAAATATAGTTTGGAAGATCTTATCCCTATTGGGATGTTGATGAGTTCTATTTGGCTTGATCCTGATGGATGCGTATACTCATATTATAATGATCACTTATATTATATATTTGAGGATCCTATAACTATAAACTATCATACCATAGGTAATATGACCATGGTGATTTTTTTGATTATTTTAATTATATATTACATTTATTATGAAACTATTTTATTTATTCTAGTTGATTTATATAAACCATTTTATATAAAATTTTTATTTTAGCCATGTTTGAAATGTTTTAACATCATTTTGAAATGAAATAATGTTTTGTTTTAATTATGAAAATGTATTTCCATGCCTTGTTTTTTAAATTTGAGAGCATGATTTGGTTTATTATTATGAAATATCTTTATGGAATACATGGTGATAAACTAATGGGATTTTTAGCTCACACCCTACCTTTGATTTTGGGAGTTTATAGATGTCCTTATGCCAGGTCCGAGTAAAGGGAAAGAACCTATTGGAGGAGGTGGATGTTCTTGGTCCTTTGGGATTAGAGTGAGGTTCCCTTATTGGGATGGTTGTCTTTTTTTTAGTACTCTGATGGTGTTCTATTTTGGTTTTTTATACGTTTGTTTGGTTTTCAGTACTTTATCCCTATGGATTTTTGAGAATACCAAATTGTTTATTTTATCTTCTACTATGTATGTGAAAAATTCATTCCATATTTATCTTATATGATGCCAGGTGCTAGTCACCAACCCATGGGGATTAGAAATTCTCTTTGGTCCTTGTTAGTGTAGGCTCGAGTATTAGGGTACCAGGGTATCCAAGATGGTTTATGACACACCCTATGAATTTTAGTGGAACTTTAGATATAGTGGTAGATAAAGTATAAAATAGTTACATGGAAAAGATATTTTAATTCATGAGATGTTCAGAATATCAAAAGGCAATTCTTTCTATTTATGATTTTGAAGGTGAAGTTGATTGGTGATGGTAATTAGTTAAGAATACCATTGAGAGAGAAAAACTCAATGATATGGAATGGGATACATTTAACAATGTTTTCCCAGAGAAATATTTCCCTAATGTTTTTTGAATTAGGATAGAGAAAAAATTCCTAGAATTATGGAAAAAAGATAAAAATTAAATATCCAATTATGAAGAAACTTTTACAAGATTGGTCAACTACATATCAAATTTTATTCAGGAACCTGATAGTAAAATTAATATATTTTACTAAGGATTGAAATAATATTTACAAATATCATTTTCCACATGAGAATTTAAAAGTTATGGGAATGTTGTTCCTCGTGATACGAAATTTGAGATAGAGTTTATTGACACTTTTTTCCCTTGAGATAAAAAAGTAATAAGTGGACGAGGTGGAAATAAATGGATAATAATTTAACTAATAAGTTTAGATTTAAGCCACCGAAATTTCCCAAATAATGTAAAAGAAATTTTAGGGAATGTTTGATAGGATATAGAAGGTGTTACCTATGTACTAAGTTTAATCATAGGGCACATGATTACAAATAAAATTTTCCTAAACAATTCAAGATTGGGGTAATAGATATACATCCAAAAGTGATATGTTTTAACTTAAATTAGTTATGAAACTATGGAAAAATGTGTCCAAATTTAGTAACTTATGGTGGAAATTATCATGATAGAAAGAAAAAAGGGGTGGAAAAATCATTTTATACTACCACAGTTGACATTGGGACATCTAATGAAGCGGTGAAAGATTTCTTACTTGTTTATTTGAATCATTCCAATTCCCTCATTGACTCTAGATCTTCACATTCCTTTATTTCTAATAAATTTTCAAGTAAAATGGTAATATCAACTCATGAAAATAAGATATAACTTTTGGTGAAAACTCCAGGTGAAAATATTAAAGAAACCAAGATTCATTGGAATATTCATATTGTTATTAGTGGGATGGTATTTCTTAAAAATATTGCTTAAATACCTATAGTAGAGTTTGGTTTTATTTTGGGTATGGATTTTCTTTCAGTTTATCATACTAATATAGATTTCAGAGCCAAGAAATTTTTATTCAATGATTTCATACGTTTAATAACCTACTCAGAATATGAGAAATTGATTAGAGATGATTGTTAAAGTTTCTTAAATAATGTAATTAAAAATAAAGAAATTGTTCATATTAGTGATGTTCGAGTTGTGAAAGAATTTTTGGATGTTTTTCCTGATGTTTTCCTTGTTTTTATTCTGATCAAGAGGTTAAGTTTACTATTTAATTAGTTTATGATGATAAGTTTTTTTAAAAACCCCTTTATTGAATGAATCATGTAGAACTTCTGGAGTTGTAAAATAAGTTACAAGGGTTTCTAGAAAAAGGTTTCACTCATCATAGAACTTCACCATGAGGTGATCCTATTTTATTTTTTAAAAATAAAGATGGTTCAATGATAATTTTCATTGATTATATATCCTTTAAAAATATAATTATTAAGAACAATTATCATTTTACTCATATCAATGTTTTTTTATTAGATTCAGGGAGAAAAATATTTTTTAAAGATTGATCACAGGTTAGTGTATCGTCAATTAAAGGTGAAAGAGGAATATATACTGAAGAGTAAGTTTGATAATAGATATGGAAATTATGAGTTTGTAGTTATTCCCTCTGGGTTATCTAATGAACCAACTATATTTATGGATTTTATAAATAGATTTTTCCATGACTATTTGGAAATGTTTATTTTTGTTCTTATTAAAGGTATATTGGTATATTCTAAAAGTTACAAGGATCATGAAACAAACCTAGGGATTGTTTTGAAAACCATAAAAGAAAATAAAATATTTTGGAAACTTTAGTAAGTGTGAATTTTTGTTACAATGAATTTCCTTCCTCAGGAATATTGTTTCTAAATATATAATAACTATTGACCCTAATAAAAATAATGTTATTGAATAATGGAAAAGACCTAAAAATTTCATAGAGATTCATTGTTTTCTTAGACTATCTAGTTAATACTGGCGGTTTGTTGAAAACTATGCTCGGTTATCTAGCCCCCTCACTGCGTAAATCAAAAATATTTAAATTAATTTGGATGAAAAATCATGATGATTTTTGGAGTAATTAAAAATAAGATTGAAAAATTATCTATTTTTTTACCTACCCATTATAAATGGTGATTTTTTCATCTATAGTGAATATTATTTGAAGGAAATTCGTTCTATCCTGATGTAGAATGATCAGGTCATTTCTTATGCTTAATGTTAATTGAAAATGGATGAGTTACATTACCCTATAAATGATCTGGAATTAGATACCATGATTTTTTTTCTTTAAAAATATGGAGGCATCATTTATATAGAGTAAAGTGTGAAATATATACTAATAATTAAAGTTTTAAGTATATATTCATTCATAAAGAGATGGATATGAGGTAGAGAAGATATATGGAACTGATTAAGTATTATAACTATATGATTCATTACTATTCTAGAAAATCAAAGAAATTAGTCGATGTTTTGTTTCATAAAAATAAGTCTACATTAACTATGTTTTGTTTGCAACATGACCATTTGGTTAATGATTTAATTAATTTTGGAATAGAAATTGTGCATGATGGAACTTACTATATTTTATTTTAGGTGTTAGTACAATCATATCTATCATAAATAATTAAGAAAACACAGAATGAGGATCATGTTTTATAGGAAAATGTAGAATGTGTTAAGAAGTTTAAGTTTTCAAAGTATAAAATTGATAAAGAAGGTGTTTTGAGATTTATAAAAAGGTTAAGTGCGCCTTATGATTCCTAGTTGAAGAGAGGATTTTTGAGTTAAGCTCATATTTCCTCATTTTATATTTATCCTAGAAACACTAAGACGTACAGAGAACTTTGGGAGTAGTATTGATGGGATGAAATCAAAAGAGATATTTTTGACTTTACCATGAAATGTTTGAATTTTCAATAGGTTAAAGAGGAATGAAAATTACTAAAGGGGTTGCCTCAATATTTTCTAGTGATGATGGGGAAAGGAGAAAATATATCCACATATTTCATGGTGGGATTACTAAATAAATCTTGAGTGAATAATACAGTTTAGGTTATTATTGATCAAATATCTAAATCCACAAATTTCATTCCCATTCGAGATATTGTTTCTTTAGATCAAATTTCTCAAATATATATAAAAGATATAGTAAAGTTACATGTATTTTATCTCTTAATTATATGTGACCATGATCCTAGGTTCACATTTACTTTTTAGATAGGAATTTATAAGTCGTTGGGTACTAAATTAAATTTCAGTAAAACTTTTCATCATTAATCTGATGGATAGTTTGAGAAAACAATTTTGGCTTTGGAAGAAAATCTTACTGCTTATTCTATAGATTATAATGGAATTTGGGATCAACATATTTCATCGGTTGAGTTTTCTTATAATTTTTTTTTATTCAATTATAAATATGGATCCTTTTGAGGTTTCGTATAGAATGCGATTTCAGTCTCTATATCTTTAATATAAAGTATGAGAAATTAATTTTATGAGAACACATTTGGTAAAGGAAATGGATGATAATGAGAAGATGGTTCAACAAAATTTGATTATGAATCATACCAAGAAAACAATCTATGTGGATAACCATAGGAAAGATCTCTCTTTTGAGGTAGGTGACCATGTTTTTCTTCAAGTATCTCCTTCGAAAAGTGTTATAATTTTTGGTAAAAAGGGGAATCTAAGTCCATGGTTCATTAAACCATATTAAACCCTAGATAAAGTTAGATCAATGTCCAACTGAGTGTTTACCTCTGAGTTTATCCTAGGAACATAACTTATTTCATGTTTCAATGTTAAGAAAACATGTGCTAGATTAATCTCATGTTTTGATCCATAAATTAGTTCATATGGATGATAAAATTTATTATGATGAAAAACTAGAACAAATTCTTGACCATTGAGATGAGGTATTTTGGAATAAGAAAATTTATCCAATTAAGGTTTTTTTGGAAAAACTATATGTTTGAAGAAGCAATATGGGAATTTAAAAATAAAATAAGGGAAAGATATCCCCACTTGTTTATGTAATGAATAAAATTGTGAGGAAAAAATTTACAAAAGGGGGAGATTGTAACAACCTTGGTAATATTATAATAAATATTTTTCATGTCTTATTCATATTTAGTAATTAGATTTTATAGAGATATATTCTTTATAAGAATATAAAGTAATTTTCTAGCCAAAAAGAAAAATAACTTTATTCTTATTATTTTTTTACATATATTGTTTTATTTAAAGGATTTATTTCCAAATTTTATAATTTTAATTTTAAAAAATTAACTTAAATTTTTAAATAAATATATCAAAATTATCTTAGGGTGAAATTTTGGGATTTTTTATAAAAAGATGGATTTTTCAGTGAATAATGAAAAATAATTTTTTTTGTAAAATTATCATTTGATTTGAAAAAGTCCCATTATTATTATTTAATTATATGTAATATAATTTGGATCATTATTATTCCTCATTTTGGTATAAGTTCATTTTTTGGGTTTAAAAACACATTTAAAAAAAAACCATTTTCATTGTATTTTTTTAAATTAAATTATTCCAATTATGTAAATTTAATCTTGATTAATGAATTCTACTGTTGGAATACTTATGTAAAATTTATTAAATATTACCCTTTTATGTTTTTTCATTATGGGTGGAAATCATAGTAAATATTTGTCACCCCAGTAAGGGTAAATTGGGTAATCAAGATTAAAAATAATATGAGAATGCCTTAAAATATCCCTAAAAATCATCTTTATGTTACCACATAAGTTTTTTTGACCTTGAATACACTTTAATAGAAAATTTGGAAATTTAAATCCACTTTCCTTTGATTATAAAATTTATATCATTTTAAGTAAATATAAAGGCAAAAATGCCACTCTCTTGCATTTAATATCTATAATATTTTGTGTTAGGGATAAAAAAATTTAGGTTTGGTTATAAATGTTTATTTTAAAGCTAAAATATATTTTTTATCAAGGTAATTTATTCCAAATGTTTAGTGTTGAAATTATTACTTAATGTTTTTGCAACATCGACACAATATTTATTTAATTAATGGAAAAATAAAATAAATGATTCTAAGCATATTAAATGGAATATAATTTGAATGAATTTTTATGTTAAACTATTTTTTAGATAAATATAACAATTTATGTATGTTTTAATGTATTATGTTTTAATTCCTCTACTATCATGTTATTTTCAAAGTCAAATTAAATAAATAGTTTAAAAAATAACATAAATGATATTTTATAATAAATGATATTTTATTAAATGATTTAAAATTACTAAAAATACTATATTTGGAGAAATTATTAGTACATGGTTGAAAATATCATCCATGTTCCATTTATGGACTCATTTTCCTTTTATAGTTACTATCTTTACCCCTAAATTGTAAAAATTTTATTATTACAGTAATCATCCAAAAGGGTTTACACGGGTGAAAACAAAAATATAAGGGTAAAAAAAACAATCTAAACTTTTCAAAATTTTATTATCTAAGAGTATTTACACCCATAATCATTATATATTATAATTATATTATTTTGATCCATTTTTCCTTGACAATAATTTATATTAATTTAATACTTTATGTAATTCTAAAAGTGTCTATTCCCTCACTTATAAAAGGGAATCTCTTATCCAATTTTATTCACATGTCAATTATTTTTGGGTTTGTAAATCCCTACCAAAATAACTTCCTTACACCCCTCCCCACATCCTAGAGGCCTAGGTTGATCAAAAATACATCCTAGGAAGGATTTAGGTATAAACCTAAAGAGGTTGTTTAAAGAATCGGTATAGTTTTTAACCAAGTGTTTTCATTTTATTTCTTCTTCTACCTCATTCAAATATTCTCCAACCATGATGAAATAATAAAAACAATATATTCAATATACTAGGATGTTATTATGTTAATGAAATAACCTATATACATCTTCTCTTCTCTCAAATGGGAAACAAAACCATAATTCATGTGTAGGGTGGACTACCGCCTCACGAACCATTGTAATTTTTTTTCCATCACTGCCTCTCATGAATTGTTATAATGATGGATTTAATGTATATATATGTTATTCATATAATAATTAAAATTTTGGAAAATTAACATATCATCTATTTTATTTCCTTTTACATTTATTAAAAAATGATGACATCGTTCATGCGTACGTGTGAAGTGCCAACTCCACGAAGTGATGTGATTCATTTTTCATCACCCCATCACATATATTATATATATTAAGTATATTTTAAAAAATAATATGGTATTTATGATAAAATAATCATTTTGGAAATGTAAAATAACACTTATCTTCTTTCTATCATGATTATTCATAAATGGAAATGTTACTCATGCGTATGTACAACTTACCATCTCCATTATTGTAACATAGTTAATTTTTCATAACCATCATTAATGATTAGTTTTAAAAGTATAATTTATTTAAAAAAATGATAATTATTTCATGGTTATTATTCTAGAGATGATAGAATAATTACCTCATTGACCTTAGTCAACCTATTAAAGTTAATTTGAACATATGATCCAAATATCATCAAAACATTAGACATGAAATTAAATTATTATGTAATTAAATATATAAAACATCCTAAAATTTAAAAAAAATACCATGTTTGATAGTATACACCACATGAGACAATGAGATTAAATGAAAAATGAAATATAATTTTTTAAATATAACCATTATAACCTAACTATTGAATTTTCAGATATGAACAGGGTTAACCACATTATGAAAATATTTATAATGGTTTTATACAATTTATTTATTAATAATATATAAGAACACAATTTTTAGTAAAATCATTTTATACTTCAAAAATACTTTTTCTTCATTTTTTTTTCATTTTTTGGGTGGGAATTATAGATAAATTATGCCACTTTTAGAAATTTTATTTTATATAATTAAAATAAATTTTAAAAAAAAATTCCAAAATTAACACATGGGGGAAAATTTTGGATTTTTATGAAATGATTGATTTTTCAGTGAATAGTTAAAAATACCGATTATTTAAATATTGTCATTTCATTTCATTAAATATAGTAAATTAAAAGTACCATTATATTTTGGATTTAGTATTAATTTTAAATATTATCCATTTGATTTAGAATAATCTAAATTCAATTAATTTTTTTTATAATTTTAATATAAGTTAATTTTTATGCTTAAAAACATATTTTTCTAAAAAACGTTTTTCCACTAAATTTTATGTATTTATTTAAAAATTAATTTATACCACTTCTAGAAATTGAATATTGAAAAATTGATACCATATTTGTAATTAGTAGTTTCAAATTTGATAAATAGGACCCATTTATTTTTAAGCATTATGAATAATAAGTGTGGTAAAATTTATCACCGGAGTAAAGGGAAAATCAGGAAATTAAGTTTAAAAATAAAGTGGTAAGGCATTAAAAATCAACCCAAAATATGAATTACTTTATTTTATGAGAGTAATTAAACCTTATTCATCCTAAATTATAATAAATGACATTTTGGATCCATTTTACTTAGATAATGACATTTATATTATCTTAAGTAATGAAAATTTCAAAATGTTATTCTCTTGACTTTAATTTCTCTAATATTTTTCTATAAGGATAAAAAGTTGTTATATTAGGTTTTAATTATTAATTTGAAATATTAATTAATTTTTTTATCAAGGTGACTAATTTTTTTTAATAATTAGCTTAAATTCTTACACTGCATCAATTGAGTATTAATTCAATTAATAGAAAAATAAAATAAATTATTTTAAAAAAAAAAGTTATATTTTTTGGGTGAGTTATAGTGAACCATGAGTTATATATATATATATATATATATGAAAAAGTAGAGATTTTTTAAAATTCTATATTCTAATCACAAATTTTTATTGATGTATTTAAAGTCCAATTAAATTAATAGTATAAAAAAATGTCATTATTGATATTTTTTGAAAAAAATATTTTATTAAATTATTTAAAATCCTAAAAAAAAACAATTGGAAACTTATGATAATATATGTTCTAAAATTTCATCTATTTTCCATTTATGGTCAAATTTTTACCTTATAATTAAAATTATAACTCTTTAAGAGTAAAAAAGGTGTTACGAGAGTTAAAGTGAAAATATGTTAACTACGAGGATAAACCAAAAGATAAGGTTTAAAATATCACTAAAACCTTTAATTTTTTTTATTTTTTAATGATATTAAACCATATCCTATATTATATTATAAATTATGTCCACATTTTTCAACTTTCACATGATAATGAATTTATTATATTTAAATATTTTTATTAATTCCATGTGTGTCTTTTCACTCACTCTAAAAAATCTCCATCGATCTTCTCTCCTATACACCCCATAGATCCTATTATATTGAAAAAAACATGAAAAAAATCTTCTGAAAATAATTATACAAGTTATATAGGTGCTTTTATTCCTTAAATATCAACCCTATGCCCCTTAAGAGATGATCTAATGGTGCTCTTTCAGAGAAGAGGTAATCGTCGTTTCGAAATATTTAAAATTTATTTCTTCTTAAACTTTTTATAAATATAGTATAAACATCATAAAATTATAACTAATATTTAATAAATATAATTACATGTTATTATGATAATGGTACAACCATTTACATCTCTTTTCCATCCTATGAAAAGAGAAAATATCTTTTGTGCGTACGTACAACTTATTTTCTCCATGTAGCGGTGGAATTCATTTTTCATAACCACTTTATTTGGATAGTTATAAATATTTAAATAATTAATATATATTATTTTTATTAAATAAATATTATTATTTAATTATAATATCAAATATGATTTATTACCTTCAAATCTGTTGGAAAATGATAACGTCGCTCGTATGCACATGTGACTATCACCTCCATGAAGCAATGCGATTCATTTTTCATTTCTGTTTTTTATGGATGGTATTATGGAATTATCTAATGAATATATATGATATAAAAATTATCCTAAAAATTTGAATTATTATTTACCTTTCACTTATTCTATCCACTAAAAAGTGAAAATAGTGTTCATGCGTACGTTCGGACTACCGTCTCAATGAACGACGTAATTAAATTTTTTCTATATCTACCATTTGTGAATAAATATAAATATATATAAAATTAATATATATGATATTTATATCATTTTTAAAATTTCTAGATGATGGAAACATTATCAAAGTACAAGGACCAAATCTACTTAAGCAAAACATACACAGTTATCCCCCAGAATAATGATTTTAATAAATGTGGGTGATAAAAGGATATAATTAAATAATATATGGTTTTATATATATGATTATGGTTTTAGAATATATTTATAATAAAAAAATAATTATTATATAGGAATTTCAATCACATATGATGTAAGTTAGACTTGAGGTAAGGATTTCTCGTCTCACTTTTGTTTCTGTGAGACATATTCCATATTCACCACTTTATTATTTCATATGGTAAATATAATTTACCTTTGATAAGATATATCATGGTTAAATTTACATTAATGGTATTTAAAGATTCATTTTAATTTATTTTTTCACAGGGGTTATGATCCAAAAGTAACCAAAGTGGTAGGGGTTTATTTCCCAATCACATCATTATTCAAGATTGTTTATGATTATATATTCTCTAAGAGAATTATATGATAATTATATATAAAACACAATATATTTAATTATAATATAGTTATTTATTTAAATTAAAAATTTTATTTTCATTTCCCTCTCTTTAATTACTAAAGCTACTGAACTAACGTTCTAAGGAAAACTGACCTTTTCTTCTACCCTTTCAAAAATATTATTCTTTCATGTCCATATTTTACTTAAAATAATTTAAATAAAATTTTTAATTTTATAAAATGATTTATCAAATACATTTTTACCCATGTTTTACTTTTAAGAAATGGTTAAAAATTAATCTTTTTTTTATTTTTAGAATGAGGTAATTTTTTTTACTTTTCTTACAAAAGTATGAATAGATTGATTTTTACTTATAAAAAATGAACAAAATTTACCTCTATAATGAACACTAAATGATTTGAAGCATAATTTATATGATGAAAAATTTATTTTCAAATAATTTTTTTTCTTAATATTTGTGAATTTTTTATATTTTAAATAAGAGATTTCGAAGTGGAAAGAGGTATTTTCATCAAGAAAATTTATAGTTATATTTTTAATTTATTTTCATCTATATCAATATAATTTGTTGAATATTATGATTTAATGAGGATATAATATAAAGATACCATCCACCATATTTTTATGGATGGTTTATATCCAGTTTTTTGGGGAAGTATTGACATTATGTATGCTAGTTCTTCTAATATGAATAATTATTGATTTTAAATTCATATTGATTAAGTTGTATTGTTTATTCATATGATGAATCCATTAGACTTACTAAGTGATGGGTGGGGAGTTTAATTACATATCCATTTGAGGTATTGATAGGTATCATGAGACAAACCAGTTATATATCCTTATTAAATGTGTTTTTGGTGTATAACTACCCATAGTTTAAACTATCTTCACACAAGGATTCAACGACAAGGTTTAGATGTCTGACCTTATGAATTCCATAATTATGAAATCAGTTGTTAATTTCTATGTGATTATTTTTAATAATATTAATGTATAAGTTTCTAGTTCATGTGATTATTTATATGGTATCATTTGATCTACATTTAATCATAACATATTTTTCTTCATGATCTTGTTATTTATTAAATGACTCGTGTTATCAGTTATTTACTATGAAATATTTTATTATACTTAGCCCTTATCAATCATCTGTGGTCACCCTTAGTTTTTTTCCTTTCCTAAGGATATGAAGAAGGAATATTTGAATGATTTTAAGGATAAAAAATATTTACTTTCACTATGTTTTTTATTTTATGTTTCCAAATGTAATACATGATTCAAGTACATATCTGGTTTACCAATAATACTAAACTATTCGGTATTTCAGGATATAATTCTCTGTGTCTAGTTCTAATTTAATAATGTAACCGCTGACTCTGGGCTATTAGGGTCTCGGCCTTTACACTTGGTATCAGAGGAAGTTTAGTAGAAACCTTAGGAACTATATTTAAGAAAACATTGATTATGGTACATAACCCTATGAATGCATCTAAGGATAAGTCAAAGTATAGGATAACACCCTAAAATTTTGTTAATATAGATAATATGTGGTTTCCTACTATGATTATTATTTCTTATAATATGAATTTTAATTTTAGTCAAGGGATGGGACCAGGAGGAATCATGTTAACATTGAATATGATAGGTAATGTGGTGATTATGGGAAAGAAAATTGGATTTGAGTGAAATATATTTTGATTATTCCTAATCAATTATCATGATATATGATTAAAAACATAAACATTAATCAACTCATGGAATCAAAAAAGAAGATAAGAATAGATTTTTCTGAGAGATCGGGTGATGGAGACCACGAAAGAAATAAATCTAAAATTCCTTAAGGTCAAAAATGTGGAAAGATACACCGTAGATAATGTATAAAAGAAATGGGAAAATGTTTTTTGTGTTGAAAATAAGGTAATAGATTAACGAATTGTCGAGAAAAAATGAAGAGTTCAATGGAGGGATATTAAGTTCATTCTAATGTACTATTTATAGTTCAATGTATTATGTGTGTGTAATATGATCACTATCCAAGCTATTTATCTAATAAAAGGGTTAAATCATAGAAAAAATGACATGTTATATTATAATCATTAAAGTGTATGGATTAAATTTCTTATGTATTGGGATAAAGGGATGATTAACATTGATGTATTTAATGGGATAGTATTGGTGACCTTGAAATTGGTTCGATATTTGATGAAAAGTTATTTAATTCATATTTGATGAATTTTATTTCATTTTTGAATTTATAGAAAAAGTATGTTGTTTTATTTGAGTAATATGGATTGTGTTAATTTTTGTAATCATATATGTTTTCATGTAGGTTTTACTTATGAGTTATCTATATCATATTGGGTTTATAAATTTAAGGTTTCCATAATTTCAAAGTCATAACACCCCTTTTGAGGTTTTAAGTGATGGGATTTTGAGGTGATTTGTAAATTTTAATGGGTTTTAAGAATAATAATATATTGAGGTTTAAATAACCCTTTTGTTTATTATATGATTGGTTATGTTCAATTTGATAATGGGATATAGATATTATTTATGGTTAAAAAGAGATTCATTGAAAATGTTATATTTTTGGAGATATTTATGTTCAAGGTAAGGATTGAATTTTTGGTTAGCATCTAATTTTTATTAATGTTGTTATACTGATATTCAATACATTATAAAATTATATAGTTATTTGTCATATTTTTGGGATGCTTCATTGAGTTGAAGTATATGTAACCTTTATGTATAACATTTGGTTTAACTTGAAATATTATTTTGGAAGAATAAAATTAAATTTTGGGAATTTAAGTTAAAAGGTATGTGATCACCGTTAAGGTTAAAAAATTATTTAATATCGAGGTTATTGAATTTAATTGTGATGTAGGTTTATTATTTGTGGAATAATATAAGTTCAGCCTTTGGTTTTAT
This sequence comes from Viscum album, assembly GCA_963277665.1. Lineage (NCBI taxonomy): Eukaryota > Viridiplantae > Streptophyta > Magnoliopsida > Santalales > Viscaceae > Viscum > Viscum album. The sequence goes on from OY728136.1 coordinate 1,880,827,518, forward strand.
TTTGGAAATTTATAAGTAAAGTATATTATTTATTCACAAGAAGGATAATACATTTTGTATATTTTCTTACCTTTTAGTAACTATTTTAGTTTTGGTTAAACATTAAATATAGTATTAATAAATTTTTATCCTTTTTTGGATTCTATTTTCTATTATAATTTGATTTTAGTACTTCAGGCATGAAAAATTTATCTTGAATAGTCATCATTTGTAGAAAGGATGAGATTTTAGTGGAAATTAATTAAAGCATGAATTATAAATTTCCAGTGAGTATATTAACTTATTTTATTAGTATATATGGTAAATAATTACTCAACTCTAGGAAAGAGATCTTGAAATAAAAATTTCTATTATGATCGTTTCAAATAAATTGACGATATTTTCACCCATCATATATTTATGGTTTTGTGGACATTAAATTTATCCTAAACATGTTATCTATCAACCTATATTATTCCTTGGGAATTAGTTTTCTCCTCCATGTATATATTTTCACTTACCACTAGTGTACTTCCATTTGAAAACCTAGTTTTTTTATTCCAGTTGAACTTCTTTTTTCCCTTTCCTACTTTTAAGATGAGGTTTTATTAACAGTTTTTATGTTGTTGGTTTTTAAAAAGTGATTTTTAAATATAAAGTCCTTTATTAATAAGAAAAATTTAATATTTAAAGGATTAAAATTATTTAAGGGGGAATAATGTAACACCCTGATATTTTAAAAGAACACTATGTTTGATAACATATACAACAAAAAACACCTCACTTAAATGAACCATGAAATATTATTATTTAAATATTAATGTTATAACCTAACCATTGAATTAGAGGGTATGAATATAAATAACCATATTATGAAAATATTTATAAAGTTTTTATTTAATCATTTATTAATAATAAATATGTACTTGATTTTTAGTAATTTTTTTATACTTCAAAAATATATTTTCTTCAAAAATGATTTTATTTTGCATTTTTTGCGTGGGAATAAAAATTAATTTATACCAATATTAAAAATTTTATTTTATATAATTAAAATAATTTTTTAAATTATCATATCAAAATTAACTTCAGGTGAAATTTTCGGATTTTTCTCAAATGATTGATTTTTAAGTGAATAGTGAAAAATACCGATTTTTCAAATACTGTCATTTATTTTCATTTACTAAAGTAATTTAAAAGTACTATAATATTTTTTATTGGTTATTAATTTTATATATGATTAATTTTATTTATAATAATCTAATTTATATAATTTTTTTTCATGATTTTGATATAAGTTAATTTTTCTGCTTAAAAACCCATTTTTCTAAAAAACTATTTTTCATCACGTTTTACATATTTATATTAAAATTGATTTCAGAAACATATAGAAATTGATTTCATAAAAATAGTTACCATATTCTTAATCATGATATTCAAATCTAGTAAATATTTTTTTTTATTTTTAGGCATTATGAATAGTAACTGTGATAAAATTTATCACACCAGTATAGAGTAAATCAGGTAATAAAGGTTAAAAATAATGTTACAAGGCGTTAAAAATAAACCGAAAACTTGAATTTATTTTATTTTATGGTATTAATTATACCATATTCATCACAATTTAGAATATATGGCATTTTGGAGCTATATTACTTGGATAATGACATTTATATTATATTGAGTAAAGAAAATTTCAAAATGTCACTCTCTTGACTTTTATATCTCTAAATTTTTTTCATAAGTATAAAAGTGGTTATTTTAGTTTTTAAATGTTATTTTTAAATATTAATTAATTATTTTTATATTGGTAATTTAGTTTTATTTTTTTGTGATTTAATAATTATCTAAAATTCTTACACAATGCCAATTTAGTATTTATTCAATTAATAGAAAAATAAAATAAATAATTTTAAAAACTATTAAATTAATATTTTTTGAGTTATTTATAGTTATCCATGAATTTTATAGATATAGATATATATATTAATTATTAGATATATTTTAAAAATCTATATTAGTATTATATATTTGTCTTGATGTCTTTAATGTCAAATTAAATGAATTTTTTTAAAAATTACATTTTTGATATTTTATGAAAAATAATATTTTATTAAGTTATTTAAAACCATAATTTTCTTGTAATATTAAAATTAGGATAATATATGGTCTAAAATTTAATATATTTTCCATTCATGGGAAATTTTTTACCTTATAAGTAAAATTATAACCCTTTAAGAGTAAAAAAGGCGTTACCACGGTTAAGGTTAAAATTGGTTAACTAAGGGGTTAAACCAAAAATAAGGTTTAAAATACCACATAAACCTATTGAAATTCTATTAATTGATGATATTTAAACCATATCATAACTTATATTCAGATTATGGCCACATTGTTTCACTTTAACATGAACATGAATTTATTATATTTAAGTCTTTTTATTAATTCCACATGTGTCCTTTTTCTCACTATAAAAGGAACCACATCTCCTACATTATATACACCACATAGAGCCTATTATCACTAAAAAAACATGAATAAACCTCTTATAAACATAATTATAAAAGTTCTTAAGGTTATGGTATTTCTAAAAGACCAACCCAAGGTCCCTTAAATGATGATCTAAAGGATCTTTTTCAAAGAAGTGGAAATCATCTTTACCAACTCTTTCAAATTTATTTATTCTTAAAATTAATATAAATAAATTTTAATAATAATAAAATTATAAATAAAGTATCATAAATATAATAATATTTCAGTATAATGACGGCACAATCATTTTCCATCTCTTTTCCATCCTAAAAAAAGTGAAAAAATTTCTCGTGCGTACATATGACTTACCATCTCCATGCAAAGAAGTAATATTTTTTTCATCACAAATTTATTTGGATTGTTATAAAGATGTAAATAATTAATATATATTATTTTTATTACATAAATATTCTTCTATTATTATAATATCATATATACCTTCTTACCTTTCAATCCCTTGGAAAATTATAACGTCGCTTTTGCGTATGTGTGGACTACTACCTTCACGAAATGATGTGATTTGTTTTTCATTTATATTTAATATGGATGGTAATATGAAAATATTTATTGAATATATAAGATATTTATGATATAAAAATTATCATGTAAATGTGAATTATTATTTACCTTTATTTTATTTCGTCCATCAAAAAGTGAAAACAACATTCATGTGCACGTACAACCTACCGTCTCCATGAATAGTGTAATTCATTTTTATATCTCTACCTTTTACGGATGAATATATATATATATATATTGAATATATATATATATATATTGAATATATATATATATATATCGAATATATATTATATTTATATCATGATTAAAATTTTATATATGATGGTACCATGATCAAAGTACAAGGACCAAAACTACTAAACCAAAACATATGCGGAGAACAAAGTAGTTATCACCCAAAATAGTGATTTTAATAAATAATTATTAACAAATTGGTGATAAAAGGTTATAATTAAATAATATATGGTATTATATATATAATTTTGTTTATTTAATAGATTTATAATAAATTTATATTTATTATATAAAAAGTTTTTACACATACAAAGAAATTCAGACATGAGGTATGGGTTTCTCATCTCACTTTTGTTTCTATGCGTTATAGGCCATACTCACCACTTGATTCTTTCATGTGGTGTATATACATCTACTTTGATATGATATATCATGAATCCCTTTAAAATATTGTTTTTTAAACATTCATTTAAATTTATTTCTTTCATTGGGGTTGTGATTCTAAAGTTACTAAATCAAAAAGGGTTTATTTCAGAATCTCATCATTATTCAAGATTTTTTATGTTGAAGCCTCCATTGGGATAATTATTTGATATTTATATCTTTAAATAAATTTATTTTATTATAATATGGTTATTTATGTAAATTTAAAATTTTACTTTCATTTTACCCTCTTTAAGTACTCATGATACCGAACTAATGTTTCTAAGGAAATCCAACTTTGTTTTTCCACTATGTTATGAATATTTTTCTTCAATATACATATTTTCATTAAATTTTTCAAATAATATTTTTTTATTCTCAAATTATTTATTAAATAATTTTTTATCAATGTTTAAATTTTGAAAAAGATATAAATGGAATCTTATTTTCATTTTTTGAATGTGATAGTTTTCGACTTTTCTTACGAATGTGTGAAAGGAATGATTTTTAACTTATATGAAATGAATAAAATTTCCCACAATAATGAGAACTAAATATTTTGATTGTTTTAAAACTTTTACATGGTTATTTTCAAAAAAAAAATTTCCTTAATATATTGGAAATTTTTAGATTTTTAATAAGTGATTTTAAAGTGAAAAGGGGCATTTTCCCCAAGAAAATTCCCAGTAATATTTTTAAATAATTTTCATCTATGTTAATATAATTTGTTGAAATTATAATTTAATGAGAATATACTCCAAAGATAAAATCTAAAATATTTTTATATATTGTTTATGTTTAGTTTTTATAGGGAAAATTATGAAATTTCTTAGGCAAGAATTATTAATTTTTAAGGCATGTTTATTAAGTTTTATTGTTTATTCACATAATGAATGTGTTTAATAACTAAGTGATGAGTGTTTAATAAAATTAAATTTCCCCTTGATTAATTTTTAGGTCTCACGAGACAAACTAGTTGAAAATCCTTATTAAATAGGGTTTTAGTGTATACCTACCCATAAATTAAACTATGTTGGCACAATGATTAAACAGTAAGTTTTTGATTCCCAACATTATGTATTCCATAATTATGATATATTTTAATTTACCATGTGTTTATCTTGAATAATATATAGGGATAAGTGTCAAGATCATGTGATTATTTGTATGTCATCATTTGATCTTCATTTACTCCTACCATATTATTCTTCATGGTTAAGTTATTAATTAAATGAATTTTTTAGTTATTTACCATAAAAAATTGATTATTCCTTATTTAATCATGTTAATATCCACATAACCCTTACTGATTATTTGAGATGACCCTTATTTTTTCCTTTCCTAAGAATATAAAGAAGGAATATTTGAATGAGTTCAAGGATGTAGAATATTTACTTTCACTATGTTTTTTATTTTATATTTTAAAATATAACTCATGATTCAAGTATATATATAGTTTACCAATAATACTAAATTATTTAGCCATTTTGTAGATGATTCCTTGTATTTAGTGCCAAATTAATAAAGTAACCATCAGCTCTGGGCTACTAGTGTCTGTGTATTTATAATATAACATGGAAATAAATAAAATAAAAATAATAATAAAGATTAAAAAGGTTATTAAGAAAGTAAATAATTGAAATTTTTTATTATCCTTAAAGATAAACAATGTAAAAACGAGACAGACTCAAGGTAAGGGACACATTAACTTAAACCCTTGTTTTAAATGTTTTTAAATATTTATTTTCTAAATATTTTTCATCCATGTCCATATTATTAAAATTATTTTATAAATGTATTATTATGTACATAAATTAATTATAAGGTTCATTTTATTTTTCTTTTTATCTCCTTTCAAATTTTTTAGAAGTATTTTTTTGTATATTTTATTTGAAATGTTTTGAATTTATTTACAAAAGGAAAAATTAATGTTCTATATTAACATATATGGCATAAATATATTTTTCCGTCATCATTACCATTATTTTATGTTTGGATTCATTTAAATGTTTTCATAATTTTTTAAAATTAAAATCTGAATTCCCTTTTTTTTTGGTTATTTTAGTTTTGAAAATGGTATTTTATAAAGGAAAGTGTATTTAAATATCTAAAAGTGTTTTTCATAGGGGTATAAAATAGTTTTTCAGTGGTTTAATTATGAAAAGTTATATGAAATATGTTTTTTATATGGTATGTTATCATTATGAATGAAGAGTGGGTGAGCCTGATATAACTCATAAGAATATATAATCTTGGTATATCTTATAAAAATAGGTGATCCCAATACAACTTATACGAATGGGTGATACCAATATAGATTATACGACGGCTGAGTTCCAATATAGATCTCCAATTCATTGGGTAATATTCCTTTTCATTAAAGGAAAAAAGAAGGGAGTTAACTATGGAGGTTTATCCTATGGATTTAACTAGGGTCTAGTTATTTCTGACATGAGTTAGTAATATAATTCTCTAAGTCACATAAAATGAGTTTCGATTTTCAATATATGAGTTTTAAAGTTTTTCTTTGAGAAAAAGGTGTTTTTATTGCACATGGATATGATTTTTTTTCTTATTATTAAAGAATATATGATAAAGTTAAACATTTCATGAGTTTTCTTATTTTTCATTAGACTTATAGATTTTTTTCTTTTATGTCCCTTATTGAGATTTTTATGCCCATCCCACATTTTGGGATGTTTTTCATAGGGTTTTAAGAATGAGTAGGGACAAGGATGAGGTTAAGATGAAAATTTTAAAGATATTCCATGAAAAGAAAATGTGTTTATTGTTAAAAATTTTATATTACAGGAAAAATTGATACTATATAGAAGTGTACACTTTTTAATATATGAGGTTTTTATGTAAGGGTTATAACCTAATTATCTAAAACTCTAAACCATAACGATTCATAAAATTTAAGAAAGATAATTCTTGATTAAAACTCATAATTATATAATGTTATAATATTGGTTTCTTATAGTTGGTATTATAGGAAAGATTTAGATAACATCATAGGTTTGGATAATAGAATAAATTTGAAAGATCGTACTTTATGGTTATATTGAAATGATATAGAAATTAAATATGATCATGACTCTTTATCAGTTTATATTTATTCAGACTGGTATTCAGTAGAGAAAATATGGAAGTTGAATTAGGATGGTATCATAGGAAAATATCTTTCCAAATCAGTAGCTCATAATGGTTGGAGTTATAACTGAATAGTTTTTTGTAGTAATGGATCAGTTGATTCATGCTATAAGTGGTGGTGGCATCTATGTTAGAGAGAAAGAAGATTTAACACAGAGGAACAAGTTGATAGTTGATAATTTTATAAATATTACTCTTTGAATTTAAATATAACTTTAGTTATAGTGGTATATTAAGGATTTATCAATTCATTGGAAAATATATTTGAAGTCTAGGGGAATTCTTAACATCAAGAGGTAATTATTTTCATTTCTTATTTTAAAGGTGAAGCTGATCAGTGGTAGTCATTGGTTAAGAATACTAGAGAGAGAAGATATTGATGCTATGTAATGGGTTAAATTTAAGAATATTTTCCTAAGGAAATATTTCCTTAAATTTATTTGAATCATGATGGAGATTTTTTTGGAATTAATGAAAAAAGATAAAGATTTATTATCCATCTATGATTTTTTTACAAGATTCACTAAGAACATACCGAATTTTATTCAATAATTTTATTGTAAAATAAATATATTTTAATCAAGATTGAAACCAAGTTTATAAATTGATTTGTCCGCATGATAATTTAAAAGTTATAATAAATTAATTTGTTGTGATAAGAAAATTGATATGGAGTTTTCCGACCCATACGTTCCTCGAGATGAAAAATGTAATACGCGGTCATGGTGGTAAGCGATAGAGAAGATTTCAACTAATATGTATAGAGTTAAGACCCAAAAATGTTCCAAATTTTGTAAAATACATTGTATGTAATATTTAAAAGGATTTATAATGTGTTACCCATGTGGTAAGTTTGGTTATAGGGATCATGATTACAAAGAAAAGAGTCCTAGGAAATCCAAGAATAGGGTAACAAATATATATCCAATGATGAATTTTTTTAATTAAAATGAGTTAAGACATTATGATAGTATGTTTCTAATGTTTTTTTACTCAGGGTGGAAATCATAAATATCGAAAGAATAAAGGTGTGTAAAAATAATTTTATTCTAGTACGGTTGAAGTTAGTCTATCCACTGAACTGGTGATAGGTACATTAATTTTTATTCAAATTATGACAATGCCTTGTTTTACTATGGATATTCAAATTCATTTATTTTAGAGTAATTTTCAATTGAAATGGGAATATAACTCCGAAAAAAAATATATAAATTTTGGTTAAATATCCATGTAGAAATATTAAAGTAACCAATATTTATAAGAATATTTCTATTGTTATTAGTGGGATGATATTTCATGAAAATATTTTCAAACTTCCCATAATATAGATTGATATTATTTTGGGCATGGATTATATTTCAGTTTATCATGATAATATAAATTGAAGAAACAATAAATTTTTATTTAATGATTTCATACCTTTTATAACCTACCAATAAGATGAATAATTGATTTGAGATGGTAGTGAAAGTTACTTTTCTCATGTTGTCGAAAAGAAAGAAATTGTTTAGATTAGTGATGTCCTAGAAGTGAATGAATTTATAGATTTATTTCTTGAATATTTTTTTAGTTTTATTCCTAAAAAAGGATTAGATTTTAGTATTGAATTAGTGTCTAATGTTAATCCTATTTCAAAAATACCTTAAGGAATTGATCGAGTAAAACATTTTGAATTGAAAGTGAAGTTAAAAGAGTTGATAAAAAAGGTTTCATTATTCCTAACACTTTTCCATGGGGTGATTCTATTTTATTTATTAATAATAAAGATGTTTTAATGATGATTTCAATTGATTATAGTGCCTTGAATAACATCACTGCAAAGAAAAAGTATCCTTTTCCACATATTGATTATTATTTGATCAGCTCCAGGGAGTGTAATATTTTTCAAAGATTGTACCCTAGTTAAAGTATAATCTGTTGAAGTTAAAGAAGATATATAACATAAATACTATGTTTTGAACTAGGTATGAGTATTATGATTTTGTATTTATTCCCTTTTGGTTATCTAAGGAACCATCTATATTTATGAATCTTATGAATAGAGTTTTCCATAAATATTTGGATAAGTTTATTGTTGTGTTTATCGATTATATATTGATATATTCTAAAATTCATAATAATAATTAAATATACATAAGGATTGTTTTTAAATCATTAATAGAAAAGAAACTATATGGAAAATTTAGTAAGTTTGAATTTTGGTTGCAAGTAATTTCTTTCCTTGGTTATATAGTTTATAAATATGGAATAACTGTTAACCCTGATAAAACTAATGTTTTTGAAGAATGGAAAAGAATTGAAAATTTTATATAGACTCATAGTTTTCTTATATTTTCAGGTTTCTAAGGAAAGTTTTTTGAAAAAATTTATTGGTTATCTATCCAACTGACCGATTTAACTAAAAAATGAGTTAAATTGAACTAAATGAAAGAGTGTGATGATTGTTTTCAATAACTAAAAAGTATATTGATGAATGATCTAGTTTTGTCTACAACCTCAAGAAATGGTGAATTTTTTATAGACAGTGTTTCTTCTTTAAATTGATTTGGTTATGTTATAATGCATAATGATTAGGTAATTTATTATGATTCTCGTCAAATGAAACCACATGGGTTAAATTATCTTAAAAATGACTTGAAATTTGATTCTATAGTATTTTGATTTAAAAAACTTGGAGGAATAATTTATATGGAGTAAAGTGTGAAATATATACTGATCATAAAAGTCTGAGGTATATATTCACTTAGAAAAAGTTGAACATTAGATAGAGAAGGTAGATGGAATAGATTAAGGATTATGACTAGATGATTGATTGCCATCTTAAAAAAGAAAACAAAGTAGTCAATTCTTTGATTCATTAAAATTATGCTATATTAACCAGGTTACATTTCAAACATGACCCTTTAGTTAATGATATTATTAATTTTGTCCTAGAAACTGTGCATGTAGGAACTTCCTCTATTTTTTAGGTGTTAGTACAATCATTTCTATTAGAAATAATAGAGAAATATCAGAAGGAGGATCATGTTTTACAAGAAAAGGTAGAATCTGTTAAGAAGGGAAAGTTTTTAGAGTTTAATGTTGATAAATTAGGTGTTTTGAGATTTTGAAACAGGTTATACATTCCTTTTGATTCTAAATTAACGAGAGACTTGTTTTGTTAATCTCATAGTTCCCTATTTTCTATTCAACATGGCAATACTAATAGGTAAAGAGAAATTTTGGGGTATTGCTGGTGGGGTGGTACGAAAGGAGATATTGTTGACTTTACCATGAAATGTTTAACTTTTCAACTTATTAAAATAAAAAGATAATTAATAAAGGGGATGATTCATCCTTTTAAAGTGCCATAGTTGAAATGGTAAAACATATCCATGGATTTAATGGTGGGATTACCGAATACATATCAATGTAAAATGCAATTTGGGTTATTATTGATTGACCAAATGAATCTGAAAATTTCCTTACCATTTGAGATACTATGTGTTTAAATCAAATTTATTGAGTATATCTCAAGGATGTAGTCAGTTTATAAGGAGTTCCTATCTCTATTGTATCTGATCATGATACTAGGTTAACTTATAATTTTTTTGAAAGGATTTCAGAAGTCATTGGGTACTAAATTAAATTTCAATATAACTTTTCATCCTCAATATGATGGAAAATCTAAGTGAATGATCATTACCTTGGAAGATATGCTTCGTGATTGTTCAATGGATTACTAGGTATTTTTGGATCAATATCATTCATTGGTTGAGTTTTATTATAACAAAAATTTCTATTCCAGTATAAAAATACACCTTTTGATTCATTGTAGGGAAAGTGATGTCAGACTCAATATTTTTGGGATAAAGTAGAAGAAGGAAAGTTTATAGGACCAAAGCTGGTATAAGAAATAGATGGGAAGGTGTAGATATTTCATCAACATACGAGGAAGACTTAGGGAATGGAAAAGTTATATGGATAAATGGAAAAATTATCTTCATTTTAAGTTATGTGATCATGTTTTTCTTAAATAATCTCTATAGAAAAGCTTTATGTGTTTTGTTAAAAAGGGGAAACTAGTTCTATGGTTCTTTAGACCATATGAAATCCTAGAGAAAGTTGGATATTTTTCCTACTGAGTGGACTTAACTTCAAGTTTCTCCCAATTATATAACATATTTTATGTTTCAATGGTAAGAAAATATGTCTCTGATTCATTTCATGTTTTGATCCATCAAGTAGTTAATTTTGAATATATCCTTTATTATGAGGAAGAACCACAGAAAATGCTGAGGTGTTTAAAAAAAAAATATTTAAGGTGTTTTTAAAAAACACCCAGTTAAGGGGTTTCATAATAAGGTAATTCACTTAGTTAAGGTTTTTTTTGAAAACCATATATTTAAAGAAGTATCATGGGAATCCTAAAATGCTATGAGGGAAGGATATCCTCACTTGTTTAAGTAATGAATAAAATTGAAAGGATATAATTTAAAAAATAGAGGTGGGATAATGTAACAAGCTAAGTAATATTATAATCAATATTTTTATTGTATTATTAATATTCATCAACTATAATTTATTGAGTTATATTAATTATATGAATATTATGTAATTTTCCATCCTAAAAGGAAAACACTTTTATTTTTACTAAATCTGTTTACATATATGGTTTTATTTGAATATTTATTTCCAAATTTTGGAATTTTAATTTAAAAAAATTCACTTCATTGTTTAAATCATCGTAAAAAATTATATTGGAGTGAAATTTTTGGATCTTTTTGAAAAGATTGATTTTTTAGTGAATAATGAAAAATAATTGTCTTTTGTAAAATTACCATTTACTTTAAAAAAGTCCAATTATTATTTAAATTTTTTAAAAATAAACATAAGACTTATTTAATTAAATATAATCTAATTTTTATCATTATTATATCCCATTTTTTTATAATTTCATTTTTGTACTTAAGAACACATTTTTTTAAAAAATATTGTTCTTCATTTGATTTTACATTTTAATTTTATATTAAAATCTAACAATTATATGAATTAAATATTGAAAAATGGATTTGATATTTGAAATTATTGGGTTCAAATGTTGTGAATATTCCTTTTTAATTTTGGGTTATTATGAATAATAACCATATTAAATATTTGTCACCTTGATATGGGAATATCATTTAATTATGGTAAAAAATAATGTGATGAGGACTAGAACTTTCCCTAAAACTTTTATGTATTTTATTAAAAAAGTGTTTTTCAACCTTGAACGTCCATTACTAAAAAAATTGGCAATTTTTAACCACTTTCATTTGATTATAACATTTATATTATTTTAAGTAAATATAAAGACAAAAATGTCACGATCTTACTTTTAATATCTATAATAATTTGTGATAGAGACAAAAAAACTTATTTTTGATTATAAATAGTTATTTTAAAGATAAATTATTTTTTATAGTAATTTATATATAATTTATAATGACAAAATAATTTCCTTAAATGTTTACGTAATGTCAACACTATATTTATTCAATTTATTGAGAAATTAAATAATTTTTTTAAAAAATATTAAAAGTAATATAATTTAAATTAATTTTTATGTTATAATAATTTTTTAGAAAAATATAACATTTTATATATGTTTTAAATTATTATATTTTAATTCATTTATGGTCATGTTGTTTTCAAAGTTAAAATTGATGAATAGTTCCAAAAAATGACATTAATGATATTTTATAATAAATAATATTTTATTAAATGATTTAAGATTCCAAAAAATCATATATCTATACAAGTGATTGGGATATGGTTAAAATATATACCATGTTCCATTTATGTTCCAATTTTCTTTTTATAGTAACTATCTTGACCCCTGAAGAGTAAAAAACTTTGTTATCATGGTAATCATCAAAATGGGTTAAAAAAGATAAGGATAAAAAATAATATAAATCCATAAAAATTTTATTTTATGTGAGGATTTAGAACCATAGTCATAATATATTATAATTATATAAATTTTTATCTATTTCTCTAGAAAAGTAATTTATATTACTTTAATAATTTATGTAATTCCAAAAGTTCCCCTTCCCTCACTTATAAAAGGGAACCTTCTCTCTACTTTTCTCCACACTTAAAAAAGATTTTTGTTCATAAAATACCTACCAAAAACACTTAATTAAAAACCTAATCAAATAATATAGGAATTTTTTAATCATAAATCCAACCAAGGATGTATTTTTGTATAAACACTACAAAATAAACAGTGTTTAGCGGCGGTTTTGTGGCGGCGGTTCACAAAACCGCCGCTAAACATTTTCCGAAATACGTTTCGCGGCGGTTTTTAATAATCCGCCGCTAAAACTTTGTTTTTTTTAAAAAACCCCGACCCTTCCCTACCCCGACCCCCGTTTCCCCCGACCCCGCATGCTGCAACCCTCGCCCGCAGCCCCCCGCGACCCCCCGGCGATCCCGCGACCTCCTCCGGCGACCCCGCAACCTCCTCCGGCGACCCCGCGACCTCCTCCGGCGGTGCCTGCGACCGGCAACCCGCGACCCCCTTCTCCCGACGACCTTTCTCACTTCGACCTCGGCCCCAAAGTGAGTTTTCTCTATTATAACATCCATCTTGATGATTTGTTTATAATTGAATCTGAGATTCATTATATGGGTCTCTTGGTTAATGGATTTATTTTAGTTTTTGATCCTATTGGTATTTAATTCATTCATTTTTAAAAAATTATGTGTTTTAGGTAGTAGGCTTTAAAGATATCTTTTATTTTATAATCCATACTTGCTATATCATTTTTTTGGATTATATAAGTTGATTAATAAATTGATTTATGATTCTTATAATGGTTTGTTTTTTGAATTATTTGATTAAATGATTTATTAATTTGGAATTGATTTTGAAAATGGATTTTGAATCATGTTTTATTTGAAATTAAGTAGTTTGATTATTGATGTGTGATATTCCCTCCAAATAGTTTGAATTTTTAATTTAAATCCTACATGTATGGGTCATTTGTGAAATTGAAATCCTTTATGTGTGGGAAAATTAATAAATGAAATCCTTCCAATATGGGCTACGATAGATGGGATCATGTGGTACTTAGTAAGGGATATAATAAGAAAATAATTCTAGGATGAATTGTGGCTACCTATCAATGATTTACACTAAAAATATAACTAAATATTGTTTCCATAGTGGATTCACTTATCAGGGTGATTACCTCATTTAAGGGAACATATTTTAGGGATATGTATGTAAATAGTCATTTGACCATAGATTTAAAAGGATCTTAGTTAACTTATACCTAATATACCATAGGATTATTTTCTATTGTTTTCCTTTTCAAAGAGGTTATTTATAAATACATTATGAAATGGTTTAATCACATTTATTTTAAATGGAATGTGATGTATCAATTTGATTATTCTTTTTAATATATTCTAAAAGGGTGAATTACCATTTTTTTAATATATATATATATATATATTTTATTATTTTATTTTCCCTTAATAAGAATAATTGTTTTATTTTTCTAATGTCTCCTTATGAAAAACATGGTGTAATATTTCTAATATTCATTTTCTCACACCATACACTGACCATTGGGTGTTTTCAGGTCCTTTTTTATATAATGTATGTAACGGAAAGGTTCCTCATAGAAGTCATGGGTATCCATGTTAGTAGGGTGTGTGATATTTATGGTTACATGGTGTAATTTTTTTCATCATATCACATGGATAAGGGTTGGGATCTTAAAACCTCCCCACCTTATAACATATCATCACATATCCAAACTTCCCAAGCATCACAGCACCCCTAAGGCCAATTTTAGTTCCACATACCCACCTATAAACTTCCATCTTCTAATATACTCTTTGAACTCAACCATGTTATAAGAACACTCAGACTAAGGAAAAGGTCCTACCTGAAAACATTTTCCCCAACCATGAACCACAATTAAAACCCAATTATCTTTGAGGACGCATCCACCTCAACTATTTATTATCAACATCAAATGAAAATTAAAGGTTTAGGTAATGTTACTATACCACCGCACAAGAGGATATCGATAAGGCACTACACTACCCTGTGGAGAGCCAATCGGAACACCTTTGTTCCAATCCTCTCCACAACTCATGGCCCAAAATTCTTAGCACCACCTCACCTAGTTACCAAAATTATAATGGTGACACAAACTCATTGTCGCTGAAGGGATACATAGATTCCAACCACATTCTCTGACCTACATCAATCCAGAACTCAAGGCCCAACAGCCTCACTCCATTTCAAACAACCAAAGCACAACCCAAGCATAACCTTCATCTCAAGGTATTCAACCATCCAAAACCTGATCCAACACCCATCACCAAAACTAATACACTAATATGGTTCCTACCTGAGACCATCCAACTTGAAACTCTTGCCACACCATTAATCGATTACTTTCCTTCCATGGTTCTCAACACCATATTACTTACTTCGTCACCACAATTTTCTAGTTTTGAGAACTTCACTCATCATAAAAGAGGTCAACAGAACCTCAACTCAACCTTCAAAACTTCCCTAACATGTTTTCCAACTCACAACATCCATGAAAACTCCACCCAATTCTAGCATTCATTATTTCTGCCAAAACTACCCAGATTTGTCACACTTTCACCATCCATATCTCAACCAAGGACTACTTGGTTCTTCTTCAAAACTCATTCACATTACTAGGATAAACTTATCATTTCAACATTAACTTGAGGTGCCTCGCAGCCCACCACATCCATTCCCTTTCTATCCAACTACGTCTTTCCATTCCTGCTAACTCACTCCGTTGGTTCCCAACTTCCCCTATTGGAATGTCGCCCCTCTACCCAAACACGAAGCCTTCTCACTTAAGGTATACCTCCATCACCTACACACACCATATCCAAGTTCCACCTGGCCTTCCCTAAGAACCCCCAAACATGTCCCTTATAGGTTTCTATTTGGAACCTTGATTCCTCCACATCCACTCTACAATTTTCTCCACATTTCCATGACTAACATAATTCTCTCTACCTTAGGAGGGTCATTATCACTAATTTATTCAAGAAATTCAAACACCATGTCTCATGCTTCCATCACAAGATGAACCCCAAAACTTAAATGTGGCCATTTAGATTTCCCTAGAACAATAAAAAAAACATTACCCATTGTGAAAATGGTTTCAGTGAATGTAGTTAACTTGATTTAAAATGCATTTTGATCAGTTTCGATCACACATCAATGGGGTGTTGTTTGAGGAAACATAAATGTGCGATCGATGGTGTTATGATAAGTGTGTATCCCGATATTCTTATTGCTCCTCAATGAGGTGTTGACGCGGTCTCCTATGGACCAGACTTGTTCAGTTGTTCTGAAATGGTAAATGTGGTCAATGAATCATCTTTATTATATTATGCATACTTTATGGTCAATGGTTCATCTTTATTATATTATGTTTCTGTAATCTTACACTATCGTATATTTTGTGTAGGCACATTGTGATATACATGGATAAAAGCTGGATCACATTACCGAGGAACACACCTCAATATGTTAAGGGTTTGAATGGGTTTTTAGATTTTGCAATTTCTAATCGATTCGTTGAGGGGAGAATAAGATGTCCATGTCCTAAATGTAAATTTAGAACATGGTTGAAGAGAGATGAAGTTTATGAACATTTAATACTGAAGCAATTCCCTGAGCAATATTTGTGTTGGATTTGGCATGGAGAATCAAACAATACAGAAAGATTGAGGACTGATGTTAATCTACAGAATGAGGTCCCAAGTTCTTCGACAATGGAAAATGAAATGCAAAACCTCATAAATGATGCATTCGGCACTGCAAGACACCACTATGAGCATCAAAACATATCAGAACAACCAGAAGAGGGTGCTACAAATTTCAACGTGACAAGTGATGTTTCTGAGACTGTAACACAAGCAGATCAAGATTGTAACATATCATTGGATCCAAATGTAAGGGAAAACTTCAGTGAGGAAAATTCATTTCATGATTTAGTTGACGATGGAAATCAAGAGTTGTATAATGGGTGTTTGAAATATTCAAAGCTTTCATTTCTACTGAAGTTGTACCATATCAAATGTCTATGTGGAATTACAAATAAGGCAATGTCCATGTTATTGGAATTGATTCGTGATGCATTTCCTGAAGCAAAAATCCCAGAATCGTTTTATGATATGAAAAAAGTTGTTAACAATCTTGGTCTGAATTATACAAAAATACATGCGTGTCCCAATGATTGTATGCTTTACTGGGGAGAGGATTCAAGTAGACAGAATTGTAAGAAATGTTCTTCTTCTAGATGGCAGTAAAAGGGTGATGTTGTAAGTATGACTGAACATAATTTCACGGAGAAGAATAAAAGGAACACACCTGCAAAAGTTTTGCGTTACTTTCCTTTGAAGCCTCGATTGCAAAGATTATTCATGTCATCAAAAACCGTTGAACACATGAAGTGACATGCTGTAGATAATAACAATGATGGGTTAATGAGACATCCACGAGATTCCCAATCGTGGAAGACATTTGATTCATTACATCCAGATTTCTCAGCTGATCCTAGGAATGTTCGATTGGGATTGGCTGCCGATGGATTCAACCCATTTGGGACTTTGAGTACGAGTTATAGCATTTGGCCAGTTGTTTTGATCCCTTATAATCTGCCTCCGTGGATGTGTATGCAACAAACATCTTTTATCATTTCGATGATTATTCCGGGAAAACAAATTCCTAGAAATGATATTGATGTATACCTGCAGCCTTTGATTGAAGAATTGCAGGAGTTATGGAGAAACGGTGTTGAGACATTTGATGTTTCTTCTAAAACAATGTTTAAAATGCATGCTGCTTTAATGTGGACCATTAGTGACTTCCCTGGGCTTGGGAATTTATCTGGTTGGAACACTTATACGTGTTTGGCTTGTCCCATTTGTAACTTTGATTTTGAGCCCAAACGGCTACCTCACAGTAGAAAATGGTGCTTCTTGTGCCATCGAAGATTTCTTGATACATCTCATAGATTTCGGCTGAACAAATCAAAATTTAATGGTTGTATTGATCGTAGACCACCTCCAAAGTTGTTAACCGGTTCTGAAATATTAACATAGCTTGAAAATGTTAAAATAGAATTTCGTAAGGTTCATCATTTGAATGATAGCGGAAAACGAGTGCGAAGTGCATCGTCAAGTGAAATCAGAACGCAACAATGGAAGAAAAAAAGTATATTCTTCAAACTTCCGTATTGGGAATTTAATTCTTTGCGCCACAATCTTGATGTGATGCATATTGAGAAGAATGTATGTGATAATTTGATTTTCACATTACTTAATGAGCATGGAAAGTCGAAGGATAATCTCAATGCTCGTAAAGACTTACAAGTAATGAACATAAAACGTGATCTCTGGCCATATGAGAATGAAATGTATGCTCCGGCCATTTTTTCATTGAAAAATAGGGATAAAGATACGTTCCTTCAAATTTTAAAGAATGTGAAGGTATCTGATGGGTATTCGAGTAACATATCGAGGTGTGTTGACTTGAATAATCGTAAGTTATATGGATTGAAAAGTCATGATTCACATGTTTTGTTACAACAGTTACTACCATTGGCATTGCGTACATTATTACCTGAAAAAGTTACTGCTGTTGTACTCTATTTCTGCACATTTTTCAGACAGTTATGTGAGAAAGCTCTACATCCATTTCAGCTTGACAACCTACAAGAGAGGTTTGTATTGACCCTTTGTGCAATGGAGATGATCTTCCCTCCATCGTTTTTTACTGTCATGATGCATTTAACTGTGCATTTGGTTGACGAAGCTAAATTAGGAGGCCCCATTCATTATCGATGGATGTATCCAATTGAGAGGTATTTTATTTATATGTTTCCAGTTAAGTAAACATTTTTTGGCATTTAAATAAATGCATAATTTTTTTTTCACAGATATCTTGGGAATTTGAAAGCATACGTGAGAAATAAAGCTCAACCAGAAGGCTCTATTGCTGAAGGCTATTTGGCCGAGGAGTGTCTCACCTTTTGTTCCAGATATTTGGATGATATTGAGACAAGATTTTCTCGAGTTGGACGTGTTGACGACACATCAACTCAATCTCAAATGCATCAGAAATCAAAAATATTTCCTACTATTGGCCGATCAGTTGGGAGGACCTCATACGCGACACTAACAGAATTGGAATTATTACAGGCACATAGATATGTGCTACTGAATAGTGAAATTGCAGATCCATTTATTGAAGAGTTGAGGATAAAAACAAAGAGACGAATGAGAAGCCGAACACGAAATGAAAAATATATAACGAAAGCTGTGAATAAAGAGCTGGTAGAATGGTTTGCACGACATGTAAGTTTATAAATATTGCAATAAATACGAATATTACTTTGACACATACAATTTTCAAATCTATTAATTTTTTTTTTCAGATCATGAATACTGATACTCGAGATGACTTTTCAGAAGATTTGAAGTTTCTTTCTAGAGGTCCTATAAAACAAGTTAGAAAGTTCAACGCTTATAATGTGAATGGTTTTATATTTCGTACAGTCGATCGAGAAGTGGGTTTGAAAACACAGAATAGTGGTATTTTTACATTTGCTGAAGTGGAATACTATGGAAAGCTTCATGATATTATTGAATTAAACTACCACGGGAATTTTTCTGTTGTTTTATTCAAATGAAAATGGGTCGATTTTATCAAAGGTGTTAAAAGAGATTCCTTGAAATTTACTTCTGTAAACTTCTCTCGCTTGATGGATGTTGGTGATCGTGAACTGCATGATCCATATATCTTAGCATCGCAGGAAAAAAATGGTATATTATGTGAATGATGTTGTGGATGAAGGGTGGAGTGTAGTTACTCACGTAATACAAAGAGATTTGTATGATATGGGTGATGAAGTGGAAGATTTGACCTCTGCAATTGAATTTCATCAACAACAGGAAGCAGAATTATTTGTCCATCATGATATTGAAAATATTGGTCTAGCAAGGATGAATGAAGTGGATGAAGCAATGGAGCAGGAAACCGACATGATTGAAGGGGAAAATGATTTTATGTACAATTATTTATTCATTCAGCAACTACTTGTTTCATTTCTGTAGTCATTCATTATCATTGTTATATATATTTTGTTTGTTAATACTGGGCATCTATTATCATTTTTAATTTTTTTTCTGCATAAATTTTTTGAAATATATATTCTGAACTTAATTTTATTTGATTAAATGACAGGAATGCCAAGGAAGAAGCGGTACACTATTCCTTCTTCTTCTGCGACAGATGACGATCCGTCTGTCCCCACAGCATCATCTCCCCCTGCACCATCTCTGACACCATGAGTGGATGCCTCATTAAAGGATGAGTCATCGCCTCCCCCTACAGGAGCTTCAGCAGTGGGGCAGCGACACGCCCCCTCCAGTTCATCACGGACATTCTGGAGGGTCGCAGTCATAGGTACAAATTTTAATTAAATAAATTTATTGCATTTTGTTTATAGTAATTGTTTGCTCATTTCAGATGAAGACAATGAAACCGTGGAAAAAGACATAAAAAGTTCTGATGTTTGGAACATGCATGGCAAGAAGATAGTGGTGCCATTTGATTCTTATGGGGTCCCGACGGATGACGCCACAGGTTTACTTGGTCAGATTATAGGTCAGCTGGCAGCGGAGCCCGTTTCCCTGCCTATTTCGTATGATGATTGGAGGCATATGCCTCCAAACTAGAAAAATGAAGTTTATGATTCTCAGATAAAGGTAATTTTATTACTTTATGGTTTAATTGAATGTCATTTTACTAATATATTCAAAATGAATTTCTATATACAGATGTTCTTCCACTTTACCGTTGCTGATGTGATAGCATGGAAGTGGACATTGAAAAATCTTGGAAAAAAATGGAAAGATTTCAAATGGAGGTTGTGGTGTGATGTCAACGATTCTTCGTTGACCGTGCAGCAGATGTATGAGAAGATACCCAGTGGGGTACCGAAAGAACAGTGGAAGGTTTTTGTCGATAGACATCGTGATGAGAAGCGGATGGTATTGAAATATATATTATTACATTATCCTCATTTTACATTTATACATGTACATGAAGAGGAGATAGACATTGAATACAATACTGTTAAATTGAATTTTATTTATTTCAGGATCTCTCAAGAAATAATGCTTCAAACCGGGCGAAGCAGGTAATCCCGCACACTGCGGGTTCAAAAAGCTTTTCAAGAAGCTGAATGTCATTGGTAATCTTTTAATTAGTTTAAATATTTATAAGATAATATTATCTATTTAACATATTTGATTGATGATTTATCTTTGTTTAATGCAGTCACAGAGTTTAGGGCATGAAGCATCCCGAACAGAACTGTGGCTGGATGTTCATAAAAAAACAGATGGAAGTTTTGTTAATGAACCTGCCAGAGAAGTTGTGGTATGATGTCAATTATTTATTATAATAACTTAATATCAGTTTTTACTGTGTGAATATATATTGATATTTGATTTATAGGTAAAAATTAAAGAAATATGGGATGCCAATCCTGGGCAATCCTACTCAGTCTCCCAGGATGACCCGGTTGGTCAAGTCCTTGGAAAGGAGCATCCTGGTAGAGTGTGCGGGATGGGTTTGGGACCAGTAACATCTGAGGTCTTTCGCATGCCATTAGGGATTTCGGCCTCATCTACTCCTGGTTATAGTCATTTCATACCTGAAGATGCTCAGAGAGAGATGTCTGCTCTACAAAACACAGTTCACCAGCAGGGGGATCAGATATCTGCTTTGCAGAAAGAGTTGCTTGAAATACGTCAGCATATGAGCAGATATGCCCCCGGTGGTAGTGCATCGGGTAGTGGTGAGCAGGTAAATAAAAAAAAAATCAAAATCATTTATTTTGCAAACTTTTATTGGTTTTAATTTTTATTATAAATATGCAACAATATTTAATTTTCAATATAATGTTCTTACAGGTGGCAGCAGGTGGTGGAGATGAAGGTGGAGAGGGTGACGATGCAGCATCAGATGATGAGTAGTAGTATTGTTGATGTGTGGAACAAGTATGATAACAGTTGGTTTGTATATGTAACATTTATGGCACATAGTTTCCACCAAACATTTCCATGTCCTAACATTTTCTTGATTTCTCATGTTTCCTTCTATGCATTTTATTTATTGTGTTCTGGATTCCTCATGTGTTGACAAAAAGATTCTTAATGCAATATGCATGTGATGATACCACATCCAATGAGAATACCATATATGTAACCCATATTATACCCCTATTGGATCCATATCCAATATGTATCACACTAAAAGACCAATCCCATGACCATAAATGGATAAGGCATGAAAGGTTAATGATAAAAGGCTCTGTCATGGCCTTAAAATTTTTACACCACTCCAATGGGTCCAGGAATACCAATTTGTTTTTAGTTTAGGCATGGTGGATGTCATTGGATTCGGTGGATGTTGGTTGGAAATTGGTGGTAATACCTTCCTTCTTCTTGGTTAGTTTCCTCTTATTATTCTCTTGGGGATTCAATACAATGATTACTTTTTGGTCTAGGGTCTGAGTTGGTTTACATTTTGATGATCTTTTGGCACAGTGTAGGTTTATTTGTGGGTTTTTCATGCATTTGTGGTTTATGGTCATTTCTTCTTCACCCTATGGTGTGCTGCGAGTCGAAAAATATTCTTTAAGGTAGGGAATCAGTTATTTCTCTTTATTGTGTATCATGCATGGGGGGTTACTCTTGTTCATCTATGGGTTCTAGTTGTGCTGGCTTAATCAAAGATAAATAATTGGCTAATTGAAACTGAAGGGGGAAAATAGGAATGATTCACATGTTTTTAAAGATTTGATATTATTATGATATGATGGATTGTATGGTATTGATACCTTGGTTAAAATTATGGTCATTGGGGGATTTTCTTTCACTGGATGATATGTGTTGTGACTGTTGTGTCTATTGTTATTGTTTTGATATCACCCTAAAAAGGAAATTAACCAACCACTTATATTTTTCTAATGAAATGGATACTCTATGATTATGGATTGTGTTACAACACTCCTAAAATAAAGTATCATGTGATAAAATACCCATTGATAAATCTATAAAATGATCCTTGATGTGTTGTGATGCATGTACATGATTATGGGATGATGATGTGTGGATGTGATATTATGTGGGGATGATGGGTGAGATGTGGCTGTGGTTTTGGAAAATTTAGGGCAGTGGTGGAGCAGATCCAACATATTTTTTTTCCAGTTCAACATTTAGCAGCGGTTTTAACCGCCGCTAATGCCATACCTGTGAGCATTTAGCGGCGGTTAAAACCGCCGCTAAATGATGAACTGGGCAGCATTTAGCGGCGGTTTTAACCGCCGCTAAATATGTTATGTTGATATTTAGCGGCGGTTTTCACCGCTGCAGAATAGGCACATCAAACGCCTGAATTTAGCGGCGGTTAAAACCGCCGCGAATAAAAAATGTCAGATACCCATATAACCGCCGCTAAATGAAGAGAAACCGCCGCTAAATGACGGATCTACGACCCATTTCTAAAACCGCCGCGGAATCGAAAAAACCGCCGCTAATAGATTGTCGACGCCAAACTTAGCGGCGGTTTTTGTAAACCGCCGCCACACAATATAGCGGCGGTTTAAACCGCCGCTAAACAGGAAAAAAACAGCCGCTAGGACCGGATTTTGTTGTAGTGAAACCTAAATAAGTTTTCTAAATATGAGGTATGGTTTTTAATTAAGAGTTTTCATTTTATTTTTTCTTTTAACTCATTAAAATATTCTCCAAACATGATAAGATAATAAAATTAGTATACTAAATATAATTCTATGTTATTATATTAATGTAATAACCTATATCCATCTCCTATTCCATTAAATGGAAAGCGAAACCATCACTCGTGTGTACGGAGGACTACCACCTCGTGAATCGATGTAATTTATTTTCCATAACCACCTCTTAAGGTTGGTTATAATGATGGATTTAATGTATATATATGATATTCATGAATTATATATCATTTTATAAAGTTAATATATAATCTATTTTCTTAACCTTTCCATTCATTGTAAAATGATAACGCTGTTCGTGAGAACATGTGGACTACCACCTTGATGAAGTGATGCGATTCATTTTTAATCACCACATAACATGGATGATATATATAATATATTTAAGGAAATAATATGGTATTTATAATATAATTATAATTATTTAATGATAAAATAATACTTACCTTCTTTCCATCATGATCATTGAAAAATGGAAATGCTACTCATGCGTACGTACAACCTACAACCTCCATGATTGTAAAGTAGTTGTTTTTTCATAACCATTTTCATGAATGGGTTTAAAAGTATAATTTATATATAAAAATTATAATTATTTCATTATTATTATTATATATATGATTTAATGTGGAAATAATTGAACATATTCAACCTACTAAAGTTATTTTGGACATCTGACCCAGAAATCATCAAAATGCCTGACATGAGCTTAAATGATTAAGTAATTGGGTGTCAAATCATAATAAAAAAAATAAAAAAAACATGAAAAAGGTTTTTAACAAACTAAATAATTGACATAATTTTATTATTTAATAATATAAATAACCCAGATGATGAGTGAGAACCAAGGTAAGTGAAACTTTAACATAAAACCTCATTATAAATGTTTTTAATAATTTGTTCACTAAATAATTTTATTCTATGTCCATATTCTTAAAATTATTTTATGAATGTATTAATATAGATATAAATTAATTATAAAGTAAATTTTATATTTATTTTAACCATATTTCAAAGGATTTCAAAAGGATTTTTTTTTATTTTATACTGAAAATTTTGAATTTATTTACAAAAGGAAAAAAATTAATGTTCTATTTTAATGTATATAACATCAAGATATTTTTACCACCATAGAAACTGTTATTTTATGTTTGGATTACTTTACATTCTTTCATGTTTTATTTAAATAAAAATCCTATTTCCCTTTATTCTAGGTATTTTATTTTTAAAAATGGGGTTTTTAAAATGGAAATGGTTTTTCAATATCTGAAAGTTTTTTGAATGTGGTTTTAAAAGAGTTTTTAAGGGTTTTATGATAGAAAGTAAAATCACAAAAAAATATTTTGTTTTTGATATGGTACATGATCATTATATATGAAGAGAAAGTGATCCTAATATTACTTATATGAATGGGTTATCCTGATACAACTTATTTGAATGGGTGAGCTCGATAGATCATATACGAACGAGTGAGACCGATATAAATTATATAATGGGTATGCCCTATTTTATCTATCTAATATGTTGATTAATGTTACCTATCATCATAGCCAAGAAGAAAGGATTTATATGGGGAGGTTTTTACTATAGATTTAACTGGGTTCCTGTTATTTCTGATAGGAGTTATGAATATAGTGCTCTAAGTCACCTAAAATCGTTTCTATTTTCTTATTATGAACTTTAAGTGATTTTTTAAGAAAAAATCATGTGGTTTTCTTATGGATAAGATTTATTTTGTTTTCTCAAAGAATATTTGATAATTTTAAACATTTTATGGGTTTTTATTTTTGCACTAGGACTCCATATTTCCTTCTTTTATATCCCTTACAGATCTTTTTATGTTGATCCCACATTTTCAAATGTATTTTATAGGGTTTTAAGGATGATTAGGGACATGGATGAAGTCAAGATTAAAATTATGAATATATTTCATAAAATGAAAATGTGTTTATTTTTTAAATTTCTATATTGTGGGAAAAATGGGTATTGAGTAAAAGTTTCCAATTTATAATATATGAATTTTTATATAAGAGTTATGAACTAATTCTCAAAAATTCTAAACCATAAAGATTATAAAAATGTAAGAAATAAAATTATTGATTAAAAATCGAGATTATATAATGATTTAATGATGCTTTATTATATTAAGGTTTAAAAAAATTCTTGTAAAATTTATTATTCTAATCAAAATATTTTAATTTATTTCCATAAGGTATTATAATTTATATGCTATTTATGTAGATTCGTTGATTTCTCAAAAAGTCTCTTTTTTGAGAACCTTTCATAAAGAATATTGGTTGTGTCACAGGATACTTGTACACTATAATATAAACTCAATTATAAGGATTAATAGAAAATATTTAGTTAAGGATCTTCCCAAGATAGAATTTTCAAAAGATAAAGTATACAATCCTTTTAAAAAAGGGAAGAAACATAAGATTTATTTCAAATAAAATGAAGTGGTTTCTACCTCTCAACCCCTATAACAGGTTCACATGGATTTTTTTAGACCATATCAAGTTTCTTGTTTAGTATGAAATAATTATGATTATGTGATTATTTATGATTATTCAAGATGAAAAATGGAATACTTTCTGTATCACAAAAGTGAATCTTATTGATTTTTTACAATATCATTAGTATTTAGAAAATCCTAGTGGACATAGAATAAAGAACTTAAGAAATGATAATGATCATGAGTTTGAAAATAAAGACCCTGAGACCTTATGTGCACAACATGGATATAGTCACAATTTCTTTTCTCATAGAACACCTCAACAAAATTTAGTGGTTGAAAAAAATAAACCGAACACTTAAATAAATTTTCCAGACTATGCTTAAGGAGCATGACTTAACTATCTACTTTTGGGATGAATATGTTAATACAACTTGATATATTATAAATTGGGTTCTTATAAGACCTTATTTAAATTATAATATTTATGAATTATGGAATGGTAGAAAACCTAAAGTTAATTACTTATAGTATTTTGATGTAAAGTCTTTATTCATAATATAAAGGAGAATTTGGCCAAATTTTCTACAAGAATGATGATGTTATTTTCCAAGGTGATTCAACCTCTAGAAAATCCTATAGAGTCATTAATAAAAGAACCAAGTTTTTGGAGAATATATACGCATAACCATTGATGAAATATGTCCACATGAGCCTAAACAATATTGATAAGACCTCGAGGATGATATGTAAAATTTGAATATAAATATACCCTCAAATATTCTTGACCAATCTGTATATTCACATACAGAATCTCCATATGCTGACCAATATGGAGAATCTAATATTGAGGAAGACTTGTAAGAATCAAGTACATTTATTCCTAAAACCATTAGAACACATAGATACCATACATTAGATTCTTTTTTTAGAGATATATATAAAGGAAATAAAACTATATATTCTCTAAGAAAATAGGTTGAACATCAAGATTTCTTATCACATATTGAACCAAAAAACATTAACGAAGCTATCATGAAATTTTGGTAGTGGATACACAAGAAAAATTAAATTAGTTTGAAAGAAAAAATGTCTAGAAACTAGTGAAAATATCTAAATACTATCTGACTATTGGTATTAAATGGGTGTTTAGAAACAATCTTGATAAATTTAACACTAAATTTAGAAATAAAGATAGATTGGTTGCACAAGGATATAGTCCAAAATAATAGATTTATTATAACAAAATCTTTTCATACATATGTTGACTTGAAGACATTATAATACTTCTTTCTTGTATAACACATCTAAATTTAATGTTATTTTAAATGGATTACAAGAGTGAATTTCTTAATGGTTATATTTTTCGGATTGTTTTATTAATCAACCCCTTTTATTTCAAAATCTACATTTTTAAAATTCTACAATAAACATTGTAAATCTATTTAAGGTTAAAAAAATGCTCATTACACTTTTTATGTTAGGATCAAATCATTCTTAATTTATAAATGTTTTTCAAAAAGAATATATAATCCCACCATATTTATAAAAATAGCTTAAAAATATGTCTTATTAGTTTAAATCTATGTTTTTGATATCATTTTTGGCTCATTCAAAGACTCTTTATGTGTTGTTTTTTCTAAAATAATGAAAAATAATTTTGAAATTAGTTTAATAGGTGAGTTAAATTTTCCCTTGGTTTTCAAATTATCAAAAATAAGGAAGGAATTATTTTAAATAAAATAAATTACACAAAATATCTTTTAATAATATTTTTAATTGATAACAGAAAAGCTAGTGACACTCTTATCAATATAAAACATTAATTGATTTGTATGAAGTTAGAAAACTAGTTACCCATACTACTTACAGTGGTATTATTATGAGTTTTTTTATAATTTATTACTATCTGGAATGATATTACATATAGTATTTGTGTGTGTTCTTATTTTTAAGAAAACCCCAGGGAATACCATCTAAATATAGTTAAAAATATTTTAAATTTCTAAAGTATACAATTAGTTTTGGTTTTTTTATATTCTAGAGGACATGATTTTGAGTTATTTAGTTATTTTGATGTTTATTTTGGTGGATAAAATATAGATAGAAAAATAACCTTTGGAAAATGTAACTTTTTTGGAAATTCTCTAGAATATTGGTGTTGTAAGAAATAGAATTTTACTGCATTATCCACTGTTGAACCTAAATCCATTCCTGTAGGAAGCTGTTGTGCATAAAATATAAGGATGAAACACACATTTATATATAATGGACATGAATTTAGACATTTTACTATAAATTTTTTCAACAAAAGTGATATTAATATATCAAAAAACACTTTATCTCATTCTTGGACTAAATATATTGATGAAAGGCTTCAATTTTTTTGGGGATCATTTTCAAAAAGGGGATATCACTCTTGAATTCTTTGACACTAAACATAAACTTGCTAACATCTTTACAAAGATCATGAATGTTGAGATATTTAATTATATCAAACACATATTAGGAATGATTAATTATGTATTATTCTTTTTTCTTAATTTAATATTTTTTAATCAATCTAATGTATTTTTTATATGTTTTTCATTCTATTTCTCAAGTTGAATATATGGTCAATTTAATTGTTTACTATTTTTTTTTCTAATTTCATAAGAAAAAATATAAAGTATATTATTTTAAAGTCACCATATATATATTTTATTTATTTTAAGTCAATTTTATTCAATTCCTCTGATTTAATATTTACAATACTCTAAATGATCATTAAATATCCCTGAATAGAATCTAAATCATCTCTCTTCTCTACGAACCTATGCCTAACCAAATTCCAACCAAAATTTAGCCTTTTAACCTTCAAATATCAGTCAAGAATAGTGATAATGAAGATTTATCTTGAGGATGCAGCTCTATAATCCTTTAAAACTTCTAATATATCGAGAGAATGCGCTAGTGGAACCATAAAACAATTAAAGATGAACCGTATATCTTGTGAATTCATTCTCAAAAAAGAAATGGATTTAAAGTGGTTAGATCAAGTTTATCCTTAGAATGGATAGATGTGCTTCAAAAATTCTTAATAGAGTGATTCACGGGAAGTGTACAACCCTTCTATCACCATTTGATAAAATAATTCTACATGAATATTCTTTTTAGAGCTAGTAAATGATGATATCTTATTCGAATGATTATCAATGGACAATAGAACATATTTTATTCAAATTTATGGGTTATAAGTCTAGAAATACCTCATAAAAGTGAGTATAAGGAATTAAAAAGTTATTACCTTTTCAATAATCCTTATTTTTATTTTTAGATAGCCATAGAAGAAGTATATAGTAATAGAAATACTAGAAGTCCAAATGCTACTGAGTTTTGTAGTGAGTGAAAAATATTTCTTAAGCTCATTTAGCATTTAATTTGTCTTAGAAAAGGATATTTTTTCATTTTATGGAATATATACCTTTTTATTTATTTATTTAATGGTGAAAGGGGTGTTTATAATTCTGGATAGATTTATTATGATTCATATAGATTGAGTTTATCAATACTTCTTCTTCATTCAATTCTTTACCTTATCCAAAGTTAATCTAGGATATGTTAGAGATTAAAAGACTTGTTCCTCAAGGGGAGTAAGATTCTAATGCTCTAAGTGCTATTTGTCTTAATCAATACACCTAAAAGATAATTAAATTTTAATGGAATCATTGAAAAAAGATATGGGTTGGTGATGGAAACAAGGTTCATGAGCATTACAATCCCATGAAGAATCCTACCAGAACAAAATATGTAATTGATCTAGGTTTGAAATTTGATCAAGTGTTTCAAGATGAATATTCTTCAGATGATAGTGAATAGTATATGGAATTTTATCTTAGTGAGGAATATTTGTGGTATTTTGAGGAAATCATGAATCGGTCTCCATTGGTTGAAAAAGATACAAGACCCATGGAAGGAGTAGTAGCTTCTGATGAGAAGATTACTCTATGATCTTTTATCTTTAGACCAATTCCTACAGATTATAAAAGTAATGGTAATGAGCCTCTCGTTGTATATATTCCCACTATTCTTGAGATAGGGTAACACTTATATTTGACTCTATACGATGAAGGATATATATTGCGACCCTCAAAATTGGTTTTTAGTGAATAAAAAATTATCCCTAATCCATATCAACCAACTATTTATACTTATTTTATTTATTTATCCATTTTTTTAGTTTAATAATGAATTATTATAAGTATTAAAATAAATATTATTAGTATTGATAGTTCTAGTGAATATGGAACAAAGGAGGATAGAGACTTTATAATTACTAGTTTTGTTTCCCATATTTGGATGAAGATTTTTCTAAAAAATGATCCAATGGATAATGAGGTTGATGGTTTAGGGGAATAAGTTGTAGTCTCCTAGAATATTTGATATATATATTTTGATTAATCTTGACTAGAGTTATCTTTATATTATCACAATTTCCTGAAAATTATTATACTCCTCTTACACCTATTTCTGTACATGAATATATTATTTTATGGATTTTTCATGGAGAGATTAAAAATATTTTGGGGAGTTTCCAAGATTAAAATAATACTATTTAGATGGACCTTGCTTCTTCTGGTGAGAGGTTTTTTTGATATAGTTAAAGCTGTGACAGTTAAGACTGCCCAGAATAGTGATGTTATAAAGGTTTCCATCGAGTATTACATTCATCAAATTTTGACCAAGTCAGATTTAAGGACCATTTTAAGGTATTTGGATAGATATTTAAGGACACCTCTTTTAACCCATGCCTTTAAGTCAATTATAGAAAATATAATGGTAATGGTCCCTCAATTGGAGTACTTAATGATTGATAAAGATGATTTCATACATATCATAGAGTATGGGTCAAGAGATGTATATCATATCACTCAGATTTTATATCCATATATTTACACAACTAAAATGATAATTCTAGATCCTCCGTCTCTTCCTATGACCACTGTTTCAACATATACCACTCTAGCTTCTACAACTCCTTCAACTCCTTTTGGTCTTGGTATTCCTTAATCTATACTTCATGTTATAACTATCATAAAAGGAATTATGATTCTAGAAATTTTTTCTCTCCTTGAGCTACCCCTACATCTTCTTTTTCTCTATACAAAGACAAATGTAAAGAATCCTTTGACCATTCCATGATTAGAAAAAATGTTGATTCTGATTCTAATTAATGAATCTAATAGGTTTTTTGTAAATTTTCATAACTTTTTGTACTTAATACAATCTATTTCATTAATTATTGGTTCTCTATATATAAATATTTTATCTATTTATTTTTATGCATCTTGATAACATCATCTAATGTATTATTTATATCCACATTAACATTATCAAACTCTCTTCTATAATTCCTTTCATAATCCCAAAAGGTAGAGTAAATTATGAATGGAATTATATGGAATATTTCTTTATTTAAATGGATTATTATGGAAATTTATTTATCTATACCATGATTTGTGATCATTAAAAAGGGGGATATTGTTTTATTAGTCTAGAAATTCTTTGTTTTAATGATATGAAATCATATTTATTTTATTATTAATTAATTATATGTTTTATGTTAGAAACTTTTATTTTTTGATTATATATGAAAATATTTCTAGGTATTAAAGTATCTATAAATTTAGTGGTTTACCATATAAAGGAATGAAACTAACTACATGAATAGATAGGAAACAATGATTCAGATGAGTGAAATATCTAACTACTGGATTAAACTTATAGAGTAATTCAATACTCAATATAATTTCACAAAGTATGGAAGTGACCACACAACCAATTGGGTTAATTGAATGCCTAATTTATTTATTGTGGTTTAATTATCACAATATCCTAAAATGACTATAAGAGTAACCAAGTGACTACAAACCAAGTGAAGTTACTGCATGGTATATCCAATATGTTCGTAAAATAAAAACTTATTGGAGTGATTTAATGATGTTACCAATAAAATGATTTATTTTAGAAAGTGACTACATGAAAGAGTTGGAATTTTGGAAAATTGATAAATTAACTGATTGATGACTTCGAGTGACTGCATGTTCATATGAAGTGATTAAATATTCCACGGATCAACTATAATAATTTTAAAGGGAATTGATTTGAGTTTTTTCCTATATTTTTAATCAACCATGAATAATAAAGTAGACATGGGAGACATAAAGTGACCATGCATAACTGAATTTATATTTTAATATTATATTACAATGACCACAAGATTTAAATGAAATGTTAGTTCATTTAATATTATTGGATTTCATGTTGAGTATGAGGATTTTTAATTCTTATCCTTTAAAAGATATTTTAGAGGAATATTTATTTATATGGATAAAGAAACATTTCAAGGAAAACATTTTTAAGATAAGGAAAATTGATCGTGAAAATAAGAACATGTTCCTCTACTCTGTTTCAAAAACCCACGACACTCTATTTTCCACTGTGATTCATTACAATATTTGAGATATCATTTCCAATCATAACATCTACACTCAGAACTTAAGGAATATATTAATAAGACAAGAGAACCCTTATGAACAAACAAAACTCAATCCCTATCAAATATGCATCAGATTTTCATTTCTCTCTCTCTCTCTCCTTATCCCTCTTTATCTCTATTTTAAAATAATTTTGAGTTATGATTAGTTTACTTTTTATATCTATTAAGATAATACTCTTGTAAAATATATATTTGTATTTATATACTATTTATTAATTTCCTTCACCAATTTATTCCTATAAAAACTATAGAGGAGGTTGTGTGATAGCCTAAACATCTATGTGTGTTGTTATAATATATTAACCTGATCTAGGTTGTAGATAATTCTATTTATATTTATTAACATTATTGATTTTGGGTTGATTTCAAGTGGAGATAACTAGGACTCAGCTTGACACTAATGCTATTTATTTTATATTTTCTTTTTGTAGTTATTTATGTTTTCCTTATTCTATTTTAAAAATATTTTTCAAATCAATTTAGAAAAACTATACTTTGATATCTAAATCTTATCAGTGATATATCTACAATTTTATGTAAGTAGAGTAATCTAAAAGTATTATAATAATATAAAGTTATTATAACTATTTTTTTCATTATATTGAGAGGTTATTTCAAAACATTAAATTGGTTATACTTATAATATTATTTATCCCAGTGTTTTATAAATTGGGAGATTTTTTATAAATAGTTTTTAATAGAAATTTTTATTGGATGATCATGTCACCCCCCTCTCGAGTGCTCCACTCCAACAAAAAATATAATTCTTGGTCTTTATATGTTTTAACATGTTATTGATGCAATAACAATTTATATTAAATATTATGAATATATGTGTGTATATATAAATAACAGAATTTTAGGATCCTAAGATCCAAACTTATGTGTAGTTATTTATTTTTTAAAATATGAATATGACCAAATCAAATCGGATGGTTTTGAATTGAAAATGGTGATATTTCAATCATATGATGAAATAGTTTGTGGTTATGGTTAAAGAGTTCATCATGTTTACAAAATATCATGTATATAACCCTTATAAAATATTTTTTTACTTGTTTATGTTGTTGTTATTTATGAATAATTAGTCCATTGGATTCAGAAGAACACTTTACCTGGAATGGAATGGATCAAAGTTATAAATGTTGGAATAAACACAGAGAATACTTAAATGTATCTTGTAAATGAGATAACATTGTGTTTTATGGATCATATAATATGATTAAAATTATAAATGGTGATGAATCTCATATCGAGGATATGATTACAAGTGTAAATTGTGATAAAGATCATATTGAGGAAATTAAAATGATATTTTATGATATACTTAGTGATTATCCAAAGCTATTTCAGTTTTTAAAGAGCTAGTAAAATAAACTATTGTATACTGGTTTTACTAAATATATAACATTTTAATCTATACTAAAGTTATATACTTTAGAATCCGGTGATAGATAGAGTGATAATAGATTTGGTAAAATAATTTATCTCTAGAATGATATGATTTCAAAAGATAATGAGATTCATTGCCGAACAAATGATGTTAAAATAATTCTACTTTCAATGGGTATGACCTCTAATAGGATAAATATCGGTTCAAATGACAATATATTATTTTAAAAGGGATTTGAATCACTTAATAAATTCCCAAAGTGTGGTTAATTGTGATACGTAAAATCCAAATCATTTTTTTCTAAAATTTTATGATACTTTCCTATAATTCCTTGGTTTAGGGTCTTATATGATTTTTGGATAATGAAATGAAATTATTGTGGAACATGAATACAAGGAATCAATATGGAAAACTTTATCTTCTAACAAACTCTCCTTAGTGGAAGAAAATTGATCATGAATATCCTAAATTTGGAAATGATATGAGAAACCTTCATCTTGTGATATCTATAAATGGAGTGAATCCTTTTGGTGTAAAAAGTATAAATCAAAATACATGGTCAGTTACACTGGTAAATTATAACTTTCCACTGCATATATGCATGAAGTGAAAATACATTTTGTTGTATCTGCTTATATTAGGACCAAAACCACCAGGTAGTGATATTGGTGTTCATTTGGCTTCATTAATCAAAGATATGAAATTAATGTGGGATTTATGTGTTTTATTATTATTCTTATATAAATAAATATTTTATGTTGAGATTCATGATGTATGGGAAAACAAATATCGTTTCTACTTATAGAAATTTGTTAGTATATTTCATTAAAAGAAATATATAAAACCCGATTTATGAAAAAGGTACAATATTAGTTAGGTTGAAACATTCCTTGAAGACTGTGTTTCTCGGACATCATAAATTTTTACCCTGAAAGCATAAATACCAATATTGGATGACATCAATCGATAATAATTCAGAAAAAGGAACAACACCATCTCTACTAATATGTGATCAACTATTTGAGAAATTAAAGGATATGACCACTGATCTTGGTAAACCTTCTTTTAAAAACATTATAAAAATTGGTTGTAAAAATATATTAGTTTTTTATTGAATTAATATATTAGAATTATTCATATTTCTTAAATTTTATTGATTTCATGCACGTATAATAAATATAAGTGATAGTTTCATTGGATTGTTACTAAATGCACAAAAAAACAAAGGATGAAATTAATTATAGGTTGGACATGACTAAAATGAGAATACTGGAAGAGTTGGTGCTAGTGAAGGGTGAATTTTCTTCCTCTAGCTACTTAAAATCCTTCCAGAAAGATATCAATTTTTTAAGTTCTTAAATGATGTAAATGTTACAAATTGGTATTCATAAAATACCAATAACATCGTTCCAATGAATGATTTAAAGTTTAAGGTTCTAAAATCACATGGATATCATGTTTTGATGTAATATTTAATACTTGGAGCTTTATGTTTAATTTTTTATAAAAATTTACATCATATATTAGCCAAAATTTCTTTATTTTTTAAAGATATATTTAGTAAATTTATAGACCTGATGAAGTTACACATTTTTGAAAAGGAGATTTTTATCATATCATGTGAATTGGAGATGTTCTTCCTACCATCAATCTTTGATATGATGGTTCACTTGATGATTTAGTTTGTTAGATAGATCCATATATATGGTCCTATACATTATATATGGATTCACCCTACTGGTTTGTATATAAATAATTTTAAAGGGTATATGAAAAATCAATGTCTTTTATAAGATTGTATTGTATGTAGATATATTGTTAAGTAATCCATTGAAATCTGTATCAAATACCATCTGAAGTGGAAAGAGTTGGCCTACCAAAATCTCCTCAAAATGGGTGAATTGTGGATAAAAGAATTAATGAATGAGATGTTTCCATAATTACCATTATAGAGAGGGAGAAATCTCTACATTATGTTTTGTATAAGAGTTTATAGTTTTAACCATATGTTGAAACCCAAAAAGTAATTCTTAGTTATTTGAATCCATCAAGGGATGAATGGTGGATATCAAATATGCATAATCAATAGTTTATATGATGGTTTAAATAACGTATTTTTAATGAGTTATCTGTAAATATAAATTCAATTTCAGAATAACTTCGATGGATATCCACATGATCAAGTGTGAAAGTATTATCGTATTATGGTTATGTAATTAATGGATATACATTCTATAAAAAGAAACATGATGAACTTAGTGCCATGAAAGATAATGGATCTACTCTTGTGGTGGAAGAGAGACATGTGTTTAGTATAAAGAAAATAAATCTAATTCACATGAATATGTCATAATTTTAAATTGTTAATAAAATATGGGATTTGTATTATACAACATTCTTAGTTTCTATTTTTCAATGCAAGTGGGTCCATAAAATAGTTCATATAAAATCAATGAATTGGGATTCATGAAAGTAAATTTTAGTAATGAAAGGTATAAATACAAACCATTCATAATAGTATCACATTCAATGGAAGTATTTCAAGTCATGTATCCTACAAAAAAATGGTCAATTTTTATTTTATCGACAAAAACCATAGCTGGTTTATATGCCAATTCAATATATGATGACCCTTTAATTGGAACATACAATTATTTCATTATGGTCTAAATATATATGGGGTATTGTATATCATAGGAGACTATAATGATGGTATTTTGATAATCTATAGAGGGGGAAAATTCCATTAACCTTTAAATGAAAAAGGAAAATTCAATAATTAGGTTAATTGTTTTCAATATATATTGTGTTACCTCATAGTATTATGTGTTCAGTACTAAATTTACGTAATCAAAATTAAATTTTCATCTACAACTATAGATAATGGATTTTCTAATAGTATTTATATGACCTTTATAATCCTTAAGAATATACGAAAACCTAAAAATAAGAGATATATCATCAAGAACAACACATTAAATAATAATATATAAATAAATTTCCTGGTATTTGAAGGTTGCAATAGATTATATCCTCATTTTAAAAGAATGTTTGAGGATGATCATGAGGATCTATAAAAAAAGAACACTCCATCTGAGGGAGTACACCAGAAACTTGGATCCCAGACCATATTATGAGGATACCCGAATACTGAAGGGGTGATAAAAGATTCATTTTTGAAATGATAAATAATATCATGAGAGGAAGTGATATTACAATATCCTCTACACCTAACATAATAGGACCTCATCCTATTTTATAGCTGAAGTGCATGGTTCCTCCCATCATATGTATTTCAGAATGTTAGGGATAATTTATTGAACATTTTCAATGAATTTAATTCAAATCCTTTATTCACTCATAAATAACTATAACTGTTGAAAAACCATCTGGGAGAAAATAAATAATATATATATATATATATATATATATTATTTGATGCCTTACAAGTATGAATAATTTATACATAAAATATATATTGAATGTAAACTATATATAATATCCAATATATTATATATAAATATATCTCATGCATTATATGTATGTGTAGATGCATTTCATGGATGTATATTTTACTGCACATCAAATAAGCTCCCACTTTCATTTTTCATAGCATCATAACTCTTTATGAATCCATATCAACTCTTTTGAATATTATTTCATCATCAAACACTCTTCATTTTGAACAAAAAATTTTATCTAAAAGAATTTTCTTATCCAAGGGACTAACCATGTGACCCTATATGCCTTAGTGGCATTGAAAATAACTATAAAATCCCAATTTCATAGATGTAATCAAAGATAGGAATCTAGGTAAACATCAGTTCTACTCAAGCTAATAAGGGGTCTGGGTTGATATCTATAAAACATACACATATATCTATATAAACATGTATAGCACATGATATATTATATAAATCATATGATTATTATATAATCCATTTTTCTATGACATCAATAAACCACTGGATATGGAACATTCCAATCAAGTATTTTCCTCACATTATTTCTCGATTCTCTGAAAAAGACTAATCAAGTTGATGAATACATTACAGATCATTCATCTATCTAATAAGAATATCACATGTCACTTATCCAAGTAATTATACACATATTATTTGAAAAAAATAAGAATGGGAATTAATTTCCTTAGTTTAATTCAATTAAGGCCCAAATTTCTTTTC
Organism: Viscum album; assembly: GCA_963277665.1. Lineage (NCBI taxonomy): Eukaryota > Viridiplantae > Streptophyta > Magnoliopsida > Santalales > Viscaceae > Viscum > Viscum album. The sequence continues at coordinate 1,880,865,793 of OY728136.1, forward strand.
TTGTCAAAGAAGTGAAAAAATTCAATCTCAGTTGCACCCGAACTGATGACATGATCAAAACATACCGTACCACCCACTGAATAGATAAGTTCATATGATGAATTATGTAAACAGGGTATCAATTTATTAAGGTTCTCATGTGAGGTATATTTTCAGCCTTAGGTAAATAGGTTTTATAAAAATCATTCACCCTTAAGTATATCTATGACTATTTGAAATTCCATGAGATATAATTTAGCATACCAATCCATGTAATAAGTATCTACTTATTACCTCATGAGTATATTATTCATATATCATATAAAACTCTTTTCAACAAATAAAATATTCTATTCATGCTAATATTTTCATATCATTATGACCTATGATAATCTGTAATGATCAACAGTTGGGGAAAAATAAAGTTGTAATTTGGGGGATGTAATCATTTTACTATTCATGTTAAATAAATTGTTTCAAACATGAATGAATGATAATTAGATATTTTATTTTATAATAACATGATACATTTACAACCATTATAAAAAAATGTATCTTGTGTCTAACACTCATACATTCTACAAGACCATCATGATGTTTTTTGGGATAATGGCTTCATCAATGGATCTTTTAAATTCTACTATATGGAAACCTAATTAATATTTACATAACCCCTATCAATGATATCCCATATTATAAGGTATTTATGAATAATGTGTCTAGTCCTTTTATGAGACTATAGTTCCTTTGTCTGAGTAATAACACCATTGTTGTCACAATGTAGCTCATTTTATGCCTTGATTCTAGGAACCACTCCAGGTTCAAAAATAAACTTATTAATTTAAATATATTCCTTCATATAATTAGACAGATCAATGTATTATGAATTTCTTTTAGAGTCTACTATGGTGTATTTTTTAAAACTCTTTCAACCAAATTCTCCATAGTTTAGAAAAAACATGAATCCATATTGAGATTTCATATCATCTTTTTCATATTGGAATCTAGAATCCACATAACCCTTTACACAGAACTCATCCTATCCTAGAAATACTAAGAACATATCCTTAGTCCTTATCATGTTTTTATGGATTTTCTTTACATTAATCCAGTGAATCTCACCAATATTGGACGGGTGTCTACTTGTTATTCTCAAAGCTTACGAGACATCAATTCGAGTACACAACATAAAATATGTGATACGTCTAATGTAAAATGAATAATAAATACTATCCATAATATCACTATCTTTAGAAGGATCCTGAATCTTACTATGATTCATGCCATGAAACACTAATAAAGACCCCTTCTCAGAGTTCTCTATGCTAAACCTCTTTATCACTTTACCAATATATGTGATCTAACTCAGTCTAAGAAACCTTTTAGATTCGTCTCTATAGATATTCATATCAAGTATGAATGTTACTTCACCCATGTTTTTCATTTAGAAACATTTACCCAACCACATCTTCCTAGAGTGAAGTGTTTTAAAATAATTTCCAATAAGAATTATTTCATCGACACAAAATATTATAAATACTACGATTCTCCTAATAAGATGATTTTATACACAAGAATAATCCATGTTCTTAATAAATCCAAACTCTTTGATTACATCATTTAACCATATATTCCAAATCAGAGAAGCTTACTTTAGTGCATAAATGGACTGTTGCAAATTAAAAATATTTAAATTCTTTTTTAGAACTTCAAAACCCTCAGGCTAAACTATATTCCTATTAAAAAATTCCATTTTGACATCCATTTGATATATCTCATTATAGAGACCATAGTTTTTATACATATATATCAAATCCTAATAGATAAATATTAATTTCATAACATAAAAATCCAAACTATAACCATATATTCCTAGTGCCTTTGGAAACATGGACATATCAAAAACTCATTCATAAAAGACCAACATTACAATGAACCAGAATTATGTCAATAAAAATTCCATTCTTATAATTATTTCATATATTATAATCACATAAAATCACATTAAAAACAAAATACTTTTTTTTGTAAATGAATAATTAATGAAATAAAAGGCATTTATAGAAATTAAGTAACATGTATTAAATGAATAATAACTTGAACTTTGGAATAGTTACACAACCATAATGAATAGTAAGCTAGACAATTGAAAAGTAACCTCAACAATGAAATTATAAATAAAATTATCCATATTATAAGTGAAAATATAATATAATTATATAAAAGTTTTAGTAAATAATATTTTAAAAATTATTAATTAAGTGTTAGTATTTTTGAAAGTCATAAATATTCAATTACAATTTTATGACTACTTTAATAATTCGAAAGAAAATTTAATTTCATAAAATTTATTCATAAATTATTATTTTGATTTATTATGATTATAATATAATTTTATGAGACCTTCATTAATTTTGCAAAGTTTTATAATATTAGGTATAATTTGAAAATCTTTATTTTTCGAGTAAATTATGATTTTAATTAAAAATTTAAATTTATCATATTTTGAAAATTATTTTAATAAAATGTAGTTTATTTTTTAATTATACATGTTGAAAAATGGTTAGGGATATTTCATAGGTTTTGTTTCTAAAATACTTGAATTTTTGGTGAATAGTAAAATATAGTAATTTACAATAAATGCTAAATACTTGAATTATGGATTCATAGGTGATGTAGTGATGGTGTAAGACCATTATATCTAACTGACATGATAAATTTACTACATTTTTTTTTCAATAATCAATATTATTTCTTATATTGAGAAAAATAACAAAATAATGATTAAAATATTCAAAAAACACCCCCTCCTTCACTATAATTACCACCCCTCATTACCTCTTCTCCTCACACATATCTAGCCTTAAGCCTTGTAGAAATTCAACTCAAATATCATACCAATACCTTCACTATTTCCAATATATTTTTTTCTTAATAAATACCAAAACCAAATCCCTAGGGAGGTTCTCCAGAAGAAGGAATCAAGAGGTAAAACACTCTTCCTTTTCTTTTTTTTCTTTTCAAGTTCCTTTATTTTATTATATTATCCTAAATTACCCTCATCCAAGTGGCATGAAAACTCAATTATATTAAAAATAATATAATTTTATCATGTTTATGGAATAATTATTAACCAAATATCATATCCCCTCTCTTTTATTTTATGAATGAAAACATCGTTCGTGAGGTGTTGATCTACCACCTTTGTGGACGACCTACTTTCATCATTCAATTTCACCTTCAATTCTGGACATGAAACCATTTTTATGGTTGAAATATATTATAATATACTTTTTATATATTATGTAATGTTATGGAATCATTTTATACACATGATATTAATTTATAAAACAAAACGAACTTGTTTTGATTAAAAAATGCTAAATTAATCTAAATGATTATCATTAATGATCTATCTAACGAATCATCATTACTTATGAAAAAAATGTAATTTTAATATTCTATAAGTTAATTAATAACATATAAGTTCAGTTTTGGAAAACTAACCTCATTCTACATGATTTTCCATACACATTTACAAGTAAACCCATCATGAAAACCCAGAAAACTAATACCCCCGAACAATGAAATTGAATCACATAACCCATAAAAAGGGACATTAACGGACTTAATAAAATTAAAATATATCAAATAAATGTATAAAATTTTATTAATTAATTAATTAATTTAATTTTATTATTCATGACAATAATATCATGTTCAGAATTGTTTCGAACATAAGGTAAGGGATTCCACCCGAACCTCCATTATTCCTTCGAGTTACTCATTGTCTCTTTTTACCAAAATGAAATTATCTTTTATTTTTTGTAAATCTTATAAATTATGTGTATGTGTTCAAAAATCATGTATAAATATCTATTCATCCTTATTTGTTTGGGTATATACTTGTTTTTTAAAAGGTTCTCTACTCAATTCTTCCCGATATGCAAGCATGATTTTAGGGAACATCCCAAATTCTTACCCAATTTAAAGTGAACTATATAATATGTTTAAAACCATAATTATTTTTATAAAATAATTAATTTTATTATGAAAATATTCCTGGTTCACTTATGGTTTTATATAAATTATTATTCCATATTCTTTTTAAAACTCTCTTTAATATTTTCCTTAAACTGCACAAAAATGTTTTATTTCTAAAGTTTCTTAAATGCCATTTTTACATGTATTCAATTAATCTTAACATCACTTATAATTATCTATGACTATTTTCCTTTATGTATTTCCATTTATGATTTAATTTGTTTCTTTCATGGGCACTTTTATGATACACCCATTTATTATGCTTTATGACATGATTATGATGCCCAATTCTTTCCATGGGTAACCCTTATGTTTATATTTGATTAATTATGTATGATTATTCATGTGACACACATATTCATGAAAATGTTATGATGAGTGTGCCCAGATAGCACTCCAATTCATTGAATAATGTTTAGTCTCACAAGATGTTATGTGCAACAGTCTTAGTGGTTAGCCTTGACTCGTGCTCCATGTACAATGTTCTTGGTGGTTAGCCTTGACTCGTGCTTCTATATGTGAAATGAGCCTAGAATCATTCTAATCTATGTGAAATGAGCCTTGAATCATGATAACTTTATGTTTTATGTTGATGCCACATTACTATAAATCCATTATTTTAGGATCCCATGATTTTATGATCCCATGTTATGATTCCTTGTGTTTAATAATGTTCCATGAGTTTTTATATCATTATGTTATTCCTTATAACCCGTGTGATAAGATTTATTTTAATATTTATTCTCTTATTGGGTTTTTTAGCTCATAAATTTATTCATGTAATCCCCAGGTTATCCTATGAATATGTAAGGTCTCAATGGAAGTTAGGTTCTCTTTATGAACATTAAAAAATATATGTTCTTATTTTGGAATCATGATAGTTAATTATGTACCTAATCTCCTAGACAATATACTTTATGATCCTTGTGTTGTAATTTGATTCTGAATTATGCTTAAAATCATGTAATGATATGTGAAAAAGGTTAGGGTCACTATTTTTGGTATTAGAGGAAATGTTTATTTATTTTTAGAGAATAAGAATAGAGCACTTTAGTAAGAAACCTAAGGATATAACTATGTATAAGAAAACATCCCTAAATTTTGGTTTGTATAGAGTAATAATTTTATCAAGATAATACATCTCTTTATAGATAATACAAGTGGATGTGGTTCTAGTGCATATGTACCTAGGAGTAATGACTTTGAAAAGGTTTTCCAAGCCTGATTTGTGGTAAATTGGTATATGATAACGGACCTTTTTGCACACCTGGTTTGACACTCCCGGGGGATATACTTTGGTGAATTTATAAGATCATTACAAACCATTATTAAGTAAGAAAATAAAATTTTGATAAGAATATATTTTTTTGAAAAAAATAATGGATAACCTAGATTGAAACCTAGGGGATCAAAAGTTAGGATATACTTTTCCTTTATAAGTTTATCCTTTTATGGTTAAAGTATCCTTTTTATGATAAGTATTCAAGCCCCCTAATTGGACATTATTTTTCATAGTTAATGGAAGGAAAGAGAATAACATGTTCCAAAAATCAATTTGATAGGAAATTTTCTGATTTACCTTACGATATTCCAAATATGATAGAAATAGGTGCTCAAAACTTCATGAAAGTACTTTCTCAACAAGATCAAGTTATGAATAATAACTTGAATCTAATGGAACACCTTATTTATCCTAAGAGAGAGAAAGTTTCCGTCGAATCCTTCATGTAGAAAAGGCCTCCCAATTTTAGTGTATCTTCTGATTCCCTCATCACTGAATAATTAATTAAGTCATTTGAGAAGATATTCTCTATCCTCTAGTGCTCACAAGAAAAGAAGGTTGTGCTGGTGGTGTATCGTCTTGATGGGGAAGCTGATCAGTGGTGGAAACTAATAAAAAAAACTAATTCCATGGAGAAAACTGGTTCCATGTACTGGGAGGAATTAAATAATATGTTTTTCAATAAATATTTTCCCTAAACCCTCCATCTCATGATGGAAAGATAGTTCCTCATACTTAAATAGAAGGAAGATGAGTCTATCAGGGCATATGAAGAAAAATTTACAAGGCTTCCAAGATACACCTATGGCTTTTTCATGAACCCCAAAAGTAAGGTGGACCACTTATTTAGCAGACTAAAGATAATTCTATGAAAATAGTTTGAATTTTGAGACTTCAATAGTTATGAGGAGATTATCTATTGTGCCCTCAAGGTTGAAATGAAGATTAGAGACTCTCAATGATCTCGTGGACCCGATGAAAAAAAGCAGAAAATGGAGTCTAATATGAGTGGATATAAAAATAAATCCCATGATGGAAATAATACAAAATATCTCATATATCAAAATTGTGGGAAGAAGTATTTTGGGAATTGTCTAAAGGGAACCAAGAAATACTTCAAATGTGGAAGATTGAGACATTTGGCTAAGAACTTCTGAAGGGATATAAATAATTCCACCAATGTAGAATAAGAAAGGAAGGCTTAGATCAACTCTAAGTCTGTAGTGTGGTGTTTCAATTGCAAAGAACACAGTCATTTTCAAAAAAATGACCTAAGCCTAGGGTTGTAGAAGGTAGTCAACAACAACATCCAAGGAAAAAAGGAATGGCTTATTTTATCACTACTGGTGATGTGGATTTGAAAATATATGTGGTGACATGAACCCTAGTTATTCATTCAATAATACTGAATCTACGATTTGATTCTTGTTCTACACATTCTTTTATATCCTGAAAGTTTAGTAGAACTATTCAAACACCACCTCAAAATTTAGAGGCTGAGTTATTTGAGAGAATAAAAAATTGGGAAATTATTTCATCCAAACTATATAACTCCTATTCAGTTAGTTGTTGTGGACTGGACCTCCTAGAAAATATCATCATACTTACTTTGGTATATTTTGATGTTATTTTGGGAATGGATTGACAATATTTATACAAAACCAATATCAACTATTAGGAAAGAGAGATAACTCTTCACATCCCAAAGCATCCTAGAATTATTTAGAAGTGTAAGTAGGAAGATGAACCTTCTTTAGAATCATCATATAAAGTTTGGATATTACTTCCTTATGAGAAATAATATCTTGCGCAAATGATTGAGACAAGGGAGACGATCATGCTCGAAGATATGCCTATTGTGAGGGATTACACTGATGCATTACCCAAAGAGTTTCTTAGTATTTCCCCTATCTGAGAAGTTGTGTTCTAAATTAAACTTATTCCTAGATCTTTACTTATATCAAATACACCTTATAGAATTACCACCATTGAACTAAAAAAATTAAAGAAGTAGTTACAGGAGAATTTGGACAAGGATTTTATATACCCGAGTGCTTCACCATGGGGTGTACCAGTCCTCTTTTTCATGAAGAAGGATGGATTAATATGCCTCTACATTTATTATCTTGAGATAAATAAAATCATGATAAATAAAATTTATACCCATTCTCGGAAAGATGACTTGTTTGATCAGTTATATGGGGCTAGTTATTTCTCTAAGGTGAACCTTTGGTTGGGATATCATTATTTAAAGGTAAGAAAGCAAGATGTTCCCATGACAACCTTTCAAACGAGGTATGAATAATATGAGTTCATAGAAATGCCCTTTGGACACACTAATTCTCCCAAAACATTCATGACCTAATGAATAGAGTCTTTATGGATTACCTCCACAAATTTGTGGTTGTATTTAAACATGATATTCTTATATACTCCAAGAGTAAGGAGGAACATGAGGAGCATATGAATATTTTGTTGAAGACTTTGCGAAGGGATGAAATCTATGAAAATTAATGTAAACGTGAGTTCTAGATAAAGTAAGTATCATTATTGGGGAATGTATTCAGCAATAATAGAATATATGTGGACCCTTCCAAGACAAAGGCAATAGAAGAGTGACCTGGACCAATATCTGTAATGGAGATTCACATATTTCTTGGTCGATCTATGCATTATCGATTTTTTTTAAGAAATTATCATAATTATCAAACCCAATAACCAAGATGATATAGAAGGGAGTGAAGTCTTTTTGGACTCAAGAATGTGAGGAAAGCTTCAAGGAGCTTAGAAATAGGCTTATCACTATGCATGTACTCACACTCCCAACAAGTGGATAAATATTTTAGTATATAATAATGCTTCAAATAAGGGATTAAGATGTGTACTGATGAAAAATGAAAAAGTTATAGGCTATTCCTTAAGGAAGCTGAAAATCCATGGGCAAAAATATCCAACACATGATCTGGGGTTGGAAGTTGTGATCTTCGCATTGAAAATTTGGAGGCATTATCTCTATGAGGAGAAGTGTGAGATATATATTGATCAAAAGAGTCTCAAATATATGTTCACATAGTAGGATCTTAATATGTTCTATAAAATATGGTTAGATATAATCAAGTATTATGACTTCTCAATTCAATATTATATTTGTAAGAAAAGTAAGGTGGAAAGTGCTTCAAGTATAAAGTATATTACATATTTATCAATGATGAAAATTGAAAAGGATCTAATATTCTTAGAACTACAAAGGATGGACATGAGAATCATTAAGGAACATCATCAATCCTTTCTTAAATGATTTCTTAACCATTCCTCTTAGAGAAAATAAAGGATGCTCAAACAAATGATTTGGAAATTCAAAAAAGGGTGGAATCTGTCAAGAATGGGAAATTCTATGAGTTCAATATTGATGATGATGGATTCATAAGATTTAGGACATGACTATGTGTACCATACAATCAGGAGATAAATAAGAAGCTTCTAAATGATGTAGATATCTCAACCTTCTCTATTCACCTAGGGAGCACAAAGATCTATTAATGTCTCTGGGAGAACTTTTGGTGGGACAATATGAAAAGAATAACACTGATTATAAATCAAAGTGCCTAGTACGTTATCAAGTGAAGGTTTAAAGGGAAAAGTATGATGAAACCATTACCCATACCAGTATGGAAATGGGAAAAAATCACCGTGGACTTTTTCACTGGACTTAAAAAAGACATCTAGACGAAAAAACACTATATGTGTTATTGTGGATCATCTTATAATGAAAACTAACTTTATTAAAATTCAAGGGAACTTCTCATTGAATCAAATTGCATAGAAATATATCAAATATGTGGCAAGGCTTCATGGAGTACCACTATCAATTGTATCCGATTGAGTTCTGAGATTCACCTCCAAGCTCTCAAAAAGTCTCCGATATGCTCAAAGCACTAAGATGAACTTTAGTACGGCCTATCATCCTTAAAATAAGGGAAAATATGAGCGAACTATTCATAGACTAGAGGATATGTTGAGATCATGTTCTTTGGAATTCAAAAAAGGATGCACTGCTGAAAATTTGTTTATTTGCAATGGGTCATTTGCGATGGGATCCTATCGCAAATGGTCCATTGTAGAAAATCACATCAAAAATATGGTTTTTTGTGATAGTCACAAATAGCTAAACTATGGTATTTGAAAATACTAATATGCAATGGTCCTGTGGAAAAAACTTTAAAAAAATAAAAAAACTAACATTAATAAAATAATATTACTAAAATTAAATAATATTAATAAAATATTTTTGAATAATAATAACAAAAACAAAACAAAATTAATAAAATAATAATAAAATGAAATAATATTAAATAATAATTTCAATAAACTAATAAATAAATAATAAAATATGTAAAATAATAAAAAAATTAATTAAATAATACATTTATAAAATAATAAAAATTAAAAAAAAAACACAGTATTCACAAAAATATAGAAAAACACACTATATAGAAATGTAAATATATAATATTACAAAACAAAATGAAATTCAAATGTTTTATTATAAAATATAAATACATTGTTGGGGGAGGGGTCTTCTGGATGAGATGACATCACTAGTGGGGTATTCTGGAGGAACTGAAATCACTAGGGGGTCTTCTGGAGGACTTAGCGAAGCTAGAGGAGATGGTGGAGGGAAATCAAACCCTAAACCATGGGTCAGATGATGCATGTACTCCATCATTTTCTCATGCTGCTGCTGTTTCTATCCACACATATCCTCCTCCTCCTCCTACAACTGTCGGCAGAGCTCTTTCTACTCCCTATGTATACTCTCTATAACCTCTGTCTGAGCTCATAGTTTCTCTTGATAATGTGTAGCATATGATTATGAATCTCCAAGATCACCTCTCAAGCTGGACACCAAAATCACAACGGTCCCATAACAACTCTTAGGCGTTAATAGAGAGATGATACCAATAACTTGGACTTTCTCAAATCCATATTGGGTCGCCTGCATCCATGGTGGCTCATAAAATCAGTGGGCACTAATCTGACCGTTGGTCTCGAAATGACTCTCAGTCTATGTCTAATACGTCATGACCTTATATGACTCCTTCAATAGTAATGTAAAATTTAAATAGTTAAAATATTATTTATAGTTAATTTTAAAACTCAAAAAGAAATTACACTGACCACAATCAGACGGTGGCAATTACCTGTAATCTATCCAGTGATTAGATCATTGTACATTATCTTATAAACATTAAGATATATAATATCAGGTTGTTTGAATTCCTATATGAATATAAAAAAACATTTTACATTTAAATTTATATAAATTATTCAAAAAAATTACTTACCTTATGTTCCCTATGCGCACTGAATGTACGACTATCAGTTCAATGTGTCACTTCCTGTCTCCCCCGGTTTTTTGGACCTACCGACGATATCCACTGAAAACAGTCACCCATATAGTGTGGACATAATCCATTCCAAACCTAAGATGAAATGTAATTAGGTTGGTGGGAATGACAAGACTCATCAAACTCTATCATTCTTTCTTTCTCCATTGCTTTCCTTCTCAAATTGTGAAAAACCCGACGACAATGATCATGTAAAGACCCCCCATACCTTCTAGATAACGCCATACATGATATCATCTATCGGATACCATAAACCCTACAAATAAATTATAATATCATGTTATTAATTAAATAAAATTCAAAATAAATATTTCATATTTACGTACCATCCAATGATTGAACATGAAGTGATGAACATCAATGGAAATCTAATCCCATATGACCAATGCTTCAGAAAAATAATTTTGCAAAATAGGGCTCTCCTGTCCAACTGATATATGTGAAAATCTATGAAAAAGGAACAAATAATCAAATAATAAGTATATAAATAAATTACAAAAAACTAACTAAAATACACAGGTGAACATACATTTACATGTGTGGATCGAATCCAAGATGTGGAAATCACTCCAGGATAGGGTTAGGAATCATCAATCAAGAAAGACTATGCTCCCTCTGAGTCCTCCTTAAAATTCTAGTAGTCTAAGGGTCATATGATCCAACTTCCTATACATCCAAAGGTAGATCATCCTCTTACATCTAACGAAATAGATTCTCATACATCTAAAACATGAAATTAATATTGTTATAAAATAGTTAAAATCAACTATTATATATATATATATGTTATATATGATTATAACCATTATTTAACCATGTAAATCTTCATCTGGATTGTCATATTTATATCTGACAATGTCTATGTCTTCATATTCCTCCTTAACATCGTTAATTTCCTTAATAGTTATGGTTTCATAATCTAATATCATTTCAAATTCGTTTCTAACCTAATTAACATAATCATCGCCATCAACCCTTAACTATGAGGTGTCAACCTCAATATTCACATCTCTTGATAAAAAATATGGATTTAGAGTAGTCTCTTGAAAAATTTCAATTTCTTGTCCTTCAGCGGAACCAAATTCACTTTGAGTAAATAGATTTTCCCAAGAATTCCTTTTTATTATGCTCCACCAATCACCCAACTCTCTTAAACTAGTATAATAATTTACACAATAAATTTTATTTTCCTAATGAATAAATAAAAATGGTTCATTTACCACAAGAAGATTTTTATATTTAATATCCATGGTTCTATGGCTCTGATTAACATGCAATCCTCTCTTAGTATCCAACCACTGACATTTAAACATCATTATGTAATTTTGTACCAGATAACACAGTTCAATAATTTATTCTAGGATGCCATAATATTCAACTTCAGTTTCTCTATGATGAGATCATCATAAGAAAACACCACTATTCATTGTTTTTATTGATTCACCATATGCATGCGTATGAAATCAAAAACCATTCATGGAATATGAATTTTAAGATTTAACCATTTTGGATTGCGGGTTACTCAATACACATAATCGATTATTAAATTTATCATCACGTTGAAATACCTAAAAATTTGTAAAAAAAATATCAGTATAACAAGTAATAAATTAATTTTATATATAAAACCATAAATAATCTATGTTACCAATTTTTAAAATTGGTAAGAAAAAATATTTTGTCGACGTTCTTCTAGAGAAGCTGCTGTAATTTGTGAAATTTGTTTCTTGATATCATTATCATATAACCTATAAATAAAATAATATTAGTTTACTATAAAAAAGATTATAGAATAAGTTATAGGATTACTCAAAATACAAATGGTGTCATTTATTCATAGTTGAGTAGAACATATGTATGAGCTCTGTGATGTTCATCATCTGAAAGCAATTGTTCATGAACTCCACCGAAGCCATGTTTAGGATAATTAAAAACTGATAAGTGATTTATCATTTCATAATCAACATTTCTCTCAATATAGCCCATGTAGTTTTGTTATTATGGATATTCAAATTGAAATTATTAAGAGTAGAAAAAAGAAATTTCCTCTTAAAAATAAGCTTCTACAATTGATCCTTCAACTGATGCTTTATTACATACTTTTTTTCTTCAATTTCTACATGCATCTCTCAAATGGTTATATAAATCTTAACTATATAATACCTCTAAATTTTTCTTCATGTGGAAAATGTAATATCAAATTTTCTATTGAGTTATAGAAATATGACATAAATATTTTTTCCATTTTACATAAAATTAAAAATAACATCTTCTTACAGTCTACTTAGTATATCGTAGTTTGTTGTCGCTGGACAAATGTTTCAGGAAAATATGATATATTTTTTCTCTCATACCAAATCATATAATTAAAAATAAATCTTAATTCAATTAGAATAATTCTTTCCATTATAACATGACAGTCATGACTTTTCAATCCGTTAATATGATCATTTCTGACACATCTTCCAAAATTGGAACCATAACCATTTTAAAGTCTCAAATATGAAAAAAAATAATCTATTTTCTTTTGATAGTGTATTAAAAAATTTAGGCGTCATTAAATTTTATGATTTGAAATTTTCAAATAGTTTAAGTTATGGTCACCTACAAATTTGGATAAGATCTAATCATGTATTTAAATTATATTTGGTCTTACCTGATATATCAAAAACTATATGAAATAAATTATCAAAATAGTTCTTCTCAATATGCATGATATCAAACATGTGATGTGCCAAAAAATTCAACCGATATAGAATATCCTAAAAAATGAACTATTTTATCCAATTGTGTTCTTTACAAAAGCCATAGATTTTATATTGTTTTATTATTGGTCCAAATATGATGGGAGGTAATGAAGAGATACTTGATTTTAACTCTGTACCTGAGATCATTATTGGAGGTCCATCTCTTTCAGGTTTGCTTTTCTGAAATGATATTTTTTTCTCTGAAAACGATGATCAGTTGGAAGGAATCTACGATGATAATTGAAAAAACAAAGTCTTTCTCCATTGAAGAGCGTAAACTTTTTGATGTCTCTCATAAATTTCAGAAATGATTTTGGACCATGTGAATTCTAGCCAGATAACATGACATATGTTGAGGAGTCACTAATTGTCCACATCAATGCAGCTTTCAGTAGGAAATTTTTTTCCCAGCAATATCATATGTACTGACACCATTACTCCACAATGAATTTAACTCCTCAATCAATGGTTTCAATTAAACATTAATATTATTATTTTTGGATGTCCTAGAATTAATAAGTTAAAAAAGATATATAGACCCTTCACCAACATCCAAGGAAGTAAATTGTACAGAGTTATAAAGACACGCCAATATGAATACTAACTACTATAAGAACCAAATAGATAAAAACCATAATGTAAAAGACCCGATTGTATGTTTTGGGATTCTAAAGGAAAAGACAGATGCACTTGGTCAAAATGATTCCATGAATCACCATCAAAGGAATGATTTGAGCTTATACCTGTTGAAATATTGGTTTTTTTCATGACATTAGTATCGTTGTGTTCTGAGACATAAATAAACATTGTAATCTGGGAGTAAGGAGGAAATATCTCAACTGTTTTTCAAGAATCAATCCAGACTTGTCTAGTTTATCCTCTTTATAACTCAATTTTCGACATGTGGTACAAATATACAATGAATCATTTTCACCATAATATAATATGAAATAATTTGAACGTGCATGAATATTCTGATAATCAAGACCCAAATTACTAACCAGCCTCTTTCTCTTATAAAAATTTGTATCCAACAGATTTCCTTCAGGTAACAATGTTTTAACCAAAGAAAATATCTGATCAAAATAACTATTTGACATTCTATTATCTTATTTAATATCCATAAATTTAGAAACCACTTAAAATTTTATTATATTGAAACCAGGATATAAGGAATTCTCAGAGGACCTAAACAACTCATAAAATTGAGATGGTTCCAACTCAGGAGTTGAACTAATATCATCTTGAGTTTTTTGTTGAATAGATGAACCTGCCACATCATGTACTAAATTTTGAAACTGTGATAGATTTGGAACCAAATTATTAGTATCTTCTTTGGAACTGCTTTCAACATTTTGATACCATAAAACATAATCTAGTTGAAAATTAAAATGTAATAGATGACCCCCAATCCTTCCAAATATGTTAAATATTCTTAGAGCACATTTTTTACTAGTACACTTAATTATCCCATCTAAAACAAATTCTATTTTTGATGATGTAAATGACAAGAAAGCTTCAAAAACCTCAGTATATACAGGATTTAAACCAAAACTATTTGGTTTCATGTGGTGATTTATCCAATCATTATCATTTAATAATAACTGTTGTCAACTTTATTTTTCCATATTTCTCTAAAAAATATAAAATAATTATTTTTTTTATAATTTGATATAAAATAATACTATCCAAAAAATAGAATGAAATTAAATTCACTTTTATAGAAATTTATAATAATTTATTTTATTTCATAGTTATTTATGGTATTTTTTTTAAATTTTTTACTAATCTACACTAATTAATAATAATTTATATTAATTACCACAAATTATTCGTAATTACAGCTAATTTTTATTAATTATGGGTGATAAAAATTTCCAGCAGATTGGTGACAACTCTTTTACCCGATGGATCATCTCCTTGAAAATTTCTCCCACTAAAATCACTATGAAAAATCTGTTCCGACGTTAGAATATCCATTTTTTTATGCACAAGAATGGAGTGTAGGGCGGCCTTGTCGTGCTGTTCTACATTATTGTGCATATGAAAATGGATATCTGTATTTTAGAGTATATTTTTCATAGTGATTTCAGTGGGAGAAAGTTGCAGGGAGATGGGTTGTTAAGAAAAAGAGCCTCTTTTATTTGACGACTCGTCGCCTTTTAATTTTCTCTGACGGAAATCAGTATGAAAAATCTGCTCCAATGTACGCATATCCATTTTTGTATGCATGATAATGGAGATCAGGGAGGCCTTTCCGCACTACTCTCCATTATTAAGCATAAGAAAATGGATATTCTTATGTGGGAGCAGATTTGTCATAATGATTTCAATGGGAGAAATTTGTAAGGATATTAGACTTCGGGAAAAAGAGCTTCCGCCAATCCGTTGGAAATTGTGGTAATTTATTAGTAATTATCACTCTACTAGAAATTGGGTTGATTTATTACTAATTATTACCAATTATTCCTAATTATTCATATTTATTACTAATTATTACTAATTATTTTTAATTATTACCATTTATTACTAATTATTACTAATTATTTGTATTTATTACTAATTATTACTAATTATTACTAATTATTATTAATTATTACTATTTATTACCAATTATTACTAATTATTACTAATTATCACTAATTATTACTAATTATCACTAAATATCACTAATTAACACTAATTATAACTAATTATCACTAAATATCACTAATTATCACTAATTATTACTAATTATTCACAATTATTACCAATTATTCACAACTATTACTATTTATTCACTATTATTACTATTTATTCATAATTCTTACTATTTATTCATAATTATTACTAATTGTTACTAATTATTACTAATTATTACTTATTATTACTAATTATTACTAATTGTAACTAATTATTACTAATTATTACAAATTATTACAAATTACTACAAATTATCACTAATTATTACTAATTATTACTAATTGTTACAAATTATTGCTAATTATTACTAATTATTACTAATTATTACTAATGTTTTCTAATTATTGGTATTTATTCATATTTATTACTAATTAATTCTAATTATCACTAATTATTCATATTTATTACTAATTATTCTTATTTATTACTAATTATTCATATTTTGTTACTAATTATTACTAATTATTCTTAATTATTAGTATTTTTTACTATTTATTACTAATTTTTACGAACTATTACTAATTATTACTAATTATTACTAACTATTACTAATTATGACAAATTATGATTAATATTTAATAATTCTTACTAATTATTATTTATTATTACTAATTATTCATATTTATTACTAATTATTACTAATTATTAATTTTTATTAATAATTATTACTAATCATTACTAATTATTACAAATTATTACAAATTATTACTCTCTATTACTCATTATTGCTGATTATTACTCATTATTACTATTTATTACTAATTATTACTAATTATTACTAATTATTACAAATTATTCGTTTTTATTAGTAATTTTTACTAATTTTTACTGATTATTCTTTTTTATTACAAATTATTACTAATTATTACAAATTATTACTAATTATTACAAATTATCACTAATTATTACAAATTATTACTAATTATTATTAATTATTCATATTTATTACTAATTATACTAATTATTCATATTTATTACTAATTATTAGTAATTATTCATATTTATTAATAATTATTACTAATTATTCTTATTTATTACTAATTATTACTTATTATTCATATTTATTACTAATTATTACTAATTATTCATATTTATTACCAATTATTACTAATTATTCAGAATTATTACTAATTATTTCTAATTATTCGTAATCATTACTAATTATTCATAATTATTCGTAATTATTACAAACTATTACTAATTATTACTAATAATTACTAATTATTACCAATTATTACTAATTATTACTAATTATTCATATTTATTACAAATTTTTACTAATTATTCATATTTATTACAAATTATTACCAATTATTCATATTTATTACTAATTATTACTAATTATTCATATTCATTACTAATTATTTCTAATTATTATTAATTGTTACTAATTATTACGAATTGTTACCAATTATTACTAATTATTACTAATTATTACTCATTATTATTATTTATTACAATTTAGTACTATTTATTGCTAATTATTCCTAATTATTACTATTTATTCATAATTATCGCTAATTATTAATTATTATAGCTAATTATGACTAATTATGACTAATTATTAATAATTATTAATAATTATTAATAGTTTTTC
This sequence comes from Viscum album, assembly GCA_963277665.1. NCBI lineage: Eukaryota > Viridiplantae > Streptophyta > Magnoliopsida > Santalales > Viscaceae > Viscum > Viscum album. Next base: position 1,880,883,532 of record OY728136.1, read on the forward strand.
TAATTGGTACTAATGACCACTAGTTAATAATAATTTATATAATAACATTTAATTAATACCAATTAATATTAATCACACGTAATTATTAGCAATAATAAATAATGCAAAATAAAACGTTGTAATTCTAATGTAATTTAATTACAGCTAGTTAACAATAATTATAACTAATATGAAATAAAATGAATTAACTTAAAAATAAAAGAAAAAGATAAAAAATTGAATTTTTCGTAGGTTGTAAGACTGGAATATTGATCCAATGTAGAATCTTAAACTTTGAAAAATTATGAGAGGGAATATGTAAGTAGAGAGGGAGAGGTGTAGATAAAGGAGGGGAATGAGAAAAAAATTAGATGTGGGTATATATTGGTTAGAGTATTTGCGACCGATACTGTCACAAATACCAACCTCGTTATTAATTAGTGCTGACGATTAAAAAGGTATTTGCGACGTATCTCGTCGCAAATACCCACCTACCGACATACTATTTACGACTTGAGATAAACCCCGTCACAAATAGTAAAAAACACTTTCGGGTATTTGCGACGGGTACAAAAACCCATCACAAATACCCTTCCCGTGGTTTGGTACGCAACCCGCGCTAAACCTTTTGTGACGGGAAACCAATTCATGTCGCAAATAGTCCCTCTCGACAGATTATTTGCGACGAGACCCCTCCCTGTTGCAAATAGCCCGTCGCAAAAAAAAAACTTTTTTTCGTAGTGATGAGATCAACATCTTTTTCTCATTGAGTTCTCTTACAATAATAGTTTCCACTCGAGCATCCAAATGACTCCATATGAAGCTCTTTATGGGAAAAGATAAATAACACTAACATGTTGGGATGAAGTCGGTGAACGTAAGCTGCTAGGACCTGAAATAGTCGAAGAAATGATAGAGAAGGTGAAAACCATTCAACAACACATCAAGGTATCCTAAATTCGACAAAAGAGCTATGAAAACAATCATCGATGAGACCTGGAGTTTATGGTTTGAGACATGGTATTCTTCTGAATATCTCTATGGAAGAAGGTCGTGAGATTTGGGAAGAAAAGAAAGCTAAGTCCCAGATACATCTCCCCCTTTGAGATCCTTGATCGTGTCAGAGTTATGGCTTATCGACTAGCACTTCCACCAACCATGTCTCAAGTACACGATGTATTCCACGTATCCCTCTTAAAAAAGTACATACTGGATCCTTCACATGTACTGAATTCAGAGGTGATACAGTTGGAGAATGATTTTTCTTACGAGGAGAAACCAATGTAGATCTTAGATTGTAGAGGTAAAGTTCTATACAAAAAAACTACTCACCTAGTCAAAGTACTTTGGCGGAACCATAAGTACGAAGAGCTAACATGGGAACTGAAGAAAGTAATGAAGGAAAAGTACCCACACCTTTTTTCCCCTTAGTATGTAAAATGAAATTTCAAGGGTAAAATTTCATAAGGGGGGAAGAATGTAACAACCCTTGATTTTTTCAATGTAAATTCGCTTCTTATAATTATTTCATATAGTATAATCACATAAAATCACATAAATAACATAATACAAACTTTATAAATGAAGAATTAATGAAATAAATGACATTTCTAGAAGTTAAGGAACATATACCAAAGGAATTGTAACTTGACCCTTGGAATAGTAACATGACACTTATGAATATTGAACCAAAAAATTGAATAGTAACCTCACCAATGAAAGTATAAATAAAATTTATCCATCTTATAAGTGACAATATGATATAATTATATTAAGGTATAAGTAAATAAACATTTTAAAAATTATTAATTAAGTGTTAGTATTTTTTGAAAGTCATAAATATTTAATTACAATTTTATGAATAATTTAATAATTTAAAAGAAAATTTACTTTCATAAAATTTATTTATAAATTATTATTTTGATGTCTTATGATTATAATATAATTTTATGAGACCTTAGTTAAATTTAAAAATCATTATAAAATCAGTTATAATTTGAAAATCTGTATTTTTCAAGTAAATTATGATTTTAATTAAAATTAGAAATTATCATATTTAGAAAATTATTTTCATAACATGGAATTCATTTTTTAATTCTACACATCAAAAAATGGTTAGGGTGATTTTTTTGTAATTTTTCTAAAATACTAGAATTTTTGGTGAAGAGAAAAATACGGTAATTTACTATAAATGCTAAATATTTAAATTATGGAGTCATAGGTTATGTTGTTCTGTTGTATTACCATTATCTAAAACTCACATTCTCATGTTACTTTATTTAGTCTCAAGAATGAATACCATTTCTTGTCTTGTGCAAAATAATAAAACAATGATTAAAATATTCAAAAAACACCCCCTCCTCCATTATAAATACCAACCTTCACCACCTTTTCTCCTCACACCTCTAAAGCCTTAATATTTGTCCAAATTATGCTCAAATATCCTCCCAAGACCCTCCTCAGTGTCCATGAGATTTTTGTTTTAATAAAATACCAAAACCAAATCCCTAAGGAGGTTCTCAAGAAGAAGGAATCAAGAGGTAAAATCCTATTCCTTTTCTTTTAATTTCTTTTCAAGTTCCTTTATTTTATTATATTATCCTTAATTACCCTTTTCCAAGTGGTATGAAAACTCAAGTATCTTACATATAATATTTTTTTTATCATTTTTATGAAATAATTCTTCATCAAATCTCTTCCCCTCACTCTGTTATTTTAAGAATGAAAACATCATCCGTGAGGTACCAATCTACCACATTCGTGGACAAAATGCTTTCATATTTCAAATACACCTTCAAGTATGGTCTTGAAACAATTTTTATGATTGAACCAGATTATAATATATGTATTATATCTTATGTAATGTTTTGGAATCATTTTTGACACGTGATATTAATCTATAAAACAAAATGAATTCATTGTGATAAAAAATGATAAATTAATCTAAATGATTATCATTAATGATTTATCTAATCAATCATCCTAAATTATAAATAAAATGGTATTTTAATATCCTATAAGTTCATTAATAACATATATGTTTAGTTTTTAACAACTACCCTCATTCTACATGATCTTCCATACACATATACAAGTAAACCGATCATGAAAACCAAGGAAACTAACGCTCCCAAATGATGAAATTGAATCTCATAACCCATAAAAAAGGACATGAATGAACTTAATAAAATTATAATAAATTAAATAAATGTATAAAAGTTTCTAAATTAATTAATTAATGTATTTAATTTGATTATTCAAGACATTAAGATCAAGTTCAGAATCATTTCAAACATATGGTAGAAGATTCTACCCGAACCTCCATTATTCCTTCGGGTTACTCTTTCTCTCTTTTTAACCAAATGAAATTATCTTTTTATTTTTATTTAATTATTTTAAATATTTTTTATATGCTAAAAAATCATTTATCAATGCCCAATAATCCTTGTTTTGGGGATATACTTGTTTTGAAAAGGTTCCCTACTTAATTCTTCCTGATAAGCAAGCATGATTTAAGGGAACATCCTGAATTATTTCCCAATTTCAAGTGCACTATATATTCTGTTTTAAGCCATAATTATTTTTCTAGAATCATTCATTTTATTATGAAAACATTTTTGGTTTCCTTATGGTTCTATATAAATGATTATTCCCTTTTCTTCTTAAAATTCTCTTTAATATTTTCCTTAAACCGCACTAAAATGTTTTTACTTATAAAGTTTATTTAACACAACTTTTACATGTATTAAATTCATTTTGACATCACTTATCAGTATCTATTCCTATTTTACTTTATAAATGTTCAAGTATGATTTAATTATTTCATTCATGGACAGTTTTAGGGTACACTCATTTATTATACTTTATGAAATGATTATGATACCCAATTATTTTCATGGGCAACCCTTATGTTTATGTTTGACTCCTTACGTATGATTATTCATGTGGAACACATATTCATGATCATGTTATGATGGGTGCACCTAGATAGAGCACTAATGCATCAGGTAATGTTTAGTCTTCTGAGACGTTATGTGCAACAATATTGGTGGTTAGCCTTGACTCATGATATGTAATATCTCAGAAATTCTGTGTAATTTTTTTATTATATAGAATTATTCTGAGACCACATGGTTTGATGAAACTTGATTCCGAGGCCCGACGAGACCATGATAGAATTTTGAACTTTTTTTTATTACTCTTAAGAAAACATGCGAGCAGTTTTTTATAACTTTTTAGCCGGTTCTTGAATCGAAAATCCGAGGGCACATTTGAATTTATAACGTGGTGATTCACCTTGAAAGGACTGAACTTTGGTCGGAAAGGGCCGAATAGAAAAGTTAATTTTTGGACTTTTTGAAAAATGATAAAATAACTTTAAAAAATTATTTTATTTTCTCTTCTCATCCGTTGAGCGGTGAACGACGATGATGAGGTGCAGCAATGAGGCACATTGATGAGGCTCAATAATGGATCGTTGACTCGCAGCATAATGATGCATAAAAACGACGCTGTTTCATAAATGAAATAGCATAACGATGCGACATCACAATGTAACAGAAACACTCCATTGTGTCTTCCTTGTATTTTGGTTGATAGGTTGGTGGAATGATGAAGATTCTTTGAAAAACCTATGATGAACTTCCAATCCAATGAAGAATGACAAACACCAACAAACGTCAAACATCTTCGATGCATCTCGAAGAATGGAGCTAGAAGTAACAAACGACATCGACGTCTTGATACCTCGAGGACGTAACGTTGTGAAAAAAAACATCAAAGTGGTATGGGTTATTTTATTTTAAAGTTTTTCTCTATTAATTTATAGAAACAAAGAATGTGGATCGACCCATGAATAGGTTGTTCCATGAATCATGCGTTTATGTGAAATGGTAACTTATTTTCAGATTTTTGTTATTCAGGATTGAAATTATCAGTTTTTGATTGAACTGAAATCCATGGAACTCCCATGTTTTTAAACCTCTAACACAGAGGGACCAGGCTGACATGAACAAGGCCCGAACACATCTTCCATGTGAATTCATTGTGGTTATACCCTCAAAGTGGTGGAAAGAGAAATATGGGGCCAAGGCAGGGATGCAGGCGACTAGGGAGGCCCATAGGCCCAAACAGATCAGAAAACAGACCCCCAAAAAAATTTCGGTGGCCCGTAGAGGGGACCACTGGTGCGCTGACATCGGGGGAAGAGGCTGGCAACACGCTTGTCAGTGCGTAGTGGCGATAAGAGGCTGTGGACTATAAACTATGATAGAAGGGTGAGGCGGCACCTTGTTGGCGCCCTGTGGAGGGGTGGCCTCTGTCTGGGCCACCCAGGTGGCTGGTGAGCCACAGTCGCTTGACCACGGTTGGAGGAGCCCCACAAGTCCGTGGTGCCGGTGAGGAGACGAGATGCGGCCGACTGCCACATCCCAATATCACCCCACCATCCACCCACATGGCCAGTCTTCAGGCTAGTGGGCCATGCCATCCATTCAGTGGGCCTCACCCCCGGCCACTGGGTCGAGCCGGTCCAACACCCTGCGGGCCGGACCAGTGCCGACAGGTCGGACCTGTGCCGATAGGCTAAACCCACACCGATGGGATGGACCCAGACTTAGTGGGACAGACCCGCACTTATAGGCCCGAACGATGACCTTCGGGCCGGGCTGGACTAGACAGGGTCACCGGGTGACCCGATGGGCTAGACCCTCATCCAAACTAGGCCAGGTCCTGGGAGGTCCATTGGGCCTGACCCACTGGCCAAGCTAGACCAGATTGAACCAGACCCAAAATGGGTCTGGTTGAGTCGGTCAAATTTAAACTAGGGTGTGAGACCCCCGGGCTAGGTTGGTCGGGTCGGTTCAACCAGGTCGGACCAGGCCCATACGCAATCAGTCCCTCTTTATTAAAATGCCCGTATCTTGAAAACAGAGTATTTGATTGATGATACGTTTGCGGAATTGGGACCCTCTTGACAAGTAAGATATTTTGGCATGACTTGAGGAGGATTTCATAGAATTTGATATGTGAGGAATGGCTTGAGAAGAAGTTCTCCTAGGACAACTATGTACGGAACCCGACGGTTGGCGGAGACCTGAGGACTGTTGACTTTTGACTTTGTGAGACTCCACTATGGACCAGTGGGAAGAACTTATATGTGAATTTTCATGCCCATGTTAAGATATTAGGAGCATTAAATCAGTTGGCCAAGATTAGTGGGAAACACTTCTGCATTACTTTGCAGGCCCACAGTACGCGATGAGGATTTGTACCTAAGCAGTCCAAGGTTAGTGAGATGTACTTCTGTGTAACTTTTCAGGCCAAAAATATGTGATGAGGAGGTGTACCTAACAAGTCCTAGGTATGTGGGAAGCACTTATGTGTGACTTGGCATGCCCACTGTACTCGATCGAGGATGAGTTCTCCCACAGCTGAGGTGTTCGATGATGTGACTGACAATTCTTCTATCACTACCCTAAATGCATTCTTGGTGGAGCTGTCTTGTGCTTCATTCTTTATTTTGAGTATTTTTTTGTGATATTTTTTATTTTTGTTTTGGGGTCCCTTCTGAGTATCACGTTACTCACCCCTACACGGGATCCTCCCACTCGTTTTGTGTCCCATGAAGGAGATCAACATTTCGATATAGAATTTAGTGGACTGGGACCCATAGGTGCTCAGGGAGATGAGACCGACATATGCTACGACAATGGACTTTGTGGCCTAAAACCATGAGGTCCCTAATAGGATTGGGTGGATATGACATTCTACTTCAGATTCCAGTTGCTACACTAATCTCACGATCGAGTGGGGTTTTCCATGGATGGCCATCAAAGTTTCCTTTTCATACTTTGCTATTTTCAGCTCTTTTGCTGAGTTTGTATTCTGGCCCACTTATATTAGTTGTACTTTTACTTATCTTTGTTTTAGTGATACTTGTTTCCTTTTGAGTATGTGGGACTTGGTTGGGAATGTTTATGTGAACACACACTCAGGAAAATGCCTCCCACTTGCAGGTTGACAACTTCAGCGCTAGTCGCTAGCCCCTGGCCTTCGGGAGGCGGGATTATTGTAGTCACAATGCGGGCCCCGGGGGATAGGTCATGACAAAGTGGTATCAGAGGGCAGTCGGTCCTACCACAAAGACTGGGAGTCTGTCTTTTTTTGGGGAAATAATGTTAAGTGTTTCGAGTTGGAATTCTAGATTTGGGGAGTCTAGTGTTGGTGCAGTGAATGAAATATCCCTACACCAGGACCTCAAATTCTACTTTTTTTCTCTACACAAAAAAACATGGTTTTCATAAGTGTATTATTATGTTATTTTGAATAAAAGTTTTCTCAACAGGTCTAAACTTATAACCATGGTACATATTGATCTATCTCAGGATCCCTCCACGTGGATGACCATCTAGGATCACGATACAGGGTTGTGAGGACAACTTGTCTAGCGACAAGGCATCTCTTCAGGGACCTATTTTAGAGATGGCCCTGCCGGGTGATGCACCGGTTTGACCACCACCCGATTGTCTGCATCTACTGTCAGTGGTTCTGGTAGAAGACATGCACAGACTCAGTGTCCTGCATGATTTCCCAAGATATAGACCTCTCAGGTTCAGGGGAGTGATAGATCCTCAGGTCGTTGAGAACTGGCTGGAGGCAGTAACGCGAGTCTTCTGCTTAGTGAGGGAAGAACCTGACCGGATGACGATCTTAGCAGTGAACCTTCTATAGGGATCGATACGGAGATGGTGGATCTTGACCACCCAGACACACGATGAGGTGACCCTCACTTGGGCAGACTTCAAGCGAATTTTCTAGGAGGAGTTTTCCCCATGACCTTGAGATCTCTGTGCATTAAAGAGATTCTTCACCTACAACAAGGAATCATGATGGTGGATGAGTACTCAGAGAGGTTCACTGAGCTATCTCACTACTCAACAGATTTGGTATGAGACCCCTTCTTCAGGCAGGGGTGCTGGAGAAAGCAATTTTGGTAGATAACTTCTTGGTGGAGTAGGCACCCACATCTAGAGCTACAAGCAGACCATAGGTAGTGGAGTCTTTAGCAGGAATCATACAATATATGAAATGGCCCATTAAGGATAGGTCTTTCAAAGGTGTACCTCAGGACTCATGGTCGGTAGTGCGGGGCTCCCAGACTAGAGGAAGTTAGCCAGGAACCAGGATTTTCTTCTCGCGCGACAAATAGGGACACATGGCACATGACTACCCAATCGGCTGTAAAAATGACCAACAGATGATCGAGGGGCCACCAGGGCAGAGAAATCATTTCAACCAAGGAGGTCCATAGGGTGGAAAATGTGGTAAGGGAGTCGGACGAGCCGAAGGTGGTGGGCGACAGTTTGAGGTGTTACCTTCGTCATCCCCAGGTGGTCCACCCTAACCTCAGGGAGTAGGTAGAAAGGGGCGAGCATAGCTTTAGGTAGTGGAGGCTTATGACCGTAACACTCCAGATATGATCTGAGGTCCGATATGTGTCTTATTCAACCTAGTTACAGTTCTTATAGACACAAGTTCTTGTCAATCCTTCCTTTCCACGACTCTCATTTGGAGCTCAGAGATTCTGGAGGAGCCATTGGCTTGATCTTTATGGATAGAGACTCCTACGAGAGGGGATTCAAAGATTATACACTAGTGAAGACTATGTGATATTACTCTAGTAGGTGATAGCTTTAGCAAGTATCTCATAGTATCGATATCTAGGCCTTACAATGTCATCTTGGGTACAAACTTACTATCCACAATCCATGCACAAATCGACTATTTTAGGCATATAGTGTGGTGTTTCCATAAATATGGGACCATATTTTTCTTCACCGGTGATAAGGGAACCCTTAAAATACGTGATATAAATTCTCAAAGGAAGGTTCAACCGATCAATCACCATTTGTCTAGCCTCACCCTCGGTATAATGGATGAGAGGAGTCTAAGATTTCCTGTAGTGGTGGATGAGTACAAGGATGTTTTTCCTAAGGATATTCCAGGACTAACTCTTTATAGGGAGGTAGACTTTTACATCGACATGTACCCCAGGATGACACAGATATCCACACCAGCATATCGGATGGCTCCTGCGGAGCTTCACGAGCTGAGGGTATAGCTGGAGGGCTTGCAAGAGAAGTAGTTTGTAAGGCCCAGTGTTTCACCATGGGCATCCCCAATGCTTTTTTCCAAGAAGGAAGATGTGATTTTGAGGTTGTGCATGGAATTTTGGCTCTTAAACCAGATGACTGTGAAGAGAAAGTATACACTTCTGAGAATCAATGATCTCTTCAACCAGTTGAAGAGGGAGAAGTGGTTCTCAAAGATAGACCTCATATCTGGCTATCACCAACTTCAGGTAGGGGATGGGGATGTACTGAAGATAGCCTTAAGGTGATGGTACGCCCACTTTGAGTTCCCGGTGATACATTTTGGTGTGAAAAATGCCACATCAGTGTTCATGAGACTCATGAATAGGATCTTCTAGCCTTACCTTGACTGGTTTGTTGTGGTCTTCATTGATGGCATCATGGTGTACTCAGCGTCAGAGAAGGAGCATGATAAACACCTATGGATAGTCTTGGATACACTTAGAGAGCACCAATTTCATGGGAAGCTATCAAAGTTTCATTTTTTGATTCGATAAGTCCACTTTATGGGACACACCATCTGAGAGGCTGGAGTTGTAGTGGATCCAGGGAAGATAGAGGTGGTGCTTTATTGGGAGCTGCCCAGGAGCACGACTAAGGTGTGGAGCTTCTTGGGGTTGGATAGTTACTATCATAGGTTTGTTCCTGACTTTTCCAAAGAATAAGTACCCTTATCAGCTTTGACACGGAAGGGACAACCCTTCGCGTAGACAGAGAAATGTCAGCAGAGTTTCCAAGAGCTGAGGTGGAGACTGACTGGTTCCCCCATATTGAGACTAGTAGAGGAGGGTGTTGGGTATGTATTTTTTTGCAATGCATTAGGGACTAGACTAGGCTTCATCCTGATGTAGAAGTGAGCAGTGATCGCCTACGAATCATGATAGTTGAGACAGTATGAGCAGAACTACACGACCCACGAACTGGAGTTAGAAACAGTAGTCTTTTCCTTGAAGATGCAATGACACTACATGATGGGTGAACAGTTTATGGTGTACTCAAACCACAAGAGTATCAGGTATGTATTCTCCCTGAAGTACCTGAACCTTAGTCAACAATTATGGCTAGAGTTCTTCCAATACTATGACTTTGGGATAGTTTATACTCCTAGAAAGGGGAACGTGGTGGCAGACATGATTAGCAGGAGGACCAGTTTGCAGCTACTGAGTGTCGTGATGACTCATTTGACCACGATTTAGATATCATTCATGGATGATGGTAAATATTATTACCTTCAGTCGATGATTGTTACTTACCCACTCTTACATTGAGTCAGGGAGGAACAACTAGTGGATGTTGACTGCGAGGCCCGACGTGCTCAATTATCCTCCAGACGATCTCCTGATGGATTTTAGATAGATGGGGAGCACATCATCATTTTTATAGGGCACACCGTAGTTCTAGTGACATTTCGGGAGGAGGTTTTGAGGGAGTTCCTTACATCCCCCTTGGCGATACATCCTGGAGTGATGAAGATGTACCTGGACCTTGGACGTCAGTACTGGTGGCTGGGTATGAAGGAAGATATTTCCTAGTTCATTTTACAATGACTCACTTGTCAGTAAGTGAAGACAGATCATCAAGTTTCAATAGGCTTGGCAGATCCACTCGAGGTACCAAAGTAGAAATGGGACAGTATATTGATGGACTTTGTGACGGGGTTACCACACACATCCAGGGGCCACGACTCTATCTGGGTGATCGTGGACTGACTCACCAAGTCATCTCACTTCCTACCCATCCGGGAGAAGGGATTGGTAGAAGGCTTGGGATGCCTCTACGTCCAAGAGATAGTGTGGCTTCATAGGGTTCCTTCGATGATCATCTTAGATCCTGATGCTCTCTTTGCATCTCGATTGTGGATGGGATTACATGAGGCATTTGGGACGTAGCTTCGCTTGAGCATATCTTTTCATCCCCCAAAAGATGTTCAGATGGAGCAGACCATATACACCTTGGAGGACATGCTACGTTCTTGCGTCCTAGATTTTGGTCGCAGTTGGGAGGACCACCTTCCAGTGGTGGAGTTTGTACAAAATAAAAGCTATCACTCCACCATTGGCATGACACCATTTGAGGCCCTGTACGGGAAGCCTTGAAGATCACCCCAATGATAGACAGACTCGGGGGAGTCAACTCTCATGGGTCCAGAGTTGGTATGGTCTTCCAAAGAGAAGGTGAATATTATCCAAAAGTGGATGAGGACTATACAGAGTTGGCAGAATTCTTATGCTGACAGGAGACAAAGACCCTTGGAGTTTGAGGAGGGCGATCATGTATTCCTTCAGGTCTCACCCCAATAGGGCTTATAAAGATTTGGTTAGGGAGGCAAGCTATCTCTGAGGTTTATCTAACCTTTTCAGATCCTGAGAAGAGTTGGTGAGGTGATGTACTGCCTAGCTTTTCCCCCACATATGCACCAGGTGCATGATGTTTTCTACGTGTCATAGACGAGGAGGTAAATGCATGATCCATTGGACGTTATCAACTGGGGTGAGCTGAAAATTGATGATGGGGAAACTTTTCTGGAGTTCCCAGTGGAGATAGAGGATTTAAAGGAGAAGTTCCTATATTGACGGTCGATTCCTCTGGTGTGAGTTTGGTGGAAGAATAGGAATATCTAGAAGAGAACATATGAGCGGAGGCTCAGATTCATGATCAAAACCTCATATATTTGTTTTGTTTTTGTTTTTGATTTTAGGTATGTAAAGCCCTAATGTGGGGATAATTTAATTTCATGGAAATTCCATGTATTGTTTTATTATATAGAGTTATTCGGAGACCACACGCTTTAACATCACGTGATTCTGAGGACCAGTGAGTTTAGGAAGGAATTTTAAACTTTTTTTAGTATGCTTAAGTAAATGTGCGAGTGGTTTTCTTTATAAGTTTTGAACCGGTGATCAGATCCAAAATCTGAGGGCACCGTTGAGTTTAGAATGCGGATATTTTCCTAGAAAATACTTAACTTTGACCGGAAAGGGATGAATGGAAAATTTAATTTTCAGAATTTTTGAAAAATAATAAACTAAATTTAAAAAGTTATTTTATTTTCTCTTCCCATCCATTGAGCGGTGGATGGCAACGCTATGGTGCAGTGATGAGGCACATTGATGAGGATGAATAATGGCTCATTAACTCACAACATAACGATGCTTTAATGACGTGTAACAATGACACTATTTCATAAATGAAACACTGTAACAACGTGAGGTCACAGTGTAATAGAAACACTGAGACATGTTATACTTTTATTTTGGATGAAACATTGGTGGAAAAAGGAATTAAACTGTGAGGATTCTCTGATGAACCTCCGATGAACTTCCTCTCCAATGAAGAATGACAAACGCTGATGAACGTCAAACATCATCGACGCACCTCGAAGAAAATAGCCAGAAGCGATGAATGACATCGATGTCTTGAAACCTCAAGGATGTAATGATGTAGTAAAAAACGTCAAATAGGTAGGGGTTATTTTATTTTAAAGTTCTTACTCATTATTTTCTAGAAACGATGAACGCGGATCAACCCAAGAACAGGTTGGTCCGCAAATCCCGTGTTTATGTAGGAGGGTAACTTCTTTTGGGATTTTCATTATCTGGGATTGAAATTATAATTTGTTGATTGAACTGAAATTCATGGACCTACCATGTTTTTAAACCTCTAATGTGGAGGGTGAGGGCTAACACAAACAACGCCTGAGCACCTCCTCTATGTGCGTTCATTGTGGTTGTATCCTCAAAGTGGCGATAAGAGGAATCTGGGGCCAAGGAAGCGATGTCGATGACTAGGGAGGCCCATAGGCGTAGAAAGATCAAAAAAATGGACAACCATAGAAATTCCAATGGACCGTAGAGGGGACCAATGATGGTGGCGGCCGGCCGGCGGTGGCCCCGGGTAGAGGACGACGGCGCACCATGACAGTAGGAGGCTGCGGCCAGCTGGCCTTATTAGCATGGTGATGCGGCTTTAGGTAGGTTGCGCATGGAGTGGTGGCCCACATCTGGGAAGCCCGGGGGGTTGGCAAACCGCGGTCACCCAAACGCGGCTGGAGGAGTCGCGCGTACCCACGGTGTAGGTGGGAAGACCATACACGGCCACCTTCCACATCCTAGGAGTGCCCCACCGGCCGTCTATTTGGATAGTCTTCGGGTTGGCTGGGCACGCCCCAGCCACCGAGCCGGGCATGTACCGCACCCAACATGGATGAACCCATGCTAGTAGGCCAAAACCACGCCCTTTGGGCTATGCCATACTAGACCGGGTCACTGGGCGACCCGACAGGCTGGACCCTGTGCCAAATCAAGTTGGGTTCAGCGAGGCCCATTGGGCATGGCCCACAATCCAGGCCAGAACGAACTGACCCAGACCCGAACTAGGATAGGTCGAGTTGGTCAAATTTAAACTAGGGTGTTGTATCCGTCACACCCCGACCATTTTATTAATTTTTATTTTATTAATTCTTGTCTCTGGGTCCTGGATACAAGGTCCGGGATAGGTCCTGGTTTAATTTTTTTTTTTCGTTTAAGCATTTTATTGGGTTTCGGGCCCGTGCACGGTCACCGCACAATGGGCGGTAGACACACAGTCAGCCCGGGTGTCGCCCAAACGTCTAATGATTAAAATAAATAAATATTTATTTAAATAAAGTGAGTTAAATGTTTAAAGTGAAATAATGATAATATTATTTTGTAATTAATAATATTATTACTAGTGATGCATTATTATAGTTATTATTAATATTATTAGTATTATTATTTTATTATCATAATTTTTTTTATTTTTTTTATCATTATTCTATATATTATTATTTCTATTATTATTGTGTTATTGTTATTTTTTTATATTGTACTAATTATAATTCTTATTCTCTATATTAATATTATTATTCTCATTATTATTATTTTTATTGTTAATTTTATAATTATTATTTGTATTATTGTTATTATTAATATTATTCTGGTATCATTATTATTATTATTATTAATACTACTCCTAATAATATTATTAATATAATAGAATGAAAAAAGAGCAGCAAACCCTATTACTCGGCATCCCCCTTTTTTTCCCCATCTTCTGCGCGTCTTCCCTACGCAACGCCACTCCCTAGATCTCTCCTTGCCCAGCCGACCTGGCCTCCACCTTGATTCCTCACTGCCATCCCCTCACATCGCTCCCCCCATGCCCCACGTTTCCCTCCACAGTTCTCCCCTCACCCAGCTACCACTCCCCCCTGCCCTCGCCTCGCCCTAATCCCACACCCCCTGCCTCTCCACCCTCGCTTCCTGCAAGACCCGCCTGCCTATCTTCCCCTGCAGTCGACCTAGCTTCCACCCTCTTCCCCATCCATCTCGTGCTCACCCATAGGATCCCGACTTCTCCGCATCTCTCCTCCTCTATCGCCCCCGCAGGACCTCGGCGCACCCAAGACCCCACCACCTTTTCCCTTGGAGCGACCCTGCTCAGGACATCAACCTCACTCCCGGTGGCCCCCTGCATGACCCCTCTCCTCCCTCCTACTCCAGCCAACAACCCACCTCACCCCTTTTCTCCCATCCACCTCCTTCCCTCCACGCCCAGGACTTCGGCCTCCGTGCTCCTCTCCTTGAACCCTAGCCGGCCACTAGCTTGCTGCGGCCAGTAGTGCCCCGACCCCTCCTCCAGCTCTGGCCACCCTCGCATGACCACTCCAGCAGCAGATATAAGACCCCGCCTCCATTTCCCTCTTCCTTTGGCCTACCGAACAGCTCCAACATTGCCGTAGTGCCCCCCCTGAAACCCACTACCCTTTCTGTTGCGCCACCCTCCCTTCATCTAGCTGGTTTCTTTCCGGAGCATCCATTCGTCGCTTGCTTCGGTTTCCCCTAGCGTACCAGCCTTGCTGTAGGTGTTTCCTTGCCATAAAATTTTTAGATTAATTTAATATGTTTGTCTAAATTTTTTAATGTATAATTTTATTTGAATGTGTGGTGATTTTGGTGAATTTATTTTCCTTAAGTATAGTAGCATGTTCTCTTATTTTTGCGTATGGTGCGAAAGCTTGTTTCAAATTGTTTGGCAGGGTATTTGGTTTCAAATTGGGGGTTTTCATGTGAAATGTGGTGTATTATTGGTGAAAAACCCTTTGTGCATTGTGAATGTGTTTTTGTAAATCGTTTAAAGGTTTTATTAAATTATTTCAGCAGTGCAGATTGTATTTTTGAAGGGTGTTAGAGTATGCGTGGTTTTGAAATATAATATGGGGTGTGTGAATGGTGAATTTGGAATTTTCGGTGTTTGGTTTGATTGGTTGTTTCTCTAAGATTGTTTTACAGTTTAATGGTGTGGTGCAGAAATATGTTTTGTTGGTGTTTGACATATATGCATGATAAAGTGAATTCTTTTTAGGTGAATTAGTTGTGATGATGTTGTGTGTTTTATTTTAAAGTGTTTTCTTATATGAAACTAAGTATCTTTTGATGCTAACCTTGGTTTCACCATTTTATGATGTTTTATAAATTATTCAAATGGTTTATTACTTTAATCATGTGGTGTGTATTATGTTTGTAAAGTGGTTGGTGTGTCTAAAGGTCGTGATTGGATTCTAATAAAGAGATTGGTTGTGTTTTGATACATGTTTTGATGTGATATTTTCAAAACATGTAAAGCTTATTATTTTGTGTTGTTTGTTTTTTTGGATTGTTTTAAGTCCATGTTTATGTGTTTCTAGTTGTTTGTGTAGTTGTTGCAGCGTTTCAATGAGGAAAACCGCGATACTACGATTATCGGCGTGTGCGTTCTTGCATGCCTTTGCGAGGAATGTTGCGTCGTCGTGTTCGAGCTGCAAATTGAGGTTGGTCCCCTAATGCACTCGCCTTTTAAATTTAGAATTTATTGATTTATTGATATTTTATTAATTTTAATAAATGAGAAATGATTTGAGATAATTAATTTTTAAATGATTATTTGGTGTAAAAGGATCCATTTATTTTATACACGACACTTGAAATATTTTTTTTGATGAGCGGACACCTATTAGTGAAAGAATGCCTATATGGATTTTAAACATAATTCAAATAATTTCAAATGTAGTTCTGGTTTATTGATAAATTATTTCTTTTGAAGCATGAGAAAGAGTTTTGGTTCTCTTGAGAAATGAGGATTTTCTTTAAAACTGGCGAAGGCCCATTTGGAACATTAACAAAATAAATTATTTTGGAAAACTTTCTTTGGGTTGACTCAGAGGTGATATTTAGTGTACGTTGACTGCATGATTTTTGTGTGATGTTTGTGCTAATTGATCGACTTTTTTGACTCAGCCCTTTCTTGTTTATTATATGTGTTGACATGAGAACTTGGCATAGAAAGTGAATCTTCTAAGAACGATTGCTGCACTAGTTTAGATTACGCACTGGCTAGTGGCCCTTAGTATCGAGGACACTCTGCTATGGGATTGGGCCCCTCGGTTAGGCCATGTAGAGAAACACCGAGTGTTAGGGAGTTATGATGTCATCGAGAGTAGGCATGACTTCATGATGAGTCACATGTATAGTATGTTCTGGATTGTTCATGAGCTCCTAGGTTCGCATATGTTTTATTTAGTGTTTATTTGTATGTGGTGGATGCTTGAGAGGTCTAGTTAGGTTGCTGGACCATGTGTGTGGCTTTTTTTCCATTTCCCTTAGTGTGTGTTGTGTGTTGTTTTCCTTTTGACTAACAACAAAAATTTAGATTTCTAAATTGTTCGCAAAAAAAAAAGTTTTAAAATGCAATGCGCCTGTTTCTTTCAAACACTAAACTTGTTTTTAAATTAAAAATGGCAATGGCTATTACTTTTCTTAGAAATGGAAGTGTGTGTGTGGAAACCCATATTTTTTATAATTTAGTTCAAATATGAAATTAGTAAATTTCTTTGTTTAAAGGTAGTGCATTGGGAATAGTTTGTTGGGAATGCCAACTATGTTTTAATACTCATGCCTATAGTATTTTTCTTTTTTTAGTTTTGTTTCAGGTTTGACTTGATCTCTCTCGCTATGGGTGAGAGTTAGTTGTGTACTGGTGAGCGACTCTCAAAGCCGCGAGGAGTTTTGGTTGTGGCCAGGTTAGTTCACTATTGTTGATTGTTCTTCCCTTTTCATGTCATTTATTTGCCTTGAATTATTATATATTTTCTGATGCTTTATTTATTTACACTGGGCCAAATCATTCCCCTTTGTTTGGTTTTGATGCCCAGAAGTAGTTTTCAGCCCGTGGGGATTGGGAATGCCCCACGAGCCATGTCACGGGCTGGCTTGGGTGACTGGTTCCGGGTCGACTAGGGTTGGTTTGTGACAAAATGGTATCAAGTGGGCCTTTTTTATTTGGGGTATCTAGTAGATGGAGATTAGGATTTTTGGGACTCGAGAGGTAGGTATGGGAAGAATGTCATGAACCCTCACCCATTTCGAACCTTGAGTCTCTCGGGGTAGTCTGGAAATTGGGTTCTTGTCTGGTTCTTATTTGTTTTGGATTGAGGGATGAAAACGGAGGCAAAACAATGTTGCATTTTGATTTCAGATGGAGTAGTGACCCATGTGGAGTCTGTGTACACGGTTTAAGTTCCTCATAGTCTTTGACGCTTACTTGGGGAATGACCCACTACCATGTCGCTAGATTAAGATGACTACTAGTTCCTCCCTTCCTTAATTTGATTCAAGTTGTGTGTTTCTTGGTTTTTGTGGATGTAAGTGAATTTTTGAAAATGAAAATGGGTTTTTGAAATGAGAACAATTTCTTTTAGATGGATTTAAATTTGTGAAAGGTAGTTTTAAAACTGAAAGCTCTTGGTCTAAAAATCCAGTGGTCGCTTGGAACTGGTAGAGATGTGGTTTGGGTGCAACCTTGGGTACTCTTTATGAATGTTTTCATATGTGAGGGAATGCATGGGAAGTGCATGTTAGTGCATATGGATGAAAGAAAATGAAGACATATGAAACAGTTCATGGGATTACTGGGGTGTTCACTTGGAATTAAAGGCTTGAACTTGTTTTTTCTAAAGCGATTTTAAAAGGGAAGTTGATGAATATCTCTTTGCACCGAAGATATCGGGCAAACTTCCAGCTTCCACACAGTCTGAAAATCACTGCGGGAACAAAACCTTACTTGGCGCACAAGTCAACCTCGGCGCGCAAGTATCGGCGCGCAAGTCACAACGGGCGCGCAAGTCCTCCTCTAACACTTGCGCGACACAAGCTTCCTCAACTCCAAACTTGCGCGACTCTCTTCCCTTTACGCCCAAACCACCATTGGTGCGCAACTGCAAACCGGCGCGCAACTTCTAACACCGGCGCACAACTTCAACCACTGGCGCGCAAGTCCCACCTGCGCGACCACACACACCACTTGCGCGACCACCACACCTGCGCGACGGGAGCTCTCGTCTTGAACTCCGGTGATAAATGAGGAGGGGTGGTCCGGTATTTATAGGCAATCTGACCACCCTGCGCGACGGCGCGCAAGTCACCTGCGCGACCCAATTTCGGCGCGCAAGTCTCCTCTCCTTTAGACACTTGCGCGACCAACTCCCAAACTTGCGCGAACCTATTTCCTTAGCCATATTTTGATCTTCTAATCTTGAAAAACATGTGGCGCGCAAGTTTCCTATACTCCAAGTCCACGGCGCGCAAGTCCCTTTGCCAAAAACACTTTTCTTCATTTGCCGATTTTCAGGCCCAAAAATTTGGCAAACACTGGAAAACGGCGTCACCTTGTATCTGTTCTTTTGTACCGCCTCCAGATCTTCCATTCCTTTTATCGACGTTCTTGAATCAAACATGGATCGTTGACCTCAGCTCTTGAACTCGACATTCCATCATGAAATCCTCTTTGTCAACAATCACAACTCAGATGTCCACTTTGTCAACAAACACAATCACCTCAAAAAGGATTCAATGATACCTTGAGGGATTTTTGCCCAACAATATCCCCCTTTGGGTTTGTTGACAACTCTTCCAAACAAAGAAATGATTCTTGGAAATTGAAATTGGTTTGAAAAGTGGGTTGGGTATTTGAAAAATGGCCTTGAAAGAAGGCAGTTTTGAAGTCTAAAATAAAAAGGGGTTTCTATAAAATGAATTTTGGGTTGTGTTTTCTTTTGTTTGTTTGGGTTTTGAGCTAGTTGTTTTTGGATAAAAGAGCTTTCAATGATGTTTCTTTGGCTTGATATTGGTTTTGGTTCTGTGTTTTATATGTTGTTCAGAAAATGCTTCCCAAAAAAGTCCCCAAGGTTTTTGATGAGTCATGCCCAGTTTTTGGTCCTTCTAAGACATTGCCTATCCTTTACAGTGATCTTGGTTCATTAGAAGCAGGAGAATGGATAGATGGGGTCGAGTGTATTTTTAGGGTTTTGGGAACTCCCGAAGTTGTCACAGTGCGTGTTGTTTTGGGTCTGTTCAAAGGTCCAACTCTGGATGAATGGGAGTTGGTTTCCCCACCGTCAATGCAAGTTGGGATGACATGGGATGTCTTTAAATCCATCTTCATCCGAGGGTTTATACCTGGAGAGGAAAAGATGAAGAAAAGGGAAGAGCTCATGCGTGTTCAACAAGGCCAATGGTCGGTGAAGGCATATGTTGACCATTTCAAGGAACTTGTGTCCTTTTGTCCAGAGGCAGCGTCACAGGATTTGATGAAGACTTCTCTCTTCATCGAGGGTCTTCGTCCAGAGATCAAGGAGCGAGTCCTCCTTTATAAGGACCATCATTTTGAGAAGCTGGTGGATGAGGTGTTCTTAGCTGAGTTGGTCTTAGGAGCGGAGATGGTCGGAAATCTAGCATATCCAGTTTATCATCAAGGTTCCCCATCTGGTGATCAGGGTGTGCCAGAGGGACCTATTCCTAAAGAGTCCTCTACAGTGGTTCTAACTTCTAGTTAGTCAGATCATTCAGTGGTCTGCCACCAGTGTGGCCTGTTCAGGCACATGAAGCCGTCATGTCGCATCCCTCCAAAGACATGCCATCTTTGAGGATGTCTGGGTCATCTAGAGAAGTTTTGCAGAAAGCATCGCCTGAAGAAGACGCTGTGACCGAGAGATTCCAGTGCCTGACTGTGAGGTCGGAGATGCTTCAGCCATCAGAACCCAAGCCACATGTATTGGGGTGAAGCTTGGGCACAGTCAGGTTTTTCCAGGGGTGTGAAGCCTTGGTCCGAGTTTTGTGTTCCGTGTTGGAAGTAGAACATTTAAAGTCTTTTCATCCTTTCTTTTTCTACTGTTAAAGTTTTGACTTCGTTGTAAGTTCATCGCTTCGTCGTGGAGTTATAATAGACATGTTCTGTTGTAATCTAACAGTTTTTTTGTCGGATTATAGGTTTCTGAATCGTGCATTTTCTTAAAAGTGTGTTAGACCCTTGTATATTTTGGTGTTGGTTTGGCGGTGTTCATTTAGAGGTGTAAGTACCTGTGGAGGAGTCAAGGCTTGTGGTTATAATCGAGTTCACTATTGGGATCATGTTTTTCTCAGAGGTTTTTTGTCTAGTGTTCGGGGTTATTGGTATGGGTCGAGAGTTTCAAGGTTTAGTGGGGGTGTTCCCTATTGCTATAAAAGATAGTTTGGATCAGTTGGGAGTTCCCGCGTCGGCCCCTCTCTCCGGGGTGGTATGTTTGGGTGTTAAATTTCAGCTATAGTCAAGTTCTTGTGCTGGGGAGAACCCTCTTGTGTTCTTTATTTCTCTTGTGTTGTGTTTTCCTTCAGTCTCAATTGGGCATGGATCCTTGTTATGTCTATTGTTCAGCTGAGCGACATTCTAGAGGCAGAAAGTGTCTGTAGTGGGGAGTATTGTCACACCCCGACCGTTTTATTAATTTTTATTTTATTAATTCTTGGCTCTGGGTCCTGGCTAAAAGTCCGAGATAGGTCTCGGTTTTAATTTTTTTTCCTTTAACACTTTTACTGGGTTTTGGGCCCATGCGCAATCACCACACGGTGGGCGGTAGACGCACAGTCAGCCCAGGGGTCGCCCAAACGTCTAACGATTAAAATAAATAAAGATTTATTTAAATAAAGTGAGTTAAATGTTTAAAGTGAAATAATGATAATATTGTTATGTAATTAATAATATTATTACTTGTGAGGCGTTATTATCGTTATTATTATTATTAGTATTATTTTATTATCATAATTGTTATTATTATTTTTATTATCATTATTCTATATATTATTATTTATATTCTTATTTTGTTATTGCTATTTTATTATTATTAATTTTGTTTATATTATCCTAATTATAATTGTTATTCTCTATATTAATATTATTATTCTCATTATTATTATTTTTATTGTTAATTTTATTGTTATTATTTGTATTATTATTATTATTAATATTATTCTGGTAATATTATTCTTATTATTATTAATAATATTACTAATAATATTATTATTAATATAATAGAATGAAAAAAAAGAGCAGAAAACCATATTACACGGCCGCCCCCTTTTTTTCCCTATCTTCTGTGTGTCTTCCCTGCGCAGCGCTGCTCCCTGGATCTCCCCTCGCCCGGACGACCTGGACTCCACCTTTCTTCCTCGCCGCCAACCCCTCACGTCTCTCACCCTTGCCCCGCGTTTCCCCCCAAGGTTCTCCCCTTGCCTGGATCCCACTTCCCCCTGCCCTCATCTTGCCCGGATCCCGCACCCCTACCTCTCCGCCCTCGCTTCCTGCAAGACCTGCCTGCCTATCTTCCCCTACAGACGATCTGGCTTCCACCCTCTTCCCCGTACAGCTCGTGCTCACCCGCAGGATCTCGACTTCGCTGTATCCCTCCTCCTCTCTCACCCCTGTAGGACCTCGGGGCACCCAAGACCCCACCACCTTCGCCCTTGCAACGACTGTGCTCAGGACCCCAGCCTCACTCCCAGTGCCCCCCTACATGACCCCTCGCCTCCCTCCTACTCCATCCAACATCCCACCTCACTCCTTGGATCCCATCCACCGCCTTCCCTCCACGCCCATTCCTCCGGCCTCTGTGCTCCTCCCCTTAAACCCCAGCAGGCCACCGTCTTGCGCTGGCCAGCAGTGCCCCGACCCCGCCGCCAGCTCCAGCCACCCTCGCATAGCTGCTCCGGCAACAGCCGAAAGACCCCAAATCCCTTGCCCTCTTCCTTCAACCTGCCAACCAGCTACAACATTGACGTAGAACCCCCTGGAACCCGCTTCCCTTTCCATCGTGCCTCCCTCCCTTCATCCAGTTGGTTTCTTTCCAACGCATCCATTCGTCACTTGCTTCGGTTTCCCCCAGCGCACCAGCCTTTCTGTAGGTGTTTCCTTGCCATAAAATTTTTATATTAATTTAATATGTTTGTTTAAATTTATTAAGGTATAATTTGATTTGATTGTGTGGTGATTTTTGTGAATTTATTTTGCTTAAGTATAGTAGCATGTTCT
Source organism: Viscum album (assembly GCA_963277665.1). Classification (NCBI taxonomy): domain Eukaryota; kingdom Viridiplantae; phylum Streptophyta; class Magnoliopsida; order Santalales; family Viscaceae; genus Viscum; species Viscum album. The sequence continues at coordinate 1,880,906,058 of OY728136.1, forward strand.
CTTATTTTTGTGCATGGTGCGAAAGCATGTTTCAAATTGGTTGGATGGGTATTTGGTTTCAAATTTGGGGTTTTCATGTGAAATGTGGTGTATTCGTGGTGGAAAACCCTTTTTTCATCATGAATGTGTTTTTGTAAATTTTGTAAAGGTTTTATTAAATTATTTCAGCAGTGCAGATTGTATTTTTGAAGGGTGTTAGAGTACGTGTGGTTTTGAAATATAATTTTGGGTGTGTGAATAGTGAATTTGGAATGTGCGGTGTTTGGTTTGGTTAGTTGTGTGTCTAAGATTGATTTACGGTTTAATGATGTGGTGCAGAAATATGTTTTGTAGTTATTTGACAAACATACATGATAAAGTGAATTCTTTTTAAGTGAATTAGTTATGAAGATGTTGTGTGTTTTGTTTTAAAGTGTTTTCTTATGTGAAACAAAGTATGTTTTGATGCGAACCCTGGTTTCACCATTTTCAAATGTTTTATAAATTATTCAATTGGTTTATTACTTTAATCATGTGGTGCGTATGATGTTTGTAAAGTGGTTGGTGTGTCTAAAGGTCGTGATTGGATTCTAATAAAGAGATTGTTTGTGTTTTGATACGTGTTTTATGTGATATTTTCAAAACATGTCGAGCTAGTTATTTTTCATTGTTTGTTTTTTAGATTGTTTTAAGTCCTCATTTATTTGTTTTTAGTTGTTTGGGCTGTTGTTGAAGCGTGTCGATGAGGAAAACCACGATACTACAATCATCGACGTGTGCGTGCTTGCACGCCTTTGTGAGGCGTGTTGCATCGTCGAGTTTGAGATGCAAATTGAGGTAGGTCCCCCACAGAACTCACCTTTAAATTTAGAATTTATTGATTGCTTTATATTTTATTAATTTTAATAAATGGGAAATGATTTAAGATAATTAATTTTTAAATTATTATTTGGTGTAAAAATATCCGTTTATTTTATACACGACACTTGAAATATTTTCTTGATGAGCGGACACCCAGTAGTGAAATAATACCCGTTTGGATTTTAAACATAATTCACATAATTTCAAATGTAGTTCTGGTTTATTGATAAATTATTTCTTTTGAAGCATGAGCAAGCGTTTTGGTTCTCTTGAGAAATGAGTATTTTCTTTAAAATTGGTGAAGGCCCGTTTGGCACTTTAATAAAACAAATTATTTTGGAAAACTCTTTTTGGGGTGACTCAGAGATGATATTTGGTGTATGTTGAGTGCATGATTTGTGTGTGATGTTTGTGATACTTGATTGACTTTGTTGACTCACCCCTTTCCTATTTATTATATGTGTTGACATGGGAACTTAACATAGTAAGTGAATCTTCTGATAACGATTTCTGCACTAGTTTAGATTACTCACCGGCTAGTGGCCCCTAGTACAGATGACACTTTACTAGGGGATTGGGACCCTCGGTTAGGCCATGCAGGACAACACTAGGATTTAGGGCGTTATGATGTCATCAAGAGTAGGCATGCCTTATGGATGAGTCACATGTATAGTACGTTCTGGATTGTTCACGATCTCCTCGGTTCAACCCATGTTTTATTTAGTGTTTTTTTGTATGTGACAGATGGTTGAGAGGTCTAGTTCGGTTGCTGACCCATGTGTGCTGCTTTTTTTTCATTTCCCTTAGTATGTGTCATGTGTTGTTTTACTTTTGAATTACAACAAATATTTAGATTCCTAAATTGTTTGCAAAAAAAAAGTTTGAAAATGCAACGCACCTGTTTCTTTCAAACAATAAACTTGTTTTTAAATTAAAAAGAGAAATGGACTGTTACTTGTCTTATAAATGGAAGTGTATGTGTGGAAACACATATTTTGTATAATTTAGTTCAAACCTAGAATTTGTAAATTTCTTTGTTTAAAGGAAGTGCATTGGGAATAGTTTCTTTGGAATACCTACTGAGTTTTAATACTCACGCCTATAGTGTTTTCCTATTTTTAGTTTTGTTGCAGGTTTGACTTGAGCTCTCTCACTGTGGGCGAGAGTTGTTTGTGGACCAGTGAGTGACTCTCAAAGCCGCGAGGAGTTTTGGTTGTGGCCAGGTTAGTTCACTATTATTGGTTGTTCTTCCTTTTTCGTGTCATTTATTTTCCTTGCGTTATTCTACCTTTTCTGCTACATTATTTATTTTCATTGGGCAAAATAGTTCCCGTTTGTTTGGTTTTGATGCCTGGTACTAGTTGTCTGCCCATGGGGATCGGGAATGCCCCTCGGGCCATGTCGCGGGCTGGCTTGAGTGAACGATTCAGGGTCGAACCGGGTTGGTTCGTGATAGTACCCCTGGGTTGGGTTGGTTGGGTTGGTCCGATCGGGTCAGATCGCGTCTAGACGCAACCAGTCCCTATTTATTAAAATGACAATGTCTTACAAACCGAGCATCTGATTGATGAGATGTTTGTGGAGTTTAGACCCTCCCGATGAGACAGATATTTTGGAATGACCTGAGGAGTCTTTCATAGAAATTGAAATGTGAAAAATAGTTTGAGGAGCGGTTCTCCCAGGCGCAATACGTACGCAACACTGCGGTTGGATGAGACATGAAGATTGCTAAATCTCAACTATGTGAAACTCAACTTTGGACCAGTGGGAAGAAATTATATGTGAATTTACAGGCCCATGGTGGGATTCACTTATATGTGAATTTGCAAGCCCACGGTACGTGACTAGGAGGAGTACCTTAGTTGGCCAAGATTAGTGGGAATCACTTTTGTGTGACTTTTCAGGACCATAGTACGGTGATGAGGAGGTGTACCTAAGTGGTCAAAGGTTAGTGGGAAGTTGTTCTGTGTGACTTGGTAGGACCACTATACTCGATAGAGTAGGATTTCTCCATCATCCAAGGTGTTTGATGATGTGACTAATGATACTTCTATCACTACCATAAATGTATACCAGGTGTGAGCTGTCTTGTTCTTCGTGATTTACTTTGAGCATTGTTGTGTGGTATTTACTTTTTGTTTTGGGGTCCTTATTAAGAGTTGAGTTACTCACCCTTGCATGGGATCCACCCACTCATGTCGTGTGATATGCAGGAGATCACCATTTAGATAGGGACTTTGGTGGAATGGGACCTAGAGTTGCTCAGGGAGACGAGACTGACAGACACTACGACAATGGACCTGGTGTCCTAAGACCCGTTGGGGCCTAATAGGATCAGGTGGAAAAGACATTATACTTCAGATTATAGTAGCTACACTACTCTCTAAATCAGGTGTGGTTTTCTGCAGATGGACATCAGAGTTTCCTTTTCGTACTTTGCTGTTTTCAATTCTTTTATTGGGTCTATATTCTGGCCCACTTATTTTAGTTGTACTTGTAGTCAGCTTTTTTTAGTGATACTTGTTTCCTTTTTAGTTTGTGGGACTTGGTTGGGCTTATGTGTGCGTATAAGTACTCAAACAATTCCTCCCACTTGCTGGTTGATGCCTTCGGTACTAGTCTCCAGCCCCTGGCCTTCGGGATGCGGGCTTGGGGTTGTCACAGCGCAGGCCCTGGGGGACACATCGTGACATGCCCCATGTGCAACATTCATGGTAGTTAGATTTGAATCATGCTTCTATATATGCAATGATCCTTGAATCATGATCCTCTTTCCGAAATGAGCCTTGAATCATGCTAAATGCTTGTTTTATGTTTTTACCACATTACTATGAAGCTACAATTTTATGATTCCATGTTATTATTCCTTATGTTTAATTATGTACATTACTTTTTATATCATTATGTTATGCCTTATGACCCATGTGCTAAGATTTATTTTAATGTTTATTCCCTTACTGGGCTTTTTATATCATCCATTTATTCTATTTATCCCCAAGTTATTATATACAGATGTAAGGGCTCAAAGGAAGTTAGGAACTCTTTATGAAGATTAAAGAAAATATTTTCTTATTTTGGAATCTTTATGTTTAATTTTGTATCTAATATCAAAAACACTAGACTTGACGATCCTTGTCTTTTAATTTGATGTTTAATTATGCTTAAAATAATTTAAAGATATGTGAAAAACGTTAGGGTGACTATATACATCATCTCCTACTAAGTTATTTATAATTTTCACCCTTCTTAGATATATCATCATTAGTACCATTCTGCATGACCCGAGGACAAGAAATATAAGAGAGGTTAAGCTCAGAAGCTTAATAAGGGTAAACATGGGAGATATCAATGATCACTTGAGAATAACATGAATATATGGTTATGTGAACATGATAATAACATTTTAAAATCATAACCTTCATATCATAAATCATAATTTTGATCCATGGAATAAATATTTGTAGTTCATTAGATATGTATCATAAATGAATTAAAAAACCTGCATCATGACAACATAATATTGACATAAGACATAAGTTTGTGGAATATATAAAAGAATATAAATAATTTACTTAATAGTCCTGGATCATTTCCATGAATATCATAGTGGAATGAGTTTACTTTCCAAACTATCATAGTAGTCAAGGTTCACTCCCAATATTATCATAGTAGACAAAGTCCCTTACTGAACTGAGTTCACCCCCATGCCAATATTATTTATCTTATGAGATATCAATATTTACCCATTGAATTGTAGGGAGATATAGGTCCCACACACCACATAATGAAAATCATACATATGTGTTCCACAATATCATAAAAGATTCATTATATCATAGCCTATGAAAATAAATGGGTTTCATAAACATTTCATCCTAGCATAACCCATGTAAAATAAATGGTACTCATAAAAAAATTGTCATCATAATCATAAAAAATCTTGAGAAATAATAAGGAGGATATCCATGGATAATATACCTAGTAAAAAATAGGTGATAATGAGGGTTTTTGTATTTTATGAATACAAATACCATTAAAATATCAATAAAACATTCTTGAGGAAAATATTCTTTACATTTTGAACTATATTTTTTAAAATCTAAAAATTTCCAAAATCTTATAGGAGAAATTTTATTTTAAAATAAATGTGGAAACTTTTAAAGTATTATTCAAATAATTTATTGGTTATAACGACATATAATTCTATTAATGCCGTATAAGTTAAAATAAAAAATTCGATTTAAAATTTGGTAAAAAAAATCAAAAATACCTCATTCAGAAAATGAAAAGAATATCCCTTTTGAACCATTTTTTAAACAAATAAAAAATTGGTAAAAATGAAATAAATAAACCATATAATAATATTAAAAACCTTATTAGAAACATTTTTAGAAAACATGGATATAAAATTTAAATCTTTTTTGATCGAAGAGAGAACTAAATTCAATCATACTTGATTTTTTTAGTATCTTGAGTACTTAAGATGAGTAAAATGAAAGGAAAATATGTACTTTTAAGAAATAATAATAGGATAATAAAATTTATATATTTATTTGTAGTTATATTATAATATTTTATCATTATAAACATAATCACAAACAATCATGATAAATAATGAGATTATAGCATAAAACCCTTACCAATTTGGCGAATTTTGAATCTTAATCACCATGAAAGAAGAAAAATCAGATGGATATTTATATCCTATAATTTGAATCTGGATAACCATAAAATCACATTCATTGTAATTATATACACCACATAAAATAACAAGTGGTGTGTAAGGCATGTGTCCCTTAGGAATAAAAGTGAGATGAAAATCCCTTACCTTTGGTCTGACTTCCTTATTACACATTGTAACCTCTTGTATAATAAGTATATAATTTTTATAAAAATATTATTTAAAAATAATTATAAATATAATACCATATATTGTTTACTTATAACCTTTTATCACCCAGTTTTTAACACTTCTTTATTAAAATCACTGTTCCGAGTGATATCTACTTTGTTTTTCATTTATGTTTTGGTTTGATAGTTTTGGTCCTTATACTTTGATCAAAGTTCATTGAGCTATAAAATTTTAATAATGATATAAATATAATACATATACATTTTATAAATTTTTATATTCTTTCAAAAAGTTATAGATATAAAAATTAATTACATTGTTCATGGAGACTGTAGGCCGTATATTCACATGAACTCAGTTTTCATTCCTCAATGGATGGAAAAAAACAAAGGTAAATCTAAAATAAACATTATAGGATAATTATTATATCATATATATTATATTTATTCATAAATTTTTTTCCTCATTAGCATCCATGTAAAATATAAATGAATAACGAATCACATCGCTTCGTGGTGGTAGTGGTCCTACATACGCACGTTCAATAGTATCATTTCCAAAAGGATTGGATGGTAAGAAGGTAGAAATGATATTATAATTAAAGAAATATAATTATTTTATAAATATCATATAAAAATATTAAATCCATCATAATACCCATCCATAAAATATGGTGATGAAAAATGATTTGTATCCCTACAACGAGACAGTAAGTCATACATACACATGAGTGATACTTTCACTTATCTTTTGATGGGAAAGAGGGTATATAATTGTGTTTTAATAATAATAATAAAATTTCCTAATATTTAGTATACTTAGTATATTATTTCATTAAAAATACAATGTATTTATAGGATTTTATAAATATTATAAAATAAATTGATCGGTTAAAGTGATTACCACTTATTTAAAATGATTTCTTTTGATCTCCTCCAAAAGGCTCTAGGGTTGGTGTTTTTGGAAGAAAAAAACCTTTATGATGTTTATAGGGAAGTTTATAAGAGACTTTATCCTATTTGTGTTAATATATATAGCAAAATGTGTTGTAATTAAGTGAGGGTGGAGGTTCTCTTTCATAATTGAGATGAGGGGCACTTTTGGAATTTCTCAAAAGATTAAATTATAATAAATTCATTATCAAGAAAAATATACCCAAATGGCCATGTGTTCAAATATAAAATAGGATAGTGTTGTAATACACTCAAATAATAGAATTTATAAATGTTTTGGTGTCATTTGAAAGCTTATCATTTTGATCAAACATTAGTTAATCAATTTTTATTTTAACTATGGTAACAATGTTTTCAATACTAACAGGTTGTAATTTTTACTTATAAGATGAAATTTGGACCATAAATGAGAATTTTATAAAATTTTATACCATTAAATATATACATTATATTATTTAAATATTTTTATAAATTTCAAATAATTTAATAGAATATTATTTTGATAAAATATAATTATTGTTGATTTCAACACTATTCATTTAATTTGACTTAAGAGACATAAAGAAAAAGTTATAACTAGAATATAATATTTCAAAAAAACACTAATATTTCATATAAACCTTTAAAATTACTTTTAAAACTATTAAATTCTCAAATTATATCCGTTTTAATATTTGAACAATAATATATTTTATTTTTTCATTAATTGAATAAATACAGTTTTGGTGATGTGTAAGAAATTAAGGTAATTATATAATTCCTAAAATTTATAAATAAATTACCATTAATTTAATTTTTTAAAAAATTTCTTTTAATATTCTTTTATAACAATTTTTTCTTTTGTGAACACATAAAAGATATTTAAAACTAAGAGAGTGACATTTTGTAACTTTCTTTAATATAAATAATTTATAAGTTATTTTAATGGACTAGTGCCCATTAAAAAAAATTCATTTGGAGACTAATTTTATAAGGATATAATTACCTTAATCAAATAATGATTATGATGAAAAATTACGGCCATAGAACTTAGTTTTAACCTTGATTAACCCAATTTATTCTTTACCAAATAGATACATTTTTGAACGGTTTCTATTCATATTGACCAAAAATAAAAAGGGAGTATATGAAAAATTTGAACCTAATAATTAAAAATACATAATCCATTTTATCAAATTAAACACCTATAATCGAATGTAATTAATTTTAGAATAAGTGTGCAAAATGCGTTGAAAACCACTTTTTCAAAAAATATAATATTTAATCATGAAACTTGATTTATTCTTATCCCGTTCCTAGAAAAATATTAGATGAATCTTAAATTTTTTTATTGAGTATATAATATATAAATTTAGTTAAAATAATTCATTAATTATGGATAAATTTAATTTTTTAAGTTAAAAACATATAGCATGCATAAAAATAGTTTTTTTTCATAAAAATGCCTTTTTACATATAAAAATATTTTTATAATAAATTAAAACATAATATTTATTACAATGGATTTAATTAGATTAGTTAAAATATGAGAAAAATAATTTTACTTTGAAACCATTTTAAACAAAATGTAACTTTTTACACAAAGTTTTCTAAAAAATCAACTTTTTTTTATTATTCACCGAAAAATCAATCTTTTCAGAAAATTATCAAAAATTCATACGAAGATAATTTTAATATGTTGATTTAAAAAATGATTTTAAATTTATAAAATAAAATTTCGCAAATTTATATAAATTCATTGTAACGTCCCGAATTCGGGTGCCACTCCACGGGTGCCCCGAACCCGGTTGGTCACATAACCTCAAGCGCATTTCCCTAAACGCCAGAGGCTGCCGACTAGCAGCGAGGGCCCAGGTCTGATAGTGGGGAAACTATTCCCTCATTTTTCAAAGCGAAGCGCAATGGAATAAAATATACAATCATAGAAAAGCGGAAGGAATAAACCATACATAGTTAAAAATAAACAACTGCAGTAAAAGATAACCAACAGTCATATAGATAATGATTCAACGTGTCTCAAGTTCTATGAAAAGAGCCAAAACATGTTACACAATAGTACAATACAATACAGATCAAATACCAAGTACACTAAAACAAAACAAAACAGCTGGCAACATCGCGAGCCTAAGCTCGGTCCCATGCCCCCTACTCCTCAGCAACAGTCAAGTACCTGTATATGGACCCTTTCCCTTATCCAAACCTGCAGAAATGTAATCTGTTTGGGCCGAAGACATGATCCAAACATGGTGTGAGAAATAAATTCAAGTAGGCACCCATCAAAGGCCCGTGCCCAACTGATTGTGTAATGTGAAACAACAGTGTGTAGTAGTAAAATGAAATAAACTAAGCAGTACTCAAAAGTAACTAACTTTACCAGTTATATTGCCATTTTAATATTCATTTTATCCATTCAATATAAGACATCACCTTGGTAAATTTTCTATGTAAACAGTCAGTGTCCTCAAACACGCAAACCCTTACCCTCAGGTAATCGGAATCGTAACCCACAGGTAATTGCCCATAGGAAAGACAGATATTTCCCTCAGGCGTACGAAGTGTCTCCCTCAGGCCCAAATTCTATTGCCCATAGGCACGAAAGGAGTTGCCCTCAGGATAAAGTAACAACTTCCCTCCGCCTAAAGGAAACACTTCCCTTAGGCTAATTAAAACAATGCCCTCAAGCTAAAAAAGTAACCGGGCCATGCCCAACATAATAACAAGAAATGTATATACAATTACTCTTAGGGAAAAAGTAATACACAATATAAATATGGAATACCCTCTGATATCCTGGCCAAATGGCTAAAAAGAGAAACGCACCCCCGGAGTGGTCCTGGATCCAAGCAGTGATCCCAAACAACAATTTATTATCACATTTAATTACCTATGCAATTCTATGTATTAAAAAGAGCCAAGGCCTCAGCCACACGACACCCCAACATGGGTTCGTAGCTCAACGGTACACAAAAACGCACAACAGTTGGAATTTAAACACCAATCCACCTACCTCTATCACCCCTGATCGATATACGTGAACGACGCTCCTCGGATCATCCAAGAGAGAAATAGATATGAGATGAAAGAACACCCTTTCAAACACAAAGAACTTCCCCTTAAGAATGAATTGGTAAGAACGACTTAAGGAGAAGGAGAGGCTTACCCGTACAGTTCCAAAAAGATCGACAGAGGTGGAAACAGATTCCCGTCGTGCGATCTGGAGCTCCTCAAAGGTTCAACCCTCTCTCCCGACTCCTCCTTTGGTTATTAGCCTTCCCTGTGAACAGGGGAGGCTACTTCCCATTTTAAGCAAAAAAATAGACTATACAACTTGTACTATTGGGTACACAGTGTGTAGTTTTCATTTTTTAACTATTCCTTCGGCGGATTCTCACCAGCGTGGCACTGTTCATCTGTAGACATGTGTACATAGCATGTGACACCTGAGTACATGGCGTGTACTGCCGCTCAGCTGGCCACCGCCTTACTGTTTTCCTGCTGTCTGACTACACGGCATGTAAATACCCACTACATGGCATGCAGTCGGTTTTTACACCCATCACCGTCAACCAGCCTACACGCCATGTGTACCCCTTCCACACGGCCAAAGTACACACCGTGTGAAAAATTACATGGTGTGTAGTCACAAAATTTAGGATTTTCTCCCATTTTCCTTATTTTCTCAAAAAACACTTAATGAAAAGAGAAAAGAATAAACCCGTACCTCAAGAAGAAGAACCGGGTTCTTACATTTATTGTAATATTTTCCCACAAAAATCAATAAAAATATTTTTTGAAGAAATCATTTTTTGAAGAATAAAATTGATTTACTAAAAATTGATTGATTATGAATTTATCAATACTTTTATATTGATTATGACATATATATATATATCATAAAGTAGTTAATTCAATTCATACTTTATAATTTAATAGTTAGGTTATAAATTTCATAAATAATAATATTTTAATAGTATATTACAATTTTTTAAACATGGTATTGGTGTAATGAAAGCTATCGAATAATATAAACTTAATTGAAAAAATTATTTCATAATTTATCAGGATGTTAAATCTCCCCCTTTAATAAATTATATCATCAAAATTTTAACTTGTTCTTGGAAATCAAGGGTTTGATATTTGAAAATTATTTTATTGTAAACCCACATAATAAAAAAGGTTTAATAAAAATTCCTCTTAATAAGAAAGAATGAGAAATACTAAGGTCATATGTAATAAAAAAACTTGGTCTCTAAATATGAGAACATTGGTGGGAAGTGAAAACGTGGAAATGGGATAGAAAAATAATGCCCAATGATTAATAAAGTGTGTTGGAGAACATGGTTTGAAGAAAGTTAAAAACCACAAAATCATGAATCAATAAGGGGTTAAAAGTCTATCTATTCATCAAAATTAAAGGATATTTGATGATTTTTTTTTCTTAAGATCTTTTTCATAATGTTGAGGCACTCTTTTACCATATAAACTAAGAAAATAAGGAAATATACTAACTTGACATGTAAAATTACATCATTTTAATCAATTATCACCATAATATAATCTGTTTCTCCAAACTATGAGTATTCTAGATGAATTTTTTTATGTATGAAGCACTGAAATCGACTTATAATAGATTAAAAAATTATATCAAGATATTTATCCTGTCTTTAGGAATTTAAAAAAATAAAAATGGGTATCACAACATAAGATAATTCACAAAATTAAGAATCCATGATATAAATAAATAAATCATTAATATCTAAAGCTTTAATTACCTTAATAACCTAAACATTAAATAATATTTTAATCTAAAAGGATATATCATACCCTCCAGCTTAAATCTTAAAAAAAATTCATTATTACTAAATAATATTTATTGTTTAATAAATTTTAATACTAAAGGTTATAAATACCTCAACCCAAAGAAACATCTCCCAAATATAATTATCCACCCCTATAAATTACTATAAAATCATATAACATAGTGGAAATCACCAAAATATATTGTGTAAAATTTAGATACTAACCTAAAAGGTAATCCTTAACATGATCATAAATATCTATGAAAGTATCACCTTGTAAATGAATCTCTTTTCAACCATCAATATTATACCTATGCCCCTATCAAGTAGTCCATAATTAACTTAACATAAAATCATATACCAACCCCAAAGGGTATTTAAACCTCAATAGAGTATCAAAATCCCATCACTTAAAACATTAAAATGTGGGTGTTGATTCCTTTGAACTTATGGACAACCATAAAATTATAAAAACCGGATGATATCCATAACATTTAAGTTAACCTCATATGAAAACATATATTCTTCAAAAAATTAACGAATTCTTTATTCCATAAATAAGTTCAAAGAGTATTGAATATATTCCATAAATCTAAATATATAATAAACATAAAAAATTATGAACTAAATCAATTTTTCATCAAATCACTAACCAATTTTAATTTCACCAATGCTATATATTTCAATCATATATTTATTCAAACTAAAAATTATTAACTAAACATCATACACATCTTAAGGTTTATCTTTTCCCTTAATAATGTATTGTATAAAAAATATCACCTTATTAGTAAATAAATTTTCTTGTTTGTTAGTTACATTCAAAATATGTTTTCAAATTCTTAAATAAAAACTAATATGGAACAATACTTATCTTTTTCTTGTTTTTATGACCATAATATCATTAGTATAACACTTATACAACCGAATTCTTGAATTAAAATATATAAACACTTCAATCATCCCCATTATTTCTTAAACCATTAACTTGGATTCATCATCTTATTCGCCAATACATATATCATATAATATTAAATATTTATCATCTCATAATATTCATTAACTTCATTTTATTTATGCCCCTTACTTTTAACATAAGATACACTATTAATACAACCCATAAATTTCGTATGTCATTCGTAGTCTCTTCACCATCATTAGTAAAACCATTACTCGTACAACCTTTCTGATTATATTATTCAGATTCCCCCCTAGGAAAATGATTTAAGTAATGTATTTAATTTCCATATTTAACACATTTAACCATTTAGGATACCATAGGGATACCATTATTCTCATCCATTGGGAAAAATGATTTTTTCATTTTTCATCAGCAATTACTTGATGATTTGGGTCCTTATTTTACATACTCATAACATCTTCTCATTCCTATGAGACATTCATTTTAATTATTTTTCCCACATTCTATACATCTTGGAAGATTAATCTTATTTACTCTGTAGTCTTTATGAAATTAGATCTTTCTCTTATTAGGTTTGTGATGAAACTCCCCAAAGTTAAGATTGTTAATCAAATAATAAGATAGCTGATTAAGAATAATCACAAAGTTTCAGATTACCTATAATTTTTCATTTAATTTTTCTTGAGTAAAATCATTCAGTTTTCCATCAATGTTAACATGAATCCCATTGGTCCCTCCATTTACTAAAATAAAAAAGCATAGTGAGAGCATCAATAGTCTTATGGTTTTGGGGGCAGTGAAAGTGTGTGATGGGTCATTCCCAAATTTTATTTTTTTCACGATTGATTATCAATATGATATTTACATGATGATAAATTCCATGATCAATTTAATTGAATAACAAAATATAGAAAATGGATAAAACTACAGAACCAAAATGTAGGGTCATCACATATTATTTATAATTAATTTAAGGAATTGAAGAATTACCATGTAAGAAATTATTTCTTCATTGATGTATATTAAAATGGATCTATGTTATATGATCATTTAATTGTAATAATTAAGGGTCGATTCCCTCTAGTGGTGGTCCATAAGTATTGCAAAAATATCTGAATGTCACTGTAGGAATATATGGGTTCAATCCTGGAAGATCTGGATGCTTATGTGATTTGTATTTGATCGCCTCAAGAATTTCTTATAAAGTATTATTATTGATATCTATTTAAGCAATATTGGATGGTGGAGGAAGATCACTTTCTATTATTAAGAGTGTTATTATAGAAAGGAGCTGTCTGTGGATTTTAGTTGATTCTCCAGATTCGCTGTGCACAATAAAATGATTTTGATCTCTTGAAAAATAATATAATTGGGTTTATATATCACTAGGATTAGAAATAAATAGTTTCCTAAGTTGATATTATTACTAATTTAATCACTATTGAATCCAATGTATATAAAAGCAATAATAATAAGCATATTATTTCTTAAAATGTGGAAAACTCACGAATTAACTTATATATTATTTAATCAAATAATATTCAATATATATTATTTCTCATGAGACCATTAAACTTGGTCCACCATTCATCCACAATATTTATAGGGCCTTGAATAATGATTATTTATTTAATAAATAAATATCACTATATTATTCACCAATAAATAAATAAATTTTATATTCACTAAATGGAAAATAAACATTAATTAAATATTCCACTCACATAATATTGTCTCAAATAACTAGTGATATAATATATGCGATCTATAAAATATGAGTAATTATTAAACCAAATCTGGGAATAATATTTATTCAACTTTTTAAATAATAAATAAATAACATTTTATTCAACTAAGATTCTGGATACACTTAGTGTGTTACCCTCTAGGCCTATTTCTTAGTAGAATTAGGCGAAGAAGCCTAAAGTCCAAGGTTAGCATCCACTAACATACCAAGACATCCATAAAGAAAGGAATTAATTCCAGAATTATATAATACCTCATATATATGCTCACTATGTAATATAACCAATTTATTATGATATCTATAATCAAATAGGTTGCATGCTGGTGCCATCAACTTATGTAATCAATGTCTCTTTCTTTGAAATTCCCAAAATCTAACTTGCCAATAGAACACCATAGAAATGGATTTATTTATGATATGTCTTTTCTATTAAATACCCTGATATATAAAATTCCATTAATTAATAGAAGGGGAAATTCCTTTGTCCCATTATTCATTAATTTAATATTACCCGTGATGCACCCAACGTATCCTCCTCACCATGAACATATGTTGTCACAATTTTCATCGATACATCAAAGTACGTGAATTATAATAACCATTGAAAATAATATGAATTTATAAGTATCAATACACACATCCATAGATAGGAACATCCAATAAACATATAAATGTAGATTTCTTACTGGCGGGTCTTGTTCTCCTAATATCCTACACTGGATATTACCAAGGGCATGCACCATGAGAATATGCCTCAAAGTCCTATGAGTCTCCACCCCTAATATCTTGGATCATTTTTATCTCTCAAATGATTCATCCAACTATAGAACATTTATTTAAGAATATCAGTGTGACACTTTTGGTTTCTCATCATAGCGTGTAACTACTACGATCTTTTAGTATGATAACTACATTTTTGAAAATATCACATTCTTTAATAAATATAATAATAATCATGATGTGATAAGAAGTTTATTAATATTAAAAAATATGAATACGTATTATCATAATGTTCACAAATGTTGGTTCTATGGAACCAAGTCCAACGTAGTCATACCTAGGAATCATGAAAAATCATTTATAGGATCTCTAAATCAAGACACATTCTTTTAAATCCATGAACACTTAGGTTTAACCTAGGTTATACATGGTCATTACTAAAACATTAGTATATTATCCTATATTTAGACCTATCCCTAGGTTGATTACTAAAATTTTCTCATCCTAATTTCAATGGTTAACTAAACCTTTCTTTGATACCAACTATAAAAACCCATACTTTTTATACATAGATATCACATTTTAATAAATTAATATTCATTCCATAACATAAAAATCCACACCCAAATTGTATAGGTCTAGTACCTTTGGAAAATTGACATATAAACAACTGGATCATAAAATATCTACATCATCTATCACTAAGTTCTTCATATAGAGCTACCTTCTTAGACACATCATACTTAGTACTTTTCTTCATAACCTGGGGAAAAGATACATAAAAAAGGGTGAGATTAGATGCTCTATAAGGGTAATCATGGAAGATATAAAATATCACTTGAGAATAAAATTAACATAAGGGTATCAGAAAATGTTCATATCATTTTAGAATCATACCCCGTATATATTAAAACATAATCTTGTGTTATGGCATAGATGTGGGAAGTTCACCAGACTTGAATCATAAAGTAATTGAAGAACATGAGACATGAGAGAAAAACATTGATATAAGAAAAAGTTTGTGTCATACACATAATCATTGAAAATAATTTCCTTAGTAATTAAGGATTATTTATAAGACTATCACAGTGTAATGGGTTCACTCCCCAAATAATTTTATTAGTCAATGTTAATTACCAAGACTATCATAGTAGACAAATTCCCTTAAAACTGGGTTCACTCCCCATTCTTGTCCAATTTATCTCATGAAATATAAATCATCATCGAATTAATTGGAGGGATATATTGGTACCACACATCACATAATTAACATCATACATATATGTTCCAAAAGATCATAAAACATTCATCATATTAGAAACCATTAAAATAAATGGGTTTCATAAAAATTTCATCATAGCATAACCCATGGAAAAGAAATGCGTTCTATAAAAATATTTCCATCATAAGAATAAACCATCCAGATAAATAATATGTATGGTAAACTTGGATCATATCCCTAGTAAATCATATTTTATATCAATGTTTGTTGTCTTTGACGAATATAAATACCATTAAAATATCATTAGAACATTCTTGAGAAAGTATCCTTTATAATTTGAAATCACTTCTTTAAAATATAAAAATTTAAAAAATATTATAGAAAAAAGTTTACTCTAAAATAAAAATGTAAAATTATAAAGGAATCTTAAAAAATTAAGTGTTCATGATGGTGGGAAATTCTATAAATTCATTATATGTTAAAATAAAACATTGCTTTTAAACTTTTGTAAAAAAAACAAAAGAGCCTCATTTGGAAAATGACAAGAAGATTCTCTTTGAACCATTTTTGTAAAAAAAAGTCAAAAAAGGATAAAAATAAGTTCAATAAATAATATAAGAAATATTAAGAACCTTCTTTAAAACATTTTTAGAAAACATTTCTATGACATAAAATGGTTTTTCGATTGAAGATCAAAATGAAGTATATTTTCATTAAAAACATATTTTTGGAATCTTATGTAATTAAGACAAGTAAAATGAATAGAAAAATTTATTTTGAAGAAATAACAAAAGGATAACAAAATTAATTTTTTATTGGAGGTTATATCAAAATATTTCATCATTCAAAACATAATCATAAAAAATCCTGATAAATAATGAGATTGTAACATAAAACCCTTACCACTTTGGTAACTTTTGAATCATAATACTCATTAAATAAGAAACTTATATGGATATTTATATCCCAAAATTTTAACTAATAAAATTATAAAATAAAATTCATGAGAAGTGTATACCCCACATAAAATAACAAGTGGTGTATAAATCATGTGTCTCATGGGAATAAAAGTGAGATGAAAATCCCTTTCCTTAGGCCCGACTTACTTTATATGAATTGAAACCTCCTATATAATAAATATAGATTTATTTTAAACATATTAAATAAAAATTATAATATCTATCATACCATTTATTATTTATATATAATATTTTATCACTCTATTTTAACACTTTAATAAAATCACTTTCCGGGTGATATCTACTCCGTTTTTCATGTATGTTGTGGTTCGATAGTTTTTTTCCTTGTATTTTGATCATGGTTAAATCGAATAATTTTTTAATAATGATATAAATATCATAAATATTAATTTTATAATTTTTTATAGTCATTCATAAAATTATATATAAAAAAATGAATCACACCATTTATGAAGATGTTAGGATGTACATACTCATGAATACTGCTTTCATTTTTTGAAGGATGGATCAAAAGAAAGATAAATATTAATTAACCTTTATAGGATAATTATTATATCATATATATCATATATATTCATAAAATATCAGTTATTACCATATAATTAAAATATAAATTAAAGATGAGTCACATCACTTGGTGGAGGTGGTAGTCCACAGGTACACACCCGCGATGTTATCATTTCCCAAAATATTGGATGGTAAAATGTTAGACATGATATTATCATTCCAGAAGTATGATTATATCATAAATATCATATATAAACATTAAAAACATCATAATACCCATCCATGATATATGTTGATGAAAAATAAATTTTATCCCTACGCTGATATGATAAGTAATACGTACACATGAGCGATACTTTCACTTATCATTTGATGAGAAAGATGATGTTTACTTATATTTTTATAATCATAATAAATTTAATAATATTGAGTATACGGAATTTATCACTTCATGATAAATGCCATATATTTATAGGGTATAAATATGAGTAGAAAATAAAGTGATCGGTTAAGGTGATTATATCTTCATTGAAATGATTCTTTTAGATCTCCTCAAAAGGGCTCTCGGGTTGGTATTTTGGGAATAAAAAACCTATATAATGTGTATATAGAAGTTTATAAGACAAATTTTCAGATTGTGGTTGATATAAAAGGCTCAATGTGGTGTAATGAAGTGTGGTAGGAGGTTCCCTTCTATAATTCAGGTGAGGTCACTTTTAGAATTTCTTAAAATACTAAATTATAATAAATTAATTTCCAAGAAAAAATCATCTAAATTAATAGGTATTAAAATATAAGGTATGATAGGTTTATAATGACATAAACCAATACAAATTATTGATTTTTTTTGTGTCTTTTTAAGACTTATCATTTTGATCAACCCTTAGTTGGTATATTTTAATTTTAACTATTTTTTTAAAGGTAATGCTTTGTTCAAAGACCAAAGCACAATTTATTGATAAGAAAAAAGATTACAAAAGTCAGAAGGATGAGATTTTCTTACAATATCTATCAAACAGATATAATAAGTCAGCTGGAAGAGTGTCCAGCCATGTCATGATCTGATGTACTCCTTTGTTAGCAAGATCATGTACAACAACATTCACTTCACGGTAGGCATGAGTAGCTATGTAATCAATCCCATGGAGCGAGTTTATACAATTCATCCAAAGTGTGGTAAGAGGCCAGATAAGATGAATGTTTCCATTCCAGATGGCATGAACGATAGTGGTAGAATCACTTTCAATCCAAATCTTTCTCGAAACTCTTTGAAGAGAAAAATCAACTACATGGATGATACCCAGCATTTCAGCCTCCAGAGACGAAGAATATCCACATCCAACATAGAAGCAACCCTGACACTGTCCAACTGAGTCTATGAAGTTGGCACCACAACTGGAAGGTCCTGGATTGCCTTTATAAACACCATCAACTTTCACTTTGATCCATCCCGATATTGGTGATTTCCAAAATACTTAAAAGGAACATTTGGGATTTGGGTATATGCCGGGCACACAGAGACGACAGAGGATCTCAAAGTCACCAACTGAGTTGTTGCAATAGTCTTTTTGAATTGAAGCAGCTTCATGAATCACAATAAGAATCATAGATTTTCCTGCTTTGACACTAAATTAGTGTTTATTATGAATGAGATCATTTCTAACGTACCAGATATCATGCATGAGTTCTTCCACCACCGTAAGAAAAATATTTTTAATGTCTAGAGAGGATTCATATCTAATGCATTTTTTTTAAAAACATACAAATAGAGTCAGATAAGGACCATCTGCAATTAAATAATTCAAGAACATAATTCCATAAAGCAGAGGCCGTCACACAAGACAAAAAATATGATCAACATCCTCCCTATGCTGATTACACAAGTGAAATTTAGAGTAGATTTGTATGCTAAAAGTTTGCAGACCGGCTTCAGTAGGAAATCTATTATGAGCAATGCACCAAATAAGGGTGAGCCTAGAAGGTTTGATCCAAGTCTTATTAATTTAATTATTACTTTTTTTAGGTTGTTTAAAATTTTAAGGTAATTTTATAATATATAAAAATTACAAATAAATTAATATAATGAATATAATTTAATTACTCAATTTTTTATTAATATTTTTTCCTAACAATTTTTTTCCACATGTGAACACATAAAGGGTAATTAAAACTATAGTAGTGGAATTTTGTAACAATCTATAAATTAAATAATATGTAAGTAATTTTAATGGAAAAGTGTGTATTAAACAATTAAATTTATATACTAATGTGATAAGGGTGTTATACCCTTCATCTTATAATAATTAGTATGAAAAATTATGGTCTTATGACATAGTTTTCACTAAGATTACCCTGATTTATTCTACACCGTGATGATAAATTTTATCCTAGTTAATATTCATATTGATAAAAAGTAAAAAGGTAATATTTACCAAATTTTAACCTTATAATTAATAATATGATATTCATTTTATCAAATTTAATACCTATAAGTGGAAATAATTAATTTTAAAATAAGTTCACAAAATGTGATGAAAACTACATTTTAGAACAATACAAATTTTAAGCATAAAATAAGATTTATTCTTATCCCATGAATAAAAAAATATGATACTATTATTAAAAAATTTTATTGAGTATATAATACATATATTTAGTGTAAAAAATTCATTAAATAGTGATCAATTTAATTTATTAAGTTAAAAACACATTGCACGCATAATTGTTTTTCTAGGAAAATGTCTTTGAACCAATAAAAATAATTTTATAAAAAATTAAAACATAAAACATTTACAATAAAATTAATTTTATTATTTAAAATATGAGAAAATTAATTTTACTTTGAAATATTTTTAAAACAAAATAGATCTTTTTTACATAGAGTTTTTAATAAAATCAATATTTTTTACAATTCATTGGAAAATCATGATTTTCAAAAAATTATAAAAAAATTATCCTAATATAATTTTATTATATCAATTTAAAAAGTGATATTCATTTTATAAAGTAAAATTTCTAAAATTTATATAAATTAATCATAATTCTTTTTCACAAAAAGTAATGAAAATATTTTTTGAATAGATCATATTTTTAATGAATCAAATGAATTTACTAATTTTTTTTGGTTATTTATTAATATTTTATAAATAAATTTATATTGAGTAAGAAATTTATATATATTTAATATAGTAGTTCATTACATTTATACCCACCAATTTAATAGCTATGTTACTACTCCCACAAATAATAATATTTTAATAGAATATCATTGTTTGTTTAAACACAGTTTTGCATGTAACACATGCTATCAAATAAATTAAATCTAATTGAAAAAACATTTAATTTTTTTTGAAGGTGTTACACTCATAATCATAATGTGTTTCTATGGATAGTAGAATCCAAATAGAATTTTTCATCACAACAGGTGAAGAGGTCTCGACAAAGTCAATACCATCCAAGTCAGTTTTATTTTGAAAACCCCACATGCATTATATGGGTATCAACCCTTCACGTGAATCCACAAAGTTCCAAAATTAGTTAGTGTACATGGAGTCAATATCAAATTACATGAATTTTATAAATTTTTTAGAATCTGTACCCTCAATGGGATCTATATAGGATGAAGGTTCATCTTTAATGAGTGCTATTTCATCATCATTATCTATAAGAAAACAATATTTGATAGTATCATGATAAATCCTTAAATACCTTTGAGGTTCTTGTATAATTTGAGTTAGTTTGTATTCCACAACTCTTTAAAGAATCGATACAACTTCCATTTCAAGAAAATTTCCTACTTATTGGTCCTAAACTTCTTTAAGTTTAACTTTCCACCCACTAACTCTATGAATTATATGCTACTTCTTATGGAATATATAAAATTCGGCCACAAACACTTTTTTCTTAGTAGTTTTATAGAAATAATATTCCCTTGTTTCCTTGAGATAACTGATAAATAAAAATTTCTCAGATTTTGGGTCAAGTTTTTATGAATCTAATCATTGTGTGAATGATCTACAACTAAAATCATCATATAATACATATTGGGACATTTCCCAGTCCATGTCTCATATGGTGTTTTTATGAATTATTTAGATGTAATACAGTTAAATAATAATGTAGAAGCCTATAGGGAATAACCCTAAAATAAGATATAAAGGTCACATAAACTCATCATCGATTGAACTTTTACTAACAGGATAATATTCCACCTTTCAGACACACCATTCCTTTATGGTGTTCTGGGAGGAGTGAGTTTTGAAACAATTCCACAATGTATCATCTGAGATATGAATTCCTAGCTCAAGTATGCCCTACACCGATCTAATCTTGGGACTTTAATAATTTTTCCTATTTGATTCTATAATTCATTCTAAACCCCTTTAAACTTTCGAATGTTTCATACTTTTATTTCATCTAAAATAAATAACCACACCAACTAATGTCCTCAGTAAAAGTAACAAAGTACCTAAAACCAATTTTTTTGAGTTATCATTGGTTTACTTTCATCATGGGTATATGATCCAATATTCCACTAGAACTATCACCCTTTTTCCCAAAATGTTACTTTTCCATTTTCCAAATAACTAATATTCACATGTATCAAATGATTCATAATCAAATGAATCCAATAATCCATATTTATAGAGTATTTGAATGTGTTTCTCATTTATATGTCCAATGTGATAATACCAAAGGTATGTAGGATACCAAAGGTATTATATTATCCATGTTAATAACATATAAACCATTCATTATATTCCCAATTCCATAAATTTTTTTTATTCTTATATATATAAAAACTCTTATTCTTATTAATGAATGAAAATCCCATCTTGTCCAAATAAGATATGTAAATAAAACTACTATTTATGGTAGGAAAATAATAATAGTTTTTAATTATAGGATCAATCCACTTGGTAAAATAAAATCACAAGTTCAAACCTATAATGTAGATACTTTTACTCCATTAACGACATGAAGAGCTACTCCACCCTTTATTAATTTCCTTATATCTATGAGTTTATGTTTATCATCACAAACGAGTGATGAACACCAGGTATCTAATACCCATGATTAAGAGTTAGAGAAATTTATTTCTTTAACATTTAAATTAATGTACTCTGAATGTTTCTCTTTTATAACACTTCTCAATCCTTTATACTTATCATTAACTACATTATAGCTCATACCTATTAATTATCTCAATATGATTAGTGTGAAGTATGACATAACCTATAAAAAATACATATCAGTAGGTGAGTATCCTATATTAAATCGTTTTATTAATGGATTTAAATGAAAGTGATCCCCCTGAAAATGATAACCCTATATATCAAATCCATTTAGTTATCCAAGATGTATATTTAACTAAGAAATGAGTCCACTAGGGAATTCATCTCATTACTTAGTTATTTAGAAATGGAATCATCCCAATCAAAAAAATTACGACTCTTGGATAATTGAGTGGATAACCACTTATTTGAATACATTGTATGGATTTAAAAAAATCTATTCCTTTGGTATCCTTCCCAATAGTTTCCCATGCAAGTGTAACCCAAAATAAGTACCAGGTAAAAATTTAATAAAAGAAAATCCCCAGGAACCCTTCTTGGGAAAAAACTACCCAAATATTATCTAGTTTTATCGATCACTTTCTTTCCTTACAAAAGATAATTTAGGGGCACTATGATTTGGTAGAAACTTCCTGGGCGAGTTATGTAACATTTAACAAATGTTGTTTTAGAATGAATCTCACACTTAGTATCTATGGGGATTTTGTATCATCAATTTAATATACATCATATGAATATAAAATTCATAACTATTACATCATATGTAATATTTATCTTCTCATGTTTTATTTCCCTATATGTAGACATGATTCTAATGATTTTGTTTTGGAATCCATATTCCATCCATAAAGTTAATGTGTTCACACCACATTAATGTGAAACTCTTAACACAACCCACATTTTTTTCTTAATCACAAAAAATAAAATTAAAGTATATTTATACAAATCCAAATTCATTATATGCATAAAGCATCTGAACACTTCAGATAAAGGCATAGATTTATATGTTATTTACAAACTCCACATGATTAATCTCAAAGTGACATATATCCAACCCCATTCACATTCCTAGCCAAGACAATCCTCAAGGAAAGTAGGGGGTCTAACCTCAAGTCCCTCTTCCTTGGGAGACTTTATTCCATAGATAATTAAATTAATAAAAAAATATAACACCTAATATGCACAAACTATGGAAAAAAACTATTCTAAATCTCATAAATCCAATTATAAATTAAGGTCAAGGTAGATGAAAACTAAATTTTATGATATCAAACATATATTGAAATACAAAGATATATCCTATAATCAATTTATCATATAAAGGGAATACCCAATATTTATATTTCATAAAAAATTTACTAAACATGAATATAAGGGATGTTTAACAAATAAATAGACAATTTATTTATTTTTTAAAACATGATTCCTTTAGAAACTATTCATAAATAAATTAAAATTAAAATTTTAAAATATATAAATATTATAATCATTTTACATTCATTTCAATATAAACCCCTTCAAATTTTATATTAAATAGAATTTATATGAAATTTCATGAATTATAAACATTTTTAAATTCTATATCTATTATATAAGAATTTATGTAGTCTAAATATCATATATATTATAATTTATAAACACTTTATAAAATAAAACTTATGATTTCTAAAAAGACTATTTATTTAGATATCATAAGGAATTCCATTTAATTTTTCAAAAGATATTTTAAAATATTAACCTTTAATATTTGGAAAAAATGTTTCAAAAAAATTTATTTAATTAATTATAAGAAATTTATAATTAATTAATTAATTTATAAAATCCCTATGGATTAAATTATTCCAAAATACATTTTAACATGATTTATAAACAATTTATAAACCCCTAAAAACATTTGATATTTTAATTTTTTTGACACTTTTCACCTTACCTTTACGTCTCACGCCTACTCTATATAAGGATGTCCCTTTATTTCTGTTATGTTTATACAATGAATAATGGAAAATGATTATTTTAATAGCTTTCATAAAGGTATCTATTACCTTTACAGATATAAATACCACTATGTAAAGGTAATAAATATATTACCTTTATTCAATTACCTTGTGTAAATGTATTACGTTCATAAAGCGCCTTTGCATAAGGGTATTTTTTATTTTACATATAATATGTAAAGTTAAACATTAGGTACCTTTACGTAGCTCTATCACCTTTATACGTGAGGGTAAAAGTGAAAATGAACCATAAATAAACCCCTTACGTAAGGGTAAAACCTTTATATAACACACTTGCGTAAAGGTAATCAGTGAGGTTACCCTTACATAGACCTTCTATATAAGGGGATCATGTAAGGGTAAAGTAAAAACTTCCTTTACACAACCCACTACACTACCGTGTAATGGTACTTCCATTACACAACTCATTTGAGTAAAGGTAACACTAAGGTTTGCATTAAATAGACCATTTTCTTAAGGGTATTACCATTACAAATCCAACTTGTATAAGGGTAAATCAAATTTACCTTTACTCAAGTCATCTATGGGTCTGTTATTCATTTTAAATTTAAAAAAAATACATTTTATTCCATTTTACATTGAAAACTAGTGAATCAAACATGTTAAAATCTTTAAGAAACATGAAATGAAACCACAAATGATCATAATGTAACCAATAAAAGCAGAAGGAAACCCAAACAAAAAAAAACTAACTTCAAGAACAATGCCTAAAATAATACTATAAATACAAATTACCTAGTATTTTAAGGATACAACAACTTCCATCCTCCTTTATAGATAATTTTTGAAGAAGATCACAAAGATCAGTGAAAAAAACCACCCTTCCTCTAAGGGAGTATGCTGGAAAATTAGATCCCTGATTGTATCATGAGAACACCTGAATACTGAAGGGGTGCTATCATCTTTTTTGAAATGATAAAAAATAGTATAGGAAGAATAGAACTTTCAATATTCACTACACCCAATAAAGGAGGACCTCATCCTCTTTTATAGTCAAAGACCAAGTCTCCTTTCATCATATGTATTATGACTATTAGAGATAATTCATTAAAAAGTGTCAATGAATTTAATGAAAATAATTTATTCACTCATAAGAACCAAAACTGATGAAAAACTATAAATGAGAAAAAAAATAATAAACAATATATATGGATATATTATTTCATGCATCTCACGCATTAATAATTTATACATAAAATTCATATATTAAATATAAACCATATATAATACCTAATATATTATATATAAATATATCTATTGTATCATATGCATGCGTACATGTATCTCTTGCATGTAAATTTTAGTTCACATCCATAATTCTCCACATGATGATACTCCCAATACTCAGGATGAATCATTTTTCCATGTGGTGATGCTACCAATCTTAAGGAATAACATATTGAAAATGTTGAAACTGAAGAAACATTATAAGGTAAAAAACTTTGTCTAAGAAAAAATAAGACTATCTTAGTGTGACAATTTTAAAAAAACTTCTTAAGGTGAGAAGTAAAAACATAAAATTTCAGGTTGAATGGAATTCACATGACCAGCCTGTTGACCCCAACATGTTCATTTTCATCAATGTCATTGGGGTCACCACTTGAATACAAGTGCTTATTGATGTAGATACATGACATAGTGTTGTTCCAATGATCAAAGAACTAATTTGGGAATATATTAGTGTAACATTATGATATAATTTCTTAATATTACCAAAATAATTATGAAATATTTATTTTCTCTTCATTATCCCTTACAGAGTTCATTTATACTAGATAATTGTCAAATTAAATCATTATTAGTGTTAATTAGAAAGGATCATAAAGCCTTTTGTATAATTATTATAATGAATAATCTTATGTATTTTTAAGGGAATGTATACCATTACCCACTATAGATACATGAACACATGATAAAATAAGAAACATGGAATTCATTTATTGGCCGTCATGTAGAGGAAATATTTTAGGTACATTGTGACTCATATTACTTTACTTGGAAATAAGTTTATTAATCAATGTACCAGAACTATTTCCTCCACATGATGGCCAATAAATTAATTCCATGTTTCTTATTTTATCATGTGTGCATGTATCAATAGTGGGTGTTGGTTTACATTCCCTTAAATAAAGGTCGAACATTAATAAAGGTTGAATATTAATAGATGAAAACACACAGAGTATGGGAATCATGTGTAAGTTTAACATAATATTTTTTATTCATTAAATATGTATTGAAAATAATCGACTACTTATTTTACAATATATATATATATATTTTAGGCATAATAATCTTCATTATCTTCACTCGATGAATAACTACTTTCAACGGCCTTATATAAGAAAAAACAACATAGGCACAATAGAGGTGAAAGTTTTAGACTATCTCCTCAAACATATTTTGAGAAAAGAAATTCACAAGGGGATAAAGATAAGAAAATTGATGAGGTGATGAAAATAATAAATATTATAGAATAAAAACTCAATTGGATGTTTAGGTTATTATAGAATATTATAGGAAGGAATCAAAGAGATGTGACAACACAAAAACAACCACTACATGAAGATTCATCCCTCCCTATCTTTTAGGATAGCTATTCCCCTAAAAGGTTTATCTTACCATAGGTAATTGATTTTAACATAACTGTTTCATTGAAATGTGAATTAGGAAGATACTGATACATTCCCTATACTAATATTCTATAGGGTGAAATTGACTATGATTTATATCCATCAGTACCCACCCATCCTGTTATTTTGAAGGGGTATGATTTATAATATCCAAGGATATATTATATTAACAAAAAACTTAAAAAAATCATGTGAGAGTTGGGATTCGTGTACCATGTGACCCAAGTGACGAGATACTTATTTCACTTGATCATCTATATGTTTACACGTTAAAAATTTTTATTATAAATTTCATAACATGGTTATTTGATCTTGTAAAAACACATGTTGATAACTCAGTATGTCATTTCCAATTTATTTTTTTATGAAAAAACTATAAAAATTAATGAAAAAGGCTTGAACTGAGGAATGTTATCATAGATAGAGAAAGGGAATATGAATAAGGAAGTCAAATAAAAATAATCTAGAGGATCAACCAATAAATTGAAAACACCTTCATAGATTACCTTTACCCTACTAGTTCAATTGCTATATTTACTAATATTACATGTTCATGCGGATACAATGATCAAATTCGGTAATATTTCCATCATTTTTTTAGAAAAAAATGTATGTATAGGATATTATAGAATATATTGGTCTTTAAAATGAAGATTAAATCATAAAGAATAGATGGATGGGAGTCTTAGTTGTAAATATATACCTGAGGTGTGTTTTCATAATATTTTTTTTCCAATAAATGATTTAGTATATTAATTATACTTAAATACTATTCATATTTTTTATAGGCATATATATCAGTACTATGTGAAGGGAAAAAGCTTTGAATAAAAATGGACTCATTAGTCCTCAAAACACTTCTATATAAAAAGCATCTTTGGAAGAAGATGAATATTTTTAAAAAGTACACCATCTAGTCATAATGTTTTAAAAGAAACTTACATATGAAAAACTCTTCCTAATACCCATTTTAAAGGGTAAAACTCTATAATATAATCATATAAAAAATATATATTTTTTTATTTTATTAATTATTAATTTTTAACAGATAATTGGTTGCCTATTACAATAAATTTTGATACTCTAAATATTTATTTTTTGGATTTGATTCATGTATTACCAATAAATCAACCATACACAATGAAAATTTTCAATTTTTATACTCTACATTCAAAAATATTACAAATAAAATTCAAGTTATTCATTTTATATTATGTTTTATTGATTTTTTATGATAGTGCGATGCTTAAAAATCTTCAAAATCATGGTATATGGACCATCCATGAGTATAAAAAAAACTATAAATTTCTATAAATTGATAAATATTAGGGTATATATAATAATATTTCACTATCAAAACTTATATAAAAAATTACTTATTTTTATCAATGTTTCTGTTGTGTCTTAAAGAAACTAATGGAAAATATTGTGGTTATTATATTTTAAAATTTATGAATGATATCACCTTTCAACAACAAACTAGCACCCCAAAGAGGTATTTACAGTGATAATTAAAATTTAATTAATAATATCTATTATTCATTTTTTATTTATATTTTTCAAGTACTACCAGGACATTCGATTTTCCACTTATGAAAAATAAGGAACTGAAAATTTTAGAAATAAGTGGGAAGAACACATGGTGTCAGAATATATGCATACATCATGAATATGTTACTTCTTACTTATTATTTATTAAACTTTCTCATAATTTTATCTACTTTTTATTTAATATTCTTATCTTTTTTATCAACTGATTATTTAGTTATTTTTCATAAATATCATTAGGAGGTGACTTCATCAAGAATTAATTTTTCTTCAATTATTTTGTGATATATGATAAGCCCAAATTCTTAGAGAAAAATAAATTCTTGATGAACTCTTTGATAAGGATGATTTAACTAGGTACATTTTTTTCTCTCTATAAATATATTTTTCCTTTATTTGATATTTTTATGTTGAGTAGTGCATTTTATCAGTTTAATAATGACTTAAATCCTATGTTTTCAGTTTAAAAAAGAAATTGTAGTTGGAAACATGTGTCAATCAATAAAAAAAATTACAAAAAAATATTAATTATCTTGATAATTTATAAAAATGACCCATAATTCATTAGTGATGTGTAAGAATCATCCAAACATCAATATATCACATGGTGTACCCGATATGACTTAAAGTGAATGTTTTCAGTTTTAAAATAACATTTTAGTTCAAAATTAATTTCAATGCATGAAAATATAGAAAACAAACTCATATTATCTTGATAATTTAGGAAGACGGTCCATAAGTCATTTGTAACTTATAAGAATCAACATCATATCAATTCGACACAAAATATGGATAATATGATTGAATGTGTGTGTTTTTATTCGAAAGTTAAATTTTAGTTCAAAACAAAATCCATTCACTAAAAACCATGAAAAAATATTATAATGTATTGATACTTTAGAAAAATTATCCATAAATAATTTTTGACATGTAGGAATTAACCACATGCTAATTTGATAAAACGTGTTCCCAGAATGACTCGAACTGACCTGAAAATTAAATTTTTATTTCAAAAGAACTTTTATGGAAAAGTGAGAAACCATACATGTTCAACACCCAGAATCAATGAGCACAGTAGAAAATAACAACATTATTGAAAGTGAGGCTAATCTTATTGGATTCACTTACCCAGTATAGCTCCCACTGAAGTGTCTTAACCTTCGTAAGTGGATCCTCCTTGATTGAATATTCAAAATGGTCAATATTTTTGTCCCAAGTGTGAATGTAATCCCCTTGTCTATCCTCCATTCTATGAACCCCCGATCCAAAATTCGATCTTGTTGGTGAAACTAGGACTTAGGTTCTTTGTTGACATCCTTTTGGACCTCTCTTTCTAAAATTATGATCAAATCCTCCTATAAATAATTGATCTAAAAACCCCTACCAACACCTCTATCTTAGAATGGAGAATAAGTTAATGGTATGTCTCTTTACCATAATCATCCTTTCTCACCGCATCACCCATCACTTGTTCCTTAGAGGGTCTACACCTTTCCTTACCCTTGCAACTATTTAGGACTGATTCCTTATTTTGATTCTGGTCTTGAAATATAGATATGCTTTCCATATCCTTGGTCCTTTTTTAGATCTTGTTTCCATCATATTATAAAACTAGGAATAGTCTTTCTGACCTTTTGCCTTCTTCCCTTTAATCCCAATTCTGCCCCCCCATGTCACGAATCCCCTTACGTCCTTTCTTCTTCCTTGGACTATGAAGTCCACTAACTCACATTCCCTTTACACTGTCCATAGATAATTGGATGGAAAGATCGTCATCATCATCTTGTAATGGTGTCTCGATGCCAAGTTCATCAGGATCCAAAATCAGGCATGAATCCTCCAAGTTTACAAAGAAATTGGAAATGGTAATGGGAGGTGAAGAAATCTTTGGAGACACCTTTCCCGACACCTTCACCCAGCCCACATGATAACCATTGGACCTACTGGTGAAAGATCCTCCCTCCGCCTGAGGATCCCCATTATGTCCTTCTCTATTAATTGTAAGAACTACCCCTTCACACCTCTTTGGTACAGACTGAATCTCCAAAATCCTATTATCCATCTTCGCCTTTTCCTAGATGTCAACCCGTTGTTCAACCACTTCCTCCACTTTCACTATAGGGGGAGATTAGGTAGCCAAATCTTGATATCCGCACCCCCAAGCCTTCACAATTTGAGAGTAGGAGGGCGTATTATGAGCCACCCCTCCCTTGGAACTGATTTTTGGTCACTAAGCACACCACAACAAGGGGAAACCTCATCCATCAAAGTAGGCTGATACAATTATTCTTCCAATCGAGGAATCTCAACACTATTAGTTTGAACTGGAAGAAATCCTGAACTGCTCTCATTAGGAATCGAGCTGCGAGACACATGACAGTCCATATGTAGTTGTCCAAGACTACAAAAAGATAAAAAAATACAACCAGATCTCAAAATCTACAGATTGAAGGCAACACAATTCATCACTAATCTCAATCTAGACAGATTCAACCAGAGGATTCGAGATGTCAAATTCCATGCATATATGGGGAGAAATTGGATGGAATAATGATATCAAATGCTCATCAAACTCTAGGAATCTCCTGACGTGATTACCTAACATATGAAAAATATACGAGTTTTGGAATGGAAGGGGTAGGCCCGAGAAACTTACCCAAATCACCACAACTAGAAGATCACATTTCCAATGAAACTCTTTGCTCCATCTTAGAAGTTAAAAATGGGAACCATCATAGGATCAAATCCCTTTGGACCACGCTGTGTAAAGATCTTCATCACAAGGAAAGAGCAAGGGAAAGTGGAGTGGATCCAGAAGACTAATGATGACTTGTTCTTGCAGGGGCCAAATTCCATTAACAATCCTATAAAAATTATCGAGAAAAGTCCGTTGATGACTGAAAGAGGCAACCAGGGGTAATATATAGATAGTTTTTTCCTCTATGAACTCTTGTAAATAAACATAAGAGAAGGAACCCCTTAGTGGATTTCAAGGACTTTTTGGAAAAGGCGAATAGGGGGAAAGTCTATGAGGGAAGATGAATTTGTGAAAGGGGAGAAGGTTGGATGCGATGGTAAAGAGAGGTCGAGCGGAATGGCCATCAATACTTCCCAAAGGGTCGTTTTCGTGAATAGGATTCCATGGGGGGGGGGGAGAGCCGCTCCAATAAATCACTTATCAGAATGACCCAAAGTGTGTGTATTTATT
Organism: Viscum album; assembly: GCA_963277665.1. NCBI lineage: Eukaryota > Viridiplantae > Streptophyta > Magnoliopsida > Santalales > Viscaceae > Viscum > Viscum album. Next base: position 1,880,938,076 of record OY728136.1, read on the forward strand.
TTAAAAATTATATTTTAGTTCAAAACTAGTGTCATTCTATAAAAAAACACACACTAATATGGTATTGATACTTTAGGAAAATTATCCATATATAATTTGCGACCTGTTGGAATCGGCCACATGTCAATCTAACACATGGTGTGCTTAATATGACTTGAAGTGCATGTTTTTAGTTAAAAAATAAAATTTTAGTTAAAAACCCATGTCACTCACTAAAAATAGATAAATAAAACTTTTTTCTTTATATTTTAGTAAAATATTCCATAAATCAAATGTGGCATGTAGGAATCAACCATAAACAGTGTGCCTAGTATGAATCGAAGTATATATTTTCAGTTCAAAAATGAAATTTTAGTTAAAAAATCATGTCACTCACTGAAAATAGAGAAAAAACACACATATTATCTTTATATGTTTGGAAAATTATCCATAATTCATTATTTTAATATAATAATTGACTACACATTAATCTAACTCATGATGTGAACGATATAACTTAAAGTTTACAATTCCTATTTAAAATTTATTATTTCATTTAAAACATATGTAAAATACTTAAAACTACAAAAATATGTTGTTATTGTCTTAAGAATCTATTATAATACTCTATAATTAATTTTTGATGTGTTGGAATCTACTACATGCTAATCTTATACACTGTGTGCCCGGTATGATTGAAAGTGCATGTCTTGATTCAAAATCTACATTTTAATTCAAAAAAATGTCACATATTGTAAACAAAGTTAAAATTATTGGATTATTTTGATAATTTATTAAAATGATCCATATATAATTTTTGACATATAAGAATCAACCTTACATCATTATGACCCAATGGGTTCCCATTATGACTCAAAGTCCATGTTTTATGTTTAAAAGTGACATTTTATTTCAAAATGTGATTCATTGAATAAAAATTGAACAAACACAATTGAATTGTGTTAATGATTTAGAATAAATAATTATAATTAATTTGAGATGTGTAGGAATTATCCACATATGAATATAACACACAGTTATTCTAGTATGATTGGAAGTGTATGTTTTTATAAAAAATGGATATTTTATTTCAAAACAAACTTCAAATAGTCAAAACTGAGAAAAAATGATCATACTATCTTGATACTTTAGTATGATAATTCATTATTTCTTTTTTATGTGTATGAATCAACCGCACAATAATCCGATACACAGTATGCTCGGTAAGACTCAAAGTGTGTCTTTTCGGTTTAAAAGTTACATTTTAGTCCAAAACGTGTGTCATTGACTATAAACCATGAAAACACATTCATTTTCATGTACAAACCCTTTGGGGACCACTCCATTAGTGGTAAGCCAAGTGTGACACCAGAAGCATACCTCTAATAGGTCATGGGTTGGCGACCATGGCAGAGTAGTGTTTACACACACATGGGCGGCCTTAGCCTAAGGTACTTGTACACGCACACACATTTAAAAAACAACAAACACCATTATGAAATATAAAATAAAACTAATAATCAATTTCACGAATATATCTATATCCCACAATGAGAGTAAAAAAAGTTTTGGTAAGCATAAATGGACAAATATGTAAGAACCCAGCCCTTCGTTTCAGGTATATTTTTTCTTTTTCTGGAGTTTTTTAGAAAAAAATAGTTTCTGGAAATTTTTGAAGTACATGACATGTACTCCTTTTCCGCGCGAGGCCGTGTGCTAGCTATATCCGGGCCACACACATGGCCATGTAGGGGTGATGTGGAGGCCACTTAAAGTAGAGTACAGAAAATACTAGTACACGCCGTGTACTAAAAAAGAACACGCTATGCACTTTATTTTTTTCATTAAACAGACCGGGGTCATGTCTTAACCCCAAGACTATTTTCTTCTCTAGCTTCTTCGATAGAGAGAATCCTGTACGGCCGAAAATCTCCTCCAAGCCTTCGAGCCTCCATCCATTCTCTGAATCAACCACCATTGATTGCGTTGGAACCAAATCGGTAATCTCTTACTTATTCTAGAGTATTGTTTTCCAATTCCTCATATTTTTCAAGATATCATGGGTTGAACGTTTTATTCATTTTCATAGATCTATGATGTTCTATGAAGATTCAAGCCTCTTGGTTCAAGTATATTGATCTCCTAGCATTAAGGTAGGTGGTTTATGCCTTTCCGTTCAAATTCCTTGAGTTTAATGTGTAATTCACACTAATACCCTTGAATGGGGTATTGCATGTTTATTGTTTTACCCCTATTGTTTTCTTTCCTTGCTTTTATGGTTGTGTATAGGTAATTTGGTTATGTATGAGGATAATTGATATGATTGGATGTTTTTTCCCATGACTTGTTCTGTTTAGAACCTTTTGGTCTTGTTCAGCCTTTGACCGTTATACTTTTTTTCCATGCCTTGTGACCGTAGGATGGAGTGTTGTTCTCTGACATGCTTGTTATTCTATATACTAGTTATCCAAGTAGCTCTGTAGGTTTACTTTGTCCATATAGAATTATTATGAACCGACTTCCACGAGATCATGAGAACTTGGTGATATAGACTATAAGGGGATAGACTGAGTGAGATTCCTCAGAGAGTCTTGGACATTATAGACTATAGGGGATAGACCGAGTGAGATTCCCAGAGAGTCTTGGATATTATAGACTACATGAGGATGGACCGAGTGAGCTTCCTCAGAGAGTCTTGAGCTTTATACACTATACAGGGGTTTACTGAGTACGATTACTCAGAGAGTCTTTGTTTTGTTTGAATTTCCTTAAACCATTCCAGGATATAGGAGGAATTAACTGAGTGAGCTTCCTTAGAGAGTCTATGATAGAACTAAGGATATATAAGGAATTGACTGAGTGAGCTTCCTCAGAGAGTCTTTAGACCTTGGGGCTATAAGGGTATTAGACCGTGTGATCTTCCTCAGAGAGTCCTTGAATACCTTAGACTATAAGGGGAATTGACTGATTGTTCTTCCTCAGAGAGTCTTATAATTCAATGTGACCCAAAACACAGGAGTTAGGTTGAGTGTACTACCTAAAGGGTTGTTGGTACTTCTTGGATAGGACCAGAGGGTATGGTTGTGGGTACTTCCCAGAGGTTTTTTTGTTTGTGGTTAGCTGTTTGCTTCATTGCTTCGTGTTGATCTGTGAATTTTTTACTTCTATGTATTATCCTGTTCACTGCTTACTTTTTACCGTTTCCTATAATTTACCTGCCATATAATCACTGACTATTATGCACAGATCTTCAAGTGGTTTTATACTGGGATTTAGTCTCACACCTTGTTTGGGTCATGCTTTTGGGCCCAAATAGATTATATTGCTGCAGGTATAGACAAGGGCAAGAGCCCTTCGACTTCAGGTACTTGATTGCATTGGAGGAGGAGAGCATGGGACCAAGCCGAGGCTTGCGATGCTGAGGAGTTGCTTATATGTTTTCTTTTGTAATTTGGTTTAGTATTCTATTCAGCATTGTGACTTGTTTTTCTTCTTTTTTAGACATATGTATTGTGCATCATTTCATATATACATATGTGCTCCAGCTGTTTATTGGTTTATTCTTCCACTGTTTACTATTTTTGGATGTTTACTACTTCCGATATTGTATGTGTTGTTTACTTCTGCTGTGTACTCTTCCAATGAGGGAACAGTTTCCCCACTATCACACCCAAGGCCCTCGCTGCTAGTCGGCAACCTTTGGCGTTTGGGGAAATGCGCTTGAGGCCATGTGACCAACCGGGTACGGGGCGCCTCTGGGCGGCTTTCAGAACCGGGATGTTACAAAGTGGTATCAAAGGGTTTCTTTTCTCTTGAATTACTATTAGAAGCCTTTATCTAGGGATATGATAGAATATGTACTTGGTAATAAGCTGTTCTCGGGAGTAGCTAACCCGTGTAGAGGGAAAATCCATACTACCTCATTTATTACAATTTTATTGGTTTGAAAATTTTACAGTTGATCTGATTCCACCGTTGGGTGATTCACATGATTTTTACTATTACCGCTATTGTTATTGCAGTTCTATTTCTGTAGCAACCCGATGAGATGAGGGTATGCCATCTCATGCATCATATTGGCACTTGTTAGAAATCAAATGTAATGCATTCTTTCCATGCCATTTAGGATGAATTAGTGATTGCATGTTGTTGTGATAGACATTGTGTAGATTATGCATGCTGTTGTGATAGATAATTTGATAGAATCTCTTCTATTTGATAGAGAATTTGGTTGTGTAGTAATTTTCTTAGATGGATTCCGAACTTTAGTTCCTGAGGTGTTATGGGCCCTCATGGACCGTAATTTGGTGGAACATTTCCTGGTTTCCCTGTTATAACTTGTATAAGATTCCAAACTTTGATTCGTGGGGAGTATGGGCCCTCACAGATCGGAATTTGGCACCTTAACTCTTATTTTCTGTGTTTTCTGGGCTTCAGAGCAGTTTTTGAGCTACTGCCTAGAAAAATACAGAATACACGGTGTTAACTTTATTGATACACGCCGTGTAGTTTTTAAACCATGTCACTGACTGTGTGGGAAGAAACACAGGGTTTTGAAATTTTTTTAGGAACACGCCGTGTATGGTACGTACACGCCTTGTTGAAGTGACCGTGTGTCTATCAGTGTGGCAAACGATACGGATGGATGAAACCTTGACTTTACACACTGTGTCCTTCTATCACATGCTGTGCCTTGTAACCTAAGTACCCAACCGTGTCACAAACAACACGGGTCGGGGAAAACCTTCAAGTACACGCCATGTTCTCAGTGAACATTCCATGTAGAGTGAATCATGTAGTCAACCGTGTAACTAACAACATGGGTCATTGAAACCTCATCTAGTACACACCGTTTCCTTTTTGAACATTCCATGTAGTCTAGGATTTGGAGGACCACGTTGGTTAACCATGTAAGGAGACTCGATCAGGGGAATAGAGTTCAAGTACATGACGTGTGTGGGGACAACACACCATGTGTTTGGGGCGTTACAAGAAAAGTTGTGGCAGAAGTACACGCCCATGTTAATGGATTAAAACAACACACCGTGTAGTTTTTATACACGCTGTGTAGTCATGTTTCGTAAAACTTGAATGTTTCTTTCTCTTGTTTCTCGTCTTGTACCCTTGTGTTCTCAATCATTGATAATCCTGATCTAAGGTGTGCTTAGACCTTTCAGAGCTATTCCACTGAGACGCCCTCTGGTTGTACTTCAACTGCCAGGCAATGATCAGACACTGGATATTTCCGATCAGGGACCTCCTGCAGATCCTCCTGCTATGCCAGCCTTGGCACCAGCAGTTATACCAGTTGCAGGCACCGATGCACAGTTTAGGGAATATTTTTTGAGGATGATGCAAAACTTCCAGGGAGCGCTGCCTTCTGCCCCGTCGATAGCAGAGTTGACACGGTTTTTCCAGCAGTAGCATCCTTATACTTTTTCAAGGGATGGAGGACCTCAGGCTATAAAGTCGTGGCTGGAGGCCACATTGACAATTTTTGTGCATCTGGAGATAACTCAAGATAATAGGGTGAAGCTCACTACCTATATGCTATGAGACTCCACCAAGAGGTGGTGGGAGGCAATCTCATAGTCAGGGCGCCAGTAGAGTATGACTTGGGATGAGTTTCAGTGCATCTTCTAAGATTACTTCTACCTGGAGACCTTGAGGGCCAATCGAGCCCGAGAGTTTATGAGTCTGGAGCAGGGTACTCTTTTGGTTATGGAGTACTCGTATCACTTTACTGAGCTGCAACATTTCAGGCCTATTCCAAGAGGTGATGAGTTGTTCCTTACACGGAAGTTCGAGGATGGTCTGAGGCACGACATCCACTCATAGGTGAACATCTTCAGGTTGACTTCGATATCCACTATTGTCAATGAGGTGCTGATCACTGAGCGCAATCTAAGGGATTCTGGAGTAGTGAGCCAGGGCGGTTCGACATCCAGAGTTAGTGGTCCTCCATTTGATAGTAGGAAGTGCTACAGGGAGTCTGCTCAAGGAGATCCTAGTGGGAGGAACATATCTTCGGGCAGCCATGTAGTATGCTACCAATATTAGAGGAGCGGGCATACTAGGCCTCAATGCCAGAGAGACCCGATGGAGTGCCGATCTTGTGGAAAGATGGGCCATCTTAGGCATTTTTGTCATATCTTCTCACCTACAGCTGGTGGTAGAGGTTCTTCTATGACACTGCATTTAGGGGATGCATCGCCAGTTTCTCACCAGTCTGGGAACTGGAGTACTTTCTGCCATTTGGGCTGAGGTGGAGGTCTCGACCATGGTGGTCAGTCACCAGGTTACCAGCGACAACAAAGTGGTCCAGCTTAGAGTGGTCAGCCAGGGTCATAGGGCCTCGGTACAGGCCAGACTTTCACTGTGGAGCAGACCCATCAGGAGCAGGATCCCAGACCTTTTACAGTTCGAGGTACAATCTTAGTAGCCTCAGTTTTATTTTCATCTCTTTTCTATACTGGTGCTACGCATAGAATTATCTATGTTGTTGTTGTGGAGAGCCTTGAGCTCTGCATCTTTTCCTCTGCTGATACTTTGACTCTAGACACACCATTGGGGACTTGAGCGGTTAGCATACGTCAGTGTAGAGAGTGACCTCTCAAGGTTTCAGTGTGTCACTTCTTATGGGACCTCTATATCCTAGAGATAACGAGCTATGATGTCATTCTTGGAATTGACAGGTTAGTTCCCTTCCAGACAGTCGTCGATTTCTATCTCCACAGGGTGAGTTTTGTATCACCAAATGGTGGATCCTTTCTTTATAGAGGTGAGTGGGATGTCCAAGTGAGTTGAGCAGGACCCGAGCATCATGGGATAGGAGGAGTTTTAGCCTAGATTGCTAGTCTATATCTGGATGACCAGGGGAATTCACAGTTCGACTTTCCTCTAGTGGTGGATCGTTTCATAGATGTATTTCCAGAGGACTTTTTAGGTTTTCCACCAGAGCACGAGGTTGACTTCTTGATTGAGCTTATGCCAGGAGCGACACCAGTGTCCATTACTCCTTATAGGATGGATACACCTGAGTTGAAAGAGCTCAAGATGTAGTTGGAGGAGTTGTAGGAAAAGGGTTTCATCCAACCAAGTACTTCTTCTTGGGGTTCACCTCTCCTATTTTCAAAGAAGGTAGACGGTACCCTTTGGCTTTGTGTGGACTATCGGAAGTTGAACAGGTTGAAAATCAAGAATTGATATCCCTTGTCGAGGATCGATGAGCTCTTTGATCAGTTTCTAGGAGACCAAGTGTTCTCGAAGATCGACTTGAGATTCGGTTATCATCAGTTGCACGTTAGACCATCTGATATACCTCTTACAGCTTTCTGGAGCAGGTATGGTCTATACGAGTATGTGGTTATGCCATTCGGTTTCACGAACGCGCCGAAAATTTTCATGGCACTGATGAATCCAATGTTCCATCCATACTTAGATTCCTTCGTGGTGGTTTTCGTGGATGACATCTTGGTGTACTCTCAAACTCGACATGACCATGATACCCATCTTGAGATTGTTCTGAGTACACTGAGAGAGCATCAGTTATATGATAAGCTCTCAAAATGCCACTTTTGGATGGATCAAATTCACTTCTTTGTCATGTTATCTCAGAGACAGGAGTATCAGTAGACCCAAAGAAGGTGAGAGATGTAGTTTCACGGGAGAATCTAAAGAATTTCGTTGAGGTGCGGAGTTTTCTAGGGCTGGATAGACACTACATGAGTTTAATACAAGACTTTTCTCGCCTAATAGCACCACTGAAAAGTATGACCAAGAAAGGGGAAAAGTTATTATGGTCATATTTCTGTGAGTCAGCCTTTCAGGAGCTGAAAGGGAGGTTGACGTCAGCACCGATACTAGTCTTTCTAGAGCTGGGCAAGAGCTATACGGTCTACTATGATGCTTCAGGTATCGGGCAGGGAGCTATGCTTATGCAGGGAGATGGAGTCGTTGCGTACGAGTCCCGATAGTTGAGGCCACACGAGAGGAATTACCCGACACTCGATCTGGAGTTGGAAACTGTTGTCCATGCCTTACGTTTTTTGAGACATTATCTTCTGTTAGAGAACTTTATGGCATTTACCGACCACAAGAGTCTCAAGTAAATCTTCACTCAGTGTGATCTGAATATGAGATAGTGCAGGTGGGTCGAGTACCTTCAGTACTTTGACTTTGAGCTTGCCTATACACCTAGGAAAGGCAACGTAGTGGCTGACGCGTTGAGCAAGAGAACTTAGATATAGGCATTTCAGGAGACCAGTAGTGAGTGGAAACTTATGGCTCAGTTCTCTGAGATGAATTTGGAGGTGCACGACAGACAGGGGAAGACCTTTCTATCTTTTGTAGCTGTTACCTCTACACTTCTTGATCGGGTCCAGATGTGGCAAGTATCAGACTCAGAAGACCTAGACCTGTGGGAGAGTGTGTCAGGAGAGGACCCTCTTCCTAGATAGACAGTGGGTGATGATGAGATCTTGCATTTCTAGGGATGCATATGGGTTCCATCAGACATACGCGAGGAGCTGATACGGGATTTTCATTCCTCAGTTTGGGAAGTTCATCCTGGAACCACCAAGATGTATCATGATCTACACTGCCAGTATTGGTGGCCAAGTATGAAGAGAGATGTTGCTGGTTTTGTCATGAGGCGTTCCATGTGTCAATAGGTGATAGCGGAGCATCAGCAAAAATCAGGTAATTACCCATTCTTGAGTGGAAGTGGAATGATGTTGTGATGGACTTCGTGACCGATTTGCCGAGGTCATCTCGAGGGAATGATTTTGTTTGGGTTGTCATCGACAGTCTTACGAAGGTTGATCACTTCTTTCCGATCAAGGAGACATTCAGTGTTGATGAGATGGGATGGTTGTACATCCGAGAGATTGTACGTCTACATGGAGTTCCACACTCCATTATTTCAGATAGAGATGCACGTTTTACTTCTCAGTTTTGGAAGGGGCTTCAAAAGGCTTTGGGTACACAAGTACTTTTGAGTACAACATACCATCCACAAATAAATGGCCAGTCCAAGTGTACGATTTTAGGGCCTGAGGATATGCTTCAAGCTTTCATTCTAGACTTTTGAGGTTCTTGGGAGAAGCATGTATCTCTCACGGAGTTCACCTACAACAACATTTTTCAGGTGACTATTCAGATGGCACCTTATGAGGCTCTGTACGGTAGGCCATGCCGATCATCTTTATGCTAGCTGAAGGCGGGAGAGGCGGCTTTTCTTGGACCTCGTATTGTTCAGGAGACCTCAGAGAAGATAGAGTTGATTCAGAAGAGGATGACTATGGCACGGTCTCGACATAAGTCTTATGCTTATCAGCGGAGACGACCTCTAGAGTTCGAGGTCGGGGATTAGGTATTCCTGCATGTCGCACTGAGGTTGGGACACAAGAGGATTCATAGACAGGGTAAGCTTTCACCATGGTAAGTTAGGCCGTTTGAGGTGTTGGAGAGAGTTGGTACGGTTGCCTATCGGTTATAGTTACCTCAGAGGTACCGATCTTTGCATGACGTCTTTCACATTTCTTAGCTCCGACGTTACTTTTCAGACCCATAACATGTATTTCAACCTGGGGAGGTTAAGCTCGAATCAGATGCATCGTTTGAGGAGAATCCTATCCAGATTGTCGATCACAGTACAAAGGTTCTCTGTGGCCAGTCTGTTCCTCTGGTATGGGTGCTATGGCAGCATGGGCGATTACAGGACAAGACTTGGGAGAGGGAGGCCGATGTACAATCACAGTGGCTGGAGCATTTTGGGGTTTCTTCTTTCACGCATTTATAGGGAAATTAGGGGAATAATTTCTTTAAGGGGGGAAGTTTTTAAGAACCTAGCCCTTCGTTTCAGGTATGTTTTTTCTTTTTCTGGAGTTTTTGAGAAAAGAGGAGTTTCTGGAAATTTTTGAAGTACACATCGTGTACTTTATGAGTACACATGGGGTACTCCTTTTCCACGTGAGGCCGTGTGCTGTCCATGTTTTGGGCCACACACACGGCCATGTAGGGGTGATGTGGAGGCCACTTAAAGCGGAGTACAGAAAATCCTAGTACATGCCCTGTACTTCAAAAGTACATGCCGTGTACCTTATTATTTTTCATTAAATAGAATGGGGTCGCGTCTTAACCCAAGAACCATCTTCTTCTCTAGCTTCTTTGACCGAGAGCATCCCGTATGGCCGTGAATCTCATATGAGCCCCCGAGCCTCTGTCTATTCTCCAAATCGACCATCTTCGATTGAGTTGGAACCGCAGTGGTAAGCTCTTCCTTCTCCTAGAGCATCGTTTTCCAATTCCTTCTCTTTTGCAAGTTATCGTGGGTTGAAATTTTTGTGAGTTTTCATATATCTATGAAGTTATAAGTAGATTCCGGCCTCTAGGTTCAATTATATTGATCTCTTAGCATCAAGTTAGATGGTTTGTGCCTTTCCGTTCGAAGTCCTTGAGTTTTATGTGCAATTCCCACCAATTCCCTTAAACGGGGTATTGTGTGTTTACTGTTTTGCCCCTGTTGTTTTCCTACATTGATTGTATGATTATGTAGAGGAAATTTGGTTATGTATGAGGATAATTTATATTCTTGTATGTTTTTTCCCATGCCTTGTTCTATTTACGACCTTTTGGTCTTATTCAGCCTTTGGCCGTTATACCTATTTTCCATGCCTTGTGACCATAGGATGGAGTGCAATTCTCTGACATGCTTGTTATGATATATAATGGTTATCCAAGTAGCTTTGTAGGTTTACTTTGGCCATATAACATTATTATGCACTGACTGGCATGGGACCGTGAAAACCTAGTGCTATAGACTATAAGGGGATAGACCAAGTGAGATTCCTCAGAGAGTCTTGGACATTATAGACTCTAGGGGATAGACTGGGTGAACTTCCCAGAGAGTCTTGGATATTATTTAAAATAGGAGGATGGACCGAGTGAGCTTCCTTAGAGATTCTTGCGCTTTATAGACTATATAGGGGTAGACCGAGTGATCTTCCTCAGAGAGTCTTTATTTTGTCTAAATTTCCTTTAACCAATCCAGGATATAGGAGGAATTAACTAAGTGAGCTTCCTCAGAGAGTCCGTGATAGACCCGAGGCTATAGAAGGAATTGACAGAGTGAGCTTCCTCAGAGAGTCTCTAGAACTTGGGGCTATAAGGGGATTAGACCGCGTGATCTTTCTCAGGGAGTCCCTGACTACCTTGGACAATAAGGGGAATTGATTGAGCGTGCTTCCTCATATAGTCTTATAATTCCGTATGACCAAACCAGAGGGGTTAGGCTGAGTGTACTACCCAGAGGGTTGTTGGTACTTCTTGGATAGGACCAGAGGGGATGGATGTGCATACTTCCCAGAGGGTTTTCTGTTTGTGGTAAATTGTTTGCTTCACTGATTCTTATTGATCTGGGAATTTTTTACTGCTGTGTATTATACTGTTAACTGCTTACTGTTTACTGTTTCCTGTACTTTACCTACCATATACTCAATGACTGGTAGGCACATATCTTCTGGTGGTTGTCTACTGGGATTTAGTCTCTCACCCTATTTGGGTCATTCTTTTAGGCCCAAACAGATTATATTACTGTAGGTATAGACAAGGGAAAGCGCCCTTCGACTTCAGGTACTTGATTGCATTTGAGTAGGAGAGAATGGGACCAAGCTGAGGCTTGCGATGCTGAGGAGTTGCTTATCTGTTTTCTTTTGTACTTTGGTTTAGTATTGTATTCAGAATTGTGACTTGTTTGGATTCTTTCCTAGACATATTTATCGTGCATCATTTCATATATATATATATGTTCTCCAGTAGTTTATTGGTTTAGTCTCCCACAGTTTACTATTGTTGGATGTTTTCTACTTCCGCTATTGTATGTGTTTTTTACTTCCGGTGTGTACTCTGCCAATGAGGGAAGAGTTTGCCCACTATCACACCCAAGGCCATCGCTACTAGTCGGCACCCTCTGGAATTTAGGGAAATGAGCTTGAGGCCACATGACCAACCAGTTACGGGGCGCCTCTGGGTGGCTTCTCGAATTGGGGCGTTACAAAATATAAGCCCACCAAAAATTATAAAGAGTCCAACCTTCATGTAATGGAGGGGAATCCTTCAAAATACAACACCTAGTACTAATGAAAGTCTATATAGATCACTGATATCCACCTACTATTTTTCATACTAGGACACTTTAAAAAGGTATGTCATCTTCATGAGACACTACATGTGTAGGAAGAGCCCATGCAGTGGTGGGTATAATAATACCCAGTAGGACACCTCAAAATCCCCAGCCACAAAGCATCAAGAGACTAGTTAGTTCATCATCAAAAAAGAATTTCAATTATGATATGATACATAATAATAATCCATATATATTCAATATATACACCAAGTCTAAAAGAGTTCATAAAAATACTACCAACTATAGGGTTCTTCTTGAGGCTTTATGGTGATGGTCATTTGGGATAACTCACTCCACGAGCTTGATAACCTTGATGGTTCTCATTTGCAAAGTCATAATAATTGGTCCTTTACATGAATAAGTACTCACTATATATAAAATGATCTTTCTATAAATATGGGGGTTCTCTCCCAGGGACTCTGGGGTATACTAGACCCTACATAGAATAAACCAATAAGTTTTGGATCATACACCAGTGTATGTTTGTCATGAAAATTCCTCAAATCAACATAGTAAAGAAGAATAAATGATAGAGGATCACACCCCAAGACAGATAAATGGATTATTAAACTATATATAAGAGACTAACCCCATAAAGGTGATCAAATGCTGTGGTCATAATGTGATTCCTCACTACAAATTCATGGGGGTAGACCAAGGGAATTCAAACTAGATAAATAAGTCCACATTAAAGAGAATGAGGACCTCAAAATACCTATTGCAAAGTAAATGGTGTGTACTATGAGTACATGGAGTGTCTTCTCTAGTTTGGGTTGTTCCTTGTTCTTCAGCCTGTTCCCATTTACTTCAGGCTATTCCAGTGTACTTTGACCATGATCTTGTACCTAGCCATGCTCAGGTACCTGACCATGTTTGAGTATTGTGCCATGCTTGTGTACTCTGGCTATTCCCATGTAACTGGTTGTGTTCAGGTGCTATGGTGTTGTCTGAGTACTAGGATATTCCCATGCACTAATATTTTTTTAATGTACATGGCCATGTCCATGTACTCTATCCATGTCCAAGTATTGGTCAATGCCCATGCACTCCATCAATGGCTGTATACCATATTGTGTCTATGACCTTGTACTCCATGTGTACATGTTGAGTGTCTATTCCTGAGTCACAAGGTGTGTGGAGGTTTCCACATGATAGGTGGTGTTTTATTTTTCCCAAAACCCAAGAATCTATTGGTTGGAGAATATATAACATGTGTTCTTTAGAGAGCACACCACTTGTTCATGATTTTTCCAAAACCCGATGGTTCTTCATGAATCTTTTCACCATGCCACATATGCCTTTGATCTAGTTTTTATTATCACCATAAAACATAGATTTGATGTTTAATGAGCCATTCCATTGTATATGGATGGATTTTGACCACCTAATCTACCCAGGAATCATCCATCGCCGCTCTGCACTATTTCTTTAATTCTAAACCGCGAACCATTGATGCTAATACATTCCCAATAATTCATTATCGAAACCTCACCTTGATCATTCCAATTATTATGAACATAAACCCCTAATATAAATCCATTTTTCCAAATAATGGTTGTACAATGATTGATTATAAGACATTTATTAAATCACCAACCAAAGAAATACTGGAGATAAACATACAAATAATAGGGGAGGAAATACAAAAAACATAACAATTAGAATGAACCAAAAGTTTTATTTAGTTTGGCATTAATGTTTTTCCCTTGGAATGAAAAATGATGAAGAATAATCAGAATTTCATAAATTATTATTTCTAGGAAGATAAATCCATAACCTCAAAACATGATCGACATGTGAATCAATTAGTTTGTGGAATTGATTTTCTTTCATATTAGGATAAACAAATAGGGATTAAACCCACAAAATAAAAACACCCTACCTTGAGTTTGGATCGATCATTGATAAAAAATGGTTGAAATTTTCAATGGTGAGATCCACAAACTATGTTAGCATAAACGATCCTTGGAATATTGGTCCTTGATCCTTGATTTTGATGTTATCTGACAAGGCTCTCCTCGAAAATATCCTCTCTCACCCATGGGGTTATGTAGATAACCCTAGGGATTTTCCATTTGCATTATTTTATAGAGGATTTTAGGGTTTGTGATTATTATTAATAAATATATAAATTTAATATTTTTTTAATTAATATACCTCCTATAATTACTCTTAATACCAAAACTTGATGCACAAAAATAAAATATCACGCCTAGAATAAAACAAGTGTTTTAGATTTAAAGGTGGTCAAGAATTTATGACCCGATGCTCTATTAGGGAGTTATTTCATTATTTTTAGAAAACTGCATGTGTATTATATAATATATTTAATATTTTTTCATATTAATACTGAGCATCCCTAGGAATCAAAATCGGATAATAAATCATATTTTAGGTCTGAAAAATATTCCTTTAAATATTCAATGGATTTACAAGGAAAAAATATATTCTTTATATTATCCTCACCTCAAGACTTTTCGTCTCAAAAAAAAATCCCATTCCAAGGCATGAGGGAACTTGGCTTGCATCTAGTTATCCTAATCCCAAGTTCTATCCTAAATATTACCATGCTTACATCAGAAACACACCAAGGGAATATATTTCCTATGAAGTATATTCTCCTAAAAATCATTAATCTCTATTAGGTACTTCACAAAGGTATATCCATCCTCAATTTCTAGCTCACCCCAGTCGATAACATGTGATAGGTCATACACATACCTCCTCAGTTTTGACACATAGAATATATTATGTACTCAGTTTAACTATACTGATAGGGCCAACTGGTATGATACCTCACAAAACATATATAGAATATGAAAAGGGTTGATGAAACTCATAGGTAACTTTCCACTCCTAAAAAATCTCCACAATCATCATTGATTAGAGACCTTTAAGAACACATGGTCTCCCTCATCAAACTCTAAAGGCATCCATTGTTGGCCTGAATAAGACCTATGATAGCCACATTTCATCCTCATTCACCCCTAGATTAATTTTATCTTATATATCGTAGCTCACACCAATTACGGGCCAATGAGTGCATAATCATATGGATCTGTCCAACATAGTGGTAACCAATAGGTTCTACAATACAGAGCCACAAATGGTGGAATATAGATGGTGGAATGGTAAATGTTGTTGTATGAACGATCCAAAATGGGTTTTTGGTCCTCCCAACTATGGACAATGACCAATATGAAATCCCACAACATGTTCTACATAAACTGAATGGTCAGATCAGTCAGACCATCATTTTGTGGGATAAACACCACACTCAAATGAAATTGTGTCCCAAAAACCTCATGCAATCCCCTATATAATCATGATGTGAAACTATTATCCTGGATTAAAATGATTTTTGAGGGAACCCAATGATTTCTGAATATCTCTTATATATAAAGGAATCCAATTCACTCTACTAAAATCTACTCTCTGATATCTTGGATGTGGGATGACTTGGTGAGTTAGTCTAAAATCACCGAGATAACATCGTGCCCTAAATATTATCATTGAATCCCCATCATGAAGTCTATGGATATCCCATCCAAGTTCCACTCTATAACCTCAAGATGTTTAACCAAATCTGCTGAATACTGGTGCTCAAACTTCATCTAATAACATGTGAGGCATTGAGAGACAAAATATACGACAAAATTCTATATTCTTGGCTACAAGAACTAACAACAATGGTCCTAGTACTTCTTCTTATCACCTGGATGTACCACCATGGGTTATGTATGGAACTCCTTCAAACCCCCCCCTTTCAACATCATTAATACAATCATTTTCCCTCTAGAAAGGATGATGTGATCCCCACCATAAAAAAATCCATTAGAATCATGTTTAGTGGATATATAAATACACAAGGTCTCATAGTCACTATCTCTAAGTATATCCTCTCTAAAATATTATATAAGTGGAGGGATACCAACCGTCGACTTGAGGTAAGATTTACCATTCTCATCAATCGAGTAAAACCGCAATAAGGTCAACATCTCTAACGAATCATTAAAAAACTAAAAACCATATATCTTACTGAGGGAATCCACTACTACATTCCCCTTCCTATGTGTATATAATATCTCTAAGTCATAATCCTTGAGGAACTATATCCATTTCTTATGTCTCAAGTTAGGATCATTTTTTGAAAAGATATTTTTGAGACTTTTATGATCAGATTAGATGATAAACCACTCACCCATAAGATTGTTCCACCACATAATTAGGGAAAAGACCCCCAATGATATCATTATATTGTGGGTCACATAGTTATTCTCATGAGGTCTCAACTACCAGTAGCCCCAAGAAATCACTGCCTACCTCTATATTAAGACACATCCAAGACTATTCCTTGAGGCATCAACGAACTCCATGTACTCAACACCCTCATTTGGTAGTCTCAAGATGGGGAAACTAATTAACCTCTTCTATAATTATTAAAATCATGATAGAACCTATTAGTATAAACAAAAGGATTCTTATTTTAGGTAAAAGTAGTCAATGATGCTAATAATTTAGAGAAATTGGGCACAAATATTTGATAGTAGACAACTTACCCAAGGAAGCTCTGTATCTCAGCCACACTCTTGGATTAATCTCAATTTAACATTACTTCAACCTTTATTGGGTATAATGACACTCCCTATTCTGAGATGAAATTTCCAAAAAAATTACCACTTGAATCCAGAATTAACGCTTAGAGAGATTCCCATAAAGATGGTTCTCTAAGAGTATATCCAAGACCATCCTCAAGTGTCTCACATTATCCTCCTCTGACAATGAATACACTAGGATATTGGTGATGAATAATAACATGAAAAAATATAATAAGGGATGAATGTTCTGGTTCATGATTTCCACAAACACTCTTGGGTATTTTTCATTCCAAATGTAATAAATACATACTTTTAGTGACCATAGAGACATCAAAATTACATATTCGGTATATCTTAATTTTTAACTTGTAGCTAGTGATAGCCTGATCTAAGGTTAATATTTGGGAAGTATTCCTCCCCTTTCATCTGGTTGAATAGGTCATTAATCCTTGGTAGTGGATACTTCTTCTTAATGGTTACCCAATTCTGGATATGATAACCCACCCACAACCTCAAACTCATGTCTACCTTCGTGGTGAATAACATCGACACTGTTGAGGGTGACACATTGGGTTTGAAAAAACCCAACCTTTTTACATATTTCAACTTCACCTTTAGCTCATGAAGCACTATGAGATCCAAATGATATAATGGAAAAGATATTAGGTAATTCCCTTGGTGTAAGGATATGGAAAATTCTATCTCTCTTTTGGGAGTTATGCTCGAAACATCCTCAGGGATGATGTCCTCATACTCTAACCCCACTGTAGGAAACTAATATCCCATAACATTCATTTTTAAAAGGGTCATACTATCCATATAATGAGTAATAAATTATATAATTCTGTTTATGATCCCATCCTACTCTATTTAGTTTTCTTTATCACCCATAAAGGAAGACCTTATCCCATCTTTGTGAAATCACCTTATCCTTCACCTCAAACAGTCAATCTGTGCATGAATCTGGGATAACCAGTCCATACCTAATATGAAATGATAAGTACTTATCAATGATAAAAATATATCCCATAAGAATTTATCTTCACCAATATTCTGGTCACACTATCAACATAGGTGTGTGATAACTGAATCCCCTCTTGTAGCAGTCTCCATCTATAAAGGATGATCCAATGGATTTACTAGAATCTCTAAACATTTAACAAGATAAGTAAAAATAAAAGAGTGCCCCACTTTTCTATATATTAGTACTTGATATAGTAGATTAGAAATATATCACACCTCAAATTATCCCTGGAGGTTCATGGTCGTAGGCCTCTATCACATTTAGTTGTACTAATCATGGACCACCAACTCCCTAATCCTAGTCTGGACCAGCTGGTGGTGGTGGTGGAAACATGTCAAGCCATCTACCACCTATTTCCTCTCTTCCTTTTCCTCTTCCACATCCACCAACCTGAAGACCTAATTTCTCCTAATACTGCCTCTGATTGGGTAGTCCATCAATTGTATCTCTATCAGCTGTATGGTGGATCAAGAACATCCTATTAAATATTCCCTGACTACCAAAAGAGAAACACCACCTATCCCTCAACTGACTCCATACGTACTAAGATACCTAAACTATAGAACATATATCTTAATATCATTTAATAGAGTGTGTCAAATGCCTATATACCTATATGTTACATCATCCACTCACTACTGAAGTCTAAGAACATGTGTTCCCACTAATGACACCAACTATCTTCATATTCTTGGCCACAAATCTATGTATCACAAAATCCCACACAGGTGAACCAGGATAGGTTGGAATGAAAATAGATATCACACTAGACATTATATATTGGAATATACCCCACTTTAAGGTTTTTTGATTATAAGAATAGATCATGATACATATCCATTGAGAATCATGAGAGGTTGGTGAACCTTGATGAATACTTTACCACAATCATGTTTCCTTACTAAATTAGTAGAAGATCTTGGATGTTCACTAATCATAGCATGGTTTAGTAGAATTATAATCGAAAGAAATTATTTAACTCTTTTAAAGGGATGGTTTTCTCATTATGTGTTTGAGTCATGAGGAACCACCATCACCCAATGGATCCATGAAGAGAACTGATTTCCAGAACTACTATCTGGTATGAAGGTTTCCTCACATGGTAAAAAAATTGTGTAACTACTTGAAACCAGTCATCAGTTGCCCGGGGAACTAGATGAACATGAAACCTAAGGGTTCACTACCTCTGATAGTCATTAAGTTCAATTATCCTGAGAAAAAACATATCTGGTACTTCTAGTGCAACCTACTACTCAACGGGTGATAGTAAGAATGGAAAACCACCTGGAGGTACCACCTCCTGTATAGGTCCCTCATTTGAAGCCTCATCACTAGAAGGATATTCATCTCAATCCTAATATGAAATAATGGTTATCGATTATTATGGTATCATCCTAAAATTAACAAGACATTCTAGGATCAAAGATTATATCTTGGGAGATGACTCAAGGAGGACATGAAAACCACAATCCATTCCTATACGATGCATGTACCAAAGTTTTACCTACAACCAGTGCCTCCATATAATAAGTCAACAAGTAGGTTATTGGAGTCCTGGTGAATGGATATGTTAGATACCACACTAACATTGGAGTCCCTAACCTGAGAGAAGAACTCAAAACAATTTAACACTATTTCCATAGTTCCTAAATGAAACGTCACATCTATAAAACCTACAAACTCTTATCTTAAGATGAATCACCTTTGATAGAAGTCTATCATGACCTAACCCACTGGGTCCTGACTAGCTGGAATTAAGCTGGTGTGACACCCAAGAATACCCCAAATAGGCTAGGGATTAGAAAATAGCAACAAGTAGGGATAAAATACACATTATAGGCCTCAGAAAAAGGTACACACACACACACAAATCTTCAAATTAACAACACCATACTAAAATATAAAATAAAACTGATACCCAAATGTATTAATATATCTATATCTAATAACTAGAGTACAAAAAAACACTAGAAATCATAAAGGGCCAAATAAAATCCTACAAAAAACTATAAAAATAGTCCGACATGCTAGGAAAGGAGGATACTACTGCTAAATCCAATACCTAGTATGAGCCATGATATATCTATCTCACTATTCTATTCTTTCTTCTGGTCCTCTTAGGACACCATCTAATGATATATCATCTGTATAAGACACAACATGTACAAGGAGAGTCAATTTAGGGGTGACTATAACAATACCTAGTAGGCCACCCTAAAATATATAAACATAAAGAATCAAGAGACTAGTCATCTCATTATCATAAAGTAATGTCAATTAAGATATAAGACATAAAAATAATTACCCGTAAATACTCAATATATACACCAAGTCTAAAATAGGTCATAATCATACTTCTAGCCATATGATTCTTGTTGAGACTTCAAGAACACCCTCCTCTAGGAGAAATCAATCCATGAGCCTGATAAAACCGAGGGCACAAATTCAAGAAGTCATACTCTTTAGGAATTTCCATAAAGAAGTAATAATTAGATCTCAAAGGATCTTGATTCATAGATAGGGGATCTCACATAGGGTCTCTGGGGTATACCAGAACCTACTTATAATAACCTGTTAAGTAGATGATCATACATTTGTGCATATTGGTCATGAATATTCTTCAAAACCCACCTAGGAAAGAAGAATAAACGACTGAGGATCACACCATGAGCCACATGCAGGGATTACTAAAATATATCTAATAGAATAACCCCATAGAGGGGATCACAACCTATTCTAAGGATGTGATGCCTCATTGTACCCTTATAAGGATGGACCAAGGGAATATATCCTATAGAAACATGTCCAAAATGATTTGAACAAGGTTCTTAAACTACCATGGAGAAATTACATGGTGTTTACTAGGAGTACACAACATTCCTTCTTTACCTCAAGTCTTCCTATTTACTTTATCCTATGATCATGTAATTAGAGTTGTGCCAGTGTACACTAATCTTGGATGTATACCTAGCCATGACTGAGTATCTAGTTGTGTCTAAGTACTAGGTCGTTCCCATGTACTATGGTTGTTCCCATGTACTTATCCATGCATGAGTACTCTTTCCTTGTTTGAGTACTGGGTTGTTCCCTTGTACTCTGACCATGCCTATGTACTAAGCCGTGTTTGGGTACTCTGTCCATGTCCAAGTACTAGGCCATGACCATGCACTCCGACCATTCCTCTATACCTAGATGTATCCATGACCACGTACCCCAATGGTATATTCTGAGTTTCTTGTCATGGGTCACACAACATGTGTGTGCATGTGTGTGTGTGGGGGGGGGGTACCACACTATATTTAATATTTTATTTTTCCCAATTCCCTAGTATCCATAGGCGGGGGACTACATGACATGTGTTCTTTAGAATAATGGTTATGTAGTTAGTATTTTTAAAGAACCCACTAGTTCGTCATGATTATTCTCTATATTCCACTAAATCCTTCAATACATCCATTATTATCACCATATAACCCAAATTTGATGTTGAACAAGACTTTCCATCACTCAGGAATCATCCACCATTGCTCCACACCATCACCACAACACTAAATCATGAACTTCTGATCCTGAAAAATTACAAATCCTCTGTTCTTGATATTGTTACTCGATCATTCCATTGATTTTGAGCCTAAACCCTCCGTACTGTTCATTTGTACCAAATAATAGTTCCCTAATGATAAATTATTGGGAATTAATCGAATCACTAGCCAAATAAAATGTAGGCAATGAACGTAAAATAAATAAGGGAAGAAATAAAAAACAAAGAGGAACATACATCGACCTTTGTTTGGGTTGGATTCAATTTATTTCCATTAGAATGAAAAAATAAGAATAATAAAAATGTTATAAATTCATATTTCTATAAAGATAAATCCAAAACCATGAAACATGATCAATCGACGAATTAATCTGTTAGTGGAATTGATTCACATTCTTCAAGGGATAAATGAATGGGGATTAAACGAACATATGAAAAATGCCCTACCTCTAGTTTGGATTGATCAATAATTAAGAATTGTGGACATTGTTATTAGCAATATCCACAAACTTCATTGGCATAAAAAATCCATAAAAAATTGGTATCTAATCCTCGATCTTGATGTTGTCCACCAGGTCTCTCCTCCATGATCTCCTCTCTCAATTCTTGGGGTTATGTGGCTAAAACTAGTTATTTTTTATAAGTATGATTTTATATAGGAGATTTGGTTTTGGAACAGTCAATGAAAAATAAATAAATATAATAATTTATTTAATTATTATTCCACCCCCAACGGTGATCAGGACCATCACCTGATGTACATAAATATTATGTTATGCCTAGGGTAAAACACACATTCCAAATTTAATATTGGCCTCAAATTTATGATCCAAACTCAATTTAATATTTATTCCATTATTTCTAAAAAACTATGAATGCGTGCTATAATATGTTCAATATTTTAATCATATCAATATAGAGCCTCCCTGGGCCTCATAATCCCACTGTAACTCAGTGCCTAACTCCAAAAAAATATTCCTTAAAATATTCCAGATATTTACAAGGAAAAAATATAGTTACATTAATATTTTCTTGATAATTTATTAAATTGACACATAAGTCATTTTTGATTTATAGGAATAAGTTTCACATCAACCTGATACATGATTTGGATGGTTTTTCTGATAGTGCATGTTTTTATTTAAAGTTCACATTATATTAAAAAACACACTTAACATACTAAAAACTAATAAAATGGATTTTTATTGTCTTAATACTTTTGAAAAATGATTCATAAGTAATTATTGATGTGTAAGAATTAGGTTTACATCAACTTGACACATGGTATGACTTAAAGTGCGTGTTTTTAGTTTAAAAGTGAAATTTTACTTCAAAATGTGCCTCGATCATTGAAAAATGTGAAAACCCACTTGAATTGTCTTGGTAATTTAGAAAACTGATAAAAAAGTTATTATTGATGTGTAGGTATCATCCTCATCTCAATCCGATACAATATGTGACCAATGTCACTCGAAGTTTATGTTTATCTGTTTAGAAGTAAAATTATGGTTAAAAACATGAATTAATCACTAAAACTCAAGAAAAAACATTTTAATGTTTTTGATACTTTATAAAAATGATACATACATCATTTTTATTGTTTATCAATCAATCACATTTCAATCTGATACATGGTGGGACTCATATGACTCAAATTTCACATTTTCAGTTTAAAATGAAATTTAAGTTAAAAACTTCTTACACATTGAAAACTAAGAAAAACCAATCATATTGTCTTAAAATTTTATAATAATGATATATAATTAATTTATAATTATTGGAAATTATTCTCATATCTATATGATATTTTTTTCCATTAGTATGACTCAAAGTACATGTTTTTAGTTAAAAAATACAATTTTAGTTCAAAATGTGTGTCACTCAGTGAAAACTAATAAAATACACTTTTATTGTCCTAATACTAGTTAAAAATGATCCATAAGTCATTTTTGATGTGTATGAATCAACCCCACATCAATCAGACATATGTTGTGGTTTTTATAACTGAAAGTTTGTGTTTCTATTAAAAATTTACATTTTAGTTCAAAATATGCTTAACATACTAAAAATCAAGGAAATTCATTTATATCGTTTTGATACTTTAATAAAATGATCCATAAATAATTTTTGATGTGCATGATTCAAACTCACCTCAATCCGATATAGGGCATGACTAATATAACATGAAGTGCATGTTTTTAGTTTAAAAGTGTCATTTTAGTGAAAAATGTCTTAGTCATTAAAAACTAATAAAACACTTTTATATTGTTTTGATACTTTATAAAAAATATTCAAGAATCATTTTTTATGTTTATAAAAATTTCTCATGTAAATAT
Source organism: Viscum album (assembly GCA_963277665.1). Classification (NCBI taxonomy): domain Eukaryota; kingdom Viridiplantae; phylum Streptophyta; class Magnoliopsida; order Santalales; family Viscaceae; genus Viscum; species Viscum album. The sequence continues at coordinate 1,880,961,741 of OY728136.1, forward strand.
AATATATGGTATGATAGATATGACTCAAAGTGTGTATTTTTAGTTTAAAATATAATTTTTGTTAAAAATGTACCACTCACTAAAAATAGAGTAAAAATATTCATATTGTCTTACTATTTCAGGAATATGATTCATAAATCATTTATGATGAGTAAGAATCAATATCCCATCAATTAGAGACATGACATGATCAGTATGAATCAAAATAGATGTATTATGTTAAAAAATGGGTTTTTAGTTAGAAATGTTTGTCACTCACTAAAAACCAAGATAACAATCTCATATTATATTGATACTTTATAAAAATAATCCATAAGCCATTTTTTATGTTTATAAATAAACCACATATCAACCTGACACACGATGTTATTAGTATGACTAAAAGTGTGCTTTTTTATTTGTAATTTACATTTTAGTTCAAAAGACTTGTGACATACTCAAAACTGATCAGACACATTCAGATTGTTTTGATACTTACAATGATCCATATGTAATTTGTGATATTTAGGTATCAATTGTAACTCTATATGATACATAGGGAGGTTGATATGACTTGTAATGTGTGTTGTTAGTTTAAAAGTGATATTTTAGTTAAAAACATATGTCACTCACTAAAAATTAAGAAAAAACACTCTTATAGTCTTGATAATTCAAGAAAATTATCCAAAAATAATTTTTCCATGTTTGAATCATCCACACATAAATATGATACAAGTTATGATTGATACGACTCAAAGTATGATTTTTTTGTTTAAAAATGACTTTTTATTTAATAATATGTGTCACTCACTGAAAACCAAGAAAAACACCTATATTATCTTCATATTTTAGGGTAGTGATATATAAATGATTTTTGATGTGTAGGAGTTATCCGCACATCTATTTTACATATGATGTGGCTAGTATGACTCAAAGTGCATGTTTTTTATTTAAAATTGAAATTTTAGTTCAAAGCACACATCACATACTCAAAACCAAGAAAATAAACTTATATTTTATTAATAATTTAGGATAAGTATTCATAAATCATTTTTGATATATATAAATAAACCACACATTAATCTAATACATGGTGTGACCAATATGACTTATAGTGTATGTTTTTAGTTTTAAAGCTTCATTATATTAATGCATTGTTTCAAATTTATGTTTCATTTATTTATTTTTAGTATTATTAACATATGAATTGTTTTATATGAATACACTCTTTATTTATAGATGTGGTGGTATGTTTGTGAACTGGTAATATCAGATTTCGCTTTTGAGAGGGGATACAATGAAAATAGAACAATGTTTTTGAATTTGTTGATGTTTATGATAGGTTTTATGTACCAATTTCATTATACATAACAATGTTTGGAATTTTTATAATATTGGAAGATATGTTTTTTTTTGTATTTTGACGAAAATTTAGTTGAAATTAATTCTATATTTATTTATTCAATGTACTATAAATTTAAATAGCACACTACTGTGACTTGGATTTAACCGTTGATAGAAAAAATGCTGATAAAAGTTCCCTTTATTATCTAAATTTCAAGATCTGATAAAAGAATATTTTATCAGTGCTAAAAAAACTGATAAAGGGACCCCTTTATCAATAATAAAAAAGAACTGATAAAGATTCCACATTATCAGTGGGGTTTTGACAATGGTAAATGGATCATTTATCAACATTATTTTTAGCACCAATAAAAGCTATCAGATTTTAAATGAGCCTACAAAATTAACACTTTTTTATTTTTGATAAATGAAAAATATAGTACTAACAAAGCTCATATCTACAACCGTGTTTAGCATAACAATTTTTTTATTAAAAATATAATCTCATCAATCCACTTAATGAAAAATGTTTTTCCACCACGATTATTCATTTTGGTATTATTATAGATTATAAAATTAAGTTACAAATTGAAATATAATAAACCATTATAATTAAATATTTTTTTTGTTTTTGTATGATTCCTCAACTGGTCAAAATATATGAACATATGTGTAGTTTATAGAAACAACATGGTACAAATTATTTAAAAAAATAATGAAATTATCAAAATCCCCCTCAACATGTGTTGGTAACTGGATTCAAGACTTTATGTTTCAAGATAAAATATTTATGCGATCTAAACATAGAAAGAATTTAAAGTGTTAATGTGATGAATCTACTATATTTTTTTTATCAGTGCTAAAAATTGGAATTATTATCATTATAAAAGAATTTACATGATCAATGATGATAAAATTCAATCACTTTTATCAGTTCATAGGTTTTTATCATTGTTTTTTTGGTAAGGACCCCAACTATTATGAATAAAATTTCTCTTTTGATAAATTAAATGTCTTATTATATAATCTGGTTATAGAAAACAAACACAATTATTTTGTTTTATTATATCCAATTAGATTTTTATGACCATTAAGTATCATTACTATTGATAATATATCCATTAAACATGGATAAGATGATTAGTATAAATATAGTGTTTTAAAAAAATCAAATTGACACACACAAAGAATGTGATGGCCTTAACCAGTAGGATTGTACCCTTTGAAGCCCATTTATTAAAGATTTTTAGGGAGGTAACATTTATGGACTTTTCCCTTGACCATTTACAAGATTATATCCAAAAACATAACCACGAAAAAAATTATTTATAGGAGAAGTTCATGCTTATCGAGATCACGACCCAAACCATGTTTGCTGAACCACCCAATGAAAGTCTCACCATGACACACCATACTCTTAGGGTGTTTGATGGTGAATTAAAGGGATATGTATCAAGAATATATCAATATGAATATATACATTATTTTTTTCATAATAATGAATATATTTTCATCCTATTATTATTAATTTATAAATTATTTTTATTTTGATATAATAAATCACAAATTTTATTTTTGGTTAATATTCATTTTCAACTAATGAATTTATGAATTAATTATTTTTTTGAAATAAATAATATTTTAATTTTATTTTTAAATAATTTTAATCAAATGTAATGATTATATGAATTTCATGAAGTCAAATGTAATTTTTATAAATGTTTGAAAACGTTTTTTTGTTAAAAAACCTGACATTTCTTAACAAAGGACTATTTTATTTCAAAATTAAAATTTCACATATTTAGAAAATTATTTAGATAAAATGAATATTATTTTTGGAATCAAAACTTCCAAACTATACAAAGGTTATTTGTTCTTATTTTCTTGAGATAGTCAAATATTTTGATAAAAATTAAAGATTGTATAAATATACTCTGTGTTTTAAGACATCGTAATGAATAAAAAGTGATGTAATAATTACTATAAATTGGATCCTCTAACAAATAAATATTTTTCTATTATGATAATGTGATTTTAAATTTATTTTATAAATCTATTATGAATCCTTCAAAATCATTATTATATTTTAAGGTTTTAAAATCATTTCTTTAAGAGTATGACTCACCACTACATAATAAAGGGGATTATTTAAATAAGTAAGTAACTTGTACTTATAAAATAATAAAAAACACTCCCATTTAGTAGATACCATTTTAAAAAACCATGTTATGTTATTTGTTTTTGGATATTTTTTAATGTAGAGTTCAAAACCTAAATAATAAAAAAATCCCCCTCCTATACTATATAATCCCACCCAAGATCCCATTTTTCTTCACTGAAACTCATTGGATAATGTCCATACTCTTCCATCCACTCTCTATAGTCCTTAAAAGGTTCTCCCATGCTCTCAATATTCCCCTAACAATCATTTGGATCCACACACTCAAGTAAGGGAACTTCCACTCTCCTTTTTATTTGAGGACTTATTTTATGTTACACTTCTTAATTTCTATTTGTTCATGTTAGGATATGTTGTTACATATCCTAAATAATTTAATTTTTATTTTTAACTTATTAGATATCCTTTTAAATCTCATTAAGAATCCCATGATCTTTTATGTACATCGGTTATAATGCCAGAATTTCGTAAGGTATTTCTCTCTTCTCATTTCCATTCCATAGATTATTTTATTTTATGTCTCTTAAATTACAATTAATTATATTGTAATATGTTCTTACATATTACCCTTACCATTAATTTAATTTATAAATCATGATATCCCCTTTCCCTATCATCAATCCTCCCATGATCCTTTATGTACACCCGTTACCATGTCGAAATATAGTTAGAATTCTCTTCTCTATTCAAGTTTCTTCATTACCTTATGCCTCATATTTCCAAATTTCTATTATTGGGACATAATTTTTCATGTACCTATTAACTCCAATTTTATTTATATGTGATGATAGACCCATTTATCTCTTGTTAAACCATTTTTATGAATCTTGAAGTGACACATTTACACTACTGATATTTCACCATGATCTTCCATGCCAAAACAATTGTGTAGTGAATAACATATCCATTAAATTTTAAGGGTGTTCACATTTATGCACATTTATTCTTTGATTATGGACTTACATATATTCATTACATACTCATAAATCACAGAATAAATTATTATAATGAATGAATCTATGTTTTATGATTTATGTGGCACACTTAAGCATGAGAATGAAATGAATATGATGGGTTCACCCAGATAGCTCTCTGATGCATTGGGTATTGTTTAGTATCATGATATGTCGTGTTGGGATAAGGAGTGAAAGGGATTCCTTTATGGGAATTTTTCCACCATGATATCTTAGTGGGTTTATCATAGACCATTGTTTATGATTTAGTATTTTAAGTTGTTTCCACATTTTCCATGTTTCCTTTATGATTATCATGCTATATCATGTCTCATTCTTCAAGTTCATGATTCCTACTCTTTTTATTCCCCATTGATATTCCTATTATATAACATGTATTATCTTCTTCATTTTATTACATGTTTATTCCCTTACTTGTATTTTTATCAAACTCTTTTTTATGTTTGTAACCAGGTTATCCCTTGCAATTTTAAAAATTAATGGAATTTTAGAATCATGTTGAGAAAGTTTTCAAAAATGTTGTTGTATCACATATTCAAGATGTTATTCTATGTACCTAATTACCAAATTCATTATACTTATCAACATATTGGCTTTTATTATGTTTACTTCTATATAATAAATGATGAATTAGTGTGAAATAAAGAGAAGGGTTGTTATAGTTGGTATCAGATAAAAAGTTGAGTTATTTTTTGGATTAAGATTATAAAACTCTATAAAAACCTTAAGGATAAGACTAAGTATAATAAAACATCCCCAAATTTGGGTAATTATATATTACATGGTTTATCAAGAAAATACATCCCTATCAGGATACTATAAATAGATGTGGTTCTGGTATAGATGTACCTGGGGGTAACAACTCTGATATGGTTTTTCGGGCTTGACTTAGGGTAACATAATACAATAAGCCTTACTGAACACCAAGTTTGACCCTCCAAGGGGATATTATTTGGAAAATTAATAATCTCATTATGAAACATTTTTAAGGGAATAAAAAAATTCCAACAAGAATGTATGTTAAGAAATAAATCATGGATGACATAGATTGAAACCTATAAATTCATAAATTAAGAAAATACATGTAATTTATATGTTAACCCTTTAATTTCATTAGTTTACCCTTTACGTGTTCAATATTTTAAAAATAATCATCCCTAATTTTCATTTTATTCTAAAAAATGGCTGGAAATATGAGGAATTCGGTAAACAATCAATGCAATGGGAATTTGATGACTACCCAATAAGATGCCCAACCCAATGGGAGTGGGAATCATGAAATTTATTATGATAATATTTTAGATCACTCAGGTTATGAATATAAAACTTGATTAATAGGATCACCCAAAACCCCCTAAGAGAGAAAAAGCTATAATTAGGAGCTTCATGCAATAAAGGACTTCTAGTTTCAATTTATAATTCCATCCCTTATTCATGGAACAATGGATCAACTCCATTGAGAAGATCTTCTCCATCCTTCAAATGTTATGAGAAAGAGAAGGTTCTAAGTGATGTTTATCATATGGTGGGATAAGTTGATCAGTGATGGACCTTGATCATGAATATGAAGCTCTAGGAAGAGATCAAAGTAATGGAGTGGAATGAATTTTGGAAACTATTTTTTGATAAATATTTTCCCCGCAATATGTATCTTAAAATGGAAAGGTATTTACTTTCCCTCAAGATAAAAGATGAAAAATATATTGGGTAATATGAGACAAAATTCACAATAATTTCACATTACACCTATTTATTTTTCATTACCCCCTTAATGAAAGGTTTATCGCATCTTGGGTGGGCTAAATCCTAGTCTAAGAAAATTCATAGCGATATGTTACATTGATAGCTATGAAGAAATTATCTACTATGCCCTAAAAGTTGAAATGGAGATTAGATAATCTCAAGGGTATCATGGAGATAAGAAGTGTAAAGTAGATTTTAATTCTAGTGATTTGAAGGAGAAATATTATGGTTCCATGAAATTTTAACATCCCTCTTTTCAAAGGTGTGGGAAGAAGAACCCCAAAAATTTCCAGTTGGAATGAATAAATGATTTATGTGTGGTAAGTAAGGACACCTAAATAGAAATTACCGATAAGATAAAACCACTAATGAAATAGAGGAAAGGAATGATCCAATCAACCCTCAATGCATTGTCCATTGCATCAACGACAAGGATATAAGGAACTTTTCAAACCAATTCCCTAAGATAATGTTTTTTTGAGACAACCAAAAACCTACAAAGCAGCTAGGGTGAGATTTTTCCATCACAACCACTGAGGTGGATCCCAACAATGAAGTGGTGATAGGTACACTAATTATTTATTCAAGGATAGTGAACATACATTTTGATTCTGGTTTTATGCATTCATTCAGATCATGAATGTTTAGTGGGATTATTCAAACACCACCACAAAGCATGGAATTATAGTTGTCATTGAAAATGAAAAATGGGGAAATTATTGATTCCCAAATATATAATTCCTCCCATTTTAAAGATTATGGGTTGAAATTCCTAGAATAAATTTTCATGCTCCCTTTGGTGGAATTTTTTGTAATTCTAGGTATGTATTGACTTTACCAATATAGATACAACCTAAATTTCTTTATAAAGGAAATCAATATTCATATTTTGAATCAACCCCCAATTCTATATAAGTACAAGGAGGAGGATGAATCTAATTTTGAACCAAAATCACATGAATTGATATTATTCCCATATAAGTAAACATATATTTCCCATATGATTAAGTCTAAGGAAATAACCATCCTTGAAGACATGCATTTTGTATGGGAATACATTGATGTGTTTCCCAAGGAATTCCCTAGTCTTCCTCATAACCAGGAGGTTGAATTTTAAATCAAGCTTGTAACTGGTGTGTTTTAATTTTACAAGACTCAATATAGATTAGATGTTGTAGAAATTGAGTATCTAAATAAATAACTATAGAAGAATCTGGATAAAGGGTTCATAGACCCAAGTGATTTACTGTGGGATGAACCAGTCCTCTTCATCAAGGAGAATGATGGGTCAATGTTCCTTTTCATTGATTATCACAAGATTAACAAGATCATGATAAATAACAAGTATCCTATCATCAGATTGATGTCTTTTTAGATTATCTACGTGAATCAAAATACTTCTCTGAGGTAGAACTCTGGCTTGGATATTATCAAGTTAGGGTGAAGAAGGAATATATCCCCAAGACGGATTTTCATATAAGGTATGAGCACTATGATTTCATAGTTCTTCCATTCAAACTCACTAATTCTCCAAAAATATTTATGGACTTGATGAATATAGTCTTTAGAGATTACCATAACCAATTTTCTGTAGTCTTTATAGATGACATTCTAATATACTCTAAAATAAAGGGGGAACATGAAAAGAATTTGAGCACAATTATAACGAACCTATGAAAGGTAAAGCTTTTTTCCAAGTATAAAAAATGCAAGTTATGGTTAGAGAAAGTATATTTCTTCGGGATTATCATCATAATAAATGATATATCTATGAACCTTTAAAAGAAGGAAGCAATTTAAGGATTACTGTGGCCAACATATGTGATAGATATTCATAGATTCCTTTGGTTAGCTAGTTATTATCACTGATTTTTGAGAAAATTATTGCAATTATCAAACACACATAACAATATAACTCATAAGGGAGTGAATTTTTTATGGATGAAATAATGTGAGGAAAGATTTAAGGAGCTCAAAAATAGGTTTATCATGACACCAGTACTCACTCGACCAAAAAGTGGGGAACTCTTTTCGGTATTCAGTGATGTTTCAAAAAATGTATTAGGCTCTATACTGATGTAAAATGATAAAGTGATAGCCTAAACCTCAAGGTAGTTGAAAATTCATGAGAAAAACTATCCCTCACATGATATGGAGTTGGTAGTTGTGGTCTTTACATTGAAAATTTGGCAGAATTATCTTTATAAGGATATGTGTGAGATGTATACTGATAACAATAGCCTCAAATATCTATTCACAGAAAATAGATTAATATGTTCCAGTGATGATGGTTAGAGATCATCAGGGATTATGAATGATAAATCCACTTCCATCATAGTAAAGAAAATATGGTAGTAGATGCTCTAAGTAGAAAAAATGATGTATCTTTATAAATGATGAGAATTGAGAAGGATCCAATATTCTTAGATCTATAAAGGATGAACATGGGAATAATTAAGGAAGGAAAATCATCAATCCTTTCTCAAATGATTTATCAAAAATCCATCATAGAGAAAATAAAGGGTTCTCAAAGAAATTATGTAGAAATTTAGAATAAGGTGGAATCCATGATAAATGGGAAATAATTAGAGTTTAAAATTGATGAAGAATGAATTATGAGATTTGAGACAATAATATGTGTTCCATCAAATCCCAAGTTAAAGAATGATTTTTTTAATGATGTACATTGTTCAACTTTCTCCATTCATCCAGGAAGCACAATGATGTATCAAGATATCTGTGAGCACAATTGTGGGGGGGGGGATATAAATAAGGATATCACTAAATATATATCAAAGTGCTTGGTATGATAGAAAATGAAGGATGAATGGTAGAAGTCTAAGGTTATGATGAAACCATTACCAATACCAACATGGAAATGGGAGAAAATCACCATAGAATTTGTTACTGGACATTTAAAGTAATCAGAGGGATACAATGCTATATGGGTTTTCAGGGATCTTATTACAAATACAAATACCTTTATTGAAATTCTAGAGGACCTATCAGTGGATTAACTTGAATGAATATGCCTCAGGGAAGTTGTAAGGATTTATGGTGTACTACTATCGATTTTATCTGATCGAGACCAAAGATTCCCCTCCATGTTTTGGAAAAGTGTCCAACATGCTCTAAAAACTGAGCTGAACTTTAGTATGACTTATTATCTGCAAACAGATGGCCAATCAGAGTGGATTATTCAGAATCTATAAGACATGTTGAAATCATGTTCTCGGAACTTAAATATAGGATGGGACCAATATCTTCATTTGTCTGAGTTCTCTTAAAACAATATTTTCCACTCGAGCTTCCAAATGGATCCCTCTGAATCCCTTTATGGGAATAGGTAAAGAACACAAGAATGTTGGGATGAATTTGGGGAAGAAAGACTTCTAGTTACTGAAATGGTCTAGGAAATGTTGTTAAGACCATTAAACAGAACATCAAGGATTCTAAGATGCGACAGAAGATATTTGATGAAAATCATCAATGAGACGTATAGTTTGAAGTTGGAACATGTTATTTCTCCTCAGATATCCATGGAAGAGAGTTATGATATTTAGGAAGAAGGGAAAGCTTAGTCCCAGATACATCATCCCCTTAGAGATATTTTATCGCATTCGAGAAGTGGCCTATAGACTGGCACTCCCACCGAACCTATCTCAAGTACATAATGTATTCTGTGTATCCCTTTTGAGGAAATACATATTGGACCCATCACATGTACTCAATACAAATGTGGTACCATTAGAGAACGATCTTTCATATTAAGAGTATTTGGGGATGATATTAGATTTTATAGAAATAGTTCTAAGAAAAAAGGCAATGCATCTTGTCAAAGTATTCTAGAGAGATCGAAAATTTTAAGAAGTAAGATGGGAACTAGAGGAGGCAAGGAGGCAGAGTTACCATCATCTATTTTATTGTCTGGAAAGAAAATTTTTAGGGTGAAATTTCTAATGTGGGGAAGATTATAACGGTCCAAACTATTATTAATAAAATTCCTTTTTTTATTTAATTAAATGTCTTATTATATAATATGGTTATAGAAAGAACATGCACTTATTTTGTTTTATTATATCCAATTGTATTTAAAAGAACAATACATACCATTACTATTTATAATATAGAAATTGAACAGTGATCACATGATCATTATAAATGAAGGTTTTTAATAAATCCAATTGACATATAAAAAGGAAGTGATGACATCAACCAGTAGGATCGTACCTTATGAATCTCATTTTCCAGAGCTACTGAGGGAGATAGAATTTTGAGGCTTTCCCCTTGAAAATACCAATCTAAGATCAGACAACTTAAGATTAAGCAAAACCATTTATGGGATAATTTAAAACTCATCTAGATCATGACCCAAAACATGTTTTCCAAACCACCCCATGGAAGTCCCACCATCACACACCTTACTCTTAGGGAGTTTGATAGTGTATTAAAGGGATATGTATCAAGACCATATAAATATAAATATATAATTTATTTTATATATAATAATTAATATATTTTTGATAAAGTGCTATCATGGGCGCCCTCAAATGATTAATGTGGTTTTGGGGTACTTAGGTGCAGCAGAGTGGCTGACCAAGGTCGTCTCTCAAAGGAGGAAGTGAATTTAACAACTTATTAAAGGTATTATAAAAATAAAATAAAAGAGAATAAAATAAAAACACTACTTTAAAGGATTGGGTTTTTTATAGTTTATTAATTTAGAAGAAGTTTTCTGGAAGAAGATTGTATATTTTTTTTGTTTTTAGTTTTGAAATGAATTTCGATTAAAATGACACAACAAGAAGATGTTTTTTTAGAAATCTATTTTAAAAGGCGTAATTGATCTAACTATACCTCTTCATTCACTTATTAATCATTATCATTTAAATAAATATCCACTTAATTATGATTCCCTAATTTGTTATCCCTCGAACCCTATGAGAGTTAACTTAACCACAAAGATGAAATTACTTAAACCCTAGGCTAGCTTCGGAACACGCAATCGCAGCACCCTGCTTTGATTGTTGTTATAAGGATAGCTTATGGTCAGTGGTTAATTAGAGAACATATCCATTCTAGAAATGAGGATGAATTGTGTTTAGGGATTATATTTTAACTCTACAAATTTATTTCATGTGGTCTTGTATTACCGATTAAGATTACACTCTCACAATTTACACAAAAGGCCGACCTCGCGTGTTTTTGTGTTAATTGTTCAATTTCTTGATTAGTTTCTTGTAATTTAAAAACAAAATTCATGGATCATATTATGTTAATTACAATATCTCATTGATTCAAAATAATTAAATGAAGAGGGTAGAAGATAGATCGATTACTAAAAGACTACTCTTCCATGGGTGGCGTAATCATCGTAGAAGTGTTTTGCATGTGCAAAGGTTTATAATGGGTATAACCCAATAAAGATTCTACTCAAGAATTCCAGACCAAAGATGAAGATTAGGAGAAGAATAAATTTAAACAAAACAGAAGAAAATATAAGAAATAAAAAAAGAACAAAGAAGTTTATTACACAAACAAAATCATTACAACATGAAGGAGAAGAAGAAGGCTTCGTTGAAGGGATCCTTGCTTCAAGAGCTACCCTTATTGAAATGGATGGATAATTGGAGTGGATGAACTTCTCCTCTGCCATAAAATTCCCAAAGCACGTCCCAAACCATCCAAATGAGAAAAACTCCAATTTATAGAGAGTATGGGAGGAGAGGTTACAAGTTTGAATGTGGAAATTCGGCCAAATATTTTATTCCAACTTGAACTGCCCATTTGACATCCAAAAATCCTGAATTGACCGTCCTTCCCGAAGGATGATTTGTTCCAAATCATGTCCCCGAGCTTTACTCAAAATATGGGCTCCATAAAAGCCCTAATGAAGAATATATTCCCCAAATAAAGAACCCATGTCCATTCTGCCGAGTCCAGCCCACCATTAGATTAATGGACCATTTACTCCATCCAAATGCACTCTTTAGCTCTAGTGTTCTGAATGAAAGTTGTATAAAATTCAGCTAGGAACACTTTTACAAAATTTAAAATTCAAATAATAAACATAAAAATATTTATATTCGAAATACTGCAGTGCACTATTAAGGGTAAAAATGGAATTTTCACCAAATTTTCAAATGAATGATCAAATCCCAAATATTTTATAAATAAACATATTTAACACAATGTGAGGAAATTATTTCATTTATTATCAATAAAATATTCAATAAAATAGTGTTTTATCAACTCCCCCACACTTACCCTTTTGCACTCCTGAGCAAAACCTCATATCAAGTAAACATCAATATCAAATCAAAACCAATTTTAAAACACATATCCTTGAGATCAAACAATTACACACCAAGAAACAAAAGATATCATGCCTCATAAAAAACCATTATTTCAAGTTCTTAATTTATATCATTCAATATATTTCCACTTTATTTATCCTCCCATTCACAAAACACTTACCTCGCTTGAATTTTCTCTCATCACTCAAATTTCAATTTTTTTTGAAATGTCTTTCTCATCCAAACTCATACAAGGGTCACCATAGGCTTGATAAATTCCTACATCGCTACCCGATATGAGTCAAGGACATATGTTTATCATGAGGACTTTTTAGGGTTGTTCTGTGGCTTTCGGTTGGTAGGATTAATATGTGAAAAACTCTAAGGCTGAAAGAGGAGGGCTTGGCTCTTTTTGAAGCAAAATTGCATTAATCTAATTTTCACTTAAAAATAGTCTTCTCCTCAATCCCCATAGTATCAATTAAGCTCCATCATCATGAAAAGTCCTGAAAGTTATACACCATTCATCATTTCAGCATAAAAAATTTCAATCTTCTCAAACATGATTTTCTTGAAAGCTCCAGATAGGCACAACTTTCCACCTCAATTAGAAGCTCCAGAAAAGGCACAACTTCACTGGTCATGAAAGCTCCAGAAAAGGCACAGCTTTCAATATAATGATTTTCCTCAGCAGCAAACACATCTCTTCAGAATTTAATTTTCCACCCAAAGTTTCAAAGAATGTGGTAGCACAACACAACATAGCTTCCCCCACACTTAAGCTCAACTAGATTATGCAATTTCACTTCAAGAGTTGGTTGGATAGGGAAAATTGGCTTGTAGTGCGGCTAACCTAACAGGCTGTGCATGGCTGATAAGGGATACAAGGATTAAATATTCAAGGTAGGACATTATAAAAAAAGATTCTTTGAAATAGGGGCTTTAATACCAAACAAATGCCTCAATCATTTAAACATAAGTACCTCAAACCCTCAAGTTTTGACAGGAATAAATCAAATTATGGTTAAATAAAGCATGGTTTGGTTCTCTCAATAAGTGAGGTGAATGTAAAGAATATGAAAACAATGGTTTAGAAGCCTCACAGGAAAGTGATTTCAAATATAAAGACAGTGATGTGGAATGGGATTCAAAATTCGGTGTACTTTTCATGAAATTACTAAATATTTGAACTTGAAACAAAGTCACTTTCAACATTCATTTAAGCTTTTTTCAAGGGATAAATTGTCTCACTTATTGATATGGATTTAAAAATGGTGATGAAAATCATTTAAGCTCAAAAGTTTCAAAAAAACATAGAAAATTGTAAAATAAACATACAAAATTTGAAAAACACACAATTTTTTTGGGTTTTTTTTAAACAGGAAAACAATTGAAATTACTAAACTAAAAGGTTCCCTCCCCCACACTTAAAATATTGCATTTTCCTCAATGTGAACACATGAGATGATATATGCACATGAAATGTAGGATTTTTAAATAGGACAAATAATATAAAAGTGAAAGGGTTAGGAATAGCCTGATGTGATCAAGTGATGATGGGGTCATACAGTGTGATAAAATCCACTGCATCAGTAGGAAGTCCCTCAATGTATCTCTTCAAACGTTGTCCATTGACTGTAAAGATTCTTCCAGTTTCTTCTTGTGTGATCTCCACTGCACCATAAGGAAAAACATTAGATACAATATAAATACCTAACCATCTGGAACACAACTTACCAGGCATCAACTTTAGTCGTGAACTGTAGAGAAGGACTTTCTCTCCAACATGAAACTCCCATTGTTGGATCATTTTGTCAAGATCTACTTTTTATATTTCCTTGTAGAGCCTTGAGTTCTCATATGATGACAGTCGAATCTCCTCAAGCTCTTGAATTTGCAACTTCCTTTGAATTCCAGCTTGGGCCAAATCCATGTTGCATTTCTTTATAGCCCAATATGCCCGATGCTCGACTTCCACTGGGAGATGACATGCTTTCCCAAAAACATTCCTAAATGGGGACATACCAATGGGTGTCTTGTATGCTATCCTATAAGCCCACAATGCATCATCCAAGTGCTTACTCCAATCTTTCCTATTTGGCTGCACAATTTTCTCTAATATTTGTTTCAGCTCACGATTTGAAACCTTAGCCTGGCCATTTTTTTGGGGGTGGAATGGTGTTGATGTTTTGTGTGTCACCCCATACTTTCGAAGGAGGGAAGAAAAATTACTATTTCAAAAGTGTGTCCCTTGGTCACTGATGATGACCTTTGGTACTCCAAACCTGTAGAAAATTTGAGCCTTGAAAAAATACACTACAACATGAGAATCGTCAGTCCTGGTGGCCTTATCCTCCACCCATTTACTCACATAATGAACATCCACCAAAATATACAAAAATACAAATGAACTAGGAAAAGGACCCATAAAATCAATTCCCCATACATCAAAAATCTCACAAAATAGTATGGGTTGTTGGGGCATCTCATGTCTCCTAGAAATATTCCCAGTGTGTTGGCAATGAGAGCATGACTTACAAAATAAATGAGCATCATGGAACAAGCTAGTCCAATATAATCCAGATTACAAAACTTTCCTAGCTGTCCGTTGGGGTCCAAAGTGTCCACCACAAGCAAGTGTATGACAGAAATGCAAAACAGACTCAAACTCATGATCAGGAACACACCTCCTAATGACTTGGTCACTGCACATGCGCAAGAGGTAAGGATCATCCCACACATAATACCTAGACTCACTTTTTAATTTTTGGAATTGATGCTTCTTCAAATTTGATGGGATTTGAGAGGAAACAATGTAATTAACTGAATCAGCATACCAAGGATTCGTACCTGAGATGGTAAAGAAATGCTCATCGGGGAAAGTGTCCCGAAGTAGTACCTGGTCCAAGGTGTCATCCTCTAGTGTGTGAGTAAGCCTACTCATGTGGTCTGATACCAAATTCTCTGATCCCTTCTTGTACTTTATCTCAATATCAAATTCCTGAAGAAGGAGCATCCATCGAATAGGCCTGGGCTTTGCATCTGGCTTCTTTAGGAGGTACCTCAAAGCTGCATGGTCAGAAAAAAACAACTACTTTAGAGCCCAATAAATATGAACGGAATTTATCTAAAGCAAATATGACTACAAGAAACTCCTTTTCCATGGTAGTGTAGTTTGATTGGGATGAATCCAGTGTCCTCGATGCATAGGCGATCACTTGTGAACGTACCTCTACCGTCTGAGATCAGACAACTCCAACCGCGAAGTTGGAGGCATCACACATTAGCTCAAAAGGAAGGTCTTACCGCGGGGGATGTATGATCGGTGGAGTGGTCAGACACTTCTTTAGATCATCAAACGATACCCTGCATGAATCATCAAAATTGAATTCAATATATTTTTAAAGTAATCAAGATAAGGGTAGAGTGATCTTACTAAAATCTCTGATGAAGCATCGATAAAATCCAGCATGTCCAAGGAATGATCGAACCTCACACACACATGTAGGATATGGGAGGGATGAAATAATGTCTACCTTATATTTATCAACATCAATGCCACGTTGTGAGACTATATGACCTAAGACAATTCCCTTTTCGACCATGAAATGAAATTTTTCAAAATTTAAGACCAGATTCTTCTCAATACAACGATGCAACACATCACCCAAACTAGAGAGACATTCATCAAATGAGGATCCATAAACTGCAAAATCATCCATAAATACCTCCATGCAGGTCTCAATGAAATCTAAGAAAATACTCACCATGCATCTCTGGAAGGTACCTAGGGAATTGAAAAGTCCAAATGGCATCCTTCTATAAGCAATGGTACCAAATGGGAAGGTGAATGTCATCTTCTCCTGGTCCTCTACAGCAATGGGAACCTGAAAATATCCAGAGAAACCATCCAAGAAGCAATAATGCGTCCTACCTGCAAGTCTCTCAAGCATCTTGTCAATGAATGGAAGTGGGAAATGGTCCTTACGAGTTTATTGATTTAGTTTCCTATAATCAATACACACTTGCCAACTATTTTGAACTCTCACAGGAACTAACTCATCATTTTCATTTTTTAAAACAGTGAAACCAGTTTTCTTAGGCACAACCTGAATTGGACTTACCCACTGAGAATATGAAATAGGATAGATTATACCTTCCTCGAGAAATTTTGAAACTTCTTTTTTAACAACCTCCAAAAGTGTTGGATTGAGTCTCCTTTGTGGTTGCCTCACCGGTTTAGCCCCATCCTCCAAGAGAATCCTATGCATGCAAATGGAGGGGCTAATACCTGATATGTTTGCCAATTTCCAACCAATTTCCCCAATGTTATCTCTCAATAGATTCAAAAGTTTTTCTTCATGTTCAAAAGAGAGATTTTTAGAAATGATAACAGGAAATCTATCACCACTCAGCAAGTATTCATATTTAAGATTTGGGGGCAATGGATTGAGTTCCAATGTAGGGGGTAATGTATGGATGGAAGAATTGATGCAACAGACATATCTGCACAATGAACATCAGTATCAGAATAAAAATCATCAAAACCAGAGAATAAAGCACCAAATCCATCAGCATACTCAATAGACATGTCATAATCAGAGTTCACATGATCAAAATCAGAATATGATTCCATTTCAAAACCAAATCTTAGAGAGTCTTGTTCCTTAAAAACGGGTGTAGAGTACTCTTAGACATCAAACTAGAACCAATACTCATAATCTCCCTAAGCATAGGACAATCAAATTCTATGGAGTTTTTATTTGGTGGTTCAAAATGGGAGATAACAAAAGCAGAATGATCCTCTGAGGGGTACTTCAGGGAATCCATAACTTTAAATATCACAACTTCATCTCCAAACTCCATGGAAAGTGTACCCTCATTGACATTTATGATAGTTTTTGCAGTTTTGAGGAAGGGTCTACCTAAGATTATGGGGGAATGAGAACTTACCTGATCATCCTCTATATTAAGCACATAGAAGTCTACTGGAAAGATCATGTCTCTTACCCAAACAAGTACATCCTCAAGGACTCCCGCTGGATATGTCGTAGCTCTATTTGCCAATTGCACCACTACTCTTGTTGGCTTCAACTCACCAACCTGCAAGGAAGAGAATACAGAGTGAGGCATCACATTTATTGAATCTCCTAAATCACAAAGAGCATCAGAGAAGTGAAACTCCCCTATGGTACATGGGATGGTGAATGTCCCAGGATCCTTGCACTTTTTTGGCATTGCTAGAGTTGGTGTAATGAGTGCTGACACATTCCTTCCAAGATTGATCCTCTATTTTCTCTTGAGCCCTCTTCGATTGGTGAAGAGTTCTTTTAGGAATTTTTCATACCTTGGAATTTGCTTAATGGCTTCAAGTAGCGGAATGTTGACCTCCACACACTTGAATGTGTCCAAAACCTCCTTTTTCATTGCTTCTTTAGCCATCTTATTGGTTTGAACAACCCTGTTTGGAAAAGGAAGGGGTTTAGGAGGAACATAATCAATCTTTTTCTTACCTTTATCTTTCTCCTTGGATTTCTCATCAGTTGGTATGGAATGCGGATTCTCCGGAGTTAAGGTGAATCCCGGTGGAATGGTAGGTACAGATGTATCGTTCATTTGCTTCCCACTTCTCAATGTGATGACACTAACATTCCCCTTTGGATTTGGAGTGGGTTGGGAAGGTAGATTTCCAGAATTCTTACTCACTAGTTCATGGAGGGCGGTGGCAATCTGTCTCATTTGAGTCTTCAACTCCCTCAGCTCCGAACATTGACTCTTCAGCTCATTTTGTTGATTAAGAACAATTTGCTTCAAAAGATCATAAGTATTAGAATCTACCTTTTGTGGAGGATTCCCTTGTTGCTGACTTGTTGATATTTGAGCTTCAAATCTCCTTTGGGGTTATTGGAAACCCTGTTGGTAAGGTGGAGTCTACTAGAAGTTTGGTTGAAAAGGGGGCCTTTGTTGTTGTCCAGATCCATACCTCATGTCCGGTTGATCTTTCCACCCTTGGTTGTATGTTGGAGCAAATTAATCAAACTTCTTTTGGGGATATGGTTGTTGTTGCTGCTGAAATGGTCTCCCTGGAAATACTGCTGCGCAATCCTCTGTCTCTTGTAGTTGTGGGCAATAGTCAGTTGGGTGGCTTGTCTCAGTGCAAATTACACAAGGCCTTGAAGGAGGGGGTAGATATGTCTTTTGAGCCAATGAAATCTGCCTCACCATAGTGGTCAATTCTTCTAACTTGGTATCAATCAAATGACTTTCAAGAGAAGAAGGACTTACCTGATGTACTCCCCTGACATGTGGTGTACCTCTATCACCAAATTGTTGGGAGTTTTGTGCCATCTTGTCGATAAATGCACGTGCAGCTTCTGGTGTCTTGTCCACCAATGCTCCCCCAGCTGCAGAATCAACCATTCTCCTCTCCATGGGTGTGATTCCTTCGTAGAAGTATTGGATGATGAGTTGCTCACTGATTTGGTGATGCGGACAGATTGAGCACAACTTCTTGAATCTCTCCCAATACTCATACATTGACTCCCCTTGTGATTGCTTGATCCCTGAGATATCTTTACGAATGGATGTTGTCCTTGATGCTGGAAAAAATCTTTGCAAGAAAAGACGTTTCAAATCATTCCAACAAGTTACATCTTCAGGTTGTAAATAATACATCCAATCTTTCGCAGCTCCATTAAGTGAGAATGGGAATGCTCTTAATTTGATTTGGTCTTCAGATACATTTCTTGGTTTCAAGGTTGAGCAAACCACATTAAATTCTTTCAAATGTTTATTTGGATCCTCACCAGAGAGGCCATGAAAATTTGGAAGTAAGTGAATTAACCCAGATTTCTGTTCAAAGTCTGATTCGAAATTTGGGTATGCAATACAATTTGGTTGATAGTTAATATCAGGTGCATCCAATTATAGAATGGTTCTATTAAGTTAATTTCCATTATTTCCAGCCATTGGTTCCTCTTTTATGTTTGAATTTGAATTGCTTCCAATTTCAATGTTTCCAGAAGAGAGGAATTCACCAACTGGTTGAATATTGAAACTTCCCATAGACTGAGAGTGTCTGATTCGTGCCCTAAGGCTGCGTTCAATCTCAGGGTCAAGATCTAAGAGATCTTCGGGATTAGTTCATGTCATCAATCAATGAAAGATGAAAAGAAAGAAATTGGACCATATTAAAATAAAAATTAGAAGTTTGAGTTGATGGTCCAAAAAGAAGTAGAAGGAAATAAAAGAAGAAGGAAAAAAATCAGATTGGGTAAAGAGGGAAGAAAGAAGTGAGGAAGAGAATAAAATGTAAAACAAAATAAATACCTCTAATTGGTTTAAATAATTACTTGCTTCCCTGGCAATAGAACCAATTTGATAAAGCACTGTCGTGGGCGCCCTCAAATGATTAATGTGGTTTTGGGGTACTTAGTTGCAACAGAGTGGCTGACCAAGGTCGTCTCTCAAAGGAGGAAGTGAATTTAACAACTTATTAAAGGTATTCTAAAAATAAAATAAAAGAGAATAAAATAAAAACACTACTTTAAAGGATTGGGTTTTTTTATAGTTTATGAATCTAGAAGAAGTTTTCTGGAAGAAGATTGTATATTTTTTTGTTTTTAGTTTTGAAATGAATTTCGATTAAAATGACACAACAAGAAGATGTTTTTTTAGAAATCTATTTTAAAAGGCGTAATAGATCTAACTATACCTATTCATTCACTTATTAATCATTATCATTTTAATCAATATCCACTTAATTATGATCCCCTAATTTTTTATCCCTCGAACCCTATGAGAGTTAACTTAACCACAAAGATGGAATTACTTAAACCCTAGGCTAGCTTCAGAACACACAATCGCATCACCCTGCTTTGATTGTTGTTATAAGGATAGCTTATGGTCAGTGGTTAATTATATCACATATCCATTCTGTAAATGAGGATGAATTATGTTTAGGGATTATATTTTAACTCTACAAATTTATCCCGTGTGGTCTTGTATTACCGATTAAGATTATGCTCTCACAATTTACACAAAATCCCGACCTCGCGTGTTTTTGTGTTAATTGTTCAATTGCTTTCTTAGTTTCTTGTAATTTAAAAACAAAATTCATGGATAATATTATGTGAAATATAGTAGCTCATTGATTCAAAATAATTAAATGAAGAGGGTAAAAGATAGATTGATTACTAAAAGACTACTCTTCCATGGGTGGCGTAATCATCGTAGAAGCGTTTTTCATGTGCAAAGGTTTATAATGGGTATAACCCAATAACGCTTCTACTCAAGAATTCAAGACCAAAGAGGAAGATTAAGAGAAGAAGAAATTTAAACAAAACAGAAGAAAAGATAAGAAATAAAATAATAACAATGAAGTTTATTACACAAACAAAATCATTACAACATGAAGGAGAAGAAGAAGGCTTCGTTGAAGGGATCCTTGCTTCAAGAGATACCCTTATTGAAATGGTTGGATAATTGGAGTGGATCCACTTCTCCTCTTACCTCAACTTCCCAAAGCACGTCCCAACCCCTCCAAATGAGAAAAACTCCAATTTATAGAGGGGAGCGGAGGAGAGGTTACAAGTGGTTTCAAGTGTGAATGTGGAAATTCGGCCAAATATTTTATTCCAACTTTCACCACCCATTTGACCTCCAAAACGCGTGAATTGACCGTTCTTCCAGAAGGCTGATTTGTACCAAATCATGTCCCCGAGATTTCATCAAATCTGGGGCTCAATCCAAGCCCTGATGAAGAATATATTTCCCAAATACATAACCCATTTCTATTCTGCCGAGTCCAGCCCACCATTGGATTAATGGCCCATTTACTCCATCCAAATGCACTCTTTAGCTCTAGTGTCCTGAATTAAAGTTGTAAAAAATTAAGTTAGGAACACTTTTAGAAAATTTCAAATTCAAATAATAAATTTAAAAATATTTATCTTCGAAATACTACAGTGCACTATTGAGGGTAAAACTGGAATTTTCACCAAATTTTCAAATGAATGATCAAATCCCAAATATTTTATAAATAAACATATTTAACACAATGTGAGGAAATTATTTCATTTATCATCAATAAAATATTCAATAAAATAGTGTTTTATCAATTTTCTTCATAATATTGTTACTTTGTGAATGATTTTTATTTTGATACAAAAAAGCATAAATTATATTTTTGGTTAATATTAAAATCCAATTAATGAATTTATGAATTAATGGATTTTGGAATAAATAATATTTTAATATTATTTTTAAATAATATTTATCAAATATAATGATCATATAATTTTTATGAAGTCAAATGTAATTTTTAAAAGTGTTCAAAAACTATTATTGTAAAAAACCCCGACATTTCTTAAGAAATGTCAATTTTATTTTAAAAGTGACAATTCACTTATTTAGAAAATTATTTAGATAAAATGAATATTATTTTTGGAATTATGATGTCTAATTTATCCAATGGTGATTTCTTTGAAAATTTTATGAGGTAGTCTAATTTTTGGTTAAAAATTAAATATCATATAAATATACTTTGTGTTTTATAAAATCATAATGATCCAAATGTGATGTAATAATTACTATAAATGGTATACAAGAAAAATTAATAATTTTTAATTTAAAATAATTCTGTTTTAAGTGTATTTTATTTATTTTATAAATCCATTATGCACCTTCCAAAACCATTTGTATATTTTATGGTTTTGAAATAATTTATTTAAGAGTGTGATTCAACTCCACATAAGCAAGAGAATTATTTGAATAATTCTAGCCCTTGGGATTATAAAATAACGAAAACCACTACCATTTGGATTAAACCATGGAATAGTTTTTGGTTTTGAATATTTTATTATATATAATCCAAAACCTAAATAATAAATAAAACCCCCTTATTTCCTATATAAACCCAACCAAGATCCCATTTCTCTTCACTAAAACTCCTTAGATGTCACGACCCGACCCAACGGTGCTCGAGCCGCAACACCCCAAACCTGCCTCCAATAGGCCGGGGGCTGGCATCTAGCGCCGAGTAGGCTATCACACACATGGGAGGCATTATCCTAAAGTACCTGTACACACGCACCCACAAACACCTCCATGAAATAGTGCAGAGATATAGAAAAATTAAAAGTAAATGCATGCATACACTGTCCCACAACCAGAGTACAACAGATGTACAAAAGGGAAAAATAGGGCCTAGCAAAAGAAAACTACAAAGCACGTCCAACCTGCTCTAAAGAAGGGGGACGCTGCCACAAACACAGGTGGAAAGCTCCGTCGGAACCGCACCAGCAAACACCCCGGTCAATCTTGCTCACTTATCTCCACCTGCTCCAGGTCCTCCTGGGACTCTGTCGAAAGGCCCGTGGTCTGCACAAGACACAAACATGTGTGGGAAAAGCCCGTGCATGGGTGAGTATAAACATATTCAGTAGGCACCCCAAAAACCCAAAACCAAAGAGAGAAAATGAAAGGAAATAGTTCGCTCATCCCAGCCAGAGGGAACCCATACGAGAGAGAAACTCCATATCATGACCATCCTCGGCTAAACACAACTAGTCAGCTCAGCTTAGGTGTATGCCCATACATACACCTTGTGCAATCCGGATATACTCAGCTCACGCAACAAGCCGTAAAGGGTACCGACTTCATCACCAGCAACTGTCCACTACCAGGTGAGCACACTCCATGATCACTGTCATCCCAGATGACACTCATCCGAGAGATACACTCCATCGGGTTTCTCACAAACCTCTCAGAAGCTCACTTGAGAGATTGCACTCGTTAGATAGCATCACTGAGGAAACCTCACTGAAACAACATAACCACCAAACTCCTCGGATAGGGGATCACTCCTAGGGTCTTCTAGGGGATACCAGAACCCACTCCGGTATACGAATCTCACAGATAGGGGATCACTCCTAGGGTCCCCTGGGGGATACCATGACTCGATCTGGCATACTTAGTTCTCACAGATAGGGGATCACACCCAGGACCCGCTGGGGGATACCAAAACCCTATCCGACACTCGACAGAAGCACATCACTCAGATAGAGGATCATCACCCATATAAAGGTGGTCACGACGATACGAGAACCCTATCTAGTATGACTCGCGATGTAGGGGATCGAACTGACGATGCCACAACCCTATAGAAACCACACGATGAGTCGGTGATCACATAACCAATGACACCGAAACCCTACTATAAACCAGATGCTGAACAGGGGAACGTATACCCGACTATGCCACAACCCTACTGAGTATGTCCCACTGCATAGGAGATCATATTCCCGATGATGCCACAAACACTACGGGGTTAAAATGCTTGATAGGGGATTGCTGCCCATGGATAAGCAGTCACAGCGATACCAAGAACTTGATCTAGAGAAACGATGCTAGAGGATCCCACTCCGGGCCCACCAAAGGGATGCCACAAATATAACAGATAAAACATCCCATCAAGAGGATTACAAGCCTATACCAGGGTTGTGATGTTGCACGAACCCTCGTAGGAATGAACCAAGGGAGTACCCTCAACAACTGTTGGTTCAAACATCGCTAACCCGAGTGACCCACAACAACGCCACACTGTGCACCTCCAAGGCCAATATTGAGGCCACCATCATGATCCACGTGAAAAAACAAACAGGATATGCTACTTACTTGCCCGAAATGGACTACCGGTGAAAAAGCACTATTCACCGTTGCTAGCCCATGTGGGGCCCACACAACGATCCAGAAACTCATCAAAAGGATTGCACCACAACTATCCAATTGAAAAAACACACAGGATCGACTACTCGTTTGTCCAAAACGGACACCCGGTGAAAAAGGTACTATTCACCAAAGCTAGCTCTGGAGGGCCCCACGCCTCAATCCTGATACTCATCGAATGGATTTCACCATTGCAATTCTCTCATAAAAACACACAAGATCGACTATTCATCCACCAAAACCAGAATCCTAGTGCGAAAGTTGCGTTTCTCCGCAAACGCCAAAACCCGGTCTCGTGGGGGCCGCACCCCAAACTCGGTCCCAACACCCAGAAACCATCGCAAAAAGTCCATCGTACCATCACGGTCTCAACACCACTGACAACACGTCATTCATACACTCCAGGTAGAAATTACAACGGCCTGAGGTCGTAAAATAATAAAATATTATTATTTTATACAACGTTTCTAACTCCCGGGCCACGATCCTGAAAATTTTAACCCTCAAACCCACACCGGAGGGTTCCCCTCATCGTCAGGGTCATGTCGTCGTAGACGTCACTCGAATCCGACTTTCGGATTGCAAGACACAGGGGTTTAGAAACCCCCGTATGACAAAAAGGGACCGGACCGGCCAGGACAGGCCGCCGCCGCCGGCCCGCCCTGGCCGGCGGCCCTCCCCCGCACGACACACAGCGCCGGCGCGCTGGACGCCATGGTCCGCCGCAATCCCCCGTGGCTCCGCCGCGCTCCACCGGCGCCGGCGCCACTGCGCCTGTGCCGCGCCGACGGAACTTCCGCGGACCGCCGGGGGCACCCCGGGGTCCGTTTTGCGATCCGAAAGCACCGGCGCGACCCCCGGGACACGAGCTTCCCTGCAATGACCTCAAAACGAAGAAATTCATAGAAAAAACTGGATCGGTGGATTAAAACGCAAACTTCCGACCTCGCGGGTGAAACGCTGAAGCTTCTGGTGCAGAACGATGCCAGCGACGCCCTGAAGCTCGATCCGCTGACGATCAGTGAAAAAAAAAACAGACAATCGAGGCTTGAATCGGTGAAGAACTGGAGGAGGGAGCAGTGTGGTTGGTCGTGCATGTGAGTGAGGAGGGAGGTGAGGGATGAGAGTTTTTTTTCTTAAATAAAAAAAATATCTCCCATCTCCGGCTCCCGACTCGCCTCCACCCATTGCCCGATGCAGACAAAAGTAAGGTCACCCCTAGGGTAAACATGCCGTTCTGAACGCAATGACGGACATAGATTTGTGATCCGAGACTCCTTTAAGAGTTTATTCGAGACGACGCTCGTAAACCAACTTTTCCACTTATTTATGAAAATGCCCATGGTGGTGTTTTCCACAACAGTCCCGCGCCCGCAAAGTTTACACCTCGCCTAGGGTAAACAGAACGTTCCAGACGCAACCGTGCCCTAAGATTCCCGTTATTAGATACCGTTCAAGAGATATCACACCCCTGCTACGTGCATAGTATAAAAATACTTAATATTTTTATAAAATTAATTCTGGGCACACCAGGCCTCAAAATCCAACGCCGTCTTCGTGCCTAGCTCTGGAATTATTCATAGAAATATCCCAAAGTTTAACAGGGCCAAAAACCCGAGTCTATACATTAGAGTACATCCATAATATTTCTTATACTATCTATTCTTTCCAAGGTACCCTAATATCTTAAGAATCCCCTACCAAGCATTTGGATACACACACTCAAGCAAGGGATCTTCCCCTCTCCTTTTTATTCAAGAATTTATTTTGTGTTATGCTTATTAATTTCCATTTGTTCATTTTAGGATAGTTTAATACATATCTAAAATAATTTAATTTTGATTTATACATTATGAGAGACCCATTCCAATCTAATTAATCCTTCCTTGATCCTTTATGTACACCTGTTACCATGCCAAAATTTTATAAGGTATTTCTCTCTTCTCATTTCGATTCAAGAAATTATTTTATTTTATGTCTCTTAAATTCCATTTACTTATGTTGTAATGTGTTCTTAAATATTAAAATTACTATATATTTAATTTATAAATGATTATATCCCCTTTCCCTCTCATTAAGACACCCATGATCCTTTTTGTACACCCATTACCATGGGAAAACATAGTTCAAATTCTCTTCTTTATTGAAGTTTCTTCATTACCTTATGCCTTCTATTTACAAAATTTCTAATGTTGGGATATTATTTTACATGTCCCTATTACTACCCATTTTATATATATGTGACAATGGACCCCTTTTTCTCTCATCAACCAATTTTTATGAATCTTTATGTGACGCCATTATGCTGTCGAAATTTCACAGTGATCTTCCATGAAAAAACAGTTGTGTAGTGAATACCATACCAATTTCCTATCAAGGTTTTTAACATTTTTGAACATATAATTTTTGATTGGGGACTTACATATATTTACTATACACTTTTTAATCATGTAATAAATTAGTATTATGAATTAATACATGTTTTATGATCTATGTGTCACACTTAAGCATGAAGTTGAAATGAATATGATGGGTTCACCCAGATAGAACTCTAATGCATTGGATATTGTTTAGTATCAGGATATGTCACGTTGAGGATATGAGTAATCCTGATTCCTTTATGGTACTTTTTCAAGCATGATTTCTTGGAAGGTTTAGCCTTGACCTAAATTTATGATTAAGTGTTAAGTTGTTTCCACATTTTCCATGTTGCCTTTATGATTATCATGTTATATCATGTCTCATTGTTCATGTTAATGATTCCTACTCTTTTTATGCCCCTATTGATATTCCTATTGTATAACATAAATTATATTCTTCATGTGATTCCAGTTTTTTTCTCTTAATGGTATTTATAACTCACCCATTTCTTATGTTTGTCCCCAGGTTATCCCTTGTAGTTTTAAAAGTCATGGAATATTTGAAGCATGTTAAGGAACTTTTCAATAATCTCGCTATATCCAATATTCAAGATGTTATTATATGTACCTAATTCTAAAAAAACTATAATTATCAATATATTTGGTTGTATTAAGTGCACTTTTATGTAATAAATCATGAATTAATGTGTAATAAAGAGAAGGGTTGTTATATTTTTAGTTTTGATAAAGGACTCCCTTATCATTGTGTTTTTTCCACTAATAAAAAAAATCCTTTTTCAGGGTTAATTTATAACATCAATAAAAATTCAAAAAAATATTTTTAATTTTTTATTTTTCCATAAATAGTGCCAAAAGTTACTTGGATGCACACTTCCACATTGATGGAACCCCCACAATGCCCCTCCAATCTACCTCCACCCCTGCACGCAGTTGCCTCCCCCATATGGTACCAACTTCAAATTTGGAATTAATTGAGAACCCTATTAGATTAGAACCCATAAAATTATCTTTAGGATGGATCACACTTACCTATAGACTATGTTATTATTATTAAAATTATTATTATATAATGAAATATTTATATATTTACATATGAACCACATAAACACACACAAACATAATTATTTATATGTTTATTTATATATACTTTCAAATTTATATATTTATATTTATATAACACATAAACACACACAAACATATTTTTTTATATTTATATACTACATAAACACACACACACACACTTTCATTTTTGATGAAGCACACTTACTCCTATCGAGTTTTCGTTTCATTAATATATAATGACATATTTATATATTAATATATGAACTAAATAAACACATATATAATTATTTTTGTGTTTATTTATATATACTACATATTTAGATATTTATATTTATATACTATATAAACACACACACACATACATAATAATATTTATATACTAAATAAAAACACACAAAAACATATTTATATTAGCACTCACACACATGAATAATAATCCATGATGATCATCTATTTGGAAAAACTCAAAGTCCTAGTTTCAGGGGATATTATCATTAAAATATTTATATAATATATGAAACATGCATTAATTAATGATAAATGGAGAATTATATTATTTTAAAGTCATGATACATTTCAAAACCATTACATCCAATCTATTATGTATATAATACAATGAGATTCAAAATGACCCAATTGTTTTTTTAAATGATATAATATATTTTCATCAATAGAAAACCAAAAAATCTTTATATTTCCTATCTCAATTATCTCTCAAATGAGATGGTATATATGAATGATGTGTTTGATTCTTTGATGTGACTAGGGTTCTTTGTCTTAAAAAATTGCACCATTATTCTCATTGTAAAGCTCAATTACTCCTTAGATGCTTAGAACCACCCTAAGTTTAGTGATGAGCTTCTTGAACAACAAACTCTTTCAAAACATCTGATGTAGTGATGTTCCGTGCATATGTTGTCAATTCTACTATGGTGGATTGTTTCAAACTTGTACAACTTATAGTTCCACTATTTTTGAAAAACATGAAACCGGATTGAGATATAATATCCTCCTTTTCATATTGAAAGCTAAAATTAGTATAATCCATTATAATGAGTTTATCCTCTCCTTTAAAGATCAATAATATATAATTATTTCTTCTTAATTACTTAAATATATTCTTGAAAACAGTCTAATGACTGCCACAAGAATTGGGTTGGTATCTACATATTATGCTCAAAGCATATGTGATGGCGTTTTGGGTATATATCATGAAAGACATGATAGATCTAATGGAGGATGCATACTAAATCCTATCCATCCTTTCAAACTATTTAGAATGATATTGAATAATCCTAACAATTACAATAAAATAGGCCTTCTTAAAGTTATCCACACTAAAATGATTTACCCTTTACTAATATATGTGTGTTGACTCATTCTAAGAATCCTATTTAATATGTCCTTATAGATCTTCATACCTTGTATGTAGGATAATTCATCCATGTATTTTATTGAGAATAATTTTCCTAAAAAAACCTATAAAGAATGTAAATTTGTAACATTATTTTTGATATTTAATAATTCATCTATATACAATACCATAAATGTTTAAATTCCCCCACCAATTATCTTGTATACACCAGAATCATTTGTGTTCTTGATGAGATAAAAATCTTAGATCACATCATCCAAATGGATGTTCTAACTCTATAAAACTTACTTAAATCCATAAATGGACAGTTTCAACTTAAAAACCTTAGAATAATCATTTTTTACTTCAAAAACACAATTCTATATTTTATAAATTCCCTTAATTACAACCCCATAAGGGTTTTATATTCAATTGATATATCTCATTATCATATTGAACTACTATAACTAGTAATATCAAAATAAACTTTATCATCATAACTGGTGAAAAGTTTCCGTCATTATCAATACCATGAATTTTCTTATAACCCTTTTCCACTAGGATAGTTTTATAGGTAGTCATAGTACCATACATTTTACTTTTATTATGGATAACCCACTTTCACTCTATGAGTATCTACCTTTTATATGCATCCGAAAAGTTCTAAACTTGGTTATCTCACATGGATTCCATATCATATTTTATGGAATTTAACTATTTCTAATAATTAAAACTTTGAATAGTGTCTGAGTAGGTTGTAGGTTATTCGTTTAAGAACATTGTTTCCTCATAATTTTCTATAATAAATCTATGTCTATTAGGATCCTAATGTATCCTATCAAACCTTTGAGGTTCTTGTGTAACTGGAGTCATTTCTTCTTCCACAACTCTTTATAGAACTAGACCAACTTCCATATTTGTAAAAATTGTGGTTTTTTTGGTCTTCTAATTCTATAAGTTCAAACTTCATCCCAATGAATAATAGATTTATGTGATCCTTATCAAGGAAAAACCAATCTCGATTTATATAGACTTTATACTCATTAGTATTATATATGTAACATCTCTTTGTTTCTTTAGGATAACCAAAAAATGATAAATTTTCCAATTTAAGGATATATTTTTAAAAATACAAATATTTTACGTAATATTAACAACCCCAAATATTCACAAATGAAAAAATAGAAAATTTACTAACCCATGTCTCTTTCTATGATTTTACTTATTTAGATGGAACATAGTTTAGTATTAAAGATAATTATTTGAGAGAATATCCTAAAAATGATATAAGAATGTCACACCGACTCATTATGAATCAAACCATGCATAAAAGGGTATGATTTATCCTCTTTGAAAAAAAATTCCATTATGGTGTTACAAGATGAGTGAGTTTTAAATCAAGTATCCACCACCCCGATCTGATTTGAGAATCTTAATACTTTTCCAAATTAATTTTGTACTTTGTTATGAAACTATTTAAACTTTTTAAATGTTTCAAACTCACTTATCATTAGGAAAAAATAACAATAATAAATAAATTCATTAGTAAAATCTACAAAGTACCTATACCCACCACAATATTATACACTCAATGGTCCACATACATCACTATGTATTAGAACCAATGGTCCATTATATCTTATACCTTTTCAACTAAAATTTATTTTAGTCATTTTTTACAAATAAAAAATATTCTCATGTTTCAAATGTTCTATAATAGAATTAATTAAAAAATCCTTCTCTATGGAGTCTTTGAACATGTTTCTCATTTACATGTGAAAAATGATGATTTTAAAGTCATGTGGGGTTAGAATTAACCTCGGCTGTCTTGCTCTAATTTTCATAGATCTAATTATCTATTTAAAGAATATATTAACAATTTACCATATTATAAATTCCATAAAACGTTTCATTTAGATATATAAAAAAACTCTTATTCTTAATAATGAATGAAAAACTCATCTTGTCCAAAGAAGATATAAAAATAAAATTTATATTTATTGAAGGAACCCAATAACAGTTTTCAAATTCTATAACTAATCCAATAGGAAGACTAAGATCATAAGTATTGATATCAAATAAAAAAACTCTTTCAAAATTATAAACATATAGATTAAAATCAATTTTTTTTTCAATTCTCTCATGTTTATGAGTATTTGTTTATCAATAAAAATGTGTGATGTAAACATGGTATATGATACCCATGATTCATAATAATATAAATTTATTTATTTAAAATTCACATCTATATTCTCAGAATAATTCTATTTAATAACACTTATCAAACATAGATGTCAATGATCCCATTATTCTTTTTTTTGTATTTTATTTGTTAACCAATGACATTAATTGTTAAAATAATGTCAATATGTTAATGAAGATGTTCTTGGAAGTTGGTTGGTGTTCCCAAGCATAATGAAAGTAATAATTAAGTCCCCCATCCATGTGTGTGAAGGATCAAATGTTTTTTTATCTTAGAAGTTCAACTATTATAGAAAGAGATTACTTTTTTTATAAGGAAATAAATGAAATAAATATGATTCAGCCAATGGTTATTTATATTGGATATCCATTAACTTGATACCAGAGGGTTTAGATTTATTAATTTTCTTCCAATATTTTATTTATATGATGAATTATTTTTGGAAAATTAATTACAAGCTAAAAGTTGAGTTTGAGGTGCACCGATAGATTTTTATGGTTTATTTGAAAAATGCCTTTGGTTTTTTTGAGTTTTTTGAGGTAGATAGATGAATTTTATTGACCCAATTAGAAAATTTAACAAAACATTATCCTTTATTAGCCTTATATAAGAGAAAATAATACTCTAGTCAATAATGGACATATAAGGAACCTCAATAGTAGAAACACAAATGATGATTTATGAGAAAATATTTTTTATGTCTTGATGTAGGCATAAATTGTGCATGGTGGTACTTGAGACCATCATGTGAGATATCATGATAAGCCACTAAATATAACTCGATCTGATGTATTTCAAAGTTATTTTTATTGCACATCGTGTATTATTAAGTTTTACTCACCCGAGTAGCATTTTGATGTAAGAAAACTTGTGGGTGAGAATATTAATTAATTAAGTATGAATGATTTTAAATGAATGGTTTTTTTCATATTCAAACTAATTCTATTATAAGGTTAATTTAATTGATTTTTTTCTGAGAGTACCATGATATTTCATCTATTTTAGATAATTCACATCACACACCTAAATATTTTTCCACATTAGTATAATTTCAAGACTTGAATCACTAAGTTGATCAACATTTGATATCTTAGAAGACAATGATATAGTAAATATCATTGATCAGTAAGGATTATTTCATACTTACATGTAAGCATAATTTTATAGGCTCATAATAATGATCTTATTCCCATATGGATGAATTTGGGAGACTTATTAATCATGAATCCATAAGGATAATTTTACCCACATGAGAATATTGAGCCGTAAGGATGATAACCATAAGGATCAGTCTATCCTTATAAAATTTTAAATAGTTGTATTATCATAAGTATCATTTATCCTTATGGTGATGCTGATATTTCTAGTATTATATCTTGAGGAAATGAATATTTTGATTCCAGGTAATATGCGATTTGATATGCCAAAACACCGTGATGCATTATTCCATGATTATATATATATTGATGAAGAATGATCTATTAAGAAAAGAGATATGTATAAAACTAAAATATGCATAATTTTCATGAATATTTGGAATATAAATTTTTAGGTTTCATGAAAATTTTATGAAGAAGAATAAGGCACAAAATGTTTGGAATATTTTTGATAGAAAGATGGTAAATATGTTTCCATATATAATATAAATAAAGAAATAAAAGGATCCGAGTCTTTAGGGAGTTTTGAAGAAAGAAACTATGAAATAAATATAGATTATTCTATAAGATAAATTATTTGATTATTGAGTATTGAGAGTTATGGGAATTAAAATAATGATAATTATATTCTCATGGATGGATATAATTTAAATTAGATGGAAAGAATTAGTTAGTGGGTCCTGCTATTTTAATCAAAGAATATGTATTCCCTATGAGTTTAAGAAATAAAGAAAAAGGAGGAAATAAATATGGTACATGTAATAAACTAAACATTTATAAATGAAATTACCTTTTTAAATGAGTAAATGTCTTATAAAGAAATGAAATTATAGAAAAACCTACGCTATTTTGATTTTTGGACCATTATAAGTTATATCCTATAATTTTTAAAATACTGTTAAGTAATATAACCACTAATAGTATATCCATTATACAATGATCATATGATTAATATATATATATATATATAGGGTCATACAAAATCTAATTGAAGTAGATAAAGGAAGCGATGGAATTGACCAGTTGGATTGTACCCTATGAAGCCTATCTTTTAAAGTTTATAAGAGAGATAAAATCAATGGACTTTTCTCTTGATAAATACCAATCCATGATTCAATAACAAAACCATGAGATTTTTTTTATGAGAGACATGAAACCATATCATGATCATGGCCCAAAACATGTTCGCTGAACCACCCCAAGAAAGTTTCACCATCGCACACCTTACCAGTAGGGAATATACTAGTGTAAAAAGGAGTTCTGTATCTAGACCCCAATAGTATGAAATTTTTAATTTTTAATATTTAATAATATAATTATTATATTTATCTTATTATTATTAATTTATAATTAATAAACAATATGTTTAATAAAAATTATATTTTGATAGGATGAAACACAAATTATATTTTTAGAAGATATATAGTTATTATCATGGCACTCATTTTGATTAATTTAATATTTTTTTAAATAATTTTTTTTTGATAATATATTATTTTTAAACAATATTTATTTAATATAAATTATAATATAATTTTATGAAGTCAAATGTAATTTTTATAAGGGTTAGAAAACTATTATTGTAAAAAAACCCTGTTTTTTTCAATAAATGGTGTTTTTTTATTTAAAAGTATAAATAATCATATTTAGAGAATTATATTGATAAAATATAAATTAGTTTTTAAATCATAACCTTGAAATTATCCAACAATTAATTTTTCATAGTTTCCAAGATAATCGGATTTCTCAGAAAAACTTGAATATGGTGTACTTATATGGTATGTATTATGACATCATAAAACTCAAAACGTGAAGTAATAAATATTATAAAGAGTATCCATGACCAAAAATATGTTTCCCTTTTAAAGAAATATGTTTTTTATTTATTTGATAAATTTTATATACCATTAATCAATCCTCCAAGACCTATATTATATTTTAAGGTTTTAAAATCTATTCTTTTTAAATATGAATCACCTCCACAATACTAAGGGTATTATTTCAAGGATTTCAGTTATTTTCCTTATAAAATAATGAAATAAACTCATCTTTGAAAAAAACTACGGGAAAAAACCATGGAATATTTTTGTGATTTGGATTAATTCATCATATAGAGTCCAAAACCCAAGTTTAGAAATTAATAAATTATTCTCCACTGTTTTTCACTAAAAACCCACCAAAACTCCCTTCCCTCTTCACTAAATTTCTTTTATTATGAATTTAATCTACCCTTACCTCTATATACCCCACCTAAGGTTCCCATGAATCTACTACTAATCTTTTAAAAGTGTCCCCTCAAGTTAAGAGTTCTTCTCATTCTCCTATTTATTAGATAACCTTTGTATTATGCCTTTTAATTTCCAATTTTTCGGTTGGAATATTTTTTCTCACATCCCTATTACTTTACCTATGATGTTAAATTGATGAGATACCCATTTAATTCTCATTAAACCATTCCATGAATATTTATGTACCTCTATTATGCTTCCAAAATTATCGAGTGATTTTCCGTGCTAAATATTGGACTTGTGAATACCCATATCAATTTACACTCAAGGATATTAACATATATGTATTTATCATAAATTTATTGATTAATTCCATTTATATAACCCACACTCCTTAATAATGGTATTAAAAGTGATAAAATAAATCCTTATGTTGTATGATCTATGTGGCACACATATGCATGTACATGTTATGAATGTGATGGGAGGGCCCAAAAATTATATATCCCTCCAATGAATTGGGGAATGTTTTTATATCATGAGATACCCTATATATTGAATTATAGGTTAACCTAAGAACATTATGCTATGATTTCTTGGTGGTTAGACTTGAATTATGTTAATGATGTCATGTTTTATGTTGTTGTCACGTTCCGAAGTTTCCATTATTTTATCATCTTATATAATGATTTAGTGTTAATGTTTATGTTTATCACCCATATTAAGTTACGTTCATATGCCTATCAACTCACATGCATTACTTTTTTCTTGTTATACTTTGATTATTATGTTACCATGCTTTTTAGCTCACCCCTTTCTTAAATATGTCTCCAGGTTCTCTCGTGTAATTATAGAAGAATCAATATAATTTTATATCATGTTATTGAGTTTTAGTTTATGTATTTTTAATTTTATTGGAAGTTATTTTTCTATGTACCTAATCACCCAAATAAACTAGGTTTAACAATATTATGGTGTTTTATTAAGTGTATCCTTATGAAATAAATCATGAAATAAAGTGTATGAAAGATATGGACTGTCATAGATGGTATCATATAATAGCTTAGTTATTTTTGGGGATTTGGATTAGAAAACAATAGTGAAATCTTTAATTATAATACTAAACATATTAAAACACCCATAAATTTTAATAAAGTATAGATTAAATGATCTCCAAAAAAATATTTCCCTATCTAGGTACTTCAAGTGGAAATGGATCTAGAATAATTTTTCTAGTGGGTAATAATCCCAAATAGGCTTCATTGAACCAGAAGTAATTATCACTTAGTGCATGAAAATGAGGCCTTACTGCACACCATGTTTGACACTCCCAATGGATATGATTTGGTTAAATTTTAAGCTCATTAGAAACCATTATTAAAGGGAACAAAAAGACCATAAGACTGTATGTTAGGAAATATATCATAGGTAACATAGATTGAAACCTAGAAATTAATAAGTTAAGGGATATATTTCCTTTTTGAGTCAATCCCTTCGATATTCATAGTTTACCTTTTAAGTGTTCAATTATTTATATTCTCATCCCTAAGTTTATTAAGAAAATAATTAGAACCAGAATAAAATAGTAAAATTAAGGATTATCATCCATTCATGGACTCAAAATGTCCAATGTGACTATGATTATAAACATTATTTCATATAACATAAGTTTAGCATAACTATTCAGACACCACATCAAAACATGGAATTTGAGTTATCGGTGAAGATGAAAAATGGGTCATTTATTATATACTAAGTATATAACTCCACCCCAGTCCATATTTGTGGGTTGAAATTTTGGGAGAACCATGTGATACTCCCTTTATCCAAATTCGATGCTATTGTGGCTATGGAATATATTTATTTATATAGGGAAAAATAAATTTTCAAGATTAGTAAATCACCATTTGAATCAAACGTTTCCCAATGATTATATACTAGTGGAAAGAGGAGGAAGAAGTATCTTTTCTATCATCATCTCAATCATGGATATTATTACCTTTTTGGAAAGAATATACACCTCAAATGATTGATACTATGGAAAATATCATCATTGATGAAATTACCATTGTAAGGGAATTCACTATTATGTTTCCAAAAGAAATGATTTGTCTTCCTTCAATCTAAGAAGTTGATTTCTAAATTAAGATTATACCTGGAGATTTTCCAATATCCAAGACTCTGTATTGAATGGAAATTTTTGAGCTTTGGGATCTATAAAAGAAACTAAAGAAGAATTTGAATAAAGGGGCTATATTCCCAAGGGGGTTCACCAGTCCTATTTATAAAGTAGGACTATTGGTCAATGCAACTTTGTATTGATTATTGTGAGATCAACAAGATCATGATACAGAAAAAGTGTCATTTACTAGAGATTAATTACTTTTTCAATTAGATAAGTTAATCCTAGTACTTCTCTATTTCGGATCTTCAGTCTGGATATCATCAAGTAAAGGTGAAAAAGGAGGATAAACCCAGGACTGATTTTAATACAAGTTACAAGTACTAAGAGTTCATAGAGATTTCATTTGACTCACTAATTCTCCTATAATCATAATTGACTTAATTAATAGTGACTTTAGATATTACCTTGAATATTTTGTGTTATTCTTTATAGATGATATTATTATCTACTATAAAAGTAATGAGGAGCATGAAGAGTATTTGGATGTTTTAATTAATACCATGAGGAAAGAAAATATGTATTAAATGTATAATAAACAAATGTTTTGTTTGGAGTAAGTAATATTCAAGTGGTTTGTTATCACCAACAAATGGATGTATATGAATCCTTTAAAAAAAATAGGAAATTTAAGGTTAGCCTAGAATGACCTCTATTATGGAGATCTATAGTTTCCTTGGATTAACTGGGTACTATCATTGATTTCTGAGAAACTTATCATAATATTCAATCCCACTAACCAAATAACTCATAAGGGGGTGAAGTTTTTATGGAATATTGAATGTGAAGAAATATTTAGAGATATGAATAAAGGGATAATCATGGAACATGTGGTCACATTACCCACAAGTGGGGAAGAATTTGTGATCTATAATGATGCATCTAAAAAATGATTGGTTTGTGTACCCATTCTAGATTAAAAAGTGATAGATTATTCCTCCTTAAAATTGAAGATCAATGAGTAGAACTACCCAACACATGATCTATAATTTGATTTAATGATCTTCACACTAAATATTTAGAGTCCTTAGCACTACATGGAGAGGTGTGACACATATACATATCATAAAAGCAAAAATTATATATTCAAAAAATTGATCTCAATATCCACCAATAATGGTAGTTAGAGAAAATAAAGAATTATTATTGTTCAATCCATTACCATCATATGAAGGTGAAAAAAGTGGTAGATGCTCTAAGTAGAAAGGATCCCGAAACCCTATCTCTGATGACAATTAAAAGGGATCCAATCTTATTGGAAATAAATATAATGGACATAGTCATAATAAAAGGATATTCATCCTACATTTCTCAAATTATTGCTCAACCATATATTATTATGAGGATCTAGGAGTCTCAAAAGGATGATGTGGCTCTACATAAAAAGGTAGTGAATATTCTAGAGTTAAAATTTGATAAACTTGGAGTTATAAGGTTTGGAACCAAGATACGTATCCCATAAAAACCATAACCAGAGATGGTAGTTTGGATGATGCATATATATTATCATTATATATTCATCAAAGAAGCACTAATATTATATATATTTGAAGAAAAACCTCTGGTGGCGTAACATGAAGAGATAGATTCATAATTTTTATCATGATGATTATAATGAAAACAAGTCAAGGATGAATGATAAATGTTTAAGGGTATGATGCAACTATTTCCCTTACTAGTATGGAAACAGGAAAAAATTACAATGGATTAACTCACTGGAAACCCATGGACCTACAAAGTTAATAATTCCATCTTGGTGGTAGTCCATCACCTTACCAAGTCACCACATTTCACTGATATCAAGTACGATTTATCTTTTGACCAACTAACCAAGGTATATATAGGGTAAGTGTTAATAGGATATAGAGTTCCACTCTATTGTATTTGATCTTGACATGACTTTTACCAAATAGTTTTTTAGAGGACTACACAAATTAGTGTATATAGAACTAATATTTATAATTATCTATCACTCATAGATGGATGGGTAGTTTGGAAGAATCATACAAAATATATAAGATATTATGAGATCTTGTTCAATTTATTTCCAAGGGTATTGAGATTAGCACTTCCCCCAGTGGATTTATCATATAACAATTGTTTCTATTATAGAATTAAAATTCCACCATATGAGACTTTTTATGGGAAGAGGTGTTAGAATATGACATTCTAGGATGAAGCTAAAGAGCATAATATGATGGAACATGATATTATCCAAGGAATGACTGATGTGGTTTAAACTATTTAGCATCATATGAAATATTCAAAAGGTTGATAACAAGAAAATGTATACAATCATTGATTATGACCATACTTTGATGTTAGTGATAAAGTGTTACTTTATATATCTCCAAGGAAGAAATCCATTAGCTTTGGGAAGAAGGTAAATCTTAGTCCGAGATACATAAACCCATTCAAGATCCTTAATCTAATTAGAGTGGTGGCCTAACAACTAGTACTCCCACCAAAACTATCTAAAGTACATGATGTGTTACATATATCTCTCTTAAGGAAGTACATAATAGACCCCTAACACATACTAAATCCAAAGGTGGAACCATTGGATAATTATCTTTAATACGAGGATCAGCTAGTGAATATCATAGATCATAGAGACAATGTTCTACTAAACAAGACAAATCACATGGTCAAAGTATAGTGGTGGAACCCCAAGTTTGAAGAAGAGACTTGGGAACCAACATAGGTGGTGAAACATAAGAAACATTATCCATTTTAATGTATAAGTTCAATTTATAGGGATTTTTTTTAATGGGTAGTAATGCAATGACCCGAACATTTATATATGAAATTGTATTTTTAATTGAGTAAATGCCTTATTAAGAAATGAAATTATATAAAACACATGAAATATTTTTGTTTTTGGACCATTATAAGTTATATCTTATCATATTTAAAATAAAATTAAGTATCATAACCATTGATAGAATATAATTTATACAATGACCATGTGATTAATACATACATACATATATATATATAGGGTTATGATAAATCCAATTGATATAGACAAAGGAAGAGATGATCTAGACTAAAAGGATTATACCCTATGAAGACACTTTATAAGTGCTTTCTGATAGAGGTAACATCAATGATATTTTCCATTGACCAAGACCGAGATGATATTCATTAACTAAATAAAATTAAAAACCATTTATGGGATAATTCAACCTTATTTAGATCACATCCCAAATGATGTTCTCCGAACCACCCCATGAAAGAGTCATCGTCACATACCCCACCCTTAGAGAATACACTTGTGTTGAAAGGGTTTATTTATCTAGACAGTAAGAATATGTTATTTGTTATTTATAATAAAATAATGATTATATTTATATTTTTATTATTTATTTATAATTATTAACTAATAATTTTGATAAGAATTATATTTTGATACGATAAAACAAAAATTATATTTTTGGGAAATATATAGTTGCAATCATGAAATTATTTTTGATGAATTTAATATTTTTTTAAATATATTTAATTTTATTAATATATTATTATTAAATAATATTTATTAAATATTAATGATAATATAATTTTATAAAGACAAATGTAATTTTTCTAGGGGTCAGAAAGATGTTTTTGTAAAAAAACCCAGTATTTTTCAATAAATTGAGCGTTTTCATTTAAAAGTGTAAATTATAATATTTAGAGAATTATTTTGGTAGAATAACATTATTTTTGAATTCATAATTTTTAAATAATAAAATGGTGAATTTTTCATAATTTTTTGTGACAGTCAAACTTTTAGGTAAAAATTAAATATGGCATAATTATACGACACATATTACGACATCATTAAAGAAAAAAAGTGAAGTAATAAATAATTTAAAGAATATAAATGAAAAAATTATATATCCCCTTTTAAATAATGTATTTTTAAAGTTATTTTATTAAGTTTATAAATCATCAATGAATCCCCCAAAACATATATTATATTTTAAGGTTTTAGAATAATTTTTTACAAACATGACTCACTTACACTTCTATAATGGTATTATTTTATGGATTTTGGTTCATAGTCTTATAAAATAATTAAATAAAACAATTAAATAAAATAATATTTTTTTGAAAAAATGATAAAATACTATGGTATGGTTTGTGATTTGGATTAATTTATCATATAGAGTCAAAAACCTGAGTTTAGAATTTAATAAACAATTATCTTATCTTTTTTATAAAACCCCCGAAAAATCACATTACTCTTCACTTAGAACCCTTGGATCATGAATTTAATCTTCCATTATCTCTCTATATCCATACCATGGTTCCCCCAAGCTCTTAAGAAGCTCCTTCCAAGCTTTTAGAAGTGCCCTCTAAAGGTAAGGGATCCTCTCATTCTTCTCTTTATTCAAGAACCTTATTCAAATTATTCCTTTTTATTTCCAATTTTTCATGTATGGAAATGTTTTTATCACATACCTATTACATTCCTTATGATTACCAAGTGATTATATACACCTTTTAATCTCATGAAACCCTTCCAAGAATCTTTATGTACCCCCATTTTGCTGCTAAAATTATCCTATGACTTTCCATGCCAAACATTTTATTTGTGAATAACCATCCCTATTTCTACCCAAGGGTGTCAAAATATATGTATCTATACTTCATTGATTTGGTAATTACATTTATATAACCCAAAATACTTAATCATTGGATTTAAAGAGTTTAAAGACATCCATATTTTATGTGATCTATGTGTCACACTTATTCATGTACATGATATGAATGTGATAGGCGGTCTTAGAAGTATATATTAATCAAATACATTTGGTTATATTTTTATGTAATGAGAT
Source organism: Viscum album (assembly GCA_963277665.1). NCBI lineage: Eukaryota > Viridiplantae > Streptophyta > Magnoliopsida > Santalales > Viscaceae > Viscum > Viscum album. The sequence goes on from OY728136.1 coordinate 1,881,003,373, forward strand.
ACCATGTAATGTGTATAAAGTTTTATCATAAGAATATTATGTTATGATGTATTGGTAGTTAGCCTTGACTTATACTTATGATGTCATATTTTATGTTGTTTTCGCATTCCCATATTGCCTTTATGTTATCATAATATATCATGCTTTGATGTTCAAGTTTATGATTCTCATCCCTATTATATTTTATTTATATACCTATTTAATTACATATATTAATTTTATTATGTTATTATTTGATTATTCTATTACAAGGATTTATAGATCACCCATTTATTATGTATGTCCCCTGGTTATCCGGTTCAGTTTTAGAAGAATCAAGCAAATTTAAGGGCATGTTATGGAGTTTTAGTTTATGTATTTATATTTATATGGAAAGTTATTAGGATATGTTCTTCATTTTCAAAATAAACTAGTTATAGGAATCTTATGGGGTGGTATTAAGTGTATCCTTTTGTAATACATCATGAAATAATGTGTATGAAATATATGGGTTGTCATAGAAACTTTTTCCAATGATTTCTCACCGAGGCTATGTATCGCGCTATTATTTCCCTGCATTCTATATTTCCAAAGGCTGGTTACATCCACCACCAAGGTTAGTGATTTAGTTTACATGATTAAAATGGGATCATGGGATGTCGATTCCTCCTTCTATTGAATCCTCCTTAGAGATCATCACCTAGTATGGGTCCCCCTCAAATATTTGATTCATGCTCGTGAAACTCATTCCCAATACCATATCATGGTGGAAACTAGTTAAATATATTACTTAAATCTCGACAGGTTAGAAATCTTCAGATGGATTAAATGGTAACATTGAGAATGTATGAACATTTATTTATGTTGGTAATGTTGGTCATCTATTAATTCTTAGACATATATTATATGAGGCATCTTAGGAACGAAATGTAACAACTCGAGTTTTTTAAAAGAATAAAATTTTGTTTGTTATCATAAAGGACATGAAATAATGTTTTTATCTTGGTTAACACAAAAAAATTAGTTTAGATTTCATTACATACAACCCTGTGATTTTATGTTCGATAACGTATTCAAGGCGCAACATCAAATATAATTGACCCATTATATATACAATAATTATAAACTAGACATAAATTTGGTAGGTATTAATAACATTAAATTATTTATGAAATATATATATATATGTATTACCAAATATAAATTATTGATAAATTTTCAGTAAATAAACAATCAACTTTTAGTAAAGTGATTTTTTTTTTCAAAAGTATATCTTCTTCAAAAATGATTTTTATTGATTTTCATGAAAAACATGTTGTAATAATTTTTTGGAACATTTAAAAAATTTATTTGATAATATTTATTTAATTTTTTAAATGTTATATCAAAATTTAATTTGGGTTAAATTTTGGGATTTTTCAGAAAATATTTTTTGGTGAATAGTGAAAAATATCGATTTTTATAAAAAGTATTTTCATTTCAATAAATTAACTAATTTAAATGTCCGTATGTGTTTTAAATATGTTTTGAAGTACCATAAATTTTATTTAGTTATATTTAATTAATTTTTATAAACTTTATTTTGGTTTTTTGTATAAGTTTTTTTGGGGTTTAAAAACACATTTTTCTAAAATGTGCTTTAAAATGAAAAATGTTTCTCTTTTGTAATTATTTTAAAAAATACCTAATGGGAAATGTTTTAAATTAAATGAATATATTATATATCAGTAAATATTAATTTATTTTCATATAATTACTATTATAATCAATGAGTTTATATATAATCATATTTATCTAAGAAAATACTCTTCTTAAAAACCCGTTGTCTTACCGCACCTACGAGATTAATATTAACCTAAAATTTTCCACTTATGTGAATTGATTTTTTAAAATTAGATTTAATATTTTTAATTCGAATAATTTATAATTTATATTAATTAAAACTTAAGTTTTGACCACAATGATTATTGAATGTACTTAAATTCTATTACAATGATTAAGGTCCAAAGGAGTTTACTAAGGGATTAAACTTTAAACTTAAGGAGGTATATGACTTATAAACTTGTCGAAAATCCATTTTATGGATAAATGTAGACCCTTATGACCTTATGATAAAATTTTATAAGTATTTGGAACACTATTACTTGAAGGTGACACATATAATAAGTTACGTAATGAAAAATACAAAAAAGGAACATTTTTCATTTTTATTTCTATAAGGCTTTAGGATAGAGAACAAAAACTATATAGGTTTGGTTATAAATATTATTTTGAAACATAAATGATTTATTTATATAATAATATATTATTTTAATTTATTTTAGATTAAATAATTACTTATAATTCTTAATAAATTTCAATGCAGTAAATATTTAATTAGTAATTAAATGAAATAAATGATATTAAAAATATTAAAAGTGCAATAAATTGAGTGAATTACAATTTAAAATTATTTTTATATAAATATATCATTTTATACAATTTTTTATATATTATTTTCTGATTCCATCAATGTATTTTTTTTAAATTCAATTTAATTGAATAATGTCAAAATTGACATTAATGTTATTTTATAATAAATGATATTTTTAGACAATTTAAAATTACTAAAAATATTATCTTCTTCAAAGTGATTTTTAAATATTAATAAATATAAAATATAGTCTATTAATGGACCAATTTATCTTTTATAATGAACATATTGACCCCCTAATTAATAAAAACTCTGTTAGCGTAGTTAAGGTTAAAATAACATTTTTGCACATTACCTGTTATTGTGTTAAAGATAATTTTCAAAAAACATAATATTTTTATTTGATAAATCAGATTTAATAATTATAAGAATCTTATATAAATTATATAATAATTATCAATTTATTTTATACTTATTAGATAAATTACTTAAATTAGAAAACTAGTTACCTTAATGAAAAACCCCAAATAAAAAATAAGTAAACTTATGAGTTATGGAAAAAGTTGTTTAAAACATGTGTTTAATTATTTGGAGGTTTTAATCTACCATATAATCTCTTACAACATTTTATTATCAATTTTTTATCCACTTGAGGTAATCTTAACCTCCTAATAGTGAATAATTTTGAGTATTTACAGGAATTCCATTTCTTCTCAACTGTAAAAGGGAACTCACTTCCCTCACTTATTCAGTGAACTATAGAAATTTTAATAAAAAAAAATCAAAAAAATACTTATATCATCATATAAGATTCACGTTGGGCATAAATAAAACCATTGAAGGCCTTTTGTTTAAAATAAAAGGAGTTACCTAATGAAGAGCTAACATTCGTTAATGAGTATTTTTGTTTTATTTATTTCTTCACCCCATTAGTTTTTTCTTATACCATGATTATATAATAAATTAATTATAAAAAATATAATGATATGTTTTTATGTTAATTTTATGACCTAAAACCCTACACACATCCATGAAATGGGTTACAAAATCATCGTTTGTTTGTACGGAGGACTACCAACTCGCGAACTGACGTCATTCATTTTTCCATTAATACCTATAAAGGATTAGAATAATGATGGATATAATGTTTATATATGATATTTATAACATAATAATACCTTATAATTCATTATATCTTATATAACACTTTTAGATTCCATGTCGTAGGGGATACGATAACATTGCTCGTGTGTATGATGGACTACCGCCTTACGAAGTGATGTGAAGCCTTTTTCACTAACACATTACATGGAAGGTAATAAGGGTAATTATAATGAATATATATGATATAAATGAAATAATTATTATAATAATTAAATAATTATCTCTATAGAAATATAATATATCATTTTATTTATTACCTTTTCACACATTGAAAAGGTGTTAACGTCGTTCGTAGACGTGCAGAATATCACCTCCTCAAGGCGATGTGATTCTTTTTACATCCCAATAATGATATAGACAAGTATATATAATTAAATATAATTTTATTTATGATATAATTATAATTTTGGAAGGAAAACATATTACGTACATTTTTTCCTTAAAGATCAATGGAAAATGGAAACGTTACTAATGCAAACTTACGACCTACCATATCCATGATTGTAACGTTAGTTCATTCTTCATTACAATATTTAATGATTGGTTTTAAAATTATATTTTAAGTATAAATATTATAATTATATCATGATAATTTTCTTGGTTATTTTTTAATAATTATATCTTTTAACCTACCTAAGTCATTTTTGTCATATAAGCCAAATATGGTCAAAACATCCGACATAAACTTAATCGATTAAGTAATTGTATATAAAATATTAATAAGTGGAATAAAAGAAATGATAAAATTGAAAAATTATATCTTTGAGATTAATAATTAACATAAATTTGTTATCTAATATGATAAATACACATTTGATAAGTCCTACTCAAGGTAAGTATTTTTTTCATTTCACATTAATTTCTGTGACCTATATGCCATATTCACCACTTATTTTTCTTGTGTGGTGTATATAATGCACATGAATGTATTTTGTGATTATTTTAATTAAATTTATGGGGATTTAAATATCCATTTTATTATCTCAATTTTAAGGGGTTTATAGTTTCAATGTTACGAAAGTAGTAATGAATTTTTGTCACTATTTGTCTTCTTTGAGAATTTTGTCATGTTATTCACCTATATTCTTTTATGAGGTGTATATACATCCACATTAAAATATTATATCATGAATATAATAATTTTCATGATATTATAAGTTTCATTTAATGTTATTATTTCATGGTGATTATGATTATATGTTACAAAAGTAGTGGGGGTCATTTATTACAATCTCATCATTTATCAGGATTTTGTATGATTAAGTCTCTGATGTTTATATTTTATATTTCTCATTAATTATCTTATCTTCAAGTTATGCATTATATTTCCATGATTTAATCATGTTTCAAAGATATTGACACGACACCCATTTTTTTTCCATAGGTTAATCATGTTATAAAATAATAATGATTGTTTATATGAGTTTTATGATGAAATATATATGCACTTTATTCATTTTGATTTTTTGGACATTATATATAATGGGTGTACCCATATAAAACCATGCGAGCTTGTTATAGATTATATTATGGATTCTCAGAAATATCTCTCCAATTGATTGGGTAATTATTATATTATTCATATAATTATTTTGGAATTCAGCGGTATGGTTATTCCAATTGTAAGGGTTATATGAGATGATGTTCAAAGATACCAATATATTATTCCTATAATTAATATAGATTTATTATATTTCATTTGGTCAATATTGATATCACATGGAACATGATTATCTATTAATATGAATTTTTTATTTGATAATTCCTCATTCCATGTTTTCATGTTTGATGATCTAGGTAATGATGGGTACGAATATTCAGATGTTATACTCATGCACCTTGATTATTCCTTCATACCCTTATGTTGTTCTTATGCTCGTGAATGACATTAATTTTTTAATTCTTATGTTTTATATTACAAATAATTTGATCTCACCCCTCTTATTTTTTCTTTTCCCCAGGTTACAAAGAAATAGGTTGAACAAATTATATCTAGAATGGATTTTGTATGGATGATTATGATGTCCCAATGTTGAAAATAAAAGATGGGATAACTAGATGAAATTCTCATTTAAATTCAATTTAATTGTTTAGGTAAGAGTTTCTCATAATTATATAAAACTATAAACCTAAAAGGTACTCCAAAATGTATGCGATTCATGTTTTTATTTTGATGTTGTTATGTTTGGATAGTAAAAAATTAGGTCATGATTATCGGAATCAAGGATGAAAATGTAAAGTTTATGATTTTAAAGCCAAATCTGGGAGTGAATGTTCTTGGTTATTATATAGAACCCAAGGAATTTTATGTTCTCTATATGGTAGTTGAAACCAGTAGTGTAAGTGTTTTTAGGTTTTTTACACAAGGAATCCCATGTTTATTGTATAGGGTAAAGATTTTGTATTATGTCACCTGTTTAATGTCCTATGGGGATAAGTAAGTCATAGGTTTTACATATTTTGGGGACTGGTAGGTCATATGAATAATGTCTTATGGAGACAATTTTATGGATTTAGGTGTGTTCCTATAAGGATTATGTCCAAAATTTGGAGTTTCCATATTCCTAGGGGAAGAAATGAACATTTTATAAAAATTATAGTGTTGGGATTGAGGCTCAAGGAGGTATGCCGATTTTGTTGAGATGCCATGATTGAACATCATAGATGTGTAATACATAACCTATTAAGAGATAGGTATAAAAACCCACATAGTTCAATGACATAGTTTAAGGTTGTGTGATGAGACTAGTCTATGCAGTTTAACATCACGTAGTAAGGACGCTCGAGTCATAGAAGGACAGACCACAAGAGATGGTTTGGTTATTACACAGAGAGGCTTCACTGGTATTTTGATTTTCATCCCAGGTGTGGAGTTTCATACCATGATGGTGTTGGATGTTTTGGAGATTACACATGTGAGATTCCCATCACAGTATTCTCATCCCATGGCGGAGAGGGATGTGTCATCCCATTATTATCCAACATGGGGCTTATTGTGTTCATTTCCCAGAGTGTGGCTATAACTTTACATAATGTACTGAGGATGTTTTCATAGAGTTTAATTTAATATTACTTGGATATTGGTATAAATAGTTTTACATAATGAAACTCTATCATGGGATTGTAATACACCAAGGGAGACCATTTCCTGGTAGGATAGAAAGATCAAACATAAGACCTCCCTACTAGAAAAGGTGGTCAATTTCCCTTTAGGACACCCCCTTTGGGGATTATTCATTTAATTATAATTCACCTTTGGGTTGTGTATGTCCTAGAAACTATTGTAGTGAATTGGAAAATATAATTCCTAATGTTAGCGTTCCTATTATTATGAGAAATAGGTGATGAAAATATACTAACCATGCTTGAGGAAGAAAAGATATACATGAGGGTTGATGATACCTATCACATAGATGGTAGAGGTGTAGAGGAATTTGGTGGGAGTAGGCGTATGAAACTTTATTAATAAAATTGCACACAACTTTATTTGGTGGTAGGAGGAAAATGGTTGGTGACAAAAAGATGTTTCATTAAACTCTGCAAATGTGAATGAAAATAGGGCTGGCCGAACCATGGGCTCTAGCATAAGGCCTCTGCATGAACCTTCAAGGCATAAATTCATTCAACTTATGGAGTTACATGAAGCTTAGGGTTATGTGAAGAAAAATTATATTTTTCACGACCGCATAGCCTTTTAGGGAAGATGTGTGAGGAAATATATAACATAATAAATTCAAAATTAGGACCCATGAGAGTTTATTCATGCAAGTTTTCAACCTTTGGGAATCCATGGATGTTCAGAGTTTCATGATGTCACAAAAGAGAAGTTTGTGTGAGTGATAGGTAACAATTCAACTTCTAGAGATATTAATTGGTGGGGGGTGGGTGGGTGATGCTCAATTTCTTGTTGAAATGGTTAGATTTTTGTTTGTAACTCTCCCAGGATCATGAAAAGTGGTGGTATACAATCCATGACTTTTCCATCAGGCTAGGGTTACGTAAGGTAGCAGTTCAACATCACCTTTCTCACATAAATATTTTCCAAAAATATGTACAAGTTCAAACGCATGGTATAAATGTTTCATTATCACAACTTTTTTGATCCTAGGACCTTCTAGGGTTCTTGTAAAACTCGGTCTCTTCAATGTCCAATTTCGTATACAAGTTTTGTGTGGGTGAAAAATCGAGTTGTGTGCACTAAGAAGAAGTTGTAAACACTAATAGAAAGTTTCATACCTAATGTCCCTTATCTTATAAATAATACATTGGTTTGGGGTGCATATTTGTTTAGATAAAAACTCTCCTTCTAGAGTTGAGATGTGTTTTTGGAACCAGATAATACCCCATTTGAATTGGAGCTAATGGGGGACCAGAAAGTCAAGTTTCGAGGAAAAAACTAAAGTATAGGGTGAATTTAAACTACATCATAGAACTATCATATCAATTTTAAAATGACCCAGAATTTTTATAAAAATATATTATATCATTTTTGATCAACATTCATTACATTATCGAAACAAAATTATGAGGATTATAAAGGTATAGTGACTTTGTAAACTTATAATCATAAAAAATTGGTTCATAGGTTATAGACATCATCTACCACTAAGTTATTCATAACTAGAACCCTTATTAGAAAAATAATACATTATACATTTCTTTATTACAAGGGGAAAAGAAACACAAGAAAGGGTGATATCAAATTCTTAGTAAGTGTAAAAAAGGTATATACATAAATATAACATGAGACAAAGGGTATGAGAACATGATAATACCATTTGAAAATGATACCATACATATCAAAGATCATAATCTAGGGTAATGATATAAATATTTGTGGTTCATAAGAAATGAATCATAAAGGAATCAAATATCAAGATCTATGAGAGCATAAGAATGGAATAAGACACAGAGTTATGACATTCACATAACTATAGAAAATTATTTCTTTAGTTTTTCAAGGCTCATTGTTGAGACTATCATAGTGAAATGTTTTCACTCCAAAAACTATCATAGTATCCAACGTTCACTCCCCATACTATTATACTAGATAGAGTCCCTTACTGAACTGTGTTCACTCCCTATTCCAGTCTTACTTATCTCATGAGATATTAATCTTTAAACAGTGAATTAAAGTGAGATATATATCCCACCCATAATATAATTAAAATCATATATATTATTTCCAAATATCACAAAATTTTCATTATATTAGAACCCATGAAAAAATAGGTTTCATAAAAATTCATCATAACATAGCTTATGGAAAAGAAGGAGGTTTCACAATCATTTCTGTAACAACTTGAAATTTAATCAGTGGAAATTTCCTTCTTATAATTAGTTCATATATTATAAATCACATAAAATCACATAGATAATACAATAAAATTTTTATAAATGATGAATTAATGAAATAATAAGTATTTCAATAAATCAACGAGCCTATACCAAAGGAATAGTAACTCGACCATTGGAATAGTAAAGGGAACCTTAGGAATATTAATATGGCCATTAGAATAGTATCCTCACCTTTTAAAGAATAAATAAAATTTATGTAAATTATTTATTAAAATATGATATATTTATAACTTGTAATAAGTGAATAATTGTTTTAAGAATGATAAATTAAGTGTTGGTATTTTTGTGAAACATAATTATTTATTTACAATTTTATTATTAATATAATGATTTAAAATAAAATTAATTTTCATTAAATGTATTCTTAGATTAAAAATTTTCTATCTTATAATTTTAAGAAAATTTTTTGAGAACTAATTAAAATTTCAAAGTGTTGTAAAATCAGTTATATTATTAAAATCAATTTTTTTTTCGAATAAATGATTATTTTAAATAAAAATAAAATTTATAATATTAAAAAAATTATTTTCATAAAACGGAGTCCATTTTTAAATTATACATGACAAAAAATAGTTAGGGTGAATTTTTGGGAATTTTCTAAAATAGTTTATTTTTTTGGTGAATAATAAAATACAATAATTTACAATATAAGCTAAAAATATGAATTATTTGGTCACAAATGATGTATGGTTGAGGTAATAACCTATTTGTTTAAACTATATATTTTTTAATATATTTAGTCACAATAATCAACACCATTGATAGTCTTGAGTTAAAACAATCAACAAGTGAATAAAATAATAAAAACACCATGCTTCCCCCACTATAAATACCACCACTCACCACCTATTCTCCTCACACATTATAACAATTGTAACATGCTAATATTTTTCCCAAATAATATTTAAAACCTCTTCTCTAATTTATGGTCTTTATGGTCTCACCAAAATACCATTTTGATGTTCCTTAATGTCGTTCTCAAGGAGACAACTCTCAAGAGGTAAAACCCTCCATCTTTCTCTTTTAATTTGATTTCTTTTATTATCCTTCCCTCACCTACCCTATAAAAAGTAAAATGATAACTCCAGTATCATATATATACTATAACTTTATTCTATTAATTTAATATCCATCATAAAATTCCTTCTCTTTTCCTTTTTGTTCTAAAAATGAAAACTTCATTCATGAGGTGCCTATTCATCGCATTCGGGGATGATGAATGTTTATTTTTAATTACCACCTTCAAGGATGATCATAAAACCATTTTATCATTAAAACAAATTATAATATGTGTATTAAATCTTATTTAATATCATGGAACTATTATATAATCATATTATTAAATATAATGATACAAAATCGTGATGGTCGTAAAAATTGTCAAAATAAACTAATCATTTTTTCATCCATGTTTTATCTAATAAATCATCCTCATGTAAAAAAATAAAGTGCTATATGAGAAAAATTAAATTATTTAAATAAATTAATTCTATATCATTCTATCTCTAGAGTTTTTCTTCCATTTTAAAACAACTTTCATAATTATACACAAGAAAACCAACCACGAAACCATGAAATGACCACTCCCAAAATGACCAAAATTCAACACTATAAGTCAATGAAATGGCCATAACTGAACCTAATAAAATAATAATAAATTAATTAAAAATATAATAATGTTTTAATTAATTAATTAATGTATTTAAGATAATTATATAAGACATTATGTACAAGTACATAACACATTCAGTCATATGGTAAGGGATTCTTTCCGAACCTTTATTTTTCATTGTGGTTAAAATTTCTCTATCTTTACCCCAATATAAATCTTATTTATTCTTTTTTAATCCACCTCAATTATGTTCATATTTTCCAAATATATGTACCTAGATCAATTATTCGATATTTTTTTGGGGAAATACATATTTTATAATGTCCCTTTTCAAATCCTTCTAATAAGCAAGCCTGATTAAAGAGAACTTACTAATTTCTTACCCATATTCATGTAACATCCATAATATATTTTATACCACCATAGTTTTATAAAAAACACATATTATCATGAAAAAAAATCTTCTTTCATTTCTGGTTTCATAGAAACAATAATTCATTTGTCTATTTTAAAGACTCTTTAATATTTTCCCTTAAACTGGACTGTAGTGGCTCATTTCTTATGTTTACTAAGAACACTTTTTACATGTTTTCAATTCAGTTGAACATAATTTACACTGATACATTCTTATTTTCATATATTAATATCCAAGTATAACTTAAATCCATTATTTCTTGTACAAAATTATGATACACCCCTTTGTTATGCTTTATTACATGATTATGATATGAATTTCATTCCAAGGGTAACCCTTATATTTATTCATTTTGATTGATTATTCATGTGGAAAACTAATTCGAGAAGATGTTATGATGGGTTTACTCAGATATCAATCTAATTCATTGGGAAATTTTTAGTCTCATGATACATCATGTTGGGGTAGAGAGTAAACCTGATTCCATTTTGGGACTTTTCCACCATGACATATAGTCTTGGTAGTTAGCCTTGACTTATATTTTTATCATGTTGTAGGCTGCTTCCACATTCCTTCATTTCAGTGATTATATAATCCTATGTTCTATATGTTTCTCTTTCATATGTTTATTCATATTCCATTCATTTTATGTCAACATGTTATTTCTTCTGACACATGTGTTATTCTTTATTCCTTTGTTTATTCCCTTGTTGGGATTTTTGGATAATCCCTTTGTTGATGTATTCCCTAGGTTATTCTATTAATATTTAAGATCTAAAAGGACGTTTTAGATAAAATATGTATTTATTTTGGTTTCATTCCTTATAATTATGTTCTGAATCTTCCAAAGACAATAGACTTTATGATCGTTGGTTTGTAATTGATGGTTAATTATGCTTAAAATCATGTAATAATATGTGTAAAAGGATAGGGACATTATAGTTAGTGTCAATGCACAATCTAGTTATTTTTGGTGATTAAGACTAGAAAACATTACTAATAACCCTTGGGGTAATTCTGTCACCATGGATAATGAATAATGAAATATAGGGAACCAAAATATGGGATATTCTTTCCATTTAAAAGTTTATTTTTCTATGTTCAATGTTTTTATTTTATTTTATTATTACCTAAGTTTTAATGCCCCATAGTTGTACTTTCTTTTTTCAGTTAATGGCTGGAAATAGGATAACCTGTGACAACCTTCCATGTGATAGGCAATATGATTATTTACATAATTAAATTACAAAACAGATGGGATTGGGAGATCAAAATTTCATAAAATTAATTTCTCAAATGGATCAAGTCATAAATAATAACTTAAATAACATGAAACACCCTACTTGTTTTGAGAAAGGGAAAGTTTTTTTTGAATAATTCATGTGAAAATGCCTCCCATATTTAGTAGATTTTTCGATCCTATCATCATGGAACAATTGATATCTCCATTTAAAAGATATTCTTTATCCTTAAATTCTCATTAGAAGATAAATTTGTACTGGCGGTTTATCATTTTGATGGGGAAGCTGATCAGTAGTGGAAACTAATCAAAAACAAAAAATTTAAAGAGGAAATTGATTCCATCGAATGTGAAGCATTCAAGAAAATATTTTCAAATAAATTTTTTCCTGAAACACTCCATCTTAAGATGGAAAGGGAGTTGATTAGATAGAAGAAAAAATAAGATGAGTCTATCGAGGCATATGAGGAAAAATTTATAGGGAATTCATGATATTCCTATAGATTTTTCATTAACATTGAAAAAAGGTGGATTTATTTTTTAGTTAACTAGATCCAATTATATGAAAATACATGGTGATTCAAGACATTGATAGCTATGAGGATATTTTCTGTTGTGACCTTAAGGTTGAAATGAAGATTGGAGACTCTCAGTGGTCTCATGGGCCGAGAGATAAAAAGTGAAAAAATAGAATTTAATATTGGTGTATCAAAAAATGAATCCCATGATGGTAAGAAAACCCAACATACTAAATGTCAAAAGTGTGGGTTGAGGCATCAAAGAATCTACCTGAGGGGAACCTAGATATGCTTCAACTCTGGAAGAGAGGGGCATCTGGTTAATAATTTCCAAAGGGATATTAATAATCCCACAAATGTGGAGAAATAAAATATTTTTCATATCCACACTCATCCTGTATTTTAGTGTTTAAACTTCAGGGATCATGGTAATTATGCAATACATTTTCCTAAGAAAAGGGTTGTTTGAGGAAATCAAAAACAAAAACCTCTAAGGAAACAAATAAGGGCATATGATATCACTATAAGTAAGGTGTAACCCTACAACAATTTGGTGATAGGTATGATAGTTATTCATTAAATAATTGAAAATTTATTATTTTATTTTGGTTATACACATTCTTTTATATCTAGAAAATTTAATAGAACTATCTAGACACCACCTCAAAATATAGGGTTTGAGTTATATATGGTAAAATAAAATGGGGAAATTATAACATTGAAAGTATATAACTCCTACTTGGTTAATTTTTGGATACTAAACCTCATATAAAATATTATATTACTTACTTTGGTGGATTTTGATGCTATTTTCGGCAAGGATTGTCAATATTTATATAAATACAACATCAACTATCAGGTAAGGGAGATCACTCTTCCCATCCCAAGGAATCCTCTACTTATATATAAGTTTAAGGATGAGGATGGATCTACATCAGAATAATCATCTCAAGTGTGGATATTATTGCCTTATAAGCAAGAATATCTATCTTAAATGATTTAGATAAAGGATAGAATCATGCTCAAAGACATGACTATTGTGAGGGAATACACTGATGTGTTCTCGAAATAATTTCATGGTGTTCCTCCTGACAGAGAGGTTGAGTTATCAATTGAACTTATTAATATATCTATACATATATCAAAAACTCCTTATATAATAGTCACCATCGAGTTAGAAGAACCGAGGAGTCGTTTAAAAGAGGATTTGGACAAGGGCTTCGTATGCCTGAGTGATTCACCATAGGGCGCACTAGTCCTATTCATCAAAAATAATGATGGATAAATTATCCAAAACATTGATACTCATGGGATCAATAAAATTAAGATAAATAACAAGTTTCCCATTATCCATTTAGATAACTTGTTTGATAAACTATGTGGTGCCAAGTAAATATTTAAGGTGGTCCATTTTTCAAGATATCATCAATTAACGGTGAAGAAAAAGATATTCCTAAGAATACCATTCAAACAAGGTATGGACACTATTAGTTCATAGTGATACCATTTGGACTCACTAAATCACCAATAATTTCCATGGAATTAATGAATAGAGTCTTTAGATATTACCTTGATAAATATGTGGTATTCTTTATAGATGATATTATAATATAATTTAAAAGCGATGTGGAACACGGGGAGCATTTGAATACTATGATAAATAATTTACAAGGGGAGAAATGTTTTGAAAAATATAATAAATGTGTGTTCTGAATAGAGGAAGTATCATTCTTAGGTCATGTTACCACTAGTAAAGGAATATATATGAACCCTTCCATGATAATGGAAATCTAAGAGTGTAACAAGAAAACATTTGTAATAGATATCCGTAGTTTCATTGGTCTATCTGGGTATTACTTATGATTTTTGAAGATATTCTCAGAATTTTCAAACCCATTAACCTAGATGTATCACAAGGGAGTAAAGTTTTTCTAGACCATTAAATGTGAATACTACTTCAAAGAGATGAAAAAGAGTCTTATCACTACACTAGTACTTACACTTAAAAAAGTGGGGTACTATTTGTGGATACAACAATGCTTAAAAGAAGGGATTATGCTATTTATTGATGAAAATTGATAAATTAATAGCCTATGTCTCAAGGTAGTTGAAAATTAATGAGAAAAACTATCCCATGTTTGATATGTAGTTGGAGGCCGCGATCTTCATGTTAAAAATATGGTGTCATTGTTACTATAGAGAAAAGTGTGATATATATTATTATTATAAGAGCCTCTAATATATACTCACATAGAAGGATCTTAATATGTTCCAAAAAATATGGTTATATCTAATTAAAGATTATGACAACTCGATCCACTATCATAATGATGATGCAAAGAAAGTGGTGGATTCCTTAAGAAGAAAGGATATAGTAATTTACCAATGATAAGAATTGAGAAGAATACAATATTGTTATACCTACAAAGGATGGACATGGGAAAAATTAAGGATGGAATATCCTCAATATTTATCAAATTATTTTTCAACCACACCTTATAGAGAAAATATAGCATTCTCAAATAATTGATGAGGAAATTCAAAAAAAGCCATAAGCTATCAGAAATGGTAAATCCTTATAGTTCAAAATTTAAGAGGAATGAGTCGTAATATTTGGGTCATGATTATGTTTACCATCCAATCCAGAGCTAAAAAACGAGATTCTGAATGATGCACATAAATCAACATTCTCTATTCACCTAGGTAGAACAAAGATTCATTGAGATATACAAGAGTAATATTTGTAAAAAAATATGAAGAAGGAGATCACTGAATATACATCAAAGTTCCTAGTATGTCAGTAAGTGAAGGATGAATGGAAAAAGTCTAATTGAATGATGCCACCATTACCCACACTAACATGGAAATGGAGAAATATCACTATGGAATTTCTCACTAGTATTTCAGGTACCACTATAGGAAATAATTTTATATGGGTCACTGTGGATCATCTTACAAAGATATCTCACTATCTCAATTATAGAGGACTTATCGCTTGATGAAATTGCATGAATATAAATCAAATAATTGGAGAGGCTCCATAGAATACCACTATCTAATTTATCTTATTGTAATCCTAGATTTACCTAAAAATTGTAAAAAAAGTCTGTAACGTTCTATAAACCCTAATATGGACCTCATTACAACCAATCATACTCAAAATTATGGTATGTATGAGCAGACTATTCAGATACTGGAAGACATGTTGAGAGAATGTTCAATGGACATCAATGGAGGATGGGACCAACATATTACTCTGTTCGAGTTCTCATACAAAAATAATTATCACTCTTGAATACAAATGGTTCTATGTGAAGCCCTTTATGGGAAAAGATACAGAACACTAGAATGTTGGGATTAAGTAGGTGAATAGAAGGTGTTGGGACCTAAAATGGTTTAAGAAATATTATAAATGGGGAAAACCATTCTACAACATATCTAGGTAGCCCGAAGTCAATAGAAGATCTATGCAGACAATTGTCGATGAGACTTAGAGTTTAAGGTTGGTGACATGGTATTTCTCTAAATATCTTCATGGAAGAGGATCATGAGATTTGGGAAGAAAGGAAATCAGGGTCCCAGGTATATCGACCCCTTCAAAATTATTTATCATGTTAGAGCTATGAAAAATAAATTAGAACTTACACATACTTTGTCTCAAGTATATTATTTTTTCTACATATCCATCTTAAAAAAGTACATATAATATCCCTCAGATGTACTAAATACATAGGTGGTACACTTGGAAAATGATATCCCTTATGAGAAGTAACCGATGAAGATCTTGGAATGTAGAGATAAATTTTAATGAAACAAGACTACTCACTTGGTCAAAGTAACATTGAAAAACCTTATGTAGTAAGAGGTGACATGGGAACTGGAGGAATCAATGAAGGATAAGTACCCCCCACATATTTTAAACTCAAATGTAAATCAAAATTTCAAGGAAAACATTTCAAGAAGGGGGAATTATTTAACAACCTAGAATTTTATCAATGGGAATTCGCTTCATATAATCTCATCATTTAGTATAAACAACATAAAATCAAATAATTAATACAATAAAAACTTTATGAATGAGTAGTGAATGAAATAATAGGTATTTCTAGAAATCTGGGAACCTATACCAATGGAATAATAAATTGTCCTTTGGAATAGTAATGCGACTCTTAGGAATAGTAATCTATCCATTAGAATAATAATTTTACCTTTAAAATTATAAATAAAATTTAAGTATCTTATGATGAAAATATGATATATTTATACTTTGGTATAAGTGAATAAATGTTTTAAAAATGATAAATTAAGTGATGTTATTTTTGTGAAACATAATTGTTTATTTAAAATTGTATTATAAATATAATGATTTAAAAGAAAATTTATTTTTATAAAATTTATTAATATATTATTTTTTTGTCTTATATTTTTAAGATAAATTAATTATTCTTTAATTAACTTTTCAAAGTGTCATAAAAACAGTTATAATATTAAAATTAGTTTTTTTTCAAATAAATGATGATTTTAATTATAAATTAAATTTATTATATATTGAAAATTATTTTCAAAAAATAGAGTCTATTTTTGAATTCTACATGTAGAAAAATGGTTAGGCTGAATTTATGGGAATTTTCTAAAAGAGTTGATTTTTTGGTGAAGAGTAAAATATGATAATTTACGACAAAATCTAAATATATGAATTATTGAGTCATGGATGATGTATGGATGTGGTAATAACACATTTTATCAAACTATACAAATCCTTTTACTGTATTTAGTTACATGAATCAACACTATTGATAGTATTTATCCAAAATAATTAACCAATGAATAAAATAATAAAAACACCCCTCTCCTCCCACTATAAAGACCACCCCTCAACACCTCTTCTCCTCAAACCTTATAATATTTGTATATTTTTAATATTATACCTAATTCCTATACCAAAAATCTTCCCTATTTTATGGTCTTTTTAGTCTCACTAAAATTCCATTTCCATGTTCCTTAATTAGGTTCTCAAGGAGACGACACTCAAGTTGTAAAACCCTCCACCTTTCTCTTTTAATTTAATTTATCTTCTTATAATTGCCTCACCTCCCATATCCAAAGAAACATGATAACTCCAGTATCATATATATACTATAATTTTATTGTTTTAATAGATTATCCAACATCAAATATCTTCTTGTCTCCTTTTTATTCTAAAAATTAAAACTTCATCCATGAGGTGTCGATTCAACGAGTTCATGGAAGATGAATTTTCATTTTTCATTACCACATTAAAGGTTTGTAATAAAACTTTTTTATAGTTAAAATATATTATAATATGTGTATTAAAACTTATTTAATTTTCTATAACAATTATATAACCATATTATAAAATAAAATGATACTAATTCATGATGATTGTAAAAACCGCCAAAATAAACTAATCATTTTTTTCATCAACATTTTATCTAATGAATCATACGCATGTAAAAAAAATAAAATGATATATGGAACCAATTAAATTATATAATTAAAATAATAACAACTCATTCCATTTATTATGTTTTTCTTCCATTTGAAAAGAAATTTCATAATTATACACTAGTGAACCGACTATTAACCCATGAAACAAACACTCCCAAAACTATGAAATTAAACACTATAAGTAAACGAATTGTACATAAATAAACTTAATAAAATTGTAATAAATAATATAAATTTATAATTGGTTATTAGCTAATTAATTAATGTATTTAAATTTTTTATATAGTACATTAAGTACAAGTGCATAAAACTTTCAAACAAACGGTAAAGGATTCTTTCCAAACCTTCATTTTTTTTTTCTGGTTACACTTTCTATCTATTTAAACCAATTTAATTATTAATTATTCTTTTTTACCCCACCTATATTATATTTTTGTGTTCCAAAAATATTTTACTGTCTTAATTTTTCTTTATTTTTTGGGTAAATACATATTTTCTCATGTTCCCTTTTCAAATTCCCCCGATAAGAAAGTCCAATTAAAGGTACCTTCCTAATTTATTAACCATTTTCAAGTACCATACATATTATTTTTAATACACAATTATTTTTTTTAAAAAATGTATCCTGAAAAACTATCGTTTTTAAGTTTTTTCTTTATAAAATTTTTTACTCATTTTCTATTTTAAAGACTCTTTAATATTTTACCTTAAACCGCACCAAAGTGGCTCATTTTTGAAGTTTATTAAACACAATTTCACATGATTTAACTTCAGTTGGACATAATTTATCATGATTTAATCCTATGATCCCTTATTAATGAATGATTATTATTTAAATCCAATATTTTTTATACACTGTAATTGTTTATGACATGATTACAATACCCATTTCTTTCTATGGGAAACCCTTATGTTTTGTTCTTACGATTGAATATTTATGTGGGAAATTTTTTGATAAAGATTGTGTGATGGGTGTGACCAGATATTACTCCAATTCATTCTGTAATGTTTAGTCTCATGAGATTCCATGTTGGGATAGGGAGTAAACTTGACTCCTTTAAAGGACTTTGTCCACCATGTGATAGATTCTTGGAAATTATCCTTTAATCATGTTTATTTCATGTTGTATATTGCTTATACATTACTATGTTTCCATTATTACATGATCGTATATTCTATATATTATGCTTCTATATGTTTATTTTTGTTTCATGCCTTTTTATGTCATCATGTTATGCCCTCAAATACATGTTCTATATTTCATTTCTTTTTTTATTCACTTACTGGGATTTTGGATCATCCCTTTGTTCATGTATTACCTAGGTTATCCTATGAATATTTATGAGCTCAAATGAATTTAGGATTTAATTATGGAGTTTAAATAAAATATGAAATTATTTTGGTTTCAAGCCTTATAATTATGTACCTATTCTTCCAAAGACACTATAATTTATGATCTATGTTTTGTTTTTTATTTTTAACTATGATTAAAATAATTTAATGTTATGTTTAAAAATATAGGGCTACTATAATTTCATCATTTCATCAGAGCATAACCTAGGGGAATGGAAGTGGGTTTCATAAGTATTTTATCGTGGTATAACCTGTGGAAGAGAAATTAGTTTCCTAAAAATATTGTCATCATAAAAATAAGTAATTGAGATAATTAAGAAATATGGTATCATTGGATAATATTTTCATTAAATATTAATTAAAATCAAAGTATGTCATCTTATGTGGAAAATTATATTTAAAGGAAAACCACTTGAAATGTTTAAGGAGGAAAATATCATTTCTTTGAAAATTACCATTTTAAAAATTATAAATTTCTAAAATAATGTGGAAATTATTTTCTTTGAAAATAAAATTCAAAAATTATAAATTAATCTTGAAATAAAATAATGGTTATATCTTTGGGACATTCTGTTCATGTTGTACACATTAAAAAAAAATTCCTTTCACATTTCTAGTAAATGACAAATGTTCCTTATTTTGGAAAATGATATAGAGAATCCTTTGAATTATTATTTTTAAAAATATAAAAAATAGGTATAATAATTCTTTAATAATTCATTTTTATAATTTTGAAAACATTTTTGATTGAATTTTTAGAAAATCTGGGTTTGGAAGAAAATTGGTTTTTGATCGAAGAAATCAATAAAGAAGATTTTTTTTAAAAACATTATTTTGGTCTATGGAAAAAATAAAGAGAGAAAATGAATAGAAAACATGTATTCTCATGAAATGACAAGAGTATGATAAAATTTATCTATTTCTTGAGATATTGATTATAATATTTCATCATCGTAATCGTAATCATAAACGATCTCGATAAACAATGAGATTATAACATTAAATGTTTATGAATTTTTTATATTTTGAATTGTATGTATCATTAAATATTAACATAAAATGAAACATTAAATATATTAAATATAAGTATATTCATGACATTACATTTCAAAGTATTCGTATATGAACCTCATAAAAGAAGATAGATGCATAACATAACATATGTCTCAAAGAAGGAAAATTGAGACAAATATCCCCTACGTTATGTCATGAATTACTTTATACATGTTCAAACCTACTATATAATAAATATAATTTTATGTATAATATATTAATAAACCATAATTACATATATCATATGATATATGGTTTACTTATGACAATTTATTACATATTTATTAACAATTCCATGTTAAAGTCACGTTTCAGGCAATAATTGCATTGTTTTTCATGTATGTTTTTATTTGTTATTTTTGGTCCACTTAATTTTATTATGGTTACATAAAATAAATAATTTTATACATTTTAAAAATATCCTTTATATTAATTATATATTTATTTTGAGTAATCCATATTTGTTAGAGATAGAAAATAAAATACACCATTTATGGAGAGAGTAGGTCATACATACGCATGAAAACTGTTTCCTTTTCCTTAATTGATGAATAAAAAGAAATTAAAATAATATATTACCTATAAATAATAATATATATTTCATATATATTACATATATTCCATAAATTTATTCCTTATTACCTTCTATGTAAAACTTATGTGAAAACAGACCACATCTCTTCGTGAGGTCGTTGTCCACCGTACACATGAACAATGTTATTGTATTCTATATAAAATGAAATGTCAAAGGTATTTATCATAATATGTTTATATAATTATATTAATGATAAAAATAAAAAACATATACAATATATTCATCATCATACCCAAGTGTGAATTGTTTTTATGGAAAACATGTCGTATCGGTTCACGAGGCGATAGTCCACCTTACACACAAGCGACATTATCATTTCCCATTTGAGTGAAGAGGATATAGAGATAGGTCATGAACTTAACATTAAAAATATCTTAGTATATTGAATATAATGAGTCATTTATATCATTATGGATTAATAATAATCGAAGGTGGTGGATGAAGAAATAATATAAAAATTATCTTTAAATAATGTTACCTATTCTTCGAGTAACCTCTTTGGGTTTGCACCAAAAAACCATTATAGAATAGATTTATGATCAAAATAAGTATTATAAGATGATATTATGGAATTAATTAAGGTATTTGGACTGTTAGTTTCTAAAAAAATGGTTTTTGTAAGTGTAAATAGGAGAAAAGTGGAGTGGGGGTGACCTTTTATAAGTGTGGTGTGTGACACACTTGTAATTTTTGAAAAGAAGAAGTTGTAACCACGTTTTTATCTTGAAAAAGGATCAAAAAATGGAACATTATCGATCCTATAAGATATAATTTTGAAATATTTCCAGCCAATGAGTTTTTAAAAAGATTTGTTTCATTTTTAACTCTTATATTTTTAGTTTAACCACTCAGTAAACCCATTTTTACCTTAATCGTGGTAAATAATTTATAATATTTTTACTATTAATTGTGTTAAGATAGTAATTATAAATTATTATTATAAAAAATATATAATCCTTTTTTAAAAAAAAAATTCATTAGAAAGTGAAAAATTTAATTTAATATTAAACCCACAGTCTCTATGAGAAACTAGTTTTCCAAAGAGGAAATATTAATAAGTTTAACATGTTTTTGTATAAAAATTCAATATGAAAAATATTAAAACGAAATAAATTAGATTAATAGATATATATTTTATGTAATTTTTGTTTTAAACCCATTTTAAAACAAAAATTAACCTAATAATTTCTTTAAGGGAAAATGCAGTTTTTTTAATAAAAATGAGTATTTTTCACTATTCATTGAAAAATTAATCTTTCCGGAAAAGTAACAAAAAATTAACTAAGGATAATTTTGATATGACAAATTCAAAAATTTATTAATTTTTTTAAAATTAATTTTCTAGTTGTTTAAAAAATTATTTTGTTATTGTTCAAAAAAATAAATAAAAAAACATTTTTTTGAGAAAATAGTTTTTTCAAAACATATAAAAAAATACTGAAATGAAGTAATTTTTTATCAATATGTTTTATTTATATAAAAAATTATAATTAATATTTAAAATGTGTTTATTTATATTCATTATTCCATGTTTAATGACTAGGTAATAACGCTTGTGTTTAAATAATAATATTAATAGTTTATTGCAGTTTGTTAAAACTCGTCATTACATGTAACACAAGCTATTGGAGAAATTTAATTTATTAAAAAAAATAAATTCATAAAAAAGAGGTGTTATATGGTCACACCAACATGTTTCATGATCTTGAAAACCAGGGGTTTCAGGCCTATAAATAGGTAAAGGGGTCCCTCATACAGTTACCTGCCTTTCGTGCATGATAAGCTCCCTCTCATGTGTGAAACTCAAACACTTTGTGTGAAATCTAGATATTTTCTATTAAGTTTATGAAACTCCACTTTACAAATAATTTTTTCACTCTTAAGGTATCATTTGTGTGAATAGGACCCTCAGAAGTGTGAATATGGACCATTTTCATGAAATAGAAGCTAGTTGCATTACTCACCCTTTGTGAATCCTCAGAACCCAGAAATAAACGATCAAGTCAACCAAGTTGCTGATACCACTGCTATTTTGTTCTGATAGAAATAAATGAATGGTAATAAAATAATTTCATGAAATAGGGGAGTTATTTTTGATAATCCATATTTTCTTATCCTACTAGAATAGGCTCATTGGGAGTACTTACTGAGTAACTAGACACCACTATACAACTTTGGTCTATTGGATGATGTGGCCTTCCTAGCCATGGAAGTGAACATGCCAAACATTTGGTTTTCTATTCATGATGAGATAAACCATTAGAATATTAACACTACTGGCCATCATGTCATGTGGTATGGAGATTTTGTTTTTTACACCTTTAGAGGAAGGAAAAGGTCAGTGATGGGAGAACAACTTGCATATTAAGAGTTCTCCACCCATTATGCGAGAATTATCCTAGAAATAATACGAAACTACTACAAGGGATGGTATGAAGACTGGTATTTGTGATCTAGTGGAAATTTAATCGATGCGTGGGCTTTTCCATAATAGGTTTTCTTCACATGTGAAGATTATGGGGCCAGTCTATGACATACTAGTTTATATGAAGCAGTGTGGACATCCCAGTTCCACATTTATTGCTAATAATAATTACTACAAGAGTTTCTTATAACTTGGTACACATACATGAAAACATTCTAGCTTTTTATTGGGGAGGTGGGAATCTACTTATGGGATGTTCATTATATTTGTGGGATCCCCCTGACGGGGTATGATGAGTTTCTCCAAAAATGCAATGCTTAGGGAAAGAGAGAGAAAACACCAATTGTGGAAAAAATACTACTAGAATAATTAACCCCAGTGTCAAATCATCAGAATATATTTCAAATGTATACTTCATTCAATATTTGGTTGGGTTTTTTCTTGAATGCACAAACTCTGAAAATTCCAGGGTGTCCAAAATATTGTCTATCAGCATGATAGTGGAGGAGACCAAGGTCCCACTGGATGATCTTAGAAGAGGGGCACTACCATGAATGGGGATACAGTTTGATAGAATCTTAGCTAGAGTTTAGATATATGGTGTTATTTTACACCTTGCTGAGTGGTTGGTTACTACTAGTTAGGGACACCCGCATGGACCTGCAACCTGGGAAACTGGTGATGACAAAGATCCCGAAATTTAGAAATTGGGTGAACATAGGGGTGATGGTACTAGCCATACTTTACCATAAATTAGGTCATGTTGTGTGGGGGAAAATCCTTTGACATATCTGAGGTCCCTTCCCATTTCTATATAGATGGATTGAAGATCACTTTAGGGGGTAGGGGTTTCTAAATTTTATTACCCATCCAATTGATTCCCTATGACCTTCTCTCCTTAATAATGTTAGGGTTTGACCAATGAAACTCATAGAGGTTGGAGTGATGGTGAAAATAAATATCCTTGGGGTTTTTAATAATCATCTTTTTAAAAAAACTTTTGTGGATATGGTTGATAATTGGGAGGGGAAACTGGATTAGAGGGGATATTTGTATGTTTTTTGCAGTGGGGTGCTGGTCATGAGGATTTATAGAAACACATACTATGACCCATACAATCCATCCATGTTCATCTATCAATTCAGATTCTTCCAGTAGCCATCAAATCTAGTTTACACAAGGTTTCATGAAGAGGGGAACCTTTATATTGTTCATCAGTTCTGGTGGATGTTTATAGATAAGGGAAACATATGAAACATAATTCTACCGCTATCTAATTTTGATGCTAGAAACACATATGATTATGCCAAAAATTAGAAATAAATATACTTAGGGGTGATCCTATTCAAATAGGTAAATAATGTAGCATTTTCAGATGAGCTACAAGCATAACTATGAAGTAGGCGTGCTTCAATTTGAATTGTACATTGGATGTCAAGGGCTTATACTAGAGAGATGGTAGGAGATCCGAAGTTATCTAAAACTTGACCTCATAAAGGGGATATCTATAACAACCTAAGATTAATATATGTTGATATTACATCATTTCAGATGAATATTTAGAACATTAAAAAATTACAATCCCAAGGACCATATAGTTTAATGCCTTTGGAAACATAGAACGTAATATTCTGACTTGGTGAATGATCTACCAGGTTTACCAAATATATCTTCCCATTTATCACTCCTAGTTAAAACCTTTATTCATAACTTGGGGAAAGGAAACATTATAAAGTGTGACATTAGATTCTCAGTAAGGGTTAATAATGGAGATACATAATCCTATCATGAACATAAGGGTATGAGAACATGAGTATAATATTTGATGATCATATCGTGCATATCAAAGATTATACACATTATTCATGGACTAAATAATAGGAGATAATAAGACAAAAATCATAAGATAATAAAGAGAATAATCCATGTGAGTATATCATAGGAATAAGAAATGGAATTATTTAATACACATAATTATAGATAATCCTATACCAAGGATACCTACTAAGAACTTCATAGAATGTTAGACTTGGGATAATCACCCGTGTAACGACACCAGGTTTTGTATAACCTCCCTTTTACCATATGGTTATAGGCTCAAGATTCACTCCCTTTACCCTCTTATTTCAACCTCTGGCCGACCACATGTGTACCATTTTAGCTCATAGAACATTTATCATTACCCAATGCATTGGAGAGAGATATAGGTCTCACCTATCACCTAATAATCATACATATCTATTCCATAATATTATAAAAATTAAAAATATATTATACCATGAAATGAAATGAGTATCCTAAATATTTCATTATATTATTACATGTGTAAAAGAGATGGGATTCATAATAATTTTATCAAATAATAACCCATCAAAATAAGCGAGTATCATAAGCATTTTATCATGGTATAACACATGTAAGGGAAAAATAATTCATCAACTACTTGTCATATTAAATATAAAACAATAAAAGAAATAATAAGACTGGTGTCCCTATATCATATCCCCAGTAAAGAATAAACTATATTAAAATATTTCATCTTAGATTGAGAAGTATTTTAAAAGATCACTTGGAGAATTTATTAAGGAAAATAACCTATCTTTAAAAATATTCTTTTTTCTAGACACAAAACATTTTTAAGATTATTTTATTTGAAAACCACTTTTAAAACTCATGAAGTAAGATTAAAAATAATTTAAAACATTTAAAGATAAAAATATCCCTTTCTATTTGAAAAACTCTTTTTAATACATAATACATTTTAAAACATTTTTTTGAAAATAACTTTAAAACCTTATAATGTAATATTTGTAATCCATTTTAAACACTTTTTAAAACATAAAAAATTTTAAAATAATTTATACTTAAAAATCATCTTATAAGTTCATTTAAAAAAATGTTTGAAAACATTTTTAGAAGAACTAATTTTTGAATAAAATAGATTTTCAGCAGAATAGAGAAATAAGGTTAGATTTTCTTAGAAAGAGTTTATTAGTTATATTTATTACCAAAGAGTGAAAAAAAGGAACCATTAATTTAATATATCATTAATAACCATAATATAAGAAAATTCATGAGAATTATTGAGAGGTAGATCTTGAGTTTTCAACATTGATGACCAAATCACAAATAATTCCAATGGATGATGAGATTATAGAAATAAACTCTTACCACTTTGGTAACTTTGAATCATAATCCACATTAAAGAATAAAATTACGTGAAAATTAAAATATCATGAAAATAAGTAAATTCATTATATAACATGAAAAAAGGAAAGTATATACACATCATACAAGAATATAGGTGCTTAACATAACATGTGTCTCAAAGAACAAAAATTGAGAACAAATTATCTTACCGCTTTGGTAACTTCAAAACTATAACCCCATGATATATATATACTCAAATGGTTGTGTAAATACCATCATTTATTTTTATAATAATAACAAATCACATTCTTGTAAAGT
Organism: Viscum album; assembly: GCA_963277665.1. Lineage (NCBI taxonomy): Eukaryota > Viridiplantae > Streptophyta > Magnoliopsida > Santalales > Viscaceae > Viscum > Viscum album. The sequence continues at coordinate 1,881,030,435 of OY728136.1, forward strand.
ATACACATCACATAGAATAATGAGAAGGTGAATATATCGTTTGACTCATAAAATTAAAAAGTGAGACCTAAATCCCCTACTACTTGAGTAATTTTTAATCATGTTATCCATGAAAGAATAAAATCAATTTAAACTTTTAATATAATTAAATAAATTAAATTCATGATATAAAATTTCATAGGGTAATATATAAAACACACAAAATAAATGAGTAGTGAATATGACATAAGTCTCAGAGAAATTGAAGTGAGGCTAGAAATCCACTTACCTTAAGTATTAGTTATAATCATAATTTTTATAAAAAACTTTAAAATAAATATGTTTTTATTTTAAATCTATGATAGAAACATATTCAGATATAGTTTACTTATGAATTTATATTACCTGTTTATTAAAAATTCCCTATTAAATTTACGTTTCAGGTAATAACCGATTTGTTTTTCATACATGTTTTGACTTGTTATCTAGGGAACTATTAGATTGTGATTTCATAATTTAAATAATTTAAAAATGATAAAAATATCATATAAATTCATTATATATTCATTTATTATACTATATAAAATATAGAAATAGGAAACAAAATACACCATTCATGGAGATGGTAGGCTGTACATATGCATGAACACTATTTCTATTTTCTAATAATATTGATAGAAATAAAATTTAATGATATATAATCGAATTTTTATATCATATATATATATCACATATGTTTATAAAATACATCCTTAAAACATTCCATATTAATTTTGAATGTCTCGCCTCACTTCGTGAGGTGGTAGTCTTCCGTACATAAGAACCACATTATCATATTCCCATATAATGTAAAACATGAAGTTGTGTGTTATATAAAAATTAAATAAGCATAAAAAACACTATATATAATAAATATCATATATAAACTATAAATACATCACTATTAACAATATTTAAAGTGGTAATGGAAAAATGAATGACATCGGTTCGCGAGGCGGTAGTCCCCCATACACATGAACGGTGATTGCGTATCCCATTTGATGGAATTGTGGGAAGTTGTAGGTCATAAACTTAAAATAACAAAATATAAGTATATTTAATATAATTAGGTTATTATATAAGAATTTTTTATAAAATAATTTAATGGTTTTTAGGATGAAATAAAACAAAAACCTTCGTTGATGAACATTACCTCTTCTTCAGGTATCTCCTATTAGTTTGCACCAAAGGGAATCATTGGTCGGATTTATTAAAAAATTAAGTATTTTAGGATAATATTAGGGTTGTTTAGAATTTTTAATAGGGTATTATCAAGGAAAATTACTTTATAGGTGTGAATTAGTTGGGGGTGTGATTTCCCTTTTACAGCGGGGGAGGATTTGTATTCTTATAAATACTAAAAAGCTAAACACTATTGGTAGTTCTCCCTTATCTAATGTGCCTAAATAATTAATTTTTTTGATACAAGATGTTATATATGGTCTAAATATCCCAATAAAATGGGTTTTAGACAAGTTTATATGATATTTTTTCACTTAAGTTTAAAGTTTAATCTCTTAGTAAACTCATTTTTTCCTAAATCACAGTGATTAATTTTAACTATTTTCTCTATTTATTTTATTAAAAAATTAAGTTGGAATAATTATACTTTATAAATTTTGTTAATTATAAATATTGAATTAATTTCTTATAATTCAATTAAAAAATATGCAGAAATTAATTTAAAATCCACCTCAAAGACAGGACGAAACAACATGTTTTAAAAGTGAAAATTATTCAAAAATTTACATTTTTTTATATACAATCTCAATGTTAAATTGATTAAAATTACCTAATTTGGATTATCATATGTATAATTTATATAATTATCCTTTACAAACGATTTACAATTTAATTTAAATAAATAAATAAATATATATAATTCAAACAAAAAGGCATTCTTTAATTAATATTTAGTATTTTTCTCTCTTTTTAAAAAATGTTTTTTTTTTCTGAAAAATGAAAAAAATTCACAAAAATATAATTTTGAACTTATGATTTAAAAAATAAATTTTATATTTTAACATATAATTTATAAGTTTTAAAAAGTTTTTTTACAAAATTTCACCATTAAATGGTGGAAAAACTACTTTTTACAAAAATATAGTTTTCTGGTTTAAAATTTGATTTATTCTCATCTATTTTATAAAAAACACATAACATGAATATTAAATAGTTTATTTAATAGTATATATATATATATATGTATTTCATTAAAATAATTCATAGAAATTTCTTTGTTTAATTTTGGGAGTTAAAATATGTTTGTACATAAAAATGTATTTTTTTAGAAAAAGACTTTATTTATTTTCAAATAGTATTTATTTTAATTTATAATTTATTGGTTACCAAATAATTCATTTTTAAAACATGAATAAAACATATTTTAATAATTTAATTAATCCTATTCATACTCTCCCTTTCTACATCTAGGTGAAAAATATCATATTATATAATAATAGTAACATTATATTATAGTTTGATAAGACACAGTCTTGTGTGTAATGTAATCTATAAGATGAACTTAATATTGTGTGTAACACAATCCAAACTTATAGTTTCATATAGAAAAAACTAAAATATGTATTGCATGTAGCGCAAACATAACCTTGTGTTCTTTATAAATCAAGGTTAACTTGGTGTAGCGTGCAATGCAAGAAATCAAAGAATTTTAATTTATTCAAAATAATAATAATTAATAAAAACTTTAGGTGTCAAATTATACCCCCTTTAAAATGAAATTCCTCCCTAAAATTTGTCTAGCTCATTAAAGGTTTAATAATTGAAAATTTATTTCATAAAAACCTAAATCATAAAAATGAATACTGAAACTTCATTTAAAATCGTAAAGTGGGAAATATAATGTTTACCCAAAGTAACTCATAACCAGGATTCCACATTGGAGAACATGGGTGTAAAATGAGGATTTGGACATGGAATAAAAGAATAAATAATTATAGAGCGTGATTGATTTCATTGATCATAAGATAGTGAATGATAAATGGAATGTTAAGTGGTTCAAGACCATAAATAGGTGATGATTGAAAAGACCATCAGTTCATCAAAAAAGAAGGTACATGGATAAATATTTTGTTTCAATACCCTTCTCCTAAAGTTGAAAATTTTCATGAGGATTTATACTTACTTGATTCAATTCTATTTTGTAACAAAAATCTCACCCTGTAGTTGTTCCTTGATCAATTACCACATCATCACTTACTCCAAGAAATAAATGCGAATTTTTTATTCCTGAAGCACTAAAGGGTCATACCATCCATAGATATAATGATAATTAATTATATATTTTTTCAATAAAAAAAGGTAAGTACATGATATTCAATATGCTTAAATCTTCATATGGTAAAGTAATACATTAATCCATAAAAACTCTTCCAAATATTAACTTAAACCATTCCATAAATAGTTAACCTCATAACCCTTAAAATATATAATTCACCCTTTATTATTTAAATAAGATCTTATCTTATACCTATAAAATTTTTGTTGGAAAATTGGGTTTCTCCTTATACCGATAGAATATGTGATTTTATTATTCAATAATCCAAGTATATAATCATTAATGGATGAAAAATAATATTTTTTTGGATCATTCATACAAAATAAGACATGAAATTACCAACAAATGAGGGGAGGATAAGTATACCTTATTATCATGGTTCCCTTAATCCATTATGATAGAATAATATTCCCTTTTTACTTTATATTTAGTTGTTTTTTTGGATTATTATCCAATTTATTCCTTGGATTGGAGAACATGTTAGCATAATTCCAAAAATACGTTCAATTGAAACACTAATGTGTGGGTAATGTATTAGTTGGAATTTAATTCTCTTATATTGCATTAATTGACCCATTAATAATATTTTTATATTACGAGAATTTATGACCTACCTTACCACATTTAAATCACCTCCTATTACCATTTAAGAAATTCCCTATATGTTTATTGCTATACTTTTAGAATAAAGGAAAGATCCTTTTCTTATCTCCTAGGTTCTTTGATTTTCCTTTCAAATCAATCTTTTTTTCTTGTCAAAACCATGATATTGATGGGAAACTCCAATCTCCCACTTTTTATAAATAATATGAGTAAGGTACTCACTAAAAAAATAAGTTCTTGAACTTAGACCATTCCATGGAGTCAATTTCATCATGTTGCCTCATATTCTTGATAAAGGTCCACCATTTATATTCTTTACCTTAAAAGTGATAGGTGGAAAAAAATAACTTTTCATGTTCTAAGAAATAGATAATGGAAATAAATTTTTAGTGGTACAGATCCATTTCTCAACAACTAGTGGATCAGTTTTCCCCTAAAATAAGGTGGAAATTTCCTTATAAAGGATTCAAGAAAACATTGTTCCCTCCTTTGATCATTTGGAAGCTCAGAATGATTTATTCCTTTATTCGGTGGTGTGGTTATAGAAATGAGGATTTTTATTCCATCTTCCATTACATTTAGCTACTCAAGAGGACCATCATTTAATTTTCCATTACATTACTCATTAAAATAATTCCTTTAGGTTTCATCCATTAACTAAAACCGAGATCATAGTGTGAGAGACACTAATCATAGATTGGAACCACATAACCATGGAAACTCACTTATAGGATGTCTAAATCATAACCCCTAATTATTCAATCTATGAGACATTAGGTTCATACTAATTTATTAATATTCATATTCTATTTAAATCATGTAGGAAGGTTCAGGAAGAGATTTTGAATTTCCAAAGCATATCCCATAGGTGTGTCAAACTATGTGTGCAGCACGACCCATTATCATGCATCAATTCCTGACCAATTCTATCTCAATACAGTATTTTCGGGGCTCTTACCCCAATGTACATATGTTTCATAGCCATATCCACTTATAGAATCCCAAAAATGATATATTTCTAGGAAACCACTTTCCCTCTCCTTTACCAAAATTCTAATACATTTTCATACAATTTTACCCATCCTTAGACTTATCCTTAAATACATCCCTAGATATTTCTTTAGAAATATAAATTTGGATCTCAATAATGTTTTTTCATCCTAGTTCCCAAAGGTTGAAAAAACCTTCATTTATATTACAACTATAACAACCCAATCTTAATATACATTGGTATTACATCATTTTAGATGAATATTCGTCACATTACAAAAGTACATGCCTGAGTACCATAATAGTTTAGTTCCTTTGGAATGTCAAAACATAATATTCTAACTCAGGGAATGATATCAAATATTTCCCACATAGATCTTCCAATTTAGTAATCCTACTTAAAATATTTCTTCATAACTAGGTGAAATAAAACATAATAAAGGGTGGGAGAAAATAATAAATTAGGGAAAATAATGGTTATACTCATAAACATAAGGGTATGAGTACATGAGATTAACATTTTAAGATCATACCCGACATATCAATGATCATATACATGAGTCATGGCTTAAAGATTATAAGATCATAAAAAGTGAATCATAAGGGAATCAAGAGCGTAATCGATGAGATAATAACATAGGAATAATACATGAAATTATGGAATACACCTAAGCATATAAAATCATATTTCAAGTCTCCCTACCAATACCTTCATAACATGTTAGGCTTGGGATAATCACCTGTGTACCTGCATCAGGCTTGGGATGGATTCTAGTTTACCCTTTTGTTTCATTCTTATTATAACCTCCCTTGTAACCTTTTGTTGGAGGATTTGGATTCCCTCCCAATAACCTCTTTTTTCTATCTTGGACTAACCACTCATGTACCCTTTTATCTCAAAGAACATTTATCATTACCCAATGCATTGGCGGGAGATATAGGTCCCAAATGTGACCTAATAATCATACAAATGTGTCCAACAAGATCATAAATAGTAATCATATCTTAACCCATTTAATTAAATGGGTATCATAAACATTTCATCACATCATGACCTAAATATAAGAGATGGGTTTAATAATCATTTAATCATATAATAACCCATGTAAAGAAGTGGGTTTCATAAGAATTTTATCATGGTATAACACATATAAGACAAAAATGTTTCATAAAAAGATTTTCATCATTAATATAAACCATTAAAATAAGTAATAATAATGGTTTACTTGGATCATATCCCCAATTAGTAAAAACTATATTAGAGTATGTGTTATTAAAAAGAGAAGTATTTTTAAAGATCACTTGGAGCATATCTTAAGGAGAATAAAGTTTCATTGAAAATAATTTTTTTAGACATAAAAAATTTTCAGAATAATTTATTTGAAGACCACTCAGAAAACATATTAATTAATCCTAAAAATTATTTAAAAATTATTTTTAAATCAGAGAGCATTTTTAAATTCATTTTCTTTTAAAATTACCATGAAAAATTATAAAGGAAGATTTTAAGACTATTGTAAACAATTTTTCATATACAAAACATTTTAAAATAAATTTTCCTTTAAAATGAGTTTAAAAATTAATTTAAAATTTTTTTTAATTTTTTTAGAAAACATGGTTTTTGAATAAAGTAGATTTCCGAACGAAGGGAGAAATAAGGTTAGATTTTATTAAAAACATTTTTTAGTTATATTTTGTACCAAAGATGGGAAAAATGGTACCTTTACTTGATTATATCATCAATAAACATATTATAATAATATTACTTTGAATAATTTAGAGTTATATCATGAAGTTTCAATATTGGATACTTGATCACAAAGAATCCCGATGAAATATGAGATTATAGCAACCAACTGTTACTAATTTTGTAATTTTTAATCATAATCCCCATGAAAGAATAAATTCAATTGAAGATTAAAATATAATGAAACGAATGAGATTAATTATATAACATGTAAAAGTTGCATTATATACACCTCATAAAAGAATATAGGTGCATAACATAACATGGGTCTCAAAGAAGGAAAATTGAGACAAAATTATCTTACCTCTTTGGTAACTTTGAAATATTAACCCCATGAAAGAGATATAATAAAATAACTTTTTAAATGCCAAAATGTTTTTTGGAGTAATATTAAATTAAATTAACAAGTATTATATACATCACATAGAAGAAAAAGGTGGTGGATATATCACACATCTCATAAAAGTAAAAAGTGAGACATAAATCCCTTACCACTTGAGTAACTTTTTAATCGTGAGATACTTGAAAAAATAAAATTAATTTTAATTTTTTACATCATTAAATATATGAAATTAATGATATATCATGTCATATGGAAGTGTATACACCACACAAAATAAATTAGTGGTGAATATGGCATAAGTCTTACAGAAATAAAAGTGAGACTATAAATCCTCTTACCTTAAGTCTTGAATATCATCGTACTTATCAAAAAACCATGTTTAATAAATATTATTTTATTATACATATATCATACAATAATATTCATATATTATTTATAGTTGAATTTATATTACCGATTTATTAACAATACCCTGTTCATGTTATGTTTCGAGTAATAACCACTTTGTTTTTCATACATGTTTTGACATGTTAGTCATGGTCTTATTACTTAGACCAAGATTTAATCATTTCAAAAATGTAAAATAAGAAATTAATATCATATATATTTAATATATATGTATTTATAGTAATTTATAAAATATATAGATAGGAAATGGAATACCTTATTCATAGAGACGGTAGGACATATGTACGCATGAATGCTATTTCGATTTTCATATCATATTGAAAGAAAGAAAAGTAAATGATATACATATATATTTTATAATTATGTTAGAATTTTTATGTCATATATATATCATATATGTTTATTAAACTCATGATTAATACATTCCATGTATTGTATGAACGAATCACATCCCTTCACAAGGTAGTAGTCCACCTTACACATGAATGATGTCATCTAATTTACAAAAAATGTAAAATATGAAGGTAGGTTTTATATAACAATTAAAATGACTTAATAACATAATAAATATCATAAATATCATATATTAACTATAAATACATCATTATTTCCAACCTTGAAAGGTGGTAGTGGAAGAACAAACAACATCAATTTGTGAGGCAGTAATCCGTCGTACACACGAATGTTGATTGCATATCCCATTTGATGTAAGTGTTTTAAGTTTAGGGGTATTAGTAAGAAATAAATAAAAAACGTTCATTGATGAACGTTATCTCTTTTTTAGGTATATATTATTGGTTTTCCCAAAAAAAATTGCTTAGTCGTATTTATAACAAAATTAAAGAATATAAAATTAGGGTAGGGATTTATTATGTGATTGTTTCAGGTTTTTTTCAAACCTAATGGCTTGAGAGGTGTGAGGAAGTTGGTAGATTGAGTGACCTTTTTTAGTGGAGGAGGAGTGACATTCTTGTAAATACCAAAAAGGTAAACATTATTTAGTGGAACCCATTATATCATGTGCCTCTAGTAATAAAAAGTTTTTATATAAAAGAGGATATATAGTCTAAATATTTCCATAAAAAAAAATTGGACAAGTTTCTAGGTCATTTTTCCACTTAAGTGTAACATTTTTCTCCTTAGAGAACTCATTTATTCTCAATCCTCGTGATTAATTTTAACTATCTTCTCTAATAATTTTAATATAAACTAAATTTATCTATAGTAAACATTATAAAATATTATTATTAAAAACATATGATACCTTTTTTTTTCAAATTCAATTTATAGAAGTGGTAGAAATTAATTTAAAATTAATATAACATATGGGACAAAACAATAGGGTTTTAAAGTGAAAAATGTTCAAAAGTTTGAAATGTTTTTACATCCAGTTTCAATGTGAAATTAATTAAAATGACCTAAATTGGATTAATATTTTTATAATTTATATAATAATACATTAAAACCAATTTAAAATATAATTTAACTATGCATATAATTCCAATAAAATGATAATTTTTAATTAAAATTCTTTTTTACACTATTCATAAAAAATGAATCATTTCTAAAAAGTATAAAAAATTAACCATAATATATTTTTAATGTTACAATTTCAAATATTAATTGTATTTTTTATAATATTTTTTATAAAATTTTCAAAACTTATCTTTAAAATAAGTGCATCATTAAAAGGCGGTAAAACTATTTTTTAGAAAAATACTATTTTAAGCGTAAAATTACATTTATTACTGTCACTTTTCTAGAAAACACACAAGATGAATGTTAAATTTTTTTTTGTATATATATATATAATTAAAATCATTCCTCAAATGTGGGTTTTATAATTTATTGAGATAAAATATGTTTGTTCATAGAAATATATCTTTTTTAGAAAAAAAATTTCTTTATTTTTAAATGGTTCTTATATTCCTTTATAATTAATTGGTTACCAAATAATAAATTTTTTAAACCTGAATAATCCATATTTTCACAATTTAGTTATTCATATTCATACCCACCATCCCAACAGCTCAGTGAAAACTATCATATTAAATAATAATATTAACAATATATTGTAGTTTGGTATGACTCAGTCTTGCATGTAATGTAAGATATCAAAGGAAATCGATATTTTGTATTACAAAATCCTAAATTAGTGTTGCGGTTACTAAAATCTAGACTCAGTGTTTCATTTATCACAAGCTTAACTTAGTTTTTCATATAAATATAGCTCAACTTTGTGTAGCATGCAATGCAAGCCATCAAATAATTTTAATTTATTGAAAAAAAAATTCATAAAACTCATAATGTTACAAGAGCCTACCTCAAAATTTTTATCTGGAGAAACCAGAAATCTCCTACTTGGGGATGAGCCAGTCTAGGTATGCCCCAGGGAAGAAGTTTCACAAATTTTTGTATCCAAAAGATGATGTCGACTACCCATAACTTTAGAATATATGGAGGATGTAACAGTAGTCCAAGTCTGTGGAGAAGCTATGGAGGAGTCTTACCCAGGAGGGGATTGAGCTTCTAGAGGTCTTACTCACTAAGATCAAGGATTTATTGAGCTTCCCGGAGTGGTTTGAGTACCTTTATGATATGGGCGCCTTATCACACTAGTGCGATAAGGGAGAGCCTACCACTCCTCGGTTGAATGTAATTTTTGGTTCAAGGCCTAGGGAGATGATTTATGACGATTTTCTATCCCAAAATGTGTCATATCTCATATAAGAAATAATACAATCTAGCGTTGAAGAGTCTTGGGGCTCTAACTCTGACTGAGAAAGTTCTTAGGAGACTGGTTAGGTCACTCCAAAGAAAGACGACCTAACTGAGTTTTTATTTAGAGAGGTAATTTTTCGTGACTACACAATTCATATTCACCTATAACCTATAATTTTGACTCTTTTAGAAACCATATGTGTAGAGTTAGGGGAACTATTATGAGAGTGAAGAAATTTATTTGACGAGTCCTGAGGATTCCATAATGAAGTTTGCTCTTGAGACATCGACGGAAGTGGTGTCCACATAGGAAGAAAGTAGGGAAGTTCCCGATGCCCCATACCTCTTGATCATCTATGGGGGAAATTTTACCTATATCCTAACAGTATCCTCTCCTGTTGTTGGGGATTAAATCCTTGGATCGATAATCATTGATATCCATGCACCTTCCCAAGGAGAATTTATGAGTACTGTCTATCCCAATCCTCCCTAAGAATTAATAAATACTCAAATATACTATATTGACACATTTTTTACCTCCTATAGCTTTCAGACATGTGACACTGATGGATACTAGGGTAGCTAATTTGGTTTTGACTATTATTCAATGGTCTTCATTAGCGTAATTATTGTTTGTGGCCTTAGATATGGATATCCCTCAATCCCATGCCTCATGTAAGTCACATTTTTTCACAAGTTATTCTCACCTTGTTTGTTATTATATGCCAAATTTCCCTTGATGTATTTGTTTAAAATAGGGCTCTTGGTAATTTTTCCTCATAAATAGGGTGTGACAAAGGGAGTTAGGGAACCCACTCTAGTAACCAAAACACATCTTAGGGAGATGATCATTCAGGGTGAGCTAGCCTTGATCCCAAGAGGGTAACCTATTACAGACACATACACTATTATGGGGGAGTCCATGTTCTAAGTTATATAAGTTTTGATCACTGGTGAAGAGTCAGACCAAGATACCCTCCCTATTGATGTGGATCCTAACCCATATGAGAGGCTACATGAAGAGGATCCAACTGCTGTAGTCCTCATGGATTTCCCTGAATGCAAGCCTATTCCACCCGAGGAGCTGGACGAATCTGGGTCTGATGTTTCTAAAGGGAAGAATTTTGTCTTGTGAAAGGTGTAGAGAATCTTGAGAACACTTATAACGACTACCATAAAGATAGATCTAGTGAGTTGGATGGGGTCCCACTTCCATTGGTTTCTAATCTTGGGAACTAGAGGGATGGATGATCGTTATCTCCATGCACCAGATGATGACTATATCACCGAGTGGGTGTGTGATAATCATCAAGAGTTTTATGTTTACTATAAATAGAACAAATATTATGGGAATAAGTTTCTCTAGGTTGTCAAACATGAATTTATGTGTCTGGAGGTGCTAGCATAAAATGATGAAGATGTCATACACACTAAATAGAGATGACTAACTAGTTAAGGGTCCAGTTGGTAGAAGCTAAGTCTAGTAATGTGGGGGAAAATATTTGGTATATTTATTTGTAGATGATAAAGGTTGGATGTGAATTCATGATGATAAGTTCTTCCCCATTTTTGAGGAGGAAGTTACGGTGCTTACCATGTGACAATAGGCACTAGAGGATTCTCGACCAAGGATGGATGAGCTAGAGCACTCAGTTCCTGAACTAGAGCCTCATAAAACACTTCATTATTTTTTATATTATCAAAACTAGAAAACTATCCAGTTTGGGATGATCCAACTCAATAATGACTTCATTGATTCAATTTCTTGAATGCACATGTCACTTTTTTCTTCATCTGAATCACACTTAGAAAAATGGTAAAATATAAACCTCTAGGACCATAAGAGTTATGATTTGTGTGAGAAATAAGAGATAAATAGAGGTATTATTACTTATATGAGAGTGTTAATTAGGTTGGGGTTAGAATAATTCATTTAATACTAGGGGAGTCTTGACTCTGGATTCCTTGGTCAGAGAGTATAAATATTCATAACTAACTTTATTCCCCAATGTGTGTAGCCACAAAAGTGGGTAACACAAGGGACATTATATTATATCCAAAAAATGGTAGGATAAAGGACATGGATCAAGATGCTCAAGATTTAGAACATTATGTGTAAGAGGAAATGATAGAGTATAACTACAAACCTAATTCAAAATGAATACCTGACCATTATATTTACCAGGATTGGAAAAAAATGGGGATTTTACATTGACCATATTTGAAACAAAAGACCTATAAAATGTCATCAAATTTCTTTCAGAGCATCTTACATGAATGTTAGTTGAGGAAATGTTTCTAGACACCATCAGAGCCATGAATTTTATTTTTCTTTCCCTATATTCCCAATTTCCAAAGGCTGGAATCCTCCACCACCATGGTTGGTGATGTTATCTCATTGATCAAAATGGCTTGATGGGAGATAATTTTATTCTTCCTTAGATTCCACCATGGAGATCATATCATTTTCTATGTCTCCCTAAAATGTTTCAGTCATGTTTATGAAACTAATTTTCAGTGCCAAGTTGAAGTGGATACCTTTCAATTACACTTCTTCCATCTTGATAGTGAAGAAACCCTTATTCAGAGTAGATAGTAATATTGAGAATATAAGAAAATTCATATACATTTTAAATTTTAATCATTTGTAAATTATTCCCCTTATAAATTTGGTTTAATCTATTATATGATGCATATTAGGTATGGAACCCAAGGTATCCAATGTTTTCCACAAGGTAGTTGATGCCAAGGGCATAAGAATTCGGAGTATTTTTATCATAATAATACCAAGTTTATTATATGGGGAAAAGACTATAGATCATGTCCCAAGTTTAAAAACTTTTGGGTATATGTAATTCACAGGTTTACCATCTTGTGGGGATAGGTATGTCACATGTTCAACATATTATGGAGACAAGTTGATGGATTTTAGTGTGTTCCCATGGAGAATATGATCAAACATTGGTGTTTTTTTCCTCCTATAGGAAGGCATGAAAATTTTATGGGAATTTTATCACATCAAGTTTGAAGCTTAGGGAGATATCCCAGGTTTTTGGATATATCAGTATTAATTCTCATAGAGGTGTCCTACGTACCCTATTAATAGCCATGGATCAAAACCCATGTAGTTCAATTCCACTATTTAATGTCATGTGATGGGACCATTCCATTTATTTTAACATCATGAGGTAATGATGCTCACACTATGGAAGAGAAACCACAAGATATGGTGGCATGATTATATATAGAAGATACCCAGGTGTTTTGGGGTTTATTTCCAGATGTGGAGTTTCATCAAAAGATGGTCTGGGGATTATTTCCATCAGCTTCCCATGATATATTTCTAATAACATGGTGGATAAGGAGGTGTGATCCCATTATGATCATATATAGAGAATCTTGTGTTTATCACACATGGTAAGTCTATAGTATTACATCATTTCATGAGGATTTTGTTGGACAGTTTAACATTATATGACTACGATATTAGGATATATAGTTTCACATCATGAAAATTGGATATAGGATGATCATAAACCTAGAGAGACCATTTCTAGGTAGGAGAGAAAGATCTTGCGGAAGACCTACCTACAAGGAAAGGTGGAAAATTTCCATTAATTATTCATCCTTTGGGATATATGAATCTACTACTCATGCACCTGTGGGTGGTGCATGGAATATACACTACCATGGTGAAGTGGGAAACATGAATCCCAATGTTAGTGTTCCTATTCTTAGGAGATAGAGGTGATACAACTATAAAATATGTTCTTGAAGAGTCCAAACATGAGGGTTTATAATACGAGTTTTTCTGGCGGTGGAGTAATAGAGGAAGCTGGTTGAAGTTTGTGCGGGACACTAGAGAACTCAACTTGTGCACAACTATATTTAATAGAAGGAGGAAAATCATTGGGAAGTTGTAGGTTTTTTCATGTAACACTACAATTTTGTGAGAAAATAGGGTTCCCTGAACCATGGTCTCTAGCACAAGGACACTATATTAACCTTTGAGGAATCTGTTCACACAACTTTTGAAGTTATGAAAAACTTCAGGTTACATAAAGGAATCTTATATTACCTATGACTACTTAGTATTTAAGGAAAGTTATGTGAAGACATCTCAAACACAATCTAGGATGAATTGGGGGCCATGCATGTTTATTCATGCAAGTTCCCCACCTTTGGGAATCCATTAAAGTTTGGAGTTCCATGATGTCACAGAAGAGGCGTTTTCATGAAATAGAATTGACGATTAAACTTTTAGAGATCTCTGTTAATGAGGGGTGGGGTGGGGGATGATCTAATTATATCCAAAATTGGTATATTGTGGCATGTAACTATCCCTATGTTGTGAAAAGTGGTTTCATACAATCCATTTATTTTCCATTGGTCCAGTGTATTGTAAGGAATCAATTCAATGATGGTTTTGTGAAGAAACTATTTTCCATGATTATGTTTAGGGTTTCATGTGCGGTCTAAATATTGTGTGCTGATACATTTTTGAAACCTGGGCCCTTCTAGGAAGCTTAAATAATTTGGTATCTTCAACATATCATTTCAGTTTCATGTAATTTGTGCGAGAAACATGTATTTTCATGTAATAAGAATAAGTTGTGTGACTATACTTCCTTAGATCAGAAATAATACATAAGGCAAGTGTGGATCTTTTTTTTGGATAAAAACACTTCCTATAGGGTTGAGATATTTTTTTGGATTCCAATATTACTGCACTCTATTGTTAACTTGATACATCTAAACGAAATTGAGAGTTATGGTTCTATAATTAGAGGTCCTCTGTGTACTAAATAAGATAGAGATAAGAGTTTCTAGATTAGAATAATGATGATTTTATTCAGGATATAAAAACGAGACTACTTTCCTACAACTGTCATATACTGTAGAAGTTTGAGGAATCTTGAGGCAACATACATGATTATTAAAATTGAGGAAGAAGATCACTGACAATGTCTAGGATAGACACGAGCTTCTTATTGCGGATAAACTTTTAAAGGTATCTACTTAATCCTATATTGTATAGATATATTATAACATATATTCATTACTTTATTTATATCTAGTTATTTACAGAATAATGAGTTTAATATTATAGTGTTTTTCAGGTTTGTTTTTATAATAATAATGGATTTTTGTGTATGGGATGATAACTAGAACACACCGAGGATGTAGTCATCCTAAAAAGAGGCGAACCTTGTTAAAAATTTTAGTTCTTTTTTTCACATTTATAATTAAACAAAATACATACCAACCAAAGAAGAGTAAATAAAAGAATGAGATTTATTCATTGAATAAGTGAGGAGGTGAAAATAGAAAAAAAGTATAAATATGTCAACAAGGGACAAAATTGATTCACAAACTCTCCATGTTGGACACATCCATACGTGATCCTAACAATAAATATTAGAGAATAAAGTAAATAATTGGATTTTTTACTTTATTAATGTTTTATTTTTTTGATTTTTTATTCCAAAGGTAATATAGAATTCAAACTTGGAGGAGTTTTTGTAACATCACAATTCCTTGAACCACTCGATAATGCCCAGATCAATAATCATGACATAACATTAGGTGTGCCTCCCCATATGGAAGAGCTTTTTAACAAGAAATGAGTTTCTAGGCTGATAACATGGGGATACTATGCCCTCATATTAGATTAAGAAACAATAGAAGTAACCAAATTTAATCCATTATAGAATTTCAAATAATGAAGAATCAATAAAACAAAATAACAAATAATAAATTAATGCAAAAGATTAAAATATTATTGAATTATAGTTATCCCAACATAAAATTGATCTCCCACTTTTTCTATAAAAAATATAATATAAATAAAATAATTAACCATCATTGTGTCTATAGTTCCATCCCTTATCCTCAAAAAATCTAGATGTCAAAGTATATTTGATCTAACATTTTTAATCAGGAAACTTTAGAAAGTTTCCTTACTTGAACCCGTGATCAGTGAAGTCTGCTCAGGTACCCAAGTACCATGGATTCCTGAGTAGGGAGTGAACACAACAAAATAGAAAACTACATACACATTCCCAACATAAATAGTAAATATAGTGTATGCACATGTGAAATTATTAGCATAAATAATATATATAGTTAGAGATAATAAATTAATAACCATAATCAATCCTCAAGTTCAAACATGACACCCAATATTGAATATACCTTATTAGACTAATTTTGAGGGTCTCTAGGAATAAGTAACCACCCATATGAAACATTGTAGGTTCCAAAAAAAGCCTAATTGTCATTTGATGATATAACAAAATCGTATTTTAATCTTAATTTACAAATAACCATTATCTCACAACATCAAAACATCATGTCCAATGAAAACTACATATTACTTTACTAGATTAAAACCACAAAACTAAAAGGGAAGGATCTTCACAATTAATTTATGGGAAAACATAGATTACCTATAATTATAATTCTCTCATTTGTTGAGTATATAGTGAACTAGATCTCATCAAAATATCATTATGCTATAGGATCTAAATATAGAATCCCTCTAGAGGTGATCCACACATGCACCACAATCTCTGAACATTTCCATAGAATCATATGGTGCTAGAATAGCTGACCCTGATTGTTTGTTTTATTCTTGGTTGACTGGGTAACGTCTTTGTTTTTTCCATGTAAATATTTGAGATATATCTATTAATTTTCTTAGAGTTATGAGCTGATACGACATGATATTATACATCCCGATAGCCCAGAATTCATATTTGAAAAATAATAAATATATTAAAATCACCCTCTTATAATTTTATTTGAAAAGTGAAAAAAATCATGAAAAAATTCTCATATTATAAATTTTAGACCACCATTTAGTTTAGAACATTGGTTTTACTCTAGGAACTATATAATATTTTTCATGGCAAGCATATTTGTAAAGCCATCATAGGCCTAAATAAAGAAGATATAAAATAAATTTATTTATTTATGTGTTTTGACCTAGAAAATTTGTCTCCTTTATTTAAACCTCAACATATCAAATTCCCAAAAGTTAGATTCATAACCTTGATAATTTAGGGGAGATCTTGGAGGTCATTGGTGATGATAGGATCATGGATCTTTAATCTAAGTACTACACATGTCGCCAATGATAGAGAAAATTGTAGATCTTTCCAATGACTATGATGTATGATCATTCTTCATTAGAAATTTATCCACACTATAGGTAGGTTGTTTATTTTATGTGGACATATTCACATTTTTTTAATTTATTGATAAACTCAAATAAATAAACTAACGGGTTTATTTGAGGATCGATCGTATTGAGGGTATAAGATTACTTTTTAGTAATTTGTGAATTTCTATCATTGTTTAATTTATACCTCTTCATTCATCATTATAAATTCAATAAATTAAGGCCAATATGAATACTGTTCTAGGATTATTCCTTATGTTTTTGTTTTGTTCATTCCTTTTCCCATTCTTAATGCATCCAACATCAATATTCATTTTGGATGGTGGTTCAAAAAATACCCTGTAATCAATCATCACACACCCATTCTTTAAAACAATGGACTGATATCATATATTTGGGGTTGATTTGATGATAGGATCATTCTATGATAGTGGTGATGATGAATTAAGACAAGATTATATGTGTTCGTGCGAGGGTTTTGGGCGTATGATAAAGGCATGGCTATGATTGATAATTCCTAGTGAACCCGTTCATGGAATTTGACCACCGATGATGGTAAGGTTGGTCAACCCCCATGTTTAGTATTCATAGGAATGAATGGAAGTGAAGATGAAGAAAATAGGATAACTTATGAAGAGATCTATGGTTTTGGAAAAAATCCTCACTACATGACATTGAAAGGTAAAACACATATCTTGAATGGGGACCTTGATATGGTTCTAGGGTTTCCATATAAACTTAAAGATAACATTCCATGTGATACCTATCAAATTACATCTGTCCCGTGGATAAATTATTGACGTGTACTATAGGAGTACACGAGAATGTACCCTAGAAGGCACATTTGCATGGGTTGAGTACACATGCATGACTTGGTACTCACACACAACCATGAATACACAAAGATGGATTGTTATATGGGCACATCTAGGTGTACACGGGAACAAGAAGATATATATAGGCATAGATATAGGTAGGTCTATAGTTAGTGGTACACTCTGTGTACCCTACTTACATGCTGTGTACTTTTTTAGAGAAGGTTTGGAGGCCTTCATCCTTTTAGCATAGACCGGTTCCCTTAAAGTAAGTTCCCTAAGTCCTTTTCCATGAGGGTATAGTGTGGTATTATATCTTAATCATAGTATTGTGATCCCCTAAATGGGACTCATTTCATATGGAGTTTCGTTATCCCCACGTAAGGCAAAGAGCGAGATCCTCTATCATCTTTTACCCTAGGTGGGGTTCCCATTGTCAGTGTGGCCAACACTATATGGGTGTTGATCCCCTACATAGCATGTTATTTCATATTGGGTAAGTTGGTATTACCCTATAGGATTGGATGTGATCCCCATATATGTATCAATCTTTTCAGACTTCTAGTATATATCTTCTTCATGGAAGAACCCAATAAGCATGACATCTCAGATGGATACTATCAGTGTTATCATACACTTGGAGTGATTTCTCCTAGGTGTGTGTTTCTATAAACTCTCAAGAGGAATCCTAGGATAGAAATGTGGTTGTGATCTTACCTTGAGAATAATAGTTTACTATTAGTGTATTTTGATGTTTCTAGAGTATGTATAATATACTATTGACATGACCTTATGATGAGTTGACTGCTATCTTGATGCATTATGATTAAAGATTTCAGGGTGTCTTTATGGGTATTATTATACTCCCCCCTATATGGTATCTACCCACACATGTTGTTTCTTATAAAGACGATGATCCTTTCGATGGGTTCTTGGTGGTCCATGAGAATAAAAAGATTAATTTTGGGCTAGAGAGACCATTTTATATACTAGGAGTCACATTTGAATGCATTACCCTCTTTCTAGTAGGTTTTACTTATTTATAGTTTTGGGTTGTCTTGTATTTGGACATATTTTTCTTTCCATGTTTCATGTAATACTCTGTTGTGGGATTGATTTGTATTCATGAATTGGTATCAGTTATTTTATATTTTAGTATTTTATGGACTTGGAGATGTGTGCATGTATATAGGTACCAATGGATAAGGCCTCCCATGTGATTGTTATGCCTACTCGGTGATTGTCGCCAACCCCTAGACTATTGGAGGGGGTATTGGGATTTTCACACTCGTCTAACCACTGGTCAAGCAGGCCTCAATGTGTTAGGTCATGAAAGAGTGTTATTAGAGTGTGTTGTTCTTAAGAATGGAGTTTGGTTTGATTTTTTCTATAAGTGAGTTTTTTTGGTTTTATAGAAATAATGTTAAGTGTTTTGATTTTGGATCTTAAACTAGGGTGTCCAATATTGGTGTAGATGGTAACTTATCCATCCACCACAACTCTAATACAATTCTTGTTGATTCAATACATGTTGGAAATGGTTGCAAGGAATTATTTTTGCATGAATCATATAGAAATGTTTTATGGTTCTCAAGTCCTTCTTGAGAATGTTCTCAAAATATATTGTTTGAACCTGGTACATATTTTTTATTTCATGATTCCTATAAGATTATTTCCAATAAGGAATTATTATTGTGAGGATGTCCCCCTTAGTAATTAATATTTAATACAAGATCCTATTCATGATATTTTACCTCAAGGTCGTTCACTAGTATTACCACCACCTATCGAGTAGTAGATAGCAAAAAATACCAGTAGATGAGGTATGCAGTCTAAGAACTCTTCTTGAGTTTCAGTAGAAAAAACCCATTGGTTTTGGGGAAATCCATAACCCAAAGTAGCTGAGGACAGTCTTGAGGTAGTGACATGATTTTTTTTCTTTTTAGGATGCCTGCAGACTAGATGTTGGTCCTAGAAGTGAGTCTTCTCCATGTATGGGTAGAATGATGGGGGAACTTAGTGACTCACTCATATGATGAGGAAAATAATTCCTGGATAGAGTTTGAGTTCTTTTTTAGCGAGGAGTTTTCTCCAACTACATTTCATGCTATCAGAATTCAAGAGCTTCTACAGATTCATCAGGGAAACATGATGGTGTTGAGTATTCATCTCGGTACAGCAACCTCGAGTGATACTCGATGGATATGGTGAGTGATTAGGTCATCCGATCTCAGACCTTTGAGATAGGTATATGAAGAGATATATATTCAATTATGATACCTATATTCATTCCTACCTATACTAGAGTGCTTGAGTGGGCCTTGGTGATAGAGAGATTCCTGGATGAGTAGATGTAGACAGTTAGTGATGAAAGTGGGCACACAGGGGATGATTCCTTGAAAATAGGTACCCAATGGAAAATATAGGGAATTGGACATGTGAAGCATTTCAAGAGGTGATCCTAGGATAGAGGGTATATAGTTATTAGTTCACCGGATGGATCTAGTCTTCCTAGAGTAACATGGTTACTCATGTGATAGTCGGAGATATCTAAAATTATATTTTCCTACCCACCATATGAATAATAGGGAGAGTGTGGATGGGCCACCTAAGAAGAGTAAATTATAGAAGAAGGCTATTCCATAAGGTGATAAGTATGAAAAAGGAGTAGGTAGAGGAGTTGTATGTGGAATATGGTTTGACTTGTTTTCACAACCACCCTTGGGTGGTCCCCTCCAGGATGAAGAAGATGGTGGTTTGGGGTAATGAAAATTGTAGGTGGTTGAGTCTTACAACCAAGAGGCTCCATGGATTATACAAGGTTTTTTTATGTCTCTTTTATACCTTATCCAAGGTACTAATAAAAATAGGTTGAATTTATTTATTTCCTTCCACTTCTCTACTTTGGGACATGTAAATTCTATTTGAGCCCTTTCCTCGACCCTTATACATAGAGATTCCTAATATAGGTGACTCAACAATTACATAATTATGCTAGTAGAGTGACATGACTCTTAGAGGAGAGAGTTTTCTATGGGATCTATTTATAACAGTGATGAGGATTTATGACATCATCTTAGTCATGGACTGACTATCCACAGTTCATGTTTAGATTGATTGTTTTAGGTGAAGTATTTGATGTTTATTTGGTGATGGGACAAGGTTTTCCTTTTTTGGGGGAAAGGAAACCCAGTAAGAGAAGGATGGACTCATTCATTGAAGGGTACATCTGATTACTCACTAGTTGACAAGAATTACTATTGAAGTAGTGGATGTTATGGGATTCTAGTTTCCTAATGTGGTAGTGGAGTATGAGGACTTATTTACTGATCATATACCAAGTTTACCACCCTGATAGAATATTTATTTCTATATTCACTTTCACCCATGGATTTCACCAATAACTATATCAGTATATCATATAACTCCCATAGTGATTCAAAAATTTAGGGTGTAGTTGGAAGAATTGAAGAGGAAGGGATTTTTTAGACCTAGTGTGTTACCCTGGGTGTCCCCAATATTGTTTTCAAAGAAGGAGGACAAGATATTGAGGTTGTGTGTGGATTACCATCTCCTGAACTGGGTTACTATAAAGAATAAGTACCCACTTCCATTGATTAATGAACTCGACATTCAATTGATAGGGGAGCTGCTATTCTTGAAGATTGACCTCAAATCAGGCTATTACTAGCTTTGAGTATGGGATGAGGATATACTGGAGATGAAATTAAGATGTATAGAGAGACCCAGGCTTAACATACATGGATATTAGATCATTTGAGATGATTATTTAGTATATTACAAAAATAAATTCCCAAGGACCATAATAGTTCAGTGTCTTTGGAAACTTGGAAACATAATCTTCTAACCTGGTGAAAGATATTCAATATCTCCCTAAAGGATCCTCTCCTTTTGTAATCCTATATAAAACCTTTATTCATAACCATGGAAAAGGAAACATAAGAAAGGGGTCATCTCAAATGCTCCATAAGAGTAAACAAGGGAGATAAACATGAGAATAAGTGTTTGAGAATGTGATAAAAAAATTATAATAGCATAAAATATATATAAAATATCATAAAAAGTAATCATGGAATAAATATTGGGAGTTCATATGACATGAATCCTAAGGGTGTCAAGAGCATAAGACAAAAAATCATAACATAGGAATAAGACATGGAATTGTGGAATACACATTAGTTTATAACATTCTGAATATGTATAAGTAAAAAAAAGTTCACTCATTAAATTAATGACATAAAATCAGACCCTTTCACAAACTTATGGACTTTCATCTAGGTCCACATAGAACATTGTGAACATGTAATCTGGTTCATGCATAATATTGTGAACATGTAATCAGGTTCACACATAAACTTATGGACATCCAACCAGGTCCATGAATAACATTGTGAACTTCTTATTAGGTTTATGAATAACATTGAGAACACATAATATGGTTCATTCACTAGTAGAAAATTGGTCTTTAACGTCATTTTTTTAAATTTTGATGTCGGTTTTTAACAGATGTTGAAGCCCCAGACACAAAAAATATGACTTTTTACATCAGTTTTTGTTAATGGATGCCATAAAAGAATTAATTTTTTTAACGTCTGGTTTTTAAAAAACAGATTCCAGAAAACCACTTCATATCATTTTTTGTGTCGGTTTATTTAAAAACTAACGCCAAAATGTTAAAAAAAAGTTTCATCACGTGTTTTTTAAAAAAACTGACACCGTAGAAGAAAAAATTATTTTTGGCATTGGTTTTTAAAAACACAAATGCCAAAAAGTATCGTCTTTTTTCTTATATATTTTAGATCATTTATTAAGCTTAAATTTTACTAGTCGTGGAGCAAAAAAAAGTTATGGATCCCAAGTTATGGTCATCGGAAGTCAAACTTTTCAAAGTTTCGATTGATACAACTAGTTTCAAATAAAATATGATAAACATTAATTAAAATCACATACACCAAATGAAATAAAATAAACATAACATTTCAAACATATTTCATTGGTTTTAGAATCTTCCATCAGAATGACACATTGTTTATCATCATATCTCTTATATTTATGATAAAACTCATGCGATAATGAAAATGGTGATTGATAATTAAATTTACACCATTGTTAGTAAATCTCATCAGAATGTTCTATATTTTTAACTTGATAATAAGTATAAATAATATTTATAAGAAAGCTAATAAATTTTTTTATAAATGAAGGAATATAATAATAAAGAAAATAAATGATTAGAAAATATACCATGTTCAAATTAACGATTGAAGTCGTGTTGAAAACATGATTGAATCGAAGAGGTTGAAGATGTTGAACGAAGTAGAAAATGGATTTTTATATAGTAAATGAAAATATTTTTGATAGAGTTGTATGAAAATGTTGGTAGGATTTTAAAAATTTAAATGTACATTGTGAAAATTATTGAAATTATGATCCCGCATATTGGCGAATAATCTTTGTCGTTGGTTTTTTTTTGAAACTGACGTAGAAGAAAATGTCCATTGGACTTTTGGCGTCAGTTTTGTCAAAAACTAACAAAAAAATACTAATCAATATAATTTTTGGCATTTGTTTTTTATATAAATCGATGCTATTTTTTAAGATAAATCTTTTCACATCAGTGTTTTTTAAATACGACACCAAAAACTAAAAAAATATTTTATTTGGCATCACTTTTTTAAAAAACCGACATGAAAAATAAAAAAATTCTTTTTTGCGTTGGTTTTTACGAAAACCTAAAAAAAATGAAAAAAATTACATTGATTTAGATAATTTTTTAATCTTCTATTGACTGGTCATGGATTTAAAATGAAGTTATGATTTAAAAGTTATGGCCTCTAAAAGTTTGACTTCATTAAGACTTCTCTTAGATAATATCCACTTTCGACATCCATAACTTTTAATCTATAACTCTATTTTTTCTCCACGACTAGTTAAATCAAAGATTAGGAAAATAATCTAAAAAATATTAAAAAAATATAATTATTGTCTTCTGTTTTTGTAAAAAAAGATGCCAAAAATATGTTTTTTTTAATTTTTGGCATCCGTTAAAAAAAACCAACACCAAAACGTCTCCACAAACATATTTTACATTTTATTATAAGAAACCAATGTCTAATTGAAAACATTAAAAACCATTTTTATACTAGGGATTCATAACATTGTGAACATGTAATTGGGTTCACACATAAACTTATGGACATGAGACTAGGTCCATGAATGTCATTGTGAACATGTAATCAGGTTCACATATAGAATTAGGAACATGTAATTAGGTTCACACATAACTTTATGATCATGTAATCAGGTTGACACATAACATTTATTCTCATGAGTCATCTATTGTTATCCAATGAATTAAAGGGGGATATAGGCCATACCCATCACATAATTAAATAATACATGCAAGTTCCAAAATATAATAAAACATTCACCATATCATGACCAATAAAAGGAGACGGGATATATAAAAATAAAATCATAACCCTTGAAATGAAATTGGTATCATTAAAATTTCATCACATCAAAACCTATAAGAAATATATTGGTTTCCTAATCATTTCATTAAAGGATAACCCATGAAAATAAGCAGGTTCCAAACACATATAACCAGTTGAAGAGAAATAGGTGTCATAAAAATCATTTCATCTAAACATAAACCATTCAAGAAAGAATATAAGCATTATTCTTGTATCATATCCCACATAAATAGTAAATCATAAAAAAGTAATACATCTTAAATAGAAAATTATTTTGAAAGATCACATGGAACATTTCTTAAGGAAAATAGCCTTTCTTTGAAAATCATTTTTATAAAAACATTTAAAAATGAAATTCCTTATTAAAAAGGATTTAAATTTCATTTAAAAAATTACCTAATTAATATATATATAATTTTTATTTAAAAAAATCTCTTCTTAAAACATTGATCATTTTGAAAACCTTTTACATTTAAAATAGATTTGAAAACTTATAATGGATGATTGAAAATATTTTGAAAACCTTTTTATTTGAATATAATTTGAAAAATTATAAATAAATATTGAAACTTTTTAAAACACTATGTAAACATAAACCATTTTCAAAAACCTATTTTTAATACATGGTTTTGAAATAATATAGATTTCGGATCGAAGAGATAGATAAAGTCAAATTTTCCTAAATAAATTTTCTTAATTATCATAAGTACTAAAAAGTGGAAAATTTGTACCAATACTTGAAGATATCATGAATAACTGGAAGAGAAGAACATTCATGAGTTTTGTTTGAGATATAGATCATAATAATTCATCAATGGAATCATTATCATATACAACCTCGATAAATGATGAGATTGTCTCAATAAATTGTTACCACTTTGATAAATTTAAATCATGATCCCCATATAAGAATAAAATTAAATGAAGCTTATAATATGATGAAAAGATAGAAACTCATGATATAACATTTTAAAGGTAGTTTATACATGTCATAGAAAAATATAGGTTCCTAACACAACATGTGTCTCAAAGAAGGGAATTTGATACAAAACTAATTTTTTGATTTGGTAACTTATGAAAAAACATACCATATGAAATAAAGACCATCAAATGGATATGTAAATACCCATAAATTTAAGTATAAGTATTATATAATACATTAATGGTCAGTATATACACTAAAAAAAACAAAACAATGGTGAGCATTGAATGTATCTCAAGGATAATAAAAAGTGAGATGAGAAAAGCCTTACCTTAAGTCTCGAATTTCTTTGTACTTGTTCAAACCTCCTCTTCATATGATAAATAATTTTCATTTGCACAAAAGTGATTCCTTTGATGTATTTTTTTATCAAAGGGATGCTTCTAGGATTAAGCTAAGGATGCGGGGAGGATATTTGGGAAGGGATTAGCCAACCAAAATAGCTTGAGAGATGTAAGGAAGTGAAGGGGTGAGTTCCTTTATATAGTGGAGTAGTGGAATTCTTGTAAATATAAAAAGGAAAACACTATTGAGAGGTCTCCCTTATTTCATGTGCCTCCAATAATTGTTAAAATTCAATATAATATGGTACTTGGTTTATATATTTCCAAAAAAATGTCTTTTGGATATGTTTATAGGTAATTTGTCTTCTTTAGATTAAAGTTTGACCATAAAGTAATCTTGTTTTTACCTTAGTCATTGTAATTAATTTTAATTACTTTCACTTATGTTTTTGGTCAGGAACTAATTTCACCTTATTAAATGTTATAAATTATGTTGATTTCAAATATAGAATCCATTTTTCTATATTCTAATTTCATAATGGTAAAATTTTAATTTAAATTTAATCCCATAGATAGGAAGACAAAGAAAGTTTAGTAAAAAATGGTCAAATGTATGGTATGTTTTTATATCTAAATTTAATGTGAATTTTTTCCAATGAACTAAAGTTATTTAACTTATATGAAATTGGTTTAATTATTCTTAAAAACATGTTAAAAAATTTATTTAACTATAAAAATAAATTGGAAAAAATGTAGTTTTGAACAAAAATTTAGTATTATTCACTATTCAAAAGAATATGAAACTTCTCATAAAAATACAAAAAATTGAACCAAAGTAAATTATGGTATTTAGATTAAAAAAATTAAGTTTATTTTTTCAAAAAAAAATTCTTAAAGCGTAAAAAATTATATCTAAAATTGGTTCTCCATTAAAAGTTGGTAAAATTACCTTTAAAAAAATACATCTTTTTATTCATAAAATTGTATTTATTCTCTTATTATACTTATAAAAATCATTTGATGAGTATAGAAATAATTATTTAATATATAATATATAAATTTTATTGAAATCATTAATTAAAAGTCGTTTTAATAATTTATTGAGATAAAATTGTGTCTATAGATAGAAAAAACATGTTATAAGAAATGCTACTTCTTTATTTTCAAATAGTTCTTAAAAATAATTCTAATAATAAATAAAAAAAAGATTCATTTTTTTTAAATCATGTTTTCAAAATTTATTTTAACCTATTCATGAATTCCATTCCAACGTCTAGGTAATAGCTATAATAATATTTAAATAATAATATGAGTAGTATATTATTCGTTTGGTAAAACTCAACCTTGCATGCTATGTAAGCTATTGAAGATACTTGGTATTGTGTGTTACACAAGCCAAAATTATCCAAACATAGTACTGCAAAAACAAAAATTTAATCTAAGTGTTACATATACTGACGTCTTAACTTGGTGCTGCATATAATGCAAGCCAAACAGAAGCTATATTTAGTATTGTGTGAAATAAAAAATGTCAAAAATATTAAATTATTTTTAAAAAAGAAATTCAAAAAATATTGGGGAGTGAAAATATATCTATAGTCACTCTTGGTACTTTTTGATTCCCTTCAGCATTATGAACACCCCAAAAGTGGTCATGGGACTCATGGACCGATCATTCAAATTTTTTTAGATTGGTTTGTGATGGTCTTCATCGACGATATCCTATTGTACATAACATCCAAGTATGAGAATAAGAGAAACTTGATGATGGTTCTAGACATGCTATGTGAGTACCAGCTATGTGGGAGGATCTCAAAGATTCAGTTCTAGATTCAGGAGGTCCACTTTTAGGGACATGTCATCTCATTAGATGGTGTAGTAGTGGACACAGAAAAGGATGAGGTATTGTTATCTTATAATCCACCCAAGAGCATGATGGAAGTGCATATATTCATTAGGTTTGACAGACTACTATCAGAAATTCATGCCTCATATCTTTAGAGTATTATATACCTTGATTAATTTCACCTGGAAGGGGTATCCTTTCATGTGGATATAGAGGTACCAATAAGGTTTTTATATGTTTATGTAGAGATTGATAAACTAACCAAACATTAAATTTATAGAGAAGGGTGATGAGTACATAGTGTTCAATAATTCTTCAGAGACTAAACTTGGTTATGTTATGATGTAGTGGTATGAGTTGATTACCTATATGTAATGTTAGTTGAGACCACACAATAAGAACTACATGACATATGATCTCTAGTAGGCAGTGGTAGTCTGTGCATGGAAGATGTTGTAACACTACCTTATAGGTGAGTGGTTTATCATCTACTAAGACCATAAGAGCCTTAAGTCCTTATTCTCTTAGAAGTATCTTAACCCGATATAGTGACGATGGTAAGAGTTCATCTAGTATTATAACTTCAAGATAGTCTATACTCTTGGGAAGGGAATGTGTTGGGATATACAATTAGTAACAGATCATGTTATATGTTTTTAGCTAAGTTGTTTGAGAAGTTAGCCTCGTGGCAGTTGTCCTTAGTGGATGAGAACAATTTAGGTTATCTCCAATCGATGGTTGGTACCCAACTACATTAATAGCATGTTAGGGAGGATAAACAGGGTGATACTAATTGTGAGACAATAGATGATCATATATCTACTCAGAATGCCCCTTATAGATTTTTTGAAGGTGGTGAGCATGCCATAATTTTTAGATGATGGACGATAGCACTAGTGACATTGGAAGAGGAGTTGATGAGATAGATTCATACATCCCCTTTACAAGTACATAAAGGTGTGGAAAAGATTTATCAGGACCTCTGAAAATAGTTTTAGTGACTATGAATGAAGAGGTTAGTAGTAATGATATTCTCATGATGCCCCAGTTCTTAGTAAGTGATGGATTAACACTAAGTTCTAGTAGGTTTATCTCAACCCCTTGAGGTTTTAGAGTGGAAGCGGGATGAAATATATATAGAATTCATGATAGGGTTACCACATATGTTCATAATACTTGATTACACTTCGGTGATCATAAAATAACTCACCATGTCGAACTACTTCCTAGATATTCAAGACAAGATTTTAGAAGATAGATTTAGATTCCTTTATATGCAAGAGATTGTCTAGTTCCATGAAGTTCCATAAAAAATAATTTCAAAACATGATGATTTCTTCACATAAAGATCAAGGAAAGGATTTTAGGAGGTATTTGGGAATCAGTAGTGTTTGAGAATTACTTTTCACCCCTGAGTAATAGACATACTTAGTGGACCGTTCATGTTAAGGAGGAAATGTTTTGGGATTTTGTGTTAAACTTTTTAAAAGTTTAGAGGATCATAAAAAATTAATGTAGTTTTTATACAAAAATAGATACCATTACACCATCAGTATGTCACTAATCGTGTCATTATATGGGTTACCCTGCAAGTCAACACTATGTTGGAATAACTCAGGAGAGTCACACTTATGGGACGAAAGTTAGTGTGATCTCCTAAAGAGAAGGTGTTTATTATCCAAGAGTAGATGGGGAATACAAAGATCCATCCAAATTTCTATAGAGAATGATGTTGGTGGCCTTTGGAGTTCAATGAGAGGGACTATGTGTTCCTGAAGTATCACCTCGATGTAGATTGAGGATATATTGGATAGGGTAGTAAGCTATCTATGAGATTCATTGAAACTTTCTAGATACCGTGTATAGGTCTTACATGTGTTATAGCTGGGTAGGTGCATGCATCACCCACCAAATGTTATTGAATAGGGTGAGATGGACATCAAGTATGAAGCTACATTTGTGAAGTACCCAATAGATATCCAGAATCTATAGGAGAATATCCTTTGTCAGTAAGAAATTCCAATAGTGTATGATCAGTGGAAGTATAATAATCTCTAAGAGAGCACCTTGGAGTATGTGACCCAAATGAGAGCTTAGAACCCACATATTTTTGAGTAGTCCTTTTCGCCTTTTGAGATAAAAATCCCAAATGTGAGGAGAATGTAACATATCAATTTTTTCAATTTAAATCTTTATAATATATAAAATAATATTTTTATATACAAGTGATAAGAAAATGTGATATTATGAGGATCAGTGAGTAGGGGATTAATATTTAATTTTTTAAGTATATTAAAATGTACATGCATAGTTTCTTTAAAAATTGGAATTAATCTTGAATACAGTTTAAAATCAGAAATATAAGGCTAAAATTGAGTTTGGAGTGTGAGATTTACCCTAGGAGTGGAATAATATTTATTGGCATAGAGAATTTGTGAAAACTTCATCACAAGCATAAATGAGGAAATAATTTACTTACATTAATTTATTTATATGTTTTGATGAAAAGAAATGGGAAACTCTATTTAAACCTCACTATTGAAAATTACTAGTGTCATCAACCAAACCTGATAATTTATATGAGATCTTAGAGTAGCTTTAGTTACTGTGGGATCATGGATCTTTCATTGGAGTACCGCATGGATTTCCAACGATAGTGCAACTTATGAATCTCTCCAACGACAGTGATGTAAGATCATTATTCATCAGTGATTGATCTATACTCAAGGTATGGAATTTATTTTATATGTATATATCAATGTTTTCTTATCCAATGTTTAACAATACTAAATCAACAAATGGATTGATTTGTGGATTGATCGTATTGCAGTTATGGGATTATTTGATGAGAACCTAGTAATTTCCCTTGTGGTTTAATTTGAATCTCTGCATTTTTCATTCTAATGGAAACAAATCAAGAAGAAAATGAAAATTAGTTAAGTTATATTCCTCATGTTTTTATTTTATGTATTTCTTCACCCGTTCTTTGTGCGTTCATTACCATCATTCATTTTGGAAGGTGGTTCAAAAAATACTTGATAATCAATCATTGGACACATTTTTTTTCTATGTAATGGATTGATACCGTAGTTTCAGGTTCATGTTGATGATGGGATCACACTGTGATGGTGGTAACAATAAATCGAGTCTGAATTAGTGAAATTTTATCATGAGTTTTGGGCGTATGATGAAGGCATGGATACAATTGACAATTCTCAAGGAAATGAAAGTTATAATCCAACCATTAGTGATGGAAAGGATGGTCAAACCCATATATGAGATTTGTGGGTTTTAATGGAGTTGGTGGTTAAAAAATCATGGAACCATGTGAATAAATCCAAGGTTTGTGAAAAAACATCCACTGCACGACATGTAAAAAAATAACACACGTTGTGTTTAGGGATGAAGCTATGATTCCTTGGTTTCTATGTAATCGTAAGGATCACATTCCATGTGATAATTGTCACAAACCTTGTGTCCCATTTTTGGAATCTCATACTATACTATGGGAGTAAAATTTTAGGCACAGGGGCATTGGTTGAGTACACGGGCATGAGTCGGTACCTAGACACGACCAGGTGTATATGGACATGGTCTGGTACCAGTGACCAGCCTAGTGTACATGTGAACGGGTTGATATACATGGGAAAATCTAGTGTTAGTAGTACACACTGTGTACTATTCATACATGTTGTGTACTTTTTCAGAAAAGTCTTAGAGCCCTTCATCTCTTTATAATGGACTAGTTACCTTAGGCCATGTTTTCATAGTCCTCTTCTATGAGGTTATAGTATGTAATTTTATCTTAATAATATGATTGTAATCCCCAATATGGTAATCTATTTGGACGGAGTTTCAAAATCCCCTTGTGAGGAATGAAATGGGATCCTATATCATATTCTACCCTAGGTAGAGTTCCTGGTATTGGAATGACCAAAACCACCTGAGCGTCAATCCCCTACGTAGTGTGTTATTCTAGTTTAGTTTATCTTGTATTAAACCATAACCCTGGGTGTGATCCTTATCTATGTATCGATATATTCATACTTCCAAAACATATCTTTCTTATAGTGGGACCCCACAAGCATGATATCTCATATGGACTCCATTGGTGTTATTAGGCTCACAGAGTGAGTTTTCTTGGGTGAGTGTTTCTATAGAATCTTGATCAGAATCCTAAGTATGCAATGTGGTTGTGACCATACCTTGAGATTGAATTTCTACTTTAATCATATCTGGATGTTTCTAGAGTATGTATTATATACTATTGAATTGACCTTTTGATGAGATGACTGTTATCTTGATGATGTATGCTTTTGTGATTTTGGGTGTGCTATTGGGTATTGTTATACACACCTCTTTTTGCATTATTCCCACTCATGTTATGTATTATACTGACAATAGACCATTTTTTAGTGTTCTTGGTGGTTTAGGCATAAATGAAGCTTAGTTTTGTGATAAATATACCATGGTGTGTACAAGGAGAAAAATTTGACTACTATCACCTCTTTCTATAAGGTTGGGATTCTTTACAGTTTCTTGTGGGATTATATTTAGAAATTTTTTCTTTCCAGATTTATTTTCATACTCTTTTGTTGTATTTTGGTGTATACATGTATTGGTATTAGTTTTTTTACATTTCATTATTTTATTGGATAAGATTTTTGTTTTTTGTGTACATGAACGTTTGGCCAAGGCCTCCCATATGAGTGTTATGCCTACTTGGAGCTAGTCACTAACCCCTAGCCTATTGGAGGCAGGATTTGGGCAGTCACACTAATCTTACCATCAGTTGGACATGCCTCGGTGTTTTGGGTCATGAATGATCATATATCAATTCATCTTTAATTGAGAATAACTATTTT
Organism: Viscum album; assembly: GCA_963277665.1. Lineage (NCBI taxonomy): Eukaryota > Viridiplantae > Streptophyta > Magnoliopsida > Santalales > Viscaceae > Viscum > Viscum album. The sequence goes on from OY728136.1 coordinate 1,881,063,035, forward strand.
GTTTTCTTGAAAGCTTAAGAGAGAATGGAGGGAGAGCGTGATTTAGATATTTAGATCTCTCCTTATCCATTTTACACACAAAAATGCCATTTAGTAAAGTGATATAATTAGATATTTATAATGGGGGTTATGTTCGTAAAATCACACACAAGACCTTTCCAAACTCCTTAATTCTTATTTTACCCCTTGTCTAATAATAATAATAATATTATTATTATTACTATTAATCACTTGACATGTGTAATACTACTGAGAATAAAATTAAATACCACTTATAATATTTCCAATTTCACCATTAAGCTTCATTCTATTTTCTTCTTCTACATTTACTAATCCTAAAATAATGATTATTTAAAAAATATATGTATTTGTATTATTCTATGATGAAAATAATAAATATTATATACTCAAAAATTGAAAATAAATATTTATTATTATTATTTGACTCACTTTTTATTTCAAATAACTTGTGATTAAATTATTGTGATCAACCAAACTCAAATAAATAACATTTATTCTAACTTATTAAACTCAATAATTTAATTTATCTAAGATTTTGGAAACACTTAGTGTGTGACCCTCAAGGCCTGTTTCTCAGTGGAATTTGGAATAACCATCTAAAGTCCAAGGTTAGTGTTCAGTAACATACCAAGTGTAACATCCCAGTTCTGGAAGCCACCTAGAGGTTCCCCATACCCGTTTGGTCACACGACCTCAACCTCATTTCCCCAAATTCCAAAGGCTGCTTATTGGAAGTGAGGGCCTTGGGTGTGATAGTAGATAAACTATGCCCTCATTGGAAGAGTAACATAGCAGAAGTAAAATAGATAACAATAGAGGAAGTGGTAAAACATGCAATAAGTAAATAGCCGAAGTAATAAATTACTGGAGCACACACATATATATGATGAATGATACATATATATAATTAAGCATAAAAAAAATCAAAATGCTGGAATACAATACTAAACCAAAGAACAAAATAAAATCAAGTAAATAGCTCCAAAACATTGCAAACCTCAGCTCGGTTTCGTGCTCCCCAACTCCACAACAATCAAGTACCTGAAGTAGATGGGCACTTTCCCTTGTCTATACCTAAAGTAATATAATCTATTTGTGGCCAAAATCATGACCCAAAAGGGTGTGAGAATAATACCAGTAGGAAACCACCAAATTATCTGTGCCTAATAGTTAGTGAATATATATGGCAGGCAATAAGTAAAAGAAGAAGTAAACAAAGATGTACTTAAAAGTAAACAATCCGATAGTTTCATTTATAATCATTTACTTTTAGGTGTTTAATCAACCAAAAACAAATACAAGTTACCCTATATGTAGTTATTATAGCCTAACCCCTCTAGCTCACATTATAAGAGAAGATATAACAATGAATCTCTAAGGAAGCACTCACTGTCAATTCCCCCTATAGTCCTTTAACGGTAATCTACAGACACTTTGAGGAAGCACTCATCGTCAATCCCTCATGTGGCCTCATAACGTAACTATATACACTATGAGGGATAAATCAATTTCAATACCCACCTATGGTCTCAGTGCGTGATAATTATAACAGACACTCTGGGAAATCCCACAACATCAATTTCCCCTATGGTCTCTCTACACCAGGTTCCCGCAGCCCCGTGTAAGCAATTGTGCCCCAACAATAATCAGTAGCCAAAGTAAACCTCAAGAACTAATTGAATAAACAAACTACAATATATCATAGCATGTCATACAATAATGACTCCATCATAACAATACTAGGAATTTAAAGCAATCAACAACCTAACATGAAAGGCTAAGGACTATAAACACACAATACCCTGAACAAGGGTATTGGGCACTTTTTCACATATAACTCAATGACTATCCACAGAAAGGAACAAAACACCTACCTTAGTGTTGTGAGATCGATATACGTGAACCCGAGGCCTTGAATCTCACTAGGATACTATAGATCTACAAAAAATATTAAAATGTTCAACTGAGGATAACCCCCGAGAGAGGAGAAATCAGGAGATGAAGTTCTAGAAGTAGGAATAACTCACTGTGGTGATTCCAACGCAATAAACAACCGTCGATTCAGAGAAAGGATGGTGTGTCGGGGTCTCAGAGAAGATACAGGGCCAAATGGATGCTCCTAGATGATACAAATGAAGTAGAAGTGTGTTCTGTCCATCAGACGTGACCCCTGTCCGTTTAATGAAAAAAAGCAAATACACGATGTGTTATTTAAAATTACACGATGTGTTCTTTAATAGTATAGGGTGTGTACTTACCTTTTCCGGCCTCAAATTTAGGTGGTCTCTAGGTCACCACACATGTCCATGTACTCGTCCATTACATGGCTAGTACATTATCATCCGCGGCAACTGGGTACACTGCGTGTACTTAGAATACACGGTGTGTACTCCGGAAATTTCTAGAAACTACTCTTTTCTAAAAAACAACCAGAAAAGAAAAACATACTTGAAATGAAGATCCGAGTTCTCACACCAAAATCTTATAAACGTTTACAGTGTAATATATTCCCTTACCACGATATCTATAACAACCTAGGTAATGATAGAATAATTTTTTAATTATTATTAGTATTATTGAAATATGTAGTCATGTTATTATAAGATTTTATTTAAAAGACTAATTTTAAAGATATAGAATTTTATTTTGAAAAAATAAATTTTATTTTCAAATTTATCATGTCAAAATTATCTTAGGACCATTTTTTGATTATATTATGAGAAGTTTTATTTTTCATTGAATAGTGAAATATACTAATTTTTATTGAAAAATGTATTTTCTTTTTGAATTATTTAGAAGTTAAATTTATGTTTTAGATTAGTTTTAAAATTTAATTTCTTAGTTTTTATTTATAATAATCCAATTATGGTTTCTGAAAATGATTTTATACTTGAAATTAGTTAAAAATATATTATGTTTTAAAAGTTTATTTTTCTGAAAAAAACTATTTTAATGTGCTTTGCCGATTTAATTTTAAATTAAATTAGGAAAATTCTGTGTTTTTAATTTTGTACAATGATTTTAATATTTTTAACCATAAGATCCAAATTTAGGAAATAAGACACTTTTATTTATTGGAAAATATGAATAGTAGCTTTTGTAATTTTTATCTCCACGATAAAGGATAAATCCTGTAATTAGGGGTAAATATTAAATGATAAGGATTATAAAATGACCATAAAACATGAGATAATTATATTGGATGAGTAATATTTTTACATAATCACTCAATTTTTGGTTATATGATCATTTATGTCCACTTGGATCAGATTATGACCTTTATAATATTTTATTTAAAGAAATGTTAAACTTGACCCACTCTTGTTCTTAATAAGTATAATGTTTTTAATATAGGGTTATATAGAATACATTTTATATTATAAATACTATTTTTAAATATAATATATTTATATCAAACATGGTACTTTATTTTTAATTTTTAGTAAATAAATTATTAGCTTAAAATTATGCACAACACTAATGCAGTAATTTTTTAATTAATTGGAAAATCAAATAAATGATAAGATTTTTTTTAAAATAAATATAAATTGATATAATTAATTTAATAAAATTTTTTATAGATTAATTTTAAGTTTTGTGGATGTATTGACTGATTTTTTTAATATATCTTGTTGTACTGATATTTTTAAAAATCAAAGATATAAATAGTGTCAATATTAACATTTATGATATTTTAAAGAAAATAATATTTTATTAAATGATATAAAATTTAAAAAAATCATACATTTGTCCACGTGATTAAGATAAGGTTGAAAATAAAAACCATGATCAAATTATAGGTTGTTTGAAATTTATAATAATAATATTGTCCCTCAAAGAGTTAAAATCTTTGTTATCATGATAAGAGTTAAAGTGGTTAAATATGGGTAAAAAATAAATGATATGCATAAGAAAGTGACCTCAAATTTTCTAAAAACTATTTTGGGATATTTTCTGACCCATAATTATCTTATTTTTGAAATTACTCACTTTTGAACCATTTGGAAATGAAAATTATTTTATATTAATTAATATTTTGAGAAATTCCCAGAGTGCAACTCACCTCTCCTATAAAAGGGAACCTATTATTCTAATTTAAACACACTTGGAAACCCATTTGGTTTATCCAATATCTACCCAACTAATTTTTTATAGTCTCTAACCTAATTATGGTTCATTATTTTAGGCAGAAAACCATCCTTAGTGGTCTTAAGGTGTTAAGGAAAGGTGGTTGTCTAAAGAAGATGTATCATTTTTAATCAAGTGTATCTATATTATTTATTCTTAAACCACCTAAAAATATTCATAAACCATAAAAAATAAAAAAATAAATTATCCTACATATAATGATATGTTCTTATGTTAGTATCAGGAATCATATCAATCTACCTTCCATCAAAATGGAAAGGAGTTCATCATTAGTGTGTACGACAAATTACCACCTCGTGAATTATTTAATTCATTTTCCATCATAGTATCTTAATATTGGTTATAATTATTGAATTAATGTTTATATACAATATTAATGTAATGTTTATAATTATTTGAAGATAATATATCATTTAAATTATAACCATTCCTTGCGTAGAAAAATGATAACTTCATTTGTGCGTACATGTGGACTACCACCTCCCTGAAGAGATGTGATTCATTTTTAATCACCATATCACTTTTATACTATATGATTTTATATTTAAATAAATATTATGATTTATGTGATATTATTAACATTTTTTAAATATTATACTTTCATTCCTTCCATAATGATCATTGAAAAATGGAAACATTACTCATGCATACATACGACCTACTGTCTCCATAATTGTATCATAGATCATTTTTAATATCCATATTTATTGTAAGTATTTAAAATTATAATTGATTTATAAAAATTATATTTATGTAATTATTATTATTCTATATATGATGGATTAACGATCTTGTTGAGTGTAGTCAACCTACCTATGTCATTCTGGACATACCAAATGAATATCCTCGAAACGTTCGATGAGAAAATAATTAATTAAGTTCTTGTATATAAGATTGTAATAAGGACAATAAATGGAATAAAAAACATTTAAAAGGTTCTTATGTAAGTAAATAATTTATAAATGTTTATTATTCAAGAAGATAAAGAAAGTACATAGTGAATCAGATCCATAGTAAGGGACTCTTTAACTAAAAAACCTCGTTTTAAATGTTTTAAAGATTCATTTTTTAAATATTTTTCTCTATGATATATATGATTTTAAAATTATTTTAATGAATGTATTTATATGTAAATTAATGTTTTTAAAAGTAAATTTTCTAATTTCTCGCATTTTTTTTTTCAAAAAGGTATCTTTTTAAGGTTCTATGTAAATGAATTTCTTTTAAAAACCCATATTTTAGAGTTCATCTTACATTTTTTAAAAGTATAAAAGGAATGTTTTCTTAACTTATATAGAATGAGTATTTTTTTTCCAATTTCTAGATTCCTTAATGTTTTGAATATTTATTTACAAAATTACATAATAATTTTAGAAGAAAATGTTTTCCTTTATATGTGAAAAATATTCATTTAAAATAAGTGATTTTCCTCAAGGAATGTTTTTATGATGTAATAATTCAAGTTTTAGGATTATTTTGTGGTTCTTAAGAATTGTTAATGAGGACATGTGTCTCTATTATAAAACTAGGACAGGTGAGACCGTTATAGCTCTCTAAAGAATTGGGTAAGGGGATTATAACACCCCGAGATTTTATGAGAAGTATTATTTTAAATTTATTTGATGTCTTGTGTTGTATGCTACACCAAGATTATCTTGCGCTATACGCAACACCGTATTATCTTGCAGTATACGCAACACTATTCTTGGATCGTGTTACAAACAATTTCAAGTTTGTTTGATAGAATTTATTCTACGCAACATTGAGTACGTATATATATATATATTCAATTTATAAATGAAATATGGTTGGATTATGTTATACGCAACAACAAAGGAATCTTTCACTGCACACACTTGGCTTTCATTACATGCAATCACGACCTTCCTCGATAGTGTGTGTTTTACGCAATACCGAGTTTCACTAAAGAACGATATGTAATTAAAATATTATATAAACTAGCCATTATGAATAGTAATACCAATTTTTTGAAATTTTATAAATTTTATCTTTCAAAATGGACTTCATTTTTGAATTTGGAATATCGAAATTAGCCAAGGGTGGATTTTTGGTATTTTTTTGAAAACTTTCAATTTTTGATGAATAGTGAAAAAATACTAAGTTATAGTTTAAAACTGATTTTTTATTTAAATAATTATATATTTTATTTAGAATTATTTTAGGTCAAAATAGACACATAATACCTATATAATTTAAATGTAATTTATTAGAGTCAATTTATAATAATTTTAGATATATAAAAATTTTATAGAACTTTTCACCGTCTTTCACCCACCTCCGAGGAGAATTTGTAAATTTACATAAAACATAATTTTACCACTTCTGTGAGTTTAATTTTGAAAATCCGAGAGACACGGTTAATATCAAGGAGTAAAATATGGTTCAATAAAATTAAAATAATATTTGGTTAATAGTAACTTTTTACTTTTATTTACCACGGTTAAAAGTAAATAGGGTAATTAAGGGTAAAAGTGATATTATTATTACCCTAACACATGTACTAATTTTATTGGTTAAATTCAACCAAAAACAACCTTATAAATAAAATATGACCATTTAGGTCCACTTGGATTAGATTAGGACACTTATTATTATTTAATTCAAAGAAGAGTTAGAAGAATTAAAATCAAGGTTTTGTAAGTGAACAATTTTTAATATAAGGTTATACATAAGATAAATTCGACTATAAATATTCATTATAAATCTAAAAAGATTTCCTACATAATGGTATTTTATTTATAATTTTTAGACATTAAATATTTTAATTTATTTATGACACAATGATGATGCAGTAATTACTTTATTAATGAAATATTAACATAATTGATATTATAAATAGCCTAATAAATGTAATTTGAGTCTTTTTATGAATTAAAATAATTTTGTTGGTTAATATAACAGATTAGGGGTGGTTAGATGAATTTCTTTTGAAGTAATAATGCTTTTATGAATTCAGAAAAAACAAAATACCAAATAGTGTCAAAATTGACATAATAGAGTTTAAAACAAATATTAAATTATTAATTGATATACTATTCCTAAAAATCTAATTTTGAGCCAAAAGACTTATATAATAATATATATGACAATAATGAACCCATTGGGGTTCGATTTTTAGTTTATAGTAAGTTTATTAACTATATAGTGTAAGAATACAAGAAGACATGGTCAAAGTTAAATTATTTAAATTAAAGTTAAATCTAAATGATAAGGTTAAAATGGTAACCTAAACTTGTCTAAAACATATTTTTTGACCCATACCCACCCTACCATCTAAATAAGACACTTTTTAGCCATTATAAACCGAATATGTATTTATTATAAAATAATATTTTAATTTTTTCCTAAGGTGCCCCTCACCCCTCTTATAAAAGGGAAGTCCCCCTTCTCTCTAACTCTCACCTCCAAAGCCATTTTTCTCGACAAAAACCTACCCAAATACCCTCTCAACTATCCTCCCTTCATCCTAGTGGCCTTATTTTAGTCATAAAGCCAACCTAAGGATCCCTTTTGATCAAATCAAAAGGAAGAACCTGAATAAGATGTAAATATCTCACCACCTATTTCAAGTTCCTTTCTTATTCCACTTCCTAATTCTTTGTTGTTTCCATTATAAAATAATAAATCTAGTATATTATATATACTGTGATTTTACTATAAAAATTGTATATCCATATTAGTTATTTTATCCATCCTATGAATGAAAAAGTCACCACACGTGCGTACGTACAGCTTACCGTCTCCACGTCGTGGTGTAGTATGTTATTAAAACATTTTAATCATTTGTATGTGTATAATAATGAGTATAAATGATATAAATGTTAAATATATCATTATTATGATTATTTTTATATGATATAACATCCAATTATATACTATTTTAATACCAGAATAATGATATCATCGCTCGGGCGTACGTACGGACTACCGTCTCCACGAACACGATGAGATTCATTTTCCATGACTAACCATTCAAGTTTGATTATAAAGTATATATAATAAATAATCATGAAATATATTACATAATAATGATACTGAATTTATGTATATATATGTTTCATTTACTTAACTCCATTCAATTTAATAAGGGAACGAAAATAGCGTTCATGCGTACGTACGACCTACCGTCTCCATGAACGGTGTATTTCATTCCATTTATTGATCTATCATATATATTTATATGCTGAATATATATTATATATAAATCATGTTTTGAATTCTGGAATTAAGTAAATCTGGATATAAGTAATAATATCAAGAACAACAAGTCGAAACACGTACGATAAATGAAACATTTTACCCAAAACGCCGCTTTAACATGGAATTTACAAAAGAATGGGTAATATAAAGTCATAAGTGAATCATATACGATATCATAAATATTATTATGGTTCTGTTACAATTTAATAATATGTTTAAACTCACTATACAGGAGTCTCGGAAACATATGGAAGAAATTGGACATAAGGTAAGGGATTATTATTCCAATCTCATTCTTATCCGAGATTGTTTATTAGTAAGTATTTACTCGGGTCGTGTTTATCATCCATGTCCATATATTCTGAAAATATTTTCATAAAATGTTTACTTTTCTTCCATGTATGTTGAAAGTCATTTTTATCCTTTTTTTACATTTACCACATCGTATGGAAGGAATCTATCTTTTGTTTACCATACAAGGTAGTTTCTGACTTTTCTGAAAAAAGTACAAGAAGAATGTTTTTTAACTTATACGGCATGAATGGATTTTTACGGTTTCATATAACCATTTCTTCATGAATTTTACTCTACAATATTTCCTGATTATTTTCAACAAAATCCTTTTCTTTTAATAGTGAATGAAATTTTGTGAAAAGAAAATGATTTTGAAGAAGAAACGATATTTTCCTCAATAATTCATTTCAAGTGTTTTGTCAAAAATATTTTCCATCTAAGATGACATTATTTAGTATGATTATGTTTCATATATATTTTCTCTATTATTTACATGGATTGATTCTTCTTATGATTAAATTATATCCATTTGTTTTATATGGATTACGTTATGATGGGATAGTGTTTATGAAACCCATTTTATTGTTTGGGTTATGATGAATGATTTATGTTTATTTTGTGGAATAAGTAAAAATGATTTCATTATGATATGGGTGAGACCTATATCTCCCTATAATTCATTGGGTAAAGATTTATATCTCATGAGATAGACATGGCTGGAAAAGAAAGTAAAATCCTGTTCAGTAATACAGGGCTGGAATGAAAAGTAAACCCGATTCAGTAATGGACTTTGTCCACTATGATAGTCTTGGCAGCAATGCTTTAACTACTATGGAAATCATGTCAAGTTCTTTATGGTTTTCCACAATTACATGTTTTATTACCATGATATTTTATCATTATTGATGTTCCATTATGATCTATGCCTTATGTACTTCCAAGATTCATGTCATTGCTCAAGATTTTGATGTATCATGTTCATGTTTTTTACGGTCAAATGTTTATTGATTGTTTATATGTTCACAATGTTTACCCTTACTGAGCATTTGAGCTTGCCTTTTTTATGTTTTCTTTTCCCAAGGATATAAAGAAAGTTTTTAGTTATGAAAAAAAGAAAGATCTTTATGGGAGATGTTGAAGATAATTCAACATGATTAGAAGTTTATGTTCCAAGTTTATAAAGACACTAAACTATTACGGTCCTTGGATGTCAGTTTTTCTTATGTGTTAAGTATTTCACAAAAGTAATCTAAAAGTAATGTAATGTCCATATACGTCAGGTTTGGGTATCTACAATTGGAATCAGAGGAAGGGTTTAGTCAATCTTTGGAAACTAGGATGCGAAAACTTTAGTGAGATCCCTAGAGATATTTTTGAGGTATGTCTAGGGATGTACCTAAGGTTAAGTATAAGTATAGGTTACAGTTCTAAAATTACGTTAACAATCTTAGAATTAAACCTAAGATTTTAGATATTGAAGGTACTTCCCATTTATTATGTTATTTTCCTAGTATGGTTTTTGCCTCTTACACTATTCTTTTTTGGTTTTAGACAATGGATGGAATCCAAAGGAACCATGTTGATCAATGTAATGGTAAATGCAATGATTTTCCTTCTGAACAAACCAATGTTATGGGAGATAGATTGAAAAATCTTATTGCTATACTTACACAAGATATGAATCATTATAGACTTCCGAATGAGCAGAGATGGGAACAATATTCTATTGAGTCCTTCATGAGGCAACGCCCACATTCTTTTAGTGGGTCTTCTGATCCACTTGTTTCTGAACAATGAATAAGTACCATTGAAAAGATATTTTCCATACTTCTATGTTCGGAGAATGAAAAAGTCAATCTGGATGTTTACTATTTAGAAGGTGAAACAGACCAGTGGTGGACTCTAATTAAGAATACGAGGCCCCAAGATGAAATTGAAACCATAGAATGGGATGAGTTTAAGGACTTGTTTTGCAATAAGTACTTCCCTCGTATTCTTCAAAAAAAAGATAGAAAAGGAGTTCCTTGAGATTAAGAAAAAGGATGATGAATCTGTAGGTATATATGAGGTGAATTTTACAAGGCTTGAAAGGTATGAATCTGGCATTATCATCCAACCTGAAAGTATAGTTGATCGACTCTTTAGTGGCTTAAAACCAAGTCTTCAAAGGGAATTAGCGATAAGAGACTTCATTAGCTATGAATAAATTGTGCGTTGTGTTATCAAGGTATAACAGGAAGTTGGTGTTACATATCCATCTCATGGTTTTGATAAAAAACAAAAGATGGAGTTCAAGGAAAAATCTCAAAACAATGGTGAAAAGAATACGAATGTTTCTTTATGCTCAAAGTGTGGAAAGAATAATAGTGGAGATTGTCTTAAATGGACTAGAAAATGTTTTAAGTGTATAAAAGAAGGTCATTGAGAAGCTGAGTGTCGAAATAATGGAAAAAGGGTAGCTAATGATGTGAATAGAGAAAATACTATAGAGAAGGCACCACCAACACTTTATTGCTTCAAGTGCAAGGAAATGGGGCATTATGCTAATCAATGCCCTAATCCAAGGGTTAATGATGATCGACGTGAGCAACCTCTTAAGGAAAAGGACAAATGGAAGTCACATATGATCACTATTGGCGATGTTGAATATGACAATGATGTGGTGGAATGGTTAAGTGTTTATGTAATGGGATTCCAAAATAATGTTGTATATAGTATTGTGGAATATTGGAATATTTATGTATTGGTCTATTGTGGTTTTCAATAATTTTATGGTACCGGTAACCATCAAAAGTGATTGAAATATTTTTGGAAAGCATATGACATGCACATAATGAAGGGATAAGGAGAAAATGAAATGTTTGATAGTATTCATGAGCTCATGACTGATATAAGGAAAAAGTGACATCATGGTTTGAGTATAAATAATTTTTGGGATTTTGGTATGTGGAAAGAGTTAACTTTTGACAGCATTAATGTTTTCAATAAAGTTCAATGGGTATTAATTTTTCAAAAGAATACATGATTAAGGTATTCACATATTTGGAATGTGACCAACAAGATATACCTTATGATAAATGGATGATAAATGATGGTATTCATGTGCTTGTTATGTGACCTTTAAAGTAATCGTTTTCTTTATACTATGAGCTTGGACCGAAGTATTCTGGATAATCCTAAATATTGGAATGAATTAAGTTAGAAATAAGATAGTATTGTTTAAGGCTATAATTTTTTTGACATTATTGCAGGAATGTTATAATAATGTAGTTTTAGAAACAGGGACAACCTGCAGGACGGGCGTCATCCCGTCGCGTCAGACAATGTTGCACGAATCGAACCCACAACCGATGTGCGACTGGACTTTATCGCCTACCTATGGCCTACAAGAAGTCCCTAGTTAGTAGAAACTAGTTTTATTTTATTAAGAGGTATGATAGATTAAGTATAAGTCCATTTTTGGAATCACATACGATTACCATCACCATAGATGGACTTATGTATATTTGATAACATTTGCTAACATTTTCTATGAGACAGATGGAATGAACCATAATTCTATCACATGATCTGCTAATACTTCACGAATGAAAAATTCAACTTCATTTCATTAAGATATGAAGTGGAAGTTATTCGAGGCACAAACAATAGTGGGATTATACTTAAATCAAGTAAGTATTTTTTTTAATTCAAAAATTATTCAACATTTGGGAAATGATCTTGAAAACCAAAAATGTTGTCCTAGTGCCCTTATATCTAATAAATCTGATGGTACCTTAGATCATCACAAATTTATGGCTTTTTGATTGTTGTCTTTTTTCATAGCCATGTCCTCTACCACTCATCGTCCAAAGTATATGGTTATATTTGTCTTCCATATCCATATTTTCACCTATGTTATCCTATATGGAAACCTAGTAATGAGTTAATTTGGGTAACCATTATGTTTTTTACTTCACTTTTTGAAATTATGTTTTGGTATTCCTTTTTACAATGTGGGTTTCTATAAAAGAAACTTTCAAGTATTAAACGATTTACAGCCCTGAAGAATTTCGAGGGTGAAATTCATTTTAAGGGAAGTAGAATGTAACACCCCGGGATTTTATGAGAATTATTCTTTTTAATTTATTTGATGCCTTGTTTTGTATGCTACACCAAGATTATCTTGCACTATACGCAACACTGTATTAGCTTGTAGTATACACAACACTATTCTTTCATCGTGTTACACACAATTTCAAGTTCGTTTGATAGAAGTTATTCTTCGCAACATTAAGTGTGTATATATATATATATTAAATGTATAAATGAAATATGGTTGGATTTTTTTATACACAACAACAAAGGAATCTTTCACTACACACACTTGGCTTGAATTACATGCAATCATGACCTTCCTTGATAGCATGTGTTGTACGCAATACTGAGTTTCACTAAACAATGATATGTCATTAAAATATTATATAAACTAGCCGTTATGAATAGTAATACACACTTTTTAAAATTTTATAAATTTTACCTTTCAAAATGTACTTCATTTTTAGAATCGGAATATCAAAATTAGCCTAGGGTGAATATTTGGTATTTTTCTGAAAATTTTCAATTTTTGATGAGTAGTGAGAAAATACTTAGTTATAGTATAAAAATGAATTTTTATATAAATAATTACTAATTTTATTTAAATTTATTTTAGGTCAAAATAGACACATAATACCTATATAAGTTCAATGTAATTCATTGGAGTCAATTTAAAATAATTTTAGATATATAAAAATTTTATAGAACTTTTCACCGTCTTTTGCCCACCTCCTAGGAGAATTTTAAAATTTACATAAAACTTAATTTTACTCCTTTTGTGAGTTGAATTTTGAAAATAAAAGAGACACGGTTAATATGAAGGAGTAAAATGTGGTTCAATAAGATAAAAATAATTTTTTTGTGAATAGTAACTTTTTACTTTTATTTACCACGATTAAAAGTAAATAGGGTAATTAAGGTTAAAAGTGACATTATTATTACCCTAAAACATGTAATAGTTATATTGGATAAGTTTAATTCATCCCAAAACGACCTTAGAAATAAAATATGACCATTTAGGTCCACATTCATTAGATTTGGACATTTATTAATATTTAATACAAAGAAGAGTTAAAATAATTAAAATCAATGTTTAATAAGTAAAACAATTTTAATATAGGGTTATACATAAGATAAAATCGTCTATAAATATTAATTAGAAATATAAAAAGATTTCATACATAATGATATATTATTTATAATTTTTATACATTAAATAATTTAATTTATTTATGACACAATGATGATGCAGTAATTACATTATTAATGAAATATTAACATAATTGATATTATAAATACCCAAATTAATGTAATTTGAGACTTTTTATGAATTAAACTAATTTTATAGGTTAATATAACATATAAGGGTTTTTTATATGAATTTTTTTCGAAGTAATAATGCTATTATTAATTTAGAGAAAACAAAATACCAAATAGTGTCAAAATTGACATAAAAGAGTTTCCAAAACAAATATTAAATTATTAATTGATATTCTATTAATAAAAATCTAAGGTTCAGAAAAAAGACTTATATAATAAAATATATGACATTAATGAACCCATTTGGGTTATATTTTCAGTTTATAGTAAGTTTATTAACTTTATAGTGTAAGAATACAAGAAGACACAGTAAAAGTTAAATTATTTAACTTAGAGTTAAATCTAAATGATAAGGTTAAAATGCTAACCTGAACTTGTCTAAAACATATTGGTTGAGATTTTTTCGACCCATTCCCACACTAGACTCTAAATAATACACTTTAGAGCCATTATAAACTGAATATGAATTTATTATAAAATAATATTTTTAGTTTTTCCTAAGGTTTCCCTCACCCCTCTTATAAAAGGGCACTCCCCCTTATCTCTAATTCACACCTACAAATCCATTTTTCTAGGACAAACCCTTCCCAAATACCTTCTAAAATATCCAAAATTCATCTTATAGGACTTACTTTTGTCAGAAATCCAACCTAAGGATCCCTTTTTATCAAATCAAAAGGAAGAACACAAAGAAGAGGTAAATATCTCACCAACTATTTCAAGTTTTTTTCTTCTTCCACTTCCTTTTTCATTTTTGTTTTCATTAAAAATTAATAAATCCAATATCTTCTATATACCGTGATGTTATTATAAAATTTTTACAACCATATTAGTTATTTTATCCATCCTATGAATGAAAAAGTCACCACATGTGCATACGCACGACTTACTGTCTCCACGTCGTTGTGTAGTTTGTTATTCAAACATTTCTTTATTTGGATGGGTATAATAATGAGTATAAATGGTATAAATAATAAATATAACATTATTATAATTCTTTGTATATGATATACTATCCAATTAGAAACTATTTTAATATCAAAATAATGATATCATCGCTTGTGCCTACGTACTGCGTACCGTCTCCACGAATGTGATGAGATTCATTTTCCCTGATTCACCATTCAAGTATGAATATAAAGTATATATAATAAATAATCATGAAATATATTACATAATAATTATACTAGATTTATGTACATATATGTTTCATTTACTTAATTCAATTCAATTTAATAAGGGAACGAAAATAGCATTCATGCGTACGTACGACCTACCGTCTCCATGAACGGTGTATTTCATTCCATTAATCGATCTATCATATATATTTATATGCTGAATATATATTATATATAAATAATTTTTTAAATTATGTAATTAAGTAAATCAGGATATAGGTAATAATATCAAGAACAACAAGTCGAAACATGTACGATAAGTGAAAAGATTTTACCCAAAACGTTGCTTTAACATGAAATTTTAAAAAAGAACGATTAATATAAAGTCATAAGTGAATCATATATGATATCATAAATATTATTATGGTTATGTTAAAAGTTAATAATATGTTTAAACCCACTATACAGGAGTCTCGTATACATACAGAAGAAATTGGACTTAAGGTAAGGGATAATTATTCCAATCTCATTCTTATCCAAGATTGTTTATTCATAAGTATTTACTACGGTTATGTTTATCATCCATGTCCATATGTTCTCAAAATGTTTTCATAAAATGTTTAATTTTATTCCATGTATTTTTAAAGTAATTTTTACCCTTTTTTGACTTTTACCACATCGTATGGAAGGAATCTATCTTTTTTTTACCATACGAGGTACTTTTTGACTTTTCCGACAAAAGTATAAGAAGAATGTTTTTTTAACTTGTACAACATGAATGGATTTTTATGGTTTCATATCGCCTTTTCTTCATGAAGCTTACTATAAAATATTTCATGATTATTTTCAACAAAATCCTTCTCTTTTAACAGTGAATGGAATTTTTTGAAAAGAAAATGATTTTGAAGAAGAAAAGATATTTTCCTCAAGAATTCATTTCAAGTGTTTTTCAAAACTATTTTCCATCTAAGATGAAATTATTTAGTATGATTATGTTTCATGTATAATGTATCTATTATTTACATGTTTTGATTATTCTTATGATGAAATTATATCTATTTGTTTTATATGGATTACGTTATGATGGGATGATGTTTATGAAATCCATTTTATTGTTTAGGTTATGATGAATGATTTATGTTTATTTTGTGGAACAAGTAAAGATGATTTAATTATGAGATGGTTGGGACCTATATCTCCCTACAACACATTAGGTAAAGATTTATATCTCATGAGAGAGACATGGCTAGAACGTCAAGTAAAATCTGGTTCAGTAATAGAGGGCTAGAACGACAAGTAAACCCGATTCAATAATGGACTTTGGCCACTATGATGGTCTTGGCCGCAATGATTTGACTACTATGGAAATCATATCAAGTGCTTGATGGTTTTCCATAATTAAATGTTTTATTACCATGATATTTTATCATTATTGATGTTCCATTATGTTCTATGCCTTATGTACTGCCAAGATTCATGTCATTGCTCAAGATTTTGATGTATTATGTTCACGTTTTTACGTTCAAATTTTTATGGATTGTTTATATGTTCACAATGTTTACCCTTACTGAGAATTTGAGCTCACCCTTTTTATGTTTTCTTTTCCGCATGATATAAAGAATGTTTTTAGGTAAGAAAAAAAGGAAGATATTTATGGGAGATGTTGAATATCTTTCAACATGATTAGAAGTTTATGTTCCAAGTTTCTAAAGGAACTAAACTATTACAGTCCTTGGATGTTAGTTTTTTTATGTATTAATTATTCGGAAAAAGTAATCTAAAATTAATATAATTTCCATGTACGCCATGTTTGGGTATCTATAAAGATAGAATTAAAAAATGAGGTTTCTCATAAGAGATTATGAGAATATACTACATTTGTTAGTCTAAATGTATTTGTGATGGTTACTATCTGTGTAGTCACGAGAGCTATAAAATATGTAATAATGACATGACTATGATTCTTTAATATTATTTTATGATTTATGTTTTATTTCTATGGATTTCCCATGAATCTTATTATTTCATAAGGTAAAATGAAGATCTTATGTTTTATAGGTAAAATTTATAACTTTTCCAAAAGTTTTCATGAAAATTTATGAGTTTTTATTTTAATTTATCTTATGAAATGTTTTATAGAATTATTTGGGAATAAAATGTGATTTCTTGTGGAATAAAATGTTTATTTTTAGCCTAATGTTAAAATTTAAAAATAGAAATTTTTATGAGTATTTAGGGGTCGATGTTTTATTTCATTCTTTATGTAAATTAATAAGTTTATTTTTTCTCATAACATGTTTTAAAATGTTTTTCACAATATTATAAGGAATATTAGGAAAAATGATGATGTTAATATCAGAATTGTGAAGATAATTCAATGAAAAAAACATGATTTATTTTAAAAGGTTTTTTCTAGAGAAAAAAATGGATAATGAGTAAAAGTATTCAGTTGTAGTGTATGGGTTTTTTGTGTATGAGTTATGAATTAATTATCTAAAACTATAAACATAAAAATTATTTGAAGTATTAAAGTTATTTTTAGTTTTAAAATAACTATAATATGTATTATTTAAGGATGGGTCCTTATAGTTAATATCAAAGCATTGTTTAGATAACATTAGGGGTAATGATAATGTTAATAGAAAAACATTTATGGTTAATTTTAAATGATATAGAATTTAATGATTAACATGTTTCTTCATATATAAATATGTTTGTTTATAATGGTTTTCCATAGTGGAAATATGTAATATGAAGTTTTATATTACCAAGAGGATAATATCCTTCCAAATCAGCAACAAAGAATGGTCGGAATCAGAACTAAATAGTTTGTGGGCGTGATGGATGAGTTGAAGAATGTTATAAATGGAAGTGGAATTAATTATAGAGAGAATATAGTTCTACCAAAAAGGAATATTTTGATAGTGGAGTATTTTATGAGGCAGAAACCTCCATCATTTTGTGGATCTTTAGACATAATGGTAGCTGAGGAGTGATTTAAAGCCCTTGAAAAGATATTTGATGTCATGGGATGATTGAATCATCAATAGATAGTTCTTGATATTTACTATTTTTAATGTAATGTTGAATAGGGGTGGTTTATGGTCAATAATATCAAGGATAGAGAGGATATTTTTTTAATGGATGAATTCAAATATAGTTGTCTTTAGAAATATTTTTCTAAGGAGATTCGATGAAGGAGGGGGAAAAATATTATAATTGAGAATGAAGAGAATTTAGTGGTTGTACATGAATAAAAATTCACCTGATCGTAAAGGTATGCACCAAATTTTATCCATGATATTGATTGTATTATAAATAAATTTTACTTAGTATTTAAGCTAAAATATTGAAAGGCACCTGATTCCCAAACATTTAAATTTATGATAAACTTGTTCGATATGCGGAGAATGTAAAAATTGAGTTTACCGATGATAATGTGTTCTTTTACAAATAAAATAAAAATATGTCAAGGTGTAGAGAATAAGGGAACCATTTAATAAAAAAATTTAATGGTAAGAAAATTATGTTTTTTGTTTTTGAGAATTGTTCTAAAAACACACTAGATAATGTCTTTTTATGTCTGGTGAGTGATTCTGATGTTTTAAGATAGAGAATATGGCTCATAATTTCAAATGAAAAGATAATGATAGTGATAATAACAATTATTATGAACATGCAGTAAAATTATTTAAATTTAAATAGATGGGTCATTGTGAAAACATGTGTCCAAAGAGGAACCTAAATGAAGGGAAAGATCCAAACTATAAGTAGAAATGTGCACTGAAATCCTTTTCAACTACTTTAGAGGATTTGGGGCCATAAAATTAAGTGGTATTAGCTCTATCGAGCTCAGTATTTTTTGAAGGTGGACTTGAGATCAGAGAATCATCTTCTTATGGTGATAGAGGAAGACATTCTGAAAAATCGATTTTTACTAGATATGGGTATTATGAGTTTTTATTTTTATCCCATTGGTTTGAAAAATTCCCCTATAGTATTTATTGATCTTATGAATAGAGTCTTATATGATTATTTATATAAGTTTTTGGATATTTTGGTTTATTCAAAATTTATGGGGACCATGAAAAACATCTAAGGACTCTTCTACAAACCCTCAAAGAAAGGATGTTATATAAAAAATTTAGCATATGTATTTTTTGGTAACAATATATTTCTTTCATTAGGCACATTGTAAATAAATATTGTATAATAGTTGATACTACCAAAATAAAATGGTTAATGAAATGTTGTTTCCCACAAATTTTATTGATATTAATTGTTTTTTTGGAGTATTATGCTATTACTAGTGGTTTTTTGAAAAAATTTCATGTCTATATATCCCACCAACTATGTTAGCTGAAAAAAGTTAAATTTATTGAGACAAAATAATGTGATGATTTTTTTTAAGAATTAAAAAACAATATTGGTGAATGCCCCAGTTTTTTACCTAACATCAAGGAATGGTTATTTTTTTATCTATAGTTATGCTTCATTGAAGGTACTTGGTTTCATTCTAATATAGAAAGATCAGATAATTACTTTTGATTCCTGGAAACTGAAGCCTCATGAGTTAAATTATTCTACACATGATTTGGAATTAGATGCTATGGTTTTTTTCTTTAAAATTTTTGAGGCATTATTTATATGGATCCAAGTGTGAAATATATACCAACTATAAAATTTTTAAGTACATATTTACTCAGAAGGAGTAGAAGATGAGACAGAGAAGATGACTGGAATTGATAATGGATTATGATTGCACGATTCATTATCATCCTAGAAAGGAAAAAAAAAGTGTCTGATGCTCTGAAAGGAAAAAATAATTCTACATTAACCATGTTACATATGGAACACATTCATTTTGTTAATGATTTGATAAATTCTAGCCAAGAAATTTTTTTATACAAGAACGTATTCTATTTTGTTTTAGGTGTCAGTGCAAACGTCTCTGTCAGAGAAAATTAAGAAAGATTAGAAGGAAGGTCATGAGTTATAGAAAAAGTATAATTGGTTAAGAAGGGTATTTTTCTTGAATTTAATATTTAAAAGGAATGTGTTTTTTTATTTTAAAAGAGATTATGTGTGCCTTGGGATTCCTAGTTGAAGAGGGAGTTGTTAAATGGATCTCATATTTCTCCATTATATGTTTATCCCAGAAGCATTAAGATGTATAGAGACATTCAAGAGTATTATTGGCGGGATGAAATGAAAATATATATTTATGACTTTAAAATGAAATTATTTACTTGTCAATAGGTTAAATTTGAATGAAAATTACCAAAGGGGATGTTTCAGCCTTTTCTATGTTAGTGTGGAAATGGGAAAATATATCAACGTATTTCATTGTGGTATTTCCAAAGACTTGTCGTAGTAACAATGTGATATGGGTTTTTAATGATCGACTGACTAAATATGAACATTTTTATTCTATATGTGATACTATATCTTCAGATCAAATTTCTCAACTGTTCCTCAAAGAGATAGTCAAGTTACATGGATTTACTCTCTCTATTATATCATATTGTGATCTGAGATTAACATCAAATTTTTGGAAAGGCCTTTAGAAATCGTTGGTTACTGAATTAATCTTAAGTTCAAATTTTCATCCTCAATCTGATGGATAGTCTTAGTGAACAATTCAGACATTGTAGGACATTCTTTGAGATTTTTTGATGGATTACTTGGAAATTTAGGATCATCTTCTTTCTTTGATTGAATTTTCTTAAAATAACAGTTTTAATTATAGAGTAAAAATGGTTCATTTTGAGGTATTATATGTAAAGTGGTGTCAGAATATTACTTTTTTGGATGAATTATTAGAAAGGAATTTTATTTGACTACAATTAGTAGAAAAAAT
This sequence comes from Viscum album, assembly GCA_963277665.1. Classification (NCBI taxonomy): domain Eukaryota; kingdom Viridiplantae; phylum Streptophyta; class Magnoliopsida; order Santalales; family Viscaceae; genus Viscum; species Viscum album. The sequence goes on from OY728136.1 coordinate 1,881,084,095, forward strand.
GCCCGATATTGTGAAGAGAATCCAATAAAATATGAAGACAACTTATAGTATGAAGAAAAGTTATCTGGACAACATGAGGAATGAACTTTCATTTATGGTAAGTGATCATGTTATTATTAAAATATCTCCATGTAAAAGTTCTATGTTTTTTTGTATGAATGAGAAGCTAAGTCCATGGTTCATTGGATTATATAAAATCTTAGAGAAAGTTGGATCAGTTGCCTACTGGGTGGATTTTCTTATGAATTTATCTCACATACACAACATTTTTTATTTTTCTATGCTTAGAAAGTATATTCCAGATTCATATCATGTTTTTACCAATAATGTATTTCATTTAGAAGAGAATGTTTTCTGAGGAAAGTATTTTTCAGATTCTTAACCGTAGAGAATAAGTATTGTAGAACAATGTAATTCACGAGATTAAGGTTCTATAGAGAAACCATATGGTTTAAGAAGCAACATAGGAATCTGAAAAATATAGAAGAGAAAGGAATCGTCACTTGTTTAATAATTGAATAAAATTTTTCGGATTCACTTTCTAATGGGTGGGTGGAATAAATTAACAACCCACGTAATAAGAGATTAAATCATTTTAATTTTTATTAGTATTCTTGAATTATGTAGTCATATTAATATAATATTTTAGTTAAAAGTTTAATTTTATTATCATAGAATTAATTTTAAAAAATTAATTTCCTTTTGAAATTCATCAGGTATAAATTATCCTAGGATGATTTTTTTGATAATTTTCTGAAAATTTTTATTATTCAATGAATAGTGAAAAAATACATTCTTTTATTGAAAATTGTATTTTCTTTCCTAGTATTTGTAAATTAAAATGATATTTTAGATTTTTTATAAATTTTAGTCATTCCTTTTTGTTGAAAATAATAAAATTATGGTTTATAAAATCTATGTTATACTTTAGTTTAGTATAAAAACATTATATGTTTAAAAATGCGATTTTTTTGAAAAACGGTTTTTATTACCTTTTATAGATTTAATTTTAAATTAAATGATGAAAATTATATGTTTTTAAAATTTTAAAATTGATTACATATTTTTAATTAGGGGATCAAAATCTAGTAAATTGTTAATTTTTTGGAGAATATGAACAGAAACCGTAGTAATTTTTCTTACCACAGTAAAGGGTAAATCTGGTAATTATGGGTAAACATAAAATGATAAAGAGTATAAAATGGCCATAAAACTTTACAAAATTTTATTTTATGATTATTATTCATCCATAATCATTATAATTTAATTTATATAACCATTTATGTCTACTTAGATTAGATTGTGACCTTTATAATATTTTATTTAACGAAAATTCAAACATGTCACACTCTTGTTTTTATTAAATACAATACATTTAATATAGTGTTATCTAGAATATATGTTCTAGTAAAGGTATTATTTTGAAATATAATGGATTTATATTCAACATGATAATTTATTTTTTATTTTTAATGAATAAATAATTACCTTAAATGTTTTCACAACATTGATGCAATCATTATTTCATTAATTAAAAAATCTAGTAAGTGATGTTAAAAATATTAAAATAAATATACAATGAGATAATTAATGTAATTAAAAAATTATATATAATTATTTGACATTTCAGGTATGTATTCAAGTCTTTTTTTGAGGTATCTTTTTTTATTGTTATTTTTAAAAGCCAAAGTAATGAATAGTGTCAAAATTGACATCAATGATATTTTAAAATAAAAAATATTTTATTAAATGTTATAAAGTTATAAAAAATCTAACTTTTTTAAAATTTGTTTTTATAATGTTTAAAATATCAACAATGACCCAATAATGGGTCGTTAGTAATTTTATATTAACAATATTAACCCTCAAATAGTAAAAATAAATGTTGTCATGTTAAGAGTTAAAGGGGTTAAATAAGGTTCAAAACTAAATGATAAGGGTAAAAAGGTGAACAAATCATATATAAAAATTACTAGATTAGAGTATTTAGACCCATAATCATATTATATTTTAAATAACTTACTTTATATTTATGTTTAATTGAAAATTAACTTATATTAATTTTAAAATTTGGGAAATTCCAAGAGTGACCCTCCCCTCCCATATAAAAGAAAACCTATTATTCTCATTTCAAAACACTTAAAAATACATTTTTGACAAACAATATATTCCCAAATAACTTCATAGAATTTATAAACTCATTTAAAAGTCCTTATTTTAATAATAATACCAACCTTTGTGGTTTAAAGGTGTTATGTAAAGGAGGTTGTCTGAAGAAGAGTTATCATTTTTAATCATTTGTTTCTATTTTATTTATTATTTAAACTCAGAAAAATATTCTTCAACAATGATAAAATAATAAATCTAGTATCCTACATATACTTAGATTCTGTGATGTTAGTTTCATGTCAAATATCCATCTCCTGTAATATTAATTGGGAAAATAATCCATCATTCATGTTTATGACAGAAACTGCCTTGCGAACCGATGTTATTCATTTTACATAACCATCTCTTAAGATTAGTTATAATGATGGAATTAACATTAATATATGATATTAATGATATATTTATTATAATTGGAATAAATCATATGATTATCTAAATTTATTTACATATTGGATATATTTATTTATTGTTTATTCATGATTTATTCGATAATGCATTGGGTTTTGGTTTATTTTTAGAGGAATTTGGAATTATGGACATAAAGGAATAAATGGTAAAAAATTTACCAAAAAGGATTTACACTCCCTATATCACATACACGATGTGTAGATCTCATTCACAGGATGACTACAGAACCACAAACCATCCTGTAAAGCACTTGCATGATGTGAAGACAATACATGTCGTGTAACATAATTACATGACGTGCATATTTCAAAGACAAAAAACCCACTAAAATTTAATCCCATACAAAAAGTGTAAAAATTTAATGATTTTAAAATTTTTAAGTCTCACCCATTCAAATATATAAATTGATTCTTTGATGAGAAAATTAGATCTCAAATCCAAGGTGTGAAAACAACTTACGTGATGTAATGATGTTGGGACAATAGTCACTTAAGCCAGTACATGACATGCTTGAATTACATTATGTGTACTTCTCGGGCCTATTAATATTATTATCACTCTTCTGCACAATGAATCTAGACATAATTTCCTTATATACCATTTTTCTTACTCTATTTTCACTCATTTTGATCCTAAAATAGATTTCTTTCATTCATTTTTTTATTGAATCCTTCTGAGTTGTTAATCACTATTATCCTATTTTTCATCCATTTCAATACTATTTTCAATCCCGATGTCCATTTCAATGTCACATTCCATTATTCATCAATGCTTTTATCATTATTCATTCCTAGTGAGTTATTTATTTTTTCTTATTTGTTTTCATTCTAGATTACTAATTATTGATTATTTAATCATACGAAGCTAGTTATTTTTCAGATTTAAACTACATTCAACTGTTTAAAATTGTTTCTTGCTTATATTAATCCTGTATTTCTTTTTTCAAAACTATTTGTCGATTATGCCTAACATGTTTATTATTTCCTTTCTTTTAATAATCCCCACAATGAATGGCTAATCCACATATGGTTAAGGTTGAGAGTAGGGGATTTTATGAACCTAATAAATACGTATATTGATTCATGGTAACCATTGGGCTAGTAATTAGGTTAATAATAGTTTTTCATCACATTATTTTTCACTAACTTGACCATGGGAAGTATAACTGAATAAACCTAACCTAATTGAAGTTGATAAGGACCAAGGTCATTAGCCTATGATGATTTTTTCATTGAATGAAAGCATAATTCACTTAGGTTGTTGGATATACCATGACCCTGGGATAGTTACACCATAGGCATATCCAATAGGTTTGACCAAAAAAATTTGTGATCTTTGCACCACTTTTTACCCTAATACATTGGACTTTTCTAATTTAAATATATGATTATCTTTTTTCATGAGCCATGAAATTGACCCCAATCCAATTTTTTATCTGAATTAAAGGAATAACTACCCAGATTTACTAAACTTAAAATATGAAGTGTGAATAAGAGGAATCCATTTAATATTTTTATTCAATTAAATGTTGACCTACCAATAGTCCTCATAGGATCAAACCCACATTGCAAAATTAATACACCCTTGTAGTAAGTGTAGTTGGAGAATATAATTTTCTAATATGATCAACATCTATGAATATTCAATGAAACATGTTGATGAGTCAATTTTTTTCTATGTTTCTATGGATTACTATTTATCAGACATAGTGACCTTCAGATAGAACCTTGGATTACCTCACCCCTTTCCCCACAATATGCTTTTCCTTCCCCTTTTCCTTTTAAAATTTTCTCTTTCGAGGGAACTTGTGTCTTATATCTTTCTATCTATTTCTTTTCATATCATCCAGCGAATGTGGTAGGGGACCTTTACTCTCTTAAGAAGTATGGATGCATAGGAAAAGCTTCTATTTAGTATTGATATCAATAAAACAATCACTACACACCATCATTTCATAATAGATTATTGTAAAAATCTGGCACCTCCACAACATTCAGTACCCCAATATGTTCCACGTATCAATTAGGGTGAGAAATAAAGGTTGTAAGAGTACACCATTATGGACTACGATTTTCCATCTATTAGTGGTGTTGTGCCCAACACTATGTGCCCACCTATTCAAGTGAATGTTTTGAAAATGAAACCTGAAATAATCCATATGATCCAGAATTTTAGGTAAATCGGTTGTTTTCAAAGTGGAGACCCCCATGAGAACATTTTAAACTTTCTTGAGGTTTTAGATACATTTCGCAACCATGGAATATCATTATATTCCTTCACATTAAGATTTTTTCCACTCTCCTTGTGTGACCGAGCTAAGGATACGGTAAAAAGTAAAACACCTGAGTCAATCATGAATTTTGATGAATTAGTAAAGAAGTTCCTAGAAAAATATTTCCCACCAATATTGGATTGGAAGCTTCAGAATGAAATTTAACACCTTTCCCAGGTATATGGAGAATCATTATAGGAAGCATTTGTAACATCCCGGTTCCGAAAGCCACCGAGAGGCGCCCCGTACCCGGTTGGTCACATGGCCTCAAGCACATTTCCTCGAATTCCAGAGGCTACCAATTAGGAACGAGGGACTTGGGTGTGATAGTGGGAAAAATATTCCCTCATTGGAAGAGTAACATAGTTGAAGTAAAATAGGTATACAATAGCGGAAGCAATAGTAATGTCAAACAATAAGAAACAGCGGAAGACTGAAGAAATAAACAGGTGGAGCACATATATAAAAATAATTATGCATGATACCTATGTCTAGAAAAGCAGAAAAACAAATCGTATTGCTGGAATAAAAAACAGTACTAAAACCAAGTACAATAGAAAAAAGATAAACAACTCCTCATCATCGCAAACCTCAGCTTGGTCCCATTCTCTTCAGCTCCACAGTAGTCAAGTACCTGAAGTAGAAGGATGCTTTACCTTATCTATACCTGTAACAATATAATCTGTTTGATACCAAAATAATGAACCAAATAGGGTGTTAGACTAATCCCAGTAGGAACCCACCAAATGATTTGTGGATAACAGTCAATGAATATATATGGAATGAAATAATTAAAAGGATGCAGTAAACATGGAAGTACTCAGCAGTAACCAATCCACAGTTTCAATGCATTGAGTTCATATATTAAGAAATAGCTAATAAAAGCAGTTAAACACAAAGAGGTAACCCTCTGGGAAGTACTCACGACCTATCGCCTCTGGTCCTACCTTGTAGCACAAGCAAACAACTAAACACAAATGGTAACCCTCTGAGAAGTACTCATAGCCTATCCCTTATGGTCCTACGTAGCAGCACAAGAAAACAAGTAAACACAAAAGGTAACCCTATAGGAAGTACTCAAGACCTATCCCCTCTGGTATAACCTAGCAGAATAAGCAAACATCTAAACACAAAAGGTAACCCTTTGTGAAGTACTCACAACCTATCCCCTCTAGCCCTACCTAGCAGCAGAAGAAACCCTCTGGGCAGCACACACAGTCTCACCCCTCTGGTTCAGCTCTAGAATAGACTCTCTGAGTAAGATCTCACTGTCAATTACTCCCATAGTCTCATATCATTAACTAAAGGTGCTATGGGGAAGAACTTACGTCACATTCCCCCAATGGCCCATGTCGAGGAACTACATACACTCTTAAGGAAGCACGTACGTCAATTCCCCCTGTGGTCTCACATTGTAAAAGTAAATAGACACTATGGAGAAGCCCTTACATCCATTCTCCCTATGGTTTACCACACCAGGTTCTCACGGCCCTGAGTAAGTCAAGCAAGCATAGTAATGAATATCTTCCAAAGTAACCCTCAATAACTACTTTTCTAGATATCTATAGCATATCATCTAGTCAAATATACAAAACACGCCATCCTACAATACCAGGCATGGTATGTAAACAAGGAAACCTAACAGGATAAGCAAGACCAAGAAGTCATAAACAAACATGCATGGGAAAAAACCTTCCAAATCATAGTAATTAACCCTATTCACATTCAATTAACCTCTACTCAAGTATACAAGATTTGCAGGAAATTAGCTGGACTGAAACAGTAAACACGCAATACCCCGTTCAAGGGTATTGGGAACTTTTGCACTTATAACTGAAATAATTTCAACAAAAATGCACAAACCACCTACCTAAGTGTTTTAGGATTGATATACATGAATCTCAAGCCTTGAATCGCCCAAGAACGTCATAGATCTACAAAAACGTCTAAAACGTTCAACCGAAGATAACTCATGGAAGATGATGAATCAGGAAATGAAGCTCTAGAAGAAGGAATAGCTTAATGAGGTGATTTAATCACATCGATGACGGTCGATTTAGGTAATGGGTGTTCGATCGGGGGCTCAGGGATGGAATGCCATCGTACCGGCACTCTCGGTTGAAGATGATGAAGAAGAAGGTGTTTCTGTCAATAAGACGTGACCCCAGTGCGTTTAATGAAAAAAATAAAGTACACAGCATGTACTTTATAAGTACATGGTGTGTACTTTACTTCACCTCCCCCCACATTTGGCGGTCTTTAGGTCACCACACGCGGCCGTGTGCATGGCCGCTACACGTCCAACACCCGGCTACCCACGGTAACCGAGTACATAGTGTGTACTCATTAAGTACACGGCGTGTACTTAAAAAATTTCCAGAAACTATGCTTTTCTCAAAAACACCAAAAAGGGAAAAACATACCTGAATAGAAGATCCATGTTCTCACAATCTTACAACCTTAAAGAATCTCATCCTCAAATATCTCTAGCAAGGCAGCATTGAAGAAGAATCCTCAAAAAACTTCGGCCACTATGATCGTACATCAGCCTCCCTCTCCCAGGTCTCATCCTATACCCGCCCGTGCTACCATAGCACTCGTACTAGAGGAACTTTCCAGCCACGTAGAACCTTCATACGACAATCAAAAATCTAAATAGGTTGCTCCTCAAACAAGGCGTCCACCCCTAACTCAACCTCCTCAGGTTGAAAACATGAGATGGGTCTGAGTAGTAATGCCAAAGATGAGAAATGTGGAAGGCATCTTGCATAGGCCGATGCCTATGAGGTAACTGCAACCAATAGGAAACTGGCCCAACTCTCCCCAACACCTCAAATGCCCCAACATACCTTGGAAAAATCTTACCCTATCTCCTAATCCTTCAGTGTCCCAACCTCAGTGTGACATGCAAGAAAACCTGATCCCCGACCTCGAACTCCAGAGGTCATCTCCTCTGAGCAGCATAAGAATTCTGTCGAGACTTTGCAGTAGCGATCCTCCTCCGGATCAACTTTATCTGCTCTATGGTCTGCTGGAAAAGACGAGGTCCCAACATAGCTGCCTTTCCAGCCTCTAGCCAACATTAGGGTAATCAACATGTCCTACCATAGAAAGCCTCATAAGGTGCCATCTAAATAGTTGTTTGAAAACTATTACTACAGGAAAACTCCACAATAGGTATATGCTTCTCCCAAGAACCTCCAAAATCCCAGATGCATGCTCGAAGCATGTCCTCAAGCACCTGAACTGTATACTCATACTGACAATCTATTTTGGGGTGGTAAGCTGTACTCAAAAGCACCTTTGTACCCAAATCCTTATGAATCCCCTGCCAGACCCATGAATTAAAATGGGCATCCCTATCAGAAACAATGGAGTGTGTAACTCAATGAAAACGTACAATATCTCAGATTTACAACTGTCCCAGCTCATCAACAATGAAAGTCTCCTTGATCAGAAAAAAGTAAGAATCTTTCACGAGTCTGTCAACGACAACCCAAACATCATCCCTCCCTTGAGGCGACCTTGGAAAACATGTCACGAAGTCCATTGAGACATCATTCCATTTCCACTCGGGATTGGGTAACTACTACAAAAGACCTATTGGTTGTTGATGTTCTGCCTTCACCTGATAACAAGTGGAACACCTCATCACAAAACCAACAACATATCTCTTCATACTTGGCCACCAATACTAATGGTGTAGATAACAATACATCTTGGTGACACCAGGATGAACTGCTCAAATTGAGGAGTGAAAGTCCCGCATCAGCTCCTCGCGTATGTCTTCTGACACCCATACGTGCCCATGAAAACACAAGATCTCATCCCTACCTATGGTCCATCCAGGAATTGGGTCCTCTCCTGACAATATTTACCGTAGGACTAGGCCTTCAGAATCTGATAGCTGCCTCATTCGCACTCGATCAAGAAGAGTAGAGGTAATAGCTACAGAAGAAAGGAATGTTTAACCCTGTCTATTGTGCACATCCAAATGAATCTCAGAGAATATAGCCATAAGATTCCACTCACTACTAGCCTCATAAACTGTCTATATCTGAGTCATCCTACTCAGCGCATCTTCCACTGCGTTGCCTTTTCCAGGTGTGTAGGCAAGATCAATGTCCAAAGACTGAAGGTGCTTAACCCACCTTTACTATCTCAAATTCAAGTCAAGATGAGTGAAGATATATTTCTGATATTTGTGGATAGTGAAAACCACAAAATTCTATCCTATAAGATAATGTCTCCACCAAATTAATGCATGAACAACTACAAGAAACTGAAGATCATGCGTCGTGTAATTCCTCTCATGTGGCCTCAACTGCCGAGACCCGTATGTAATGACTCCTTCCCCTTGAATAAGAACTGCTCCAAGACCGATACCTGATGCATAATAGTACACAGTATATCACTTTCTTGGATATAGAAATAAAAGTATCGGTGCGGAAGTCAACCTCCCTTTCAGCTCTTGAAAGGCTGGCTCACAAGAATCTGACCACAAGAACTTTTCACCCTTCTTAGGTGTACCCTTTCGTGGTGCTGCTAAGTGTGACAAGTCTTGTATGAAACGTCTATAGTATCCATCCAGCCCTAGAAAACTCTACACCTCAAAGAATTTCTTCAGCTGCTCCCAGGAAACTACTGATCTCACTTTCTCTAGGTCTACTGTTACTCTTGTTTCTAAGATAATATGACCCATGATGTGAATCTGGTCCAACCAAAAGTGGCATTTTGAGAGCTTATAATATAACTGATGATCTCTTAGTGTACTAAAAACAACCTCAATATGGGTAGCATGGTTGTGTCGAGTGTCAGAGTACACCAAGATATTATCCACGAAAACCACTATGAAAGAATCCAAGTATGGATGGAACACTCGGTTCATCAGTGCCATAAAAACTGTAGGTGCATTCGCGAGACCGAACGACATAATTACATCCTCATATAGAACATACCTACTCTAAAATACTATAAGAGGTATATCATATGGTCTAACATGCAACTGATGGAAACTGGATGTCAAGTCAATCTTCAAGAACACACAGGCTCCTCGAAGCTGATCAAAGAGATCATCAATCCTCTGCAAGGGAGGTCAGTTCTTGACCGTCAACTAATTCCACCTCCGATAATCCACACAAATCTGGAGTGTAACGTCTTCCTTATTTGAAAAATAGGACATGAGAACCCCAAGGAGAAGTATTGGTTCAGATGAAACCCTTTTCCTGCAACTCCTCCAACTATTTCTTGATATCCTGCAACTCTAGTGTAGCCATCCTGTAAGAAGGAATGGACACTGGTGCCGCTCATAGCATGAGATCAATAGAAAAGTCTAACTCTCGCTCTAGAGGCAAACCTGAAAAGTCCTCTGGAAAGACGTACCCGATACGATTCACCACTGGAGGAAAGTCCACCTGTGAAGTCCCCTGGTTATCCTGATAAATACTAGCAATCTGGGTTGTAACTCCTCCCAACCCAGGATGCTCATGTCTTTCTCTGCTCACCTGGACTTCTCATTCACCCGTATAAAGAAATGATACTCCCCCTCATGATGTAAAAATCACCCTACAATGATAGAAATCGACAACTTCCTGGAAGGGAACTAACCAAAACATTATTAGAATGGAATCATATCCTGTCATATCTAAGATATAGAGGTCCCATAAGAAGTGACAACCACCAACCTCTATAGGGAACTCCTTTCACTGTCGCACACTAGCCGTTCTAGTCCCCGACAAACTGTCTAGCATCAAGATATCATCAGAAGAAAGGATACAGAGCCCAAGGATCTCTCCAACAACAACAGATATAAGTCTATGGGAATCACCTGTATCGAAAAGAACATAAGATAAAACTGAGGCAACTAATATCATACCTCGAACTGTAGAGGGTCTGGGATCCTACTTCTGTAGGGTCTACTCCACTACAAATGTCTGACCTGCACCATGGCCCTGAGACCCTTCCTGACCACTCTGAGTTGATCCACCCTACTGTCGCAGGAAGCCTGGCGACTGGATACCACAACCATGACCTCCACCTCGGCATAAACAGCCAAAAGATCTCCGGTTCTGAGACTGGGGGGAAACTGGTGGTGCTGCTCCTGAACAAGGAGTCATAGAAGAACCCCTTTCACCAGATGCTGGTAAGAAGATTTGACAAAAACGCTGAAGATGACCCATCTTGCCACATGATGAGCACTCCACTAGGTCTCTTAATCAATGTGAACTCATATTCCCACTCTTTCCACACTGGTAGCACACCACTTGGATACCAGAGGAAGTGTATCACCTCCTTGGATCACCCCACGAAGACCCCCTTTGGTGCTAATTTATTTCAGTAGGAGGGATACTAACTCCAGATGTCGAACCGCCCTGGATCACAACTCAGAATCCCTCAAATTATGCTTCGTGATCAGTGCTAGGTTGATGATAGAAGTGATGGAAGTCAACATGAAGATATTCACCTAAGATCAGATGTTGTGCCTTAGACCATCCACAAACTTACTTTCTAGGAATAACTCGTCACATCTTGGGATGGGTGTAAAGCACTACAGCTCTATGAAGTGAGAAGAATACTCCATAATAGAAAGAGTACCTTGCTCCAGACTCATAAACTCTCGGGCTCGATCAACCCTCGAATTCTCTGGGAAAAAGTAGTCATAGAAGGCATGCTGGAACTCATCCGACACCATAACCTGCTGGTGTCCCACCTGTGAGATCACATCCCACCATCTCTTGGTAGAATCCCAAAGCATATAGGTAGAGAGATTGACCATCCTATCTGGAGGTGTCTCCAAATGCTCGAAGATAGAAATGATGTCTTCTAACTATGAATCTACAGCCTGATGTCCTCCTTCCCCTGTGAAGGTGGGAGGATGTTACTGCTGGAAAACCCACGTCAACTCTTCCATATAATGAGCATGATTTAGTACTCCTAGGAAGGTCTTCATGAATCTCATAAAGCCCTCTCGGAACAGTGCATTGGAACCTGTGTCCAGAATCACGGCTGGTGCCAATACTGGAACAACTGGAGGATCTGCAGGTAGTCCTTGATCAGTCATGTCCAGTGTCTGATCGTTTCCCTGTAACTAGTAAACAACCAGAGGATGTCTCGGTGGAATGACTCTGCAAGGTCAAGTTCACACATTAGATCATGATTTCCAAGTACTGAAGTTTAGAAGAGTAAGGAGGGAACATGAGAAATAAATCATTCACGTTTTTTCAAACAAGGATACATGGCGTGTATACTTAACTACATGACGTGTTCCTATAATCCATTCACACGGGTATGTACTTCTTCCAACACAGGTCATGTAACACCCCATACATAGAATTTTGTACTTACACATGGAATGTACTTGAGTCCTCTTCCCCTGCCCGAGTTCCCTTACACGGCTAGGCCACATAGTTCTCATAGAACAAGAATACACAGTGTGTTAGTGCCAGACATGGAATGTATTGGACGAGCTTAACCGACCCGTGTTGTTATAGACACGACCAGATACAAGGCTCACACTACACAGTGTGTTCCAGAGAGAGACAACATGTACTTGGAATATTTTTCCAGCTCGTGTTGTTAGTGACATGGAAATATTCCAAGGATTACACTACACGACGTGTTTAAGACTGACACGACGTGCATTAGAGAAGAATCAACTGACCCATGTTGTCAGTGACATGACCTCCTATACGATTCAATAACACGGCGTGTACATCCGTTACACAACATGTCCTACCAAGGATTCCAAAACCTGTGTCCCTTCCTACATAGTTTGTGACACTGTTAGAGACTACACAACATGTACATGTGGTAAACAGCGTGTACTCATGAAAAAGAGTTTCTTCCCAAACAGAAGAACACGTGGCGTGCATTCATCATCACACATTGTGTATCCTGGGGTTTTCTAGACATTAAGCCTCGCAAACTATTCCGGAGCCCATTAAAACCCTAAAACGAACACTAAAGTTCCAAATTATGATCCGTGAAGGCCCATACTCCCCGCAACTCAAATCTTGGCATCTTGTACATGTCATAAACAACCATAATAGATCAATGATCTTCCAAATTATGATCCATGAGGGACCATAACTCCTCAAAAACCAAAGTTTGGTTTCCATTCAAACAAAACCTTACACAATCCAATACCCTATCAAACAACATGCATTTTTATCAAGGAATCTATCACAACAACATGCATATCTAGAACAACATCTATCACAACAACATGCAATTTCTAATGCACCAAAAATGACATGGCAAGAATGCATGACAAGTGATTTCTAGAAAGTCACTATATAATGCATGAGATGACATAACCCCATCTCATCAAGGTGGAATAGAAATAGAACCTCAATAACATCAACAATAATAGCACAAAACATGCGAATCACCCAATGGTGAAATAAAATCAACTGTAAATTTTCTAAATAAGAAAATTTGAAATAACGATGTAGATTGTCTTTTCCCTATACACGAGTTAGCTACTCTTGGGCATAAAATATTACCAAGTACCAATTTCTTCCTATCCCTATCTATAGGTTCCAAATAGTAAGTCAAGAGAAAATAATACCTCTGATACAACTTTTTAACTTCCCGGTTCCGAAAGCCTCCCAGAGGCGCCCTGTGTCCGGTTGGGCACATGGCCTCAAGCACATTTCCCTAAATTCCAGAGGCTACTGACTAGCAATGAGGGCATTGGATGTGATAGTGGGGAAACTATGCCCTCATTGGCATAAGAACACATCGGAAGTAAAACAAGTATACAATAGCCGAAGTAATATTAATGTCAAACAACAAGAAACATCAGAAGACTCAAGAAATAAATAGTTGGAGCACATATAAATAAAATTATGTAGGATACATATATCTAGGAAAGCAGCGAAACAAATCACATTGCTGGAATAAAAAACAGTACTAAACCCAAGTACAAAAGAAAACAGATAAAAAGATGCTCAGCATCGCAAGCCTCAGCTTGGTCCCCTGCTCTCCAACTCCACAACAGTCAAGTATCTGAAGTAGAAGGGTTCTTTCCCATATCTATACCTGTAACAATATAATCTATTTGGGCCCAAAAGCATGACCCAAACATGGTGTGAGACTAATCCCCGTAGGAAAACACCAAAAGATTTGTGCCTAAAAGTCAGTGAATATATATGGCAGGAAATAATTAAAAGGAAGTAGTAAACAATAAAGTACTCAGCAGTAACCAATATAGTGTTTCAATGCATTCATTTAATATATCAAGAAATAACTAATCAAAGTTGGTAAACATGAATAGGTAACCCTCTAGGAAGTACTCACTGCCTATCCCCTATGGTCCTACCTCATAGCACAAGCAAACAGCTAAACACAAAAGGTAACCTTCTTGGAAGTACTCACAGCCTATCCCCTCTGGTTCTACCTAGCAGCACAAGTAAACAACTAAACACAAAAGGTAACTCTATTGGAAGTACTCATGACCTATCCCCTCTGATCCTTCCTAGAAGCACAAGCAAACAGCTAAACACAAAAGGTAATGCTATGGGATGTACTCATGGCCTATCACCTATGGTCTTATCTAGCTGCACAAGCAACCCTCTGGGCAACACACATAGTCTTAACCCTCTGGTTTATCTCTAGAATAGACTTTATGAGGAATCACTCACCATCAATTCCTCCTATAGTCTCGTATCAGTTACTAAAGGTGCTCTGGGGAAGCACTTACATCACATTCCCCCTGTGGCCCGCATCGAGGAACTAAAGACACTCTAAAGAATCACTTTATCATTAACCCTTGTGGTCTTGCATTATAAAAGTAAACAGACACTCTGGAGAAGCCCTTACATCCATTCTCCCTATAGTCTACAAAACCAGGTTCTCACGGCCCTGAGTAAGACAATCAATCATAGTAACATGTATCAGCCAAAGTAACCCTCATGAACTACTTGTCTAGGAATCTACAACATATCAACATGTCATATATAAAAAACACTCTATCGTATAATACTAGGAATGGTAAGTAAACAAGGAATCCTAACATGATAAGAATTACCAAATAGTCATAAACAAACATGCTTGGGAAAAATCCTACAAAATCATAGCAATTAACCCTATTCAAATTAAATTAACCTCTACTGAAGCATACAAGTATAGTAGGAAATTAACAGGTATAAAACTATAAACACGCAATACCCCGTTCAAGGGTATTGGGAATTTTTGCACATATAACTCAAATAATTTCAACGAAAAGGCGGAAACTACCTACCTCACAGTTATAGGATCGATATACATGGACCTCAAGCCCTGAATGTCTCAAAACACCAAAGATCTAAAAAAAATCAAAAAAAGTTCAAATGAAGATAACTCTTGAAAGAGGAAGAATAAGGAAATGAAACTCTTGAAGAAGGAAGAGATTACCGAGGTGATCTGAACACAATCGACAACAATCGATCTAGAGAATGGGTGATTGATCAGGGTATCGGGGAAGAAATGTGGTCATACGGGAACTCTCGGTCGAAGAAGGCGAAGAAGAAGGTGTTTCTGTCGATATGACGCAACCCTGATGTGTTTAATAAAAAAAATAAAGTACACGACATGTACTTTATAAGTACAGGACATGTACTTGCCTTCACCGACACCCACATTAGGCGGTCTCTAGGTCACCACACATGGTCGTGTGCATGGACGCTACACATCCAGCACCCAACTACCTACGGTAACCGAGTACACGTCATGTACTCATAATGTGCAGGTGTGTACATAAAAAATTACTAGAAAATCCTATTTTCTCAAAAACACAAGAAAAGAGAAAAAAAATACCTGAAAAGAATATCCTGGTTCTTACAGAATTGGATAAATTCAAGGAGCTGACCCAAAAATGTTGATATTAAGGACTAGATTTGTGGCTTCAAGTTCATAATTTCTACAAGGGACTCTATCATACTATATTTACATTGCTATATTCTTCTACCAGTGGTAGATTAATTCTCATGATTTTGGAAGTAAGAAAAACAATTTTAGATGTAGTTTCCCATAATTCTAGTATATACAAAAGTGATAGAGGATCACCTCAACATAGAATCTATAAAGTGGAAGAGGCTATCTGCCTTATAGATACTTTTAAAACACTAAAAAAATAATATGGAATCATTATAGTTACCTACTACACCACCACTCCAGCTCTAGTAATTGATATTTTTTCTTACAAGATATTTGGAGGCTTATATTCTTACCATAAAATTTGGGAATGGATAGAATAAACCCAAGATAAATATTGTAATTATTTGAATTAAGATCAACACAGTAGATATCCCTAGTATTCCCAACACTATCAACAATAAAAAAACAACCAATAGATACTTTCTCAGCTGCTGTAGCAGTAAAACCAGGGTTATTTTATGAAGAGTAGTGAACATTGACCATAAAAGAAGTAGGTACCACCTGGGTATCCACCGTATGGTCTATCTACTAAACCTCAAAAACAATTCTAACAACCTTTTTCTAGAGCTCAACTATATCCAATGGCACCACAACATCAATTCCAACAAGATCCTCCAAGACCACCTCAACCAGACAAAACTATCCAGACCAATCTTGAATACCTACTCACTGGCTTCATGTATAGTGTAGATCAAAGGATAATAATTTAAGAGATGAAAATGCAAAACAAAATAGAATCCTTGTAAAATCATGAGCACCTGATGTATCAAATTTCAAATACATTATCAGAACAACTACCGAGTATATCACTAGGTAACCCTATAACACACAGAATAGAAGAAGAAAAGTCTGTGGATCTTTAGAGTGGGAAAAAACTAGATTTTCAAAAACCATAAAAAGAAGAGGAATCAGAGCTAGAGGATCCTAAGAAATAAATGAATGAAATCAGTGAAGACGAAGATGATAACACAAATGAAGTGGTTAAAGTAACAAATCTAGAATAATAAGAAACTACAAACACCCTAACAGAAGAACAAATCAAAAAGTAAGATGATTATATTGGAAAACCAACATATAAAACCCATGTACCATTATTATAAAGAGTTAAGAATGGAAATATCAAAAATAAAAAGAAAAATTTTCAATAATTTTTTAATAAATTGAATATCAACATCCCATTTTCTGATTCCATATCCCAAAGTATTTTTAGTGAAAATTCATAATAGAACTACTATCCAACAAGAAGAAGATGGATTTCCTAGGAGTCATCTCCCAAAACGTAGAATTATTTTCCATTGTTTAGTAGAAAATTACACTAAATATGTGAGACCCTAGTAGTTTCTCAATACCTTTAACTATAGTAGAATGAAACTTCAGAAGAGTAGGATATGATTTAAGCACGAGAATAAATCTTAATCCTACGAGTTTCTTTAAATGGCTGGGGCATCAACAATTAAAAAATACTAGAGTCTCTCTCAAACTAGATAACTAAAAAGTCTAGTATCCCAAGGCCTTCTTGAGGATATTTTAGTTAAAATTTTCAAGTTTATTGTTCATGTAGATTTCATAATTTTATATGTGAAAGAAGAAGGAGACATTATAATTATTCCAGGCTGAATTTTTTTGCCACTATAAGGGATTTCATATAAGTTAACCAATGGAGAATGATATTCATTTTTGGATATGAAAAAGTTATGTTCTACTTGTTAAGGGATGCTAAATAAGGTAATGATTATTTTGACAATCAATACATCTTTCGTACTAGTGAAGGAAATGAGTTTATGGCCATTGAGTATGAGAGGGAGATCCTCCCCCCTAATGGAGATGAAGACAATGTGCATAAGGAAGAAAAATAATTTGAACTATTGATAAGGGTCACTATCCCAATATTTATACCCAAAATCATTAATACACCTTCATTTGAACTAAAACCTTTTTTGATCACACTCAAGTCCTTCTAAATAATTCCTTCCAGTCATTATCAGCTTAGATATGACCCATAAATTGGATTAAATGTTTATTTATGTCCAAATAGTCCCAAAAAATCAATAGTTCGGGGAGTGGATGACCTTAAAACGATCATCTAAATAATATTAACCCAAACAATTTCATTTGATGAAGTCGATAAACCCAAACTTTAACCGTATAGATGACTCACCCAACAAATGAATGTGGTGGTTAATAAATTAGCGATGAAACTTCTAGATGATGGAATCTTTTTTTAATATATGATAGTGAATGGGTGAGTCTAATGCAGTTAATTACAAATAAGGATGATCAAACTATTGTGAGAAATATGAAGATGAGCTTATCTGTTCTCGAACCATCACTGGATGGAGATTATGCATCAATTTTAGGATCCTCAATTCAGAAACATGAAAGTATCATTTTATGCTACATTTTATAGATCAAATTATTGAAAGATTACCAGGGAAATAATTCTATTATTTTTTAGAAGGATATTCAGGATATAAGAAAATTGTAAAAAATCCATAATACCACTTCAAAACATTATTCACTTTCTATTTTGGAACCTTTTCCTATCGATGTATTTCATTTGGAATGTGTAACACACCTATATTTTTTTCAATGGTGCATGGAACATATATTCCATGACATGATAGATGAATTTATGGAAATCTTTATGGATTATTTTTCGGTTTATGGAAGATCCTTCATGGTGTGGCTAAGCAATTTGTATACAGTCTAGTAAGACTATGAAGAAAAATTCCTAGTACTAAACTTGGAAAAGTGTCACTTCATGGTCCAAGGAGGAATAATACTTAGTCACAAAATATCAAAATATACCATGGGAGTCGATCCAGCTAAAATAAAAGTGATAAAAGACCCACATGATCTTATGACATAGAATGAGATATAGAGATTTTTGGGCTACGTTGGATTCTACCAACACTTTGTTAAAATATTTGTAGAAGTAACCAACTCCTTGACACACTTATTGTAAAAAAGAACAATTTTTGAGTTCAAAAAAGTGTGTGGACAATAATTACATACCCTAAAATATATTCACATGGATTCTCCTATCCTTATTTCATTATATTAGGAAAATAATTTGAGTTGATGTACGATAGTAGAAACTTCACTATTGGAACTGTTCTAGGATTGCGGGTCGAAAATATACTTTGTCCTATTTACTATTCCTGTCACACTCTAAATGATGATCAGATAAAATATAAGACAACTAAAAAGGAACTTATGGAAATCGTCTTTGTATTTGAAAATTTTCACTCACACCTTGTATTTTCCAATTTTTTGGTCTACACTGACTCTGTATAACTTAAATATCCTCAGAATGAATAAGATGCTAAACCATATTTGATATGATAGATTATTATAACTATAGGAGTTTGAAATCGTAATCAAGTATAGAAAAGGAATAACTAAAATCCTCACAAACCATTTATCCAGATCTTAACTGACCAATATCAAGGATAAAATAAATCTGGACATCAAGGATGACCTCCCCAATGAATCCCATTTTAGGATAAATACCCAATCTCAATCATGGTTTTCATATATTGAAAATTTTATCACTATATTATCAATATTCCCTAACTTTACATATCATTAGAATAAGATATTTTTATCCCAAGCCTCAAATTACTATTATGATGAGAAACTACTTTATAATCACCATGTTGATGTATTAATGCTGTTCGACATCCTAAAATATAAACAACAAAGTGTTATTGACATGTGTCATATGTCACCAGCTAGAGAGAATTATGGACCAAAACGTACCATAGCTATAATTCATCAAAGTGGGCTATTCTGGACCATGATTCATCAAGTTGAAATGAACTTTTTTTAACACTTATGATCAATTCTAGCAGATAGGGACCACAATAAATAGAAATAAAATGCCCCAAAAATACCATCCTATAAGTCAAACTCTTTGATGTATGGGGAATTGATTTCATGGGACCATTTTCTAATTCTCATGGTATGTTTTATATCCTTGGAATAATTTAATATATCTCAAAATGGGTTAAAGCCAAATCTATTACTCATGAAAAAAGTGTCAATGGACTTAAAAAAAATTCTCCAGATTCAAATATCTATGATTACTCATTAGTGCTAGAGAACTAGTTTCACCAATAATGCTATGAAATACCTACTTGAAATGTATAGAATTCAGTATAACACTGTTACTTCCTAGCACCTTAAAATAGTGAGAAAGTTGAAGTGTACTTAACGGAAATTTTAAAAAATATTAGAGAAGACAATGGACACCAATAGAATGTATTAGAGCATCAAACTAGATGACATAGTCAAGGTGTATTACACAACTTACAGAATTACCCTCAAAACTAGTCCATTCCAACTGGTGTATGGATATCCATGCCACCTAATAGTAGAATTAGATCACTGATAATTTTTGGAAATAAAGAATAAAACATGAATGCTAAAAATGATGTAGAGAATAGAATGATCAAACTTTATGATGCAGAAGAGATCAGTAAGGATTCACATGAGAATTCCAGAATTTTTATAGAAAAGAAAAATAAGTGGCATGAAAACTGAATCACACATTGAATAATTATTCCTGAGGATAAAGTTATATTTCTCAATTATCGATTAAAAGTATTCCCTAGAAAGTTGAAATCATAAAGGATGGGTCTTTTCCAAGTCATTATGGTTTTACCGTATAGATTTATTGAGATTAAAAAAAGGAAATTAACCACAATTCAAGGTTAATAAAAATGGTTGAAAATTTACCTATAACTATTCTAATAAAGGTGCTTCATTAGTCTCAAATTACCCTAAAAGGAAAAAAGTCTAGCTGAAAAAATCATTTTTAGTGCTTTTCTGGAAGAAAACCATAGTTTTATTTATTTATTATTAGTCATGTACTTCGGATCTTCATTTTATTTTTAGTAGCTTTCAAATTTATAGGCAGTTCATCAACATCACTATACTCACATATCTTTATTTTTATGAGAATATTTTATTAACTATTCATAACTTACACCTTCCCATTTCACTAATTTCATCCTATTTAGACCATATGGACTAATGTTTAATCTAGTGTGAGTTTTGTCTTTCTAATAAATTTTATTAGTAAACCAATTTGAAATCATCATCCTCTAAGTTTCCCCATGGCATGAAACTCATCATGGAGAGCTCTCGATTCTATTATTTCAATTACCTAATGCCATTTAAAATTTTCTATTAAATATATGTGATATCCCTCTAATGATTCGTTCCATGACAATGAGGACACTCTCTCATTTTATGTTTAGGGGAGTCTTTCTTGAGATCTATTGTTGATACACATGCGTTATATTTTATTTCCATTTATCTTGGAAACAATTTTCACTAAAATCATTCTCTAAACCAAAAAATTCATTGAAACTATTTAAATAAAAGAAAAAGTTAGGTTTTTAATTTTGGAAATCCATGTCTTACCCTTGTTTACATTTTTAGCATGATTACTGAGTTTAATTTTTTTTTTCAAATTCAATGTTTCTGAATTTTTTTGATTGGCTTATTATTAGATTTTATACCTTGAGCGATTGATAGTTTTTTTATATAATACCATTCTTAAGAGGATTCTAGACCCATGATTTAATATTAATTTTTGATCATATTTCTTAATAGAAACATGGGTCATGTAAAACTATTAGAACTTTTTTTGTGATCATATTGGGGATATGTATAAGTAAATTCAATTTTAATATGATTGAGGAAATATTTTTTGAGATAATTTTTCCTGATTCCCACCTCAAATTTTTCATTCTTTTTCATGTAGTTTCCATTAATAACATCATTATGATGGAGCCATTTTAGGATGATTATCCCTTATTACCCTATTCGAAGAATTATACATTATTATACTTAGAACAAGTGTGGAAGAATTTTCAGCTGATAGACATAGGAAGTTATAATTAAAGATATGTATTGTGGAATTTTCTCCAAAATAATTTTATGTGGTTTATGATTTATTTTGGAATATTTTAGGCCTACCATGTTACTTTTAAAAAATATATTAAAAAAAGAGAAAAATATTTTGGGTTTTGTGTTAGGAAGGTAAAAAATAACCATTACCAGACCGATGAATCCTTTGATAGTTTATATGTTGTTAGGGGATATATGTGAGGTCTGGGATAACAATGATTTTTTTAAAAATAAATAAAAAGAAAATAAAAAGAAATAAACAGGGTACATGTTTTACACATACTTGATATATTCAAAATCCACCTTGAGAAGTTGGAGCACGGAAACCATTTTGACTTGGAGGAGTCAATTTTTTTCACTATTAATTTTTAATTCACTATAATATTGAGCTTACCGTCCTTTTTTATATTTATTCTCACTTTCTACCCACTTTCCCTCATCCTCAGAGTCATTTAAAAACTTTTTTCTAAATCCCCCATGATTGATTTTGTATTTTTATTTACAAAGTAGAGATGATTGAACCAATAAAAGCATATGGTTAGGAACATATATTTAGGCTATGATTATAAGTACAATTATATTTCCCCTTTAGTGGTGAGAGAAAATTCATTGTGAGGTAAATTGAAAAATTGGTAAAGAATTTAATGAAAAATTATGAAATTGTAATTAAAAGAATAAAAAATATAGATAAATAAATAAATTATGAGGCATGATGGATATTATCCACATGATTAAATATAGAGGAATTAATTTTTCTTCTTATACGTAGTTTTATTTGATTGGTTGTAATTAATGTTTCTTGTTTTAAAATCTTTTCCTTTTGGAATCCCAGTTGAGATGATTTTTACTTGAGGAAAATAAATTGTTCAAGTGTGAGGGAATTTGATTAGATGAATATATATATATATATATATTTGATAAATTTATTTATTATTTATTCATGATTTATTCATTATTGAACTGGGTATTAGTTTTCTTCACAATAATTAGGAATTATTTACTTAAAAGAAGAAATTATGAAAGTGTTCAAAAAACAGTCTTTACATGCTATGTATCACATAGACAACGTGTAAAACACATTCAAATCACACCTACAAGACTATGGAATATACTGTAAATAACTTTTGAGACATGAAGGAAGTATACATATTGTAACATCATTACCCGACATGAATATTTCAAAGATTAGAAACCCACCATAATTGAATCCCATACACGACGTGTATAGATTACATGATGTGTATTTTTTTAAGGCTCGCCAAATCAAAGATATGGACAAATTCATTAGTTGGAAAGATGGATCTCAAATACATGGTGTCAGAACACCTTATTTCACATACATATGTCATAAAAAATTCAATTAAGCCTGTACATGATGTGAATGAGTTACACGATGTGTACTTTTTGGGCCTATTAATATTTAGAGTACTCTGCTGCATATAGTTTCCAGACACAATTTCATTCTCTCTCATTTTTTACAAAATTTTCATTAGTTTTCTTCCTAATCAATATTTCAATAATTAAATTCTTTTTTGTAGATTAGTTGTGAGTTTTTAATCATTGAGCACTATTTCTTCATTTGTTGCAATACCATTTTCAATGTCTATATCTGTTTCAACACCACGCACCATTATTTATCAATTCCTTCCTCATTCTTAAACATTTCTTCATTTTTATTGAGTTTTTGATTGGTTATTATTTTTGTTATTCAAGATTAATTATTATTTATTTTTTGATCATGAGAATCCATTTATTGTTTAGATATATATTTTTTCAATTGTTTGAAATTGATTCTTTCTATTTTTAATTCTGAATTGATTTTTTAAAAACTATTTCTCGATTATGCATAACATGTTTATTATTTCCATGATTTTGATCATCTCTGTCATGTGTGAAGAATAAACCTAGGGTTAGGGTTAAATATTACTGGTGTTTTTGAACATAATAAATCCCTATATTGATTTGTTTAACGTAATATCTATTATGTAAGTTATTAATAAATTTTTATGACATTTTTTACACAACCATGACCATGGGAAGTGAAATTTTCAAACATAAACTAATTATACTTGAGAAGGACTATAAAAATTTTCCTTTGACGCTTTGTGTATAGAATAAAAGAGTAATTCACTTAGGTAATTGGATATACCTAGAGCATGGTATAGCTTCATCATAGGTTGATCAAACTAGTTTGATGAAAACCAATTGGTGATCTTTTCACTACTTCACACCCTAACCCATAAGACTATTACAAGTTAAATAAAGAACTACATTTTTTTTCAAGATCCCTGAAATTGACCCTTATCCCTTCCTTTTTATCTTAATTAAACTTAAAAATACCTATATTTTGTAAACATAAAATCTAAAGAGTGTATGTGTGGAATCCTTCAAAGGGTTTTATTCAATTATTTTCTGACCTTCCAATAGTCCTAGTGGGATCGACCCCACACCTACACTTTACTACACCCTTGTAAAAAGTGTAGTTTGGGACTATAAATTTCAAATATGATCATTTACCATGTGGATTAAATGATGTGTGTGGGAGATTCAATATATCATTTACATTTTTACCTTTCCATTCATAGAGAAATGAAAATGTCATTCGTGGGTACATGTGGACTACCACCTCCACGAAGCGATGTGATTATTTTTTCATCAGCACATCACATGGAAGATATATAAAAGTATATTTAAATAAATAGTATCATATATATGATATTATGATCATAATTGGTAGATTATAAATACCTTATTTCCATAGTGATCATTATAAAATGAAAATATTACTCATGCGTACGTATGACCTATCATCTCCATAATTTTGACATTGTTAATTTCTCATAACCATAATTAATTGAAGTATTTAAAAGTATAATTAATGTATAAAATTGATTAATATTTCATGATTATTATTTTTTAGACGATGGATTAATGACCTCATTGACCTCGGCCAACCTACCAAAGTAATTTTGGATTTAAAAAACAAATATCCTTGAAACGTCTAATGAGAACATAATTAAATAAATACTTATAAAGAAAATAATAATAAGGGAAATAAAAGGAATAATTTTTTTTAAAAAGTATCTTAGGAAAGTAAATAATTAATAAAAGTTTATTATTCAGGAAGATAAATAAATTACATGGTGAATCAGACTCAAGGCAATGGACTCTTTAAATAAAAAAAATTCATTTTAAATCATTTAATGATTTTTTATCAGTATTTATATTCATTGTACATTTTTTTAAAATAATTTTAATGAATTTATTTCTATGGAAATGTTTTTTTTAAAATTTAATTTTCTAATTTCTCTCAATGTTTTTTTCAGAAAGGGGTCTTTTAAGGATTTATGTAATAGAATTTTTTTTAATAAAACCTAATTTAAACTTTCTATTACATTTTTTTTTGTAAAATTACAAAATAATTTTTTTTATAAGTTATATGAAATAAGTGGATTTTAATTATTTCCTGACACCGTAATTTTTTTATGCTTTCATTAAAATATTACATGGTTATTTTCAATGTGTTTTTTCCACTTTGTGTGCCCATTATTCTTTGAAAATAAGTAATTTTCCCCAATGAATGTTGTTATGATGAATATATTAATGTTTTTTTATTATTTTATAGTTATTTTGAATTTTTTGTGAGGAAGGGTAGTTTCATTTTAAAATGAGGGAAGGTAAGCGTGTTATATTTATCTAATGTATTGTGTAGAGGGGAGGAGTTAACCAATGAGGTTTCTCCTAAGAGATTATAGGAATATACTACAATGGTTATTCAAAATGTAACTAAGATGGTTACTACATGTGTAGTAGGAAGAGTAATCAAATATGCAGGAATGATATGAAAATGATTCCATAAGTTTCTTTTATGATTTATGTATTCCTTTTATGGATTTTATGGGAAAATTATTATTTCACAAGGTATGTTAAATGGATTATGTTTTATGGGTGAAGGTTATAACTTTTTGAAAATTTCTCATAAAACATTATGAGTTTTTATTTTATTCTCCAATATTAAATGGTTAAGGAAACTATTTTCAACCCTAAAATGTGAGTTATTGGGTAATAAAATGTTTATTTTGAGCCTAAAATTAAATTTTAAAATGATAATTTTTATAAATTTTTATAGAATAATGTTTTATTTATTTATTTATGTATCTTACTCAGATTTTTGTGCTCCTTCTAAATATTAAAATGTTTTTTCACAGGATTTTTAGGAATATTAGGGACAAGGATGATGTTAAGAAATTTTCTTAAAGATGTTTCAATGAAAAGAAAACATATTTTATTTAGCTTTTTTTGTTTTTTGGAAAAAAATATACTTAGTAAAAGTATTCACTTGTAATATATTGGTTTGTTAGGAATGAGTTATTAATTAATTCTATAAAACTATAAAACAAAAAGTTATTTGGGAAAATAAATTTATTTATAACTTTAAAATAACATAAATCTGTGTTATTCAGGACCAGGTCCTTATAATAACCCAAATTAAGAAGGTTTTATGTTGGTTCCATCGACCTATACACATGATCTATCTTTCTTTGACTTTTTAGAAATTAAATCTCCCATTGAACACCATAAATTTATATTTTTCTTGGAATTTTGATTACCATAAAATAAATGAGATGTCAAATTCCACCGATGGATAGAAGGGATGAATCCTTTATTCCACTATCCATTAATGTAATATAACTCGTGACACTCCCAAAATATCTTATGTCAGAAACTAACACGGGTAAAACCCAAACCCCTCACTTGAGCTGGAGAACAACAAGGCCTGAGAGGTGTTGCCAATCCTCCCAGATTGATAACTAATTTTATAAATTAAATACAATTAAAAGAGAAATGATTTATCCCATGAGATAACAAACAACTAAGAAAATATAAACTGAACTACTAAAATGAACACAAAAAATAGAAATAAATAAACTTATACACGCACCTCCATGAAACCCCATGGGTCACCTCCAACTGTATAATCACAGTCACTCTATGAGAAAACCATATTTGGGAGCTGCATGAGAATCTAGAAAAATATAAAACTATAGGAATGAGTATTAAAAATTAGTATGAATTCTTGAATAAACTATTCAATATGACATACCATTAAAATAAAACCAATACATTCTATTTTGGAAATCAAACATATAAAAATAAGGTTTTTCTGTTCGTTTAAAATACAACGAACACGATTATATTCTCAAGAAAAAACATTTTTCAATACATTTCTGAAATAGTTTCCAAAACATGAATAAAACTTTTTAAAAAGAAAGATTCATACGAGTAGTTAAAAAACATGGGTACATAAAACATGCTTTCTATTACTTTTAAAATGAAAGGAAAACTAAGAATTAAGAACTTGATAAAGTAGTACCATTGAAAAAAAGGTAAATAATAACAAGCCCCATGGGTAATCCCAAAGTATATAGGGTTAGTGGGGACCTAGGATCCTCATACATTGGCAAGGAATATAAACCAAAACCCACATCATCCTCATGATCATGATACTAGGGATGAGTCAATCCAATGTTATAGTGGTCTCAAATAATCCTAAAATGTTTATTTAGTTTTTCAGCATCTATCCTAGGGGAACTAGGCCTTGAACCTATTGATCCACTTGGCATATAAGACCTAGTCTATCCCCATAGGTATTGGTGTTCCCAAGTGCTATATTCTAAATGGGGGTAAGTTTTTATAAAGTTGTCATATACATTCATATTATATTCTTTACCCAAAACTAACCCAACTCCTCAACATATGATCTCCCTCCTTAATCACATCCCCTTTTTCAAGCCACACAGCAATGTAGAAGCCTCTTCAAAAGGAACATATCCCAAATAAAACATTTAACACATACATCGTATTTCTAAAAGAAGGGGCATTCCTTATGAGGGGTTTTCCAATTCTAAAAAACATTTTCAAGGTTCCAACCAAGACTCATCATTAAAAAATGAATACTCTCACTAAAAAAACACCAATTCCCATTGTATTTGATTTCTAGAGCCCTGATAAGACCAATTGAGTAATGAATGTGACATACATTTAAAAACAATCTTGAAACCACACAAAAACTAAGGAAACCCTCCATAAAAGCATAAGTGAAAGTTTAGTAACCAAGTGAGAATCCACTTAAACAAAACCAAAATCAATTATATATAGTGTATTAATTTTATATAAAATGTAAAACACATTTTAAAAACACTAATAATATAGATATATCACTTTTAAAGGATTCGATACAGGGAAACTACCTCAAACTCAAGACGTACTAATTTTGATGATAGAAACATGAATCTACCCTTTCTGCTAGCATGAATATTCATGTTCACATATATATAAGGACACCTAATCCCTATGAACATATTTTCATTGAAAAATATTTACATGTAGATCCTTACATATATTCTTATACTTGTATGTATCCATTTACACTTAACCATGTATTCTTTTTTCTCATATATACATAAGAACACTAATCATCAATGAATATATATTCGTACTTCCATGAGTGAATATATATAAAGGGGGAAGTCTCTATCTCTTACTGACTCACACACACACACACACACACATATATATATTCCAACCTATGCATATGCATGTAAGTTGACTTCGACTCTGGTGACTCGAACCGCTTCAAGGATGACCAAGATTCACTAAAAAATAATAGGAAACCAAAATTACAAAAGAACCAAAGAAAAATTTGAAACAACTAAGAGGGTAAAATAATCTAACCTCCAACAATGAAAAACTAAATTAAAGGATCTGATACACCACTTCTTCGACGTTGAATACAGAAACATGCATGAAGAAGACCCTAAAATACCCTTGACATTCCCTAGAAATGGAATAAATTTAGAAGATCTTATTAACACTTGACCCATGGTTTATACAAATGAAATAGGGAGACCCTTTACATGCCCTAGAATTAGAATAAATTCGAAATAGCTTGTTAATACTTGACCCATGGTTCAGACGAATGAAACATGGTGATAGAGAGATGGAAAATTGATGGAAATGGAATGAGAAAGGTAGATGAGAGATTACTATGGATAACCGACCAAGAAAACTCGATAAATTTGGTTGATTCATCACACCAGAAGAGGCTGTGAGGAGGAAGGGGTAATGTACCATGGGGATTTGACTATAGGGGATTTTTCAGACATCAAGGAAGAGGAGAGGGGAGAAATAATTGGGATGAAATAAAAAAAAAGAATAAGAAAATAAAATAAAAAGAAAAACCAATTTTTTTTTGAAAATTAAGAAACCTATATGGTTTGGTCACAATTTAATTAACTGTGTGCTAACCACTCACTATGCACTACCTAGGATAGGCACCCTCCCATGGCTACCCCTTGGAAAATGCATGTTTGAGAAAATTGGGGTCAAACTGGGCCACACTCTACAGCTAACTCATATATCTAGACCATATGCTTTCCACATTATTTAATAAACCGTTCCCAAGTCATACACCACATCAAAGACCCACCTAGGCACCCACATAAGAACCAAATAGTTACAACTAACAGTGTGGGATACCTATGAAATATCTAGAATGCCTCCAAAAATTTAAATTTGAGTTCAAAAACTATAAAAAATCATGATCTCTCAATATCCATATAAAATAAAACAAAAAATAATATAAAATGAATGAGAGGTGTCAGTTTGGGGTGTGATAATTCTCCCCGACATTAGCTCTTTCTTCCCCTATAAAGCCACCCAGTCATATGCGGAACAAAAAATGGATTTATAACATATCAATACCGATTGAAACCAGAAAACTCGATTTCGCCTTTGAACTCTACAAGTCACTCCTTACCAACTATAGATATAATGACAAGGAGATACATTAGGGAAAAGAGAGGGAGACCTCCCCATCATTTTAGTAACCATTTACATAGTAGTTAAATTAAGAGGAATTCTCAATAAAACCACCCACAAAAACAATAAGGGTTCAATAACATAGACTCATTCAAGTCACCTGGACAAGCCACAACTAATAATTCCTCAAGACACAAGCATCTCCAAATGATTTTCACCTGAGAACCAAGACTGTTCCAAATAAGACTTATCATTTCAGAGTTAATATCAATTTGTAAAAACATAAATTTCAATAAAGTGGCCACTATGATCATCAAAACAAAAGGATACCAAGGATAGGAAACTGTAGTAGGAGAACAATTTAATGTTCACCACTCCAACACTGGAGAAAACATGTTGGATGTACACTCGGCACAAAAATTACTATTTCAAGTCTCTATACATCTTCGTACTTCTAGGATAAATATAGAATAAAGAGCTTTGAGATT
This sequence comes from Viscum album, assembly GCA_963277665.1. NCBI lineage: Eukaryota > Viridiplantae > Streptophyta > Magnoliopsida > Santalales > Viscaceae > Viscum > Viscum album. Next base: position 1,881,114,089 of record OY728136.1, read on the forward strand.
CCCCTAATATATCCTTATTTAAATCTTGTATGGATGGAACACATACACTATTCCTGAAACTTATTATTCAATCACGATTAATGTTAAACTCTGTAACATTTATAACCTTCTTTTTCATCTCTCAATATTCCTTCTCTGCCTCTTTAATATCCACTTGGATTGAGTGTTTAGCATTCTATAGTGAATGATAGGATTTTACCCCTTCCTTCAATATTTCTAGATCTATGCTTAAAAAATCTATAAATATTGGATCTATTTTTATCCTCATCATGGATAAGATGGCATGATTTTTTCAACTAAAAGAATTGGCCACCTTGTTCTCTTTCCCAGGGTGGTAATTTATTGAGTTGTCATAATCTTTTATCAGTTCTAGACATCTTATCTAGAACATGTTTAAATTATTCTATGTTAGTATATATTTCCTAAGTTTATGATTAGTATATACATCACACTTTTTTCTATTAATATAATTCCTCCATATGATTAATGGAAAAATTACCACTGCTAACTCAAAATCACGAGTTGGGGTATTTTTCTCTTTTATCATCAAATTTTATGAGGTATATTCTATAACCATGTTTTTCTATACAATAATACATCCCAATCCCTTCTTGGATGAATCAACATAGATTAGAAACCCTTCTCCACAATTGGGTAATGAAATCACCGGCGTGCTGACCAATATTCTCTTCAGTTCCTTGATATTTTCCTCACATTCAAATGTCCTAAGGAATTTGGAATCCTTACATGTTAAATTGTTCATAGGATTAGATTACCATGAAAAATTTTCATCAAACCATCGATAATATTGAGCTAAACCAAGAAAATAATAGACCTCAATCACTATGGTTAGACTAGGACAACAATCAATAGCTTATTTTTTGATAGATATACTACTATGCACTCCCTTGAGAATATATAACTCAAAATTGAAACATTTTTCATCCAAAATTTACAATTTTTATTTTCTTAGAATAGTTTATCATTCCTTAGGTTCCATAGTATAATTCTCAAGTTCTCTTTATGCTCTTCCTTTCTCTTTAAATAGATAAGAATATAAACTTAAAATACTACAAAAAACTAGTTGAGCTAATCTCTAAAGACTCTACTCAACGAATCCATAAAGGTAGAATAGGATCTAGTAAGATAGAAAGGAATAAATATATAAAAATAGTGTGCATACCTAGTAAGGAATTCCGTATTGGGTATATCTTACATCTTGAAACTCAATTAATGAAGTCTAAAACAAATGTAAATATTTAAAAAGTATTGAGGTCCATGCAGTTGATCAAAAAATTCATCAATACAAGGAAGACGATACCTTTTCTTAATCATGATCTTATTTAACTCCTAATAATCCACACCGAGTCACATGGATCTATCTTTATTTTTTACAAATTAGAACAAGTGAACCCCATGGTGACACACTTGACTATATTAATACCTCTTCATGGTTTTCTTGGAGTTTCTTAATCAATTCCTACAACTCAATTGGGACTATTCTATAGGGGTTATTGAAATTTTTGTGGAATTAGGTATGATCTCAATAGAGAATTCAACTTCACATTTTTGTGGAAGTCTATCCAACTCTTCTAGAAAGACATCCAAAAATCCTTAAAAAATAGGCATATCCTTGAATTCGATTTTCTACCCAACAATTTGAGATAAACAACACTTCTGAATGGGAATTAAGACCCATACAGTTGATGTAATCTATATTGAAAGTTTATAATTTTCATTACATTGATATGAGACCATCAGTTAGTTTGAAATATAAAACTTAACTTCCCTTCCTCAATAATTTATGTGGCATTTATGAATAGAAATCAAATCCATACCTAATATGACATCACATTAAACAATAGGAAGAATGAAAAGATTTATAGGAAGTACATTACCATAATTTTCAACTAGAGAGGAATCATAAAATTGAGATGCAATCGTTGTACTATTAGGTGATTTCACTTCTAACTCCACATATAATTATTTAAGTGGTATTTTCTTACCCTTCTAAAATTCATTAGATATGAAAGAGTGCGTAGATCTAGAATCAAATAAAATATTAGCTGTTCTAGAGTGGATGGTAGGTGTACCTTTCACCATATCATTATTGTACCCCTTGTCAAAAATAGCGATCACATGATATTTACCCATGTCCCATGACTTAAGAGGTTGTTGAAGTTGATCATGACCATCAAAATTATGGTTATATAACTAGTTATCATAATGATTATTCTCCTTATACTTGTAGAACTAAATCATGGTATGTGAATTCTATGTAGATTTCTCTCCTCTCGTATTGTTAGAAAACCTTTTTCCCATTACTTTTGTAATAAAATTCCCAATGAACTTATCTTCTGTACATAAAATATTTATTATAACACTTGAAATAATTTCATCCACGATTCTTCCCAAGCTTAGAGCATTAAGTAAATTTCATATTATTCTCTTCACAGGTTTTTGATTTTCCTTTGAACTCCATATTCCTTTTGTCATCAAAACTATGAGATTGATATTTAACTCTAACTTATATTCCAACATTGATTGTACAACACACAATCTCATAAGAGCTACTAAAGTTTCTTCTCACCAATACCTTTTTTATACTTGTCTTTAATCCACTGAAGAAATTATCAACATTAATTTCAGTTTGGATAATAATACCAAAATCTTACATCACAAGTCTTGTAAAATTATCCTCATAGAAACCAACAGATTCATCATTACTTTGATTTAACTCAATAAACTATTTCTCCACATTTGTATGAAGAATACAATGAAAGTACTTATTGAAAAATAGGTTCTTGAACATTACCCTATCCATGGATTCAAATTATTCTTACTACCTCATATTCTTGATTATAGTCCACCACATTCTTGCTTTTCCTTCTAACCAATATACAACTAGAATTATATTTTCATGTTCTAAGCACTCAAGAATGGAAAATATTTTTCAGTGGTACTAATATTTTGTTTAGAAACAAGATGTTTAGAAGAACCATAGAAAGAAAGTAGATATTTCCTCATAATTGGATAAATATAGCGTTGTTCCCTATTTTTCTCATTTGGAATTCCTATAAGGTTCATAACTTGAGAAATTTGAGTGATCATAGAAATGGGATTTTTCATTCCAGATCCCATAGAATTAAGTTATTCATGAGAAACATCATTGCATTGTCCGTCACACTCATAATTGAAATGATTCCTTTCAGTTCCATCCACTGATTAAAACAAAAAATCATAGAGTGAGAGAGAATAATCATGGAGGGGAAACCATACATATGAGAAACCACTTATAGGATGTCTTAATAATGAAACCTTATATAATCCATGACACCATAAGTTTATCTTAGGTTATTATTATCCAAATTATATTTAAATAATTCATGACGGTTTCTGAAATTTTGTAGGTTTCTAAAGCATATCCCCCCAGAGTGTCAAACCAGGTGTGAAGTAAGGTCCGTTTTCATGCACTAGTTCCTGATCGAGTCTAGATCAATACAGTTTTTTTCAGAGTAGTTACCCCTTTGTGAATATATTCCAATTAATTATCCACTTGTAGTGTTCAAATAGATATTTATTGTAAGAAAACCACCAACTCTATCCATTACCAAAATATAAGATCATTTCCTATACTTTTACTCATCGTTATATTTATCCTTAGACATGTCCTTCGGGTTCTCACTGTGGTTTTATCATCATAGTTTCCAAATTTTAACTAAACTTTTTATCTAAAACCAACTATATAAACCCTCTCTCAACATGCATTAAGATTACACCATTTTTGTGGAATAATTAATAAATTACACAAATAGATTCCCAAATACCATATTAGTTTATTGCCTTTTATAAATGTAAAAACATAAAAAGTGGTACACAAGTGAGCTATTTTATCTCCCAATTGGTTATTAATGACTACAACCATTCTTAGACACATCATAAATAATACATATTTTTATAACCCAAGGAAAGGAAACATAAAAAGGGGCGATCTAAGATGCTGAGTATGGGTAAACAAGGGAGATATGTAAGCATAAATATGAGAATAAGGGTATGAGAATGTGATAGTAACATTAGAATATCATACACTTCATATCAATGATCATAAACATGATCATGGCATAAAAATTGGTAGTTTATAAGACATGAATCACATGGGAATCAAGATCATAATCCCTGAAAACATAACATATGAGTAATACATGGAATTTTGATAGACAAATAATAATATAAAATGATTTTTATAGTAGTTAATTAATCAATTTTGAGGCCACCTTAGTTGTATGGGTTGACTCCCCAAACCATCTTGGTTATAATAGTTCAAACCCATGACTATTTTTTGGTCAATGGTCACTCCTATGACTATCTTAGTAGACAAAGTCTTTTACTATACCTAGTTTACTCACCATTCTACCAATGTATATATTATGATATATAAATAATTACCCAATTCATTGGAGGGAGATATAGTTGACAACAATATCATAATTAAATCATACATATGTGTCTCAAAAGACCAAAAAACAATCATATAAAAACAAAAGAAATTAAACATGTATCATAAAAATGCCATCATATCATAACCTATAGAAAATAGATAGTTTTTATAACCATTTAATCAAGGAATAACCCATGAAAATAAGTGGGTTTCATAATAATTTTACCCTTGAAATAGAAACATGTTTCATAGACATATAACATGTTAAATATAAATTGGTTTCATAAAATTATTTCCATCCAAACATAAACCATTGATTGAAATAATTATAATGTAAACATTGGATCATATTCCAGTAATGTATGTGTAACACCAACAGATTTCATATTACATGAAACATATTTTTTTAAGAAATACTTTAAAATAATTTCTTGAGAAAAATATCCATTACTAATTTAAAAAATAATTTTCAGAACATAAAACATTTTTAAAACCATTTTCTTTTAAAAAAACCTTGAAAACTTATAAAGGAATTTGGAAATATTTTGAAAATATTTTTCCTTGAAAAATTATTAAAGAAGCATGAAAACAATTTCCAATTTATTTTTCAAAACTTATAAAATAATGTAGAAGCAATTTTGAAAATATTTTTCCCTTAAAACTTATAAAATATGTTTGAAAACATTTTGAAAAACTTTTTCTGTGAAAAAATTTAAAATAAAATTGAAAATGTTTTGAAAAAACTTTTTCTTTAAAAATTATAAAGGAATATTGAAAACATTTTTGGGAAATTATTATTTTAAAACTTATAAAAACAGCTTGAAAACATTTTGAAAACCCTTTTCCTTATAAAAATTTAAATAAATCTTGATAACATTTTGAAAATATTTTTATTTGAAAACTAATACGGGATGATTAAAAATATTTTGAGAAATGTTTTATTTGAAAAATTATAAAATAATATTTATTTTTTTAAACCATTTTTAAACATAAAATATTTTTGAAAGCCTTTTTAGAAAATATGGTTTTGGAAGAACATAGATTTCTGACTGAAGAGAGAGATAAAGGTTAATTTACTAAATAAAACTTTAATATTTATATAAAGTAAAAAAGAGTGAAAAAATGGTACCAATACATGAATATATCAAGAATTATAAAATTATAATAAAATTCATTAGTTTTATTTAAATATGGATCATGATATTACATTAATTAAATAATAATCACAAATAATCCTGATAAATGATGATATTGTTGAAATAGAGTCCTACCACTTGGTCGCTTTGAATCATACACCCATGGTAAAGAAAATGAAATTACATGGAGCTTAAAATACCATGAAAATAATTTTATTCATGGTATAATATTTCCAAGGGTAGTGTATACACGTCGTAGAAGAATATATGTGTGTAACATGGCATGTATCATAAAGAAGGAAAATTGAGAAAAATTACTTTATCAATTTTGTAAATTTTTATTCATAAACCCCGTGAAAGATAGATCATAAAATGGATATTTAAATAAAGATAAATTTAATTATAATAATCAAATAATGTGTTAATGGGTAGTATATACACCACAAAAAATGAATCGAGTGGCGAATAAATAACAAATCTAACAAAAATAAAATTGAGATGAGAAAACCCTTACCTTATGTCTTGAATCTCATTGTACTCATTCAAACCACCTATAAAATAAACATGAGTTTATAATATATCTTTCACATAAACATATTGTTATACCTAATAACATATATGTTTTTATTTTTAATTTATATAACTTGTTTATTAACAACTCCATGTTAATGTTACATTTTAGGAAATATCCGCTTTTTTTCGTTTATGTTTTGACCTATTCTTATTGATATTCTTAATTAGATCCTGATTTACTTATTTGTAGAATTTAAAAAATGTTAAAAATATCATATATATAAATTATATTAATATTTATAAGAATATATAAAATTTATTAATATAAAATGAAAGACACAATTTATATAGACAATAGACCATACGTACGCATGAATGTTGATTCCATTTTATTACCATTTTGAATGAAAGAAATTAAATAAAATATATGTATTTATATATATATTATAATTATAGTATAATTATTATTTAATATTTATCATATATATTTACTTAAAAAATCCTTAACACATTCCATTGAAAGTGTGAATGAATAACATCACTTTTAGGAGGCGATAGTACACACATCCACGATCAATGATATAATATTTACACAAAATGAAAGAATGAAGTTTTTGTGTTATATAATATTTAATGAAGAAATAATACATCATAAATATAATATATAAATTCTAATAACATTATGTACATTATAATTCCAAACTATGAGAGGGATTAAAGAAAAAATGAACGATATCATTTCGCGATGTGGTTGTCCACCCTACACACGAATAATAAGTTCGTTACCCATTTGATGGAAGTGCATATAAGTGTTGGTAGAAACTTTATAATAACAATATATATTAATATTTGTTATACATATGTTATTATATAATAATTGAATAAGAATATTTTAGGGGTTTTAGAATAAAAATAAAACAAAAGAGATTGTGGGAGGATGTTACCTCTTTTTTAGGTAACTCATCTTGGTTTGAACCAAAGGGATTCCTTGGTAAAATGTATGCCTAAGTGTAGGATTATAGGATAAAGGGAGGTAAATTTTTAGGGTATTTTGGAATATTTTTTCCAAGAAAACGTTCTTGATAGGTGAGAAGAAGTTTAGTGGTGGGTGGGGGTAGTTGAGTTCCCTTGTATAGTGGAGGAAGAATAGAATTCTTGTAAATATAAAAATGTAAAAATTATTGAAAGGTATCCCCTACATTATATTCCTCCAATAATTTTATATTTTCATAAAAATATGGTAAATGGTCAAAATATTTTCAGAAAATGGATTTCATATGAGTGTATAGTTTATTTAGCTACTTAAGTTAAAGTTTAACCACTATGTAATCTTGTTTTTACCTTCATCATTGTGATTAATTTTAATTACCTCCACTAATATTTTGGGTCAAAAAATATGTTTATATTATTATAAATTATAAATTATTTTATTAAAAATATATAATCAATTTTTTAAAATTATAATCCCATAATTGGAAGAAATTATTTTAAATTTAATCCCGTAGATGTGTTGTGACAATGAGTTTTTTAAGTGAAAATGTTTAAAAGATTGAAATTTTTTTATGTGAAATTTTAATGTGAAATTGGTTACAATGTACTTAATTGAATTAATTTATGTTAAATTTATATAATTACACTTTAGAACCAAATTAAAATATAATTTTACTATATAAATAAATCATATGAAAAATATTTTGGAAATGAAATTCAGTGTTTTTCACTGTTCATCAAAAACTAATGTTTTTTATGAAAAATATATTAAATTTACCTTAAGATATTTGGAAATTATGAAATAAAAAATTATGTTTATTTTATCACATAAAATTTCTAAAAGTTTCTGAAATTAATTTTATAATTATTCATAGAAAGACATAAAAAGCAGTTCATTTAAGAAAATACCATTTTCAAACATATAAAGAATTTACCAAAAAATATATGTTTTATTATCAATATGTTATTATATTATAAATTATATGTAAAAATTAGTTATTAATATTAATATCACTAATTTTATCAGCTATGATATAACCGTCTCATTTAAATATTCATAATAATAAAATATTGTTTTGTATAAACTCATTGTTGCGTGTGATGAATGTAATGTTGGTGTTATGTGTATTGAAAGATTATCTTGGTGTAACATATAAAGATATTTTAACTTTTAAGACATAAAATAAAATTAATTTATTTGAAAAAGGTTCCTAAAAATTAATGGTGTTACATTATACCCCCATTAAAATGAATTTTGACCTCAAAATTCTTAATTATGATAAAAAATGATGATAAATATTCCTCATAATATTATAAAGTTCCCAAGTAACTTTATATAATAGTTATTTATCCATAAAACTTTTACAAGGTGACTGGTCTTGTTTCATAAAACATTCTCTGTACAACCCAAAATTTCAACTTGTTGTTCCCCGTAAAAAATATCCCAATCCAACGATAAGAATTATGAGTTTAGTACATATGAAGGTTCATGTATGTACTTTATCAAGAGAGATACATATAAGACATCATGGAAATGAGAGAGATTCTTAAGAAGTTCCCGGAAATAGGATACCATTATGATATGGTCGATAATTTCAAAGGGACTGATATACCTAGGGCTTAACTTCACTTTGTTCCTAAATATCATAACTTTATTTATGGGAGAGATTTGTAGAAACATATTCTCACTAATTTCAAAATTTAGATCATGCCAATGGTTATTAGAAGAACCTTTTAGTAGGCTTTGATCTACCTTGATATACTGCTGAATGGTTCTAACCTTCTCATCCAGTGAATCAGTGATCGTACGTCCCAATAGATTTATTTCTCCAACTTCTTCCGAACTTGTTGGAGATCTATATTTCTTACCATTGAGTTAGTCCTAAGGAGCCATATTAATTTTCTAGTTAAATATATTTTTTAAGAAAACCCAAATAGATTAAGGTGATTATCCCAAACACCTTTAAAATATTGAGAAAAAGATATCACCATATCCTCTTGGTCTTGATTTTTTCTTTCAGACAAACCTTCCATATGAGGAAAATTGGCAGTGCGGGAAATCAACTCCATATAAAGATCTTGATAAATACATCACCAATAATTTTAGGTAAACATTGGATCCCAATAATATATAATGGAATGAGGAACTCTATGAAACATTACCACTTCCTTAACATACGTCATTTCAAGCTTATTTAGAGATAAGTCTTATCTGATAGAAGTGTAGTGTAATGACTTAGTAAAGTGATAAACTACCACCCATATATAATTAAACCTTTTAGAGTTTTTGGGGAGTCCAATGGAAACATACATAGTGATGTTCTCCCATTTTCCTGCTGGTATGAGTAATGGATGCAACATTACCTTTGATTTTTTTTCTTTTAGCCTTAACTTGCTAGTAGACCAAGAATAGAGATACAAACTATACGGTATACCTATTCATGGGATCCCACCAAAAGTATTATTTTAATTCACTATACATCTTCATACATCTAGTATTAATGGTGAATAATGATTTATGAGCTTCCTATAACAACCCCTTCTTATAATCTAGAATGGATGGAACACATACGCAGTTTCTAAACCTTAATATTCAATACTAATCAAGGTTAAAATATAGAACTTTTCTAACCTTATTTTATAGATATGATTCTTCCTTATTAACCTACTTAACCTTTACTTGGATAGAGGCTTAGAAATTCAATTGAGAAAGATAAGATTTCTCACCTTCCTTCAATATTTCTAGATCCATCCATTAAAAATATAGAAATATTAGATATTTTGTGATCCTTATCATGGATAAGCTAGCATGATAATTTCAAGACAAATAATGGGCCACCTTGTTCAATTTCATGTGGTGGTAATGTATTGATCAGTCATAATACTTTTTCATCTATAACCATCTTCTCTGGAACATGTTCAAATCCTTATATGTGAATATATATTTTAAACTTTTATGATTTGTATATATATCACACTCTTCTTCACAAATAGAATTCATTGATATCTTTAATGAAAAAATTAACACTATTAACTCCAAATAATGAGTTGGGTAATTTTTCACATGAATCATCAACCTTCACGAGGCATAGGCTATTACCATTTGATTTTTCATAATAACACATCCCAATCCATTCTTGGATACATCATAATAGATTAAAAATCATTATCCAATACCATGTAAAGTAAGCATAGGTGCACTGACAACCCTTCTATTCATTTCCTTGAAATTTTCCTCAAATTTATCTGTGTATGAGAAATTGGAACCCTTTTAAGTTATCGTGGTCATAGGATTAGATATTCATGCGAAATTCTATGAAAACCATCAATAATATCATGAAAAACAAAGAAAAAGACAGATCTCGTTCACTATGGTCGGTCTGGTCCAACATTCAATAGCTTCTATCTTTGATGTATATACTGTTATAACCAATATTGATATTATATAATTCAAAAATAATATTTTTGTAGACAAAATTAAAACTTTTAAATTTGTAATACAATTTCTCCTTCGTTAGGGTCCTTAGTAAAATTGTCAAGTGGTCTTCATGCTCTTAATTTCTCTTTTAATATATAACTATATCATCTATAAAGACTAACAAAAACTAATTGAGGTAATATCTAAAGACTCTATTATCAATTCCATGAAGATATCAGAGTCATTAGTAATACCAAAAGGCATCACTATATACTGATTATGTCCATACCTTGTCCAAAATTCCATTATGGGTATATAATCCTTCTTTAAACTCAATTGATGATATCCAGAATGCAGGTCAATCCTAAAAAAGTATTGAGCTTCACACAGTTGATCAAACAAATCATCAATATAGGGAAGAAGACACCCTTTCTTGATCATTATCTTATTCAACTCAGGATAATCAATGTATAGTTACATAAATCCGTCATTATTTTTTAAAAATAATAGGTGAACCCCAAAGTTACACCCATAGACATATGAATACCTTATAAAATATTTCATGGAGTTTCTTCTTCAATTCCTACAGCTCAATTGGGGCCATTCTGTAGGGAGTCTTTGAAATTGGTGTGGAATCAAGTATGATCTCCATCGATAACTCAACTTCATTCTTTGGTGGAAGTCGATGAAACTATTCTAGAAAGAAAACCACAAATTCATGGAAAATAGTAATATCATCAATGTCGATTTTATCCCCAACCATTTGAGACAAATTTCCCTTCTAAATTAGAATTATGTTTTATACATTGTATGTAATCTCCATAGGAAGTTCATACTTATCGTCACATTAGTATAAAATCATTGGTTGGTTTGGGATATAAAAAATAATTTCTCTTCCTTAATAATTGATGTGAGATTTATGTAGATAAAGCCAATCCATTCATAAGATGACATCAAAATCAACCAAAAGAAGAATGAATAGTTTTTCTAGAAGTAAATTCCCGTAAATTTAAACAAGAGAGGAATCATACAACAGATATTAAATTATTATACCATTAGGGGTCTCCACTACTAATTCTATGTCTAATCATTTTGGTGTAATCTTAATACCCTTATAAAATTCTTCAGATATGAAAGAGTTGGTAGATCTAGAATTAAATAAAACATTCATAGTTCTATAGTGGATGATAAGTGTACCCTTCACCACATCATCATAGAATCCATATTTAGAAACAATGATCAGTTGAAATTTATCCTTTTCCCTTTACTTACAAAGTTGTTGACGTTGATAATCATCATTAATATTCTCGTTTGGTAACTAGGTATCATAAAGCCCATTCACTTTATACTTGAAGCACTGAAGCGAGAAAGGTTCATTCTGTTAATATTTATATCCATTCTCATTGTTAGATAACTTATTACCATCACATTAGAAATTTAATTCCCAATTACCATCCCTTCTTAACATAAAACATTTATCACACCCCTTAAGAGAATTTCCTACAATATTATTCCCACAGTTAGAGCATAAATGAAAACTCAACTTCTTCAATTTATGGTTTTTATATTTTCCTTTGAATTCCATCTTCATTTTCTTATCAAAACCATGAGATTGATATGTAACTCCAACCTCCACATCAACCTTGATTTTACAATGTAAAATCTCTTTGTCACTACTAAAGTATCTTATAGGAAATTCCCTTTTGAGATTTGGATTTATGCCACATAAGAACATATGGACTTTACTTTTGGGTTGGATGATAATACCCAAATCATAACTTATAAGTCTTGTAAAACTAGCCTCATAGATACCAACAAATTCATTATACCATTATTTAACTCAAGTAAACCTTTATCTCTATTTGTTTGAAGAATACAAGGAAAGTACTAATTAAATAAAATTAGTTATTTAACTCTTCCCAATATATATATATTCAACTTCAACTTGCTTCCTAATATTTTTAATTAGAGTCCACCACTAGTCCACTTCACCTTCTAACCAATAAAAAACTATAATTACATTTTCTTGTTCTGAGAACTGTTGAATGGAGAATATATTTTTAGTAGTACTGATCCATTGTTCAGAAATAACTGGATCATAAGATCCATTGAATGAATGTGGATGTTGTCTTATGAAGGACTCAACCGAATGTCTTTTTACCACATTTTATTATTTGGAACTCTAACATGATCTATAGATTGAGTAATTTGGATGAAAATAACCACAATATTTCTCATTCCATATCCCATATAATTCAGTTGTTTAGGTGGAAAATAACTGAATTTTTCATCACACTCAACATTGGGGCAGTTCCTTCAGGTTCCATCCATTTATTGAAACTAAAAAATATAGAGTAAGAAACAATAATCATAGTGGGGGAACAACATAATCTTGAAAAAAAAACTTATAGTATTTCCAAATTATGAAAACTTATTTAGTCTATGAAACCTTATGTTAATCCTAGGTTATTCATTATCAAATTATATTTAAATCATTCATGATGGTTTGTTAATTTATAAAGCATATCCCCTAGGAGTGACAAACCTGGTGCACAATAAGACACATTTCTATGCACCAGCTCCTGATCGAGTCTAGCTCAATACGGTGTTTTTGGGGTTGCTAACACTATGAATATCTCTTCCAAAACCACATCCACTTTTAGTACCTAGATAGGGATATATTTCTAGGAAACCACTCACTACATCCTTGACCAAAATTCCAGGCCATTTTCCTATACTTTTTTATACTTATCCTTAGACATGTCATTAGGGTTCAAACTAAGGTTTTCTTATCCTAGTTTTTAAAGGTCAAATAAAACTTTTCTATGATTCCAACTATAGAGACACTCATTTAAGAAGCATTAACATTTCATCATTTTTGTGTTATACTTAATACTTTAAACAAATAGATTCCAAAAGAATGTATTATTTTAGTTCATTTGAAAATGTGGAAACATAAACATTGGTATATAAGTGACATATGTTATCTACTAGTAGGTTTTTCATTATAAGCATCCTTATTATAAATATCATACATAATTAATATCATCATAACAGGGAAAAAAAATAAAAAGGTGTGATCTCATATGCTTAGTAAGGTAAAACATGGGAGATGTGAAAGAATTAGCATGAGTATAAGGGTATTAGAATGTGATAAGAACAATAGAATATAATAATCTATTTATCGGATATTCTAAACATGAATCATTAAAAAAATATTTGCAGTTTATAGGACATAAATCCAAAGTAAATAGAGAGAATAATCCATGAAATAATATCGTAGGATTGATATAAAAAATTATGGTAGTCACATTAGCGTATAAAATAATTTTTTTAGTATTAAATGAATTCCTTACAAGGCCATCTTAGTAGTTTGAGTTCACTCCCCATACCATATTTTTAGTCATGGTTTACTCCCATGATCATTTAAGTAGTCAAGGATAACTCCCAAGATCATCTTAGTAGACAAATTCCTTTACTTAACTGAGTTCACTCCCCGTTCAATCCATGTCTATCTCATGAGATATAAATATTTACCCAATGAATTAAAGGGACATATAGGTCCCACCCATATCATAATGATATCACACATTCATGTAACACAATATCACTAAAAATAATATCATATCCCATGAAATTTAATGGGTATCATAAAAATGTCATAATATCATAACCTTTAGGAAAGATACAGATTTCATAACCATTTCATCAAATCATAACCTATAAAAATAAGTGGGTTTCATAAGAATATAACACATGAAATAGAAATGGGATTCATAAATATACAACCCATGAAAGAGAAATTTATTTCAGTAATTTCATTATATAAAAACATAAACCATTGAGAGAAGTAATATAAAGGGAACCCTTGAATCATATCCCATTATGGCATAACTAATACGAAAAAATGTCATCTTAGATGGAACATATTTTTTTGAGAAATATTTTAAAATAATTTGTTGAGGAAAATATCCTTTCGTTTTTTTAAAATAATTTTTAAAATATAAAACATTTTGAAAACCATTTTTTTTGAAAATAACCATGAAAATATATATAATAATCATAAAAATATTTTTAAAACCCTCTTTCTTAAAATATTATTAAATATTATTAAAAATATTTAGAGAATATTTTTTTTAAAAATTATAAAAGAATCATGAAGCAATTTTGAAATCATTTTTCCTTGAAAACTTATAAATAAATACTGAAACCATTTTGAAAATATTTTTCTATGAATGCTTATTAGGTAGGCTTGAAAAAATTTTGAAAACCTTTTCCATTGATTTTTTTTATTAAAGTTGACAAAATTTTGAAAACCTTATACCTTGAGAACTTAAAAACGTCGTTTTAAAATATTTTGAGAAACTTTTTCTTGGAAAACTTTTAAAATAAGCTTGAAAAAATTTTGAAAACCATTTTCATCTAAACTTATAAAGGAATATTGAAAAATTTTTGGAAACATTTTCCCTTGAAAAATTAGAAAATAATCTTGAAAACATTTTAGAACACTTTTTAAACATAAAATGTTTTTGAAAACATATCTAGAAAACATTGTTTTGAAAGAACATAGATTTTTGACCAAAGAGAGATACAAATTCATATTTTCTTTAATAAAAATTCATAATTTTCTAAAGTAAAAAAGAGTGAAAAATGATACTAATACTTGAATATATCATGAATTACCATAGGATAATAAAATTCAAGAGTATTCTTGAAATATGGATCATAATATTCTATCAATGAAATCTTAATCATAAACAATCCTGATAGAAGATGATATTTTTTCAATAAACTCCTACCACATTTCCCCTTTCAATAATTCTCCCCATTTAATAAAATGAAATTAAATAAAGCTTAAAATATCATTAAAATGATATTCCTGATATAAAATGCCAAAGGTTAGTGTACAAAACTTATAGAATTATATTGGCGTATAAAAAGACATGTGTCTCAAATAAGGAAAATTGAGACAAAATTGCATTACTAATTTGGTAAATTTTAACCCCAAACCCCAAGAATGTGAGATCATAAAATGGATATATAAATACCCATAGTCTAGACTCTATTCACACTATTCAAACCTCCTATATAATAAATATGGGTTTATTATACAAATATAATATAACTACATTCTTAAATCTAATACCATATATTATTTTATTAGGAATTTATTTTACGATTTTATTAATAACTTTCTTTTAATGTTATGTTTCGGGTAATATCCTCTTTGTTTTTTCATATATGTTTTGAATTTTTATTCTTGATACTATTACTTAGGCCATGATTTACTTTTTTCCATAATGTAAACATGATAAAAATTTCATATATATTCATTATATAAATATTTATAATAATCAATAAAATTTATAAATATAAAATGAAATGCACCATTAATGGGGACGGTAGGACGTATGTATGCATGAATGATGTTTCTATTTTATTATCATTTTGAAAGAAGGTAAGTGAAAAAAATATATGTATATATATATATGATATAATTCTTGTATAATTATTCTATAATATTTATCATATAATTTTATTAACCCATCCTTAATTCATTCTATACTAAGTGTGAATGAATCAAATTATTTTGTGGAGGTGGCAGTCCATACACGCACAAACGAAGTTATCGTATTTACACAAAATGGAAATCATGAAGTTATGTGTTATATAATAATTAAAGAAAAATAAATACATAATTAATATGATATATAACACATAAAATTATTATGTAAATCCTAATTACCAACCTTGATAGGTGCTAGATGAAAAAAATAAACAGCATTGCTTTGAGAGACGGGAGTCCTCTATACACACGAACAGTAAGTTCATTACCCATTTGATGGAAGTCCATGTAGGCGCAGGTAGAATACATAGAATAAAAAAATCTCATAACATTGAGGATTCTGAGTTTATTATATAATTATATAATAAGAATATTTTCAGGTATTTATAATGAATATAAAACAAAAGATCTTGTTGAAGGATGTCACCTCTTATTTGGGTAACTCATCTTGTTTTACACCAAAGGGATTCCTTGGTTAGATTTATTAGAAATGAGAGGCTTCTAGGATGAAGGGATGTAATTTTTAAGGATATTTGGAAATATTTTTGATGAGAAAAAGTGATTTATTTGTGTTAATTAGTGATGGGGTGGGTGGGGGGGGGGGGTGAGGTTACTTTTATAGTGGAGGAGGAGTGACATTGAAAATAAAAATGTTGACAGTATTGATAGGTCTCTTATATCATGTGCCTACAATAATTATAGATTTGTGAGAAAAGTGTGGATTTTTTTTAAATATTTCCATAAAATAGATTTTGGACATATTTCTAAGTTATTTAACCACTTAATTTAATGATTAAGCACTAAGTAATCCTGTTTGTACCTTAATCGTTGTAATTAATTTTAATTACTTTCACTAATATTTTTTTGTCAAAAACTAGGTTTTAATTTGTATAAATTATTAATTATTCTGATTACAAATATTAAATATATTTTTTCAAATTCTAATAATATATGTGGTAGAAATCAGTTAAAGATTAATCCCTTAGACATGTTGTGACAATGGGGATTTTAAGTGAAACTGTTTAAATGTTTAAATGTTTTTATATCCAATTTCATTGTGAAATTGGTTTCAATGAACTAACTTGGATTAAAATATATATAAAATAACTAATTAAAATTTAAATCCACATTAAAATATAATTTAGCCATATTAATAAATTAGGTAAGAAATTAGTTTGGAATTTATTTTCATTATTTTTCACTATTCGCCCAAAAAATGACATTTTTTAGAAAAATCCAAACAATTCCCCCTAATATAATTTTAAAATTAAAAATTAAAAAAAGAGGTTTTTTATAAAATTAAATTTCTAAAAGTTTCAAAAATTAATTTTATTATTGTTTATATAAGGGCTTAAAAAAGTGTTCATTTGAGAAAATCATATTTTCAAGCATATAAAGACTTTATAAAAGATTATATGGTTTTTATCAATATGTTTTACCATCATAGATAATATTTAAAAATTATTTCTTAATATTCATATTTATTACTTTATTGACTAGGTTATAACTTTCATGCCCCGTCTTAGAGGGGCCAGTGCTGTGACTCCCCCAGACCGGCTCCAATAGGCCAAGAGATGACGACTAGCACTAAGTTGGAATATCACTAACATTGGAGGACTTATCCTAAATATCTATACACACTAACACATATCCAATATTATACAATTATTAAATGTAAAAACAGTACAACAACTATTCATGGATATATATAAATTCCACAACCAGAGTATGACACAATGTAAAGGAAAGTAAATAGGTCCAAATACATGACCACAAAAAAGAGTCTGAAAAAAAGTAAAACCTGAAAGGTAAAAATGGTCCTGGTGTAAAAAATCCTTACGAATAAACCTCGGTCTTTCATGGTCTCACTAAGAACTATTTGGTCTTGGTCCATCAAGGACTCTGTCAAAAGGTCAATCGTCTGCACGTGCCACAACACACATGGGAAAAGCCCGTGTAGGGGTGAGTATAAAAATACTTAGTTGGACACCCCAAAACCAAAAAGCATACAACAATAGAGACTTCATTCACCACTAAAAAGGAATATGTCTATAGATCATATAACAAGAATATTCAGATATACTCGGAAAAGACACATAGTGTAAAGGTAAGTCACAACCATTGTATACCAGCTTCGGATTCTATATCAAAGGTTCAGAAAATAACTCATCCAGGATAACACGATCCTAAGTCTGATAGAACTATGGACATATGGGGAGATATGATACATAGATGAAGATCACTCCTAAGTCTATAGTGGGATACCAAAAATTCAATTTTTATTAACCTCTTAATTAGAGTATCAATGCCTGCAAACTATTGGCCACAAAGATTCCAAGATCTTCACCTACGGAACTAAGATGAATAGAGGATATCAATCTGGGCCTCATGATAGGATTTAAAAAAAAAACTATCCAAGAATTCCTCCAGAAGGGTTCATTATTCTAGGAGTAGGAGAGGATTCCATAAAAACCCTTAGGGAATGGATATATGGAACACACCTAAATGAAACATGTCAAAGATACCGAGGAAAAGGGATCCCAGACATGTATAAAAGAGTACATGACCTATACTAGGGGTTACAAACTATGTCCCTTGATCCTATTTCATTCCTGTGTAAACGAACCGTGTCATCAATCCATATCTGTATAGAAGTACATGATGTTTAGGAAATCCATGTAGTCCACCTATATTCTAGTACATGAATTCATTCTGTGTACATGTGTCGATGCACTAGTATATGGCATAGCATGTGTGTCTGGTCCATGTCGTGTTCTTGGGGGGGGGGTACATGGTGTGTAGGCTACCCTTAAAGTCCACATCATGTCCGTCTACCTCTTAGGTATACACAAAGTGTCAAGGGAGGGACCACATATTGTACAAAAAGTTTTACATGTCATGTGATACTTAAGTTCCATTGAAACTCTAACCACCAATTAGGGGGGATGCCATTTAGATCCAGATTACATTCCGTGTAAAGAAGAAATTTATATAAACATATATCTGAAATCCGGTCACCTTCTCCATTTATTCATCCTCAATTCTGACCATGAATTTCTAGAAAACTCTAGGAACCATATTTTCCAAGCCTTTATGTTGACAAAAATCTAGTTCTGGACATCCAATACAATCAAAAAATGAATATAAGAATCATTCTTTATTGCATGATAAAGAACATGAAATTGGGTATCCACTATCGACTGATCCGTCTCTCATCCATTGTGACAACTATGTCATGTTGTGCTGATCCCAAATCTGTGATTTAGGATCATTATGCTAGGAAATGAGTGTGTAATGACCGATTGACCGAGATCTTCCAAATCACGGTTCAAACAAAGAACACCCATGATGAATGAAAAATAAGAGGATGAAAGCACGAGGAAAATGAAGAGAAAAATACCAAGGACAATGTTCATGTCAAACATGGGTCGTAACTGTTAGAATTACAATCGAAGAATCAAGATGTTTACTAGGAAAAAATTCTCCCAAAAGCTAATTAATCTAATCCATCCTTAAAATATGCACAATCCATGTATCAATATGTTAGTTGATTGATTCATTTTCATCGTAGGAATCAATAATGTGGAAAGGGAAAAATTTAAAAAACTTGACCACTTCGATTCGGATCAGTCGCTGATGAAGAAAGAAGCTGTATCACATTTATTGGTGGGGTATAATGACTCTATCCCATAGCTGTAGTCGATCTCAGATCTTATTGTCATCTATTAATGGGATCTCCTCCAACATCTCTAATAGATCTCTTCAATTCACATTGTTATATGGCTAACCATGTGAGTTTTCCATTATCATATATTTAAATAGGGAAATCTTTGTCGCTGCATCAATAAAATGATTTTATTAACAATATTATTCATTTTACTCATGTAATGACTTTTCCAAAAATGACCCACACCAGCTAAGGTAAAGTCGCACCTAGGGTAAACCTTTTATTCTAAACATAATAGTACCATCATATTTGTGATCTGATCCCCTATTTATGATTTATTTAACCATTTCATTAAAATTTCATGTGTGTGCTATTTAATATATTTCAAAGATGTATTCTGGGAACCCTGATCCTTAGAACCACACACCATCTTAGCACATTGTCTCGAAAATAATTTATAAAATATCCAAAAATAATACATGGAAAATATGAGTCATTAAATAATCACCACCTTGGGGATTTGTGCCCCAAAAATACAAATTAAGGGATACAAAAAGAGATATTGGTACTAGGAGTGAATCTAAGCCTCCCACTCCCATGTTATCTTATAAATATTCGGATACTTCCATGAGACAGTAATTAAATGAATTGATTTCTCATGTAGGATACACCCTACCGATCCTCAATCGCTACCAGGAACTCAGAATCTCTCCATCCTTGATATCCAGTACACCCCAGTTTATAATGTGCGATGAGTTATGCACATACCTCCTTAGTTGCGACACATGGATGGTGTCGTGTACCTAATCTAACTGCGGAGGGAAGGATAATTGAAAGACCACCTCTCCAACTCTATGAAATATTTGGAAAGGTCCAATGAACCTCAAGGATAGTTTTCCTCCCTAGCCAAATAACCATAATCCACATTGAGGTGAAACCCATAAACACACATGGACTCCTTCCTCAAACTCCAAGGGCCTCCATCACCTATCAACATAAGACCTTTGATGGACCTACATAGTCCTCATCTACTCCTATATGATCTATACCTTCTCAATAGTTTCTCACACCAACTATAGGCCCATGAGCTCAAAATCTCTTGGGTATGAATATTAAAGTGGTAACCTATAGGGTCTACCATTCAAAGACTTGAATGGTTCCATACCTATGGTGGAATGGTAGCTGTTCTACATGAACTCCACCAGTGGTCGGTGATCCTCCCAACTACAACCAATGTCCAACATGCAAGCTCAAAAAATTTCCTCTAGAACCTAAATGGTCTTCTTGTTCTGGACTTTAGTACAGGGGTAGAAAAATATGCACAAGTGAAATAGAATCCCAAAAACCTTATGTAATCTCTTCCATAATCGAGATGTAAATTGATCATTATAATGATAAATTATCACTGATGGAACTCCATGGAGTAAAAATATCTCCTAAATATAGTGGCATACCAATATCTCTACTAAATTTTTCACTCAAATAGCTAATAAGTGGTATGAATTGGTGAGTCCCTCTGTGACCATCGAGATGGAATCGTGTCCCTTAGATTTGTGTGATAATCCTATCCCAATTTCCATGGATATCCCTTTCAAATTCCACTCTAACACCTGAAGGGGTTGAGATAAACCTAATGAAACTTGGTGCTCAACCTTCACTTACTGAAAATTATGGAATCAAGATATGAACTCTACAAATCCATTCTTCATGACTAGCTAGAAAAAATTATGTCAGATGTCCGAGTACATTTTCACAACACCTGGATGTACTAATAAAGGAGACGTATGAAACCCTTTCAGAAACTCCCCCCCAAAACGTCATTGGTACCATCGTGCATCCTCTAAAAATAATTAAGTGCTCTTCACCTTTATAAAACTCATCAAGATCATATCCCAGGGATATAAGAGTGTGTATGGTCTCATTGTTAGTATCATCTAGATGTGTCACCCTGACTCACTACAAGAGTGGAGGGGCGACAACCATCGACTAGAGGTAAGATGCTCCATCTATATCCATAAAGGATTAATATAATGAGGGAAACTACTCAGATTCCTTGTTCCAAAACTATTAACAATATTTCTAGTTGAGAGCATATGATACCACATTCCCCTATATAAGAGTTAGATAAATAATAAATAATAATCCTAGAGGAACTAAAACCATCATCTATGTCTCATGTTGAGATCCTTTAGAGAATACGTACTTGAGTTTCTTGTGATTAGAATAGTTGATAAACTGGCCATCCATTAGGTAGTTTCACCACATATTTAGTGAAAATTACACCACTACTTAATTGAGACCATGGGACACATAGTTCTTATCATGTGGCGTCAAATAACGTGAACCATAGTCAATAACAACCTTCCTCAAAATTAGAACACAACCATGCCTGGTTCCTGATGCATCACATAACACTACATACTCGACACCTCGGTCCAAAAATCACATGATTCAAGCACTCGGGAAACTCTACCTCAACCTATGAAGAGACTGCTAACACCACTCTGTCCATACAAACAACATCCCCTTCCAAGTCAAATCATTCATGGGTGCTGATATTCTTATAAAACCAAGAATGAATCTCTTATAATATCCTTCCATCCCAATTAATCTCCTCACCTCCATGATGATCTTGGGTGGCTCAAAAGTCAACACTACGTCAATTGTGGAAGGGTTCACTTCTACTCCATCTACTGAGTTATTGTGTCCCAAAACATTGACTAACTGAATCCAAAATTTTCAATTCAATATATTTTCATAAAGATGGTGCTCTTGGAGTTTGTCCATAACCATTATTAAGTTCTCATGTGATCCTCTTCGGACACTGAGTACACAAGGATATCATCTATGAAGACTAACATGAACTGGTCTAATAAAGGACTAAATATTTAGTTTGTGAGTCCGATGAACATTGTTTGGGAATTCATCACACCAAAGGCATCACAATGTACTCATACTGAGAATATATATTCCTGAATATCATCTTAAGTATATCCCCATCCTGTACTCGCAAATGGTGATATATTGTTCTTAGTTCAACCTTGGAGAACCATTATGTCCCTCTCGACTGATAAAAGAGGATGTCTATCCTAGATAGCGGATACTAGTTATTCACAATCACTTGATTCAAGCACCAGTAATCCACACAAAACCTAAAGATCTCATTTTCCTTCTAGGAAAATAATACTAGAGATATCTATAGAAAAAAACTAGGTCTAACAATGATCTTCCTCAGTAATTTCTATAACTACGACCTCAAAGTTTGAAGCTTTTTAGGAGCCATCCAATATGCTGGCACAAATATTAGTGTTATATCAGGGTGTAGATCAATGCAGAAGTCTATCTATTATTGGAGAGGTAATCCCAAATAATCTTTAGGGAAGACATCCTTGTACTCGACCTCCACTGTTGGAAACTGATAACTCATAACATCCACTACACTAAGGGTCATTCTAGAAAAATAATAAGAAATCAGACCCACCCTCCTATACATGAGTCCATCCTGTACTGCATGAGTTTTCTTTTCAGTGAAAAAAGAGAACCTAGTTTCATCACTACAGACACACCACATACTTCTCCTAAAACAATCAATATAGTCAAGAACGGTGGATAACAAGTCCATACCAAGAATGGCATCATAAGACCTCAATGCTGCAACCAAGAGATTACAAAACTCTCGCCTCTAAGAGTCTGGTCACACTATCAGTATAAGTGCATGATCATTGAGTCATCTCTAGTATAAGTCTCCAAGAACAAGGGTTGAGACAAGGGCTCAACCAGAATATTTACGTGTTAAAAAAGAAATACATGAAGGTAGGAATGACTAGAAAATGTGTCTACTTGTACTATATCTAAGGTAGTAAAGACAAATATATTACCTTAAATTATTCTTGGAAACTATAGGTCATAAGATTTGACTTCTTGTAGTTGTCCCCACCCCTGCCCTTCAGCTCCATGAGCTTAGTGTGGACCACTCCGTGGTGGCGGTGGTAATAAGTCAAATATTCGACCACCTCCTGATGCTCCCCTAGCTCCTCTACCACATCCAAAACCCAGAAAACCTGTCTAATCCTACCATTTAATCTACCTCTAAGTCCCTTCTATAGTCTCCCTATCACCTATACATAGGGTCGAAAAATCGCATTCAAGATGTCCCCTACCATCACATGTGTAGTTCCGCCTTTATTTGGATGAATGTACCCACCATGTGAGCCTTGAACTACAAATCCTCTATCCTGGAACCTCCTCTCAAAATGTCTGACATGTTCAGTCCCCTAAGACTATCTTAGGATCCCTAATATCAGTGTCTGTTCTCTTTAATTACAATCATATGAAACCACTAGATGTATCTTCACATCTAAGAAACTCTAAACCACTAAATCTTTCTCTATCACCCTTGCATAGGTAGGAATTCATAGTGGTATAAAATTGTATCAAATGTATCTATGAAGACCTTTCTCAATGGTATGATCCCTAATGAACTGGTCATGAACCATATCCATTGTTTACTTGGAGAGGTTGGTAAACTATGATGAATACTTAGTTGTTGTCTTGCTGCCCTACTGGAGCTGCAGAAGCTACTAGTTACGTACAACCCCCAGTGTAGCTGGAGAGAACTCGTCTCTGAAGAGATACTCAATCTTTCACCAAAGGAGAGTCACCTCATCATAGTACTGGGTAATTAAAACCCACCATCGCACTCCCGAGACATGTAGAAGGCTCACCTCTAGGACCACCATCTGATATGATCTTTTCCTGACTAGATGAAAAACTTGGGTTACCATCTCAAGACAGTCTTGATCCACCTATGTGTTGGGATCTACTTAGAAACTAAGGGGTAACTGTCACTAAAACTTATTATGTGAGCCCAGCCTATGCACGTTATCCACTAGTACTACGGGGACCATGTGTTACACAATAGGTGGTGGTAAAGCTAGGGCACCACCTGGATGTATCATCTCTGGAATTGGTCCATATATCAATGGCTCATCACTATGGGGATCATCCTCGTAATCATGATGCTGATTCCTAGCTAGTATATGTCATAGAGGCATCCTATAATAAACAGTATGTACCATGTTAAATGAGTATAATTAGTGATATGACACAAGAAGGACATGGAAACCAAAACCCATTATTATATGATATATGTACCATTTTTCCCTGTAGACAATGTTATCATATATAAAGTTGAAAATAAGGTGATCAAAGTCCAGTTGTATGGATATGTTGGCAACTACAACAACATCGAGGTACCTAGCTTGAAATCTGAACACAAAACACTTAATAGTGTTACCTAAAACCAATCTCATAGACTCTCAGTCCTAAGGTAGAACCAAGTCATCTGATACCATCATTTTATGACCAATCACATAGAGAACAATTTCATGACTCCCCAAGCCCACCTTCAATAGGACAGGGGATAGAGGCAAGTGCTGAGTTGGCATATCACTCACATGGGAGGCCTTATCCTAAATACTTGTACACACACACATCTACAAGACTATACAATTCTAAAATGTAAATAGAACTGAACAACCATGAATGCATACATCTAAATACCATAACCGATGTATGACATGAAGTAAAAAAAGGTAAATAGGGCCAAATACAAGCCCACCATAAATAGTATAAAAAAGTCCATCTTGAAAAGTAAAATAGTGTTTTTTTTAAAATGTTGCAGGAACTCACCTCAAGATTTCATGGTCTCACTAAGCACCATTTGGTCCTAGCCCATCATGGAACCTATCAAAAGTCCGATCATATGAACTAGATATGAGATGTGTGTCCAAATTCAGTGTAAGGGTGAGTATAAAAATACTCATTTAGACACCCTAAAACAACAAAGCATTCCAAAAATAAGAATACATTTAACTCTACTGAGTTATAAATCTAAAATATATATAATGTGAATTTCCATCTATACTCAAAATATTCAATAGTCTAAAGGAAACTCACAACCATAGTATACCAACCAAGGATTCCAGGTCAACGATTCCATAAAGAACTTGTCTTGGAGAAAATAATCCAAATTTTTATACCACTGATAACATATGAAGAGATATGATACACAAATGAGGATCACACCCATGACCATAAGGGGGACACCAAAAACTCAATCTAGATTAACCCACTAAGTATAGGTTCAACTTCCACATACTATTGGTCATGATGTTACCAATAAATCCCCATAGGGAATGAAGATTAATAGAGGATATCAATCTGGTCATCACAGAAGGATTCCAACAATACTATCCAAGAATTCATGTTGAAGGGATCACTTTACATGGAGTAGGAGGTGATTCCATACTAACCATCATGGAATGGATATAGGGAACACACCCTAATGAAACTTATCTAAGATTCTAATGACAGGGGCTCCAAGACATCTATAAAAGGGTACATGAAATGTAGTAGGGGTCAAACGTCATGTTCCTTAACCCCGGGACTTTCCCGTATAAATAGACCATGTTGTCATGAAAAGTCCATGAATAAGTACATGGATTGTAGGATTCTAGTGTATTCTTCCCATGTTCCAGTACATGAATTCATACTATGTACATGTTCTTGTGTACTAGTACATTTCTTAACCTTTGTATTTGGTCCATTCCATGTCTGTGTGGGGGAGTATAGGTGTGTAGACTGCCCGTGTGTCCACCACATATTTGTGTACCTCCAAGGTATATGCTGTGTATCTAGTGAGTATGAACACACTATGTGATGGGGGCCACATGACGTGTGATACTTAATTTCATCTAAAACCTTAGATGCTATTCTGGGGGCCCACATGGTGTGTAGATCCAGATTTCATGATGTGTAACATAAAAATATATAAAAATGAATATTTGAAATATAGTCACCTTCTCTATTTATCCATCCTCAATTCCATCCATACCTTGTTGGAAAACTCAAAGAACCTCCTTGTCCGAGCCTTCCCATTGACAAAAATATTGTTAGAGACATCAAATACATTTGGAAAATAGCTATAAGAATCATTATTCATTTCATGCCTAAGAAGGATAAATTGGGTATTCAACTTCATCTGATCAGACTTAATTCCATCGTCTCACCACCTTCATGTCATTTCAATATCAGATCTATGATTTTGGATCATTGCACAAACTAACAGGTTTGCAACAATTAACTAACCAAGATATGTCAAAATGTAGTCCAAATGAAAAATTCCCATGATAAACATTAAATCGAAGGAGAAAAACACAATAAAAATCAAGAGAAACATACCTTGATTGATGTTTGTGTAGATCTTGGTTCATTTTTTAAAATGAAAATCAAAGAACCAACAATTTAATCATGAAGAAAATTCTCCCAGAACCTAATTCTTCTAACCTATACTATAAATATGCATGTTCCACAGATCGATATTTTAGTCGATTGATTCGAGTTAATCATATGAATAAAGATAATAGAATGGAAACAATTCGAACAAACTCCCAACCTCAATTTGGAATAGTCATTAATGAAGAACAAAACTACATCACATTCACAATCTAGATCATATGATTCCATCCTACATGGTTCTTTGATCTATGATCCAGCCATCGTCCACTAATATGATCTCCACAAACAGATTAGATGGTTCTTGTCAACTCATAGGGTTATATAATTTACCCTTTGAAATTTTCACAAGCAATTATCTAAGGAGGGAAATCTAGTTCATTATGTCATTGCGTCAGTAAAATAATTTTATGAATTATTTTACTCATTTTAATCCACTAAAATATTTTACCAAAAAATCCACATAAACTAAGGTAAAGTCGCACCTTGGGTAAACCTCATATACTATACTCAATGGTGCCCTCAAATTTCTGATTCGTGCCCCAGTTTAGATGTTATTACACGTTTTTATAAAAAATACATGCACATGCTATTTAATATATTTAATATATTTCAAAAATTTATTTTGGGAATACCGATCCTCAGAATCATAATCCGTTTTAGCACCTGGTTTAAAAAATAACCCATACAACATCTAAAAAAATACATGGAAAAGTAGATTCTTTACAGTGACTATCTCATTTAAATAATTGTAATAATAAAATTCAATTTCGTAGAAACTAAGTGTTTCATGTAATGAAATCTGAGTCAATGTTTCGTGTAGCACAAGATTTTATTGGCCTAAAAAAAAAATATTAACATTCATGAAATATATTGAAATTAATTTATTCATAAAAAAGGTTCTTAAAAACTTAGGGTGTTACTGGTTCCTCCAGTTCACACTTTTCACCAGATGGGGAAACTCCATGAGCACCAAAATAAACCACTATCAACTATCACCAGTCACCCTCTGAGAAATTTGCAGATGAAAAAATGAGATCCTTATTTCTTGGATGGAGACCCTTTATTAATAAAGGGTATTATAACTAATCACATGATACTATCACTAGAGAAAATGAAACCAAAGCATTAAAATGTTCAAGATTCCCCTCACCGTTAGTAGACCGTGTTGAGTGTCAATGAGCTATGATATTTTTTATCCTTCACATTCTCATAAAAAAAACTGAGTGAATGGAGTCTTGAGGATCTCCCGATACAACCCAACTCAAAAAGGGGAATGAATGATCACCTTCCACTTGTCCACCATCAGTCCTTCAAACACACCCAAGACAACTCACACCCCCATGTCATCTAGAGTTCCCAAAAACATAAATACACTCTCAAATTCACCATGATACTCCAAATATCCTAGAAAACCTCGATGAATAAAAATAATAGGAAACAATATAGAAGATATCAAATCCACCACTCCACCAGGAGTCTGTATAGGGCCAATAACTTGAAGAAAATCCTTATAAACTTTTTGGGTCTTATTAGGAGGCATACTCTGAAAAACATAAAGCAAAAAACCAAATAAAATTGAACCAAAACGTGACCAATTAATATTTTAAACCAAGAAACAAGATCATAAAATGCACATCACAAACCAAATCAATTCCAATCAAGTATCAACTAAAAAAAACCACAAAAACAAAACAAAACAAAACAAAACAAGAACCCCCTATTAGAAACCACCATTCACAAATTCCCCCATTTTCAAATTCAATTCTCCCTTTTGAAATAAAAATCATTTTCCATTTATAAAATCATTTCTGCACTTTCACATTAAAATTCCAAACACACCCTCACTTTTTCCTTTAAAATTCAAAATCCCAATAAAAAATAATGTCGTTTTAAATAGAAACCATTTTTATTTCCATGAATCAAATTTTGAAAAACCATGTCAAATATGCTATTTTAAAAACTCACCCAAGACATCTGATAAAACATCACATATGTGTACATCCCACGTCCTCTTATATCATTCATATATACATAACAACATGAAATTTACATACACACACATATATGTGAACATCCATAAGAAATACAAAGGGTTATACTTTCTATTTTCCAATCAAAACAAATAATTTCCAATTTAATTCTCATTTATCAATTTATAAAACCTTTATAAATTACAATAAGTCTCCACTTCCACTTTTAAAACTCAAAATACCATAATAAAAGAATCATTTTTCCCATTTAAAACCCATTTTCACTCAAAAAGACCTTTTGAAAAATAATTTTCCTTTCAAAACCCACTCACACCAACCAAATTCAGAAGAAAAAATCACTCATACCAAAATAAATGAAATATGGAACTAGTGGTCATGCATACCCCAACAACATGGTTTAGTAGGCCATAAACTGATCATAAACCAACCATTGAAAGCATATTGAATTTTTCATGGGTGCTCCACCTGGTTCACTATGCCTTGTAAGATAACTGTGTAACACTAGATCACTTTCACTATCATCCCACAACATATACAAGACCATCGAATTCAAGAAGCACCAATGATAGTGATAGAGAACCAACCCATTACCTTTTTATTGAGGCCCAAAAATCATATCTCCAATTTCCTTGACATTGTAGATAATAAGGGTATTTCATTGGTACCATATTTCTATGAACTAACCTGGGAAAACCCAAAACCTTTCACCTGAAATAACCCAGAAACAAGGCCCAATAGACATTCCCGATCATCTTAGGATAGAAAATATTGATTGGAATCAAAGATAAAGAAATTGGGAATAATTTATCCTGTAAATCATAAAAAAACTAAGAAAATATGAACTAAAAATTAAAAATAATAATAAGAAGTAGAAAGAAAAATAATGCTACACACACCTCATGTGACCCTATGGGCCACCTCTAACTATTGGATCACACTTAGTCCATGAGCAAACTATAGTTCCATGTAGAATTAGAAGCTGAAAACAAAGATAAGTATATAGGTGAAAGAATTAAAACTCAATAGGAATCCTTGAATAAACTATTCCTTATGCCTTACCTTTAAAATAAAACCAAGATATGCCAGTTTGTAAATAATACATATAAAAAAATATTTTCACATTATTTTTAAAATACAAGTAGAAAGATTCCATTATCAATAAAAACCATCTTCCATTACAATTAAAAAACACTTTCCAAAACATGAATATACCTTTTAATGAAGAATACTTGATATAAGGAACTAAAAAACATTGGTAAGTAAAAAATTCCTTCTATTACATTTGAAATGAAAGTAAAAACAATCTTTAATCCCTTTATAAATTAGTACTATATAAAAACAAATGTAAAGAATAAAAATTTCCATGGGAAATACCAAAGTAGATAGGGTTATTGGGAACATATAATCCTCAATATTTAGTGATGAAAGTTACCATAAACCCATAACATCCATATGCATGATAAAGTAGAGAGGAGTAAATCCAAATTTCTATTTGTCACCTATCATCATAAAATATTTATGTAGTGTTGGAGCACCAATCATTGACCCTGTCGATCCACCTAGTGTACTAGACCTAGTCTAACCCTAGGTACCCGGGGTTCCCATATGTCCAATTCCAAATGGTGGTGACTATTTATAAAGCTGATATATATATATATATATATATATATTCGTATCATATTATTTACCAACAACTCCCCCAACCAATCAACACAAATATCCCTCTTTAAGAGCATCCCCTTTTTCAAGACACATAATAATACACAAGCCTCTTCACCAAGAACATATCCCAAATCACACATTTTACACATACATCATAATTCTAAAATAAGGGTAATTACTTAAGAGGGGTTTTACACATCCACAAAACATTTTCAGGGTTCCAACAAGGATGAATCATTTAAAGAGATTAATTTCACTTTAGAAAAGACCAATTCCATAATATTATGAGTTCCAAAACTGTTGAGAAGACCAATTAGAAAATTAATGCAACACACACGCAAAACAAAGTTTGAAATCATACATAAAACAACGAAACCCACTTTAAAAGTGTAAGCAATTGTTTAGGAACCAAGTGAGAATTAACTTTATGAGAACCAAAACCAATTATATATAGTATATTCATTTCATATAAAAAGGGGATTTTTTTTAAAAACACCAAGAAATCATAGATTTCAATTTTGAAGGATTATTCATAGGGATCATACCTCAAAATAAAAGTGCACTACTTTTGATGACAACAACTTGAATATTCCATTTCCACTTTCACACATAAGCACATTCACATATATATAAGGACACCTAACCCCTATGTACATATTTTCATGGAAGAATATGTATCAGGGGTTTCTTAGATATATGATTACACTTTCATATAAACCTTTATACTCACTTATATATGAAGTTTTCATATATATAAATAATCACACCTAGCACAAATGTATATGTTTTCTCTACAATGAGTGAATATATAAAAGGGGGGAACTCACACAAAAACACACAAAGATATATATATATATATATATATGCCTAACTGTGAATGCACCTAGAAGTCGCCTTCGTCTTAAGTGACTCGAAGCACTTTAAAGATTTTCAAGATGAATGAAAAAAATACTAGGAACCCAAAAATTACAAAACAAAACCAAAAAAATAAAGCTAACCTAGAGGGTAAAAAAAAACCTCAACTGGATATATGTGAACTGAAATGATCCAATATGCCATGCCTTTAATGGTGAATGCCAAAACATTCCTGAAGCTAACTCAAGAGACCCTTTTAATTCCCTATAAATGATAAAAAACCAAAATAACTAGTTAAGACATGACTTATGATTTATATTATGGGAAAAAAGTGATAAGGGGAGGAAAAATTCCATGAAATGGAAAAAGTAATGTAGACGAGATATTATGTCGTAGAACCCACCAAGAGACCTAATAAAATATGGTTGACTCTTCGCATCAGAGGTGGCAGCAAGGAGGGAGGTGTTTCGCAAAATGGGGGGTTTAAATGTGGGGGATTCACATGATGCTAAGGAGGAGGATGGGGAAAAAATAAGAGAGAGGATAGAAAAATAAAGAACAAAAAATGAAATATAAATAAAAAACAAATCTATAGAAAACTGGGAAACCTGCATGGTTTTCACACGATTTACAAAACAATGCCCCAAATATGTTCTGGACACTGTCTTGGATAGGAACCCTCACATGGTTACCGCTAGAAAGTCACATGAGTGTGAAAAAATGATCAAATCATGCCTTTCATCACTCAAACATAATAGTTTCAAAACATATTGTTGCTTTATTGTTTAATAAACCAATCGCAAGCCGTACACTGTATTAAAAAGCTACCTAGTCACTTCCATGGGAACCACATGACTACTAATAAGCATGTGGAATAACCTTTAAATAGATAGAAAGCCTCTAAAAATTTGAATTTTGGTCCTCCAAGTACCATAACTCATGCTATCCCAAGAAACGGATAAATTAGGACCAAAAATAAATAAAATAAAAGAGAGGTTTCAGGTCAGTGTGTGACAGATCTCCCCACCATTAACATTTTGTTTCCCTATAAATTCATCGATCCAAATTAGAAAGAAGAAAAAGATCCATAAATTATCAAGACCTATCTAAACCATAAAACTTTAAATTACCTTTCTACTCCACAATTCAATCCTAAATTTTTTTATAGAAAATGGTAAAGAGATACATGGGGTAAAGATAGGGATACCTCCCCAATAGTTTATAAATTGGAACATTAGTTGAACTAAGAGGAATGCTTAACAAAAACACCCACTAACCAGATAGGGGTTCAAAAATAGAGACTCAAACTTGACATTGGGCCTATCTAAAAATTTATAACTCCTCAAGAAACATGAATATCTAAAGGAGTACCATTCGAGAACCAAGATTGATCTAAATTAATACTAACCATTTTATATTTATCTTCCATAAATAACAATCACCAAAATTTCATGAAATAGAACACTAAGATCATTAATACGAAAGGTTCCCTAGGAAAAAAGCTGTCGTAGGGGAAAAATTTAATGGTAACCAATTTGATGCCAGTGAAAACATGTTGGAGGTAGATCCCCCACACCTAGATGTTTCTTCAACATGTCAAAAGACTCAATCTAGGACCTATGGATGGATCATTTATGTCTTAAATCATATGGTAAACCATAGTCAGGAACCAGAAAAATTCAAATAAGGCTTCCTCTTCTAAAAACACATATTACAAAACATTTCAACTACCAAACCATCATCAAGCCTTTATAGGATTATGATAAGATAGATTATAGCATCAAAAATAACCACAATGGAAGCAATAAATTGATTTGTATGATGAATTAAATTTAGGAACTAAAAAAATATACTTGTCTGGAACAAGATCATCTAGTTTAGACTCCTCAAAAGAGGGAGAACCTCTACGTGCACCAAAATAAACAGCTATGAACTTCCATGGGTTTCCCTATAAGACTTTACTAAAAAAAATAAACACATACTTATTTCCTAGATAGATACCCCACATATAAATAATCTCATATAACCAAATGCATGAAACTATCATTGGAGAAAATGAAACCAACTCATTGAAATGGTCAATATTCCCTTCACTGTCAGTTGACTGTATCGATCATCCAAAAGCACTACCAATTTCTTGTCCTTTACTTCCTAAAGAATATACTATGTGGTGAAGATGTCTTTATGATTTACCAATTAAACCCAAACTGAAATTTGTATGGAATGACCACCATCCAGTGGTCCAGTCTGGTCCTTAAAATACACAAAAGAAAATTCACAACACCATTACATTTGGATTTACCAAAAACCTAAATATTCTATTAACATACTCAAGACACTCCATATCCTCTTGAGGAACATGGTGACATTAGAAAATATGAAACAATTGAGAAGAGCATAGGTATATCACTCTACAAAGAGTTTGGGTAGGGCCTATGATTGGAAGAAAATCCTTATAATTCTTATGGTTCTTTTTTGGTGGCATATACCAAACAATGTAAATCACAAAACTAAATCAACTCAAACTAAATATTGAATAACTAACATTTTAAACCAAGATCCAATATCATAAAACAAAAAATCACAAAACAAATCAAATAAAAATCAAATATAAACCGAATCAAAACCACAAAACCATCATAAAACAAACTAAGAACCCTATTTTAGAAACCACCATCCCAAAATTCACGAATTTTCAAATTAAATTCCCCCTTATAATTTTTTTTCATTTTTGAAATCATTTCTGCACATATGATCTAATATTTAAAACAACACCTCACTTTTTCCTTCAAAACAACAAATACCATTAGAAAAAAATACCCTTTTTAATAGAAAAAATTTTACTTTTGAAGAAACAATTTAAAAAATCCAAGTCTAAAATTATATTTCAAATACTCACCCACGTCATCTAATGAACTATATTGTTTTTTTTCATCACACTTCCTCTTATATCATCAAAACATACATACCAAAATGTAATTTCCCTAAAAAAACACACATATGTGAACATCCATAAGGAATACCAAGGTTTATACATAACATTTTTCAATAAAAACAAATTATTTCCAATTTAATTCTTATTTCAAATTTTATAACACCTTTTTAAATTAAAATCATTATCCACTTCCACTTTGAAACTCAAAATATCCTTAGAAAATAATATTTTTTCCATTTGAAAAATTAGTTTTTCACTCTAAAAACCCATTTTAAAAAATAATTTTCCTTTAAAAATACACTCAGACCAACAAAGTTTTGACCAAAAAATCACCCATACCAAAATAACTAAAATAGGGAACTAGAGTTCAGTCATACCCCAACCACGTGGTTTAGCAGAACACACACTGAGTATGCACCAATTTCATGAAGAATATTGAACCATGAATGCGAGCTCCACATTATTCGCTATGCCATTTAAGCTCCCTAGGTAACACCATCTCATTTACACTATCAACCCATAATAGAAACAAGAGCCTAATACTCAAAAAACACTAACAGTATAAACCCAACAAAAAAAATAATGACTTGAAACCCAACTACTCCTGGTGACTCAAGTTTCTTCATGAGTAGTGGTGATCAGCAACCAACCCATGACCTACAACATGAGATTTAAAAATATTATATATGATATTCCTGACATCCCAAATAACAAAGGTCCTACTCTGATTTGATTTTTTCATGAACCAACATGGGTTGACCATGAACCGGTCACCCAACCATTCCGCAACAAGGCCCAAGAGACATTCCCCATCCTCTTGGGATGGAAAACTAGTACTAGGCATCAATGATAAAGTAATTGGGAATGATTTATCCCATTAGGAAACAAAGAGCTAAGAAAATATAAATTGAATTATAAAAATAAACATAATAAGAAAAAATAAATAATCTACTACATGTATATCTATTTTAACTCATGGGTCGCCTCTAACCATAGGATCACAATCTCCCTTTGAGTGAATCCGTGTTGGGAACAACACCAAAAGCTAAAGATAAATTTAAATATATAGACATGAGTATTAATAATTAGTAGGCATTCCCAAAAAAATTATTTCTTATACTGTAACATTAAAATAAAACTATGACATTCTAGTTTGGAAATAATACTTATAAAAATTACATTTTTTTATTCTTTTAAAATAAAGGTAACAAGATTCCATTCTCATGAAATTACATTTCCATTTCATTTCCAAAATATTATCCAACAATTTTATATACTTTTTTAAAAGTAAATCTTCATATCAGATGATACAAAAAATGGGTAAGTAAAACATGCTTTTTATTAATTTTGACACGAAAGTAAAACTTACCATTAAGAGCTTGATAAAAGCAGTACAATATAAAAAATGGAAAATGATAACAAGCACCTTGGAAACTATTATATAACAAGTGTTAGTGGGGACCTAGGATCCTCATAACTCAGTGAGAATGTAACCCAAAACCCAAAACATCCTCATGCACTAGCCAGTAGAGAGGATTCAATCCAATGTTCTAGTTGTATCCGATCATCCACAAATGTTTGGTTAGTGTTATAATGTCAATGCTTCTAGGAGGAACCAGGTCTCAGCCCTACTGATCTTCCTAGTATACTAGACTTAGTCTACCCCTCAGTATATGGGATTAACACATGATATATTCCCCTTTGTGGTGAGTTTTTATTAATCTAGCATATAAAAATATATCATATTATGCACCCAAAACTCACCCAACTCATCAACACCGATCTCCATCCTTTCAAATACCCTTTTTCAATCCACATAATAATTCACAATACTCTTAAATAAGAACATATCACAAATCAAAAATTTAAAACATACATCAAAATTATAAAATATGGGGCATGCATTAAGAGGGGTTTTCCACTTCCATAAAATATTCTCAAGGTTCCAACAAAACTTCACAAATTAAAAATGAATAATTTCTCTTGGGGAAAAAACAATTCCAAAATATTTTGACTTCCAAAACCATTGAAAAAAAAATTGAAAAACTATGGCACCACCTATTTAAAGACAATCTTGAAACCACACTAAAACCAATGAAACCCACCTTAAAAGCACAAGTGAATGTTTAGGAACCAAGTGAGAAGCTGAATTCCAAGAACCAAAATAGATTATATATAGCATATTCATTTCATATAAAATTGAGAACACATTTTAAAAATATCATAAAATCATATATTTCACTTTTAAAGGATTAGGCATAGGTAAGCTTCCTAAAACTTAAGGCACGTTTTCTTCGATGAAGAAAACTCAAATATTCCCCTTCCACTTGGAAACATATGGAAGTTTACATATAGAAAAAGAAACCTTTCCCATATATACATATTTTAATGGCTAAATATCTACAAGGGGATCCTTACATATAATATTATACTTGAATATACCACTTTACACTTACATGTGTATGTATTTTTCATATATATGCCTAAGAATACCTACCCCCAATGTATATATTCTCACTCCCA
Organism: Viscum album; assembly: GCA_963277665.1. NCBI lineage: Eukaryota > Viridiplantae > Streptophyta > Magnoliopsida > Santalales > Viscaceae > Viscum > Viscum album. The sequence goes on from OY728136.1 coordinate 1,881,151,082, forward strand.
TGTGTTAATATATTTAAAGGGGAACTAACATATATATATAGTATTACCTATGCATATTATTGCAATTCAAATTCAAATTTAGTGACTTGAACACATCATGTATGACCAAGACACACTACAAAAAATACTAGGAACCCACTAATTACAATAATACCCCCAAAAAAATTGCAAAAAATCAAGAGGGTAAAAGAAACCAACCTCAAGTGGAAACATGAAAACTTAAATGATCTGATACTTGTTTCCTTTGATGTAGAATACCAAAACACGCTAAAAGATAACCCAAGAGACCCTCTACCTAACCTATAAATGGATTAAAATGAAAATAGATGGTTAAACATTAGCCTAGGGTTTGGAAAAATGAAACCTGGAAATTAGGAGAGGAAAAACTTCCTCAAATGGAAGGAGAAATGTAGAGGAGAGCTTACCTCAGAGAAATGAAAAATAATCCTATAGAAATATTATTGATTCATCATACTAATGGAGGAAAAAAGGATGTAGGGGTTGCATGCCTTAGGGTGTTCAACCTTGAGGGAGTTGCGTAACACCAAGTAGGAGGAGGAAAAAAAAATAATAAAGAGGGAAAAAATAAATAAATGGATAAAATAAAATAAAATCTAAAACTAGAATGGTTTAAAACTTGGAAACCTACACAACATGTGCATGGTTTTCCAAACCATGCACAGACCATGTTCTAGACAATTCCTAGGTTTTTCACCCTCAGACAGTTACCCCTCAGAATATGCATAGTTGATAAAACTATGCTCAAACCATACCGCTCAACACTTCCAACTCATAGATCCAAACTAAATTCTTTCTATATGATTTGATAAACTATATGTAAGCCATGTGCCACATCACAAAACCATGTAGGTACCTGCACATACACCATAAAGTTACTACGAACCCATGTGGGATAACTGTGAAATAACTATAAAGCCACCAAAAAATTAAATTTCGTTTCTCCAACTACTAAAAATCATTCTCAATCAAGAACCAGATAAAATAAGACCAAAAATAAAAAAATTGTGACGTGTCAGGCCAGGGTGTAACATCCTACCTCTCATGAATCATGTATCCTCATAGTTTTAATCAATGCATAAAATTATATGAGTCATGATACCCATTAATGATAATATTAACTTAGAATAATCAATAAAACATCAATTTATATGAATATATAATGAGCCTTAGAAATGTGAATTTTATATATATGGTGTCTATTCTCATAGCCTCTTATCTTGAAGATTACCAAGGGAGAACACCATGAGAATTTGTCTTAATCCTTTATGAGCCTCTAACCTTTGATATCCTATATTGTATGTGTTATATCCTATAATATCATCCCGCTATCGTGGATCCTATAGGTTCTCATCATATAGGGGAGTTGTTATGAGCTTTAAGTGAGAAATATATTATTAGTAAATTATCATATACAAGAATCATGCAAAGGAAAAAATATGATGCATTAAAAAAATCATTAATATTGGAAAACATGCAATCAATTACTAAGAAATTCGGTTCTAGGGTACCAAATCCAACAAACTCCCACTTTCACTAGTACTGACTAACAATTTTTTTTCATCTACTAGATCTCACATGTTACTCATGAATCTATTGAGATAAATCCTTGGTCAAGGGGTCCACTACCTTTTCCTTCATATATACTCTTCTCATCACAACTTCCCCTAATTTATTAAAATCCCTCAAGAGATGAATCTTTTGAAGTACGTTCTTTGTCCTCTATTGTGCCCTCATCTTATTGGAGGGAGTCACTACTAAAATGTTATCAAAAAAATATGTTATAGGTTCTTAACTACATGGTACCGCATTAAGCTCTTAGAAAATGTTGAATATTCAAAAAATTTCCTTGGATGCATCAAAAGCTGCAATATACTCAGACCCTGTTATATAATCAGCCACACCTAGATATATTGAACTCTTTTAGATCATAAATTCTCCATTAAGAGAAAATATATATCTATACTATAGATTTAGATCATTTTGATCCACCTAATGTCTAGAATCTGTATAACCCTATATGACTAGATCTTTATCCCATTCATTCACCAATAAAATATTTTTATTTCAACTCAAATAATAAAGGATAGAATTGATAGTAGTCCAATGTTGTTCACCTACATCTTCTTGATATATCCATTTCATTCTCAAATCATAATCATCATAAATCATCATACATAACATGACATAGATGATGTATCCTATCACAAAAGTGTATGAGATCCTACTCATTCTATGTAATTCTTCTTGTGAATGAGGAAGCATTTTTTTAAAAATATATATACCATTTGACATTAGAAGCCATCCTCTTTTAGATTGTTCCATAATGAAAACCTTCAGTATCTGGTCAATGTATACCTCTTAATTAGTACAAGAAGCCTCTTATATCTATCACACCTGATCTGGACACATAGAATGTAGGATTGTTCACCAGATCCCTTCTGGAATAAGAACTTGATCAACCACTTCTTATCCTATTATAAGGGTAGTATGTTTTTTTAATTAGTAATATATCATTAATATATACTACAATGAAAAAATAGTAATATCACTAAAACACATATAAACACACATATCACATTTATTCAAAAAGAAAATAAATTATTTTATAGATCCATCAATCCAAATATTCTATGAAATAAATGATTTCTATAAACTATAAATGAATCTCAACAACTTTTATACCTTTTTTGTAATTTCCAGTAGTCACAAACCCTTATAATTTTGTCATATACAGATACTGTTAATGGTTCAATTTTAGGAAAGAATTTTTAAAATCCATTTTATAAATCTCATTGTCAAGCCAAGAATCTATGGAATGAAAAATAATGATGGATTTAAACATGGAAACTTGATAAATATTTCATTGTAGTCAATTCCCTGACATTGTATAAACCCTCTATCCAGTACCTGTTGTTTACAGGTATAGAATTTAGCTTTCATTTACATCTTCCTATTGAGTAAACAATTACATCGAACATGTTTTACATCAATTGGAAAGTTAATCATAACCCAAACATGGTTTTTATAAATGGAATTCATCTCAGAATTCTTGGATTCTTTCCATCTGGTAGCTTCTCAGCTCTCTACTGTTACTATATAAGGGATATGATCATTTTTGACTGCCAGTAATGAGTCACCATCATTAGTGACAAGAAACCCATATCACTATAGTTATCTTACCTCTCTATTACTTCTACGCAATACTTCTGTTTTAGGAACAAATTATTCCATGGGGAACTGTGGAATAAGTTAATATACTAATTTTTGTGTATCTTGGGTATCAAATTCAATATTGTTATCAATATCCTCCTTCAGGATGTGATCCCTCTCAAGAAATATGACCTATATTGCAACAGATAATTTCTTGTTTGAATGGTTGTATGAATAATATCCCCTTATTTCCTTAGGATACCCTATGTAGATACACTTCAGGCCACATGGTGCTAGTTTTTTTCTTGATCTAGCCTTACCAAATTCAACACATCCCGTTGCACCAAAATGTGAAAAAACTAGTTTCCTTTCACTCCATAGCTATAAGGGAATACTCTTTCGGCTTTAATTGGTACCCATTTTAGTAAATATGATTCCATATGTAATTCATATTCCCCAAAGGATAATTTAAGGCTTTCATTACTCATCATAGAATTTAGTATCTCGAACATGGTGTGCTTCCTCGTTTCACTAAAACTATTTCACTTTGGTAGATAAGGTGGAGTGAGTTGAAATAAAATCCAATACTCTTATAGAATGTTGATAAAGTATTGGTTAATATATTAACTCCTTGATCCTTTAAAAGATACTTTATCTTCTTATGAAGCTAATTATCAACATCATTCTTTAAATCTTTGAATTTCTTAAATGTATGAAACTTATATCTCACTAATCCTATATAACCATATCTTCTCAAGTTATCAGTAAAAGAAATGTAGAATGTGAATCCACCTCTAGCCTATACATGAAAAGGTGCACACATAACCGTGTGCACCAAATCTAGAAGCTCTGTGTCCCTTTCACCTTGACCATCAAATGGTGTTTTTGGTTATCTTTTCTTTTAATCAAATGTGACATATCTCAAATGTATTATGATAAAAAATAGTCTAAGTAACAATCTTGATAGATATTTTTCAAACACTTCTTGTCAACATGAGCAAGATGGTGATTCCATAATTGGGAGTTATATGAGTCATGCATATTTGTTTCATTATCAATTTCTAATACTTGGTATTCATAATTTAATATATAAATACCATTATCTAACTATTCCACACCATAACATATGATATCTTTATAAAACTAACAAACCTTATTTTCAAAGTTGAAAGTAAATCCATCCTTATCTAAAAAAATATAAACAATTTTCATGTTTACACTAGGAACATAATAACAATTCCTTAAAACAAAAACCAATCCTTTCATCTATGTGATATGGTAGTCTCAAATGGATAGAGTTTCCAAACTTGCACTATTTTCACCCTACAGACCCACCTCATTTTGGAAATGTTCCAAAATCTACATGGTTGCTATGTTTTTATACAAATGTGAGTACCAAAGGAAATATCTAATACCAAACTTGTAGATATATAAACATTACAATTAATATTAAATTCACCTATAGGTTTTCTTTTCTTACTTAGATGGGTGTGATTCCACTTCCAGTGGACCTTCTTATAACATAAAAAACATACCACATCACAATCATTTTCTTGAATTTAGATATTCTTGTTGTTGGAAGGATGGTTCTCTAGAGAGTTATAATTTGAATGAGTCTTCAAACCCTTTGCCTTGTTCCTCCTATTCTTATTCACTACAAGGATAATGGGTATTTCATTGAACATGTCTCTATCTACTTGGTGAATAAGTGAAAGAAGTTATGAAAGTGTGTTCTCACTAATTCTCTTATTGTAATTCACAATAAATCTGGATAAGTTTTTGGGTAATGAGAACATAAGGAGATCATGTGTAGCTTATTGGGGATTTTAAACACTAAAATTTCAAGGTTCTCAATGTATTCAATCATCTTGAATATGGATCCCCCAGATGGATCTATCTTTCTATGCATTCTCATGAATAGTGAATTAGAGATCTCATCTCTATTTGTTCTCAAATTCTCATCATAGATATCCTAAAGATGATAAATGATGTTATATGCATCCATATCCTCATATTTATTTATAATATCATTCGATATAGAGTAAAAAATAAAACATTAGACATATATTACATCATCCTTATGTTTTATATAGAAAGATACTTATTCCTCATCACCCTCTTTGGAAAGTGAATTTGGAAGTGGGGTTTCCAGAATGTATAATTTCCATTCATGGTGTAGTATAATGCACAAGATTCTATATAGTTCCTTGAAATTCATGCTATTTAGACTGTTATAATTTTCTATAATGGATTACTGTGATATTTTTAAAGTCATTTGATTTTCTATTTTCTTCAAATTAAATGCAGATAATTAGTACTTGTTTTGATTAAATAATAGATTAATAAAGTTAAAAGTAAATTCCATTAATATAACACTATTTTTCAAAACCTAATAGCCCTCTCCATTAGTTTTAAAATATCTTATCTCATTGATATTCTAGTGGAAATGTTCCTTATTTCACTTCTCATTCCCCAGACTTGGGATTGAAAAGCTATTTTAAGGGTTTTAGTTAGGTGTAACTTTTGAACTACATCAACTTATAGTTCCTCAACCATGTTCAATGGACTCTTCAATAATGAAATCATGTTTCAAATATTTATCAACACATTCCTATCAGTTACACCAAGTCCTTCTTAGGAAATAAACCCTTGATGTAAACCAACTTAAGTTAACACAAAATTTCAATCTAAAAGGTCCTTGATAATGGAAAGCATCCCAAATTGGGATGGTGAACACTATGAATGACGAGGTTGTTTCTAAATTAAGTAGTGGAAGGATATAATACCTTAATATTTTAGTGTAGGTATTTTTATCCTTATGCGTAAATCCCATTTTATATTTTTATATTCCAAGTTAATTTCATGTGGATTTTACTTAAGTGATTAACTGTGTGTGATAGAACATTTACCCATACCCTTATTATATTCTAATACATATTTAATTAATATTAATTAATTTATTATTTGATTGAGTAACATTAAAAAATATAAATAATTATCCATACAATCTATAGAAAGAAAAAATAAGTGGCATGATTATGAGATTCTTTAATGGTTAGTTTATCTAGAGGATGACAAACTAATGATCGACCCTAGGAGAAATCACCTAGAATAATAGATTTTTTCAAGTCGTAACATTCCACCTTGAATCCTATGAATAACCATGATTAGTTTACCCTTACCTCCCAAACATGTAACACATTCTCTCAATTGGGAGCTCCATATTTACTTTAGATTTTACTCAAATTTAAGTGGGGAGATACAATGGATTACATAAAGTGGATTTACAAAATAGAAACCTCAAGCAAATAAAATCATATATAATTAAGGAATGTGAAGGTATTATAGGCCATCGAAAATAATTTAAACTAAATAAATTAAAATAAACCAATAACATTCAAAGGGCTAGTCTAATCTCTATATAATCCACTCATTATGAAATGAGCATACATTTGAAATCTTATTATCAATTACATTGTTTTATTCTTTAATTAGGATAATGAACAAATAATTTATCCAATTAATTCATTTTATATTAATTTCATTGAAGAATACTTAACTCACTACCATATATAATTTTAAATAAATTAAACTTCATTTAAAATTAATGAAGTAACCAAGTGTACATAGAGAAAACATCATGTTCTTATCCAAAATTTTAGCAATGAATTAATTTAATATATAATTATCAGTCCTATGGAATGGTTTTTAATTTGTAAAATAAATGAAACATGAAGCACATATGAATAAGTTTAATTATATATTTAATTTTTTACCATGTAAAACTGAGCATAGTTTATACAACATATTATTTGGAATACACAATAGTACATGGAATGTACTGTCCTTTTACAATATCCAAAACACTTTCCTTGGTACTAGGAATGATTCCTACCATGGATAAGTTCTAGTTATGTGCTTTGTAATAAGAATATACATCATGTGGCCTAAGTGTTACATGGATCTTTTACACCCATGTCATGTATAAGATATAAGGCTCATTAGGACACCCGATGTTCTTAATCTTGAGAAAATAGGGAATACACATTGTGTATAGTGGTTACTCGACTTCTAGTTATATAATCCATTTTCCAGTCTATTTGGATATTCACAAAAATAAATTTTTTTAGGATATTATATCTGATTACATCAGATCAATCGAACAATATCATGATGTCCCTATGTTAAAACAAAAATACATGGTGTGTATGCATGAAGTACACACCATGCACTCTATTTTTCTCAAGGAATATATTTTGGAACCTTTAGATGGTATGAATTGAATGATTCTTTATTTTTTAGAAATTAATTATTTATTATTTACATTTGTGATAATAAAATAAGGAAATATATGATGATGTTAAAATATTAAATTGAGTCATTTTGAGTAAAATAAATTAAAAACACAAGTAACCATTAATGAATATAAAAAAAATATGAAATTAAACATGTGACCACATTGATACCACATGTATGTTCCGGGAAGAATGAAAGCATCATTTCATGGTACGAACATCTTTTATTTTAGAATTAATTTATCTATAATCATTATTCCACTTGATCAAATTGATATGTCCAACAAAAATCATATATTAGTTGAATAGATTCAAACATAGAAACCCAAAGATTATGATATACACATATAATTTATAATTAATTTATCATAAAATGTCATATTAAATAAACTTGTTATTCTCTCTTTCATCAATGATATAGTGAACTACATTTTGTCTCACCATTATTACATTGTCAGATCCAAGTGTAGAATACCTCAATTTATGATGCACACATGCACCACAATCTATGAATATCAATTTAGAATCATTAAGTGCTAGCACGACCGATCCTAATCTCTTGCATTGTTCATGGTTGATCGTAGTAGAATTATCATCAAAGGAATAAGAACTGTTAGTGTTTTATTAAAGGATTGAGAGAGGAGTAAGAGGAGTTCACTCTAGATCTTTATATCTCTATCTATCTATTGTTCATAACAAAAATTCCATTTAGAAGAGTGTTAAAATTAGATATTTATAATGGTGGGTTTAGGGTGGAGAAATCTCACAATAGACCTTTCTAAAATCATTAATTCTTAGTTTAACCCATGTATAATAAGAATAAGAATAATATTATTTTTAATAACTTAACATGATAATTTTTCTAGTAATATAAATAAATATCATTTATACCATTTTCAATCAGACCATTAAGCTCGATGAACTTTCATTCATTGAGATTTATCGATCCGAGAATAATAAATATTTGTTAAATAAATGTCACTAAATTATTCTATGATAAATATAATAAATATTATATTCATCAGACTTGAAAATAAATATTTATTACTATTATTTAACTCACTTATTCTTTTGAGTAACTTATTATTAAATTATAGTGATCAACCAAACATAAATAACTATTATTTATTATAACTTGTAAAATTAAATACATGAATTTAATAGAAATTATGGATAGACTTAGGGTGTGACCATATAGGTATATTTCTCAGTGGAATTAGGAATAACCATCTAAAGTTCATGGTTTTCATCTTGAAACTCACCAAGGATTTCATAGAGAATGAAATTAGTGTCACAACGACATCAAACCACATATGAATGTTTTATGTGTAATATAATCCCTTACATTGATATCCAAAATCAAACAGGATGTAATCTAGTGTCAATAGCTAATACACTCGATCTATCTTTCATTGAATTTACATAAATGAACTCACCCACTGAACACCATGGATATGGATTTTTCTAAGAAATTTTATTCCAATTAATGAGACTGACATATCAACTTCAGTCAAGGGATAGAAGGGATAAATCCTTTATCATATTATTCACTAATTCAATATAGCTCAGGATAAACCCAACATATCATACCTCATCGTGAATATATGTCATCATGGTTTTCATTAATAAATAAAATTACAAATGTCATGATATCCATTAATGATAATATTATAGTCTAAGGAACAATACACACATCCGTATATAGAAATATCTAATGACACATGGAAATGTGGATTTAAAATTTAGTGGCCTTGTTCTCATAACCTCACATCTTGAATAAAAGAAAGGGTGAATGCTCTATGATGGTGTCTTAATGTATTATGAGCCTCCTACACATGATAAAATATATTCTCTATGTTTTGTTAGGAAATATCATCTGGATATAGAATATATATTACAGAATAATGTTTTGGAACCTCTAGGTTCTGATTATAGAGGGGAACTACTATATCCTTTTATTGAAATATATATTATTAGCACATTATTACAAACCAGAGTCATGTAATGGAATACTTATGAGGTATTAATAAAACTAATTAATAATTAAAAAATTTAACCAAGTACTAAGAAAATTGGTTCCAGGTAACCAAAAATTGAATAAATATACTTATCTTTGGAACATAATGAAGCCTCATGAGGGAAGTAAACATATAACTAGAACATAATCAAAATAGATGAGGCATCCTCCATCCCAGAACCATAAGAGAATTCTTACACCAATGGGGTTTCATACCTTACCCAAAACCAGGTATCACACATATACTACTTGAGGATCTTATCCTGCCCACTAGAAGGTGAGTGTGGGAATACAACCCAAAATCTTATAGACTAACCTTGTAGAACCAAAACAATAAAAAACCACCGATAGAAGGTCTGTTGGATACCCCCAACACTATCCTAGAAAAATGAGTAATCACACTATACATGGTTAATAATAAATTTCATTCAATTAAATCCAAATCCCTTGAAAAAATCATATAATGATGTACCCCATACAAATGGATAACAATGACATCAAAAAATCATTTTGAGGTGTCCTCTTTCCACTACATAGAAAAATACCCATCATATTGAATTATTTACACAATGAACTAGTGTGAATAATCCCCAAACCCAAGCTGTAATCCAAATAAAATCAGTGAACATCAATAAGGAAGAAGAACAAAAATGGAAATAAATGATCTTACCTAGAATTTCCATGAAAAATAACTAGTAAATTCCATAAATGATGGGGGATTTAAGAAGGAAAAGTGAGAGGATAATTGAATAAATGTACCCCCCACATGTCCCCTTCCCTTAATACCACAAGCAATAACAACCCCTAAATATAAAATTTTCCTTTAAAAGAAGACACCCATGCATCACTTGTGGTGTGTTTGGTGATTTGCAATGTATAATTCTCAATTTTTTAAAATATTCAAAGTGCGACCTGAAGTCATGGTGTGAATAACTCCTCCATTATGGAGGAGGAATTGCATATCCCATTTATTTTGTGATCTACTATGCCCCTATCTCTCGTGGTTCATCACGTTTGGGAAAAGGGCCCAGTTCCTTGGCCAACACCCTTCACTGCATATCCCTCCAATCTCATGATGTGATTTTATCATAGGAAGAACCGACCCAACCAACTTCATCTTTATGGAATAGTTCCCATGATATGTAGTGTGATTTCATAATCTGTAGGATTTAATAGCGTGATTCCCAGTCATCATGGCATGATGTACAATAGACAATTGAAATATTAGCTATTGGACACCAAAACCTTTTTGAAATCTCATTAATGATCCCATGGTATGCACCATGAATCGAACCATGTTAAAATAATAATAATTATATGTAATAAATATTTAATTTTTTGATTAAAATCCTAATTCTTAAAAAAACCATTCACAAAACTCAATTTTTATAGAAATTCCCAACCTAGAAATGGTATGGGGTTTTAAAACCTTAATACCGTATCAATTATCATCCCTGATAATCCCCAATAGTCCTTAAACATAAATGTCTACCCATCATTATCATGAATTCTTAACCATATCATCACATTCAAATTAATAATAGCAAATGACCTTCCACTGCGCAACTCCCAACGCAAGTCACACTATTCATTAAAACCCAAGCTACCATTCACCACCATCATCGAATCAATGAGATGATGATCAATGGTACTCATCTATCCTGAGATACCCTCATTGAAAAATTCAATATCACTTTCATGGTTCTCCCCAATATAAGAATCCACACATGAGGGTAGATTCTATGCCATGGTCCTCCCCACCATCAGAGTAATATACAAAAAATACATTTTAAGATGACCAATGACACACTCAGTGGGGTTTCAATCTCACCATACCCAATCTCACGTGAAAAAACAATTTGTTTATACTCCAAATGATGATTATTTAAAATGATCATCCGCAATCAGCAATGTTATATCACACCACCTTTTCATGATTCCAGAACTCCTCGAAGGTATCCAAAGATTCTTCAATGTTCATAATGAAGTCTTTTACCAACTTTGAATTTAATTAAAATGATGGATCCTCGAACAACCAACTGATCCATTGTAATACACTCATTAATAGAAACACATATCTGATACAACTCCCCTCAAATCACATATAAATCATACTAATGCAATTGATAACACACAAACTCCATCCAACACTACATACAATAATAAAATATGGTATTTTCCATTGAACCAGATATATTTGAATCCACCAATACACCAAAATCCTAAATCCCCCTTGACCATCCTAATAATGTTCTCATCACACCCACTACCATACCAACATGGGTTCATATCTCTAAATCCCACACTCCATCCATTACTAAACATAATGACTATACATTGATTTTATACTCATACTTTATTAAAAACATGAAACATCAATATATAACCATTTTACACTCACCATGAACACTATTCTCAACATCCATTGAATTTCATACATAATGAGGGTCACACACTCCATAAGCAATGGTGAATTACCAGCCCTATGGAATCCCTTATACTACTCCTCAAGATCAACCACAAATCCACATCATCATTCCTACCTAACAATACTTTCCAAGGGACCCAATTAGGCCAATCCTAACACAACACCCCAATCCATCTCTAATGTCACCCCTCACTACAAAGAAACCATCCCCATTTTTTAGAAACTCTTAGAAAAAATCGTATAATCATTCAATCAATCCATCGGTCCTTGTCTCAAATACGATCACTCATTTATCCACAACTCAAATGACTATATTCACAACCAGTGTGCACAACCTTACACAACAATTTTTTTAATAAAAATCCACATCAAAACCTATTATTCTATCCTGAGGTAGAGTGATCTTCAAATTTCCTTCCTCATAGGTAATTTTCTATTATTGAACTTGGTCTTAACTTAAATCAATAGGTGAATACTCTTGTACCACCAAATCATTGAACCTGAATCATGCACCAATGGGTCGTACATTATCAAAATTGTGAATAAATAGCCAAATAACCAAATTTTCATCACAACATATGGATCCAATTTTATTATAATCACCCTCAAATATACTCTCCAAATATTTGAAATTTACCCATTCCAAGGTCTACCATAAGATCACCCACCAAGCAACATCATCTCAAACAAAACTCTACTTTTGCTCTCATCGAACCATGGAAAGAACTTCCAAATTCAACATGATCAGACATCCAACCAATCCTACCCTCCAAAACCATCCTTGATACCAAAATCACCTTAGTGATTTTCACCATGAATTCATAAGGCACCGCCATGCCTATGCCACATACCCGATGGCACCACCCATGCATCGATCACATAACTCGAAGAATATACCATTCTCTGCATCTATAATAGTAATCACATGCATTGGATAACCCTTATATTAGGTTACCCTCATAGACATCACTCAACTAAAAAATACCCTAAATAATATCCAAGAAGGTCACAGGGATTTCCCACCCATCCTAGACACCATGACTTACATATGCCATAACTCACATGCAACATCCTTATTCTCATATCAAACACCACAAAGTAATTCATAGACCAAAACAACACTCTTGGGTCCCATATATATATATATATATAAATGACATTACATATTGAAAAACCATCCGACTTAGGAACAAAACCCTCACTAGGAATAAAAAAAAGATACTACCCCCTAAAGGAATAAAACCTCATTCATATGTGCATATAAATATATATAATGAAATCATTCGATGATGATCCTTGTAAAGGAGACCATAACCATATTTTTTAGTTATACATAATTACACTATGAAACTACATGGGGAAAACTATATATGTTTTTGTTGACCCTTTAAATAATTTAAAATATTTTCATTTTAGAACTTTTACTAAGGCTTCAAATTCCAATATAGACCCACTTAGGGTCACTATATATACCTAAAATTAAGAACAACATAGTTTTCATCAAGGAGAATCCCTCTAAAGAGCCCAACTAACCTATAACTATAGAAAATAAACCATGATTCAGTTGATTATAAGACCACCAATAAGTTATATGGGAAAAATTATACAGGTTGTTTTTTACACTTTAAATAGTTGAAACCTCTATTTTGAATGATATTAATCACACACAAGACCAAATATGTAATCTGAGTCCCATGTACCAAATATGATACATGAACATCCAAGTCTTATCAACGATCCAATATCTAAAAACACAATAAATACTCAATCCACAACCCAAGTGAATTTATCCAAGTAAAATCATACAACTTTAAAAGAAAAAACCCAAAATAAAAATCCCACATCCTTGGCAATTTGTACTTTCCATTGGGAAAGGAGTTCATGGAACACCAGCCCAAGGTACAATAAAATCTATAACACTTCCCTGATCTTTATCTAACATATCCTAAATTGTAAAAAAAGGATGCTCTGATACCATTTTATAATGTAACACTACCCATACCCATAAATAGTGCTCAAACCAGCATCCACCACCCGACCTCAAGTGAAAATCCTTATATTCTAGAGGCTTATGGCAAGCGAAAGAGGCCTAGGGTGTTTCCACGGTGACATAATTCCTTTATATTAGTGTTTTTAACAACAGAAATAACCAAACACAATCCATGTTACCTATTAATAGTACAAAAATGTAATAAAACATATTCATAATTAAAAAATTAACGTGGAAGCATACAGTCATACAGAATCATGGTCATTCTAGTATGCAACTTACCTGCCACATGGATAATGAAAAATACATGATAAAAAAATAATCAAACTGCATTGAAGATATAGTACTATCCCTAAGCCACACATCAAACTATTTCTAAATATATTCGATCTATGTTACTGGATCATAGAACGTTGAGCCTATACAATACATGAACCTATGATTAGTGAAGTTTTCCCAAGCACCCAAGCTCCATAATCCTTCAAGCAGGGTGTGAGTAAAATTTTATAGGACCCCACTAATTTGCTCATAATATAGTTTGTAAATATAGTGCATTCATTCGTGATATTATTATAAAAAATAAAATATATAGTTAATAATCATAAAAAAATAACCATTATAATTATACAGGTTCTAACTTGACACATGAGATAAAGTACACCAACTTTTCCCTATGTAAGAGTGCCTATGAGACTAAGTAACCACTCTGAAAAAAATATAACCATCCTAAAAATAAAAGAAGCAACCCATAGAAAATATAACAATCCACATAACAGAATGAAACCACCTAATGTTAATATACAAATCCCAAGAATAAAATCAAACCACTCGGGGGAATCCTCTATTGCAGAACTATAAGAGAATTCACACACCCTGGGGGTCACCTCCCCTATTCAGAACCAAGTATTATACCTCCCCTCCACTACCTTGGGATCATTTCACACATTGATAGATAATCGCCCATTCAAAAGTCACTTGAATATATATAGACACACACACAAACTCTTGGGGTAATATCCTCCCAGTAACCACATGATATATCACACATATACCCTTGATGATGACTATAGTTTTCAGAAATAATATTTTAAATTTTAAGTTGACATTTTTTTGGGAGGTTAAATGACAATAATTCCCATATTTTAATTATTTTGTTAGATTTGAAGATATTAAGGATTTTAATTGAATTTGGAAAAATTGGAATAAATGAAAATATTTTTTGAAAAAACAAATGAGAATAATTTATTTGAGTATAATTTTACAAAGTATATGTGGGGAATTAATTGGAAATCATAATTTTAGAATGGATTAAGAATTTCTTGGATGTTCCTATTATGTAATTTTCAATTTTGTTATAGTTTTTTTGTCATAAAATATTTTTTGTATTGAATATATATTTGAAAAATTTTAAAAAACTATACACATCATGGGATAAATTTTTTTGAAATACCCGAGGCTAGATAACAATATTTCAATGATATTAGGGGCCTATAATTCAAATATAGACTAGATTAATCAATCTGCACATACCTTCATTTTTTGGATATAATTTTTTTTATACATTCTAGGAATTGGATGAAATTTAAAACAAATATAGATATATAGAAAATAATATTTCATTCAACTAAAGATAAACCTAGATCTGTCTTTTAATGGGTCAACCATATGCCACAAAAATAGGGATATATTTTGAGAAGATTTCTCAAACATTATTATTTTTGTTCTTGGATCCATTCATCCCCCACACTATAGTGATATAATTTTAGAGATATTATAGATATAAGATGATATTTTATCTTGGATTATAATCAATATTTTTTGAGATTTTATCCAGGCTTATGAGGGAGATATAATTATAGATATCTTCAAGATGAGGACGGGAGATACAATTCGAGGTATATTTTAATGTAATGTTTCCAATACAAATGCAATTAAGGATATATATAATGGGAGTTCACAATGGATGTATGAACATGGGATAGTTATTATATCAGTTAGAGTTTATGAATAATATATATAAGAGAATATTAAGGAGGAATATATGGATAATGATAAGGGGGTATTTGGGATTCAAAGGAGATACATATAAACATATCTATAAGATATTATTACATATAAATAAGAGTAGTTGTGCACAAGTAATGGGATTAAAAACATCATAGGGATAATCCTAGTGTACGATGAGATTCCAAAAATGGAAGAAAGATAGTAAGAATAAGGATATACATTGACTATTAGGGTTCCAAAGTAGTTAGGACTTTCTTTTTTTTTTTTTCAGTTTTATAATTTATTAATTATTCATTGGTTATAAAAAGAAATAAATGTAAGTGTTCAATATATTGACATCCTAGTTTTATATGAACTCTTATGAATTTATTAATTATTTCATTTTATTGAGAGTGGGTATGGGTGAAGAGGGTGAATACTATTGTATTTTAATTATGTTTTTCTGTTGGGTTTTCAAATTTGATTTATAATTGAATTAAATCTTCTTTTATATCGTATTCTTATGTTTCTAGGGATATTGAGGGTGTCTAGGAGATAACACCTAGTGTATTAGGGGGGGAGAGGGGTAGAGAAAGAAAAATTTAACTCTATCTTCAACTTTTGAGATCGATTTTAATGATATTATATTTATTATAGATTTCCTATTAAGAGGGATTGGTGAGATTGGATAGTTCTAGTTGAGGTTGAGAGGAAATGTTATTTACCCAAATAATTCTCATGGATAATGGAATGAACTATTTAAAAAGTGAGATTAAATTGATATATTTAATGAAAAACTATTTTTGGATTCAGTTTCCTTCTATTTATCAATTCATTTTGATTTTTGATCTAGTCCCACATATTCACTCTAGTTTTTTCAATTTATTTATAATTAATTTGTGACACATCAAATCTATTAAATTTTCAGTGCCCATTCCTTGTGGGATCGACCTTGAGAGTTTAATTTTCTATATCACTCATTTATAGTGTTAGTGAATTACAGACTTATGTTATTAAATTTTTAATCTATGATTTGAGACCATAAGATGTGTTGAGACATGAGGAATCCTTTATTATTATCCCCCATTGCATCAAGGAACTGACCCCATGTGTTAGTGTTCTTGCACTCCTTCTGGCCAGGTATGTCCACCCATCCCTTCATCGACCCACATAGGGGCCTGTGAGACCCGCATGTCTTTCACTTGGGGCATAAAAGTTTTTACTTTAAGATGGAAAGGTGGATTTCACTATGGTTGAGGGCTGTATAGGCGTTAGACTAATTTTTCGACCTATTTGTTCTCTAGAATTATCCAAAAACCAGTCTTTTTATACATATTGAATTTTGGAAAAATTCACCTTCAAAACTCTTAAAGACTACATAAAAATATTGAACATAGTTAATCATATTTTAATTTCATAAATAAGTGAAACATTTTTAATTATAAATAAATATAAATTAAATCAATATAATTAATGTGGAAATTATATTTTACAATTAGAGTCATCAGTTATATCCTCCCTAGAACATTAAGTAAAACCATATGATCTGACCACATACCCAAAGTTGGGACATGACACTTAATAATAATAATAACATAGATCAACCACATGGTCAACCGATCTTATATAATCATGTCCATCTTATCAAGTGTACAACCTACCTGCCAAGTAGTCATAATAGGATAAAATCCTAAATTTAGGTCATAAAGTGACACCTGAAATCATAACTATCCAAACCCACACTAACCCTCTCAGTGGTTACATATCATGAGGGCACCCACCAAGGACCCCTAGGCCACACTACAACACATACACCTTACATAGGCTCACTTATCTCAATGTCATAACTTGGGAAAATAGTTTAACTTAGAGGGCATAGAGTCCCCTGACAACATCATGATCACATCCCATGTCATCATAGATTGGCCAAATCATCCAACCAATAAAAATATACCTAGGTTAAACCCACATGGGAAGTAAAATTATAATGTGGATAAAAACTCACCCCACACACTAATCAACTTCACAAAAGGCTATAATTTATCTCACGACTCTAAGACGGCCCTCTCAGCCAATCATCTAGGTAAAAAAAATTATATGAGGTGGGTTCTATGAGACATTACCCTAGGGACAATATGTATCTATTAATTCATTAAATCAACACCCCTCCCAGATCTAAGTTTTACATAAAATTAATTTATAATCATGAAATGAACCATTAGTGGATGAGCCATCAAGTCGGTGCACACGGGCCCATTGTGGATCTTGACACCATGTTCCTCCAAAACATTTCATTTAAATAAATAAATCCATTTAATCAAAAGTATAATTTACTATAGTATAAAATCTATACATAAAATGAATATATAAAAAGAAAAAATTTATTAAAGTGGTATGTTTAAGGGGACACCTACCCCAATCATATTCATTTATTTTTATCATATCCCAAATGATCTCTCCTAAGCTCGTCCAAGTTAAATCAACCATCTCCATCCCATTAGAAGCCCTAAATCATGCTAATACATCCATTTTAATTAATTATATCTTTTTATAATTAATTAAACAATTTAATTAAAATAGGAATAAAGCCTAAAATCTAATCAAGAGACCTCATCACATTAAAACCATGGTTAACCACCCATAGATGGTGCACAACGTACACTTGAAGCCATCCAAACCAAAATCCCAATGACATGACACCAAATAAACCATCAATGTCATCCAGTTAAATACATATTTGAAGGAAAAATCATACAATGAAGTGAATCCAACTAAATAATGAGAAATAGTATATAGACATAATATTGAAATTTTCATTATACACTATATGTAACAACATTATCATATCAGATGATTTACACCATGCTCTGATGGAAATCATTACCAAACTCTAGATAAAATCATAATAAAAATCATTTCTCATCAATAAGGAAAAAGAACAAGAATGTAAACATATGATTATATGAAACCAATTTCAAAAATCATTCAAAAACTCCCCAAACCACAGGGGATCAAACGAGGAGAAGATAGAGGATCATAGAAAAAAATGGAATCCCTATGTTTTCTCTTTCCACTAAAACATAAGGTAAATCCAAACCCAAAAATCTTATATTTCATCTTCTATGCAAGGAACCCAAGAATCACTCACAACACAACTTGGTGATTCACGACATGAGACATACCTCCACCTAGAATTATCTCGACATGAGAGATGGATTAAAGAATGAATTACTCATTCACCTAACATATTCATGGTGAAACTTGGGTTCACTGCATGAATCACTCCACCATAGTGGATGATGCACCAACACTCTCCTTTGTTTAATGATATCCTGTACCTCACATCTCTCATGATGTGACAACACTAGACAAAATGGTCATGCCCATGGATAATAACCTTCATGGAGCGATTCCCTCACAGAAAGAAATACTTTTAAAAACCTCCTCTTCATGGAATCATTTTAGTTATACATGGAAGAGAACCATCCTAAATTTTTTTTCATGATGTGATTCCCAGTTATCATGGCGTTATGTATTACTGGAAACTAAAATTTTACATACTAATCACCCAACCATATTCCAACGATAATCCAAGTAATTGAGTCACTATCCATGAAATAAATCAAATTTAAAAACCTATTATTAATAGGTAAGAACATTCATATTTTTGATTTTAATCCCAATTCTAAAAAAACATCTCATTAAAATTAAAAATTTTAATTCCTTTTGAAATTAATTAATTGGAAATGGAAATAGGTTTTATAGTTGTATCAATTACTAAATGGGTTATCATTTTTTCTAAGACATATAAGAAAAGTATGAAAGAGTTGAAAAATATTAGAAGTGCATCCCTCTTTTACAAATACTAAAATGAGATAATATCCCCTTGTCACAATCCCTTTGGAAACAAATATATCATGGATGAAAAAGGTTTTGTACTTGAATAAACTACTCAGGAGTTAGAAAAATATTATATCTATGATTGTTATTAAACCATACATGAAGAAGTGGAAAGTGAAAATTCTCATTAATATTTTTTTAGAGGAATATCCAAGTATAAGTAGAAAGGATCATAATATTAATTATTCATAGAATATTTTAATATCCACTTTAAACGATATTTTTCATAACTAATAAAAATTTTATCACTTAAATTTGTGGGTATTTTAGAGGATTTCAGAAGGATATTACCCACTTTGAAGAATAATCTATGAAAAGATAGTGAGATATAATTTTAAAAAATGTGACGATGTGTGTGTATTTCGTTAAGAAATGTTATTATCAATGTGATGAAATTGTGTTTCTTAAAGAAAAATTTTCTCAACATTGTAAGGATTTTCTAGATGAAATAATTAATAAATATGAATCTATAAAAAGTATTTATAAAATGTTTCATGTAATGGATTTTAAGAAGAAGTAAAATTGTTAATGTCAAAAATTCAAAACTATAAATAAATTAAAACAAAATTAAAGAGATTGAAATTTTTAATAAAATATTAAGATGAATTAAGACTATTATAAGGATATGATAAGGAATTATGAAGAGAAAATGAAATCAATGGAGTTTTTGAAAACTACAATCAATATAAAATTCTTGGACAATGAAATTAATTAGATAAATTTGGAAATATGTCAAACCGAATCCTCAAAAAAATATGGAAGGAAATATATTTTAACGTGTAATTATAAGGAGTTATGATGTGTGAAAATAGATCTATATAGTGGAAATAATATCCATAGATCATATTAAAATAAATCATAGGAAAAAACAATAGGAAACACTCCATTCATCTTAATAGTAAATAGAAATCTTAAATATGTTTTTATAATATGTGTAGATTTTAATTTAAAATCTATAATAAGTATATGATGAAAAATAATTAAAATTATTAGACTCTATATATAGTGGGTTTTATAATGATTATAGGGAGAAATTCCAAAAAACAATCATTTACAGCTGATATAAATGATAAAAAACAATAAGCTACAAGTTTTGAAAAATATTTCTAGAAAGTTTTTTAAATAATGGATCCAACGTTTGTTGGTTATTGTTTTTTATATAATAGATTTGATAACTTTATAATGTAATTCTTGCATAATGTGTTATCTTATTAAATAAAATAAGATCCTATATAAAGGGAGAGAAATCCTAAGTTGAATCAATAATTTTAGGTGAAATATAATAATATGTATACACCAAATAGATTTAAAAAAACTGAATCTCTATATGGTATGTTCAATTTTAGTGGTCACATGAGCAATTTATATTTATCTTAGAATATGTAAACAACAAATGGAAATAAAATACCATAGATGTTGATGAAAAAAATTGAGATAGCCTTGGGGTAGAAGATGAGGGAGAATACTAACTATTATATTCCCTAGAACATTTCAAATAATAAGGGAGAGTCATCCTTGGGTAGTAAAAACAATAATTTCAAGTGGGATTTTACATATAAATAGAATAATGTGGTGAGGATTACATTTAATAATCAATTTGGAAATTCTATAAAGTCTACCTTTGTAAAAAAATGTTTGGTTAGTTAGCGAATAGATTTAGAAAAATTGAGAAATATGGAAGGTAAAAAAGTTAGAGAAAGTGATAATGGGAAAGAATTGATTCCAAATAAATAATCTTAATTTATTGAGAGGTTGTTAACAAATGAAAACACAATTGTTTTAGAGGTGCTATGTGTGATGTTCATGATGGTTGTATAAAAATCAAAATATTATCTAATAATCATAGTAACCTAAGAAGAAATCATGAATATTACGATGAAGTAACCAATTAATAAAAATTCCTTCACATATCAATATAAAATCCCAAACAAAATAGAGGATAAAGAATCCATGCTACACCAAGAGAATACTGATTTAAAGAAAAGAACATGAATGTAGAAATATCTCAAGGAAGGATTTGAAAAGAAAATAGTGTCATGGTTGAGAAGATATTATCAGCCTTATTGGTCATATTAAAGATAAAAATATATTCCATTTTATATCCATAACATTTTCATTTTATTTTTTACTTACTAAGTATATAATATAAAGTGATAAAAATTCTCAAATAGATAATTTATGAAGTGAAAAAATATGGAATAAATTTTCACGATCTAAAGAATTAACTATCTTGTAATGCAGGGTAATTTGATATTATAAAATTATATATGTTTAAGGACACAATCCTTGATTAATACAATATAATGTGTCTCTATTAGGGGTATGCATGCGAATAATTATGAGAAGTTTATGAACCAATCTATTCCATGAAAAAGTTTAATTTATAAAAACTGCGTGAAAAATTTTCATTGAAGAGGTATTCATGTCTACTACATCATAATTTTATATGAATAATCATTTATAATCCTAAGAGGGATAAATTTATTTAATAAATGAAAAAATGTGAGTAAATTTAATTGGATATCTTGGCTGATTTATAAAACCTTCTACACTTATTTTAAATAGTTTTGAATTTTGTATTGAAATTAGTGTAGGATCTCAAGTTGTAATTTAAATCAAAACAAACATATCAATTAGAATTATTTGTTTTTAGTCTGGGTAGATATTAACACACACTTAAAGATTCATGGAGATGTGTTTCATGAGTTTGTATCATACTCATTAAATAATTGAAAACTTTGGTGTCTAAATCAAACCCTATACTTTTCTACAATAACTATTTCTCAAGTATAAATAGTGTGGAATGATTAATAACCCATTTATTTAAAATTAAGTGATACCATTATACTCCATACAATTTTTAATATTTTAAATAAGGTAGAGATAAAAAAATGAGAGATGTAATTGAGAAAAAGAGGAAATAAATTGACAACATTTTGAAATATTATTTTCTGGTAATGGTATTGAAAAACAATAGGAAGGGGGAGATTTTTGATCCCACTTTCTATTTTTTGTTGGATTTTGTTCAATATAAATTGAGTGTTAACTTGAATTATATAAGTTAATGATGTTTTACAATCATTTTTATTGGAGTTCCCAAGCCTGTTGAAATGATGAAGGATTTCCCGAAGTCATTTGTGTAAAGGATCAAAGGAATGCCTTGAATCTCAAACGTGTAACTTTTATTGAAAGAGTTAAAAGTATTATCATATGAAGAAATTAATTAAAAAAAGATTATGCTTCCAATGGTTCCATATATTTGATATTCATTCACTTGATATCAAATGGTTTATATTTCATGGGTTTTTAGAATGTTTTTATTTACACTGAGAATTATTTTTTTAAAGGAGTTCACAATCCTAAATTAAATTTTGAGGTGCACTTATAGATTTATATTATTTTTTGGGAAAATGAATTTAGTTTTCATATGAGTATTTATAATATATTCATATAAGTCTTTTAAGATAAATAGATTAATTTTTATGAGAAAATTAGATATGGTAAACAAAAATTTCCTATACATAGTATACCATAAGACAAACCCCCAACAAAACCAATACTAGCCATTGAAGGAAACTTAACCATATATAATCAAAGATGTAGTTAAGAAGTAGAGGGAATACTAATTTTAGTCCATTAATTGAGTGTGTGAGGTGGGGCTTCAAAACACCTTAAGGGGTGCCACAACAGAACACTAGGGAGGACCAAATAAAATGGATTTCAATTATAACTATATTCCACATTGAGTATTTTAAAGAAGAAATCTCTAGAGTTTCATTTTTATGAGGGACCGATTTTTTGTCAAATTTTTCTTCAATTAATCCAACATGATTTTAAATATATGAAAAAAATTTACTCCATCTTCATCCTTAAAGCATGATAAGGTTTTATGCATTGATTTCATATTGAGAGTACCATGATCTTGCACTAACATTAGTGAAGATACATTGTGCTCCTAAGTATTATAAAACCATAGTATTGTATCAATCCCAAATTTATTTTTAAATAACAATAAGAGGTCATAGAATCTCACAATATAGTAAAGATCATTGAGAAATAAATATCATTATATCCTTATACGTAAGAACCATTTTTAGGCTCGTAAGGATAAGATTATTCCAATCATGTTGAATATATGATACTTTATTAGGATAATTCCATAAGTATCATTTTATACTTATAATAGTACTAATACATAAGGATGGTCTTATGTAATATCTCGGCCTATTATAGAGTCATATCGGGCATGTTTTTAGGTAATTTTTGAGGTTTTTAAATACCTATATTTTGTATTAGTGGATTGGGGTGAATTTGGGTGAATTTTTTAATAAAAACTAATAGAAAATGGGTTGTGCATGGTTACAACATGGTTTGACAAACCGTGGGACTAAACCGTTCCAACCATGTAGACATGGATAGATAGGTTCACACATTATGTGCATGGTTTGACAAACCATGTGACTAAACCGTGCCCAAATTTCATACCTAGAAAAAGAGGTCCACACGGTTGGAACATAATTTTCCCTAACTGTGCGCCTCTTCCTAGAAAATAGTGCTTGTGAGAATAATTATCTAAAAATTGATTTTAAAAACAAACGGACCCTCAGGACTCCCATATTTCAACCTTGTTTTGGGTGTTACAAATTCTAGGTGATCCCAAAGCCTTCTAGAGGGATTCCAAGGTGATTTAAAATCATTCTTCATGATTGAAAGCCCGGATTGAAGATATGCACTCTTCCTAGTAAGTTGATTTCATCCCATTTCTTATCCCATTAAATCCTATATATTTCTATGATCCTTTCATGGAATATCTCCACCATTTCAAGAGATATAATCCTATGAATTGTTATCTAGATCTAGGATAATAAATCTTGTTCTATATTTACAAGATCTTGATTCCATTGATCTTAATTTTGTTTAAGGGATTAAGATCTATAGCCTTATCGACGATGTTGTCCCCCTCAATTTTTGGGGATTTCTATTGGGAAAATATTCATCAATAAAATGAGGTAGGTTGTCTAAATCTATCTTCTATAGTCCTGGATGTGATATGTTAATGTGAGTTTATAGATTTTCTAGCTTCCCTTGATAATTAATTTCCTAAATTAGAGTAATTAGGAAAACATAATTGACTTATGATTGCCTTGGTGATTAATTTATTATTGAATCATAGAAAAAAAAGAAGTGTTGTGGTGGTGGGGTTTTCTAAATAGATATTTGTTTTGTATATTGGTTATGGGTTGAGATATTGTAATTGAAATATTTAATTTATTGTGTTAAGTTAATTAATTGAGGAAAATTAAAATAGAAATGATGTTTGTATTTGTATGATAATTAATTGGGGGAATTAATTATATTCTATGAAGTTGATCAAAGATAATAAATTGGGATAATTAGTTAGGAAAATTTGAGATTTGATATAGATAATTAATTATTAATATTTAATTATGGAATGAGAGTTGTGTTGATTGATTAATTAAAAGTTGAATTAATTAATGGGTTATGTGCTTAGTTATTTGTTGAGTTAACTAATGGAATTTGAAATGTTTTACTAATATTCGGATTAGTAATGGAATTATGTGGACAATTCTTGTGAATTAAATAATGGTTAAATGGATGAGATTTTTTGGTACTAAACATGGAATTATAGACTGATTTGAAGTTGGGACTTGGATAAGGAATATCTCCCCAATAGTTATCCAATATTGAGATTATGGGGTGCTAGGGATGAAGTCCTACAACAAATGAGATATGGAGTGTTAGACATGGTGACCTACACTGAATGAGACTTAGAGTTATTGACATGATGTTCAACACCAAATGAATGATAATAATAAATGATGATTCAAATGGAAAATATGAATCGAAATTGGGCCTAATGTGGTGATTACTGATTAAATGACAATGTGAAAACTATTTTTATGCATTGTATTTGCTGCTTCATAAAACTGTATAAACTATCTCTTGAATAGAATTGTTTTAGACTCCATTAGTGGTGACCTACTGAGTGGTAATCACACCCTAGTTAGGAAGCCTAATCGGCACCGGAGTGGACTATTTTGTTGCAGGACAAGATAAGGGTAAGGCCTTAGGATATGTTGTTGTTTGGTATTGGAGCATGGGAGAGGGAACCAAATGTGCTTAGGGACCCTCTTTCATTTGTTGGGTCTTTAATTTTAGTTTCATTATATACACTTGACATTTTCATTTTTATAGAATACTTTACCTTTTAGTGGAGTATTGTATTCTATTGTTTTGAATATCATAATACATGGTATTGTTTTGATTATTTATATGTTTCCCCACTTTGTTATTATTTTTTTCTTCTGTTGGTGGTTTACTCTGATAAAAGAGGGGATAGTCTCCCCAATACTGACTTACTAGATCCTCACTGATAGTCAGAACCCTCTAGCGTATAGGGAGGTGTGCTTGAGGGCATTTAGAAAACTGGCTCAGGGATCCGTTTAGTGGCTCTTAGGTCAGGATTCCACAAAGTGGTATCAGAGGAGTTTTCGTTTACTTATTCTTTTGTATTACTGTTTTTGGAGAGGTAGACATGAGACTAGGAAGATTCGAGTCTTAGTAATGAGCTCATTTATGGGAGTTGGAAACCCATGTACGAGGGAAAATCTGAGTACTCAGGGTGGGATTGTTGTGATTTCTATTTGTTGTTAGAGTTTTATATTATTTCACCTTGGGTGATGCACTTATGGTGTGACGTGATATTTGTTTTGAAAGTTGTTGAATTTTAATTCGTGCTCTAAAGAGGCATGATACATGAGTCTGCATGAACCATTATAGGCACTCAGGGTTTTTGTGACACGCAACATTATGGGCACATAAAAAAAACAGGTTATGGGTAAGCTGTTAAACATGACCTATTTCCATTGTTGTGAGATAGAAATAATGATGTAAAATGGGAATAAATTGGTGACTAATGAGAAACCTGATTGATAAAATGATTATGATTAATTAATTAATTTCTTAATTAATTAAATTTATATGATGTGATTAATTAATGTTTGAATTAATTAATATGAATGTATGTACCCATGTTAACCAATACCTTGGATTAATATGGTTAAGGTTTGTGATAAGGGCTTGATGTCAATTGTGTGGTGAGAGAAAGAGTGTAAAGACATGTTAAAAAATGGTGTGTTAGTTTATCTTCCTTTTTAAATGTTATAAGGTTGCATTATGAGACCCAAGACGTGTGTTTGGCCTTATAGAGATATTCCTCCACGATATTTGTTGAGGGAGAGACTGAGGGGTATGGCCCGAAACGAGTTTCGAGAAAGGGAACTCAAGGCACCAGTGGTGCAAGATGAGAAGGAAGAGGAGAAATTCATAGGGAACATTTCTCGTTTCATGAACTTCATGGAGAGAGATCCAGGGTTGATTCTGAAAATCATGTCTTAGTTGGAAACAGAGTTTCAACTGTAGCTATAACATCCCTTCTCTTCATTACATATTTAAACATGATTTATGACAAAAACATGCACTTAATAAAAATCCGAGGATTAGTATGTCTAGTGTATGGGGAAATTAAGAACATTAAATGACAAATTAAGACATAAAATACAGCATCTTTATTGAAACTTTTTTTACATGAACACAACATTCGTTCATACTTAGCAATGCATGGGACAACCAGAGGACATATATAAGAAAATAGAGAGCTATAAAGCCTAGTAATGGAGTAAAAAAAGCATAAAATGAAAAATTAAGTACATGTTAGGAAATATTCATATCAATGGATCACAAGAGAAACATAAACATAAAGTCATGATAAAGCATGATTATTATTACTTGGAAATGTGGCAACAACATACAACATGATATTAGCATGAGCCAAAGCTCATTGCACATGGATTAGCATGAGTAAACCCTCATTGCACATTAATTAGAAAGATTAAACCATAAATGCATATAAATTATCCTAATTAAACCCTCATTACACATGGATTATCTAATAGTAAACATTACCCAATGCATTGAGGCACTATTAGGGCACACCCTTTACAAACATTTCATTTTATGCATAAGTGTGCCACATGGATCATATAAAATGGAATCAATCAACATCATATGTTATTCCATGATTACCAAAAGTGGAATACATATATTTAACTACCATTAAATATGTATATGTTTATAAATGTGAATACCCTTTATAAAAATATGGCTATGGAATTCACTACACGATGATTTTGTCTTGGAAAACCACAGTGAAATTTCGGTAGTATTATGTTGTCATATGGAAATTCATAAGTTGGGTTGATGAGAGATAAAGTGGTATCTAATAATTTATTCATGAAATAGATATTAAGGGGATAATTGAGCATAATATCCCAACATATTAAATGTAATTTAGATGCATAATATGGGAGAAATACTTGAATGGAAATAAGAAGAGAGAAATCCCTTACGAAATTTCAGCATGGTAACAGCTGTACATGAAAGGAATTAATGAGAGATAAAGTGGTATATCAACATTAAAACATAAGGAGGGATGTATGGGGGAGGTGTAAAATCATACCATAAATTTTTTAATTTAAAATAAAAAAGGTATAACAACAAGAAAAAACTTGGATAAAAATGAGAAAGTAAGGAATCCCTTACCTGAGTGTGTGACTTCAAGGGCTTAAAGAGGGGCTTCTTGAGTGTTTGGGGCACCTTTGGAGGATTATAGAGAGATGAGGGAAGATCAAGGACATACTCCAAGGATTTTTAGTGAAGATAAGTTGGATCTATGGTGTGTTTACATAGGACATGATAGAGGAATTCTTTAATATTTCCCAAACATAGGTTTTGGAATCTATATAATTAAATATTGAAAACCACAAACCTGAAAATGGGTTTTCCCTTGTTTTTTGAAAAAGTGGAGTGTAAAACAAATTTTTATATGAAAAAATTCCAAAATTATTAAAATATTAGGCTTTCTTATGCGGAGGTGAGTCACACTATCAAGGAAATCATTTTAAAATTTTAAAATATTTTATAACTGTTGGAAGGTCCACTAAAGAATTATAAAATTAATCAAAAAAATAAAAAATCACATTATTTTAAAGGTAAAACTTATATTGGCCAAATAACCCTTTTATAGTATTTTATTATATCACTATTGGGGCATTATGATTTCATAAAACATATTATATATTTATAATGTATTTAATTTTTTCCCAAAAATTCAATTATCTCAGAAAATTATAAAAAATTTACCGTTAATAATTTTTATGTACCGACTACAAAAATAATATTAATTTTTTCTAAATAATTTTATAAGTATATTAATTTTCACTTTTAAAATAAAAACCTTCATTTATTGAAAATTGACATGGTTTGAAAAAAGTAGTTTCCAACCTTAATAAAAGTTAAATTTGACTTCATAAAAATTATATGGTAATTTATATTTAATAAAAAATATATAATAATATTATTTTATTAAAATATTATTTATTCAAAAAATTCATTAATTCAACAAAATAAATTTTTTAATTAAAAATACAATTTCAGTTTTACCGTATTAAAATTTAATTCTTATCAAACTAAATACTTATCATATATAGAGTAAAAATAATAAAGGATAAATATAATCATCACTTATAATTAAAAGGAGTGTTATTATAACAATATTATAATAATAATATTAATAGAAACTCCGTTTAATATAATAATTTATATATTTTTTAAAATTACCATTTTACCTAAAAAATCAATTTATCTAATTCCTTATATTTTTAAGAAAAACTATTATCATAAGTGAATTGATGGAATGAGACTTTTTTTATAAAAAAGGATTACTCAATAATTAAATAATGCCATATTACATAACCCCTTATGAAACCTATATAGTACCTAAGGGTAAGGTGTGCGGTGGTGACAGACTCTTTAGGTGTCTCAGATAACTTCACCCGAGTGGTAATCTTTATTATCTTGAACTTCTCTTGAATGTGATTATGTTCAAGTTTAACACATTGGTGCTCAACATGGGATTTCTCAAGATTGAAACCAAATGACTCTACCTCCTTTCCAAGATCCAACAAATGAGATTCGTATGGCCCGTGTCTACTGGATGAGGCCATACTTTACTTTGTCTGCGTCGAAATGATTATTTTTAAAAACCTTAATTTTATATCAGTTATATGATCACTATTAAATGCCTATATTATCAATGGTAATGATACTTAATGGATATTTAAAACCAATAATAATAATAATAATAATAATAATAATTTCACTTTTGTTTTAAAAAATATATTAAAATAAATGGAATTTTATTCATAAATGATTAGGCTGTTACAAAATTCCCCCTTAAGAAATTTCGCCACTTAAATTTCCTTTTTCACAGTAAAACAAATTATGGTATCTTTTTCTCATAACTTCCTCCAATTTCTACATTTCTTCTTCAAACATGTGGGTTCTAACTCTTTAACGATGGACATGTTCTTATTTCGTAGAATTGTTTCTCTACAATCTAAGATATTTAGCATCTTCTCTTCCTAAGTGAGGTAATTATCCAACGGTACCACCTCTCGATGTAGTACATGCGATTGGTCAAGTATGTACTTCCTCAAGAGTGATACATGGAATACATCATGTACTTGAGACATGTTCTTGGTAGTGCTAGTAATCTTGCCTCTATTCCATTATGATCAAGGATCTCAAAAGGGACGATGTAACTTGGAATAAGTTTTCCCTTATTCCCAAATCTCACAACTCTCTTCTATGGTGATATGTAGATGAAAACCATATCTCTAACATCAAAATCTATGTATCATCGACGATTGTCCTATTTTTCCACTCTGAGAAGCATTGATGTGTTGTTGGATGGTCTTAACCTTCTCCACACTTCCTTTGACCATTTATCGACTTATAAGTTTTTTCTTCTCCACTTCCTCCCAACATGCCGGTGTTGTACACCTCTTATCATAATTGTCTTCCTAAAGTGCCATTTGGATGCTTGAGTGGAAACTGTTATTGTAAAAGAAATCCACCAAAGAAATATATAAGTCC
Organism: Viscum album; assembly: GCA_963277665.1. Lineage (NCBI taxonomy): Eukaryota > Viridiplantae > Streptophyta > Magnoliopsida > Santalales > Viscaceae > Viscum > Viscum album. The sequence goes on from OY728136.1 coordinate 1,881,181,885, forward strand.
CATCCATCTTTAAAGTCTAGTGAGTAAGTTCTCAACATATCCTCAGGTGTCTGGATTGTCCATTTATATTGTCCATCAGTTTGAGGATGATAATCCATACTGAAGTTCAGCTCAGTATTTAGAGCATATTGGAGAATCTTTTAGAACATAGAGGTGAATATTGGATCTCGATCAGATAAAATCGACAGTGGTACACCATAAAGCCTTACCACGTCTCTAATTTAGATTCGTTCTAGCTGATCCAATGATAAATCTTCCCAAAATTGCAATGAAGTGTGTAGTATTTGTAAGATGATCCACAACAACCCAGATAACATTATTTCATTTGAATGTATTTGGAAGTCCGATGAGAATGTCTATGGTGATGTTATCCCATTTCCATGTTGGTATGGGTAATGGTTTCATCATCCCCTTAGAGTTCTGCCTATCAGCCTTTACTTTCTGACATACAAGACACTTTGATGTATACTAAATGATCTCCATCTTAATTATTCTACAAATAATGCTCTCAGATATCTCGATACATCTTTGTGTTTCCTGGGTGAGTGGAGAAATTCAAACTATGTGCATTATATAAAAGTTCTTTCTTTAACTCTTGATTTTATAAAACACATAGTCTTGATCTAAATTTCAGAATTCATTCTTACTTAACATATAACTCTGAGGATTTCCGTTTTCAGATAGTTTCCTATTTCTTTTGAATTCCCACATCATCCTTTTGAGAAACCTTTAACCTTTCCCAAAGAGACAGTTGAGCAATCATATGTGAAAGGATTGATGATGTACCCTTATTTATGATTATCATGTCTATCTCTATCAAATCTAAGAAGATTGGATCCTTTTAAATTATGACCAATGAAAGAGTTGCTGGATCCTTTCTACTTAGAGTGTTTTCCACTTTATTTAATTTCCCCAGATAGTTGGGAATTGAAAAGTCATAGTCATTGATCAGCTCTTACCATCTTTGTTGGCGCATGTTAAACTCTTTCTATGTGAATATATATTTGAGGATTTTGTGATATGTATATATTTCACACTTTTCCACAAAGCGGTAATGTCTCCAAATTTTCAAAGTGAATATTACTATATCCATCTCGAGATCATGTGTTGGATAGTTTTTCTCATGAAATTTCAATTACCATTATGCATAGGCAATGAATTTGTCATTTTCCATCCACACACAACTCATTCCATTTTTCGAAGCATCACTAAATACCACAAAAAGTTATCCACTAGTGGGTAGTGTGACCACATGCACAGTGATAATCCTCCTTTTCAACTGCTTGAAGCTCTCTTCATTTTCATCATTCCAAACAAACTTGACTCCCTTTAAAGTTAGCTTGGTAAGAGGATTTGAAAACTATGGGAAATTTCTCACAAATAAGCTTTAATATTAAGCTACCCCAAGGAAGATATAGATATCTGTCATAGCCCATCCATACCTCAATTTCATTTTTCTTGGAGGGATCCATACATATCCCATTGATCGTGATGATATCCACCATGAATGAGACTTCCTTTATCTAGAACTAACACATACTATACTTTATATAGAGCTTCTCCTTTCACTAGGTCTCTAGTACAATGCTTAGAGGTTTCCCATGATCCTCCTTGGTTTTAGAATATATTAGAATATCGTCTATAAATACTACCACAATTTTTTTGAGGTAATCTCTAAAGACTCTATTCATTAAGTTATTGATGATTACTGGATCATTAGTGAGTTGTAAAGGAATTACTATGATTTCATAGTGCCTGTACCTTGTATGAAAATCAATAATGGGGATATCCTCATTCTTCACCCTTACATGGTAATATCCCGACCGCAGATCCACCTTGAAAATTTTTTGTGATCCACATAGCTGATAAAAAAATTCATCAATTCGTGGAAGAGGATACCTGTTCTTTATCTTGATTTTTTGAGCTCATGATAATCAATTTAAAGGTGCATTGACCCATCCTTCTTCTTGATGAAGAGGACTGGTGCACCCCACGGTGAAGCACTTGGGCGTCTCAACCCTTTATCTAGATTCTCATGTAGTGGTTTCTTTATCTCCTCAATCTCCAGAACATCCATTCTATACAGAGTCTTGGATATTTTAAATGACCCAGGTATGATATCAATTGGGAATTCAACATCTCTTCTAGAAGGAAGACCGGGAAATTCCTTAGGAAACACTTCAACCAATTTCTTTATAAAAGGAATGTCTTAGAGGATGGTACTTTCCTTAGACTCAATCATTTTAGAAACATACACGTAATCATAGGGTAGTAATACACACACTTAAGATGATGGTGCTAAATAAGATTCATCCTCCTCCATTCACATGTACATAATTGGGGGTTGATTCTCCATATGGAGAGTGATTTCCCTCTCATGGAAATTTATGTTGGCTCTATATAGGGAAAGCCAATCCATGCCATGAATTTCATCGAATTCTACCAGAGAGAGTATGAAAATATTCACTAGGATGTTCAATCCATAAATTATGACATGGGAGGAGTTATATTAATGGGATGAAATAATTTCCTAATTTTCTATTCTCAATGACATCTCTACTTCCAGGATTTTTGGTGGTGTTGGGATTGTTTTACTAAAGATTCGGGATATAAAAGAATGCATAGAACCAGAATAAAAAAGTACATTCCATATTATTGAATAAATAACTAGCATACTTTTCACCAATTCATTAGCAGGATTCAATTCAGTGGTAGTGATGGAAAAAGCTCACCGTTGCTACCTTGGAGGTTGTTGGTTCATTTCGAAAACCATTGGCTTAGGGCACTATTTTTCAAAGTTCCCCAGTTTTTTGCATTTATAGCAATGAACAAAGACTTGAGGGTCAAATGGAGAGTTGTACTCCTCTGTCACAACATTGGGTTTTCTTTTTGTCAATTAATGTCTATGTTCATTTCTCTTCCACACCTATAGAATTTCCTCATCCCATTCTAGCAATTTCAGGGGTGCTTCTTTCCACACATTTGGAAAGTGGGGTGCTATAATTTCTTAGGACCATTGGATTTATCCTTGGAAACTCCATAATTAAAGTCTAATTTCCACTTTTTATCCCCATGATACCTCTGAGATTCGATGATCTCCATTTGACCTTTGAGGGCACATCAAAAAATTTCCTCACAGCTATTGAAATAACAGATTTCTTGGGATTTTCATAGGCTTGGTTTTAGCCCACCAAAGAAGAAGTTAACCTTGATTCCAAGGGTAACAAAATATCTAGAGATGTATCGTGCAAGCCATGTGATTTTTTCCTTGTACGCTCCGATGGATTTTTAATCTTTTTTCTTGAGGGAAAAGAAGTAACTTTCCATATTAAGTTAGGGGGTTCAATGAAAATATTTCTTGAAAAACATTTTCCCGAAATCCATCCATTCCAGTGCCTCAATCTCTTCTTCAGGCTTTGTATTTTTGATAAATACACACCATTCATCAATTTCACCCTCCATATGATATGCATCTAGAAGAACTTTCTCTTGTTCAAAACATTGAAGGTTGGAGAAGATCTTCTCGATGGAGTTGATCCATTTTAGATGATTAAGGGATCAAATGATCCATTAAATATAGGAGGACTTTGTCTCAAGAATCTATTGATTGCAACTTTTTCTTTCTTATGGGGGGTTGGACATTCCTATTTACCCATGTTTCTTGTTAAAACTTGATTTAAATAAGAGATTATCATGACAAATGTTGTGATTCTCACTCCAAATAGACTAGGAATCTTATTAGAATAGTCATCACATGGATCTTCACATCAGTTGTTAGCCCGAGTCCTCTAATTAATAGTCATTGGATAGAATAAAAGGAATGATGGGGGAAACACAAAAAGGGGAATCAAATTAAAAAAATGGATAACTTATAAATTATATTTATTTCCTTAACTTCAGAATTTATAGGCTTCAATATATGTTATCCCTGATATACTTCCCAAAATATATTCTTAGAGGCATTTTTTATTCCCATAATTATGGTACACACTAAGATTATGAATTTACAAAAGCATATCCCTTGGGAGTGTCGAACCAAGAGTGAATCAAGGCACATTTTTGTAGACCAGTTCATGTTCAAGTGTAGCTTAAACTGGTGTTTTTGGGTTTACCCCAAGATACATCTATCCCAAAGACACCTGTAATTATTCATATCTATATAAGGATGTATTTTCTTGATAAAACACTTACTCTATACTCAAAAAAATTTAGGGATGATTTTATTATACTTAGTCTTATCTCTTAGGCTTTCACTAAGAGTTTCTAACCCTAATCCCAAAAATAACTAAACATATCCTTTGATACCAATTATAATAACCCTTCCCTTTATTACTTTTTTAAACATAATTTATTACATTAACATGCACTTAAGAAGACTCCGAGTATCAAGAGGTCTAGTTTATTGGAAAATTAGGAACATTAAATGAAAAATTAAGACATAAAATGAAACTTTTTTATTGAAACTTCATTTACATGACCACAAATTTCCTTAGTACATATCATGTCATGGGATAACCTGAGGACATACATAAAAAAGAGTAAGCTATAAATCCCAAGAAGGGAGTAAACAAGGAATAACATGATGAATATAGTACATTTTAGGAAATAGGAATATCAATGGAAAAAAATAGAAACATTAAAATAAATGCATTATATATCATGATTATTATAACCAAGAAATGTGGCAACAATATACAACATGATATTAGCATGAGACATGGATTATACCACATGTATTAGAATGATTAGACCCTAATTGAACACGAATTAGCATGATTAAAACCTAATTTCACATGAATTAGCATGAGTACACCCTCACTGAAGATGACGTATCGTGATACTAAACATTGTCCAATGCATTGGAGCGCTATTAGGGTGCACCCTTTATGAACATTTCTTTTAATGTATAAGTATGCCGCATAAATCATATTACATGGAATCATTCAAAATAATTAGTTATTCCAGTATTATAGAATGTTTAATTCTTAAATTTAAGTACTATTTAATATGTAAATGTGCATAAAGGTGAATACCCTTGATAGAGAAATGGGTATGGTATTCACTACACGATGATTTTGGCTTGGAAAATCGTGGTGCAATTTCGGCAGCATAACGTCGTCATATGGAAATTAATGAGTTAAGTTGATGATATAGAAATGTTTATATAATCATTTATACATGAAATATATAGTAATGGGATTATAGAACATAATATACCAACATATGAAATGTAATTTAGAGGCATAATATGGGAGAAATGCTTGAATGGAAATAAGAAGAGAGAAATTCCTTACAGAATTTCAGCGTGGTAACTAGTGTAAAATAAAGGTATTAATGAGAGATAAAGTGAATATAATCATTAAAACTTAATTAGGTAAGTATGGTTGAGGTTTCAAATCATAACCCAACATTTTTAATTGAAAATAAAAGTGTATAAGTACAAGAAGAAACTTGGATAAAAATGAGAAAAGAAGGAATCCCTTACTTGAGTGTGTGACTTAAAAAGATTGAGGAGGGGATTACTAAGAGATTTGTTTTCCTTGTTTGGATTCTAGAGAGAGGAAGAATGATTAAGGAAGTGCTACAAATATTTTTAGTGAAGAATATTTTGATCTTGGGTAGGATTATATAGGATATGAGAGGGGAATTCTTTAATATTAATAAAACTTAGGATTTAGAATATATATAAATAAGTATTCAAAACCACAAACCTTCCCATGTATTTTTCTAAAGGGGAGTGGAAAACATTATTTTATATGTAAAAAGGAAAAACTTATTAAAATATTAGGATTTCTTATGTGGAGGTGAGTCACACTCTCAAGGAAATCATTTTAAATTGTTAAAATATTTTATAAGTCTTGGAGGGTCCACTAAGACATTAGAAAATTAAAAAAAATATAAAATCACATTATTTTAAAGTTAAAACATATAGTTTTCGAATATACCTTTTATAGTATTTTATTACATCACTATTGGGCCATTATGTTGTCATAAAACACATTATATATTTATAGGGTATTTAGTTTTTACACAAAAATTAGATTGTTTCAGAAAATTATGAAAAAGTCATCATTGGATAATTTTGATGTCATGATTCCAAAAATAATATTCATTTTATAAAAATAATATTCTAAATATGTGATTTTTAACTTTTAAAATAAAAACTATCATTTATTGAAAATTAACGGGTTTTGACAAAAATAGTTTCCAAACCTTAATAAATGTTAAATTTTACTTCATAAAAATTATACGATCATTTAAATTTAATAAAAATTATATAATAATAATGTTTAATTAAAATATTATTTATTCTAATAATTCATTAATTCATAAAAATAAATTCATTAATTTAAAATAAAATTTCATTTTTGCCGTATGAAAATATAATTCTTATCAAACTAAATACTTATCTTTTATAGAATAAAAAACAATAAAGAATTATTTTAATCATCACCTATAATTAAAAAAGTGTTCTTGTAACAGTATTATAATAAAAATATTAATAAAACTCAGATTATTAGAATAATTTATATATTTCTAAAAAGTACCATTTTACCTGAATTATCAATTTGTCTTATTCATTATATTTTTAAGAAAAAATATTCTCATAAAGGAATTTATAGAATAATAATTTTATTTATTAAAAATTATTAAAAAATAAGTAACTAATTATTTATTAGAGAATCCTTTATAACACCTGCATATGACCTTAGGGTAAAGTGTGCGATGATGACAGACTCTTGGGGTGACTCGGATAACATCGCTCGGGTGGCAATCTCTATTAACATGAACTCCTCTCATAGGAAATTCCATTCAAGATTAACGTGTTGAAGCTCAGCTTGGGCTTGGTCAAGAGTGAATCCTAGTAATTCTACCTCCTTCCTGAGCGCTGAAAAATTATCTTCATACTACCCAAGTCTATTGGATGAGGCCATCCTCTTATTTGTCTATATCGAAAGGATTGTTTTTAAAAACATTAAATTTATATCAGTCTTGTGATAACTATTCAACAGTTATATTATCAATGGTAATGATACTTAATGTTCATTTAAACAAAATAATAATAATAATAATAAAGGGAACATGTATTTTCAAAATTTCATTAAAATAAATTGATTTTTATTCAAAAATGATCGGGTCCTTACATCAGCACCCTCCAACTTTTACTAGAGAGGGTGGACCCGAAGTAGCTGAATTCTGGATTGAATTCATAGAGACAATACTTTACCATTTGGAGACTATATCTAGGAGGAGGGTCAAGTTGGCTTCTTATATTCTATGGATTTCAGCGAAGCACTGGTTGGACATTCGAGTACGATCTAGACAGGTTGATGATATGTTATTGAAGGACTTTCTTAAGAAGTTCTTGGATCACTTACATCCAAAGATGCTGAGACAAGGGAAGGATTTAGAGTTTATGCATCTGACCCAAAGAAGTATGTCTATAATGGATTACTCATAAAGTTTCAAATATTTACAGCATTTTGATCCATATTTGGTGACATATGAGGCTTCTTCGGCAGAATGATTTTAGGACAGACTTAGGTGTGAAATTTAGACCCAGGTAAATATCTTTAGGCTGAAGAAATTATAATAAGTGGTTAATAAGTATCTAATTTCAGAGCGGAACATAAATGTGGCTTCGAGTACTGGACATGAAGTTATCACTATACAATCAGGGAGTGGTCCTTCAGAGAGAAGGATACTCCATTATGATAACTTTAGTCAAGAAAGTGGAAATCAAGGAGGACATCCATGAGGTATAGTTTCACTGAATCTTACTCATGTGATTTTCAACTAGTGTGTTAGGAAGGGACACTTTCATACACATTGTCCCTGAATAACAGTGGAGTTCCGGTTATGTAGGAAGATATGAAATCTATAGAAGTTCTGCTGGAAGTAGTGGTAGGTTGGTGCTGAGGAAGCAGCTCCTTAGAGTCCGAGTGTGGGAAGGGGGTCTTCTACACCATATAGGTATGGCGGATTGAACTCTACGGGCATAGGCGTTAGAGGTAGTAGAAGTGGTTCTTTAGGGTATGAGCACCCATATCATCACAATGGTGCTACTCAAGGGAGTAAGATGACACAACAGGGAAGAGGGGAAGGAAAGTTACATGCAGTGGATTCTACACTTATGGAGAGCAAGGATGGTTCATCGATAGTAAGAGGTACTATTCTAGTTTCTTCTACTTTAGATACTACCTTGTTTGATACTAGAGCCTGTCATTCATTTATATCTACAAATATTCTTAATGGTTTGAGCCTAAAGGTGGAGTCTGTATGAAGGGTGATGAAAATCGATACATCATTGGGAACATGGTCTAAGGATATCTGTTTATGAAAGAAATTATTTCTAGTGATTAGATAGTATCATTTTTTTGGGATATCTATGTCCTTGATATAACGAAATTCAACCTGATTATGGGTACAGACTGTCTAGTCACATACTGAGCCCACATAGATTGTTACAGCATGAGAGTGACCTTTGTATCTCTTAAGGGTGTCTAGTATGTTCATCTTGGAGAATGGGATATCCATGAAGGCTGATTTGTGACAATTACTCAAACACTGAGAGATCTCACAACCCAAATTGTTAATATTTTTTTAGATGATGGGAGTGGTAGGCAAGAAATCCTTACACTAGTATTAGAACTATTTCAGGATGTATTTGTTGAATAATTTTTAGGGTTTACACCAGAGAGAGATGTGGAATTAACTATTTATCACATGCTGAGGGATGAACTAGTTTTTGTTACACCTTACAGAATGGAACCGAATGAGGTTCAAGAGATTAAAATGCAGTTGGAGGAGTTGGAGGATAAAGGGTTTATCCGTCCTAGTATGGCTCCTTGGGGATCACCTGTATTGTTTGAAAATAAAGTCAGCGGGAGTTTACACTTTTGTATTGGTTGCCGAAAGTTCAATAAAATGATCATGAAGAACTAATATCCTCTTCCAAGTATCAATGATCTGTTTGACCAACTGAAGGGGGCATGTGCATTCTCAAATATCGATTTGAGATTAGGGTATCGTCAGGTGAGAGTTAGGACCTCAAATATATTGAGAACTGCTTTCAGAAGTAGGCATGGCCTTTATGAGTTTGTTGTAATTCTCTTTGGGTTAAAAGACGATCCATCAATATTTTTGGACTTGATGAACATTATCTTTCATCCATAATTAGATCAGTTTGTGGTGGAGTTTTTGGACGACAAATTGGTGTACTATAAGACTCATGATGATCATTCCCAACATCTTGACATCGTCCTGGATTCACTGAGAGAGCATCGACTATATTCCAAGCTCTGTAAATGTCAATTTTGGATTGAAAGGGTTCAATTTTTGAGGCATCTCATCTTAGAAGAAGGTTTGGTAGTGGACCGAGAAAATGTGAAGGAAGTGATTTCTTGGGGGAATCCCAATATTTTTTTTTCAGATTATTTTTGGGAATATCTGGTTATTACAGGAGGTTCATCTATGAATTTTCCGAATTGGAAGCTCTAATTTCAGGTTTGACAATGAAAGGGATAATGTTTGATTGGATAGAAGCATGCGAGAATGCTTTCCTAGAGTTGAAGAAGCATTTGACATCAGCACCAATTTTGATATTACCCGAGTCAGGTGAGCAGTACACGGTGTATTGTGACTCTTCTGGGATTGGACTCAGAGTAGTGTTTATGCAAGGGAATCAAGTCATTGATTAAGAGTCTTGGAATTTGAGTCCACATGAATGGAATTACCCTGCTCATGGCCTCTAGTTAGTATTAGTGGTTTATGATCTTAAGTGTTGGAGGCACTATCTTTTAGGTGAAAAGATTATAGTTTTTACGGATCAAAAAAGCTTGAAGTATATCTTTTAACTGTGCAACTTGAATCATTGGAAGTGAATATTATAATGACCCAGACCCAGACATCCACCCGAACAGTGCTAAATGGGTCTGGTGTTACTACCTTAGGCGCACCTCCCTGGACGCCAAAGCTAGCCAACTAGCAGTGAGGGTATGTTAGGTATAGTAGGAAGGCTATACCATCTCTAAGGATAATAATAACGGTACTGGTCCAGGTATAACAGTAAAAATGAAGTGGAATAAAAGACTCAGCAGACTTGAACCAGAACCGTAGAGCGGAAGCACACTCAATCTCAATAAACAGAGGAAGCAATAAATATAACAACAGTAGTGGAAATAAATAAAATTGCATGCTGAACACATGTACCTACTATTGAACAATAAAAAATGCATCCAAAGGAGGGCATACATATCTTAATATTAAAATGGCGCCAATGGATAACAAATAGTAGCTACAAAAAGTAAGCATGCTGATACAGAAAATAAAACAAAAAAGGGTAACTCCAGCTAGGTAAGACCCCAAGGTCCATACCATCTCCTTGCAATAACTAACGCAGCCCAGCTCCTGAAGCTATCCTCTTTCCTGCACGTAAATCCATAATGTCTGCACGCGTCCAGAAGGGCCCATGCAGGGCGTGAGACAAATCTCAATAGGATTACACCCAACAGTGCACACCTAGTATAAGTGTTTAAGAAGGCATGCATTTATTAGAAAAGCAATAACAGAAGAATGTACAAATAAACACAAACTCCACTGGTTCTCAACAGCCACCATGGAGTGTCACCTGCTTTGGCCAATTCTGGAATCTCTGTCATGTAACATAGAACCTTGTGCCACCTGACACCTCATGTCCTACGTACCGATGTCCCGAAGGCAGGCCCAAGAAGTAAAAACCCGACACCATGTGCCTCCTGACACCTTATGTCTCAAGTACCGACGTCCCGAAGGCACGCCCAAGAAGTATCCCGGAGGAACATCGATGTCTGCCCTCAAATAACGTATCTGGAGGAACATTGATATATTCCCTCAAATAATGGTGAGCCTCAGCCCCAAACCCGATATCCTCAATGCTATCATCTGAAGGCTCCTCACCTCTCACATGGCTTTCTACAGCAATCACTCCCAACTAAAGTACCTAAATTGAAACTAACGGGGGTCCTCTATGCACACGGGTGGTCAAAACCACCTCATCACAAAGTATCTCTGTGTGCACACTACTCAAAGTTCTGGGTGAGCGGTAATCACCAAAATAGTACCTAAGACACCAACAAATCTGACACCTCATGTACCTATGACCATACCCCTCAAGTCTGATGGCCTCCCCATCCAAGTAACCCGGGCCATGCCCAACCTGACAGTCTTACTGCCTCAAGACGACGACCGTGACGCCCAATCCCGTGGTCAAAACCACCCAAAGTAACCCAGGCCAAGCCCAACCTGTGATCGACATCACTCAAAAATATCCGGGCCATGCCCAACACTACCCAAAGGTTCCAGCTGATGCAATTCAACAATTGTATATATAAAATATTTAAACAGAAAACATAAACAAGAAAAAAAAACTAAACAGTTGAATTTCACTATGCAAGGTGTTGTCCCATACAAGCACTGAGGTCTTAAATGCCTCTAACAATTTATATCATGATTTAATAAGTTAAAATAAACAGTTTATAACAATATAATTCAAATTTAACCATTTTGGAATCCCCCGACCAAAATGCCCCGATGAGTTACAACCCCTTACCCAGCCTCGCTCAAGAAAAACTGGTAACATGGCATACCCAAAGGCATCCCATAGGTCCAATAAACAATCCAATATGAAACAACAGATAAAATGGGTCCCACTCAAAATACCCAAAAATGTTTCGAAGGCCGCGTTACCCAAATGACCATGAAAACATGAAAAGAGGTATGCACCACCTACCTGAGACTCGTACAATGCTACTCCTCCGGTAACAGCCTCCAATTAGGTCTAAAACGCGATAGATCTATAGTAGAATACAAACCGATCAAACCCCCATAACTCATTCTAGAATAGAAATCAAGAAAAATGACTCTAGAGGAATCGAGGCCTTACCAAGTGGTTTACAATGGATCAATCAGTGTTCGGATTGGGGTTCAAATGATGAACTGGAAGGGATTTGCAGTCCTGGCTAGCTTGGTTTTTGAAACCCTATAGAAGAAATGAGTTTTTCCTCAAAATGAGGTTACTGCCAATTTTAACGCAAAAAAAAAAAGGAAAGTACACGGCGTGTACTTCATGACTACACGCTGTGTATATCATTTAACTATTCATTAGGCTGTTGGAATTCTTCCGACTTAGTTTCTGAACTTTTCGAAATGATTACACGGCGTGTACCTATGGGTACACGGCCTGTACCTGGTTTCCCTTCTCATCCTCATTGAATTACCCACATGCCCTGTATGTCCCTTATACATGGAAATACCACATGGCGTGTCCAAATGGTACACAACATGTTCTTGGTTTAAAAAAATATTCCCGGCCAACAGGCCTACACACCATTGATATCCCTCATACATGGCCAGACTATATGGCGTGTCCCAGGGGAACACTTCATGTACTTGGTTTCAAAGAATCTCCCCGACCATTAGGCCTACACGCCATGTATAGCCGCTACAAGGTTGGGGGTACACGACGTGTTTAAAACTACATGTCGTGTAGTAAGAAACTTTATACACAGTAATCAAATGATATATACTCATCGAGCACACGTACTGTCACTTTCTTACACATACACGGAGTGTAGTTAAAGTACATGACGTGTAGTCTAGAAATTTTCAGAATCTACCAATTTCCTCTAGTTTTCTCAGAAACAAGTCAAAAATTAAACAAGGTTGGGATTTTGAACCTTTCTAAAAACCCGAGTTCTTACAATCTCCCCACATTAACATAGATCGTCCCCAAGCTATCAAATGAAACCCGAATATGGCACCAAAAATACCACCCCGTTCAACGTAACATGGACTTTCCCAGTCTCAGAGGTCCTGGCTAAATTTTTCAAAGGGGATTCCCACTTTAGTAATCACCTAACTTGATCTCAACCCAACAAAAATTAAAGAAAAAAGGTTTACTAACCTGTTTTCTGGACACATAGTCCTTCCGTGATGCATCGTCACCCCTGCACCTCATTGGTGCTCCTGTGTCGCTCCTGACAACCAATGTAGCCCGAACCGCATTGGTGTCCTCCTCCATGAGGTCATGGTGCCTAGAACCTCATGTAACCTGCATCCTCGATGCCCCGATGCCCACGTCACCTCAAGTAACCCACATCCTCGATGCCCCGATTCCCCAGGCACCTTATGTAACCCGCATCCTGGATGCCCCGATGCCCAAGGCACCTCAAGTAACCAGAATCCTCGATGCCTTGATGCTACACATCTCATACATATATATATATAGAATACATCACACACTCGATATGGTGCCAATACCACTAACTAGAATCTATTCAGTCCACATAGATCCTGTGCACCCCGTGCACTCAAAACAGGCATGCCACTACAGGTCATGCCAAAAAGGAAACATGGAGATCAAAACTACACCACGGTGTACCTCTAACCGCAGTCGGCTCACCAGCCTGCTCCACCTCTAGTAGCTCCACGACATGCACCTAGCCTGAAGTACGACTGCATGTTGCCTGACCTCCCTGCGGTGCTGCTCCAGTCACCGGACACTGACCCCACAGTTGGATCTCACTGTCTCTGCCCCATCCTCCATGTGCAGCTGAACCTCACCTAACCTCTCCTGGTACCGAACCCAAACCATATCTGGATGACACCTCCTATCCCGGTTCCTGTCTGCCAGCTGTCTGAGAAGGATACCTACAAAGCCTCTCAAGATTCCCGACCTGTCCACATGCCCGACACTCCTTTGGAGGCCTATCGCACTAATTCCGAACATGTCCCTACTGTACAAATTGAAAACAAATCACTAAGGAACTGCCACGAGGTGGTCTAGCTGAGTCCTTGGCCTGGCTGCCCTACTAGAACGCATCCCATCCTCGCTTCCTGCTATCTCAACCGTCACCTGAAGCTGTCGTCCGACCAACCTGGGGCCTATCCATCTGGTTTCCCTCTGCTATATGTGCTTGATTCACCACCTCCAAAAAGGAACCCAACATGAAAATATTCACCTAGACCCGAATGGCGTTTCGTAAGAGATCCTCGAAGCGCCTCACCCTAGCCGCGCCATTGCTTACCATACCAAGTGAAAACTGAGACAACTTTGTGAAGGTAGCTACGTAGTCTATGATAGACATGTCTCCCTGCTAAAGACTCAAGAACTCCTGATCTCTCTCTTCCCTCAGTGTCTCTGGGTAAAAGTGCTCAAAGAACCTGTCCTCGAAATCCTTCCATGCTAGTCCCTCATGCATACGAGCCTGAACCTTCACATCCCACCAACGCTTTGCCAGTCCTCTCATCATGTACGTCGCTAGCTTGACCCTTCTCCCTGGAGGCATCTCGAGGTGCTCGAAGATCATCTTCATGCTCTCGATCTAGTTATCAGCTCCCTGTAGACCAGCCTCACCGTGAAAAAGTGGCAGGTTCTACGACTAGAACTCCCGCGTTAGATATGCCATAGATGGCTCTATACCATGCACACCTCTGTCGATACCCCGCAAGATGCATACCGGGCTCACTCGGAGCTGCTCGTCACGCCACAGCCCGAACGATGCCAAACCCGGCTACGGTCTTGGCTGCAGTGGATCCTGTCCCCGAGTCTGTATTTGTGTGTCATGCTCTGCCTGTACCGAATCCTGAACCTGATCCTACACCCATGACATTGTATCCTCAATTTCCTGATGCTCCATTGAGACACGTAGGAGGAACCCATTGAATACCATAAATGGTCAGACAACACACACACACACATATATATATAACAATATATATATTCAACATAGATAAGAAAGCAGTAAAAGGCAGCACATAACTACTGCCCTTACTCTCCCCCCTGCAACCAATGCCCCATGGAATCCCGGCCTCATGGCCTCCTAACCCTCCCCTATCAGGGCCAAGTATCAAAAGTACCTCGGGTCATGCCCATCCCAACAACCAACGTTGCCTCAAACCGACAACCAAGTCACCCAATCCTGGTGATCAAAATCACCTCAACTGATAGTACATGCCTTCTCTCATATAAGTCAGACCCAAAAACTCTGTCACATGCAATTCTATAATATAAATCATGGAATAAACATTGAAACAACATGCAATTATATCAGGAATTTCACCTTTTACATTTCAATGCATATAAAGCATAGTAATTGATTTTTATTCACATGGTATTATCACTTCACAAAGAATACATGCAATTATGAAATTGAAATACACTAAAAATGTGCCTATCAAAGTCCAAGAAAACAAGCCTTGCCATACCGGGCCAAGGTCCAATTCTCCCTTACCGCACCGGGCCAAGGGTCACATATCACAATCAATAACCTCAGACACTAAGTGAGCCACCGAGGTGGAAATCATATAAACTGTGATCTGAGAAAAAAGAAAAAAACAATTCCACACAAGGTAACTTGGTCCATCCCTTTTACCTAGGGCTCTAGGCACCCAAGCAAAAGCTAGAAACTCAGTTCCAGTAACATCCTATCTTCAGTCTACCATTTACCAAGTAGAAAAACCAACAGAAATAAAAAGAGAATTTTCAAAGTCATTAGTATCCAACAAAACACTGCTACTAAATCCCTGTCAATAACTCCTCTAATACCACTTTGTAACGACTCGGCCCCGAACAGCCACCCGAACAGTGCAAAACGGGTCGGGTGTTACTACCTTAGGCACACCTCCCCGAATTCCAAAGGCTTCTGGCTAGCATTGAGGGTCTATTAGGTATAGTGGGGAGGCTATACCCTCTTAGAGGATAATAATAATAGTACTGGTCCAAGTATTACAGTATATATGCTACGGAATAAAAGACTCAGTAGACTTGAACCAGACCCAGAGATTGGAAGCACACTCAATCTCAATAAACATCTCAAGCAATAAATATAACCACATCAATGGAAATAAATAAAACAACATGA
Source organism: Viscum album (assembly GCA_963277665.1). Taxonomy (NCBI): domain Eukaryota; kingdom Viridiplantae; phylum Streptophyta; class Magnoliopsida; order Santalales; family Viscaceae; genus Viscum; species Viscum album. Next base: position 1,881,197,787 of record OY728136.1, read on the forward strand.
TGAACACATGTAACTACTACTGAACAATAAAACATGCATCCAAAGTCGGTTATACATATCTGAAAATAAAAAGGGAACCAATGGCTAACCAATAGTATCTACAACAAGTAAGAATATTGATAAAAAAAATAAAAAAATAGGGTAACTCCATCTAGGTAAGACCCCATGGCCCATTCCATCTCCATGCAACAACTAACGCAGACCATCTCCTAATGTTGGCCTCTTTCTTGCACGTAAATCCATAAAGTCTGCACGTGTCCCGAAGGGCCTGTGCAGGGTATGAGAAAAATCTCAGTAGGATACCCCCAACGGTGCGTACCTAATATAAGTGTTTAACAGGCATGAATTTATAAGAAAAGTAGTAATAGAACAATAAAAAAATAAACACAAACTCCACTGGTGCTCAACAGCCACCATGGAGTGTCACCTGCTTCGGCCAACGCCAGAATCTCTGTTGTGTAACCTGACACCATGTGCCACCTGACACCTCGTGTCTCATGTACCGATGTCCCGAAGGCACGCCCAAGAAGTAAAAACCAGGCAACATGTGCCTCCTAACACCTCATGTCTCAAGTATCGACATCCCGAAAGAACGCCCAAGAAGTATCCCAGAGGAACAATGATGTATGCCCTCAAATAATGTATCCGGATGGACAACGATATTTGGCCTCAAATAATGGTGAGCCTCATCCCCCAACCCGATAGCCTCAATGCTATCCTCTGAAGGCTCCTCACCTCCCACATGGATTTCAATGACAAGCACCCCCAACCAAAGTACCTAAACCCCAACTAATGGGGACCTCTACCCACATGAGTGGTCAAAACCATCTCATCACAGAGTATCTCTATGTGCACACTACTCAAAGTCTCAGGTGAGCGGTAATCACTAAAATAGTACCTAATCTACCAACACATCTGACACCTCATGTCCCTGCGACCATGCCGCTCAAGTCTGATGGCCTCTCCATCCATGTAACCCGGGCCATGCCCAAACTGACAGTCATACTGCCTCAAGCCGATGCCTATGACGCCCAATCTCGTTGTCAAAACCACCCAGAGTTACCCGGGCCAAGCCCAACCCATGATCGACATCACTCAGCAATATCGGGGCCCTGCCCAACACCACCCAAAGGGTCCAACAGATGGAATACAACAATTGCATATATAACGTATTGAAACAGAAAAAATAAATAGGAAAAGAAAACTAAATAGTTGAATTTCACTATGCAAGGTGCTATCCCATACATGCACTGAGTTCTTAAATGCCTCTAACAATTTATAATAGGATTTAATAAATTAAACTAAACATTTTATAATAATATAATTTAAATTTAACCATTTTGGAATCCCCCGACCAAAATGCCCTGATGAGCTACGACTCCTCGGCCAGCCCCGCTCAAGAAAAACTGGTAACATGGAATACCCAAAGGTATCCCATAGGTCCAACAAACAATTCAATATGAAGTAGCAGATAAAACTGGTCCTTCTCAAAATACCAGAAAACGCATCGAAGGCTGTGTTACCCAAATGACCATGAAAACAGAAAAAGTGGTATGCACCACCAACCTGAGACTTGTACAAATCTACCTCTCTGGTAACAGCCTCCAATTCTGTCTAAAACATGATTGATCTACAAAATAATCCAAACCGCTCAAACCCCCATTACTCATTCTAGAACAGAAATAAAACGAAATGGATCAAGAGGAATCGAGGCCTTACCGAGGGGGTTCCAATTGAACAATCAGTGTTCGGATTGAGGTTCAGATGAAGAACCGGGAGTGATTTGCAGTCCTGGCCGGCTTCGTTCGTGAAACCTGGTGAAAGAAATGATTTTCGCCTCAAAATGAGGCTACTGCCTGTTTTAACGCAAAAAAATAAAGTACAGGGCATTTACTTCAAGACTACACACCGTGTATATCATTTAACTATTCATTTGGGAGCTTGAATTCCACCGACTTACTTTCTGAACCTGCCGAAAAGATTACACGGTGTGTACCTATGGGTACACAGTGCTTACATAGTTTCTTCTCTTCCTTGATGAATTACCCACACACCATGTATATCCCTTATACACAACTAGACTACAAAACGTGTCCAAAGGGAACATAGTGTGTTGTTGGTTTCGACAAATCTACCTGGCCAACAGACCTACACACCATGTATATCCCTCATACACAGCTAGACTACATGGCGTGTCCCAGGGGAACAAGATATGTACTTGGTTTCAAATATTCTCCCCAACCAACAGGACTACATGCCATGTATATCCTCCACATGGTTGGGGGTACACAACATGTTTCAAACTACACGCTATGTAGTAAGAAACTTTCTACATGGCCATCACACGACATGTACTCGGCAAGAACACTGCCGGTCAGTCACCTACACATACATGGAGTGTACCTAAAGTACATAACGTGTAGTCTGGAAATTTCCAAAAACTGCCCATTTCCTCCAGTTTCCTCTGAAACAAGTCAAAAATTTAAACAGGGTTTGGATTTTGACCCGTTATAAAAACCCAGGTTCTTACAAATATGGGTAGATTATATACAGTCCTTAGATTTTGAACTGACATATACACCAGAAAAGAGGAATAGTGTGGCTGATTCATTGAGCAAGAAAACTCAGACTCATTTGGTATATGAGTTGAGTGCAGAGTGGAAGATGATGACATTGGTGGAGGAAATGCATGTGGTAGTTTAGGAGAGTCCGGAGAGGATGGATTTAGCTTCTATAGTAGTGGAGTATACACTGTTGAGATAGTTCAAGTATAGGTAGTATGAGGATCGAGAGTGTTTAGCCTTAAGTTAAATCCTTGAAGGTGGATAGGCACATTTTATCTAGATAACATATGGGGATGAAATCATCTAAGTGAAAAATCAAGTTGTTGTGCCTACAATAATGTGAGAGGAACTCATGTGAGAATTTCTTGCCTCAAAGTGGGTGGTACATATGACGACAGTTTTGGGGGCCAAGAATGAAAAAGGAGATAATAGGGTTTGTAATGAGATGTTTCACCTCTCAGTAGGTGAAGGCAGAGAATCAACAACCTGGAGGCCTATTATAGTTGTTTCCTATTTCAGAATGGATGTGGGATGATGTGACTCTGGATTTTGTGGTATGAAATACGTGAACACTTAGGAATAATGATTCTATTTGGGTTGTTTTGGATAGACTAAAAATTGTAGCACATTTATTTCCCATCAGGGAAATCTTTATAGTAGAACAGATGGGAGAACTATTTATACGATAGATAGTTCATTTGAATGGGGTGCCACAAACTATAATTTCAGATAACAATTCATGATTTTCTTCACTCTTTTGTAAGGGCTTACAGAAGGTGTTTGGTACATAGGATTCTTTAATTACGTCCTTCCACCCATAGATATATGGGCATTCTGAGCATAGAATATTGGTGTTAGAGGATATGCTGTGAGCATGTGTGGTTGACTTTGGTGGCTCTTGGGAGAAACACTTATATTTAGTGGGGTTCACATATAAAAAAGTTTATCAGGAAACTATACAGATGTCACCATATTATTCACTTTATGGTAGACCTTCTAGATCCCCACTTTGTTCCTTAGAGGTGGGTGAGTCAGAGTTTTTGGGATCAAGTATCGTTCAAGAGACATCAGAGCACATGCAGCTGATTCGGAAAAGTATGGCTATGACTCAGAGTAGGTAGAAGTCAGATGATGATAGATAGAGATGACCCATAGAGTTTACAAATAGATATCATGTTTTACTTTGGGTGTTTCCTAAAATGGTTCACCACTGCATACGGAGGCAGGGAATGTTGACGCCCAGGTTTGTAGAACCATTTTAGGTGCTGTAGAGAATCAGATTAGTGGCGTACCAATTAGCCCTTACGTTGAAATTAATCTTTATTCATGATATTTTCCATGTTTCATAACTATATAAGTATCACCATGAACATTATTTTGTTATTGATGTAGAAGAGTTTGACCTTTCGATATATGCGTCCTTTGAGGAGCATCTGATACGTGTTCTAGGCCACAGTGAGAAATTGTTATGGGGAAAGACCCTGTCGTTGGTACATGTGTTATGGAAACATGGAAGTATTCTAGAAGAAACATTGTAATGAAAGTAGACATGAGGGCTCAATGGCCTCAACTTTTTTTGGGTTGTAATTTTAGAGATGTTTGGGAGTTGCATCTCAAGGATGAGATGTTATAAGGTGTGGATATTGTAAGATCCAAACCTTTTCTAGAGTCACATCATGAGTGTTTTAGGTACTTTTTGAGGTTTTGTGTACCTTTTTTTGGGATTTGTGTCTCTGGGTGAGTTTGGGTGAATTTTTTATGAAAAACTAATGGACAGTGGGTTATGCATGGTTTGAGCGCTGTTTGACAGACCGCAAGACTAAACCATGCCAACTATGAAAACCTGGATAGAGAGGTTCGTATGGTTTGTGCATGGTTTGAAAAACCATGTGACTGAACCATTACAACCTTGAAAACATAGATAGATAGTTCCACACAGTTGGTGCACAATTTTCCATTACCATACACCTCTTCCTATAAATCCCTGCACATGATATTAATTATCCGAAAATCTATATTAAAACCACCTGAACCCCTGAGACTCTAATATTTCAACCTTGGATAAAGATTGAAAAGTTTTAGGTGATACTAGAGCCTTAGAGAGGTATTAAATGGTGATTCATACATAGTTCTTTTTTATTGAAAGACTGGATTCAAGATCTTCTCTCTTCTCAGTATGTGGATTTCGTCATGTTGCTTCTCTCATTATTTCCACTATCATTCCTTGACCCTTTCATGGTAGATATCCACTATTTCCTTTGATGTAAACCTATGATATTATATCTAGATCTAAGATCTTGGATATAGATCTATATTTTCAGGATCCTGATGCCTTTGATATTAATTTTGGTTTAGGGATTTAGATCTGGAGCATGTTCGATGAGGTTGTGCCGCTCGAATTTTGGGGATTTCTGTTGGGCTACCATCAGTGAATATACTGAGTTAGGTAGTCTAAATTGAACTCCCATAGTCATGGATTTGATATGTGAATGTGAGTTTATGGATTTTATATATTCCCTTGATAATTGATTTCTTAAATTGAAGTATTAGGATTGTAGAATTGGCTTGTGATTGCCTTGGTGATTAATTGATAATTGAATTACAGAAAAAACATGGGGGGGGGGGGTTCTAAATAGATATTGGTTTTGGATATTGGTTATGGGTTGAGTTATTGTATAGGAGATATTGAATTGATTACGCTAAGATAATTAATTATGGAAAATTAATTATGGAGTGATGTTTGGCTATGTAAGATAATTAATTGTGAGAATTAATTATACGCCATGATGTTGATCAAAGATAATTAATTTTGATAATTACTTATGAAAATTTATGATTTGATATGGATAATTAATTATGATGAATTAATTATGGAATGAGAATTGTTTTGATTGATCAATTTATTGATGAATTAATTAATAGGTTATGTGATTAGTTAATTGTTGAGTTAACTAATGACCTTTGAAATGATTAACTAATCGTTGGATTAGTAATGCAATAATGTGGCTATTTCTTGTGAATTAAATAATTATTAAATGGATAATATTTTTGTACTGCTAGACATGGAATTCCAGACTGATTAAAAGGTGGGACTTAGACATGGTATTCCACCCCAATAGTTATCAAATCTTGAGATTATGGAGTGTTAGGCATGCCGACCTACACCGATTGAGATATGGAGTGTTAGGAAAGGTGACCTACACTGAATGATATTTAAGGTTATTGACATGACGGTCAACAACAAATGAATGATAATAATGAATGATGATTCAAATGGAATATATGAATTGAAAATGGGCCTAATGTGTTGACTAAAGATTAAATGACAATGAGATAACTATTTAATTATGCATTGTATTTATTGCTTCATAAAACTGCATACACTATCTCTTGACTAGACATGTTTTAGACACCATGGGTGGTGGCCTACTGAGTTGTAATCATACCATATTATGCCTGCTTGATCGACACATCAGTTGACTTTTTGTTGTTTTACAGGATAAAGGAAAGGTGCCGAGAGAGGTTGTTGTTTGGGATTGGAGCATGGGAGAGGGAACCAAATGTGGTTTGGGACCTGCATGGGAGTCATTGTGTCTTTACTTTTAATTGCATTGTAGATAGTTGACATTTGTATTTCCATAGCATGTTTTACCTTTTAGTTGAGTATTGTATTATATAGTTTTGAATATCATATGACATGGTATTGTTTTGGTTATTTATATGCTTCTGCACTTTGTTATTGTTGTTTTCTTTAGATTGTGTTTTATTTTGATTGAAGAGGGTATAGTCTCCCCAAGACTGACTAACCATAACTTCACTACTACTCAGCACCCTCTTGCATACGGGGAGGCGCACTTGAGAACATGTAGCCAAATGGCTCAAGACACCATTTAGTGGCACCCGAGTCAGGATATTAGGTCATCTTATGTATTTGTTTATCCTTATAGGCTTTATAATAGTTGAGTTTCCATAAGGATTATTTTTCCTTAAAGTGATACTAGAATTTCCATTATTATATTATGAAGAACTGAATTGTTGATACTTGGCAAGATGTTCTTTTAAAGCCAAAAATATCATGATGCCTTGTGATATTATTATATATATTTAATAAAAAGGAAGATCCATGAAGTATATAGATATGACTACAATTGGAATATGTATAATTTGAATTCATACTAGGAATATAAATATACAAATATTGTTAGGTCCACTTGGTTGAATACCTTGAGAGGGAGGTGAATCAGGGTATGGTATATTAAAACTTTCTCTTTTTTGGATATTGTTTCTTAGTTAGAAAAAACTCAATTCTCTCTTCCTCCCGTGACAATACACAAACTAACATGAAATCATGCACATGACACAACAATTTTTACTTGGTTCACCCTAATCGGGATATGTCCATGGTACATACAACAAAAATGTGTCAATATACCAAATTCACTAAGGCTCATGACCAATAATGAGTACAAAGTTCGGGCTAGATCTTATATGCCCATGATCAATGCCTTTATAAGGTTTAGGGTCTTATCACTACATTCCCAAGGCTAAATCCATATGCCTCTTTGTTTGGATCACTGCTGGTGGAAAGTGTCACCATCTTCCTCTTCCTTTGCTCAGTACTCTTGAAAAGGAATCCACTCATAGTTTATCGACTTGTAGGTCAAACACAGTTTATAGACATGTAGGTCCCGACATTTTCATGAATTCCTACATCTTCAACTCTAGGTAGATCCTCTTTTGAAGTCCTTTTTTCACCTACAGATGAATTACACTTTTCTGAGTACTTCTAGATACCGAAAAATACTTTCGCAAACAGATCTGAAGCTTTTGTAAGATTCCTTATGAAAATCGTTAACCACCTTGTCTCTCCCGCATAATGAGTACTGGGGTTGTTATGCAGGACCAATTTGTCATGTACCGCTTCTGCTACCAAAAACCAACCCTCATATGCGAACTGTCAGTACCTTCACAATCGCGTATTGCTACCGCATACATATTTCGAGAACCTCCTCCGTGAAACCCCTCTTGTCTGTGAATTGTTCTCTATTTGCGGACTGACTTTACTTCCGCGTACTGGAGCTACCCCTCCATGTGCCTCTTGAGGAACTTTCCCTCTCATTTAATGAAGATTCATACTTCGCGTACCAAGTAAACTCTTTTGGAGTAACGGACCTCCTCTTACGCGTACCAGACATCCTTTGCTGGTTTACGAATTCCCGCAAACTCTTTCAGCATAAACCACTTTTGATCTTTTCTAAATTCTTGAAGAAAAATGTATTCGCTAATAATGTTCAATCTCCCCAGAAATTAGTAGTATTATCAACTGTTATATAGGCAAAGATATCTTCTTAATCCACTGTATTGAGATTTAAAAAATCTTCGAACCAGTCTCCACCATGTACCAATCCTTCAACCATTGTGAACCGCAAGCCATCTACGAATCATTTTCCTACATGATCTGCATACCACCTTTGTTCCTACGTGGTTGATAACTTTCGCTGACACCAATCCATCTGCGTACCACACTACTACTCATCCATGAACCGTTTTTGGTTTTTTGAACCTCATCCACATACTATTAATACTGCTCTGTGTACCGTTCCAGAACACTAGGAAACTACACCACCTTAAAAACCGGTCTTCGGAAAACACCAACCATACTCACTTGCGGTCATTTTGATTTGTCAACAAACAAAACTACACCCAAAACATACCGAGAGATCCCTTGAGGGATTTTTTCCCAACAATCTACCCATCTCAGTTTGTTTGAAACTATTCTAATAATAATGATTGCATATTTTCATACCACATTAAAACTTCTTTCATCTTCAACCACCATTCGCTATACGTGATTAAGATAGTGATCAAGGATTTACTTAACACACACTCTAAGCCCACATGATCCATGATTAGTGCGAGAAACAAGATTATAATGAAAAGTTGATCAATGAATCACTTCATTGTTAATCACTAATTAATGATACTATATTAATACACTAATACCAATAAACTACTTTCATCATGAACCTCAGTCGTCGTGATATCTAATCATTGATCAATCACTTCTAGAATCATCTGATTTAATGATCCTCTATCTTATAGCTCTTCCAAATAGAATCAGATCAACTGCAAATCCCCCTATCTCACTACTCCACTTAATAGATTCTCCCCATGTATTTTATTCCCCCATAAATAGTCACACATTCTCCATCATTGTCAACAAACACAAAGAACACATCATGGTTGTTTTAAATTGGGTAAATAATACATATCTGCATATTAGGTAAAGAGACACCATACCTCGGGGAGTGGGGGACCCACATCCACACTTTTTCAAGTTTGGGAAGTCGACTGGACTCCCAGATCCAATTGATGCCTTTCAAATGGGTCTTTGGGTATGGCCTTTGATAGAATGTCAGCAACCTGTTGTTATGTAGGCACATACTCCAACTTCACAAGCCCTCTCTCCACCTTATCCTTCATACAATAATATTTTATTTCAATTTTATTTGTCCTTGAGTGGTGACTGGATTTTGTCTTAGATTTATAGCACTTGAATTATAAAAATTAATTCCAATCAGAGATTTCACTTTAATTACCAAATCTTTATGTTACTACTTCATCCATAATAGTTGTGTGTAGGCTTGAGTAGCTGCAATGTATTCATATTTTATGGTGCTTAATGAAATAAAATCTTGTTTATTACTTAAACAAGAACTACACAACCCCCCAAGATAAAAGGAACCTTCTAATGTTGATTTCCTGTCATCTGTTGAACCATCCCAATCCCCATCTGTATATCCCAATAACTCTGGCTGATATTTGTGATTATAGATTGAGCCAAAATCCAACGTGCCCTTGATATACCAAGGAATTATTTTTACTATAATCATGTGGATATCCTTGGGATTTTTTTGATACCTCGCTACTTGTCATGTGGAAAATACCACACCAGGCTTTGTCACTGTTAGGTAAAACATAATTCCAATGATTGACCTGTACTCTGTGATATTAACTAGCTTGCCTACATCATCTTGTGACAATTAAAACCGGTTAGCAACCAGAGTCTTCCTCTCTTTGGATTTATCCATTCCAAACCTTCTCAAAACCTACTTGTCATATTTATATTCAGATATAAAAGTAAAATTTTTCTCTTTGTGCCACTTGAAATACAAGGAAAAATGTTAGCTCTCCAATCATCGACATTTCAAACTCAATTTTTACGAATTCAGAAAATTGTACACACTATGCTTCATCTGATCCACCAAATATTATGTCATTGAAATAAACCAACACTATCATCATTTTACTGTTTCCATTGTTGTAATACAAATGGGATTCAACTCCACCACGCTGAAAACTGAGATTCTTTAGAAACTAATCAATCCTTGAATACTATGCTCTAGGTCCTCATTTGAAACCATATAAAGCATTTTTCAGCTGAAAAACTCTTTTCTCATCTTCATGAATTAGAAAACCATCTGGTTTCTCAATGTATACTTCTTCTTCCAGAACTCCATTTAGAAATGCTGAATTGACATCCATCTGGAAAACTTTAAACTTTCGTTTCATAGCTTTGGACAAGAGTAATCTGATAGTCTCCAACCTTGCAATAGAAGAAAATGTTTCATCAACATCTATACCATCAATCTGGGAGTACCCTTTGCGCACAAGTTGTTCTTTGTTTCGAATCACAACACCACCTTCATTCATTTTGTTTCGAAATACCCACTTTGTCCTTATGAAATTCTTGTCTTCTAGTCATGAAACATTTTCCCACATTTGATTCTTCTCAATTTGGTCAAGATATTCATTAATTTCATAAAGCCAATTATCATCTCTAGCTGCTTCATCAAATCATGTAGGCCCCACTTGTGATAAGTATGATGCTTGTGGTAGAGACTTTACCATTCTTGTCTGCACTTGGGTTGTCTGATCACCATTTATGTTTTCCTATCAATTTAATCTCTTCTTGTTGGTCTTCAAGAAGACACTGATTTATTCTCATCATCTGAGTCTTCTTCGAAATCAATCTCTAGAACTGAAGCTTCTCTTGATCTTCTCATCTCTTCATCTCTATCCTCATGATTCTAATCATATATTTTCTGTAGATTTTTTGTGTTTTCTACAATAGTCACATCACGACTTTCAAATATCTTTCACAACCACTTAATGAATTGTTTATATGATTCTATTTTCTTTGACTATCCATGAAATATCCCTTCATCCCCATGAGAATCAAACTTCCTATGTTTCTCCTTATTGAGAATGAAACATTTACTTCAGAATATTCGAAAGTACTTTAATGATAGCTTATTTCCATACCATAACTCATATGGATTCTTCTCCTCCTTTTCACAAAGTAATTCTCTATTTGAAGTGTATACTAATATCATCACTTCTTGTTTCCAAAATTTCTCTCGAAGGTCTTTCTCAATGTGCATTGTTCTGGCCGTATTGTTGACAATACAATTTCTTCATTGAACTACTCCATTCTTCTGTTGAGTTATTACTACTGAAACATGATTCCTTATCCCATATTTTTCAAGATAATCCTCTACCTGGCTATTTGAAAACTATGTACCATTATCTATTTATATCATTCAGATTTTCTGACCAAGCATATTTTCACATTCCCGTCGATATCTTGTAATTCAAGTGAACAATTTATATTTGTTGGTGATTATTGAATCCCATGCCATTATGATATAGTCATCAATGAATAGAAAATATTATCTCATCTCATCAATGGACCTTAGAGAAATTGTCCCACACACAACAATATGCACCTACTCAAGAAATCTTGTTTTCTTTTTCTCCTTTTGCTTATATGACTTTCGAATGATCTTACCCAGTTGGTAGGCATCACACATATGAGTATGATCATGTGACAATCTATGGATATTTATATCTACATCCTATTTTTTGAAATATTCCAAGGAACCTTGTCTAATGTTTCCAATACGCTTATTCCATAACTTGTTTTCATCATCCTTGGATAGAAATCATAGATCTTCTTCTCCACTTATAAGGCAATGATTCCCTTTCATACTCTTTCCTTACAACACAAAAAACCATCCTTTCCCATGATGATACATAATTTCTTGGAAAAACGTTTTCCACGTCCTAGGTAACACAATTTATTAACACTAGGCATGTTGTGACAAAACCCGTCAAAAACTAAGACATCTGCTCGTCTCATGACTTTTCCTCCAAACTTGGTTTTTCCCGAACCAATAATTTTCAAGCCATCATTATTACCGAATCTTATAATACCTTCATTATCATACCATATCTCAATTACCATATTCTTATTTCACATCATATGGGATGTTCATCCACTGCCAATTATCCATATCCCTATGCGATCTGATGCCTTGAATGCAATTTTTGTAACCAAAACCTACTCTAACCTTTTCTTTTTGACCCAAGCCTTTGAATTCATAACCAACATAGAATGATAATTTTGATCTTACTCATTATATGATGGGTTATCTCCAACCCACAGTGCTACAAATCAATTTTGAATTTTCATCTCACTTGAAGATACTTTTGGCTGCTTCTTAGGAACAAATTTAGTTTGCCTTAGCACATTCATCTTTATTCTTGATGTGAAATATCTTTCCATATGTTTGTGACCTTCACACAAAAAACAATGACCATAAAATGATGACCTATAATTTTGAACTCTATACGACCACCTTGGTTGGTATTATTTTATTTTTCACCTCTTTTCTAGGGAACATACATTTTGAGAGTGTCCAATATTACCACAACAATAACATATTATCTGAGGTACATTCCTTTGTGGTAATGATGTATTGTTAGTTGTGCCTCGGGTTCTCTGAATCTTATAATTCTTCTTCATACCCAAATCAGTATTAAATCTTGGAGTGGGTGCTCATGGTATGAGTTGAACCATAACTGCTTACAGTTTTAGATCTAGCCCCTTTTGTTCTAATGGACCATTCCACTCAAATATAATCTTATTTTTTCCCTAAGTGATCTACTTTCCTGGTGTCGAAATGAGAGTTAGAAGTTTCTCCTGATCTTATGTTGTTTTTCATAGACTGATGACCTCTTCTTCTATATGCTCAATACATTTGATTTGATCTTTTCTAGTTTTAGTCAAACTATCAGTTTCAATTTTCTGTTCGTCAATTTTTAGTTTTTACTCAACCACAATTTTAGAACTTTATGGCATTGAAGATCTCATATTTTCAATTTCTTTATTGAACTTAGAATTCTCTTCTTTCTACTGTTCCATAATGAGTTTGGAATCAAGAATTTTTTTTTAGATTTCTTCATTTTGGCTCTAAAAATATCCACCTCTTCAAGAGAAAATTCTAATTAATCCTGAAGATAAACTCTTCCTTCAATTTATCATTATTCAATGTCACTTTATTATATTTTTAAAGAATTTATAGCAACTTACACCAAAGAATCTACTTTATGATTTGTGCATTCCTCCAGCACTTCTGCCTCAGATTCTTCTGAACCTTCATCCTCTCTTGAAAGCAGATTCTTCTTTTTGAAGAACTTTCTCTTAGTACTTATCCTTCCTTTCTCATTTTATGAATACTTCTTTTGGGGAATTTCATTGTTTTCTTCATTTTCATTATCAAACTTCTTAAGAAACTTTGTTTCAAAATTTCTAATCTTTCCACATCAAAATCATGCAAATGTAAGTTTACCTTTGAACTTTCCTTTTCCTCTTTGCAGATTAGAGGATAGAAATGATATGAAATCATCCATACTGTCCTCCACCAGACTATCCTCAATAGAGAGATTCTTGATGGCCTTCAACGCCACTTACTTTGAATTAACCTTTTCTACTAAATCATTTTCATCATTTCTCATTTTATATTCTAGAAGGGTACTGTACCTGTTATGTAGTGTCCAATCTTTTGGGTATTTTTCTTCCCACACTAAAACATTCAGATTGAACCACAGTGGAAGTTTACTCAATATTCATTTCACAATCTTTATATGTTCAAATAATTCCCTAAGACCCCTCATGTCTTCTAAAATAATATTTATCTTTTTAAATAATGCATCTATAGTATCATTGGGATTCATTCAGAGATCTTCATACCTGTTCCATAGAATCTGCATCTTTTCTTCTTGGACTTTTGTGTCATCTTCATAAATTTTTTACAATTTTTTCCACATTTAATTTTATGTTTTATAGGACATCACCTTCATGTAAATTTCATTTTATAGGGATCCCCCTAAATTATTGATACCATTAGTATCAACACCCAATTCCATTCTTTCATCTTTTGATAAGGCACTACCATTAATGTTCGATGATTTTCCATGAAAAGATGTTGTGAAGACATCCATCCCAACTGATCGGATGTAGTGCTGCATTCGATTCTTCTATATTTTAAAATTATTTCCATTTAAGATCGTAATTATTTTATGATTAACCACCTCGATTTCTTCTTCTGAGAGAGAACTACTGACTTTCAACCTTTTCCACGAATACTAATTGTTAGGTCCACTAGGTCGAATACCCTGAGGGGGGGGGGGCTGAATAAGGGTACGGTAGATTAAAACTCTCTACCTTATAGATCTTGTTTTGTTGTTAGAAAAAACACAATTCTCTTTTCCTCCTATGACAATACAAAAGGTAAAATGAAATAATTGACATGCCACAATGATTTTTACTTGGTTTACCCTCACTGGGATACATCCAAGGAGCATACAACGATAATGTGCTGAGGTACCAAATTCACAAAAGCTCATCACCAATAATGAGTACAATGTTCAAGATAGATCATCTATGCCCAGGCTAACTACCTTTACAAGGTTTAGGTTCTTCTCACTGCATTCGCAAGTGTCACTCCCAATGAATCTTTCTCTGGCTCACTGCCGGTGGAAAGGGTCACCGCCTTCCTCTTCCTTCTCTCACTACTCTTGGAAATGAATCCACTCATATTTTATCTACTTGTAGGTCAAACATAGTTTATAGACATGTAGGTCCCTTCATTTGCACGAATTATTGCATCCTTAACTATAGGTAGATGCTATGCTGAAGTCCCCTTTTCCCCCATAGATGAAGTCCACCTTCCTGAATACTGCTAGGTACTGGAAAATACTTTCGTAAACTGGTTTGAATATTTTTCAAGATTCCTTGTGAAAATCGTTAAACACATTGTCTCTCCCACATACTGAGTACTGCGATTGGTACGTGGGACACATTCTTCGCATACTGTTTCCTCTACTTCAAACTGCCCTTCGTCCGTGAACCATCTCCACCTTCACTAACCTATACCAATTCCGCGAACCACCTCTACGCACCACTTGCAGAACTCTCCCTCTCACGTACCGGAGATTCCTCCTCTACGTACCAAGTAAAATCCTTCTACGTACCGAACCTCCTCCTCTGCATACCAGACTTCCTTTGCAGGTTTTGAATTCCCACAAACTCATTCTGCACGAGCCACTTTTAGTCAATTCTGAATTTCCAAAGCAGAATGGATTCACTAATAATGTTATATCTCCTCAGTATTCAGTGGGATTAGAAATTATTATATAGGAAAAGATATCTTCTTAATCTGTTGAATCGAGATTTACCAAATCTTTGAACCATCATCCACCACATACCAATCCTTCAGCCACCATGAACTAAAATCCATATGTGAACCATTTTCCTACGTGCTCAGTGTACTGAATTTTCTCCTACACAGTTGATCACTTCCCCAGAAACCAAGCCATCTGCATACTGCACCAATGCTCATCCACAAACCTTTTTTGGTTTCACGAACCTCATCTTCATACTGTTAATGCTTCTAATCATACTATTCCCAGAGCATGGTACGTGTCCCATGAATTAAGGTAAGTGATTATCAACTTTTTCCGAATTTCTTCAGCTTTCTTCATACAGATCACTCCCGGAAACTATGCCACCTTAAAAAATGTCTTTGGAAAATAGTATCCACACTCATTTGTGGTCATTTGGCTTTATCAACATACAAAACTACTCCCAAAACATACCATGAGAACACCTTGAGGGATTTTTTCCAACAAAAATCACCAAAAATTTATGAAGAAAAATTAATCATACATTTTGTGTTTGTTATTTGGATGAATGAATGTTGAGATATTTCAAAAAGTTAGGGAATGATATAAGGATAAGGATTTTATTCATTAGAGATTTTAAAATATGGAGATTATGAAATAAAGATAAATGAGTCTACAAATGTGATTTTTGGATTGTTGATGACCGGGAGTTATTGTAATTTGAAAAATGAGAATTATATTCACATGATACATTTAAGCTAAATGAGATGGAAAATTTATTTAAGGAGTCTCAACAATATAGTAAAATAATATATATTTTCATTGAATTATAGAAACAAAAACAGTTAGTAAAATAATTTAGTACCAATTTATGTTTTAGAATTGACATATCAAAGGTAAATAGGTAGTTATACTTCTAATGTACGGGATCCTTTGGGTACTAAAGAAGAAGTATAGAATAATTTTTTCTTACACTTTTATTGATTTTATTCTGTCTAAAAATATGATAAATCCAAAAACAACTATAATCAATTATATAAGTCTAGGAAATCTTGAAGAAAACTAATTGATTATTTCAATTGAGAAAAAAGATTGATTACACCACCCTAGAGGGACATAAGCTTCTCATTACAGACCAAATTCAAATGGTGTAGGTCAAATCCAGAATCTCAAAGGGATTATAGAACTGTAATCTATTATATTAATTGTATTTTTTTGGTGAGATGACAATGAGTTCAAGGATATAAAATTTCTCGAGATCCTCTGGATATTAATAAGGGAGTTATGTATATTGGATACTAAAAGTGACACACCATGTCCATTTTCATCCTCAAAGGAGGAAAATCACATTGACTAATTTGGTTTGGTTGTTATTCACTTTTGACCTAACTCAATATACATGCCAACCAATGAAGAAAAAAATAAAGTGTGGGATCTATTCATTGAAACCATGAATAAGCGACATAGGATAAAAATGATAAATATTTCAAAAAGGATCAACACTGATTCAGCCCTATCAATGTTTGAGACATCCCTATGTGATCCTAACATATTCCAATCTAGAACTATTTTATATGTAATACCTATAATATATATCAAAATGATTACCATGATGTGAGACATAATGTAAAATAAATACATATATATGATTGAGTATCATGATTTGTATATTTTTATCAATGATTTTTTGTGAAATTATTCCTAATAAAAATTATAATGAAACACATCATAAGAATTAAGGGGATAAGATCCATATTTCACTAAGAAATGACCTCAATTTTGGGTGAACCTCATCCCATTATATATCTAGATTGGATTCATTACCAATGATATGACATATGTGTCTTGAATATTTGAGTGGAAAACAATTTTACCATATCCATTAAATAGAGAATACTCGACTTTATTCCATTGTTATCCTAACACTTATGGTTTCCTAGATAAGTGTTACACAAATATTATTATGAGACATTATTACCTAACTCTTAGGGTTAACCACATACACAATTACTTACACAATATAATCCAAGGGTAATAGACTTTCGCATGGTCATACCGAGATGGATTATCAAGCTCTTGACATGTGTTTGTTTTTTCGGGGAAGATTAAACTTAGTAATTATGGTATTTTCAATTAAATTATCACAATTTTAACATACATCACATAAATATTAAATTAATAAATATTACATCACATTCAATATTTATTATCAAAAGTTTTATTTCTTTATGTATGAATTATTATAATTATTTATTTATTGAAAGCCATATTCCCACAAAAAATCATTTTTTAAAAGCATATTAATAGGAAAATATTTATGAAACTATTAGTTTGTGTTACTCACCCAAAAATAGTATCCATAAATATTTACAAATATCTAAATTCTTCCCATGCATGACGTATATGAAGTAATTTCATGTAATGATTTATAATTATAAAAAAGAATCCTCACAAGAGTAGGTTTAGAGCCACATATATCAAATGCCCAACTTTAATATATAAGGCATGAACCTCTAGGTTAGTGAGAATTATGACTTGAATTCCCTCAACCCAATAACACT
The DNA here is from genome assembly GCA_963277665.1 of Viscum album. Classification (NCBI taxonomy): domain Eukaryota; kingdom Viridiplantae; phylum Streptophyta; class Magnoliopsida; order Santalales; family Viscaceae; genus Viscum; species Viscum album. Next base: position 1,881,215,440 of record OY728136.1, read on the forward strand.
TTACTTAGAATAGGTTATAACTCCAACATAACTCTAATACCTAATATAGATAAACAATATTCAACCACTAAATTCAAGATATTAAGTCTATAACAAACAAAAGTCAAGGTAGATGAAAACTAATTCTTTTTTTATCAAACCTTGTATGTAATACCAACTTGAAAAGTTTATAAGAATCAATTGATCACAAAAATTGAAGAAAGCATAATATTCACAGCAGATAAACATATTATATACATGAATATTAAAATAATATAATTAAATAAAATTTTATTTACTTTAAAAACATGATATGTTAATATAAAAATTTTATATTTTATTTCGATATAAAAATATTTCATTTATAATGATTAACACTTTTCTTTTATAAAATTGTTATATAAAAATAATTTTTTCCATTTCTATGTTATATCATATTTTACGACAGATAGTATAACTATATTTCATATATTGTGATTCTCTCACACTATATGATCTTTGAGTGGCCTATCATTTCTTACATAATTGGTTTACTATTTCTTATATGATTTTCCTACTATAATTTATGATATATTCTATCTAAATTTTTTGACATGATCCATTATTCTAAGGAATATTAATTATTAGTTGTAGACTATAATAATGCTTATCTTGGATTATGAATCAATATAAATTCATGTGATTTTATGAATTATATTCTATTATTCATCTAATCATACCCTATAACTACCAAAAATAGGGAATAAAATATTTCTATATCCCATATCATAGATAATAGTAGAGAGATCTAAGGACTATAATGATTTTCCATGTTATATAATACCTTAAAAAATACCCTTTATTATCATATAATATTCATTTTTTTTCATAAAATAATTATTAAAACATGTTTATTTGAATATGAAGGGGGATTTTATTTGGTATTTTGGAACATATCATGTCCAGCAGAGTGAAAAACCCAATAAACAACCCGAGCAATCATCACTGAATCAATATGTGAATGAACAAGAACTACTATAAAATGGAACTATCCCCACACATCCATACCAACACTTTAGAGAACGATTAATAGAAATTTAATTGAATCAGTATATACCAAATTTTTATTGAATTTATATATATATAATGTTATTCTAATAGTTTTTAATAAACTGTTAGTATATGTTGGTATATAGAAATGTTTTTTTTAAAACTTGTTAGTATAGAGCCTTTATAAAACCATTGGTCCCCCCTTCACTAATGATCCCTAATCTCCCCACACCCAATAGAATGACGACGTTATCTTCTCCTCTAAAATTCACCCCTTATTCCAAGATTTTTTGATTCTGATCTTCTTAAACATTAGATTAGTGTGTTCGGAATACTTCTTCTCTTATGTTGAGTATTGTTTTCATTTTTTACAATATATAAAAACCTTACCAAGATACTATTAGGTCACAATTCTTTTCAATTTTTTAAAAAGGGTTTCTTTGATTATTTTTGTTATGGTATTTCATAATAAATGTTATTGTAATATATATATATATTGTTTTAATTTAGTTATCCACTACTTTTACATCAATCCAATATAATTGATTTTTTATAATATATATGAATGGATCATGTAATTAATTATTGTGGTATTTTTTTTTGTTTTATTAATGTATTAGGGGGTTATTATATGTCCTGTGATTATAGAGAATTATTTATAGGAGAGAACTTGAATAATTTGGTGGGAACTTAGGATATATAATTATTCATCTATATGAAATTGTATTTGATATGTTTTAAACTGGTATATGGATATGTCACCATCATGGAGTAAATAATTTGGTTATGTTGTTCTCATATCAAAATACAACCGTATAGACATGGTTATTCCCTAAAAATACACCCCAATGATATAAATGTCCCATATAAAATGAACTATATACACATTAATGTCCTATGAAAATATATTAAATGTACATTATTCTCTAAAAGATATATAATATTTCCTAACCATATCACTTTTAGTACTTACATAATATCCTTATCATGAAACTCTATTATGAGATATTCTTTTAATATGTCCTCGTTTCAACTAATGATTCTCACATAATTTGATTTTTTATTATTATTTTTAGTTACTTATATTAATTATAATGGTATTGTTTATTATAAATTCCTCTAGTTTTTATATTCAATATTTATTTTTATGAAATAAATTTTTAAAGGTATTTTTATTTTTTATAGTCAAGTTGAATGGATATAAGGTGATATTTTATTTGAAATTCTTATTTCCATTTAGCCCAATGTTTTTTATATATGAATGAAAACTTGATCATTGTCTCTTGATATTATCTAATACTTGTTAATATTCTCTTTAAAAGACACTTTGCCACCTCATAATCTAAATCTAATTCCTTTATTTTTTTATATTTTATTAAATATCAAGAAACATATTATAATATATGTTTTAAAAGTGAGTAAGTTGAATGTCTTCAAAGAAATATAGAAAAATAATCCTTTGATATTTTATTTTTTTTTGAAATGTAAAATATTATTTTTATAGTATTATTTCAAAAAATCATAACATAGATTATATTATAATTGTTAATAATGATAAATTTAGTGTAATCCTAGTTGAATTTATATATTTCATAGTTTATACACACACTATGTATAACTCCCCAGCCTGAAACATTTAATAATATTGAGTTATGTCAATAATTTGACATTCATTCACATTTATAGTATTTTCGAGTTTAGAGTTTTATATAATTTGGCCATTAATATTATATAGAAAAAACCATAAGAAAAAAAGTGGACACTTCCAAATAGTATCCATTTTTTTCATAAACTAATTTTTTTAAAAGAAAACATGGAGTTTATTCATGTTTAAACATTATAACTTTTCCTTGATCCCATCCTGGACTCTATTCTCCTTAAAATCTAATGAAAATCATTTAAAAAATTGGGATGAGAAAAAAAATCTTAGTAAGGGATACACAAAGAAGAAAAACGATTAGTCTTGTGAAAATATGAAAACCATAAATACTTTATCAAAACGTAAAACTTTTCACCTTTAAGAAGTATTAAATACTCTTCCCTAAAAATAAGCTCATTCTTTACCCTTTTTATAAAAAAAAATATTACCATAAAACTGATATAAATCATATATAACATATAAAGATAACTTTGGAAATAATCATACTTAAATTGAATAACTATATGGTTGACTTTCACACACATTACTCTTAAAAATTAAAAATCCATACGACTAACTTCCATACCCAATGCATTGGATGTTAAAAAAAACCACTCATCCTTAGTTTATCATAGAAGACCCCGTATTTAGTTTATCACTTAACCACACATCTTTGGTTTATCAAGTAACCACCCGTCTGATATCCAAGTACCATTATAAAATCATATCACATAAATGACTACTATTATCAATATTTCAATATTAAAATTTTATTTTCAATTATAGAAAATCATTTCAACATTTTGAAATAGTTAACCCAATTTCAAAACCATTTTCAATACCAAGACACCCAAAAAGGGAATAAGATATTTATTTTCCATTCTAAAAATACTTAGGATTACAAAGGAATTCAAATATCAACTAACATTTATGATGGCGGAGAAGTCATTGTCCCCGCATATGTAAAAAACATTCCTTTTTTCATTTTGATATGAAAATAAAATGATTTGAATAAAAAAAGATAACTTTTGATAACTTTATATGAAATTGATGATAGACATAAAATTTTAGGTATAAATCTTTATATTCATATAAATAAATATGCAAATTAATAATCTAAAGAAAAATATTTGATAATTAAATCATGAAACATTCAAGGTGTCCCATACCACATTGAACATTTAGATAATAATATCGATTAATTGATACTTCTAAAAAAGAAATAAATAAAATTATTACATATAAAAATATGGATATGAATTGTCATAGTAGCTGTATAGTCACCTTATAAAAGAATAAAGGTGTGTATTATTAAGAAATGGCTCAATTAAAGGATATTGAGACAAAATCTAATACCTTGAGTTGGATTCATCACATATGTTCTTTTTTATTCTAGAATAATAAAATTAGGTTAATTTATAATTTCTTTATAACCTTTTAATTTTTATTATTCTTTTTATAACATTAATTAACATGTTATAATAATTGGTTAATTATTTGAGTGCATGTTGGATGTTTTGTTGATATTTGGTACTTGAGTTGAAAATGAACATGGTACGATGTCACTAGTTCATATGGTAAAAATACCATCATCTCTAAAATAATATTCTTGAAATTATAATCATTTTATACATAAATTATACTTTTAAATCAAACCATGATGTATGGTTATGAAAAAGGTACAATTTTATAATCATGGAGAGGGTAAGTCATACGTATGCCTGAGTAACAATTTCCATTTTTCATTGATAATTATGGAAAGAAGTTAAGTATTATTTTATCTTTCAATAAAATCCATAAAATCATTAATATCTTATTAATAATTTAAATATACTTATATATATATATCATACAAGTGATATAATGAATTAAAACAAGTCACATCGCTTCGTGGATGTGACAGTTCACACGTATGCATGAACGACGCTATCATTTTTATGCACATGGAAGTAAGAATGTAATTGATATATTATTATAATATAATGACTAATATTTTCTTTAATATCATATGTGAACATTAATTCAATTATTATAACATGTCATGAGAGATGTTCATGGAAAACGAAATAGATCATTTTGTGGAGGTGATAGTTCACAAGTACGCACGAATGATTTATTCATTCACCATTTAATTGAAATGGATATGGATATAGGTGATGATATTAACATAATAACATATTTGTATATTAAGGATACTTGAGTTATTATTTCAACTTGTAAGAAAAATATTTTAAGGAAGTGGATGAAGAAATAAAATAAAGACACTTAAATAAAAAAATCACCTTTACTTCAAGTGATCACCATTCTTATAACCTTAACACCTATATAGTGGGTGTTATGTCTAAAATAAGGATTTACGAATATGGGTAGGGATAATAGGAATGGTTTGGAGAAGATTGTTTCTAAACCAAATGGTTTTTAAAGTGTGATTAATAGAGAGGAATGAGTCCATTTTTATTAGAGAGGGGAGGGGCACCATATAAATTATTAAAAGTATTAAATTAATATAAATTAAATTTTAATTTCAAATGGTCCAAAAATAATTTATTTAGAATATAATATTATTTTGGGGTGAATAAAAATAATAATGCTAAAATTAGGCAAGTTTTAATTTTTTTTAATCTTTATATTTTGTTTAAACACTTATTTTTCCCTTTTAAATCTTAATGTGATATCATGTTATTTTCAATTTTTGGGTTAAAATAAATACCAAATCATGAGAAAAGACCAATGAATGAGTCATTAATGAAAATTTTAGAGTAATGTAAAATTTAGGCCGAATCACAGATTTTTTTTAAAATTATATCATTTATTTAAAAAATTTATATTTTAAAGTATGAATTATTTATATTTTGACTTTATTCATTACCTGATTTTTTTAAAATATCATAAAAACTTGATTCTTTTGTAAAAAGAAACATTAAATAAAACCTAACATTTCATATTCATCTAGAAAATTAGTGCATCCCATAAAATATTTCAAATTATATTCAGTTAAAATTATTAATATCATTTATTTGATTATTTATTTAATAAATCTATTACTACATAATCTTTGTGTGACAATTAAATTTAATTATTTAACTACTAAAAATAATAAAAAATATTTATATGAGGCATTAAATATTTTTAAATTTATAAATACTATTTTCAGTCGAAGATATCAATTGTATAACCCCATATTAAAATTGTGTTAGTAAGAATAGCATATCTCTGACATATTTGTCTTTAAATTTAATATTATAAATCCCCCAATCACACCCATGTGGCTTCTAAAAGACACAATTTCTACCCAAGGATTTTATTTGTAGAAAATAACTCCTAAAATAAGAATAAGACAAGTGTTAGGGTAGTTTTATGTTATTATAATATTATTTTTACCTTTAATTACTACATTACCTTTAACCGTGAAAAAAAATAATTACTAATGTGACACTTCATACTGTCCAAAAATTGTAACGTCCCAGATCCGGGTGCCACACAATGAGTGCCCCGAACCCAGTTGGTCACATGACCTCATGAAAATTTACCCAAATGCCAGAGGCTGCTGACTAGCAGCGATGGCCTAGGTCTAATAGAGGAGAAACTATCTCCTCATTTGTCAAAGTGTAGCGTAGTGGAGAAAATAAAAACATACCAAAAGAGGAACCAGTAATCAATAAAAAGCTAAAACGGACAACAGTACAGACGGAAAAGATGTCAACAGTCATATATATGTGATGATTTAATATGTCCCTAAGTCTAAGAAAGCAGCAAAAACATAATACACTGTGATAAAAAAACAATACAGTGCAAGGTAGAAGTACAACTACAAAACCAAAACAGTGCATAGGAAAGTAGCTGCATCATGAGCCTAAGCTTGGTTCCATGCTCGCATACTCATCTACAAAAATTAGGTACTTGAATAGGGTCCCTTTTCCTTATAAATACTTGCAACAATATAATCAGTTTGTGTCCAAGACATGAACCAAACAGGGTGTGAGATATAAATCCCAGTAGGCAACAACCATAGGCCCGTGCCCAACTATTAGTGAAAATGTGAAACAATAAAATGCAGTAAACTAGTAAGTACATAAAAGTAACTATCACTATCAGTTTTATTTCCGTTCAATTATTCGTTTAATAATTCCAAGCCTGTGCTTTATCTTGGAAGGTATAACCAAAGAAAATCGCCATAGTGAATATTCTAAATAACTGTGACCTCAGACATGTAAAACCTTACCCCCAGATAATCAGAATCAAAACCCTCACGGGATTTCCCTCAGGCTAAATGAATATTTGCCTCAAGCATACATGATGTTTCCCTCAAGCATGCAAGTAATTTTTTTAGAAATATGAAACGCTTCCCTCAGGCTAAACAAACACTACTCTTAGGTGAAAGTAACCGTGATGGACCCAACACATAAGAAAGCAGTTTATATAAATTTTCTCTCAAGAAAACCCAAAACATGATATAGTCATGATATACCCTCGGCTATCCTGGCCAAAGGGCTAAACCGAGGAACACACACATGGGATGGACCTGGATCAAAGAAACGATCCCAAACAGCAGTTTATAATTACACATTTAGATTAACTATACATTTCTAGGTATCTTTTAAATCAAGGCCTCAACCATACTATACCCCCAAAATGGGTTTGTAGCACAACTATACACAAATTCAACTCAACAGGTGGAAATAAACACTAAACCACCTACTTCGATCATCTCTGATCGATATACATGAACGATGCCTTCCAAAACAACCATGATTGGAGAAGATATGAGATAAAAATCTATCCATTCAACTATAAATAACTTCCCCTCAGGAGAGAATTTATAATAACAACTCAAGGAGAAGGAAGGTCTTACCCTCACGATTCAAACAAGATCTATGGCAGTAGAAACAAATTCCTAGCCTGCGATCGGGATCTACTCCAAGTTCTGGCAGTCTCTCCCACACAGATTCTTGGCATTCTAAGCTTACTCTCTTGGAAGAAGAGGGTACTACATGTTTATAAAAAAAACAAAACTACACGGCATGTACTCTCAAGTACACGACATGTACTTTCCATTTTTTAACTGTTCCCTAGGCAGATAATTTTCACTGACTCAATGTTAATCTGTCGACATTATTACACAACGTTTATTTCTGAGTACATGGCGTATACTATCGATACACTGTTGGATACTCCCACCGCCTTACTGTTCACCTACCGACTGATGACACAATGTGTGTATACTAAGTACATGGCGTGTAGTTAGTTGTTTACACCCTTCATCACCGAAAGGCCTACACGCCCTGTATAGTCATCCCATACAGCCAAAGTACACGAAGTGGGGAAAAGTACATGGCATGTATCCATAAATTTTGGGAATTTTCCCCATTTTCCTTATTTTATAAAAAAAACTTAAGGAAAAATAAAAGAAGAAACCCATACCTCAAGAATAAGAATCAAGTTCTTACAAACTTCCCCCCTTAAAGTAATAATCCCTGAATTTCCCTTCCAATGGTGGTGAAGATATAGGTGAGAACAATTCTGGCCACTGAGCACGTACATCGGTCTCTCGCTACCTAGTTTTGTCCTGCACTCGGCCATGCTGCTATAGCACCCGTACGAGAGGAAATGACCGACCTCAGAGAACCTTCATGCTCCTATCAACAATATGAATCAGATGCTCCTGAAATGATGCTTCTACTTGAAGTTCAACCTCCTTGGGCTGAAAAATATGAGATGAGTATGAGTGATAACGGTGTAGCTGAGATACGTGGAAGATGTCATGAATAGCCCGATGCCTCTGTGGTAACTACAACTGATAGGAAACCAACTTGACTCGCTACAGAATCTTAAACATCCCCACATACCTCAGTGAAATTTAACCCTGTCTCCTGATTTTCCTATGTCCCAACCTCGATGATACATGAAAGAAACCCTCATCCCCGACTATGAACTCCATGGGTCGTCTACGGTGATCAACATAAGAATTCTAATGAGACTGTGCAGTAGCCATCCATTTCTGAATCAACTGGACATGCTCTGAAGCCTTTTGCACGAGATTTGGTCCCAGTAAAGTTGCCTCACCTACCTCCAAATAGCACAACGGTGATCAACATGTCCTACCATATAAATCCTCAAAATGTTCCATCTCAATAGTTTCATGGAAACTATTATTGTAGGCATACTCGACCCGGGGTATGTACCTCTCCCAAGAGCCCCCAAAGTCTAGGAAACATGCACATAGTATGTACTCAAGCACCTGTATCGCAGGCTCTGATTGGTCATGGGTCTGATGGTGTTAAGATGTACTTAGAAGAACCTGTGTACCCAATGCCCTCTAAAAAACCTGCCAGAAACAAGACGTAAAAGTGGAGTCCCTATCTGAAATAATTAAATGAGGGACCCCATGAAGAAGTACTATCTCTCGGATATACAAATTCCTGAGCTCATCAACACAAAAGGTCTCCTTGATCATAAAAAAGGTGATCTACCTTCTTATGTCTATCCACAAAACCCATACGGCTTCATTGCCTCGAGGTGACCTCCGTAACCCGGTCATGAAGTCCATCGCGACATCATCCCATTTCTACACTAGAATGGGTAACTGTTGTAATAGTCCAACTGGCCTTTGATGCTCCACCTTCACCTATTGATAGGTGGAACTACTCATAACAAAACTATTTACTTCTCTTTTCATACCCAGCCACTAATACTGACCCCTTAAGTCACAGAACATTTTTGTAACTCTGGGATGCACTGCCCAAGGAGAAGCATGAAACTCCCACATCAACTCTTTGCGTATATCCTCGGGAACCCACACTCGTCCATGGATACACAGTACCTCATCATCGCATATCGTCCAACCAGGGAGAGTGTCCTCACTTTCCAATGAATCATGTAGAACTAGGCCTTTTGAATATGATATTTGTGTCATCCACACTCTATCCAGGAGGGTAGAAGTCACATCTAAAGAGGAAAGATAGGTTTTCCCGTGACTATCGTGCACCTCCAAATGCATCTAGGAGAACAAATCCATGCGATGCCACAAACGACCGAACTACTTCACTACTATTATATGAGTCCTCTTACTCAGTTCATCAGCAACTGTGTTACCTTTACTAGGTGTGTAGGCAAGCTCAAAGTCGAAGGACTGAAGGTATTCAACCCACCTTCACTGTCTCAAATTCAGGTCACGCTAGGTAAAGATATATTTGAGACATTTGTGGTTCGTAAACACAATAAAGTTTTCTCCCAAGAGATAATGTCTCCAATAGAGTAAATCATGAACAAATGCGGCCCACTCTAGATCATGCGTTGGGTAATTTCTCTCATGTGGCCTCAATTTCTGAGACCCGTACGTAACTACTCGATTGCTCTGCATCAACACTGCCCCCAGCCCAATACCTGATGCATCATAGTAAACTTTATAGTTCTTCCCTTTCTATGGAAGTATTAGAAATGATGCTGATTTCAACCTTCCCTTCAGCTTCTGAAAGGCTATCTCACAAGATTATGATGAAACGAACTTCAAACCCTTCTTAGTCAAACCCGTAAATGGTGCTGCTAAGTTGGACAAGTCCTGTATAAAGTTCCTGTAGTAACCAACCCTCCCCAAGAAACTCTATATTTCAAATACGTTCTTAGGAACCCCCCAAGGAACTACTGATCTCACTTTCTCTGGGTCTACTGCAACTCCTGCCTCTGAGATAATATGACCTAGGAAGTGAATTTGGTCCATCTAAAAGTAGAACTTTGAGAGATTAGCATATAACAGATGCTCTCCCAGTGTACTCAGTATGATCACAAGATGGCTAGAATGGTCATGTCGAGTGTGAGAGTACACCAAGATATTTTCCATGATGAATACCACAAAAGAATCCAAATATGTATGGAACACATGATTCATCAGAGCCATGAAAACTGATAGCACGTTCATGAGTCTGAACGACATGACCAAGTACTCATCTAAACAATATCTGATCCAAAAATCTGTAAGCGATATGTACGATGGTCTAACATGTAACTGATGATATCCAGATCTCAATTCAATCATTGAGAACACTCGTGCTCCTCAAAGTTGATCAAAAAGTTCATCAGTCCTCAGCAACGGATATCAGTTCTTAACCGTAAACTAGTTTAGCTTCCAATAATCCACACGGAGTATTAGGGTACCGTCCACCTTCTTCACAAACAAGATAGACGAACCCCAAGGAGAAGTGCTGGGTCGGATGAAACCCATTGCCTGTAACTCCTCTATCTGTTTCTTGAACTCTTGCAACTCCGGTGTAGAAATCCTATAAGGAGGAATAGACACCGATGCCGCTCCTGGCACAATCTCAATAGAGAAATCCACCTCTCGCTCTAGAGGTAGATATGAAAAGTCATTCGGGAAGACATACCTAAAACAATCAACCAATGGAGTGAAATCCTTATGACATGCTCCCTAGTCATCTAGATATAAACTCCCAATCTCGGCTGTCACTCCACCTCGCCCACGATGTTCGGGTCCAGGTCGACTAACCTGAACATCCCATTCGCCCTTGTATAGAAACTCTCCACCCTCTGGTGACGTAAAACTCACCCTACAACAACAGAAATAAACAAAGGCTCAAAAGGTTACCAAGAAGTCCATCTGTAGAATGATATCATAGCTCATCATCTCTAAGACATAGAGGTCCCATAGAAAGTGACACCCACCAACATCAAATGGGAACTCCCCGCACTGACGAACACCTACCGTTCTAGTTCCCAATAGAGTTTCTAGTATCATAACATCAGAAGAAGAAGAAACATAGAGCCCAAGGCTCTATAACACGACACATATATAAAGCTATGCATAACAACAATATCGAAAAGTACTGAAGATAAAACAAAAGAAACTAAAATAGTACCTCTAATAGTGGAAGGTCCGATATCCTTCTATTGCTAGGTCTATTACACTGCATATGTCTGCCCAGTGCCGCGACCCTGCGACACAGCCTGGATACCCTGAGCTGACCCACCCTACTGTCTCTGAGATCATGGTGGCTGGCTACCACGACCACGACCACCACCCCGACCTAAATGTTCTGACGTATTCCAATTCCCTAACTAGTAAGAAGCTACTGGCCCTGCTCCCCGCACGTGGAGTCTGCACAGAACCCATCTCACTATTCACTAGTGAAAACAACCTACAAAAACACTGGAGATGACCCATCTTGCCTCAATCTTGACACTCCACTGGGTCATGTGGACACTTAGGTCTCTTATTCCCCTCTTTACCACACTGGTAGCATATTACCTGGCCTCCAGAATAATTATTCTAGCTAGTACTGCCACCGTGAGATAAATCCACCTGCCTCCTCATTTTACTGGTAGAAATAGTACGAGAATCTGGTATCGAACCTCCTTAGGATGCACCACTTGCCTCTCGTAAGTTCCGCTCAGTAATCAGTGCCGAGTTCACAATAGTATGAACTGTAGGCAACCTAAAAACAATTACCAGTGCTTGGATGTCATATCAAAGAAAATTCTCAAAGCGTCTAGCCCTCAACGTATCATCACCCACTAGAACAGGTGAAAAATGTTGCAGCTCGGTGAAGGGGGAAGAATAATACATCACTGACATGGAACCCTATTGTAGATTCATGAACTCTCAAGCTCAATCTCCCCATAGCATCTCCGAACAGAAAAATTAATAGAATACTACCTTAAAATATTCCCACGCCATGTCTCTGTGATGCTCGGTATGAGTGGTAACATCCAGCCATCTCTTGGAAGAATCATGCACCATCTAAGTAGCGAGCTTGAACCTCCTCCCAAGAGGCATCTCTAGATGCTCGAAAATCATCTGAATCGAATCCAGCCCTGAATTCGTAGCCTATCATCCACCATCCCCTAAAAAATTAGGCCGCAGATACTGATAGAATATACGTGTCAGCTCTGCCATATAAGTGGCTGTTGGAGGTGCTCTCAGAAAGGTCTTCATAAACCACATGAAGCCTTCACGGAACTGTGCATCCACACCTGCGTATGGTATAACGGTTTGCACTGCATCTGGAACTACTGGAGGATCCACCGGTATCCCATGGACTACCATCTCTGGAGTATAATCATTTACGCTCTCTTTGTGAAAAACTAGTGGTATTCTTGGTGGCATGACTCTTTATGGTCAAATACACACCATAGTTTAAGATCATCATGGTCTTAGAACTGTAAATGTACGAAGGGAACTGGGAAAAAGAAACATTCCAGTTTTAAAAAATACGACTACATGGTGTGTATAAAGTCTACACGACGTGTACCCTAAATCCCCTTACATGGTCATGTTCTGATGCTGGCCTGGGTGTGCCTCAACCCTAGGTACACAATGTGTTACCCCCGCACATGACATTTACTCCACTAAGTATTCCTAGCCACACGACCAAGTCTACACAGTCTCTCACTGGTCAAGACTACATCGCGTGTCCCAAAGGTACACGACGTGTCCTATATGAGCTTCACCAACCCGTGTTGTTCGCAACACGACCAGATACATGACTCACACTACATGGTGTGTTATAGATTGACACGACATGTACTAGAAGAGGTAACACCGACCCGTGTTGTTAGTGACACGGCCAGATCCCTAGATTTAAATGACATGGTGTGTTCATCATTGACACGACATGTTAAAAAAAAAATTTCCTTTGTCCGTGTTGTAAGTTACATGGTGGACACCGGGTCAACACGACACGGTGTGTACTACCGGTACATGGCGTTTGCCCTCAAGAGTTTCTCTATCTCGTGTTTTTTCCTACATGGCCTATGAAACAGTTAGAAACTACACAACGTGTACTTACGGTACCCGTTGTGTACTTATTTTTTTTTTCATTTCTCCCCGAACAGAAGAATACATGGCATATAGTCAGAACGACACATCGTGTATTCTGGGTTTTTCTGAATAGTAATCCTTAGAAACTACTATGGAGCCCATAAAAACACTGAAACCAACCCAAACTGCCGAATTTCGATCTGTGAGGGACCATACTCTCCAAGAATCAAATATTTAAATCTTATATATGTTATAAACATGGTAAACAAGTCTATGATCCACCAACTCTGATTAAGGAGGGACCATACTCCCCAAGAACCAAAGTTTGGTGTTCATTCACTAACCTTACATTACAATACCCTATAAAATAGAAGGTATTTTATCAAAGCATCTATCACTACAACATGCTTCGTCTAGAACAACATCTATCACAACAACACATAATTTGTAATACCCCTACATGGCATGGAAACTATGCATGGAATGAGATTCTAACGTGTTCCTAAATGATGCATGAGATGGCATACCCACCTCTCATAGAGTTGCGACTAAATAGAACCCAATATAAAAACATAAAAAACACACCACAAGTGAGTCACCCAACGGTGAAATAAAATCAACTATAAAAGTGCAAAATCAGTAAAATTGCAACACATGGTAAATTGGCTTTTCCCTGTACACGGGTTAGCTACTCCCAGGCACAGCTTATTACCAAATACCTATTCTACCCTATCCCTGACTATAGGCTCCAAACAATAATTCAAGAATAAAATAAATTCCTCCGATACCACTTTGTAATGTCCTGGATCGTGGTACCACACAATGGGTTCCCCGAACCCAGTTTATCACATGACCTCAAGCGCATTTCCCCAAATGCCAGAGGCTACCGACTAGCAGTGATGGACTAGGTATGATAGTGGGGAAACTATGCCCTCATTTTTCAAAGTGTAGTGCAACAGAGAAATTAAAAACATACTAAAAGCGGAAGAAGTAATCAATACCATGTTAAAATAGACAACAATACAGATGTAAAAGATGACGACAGTCATATATATATGATGATGAAATATGTACATAAGTCTAAGAATGCATCCAAATCATAATACACTACAATCAAATACAATACATTATAAGGAACAAGTACAACAAAAAATCCAAAATAGTGCGTAGGAACACAGAAGCATCGTGAGCCTAAGCTCAGTCCCACACTCTCCTAATCCTCTGCAACAATCAGGTACCTTTATAGGGTCCCTTTCCATTATCAAAACCTGTAGTAATATAATCTATTTGGGCCCAAGACATGACCCTAACAGGGTGTGAGAAATAAATCCCAGTAGGCAACCACCAAAGGCTTGTGCCCAACTATCAGTGAAAATGTGCAACAATAAAATGTAGTAAACTAGTAAGTACTAAAAAGAAACTATCACTACCAGTTTCATTTTTCCGTTTTAATATTCATTTAACAATGCCAATCCTGTGATTTAACTTGGCAGGTATAACCAAAGAAAATCACCACAGTGAAAATTCTAAATAACCGTGTGCCCAAACATGTAAAACCTTACCCACAGGTAATTAGAATCAAAACCCTCAGGTGATTGACCTTAGGAAAAATGAATATTTCCTTCAGGTATACACGATATTTCCCTCAGGCACGGAAATAATGTCCTCTGACATATAAAATGTTTCCCTCTGGCTAAACAAACACTACCCTTTGGCGCAATTAACCGGGCTGAGCCCAACATATAAGAAAGCATTTTAAATAAATTTTCTCTCAAGAAAACCCAAAACATGTTATAGTCATGGTATACCCTCGGGTATCCTGGCCAAACGACGAAATAAAGGAACTCACCAACGGGGTGGCCCTGGATTAAGGAAATGATCCCAAGAAGTAGTTTATAATTATACATTTAGATTACCTATACATTTATAGGTATCATTTAAATCAAGGACCCAACTATACGATACCCCGAACATGGGTTTGTAGCACAACTGCACACAAATTAAACTCAAGAGTTAGAAATAAACACTAGACCACCTATATCGATCGACTCTGATCGTTATATGTGAACGACGCTTTCCAAAACAACCAGGAATGATGTATATCTGGGGTAAACATTTATCCATTCAAACATAAATTACTTCGCCTTTGGAAAGAATTTATAAGAAAGGGTCAAGGAGAAGGAAGGTCTTACTTTCACCGTTCAAACAAGATCGACGGCAGAAGAAATGGATTCCCGACATGCGATCGGGATCTCCTCCAAGCTCTGGCCGTCTCTCCCATAGCTTCTCATCATTCTAAGCTTCCTCCGTTGGAAGAGGAGCCTACTTCCAGTTTATAACAAAAAAAACCCAACTAAACGGCATGTACTCTCAAGTATACGACTTGTACTTTCCATTTTTTAACTATTCCCCTGGCGACTACTTTTCACCACCACACTGTACATCTATCGACATGATTACACGATGTGTATTTTTGAGTACACAGTGTGTACTATCGCTCCACTGGAGGCTACCCCCACTGCCTTACTGTTCACCTTCTGACAGATGACACGACATGTATTTTCTAAGTACACGACATGTAGTCACTTTTTTCACCCTTCATCGCCGACAGGGCTACACGCCCTGTATACTCATCCCACACGGCCAAAGTAAACGATGTGTGGAAATGTACACGACGTGTACCCACAAATTTGGTTTTTTCCCCATTTTCATTATTTTCTAAAAAACACTTAAGGAAGAAGGAAATGAAGAAACCCGTATATCAAGAATAAGAACTAGGTTCTTACAAAAATAAAAGGGAATAATTTACATAATTTGGATTTTATGGTTTGAAAAATGGAATCCAATTTTCTAAATTCAAAAAATGATATTTGAACAAATTAATTAAGAACTAATTCCAATGTTGGAATTAGAAAACATGTTTTTATGTAAAATGCTAAAAAGATCTCATAGTTTTTATATCAAATTTCATCGTGAAATTGGTTAAAATGATTTTTGATTAAATTATAAAATATATATTTAATTATACATTGAAACCAATTAAAATAATAATATAACTATATTAATAAATTAGAATGAAAAATAGTTTTGAATTAAAATGTAGTATTTATCACTAGTCCTTAAAATATGAATTGTATTAGAAAATACCAAAATCTCAACCAAAGTAAATTTTGACGTCACTCTCCCAAATAAGAAGTTTATTTTGTCAAATAGAGCTTATAAGAGTATCAAAAAATATATTTTAACTAGGTTCAACATCAAAAGGCGTTAAGACTGAATTTTTAGAAAAAATACACCCTTTATCTATAAAGTTAAATTTGTTCTTATATCACATCTAGAAAATATATTGGATAAATTTTAAACATTATATTGAAATTATATTTCATTAATATAATTCATCAAGTGTGATTTTATTATTTTACAGACACAATTATTCATATTTAATTAGTTTTTCATAAAAACACATACTTTATATTTAATTAGTTTTTATTTTCATTTCTAATTAATTTTCTAACCAATGAATAATTATATAAACCTGTGTAATAAAAATTTGTTAATATTTTTCATTCATAAAATTCTAACTACATGGTGATAACTACCACTTAAAATAATTATATTACAATATATTTTTTTGGTATATCTCTGTCTTGAGTACAATATAAGATTTCAGATAAACCCATTGTTTCATGTCAGATATGCTATCACACATAACATCCATTTAAGGTAAAATTACTATATAATTAATAAATATTAATAAATATTAAAATGTATTATTTTATAATTACCTGGGATGTTACATCGTTCCGCCCATTTGGAAATTGTGTCTTTTCAATTTTAAATTTTGGCCTAGTTACTAAGCGTTCACTTTTTTAAATTATTTCATTGAAATCCCACATCAGAAAGGATTCAATAGAATATACTCTTTTAAAGAAATAAAGTGAAGTAAAATGGTCAAATGAGATGAAAAATAACAGGGTTTCATATAATAAAAAATAGATATGAAAGAAAAACTAACCATCATGTTATGATGGAGAGTGATAGAAAACCTGATTCTGGGAAAATTAACAATTACAAAACCATAAGTTTGTGTTTGGTAAAAATGTCATTATTTTAATATTAAGGAAATAAAATAGAAAATGTTTTTTGTTTTAATATACTTTTCATAAATTTGAAGAATTATATTACTACCCAGACTAATATCATAAGAACTATACTTACATGAAAAGTAGAGTTTCATCCTTTAGTTAGTTTATACCATAGTCTCATCTTTTTCCTCTAATTTATGAGTATTTAAGATGAATTTTCCATTCCTGAAGAACTAGAAATGACTTCTATATAATCAGATAATCCAATATTATTAACTATATTTTTCTCCTTTCTTTAGACATTAAACATAACCAAAATTTTTAGTATATGATATGATTATTCCCCAAAAAGAATTAAATTTATATGACTAAAAACTACTTCAATCTCTAAAATTCAACAGCAATATCCAATTTTCAACAAAGACCATTCAAAAAATAAATATCTTTAATAATCTTAAAATAATAAAAACTAAGGTTGAATCCCAAAATTCAAAAGGATTTGATCACAAAGTCTTCCAATTTTTTTTAATATTTATCTTCAAATAACATAAATCACTCTTAATGTCTCATGCCAAAAAGAAATAGCCCATAATTAACTGAAAAATATAGAAACCCTAAAGGTTATCCATAATAATGTCTAAAAAAGGAATGACAATTCTTCCTCAAATATCATTTTCACACAATACACTTTACGGTTACACACACTAAAAATTAAAAGGCTTCTAAAGAAATCACATCATCAAAAGAGCATTAATTCTTTTAGAATTTCATCACCTTACATTATAAAATAACCATTGAATACCTTATAATAATTTATAGTTCTTCAAGATCCTTTAATAATGATTTTCCATATTATTCCTTAAAAATTCTAGCTTACAATCAAAAACATGAATCTTGTTCTACGATTTAGAAATTACAAAACAAAATTCAAGAAATAATCTAAACCTTTCATATGTTATTTTCAGTTTACTCATCATCAATTGGAATGAAATTAGCCATTTATAAACATATATTTGTATTGTACTTCTAATCCCTTTCCAAAACCATCTTCATTGGACACTTATTTTCATAATGATGATACTCCCCACATTTAAAACATTCAATTGATATCTCATAAATAACTTATTTTTCATTTCTGGAGTCAACTAAACGATTCCTATTTTCATGGTAGGTTATTGTTTTATAACTTTCATTGCCACACCTACAACATATTTTATTCCCTTTGAAAAATTTTCCTATGTGTTTCCTTCCACATCCTTGACACATATATCATTGAATATACATACCATTAAGATCATTATAACCTGAAATTCCTTAAGGTTTTATTTCTCTCATATATGATGCATCAAAAAAATCACCAAGGTTATATTAGTTAATCATTAAACTAGATATTTAGTTTAGACTAAACACATGAGTTATCGCTCCAAATCCCATTTCATTCTCTTGCTTATTTAGAGAACCCCCACATTTTCCTTCACATCCATTGTTCCTTTGGGGGCTACTGGATCCAGCTAGTTTCTAAAACCAAAAATTTTAGCATGGGTGTAATAATAAAATAGTCATATAATATATTATTATTAAGATAAACAATTTTATATACTCATTCATGTTATTTAAAACTCATCCATTTTTTATGAAATAACTATGACTCCTTCTAATATGAAAACGATTTTGGTAAAATACATCTTATCACTTTAATAACACTCTAACCTCTAAATTTATCTAAACCGATATATGATACTAACTAAAAGGCCCCATACTTAACCATTACATACTCTTGTATTAGACCAATAATTTTACTTTCTTTCACATTGAGGATAATTTCATGTTTTGAGTTTTAGAGAATTAGGGAAAGACTATTAAATAACAAAAACCATAATAAAAAAAGTTGAAACTTCCTAATAGTATCCATTTTTTATAAAACAAATACTTTTAAAAATATACACGATCTCTTTCAAGGTTTAAACATCATAACTTTTCCTTGATTCCATCCTTGAATCTATTCTCCTTTAAATCACGTGAAAAAATTTGTAAGACTTAGGATGAACACAAAAATATAAGTAAGGGATAAAAAAGAAGGAAAACTATTATCCTTGTGGAAATAAGAAAATTATGAATACTTTATCATAATGAAATTATTTTCACATTTAATAAGTAGTAAATAATCATCATTGAAAATAAACTCATTTCTTACCCTTTTTGTAATCAAAATATTGCATAAAACCCATATAGAGAATATATAACATATAAAGGTAACCTTGGACATAATCATTATTAAATCTAATAACCATGTGATCGACTTCCATACACATCACTATTATAGATGGAATATCTATACAGCTCACTTCAATACCCAATGCATTGGAGGTTATAACTTAACCACCCATCATTGGTTTATCACAGAACCACCCACCATTGGTTTATCACATGACCACCCATCTTTGGTTTATCACGTGACCACCTATAAAATGTACAAGTACCATTAAATAATCATATAACATAAAATATTTCAATTATCAACATTTCACTCATAAATTTTTTTTTCTAATCACAAAAAATCATTTCAAGATATTGAAATATTCAATCCACTTTGAAAACCATTTTCAATTGAAAAACACCCAAAAAGGGAATAACGTATTTATTTTTCTTTTGAAAAAACTAAGGCTTATATATGAAGACAAATATAAAACAACATTTATAGTGGAAAAAAAGTCATTGTCACTGCATATGTTAAAAAAATTTCTTTTTTCATTTTTTAAAGAAATTAAAACACTTCTTATAAAAAATATTACTTTTGAGAAAATTTAATGAAACTAAAGATAGAAATATAATCTCATATAAAAAACTTTATATACATATAAATAAATATTTAAATTAAAATCATGAAGAAAAATATTTTATACTTAAATATTGAAACATTCATGGTGTCTTATACAACATTGAACATTTAAATATTAATCTATATAAATTTATACATTTACAAAAACAATAAATAAAATTACTATAGATAAAAATATTGATATTAAATGTCATAGTGGATGTATATACACCTTATAAAATAAAAAATTTGGTATTTTGAAGAAATTTCTCAATGAAAGAATATTGATACAGAATCCCTTACCAAGAGTTTGATTCGTCACGTATGTTCCTTGTTTTTACTAAATAAAAAACAAAGGTTAATTTCTAATTTATTAAGAACATTTTAATGTTTATTATTCATTTTATAAAATTAATTAACATGTTAAAATAATAAGTTAATTGTTTGAGTTCTACCTTTTAATGTTTATTATTCCTTTTATAACCTCAATTACCATGTTATAATTATTAGTTAATTGTTTGAGTTTATGTCAGACATTTTGTCAATATTCGATACTTGAGTAAAAAATGAACATTGTATAATGTCACTAGTCCATGTGGTAATAATTCTATCATCTCCATAATAATATTCAAAACATAATTAAAATTTTTATACAAAAATTATACTTTTAAATCAATCCAAGAATTATGGTTATGAAAAATGAAAGATGTTATAACCATTGAGATGGTGCGCCAAACGTATGCATGAGTAACATTTTCCATTTTTCCTTAATCATTATGGAAAGAAAGTATGTATTATTTTAACTTTCCATAATGACCATAAAATCATTAATATAATATTAATAATTTAAATATACTAACATATATATACATATATATCATAAAATTGATATAATGAATAAAATGAGTCACATCACTTCATAGAGGATATTGTTTACAGATACGCATGAACGACATTATCATTTTTATGTGAACCAAAGTAAGAAAATAATTGATATATTATGATATTATAATGATTAATATGTCATTAATATAAAATATTAATATTAATTACATTATTATAACCATTCTTGTGATTTGATAATGTAAAACGAATTAGATAGGATTATAGAGGTGAAAGTTCACACGTACGCACAGTTGCTTAATTTATTTCCCATTTAATGGAAGTGTAGATGGATATAGGTGATGATATTAACTTAATTAGATATAAGTATACAGAATATACAAGATTTATTATTTCATCTGTAATAATATGATTTTAAGGAAGTGGAGGAAGAAATAAAATAGAAACACTTAAAAAACCTTACCATTCCTTCAGATGATCACATTTCCTAACCCCTTAACACCTATATAGAGGGTGTTATACCTAAAATAAGGGTTCAATAATGTGTTAAGGTATTATGGTAAGGATTTTGATTAGATCGTGGTAAAATAAAATTAATTTTAAATTGTGATTAATAGAGAGGAATGAGTGCCTTTTTATAGGAGATGGGATGGGTTCCATGGAATTATTTAAAGTAAAAAATTAATATAAATTCAATTTTGTTTCCAAATAGTCCCAAACTAATTTATTTATAATATAATATGATTTTGGGTTGAATCTCCATCATCAAACTAAAATTAGAGAAGTTCTGAATACTTTTTAGTCCTTATATTTTTTCGACATTTTTTTACCCTTTTTAATTTTATCATGATATCATGTTATTTACACTTTTTAGGTTAACAAAATTACCAAATCATGAAAACATACCAATTAATGAGTAATTAATGGAATTTTTATATTTATATTAACATTTTGGGAGAATATTATATATTAAAAAAATTAATATCATTTAATTAAATATTTTATATTTTAAAGTACAAATTATGTCAATTTTGACATTATACATTAAATGATTTTTTTTAAAATATAATAACATGATTATTTAAAAAATACTACATTAACTAAATCACAACATATCATAGTAATCCATAAAATTTGTTTATGAAATAAAATATTTCAAATTATGTTTTTTTAATTTTATTAATATCATTTATTTGATTCTTTCTTTAATAAACCGATTACTAATCATCTTTGTGTCATAGTTAGATTAAATTATTTAATTGATAAAAATTATAAATAAATTACAGTGATATATGCAATATTTTTTTTGTTTTTAAATTATATTTATAGTCAAATATATCACTTATATAACTCTATATTAAAATTATTTTAGTATGAAGAGACATTTTTTTCACATATTTTCCTTTAAATTAAATGTTATAAATGTCATAATCCCACCTAAGTGGCATAAAAAAGCCGCAATATCATCCCAAGGATTTTCTTGGTTGACAATATCTCATAAAATAATATTATAACAAGTGTTATGGTAGTTTTATATTATTATAATATATTTTTATATTTGATTACCTGATTTACCTTTAAAGATGTGAATAAAAATAATTTCTAAAATTACTATTAATAATTTTGAAAAATAAAAGGGACTTATTTAAATAATTTTACCCTATGATTCCAAATATATAATACATTCTTCCAAGTTAAAAATAGGGAATTGGCAGAAATTAATTAAAAATTAACCCCTGTGAAGGAATAATAAAACTTGTTTTTTATGCAAGACGCTCAAAAGTTCACATAGTTTTTATATCCAATTTCATTGTTAAATTGATTCCAATGAATAAAATAGTATTAAATAATAAAAAAAATTATTTAATTATACATAATAATAACTTTTGAACTAAAATGCAATATTTTTCACTATTCATGAAAATAAGAATTTTATCATAAGAGTACCAAAATTTCAATAAATGTAAATTATGATGTATCTATACCATAGAAAAATGTTTTTTTCGTCAAATAGAACTTATAAAAGTTTGAAAAAGTATATTCAAAATGGGGTTTTCATCAAAAGTGGGTAAAACTACATTTTTAGAGAAAATACTCCGATTATTTGTAAAATTGAATTTTTCTATATATCATGTGTAGAAAATAAATAGGATGAATTTAAAACATTATATTTAATTTATTTTTCATCAATATATTCCAATAAATGTGATTTGATTATTTTATTGACATAACTATTCAAATTTAAATAGGTTTTTCATAAAAAATGCATCCTTTATATTCAATTAGTTTTTATTTTCATTTTTAATTTATTATATAACTGATGAATCATTATATAAATATGTGTAAAAAATATTTTCATAATATTGTTCATTTCTTCCATTCTAATGACTAGACGATAACTAATATTTAATATTATAATATTACGATATATTATTTATTTAGT
The DNA here is from genome assembly GCA_963277665.1 of Viscum album. Lineage (NCBI taxonomy): Eukaryota > Viridiplantae > Streptophyta > Magnoliopsida > Santalales > Viscaceae > Viscum > Viscum album. The sequence goes on from OY728136.1 coordinate 1,881,239,047, forward strand.
ATAACTTAGTCTTCCATGCGACATAAGATTTTGGAACAAACAACTGTTGCATGTCAGATATGTTACCATACATAACATCCCTTTAGAGTTAAATTACTATCTAATTTATAAGTATTAATAAATATTAAAAGTATTATTCTATAATTACTTATGATGTTACACTATTTGTATGTAGACCTAGTCTACAATGATGTTGTAATAACTATGTATTATTAAGGCATACCTTTTTAAAAATCTAGTATCTATGGTGTTCTTAGGGTTCATGTAGCTTCTTGCTCAAGAGTTTTCCAAAAACTCAGTTCCACCAGACGGTTCCATTGAAACTGTGTCAATGTGACGGTGGCACCATCACGGTCACACACCAAAATGGTGTCACCTATTACGTTGTCCCATTGAACCGATGGAATTCTTACGATGGCACCACTACAACGGTACTATTACCGTGGCTCTATTACAATGTCTCACCGAATAGTGTCCCATCTTATGCCAATTTTTTTTCTAGTTTTCTGAGTTTTTCCAGTTCCACCCAAATTAACATTTCTTTTGACAAAAAAGTGTTTTAATACCCGTTTCAAAGATATTTAATGCCATTAAAACATGTTTTAAACCCCCAAGAGACGGGAAACCCTTTAGTTAACAAAACATGTGACTTTTTTTTTCTCAGTTTCACACCCTTCCCCATGCTTTCCAGCTTCACCCATGTTATGTGGTTTTTCTCTGTTTAGAAGATATATATTAACACAAGTCCGTTACCTCCACCATCTCTGGGGAGAATTATTAAATAACAATTAGTCCCTACTTGTGAAATTGCCCAACCGCTTGGTCAAGACATGATCTGACATCACGTTATTCCAAATTGTCTCCCTAAATTTAGGATTTGGACTCTTCTTAAGATAAGATCCTACCTTCATAATTCCATTCCATTATCTATGTATGATTACGACTTACTCTAGAGACGGATCATGTTCCTATGTTGGATCTCTTCCCACTCAGCCTTTAAGCCCTCATGTTTTCCTTTCCTACAAGTCGTGCATCTTCAGTTCTTGACACAAGGATAAAACATCGATCCTTGATCTTACGAGTTTGGTTTTCCTTCGTCTCTATTTATTTTGTATCATGCAGGGCTGGTATGATAATGTTTCCCCCGGGACATGGACGAAACCAAACCATAACGAAGATAATAAAAGGAATTTGAGGAATGAAGGGGTGTGATAGGTGATGATTCTGCTATAAAATTTTATCTTCATTTTTATGTGGCCAATTGTATGGGATTATGCCCACTGAAAATAGTGGTTGTTGGAGGTCTTTTCTTGCGCACTAATGAACCTATGTTTTCTAGACAATCTTGTGATTGAATGGTTGTAACATGGGAACTCGTTAATCACATAATCTTTGTTGATATAATGGATTCTCGTCTAATAAGAATCCCTTTGTGATCACCCCATCTAAATAAATAGAAATAAAAAAATTAGTAAATAGTGATAACTAATTATAAAAAATCCCTTGTTCTGTTATGAAAATATGTATGGTTATTCAACATGATACTTATGGGGTGATGTGTATGGGGATAGGATCTCATATTGTCTAGTTGTTGGTTGTGAATCTGAGGATATGTGGGGCCTTATGCAGGGTCTTGGTTTGGTTATAGTACTATAAGGGATCTCACAGATCCATTTGGTTGTTGTGAATATAAAAGAGAACAAAGTGTGAATGATTAAATTGCTTCTTGGATGTTTTCCTTCAGTGGATGTCTTAGATTGTGGCTATTCCAGTTAGTTTCCCGATAGTGAAGGAATATTTAAATGTAATTCACTTGAACATGATAATGAAATTGGCTACAATGGGGGTTTGTTTTCCAGAAATGGGTTGTGCTCTGGTTGTGGCTGTTGTGTGTTCGTGTATGTGGGGATAGTAACGAGAGTGGTTGTGTATGATATAATTGTCTATTTCATAACCCTTAGGTTTTATTGAGTGTTTGATTACCTATATGTATAATTCTTAGTTCTTGTGTTTCTTATACGCACCCCATCAATGTTGAGAACTTCGTACCTAACACCCCCATTTCATGGGGGAGGTTGTTTTTTCCAACATTCTTATGATTGTATAGTTATTATCTCCTTTATCCTCCCTCTCCTAGGTATCCCAAGACTTTTCAGGTAGGATGTAACAGCCTAAGGTTTATTATGGCCCAAGAATCTTCAGGTAGGGTGTGTAGTTGTGGTTGGCCCATGCATGTGTAGGTAGGTTTGTTTCACAAGTGTCTTTAAGCGTGATAATGGTTGTTTTGGCCCATGTTTCTTTAGACGTGGAAATGGTCGTTGTGGAAAAATTGTATATGGGTGCGGTTATGTGTGGTTGTGGTGGGCTAGCTGTGTTTGGACAAGATGTGTGGTGATGACCCATAAGGCTTTTGCTGGAGTGGTAGTTGAACTACACTAAGACATGTGGGGGAGGTCTGATGAGTAGGATGTCCTAAATAACCCATGGGAAAGCGGTGAGGGGTACCCAAATATTGATGTTCTATACTATTACTTTACTGACATTTTTTATTTCCAGGGTGTGCCTTGGTGAGGTTGGGTGGATAGTTTCCTTGCTAGGTTCCTTGGTTATATCTATTTTATCACATGGAATTAGAATTCCTCCCCACTTGTGGATGATAGGATTTGGTTTTCCCAACTGATTATACATTTATACTCACCCAACATATATAAAACTGATTTTAGATTTGTAGGAGTACATTGAGGACAATGTTGAAACTTACTAGCTCCGGATTCGCGATTTTTCCTTGATGTTTTCCCTTATTTTTGGTACATTTCATCAATGTTTTATTGTACCATGTATAAGTTTATCTTGAACATACATATGGGAGTGGATTTATAGATTTACTTTGGCTTTCAGTTTTTGTAGTTGTTTGGGATTTACCATCTTATCTCCTGATATTTTTCTAAAAATGGGTAATTCCTTCCATATTGTGTGCAGTTCTATACCCTTGTTTCTAGTTGCCACTCTATGAAATATTGAAGGTGGGAGTCGGGGGTCATTATATCTCTTTCAACTTCATGAAGGAAGGGTATGGTGTTTTCTATCCCTTTTTTCATCTTGGTGAAGGCGGGTCATGACAGAATGGCATCAAAGGTGATGGTTGAGAGATAATATAGAGTTTGGGGTTAGGTATAGTGAGAATTTCATGGGATGGAAGGGAAACAATGTTAGGAAATCTGAGAGCATGAAATTGGATAGGGAAGATCGACTAGGAGACATGATTTTAGGGCCCCCTGTGATCCGATGCAAGGAATCTGGGCCTATCGAATGACCAAGTCAGGGAACACTGATTTTTGGGTAGAGGACCTAGTAAAGGTACATGAACCATGATGTATTGTGTTCTGGTGTGTCTTGGGTGTTTTTGGGAATTCCAAAATGAATAAAAATTTAAATCAAAATAAAAAAAAAATCTTCTACAATACTCAGAGTTATGAATTCCATTTTTTTACTTTGTAACTCTAGCACACGGACAACGTCCTTGAGTGGTGAAGGTGATCGTGTCCTAGGAGGATGATTTGGATGATCAATAGAGGGATGATTGAGAAGAAGAAGATGACTAGTGGTAAAATATTATTCGCACCTTTTAGTGATAGAACCACAAAAAGTACGAGGGCGGCGTCTCGGACATAGAGACAGAGATCTGGCTTGAGGAGTTGGTGATAGATTTCAAATTTATCCGGGCTCTGACTTAGTACTGGGTTCCTCTGGATATTATCCAGATGTGGGGAGTAGTATATCAGTGGTGGACACTCTATCTCGGGGAGAAGAAGAAGGATGAGGTTTCGTGGAATGACTCCAAGAGGGAGTTACTGGCGGAATTCCTCTCTTCCACAATGAAGGCTAAGAAGAGGCAGGAGATACTATCCCTTCAACAGGGAAGTATGTTAGTGTGGGATTTTCAGATCATGTTCAAGGATCTTTTATGTTTTTCTCCGTACCACTTTTTTGGATGTAGAGTCGTGGGAAAGGCACTTAGAGGTGGCGCTTCGACCTTCTCTTAAGTGTGTTGTAACTCCCTTCAATTTACCGACATACATGGAGTTTCAGAAGAAGGCTGTGGTGGTGTAGAGGATGAAAATGCTAGGATGTGTGCCACAAGAGGGGAGCCAGTTGATCTCTTCGAAGGGGAATGACGTTACCACTAGGCCTCCAACATTAGGCTTATCCATGTTTCGATCAGAGGGGAGTAGGACCCATCAGTTCCAGTTTCGATCTCCCAGTCCTCACCCTTTCTCCACAAGCCTGTGGTAGAGGTTCTTTATCTATTGCATCCATGAGCATCTACGAAATCCCTTTTGGGATCGAGTGCAGTACCATGGTGGTGGGAAGGTTTAGATCCCACCACAGTAGTAACAGTTTCCATCCATACCTTTTCAGAGGCAGTAACAACAGGGGCAGCGAGCTCCACCTCCACCGAGGGCAGATGGTTCCAGAGTATGCTGACCCTAGTGTGCTCCTTAAGGACCTTGAATAGGATGTGGTCTGGGAGGTGACCAATATTTGAGGGGAATATGATATGGGTGTGGATAGTTACACATCACAGAGGCAGTAGTTCTGGCTGGGCCGGAGGTCGTTTGAGGTATGATCATATCGTTTAGTAATTTTTCAGGTTCCTTGTTTGATTCAGATGCTTCTGACTCCTTTGTTTCTCTTGGTATATCCCATGAATTATTCCTATACTTAGAGAGACTCCCCATGACCCTAGTGACAAGTACGTTAGTTGGAGATGGGACCTGCCTATTTGAAATTTGTCAAGGATGCAGACTGATGCTAGACCACATCAGTCTAGTGGGGATCTCTTTCTACTTCAAATGAAACCATACGACATCATCCTGGGTATCAACGAGCTATTATTCATACACGCAGTTATTGACTTCTTCTAGATAAGGGTTGTGGTCTTAAATATGGGAAGCCAACGTGTAACTTTAATTGGTGAGCGAGGTTACCAATAGGGATGTCAGTGAGTGGAGCCCCTTATTTCCTTATTAGCTGAGCTGTTTGTGGAGTTATATCACATGGAGATGGTGGAAGTCCCAGGGATTGTCAGTGATTTCCGAGATGTATTCCCTAAAAAGGTGGGGACTCTACCCCCTCAACATGATGTTGAGTTTGGGATAGACTTCCAAATCAGCACCTGACCGATTTCGATGTCTTCCTATCAAATGGAACCTTCGGAGTTGCGGGAGTCCTAGATCAAGGTTGAAAACCTAATGAAGAAGGGTTTTATCTGACTGATAATGTCTCCATGGGGTGTTCCAGTCTTGTTCAAGAATATGGAAGATGGTAGTTCTAGGCTTTGCATAGACTACCTAAGGATGAATCAGGTAATAATGAAGAACCTTTACCCTCTCTCGAGGATTGAAAACATTTTTGACTAGTTGGAGGGATAAGGTTGGTTCTCTAAGATCAATCTGTGGTCGGGATATCACGAGTTGAGGGTGAAGCAGGGTGACATCTCGATACCACTTTTGGGTGCAGATATGGGCACTTTTAGTTCATGGTCACGTCGTTCGGTGTTACGAATGCACCGGTCATGATCATGGGGACCATGAACTTTGTTTTTTATAAATATCTGGACTGGTTTACAGTCGTGTTCATTAATGACATTCTGATCTACTCAAGATCAGAGGAGGATCTTGCTGAGCATCTGCGGATAGTTTTTGATGTCCCCCGACACTACAAACTCAATGGGAAGTTGTCCAAGTGCAGGTTCTAGACACGAGAGGTGCACTTCCTTGGACACGTGGTGTCCTAGTAGGGAATAGAAGTTGAACCATCTATGTTTGAAGTGATTGTTTCATGGGAAGCACCCATGAACGTGGCATAGGTTCATAGTTTTCAGTGTCTAGCAAGTTTCTACCAGAGGTTCATTCTCGTTTTCTCTCGATTTGTAGGGCCTTTGACAGCCTTGACCCAAAAAAGGCTTGGCTTTTTAATGGAATGAGTGGTGCTCGGAAGATTTCAGTTTTCAGAAGGGAAAACTGGTCAGTATCCCAGTACTCAGGTATCCAGAGGAAGGGGTAGCATTTGATGTGTTATATGATGCTTCTGGTCTAGGATTGGGGTGAGTGATGATGCAGTAGTGGGGAGTGTTCTCTTATTGGTCTAGTATCTTACGTCCTCATGAATGTAACTATGCCACCTGCTACCCCGAGATTTTAACAGATGTGTTCTTACTAAAAATTTCAAGGCATTACATCATCAGGGAATGCTTCATGGTCTTCATAGATCACAAGAGCTTGAGGTATGTCTTCTCCCAGTGAGACTTGAACTTATGGCAGTAGAGGTGGACGGGGTTTCTTCAGGACTACAACTTTGATATCTCTTACACCTTAGGAAAGAGGAACTTGGTGGCTGATTCCTTGTGTAGGAAGAGATAGAAGGATGTGGTTAAGGGGTCAATAGATTCTTGGAATGCAATAGAGGAGTTGGATGCATAACATCAGAGCATGAGAGTGAAGGATGTAGAGGCTGTATGTTTTACATAAAGGTGTATTCTTCCTTGGAATAATGGGTGGATGAGTCTTAGTGGGGGAATTAGAGGATGGAGTGATGTGTGATCCGATTAGCTAGGGAAATGATCTGAAAGGAAGGTCAGAAGATGGTTAGAATCAGATGTTATTTCATGATAAAATATTTTTCCTTGTGGAAATGCCCGAGAGAGTTATTGGTGATATCCATAACTCACCCCTAGTGGTACACCCAAGAGTTTCCAAGATATACTAGGGCTTGAGGTGTATGTTTTGGAGGACTGGGGTGAAGTAGGCAGTGGTGGAGTTAATGGAAAAGTGCCTTGTGTGTCAGTAGGTGATGGTTGAAGACCACATCCCATTAGGTTTCTTAGAGCATTTAGATGTCCAGGAGGGGAAGTGGGAAGAAATATTGATGGATATCATCATGGTAATACCTAGGTTTTAGGGGACTGTGATGCTATTTGGGATGTGGTAGAACATATGACAAAATTAGATCACTTATTGGCAATCATGGTGTCGAGTGCAGTGGATGCCATATCACAGAGGCACGTGGATGAAGTGGTGCGACTACATGGAGTTCAGAGGTCTATAGTCTCGGATCGGGATGCACAGTTTACCTCACAAGTTTGGAAGGGATTGCAATCTGCTTTTGACACCCAGATTTTCTTTAGCACTACTTTCCTCCCCTATACTGATGGGAAGACATAGAGAAACATCTTGACGTTGGAAGATATGTTACAGAAACATGTTTTGGAATTCAGGGGATCGTTATACGACACTTTCCTCTGTTTTAGTTTTCCTACAACAATATATATTACTCTACCATTGTCATGGCTCTGTTTGAAGCCCTGTATAGAAGGATGTGTCATTCTCCTGTGTTTTGGATCCAAGTTGGGGAAGCAGGTGTTCTTGACCCAGATTTAGGTTAGAGAATAAAAGAGAAGGTCCAGCTTATGCATGAGAGGATAAAGTAGGATTAAGATCGGTATAATTCATATGAAGATCATAGGAGGAGATCAATGGAGTTCGAGGTGGGGGACGATGTCTTCTTAAAGGTCTCCCCTCAGCGTGGGCAATAGAGGATCGACAGGTGGAGTAAGCTTTGTCCTAGGTTTTTTGGACCCTTCGAGGTGTTGTGACATGTCAGAAAAGTGTCTTACTAGCTGGTGCTACCACCATCGCTACAGAGGGTCCATGATGTCTTCTATGTGTCTCAGTTCTTTCGGTATCTACATGATGATTCACACATCCATGGCTATCAATATTTGGATATTGGGGATGATTCACTGTTTGTGGAGTGACCAGTGATGATTGAAGATCATGAGGAGAAGGTGATTCATGGATGAAGCATTCCCTTGGATCATGTGTTATGGTGGAATTATGGCCTCTAGGAGAGTACCTTGGAATGTGAGGCACAATTGTGTGCCCACTACCCAGAGTTGTTTTGAGTTTTTACCTTGGGTTTTCCTTTTGCTTAGCTGTAATGTAATGATTGGCCTTTTTTTCTATAATATGGGATGATTTCCTCATTATCAGAATGTGTGTGAAAAGTACAGACTATGAGGAAGGGAGGACCGAATCCCTATACAAGATGCATTATGGTGGATGCGATTAAACACATGCGGGTGAGTGTCTCCCAAAGTGGATAATATATTGACATGGTAAAAGGGACTCCCAAATATTTAAGTGTGGACGGTGTGACCATTATATGTTTGTATGTTGAATTGGGGGAGAATAGCTATTGTGTAACCATAGTTTTTCAAGATATAGATGCGGGAAAGGTTTCCCTAGATATCATGGTTTTTTCTGGATTTCAAACAACTCTAGGGTGTGTTTTCCCTGAGAGGTATATTAAAGGGTGGTTGTTCAGAAGAATCTATTTTCTTCAGGTTTACTCTTGAAATCTAGAGAACGAGAATATTTTTATAGGTATATAATTTAATAACCTAGTTTTTCTGATCCCTTACTTTGTTAAAATCATGTTTTTGTAGTATTTATTTTGGTCTTGTGGCTTCTTTCTTGGGAGTTTTCCAAAAACATGGTTCCACCAATATGGTGGCACTATCACGGTTGCACACCGAAATTGTGGCACCACTTACGGTGTCTCACTAAACATGTGGCACCGTTATAGTGGCACCCATACATTGCCTCATCAAACGGTGTCCCACCCTTCGCCAATTTTTCCCAGTTTCCTGAGATTTTCCAGATCATCCCTCAGCAACGTATCTTTTAACGTACAAGTTTTTAATACCCTTTTCAAAGCCATTCGAAGCCATAAAATGATGTTTTAAACCCATAAGAGTCTGTAAAACCTTAAGTTACCAAAATGTGTGTCCTTTTTCCTCGGTGTCACACCCTTCCCCACGCAATCCAGCTTCACCCTTGTTACGTGGTATTCTTATATTTAGCAGATATCTATTAACTCACAACCATTATCTCCACCATCTCTGAGAAGAATTATTAAATAAAAATTAATCACGCCATGTAAAACTTCCCAACCACATGGTCAAGCCACGATCTGAATTCAAGTACTTCAAAATCATCCCCCTGATTTTAGAATCTGGCATATTATTAAGCCAGGATCCTCTCTACTTAACTCCTTTCCATTCTCTAAGTATGCCTAAGACTTACACTAGATAATAATCGTGTGCATGTGATGGAGCTCTTCTCGCTCATCCTGGAAGCCCTCAAGCTTACATTTCCTGCAAGTCGTACATCCTCAGTTCTTGACATGAGGATAAAATTTATGGGAAATAGGTTATCTTCCTTTTTATGTTGTGAAACGTAAGGGATTATGTCTACTGAAAATAGTGGCCTTTGGTGATCATTTCCTGTGCACTAATGAACCTCTGTTTTTTAGGTAATCCTGTGATTGAATGGTTCTAACATGGAAACTGGTTATTCATGTAAACTTGGTTGATAAAATGGATGCCCGTTAATAAGAATACCTATGTGATCACCCAGGATAACCAAAGTGAATTAAGGGACTTAGTAAATGGTGATAGATAAATCTGAAAACTCCCTTGATCTGTTCTTCTAATATGATTGGTTGGTCTGATTGATGCATGTGGGGAGACACAGATGGGGATGCGATCTCCTGTTTTTCAGTTGTTGGTTGTGGATCTGAAGCCTCATGGGGCCGTGTTTTGGGTCTTGTTTTGGTTATAGTACTTCATGGGATCTAACATATCCCTTTTTTTGTTGTGACATTACAAGAGAACACTACCACAAAACAGGCCAATGCCAGTGCCACCCTTTATGAGAACTAACGAAAAAGAATTGATAAGGGGGGGGGGGGTACCTTTTTTAGTGCGAAAAAAGCACCAATAAAGAGTACCTTTATCAGTGCAAAAAAAGTGATGATAAATGTAACCCTTTATCGGCCCTTTTTCAGGGATGATAAGTTACCCCCTTTAACAGCGCATTTTTTTAGCACTGTTAAAGGGTACCCCTTTATCAGCGCTTTTTTAGTAGCACTGATAAAGGGGGGGTCTTTATCAGTGCTTTTTTTTAAAGCACTGATAAAGGGTCTACTTCCGAAATAAAATTCATTAAAAAAATATTAGTATTTAAATATATAGATATAGTTATATAGATATAAATATAATATATATTTTTTAAATATAATTTTAAATATATTTTAGATAATTATAAATATACATGTACACTTAATATATAAGATATTTAGTGAAAATGGTTTATAAAAATATTTAAAAAATAGATTTAATTAATAATTTTCTTATTATTATGGAGTAATAGTCATTTAATAACAATTTGAAGATGAAAAGAATAAAAAAAAATTAAAAAAAGATACAAAATATGTTGAAAATGCATCTCAAACTTCAAACAACCATAAATTTTGATCCGAGTGTCCGTTTGAGATCTACCACATATCAAATCAAAGCGTGCGACAATATCTACACCCTTTATATTGAGGCGAGCCTCGGTCGAGGTTTTTTCAAGGACAGAAAAGGTCTATAAGTCTTCTAAAGCTGTGTTTTTAGTCTGGATACATCGATTTTTTTAATATTTTGTGGATTTTCAGACTTTTTTAAGGGGGTATTATTGGCTTTTTCTAATGGGGACTGAATTTATTCCAAGTTATTACATTCATATTGATATTATTTCTTTGAAATTTAATCATTTTATATAATGAAATTCTATTTATAATCAAATATATAACAACATATACATATTTTTTATATATTCACACATAAAAATTTAATTATAAATAAAAATTATAAAATATATTTACATATAAAATATATTAGCTTTATCTAATAATAAATAATATCCATTTTATCTAAAATATATATATATATATATGAATATTTATATACCTATATATTAGTCTAACTATATATATATTAATATAACTACATATATATAAAAATATAACTATAAATATACATATTAATATCACTATAAATATATATATAAATATAAGTATATATATATATATTAATATAAATATATTTTACTATATGAATTAATATAACTATATATATATATAAATATATATCATTAAATGGAAAAAAAATCAAAATAGAGGAGTGGTAAGGGCTTAGGCGCGCAGGGGGGGAGGTCTCGAGTTCAAAACTTGGTGGAGGCAGGGGCACACACGCATGGGGTAATATGGGAGATAGCGCTGATAATGGGTGGGGGATAATGCTGATAAAGGTTGGGGGAGGGTGGGGGGGTTGTGGGGGCGCTGCAGGTGTGGGAATGTGTTGATAGGGGGGTGGGGGATAAAGCAATGTAAAAAAGCCTCCCCGAGATTGCCAGTTTTTTTTAAAATTTTAATTTTTTTTAACTTTTATTAGCCCTAAAAAAAGTGCTCATAAAAGGGGACTTTTATCAGCGCTAAAAATAAAGCACTGATAAAGGAACCTTTTATCAACGCTTTATTTTAGCTCTCATAAAAGATCCCTTTTATCATCACAATTTTTAGAACTGATAAAATGGGTCTTTATCAGCACTTTTTGGAGTGCTAATAAACAGGACCCCCCCTTAATCTACGCCAGCTTTAATATCACTTTTCTAATGTTATTAAAGGTCATTTTTAGTGTTGATAAAAGGGGTATTTGTAGTAGTGGAACTAGGTGTGAATGATTAAATTGATGCCCGGATGTTTTCCTTCAGTTGATGTCTTGGCATGCGGCTTTGCCTGCTTGTTGAACGATAGTGAAAAAATATTTAAATGTAATCACTTTAACATGATTACGATAATGAGTACAATGGGGGATTTTTCTTCTAGAAATGTGTTGTGCTCTAATTATGACTGTTGTGTGTTTGTGCATGTAAGGATAGTAATGAGAGTGGTTGTTTATGGGATGGTTGTCTATTTCAGAACCCTTAGGTTGTGAAGAGTGTTTGATTCCCTATAGGTACAATGCTTAGTTATTTTTTTTCTTATATGCACCCCAACCATGTTGAACACTTCGTGCCAAACACCCCAATTTTATGGGGGGGGGATGTTTTTCCTAACATTTATATGATTGGCTGATTATTAGCTCCTTTATTCTCCCTCTCCCAGGTAGCCCAAGAAACATTAGGTAGGATGTGATAGCCTATGGTCTATTATGGCCCAAGACACATTAGGAAAGGTGTGTTGTGGTGGTTGGACTAGGTGTGTGCGGGAAGTTTTGTTTCCCTAGTGTCTTCGGGATTAGGCCTAGGTGTCTTCAAGAGTGATAGTGGTATTTATGGCCTAGGTGTCTTCGGACATGGAAGTGGTTGTTAGGGCCCAGGTGTTTATGGGTGTTGTTATGTGTGCTTGTGGAAACCCTGGTGTGTGCAAGCGGGATTCATGGTGATGTCTCATAAGGTTATTGTTGGGGTAGCAGTTGGACTACCATGAGACTTTTTAGGGAGGTCTGATGCGTCAGATGTCTTAAATAACCAATGGGAAAGTGGTGTAGGGTACCCAAATATCGATGTTCTATACTATTACTTTACCTGACTTGCATTATTTGGGGAGTGTTAATTGGTGAGGTTGGGTGGATAGTTTCCTTGTTAAGTTCCTTGGTCATCTCTATTTTCTCACAGGGCTTTAGAATTCCTCCCCACATGTGCACAAGAGCTTTTGGTTTTCCGAATTGAGTATACCAGTATACTAACCCTATATATATGAAACTGATTTCATGTTTCCAGGAGGACTTTGCGGACCATGCCAGACCTTACTAGATCAGGATTCCGGAGTTTTCTTTGCTGCTTTTTCCTTATTTTGGTACTTTTCATCATAGTTTTCTTGTATCATGTACCTGTCTATCTTGAACAAGCATATGGGTGTGGATTTCTGTCTTTACTTTTTCTTTCAGTTTTTGGAGTTGTTTGGGATTTACCATCTTTTCTCCCTATATTTTTCTACAAAAAAGGTATTTAATTCAATATTGTCTATGATCTTATACCTATGTTTCTAGTCACCACTTTGGGGCCTATTAAAGGCGGGACTCAAGGGTCATTATCTATCCTTCAACTTATAGAAGGAAGGGTCTAGTAGGTAGCTATCCCTTCTTTCTTGGTGAAGGTGGGTCATGGTAGAATGATATCAAAGGTGATGGTTGAGGGATGGGTTGGATTTTTGGGTTAGGAATAATTTGAATTTCATAGGATGGAAGAAAAACCATGTTAGAAAATCTTAGCGCGTGAAATAGGCTATAAAAGACGGGCTAGGAAACAAGATTTACGCCCCCCCCGTGATCCGATGCAAGGACTCTGGGCCTATCAAATGATCAAGTGAGGATACAATTATTTGTTGGTTAGAGGCCCTAGTAAAGGTACATGTATAATGATGAGCTGTGTTCTTGTATTTATTGGATGTTTTGGAGAATTACAAAATGAAAAAAAGATTATTAAAAATATAAAAGAAATATTCTACACTACATGGGATTTGGAATTCCTTGTTTAAATTAAAACTATGGCTCTCAGATGACATCCAACTGTAGTGTGGGTGATTGAGAACCAGGAGGCTGATTTGAATTATCAACGAAGGGTTGATCAAGAGGAGGAGGATGACCAGTGGAAGAAGAAACTTTATTACTTTCAACAACAGACCCTTGGAAATTACCAGGGCAGGATCTTCTTCATGGAGATAGAGAACATGCTCAAGGAGTTGGGGATAGATTTATGATTGATCAGGGATCTGAATGAGTACTAGGATCCTCTAGCTATAAGATATATACAGGGAGCGGTTAATAAACAGTGGATTATCTATCTCTAGGAGAAGTAGGAGGCCGGGGTTTTGTGGATTGACTTCATGAGTGAGTTTCGGGTGGAATCCATATCTTCCACAATGAATGATGGAATGAGGAAGGAGATAACCTCCCTCCCACATGGGATTATGTTTGTGAGGGAGATGGGGATCAAGTTAAAGGATATTCTTTGTTTTTCTTCAGACCACTTTCTGGATGATGAGTCACGAGCATAGTGCTAAAAGGAGGTGCTCTGACCTTTTCTCCAGTGTACTATAATTCCCCTCACTCTACTGATATACTTTAAGATTCAGAAGAATGATGATGTGGTGGATATGACACATATTCTGTTAGGTGTGTCGTAAGAGGGTATTCAGTTGATCTCATCGATGGGCGAATGCCATTTTCTATAGGCCTCCGACATCAGTGCCATCCCGGTTTCAGCTGGAGGGGAGTATACCCCAACCGATCGAGATTCGATCTCCCAGTCCTTACCCTTTCTCTGGAAGCCATGAACCGAGGTTCTTTATCTGCGGGAGCTATAGTAATCTTCAAAATTAGTTCCCAGATCGAGTGCAGTATAGTAGAGGTGGGAAGGTTTAGCACCCGCCTTAGCAGTAGTAGTTTCTAGCCATACCCTTTCAGCAGTAGAAACTGTAGGGGCAATGAGCTCTTGCTCCACTGAGGGTGGATAGTGTTAGAGGAGGCATAACCCTGGGTGATCCTCAAAGAACTCTACTAGGGCTTGGTTAGGGAGGTGTCCAATAATGAAGGGGAAGGGGAGACAGGTGTGGACAATTACACGTCATGAACAAATTATTTCCGACATGGCTGGAGGTCATTTGAGGTATGGTCATCTTGTTTAGTACTATTTACAATTAATTGTTTGATTTAAGATATTAATACTCCTTTTTTTCACCTGGTATAGCCCATGCCTTGTTCTTAGATGTAGAGAGACTCTTCGTTCCCCTGGTGTTGAGTAATCCAGTTGGAGATCAGCCTAGCATATTTTATGTTTCTCGAGGATGCAGACTGATTCTTGGGCCGCATCCGTGTAGTGGGGATTGCTTTCTGTTGCAAATACAACCCTACAATGTCATCTTGGCCATCTATTGGCTATTCTCTATACATACTGTTTTCTACTTCTTTTGGTGAAGGGTCATGTTCTCAAATATGGGAGTCTAGTGAGTAACTTTCGTTGGAGAGAGGGGTTTCCAGGGAAAAATCAGCGAGAGGAGCCCATTATTTCCTTGTTAGACTAGATATTAGTGGAGTCGTACGACACATATATGGTGGAAGTCTAGGGGATCCTATGTGATTTCCTGTACGTCTTCCATAGATAGGTGGTGACTTTACCCCCTCGACGTGATGTGGACTTTGGGATAGACATACAACCCTATTCTTGTCCTATTTTGATTGTCCCTATCAGATGGTTCCTTTTATGTTTCTGGAGTTGAAGATACAGGTTTTTGACATAATGAATAATGGTTTTATCCAACCGAACGTGTCTCCATGGGGTGCTCCAGTCTTATTCGCAATGAAGGAAGAAAATGGTCTTAGGCTATGCATAGACTACCGAATGATGAATCAAGTAATAGTCAAGAACTGTTAACTCTCTACCGAGGATCAATGAACTTTTTGACCTGTTTAAGGGAGAAGGTTGGTTCTCTAAGATTGACCTATGGTCGGGATATCACCAGTTAAGGGTGATGTTTTTTGGTATCTCAAAGACTTCTTTCAGATGCAAAATATGGGCACCTTGAGTTTCTGGTCATGTCGTTCAGTGTTACGAATGCACCATCCATGTTCAAGGGGATCATGGAATCCTTTTTCCATGAATATATGGAACGGTTCATAGTCATGTTTATTGATGAAATACTAGTATACTCTTGATTAGAGTAGGATGACACCGAGCATCTGAGGATAGTTTAGGATTTCCTCCAACACCACCAAATCTATGAGAAGTAATCAAATGGAATCTTCTATACATGAGAGGTGCACATCCTTGGACATGTGGTTTCCCAGTAGAGAATATAAGTGGACCCACCAAAGGTCGACACAATTGTTTAATAGGAAGCACCCAATAATTTGGAAGAGGTTCATAGTTTTCTGGGTAAAGAAGGTTACTACTGGAGGTTCCTTCCCAACATCTATTGAGTTGTAGGGCCTTTGATAGCCTTGACTAAGAAAGGCCAAGCTTTTTTTGGAGTGATAAATGATAGTAATCCATCAGTTATCTGAAAGGAAAATTTTTTAGTACCCCATTACTGAGGTTTCTAGAGAAAGTGGTATCTTATGAAGTGTACTGTGATGCTTTCAGTCTAGGATTGGGGTGTGTTCTAATTAAATAATGGGGAGGGATCTCTTATGGGTCTAGGGAGTTAATCCCTCATGAAAGTAACTATGCCACCCACAACCTAGAGCTTACAATGGTTGTGTTCTCACTAAAATATTTGTGGCATTACCTCATCATGGAATGCTTCACGGTATTCACAGATCCCAAGATCAGGAGTGATACAATCTCTTGGGGAGACCTGAAGTTGCGGCAGTAGAGGTGGATGGATCTAATTATGGAATATTACTTTATGACCCCCTACATCTCAGGAAAGGGGAATGTGGTGGGTGATTCCTAGAGTAGGAATTCGTAGAAGGATGTGGTTCGAGAGTCAGTAGATGCTTAGAATGCAATGGAGGAGATGGCAGATTTACATCTGAGCATGAGAATGGAGGATGGTGGAGGCTGTCTATTCCAGATTAAGGTGCAATATTCCATGGTATAATAGGTGGAGGAGTCTGAGTGGGGGGACTTATATGATGATGTGATGTGCGATCGTGTTAGCTAGGGCAATGATCTTGAATAATGGTTCGAAGATAGTCTGAATTAGATGTTTTTATGTGGAATTCTATTTGTCCCGGTGGAAATATGTGAGAGAGTAATCAATGATTTCCAAAACTCACCCCTTGTGGTATAACTAAGAGTTTCCAAGATGTACCAGGGCTTGAGGGGTCAATTTTGGTGGCCTTTGATGAAGCAGGCAGTGGCAGAGTATGTCTAAAAGTGCTTTGTGTGTCAGCAGGTGAAGGAATAACACAACATACCAGGAGGTTTATTGAAACCTTTAGATGTCCTATAGAGGAAGTGGGATAACAAATTGATGGATTTAATCATTGGACTACCCAGGTTTCAAGGGGTCCGCGATGCTATCTAGGTAGTGGTAGATCGTTTGACAAAATCAGATCACTTCTTGGCAATTAAGGAGTCTAGTGCGGTGGATTCCATAACATAGAGGTACATGGATGAGGTGGTGCGACTACATGGGGTTATGAGGTCCATGGTTTCAGATCGAATCCATAATTTACCACTTGAGTCTAGAAGGGATTGTATTGTGGTTTGGGAACCCAGCTATGCCTTAAGACTACTTTCCACAGCTAGAAAGATGGGCAGACACAGAGGACCATCCAAACATTAGAAGATATGTTATGTGCATGTGTTATGGACTTTGGGGGATGGTAGGTATGAGACTTTCATCTGGTAGAGTTTTTCTAAAATAATATATATCACTCTATCATTGGAATGGGTCTATTCGAAGCCTTGTATAGAAGAATGTGTCATTCTCCTGTGTGGTAGACCATGGTTGGGGAAGTAAGTGTTCTCAGACATAATGTAGTATAGAGAAAAATAGAGAATTTTCAGCTTGTGCGTGATAGGATGAAGGTGGATCAATACTGACAGAAGTCATATCCCAATCATAGGAGGAGACCCTAGGAGTTCTAGGTTGAGGACCACTTGTTCTTAAAGGTCTCCCCTCAATGTGGGAAACAAAGGATCGGCAGGGTGTGTAAACATTATACTTGGTTTGTTGGAACTTTCAAGGTGTTGCAACGAGTCGAAGAACTGTCTTATCAGCTGGTGATACCACCGATGATAAAGAGGGTCCATAATGTCTTTTATGTGTCATAGCTCAGTCGACATCTACATGATGATTCAAACGTCCTTAAACATGGAGACTTGGATATCAGGGACGATGCAACATTCGTGGAACAACCTGTGTGGACCGATGATCGTGAGGAGAAAGTGCTTCATGGATGAACCATTCCCTTGGTTTTTGTGTTATGGAGGCATGATGGCCTTGAAGAATGTACCTGGGAATGGGATGTACCTATGTGTGCCTAGTACCTAGAGCTGTTTTGAGTTTTGACCATGTGTTGGCCTTGTGCTTTGCTGGGATGTAATGCTTGGGCATGTTTTTATATAAGATGGGATGTTTTCATTATACTTAGAATTTGTGTCAAATGTACAAACTATGAGAATAAAAGGGATTTATCCCTATACAAGATGGGTTAAGGTGGTTGCGATTAAACCCTTACAGGCAAGTCAGTGCCGCCCAAAGCTGATAATATATTGATATAAGAAAAGAGACTCCCTAATCCGTAAGTTTGGATAGTGAGACCTTTATATGTTTGTGTGGTCACTTTTGGGAGAGGAGCGGTAGGGTAACTATAGTTGTTCAGGAGATATATGAGGGAGAGGTGTTCCTAAATATGAAGGATTGTTCTGGCTTTCGAACAACTCTAGGGTGATTTGTCCCTGAGATGTATCTTACAGGGTGGATGTTTGGACCCATCTATTTTCTTATGGTTTACTCTTGAATTCTCAAGGATGAGAATAATTTGAGAGGTATACGATGTAATAAACCAGTTTTCCAGAGCCCTTACTTTGTGATAATCTAGGGTTTTTAGTGTTCTTTGGGGTCATGTGGCTTCTTTCCTAGAAGCTTTCCAAAAACACTATTCCACAATATGGTTCAACTAAAACAATGGCACTATTAAGGTCACACAATGAAATGGTGGCACCGCTTATAGTGTCTCTCTGAACTGGTGGCACTATTACTGTGGAACTATTACATTGTCTCAACAAACAGTGTCCCACCCTTAGCCAATTTTTTCCCATTTTCCCGAGATTTTCTAATTCCACCCCCAATAATGTATCTTCTGACATATAATTTTTTAATACCCTTTTCAAAGACATTTAATTCTAGTAAAAGATGTTTTAATCCCTCAAGAGTCGGAAAAAACTTCAGTTACCCAAACTTGTGGCCTTTTTCATAGTTGTCACACCCCTCCCTGTGATTTCTAGCTTTGTCCTTATTACATGGATTTTCTCTATTTAGAAGATATCTATTAACTCACATCCATTATATCCACAATATCCAAGGAGAAATATTAAATAAAAATTAATCATGAAGTGTGAAACTATCCAACCGCATGGTCAAGCCACGATCTAACTGCAAGTACTTCGAAATTGTCTCCCTAATTTTAGGCTATGATATATTATTTTTCCAATATCCTCTTTTTATAATTCCTTTTTATTCTCTCATTACGCATACGACTTATTCTAGAGATGAATCGTGTGTCCGTGCTGGAGCTCTTCCAACTCAGCCTTGAAGCCCTCGAGTTTTCCTTTCCTGGAAGTTATTCAACCTCAGTTCTTGACATGAGGATAAAACTTCTATCCTTGATCATTTGTGTAGGTTTTTCCTTTGTCCCTATTTATTGTGTATCATGTGGGCTGGGTTTGATAATTTTTCCCTTCAGACCTCGATGAAACCGAACCTTAACAAAGATAATAAATGGACATTAAAGAATTGAGGGTTTCGATTGATGGTGATGCAGATGTACTATTGTATTTTTGTTTTTATGTTGTGAATTTTATATGCTTATTCCCACTAAAAATAGTGGTTGTTGGTGGTCATTTATTGGACACTAATGAACCTCTATTTTTTTGGATAATCTTGTGATTGACTGGATATAACATGGAAATTGGTTAATCACTTAAAATTGGTTGATAAAATGGATTCCAAATAAATGATAATACCTGTGTGATCACCACAGATAACCAAATAGAATGAAGGAACTCAGTAAATGGTGATGGCTAAATCTGAAAACTCTCTTGCTCTGTTATGCTTATATGAATGGTTGTTCTACTTGATGCTTGTGGGGTGACATGGATGGGGATGCGACCTGCTTTTGTTCTATTGTTGGTTGTGGATATGAGGCATTGTAGGACTTGGTTTGGTTATAGTACTTCGCGGGATCTCACAGATCCCTTTTGTTATAGTGACTTTACAAGAGAACCTGATGTGAATACTTAAATTGTTGCTTAGCTATTTCCTTCAGTTGATGTGTTGGCTTGCGGCTATTCCTGTTAGTTTCCCAGTAGTGAAGGAATATTTAAATTGAATAAATTGAACATGATAATGATAATGGGTACAATTGGGGATTGTTTTCCAAAAATGGTTTGTGCTCTGGTTGTGGCTGTTGTGTGTTCATGCATGTAGGGATAGTAATGATAGTGTTTGTGTATGGGTTGGTTGTCTATTTTGGAACCCTGAGGTTGGGTAGAGTGTTTCATTACCTATATTTATAATTCTAAGTTATTGGATTTCTTATACTCACCCCAACCATGTTGAGAACATCATTATGAACACCCCCACATCTTGGGGGAGGGTTTTTTTCAAAACATTCTTACGAGTGGATGTGTTTTAGCTCATTCTGATCCCTCTCCTAGGTAGCCCAAGAATCTTCGGGAAATTTGTGATGGACTAAGCTTTATTATGGCCAAGGAATCTTTGGTAGGGTGTGTTATGGTTGTTGGACAATGTGTGTGCGGGTGGGTTTTGTTTCCCTTGTGTCTTCGAGATGAGGCCCATGTTTCTTCAGGCATGACAATGGTTGTTCTGGACTAGGTTTCCTTAGGCATGGCATTGGTTTCCATAGGCATGGCATTGGTTTCGAGATGAGGCCCATGTGGTCTAAGTGTTTTTGGGTGTGGTCACGTGTGGTTGTAGTGGCCCAGGTGTGTATGTGTGGGATATTTAGTGATTGAACATAATGTTGTTGTTGGGGTGGCAGTGGGACTGTAGTGAGACTTGTGGGTTAGGTAGTCACGTAGGATGTACTAAAAAACTAGTGGGAAAGCGGCATGGGGTACCAAAATATCAATGTGCTATACTATTAATTTACCTAACATAAATTACTTGGGGAGTGTTCCTTGGTGAGGATAGGTGAGTAGTTTCCTTTCTAGGTTCTGTGGTTATCCCTATTTTCTCACAGAGAATTATAATTCCTCCCCACATGTGCATGAGAGATTTTGGTTTTCCTTACAAATTATACTTGTATACTCACTCTGTGTGTGTAACACTACTTTTAGGTTTCCATTAAAACTTTTAGGACCGTCATGGACTTTAATAGCTTGGGCTTCAGGTGTCTTCCATTCTTCTTTTTTCCTTCTTTCAGTAATTTTCATGAGAGTTTTCTTTTAGCTTGTATCAGTTTATCATGAACATGCATATGGGAGTGGATTTCTATATTTACATTTTCTTTCAGTTTTTGGAGTTATTTGGGATTTAGCATCTTATCTGTTGATATTTTTCAACAAAAATGTTAATTCCTTCCATATTTTGTGTGATTACATACCCTTGGTGCTAGTTTCCACTCCGAGGCCTATTGAAGGTGGGACTCGGGGGTCATTATCTCTCTTAAAAATTGAAGAAGGAAGGGTCTAGTAGTTTGATTTACCTTCTCTATTCTGGGTGAAGCCTGGACATGGCACAATTTTCTTTGATTTGGGTACTTAAAAGATACTTTTTGAGTTAATATATTACGAATATATATTATTCATGATTATGGAAGGTGAAAAGTTATTCTTTTTCTTCCCATTTGTAGATGAGTAATTTTTTCTAACAAATTTTATATTTCATATCATATATTATACAACATTGGGCTTCCATATCCTTTATTACATTTTTATATATTTTTTTTATTGTATAAAAATTAGTTTCTATGATTTTAGGAATGGGTGATTATTCATATTTATATCAATTATGGTAAAATTTCCAAGATATTTTCATACCATGTTTTTGTGTTTCTGAAGTTGGGTGAAACATTGTTGTTATTATTTAATAAATTTTTACCATCATAAAAACATGTTTATTAAATTAGATCATTTCATTATAAAAAATATGGACGTTTTTAGAACAACAGTTTCTTAAACACAGATATATTTAATTGTATGGTGTAATAGTTGTTTCCCATTCCATTTCTTATACATTGTTTGGTTCGTTATTTGTTGGCATCAATAATAGCATATATTATTTCTATTATTATCTGTTTGTTGAAAAATTTGTTAAATCATTATTTAAACTTAATTCACATTGAAAAATATATATGTGAAATGCAATTTTCAATTATTCTAAAAATAAAGGGGATGAAGGGAGACAATTTATGATCTTAGTTAGACTTATTGGACTGATGTATTCAACTGGAACTACATCTTGTGTGTATCAATGAAAATAAATAAAAAGGTCTCTATGATTCTTTTATGATGAAACCATCAGATAAAAATAAATTTATAAAAGTATTAGATAATATCAAGGTTCTTGATGGCTATTCTATAAATGTATCTAAAAGATTCAGCATAAGTTAGTTGAAGCTAAAACCCTAAAAACTCATTTTTATCACATCGTTATTCATGAATCGATTCCCATTGAGAGACACAATTTACTATCCAACAATGTAAGGGTGATTCTATTTCTCTTATTCCATTTTTATGTAAATCTTAGTACTAAAAGGATACCTAATAATTTATTGAAAAAATACCTTAAGAGGCCTATTAATCATGTGTCAGTTAGAGAGAAGTTTTCCTCCATATTTTTTCACATTTAGGATGCATTTAATAATTCATCTTCCAATAGAAACACTTACTGGGGGACCCATTTTTTTGGATGATGTATTCTACTGAAATAAATACATGAAAAATGAAATCTTATGTTCGAAACAAGAATCATTATGAAGGATTTATTATCAAATATTATTTTCCTTAAGAATATATATATTTTTATTCATGTATTTTTTTAATGGAAGCACAAGATGTAGCCAACCAATAAAAAATAAATATGAGAAGTATGGAGAAATTTAGAAATCAATTCCATCTCTTTTCCAAATATGTGGAATTATTAGGTCTTAAACATTGTCTACATTGAGGCTTGAATAGTAGGATATGGTACATTGCACAATCATGTTGCAATATGGTTAGTTTTTAACTATATCAAGTTAGTAATTTGAATCTTTTTATGTTATATCAGACTATTCCACTTCACATATACCTTACGATTTTGTTACCATTTTATATAGGGAATATAAAAAAATTATAATTATAGGTCATTGATCTTTTCCTTTTAAAATTAGAGATTCTTTTCATAGAAAAAAGTTTCCAACTAGATTAAAATAAAAGTTATGAAATAAATTTAACTAAATTAAAAAGATATATCCACTTAATTATATTATTAATATATATTTTAGGTATTTAGTTCACCTGTAGACTCTGTCACTCATGAATTATGAGTGTTGGATTTTTTTTCAATTATTTGGTTTGTGAATGAAATTTTTTAATAATAAATGTGTATACATGTTTTAAAACTGACTGCTTAGTGAATATGAGAAAAAACATGATGAATCTATATTAACTACAATAATAGACAATTATACCAGTGCATTATATAGTAGGACTAGATATGAAAATGTGTCTTTTTATATAATTCTTTAGAAAATATTGTTATTTTATAACTACTCTCATGGGAGAGTCACTACGAGGAAATGTAAATGATTTTATTCCATGAGAAGACATGATACATTTATTGATGATTGTGGATTCAAAGTCATTGAAGTGACTCACTTCTGGGATACCAATGAACAATATTTTTAGGAATTAATGGAAAAAAGTTTTTTATGTGAGCGATCATTCAAGACTTGATTATTGTGTCATTATTGTAGTAATCCCAATACATAGTTTTCATGATGGCGGGGAATAAATTGACACCATTGATTTCCCCATTGATATTGACCAAAATATTTAATTTTGATGACTTAAATGGTAAATTTGTGGGAATTGATTTTGAACCATAAGTAGTGGTGGGTAATATATTTTAGCAACCATATATGTTCACAATTTACTCAGTTTACCTTGATGTGGGTTTCTTAGGACTATATACCTATACTTACTTTAATTAAGATCTATATTTGAATGATATGATTGTTCTAAAAGTGTTTTTTTCATTTAAGTTAATTATATTTATTTAAAATAATAAAACTTGGTTTAAAATGGGGTTTTAAAATGGACTTTTTAAGCTTGTGTAACTTGGTTTTTAGTTATATATTGTATAATGTGTTATGATATTTTATATGTTTTATTTTACTTCTAAATTATTTGAAATTTTTTTCAAAACTATTTGTAAAAAATGTACATTTAATTCATATGATGATTATGAATGATATTGATGAAATTTGAAGGAATATACTATCTTATAATTATTGAGGAATGTGTGAACTAGGAAGGAATCCTCTAGTTCTCCTATAGAGTATAAAAATTATAACCCTTTTATTTTGGATTAGATTTTCTATCATGCTTTTATTCTCTATAAATGTTAAATTCATAATAAATAGAGTTGAACTCTTCCTATACTACTAGTATGGATCTGAGAATGGGTGTTCCAAGAGCTACATGAAGCACCCAATTTATCTGTAGACACCCAAACTAGCCAGCATAAATTCAATCTTCCACAATTTTTTATCCCCCACACAAGCTTCAAGGGATGTTCCCAGCCATGCCTCCATAATCATCTTATTTTAAATTTACTTCTCATATCATGTAAACTCCACCTATAGAAATTTTAACACCTATACCATATCTATATCCTATGATGTATCCCCCACTCTTCTATCCTTATCCTACCAGGTACATGCCGCCTCCATTTCCAACCCTCATTCCAGGATCGGATGATTTCCCCCTTCAACTTCTAGTCCGCAGAATGTGTATGACCTGATGAGTGCATTATAAAAGCCACATAATTCATAGGATATCTATACATTCCATCCCATAGATCCATCAGATCCTAATGATTAACATGGATCCAGTTTTTAATAACTGGGTTAAATTATATCACATCATTGTATTTTCAATTTTAATATGAAAATATTTTAATAAATTTATTTTATCTTATTTCGTGGGATCTTATAATAGGAAACATGGGAGAACCCTTATGCGTGAAACCTAGAATCATCAAACCTAAATAATGGTAGATTACAATGAAGGAAATAAAATGATAGATAAAAACTATAGAAAACATAGATGTTTTATGGGATCTTTGTCTAGGTACAATGATTTCATTCTAAGAGTAATAAGAGGAGGAAGGGTAGGAAGGATTACTCTTCTTTACCACCTGCTTTGGAGACTCAATCAACAAAAAATAAAAACATTAAGAATATGGTTGGAGAGGCTGTGTGCCAGAAGAAATCAGATGGTCTGTGTGAAAAACCCTTGGAATTGCTTTTGATATCTGATGAAGAAGTGGTTGACAATGTTCTTTTACACAATGCAATTGATTATGAAGTAAATAAATTTATAGGGAGGTCAATTAGGGTGACCCTCAATAAGGAACAATGCACCAATATTGATAATATTGACCTAATTCTGTTTGTGGGTTTCAACAATGGGAAGATCTACCTTGAGAAATACAAACATTCCTTGAAGAATTTGGGCTTTGAAGATGATGATCTGATAGGGGATGAACCTAGAACTCAGGTAACCACTATCTATTAGAAGTTTTTTATGAAAATTAATTATGGTAGACTTAAATTTGATTTCAATGACTCTGTTTTATTCTTTTTTGGTTGAAGTCTTGGTTCCTCACTTTTTCCTTCAAATTGATTGAAATAATAAAAAAATAATTTTCAATTATCCAGTCTATTAATACCAGTTTCATTGAGGAATATCGATAATCAATTCAAGGAGAATGCATGGGTGAATATACGGGTAAGATTTTTTTTAAATTTATATCTATATTATTGTTTTATTAATATGAATTAACATGTTTGTTGTAGAATCAGTTTATGTTTCCTGAGGGTCATGATACTATGGATGCATGGTTGATGGAACTTGGGGAGTTTTGGTGATCATATAAGAATGAGTTATATGTCTTTTGAAAGAGTAGAATCATCTCTGAGTTAGAGGGTGTAAAAATAATCATCAAATTCCCAAAAAAATAATACCAAGAAATGATCATATATTGGGAGAGTAACAAGTTTAAAGTATTATTAATCTTTTCGGGGCATGACACGCACCATGTTCTTTTAGGACCAAATGAGTTTTATAAATAATTAATCAACTAAATTTATATTTAATAATTGTGTTTATTTGTTTATTTAAATAATGTAAATATTAACACATTTAAAAACGTGTTCTAAACTACAATACTTTTATATTGATTATGTTGAATTTTTGAATTTGATTTTATGTGAAATGGTTCCTATAATTTAAAAAAATCTAAAATTAGGCTTTACACAATAATTTTTAAAGAATTATAGACCAATTTAATAATTCAAACCTAATGGTATAAGGATAAAATGATACTCATCCGATTTTGAGTTGGAATGACAAGTATGATTTGTTTGAGGATTAAGTGATGTATATGGTGGATTAATAAACATGGATGAGACAATTAATCTAAATAAAATATACAAAGTGAATATAATATGAATGGAAATAATATATATATTTAATTTGTTACTTAATTCTATGGGGTTTATTTCATAATGTTAAAATTTTGGGGGATATTTTATGGACAACATCTAAAACGTTTTGCATTATATTTGATAGTCTATTAGAATATATTCCATTAACACAATTTAAATGGTTACCTTAAATAATGGATGATCATAGAGTATATGAGTAAAGTGATGCGTTAATTATGATTAGTATATAATTAGGATGAAAAAGAGAGAAAAAAATCCTTAAGATAGGAATTAAAATATTGAAAAACATTTAGAACTTTTGTTGTTCATGTTAGTACAAGACAATTCATTTATATCTTAAAAATTTTGTATATACCTTTAATATTGTAGATAATTTCTTCCAATACATAAAACTATAGCAGAAGTTAGTGTGTTAGTGGGAATATAATCAAAATGATACTGAAAATATCAAGCTTTCAAATATGTAATGACATTATATTATAACCAAAATGTTTCCAAAAATATTGAGTTGGGGACATTTTCTGTTCCAAGTTGTCATCTTCTATCATAACATTTCTTTCTTAATACATGGTATTTTATTTTAATACCTTTTTACCACATTAAAATTTGTTTTTAAGGGTTTGAAAAAAAATCTTTAGAACAAATATTCTTATATGGAACTTAAAATAAATAACTATAAATTTGTCCAGTGATGAAAGAAAATAACATGATGAAATTATTGGGATTGTTAGCTTCTTAAATATAGGCATTATAGTAGACTAATTTGGTATAATTAATATTGTTTTTTTCCCTTGTATAGATTTCCACCCATGGTAATATAACCATTAGATAATATGTTTGTATGATGGTTTATTGAGTAAGACCTAAACTACATATTCTTTAAGTTTTTCAAAAATGGTTAAAGTAATATATCGTCCAAAAGGATAGTATTATATAATGTCAGATTTTATGACCATAGATACATTTTTTTTACCGAGCAGTAAACTCAAATAATATTTCAATTTTATATGGAATAATATTTCATTAACAGTATTGGAGATTCATAACCATGTTTATCACTTTTTAATGAATTTTGAGCAACAAAATGAGTGTAACTTACGGAAATTTCTAAAAAAGATGGTAGTAGACAATGGATCCAACATTTGAAAATTATTAAAATCAAGAAATTTTGGAAAAATATAAGCTTTTATAGAGTCATATAATCATAAATATATCATAATGAAATTATAGATGAATCATTCTTGAATTATTAGTGGAATGGAATTACGTTATACTTTCATGAGAAAACAGAAAGAGTACATTGGATCTCTGTAAGTGTGTTGGATTCATGTGAGACAAACAAATATCCAGTAGGTTTTTCACTTGAATTCATATAGGCTATCAGAGGAGTTAATCCCAATATATATAGGGGTATCACTAAACTTTGGACTTCCTACATTTAATGTTAATGTCTTAAAAAGGATAGATCATTATCATTCTCATTAGAATCATATAATTTTCATTTCTAATGCATAAAATACGGGGGGATTATGCACTAAAAAATCTCCCAATGCATTAATTCAAGGATCAATGTAATAAAATAATATATGAAAACATATGATAATGTCATAAAGTTCATTTATTCATGTATTACATGTAGTTAATACTAGAAAACATCACACTTATATATGAAACTATTACAAAGTGCGTTGAAGATTATAAAAAAGCACTAGAAATACTAAATTACACTTGGTTTATATATAATAGTGTAAAATTTCATACTATTATGGATCTTGATGGATATGGACCATGTAGTTAACTGATATGGTTTTCATTTAAAGAAATTAAAAGGAGTAGATATTTTGTTATTGATCGACTAATACACAAACAAGGGATGCCTCCTATGGTACATATATGGTTAATTCTATATATTACTCACCAATAATTTAGGTTCAACATCAATTCATAAAATTGGAAAATTTGTTGATGAAATACAATATATGGTTTTGATCCAATTGGGGTGTCAATGGTGTTCAATTCATCCCCATCATCAAGAATTATTTTATTTTGATTACTTCAATAATGACACCGCAATCAATTCTTAGAAGATATTTCACATGAAACCCTTGTTTTTTTTCCATTAATTCCAAAATATAAGGTTCATTGGTATCATGGAAGTGAGTCTTGTCAAAATATCTGAATCCAAAGATCTCAATAAATACACCACGTTGTATCATTGAATCTAACCATTTACATTTCATCATAGTTACTTGACCATGAGTGCAGTAATACAATAAAAATATTTTCTTAAAAAGCCCATTGTGGGAAACATTTTCATACCAAAGTATACTATTTGATGAACTAGAATAATAGTCCATTATTCCAGTTAACCCAGTGTTATCATGTTGTGTTCTCATATTTTCCACTCGATCAGTTGTAACAAATTTGTACCCACTGATGGTTAAAAATTTTCATTCACAAACCAAATAATTGGGACTAAAATATAAAACTCTTAATTATTTAGTTACATATTCAATATTTAAACTCAATAACTAATATATATATGAATAATACAATTTAATGAATATCTATATTTTATGTTAATTAAAGTAATGGTCATACCATTGATTTCAACCAAGAAGGAAACTATTTTCTATGAAAAGTATTTCTCATTCTGAAAGGCAAAGTATGATGAACACTACATATATTATTTATAAGTTCACTACATATAATGATATTAAAAGTTTAAGGTATTTGTTAAATGAAATAATATGACATTACATAAAAATATTCTAATTAATTACATGATATTTTCAGGGAATAAACCACAGTTAAAAAAGACTATGTGATGTGCCATGCCTTCTCTTTAAGGATCATTGTAGTAAATAAATATGACCCATTAATTCCTATTTTTTGGGGAAGATATTGAAATTAGGGTTCAATTTATCTGTACATATCATATTTAGTTCTCACTGATCTACATGGATTTTTCTCACCTCATATAAATTGTTTGAAAAAAATCCATACATTCCAAAGCTAGGTAAAATCTCACAATGTAACCTTTAGGATAATTATGTCTTTATAGATAATATTTCATTATGTACATACTTATTTTAGTAGGATACATCTAATGAAAATAAACAGGTCCCCCAAGAAGTGTTTTAGTTGGGATATGAACTATTAAATGAAGCATGTAAGGGATAAAAGAGGGAGGATAATTTTTCTCCAATTCACACAAAATTAATAGAGCCACATTAAAATATTTTATCAAGAAATACATGGTTAAAATTTAATCAGGATGGTATCATTAAAAAAGAAACAATTAAATAACCATCAACCTTAAATTATTTGATATTAAATTCCATATTTTATTTTCGGAATCAATTCATTAAGAAAGATGTCATAATCACGACTTTAAGGGATTTTAGTTTCAACACCCATCTTTTGACTCATTTAGATAAGTTACTAGAAAATACATCAAGAACCTTAATATTCTACAGTACTTCTATAAATTTATTTTCCTCTAAAGGTCTCCACAAAGAATAAGCATAAGGACCTTTCCATTTTTTTTACTTATACACATTGGTTGCAGTTCATGTCGAATTACCAAATCCAAAAAGTCCCACTGAGATCATAAGTCATATTTGGTATTTCCCTTGATATTTAGAATAATCGAACAAAAAATTTCACACATAATATTCTTAATTTGAATTAGGTCTAAACAATTTAATGAAAAATTGGTCGACCAATATGGAAACCCAGAAAAGATACATATATTTCTCCAATTATAAGTGGATTCAATGTCAACATTCTTCATATTTTTAGATTTCATCTGACACTTCCCCAATGAAAAACAGATATCTTTTAATTCAATAATCACTTATGTTCCCCATATACATTGAGGTGGTTTTTCAATTGCAGTTGTAGTATTATACCCCCAGTGATTATTTATGTATTGATGATCCATTAGCAAGAATCATCGACTCCCCATGTAACTATAATGATGATGATATTTGAGTCTTTTAAATTGTATATTTTTCAACAAAATAGGAAATGAAGTTTTTACCTTCATGCTTAAACAAGAAAAAATTTCATTACAAGGTAAATTATTTATAGTCCATAGAAGGGTAGAACACATCCGATTTTTTTCTAAAGAATTATCAAATGTGCATATACCCATATAAGAAATCTGCATAAACTCTATTATTAAAGGTTTCAAGAATAAATCTATATAATTAATTGCATCAGAAGGTTCTAATATTAATATACTCTATAAATTGATATATTTTTTCATACACATAATTTCATGAAGATTAAAAACATGAATAAAACAAGGACACATGCTACAAGAAGTAATAATATGACTAAATAGATTAAAAAAATCACAAGATAGAATCAACCTAACATTATGCTCCTCAGTTGAAAAATAAGGCTATTGTACAAAAAAGTAGGCAATGATAATACCTCTATAAGATGAACCAAATCATCATTATCTTTAATTTTATCTACATCATAACATCACATATTAGTTTATATTTCATAAGACATGAGTTGATTGTGAAGATTGAGAATCATTGGAATGTGCGCCATAACTTTCAGTTGAAAAGGAAATGGTTTTATATCTACATTTAGATTCTATTGATATGTACCAAATACTTTATAGTCATTAAGTTATTATATTTCCTCCCAAAATAAACTAAAATATTTTAGATAATCATAAATTTAATTACTATAAAATCTTAGATGGTTAATTAACTTCCATGTCATAAAATTGTTTAAGGGAATATCTGCATCATCAAGAATAAATTCCTTCAAATTGGTAAGCATATAATCAAAGTGGGAATTAAAAATTCCATAAATTTTGATAACCATATTAAAAACTCAATCTATTTCATTTTAGTACTTTCATGATATAATAGAGTTTGGGAATCATCTATTTATTTTTTCAATCTCTCAACATCATCATCTTCCTTATTTTCTTCATGTGTGTAGATAGAATTGCCTTCTTGCATTGGATTTCTATCCTTCTCATGATAATTAATTTTTTTTAAATCAATAAAATACCATATTATCTATTCCAATTCTTTCTTTTCATCCTTGAAGAATATAAGATTGTATTATCTCTTAATTTTGAGACCAAACATAATAGTTTCTTTAAAATCCAGATTTTTTATATGGTACCTTACTAATTCATCACTTAACTAAGGTCTTGAATCATAATTGTAACATGGAAATCTATAAGATCTCCATTTTTAACATTTTGAAATGAGAAATATAAAAAATATCCAAATTATTTTGATACTCTGTTGAAATCTGACCGGTATGATACATCTATATTTTTTGCATTATATTCTATAAAAAACGTTATATTCAAACAAACATTATAAAACATAGATAAAAAATTCATTACAACTAATTTCGGTATAATATTCATCAAATACTATTAGTATGTAGCGAAATTAAGATCAAGAAATTTAACATATTTTATACGTGATTCCTATAAATAAAGAAAAAAACAAAGTATAAGAAATGGAATGGGAAACAACTATTACACAATCCAATAAAATACATATGTCTTTATGAATAAATGATTTTGAAAACATGGATGTTTTGTATATGAAATTAACCAAATAAAAAACAAATTTCATTATTATGGAAATAATTTACTCAAGAATAAAAAAATGTTTCACCCAACATCAAAATGAAAAAAATCATGGTATAATAATAACATGGAAATTATATCATAATTTATATAAATATGAATAATAATCCAATCATTATATCATAGAAAATAACATTTATACAATAATAATAATATATATCAAATTTAATAAAGGATATGGAACCATGAATTCGTATGATATATGAATAAAAATAAAAAAAAGTATTAAAAAAATTAGTCATCTCTAAGTAGAAAGAAAGAATATTTTTCTTGTCACCTTCCATAAACCAAAATAATATAAAATGATCATCCAATAACTCAAACAATAATGTTTAACTACCAACATCAATGTAAATTGGGTCTATATAAACGTATAATGTTCACAAATTGAGAGAAATATAACTTCTATGAGGATTACACTAAATTAATAATTATTAACCATTATAATATAATCCATGCTATAGTAATTTGAAATTTTTTATCAAACAAATATTTTAGATTTCAATACAAAAATTTATGCATCAATTAAGTAATTTTTATTCATCTCTTTGTCGGCATGAAATTTATCCACTTGTAAAGAATATATTCTAAACTGTTTACTGATATTTAATAGAATATGGAAATATAAAAGAATTATCTTTAATCTATAAGGAGAAATTTGTATTGTAAAGAAAATACTACTTAATATTAAGGAATATCCAGAGAAAAGGATCAAATTTTAATTCATATATATTCAGTTTTATGCTAAATTAAAATAACAATATCACAAAAACGCCACCTTATAGCCAATGAACATGATTATAAAAAAATAACTTCTAAATTTCATCACATATAAATACATAGTTAATATAAAAACTTGAAAAATTAATAATAAAAAATAACATTATGATGGACATAAGTGACCAAAAAAACAATGAGCAATCCGATTATATGATATGGATTAAATAAAATAAGAACATATTAAAGGAATATCCCATAACAATATTTCAGAATAAGGGTCATGGGAAAGTAACAAATGTTATGAGGATGGGAAACATTAGACACCTTTTAGATCAAATTTTCCTTGTCCTATACTTCTATGGGAGAACCATGTCCATATAGTTCATTTTTATGGAATTTCCATGTTATTTGAGTATATTTTCATGGGAGCACCATGTCTACATGGCTTATTTTTTATGGGACAACCACATACCAAAATTATTTACTCCATGAGAGTGAGATATCCCCTTAACAATTAAAATCATATCAAAATCGATTTCACATAGATAAATAAGTATCAATCATAAGTTCCCACAAAATTATTCAAGTTATCTCCAATAAAATATTCTATATAATCAAAGGATATATAATAATCCCTAATACATTAATAAAACAAAAAAAAACAATAATTAATTATATAATCCGATAATAATCATTTTAAAAACTTTATATTGGATTGATATAAAAGTAGTGGATAACAAAATTAAATATATATATATATCTATTACAATAATATTTATTTTGTAATACTTTAAAAAAGTAATTAAATTTTTTTTCCAAATAATTAAGAAGAATCATTTACAAATAGTAACTTTTTTAGTTATTTATATAAAGATAAAAATGAAACCAATACTTATGAGAAGAGGATAGGAATTGATAACTCACTAATATGATGTTGAAGAAGATTAGAATTAAAAAAAATAAATAAATAGAGTGAGAATATTGGAGGAGAAGATATGGCTTGTAGTTACTCATCTGAGGGTAGATTAGGGATATTGGGAGGGTTGTGGGTGAGGGAGGCCTATGTTTATGTGAAAGATCTATTCAAGTTGTTTTTTAAAAACCATTTTTATATCTCAACCTATACCTATTGTTTTTTAAAAACTGTTTGTATTAACTCATTCTAGTAACTCTATATTAATGGTTCCTATAAACCGTTAGTATAGATGCATGGGTATTGGACCATTTTTCAGTAGTTATAGGACTTCCTTCACCCAAAATATGGGAGATTTACTTTAGTGGGAGGTATGTAAGATGAACATTTACAAAGTTTTAATTCTCTTTAAAATATAGGCTAACCAGTGATACTTATTTTTTTTGAATAAGAATATCTTATATTTTCTCCCTTATCGAATTTGAAAAAACTAGATAAATATATAGAAAAATATGTGGAAATATTACAAGGTAAGGGTCAATATTAAAAAATGGGTAGAAAATATGAACACCTGAACATTCTAGATCGAGTCTTAAGGGGTGTTCTTACTGCCATATGGATTGTGTTTGTTTTATAGTAGTCTAGTAAAGGAAAAATGTTGGATACTTTGTGTTTTATTTATTTTTTTCCAAGTGAATATAAAAATTTATATGTACATTAATTTAATAAATTTAATATAGTATAAACCAAACCATCACTAATTTATCCCCTTGAAATAATGACCATCTTATTGACATAAAATTTATTATATGTTATAGATTCAATAGTAAATATGATTAAAATTCATTTTTATCCTTTTATTATTTTGTTATTTTGTTATATATATATATATTAATATATAATTAGTGTTCTTAATATATAGTTATACTAGTATGGTTTCCCCATCGATTGAATGTTTGTGTGGTAAATGGCCTTTCGAGCTATAGATTTTGAGATTATTAATCATAAACTAAGTAATTTTTTAAGAAATATATCCTTATTATATTATAATGATTATTGAAAAATTTTCATTAATTTATTTTGTATATTTGATATGAAATTTTTTTTATCCCAATATGGAAAGTTCAAATGGGAGTAAGATTGAAGATATTATAAAATATTAGATTGAACAACTCTCTAAAGTTATTATGGTTCATATTGATTTATGTTGTGTAGATATAAAACAATAATAGAACTATAAGTACATGGTGAAAATGAAAACAATTGTTCATAATAAAATTATTTTTAAATTAGTTCAAGATAAGTAAATTGAAGAAGGTATATACATCATGTAAAAATTTTAAATTATATTTAGTGGTTTTAGATAAACCATCCCATTTACCCCTAAAATTTTATTATGTAGGATATGCTTGTTCCTATCCTAAAAAATTAATTGATTTTAATCCAAATACACAAGTGGATCAATACCCTAATCTTAATATATTTGTTCTAAGGAAGAATAACTTCGATTTGGGATTGAAAGTAATAATATCTTTTCCCTATATCTTCTTAAGTAAACTTGATTGATTACACCAATTACTTACCTCAAGACTTCTCTAATAACAAGATATTGGAATATTACAAAACAATTACAATAGGAAAAATCATATTACATAAATATTAAAACTCATAAAAAAGATGAAAAAAGCTAGGAATTGAAAAATAAAATTGATGTATAAATTCTCACCCAAAATCACATGGATTATAATCAAAGTGTTCAACAAGTGTATTCACGATCAAGAATCAATTTCTATTTATGGACATAAAATGTTTTACTACTGTAAAAGAACCATGAAAATCTTGTTTATTTAACAGATTTAATAATTGTATATGTTCAATCTTTACAACTTATAGCTTTTTGGATCCCCTTATTAATAGGTTTTCCTTTTATATATCCAAAATAAAATTCCAATACTATTTTGGTATATATATTGTTTAGAGGATATGGTTTGGAATTGAGGGAGTTCTAATGACAAATTAATTTACATAGAAGTTTTTAACTAATGTAAAACATCAATTAAAAATTAATAAAATTGTTGATGTGTAATGAGATTCATCAATATAGAGATATAGTTAATATTATTTTTAAAATTACTGCATTAAATTTATGGTAGAGTATAAATCATGAACAATCCTAGGATACCCCCGACTCGAGTACGTAATATGGTCTATGGAATCACCTAAGGAGAATTATCATTTCCAATGGGATAGCTTCTAGAACTTGGGAATTATTAAGAAAACCATGAAAATAGTTTTCTCATTTAAACAAAAATGCATGATCTAACTGAGAACCTGGCATGTCCTTATCATACTTTTGAGAGTCATATACTCAAATAAGTAGAACCAAAACATTAACTCATCATCATTCCATAATATAAATAAATACTCGAGAAATGAAATAATAAACACATACCTCATAAGGAATTATGTATAAAATAATAAAAAATAGGGATGTACATACATAAAAAAAAGAGATGTGAATCCTGAGTTGAAATTCACAAGTATAAAATAGAATCAAAACAATTTAATAGAAAAATACGACCCATGGATGTGTAACATAAGGTCTCACTGACACCATGTCACTACCAACACCACAAAATACACTAACAAGAATACCCACTACCTCTAATAGGAACCTTTCCTTCCCTAGGTCCACATACACCCATTGGGTGTATCCAGGGTGTGAGAATGACAAGCAAAAAAGTACACCACATTTATTCATGAGTAAACTTTTTAAGAAATATATAAAAAATATAATATGAAAATAAATTGTTTAAAATCATAATTTTAAAATGTATAATGGAAATAATCATGAACATCACTTTAAGTATCATTTAAACCAAGAAAAAATGGGAAATTGAATAATAAAATGTGAAACAAGATCCATAGGAAAATACCTAAGGTAGAGAAAGTCATTAGAACCCTAGGATCCTCATACTAAATTTATGATTAAACCAACCATATATTTTCCGATTCATGAGTCTCTATGGAGAATTGTGTCAACTCCTTGCAGTTAATGACATCCATATCATAATATTATTAGGTTGTGTGGCACAATAAAAGATTAGGTAGAGCATTCCATTCATAGTGTTACTTATACTAGTCATTACACCTAAGTACTTAGCTTCCCTAGTGTTATCTCCATTTATAAAATAATTATAATTTCATCAATTAAAACAATTTCCAGGTAAAGGGAAATTTCATCAAATAATTACACACATCACACCCAACCTTTTTTTCAACATATAAACACCCTTATCAAATCACTTCAATTTCCATAATCATATAAAACAATTTAAAACCAATATATCACAAATATTCAGTACTCAAAATACTATAATAACCATTAAAAAACACAAAACCCAATTTTAAAAATTACCAGGCACTTAAAGCTTATCATGTTGATATGAATACATGATTCTCTATATTTATTTATATTTTGATAATTACAATATTTAATTTTTACATAATTATAATTTCTCATGACTTTTATCTCAATCATTAATTCCCTATAACATGAGTTTGGAAACATATTTTTTTTTGGAAATGATGTTTTCTCTTGAAGAAATACAGGAATTTTTTTTATCAAAATACAATATAAAACATTAATAACAAAGAAATATTCATATGAATAAACTCTATGTGAACAAATGAAGATATATGAATAGAAACATGACTCTGGAAGGACTATAATACTGTCGATCAAAATATTTCTAACTGATGATCTACCCATATAAAATACATGATCTACTACAACATATTCGATAGACCGTATGGTAAATTATTCAATGTGTTTAATTGACCATAAAATGTTTTAAAATGTTCATATCCAACCAACTGACCACTTGTAGAAAAATTGATCGGCCACATGTTGAAATTTTGATTGACCAAATGTTGAAATTTTTATGGACCACTGGTTGAAATTTTGATAGAGCACATGAAGAAATTTTTATGATTTAATTCATAATAAAAGCACAAACTACATCAAGTAATGGTTCATAGTAAGTTATGAACTACTCTATGAAATCGACCATTCCTTTATAGTATCATTTTATACAATATTTCTTTAATACATTTAATATTTTATATATTTTAATCTTCATAAATTTTTTTGTTATGGGTTTTCATTGATATAATGAAGACTGAAATACTTAATAATTATTTCAACACTAATGTTTTTTTATTAGAATAATTATATGCATTATTAAATGTTTTTTCTGTTAATTAAAGATTTATGTTGGTTTCTTTAAAATTTGAAAGTGTTAAATTCAAATTGTTTGAAATTTGAATAGATTTCCTCACATTTTTTAAGTTAGTTTTCTAATGAATTTCCATTCTATTTGTTATATTTTTTTTTGATTAATTAATTTTACCAGAAAACTCCACTATATAACATGACTTAATATTACAAATTATCTAATAAGAAAGGGCTTTAATACCTTGATATTATTGGGTCTATATGTGTTAGAAAATAAATTCTTGGGAATCCATATTTATTTCACAAGATCTCTTATAATAATAATAACATATTTAGAAGGAATATACCTTTTAGGTCCATAATTTTTAGAATTATTTCCAGAACAAATAGTTTCCCCAAAAACCAAAGTATTTTTTTTGAACTAGGACCGAAATAATTTTTATAGAGCTTACATTTTTGTTCATATTGATATAAAATTCCAAATTTAGATTTTTTATTTTTTTACACATCAGGATATTCAAGGTTTTATACTAACAAATAAATGTTCAAAATTCTTTTTAATATTCTTATTCATAAGTTTTAGATTAGTATTTTCCTTGAACATATTTCCTTTAGTTTATTTTTATATTATAAGATCACATTTATCTACAACACACAAAACATGAATGTTTTTCATATTTTCATACTTATCTTTTAAATCATTTTTAGAATCTTTTATCATAAAAAAAATATTATTCTAAATATTTATCCATAAAAAAGAAATTTAATTTTGAATTAGTATCTTCTCAGCTAGAATATTAGTCACTAGATTTATCTTCAGATCCTCCCAAGGTGGCCGTCATTTCTTTCTTTGAAATTTTATCTTTATCATTACCCCTTCTTCTAATACTTAATCTTTATCAAATCATATTTTATACGTCATTTAATATTAATTTAATATAATATAATATCACTAGTGGAGTCATCATTTTTCTAATTTTCCTCCAATTTGTTCTCTTATCATAAAGTCGTTTATAATTTGGCTTATATAAAAACTTATTCTTTTTATAAATATTCTGAAATCATCTGGATAGCTAATACATTCCCCTATAACTTTCTATATTATCTTCACTTCCACTTATACTATCTAGTTTGATTTAAATATTAGATTTTGTCTTCGATGGTTTAAATGAAATCTATTACATTTTTGTCTATCATCATAATTGTTTAATTTGATATGTTTTTCATATATCAACACCTTTAAAATTACCGAATTTACTGGTGGTTTTAGGAAATCATATTATTATTGAATATATACTACAATACCTATCCAACAATATTGAAGACATCTCAAGATCATTACTACATGTGCTTTTTCCACATTTTTTTACAAGTGAAATCATAGTATTTATGATCACATTTAACCTAAGAGATATGTTAGAGATATATTCATAATAATTCATTTTCAAAATATCATATTTAATATTATATGAATTTTATATCAATTATTTAACATTATATACCCCTTTACAAGACATTGAAATTGTATCCTAAATTTAAAAAGAAACATCATATAAAGATATCCTATTAAAATCATACTCTCCTAAAATAAAAAATAATGAATTTATAGTTTTTAAATTTTAATCATAAGTAATTTTTTTTGGACCATCCAAATTTTTTCTAGTAGTTTTTGGGGTTTCATATTGATCTTAAATAGATATCCAGAGGTCAAAACCCATTCTCTCGAGAAGAATTTTCATTTCTATTTTCCTGTGTGCATAATTTTTACCATTAACGTAAGGATGTTTTCTTGTGGGTTAAACTCTAGAATTATCATCCATACTAATTTTTTTAGAAAAAATTAATATTAAAAAGGTATTTATAAAAACATGATGAAATTTGAATTTTAGAATATAAATGAAAAACAACACTGATATCAAATATTGGTGCTATTGGAGTACTCAAGAGGTGAGTGAATTGAGTATCCAATAATTTTAGAAAATTATTTTAAAAAATTCCCTGAATATAGAAAAATAACCTTGCTAAATAAAATAGTAAAAATATATAATTTTATATTTTTAAAATATTTCTAAACAGTTCAATAAAAACCTAGTTAAAAAATTTTTTAAAACCACTTTAACTTTTGAAAAAAATCTATTCGTATAAAAAAGAATATATAAAACACTAATTAAAGATAAGTATAAAAGTAATGTTTTTCTATAGATGTTTATAAAATTAATAATATTTTTTTTAAAATCCTAGTAAATAAAATAATTTGTATACAATAGAAATAACAATAATTTGTTTAGTCTCAATCCAAGACCTAATCCTCTCAACTTGATAGTCACCCACTGCCAAGAATATTAATTAAAGAATAAAATTGATCTATAACGTAGATTTGGTTTATATATAAACCTATACATAAGGAAGTCCAAGATATACAAACCCTATTAATTAGTTATTCATAGTATAGAAATTATAGAAGAAATATGAAAATAGTATTAGATTAATCTCCATTACAATATAGAACATTGTAATTATGAAATATAATGTTACAATAAGAACAACATGAATGTAAAAAGAAACAAAGAAGAAATATAATGTATTTATTGTTTATCTATTTAAGAAAGAGATATTCATGATTGATATTATTATTCTTTTCCTTTTTCTTTAAATTTTTGCTTGGGTACAATTTGAAGATACTTAAAAAGGTTTCTATTTTTTTCTAAAAAATAGAGGGTCATTTTCCGGAGCAGACAATCCTGTATCTTTTTATTAAGCAATGTGAAGTAGAACCATCTTGTCAATTTGATAATGTGATTGACCCACATATGTACAAGAGGGTTCCTATGATATTATGATGTTTCGAAAAGTCCAATTATCTATTGTAGAATAATTAAAATATATGATTAATCCTCATATTAGTTAAAAATATTGAATGTTTACTTTATTTTCAATGAATTTGAATATCCATTTTCGAATAATGATTAATAAATCCTCAAATCTATGAATTGAATTAAATTCACTAAACCAATTATTGGAATATACAATCAATTTTTTAATATATATATATAGTATTAGGACATGAACTGGAATTATTAGCTTCGTACAGTGTTATTATATTTATAATAATTCCAAAAATATGCACCAGAAGTAAAATATTCTTCCAATTAACAAAAAATTTCGAATGAAGGTTGTAGATCCGAACTAGTAGTAGATGTAGCTGAACAATGCGGGTGGTAGAATGCTTCCAATAGATCTAAAATATATATTCTGGTGATAGTAGATATATAATTATAGTAGATAAACTATCATGGTAATGGAAATTATGAATTAATATTAGGAAACTTCAACTAAAGGTATAACAATTATTCTAGTGGTAAAAAATATAAACTGGTAGTAGCATAATTTTTCAGGGATATCACATTTGAACTGATGATTATATAAGTGTACTGATGGTCGAAATTCTATTCCAATAGTATTATCCATTAATTTGCGGTATCAAGATCCCAGGATTGGTATCACATTTTGAACTATAAAAATTAAATTGAACTTATTTAAGGATGAATTAAATTTATCATATCTTATGTTAGGGTAAAAATAATCTTGAATAACTTTTGTAAGGTTATGAAGATAAACACAGAAGGTTAAAACATAATTTTTATATCTTGAATAAGTATAAAACCACATGATTTTATGGTATGGAACTTCTTAAATAAATTCAATTTATTTGATATCTTTTATTTCAAGAAACACTTACCATAAATGAACCGTGATATACTATTAAATGTTATTATTTTAACACGACCACTAGGATTGTAATGCAATCATCAGGTATAGTAATTTATTCTCTAAAATAATAAATCCTACTATTAAACCTTAAATAAAATTTAGGTGTCTCATAAATGAAAATAAGATAAATTTATATAATGTAATTAGTGAATAAATGTTTTAAAAGAGATAAATTAAGTGTTGGTATTTTTTTGAAAAGTAAAAGTTTATTCACCATTTTATAATTAATATAATGATTTAAATGAAAATTTATTTTCATATAATAGTTTCATAAACTAATTTTTTTTGTATTATTATTATAATATAACTCTGTGATATTATAATTAATTTTTCAATGTTTCGTAAAATATGTTATAATATTAAAATTGATATTTTTAGGATTAACGTTGATTTTAAATAATAATTAAATTTCACATATTTATAAAATTAATTTCATAAAATGAAATCCATTTTTCAAATGTACACGTCAAAAAAACTTTAGGGTAAATTTTTAGTATTTTTCTTTAATATTTGAAATTTTATGAATAGTGAAATATGGTAATTTACATTATATAACATTCTATGTAAATTGATGTATATTTTAGTCATGAATTATGTATTAATGATGTAATAACCCCTTATTTTGCACTCAAATGCAGTATTTACTATATTTAGTCACAAGAATTAACACTATTGATAGTCTTGAACCAAAAATAAGAAACTAATTAATTAAATAATACAAAAACACATGTCCTCTCCTATAAATACCACTCATCACCACCCCTTCTCCTCACATATTCTAAGTCTTTAATTTTTCAAAAATTATACCAAAAATAACTTCCCAGGTATCTTCTCCAAATCGAAGGCCTTTTGGTGTTTCTAAAAGTCCAAATCCAATTGTCTTAAGGAGGTTCCAAAGGTGATGATATTCAAGAGGTAAAATCCTTCTTCATACATTTCCATTTTTTAGTTTTTCTTATCCTCTACTCACCTACCATATTCAAAGTGGAATGGAAACTCTAGTATCGTATATATACAATAATTTTATAGTTATAATAGAATATACATCATCAAATCTATTATCTTATACTTTTATTTTAACAATGAAAATATCATCCAAGATGTGTCGATTTACCACCCTTGTGGAAAATGAATTTTTTTTCTATTACCACATTCAATGATGGTTATAAAACCATTATTATGTATAAATAATTTTATAACATGCAATTTATAACATTTACTATGTTTTGGAACCGATATATAGGCAAAATACTAAATAAAATGTCTGAAGTTCATGATTGTCCTAAAAATCACCAAAAAAAATTAAATTTTTTATAAATGTATTATCTAATGAGTTATCATCATACCATAAAACCAAATGATATATGAGGCCATTTAAACATATGGATGTTTCTTAATACTAAATAATTTTACATCTATAATTTTTCTTCCATTTTACAAGAACTCACATAATTATACATAAGGGAACCGACCATAAAACCATGAAACAAATACTACCAGAAAACAAATAAACATTATAACTCATCAGAATGACCATAAATGAAAGTAGTAAAATTATAACAAATAAAATAGATGTTTAATTGGTTCTTATTTAAGTAATTAATTAATATAATTTTATTATCAAGAACATTAAGTACAAGTGTAAAACCCTTCCAGATACAAGGTAAGGGTATTTTCTTCTCACTTTAATTTTTATAGAAAATATAAAATATTCATCATTTATTACCTTGTGTACTGATCCTTTTATTTATTATCACCAATAATTAATTATTTCATTAAATATCTATATTTCATGAATCATTAATATGATTGTTTTATAAGATGTATAACATTTTTACATAGAGTGTTTACTTCGAATGTAGTTTTAACTAGAGATATATTGATAAATCTATATCCTAAACTCAATACAAATATTTTGATATGAAATATTATTTATGAATTAAATCTATGTATGAATAATTAATTATACTTTTATCAATTGCTATGGAATGACATTATATAGTCCCTTGATGCAACGATAAGTCTCATGAGACAAAATAGTTGGTGAAAAACCCTTCAAATTTGATTCCAAGAAGAATTAGATGGGTTTCTACCCACAAACATAAATCATCTTTTGAAAGTATTATTGATAGTGGTACATGTTATTGATACATAAAATTTAATAATTAATCATTCCCTTCATTTAGTATTCTCTTATTACTATCCATGATATGTTTACCATGAAAAAATATATGGATGCATTTTCATTCTCATTTTATTGATTAAATTGAAATAATTTTTCATTTAATTACCCGAACATGTTGATTATGAATTATTGATCACAATTAACTTATTATTGGTTCATTTTTCTACTATATATAACCCTTACTGAACATTTTACCTCATCCGTTTATTTTTTTCTTTACCCAGGTTATAAAGATGTAATATTTAAATAAGTGTCAAGGTAGCAGTTTATTTTCTTGTATTATGTTATATGTTTAATTATCAATGTAATAATGGAACCATGTATGTATTATTTTTTTCAATACTACTAAACTAATCGATCCATGGTGATGTGATCTCTTAAATCTAGTACATTATAATAAAATAACCACTAACTCTAGGATATTAGGGTCAGGGTGGTTAAAGTTGATAACAAAGGGAGGCTAGTATTATCCTTGGAAACTAGATGTTAAATAAACATGAGAATTACAATATTTCCTTATAGAAATTTTTTTTCTCTATACTCTTGATGATTATTAGAAAAATCACATTATTCCATTATTTATTTATGGTTCCTATTATAAAAAATTAAATCAATACCCAAATACAATGTCTGGATTCCCCACTGAGAATATCAAAAAAAAATTGGTGTTGGAGCCAAGAATATCAGGACAATATTTGGATATCCTTTTTAGGATATGATGTGTAACCATAAGACACATATTTTGTATAATTTAATGTGTAAGATTCACCATATTT
Source organism: Viscum album (assembly GCA_963277665.1). Lineage (NCBI taxonomy): Eukaryota > Viridiplantae > Streptophyta > Magnoliopsida > Santalales > Viscaceae > Viscum > Viscum album. Next base: position 1,881,283,586 of record OY728136.1, read on the forward strand.
TAGTGGGACTACTAATCCTTCAGTATTTGAGTAATGGATAATGTTCTTTGAAACAATAATTTGGAAATTAGGATGTGATGAAAGGGAAATGGTAATACTAGTGATATATTTCATCAATAGAGATACTGATCAATGGTGGTTGTTGATCCAAAATAACAAATAGGAAGATAAAATAAAACAAATTGAATAGAAACCATTTAAATAAATATTCATCAAAAAATGTTTCCCTAATGGGCAACAAAATGAAATTAAAAGAAAATTTCATAACATAAAGTAAATTGATGAAGAGGGTGTAGTAGAGTATGGATGTAACTTTAGAAGACTCTCTAGGTATACTATATAATACATATGTGATTCAGAAAACAAGAATTATTATTTATTTGAAGTTATTGAGCCATGTCTCTAAAGTGAAATGGATTCTCAAATATTTTCATCTTATTAATAAATATTATTAAGGGTCATCGAAATAGAGAATGAATTTTCTAGATACTATAAGTTAAAGGGAAATCAAGAGAAGAATAGGTATTCAGATAACCATGAAAACTGAAAATCATCAAGGAATAATAATGAAACAAATAAATTACAATTTTGTGTAAATTTTGTTAAAAATCATATTTGGAAATACATGAAATTAATGGGAGTTTTTTATAAGTTTAGAGAAAAGGGGCAATGAGATAATGAATATGAGGGGAAGAAAAAAATAAATGATGTCATATGCTTTATCTATAATGAAATGGGTCATTATTAAAAATCAATTTCATAAGTGTCTGTGGGATCTAACATAGAAGATGCCAAAGGGAGATGGTTAAGATTATGTGATCACCACAGTTATAGTAGAAGTACCCAATAATGTGATGTCAGGTACATTAATCCTTTATATGAATTTATCCAATTCTTTATTGTATTTTGGATCATCAAAATATTATATATTTTCATAGTTTTCCATGAAAATTGGATATTTTCCTTTTGATTTAATAGGGGAGTTTCCAATCAAAACTCTTAAGGAAAGTATCATTATGAAAAAATGTGTCAGAAAATCCCCATTATGACATATAAATGTGCTTTATTTTTTGACCTAATCATCATAAATATGGTTTAAGTTGATATATTATCTAGTGCGGAATAACTTCAAAAATATTATGTGGATATTTATTACAAGAAGTAGGAAATTAAAATTAGTGAGGAAGATGTAGAAATCCTTATCTTTAGAGAATAAACTTCATTATCTGATTCTTATATAGATCCACACCCAATAGATCCGCTATATGAAATTCATGGAGAGGAAGAGAAAAAAACATCTATGTATGTGAAAATTATTCTTTAAATTGATGATGTTCAATCTTTACCTGAATACATTGATGTATTTCCTGAGGAATTTCCAAAACCCATCCCATAATGCGAAGTTGAGTTTTCTAATTATTTAATCCCTGATGCAAGGAAAATATCAAAGAATCCTTATAGAATGAACACTTTGGAATGATTCAAGATGGAGAAACATATAGATGAGTTGAATAAAAAATAATTTATTCTCCCTAGTGTTTCTCCAAGGTGATCCCATATTCTCTTTTTTAAGGAGAAATACAAATCAACGAGGCTATGCATTGAATATAGATAAATAAATTCTATTCCAATAAAAAAAGTATAATCTATCTCACATTGATGATTTATTTGATCTACTTCTTGGTGATCAATTTTTTTTAAGATTGACCTTCATTCTGGGTATTATCAATTGTGAGTAAAGAAAGAAGATATTCCAAAGATAGATTTTCGAATGAGTTAAAAAAATTATGAGTTTACTATAATTCCATTTGGATATACTAATGCACCCTTAATTTTCAAGGATCTAATGAATAGAGTATTTAAGGAATATCATGAATTTTTTTAGAAATCATTGTTGATATTCTGGTGTATTCCAAAATCTATGAATACCATCACAATAACTTTCAAATCATTATTTAGACTCTCAGAAGAAAGGAGTTGTATGTTCAATTTATCATGAGTGAAATCAGGATTCAAGAATTTTATTTTATTGTCCATATTATCTCAAAGTATGGAATCTATGTTGAACCTGTAAAGGGAAATAAAATACAAGAGTGTCTTATACCTAAAACCATAACCATGGTATGCAGTTTCACTAGCTTAGCATGTTACTATTGGTGTTAAGTTCATAAGTTTTCCGAATTGGCTAACCCATTAACCATGATCACCCATAAAGTGGTTAATTTACCATGGATAAAAGAATGTGTAGAATGTTTTAAATAATATAAGATAAGAGTATTAAATTATATGATTTTGACTCTACCTTAAGTAAATGATGGGTTTTTGATATACAATTATTTATTAAATAAAATATTGGGTAGTTTTTTTTATGAAAAATTATAATTTTGTTATATGTGCATCCTATTTGTAGATAATTCATAAAAACAATTACCACGATCATGATAATGAGTTAGCTACAACAATCCTTTATTCAATAATTGGGAGACATTATATCTATAGTGGAAGATGTGAGATATATACAAATCAAAAGAGTTTGAAATAGATCTTTACAATGAATGAACTCATCATGAGGAAAAGATGATGGATTAAGTTACTCAAAGATGATTATTTATCTATACACTACCACCCAATAAAATAAAATAAGGTAGAAGATGCATTAAGTAGGAAGGATAATGGGATTTTAACCCAAATGAGGATTGACAAAGATCCTATGTTCATGGAATTAATAAATATGGTTATAGGGATTTTTAAGGAAGGGTAAACAACAATTATTTTTGAAATTGTTTCTAATACATACTGGAGGAGATAAAGAGTTATCAATCTGATGATGACAATTTTCAAAAGAAAATTTAAGCTGTTATACATGGAAAATAGGAATAATTTGTTAATGAGAGTATAATTATATAATTTGGTAAGAGGTTATGTGCTCCATCAGTACATAAGATAAAAAGTAAATCATTTAATGAGTCTCACAACTCTAATTTATCGATACATAAAGGTAGTACCAATATGTATAGAGATTTGAAGGAACTTTTTTTGGGGGATTATATGAAAAGGTAAATTCCTTACTATGTGTTAATATGTCTAGTTTTTCATATGTGAAGGTTAAGAGACCGCATCCTAGAGGAGTCATGAAACCTATTCCTATTCCTATTTATATGTGTTATGAAATTACTATAGAATTCATCACTAGATTACCAAATACATCCAGAAAAATGATATGATATGGGTTATTTTTGATCACCTTACAAAATTGGCACACATTATTTATATAAGAAAATATTTACCTTTTTATATCATTACAAGAATCTATATTAATGATGTTCTTAGACTTCATGGTTTACCTATATCGATTTTTCCTAATCAAGATCCCCATTTCACATCCAAATTATTGAAAATTATTCAGAATGATTTGGATACATTGATTAATTTGAGTACTTCTTATCACCCTCAACCTAATGTACAATCTAACATGACTATTCAAATATTGTAAGATATTTTTAGATAATAATCACGTGAATTTAAATGTATTTGAGACCAATATTTACCATTGGTAGAGTTTTCCCATAATAATATCTTACATTCTAATATTCAAATAGAATTATATGAATCCATATATGGAAATAGATGTCATTCTATGACTTTTTGGGAATAAGTTTGTGACATGAATCTTATAGTCCCGTTACTTATTAATGATACAACCAAAAAGGTAAATTCTATTTAGAAAAGGATCTTAAAGTAGGAAAAATAGTTATACTGACAACCAGAGAATGAATTAATAATTAAATGTAGGAGATCATGCCTTTCTAAAAGTATCTCCATAGAAAGGTTTTATAAGGTTTTGCAAGAAAGGGAATATGAGACTGATGTACATTAGACAATTTAAATTTCTAGAAAGAATTATACCAATGGTTACCAATTATAAATTACAATATTTCTTTCAAAATTTGATGATGTATTCCCCATATCATTATTTAAGAAGAACATACCAGAACATACACATGTACTCACCTATGATGAAATAGATAAATAACTTAATTTTTCTCACTGCAAATAGCCTATAAAGATTATTGACACTATAGATAATGTATTGATAAATTGGATGACTCAACTAGTAAAAGTTATTCTGAGAAACCCTAAAATGGAAGAAGAAAATTTAGTACCTGAGGATGTTATAAAAAGGAACCACCCTGATCTATTTAGAAGGAAATATTCCTGAATAATTTTGAGGATGAAAATTTTAAACTATTGAGGTATATAACACCCTATGATTTTATGGAATGTATCTTATTAATGAAATTAAATTTATTAGATATCTTATATTGGATGAAACATTGAGATTAAATGAACTCTGATATACTATTAAAAATTATTATTTTAATATGACTATTAGAATAGTATTATGACCATTGGGAATAGTAATCTAGACATTAGAATAATAACTTCACCTATGAATGTATAAATAAAATTTCGGTATCTCATAAAGAAAATATGATATATTTACATAATGTAAAAATTAAATAAATGTTTTAAAAATGGATAATTAAGGGTTGGTATTTTCTGTGAAACGTAAAAGATTTTTTACAATTTTATATTTAATATAATGATTTAGAAGAAAATAAATTTTCATAAAATAGATTAATAAATTAATATATTTTTGTTTTATAGTTATATGACAATATTATGAGGCCATAATTATTTTTTCAAAGAGTTGTAAAATCAGTTATAGTTTCAATATCTGTATTTTTCTAATAAATAATAATTTTAATTGAAAATTAATTTCATCATATTTATAAAGTTATTTTAATATAATGGAGTTAATCATTGAAATATATATCATTAAAAATAGTTAGGGTGATTTTTTTTGTGATTTTTCAAACCTAGATGAATTTTTGGTGAATAATAAAATATGGTAATTTAAGTATTTAACATTATAAGTAAATAAATTAATTTCTATTAAATGGATAATGCATGGATGAGTTAAGAACCCATTATTTTGAACTCACATTCACTAGTTACTATATTTAGGCACTAGAATCAATATTATTGACAATCTAGAGTGAAAATAATAAAATAGTGAATAAAATAATAATAAACACCAATCTCATCTACTATAATAACCACAACACACAACTATAGCATCCCACCTTTTTATCACATAAACTTTCCTTACATTTTACAAAACCGAGGATCTTTAAGGTGTAGTGTCTTGGAAACCAGGAACTTAAAACATAAATACATAAAAAATTCTTCTTAAACACTTGAAAGGCTTCTCTTGATGTTCATCCTAGGTTCATTACTGCATCTCATAACCTGGGGATATACATCAAAAGAAAGGGTGAGCAGAAGGCCCACTAAGGGAAACAAGAGAATCATTTTACATGTGAACTTGAGATACTTCCATAAGGTCATGAAAAGAACTTTAAGGAATGAGAAAGAATTCATGAGGCATATCATAATAAAAATAACTTTTTTCATAACTTGAAGATGTGTCTACAACATTTTATAATAACAATCATTTCTGTTTCACCGATGTCCATCCCCAAGGTGTCAATAAAAATTACCAAGTTTATTCACCAAGGTATCAGTCTAAATGGTCATCTCTAGAGATTAAGTCTTTACCCAATGCATTGGAGCACTATTAGGGAGCATGCTTAAATTTTTCTTTATCATAATGTGAGACCCATATATCATCATCAATCATTTCATAAACAACCCATATAGCATAAAAGAAATGGGTTTCATTTTATAATCATAACGTTTTAAAATCTACTTTAAAGACATGATCTTTGTGTCACTTTAAAACCCACAGAAAAGGAAGGTGGGTCTCATATATGTAAATCCCAGAATTTAAAATATAACAACTTGGAATATATGTGAATACCACTTTAGAAGAGAGATCCTTGAGTATTCACTTAATAAAATAAAATAACTTTAGGAAAAGAGAGAGACATTTTGAGACGGAAATTCTGCAGCATAACGACTATGTTATGAGATTTTAGAAAACATTGAAAAGAGAGGGGAAATGGATCACCCACTCATAAATGATCCATAAATCAGTAGGGGAACAGAATATAAAAGATTTAAGAACATGGTAATGAAATTTTAATGACATACCATTTGAAATGAAAAACATGGAAGGAAGACAAAAATTAGATTTCTCTTATGAAAATACTACAGCCTAACAGCGTCACTTAAACATCAACCAAAAATGAATTGACAAGATAAAATAGGGTCTCTCATAATATGAACATAAAGGTTAAGTATGATAGATATAGAGATCACACCCCAACATAATAAAAAGGATCTTGGAAGACTTTACATGAAAATAGATCTTTAAAACGAGAAGGTTGAATGAATCCCTTAAAAATTCGGCAGCCTAACGACACCACTTAAAACATCAAAATACTGAATTGAAGAGATCAAATAGGGTCTATCATCATATGAAAATAAAATATCAGTATGATATATATATAGATCATACCCCAACATAAAAAGGAACTTGAAAGACATTACATGAAAATAGATCTTTTAAATATGAGAAAGGTGAACGAGTCCCTTAAAAATTCAGCAGCCTAAGGGCGCCAATTAAAAATTCAAAATACTGAATTGAAGAGATAAAATAGGGTCTCTCATCATATTAAAATAAGTGTTCAGTATTATATATATAGAGATCATTCCCCAACATAATAAAAAGGAACTTGAATGACTTGACATGAAATTAGAACTTTGCAAATTTAGAAGGGTGAAAGAATCCCTTAAAAATTCGGCAGGCTAACGACGTCACTTAAAAATTCTTAAAATAAATTGATGAGATAAAGAGGGGGTATCTCATCATATGAACATGAAAAGGGCAGTAAGATGAATATAAAATAACATCCTCCAACATTAGAACATGGATCATAAAAGAAACGACATAAAAGAGATTACTTGAAAAGAAAGAGAGAGGTCGGATCCCTTACCATAAAACGTAACTCTTAAAACTCAAAGGATGGGACCTTGAGGGCTTGGAAGAACCTTGGGAGGACTCTTTGGGAGGTAATGGGACAAGAGCTTCGTTGGGGGAGAGTTGGGAGTCTAATGGATGAGAGGATGGCTTGGTATTTATAGGAAAAGTGAGGGGACAAGGCATTAATGGCCAAGGGACACCTCATTGGTGGTTTTGGCAAAACCATGGGCTTTCCCATGGTATTTTCCCTTGGTATTGGCCAATTGGGACACCTCATACCTTATAGTACTATTACTAAGTCGACCATATTGATTACATACTTAATACATCATTTAATGATGTCATTAAACACCCGTAACTTTAAAACTGTATTTTCACTATTCATCGAAAATTCAACTTTCACAGAAAAATCCCAAAATTTCACCTTAACCAAATATAGATTCTATGATTTCAAAAATTAACTCCATTTTATAAAAATAATTTTATAAATATTTTTAATTTAGTTTTTAAATAAAAACATTATTCACCAAAAATTCATTTTTTTCAGAAAAATCCACAAAAATTACCTTAACATAATTTCGATGCTCTGAGTTCAAAAATGTAATAAATTTTATAAAAATAATTTTCTAAATATTTTTAATTTAATATTTAATTAAAAAACACTATTCACTCGAAAAAACTAATACTTGACTAATAATTTATGAAATTGTTATTTAACCATTTTATTGAATCCCATTACTTAATCAAGGTGCCTAGATTATATTAATACTTTCTTTAAGTGAGATTACTAATCCATTTGGTCACATTACTAATCCTAAGCATAAAATCACTATTCATAATTTACTATTAATCAAAAATCAAGATAATCTTATTAGACTCTAAATTTCATACTGAACATTATTATAGAAGACCATTTTTTGAAAATCATTACAAATTTTTAATTATTTAAGGTTTACATAAACATTTTTAAAATATTGTTTTTATAAAATTCATCAAAAATATGCATACTATATTTATCCGGTCATTTAAAAATTCATAAACATCATCATAAGAAGAAATCCCAATTTTTATTTAAAACAAAGGACTACACAAGGCAGTTACGGTCTCCTTACATAGCCCCATATCACACCTGCATATGACCTAAGTGTAAGGTGTGCTAAGGTGAGAGAATCTGCCAGAGGCTCGGCCAACATCGCAGGAGTAGTAATTTCTATCAGTTTGAACATCTCACGAAGGTGATTCCGTTCTAACTTCACACGATGATGTTCGTCTTGGTATTGGTCCAGAGCAAATCCCAATGGTGCTACCTCCTTCCCAAGTTCTGTTAGATGGGCTTCGATCGGTCCAAGACTACTCAGTGAGGCCATAGAATCTTCTTTCTATATTAATTAGCCAAGATTACTTGTATTTAGAGACAATAATCGAAACATTTAGTTTACAGTGGTCATATTGACCAATGGTCATATAACAGTCAAAACCCAACGGTATCATTTTAATTATACTCCTGTTATCAAATGAAGCAGTTTTGTTGAGTATAAAAAAAATAAAATAACACACAAAATTAGGAAACAAGATTTATTCAAATTTTAGGGTCGTTACAATCTTCCCCCCTTAATAAATTGCATCCTCGCAATTTTTAAAATTGGGTTTGGAATTTCATTGAATGTCCCACATCATAAAAGGAGTCGGTAAAACTATTACATTAAAAGAAAGAAAGGGAAGTACAAAGGTCACCCGAGTTAACCAACACTAGGATTCCATGTAGGAAAGTATGGACATGGATGAGAAAATAAAGGGTCAAGTTCTGAGGGAGAGTGATGGAAAACATGATTAGGAGAAAGTTAACCACGAGAAAATCCGAAACTTATGATGTGTGTAAACAGTCTTTGATTACCTAGTAGGAAACATAAACCAACGGAGTTTTATTTTACTTTCCTTTTCATAATTTTGAGGAATTCATTTACTACATAGAATAAAAACATAAGGAAATATACCTACCATCAAGTAGAGTTTCATCCTTTAATAAGTCTCTACAAAAACTAACCTTTTCTCCAAACAATGAGAATTCAAAAAAACTTGGTCTCATCAAATGCACAAGAGTCATCTTCTAGAGAATCACATAATCCACAAAAGACTAACTATCTATTTCTTCTATCTTTAATCATTATCCCAAAAACAGAAAGGGTGAGGTAAAACAACTCTTCAAAAAGAAATAATCCCATAGTAATGGAAAATAATTTGAAGTCTACAAAGTTCCATGGTACTACCCAAAGTTCATCATAGACCATTCCATAAATAACGGTCCTTAAAATTCCTCAAAATAAACAAAAGTAAGATTGAAACCCAAATACAAAAAGGATTTGATAACATAGTATTCCAAAATAAACTTCATTGTTCATCTCCAAACAACATCAACCACTCCTAAAAACTTATAACAAAATTATCTAACCTAAACATATTTTACCCAAGATAGGTTAATCATTTCCATGAGTAACCTAAATTACTATAAGTCCACCTTAAATTCCACAATTCTTTAAAATATAATTTAACCTTACTCCTCAATGAAAATACCATAGTAATCTATTTACCTCGATCATATAGGGTACCCAAAATAGTGAACGTCTTCCAAAATAATAATAATCTTTTAATCCGCTAATCATCTCTGTCATATTAATATGGAAATCATCGCATTTCCTATCACATTGGTTGTTGGGACATGTTCTTCCATTTCCCACCATTAACTAATAAGAGAAAGTTTAATTAGGGGATTAAATACTTAGCCAATAATCATGAAAAGGAATTTAAAGCATATAAGGATAATTTGTAGAAGAAAAGTATACCCTAACTTGTGATCCCCTAGGTTTCAAACTAGTTTATCCATGATCATATATTTTTATTTGAGTATTTATTTGATTTTATCTTTGTTCCTTTAATAATGGTTCATACAAAGCTTATAAATTTACCAAAGCATATCCCCCGAAAGTGTCGTAACCATGAGTGCAGCAAGGCCCATTGTTGTGTACCAGTTCCCGTTCGAGTCTAGATCAAAGTGGTGTTTTCGGGTTTTACCCCTATGTACATCTGTGCCAGATCCACCTCTACCTGCTCATATCTAGATAGGGATGTATTTGCTTGGCAACCCCTTACTCAATACTCACCAAAATACCAAGAAGATTTACTATATTTAAACATTTATATAGGGTTCTTCATATAGTTTTAATATCCTAATTTCCACAAATAACAAAACCATCCTTTGATACCAACTATAGAATCCTTCCTTTTTTATCACATAAACTTTCAATACATTTTACAAAACCTAGGATCTTTAAGGTTTAGTGTCTTGGAAACCAGGAACTTAAAACATAAAAACATAAAACATTCTTCTTAAACACTTGAAAGGATTATCCTCATGTTCATCCTAGGTTCATTACTGCATCTCATAACCTGGGGACATACATCAAAAGAAAGGGTTAGTAGAAGGCCCAGTAAGGGAAACAATAGAAGCATTTTACATGTGAACATGAGATACTTCAATAAGGTCATGAAAAGAACTTTAAGGCATGAGAAAGAATTCATGAGGAATATCATATTTAAAATAAAGTTTTTCAGAACTTGAAGATGTGGATACAACATTTTACAAAGACAATAATTTCCGTTTCACCGAGGTCCATCCCCAAGGTGTCAATAAAAATTACCAAGGTTATTCACCAAGGTATCAGTCTAAATGGTCATCTCTAGAGATTAAGTCTTTACCCAATGCATTGGAGCGCTATTAGGGAGAACTATTAAATTTTTCTTTATCATCATGTGAGCCACATATATCATCATAAATAATTTCATAAACAACCCATATATCATAAAATAAATGGGTTTCATTTCATAATCATAACGTTTTAAAAACTTCTTTAAAGACATGAGCTTTTTGTCAATTTAAAACCCACAGAAAAGAAAGGTGGGTCTCATGTATGTAAATCCCAGAATTTAAAATAGAAAAACCTGGTATATATGTGAATACCCCTATAGAAGAGATAGCTTTGATTATTCACTTAATAAAATAAAATGACTTTAGAAAAAGAGAGATACATTTTGAGACGGAAATTCTGCAGCATAACGACTATGTTACGAAGTTTTAGAAAACATTGAAAAGAGAGGGGACAAGGGTCACCCACTCATAAATGATCCATAAATCAGTAGGGGAACAGAATATAAAGTATTTAAGAACATGGTAATTACATTTGAATGACATACCATTTGAAATGAAAAACATGGAAGGAAGAATAAAATTAGATTTCTCTTATGAAAATTCAGCAGCCTAACGACATCACTTAAACTTCAACCAAAAATGAATTGACAAGATCAAAAAGGGTATCTCATCATATGAACATAAGAGTTCAGTATGATAGATATAGATATCATACCCCAACATAATAAAAAGGAACTTGAAATACTTGACATGAAAAGAAATCTTGAAAACGAGAAGGGTGAAAGAATCCCTTAAAAATTCAGCAGCCTAACGACACCACTTAAAACTTCAAAATACCGAATTGAAGAGATCAAATAGGGTCTATAATCATATGAACATAAAATATCAGTATTATAGATATAGATATCATACCCCAACATAAAAAGTAACTTGAAATAATTGACATGAAAATAGATCTTTGAAAAATGAGAAAGGTGAACGGGTCCCTTAAAAATTCGGCAGCCTAACGGCGCCATTTAAAAATTCAAAATACTGAATTTAAGAGATCAAATAGGGGTTCTCATTATATTAACATAAGAGTTCAGTATGATATATATAGAGATCATACCCCAACATAATAAAATGGAACTTCAAATACTTGACATGAAGTTAAAACTTTGAAAAATGAGAAGGGTGAAAGAATCCCTTAAAAATTCGACAGCCTAACGACGTCACTTAAACATTATTAAAATGAATTGATGAGATAAAGAGGGGGTCTCTAATCATATGAAAATGAAAAGGGAATTAATATGAATATATAAGATCATACTCCAACATAATAACATGGATCATAAAAGAAATAACATAAAAGAGATTACTTGAAAAGAAAGAGAGAGGTCAGATCCCTTACCTTAAAACGTAACTCTTAAAAGTCAAAGGTTGGGACCTTGAGGGCTTGGGGGCACCTTGGGAGGACTCTTTGGGAGGTAATGAGACAAGAGATTCGTTTGGGGAGAGTTGGGAGTCGAGTGGATTAGAGGATGTCTTGGTATTTATAGGGAAAGTGAGGGGACAAGGCATTAATGGCCAAGGGACACCTCATTGGTGGTTTTGGCAAAACCATGGGCTTGACCATGATATTTGCCCATGGTATTGGCCACTTGGGACACCTCATACCTTATCTTACTATTAATAAGTTTAACATATTGATTACATTCTTAATACATCATTTAATGATGTCATTAAACACCCGTAACTTAAAAACTGTATTTTCACTATTCATCGAAAATTCCACTTTTCAGAAAAATCACAAAATTTCACGTTAACCAAATATAGATGCTTTGATTTCAAAAATGAAATCCATTTTATAAAAATAAAATTTTAAATTTTTTTAATTTAATTTTTAAATAAATACACTATTCACTAAAAATTCATTTTTTTAGAAAAATCCCCAAAAATTACCTTAACATAATATCGATGCTCTGAGTTCAAAAATGCAATCCATTTTATAAAAATAATTTTTTTAAATTTTTTTAATTTATTTTTTAATTAAAAAAAACTATTCACTCTAAAGAACTAATACTTGACTAATAATTTATGAAACTATTATTTAACAATTTTATTGAATCTCATTACTTAATCAAGGTGCCTAAATTATATTAATACTTTATTTAAGTGAGATTACTAATACATTTGGTCACATTACTAATACTAATCATAAAATCACTATTCATAATTTACTATTCAACAAAAATCATGTTTTTCTTATTAGACTCTAAATTTTATACTGAACATAATTATAGAAGACCATTTTTTGAAAATAATTACACATTTTTAATTATTTAAGGATTACATAAACATTTTAAAAATATCCTTTTTCTAAAATTCATCAAAAATATGCATACTATATTTATCCGGTCATTTGAAAATTCATAAACATCATCATAAGAAGAAATTCTAATTTTTATTTAAAACAAAGGATTACAGAAGGCAGTTACGGTCTCCTACATGGCCCCTTATCACACTAGCATAAGAACTAAGTGTAAGGTATGCTAAGGTGAGAGAATCCAAGGGAGGATCGGCCAACATCGCACGAGTAGTATTTTATATCAGTTTGAACTTCTCGCGAAGGCAATTCCGTTCTAACTTCACACGATGATGTTTGGAATGGGTTTGGTCCAGAGCAAAGAAGAGTGGTGCTACCTCCTTCCCAAGTTCTATTAGATGGGATTTGATCGGTCCAAGACTACTGGGTGAGGCCACCGAATCTTTATTCTATATTAATTATCCAAGATTACTTCTATTTAGAGACAATAATCGAAACGTTTAGTTTACAATGGTCATATTGACCAATGGTCATATAACAGTCAAAACCCAACGGTCTCATTTTAATTATACTCATGTTATCAAATGAAACAATTTTGTTGAGTAAAAAAAAAATAACACACAAAATTAGGAAACACGATTTATTCAAAATTTCGGGTCATTACAACAACCCCTTCTCAACACACCTTATAATCTTTTAAGATAATCTAAATTCATCCCAATTTCATTCCCAACCATCTTAAACAATTCTACGACTAGTTGGTCTTACCAGAAGACCAAATCAAAGTGTCTTAAGGAGGATATAAAGAAGATGATATTGAAGAGGTAAAATCCTCCTTCCTTATTTTTTAATTTATTTTACTTTTTAATCCCATACTATACTACTCTACAGAATGTGGAATTGTGAATATAGTATCATATATATACAAGAATGTTATTGTGATAATTTAATATCCATCATCAAGTATCTAATCTTCTTTTATTTAAAAAATGGAAACATCATCTGTGATGTGTCGATTTACAGCCTTCATGGATAAAGATTTTTAATTTTACATCACCGACTTCAAGTATAGTAAAAAACCATTATTATGGTTAAATAAGATGATAATATATAAATTTTAAATTTTTTTCTGTCCTACAACCAATATATAAAAGTAATATTAAATAAAATGACACATGTTCATGTTGGTCGTAAAAACCGCCAAAATAAATTAAAAACATTTTCATTAATGTTTTTTGTAATGTTTTATCATCATACCATATAAAAAATTATATATGAGACCTTCTAAACTTATATATGTTTAATATTAATAAATAATTTCATGAGTGGAGTATTTCATTCATTTTACAATAACTCTCATAATTATACACATTGTATCTGACCATAAAACCATGAAACGAATGCTCCCGAAACAATAAAATTATATATTATAACTCATTAGAAAGAACATAAATGAAATCAGTAAAATTATAATAATTAAATTATATTATTAATAGTTTATGAATTATGTAATTAATGAATCTAATTTTCTTATCCAGGACATTTAGTACCAATGAAGAGCACCCTAATACATAAGGTAATGGTCTTTCCGTCTCACTTTAATTAGTGATTTTTTATCATTATAACAAGGAATTTATGTACTGATCCAATAGAAAACTATATAAATTTCTTAATAAAACATGAAATTTTTTATTCAAAACTAATGAAAATTTAGAAATAAAGATTAATGGGAGAGAGTCTAAAATTATCCCTCCTAAGATGGTTTGTTTATTGGTTGTTTATAGAGAAAACATTTAACATTATCTCCAATATATCAAGGATGTGATTTTTGTGATGAAATCCACACCATCATCTTCCTTCCATTTATGCTAAACTTTTCTTCTACTTGGAGAACCCATTCAAAATTGTGATTCAAATCCACCCCTAGATCAATGTAGTTTGTCTTGTAAATGTGGGGAAGAAGAACAATGTATAAGGCCCCCTTCTCAATATTTTATTCCTTTATAAATTATTCTAGGTATTACTGAGTGGGATATTGATAGGGCATCTCAAAGGGTTCTTTTAGTTCGTCAACTTCTTCCACATTAGAAACCCTTATTATAGAATCTTCTTAAATTATTAGACTTTATATTTAAATAGATTATAAAATTATCTTTCATTAACATCCTATTCAATTTTTGACACACTTAGACAACTTAATGATGGTGTGGCATTTGTTCATAGGAGTAGACTTTATTTTATATTAATCATGGAAAAAAATTTCTTCAATGAAGTACTATTTTATTCCATCTCCTAATTAAATCTCAAAAGGAAACTCTAGTGAATCATTCTTTCTTTAATCCACATCTTCTTCATCTTTAGCATGGGTAATGAAAAGTGGAACTCATTAAATAATAAAAACATGGAGATGAATATGTAAAATATATTTTTAAGTTCCAAATAAAATGTGATAATGGTTTGACAAAATCCCTCATATATTCTAGTTTGAAAAAACTTATTTCTCATGAAAAAGTTCCAGGAAGTCAATTAAAATATTGGAGGCCTATGTGGCCTCATGTTTTCTCTGAAAACAAATCCCTCTATCTTTTAATCATACTCATCCTAGATAGTAATTATTTCTGATGATTCTTCTAAATTAACATAAGGGGGTTATATTTTAATACATTATGAATAAAATGTGAATAAAATGATTTCAGTTTAACAACATCTCTATCTTTAGTTATAGAACATATTTCTCCATATGAATGAAAATTATCTTGAATGTCTACATGTATAGATGTGTACAATAATTATTTGTCTATTTTTTCATTAAATATCACTAAAACCTTTACATTATTTCCTTCCTCCCAGGTAAATTCAAATAATAATTTTTCTAAATAATTAAAATAGTGGTGGTGAATTTTCATATAAATTTCAGTAAAATTGAAAAAAATTGAATCAAGAGTTTTATCATCTATCTTAAATGGTTGAGTTGTGTCACTTTATTCTTTATGATAATATTGAAATTTTTTTGATATAGCTAGGTAATGAATAGTATTCTAGTTCATCAAAAACATCTCATATCCTCTTTTCATCATAGGAAGGGGATTCCATTACTTCTTCCCCTAATTGTTCTATAGTTAGATCTCGAAGGGTTTTGTTAATATTATCCATCCAATGCTTAAATTATTTGACCTCAATGGAAATGGCCACTTATTCCTCCAGCACTCAGAAAATTGAATCAAGAGTGAAACAAATTGGTGTTAGCTGTTTAACCATTCTTTGATTATTTTCCATAAAATTTTATTTTTATGGAAGAATATTTTCAAAATTCATTTAGATTGGTAGTATTTTACTAAAATAAGTAAATCATGAAATTAAAAATAGAATAAATTAAATATAATTGTTCTTAAATTGGTGAATACTGAACTGATATCCATGGTGAAGGGGTAAATTTTGAAAGTACATCGTTATGGTGGGCTATTAAAGAAACATTTATCAATCCACTTTATTTTAGTAACCTGACCACAATTTTATATCTCTATTTTATGGGATTATAGATCCAATATTAATTCACTTATTATTGTTTATTTGTTTAATTTAGTTTTAAAATATTAGATAAATGGCGTTTAATAATGTGAACAAAAATGAAAAATGAAAATGAAAACACAATGAGATGAAACAATTGAAACAACCTCAGATTCAATTTTAATGATCCTCCATTATATTACTACCCATGTTTTTCAACCATACTCTCTATGTATTTAAAACTAACTACAATTATCCTCACTCTATAAATTTTTTGAATGGAATTCAAACTCAGGTATTCCCCCAAGTGATCTGACCACTACTCTCCAATTGAAAAATTACCATAAGTCAATCCACTATTCTAACCATGGATCCTATCATAAATTATTGACTTGAATAGTAATTTTTAATAAATTCAAAAAATGGATAAGGATATGATTAAGGTGTCATATTACACCTATACCCCTCAAAGACCCAAATTACAATAATAATAATGAAAATATCAATCTAGGTGAAAGAGCTCTAGAATCCAAGGATTTCATCCCAAAGGTTATAATCATGTTAATATATCATCATAGATCTGAGGTTTTTGAATAATAGTTACATTAATATGGTGTAAAAACAAAAGTAATTTTGGAAGAGTAGATGGTAATATCAAATGTGAATGAAAATTCCGAATAAATATAGAAAACTACAGTAAAGCTAAGTTAATACTAGGTTTAATCTATATAACGAACCATTCTAAGTACCTTGGTAACCCGATAACCGATCCAATCCTATTATGACCTGAAGGGCGTTCTTGATACCCATGAGTTGGTGACTAGGACCTGAAATCATAAACAATGAAATCGAGAAGGATTTTCCACAAAAATTAGTATGTAGATAAAAATCCATATGAAAAAAATAGAAACTCCATTTGGTGAAGTGTACAAGAATTTAAAAGGTAAAAAAATACAAAGTAATATAAAAAAGTACTATAAAAACAGGATAATAAAAATCCCAATTTCCAGAATATTCAAGTCTCTATGTCCATGGAGTAATATCTAGAACCACATCCAAGTGGTGATTTAACCCTCCTTGAACCTTGAATAAGATAATCTATAAACACCTAAAGTAATAATTAGGGTATTAGCTAAAAGCCAAGTAGTATCTTACCAAGGATTCCATAATAAGATGCCAACATAAATTAACCAAATAAATAGATTTTAATTTTAAATAAACTTTTCTGGAATTTGAAAATCATATTTAAAGAAATGATTTATACATTTCAATTTGATGGAAATAATTTAGACAAATGTATTAAATAAATACTTTTATAAAAAAATTAAATAAATTAGAGGTCATGTAATTTTTTTTAAAAAAATTTAAATAAATTTATATCTAACATATAAATAAGTGAGAAACATTGTTATCTACAAAGATGTACGATAGTTCCATGTTATGGTATTATCACAAACTGAAGTGATAATAACTACAATGTGTACACACATACCTCGACACTGGTATGAGAGGACCCATCTATATCCCATTAGGGAATAATATGTAATAAAAAGTGTTTCTTAGTATTTTAAAATTTCAATATGGTTCTATGGAATTCCTATCCTAATCTGTTTTTTCACAAATTACACACTAACTACATAACCTTGACTGTGATTTAGTACAAATTAATGATGGACAATTTTTTTAATACTTCTTAAAATACAATTAAATCCAATTCTCCCATTTCAAAATTTCCATTTTTCTTTTTAAAAATAAAAAATGGGTTTTTAATCAAACTATCTTTTCAGGAAAAAATACTATGGTTTCTATCAAAATCATTTTTATCCTTTTTTACCAAATAAGAATTGGAAATCGATTCAAAATTTCCATTTCATAATTCAATTCTTAAAATTAAATTAAAAATTTTTATCAAAACAATTTCCATCTATTTTAAAATTTAAATACAAAAATTTAAGTGTCTATAATTTTCATGAATTTTAAAATTTAAATTATACAATTTAAATGATAAAATTTTTCAATTAATTTCATAATCAAAACCCAATTTAGTAGAATTTGGGGTTTCGCCAAATTCATGACAAAATTCAATTTTGAAAAAATTCCAATTCAATAGAATTGGTTTTTTAATCAATAAATTAAATAAAATTTCATTTATAATAGTAAATTATTTTAAGTCAACAATCATGAAATTTAGGGTTAATAAAAATAGGGTATCATTATAGAACCACCTGCCCGAGGATCCCTAGATCTCGAATCACAAATCCCTAATCAGGATTCACTAACAAATAATGACAATGGATTAAAACAAGGATCAAACTGAGGATTATGGTTTCAAAATAGGGGACATTAGATCCTCTATCAAAATTGGAGATCAATAAAACCCTTGGGAGGAAAAGAGATATATTGAGATATAGAGAAAAAGAAGAAGAAACTAATAGAGGGAGGATCGACCATTATTCTATAAGATTCTCTATGCATTCAGTAGGGTATTGATAGAAAAAACTACACTTTGGATCTTTCGAGGAAGGAGAAATCATTTTTGGTTTGTACGAGACCATTAGGTACATTAAATAGGGATTGAAGGTGTTTTAAAACAAAACAAAGGATTAAAAAATCCCATCCACATGGTTAGTAGGGTAGGGCCGCACCGTTATACCAAACTGTGTGACCTGGCCATGAACCCCTTTAAATGGGTTCCACGGTTAGCTGGGCAGGGCCAAACAGTTATAACAAACTGTAAACCCTAGCTATGTACCCCTTTAAATAGGTCAAAAAATTTATCCTAATTGGGAAAATAGTTTTAAAAAATGTGTGTTGACTATGAAAAAACCTCACTTCATAGGTTTTCATGGTTTTCCTTGAGAGGGTGCATGGTTTGGTAATACCATGCGCCAACCATACACAATCCCATAATTATGAAAACTATTAAAATTTTACTCAAAATAACCCCTAACGAAACCCAACCAAAGGATATAAAAAAGATGGTGTTTATGAATCTATGAAAACAATAATATGATATTACAACATCTACCCCATAGAAACTTTCTATCACCATAAATCCTACAGAGAAGCTTCCATGACAAAAAGATAAGGCTATTTATCTCTCATCAGAGCCTCCTTCTCCCACATCTCATGAGAATCATAAATATTATTCTATAGCACATATACCAAAGGTATCATCCTCCAAAGAAGTACATTGTTTACAAAATCAAATATCCTAATTAGGCGTTCAGTCATTGAGAAATCATGTTCAACATCAAGATCACTCTTTATCATCACATGGGATGGATTAGAAACATACTTCCATAGCTGAGATACATGGAACACGTTATCTATCAATGTCACCTATAGGGGAAGTGAAAAATAGTAAGAAAATTATCTTACTAGATCAATAACCTCAAAAGGTATAACAAAATAAGAAGCAAGCTTCCATTGCCTTCTAATACATCGATGAGCCAAAGAAGGTGAGAATTTCATGAATAATTGGTCACCAACTAAGAATTCCAATGTACTATAATGATGATTAGCATAAAACTTAAATCAAACCAGATTTATAAACATCCTCAAATGAATAAACATAATATTTTCTTTCTCCTATTGATGAAATGTTGGTCTACCAAAATAACTTTCACCAATCTTTGACCAACACAATAGAGATCTGTATGGATGATGATACAAGTCCTGAAAAGGATCCATTATAATCATGGACTTGTAACTATTGTTATAAGAAAAAATCAATTATCCATAATAAATCAGTCTAACCCCCACTAATGTCAAGAATATGAGAGCAAACAAATACTCTAGAATCTGTATAGATCTTTATGTCTATCCATATCACCATAGATATTACATCATACTCAAATAGACCTGAGATCCTAGTATGCCCTAAAGGTATCTTAAAAAATGAAAAGCGAACTAGAGGTCCCTATAGGAGACTATAGAAGATGGATTTCATTGAATATGAGTAATCAAATTCACATAGATATTTTGCAACTCTTCAACTTTGGATGTATCATGAATGGGTATAATGTGAGCCGACTAGGCTAGAATATTGATCAGAACCCATATCACATTCTTCTTTATTTGGGTTTCCAGTAACCAAATAAAAAATCCCTTAGGGAACCAATCCCACTTCTATGTAGGGATTGGATGTGGATGAAGAAAACCCAACGGTTTCTATCACTTAACCTTGAGATGTTGGCATGTATAACAATGAAAAATAAATTCAAAAATTCCATATCTCGTACTTAGAAACCGAAATTGCTACCAAATGTCATAGAAATGTTTTTTTATTATTGGTATAGAACCCACTATTAATTATGGAAATACCATATCCCATCTTTTATCACCACCAAAGGGAACAATAAAGTGATTTTGATAGAATATAATTCCCTTAGTGGAGAAAAAATATTCATAAATGGTCTCCCCACCATATAGAGTGTCTCTAATGATATGTAATTTAACATCAAGATGATGAGCATAAAGAATAAATTCATAAAGGGAGGATTTCAACTGAACACTGGACAAATAATCCTATGCCTCTGATTCATGGCCTCCAATATAAAACCGTGCATTGAGATCCATCAATTTCCACTATTTTGATGATTTTTTTCACTGCCTGGGTTAGAAGTTTCTGACTCAAACATCTGTAAAGACATTCCCTTTCTCTATGGTATAGGATAATTAAAATTCAAAATACAGTAGGAATTCCACCGAATGCCTCTGACATATATTCAAATTTTTTTTAGAGAAGATATAAATAAAGATATTAGTTTATGAAAAACTTGTAAATCTTTATATGTAAAGGTAATGATACCAGATCTTAATTGCGAGCATCACAACATCATGTTAAAATCAATGGGTAGGATTATTATTCTCATGTATCCTATGATTACGAGAGACATAAGTAACAACATGATTACACTTCTTAAAAAATTATCCCAAACCTAAAAACAATACATTACAGAAGACCACATTTCCATGTTTTTCCTTAGGAAGTGTCAACACCAGCATAGTCTTTTGGTATTTCAGTTCAGCTTGTGCCATGCAGTATGAGTGATTAGATACTGGTTGAGTAACAAGAATTAAATCAATTTACAACTATCCCTATCTTACCAGAGGAAAACCTGATAAGTTATAAGTAAACAAATAGTGAAACTTTACGACTACTTAAGGGAGATCACCTCTCAGAATATTCTCACTCAAGATCTAAGGTGAACATGGATATCTCTTTCCCCAACTCTGGATAAGAAGGTACGAACCTACTCAACCTTGGGTCCCATTCTCTATGAAATATACGACATACATCATTGTGTGTATTAGAGTATATCCATAAAAAAAAAATTAATCTATCTTTTATTGGTAAAGAGACAATCCATCTTGAAAATCACTTCAAGATGTTTTATGTAAAGAACCATAAAACTCCAAGCTTTCTCAACACCTAATACAGAGAAAACACAAGTGGGACTACAAAGAACCTTCTATCACTTTGTACCAAGGGCTTTAGTGATATCCCTGACATAAGACAAAATCTCCATAGGAATATTTATAAGATTATCTATTCGGGATTAAATAAATGAAGGAGATCAAAAATTATCAAGAAAAGAAATCACTATTGATGAAGCTATAGTAATGGTACCTCTCAATGTCATGGGAACTATTTCCACTTCTTATAGAGGCTCACTACTATATGATGAAGCTTTGTTCTCGATGCCTATGACTTGAACAATTTCATTTTTGAATCATCTTATTTCCTCGCAGTTTTAGATGGTGTTGATGATCCCATGCTAATATGTGGAGTGGAATAGATATGACATAATTTTTTTTAGTGTCATGAACATCCATAGGAGCCACATACCTTGGGTTCCTTAGTAAAAACCCTCTTTGAATGCCTTAACTAGTCACACCGGTAAGAAATCAAAGGGACTATTCTAGGAACTACATGAGGTTTATAAGAACCCTGCTCTCTAGAATTGCTAAGATAATCATCATGCTTCCTCTTTCCCTTAGAAGAAAACACAGTGCCACTAGGAGAAGAAAAAAATTCTATCAACCCTCAATTTATAGCCAAGTCCATCTTGACTATCAATGCTCTATCCAGCAAATTAGCATAAAAATTTAGATTTAGAAAGAAAATTTGAAGTTGAATATCTTGTAGAATAACTAATTCAAACCATTAAGTCTTAATCTTATAATTTGATATTATCTCAGGTGAAAACTATAATAGCTCCGAAAAATGATTTGCATGCACTGTCATGATCTTGTTACCCATATCATGTTTCAAAATATCAAAAGCCTTGGACATCATCTTCGAATCTAGATAGAATTTGTTGGTGAATAGTTCCTTGATATATGTACACACTATTCTCTCTGGCTTCTTCGCAGTCATCATTATTTCTCACCATGTCCTACTTAGTCCCCTCATCAGAAAGATGGAACACATATCCTTGATTTCATAAGTTCTATCCCAAAATTCAAACCAGTACTCAATCCTTCTCAACTATTCCTCAAACTATTATAGATGACTGGATCCTTGAAAAAATAGTTCCTTATGGTGAAGAAAATCTATAGAATTATCCCGAATAACGTCCCTCTGAGGTTCTATAGCTGTATCATGAATGAGAACTGGTGGTGGTGCCTGTCCAATGGCCAGGATAGTGTGAAAAATAACATCAACTAGGTTCAGATCCATGGGAGGATTTTCTCATTGAGGTTCATTAGAAGATTCCTCATAGATCAAATTCACACATCTTCTTAATGGAACGATACTAGACAAAATCATCAGAAAGTAATGAATACATAAGATTAACACTCAAATATAGAAACAAGGAGAGATTAAACCCATCAAATATACAACAGGATTCTGATTTCTATCCATCCAAATCAAATGTATGGAAACTATTAAAACTCATCCTCAACACGTATTTTCCAAACCACCCTTGGTAAATTGTGGTTTATTGTAGTGAGAGATGTCTATGCACTCAATCTCAAGTACCTCCTAAGTATTGACAAGATTACAACACTATATGCTGACATCAAGGAATAATTCTAAATCTTATCTGATACCACTTTTTCATGTACCATACCAGATACCCTCATATCTAGATAAACAATATGGAATTGACATGTATCTAAGGGAGTTACCAACCCTATGGGTTGTCGACCAACACCTAAAATCATACAAAATTAAAGAGGGAATTATTTTTTCCTAAAAATTGTGGAAGTAGATAAAAAATCAGTACCCATGTGAGAGAAACTATAAAGTGATAAGAGTACAATAAGTTAACAAGAAAATACAACCCACACTAACATAAAAAAAGTACCACAAAAATAGGATGGAAAATATCCCATGTCCCATTGAATGAAACTCTAAAAGTAAACAGATCTACAGTTAAAATCTCCATGTGGTGCGTTACCCCTTCTAAAACATGGAAGGATATAATATACAAACAACCTAAGGTACAGCTAATGTGTGAGCTAAAAACCCAATAGGGCCTGACATAGGATTCCATTGTAATATTTCATCATGAATTAACAAAATAAATATATTTCAATTTTTGATAAATAGGTTTGGGATTTCAAAATCATATTTAAACAAATCATGCATACATTTCAAATTATGGAAATAATTTACCCAAATGGATTAAACAGGAACTTTTATATAAAATATCTTATATAAATCATAAGTCATGTTA
The DNA here is from genome assembly GCA_963277665.1 of Viscum album. Classification (NCBI taxonomy): domain Eukaryota; kingdom Viridiplantae; phylum Streptophyta; class Magnoliopsida; order Santalales; family Viscaceae; genus Viscum; species Viscum album. The sequence continues at coordinate 1,881,307,741 of OY728136.1, forward strand.
GATAGTTTACAAAGACTAAAAAAATTTATATATCATATATAAATAAGTGAGAAACAGGGTCATCATCTAGGAGTTACGATAGTTCCATATTAAATTTAGTGATAACAACCAAAATTTATACACAAATCCCTCAACACTAGAATAATAGGACTCATCTATATCCCCCTTAAGAATAAGATGTGATAAAAAGTGTTTTTATAGAGTTGTAAAATTCCAGTCTGGGTCTAGTGAATTTCTATCCTAACATGTTTGTCCCAAATAACTCACTAAACACATAGGATTACTTGTTATCTAGTAGAAAACAATGATGGAAAATTAATTTCAAGGATGATTAAAATAAAATTTAATCCCATTATCTCATTTCAAAAATTCAAATTTTCCATTTAAAAACTAACACATGTTTTTAATCAAAACACTCCCTTTTCAAAGATAAAATCCAAAGTTATCTAAAAAGCCATTGTAAGCAATTTTTACCAAATAATATTTTTAAATAAATTAAAAAAAATTCAATTTCACAATTAAATTACCATATTTAAATTCCAAAATTTAATTAAAACAATTTTCATCAATTTTATAATTTAAATTTAATAATTTAAATCAATAAAACATTCTATAAATTTCAAAATCACACCCCAATTCAATTTAATTGGTGGATTTTCCCAATTTCATAAAAAAATTGAATCTCCAAAAACCCTAATTCAATGGAATTGTTTTTAATCAATAAATTAAATGTTATTTCATTTATAATAGTAAATGAATTTAAAATCAAAAATCAATAAATTTAGGGTTAATTAAAATTGGTAATCATGATGGAACCACCTACCTTAGGATTGCTATACCTCGAATCACAAAACCATAATCAGGATTTTCCATAGAAGAATGATGATGATGAAAAAGTGTATCAAACCTAGGTTTAAGATGCCAACATTGAGGGGATTATATCTTATAACCAACACATATATCCACAAAACCCTAAGAGAGAAAATAGAGATATTAGTAGATGGAGAACATGAATATAATACTAAATAGGAAGGATAAAGCATCATTCTAAAATCTTTTTTCCACATCTAGTGGGGAAATGAGCGGATACAAACAACTCTTGGGAGCTCTAAAAGAAGGAAAAATTGTTTTTGGGTATTATAGGTCAACAAAGTACGTTAATTGTGGGTCTTAGGTGTTATAATTTTAGAAAAATTATTTAAAATTTTTTTTAAACATTGTCAGCTTGGAAGGGATGCACGGTTTGACCAAATCATGAACCTTCGGTCTGATCCCCTTTAAATGGGCCACACAGTTTCTCAAAAGTGGGTGCATTATTTTGAATATTTTTTTCCAACCATGAAAAAACTCTTCTAACTTGGTTTTATTGGTTTTACTTGAGGGGGAACAAAGTTTCCACAAAACATACACCAACCGTGCACTAGCCTAGAATTTTCAAAACATTTTAAATTTCAACTAAAACATACCCAATCTAATCCCAACCAATGAATAGACAAAATAATGGGTTAAGGAATAACTAAAAATAGTAACTGTATGTTACATGATAGGGGTTCAAATTTTAAACAATTTATAAGGGGAAAATATTTATAAGACTTTTTCATATTCTCCATCCCCCACTGGGGTTTTAGTTTCAAGAAGTTATATTACATGATCTTCAGATAATCTCTATGAGTATCATACAAAGGTTTTATATTATTTAGAGAGATAATTTTGTAATGATTCCAAGAATATACATTCATCCCATGATTAGTGTTTCATTCTTGGACTATATAAGAACTATGTGGATCAATTGTTTAAGTTCCTCCGAATTTTTCTGAATAATGGAAATTGAATTTGATTTTACATTTGCGTTTTATATTTCAGGAATATATATTTTTGATTTAAATTACCTAAAATTTGAAATATTACAAAAGTATAAATAGGTATAAATTCATAAGAATCCACTTGAAAGACTCATAAATCCATTAAAGTCTTATGATATAGGAAATTTATTATGGTATGGGTGGAAGCTGTTTGTAGTAGAGTTTTCATGTTCATACTTAGTTGATTCCTTTTACATATTTCATCCCTCCAAAGTATTATGTGATTCCCATATAAATTCACATACAGACTAGAAGTATTATATGACCATTTAAAGTGTAATAAGGGATGTTTATAAGTCATAATCTCAAATGAATCAATGTGTTACCATGTTTAAAAAAAATTCGTATAAAAATTGCAAGGCCATATATCAGGGACCATAAATCTTATTATGATACTTTTAAAGTCTTATAGGATTTGTTTATTTTTCATTATTCCCTCAAATTTTTACCTAAAACCATTAAAATGAAAGAATATGTGTTGGATTTTCCAAATTATAATCGAAATGAATTCAACCATAAATAATAAAATTAAAAGCTTTAAAATAATTTAAACACAAAAATCCAAAAAATAATGTATGGATTCTAAATTTAATTCCAAAAATTAAAAAAATAAGTAAAAATATTAATAGTTTAATTCTAGAATCACCACATTATTAATTATGATATGATTGACTAGGTTTTATACAAACTATGAGTTTAATAATATTTGAGGAAAAGAATAGAATTTTTGAAAATGTTGGTTCTCATCGGTAGGCATAGTTTAAATCAAATGGATATAGATACTCCACCCATTTATTTTTCTTGAGAAAATTCCATTTTTGAGAAAATATGTAGCTGATACTTTTATGATTATACTAAACCGTTAATCTCTCACCAAAATATAGTACCACCAAAACATTAGATCTTGTGTAACCACTATAATCTCATGGTCTTAGGTCATGTAATTCTTATCATGTGGTTGAAGCTGGAGAGAACCATGTGCAACTATAATACCATGTGGTATAATAATATAACACAAACCCAAACCCTGTGTATCAAAATGAACACATAACCTCGACTAGTCTCAGATTGATTCAAGATAGAGTCTAATTTCAATTATATCTTTAGATCACCAATTTCTACTTGACATTTAGAACTTGTAGAAAATTTTCATTGCTTTTCAGGTGATTTAAGTCAATGGTGTTGTGATCCTTGATAAATCCTTCATGAAGTATTAGTAATATCTGGATAAACCATATAATCTATTAATGTCAAAGAAAAATATCTATTCTTTACATTTTATAACAACTTTTAACTTCTCTGGATTGACATAAATTCTGTATTCTGATACCATATTCCATAATAATATTAATTATTTGATATACAATCTTCAACTTGATAATTTATCATAGAGGTGATGACCACATAAAATCCTTAAAGAAATTATATGGTAATTCTCCTGACCCTATTTATTTTTATAATAAAAAATATTTTAATCTATAATCTCCATAATATTTTTTTGATGTATATTTCAGATATCAAGTTCATCTACCTCATGAAGACTATTGGAACTTTGGTTTTCCCAAATGAAATCACGTGGAACTCAAAGTGACCATACCTACTATTAAAATAAGTATTAGTAATTTAAGAATCCCTTACATTGAGTTGATGATATCTTGATTAGAGGTCAATCTTTTAGAACACCCTTTTACTCTTTAACTGATCAATGAGGTAAATTATATAAGGAAATGTAGATTTATTATTAATATTCACCCAATTAAACATTCTAAAATCATTTTATGAAAAAAGTGTATTAGGTCTTCTCAGGGAGATAAACTAGTGTGGATGAATCCATTAGCTTTCAAATCATTCATAAAATATTTAAATTCCTTTAGTTTCAAAGTCACCATATGATATGAAGTTAAATATATTAGCTATGCCTAGGAACCAACTCAATTGGAATATAAACCTACTACTCCATGGGTAAACTGAAAGGGTCATTTGGAAATACCTTAGAAAACTCCATAGCCACTAGAGGAGGCTCTGTCTAGAAATCCCCTTCACCAACCTCAACTAAGAGGGATGATATTAATCTACTAGCCTAATGAAGTGGAAGTCCCACCTGAATAGATGGTGGGTCTCAATACCCTTTTAAACACATTAAAACTGCCTTCATTTGTTTGTAAGGTCACCCTTCACATATATAAATTGACATGTAATCTATTCTATCTTGGTAATGATTTCAAAAAGAGTCATATTGAAAAGAAAGAAATTACATGATAACTCCACTTTCAATGTTGATATGACACACAATAGACATTAAAATCCACATTCCCTATTTTTATTGATTGGTTTTATATCTCTATAATATAAATCATGATATTATTTTAATGATTTAGTAATTCCATGATTTGGGATAAGATAAATCATGGGTAGAGGGACCCGTATCAAATAGAGAAGTATCCACAGAAGATACGATGAGAATGGTACCTCTAATCATCATTGGTCTGGAGGTAGTATACAATATCACGGTCATTATAAAACATATAATTATGGTTTTATATGTGATTTAAATAATAATTTAGACACTAGGATATCTCCCATGGAGAATTAGAGGTTTAAAGAGTTAATTTTCAATATTTTTTACAAAAATATAACATGAAATATGGGGGGTTAATTTTTTTTGAAAATAAAATGACATAATTAAAAAGTTAATTAATTTAAAAATGAATGGGGGTTTTAAAATTTTATGGGAGTGATGTCATTGATGTTTTACTAAAAATCATGAAATGTTCATTATTCTTAACAAAATTCATTGGGTTTAGTGCATTTCCTTGGTTGAGGTTTCATCGAAATCCAAATTGTCCTCAAGCATCGATTACCGATACACTAGAACCAGGTCCTTGGTGTAACTATAATTTATTTGAGATTAAGACCTAATTAAAAACTAATGGGATTACATGTTATAAAAAAAATCTTAATTTCATGAGAATTTAAAGTATTCTTATTGTTTTTGTAAAAACAACACAGTTTTCTAACATAAAAATCACAAACCTATTGGTCAAGAGAAATAGTGCATTTGTATTAAACTATCGAAAGATAGTTCAAAAATTATAAATATATCAAGATAAAAATAAAAAAAGTCTGTAAACTCAAATAAACCAAATCAGTGGTCATAAAAAGTGATGAAACTACCTCTCCAACTGTTCATCTCCCTCGTAATGACTTCCCACCATTTAGCTCTCCATCGAGATAAGGAAGAAGCCCGCATTAGAGTCTGTCTTCGTCCACAATATTCCGATAAAGATATAGAGATAAAAAATTTATAAGATGATAATATGACTCCTTTGAATATCTAAAATGGTTTAGTTTCTCTTTATTGTATGATCTTGTTAACTAGGTATCCACAGTTCTAGTTTATAAGAAATGCGAATGGTGGTTCGTGCACTATATTTTCATAATACCACTTGAAACTTAGAAGTTGTATAGGATATAGACTTATTACACATTATGAAAATCAAAAATATAATTTATAAACTTATTAACTATCTCAAAAAATTGGGTATAAATTAAATAAATATATTTCAAGATATAAAGCAATTATGTAAGTGTCCTCTTCACAATGAATTAATAAGATTATATCCAATGTATCAACATTTTAGCTTAGAAAATAGGAAAATTATGCATATGTATCTTATAAAAAACGTATCTAATAGGGTAATATATTTGTTCAACCATGTTGATTCTAACAGGACATATAAAATAGGTGAAATGTGTAATTTGTTTCATCTGTGTGCTTGGGTTTTCACATAGTTTTGGCCCATTTTTCTTCTACTTCATCTTGGATTCTCCAAATCACCTCCACATATGATTAAACTTTATGTCAAGTGAAATTTACTATTTAATTATTGTTTATAATGATTAAATTCGATTACATATGGAGTAATAGTTAATTAAAGTTTTATAAATTACCTCTCATTATCAATTAAAAAAATCGGTTTTTGTGTGGAATTGAATAACGAGTTACTACTTGATCACACCCACACACAAAAAACATTTTCACTATGAGTAAAATTATAATTTTAGAAAATTACAAGTGATTATATTCCATATTTAATGAATATGTTACGTTTAGTATAAATTTAATTAAATTTATTATTGCGAACAAATAAATAACCACACCAAGTAGTAAATCCCTGTTAGAATGGAATTGAGTGTGTGATAAATTATATAATAACAAAATTAATGTAGATAAATGATATTAATTCGAGAAATAAAATTCAACCATTCCATTAAATCCCTTAATGTTTGGGTTTTTTCAATTTCATTTTTATATTCCAACTTTTTATTTAATAAATATAGGCCATTTTAATATATTTGGATTGCCTACATATTTCTAACAAACCATACCAACACTATTTTCAACTAAATTTCGAAACATGCTCAATTAAGATTTCTTGGAATTAAGATATTCTTAATTTTTTCCAATGTATTGTTTTCAATTGTTATTTTTTTTACTTATTAACAAAATTAATTATAAACCACGAGCCAATATGTTAAAATAATGAAATAGATTAGATCAAAATATAAACATATGAAAATTAATCTCAGAAATGATTAAAATATTAATATAAGTTATATATATCTTCAATTAAGTATGAAAGATTCAAATATTTAGATTTTGTACAATGAGTTTTGAAGATATTAATTGAAATTAACTTACTATAAGAAAAAATCACATAAAGGGTAACAACAAATCAATGGGTTTTTAATGACACAATCATTTATATAATTGAATAACAAGTAATTGTACTAAAAACACACCTCAATGTTTAATCCCTACTCATACTAAAATTCCATCTATCAAAAAAATTATTAAATATTAAAACAACTATAAATGGGTTAATTAAATAAGAATTTTCATTAAATCCCAAGGATGGAGATGAATATATAATATAATATTAATGTATTAATTTATTATTAATTTTACTATTATTGTTTAAAACTAGAAAAACAGTCTAAAATAAGAAAAGGTATAATGTTATTATTTATGATATTTATTACTTATTTTATTTTAGTTTTTTACCTATAAGAAAGTAAAAGGACAGAATTAATAATTATAAAATAAATATACTCTAATATTACATATATATAGAGTGTGTACTTATTTTAAAGGAAATATGATCCACAATAATTTATCCCATACTTACGGTGGGGTTCAAACCAATTTTCATTTAAATTCTACTAATCGCCCACAACCATTATATAAATGTTTGTACCACTAAAATTTCATTACCTTTTTGGTATTTTATTTTTCATGAAAAACATATGTATAGGCTATGATACATATAAAAACATATATGATGCATATTTATTTAAATTAAAAGAAGTGGAATAGACATGAATTCCATGGTTGGGTGGCCCTTTCATGGGATGGAAGTTGAATAATAGGGCTTGGTGGCTCATTGAAATTAAAATTATTTTCTTTAGTGGTATATATCTCACAATTGGGATTATACTCATTTGAAACACTAGGTATGGTTGTAATGGCGGTTTTCTTAGGATGAGATGATTCTAATGGAGGGTATATTTGGATTTTAATTTTTATACCACTCCCATGCGTGACAACGCTAAAATTTTCTCCATCCCTTGGGTAGAAAATAGTTTAAGAAGGTTGTTCACTAAAACTTTGAATTTAGATTTCCCATACTGAGTTAAAGAGTTGACCAAATTTTTTTTATATTTCATGGAAACATTTATCATCTATTTTAATTGGATATTATTTGATTACATTTGTTTCAATAAGTTGTCTAGGATAGGTTCAGGTTTTGTAGGGGGTTTTGGAAAGTCCTTTTTGGTGATCAAGGATTTTTTAGTGCTGCTTGAGGATTATTACGCAACCCAGAGTGGTTCCATTATAGTTGAGGTTGGTTGGAATACCCCACTTTTCTATTGTGTTGATTATATTTCCATCTAAATTCATATTAATTGTAAGAATTTTTCTTAATTTGTGTGTTATGGGCAGCCTAAAAAGATTTACTAAAAAATATCAGAGGGTTTTCTAGTTGAGGGAATCAATCCAAATAGTTGGTGTTAGTGTCATAAATATCACACTGAAGTAGAGGAGGAGGTTGGGATTTCCTATTGGAAGGAGAAATTTGTTATAGCAGGGTAATTACCTCTTCAAACATCATGTCCACCTTCTACTTGAAATCATAAATCTTCACATAATGGTATCATATGATGGTTAAAAAGGACTATGAACAAAAATATTGAGTTTTATAAACTATTTTTTTGATGAGGGTCCTTAAATTTATGATAATCTTGTCCAAATGGGAAAAATATTCTATAAATTTAATCATTTTGTGATCCATAGTGTAATATCCTGGTGTGCCTCACTATAAATAGTAACTGGATAGGTGGAGATACATCATCTCTAGTGTGCCTCATCATACTCTAGAGTATTCTAACTATGAGTGGGGTCTAAGATGGTATAGTTAGGAGACTATACCCCTATATTAGATTGTGTGATAATAGATAAAATAACCCAGAAACATCCATAATATAAAAATATTAAAATTATATAGGATAAATAAAATGGACCATTCAATAATAATATGACGTGGAAGTGAGCATACAAAAATATAGAAAACATAAACCCATTTGTCCGACACATTTATTTGGAATACAAGGAAAAATAATATAAAATAATATAATAAGAGGACCTAATCTATCTCTAAGCCTCACCTCATCCCACTCTATAGACTTTAATATATCCTATTAAATAATTAGGTGTTGGGCCCCAACCAAACCTATAACTACAATAAGTGAGGTTTTCTTTGGTAACCTTGTTCAATGGATATCCAAGTCGGGTGTGAGTACATAACTCAGTAGGGAACCACTAATGAGGTATCATATATAACCATTTAATATAGTGTATGCGCACATGACATGTTCAAATAAATAAATATCCTTTGAAAAAAATAGACCACACTTGATCCTTTGGTCAATGAACCCAATCGACCATACTTTCTTTATATAATTTTATAGTGTCTTTAATCATATTAGGGGCCCGATCCACCTTGGTATATAGATAATGACACGAGGGACTGATCCACCCTTTTATATAGTATATTTATTTGGGTAACGATCCATTATAAAATAACTACCCAAAGAGTTATCTATCATGATATAAAATGTTTCCTGATATCATATCCCCCAAAACGTGGATGACTCGACCACACCGACTAAATACCCCACTATAACCTAATAACTAGAAAGTGGAGGAAACTACCTCCTCTTCACGTGATAATATAATCTAGACTCCAAATCTATGGGATCCCATATAGTAGTGTCAAAAACCTCCATGTTGGGGGATTTTTTTAAAACACCTTGTATGATGTTTTCATTTCAATCTATATAAACACCACCCTGAGGGAGTTTTCTTTTATGAATACGACACCCCCCTATGTGTGTTCAACACCTCAAACATAAATATATATATCTATATCATCAACATGGGTGAAAATCTACCTAACCCATCATGAAAACACATTCAATCACCCATGATACTGAACCTACTCATCACATCCATTAAATCCTCACAAACACTAATCTAAGTTCTTAAGTGACACTCGTGATCATCACTACCCATTCTCGGGTCATTAAACCATTGGAGGACCTAATGGGGCCCCATAAGTTATGAAAAAGGTACATTAATTGGGGTTCTCAATCCAAATTAATCCATAAATAATAATTTACTACCAACACGGTCTTACAAGTAATAAAAGACCAATACCTATTTTTAATGGTCCATTGAGATTCCCCAAATACCTTATTAACACCAAGGCACAATCTAGGCTAGGTTACACAACTGACCCTTCACCCGCCTTCCCAGAGTCTATCCACCTAGGCTATTCGTATCATATATTGGGAAGATGACTCACCCCATGATCATATAAAAGATCTAATGGGATCTAGGTAAACTTTAGGTTCAATCTTGGCCAACCTCTAGTACAAACATCCCTTGTCACCAACATCTCTGAAGGAGTTGGTCAATGTACCTTACTATAGATAAACTACATTTATAAATCTAATCCCATACATGTTACACCCCTCATGAGGGTTCATGTGTATCAAGTAATGTATTTATTTTTAAGGTATAGACCATTAATGGTCATGATATGGACTTGTTCACAAAGTTCCAAATCTTATTTCCCCTTTTCTCAGTCTAAGGCATTCATTTTAATTTTAAAAATTTACTAAATTTCAGGATTGAAATTTTGTTCTACTAAAACCTTCCAACTATCTCAGTAGCATGTATCCATATCTCATTCACTATAATCAAAATATATTAAACCATAGGGTATGTACTAAGGACCACCCACCTTAATTTCAAGCCATTCCCATCCAAATAACACTATTCAGTGGCTTTTCCTATGCTCACCATGTTGGAAAAGTCTCATCACTACCCAACCCAAATAAAAATAACACCTAAATTTTTACCTGGCGATCTTCATTCACCCTAAAAATAGACAAACACCCATGTGAGGTCCGAATTGAACTCTTGAACCAATTCTAGGAAAATACTTCATTTGTAATGAAAATTACACCACATAATTAGTTAAAAATATGTTTAAAATTTCTATAGTTACCTAACTCATCAAAACAATAATCAATAATATGAGAAAATTGTATCTAGACATTCTCCAATTAGGATACATAAAATCTCCATCAATTCGGGATGATTCCACTATTTTATGGGGGATTCATCACTCAAATTCATAACTAGAAGATCAGAAAATTATGGATACATAAGTAGAATAATGGAGTCCAAAGTACTAAGAGATTTACTGAGAGTCACTAAAAAATGATTTCAAATACACCCCAAAAATTTTGGGGGTACCAAGGGAGAATTAGAGGAGCCACCACAAGTCCACACAAGCAAGAGAAAGAGGGAAAGAGGGGATACCCAGTCAAAGAACCCAATGGAGAAAAACTATTTTTTTACCTTTAATGGGGAAAGGATACCTTGCATTAGACCAGTAGTTATCCAGTTCATCAAACCATCTAGCTTGGCTACTAGATAGACCACCCGCAAGCTGATGGAAATAGACAATATCCCCAACCACCTGACTTTCTGTTTGTTATCAATCACTAATCTTAGACACCTTCTGACTATTATTCTATTTTTAAAGACATTTGTTTTTGGTGTCAAAACTATCAGAGTTCTATTCGAAACTCTTGGTAAAAATTTGTCTTCTTCATGAATTGAAAACTCAAAATATCACTAAATACCAAAACATGTAATGATGTAGGGTTTTATAGCATCCCCACTATAATAATTGTCATCCTGAAGATTCCTTGGGGTTTATTTAATCACATATATTTACATACTTCATTGTTCATTTCAAATACAGATGACCACATTCTTTCCTTTAGTGGTCAATGTGCATCTAATGTGAAACATTAATCATAAGGTTCTTATACTTCTAGAAACCAACCTAGCACTTGAATATATTCTTAAACAAAAAGATTAAAGTTACATGATTCTATCCAATTTGACACAAAACCTTTTCAATATCATATATTAATAATCAGGGTTGTGGTACTCTCTACTATATAGATCTACTAATAATGGATAGTTTTGAGTCACGATGATCCCTACCATTATAATATCTTATGAAAATGAAATACATTCATTATGATGATGCACCTAATATTGTTTAAATAATTATAAACCCAAAAATATATAAAAATACTTGTCAAACCATGTACTTATACATGTTCTTAATTTTAGATCAAACTAGTTGAGTCTCTTTACCCATACAAAATGGCCTTGAATACATCATATTTCCCTAAATATCCTGGACTGATCCTAAAATAAAACTTCTTTTACTAACATAATGTAGCTGATGTAGTTTCTAACTTATCACATCAAATAACATGTTAAAATGATAGTCTTCCCTCCCAAGGTTGAATTTTACCAAAAACACTTGGACTCAACCACTGACGTGTGATCAATTTACCATATCACAATGCCTTAAATCATAGATAAATTCCATGATCAGACCAAATAGAAACACCGAATTCAAAACTTGACCATTGGTGTAACACCATGGTTGAAACGACATCCAACACAAACCATCATCATGTCATACCATAAGCATGGAAACATGATAAATTTGATGGAACTTTGAGTAAAATAATTTTCATTATAATTCCAACATTAATTATTAAACTCTATCTAGAATTACACATGAATTTGAAACCTAGTATCACACATGGAAGTAGAAAAAATAATTTAATTTTATCCACCCACTATTTTCCCACGATATGTTGACAATCCAAAAATTGGTATCATCTATACATGAAACATATAAAATGAGGATCACACTCACATAAATGATATAATTATCCCCTTTATAGAGACACATCCACCATTTCTTTGTTAAATTAAAATCACAACCATCAATGTTCACAAAGTAATAATGTGATCTAGGATGTCATTTATCATAGCTCCTGATCTAGTCCTCCACATGGCCTAAAGGGTGTTCCTTATCCCTATGGGATGATAACTTGTGTATGGACATCACTGGACAAAACTTGGGTATGATTTCACCTGTATACAGTAATAATAAATTCAAAACCAATGAAAATGAATAAAATAAAATTTTTGATAGAGATAAACAAAACTGAACATCCAAACAGGTTATATAACTGATACATAAATAAAGGAATATTAAAAATAAACATAAGTAAGAAATATTTTAAAAATAAAATTAGTTAAATGACTGATACAAAAACTCAAATGTAAATAAAAACCCCAAACCATCCCAACTATCCTCCACATGATCAACAATAAACATCCAACCATATATCTACCCTGGAGGATCAAAAGTGGAAAAAAATTGAAATAAAACCTCACCTGTAAAATATTACTATGATTTAAATAGATTTGTATGTGTCCACAACTGACCAAATCTAACATTCCAATTTAATAATAAGTCCTATATATTATATGTTTAAATAAAATTTATAAATAAAGTCATTCATAAGGTTTTACAAAATAAACTCCGACACATAACTAGTGTTTTAAAAATATTGTCCAAAGGTTTTTATTAAATAAAAAAATCACCACAAAAAATATTTCCCCCCAAAAATAACTATTGGAAAAACCTTTTTTTTAAAGTACCAATTTAAAATCATTTTATAAGATCATATTTTTGAATTTTTAAAAAAAAAAATCAAAATGGACTTATACTAATTATACATGGATTGTCTTTGTCCATAAGATCAAAGAAGATAACATCCATAGATATAAATTGTCCATAAGATCAAATAAATCAACATCCCTAGGACACCTTTATTAATGGGATAAAACAATTTTGATATCATAAGGGCCTTAAAATCAATCTCGTATAACATTGTTGAGGTATATGAAAAGAACTCTTTAGTAGACACATTGTTTGGACTTGATTTTCCCACACACTGGTCATATTATATATCATCAGGAATACTAGGAAATGTAAAATGGAGGTGAGAAATGAGGAGTCACATATGTGAAAAATAAAACATTTTAAATTATCTCAGACCTCACCCCTCCACACCATAAGAAGATGAAATCCCATATATTCAAAGAAAAGAAATATATATGAATGCATCGATAATAACCATCTGATCATGGGTTCATAAGACACCACATCATAAAATAATTACAAGGGGATCAAGGGAGTCTCACATATTTTTTAAAAAATCCTTATTTATAAAATATCAAACCATCACTATATTTTCATAAGATTATTAGAATTTAAATACAATTAAAAATTTTCCAAACACAACTCAATCCACTGTAGACGTAAATCTCATCAAAAAATATTTGAAAATAAATTGGAAATCACACTTCCTTTTAAAACGCTATTTGAAACATTCAACACCACTAATTTCCTTCAAAATATAATCATCATGGGATAACACACCACTTTGATACCAACCAACCAAACATGATCATTTCAAAATCATTAAAAACCCCAAAAAATTGATATAAATATATACATTGTTGAAAAGGTGTTTCAAATGTTTCATGAAAGGCCTACGACCCCCATCTAAAATAAAACAACCAATGTAACCTATTTTAAACAATTTAAAAATGACTAAAAGTTTTGTTTAAGAAGAAATAAATATAAGAGAACTTTGTAAAACCTCAATCTAATTATAAACACTGCTTTTAAAATGAAAAAAATTCTTTAAAATCCATTTTGTTATTTTCATGAACACTTCGAATAAAATACCATCCCATATTAAGGTTTTAATTTAATATAAATTTCATTTTCTCCTTAAATTTCATACATATATGAATAAATAAGAAAAACTATTTCAAAAACCTAAAGAATTGAAATTGAGGCAATATAAATTTAAAAAAAATAAAAACCAATCTTAGTTCAAGGACCACCATGATTGATTTTTTCTCCATTGATGGAGGAAACTCCCAAAATCCAAGAAATTCCCTCGAAAGTTTCTACACAATCAATTACAATTGATTTGGACTAACCCCAACCCTTAAATTGGCCACAATAGAGATTAGGGTACATTGGAGAAGATACATAAAGGGGAAAGGAAGGAATATATGATAATGAGGGGTTTATAGGGATTTATTACTAAAGAATCCACTTGAATCCAATGTAAAAGAACTCAAAATAGAAAGAAAAGTTGTTATTCTACAAAGGGTGTCATGCCTTGTATATTTAAATGAGAGGAAATAGTAAATTATGGATGAAGTACTAAAATTAAAGAGTGGGAAAAGTGAATTTCCCACTTTTAATAAATTATGGTAGGTCACATTTTTTGGTCACCTAGTTTTCCAAACCACGAACAAACTATGTAGAGAACAATACAAAGATAAAACACACTCACAGAATTTATTTAGAAACCCTACTTATTTGGAAAAACCATGTCCCAACTAAGATAAATATAACAAAAAAATAATGGTTTACCAAATTGTGTACAATATGTGCACTCCAACTCAGATTCATTAGAGATACCACATGGGTTCTCCTAGGATCCAAATATTTTTCACTATACCATATGCTATACATGATGAAAATGCATGCCCAAACAAATGAATTGAAAAACCAGATGAGTTGGGTTAGCCACATAGTCTTTTATAATCTATGCGGTAAATCTATTCATAGAAGGAAAATACGAAATTTCAATTGTTTGGGTTAAAACTATAATGGAAACATAAAACTACCTCAAAAATCATAAAATGATATAAAATAAAAACTATAAAGAGAAAATGGGTGTCCCAATACTCCTCACCATTAAAATTGATTCCCCCATAAAGTATTTAGTCCAACTAGAGGACAACCTAAGATAGATTCTAAAATGAATCCTTAAGGAAATGTATTTGTTCTTTAATGAAAAAAAAATTCTCAAACAACCTTTGGCTAAATAACTAAAAAACGATCAATACCCAATCAATAGTAGATCAATGAGAGGCTATAAGAAATATGATTCCTTATATAGTTCTCCCCACCATATAGAAATTATCTATAATAGTGGAAAATCCAATATCCTCTTACACATGGAAAGAGGGAATATCTTATCTACTATGTTCACAAAATATCTAGAGGGAATTTAAAAAATTTCACTAACCAAACAAGGGAAAACGTTTCAAAATCACAAAGAAAGAACTACTCTATGAAACATCCCAAAATTATTATAAAATTGGATCACTAATCCAGGAAATTAGAAAAAGGAGCCGAATAATGGATGATATAACTAATTATGTAATAAAATAGATCTAACTTGAGGGTTATAACCAATATATGAGGGTTTTTGAATTCGAGTCATTTGAATACCATATCATGGTAATTTTAATAGAAAACAAAGCCCTAAGAAATCTATAGTCCAACTAAAAATAAAATTAATACCCAATGTATCCATGTTTGAAATATATGTTCTTACCATTTTCAAAGAAATAAGAAAAAACTATACCGTGGTCCATACCATATAAGGTAAAAAATGGTGAGGGGCAAAATTATTCCCACAAGAACAATTACTCATAATATGAAACCAAAAAGGACCCCAAGAAAAGACCTATAAGGATTTCCTTAGGCCCCAAATGATATAAAACCTACAATTATAAATACCAAAATAGATTTTCATCCAAAGGGGACACATACAAGACTCCAAGGATACAAAAAATTATGGAAAATCACCCATAATTGCTCAAAATATTCCATGATCGACTATGGAAACATTCAAAATCATATCTCACATAAAAGTCCAATAAAAACCATCCTTTAAAGATGTGACTGTAAAACCAAACTCATAATTCTAAACCAATAAAAACTTGATCTCCAAATGATCCACTAGAGGGAAACCACCCTATAAAAATCAATTTAAAAACACACTAAGAAGAAAACAACATATTCCACTCCATTCAGAATTGGGAAATGTTAACAACCGAAGGAGGAAAGACGACTAATAAAACATTTTAGATACACACTAGAAATTTCTGGGAGGATTACATTAAATAATGGAGTACATGATCTAAACCTAGTCATATCACATAAAGAATAACAAGTTTTCCCAAAAACATATAGGGGATAAACAAACTCACATAGATTGTTAAAATAAGTAAGTATTTCCAAAACACACCCCTTTAAATAAAACATACCCATAGGAAACGAACCCACAATCTAATTTAAAAACCAAGGCATCATTAATATTGAGGCTTCTTTCACTAAAAACCCAAATAATACTATTTTGAAATTTAATCCCTCGTACCTTAATAAACATGGTAAATATGAATCATTTCTAAATCTGATTAAAAAACACAAACTACTGTTAAAATCAAAAACCACATTAGGTTTCATTAAAAAAACACTCATGTTTGGAAACCAAATCAAGTTTCTTAACTACTTTTAAACATGATAAGAATAAAAAGATAACTTTGAAATCACTAGCATTAATTAATATAAGAAAAAAACCTCTTAAAACACCATTTTCACGTTCTTAGATTAATTAATAACTTATAAAATACTAATAAAATTTAAAAAAATCAACCACTTTGAATCATTTTCTAAAAAATCATTTAAAAAACAATCTCCATATCCTTGTTTTAAAACCACAAATGATTTTCTCACAAAACTCACTTTTCATATACACAAGAAGAATTCTATACCAAATGAAAATTTGTACACATAACGGTATAATGTGAGTCGGAACCAAAAATTTGATCCAATGATGCCAAAATATCCCATGAAAAACCATGTCACTTTCCCCATACTCATGAAACCATAATGCAACACAACATTAATGAAAAACCACAATGAATGAAAAAGTCTCACATTCCTATGGATACTCAAGGATTTAGGTGAGAAAGTTCTTGTGACACTCCCCCTGCACCATCCTCCTGAGTCCTAATAACCTTATCTCCAAACTACCATCACCCTAATTAAAAAGATGAAATTACAATACCTAGGTCTGAATAAAAATGTAGTTTATTATACCACTTTTTAAGGAATCGACTACGGATTCCATATTTCTCGGTTCCTATACAGGTTTTCCACATGGAATTAAGGAAATTACTAATCCCCATGGAATAGAAAATAGTTTCTAGGAATCAATGAATGAATCATGGGAATTATTTATCTCTTATAAAATAATAATAAATAAATAAAAATTGAACATTAATGAAATAAAAACCCGTCCAGTGATAAACATTAATCAACATCAAAATATGATATTCAAATCATTCATAAATAAAGTAATAATGCAAACAAATATACATAAGAAAGAGTATAAAAATAAAATGTGACAAAGAAATATTAAAAAAAATCAAAGAAAAATAACAACTTCATACTATAATAATGGATCTTTACATAATCAATGATCATCATCTAACTATAAAGATCCCATAGAATATCATATGAGAAAAAATGATAAGGAAATGAACTTAAACATAAAAAATATAGTTGTCATCTAAAAAACATTGTGTGTCTCCATAAACCCTTGAATATAAGAAGTATATATTGTAATAAATCACTATAATTCTCCTCTATTTTACATGTGATATTTTAATTTACAATTTTTTTTAAATTACCTATATTCTTATGCCTTTATCTTATCTACTGATTCTTCAAAAAATCACAAGACATTATTTTTCATTAAAAAATTCCATGAAAAGTATTATTGTAACTTCATTTTAATATAGCTTCCATATATGTATTGATATAAGATACACCAGGTCTTATCAGACACCATTTATCCAAAAAATTAACCAATCCATCTTTGAATCACACGTTTTCCTTAAAATATTTGTTTTAATTAAGATCGATCCAAAAGAGTACAACCACATTATATATTTTCTCCATAACAAATATTCAGGAAACTTATATTTTAAACATGTAGAATTCCCATAATTTCTTTATTTTTTGGCCTTCATTTGTGTAAATTACTTATATACATATGGATTAAAAGAAATATTAATGAAATGTAAACTATTTTATATGAATCATGTGGAGAGTCATGTGACTCATATGTGATTCTAAATAACTCTTAAACGGTGTGTAATAACTCATAAAGAGTCCTAAAACACTATTTTAGAATATCCAAACATTGATGTGTTTTAAGTTGACTTATGAGGATATTCAGAGTCACTAATTAGAACCATTAAATAACCTATATGAAACATAAAATTTCTCTATGGTTGTCTTAAAAGGACTCAAACACAATTCCAAATGAATCATATATTTCACTTTCCTTTTTAATATCACTAACTCCCTTCTTAAATGAATCAAATATAGTTTTGAGAATAACATATATACAACAATAATTCATTTTCCATTTTTTGAGAAATAACTCAAACTTCATGAATTCCTTCCTAAACATCTTCATATATATATATTTAATGAACCTCCAAAAAATAGAAAACCATCACCTCAAAATATATCATGTGAGTTTTAATATTATTTTCACATTGTCAAAAATAAAACACAATACACATATCCAATTAAACTCTTTTTCACCTCACACCAGCTATAAAAAATAAATTATCTACCCAGGATTTCAAAATCTTAAAAAATATCTTAGACTCTATAATCCACCCTGTCATTGTGAGATCCAAATTTCAATAGTACACTCTCGTGCTACCTGGGTTATGTTGGAACTGGCTACCCTTGGTCACGGTGCGACATGCCCCTTAAAAAAATAGGCCCTCATTAGGTGTTCAGTCACAATGAACCCTCCCTTATTTATGATGTTGCCCATATCCTTGGAAAATAATCGAACATCCTGGGATGAGTAACAATGTGACATCCTCTGGTTGTGAAATGACACAATTATTTACCATGACTAAAAATCACCCTGGGCTGGGTTGTAGTGTGACCTCCCTTCTTCTCGAAGGGACCAAAATACTTCCCAGAGTTACAATTTTTTTAATTTGGTAAAACTATATGGAATAAAAAGAAGAAAAAATAAATAAAAAATAAATTAAAAATATCAGTATATAAAAATGGTCTCGTGGGTGATTATTGAAAAGGATTCCAAATGAGAAACAAAAAATTATTATCATATATTTTGGATATTTTAATTATTTGTAGGTTAATATAGACATGAATATACATTATCAGCTAACACAAAGATTATTTGATCTATATTTTCATGGGTAGATTAAGAGAGTGTAAGTAGAGGTATATGGACACACATTATGGGTTTTGGAGGATTATCTCAGGATCATGGTAGTAGAAGAAACTCATTAATTTTATTGACCTATCATCATTGAACCAACATGAAGTACAAAAGAACATAAAATAAATAGGTATGCCATTATCATAGTGAGATTCATCTTGATTTAACATAATATAAATTTCTTGATGGATATCACTGAGTGAAAACCCAGGAACTCTCTCCTCCACAGGTAATACGCAAGCCACTAAAATCCCTGTATACTATTAGGGGCCCCCAAACATGAATGGTTTCCTAACACATTCCCCTTATTGAAAAATGGAGAACAGGTTAAAAAGACCTTCAAATATGGTTTTTTGAAATCACACATCCCAAACAATATGGTATCCACCCATTTTATATTCTCCCTTGAGTTAATAAAGGGAGTTTGGAGTGGGATTCCAACACATGGCAGCTGACATGCATTACCCATAACACATTCCAAATGGGATCTCATAAACAATTGAATTCATTAAAAAATACATGTATATATAATGAAATCATCACATTTATTTGTAAATAAAGGTAAAAGCTATGGTATACAAGTAAGTGGAGATGAAATAATTATCTCATATCATCAACCTATCACACGCTATTATATATACTGATCATATACTATTATTGATGTATATTTATTTTATGTAGTAGGATATAACTTAGCATATATCTATAAATATGATATCGCTACTTTAGTACATTTATAACATTCTCTTACTTATACTAAAATACAAAAAGGGTTTTATAAAAATCATCACAACTCTTTGTGAATGAATCCAAATACTTTTAGGATATGGTTTATCAAAATATATTCATTTTAAATCAATTTTTTTTACAATTTCATATCCCTATTATAGTTACTAATAATGTGATGCTATGGGACTTTATAACATTAAAAATAGATATTAATTATTAAATTTTTAGATGTAATAAACCTATAGCCTCTAGTAGAGCATCAATGTTACTCAAGCTAAAAATGGATCTACTGTGATCTCAATCAAACATACCCATATCTCCATTTAATAATTTCTTCCTAAAGATATATCATATCAGTCATTTTTATACCTATATAATATATTTGTACATGAAATTGGGTGACCACTAGACATGGAACATGTGAAAATAGTATAGAAAATCCCATATATTTAGGATTCTATGAAATTGACTAAAAAATTTGAATGAATGCATCACATTCCATTCATCCATGTTGCATGAAAATCAGATTTCAATCAGCTAATCAAGACTTTAAATTTAATCATTTTAACTAAATAAATAGCTTATATGACTTTACACACCATATGAGTGAAAAAAATCCATATTGATTGCGCTTTAACTGATGACATGATCAATAACAGACCCAACCATCTGTAAATTTTCTATGTCTAAAGGCTTGTATAAAAATATATCAAATATTTAAGGATCTAAATCTTGATACCATTTCATACTCAAGTAATTAAGATTCATAATAATTTTACACCATTAAATACATTAATATCTATATGGAATTCCTTGTGATATAAATTTTCAGGTCTTTTTAGATAATAAGTATTGAGTTATTACCTCAAGATTATATTTTTTTATAATGTAAAATAATATTTTTATGAAGTAAAAGAATATAATTATGCTAATCTAAATATATTATCAAAACTAAAAATAATATAAGATGATCAGCAATTTGGGAAAACTAAAAGTCAAACTTTTATAAGATATTTATCATTTCACTTCATAAAAAATTTTGTATAATGTGAAAGAATGGTAAAGTGGAGATTTAATTTACAAAGAAAATATAAATTTAATTTTATAAATAAATTGAAATAATAATTAAAAAAACATACATAATATCATGTATAACATATCATATATGAGAAACTTATAGATAATGTTTATGTTTTCTCCATTTATAGGGGTTTTATTAAACTCATTACATTTATTTTCAATTCCTACCAAGTACATGAAATCCCATGTAGTATTATAAATAATTAAATCTTATGATTTTTAAATTTCTATTTTATGGAAACATATTCATCATATTTGTATAAATAATTTTATATAATTTTTAAAATCAAATAGGAATAATTTTTTAACAAAATTTGTTTTCCATGTATTAAATGAATTTATTTAAAAGAAAAATTTCATAAAAATTGTCAGTAATTTTCAAATATTTAAAAATTAACATTTTTATTTGGATTTATTTTAATGTAATATTATTCCAATTTCACTGAAATTAATCCAAAAATTTAATATAAATATTAATTAAACATTATTTTTGTATAAATTCATTTTTGGGCTTAAAACAGTTTTTTAAAAACACTCTTATATTCGTTTTGTGTTCACTTTTGAAAATTAACTTATCAATATTCTATAGACTGAATCAAAAATATATTTAATATTTTGAATCATACAATTAAAATTTATTAATTATTTCATTTTCATTTTTGGTTATTAATGAATAATATCCATGATAAATTGTTATCCCCACGGTAAAGGTTAATGTGAGTTAATCATGGTTAAAAATTTGTGATGAGGTCACAAAATATGACCTAGAATTTCATTATATAATATTATATAAATGATTTTCAACTTAAATATTAAATTTTATTGATCTATTTCCACTTTACTGTGAGTATAAAATATATTATAATTAAAAGTTAATAATAATTACTCGAGTTCCATAAGCCTAATATATAAAAGGGATCATCCTATCCTCAATTATTCAAAAACCTTGAGAACTCTAGTTTATCCAATAAATACCCAAATCCCTTGAAAATATGTATCCATATTTACTAGTGGTTTTATTTCTTACAATTAAATCATATAAGTCTTGATGTGTAAGATAAACAAAGTTTTACAATGAAGAGGAATAACTCTTAACCTATTTATTTCATGTTTATTTATTTATCTACTGTAATAAAACATATCATATACATATGATATAATAACATACTTATCACAAATATAATAAATTGTTATTTTTATTGTGGTGTAAAATTTTTTATCTTTGATTTCATCCTATGAGAAATGAAAACATCACCCTTACATATGTGTGAACTACCACCTCCACACAGTAATGTATTTAATTTTTCATCACCCCATCGGATGGATAGTTATAATGAGGGATATAATAAATATGTAATATATATATATATATATATTATATTATTATTCTTTGTAATTATAATATATTAGTCACCTTCTTACCCTTTCATCCATTGTAAAATGATAACTCCACACATATTTTTGTAGACTACCACCTCCATAAAGCGATGTGCTTCATTTTTCAATAACACTGCACAAGGATGGTGATAAAATATTAATAAGAATAAAATTAATAATATTATAAAACCATTAAACCTTGATCATGATCAACCTATAATGGTTTAAAAAAAATTAATGACTCAATGACCTCAAAACATCTAATGTAAACCTATCCAATTTAGTAGCTAAACAAAACATGGAAATAAATGAAATTAAAGGAATAATGATAATATAATGAAAATAAAAAATAATTATTAAAAATAAAATAAAATAAATAATTTTATATTTATTATTTATAGAATTTATAAATCTAGGGGAGACTTATGGTAATTGATTTTTATTTATTACCTTGCATTAAAGAATTCCTTTCAAAACAAATTTACACAATTTACATGTTCCTTTGAATGTCTCAATTTTTTTCTAATTTATACATAAAAAAACATTAAATTAAATTTTAATCTATTTTTTAATTCATTTAAAATGTTTTAAAAGATAATTTTTTAAATAATTTTCATATGGGTTGTTTTTATCTTTTTAAAAAACTATAAAAATAATTTATTTTTAACATATATAGATTTAATGAATTCTACCACCACCATAAATATTATTAATTTTCAAGATTAATATAAATTGTTATATCACTTTTTCATTAATATTTTATTCCTACAGTTTTTTAAATTTTCTATTTTTAATGTTTGTAAAAGAAAACGATATTTTCCATTTTCTTATGAGAAAATTGAAATTGTTTTCTTATGGGTTCAGATGATTTTTTAAAGGAGTTGGGTTTTATAATGAAAATTTAAAAAATTAAAAAATTTATATTAAAGATTCATGTAACTCTCCATACCTACACTCTCATAATCTGGTGTGAATAAAGAAATTTGTTTCATAACAAATTTGAGATGAACTGATGTGGAAAAATTTAAATAATCAATAATTAAAATACCACTAAAGAATATTGTTTAATTTACATTAAAAATACATTTTAGTTTTATAGATTTATAATGTTATGGAAAACTTTTGAATTGAAATTTTGGAAAATTTCTGCTAAAATCAAATTTTTTTACTGTATAATAGACAAATTAATCCATAATTAGCATTCAAAAAATCTCAATATACTCTCTAAACATGATAATGTTCCGGAAATATATTATGTAATAAATTTAATTATAAAATTTGGAAATAGAAACATAAAAAGGGGTGATATAAAATTATTATTAATGGTAAACATTATGGAAAAAAATCAATGATCATTAGTGAGCATATGTTTAGAATAAATAATATGATAGGAATAGATAATCAAAATAAAGACATAGTCAAATGAAGTAGTGAGTATAACATTTATATGGTTGACAAATCGATAAAGAAACTAATGGGTAACAAAAAATGTATCCTTAGAGGTGAAATGAATAATGATAGAAAACTAATTCAATTCCCCAAGATAGGATATCTTGATCTTAGATTCCATGATCATACCGTCAAGGATATACATTTTTGAAATATTTTTTATGGTAAGAAATACACCAAATGTCCCAAGATAGTTTGTCTCATGACACCTATTAATGCATCGAGGGGTTATCTATAATGTGACACATCCATAATTAATTATTTATAATGAATTCATCAGATGATGGAATGAATAAGATATAAAATATATAAGTAACATTTTTTAGTAATCAATAAATGTCCACACTAAAATAATAAATCTGCAGATTTTCAATATTTCCCCAATAAATAATTTGAATAGATTTTTTATAAGAATAAATCAAACTAACACTGTATAGAAAAAGTTTTGTTTGGGTAATTCAATAATTTCCCAAATAAACTGATTTTTGGAATATAGTTGTAAACCATTAAATCAATGAAATAGAAAATAGGTTATTCAAAAATGAAATGTATTGAATGAAATTTTATGCCTATTAATAGTGGATGATAAGGAAATACAATGCTAGAGATAGATCATTTAATTGATAGAAATAAAAATTTTATAATACCATTATATATTGTAGGTTTTTGGTATCATTTGTGTAATTTTATTTTACTTATAATATGTTATTTCAAAGAATATCTAATTAGATGATATATTTTTTTTGAATTTTCGAAATATGTATTAGGAAATAAGAAATATATTGATCATTTTAGATATTTTTAAGAGAAATATTTTATAAAGCCATGATAAAAATATTTTTTTTTATATAACCAAAAAATGTAGAAAAACTTTCAAATAAAATGAAAAATGTATAAAAAGGTTTTGTTTACATGGAAAAAATTAAAAAGTGATTATTTTCAAACATTGTTGAAAATAAACCACACAAAAATGTAAAAATTTTATTTAAAACATTTACTGAAGGTAAATTAGAAGAAAATAACATAAATAAATTATTTATCCATAGATAATTATATTCATAAAATTCTCCTACCATGGGTAATTGAGGATCTAGATAAAAAAGAAAATGTACAATCAATTTCCTTGTTATGGGTAAATAATGAGCCAAGGGTGAAAATAAAAAAGTGAGAATACAAGTACAACCAAAATAATGATGAAAATACAATAAAATTATATGGATTTTAAGAGATAAATATATACTAATTCCCTAGTTAAATACATAGGTATGTGATTATACCATCAAAAATAATTGATGGCGTTCAAGATGAACCATGTATCCTGGAAATGAAAATGTGAAAGAGAAACTCTTACAACCGTAAAAATGGTCAATTCAAAACATATTAAAGGATGTAATTTCAAACCGAACATTAAATACCATGAATAGTGAGAGTATTTTGATTCAAAATATTAAAGTGGAAGTAGATACAACAAACAAATTAAAAATGGAAGACAATAAGAAATATGTCATAAGGGGTAGAAATTCGAGACAAAAAACCCCTTACATGTAACATAATCGTTGTTGTAAGAGTCATTCAATAATGAGGTTATAAGGATTAATTTAAAACCATAAAAAAGGTCAATATACAAAAAAATTTATTCATTAGATATAATAATTCAAACTTGTAAAAATATAGTTAAATATGTGCATTTCTAACTCAATGGATGGAAATTGAATTAGTAAAAGTTGTTAACATAACATCAATTTAGTTGGAATACACTCTAACATCTTTTTTCTAAAAATAACTATATCCATTTAATAATTTATTTTTAAAATATATTAACTATTAGAAAATTTATTTATAATTATTCTCAAAATGTTTATTAATTATTTAATATCTAGTTTTGATAATGGGTGTGAATATTCTTGATTGTTTTGATCAAGTTTCAAAATATTCGTGATGTTATTTATTGAATTACCTAATTTAATCATTATTAGATCATTTATGGTATTCTAATTTCTGTTTTAATTTTTTTAATAATTATATAATCTCATTTTAATGAACTTTTATTCATGTTAATTAAATATGAAATCATTGATGAACATGTTTTGATGATTCTGCACGAACAGATGTTGGTATCTTAATTAAAAATTTTAAAATTAATTTTTTCATTAAATAACCAAAATAAAATTTTTATTTGATTATTTATATCATATATTATAAATAATTATTTTCTAATATTCATCTGTGATACTATTTTATTTCATTTTTAAAGTAGGTGGTTAGACTTGCCCAAACATGTACATACCATAATGGATTATTATTATTATAATAGTGGTTTCCTTTGTGAATAATATCATTTTATCGAAGAGTAATTGTATTATTTATATAATTTTAAGGATCTTAATCATATTTTAATAGGGATTATAAATAATAAATAAACTAGATTATAAATGGGACACATTTTTTTTGTAGAGGCGACAATTCATACAATACATGATTCACATTTTAACTTCTCGAAGAATGGGAGGAAAAATGGGTGGATTATAATTTTTTCTATATATAATATTGATTTTATTATATATATATATTATTTACTTTCCAATTTCACCCTTATAACTACATAATATTGTAATTGTGAAAAAATGAAACCCATCTCTTTGTAGAGGTGGTAGTCCACAGAACACATAAATGGATTTTTTGTTTTTTAATATAAAAGGGGAAATGTGGTTAATAGTTTTTACATTATAATAATATAATAAAGTAAGAATAAATACTTATTTCATTATATATTAACTATAGAATCATATTTTTGTGAATGTAAGAATAAAATAAAAGAAGATAAGAGAAAATTAAGTACTCGCATTAAGGACTTCGTATTTCCATTAGAATTATACCTGGAAATGGTGATCATATGATAATATATTGTGACCATAGGATCTATATAGAGGAATATGATTATAGGTTATGAATAAAAGGTACAATTTCTAAAGTAAACACAATTTTTAGGGTGGTATTTAGGGAATGCATAGAGGTCCCTTTTATAATAGGCGAGAATTCCTTTTTTATAAATATTTACACTTTAAATAAATATGGCACATGTTTCACATGTAAATAAGACTATAAAATAAGAAAATAATGGATTGGGATATGATATAATATCAATAATAAATCAAAAATTAATTTTAAATTATTTTAAACATTTTTTAACAGCCTTCACTCTTAGATTTTTCACTTTTACCATTTTTGTTTTATTATGGTATGCAAATTTTTCTTATGTAATTTAATTTTAATGCATAAAATATAAAATGGAATTTATTATATAAGTTATACCTAATAATTAAAAATATAAATTTCATATTATTAGAAAAAATTTCCTTGAGTAACAAAAATAAATTTTCACATTAGTGTATATAAAACGTATAAACCTGTTTTTATAAAATGTTTATTTTTATGCATAAAAATTATGTGCCAGATTAAATTATTAATATACATGGTTTTCATGATATAATTTTTTATATTTTGAAATATATAATTTATGTGGATTTTGGAGAAAGAAAAAACTTATTTTACTAAAATAATATATAGTCAATTGAAAATACCAAATCCCATTTCATCTATTATGAAATATTAATTAAGTTCAGAAAATGATAAACTTATGTTTTATAAAGTCATAATGGTATTTAATAATATATAATTTTACTCCTTAAATACATATTTGATCAATTAAATGAGTTTTATAACTTCCAGGTCTTTCTAATATAGTGACAAAGTCATTAAATTTAATGTTTTGGTAAAAACTGTGATTTTCACTATTCACTTACAAATCAACCATTTTAGATAAATCCCAAATATTTATATTAATATAATATTTATTTAATGAATATAAAAATTAAGATTATTTTCTGAACCTAAAATTATAAAATTTGATAATTTATCTTTTAAATAAAAAACAATGAATCTATTTTTATAGGAAAATGGCATTTTAGACTTACTAACTATTCTAATTCTTATTTCCTATCAACTACTAATCAAA
Organism: Viscum album; assembly: GCA_963277665.1. NCBI lineage: Eukaryota > Viridiplantae > Streptophyta > Magnoliopsida > Santalales > Viscaceae > Viscum > Viscum album. The sequence goes on from OY728136.1 coordinate 1,881,335,926, forward strand.
TTATAGTTAATATATTATTTATGTCAACAATATATTTTATCCATAATATTGTTAGTTTCACATTAAAATTCAATTTTTTGAAATGTTACATTTTAAACCATAAATCAATCTTATTTAGTTACACTAATTTTATTTATCAATGCATTAGCTTGTATAATACCGTTATTTTTATTTAAGCATTAATTTCAAAATTAAGTTAAATATATTGTTACCCTCCAATTATAATGCAATAAATTAATGAATTTTTTTGTTATGTGGTTTTTTGTAGTTTAGTGTTTTGGGTATCACATGCTATCGAACATATTAGGTCTTAAATGAATATATAGTTTAAAATATGTGGGTGTTAAATTATTTGCCATTAAATAAAATTTTTCAACAAAATTTTAATTATTACTAACTACTGAAATTTGGTGATGATATTGTTAAGAAATTTATCACTCAGAATATCAATTCTATTATAACTTATACCTTACACTCAATGTCAATATTATATCACTAATGCTTCCTCAAACAACATTAATATTTCATAAAATCAATTAATTAGGAATGTATATACCCTAATCATATATTCTACTAATGTCTTTCCCAAACCATATATATTTATAAGACATTAAAACACTATGAAACCACACATTCTTAAGAAAGTTAGCATTATCCATAACTTTTAAACGTTATTAATTACTTAGGAATAAGATCACACATTAGGCAATATGTTCCCAAATCCAAAGAATTCCATGAACATCATAAAAAATACAATGAATCTATTTTCAATTCCATGTTAAACAATAATGTATAGCTGATTTTTTAAAAATCAATCAACCGTTTATTATTTAAACATGAAGTATATATTAAACCTAAGAGTTATCTAACCCTCAATAAAGTGTTATTAAATAGTTATCATAAAAAATATAACATAGTCATAAAATAAATTTTCATGGTTATTGATACCATTTTATTTGTGTCTAAAAAATTTGAAGAAAAACTAATGAAGAATAATACTTAGATGTATCACACAACCCTCATAACATATAAAATATTATAGAATATAACTAATAAATAACACCTACAAATGAAAATATCTATGAGTATAAATATTTAATTTTTATTAATATATCATCCCCACCACCTAAGGGAATACTAGGAAACTCACATTTTATATCATAAAATACCTATATAGTACATAACCCATATTACCTAGTAATCCATAAATATCCAAATTGAAATTTCAAGTAAATAAATTGTTAATCTTTTGGAAAATTACTGGAATATATTTTTATATGATAATCAATCAAATTGACACCATATAGAGAGAGTAGTATATGGTTAAGTCAATAATTTCATAAATCGACCCTATAATCAATGAAATGAAAAACATGGTATTCACAATGGAAATTAATTTAAATAAATTTAATGACTATTAATAGTGTAAGATTAAGAAAGGAAAAGGCATTGATAAATATTTTATTTGATAGAAAAGAACAATAAATAATTCATCCAGAGAAATAAATAGGATGATAACATTTGAATAATTTCATTTATCAGGTATAATATATATCAAAGAATAATTAATTAGTTATTTTTTTAGTTTTAGAAAAATAAATTTGGAAGAAAGTAATATCATTGATCCTTTGAATGAATTGTAAGAGAATTATTTTGTAAAAATATGAGAAAAATAATTTATTTTAAAAAATAACAAAACATAGAGAGAAAGTTTTATATAAAATAAAAAAGGTGGTAAAAAAATGTGTTCATAGGGAAAATATTAAAAATTTGTTCTTTTCACACTTTGATGAAAAAAACACATACTCAAAACATTAAAAATATCATTATAAATTTTAAATAATTAAAATTAGTAAAAAATGTCCTTAATCAATAATTTTGGAATATATATGTAATTTAAGAAAGAATATAATGAATATGATCATATTAAAAAGAAGATTCTAAATTAAAATAATGTTTTTGGTTTCATTATGATGGGTAAATAATTAGAAAAGGGGGAAAATAATATCTGGAAATGATTATTAAAACCAAAATAATTACTGTAGTAGACTAAAAATATAAGGTTTTTAGGGAGAAAAGTACAAAAAGTCACAATATTCAACATCATTAAAAATTTGTTACTATTTTAAAATGACACTGGGGAAAAAACCATCACCAAATTTTCAATGGAAGTATCGAAGGATATTTAGAGTAGGATCTTGAAATCTGATAAAACCAAAGATATTTTTAGACATGAATGAAATATGATAGTGAATACACCATATTAATGAAATAATGGTGCATTATAACACATGTCTCATGGATTTGAAAATGAGATAAAGAAACAATTACAACCTAGGGAACTTCCAATTCAAAACAAATCCAAGATATAATTTCAAATATAATATTAAATACCATGAATAATGAGAGTATCAAACCAAAAAATATTAAAGGGTCCATACACACACTATAAAAAATAAAATGCATTATAATAAGAATTATGTCTCAATGGTTGAAAATTTTAGAGAAGAAACCCCTTTTTTGTAACATAACATTTCAGATTAGAATCATGGGATAAAAAGGTTATAAGGAAATTTTTTCTAAAACCATAAAGTAAAAATGAAATGAAATATATTTTTTTCATTATTTTGAATAAATCTTACTCGATAAAATAGAGTTAAAAAATAATGTTTGTATATTAATGGATGAAAATTGAGTAATCACATAACCTTACATTAATACATGTTATCTTGAAATGTAATCCAACCTCCTTTAAAATAATAAAACTATCTTAATAATTAATTTTAAAATCTATTTCACTTCTAAATATTTTTTTAAAATTCATTTATAATTATTACTTACATGTATGTTAGTTACTGATTATATATTTTTGATATTGTTTTTGATTAATATTTATCATTTTTAGAGTAGTTTTATAATTGAAATATTTTTTATCATTATTATCACAAAATTATTCAATATTAAAACATAAAAGATAAATTCGGCGATGAACATGTTATATTGATTTTGTATGAACAAGTGTTGGTATCTTAATTAATGAGTTTAGAATTAATTTTACCATTCCAAAACCAAAATAGAATATATATTTTATTTTTTACATAATATATTATTAGCAATTATGTTCTCATATTCATTTTTTATATTATTTTATATCATTTTTGATGTTGGTGGCTAGAACGACCCAGACATGAACATTACATAATTAATGGATGAGTATGACTATGAAAGTTTTTTAATTTGATAATAATATCATTATACAAATACCATAGTGATATTAATTATATAATGTTAATGTATTTAATCACTTTTTAATAGTGGTTAATAAATAACATATAGAATAGATGAATAATATGATACATCACATTATCGAGGAGGTTGTCTGCACAATGCTATATAAAAATTTTCATTTATAAATCGATGATAGGTTAAAAAGGTGTATTATAATTTATATCCTAATAATAATTATATTATATATGTCGCATTTAATCATTAACTCCATCGTTATAACTATCCAAGGAAGGTGGTTGTGAAAATGTAATTCATTGATTTGTAGGTATTCCACACAATACACTAATGACTATTCTGTTTTTATTAATAGATTAGTGGAAATGTGGTTAATAGTTATTAAATTAGAATAATAAAACTCAGTATAAAAAAATAATTATGTAATTTTATAGTATTTATAAAATTATATATGCGAAATTAAGAATAAAAAGAAAACAAGTTAGGGGAAAAACAGTTCTCACATTGAGGGTTAGAGCTTTCCTATGAAAGACTCCTTAGAAATGAAGGTCTTAGGATTATATATTGAGAATAGAGGCTCAATTAAAATTAATAGTATTATCTATGGATTAAAAAAGAATTATTTTCAATTAGAAATTCATTTTTTGTGTCCTTAAATGGGTTGTGAGAGGCCCCTTTTAAAAGTGGTTATAATGACATTTTTATAAATATTTTAAATTAATAAATAGAGAGAACATGTTTAGAAGACTCATACATGGAATATAATATATAGGATGATGATATAAGATCAAAAATAACTTGACCATTCATCTTCCAAACAGCTTTTAAACTTGTTTTTAAGTATTTTACTCTTAGAGTTTTCACTTTTACCATTTTTGGTTTATACATTATAAAATTTTTTCACATAAGTAATTTACGTTAAATAATTTATAATAAATGAAAATTATTAAATAATTTTCACATAATTAGTCCAAATATTAAATTTAATTTATCATATTAAATTTATATTCATAAGAAAAATAATTTTTAACAATATATTATGTAATGTGTAAAAAATTGTTTTTAGAAAGACATTATTTTTAAGCATAAAAATTATCTAGTGGATACATTTATCAATATGTTTTACCATCAGGATAATTTTTTTATTATAACACAAATAACATTTTTGTGTATTTATAATCAACCCAAAACTAACTTTTATAAAAGTGATATATAATTAAATGAAAAGACCGAAAACAATATCTTTGTTTAGAAATATATTACTTAATTTCAAAAAATGTTAAACATAGGTTTGATAAATTGATAACAGCATTTAAAAATATGTATTTTCATTCTCTAAATACATATTTTATCAATTGAATGGTTTTTATACTTTTAGTTCTTAATTATTTAATGGTAAATCCATAAATTATAATGCTTTGGTAGAGATGGTATTTTTCACTATTCACATAAAAATAAATAATTTAAAAAAATTATAAAAATTAACTTTAATAAAATATCTATATGTTAAATCCTAAAGTGAATATAATTTTTTCAACTAAAAATTAAAAAATTTGAAAAATTAACTTGCAAAAAAATATCGAAAACTATTTTCAATATAAAATAGATGTTTTAAAAATATTATATATTTTAGATATTATTTCATACAAATTAATAATCACAATAGAGTAAATATGTTATTATTATCATTGATAAATTTTATCCATAATATATTTAGTTTCATATAAAAATTCAAATTTTAAAATAGTTACAGTTTGTATTAAAAATAAGTCATATTTAGAAACACTAGTATAATAAATTAATTTCATTGAATGAATAATGAACTCTATTTTTTACTTACATGTTTATATTTCTTAATTCTGTTATATCTCTTTTACCCACCAATTCAATGACTATAATTTAATGGTTATATATTGTTCTGTAGTTTTTTTGGTTTGATGTTGCGTGTATCACATGCCATCGGACATATTATATCTTAAAATAATATATAATTTTAAATATATGGGTGTTACAATATTGTACATGAGTATTATAGATAATGAAGATTGGGAATTATATAAATCATTAAAATTGTTGAGGCTGATATAGATATAAATTTCATTATGTTATGATATATTCTTTATATTGAAAAATTAAGGAGAAAATTATGTATGTTGCCCCTATAGAATTAACTAATATTCATTTATTCAACCATGGGTTAAACATGATTGAACATAGGATATGAATATAATGCCACCAGATTCATATTTTATACTTATTATCAATTTTTATGGAAATAATTTTATTTCATGAGGTATGGAATGTTACTGAAATTTTAATGTTGAAATTTGGGTTTTCAAAGAAATGGATTCATGAGTTCCCATGTTCCATATGATACCTTTATGGATTTGTTTTTCATATTAATGGATTTGAAAAGTTTTATATGAGAAAAAGTTGATTTTGTTATGTGTATATGTTATATTTATGTGCTCAATGTTTTATTACGAAAATGGTAAACATTTTCAAGGGTTTATATATTTTTTCAATGGACTAATAAGATTGTTTTATTTCTATTTCTCTTACTGATTTTTTGGTTAACATACCGTGTTTTAAATTTTTTTACATGATCTAAGGATGGGTCGAAATTATAGAAATTTTTATCTTTACACTTTAAGGACCCATCATAGATTAAGATAAAGTGTCTTGAATGAAATATGTGCGTAAACTTAATGGGTGGTTTTTGTGAAAAAACCTACACTATGTAAAAGTTTCCAATTTTTATGTAATTATTTTCATAACTATATAAAATAATAATCTTAAAATATCTTAAATATAGAAAATGGTTAAACTATTTCTATAATTAATTTAATTATGTTTTTTATATGATACGAGTTGTTATAACTTACCTATATGACCACCTGATAAAACCCACCCACGAAACTCATTAGTGAGTTACATATATAAATCAATAATGTTTGAATAGTGGTGAGATTATGAATCATATTACTAATGATAAAATCTTTGAACATTTTCAAACTCCATTACTCCACTAAATTAATTATTTTCATGATGATAAATTCTATTTTTTACCTAGAAATATTTCTTTATCTGTAATCATCATTTAAGAAATAATTTACAACAAACATATCCTTGAAATTTTTTATTAACTAAGTTAACTATTTACATCAATATTTAACCAATATACCATAAACCATTAATCATATAATGTGACATTAAATTGGGAATTTGAATTTCATAATCTTTTATTTATTACCTTATAAAATCATTAAGTCCAATTATACTCCCACTGGGATTATACATTATATATTATCTTTATATTATCATTCTAATATACAAAAACTTCTTTTTGTAAGGAAATAAAACTTATTTATATATAGAGAGAATATTTAAAAATAGAAATTATTTTCATATCATATATTTTATTTTGTGTGTTTATATTATTTTTTAAGAAAATAATTTATTTTTTGAAATATTCCACTGATGGTGGTGGATTCTAAATTCCTTATATTTTTTCTTGCATCTTGATTTAAACTTTTATCATGGGAAAAACATTATTATCCCTATCTGCTTGTCAAAAATATTATCGAATATGATGAATCATAAACCAATTGAATAAAATCCAATATCTCATAGTTTATATAAAAATATATAAAACACAATATATCTTATCATATAAGATAAATGTGATAAAAATAAAAAACCTTTATTATGATCAATTTTAGCTTGATATATTCCCTTTTATTCAAATAATTAGGGTAGAAACTCTCCATTTCATAAATTGAATGTAAAATACATGATTTTTCAATTATTACCTTGATTATTGACTCCAATATACTCAAAATATGTTAAAAATATACATTTTTTTTATTAAATTCCCTTTTAAATATAATAATTAATTTCTATTACATTGATTCCTATGATAGAAAATCCATGGAGTTTCAGAAACCACTTCCAAAATTCTAAACAATTCGATCCTATAGAACCTTTACCCCCTCTTGATAACACATTTGTATCTATGTAACTTTATTTGATACTATAAGAAACCTTATGGGTCTTTGCAAATATTTTTTATTCTTTTAGTTTTAACTTTTACCCATGTATACCGTCGATATAGAAAGAGAATAACAAGATCACATATGAAATCCTGCACCCTTAAAACAATTTAATTCATGACTTAATACATAAAGATACATTTGATAAAACCCAAGAATCTTATGAGATTTAGTTTCTTTGGGATATTAGATATATAGAAAAATAACATGGAGCATGGGTATAATGGTATTATTAAAAACCATAAAAAATGCAATTATATTCCATTGATCTTCTAAAACTACATGATATAACTGAGGGGCATAAATAATAAATGAGTGGTATATAAGGACCACTTAGGGAATAATCAAATTACATCACAAGGTAATGTATTAAATGTTATTCCAGAGGGAAATCAAGGTATCTTAACAAGGGTGAGAATTATTAATTTGATCATTGGATCATGCTTTAAGTCTTTAACAAAAATGCATAATGGGAATGTGGAAACAACAAAAAACATGACATAAGCATAATTCATGGTGAACATGCCAGAAAACATCACATGGTGAAAAAATTCACATAATTTATTAGGTTCACTCCCTAATATCATACATAAAATCTCATTAGACATGATTATTACCCAATGCATTAGAGGTATATATTGTTCCCGACCCAACCATCAATGTCATATCAGGAACAATCATAATTTTTTCACATTGATGTTACAAAATATTGATATATTTCATTAATTTTAATCCATTTATGAACTAGTGTAGATTAAATACTTTTAAGTATTAAATATATTAGGAATAGGGACCTCTATGTGAATATTGTTGAGTGTAAACAAGGATGGGTATTCACAAAAAATCTATTTGTCAAAACAAATCACAACATAATGGGGGGGGGGGGGGGGGTACATAAAGATTCATGGAATGGTGTAATGAGAGTTAAATGGGTATATAATCACATGAAAATAATAATAATGGTAATAATGATGTGAGAAAAAAAATACAAACAAGAAAAATTGAAAATGAAAATGCATAATTTAAAGAAATATATTTAATAAAGAGGAGAAACAGGTGATCTATTAACATGAAAGGGATCTTCTAAAGCATCATAGAAAATTTTTTAGATCTTGATAGAACATTGGGAGGGATATATAGAGGTATTGGATGAGTAAATTCTTGATCCAATGGTTATTTGATCAGAAAAATGGGATCTTGGTTTGGTTTACATTGAAAAATTGAGGAGAATTATTTATTAATTTCTAAACATAGATTTTAGATTCTATATGTCAAATTTTATCAAAACCCAAACTGTACCATGTTTTTTTCAATTGTTTCAATCAAATAGGGTTTTACTTCTTTATTTTTTAAGGCCAGTATCCAAAATCATTTAAATAAAACATGTTGAGATGTGAAAGTGGTCCATGCTTAGAAAAAATTGATTTTAAACCATAAAATATAATTTAGGTTTTAGAGGATTCATTATGGGTTTACAAAATTAATCCAATAACTTAAAAAAGTAATCAGTTTAAAGGATACTCTTAATTTGGGACATGGGTTATATTTACAGTATTTATTATATCACTTTATTACTTGTATGTTGTCATTTTACATACATTATATTTATATTGAATTTAAATTTTACCCATAAATTTGGTTGTCTCTTAAAAGAATGAAAAATTCACTACTGGATACTATCAACATTCTATTTTAAAAATTAATTTTTGATTTTTTTTAAAATTCATTTAACTATGACAATTTTTAATTTTAAATCATAGATCCAAATTTATTGAAAAATAATGTTTTTATATAATAACAGTTTTCCAAACCTTATGAAAATTACATTTAACATTACAAAATTATATTTTCAGTTATATTTAATATATATTATTTAATAATAATATTTCATTAAAGAATAATTTATTCAATTTTTTTTTTAATTCATTAGACATATTTCCTTGTTTGAAACTGCATATTTTTTAAAAATATAATATGTGGTTCACTATATCAAAGTCAAATTTTATCAACCATTATTACTTAACCATTAAAATTTAATAAAAGATATATTATAATTTAAAAAAAAATTAATTTAAACTAATTATGTTAGGTTCTTGATACATAAAAATTTATTACACCAATTAATGTCTAATGTTTAAGGTATGTGATGATAAGATTTTTGTTGGATGGTTCAAAATTCGTTGTTTGGGATATGATCCCAATATGATTAAAATTATACCATAAATGGTTTTATTCTAGCTTTATTTATTGAATATCATATTTATATTGGTCAAGGGAAAATCCCACTGATTTTATATTCCTTAGAAGCTTTGAAAAATGGGCTTTATAGGGTATAATCCAACTGATCGAGGACATATCTTATTTTTTTCTGTCAATTTGATTTATGATAACACTTAATATATGATAATCATAATGATCACTATAAAATGGAAATTTTATGAGAGCTTACTATGTGTAACTATATTTTAATTCTAACAGGATATAACTCATAACAATCCCAAATAACCAAGGTAGTGAATGAGTTTTATATAATTTTTTTAATAAGTAATTTAATAATTTGAAAATGGAATTTTGTTTATAAAACATAGGTTCATTACATTCATTCCCAATTTATAAATTTCTCTTTTCAAATTATGTTTGTAAACATAAAAAATATTAACGTATTTCAATTTTATCACCTCTTCCAGTTCCCACTTTGGTTCCTCAAAGTTATTGCATTACCATAGCACTTTTCTCATGTGAGATGTCTTGTTTCTTAAAACTATGTCATTACGATATAATATCCTCATTGGATGCTTCTCACATGAAAATTCATTCTCTAATGTTACAACTTATGGATTCAATATATGTGATGGGTCTTGTATGTACTTCCTAAATAGAGATACATGAATAATATCATATACTTGAGAAAAGTTAGGCGGGAGTTCTATTCTATAGGCTATCGCTCTGCTAAGATCATGGATCATAAAGGGGATGATATATCTATGAAAAAGAACATCATTATTCTCATAACTCATGACCTTATAACATAGTGATATATGATGGGAAACCTTATCTCTAACCTCAAACACTAGGTCACATAAAAGATTGTTCGTACATCTTTTTTGTTGAATTTGTGTGGATTTTTTAGCACACTAAATGGATTGATATTTCACTATCATTTCTTAGATAAGATAAAGACACATCAACTTCTGATGTCCAACTTTATCCAAGAATGTTTTAGTCTTGAACTTCTTCCGATAAAAATCCCCCTATGGTGACACATTAATTCCATAATAGAAATTGTTTTTATATATGAACTATTCAAGATGAAGGCGTTTCTCCCAATATCATAGTAAATTCAGTGAACAAGGTCACACAATTTCATTAAAAGTTAGAATTGTTCTTTCAGATTGAACATCCTTTTAAAGGCCATAAGCATTTTTGAATCGTTTTTTTTCATCTATTGTTTTGTGAAGACATCTCCAAAATGTCAAGGTAAGCCTATGATCTATATTATATTTAATGGAGAGTGGAACACCATAAATTATTACAACTTCCCTTATATATATCATTGTGAGACGATAGAGAGATAAATATTCCTTTTTAGTAATGAATTGTTCAATATCTATAAGGTGAACGACTACCACCCTGATGACATTATCTTCTGGAGTGGTCCTGGGGAGTGTTATGGTAAAATACAAGGTTATCTTTTCCTATTTACATACTAGTTTTGGCATTTTTTTCATCATACCGTTAGATTTTTTAGCGTAGGATTTTTGGAATACTAAGAATATTTTTATAAATTTGTCAATATAACTATTCATTCTATCCCTATAATATTTTTTCATTGAATATGTATAAAAATTAGTTGTTCCAAGATTCATAGAGAAGGACGACCTATGTTCATAATCTATAATTTCCCTCTTTAGTTTTGGTTTGTGTGGGACACATTTCTAGGTTTAAAGCATTATAATTCCATCTTTAGAAAGGTTGAACTTTGGAATATTTTATATCTTTTTATATAGAGCCTCATAATATTTTTATACCTATTTGATCCTCTTAGGGATGTATTGTTGAGTAGTTATTTGACCAAGGTAAGATGAATATCCTTTTATAAATCCCAATCCAATACTTTTATGTCCAATAATATTGGTTCCGTTCTAATCCTCATCATGGATAGATTTGCTGGATACTTTCTACTCAACATATTTTTATTTATTTCCATTCTAAGGATGATAACAGCTGAAAAAATCCCAATCCTTGATCAGTTATAAGAAAATTCATTGGTTTATACTAATCTCATTTTGTGTGAATATATACTTTCGCCTTTTATGATCTGTATATATTTTTAATTTCTCCTTATAGAGATAATTTCACCAAATCATCACTACGAAGATCACTCCTACCAATTATAGATCCTGATTTGGGTAGTTCTACTGATGAATCTTTAATTGGTTGGAGGCATAGTCTATCAATTTTGTATCTTTATTGAGTACAAAACCCAATAATTTTTTTTGATGAAACACTATATATCACAAATCCTTCCTCTATTATGGGTAATGAGAGCATAGATGTAGTGAATAGACTCTTATTTAACTCTTTAATTATTTATTTTGATTCATCAATATAGAAAAGAATTAAAAATTTCTAATTTATCTTGGTTAGTGGGTTGGAAAATCATTACTTGTTTATCAAAAATCCAAAATAGTATCCAGTGAAACCAAGGAATCTAAAGATCTCCATCACATATGATGGTTCAGATCATTCTTAAATTTCCTCTATTTTTTAAGGATTCATATATATTACTATTGTAGTTATAACATTCCCCATTATTGTTAATTTATCTCTCCAAAACGCACATTTAAAATAATTCACAAATAAATTTTCTTTTCACAATGTCTTTAGTACAACATTCAAATACTCCTCGTGTTTCTCCTTTATTTTGGAGTAGTTAAAAATATCATCTATAAAGATTACCAAAATATGTTGAGTTAATAACTAAATAGTGTATTCCTCAAGTTCATGAGTATTTTTGTAGAATTATTGAGTCCAAATGGAATCACTAAGAACATGTAGTGCCGATACCTTGTACAAAAAGTTGTTTTGGGGATATTTTTGTTCTTCACCTTTACTTGTTAATATCCCAACTAAAGTTCCACATTAAAGAAATATTGGGATCCACACATTTTATCAATTAATAAATAAATAAGTGGAAGATGATAATTTTTATTTATCATGATCTTGTTTATGTCACAATGTTCAATGAAAAGCCACATTGACCTATCCTACATCTTCATGAAGATGACCGGTGTACCCCATGGTGAAACACATGGGAATATAAAAAATTTATCTAGATTCCCCAATAGTTTATTCAATAGATACTCATGATTTAAAATGGATTTTTTTATTCTTTTATTTATCCGAATATCAAGGTATAAGTTTAATCATTAACTCAACCACTCAACTAAGAGGATAACCTTGAAATTATTCGGGAAAAACATCCTTGGATTACCTTATAATTGGAATGTCTTCACAAAAGTTACTTTCTATATTCTCAATCATTTGAGCTAGATATTATATGTCATTAAGTAATAATATCTGTTATTGAGATGTTTATTCCAAAGGAGAATCATAACAAACTATTGAATTCTATAGAATTAGAGGGAGTTCTGTGATAAAGAGGGGGATTTCTGTCTCTTGGAAATTTATTTTGGATATATACAAGGAAATATAATTCATGACCAAAATAACATTAAATTATTTTCAAGGGAGTATCACATGGTTTTATAGTAAATTTAACCCAAACATTTTTATAGGGTATGTATTAAATGATTGTTATTCATTAATCAACCCATTTACCTTCTTCACCAATAACCCGAATTCCTTGTTTTGAGGTGGTATTTGAATATATGTACTAAACAATCATGATGTGAAATAATATTTATAACTAGAATCAAATTGTATGTTCATTATTCTTGAATGATAAAATAGCATACATATCACCACTTAATTTTTGGGATCCGCCTTATTAGTTATGATGAAAAAATATAAATTTTTATCTCTAGGACATGGAGGTTTTTGGAATCAGTTACCATGAGAAGCCCTTATATTAGTGCATAGATTTAGATAGATTCCTTGCCCCTTGTAGTTGAAACATTGCACAATTGTTTGATTATTGAATGGATTATTCCTTTCTTCTATCACATTGATGGGGTTATGATGTCATTAATCACTAACTAGGTTCCCTTCCCTCCCACACCTAAAACATTTCCATGTACACTCAAGGAAATTTCTAGGATACTTTCTCCCACAATTCTGAAAAGTGGGTTGTTTCACCAACTTTACACATTGATATTTCTCCATCACACCTCTATGATTAAAATACCTTCTCCACTTCTTATCTACAAAACTATTATACCCACCAACTTCAATTATTACTTTGAGGGAACATCATAAAATTTCATTATATATTTCAATGTCTTAAATTTCAAAATATTATCATAGACTCATATTTATTCCACAAGAGAAGAGGTCAAATTTACAGTCAAGGGATATGAAAAAGGTAGAGGCATATCATTAATGTCTTGGGAGTTTTTCCTTGTACACCACAATGAATTAATCATCTTATTTTTCTTACGGCCAAGGAAATCCCTCTCATTTTTCTCTTAGAGAGTGTAAGGAGAATTATTTTTTCAATTTTCTCTATAATTAATTCCACTCCATTACTTTTAAATCCTCATCAAGCATCATATTTTTGACCAAAATCCACGATTGATCAGTTTCTACTTCCACATGATAAATTTCCAAGATTAAAATTTCTTGGTTATATCATTTAAGGATAAAGAATATCTTTTCAATGGTGTTGATAAAATTTTCCATGATCTAGGTTTCATTATATCCACTGAATGTTGGAGAAATTTGTCACATAAATGTATCACTTATATCTCTTTATTTCATAGGGTGATTTGGGCATTCATATTTATTAAATATTTTGACCAAAACATTAGTTAATGGAGAATGTATTTTCATGAAGTTCCCAACACTTTCACCTGTCGGGTTGGGCATATCAATTGGGTAGTGATCACATTTCCCGAAAAATTGCTAATGAAATTAGTTTATCCTATTTCAATCCATTGACTAAAACAAAGTGGAAATTAAGAATGACAATTTTTAAACTATTAAATACTTAAATGGGATACCATGAAAATTAAAATGATAAATCATATATTTTTTACCAATGAATTTCATGGTTTCAATAATAACATACGGTTCTTTTAATCCTTTAATAATGGTTCATAAAAATATAGCGAATTTACCAAAGTATATCCCCATAGAATTTCAAACTATATATGTATTAAGGATCATTTTCATGAACTAGTTGATGATGAAGTGTAGCTGAATATTCCCCTTTTAGGGCTATTACACTTAGGTTCAACTATGCTAGTGCCAATTCCACTTCTAGTATCTATATAGGAAAATATTTTCGTGGAAATCAGTTACTCTATAATTAGCAAATATTTATGGACATTTTCTTATTTTTAGTATTATACATAATGATTTCACTATAATTTTATAATCTTAATCGCAAAAGTAACTAGAATTATCTATAATTTGAAATATGAAAAACCTTATATTTTATACACTTTAATTCTTGATTTAATACATAATGATTCACTTAATAAAACCCTATAAGACCATGATACCTAGTGTATTTGGTAGATTTATTATATAACCTAATAACATGGAACATGGGTGAAATTATATTATTAAAAAACATCAAAACATTACCTTATATTCCATGGATATTCTAAAACTGTATAGTATAACTTGGGGATGTACGTATCAAAGGGGTGAGCTATAAAACTCAGTAAGGGAATAATAAAAGTATACCCTAAGGTAAAAAAGTACATGAAAATCATGATGCATATCAAGGTATCATAATAAATGTCATTATTACCATTTTTTATTTGAATTATGATATATGTCAATAACATAAAAGAAACATAGGAATGTTGAAGCAACATAATACTAGATATAAGAATAGGTCTAGGATAACTTCCAGGAAAACATAACACTATTTAAATGTCGAATCATATATTATGTTTAATCCATAATCCCATAATTAATTTCTAATGACACAATAATAGTACCCAATGTAATGGAGTGCTATATAATTTTTTCCCACCCTTAATGTCATATCGTGTACATAGATAATTGTTATTGATAGGTCATACAGAATTATTATTTTTTCATAAATATTAATAACATGATAATAGAGTGTGGATAAAAATAATAGATGTCCCCAAAAAAGATAGATTTTTACATCTAGGCAAATAAAATTGAGTGGAAATGAGGATGTGTATTCACTAAAAAAATGTTTGCACTAGAAAATAATAAGATAATTTCTGCAGCATAATATGGTTATATAAATATTCATCGAAGGATTTAATGAGAGTGAAAGAGGTCTCTCATCACTTGAGCTTTATCTAGATAGTAAGAGGAGTGAGATAAATTATATCACAACATGAATAAAAGGAAATCCAATGGAGTAATATAAATAATCACTTGATTAAAGAAGGGAAGGATGTGATCCCATACCTCGAGAGGGTGTTTATAAAAAACATGGGATGATCTTATTAAGAGCTTGGGGGATCATTAGGAGGTATTTAGATAGATAATAGAAGATAAATGTGTTGTTACAATGGTTTTGAGTGTATATAAATGGGAGTTTTGTGTTTATATAAAATAAGCAAGGAGATCTATTTTTAAAATTTTAAACAAAGGATGTGGACACTATATATTAAATTTATAAAAACTAAAAACCATACCATGGTTTCCCCAGGGATTATTTTAGAATGTGGTGGATTTAATTATTTTATATTTCCATGAATATAACTCATGAAAATAATCCCCTTTGTGATGTGGATGTGGGTCATGTTTTTAAATAAGTAGTTTTAAAACCATAAAATACAACATAGGTTTTGGAGGATACATTAAGGGATTATAAAATTAATAAAATAACATTAAAAATTATTTTATAGGGGAAAATAATTTTATTCAATAATACTCTTTATATTATTCAACACCTTGGGCCTTTTATGATGTTATAATATATACTATAAATTTACACATATTTAATTTCTACAGTAAATTCTGAGTGATTTATAAAATTATGAAAAATTCACTATTAGACAATTTCAATGTGATTATTTCAGAAATAATGTTTATTTTATAAAAATAATTCTATAAATATGATAATATACACTTTTAAATGAAAAATCCCTAGTGATTGAATTTTTTTATAATAATATTTTTTTGACCCATATAAAAATATCATTTGAATTTTTAAAATTATATTATTATTTATATTTGGTAAATATTATTTAATAATATTATTTTATTAAAATATAAATTATTTAAAAAATTCATGAATTCAATGAACATTGTTTTTTAATTGGAACTATATATTTCCTTGAAATAAAATTTGTGATTTGTCATATCAAAAGCTATTTCTTTATCGAACATTATTATTTTTAATTTAATATTTAATAAATGATCAATACAATATCTACTAAAAATAAAAATATATAAATCCATACAGTTAGGTTCATGGTGGATATCCATTTATTACAGTACCAAATTCCCTAATAGAATAGTATGTGATGATAATATTTCATTAATGTGGTTCAACATACATGGTATGAGGCGTGATCTTGAAGAACATAAACTTATCCCATAAATGGGTTAAATATTGTTATATTTATTAAATATTTGTTTGGGGTTGGTCAAGTGAAAATCCTAGTGATGATATCTACATCATCATATCTGATAAATGGTCTTCAAGTGGTATGATCCTACCAGTCAAGGTCATCGCTTATTTCGTCTTTGTCAATTGAATTTATCATAATCCTTAATAAATATTAATCATATTGATCATTATATAATTACTATTTTATTAATAGTTATAATGTGTAATGGTCATTAAAATATGAAAATGTATATTTTATTATGGTCTAAAATAACCAAAGTAGTGCATGTGTTTTCGATAATTTCATTTTTCAATAAGGTATTTATTCATTTGAAAATGGAATTTTTTATGAAACATCACATTATGACATCACATGCCTAGTTCAATTATTCTAAACACTTTGAGAATATCAGGTTATCTTTTCTTTAACTTGTTATCATTTTTATAAAATTTTCATTGATGAAAATAAAATGAATTATATAACCTTTTATAACCTTAAGGAAACCTCTAGTCTCACTTATAATGGTTATGGGGTGTAGAAGAAGTGTCCATATCTATGACCAATTATTTTTTTTAATCTAGTTAAATGGATAAATTCCTAAAAATGATAAACACAACCCTATAATATTCAACGAGAGGGTATTTTCACATTTAATTTATAATTAATCTATTACAAGAATTGCCTTATTTTGACAATTTAATTTTCATTGATGTTAAATTTGGTAGACTCTCCCATAGTAATATAATTGTTGTGTTAGAGGAATTAAAAGTATAATTACACTATCAGTATCCTCACATGATACAAAAATATCAAAACACCGTTGATGGAATACCTAGTGTTAACATAGAGGAACTGAATACCTAATGTCTTTTTCCATTAGCAATGAAAAATATTCTTCTGATCATATGAAACAAAACTTCTATTATTCTCTCATTCTTGATTGGAAGAAGAATGATTATCTATCTTTGTTCTTGATAATGTACATGATATGTTTTATCGGTATAGAGATAATTCTCTATAAAGAATCCATTGAACAATAAATTTCCCATTCATATTCTTAAAAATAATAAAATTTGGAATATATAAATAGCTTTAAAATATTATTAATTACAAAAAATCCCTTTACTCAATTTTTTCTTCTATGTAAACCCAAATCCAAATAATAATGATAATAATTTTATAATTATATTCCTTGAAATGGTCCAACTTGTAGATATTGAATATCATTTACATTAGGGCCTTAACTTGGACAATCAATCCTTAATGGAATTTATTAAACCTTGAATAATTTATATTTATTTAAGTAAGTAAATATCATTATATTATTTATTTTATAAATAAAAAAATATTATAGTCACCGAACATGAGAATAAATATTTATTAAAATATTCATGTATCTAAATAAATATATATATTAATTAAATATATATTTATTATAATGAGAATAAAAAAAGAGAAAATTAAATATTTTATAAATATACTAGCACCCTAATAATATTTATTTAATTTTCAACCATTATATATTTTGAACTTGAATAAATGGTGATTGAATTTATATAATCAACTTAATGAGAATAAATATTAAACCAGAAGCTAGGAATAATATTGATTCTTATTATTAAAATAAAATATAGTTTATCCTAGATTCTAGATACACTTTCTATGTTACCCCTCTAGGACACATTCATAGAGGAATTAGTAAAGCCTTCGTAAATTATATGATTGTTGTATAACAATATGTTGAGGATAACAATGTGAATGAATTCAATGTCATAGTGATAACGACCACATATAAACATTTTTAGTGTAATATAATCCCTTTTTCTTGATATTTCATTTATCAGGTTTCAAACTTTTGTTTTTAAATGAACATATTCATTTTATTTCTAGGAATATATAAAATCATCTCATTAATGAACTACCATGACTATTAATTTAATTAGATAGTTATATTTCAATCATAGAGATTAAGATGTCTTATTTCATCAACTTGGAATAAAAAAAATCCTTTGATTACTTGTTCATTTATTTTTATATTACTTATGAAGTTATATATTTATCATAGTTATCCATGAGCATATGTTTTCATGGTTTATTTCAATACATCAATGTACATAATTCATGATATAAATTAATAATTATGTAAAGTGTAAGAAGAAACAAAAAAATATATCAATATCAATATAAAATTACACATATAACATGTGGAATTATTATTAAAGAGTCTTCCCTCATAACTATCACCTTGAATATTACCATGTAAAAATATTCATGATAAAAAAGAATCATCATCTTACAAGAATCCTAAATCTGATGTGAAAACAGATTCTGTGTGCCATTGGACAGATGTCATCTAGACCATATGACATATATTTAAGATTTTTGGTATATCATCTCTATGTTTTCCCTATAGTGGGAACTGTTATTCCAAATTAATGTGAAAATATTATTACAAAATTGTGACATTAATTTCTTATAGACGACCACTCACAATTTGATAAGATATTAATTAATATTAATATTCTAATAATGAAAACTAAAAAAATTTAGTTGTTTCTAGGGAACCATATTTAATAGACTCACAGCTTCAATTGGGCCAATAACTAACTGTTTTATTAGAAATATTCTGGTAAACATACTTATATTAAATTATGGTTTTAGATATTGGACCCGCCACCTTCTCTTATGGAAATTTTTCTAAATAAAAATTCATGCCTTTGAGAAAATACCTTATGAAGGAATATCATTGAGTATTTAATTTTTTATTTCATCAAAACGAACAATATTATGTTATACAATATTTATATTTTTATCATATTGATAACACTTCAGTAACATGGTAAAATCAAAAAATCTAGAACAAATAATTTCAAAACAACTTCTTAATATGCTCCAAAATATGGAAGATACCCAATCAACGTAGCTTTCGAAACGAACAGAAATATTAAGTATTTATTGATTGTTACCTTATCCATACAAGAATATTAAATCATACTAACAAAAAAGAAAACCATCTTTATATCCTATTGAAAACTAGAATTCCCATTTCCATAATAACCAGGTTCTTATTAATTATATTATCTCATGTACTGTTAGATAGTTCTAAAAAAGTCATATATAATTCACTTAAAATTGTTTTAAATTTTTATTATATACTTTTCACATAAGAAATGTCGAAAATGTGACAACTTTTTGTTTCTGTCACGTACTTCATTTTTTACCATATTTCAATTTTTAATTTTCCTAGGTTTTTTGGTTGGATTTTGATGTTTTTAGAATTTTTTGGTTCTATTATCTATTGGTGCATAGTTAGTGAAAATAAAAAGGGTCATTCAATGAAACTATGTATCTTGTGTTGGAGTCTATAGGAGGGTTAAAATATAAGAAAATTTTTAGGGAAAAATATGTGTAATTCCCCTCAAATCATGTAACTTAGAAAAGAGGTTTTTCACATGTTTGGGCCATGGTTTGTCAAACCATAAATCCACACTAGGTTGCTTCTGTAATAACCTATAAAGGGGAGCATAACTAGGAAATGTTTTTAAAATTTTTGCTTCCAAATAATGTAATATTGATTAATTAATTTGAATTTTATTTTTAAGAATCATAAAACCTCTATGTGGCCTCATTATTATACTGATGAATTAGGATATAGACCTAGGAGACCCCTCTTGAATAATCTTGTCCTGATATAGTGTGAATAAATTGGATATAAGAGAATTAGATATAAGGATTTTATGGTGTGTTCCAGTTCATTAATGTTATTTTTTTTATTATAGATCCATTTTTTATTTAATTAAAACATAGATTAGGGATATTCATTATAGATATAATAGTTTTGTATTTATCTAATTTGGTTTCTTATAGATCCTTCGTGAAATTTTAAATTATTATATTGATCTTTATTCATTGTTGTGTGTTCTTCTGGGATCTCTATGGTATGTTATTTCACTCTCTTATATTATTCCATAATTTATAAATTGCAGATTATTTTCTGGGAATTCATGTATTAGTGCTCTGTTTTTCTTCTTGAACCGTTAGTTCGTCTTATCTTGTGGATCCTATGCAAGTTTTAAAATTATCATGTTTTTAGGCGGGTAGTAACATGAATTGTAATTATTATATAAACTTTCCATCTTCCTGCATGAATTTTTTTCTAAAATAGGTTAAATACATGATCAATGTTTTGACAATATATGGTGGGTTTGGTAATGTTTATGAAATTGAATTTTCCCCTTTTGTATTAAACAAATTGTTTAAAAACATGTTTTGTATAGTATTAAAAATAAAATTCCTTTTGAACTATTCTAATATGGCATGCCTAACTATGATAATCAACAAACATGGTATCCATCCCAATTGATGAACTATTAACCCAAGGCCAACAAGAGTAATGTGTAAACCAAGTGGTCTAATTTTTGGTCGAGCATTACTCTCAAGAGTGAAATAATACACACTGAGCTTGTTCTACAAGGTCAATATGAACAATGTATTTCCTATTGATATTGGGATGGGTAAGAGGATTCTAAAAACCATCATAAATTTTATACCCCAATGGATAGTTCTCCAAATTGATAATTTTTAAAATGCATGTTTAGAATGTTATGAAATTTATTTAAGAACTAGGATATTTCATATATTTTAATAACTGTAAAAGGAGGTTTACCATGATTTTTATTAAACTGTAAAAAAATTCATCTTATGGATTTTATTTATTTACTTGAGCATAATTAGTTTATATTATAAAAACTTCTTTTGATATTGTTGGTGGGGCCCTAATTCTATTTTTTTCTCAAAACCTACAATTACATTTGGGTGTATATAGATTATATTTTTTCTAGTATAGGTAAAGGCATGGTACCACGTTGAGGTGGCATATTTTATCATTATTGGGGTGTGGGATTCAAGAGGTGACTACATTCTACATTGAGTTTGGATATTGTTGCAATTGTGTTTTTAGTTTTCATTTTTGTTTTTAGTACCATTTTTCCTATATTTGTTATGTTTTCCACTATTGTTTTGTATTGGAATACCAAAATCTCATTTGTCTGTGTCATTATGAATTACTTTTTTTATGAAAAATATAATTCTTAATGATTGTTCTTGATGCACATGTGCTTTTTTATACGCTGTGGGAAATGGGAATGATCTTATATCAATGTCAGGACTTGATTGGGTTATAGGTAGTTAGGTTATAGGTGTTTATTCATGAAAAATTGGTATCAAAGAGTATGTTCTTTCTATTTTAATTAATATTTTGTATATGGGGAGGACTTAGTAGAGTTTAGATAAGAATTTTGGGACCTAATGGGGATTGTTTGAGTGAGTTCCAAGCCAAATCTCAAAATGAACTGCCATAAGATTCTATGGGTGTCTAGGAAATGCATATTTTGGGATTCAGACTAGGGTTCCACATTATTAATCCCAAAATTTCTTTTTTATATTTTCCTTTATCGTTATTGTGGATGATTGTTTTTTTTATTTTGGATTGGATTATTGGATATCATGTTCGTTGGTGTCTTAGTCAGATGACGTATAGTAGCCTGACCATAAAAAGAAGTTTAATGAACCTTTCGATTGTGTTTACTTGGTCCTAAATAGTTAAAGCCCACATTTGTTCATAATCACATCAAAGAGTTAAAATAATAGTATGAGCAATGGATGAAAATAATGGAATTTCCCATGTTGAGGATATATAGGAGGATTCTGGGAGAAATGATGATCACAATTGGGACCAAGAGTTTCTTCATCAGAAACCACCATCTTTACAAGGGATTAATGATCCCCAAGAGGTGGAATATTTTTCAGGAAATATTTTAGGACACTTTGAATTCCTAGAGTTCCCATATTTATTCAAGGTGATGAGTGGTTTATTTAAGTTATAATGGATGAGTAGAAGATTATGGGACTAAATATTTTCAGAAAGGAAACATGTGGGATTGGAGTAGAAAAACATCAAGGCTATTTTAATCAAGAAATTATATCAAAATTCTATAACCTTTGAAAAATCTATTAATTTTATCACCCAAGAGAAATAGAATTATAATGTGATGGAATATTCTAATCACTTAACATATATCACTTTGTTTTCTTGTGAGGTTATGTATAAAGATAGTATGAAGGAGTAGTGGTTTTAGATGGGTTTTCGAATTGATATATATTCTAAAGTATTAAAGATAAATATATCTACATATGACAAGGTAATTGATAGGTTATTAATTTTATAGATTGACTTTGTGGGTAGCTTAAGGATGACTAGAGTTCATCCTTCATCTAGTAGTATCTTTAGTGGATTTTATAAAGGGAATACCATGGAGAGAATGTTTTGTAGTGGAAATGGAGGTGATTTTTTACAAAATCCATTTTCTACACAATCATCAAATCTTAATGGGTTGACATGTTACTAGAGTGGCTAGATGTGTAACATGAAGCACATTTATTCTTTTCATCAAAATATGTACAAATCTTGTGGATGATGTAGTCACTTTTTGAATTATGGTCTATCTTTTTATTAGCCTCAATATTGAATAAGATTACAAACACATAGAGGATTTCTGGTGTTGTTAGATGATTCATGGTCAATAGGGTTCCGACCATTGTCCTCTAGAATGAAATAGGTGCTCCTAGTATAAGATTATTCAATAGAAGTTTATGCGAGACTACAATAGGATTCATTTATATAATCCATAAATATTTTGATGCCCCTATTGATCTTTATTGATGTGTAGTGTTGATCTGATTTTTGATTATTAGTTTCTCAACTTGAACATCTTGAATGTTATTATTATTATGAATTTGTTAATTTTTCACAAATCTCATATCGATTACTATCATCTACGTGTGTCCTTAACTTCTGACAATGAGAATCCTCAGGTTTTTAAGGAGAATGGGACTTGAGTACTAGTCACAAAATACATTTACTTATAGAGATTAGTAAGTCAATGTATTTATGTGTAACTGAATTAGGCTAGGAATATTTTAGTGGTGAGATTACTTAGAAATCAAATGTTTTTTTATTTATGTCCTGAATAATTCGTAGGTTTACCTCTATAGAGTAATGATGAATTATCAATTGAATTATTTCAAAGAATAATGATTACACTGATACCATATTATAATATGACACAAAAAGAGTTGAAATATTTTACAGTCCCCAGCCAGACTTCATTCAAGAACAGTTTTCAAGAATAGTGAAGGCAGCCAAACCCTTTGGCTGCCCCTCAAAATAAAATTTCAGCCTTTTCCCATTGACCAACATGGGTTTATTCTCTTCACCTACAATTTCCACAGCTCCATTCTTCAGCAGTCTTACTACAGTAAACGGTCCAGACCACTTGGACTTTAGCTTCCCAGGAAAAAGTTTAAGTCTAGAATTAAAGAGGAGGACCTTCTGTCCAGATTTGAACTCTTTAGTTTGAATGATAGAATCATGAAAATTTTTAGACCTCTCTTTAAAAATCCATGAATTATCATAATTCTCTCTTCTAATCTCATCTAATTCACTCAGCTCAAGCAATCTCATCTCACCAACACTCTTAAAGTCAAAGTTTAGAGCCTTAACTGCCCAATATGACTTATGTTGCAACTCCACGGGTAAAAGACAACATTTCCCAAACAACAGCCTGTAAGGAGACATACCTATTGGGGTCTTGAAAGAAGTTCTGTAAGCCCATAAAGCTTCATCCAGTTTGAGTGACTAGTCCTTCCTAGAGTTTGACACAGTTTTCTCAAGAATTTGTTTCAGTTCTCTATTTGAAATTTCCACCTGTCCACTGGACTGTGGATGATATGGAGTACCAGTTTTGTGAACACAACCATACTTCTCCATTAAAGCATTAAACTTTTAATTCTTAAAATGTGTTCTATTATCAGTAATAAAAGATTTTGGGACTCCAAATCTTGTAAAGATATTTTTTTCACAAATTTTATCAGACTATTTTCTTGATTGTTGGGTAGAGCTACTACCTCAACCAACTTTGATACATAATCCATAGCAAAAAGAATATAATCATTCCCATGATATGATGGAAATGGACCCATTAAATCTAAACCCCATTCATCAAAGATTTCAACCTCCAAAATACCCTTCTGGGGTAACTCTTGTTTCCTACCCACATTTCCAAGACTCTGACACCTATCACAACCAACCACAAAGCTCCTAGAATCCTTAAAGAGTGTAGGCCAATAAAAACCAGACTGCATGACTTTTTGAGTAGTCCTCTTACCCCTATGGTGATCTCCCCAAGGTGAAGAATGACAACTTTGAAGAATAGACAACATCTCTTCCTCAGGTACACATCTCCTAAGAATACCATCAGTACACTGCCTAAACAGCAAGGGGTCATCCCACAGATAATATTTAAGATCAGAAATGGATTTCTTTCTTTGGTTATTAGACAGATTTTTGGGAATGACACCTACTTCCAGGAAGTTGGCAAAATCTGCAAACCAAGCAGAGTGCCTGACTGACACCGATAGCAACTTCTCATCAGGGAAAGAAGAGTTAATCTCCCTGGGATTTTCAGATTCAAGTTGAGTAACAAGAAGCCTAGATAAGTGATCAGCAACTAAGTTTTCAGCTCCTTTCTTATCCCTAATCTCTAAGTGAAACTATTGTAACAATAAAATCAATCTAATCAGCCTGGGCTTAGTGTCTTTTTTAGACAGAAAGTATTTTAAAGCAGAATGATCAGTGAAAATGATGACTTTTGATCCTAACAACTACTTTCTAAACTACTCAAGAAAAAACACAACAGCTAACAACTCTTTTTCAGTGGCGGTATAATTCTTTTGAGAATCATCTAGCAGTCTACTAGCATAATATACCACATGCAATTTTCTATCCATCCTCTATCCAAGGACAACACCTACAGCCATGTCACTAGCATCACACATAGGCTCAAACGGTAGTTTACAATCATGTGCAGTAATGATAGGTGATGTAGTGAGTTTGTCCTTAAGCAGATTAAATGATTTCAAGCAGTTTTCATCAAAATTGAAAGGTGCATCCTTTACCAGCAAAGAACACAAGGGCTTAGTGATTTTAGAATAATCCCTTATGAACCTCTGGTAAAAACCGGCATTCCCTAAAAAACTTCTAACACCTTTTACATTAACAGGAGTCGAGAGTTTTTGAAATACATCTATCTTCGCAGTATCAACTTCTGAACCTCTCTTGGACACCTTATGACCAAGCACAATACCTTCAGTAACCATGAACTGACATTTCTCCTAATTAAGAACAAGGTTGGTTTCAATGCATCTCTCTAAGACTAACTCAAGATTTCCTAAGAAAGTATCAAAAGTACTCCCCACTATAGAAAAGTCATCCATGAAAACTTCACTGATTCTCTCAATCATATCAGAAAAGATAGCCATCATACACCTTTGAATGGTGGCCGGAGCTCCACACAACCCAAAGGGCATCCTTCGGTAAGCGAATGTTTCAAAGGGGCATGTGAAAGTGGTCTTCTCCTAATCCTCTTGAGCAATAGGAATCTAGTTGTAACCAGAATACCCATCTAGAAAATAGAAAAATTCATTTCCAGCAAGACTCTCAAGAATTTGATCAAGGAAGGGCATAGGAAAATGGTCCTTCCTAGTGGCTACATTAAGCTTCCTATAATCAATACAGACTCTCCACTTTTTGGATTTCCTAACTTGGACTTCTTTATTTTTTCATTCTTTACTACAGTGAAACCTCCCTTTTTGGGGACAACCTGGACAGGGCTGACCAAAGCACTATCCGAGATGAGATATATCATTCCAGTATCTGACAGCTTGATTACTTCCTCTCTCACAACT
Organism: Viscum album; assembly: GCA_963277665.1. Taxonomy (NCBI): domain Eukaryota; kingdom Viridiplantae; phylum Streptophyta; class Magnoliopsida; order Santalales; family Viscaceae; genus Viscum; species Viscum album. The sequence continues at coordinate 1,881,362,756 of OY728136.1, forward strand.
TATTTCATGTTTGGATTTAATCTTCTTTGACATTCTACCCTAGGCTTATGATCAGGATCCATAGGAATTTTGTGCATACAGAATGAAGGACTAATTCCTTTGATATCATCTATTGTCCATCCTATGACAGATTTAAACTTTTTCAACACATCCAACAAGTTTTCTTCTTGGTTTTCATTAAGTTCACCAGGGATTATTACAGGCAAAGCAGAGTTCTCACCTAAAAATAAATATTTAAGATGGGCAGGGATAAGCATCAGCTCAAGATCAGTTGGTACTACACTCGAAGGAAGACTCCTAGGCCTGGGAGGTCCAAGAACTTCAATATATTTCTTGTAAAGAGTATTAAAAGATGAAAGATTTTCAATTTCCAGTTCGGATTCAGAGATAACAGTGCTACTGTCCAAGGTAGGCAGTACACAGTCCAGATTTTCTAGATCAGAATTCAGCAGGTTTATCAAAGAAGAATCATATAATTTTCTTAACAGTTCTCCCTTAGTAATATCAAATTGTTCAGAAGTGTCAGTGTTAATAGAAACACCCTCAATTTCACTCAGAAAATTCCTAAGTTCAGAAACAGGGGACTCTCCTACAGCAGAAACTGGAAAGTTGTCCAGTTTTGGAAGATTTTCCAGATTGGTTGTTACAGCATAATTTTCAGTTTTACAAACAGATTCACAAAGATTTTCAGCTTCACTAATGTTTTCTTCAATAGAGGAATGATTTTCAGATTTTTCAATAAGTTCAAGTTGATTTTTATAAGAACATTCAGCTTCAAGAGACTTAATTTTTGAACAGTTTGCAGAATATGTTGGTTCCTTAATATTTTTAAAAACATTGAACTCTTCTTCTTGTTCACCAATTTTGAAGATCAGTTGACCCTTTCATACATCTATGACAGCACCACCTGTGGCCAAGAAGGGCCTACACAAGATGATAGGCACCTCTTGATCATACTCCATGTCCAAGAAAAGAAAATCGGCAGGCAAGAATAACATCCCAACTCCAACTAGTAAGTCATATACTCTTCCCACAGGATGAATGAAAGATCTATCAGCCAACTGCAGTATGTTTGTGGTGGGTTGAAGATCAACCAACCTCAAATGTCGAAACAGTGAGTATGGGAGCATATTAATACTGGCACCTAGATCACACAAATAGTTCAGCTGACCTGAATTTCTTAGAGTACAAGGGATGAAAAAAGTACCTGGGTCCTTCAATTTAGGTGGAATTTTCTTTTGGAGTACAACACTGCACTCTTCAGTGAGGCTGTAGGTAGCAAAATTTTCAAGGGTCTTTTTATTTTAAACTATTTTCTTTAAGGATTTCAGGTAATATGGGATTTGAATTGAGGCTTGGATAAAAGGTATGTTCACTTGAAGCTTAGAAAGAAGACCAAGGAACTGAAGAATTTCTGCCTTGGTATTGCTTTGTGGTTTCAATTTTTCAGGGAAATGGATGGGTGGAGCAAAATTTTTCAGAACAGTAGGCATGCCCATCACCTCTTCCACAACCTTTTATTTTCCATTTTTTTTTGATTGTCAGAAGAAGTTTCAGCTTTATTTTCAGGTGACAGGATCAGATTCCCATCATTTTCAACATCTTTCTATGAATTTACAAATTGTGAACAAAGCAGATTTTCATTTTCAGATTCAAACAGTTTCCCATTTTGGGCATTTTTTACAGTTTTTCCAGAAACATTTTGAGTATTTAGACCACTACTAGTAACAACAGCCATGATATTCTCCCTAGGATTAAGTTTAGTGGTACTAGGAAACCTACCTTTATCCCTAGAAGTCAAATCTCTAGCTAATTTTCCTAGCTGTGTTTCCATGTGCTGCATTCTCACATCATTTTGCATCTTGTCTGACTCATATTGACTTTGATGTTTATTAAGTTGAGTCATGTACTTTTCCTCTTGTGAATTTATTTTATTCATGATCTGATGCAATTTAGAAGACATTTGATTATCATTACTTCCTCGAACATTTGAAGACTCTCCCCTCTGTTGATTTTGAAATTTTGGTCTTAGTAGGTTCTGATAATTAGGGGCAGTTTGTTGCTTAATAATACCTTGGTCCTTCTATGACAGATTTGGATGGTTCCTATAGCCTTGATTGTAGTTATTAGAAAATGGATCTTCTTTTTGAGGCATCCTAAGACCGTAATTAACAAAGTTTGAGGATTCAAATTGTTGGGCAGTTAGATCAACATTAGGACAAAAACATTCAGAGTGCCCAAACATACCACATTTAGTGCACTGTTGCCTAAGATATTGGTATTGATTCTGGTTTTCAACTTGGTTAACAGTTTGTTTTGAATTCTGGTTCATTAATGATTGAAGTTGGTTGGTGATTTCAGCAAGTTGGGCTTGAGTATTAGCTCCTGAACCAGTATTTGAATTGACAGTTCTATTAACTCTTTTTCTTATTGAATTTTTATGTCGAGAATTAAGGGCCATATTATTGAAAATTTTTCTCAACTCCTCATCAGTCTTATCATTGTAATTACCCCCAGCAGCTTGATCCACTAAATTATGACCAGAGGAGGAAATCCCTTCATAGAAGGTGTCCATGCGGAGATGGGAAGGGAGTTGATGATGGGGACACTGCCTAAGAATATTTCTAAATCTATCCCATGATTCATGGAAAGCTTCTCCATCCTCTTGATAAAAACTAGTGATTTTAGTTCTCACTTCACCTTTTAATCTTTGAGGATAAAATTTCATAATGAAAGAGTTGTAAACTTGATACCAATTTTCAAAAATGTTTTCATCTAGACTTAAAAACCAGTTCCTAGAATTCCCTTTAAGGAAAAAGGGAAATACTCTCATCCTTAGTAAATTTTCAGTATGTCCTAAAAGTGGAAGTTGCTACACAGTATTGTAGAAGTCTCTAATGAAGGATGGAGAGTCCTCATTAGAGAGCCCATTGAAAGCAGGCAATAGTGAAATGTGTGATTGTTTTAGTTCAGAGTTTCTAGCTCTAGGACTTAATCTAATGGATGATGGGTTGCTTGAAACTTGAGGGAGTTGGTACTCCCTCATCCCGGGCCATTCATGTTCATCTAAGAGTTATGTATGGTTATTTTGGAAGTTATTATCAGGAACTCTATTTTCTAGATTTTCCATTTTAGTTTTGTTCTTTTCTTCTTAGAGAAGCTAAGTGTTTATCTAATTCCGGGTTTAGAGGTTCTAATCTAACAGCAGATGTTCCTCTGCTCATAAAAATATTCGTAGAAAGTTTATAACAGTAACCATGCAGAAAGAAAAGTAACAGTTTTTTCTTTTTTACAGTTTTCAAAATTTCCAATTTTTTTATAAAGATTTTTATATAAGTATTTTTTTAATGTTATTCTTTTTAACAATGGCTCGTGACTTCCCCGGAAACGGTGCCAAAAATTTGACCTAAACCGTCGTTGAAGCCGGACAAATTTTAATATTTATATTCCTACTAACTCCAGTATATGTGGCAAGCAGGGTCGAACACACAGGGAAGGTAAATTTGGCCACTACTAAACTAAAAAAACATAGAAAACTCCACTGTTGTCAGCAGCGGAGTGGTTTTTCTAATTTTTACTTTTTATATTTTTATATCCATTAATTTCCTTATGATTTTTTGTACTGTAAAACTTCACTCTTATAGTAAAATTGTTTGAACAATACTAAAACAAAGTACAGCTGGGAGCAAGGTGCAACAACAGAGATAAAATGATGATAAAAGACAATAGTAATGAATTCTAGGGTTCATTCTAGTCTATTGGTTTGAATTGATTTTCCTTTTCATGTAAAGTACTACTTCATACCACTGGATTAAAGAGACGACTTACTTCCCTCTCGAGGAGTTAAGTCGTGGATATTGTATTACTAGAGTTCGCCACTACGAGAAGTACAATTATAGAAAGATTTCTTAAGATGAACAACAATAAAAACTCGCCGTAAGTACTGATGTTTTATTCTGATTTGTTTACTAAAAAGATAACTCCATAACCAAACTCGCCAAATGATTACAGAGCCTAGAATATTTCAGTGCTTGTGGTACAAAGCAGATAAATGAAATTAGATTTGATCTCGCCGATCAATTCTAATCACAGAAGAATTGGTTAATGAGAAGAATTAAAAAGATGCCAGCAGAGCTAGAACTCTCCCTGAACTAAAAGACTTACCTAATATACTATTCATTATAACAGCAGTAATAGGAAACATTACATAAACAGAGTACAAAAATTTAGATCGTGAGGGAGAAGAAACTCCCTAAGAATGCACTGCTCCTGAGTCCCTGGACTGCACTGCTTAGCATCGTCCCCGCTGCTCTCGATCGTCTCTCCAGGTAAGTGTATGAATGCCCCTCCGTATGAATGAATCTCTTCCTCGTCCATCCAAAAAATGCTGCTCGTTCTGCTTAAGTACTCTTTGTCATCCATTGCATGTCACCACCACATCTTCCACCGACATCATGAGTTCTTCAACCACACACTGCACACGTGTGCTTAACCCGTGACAGGCATGTCACATTATCTTTTCTCACATAACTAACTTCATCAAGTTAGTTGTATGTATCTGGACTTGTTTCCACCTCTTGAATGAACCTGCACACAATAAATACAAAATTAAATAATTAAAACTTAACAAAATCAATTAAAAAGTTACAGTTATTATTTTATGTTTACTATTATAATACTTATTAAAAGTTAAATAATAAAAATCTTAAATTGATAATCATTATCTACTTTAATATTATTTATAAAACTATCCATTTAATACTACTATAGTAATACATAGATTATTTAAAAGTTATTAATTGAATTTAATTACTAAGTTATTAAAATTGACAACATAAATAATTAATTAAGATAATATTTAAGATTGTATTAATAATATAATTATTACTATTAAAGAAATTAAATTGTTTGATTAATTAATTAATTAATTAATTTTTAATTTAGAAATTAAAATTATTTCTTATGTTTTAAATATTTTAAATTAATTAGAATATTTTATAGTTTATTTATAATTAGTTTTAATTATATATTTACTATAATCTTTAAATTAATTTATTATTAACATTTATTATTAAGTTAGTTTTATATTTTAATTTATGAATTATCTTATTTTTTTATTGTTTAAGTTTATAACTTTTACAAAATGTATTATATCATTTAATTTATTAAAGTTACTTTTACTTTTACTTTTATTTTTTAACTTTTCAAAATTTACTTTTACATTACTTTTATTATCTTTTATACTTTTTTTACTTTGTTTTTATTATTTTTTGTAATTATTTATTATATTTTTTTTCTTCAATTCCTCAAATTGGAACACGGGTCTTCTTCTTACCCAAATTCTCAGCTCCGCCTCCCTTCAACAGCGTAGCGACAAAGGGATCTGGGCGCAGATCCAAACTAGTGGACCTCTCTCTGCTTCAGCAAAGTGGCTCATCCTCTCGACAGACCTCGGCTCGGGTTCAAGACCACAACGACAGCAGGGGGGCTTCGTCCTTTGGCATGTACAGCAGCGCCTTCGGCTCCTCCCAGCAGTGGACAACAGATGGTGCGACTCCCTCTTCCGAAATACAGCAGCGTAGCATGGGGTGCTACAAATTAGCTCCAGTGGACTCAAAATTCTCTTCTCCAAACCCTACAGCAGAACACCTCCATGGCCGGACTAGCTCGTCTACTCCAACAATACGGCCGGGTCCTCCAGCCCGAACCCGACATCCCATCTCGATAAATCACCTGAGTCGTTGGGTTTTTCAAAATACGTGCGCGGATCACTTTGGATTGCCTGTGCTCGTTCGGTAAATCAACTGATAAGCTGGTTTGATTTAACACTCAGACTGCGTCTCCAGCGATACTTGTGCGACCTCCATTGAAGCCGAGAAGTCCTTCAGGGCGCGGCTAGTAGCACTGTCTTTTCCTTCTTCAAACCCTATCCAAAATCCTCCAGATCGCGATGGTAATTCTCGAGGACTGAATCAGATCTCGTTGATAGGGTTTTTAGTAACCCTCCGAAGCTCCACTAAGCGTCATCATTGGAAGAATATGGATTGGGATAAGATACTTTCCCATGTTAAAAATTTTCTTGCTCGTCGAAGAACATCGATTTTAAGAAATTCAGGGGACCAGACTTCCCATGAAACGATTATGTAACCTTTAAATGATGCAAATTTGGGGTAAAATGAAGAGATGAACTTTGGGAGTGCATTAGGAAGGCGGTGGAGGAAGAAGACATTTATAGGTTTCCTCACTGGTCGTCTGAATAGATGGAACTAGTTAAGAAGAACGTTGTCGGTGGGTGATTTGGGGGAGGTGAGACAGAGAGACCGGTAGGGAGAAAGGGGTATCGGTGGGTCGCATTACAATCGGTAGGAGGGATGAGAGACCGATAGGGTTCAGTAGCAGGGAAAAATGAAATGCCGGTAGGATGGGGTGAACCGGTGGCGGTTGAATTAAAATACACTATCTGACTCACCGACAGTGCAAAAATTGTCATCGGTGACTCATATTTTTCTGCAAAACAAAAAAAAGATCAATTAATTAATTAAAAATTATAACTGATTTAGGAGATCGGTGAGTCAACGACTCACCGATAAAAGTAATAAACAGAATGGTAGTAGCGGAACAAAATATAAAAAAAAGAACGATGAGTGAGACTCACCGAAAAATAAAACACCAAAAAAATGAAATTAAAAAGCAATTGGCACGACGTGAAACCAATGGAAGTATTGGGGGATCGGTGTGTCAATGACTCACCGATATTTGGAAACAAAATCCGCACTCACCGATTAATGTTTAACAACAATTAATTAATGAATTAATTTACTATTTGAACTAATAAAATTAACAGCGAACGATTTAACTTAATTAAAAACACAAATTATATACATAAATGATTGGCAGAACGCATTAATTAACATGTCAACCTATTCTATTGTAACTAAATTAAAAGTTAAAATATTAAAATAAGGTATAAGTTTATTAAATTGAATTACATAGTTTAAATAATTTTTTACAATAAATATTAACTATTAAAAAGTAAATCAGTTTTAAATTAACCAAACTAAATAAGACATAATTAGAGTTGAATAGTTTAGTAAGATTAAAATTATTAATTTAAAGACTAAAAACGCATAATTAATTATAAAAAATGATTAATTAACATATTTAGTGATAAAATTACAAAAGTTCCAATATTAGTTAAAAAGTGTCAAAATAATTAATTAAATTGATAAAAATTAAATAAAAGATGAGGCAAAACTATGTTAAAATAGAGCCACATCAAATTCCCCCACACTTAAACATTGTTTGTCCTCAAACAATCCCATGTTTTATTTTTTTTTGAAAAAAAGTAAAGTGAGTTAATGATTTTTGTCAAAATGTAACATGTCCAGCACTCTAAACAGAGGACACTACATAATAGTAGGCTTTAAGAAAATGAGTAACTCAAATAGATATTTCCCTAAAAAAAATACCCAGGGGTAATTAAGAACTCAAAGACCATCCATCAAAGAAGATTTCATGCCTCATATGTGATGAAACTTAGTGAATCACTTCAATCCAGACATAGGTTCTAAGTCTAAAATGACCAGAGATAAAATATCAATGGAATTAAGTCCTCAACCAAGGAACTTTGTACTTTGAATTTTTCACCTAGGTTCCAGAAAAAATAAATAAATAATTTTTTTTGAATCACATCAATGATACAACCTAAATGATTTCCATATAAACCCATTGATCCCTTCTTCATCTCGCGTTCATCATTCCCCTGACCTTAATGAGCTCATTTTTGACATAGACACTATATTTATTTTTCCCAAGCCTTGTATCATTGTGCTGAGCACTGTGCAATGCACTTATTCAAAGTGTACAGTGGGCTTATAGTTAACAGAAACGCACCCAGCATCTAGGGTCTCAGAGACTCACCGTGGGATCCTAGATGCCCAAACTACTCCAGTTTCAAAAGATTTATATAAAATTCATTTACATTGGCTCATTCAAAAAATTACTTTTAATAAATTAAAGATGAATGAGGCCCCTAGAATCAGAATCAAACTTCCAGTTCCAAAGGGTATGATCATAACTCCATAAACATGTTACCCAAATCACTTCCAGAAGTAGACTCTAAACAAGATTTCCATTAATTCACTAAGCAATATTACTCAGTAATCATCCAAACTCGTTAAATTCAGATTCAAAGCAGTCCTTAACTTCCACAAGATACTTATCCTAAGGCAAAACCCAATTGAGTATAGTAAAAAAAACTAAAATTATGCATGAATTTTGAAAAATTTTGACCATTTTTTGTCAAAAAGTTTAAAAGCAATGGGATTTGATGAGCTTTACAATAAAACACAGTTTAACACAGTCAAGAATTGACCCCCTCCCCCACACTTAAAACCCAAATTTATCCCCAAAGTTGAATTCTAAATATGGAAAAGAAAAATTATTCAATTTAAGTTCAAAACATATTTCCAATTAAGTTGATTAATTACTTGTATAAAGGGTCCCAGTGAAGTTCAAAAATTTAGTTTGCCACAATGAATAATTAATTAGCAGGTTCATTGACAAGTACACCCATTAAAATTGATGTCCAATGGGAAAGATTTTCATTAATGTTCAAACATAACATATAAGGTGTGGGTGCACAATTAACTAGGTGTAAGCATTTTAAACAATAAGTTCAATAATATGTTCAATATAGTAGACAAAGAACATGCTAAACACCTCAACGAAGCAAGAAGATTCAAATGACCAGTAACATGTACTCCCTCCCACACTTAGTTTCATGCAGTGAAAAGATTTTATCACAATAGTGAAATTCAATTTTTTAAAGCAAAGAGGCTCATGTGGATTTTTAATTCATTAGTTACACGACATGCAACATAAGTTTATAATACAAGCAGAATTTTAAGCAAAACATATTTTTTATTAACAAAAACTGGAGTAGAAAAATATGTACAACAAGTTGAAGTACTTCCCTGACTAAGCTCTTGTCCAAAAAATGACCATGGTAATTCCACTCTTTATATGACAGAAAAATCATTCCTAAAAAAACAGAGCATAAATGAGCATATATGAGCATGCAAAGAAGCACTTTATTCAAAGTAAGATTAGAACAGAACAAAAGTAAACACAAAGAAAGAGAATGGGTTGACTCCCATGAATCAATGGATTTTAAGTCTTCAGTTAGAATTTATTTAATCACAATATTTTATTTGTTAACAAAACAAGACCATGGGTTGCCTCCCATGCATCGCTAGGTTTACAGTCCCCAGCCAGACTTCATTCAAGAACAGTTTTCAAGAACAGTGAAGGCAGCCAAACCCTTTGGCTGCCCCTCAAAATAAAATTTCAGTCTTTTCCCATTGACCAACATGGGTTTATTCTCTTCACCTAAAATTTCCACAGCTCCATTCTTCAGCACTCTTACTACAGTAAAAGGTCCAGATCACTTGGACTTTAGATTCCCAGGAAAAAGTTTAAGTCTAGCATTAAAGAGGAGGACCTTCTGTCCAGATTTGAACTCTTTAGTTTGAATGATATTATCATGAAAATTTTAGTCCTCTCTTTATTAATCCTTGAATTATCATAAAACTCTCTTCTAATCTCATCAAATTCACTCAGCTCAAGAAATCTACTCTCACCAGCACTCTTAATGTCAATGTTTAGAGCCTTAACTTCCCAATATGACTTATGTTGCAACTCCACAGGTAAATAAAAGCATTTCCCAAACAACATCCTTTAAGGGGACATACCTATTGGGGTCTTGAAAGTAGTTCTGTAAGCCTATAAAGCTTCATCCCACTTGAGTGACCAGTCTTTCATAGAGTTTGACACAGTTTTCTCAAGAATTTGTTTCAGTTCTCTATTTGAAATTTCCACCTGTCCACTGGACTGTGGATGATATAGAGTACCTGTTTTGTGAACACAACCATACTTCTCCATTAAAGATTTAAAATTATAATTCTTAAACTGTGTTCCATTATCAGTAATAAAAGCTTTTGGGACTCCAAATCTTGTAATGATATTCTTTTTCACAAATTTTATAACAATATTTGCTTGATTGTTAGGTAGAGATACTGCCTCAACCCACTTTGATACACAATCCACAGCAACAAGAATATAATCATTCCCATGAGATGATGGAAATGGACCCATGAAATCTAATCCCCATACATCTAAGATTTCAACCTCCAAAATACCCTTCTGGGGTAAGTCTTGTTTCCTACCCACATTTCCCAGCCTCTGACACCTATCACAACTGACCACAAAGATCCTAGAATCCTTAAAGTGTGTAGGCCAATAAAAACTAGACTGCAGGACTTTTTGAGCAGTCCTCTCACCCCCATGGTGACCTCCCCAAGGTGAAGAATGACAACTTTGAAGAATAGACATCATCTCTTCCTCAGGTACATATTTCCTAAGAATACCATCAGCACACCGCCTAAATAGAAAGGGATCATCCCACAGATAATATTTAAGCTCAGAAATGAATTTCTTTCTTTGGTTATTAGACAGATTTTTGGGAATGACACCTACTGCCAGAAAGTTGGAAAAATCTGCAAACCAAGAAGATTGCCTGACTGACACCGATAGAAACTTCTCATTAGGGAAAGAAGAGTTAATCTCCCTGGGATTTTCAGATTCAAGTTGAGTAATTGGAAGCCTAGATTAGTGATCATCAACTAAGTTTTAAGCTCCTTGCTTATCCCTAATCTCTAAGTCAAACTCTTGCAACAATAAAATCCATCTAATCAGCCTAGTCTTAGTTTCTTTTTTAGACAGCAAGTATTTTAATGCATAATGATCAGTGAAAATAATGACTTTTGAGCCTAACAAGTACTTTCTAAACATCTCAAGAGAAAACACAACAGCTAACAACTCTTTTTCAGTGGTGGTATAATTCTTTTTAGCATCATCTAGAATTCTACTAGCATAATATACCACATGCAAATTTCTATCCCTCCTCTGTCCAAGGACATCACCTACAACCATGTCACTAGCATCACACATAAGCTCAAACGGTAGTTTCCAAATAGGTGCAGTAATGATAGGTGATGTAGTGAGCTTCTCCTTAAGAAGCTTAAATGATTTCATGTAGTTTTCATCAAAATTGAAAGGTGCATCCTTTACCAATAAAGAACAAAAGGGATTAGTGATTTTAGAAAAATCCTTTTGAACCTCCGGTAAAAACCGACAGGCCCTAAAAAACATCTAACACCTTTTACATTAACAGGAGGCAGCAGTTTTTGAATAACTTCTATCTTCACAGTATCAAGTTATAAACCTCTCTTGGACACCTTATGACCAAGGAAAATACCTTCAGTAACCATGAACTGACATTTCTCCCAATTAAGAACAAGGTTGGTTTTATTGCATCTCTCTAAGACTAACTCAAGATTTCCTAATCAAGTATCAAAAGTAATCCCCACTATAGAAAAGTAATCCATGAAAACATCAATGATTCTCTCAATCGTATCAGAAAATAGAGCCATCAAACACCTTGAAAGGTGACCGGAGCTCCAAACAACCCAAAGGGCATCCGTCGGTAAGCGAATGTCGCAAAGGGGCATGTGAAAGTGGTCTTCTCTTGATCCTCTAGAGCAACAAGGATCTGGTTGTAACCAGAATACCCATCCAGAAAACAGAAAAATTCATTTCCAGCAAGCCTCTCAAGCATTTGATCATTGAAGGGCATTGGAAAATGGTCCTTCCTAGTGGCTGCATTAAGCTTCCTATAATCAATACAAACTCTCCACTTTGTGGCTTTCCTAACTTGGACTTCTTTATATTTTTCATTCTTTACTACAGTGAAAACTCCCTTCTTGGAGACAACTTGGACAGGGCTGACCCAAGCACTATCTGAGATGGGATATATCATTCCTGTATCTAACAGCCTGATTACTTCCTCTCTCACAACTTCTTTCATGTTTGGATATAATCTTCTTTGACATTTTACCCTAGGCTTATGATCAGGCTCCATAGGAATTTTGTGCATACAGAATGAAGGACTAATTCCTTTGATATCATCTATTTTCCAGCCTATGGCAGATTTAAACTTTTTCAACACATCCAACAATTTTTCTTCTTGGTTTTCATTAAGTTAAGAAGAGATTATTACAGGCAAAGTAGAGTTATCACCTAAAAATGAATATTTAAGATGGGCATGGATAGGCTTCAGCTCAATATCAGGTGGTACTACACTCGAAGGAAGACTCCTAGGCCTGGGAGGTCCAAGATCTTCAATATATTTCTTGTAAGGAGTATTAAAAGATAAAAGATTTTCAATTTCCAGTTCGGATTTAGAGATAACAGTACTACTGTCCAAGGTAGGCAGTACACAGTCCAAATTTTCTAGATCATAATTCAGCAGGTTTATCAAAGAAGAATCATCTAATTGTCTTAACAGTTCTCCCTCAGCAATATCAAAGTGTTCAGAAGTGTCAGTGTTAACAGAAACACCCTCAATTTCACTCAGAAAATTCCTAAGTTCATAAACAGGGGACTCTCCTATAGCAGAAACTGGAAAGTTGTCCAGTTTTGGAAGATTTTCCAGATTGGTTGTTAGAGCTGAATTTTCAGTTTTACAAATAGATTCACAAAGATTTTCAGCTTCACTAATGTTTTCTTCAATAGAGGAATGATTTTTAGATTTTTCAATAAGTTCAAGATGATTTTTATAGGAACATTCAGCTTTAAGAGACTCAATTTTTGAACAGTTTGCAGAATATGTTGGTTCATAAATATTTTTAAAAACATTGAACTCTTCTTCTTGTCCACCAATTTTGAAGATCAGTTGACCCTTTGATACATCTATGACAGCACCACCTGTGGCCAAGAAGGGCCTACCCAAGATGATAGGTACCTCTTGATCATACTCCATGTCCAAGACAAGAAAATCAGCAGGAAAGAATAACTTCCCAACTCCAACTAGTAAGTCATCTACTCTACCCACAGGATGAGTGAAAGATCTATCAGCCAACTGCAGTATGACTTTGGTGGGTTGAAGATCACCCAACCTCAACTGTCTAAACAGTGAGTATGGGAGCAGATTAATAATAGCACCTAGATCACACAAACAGTTCAGCTGACCTGAAATTCCTAGAGTACAAGGGATGACAAAACTACATGGGTCCTTCAATTTAGGTGGAATTTTCTTTTGGAGTACAACACTGCACTCTTTAGTGAGGCTGTAGGTAGAAAATTCTTCAAGGGTCTTTTTATTTGAAACTATTTTCTTTTAGGATTTCAGGTAAGATGAGATTTGAAATAAGGCTTGGATAAAAGGTATGTTCACTTGAAGCTTTGAAAGAAGACCAAGGAACTGAAGAAGTTCAGCCTTGGTATTTCATTGTGGTTTCAATTTTTTAGGGAAAGGGATGGGTGGGGAAAATTTTTTCAGAACAGTAGGCATGTCCCTCACCTCTTCCACAACCTTTTCTTTTCCTTTATTTTTTTGATTTTTAGAAGATGTTTCAGCTTGATTTTCAGGCGACAGGTTCAAATTCTCATCATGTTCAACATATTTCTGTGAATTTCCAGATTGTGAACAAAGATGATATTCATTTGCAGATTCAAACAGTTTCTCATGTTGGGCATTTTTTACAATTTTTCCAGCAACATATTGAGTATTTATCCCACTCCTAGTAACGACAGCCATGATATACTCCCTAGGATTAAGTTCAGTGGTACTAGGAAACCAACCTTTATCCCTAGAAGTCAAATCTATAGCTAATTTTCCTAGCAGTGTTTCCATGTTCTGCATTCTCACATCATTTTGCATCTTGTCTGACTCATATTGACTTTGATGTTTATTAAGTTGAGTAATGTACCTTTCCTCTTGTGAATTTATTTTATTCAAGATCTGATCCAATTTAGGAGACATTTGATTATCATTACTTCCTTGAACATTTTAAGACTCTCCCCTTTGTTGATTTTGAAAGTTTGGTCTTAGTAGGTTCTGAAAATTAGGGGCAGTTTGTTGCTTAATAATACATTGGTCCTTCCACGACAGATTTGGATGGTTCCTATAGCCTTGATTATAGTTATTAGAAAATGGATCTTCTTTTTGAGGCATCCTAAGACCGTAATTAACAATGTTTGAGGTTTCAGATTGTTGGGCAGTTAGATCAACATTAGGACAAAAACATTCAGAGTGCCCAAACATACCACATTGAGTGCACTGTTTCCTAAGAGATTGATACTGATTCTGGTTTTCAACTTGGTTAATAGTTTGTTTTGAATTCTGGTTCATTAATGTTTGAAGATGGTTGGTGATTTCAGCATGTTGGGCTTGAGTATCAGCTCCTGAACCAGTATTTGAATTGATAGTTCTATTAACTCTTTTTCTTCTTGAATTTTTATATTGAGAATTAAGGGCCATATTATTGAAAATTTGTCTCAACTCCTCATCAGTCTTATCATTGTAATTACCCCCAGCAACTTGATCCACTAAATTCTGACCAGAGGAGGAAAGCCCTTTATAGAAGGTGTCCATGAGGAGATGTGAAGGGAGTTGATGATGGGGACAATACCTAAGCAGATCCCTAAATCTATCCCATGATTCATGGAAAGCTTCTCCATCCTCTTGATAAAAACTAGTAATTTTAGTTCTCAATTCATCTTTTAATCTTTGAGGATAAAATTTCATAATGAAAGAGTTGTAAACATGATCCCAATTTTCAAAAATGTTTTCATCTAGACTTAAAAACCAGTTCCTAGCATTCCCTTTAAGGCAAAAGGGAAAGACTCTCATCCTTAGTTCATTTTCAGTAAGTCCTACAAGTGGAAGTTGCTGCACAGTATTGTAGAAGTCTCTAATGAAGGCCAGAGAGTCCTCATTAGAGAGCCCATTGAAAGTAGGCAGTAGTGAAATGTGTGATTGTTTTAGTTCATAGTTTCAGGCTCTAGGACTTAATATAATGGAATATGGGTTGCTTGAAACTTGAGGGAGTTGGTACTCCCTCATCCTAGGCCGTTCATGTTCATTTAAGAGTTCTGGATGGTTATTTTGGAAGTTATTATTAGGAACTCTATTTTATGGATTTTCCATTTCAGTTTTGTTCTTTCTTCTTAGAGCAACTAAGTGTGTATCTAATTCAGGGTTTAGAGGTTCTAATCTAACAGTAGATGTTCTTGTGCTCATACAAAGAGTGGTAAACAGTTTCTAACAGTAACCACACAGAAAGAAAAGTAACAGTTTTTTCTTTTTTACAGTTTTCAAAATTTCTAATTTTTTTTAAAGATTTTCATATAAGTGTTTTTTTAATGTTTTTCTTTTTAGCAATGGCTCGTGCCTTCTCCGGAAACGGCACCAAAAACTTGACCTAAACCTTCGTTGAAGCCAGCCAAAGTTTAATATTTATATTCCTACTAACTACAGTATATGTGGCAAGCAGGGTCGAACCCACAGTGAAGGTAAATTTGGCCACTACTAAACTAAAAAAACATGGAAAACTCCACTGTTGTCAGTAGCGGAGTGGTTTTTATAATTTTCACTTTTTATATTTTTATATATTTTAATTTCCTTATGATTTAATGTATTGTGAGACTTCACTCTTATAGTAAAATTGTTTGAACAATACTAAAACAAAGTACAACTGGGAGTAAGGTGCAACAACAGAGATAGAATGATGATAAAAGACAACAGTAAAGAATGCTCGGGTTCATTCTAGTCTAATGGTTTGAATTGATTTTCCTTTTCATGTAAAGTACTACTTCATACCACTAGATTAAAGAGACGACTTACTTCCCTTTCCAGAAGGTAAGTCGTGGATATTGTACTACTAGAGTTCGCCACTCCGAGAAGTACAATTCCAGAAATATGTCTTAAGATGAACAACAGTACAAACTCACTGTATGTATTGAAGTTTTTTTATGATTTGTTTACTAAAAAGATAACTCCATAACCAAACTCACCGAATGATTATAGAGTCTAGAATATTTCAGTTCTTGTGGTACAAAGTAGATAAATGAAATTAGATTTGATCTCGTCGATCAATTCTAATCACAGAAGAATTGGTTAATGAGAAGGATGAAAAAGATGCCAGTAGAGCTAGAACTCTCCCTGAACTAAAAGACTTAGCTAACTATACTATTCATTATAACACCAGTAATAGGAAACATTATAGAAACAGAGTACACAAATTTAGATCGTGATGGAGAAGAAACTCCCTAATAATGCTCTGCTCCTGAGTCCCTGGACTGCACTGCTTAGCATCGTCCCCGCTGCTCTCGATCGTCTCTCCAGGTAAGTGTATGAATGCCCCTCCGTATGAATGAATCTCTTCCTCGTCCATCCAAAAAATGCTACTTTTTCTTCTTATGTACTCTCTGTCATCCATTGCATGTCACCGCCACATCTTCCACCAACTTCAAGAGTTCTTCAACCACGCACTGCACACATGTGCTTAACCCGTGACATGCACGTCGCATTATCTTTTCTCACATAACTATCTTCAGAAAGTTAGTTTATGTATCTGGACTTGTTTCCACCTCTTGAATGAACCTACACACAATAAATACAAAATGAAATAATTAAAACTTAACAAAATCAATTAAAAAGTTACAGTTATTATTTTATGTTTACTATTAAAATACTTATTAAAAGTTAAATAATAAAAATCTTAAATTGATAATCATTATCTACTTTAATATTATTTATAAAACTATCCATTTAATACTACTATAGTAATACATAGATTATTTAAATGTTTTTAATTTAATTGAGTTAATAAAATAATTACTAAGTTATTAAAATTGACAACATAAATAATTAATTAAGATAATATTTAATATTGTATTAATAATATAATTATTACTATTAAAGAAATTAAATTGTTATATTAATTAATTAATTAGTTATTTTTTAATTTAGTAACTAAACTTATTTCTTAAGTTTTAAATATTTTAAATTAATTAGAATATTTTATAGTTTATTTATAATTATTTTTAATTATATATTTACTATAATCATTAAATTAATTTATTATTAACATTTATTATTATGTTAGTTTTATATTTTAATTTATGAATTATCTTATTTTTTTTTATAGTTTATGTTTTTAACTTTTAAAAAATTTATTATACTCATTTAATTTATTAAAGTTACTTTTACTTTAACTTTTATTTTTTAACTTTTCTTACTTTACTTTTACATTACTTTTATTATCTTTTATACTTTTTTTTACTTTGTTTTTATTATTGTTTTTATAATTATTAATTATATTTTTTTTCTTCAATTCCTCAAATTGGCGCAGGGGTCTTCTTTTTCCCCAAATTCTCAGCTCCGCCTCCCATCAACAGCGCAGCAATAACGGGATCCGGGCGCGGCACCAAATTGGTGGACCTCTCCTCTGCTTCAGCAAAGCGGCTCAGCCTCTCGACAGACCTTGGCTCAGGTTCAAGACAACAACGACAGCAGGGGGGCTTCGACCTTCGGCATGTACAGCATCGCCTTCGGCTCCTCCCAGCGGCGGACATTAGATGGTGCGACCCCCTCTTCTGAAATACAGCAGCGTAGAATGGGGTGCTACAAATCATCTCCAGTGGACTCGACTTTCTCTTCTCCAAACCCTGCAGCAGAACCCCTCCATGGCCGGACTAGCTCCTCTACTACAACAATGCAGCCGCCTCTTCCAGCCCGAACCCTACTTCCCATCTCGATAAATCATCTGAGACCTTGGGTTATTCAAAATATGTGCGCGGATCACTTTGGATTGCCTGTGCCCGTGCGGTAAATCGACAGATAACCTGGTTTGATTTAACACTCAGGCTGCGTCTCTAGCGATACTTGTGCCACCTCCATTGAAGCCGAGAAGTCCTTCAGGGCGCGGCTAGGAGCACTGTCTTTTCCTTCTTCAACCCCTATCCGAAATCCTCCAGATCGCGATGGTAAGTCTTGAGGACCGACTCAGATCTCGTCGATAGGGTTTTCAGTAACCCTCTGAATCTCCACTGGGCGTTATCATTGGAAGAAGACGGATTGGGATCAGATACTTTCCCATTTTTAAAATTTTCTGGCTCGTTTAAGAACATTTATTTGAGGAAATTTAGGAGACCAAACTTCCCAAGAAATGATTATGTAACCTTTAAATGATGAAAATTTTGGGTGAAATGAAGAGATGAACTTTGGGAGTGCATTAGGAAGGCGTTGGAGGAAGAAGACATTCATAGGTTTCCTCACTGGTCGCCTGAATGGATGGCACTAGTTAAGAAGAGCGTCGTCGGTGGGTGATTTGGGGGAGGTGAGATAGAGAGACCAGTAGGGAGAAAGGTGTATCGGTGGGTCGCATTACAATCGGTAGGAGGGATGAGAGACCGATAGGGTACAGTAGCAGGGAAAAATGAACTGTCGGTAGGACGGGGTGAACCGGTGGCGGTTGAATTAAAATACGCTATCTGACTCACCGACAGTGCAAAAATAGTCATCGATGACTCGTATTTTTCTGCAAAACCCAAACCAACATCAATTAATTAATTAAAAATTATAACCGATTTAGGAGATCGGTGAGTCAACGACTCACCGATAAAATTAATAAACAGAATGGTAGCAGCAGAAAAAAATATAATAAAAATAATGGTGAGTGAGACTCACCGAAAAATAAAACACCAAAAAAATTAAATTAAAAATCAATTGGTGTGACGTGAAACCAATGGAAATATTGGGGGATCGGTGTATCAATGACTCACCGATATTTGGAAACAAAATCCACACTCATCGATGAAAGAATTAGACAGTTCCAAATAACATCGGTGTTCCTTGTCAAACCGTTAGTTAAAATAAAAACAAGTATCGGTGTGTGACACACCGATGAAAAGAAAAATGGCTCACTGATAGTGTAAAAAAAAACCTAAACCGATGGACAGATAGGCCCGACGCAACATCGGTGCGTCAGGAGATACCGACGGTGTTTCGAGCAATCGGTGAGTCACGACTCACCGATAGTTATAAAAAACTTTGGTGTGACATAACATCGGTGCGACACTCACCGACAGTTAAAAATTAAAAACATTAACAATAAATATTAATTTGGAACAAATAATAAAATGATTAAAACATTAACTAACTAAATTAAAACTCAAAATAACTAAATTGTAAAAGACTAATTAACTAACTGTAACTAAAAACTAACCAAGTTATTTAGCAAACTAAAAATAAAGGCGACTAATTATTAACTAAGAAAATAAAAGTTAAGAATAATTTAAAATATGTATAAACAAATTCAGAACACCTACAATCAATTAACTGCGAACATATAATTACAATATTTAAAATTAACTAAAGTTATTAAATGAAAAAATTAATCGAACATATGACAAAATGAAACTCTAACCTTAAAAAGAAATTATTTAATTAAACTTTAACTTAAACCTATACACATCTTAAATTGTTAATTAGATAACACTTAAATGAAAAACTAATTAAATAATAGAATACAATTATAAAAGACTCAAATTATAATTACTTAAAGAACAATTACATGGTAGCATCAGGTGAAAAAGATAAGCAACAGTGACTCTTAATTTCACCTAAAACTATTATCTACCTCACTGGTAGACTAAAATAAAATAAAAATGAATTATAACCAATCTGAATACATAAAATAATATAATTAATGTTTAAAAACTATTTATTAATGAATTAATTAACTATTTGAACTAATAAAATAACAGCGAACGATTTAACTTAATTAAAAACACATATTATATACTTAAATGATCGACAGAACACATTAATTAACATGTCAACCTTTTCTATTGTAACTAAATTAAAAGATAAAATATTAAAATAAGGTATAAGTTTATTAAATTGAATTAAATAGATTAAATAATTGGTTACAATAAATATTAACTATTAAAAAGTTAATCTTATTTAAATTAACCAAACTAAATAAGACATAATTAGAGTTGAATAGTTTAGTACGATTAAAATTATTAATTTAAAGACTAAAAACTCATAATTAATTATAAAAAATGATTAATTAACATATTTAGTGATAAAATTACAAAAGTGCCAATATTAGTTAAAAAGTGTCAAAATAATTAATTAAATTGATAAAAATTAAATAAAATATGCGGCAAAACTATGTTAAAATAGAGCCACATAAAATTCCCCCACACTTAAACATTGTTTGTCCTCAAACAATCCCATGTTTTATTTTCTTTTGAAAAACAGTAATGTGAGTTAATGATTTTGCTCAAAATGTAACATGTCCAACACTCTAAACAGAGGGCACTACATAATAGTAGGCTTTAAGAAAATGAGTAACTCAAATAGATCTTTCCCTAAAACAAATACTCCGGGGTAATTAAGAACTCAAAGACCATCCATCAAAGAAGATGTCGTGCCTCATATGTGATGCAACTTAGTGACTCACTTCAATCCAGACTTAGGTTCTAAGTCTAAAAATGACAAGAGATAAAATATAAATGGAATTAAGACCTCAACCAAGGAACTTTGTACTTTGAATTTTTCACCATGGTTCCAGAAAAAATAAATAAATAATTTTTTTTGAAGCACCTCAATGATAAAACCTAATTGATTTCCATATAAACCCATTGATCCCTTCTTCATCTGGCGTTCATCATTCCCCTCACCTTAATGAGCTCATTTTTGACCCTAGACACTTTATTTATTTTTCCCAAGACTTGTATCATTGTACTGAGCACTGTGCAATGCACTTATTCAAAGTGTACAGAGGGATTATAGTTAACAGAAACGCACCCATCATCTAGGGTCTCAGAGACTCACCGTGGGATCCCAGATTCCCAAACTACTCCGGTTTCAAAAGATTTATATAAAATTCATTTACATTGGCTCATTGAAAAAATTACTTTTAATAAATTAAAGATGAATGAGGCCCCTAGAATCAGAATCAAACTTCCAGTTCCAAAGGCTATGATCATAACTCCATAAACATGTAACCCAAATCACTTCCAGAAGTAGACTCTAAACAATATTTCGATCAATTCACTAAGCAAGATTACTCATCAATCATCCAAACTCGTTAAATTCAGATTCAAAGCAGTCCTTAACTTCCACAAGATACTTATCCTAAGGCATGACCCAATTGAGTATAGTAAAAAAACTAAAATTATGCATGAATTTTGAAAAAATTTGACCATTTTTTGACAAAAAGTTTAAAAGCAATGGGAATTGATGAGCTTTACAATAAAACACAGTTTAGCATAGTCAAGAATTGACCCCCTCCCCCACACTTAAAACCCATATTTGTCCCCAAAGTTGAATTCTAAATATGGAGAAGAACAAATATTCAATTTATGTTCAAACCATATTTCCAATTAAGTAGATTAATGACATGTATAAAGGGTCCCAATGAAGTTCAAAAATTTAGTTTGCCACAATGAATAAATAATCAGCAGGTTCATTGACAAGTACACCCATTAACATTGATGTCCAATGGAAAATATTTTCATTAAAGTTAAAACATAACATATAAGGTGTGGGTGCACAATTAACTGGGTGTAAGCATTTTAAACAATAAGTTCAATAATATGTTCAATATAGTAGACAAAGTTCATGCTAAACTCCTCAACGAAGCAACAAGATTCAAATGACCAGTAACATGTACTCCCTCCCACACTTAGTTTCATGCAGTGAAAAGATTTTATCAAAATAGTGAAATTCAATTTTTTAAAGCAAGGAGGCTCATGCAGATTTTTAATTCATTAGTTACACGACATGCAGCAGAATTTTATAATACAAGCAGAATTTTAAGCAAAAACAGATTTTTTATTAACAAAAACAGGAGTAGAAAAATAAGTGCAACAAGTTGAAGTACTTCCTTGACTAAGCACTTGTCCAAAAATGACCATGGTAATTCCACTCTTTAGATGACATAAGCATCCTTCCTAAAAAAACAGAGCATAAATGAGCAAATATGAGCATGCAAAGAAGCTCTTTATTCAATGTAAGATTAGAACAAAACAAAAGTAAACACAAAGAAGGAGCATGGGTTGAATCCCATGAAGCACTGAATTTTAAGTCTTCAGTTTGACATTACTTAATCACAATTTTTTATTTATTAACAAAACAAGACTATGGGTTGCCTCCCATGTAATGCTAGGTTTACAGTCCCCAGCCAGACTTCATTCAAGAACAGTTTTCCAGAACAGTGAAGGCAGCCAAACCCTTTGGCTGCCCCTCAAAATAAAATTTCAGTCTTTTCCCATTGACCAACATGGGTTTATTCTCTTCACCTACAATTTCCATAGCTCCATTCTTCAGCACTCTTACTAGAATATTTCAGTGCTTGTGGTACAAAGTAGATAAATGAAATTAGATTTGATATCGCTGACCAATTCTAATAACAGAAGAATTGGTTAATGAGAAGGATGAAAAAGGTGTCAGTAGAGATGGAACTCTCCCTGAACTAAAAGACATAGCTAACTATACTATTCATTATAACAGCAGTAATAGGAAACATTACAGAAACAGAGTACAAAAATTTAGATCGTGAGGGAGAAGAAACTCCCTAAGAATGCTCTTCTCCTGAGTCCCTGGACTGCACTGCTTAGCGTCGTCCCTGCTGCTCTCGATCGTCTCTCCAGGTAAGTGTATGAATGCTCCTCCGTATGAATGAATCTCTTCCCCATCCATCCAAAAAAAGCTGCTTGTTCTGCATAAGTAATCTCTGTCATCCATTGCATGTCACCGCCACATATTCCACCGACATCAAGAGTTCTACAACCACGCACTGTACACGTGTTCTTAACCTGCGACAGGCACGTCGCATTATCTTTTCTCACATAACTAACTTC
Source organism: Viscum album (assembly GCA_963277665.1). NCBI lineage: Eukaryota > Viridiplantae > Streptophyta > Magnoliopsida > Santalales > Viscaceae > Viscum > Viscum album. The sequence continues at coordinate 1,881,385,535 of OY728136.1, forward strand.
AGCAAGGTAGTTGTATGTATCTGGACTTGTTTCTGCCTCTTTAATGAACCTGCACACAATAAATACAAAATGAAATAATTAAAACTTAACAAAATCAATTAAAAAGTTACACTTTTTATTTTATGTTTACTATTATAATACTTATTGAAAGTTAAATAATAAAAATCTTAAATTGATAATCATTATCTACTTTAATATTATTTATAATACTATCCATTTAATACTACTATAGTAATACATAGATTATTTAAAACTTATTAATTTAATTGAGTTAATAAAATAATTACTAGGTTATTAAAATTGACAACATAAATAATTAATTAAGATAATATTTAAGATTCTATTAATAATCTAATTATTACTATTAAAGAAACTAAATTGATAGATTAATTAATTAATTAGTTAATTTTTAATTTAGTAATTAAAATTATTTCTTAAGTTTTAAATATTTTAAATTAATTAGAATATTTTATAGTTTATTAATAATTATTTTTAATTATATATTTACTATAATCATTAAATTAATTTATTATCAACATTTATTATTATGTTAGTTTTATATTTTAATTTATGAATTATCTTATTATTTTTTTATTTTTTAAGTTTATAACTTTTACAAAATGTATTATACTCATTTAATTTATTAAAGTTACTTTTACTTTAACTTTTATTTTTTAACTTTTCTTACTTTACTTTTACATTACTTTTATTATCTTTTATACTTTTTTTACTTTGTTTTTATTATTGTTTTTTAATTATTTATTATATTTTTTTTCTTCAATTCCTCAAATTGGCGCAGGGGTCTTCTTCTTCCCCAAATTCTCAGCTCCGCCTCCCATCAACAGCGCAGCAATAATGGGATCCGAGCGCGGCTCCAAACTGGTGGACCTCTCCTCTGCTTCAGCAGAGCAGCTCAGCCTCTCGACAGACATTGGCTCAGGTTCAAGACCACAACGACAGCAGGGGGCTTCGACCTTCGGCATGTACAGCATCGCCTTCGGCTCCTCCCAGCTGCGGACAACAGATGGTGTGACTCCCTCTTCCGAAATATAGCAGCGTAGCATGGGGTGATAAAAATCATCTCCAGTGGACTCGACTTTCTCTTCTCCAAACCCTTCAGCAGAACCCCTCTATGGCCGGACTAGCTTGTCTACTCCAACAATGCAGCCGCCTCCTCCAGCCCGAACCCTACTTCCCATCTCGATAAATCATCTGAGACCTTGAGTTATTCAAAATATGTGCACGGATCACTTTGGATTTCCTGTTCCCGTGCGGTAAATCGACGGATAAGCTGGTTTGATTTAACACTCAGACTGCGTCTCCAGCGATACTTGTGCCACCTCCATTGAAGCCGAGAAGTCCTTCAAGGCGCGGCTAGCAGCACTGTCTTTTCCTTCTTCAACCCCTATCCGAAATCCTCCAGATCGTGATGGTAAGTCTTGAGGACCGACTCAGATCTCTTCGATAGGGTTTTCATTAACCCTCCGAAGCTCCACTGGGCGTTATCATTGGAAAAAGACGGATTGGGATCAGATACTTTCCCATTTTTAAAATTTTCTAGATCGTCGAAGAACATTGATTTGAAGAAATTAAGGAGACCAAACTTCCCAAGAAATGATTATGTAACCTTTAAATGATGCAAATTTGGGGTGAAATGAAGAGATGAACTTTGGGAGTGCATTACGAAGGCGGTGGAGGAAGAAGAAATTCATAGGTTTCCTCACTGGTCGTCTGAATAGATGGAACTAGTTAAGAAGAACGTCGTCGGTGGGTGATTTGGGGGAGGTGAGACAGAGAGACCGGTAGGGAGAAAGGTGTATCGGTGGGTCGCATTACAATCGGTAGGAGGGATGAGAGACCGATAGGGTTCATTAGTAGGGAAAAATGAACTGTCGGTAGGTCGGGGTGAACCGGTGGGGGTTGAATTAAAATACACTATCTGACTCACCGACAGTGCAAAAATAGTCATCGATGACTCATATTTTTCTGCAAAACCAAAAAAACATCAATTAATTAATTAAAAATTATAACTGATTTAGGAGATCGGTGAGTCAACGACTCACCGATAAAAGCAATAAACAGAATGGTAGAAGCGGAACAAAATATAATAAAAATAATGGTGAGTGAGACTCATCGAAAAATAAAACACCAAAAAAAATTAAATTAAAAATCAATTTGCATGACGTGAAACCAATGGAAATATTGGGGTATCGGTGTATCAATGACTCACCGATATTTGGAAACAAAATCCGCACTCATCGATGAAAGAATTAGACAGTTCCAAATAACATCGGTGTTCCTTGTAAAACCGTTAGTTAAAATGAAAACAAGTATCGGTGTGTGACACACCGATGAAAAGAAAAATGGCTCACTGATAGTGTAAAAAAAACCTAAACCGATGGACAGATAGGCCCGATGCAACATCGGTGCGTCACGAGAGACCGATGGTGTTTCGAGCAATAGGTGAGTCACGACTCACCGATAGTTATAAAAAACTTTTGTGTGACATAACATCGGTGCGACACTCACCGACAGTTAAAAATTAAAAACATTAACAATAAATATTAATTTGGAACAAATAATAAAATGATTAAAAAATTAACTAACTAAATTAAAACTCAAAACAACTAAATTGTAAAATACTAATTAACTAACTGTAACTAAAAACTAACCAAGTTATTTAGCAAACTAAAAATAGAAGTGACTAATTATTAACTAAGAAAATAAAAGTTAAGAATAATTTAAAATATGTATAAACAAATTCATAACACCTACAATCAATTAACTGCGAACATATAATTACAATAATTAAAATTAACTAAAGTTATTAAATGAAAAAATTAATTGAACATATGACAAAATGAAACTCTAACCTTAAAAAGAAATTATTTAATTAAAATTTAACTTAAACCTATACACAACTTAAATTATTAATTAGATAACATTTAAATGAAAAAATAATTAAATAATAGAATACAATTATAAAAGACTCATATTATAATTACTTAAAGAACAATTACATGGTAGCATCAGGTGAAAAAGATAAGCAACAATTACTCTTAATTTCACCTAAAACTATTATCTACCTCACTTGTAGACTAAAATAAAATAAAAATGAATTATAACCAATCTGAATACATAAAATAATATAATTAATGTTTAAAAACTATTTATTAATGAATTAATTAACAATTTGAACAAATAAAATTAACAGCGAACGATTTAACTTAATTAAAAACACATATTATATACTTAAATGATAGGAAGAACACATTAATTAACATGTCAACCTATTCTATTGTAACTAAATTAAATGATAAAATATTAAAATATTGTATAAGTTTATAAAATTGAATTAAATAGATTAAATAATTGTTTACAATAAATATTAACTATTAAAAAGTTAATCATATTTAAATTAACCAAACTAAATAAGACATAATTAGAGTTGAATAGTTTAGTAAGATTAAAATTATTAATTTAAAGACTAAAAACTCATAATTAATTATAAAAAATGATTAATTAACATATTTAGTGATAAAATTACAAAAGTGCCAATATTAGTTAAAAAGTGTCAAAATAATTAATTAAATTTATAAAAATTAAAAAAAAGATGCGGCAAAACTATGTTAAAATAGAGCCACATCAAATTACCCCACACTTAAACATTGTTTGTCCTCAAACAATCCCATGTTTTATTTTCTTTTGAAAAAACAGTAAAGTGAGTTAATGATTTTGCTCAAAATGTAACATGTCCAACACTCTAAACAGAGGGCACTATATAATAGTAGGCTTTAAGAAAATGAGTAACCCAAATAGATCTTGCCCTAAAACAAATACTCCGGGGTAATTAAGAACTCAAAGACCATACATCAAAGAAGATGTCATGCCACATATGTGATGCAACTTAGTGACTCACTTCAATCCAGACTTAGGTTCTAAGTCTAAAAATGACAATAGATAAAATATAAATGGAATTAAGACCTCAACCAAGGAACTTTGTACTTTGAATTTTTCACCTAGGTTCCAGAAAAAATAAATAAATAATTTTTTTTGAAGTACCTCAATGATACAACCTAAATGATTTCCATATAAACCCATTGATCCCTTCTTCATCTGGCGTTCATAATTCCCCTCACCTTAATGAGCTCATTTTTGACCCTAGACACTTTATTTATTTTCCCAAGACTTGTATCATTGTGCTGAGCACTGTGCAATGCACTTATTCAAAGTGTATAGAGGGATTATAATTAACAGAAACGCACCCATCATCTAGGGTCTCAGAGACTCACCGTGGGATCCCAGATTCCCAAACTACTCCAGTTTCAAAAGATTTATATAAAATTCATTTACATTGGCTCATTGAAAAAATTACTTTTAATAAATTAAAGATGAATGAGGCCCCTAGAATCAGAATAAAACTTCCAGTTCCAAATGGTATGATCATAACTCCATAAACATGTAACCCAAATCACTTCCAGAAGTAGACTCTAAACAAGATTTCCATCAATTCACTAAGCAAGATTACTCAGCAATCATCCAAACTCGTTAAATTCAGATTCAAAGTAGTCTTTAACTTCCACAAGATACTTATCCTAAGGCAAGACCCAATTGAGTATAGTAAAAAAACTAAAATTATTCATGAATTTTGAAAAATTTTGACCATTTTTTGACAAAAAAGTTTAAAAGCAATGGTAATTGATGAGCTTTACAATAAAACAGAGATTAGCATAGTCAAGAATTGACCCCCTCCCCCACACTTAAAACCCAACTTTGTCCCCAAAGTTGAATTCTAAATATGGAGAAGAACAATTATTCAATTTATGTTCAAAACATATTTCCAATTAAGTAGATTAATGACATGTATAAAGGGTCCCAATGAAGTTCAAAAATTTAGTTTGCCACAATGAATAAATAATTAGCAGGTTCATTGACAAGTACACCCATTAACATTGATGTCCAATGGAAAAGATTTTCATTAATGTTAAAACATAACATATAAGGTGTGGGTGGACAATTAACTGGGTGTAAGAATTTTAAACAATAAGTTCAATAATAAGTTCAATATAGTAGACAAAGTTCATGCTAAACACCTCAACAAAGCAACCAGATTCAAATGACCAGTAACATGTACTCCCTCCCACACTTAGTTTAATGCAGTGAAAAGATTTTATCAAAATAGTGAAATTCAATTTTTTAAAGCAAGGAGGCTCATACAGATTTTTAATTCATTAGTTACACGACATGCAGCAGAATTTTATAATACAAGCAGAATATTAAGCAAAAACAGATTTTTTATTAACAAAAACAGGAGCAGAAAAATAAGTGCAACAAGTTGAAGTACTTCCTTGACTAAGCTCTTGTCCAAAAATGACCATGGTAATTCCACTCTTTAGATGACAGAAGCATCCTTCCTAAAAAAACAGATCATAAATGAGCATATATGAGCATGCAAAGAAGAACTTTATTCAAAGTAAGACTAGAACAGAACAAAAGTAAACACAAAGAAAGAGCATGGGTTGACTCCCATGAAGCACTGAATTTTAAGTCTTCAGTTAGACATTATTTAATCACAATTTTTTATTTATTAACAAAACAAGACCATGGGTTGCCTCCCATGTAATGCTAAGTTTACAGTCCCCAGCCAGACTTCATTCAAGAACAGTTTTCCAGAACATTGAAGGCAGCCAAACCCTTTGGCTGCCCCTCAAAATAAAATTTCAGTCTTTGCCCATTGACCAACATGGGTTTATTATCTTCACCTACAATTTCCAAAGATCCATTATTCATCACTCTTACTAGAATATTTCAGTGCTTGTGGTACAAAGTAGATAAATGAAATTAGATTTGATCTCGCCGATCAATTCTAATCACAGAAGAATTGGTTAATGAGAAGGATGAAAAAGATGTCAGTAGAGCTAGAAATCTCCCCGAACTAAAATACTTAGCTAACTATACTATTCATTATAACAGAAGTAATAGGAAACATTACAGAAACAGAGTACAAAAATTTAGATCGTGAGGGAGAATAAACTCCCTAAGAATGCTCTTCTCCTGAGTCCCTGGACTGCACTGCTTAGCGTCGTCCCTGCTGCTCTCGATCGTCTCTCCAGGTAAGTGTATGAATGCTCCTCCATATGAATGAATCTCTTCCCCGTCCATCCAAAAAATACTGCTTGTTCTACTTAAGTACTTTCTGTCATCCATTGCATGTCACCGCCACATCTTCCACCGACATCAAGAGTTCTACAACCACGCACTGCACACGTGTGCTTAACCTGCGACAGGCACGTCACATTATCTTTTCTCACATAACTAACTTCAGCAAGGTAGTTGTATGTATCTGGACTTGTTTCTGCCTCTTGAATGAACCTGTACACAATAAATACAAAAATAAATAATTAAAATTTAACAAAATCAATTAAAAAGTTACAGTTTTTATTTTATGTTTACTATTATAATACTTATTAAAAGTTAAATAATAAAAATCTTAAATTGATAATCATTATCTAATTTAATATTATTTATAATACTATCCATTTAATACTACTATAGTAATATATAGATTATTTAAAACTTATTAATTTAACTGAGTTAATAAAATAATTACTATGTTATTAAAATTGACAACATAAATAATTAATTAAGATAATATTTAAGATTGTATTAATAATCTAATTATTACTATTAAAGAAATTAAATTGTTAGATTAATTAATTAATTAGTTAATTTTTAATTTAGTAATTAAAATTATTTCTTAAGTTTTAAATATTTTAAATTAATTTGAATATTTTATAGTTTATTTATAATTATTTTTAATTATATATTTACTATAATCATTAAATTAATTTATTATTAACATTTATTATTATGTTTGTTTTATATTTTAATTTATGAATTAACTTATTATTTTTTTATTTTTTATGTTTATAACTTTTACAAAATGTATTATACTCATTTAATTTATTAAAGTTACTTCTACTTTTACTTTTATTTTTTAACTTTTCTTACTTTACTTTTACATTACTTTTATTATGTTTTATACTTTTTTACTTTGTTTTTATTATTGTTTTTTTAATTATTAATTATATTTTTTTTCTTCAATTCCTCAAATTGGCGCAGGGGTCTTCTTCTTCCCCAAATTCTCAGCTCCGCCTCCCATCAAAAGCGCATCAATAACGGGATCCGGGCGCGGCTCCAAACCGGTGGACCTCTCCTCTGCTTCAGCAAAGCGGCTCAGCCTCTCGACAGACCTTGGCTCAGGTTCAAGACCACAACGGCAGTAGGGGGGCTTCGACCTTCGGCATGTACAGCAATGCCTTCGGCTCCTCCCAGCAGCGCAAAATAGATGGTGTGCCTCCCTCTTCCGAAATACAGCAGTGCAGTATGGGGTGCTACAAATCAGCTCCAGTGGACTCGACTTTCTCTTCTCCAAACCCTACAGCAGAACCCCTCCTTGGCCGGACTAGCTCGTCTACTCCATCAATGCGACCGCCTCCTCCAGCCCGAACCCTACTTCCCATCTCGATAAATCATCTGAGTCCTTGGGTTCTTCAAAATACGTGCGCGGATCACTTTGGATTGCCTGTGCCCGTGTGGTAAATTGACTGATAAGCGGGTTTGATTTAACACTCGGACTGCGTCTCCAGCAATACTTGTGCCACCTCCATTGAAGCTGAGAAGTCCTTCAGGGCGCAGCTAGCAGCACTGTCTTTTCCTTCTTCAACCCCTATCCGAAATCCTCCAGATCGCGATGGTAAGTCTCGAGGACCGAATCAGATCTCGTCGATAGGGTTTTCAGTAACCCTCCGAAGCTCCACTGGGCTTCATCATTGGAAGAAGACGGATTGGGATCAGATACTTTCCAATGTTAAAAATTTTCTGGCTCATCGAAGAACATCGATTTGAAGAAATTCAGGAGACCAGACTTCCCAAGAAATGATTACGTAACCTTTAAATGATGTAAATCTGGGGGTGAAATGAAGAGATGAACATTGTGAGTGCATTAGGAAGGCAGTGGAGGAAGAATACATTCATAGGATTCCTCACTGGTCGTCTGAATGGATGGCACTAGTTAAGAAGAACGTCGTCGGTGGGTGATTTGGGGGAGGTGAGACAGAGAGACCGGTAAGGAGAAAGGTGTATCGGTGGGTCGCATTACAATCGGTAGGAGGGATGAGAGACCGATAGGGTTCAGTAGTAGTGAAAAATGAACTGTCGGTAGGACGGGGTGAACCGGTGGCGGTTGAATTAAAATACACTGTCTGACTCACCAATAGTGCAAAAATAGTCATCGGTGACTCATATTTTTCTGCAAAACAAAAAAATATCAATTAATTAATTAAAAATTATAACTGATTTAGGAGATCGGTGATTCAACGACTCATCGATAAAAGTAATAAACAGAATGGTAGCAGTGGAAAAAAATATAATAAAAAGAACGGTGAGTGAGACACACTGAAAAATAAAACACAAAAAAAAAAGAAATTAAAAATAAATTGGCGTAACCGGAAACCAATGGAAATATTGGGGGATCGATGTGTCAATGACTCACTGATATTTTGAAACAAAATCCGCACTCACTGATGAAAGAATTAGACAGTTCCAAATAACATCGGTGTTCCTTGTCAAACCGTTAGTTAAAATAAAAACAATAATCGGTGTGTGACACACTGATGAAAAGAAAAATGCCTCACTGATAGTGTAAAAAAAACCAAAACCGATGGACAGATCGGCGCGACGCAACATCGGTGCGTCACGAGAGACCGATGGTGTTTCGAGCAATCGGTGAGTCACGACTCACCGATGGTTATAAAAAACTTCGGTGTGACATTACATCGGTGCGACACTCACTGACAGTTAAAAATTAAAAACATTAACAATAAATATTAATTTGGAACAAATAATAAAATGATTAAAACATTATCTAACTAAATTATAAATCAAAATAACTAAATTGTAAAAGACTAATTAACTAACTATAACTAAAAACTAACCAAATTATTTAGAAAACTAAAAATAGAAGCGACTAATTATTAACTAAGAAAATAAAAGTTAAGAATAATTTAAAATAAGTATAAAAAAATGCAGAATACCTAAAATCAATTAACTGCGAACATATAATTATAATAATTAAAATTAACTAAAGTTATTAAATAACAAAATTAATTGAACAAATGACAAAATGAAACTCTAACATTAAAAACAAATTATTTAATTTAACTTTAACTTAAACCTATACACAACTTAAATTATTAATTAGATAACACTTAAATGAAAAACTAATTAAATAATTGAATACAATTATAAAAGACTCAAATTATAATTAATTAAAGAACAATTACATGGTAGCATCAGGTGAAAAAGATAAGCAACAGTGACTCTTAATTTCACATAAAACTATTATCTACCTCACCGGTAGACTAAAATAAAATAAAAATGAATTATAAACAATCTACATACATAAAATAATATAATTAATGTTTAAAAACTATTAATTAATAAATCAATTAACTATTTGAACTAATAAAATTAACAGCGAATGATTTAACATAATTAAAAACACGTATTATATACTTAAATGATTGGAAGAACACATTAATTAACATGTAAACCTATTCTATTGCAACTAAATTAAAAGATAAAATATTAAAATAAGGTATAAGTTTATTAAATTGAATTACATAGATTAAATAATTGTTTACAATAAATATTAACTAGTAAAAAGTAAAGAAAATTTAAATTAACCAAACTAAATAAGAGATAATTAGAGTTGAATAGTTTAGTAAGATTAAAATTATTAATTTAAAGACTAAAAACGCATAATTAATTATAAAAAATGATTAATTAACATATTTAGTGATAAAATTACAAAAGTGCCAATATTAGTTAAAAAGTGTCAAAATAATTAATTAAATTGATAAAAATTAAATAAATGATGAGGCAAAACTATGTTAAAATAGAGCCACATCATGTAACACAATATTGAGTTCAAGAATATCATAGATTCATTAAATGGTTGGGACACCATCTATAAATGGTCTTTGTACATGGAGGGAATTCTTTTCTTTAGAAACTGATATGTAATTACTTCCATCACAATTAATTATATATTGGTATATTTCTATCATTCTATGTGGGCTATATACCCTAGTTATGTAAATATATTTTATAAAATAGAGCATCTATTCCGGGGGCCTAGTATGAAACAAGACCTAGGTGACTTTTATTCCAAATATACACCTACACAGTTACACCCCAAAGCTAAGTAAACTGTGTTGTGTCTAGGTTAAATTTCTATAATTTTTTGTAATTATATTTGGTATGGCTAGCACATAGTTAGTAAAATCATGTGGGACCACCCAAATAACCATGAAGGGTGTGTTGGGTGTTTGGTGTGGGGCACACAATTACTACATGGTTTAGTAAATTATGTTGGTTAGTAAAATGTGGTACTCAGGTATTTAATTTTTTTAAATTAAAAAAATATTTTTCCTGAAATTACAAGTCTTAAAAACCATTTCTATGCCTTTAATAATAATTTAAACATGACCCTCCCACTCTTGGTTCTTTCTATCCCTTGTGATTTATCCATTATCCTATAGTGATTCCTAGTGTTTTCTTCATGGAATTGAGGAAAAATATACTAGTAAAGGCATCCCATCCTATTCTTTCCTCATTCTTTACTATTTTCATCTCCCCCATTTCTATTCCCTAATTGTATAAACACATGGGTGTTGATTTGTCTTTATTTTTGTGATTCTTAATTCCCATGACATGCAATTTATTTTTTATTCTATACTCACCATATATTTGATGTATTAAAAAACTATCATTTAATTTTAGAACCATATATTTTGTGATTTTATATTTTTTTTTAATTTTCTAATGATTGTATTGAATGTGTATATTCTATTTCTATGAATGAAATTAGTATTAAACTCAGGTTATATAAAAGTAAAAGGGTTTCTAAATTTTAACATAATACTTCAATTTCATTTCATCTATCCATGAAGAATTATTTTTAATACGTAACTTCCAATAGATAATTAAAAAATATATTTAAGTGATTAAAGCACTTTTCGGTTTTCAAGTTGATTTATTCAGAGGTTTTACTTGGAATTTCGTATGGTAAAAGACATTCTATATATTTAAAGACCATGTAATTGTTTTATTTGAATAAAATGAAGGTTAGAATTTTTTTTAACCCATTTAAATTGTGGTATAAATTAATGAATCATGGATTAATCATACAAGGTATTTAATAAAAATAGGATAATTTCATAAATGGGATTCATGGGTGGTTTTAAATGCTATGTTTTTAAGAAATTTTTTATAAATGATTCCAAATTAAAGGAGGAATGATTTGGATTCCCAAGTTGGTATTTATGAAGTCCGATTGGTACTTTTATATAGTTTAAAAATGGTTCGGTTCATAGAACCCTATTTAAGACCCAATTTTTGTTAACCTTTAATGAGTGGTATCTTTTGTATATAAAGACTAGGAAAATGATCATATGGGCTATTTATGGAGAGGTATTTTTAGGAAAGGATTAGAAATATTTTATATTCTATGATCTTTATATGTACATCAGATGATTTTATCTCACCTTAAATATAATTTTTTTTCATGGGAAATTGAGTAACCAAGATGGAATTATAGACTTATGTTTCACAGGATAGTATCAAAATACTATTTTCCGCTCTATTTAGTGGTATAATAGGATGGGGCATGTCATCCTGCTGAGGTTGGGTGAAGGCTAGTCATATGGAATATGTATAGAACACAATTTAGCCAGGTAGGTTGGTCCATATTTGGTAAAGTATAGGAATACATCACTTTAGAACCTAGGGTTAGGCCGAAGACACATATCCCTTTATTGGTGATTTTCTAAAGGGGATTCTATTAATATTATTTTAGATTCCCTTATTGGTTTAATTTTTATGGAAAATTGGATCCATTTTATTAATTTCATCCATTTATTTATGATATGGATCCATTTTTTAATATTTTATTGATGCAGTTCTATTTGATTTAAAATAGTATTTGGAAACATTTTATGAATGGTGATAATAATGATAAAAAATATTTTGTAAAGAAATCATGTTTTTAAAGAAAATATTTCAAATTTACTATTTTTATTCTAGAAAAATGAAGGGTAAATTTTATAAAACTAAATAACATAATTAATAATTTATGACACGATTTCTTATTATATTTCAAACTATCTTGAAAATGGATTTGAAATGAAATGTTAGACATAATGAATGGAAGGTGGTGACCTACTGAGCGTGGTTGTTCTCATAATTATTATTATATATTTTACTTTCAATTTATTAGTTCAAAACTTTTTTTAATCATGGGTATTGTTTGGAATTGATCTTGGTTTGTCCCTGGGGATTATGCATATGTTAACGTTTATTTTTTCCTTTATCACACTAGTCTAATAAACCATCCATATTCCATTAACTTCTTTAATTATTGGTGCCATATATATGTGGAGTTATGAATATATAATTAAATGGAATACTATGTGTGAGGAAGCTTGCGGTGAGTTGAGGGATTTCATTAGATTTTTTTTTAAAAAATTTAAATTGTTCAAATTCTTTATATTTTTACTCTTACATTGGAGTATGGACCAATGACATATGGAGTGGTCATACAATAAAATTATTGAAATCTATTATTTTTTATACTCTGATTTTGTGGTGAAATAATTCCTATTTATTTATTTTTGATTCTATACTAATAGTTTCTAGATAGTGGGGATTGGGAATGCCCTATATTTTAGTGCCTAACTATATTAGGTTCCTATTCAAGTGGTATCCTAGTATAATTCATTTCAAAATGTATCATATCCTGTGTTTTTTAATATGGACCTAGGTTTTCTAATAGAACACTTTTTATTTTGTGTTTCATGGTTTAAGGATGATAGATGGGATGGAACATGATAGGCACATGCTTGTGGGAGTTTCAAGGGGACCCTTACATTTGGTGCCCTGAGTTTTCATGTCCAGTTTAGGTTTGAGTTTCTAGATTTTGATTTTTTTCTGGATTGGTTTGAGGAGTTTGACAAAAAAATTATCTTTGAGTTATGAATTATTTTTTTAGGATTTGGTGGTTCTCTTAGTCTTATGGTGGTGGAGGAGGAATATATGGAGCTACATTATTAGCTCACATAATCTGGCCAACCATGTGGAGCTCGTGTGAATGGTTCTAGGGACTCTGTTAGAACAAAATATAGTCTTATTATTAATTTTCAAATTATTATTAGCATATTTTAGTTCTAGAAATCACTCTTAGGTAGGATTGTCACTTACTATAGGGGAAGTGAATAAGATATTCTATTATTTTATAAGAAATTATTTTTTTCCAAAGTTTTTTAGTGGGTTATTATAAAAGTTTTTCTTCATTCCTAATTTTCATTTATGTTTTTTTAATTAGGTTATTCGAAAGACAAATTTTGAAGTAAAGTGAAGTTTTAAATAAATTCCTTAAAGTGAACTAGTATTATTGAAATATGATTTTAAATTAGGAATAAATCCAAAAATGGTTATTAATTTTTTTTTCAAATCAAGTGTAGTGTTCATGAATTATTTATTGAAATTGGGTATTTTTAAAAAGGAAATTATGTTTTATGAAATGTGATTGATCTATTTATCTATTCCATATATGTTTTATATGTGTATATTAATGATGAGACTATTGGATATGTATTGTTATAGATGAATTGAATGTGTTCATGCATCATGTTGTTTTTCATATATCCCCTAGAATGGGAATGGAAAATAGTGAAATTACAGTCTCATTAGATGATCCTATAATTGAGATAGTTATCATTTTGAGGAGATTTATCCCATTTTAGTACCAACATAGACTTATAATAGAGTGGTGAATAAAAACCATTTTATCCTAGACCCTATCCCAAGACCACATGTATCAGTAGTTTTATTATTTTAGTGGGAATCGAGGTTCCTTTAGGGTGGTGGAGTGATTGGGAATAATTAACTGGAATCTTCAGTTCACATAAAAAATATATGATTTCTTAGGAAAGAACTATTTTGAGCTTGTTCATTAGACAGAGTTAATAATGCTGTAAGTTCAATGTTCTTTCTTTTTTTGTATAAGGGTTTTTATCAGTTTCCTTTAAGATGGTATTCATTTAGTGATTATATCCCATGTTTGTTGAGAGAAATATAGATGTTGATTTTTTGAGCCTTGTTTAAGAAGATTAGAAAGCATAAAAGTGTTTAAATAACTTGTTAGAGTGATTGCTACTCCATCCTAACCTAATCATCAACAAGTCTATGAAAAATCATTTCTTAGAGGAGGACTTTGGCCAAAAAAATTTAGATAGGCGTGGGTCTATCCTGGACCCATCAATGAAGGTGGACATGGAGTCCATTTAGGTTGGAGTTGGCTGATATATGTATCCGGACATGGGTGATGACTTGATTCAAGTGTATGGGAATGAAGGCAACTGATCTAGTATAGAGTTGCAGAAAGATGGACCGATTCTCTAATTGTGAGTTAGTGAAAGGCAGTCTTCTTGGAATGATTTTCTTTTTTAAAAAATTAAAAGAACAATTGTGTGCTTAAATTTTCTAATTTCTATTACTTTTAATCCACTTTATTAAGGACATGACATCTTGACTCTAATTTTACTATTTGGACCACCTTCACCAGTTTCACAGGTTGAATTATCAGAAACTTGTTTTGAATGTGTTCTAGTTATTTTTATTTTTTCTATAATGATTCAAGTTAAACTAAGGATATTGTGGTTTTTTTAGTAAAATATTTCATTGGGATCATTTTTATTGGGTTTTATTGGATTTTTCCCATAGTGGTTTTATTTTAGTTTGGTTATAGTGTTCAGTTTATTTAGTTTTTTTTGTGTGTTAGCTAGGTGATGAGGTCTGGCTATCATTGGAGGGTCATGGTAATAATATTTTGTGGGTTCTTTGGTGGATTTAGTGTGGATGGAATTTGTGTTTCTTGTATACTTGATAGTGTTATTTCGGGTTTTTTTGAGTTCACTATGAGATAATGTACCATTATTAATACCCTACATCAATGTTCTGTGTTGTTGCATAAAGTTTAATACCAAATTTATCTTTGGTTTTGGATATGATAATAGTAGTTTTGGTGACATTATTTTTTATAAGAATATGCATTCCTTTGTATTATTAATTCTTGGAGTTTGATTTGTTTCTCTTAGATGACGACATGGGGGTGTCTTGTGGTATTAGTGCATTTTTGGTGGTGTTTTCCCTTTTATTGAATTCTTAATACATTATCTCACTGTTTATATGGATTATAAATAGTTAAGAGATTCATGATTACTCTACCTTCTCTAATGACTATAAGGTATGTTGTTTCGATCCTTTTTTTCTTATAGAGATCTCTTGTTTTTTTGGGATATGAGGTTAGTTATTTTTTTTGATATTAGATATATAGATTGGATGGTATATCATATTGAGTGGTTTTATTTTGTTTGATCACTCCATAGATTTCCCATTACCTACCCACCTCAGGAATTGATGGAAATTTACTTTAATTTTCTAATACAATTTACATTGATAGAATACTTTCATGGGGATGAAAGGGGAATGGTGGGGATACTTATAACACCCATGTGTGACTGTGGTCTTTTAAAATATATTCTATTTTTTATTGGATACAAATTTATATTTTTTAATTTTTTTAAAATTTTGGTCCTCAAATTTTTGAATATTAATGTTTATTGGGACAGATAGTTAAATTAAACTACTAAGAAAATAGTGTTTTTCTTATGATATTGTGTTTTAATTTTTAGTAATTTCTTTTGGCATGATTAGTGCATGGTAATAAAAACATGACAGCCCTCAAGAAGAAATTGTGTGGGTGTGTTGGGTGTCTACAGTGGACTATATATTTACATCATTGTTTGGTAAGAAATGTGGGTTAACCATTAATGTTTCCTATAAGATTAGTTTTTTGAAATTACAAGCCTACCCCTCTTCAAATTAAAAGCCTATAATTCCCTTTTGTCTTCCACAATGCTCACACATCCCATCCATAACCCTCCCCCTCTAAGTTTTTCCTTCTTATTCCAATTTCTATCTTCTAATTTAGTGATTACTGGGAGTTTCATCATGGTTTGAGGTAGAATCTACTAGGAAAGGCCTCTCCTCCTCTTCTCCCATCATACCACCTTATTTTATTCTTTTCCAATTTTTGTTCCAATCTTAGAAAAACCATAGCACGTTGATAAAATTGGGTTTTTTATTTTTTTTATATAGTGTGTTATGTCTTCTTAGACATCCTCTCATCCCATATTTCTAGTTCTAAAGTAACCACCAGTGATTCAAGTTATTTTTTCCCATGTATTATCTTCACATTTTAGAACCGTAAATTTATTGATGTTTTTTATCTGTGTTTTAAATTTATAATGATAGTATTGAATATGTATATGGAATTTATCTAAACAAAATCTGTTTCCTACCTGGTTTCTATAAAAATAAAAGGTTTTCTACATTTTAAGGGGTTTTTAAAATCTAATTTCATTTGTCCATGATAAATAATTCATATAGTGTTACCCAAATACATCTTTAAAAAATTTATTGAAGTGACTAGAGATGCATTGTGTATTAAAATTGGGGTATTCAAAGAATTTACTTAAAATTTAAATTGCTGCATGAAATTATAGATATAGATAAGTTATTTATAGGTTTTATTTGAATAAAACATGTTTTCAATTAGTGGTTTGACCTTTTTTGGGTCATGGGATCAATTAAAGAATGATGTTTCAATATTTTAATTGACTTTATAAAAATATGTTAAGTTATTAAACAAAATTAATGGTTGGGTTTCAATGTGAAAATTTTAAGAAATGTTTCTAAATGGTTATTAAATTTATAAAGTATGGACTTAGCATCACATTTATATTTTCAAGAAGGTTTTTTTACAAATTTTGTATGGATGAAAAACAATTTTGGGTATGTGGAGCCCTATTTGAGACCATATTCACATTCTAAATTAATGGGTGGTATTATGTTTTTGTGGACACTGGGTGATGGTTCCTAATTTATGTTTGTTGAGAAGGAGATATTTGAGAAGGTGGGTTTTTTAATATATATGATGCTTATATTGAATACTGATGGTTATTTCACACCTTCACACTTGTTTGGTCATGGGAACACATTTACTTAAGAATAAATCCTAGAACTATGTTTCACTAGACAATTTTATGCTATATGTATCCCCTCTAATTAGTTATATAACTATATGGGGTGTTCTATTCCGATGAATTTGGGATTAGTCTAGTCTAGTGAATCATGTATTGGATGAAACATAGTTCAGTAGGTCGGTCTGAGTTTGGTAAATTCTATTACTTTCTTACTTTAGAATGTAGTTAGAGCCCCTAATAGTAATCCCTTTGCTTCCAGTTTTACATATGGGGTTTTGTTGATCTTCTCTTATATTGCCATGGTTTTTTAATTTTAGTGTTTCCTATGATTGATTTTTTTTATTTATTTTGTTTCATTTATGACATGGTTTCATTGTTTGATATTTTCTTCATGTTATGTGAGTTAGTTCAAAATATATATATTTGGAAATGTGTTAAGAAGTGTATTTTAAATGAAAAATTAATTTATAAGGTGTGCATTATTTAAAAGAAAAATATTTCATAGTGAAATTTAAATTTTATGAAAAATAATGACGAATGTTTATAAAACCATACAAATATGTTATTGGTTTTAAGGTAATTAATAATAAAGATCATATTTCTTATTTAATTTTAAACTAACTTGTAAATTGATTTTAAATTAAAATATTACATGTGGCAAGGCTAGTTGTGGCCTAATGATCATGTTTGTGACAATGCCTATTATTATATATTTTAGTTCTAAGTTATTATTGAAGATATTTTTTTATCATGGGGTTTCTTTAGATTTTGTCTCGGTTGGTCTCTAGGGATATTGTAATGGTTCATGTTTTTTTCTTTCCTTTATCATATCAACCTAATCCGTAATCCCAATTATTTCCCTTTATTTAATTTGTGGTATGATATATAAATAGATTTATGTATTTAGAATTAATTGGGTTGTTTTTTGTGAGGATATTGGTAGATAATTGATGGATTACATTTATTTTGTTTTAAACGGTTTAAATTATTTATTCTATACTAGCTCACAGACCTCTGACATATGGAGTTATCATGCGTGATTTTTTAGAAATATATCTTTTCATATATTATAATTTTATGGTGAAATAATTCAGATTAATAAATTCAAATTCACTTTAATTAGTTTCTATCCCATGGATAATGAGAATTCCCCTAGTTCTAATAGTAGATTAGGCCAGGTGCGAGTTCATGTGGTAGATTGGGAAGATTCATTACAAATGTTGACAATTTTTCTTAGTTATTGAAAATTAATGTGTTATATATATTCTGTATTCTTTTTTTTATGTGCCTCCATGAAAGGTCTCAAGATAAAATTGAAATGAAATTTCAACGATGACCTTTAAGGTGAATCATAACATCTTTTTGGCATAGATTTTTTGATTATTAACTATTCTAAGGCTCTAAATAGCGGTGTATTGCAAGAACCATATTTGTAGCTAACATTGTTCTATAACCATCCCCTCTTATATAGTGATCAGGTTTATATTGAATATGTGGTCGTGTAATTTTTTTTGAAATCCCAGAGGTTGAATTACCCATAGTTGTCTTGGGGGAAACATCTATTAAGGTGATTGTTTATTTTGGGATTTTTTTCATTGAATTTAAATCCATTTCAGTTTCATGAGTGGATTTTTAATGGTTATTTTTTAGTTCCCCACTATTTGTGTTGGTCGATTAGGGTGGGTGTGAATACTCTTTGATGCTTGATCTTTTCCTTATATTATTATGTTTGGTGCTTATTAGGGTTCGGTTTTTGATTATTTAGACATAGAAAGTACTTGGGGTGTGTTTTAGGTGACTATGATAGTGATGGAACCGATTGATATTATTCACTGGATGGGGTTGGTTTCGATATTATTGGGTTAACTATGAGATGTTGTTTTGGGTATGAGGGACTATATTTCCCATTTCACTCTATTTTGCGAAAAAAGTTATATCCTATGTCAGTTCTTGTTGAGTAATGTATTTTATAAATGAATAATTTATAGGGACTGAAACATAAACATTAAATAATCTTGAGTTTTAATCCAGAAACTAATTTCTTCACTTTGTGGGCCTTTTCAAGGTTATTAGTTTATAGAATTAGGTCATAAATCATACATCACAAAACCACATAATATAAAGTGGACACTTCTAATCAAAATCCATATTTCCCACCATATAATAATTTTAAAATGAAAACATTATTTTATTCATGAAACCTCAAGAAAATTTTCAACATGACTTCAAACTTTACCTTAAGCATCATGTGAAATACATTTAAAAATGAGGAATGAGCACAAAAATCTTTGTAAGAGATATAAAATGAAAGGAAACCTTTAGTCCAGTGAAAAAAAGAAAAACCATATAATATTCACCATTACATAAATATTTTTTAGGGAATGGAATAAAATATTTTTACATGAATCAATTTTTTTTTCTCAAATAAGTCTTTTAAAAACCCATATAAATTAATTAAAAACACCTCTAGGTAAATTAAATAATCACATTCAAAATCTATTTTAAACTCATGTTAGAGGTAACTAAAGCCTAGTTAATTCCATATGATACACCACTTTGGAAATCCCTCCTTATTTACCTTTTTGAAGTGAAACATTAGAAAATGAATTAGAGTTTTATCTAGGATAACCAATACTTTAATCTATAATGGGATCTCCTAGTGGTAAATATAAAACCCCATCATACAAGCTATAATAAGCTCCCTCAATGCTATCTGGACCACCCCATCATATATGCAATAACTGTCTCACCCAACAATATATGGGAATACCATTTTCTCATGTATAATTAATAATTACCATATCATGAATAAAAATTTTTAGTCCTTCACTTTTCCAACATAATTATTTTTAAAAAAAAATTTATACTCCAAAAAATCACTTCTGGATATAGAATACCCATTTCTTTTAGGAAACCAATTTTAATAACCAAATACATTTTTTGTTTAAAAATAAATTTTTAATAAAACAATTCTTAAAATAACATAAATTTGGTTTTATTTTAAGAATACATGAATTCTTTCAATGTAATGTTGATATAAAAGAATTATAATTGTGATAGAAAATTAATTGTCATCGTGTATGTTAATAATATGACATTCATTTTGTCATTTATCAAAATTTTATGTATATAACATGTTCAAAGATTTAATTTGAAAAAAATTTAAAATAAAGTAAAAAGAGATATAAAATTTACAGAATAAATGTTATATTTCCATATTATTGTTTTATAAAAACATTTTAAAAAACATGGACAAGGACGTGAAATAAAGATTTTAGAAAAAATTTTAAAAAATATTATTTTTAAAACGTCCCTTATAAATTTGGAAATATTATAATCATAAGACCAAATAAATACTTTATTAAACACATTTAATACAATTTGAATAAATATGTTCATGATATAACATGAAAATTCTGCTTTATATACCCCTCGTAAAAGAATATAGGTGTATAAAATCAGGATTTGCCTCCATGTAATGAAATTGAGATGAAGTACCTTAACATGTGCTTGACTTGTCACGTGTTTATTTATATTCCTAAAATTATATTAATAATTTAATTTTTTGTTAAAATTTTCAAATTATATTATTCCTTTTATTTCACTTATTAACTAGTTAGATATATTTATATAATCAATTATGTTTATGACATATGTTTTTACCATATTTTGATTGTGTGTCAAAAATTGATTTGGTAGGTCAAATATGGTCAAAGAGGTAATTATTTTTCACTTCAAAAAAAAAAAAATAAGATCACATAATTATAATATTTATACATTAATAATAATTTTAAATCCATTTATGAAATATGGATATGAAAAGTGGAGTAACATTACGATCATGGAGATGGTAGGCTGTACATACACATTGGTTACATTTCTATTTTTCAATGATCATTATGGAATAAAAATTCATTAAATTTTATATTTAATGAATGATATTTATATCATAAATAACATTTTATATAATTATATATACTTATATATATATTTATTGAGATGTAGTTATTAAAAATTGAATCACATTGCTTCGAGGATGTGGTAGTCCACACATCCATGAATGACGTTTTCATTTATTTAAATGAGGGAAATGTGTAAAAGAATGATATATTATATTTAAATTTAGATAAATATATTATTAATATCATAAATATTACATCTATATCACATATATTTATTATCTTTACCCTTATCATATTCCAAGTAACATGTTAGTGAAAACGAATCACATCGCTTCACGAGGCGATAGTTTGTCATTCACCCTTGTAACGTTATTGTATCCTTTATCTATTAGAATATAAAAAGGTTATACATGATAGAATTACAGAATATGTATAATGTTGTTATTAATATAATATATTAAATTTTTATCCATCATCGTACTTAACTGTGAGATGTGGTATTGGAAAAATTAATAACATCATTTCGCGATGTGATAATTCACCGTATACATTAATAATGATTTTGTAACCCATTAGATCGAAGTGATTGTGGTTGTAATTTATAACCATAAAATGAAACAATATCATTATATTTAATATAACATGGATTTTATGTCATTTAATTATAATGATAAGTGATGGGGGTGGAGAAAGAAATAAAACAAAAACGATTATTGTTGAACATTACCTCTTATCAAGGTAACTCATTTTGGATTGCACCAAAGGCCTTACTTAGTAGAATTTATACCAAAAGTAGGTATTATAGTATAATGGTAGTAACTAGTTACATGGTTTGACAAGTACATGGCCGAACCAATTGTTTGTGTAGGTGCGAAAAGAGGAGGAGAGGGAGTGGCGATTTAAAATTGAGGTGAGGTGCACACGTGTATTTTTTTTGAAAGAGTGAATTAAACCCACATTTCTTTCATGTTACCAGGACACAATAATAGGTCATTATAAATAATATAAGGTATATTTTATAAATATTTCTATAAAATCTATTTTGGACAAGTTTGGGTCATTTTTACTCGTTATATTCTATGTTGAACTACTATGTAAACTTGTTTTTACCTAAATATATACAGTTATTTTTAATTATTTTCACTAATAAATTTGGAAACAAAATTCTAAACATATTAGATATTATTAATAATTTTTATTCCAAATATGGGATCTATTTATTCAAATTCAATAACATTAGTGAAAAAATTTAATTTAATATTATTCTTCTAAGCACGACGAGATAATATGTTTTCTTTAGTTTTTTTATTTACAATGTAAAAAATAAATGAGAACTGGACTGGTGACTCCACCCCATAAAAAAAACTAAAAATAAAAACCCCCTTCCACCATAGGCACTTATGTTGGGCTATGAGATAACAGGTTTTTGGGAAAAGTATTTTTTTGGAAAAAAGATGATTCTATATATACTCTATGAATAATAATAATCAAATTACGGAAATAAATTAATATTTAATCATATATAATATATATATATATTTCATTTAAAACATTAACAATTTTGGATTATTTTAATTATTTAAAAATTATAATTGTTTTACATTTTATAATAGTTTTTAAGAAAAATATTTTTTAACCAAAAGAAGAAACTAATACTAACAAAATTTAAAGTTGGTTAAAAATTAAATAAGTGGATTAAATAGAGGAAAATAATTCTTAGTATACTTTAAAAAATATTCAAAACAAAATTATAATTTTAAATCATATAATTTATTAAAAATAAAATTCTTTTTACAAAAATTGATATTTTCACTATTCATTAAAAAACAATATTTTTTTGAAAAGTCCTAATATTTCACTCACATTAAATTTTGATATGATGAATTAAAAAATAATATTAATATTATGAAATTAAAATTATAAAATTTGAAAATTAATATTTTAAAAAAAATTATATAATAAAATAGTATATTTAAAACTACTTTTTTAAAATTAATTAATATTTTTATTACCAATATAACTATATAATTCATATTAATAAATATTAAAAATTATTTTTCCTATCACGATATATGTTTTTAAATCATTCCCACTTTTATAATTTTCAACCTCATAATTTTATTAATGTCACACCATGACCTTAGATACTACTCAATTTTATTCATTTATTATTCTTAAATATTTGGGAGAGGATTGAGTTTGAGTCCCAATAAAAATGTTTTGTTTTTTGTGTTATTGAATATTTTTACAAGTGGATAATGATTTCCACAAGGTTAGTTGTAGCCGTTCAGACACTATGTGGCTGTTTCTTGCTAGACAAAATAGATTAAATGACCATCGAGTGACCATGCAACAGTTCTCAGGTAGGCATGTGGTCCAAGGTGGAATTTTAATATGTGTTTTTCTATTCTAACCATCCTTATATTTCACCCTAATTTGGATCCTCCACATTGTCTGTTTTTGGAGCACCAAGGAGTCTCTAAACCCCTCTCCATAAATCCTCCCCTCTTCCATGGAAGCTCCACTCTTCATTCCAAGTTATTTATTTTCGATTTCAACAAATTTTCTCTTTATTTCTTACCTCCTCCCCTTTTTTTTGGTTTTATTTGGGGGTTTATCCCTTTCGACGAACCCAAATGTCTAGGTTTTGGTTGTGGGTGATTTTTCTTTCAATTTGGGGCATGTATATCATCCATGGGGCCTTATTCTCCCTCTCCTTGGTGTCATGTTCCATCCACACATGATTTGATGTAGGTGTTTCAAATTTTCTCCTTTCTGGAACAATCCAGAGGCACTTTCATGTCTTAAATAATTTTGAAATGTAATTTTCACCTCTATTATAACCATATATAGATGTAAATGGTGTATTCTTCTTGATTGAATTTATTAAAAATATTTTTTAATGATCATTATGTGAAATTTCCAGGATTGTGGCACCTAGGGTGTTCATTTTAAATGTTAGTGTTTTTTAATGTGAAATTTTGGGTTCTTGTGAAATTCTTATCTCTCACATTGTTTGGGAATTTTTTATTTTGTTATATATTTGGTATAGTGTGTAGGGTTTTGAAATGGTATTGTTTGTTGAAATTGTTAAAATGTTTTAGGAAGAGTTTAATGGTTCTGAAATGGTTGGTTTTATGTTTTATAG
The DNA here is from genome assembly GCA_963277665.1 of Viscum album. Lineage (NCBI taxonomy): Eukaryota > Viridiplantae > Streptophyta > Magnoliopsida > Santalales > Viscaceae > Viscum > Viscum album. The sequence continues at coordinate 1,881,409,753 of OY728136.1, forward strand.
ATAAGTTGGATGGTTGAATATGGGTTTCTTCTTGATGGGTGTTTTATGGAAATGGTTTTTTAGAGTATCATTTTTTGTTGGTGTGTGAGTAGATGTTGTCACATCCTTGGGTGAACTAGGTGCACACATGGATGTGTCATCAAATGATGTTGACGCCTTTTGTTGGTGTTTTATTGAAATTTTGGTTTTCTAAATGGTTCACACTTTCGAAACAAGGTTTAGTCATTGATGTGGTTCCTAAAAATGGGTATCAATGTGTTTCTCAAGGTTTGGATCATTTGGCCTTTGAGAATTATTTCTTCTGAGTGTTGAAAAGTGCAACTGAATGTTTGGAAATCGTGAAGTGTTTGGGTGTCTGATTGGAACTTAATGGCCCGTTTGGTTACGTAAAGGTGAAATGGTGTTTGTGTGATGGTTTTGTTACATTTATAGTTATGTCGATCTAGAGGCCAATTTGGAACTTTCAATCCCAATGTGGCGATTGTGTTATCCTTTAGAATGTATTTGGGTTTTGATAAATTTGTGTGCCTATTTGGAATACTTGTTGTCTTATGAAATGTTTTGAAGGGTAATATGTTGTTTAGACCTTTTTAGAATCTTTTTTTATAAAAATAATATGAACTCATATGGGGAACCTTTATAATTGGGACATCACTTAAGGGTTATCATATACTGGTGTTCATGTTTGTGGTTGGAAAGTGTACTAGCAATGGCCGAGCTGTGCGACATGTTTTTTAGCCTCCTACTTACATAGTTCTATTATTATTATTATCGTTATCACCACAGGTTCCTGGGAATCCTTTAGATGATCGAGTGATGGTAGCTTACCAGCCTCGATAAGATGGGTTTGTACCCTCTAGAGTTATAGATAGCCAATGAGCATTGTTCCACTGGTGAGGCTAGGAGAGAGAAACTAGTTGGTTGTTGACTTAGGGGGTTCACCACACACCAAAGGTGGTTCCGAACCGAGTGCATATAGGGGTTGTCTAGGGATGTTTAGGATCTAGAACATTTATTATTTACCAAGATCTATCACTTTTTGTTGTATTTTTTATCCCACTAGAACTGATTAAAAGTTATATTTTAGTGTAGGTATGATATTCCTTCTCTTTGGATTTTGTTTATAAGTAAAAATTGGATTTGAAATTATGGGTAGTGTGTGTGGGATTCAAAATGGGAAATGTTTCTATTTTATTAAAATTTAAAAAACATACTTTCATAATTATATTTAAAACTAGTGTCAATGGTCTATTCTAGGAAACAAAAAATATTAGATTCTTTGGGTTATCTATTTAATTAATACTGAGGATTTTGGTGCTCACATATATTCAATATTTTTAGTCAATGGCCCCGATTTTGTTCAATTTTTCATGATCTATTGCTTGTTGGGGATCATAGGTTTGTCTTTTGGGTGGTGGAGACTATGGGTGCATGGAGACTATGTCATATCAGATCAGTTTTATTTTTTCTATGTTTAGTCTATGTAAAATTATCTTGTACCTAACCCAGTAGTTTATTGAGATTCCCTTGTTTATTTCTACTACATTTTCTGTTTTTTTGTTTTATTTATCTGGTCCTAGATTTTTATTCCATGTTAAATCATTCTCGTGTGTATGTTTTGTTGCGTGACACCGGTTTACTACCTGTGGGGATCAAGAATTCTCTTTCGTCGATGTTGTAGATCATCTTGGGTGATTGGTTTAGGGTCAGACCAAGTTGGATGATGACAAAATAGTATCCAAGCAAGAATCTTTGTTATTAGGGGTTTTTAGTTGATAGAGGTTTGATTTTTAGGAAGTAGGAGGTAGTTGCGGGAAGAGTGTCACAAACACTTTCTCACACAGATCTTCGAGTTACCTTAGTAGTCTGTGATATGATTCTATTGTTTTTGTTTTGTATTGAGGGGTTATAATAGAGGTGATCTGGTGTTGTTATGTACCCTTACATGGAGTAGTAACCTATGTGGAGTCCAAGTTCCCAGTTAAATGTCCTCCTAGTGGTATTCCTTACATGGGGCATGACCCACTTCCTTGTTATTGGGATAGGAATATACACTAGTTCCTAATTCTAGTAGTTCTTTATTGGTTATGTTTCGTTTTGGTTTTGGTTGGTGTGAGTATCTTGAAAATGAAAATGGATTTTGAAATCTAAAATAGATTTAATATAGAGGTGTTTTTCTTCAAAAGGGTTTAAATTGATAAAATTGGGTTTAATATTTAATGTGTTCTATTCCTGAGAAAGTGGATTGGGTGTGACCCTTGGTTTCCCATATGGAAGTTTTCATGTGTGTAGGGTATGCATGGAAAGTGCAAGGGGGAACTTGTTTGAGGATGACGTGGAAAGAAAAATAGATGTACCCACATGTAACAGTTAATAGGGCTACATGGGTGGTCTTTTGGAATTAAAGGTTTGATTTTTTTTTCTTGAAAAAATGGGGTTCTTTATATGGAATGTGGTGCTAGAAGAAGTCAATTTTGAAATTTAAAAGAAATGAAAATGTTTAGAAACATGATTTTTGATTTTGTTTTTATATGCTTGGATTATTAGCTTGTTTCCCTTGGTTTTGGATGTTTCTTTTGAGTTGGTTTTATCTTGATGTTTGTTTTGATTGAGTTTTTTCATGTTGTTCACAGTATGCCACCTAGAAATGACCGTTAATGTTTTAATGAGTTATGCCCAATTTTGGTTTCTATTATGTGTTACCTATATCATACTGTGTTAGAGGTCTGATAGAGGTAAATGTGTGGTTTGAAGGTAAGAGAGTGTGACTTTGTGTTTTTGGGAAATCCTAAGGTTGTTGAAGTTCGTGTCATATCAGTTTTTTTGATGGTCTGATTTTGGATTAGTGGAGGTTGGTCATCTGATCATCTTTGGTGTTTGGAATGTTGCTGGTGGTAGTAGGTTTTATTGAGTGTTCCCCATCTGGTGAGTAGTGTGTGCTAGAGAAACTTATTTCAAATGTATCTCATTTATCAGTTTCGGCTACCAGTTCATCCGATGGTTCTTTTCTATGCCACCAGTGTGGCCAATTCATGTATTCCAAGCCATCTGGTCACATATTTCTGAAGGCTTTACATTATGGTGGTTGTTCGGGACACTAGGGAAGTTCTGGTGGAATCATCATTCGAGGAAGGAGTCCTGATCAGGGGATGATGATGCATGATGATGAGGCATAATATTATTCATCCATTAGGTCCCCAACCTTAGGTAATAGGGCGAAGCTTGCATACATCCCTTAGCTACCGAAGGTACGTGGAACCTCACCCCGGTTATTATTTCCCATGTTGAAACGAAAACATTAAAAGTTTCATTTTTTTTCTCAGTTGTGGTAGGCTCTGTATCTCAATGTAAAGGTGTGGACTTGTACCATTGTGGTGTTCATTTGGATGCAGACCTTGGGGTCATTCATTATTCATATAAACTATTTGGAACTTTTGGGATCTGTTTTGGTTGTGCTCGTGTGAGGATTCATGGGTTCCATGAGTAAGGGGGTGGTGTTTTGGGTCCATCATCTTAACTGAGTTCTTCTCGGGGTTTCCCATAGTGTTGTGAGATTTGGATGAGGTTGAGGATTTTTATTTCAGTAGTGTTATGATTTCCATTGGGTGGGGGATGTTGGTCATTCTTGGAAGTTTTCTTGTTCTGATGACTGGAAATGCATAATTATGTTGGGATAGGTTTTCACTGTGAATCCTTATGGTGGTGTTTTAAAGGTCGAGATAAAGAAGATAGTTTAGCATTGGTTTCGAATTCCTTATCATTCGATTTCAATAAGGCCAATATTTGGTTAGTATAAAGTGTTTGGGTAAGTTCGGGGTGGGAGTTCCTATGTTGCCCCCCCTTGGGGGCGGTGTGTTGGAATTTTGAGGTCTTCAAGCTAGTTGAGTTTTTGTGGTGGGGAGAACCCTATCGTGTTCTACCCTTGTCATGTGTTGTGATTTACCCATTATCAGTCAGGTGTAACCTGTGGAGAGTAAGTCTATCATTGGATTCATGATTTCCATCGGTCTTTGTTGGGAATGGACTCAGGCATTGGTTATATTTTGACCTGGTGAATTTCTAGGGGATGAATGTGTCTATGGTGGGGATAATTGTCACTCCATGACCTTGAATACTCCTCATTTTTATTATTTTATTGGTCTTATATCTTTGGAGTGAAGTTCATGTTAATGTACCAGTCAATTTTTTTATTTGTTTGGAGTTTTGAAGATTTTTCCCAGGGGATAACGGTTTCCATACGATTAGTTGTAATCATGTAGAAATTGTGATGTCGTTACGGGATAGATAGAACCAAAAAAATGACCTATGCATGGCTATGTCTTAGTTCTCAGGTAAATGTGCGGTCCCACTTTTCTTGGTATAGAGTTTCATATAAATATAACATGGTTTGGAAAACAGTGCGACCAAACTATGCGCACCATGTTGAAATTTTAAAATGGGTTTTCCTATTCTACCCATCCCTCTATTTCACCAAAATCCGGCCCCTCGTCCGTTTTTATTTTTGGTGCACCGGGGGGGACCCTGTCTCTCAAAGTCCCCCACCCCTCCTCCATGGATTCTCCCCTCGATGTTCCAAGGTTTTCATTATGGTTTCCACCCATTTTCTCTTTCCTTATTTCCTCCTCCCCCTTTTCCCCCTCATTTCCTCTGGGGGTTTATCCCATTTTTTAATCTGTAATGTCTTACATTCGGGTGTGGGTGATTTTTATTTTGATATTGGGAACGTAGATCATCCATGGGGCCCTATTCTCCATCTCATTAGGCTCTCGTTCCATCTGCACATGATTTGAGATAGGTGTTTCCAATTTTATCCATTATGGAACTATCCCTTGGAACTTTCATGTTTTTGGTAATTTTGAAATGTTATTCACACCTCCATTATACCCATATCTAGATGAAATTGGTTTATTATTGTTGATTGAATTTATTTAAAATTTTTTCTATTGATCTTTTTGAATAATTCTTAGGATTTTGGCACATAGGCTATTCATTTTAAATGGTAGTGTTCCTTTAAAGAGAAATTAGGGGTTCTTGTAATATTCTTAGCTCTCACATTTTTTGTGAAATGTTTAATTTGATTTAAATTTTCTATATTGTGTATGGTTTTCTATGATATGGTTTGTTAAAGGTGTTAAAATGTTTTGGGAAGGGTTTAATGGTTCTTAAGGGGATGGTTTTATGTCTTCTATATAAGGTGTGTGGCTGAATATGGGTTTCTAGGTAACAAGTGTTTTATGGAAATGTTTTTATGGTTTCATTGGTTTTTGGTGTGTCACTAGATGTTAGCACATCCATGGGTGCACTAGGTGCACACATAAATATGTCATCAAATGAAGGTGATGCCTTAAGTTTGTGTTTTCATGAAGTCTTGGTTTTATAAATGCATGTTGTAATTGAGATTTGGTCTTTTATGTGGTTCCAAAAAATGGTTTTTATTATTATTCTCATGTTTTGGCCCATTTGGGCTTAGATAATGCTTTTGTGCAATTTTTGAAAAGTGTAAGTGCCCCGTTGTCAATTGTGAAGTGTTTGGGTGTGTGCATAAATATTAAGGGCTCGTTTGTCTATGTAAATGTGAAAATGGTGTTTTTGTGAGGTTTTTGTAACATTTATAGATATGTGGTGCTAAAGTCCCACTTCCACATTCAATCCAAAAGTGGTGATCATGTTAACCTTTATAAAGGATTTGGGTTTCGATAAATGTGTGTGCTTGTTTGGAAACCTTGTTTTTGTTGTGAAATGTTTTAAAGGGTTATATGTTTTAGCTACCTGGTTGTCACCATGTTTTAAGAAATGCATGGTCATATATATGGGGAACCATTATAGGAGGGATAAAAATGTTATGTTATCGTATATTGGAGTCTGTGTTTGGTGTATGAAAGTGCAGTGGTGATAACCAAGATGGGTCATGTGTGCATTGGCATCCTAATTACAAAGTACTATTATTCTTAGTATCATTATCATCATGGATTCCTGGGATTCCATTAGATGATTGAGAGATGGTAGATTACCAACCTCGACTAGATAGGTTGGTACCCTATAGAGTCATAGACATGCTATGATGGTTGTTCCACTAGTGAGGCTAGAATAGAGAAGCTAGATGGTTATTGACTTTGGGGCTTCACTATACACCCACAGGTGGTTCTGAACAGAGTATATCTACTGGTTATATAGGGATGTTTATGATTTCCCAAGGTTATTATTAACCTTTATTTTTTTATTTATGTTGTATTTTTCTCATAGTAGAACTTCTTAACAATTTCCGTTTATTGTAGCTTTACTATTCCTTTTCTATTTTTTATTTATAACTAAAAATTGGTTTGGGAAATGATGGGTAGCGCATGTGGGATTTTAAAGGGGAATCATTTTTGTTTTATTAAAATGTGAAAACCCTACTTTTGAAACTATATTTCAAACATGTGTTAATATTCTATTATTGGGAAAGAAAACTATTGGATTTAGTGGTTTATCATTGGTATTTCTATTGAGCATTTCGGTGCACACACATATCATATCTCTTCAGTTTTAGGGCCATATTGGGTTCAATTTTCATAGATCTTCTGCTCACTATGGAGCATGGCTTTTTCTTTTATTTTGTGGCGACCAGGAGTCTCATGATGACTATGTCACAATAGTTTAGTTTTTTTGCTTCAGTTTTATGTATGTGTAATTGTATATTGTACCTAACCCAGTTGTTTTTTGAGTTTTAGTTGTTTAGTTTTGCTGTATTTTGGGTCTAATATGTTTTATTTATCTAGTCCTAGATTTTTATTTATAGCTAAGTCATTCCGAAGAGTATGTTTTGATGCCTAACACTAGTTTCCAGCCCGTGGGGATTAGGAACGTCCTTCAGGACATATCGCAGAGCATCTCAAGTGACCTGTTCAAGGTCAAAATGAGTTGGATCGTGACAATTTACTTTTTACACAGGTGGGGATATCTTTCCCTCATAGAATAGTCATGTGTTTCCTATTCAACAATATGGGTTTTCCAAAAATCCTTCACATGGTTTATCAACTTATTTAAAAACACATTATATCTAATGGAAAATATTTTAATAAGCTATTCCCCATAAAAAACATTCTCTTCCAACAAATCTACTTCTTGGATTGCACCTTGAGATTAATCTCTCATATATTTTCCCTAACATTTAAATGTGAAATACGTTGTGTACTTGAGTGAAACTCAGGGGATAAGACACTTGGTTGGAAACCAATCCATATTTTTTCCTGATATTTAGTAATCTCTAATGAATTATGGACTTATATTTCCTTTTTTACCAAAACATATAACACATTTCCATGGAGAAAATTTGAGAAATACCTGATCACTAATCTCCAAGGAAATACATTTCCTACATTTATCTACATAATGTTTCTGCATACTATGAGATATCTTAATATGTTTTTGAATCATATGCACATTGATTTCTATTTACTCTACAAAATCTTGTCTCATTAACTTCCTTTATCCAACTACATAGAAAAAATATAGTTTCTTAAAACTATTTCCATAAAATGCCTCAAAAGGTTACATATATCTACAGGAATGAAAGCTATTGTTTTATAAAAAAACCAATGAAATGTTTTAATCCCATATTACATAGAAAATCCATTGAACTTGAATTAAGTATGTCTACCATGGTCATAATTGTCTTCCCATTTTTTCCATCGGATTGAGTATGAAAATTTGTTTTAAAATTTAATTAAATATCTAACCACTTTTGATGTCCATTCAAGAAATCATATGTGATCCTATAATCTTGGTCTAATGTAATGGAGAGAGGCACTCCATGTGACCTTAACATATCCTTTATATATATCCGAGAAAGATAATCTAAAGACATCGTATCTTGAATAGGAAGGAAAAGTGTATATTCATTTCATTGGCCAACAATAACCTAAATTTCATTTTAACACCACGATTCCCTTAGAAATCCCACATTAAAATAGTTGGATATATTTTCCCATTTTTACTACGGAATTGAATAATTTTGAATCATAAATTCAGTAGTTTTTATTCTAATTTAACCAACTGAAAAGTCAAACACTTCATGGTAAAGTCAGTAATGTATATTTTCATTCCTACCCACCAATTATACACCAAATGTTCATTGTACATATTTTTGTTAAATAGATGAGTGGAAAATGGATAAATATAAGATTTACTCAATAAATAAATCTTCAACTAGGAATCAAAGGACAAACATTGTCTTTTTCCAAATAATAAAACCCATTTTTCATCAACATTAAAAGTATAAAACATACCCTTCTCAGTAGATTCTAGTTTTTCCTGCAAATATGGATCCTCTGTCTGATTTTTCTAAATTATTATAGAGAAATCCAACTACACTAAATCCTGAAACAAAAAAAAGTATGTCTCTACATCCACAACTTCTAGGCAAAAATTTATCAAATCATTAACTAATAGTCCTTCTTCTAAATGAAACATGGGTATATAGCATATATTTTGAACTCAAATCATCAACCACATTGTTTTCTTTTCCATGTTGGAAATAAATCAAGAAATATCAATCATTGATTAGTTCTTTACATATTCTCTATATCACGATTAGTTCTCTTTGAGTGAATATATACTTCAATTTTTTTATCATTATATATTTCACACTTTACTCCATACTAAGGATGCCTCCAAATTTTTAATGTAAAAAACCACAATAACTTATTCGAAATAACATGTAGGATAATTTTACACATGAAATTTCAAATAACATGAATAATAAGAAATTAATTGATAATTTTTTAATAGGACACAACCATGTCCTTACTAGTAAGCATCACCATAGATGAAAAATTCACTATTTATGGATGGCTGTTCCAAAAGTGGAGCATTCATCAATCTTTTTTTTTGATACTAAAAAAATCATCCCATTATTTTTTCTAGATATATTTAACTCATTTGGGAATTAAATTATATATTAGGAAACACCAATGAGAAAAGTTTTCAAAAAACCATTAGTAATACAACAAAAATCTAATAAAACTAAAAATATCAATGTAATTTTGGGGTCTTATCCCTTCTCCAACAACTTTTTTTGTATATATGGTTTAACAGTTATTCCATATTTGAAATAATATTCAACGGAAAGAAATTTTTTGCAACCAAAATTCATATATACTATATTTTCAAAATAGTTTCTTTTTTAAGGTCTTCAAAACAATCCTTATGTGTATTTCATGTTCATATTGAGTTTAATAATATAACAAAATTTCATCAATAAACACAACCAAAAACATTTCCCTAAACCCATGAAAAATTCAATCCGCAAGGTCCATAAATATAAATCCACCTTAGAAATCCCAAAAGGCATAAATACAAACTCATAATACCCATATATAGTCCAAAATGTAGACCTTGTAATGTATGATTCTTTCTTGTTCAACTAATGGTAACTCAAAGTCTGGTCATGCTTTGAAAAATACAAAGCTCCCATGAGTTGTTGTAACATATGAGAAATATTTGAAATAATACTTGTTCCTAAAAAATATTTTTTAGGGATCTATAATCAATGCATCATCTCGTTGAACTATAAGACTTTTTAACAAGAAAAATTGGATCACCCTATGGTGAAGTTCTATGTTAGATGAAACCCTTCTATAGTATCTCCTGAAATTGATTCTTATATTATAATAGTGTTTCTTGATCCATTTTCTATGGGTGTTTATAAATATGTATATCACCAAGTAAAAATTCCATAGTAAACTCTACCTCGTGACCAGGAATAACACTATTAAAATCATCCAACATATCATCCATGTATTTATTTACCACTAGAATATCACTAATTTGAATTGTTACAATCTTTTCAAATATGTGATCATATTAAACTTCACGACCACCTCTTATAAATTTTTCAACTTCATTGTATGTTATCAAAGGCATTAAATAATTGAAAAAGTATACTTCGGACTACAATATATTTTAGAAAGATAAACTAAAAGTCAATCCATACCATGAATGATATAAAAATATATTATTTCCAATTCAACATTATTTTATTGAAATAGCATCCCACTAACAATAATAGTTATTTTCCCATAAACTGTGGTTTGTTTAACAAATACACTCAATGTTTGAAGGAAAAGTGATTTCTTACTTTTAGGAGATGATGTTCATAATTTACTTGATTTTTTTGAGAAAGGAATGAATATGAAGAGACATATTCAAAAAGGGTATTGGAAAATTTTGAATACACAAGTAAAAAACCTATCAAAATTTCATCTGACAACCCAACATCACCAGTAGTAGAAGAAAAATACTTCTCTTTACCTTAATGTTTCTTGTCACGATGATTTCAATCCTACACAACTATGTTTGGACATGCACTGTCATAATAAACCCAATCATCGCAACTAAAAATACCTCACCATTGGATAGATATCAGTTACCCAAATTTTTGATTGTCCATGACTATTTACTTTAAAATCATAGTCCCTGTGACAAAAATGACCACAAAAGAAACACTTCCTAGATCTTAACAAACATTCCACAAAATGCCATTTTCCACACGTTGAAAATTTTGAGGGTATTACCTCTAGAACTTGTCTATGAAGTTTTCCTATTTCTGATAACATATAAATTTTATTACTATTTTCATCATAATGAAATTACAAGACTAAAAACTATTAATATACTTTCTCAAGACCATAAACCAATTTTCGATAAAATATTAAATTATCATGTGGCTAATTCTCTTCATAAACATTGTTTAAACACTAAGTAAAACCTATTATATTTTCTATATGTGAATTAAATTACATTCTATACATACTAAGATTATCATGTGAAGTTTTCTACATATTAATCTATATAATCTTTATCCATTTTATTCAATTCCTGGATTTTTTCTGTCTAGAGTGAAACAAACATATGTAATATTTCTCATGGAATTGATCCTTGAATGTTTCTTATTCCAGGACATTGAGATCATTTTTTTTCTTTGGTATTCTTAACCAAGGACTACCATTGATCAACTTAACCTTAAAATTAATAAACATAAATAGTTAACTATTTAAATTATGTAAATCCCATTTCATGACCCAACCATACGATGACTGAGATAAAACTTCCCCATGATCCCCTCTAATAGGCTAAGGGCTGGAAACTAGCACCAAGATGTTATATCATACAAATTAGAGGAATTTTACTAAATTAACTATATTCACACACAGATATCTAATCCCATCCAATTATGAAATGTAATGAAATTAATAAAAATGAAATAATTAATATTGTATCAGAAAATCAATGTATGATGTAAAGTACTAAACTGAATAAAATGGGGACAAATATATGCTCACCCAAAAATTGAAAATAATGTCAAACCTATATAGAAGGAGGGTACTATTGACAAATTCAACACCTATAAACACCTCAATTTTTATAGACCAAACTTGATCCAACAATTCCTAGGCCACTGAAGACTTCAAAAAAAGGGTCTTTCGTATGCATAAGACATGACATGTACAAGAAGATCCCAAGAATGGGTGAATATAATAATACTCAGTAGAAAACACAAAAACAACCAAACCAAAATCATCAAGAGTAGTTAGATGATTACTAGATATTCCAATCATAAAGAGAGACATATAAAAAAACATCTAGATAACTCAGTAAGATTAAACTTCCCATGAGTTTATAAGAAATACTAGTCCTAAAACATACATGATGTTTTAAAGGTAGTGCTCATCTAAAAGATCTCACTCCCAGAGCCCTGGTATCTCTGATGGAGCTCAATTGATAGAACATGCTCATCATGGGGTAAACTATTCCATGAACTACAATACCACTAATTAAACTCATCCTAGAGGTCATCCTTTTTTAGGTCTATCTTAAGAGGAAGCACACATGAAACTGAGAGGGTTCATCTGAGATACACACTCGATCGAGATGCACCTCATAGGAAAGACCAGATCTCAATACACATATAGGGGTCAAAACCCAAGGCTCACTATGGGACACCAAACCCTACTAGAAACATCATCATAGAAATGGGATCAACACCCATGAAAATGTTTTTTATAACTATTCCAACAACCCCATCTAAGAAAACAAAAGGGGAAATTAGCATCACTCTAGGAATCTTGTAGGGATACATGCTCTAAGCCGCTAAGTCAGTAGTCAAATTAGAATGAGTATAATCACTCTATAATAAGGGAACTCACCCTCACTACATTGATCATCAAGAAACTATAGAGGGGTCACCCTCTGTGACGAGAAATGGATACTGCACTAAACCCTCATGGGAATGAAAAAAGAGAACTCACTCAACCAATACTGGTCTAATGAATCTTACAAAATATCTTAATGAAACTGAGCTAAAGGGAAATAAGTATCCAAATTTTCATCAAAGGAGTAAAAAAAATATCCATAGGGGTACACGACATGTCTCACTAATCCATGAATTATGAGTGTTTTATGATCAATTGGAACACACTTTTTATCAACACATAGAATTACCCAAGGGTAAACGACATGTAGATGTCACCCTAGAAATCATCAAACTCTTTTTCATTTTCCCGTATACACCAGAAGATGTCTATGTACTTAGTCCTATCTAAGAACACGAATCTGTATGTGTACTCCGGGAAACCTATGTACCTCCCAAGTACACGATGTGTGGGGAATCTTGAACACTTGGGTGTGTAATCCCTATACATACTAAGCAATCCACCATGTGTTACATGGAATGATATTAGACACACATTATAGGAACACTATATGGAATTCTAGGTGTTTACCCAAGCTCATACTAAACTTATCAGATAACAGTCACATGCCGTGTCTTATTCCTGATAGGGTGTATGATACTTTTCTCTACACTGATACCCTATCACCACACAAAAGGGAATACATGATGTGTTTTCATAGGACTACATGTTGTGTAGTATGGTTTTTCATTAAATTTTTAGAATGATCAGGTGTCTTTATCTAAGCCTATACACCCATTGATTCTTCTAATAATCACACCACACATGATGAATATGAGGTTGACCAGTCCTCCTTAGCATTAACGACTAGAATCCAGTCGTATCGACCACTAGAGAAACAATAAAAACACAAAACAAGCTATAAGAAAATGATATTTTTTGTCTTTAACGGTGCTTGAAAGTGTTGGCTACCAAATCATGGTTAAAAGAAGACCATTATCAGCACTCTCAAAAAACACTGATAAAGTAACCATTTATCAAACCTAATAAATGAGATGATAAAGGGGGCCTCTATCATTACTTTTTGTGAGTGTTGATAAATGTGTCCTTTAAAAATTCTTTTTAGCATTGTTAATGGGTGATTTTATTAGTAATAAGAAATAGCTGCCAAAGTCCCCCATTACCTGTGCTAACAAAAAACACTTTTATGGGGGAGGGGGTAATTTTTTCTAGTACTACCAATGCCACACTATTATCAGTGGTCCCCCTTTATCGATTATTTCCACACACTCATTTCTCCTCATGAATAACCCTTCCCACACCCTTTAAAAGTGATTTTAGAAATTCCACCCTTACGGTGTGCACCTAGATTCGAACCTTGGACCTCTCCTTTAGTATTTTAACTCTTTTACCATTGAACCAAATTATTTTATTATTTATTTTTTGATATTTAAATTTATATATATATATGCATACTGACATGCATATGTTTTATTTATATATTTATGTAATTATATTTAAATAAATTAATAAATTATTGGTCTATGTGTGTGATAAATATATATTATAATATTTATTTAAATATATTATATACTAATGCTCCTTTACATATACTGTAATATAATGTAAATATATATCCACTTATTAATACATACATATTAATACATTTTTAGAAGTTAAATTAAATGAATTGTGATTAAATTTAAATAAAATGAAAGATAAATATTTATTTCATATATTTAAAAATAAATTTGTTTTGAATATGTTGATTTATTTATTTATATAAGTGATTTATTATAATTAAATATAATAAAATATGCATATATTTTATTATAACTAAAAATAAATTATGAAAAATGATAAAACATCAAAACCATAATATCAATATAAATATAAGTCATCATAATAAATCATGTATCCACCAACAAATAAAATAAAACCACCTAAAATGAGGTATAAATTCCTTCAAATGTTTAAAAATTGGGATACCCCAACTAAAAACATTGTTTTGGAGGTCTTATAGGAATATTTTGGCCAAAACAATGTGGCTGGTGTTCCCTCGAGTCATCAGTTAGTAGATATTGTCACATGATTAAATTTGATATGTTGTATAACCCAAAATAGACACTCAAGAAAAAAAACATCATGGGCGTTTGATGTTCATGTCAACTTTTTAACTTTTCTTAAATAATTCATCAATTAATTTTATTTTTTTCCATTCGAATATTAATAAATTAATTGGGCATTAATAATTATAAAATAATTAATTAATAATATATATTTTTTAATCATAGAAACTATTTTCAATAAATATATTATACATTAAGTGTAAATTCCTATTTAGGCTTATCTAAAAAATATTTTAAAAATATATACTATCTTAATATTAATTTAAATATTTTTATATATTGATATATTATTTGTAATGGAATAGAATCTTTGTAACGAAATATTCCATTTTTTAATGCTTGGATAAAAGTTCTAATAAAGGGGGGGGGGTATTTATTAGTTCTTGTAAAATAACATTGATAATGCCCCCAAATTTATTAGTTCTTTTTTACAAGTGGTGATAATGGCTCCCTTTATCAATTATTTTTTTTGTAGCACTGATAAATGACCCCATTGATCATCTATTTTTTATTGTCACTGATAGAGAGATTTATTAGTGCTTTGTTACAAGTACTAATAAAGAAGTCCTTTATCAGTGCATTTTTAGCACTGATAAAGTCCCCAATTTATCTATGTTTTTTAGGATTGATAAATTATCCCTTTATCAATTTTTTTCTAGAACTCATAAATTGTACCTTTATCTGTGATTTTTTACTTTTGATGATAAAGAAAAACATTGTTAATGGATTAATATGTAGTAGTGAAACCACCAACATGCTTCACCGAAACGACTCTAAAAAACCATGAACAATATCTCTCGATCCATCTGCGGATCAAATGATGTCATAATGAACTATAACCATGACATTGAATCTCCATCCCAGACCTCCGATAGTCATCCATTTGACGTATTATCTAATTCTCAATGATCGTTCACTAGGTATTCTTTGAATTAAAGGACAAAAGAAATTACCAATGATGAATGCACATAGAACGAGGACTGAAAACCATAAACCAAAAAATTGAGGAATAAATTTCAACCTTTGTTTTCTTGGGCCTCTATCCATTGTCATAGGTAATATGAATGAAGGGGTATTGTATTCAATAAAAAATAAATAGTAAATATCCCAAATTCCCACAAATAAAATCAAACTCACAAAATGATCGATCAAAAAATCAACTTGTTAGTTGATTAATTAAAATTCATAATGGGAAAAGTAAATAGTGATAAATCCCCAAATAAATATCCTTACATGATTTGGATACACCACTAATGAAGAAAGAATCACCTTCATTGTCGTTGGTGAGATCCTTGGTTTTCCATTCCATGCCGATCTCTAAAGTTAGATCCATTGATATTGGATGTCAATGTCCCCTGATGCTTCTCTATGATCTACTATCAATTGTTAGTGTTATGAGGATTACCATGTGAATTGGTTATTAAATCATATTTAAATTGGAAAATTTATGTTTTTGCCTGAAAAAAATAAAATAAATAATTTATTTTAGTTATTTTACTAATTCATTTGCAGCTACACTTTAACCAAATTCCCAATTCTAATAAATTTTACATCGTGACTACATTAATTCAAAAAATTTTATCCCAATAGTGCCTTTATATTTATAATCGGAGCCCCCATTAATGAGTTATTTTACTTTTTCTAGAAAACTACATGCTCGTGATATTTATATATTAAATATATTTTAAAAGTTAATTCCATGTACACAAAGCCTTAGAATCTCAAACCTTCTCAATGATTTGATTTAGAAATATTTTAACAAATATTCCAATATCCAACTTGGTAAAAAGTGGTACAATAAATTATTACCTCCTTTATGGATTTTAATCCCTAAAAAGCACATACTAAGAAAATAGTGGTGATACTAAGCTCTCAATATAGTCTCCTACTCCCATGATCTCTCCCAAAGGTTCCCCCATGCTGTCAAAAAACAGATACTAGAAAAAAAAATTCAGTCTAAGGGTCCTTCTCCAACCATTACTTAACACCACTAAATCCTTAAAAAATGAAACTCTACACTCATTCCCTAGATCACCTAGGTTGATATCGTACAACGATTCATTCTCATACTTCCTTAGAAGTGACATGTGGACAATACAATGGAATCCAAAAATACAGTGGCCTCATGATTTAGTGGCACAAAACTTTGAAAATGCAACTGAATAGTATGAAAAGAACGAGATTAAGATTACAAAAGATAGCCTAATTTCAAGGATAAGACTCCATTACTCTTCAACTCCAATAGAATCCCTCATCAGTCCACTTAAGTCTCATGATGTTTACTAAGTAGTCATCATCCTCTCTTGGAGAAACTATACTCTTTACAACCACCACTATATCCAAAATGAGGACCTAGGAACTATTACTCTCTAGTCCAAACAATTATAACTATGTCCTACAATTTCTGTCATACATGGCCTTGAATATGTGTTATTCTATTGTTGGAGTGATAATAATCATGATATAAAAAATCCACTGATGGTAGATCTTCCTCCCAACTATGGTTCAAAACCGACATGAAAACCCAAAGCTTGTTCACTAATACATTAATGGTCTGCATTAACAAGCTAGGTAGCCATGGTAAAAAAAATTCCAAATTAAAAATTTGTCCCTAAAGGCTTCCTGTATCATCTCATTGATCATACTATAATGTAAGAATCATAGTCTATAATAATCATTGAGAGAATTCCACAAATCCATACCAACATCTTCACACATAGGTTCTCCATAGACTCCATAAAGTACTATTGTTCATCATCTAGAGAAAAACGAAATAACAAGAGTTTAACTCAAAAGATTACAATAAATCACTTTGCTATCCATCTAATTTTAAGATATCCTAGTACATCCTCATATCCACTATAGGAAATTACAATAGAAAAACCACCTCAAAAACACCTCTTGTATCACAATCAGAATGAATATGCATTCCAATAAAATGGATGGTGTGATTTCCTCCTTCAAGGAATCCATCTAGATTTTATTAAATAGATATCCAATTATGAAAGATTGCCTAGTAGATATCCCCATGTTGTACCACCCAAAACATTTGAATAAGAGAAGGCGTAACTACCGTCGATTGGAGGTACACCTCACTATCCTCACCCCAAAAATGGTCAACTGTAAAGAGGCTAATTTCTCTATCTATTCTTGTGGAGCTTGGTGATGGAGAAATTAGCCTCTTTATAGTTGACCATTTTTGGGCGAGGATAGTGAGGCGTACCAATGCTAGTTTCACCAGGTCTCAAATTGGGGATAAAATTACGGAAAAGTGGCTCACAAATCTGTGTTAAAACTACAACTATGGAAGTGAAGATACACATCATTCCTCAAACCACACTGAAAGCCTATATGAGAACCTAATGTTGGGAACTCATTATTTACTTATCCCATCTGTTTACCATAACTTGAGCCTACTCCAAAAACGTTTCTCATCGAACAACCTCAGACACATATGTTATAGAAACTCATCCACCCCACCACAACACTATTCACTTTGGGAAGCATTGAATCATATGCATGGTTTTGGAACTCATCTCAAGAACTATTCTTGGTGGGAAAGTATTCCATATTTCTTATATATCCAAAGTTACAAAAAAATCACTGAAAAGGGATATAATGATGCCCTGCATTACCCTGAGAAAGTATCACCTCTACGACCACCATTTGAAAGGGGTCTCATCCAAGCGTGATATTCACACCATATGCTCACTACAATCCTCCACCACCCATAAATGGGGTATTGAAAACCATGTAACCTAAGTGATATCTAACTATAAAACTCTCAAGGAACACTCATAATAGGCGGGTCATCTATCGATCCCACTAGAGAAAACTAGCACTCCATAAAGAAAATAGGTAGAAAGCACAACCATCTGATCAGCTAGGATTCACACACACTAGAAACTGAAACCACTACTTCGAGTCAAACCTCTACAAACTAATGGTTTGTATCATCATGGAACATCAGTGATTACCATTTCTAGAACTCATGTAATATTAATAGACTAATTCTACCATCATATTTTTATATGGGACCAATCAATTTCTCAACATGGAGATGTCCTTATGCCTGATCCATAGAAGTTTCCATGTGTTGTTTAATAGGGGGTAGCACTACTAGGTTCCCACATGGAAAAAAATATCATGCGTGAGTCCTCGAACTAAAACCACATAACTCATCTAGTTTTAATCTAGATCCTAACTTAGGTTCCAATATGGATGTCATTGTGGAGCCATCTTTAAGACTATCAAGACATAACATAGTCGTTGAGAATATCTAGGGAGATTACTCAAGAAGGACATGTAAACCACCAACATTCATACATGATGCATGTACACATTTGTTCCCTACAACTAGTGTCAGCATATACCAAGTCAAAAAGTGGGTTATCAAGGTCTTGATGAACATACATTTCCTTAGTTTACCAACTATAAGGCCCATCCTTAATCATTATATAATCTTGAGATAAGTCAACATTTGACATTGTGGATATTTTCAGGATTATAATATTAGAGAATTAGGGCATAAATATTACAATACATATCAAACATTACAATGTATACACTTCGACTCATTTTCAATTTTTTTTAAAAAATTCTTTAAAAATAAACATCACATTGTTTCCTGTTTTAACAAAAAAATCCCTTGATCCCATCATTGAATCTATTATTCTTTATGTCTTATGAAAAACATTTCAAAACATGGGATGATAATAAAAATCTAATTAATGTATACAAAATGAATGAAAACTACTAGACTTGTGAAAACAAGTAACCCATTAAAAATTTATCATAATGTAATACTTGTCACCTTTAAAAAGTTTCAAAAACACTTCACTAAATATAAGATCACTGCTTACCATTTTTGTAAGCAAAATATTACTGCAAATCACCTAGAAAGAAACATATAACATATAAATGTAACTTGGTAAATATCATACCTAATTGGAATGACCATATTGTCGAATTCCACAAAAAAAAACATCTTAATATAAGCTCATTGATTACCATTTTTGTAAGCAAAGGATTACCATAGGGCCCATAGAATGCAACATATAACATATAACTGTAACATGGGACATAAAATACTTAAATGGAATTACTATAGAGTCTACTTCCACACATATCACTAAATGTAATAGCCATATGACTAATATCCATACCCAATGCATTAGAGGTATAAAGTAACCACCCATCATTTGGACATCATGGAACCACTTATCATTTGGTTTATCACATAACCACACATCTTTGGTTTATCATGTAACCACTCGTAAAATGTCCATGTACCATTATATAATCATAACACATAAAATATTCTAAATATGAGCATTTCACTAATAAAATTTCTTTTTTAATCACAAGAAATCAATTCACGATATTGAAATATTCAATACATTTAAAAAAAATTCAATACAAAAACACCCAAAATGGAATAAGGGATTTCTTTTCCTTTGAAAAACATTTAGTATTATATTGGAATCCAAATATAAAGTAACTATTATGACGACAGAGAGGTCGTTGTCTCCAAAAAGGTTAAAAAAATTACTTTCATAGTTTAGTTAAACACTTCATAGAAAAAATATTCCCTTTGAATGAAATTAAAAGCCAAAGGGTTTTATTACACATCGTATAAAATAAAAAGGATTATATTATCAAAATACGCCTCAATGAAAGGATATTGTGAAGAAATAACTTACAAAGATCATATCCTTGGATTAAGGATAAATTAATGTCATAATTATAAGTGAAAAATATAAATACACTCAATATAAGTGGATATTTAGTGTAAAAAATCAGAGGCCATTCACACATTTTCATGGAAGAACCAAAGTAATGACATGGATATTTAACTCATTAAATGGAGATTGAGTTAATATTTACCATAAAAATTTCATATAATTGATGTTAGAATTTATCAATGGGATGATTTAGTGTAGAAATAGTACATCCACACTAAGGGAAGTGGAAATTATAACATAAATAAATAGACAGTGATTCTGCACATAATCTTGGCATATTATAATCAATAAATTATGAGTAAAACCCAATGAGTAGAAATTGAGTTTAGAAATTCACATACATGGATCATTTGGTTAATAAAATTGAGTGATAATGTGTATCAACTATAAATAAATATAAATCAAGTATATATAAAATATAGGATATAAAAATTTATTTCTCACATAATCATATCATGGCTTAATCAATAAGTAGAAGATTTACCCAAATAATGGAAATTGGGGTAAGAAGTTCCCTTACCATGAGTCTGACTTGTCTAGTTCAATCATTACATTCCTGAATAAAAAAAAAATATGTTAATTTATACTTGATCAAAATATTTTTCAAGTTTATTATTCAATTTTAAATCACTTATTATCATTTTATAAAAATTACATCATTATTTACCTTCATATTAGTTTGATATTCGATACATGAGTGGAAAATGAACTTGTTTTGATTTAAATTGTCAATGTAGTCCAAAGTAAATTATCTCTAGAATGATATTATGATTTAAATATCATATATATATATATACAGTATTTATTTATTTATAATATTCCATAAAATTTGGTGATAATAAATGAAATGAATCATTCTTGGAGATGACAGGTCATACGTACACATGAACGCTAATTTCATTTATTTTTCTTATTAAATTAATAAAAATCAAATGATATAAATGTATACTATAATAATAGTATTACATTTATTTCATATATGTCTCATAGGTTTAATAAAAACATATTTTATACATTCCATGTATATAATGAACGAGTCATATCACTTTGTGGGGGCCGTAGTCCACACATTCTCAAATGAAATTATCAAATTTATACATCAAGGAAAGAATAAGGGTATGTTGTAAATAAAAATTATAGAAGAATATGGACAATATAAATATAATATATATCATATATAGTTACAATTCCATCATAATTTACACCATGAGAGGTGGTAAGGGAAAATTGAATAATCATCGGTTCGTGAGGCAATAGTTCGTCGTACACAGAATCAGTATATTCATATCCATAAGATGGAGGTGTTTATAAGTGTAGTTAAATTATTTTTTTTATAAAAACATACAATTATTTCAAGGATACTTGTTTTTTAATATAATAAAATAATAATAATAGCATATGGAGTAGAGAACTAAAAATATGGAAAGGAACTTGAGAGAAGACGTTGCCTCTTAATTGGGTAACTTGTTTTATTTTAGCCAAAATGATTGATTGAATTCCCTTATTTCCCAGGTAGTTATTCTAGAAGTAAGGGATGTATGTTTGTAGATTATATGAGAACAATTTTGATGATAAAAGGGGATTTAGAGGTTTGATTAAGTGGGTAAATGTGGTGGCCTTTAATATAAGGGAGGAGATTCACTTTTGGAATGTCTTGAAATATTAATTTATTAAAATTCAATTTAAATTAAAAATTGTCCAAAAAATAATTTATCTTGAAAATAAGATGATTTTTTAGAATAATGTTCATAAAATAAATTTTGCAGATGTTTTGAATATTTGTTTATCTATATCTTTTTTTAGACCTTATTTTACCTTTTTTAATCTTACTGTGATATCATGTTATTTACACATTGTTGGTTAGTGTAATTACCATATAATGTAAAACGACACACAAAATGTAATTTATGACATATATGGACTTATCTTAACCATTTGGAATAATTTTATATTTTTAGGAATTTAATATCATTTGATAAACTATTTTATATTTTATGTTACGAATTACATCAATTTTGGACACTATTCATAATTGATTTTTTAAAAATTCAAAAAAGCATGATTCATTCGAATAAAATTGAATCTATCCTAACACGTCATATTACCCTAAAGAATTTTTGGATGAAATTAATTAGGTCATATAATATTTCTTTTAATATTTATAATATCATTTATTTGAATCCATTACTGATGAAGTAAACACTACACCATCATTATGTCATAATTAAATTTATTTATTTAATGTTAAAAAATTAAAAATAAAATACCATGATGTGTGAAATTTTATTATCTTTGTAATTATTATTTACTATCTAAAATATCACTTATATTACCCCATATAATTTTTTTTAGTAAGAACATACTTGTTTTTGTTATTTTCTCTTCACTTTAAATTAATTAATATAACATGTCATTATCACTCCCAAGTGGATCCATGAGGTCCTAAACTAGACCTGAGGATGACCACGGTTTTCCATATGTCATAAAATAGGAATAGGATACATGTTAGGGTATTTTAATATTATTATTATATTATTGTTACTCTTATTTACCATTTTTACTCATTAACCATGGTAAATAAAAGTAATTACTGAAGTTACTGTTCATAAAGTAAAAAATAAAAGGTACCTATTTAAACAATTAGGACCTCTTGATTAAAAATATAGAATCTAGTTTACTAAATTCAAAACAAAAAATTGGCATAAATTAATTTAAAATCAATTCATATTGTCAAAACCATAAAGTAGGGTTTTAAGATGTAAAAACTATCAACATATTGATATGTGTTTATGTCCAATTTAAAAGTGAAATTACTTCAAATGACCATAATTGGATTAAATGATGAAAAAATATTCCAAAAAGACTTCAAATTTAAGTAAAGGGAAATTTTTACTATATAAATATTTGAGATGAAAAGCCAGTTTTTGAATTAAAATGCCGTATTTTTCTCTATTAAAAAAACGTAGATTTTACTAAAAAAATACCAAAATTTCAACCGAATTAAATTTTTATATCACTCTTCCAAATAAGAATTTTATCATGTCAAAATGTACTTATATTATTTTCAAAAACTATATTTAAAAATGGTTTTCCATCAAATATAGTAAAACTGCATTTTTATGATATATAATTTTTTTATCCGTGAAATTGAATTTGTACTTATATAAAATCTAGAAAACATAAAATATGAATTTAAAACATTAAATTGAATATATAACAAATATTTTTCCTTAAATAAAAATACTTATAGAGTGATGTTATTTCATAAACATAATTATTCTCTTTTAAATAGGTTCCTATAAAAGCAATCTTTTATATTAAACTGGTTTTTATTTCCATTTCTAAAAAATTTGGTTATCAAATAATCGTTATCTATACACGTGTAAAAAATATTTTAAAATTCAGTTGATACTATTCATTCCCCTAATTCCATCATATACATGTTAACTACCATTTAAAATAATAATATTATTGTATTATTTTTTGGTATAAATCAATTTTGTGTGCAACGTAAGATTTTAGAGAAACTGGTTGTGGCATTTCAAGTACGCTATAAAAAAAAAATCCCCTTTAACATAGAATTAATATATTAATAAAAAATATTAATAGAAATTAATAAGTATTATTATATAAGTACTTGGGTCATTACATCATTCCCCATTTTGGAAATTTTGTCCTCACAATTATAAAATTGGGCTCAGAAACATTATTAAAAATCCCACATTGAAAAACGAGTCAACAAAAATATCTCTTTAGCAGAAATAAAGTGAAGTAAGAATGTCACCTGAGATAAAACATACTTTTTCTCCATTTAGGAAAACATGAATATGTAATTGAAAACTAACCATCATGTTCTGATGGAGAGTGATAGAAAACATGATTAGGATAAAGTTGAAAACTAAAAAACCATAAACTTCTGGTGGGTTAAAAGGTCTTTTATTCCCCAAAATAAAAATTATACTAACACAATTTTTGTTTTAAGGTCCTTTTCATAATATTGTGGAATTTATTTATTAGCTTGATTAAGAACAAAATGAAACATACATACTTGTTGAGTAGATTTTAATCCATTAATAAATATCTACCCCAAAATCATATTTTCTTTAAATGATGAGTATTCCAGATGACTTGGTCACACTTGAAGCGTTGTAATCAGATTCCAAAGAATCTAATAACCCAAAAAGTATGAACAATATATTTCCCATGTCTTTAGACATTAAACAAAACCAAAATGGTTAGTATAAAATCAGATAATCCCCAGAAAGAATAATATTTTATAAATGGAAATACAATTCTTAATATACAATGTTCCACAAACAATACCCAAAGTTCAACAAAGACCATTCAATAAAAAATACACCTTAAAATTATTCAAAATAATCGAAACTATGTTTGAAAATTAAAACTCATAAGGGTTTGATCACAGATTATTCAATGATAAATCCTAACATTTATCTCCAAATAACACCGACTACTCTTAATGTCTCGTACTAAAAAGTAAAAATCCCAATAACATATTCTCTATGATAGGTTAATCATTTCCATAAATAACAAATATGTACATATTTACAAAATAAAAACATAGATTCTTCCAAAATAATATTTCAACCATTACTCCACAAATGAAATACCATAATATTCTATTTTAAGGCATATAGTTTTCCTAAATGAGTGAATTTATTCCATAATAACATTTATAACTTAATCACAAAATCATTATCCTATACTAAATATATCGATTTGATGAAACATAATTTCATAAAATCAACATATTCTTGATCCATAAAATCATTTAACTATAAATAATAAGTCATAATAACTAGGGACTTCTCGTTGTCTAGTTGTAGGCGATATATCATAATCAAACAATGGTTGTTGGATCAATTCCCACAGCTTTGTCTGAGGCGATAGGTTGTCACATGGTCTGTGTGTTGTCCTTTTTCGAAAATGGTATAATTATAATAACATTATAAAATGAGATAAAATACAGAAAAATATCTATAACATATTTTAACCTGAATGGTTATCTCATAACTCACATTTTGCATCATAAAAATTAACAACTCATAATTTCTTCAAAGGTGACTGTCTCTAAAAATACCATTATTCACATTAATATTATAGATCATAAAGACTCATAAGGGGATTCTAATAAATTTAACTTTGTATATACCTTAAAATTATAACCCCATGATGATACCATTGACCCTAAATAAAACATCATAATCTCCAAAAAATGTCTAATCCTTTCCACTGATACCAACTATAAGGCCTCGACATTAAAAGTTGCATAACCTTGAGATATGTCAACAATTCACATTGAGTATCTTTTCATGTTTATATTTTTAGATAATTAGTCGACAAATATTACATTACATCTCCCATATTACAAAATAAACACTTCTACTCACTATCAAATTTTTTATAAAACAAAAACTCTTTAAAAAGAAACATGACTTCGTTTCATGTTTTAACAGCATTATTTTCCATGATCCCATACATGACTCTATTATTCTTTATGTCCTATAAAAAACATTTGAAAACTTAGGATGAGAATAAAAATCATTGTAAGGGATACATAATGAATGAATATTTTTAGTATTGTGTGAAAATGTAAACCTCTAAAAAATTATCATAAAGTAATACTTTTCACCAATAAGAATTTGAAGTAACACTTCACTGAATATAATCTCATTACGAACCCTTTTTGTAACCAAAATATTACCATAAATCCGATATAAAGAAACATATAACATATAAAGGTAACACGGGACATAACATAAAAAAATGGAATAACCATATGATCAACTTCCACACAAAAACACATCACTAAATAGAATCTCATTTCTTACAATTTTTGTAACATAAATATTACCATAAATCCCATAGAAATCATCATATGTCATATAAAGGTAATGTGGGACGTAACATAATTAAATGTAATAAACATACAATTGTCTTCCACACATATCAAAAAATTTAATATCCATATTACCGACTTCTATACCCAATGCATTAGTGGTTATAATGTAATTACATGTCCTTGGTTTATCAAGGAACCCCCAGACATTCAATTTATCGTGTAACCACCCATCTTTGGTTTATCATGCAACAACCAGTCAAATTAACCAAGTACCGTTATATAATCATAACACGTAAAATATTTAAAATTTCAACATTTCAATAATAACATTTCATTTTCAATCACAAGAAAAAATTCAAAATATTGAAATATACAATACTTCTCAAAAAACATTTTCAATTCCAAAACATTCAAAAATGGGAATAAGGGATTTATATTCCATTTAATAACATTAATGATTATAGAGGAAGCCAAATATCAAATAAATATTATGGTAGCAGAGAGGTCATTGTTCCCATATACATTGAAAACATTCCTTTTTTCATTTTGTAAAATGCTTTGTAGAAACATTATTCCCTTTGAATTAAATTAAAACATAAAGGGGATTATTATAAACCATATAAAATAAATATGTGGATATTATCCAAATATGCCTCAATGAAATTAGATTGAGCCAATGTCCCTTATGAAGATCGTATCCATAGATTAAGGATAAATCAATGAAAAAATTATGTCTGAAAATATAAATACACCCAACAAAATTGGATATTCATTGTAAAACAATCACAATTCATTAACACATTTTCTTATAAAAACAAAACCAATGAAATGGATATTTAACTCAATGAATAGAGATTGAGTAAATATTTCCCTTAAAAAGTACATATAGTGGATGTAACCATTTATCAATCGGGTGATTAAGTGTAGCAACATTATATCCACACATAGGGGTGGGGAAGTCATAACATAAATAAATTTACAGTGATTCCACATATAATCTTGGAATAATATAATCAACGATTTTTTCATAAAACATAATGACTGGAAATTGTGTTTAGAAATTCCCTTACAAATATCATTTTGTAAATAAAATTTATTGATTGTTTATATTCAATATAAATAAACAGAAATAATGTTTAAATACAAAATAGTACATAAAAATTTATTTCTCAAATAATTATAGCACGACATAATCAAGAAGTATAAGATTAACCCAAGGAATAGAAATTGGGTTAAGAAGTTACCTTACCTTGAGTCTGACTTGTCTTGTTCATTCATTACATCCATTAATAAAAACCATAGGTTAATTTCTACTTGATTCCCAACCTTTTTCATTTTTATTATTTTTTTATATCACTTATTATCATGTTATTAAAATTACATAATTATTTAAGTTAATATCTGTGGTGTTGTTGATATTCAGTACTTGAGTAGAAAATGAATTTTTTTATATTAATTGTCTATGTAGTCAAATGTACATTATCGATAGAATGATATTATAATTTATATATAATATATATCCACTATATATGTATTTATAATAGTCAATAACATATGGATATAAGAAATTAAATGCAATGTTCAAGGAGACAGTAGTCCACATTTTCTCAAATGAAATTATAATATTTAATCGTCATGGAAAGATTAAAGGTATGTTGTAGATAATAATTAAAAAAGCATAGAGACAACATAAATATACTATATAATATATGTAATTACAGTGCCATCATATTTGCCACCATGAGAGGTGGCATGAGAAAATTGGATAATCATCGTTTCGTGGGGTTGTAGTTCTCCATACACAGAAACAATATGTTCATACCCATTAGATGGAGGTGTGTATAAGTGTTGTTAAAATACATCTAAAAAAAATCCTATAATATTCAAGATACCTTTTCTGTTATGAAATCATAGAATAATAAGATCATAGGGAGTGGATAATGAAAATAACAAAAAGGAACTTGAGAGAAGACGTTCCCTATAAATCCGGTAACTTCTTTTGATATGAGCAAAAATACTTTCTTGAATTGCTGTATGACCAAGGTAAGGCTTCTAGAAGTAATGGAGGGATGTTGGGAGATTAATTTATCAGAAGTTAGATGAGAAATGGGGATTTATTTGTGTGATTAATTGGGTAGAGTTTGTTGGTTTTTATTGAGGGAGGAAGGGGAACTTTAGGAAATTCATGCAATATTAATTTGTAATAAATTAAATTTCAATTAAAAATGATCCAAAAAATGATTTAATTAAAATATAAGATGATTTTGGTTCGAATTACCATCATCCAATAATGTTTGGACTGTTTTTGAATTCTTTTTTCCTTATCTTTTTGGTTTAACCATTATTTTACCCTTTTAATTCTTACCGCGATATCATGTCATTTACACGTTGTGGGTTAATGTAATTACCATATAATGTCAAAAGAAGCATAAAAACTCTTTTATTAAATATCTGGACTTATATTAACAATTTGGATGAATATTATATTTGTAGGAAACTAATATAATTTATTAAACTATTTTATATTTTATGTTATGAATGATGTCAATTTTGGACACTATACATACTTGACTTTTTAAAAATACAAAAAACATGATTAATTTGAATTTTTTTTTAATAAATCCTAAAATGTCTTATTCACCAAAGTAATTCATGGATGACATTAACTATGTTAAAGAATATTTATTTTATTATTTATAAAATCATTCATTTGAATCCTTTTTTGATGAAACAATCACTGCGTAATCTATATGTCATAATTAAATTTATTAATTTAGTTTCTAAAAATTTTAATCCAAATAAGATGACGTAGGAAATATTTTTTATCTTTTTAATTACAATTAATAGTTTAAGAAATCTCAAATATAACCCCATATAATTTTTTTAAATAGATATATGTTTATGTTATTTTTCTCTTTATTTTAAACTAATTAATATAAAATGTCATTATCAACCACAATTGGATCCATGGGTTCCTAAAATTGACCCAAGTATTCCCAGGGTCTTCCATATGTCATATAATGGGATTAAGAGACATATTAGTATATTTTTATATTATTATAATATTATTTTTACCGTTATTTACATGATTTTACCTTTAACCATGGTAAATAAAAATAATTTCAAAACTTACTATTCATAATGTTTAAAAATTAAAGGTACCTATTTACACAATTTGGAACTCCTGATTCAAAATATGGAATCAATTTTTCCAAATTCAAAATACATAATTGGAAGAAATTAATTTAAAATTAATTCCCATAGTCCAAACCCAAAAGAGGGTTTTTAAGAAGTGAAAACTATAAAAAAATTGGCATGTCTTAATATCTGATTCAAAAGTGAAATTACATCCAAATAAGAAGTTTATCATGTGAAAAATAAATTATATAATTTTTACAAAATATATTTGAAACTGGTTTTCCATCAAAAGGCGGTAGAATTGTATTTTTTTTAAATATGATTCTTTTATTCGAGAAATAAAATTTGTCCTTTGTCATATCTTGAAAACATATAAGATGAATTTAAAACATTAAAATGAGTATATAAAATATATATTTCATTATATAAAAATCCATAGAGGGTGATATGATTTTATGAACAAAATTATTCTCTTTATAATAGGTTTTCATAAAAGCACATCCTTTATATTCAATTGGGTTTTTCCATTTATAATAAATTTGGTAACCAATAAGTCTTTATTTAAACATGTGTAAACCATTTTTCAAAATTTAGTTGATACTATTCATTCCTACCATTCCAAAGTCTAGGTGTGAACTACCATTTAAAATAATAATATTATTGTATTATTTTTCTGTATAACTCTCTGTTGTCTGCAACGTAAGATTTTAGAGAAACCTGTTGTTTCATTTCAAGTAGGCTATCAGAAAAAGAGTCCCCTTTAATATAAAATTAATATCTTAATCATAAATATTAATGGAAATGAAAAAGTGTTATTCGAT
This sequence comes from Viscum album, assembly GCA_963277665.1. NCBI lineage: Eukaryota > Viridiplantae > Streptophyta > Magnoliopsida > Santalales > Viscaceae > Viscum > Viscum album. Next base: position 1,881,439,618 of record OY728136.1, read on the forward strand.
AAGTTCTTGGGTCATTTTATCATTCCCCTCTTTTGAAAATTTCATCCTCATAATTTTAAAATTGGGCTCAGAATCAATATTGAAAACTCCACATGGAAAAAAGAGTGAATAAAACTATAACATTAAATGAATTAAAGGGAAGTAAATAAGATCATGTGAGATAATGCATACTTTTTTTTCCATGTTGGAAATCCTAGATATAGAAGTGAAACCTTACCATCATGTTCTGATGGAGAGTGATAGAAAACATTATTAGGAAAAAGTGGACAACCAGAAAACCATAAGTGTGTGTTGACTTAAACAACATTTTATTCCACACTGGATAAATTAAATGGAAACCTTTTCTGTATTAAGGTCCTTTCCACAATGTTGAGGAATTTATTTATGATATTTACTAAGAGCATAAGGTAACATATATACTTTTTATGTAGAGTTTCACAATTTAAAAAATATCTACCAAAAATTCATCTTTTCTCCAAACGATGAGTAATCAAGATTGATTTATCACACCTGAAGTTCTATAATCAACATATAGAGAATCAAATAATCCAAAATAGATGAAAAATATATTTCCCATATCGTTACACCTTAACCAAAACCAAAATGGTTAGCAAAAGATGATATAATCTGTAGAAAGAATAATCCTTTATGAAAAGAAATAATACTCTTCATATCCACAGTTCAGGAAACAATACTCAAAGTTCAACAAAGACCATTCAACAAAAACATGTCCTTAATATTATTAAAAATAATGAAAACTATGTTGGAAACCAAAAATTAAGAAGGATTTTATCACATAGTGTTCGGTGGTAAATGTTAATATTTATCTCCAAATAACATCAACTACTCTTAAAGTCTCATACTAAAAATTAATTAACCTAATCACATATTCATTATGATAGGTTAATCCTTGCCATAAATAATAGGTATCTCCATATTTTCACAATAAAAACATATATTTTTCCAAAAATAATATTTCAACCATTCCTTCACAAATGAAATCTCATAATATTCTATTATTTAGACATATAGAGTTCCCAAAAGAGAGAATGTCTTCCTAAATAACATTTATCACATAACCACCAAATCATTTTCCTATACTAAAGATATCCATTTGATAAACCATACAATCATAAAATAAACATATTATTGGTCCATGAAATCATTTGACAATTAAAAACAATTCATACTTACCAGGGACTTCACATATTCCAGTGGTAGGCGATAAATTTCAGTGTCACTTAGGTTGTGGGAACAATTCCCATAGCTTTGTCTGATGTGGCTGGTTGTCACATGGTTTGCATGTTGTCCTTTTTTAAAAATGGAATAATTTTAATAACATTAATAAAATTATATAAAATCCTCAAAAATATCCATAACATATTTTAACCTTAATGATTATCTCGAACCTCTGATTTTACATCCCAAAAATTAATAACCCTTAATTTCCTCAAAGGTGAATTTCTCCAAAAATACAGTTATTCATCTAAAAATTTCAGATCATAAAGGATAAAAATGGGTTTATAAGTCATTGAACATATGATCTACCTTAAAATGAGAAACCCGTGGTGATATCCCTAACCCTTAAGAAAACATCCAAATCTCCAAAAGTTGTCTAATCCATTTCTGTGATACCAACTATAATGCCTCAGCCATAAACATTAAATAATATTGAGATATGTTATCAATTCATATTGTGGATTTTTTTAGGTTTATAGTTTTAGATAATTAGGACATAACTATTATATTTCATTTACAATATTACAATGTAGACACTTCTACTCACCATCCATTTTTTATAAAACCAAGAATATTTAAAAAGAAACATGACATCATTTCATGTTTCAAAAAAATAAATTTTCCATGATCCCATACTTGACTCTATTCTTCATTAGGTCCTTAAAAAACATTTGAAAACATAGTATGAGCATATAAATCTTAGTAATGGATACATAATGAATGAAAACTTTTATTCATGTAAAAACCTGTAAACCATGAAAACATTATCATAACATAATATTTTTCACCATTAAGAATTAGAAAAAACACTTTACTAAATATAAGCGCATTGCATAACCTTTTGGACACCAAAAGATTACTATAAAGACCATATGAAGAAACATATAACATATAAAGGTAACTAAGGATATAAAATACTCAATTGGATTAACCATTCGGTAAACCTCTACACAAAAACTCATCACTGAATAGAATCACATTGCTTACCATTTTTATAACCAAAAGATTAACATAAATACATTAGAATGAACCATATAACATATAAAGGTAATGTGGGACACAACATACATAAATTTAAAAACCATACAATTTACATCCACACTATTCACTAAATGGAAGATCCATACGACTGACTTCCATACACAATGCATTGATGGTTACAATGTAACCACATGTCCTTGGTTTATCATGGAACCACCCATCATTCAGTTTATCATGTAACCACCCATCGTTGGTTTATCACATAACCACCCATCAAATTTCCAATTACCATTATATAACCGTAACACATAAAATATGGAAAATATCAACATTTCACTAATAACATTTCAATTGAAATCACAAGAAATAAATTCAAGATATTGAAATATTCAATACTTTTCAAAAAACTTTTTCAATATCAAAACACTGAATTGGGAATGAGGGATTTATTTTCTATTAAAACATTAAGGATAATAGAGGAATTAAAATATCAAATGATTATTACGTTAGTGGAGAGGTCATTGTCACCACATACATTAGAAACATTCATTTTTTCATTTAGTACAATTCTTAGTAGAAAATATATTCCCTTTGAATTAAATTAAAATTTAAAGGGGTTCATTATACACCATATAAAATAAGAAGGTGTATATTAACAAAATATGTCTCAGTTAAAGGATATTTTGACGAAGTCCCTTACGAATATTGTACCCTTAGATAAAGGATAAATCAATCACAAAAATATGTTTGGAAAATATAAACACACCCAATATAAGTGTATATTCTGTGTAAAACAATCACAGTTCATTCAGACATATTCTTGAAAAAAGAACCAATTATGTGGATATTTAACTCAATGAATGGATATTGAGTTAATATTTCCCTTAAAAAGTTCATATAATCGACATAACGATTTATCAAGGGGTAATTATGTGTAAAAATAGTACATCCATACAAAGGTAAGTGGAATTTATAACATAAATAAATAAACAGTGATTCCACACATAATCTTTGCATAATATTATCAGTAAATTATGTGTGAAACCCAATGAGTGGAAATTGAGTTTAGAAATTCCTCGACAAAGATCATTTTGTTTGTTAAATTGGTCGATTATGTGTATTCAATATAAATATACATAAGGAATATAAAAATACAAGATAGGATATCAAAATTTATTTCTCAAATAATCACAGCACGACATAATCAAGAAGTAGAAGATTATCTTAAAGAATGGAAAATGGGTTAAGAAGTTCCATTACCTTGAGTCTGACTTGTCTCGTTCATTATTTACATTACTATATAAAAAATGTTCCTTAATATATACTTTATTCCGATCCATTTTCATGTTTATTATTCCTTTTTATATCACTTATTATCATATTATAAAAATTACTTAATTATTAATGTTCATATCGGTTGTTTTGTCGATATTCGTTACTTGAGTCAAAAATGAACTTGTTTTGATACAAATTGTCCATGTAGTCCAAATTAAATCATATACATAATGATATAATGATTAAAATATCATATATATCCAGTGTACATGTATTTACAATAGTCAATAACATTTTGATATAAGAAATTAGATGCACTATTCATGGAGACGGTAGGTCATACGTACACATGAACGTTACTTTCATTTCTTTGTCATATTAATAGAATAAAAATATAATTATATAAATTTATATTATAATATCAGTATTATATTTATTTAATTTATATATAATAGTTTTAATAAACCCATATTTTATATATTCTTTGTATATAATTAACAAGTCATATCACTTTGAGGGGGTGGTAGTCCACACTTTCTCAAATGAAATTATCATATTTACATATCAGGGAAAGAATAAAAGTATGTTGTAAATAATAATTAAATAATCATAGAGAATATATAAATATAATATAAACCATATGTAATTACAGTGACCTCATAATTTCCACCATGATACGTGGTAGGTAAAATAAGAAAATCATCGTTTCGGGATGTTGTAGTTCGTCGTACACAGAAACAATATGTTCATACCCATTAGATAAAGGAGTGAATAAGTGGAGTAAAAATACATCTCAAAAAAACATACTAGAATATTTAGGATACTGGTGTTTAAATGTAATGAAATAATAATAAGATCATACGTTTTGGAGAAGGAAAATATAGAAAAAGAACCAAAGAGAAGACGTTCCCTCTAAATTGGGTAACTCCTTTTAATTTGAGCCAAAAGACATTATTATATTTCTATATTCCCAAGGTAAGGATTCTAGAAGTAAGGGTGGGATTTTTATATATTATTTAAGTAGCATTTGGATGAGAAAAGGGGCTTTAGTGGAGAGATTAATTGGGTAGAGGTGGTGGATTTTTAAAGAGGGAGGAGGGGGCATTTTAGGAAATTCATGATATATTAATTTATAATAAATTATATTTCGATTAAAAATGGTCCACAAATAATTTAATTAAAATATAATATTATTCTGGTTCAAATACCTATAATCCAATAATGTTTAGACAAGTTTTGAATATTTTTTTATCCTTATCTTTTGGATTTAACCATTATATTACCCTTTTGATTCTTACGATGATATCATGTTATTTACATATTATGGGTTAATGTAATTATAATATCATGTAAAAAGACAGATAAAAAGCACTTTCATACATATTTAGACTTATATTAACAATTTGGAAGAATGTTATATTTTTAGGAATTTAATATCACTTAATAAACAATTTTATATTTTATGTTATGAATGATGTCAATTTTGGACACTATTCATAGATTACTTTTGCAAAATTCACAAAACTGGATTACTTAGAATTTTTTTTATAAATCCTAACAGGTAATATTCACCAAGATAATACTTGGATGACATTAATTATGTCAAATAATTTTTATTTTAATATTTCTAATATCATTTATTTCAATCCCTTTTTGATGAACAAATTACTGCATCATCATTCTTTAATGATTAAATTTATTTATTTTATGTATAAAATTTCTAAATAAAATACCATAATGTAGGAAATATTTTTCATCTTTCTAATTAAAATTTATGGTTAAATTTATCACTTATATAACCCGATATATATATATATATATTGTAAAAAGTTACATATTTATGTTATTTTTCTATTTATTTTAAATTAATTAATATAACTTTCCATTATCAATCCCAATTGGATCCATGGGGTCCTCAAATTGACCTCAAGATTCTTAGGGTCTTCCATATGTCATCCAATTAGATTATGACATGTGTTAGAATAGTTTTATATTATTATAAAAGTATTTTTACATTTATTTACCTGATATACCCTTTAACCATGGCTAATAAAAATAATTACTGCAATTACTATTCATAATATCCAAAAATAAAAGGTATCTATTTACAAAATTTGGACCTCCGAATTCCGAATATGGAATAAAATTTTCTAAATTCAAAATACATAATTGTAAAAAACTAATTTAAAATTAATTCCACTAGCCAAAACAAAAAAATGGGTTTTTAAGAAATAAAAAAAATCAAAAGATAGACATGTTTTAATATCCAAGTTAAAAGTGAAATTATTTCCAAATAATAAGTTTATCATGTCAAATATAACATATATTATTATTAAAAACTATATTTAAAACTGGTATACCATCAAAAGTTGGTAAAATGTTATTTTTTTAAAATATAATTCTTTTATCTAAGAAGTTTAATATCTTCTTATTTTAAATCAACAAAACATATAAGATGAATTTAAAACATTAAATTGATATATAACATATTTTTTTCAATAAATAAAAATCCATAAAGGGCGATATGATTTTATAAACATAATTATTCACTTTAATGTTGGTTTTCATAAAAGGACATCCTTTATATTCAATTTTTTATTTCAATTTATAATATATTTCGTAACAAATAAATCATTATTTAAACATGTGTAAACCATATTTCAAAATTTACTTGATAATATACATTCCCAACATTCAAATGGCTAGGTGTTAACTAGGCTGGAAAAGAATAACATTATTGCATTATTTTTTGGTATAACCCAATGTTGTGTGGAAGGTAATATTTCAGAGAGACCCGTTGTTGAATTTCAATTACACTATTGGAAAAAGCGTCCCCTTTAATATAAAATTAATATATTAATAATAAATATTAATGGAAATGAAATTTTTTTATTCTATAAGTACACGGGTCATTACATCATTACCACCTTTTTAAAATTGCATCCTTGTAATTTTAAAATTGGGCTCAGAAAAATTATTGAAAATATCACATAGAAAAAAAGAGTCAATAAAATATTCTCTTCAAAAGAAATAAAGGGAAGTAAAAAAGGACACCTGAGATAACACATACTTTGTTTCCAAGTAGGAAAACATGGATATGAAAGTAAAAACTAACCATCAAGTTCTGATGTAGAGTGATAGAAAACATGATTAAGAGAAAGTTTAGAACCATAAATCCATAAACTTCTGGTGGATTAAACGGTCATTTATTCCCCACTAGAAAAATAAATGGAAACCATTTTTGTTTTAAGTAACTTTTCATAATGCCAAGGAATTCGTTTGTGAGCTTGACTAAGAACATAAAGAATCATACATACTCCTCAAGTAAAGTTTCATCCTTTAATAAATATTTACCACAAATTCATATTTTCTCCAAATGTTGAGTATTCATGATGACTAGGTAACACCTGAAGCACTATAATAAACTTCTAGAGAATCACATAATCCAAAATAGATAAACAATATATTTCCCTTTTCTTTAGACATTAACCAAAACTAAAATCGTTAGTACAAGGTTAGATAATCCTTTGAATGAATAATCATTTATTAATGTAAATAATACTCTTAATATCAAAAGTTCAACAAACAATACCCAAAGTTCAAAAAGACCATTCAACAAAAAATTGTCCTTAAAATTATTCAAAATAAAAAAAACTATGTTTGGAACCAAAAATTAAGAAGGATTTGATCACATAGTTTTTAATGATAAATCTTAACATTAATCTCCAAATAAAATGAACAACTCTTAAAGTCTCATACTAAAAAGTAATTAATCTAATCACATATTTCTTATGATAGGATAATAATTTCTATAAATAACACATATATCAATATTTCCATAATAAAAACATAGATTCTTACAAAATAATATTTCAACCATTCCCCCAAAAATGGAATCCCATAGTATTCTATTTTCATTAGGCATATAGTGTTCCCAAATGAGAGAACATCTTCCAAAGTAACATTTATCACTTAATCACCAAATCATTTTCTTATACTAAATATATCCATTTGACAAAACATAAGTTCATTATTTCAACATATTATGGATCCATAAAATCATTAAACCAAAAATAATAAGTTATAATTAATAGGTACTTCACATAGTCTAGTGGTTGGAGAAGAAACTCAGTTGTAGTTTGGGTGTAGGATCAAATCCCGTAACTTTGTCTAATTTAGCCGGTTTTCACATAATTTGTGTGTTTTCATTTTTCAAAAAAATAGAATAATTCTAATAAAATTAAAAAAATTAGAAAAAATACTCAAAATATCCATAACATATTTTAACATTAAATTTCATCTAATACCTCGCAGTTTTCATCCCAAAAATCAAAAACCCATAATTTCCTAAAAGGTGAATGTCTCTAAAATTACAATAATTCACAATAATATTTCATATCATAAAGACTCAAAAGGGATTTATAAGACATTGAACTTATGATCTTCCTTAAAATGATAAACCCATGATGATATCCCAAACCCTTAAGAAAACATCCTAATCTCCAAAAGTTGTCAAATCCTTTCCTATGATAGCTAATTAAGTCCTCTTCCTTAAAAATTACATAATATTGAGATAAGTCAACAATTTACAATGTGGATAATTTTAGGATTATAGTTTTAGAGAATTAGTTCATAAATATTAAATTTCATCACCAATATTACAAATTTGACACTTTTACTAAACATCCATATTTTATAAAACAAAAACTTTTTAAAAAGAAACATGACTTCGTTTCATGTTTCAACAACATAAATTTTCCATGATTCCATACTTGACTCTATTATTCATTATGTCATGTGAATAAAATTTTAATACTTTGTATGATCATAAAAATCTCAATAATGGATATATAATGAATGAAAAGTGTTAGTCTTGTGAAAATATGTAAACCATGAAAACATAATCGTAAAGTAATACTTTTCACCTTTAAAATTTAGAAAATACACCTCACCAAATATAAGATCATTGATTACCCTTTCTATAACCAGAATATTACCATAAATTCCCTATAAAGAAACATATAACTTATAAAGGTAAATTGAGACATAAAATACTTAAATGGATTAACCATACGGTCAACATCTACACAAAAACACATCACTGAATAGAATAACATTGCTTAACATTTTTCTGACCAAAATATTACCATTAATCCCATAGAGAGAACCATATAACATATAAAGGTAATATGGGACACAACATACTTAAATGAAATAACCATATAGTTTACTTTCAGGCATATCACTAAATGGAAGAGCTATATGACCGACTTTCATACAGAATGTATTAGTGGTTATAACGTAACCACCTGTCCTTGCTTTATCACGGAACCACCCGTCATTCAGTTTATCACATAACCACCCAAATTTGGTTTATCATGTAACCACCCATAAAATGTAATATTACCATTATATAATCATAACACATAAAGTTTTTAAAATATCAACAATTCACTAATAAAATTTGATTTTCAGTCACAAGAAATCAATTCAAGATTTTGAAAAAGTCAATACTTTTCAAAAAAAAATTTCAATACCAAAATACTAATAAAATGAATATGGGATCCCTTTTACTTTTAAAAACATTATAGATTATAGACTAAGCCAAATATAAAATAAATATTTTAGTAGAGAAGAATACATTGTCGCCGAATACATTAAAAAAATTCCTTTTTTCGTTTAGAAAAATGCTTCGTAGGAAAAAATTCCTTTTGAATAAAATTAAAATTTAATGGTGTTTATTATAGACCATATAAAATAATAAGGTGTATATTATGAAAATATGACTAAATTAATGGATATTGTGATGGAGTCCCTTATGAGGATTGAATCCTTATATTACAGATAAATCGATGACAATATTTTGTTTGAAAAATATAAATACACCCAATATAAGTGGATATTTAGTTTAAAACAATCATAGTTAATTCATAAATATTCTTGGAAAAACAAAACCAATGACATGGATATTTCACTCAATGAATGGAGATCGAGTTAATATTTCCCTTAAAAAGTTCATATAATTGAGGTAACAATTTATTAATAGGGTGATTATGTGTTGAAATATTATATACACACAAAGGGAAGTGTAATTTATAACATAGATAAATAAACAGTGATTCCATGCATAATCATGTCCTAATATAATCTATGAATTATGTGTAAAACCCAATGAGTGGAAATGAAGTTTAGAAATTCTTCTTCAAAGATAATTTTACTAATAAAATTGATTGATTTTATGTATTCAATATAAATACACATTAGGAAAGTATAAATACAAGACAAGATGTCAAAATTTATTTCTCACATAATCATATCACGAAATAATCATGAATTAGAAGATTAACCCAAAGAATGGAAATTGGGTTAAGAAGTTCATTTACATTGAGTCTGACTTGTCTCATTTATTCTATATATTCCTAAATAGAAAACATAGGTTAATTTATACATTCTTCCAAATATTTTTAATTTTTATTATTCCTTTTTATATCACTTATTATCATGTTAAAAAAATTACATAATTGTTTATCTTCATATTGATCGTTTTTTTACTATTTGGTACTTGAGTCGAATATGAACTTGTTTTGTTATAAATTGTTCATGTAGTCTAAATTAAATCATATCAAGAATAATATTATGATTTAAAAATCATATATATCCAGTATATATGTATTTATAATAGTCAATTAAATTTTTATGGAATAGATATAATGCCCCATTCAGGGAGTTGGTAGGTCGTACATACACATGAATGGTACTTTCATTTCATTGTCATATTAAAAGAATAACAATCAATTGATATAAATTTATATTATAATACCATTATTATTTTTATTTCATGTATGTCAAATATTTTTAATAAAACCATCTTGTATACGTTCCATGAATAGGATGAATGAGTTATATCACTTTGAGGGGGCAGTAGTCCACCCTTTCTCAAATAGAATTATCGTACTTACACATCATGGAAATAGTAAAGGTATATTGTAAATATAAATTACAGAATAATAGAGACAATATAAACATAATATATATCATATTTAATTACACTGACATAATAATGTCCACCATGAGAGGTGATAGGGGAAAATTGGACAATCATCGTTTCATTAGGTTGTAGTTCACTGTATACAGAAACAATATGTTCATACCCATTAGATAGAGGTGTGTATAAATAGAGATAAAATTCATCTCATAAAAACATCCTTGACTATTAAGGATACTGGTTTTTTATGTAATCAAATAATAATAATATCATAGGGAGTGGAGAAGGAAAATATAGTAAAGGAACTTGAGAGAAGACGTTCCCTCGAAATCGGATAACTTTTTTTGATTTGAGCCGAAATACTTTCGTGAATTAACTTATGCCAAAGGTAAGGCTAATAGAAGTAAGGAAAGGATGATGGGAGATTATTTGAGAATAATTTTGTTGAGAAAAGTGGATTTATTTGTTTGAGTAAGTGGGTATATTTGGTGGGTTTTTATAGAGGGATGAGGGGGCACTTCAGAAAAGTTGTGACATATTAATTTATTATAAATTCAATTTTGATTGGAACTGGTTCACAACTAATTTAATTAAAATATAAGATGATTTTGGTTCAAATAGACATCATACTATAATGTTTAGATATGTTTTTAATATTTTTTTTATCCTTATATTTTTGGTTTATCAATTATTTAACCTTTTTAATCTCATTGTGAAATCATGTGATTAACATATTGTGGGTTAATGTAATTACCATATCATGTCAAAAGACACATAAAAATTTCTTTATGAAATATCTGTACTTATATTAACCATTTTTAAGAATATCATATTTTTAAGAATATAATATCATTTACTAAACAATTCTATATTTTATGTTATTTATGAAGTCAATTTTGGACACTATTTGTACTTGACTTTTGAAAAATGAACTACAACTAGATTACTTTACACAAAAAATTTAATCAATCCTAACATGTCATATTTATTAATTTAATTCATGGATCACATTAGTTATTTCAAATAATATTTATTTTAATATTTATAATATCAATTAGTTGAATTCGTTTTTGATGAAGCAATTACAACGTCATCATTATATCATAATTAAATTTATTTATTTAATGTCTAATTTTTTTAAATAAAATACCATGATGTAGGAAATCTTTTTTATTTTTATAATTACCATTTTGGGTTAATTTTATCTCTTATATAACCCCATATATATATTTTTTAAAATGAAACATTTTTATGTAATTTTTCTATTTATTTTAAATTTACTAATATAATATGTCATTATCACTCCCAATTAGATCCATGGGGGTTCTAAAATTGACCCAAAGATTTACAGGGTTTTACATATGTCATAAAATTGGATTATGACACATTTTAGAGTTGTTTTATATTATTATTATTATTATTTTTCCCTTATTTTCCTTATTTTCCCTTTATCAATGGTAAATAAAAATAATTACTATTGTTACTATTAATAATGTCCAAAAAAGGTACCTAATTACATAATATGGAACTCTTGATTATAAATATGGAATCAATTTTTCCAAATTCAAAACACAGGATTGGCAGAAAATGATATAAAATCAATTCTGATAATCAAAACCAAAATGTGGTTTTTAAGAAGTAAAGACTATAAAAAGATTGAAATGTGTTCATGTCTAATTTAAAAGTTAAATTACTTCCAAAGTAGAATCTTATCACGTCAAATAGAGATTATGTGATTTTAAAAAACTAGATTGAAAAATTATTTTCCACTAAAAGTTGGTAAAACTATATATTTTTTAAATATATTTCTTTTATCTAAGAAATTGAATTTGTTCTTATATGAAATCATGAAAACATATAAGATAAATTGAAATCATTAAATTGAATATAGAACATATAGTTTTCATTAAATAAAAATACATAAAAAGTGATATAATTTTATAAACATAATTATTCACTTTTAAATAGGTTTTCATAAAATCAAATCCTTTATATTCAATTGGTTTTAATTTCTATTTCTAATAAATTGGGTAACCAATAAATAATTATTTAAACATGGGTACACCAAATTAAAATTTCAATTGATACTATTCATTCCCTCCATTCCAACAGCTAGGTGTTAAAAACAATTTAAAATATTAATATTATTGTATTATTTTTTGGTATAACTCATTGTTGTGTGCAAGTTATGATTTTAGAGAAACCCGTTGTCATATTTTGAGTACGATATCAGAAAAATCATCATCTTTAATATTAAATTAATATCTAAACCATAAATATTATTAGAAATTAAAATGTATTATTCTCTAAGTACTTTGGTCACTACTACATTCCTCCTTTTGAAAATTTAATTCTCATAATTTTAAAATTCGCCTCAGAAACATTAATGAAATTCCCACATTGGAAAAAAGATTCAATAAAACTATAACTTTAAAAGAAATAAAGAGAAGTAAAAAACGTTCACATGAGGTAACACATACTTTGTTTCCTTATAGGAAAACATGGATATGGAAGTGAAAAATAACCATCAATTTCTAATGAGGAGTTATAGAAAACGTGATTACGAGAAAGTTGAAAACCAGAAAACCATAAACTTGTTTTCGGTAAAACAATATTTTATTCCCCACTAGAAATATTAAAGGGACACTATTTTTGTTTTAATGTCCTTTTCATAATGTTGAGGAATTTATTTATTATCTTGACTAAGAACATAATGAAACATACATACTTTTCATGTAGGGTTTCATCCCTTAAAAATATCTACCAAAAAATCATCTTTTCTCCAAATGATTAGTATTCAAGGGTACATGGTCACACCTAAAGATATATAATCAACTTATAGAGAATAACATAATCCAAAAATTAAGAACAACAAATTTACCCTATCTTTAGAAAATATCCAAAATGAAAATGGTTAGTACAAGATCAGATAATCCCCATAAAGAATAATCCTTTATAAAAGGAAATTATACTCTTAATATCCAACATTCAACAAAGAATACCCAAAGTTTAGAAAAGACCATTCAATAACCAATTGTCCTTGAAAATATTCAAAATAATCCAAACAATTTTTGAAACCCAAAATTCTGAAGGATTTGATCACATAGTCTTCAATGATAAATCGTAACATTTATCTCCAAATTACATTGACTACTCTTAAAGTCTCATACTAAAAAGTAATTTACCAAATCACATTTTCTCTATGATAGTTTAACCATTTCCATAAATAACACATGTATCCATATTTATATAATAAAAACATAGATTCATCATAAATAATATTTCAACCGTTACTCTACAAATGAAATCCCATAGTATTCTATTTTCCTTAGTCATATACTGTTACCAAAAGAGCGAACATTATCCAAAATATCATTTATCACTTAATCACAAAATCATTTCCATATTTTAAAGATATGTATTTGATAAAAAATACGTTCATAAAATCAATATATTACTGAACCATATTATAATTTTACAAAAAATAATAACTAATACTAACTAGGGACTACACGTAGTCTAGTGGTAGGCAATAAATCCCAGTCACACTTTGGTTGGGGGATCGATTCTCGTAGCATTGTTTGATGCGACTGGTTGTCACATGGTCTGCGTGTTGTCTTTAAAAAAATGTTATAATTCTAATAACATTAAAAAAATGAGATAAAATCTTCCAAATATCCATATCATATTTTAACCTTAAAGTTTATCTCATACCTCACATTTTGAATCCTAAAAATTAATAACCCATAACATCCTCAAGGGTGAATGTCTCCAGTAATACCATTATTCACCTTAATATTTTAGATTATAAAGACTCATAAGGGGTTTATAAGACTTTGAACTTATGATATACCTTAAAATGATAAACCCATGATGATATCCCTTACCCTTATGAAAACATACTAATCTCCAAAAGTTGTTTATCCTTTAATCTGATACCAAGTATAAGGCCCCAACATTAAACGTTTCATAATCTTGAGATAATTCAAAAAATAACCTTCGGGATATTTTCTGGTTTAGATTTTTATAAAATTAGGCCATAACTATGACATTTCATCACCAATATTACACAGAAGTCACTTCTACGCAATATCAATTTTTTTAAAAAATTAAAACTATTTGAAAAGAAACATGATAAAGTTTCATGTTTTAACAACCTAAAATTTCCATGATCCCATCCTTGACTCTATTATTCTATATGTCCTATGAAAAACATTTTAAAACTGGGGATGAGCCTAAAAATCTTAGTAAGGGATACATAATGAATGAAAGCTATTAGTCTTGTGAAAAAATGTAAACCGTGAAAGCTTTATCATATTGTAATAATTTTCATCATTAAAAAGTAGAAAAAAACTTCACTGAATAAAATTTCACTAATTACCCTTTCTTAACCAAAATATTACCATTATGCCCATAAAAATAAAAATATAACACATACAGGTAATTTTGGACATAACATACTTAAATGGAATGACCATATGATTTACATCGACACAAAAAAAAACTCACTGAATATATGCTCATTTCTTACCTTTTTTGTGACCAAAAGATTACCATAAATCCCATAGAAAGAAACATATAACATATAAAGGCAACTTAGGAAATAACATGCATAATTGGAATAACCATGCAGTTGACTTCCACACATATCACTAAATGGAATAGCCACATAGCCGACTTCCATACCCAATGCATTAAAGGTAATAACATAACCACCAATCCATAGTTTATCATGAAACAAATCTTCATTTGGTTTATAATGTAACCAAACGTCTTTGGATTATCACACAACCACCTGTGAAATGTCTTAATACCATTATATATTCCGAACACATAAATTTTTTCAAATATCAACATTTCAAGAATAACATTCCATTTTCAATCAAAATTAATAAATTCATATTATTGAAACATTCAACCCATTTGAAAAAAATTAAAACCCAAAACACCCAAAAAGGTAATAAGGTATTTATTTTCCTTTTAAAAACAATATGGATTATAGAGGAAGCCAAATATCAAATAAAGATTACGACCACAAAGAGGTCGTTGTTCCTGCATACGTTAAAAAAATTCCTCTTGTCTTTTAATAAAATGATTTGTAGAAAAATGATTTCTTTTGAATGATATTAAGAGTCAAAGGGGTCTGTTAGACACTGTATAAAATAAGAAAGTGTATATTATCAAAATATGCCTCAATGAAATAAGATTAGGATGAAGTCTCTTACGAAGATCATATCCTTAGGTTAAGGATAAATCAATGAAACGATTATGCATGAAATATATAAATACAACCAATATTAGTGGATATTTTGTTTAAAAATGCCACAGGTAATTCACACATATTCTGGAAAAAACAAAACCAATTACCTAGATATTTAATACAATGAATGGAGATTGAGTTCATATTTCAATTAAAAATTTAGTATAATTGACATAAAAATTTATCAATGGGGTGATTATTTGTAGCAACAATACATCCACACAAAGGGAAGTGGAAATTATAAAATAAAAACATATATAGTGATTCCATGCATAATCATGGGAAAATAAATCAACGAATTATGCATAAAACCCAATGAGTGGAAATTGAGCTTAGAAATTCCCTTACAAAGATCGTTTTGTTAATCAAATAGATATATTATGTGTATTAAATAAAAATAAAAATAAATCAATTATAAATACAATATATGATATCAAAATTTATTTCTCATATAATCATAGCATGAAACAATCAAGAAGTAGAAGATTAACGTAAAAATGGAAATTGGGTTAAGATGTTCCCTTACATTGAGTCTGACTTGTCTTTTTCATTCATTATATCCCTAAATAATAAAATTATATTAATTTATACCTTATTTAGAAACGTTTTCAAGTTCATAATTATTTTTTATATCACCTATTATCATGTTTTAAAAATTACCTTATTATTTAAGTTCATATCGGCCGTTTTCTCGATATTCGGTACATGAGTCAAAAATGAATTTATTTTAATAAAAATTGTCTATGTAGTCAAAAGTATATTATCTAAATAATTATATTATTATTTAAATAACATATATATCCAGTATATATGTAATTATAATAGTCTATAACATTTAGAGATAAGAAATGAAATGTGCCATTCCCGGAGATGGAAGGTCGTACGTACGTATGAAAACTACATTCATTTATTTATCATATTAAAACAATAACAATAAAATGATATAAATGAATATTATAATACCATTTTTATTGTTTTTTCATTTATTTATCATAGTTTTAATAAAACCATCCTTCATACGTTCCACGTATAGTATGAACGAGTCATATCACTTTGAGGGGGCGGTAGTCTACACTACTTCAAATGAAATTTTCATAATTACAATCATGGAAAGAATAAAGGTATGGTTAAAATAAAAATTACATTATCCCAGAGACAATATGAAAATAATATATATCATATATAATTACAGTGCCATCATAATTTCCACCATGAGAGGTGGTAGATCAAAATTGAACAATCATTATTTGGTGAAGCAGTAGTTTGATGTACACCGAAACAGTATGTTCGTCTCCATTAGATGGAGGTGTGTGTAAGTGTAGTTCAAATAATTATCATAAAAACATAATATATATTATTGATATAGGTTTTTTATGTAATTAATGAACAATAATAGCTTATGGAGTGGATAAGAACAAAAATTAAAGGAACTTTAGAAAAGACGTCACCTCTAAATCGGGTAACTTCTTTTGATTTGAGCCAAAAGGCTTTATTGGATTTATTTTTTTCAATGGTAAGTCTTCTAAGAGGCATATAGGTATGTTGGGAGATTATTTTAGTAGAAGGTATATGATCCAATGAGACTGAGAGGTGTGAGTAAGTGGGTAGAGGTGGTGGCCTTTTATAAGCGGGAGGAAGAGAACTTTAGAAAAGTCTTGAAATATTAATTTATTATAAAATTAGTTTAGATTAAAAATGATAAAAAAATAATTAAATTAGAATATAAGATTATTTTGGTTTGTATAAATATCATAAAATAATTTTTATACATGTTCTAAATACCTTTTATCATTATCATTTTGGTTGAACCTTTATTTTACCGTTTTTAATCTTATTTTGATATCATGTTATTCAAACATTGTGGGTTAATATAATTACCATATCATGTAAAAATACCCAAAAAATTCATTTATGACATATTTGTACTTATATTAAATATTTTTATGAATTTTAGATTTCTATTAATTAATTATCATTTAATAAACTATTTTATATTTTCAGTTATGAATTATGTCAATTTTGGACACTATTCATACTTGACATTTTAAGAATTCATAAAATATTGATTCCTTATAAAATAATCAACCAATCCTAAAATTTTATATTAACCTAGATAATTCGTTAATGACATTAATTATATCATATAATATTTATTTTAATATGTATAATATCATTTATTTGGATCCATTATTAATGAAGAAATCACTACATCATCATTATGTCATAATTAAATTTATTTATTTAATGTCAAAAAATTATAAATAAAATACCATGATGTAGGAAGTATATTTATATTTCTAATGATATTTATTTATTAAGTGATAAATTATATAACCCCAAGTAAAAATTATTTTAGTAAGATGATAAATGTTTATTTGATTTTTCTATTTACTTTAAATTAATTAATATAACATGTCATTTTCACCCCGAAGTGGATCCATGGGTCTTAAAATCAATCCAATGATGCCAAGGGTCTCCTATATGTAATCTAATCATATTAGGACACTTTTTAGAATTGTTTTATTTTATTATAATATTATTTGATACCCTTATTTACCTGATTTACCTTTTAATCATAGTAAACAAATAATTACTAAAGTTACTACTCATATTGTCCAAAAATAAAATGTTACTATTCAAATAACATAGAACTACAGATTAAAAATATTGAATCTATTTTTCAAAATTCAAAACATAGAATTGGAAGAAATAAATTGAAAATTAATTCCCATTGTCAAAACCAAAAAGTGATTTTTTAAGAAGTAAAAACTATCAAAAGATTGACATGTATTTATGCCCAATTTAATGTTATATTATGTAAAATGACCATAATTGGATTAAATGATAAAAATATAATCCAATTTCACTTTAAAACCAATTAAAAAGAAAATCTAACTATATTCATAAATAATATGAAAAATCGGTTTTTGAATTAAAATGTTGTATTTTTCACTATTCATAAAATGGATTTTTTATGAAAAATACTAAAATTTCACCTGAAGTAAATTATTATGACTGATTCAAAATAAAAAGGTTACCATGTCAAATAGAACTTATAATATTGTAAAAAATATATTTAAAAATATTTCTCCATAAAATGGCTAACAACATTATTTTTTTTAAAGTATACTTCTTTTGTTATAAAAATTGAATTAATTCTTATATCATATCTAGAAAACATATGAGATGAATTTAAAACAATACTTTGAATATATAAAATATATTTTTTCATTAAATAATAATCAATAAAGGGATATATGATTTTATAAACAAAATTATTTTCTTTTAAATAGGCTTTCAAAAAAATGCATCCATTATATTCTATTGGTTTTTATTTCCATTTATAATAATTTTTTTACCAATGAATTATTATTTAAAGATGTGTAAACCATATTTCAAAATGCAGTTGATAATATTCATTCCCTTCATTCTAATATCGATGCGTTAACAACCATTTAAAACAATAATAATATTATTGTATTATTTTTCAATATAACTCAATGTTGTGTACCACGTAGGACTTTAGAAAAACCCATTATTGTGTGTCGAGTTAGATATAAAAAAAGTGACCCCTTTAATGTAAAATTAATATTAAATTCACAGATATTAATAGAAATGAAAAATTATTATTCTATAAATACTTTGGTCTTTACACCAACAATGCACACCCTATCCTGAGATCCTATCTCGATACATTTTAACACAGTTTCTCCCAATTACAAAACAAAAACACAATGCAAGACAAAAGAAAATCCATAATGTGATCCTAAACACAAGAAGTTCCATAAAATTTTATTATGGGTGAATCTTTTATTCCATTCTATCATGATGAGATTTGATAATGCCCAATATGCGACAATACCAAACCTACCTTAAATTGCATAGGCACTGTCAACTAACACCAAGAAGGGATATCAAACACATGAGAGGAATTTTCATAATGTTATTGTACACACACATATCCATGCCCATACGATGTGAAAATATAAAACAAATAATAAATATGAATGAATACATAAATAATCCCACAAATAGAGTACAACATAATGTTCATGGAAATAATAAAACAAGGCCAAATACAAACCCACTCAAAAATAGAAAATAATTTTCAATCTACTCAGAAGCATGGGATTGTGGTGAAATGCGGTGCCAGTATACACTACAGTCTATCTAGCACAAACATCCATACCCTTCTCCTATTCCACTAATGTCTCCAAAAAGGTGGCTATCATCTCTTTAAAATATGACATGTGTGGCCAGAGGCTTTACAAGGGTGAGTATAACAATACCTAGTAAGAGATCCGAAAAATAACAAAAAAAAAGTGTTAGGATTAGTTTTCTCATCATATGATTTGTTAGTCATAATGTGATGCATGCTACATAAAATACATATATACTTGGGAATATTCCATTTCCCATGTATTCATAACTACCTCTAGTCATAGAACTGCTGTGACAGATTCAAGGTAACTCTAATCCAGGAGTTCTCAATCCACAAACCCTTTCATTTTCTGATGGCACTCATCCGACAGAACAATTTATTCTTGGGTTAAAAAATTCCATAAGATATAGTTTAAATATTTAAACACATCCTAGAGTTAATTTTAATTAAGTATCTCTTTTGAGAAAGTTCACAAGAATCTGAGAGTGCTTATTTTATATAAACATGCAATCAGACAACCCCTCACAAAATGGTTCAGATCTTGATACATAGATAGGGGTAAATGATTAGGGATCAGTGGGGGACACCATATCCTACTAGAAATATCCTCATAGACAGTGGATATAGACCATTTAAATATTGGTCACTCCAATTGAACCAAATTCATCTATTGAAAAATTAAGGAAAATGAGGATCGCTCTAGGCCACTCTAAGGTATACACGCTCCAAGACATCAGGACCATAGTCAAGGAAGTCTAAGTCAACTCAATCCATAATAAGGGAACACACCCTCACTACACAGATCATCAAGAAACTACTTAGGGGTCATACTCTATGGTGAGAATGGGATACTGCACCAAACCCTCTAAAGAATGGACCAAGGGAACACACTCAGTAGATACTAGTCCCTGGAAGCCCACATAATCACTTAACGAATCTCTGTTAAGAATAATTAGGAATCCAATCGATCCTCTAAGGATTACATGTCATGTCCCTGGGGATACACAGTGTGTCTCAAATATACAAGAACTACCAATTTCTCACCCTCAAATGACATGAATGTTTTATCCATATAAATAATTTATTAAGCGTTCAAGACACATATAAGTCCACTTGAAACACGAAGTTACATTCTACCCAAAATTATGTGAACTAGACCATGTCTGTGTACTTTTCCAAGTCTCAGAATACATCTCTTCTCATGTACTCTAGCCATATTATGTACTTCTAAGTAAAAAAAATGTGCGGGGACACTTGGAAACATAGGTGTGTACTCTCTATACATTCTGAACCATCCACCACATGTTACATGGAGTTCAAGTAGGCACCCATGGTATGAAAAACTACATGGCCTCCTGGGTGTGTACACGTTATACACATCGAAACTGGTTGGCTAATAGTCACCTATCATGTTTCATACTTCACTTGATGTGTGATTCTTTTCATTTCTTCAAAACCCTTGATGTGAAAAGAAGGGACTACATGACATTTTACCATAAAACTATATTACATGTAATCTTGTTTTTCATAGAAATTATATAACAATAACATTTCTTCGACTGAGCCTCCACACACATCAATTTTTTGTGTTATGCTATATGTCATAGAATAGAGGTTGACTGAATCCCCTAACCATTGATGGATGTATTCTAGTCGTTGCGCCCATAGCTTCCATTCAGAAAACAACCACCATCCCGACTCACTGGTACAACATGAAAAAACCAGGAAACATGTCTCATGTCCATCCATGGATCAAATTCCATCATCATGAACCACAACCTTGATGTTGAATCCCTATCTTAAACCCATTGTAACTATATGTTGCACAAAATATCAAATGTGAAATGATTTTTCACCTAGTATTCATTGAATCATAAGAAAAAGAAGTTTTCAAAGATGAATGAATGTAGAACAGAGATAGAAAACCATAAACCATTAAAGAGGGGAACCAAACTGGGTCTTTGATCATTTCAACCACAATATGTTGTTTTAGAGAATATTAAATAAGAGGTATATAAAGTAGTTGGGGTTTGGCTTAGTGGTAAGCACCCTGTAATACTACATGGAAAATGGGGGTTTAAAACCCATGGGGCATAGGTTACTGTAGAAGTACTGTAGCGGTACTATAGTAGCGGTGACAATATTCATCAATGGGTACTGTAGCAGCGGCAGGGCACTGTAGCGGCGGCGGTACTGTGCGGGTACTGTAGCAGCAGGTTACTATTCACAGAATATGACTTGGGCATAAAATTTGGTCCTACAGGCTATATAATGGGCTACAAGCCCACTGGGCCTTCGGGCTATGTAATGGGTTTCCCCCTACCCAGTTAAAAGAGGAATTTGCTTTGATTTAATAATAAAAATGAGGCTTCGGCCCCATCCTTTAAAAAAAATAAGAGGTATATAAATCAATAGAAAAACAAATAATAACTATCCATAAACCTTGCAAGTAAACCCATATCTGCAAAACAATCGATCTAGAATTTATCCATTAGTGGATTAATTTATATTCTAATTGGGACAAGAAAATGGGGATAAATATGTATATAAATATTCAATCATGATTTGGATCAATTGTTGATCAATAAAAATCCACACCATTTTCATTGGTGAGATCCATAATTTTCATTGGCACAACGATCACCAATGATTGATCTCTTGATCCATGATTTCGATGTACGCCAATGATTATACATTATCTACACCATATTACTATGGTTTTGAGGATGAATCTATGAATCCATTATAGAATCATATTTAAATTGGAAAATTTAGGCCATTTTTTCAATGAAATAAAATAAAAAAAATTAGTTTATTTAATTTATTAGTTTTATCCCAAGTACACATTTAAATAGTGATCGACATCGATAATGTTTATGTTTCAACTTGGGTGAATCCCATGCTATGAGCTCAATGGTGAACTCATATTTCTGATCTATTCCCCCATTCTGTATTTATTTAAATTTTGTAATAAAAATACTTGCGTGAGATATTAATATATTTAGTATATTTAAAAAATTAATTCTAGAAACAATGTGCCTTAGAATATCACGCCGTCTTAGGTACATGATTCATAAATATACCTATAAATATTAATTATTAATATATGGTAAAAACTAGGACATTTCATCCTATCATTTGAAATATATTCTCCAGGGAATTAATCCTTCCTCCGTCTATCATGGGGTTAGATGATCCCTTGAATGATGGAGGCTGTTTCCTTAAGAAATTCTTTTTAAAAGACATTTTTCTCAATGGTAGAATGTGTTCCTCACTAGCAAGGATGACACAAACCATAATATCTAATATAAAATGATCCATCATTGAAATAACATATTTCGTTTTGATTCATACAATCTTAGTATAATGATTTGGAAGAATATTTTCCACTCACTGCCTTCCCAATAAAACATTCTGTTTTTGTCTATGAAAAATCATTTTAAAAAATAAGTATTTTAGTAGAGGAAATTGAGTAATATTTAAATTTTTTATCATTTTAACTTCACCATAAGGTAAAACATTTTATGTTATCATTATTAACATTATCCAGATCTATAAATATATCAAAATCTACCTCTGATACCAAATTTAAGGACCTAACCTAAAAATTTTCGTAACCTTGAGTTTTTGTAAAGAAATCAATTTATTTAAATTGAGGATATTTTGAGGTTCATAAAATTAGAGAATTATATCCCATATCATACAACACAAAAACATATAATATAAAGTGAACACATCTTATCATTATCCATTTTTCCACCATATAAATCATTTTAAATCAAATAATTATTTCTTTCCTGAAAAATATTCACAACAATCAACTTGAATTCATCCTTTTCCTAATCCATTATGTTAAAATCATTTAAAAACATTTGATTATTACAAAAATCTCATTAAGAGATATAAAAAATGAAACCATTAGTCCAGTAAAAATATGAAACCCAATAAAATATTTTCCATTACATTAATGTTCCTTGAGTAAAAGGAATAAAATATTTCCACATGAAACACAAATGTTTTTCATGAATAAATTTTTAAAACCCATAGTAATAAATTAATAAATTTTCTTGATAAATTAGATAATCACATAACTAATCTATTTTAACATCTTTTCAGATGTAATTGGACCCCAATTAAATCCAAAAGTGCAACCATTTGTTAACTTCCTCAATCATATCTTTTTCAGATAAGAAAAACTAACTAATTCACTGGAGTTCTACCTAGGTGCTCCCATATTTTATTCTATAATGGTATCTCTTGACGCTATCTAGTCCACCTCATTATATATGTTGTAATAGGCTCACCTGACACTGTCTGTTCAACCCCATCATATAAGCTTTAATAAGATCACATGATGCTATTTCGGTGCACCCATTTCTCTTGTATAATTCCCAAGTGACATATGATGAATATTTTTTTTTATTCTTACACTTCTAAATAAAAAAATATGAAAAATCCTTTTAAACTAATAATAAAAATAACTTTTGGATATCAAAATTACATTTTCTTATAATAACCCATTTTAAATTCAAATTTTTTTGTTACAAACCATTCTCAATACCAAAATACCAAAAATAATGGAAAATGGGTTTTTTATATGATTTCATGAAATACTGAAAAGGAATATAGAAATAAAATAATAGTCATGATAATAGAAAATTCATTGTCTCCCTGCACATTAAGAATATGACATTCCTTTTTTCGTTTGTCAAAACATACCATATAAATCATGTAAAAAGATTACTTTTGAAAACATTTGATAAAAAAGTAAAAAGAGGAATAAAATTTTCTTTATAAATATATTATTTCCACATAAAAAACATCAAAAAAATATTTTTAAAAGCCCATATATAGTTGAGAATGAAAAATTGAATTAAAACATTAAGATATCGTTTTTAAAGGAAAAGTAATTTATCACTTATGAATTATTTGAATAATATTCCCATGAGAGGATAATATAAAAAAAAAATACTCATAGAATAAAAATATTCATTTTTTAAAATGTAAAAGGGGAAATTTATACATCTCATCAAATAATATAGGTGTATAAAATCAATATTTTCCTCAATGAATGGAAATTGAGATGATGTCTATTAAGTTGTGTATAACTTGTCACATGTGTATTTATATTCACGAATAACAAATTTATGTTAACTATTTACCTTATTGATATCCATTTTCTTGTATATTATTAATTTTATATCACTTTTAAACAAATTTTACATAATTACGTAATTAATTAATTTTATTTTGGATGTTTTGGCCGTATTCGGCTTATGTGTCAATAATGGATTTTCTCAGTTGAATATGGTCAAAGGGGTAATTATATAAACATATATAAAATAATAATTATTACAGAAATTTTATATTTAAATATAAATTTTAATTTCAAATGTAATCATAAAATAAGATTATAAAAAATGAACTAACGTTATGATCATGGATACGATAGGTTGTATGTACTCATGAGTAACATTTACCTTATTCAATGATTATTATGGGATCAAGGTAATTTATATTTTTTACATATATAATGATAATTATATCATAAATACCATATTATTTAATTATATATATTTATATTAATTGTGATGTGGTGATGAAAAAAGGAATCAAATCGGTTTGTGAGGGGTAGTCCTCCGTTCAATCGAGCGACAATATTGTATCCATTATATAATGGAATATAAAAACATTATATATGATATAATAACTCTGGAGGTATAATGTTGTTATAAATATCATATATAATATTTATATTCCTCATCAAACTAAACCATTTGAGGTGGTAATGGAATAATATAATAACATCATTTCACTTGGTGGTAGTCAGTCATACACACAAATAATGACTTCATAACCAATTTAATTGATATTTGTGTTGTGTTTAGTCATAAAAATAGAATAAAACATATTCTTATATTTTATATATTGATTTTATTATTTCATAATGTCATTAGAAAAATTTATTCGGGAGGATAATGAAATAAAACAAAAACTCTCATTTGAGGACGTTATCTCTTCTTATGGTAGCTCATTTCTATTTCATTCATAGGACTTATGTGGTTGGATTTACACAAAAATTAAGGCTCTTATAATGAAATGAGGGTAGTTTATAAGTTATTTTGTCTGGGACTTTCTGAAAAAATTAGTTTTTATGGAGTAAATAGTGGAGGATATCAGGTTTTCTTTTATAAGTGAGGCGAGTGACACAATTGTAATTTATTTTGAATGTGTGAATTACAACCTTGTTTTTATTGTAAATAGGATCCAATAATGAATAAATATCAATAATATTCACAATAATTTCAAAATATGTCCATAAATGGGGTGTGAAAAAGTTATGGTTCACTTTTGTACCATATATTATCTATTTAACCACTAAGTAAACTCATTTTTACCATAATTTATGTAATTTATTTTAAATGTTTTCAAAAATCATTTTGGTAAAATAATTTGTTGAAATTATTTTAAATTATAAATTATTATGATTAAAAACATGGAATTTTTTTTCCAAATTAAATTCCCATAAGGGGAAAATCTAATTTAATACTAATACCGCGAGTACGATGAGACAATGAGTCTTTAAGAGTAGTATTTTTTGAGTAAAGGAAGATTCAATATTATCTATATGACTAATAATAATCATTTTATGAAAGTCAATAAATATTTAATTATTTATAACCTATAAAATTAATTAAAAATATTCCCCACTAGGTATTATTTTAATTAATTACAAATGAAAAGCATTATGCATTTTAAAATAGTATTTAGAAAAAGCCCTTTTTAAAATAAAAAAACGCATAAAAAAATATAAATCTGATTAAAAACTAATAATTAGATTATATATAACTGAATAATAATTAATTTACTTGAAAATATATTCAAAACATATTGAGGCTTGTATTTTACTTAATTTTTGAAAAATAAACGAATATAAAAATCGGTATTTTTCACTATTCACTAAAAATCAAGTTTTTATAAATAAATATCAAATTTTTATCAAAAGTAAATTATGATATGATGATTTTAAAAAATTATATTTAAAATTTAAAATTAAATTTTACAAATTTATATGTTAAACTTTTATATTAAACCATATGATAAACGATATTAGTTAAAATGATTTCCTTTTTTCAAACAAATTATTAATATATTCATAACTAATATAACCATATAATTTGTATTAATATATATTAAATATTTAACTATGTTTTTAAATATTTTTCCTCTCTTTGATATGGAGTATAGTAAACATAATGGATTCACTTTGAGATAATTTGGTTATTCATTGGTTTTAGGGTCTTTCACATGGATATCATGTTTTTCCTCTCTAGTAGAGTTTAAAAAATTTAAATTTATGTTTATTGATATTAGTGTAAAATTTGGGTTACGGTTTTTGATTTTTTAAATTATAGTTTTTCTTAAAGATTCTTTATTTTCAAAATTATTTTTCCATTAATTCCACCACCTTAAAGAATTATAAATTGCATGGAGACCTATAGAAGGTTGGAATATTCTTAGCTATCATTGTCTAATGGTTTTGAGATGGTTTGTTCTTAGAGATTTTTATTAATTTATAAGGATTGGGTCATTTGTTTTGAGTATTTATGTGATTATTCATTTTTCTATTTTTACATGGCTTTTTTAGACTTTTCTAGCCCACCAACTTATTATATAGGTGTTGAGGTTTAGGATTTTCCTTATTTTAAATTTCATCAAAAAAATTATTTGGGATGATAGTTGCATGGTAGAGAGAATTTGGAAATCCCAAGTAAATATTATATTATAATTTATATTATTTTGTTGTAATTTTATTATTTTATTGTTTTGGGTTTGAGGCATTGAATTTTATGGATTTTCTCTTTAGTTTCATGGTTAGTAAACATAAGTTTCATTAAACTATGTGTATATTCTTAGGATGAGGGATTTTAGGTTCATTTTGTTACTACACAGAGAGTATTCATGGTAAGAACATAATTTTTTCTAAACCATGCTATTTCTAGTATAACCATGATATTAATTTTAGATTGGGAGTGGTGGTGTATATTTATCACATAGTAAGAAGAAACCATGCACTGTAACCATGAATACTGTTGTAGGTATCTTCTCATTGATCCTACATGGTTGTTGAATTGTTTAGTAACATTCTTGACCTAATTTTATGAGTTACAATTTAATAATTTAAAACTAATCTTACACTAATACAACTATCTTTAGTATGTTTTTCCTCCCCTATTTTATTCCTTGTTTGATCGAGCCTTTGGCATTTTACCTACGGATGTATCCCTACCCTATCTTCAAAATATAGCCTCCAATATTATATTACAATTGGTTTCTCCAAGTAATTACCCTTATTTTAATTTTTTAAAACTTCATTACTCTCCCAAGAACAGTTTCTCATTGATTGGTATTTTAATTAAATTCCAAGAGTCTATGATGGCCAAGATTAGTGTTCTGGGAGGGTCTTTAATAAAAAATTTAGGCATTTAATGATTAAAAAACATGTATTATTCTTTGGTTGTGAATTCTCCATTATTGGTTACATGTTGTGACTCTGTTCTACTTTGTTTTCGACATTGTTTTTTCATTTACTTTAAATTACAGGTCATGATTTCTCAACAGTTTATAATGCATTTTTGGTGAAATTAAAATTGTACATGGTAGTTTTAATAGAAATATATATATGGTTTAATTTTTTTACTAATTAAAATGAATATTTTTTTGGTTTAATATATTACTAAAATGAAGTTTTTGTATTCCATGTGTTCTAAAATATTATTAACATGATTATTTATCATGTATATGATGATTAAAGGGGATTTACCCCTTTTGGATTATGAAAAGGAGATATATTTGATTTTATATGGAATTGATTGATTGGAGGAAATTGTTCGATTTTATCAAATTATTATAAACTAAGTGGGTTTGAATTTATAAACGGTTTTATTTATGTATTTCTATGATTTATCTTTAATGATCATTTTAAATCTAGATTTCTAAGTTGTGGAAAATAGCCTTTCATTCTGATATGGATTTTAAATAAAGTATTGGTTTGTATTTTATAACGAGTATTAAGATATATGTATGAAACTAAATTGATTACTTTTTATATTATTATTATTGATAAAAACTTTGTATACTAAGGAGGATATTATATATTTTTGTTATAAATATTTTTTTATGCATGTGATAATGGGTTATTTAGCCCTTGGGATTTTATGTATAATCCTTGTCAGCTCAGAACATTTTTTAATTTTTTTTATTTATGTTACTTTTAGTTTCTGAATTGATGAATTTTATGAGTTATTATATTACTCTTTTTGGGTATCTCTAGGTCTTCTAGTTTTATTTTTGTTGAAACTATTTCTTTATATGCATGGAAATCTAATGCACAGATAGGTCATGAAATATTATTAATAGTTTTAATTAGTTGTTTTATTAAAGGGTTAAATAATTTCTAAGTGGGTATTTTTGATACCTAATTACTAGTTACATTACCATGAGGATCAATAATTCACTTCATAACTAGTGGAAAATCAAGTTGGGTACTTGTTTAAGTTATCCCAACCCAGATTGTTACAAATATTATTAGAGAGTAGGTTTTTGGAGTCCTAGGTTCTTTATGTTACCTCATATTATTTGGGATGTTAGGTATCATGGTGGTTGGAACATTGGAAATAGTGACATATGAGTGATGCGAAAATAAAATTGGCTTTCTAGTACTCATCCTTTGGTGACCATGTGTATTCAAGATATAAATATTTAATATGAGTTTGATTCTAATTATTACTGATGTATTTTGATATGAGATGACGATATTTAGATCCCTAATGAAGAAATTAGTGATTTATGGGGTCTCTTTTTGATTTTGGAGAGAAAATAGAGAATGAAGTTGAGTTACATAGATAGAATTAATGGATTGGAAACCTATTCAAATCCCATATAGGAACCATTTTAGAGGTTATTAAATGGATGTTTCATGGTTTTCCAACCCATGTGGCCAAACCATGCATAATTTTATTTCAGTTTTAATGCATTTTCTGGTTACACTTTATTTTTCAATTGATTTCAATGGTTCTTACAACTAGTATGATGTTAATTAGGGGAGTTTCATGTGGAATTGATGTTATTTTTTTTATGTTTTTATTGATCAATTGATCATTTTTTGTCCATTTTCATTGAAAAGTTTTTTTCTATTTTGTAAAGTTGATGTTTTAATGGAAAAGGAAATATTATTGGGTGATTTGTCTAGGAATCTATTTTTGTGGTTGAATGAATGGAATATTGATACTCATAAAAAATTTTTAAAATAGTAATTATTCTAAATCATTTTTGATTTGGAAGAATTTTTTTAATAAAAATGAGGATTTTATAAAGTGTTTTGGTTTTAATAACTATATGTTATGTTTTACTTTTTTGAGATTCTAATTATCAAGGAATGTATTGAAAGTTTTTTATCTCTTTATTTAATTTGTCAAATTATTTTAAATTAATGTGGGTTTTCATCATTTATTTAAATGGAAGTGAGATCCATTGAACGTTTTTGTTTTATAATATAATTCATGTATTGTTTTTGGAATAAAATGACAACTTTTTTAAGTTCATGTGGGTCTTCTATTTGATGGAAGTTTAATTTTTCAACACATTTGTGTGATTTTGTGCAATTAGTATTTCAAATCTCATTTTGAAATCAAAATATTTTAGCTAAGTATATTTCTTGTGAGTTTTCAGATTTAAGAGAAACATTTACAAAAGGTTATTGAGTAGTTTTTTGGAGTGAGAGTACCATTAAAAAATGAAATTTATAATCATTATGAAAGATATAGAGTTTAAAAAAATATATTATTTAAAAGATGTTTTTTATGTTTTAAAATTTTATATTTTTATTTATCCCGTGGTATGAATTGGGATAGATTGGATTGTTCATTGAAAAATTAATACATAAGATTAATGTTAGGTTTCTGTTGGGTTTTCATCCCAGAAAGTTATAGAGTGAATGCAGAAATTTATTTCTCATTGATGGGTCATATATATAATCCTCTCATCATATCATCGTAGATTTTATTATTATGGAATCTTACCAGACACTTAATAGAATAGTTGATCAAAAACAAATTTTTCTCCTCAAATTCAAGAGTCGACATCCATTCTTCCCTAATGATATGATTCATCTTTAGGTTGTGAGGTTCTTAAGTTGGTTTTTGAAATCCTATAAGATAAATAACCTAAAATATTCTTGAGTGTAACCCAAATAAGGGTGACTACATTTCAAGACTGTAATCATTGAATTTAGATCTAGTTGAGGTTATTTTGGGGGTTTTTATCGAATGGTTTTATTGATTGTATTGTGGTTCCTCATTTTGAGGGTTTGATTTAATATTATGGTCATTATAATTCCTTGATGTTTGATCTTATCCCTTAAGGATTAGGTATGGTGATTTTTATGGTAGGGTTTTCAGTGGTTTGTAAATGATAAGGCCCTATGGGGTGTGTTTCATGTGACTTGGATGCATTAAATGTTGGTTGAGATATTGAATTGGATAGTGTTGGTATTGATCTTATTGAGTTCACCATGAGATAGTGTTCTAGTTACGAAGTCTTGGATCACCCCTTTCACCATGTTTTGTATCCCACAATCAGATATTATTTTGTTTCTTATTATGGAATGTTTTTAATTACAGTATCTTTTTTCGTTTTTGTGATATGGGGTGTAATGAACTAGATGAATTTTATTTGAGATCAATTCTTTTTCCTTGATTTTCTGGAATTTTTATTATATTTTTGGTTGTTTCTTCCTTGTGGAGTTTAATCCGGTTTCTTGGACGTTGGTTGATGTTGGTGGAAATTTTTTATTCCCATTTTTTATTTATGGAATTGTAGTTGGGTCAATTACAATATCTTAATTTTTTAAATATTATGTTTTCTTATTTATATGATTTAATTGATTGATTTTTACCTTTAAATATTTTCTAATTGATTCATGGGGGGTATTAGAGGTTTTTTGGGATTTTTTGGGGCATAGATCCCTAAATTTTGATGAAATATACTAGGATGCATGGATATAAGAAACCATGCTTCCCAACCTGTACGATTTCTATGACAGTGTTTCTTGAGATAGTGGGGAGAAAGGCTCCCCATAGTTTCTCTAAAACCATGCACATAGACCCACATGCCAAATAAGGATTTATCAGACAAGTTTTAGAAATATTATTCATGGCACATGCATGGTTAACCAAAACTTTCACATGCCCCATTCAAGGTTCCTCCTTGGATAGTGTCTTGGTATGTAGTTGGCACATGGTTTGGACATCCAAAAATAAAATCCTTGTGCACCTATCTGTTTGAAAAAAACTCAATATTTTCCCATAAAATATTTAAAAAATCATAACCCCCTTCTCATTCAATATAATTCTCCATCAACAGTGGCCAGAGATATTCTGATCCCCTATCCACATGTAATTTGTTATCTCCCTTATTCATTGTCTAAATACTACTCCATTAGAAGTATCATAACAATTTAGGTAGGATCTATGATCGCCTTACTTATATTTATATTTTCCCTTCTTCTCTTCCATGATATTTTGATGAATGATCATTTTCATAACTTTCAAGAAATTGGATGATTTATTCCATATATCTTGTTCTATATTGGTTTGAGGGTAAAAATGGTTCAGTGGTCTTTTACACAATTGAGTAATGTGGCCTTGCTTCATTCTAGAAGATTTGTTGCATTCTATTTGTGTGCCATTTTTCCATGGGTTGTAACCTTCTGGTGATTCCTCAAATACGTTAAATAAATCAATATTAACAATTTATCATGTATAATGGGTCCTTTACATTCAACCAAACCCATCATTAGGGAGTTATCCATTTTAGGGGCCACCCCTTGGGAGTTCCCACCTAGTACGGTCTATTTCACCTACCCTTAGTTGTTAACGACCTTGTGTGTGTGTTGGTAAAATCATTAAACACATAAATCTAAAATTCATACTTAAATTAATTTGAAGCCATGATTTTTCCCTTAACATGATTATCATTTTCATACTTCATTTCTCATTTTTATTTTGTTATGAATTACAGTACGTGAAATTTGCCTTGTGTATGTTGTCTAATTTGTATTATTTGTGCCTTGTATGAATTCCTTGATGCCTTGTTCTAGAGATTATGATAAATGTATATTATCTTATTCCTTATTATATAATTTATTGTATTTAATAAAGCTCTTTGGATAGCTTTCATAGAATTTTGTACATGAAAATTCCTTGATGATATGTGATCTTTATTTCTATGTTTGACCTACTTGTTGGTTTAAAGTAAACTTTGGTGTGGGATTAAGGATTTCATGGATAGACTCTTGGGGGTTGGATTAGAAATACTTAATGCGTTGGGAAAGACATTTTTCCATCACTATACAGGATATCTTGGTGGATTACTTATAGCATGAGTTACAATGGTTCCCTAAGGGAGGCATCACAGATGGGAATGATGGAAATTCCATAGGTGATACTCACTCTCCTATGTGGGATACCTGGCATTGACTCATATTTTACCATTAAAATAGTGATATTATAGAAATCATTATGATTTTAATTGGATGGAAACTATGGTACTGGATATATCTAAGGCTCTTGTAGAGACCCTTGGGATTCCATATAGATCACCTTGGATGGCCTCAGGATGATATACTGGATTTGGCAGATATATTTCATGGTTCACATGTGATTCCTATTTATTAATTATGATAATTCCTATTTGAAAGAATAGAGATGAGTACTCTTATATAGAGAAAAACATTTGGTTATTCCCCGATTAATTCCATATTTATGATGACCTTTTTATGCACCTTATTACATGTATATGTTCAATTGGTTGAGACTTCTTCCTTAGACCAAAGTCGGTAGAGTCATTCAGGCACCCGTTGATGGACCTGAATAGAGTGTTATTTATTTATTAACTTATTTCACTGTATTCCTCATTATTTTGAGAACTGTTTATTTTAATTTTAAAACGATGGGTTGATCTAGACACTATTGGTGGTGGCCCATTGGGATTGTTTGCCACACCCTTCTTGGGACACCCTTGGTACCCATGAATACATCATGATTTCTGGTGTAGACAAAGTGTAGTGAAGAAATTAGGATTCTTGATTAACATTTCTATAATGTATTACAAAAGAATGGAACTATGGATATACATGTGATATTAGTAGTATCTACCTTTTGGACATCTTTCATTTTGATATCATGTGGTATATACCAGTATCCCCTATTTCTCATGAAATCTCATTTGTATAGAACATGAAATATAATTATATGTTTGTGTCCATTATCTTTTATTCAACTCCCACCAGTTTTTTTATTTTATTTTGGATGATTTATTTTCATTTCTGCCACTACTGTGAGTTACAGGTCTTGTCGTATAACATCTGATTCCATTGTTTCTTATGTTCTTGATTCTTTTGTACTTATATGATCCAATATAATCTATGAGGTTATAGTAATCCCTTTTTCGCACCCTAGGATCTCACAACTAGACAGCAACCTCTAGTGTACATGAAGGCACACTTATGGTCTTGTGGCCATCATCTTGGGGAACTTTTATGTGGCTTACGATGCAGGATGGTACAAAGTTGTATCAGATAATTTTTTCATTTATTTTACTATATAGGTATTATACAATAGACTATGATATGGAATTAGGTTATCATCCTATGCCTAGGAGTAGCAAATCGACATACACAAGAAATCCACATTACCTAGGATGGGTAAATGTTATTATTGCTTACGCTCGTAACAGTTTCATGGATTTCACTTTTGATTAGGGAACTTGTTTTGTGTTGTTTCTATTGTTGATATCTTTACTATTATTGTGGATCCTTCTACACTAGTTAATGATATGAGGGGAAGTCATATTCAGGCATCATACTAGGTACTATAGGACTAAAATTCCTTGAATAATGCCATGCCATATCAATTCCCTTCATGTTATTATATTCACATTTTAATAGAGGCTTATCTATATATATATATATATATATATAGATATGCGATAAATTTACTTAGTGGACTGAGATTAAATAATTAGAACTAATTTTTTCCCTCCTTAATATAACATTGTTTTCCTGTATAGGTTAAAATAGACACCATAGGTAACCAATTATAGATATTTGATCCATGGACCAATGGTCGCATGGGTTGCAATGTGTTATGATAAGCATTAAGTGGATTCACCATTCCAATTTATGGGCCATAAAGGACCACATAAATTGGAAATTAAGATCTATATAGTTTAACTAATAACGAATTTTTTATACCTAAATTAATAAAAATTTAAAATGAACATAACCATAAGATCAAATGGTCATCTTATATGTATAATTCGAGATCTTAATCATGACCTAACCTTAGTAGTGGGAAGTAGGCCATGCCTCTTTGATCATTCTTTGACTTTTCTTATCACCTAGACATGGATCTAGGAACTATCTATTGTTTTTTTCTTGTTTTTGGAAGGTTGTGAACATTTTACATCCTTTATCGATTTCTATATTTGTTATAAATCTTTTATAAGGAGTTATTTTTGAAATTTTGGATCTATAATACCATGATATCTTCATAAAAAACACGAATAGTGTGGCGAAGATTACACTATAGAGGTGGTGGGACATGATCCACCATTGATACATTATATAGTAACACTTGAGGAACATCTTAAAGAACTTCCACTGGGATCTGAATCCCAGTTCCCATATTATTTATTTGGGTTCATGCAGTCTATTCACGGTGCTCCCTGGACTACCCCTACCATGAAGAATCTAACCCAGTGTTTTCAGCAGTAGCATTATACCACCTTCTCAGTGAATATCATCCCTCAGGATATTGAGTCAATTTTATAATCAATTATGTCAATCCATGACCATCTATATATTCTTATAGAGTGGATATTCAATATCACTATTCACATGCTACGATATTCAACCATGCGCTGGTGGGACAACAACTCTTATGTAGAACATAAATAGTGTATAGTCTATGAATATTTCCTATAATCCTTATATGATGACTTCATCCTACAAATTATGAATGAAATACACACTAGGGAGCTTATTCATCTTCTACAGGGCACTATGACCTTTCTTGAGTATTCATCTCGTTTCACGAAATTACATCTTTTCACTCTGTCTCTGACTAACAATGAGTAGATGAGTACTAGAATATTTAAAGAAGATATTTTATAAACTGCCTGATCATAGGTGAATATATTTTAGTGGACTACTATTAGATAAATAGTGAACCATATACTTTTTATAGAATGAAACCCCATATAAACTGTAAATTTAAGACATGTTGGTACCGTTTCAAGGAAGGGTGACAATATATCTAGCAGCATAAAGTGTTGTTTTGAGGATGCACATGGTGGTGGTACCATCTAAGTGACACACACTGATATTATTTTGGTGTTTCACTAATATCAAACGATATAGAATAATAAGAATTAGTACATTTGTAACCCAGTAAAGTGTCCAGATTATGGGAGGATGGGTCAGCTTTAGTGATTTTTTCATTATTTCCCTCCAACTTCTAGTAATTTGGGATTCGTTACGATACAACCTTCAAATATAGTATTAATGAAATAATATTAGGTTTGGTGTTAGTCTTCTACTAGTTGATCATTCTAAGGAATCGTCCATGGATGAGGTAGTCGGGACATAGATGCTCAATGCTAGTAGAGTAGACCTGTTCAGGTCTTTTAGGAATCATTTAGGGGCCACATATTGGTCCTTATATATGAAGTTCAACCTTTTCCTAAGGAGAAGATTCCCGACCCTTCTACTATATGAGGTACTATTATGGTAGTCTCTAATTTATTTTTTACCATTTTTAATATAGTTTCATCACATTATATTATATCTTCTGCTGTTATGGTTAGTTATGACCTAGTGATAGAGTACTCTAGTGATGTGATAACTCATGATACATCTCTTAGGGTTCAGTTAGAGAACATACTGCACTACAAGGAGTTCCCTATGAGATAGGTGTGTATCATTTAATTTATAATCTCATTGTTCTTGATATGACCACCTTTAATATCATTCTTGGTATGGAATGGATTTCCCCTCACCAAGCCTATGTGCATTTCTTTCACATATGGGTTTCTTTTATATCCTCAGAGGGAAGAGTGTATATTTATAAGGGGAATGTGAGATCCAGTCTAGCCAATCTGGACCCCAAGTGTACTACGACAGGTGGGGTAATAGCCCACATGGGGAGTATCTCTATGAAATATGATGTTATATAACTTATGGATTTCCATACTATTCTGGATCATTTCAAGGGCGTCTTCATCAATGACTTCTCTAGTTTACATCCTAAGAGAGAGGTTGAGTTCAATATTGAGCTAGTTCTCAGTGTGATAATAGGGTTTATCCTTCCCTACAAGATGATACTCACAAAGATCTAGGATCTCTGGATGAATTTGGGAGATCTAGAGACAAATTGTTTCATCTGAACCAACACATCTCCATGAGGTTCAACATTCTTTATCACCAAGAATGTGGATAAAACCTTCAGATTGTTCATGAATTATCACCAGTATAACTTTATTATAGTGAAGAATCCGTATCCACTACCTCTAATTGATGACCTCCTCAAATATCTATAATGAGAATATTTTTTTCTCTAAGTTCGATTTGTGTTTTTGCTATCATCATATACATGTAAGGCCATCCGACATATCATATACAACATTCCATAGTAGGTGCAACTTATACACATGTCCGGTTATAACATTTGTCTTAGTGAATGAAACATCAATATTTATGGATATTATGAATCATGTTTTTCACCTGTATCTTGATTCAATTGTGGTTGACCACAAAGAAGAAATCCTAGTTTATTATCATGGCATACATGGCCATATCAACCATCTTGAGATCATTATAAATACTCCAAGGGGGAACCATCTATCTGAAGGGGTATTCAATTATCAATTTTTTATTAGTTATGTATGATTATTGGGTCATATTATTTGATGGTCTATAATATATATTGAACTAGAGAAGGTGAGCACCATGGTTTCCTACGAGAAACCTAAGAATGTGTTAGATATGAACAATTTGTTAGGGATAGATGGTTTATGTAGGTGAGTCATTTTGGATTTATCAAACTTAAAAGTACTTTTTATGAGAATTACTAATAAGGGTGTGAAATTACTATAGGATGAACCTTGTGAGACAAATTTTCAAGAGTTAAAGGCGATACTAACTTCAACAATGATACAGATTCTTCTAGAGCTAGGTAGGGGTTTTATTCTTTAATGTAATGCTTCAGGTATCGTTCCTGGAGATTTCTGATATAAGGGAATTAGGTTTTAGTGTATGGGTCCCTCCATCTATAACCTCATGAGAGAAATTACCCAATATATGACCTTGAGCTACTATTTATAGTTCTTCTCTATGTTGGTGGAGGAACAATTAAATTGGTGAAAGATTCATTATTTACAAAGATCCCAAAAGTATCAAATACATATCCACACAGTAATACATGATTCTACATTAACTTAGGTGGGTAGAATACCTATTATCATTTGAAGACGTGCATACATGTAAACCTGATAAGGGTAATGTTTTTTCTGATTCTTTTGCTTGAATATTGTGATGCATTACATCTTGGAGGCCAATAGTGAGTGGAGTTTTATGGATATAGTTTTTGATATGCTCTTGGACATTCAGGATTGCATGTGAAGCTAGTTATAATAGCTATTTACATTAATTTATCTCTTCTAGAGTAGGTGTGGATTAGACAACTATCAAATTCCGAAGGCCTGGTCCTGAGGGAAACTACCTATGGTGATAACCCACCTCCTGGTCGGTTCATTGATGAGAATGAGACCCTAATATTCCATGGTTGTGATTGGGTTCCTCCTGATATATGATAAGAGTTGATGTTGAAATTCCATGCCTCTATTTCCAAAGCTAATCCTAGTATTACTAATATGTATCATGACATACATCGTCAGTATTAGTGGAAAGGCATAAAGAATCATATTGATAGTTTCATCACTCAGTGCCCCACCTACAATAGGTGAAGATAGAGCACCAGTGACATGATGGGCATACATAGCCTCTATCTATTTCTAAGTGTAAGTGGAACGTAGTCACAATGTATTTTGATATAGGATTTCTGAGATCCCCACAAGGAAGAGATAAATTATGGGAGATAATTGTTAGGTTGGCCATTGATGCACACTTCATACCAATCTGGGAGTCCATATATATTGAAGATCTAAGAAGGCTCTATATCTGGGAGATTGCGCGCCTTCATATTTTTCCTCACTATATCATATAAAAAATGAGATTCCAACTATAAATAATCATTTTAGAAAGGGTTTCAAATGGAATATGGTTCATAGGTCATTTTGAGTACAACATATCACCCTTGTACTGACGGGTAGTCCCCATAGATAGTACGATTGTTAGAGGATATGCTTCGGGCATGTATCCTTGATATTGGAGGTTTATGGGAAAAATATATCTTTATTTTTGAGCTTTTCTACAAAAATAGTTTTCAGTAAATGATTTATATGGATACGTATGAGTCACTTAACGGTAAGCTATTTGTTTCACCTCTATACTAGTTAAAGGAAGGGTCAGATCTACTAGTTCCTCATCTCATTCAAGATAAGTCAATGAATGTCTAGATACTTCAGAATCATATAGATACAGCTCAGTCTAGGAAGAAGTCTTATACAGATCATCATCATTGACCTCTATAGTTGAGGTGGGACATCAGGTCTTTCTACATGTTTCACGTAGGTTGGGTAATAGACGAATTAAGAGAAATTATATGTTATCTCCTTGGTACTTCAATCCTTTTGAGATTCTAAAATGACTGAGGTCAGTATCCAATATTTTTTTGTTACTTTAGAGGTTCCGTACAATGAAAACCATCTTACATGTATTGTAACACAATCAATAACATGTCGAACCATATCATTAGTTTTACTTGGAGGATATTGAGATGGAGGTAGATGCATCCCTTAAGGAGAATTTGTTATGTACCTTTGATAGAATCATAAAGGATCTCTAAGTTAGGTCAATTCCACTGACCATGGTACTACATATGAATTGATGCGTTTTGAATGAGGCCCTGGAATGGGAGGTCGATGTACTTTCATAGTGTTCAAAACTCTTTCCAGATAATATTTTATTTCCATCATAAGGGAAACTCATGGAAAAATTGTCTTATGGAGGTGATGTCGTAACATCCTAGATTTTCTAAAAGGTATTCAACATTAATTTTTAGATTTAATACAATTTTTGGTCCTTTAAATAATTTTTAATGGATTTATGGGGGTCTTAGAGGTGTTTGGGGATTTTTAAGACCACAAAGCCCCAAATTTTGAAGAAATAGATTAGGAAACACATTTAATAGAAACTTTATTTCCTACCCTAATTTTTTTCTCTAACCATGTGACTTGAGAAAATGGGGAGTAAGTCTCCTCATGGTTTCATTGAAACTACGCACGGAGGCCCACACAACCATGAATCTTTACTGAGATAAGTTGTCGAGGAGTTTTATAAAACCAGCAAAGATTTCGAAAAAAAATTTAATGTTGAATTAACGAAACACTGAGTCTCTAAAAAACACCAATTTGTTCTAACCTAGTAAGTAAAAATAATTTTTATGCCTCTGTGATTTGAATTTCAATAAACTTACATACATAGATGCATTTAGTAATATATTTAGTGTTTGATAAGACAAAAATAATTTTTGATGAATAGTAACACACCCTTATGAATAGTAACAAAACCTTTATGAATAGTAACATACACTTATGAGTTCTAATGAATAGTAAATAATCAAAAAAATAGAAACATCATCCATTAATGTATAAATACAATTTAGACATCTAATAAGTGAATAAATGATAATAGTATCAGTATTGGTATTTTTTATGTCATTAATATTTTAATTAAAATTATATGATTAATTTAATAATTTAAAACTGAAATTTACTTTCATAAAATAAATCATAAATTGTTAATTTACGTTCTTATGGTTATAAGATAATTTTATAATACATTGATTAATTTCTCATGGTATTATAAATCGAGTTATAGTTTTGAAGCTGTTTTTATGGAATAAAAAATGATTTTATTTAAAAATTGAATTAAAAATATATAGAAAATTATTTATAAAAATAGATCTCATTTTTTAGTTCTATATGTGGAAAAATGGTTGGGGTAATGTTTTGGTAGTTTTTAAAAACAATTGATTTTTTCGTGATTAGTGAAAAATACAGTTTTGAGTTTTAGTATGTTTCATTACATAATAATGATGTAATAATTAATATAAAATACTAGAATACTTTTTAAAATTAAAATATGTTATGACGGGTCCCAATTGACTAATACCATGGTAAAATACCATGGTAAAACCCATGGTTTTACAAAAACCACAAATGTGGTGTCCATTTGAACTATTAAAAAACACCCTCTCATTTACTATAAATTCCAACTCATTCCTTTGTTTTATTTCATTCCAACCTAATCATCCTCAAATATCTAGTATTTTTACCTTTTAATGAGTCCTTCCATGGTGTCTTCAAACCCCCATGGTCCCAAACATCTTGTTTTAGGAGTTATGCTACAAGGTAATAGAATCTACCACCCTTCCCTTTTTCAAGCACTCATTTTTATGTTATTCTATTTTAATTTCTTTTGGATTTTGATGGGATATTTCATTTTATATTCTCCTTAAGATTCATATTATATAATCATTATTATATACCCAATTCTATCTCAAAAAAATATTTTGTAAATTTTTAAGCGATGCCGTCTGGCTGCGGAATTTTCATAAGGGATTTCCATACTTTTATTTTATTTCGAGTTACATTCTTTTATTTGTTCTTTCCTCACCTCATTTCATACAAATTTTATGATGAAACAAGTACCTTACATTTAGGGACAACAAGTTTCCAATTTCTATTACCATATTTAATTTTGATCATGAAACCATTTTTATGCTTTAATGAGACTATAATATATGTGTTATAACTTATTTAAGGATCTGTAATCCTTTTTCATACATGATACTAATTTATAAATAAAAATGAGTTAGTTTTGATCATGAACTACCAATTAACCCAAACAATTATCATTAATGATTTATATAATGATTCATATTCACACACAATAACCAAATTAATTTTGTTACAGTGTAATATTCTGGATGTTAATAAATAAAATAAAACCTCTATTATGGACA
This sequence comes from Viscum album, assembly GCA_963277665.1. Lineage (NCBI taxonomy): Eukaryota > Viridiplantae > Streptophyta > Magnoliopsida > Santalales > Viscaceae > Viscum > Viscum album. The sequence goes on from OY728136.1 coordinate 1,881,481,785, forward strand.
ACCATTTTCATATTACATATTTATCCTTACATGTATATAAGTAAACCAGTCATGAAAAAAAAAGAAATGAAACACTCCCAAACAATATAATTAAACTTCTTAAACACATCAAGGATGTCCTAAATAAACTTATTAAGGTATAATAAATCAATTAAATAAGGAATAGGTTCTATAATATTACTTATTTTTTTATTTGGTTATTCATGACACAAATATCATGCGATGAACACCATTAGAATTAAGGTAAGGGTTTCTTCATCTCCCTTGTCTTTTTGTGAGATATTATGCATTCACTACTACTACTTGTGTATGGTGTATGTACACTACCAATTAATATATCATATCATTAATATATTTAGTTTAATGATATTCAATTTATAATTTGAGTATAATTTATTTTTGGGCATACAATTCAATTGATTACGAAGTTTAATTTTTTTTCAACCAGTACCTCCATTTTCTTTCCGGTTACTCTTATTATATACACCCCACAATTAAATTATTAAATATTCCTATGTACTAATCATAAATTCTATGTAAATTTTATATACATATATACCAAATAGAGTCCTTCTTTATTTTATGGGGTGTTTCGGGTTCAAAAGGTTTTTTAAAAATTATTCCTGATAAACAAGCCTGAATCAACGGAACTTCTCAAACTTTTAATTATTTTTAAGTGCACAATATAATCTATTTTAATCTATAATTTTTTTCTAATAATCAAAAACTTTATCATTAAATCTATCTTGTTTTATTTATGGTTTTATGATATCCAACATACCCTTCCACATTAAAATCTGTTTCTTTGTTTTCCAGAAACTCCACTAAAATGTTTTACTTATAATGCTTCTTTAAAAAATATGTTTACATAATTTCACTTTAGTGGGTATCATTTTTGTCTAAAATATAATTTAAATGTTCTTAAATATTCTATTTGGGTATATATATGTTTAAAAATCTTATTTTATGATGAATGAAAATGATTTTACAAAATAAATCTTCTTTCCGAAGTAAAAATGACTTTTCTCGTCTCACTTCATCTTTTATGAGATATGTGCCTTGTTCACCTCTAATTCCTCGCATTTTTTGTATATATTTCCCCTTGGTATATCATATCAAGAAACCCATTATTGTCATGATATTATAATGGATTATGATTTGAATGTTTCAAGGTGGTATGTGACACTTTGGAATGTTTGAGGATTATTTCCTCAAGTATTTTTCAGTGGTATAAATTAAAATTATCTTAATCTCTGTAAAATTGACTTGTTTAATATTTTACTTAATTGAGGTTTATGTTCTGTGATATCATCCACCTAATTTTATTGAATGTATTATTATTATTTTTACTGTGGATGTGATATCTATAATCCATTCTCTTTTGTACTCTGAATGGTTAGTGTTTATGTTTAATGATTTGGGAATGTTATTTACATTTCATATGTTAGATTCAATATGAATGTATATGTTGTTTTTGTTTAACCCCTTTTTATGAGGAATACATTGGCCTTAGTAATTGTTGGATGGGGACCACTATAGCCTCTCAGTGCATCGGTATCTCTCATGACATAAACTGTGGTATTGGAATGAGGCCTTGACCAAATGGATATTTATGGTCTCGGTATGAGGCCTTGACGGAATGGTTATAATGTCCTGAATTATGCATTCAATCATTCTAAAGCTAGTAATTAAAAGTTGTTGTGGTTTTCCAAATAGTAGAATACCCATGATTTTGTTTTATTGGGGATATATTTACTCACCTCACATTCCTTCCATATTATGTTCAAGTATATTTTTAAAGGCATGTGTTTATTTTTATTCACCATGCCTAATGTTTATGTTAATGACATATTCCATTGTATTTATTACTCACACTGATCATCTGAGCTCGCCACATTCATATGTTTTATTTTCTCAAGACATTAAAAAGTTTATTACAAATGAAATATAGGGATACAATTATATTTTTGGATGTTCGCAATAAAACCTATATGTTTTATTTCTTTACAATTTATAATGTTGAACTTATGTATGTGTTTGGTTTTCCCAAATCTACTAAACTACTCAATCATTAGGGATTTGATTCCTTGTAATCATACCAATGAATTAAAATAATGTACCAGCTCCATGATTTTAGGGTTGGGGCGTTACAGTTGGTGTCTAATAATGTTTTGTAGAAAAAATGAAAAATAGATTTAGGAATTGTAGATTAGGGGAAAACCCTAAGATTAACTTGACGATACACATACAAGAACATCCTAGAATTCTAGAAATTAAAATATTATTTAGATATTCCTAGAAAATAAATCTCTTTCTAGATACTACAAGTGGACATGGTTCTAGAACATATGTACCTTGGAGTGACAAATCCAACAAAGTGTTTTGGGTTGACCAGGGGAATCATGGTATACGACAATGAGGCTTACTACGCATAAGGATTGACACTCCCTGAGGGATATTCCTAGAATAATTCACATTTTTTTCAATCCAAATTGATGTTTTAAAATATATGATGCGAATGAATACCATTGGTGAGACCTGAGGAGTTTTATATTGAAAAAATGGTGTTATGATATTTATGAAAGGATTTTATGACTACTGTTACTCACACTTTGATTTTTCGTTTTAGTTAATGGCTAGATCCCAAATAATTCATTTAAATATATAACCTGAAAGATAAAATGGAAAAGGTGGTGGCGATGAGAAACCAAATGGAATGTTGATATGCTTGATATATATTGTTTTTATGCATAATCAGTTTTTCAAATACATGATTAGCAGGATATATATTAACCAACTCCCGAACTCACCAAAGAGGAGAGAGGTGGAGCATGCTAGGATCTCTATTGGTGGAGACCATGGTGAAAAGAAAAATATAAATTTCCATAATGCATGAAATGTGGAAGGAGACATCCAAGATAATATATCAATATAACAACAAAATGATTTATCTATGCGAAAGAAAGAATTAAGGCAAATGATTAATGGGGAAAAATGAAGAGTATAATCGATGAAAATAAAACTGATCCTAAGAATCCATTTACGGTCATTTTCTATAAATTAAGAGGACCTGTGAATTACCTAAGTCAATTCCCTATTCTATAGGACAACCCCTAGGCCAATGAAGGACCTATATGGAAATAACTGAATGATGAAATATTTAAAAGTATTAGTGGTCTTTTAATAATGGTATTACTTTGGAAGACATTATTCGGATTGTATAACCATGATGTTTATTATGTGAAAGTGATATCCAAGGATGGAATTATTATTTATTGTGTTGACATTATAATAAAGGTATAAATATGGTTCATGATTTATATTATTTGGAGTTAATTATGGGATATTACATTTTAGGATGACTTCACCAGGGATTTTGTCACTAGATTACCCAAAATTCCATGACAGAATAATGCAATATGGGTAATTGTGGGTCGACTTAAAAAATAGGTATATTTCATCACTATAAGTGAGAATTTTACTCTAGAGAACCTAGCATGACACCATATTGATGAAGTTATAGGACATCACGGAGAACCTCTTTCAATAGTGTCTGATCGTGATCCACGATTTACATCAAAATTATGGAAAAGTGTTCAGAAATCTTTAGAGACTAAAATTCATATGAGTAAAACTTATCATCCATAAAATGATGGGAAATCATAAACGATGATCCAAACCTTAGAAGACATGTTGATATCATTTTCACGTGACTTTGAAGGTATGTGAGATCAATATTTACTGTTAGTGGATTTTTTGTACAATAGTAGTTTATAATCAAGTGTTCAAATGGCACCATATGATGTATTGTATGTAAAGAGATGTCATACACCAACATGTTGGTATGAATTTTGTGAGAGGAAGGTAGTGGGCCCATAACTTATGGAGGAAACTATAGAGAAGGTAAAGACTATTCAAGGAAATATTAAAGTAGCTCAGAGCCGATGGAAAAAGCTATGCTGATAATTAAAGGAAGGATTTGGAATTTCAAGTGGTAGATCATGTTTTCTGAAAAGTATCTCTATAGAAGGGTGTTATAATATTTGTGATGAAAGGGAAACTGAGCCCTAGGTAAAAATCCCCTTTTGAAATTCTAGAGGGAATTTAAGATTTTGTATATCATTTTGATATTCCACCTATCCTATCTAAATTACATAATGTGTTCCATGTCTCATTGCTGAGAAATTACATGCTAGACCCAACGCATGTATTCATTTATGAAGGTATTGAATTGCAACTCGACCTATATTTTTGTGAAGAGCCTATCCAGATTCTGGACACTAAAGAACAAGTTTTGAGGTATTAGATGACTCGACTGGTAATGATAAATTGAAAACATTATAAAATCGAAGAGGCAACATGGTAGCCCAAGGAGTTTATGATAAAGACTGATCCAAATCTTTTTGTGATGTAACATTTTGGTAATTTCGAGGATTAAATTTATGTAATAATGGGATGATGTACTACCCAATGATTTTGGAAATAAATTTTTTGTTTAATGCATGAAACATTGAGTGTTTAGAAAACACAACCTGGTTATAACCTAGTTAGTAATAAAAAATTTTCCTCTTATATGATTTGAATTTATAATAACTGATATACATAGTCGAGTTCAGTTTGATATTTAGAGTCTGATAAGACAAAATTAATTTTTGATGAATAGTAAGACACCCTTATGAATAATAACATAACCTTATGAATAGTAACCCACTAATGAATAGTAAGTAATGTTAATGAATATTAATGAATTGTATATTATCCAAAAATTATAAATTTCACCCATGAATGTATAAATACAATTTAGAAATCTTATAAGTTAACAAAGGATCGTAGTATTAGTATTTGAATTTTTATTTGTCAAATATCTTTTAATTACAATTTTAATATTAATTTAATAATTTAAAATGGAAATTCATTTCCATAAAATAAAATCATAAATTCTTACCTTTCTATCTTATGGTTATAAGATAATTTTATGGGATACCAATTAATTTCACAAGGTGCTATAAATGGAGTTATAGTTATACAGTTGTTTAGTTTGAATAAATTTTGATTTTATATAAAAATTAAATTAAAAATATTTATAAAAATATATTTAAAAAATGGATTTATGTTTTTTATTCTAAACGTCTAAAAAATATTGGGGTGAATTTTTTGGATTTTTTTAAAACACATAAAAATTTTGTGAATAGTAAAACTACTGTTTTTGAGTTTTCTAAATGTTTAATGACATCATAATGATGAATTAATCAATATAAAATTATGGAATACTTTTTTACATAAAAATATGACATGTGGTGTCCCAGGTGGCTAATACTATGAGAGATCCTATAGTTTTCAAAAACCACAAATGAGGTGTCCATTGAAATTAATAAAAAAACTCCATCTGATTTATTATCAATACCAACTCATTAATTCAATTTAATTCATTCCAAAATGACCATCCAAGAAGATATAGTAGTTTTACCTCCCTATTAGTCTTACCAATGTTACTTAAAGTCCCCAATGTCCCAACCATCTTGTTTTAGGAGTTAGTCTACAAGGTAAGAGAATCTACCACCCATCTATTTTTCAATCACTCTTTTTATGTTATTCTCTTTTAATTTATTTAGTATTTTGATGGGATATGTCATTAAATACCCCCTTACTGCCCATATTATGTAATAATGATGAGATATCCCTTTTATCTCATGAAAATATGTTATGAATTTTTAAGAGATGCTATTTGGATGTTGAATTTTCGTAATAGATTTCTAAACTTTTCTTTTATTTAGAGTTACTTTATTTTATTTCTTATTTACTCACATAATTTCATAAAAATGTTATTATAACTCCATTACCCTAAATTTATTGGAATATTTTTTTTTCATAATGGAATAATTCAAAATCATATCTCCTTTCACTTTCTTTCATACTAGAAATGAAAACACCTCCCGAGATGTGTTAAATTATCACATTCAAGGACAACAAGTCTTCAATTTCTTTTAACATATTCAATTACGGCCATGAAACAATTTTAATTGTTGAAACAGAATATAATATATTTATTAAAACTTATGTAATATTATGGAATCTTTTTGTACACATGGTACAAATTTATAAATCAATATGTGTTTGTTGTGATCAAGAACCACCAAGCAACCCAATAAATTTTCATTAAAGTTTTATATAATGATTCATCTTCACTACCAATAACCAAATGAATTTTATAACCACGTAATATTATGGATGTTTAGAAATAAAACAAAACAACTATTTTGGAAAACCGTTTTCATATTACATATTTATACATACCTGAATATATGTCAAGTGGTCATGAATACAGAGAAAGAAAACACTCCCAAAAAATAAAATTAAACCTATTAAACCCATTAAGAAGACAATAAATAAACTTAATAAGTCTAAAATATATCAATTAAATAAATAACAGGTTCTATAAATATTAATTAATTAATTTTATTTCATTATCCAGGTCACTAAGATCAAGCAAGGAACACCATTTCACAAAAGGAATAGATTTCTTCATCTCACTTCCATTTTTGTGAGATATTCTATATTCACTAATACTACTTGCGTATGGAGTATTTATACTTACAATTGATGTTTAAAATCATGAATCTATTTATTTTCATGATTTTAAATTTATAAATTGATGATAATTAATATTTGGGCATAGGATTAAATTTTTTACAATGTTTTAAGTATTTTATACATGATCCTCCATTTTCTTTTGGGTTACTCTTATAATATACTCACCTCAAAGAAATTATTAAATATTATTATTTAACATTAATAAATTCCATTTAAATGTTCTATATATATCTTCCAAACATAATACATCATTATTTTATGTGGAGATTCATGTTTAAAAGTATCTTTCAAAAAGTCATCCCTATAAAAAGCCTGAATCAAGGGAACTTCTCAAGCTTTTACCAATATTAAAGTGAAGAATATAAACTAATTTATGACAAAATTATTTTTATAAAAAAAATCCAAAAATTGAAAGCTATCTTGTTTCATATATGGTTTTACGATTGTGAACATGCCCTTCCATGTTAAAATCCCTTTAATATTTTCCTTAAACTGCACTAAAATGTTTACTTCTAAAGCTTCTTTTAAAACACTTTTTACATGATTTCACTTCAGCTGGGTATCATTTATTACTCAAATATAATTTCAATGTTCTTCCCTATTCTTTTCTAGGATATAAAATTTTAAAAATATGATTCCTTGATGAATAAAAATCATTTTCCAAAATAACACTTCTTTCATAAGTTATTTTTTTTCCTTATCTCACTTTAACTGTTATGATATATATGTCATTCTCACCATTTATTCTTTGAATGTGGTATATGTTCTGACCATTGGTATAAAATATCTACATTTTTCTTATTATCATTATATTCTATGGTATTATTGTTTGAATGGTTAAAGGTGTCCTTTGACACTTTAGAATGTTTAAGGGTTATTTCCTCAGGTATCTTTCAATGGTCCCAATTAAAAGTATCTTCATCTATGTTAAAATAATTTGTTAAATCTTTTAATTAAATAATATTTATCTCTTTTGATATCATCCACCAAATTTTATTGAATGGTTTATGATTAATTTAACCGTGGATGTGCTATCTTGTGTCCACTCACAATTTTTCTTTGAATGGTTAGTGTTTATGTTTAATCATTGGGGAAAGTTATTTACATTTCATATATTAGTTTTAATATGAATTTATATGTTGTTAATGTTTAACCCCATTCTTAAGAGGAATGCATTGGACTTAGTAAGCATCGGGTTGGCCCCACTATATCCCCTCAGTTCAATGGTAGGTCTCATGAGACAAACTATGGTCTTGGCACAAGGCCTTGAAAAAATGGATATTTATGTTCTTCTCATAAGGCCTTGATGGTATGGTTATAATGTCCCACATTATGAATTCTATTATTATTAAACTTTTAATTGAAAGGTACTGTTTTTTTCGACTATTAGAATACTCATGATTATGTTTTATTATAGAAATATTTAATTATCTCATATTCTTGCAATATTATGTTCAAGTTTATTTTTAAAGGAATGTGTTTTTAGTTTTTTTCCATTACTAAGGTTTATATTTATGATATCTTCCACTATATTGCTTATCCTTAGTAGGAATCTGAGCTCACCCCTTTCTTATGTTTTTTTTCTCAGTACATGAAGATGTTTACTATGAATGACCTACAGAAAGCACATAATGTTGTGGATATTCCCAATAAAATATATATATTTTACTTATTTTCATTTTTAATGTTAAACCTATGTATGTATCTTGGTTTTTCAAAACTACTAAACTAATTAGTCCTTTTTGATTTTTTTCCTTCTAATCATGCCAATGTATTAAAATAAATATACGAACTCCAGGATTCGAGGTTAAGTGCATTACATTTTACATGGGATGCTCATGTTTAACATAACCATGATCATAACCAATACAAGGATCATCCTTATGTATTGGAATGGGAAATGGTTGGTGTAAATTTTGGATTGTCGTGCATCCAAACCATTCACCTATGTCAGTTTGGGAAAATTTATATTTTCCCCTTAAAATTTTTAAAAACCCTTATCAATTTTATCCTCCTATTATAATCTCCTACATAAGAAAAACGAGGCCCCCCAATATCATCATCATAAAGAATTTTATACCCCCTCATCCATTATCAAAATACTTCAACCTTAGAAGAATAAAAACCTTGAGGTTAAATCTAAGATCCTCTCCCATCTATTTCATGTTTCCCTTATCCTCTATTGCAATATTTTGGTATAAGATCATTTTCCCCATTTTTTGAGAATTTGATGATTTGTTTCATATCTCTTATTCAATATTGATTAGGGGGAAAAATAGATGAGTGGTATTCTACAAAACTAATGTTGGCGGTTTAGATTTTTTTCCTGATGTTTCGTTGTGTTCTTTATGGCGCGATGTTGTTCCATGCATTGCAACATTTAGAAAACCACGATAAGATGATAAATAAATTAATATAAAAGGTTTATCAGGTCAAATATGACCTTAACATATGAATAAAACCATCCTTAGTCTATTATCCTAGTTGGGGGCCTCCCATTGGTTGTTCCCTCCTTGAACGTTCTATTTTACATTACCATGAGTTGACAAACACTATGTGTTTGTGTGTTTCACCTATGATAAATGACTTAAATCTGTAATTTGGATTTAAATTATTTGTAATCCATTATTTTTCACTTATATTGATCCTCATGGTCATAATTAATTTCTTATTTTTCATTGCTCATTCTTATTTTTTTTATGAATTGTACTATGTGCATTACACATTATGAAATTTCATTAATGTCTATTATTTGTTTATTTTATGCATTCCTTGATTCCTTGACCCATTGATTTTGCTAAATTTCTATAGTATTATGCCTTATAACACAATTTCATGGCTTGGATAAAGTGTTTGAGAGATCTTTCTTAGCTTGTTGTACATGAAAAAGGCTCGATGATATGTGATCTTTATTGTTATCCTTTACCTTATTGTGGGCTAGGAGTTATCTCAGGTCTTGATATAAGAATTCCTTCGATTGACTTTCTATTCGTGGATTGGAACTACTTGACATGTCAGGAGAGACACTTGTAATTTCTTTTATATGCTCTCTAGGTGGATTACATATACCATTAGTGACTCCAGTTCCTAATGGGAGTCAACAAGGATGGGAATGTTGGAAAGATGGTTATATAAATCCTTTGGTGATACTCGATCCCATATATGAGATAAAAAGAGTGGAATCAGAGGTCACCATTACAAGAGTGATATGAGGGACACCATTATGGGTTGCCTTAGAGATAATATGTTGTATTGGTTATATCGATGGATCCTATAGTAACTCTTGGGATTCTTTATGGATCATCTTGGATGAGATCAAGATTCCATATGAGATTTGAAAGAATGATTTCCCAGTTCACAAGTGATGACTCTTTATTAATTACAAGCATGAAAAATTGATAGCAAAGAGATGAATACACCTAGGAAAATGACAATATTGGGGTTCTTCTACACTTGTTGCCTTATTATGATGACCCATGTAAGTAGCTTATTACATGTGTAGGTTCCCTTGGTTCAAAATTCCAACATAGGTTGAAGTAGGTAGAATCGATCAGGAACCCATTAAGGGACCCATACCAAGTTTTATTTTTTTTATTTACTAATTTCTTTGTATTGACATATACTATCACACTATTCAGTTTGTATTTCATGTAATGGATTGATCTAGATATGATTACATGGAATATATCTCACACACTACATGGGCCTTCTTTTTTACCAAAGAAGACTTCAAGATTACAATTATAGATAAAGGGAGGAAAACAAATTTCGATACATGATTGATTTTTCAAGAATGGGGTACAAGGGAAATGGAAAAAGACTATTCTCGTGATGCTTGTATTTACTTATTTTTGGACATTTTATATTTTTATAGCATGTGATATATGCCCAAATTCCATATTTCCTATGCCCTCTCATTTTTCATTGAACATGAAATATCAAATTCATTTTGTATCCATTATTGTTTTTCTCCTTCATCTAATTGTTTATTTATTTTGGATAATATATAATTATTTCTTCCACTATAGTGGGTCATTGGTCCAATCGTATTGAATTTTCTTATGTTATTTCTTATATTCTTAATTATTGTATACACTTATGATCCACTATGGTCTATGAAGGAATAATATTCCCTCTATCACAACCAAAAACCTCATTGAATTCAATAACCCATAGTATAAAGGAAGGTATCCTTGAGGTTTTGTTGCAACTGTATTGTGGCAACATTAAGTAGATTCCGAGGAGAGACACTGCATCAATGATGATATCATTATAGATAAGGCTACCTATATATTTTATTCTTTTTTCAGGTACGTCCCATATTGAGTTTTCTATTGAACCTTGGGGGTGAGTCCGATTTGGAGATAGAGATTTTATTTTTGAAAAAATGACCTATATTTTAGTGATGTATGTTCATTTGAATTAATTTGGTCCAAGTATAAACATAATAATTGTTTTTATGATAATTTTAAATGATTTGGATTGATCTGGAGGTGGTTTCGTTCCTTATGTAATATTTTGTGTTTAAAAGAATCTGTAGAGAGTTTATATGCTGTGTGTATGTTACATGACATATAATCGCTATAAGTCACTCGTCATGAACTAGTGCAGGTCATCAAGTAGTAACACATCATGTGAACAATGGACATCATGAAAAATTTTATAAGGGTTATATATTAACCTGAGTGGATGAAGATTTTAGTTTTTCTCTTTAAAAAATACATGACATGCAAATGAATAACAATCCATTTAAATATCATGATTATGGGTTTTATGTAGTTCCAAAATACTGTTTCTCATTCTTAAATTTTTGTGCATCCCTAACTCAAAATCCCTAGGTGAATACTTATCATTCTGAGCAAATTTTACCATCTCTATATGTTTCGGTTTGGTGTTTGATCACTGGTAGGACTCCTTGTTTTTTTATTCTTACATTTTTCTCATATTTCCATCAAAGTGGGGTTTTATTTGATATTTGATATGGAATCATGGTGATCATGTTCCAATTAATCTAGGTTTTCTTAATTGAACTCCCTCACCTCCATTTCCTTTGGCATTACTCATTGTAGTTGAGGATATATCACCTAGTTAAAGGTAGGGTGTTTGAACCTGACCTTATGGTATGTTTAATTAAGAATTCGATGAAATATTGTGATTACATCAGTGTAATATAAAATTAAATTAATTTATTCATTGATTAATGGAAAATCATATAATTTAATGCTGGTTAGATCCATTGGGTTCAATTATTTGCAAGATATGGATTATGGATACCCTTTGGGTAAGTGAACCATTGATTAATATGATTTGGATAATGTCTACAGTCTATTTAGCATGACATTGGGATTTTTGATTTCATTATATAGAATCAATTTGGAAATAACATATAGTCTATTTCTAATAATGTTGATAAATATATGTATAAATGAAATTTTAAATGAAATAAAAATGGAAATATACATAATTAACCATTGATGATTGTGATGTGATAGCATGATAAACTTTTTTTATTACATGTGATATGACTCCAGATATAATTATAATATTGAGTGTGGTCTTCCCATTCTAATACTGAAATGTTTATATTTAGTGGGATATCCCAAATCCCATGCTGTAATAGTTATATTGATTGGGATATTCCCCGTCCCATGATATGAAGCTCATACTGAGAGGGATATGACCAGTCCCATGCTGTAATGCTTAAGCTTTGTGGAATCAACCTAGTCCCAAACTGTAATGATTATATAAAGAAGAATCTATCTAGATTCAGGTTGAAATACTTCTATATAAGTCTTAGACTATATTTGTGTGATTTTTCAACAGATATATTGTTGATAGTTGGAATTTTTGTGCTACATTCTCAGAGATATTAAGATATGGTGCCAAAGAAGGCTGATTACTATATAATATTAATTTATTAATTAATACACTTTTTTCACTTATTTTATACAATTATTATTAGGATAACTTTTTTATATATGATGGTGTTGACTTACTGAGTTATAATCATACCCTATTAGTGTTCCATTTTGTACTCAAACATATTACTTGGATGCTAGTATGGACAAGGGTAAGTGGCCATGTTGCTTATTGTTGATTTATTGTTGCACTAGAGTTTAGAGATGGGTCCGACATGGGGATTGAGACTGGGGACATTAGGGATTATTTTTTGTATTATAATTCTTTTATTTTATTTATTTTACTTGGCCATTTGGATATACCCTTTCTTGTAATTACATGATTCATTGTTATAGTTTTATTTGGTTGTTCCTTTTATTTATCAATTGTGTTATATACAGTTTATTATAAGTCATTACTATAATTATATTTAATTATATTGTTTATTTCCACTACTATATAAATCTATAATATAGGTTATATTATCCCCACTATATCATCACACCCTTGTTGCGAGTCGGCTACATCTGGCATATGGGGAGGCATTCTTGATGTCTAATAACCAACCCTATTAGACCATGTGCGAGGGTACAAAATAGGTAAATGTAAAAAGATTGGTATCAATGGATCTATTTTTTCTTTTATATTTCTTTGTTATTTGGAAAATTTATAAAGGAGACTATGATGTGTTAGTAATTGGTAATGAGTCGTGAAAGGAATTAGCCAATTCATGTATGTGAAAAAGTCCAAGTTCCCAGGTATTTCAGTGCTATATATGTTCTTTTTTTATTGTGGTTGATGTTATTTAACCATAGGTGATCCACTTGTTGTGTGATGTTATTATTAGGCGATGATAGGTTTTATTTATATTTACATTCATGGCCTGACATTGGATGAGATGAGTATGCATGAATCATGATAGACACATAGGGATATATATAGGCATGCATTGTTCATGATAGGGAAATATTTATTTCATATGTTATGTACTTTGTTGTATGATATATGGTACAACATACCTGATATACCAGATAAATGGAATTAAATGAATTTTTATGTAATGATATAACACTTGAAATCTATGTTTAGAGAGACCTATAGTAGTGGTTAACTATTTCTGTCATTTGTTGATGTTGAAATTGTTTTTAGATGATGTTCTAAGGAGTATGTTTTTGCTTTATAGAAAATGACTCATCGTCAACTTTGAGTAGAACATCATGATGGTGGAAATCAACACACTCCTAATACGGATGAACTAGACCCTCCTATGGATCATGAGGATAATGTGGATGTTTAAATTTTTGAAATTTTGTTTGAGTGAAATGAGATACATAGAAAGGCAGATTGTTCATACTTTGCCTTCAATGTTTGAGATGAGAAGATATTTTTCAGCTTCATTTTATACTTTACTGGCCTGGAAATTGTAAATGGGTTATCAAAAGAATACTAATCTTTAAGAGGAGTTATTTTTGGAATGAAATTTGAGGAAATATTATTGATCCACTTCTATCCAAAGACGTTGGGGGGATGGGGAGGCTCACAAGTTCAAGAATATCTCCTAGAGGTCATTCCAATGATAGAATATTCTAAAATTTTTACTATCCTTCATTGATTTGCACAATCTTTAGATGATGATAACCTATATAGAATTAAGAATTTTTATTCTGGGATTTTCAATGAGATCAGACCATAAGTGAATGTTCATTTCCAGAGTAGATTTTTAGTTGTGATCAATGAAGCACTAATCAAGGAAGGGAAATTGAGAGAGGTACCATGCAAGAAAAACTATTTTTCATTAGGGTGAAATTGAACAATTATTATGGTTTCTAAAATAATTTCTCTAATATTTTTCACTATGGAAGTAGTGGGTACTATAGTTTGGGAAGTGTAAATCCATCTCAGGTATCTATTCCATTTCAATTCTATCAATGTGGAATGTTATGCCACAACTAGACTTAGTTTCCATATTCAACTTTTAAAGTGTTTTTCTTGTGGATTTTTGGGGAGTATTTAGATGATTTATAGGAACTTCTTGCAGTAGATAACTTGTTTAGCATGGGGATAATTACTAGAGTCTAGGAAGGAAGTAGCTACTCCTCAGTAGAAATGTAGCTGAAGTTCTTCTGGACATTCAAGTCAAGGAAGTGGATGTTGTACCCCGTCCTAGGATAAGAATTTTCAAAAAGTGGGAATATCTCAGGGGAGTCTTTTTGAAGCCTAGAAAAGAGGGTCTTTCCAGCTTCATGTTATCAAGACTAGTCCATGAATTCATAAAACATTACTTCCTACTATCATAGGTATGATTCTTGTATAGTCTATGCATTCTGGTGACTTGTTTGATACTAGATCATCAAATTACTTCTTTTCTTATCTTTTTATAAACATTTTGGGATTTTTTTGTGGAAATAATGGATGGTTTAATGGCCATAAATTCAACATTGGGAGTCTGATAAGAGAATATAAAATATTTTAAGGCATGTAATCTAGAGATTAGTGGTTATAGATTCATTTGGGAACCATTTGGGATTGAAATGAGAAGTTTAAATTTTATTCTTTTTATGGATTATTTATTCCTATATCAGTATCATATTGACTATTATTGAAGGATATTTACATTTTAATCACCCAATGGAGGCATCTACTCACACATGGGTGATTAGGATCTCAAAGATTCTCATGCACAACCATTTCAATATTGATTAGATTGTATCATAGATTAGATATCATAAGATGCTCTAGATGATAGTGGAATGAATAAGGATAATTTCCTACTATTGGTAGAATATTTTTTGGATATATTTCAAGATAAGTTTATGGGTAACCTCTCAATAGAGTTATTGAGTTCGTCCTCATGTTGGTGCCAGGAGTAGTGCCGGTTTCTATCCCACCTTATAGAATGGCACTAGTGGTGTCTTGAGAGTTTAAAGTTCTGTCAAAGTATCTAGAATATAATGGTTTCATATTGGCAAGTATGTCACCATGTGTATCTCTAGTTCTTTTCTCCAAGGAGAATTATGGTACCTTGCACTTATGTGTATATTACTAGACACTTGATGAGATGAAAATGAATAAACAGTTTCCTCTACCACAAATTGATGATATATTCGATCATATGAGAGGAGAAAAAATCCTCTCCAAGATCGATTTGAGTTTAGGATACCATGAGTTAATTGTGATACCATTGTATATACCTTGGACTACTTTTTGGAGAAGGGATAGATGGTATGAGTTCATAGTGATGTTGTTTTTTTGACAAATTCACTAATGGTATTAATGGAAATAATGAATTAGATATTTCATCATTTTCAAGACTTGTTTTTGGTGGTTTTTTTCAAAATCATATTTGTGTACTCTGAATCAGAAATAAATCAATACAATCATATAAACATAGTCCTAAGTACATTTAGGGGAATCATATTTATGTCAATCTAACCAAATACAGTTTCTGGATTGATAATGTGAATTTCATCAGTCATGTCATACTATAGGATGGATTTTAGTAAACCTAGAAGAAGGTTTAATCCATGGTATCTTGAGAGAGACCCAAGAATTTATTTAAGAATTGGATATTTAAGGGTTAGTATGTCATTATCAGCACTTTATCCATGACTATTCCCTTCTTGAACACCATTTTCTGTGAATGCCAAGAAGGGAGTGAACTCTATTTGTTTGGATTCTATAGAGAGTGATTTTTATTAGTTAATGGAAGTATAATCTTAGAAACTATCCTCTTATTACCTATTCCAGGTATATAATATAATATATAGTGCGATACATCAAGAGGTGGACTAAAAAAAGTTCTAATGTAGGAGGATTATTTGGTTGCATATGGCTCCAGACATGTGAGACCGCATGAAATGATTTAACCTACTAACGATCTGGAGATGGAAGAATTTTTAAATTCCGGGAGATGATAGAGACACTATATTTTGTGTAAGAGGTTTGTGGTTTTCACCGACCAAAATATACTCTAGTAAAAATTTACTCATTGGGTCCCAAACATTTGGTAGAGGAGGTTAGATGATTATATTCAGTATTTTGAATTTGAGTTGGATTATGAATTGATCAAGGGAAACAAACTTACCCTATCTTTTTTCACATATTATTAAATTATTTCAAACATAATTAACCATAAAATTAAAATCCAATGATCATAAAGAATATTTTATTGGGATTATTAGTTATATAAAACTAACAACATGGAAATAAAATAAAACATAGTTATTTTAATCATCTATAAAGAGATCCTAACATCCTTTGAGCTCTTTCATATGAATAGGATAATTTTGGGAATACTTAAAGGAAATGTATAATCTAAAAATACTTGTAATAGTATAAATATTGGAATAAAAAAAAGAACAAGGGTATTAATGAATGACATGAGGACACAAAAAGGAATAAAACATGAATAAACATATAGAAGCCTAACATATAGAGCATGAGGATATGTGATCATGGAATCATATGAATATAGAAACAACACACAACATTACATAAGAATGAGTCTACAGTAACTACATTGACCATTGAAAATGGTGGAAACGTCTTCATTAAGGAATATGGCTCCATCCATATCTCAAATGATGTCTAATGAGACTAAAAATTTCCAAATTAATTAGAGAACTATATGGGAACAACCATCATAGCATGTTCATACACATTTATACTACATGATGAATTAAACCTAAAAACAAGGGTTACCCATGGATCAAAATGGGTATCATAATCCTATCGTGGAGCATAAAAACGGTTGTTTTAAAAAGTGACCCTCAAAATAATAACTTAAAATAATACATTGACATTTGTAATGTAAAATAACCATTGGTCAAGATAAATTATGAAATATTTATCAGGAAATATGTAAAATTAGTGTGTAAGGTACATTATAAACAAATCATTTTAGTGTGGTTTAAAAAAACATTAAAGATAATTTAAAGTAGAAAAAAATAGTTGTGTTCTTAAAACCAGAAACTAACCAAGATTGTTTTTCATGATAAAATAATTTATTTTATATTTTTTTTTTGAAAAATAGAATATGTATTGAACTTGAAAATGGGTAATAAACAGTGATGTTCCTTTAACTGGGCTTTCTTACTGGGAATATTTGAGAAGGGAACTATTTCAGAACATGTATTTACACATCGAAAAAATAATAATTCTGATGGGAACATATTTTGGGAACATTAACATCGAATTTTGGAGGATTAAAAATTAATAATAAATAATATCATTTGGAAAAGTGGGAGAAAGCATAACCTGAATGAAAAATAGAGGTTCAGAAAGAATCCCTTACCTAACGTCCGAAAGTGTTCGACACTTGATCTTTATGTCTAGGATAATCAAATTAAATCTGTTAATTAATTAATTCATAAAATTTAGTACATTTATTTGAATTTTTATAATTTTATTACATTTATTTATGTTTTTTTGAAGAGTTATAATAGTCAATTTTTATCATTCTGGAGCATTCACTTCCTTGGTTTTCTTGATGGCCTTACTTGTAAAAATGTACCAAAAATCAAGTGAAATTAGAATAGTTAACTAGAATAAAAATTATATGTTTTTAATTAATATAAATAATATTAAATGGTTATATAATTTATTTGGTTATTTGGGGTGATGAATAATTATTTGATAAGATGTTAGTGATAATCGTTTATATTGTTTTGGCGGTTTTTTGATCAACAAAAATTTTGTTTCATTATTAATTATTGTGTATAATAGAGAGTTTAAAAACATAAAAGGATTATAAAATAAGCTTTAAAATTTATAATAACTATTATAATGATTTTATTACCATCCTTAAAAAGAATAATGGAAAATAAAAACATTTCATTCTTGAAGGTGATAAATCAACACCTCACATACAATACTTTCATTTTTAGAATAAAAAGAAGATGACAAATGAATCGATAATTGATTTTAAATTTTCATTAGAAAAATATAATATAAATAATACATTGTTGTTATCATGCATATTTCTAAATATTAGAAGAGCATATTATATGTTAATAAATAAAGTGAAAAGAAAATAAAGAAAGAAAAAGGGGATTTTACGTCTTGAATTATTCTTATTCATAACCTCTTTTGAGTAATTATTTTTCGAATTTTTTTGAGACCAGAACGTCCTGTAAGTGGGGCAGAGAATTTTGAAGGGGATTGGGTTAAAATTAAAAAATATTAATGTCTTAATAGGTGTGATGTGAAGCGGTGGTGAGGGGTGGTATTTATAGTGGATGAGAGTGGTGTTTTTTTTATTTTACTCATTAGTTTATTATTTTGGGTCAATACAAAAAATAGTATAGATTATTATTAGTAAGTATCATAAATAGATCATGTTAGTTCTAACCATTAGTTATTATGTCGTCAAAACATTACCCATGACTTAATAATTCATTTATTTTTCTCGTACCGTAAATTATCGTATTTCAATATTCACAAAAAATTCAACTATTTCAGAAAAATCCTTTAAAGTCACCCCAAAAATGTATCTATCAGTATAATTAAAAAAGAAACTAAATTTTATGAAAATAATTTTTTATGTAATAGAAATTTTATTTCTAATTTAAATTATTATTTACTAAAAAAATTATGATTTTAAAATTTTAACTTATTTTATAACACTTTGAAAATCTAGATAAAGTCTCATTAAATTATCACATAATCATAAGACAAAAAATATATGTTTAGCAATTTATTTCATGAAAATAAATTTTCTTTCAAATAATTATATCATTTATAAAATTTTAAATATACATTTATGTTTTATAAAAATACCAAAAGTTAATTTATTATTTTAAAACATTTATTAACATAAACTATGATATAATTATATCATAATTTAATTCATAGGATGGATATTTTTTTATAAATTCATAAATTAGGCTATAATTGTTTCCGGTTTAGTATTCACAAGGGTTAAATTACTACACCAAATGTCACGATACTCTTCCATTGGTATATGTTACTTCATTTATGAAAAATCTTATTATTTCAGTCATTCTTCATTTATAATGATTTTCGGGTTATTTATGTTATTTTATATGACATATACTATATGAAATAATTATTATAAGGTATAATTCATTGATTTAAATATGAGTTATTATATTCTTCTCCCTTGTCAAATTTTTCTATAGAAATTTTGTTTTATAATGTAAGGGGAAAATTGGTGAGGGTAATTCTCCTTTATTTCTTCCTCCACTTTCCATGTTTCCTCTTCATACTTATGGTTATTCCATAGTACATTGGCCAGGTGAGTAGTCTCGTTATGTATAACATTATCTCTATGGCCTAATATCTTCACATGCTGCTCATCGTAAGAGATATCGTTATCCAACTGTACCACCTATGAATTTAGTACATGTGGGGGGTCCATTAGGTACAAAATTTCCAGGGAAATGCAGATTACATCATGTACATGGTACATGGTTTGTGGAAGTGCTAGTCTATAGGCTATAACTCTAGAATGATCAAGATTTTCGAAGGGGATAATGTATATAGGACTCAAATTTCATTTCCTCTAAAATCTCACGATCCTCTTCTATAATGATATGTCGAGGAATACAATATCTCCGACCATAAACTATATATCCTATTGAAAATTGTTTTCATAGATCTTCTATAAAATTTGGGCATCCTTGATATGATAATGAATGAAATTTACCTTTTCCACAATTTCTTTTACCATTTTAGGTATTAGAAGAATATGTTCACTACTTTCATCACATCATGCTGGTGTTTTGCATATTTTCCTATAAAGGGTTTCATATGGAGCCATTTGGATTCTTGAGTGGAAACTATTTTTTAGGGTAAATAATCTCGAGGTAGACATTAGTCCCATACACATTTTATTTCCATATTACATTATCTCAAAATTCCATATTGTTTTTTAAGAGTCTACTCAGAATAGACATCAATTTGAGGATGATAGGCCATACTGAAGTTTAATTCAGTGTTTAGAGGATGATGGATACTTTTCCAGAACCAATAGGTGAATCTCAGATCCCAATCAAATAAAATTGATAGTGGATACCTATTGAGCCACACCACTTCTTTAATGAATATCCAAGAAAGTTTCTCAAGTGACAAGTCATCTCAAATTGTGATAATGTGAGCTGTATTTGATGGATGATCCACAAAAACCCAAATAGTATTGTTTCATCTAGATGTATTTGGAAGTCCAATTACAAATCCCATCATAACATTCTACCACATCGATGTTGTTATGAAGAATAGTTGCATCATCCTGTTATACATTTTCCTTTCAAACTTCACATTATAACTTACCAAGCACTTTGATGTATATTCAGTGATCAATTTCTTATGACTCTCCGACCATTAGTTCTCTCAGCGATCTAAAACCATTTTTTACTCTCTTGGTGCATAGATAAGGTTGAGAAATGTGCATCATACAGAGGATATTTCTTTATTTATGCATTATATGGTTCACAATTCCTGGACAAAATCACATCAAATTTTCCTCATCTATTTTCAACATGGAGGATTTCCCCTTTCAAATAGTTTCCACCTTCTTCTGAATTTTAACTTCATTTGATTGAGTATCATTTATTTTATCCTTGAGGGTTTGTTGAACAATTATTTTAGAAAGGATTCATGATGTTTGTAATTTAATGATTCCCATTTACTTCTTTTGAAAATCTTAGAAGACTGAATCCCTTAAAATTATCAACTTTGATAAAGTTATAGGATCCTTTTAACATAGATCATCCACCAATTTATTTGATTTTCTTGGATGGTAGTGGATTGATATGTCATAATCATTGAAGGGATCTAACCATACTCAATGGTTCACATGATGCTCTTTATTTGTGAATATACCTTTGAGGCTCTTATGATCTGCATATGTCTCACACTTATCCCCGTAGAGATAATGCCTCTATATTATCAATGTAAAGATAACATATTCCAACTATAGATCATGTGTGGGTTTGTTTTTTTTCATCTTCCATTAGCCATAGTCTATCACTTTATCATTTTTATTCAGTACACAGTCTATGAATTCTTTTTATCACTATTTTTACCACAATGAGTTACCTACTTATCAGCAGTGTGATCATTGGTGTGGAGAAAATCCTTTTATAACTCTTTTAATAAGTATTCACAATCATTGTACCCGAAAAACATCACTCCCTTAGGATTTATCTTGGTTATTGGATTTTAAAATCATGATATATTCTTATTAAGTCATCAGTAATACTTAGATAGACCATGGAATCTATGTATCTATATTACAGATGCTCTCTTGAGCCCCCTTCACTTTCCTTCATCTTAGACAGGTCTACATATATTCTTTTGTTGGTGATAACAATACCAATGAATGATAATTCCTCGATTTAGAACTCACTTTTAGTATAATATACTTAATGTTTCTCCCCTCACAAAATGTCTTAAACAGAGTATTCAAATTATCCTAACGTTCCTACTTTCACTTGGAGTATATCATAATATGATAAATAAAGTCTACCAAAAATTTATCTAAGTAATATGTAATGAATATATCTTTTAAATCCATGAAACTTTATTAAATATTACTGAGTCTGAAGGAAATAACTATGAACTCATAGTGTACAAAACTTGTTCGATGTGTAGTATTGGGAATATCATCTCTTATCACATTTAATTGGTGATATCCCGACCGAAGGGCCACCTTTAAAAAAAATTCGTGAAGCCACGTAGTTGATCAAACAAGTAAACTATCCAAGGAAGGGAATACCTGTTCTTTATTGTGATATTTTTGAGCCCAAGATAATCAATACATAGGCACATTGATCCATTGTTCTTCTTTGACAAAGAGGATGGGCACACCCCATGGTGAAGCACTCGGTTATATAAAACCCTTGTATATATTTTCTTGTTAATACTTCAATTATTCTATAACAACATTGGCAATTCTATAAGAAGTATTTGATATTGGAAAAGGTCCAGGAACTAGTTATATTGAGAAATCAAACACTCGACCAAAAGGAAGACCAAATAACTCTTCTGGGTAGTTATCAATGTTGTCCCTCATAATCAACATGTCTTCAATAATGATTCTCTCCTTTATCTCAATTATTTTAGCAATATATTCTTTCTTAAGGGGAAAAAATATCCCTAATTGATATAATTATTTTATAGAGATTCATCCTACTCAATACACTTGTAAACATTTTAAGGATACCTCCTGATATGAATAGTGATCTCACTTTCCCAACAGTTGGTGTTTTCTTGGTATAAATATATCCAATCCATGGAAAATATAGAGTTTAACTCTACCAAAGGAAGAAAGAAAATATTTTGTAGGAGGTTCAGTCAAAATAATTATCCAGGAGGAGTTATGTACTTTGGATGCACTAATGTCCACCTTTTCCACTCCCAATGATAACTCAAACTCCATATTTTGAGGTGGTGTTTGAATAGTTCTACAAAACATGCTTGACATTGAAGATTATGTAGAACTAGAATCATATAGTGTGTTTTCTATTACTGAATGAATAACCATATTATCTATTAATACATTATTGATGGGTTCCACCACAATAGAGTGATAACATATACCCTTCTTTATTGTGTTGGAGGTTGTTTTTATTGATTTCCTCCAAAAAACCTAGGATTAATGAAATGGCATGAAAAATTCCAAAGATCCTTATACTTGTAAACCTATTATGTAGGATGAGTGTTTATCTAAACCTTTATTATTATGAATTAGTGGTATTCTTCATATCCATTATGTAGTTAGTATCCATATTCCCCAAGTTACCACATTTGAAGTATCTCTTGGTTCCCTTTAGGTAGTTTTTTAGATGATTCTTCCCACAATATTGACATGTAGGATGCTGGGTCTTCTTTCCATCATGGGATTTATCTTTTGATCCACCCATATTAATATCCATTTTCCACCTTTTCACCGAACCCATGAGGCCAATACGAGTCTATGATCTACATTTCAGCCTTAAGGGTATAATAAACAATATCTATATAACTTTCGACATCTCTAATCCCTAATGTTATTCATATACTCAGCTTTAGTACTCCAAAAAAGTGATCTACCTTAATTTCAGTTTTCATGACAAAGATGAAGTTATATCTTGAAAATCCTTGAAATTAATTCCTTGTACACACGTATAGACTCATCTTCCTTTTGGTTCAATATGTGGAACCCCTTTCTATTTTAATATGGTGGGTTTAGAGAAAATATTGGTTGTAAAATACTATCCTGAATTCTTCCCATTCCATGGAATAAATTTTTTCGTTGGATTTTTTGTTCCTAATTTGTGTATACCACTGATTAGCTTCACCATCAAAATGATATACCACCAGTATGAAATTATCTTCTTATGAGCACTAGAGTATAGGGAATATCTTCTCAATGGTGTTAATCCATTTATCTTTGAGGTAGGTACTAGAATATCCACTAAACATGGGAGTCCTTTTCTGCATAATGGATTGGACTCTAAATTGATCATTCTTAGGAGAAGGTGGAAATTCCATGTGATCATACCCTGATCTAATTGAGAAAATACTATCATGAAGTTTTATGCATTCAATTCCATTATATTTGGAATATCGTTATGGAAATCATTCCATTTCAAATCACATTGATTGTTGGAATATGTTATTCTATTTCCATCCATTAACTAAGAAAAATAATGTAAAATTTGACTGAGTGAATACTTATATAATAAAAATAATAAAATAATACTTTGAACATAAAGGGATAAACTATTAAATGTAAATTATATCCTCTATTATGACACCCTAGGATTCTATCTATGTTATCCATTGTGATATAACTCTGCTATGGGGTTATACTAAAGCGATCTATTCTTAAACTCAAAAAAATTACTGGACCTTACTCTAATAACAACTAAAATGAAACTATCCTTTTTCATCTATTGTTACATGATTTTAAACATAATTAACCATAAAATTATAAACCAAGGATTATAAAGTCTAGTTTTGTTGGATGATTAGGTATATAAAACTAAAAGAATAAAAAATGAATAAATTATCATTATTTTAATCTTTCATAAAGAGATCTTAACTTTCTTTGATCTTATACATCTTTATGGGATGACTTGGTGAATATGTGAAAAAAGGGATGAGCTAAAAATCCAATTAATGGTATAAATATAGAAATAAGGAAAAGAAAAAGTTTAAGAAAGCATAACACAATGACATAAAAAGGAATGGAACATGAATAAAAATATTGAAGAATCATATTTATCATGGTGAAATGAAATCATGAAATTATATGAATTTGGAAATAACACACAACATAACATAAGAATGAGTCAAGGCTAATTTCTTAGACGATCTCAATTGGAGGACGATGTCAAATAAAGTAATCGGGTTCACTCTATATCCAGACATGACATCTCATGAGACTAAACATTTCCCAATTAATTATAGCATTGTCCTATCACACCCATCATAACATGATTATGAATATGTGTGCCAAATGAGGAATCAAATATAAACATAAGTGTTACCTGTGGAAAGAAGTGTGTATCATAATCATATCATGGAGAATAAAAAATGTGAGTATCATAAAAGTGTCCACAAGAGAATTCATTTAAATAATAAATAAAAAGTAATATGGTGAAATAGGAATATAACATGATAAATTATTCCCAATTTATGTGGAAACATATTAAAAGATTGATTAAGATATTTGTGAAATGATGCATCTTAGTGCGGTTTGAGTAAAATATTAAAGAGCATTAAATGAGGAAAAAGAATATTTGTTTTCATAAAACCATCAAAGAACCAAGATAGTTTTTCATGATTAAATGAGTGATATTTATAAAAAAATTTGGAGGTTAAAATAGATTTTGGAATTCAATTGAAAGATGGTAATAAATTTGGATGTTCCCATTAATTGTGTGTTCTTATTAAGAAGATTAGAGATGAAAACCTTTTTAGAACATTTATTTCCTCATAATAGAATAAAGAACAGGGGTAGGAACCAATTTTTGGAACAAAAAATTGAATTTAGGAGGATTAAATTCTACGAATTAATAATTACATTGAGATTAAAATATAGAAAGTGTAACCTGATGAAAAAAATGAGGTTCATAAAGAATCCATAACCTTATGACCAAAATTGTTCTGAATGTAATCTAAATGACATGAATAATAAAATTAAATCTATTAATTAATTAATTAATAAACCTTTATTCACGTATATTATTTTTTTATAACTTTATTATGTTTATTTATAGACTTTTTTATGATTTATAATATTCAAATTTTATCATTCGGGAGCATAGGTTTATGAGTTCTCATGATATGATTATTTCGGTACACATATGGGAAGTCAGGTAAAATTAGATTAGTTTTCTATAATATAAATTATATATTATAAATGTAAATACATAAAATTAAATGTTTTTATGATTAATTTTGAAATTTTAGGTGAGGAAGAATCATTAGATAATATGTTTGTGATAATTGTTTATTATATTTTGGCGGTTTTTTGATTCCCAGAAACTAGTTTTGTTTCATTATTCATTATTTTCTATAAAAGATAGTTTTATTAAATAAAAAGTGATATAAAATATATTTTTATAGATATAATAACCATTATAATGGTTTTATGTATAGACATGATGGTTTTAATGGGAAATGAAAACTTTTCATCCTCGAAGGCAATAAATCAACACCCTTGGATGGAATTTTCATATTTAGATTAAGAGGAAGAGTAGAAGAGACTTGAGGGTAGATTTTCCATTTTAATAATAAAATTATTGTATATAAATGATACTAGGGTTATCATGAATGTTTTTATAGAGAAATTGAAGATAGTATGATAACAAAAAATGAAAATAAAATTTAAAAAGCGAAATATGATTTTTTTCCTCTTTAATTTTTCTCCTTGAGAACCTCCGTAGGGAAATTTTGTCTAGTATTGTTTTGATACCAGAACCTCCTAGAAAAGAGGAAGATTATTTAGGAGAGTTTTTACGATGAAAATTAGAGATGCTTCAAGTCTTTAGAGTGTGCGGGCAATATGTGACGAGGGATAATATTTATAGTGGAGGAGAGTGGTGTTTTTTGATTATTTTACTCATTAGTTTATAATTTCGGCTCAAGGAAATGAATAGTGTTTCTTATTGTGAATAAGTATAGTAAGTATAAAATTTTAGTTCTAACCAATTTTTTTACATCATCCAAACAACATCCATGTCTCAATAATTCATGTATTTAACTTATACTGTAAATTACTATATTTCAGTATTCACCAAATTCAATTATTTCTAAAAAATAAACAAATTTAAACCTAACCATTTTTCAGAATGTATAATTAAAAAAATAAGCTCCATTTCAAGATTTTTTTTTCTATATAGGATAAATTTATATTTTAATTGAAATCATCATTTACATAAAAAATACTAATTTTTAATGTACATCTGATTTTATAACATTTTCAAAAGAAATAATTCTCATAAAATTATCTTATAATCATAAGAAAACAAAATTTTTGTTTAGTAATCTATTCTTTAAAAATAAATTTTCTTTTAAATCATTATATTAATTATAAAATTGTAAATAGAAATTTATATTTTATAAAAATAACAACACTTAATTTTACATTGTCAAAACATTTATTTACTTAAACTATAATATATTTATATTATATTTTCATTTATATGATGGGAAAATTTTATTTATACTTTCATGGGTGAGTTTAATATTCTGTTGGATGGTTTAATATTCATAAAGTATCATATTACAACACCAATGTTTAGGTCTCTGTTCTATTGGTATAGGTTTCTTAATTTCAGAAAAATCATATTAAATCATCCATCAATAATTTATAAAGTTAGTTTTGTGTTATTTAAGTGATTTTATGTGATTTATACTCTATGAAATAATTATAATAAGGTAAAATTAATTTATTTAATTTAGGATATTTATAAGAAACATAGTTTTCAATTATTTGAGTAGGAAGACACATGAAAAGACAGAGTGGGAATCCTGTGAGAAATTTTAGATGATATACCTCTTTGAAGACATGTATATAGATGTTAAAGAGTTCTAGGGTCGGGTATATTTGAATTTTAAATCTCTTAAACCCATTTTTGGGATAGGATCAAGATAGATTAGGTCTCCGATATGGGTGTATTATTTATGTGATATAACATATATGATTGGGATACACCATTAGTATGATCTCTTAGTAGTGAACATTATCTTCTTTTTCACAGCTGATTATGGGTTCCTATGGGGCTTGCATGAGGAGATTATGATAGATTTTAATTATTCTAGATAAGTGGTTCATACTGGTCTAAAAAATATGTATCGTGATATCCATAGATTGTACTAGTGGTCTAGAATGAAGATAGAGGTAATGGGAATTGTCATGATATTTTTCATTTGTCTGTCGGAGGAAGCTGAGCACCAGAGGGTAGTTGGGATTGCATAACATTTTCCCATTCCTAAGTGGAAATGGGATGACGTCACTAGGGAATTTGTCATAATATTTCTCAGGATAACCCATATAAATGATGTAGTATGGGTGATTGTGGAATAACAAAAAAAGGTAGCCTAAATCATTATTATCTAAGAGACCACCATCATTGATGATCTGGGTAGACTCTCTATGTTTTAGATTTTTTAGCTAAATAGTTTTCTAACGAGTATAATTTCATATATATATCCCCATTTTACATCACAGTTCTAGAAAGGTCTTTATACGGATCTCGGATCAAAGGTTATTTTTATAAAAACCTATCATCACATACTGACTTTCAATAGGGGTAGAATATTCAGGTGTTGGACGATATTTTACAAGCCTGTGTTTTAGATTTTGGTCGTTTATGAGAGCTTCCTATAGAACATGGTATTCTGGGTATAATAAAAATATCTAGGAATCAATAAAAATAAAACCTTTTATTAAATTATACTGATGGACATGTCATTAACCTATTTGTTGGTAGAAGGTAGGTGAGTCAATTATTGTTTCATAAATGAACCCTATGTTTTTTTACACAACAAGTGCATTATTTTAATTATAAAAAAAATAAAAGTGAAACAATGCAGGATCCAAAGGATTAGTAACTTGGGAAAATTAGGATCTAACATCACATATACATAATAAAAATAAACATTTATTTAAAACCTTTTTCTTTATCCTTATAAATCTAATGTTCTCTTTAGTACATGTATTCAACTAAGGATATAAACCATTGAAAAAAATGAGAGAAAATATCGATAAGAGGATGAACAAAGGACATGGATTGGTATAAAATGGGTGAGCATAATTGTCATCATCATAACATAAGAATAATATCATCATTAATATAATAAGGGAAATAATGAATAATGGTAAGTAATGTGGCAATTCATAAAAATGAAACATCATATCTTAATGGAAAAATACCACACATAGTTGTGAAAATGGCTATAATCATGTTCATGTATAACATATTTATACAATCATAACATCGTCATTATGAAACCTTCAACCATAATGTTCACAAATATTGCACATTATCTCATTAGATAAATCAAATTACCCAATTCATTTGTGGGATATATAACTCTGGACCCACCCATCACATCATAATTTTTACAGAATCTTGCATACCATAGGGAACTTACTAAAATCATTGTCATGAAATAACCGATGGAAATGAATGGATTTCATAAGTGTTTCATAAATAATAAATCCTTGAATTAATATTAGGGTTTATAAAGAAAGATTTTATATAATATTTTATTTAGAAATCATCATTGTTGAGTGAATAAGAAACAACTCCAAGGGAGTTAATGACATGTTTTTTGGGAAGAATATTTCTTTTTCAAAATGATTGTATTTTTCCGAAAATAATGTATGAAACATTTATATCCTATAAAAGAAAATTGAATAATAATGAGATTAAATTTAATGAACACTAGAGGACTATTGATAACCAATAATTCATGAGAGAGGGATAACCCAATGAAAAGAAGATAGGTTTGAGAATTCACTTACATTATTTATCACTTTATTTCATTGCCTTTTCACCTCCTAAATAAAAAAATTTATTTATTAAAACAAATATATTAAAGTTAATTTTAGTAATTTTTACAACTATTTAATAATTATATTGATGTTGTTATATTTCTTTATTTTTTTGATGAATTTGAAGCATTTTGATATTATGTTTTACATAAAACTTTTCTGTTTCCCATTGATTTCCCTATTCTCATTCAAATTCATTTATAGAAACGTGTGATTAAATCCAGAATATTATAATACGTGTAATTAATTATTTATATATTATATATAATTAATACTATCCATTCATGATTTTGGTTATGATAATTATCCTGTAAATTTCTTTGTAGGTCGTTAACCGGCCATTAAAGGGACATTGTATAAAGAGAGGGAAAGGGAAGTATACAATTTATATTTTTTATAAATATGACAATTAAATGAGTTTAAAATCATTAAAATCATGTAAAAATACATCATAATTTTTTTATTGTATTTTCTTTCTAAAATGAATTATAAAAAATTCGAAAGAGAAGAAGAAAAGATGGAAGATTTAATAGTGACTTACCCTGTACTTGGTGTGGCTTCTCTTGAATAACACTATAACTCCATTAGTGAATGGAGTCAGATTACTTCAGAATTTACCTAAGTATTCTAATTGTATTTAGATTGATTATTTAGATAGATATTTGGATTTTTATTTGGCAACAGGAGTGGTTTTCCAAGGGAAGGGAGAGGGGTTATATATACATGAGGAGAGGGGTATTGTCGAATAAAATATTTAATAAAATATTATATCCAAGGTAAACAATGTAATAGTAATTTTTTGAAAATATAAATCATATATCTATACAATATACTAGTTTTAAGACTCTAAAAAAAATTTATAACTCTAATTTATTAGTTTATTAAATAGGAAAGTGGAAAAAAGAGAAATGGTTATTTTAAGAAATGACTTTTGACTTTATGTTTTGGAAAGACATTTTTAGTTTTAGAAATATATATATTTTTATTTTAAAAACTATTTTATTAAATAAATATATATCATGTCCAAACCTCATTTTATAGAAAGGATTATGTCATTATTACATCATAAATATTGTAAAAAATTATGTAAAAACAATATTATTACTATTCACTCGAATATTGATGTATTTCAAAAAATTAGAAAAAAAATTACCATGGAAAATTTTGATGTGATGATTTAAAAAATAATAATCAATTTATCAATATATATTTCTTAAATATGGAATTTTATTATTTTATATTAGGAAAATGAATTTTATTGAAAAAATATAAATTGGGTTAATTATAAATGTGCATATACATTGTTTGCGTTTTTTTAGTCATGATATTTATTTTTTTCATTATAATATTTATATTTACATAAAGTAATCATGATAAATATTAATGGTATCATAATGTATTTTTTGAGGTAAAATTACCATTCCAACATTCGAGTTACTCTTCCCAATGGTTAAGATACTATTCCCAATGGTTATGTTACTATCCCAATAGTCACATTACTATTCCAATAGTCGCATTATAATTCAAAAGGTCACAATACCTCTTATAAAATCCTATAATTTACTTAATTCATTATTCAAATCAATTTATATCAATGTTCTATGTTTCTATATTATATTATTTTGGTTAGATTAATAATATTTTGTTTCTTTAATATCGTTTTTTCATTAGGGGTGATGATTCTAGTGGATCAGGGTGATCCATATTTTCCCATTTCAGATTATCTATTTTAGATTTTTTTCTTATTATATTATTTGGTATTTTAATTAGTTTCATTGATACTTAATGTAACAGTATTTAGTACTTAAATAAAGTCTTTGTTGGGTTCTATATATTTTTTATGTATGTAATATTATATAATACATACAACACAAATTTAATCATAAAAAAATATTACTAATAATAAATGGTTCATTTCATTATCCCACATTAGAAATTTGATACCCAAAATTTCAACTCATATTATTTATTGTTAATTGAAGTGGGTACTTCAATTTCATTATTTTCCATGGTTCCCACATCACTTCTTCATACTTATGGTACCTCCACTACACTTTGATAAGGTGTTTTTTATTTTTTGCATATAACATTGTATATATGATTCATGATCTTCACCGAATGAGCTTCCTATGAAAGGTCATTCTCAATTTATACCACATATAGATTCAGTACGTCTGAGTGTTCTGTTATATACATCCTCAAAAGTGATACATGGAACACATCATGAACTTGGGCCATAATTGGTGAAAGTGAAAGATGTTTGGCCACTCTTCTTTAGTAATATATAATATCAAAGGATAAAATTTCCCTTTGGATAACATTACATTTCTTTCTAAACCACATAACTCCCTTCCATGGTGATATTTGATGGAAAACATTTCTTGCATCATCGAAATCTATATCTCTTTAAAACATGGCAGCATACCTATATTTCAAACTCTTAGTATCTTCTATATTCTTTTGGATGGTTCTAACCTTATATGTGATCTCTTGCACAAGGTTTGGTCCAAGTAGCTTTTATTTTCCTACTTCATCCCAATAAGTTCATGTTCTACATCTCTTCCCATACAGAGCATCATATGGATCCATTTGAATACTTCTGTGGAAGCTGTTGTTATATGAGAACTTAAAAAATGGTATATTCTGATCCCATACTCCTTGTAATTCCATTAAGAAGGTGCTTATCATTTACTCAAGAATCTTGATAGTTCTTTCAGATATTCCCTTAGTTTTAGAGAAATAGGTTATGTTAAAATTAAATTTTCTATAAAAATTATATTGATGAATTCTCTATAATTTAGAGGTGAATCATGGATAATGATCACATATGATTGAAAGTGGAAGCCAATCTATTATCACCACATCACATATATATTTGATTTTATTCAAGATGGATATCTTACTGAATATAAATTAAGTGGGAATCCTTGGTGAGTCTATCCACCACAAATCACATGAAATTGTTTCCATCAGATGTTTTTGAGAGACCATTGAAATTGTACAAAGACATCTTATCACATTTCTACATGGGTATAAGAAATAGTTTCAACATACCTTTGGTATTTTCACTATCATTTAGTTTTTTGACTTATGAAACACATTGTGATATACTCTATAATATCCTTCTTCAGGTAGTCCCAACAGAAGTTCTCTTAAAGATAACTGTACATCATGGTACTTCTAGGATATAAAGGAAAAGGTGAGATTTATATATCATCCTATAGATCAATTTTCTCAGGGGATATATGAATAAAAAACCTTTTGAAAAACCAAATTAAACCATCATAATTGACGGGGAACTCATGTAGCTTCCCTTCCTTTACTACATTAAAATTATTTTGAAGATCCAAACCATCACTTAGTGCCTCATTGATATTCTCTTAGATTGATGGTTGTGCATTAATTTCGGAAACGTAGAATTTATTCGGAATCATTATGATTTAAAGATCCATCCTTTTCATATCCAATAAGATAGGTTCCCTCTTAATCCACATCACAGATAGAGTAGAAGGTTCTTTTTTCTAACAGAATCATCTACCTTGTTGACCATTCTTATATGGAAGTTAATAGAGGAATCATTGTCCTTTATTATCTTTTACCATTTTCTTGGATGCATGTCGATATCCTCATATGTGAATATATATTTCATACTACTGTGATCAGTATATATATCTCTATTTTCACCATAGATATTTTTCCACCAAATCTTTAGAGAGAAATTCAAAACTAC
Source organism: Viscum album (assembly GCA_963277665.1). Classification (NCBI taxonomy): domain Eukaryota; kingdom Viridiplantae; phylum Streptophyta; class Magnoliopsida; order Santalales; family Viscaceae; genus Viscum; species Viscum album. Next base: position 1,881,515,015 of record OY728136.1, read on the forward strand.
TAACACTATATCATGAATCATGTAGTTCTGATAATGGATATGAAATTATCATTCTTCTTGAGTACAAAAAACAAGCATTTATTACAAAAATAATTGTATATCACAAAACATTCTACAATTTTTGGTATTGTTGGTACATATGTAGGGATTAGCCTCTTCTTGAGATCATTAAATCCATCCTCACATTCTTACATCCAAGAAATAATTTAACCCTTTCTATGTTGAATTAGTTAGTAGGACAGAAAATAGTGAAAAATTTCTTAGAAAAAATCAGTAGTACCAAGATAAGACAAGAAAACTATATCTTTCCATGACACCACTTGTTTTCTGACATTCTGTAATTAACATTTCCTTTGAAGGGTCCACATAAATTCCCTCAAATATGATTATGTTTCCCAAGAATGAAACTTTCTGCATCAAATAGCCACAATTTGTGAATTTATAAAATATTTTATCCTTATTTAATGATAGTAGTATAATATTTAGATTCTCATTATGTTCATAAATTCTCTTGGAGTGAATTAGAATTTCATCGATATTCTCTATTATAAATTTGTTGAGGAATTTTTTATAGAGTCTATTAATAAAATCAATGAATTTTATAGGGGAATTAATAATTCTAAAGGGAATCACTTTGAAATCAGAGTGCCCATACCTTGTACTCAATATAGTATTCTCAATTTATTCTATATCTTTTGTTTTTGATATCCAGAATAAAGATACACCTTTGAAAAGTACTAGGATCTTAATTATTGATCAAGAAAGTGATTGATCCCTGGTATTTGATACCTTTTCTTTATAGTGATCTTATTGTGATCCCAATAATAAATAAAAATAATCACAAATATGTCCTTCTTTTGGAAAAAGTTCAATATAACTCCCCCAAGTGATTCACTTGGGAATATGAATGTGTTTCACATATTCCTTTGCACCCATTTCTTTAACTCATCCAGTTTGATTGGGGCCACTCTCAAGGGGAATTTGAAGAAAGGAGTGGAACTTGGTATAGGTTCTATTGATAATTATACCTCATGATCTAGGGTATGTCCATGTAACTATTTAAGGAATATATTAGTGTATAACTTAACAATGATAATTTACTCCAGTATGATAACCTACTTTGACTAAATCATTTTGAAAAGGTATTCCTCTTCACTGGGTATCAACACCCACACCATTGAGGTATTTTCAAAAAACAATTTGTGATATTTCCTTAATTGGTACACATGCATTGGATGAATCTGAATATGAAACAATATTTCTATTTCTAGATTGTTGATGCATGTCATATATAATGAGATCCTATCTATTCCCATCACATTGTTGAATTCCACCAATGAAATTATTATGATATTATTTAAAAGAATCTTATGGTAGATTATTACTAGAGAAGAGTCCAACACTTGGGTTAAAATGATTAAACCATTAAAAGTTTATATATATATATATATATATATCTAATTCATGGTATTGAGGAATTAATTCAACAGTTCTTGAAAACATGAAGGATATAATTTAGTTAGTATAAATAAAATCAAATAAAACCTTTTTCCATTATTGAGTGAATAAGAAGTGTGACTTGTAAGACTTTATTTTCACTCTCTACTTTAGTAGTAGTGGTGGAATAAGCATTTCATTTCACTTATTTTTAGTGTTTAAGTATACTAATGGCCCTCAAAGACCAATGTTTTATTGATATAGATTTAATAGTTCCATTTCTAAATTTGTATTAATCATTTAACCATGGGTGGTGCATTAGGAGGTGAATTTATTCCTTCCATAATGTTTGAAAACTTATTCATGTTTCTTATAAATTCACAAGTTTAGTGGAATTCTCTCCCACACTTGAAAAATTCCCCCATACCTTTGAGAGATTTCCTATGATGGTTCAGTCTATATATTTTACATGTGAGTAGTTGAATACTCTTTCTTCATTTATCATTTGTCCCACCATTTTGAAACTCAATTCTTCTCTTCTTATCCCCATAACCATAAAAACACCCTCCAAAATCTATATCTACTTATATAGAACATCATACCACTTCTTTATAACTCTCCAAGTCATTGATTTATAGATCCATTAAAAGGTTTGGTTTTAAACAACTAATTAATATATATAATTTTCTATCATTGTCTATAAACAACCCATGGTGTATCTTTTATGCCTTGTGTTGTTTTCCTTATATGCTGTAACAATTTCACCTTCCTTTTTTATCAACTATATTAATTCTCTCTCCCTCTATTTTTGAAGAGTTTGAAGTAAATACATGGTAAGAAATATTTTATTCATATCTTATTGTTCTATCTCTTCAATTTCATCCTCTGGCTTTGTGTTCTATATAAATACCCTCCATTTACCAAATTATCCGTATAAATTGTTGAAACCTATAGTCACCTTTTTCTTAACATAATAATGCATCACAAAAATATCTTATCAACTAAGTTAACCCAATGTTCCCTGACAAGTGGATTAATATTTATTCAAAACAGTAGAAGTCGTTTCTTTATAGAAGACTTTGTGGCTAGTTTATCTTACTTGAGAGAAGGAGAATTTTCCAAACCGTTCGGGGTTTTATTCATATCCCAAGACAACTGGGTAATCATTTCAATGAACTTTAGAACTCCAATTCCAATGGATGTGGGGATATAATTCAGGAAATTGTTTCATTGTCATTCACATGGGTATTTTTCCTAGTTTCTCATGGATCCCAACCTGTCATAAAATAGAAAACATTTTAAAATACATCAACAAAGAATTAATAATTTATTATTTTATGAAAGTAACACTAAAAATATATCTTATGGGATCAATATTTTTATCCATTTTTCTAGAAAAAATATTTTTGGATGTTAATATATATTTAGTCATATCCTACTGGGTTCAATAACAATATCTAATCATAATTCCCAAATTAACTAAATAATTATTTAAAACCAACTATAATGAACCTACTTTTAATATATCACTATTACATCATTTTAAAGATAAAAAATATTACGGCACTATAATCCAAGATCCAAAAATTTAGTGTATTTGAAAAATTTGTACCATACATCACTAATACATAATAAAACATAAACAGTATTTAATATATTCACATTTTTTCCTTCTGAATCACATGGTCTCTTAAGTAAATGTAGTCACATGAGGATATACATCAAAGAATGGGTGGAGGTAAATCCCCAAGAATGGAATGATTAAGGGAAATGAATGAATATATCATGGGTGTGAATAATCAGCATCCTCATAATATAAGAATGGGATCATCATCAACCAGATAATGGAAAAATAGAAAATGGAAAGGAAGGTAAAAATTCACACAAATGAAACATCATGTCGTTGTTGTAAAATATGACACATAGTTGTGAACAAATTTTACATCATGTTCACATATAATATATGTGCATGCTCATAAAATCATAACTATGTAAAAATATAGAATCATGTTAATAAAAATTACACATTATCTCATAAGATAATTCACATTACCAAATGAATTGTAGTGCTATATAATTCTGGTCCCACCCATCATATCATAATATTTATATAATAAATCCCACCATATAGAATGTATAACCATCAAAATCTTGAAATAACCCATGGAATGGAATGAGTTTTATATATATTTCATAAAAAACACATTCATAAAGTAAAAATAGTGTTTCCAAAATAAAAATTGAAATGGTATTTGGTTTATAAATAATATCGCTTGAGTGAAGAAGAAATAACCTAAGCAGAGCCAAAGATGTTTTTTTGAAAGAAGTTTTCTCCAGGAAAATTTTGTATTTATCATAAAATAAATTATGAAACATGTATATCTATACAAATAAAATTTAATAATTATTAAATGAATTTTATGGAACATTATTATAGTATTCATATAAAATTTGTCACAAAATAGGGATAACCCAAAGAAAAGGAGTTATGTTCGAGAGTTCCCTTACCTTAATACCCCTTTATTTTTTTTGCTTTTTCACCTCATGAATAATAAACATATCTAATATAAATATGTTCCACAGGTGAGTTATATTTAAAAGGAAGATGATCAAACTACCAGTTCTGATGAAGACCTTGAAACTCTAATGCAGCAAGCTCAGGAGAATTCAGACTGCTACTCTAGTAGAGGTAGAGGGCGTCTCAACGGAAAAATATGGAACGAGATAAGAGCACAAGAGCGCAAAATTAGCGACAAGATTAGGAAAAATATCGGTCTCTAATAATGTATGTCTTACACTATTTCCATGTTATTCTCCCCTTACACCGTTTTTTATATAAATAAATTTAGGGGGCTTGTCCCCTTATCCTTAAAAAAATTTATAGTATATTTTTTTAAAGGATTAGTGAAAAATAAGAAAGAGAAGAGGAAAAAGTGAAGTGTTAATTGAGACATTCGGTCTCCTTAGTGTATCTTATCTTATAAGACACTATATATTCCTTAGTGACTAGAGATTAGATTGCTCTAGAATGTCCCAAAGTATTATAAAGGGGATTTATAGGGAGGATTTGGGTATATATTTGTGTTTTTAATTGATGAAAGGAGAGGTTTCCAAGGTAAGGGATATTAGTTTTTTATACTTGATGAGAGGTGTATTTTAGAATAAAATATTGAATAAAATATTATATTCATTTTAAGCATTGTAATAGTTATTTCTAGAAAATATAAATCTTATATACATATAATATAATAGGGTTGAAATTTTAAATAACATTTATATTTCAAATTAATTAGTTTATTAAAAATTAAACTAGAAAAATGGGAATTGTTCTTTTAATGAATCACATTTGACTATTGGTTTTGAAAAAGATGTTTTATGTTCATAAATTATGATTATTGCATTTTAATGAATAATTCTTTAAATGAAATATATCATGTTCTAATGTCAAGTTATATAAATTATTAAATCATTATTACATCCTGAATGATGTAATTTAAGATACACGAGTTATGTGAAATACTAAATTTTTACTATTTAGGTGAAAATAGATGTATTTCATAAAATTACCAAAAAATCACCCTTGGACTATTTCAATGTTATGATTTAAAAAATTATATTCATTTAATTAAAATAATTTTTTATAATAAGAAATTTTAGTTTCTAATATAAAAATTATGACATTGATGAAATACTTTAAAATATTATTTATAAAAAATATTTTTATTATTTCTTTATGTTTTTTAATCATGATATTTAATTTTTTGAATTATAATATTAATATTTACTTAATAAAATTATGATTAATATTATTTATATCATATTTTTTTAGTTTTGAAGAAAAATTACTATCCTAATAATTTTATTACTTTTCCCAATGGTTGGGTTACTATTTCTAACGGTCAGGTAACTATTCCAATAGTCACATTGCTATTACAATGTTCACATTACCTCCTATAAATACCTTTAATTTTTTAATTAATTATTAATCTCCATTACCTGTATGGTTTTATATTTCTATTTTTAAAAATGTTGATTGGTTTACTAATATTTGTTTTCTTCTCTATAGTGTTTGTAGAGGGGGAGATGATTCTAGTAGATTGGGGATATCTTTATTTTTCTATTTTAGATTTTCTATTTTGTAAATGTTTTCTACTTCTATTGTTTATAATTTAAATTTGATTCATTATAGATTAATGTTAGAGTATTTTGTAATGTAATATAGTTATTTTTTATTTCTCCACATTTAGTATGTGTTTTATACTATATAAAATATTACAACACACATTTATTCAGGATAAAAATACTAATTATAAACCCGAGGTTATTAAATTGGTACAATTATTGTAAAGTAGAGTTATGATATTGTTTAGTTTATTTGTAGGTAGTTGGTAACCACATAGAGCTGGTAGAAATCATACACTAATCATCTAAGAGGACAATTATAAACTGTGATTGTTCATCGTATTTTCCTCAAGTGTTTTATTTGTTTGGGGAAAAAATATATCAAGAAATAGGGAATGAAAGTGCCCATGTATATCAGCCCATTTGTGATAGCGGATGGGGTTGGTACAATGGTTGATGACATCATGCTTTGTGTTGATGCATCGATTTATGAGAATCCGATGTAGATTATTGAAAGTAGTGAGAAATATATCATGGGAGGATTACTATTCTAGTTCGAGTGTAGTGGCAGAATGGACATTTTTACGAGGAGACCTAGTATAGGGAGTCAAATATGTTATCATAGTGAACATAATACTTTTCCATGACCCCACTATGAATCATAGAGTATCACAGATATGCTAATTTATATGGTGGGTAGGCTGTAAGATCCCTTTTTTTACTAAGTACATCCCTCTTTCAGTTTTTTACTGAACCTTTGTGGCTGAGTGTTGTTGGAATATGGAGACATTTTTTGAAGAAAATAACATAACGTTCATGGATGTATGTTCATTTTAATAAGTTGAGTATGAGTATAAATTTTCTCATTAGTATGGAATATTTATTCAATGTGTTGGAAGGATTTTGATGTGGTTTGAGCCCTTATGTATAATTTGAGATAAAACTATTTGTAGAGAATTTACATGTTGTGTTCATGTTATAAAACAAGTAACTACTGAAAAACACATTTCCTGAAGTAGTATAGAGTATGGACTGTTTATAAATCATGTAAACCATTTAGGTCATGTAAAAGTCATGCAAGGTTAAAAATTAACTTTAGGTGATGTGTTTTGATTGGTGCATCCCTTAAAAAAGAAATACACTGCATGTAAATGGATTACATGGCATGTAAAAATCATGAGCATCAGTTTTAAGTAACATAATATTCCTATTTATTATACTTCTGTTCTTTCACAATCTACCCTCTCATGACCATGGAAACTGTTGGATATTCTATAGTGATTTCATCACCTGGAGACGTTGTGGTTTGGTGTTTGATACATGATAGTTCTCCTTGATTTTTTCATTCTTCCCCTTTCCATGTTATTACATCAAACTATTGTTTCATTTTAATATATGATATGAAATTCTATTGATCATGTTCCAATATGATCTTGGTTTTTGTTTTTGATCTTTATCATCTCTATCTCCGTTAGTGATACCCATTGTGGTGTCAGCTATATAACTTGGTCAATGATAGAGAGTTTGAACTAAACTATATAATTTTTTAATTTCAATGTATATTAAATATTGTCATTGATCTAAATTAACATATTCACTAAATAATTTATTAACTAATTTAGGGTACGTCATGGTATGAAATATTGGTGGGATCAATTGGATTCAATGATTGATGTGGTGTGGATTATAGACACCCTTTGAGTGAGAGAGCACATGATTAATATGAATTTGAAACTTGTTACAATGTTTATAGAATGAAATGAGTATTATGTGATTGTATTATATTAAATATATCTGGTAGTAAATTCTGGTATATAGGTATTGTTGTTGATAAATCAATGTATTAATTAAAATGTAATTGAAAAAATTAACATTTTTATAATTAACCAGTGAGGTTTATGATGTGATATTGTGACATTATTATTTCTATTAAATGTGTTGTGACTAATGTTCAATTCTTATATTGAGTAGGATAAACCCAATCCTATGATGAAATATTTATATTGAGTGGGCTAGGACTAGTCCCATGTTTTAATTCTTATATTGAGTGGGAAATGCCCAATCCCATGCTGTAATGCTTATATTGAGTTGGTTCTACCCAGTCAAATTTTATAATGCATATATTGAGAGGTCTCTACCTTGTACCACACTATAATACTTATATATACTATAATCTTCCTATTGCCATGATAAAATTCATATATAGAAGGATCAGTTCAGATTTGTGTTGTTTTTCCAAGGATATACAGTTGTAGGTTAACATAGTTGTGCTAAATAATTAGATATATTCTAGTGTAGTTCCCAAACATTTTGATTATTAAATTTTATTAATTGATTAGTCAATTCCCTTGTTCATCACTTTTTGTGTACAATTATTTTTAGACTGGTTTATCATTGAAACAGTGTTATCGACTAAAAGATTTAAACTGACACCCTATTTAAGAATTGTTTGGAACTCGATTATATTACATGGATGCATGTTAGGACAAGGGGGAATGATCTTATTATTATTTTTTGATTACTAGTTGGTATGGAGTTTAGTGATGGATCTAATACAGGGTTTGGGACCATGATCTTTTGGGATTATTTTGAGTCAATTTATGGTTTAATTTCAATTCTTTTAGTTTGACATTTATATACATTTCAGCTTATCATTACATGATTTGTTGTTATTGGTTTCCTTGGTTACTAATTGTATTCCTCAGTTTATTATATACTATTTTTTCATTGTCATTACACTAATTATATTTATTTATATTATTTATTTATATGGCTATGTAACTGTATACCACTGGGTATAGTCTCCTCACTATATCTTCACACCCTCACTCTTAATTGGATGCCTCTGGTAAATGAAGAGGTACACCTGAGGACAAGTAAATAACATGATTTGGTAATGTGATAGGGTTTCAGATCTGGGGAAGTTACATTACACCTTAATGAAACCACTTTAGAGGAATAATAAATTGTTGAGAGACCTAAAATATTTCATTATATTCTCAGATATCCATATTTAATAGTTTTAAGTTGGTTTGTTATAGTAAATATTTGTTAATTTATGAGTAGTAGGTCTGTTTTTTTAATATTATTGTGTTTTTTTGGGGTTCTATTATCACTGGACGTCTTTAGACATTCGTAATCCTACAACATCTTATTTACTTTTTGAAATTTTATCTTGTTCATGATTCTAATTTAGTCAACGACTTCAGGGGGTAGAAAATGGAATGGGGGGGGGGTTATGACACCCTCATGTCATAATGACATTATATTTTATATTGTTTAGGGTAATTAAATTTTCTGGATTTTTAGTCATTAAACCTAGGATATCCTATAATTTCACTTATGTTTCACGATAATTGAACATGAGCTTGGGAAAACTATATAGGTTTTCTTACATTGCTGTGTATCTAGTCCATTTAGTTAGTGACTAGTTAGTCTACAAAGGTAGCACAAAATGTTGTGCATACCAAGTGATTTTGTGTGTTAACCATTTGATTCCTTTAAGGTAGGGGTGGTAGTGAACAAATTACTCATGTTTATGATAAACCACACCCTACAACTATGTGTAGTGATACATGTGGATTCTAGAAGCTCCTACATGGTTTGTCCATGGCTTAGTAGATATTGAGAGATAACTATTTGAGATTCCCCATTTACATTAAATTTTGATATTACATGTATATACCTATTTCTTTTTTATTATTTTGGATTTTCCTCTTACCCTCCTCATTCGATCTATCAATGGGTGTGTAAACTATGGAGCTATCCCTCCTTTCCTATTTAATTTTTTCCTCCTTCCGTTCATTCCATGTTGTTTCTCCATGTAAAGCCTCTCATTTTATTTTCCTATTCCTTTCTTACCCAACCTAGAAAAATTTAAAATGGTTTGGAAATATATATTGAATCCTAGAGTCTATGTTGGCCGATACTAGGTTTAGGTTTGGTTCTAATTTTTGGATTTTGTGTGTCTAGGGAATGTAGAATATGTACTTATTCGTAGTTGGGAATTCACCATGAAAGGTGATGAATTGCGGTTCGATTCCTCTTGGTTTTATGTAGGATTTTTTTATTTCCTTAAAATAGGATTTAATTGAGTAATTGATGGTTCTAATGGGTTTTTAAGAAACTAAAAATATACAAGATATTTGTGATGGAATTGCATAAATTTTTAAAATGTTTTATTATTAGAAAGAAATATGTTTTATGTTTTTCTACCTCTGTAATGTAATGTTTTGGTATCTAAGTTGTTTAAATGATACCTAAGATGATTTTTTATCCTAAATTTTACAATTAAAAGTTTTTACATGGTTTTGGTCTGAAAAAGGTCGTGGTTTTATGAGTAATTTTATTTAATGAATATAATGTGTAAATTTCATAAATTTTTATAAATTAAAGGGGTTTTAGTTTGTAAATAGTTTTATTTGTGATTTTATTTGAGTTGTATTTATAGATAAGTTTAAATATATTTTTTTTTTATATGGTGGAAAATGGCTTGGAATTTCAATTTGGTTTTTAGATAAAGGCTTTGTTAGCATATGGTTAATGAGTTTCATGATAAATTTGCCCCCTTTGGTTGTGTCATTTTTATTTTGTACGAATTGAAATGAACTTTGTTACATAAGGGGGATGTTGTATGTTTTTTTATAATTTATCATTATTATGAATGTGAAAAATGGTTAGTTTCATATGATGGTTTTGGAGGTGAGATGAGAGATTTATTTATTATTTCTCCTTATTATTGATGTGACGATATCATGATTTTTTTTTGTTTTTTCCCTTCCATTAATTGTTATCATTATAATAATATATAGTTATTAAATCACTAGGATAATTTAAATCCATTGTATAGATTATTATATGATATTACCATTGTCTAAAAACTACAGGGGTGGTGTAAGTGGAATTCTAAAAAATGACATTTAATTATTCACCCCATTGATTTTTAAAACAAACATAAACATGTTGTTCTTTTAAGCTCATATGTCATAAAAATACAAAAAATAAAAGTAAACATGTATGTATGGTAAATGTTTATATATGTATAAATTTTATAAAATTCAACGAAAATCAAACACATAAATAATATAAAAAACTACTCCACACATTAATCACAATCATATTTTAGGAAATATAGAGTATTTATTAAAAAATACTGTCCCATTATTTAATAATATAAATCACACTTCCATCTAAATGATAAGGGGAATCAAAAACATGATTCAATATATCCTTGAATTTAACCCTTCAAAAGATATGTCTTCTAATCCCATGGGAGAAATTGATAGAACCAATTATACATTATCAATTATCTTCTACAAAATGGATGCTCAACTCCATCTTCTTATCATAACTCATTGATCAAACTAGTCAATAGTGGATTTTCATCTATAATATTGAACCTCATAATAAAAAAGATAAATTATGGATCTATTATTAACCTGAATATATATAGATATCAATTTTTTGGAAACCAAAATATTACAAAAAAATGATGTTAAGATAATTATAATGAAAACCTATATGTAAAACTCATCATAGAAACACTCAAAAAGAAAATGAAATTGGAAGTTCTCTAACAACAACAAGCTGTTTTAGACTTAAAGTTATTGAAATATAAAAATTGTATCACTTTATTCTTATGGTTCCCAAAAATAAAATCATATTTATAAGAAAATATTCAATGGTTATATTATAAATTCTTCCGGATAAGTCGTAACTACACTATAATGATCTTTTCTATCATCCATTGAAATTAATTCACCCATGTATCATTCAATGAAGTTAAGTCTATATAGCTAAGGTGATCACAAAACCGATAAAATTAGTGTATTTGGAAATATAAATCCTTTATATTTTCATACATAAAATATCTAGAATTATATTCAGAATATTATTATTTTATAAAGTAGAAACACATAAAACAAATACCTTCCAGTTAGGATGAATTTAAAAAATGAGTGTTATGTGATTCAAACAAATAACAATAAATTGTGTCCATGACTAAAATATAACCCCCTTGTTAAAAAGGATATGAAAAGTAAAAAAATAGATTTTAATTGTTTTTAATAAAAATGAGATCTCACCTCCTATGTAGAGTAAATAAAGTATTAAAACATCCCCATAAATTTTATATTTCATTAAATTTCGATAAAACTATCTTCTTCAAATGAATATATTTCTTTTTGGAAAATATAATATTTATCCATTAATTAGATGACTACGCAATTTTTAAATATTTAGATTATATCAATTTTCCAAATTTATTTCATTTTGTGATTTAAAAAAAGACACAAACAATGGGGAACAAATTAGAAAGGGAAATAATTGAAATAAATCTCTCATTTCCTCCACAGAAACCCAATTAAAAAGATATAAAAGAGAAAAAAAGCTATTTATTTTGTTTTTTTTATTCAGAGAAAGTTGAAAGGAAATCAAGCCACAGAAATTGAGAGCATTAATATAACCATAATTAATATTAATACATGAATCCTAAATAGAAAACTATCCAAAAATATTTATAATTAAGTGTACAATATTATCAATGTTTGCAAGAGTTATATTTTTTAGTTTTTTTGGGATTATATTCTCTATAATTCATTTTATTTTCACTAGAATAACAAAATTTGTCTCAAAATATTATTTATTTAGATTCTTCTTCCTAATAACCTAAATTAAAGATAAAAATCATTTTCCTGATCTTCAGTATTTTACTCATATTTTATTAACTTCTACTGAAACTATCAAACTCTTTGGTTTTATTGCTGTATGGAAATATTAATTTAATAAGAATATCTCCCCTTATTCACATTTTGGTCCAATGGGTACTTGATTTTCTTATTTAGGATTTTATCAAACTTTATAAATTTTTCAGGATCTTGGAAACAACATTAAAAACCTTCATTAATGATAAAAATATCGAAATTTAATTCAGAATACAGTTCAATAACATGGAAAAGATTTACATTGGACTGAAATTCATTGATCCTATAATTTAACCAATTTATCTACAAATCAAGTAAAGTAATAAAAGATATAATATTCCATATCTGTTGTGGCTGAGTAATGAAAACTTCCTGATAATATTTATTTCTTTCACTCCAATGTTATAGTGTGAGTAATTTTTCATCTGGGGTTTCCCCTTCATCTTATAGAGATTTTTCGGTTTACCTCTATATTTAGTTGTAGATGTTTTTATCTTTTTATGGTTTGGATTATTTTCCAAACTTAAATGTTTGACCTTTGCAAGCCATATTTTAAAAGACTTTTTATGAATTCTTTATCATAAAATATTTACAACTCACTTTTTATTCTTTAACTAATTTTTTGGAAAGAGTTGTTTCATCTATCAATGACCAAATCGATACCGAAAACATTGAATGATATTGTGAATATTTTTTTGAAATGACATAACATGGAATCATCAGATGATAAATAGAATTTATGATGAACATTGGTTATAACATTAATTTTTCTATGTGTTAGAGTTATTTTACTTAAAGGAGGTAGAAATAATTATGATAAAGATAGGTAAACTAATAATAGTTTATTTATTTCATTATAATTTAATTTTTTAATGAATTAAATCATTTTTTTAATTTTAAATTAAAATTATACAATTTAGATTTTGGATAATTTGATGAAGTACCACACTCTTCATTAAACTCTCTTCTTATAGTATTTGTGGGAAGATAATGGTTTCTATCTTCCAGTTATTTTCAGTTTTTTCTTAGTAACATTATATTTTTAGTTAGGTACATTAAATATTGTAAAATATTCCAATATTATGTCAAAAATAATTCTTTCTTTCATAAAATATACTCACCTCATACATGTAACAATGTCTATGTTTAAAGGGTTTTCTTTTATATTTCTACAATCTGAAGATCATAAACTACTTATATCTATAACAACTTAACAAAACGTTTATTAAAAATCTTCACATAGGGTATATATTAAACATAATAGCACTAAAATGCAACAATTCCATATAATCCCATGAAAACATTACCAAATGAAAATTTCACATATTGGAAATAAAATGTGAGAGATATATGTATTTAATATTTAATATATCTTTAAAATCGTTCCTTAGATGTTGAATATATTTGATCAACAAAAACAAAATCATCTCTCTAGGATTAAAATGGTTCAATTTTTTGAAATTTTACAATGTCTTTAAAAATATATTCTTTTACATTAGATTTAATAAATGATCCAAAAAATATATGGATTTTTTTAAAACAAACAAGGGTTCACCCTGAAGGGAAAATTTAACATGATTATGAAAATCATTCAATAAAAAGTTAAACTATATTATATAATCTCGGAACTTTTTTTTTGTCTTCTTTACAATGGATTCATTTTTAGGATTATTCCCTTAAAATAATTAAAATTATATTTTTAAAGCTATCTCTGCCATCGACAATGTGTTACAGGCCTCATTATGCCTCCATGTTGTATATTAAATATTGAATATATTAATACAACTGTACCCATAGTATTGAAAATAATGGATTATATCCTAAATAGTGTGTCATATGGGAAATCGTGATGATTTTGGAATTTAGAATGTGGATTTATTCCTTGGAATGACATAAGGATCATTCGCATCAGACCTCTGACCGATGTGTTATCATGGTAATATCTTTGTTGAAAAAATAAAAATAAAAATAAATTATTTATTTATTTTAAATGAAATGTTAAAATGTAATTTATATCTATTTAATCCCTCGATAATGACTCCCTTAAGGTTAGACACATAATTTTTAAGGAGTGTTGAGAGGAGATCTGTGGTGGAGAATGTTGGCAACAGCCTTGGAATCTAGGATCGATCACAAAAAAATCTAAATTCAACTACAGCTTGGACAAAAATGACCTCAGATTCATCATTGAGTAGTGATCCATCCAATATCTAGTTAGGGTTTTATTTTGTTGGCTAAACCCGTATTTTTTAATCATTATGATAATTATTTAGTTTAATTTAAGAATTTATTATAGAATTGACATTTTGAAGAGTCTTGTATATATATATATTATGATCTTTACTAAAACACAAGAATAATTTAATGTTTTTCAATTCATAATTTTTTCTGGTTCTTCATATCTGTGGATTGTGTTAAAGTTTAAAATGAATAATTATGAATTTACCAAATTAAATGTTCTTTTCCCCTCATGTTTTTTTGCATTCATTATTAGCCTTTGACTGGTCATTCATTCACCCATGATTTTGTTTTTAATCATAAAAAACCCTCAATTCATGCATTTTTGTTCAACCATTGGCTGATATGATTTTTGTAGGAATTATGATGATAAATGATGATTCATTGAAGAGAGATGATATTTGAGATTGTTTTTGGAGAGAAAAGATGTGATCATGATGTTCGGGATACCATATAATTTATTTTCTAATTAAGGGTAGCTAGAATCATTCCATTTGTAGAGAAATTGACATAATAAATGTGTGAGATAACCATTTTAGGCATGATTAATGATGGATATGGTAGGGGAGGCACTAAAACTAGATGATGTGTCAGGAAGGTAGGATTCTAGAAATTTTCCTACTATACTACAAGTATTTTTAAAGAAGAAATACCATGTATCTTTTTTTGATGTGGCACTAGGGATTTAATATAGAGTTAAATGTAACATGTTTGTGTCATTGACCTGTAGACCATGTGATCCATACCGGACCATCTCATCATGTACATGAAGTACACACCCATAGACACATGTCTCCCTACACACCATGTGTACCGGACCACACCATGTGTACCCTATGAAATATATAAATTAGTTAGATGTGGTATATATTCAGTACCTCTAATGACATCGAATTTTGGGTGATCATCTACTAAACCATGTAGCTGGGGTTGATACAAGCCATGTGGGATGACAAAACATGACCATGTAGTTTACTTGGGATAAAAGGATTTGTAACCATAGGACACACTATATACATGTACTTAGAATGAAATGGTTCGAACAAACATGGATTTATCCCACATTATTCTCAGGTGGAGTAGTTATTCTATATGTTGGGATTGGTAACCTTCTATGTAGTTAGTATTTCATCCATGTAGGCATGAGATTAAGATCCTCTAATTATGGAATCAGTTAGAGTAAGTATTTTACTAAAATTATTGGGTTGGGAGTTAATATTTTTCTCAACAATAGAGCTCATATAAAACATTAATCCTTCATTAGAGTAAGTATTTCACCCATACTTATGGGGTAGGGATCTTCAACATTATCTAATTTAATGCACACATATGTTTATTGAGTATTCCATTTTATAATTTAAGATTACATAGTTTATTTGGATTACTGCTAGTTGAAACTCTCTTACAGTACAGAAGTACCTCCTATTAATATATATGGGTTTCCCTTCCTTTTCCATATTAGCTATACTTTGGATCATACTCATTTTTGTGATTCTTTACTTCTAGAGGAGTTTGAGGTTCTCTACTAGGTATGAATATACTAACCCGTACATGAGATTTACAAACCCATGGTTTTCCTGTTTAAAGATAGGATATCAGATATAGATCTGGGTGAACTTGTGAAAGTGCTGACTAGTGGGGTTAGGTATCATTGGTATTAAGACTTTTGATGGATACAGGGTTGCATGATATGACTATTTTTCCTATTATCGTATAGTTATACTTAATTACAGAATGACGCTACATTTTTTTCATTTTTACTTGACTAAATAATTTCATACAAATTTTTGGGATATTATAGACTATGCATTATTTATTATTCTTGTTGTTTAATTTGTACAATAATTTTCTGTTTATGGTTTTATGTGTGCATGTGTAAAGGGGAATTAGGATAAGGCATACCATTTTTTGTAATATTCCTACATGGTTCTAAACACCATTTCCAAAGATAATAATCATTGGTTTGGGGTGGAATAATCACCATACCTTCATCTAGGTAGGACTTGATGGGTTGGGTCATATTTTAAAGATATTATAGCGTAGGATGACCTAGGATAGAGTTTGGAGATAGAGTATTTGTGGGGATTGATTTAGGATTTAGGGTAATGGTGTTTTATGTGTCTTCAGTTCATATCTTAGTCTATGAACACTAGTTATGGTGTGGTGGCCGAAATATGAAACCACAAACACTCATATAACCCTTGTTTTGACTCATTACATTGCGGAACTAGTTACTGGGGAAAAATGGTATTGCATTATATTGGAATTAGTTGTGGTTTCAATTCCCATCTTGAGTCAGCTCCCCAAATAATCTTTTTGAACATTTTATATCTTGAGTATTTCATGCTGCTTCCATATATAAAAACTTCAAGGACTATAATATAGGATTATAATTAGGATTACCTTTGTGATGAGACATTAGTTCAGGGGCCCGTAAATTAGGAGTCCCCTCTGGGTGGAAAATGAGTGGTATATAAACCCATAAAGTAGTTAGTAGAATTTAATCTGATATCCCAAGTAAATGTTTTTCTAGTAGTTGGGAATAGATCATTACATATATATAGAATGATGAAGAACATAGTCTCTTCTTACTTTTTGAGTTTAAAGTTTGATAATAACAAATTTTTAGGGTGATCTAGAAACCTAGGTGGAAGTGGACTGGTTACGATCCATGGTGTAAGTATTTCATCTCATATGGACCCTTAGAGACCAGATGGCGGTGCTTGAGGAAATGCGTCTCCATAGATCGATATGGAGATTGCATATCTTAATAATGCAGAACCAAGTTGAGGTGAATCCTCCCAGGATCCAGTTTGAGTACCTCTTTTAACGGAAGTATTTTAGGGTGAATCTACTTTAAATATGTATCTAGAAGATTTTTATGATTTAGTAAAGAAGTATGTTAGTCAATAATTATGAATCATGGTAAATGGAACACAAATGATTCTCCCAAGACATGGTTTGTGATGTGAATTTTCAGGAAGGATGATTTTGGATGTTTTACACAGTCATATTCAATCCAAACATGTCCCCATTTGAATCCCCACATATATTAGAATGTTCACGCATTCCTTAAAAATAAATATATTTATAACAGATATGATGACCATTTGGTGGATTTCAATTAAGGC
Organism: Viscum album; assembly: GCA_963277665.1. NCBI lineage: Eukaryota > Viridiplantae > Streptophyta > Magnoliopsida > Santalales > Viscaceae > Viscum > Viscum album. Next base: position 1,881,532,644 of record OY728136.1, read on the forward strand.
AATGAATTTAGTATTATGTGGACAACGTTGGGATCCTCGACCACGAAACTCAATATATTATCATCTACAGCTCTAGAATAGAGGTGATGTAAGTCATTGTTCATATAAAGGATCAATCAAGGTGTGGAAGATGAGTTTATTTTCTTATAATGGCTAAGGTCATATCTCTTGAGACTACTAGACCTAACCTACAACAGTTGATATATAGAACCTATATGGGCCACCATGGTAGAGGTAGTTGCGTGAGCATGGGGAACTGTAGGGATTTGGTCATGGTAGATGAGTTGGGAGGGCTACAAGAGGAAGATAGAATTTCTCATGAGACAATTTCATAGATGCGATGAGAATGTGTGATTTTCTACATTGTATGTACTAAATATCCACCATCCATTAATAGACTTATTTTCTCCATCGGTTAATGCAGTGGCCCCAAGTAGATGGGTCATGATTTTCCTTCACTAGCGAGAAGGAATTTTAGTCAGAGTAGACTCGTATTCTAGAGACTGTAGCATATATCTCATCTGTTAGATAAATTAACCCTTAGTGTATAAAACTTAATCTATGTTTGTTTACCTATTGTAGTAGAGTAGTACATAAATTACATTCTTAAGGACATTCTGATGTTAACTCCTCATGGAGAGTAAAACTTATACATTTAATTGCATCCATTGACCACTTTGATATCTCCAACAGCATATCAGCTGTCTCTTTCTAAAATGATGTAGTTAAAGGTTTTTTTGGAATACCATAAATATAAAGGATTTATTAGACCCAATGTGTCCCCTTGTTATCTTATATATTATTCTCTAGGATGGTGGATGAGATTCTAATGTTCTTTGTATATTTTCATCACCTGAGTCAAGTAACTATAAATAATTAGTATCCATTTTTTAGAAGGACTAATTTGATAAATTAAAGGGGGAAATGTATTTTTCAAATATTGACCTCAGGTTTGGATATCAAAATCTATGAGTTCACTTGAGGTACATACCTTAAATGAAATTCCTATGTTTCTATAGTCACTATGAGTACCCGATCATGCCCGTTGGGGTGATGAGTTCTACAACATTGTTGATTGGGATCATGAAAAGGATCATACATCCTTTTTTAGATAATTTTTTGGTGGTATATATTGATGAAATTATCATATACCCATCATTAACGAAAAGTATGCAGAGTATTTGAGGATAGTCTATGATGTAGTTACAGAGAATCATATATATGGAAACAATTGACTCTTATGTTCTAGATTTGAGACATGTCATCTTAGATGAGGGAATAACTATGTACCAAACAAATATAAACGGAATGCTAGTATGTGATCCATTCATGAGCATACAAAATCACCATCAGTATGGATAACTTTTATGGGAGGATAAAGAAATAATTTTCTGGGATTTAATCTCCCTTGAATACCGTTACCCGAAAGGGGAATCTTTTTATCTTATTAAAAAATTTCAATAATTAGTTTGAGAATTCCTGGAAGTGGTTGACTAGAATTCTTGTTGTATGGTTCCTAGAATATGGTGTTGATATTTTAGTGTTTTTTATTTCTATGGAGGCATTCTATGATGTGTTTTTATGTACTATTATGTCATAATAGCATACTGATCTATGAATCCGAGGATCAATGAGAAAAACTACAAAACCTGTGATTCAGAGATATCTGCTATGGTGATCACTCTGGATACTTTTAGACACTACATTATTTGGTAGGGTTTTATTTATTATTATGACCATAAGAGTCTTAGGTATATCATCACTAATATAGATCTCAATCGGAGATAAAGGAAGAAGATATAGTTTTTACATGACTTGTAATTTCAAAAATATATACTCATTAAAAAGGGAATATTATTGTATATTATCTTTTTAGGATATCACATTCCTAGTTTCAAGGAGGAGAGTCAATGCTATTTGCCTCATTGGAATTGTACCTAGTTAATGTGGGAGAAATATCACACCTCTAATCAATAGTTATGACTCCACTATTTCTAGGGTTCATGACGGAGGTACATGTTTTTTATAATTATTATGAGTTCATTCATGACTAGATATTCATAGAACATACACTTGATTAATTATTTAGTGGTAGGTATCTTGTCACCCCCTTGTAAGGGAAGACAATGGTAATGGCCATGTTTCGAGAGGACAATCTTAGAGATTGTTATACATCCCCTTAAATAGCACATCTGTGGTAAAAACGATGAATGGAGACCTTTGATGGAATTTTCGGTGGAAAAAGATAAATAATAGCATTGTAGAGTTTATCTGTTAATGCAACACCTGTTAGTAGGTTATTCCCATGTACTAGAAACTATCAGTTTTTTCCTAGACCAATAAGGCACAATAATGGAAGTGGGATGGTATATCCCTGTATTTAATAATGGTATTTACCTAGATATTTGGAGTTCATGTTTCTATAATGTTGATTGTAGATCTACTCACTATTTCATCCTATTTCATCTATATTTGATAGTAGTGTTATATCGAATTCTTTACACAGTTGTATGTGAAGGGGATAATATGGTTTAAAGGTGTAACCTTGAATATTGTATTATTCCGAAACCCTAGATTCACATATCAATATTGGATAGGCTTATAGGATGCTTTCAAGTCAAAATTGTGAACAAGAACAACTTTCCACTTCTAGAGAGACAATCAAACCAAGCGGACCATTCAGGTTGAAGAAAATATTTTGTGGGATTGTATGTTTGAAACTAAATAATGTTCCTAGGATCACATGCCAACATTAGTGTTCTAATACTATAATAAATATCACTCTACATTATTTTTGACACTATTCAAGACCCTTTATCTGAGATATTATAGGTCACAATCATGCAGGTCAGAGTTATGAGAATTAATTCCTATGAGACTAGAGATAGTTATATCTTTGAATGAAAAAGTAAAATATATCTATGATTGGATGAGGATAGATTAGATTCATTATACGCCTAATGTGAACAAAACAATATAGTCCTTAGAGTTTAAAGAGGGAGATCATGTGGTTCTCAAGGTCTCACCTTGATATGGTTTCCAGGGATTTTGCTGGGTTGAGAAGCTTTCTCCAAGGATTATCAATCCGTTTCATATTTAGTATACAGTTGGAAAGGCCTAATTATAAAAATATTTATCATTTTAATTAGACTGAGTAAATGAAATAATCCACATATCACAGTTGATGAGTCACATGTAAAATCTATATATTGTTACTGACTAGGGTAAGATTGAAATTGAAGATAGAGGAACATTTTAATAGTACCTTTAGGTGATCAAGGATCCAAAAAGGGAAAATAATTAATAGTAGAATCATTCCTCTTGTATGAATTATATGGAAGAATTGGAACCTTTAAGAATTATCATGGGAGTGGGAGAACCATATGCAGGATCAATACTCTAACATCTTCTTGTTGATATGTAGACCAGTTGAGTGTAATAGATCTAGTTTTCATGATTGACCCATAAAACTATTAAATCATAAATTTTTCATGTAAAATTATAAATAATGAAACCAGAATTTTTTTATGGGGAGTAAAAAAATATATTATAAGCCTAAATTTAGATACATGGAGTTAAAAACCGAATGACAGTGAATTTATAATCTTGAAGTCAAAATAGAATGAAATATACTTCTTTTGTATTTGAAATCACAAAGGGAAAGTGATAGAATGTGAAAGATTGGAATACATGTTATATAAAGAGGAAACTAGGACAAATAAAATAAATAAACCCTTGAAACATAGGTAATAGTTCTTTAGTATCAAACTGACTCATCCTATCAAGGTAGTATAATTTGAAGAAGTTTTTGTTCATCCTTTGAGAGATCATTCAGTAGTATTAATCATAGTATACAATATCACTTAATGGTTCTTAGAGTATGAAAACTCTTTATAACTTTTTGTCACATACATTGTTTGTGTCTTAATAGTATATTTGTGTTTAAAAATTATTTTTTGTTTAATATATATATTATTTAATGCTATGACAAGTAAATAGGTCTCATGAATATTCTTACACACATTTATAATTTGAAATTAAAAATATTATATTATTTGAGAGAACAATAAAGAGAGAAGTATATTTCTATTTCATTATAATTACTCAAATCATAACCCAAATTTAAAACAATTAATACTAATTTACTTTCTAAAACATGTATATTATTAATCTAAAATACTCTAATAATAATATATCAAAATTAAATCCCCTAAAAATAAATTTTTTAATTGCTATCATGATATTCAAAATCAGTTTTATTAAAAAACCATTAAATAAGTGGAGAATATTAGAAAATAATAAGACTATATTGATGATATTAAATAAGTTTTAATGAGTTTAATATCACTAGAAACTAATTTCTATAATTTAAAATTTAATAAAATAACCTTAAATATTAAAACATATTTTTGAGTTTCAAGCTGTAAGTTTCAAGAATGAAAATAAAACACCCATTGATATTGATAAAAAAAATGTTTTAAAAAATGAAAAATAGTATTCCTAGTTATTATATAAATAATATGAATTTACAAATTTATCAGGAAAATTTAAAATAAAAAAATGATCATGTTGAAAATTGAAATATGAACCAATACATAAAATAGTGAAAATTTCAAGATTTTCGAATAACCTGTAGAATTTCACTAAACTATAAATACAAATTCATGATTTTTTTTAATGTAATCATTTTTATCAACATAAACAAACTTACCACGTAGGTGATTCATGTATGAAAATCGATGTAGCCAAATCTACACAAGGGATTCAATTTGGGGATTTACATAAGAAAATTAATCACATAGGGAAATCACATATTGGATCCACATAAGTGAATTTATCACATATGTTATTTCATCAGATATATAAATTTCTTGATAATGTGAAATTCTAAAATCTATAAATAGACTGGCTTTTGAAATTTATGAACAAAAAGCGGAACTTGTTACAAGTAGAATCAACCTTAATTTCAATTTACCAATAATTATAAATTTTTATGATCTTTGTAAATTGTAATTAATAAGCTTAATTTAAACTCTATAAATTAAGTTATTATTAAAAAAATAAGTAAAAAATTCTAGAAAACTATAAAAATAATTCTAAAAACATATAGTTCCTATTTTCCTAATTTCAGATAGTATAGATATTGATTTAGAATTTGATTTATTCTAAATAAATTTATATAATGTTATTAGATTTCCAAAAAATAAGAATAAATCAATTTAATTGTTTTATCTCAATAGATATTTGAAATACAAGGAGTAATCTATTTTTGGAACATTTTCTATGTAATTCACAAATTTACTTCATGAATGTTTAAATAGATAGGTAAATTATGATTTAGCTTCATTATATTCAATATATTGGTTGTGTGGGAAAAATAGAAAGAATATATAAATGATATTATAAAGTCTTAACTGACTTATGTATCTTAGGATCACTTCATACAACTTTTAAAACTTATTTTGACCAATCAAAACATAATGTCTAAAAATATTTTAGGAAATTAAATTGTATGACATGATCAAAGATATACATAGTTGAATCCATAAAAAATTAATTGTATTAAGAAATTTTATGGAAATAAATTATATAAATATTTATAATTATTAAACCATAAAGCAGTTTAAGGATCCACTCAACTTCTCTCCAATTTTGATGAATACAACACCAACTATAATATCAAAAACATCATCCTTTTTTTTGTAATTATAAATAATATAATGTTTTCATAAAAATGGATTGTAGGTTATATGGTAATGATATATTTATAACTATAAGATTAAAAAAATTTGGTATATTAAAAATGATATTTTTGAAAACATGTATGAAAGATCTACTTTATCCTATCCACTATTAAGATATATAGTTACATCTAGCGAAAAAAACATTAAATGTTATTTTGGGAAAAATATAAAGAAATAATATAATGAATAATATTTTATAAAAACTGACGGTTGAAAAAGTAATTTAATTTTATATAGCATGTATTTTAGGTTTTAAAATATTTACAAAATCAAAAAATATCTTTACAAATAAGAAAAAAATAATTTTCATAAAAAATTCTAGATTATATATGTTTCCTATAAATTTAAACAATTTAGAATATAAATAAATTCAAGCTTCCCCCAAACTCATGAAACCATAATAATATTATCATTATGACAATAAAAGATCAAAATCAATATTTTCAAATTTATTAAACTCTATAGTATTATTATATATATATGAAATACCATTCACTTCTGGGATAAACTCTAAAAAAACATCTCCTTTATTTAAAATATTTATAATGAAAAGAAATCCAAAATCAATCTACTTTTATCTATAATACTGTTAATGATTCTTCGAAATAGAAATTAAAGATCTATTTTTAAAACTAATTGGAAATTTGTCAAGATAAAAACCAAAATCACATAAATTTTTCTTAATAAATATAATTTTATAGAATAAAATATCATAAGAGATATAAATTTGTTCTGTAATAGATAGATTAATAGATAATTTATTCTTAAAAGGCCAAAAAATTAATTTATTTCCAATAAAATGACACATACCTAATATGATTTATCTTTAAATTTTATTTCTTCTAAAACCATAATCAGAATATAATATTAAATCAAAATAATTATACTTTTAATAAAGGAAAAGTTTTTTATAGCACCTTTAAAATATATAATTACTAATTTCCCAGTTTAAATATGAATCTCTTTAGGATCAGCCTGAAATATTACACATAAACAAACCATAAATATGATATTATATATAGATTCTTTTTATCAAATTATGGTAACTTTCATAAATCTTTAAACATTAATATAAATTGATATACTATATGAATCAACATCTAATTTAAAATAAGTACTCATTGGAGTTTTCATATATTTACAAGAATCTTGACCAATATTTATACAAAGTCATTAGTTTATTTATATTGATTAAGGAACATCCTATTTTTGTATGAAAAATTTAACGTCCAAGAAATAAATTTAATTCTTACTTTAATATTATGTCAAACTAATATGAAATCAAAGTAGACAAATCATTATAATTAAATTCACTCAAGGAACCTTGAAATATTTTGTCTATATAAATTTTCACAATTAAAATATTATTTGTAAATATTTTAAAAAAATTAGGATCAACATTATCGTTTTTGAATCCATTATTTAATATAAATAAAGATATAATACCATACAAAGTACTAGGTTCCTGTTTGATACCACATATATCATTAAAAAATTAAAAGAATGATTCAAAAAAAATTATTTTTCCAAACTAGGGGGTTGAGAAACAAAATAATCTTCAGATATAAATCCATTTGTGAAATCAATTTCGACATCCGTTTGATATGACTTAAAATAATGAAAATAAGAAAAATATAACAAGATAATAATATCATCTAAACTGGAAGTACTAAAAAATAAATCATCAAAGTCCAAGCCTTCTTCGTGGGAGTATACTTGGGAAACTACTCGAGAATTACCTTCAAAAAAATTTACAGATTCATCCAACTTATTTCTAAAAATCTATTTCATTCCATCTACATACTTATGCTTTGGAAGAGAAAATATTATTTATAAAAAAAACATTAGGCACAAATTTCATATAAATAATCTAATTTACATAATTTAAAGCATCAACAACAATATTAAGAATATAAAAAAATACATTAGTTGAATTTTTAAATAATTCCAAAGAAAAGATTCCGTTTTTTTATAAAAACCCAACATTAATAATCATATTGTTAATGGTACGATCTTTATGAATCATATATGGTGTAGGATAAAATTAAGAATCATTTTTATCCCCCTCAATAGATATACTATATAGTGAATTTTATTCTTTAAAATTAAAATCCCTAAAATCACCTTCAATATTTTCATAAAAGATTTACAAACATCAAAATATTCATCAAACATTTTATGAAAAGATTATTAAACTGTCTGGGTATTCTTATTATAAGATGTTAATATTTACTATTAAAAGTGCAATGAATAATTATACCTTCAATAAAAAATTCACAAAACCTACCAGAGTCATCTTTTTTATTTAATATAAATACTTTACATCCAAAAATATTTAAATAACCCACAATTTTTTTCTACCTCTAAAAAATCCATAATGGGTTTTTTTTAAAAAGGTTCTAACATAAACTCTATTGAAAACATAGAATATAGTATTAAAAGATTATGAGAAAACAATTTTTCTAAAAAATATTAATTATGAAATGGTCAATACTTAATATGAATGGTTCAATTTTCCATTTTACAACACTATTTTTTGTGATGTTCTATGAGAATAAAAATTATGAGAATAGCAATTTTATATAATTTTTCTCAAAAATAAAATTAAAAAATGTACCTACATTATCACTAATAATAGAAACAGTTAAAAACCCTTAATACCTCAAACTAGACTACAAAAATCAATTAATATAGCTAACATTTCATGTTTATGAGTCATAAAATAAACACATAAAAATACTCTAAAATCATTAAAAAAACAAACATCTTTCCACTTAAAATAGAATTTTTCATTTGGCCAAATATGTCATGGTTTAATAATTAAAGAGTTCGAGAAGTTAAATCAAAATTTATAGATTTAAAAAATCCCATGTTATGTTTACCATTTAATTGCATAAAATATTATCTTTTATTTTATAATAAAATATAACATTTTGACCATAAATATATAAACACTTATTATCATAAAATTTAACATAAATACCCTCATCAAGTAATTGTGAAATATTAATCAAGTTATGTTTCAAACCATCCTTATATAAAAAATTACAAATTAAAACATCTTTTAAAAATCCAACTTCACAAAATACATTAACCTTTCCATTGAGTTATCTACAAAAGTGGCACATTTTCCATTTAATTTTGAATAAGAGAGGAAATTCAATTGGTCACGAGTCATATTATAAGAATTATAAACATACATGTACCAAGTGTTTTTTGTAGAGTCATCTAATTTTTTTACAACAAAAATAAATTTCCTAATATTTTTGGAACCAATGATATTTTGGGCCAATTATGTTAGAAATATAATTTGTAAGTACCCAACCAGATTTGTAACACATATCAAAATTTACTATAGAAGTGAAACTATTGTAAATAAAATTCGTGGTATAACTACGAGTTTAAGGAAATAAAATAGAACATTTGTTAGCATAATATCCTTTCATAAAACATTTAAAGAAAGTAATCGAGGTAAAATTTCTAGTTTAACACTTAACAGATTTTTTTTGAATAACTTAGGATTATATGGAATATAAAAAAATGGTCTTATATTTATTTAGTTTCATTATAGCCACCATTTTATCATATTTTTTAATTTTTTTGAACAAAAGTAGATAATGCCTCATTTAATATTAAAAATATTATTTCAAGGCAACCATTATCCCTCGTAACAGAATGCAAACCATCATAATATCCTCTTTAATACATGAAATTGAATTTATTATTTCTTATTTAAGAGATTTATTATTCTATTGGAATTTTTTATATTACATAGTAAGTCTATTATTGGATTATTTTAATTATTTAGTCAATACTATAACTCTTCAAAAATCACTCTATAAATTTTCAATTTTGTCATACAACTCATGAAAGTGAAAACAATCTCTTTCATAATAATAACTATAATCATAATCCTAACTAAAATATTTATTATTTTTCTCTATCAATGCTAATTTGGATGACTCGTTTTCAATTCTATATCCATTACTACAATTAAATTCTTCAGTGTAACCCCATCTAGCATGATAAGAATATTTCAATTATTTCTTGTAATTATTATCTCTCCCTTCAAGATTCATCTTTATATAGTTGGGTTTTATATATCCCTTCATTATACATTCATAACATGATAAATATGGACCATATGCGGTGCCCTTCATTTTTTAACTATTATTATTTCTCTCTTCACTAGGCCACTTCTTGATATTTTTATTTCTCTGCATCAAATTATAAACAAATTTGGTTATATTAAAAATTTATCTTTTATAACATTCTTTTCGCTTATATTCATATGACATGGTAACAAAATTTATCGATTTTAAATGCTACACCTTTTATTTTTACGGAATTTTATTTAGCGGCGTTCTTCAATTCATGTTCATCTTGAAGTCATAATCCAAAAAAATCCTCAATAATGTGCTCTTTTATGTTCTTTATTTCATCAAAAGAGACATTATTTTCATTCTATTTCCTTGTTAGTTATCTTTATAATCATTAAAAAGTATTGTGTTATCCAAATATTATACAATAGTTGAAATTACTTTGAAAATTCTTGTGAATTAGTGAAATATATGGTTTAAACTTTCTCATTAACATATTGAAGTCAAAAAACTCTTTTAGAAGCATTCCATGTTTGGTTCATATCAATATCTCTAATCAAAGGGGTGTAACTTATATAATCTTACAAATCTGACAGACTATTTTAAAAGAATAAAAAAGATGAAAACACTTCTATTAATAGAACAATATAATATTTTTACTACAATATAATTGAAAACATATCTTTCACAAGAATTTTTTATAAGATTATACGGGACAACTTCCAGTAGTACCTAAGAATTTCCCATTATTGACCAATATTATAGGCATCATTTTTTGAAGTATTCATTCTTTATGAATCTATAGTAAACATAATCATTACCATCAAAGTTAGGTGGATTATAAGGAAACTACGAATTCTTAAAATTTATTCACTCTATATTAATGATCATAAAAATAGACTATAAGGTCTTTAAAAAATTTTCAAATCAAAATATAAACAAAATACACTAAAATGAAACTCCCTAAGAACATCAACATTTGATACCAATTGTTAGGTCAAATTGAGTTATGAAAAATTTCCCAGATTGGGGAGAATAGATCAAATTATTATTTTTGAATAGATAGAATTATTATCTAAATTAATTATGAATGTTAATTAGAATTTTGAACTAGAATTTAAAATATATGAAACAATTCAAGGTTTTTTTTCATAAATATGTTTTGTCCAAAGTGGAACTAGTATACTCTTATACCTTTCCACTCAGCGATAGATATATTGTGAACTAATATGATTTTTAATAGGAATTCATAACCCAAATGGTCCAATCATTATAATTCTAGAGTCCCAAACTAATGAAAGAGAGTTAATTTTTTGGTAAAATCATAAATAGAATATCAAATCACCCAAGGGATAAGAAGAATTGTTATATAAAAATTAAATCTTGATGAAGAAGATAGATAAAAAAGATAATAATATGTACCTGTTCCTGAGTATAGTAAAATCTTATCTTGTCAAGCCAGTAGATGTTGAAGAAGATTTTTTCATCCTTTGAGGTATTTTCCAGTAGTGGAAAACACAATATATAAGATAACATGATTGTTCACAGAGTACAAATAGAAAATATCACTTTTAGTTAAATGTTCTCATCTCTTCATAATAATATGTCGATCTTCTAAAATTCATTCTAGTACCATATTTAAATTATTTGAGGATAAAACTAGAAAAACGGTATCAATTATATAGTTAAAACATTTAACATTTTAAAATAATAATACTTTATTATTGGAGACAAAGGGAAAGAGAGAAGGATATTAGAATTATATAATAACCAATCAACTCATGACCATAATTTAAAATAATGAAGACTAATTGAAACAAATTTGAAACCATTTGAAGGAATATTCTAAAATTTTTCTTTAATTATAGGTAAAAAATGAATTCCATTGAAATTTGAAGTTGTAAATTTAAATAATGAATTCAAAAATATTACAGTTAAAAAAGTAGTAAATATATAGAGAATATAAAAAACTAGTAACACAATATTTATGATATTAAAACTAGTTTGAATTATTATAATACCTCTAAATATAAATTTTGAAAAAATAAATTCGAATAAAAGAAAATAAAATAATACTTTTTTAGTTTCAAGGTGTATGATTAATGTATTAAGATAAAACACACATTGATATTCATAATAACATGTTTTAATTAATAGAAACTATTCTAATGGGTTCTATATAATTAATATGAATTTAAAAAGTCATTATAACAATTTAAATATTAGTAATGATAATGAAGTGAAAAAAACATAACAAAATACATAAAAGGATAATTTCTTGAGTTAAGGAAAACCTGTAGAAATTTAGTGAACTATATAGACAAATTCATGTAGGTGCTCTTCAAGTATAAATTTTTATCTAGTTAAGTGGATTTCCAATATAAGTGAATCGACGTCTATGATTCAAATAATCAAATTGATGAGGTCAAATCTACACATGTGATCCATGTAAGGGATTCATGTAAATGAATTCATCATGTAGTTAATTCACGTAAGGGATTCAAGGGTGTGAATTCATCCCATAGTCGATTCTCTCAGGAATATGAATTTCTCATGTATCTAAAATTCTTAACTATATAAATAGATTAACTTATCAAAATTAAGAGAAAATGTATGTGTTAAAGTTAGAATCAGCCTTTGGTCTAGTTGACTTGTAATCATATAATTTAATAATCTTTTTACATATTCATGAATAACTATAATTGAACTTCTATAAAGCCTATTATGATTTAGAAACAGAAGAATAAAGTTTTGATAAATTTACTAAATAAGAATAAAAACATTCATTAACATCATGCCTAATTTCACACATTATAAAGACCTATCTAGAATTTATGTTCTTATAATTAAGTATAGTTAATATTTGTACCTTTAGAAAAAAATGAATTTTGGATTTGTTATCTCAGCAAATGGTTTAAAAACCTTGAGTAACTGATTCAGGAAAATTTTCTATGTGAATTTCAAAATAGATACACGGATTATGATTTTTCTATATGATGTACAATATATTTGATCTATGGGAAATGTAAAATACATGTATAACTGATATTTAATGGTAAAAAATGGATTATTTTTCTTAGATTCACTTCATTAAACATGTTCAACTTATTATGTATAATGAAGACATGAAATATAAATATATTTTAAGTAATAAAAATTATGATAGGATCCAGGTCACAAATAATTGAATAAAATATTCAAATTATCAATAATTTTAAAGGAAATAAAACATAAAAATATTTTTAATTATCAAAATGTAATGTTGTTTAAGGAGCTACTCAACTATATGTTTAGATGATCAAAACGATGAGGTATGCATGAAAATGTTATAATGAGAAGTTACAAACTCTATTAAATGGAGTCTTAAAAAAAATGGAAATTCATGGGAATAATTTTATAAAAATATTAATTCTAATAAATAGTCCCTAGTTTTATTGAAAAAATAAATTAAATTTGGAAAAAAAATTATGGATGATGAAAACCATGTAGAGGATAATGGAAAATATGTTCTTTTAATTATTGATGTAAGAAATGATTAGAAATTTTATAGAACTAGAAACAGTATTATTTATAAGATTGACGTAGAAAAAAAACATTCAATTTAAAAAATATGTTTAAGTGATTAATAAAGACATCCAAATAGATAATATTCAGAACAAAAATAAATGTGGAATGAAACATTCTTGTGATCTGATTAGAAGAAAATAATGTCCCATATTTAGATGAAGCTCTCTACATGAATTCAATTTATGAGAAACCTAGAAGTACTTATTTATTTTCTACTATTATAGGTGTTTTGAAATATCATACTATGAATTGAATAAGAAGTTTGAGTTTGATACATTTAGACACCATGGATATATTTTGTTTTAGGAATTATTTTCAATACCATGAAATGAAAAAGATGAGTTCATCACTTGAGGGGGAAAAAATTTTTGAAATGGGTGTTCTAACATATTATTCATTTGAATTTGGAATTTTCAGAAGAACCTAGTAATAATGGAGTTTGAGGTATTCCAATCACACTTTCTACCACTTCATCAGATCTATTACTCTAATAATTTAGAGAGAGTGTTGGTTTATGAAAATATGGGACAAAGGGGGATTTATTCTTGTGAAGCTAAAAATTATAATATGTTTGTTGAATTATGTGTAGGATGTTTTTTTCCTTGATACATCTGATTATTTTCAAACTATTAAATGAGAAATTAGAATATTTGAAAATAATATCACATGAACGATTGTTTATTAACACTGTATAAATCCTTGTTTGTATATATATTGTTCTCTATACTGGTTTATACCATTTTGACATAGAAAAGATCAAATAAAGAGACATTACTAAGAGAAGAATTTAGTATCATCCTTGTCTCTAATAAATATGAAGAGAATGGGAGTTTCATTAATGGAAGACAAAGAGATTGGAGAAATCACCACGTATCCATTGAATTTGTTTGTTAATAGGGGGAAATTTTCAGAAGAAATATTGACATTAAAAATGTTAAGGGATATTGAAAAAAATATAAAGGGAGGTATTATTGATCCCAAGGGTTGAATTTAATGTCAATGATTGAAAAATAAATGTTTTGTTAGTTCAGATGAAGTGTCGATGCATTGTGAATTCTTATGAACTCTATTAGTGACATTGTTTTTTTATAGTTGAAAAATTATACTTATCAATGTGATTATTGTTTATCTACTATTTATTGACTATGGAATGTGGAAATGAAACCTGATGAAGTGAAAAATTATTGAAATAAGTGGAATCATCCCTTAATTGGTTAAATAATTGTTTTCAAGAAGGACATGAAATATTTATATCATTTTATGAGAAATTAAAAGCCTTTAAAAGATTATTAATTTAGAATACAACACTATGGAGTATATAAGTCATTAGGATTGAAACTTTGGAATTTAATAAGGCCCAATATGTTTTTGAGTATCATTAGATACTAACATAATGGTAGTTTGTAAAAACAAATTATTAGAATAAGGGTAAATTAAATCATATGAAAAGGTACCATGACTAGAATATGGGTACTGGGAAGATTAATAATGGTTTGGGAAGATATTTAAGGGTTATACATAATTATAATTACTTATATGAGGTTGATTTTCAACTCTCAAAAAAGGTAACCGGGTAACTAATTAAGGGTACTAGCCTTTCATGAAGGTAATTAAGGCACTGCCAAGGGGATTTAGGGTTGCCTAATGGTGACCAAGGAGCTATACAGGGTTACTGAGATTGTGAAACGGTAAATATTTTGACACTATACTATATACATGCACTTATTTATGGGTACCGCAGTAGACCACGTATAACATAAAGGTCATTCCATCACTTCTTAAGGGTAGTATGACGTCGCGTAAGGGTAGTCAATGTATTTAGAGACTTTGATATGGGTAAGAGATACATAGAGGAACTTGTGTAAGGTTATGGGTAGAGGTATTTTATTATATTTAAAGGTAATCTTATAACCACATAAGGGAAACAATGGGATTTTTATTCTCTTATATGTTAAATGATACCACCTGACATCATTTTATACAACATATTATCACATTCTATTAGAATTTAGTAGTTTTAACACCACTAATAAATTTCTACCTCATGTAATTAAGTGCTAATACCAGTCATCAATTTCTACCATTAGAAGAGGAAAACTACCATGAGAAGAGAAGTCACTATTGTGAGCTATAAGGGTATATGTTTCTATCATGAGATGTGATGGATTAAAAGAAAAATGAGTATTTAAGTTTCATAAATTTAATTTTCAAGCATGCACAATGTTATAAAGAAACAAGGAAGACCCTACACATGAAATTCAATCATGTGATATTCATGGATATGATATATTAAAATCGAAGTGAGATTTGAGGAATTTATGAGATCATGGATAAAATTATAATTTTTTTGAAGAATGTATCTCCAGTATTCAAGGGATTCAAATAAGTATTTAAATGGGTATTGATATTATTTCAAAAATGATAAATCTATAACTAGTTGAATAATTTAAATGTGATGTTCCTACTATCAAACATCCTGGGATTTCATAAATTTAAAGATAGAAATACTGAATCTGATAATTTTGATAATATTATTCATGTGAATTTTGTGAATATAAATATCATTACAAGTATTAAAAAAATGTATTTTTCATTATGAGATACTTGATCCCTTGTAAAAGAGTATTCTGAGAGAGGCATATACATCCAATGTCATGGAAGATGGGAAGAATCTATAATGAACCATATATGGAAGGAGTTACAAGATGAGAATAACAACAAGCTATTACTGATGATCATTATGATATACAACAGAAAACATAATATTAGAGCCTTTTGGAGGAAGACAGTCAACTACATGGTTGATTATCATTCTTGTTTTGTGTCTACCATGAAGAATTAACAAATTCCTTTAGTTGGATCTAAAATAAGTAAATTAATATTTTAGTTGGTGATGAAAGTGGAGAAACAAAATGAGACTATATGTTTATCAGACTTGGATAATATGTGGTCATAGTCACTTTTTTTATATTGAAGAATCTATTTTGGGTTGTCTACCTAAAATTAAAAGGAGTAAGATTTATGATGATCCTTGTATATATATGTGTTATTATCTCTTTTTTGGTAAAATTGAAAATCAAGATCTATTGAGAGATAATATTGAGTGTATCAAGAACTCTCAAATTTTAATAGGTTTAATTATATTGAATGAATGAATTTATAAAAAAATTACCACTGTTTCACCACTTCCTAGAGGCTCTTAACTAGTTTTTTGGGTTCTACGATCCCATTCCATGATTCCAGTAGTGATGAAAGATACAAAATAACCCATTCTAGATCCCTGAATGTTACCTTTAAATCCATCTAGAATCATTGAACGTATATATAACCTAAATTAAATAAGTGGGATATCAACAACCACTTACATAAATTATCTTACAAGGTTAGGGGAAGGATGATGCTACTAAATTGAGATCTAAAACACATTTTACAACTTTTAGTTATAGTGAAAATATGTATTTGTTCTCTAATACAAGTACAAAACATATTATTCTAAAGTTATCCTATAGTAAATCCCAAGGATGATACAAATTTCTAATCCAACCCATAAAAATGCACCATAATTTATCATATATCCAGAAATGGGAAGATAAGTCACACCAAACACACACCACATCAGACACAAATACACAAGGTATAAATTTTAAAAACAAAAATTAAATATATAATAATGAAATCTAAAAAAAATGTAATTTATGTGGTTTTAAATAAATCTCAATCTATGTGGGTACATTAAAAAAAATTATTGAGGAATTGGAAGATGATTTCAATGTCAATAATTTCCATTGAACAAATTTTTACACCTTACAATATAAATTTGAGCCCATTCCGTGAAACTTTTTTCCCAACCGTATAATATTCATAAAGATTACGCACTACTTCACCTCTTCCATTTGTTTAGGAATTGGATTTCTAGATTCACACTTTTTAAATGTTTTGATACTTATCTAAGAAATATCTTACTCATGGATGAACCTTGTATTGTGTGTGTCTATGTATATTAATGAGATAAGGTAAGCTATAAATGTTATCAAATATGAGGAAGTTTTTTTGGCTTCAAATTCCATCTACCACTATTGTGTAATTTAATTCCCATGGGTAGTGGGGTGTGCGAAGCCACGAAGATGGTGGAACCATGTGAAAGGTTTTTATAATAGGTGGTATTGGTTTTAATGAGAATCCAATCCATTAAGAATAATAATAATAAATTTTTTAGAAGTAAAAAACAAGACAATATAATTATTCTTTATTTCCATTTGTAAAACTGAAAATTGAATACCACTGAAAAATATAAAAAATTCTAAAATAATTCAAAATTTTTGTTTCAAATTCCATTAAATAAATCTTAACACTCATATTCATGTCACTTTAAAATGAATAACTAAAATTAATTTAGAAGTGGTTTATACTACTGGTAAATTCTGAAAAACTGAACCACCGATAAAACAATTGTGCTGTAGTGAAGGTCAAATTTATATAAAACTAATAAGGTTTGTAACTCAACTAGAAAAAATTTAACTGATGCAATTTATTTCTAGATTAATAATCTATAGGAATTATTAACTTCTATTAATTGGTGTATGTAAGTTTTTATCCACAAATCTTAATCCATTTTATTAAGAACTTATAAGGAGATCAATACTCTAATATAGTTATAATGGTTCTAATTAATATCTTCTTTAATTTAGGATTATAGGTAATAATATCTCACCCCCTGTGATTATTTGATCAATACTATCATCTTATACAAGTCCTTACCTCTTATATTCTTTGACCACTGTAGATTGGTATAGTAAAAATCATTTACAATAACAAATTTTATGTCCCTTGAAAATAAAAAAATAGAGGCACAAAACTAATAAATTAAATAGTAAATAGATATATAAACTCTTTCACACAATCATAGATATTATAATATTTTTTTTAAAAAAATATATTTAATCTTGATATTCAGTACACATTTTTAGGAATCAAAAAATATTATCATTGTAACGATTTCATTAAATATCTTAGTTTCTGAAAGATTTATTGAAATTTATTGGAACAATCGTTAAAAAAATAGTATCAAATATATCTTTATAAATTTTTTTTGTTTATATTTAATTAAATAAAATTTTAATATTTTTATATTATGTACATTGTTTATAGGATATGGTTTTCAATTGAGATATCTCAAATAATTAGTTCTTTAACTTATGAGATTTAAATTAAAATAAATACATTAATTAATCATTTTTAAAATGGATAAAGTGTCTTATTAATCCTCAATATAAGGATGTTGATAATATAATTTAGAAAATAAATCAACACAATTTGAGGGTTAATTGATATAGATTCCAAGGAAGAAACAATTTATCATTAACAATTGGATGTTATCCTTTAAAAATTTATATGATATGATGGACAAGGATATACATTGACATATTCCACCAAGACTCTACATTATACAGTTTCATAAGAAATGGAAGAAACTGAAAATAGATCTTTTATGATGTATACATATGAAAATATCCATATAATCATTTAGTTTATTCTCAATGAGATGAATACTGATGTTTTATACAAATAAACACATGTACAACTATTTTTTAATTCACATGCATATTGAGAGGAACACCTAATAACAATGAAGTGGCATTTTTAGAGGATAATTATAATAATAATAGTGTAAAATATTTTTAAAAATGTATAACATTAAATAAATTATATTTAAAATTATTTTCATTATTTATATTAAAGTATTTGGTAATAATTATTTAAAGGTCCCAGAAAAATTTATTTGTCACCTTGATGAGTCAAATGGTGAGAATGTGTATAATAGACTAGATATATGAGGCATGCTAATATTTATATTTATATTATTGAATAATTTATAATTTATAAATTTATTTTAGTGTAAAATATGTCTAAAAAATCAAAAACCATAATATAAACTTGGTTTTCCATAGAATGTTAGGACAAAAATACTCTAGTTATTTCTGATATATAATAATAGAACACCTTTGAATATAATACTTTTTTTAGCAAAAAATGAATTTATAATTACTTGTTAAATAATAAAATGACTTTGTTTTGGTATTAAAATAATGAAAAATGATCTTTGATTGATTTTTCTATTATAGATAAAATCATTAAATATTGAAGGACTTTGATATATATTATTATAAAGTTTTGGTATAAAATACAAGAAAGAGTCAATGTTGTCTAAAATGATGAAGGTTAAAGGAATCCTCGTATACCACTAAGTTATATTCCATTGTTAAAGATCATAGGAAGAAAGAATAATGAGTGGATTGGAATCATTTAATTTATAATAATAAATATTTGTAGACTAATTTTCATTTTTACAGGTATGAAAGATAATAGTATTTTGTTAAAGAATAATTTTTTTCATTCCTTAATGGTGTACATAATAGACAAGTAGAGGAAATAGTTACCTTGAATAAACCAGATGATCAATGAAAAACTAGACTCCACATTAGAAAAATAAATACTCATGTTCCAAAAAACAATTAGAGTACTAAGAATTTCTCTGTATTCATCATTAGGAGGGTATAACATATTCATTTTTTAGAGTAGAATATGAGCTATAAATTAAAAAATTATTAAAATTTCATGGTCTGATGTGAAAATTTAGGGTATTTATTCTTAGAGAATTTTGTGACTTATTAAAAAAAACTAGAAAATATTATGTTTGATGAGAATTATATGTACTTTAGAAACTATAATTTTTTAACCAATAAATGAGTGAAGAAAGATTTAAAAGATAGTATATGAGATCATATTTTCGGGAAAATTAAGGAACAATATCACTTAATAATAAGTTATTTGTTGAAATAAACCACATTTAAATCTAATTCTTGATATACACAGAACAATACAAAGTATTTTTTATAATTTAAATTGTGATATATGTGTCATACATGATTAAAATGATCAAAAATGAAAAAATTGTATTTTATTATTACTATAGACTATACATAAGTATCATACAATAAAAAAATAAAAAAAACCCCGGGTCTTTAATAGATTGGATTAACCAATTAAAAACTAAAAATATAATCTTAAATTAATATTTTCGAACTTTACTTCTATTTAATTTAAAAATTCAAATGGAAACATGAGTTAAAAATTCAAATTGAACTTTAATACCACACAAATAATCCTAATTCAATTTCATTACACATTGAATTAACCAACCATACACTCTTAACAAATGGGAAAATCAAATCCATCAATACATACTAAATACAATTTCATTTTGACTATATTACTAATGTATTACTCATTCTATGGAATTGTACACCCTTAACCCCCATTTTAACACTCCCACCTCTAACTAGCTAATACCAAAACCTTTAGCTACATATAAGTGTCAACCTAAAATATTTTATGAACAATAATAATTTATATAGTATTTTAACTTATAAAACAATCTATATTAATATATAATAATTACAAGCATATTAAAATGGAAATAAAATATGAAATAAAATATAAATAAAGAATATGACCATTATATACATTATCTAAATAAAAAATACGACCCAAAAATTTAATGAACATTTTTATAAATAATATATATCATATTACATGAATAATTAATAAATTTTAATTGTTCTGTAAACCCTTATCTTTATAAGACTTAATATAAAGCATTAAGAAGATAATTCTACAACTTAATCACATTAACCCAAAAAAGTTTTATATTCAACCATGAAAATCCGCATACTAGTTTTCCAATGCTTAAACCTCAAAAAAATAAAAAAAATATTTTATTCATAAATAAATTCCCATTAAAACTTATTTTAAAAAATTTAGTTGACATATATTTTAAAAAATATAAATTAAAATAAAATTCATTAATAATGATTCAATTAATAGTTATTTTTTCAAAATATTTAGTATCAATTATAAATTAAAAGTAATTCCTATAGAATAGTTTTGTTTCAAACCCAACCCATTACCTTAAGGATATGATTCCACTATAAAACGTTAGTCTTCAATTCATAAAAACAGAACTATTGAAATTAAAATTCAAATTCAACATGTAAAAAATTAAACCAATCAATCTTGCAGAAATTTTACAATTCCAAAAAAGAATAAAAAATGTTATTCAGTTTTTTTGTATAAATAATTTTTTCCCCATTATGAAATACTTCAAAAACTAAAAAGTTTTTTATTTCTAAAATATAAAGGAAATAAATTAAAAATATATATACAGAATAATTTTTATTAACAAATTTTCATTAAAGATTCTTAATTATTTTTGGATGTCCCTAATAGTTTTATTCGAAATTAAAACATTAAATTATTTTATCTGGTACCAAAAAACAATAATAAATTTGATTTAAAAATTTTCATTGAAATAAATTAATTAAACCAACAAAAAAAAATAATAATATATTCCAAAATACCTTTTCATAACCCCTTTTAATTGTATATCTATCTTCTGAAGAAAACATTCATATATAAATTAAAATCCAAATAATACCTATATAAATAAACCTATTTGACCAACAAAATATTATCCTCAAAACACTATTAAAACACCACTATGGATTTCCATTTAGAAAACTCCATAATATTTAAATCGAAATTCCTAGATAAATCATAATTCAGGGATGCAAATCATATTTCAAATGTTAAATCATTTATAAATCACATTTACTAAAAATAATCATTTTTCAAAAATATTATACTTTACAAAATATGAAAACCTTTTTCACATTAAAACTATTTTAAAAACCCCAATAATTTCTAAATATTGCAGAAAATTACAAACATACAACTAGAAAATTATGATGTGAAAATACGATATTATTAATTTTATGTATGATGCCTATAATTAAATAATTACCCACCATAGGTTTTCTATCAACTAAAATTATCTAAAATTCATTGATTATACAGTTTTTCTATGTTGATATTGATCAGTCCTATC
Source organism: Viscum album (assembly GCA_963277665.1). Lineage (NCBI taxonomy): Eukaryota > Viridiplantae > Streptophyta > Magnoliopsida > Santalales > Viscaceae > Viscum > Viscum album. The sequence goes on from OY728136.1 coordinate 1,881,554,999, forward strand.
ATTGGTTCATTTTAAAAATTGTATCTCTAATACAATTTTACAATTCCCAAACCCAAATTAAAATTTGATACATTTGAAATGGTCACCCAAAAAAATCATGTTTTTATGAATTATTATAAATCCATCATGAGGAATCAATATATTAGGTGGATTCAAAAAATTTAAGACAAAATAATAATTTTCTTTGTCACTCATTGGGAATATATTGTTCTTAATATAAAATTAAAATGAAATTAAAACAATTTATGTGATAAAATATATATTTAGTTATTTTATGAGTAACACACACAAAAAATAAATAAATAGTACAATTAAAATGAAAAATAAAGTAGTTAATGATCATTTATCATCTCCCATTTTATTAACACTATCCAAAGACTAGATCACCATCAATGTCACATCATGGAATTTGAGTCAGTGAACCCAATAATAATTATTTTACTAGGTGAGGTGTCCGTGGATAATTATTAGTTATCCACACAATAATATGAGGCATTACCTATAAAAACATACACCAACTATTCTATATCCAAAACCGCATGATATACATGAAATATAGCCTCATAAGAATAAAAGATTCATATAAATATATTTGAAATATCCAAGATAGAATGTATAATAACAAAAATGAAACCACTATATGTTGCTCACACATATTGAATAGATGTTATCTTGATCACCAACAACATAATTTTTCCATCATAATAGGACATCTTATCCACAAGCTATCTATATTATCCATCCATATTTAAGAACCATGAGTGAAAATATCTACATCTATAATATTTTTGGACATAAGTAAACAAAAATAGTCTTCCATAAGTGGAAATTATAAAAAATATATATAGTTTTAAAACATTGAGATTTTAAAAGAATAATATTATGTTTGATAGCATATTCAATACACAACATCTGTCTTAAACGACCTAAAAAATAAATAACCCTTATAAACTAGATAGTAAATTAGTGACATGAATTGGATTACATAATTGATGATATATAAAAATATATATATGTGTGTGAATCAATAAAATTTCTTGAAAAATTTTAACGAGTTTTTTACTTGAGTCGATTTATTCATGAAAAATATCTTTCATCCAAAATATTTTTATTTTATTTTGTGAGAAAATATTTTAACTGAAATTATAAAATATATAAAAATTATTTAATAAAATTAAATTGATTTTTTGATATCAGACTACCAATGTTAACTTAGGGATAAATTTTAGGATTTTTTGTCAAATATTGATTATTTATGTGAAAAGTGAAAAACCATGATTATTGTAAAAATTTCATTTCTTTTAATTTAATTATGTAATATAAAATTCCCATTATGTTTTGATTGTAATTTAAACTAACATTATAATTAATAATTTATTTTTAAAATCCATAATTTCATTTGAATCATTTTCATATTGGATTTTATAATATATTAATTTTCTTTGGTTAAAAACATGTGTTTTCTAAAAACTATTATGAAGTGAATAGTGTTTCTCTATTTTAATGAATTAAAATAATCCATAATGGTGAATTATTTAAATAAATTTTATATAATATATTTCAATAATAATTAATTTAAATTCATACAAATACTTTTACTAGTCATTATGCTTACATAAATTCCTATTTTTCATGAAAACACACTTCTTGAAAAATCATTTTTTCCTCAAGTCTACAGGTATAATTTTAAAATAATTATTACATTAATTTTAATTTAATTTCAAAAAAAGGATTACATATTTTTAATGAAAATAATTTATATTTTATAATATGGTGGACTTAATTTTAGGTCAAAACTAATAGTGAGAAAGTAAAAAATCATACACCGTATTGAAGGTGAAAATGAGTTTACAGAGGTGTTTATCTAAAAATATATGGGGTAAAGTAACCTATACACTTGTCTAAATTATATTTTATGGAAATTTTTATAACATATATAATATAAGTATCATAAATGGTAAATTTTGGAGCTTTATTATCATTAAAGGAACATTAAATTATAATGATAAATTAAACAATTACCAGTGTGACAATCACCGCACTTATAAAAGGCCACCCACACATATCTCATATTTAATCATTAAATGTATTTTGGATAAAAAATAACTTCGCAAATAAATTAGTTGATTTCTTACCCAAGAACCATATAACATTTTTTGATGTAAAATCTATCCTAAGAAGGGTTTTTATGCTAATATAAAAAGGTTTTATAATGTCGAGGTATCATTCTTGACCAATAATTTTTATTTTTTATCTACTTCCACCTCCTTTAAAAATTTTACACTTTTAAATATACAATAAATCCATTATTTTTCACATAATTTTAATTTATTATATTAATGTAATAACCTAAATACACCACATATTCCATAAAATGGTAAATCAATCCATTATTCAGGTGTTCGAATGTCTACTACCCCATGAACGAATTTAACCATCTTTCCCATACTCATGTGTACATACAGTCTATTATCTCTCTTATTGTATTGTAGGCAATTAATCACAACTAAAATCCATTATTGATTTTAAAAGAATAATTATTGAATAAAAATGTAAATTTTTTCATCATTGTTATTATATTTATGTTTATATAATGATCTCTTGGACCATAATCAATCTACCAAATTTTTTTTATATAAGTCAAATATAGTAAAAACATTAAAAGTGAACATAAATGATTAAATAATTATATATAGAATGTAAATAGATAAAATAAAATGACTTTTAATCTTGAAAAAAAATTATTAATTAGTTGTGTAATTAATACAAGTTTACTATTTAGGAAGTTAAAGAATTTATGTGCAAACCAGACTCAAGGTACGTAAACCTTTTTTTCTTAAACTACATTTTCAAAAGTATTATATATTTAAATTCATAATATTTTTCTTAAATGTTCCTAAAAATGTATCATGAAAAGTATTATAGGTATTTAAATTGATGATAATGTACATTTTAAAAATATTTTAGTTTCTTTAAAATGTTTAAAATAAATTAAAGTCGCTTTTTAAGGACTTACATAAGGCACCCATTTATTTTAATCATTGATCTAAATTTTTTCAGGATTTATTTTATTTGTGTTTTTATTATGTGCCCATATTTTTTAAAATTATGTTACGAATGTTTTATATCGACATAGAATAAATTATAATAATTTTTTTTTCACTTTTTAATTTATTTTAAATGTTTTCAAAGGGAATATTTTATTGGAATGTTTGACTTTCATTAAATAAGGAATAAAGAATGTTCATTTTAAATTTGTACAACGAAAATGAATTTTCCTACTACTGTAACTATTATTTAAAGTTTATATTCCTTTACATGATTTTTTATTTTATTCCAAAAACCCACATTCTCTTAACCTGGGTATTCTGTTATTAAAAATAAGGGTTGAAATGGGATAGATAATTTAATATCAAAAAATGTTTTCTTATGGGTTAAGATAATATTTTATGAGTGTAATGTTGAAAATTGATGGCTTTTATATGTTAAGATTATGTGATGGTTCATGATTTTTTTATAATGACGGGTGGTAACATTATACACCAATTATAAGTTGTTATATTATAAACCATGGATGGTTAGATGCATTATAAAGTAAGTATGAGTGGTTTCATTATAAATCAGGGATGAGTGGGTCCATGATAGGCCTTTCATGAACTGGGTATGGAAGTCAACCACATGGTTATTCAATTTATATGAGAGGTACAAAAAATAATGTCTCAATAAAACTATATTTTTTATAATTGATTGATATGAGTTTTTATAGTAATCATATAATTGATAAAAATATGTGAAATGGGATAATCTTTAAATAAATGTATAATACTATAATACCCCTGTATTTTATAGTATGTATCATATTATATAAAATCAATTTATTTGATAGTTTACATTACCTAAGTGAACCATGATACACTATTAAATATTAACACAACCACTATGAATAGTAATTTTCGTTTAGAATTATAGCCTTACCAATGAAATTATAAATAAAACATAAATATCTCATAAATTAAAATATTATATATTTATATTATATAAGATGTAACTAATTGTTTTCAGAATGATAAATTAATTGTTGGATTTTTTGTAAAGTGTAATAGTTTAATTAATGTTTTATAATTAAAAAAATGGTTTAACTAATTTCTTTTTTACACACAATAGAGTTATAAATTTATATATTTTGCCTAATGGTTATATGAAAATTTTATAAGACATTAATTAATTTTTTAATGTGGCATAAAATCAATTTTAATTATAAAATTGTTGTTTTTTGAATAAATGACAATTTTAGTTAAAAAATAATGTAATTTATATTTATAAAATTGATTTTATAAAATTGATTTCTTTTTTTAAGTATAAACATCATGATATGGTTGTGATAATTGTTTGGGATTTTTAAAAAAATAGTTGAATTTTCGGTGAATAGTGAAATACTTTGTTTTGCAGTATTAGCTAAATACCTGAATTATTGAGTAATTTATAATGTATTGATAATGTGAGAATCAATATTACAAAATAACGTGAAATATTCAATTTACATAGTTAAATGATTCAGTACTATTAGTAGTCTTGAGCAAAAATAATAAAATAATGAATAAATTAATAAAAGTGCCCATATGCTCCAATATAAAAACAACCCTCACCACCTATTCTCCGTAAACATTATAATCCTTTAATAATGTCTAATTTCTTACCCATTAATCTCGTAATTATATTCACCACATTATTTTATTTTTCTCTCACCAAAAGACTTTTTCTATGTCTCTGAAGGAGATTCTCAAGGAGATGACACAAAAGAGGTAACACCTTCTCTATTTATCATTCAATTTCAATTATTTTATTAACCTTCCATAACATCCCCTATAAAATGAAACATGGTAAATCCAATATAATATTTATACATAAATTTCATTATTTTAATGAATATCCCCCTACAATTCTCATGCCTTCCTATATTGTTCTAAAAATGAAAGCATCATCTCTCAGGTGTCCATTTACCACCTTATTATATGGTGGTTTATTATTTAATAATAAAATCTACTAGGATGGTTATAAAACAATTATTATGGATTAAAGAATAAAAAAATAAAAAAATTTACATTACAAATAATTTTATGTTTGGGAACCATTATATATATATAATATTAACTAAAAAACAAAACCAGTCCATAATGATCAAAAACACCAAAATAATTCCAATAGTTATCTTTACACTCTATGAAATATACCACACTCTTATATGAAAAAATGTTATATAATATCATTTAATAATATAAAATTTCATTAAAAAACTCAAATTTTAATTACATAGAATTATTCATATTTGGAAAGATTTTTCATACAAGTATATAAGTGAACCAATCATGACAACCAAGGAAATTAACACTCATGAATGAAAAAATTGAATTTTATAACTCAAAAAATAGAATAAATAAACTTAATAAATTTATAATATTTAAAATAAAATATTTATAGTTTCTGAATTATATTATTAATGAATCAAATTTTATTATCCATGAAATTAATTTCATGTGAAGAACACTTTCATATATAAGGTAAGGATTATCCCTAAACCTCCATTTTTTTCCTTCAAGTTACACTTTAATTATATTTACCTGAATGAAATTATTAATTTTTATTATTTACTCATAAAATATTATTTGTGTATGCTCCATCAATATATACCTAGATCAATAATTATTTCTTTTAAGGATAATTACATGTTTTATAAGGTTCCCTTTTCAATTCATCCTGATAAGAAATACTGATTAAATGGAACTCTTCAATTTCTTACCCATTTTCATGATCACTAAAAATTTGTTTTAAGCCTCCAATATTTAACTAAAATTAGCCATTTAATCATGAAACTCTGTCTTTTTTCATTTATGGTTTTTTTATAAAAATTACACCATTTTTCCACATCAAGTCTCATTAATATTTTCCCTTAAACCGTAGTAATGTGGCTCATTTATAATGTTTATTAAACATTTCATCCTTGTTTTCACTTTTTTTGGATGTCAATTATCATTATTAATGATTATTTTACTTTATTAATATACATGTATTATTTAAATCAAATCTTTCATGGATACCATTATGATATTTCCTTTGGTTCTTAATTTTCCTCCACTTATTCATTGTGTGTGGTGTATGTATACTTCCCTTTTATTTATGATCATCATTCCTTGACAATTTTATTAAATATATTTCTTCATGTAACATTGATATGATTTTTATCTTAGTAGTATACCATTTTTTCAGGTGGTTTTTTATTTAAATTTGTATTAACTATTTAAATATTGATAAATTTATATTTTTAACTAAAAATAGATTTTTTGATAATTCATATTGTTCATCAATTAAATATATGTTTAAATATTGCTTTGGAAATGATGTTATGGGTGGGGCCTGGTTATAAATATTCTCATGTTTCATTAATATGTCTCATGATACAGGACAATTAGAAAATAATATTTTATTTTTTGATTCCAAGAAGAATCAGACGCGTTTCTACCTACAAGATTAAACCATCTTGTCTTGATAGTAGTAGTTCATGTGCCCGATATATCGCATTAAAAAATTAATCATTTCCTTATTAAAAATTTATTTATTAATTTCAATTATAATTTTACTATGTCAAAATATATTGATGCATTTTTATTCAATATTAATTGATGGTATGTGGCTTTTAGTTATTTACTATTCCATTATGAATATGCATTATAGAATTTATTTTTCTTATTAATCATCCATGTAACACTTTCTCAAAATTTGATATCAACCATTAATATTTCCTACCACATGTTTTAAAGACGAATCATTGAATAAGTGTCAATGAAGAAATTTATTTTTATTTGTTATGTTATCTGTTTTATTACTAATGTACGAAGGGAATAATGTGTGTATGCATTTCTTCAAGAATACAAAACTAATTGATCTTTTGGGATGTGATATCTTTTTAATCATCAATTTTAAAAAACAACCACATTCTCTGGCCTACTGGGGTTGGGGTTGTCATAGTTGGTATCATGGCACATTTACATGAAGCCTTGAGAACATGATGTTAAATAAACATGGGAATTATAATAATTCATTATAGTGATTTTTTTGCTCAATAAGCTTGATTAATATGATATAAGGTAGTGTTTTCCATTATTTAGTGATGGTTCTTAATAGATTAAAGGTAATCAATAACCATAGACAATATAGTGATTTCCCCATTGAGAAAATCAATATAGTTAGTGTTGAAGATGAGTGAATCATGACCATATTTGGAAAAATTTCTCACGTTATGATTAATAAACCTAATATACCTATTTTGGATCATTTCATGCGGTAGAAGCCAACATATTCTAGTGGGACTATTAATCCAAATGTAGCTAAGTTATGGATAAATGCTCTTGAAACAATATTTCTAGCATGAGGATGCAATGAAAATTTAAATGTAGTATGTTATGTATATTATCTCTAGGGAGATCTTGATCAATAGGGGTCATTGATCTAGAATACTAAAGAGGAATATGATATATAATAAATGGGAAAGATTACATATAAATTAAAATTATTCAAAAACTATTTTCCTTATGTGAAGATAAATGAAATGAAGATAAAATTCCATTGATTCAAGAAAAATGAAAAAGAGAGTGTTTCAAAGTAAGTGGATTCCATTACAAGGATATCTAAGATTAATATTGATTATATAAATTATTTAATTTTTTTTGATAATTTATTTAAAGGACTTATTCCATGATTCCAAATGGGACTGGATTATCAAACATTATCATTATATGATGAAATAGTATTAATTGAGATCCTAAAAGAGAATTAATTTTCTATGTAATATATGTTCAAGGGAAATAAAAGAAATAAAAGATATTTTGATATACATAGAAAACAAGAACAATCAAAGGAGAATATGAGAATGAGGGAATTCCAATTATGCGACAATTGTTGAGAGAATCATTCTAGAGAATTATTGAAAGGCATGGGAGCTTTTTATAAGTATAGAGATAAGGATAATTGATCTAATGAATGCAAGGGGAAGAAAAAAATAAATTTTGTTCAATGAATCAATTGTAATGAAATAGGGAACTATTCATATTTTTTCTTGAAGAATCAAGGGAATATACCATATAAATGGCCAAGGGGAGATGACGAAGCTTATGAAATCACCAAACTAAAGTAGAAATGACCAATTATGTGGTTTAATGTACATATATCCTATTATAAATAAAATGATTTATTTTATTTTGGGTGATCAAACTCATTTATATCTACCCAATTATCCATGAAAAATAAGATATTTCCATTTTGAAATAATTAGGTTTTTCTAGTCAAGACCCATAAGGGAGGTGTAATTGCAATAAAAATGTTACGAGTAGTTCACATTTCAACTTATAAACATGTTTTTTTTCAAACTAGTCATCAAATATATTTTTAACATTGATATAATCCTTACCATGTTTTGGTTTTAAAATTATGATGTGAAAATTCATTTAAAATAAATGAAATTGTAATTTTTTGGGGACCAAGTTGGAAGGAGAAGGAAGTAAAAAAAGATATTGCAGTTATAGAGTGTTATATTTTGGTGTCAAAGAAGATAAATCAAATAACATTTCAATGGACTTGATAATCAGATGATGCTTTTCACGACGCATTAGGGTTTTTCATGATGTGTCAGGGGTTTTTCACGTGTGGGTCGATGAGGCCTATAAATAATTGGTGACCCCCTCTCATTTGACTGGATCTACACATTAAGAAATCCCAATATTTGAAGCACGGAATAATTTTATGTAAAGGGAGTTGCGAGAAAGAAATATAGTTGCACACAAGAAGGAGAAGTTGTGCACAAAAAGGTAGTTTCACACAAGAGGAATTTCACTAAAAAAGTAAAATATTGCACACATGGAATAAAAGTTGTATGGAATACACCTAAAATTGTGTGAAAATGATTTGAGTTCATCACAAGTATCACCTTTTATCGAAGGTTGTTCTTATCATCTTTTGGGTAAGAAATATAAGAATTTTATTAAATATCAAACTATGAAAGTGGATTAAGAAGTATTAAAACATTATTTTTACGTATTTGTGCTAAGAGGGTGTACATGCTCTCGTGAATTATTTTGCAAGTGCTACATGAGTATAGGGGTATATCCTACACATTTTATTCCACACTAAATCATTGTTTTCTAGTTTATTTATTTGGTATTTTTTACTCATTGTATTCTACATAGATACTCTTGTTGTGTAGTGATACTTGTAAATCTTGTGTTCTTATTGATGTGTGTTTAGTAGTAAAAAGACTCTTTAAAAACAGTCCAAGGTTGTTTCAAAACAAATAGGGAAACACAAATGAAAATGATGTCACTAATTTACCGCCTCCCCCTCTCATTGATACATGGATCCTGACAGGGAAACATCATTTTCAAGGATGATGTAGAATATTATAACTTTAGAGATGAAAATTTATCATATGATTCTTATCTAGATTCACCCTCAATTCCTCTACAAAATAAAATTATTGGGAAGGAAGAGAAAAAATCATATAGGGATGAGGAAATTGATCTTTAAATTTAGAATGTACCAATTTTATGAGAATACATAGATATGTTTACTAAGGAATTATCATAGAGCCCCTAGAGTTTAATGTTGAGTTTACCATTGATTTAATCCCTATTCTACGAACAATAATAAAGGATCATTATAGAATGGGAATTGTGGAATTAGTGGATCAGAATAAAAAACTATAGGAGTTGAGTACTAATGGATTTATTAAACACATTTCTTCTCCATGGAGAGGCCCTATTCTATTTGTTTATAAGAAAGATAGGTCCATGATGATTTCCATCGACTATAGGGAAATCATTTCAATTTCAAAAAAGAACATGTTCCATCTGCCTCATAGTGATGATTTATTTGATCAACATCATGATGAACAATATTTTTCAAAGATTGAACTTTATTCTAGGTATCATCAATTGCGAGTGTAGAAGGATCATATTATGAAGATAAATTTTCAGACGAGGCTTGAACATTGTTATTTTAAAGTAATTCATTTTGGATTGACTAATGCACCATCTATTTTCATATATCTAATGGATATAGAATTCATGGAATATATTGATGATTTTTTTACAGTATTAATTGATGATATTATAGAATATACTAAAAAATATTAATACCATGAGAATCATGAAAACTATTCTTGAGAATAGAAAAAGGAAAGTGTCATATGGTAATTTTAGAAATTGTGAATTTTGGGTAAAAAAATTTATTTTCAAGGCCATATAGTTTGTAATAGTGGAATAATTATTAATCCCTTGAAGACAGAGGGAATCCATGAATGGTCTATGCTAATGAACATAATTGAGGTATGTAATTTAATTTTTTTAGTAGGTTACTATCAAAGTTTCATTAAGAATATAACCCAATTGGACAACCCATTAACCAAACCTGTTTTTAAAGAGGTTATGTTCATATGGACAAAAGAATGTGCAGAATGTTTAGAATAATAGATGATAATATTGTTCAATGCTTCAATTTTGACTCTATCATTAGAAAATGATGGGTTTTTGGTATACAGTGATTCCTTGAAGAAATGATTGGGTTGTTTCCTTATAAAAAATTATAAATTTATTGCATATTTATCATGGAAGTTGATCATTCATGAACAAATTTATCCAACTCATGATCTTGAGTTGTCATCCGTAACCTTTTATATGATGACATGGAAACAATATCACTATGGTGAAAGATGTGATATATATATATATATATATATATCACAAGATCATGAAGTACAACTTTAAACAGAAAGATCTCAACATGAGGAAAAGATTATGGCTCAAGTTACTCAAAGATTTTGATTTATCAACACACTACCACCTAGGAAAAGAAGATAAGGTAGATGATGAATTATGAAGGAATGATCATTGACCACATACCCAAATTTATATTGATAAATTTCCTATATTCATGGTTTTATTAAAGATAGATATGGTAATTGTTAAGGAAGGGGAAACATCACTCATTTGGAAAATTATTTATAAACCATATTTACTTGATAAGGTAATTTTTTTTCAATCGGATAATGAGAATTTTCAAAAGAAAATTAAATCCATTAATGGTGGAATATTGGAATACATTGTGTATGAAGAAGGAATTTGGAAACTTGGAAGGTGGTAATGTGTTTCATCAATATCTGGGCTCAAAAGGGAACTATTAGATGATGCTTATAGTTTAATTTATCCATGCACCCTTGGTGTACCAAGATGTATAGATATTTTAAAGATCATTTGTTGTGGGATAATATGATGTATTAAATTTATAACTATGTGTCACGATGTCCAGTTATTCGACAAGTAAATTTTTTGAGACATCCTTATAGAGGATTCATGAAACATCTTACTTGCTAAATCTGTGCCATGATGTCTAGTTCTTCCACAATTAAATGATGAGAGACATCATCCTTGGTGATTCAAGAAAACTATTCCTATTCCTACACAAAATTGTGATAATATTACAATGGAATTTTCCACAAGACTACTATGGAATCAAATAACGAATCATGTGATATGAATTAATGTTGATTTTATTACAAAATTGAAGCATTTTATTATTATAATAAAATAGTTACCACTTGTGTTTCTAGTAGAACCCTATATTATTGAATTCATAATACATTATAGTGAAACTCTATCGATTATGACGGAATCGAGATCCCTATTTTATATCCATATTATGGAAGATTCATCAGAATTGTTTGGATATAATATTTTTTTGAGTACTGATTATCACCCTAAAAAAAATTATGGAAGAGAAATTCAAAAATTGGAAGACACATTGATATCATGCTCACTTTAATTTATTTGAATGTTGGATTAATATTTACCATTAATAATGTTTTCCTACTATAATGGTTTTCATTATAGTATTAAAATGATTCCATATGAAGTATTATATGGCATGTGATGTCGTACTACAATTTTTTGGGATGAAGTTTCAGTGAGGAAGCCTATAGACCCCAAAATTATTCATGAGAAAATAAAAAATCTAAATAATATTCAGGATCATGTTAATGAAACTAAAAGACGGAAAAAAAGTTAATTATATAGTTGAACAAAGGATTTGGAATTTAGAATGGGATATCACATATTTTTTAAATAATCTCCATTTAAAGATTATTTATGTTTCTGTAATAATGGGAAACTGAGCCCCAGATACATAGTATAATTTGAAATTCTGGAAAGAATGGGAGCATTAGCTTACCGATTAGAAATTCCACCATGTCTTTCCACTGTTAATGATGTGTTCCACATATAATTGTTAAAGAATTACATTCCAAACCCAACACATGTATACACCTACGAATAAATAGAAATAGAACCTAATTAGTATTATATTGTAGAGAATATCTATATCCGTGACACTCGAGAAAAAGTATTGATAAATTGAATGAATCGACTAGTTAAAGTTATTTGGTGAGAACCTAAAATTGAAGAAGATAACTGGGAACTATATGATTTTATAAAGGAGAACCCCACACATCTATTTAGAAATAAATATTTGTGAAAAATTTATAGGTTGAAATTTTTGAAGGACGGAATAATATAACACCCAAATATTTTATGAAATGTATCTTCTTAAATAAATTAAATTTATTCTATAGTTTTCATTGAAAAAATGAACCATGATACACTATTTAATATTAACATGACTATTAGTAATAATAATATGGCCTTTAGAATAACAACCACACCTAGGATATTAAAAATAAAACATTTGTTTCCCATTAATGAAAATATCACATGTTTATAACATATAAAAAGTTAATAATGTTTTAAAAATGATAAATTATGTTTTGGAATTAATATAAAGCGGAAATATTTATTCAGTTATTTAATTGTTATAATGTTTTAAAATAAAATTTATTTTCACAAAATAAATTCACAAATTAATACGTTTTTGTCTTATGATTATTATATATTTTTATGAGAACTTAATTAATCTTTAAAAGTATCATAGAATAAATTATAATTATAAAATCTGTTTTTTTTTGAAAAAATTATGATTCTAATTAAATATTAAATTTAACATAATTAGATAATTATTTCCTTAAAATAGAGCCTATTTTTGAAATCTTCATGTCAAAAAATTAGTTGGGTGAATTTTTGAGATTTCTTTAAAATAGTAGAATTCTTAGTGAATAGTGAAATACGATAATTTATAGTATTATCGGAATACAATAATTATCGTGTCATGGATGATGTATGGATGATTTGGAAAACATTATCTATGACTAAAATAAACTATTTACTGTAAAAAGCATACTAATCATCAATATTTATAGATTTGAGCCAAAATAATTAACTAATGAATAAAATAATCAAAATCCACCCCTTCCTCCATTATATATACCACCCTTCACAACCTCTTCTCATCACACATTATAATAATTGAATCTTGTTTATTTTAAACCCAATAACACTCCCAACAATCATACCCACATTTGGGTATATCCGGTCTCCCTAAAAACTATTTCCATGTCCCTTAAGGATGTTCAAAAGGAGACAACACCTAAGAGGTAAAACCTTCTCTCCATATCTATCAATTTATTTTTTATCTTATCCTTCCCTCAACACATCAATAAAAAGTAAAAAAGATAACTCTAGTATCATATATATATATAAATTAATTTTAATATGTTAATTTAATATTTTACCATCAATTATCTTCTCCACTATTTTTTTCTAAAAATGATAACATGTTCTGTGAGGTGTCCATTCACCACCATCATGGATGATGATTTTTTGTTTTATAATACATTCTTAAAGGAATTTCATAAAACCATTATAATAGAAAAAAGATATTAATATTTATATTCATAGTTATTTAGTGTTCTGAAACTAGTATATGTACATAATATTAATTAGTAAAACAAAACTAGTTCACAATGATCGAAAAAATGCCAAAATAATCTAAACCGTTATAATTAATGTTTTATTTCATGAATCATCCTCATATATGAAAATTTAAGATGTAAGTCCACTTAATATTCTGTAAGTTCATTAATAACATATGTTTTCAATTCTAGAGATTTATTCTAATTTTATATGGGTTTTATACATGTGTATAATTGTAGTAATTGTGAAAGACAAGTAATGGAACACTCCCAAATGATGAAATTGAATCTTATAAATCATAAAAAGTCCATAAATGAACTTAAGAAAATTATAATAAAAAATTAAATGTTTAGTAATTTCTTAGTTAAATTATTAATGAATCTAATTTCATTGTCCTGAACATTAAGTGAAAGTCAATAAAACTTTCAGACATAAGTTAAGGCTTATCCTTGAACCTTAATTTTTTTCCATGAGGTTACGCTTTAACTCTCTTTACCCTAGTGTAATTCATAATTATTCTTATTTGATCTTAATATATTCTTTTTGCACGCTCCAAAAATATTTACCATGATCAAATTTTCTTTATTTGATAGGAAATGACATGTTTTCTATGTTATCTATGTTTTTCTTTTCAATTCCCTTAAATATGCAAGCCCAATTTAAGGGAGCATCCAATTTTATTTCCCATTATAATATTCACTCCATAATATTATTTTTCCCCCAATATTTCTCCAAAATAAAAAATTATATCCGAAAGAAAATATTTGTTAAAATATTGATTTTATAGTAAAATTATTCCTTTTCCACTCTATGTTTCTTTAATATTTCTATTAAACCACACTACATTATCTCATTTATAAACACTCTTAGATATATTATTTTCATATTTTCAATTTGGTTTCACATACGTTATCATGATAAATTACTATTTTCCCTTACTAATGTGCAAATAGGATTTAAATCCATTTCTTCAAGGACACTATTATGATATTACCACTGGTTATGCCTTACTCACCAATTATTCAATACATGTGGAGTATGTTTACATACCGTTTATTTATTACAATCATTAATTTATGATTTTATAAAATATACATATTTATTGTATCATGAATATGATAATTTTCATTTTAGTATACCGATTTTACATATGAAGTTTTCATTAAATGTTTTTTCAACTCTGGAAAAATTGATAATTATATATTTTCAACTCAATATAGAAATTTTGATAAGTCATATTGTTCAAGAATTAAATATATGTATGAATAATAATTTGGAAATACAGTGATGGGTTGGGCTCTGTTATAGATCACCCATCGATGAATCGACATGTCTCAAGAGACAAAAAAGTTGGTGACAAACCCTTCTTATTTTTTTCTAATAATAATCAGATGGGCTTCTACCCCAAATCATAATTCTATTTGTCTTTCCAGGTGTGGATCAAGTGCTAGATACATGACATTAAAAAATTAACAATTTTCTTCATTAATTATCCATTTTTTCGTTCTAGGATGTTTTCATTATAAATTAATCGAGGGATGCATTTTAATTATCCATTTATTGATGGTATGCGTTTATCATTTGTTTACCTTTCCATAATGATTATTACTTATTGATTTTCATAACTTATTATTGATTAATGTATCACTTACTGAGTTTTTGAGATCAAATGTGATTTTTTTCCCTTTCAATGGTTATTAAGATGAAATCATTAAATAAGTGTCAAAGAAGCACATTTTATACTTTTTTATGTTCTATGTTTTATTACCAATGTAATAAAAGAACCATATATATTTGTCATGTTATTAATTTTTACTAAACTAATCAATCCATGGTGATATGAACTATGGTATCTATCATTGTAACAAAATAAATACCTAATCTAGGCTATTGGGGTTGGGATTGTTACAAAAATAGAATCTTAAGGGTAAAAAGTATAACTTTGGTAAAACGTTTCCTATAATTGTTCATGTCTTCATAGAAACATTTATATTTATTTTTTACATTATGTTTTGTTATGAGATATTTTATGAAAATATATCGATATATAAGGTGATTTATTTGTTATAAATTTTTTTATTTTGATCCTAATGATTACTTTGAAAAGGTGATTTTTTTAAATCTATTCAGGGTCAAATGTGATTTTTTCTTGTCCCTTACTATGATTTTTGAGATCATACAATTTATTAGAATTTTAATCATAGGGTTTATGGATTTTAAATGGAATTATCTAATTCAAATTGAAAGTCAAGAAAATTTTTCCTGAAAAGAAATGAAAACTTATTTTAAATGTTTTACAATATGGAAAAAATAGATACAGATCAGATGTTTCCACCATTTAATAAATCATTTTGTTATATATGTGTAATTACCAAGTTATATAAAAATCTAAAAATAAAATATATACTAGTATATTATTTTAATTCTAATCTCAATACAATATAACAACTAATGCTTATGGTCAAGTCCTTATAGTTTGTTTTGAAGAAATGTTTTAGATATCATTAGAGGTTAGGATGTTATTTGATCTTGTGTTAGAAATACTCTATAAAAAATGTTAGTATTCTATGAATAATGATGGTTATTTTGGATATATATAAAGAGTTTAATAAATGATTTAATGTTTATGTGTATCTTAGTATTTTTCCTCTACATAATATGTTTTATTATGGTTCATTTGATTTACTTTTAATAATTTTTTCTTTTTTATTAAGAAATTGACGTATCTCATAGAAACCAAATTAATAATGGTTGTGAAATAAAATATGGTGTTTTTTGAATGAGAAACTAAATATAATAAGAGAAATGGATAGAAATAATAATAATAGTATTTTTAACCAATAATCATGAGTTATAACAAAAGACTTGGAGCAAGGAGAGTTTCATTACACATTAAATAAAAGAAAAAGATAAATCCATTGAAGTTTAATTTGTAAAGATCAAAACAATAAAATACTCAATGACCAGTGTGTCTTAAGATAAATGGAAGATGCTTTTGTATGAGGTAAATGTGGAATAAATAATTAACCACCAATTAAAAAAGGAAGAATTATAATAATCTCATGTTTGGGAATAAAATTATTTTAAAGGCATAAATTTAATGTTTTAAATGTATGGAGTTTGTGTATCATAAGACATGATTGATAAGTTTTTTTATAGAAAGGTATTATGAAGAAATATGAAGTGAAATAATGGTCGATATATTATGAATAACATTGGGTTATTATGGTTTATATATAATGTTATTTATGAGTAATAATTTTGTGGTATATTTAAAAAAGATCAATAGTTTAAATTAGTTAATATCCTTTTGATGTTTTCTATGATGAGATTAATTATGGAAAAATTTATTGAGTTCTGGTCAATGTTTAAGGTATTTGTAACCCTATTTCAACTTTTTAAAATATTATTTGAGGGGTTATTCTCATTTAATTTTGGAGATATATGTTTAATGGTATGGAAACCATTATGATTAATATGATCTTTGATGATTAAGATTATTTTTTTGGATGTTCCCCATATTTATGGGAATATTAAAAGAAATGTACTACTAAAATTTTGAAAAAGGAAAACCAATCAAATCCAAAGAGGCCATGTGATGTGAACCAACATCTGATTGTTGATTATGAGCTCTTGGACCATAGACAACATACCAAATTCATTTTTAACAGATAATCTGAATGATGTTAAAACATCAAAATTGAACTTAAATGACTATCTAATTGTGTATAGAATGATAATATATAAATTAAAAATTATTTTAAACTCAAAATAGGTTCTTAAATAATTTAATAATTAATATTGGTTTATTATCTTGGATGATAAATAATGAACCTGATGTATTATACTCGAGGTATATAACCCTTTTAATTAAACATCCTTCTAAAAAAATTTAATGAAATAAGTTATAAATATTTTTATGCCTTGTTTGTAAAGACAGAGATATTTCAAATAATTTTTATTTAATTTCTTTGGAATATTAAGAGTGCACAGTTTCTGACAGAACCTGATTCCAAGGCCCGGTGTGCCTGCAATCATTTTCCAAATTTTATCTCGGGTGCGTTCACTGAACGAACGAGTAGGTTTTCATATCTTTTGAATGGGTGCTCAGAATTGAAATCTGAGGGCACCATTGAACTCGCAGCGCAGGTTTTCACTTAAGAAGACATTCATCTCAGTGGAAGGTGATCGAGTATAAAAGTTATTTTTTGGGTATTACGTGGGTTAATAAAATAAAATAAGTGAAAAATTTATTTTATTTTGTTAAACACATACTGTGCGCATCAAATGCTTAGAAGCTTCACTTGGAGGTTGGGTATCATACAAAACACATGAGGCCTCCCATAAATGTGAGGGTAATCATAACTCCTTGACTCCCCATCATTTATGAGGGAGAGCGTCTATGTTTAAATCCCCCTATTAATTGCGGAGGATGAAACCACTTTTTTTAATGAGGGGACCAACCAAGCAATTACCACCCCATTTTTTGTGGTTATTTAATGGTTGGTCCTTCCAAGAAATATCTTTCCTTTGAAGGATATTCTTCTGTGGGGACCACCTAGGCCATAACCCCTCTTTTGACATTCTCCCCCAATTTAATGCGCCACCGCAGCGGATTAACTAGGTGGGGCCCTCTGTCATAAATCCTCCATTTATGAATTGTGTTCCAACGAAGTTCCCTCCCACTCATATATAAAGGAGGCTTGGGGAAGAGTTATGAATGGCTTTTTCAACCGGCGGAACGCTGACAGCGAATCACAGCGCCCAACAGTTGGATGGAGTTTTCCTCTTCCTCTAACAAAGAACGAAGAACGCAGATCCCACCCTCGGCTCCTCCCTTTCCAACGTTGACGAGACGTCGCCGATCTTCCACGATGTCCAATCATCACAACGTTCGTCTTCCATGAGTTGATGACGTGCAACGTATTATCAAGGTAGGGGTTTATTTATGAGTATGTTATATTCCCATGATTCATTCATTCTAAAACAAAGAACATAGGTCAACTCATTATCATGTTGATCCGCGAATGAATTCTTTTGAGGTTTTGAAATAATTGTTTGCGGGAAAAATTCTGGATGGATTGTTTTATTGTTATTTGGGTTAATGTTTTCTCAGTACAACGTGAAACCTTGTTTATCCATGGCAAATTGTTATCGGCTAACACAGAGGGCACGTGATGAACAAACACGGGCCGCCGACCCTCCTCAGATTGCTTGTTTGTGATCGTATGTATGGGTGATGATGGAACTGGACCACAACGGTGTATGGAAGCCGTCACGGTGAATAGCTAGTCCTGGGAGATCCACAGGCGCATACAGTGGGAAAATCGGACCACAGGAGCACGTCCAATGGTTCGTGGAAGTCACTGTCGACGCGCCATGCTGGCGCGGCGGCACCGGCGACCAAAGGAAGCGGCCCCCCAGCAAGCCCCCGACAGAATTCTACTGCATCTGAAGCCACGACGGTGAGAATGGGATCCCGCGGCCGCAGAATGAAGGCGGGGGGGGGGGGGGGACCGCGTCCCCCTTTCTCGGCCCGCTGGCTGAGCGAGCGCACCCCCCGGCCGGGCTGGGGCAGGTCACGTGGACCGGGCCGGGCGGCGCCCAGCCGGGCAGGGCCACGCCTAGCCTGGCTGGACCTAGACCCGGGTCGGGTCGACCCGGTATGAGCCGCCCCAGGGGGGGTTGGGCTGGGTCGGACCGGGTCCAGACCCCCCACTTCGGACCGTTTTTGGTTGTTTACCCATAACATGAGCTACATACCTTTGATCGACACACCGTCAGTTATGGAGGAATCCTTTGACAAAGATGGTCGTCTCGAAATATTACACTCAAGGTTTCTGCGAAGTTTGTGTATGGCCGGGTTGGTTCGAACTCGAAACCAATCGGGCCCTTGAAGCCGAAACATATATATCTCAAGGACCGGACATCCGATTGATGTGACATCAATTGCACTGAAATCATTTTGTTGAGACGGTCCTTTTGGCTTAATCCACTTGAGGTTTGGATGTAGCTAGAAGTATAGTTGGGTTGGTTTTCGCTTAAACACCAACCGGGCCCCTGGGACGAAAAAGCCAAAAACTCTTAGACCGGGCGTCCGATTGACGCACCATCTGTCGCGTTGGGTTCCTTTTGACGAGACAGAACATTCGGATACATCAACTCTAGACTTCGTGACTGTTGATGTATTGACCCTTGGATCGAGGAGCGGACTCCCCCGAAATCGATCATGCCGTGTGCGAGAACCCTAGAACTGGCCGCGACTATAGCGAGGATGACTGTACTCGGATCCTCCATGGCTTCCGCAGAAAGGATGACTGTACTTGGATCCTCCATGGGTTCCAAAGAGAGGATGAATGTACATGGATCCTCCGTCAGTTCGGAAACGAGGATGACTATACTTGGATCCTCTGTGGGTTTTGAAGTGATGACGATTGTACTTGGATCCTCCGTAGGGTCCGACATCGATGACTACTGTTCTTGTATCCTACGTGGGACCGGCAGTATGACCTCTGTACTTGTATCCTGAGTGGGTCCGGCAGAGTAGCTTGTCTTGTATCCTTTGTGGGTCCGACAACATAGCTGTTCTTGTATCTATGTGGGTCGGATAGCTTAAATGAATCAGGGGATTCATCTGATCATCTCTATCACCTTAAAAAGTGTATACCTGCGTGAGATGAGTCTTGATCTTTCAATCATTATCACCGATATGATTTACATACATTCCTATGTGGACTAGGTTGTGATTTCCTGTGTGGGCAGGGTTGTGATTTCTTATATGGACTGTGTTGTGCTTTCCTATGTGGGCTGGGTTGTACATGGGCTTGTGAGTTGGAGCCAAACTGGAATTGATAACTCAAGTATATGTATGGGCATATACCAAAGTAGAGTTGGATGATACTTCCTGTTTTTATCTTTTCTTTGTGGTTATCCTTGTTGGATTTAGTGATACCTTGAGGGTCTGAGTATCCCTATTGTGTAACGTTATACTCACACTTGCACGGGATATGCCCACATCTCGTTGTGTTGGATGCAGACAACAGACAGTGCTGACAAAGACCGAGTGTACGAGGATTGGATGATACCCGGAGGTGGGGATCACGATGAGTCAGTACAAGAGGTGGACATCATGACGAGACATTACTCAGAGGAGGCTGGTGGGCGATAGAGTTGAGGAGGCTATCTGTACCTACACTTCAGGTAGGATCTGAGGTGGATGACCCATGAGCTGATTCTATCTTCTAGTTTTTTGTCTTTTCTGTTGTACTTTCATTCAGTTGTAGCTGTGATTTCCATTTGGGTTTGTTTTCTGGCCCATTTACTTTTCAACATGTTATTTTGTACTCTGTTGTGTATGTTACTTCATTAAGGAAATGCCTTCCCTTCTTTTGGGATTTATGCCTTTAGTGCTAGTCACCAGCCCCTGGCCTATGGTGGCTTGGGGTAGTCATGACATGGGCCCCGAGGACGGGTCGTGACAAATTGGTATCAATGGAGTCGGTTCTACTGCATAACTCAGGAATTTAATATTTTCTTCTCTATGAAGCAATAGTGTTAAGAGTATTGAGTGTAGGTTTCAGTCCAGTGAGTTTAGTGTTGGTGTAGCGGCTGACGTATCCATACACTAGGACCCTGACCTCTGATTTCCGACTCAATACACAAAAACAATGATTGCATGTGTGTTTACTTTAAAAAGTTTTCTTTGTGATTACTTGTGTCAGCTCACCAGGTATAATGTACTAATCGTGGAACACCTGTTTCTTATAGGATAGCCCCAAGATGAAAGCCAGCTAGGGTTCCCAGTTATGTGCAGGATATCAGCCCACCGAGTGACGAGGCCTCGGTATAGGGCCCCATTACAGCAGAGGCACTAGTAGTACCTCTACCCGCTGAGCCACTGATGCTACCAGTCCCAGCAGAGGAGAGTGCACGAAGCCTGAGTGTGTTGCATGAGTTTCAGAGATAGAGGCCACCCAGGTTCCGTGGAGAGACAAATATTCAGACAGCTAAGGATTGGCTGGAGGCTATCATTGGAATCTTCTGACTCGTGGGGACACTAACAGATCTTTTGGTGATCCTTGTCGTGAGTCCGCTCTATGCGGAAGCAGGTAGATAGTGGATACTGATGGTCTAAGTGCATGATGATTCATCTCTTCTATGGAAGAAATTTGAGAGCCTCTTCTGCTCAGAGATTGTTCCAACCACCCTCCAAGTGGTGCGCATCCAGGAGTTACTACAGCTGCAGCAGGGAAACATGTCAGTAGCTCAGTACTTGGCAAGGTTTATCGACCACTCGTGCAACTCCACGGAATGGTACGAGACCTATTATTTCGGCCACATACCTTTGAGGAAGGACTCAGACATTAGATCAGGTCTTTGATGATCTCCCTCAACATCTCGACGCAAGCAGGGGTGCTGGAGAGAGCTCTTCTATTGGAGAGTTTTCTCACTGAGCAGTCACCAGCGGCGAGGCCCTCTGTAGGACAACACATAGAATAGTCTTCTGCATCCTGATGTAGAGAGCAGATGAAGGGGTCCAAGTAGACCAGGCTGCCAGGTGTGCAATATCAGGATACAGGTTCGAATGTGCGGGGCACACGTCATTGAGCCATCCATACGAGGAGCAGGCAGTGTTATGCTTGCGGCGGGCAGGGTCACATGGCTCAAGACTGCCTGACCCGCCCAGCTGATGAGCAGCAGGCGGTGGAGGGACCTCCCAGGCAGAGGTTCGACCGTGGTGATCTGCTGGGAGCAGACAAATGCGGAAGAGGGGCTGGCCAAGAAGTAGATTGTGGACGACGTTTCAAGGCCCTACCACCACCACTGCCATTAGGACCACCTCGACCGTAGGGAATGGCTGGAAAAGGCAGAGCTCAGCTTCAGGCAGCTGAGGCCTATGACCATAGAGCACCGGGAGTAGATGGGCAGGAGAGAAACTAGCTACAGGCATGGAGAATTTTTTTATGATGCATATAGATTTGTAAATGTCATTGCTTTTGGATGATTTGTGTCTTATACTTGAGTTGTAGTAATAAAAGACACTTGTTCATTGTGATGTTTATCATCCTATCCACTTGTATATTAGATACTAAGATGTTCCGGTTTAAAACTGTTTACTTGATCTTCAATTTCGAGAAACCTACAGGAGGATACCCAGTGACCACACACTGCTGCCAATATTGTGACTCGACCCTTGGAGGAGAGAGTAATGGTTGGATCTATTGGTAGTAGCGTCGAGGCCTTGTGACGTCGTGCATGACATGAAATAGTACTGTTCAGGTCAGGATTGACTGTATTAGGCAAAGAACGTTGTTCATCCAGGGGATGAGACCTGATTTCTATTTTCGGCCGAGGAGAAATCTTTGTACCTCTTTAGTGGAACGTAGAAAAATAATGGTGGAGATGAGTTCTCACAATTGGATAGTCTCAGCCATTGTTCATTGAGAGAATGGTTTTCAGTTCTCTCCAACTCAATAGTCTTAGGTGTATCTTCTCTTAGAAGGACCTGAACCAGAGACAGCGATGATGGCTTGTTTTCCTCCAGGACTATGACTTTGAGATAGTTTATACTCCTGATGAGGGGGACGTCGTAGCAGATACTATTAGTAGGAGTTCGGGCATTCAGCTGTTAGGAGTGGCGAGAGAGCAGCTGGATGCATTTCAGATATCCTTTGTGGGTAGTGATGGAGTCATCACGTGTAGAACCAGAGAAGGTTCAAGTTACTATAGAGAAGGTGCAGATCATCTAGGAGCGGATGAAGACTGCATAGAGCAGACGGTAGTCCTATGTAGATAGGAGGTGAGGACCACTAGAGTTCGAGGATGGTGACTACATTTTCTTATAGGTCTCACCTCGACGTGGATTATGGAGATTTGGCCAGGGTGGCATGTTATCTCTATGCTTCATCGAACCATTCCAGGTCCTTAGTAGGGTAGGTGAGGTGACTTGCAACCTAGCCCTTCCACCTCAGTTGCACCGGGTGAATGACTTTTTCCATGTATCTCATTTGGGGAGATACGTGCACGACCCAACACATATCATCAACCATGAGGAGATTTACAACGATTATGGGGAAACTTTTGCAGAGGTCCCAATGGAGATCGAGGATCGATAGGAGCAGTTCTTACATGGACGGTCTATTCCTCTAGTGAGCATTCGTTGGCATCACAGGAACCTCCAGGAGAGCACATGGGAGCGGGAGGCTCAGATGTGTGCTTAGTACCCTATTTTGTTTCCCTAGATTACGATGTATCTTTATGGGGACGTAAATCCCTGATGTGGGAGTAATGTAAAGACCTGAAAATTTCAAGGATTTTTTAATGTTTTTGGAATTTTACAAGTGCGCAGTTCTTGATGGCACCTAATTCCGAGGCCCGGTGTGCCCGGAATCATTTTCTGAAGTTTAGCTCGGGTACGTTCAGTGAACGAACGAGCGAGTTTTCCTATCTTTTGAACTGGTGCTCGGAATTGAAATCTGAGGGCACCGTTGAACTCGCAGCGCGAGTATTCGCTAAAGAAGAATTTCATCTCGGTGCAGGTGATTGGGTATCAAAGTTAGTTTTTGGGTTTTACGTGGGTTAATAAAATAAAATAAGTGTACAATTTATTTTATTTTGTAAAACACATGTCATGCGGATAAAGTGGTTAGAATCTTCACTTGGAGGTTTGGTCTTGTGGAAACCACATGAGGGCTCCCATAAATGGGAGGGGAATCATAACTCTTTGACTCCCCCTCATTTATGAGGGAGAGACTCTAGGTTTAAATCTACCTCTTCATTGAGGAGGATAAAACCTATTTTTTTAATGCGGGGACCACCCAAGCAATACCCACCCCCTTTTTGTGGTAATTTAATGGTGGTGATTGCCAGGAAATATCCTTCCTTTGAAGGATATGCTTTTGTGGGGACCACCCAGGCCGTAACCACCCTTTTGACTTTCTCCCCAATTTAATGCGCCACCACAACGGATTAATTGGGTGGGGCCCCCTGTCATAAATACTACATTTATGACTTTTGGGCCAACGACGAGACCTCCCACTCCTATATAAAGGAGGCTAGGGGAAGAGTTTTGGAAGACTTCTTCAAGCGGTGGAACGCTGGCAGCGAAGCACGGTGCCCATCACTTGGAGAGAGTTTTACTCTTCCTCCAGTGAAGAACGAAGAACGCAGATGCCACCCTCGGCTCCTCCCTTTCCGACGTTGATGGGATGACGCCGATATTCGGCAATGTTCGATCACCATGGCGTTCATCTTCCATGATTCGACGACGTGAGACGTCGTATCAAGGTAGGGGTTTATTTATGTGTATGTTGTATTCCCATGATTCATACCTTCTAAAACAAAAAATGTGGGTGAACTCATTATCAAGTTGATCCGCGAATGAATTCTTTTATAGGTTGGGAATAGTTGTTTGTGGGAAAAATGCTGGATGGATGGTTTCATTGTTATTCGGGATAATTTGTTCTTCGAACAATGTGAAACCTTGTTTATCCTTGGAAAATTGTTATCAGCTAACGCGGAGGGTGCATGCCGAACAGAAATGGCCAAATGACCCTTTGTAGATTGTTTTTTTGTGCGCATCAAGATGGGTGATTATGGAATGGGACTACAATGGTGTATGGAAGTCGTTGCAGTGAAGAGCGTGTCCCGGGAGAGCCACATGCGTAGACGACGGGCAAATCAGACCACCGGAGAACGTCAAATGGTCTGCGGAAGTCACTGCAGGCGCGCCCCGTCGGTGCGGCAATGCCAGCGACCAGAGGTGACCGCTAACACTGGACGGCTGCCTAGAGGCAGCGGCGCCCTAGCGCGCTACCGGAAGAAGGCCACCACGGTGCCAGGCTGGCGCCGCGCCTGCTGAAAAAAGCGGGGGGGACCGCGTCACCCTGCTCGGCCTGCTGGACATGCCAACATACCCCCCGGCCGGGTAGGGGCAGGTCGCGCGGACCGGGCTGGGCCGCGCCCTCCTGGGAAGGACCCGGACCCGGGTCGAGTCGACCCTGTTCTGGCCGACCCAGGCGGTGTGGTCAGGGTCGGACCGGGCCCAGACCCCCCCACTTAGGAATATTTTTGGTCTTTTTATGATAACATGAGTTACAGACCTCTGATCGACGCAACGTCATTTGTGTATTAATCCTTGGATCGAGACAGGCGTTTCTGTATATTACACTTGTGGGTTCGACAATGTTTCGGTATGGCTGGGATGGTTCGAACTCGAAAACTACTGGGCCCTTGGAGCTGAAACGCATATATCTCAAGGATCGGACATCCGATTGATGTGCTGTCAATTGCATTGATTTCCTTTTGTTAAGACGGTCCTTTTGGATTAATCCTCTTGTGGTTTGGATGCATCTGGGGTACGGTCAGGTTGGTTTTAGCTTAATAGCCAACCGGGCCCCTGGGACGGAAAAGCCAATAACTCTCAAACCGGGCATCCGATTGACGCACCATCTATCGTGTTGGGTTCCTTTTGACGAGAAAGAACTTTGGGATACATCAACTATGGACATTGTGACAGTCAATGTATTGACCCTTGGCTTGAGGAGGAGACCCTACCGGAATCGAGTATGCTTTGTGCGGGAACCCTAGAGCTGGTTGTGACTCCGACGATGACGACTGTACCGAGATCTTCTGTGGGTACAACATCGAGGACCACTGTACTCGGATCCTCCGTGGGTTCGTCTACGAGGACGACTGTACTTGGATCCTCCGTGGGTTCAGCAGTGAGGATGACGGTACATGGATCCTCCGTGGGTTCAGCAGCGATGAAGACAGTACTGGGATCCTCCGTAGGGTCCGACAGCGATGACTACTGTTCTTGTATACTACGTGGGTCCGGTAGTATGACTTCTGTACTTGTATCCTAAGTGGGTCTAGCATAGTATCTGGTCTTGTATCCTTTTTGGGTCCGACAGCTTAGCTGTTCTTGTATCCTATGTGGGTCCCATAGCTTAGATGAAATAGTGGATTCATCTGATCGTCTCTATCACCTTACGAAGTGTATACCTGTGTGAGCTGAGTCTTGATCTTTCAATCATTATCACCGATGTGATTTACTTACATTCCAATGTGGACTGGGTTGTGATTTCTTGTGTGGACTGAGTTGAGATTTCCTGTGTGGACTAGGCTGTGCTTTCCTGTGTGGACTGGGTTGTACTTGGGCTCATGACTTGGAGCCAAACTGGAATTGATAACTTAGGTATATGAGTGGTCATATACCTATGTAAAGTGGGTTGATAATTTATGTTTGTAACTTTTATTTGTGGTTATCCTTTTTGGATTTAGTGATACCTTGAGGGTCTTGGGATCCCTACTAAGTAACGTTATACTCACCCTTGGACGGGCTATGCCCACACCTCATTGTGTTGGATTCAGACCGCAGACAGCGCTGATAGAGACCGAGTGTATAAGGACTGGACGGTACCTGGAGGTGGGCCTCACGAAGATTCAGTACCCGGAGGTGGAATTCATCATGAGACGGTACTCGAAGGAGGCTGGCGGGCGAGAGTGTTTAGGAGGATATCTGTACCTACCCTTCAGGTAGGATCTGAGATGGATGACCCAGGAGCTGCTTCTATCTTCCATCAGTTTGTCTTTTCTGTTGTACTTTCATTCAGTTGTAGCTGTGCTTTTCAATTGGGTATGTATTCTGGCCCATTTATTTTTCATCACTTTCTTTTGTACTCTGTTGTTTATGTTACTTCATAAAGGCAATGTCTTCCCTTATTTTGGGAATTACCTCTTTGGGGCTAGTCACTATCCCCTGGCCTAGGGAAGGCAGGCTTGGGGTAGTCACGGCACGGGCCCTGAGGACGGTTCGTTAAATTGTTCTTAAAAATATTTCATAAAGATTATTATTTATGTATCAAAGGATGATAAAGGTAATTTTTAACATATTTTAAATTATTAAAAATGGTTAAAATGATGTTGGGTTTTGATATTTTACACATATTTTTACCTAAAATAATTTTTAAAATGTTTTCTGGATTAATTTTCTATATATTTTTTTAATTGTAGATATTTAAAAAATTATTTTCTGAATGCATTATATGGAAGTAAAATAAATTATAAAGGAAATATTTTATCACTTTTGAATTTATTTTAATTTTTTTCAAAAGGAATATTTTTATGGAAAATTTTAAATTCTTTACAAAAGAAAAAATAGAATGTTCAATTATAATTTGTATAGTGATAGTAACTTTTTCCACCACTGTAATCTTTATTAGATGTTTGTATTAATTTAAAATATTTCTTCTTTTATTAAAAAACCATCATTCCCTTATTATAATTATTTAATTATTGAAATTGGGGTTTTAAATGGGATAAATATTTAAATATCTAAAATTGTTTTCTTATGGATGAGAATAATATTTTATTATCGCAATATAAAAAATTGAAATATATTTAGTGGTATTATTATGTGATAGTGCATGGAAATTATTTATAATGATGGGTGATTCCATTATAAACCAATAAAAGGTTGTTATCTTATAAACCAACGATGGGTGTCTATGTTATAAAATAAGTATTGGTGAAAACATTATAAACCAAGGATGGGTGGGTCCATGATAAACCTCTAATGCGTTGGGTATGGATGTCAATCATATGGTTATTCCATTAATAATCAATATATAGAAAATTATTTCCCTAGATTCCTATATGTTTCATCTCCTGTGGCTATTTTTTGTTATGGTTATTATATTATTTCTAAAAATCTACGAAAATAGATTATTTTCAAAGGAAATTATAATACTACTTTTTAAGTATGAAAAGGATTTGTGTATTATTTTCTTAAGATTATTATTTTTAGAGAGAAACCATTATGATTAATATTTTTCAACAAATATTTATTATGAAATGTTTTATGAAAATCATTTTCAAGAGAAGGTGATTTATTTGGTAAGAAATTTATTATTTTTTTTCACAATTTTACATTTAAAATAATTTTTTTATAAGTATTCATGGACCAAGGATTTTTTTCTTTTATTTCATGTCCACTGTTTAATATATAAGTTTTTATATATGTTATATGACCTAATTATCTAAAACCATAAAACTCAAATATTTATATGAAAATAATGTGAATTATTGTCAAAATACTCTATAATATATAATTTTTAAGGTTGATTCCATATAGTTGGTAACAAAGTAAATCTTTAGATATCATTAAATGTCTAGATTCTGTTTGAGACTATGTTATAAATCCTCCACAACAAAAAAAAATTAGTATGATAAGGAGAATCATGTTCATTTTGGATATATATAAATACATGAATATAAGACAGAATATGAAAGGATATATTAATATTTATCCTGCATATAAGATAGTTTGTTATGGTTTATTTTATATAATCATAGTAGTTTTTTTATTAGTTGGATGGATCAAGTAATAACCAAATTAATAATGTATGTGAATTAAATATTGGTGGTTATATAAATGACAAACCAAATAGAATTAGATCTATAGTTAAAACTCTTAAGTTTATTCTTAACGAGCTATCATGAGTTTTTTAAGATAACTTGGAACTACATGTGTTTAAAAAGAACCAAACAAGATAAAAATTCACATCCATTGAAGTTCAGGTGATAAAAGTAAAAATTATTAAATATTAAACAACTAATGTGTCAATAATGTTGGAAGAATCCCATAGAAACTGTTTTATGTTAAAAGGAAGATGTTTTGTATCTGGTAAAGGGGGAATAAAAAATAATAATACAAGGGAAGAAAATCATGAATCTAATTATATTAATGAATGAGAATAAAATAATTCCCAAGGTATAAATTTCTTTTTTAAATTTTAGGAGTTTAGAGATTATAAAAATCGATTTTATTGGGGGGAATCTCAATATTCATATTAACAAGGCTCTATAAATTAGTGACTAGAAATTCGTTATGACATTTTAGTTTAATATGATGAAAGTATAGATGCTATATGAATAATATGGATTATATACGAGATTATGTTTTTAAATTATTGAATATTATGACATGATTTATTATTCTCTTTGTAGGAAGGAAGTATTAATAAATAAGATAAAAAAGTGTGGCTAATGGATTTTGAGTAAGGTTTAGTGATTAAGGTGCATACATAAAGGGATTTAAGTGTTATGATGTAGTTTTTGACTAAAGTATGATCATAAGATTAAATTAATGAATACAATATTTATGTTTTCTATGAAGGGAGTGAATTTGGAGACATTTATTGAGTTTTGAAATATGTTTAATGTATATGTAACCCTATGAATAACATGTGAAAATTGTATTTGGGAGAGAATTATATATTTTTTGGATATAAGTTTAAAATTATTAAAACCACTAGGTTTATTATGATATTTTATAGTCAAGATTACTTTTTGGGATGTTTAATATATTGTGGGAATATTAGAAGGAAGATATTAGTGTAGTTGTTAGAAAATGGACAACTAGTCACATCTAGAAAGGAAATGGGCACAGAACCTAAAATTTAAGGGTGGTAAGGGTGAAGTTCCAACCATTGGCCAATGTGATATATTGGTTAGTATGACATCATTTGTTTCATTCAAGAGTCTTGAAAGATAACTATTATGTTTATTTTTAGATCATATGTTTTATTGTACTGATAACCATGAGATTGAGTTGTAAATTGATGATTAATTGATTGATTTTATTTTTAAAGATGTTAACGATTTTGGGAACCTTATATGATTATATCGAATAAAATATTACATAATTTTATTATGTTAATGATGTTTGAAATATCTTTTTTACTATGTCTTTATGGGAATTGATGTTAATTTTTGAAATGATTAGTATATCCTAGAGACTATATGATTAATTTAACATCCCAAGTAATTAAAAAGTAATATATTTTCATATATATTAAAATTTATAAATTATATATTAATTTTATGTTAATAGGGATACTATAGAGTACTCGACAGGAAACAACAGGTTTCTATGAAATCTTATACTACCCATAAAACAGAGTCATAATAAGAAATAATACATTATTAATATTATTATCTTAAATGATAGTTAATGCCTAAATTTGATATTGATGGAAAATAAAATATCTAAATACACTATGTTTACACATGTTATTTAATGTTTTTACACACATACAATAAATTATTTGGTCATATCATAAGAAAAAATTTCTAATTTTAGGAATAAAAGCCCTAATATTTTTAAAAGGTAGTTTGAACTCCTTTTGATGAAGAAACCAATTAAAATATAATTTTATGACCCTATTATATTTTATATTTGAAAAAAAATTATTCATGGGAATAATAATATAAAAATCTATTTTGGATAAATTATTGGTATATTTTGGGTAACATTCATAACTTAATGAATAGTAAAAAATATGTTATTTTAAATCAAAACACGTTTTTCATCTAATTTTTTTTATATTAATAGATTATACTATTAATTAATTTTTATGTACATTTATAACATGTTTTTATCTCCTAATATCATTTTGGCCATTAGAATAAATTTCAAATAGAAATTATATATGAAAAATTTCATTCATTTGAACGTTATACTTTAAAAACTAGCTTTTTAGTTTTGTCTGTGGAATTTTTTTAATCAAAATTTTCAAATTATGTGACTTTGATTAGTTTAAATGGATTAAATAATTATTATATTAAGGTAAAAATTAGGTTTTAATGTATATATTATTTTTAATTATAAAAAAGGTACATTGGTAAAAAAAATTATTTACCGTAGTAAATGTAAAAATTTCCCTACAGTTAAAATTTAATGTTAAAATATTAACATATATAAAACCTACAACATTTAAATTTTTTTTGAGGTGTGGATCGACCCTATTAATACTATAAAATAATAATTACAATCCAATGACATGGAATGTAATTCCACCTCTATATGGTTAGATTTCAATATAAAATTATCTATAAATTATCACTTGATCCCACCTCTCCTCATGTATAAATACCACGTATCCACCAAAATATTTTGACTCCAAAAGCCTTTTAGATTCAAATATATCTGAAAAAAACTCACATAATTACTTTCCCATGTCCAAGTGCTTCTAGTCTAATCAAAAGAGAAAATACAAGGTCATAATGTTTCTTTCCAGGAGGGGATATTCAAGTGGTAATTTTCTCAAAGTACCTCTCTTAATTTCTTTACATTTTCTACATTATCGTCAAATCCTTCATTCATAAATCCATGATAAACTCATAATAATGTACATACTATAGTGTCATGTTTCTAATGGAATATCTAATATCCATTTCTTTTCTAACATCCTCTTATTCAATGAAACGAAATGGTTGACCAAGTTATGCCGGTTAATTGCCTTCGAGAAGAATGTTTTTGTTCATTTTTCATTACTGCCATCATTGTGGGCATTAAAACTCTTTTCAGGTTATGAAATATTTCAATATTTATATTAAAAAATATTTCATAGTCTTGAAATGTTATATTATATACACGTTCATGCTTTAAATATTGTGGTTATACGATAACTTTGTTTGGGGATGTGTGGGCTACTCCCTCCTCAAAATAATTTGATTAGTTCACATATCACATTGAATTTACTATGTATTTTTTTTATAAATATGTATAATATAAATGATGTATTAATACTACTATAATTATATTATATATTTTTACATATTAATAAACATTTCACTTAATTTTTCTCTTTCAATATGTCCGAAAAAACAGAAATAGCGTTCATGTGTACGTACAACTTACCGTCTCAATGAATGATGTTTTTCGTTTGTCTTAAATTATTATTACAAATACTTGTCTATTTAATATATAAGATAATCATATTTTGTTTTATAATTTTTAGATAATGTAATTTTTACCACTTTGACTATTGATATCATTCCAGATCCATTTTCGACTCATGTACCGAATATCGACAAAACACCAGACATGAACTTAAATAATTATGTATTTTTTATAACATGGTTATAAGTTATATAAAATGAATAATAAAAATGAAAAATATATTAGATAAAGTAAAAATTAACAATATTTTATTATGTATAAATATAAATAATGTATAAAAAAATATAGACTCAAGGTAAGGGAGATTTTGAACTCAATTTCCACTCATTGGGTTTTATGCATACTTTATTAATTATTTTTTTCCCATATTATTTGTGGAATAAATATTTATTGATTTATTTTTTAATATAAAATTCTATTTTTGAGTATATACTTTTTATAAACACAATGAATCCATGTATAAATTCTTACGTCATTAATACGAACATGCTAAGGGAATTTCATTACCCAATTTCCATTATTAAGATAAAATACAAATTATTTATTATGTCATGATATGATTATGTGAGAAATTTTTGGGATATATTATCTTGTATGTATAATTTATTAATTTGGGTTTATATTCAATACTCATAATCAATCTATTTGATTAACAAAAGGTTTTTTGTAAATAATTTCATATCAATTTACATTCCATTGAGACCTATTTTTTGTTATGAAAGAATTCACATTTATATGGTATATATACGTTCCTTTCACCTGTTATATCATGAATCTCATTTTTCTTGTAATAATCTATGTTTTTATAATGTTATTATTTATTTATTTTTAATATTTTTTCTTAATTGGTCAGGGACCCTTTATCTAAAACATCGTTTTTATTATTTTAAAGATTTATTTTTCTATATATCTATTATTTATGTAAGTATTTTCAAAATCTGTTAAAAGGAATTAATTTTATTGAAATTAATATTTTCAATTTTCAATTTCTTTCAAAAAGTTAAATTGGTATGATATACTTTGAGTGAAAAATATTCTCATAAAATATTTTAATTTCATTTTTAAAATTTATTCATTATTTCAATAACATTTAATTTTATTAGCAAATGCTACATGAAAAAAATTTATAATTTTTTTTAATAATTGTTATTTTTTTGTTTACATTAAAAGTTTAAATGTTTCTTTTCAAATATATTTTTTTCATTTTAAAATAAATTGTTTTTATTTATGAGTACATGGATTTTTAAAAAATTAATAGTGATTTCAATGTGGAAATTTTAATGGTTTCTTTTATACATGTTTTATATTTTATGATAATGTTATGGTTCTTGAAAATTATATACATATATATGTGGTTTCTTGATAAACCATGGGTGGGTAACCTCGTTATAGCTCTCCAACGCATTGGGTAATCAGACAAAGTTAAACTATATGGTTTCTCCTAATAGATTTAAGGAATATAATTTGATGGGTATTCCAAATATAACTATTAAGGTTACCCGCTATGTATCTATGAAAGATACAATTTAATTATGACATTGATTCCATAATTTAGGTTTATTATTTACTATTTCTATGATTTTTTAGGAATATAATGATTTCATGAGGTATGTTAAATATCTTTCATTTTATGGGGAAAAATATGATTTAATGGGTTTATAATATTCATGGACTAACATTTTTTATTCCTTATTTTATATCCCTTAGTGTGATTTTTGTTCTCATTCCATGTTTTGTTAAAATTCTTTTACTGGGTATAAGGATGGTGAATATAAACGAAGATGTATAGAATATTTTTATCAAGAATATATGTCATGTTTTATTTTTAAAACGGTTTCCTTTCATGGGAAAATAGATTCTGTTTTGGTAGTATCCTCTTGTGTGATTATGAGACTGTTTTTATTAATGATGGGATAATTTTATAAAACTCCAAACCTAAAATGATATTCAATTTGAATTCTTGACATAAATCATGATTATGAAATGTTTAAGGCCAGCTCATTATAATCAGTATTAGAGGTCATTTTAGATAATTTTAGGGATCAAGATATAGTTAATAGAATATATGTAAATGATTCTTAATTTATTATCCAATTTAAATGATAAATTATTTGATGATTACAATGTTTCTTCATGTAAGATATGTCAATTAAGAATAGTTTTTTGTTGTGTAAATAGGGAAGCTATACTGGGACATCATTCAAAGGAAAAAAACATACCAAATCAGTAAACTGAGATGGTCATAATTGGAACTGAACAATTTTTTGAGTGATAATGCTGCTGGACTTGGGTGTAAATAGTGGTGGTATCCATGCATGATATCATCAATATAAACCACATAAAAACAATTCGATGGTGGGGAATTTCATAAGGCAACATAAACCATTATTCAAAGGATCAACTGACCCCGTGCTAGATAAATGGAGGATTGAAGAACCAGAAATGATTTTCTATGGCATGGGGTGTTCATATAGTCAAACGTTTAGATTTGTTTACCATTTTGAAGATAAACCTAATCAGTAGTGGTATATGGTTAATAATATGTAGAATAATGAAGATATTGATACTATTGAGTGGAAAAAATTCAAAAATATGGATCTGGATAAGTATTTTCCTAAGGCGTTTCAACTGAGGATGGAAAAGAATTCCTAGAATTGAGTCAGGAGGATGACTCATTGGATTCTTACGATGAAAAATTCAATCAATAGGAATGGTATGCTCTAAATTTCATCAGGTATCAAGATATTAAAATAAATCATTTTTACTCAAGTTTAAAACCAATGTATCCAAGGGAATTATATTCTCATGAGATCAAAAGTTATTAAAATCTTGTTAATTATGCGTAGAAGTGTAAATTGAGTTTTTTTATAATGGATTCCTTCAAAAAAACAGCATAATAAGAGGTCGAGGTGGACTGTAAAAGGTAATAATCCTTAAAAAATTCCAATGGTATGAAAATTATGTTTACAATTTGTGAAAATTATGCTAAAAATCTCACTGGGCAATACCTTTTGAATTCTGGTTAGTGATTTTGATGTGGTAAAATTCGACATAATTATCACAATTTCATAAATAGATAATGATTGTGGTTATAAAAATATGATATATAATCAACAAAATTATTTGTGTGTAATGAGATGGGTCATTATGCAAATAAGTGTTCGATGGAGAACATGAATGAATGAAAGTATCTAGAATAAAAGCAAAAAGGTGTGGTGAAATCATTTTCAACTCCATCAGCAGAGGTTGAGTGATCAAATAAAGTTGTATCAGGTAAAGTGTTTTTTACTAAGATTATTCCAATGTGTTGATGGATTCAAGGTATACACATTCTTTCATTTCTATGAAATTTTCTATGAAATTGTATATTCCACCTCAAGAAATGAATCTAGAAAAAATGGTCAAAACACATGGGGGAAATGTTGAGGTAAAAATAAATTATAATAATCCTCATATCCTTATATTTTTATAGAATGTACCTACAAACCATGTTTTTTCTTCTATTATAGTTTGATGTTATCTAGCTATAGATTTTATTTCTATTTACCATGCTAATATTGACTGTAGATCCAAATAGGTTTCTTTTTAGAATGTATTTCAGTTTATGTACAAGAATGAACACCTACCATTGATAACATATTAGGAAGTTAAGAAACTATTGAAATATGGTAATGAATGTTATCATTCACACATTTGTTGAGAATAAAGTATCTGTACCGATTAATGATGTTCTAGTGGTAAATGAGTATGTTGATGTTTTTCATGATGAGTTGTATATTATTATACTTGATTGGGAAGCTAAATTTACAATTTACTTAGTCCATGATGCTATGAAAATTTCACGAACCTCTTACAAAATGGATCTAATTTTACATTTAGAGTTGAAAAATAAATTGTATGAGTTCTTATATAATCGTTTTATTTGACATTGTACATCACCATGGGGTGCTTCTGTCTTGTTTATAAGAAAGAAAGTTTGTTCAATGAGACTTTTCACTGCTTACGGAGCCTTGAATAATATCACTATTAGGAACAAGTGTATAATTTATTATATCGATGATTTGTTTGATCAAAACACTAGATCACAACATTTTTCAAAGGTTGACTTGAATTCGGGGAAGCATAAGATGAATGAAAATGATGTAGACAATCCAAAGACAACATTTAGTATGAGATATGTCAATTATGAATTTTTAATTATTTAGTTTGGGTGAACTGATAAACCTATAGTATTCATGTATCTTATAAATATAATATTCTGTGAGTTCTTGGATTTGTCTTTTGTTGTGTCTATTGATGAAAACTTGATATATTCTAAAAGCAACGAGGAGAATGAAAGTCTTTTAAGGGATCTTATTTAAAATTTAAATGAGACTAAACTATATGTTAAACTCAGCAATGTATATTTTGGTTACAAAAATTTGATTCATTAGTCATATTGTTTATAATGCTGGAATAACTTTTGATCTTGCTAAAATAAAAGACATTAAAGAGTGGACATGATCCAAAAATATAAGTGAGATTCGTAGTTTTCTTGGACTAGATTGATATTACTTGAGGATTATAGAAATATTTTCATGGTTATCTATCCCTCTGACTAAGTTAACATGAAAAATTGTTATGTTCATCTTGAAAAAAGAATGTGATGATTGTTTTTATAAATTGAAAATTTGACTAGTGAATGATCCAATTTTGACAATGCCTTCTCGATATTGAAAATTTGTTATCTATAGTCATGCTTAATTGAAAAGAAATGGTTTTTTTATAATGTATAATTATAAATTAATTGATTAAGATTCAAGTTAGTTGGAAACTGATGAGTTAAATTACCATACTCATGAATTAGAATTAGCTGCTATTTTTTATCAGTAAAAATAAATAGGTATCATCTATATGGAATAAAATGTTAAATATATAATAACCACAAAATTATGAAGTATGTATTCAATCAGAAGGATTTTAAAGTGATATGGAGAATATGGTTGAATCTAATCAAAGATTACTATTGCATGATTCAGTATAATCCATGAAAATAACATAAAATGGCAGGTTCGTTGATTCATAAGAGTAATGCTAAAGTAAGAATTCTATATTTGTAATGTGACCCTTTGATTAATGTTTTTTTGAAATTTGTCTTGGATTTTCATGGAGTATTAAATTATTGTTTTATGTTTCATGTGTTAGTGAAATATTCTCTATTAGACAGAATTTATAAAGTATTGATGAAAGACTGTGAGTTGAAAAAAAAATTATAAAATTGGTTCATAAGCGTAAGTTTATGTAAATTAATATTGATTAATATTGGGTTTGGAAATTTAGAAAGAGGTTATGTGTGTCTTATGATGCTCAATTGAAGAAATATTTTTTATGTGATGATCATAGTTCTTAATTTTCAGTTCATCCTATAAGTACTATGATATACAGATATCTTCAAAAGTTATAATACTGAGATGGAATGAAAAGAGATATTGTTGACTTTACTGTGAAGTGTTTGACTTATCTGTATATTAAAATTGAATGCTAATTTCCAAAAGGGGTGGATAATATTTTTCCAGTTCTATAGTGTAAATGAGAAAATATATCAGTTGATTTCATAAGGTATTACTGATGACTTCTTGGGGTAATAATTCAATCTGGGTTATTATTGATATATTGACTAAATCATCTCTTTTTCTACCTATTATAGATACTATATAATTGGATTTTATTTCTTGGTTGTATATTAAACAGATAGTTAGGTTGCATGGTGTCCCTTTGGTTATTCTATAAAATTGTGATCCCTAGTTTATGTTTTTATTTCTTAGAGGACTTCACACGTTTTTTGTTACCGAATTAAATTTTAAAACATTTTTTTGTCCACAATCAGATGGGTAGTCAGAATGAATAAATAAAATGTTAAAGGATATGATACTAGTATGTTCAATGGATTACCTTAGAAGTTGGTATCAACATATTTCTATGGTTGAGGTTTTTTATAATAACATTTCAAATTCCAGTAAACAGATGGAAGCATTTGATTCATTATATGGAAAGAGGTGTTGAACTCGAGCTTTATTGGATGATTTAGGTTAAAGAAATTTCATTTGACCTAAATTGGTATAAGTGATGATTGAAGAAGTTTAGTTGTTTTAGAAACATATGAAGAAATCTTAATGTTAGAAGAAATGTTATACAGGTAACCAAAGGAAGGTTATTTCTTTTGAGGTAGGTGATCATGTATTTCTCAAAGTTTCTCCTTGGAAAATTTTGACAAATTTTGGTAAGAAAGGGGTGCTAAATCCACAATTCAATGGATCCTATGACATTATAGAGAATGTTGGATCTGTTAAATAATGAGTGGATTTACATCAATGTTTATCCCAGGAACAGAATAGTATTTATGTTTTAATGTTAAGGAAGTATATGTCAGATTTGTATCATGTTTTGTGTCCAGATGTAGTTCAGTTGGAAGATAATTTTTCTTAGGAGGAATAGCCAGTCCAGATTCTTGACCTCATAGATCATGTTTTGTGTAATAAGTTGATTTTTAAGTAATGGTTTTGTGAAAAAATAATATTTTTGAAGAGGCAACATGTGAATATGAAAATTTTATGAAGGATAAATACACCCACTTATTTGATAAGTGAATAAAAATTGTGAGGTGGTAATTTCCAAAAAATGGGGAAGGATGTAACATTACAAGTAATTATTAAATAAGAAATTTTTATAAATAATAACATTTATGAATTCAATATTAATATTAACTCAATAGGGATTCTATAGAGTACTCGACTAGAAATAACAGGTTTCTCCGAAATCCTATGTTTCACACAAAATTGAGTTATACAGAAAAATAATACATTATAAATATTATTTTTTAAATGGTAGTTAAGGCCTAGCCTTTGTATTTGCAGGAATGAATAAACAAACTATATTATTTTTAAAAAAAATTTTAAATTTTTTTATAGTTTTTTAACATATTTTATGGGATTAAAATAAGAATACATCCAATTTTAGGCATAAAAGAACTAATATTTTTAAAAGGAACTTTTACAGCTTTTTTGTGGAGAACCCTTTTTAAATATAGTATTTTAACACTTTTATATAATCTATTTGAATAAATAAACTTCTTATTTGAAATTGGGACAGAAAAATTTAATTGGGATAATTTTTTAGTATTTTTATGATAGCCTTCAAATTTTAATGAACAATGAAAAATACTGCATTTTAATTAAAAAATACATTTCCATCTAGTTTATTTATATTGTTACATTATACTATTAGTTGATTTAAATGTATATTTAGACTGTTTTTTATCATTTAATTGAATTTTGATCATTGTAGTCAATTTTTTAAATTATGTTGTTTGAATTTGGTAAAAAGATTTACATATTTTCAATTATATGGTCCAAATTAGTTTTTATGGTCAATTTTTTTTAGGTATAAAAATGTAATGAAGGTAAAAAAATTATTTACTATAATAAATGTAAAATTTTGACAAGGGTGAAAATTAAAAGTTAAAAGCATAACATAACTCACAACTATAACATTTCATGGTTGGTTGAGGTTTTTATATAACCTATAAATACTATAAAATATTTTTTAATATCAAATTTAATGGAATTTAATTCCTCCTCTATATGGTCAACTTTTAATATAAATTAAATAATAAATTAATCCCTTGACCCCACCTCTCCTTAAGTATAAATACTGCATCTCAACCACCCTATATTGACCCATAAAGCCTTTAATAACCTAATATATCTGAAAAAATATCTACTCCTCACTATCCCAATGACTAAGTGCATCTAGTATCACCAAAATACCAAATCCATGGTCCTCAAGGGTCTTTCAAGGAGGGAATATTCAAGATGCAATTTTTTCAAAGTACCTCTCTTAAGTTCTTTTCTTTTTCTACACTATCCTCACCCACTTCATATATAAATGAATGATAAATCTAGAATCATGTAAATACTATAACTCTATGCTTATAATTGAATATATTTTATCCATTTCTTTTCTCACCTCCTCTTATTCAATGTAATGAATTTGTTTTCCTAGAAATTCCAGTTAACAGCCTCCGTGAATAATTTTTTTGCTTCTTTTCCATTACTGCCTTTATAATGGGTCTTAAAAAAATATTTAAGTTAAATAATATTTAAATATGTATATTATAACCTATATAATATAGGGTAAATGTTATATTAAACATACCTTCTTGATTTCCATATTGTTTTATATGATAAATTTGTTTGGGGACGTGTGGACTATCGCCTCCTCATAATGATGTGTTTCGTT
This sequence comes from Viscum album, assembly GCA_963277665.1. Lineage (NCBI taxonomy): Eukaryota > Viridiplantae > Streptophyta > Magnoliopsida > Santalales > Viscaceae > Viscum > Viscum album. The sequence goes on from OY728136.1 coordinate 1,881,595,928, forward strand.
CTCACTTCACGTGGAATGTTTAAAGGATAGTTTTAGAAAAAATATATAATATAAATTACATATTAATTCTATTGTAATGATATTATATATTTATACATATCTAAATACATTTCCTTTAATTTTTCTCTTTTCATTAGATAGGAAGAATGAAAATAGCGTTCATGCGTACATACAAATTATCTTCTTAATGAACGGTGTTTTTAGCTTGTGTTAAATTATTATTATAAATACAAATCTAATGAATATATTTGATATTTATATAATGTTTTTTATTTTTTAGATAATGTACTTTTGACCGTATTGACTATTGACATCATGCAAAGTTCATTTCATCTCAAGTATCAAATATCGACAAAAAGTCTTCAAAGAACATAAATAATAATGTAATTGTTATAACATGGTAATAAGTGACATAAAATGAATTATAAAATTGAGAAAAGTTCTCAATAATGAAAAAAATAACCAATTTTTTTAGTTAGGAAGACAAAAAAATGTACGAGACATGTCCAACTTGAGATAAAGGAATTTCTAAACTCAATTTCCACTCATTAGGTTGTATGAATAATTTATTGATTATATTATGCCACTATTATGTTTTGAATAACTATTTATTTATTTATGTTTTAATTTATAATTCCCATTGCGGGGATACAGTTTTTCTACAAATAATCACACCATTGATAAATTCTTACATCATTGATATGATCTTAGTAAGGGAATCTCTTAACCCAATTTACATTCATTGGGATACCCTTATATTTCATGATTATGTCATGCTAAGATTATGGGAGAAAAAAAATATTAGATAAATTATTTTTTACTTATTCTTGATTTATGGGTATTTATAGTGAATACACAAAATCAATCTATTTGAATCACAAAATGATATTTGTTAGGGATTTCTTCTTAATTTAATTTCCAATGAGACATATTTGTTGTTATGAACCAAATCAATTTTATATGGTATATATAAATCCATTTTAAATATTATATCAAGAATGTTCTTACTAACATGATATTCTATTTTTTTAATGTTATCTGTTAATTATGTTTAAATGTTTTTCTCAGGTGTTATGGTACTCATTATCTAAAAAATAATTTTTGTTGTTTTTATCATTTTTTCTTGTATATAATTATTATTTATGTTCATGTTTTACAAATAGATATAAAGGATTTATTTACATGAACAAGAATATTTGAAAATGTTAATTTATTTTAAAAAATTCAATGTTTTATGAGGAACTTTGATTAAATAATTTAATTTTTAAAAAAAATTAATTTCATTTAAAAAATGGATGTATTATTTGAATAAATTTGAAAATTTTTACATTATACGCCATGAACCAAATTTCTCAATTTTGTGTAACGTGGAGGTTTAAATTTTTAATTCAATAGTTTACTCTTTTTTTCAAATTAAATTTTTTCATTTAAGATTTCACATGTGTTTTAAAAATGACATGTTATTTCAAAGTAGAAATGTTATTCCAAAGTAGAAAAGTTATTTTTTATTTTTGAATGTTTTATATGTTATGATTGTGTTATTGTTCGTGGGAATAATTTGTGTATATTAGTTTTTCTATGATAAACCTAAGGCATACAAGCTCATGATAGATCTCTAATGCATTGGGTAATGATTTGGAGTTAAATGATTAGGATTCTCCTAAGAGATTTAAGGAATATACTACGACGGGTATTCCAAATGTAGCCATGAAGCTTACCCCTAATGTAGCTGTGATAACTATAAGGTAATTATGATATAGATTAGAGAAGTTACTGATATGATTTACTTTTTCAATGAGTTTTTTTAATCATATTATTTCATGAGATATGTTAAAGAGAATATATTTTAAGGTAGAGGGAATGATTTCATGGGATTATAGTATTCATGGACTAACATTTTTATTTCCTTATTTTATATAACGTAATGAAATTCCTATGATCATACCACATTTTCATGAAAATGTTCTCATAGGGTACAAGGATGAGTAATATAAAGAAATAATTCATGAATATTTTTACCAAGAAAAGAAATAATGTTTTCTTTTTAAATGGGTTTCCTTTGGTGGAATAAATGTATTTTGTTTTGGTAGTATCCTCTTATATGAATATGGGATAGTTTTTATTAATTATTTTTTAATTATATAAATTATTATACCATAAAAGATCCTGAATGTGAATTTTTGACTTAAATCATGATTATGAAATGATTAATATTGGGGCCTTGTAATTAGGCTCTATACATTTTTGGTATGAGAGTTTAAAAGTTTATGGTTCTATTTAATAAAAAATGATAAATTAATCTGAGAAATATTTGTGATCAAAACCATATGATTTATGGGTTTAAATATTAGTTAATAATATATTGTACAATTTTAAAGTTATCTATTTTTCAGAAAATCTTTGAAAAACACTGTGTATTGTTGTTGAAGTATTGAAGATTAATGTTGCATTTCATTTTATAAAGGATTAATCATTTTCTGATTTTTGTTACCTAATTCTATCCATTTTGGTTATGGATAATGTATGAATACCTAAGGAATATATTTTTTTCATTTTATGGATATGAAATTATTTAAATGTTTTTTTTCCATTCTTCAGTTATAAAAAATCATCTTGAATAATCATCGTTTGGTGAAAAAGATGAGATTATGGTTAAAATTGAATAAAGAATGAAATTAAACTTATCAAGTAATAATATTTTTGTATGTTCTTAGTATAGATGGTAAGTAATTACTCAAACCAATTAAATGTATATTGAAAATGAAAATATTATCATATTACATTCATTTTCGATGAAATAATTGTCTTTTTAACACCTCATTGGTTTATGTTGTTGTGTATGTTTACTATCTCATTATACTTAACTTTCAGGTGATCAGTTATCTCTATCACTCTCCACCATTATTTGGAAGTACATATTTACTTGCATGTCCAAATATTCACCTCCCAGCAATGTTCCCCTACTAGGAAACCGAGCATGTTTATTTCTTGATGAACTTCATACTTCCTTTTCCCTCATGTCCAGCAAGATTTTTATAAATATTTTTTATGACACGGTACATTAAGAAATATATTTTAAAATTTCAAACCTTTTATAATCAAGATAAAGATAAAACTAATAGGACTAAATTTATTAATGGTCGAAGGGTTGGTTTTATCACCATAATATTTTAAGCAAAAAACATTAATTTTGATAGTGTATTCCAAGAGCAATGCCGATCATAAATGACCTAAGAAATATATAATTGTTAATACCTACCCATTAAATTAGTGATATATACAGGATTAAAATAATACGATATATATATATATATATATATATATATATTTCCACCTCAGTATAATTTTTTTGATAAAACCTATGAAAATAATTACATAATTTTTAGTATAGTCTTTTTATTCATAAAAATATGTTTCCATTCGAAATTATTTTAATTGATTTTTGAGAGAAAATTTATATTTATATTTTTATAAATGTAAGAAAATTTATTTCAAAAAATTAAATTAATTTATGGAAAAAATAATATAACAATGAAAATAGGGATGAATCTTCATATTTATTGATAAATATAGATTTTTCAATGAATAATTAAAAATACTAATTTCTATAAAAATGTCTTTAATTTTTAATAAATCAATAAATTTAAATGTACCATTATGTTTTGAGTATTATATCAGGTAAGGTATGTATTATTATTATTTATTTAATCTAATTAATTACTTTTCAATCTTTTTTGCATTGTATTTTCTTGTAAGTTTATTTTTGGGAATAATTTTTTTTCTAAAAACTAGTTTAATGAGAATAAAGTATATCCATTTTAATTAATTTAAATAACCCAAAATGAAGAATTATTCTAATGAAATTTATATATTATATATCAAAAAGTATTAATTTTATTTAATATATTTGTTATTAGTAGTCATAGATTTAATATAAAATATTTTTATACTTGAAAATACACTTCTTGAAAAAACATTATTTCACCATGTATGAATATTAAATTTTAAATTAAAATTTTAAATTTATGTTTATTTAATTTATTTATATGTATTAAATACATTCAATTTTAATTATTTATATTATATAATAAGATCAACTTTTTTTTCATAAAGAATAGAGAAAACAGGTTTACCGGGGGATGACAGAAAATATAAAATGATAAGTGTTAAAATGAACTTAAAACTCGTATAAATTATATTTTCCATGAAATATTTATATATTTTATCATATAAGTCTAAAACTTATTCCATTTAGGAGGATTTAGATCATGATAATGAAATGGAATTATTGAGAAACATTGAAAAATTAGAAGTGCGCCAGTCACCCCACTTATAAAATGTCAGTCCCTATTCTATATTATTTACAAATAAAAAACATTATTGTTGAAAATAACTATTAAAATACCATTCATAATTCCCAAAAAAATTTCTCGATTCCCTAGTTTTATCAAAAATAAATCCCATGAATTCTTTTGGTGCTTACCAAAGGAGGTTTTCCGAAGAAGAGTTATCGTGCGTAATCGATCAATTTTTTATTTTTTCTTCCTACTCTGTGAAATTTTATTTAATTTTGATGAAATAACTACCCCAGTATATCCCATATAATGATATATTTTTTAATTAATTGAATTACTAATTCAACCTCCTCATCCATAAAATGGGAAATAAATCCATCATTCAAGTTTTCATGGGACTACCTTCTCGTAAACTGATATAATTTGTTTTTCATCATCAACTCCCATGGATTGTTATAATGATAGATTTGAAGTATATATATATATATATATATCATTTTTAAAATAATCTGAATATTTTAACCTGAATCTAGTGTCTACATTATAACAATATAATATGATATAATGGATCACATCGATAACGATTGATCAATTTAGTAGTCCAACAGAACCAAATACATACATGAAACACATTTTATAGAGGGAATAAAAAAATAAAGAATATTAATGGAAAACATTCATCATAATAGAACTCATTTAATGGATTAATATTAATATTCTTGGGTAAATAAACAAATTACGGTTGAGCTTAAATGCTCAGTAACGGTTGCGTACAACGGAATCTACCATCAATGAATAAGATATAATCAATATGGTATAGTAAATTATTTAACACATAGGAAATTTAATCAATAACGTAACAATCAATTTTAGATAACAATTAATTCACAAGGAAATGTAAATAACAAAATGCACATTATATTTCATTAATAAACTCAAAATAAAATTCTTGTAGAGATATTTTCTATTAAAAAATTTCAAGGATAAAAATAATAACTACACTATCTATAAAAGAAATTATTAAGAGTTAGATGTCATTATAAAAGGCATAATGATTCCTCTACTAGAAATACTATTCAAAATAAATTTTAAAACAACCTGTAAATAACCATTTAATTATAACTTACAAACTCACCTCACGATACTTTTGAAGATTCAATAGTTTCATGAGATGAATTTGTAAGATTTTCTTTAATGGGGGTCTAGCCATAGCTTTATATTGTCTTGGGAATATTCATGCAAGTATAATTATCATGATTCTCGGTATCATTAAATCAATTTATTAAGCATTTACTTCACTAAGAATTTATTTATTATTATTTTCTATGGTATTTACACTGGGATATTTTCTGTGGATGCAATTAATTCTTTGTTTATTGATTAAATGATACATGTATTAAGTTTTTTACATTTCAAAATTGATAAATTTTTATAAAATATTGAAATTAGAGATTCTTTTTAAATGTTATGTGTGTTTTGTTTTTTGACTTATAATATTGATTATTTATTATGGTTTTATGTCATATTCTACTATACATAACCTTTATTGAGGATTTGAGTACACACTTATTTTTTTATTTTCCCAAGGATATTAAGATGAACTCACTAATTATGCTGAAGGATGATGACTATTTTCCATTAATATGATTTGTATTTTTATTTCAATTGTAAAATGAGTATCATGAAAGTATTTTGTTTTATAAGACTATTAAATTGATATATCCATGGAAATTTTATCTATTATATATTATACCAATATAATAAAGAAGGCACTGACTCTGGGTTATAAGAGTCTAGGTCATTACTGTTTGAATTAGTTAATGTTTTGAAGAAACCATTAAAAATTCATTAATGAAAAGTTATATTAGAGAAAATAACCTGATGATATTCATTGAGGATAATTATTTAATAACATCTAAATGTTTATAGTCAGGATTGGATTACATTGGTTTTTGTATAAATAAACCCGTATATAGATAATACAAGTAGACCATGTTTTTATATTGATGTACCTAGGGGTAATAAATCTGAAAAAGGCATGTAGGGAACGACACAGTCATTAACTCATATATGATAATATAACTTTCCACACACCTTGTTTATCACTACAATGGGTTACACTTATTATAATTTTCATCATTTTTATAACCAATTAATGTAGATTAGAAAAAAATACAATTCGAATATTCAATATATTAGATTATATTATTAAAAAATGAATTATTTTTTTGATTTATGTTAATTTATAAGAAAAATTTATAAATACGAATTACTATTTAAAATTATTAATTTTATGATCTAATTAATAAAATTAAATTTTATACAAATGGACACTAGTAGAAAGATACATATCAATACTTGTACCCAATGTAGATATTTTCCAACTGAGTAGTCCTATATATATGTTATTATAACTGAGAAGATCATAGATTTATTAGGGAAGATTAATTAGGTAATGAAAAAAAAACCTGTAATTATTTAAGGATCATATTGTTCCATAGCGTGATTCGCCCAGATTAGTTCACATCATGTAATTGGATCTGCCATCATCCAGTTGGACTACTAATCCAGCAGTTTTTGAGAAATGGATTATGTCCATAAAATGATTTTTTTGGTGTTTTGATGTGATGAAATGGAAAATTTTATACTTGTAGTATACCATTTCTATGGAGATAATGATCACTCATTGTTTTTTATCTAGAATAAAGGGGAGGAATAAAATATAAAGAAACTTTAATGGATATATTTGAAGGATACATCATTTGAAAAATATTTCTCTTGTGATAAATTAATTGAAATGAACAGAATGCTAATTAGCTTAATGAAAAATAATAATAAATTGTTTTAGTGTGTGATGATACCTTTACAGTATTTAGTAGTTATTATTGGGATTCCATGAAAATTAAAAAATACATGATCAACCAAAAATTTTAAGGGATTAATGAATGTCTTCCTAGGGAACTAGTCTCGTAATCTATTCCTTCATATGGTAAAATAGTTTTATTCTCTATATAAGTAGTGAAGTAAATTTAGAGATCCTGTATATTTAATGTAAATAAATAAACTAAATGTTTAACTATGAACTTATAAAAATGTAATTCATCAAAGGAGAAGAAAATAATGAAGTAGTATCTATCTATTGATAAATGTGGAAAGAATCATCAAGTTAAATTCATAAAGGTAATGAGATATTCACACAATTATAGATATAAGGTTCATTTGGATGATTATTTTATGGGTAAGAAATAAATAAATTATATTTAGTACTTTAACTATAAGAAAAATGAAAATTATTCAAACTATTGTCCTAAGAGTAAAGGGAATCTTCCATAAAATAGCCATGAGGAGAATTCCATTCTTATTAAATCACTATAATGGAGGTGGACATACCAAATTATATGTTTGTATGTAATTTAATCATAGTTTCAAAACTATATAGTACTTTATTTAATTATAGGTACTATCACTCTTTTATATCATCAATGTTTTCTAATAAAATTAGATATTTCCTTAACTCCTTAAGAATGAAGTTTTTAGTCAAATCACCAAGTGAATGTCTCACTACAATAGGAATATGTCAATAATTACCCACTACGAAATATAAATATTTCTAATTGAGGACATTATTATCAGATGTATGGTTTAATTTGATATAATCCTTGGTATGGATTAGATTTTTAAAAAATATTCAATGATTAATTAAAAGGAGAGGGAAATTTATTTTTATAATGATGATGTCTATTTTCTTATCATTAAAGAAGGGGCGCCATCATCATATTAATTTTTAGATCCACACCTAGTAGAACATTTAAATTAGAATCTTGGGGAATTGTTACAAATACAATCTATTAATGGAGATGTTAATATTAAAATTTATTATTTAGCTATTTTGATAGATATATTAATGAATTTCCTAAGGAATTAGTTGGATATCCACCAGAGCATATAGTAGTGTTTTCCATTGGTTTAATCACTGATGAAAACCCAATATCAAAGAATCCCTATATAATACCCACTATAGAATTATTAGAGTTAAAAAACAACTAGATGGATTTTGTGATAATTGATTTATTAAACCTAGTGTTTCACCACGGGGTCCCCGTTTTCTGTTGGATAAAATGAATAATGGATCGATGAGGCAATGAATTTATAATAGGGTAATAAATTAATCTATGATGATGTACATGTTTTTTTGACTTTTCATTGAAGGATTATTCTATAAACATAACAAAGATAAATATTTTTTATGTAATTAACTTCACTATGACTATCATCAATTATGATTAAAGAAGAAATAAATTGAATTGATTGAATTTTGAGTGTGTTATGGACATTACGAGTTTACAATAATTCCATTTGGATTGACTAATACCATCTATATTTATTGATATACTGAATAGAGTATTCAAAGAATATATTTATGATTTTTTGGGTTATTCATTGATTAATTATTAGTGTATTATAAGATATTTTAGGACTATTATTATATGTTTATGATCGTTTATGGCAATCTATTAAGAAGATAGTTATATGGTAATTTTAGATATTGTGATTTTTGGATTCATGGAGTTTATTTTATTAGATGTATTATCCCTAAATATTAAATATTTGTAGATCTAACAAAGAAAAATGTATTCAATAAATGTCCTACTCAAAATAACATAACTGAGGTTTGTAGTTTCATTAGGTTACTGGGTTACTATCGTTGATTCATTCAAAAAGTTTCTTGATTTCCATAGTAATTAACCAAAAATATATGTAAAGTGGATATGTTTATAAAAAAATGAATATGATGAATGTTTTGATGAATTAATTAGGAGATTAGACAATTCGTATATTTCAACTCTACCATCAAGAAATTTTGGGTTTTTGATACATATTTATACACTGAAGAAATGATTTGGTTGTTTCCTTATAAAAAAAGACAACGATACTGAATATGTAACAAGGAAGTTGAATAATCATGAGAAGAACTATCTAACCAATAATATTTTTTTGACAACCATAATGTTTTCTCTAATGATATGGATACCTTTTATCCATATTGAAATATATGATATATACAAATACCATAAGCTACATAAATATCTCTTCTCACAAAAATAAATTAACATGAGGAAAATATGATGGCTAAATCTACTCAAGGATTAAGATTATTAAATACAATACCACTTAGGGATGTGAAAAACTGTATAGGATGCATTAAAAAGTAATGATCATATATTTTTGAGCCATTTTATCATTTATAGGGATCATATGTTTATGGATATAACAAAGATAGATATATGAATTACTCATGAAGGGGAGAAATTAGCCCTTTTTCAAAATATTAAATAACCAGTTCTATTAGAAATGTTTAACTATTCTCAATCAGATGATGAAATTTTGGAAAATAAAATTAAATCTTTCAATGATGGGATGTTTTCCAACATCAATTGTGATGAATAAATTTTGTTATTTGGAAGGATATATTGTGTTCCATATACACCTAAACTAAAAAGGGAATTGCTAGATTATTCTCACAGCTCAAATTTCACTATTCAATGTAGTATAATTATGATATATATGTTCTATAAGGTTCATTTGGAAGAATAAAAATAATTGTGAAATTTATAATTATGTTTTCTGATGATTATTTTTATAATAAGTGCAATTTGAGAGACAACATCCTAGATTAGTCATGAAAACACTTCCTATTCATATGAGGAAATGGGGTGACATTTCTATGGAATTTTATAAGGGACAGTAGATGTTTCCTTTAAACAATGATATAATATGGGTTATAACTTACCACCTAACAAAATATGGACATTTCCACACTCTAATAGAATATTAACCTCTTGATTTCACCACATCAATATTTTATATAGAATTTTTAAGATATCATGGATATCCTCTTTTGGTTGTGTATATCATTTTCCATATTTTACATAATAATTTTGGAAGTGTCTTCATAAGGATCTTCTAACTAATCTTCATTTGAGCACCAGCAACCCTACTCAAACTGATGGACAATGCATAATTTATATTCAAATATTTTATGACCTGTTGAGGTAATCCTAAGATGAATTTCAAGGTATCTGGGAAAATTATTTATCTTTGTCAATGTTTTTTGTATTAAAATAGTTTCTGTTGAAGTGTTCAAATGGTTTGGTTTGAGGCATTAAATGGATAGGAGATGTCATACTCCAACTTGTTGGGATGAAGTTGGTGAAATAAAACTTGTTGGACCGAAACATTTAAAATCTATAGGTATATTGAAGATCATGTTTTTTGAAGGTATATCTATAGAAGGTTTAGATGAGGTTTAATAAGATAGGAAATAAAATCCCCATGTATATTGGACATTTAAAATTTTAGGAAGGATTAGATTTTCAGCTTATCATTTTGGAAATTCACCAAGCCTATATATTGTAGATGATGGGTTCTATATATCAGTATTAAGGAAGTACATACTTCACCCAACACATGTTCTCATATTTCAATAGATATAACTATAAGATGATATATCATACTATAAATAATCCATCTATAATAATCAAACTAGATATAAATTATTGAAGAATCAGAAGAATAAATTGGTAAATAAACTTTTGAGAAAAAATAATATAGAGGAATAAATGTGGGAACTAGAAGATTTCATGAAGAAGAACAATCATATTTAGATTATATGGTAATATTTAGGAAATTATGTGGAATAAATTTTTGTAGGAGGTCAGAATGTAACACCCCAAAACCTTACAATATATTCATTTTTGAATGAGTTTAATTTCTTCGTTAGATTGAAATATATGAATCATTGATTTTAAATGAAGAAAAATGATCAATTAAAATATTATTATTTAATTCTATATTTAAAAATAATAACTGAAAACCACTAAACAATATAAAAAACAATTGAAAATTAATTCACGAAGGTTATTTATGAGGTCATGAAATTATTACTGATATTTATATTGATGAAGATTTTTAAAAATCACTAAAAATAATTTAGTAGGGGTTTAAAGTACATGTAAATTCCATGTAAAATGAAACCACATATAAATATATATTTTTTTACTATAGTGATATTTTATTATAAATAGAACAAATAAGGTAAGTAATTCACATATAGTAAAATTTAAATGATGTAGTATAGTTTAAGATAAGAATTAATAGGAAATATAAATCTTCATGAAGTGGTATATTTATGTTTTTATCCCTAAAACATCATCTATTTTATTAAGAAACAATAAGAATGTTAATATACCCTAACAAATAAACTAGTTCAAAGTAAGAACATATTTAATTGGTGATCAAAGATAATTTTATCTTACAACTAGAGAATATTCAATCAACATGATCCTATACTCCATGTCCTTTCATCATGAATTCATTGATCACTAGAGATTTGTATAGTACATGCCATTAACAATAAGAAAAATTGTTTTCCTTAATAATGAAAATTCACAAATCCTGAGGAAGAATACAATGAAATGGCATAGTGAATAGATGTATAAACTATTGTACATAATCATAAGGATTATAATAAAAATGTTAAAAAATTATCTTTAATGTTGGGGTGCAGTATATATTTTTATGAATATAAAAATATGACCACTGTAATTGTCTCTTTAAAAATATAATTTTCTGAATGACTATTTTAAAATATTTTTTTCAATCATCATAACATTTATCTTCTTATATAGATGCATAAATTGGTCTTTTGATTATATAAAATTAGATGAAATTTTAATAATTTTATTTTATTTAGATATTTTAGATAATGTGGTTTCTAATTGAGAGATTCCAAAAGATTAGTTACATTATTTTGAGTTTTCAACTAAAATAAAAATATTAAATTATTATTTTTAAAATGGTAGAAGTGTATTAATATTCATTAACATAATGATCTAGATAATATCATTTATAAAATAAGACAACAAAATTTTAGGATCAATTGATATAGATTAAAAGTGTGAGTGAATATATTATTACCCAAGAAATGAGATTATTAAAAAAATTATAAGAAATGTTTGACATGGAGATAAAGATTCATATTACACCAAGACTCTACGATCTATAGTTTCAGGGGAAAACTAGGAAAGTGTAACTAGATCTGTTGGAATGTAAACATATGAATGTTTTGATATTATCATTTATTTTATTCTCATATATATTAATACTGATAATTTATACAAATAAAAACTTTTTCACTTATTTATATAGTGAAATTAATAGATTGAGGAACCACTAATAAAAACAGAGTGTCATTTTTTAAAAAAGAATTATAAAATTTATAGTGTAAAATATCTAAAAACAAATATTCAGAATAGAATAACTTATATTTTAAACGATTTTCATTACTTATATTATAGTGAGTAATAATATTTAATTATAGGTTCTATAAAATGTAAGTGGTTATCATCATGATTTAATTGGTTAGAAGGTGTATTATTAGGTCGAATAGGTTAAATACACTAGGGGATGGGGGTGAATCAGGGTTTGATAGATTTAAACTACTATCCACTTTGACATTGTTTTGTCAATAAAAAAACAATTATATATTTACCCCATTGAAATATATGAATATAAATTTAATCATGCATGGGAAATAACAATTTTACATGGTTCACCCTCACTGGGTTACATCTAAGGAGTTTTCTGCATCAATGTTCCAAAGTTCCAAATCTACTAAAAGTGCATTACAGTTTAGAAGGATTGGACAAGATCATTTATATGTCTAGGATCACTTCATTTAAAAGGTTTAGGGTCTTCTAACAACATTCCCAAGGGTCACTCTCTCTATCTTTTATGTTTGGCTCACAATTGGTGGAAAATATTACAGTCTCTTTATTCCTTCACTCACCGCTCTTAGAAGGGATAAATACAATGATTATGGACCTGTATATCCCCTCATTTATATGAATTCATCCTCGGTAATAGTAGATAGTTTTTCTAATGATGTTCCACTTTCATCAACTAATGAATACCTTTTTACCATTGTTATATTAGGAAACTCCCAACTTTCGCACAAAATGAGGGTGACTTGCACTATACTTAAACATTCTATGAAAATGGTACCTTTTTCAGGGAAAAACCGATATTCCAAATTCCCCAAAATGTAATGAAAAAAACCTTCTTATTCTCAAAAATTGTGCGACACACACTCTTTTATGCCCAACTCACTGTTAGCACTCAATTACCATCTGTCACATCACTTCTGAATAACTCACTAATTTCTCTTCCTCATAACTTGGGAAACTAGAGCTCGAATTTTCTTCAAGTGTAGAGCTTCTATATAATGAGGGGTGTAGCTATTTTTTTATTAACATTTTGTGACCCTATGGGTGAGGCACACAACATACCCCCGACACGTTAGTCCATTCCCCCGAGCCTCTATCGCAAATTCACTTTGATCACTGCTCCATAAAATGAGAATCCTTATATATATATATATAATGGTGTTTTTATTTTGAAACAAGCATGGAGAAAAACATTCCAATACTTACTAAAATTGGGGCACAAATCCCTTATCCCAAAACAATTTTCTCCATTCTCTAATTTTTAGTACAATTTGTTTTTCAAAAACACTATAAAATAGTGACACACTTATTATGATAATTTTTACTGCCTCCTGATCATCGATTCATTTGTCAATGGTCTTTGTAAACATAGTTCATCAGGAGTATCTTTGGAACTACACAACCAACCATGGAAACCCTCATTGTCAATAAACACAATATACCAAAAAGTGCTTCAATTTTACCTTGAGGTATTTTTTCCCAACATGTATAATGCACTAGATGTATAAGGAATGTTCATATTTTTATTTATCTCATTTTATAATTTAAATTTCTTTTATTGTAAAACATTTCTAAAAAAATAAAAAACTAGAATACAAACATTATTTTCCAGGAAAATTTAGGTAATGAAATACTGAAGTCATTAGTGATATACAAATACAGAACACCTATGAATGTAAATATTATTTTTACTATAAAATGAACTAATAATTTCAAGTTAAAATATAAAATGAGTTTTGTGTTTTTGAAAATATTTTAAAATGACCCTTGAGTGACATGTAGATTATAAGAAAAAATCACAAATGATTGTATGACTTTGGTTTCTATTCTTATAAATTAAATGTATAAATGATAAGAAAGAGTTAAGGTGGTCTAATGTGAAGGAAAATATGGGAATCCTAAAAAACCACTAAATTATATCCCATGACTGTAACACTTGAGGAAGATAGAATAATTAGAGGATTGTATTCAGTTCCCTTTATAAGAAAATAATTATAAAGAATTGTTTCCTCATTAGATTAATTACATATAAGAGTATACTGTTAGTGAATATTTTTTTTACTCCTAGATATTATACATAATGGACCTGTGGGGGAAATATTTACCTTGAATAAACATGACTATCAGAAAAAAATCAGATTCCTCCATAGAAAATTGAATACTCATGTCCTAGAAAATTATAATTCCACTAAGGCATTCTATGCATTCATTATTTACAGATTAATCCATATTAATTTCTATGTGAGGAATGTGGGTAAAAAATTAAAAAGTGATTAAAAAATAATGGATAGAATTTCCAGTTTCGTATATTGATCCTTAGGAAATTCATGACATATAAAAAAACAACATGAAAAATCCTACTTTTAGGGAGATTGATACGATGAATAATGTTTTTTACCAACTAGATTTTATTTTTAACATTAAAAAGAGTTATGAAAAATTCCAGACACAGTAAAATAGATCATTTTTCTGTAAAATTTAGGAACAATATCATTGATTAATGTTTGAATCATTGAATTAAAGAACATGTCAATTTAAAATTTTAAATTCTCAGAATGACAAAAAATGATTCTTTGTAATCTAATTTGTAATCTATGTGTCAATCATGGATCAGATGATCAAAACAATGAAAATGATATTGGTTTATCATTAATGACTCAACATAATGGTCCTATATACGAAATAAAAATAACAGAGAAATTGAACCCATGTCTTTAATGACTAGTATAGACACATTATAGTATAAAAAAAAGAATCTCAAATTATTTTTTTTACATTCCTCCAATTTAATTTACCTATTCCAATATAAGTTGAAGTTAAACATTAATATAATACTATAATTCAAAACTATTTATTATAATTCAATTTAATTCCAATATGAATTAACTAATTATGTTCTTTTATGAAATTGGAATATTATATCCATCATTACACACTAAATCGTACTTTATTAAGATAATATAATTAAATAAATACTTTTTCCATAGAATTTTAGATCCTTAACCCCGTATTTTAGCACACCCACCTGAAACCAATTGACACATCAACCGTTTAGATACATTTTAAAATAAACAAAAAATATTGGAATAATTATAATAATTAAAATAGTATTTTAACATAAACAAAACATAATATATTCAAGAAAGATATCCAAGATTTCTATTAAAATATGTTCATGATCAAAGTGAAAGAATGTGCCTTAAAATTTATTAGGAAATAGAATGAGTGGCATCACAAGGGATTTATTATGGTGACAATGAAACAAACCACTTGAATCCAAGTCATCATGATGTGAGATGATGTCCAGAGTAATAAATGGGCATCTCAAAGAATCCCCCATAATTTTTCTGTCATACAGAGCATCAATGACCAGGTTTTCCTCTCTATAAACATGAGTAATATCCTGGTGATGATGTCCAATTATATAAAGAAATTATTTTCATAATGTAAGAATTATCTATGGTATATTCATGGAACTCATCCTCAGAATATTCTCTATTGTAGTGGAGTTAGATTCCACCCAGTTGTAACTCTACACATGATGGAAAACACATTTGAATGTTTTAATCATTACCCATAATTCAAAATCAATTGCAGAGACAATACTTATATAATGATAAAAAAACCTTTAACAATGTGTTGATAGTTACCAATGTTAAAACCAAATCCCAAATGTCCTATTTCACTTGAAGTCACCCTATGAACATTCACTTTCATGCATAAAGATATAGGTGGGATCCATCTAATTGATTTCCACATTAGAGGCTTCCTAACCCTGGCAATGACACTAAGAGTTTTCAAAATAATTATATTATTGAAATAATTATTCATGTAATAAATTTTAATTTTATAATATTCCATAAACACCCTAGAAAGAACATTCATACCATCCTGTAAAGAAGGTCTATGGTTCTCAAAGGAAATTATATTGATTTCTTTCCCGATATAAGAAAATATAATACCAATAATTATGATAAATAATGAATGAATATAATGACTATGGATATATGTGGTGATATAGTGAATGAAACCATATAAACTATTCATGGATATGTTTACACTAAAAACATTTAAAAGTTGCTTCTTGATTCTCTATGAAGATCTACAAGAAAGATAGACTTGATGGATTGTTTCATCATCCATTTGAAAAAAATTTAACAAAAAAGACCAAGGAAGACTCTCATTTTCTCTATATTATTTTTATAGTAAGTCTATATTTCTAGGCTCTCCACATCAGTAGGAAAATGAGTTGGCGAGATGAATGTTTTTTTGAACCTTTTTAGCCACAGATGAATGAGACTGGTTGAATCAAACATATACCTATAATACTCCATGGAAGAGAACATACCATTCATGTTAGGAGTCCATATCAGTGTATTAGAGTCAATGATGGTGTTTCTCTATATCTAATATCAAATTTGTGTGGACCGGAAACCCTATAGGTGAAGATTATGTTGTTAATCAGCAATGGATAAATATTTCAACTGAGTAGGAGTATCATTTCTTTTAAAAATGGGGATTTCCATCTATATATGTTCCATATATTGAGGTTATAATTCTTTTAGACCATCCATGTTTATATGATCATGATTCCATGATAGACATGTTTAATGGAAGGCCAAATGATAGAATAGACCTACATGTAATATCAATTATGTTTCTCACAGGTAAATATAAAGGAAATTAAATCTATAAATATGTTATTAGAAGTCAACATGTTCCAAGTGAGTTTATTAATTATAGAACCATTAAAGGATTTTAGATCATTAATTAAGAAACCCCCCAATTAGTGGGTTTGATAAAATATTTCCAATTTATATTTATATGTTTTTTTCATGAATGGATCCAGTCTAAACAAAGTTCCTGATCATTGAATTATGCTCATTGATGTGTGTTCTGGGCTATTTGTGAATAGAAAAAGAATTGACATAATTTATGTGGTAATGGGGTTCACAAAGAAAAGTCTCCACTATTGGGAAATGGGTTTCCATTTCTAGGTGGAAATTTATTATGTAATACTGTATTGTATGACTTCATGTTAGAATCCATTTACCGTACCCTAAAAATTAGGCACCTAAATATACTGAAAGGGAAGCTTCCCTCTCTTCACTCTATATTTCCTAAAAATTTTATTATACTAGAAGAAAGATTATTCATTCTTAATAAAAAATGGATTTATTCCACCTTATAACTTGTCAAAAAATTTCCTCATAATGAGAAAATATTTTTTTGACACACAAAATTGTCCCTTTATCAACATGACCAAACAAAAGAAAGTTGTTAGAATAAAGAATGTGGGAGTGTATTGATAGGTCCCTTCCAATCATACCATTCCTTTATAAACCACCCTACCAAAGATAAGTTAGACAATCACTCAATTATTTATCATCTATGTAAAGGAGAAGGATTGAAAGAGGGTCCCATTGTGTGACCCCCATGGAGAGTTGAAAATAGCTTAAAGGTGATCCATTCATAAGAAATGAAATCATGACACTATTAAGGATGGTATTGAAAAGTTTGATGAAAGAATAAGATAATACATACATTCTAAGAATTAAAAAACTTAATCTCCATTTTATTATGTTAAAGGACTTGTATATTTCCAATTTAATGTAAAAACATCCATTATTGACTTTTTTACATGATATTGACACATTATGATGATGTGAGGAAATAATTATGAATATTTCTGCAAAGGAAAAAAAAATTATTATTGGTTATCATATCACATGAAATGTTTCCTAACCTTTTGGAAACGATCTTGCTAATGATTTTGGTAATTGAGTTCCTAGTTGAAGCTAACTAAAAGTCCGTGATATCCAAAGAATTTTCGTTTTTTGGAATCAAATCTGTGATGCAAGAATTCACCCCTTAGGCTTTGGATGTGTGATTGAAAAACTATCTCACAACATTGATGACCTTTTGACACACAATACCCCAGATAAAAATGATGAATTTATTTGTAAATCCATCCGGTCGTGCCACACTATCAATCACAAAAGAGAATAGGGAAGACTAGATTTCCCTCCCTAAAAGGGCTTAAACAAGCATCTTATTGTTTTGAGTGTAAATGGGGGTTTCAATAGTATCAACATTTTTTTGAATTTCATCCTTCAATTTCTATGAGCATAGGTAATCAAAATAGTTGACCACAATATAGTAGATTTCAAACTCTGAGCTATAAGAGTACCCATTTATTTATAGATATGTACCACATATTCGTGTATTCTTCTCTATGTGCAAACACTAAAAAAAATTGAACTTATATCCACATTTTCTATACATTTGACATTATACTGTTTCCTGGCCAGTCTTTCCTAAAAGAGAAGATAATCACTAAGATAAGAGAGGGTATGAATACCATCTTTATATGAAAAAAAATGATTATAAACTACATTTTTAACATTAAATTAGATGTTTTTAAGCAACCTTAATGTCATTGTCCAAATTAGAAATGGGATACTTTATCAATTATTTAATATTTTTTTTATTTTTCTGCTTTTTGGACATGATTATCAATGGGCATCAAGTAGAGTCAATCTTCAAGCATTTGAGATGATTTCCTTGCATCTAGGTAATAATAGACAATCATTGGGGAATATAATAGTAATGGGACATGAAAATACCTTTATTTTTGTACATATCCACCAAAATAGGGCTATGGTTAGAATGATACATATGTATGATGCCACAAGAAAAATTGATAGAGTCATTCCTATCATCAATTTGAACAAGAAATGGGTATAATTTTATGTCTAATCAGCCATTAAAAGTATACCTACTCTATAATTAATCTTATCCCACAATTGGGGCTTTAAAAAAATTAGATTTATCATTAGAAGAAGAAAAATTAATGTCTTCCAATCCATTTAAGTGAGTACAAGTATTTTCATTAGGTCTAAGAACATTATCGTAGACACCCATAACCACCCACCTCTTAGACACATGATTATAAAAAATTTAAGGATACTACCAGAGAACCCTTCTTTTGATTTAGAAGTTTGAGGCATAAAAAAAATAAAGTGAGATGATAACTCCATGAATGAAGATATCAACCGGGACATCCTATTTCTTATTTATGGAGTGAATAAAAATAATCTCATGCTTGAGAACCGAAATATTTTCCAAACCATTGTCATTATTATTTTGTGAGACAAAAGTGTAACTTATAGAATCCCATTGAAATGAATTCCATTATCCAAACCATATTATTGGTTCAATAATATGAATCTTAAAAGGATTATTGAGAATAATGAAATGTATTTGGTCTTTGACCATGGGTAATTCTAAATATTTTGAAAATTAAAATATAGGATCTTCATTTATTAATAGATGGTTTGACTCTTGATTGATTCCCTCCCTTCCTCGGTAATTATGGGTTACTTTTTATACCCTTCCCTTTTCCTTTTTATTTTATAATCATACATTCTAATCATTAATCAATATTATCAGAGGGATTAGATGGGGTATCATAGGGGAATAACCCCTCACTATCATAATCCCATATCATTTCACAAAGAGGTGTGGATTTATTAGGAGAGTGATTAATTATTATAGAGGAAATATGAAGGATCATCCTCTTAGCATTTCTTACCATGGTAATTTGAGAAAATGGTTCCTCAATCACATACTGATGATCCATTTTCTCAATTTTTGAATTGTTAATTGTAATTAAGTTATTTTGGTGTGTCTATATATTTATTCTATTACGAAACATGCATAAATCTGTCTATTTTTCTGATTACATTAATCATGTATTTTTTTTCTAATGATTGTTATTATCACTAGGGTACATCACATCCAATCCTAATTCTAGGGTTTCATTAGTAGAGTTAACATGATGAAGAGACTACTAATGTTCCATAAAAACTAGTTTTCCACAGCTGATCATCTCAGAATTAGGTTCAACTAGGGAAGTTTCATTATATCGAGATACATTGACAAGGGAATGAAAAATAGAACATTAAACTGATCCCATATAATGTTCTGAATAGGTTGATTAGCTTCTGTATTCAATGTTTCTTGTATAACATACTCATTAATCAACATCAAACCAGGCCTCACTATTATTGGGGATACATCCTCCATGGTGACCTGAACATCATAGGGGAGACCAGAAATCAAATAGTCCTTTTTATAACCAATAGAGGTACCTACTCTAGGAGCATGAGACTCAGGTACCTCCCATAACATAAATAATGCTACATCCATTTCTACTATCATCATAGAGGATTCAATTTGATGAATGTTAAGTGTATTTGTAGCATCCTCTGAAATAGTAGGGAAAACAATTAAGATATTATATATATTGTTTTTATGGTAAAAAAAATCAGAAAAAAATTATCAATGATTTTAGAACAACCTGATAAATTTTTGAAATTGAAGCATTACCATAATTTATTAGAAAAAGTTGATTTTATATTTTTCATTGAAATCAATTAATTAAAACCGTATTTTTTTTAAAGTCTATTCCAATATATATTTTTATAACCCCAAAAAAGTCAAAATTCATCTTTTTAAAAAACAATTCAATAAAAAATATTGTACCCAAATATTACACATTCAAACAAACCAATTTTACTAAACAAATATCAACCAAAAAACACCCTTAAAAACATTACCCAGTCTTTCCATTTAAAAAACTCTTATACCATTAAATTTATATTAATAGATAAAAAATAATTCAATTATGTAAAAAAATTCAAAAATTAAATCATTTATAAATATCATTTAAACGAAATATTATTTTTTTTGTAAAATTATTCCTTTACAATTGTTAAAAATCAGTTTCTCGTCAAAAGCATTTAAAAACCTAGAATTCATAGACATTTCATGAAATTCATACCACAAAACTAAATAATTTATAAGATGAAAATTCCATATTATTCATTTAGCATAATATTCCTATATTGAAATAAATGACCCACCATAGTTTTCTAAATAATTCAATTAATCCATAACTCCTTAATAACTAAATTTTATCATTGGTGATATTCATTGGACCTATCATTGATTCATTTTAAAAATTATATCTATATCAATTTTTATAATTCCCCAACCCAAATTCCATTGTGATACTTAAGATAAGGTCACTTAAATTATAAATTCATATTTATAATAATTATAAAAAATTCTTCATGGGGAGTCTATATACCAGGCGGATTCAAAAAATTCTAGACAAATTAATCCTTTTCATAGTGACTCATTGAGAATAGATTGTTCTCACCAACAAATTAAAATGAAATTAAATCCAGTTATGTGACATAATATATATTTATTAATTTTTAAAATAACACACATAAGAAACTAAAAAATTATACAATTCAAACTAAAAATAAAATAATTAAAGATAATTTATCAACTCCGCTTGTTTGTAATATCCATGGACTAGCTCACCCTACATGTCAACTCTTGAGATACCATTAAGTAAACTCACTAAGCCATTATACACTATTCCAGGTTCCAACAAACAATTATTCTATATAAAAATAATCATGGGAGTAATTACATTTAAAAACATATACCTACTATTATATATCAATACCCACATGATATAAATTAAATATAATATAATCAATAAAAATTATACATGTATATGGGATAAGAATATCTATGATAGAATTTTTAACAATAAAAGGGAAAAAAATATACAAATCACACATCATGAACATATGTGAGGCCTTTTACTAACAACATAAGGTTCACCATCATAACGAGACCTCATATTCTCTAGTTATCCATATTATACATCCATACCTATGAACCATGAGTATCACTATTTTCATCTATAAATATTTATGGACCCAAGGTGAAAAAAAGTTTTATTGTAGGATAATTTATAAATAATATCTAGTATTGTAACAGATTATGATTAAATTTTTTTTTATGTTTTATAGAATATTCAATACACAACACTATGCTTAAATGATCAATGAAATATATAACAATTATAACCTTGACATTAAATTAGAGATATGAAAAAGAATAAATAATATATATATATATATATATTAAAATTTCCTACTCAATATAAATGTTTTGATAAATTATCAGAAAATAATTACTCAATTAGTAGTAAAGCCACTTTATTCCTAAAAAATATTTTTCATCAAAAATGTTTTTATTATTTTGGTAAGAAAATATAACAAATAAATTTATAAAATTTAGAAAATATATTTTAGAGAAGGAAATTATATTAAAAATTCTAATATCATAAATATTTCAGTGTAAAATTTATGGAATTTTCAAAAAAATATTGATTTTTTATTGAATAGTGAAAACACTAATTTGGGTAAAATGTTTATTTTTATTCATTAAAGTAAGTAATTTAAAAGTCCTACTATGTTCTGAATATATTTTTATTTAAAATTTTTATTCATAATTTAAATTTAATATTATTAATTTAATTAGAATCATTTGTATATTTTATTTTAGAAGATGTTAGTTTTTAGGTTTGAAAACAGGTTTTGTCTGAAAACAGTTTTAAAGTGGTTAATGCTTCCCCATTTTAATTAATTAAAATAATCCCTAATTATGATTTATTTAAAATATATATAGATAATATTAATATAAATATTAACTAAAATTAATATAATTATTATTAATATTCATTTAGTTAATATAAATTCATCTTTTGGTTAAAAAGTTAGTTTATAAAAAATTGCATTATCCTCATGTTTGAGGGTTTAATATTAAATTATATTCTACAATTTGAATAAATTGAATTTGGAATAATGGATTCCTTATTTTTAATCAAAATAATTTATACTATATAATATATTTAACTATTTTATTGGCTATAATAAATATTTAAAATAAATAAAATATTTCACCATAGTTAAGTTGAAAATGAGTTTTCGGGGTGGGGGGGGGGGTATCTAAAAGATAACTATAAAAATGACCTAAAAAATGTATAAATTCTAATATAAGGATATATTTACAACTTACATCACGTAATTATCTATAATTGACCATTTTGGAGGATTTTGTAGAATAATTTTATTTGAAATTATTGAGAGACTTTGAAAAATTAAAATTGTGCCACTCACCACACTTATAAAAGGCCACCAACTCCTATAACTTATTCACACAATAAGACCATTTGGATCCAAAATAAACCTACCAAATGATTTAATTATTTCCATCCATAAGAGCCTTATCATATTTCTTATATGAAATCCATCCTAAGAATGATTTCAGTGCTAACCTAAGGAGGTTTTTTGAAGAGGATATATCATGCTTAATAGAGATTTTTTATTTTATATCTTCTTCAACATACATAAAATATTTTAATAAAATGATGATATAATGAATAAATTATTTAATTTATAATTATATTCCATTATGTTATTTTGATAACTGACATATACCAATCCTTCCATCAAATGGGAAACAACACCATCATTCGTGTGTACAATGACCTATCACCTCGTGAACCGATATAATTCATTTTTCAGGATCACCACTCATTGATTTCTATAATGATTGATTTATAGTATATAAGTAATATTTGTATCAAAATTAAACTTCTGGAATTTTTGTATCACATATACCATTATATTTTTCATTTAGTTGGGGATAGAGTAACATTGCTAATATGTATGGTGGACTATCATCTGACAAAGATATGTGATTCATTTTTCACTAATTATTTACATAGTGGGTAACAATGATTAATTTATTTAATATATATTTATATATATGATAAAATAATGACATTAATTCCAAATTTATGACTTTAAAAATACAATATATAATTTTATTTTTTAGCATGCCACTCACTGAAATATGATAATCTCGTTCGTGTGTATTTGTTTTCTGCCAACTCAATGAAGCAATGAGATTATTTTCTTCATCACCACATCACAATGATTATATATAATTATATTTAATGAATTCATATGTTAATATTATATCATGTTTTTGTAATCATAAAATAGTAGTTACCTTCTTTCTCTTATGATCATTTAATAATGGAGATATTACTCACACCTATGTACGGTCTATCATCTCCTGTATTGTAATATGGTTCATATTTCCTAAAAACATTCATGATTGATATTAAAAGTACAATTTTTTTATAAAATTTTTAATTAAGTCATAATTATTTTTCTATTTATTTTTTAATAATGACCTCTTGGACCATGATTAACCTACAAATGTCATTTTTGATATATAAGCTGAATACCCCATAAACTGCCAAATTAAACTTAAATAATAAGATAATTTGTTATAAAATGGAATGATATAAAATAAAAGGAATAAAAAATGTGAAAAAGTTTTTTAATAAAGTAACTAATTAGTATAAGTTTATTATTCAGGATGATAATGAACCAATGGGATGAATCATACTAAAGGTGCAAGAAATTTTTTACTTATACATAACATTTAAATGTTTTGACGATATAATTTCAAAATTTTTTCTAGGTTCTTATAAAATTTTGAAGAATATTACTATTTATATTTCAATTTATGATATATGAAATTTTCAACATATATCAAATTGAATAATATTTAGAAAAAATTGAAGGGTTCTTTTTATGGTTTTATATAAGGGGATCTTTTACTTAAATCATTAATTTTAATTTTTTGAAGTTTTAATTTCTATGTACTTTTATTCATTGTGTATATTTTTTAAAAACTAATTTATGAATTTATTATTTGAACATAAAATAATATCTAAATGTAACTATGATTGTATTTTAATTTTATTTCAAATTTTTAACACCCTATGATTTTGTGAAATATTTTTTTTGAATTTATTTAAGTTTTTTGATATCTTTTATTTATCAGAACAAAAAAAAATAGTTAGTTAATATATATCAATGAACTATTTTTGTATTGAATTATATGAATTTATATATTAATCATGCACTACATGAAATATAATGGTTAGATTCTTCTATATCGGACACTGAGTCATCATTATGTTTCACACAAGACCAATTTTCCTCATGGAAAAGCGTAACATGCAAGACTGTACATTTCCAATAACTAATATGTTATTTTAAAAATACTATAATTTATAACCTAGTCACTAAATAGAATTTTATGAATATTATTAATTAATTTTTTAAATATATGGTTTTAAAAAAAATATAAAATGAAATATTTAGTTACAAATTATTTAGAAATGAATACAAGACCAATTTAATATGAATTGAGTATTTTTATAGAAATGTATTATTATGTTCACAAAATCATTTTTATCCTAATAAATAAAATTAATTACAATTATTATGTTATTTTAAATTAATTTATTTTTTATATATTAAATAAATTTTTTTTTATATTCATCCAATAGATATTACAATAATAAGATAAGAATAAAACCTATTAAACTCTGAAAACACAATATTTTTGTTAAAGAAACTTTACAGTCTTTTAATGGAGAAACACTTTTAAATAAATTTTTTGAATCTTTTATAAATATTATATCTATAAATAAATTCTATTTTTTAAATATAATAATAAAAAATTTTATAGGATGAATTATTATTATTATTTTGTGATGTTTTATTTTTTTAATGAATACTGAAAATTACAGTATTTTAGTACAAAATATCTTTTTTCAACAAATTAATTTAAATTTATAAATTAAATTTTAAATTTGTTTAAAATTTTATTTAGATAATATTTTTATATATTAATCAAATTTACCAAAAAGTAAAAAATTTCACATTGAAATTTTATATAAAAATTTAGAAATATTTTGATCCTGTTTTACTTTAAAAACCCACATTATCAACCCAAACAAAAGATTAAATTTAATTTAATTTATTATAGATATGTGATTGGAATTTAAATAAATGTTATACAGAGTTGGAACCATCATAATTTATAATATGTAATATGGTGAAAATAGTTTTTTACAAAAAATATTCACGAAGTAATTATAATTAATTACAACAATTAATGTTAAATTAAGAATAATAAGGAACTAAACAATAATATTAAGGAACAAAAACCAATAAATTTGTCCGAAATATATTTTATGGACATATTCAAACCCAATATTGAAATGTATGATATTTATACCATTATTGGCTCCACATTCAATATGAAATGTGGGTAGAGTTTCCTTTTAAAAAAATATTACAATAGTTCCACTCCCCCTTGGCTATGAAAGGAATCATTTCCACCCACATCGTCTCACGTCTCAAGACAATTAATGTCAGAAAAAACATTCCCAACATCTCCCCAAATCCATCAATTCCCCTTTGAATCCTTATTTTGAAATAAATCCTTCCATAGAAGAGCCTTGGTTAAAACCAAAAGGAGTTTCCTGATTAAGTTGTTACACCCTCCCTCAAACTCCATTATTTTATTTTCATTCTCCACCGTTAAAATATTATTATTTCATGATTTAATAGGAAAATATTTTTCCCCAATATATGAATATGTTTTTATTCTAATGATTCTACCTACATTTACTCACACATTTATCTAATATGTAAAGAACATATGATTTAAGTGCATGGAAGAATACCACCTTACTAAATGATGATTTATCATTGTTTCATTTATCATATCTCATAGGGGAAATTATGATTGAAAATATTAATATATATGTTATATATTATATTTATTATCTCTTTATGATTCATTAATTATTTAAAAATATAAATCGTTATATTGTACATTTTCTGTTCATTTGATAATTTCATCTAGGTAGTGCGGACTGTAACCCTCTCAAAGTGATGTGGTTTATTCATACACTACATGGAATGAATTAAATAAGGATTAAATAAATATATTTTATATTTTTATATAATCATGCTACTATGAAAATTATATATATATATATATATATGTATTTTAATTTCATTTTTTCAACACGACAATTAAACGGAAATAGTGTTCATACGTATGTATGGATTGTCATCTCCATTAACATTGTATTTTGTTTCAAAATTAAATATACTATGGATTATTAAAATATAAAATATAAAATATATATTTTAATAATCGTTTAAATTCTAGATATCATGGAATAAATATAATGACTAAATGTATAACAAATTAAGACACAAGCAAAAAACAATGCGGATATTAGCCAAAGTGAAACCTTTACACATAATTGATAACAACATGGTAATATAAATCCATAATAGAACCATAAATTGTATTATAAGTAATAATATGCTTATTTTATAGATTTAAAAAAATTTAAATTTATTATATAGGAATTTTTAATGATTACGTTGAAATTTACGACACATGGTATGTGAATTTCATCTCACTCATTATTTCTGTGAGATACATGCCTTAATAACCACTCCATTATTTTTATGTTGTCTATATTATTCACATTAAATTATTATATTCCATTTATAATTAAATCTATGGGTATTTACATGACCATTTTTTTAATTTTCTATCATTGGTTTTATGTTTCTAAATTTACCAAATCAGAAATGTAATTTTTGTCTCAATATTCCTTCATTGAGACACATACCATGTTTTACACCTATATTTTTATATAATGTGTATAAAATGAATTTGAAATGTTATATCATGAATATAAATCATTTCATGAGATTTTATTCTTTATTTAACTTCATTTACTTACATGTGGAGTAAGGTTCGATGTTACCAAGTTATAAGGGTTTATTTAAATAATCTCATCGCCTTTTGAGATTATTTATTTTTAAGCTTTATTTGAGGATTTCATATGATCCATATCTAAGGAAATATTTTGTAATTTATTATACTCTAGTTATTTAGGAGAAATTTATGTATCGGTACTATTTTCCAACTCTTTTGTACATAATATAGTTAAGAAACTGTTTTGAATAATGTCTGAATTTATCTCTCTCTATGATCGGATATATCTATTAATTAAAATATATGTCTTCAAAAAGGTTTCAAAAAATGTTCTATTATTATCCTATGACCATTAAAAGTCATTTTTACCCATGTATTAACTTTTCTATTAAAATGTTTTTTAAAAATAAATCTTCTAATTGTCTTCAAGTCGAGGCACATTTCTATACATTTAACTATGTAAAAGTAACATTCAATGTGTTTGGGTATATAGATCATCATAATAAAAATTACCTTGAATATTACATTAAAGATTAAAAATTAAATTTTATTTTAAAAAATAAAATGTTTTAAAAATATTTTGTAAATACAATAATTAATAAAATTTCTTATATTTAGGGTTTCAAAACATTTTCAAACTATTTTATACATTTTCAAGGAAAATATTTTTCAAAATGTATTCAAGACTATTTTATGGTTTTTAATGTAAAATGGTTATACAAATGTATTAAAAATTTATTTATAAGTATAATTTCTAATAAAATGGTTTTCAAAAGGTTTAATTTTTAAATGAAAATCTTTTTTTCAAAGAGTATAATAATTTTTTCCACAAAAAATGTTTTTTAAATGATATTTAAAAATTATTTTCCATCTAAGATGATGTTCATTGATGTTACTCATGTCGTTCTAGGAAATAATCTAATAGTTCTTTTCATATTCTTTACATAAATTGGTTATTCTTATTGTTATGATATTTATGAACCCCATTTATCTTTTACAAGTTATATGTTTATGAAATTAATTTCTCATTCATGGGTTATACTTTTGATGAATTTATTAAGAAACTAGTATATGTTTCCATATGTTATAATATTTTTAAAAATTTATAATTTAAATTTCATATCATGGGTTATGATAATACTATTTATGATATTGTGTCACATTTATGTATGATTTAATTATGATATGGGTGGGACCTATATATTCATCCAATGCATTTGGAAATTATTTAGGATTTATTAGATAAAATACGTTGGTCATGGGATTTAACCCTGTCTGTAAAGATGGCCATGGGAGTTAACCATGACTACCAAGATAGTATGAGGAGTGAAATCACCCTAATGAGATGGCAATGGGTAAGAACTATGAATACCAAGATGTTATGGGGAGTGAAGCCATACAAATGAGAAGGTCTTTGAAGTGTTTCTTTGGAAACTATGGAAATAATATCATATACTTCTTTGTTTTCCACATTTCCATGTTTTATTACAATATTATGATTTTTAGTATTATGTTATTTATTTCTTGATGATTAATTTTTTATGAACTATCAATATTTATGTGACAATACATATTATAATCATTAATATGAAAGGTATTATCTTCAAATTATTTATCACATTCTCATACCATTGTGATCATGATTATGCATACATGTCTATGTTATTTACCCTCACCAGTTATCTGAGCTCACCCATTTTTTGTTTCCCTCCCTTGGTTATAAATATATGTATTATGTTTAATGTGTTCAAGAAGGTTTCTAGTTCAGAAGAACATAGTGAGAGATAATGTCACTCACTTATGTACCATATTTTATGTTTCCAATTTTCCAAAGGTACTGAACTAAAACGATCTTCATGAATCCTTTTGTTTAATGTTTTAAGTTTTGCGTAAAATTGAGGTAATTTTAATGTATATCAATAATGGGTTATTATTGTTGGTATCATAGAGAAGGTTTAGTTACCCATTAGAAACTATGATGAGAATACCAAATTAAGTACCTTAATGACATGTCTAATATATGTTTATGTATAAAAAAATAGAAAAATTTATTAGAATATTGGTAAATGATAAAGTGAGTGGTTTGAAAGAAATAAAGCCCAGTATGGATACTATAAATGGATGTGGAACTAAAACAGATTTACCCAGGCGTAAGAAATTCAAAAAGATATTTCAGGCCTGACTCAAGGTAATATGGTACACACCAATAGGCTTTGCATCAAACATAGTTTGGCACTCCTAGGGGATATGATTTGGAAATTCAAAAACTCTCTACAAATCATAATGATGGATTAAAATATAATTTTACTATAAAATACCTAGAATAACATAAGGTTTTATATATTAAAGAAGTTTTTAAGATTTTGAAATCCTATAGGTAGTTATTTTCATGAATATGTGTTTTTATAATCTAATAAGTAATTCTCACATGACGCATATATTTTTAGATAATGGAAATAATTTGAAACAACTATATTAACATTGATTGTGTGGGATTATTTTTTGAGGAGAATCCAAGTGGGAAGATCACATGAGTGAAATATTTTGTTATCATTCTTAATTAGTTTTCAAGGAACATGATCAACAATGTGCACATTAACCAACTCTTGGACTCACTAAAGAGCATAAGGAAGGTGTTTTCTAAGATTTTTGGTAATAGATACTTTGAAAAAAAGAATATTTAGTCTATTTTCTTCCAAGAATGTGGAAATAATCACCTCAGTCAATGTATTAGTGGAACATAATGTTTTTTAACTGTGAAAAATAATGACACAAATCAAGAAACTAGAAAGGAAAAATTTTGGGATCAGTTAATAGTATGGATGGGGATATTGAACTTCATAATAGATAATCTAAGGTTAAATTACTTAACTGTGGAATGAATGGTCATTATGCAAACAAATTTCCTAATTAAAATGATTTTGAAGATAATTATCAAGGTGTTATGAGTGATGGTTGTATTTCTGATGATGATGATATTATAGGAGAAATGTGAATGGAATGAGGAATTAAGTAACAGGATGAGGTATCCTTATTATGACATCTGGATGAATTGGAATAATCAATGTTTCTATGTATTTGGAATAAATAATTTTATATTATGAATTGAGAAATAGGAAATGATTGTTCAGTTTATGTTTTTCGCTATGGATTTATATGATTATGTTGAATGATTCTGATGGACTAGAAACTATTTTGAATAAGGGAAGATAATCATTCATATATTCATTAACTTAAGATATTTTGGTTTAGATAAAGATATTTTTTTATTAGAATAAGTGAATTGGATAGTATTAACTACCTCAGAACTAGTTAAGGACTTGTTAATAATTGGTTTATAGTATCATTATTTCAATTTTTTTGGATTTATGGAATATACCCAGTATTATTTGGTGTAAGGAAGCATGCTTGTTTTCCAAAAGTATTTATGGTAGTTTTGGATATATACATCTTTCACAGGAATATATGATATGTTTTTTAACATGTTGGAATATGATAACCAATAGTTACTTTGTGATATATGGGTGATAAATTTTAATCTAATTTTGTGACTTTATTTATTTTTTTGTTTTATCATCATTAAGAGTTGTTATAAGGTAAACCATTTGTGGGATTTTTAATTTAAAATTCAGATGAAGTTTTTTAGATTATTATTTTATCTCAACACAGGAGGATTCACGAATATTGGATAATATACTCTACCATTTATGTGTTTATGCTAACTAAAGAGATATGAGATAAATTATCAAGGGTCTCAGGTTCTTTTAGTTATTAATGAATTAATAAATCTACTTCATTTTTGGTGAAAAAAGTGAACTTGAGCATGTAACAACATATGAAGAGTTTGTCCTGAAATCATTAAATTATATCTTTTCATGAAAATTTATCATCTTTAGGAATATAATCTATAAATTAAATGTTATCGTATTACCTTTTTTTGATGGATCAAAGGTTCCTTTAAGACATCATATATTTATGGATTTTTTATTGTTAACTTTCTCCTAACCTTATTATCTATCACCCTCCATCAGAAAATGATGGTTAGATTTCTCTTCGATGTCCATTTTCCCTTCCCACCTATGTTCTTCTATATTGTATGCTTTTTATGATTCACTATGGGTAACTATTAGAGTTTTATCTTTCATTTTTTAAAAGAAGTTTTAGTGTTCATTTTTTAAGATATGGGTTCCTATGAATTGAACTGTCAAGTATTAATACTTTGATAAACCAAATAAAATTTAAGTGAGAAACTCATTTTAATAGGGGTATAATATAACACCCTAAGAAATTTATAAATAATTGTGTTCATTTAATTTTATCATTTTCATCAATTTCATTCCATATAAGACTGAAAAATATTATTTTACATATATTAGATCACTATGTCTGGAATAAATTATACGCAATGACTAGTTAATCGTGCACTACAAACAATATAATGGTTATCTTCCAATATATGAGATGATATGTTAAGATTAAATTTCATGCATGGATATCTTTCCTTGATGGCTTGCGTAACACACAAGACTGAGTGTTACCGAACAATAATATATTATTTATAAAAAATATCTAATAATATATTACCTTGCTACTAAATTATCTCTTATGAATATTATTAACGAAATTATATACATATATGGTTTAAATAATATAAAATGAATTAAATAGATACAAATGATACAAAAATGAATATAAAAACCTACTGAATATAAAAGGATTATTATTGTAGAAAACTATTATTATGCTCACAAAGTTATTTTAATCATAATAAATTATATTAATTAGAATTAATAAGTAATTTTAGTTTAATATATTTTTCATTTATCAATGTTATTTTTGTATATTCATCGAATATATTTAATAAATTTGATATGTCAAAATAAAATTCATATTTAAAAGAGAATAATAAGAATTAGTTTAGGGTGATTTTTTAGTATTTTTCTATGATGTTTTATTTTTTAAATGAATAGTGAAAAATACTGTATTTTAGTTCAAAATGGCCTTTTCATCTAATTAAATTATAATGTTAACTTAAATTTTAAATTTTATGAAATGTTTATTCAGATAATAATCTTATTAAATAATTCAATTTTTTTCATTAGAATCAATTTAACATTGAAATTGGATATAAAAACATGGAAAACATTTGATCATTATTTAGATATATTTATACCATATTATTCCTTTACTCATCTTCGAACCATTATTGTATCCACATTAAATAAAAAAAACATGGGTGGGTTTTCCATTTTTTGAAATACTACAAGGGTGTCATACCCCCTCTATTATAAAAAGCATTATTTTCTACCCATTCATCACAGCTATCAAGCCACAAATGTTCAGAATTGATATACCTAAATAGATCTCTAAAATACCTCACTTCCCCCATGAAGCATCCATTGGGATGATATTCTTCCAAGGAAGCCTTTTGGTTCAAACTAATATGAGTTACCCTATTAAGAAGTAACACCCTCCATCAAACTACTTTCATTTATTTTATTTATACATTTTTTCAAATATTATTATTCCATTATTGTGTAAGAAACCATTATCCACAATATACTAGGTTGTTTTTATGATAATTATTTTACCTACACATACACATACTTCCAACTAATTGGTAATGAACAAACTATTTTTGTGTTTGGCGGAATACTGCCTCACTAAATGATGACTGTTCATTTTATCTTTACAGTCTCTCATGGTGTAAATAATGATAGTAAGTTTATTTATATATTTATTATTTATTATTACTTTAATATTTTGAAAATATTTTACATCACATATCATAATACATTCCACTTTGTGTTCATATGATAATTTTTCTTGAGGAGCTGTGGACTACCACCCCTTCAATTAAATGTGATTCATTCAGACCCTACATGAAATGTATTAAGGATGAATTAAGTGAATATATATGTTAAATGTGATATAATAAATATATTTAAATAATATATATATATATATATATATATTTCTTCTAACTTCTTTCTATCAACATGATAATTAAACCGAAAAAGAATTCATTCGTATTAACGATTTTCTAGCTTTGTGAACGATGTATTCCATTTCATACAACTATATTAAAGGTATTATTATAATAAAGATATAACGAAAATAAAATATATTTACAAAATGTTTTAAATTATAGAAATCATGATATAGATATAAGGTCTAAAGATATAACAAATTAAGAGGCGCGCGAAAAACAAAGCAGATATTACCCGATGTGAAACCTTAACATATATTTGTTAACAAGTGGGTAATTTAAAGAAATAGTTGAACAATATATGGTAATATATGTTATAATATAATAATATTTTATATTTAAAATACATTTATATTTGATATATATTAGTTTTTAATGTGTACAATGAATGTCAAGACACAAGGTAAGGGACTTTAATCTCACCTCGTACTTCTGTGAGATACAAGCCATATTTACCACTCACATATTTTATGTGGTGTATAAAATACAAATTAATTTATTATATAACTCTTATAATTAAATATTTTAAAATTAACATAACAATTTTATTATAATTATATCATATGTTTTATCTTTCAAAAGTTACAAAATCGGTAATGTAATTTTTGTTCAATTTTCCTTCTTTGAGACACATGCCATGTTATGCACCTATATTTTTATATGAGGTGTATATAATTTCTATGAAAGGTTATATAATTAATATCCTTACTTTCATGAAGTATTATTCTTCATTTACTATCATTTTATCATAAGGTGATTATGGTGCAATGTTACCAAGTTGTAAGAGTTTATTGAAATAATCTCATTATATTTCGACAATGTAAATGATCATGATTTAATTGATGACTTAATATGATGCATATCTCCTGAATAATCGATAAATTTATTATATAATATTTATTCATTGTATATACATGTATCAATATAACTTTTCTACTCATTGTTATATAAGATAGTTAAGAAATGTTTTTTAATAATGTCTAACTTTACCTCTCTTTTTGGTCGGAATTCTGTGTTCATTCAAAACCATATCTTCTAAAAGGTTTTAAAAAATGTTATATTATTTTAGAATGATATTTAAGAGACATTTACCCATGTTTTTCCATAAAAATAGTTTTTTAATAAGTAATATTTTTATCATTTTCCAGTTGAGGCACCTTTATAATATTTTTTATGATTTAAAAGGAATGTTCGATGTGTTTGGATTTATCTACCATCATGACCAAAATTCCCATGTAGATTAATTTAAAAGATTAAAATAATATTTTCATTTATAAACATATTTTTTTTCTATTATTATAGAAATTTATTATTTCAAATTATTTTCAAATAAAATGTGTTTCAAAATGATTAGACGTTATTTTAAGAGTTTTTAAGGAAATGATTTATTACCCCATTTTCAATATTTATTATAAGTTTTAAATTAAAATTTTTTTCAAAATGTTTTCAATGTTTATTTATTCTTGTTTTTCCTAAAAAATTTTCCAAAGGGTTTATGTTTTTAAAAATTCTATTTCAGAGAAGAAATGATATTTTCCCCATGAAATGTTTTTTGAATGATATTTCAAAATTATTTTCCATCTAAGATGATTATGGTTTATGTTACTAATTACCTCATAAGAAATGGTGTAAATTTTCCCCTCATATTCTTTCTATGTATTGGTTATGTTTAATGTCATGGTATTTATGAAACCCACTTCTCTTCTACGTTTTATATGTTTATGAAATCTGTTTCCCTTTCATGGGCTATACTTTTGATGAAATGATTATGAAACCAGTATATTTTTCCACAGGTTATGTTATATTTATATGTTTATAATACCCATTTCATTTTATAGGTTATGATATGACTATTTATGACCTCGTGTCACATGTATGTACAATTTCATTATGAGATGAATGTGACCTATATTACCCTCAAATGTATTGGGTAAGGATTTATGTCTTATCAGATGGACTAAGATGGTATTGAGAGTAAACCATGACTACTAAGATGTAATGAGAGTGAACCATGAATACCAATATGGTATTATGAGTGAAATCATGCTACTAATCTGGCCATAGAAGTGAACCATGATGACAAAGATGGTATGGGGAGTGAATCCATACTAATAATATGGTCTTGGTATTGATATTTTTTCTACTATGAATTTCATATTATATTCTTATGTGTTTTCCATAACTCCATGTTTAATTCCTTTATTATGATTCATGATTTACATTCCCTATTCAATTAATAATAAAACTTCTTGAAATATCAATATTTATTCGATGTTATATGTTTATATTCATTGATATGGAGGTAATGATCATAAATTATTTTTATCAGGTTATCATAACCCTATGATAATGTTTATGATTTCATTTCTCTCTTATTTACACTTTTTGATCATATAAGCTCATCAATTTTTATGGTTTATTCTTATGTTTATAAAGATTTGTATTATTTTTTATATGTATATGAAAGATTCTAGTCATGAAGAACATAGTGAGAGATAATGTAACTTGCATACGTACAGGTTTTTATGATTCAATGTATCCAAAGGACCTAAACTGATACAGTATTTGGGTGTTTGTTTATTTAATGATTTAAGTATTTTGAATAGGTGATGTAATTTAAATGTATGTCATGACTAGGTAGTTATATAATTTTTTTAGTGGGAATATTTTTTAGGACTGTTTGACTTACATTATAAATGACTAGATGAATGTTCTATTTCCACTGATACAATGAAAATTAATTCTACCAACTCTATAACCATTATTTGATGTTTATATACCTTTAGAAGATGTCATGTTTTATTAAAAGAACCATATTTTTTTATAATAGATACTTCAGTATTGAAAATTTTGTTTTAAATGGGGTGGTTTTTTTAATTATCCCATAATGTTTTTATGGGTTCCAAGAGTATTTTATGAGTGTAATGTGGAAAATTGTAACATTTTATGTGTAATGTTTACGTGATAGTTCTTGGAAATTATTTAGGATGAAAAGTGGTCATGTTGTTAACTAGTTATAAGTCCTCATGTTATAAACCAATGATGAGTGGTTAAATTATAATCCAAGTATTGGTGGTCAGATTATAAAGCAATGATGGGTTGGTCCAAGATAGACCTACGATGTATTGGGTTTGGAATTTGACCATTAGGTTTTTCATTTTTTAAAGTGATATAGAAAATGATATCCAAAGATACCTATTTTATTATTATATTATTTTATGTAATTAATATAAATAATGTGATTTCAAAAAATCTAAGCAATTATATTTTCTTAAATATAAATTATTTAAAACATCTTATGTGGGAAAATTATAAGTTTTTGAAAATATCTTCATGAGTTTATCATGTATTTAGAGAAACATTTATGAATTTTATATTTACATTATGTTTTCATATAAAATATTTTATAAAAAATATTAGGGTAGATAAGGTTATTTATTGGGTATGAAAATGTTTGTTTTTTATCCCAATTTTTATATTGAAAATGGAATTTTTTATAAGTATTCATGGACTAACATGTTTTATTATTTTATTTTTTGTTCTTTAATGATATTTTCTTGATCAGTACCTGAATTAAAACCTTTCTCACAATGTCTAAGGATTGGTAATGGTAATTAATAAGTGAATTTAGAAGAATTAATACCTTTTAATGAAAAGAAATCATGAATTATTTTAAAAGTTTTACATTACAGGGAAAATAGACACATACTAGTTGTTTCTAGTATGTTATATTTGTTTTTATTATGTAAGTGTTATAAGATAAATATCCAAAACTCTAAACTAAAAATGTCTATGGGAAAATAATTTTAATCAGGGAACATTGAAACCATATTATTTAATGTTTATGGTCGAGTACTTACAGTTGTTATCAAATAAAAGGATTAGATAATGTTATAGGTTTGGATTTTATTTATGATTAAGTTAAAAATCTTCTATAATAAAAAAAGTTTGTATACTAGTGTAAATTATTGTTATTTTTTATAAATAGAAATATTTGAATAGTCTATATAATCGTTAAGAATATCATACTATTTATACACAACAAAATATAGTTTATTATGGTTTATCGGATATACTTATACTTTTTTTGATTTAATAAATGTATGAATCCAACATGGACCAAATTAATAATGATTTTTTAAGAAAATACCGTTGTTTTATAAAATAGAAACCAAATAAAATGAAATCTATAGTGAAAACTCTTATAGTTATTCTTAACCAACTATCATAATTTAGGGCGGAAAATGTAAACCTAGGTGAGTTTCAAAAGGCACCAAAGTAGAGAAAAATGGAATTCCATTATAGTTCAGGTAACAAATATCAAAAAGGTTTAAATATTAATCAAATATAACTGAAAAATATGGTAATAAGTGCATATAAAATTTGGAGAGAGATTCCGAATATTTTTTTATGTGGTAAATGGGGGAATAATGACATAACATTTCAATTAAAAAGGAAGAATTCAGTTAATGCTGAGAATATGAATAAAATTATTCATAAGGAATCAATTGAATATTTAAAACATGGGTATTTTGTGAATAATAAAAATTTATTTTATTGGGGGAAATATCATAAATGGTATTAAAAAGTTTGTATAGATAAATACCCAGAAAAAAGGAAAGCCATTATAGTTGAAGATGAGGAAAGTTCACATGACATATGAATGGTATGGATTATGTTTTGTTTTAAGTTTTGAAATTATTGAATAATAGGATGTGGTTCATATTTATATAATGAAAGTATTAATAAATTATATAGAAAATCATGGATAATAGATTATGAAGAATATTAAGTTATTATGGAGACTACATAAATGGATTTAAGAGTTATGATGTAGACATTGATTTAAGAAAGATCATAAGTTAAATAAAATTAATACGCATCTGATGTTTTTTATGATGCGAATAATTTTGGAAGCATTTTATGGGTTTTTATAGATGTTTATGTTATATGTAACCCTATTTTTAACATATGAAAATGTTATTTTAGGGACAATGATCTTAGACTTTTGGGGAAAAAAGTTTAAAGGTATTATAAAATGTAGGGTTTATATGATCTTTTATGATTAGGATTATTTTTATTGATAATAATTATATTATTGGGCATATTATAAGAATTATATTATTATAATTTTTTTAAAAAGGAAAACCAATCACATTTAGAACGTCTGTGGGGATTAAACACATAATTAAAGGGTGATAAGGGAGAAATGCCATCCATTGGACTATATGATGTCCTGGATAGTAGGACATTATTTTGTTTCTCCAAAATGTGTTGGAAGATATTTATTACGTTTATATTTAGAGAATATGTTTAACCATTTAGACAACCATGGTATTTAGAAGTTAATTGGTGATTATATGAGTAATCTTATTTTGGATGATGTTCACAATTTCAGGAACCTTTCATGATTAAGTTAAATAGAAAAATATGTAATATTATTTTAGGAATAAAGGTTGAATTAATATTTTTTACTTTGGATTTATTATAATTAAATTTATTTATAGAAATTATTAATATATCATAAAGATTAAATTATTTAGGTATATTCATTTTCAGTATGAGACTTTAAAATTTATCGTTGTTATTTGGAGATAAATATAAAATTAATCGTAGAATAATATATGATATGACCCTTTTGAAAGATTGTTTCAATCATAGTCATGAATATTTAGGATAATTTAACGATAGTTATTTATCAGATAATTTGAGATAAAATTTCGACGTTATTGTTAAGGCCTTGACGATTGATGTTGTATATCATAATATGATGGATTATTCATTTTCAAGAATTATCTTACCTTATTCTAAACATTTTTTTTAGATAATGTATAATGATATGAGTAATATAATGTTTTTATTTTATGGTTATGTAATAATTTAAATGATTATTTTAGTTCTTAAGGAATAAAGAATTCACCATGAGTACTCATTTTTTTGTAGAAAATGACGAGATTGTGGAGGAAGTATATTAAAGGATGAAATTCAACTAATCAATTAATTATGTTTCCATATTTTCATAGTCTAGATGTGTATGATCCTGACCTTTTCTAGATATTTTTAAGCTTATTTATAGGTAATATACTTCCTTGTTTTGAGTATATTATCATTTTTTGTTGGGGATTTTTATGAACAAATTACTGAATTTTGGAAGGAATTGTGGATGTGAACTATTATCAAACAGTTTTCTCAAACTGTGTACCAGACTAGAAAAATACAATAACCCAAATTTAAGTGATTCACATGGATGAATATTTATATTTCAAAACATGAACCATTTTAGAAGTAACCATATGAAACCCCGAGGCGAGTAACACGGTTAGGGAAAACCAGGCACCCCATATAGAAAACCATGCGTGTGGAAAATTAAACCCTTAAATATTAGATTCAAATTTATAAAACCCATGAAATACCCCCAATGTCAACCTATTAACAGTGGATATAGATTGGGGATTCCATTTATCAAATCTGTTTGATCATGGATATAGTTTTTAGATCAAGATCTCATTCTTTATCATGATCTTGGTGGTTCTACTCCAATTGGGGATTTCAATTTTTTTTCATTAATCAATTATCATGAGGTAGGTGGTTTAAATTATATTCCCATAGTCTTGAATTAAAATTATGTGCATGTGTTGTGAAATTTCCATCATAATGTTTGATAACTATATAATTAATTAATTAAATTAATTGATTAATTAATTAATTTGGTAGTGGAATTGATTAAATTATTTCCATGTTATTATGAAATGAATTTGGTATCTGATAATTAAATTTTATTAATTGCGATTACGAAATTGGAATAATTAATTTATTAGTTAATTAATGGGGTGTTGTGATTATGGAATTGATTGGAAATCGAGATTGTCTAATTGGTCAACTAAAGTCATTGCGAAAAAAGTAATAATGAGAATTATGTGATTGTTGAATTGAACTTAATGGGATAATGGGATACATGATTTTAATGTTTATAAAATTTTTAATGGTAAATTGATCATATTTTCAATGTGATTAAATTATTGAATCGTGATTTTTTTGATAGTCAAAATGGTATATCATGAAAGGAACTGGGAAAAGAAGGATAATGTTTATTAACTTTTATTAATGTGATATATGTGATTTATGTGTGATGGATTTATATATTATAGTAGGATATTGATTGATTCCCCAAAAACCCATATGAGAATTTGAGTGTGGGATATGGACTGAATTTCCAAATACCCACATGTGAAAAAAGTGTGAGTAATCAGGACTGTGGTTCTAAATTCCCATATGTGATAACATGTGTGGGATAGTGAAAGAGTATCAAAATACCCATATGTCTTTGAGAAGTGGGATTGGTAAATAAGGAAAAAATACCCATAAGGTTCTATACACGGTGTTCTACACCCATGATAATGACATTGGACAATGGTTCCAAGTGAAGAAGATGTGAATAATAATGAAATAGATAATGAAATCCTATGTGTTATAATTATTTTTCAATTGAATATCTGATAAAGTTAAGAATATGGAATGAGATAAAGTAGGTATTGATGGTCTTATTGTCCTCAGAAACATGGGGTTTATATTGTTAAATGAAGAATAATTGAATGTGTGAATTTATTACCTTATTTATTGGAATTTATTATTTATACAATTACATACACTATTACTGATTGTATATTGTTTTTGAAACTATTGGTGGTGGAATAATGAGTTGTACTCACTACCTACAAGGGATGCCTCATCGGTAGACAAATAGACATTATGTTTTCAGGGAATGATAAGGGAATAAGCCCAATGTTAGATGGATATGTTAGGATAGAGTATGGATGAGGGAACCATAAATGGTCTTAGGACCCTCTTAGGAGTGTTAGAGTGTCTTTATTTTGGTTTGTAATTTTATACATCACATGTTATTAGCATGACACATATAATATTTTGGTTTCGTTATTGTATTACTCATTTTTTCATCAGGTGACAATTTTGTTTCTGGTTATTGGTTAAATATTTTGGTTATTATAATTTATTTTCTTATACCATTCTGATTCATTGATAATGTGGGTATAGTCTCCAAATGATCGATTGAAGACTCTATTTTAATAATGGACGCCTTTGGTATATAAGGAGGTGCGACTGTTGTCATTTGATCGATTGGTTCAGAGTACCATTTTGTGGCACCTAGTTCGAGTCTTTACAAAGTTATATCAGAGGAATTTTCTTTTCATTTCATTTTACATACTATTTGTGAGAGGTAGGTATGAGAATCACAAGATTAATACCTTAGTATAGAGCTCGTACATGAGAGTAACTAACCCATGTATGCTGGTAAAATCATGTAACCAGGGTTGGATTATTGTTATTGATTCTTAATGTTACAATTGAATGATATTTCACATCAAGTGATGCACTTTTTGTGTGATGTTATTATTGTTTCTATGATTTTAGGAGATTTGACTCATGGCTTGGTATGGAGCAAGAGTTGAGTAGGTATCCATCATAATAGAAACTCAAATATTATTATGACTTGCAACATTTTAGGCATGCATGAGAAAGATAGGTTTTTTTGTTATGTTGTTGGAAATGATTTTTTTATTTTCTAGCATAATTTAACTAAAATATGGTCATAATAGAAGAAAATTTTTTAAAATGATGCACATTTTTAAAAATTGATGACTAATGAGAAAATGGGCTAAGGAGAATTAGTTTATTATTTTTTAACCATGACCTAGATGTAAGACTATTATTGTTAGTGATAAAACATTAGTTTTGTCAGTGTTCTAGGGAAATGGGGAATGTGTTATTATGTAATTATGTGATTTCTTCTTGTAAATCATGTTAATGATGTGTCACATTTCCAGATATGTGTGTTTGTAATTCTATAGATATTCCTCTATGAATACACATATTGTTAGATAGATATAAGGATATGGATAGAAGTAATCCTCTAATAGTAGAACATGAGGCACTGATAGTGCTATGTGAAGGAGTTGGAGAGAAGTTATATAAGAAATTTATTCACTTCATAGAGTATATATAGAGTGACATAGAGTGGGTTGTGAAGAGTATCTTTGAACTAATATGGAATTTTCAGCTACAACATCATCCAAATTTCTCTTTAGATGGTCGACCTGTGGAAGATGTGTTCTGGATTGAGTACATATAGTATATACTTGACCATTGATAGACTCATTATGAGATGTGGGTCAATTTGGATAATTACCTATTACGAGGATCATTGAAGAACTAGAGGGATGTCTATTCTCAGACTCTACAGTTTAATGGTTTGACATGGAAGGAGTTCTAGGACTATTTCTTGGAGAAAATTTAACCAGATAATGTAATACATGAGAGGGTAGTTCAGGTCATGCGGTTTACCCATGGGAGTATGTTTTTTATGGACTATGATGATATATTTATTGAATTGTATCACTTTTCTCTAGTGATGGTATGAGATGATATAACAATGTAATGGTGTTTACATGACATGATTGAATGTGAAATTAAGTCCCATGATAATATATTTCGGCCGAAATGCTCGCTAAAGTGGTTAATCAAGCTCTCATATCTAGGGGAACCTGAAAAAATATTCCATTGGAAAACATGTGGTTTTAGCTGAATGATCATTAGGTATGTATCTCAATATCAGGAATCAACACTATAAAATTTTCAACCATATGTTTGGAAATAAATGTGTAAAGGGGGAAGGATTAGTTATCAAAAATCTCACCCATGTAATTTTCCTGCAGTGCGATAGGACAATACACTTTCATACACAATTTACTTGACATGAGTTAGGGTTATGATATTGTGGTTGGATGATAAGTACATCAATTTTATATAGGAACCCATGAAGTATGGGTAATGATGTAGTAGAAAATAATAACAAGAGTGTAGGAAAGAGAAATTCTACACTGTATCAGAATAGATGTTGGAGTTATACATGCCATTGTTGTAGAGGCATTGGACTTGGTGCTTCTGGGAATGAGTGACAATATCATCAGTGGGGTATAACTCATGGGAAATTGAAAACATCATAATGAAGAGGTGTAGGATTTTTTCATGAATCTTTTCCTATAATGGTGGATAACAAGGATAAACCTCTAATAGTTAGAGGTACCATTCTTGTAGCTTCTACAATATATGGTGCCTTATTTGATACTAATTACTTTCATTATTTTATATCTCAACAACGTGGGAATGGGTTGAGTCTGGAAGTATACATGGTGACAAGGGTAATAACCATTGATAAAACGTTGGGAGTATAATCGAAAGACATCTATTTGTGAAAGGGTTTCATATCTATGTTGGGTTGTATCATTTCGATTGGTTTATTTAAACCCTTTAAATGTTAGTATTTGACTTAAATATGGGTATGGACTGGTCAATATCATATTGAAACCACATCGATTGATACCAAATGATAGTGTATTTTATATATATTTAGGTTTATAATTATATTCTCCATGGAGTGTGGGATATCTAGGCAGGCCATGTATGTCAAATTCATAAGAAACTAAGGGTGGTAACCGCCTACTATGTAGTCTTTTGTTGGATAAAAGAGGTATAAATAATGATTTATTTCCACCAATAGTGTAATAGCTTTAGGATGTATTTCTTAAAGACTTATCACA
Source organism: Viscum album (assembly GCA_963277665.1). Classification (NCBI taxonomy): domain Eukaryota; kingdom Viridiplantae; phylum Streptophyta; class Magnoliopsida; order Santalales; family Viscaceae; genus Viscum; species Viscum album. Next base: position 1,881,640,659 of record OY728136.1, read on the forward strand.
GTAGCCTCTTGATAGATATATGGAATTTACAATTAAGTTCATAATTGGGGATCATAAAGTTCAAATTTAACCATACAAAATGACACCAATAGAGCATCAAGAGTTAAATACTTTTTTGGAAGAGTATATCGATAAGGGGTTTATCTGCATGATCACTTATCCTTGGGGATATCCAGTCTTGTTTTCTAATAAAGAGTATGGACCTTTGTGCTTATTTATTTATTACCGGATATTGAACATATGGAATGTGAATAACCAGTATTATCTTCCACATATTAGTGGTCTATTTGACTATTTGAGAGCATCTTGTGTTTTCTCCAAGTTCAACACGAGATCAGGGTATCATCAGTTGAGAGTTCGACCATATGTAGTACGTAATAATTATTTAATAAGTTGGTTTGCTCTGTAAGAGTCTTTTTTGATTCCATTCAGAATTACAAATGCTCATGCAGTGTTAATGGCCCTGATGAATATAATCATCCACCCATACCTAGATTAGTCTATTGTAGTGGTTTTAGATTGCATCTTGATGTACTCTAAGGCTCATGAAGATCATGACAAACATCTTGATATCATTTAGAGTACACTAAGAGATCATCATTTATACACCAAGCTATCTAAGTGTCAATTCTGGATCGTTTTGGTACATTTATTTGGATACATCATCTTAGAGGAAGGTGTGTTAGTCGACCCATATAAGGTGTAGGTAGTTGTTTCTTTGGAACAACCCAATAATGTATTTGATATCCAGGTTTTCTAGGATTAACTACTTATTATGGGAGGTTAAACTAGTACTTATCTCATTTTTCTGAACCTATTTTGAGTTTGACAATGAAGGGAATAATATTTTATTAGTATGGCACATTTGAGGATTCTTTCAAGAAGCTGAATAATAATTTGACTTTGACACCAATATTGATCTTACACGAGCTAGGTGAGAAGTATGCTATATTTTTTTCTTCTTCTGGGATAAGTCATAAATGATTATTGATGTTTCGAGATCGATTGGTGGCATATTAGTCATGGAGGTAGAGAATAAATGAAAATAAATAGATTATACATGAACCTAATTTGACTTTAGTGGTTTATGATATGATGTGTTGGTGTAATTATCTATTGGGATAAAACATTACCTCGTATACTGATTATAAATGTTTAATGTTTATCATTTCACAGTGATATTAGAATATATGGAAGCAGAGATGGGTAGAGTATATAAAATCATTCTACATTGAGATGGAATATACATTTGGGAGGAAAAAAATGTTTATAACAACCCAATAATCAGGTAAATAAACAATTCATCAATTATTCAAAATACATAAAAAATTTCAAAAATCATTTCCCAAAGACTACATGAGTTTAGTACCTTTGAAAACAGATTCTTTAATACTAGTACATAATTGATCTACAGTATCTCCCATCAGGTTCTTCCTGACTATCACCATTTCTAAACACATCATACATAACACATATCATCATTACCTGGGAAGGAAACATAAAAATGGGTGATCTTTGATACTCAGTAAGGGTATAAAAGGGATACATGTAAGAATAAACATGATCATATGAGTATGAGACTGTGATAAAATCATTTTAAGATCATAACCTTTATATAAATGGTCATAAACATGAATCATGGTAAAGAATGGTAGTTAATAGGACATGAATCATACTTAAGTAATGAAAAAAATTAATAAATGCATATCATAGGAATAGAACATTGGATTTTGGAAAATACATATGAAAATAATAACACCATTTCATGGTTTCCCACTATGAAATTTGTAACACGTTTGGATTTGGATGATCACTGACGTGCCTACTTCGAGAATGTGATACCCTTTAATATACCCTATTATATTAGGCTTGGGATGTCTTCCAGTGTACCCTCTTGTTTCAGCCATGTGATTTCTTCCATTGTACCCTCTTTTTTTTGGGTATGGTATGTCCTCCCATATACCCTATTATTTTGGACTTGGTATGTCTTCTCGTATTCCCATTGATCTCATAAAACATTTATCACTAACTAGTGAATTAGAGGGATACATTGGTTACATCCATCTCATAATGAAATAATACATACATGTTCCAAAATATCATAAAAAATCATATAAAAATCATTAAATGTAATGGATGTCATAAATATGAAACCATTCCTTTACCTGAGGAAAAATAAATAGACTTCATAGTTCATTCATTAAATAATTACCTTTGGAAATAAGTAGGTTTAATTGACATAAAAACTGTTGAAGAGAAACAAATTTACTAAACATCATTTCATAAAACATAAACGATTACAAGAAATAATACGAATGTAAAACTAGAATCATTTCTCTATAAAATCATGAGTAACCCAAATTGATGTCATATTAGACTGGAAATAATTTTTAAATATCATTAAAACATTATTAAAGAATTATACATTCTCCATTGAAAAATGTGTCTTAAAATGTAATACATTTTTTCAAAATGATTTCATTAAAATAAATATAAAAACCTTTAAAGCCAGAATTGAAAACATTTTAAAACCCTTTTCCCTTTGAAATATTATAAGGGATCATGAAAAAATTTTAAAAATAGTTCTTTATAAAAAACATATAAAAGAAGCTTGACTTCTTTTGGGAAACCATTTATTTGAAAACCAATTTGAAATAAATTTTCTTAAAAAATAACCTTTTAAATAAGCTACATAAACGTTACATAATTTATAAGGGGTAAATCTGTACATGCAAAACACTCCCCTTTCACAATAAAAAGTTTATAAAAGTGCCTCAATATGAAAACAAATAGAATATTAATTTTTTTTAAAATATTTTAAAAATAAATACATGGGAAAAATGTTATTTAAAATATAATTGGATTAAATTATAATATATTGGAATCAATTTAGAAAACATAGTTTTTATGGAACACATATTTCCGATGGAAGAGAGAGGTAAGGTATATCTTTCATTAAAATGAATTCATAACTATTATACATAAAAAAGAGTTCACAGTCGTAAAAATGTATGAATATATAATTAATAACCATAGGAAAATAAAATTAATTTGATTTTTTAGGATATGGGTCATAATATTTCATCAAATGAAACATAATCAAAAACAATCACAGAAAGTTATGAAATTGTTTCAACAAACTCTTATCACTTATTAACGTTGAACCATACTCCCTATGTAATAAAATTAAATTTCATGAAGTATAAAATACCATTAAAATAATTATATTTATTATATAACATTTTAATGGTAGTAAATACATATCATAGAAATATATTGGTTCATAACAATGCATGTATCTCAATGAAAGAAAATTGATAAAAATTTACTTTCTGATTTGGTATCTTTTGAAACAAAAACCCATGAAAGTGGGTTAATAAAATGGATAAATAAATACCCATAAATATATATATATATATATATAATAATATAATACATCCATGTGCACTATATACATGGTAGAAAAATAATGTGTGGTGAATAATGCATATATCTAAAAGAAATAAAAAGTGAGATGAAATTCTCATGCTTTGTGTCTTGACTCTCTTTAAAATTGTAAAACATTCATGTATAATAAAATTAAGATTGTTATAAATATTTCAGAGAATAATTTTATTATATCTAATACCATTTATCATTTTATAATGACTTTATATTACCAGGTTTTTTGACAATTCAATCATAAGGTTTCACTTCAGGTAATATCCACTTTTCTCTTCATGTGTGTCTTAATTTTTTATATATTTCGTTGTTATAATTACAAAATAATTTACAGAGTGTAAAAATGATAAAAATATTATTTTATATTAATTATATATATTTTTATAATAATCTAAGGGATATAGTTGAATGAAATTTAATACAACGTTCAATAAGATGGCAGGCCATACGTAGGTGTGAACATTGTTTTCATTTTATTATCATATTGGAATAAATAAAGTAAATGACATAAAATTATATATATATATATATAATTTTTCCGATAGAATTATAATATCATATATAACATATAATTTCACTAAATTTTTATTAAGACATTTCATGTAGTGTGTGAATGAATAAAATCACTTTGAGGGGGCAGTTGTCCACACTTTCTCAAATGAAATTATTATATTTACATAAAATAAAATGTATAGATATATGAGTTATAAAATAAATAAATTAGATTAAATATATTATAAATATCATAAGTATTATATAAATTTTTTTATCATAATTTTCTCTATGAGAGGTAGTAAAGGAATAATGAACAATCATCAGTTTTTTGAGGCGGTAGTTCACTATAAAGATAAATATTATATTCGTTTCCCATTAAAAAGAAGTTTGTGTATGTGTAGGTATAACTAATATAATAGAAACATGTCATTTTATTTTTAATACTAGTGTTTTTTATGATAATGTAATAAGGATAGTGGACATGATGGGGAATGAAAATAATATAAAGGTACTTGAGGGATGATATTACGTCTTCTTTGGGTTACTCATTTTGGTTTTCACCAAAGGATGTCCTTGGATTGATTTATGAAAAAATAAAGGATTCTAGGAGTAAGAGAGGGCTGTTGGGGAGATATTTGGTCAGTTCATTTTGGAGAATAATGTTCTTGAGTGGAGTGAGGAAGTGTGAGGAGAGGAGGCCTTTTATAGTGGGCGAGGAGTGGCCCTCTAGTAATATTTTGAAAAAGGGAAGACCCTCCCCCCTTTTTTTATTGAAATTATATACAATAATGTTTAAAATTATATTAAAGTGATTATTGTGTATAAATATTACCAACCAGTGGATTTTGGACATGTTTATAGGTAATTTTGGCTATATGTTTATGGTTTAGTCCCTTATTAAGCGTAATATAACCTTAATCATTACAATTAATTTTAATTAATTTCTATATTGTTTTTGTTAATAAATTAATTTGATCCTATTAGAAATTATAAGGTATTTTGATTCCAAATATGGAATTAATTTTTCCATATTTCTAACATAGAAGTGGTTGAAATTAATTTAAATATAATCTCATAAACTGGAAAAAAATGTGGGATATTAAACAAAAAAATTCAGAAGTTTGCTATGATTTTATAGACAATTTCAATGTGAAATTGATTCCAATGACCTAAATTGGATTGATTGAGAATAATTTAAATAAATTAATCATTAATACCAACATAGATTATAATTTAACTATATAAATAAATTAAATTAAAAATTATTTTTGAATTAAAATTTAGTATTTTTAACTATTAATAAAAATAATAAAACATCATAGAAAAAGACCAAAAATTCCCCCTAAAATAATTTTTATATTTATATTCCATAAATTATGTTTTTTGACATGTATAATTTATTGAATTTTCTAATTTTATATTCAATGTGGGTTCTCATTCAAAAGACTATAAAATTACCAAAATAATGATATAGGATTTTATGTGTAAAATTGTGTTTATTATTTTCTCTTTCCAATCAAATACATTTAATGACTATCAAAAATATTTGACTGAGTATATAATTTATATATATTACATTAATATCACTTACTAATTGTAATTAAATTAATTTATTATTATAAAATATCTTTGTGAACAAAAACATAGTTTTCAACAATAATATTTCTTTTATATTCCATTGGATCATTGTAACTAATGATGTAAAGACCCAGAAAATTCAAGGAAATTCTTTTTCTTAAATTCTTTGGGATTTTAAGAGTACACAGTTTCTGACGGAACCTGATTCCGAGGCTCGGTGTGACTGGAATAAGTTTATGTAGAGTAGCTCGGGTACGTTTAGTGAACGAACGAGCGAGTTTTTATATCTTTTGAACTGGTGTTCGGAATCGAAATATGAGAGCACCGATGAACTCACAATTCCAGTAATTACTTAAGGGGACCATTACCACAGTTGTGTTTTAATTGAGTTAAGAATTAATTTTTGGGGAAATTGTTTAAAATAAATAAAATTGTTGGCACATTTTTATTTTTATTGTTGGTTGTTAATTCTTCCCAAGGGGAGTTGAAGGCGGGGCCACACCCACATAACCTCCCATGGGAGGATATTTATGGGGTGGATCCCACACGTGACCTACACTATTCATCTCCCATAACCCCTTAAAACACCCCTTATTTATTTTGTTAACTCCCCTTAAATGTGAGACCACTCACCTCCTCCTCTCTCCCTCTTTAACACTTGCCAACCCATTAATTTAATGAATTCAACCACTTTAATTAATTTTATTTAGTGTATTGAATTTTGAAATTTAAATTAATTGTGTTAATAAAATAATAGCATTAGTCTTTATTTTACTTTAGCACATGTGGGGTTGGGAGAAATTGGTTGGAGCACTTGTGAAAAAAGGATAAGGAAGTTTCTATTTCAAAGAATATCATCCTCCCGTGAAGAACGTCATCTCTTCGACGAATAACACTGTCACCACAAGGAGCGACAATGTGCCTTTCCTTCTTCTCTCTGCGCCACTTCGGGCCGGGCCGCATCCCTTCGGGCCGAGATATGTTTTTCTTCAGACCGGTCCGACACCCCTGCTGGGTCGGACCCGAAAAACTAGGTCAACCCAACCCGTCGGCCCACTAGGCTAAACAGGTCGGGCCCGTTATTCACTTAAATGTGAATAACTTAAGGACCGCGCGTCCAATCGGCGCGCTGTCTATGGAACTAGGACTCTTTCGATGAGACAGTCCTTTTTCAATACAATAAGTGAGTTTCAGATGATTTTGGATATCATCCGAGTTAGTAACGTGCGTATTTCTATCCAGGCCCCTGGGACGGAAAATCCAATATCTCTCAGACTGGGAGTCCAATAGACGCATCGTCTATTACGTTGAGTTCCTATTGATGGGACAGAAATTTGGGATACATCAACGCTAGACTTAGTGAAATTTGATGTACCAACCCCCTTGGCTCGTGGAGTGGACCCTCCCGGAATCGAGCGTGCTATGTGCGGGAACCCTAGATCTAGCTATGACTGCTATGACGATGACACCTGTACTTGGATCCTACGTGGGTTTGGCGGTGAGGACGACTATACTTGGATCCTCCATGGGTTCAGCAGTGATGACGACTGTAATTGGATCCTATATGGGTTCGGCAGTGATTATTACTGTAATTGAATCCTACATGGGTTCGGCAGCGACGACTTCTGTACTTGGATCCTACATGGGTTCAGCAGGGGAGATGATTCAGAGGATACATCTATCATCTCCACCACTCTTTGTGAGTATTATACCTGTGTGAGTTCTGTCTTGAATTTCAATTATTATCATCGATATGATTGACTTGCTTTCCAGTGTGGACAAGATTGTTCTTTCCTATGTGGACTGGGTTGTACTTGGTCTCGGGAGTTGGAGCCGAACTGAAATTGATGAATTAGGTATATATATGGGCATATACCAAAGTTGTGTTGGTTGATACTTCGTGTTTGTATTATTCATTTGTAGTTTATTCCTTTGTGGATTCTGGGAGACCTTCAGGAATCTTGGGGTCCCTACTGAGTATCGTATACTCACCCCTGCACGGGATATGCCCGCACTATGTTGTGTTGGATGCAGATGACAGATAGCACTGATCGAGGTGGAGTCGTGTGGAGTGGGACAGTACCTGGAGGTGTACCACTTGGCGGGACATACTCAGAGCGGATGGCTGGACCCGAGGAGCTGACGACACTATCTGTTCCCACCCTTCAGGTGGGAATTCCGGAGGACGACATAGTGGTTGCTACTTTAATTTTCAGTTGTTCTAATTTATTTCTCAGTTGTACTGTACTTTTAGTTTGGTTTTTATACCGGCCCATTTACTTTCCAACACTTACTTTTGTACTCAGTTTACTTAGTGTTTATTTCAGCTTGCATACTCTGTTGTGTTTGTTTACTTATATAAAGGTAATGCCTTAACTTTTAATGGTATTTACGCATTTGGTGCTAGTCTCCCTCCCCTGGCCTATGGAAGGTGCGTTTGGGGTAGTCATGGCACAGACCCCGAGGACGGGTCGTGACAAATGAATTCATTTTATGTTTATTTAAACCATAGGTTTTCATAATTTAGTCAATACTATGTATTAACTATAACGTAAAAACTAGGTTATGCTATAAATAATTATATTTTAATAATATAATGTTGTTCGGTAAAAGTCATTTTTCCATATTATAGAATTCATCGAGGAATTTCACTCTTTCATATACCATTTTCTAACCTCAGTTTTTTTATTGATAAATCTAACCTTTATGCTTCTTATAGCACTTTATTAACTTTCTATTTCATATAATTATCTAAAAAAAAATTTCATTGACATATAAAAAGTATATTCGCTTTTTCATTAAATGTAAAATATCAAAAATCAAAAATAAGTTTGAAAAATATATTTCACAAAATCTCATGGAGTTAAATTATAGCCATCTTATATTGAATTTATACCAAGAAATTTGTGTGGGTTATCAATGGTTTAATACCTAACAGTTTCTCTCTTAGAAACCCACCTCATAAAAATGAATACTTAAACATCTAAAAAACTGTGGGAAACCTAACAGTTATCTAAAGTAAGACATTATATTTTCAAAATATGAGAACATAGGTGGGAATTGAATAAAATAATGGAAGGATAACCATAAATATTTGGGACTAATTGAGGTCATAAACTACAAAAATGATATTTATTCTTCAAGATTTTAACTAAATAAATAACAGATTAACCAGCACATCACGTAGTCCAGTGGTTGACATAAAACTGTTGTCATACATCAATCATGGGTTCAATACCCACATCCATTCTAAACTTTTTGGGTTTTCATATGAAATAAATTCTGTAATTTTTTAAAACTACATTAAAATAATTTCTAAAAAAATAATAACAAATATCCTTGAAATTATTTTAGTCACTATATATCCTTTTATCTAATGTTGTCAATCCAAACTCACCACAAAAATACTTCATCTGAAGTTTAACATAAACAGTCTAGAACTGGTTAACCTTATAATGCTTCAAAAAGTTACAAATCCAAAAAATTATAAATAAGTTCAAAAAATCATTTTAACATTGATCCCTCATATATAAAAGAGTATCTCATGGTTGTTACATTCCAAACATGTTAATACCCTTATCGTATATTCTCTTGAAATATAGAAATAACCTGAATTACCATAAATAACTCAAGAAAAAATGAACGTTTCTTATTCTGATGATTACTGGTTATATTCTTTAAACAAAAATATTCTATAAACTCCATCTATGAGAGTAGAAACAACTTTGTCAACAAATCCTTATTATTTACAAGGTATTATGTACCATCCAATAGAAATACTGTTATCTAACATGTCTATTATCCAAACATAATTATCTTAATATTTGGAAAATATTAAGGGTTATCTTTCTATTAATCTTGTGTTTCCCTTTCATATCACCTTTTCCTTAAATCACTTTTCTAGTCGATCAGAAAAATTCAACATAATCTTGTAAATGCATAGAAAAAAGCATAAACAGATCAATAATCAGATATTTCACCATTCATAATACATAATTCGTAAATAGAAATATATAGAAACATTGAATATACCACATTATCCATAAGTCATAAGAATTAAATCCCATCCAGTTAATTTATACCTCTTACCTTTCACATTTTCTTTATGTTCCCATCATGATCCGGAACAAAACCATTACACATTCCACCTTATAATTTATCTTCAGAATATTTCCACGTAAGGAATTTATTTTACTAATGACCAATCATTTTATACTTAATTAATTTAATATTTGATGGTATCTTAGGGGTGACAATATTCCCATAAATTTAGTAAGTTGAACCCTTTTGTTTTTCTATGGTGTTACTTACTTTTTGTATTTCTTTTCCAGATTTGAAACACCTTCTTTTTACTATAAGAAAAAATATTTGGTGTTTATTTCAATATTCATGGAAAAAGGAAAAATGAACTTTCTTTCCTCCATGGTCTCCATTTCCTAACCATTCAAAAAAAACCTTCCTTAACTTCTTTGGTGAGTCAGGTAGTTAGTTAAGGTACATGTTATGGATAATGTTCCATGAAAAGTGATTAGTAATAATCACAACACCCTTCACTCTCATGGTCATACCATTTGAATTCTTATATACATATTTTCCATTAAATTGAATTTTATTCTTATTCCTTTTCATTCCCTCCATTACATTGAAGTACAAATCATTGAATAAGAAATGATTATGATAGTGGGGAACCACATAATCCTAAAAAGACCCTTATTAGTTGTCTATGTTGTTAGACCTTCCTTAATATATGTCACATTATATTCATCCTAGGTTATTAAAAGTAATCTTATATTCAAATAAATCAAAATGGTTTTTGAAGATTCTGTGAATTTATAAATAAAATCACTCGATGGGGTCAATCTAGGTCTACAACAAGACCCATTTTTGTGTACCATATTAACCGAAGTCAAGCGGGAGTCTTGTTTTCAGAGATGTTACTCCTTGGTAAATCTATTATATAGCCACATCCACTTGTATTATCAATACATGTATGTATTTCTATGAATTCAATCACTCTATCCCTTACCGAAATTCTAGTATATTTTCCTATACTTAATCTTGTTGTTAGAATTATCCTCATACATGTACCCGGTGTCCTCAATATATTATTCTCATCCTTGTTTCCAAAATTTAGTAAAACCATTACTATTATATCAACCATAATGACCCAAGAATATTTTACACATATATTACATCACTCTTTAGGAATAATTAATACATTTCCAAAATAAAACATCCAAAGATTGTGTTATTCTAGTGCCATTGGAAACATAAAAACATTAACATTGTTACAAAAGAAAGATAAACTATCTCCCACTAAGTTATTCTTGACTATATACTTTATAGACAGAACATAAATAATATATATCTTCATAACATTGGAAAGTAAATATAAAATTGGGTGATCTCAGATGCACAATATTGGTTTACAAGGGAGACATGCATGCATAAACATGATCATTGGGGGTATGAGAATGTGTTCAAAACAACTGAATATCATACCCTTACTATCAATGACCATAAAAATGTTTCATTTCATATATCATGAGAGTTATTGAGGTGTTAATCATAAGTAAATAAATTTCATAATCCAAGAAATCATAACATAGGAATAAAACATGGAATTGCGGCCAACAAATAAGAATATAATATGATTTCAATATTATACATAACATCACTTCCAGGACCATCATAGTTGTACGGGTTCCCTCCCCATACCATCTTGGTTGTCATGGTTCACTCTCATAGACATATTAGCTTCATGAGTTCACTCAGGATACCATCTTGGTAGTCATGGTTAACTCCCATTTCTATCTTAGTATTCATTGTTCACTCATATTACCATCCAGTCAATCCTATGAGATATACATCTTTACCCAATGTATTGGAGGGAGACATACGTCTGAACCATATAATAATTAAATCATAAATAAATTTTCCATAAGATAATAAATAATAATAATATCATAACCAATGAAATTTAATGGGTATTATAAACATGTATACATAACATAACCTGTGGAAAAAGATACATGTTTCATAATAATTTCATCAAAATAATTACCCATGAAAAAGATATAGATCTCATAAACAAATAAACATGATAGAAAATTAGGTTTCATAATGGCCATGACATTATGAATAACTAATTAATAGACATAAATTTAATGGAACATTTTGATCATTTCCTAGAAGGGAATGAGAAACATCAATGGACTTCATCTTAGATGGATCATATTTTTTAAATATCTTTCAAAAAAACATTTCACCAAGAAAATATCCATTCTTCCTTGATTTTTTTTAATAATATAAAACCTATTCATTTTTTTGGGAATATAACTAATTAATAAGTATTGAAAAAAAATTTAAAACCATTTTACTTGAAAAAATATAAGATAATCTCACAAATATTTTGAAATCCATTTTCCTTGAAAACATATAAAATAGTTTGAGAACGTTTTGAAAAAAAAATTCGTTGAAAATACTTTTAACTAACTAATTTACATAATATTAGGAATAAAATTTATATTTTTTGAAGAAAATATTATTTTAATATTTTAATGTAATATTCTAAGGAATTTCGGTCATGATGGAGGATAAACTAGAATAGGCCGAAGGTTCTTTTTAAACTATAAAATGATTTGAAAGGTTCCCTGACCTGAAAAAGACAAGAGGATTCCTAATTAAAAACCATTTTAAGTTAAAAAATGGGTAAAAATATCTTTTAATGATCCAAGGATAATAATAGAACATTTTTGGAAACCTTTTAGAAGACATGGTTTTGAATGAACATGGATTTCCAATCGAAGAGTGAGCTAAATTAAAACTTTATTTAAAACACATTCATAACTATATTATGTACCAAAGAGTAGAAAATGATTCCCATAAGTTAATAGATCATTAATGACAAGAGGATAATATATTTGATGAGTGTTTTTGAGATACGTATCATAATATTTAATCAAATCAAATATTAGCATAAACAATCACGAAAAGTCACGAGATTATTTCAATAAGCTATTATAACTGGTTAACTTTGAACCATACTCACTATGTATGAAAATGTAATTAAATTATGATTAAAATATAATGAAATGAAATATATTAATTATATAATATTTAAAAAGTAGTATATACAATTTATATAAAAATATAGAAGCATAACATTGCATTGTCTCAATGAATGAAAATTGAGACAAAAATTACACTACTGATTTAGTAGTTTCTGAAGCATAAAACCCCTTATTGTAGGATCATTAAATGGAAATTTTAATATATATATATATATATATATATATATTTTAATAAGAGGAATATAATACATTAGTTGTAATTATATACACCACAAAAAATAATTGAACGGTGAATAAGTCATGTATGACATGGAAACAACGAGTAAGATGACATTCCCTTACCTTCTATCTAGAAATTATTTATACTAATTTGAAACTCATGTAAAATAAATATAATTTTATTTGAAATATATAAAATAAAATTTTTATTACCTATAATACAATATATGGATCAATTATAGCTTTATATTACCAGCTTGCTAACTATTATATGTTATGGTTTCACTTAGGGTAATATCTGTGTTGTTCTTCGCACGTGTCTTAATTTTTTATATCTTTGGTACTCATATATATATCAGTATATGAAGAATTTAAACCATTTTTCAATATATTTTATTTTCATTATATGCGTATTACAAAAATCCATTAAATATATATATACTAAATGTAATACATCGTACATGGAGACGGAAATCCATACAAACGTCTGAATGCTATTTCGGTTTAATTGTCGTGTTGAAAGAAATAAAGTAAAAGCCATATATATATATATATTTATATATAGTTCTTATATATGAAAAATTATGTCATATATTTTTTATATATTAACTTAATCCATCCTTAATACATTCCATGTAGTGTATTAATGAATTACATCGCATTGAGCGAGTAGTAGTCTACACTTCCTCAAACACAATTTTCATATGAAAACAAAATAGAAATTATAAAGATATGGTTTTAAAATAATTACATAAGATTAAAGGAATAATAAATATTATATATAACATATATAAATATTATTTCAATCATAATTTCCACCATGAGATCCAGTAACCACAAAAATTAACAATCATCATTTAGTGAGGCAGTAGTTCACCATACACATAAATAGTAAGTTCGTTACCTATTAAATGGATGTGTGTGTAAGTGAAAGTAAATTACATATAATGAAAAGATTATAGAATATTTTCTATAATATTTTTGTTATAAGATCATTGAATTAGTATATTTTAGGGAGTGGTGATTGGAAATAAAATACATGAGTTTGAGGAAGGGTGTAGCCTCTTAATCAGGTAACTCATATCGGTTTGATCGAAAATTATTACATTGAAGGATTTCTTCCCATAGGAAGATTCAAGGTGTAATTTCAATATTTTGGGAGATATTTTTTTAGAATTTGGGCAAACATAATTGGCTTGATAAGTGATAGGAAGTGGTAGGAATGGATGCCTTTTATAATGGGTGGGGAGTGGCACACTTGTTTCGGGCATGGGATGTCCTCTAGTGTACCCTTTTATTTTGGGTTTTTGATGTCCTCCCACGTACCATTTGAGATCATAAACAATTTTTCACATCACAATTAATTGGATGGATATATAGGTCCCACCCATACCATAATAAAATCATGCATAAATTTTCCACAAAATCCAAAAGAAAATATTATAACCCATGAAATAAAATGGGTTTCATAAAGAGGGAATCATACACTAAACTTTAAACAAAATATGTTTCATAATCATTTCAAAAAATAATAACTCCCAAATATATTCAGGTTTCATATAAATATAACCCATGAATAAGAAACATTTTTCATAAATTTAATTATATAAAATGCACACCATTCAGAGAATGAATATGTATGGAAACATCGAATCATTTCCCAGAAACGAATGGGTAACACCAACAAATGGGATCATATATGTGAAATAATTTTGAAATATCATTAAAAATTAATTCATGAAGAATTTATTCTTTCCAATTTGAAAAATGATTCTAAAAACATAAATCATTTTGAAAACAATTTTTAGGAAAATAAACATAAAAACCTATATTGTAATCATTGAAAACATTTTGAGATCCTTCTTCATTTTAAAACATTGATGGATCTTGAATAATGACATTCAAATCCATCCATACCAAACATTTCTCTTACACGGAAAAATGTTTAGAAAAGTTCCTTGATCAGAAAAAGAAAAGAAGATTCTATTTTCAACAACCCTTTTATTAAAGGTAAAACAAGGGTAAAAATTTCATTTGATGATAGTTGGATAATATGATATTATTATTTTAAAACTTTTAGAAAACATGGTTTTCATGTAACACTAATTTCTTACTGAAGAGATAGGTAAAGTTGAGCATTTTAAAAAACACATTATTTTGACATTCATTAATACCAAAGAGTAAAAAAATGGATCCAATACGAAAATTTGTCATGTAAAACTAGGGGAGAATAAAATTTATTAGAGTTATTAAGTGATTTATCATAATATTTCAAAAATTTACATAGAATCATAAACAATCATGGAATGTCATGAAATTATTCCACCAAAATATTACCGCTGGGTAACATTGAAGCACACAACAATGCAAGAAAATGAAATTAAATGAAATATTAATATACTAAAATGAACTATATTCCTGACATAAAATATCAAAGTAATTATATACACCTAATGGAAAAATAATGATGTATAACATGACATGTGTCTCAATAAAAGAAAATTAGGACAAAATTACATTAACGATTTGGGAAATTTGGAAAAATAAACACTATAAAAGAAAAATAATAAAATGTATATAAAAATAAAAAAATAATTATAATAATTATTTAATACATCAATGTTTATTATACAACCCACAAAAAAGTAATGGGTCTGTAATATTTTATATTGTTTATAGAAATAAAAAGTGAGATTAAATTCATATACATTATAACTTGAATCTCTTTGTACTCGTACAATTTTCCTATATAATAAATGTCAGTTTATTATAATTTTTTACAAAGTAAGATTCTAATATATAACTTCACATAGGGTTTTATTATAACTATATATTACTCTATTGTTAACAATTCTATCTTAAGGAATTACTTTAGGTAATATTTTCTTTTTTCTTTAAACGTTTTTTAATTTTTTATGACTTTAGTCTTTATAATTATTACATGATTTATAAAAAGTAAAAAAATTATGTATTTAATTTATATTATGAATATTTGTATTATAATAATATATATTAAATTTAATTGAGAAATGGAGCACACTATTTATGGAGATGGTAAGCCGTACGTATGCATGAATGTTGTCTTAGTTTTATTATCTTCCTGGAATAAAGAGAGGAAATAAAATATAAGTTTATATATATTTTTATAACTATTATAGTATCATTATTATATCATATATATCACATATTATCACTAAAATCATACTTAATACATTTCATGTCGTGTGTTAATGAGTCACATCATTTTTAGGGGGAGGTAGTCTACACTTTCTCAAACAAAGATATCATATTTACACAAGATATAATGTATATAGATATTTGTTGTAAAATAGTTATAGAATATTAAATGACTTATAAATATAATAAATAATATATAAAAATATAGTGTGCATCATAATTTACACTATAAGAGGTGGTAGAGGAACAATGAACAATCATTGTTTTGTGAGGCGGTAGTTCACTATTCATATAACCATTATGCTCATTAACCATTAGATGGAAGTGAGTGTATTTGTAGATCAAAATATTATAATAAAAACCTATTAATATATTTATGATACTTTTTAATTTTTTAATAATTTAATTATAGGAGTTTAGGGGATGGAGAATGAAAATAAGTAAAAGGAGCATGATAGATGATGTTACCTCTTCTTTGGGTAACTCCTTTTGGTTTTCACCAAAGAAATTACTTGGATTTATTTCTAAAAATAAGATATTAAATAATGAAGTTATGGATTTTAATGATCTATATTTTATGATTTTTTAAAAATTTATCTGGCTTGATAGATGTAAGGAAGTGGGAGGACAAGAAGCGTTTTATTGTGGAAGAGGAGTGGCACTATTGTAATACATTTGAAAAAGGGAAACCCCACCACTGTTTTTTGTTTAATGATGATCAAATAGTGGTAAAAATTAAGTTAAGGGGAGTATATGGTCAAAATATTACAATAAAATATATTTTCACATGTGCATATGTCCGTTTTAGGCCTTATAGTTATGGTTTAGTCCTTTATTAAGCCCAATTTAACCTTAATAATTATAATTTATTATGATTACATTCACTAATATTTATGGTAAAAATGTTGAAATTATTATACATTATAAATTATGGTGATTTTAAATATTAAATTAATATTTCCATATTCCAAACACTTATATTTCATAAATTAATTTAAATATAACCCTGTAGACGAGACAACAAAGCGTGTTTTTAATGTAAAACCTTTCTAAATTTTGTTATGGTTTTATAGTCAATTGAAAAATGAAATTCACTAAAATGAAATAATTAAATTTATTGATTAAATTTTTATTAAATTAAACTTTAAAACCAAATTAAAATATAATTTAATGAAATAAATAAACTTGATGAAAAAGAAGGTTTGAATTAAAACTCAGTATTTTTAACTGTTCATTTAAAAATAAAACCTTAGAGTAAAATACCAAAAATTCTCTATAACCTAATTTTTATGTATCAATTTCAAAAAAAATGTTTATTTTGACACACAAAATTTATAAAAGAGCCAAAATATATATTTTGTATAGGATATCCATCGAAAGACTGTAAAATTACCTTAATAAAAAAATAGGATTTCATGTGAAAAATTGGCTATGTTATTATCTTATGCCTATCAAATCTGTTGGATGAATATAAAAAATATTTGAATGAATATAATATATATATATTATTAATATATCTTAATAATTTTAATTAATTTAAAGTTTTAGGATAAAATATCTTTGTGAGAATAAACATAATTTTCTATAAAAATACACCCTTTATATTCATTTGGTTTATTATAACTAATGAATTCATTTTATAAAAGTGTAATTTTTTTAATAATATAGTTAATAGTATTGATAAAATCATACATAATGGATATTTTATGTCTTAAATAATAATATTTTAATAAATTTTTTGTGTTTAGTAATTCTCAGTCTTTTGTGTTACGGATGTCATCGAGGAATGTTTGTATTCCGTATAATGTATTATAAACTAAGTGTTTTGTGTAGAGAAATCTAACCATTAAGTTATATTTATTTCATGATTAAAATTGTATTTCATATAATGAATTCCAAAAATAAAACTGTTATATATAAAATAATATTTTCATAGTTTCATGAAATGAAAAATAACATAAATATTAAGTTAATTTGAAAAAAAACATTTCACAAAATCATAGGGTGTTATAGTGTTTTTGAAGCTGTCAACTGGAAATCTCAATCTTTGGAAGTTAAGGAGTCCAGTACTGAGTAAATGATGATGAATTTATTGTAAGATATTCATGTTGTGGTTTAAGAGAGCTAGGAATATATCACTCTCATATCAGATTCAGGTGAGTCTATATTATTGTGAAGGATGTGAGTGAGATAGTGTGAGGATCCAGAGTGTCTGGGCTAGAAGGAAAGGCTTCAAGGCGTGGACTCCCCTGCATATTTAACCATAGATGAGGAAAAGATCATCTATGTCAAGAATCGTGATTTTTTCCCTATGAGTATCTTAGATGATTTAATGTGTAAATTTCATTACTCGATGTGGGCGATTCATCTATGGGTGACCAAAACGTTCCATGACCTATGACATGTATTTGTTGTTGGGCATGTAAAAGGAAATTTTCGAGATTGTGACATGATTCTACAACTATAAATAGGTGATGTTAAATAATTAACAACCTGGTTGTTTACTACACCTTTTATCTAATTTAGAATGAATGTGGAATGAAATTGTCATGGGTTTTCTGGTAGGCCTCCTTAGGAAGCCTTAGAAGATTGAAACTATTTGGATGGTTGTGGTTCAACTGATAAATGATTCACATTTTTTGCCTATACAGGATATATACTTAGTGGATGAGTTGGATTTTTTTATGTAATATAGATAGTCTATCTACATGGGGTTCCAAAGTGTATAGTTTCAAACAATGAATCATGTTTTAATTCATTCTTCTATAAGGGATTGTGGATGTTACTTAGTACAAAGGTTTTATTGAGTACAAAATTCCACCTCCCAACAGATAGGAAGTTAGAGCATAATATATACGTTCTTATGGTTAAACTTCATGTGTATATTCATTACTTCGGAGGGAATTTGGAGATTCCCCAAGAGCTCATTGAGTTCACATATAACAATACTTAGTATAAAAGTATTCATATAGAACCATATGAGGTACTTTTGGAATGCCATATAGATCACCTCAATTATAGATGGAGGTGGGTGAGTTGAAGATGTTGGGATGAGTATCATGCATGAGATTTCAATATAGGTTCTGTTGATTTTAACACACACATATTTGGAACATTATAGAAATACATCATATTATTATAGAAGTTAGTGACCCCTAGAGATTATAGTGGACGATTATGATTTCCATAAGGTGTTACATAAATTGGGACACCATAGGATTCAGAGGTAATTAAATCTATCATTGAGGTCTGTTGGATTGTTTCATGTTATATAGAGCCTCAAGCTGGTGGCATACCAGTTGGGTCTCTCACAGAGGTATAATTATATGAATGATGTTTTCCTTGTGTCACAACTTTATTGGTATCACCGAAACCCTTCTCAAGTGATTGATGTGGATGGTGAATAACGTGAAACTAATGCATACTTTATGGAGCATTTGATGCATTATTTAGATCATAAGGATAATGTTTTGAGGGGAAAGACCATGCAAAAATTTCGAGTATTTTTGAAACATGGCCATGTTTAGAAGAAATACATGGAGAGATAAGAAGATATGTGGGCTCAGTGGCCTAATATTTTGGACTTAGAATCATGGAGATTCTTGGGAGTACATCTTGAGGATGAGCAATTATAAGGTGGGGATATTATAAGATACCAAAATTTTCTAGAGAATTCTCCAACTCATTTATAGGTACTATTATTCCTTTTTGTGAGTATAACATTGTTGGTTTATACCGAGTAGAGTTTTTGGATTAAAATGTAGTGGTTGGGAATGATTTGGGAAGTCCATGGTTGGCACATGGTTTTTCCCAAATGGGGAACCTGGGCCGAAAAACCATGTGAACTCCAATAGTCGTAATTCAAATGGATGGAACAAAATTTTTCAAGTCTTTTTCCATGTTATAATTTACCATCTGACACCACTAGGTGAGGTACACTATTAGATATATGATTAAGGAAAACCATGTTCACTGTACCAGAAAACATGCACCTAAAAATTTAAACACCATAAAATTAGGTAAAAAATTCATGAACCTCCTCATACATTACCCATGGTATATCCATCATGACCCAAACTCAATTGTAACATTTTTAGTGGATACTGGATGAGTTCTTAGGGCTATTGGACACCGTTCACGATGAACCAAAACCAGTATTGGTGATCTTCACCCCTAATGGTATGTCACTCTTATCCCAATTAGTATCACCTCTCTCCCCCATATTTCTCTCTTTTATTAAATAGATTCCTTCCACAATTTATAGTGGATCTATATCATTGTTTCCATGGATTTAATCCATTTTATCTGGGATCTTGGTCTTAGAACTTGTTCTCGATCTTTATCATGATCTTAGTGATTCCTCTTAAATTGGATATTTCTGTTGGTGATTTTTCATTTATGATCTTAAGTTATATGGTCTAAATTACATTCCAATATTCTTGAATTCCAATTGCATGTATGTGTAGTGAAATTTCAATTATATTGTTTGACCATTGAATATTCAAATGAATAAATTAATTTATAGAATATCAGAATTGATTGTTTATTTTCCATCAGATTACAAAATGAGTTGAATATGGGACAAATGAATTTTGGTAATTGTGATCATGAAATTGGTGGAATTATATTAAATAACTTGATATCAAATTAATGTAATTTTGAGGGTTTGAAATTGATGGGAAATTTAATTTTTTTAATTGATCAATTAATATTTTTATGAAAAAACTAAAAAATTTAATTATGTGATGGATGACTTGAACTTAATGGCTTACTGGGATACATGAATTAAATGTTTCAAAATCATCTAATAGTGAATTTATCATATTTTTCTATGTGATTAAATTATCAAATCACTATTTTTTTTATATTGGAAATGGTAAATCATGATATGAAATGTGATAAGAGGGATAATGTTGATTAACCTTGATTTATGTAGAATTTATTATATATGATTGATTGATTTATATATTATTATGGGGTAGAAAATGAGGCTTAAAATAAAGATATTATTTAGTGAGTGTGGGATAGGAAATGTGGCCCCAAATACCCATGTGTGATAATTTAATGTGGGATAGGCATTGAGGCTCTAAATACATATACATGATAAGAAGTGTGGGATTGGGACAGAGGCTCGAAATACCCATGTGGTTCTACACACATCCTTATATTCCCATGATAATAGAATTGGAATATGGTTAAAAGTTACCATTATATTAATAGTAATTAAATGCATAATGAAATCCTATGAATCATAATGAATTGGGAATTGAATATATAATATGATTCAAACCCCGAAGTGGGCCGAAGAAGGTATTAGTGGTGTGGGATTCTTTAGGAACATGGTGTTTATGTGTTTAAATGATGACTAATTTAATATGTGAGTTCAATAACATATTTTATGTATTTTATTATTTATAAAATTTCATTAGTTTTTATTTACTTGATATAGTTTTAGACACTGTTGGTGGTGGCCTATAGAGCTGTACACCCACCCTACAAGGGCTACATGATCAGTAACTAAAATTAATTCATGTTTGTAGGATACTATAAGGGAAATATACCTATGTTAGATAGATAATTTGGTATGGATAATGAATGAGGTTAGTAGGAATGATGTCCGGATAGAAATTGGAGTTTTATTGTGTCTTTATTTTGGTTTTTGATTTGACACATGACATGTACTAGGAATTCCATATATACTATTTTGGTTTGGGTGTTATATTCCTATTTTAGACATCATATGAAAATGGTTTGTTAGGCTATTGGTTATATATTGTGGTTAGTAATTTTTATTTACATAATTTATTGTAATACTTTGATAAATAGGGTATAGTATCCCTATTATAGATATTAGACCCTCACTGCCAGTCTGAAGCCTTTGGTGTTTGGGGAGGTGCGCCTGATGTCATGTGGCTAAATAGATTGGGGCACCGGTATGTGGAAACCAATTTGAGAGGATGCGAGATGGTATGTAATTCGTCAAACCTAAAAAATGATCTTAAAAAGAAAAATTTTATCCTATTACATTCATTTCCGATAAAATTACGACCTTTTTTCACACCTCGTTATTTTATGGTTTTTGTGATGTTGACTGTATGATGATCACTAACTTTCTTATGATCAATGATCAATATCACTCTCAACCATTATTCAGGAATTTAACTTTTCATCAATGTCAAAATATTCACTTCCACCAATGATCACTTCTTGGAAAACCTATTATGTGTTATTCTATATGAACTTCATACTTTATTTTCTATCTTATCAATACGAAGATTATTAAACCTTTTTAGTGCGAGAATTTATTAGATTTAATTTAAAATGAAAAAGTTTTGATTATAACGATAAATTTAAAATTATAAAGATGAAATTAAGTAAAGTGTTTGGGGTAGGATGTAACACCTTGATATTTTAAAATAAGAACCTTATATTCAATAGCATATTCGATAAGCAACACATATATAAAATGACCCACGAGTTATATGACCATTTTTACCTAGCCATTATATTTGTAGAATGAATAAGATGATCTAATTTAAGAAATTAAATTATAAATTTCCCATTCAATATAATTTTTATTTGATAAATTCATATTATATAATAACATTACTTTTTATTAAACACATTTTATTAATAAAAAATATGTATTCTTTCGATGTGATTTTTTATTTATTTTCAAGAGAAATGTTATATTTAATTTGAATAATACTTATGAAATTTATTTAAAAAAGTAAATTTATTTTTTAAATAATAATATAAAAATTATATTGGGGGAAATATTTTTATTTTTTTGGGAAATATTTATTTTACGGTGTATAGTGAAAAATCCTGTATTTTGTAAAATTGTCATTTAAATTGAATAAATTTAGTAATTTAGATGTCAAATAATGTTTTGAATTTGATTTCAATTGACATATTCATTATTCTATTATATTTAATCTAAATAATTACTTTTCAATCATCATTATACTGTATTTTGGTATAGGTTTATTTTTGGTTTTAAGAAGAAGTTTTTTTTTGAAAACTGTTTAAGAGAATAATGTTTCTCCATTTTAATTAATTTAAATAAATCAGGTTCTGGAATTATTTTAATTAAGTTTACATATTTTATATCAATGAATAGTAATGTACATTCATTTAATTATAATTTTTATTCGTAATATTAATATGAAACCATCCTCTACATGAAAAATAATATTCTTCAAAACCGATTTTTCATTGCGCCTGCTAGTTTAAAATTAAATAAAATTCATCCATTTATAAGAATTTAATTTATTTAAATGGATTAAATATTTTAAATTTTCACATTTCATACTATATTATAGGATCAAGTAAATTTTATATCATAATAAATTGTAAAAAAATTACAAATTTTTTACTATGGTTAATTCATTAATTAGTTTATCAGGTGGTTAAATAAAAAATATAAGAATTAAAATGAACTAAAACATATGTAAATTATATTTTCTAGAAATATTTAGTCGTTATTTCATAATATACTAAAACATTTTCCTCTTAGTAGTATTTTTTTCATTGTAGTGACATGGAAGTATTGATAATCTTTGAATAATTACAAGTGTTCTAGTAACTCAACTATAAAATTTCAACCCTCTTCTCTCACCTTCACACATTAAATTATTTTTCTCTATAAAATATATTGAAAATAAATTCCATAAGTACCTCTGTAATTCATAGAGGTATCAGGTTGATTCTAAAAACATCCCATGAAGGCTATACGTGCTTACCTAAGGAGGTTGTCTAATGAAGTGTTATCGTGCATAATCAATCATTTTTATTTTATTTATTATTCAATATCAAATAAAATTTAATTAATTACGATAATATAATAATACTAGTATATCACATATAACAGGATGTTATTATGTTAATGAGATAACTTAAATCACTATATTTTCCCTCAAATGGGAAATAAAACTATCATTTGTGTGTATGGAGGACTACCTTCAAAAAAACAGATGTAATATGTTTTTCATCATCACATCTCATAGATGGTTATATTTATAGATTTAGTGTATATATTTTATTTTTAAAAAAATTTAACTCTCATAACTTGTATTCTGAGTCTAATTTATTACATCGGCATAAGATACAATTAGTAATATCACCAAAGAATCATTATTTTATTATTATTGAAGACTAAAAACATAAACAATACCAATTTTATGTATATAATAAAAATACAAAGTATAGTAATGGAAAATAACCACCATCCATGAAATAATTAAATTAATTAATCTCCATATTCAGGGTAAAATAAACAAATAAGGGGTATCTCAAATATTTTATAAGGTTTAAGTAGAACAGAAGTTATCATATATCAATAAGGCATAGTTAATTTGTAAAAGTAAATAGATGAACATATATAAAATATAATAAAAAAATTAATATAATGAGTATATAATGATTATGAAATATGGGAATTTAAAAAACTGAATATAGATTCCATTTAATTAATACACTACGAATAAAATTATGACATAGATAATATCAAGGTAAAAATATGATGGATAATAATAATAATTGAATTCTCAAAAAATGAAAATTATTAATTATTAAACATAATGATATTAGGCAATAAGATACACCTATTGGAAAGAACTTTTTTAAATGATAGTTTAAAAATATAAGTAAATACCCATTTAATTATATCTTCTTAAATTTCCTCATGATACTACAAATGAACCAATAGTCTCATTATGAGAATCATTAATCTAAAATTTAATGCGGTTTTATCCACAATTTTAATTTTTCTTATGAATGGTCTTGAAATTGGAGGTATCATGATTTTTTAGATCATGAAATCTAATAAATAAGCATCTAGTTCATTGAGATTCAGTTATTATTATTATTATTGATGGTATTTTTACATTGATATTAACCCGGGATGCATTTCATTGTTAGTTTATTAATTAAGTTACAATTGTATTAATTAATTTACATTTATAGATTTTTTAATCCTTATCTAATTATGATACTCATGTTATCAACTAAATGTTAAGTGTGTTCAGTTTTTTACCTTTCTATTTTACTGTTGTCTTATAGATTCATGGTAACTTTTATTATATAAAAAACTTTCTATGCATTTGAGTACTCCATTATTTTGTTTCGTTCCAAATGGATATGACAATGAATTTGTTGAATGAGAACAAGGATGATGAAGGTTTTCACTTACTATTTTTGTCCTTTGAAAAATTCATATCATGTATGTATTTGTTTCAATAAGACTATATAATTGATCGATACTTGGTGATGTGATCACATTTATCTTATTCCAATGTAATTAAGTAGACTCCATCTTAAATTTACTGGAGTTTGGGTCAATATTATTACAATTAAATAAAGTTTAGTAGAAACTGTAGGAACTAGATTGAGGCCAATATATATTAGGGAACATAACCTATGAGATTATTTGAGCATAATTATATAATAACCTCCTAATGTTTTTATAAGGCTTACATTTTATGGTTTTTCCTAGCAATACATCCCCTTATGGATAATATAAGTGGGTGTGGTTTTCATATAGACGTACCTTGGGGTAATAACTATAGAAATGCATTTTGGTCTGGACTAAATCCTTACAAGGTACATGATAGTATTATATATTATGCACTTATTTTAGAACTCATTGGGTATATTATTATGATAATTTAACTTTACATTACAATCTATTATGTGATATTTGAAAAAGAACGCACCCCAAAGAAACAATGTTTTAGATTATATGTTTTAAAAAATACTCGATTTTTTAATTTATTCTAATTGATAAAACTAATTTATATTCTTTATTATGATTTAATATTCATAATTTCATGAGATAGTATTGTATATTAATTTTTTTTAAATTGAACCTATAATATGGAAGGGTATAAATACTCATGGCCAATGATGAGATTTCTCTACTGAGAAAAAATATAACTGGTATTGGAATTGTAAGGTCATGCATATAATTGAAATTTTCGATAATGTTATGAAAAATAATCATGAAAAAATAAAGGAACCTATTGTCCCATAATTTGGTTATCTTATATTGGATTTTTTTAATCAATACAATCCACCATCATTCAGTTAAACTACCAATCTTGGTGTATCCTAGCAATGGGTTATGTATATTGGGAAGATATTTTTGGCTTTTGGATACAATGAAAGAGAAAATATTATAATGTTTTTATACTGTCTCAAGGGAGATACAGATAATTTTTTGTCATTGATATAAAATAATATTGAGGAAAATCATGTATAAATGAAAAAATGGATATCTTTTAAGGAGATCTGTTTCGCATAATATTTCCGTTGTGTGCAATGATTTCAAATGAAGAGAAATTTTCCTGCATAATTGAATAAGGAATAATATTTTTTTTGTTATGTGGAAATGTTTATTTTACTGACAATGTATTATATATATTACATACACAATATACAATTCTTCATTAACCATTTATTTTAAGGGACTAAGCTATCTCAATAAGACTCTAGTCTCTCAATATTTTTCTTCATTTAATGAAATTTTATAGATCATATATATGGAAGGGAAATCAAGAAAATAACATTTTTACTGAGTACCAAGAAATATGGAATACCTAAAATAATAAAAATAAAATCAACTAATTTATATCTTTTTAAAAATGTGGAACGAATAATTTAGTTAAATTCTTTAAGGGTTTGAGAGTTTGTTACAAGGAAAAAGATAAGGGTCATCTGGCTCATGAATGCAAGGGTGAAGACACAAATAAATAATTTTAGTGATTTGACTACTATATAATGGGTAAATATTCAAAAAATTTCCCAAGTGTCGAGGTAATATACCAAAAAGAGGAAAATGGGACAATTCCTAGTTTATAATATTACTACAGCTAATGTGGAAGTGAAAATGATATGGTGGAATGAATAATAATTATAGTTTTAAATTTATCTAATTATTAATTTTATTATTGACATAATCACTCTTTCATATCTTCCATGTTTTCTAAGTAAATTTGATATTTCTCAACCCCATAATAATAGAGTTTTTAGTCAAAAAAATTGTGGTATCTCACTACACTAAGGATGTGTCATGAAATCACCATTATGAAACATAAATGTTCTCTATTTGAGAAATTTATAATCTTACATATGTTGTAAATTGATATAGTAATTATCAAGGAATAGATTTCAAAATATGATGCAATAATTTTCCAAAATAAGAAGTAAGTTATGATTATTTATTAATTTGGGGAATTCCATATATTTATATAGAAGAAATCATCTTCCGAGTCTTGCCTAGATCCACCCCTAGTAGAAATCATGATTGTTATTCTTGGGGAATTGGAATAAATAAAATATTTGGATAGCGAAGTTACTATTGGAATTCAGTATTTAGTTATTGTACATGAATATATTTATGAATTTAATAACGAATTACTTTGACATACCCTATATCATAATTTTTAGTTTTCCATTTATTTAATACCTAATTCAAAACCAATATGAAATAATCTCTATAGAATTACCACAATGGAATTAGTTTAATTGAAAGAAACAGTAGGATAATTGAAATATTAATGAATTTTTTCCTCCCTGTGTTTAACTATGGGGTTCCATAATTCTCTTTATTAAACAAAAATATGGATCTATGAGGATATGTGTTAATTATAGGGGAATATATTCCATTTCTATAATGACCTATTATCCACTACCCAACATTGATGGCCTATTCGATAAAATCCAAAATGCTAAATATTTTTTTAGAATTGAACATCATATTGGTTATCGTCAACTATGTGTAAAGAAGAAATACATTTTTACGATTAAATATTGACTGAGGTATAGACATTATGAGTGTATAATAATGTGTTTTGGATTAACAAATGAACCATCTATAATAACCGATATACTAAACAAAGTATTAAAGGATTATCATAATGATTTGTTTGTGGTATATGTTGATGATTTTTTTGTGTATTATATAAGATATTTTTATAATGATAGTTATTTTCAGATACTTTTTGTGACTTATATAAGAAAATTGATACATGGGAAGTTTAGAAAGTGAGATTTCTATTTTTGAGAAGTATCATTTCTTTTCTATGTTATCTAAAAATATGAAACCTCAGTTGATCCTTCAAAGGCAATGATAGTCAAATAATGTCCTACAAAAAAAATATATTCACTTGGTTTTGTTCTTTTGGAAATATTTTATTGAGGATTCATTCATAATTTTACCTCATTGGTTGCAAGTTAAAAAACATATACATAAAGGGGTTATGTTCATATGGACAACGAAATCTGATGAATGTTTTTGATGAATTGAATAGGTGATTGGTCAATGCTCCCATTTTAACTATAACATACAGAAATGATGGGATTTTGATATATAGGGATGCATTGAAGAAAGTAATGTTTTGGTTCCTTATGAAAAATGATAAAGTTATTTCATATGCAACAAGGTAGTAGTAAACTCATGAACAGAACTATCTAGGCCATGATATTGAGTTGGAAGTTGTAATATTTTCTATAAATATATTGAGACATTATCTTCATAGTGAAGTATATGAGATATAAAATGACCATAAGAGCCTAAAATATATCTTTTCAAAAAAATAACTCCAGATGAGGATAATATGATGGATTATTCTACTGAAGGATTATGATTTTTCAATATAGTACCACTTATAGAAGGAAAATAAGATAGAGCATGTATTAGGTTGGAATGATCATGGAGTATTAATCGAAATTAGGATTTATAGGGATCT
This sequence comes from Viscum album, assembly GCA_963277665.1. Lineage (NCBI taxonomy): Eukaryota > Viridiplantae > Streptophyta > Magnoliopsida > Santalales > Viscaceae > Viscum > Viscum album. Next base: position 1,881,669,391 of record OY728136.1, read on the forward strand.
TATATTTATTGACATAGTAAGGATGGATAGGGGAATTAAAAATAATGGTGATAAATCACTCTATTTTCACATTTTTTCCAAACCAACATTAATGGAAAATATAAAAATTTATCAATATGTCAATGAGTTTTTAAAATAAATCTTAAATTGATGGAATGTTTTCAGAAATCATCTTTTAAGATGAATTTCCATTATTTGGAAAGAGATTATGTGTTTCATCATTGCTTGAAATGAAAATGGAATTTCAAAATGATTCTTACAGCTCAAATTTATCTATACACCCAGGTAGAACTAAAATTTTTAGGTATTTGAGAGAATTGTTTTGATATAATAATATGAACTAGGAAATTGTTCATTATGCATAAAGATAATTATTTTTTAAATAATGTTATTTTTTTGACAAACCAACCAAGGGGGGTGTTGTAAACTATTCCTATTACTGTGTGGAAATGGGAAAACATTACTATAGAATTTTCCATGAGACTACCAAATTGTCCTATAAAGAATGATACAATTTGGGTTTTTGATGATCACGTAATCATATATGAAAATTAGCTAATTATAAGTGAATATTTAACTCTTGAATACCCCATAAGGATATATATTAATAATGTTTTAATAATACATGGTGCACGTATTTCAATTATGTCTAACAATAATACCTATTTAACATCAAAATTCATGAAGTATCTTTCAATGGCTCTTTATACTATTCTTCATTTGAGAACCAACTACCATCCTAAAATTTATGGATAGTCTGAAATGAAAATTAAAATATTGGACGCATGATTAGGTCTTGGTCACTTTACTTTTAAGGTATGTGGGATCCTTATTAATCTTTGGTATAGTTTTCCTATAACAAAAGTTTACATTCATGTATTTAGAAGACATTATATAATTAATTATTTGGAAAGAGATGTCAAACTCTAACTTGGGGGTATAAATTTGGTGAAAGGAAAATTATAGGCCCATAACGTATTTAAGATACAACAACATTGGTAAAAAATATTTTAGATCATATAAATGTATATCAAAGTAGTCAAAATATTTATATATATAATCAACAGAATGATTTACAATTCATAGTGGCAGATTATATTTTTTTGTAAAAATATCTACAGAAAGGTTTCATAAGGATTAATATAAAGGAAAATATAGTCCTTATGTACATATGACCATTTGAAATTTATAGTAGTGTGGGAGTTCTTCCATAACATTTATAAATTGCACCAATCCTCTCTAAAATATATTATGTGTTCCATATATCATTTTTAAGGAGGTACATTCAAGAACCATCACATGTTCTCACCTCTAAAGAGATTGAATTGGAAAATGATATATCGTAATATAAATAATCCATCAATAATATTTATACTATATAAAAATTGATGAATAATCAGATTAATATATTAGTTATGGTTCTTAGGATAATTCCAAAAAATGGAGGAAGAAACGTGGGAACTTGAGGATGTTATGAAGGTGAACTACCCACTTTGGTTTACAAGGTAATATTCATGAAACTTTGGGAATAGATTTTTTGTAAGAGGTTATAATTTAAAACCCCATTACATTAAAATATATTCCTTTTTGAATAAATTTATTTTCTCCCATAGCTTGCGAGATAAGAAATGATGAGTATAGATGAAACAAAATAGTCTTTTAAAATATTATTATTTATATAGAATTATAATAACCTAGAAATTATAGACTAACTAAATTTTGAAAATTTTATGGATTTTTCATGACTAAAATAAAATCAATTATTATCTATTTACAGTAAACCAACTAGGAATCATTTTAATTAAATTGGTATGTATTCTAAAAAAATTATATTTTTCTTAATGGCATTTAATTTATGTGTTGAGCACATAATTTAAAATTAATTTTTTACTAATTTTAGAAATCTTATTCTATTAAATTATCTTCATTTTGTAAATAATCATAAAAAAAATATCTTAGGATGATATTTTGGTAATATTTCTGAGTTGTTTCATTTTTCAATGAACAGTAGAAAATAATGTTTTTTATTAAAAACTTTTTTTTGATTAATCATTTAAAAGCCCCATTTTATTTAAAAACAATGGTAAAATTATAATTAGTTCAACAATATATTTGTTAATCCAAATTATGCCATTAAAATAAATAACATATTTAATATTCATTATTTTTTTTAAACATTTGAAAAAAACCACTTTTTCATCACGCCTATAGATTTAATTTAATATTAATTAATCCCATTTATGTGAATTTTATTTTAAAAAAATGGTTTAATATTTAAAAAAGAATAATTTATATTATCTAATATGCTTTACAGAATTTATTATGATAATGAATATTGAAAATAGTAAAAATTAATTACTATGTTTATGAAAAAATGAGTTTACCATGGATTAAACTAAGAAGAGTTAGGTTTGAAATTAACTGAAACTGGTCAAAATAATATTTTTTGGAAATATTTAGAAAATATATAATCCAATTTGTGATAATTGGTCATTTTTAATAGTTTTGAAATGTGAAAATTTTTTTCATCACATTTTCTTTTTGTAAATCCCATGTGTGTCCTCCTCCTTAATTATAAAAGGTAAACCCCCCTTCACTTATTCACACAAATAAAGCCTGTTGGATCTAAAAACAATGACAATATCTCTTCCCAAAACCAATAGAAACATTACAGATATTATATTATTCCAAATTGACCAATCCTAGGGTCCTTATGAGGAGATCCAATAGAGGTTTCTCAAAGAGAAGGTAATTGTCTTAAGGAATCTCTTTCATTTTATCTCTTCTCTTTCCAAATTTAATAATGTCCTAAAAAATACAATATATTGAAAATGGTATATCTAATATAATTTTCTGTTATAAAGTTTATGTAATATTATTAATCCATCTCCTCCTCTATTAAATAGGAAACAAATTCATCAATCATGTGTGTGATGAACTACTGCCACATTAAACGACATAACATGTTTTCCATAAAATAATAACATTTTTAAATATAATTTTAAATTTAATTTATATATATATAATATTAATTATATTATTATCATATTTTTTATTATTATTTTATATACCTTCTTAAATTAGATAATGTTTAAAATATGATAACATCACTTGTATGTATGGTAGACTACCACATCGCTAAGCTATGTGATTCATTTTCCACATATGAATTTAAATGGGAAGTGATGGTGAAATATTTAATGAATATATGTGATATATTTGAATGAAATTGATTTTTTAAAACTAATATATCGCACAATTATTTACCCTTTCATCAATTAAGAAATGATTTCATCAATCGTGCGTACGTACGACTTATCGTTACCAAGAAGCAATGCAATTCATTTTATATTTCCAATATACTGTATAATTTTAAAAATTTATCTAAGGAGTAAAGATGATATTTATTACATTATCTTAATTGTATATATTATTTATTTATATCTTATTTATAAAAATTGAAATAGTAAAGATAAAACAAGCATGAGAATATAAGGCATATCACACAAAAAACAATGAAAAAAATGAAATAATATTTAGAAATGAGTGTTAAAATGTTTGAAAAGGATAATATATGATATTACAAATATTAATATGGTTATATTATAAATTAATTACATGAAAAAAAATCATTATATATATGTTTAAATAATTTCCACAAAAAATAAACTATTTGTAATGCATTTCTCAATTTCCATTTCATTGTGACATATTTGGTAATACACACCTATTATCATTTTGGTCATATATATACAACCCATTTTATTTATTTAATAGTAATAACTATATATTCATAAAAATTAATTTCTGAATTCAATTTTATAATTTCATGGGGTACAATTTATATTTTACTAAAGTCGTAAGAATCTCTTTTATAATCACTATTTTTTGGGGATTAGTTTTAGTCTTGTTGAAGGAACATTATCATCTGTCCTTCATAAGATCAATTCACTATCATAAATATCTATATAATTTATATCGTAGATATTATTGTTTTCTACAATATATACTATTTGAACATAAGATGTTTATTTTTTATTTTTTTATTAACTTGGGAAATACTGATAAATTCATACACTTTACTCAATACAAATATTTTATGATAAGGAATATTTTTCAATAATTAGATTGATAAATCGATCTATATGGAATTATTTAGACATTTACTGACTAGTGGGAGATAGTTATTGATATCCCCTTGATGCTTCAATAGTCTAATGAGGCAAACAATTAAGCTCACATTAAAAATCTTTTTTCATGTAGTTTTAAACATTTTTATGAAAGGACATGACAATAATAGTATCGTGATTCCCAATACCCTGAAATCAAAAAATTATTCATTGCCATGTTTTATAATTATGTTATCTTTATTCTTTATGATATTTTAATTGGATTATTATCTATAGATGTATTTTATTCTCATTTTATTGATTAAATGTCATTTTTATTAAATTATTTTCTTTTCTATACTAGTTATGTCTCATGTAATCACCCTAGACAAGTTATTGATTAAAAAAATTTCTTTTATGTTATTTACTATTCAATATTTGTTTTTTTATTGATTCATGATATCTTCCACTATACATAACCCTTACCAAGAATTTGAGATCACCCATATTTTTTACATTTTTCCATTATATGAAGATGAATTCATTGATTGAGTTCATAACTGTGGGATTTTTTCAATTAACATAATTTTTCTATTCCCCATGTAAAATAAGTATCATGTGTGTATTTGTTTATGTGATAATACTTAATTAATTTGTCCTTGCTGATGTGATCCCTTATATCTTATGCCAATGTAATAACATAGATAGTCATCATGGGTTTGTTTCTGTCTGGGTTATAACATTTTATCATAATTATACATATGGAATTTTTATATAACATACATGTTCATAGTTAACATTATGTGGGGGAAATGGTAATTTCTTTAATGTGTGTGATGGACTAGTGTCTCATGAAGTGATGTACGTAATTTGTAAATTATGCTATTAAAGTAGGTAATGAGGAAAAATTTGTTGAATTTATGTGATATATATGAAACCATTATGATATTGATGAAATATTTATCATTAAGAAAAGATAATATATCATTTTATTTTTTACTATTCCACTCAAAGAAAAATGATAATGTCATTCTTACATACATGTGGACTACCACATCGATGAAGAGGTGAAATGTTTTTTTCATCACCACATAACATTGATGATATATGTAATAATATTTAATGAAATAATTTTTTATTGATGATATTATGATCATTATATAAATATAAAATATTTTATACTTTATTTCTATATTGAGGATTGAAAAACTGAACGATTACTCATGTGTTTGTTCGAGTTACCATCTCCATGATGCTAATGTAGTTCGACTTTCATAACCAATGAAAATAATTAGTTTTAAAAGTATATATGATTTTTATAAATGATAATTATATCGATTTTATTATTCTAGAGATGTTGAAATAATGAAGTCTATGAACATAGTAAACCTACCAAATAAATTTTGAAATTTAAGACAAATGCTGTCAAAAATTATGAAGTGAATTTAATAAAAAAATAATTGTATATAGTATCGTAAGAAATAAAATAAAACTATTAAAAATAAAAGGGATTTTTAATCATGAAAATAATTAACATATGTTTATTATTCAAGAAGATAATGAACGTACATGACAAATCATACATGAGGTAAGGGAAACATTTACTTAAAAATTTATTTTTAAAAGTATTATAGATCTAATTTATAATTAATTTTATTATATATTCCACTAAATGTTTCATGAAAATTATTATTTCTATTTGAATAGAATATTAATTCAATTTTTACCATTTGCATTCATTAAAATGATGTAAAAAAAGAAATCAATCCTTTTATGGTTTTAAACATGGGATGCTTTAACATAAAACCATGTTTTAAATGTTTCCATGATTTATTTTCTAAATATTTTAATCCAGCCCATATTTTTAAATTTTTTAAAGGATGTATTATATAGAGAAGAAATAATTTAAAAAGGAAATTTTCTCACTCTTTTGATTTTATTTCTATGGTTTTCAAAAGGAATATTTAAAAAAATGATTGACTTTTTTTAATAAAGACAAAAAATGTTATATTTTAACATATTTGGCGACAAATACATTTCCCACCACTATAACCATAATTTGATGTTTGGATTACATTACAATATTTCATGTTTTATTCCATGAAATCAATATTTCACATTTTTGGGTAAATTTTTTATTATTAAAAATATGTTTTAAATGGGATGAATATTTTAATACTATGAAATGTTTTCATATGGGAACTATGAATATTTTATGAGTCTAATGTTGATAATTTCTACCTTTTATGTGTTATATATATTTTTAGGTTGTTTTACATTAATTATGATAATGATTATTTCTATTACAATACAATTATGGGTTGTTTTGTCAGTTATCATGTATGGGTGGTCATGTAATAAACCTAGAGTAAAGGACAAGTGGGGATATGATTGAACTTAAATACATTGTGTATTTATGTTTACAATATGGTTATTGCATTTGTAAGAGTTATATTGAAAATGTTGTAACTGTATTAATGTAGATTTTATATGTGATTTATATGGGGGTTTATTGTAAACTTATTACTTCTAAAAATTTAATAAATGATTATATTTTATAAATATAGTATTTAACACTAGTTATTGGTGAAAGGAATATATTTTTTAAATCATTATCATGAGTTTTTATGTTATCAACGTTACCTTTATTATTTCTATTGTTCAATTAAATTCTATTATATAATTGTTTATGAAAATATTTATGTGGATAAGGTTATTTCATAGTTAAGAAAAAGATAATTTAATATCCAAATTATGATTTGAAAATGTAAATTTTTATATCAATTTATGGGAAAAGCGTTTATTTCTTTTTATTTTATAACAGTTTTTGATATTTTTTGACTCATAATTAATTTTAAAATGTTTTTCATTGGTTTTAAGGATGGAGATGGAAAATGAGGAAGTCATGTTGAAATTATAGAATATTTTTCAGGAAATGAAATCATGTATTATTTTAAAATTTTACATTATGATAAAAATGAATACTGATCGGAAGTGTACACTATGTAATGTATGGTTCTTTTTTGTATAATTTATCACCGAATTATCTAATGATATAAGACTAAATTATATATCAGGAATGGAAAGTGAATTCTAGTATTGAGAAATAAGAATATGTAATGTTTTAGGCCATGTCCTCATAAGTAAAATCATACCAATCAATGAGATAAGACCATAACCACCTAATATCTAAAAATATTATCTAAAAATAAATTATAGAAAAATATTATATCACATGATTTATAAATTGATATCACTTGTCCCGACCCGTCCTCGGGGCCCGTCCCGTGACTACCCCAAGCCCACCTTACATAGGCCAGGGCTGGCGACTAGCACCAAGGAGTAATTCCCGATAAAAAGGGAAGGCATTTCCTTTGTAAAGTAAACATACACCACAGAGCAGGAAAGCAGTAGAAGTAAACACTAAGTAAAAACTGATACAAAAGTAAGTGCAGAAAAGTAAGTGGGCCAGTATACAAACCCAAACTGAAAGTAAAGTACAAATGGAAAGGGAAAACAACAACTGAAAGTAAAGCTGTAGCCTCGAGCCATCCACTGGAAGTCCCACCTGAAGGGTGAGTACAGATAGCCTCCACAGCTCCTTGGGTCCAGCCGTCTGCTCCGAGTACGTCCTGCCTAGTGGTCCACCTCTAGGTACCGACCTTCTCCGCAAGCCTAAACCATGATCAGTGTTGTCTGTTGTCTATAACCAACACAACGTAGTGTGGGTATAGCCTGTGTAGGGATGAGTATAAGCTAATCAGTAGGGACCCCGAGACCCCCGAAGGTCTCTCAGAATCCACAAAGGATAATCCACAAAGAAAAGATACTATCATGATGTAATATCTGACACTATTTAGGTATATGCCCATACATAGACCTAAGTCATCAATTCTCGTTCAGCTCCAACATCTAAGCTCAAGTACAACCCAGTCCACACAGGAAATCACAATCCAATCCACACAGGAAATCATAACGTAATCCACATAGGATATCATGTCAATCTTATCGAAGATAAGGATTGAAAGTCAAGATTTAGCTCACACATGTATACTTATTTGTAAGAAGATAGAGATGTTCAATATTTCCACTGATTCATCTAAGCCGCTGGACCCACACAAGATCGATAGGTACTAACCCCCACAATGACCCAGAAAGGATCGATAGGTAACTAACCCACGCAATGACCCAGACAGGATCGGACCCACACAGGATCTGTAGGCGATGGCCCACACAGGACCACTGAGCACTGACCCACACAGGATCTGACCCACACAGGAACGGTAGCATTAATCCACATAGGATAACTGAGTGTTGTAGTCGTCGCCGACGAATCCATGGAGGATTTCTGTACAGTTGTCATCGTAGTCGCAGTCGCAGCCAGCTCTAGGGTTCCCGCACATAGAAAGCTCATTCGGGAGGGTCCTCTCAATGAGCCGAAAGGCTGATACATCAACTGACACATTGTCTGGAGTTGATGTATCCAAAATTTCTATATCGTCAACAGGAACTCAACGTCACATACTGTGCGTCAATCAGACGCTCAGTGTGAGAGCTATTGGCTTTTTCATCCCAGGTTCCCGGTTGGTTTTTAAGTCAAAACCAAACCGAACGTACTCCAACTGCATCCAAACCTCGTGCGGAGTAAGCCAAAAGGTCCTTCCCACTAAGAGGAATCCAACAAGGTCGGCTGCACGTCAATCAGACATCTGGAACACAAGTTATAAGTGTTTCCGCTTTGAGGGCCCGGTTGGTTTCGTGTACGAACCAACCCGGCCGGACCCAAAGTACTTCGAAACCTTAAGTGTAATATACTGAAATGACCGTCTTGATCCAAGGATCGCATCGCAGCTGATGGTGCATCAATCGAAGGTCCGTATCCAAATATATTTGTAGAAGAACGATGGAGGTTTGGTAATAGGGGGTTCGGGCCTGGTCCGACCCGGCCCGATACCCTCTCGGTCTTCCCGAACCGGGTCGACCCATCCCGGGTCCGGGTCCGGCCTGGCTGGCATGGCCCGGCCCAGCCTGGCGGCCCGGTCTGGCGGATCGGCCAGGGCAGCCGGCCCGGCGCGCTGGCGCAAGCCAGGGGCTCGGCCGTTTCAGCTGAGTGAAGGGACGGGGGGGGGGGGGGGGGGGGCTACCCCCCGTTTTTTGAAGTCGCGGCCCCACGTGGGGGCCACTTTGCTGGCCGGACGGGGGTTGTAACCCTTGGATCTTCCCCTATCCGACCGGCCTGCTCTGGCCGGTGGGCTGTTGCTGCCACGGGACCGGCAAGGGTCGGTCCCCTTGCTGCGATGCTGGCGGCCCGGACCTGGCCGCCGGTTCCCCTGCTCCACTGTGGCCCGGAACAGGGTGCAGCCTTGGTCTGTCCGGCGCGGCGCGACTGCGCCGCGCCCATCCACTGTGGCCCCGCTCCGGCTGCGGTGCTCTTCTGGTTCCCTGGAAAGGCGCGACGACGCCACGTCTTTGGTTCGCCTTCAATGGCGCAGCGCGACTGCGCTGCGCTTCTTCCCCTTTCCTTAAAAATTCCCGCGCAGTACTTTGACACCGTGTTGCTTTGTTCCTGCCTCATCAATATCAAACAACCAAAAAGGGGAGTAGATTCGGCCATGTTCATGCGGTCCAACCTCCCATTATTGTGATAACAGGCGGCCCCAAATAGATGATAAACCAACGATGAAATAATCAGGAAAAAACAAAATAATAATTAAACCCCTACCTCGTTGAATCGTTGAGTGAGGGTTCGTCGTGGAAATAACCATCGCGGAAGATGGCGTCGCATAAGGAGAGAGTCGTGTCGCGGGTAAATGATTCGTCGGTGTCTCATCATCGATCTCTAGGGATCCAGCATACTTCAAGTTCTTCGCATTCTTCGTCGAAGAAGAAGAAGAAGTTCTTCAAGCTCCTCAACTTTTCTCCAAAAACCCACACAACAAGAACAACCCAAAATTAAATAAGTTCAACACTTATTTTATTAACATAACTTAATCTTTTGAATTTCAAACAGACAAATTAAAGTCAACTAATTAATTAACTTAAGTTATCAAATTAATGGTGAGTTGAAGGAGTTAGGTAATATGAAGGGGTGGGGTTCGTGCGGGACCAACCACACTCATAACCTCCCACCCAACATCCACTCAAAGCTGAAACCACTTAGAAATAAAAAATTGTAGATAAATTTATATTTTAAATTCTACAACTTTTATCAACCTCTCTAAAAAAACGCATCTTCGGAAAAGGTGTTCCTATGAAAAAAATGGCGCTGCGAATTTATTGGTGCCCTCAGAATTCGATTCCGAGAACCAGTTCAAAAGTTTGAAAACCCGCTCGTTCGTTCACTGAACGTATCTGAGCTAACCTTCGGGTAGAAATTCCGGGAACACCGGGCCTCAGAATCAGGTGCCGTAAAAAAAACGTTCCTGTAAAATCACAAAGAAAATAAAGAAAAAATTTCCCTTGAATTTTACGGGTCTTTAAATTAATCCCACCTCAGGTATTTACATCCGCGTAAAGATACATCAAAAACTAGTGGAACAAATGTGGGTACTGTGCACGTATCTGAGCCTCCCACTCCCAAGTGCTCTCCTGGAGGTTCCCGTGCTATCATCTGATGCGCACTAGAGGAATGGACCATCCACGTAGGACATGCTCATGTCGATCATCGATCTCCACTAGGACCTCTGCAGAAGTCACCCCATCATCAATGTACAGCTCCCCATGTTCAATGATATGCATCAGGTCGTGCACGTATCTCCTCAACTGAGATACGTGGAAGACGTCGTGCACTTGGTGCAACTGAGGTGGTAGAGCCAGGTGAGAAGCCACCTCTCTTATCCTGCTGAGAACCTGGAATGGTCTGATGAAGCGTGAAGAAAACTTGCTGCCTCGACCAAATCTTTGTATACCACGTCGATGTGAGACCCGTAAGAAGACGTGGACACCATCCTCGAACTCCAGTGGCCTCCACCTCTAGTGTCGCCACATCTTCAGAGCGAATACCAATGCTGCTAACTCTAGGTCATGGGTAGAATAGTTCTACTCATTATTCCTCAACTGACATGATCCATAGGCGATCACGGCCCACTCCTCCATCAGGACACATCCGAGTCCGGTCCCTGATGCATCGCAGTAAACTAGGTACCCTACTCCCTCCTTCGGCAACCTCAAGATAGGCGCGTTGTTCAATATCTATCTCAACCCCTGGAAGCTCTGCTGACATCTGTCTGACCACACAAAGGGTTTCCCCTTCTTCGTCAATGTTGAGAGTGGTACCGCAACTCTGGAGAAGTCTGGCACAATTCTCCAGTAGTACCCATCTAGTCCCAAGAAACTCTGTACCTCCATCACCTCATGGGTGGCTCCCAAGCTAGCACTTCCTCAATCTTCGTAGGATCCACCGCAAATCCCGCCCCAGAGATGACATATCCCATGAAGTGGACCTCGTGGATCCAGAACTAACACGTTGAGAGCTTTCCATAAATTTGGTTCTCTCGGAGTGTGTCTAGTACAACCCGTAAGTGGTAGGCGTGCTCCTCCTCAGTCGTCAAGTAAATCAAAATGTCGTCGATGAAGACCACGACAAATCGATCTAGGTAAGGTGGAAAATCATGTTCATGAGCTCTGTGAACACTGCTGGAGCATTGGTTATTCCAAATGGCATAACCAAGAACTCATAGTGGTCGTACTGACATTTGAAGGCCTTCTTCTATAGGTCCCCATCCCAAAATCTGAGTTGATGATAGCATGATCTAAGGTCTATCTTTGAGAACCACCGTGCTCCCTTGAGATGATCAAAGAGGTCGTCAATCCTTGGTAGTGGATATTTGTTCCTCACTGTCACTTGTTTTAGGCGACGATAGTCGACACTAATTCGCAAGCTCCCGTCCACCTTCTTGGCGAACAATATCGGGGAAGCCCAGGGTGGAACACTTGGTCGGATGAATCCCTTTCCCTACAACTCCTCCAACTATACCCATAGCTCGAAAAGCTCGGTGGGAGCCATCCGATATGCTGGGGTGGATATCGGGGTTTCCTCGAGGTACAGATCAATATAAAATTCTGCCTATCTTTGAGGAGGTAGTCCCTGAACGTCGTAGGGAAAAACGTTCGCATACTGATCCACCACTGCAGGAAAACCAGGACTCCGCACGTCAACTGCTCCTAGGATGAGGCTAGCCAACTGATGAGTGATGGGATGTCCTCTCCTCTACGAGAGTCCATATTGTGCTGCGAAGGCTCCCTTCTCGCCGGTGAAGGTGAACCTACTCCCGTCGGTGCGTACACACCGCACCTTGTGCCTAATACAGTCGATCTGAGCATAGACTTTAGATAACCAATCCATGCACAAGATGACGTCGTAAGGCCTCAACGCCGCTACAAGAAGATCCCAGCTGAAGCTCTCACATCCTAGAGTAAGCTCACACTGCCAGCACCAGTTCGTAATCGTCGAGTCTGCTCCCGTAGGATTCTGTAGCTTTATGGATCGAGCCAAAGGCTCTGTCGGAATCTCCGAGATCTGAACAAGGGCAGTGGCTATTAAATAATGACTCGCTCCTGTGTATATAAGAACTGCAACAAGGGTGGAATAGACAGAGATAGAAACTCGAATCATCTCGGGCGCGCCATGGTCGTAGGCCTCCGTTGCCTGAATCCATGCCTGTCTCTTCCCACCAGCTCCCTCTGGTCGGGGTGGACCTCTTGGAGGTGGTGGTGGTTGAACCTCAAAGCGTCTCCCACCACCTTGTGCTTGGCCAGCTCCTCTGCCTCGTCTGCCTGCTCCCTTCGGACCTCCACGGTCAACCCTATACCTCTGCCTGGGTGGTCCGTCAACCATCTGCTGGTCCTCTGCACGGCGGGTTGGGCAGTCACGTGCCATGTAGACCTTCCCACCGCATGCGTAGAACTGTCTACCTCTCGAAAGTCTGGATTTGCGTTGTGTGCCCTACACCACTGAGCCAGTGTCCTGAGGTCGTCTGCCTGAGGATCTGGTCTGCCTTGACCCATGAGTCATCCATCGACTGCCTGCTGCAGAAGACTCTACTACATGCCGCCCTGTGGTAGGTCTCACTGCTGATTTAGGCTCAAAAAGGAAGCTCTCGATCAGAAGGTCTCACTCCAATACTCCTACCTTTGTCGGAAAGCTGAGGGAGATCAGTGATGCCCTGATCACCTTCCTCAGACCCTGCTCGAAGGTCCAGTCAGAGAAGAATGGGCCATGTACCATGTCCATCGAGTACTGCGAGAGATCGGTAAATCTCTCTGAGTACTGGGTGACCGTCAAGCTACCATGCCACAGCTGAAGAAGCTCCTGGATGCACACCGCACTGAGGGTGGCTAGGACGAACTTCAAGCAGAAGTGGCTCTCAAAGTCCGTCCAGAGGAGAGATGCCTTGTCGTACACCTGGAGCATCTGGCTCCACCATCTACCTGCTGCCGCATGCAGTAGGCTCGCTGCGTGGATCACTAGGAGGTCCGTCGGTGTCCTCACTCACCGGAATCCCCGTACCACTGCCTCCATCCAATCCTCAACTGCCTGAGGGTCCGTCTCCCGGTGGAACCTAAGCGGTTGCTGATGCTGAAACTCGTGTAGTGCACTAAGGTGACATGCATCGTCAGTGGCTGGGGGTGGTAGCATCGGTGGCTCGATGGGTAGGGGTACCGCCGGTGCCACTGCTGTCAAAGGGAACTATACCGAGGCCTCATCGCTCAGTAGGCTGTCATCACGCACAAATCTCAGAACCCTAGCTGGCTACCGTCGTGGGGACATCCTAAAAAGAAATAGATGTGCCACTGTCAAAATAGTTTACCTGGTGAGCTGACACAAGAAATCAGAAAGAAAACTTGAAACAAACATGCAATCAATGTTTTCGTGCATTAATTCGGAATTCAGAAGTCAAGGTCCTGGTGTGCGGATACTTCGGCCGCCGCACTAACACTGGACACCCTGGACTGATAACCACACCCATTACGCTTAACACTATTTCTTAACATAGAAGAAAGATCAGAGTCCAAAGTTCTGCGGTAGAACCGAACACCACTGATACCAATTGGTCACGACCCGTCCTCGGGGCCTGTGCCATGACTACCCCAAGCCCGCCTTCCATAGGCCAGGGGTGGGCGACAAGCACCAAGGCGTAATTCCAAATAAAAAGGGAAGGAATTTCCTTTGTAAAGTAAACAAACACCACAGAGCAAGCAAGCAGTAGAAGTAAACACTAAGTAAAAACTGATACAAAAGTAAGTGCGGAAAAGTAAGTGGGCTAGTATACAAACCCAAACTGAAAGTAAATTACTACTGGAAAGGGAAAACAGAAACTGAATGTAAATCCGCAGCCTCGAGCCGTCCACTGGAAGTCCCACCTGAAGGGTGAGTACAGATAGCCTCCACGGCTCCTCGGGTCCAGCAGTCCGCTCCGAGTACGTCCCGCCCAGTGGTCCACCTCCGGGTACCGACCTGCTCCGCAAGCCTCAACCGCGATCAGCGTTGTCCGTCGTCTGCAACCAACACAACGTAGTACGGGAATAGCCCGTGCAGGGGTGAGTTTAAGCTACTTTGTAGGGACCCCGAGACCCCTGAAGGTCTCCCATAATCCACAAAGGATAATCCACAAAGGAAAGATAAAATCACGAAGTAACATTCGACACTAGGTAGGTATATTCCCATACATAAACCTAAGTCATCAATTCTCGTTCGGCTCCATCATCCGAGCTCAAGTACAACCCAGTCCACACAGGAAACCACAATCCAATCCACATAGGAAAGCATAACGTAATCCACACTGGATATCAAGTCAATATTATCGAAGATAAGGATTGAAAGTCAAGATTCATCTCACACAGGTATACTTATTCGTATGACGATAGAGATGATCAAATATTTCCACTGATTCATTTAAGCCGTCAGACCCACACAGTATCGATAGGTACTAACCCCCCCAATGACCCACAAAGGATCGATAGGTAACTAACCCCCACAATGACCCACACAGGATCGGACCCACACAGGATCTGTAGGCGCTGGCCCACACAGGACCGCTGAGCGCTGACCCACACAAGATCTGAACCACACAGGATCGGTAGCACTGATCCACATAGGACCACTAAGTGCTATAGTCGTCGCCATCGAATCCACAGAGGATTTCTGTACATTCGTCATTGTCGTCGCAGTCACAGCAAGCCCTAGGGTTCCCGCACACAGCAAACTCGTTCGAGAGCATCCTCTCCATGAGCCGAAGGGCTGATACATCAAATGACACATAGTCCAGAGTTGATGTATCCAAAAGATCCATATCCTCAACAGGAACTCAACATCACAGACGGCGTGTCAATCGGACGCCAGGTCTGTGAGTTATTGGCTTTTTCGTCCCAAGGGCCCGGTTGGTTGTTAAGTCAAAACCAACCCGACCATAATCCAACTGCATCCACTCCTCGATCGGAGTAAGACAAAAGGTCAGTCTCACTAAGAGGAATCGCACAAGGTCGACTGCACGCCAATCGGATGTCCAGAGCTCAAGTTATAAGTGTTTTCACTCCGAGGGCCCGGTTGGTTTCGTGTACGAACCAACCCGGCCAAACCCAAAGTACTCTGAAACCTTGAGTGTAATATAGAGAAACGACCATATCAATCCAAGGATCTCATCACAGCTGACAGTGAATTTATCAGAGGTCCGCATCCCAAGATATGGGCAGATGGCCGATGGAGGTTCGGTAATAGGGGGTTTAGGCCCAGTCCGACCCGGCCCGATACCCTTTGGGTCGGCCCGAACCGAGTCTACCCGTCCCGGGTCTGGGTCCGACCCGCTTAGGTGTTGAGAACCAAAGATTGACGTAAATGGGCATTACATAACTTTTTCGGAATACTTAATACATAACAAAAAACAGACACACAAGGACCGTAATAGTTTAGTGTCTTTGGAAACTCGGAATATAAATGTCTAATCTTGTTGAAATATCGTCAACAACTCCCATAATGATCTTCCCCTTTTTGTTTCCTTACCTAAAACCTTTCTTTTATTCCTAGGTAAAATAAAACATAAAAAGGGTGATCTCAAATGCTCAGTAAGGGAAAACATAGATAACATAAAACAATCCATAATCATTTGGAAGAAAAAACTTGAACATGAAATTTAAACATCAAAATCTTGAGCAAAGACATAAATCGTGGAAGTACGTAAGGTATATATCATAATAGAACATCAACCATGATAAAATATAATGGGAATAAAACATATAATTGTGGAAACCATTCAGCACATGTTATGATTTCCATAGTAGCCAAGGCATTGCTGCCAAGACCATCTTAGTGGACAAATTCCCTTTCTGAATCGAGTTCACTCCTCGTTTCAGTCGGGTAACACTAAACCAGATTAACTTCCCATTCCATCCATGTCTATCTCATGAGATATAAATCTTTACCCAATAAATTGTAGGGAAATATAGGTCCCACCCATCTCAAAATGAAATCATTCTTACTTGTGCCACAACATAAACATAAATCATTCATCATAACCCAAAAGAATAAAATGGGTATCATAAACTTCATCCCATCATAAAACAATCCATATAAAAAATGGGTATTATTTCATCATAAGAACAGTGAAACCATGTAAATCATAGAGACATTATGCTTGAAACATACACATATGAAATAATGTCATCATAGATGGAAAATGATTTTGATAAAACACTTGAAATGAATTCTTGAGGAAAATATCCATCTTCAAAATCAATTTCTTTTCACAAAACATCTTGAAATATTAAAAGAAAAAAATATATTTTTTGAAAATAGTCATGAAATATTTTGGAGAAAGCTTAATGAAAATAAGTCTTTATAAAACCGTAAAAATCTGTTCGTGCCGTATAAGTTAAAAAACATTATTCTCATACTTTTTCCGGAAAAGTCAAAAAGTACCTCATACAAAAAACGGCAAAAGATTCCTTTCATATCTTTTACTAAAAACTCACCGAAGGGTAAAATTGGATTTAAAAAATTGTAGTTGGATAGAAATAATATTACATATTGAATAAACATGGATGTGGATGATAAAATACACCCCAGTAAATACCAAAGTATAAACAATCTCGGATAAAAATGAGATTGTGATATTTTCCCTTACCTTAAGTCTGATATGCTTCGTACATTTCTGAACCTCCTATATAATGATTTAAATAATGTCATTTACTTATTAAAAAATCAAATTCATTTTTATGATATCATATATGGTTCACTTATGACTATATATTACCCGTTCTTTTGTAAGTTCCATGTTAAAGCAGCGTTTTGGGTTAAATCGTTTTATTTATCGTACGTGTATGGACATATTGTTCTTGATATTATTAATTATATCTGGATTAACTTAATTACAGAATGTAAAACATGATTTAATTATAATATATATTTCAGTATATACATATATATATGATAGATAGATTAAATGAAATGAAATACACCGTTCATGGAGACGGTAGGCCGTACGTACGCATGAACACTGTTTTCATTTCTTTATTTAATTGAATGAAATTAAGTAGATGATATACATATATATATATACACATAAATCCAGTATCATTATTATGTTATATATTTCATTATTACTTGTTATATATACTTTATAATCATTCATGAATGGTTAACATGGAGAATGAATCTCATCACGTCGTGGAGACGGTTGTCCGTACGTACGCATGAGCGATGATATCATTCTCATGATCGTGGAATTGTACTATAGTGTATGTATACTATTACAGAATCAATATCAATTTAAAATAATCATATATAGTTATTATTTACACCATTATACCCATCCAAGTAAGGTGGTGGTGGAAAATAGATTACACCACGGCGTGGAGAAGGTATTTCGTACGTACGCACGCACGGTGATTTCATTTTCCATAGAATGGATTGATGGTGAAATAGGGTTGTTTCAAACTTATAATAACATATCAGTATATGAGTGATACTGATGTTATTACTTCATAATGAAATATCTAAAGAAGAAGATGCAGAAGAAAAAAATAAAGTTGAAATAATATGTAACGGACATTACCTCTTCTTTGAAGCGCCTCTTTGAGTCTTCCTCTTAGGGCACCAAAATTGGTCTTTGAAGAAGAACAAGACCTTTAGGTTGTTTCTCGGGAAGTGGAGAAGAGAATTTGGCAGGGTTTGGCCGAGCATGATGGCTCAAAGTGGAGTGAGGAAGAGATGGAGGAGGTGTCCTTTTATAAGGGAGGAGAGGGGCACCTTTGGAATAACAAAAAATATTATTTTATTATAAAGTCATATTTGGGATTTAATAGCTCCAAATTGAGTTATTTCGAAGCTAAGCTGGGGATGGGTCTAAATACTCTAATCCTATATAATTTAGACAAGTTTAGGTTTCAATTTTAACATTTTCATTTAGATTTAACTTTAAGTTGAATAATTTTTCTTTTACCGTGCCTCCTTGTTTTCTTACACTATAAGGATAATAAACATACTATAAGAAGATAAATGAACCCCAAGTTTTTTATTATTAATATATATAACCATATCTAAGTCAATTGGCCGAACCTTAGATTTTTAGGAATAAAATAACAATTAATAATAGAATATTTATTTTAAAAACTATTTAATGTCAATTTTGACACTATTTGATAATTGATTTTTGTGAAAATCATAACAGAAATATTTGTTCGAAAAAAGTTAGTTAAATCAATAATAACATGTCATAGTAACATATAAAATTATTTTAATCCATATAAAGTCTCAAATTACATTTATTTCTTTATTTATAACATCAATTATGTCAATATTTCATTAACAATATAATTACAGCATCATCATTGTGTCATAAATAAATTTAATTATTTAAAGTCTAAAAAATACAAATAAAATACCATTATATAGGAAATATTTTTATGTTTCAAATGAATATTTATAGTTGAATTTATCCTATGTATAACCCTATATTAAAAATGATTTACTTATTAAACTTTGATTTTAACTATTTTAACCCTTCTTTAAATAAATTAATAATAAATGTCCTAATCTAATCCAAGTGTGCCTAAATGGTCATATTTTATTCCTAAGGTTGTTTTGGGTCTAATTAAACTTATCCAATATAATAAGTACATGTGTTAGGGTAATAATAATATCATTGTTACCCTTAATTACCCTATTTAATTTTAACAGTGGTAAATAAAAGTAAAAAGTTACTATTCATCAAAAATTATTTCCATCACATTGAACCAAATTTTACTTACTAACATCAACCGTGTCTCTCAGATTTTTGAAATTCCATTAACAAATGTTGTAAAATTATGTTTTATGTAAATTTGCAAATTTCATAGGAGGTGGGGAAAAGACGGTCAAAAGTTCAATAAAATTTTTATATATCTAAAATTATTTTAAAATGACTGCAATGAATTACATTGAACTTATATAGGTATTATGTGTCAATTTTGACCTAAAATAAATTTAAATAAAATAAATAATTATTTAAATAAAAATCCAGTTTTTAAATAATAACCTCGTGTTTTCACTATTCATCAAAAATTGAAAGTTTCCAGAAAAATTCCAAAATCTCACCCTAGGCTAATTTGGATATTCCAAATCCATAAATGAATCCCATTTTGAAAGATGAAATTTACAAAATTTCAAAAAGTGGTTATTTCTATTCATAATGGCTAGTTTTGATATTATTTTAATATCATATCGTTGTTTAGTGAAACTCGGTATTGCGTACAACTCACGCTATCGAGGAAGGTCGCTATTGCGTGTAATTCAGCATAGTTAGGGTTCCGTGTTGTGCATGAATCCTTTTTTGTAGCGTACAACACAATACATCAATAAAATTAAAAAGAATATTTTTCATAAAATCTCGGGGTGTTACATTCTACCCCCCTTAAAATGAATTTCGCCCTCGAAATTCGTCGAGGTTATAAATGGTTTACTACTCAAAAGTTTCTTTAATAGAAACCCACATCGTAAAAATGAATACCAAAACCAATCTTTAAATACTAAAGTATGAAACATAACAGTTACCCAAATTAACTAATCACTGGGATTCCACATTGGAGAAGATAGGTGAAAATATGGATATGGAAGAGAAACCTAACCATCATGTTCTGATGGAGAGTGGTAGAAAACATGGCTATGAAAAATACAAAAATAGAAAAGCCATATATTTGTGATGATCTAAGGTACCATCTGATTAATCAGATTTAATGGAACTGGGAAAACATTTTTGGTTTTCAAGATCATTTCCCTAAAGTTGATGAATTAAAAGATATACTTACATGATTTTGGTACAATTTTAATGTTGTTCTTGAATTGAACAATTTCCACTTCATCCCTTAATGAAATGAAGTTTAATTTGTTATTCGTGATGTGTTAGGAGATCATGTGATAGAATGATGGGTCATTCCATCTATTTTAAAAAAATGGTTAGGAAAAGTTATAAGTCCTTATTATGGTTAGATTAATCGTATATGGTTCCAAAAATGAAAATATACTTCATATATCATACAGCTTAATAAAATAAAACTAGTTTCTACTAACCAGGGACTTACTGTAGGCTAGTGGCAGGCGATAAAGGCCAGTCGCATTTCAGTTGTGGGTTCGATTCCCACAACCTTGTCAGATGCGATGGGTTGTCGCCCATCCTGTAGGTTGTCCTTTTTCTAAAACTACATTACTATAACATCCCATCAATAATGTTGAAAAAACTTTTATCTTTAAATAATACTAACTTATGTCCAACATAATCCATTCCAATATTTAGGCTTATCCATAATACTGCAGTCCACTCTCATAATATAGTGAAAACGATTACCAGAGATTTCATATAACAAGCATGTTAATACCATCGTTGATCCCCATATATCATAAGATATGTCTTGTTGGTCACATTCCAAACATTCGAAGGACTTAATCATGTATTCTCTTGAAAAATTAATACCCATTGAATCTTAGTGAAAACATGAGTGTTGTCAAAAGTTAACTCTTTCCACATACCGAAACCCCAAAATTCTATATACTCAAACCATGATATAACTATTACCTTATATCAGTCATGAGCCCATGAATACTGTCAAACATTTCATTTTCTCCATATCCCTTCATTATGTGCATATCATCTTCTGTCCAAAAATATCTCAATCACTTTCCATGGTTACCGGTACCATAAAATTATTGAAAACCACAATATACCAATATATAAATATTCCAATATTCCATGATACTATATACAACATTATTTTCGAATCCCAATACATAAACACTTAATCATTCCACCACATCGTTGTCATATTCAACATCACCAATAGTGATTGCATGTTACTTCCATTTGTCCTTTTCCTTAAGTGGTTGCTCATGTCGATCATCATTAACCCTTGGATTAGGGAATTGATGAGCATAATGCCCCATTTCATTGCACTTGAAGCATTGAGGTGTTGGTGGTGCGTTCTCTACAGTCTTTTCTTTATTCACACCATTAGAAACCATTTTTTAATTACTTTGACACTCAACTGCTCGATGAACTTATTTTCCACACTTAAAACATTTCTAGTCCCATTACGATAATCTCCACCATGATTATTTCCACACTTTGAGCATAAGGAAACATTCATATTCTTTTCACCATTATTCTGAGATTTCTCCTTGAACTCCATCATTCGTTTCTTGTCAAAACCATGAGATGGATATGTAACACCAACTTCCATTTCTACCTTGATAGGACAACGCACAATTTCTTCTTAGCTACTGAAGTCTCTTATAGGTAATTACTTTTGAAGATTTGGTTTTAATCCACTGAAGAATCGATCAACTTTACTTTCAGGTTGGATGATAAAGCCAGATGCATACCTTGCAAGACTTGTAAAATTCGCTTCGTATATACCAATAGATTCATCAACCTTTTTCTTTAGGTCAAGAAACTCCTTCTCCCTCTTTGTTCGAAGAATATGAGGGAAGTACTTATTGAAAAATAAGTTCTTGAACTCTTCCCATTCCATGGACTCAATTTCATCTCTTGGCCTCATATTCTTTGAAAGATTCCACCATTGATCAGCTTCACCTTCCAAATGATATACAAATAAAATGGCTTTATCATGTTCAGAACATTGTAAGACTGAAAATATCTTTTCAGCAGTACTGATCCATTGTTCGGCAACAATTGGATCAGAAGACCAACTGAAAGAATGTGGACGTTGCCTCATGAAGGACTCACTAGAATATTATTTCCCTCTCTGCTCATTTGGAAGTCCATAATGATTCATAGCTTGTGTAAGTATAGCAATAAGATTTTTCACTCCATCTCCCATAACATTTGTTTTTTCAGGAGTAAAATCATTTCATTGTCCATTACATTGATCAACAAGGTTCCTTCAGGTTCCATCCATCGTCTAAAACCCAAAAAGAATAGTGTGAGAGGCAAAAATCATGCTAGGGAAAAAACCATAATAAATGGGGAGTACCTTCAATATCTAACATCTTAGGTTAAATTCTTAGATCATTACCATAGTTATAAGAATATATCCTATACATATACTTAACCTTAGGGACATCCCTAGACATACCTTAGAAATATCTTTAGGGATCTCACTAACATTTTCGAATCCGAGTTTCCAAAGGTTGACTAAACCGTTCCTCTGATACCAACTATAACGGTTTTGAATTACTTCCAGTTGACTATAATTGATACCTATCAGGGAACTCCATGGGCGGCTACACCCCCTGGGTGGGAAACACCACCATCCCCAGTGGCAGACATTTCCTCATGAATCCCTTGGGCAGAGAGCCATGCTTCATCCAACGCTCACATGTGAGAGTTCCCAAGGATTGGATACATTCCTACCTCCTTTTCCTCTGATAGCAACTATAACGGCCCATACTTTACATACATTGTTCTTAATTCAAAATGGAAGTACACTTATTACAACATATAAAGAACCATGAAAGACTGTATTGGTATAGTGTCTTTAGAAATTGGGAATCCTATACAACTGGTTCATAAAGCGTCTACTCTGTCTCCCATTTATTTCATCATATCTATAGTCCCTTTTGGCATATCTTACATAATAACCTTCGTCCTAACCAGGGGAATGAAAAAATTCCAAAGGGTGAGCTCAAATGCTCAGTAAGGGCAAACATAGATAACATAAAACAATCTATAAATATTTGGAAGCAAAAACTTGAAAATGTAATTTAAACATCAAAATCTTGAGCAAAGACATAAATTGTGGAAGTATGTAAGGCATATACCACAATAGAACATCAACCATGATAAAATATAATGGGAATAAAACATTTAATTGTGGAAACCATTCAGCACATGTTATGATTTCCAGAGTAGCCAAGGCATTGCTGCCAAGACCATCTTAGTGGACAAATTCCCTTTCTGAATCGAGTTCACTCCTCGTTTCAGTACTGTAACACTAAACCAGATTAACTTACCGTTCCAGCCATGTCTATCTCATGAGATATAAATCTTTAACCAATGCATTAAAGGGAGATATAGGTCCCAAACTTCTCATAATGAAATCATTCTTACTTGTGCCACAACATAAACATAAATCATTCATCATAACCTAAAGAATAAAATGGGTATCATAAACATCATCCCATCATAACATAATCCATATAAAAAAATGGATATCATTTCATCATAAGAATAGTGAAACAATGTAAATCATAGATACATTATACATGAAACATACTCATATGAAATAATGTCATTTTATATGGAAAATGATTTTGATAAAACACTTGAAATGAATTCTTGAGGAAAATATCCTTTCTTCTTCAAAATCAATCTCTTTTCAAAAAACATCATGCAATTTTATAAGAAAAATATTTTTTTTGAAAATAGTCAGGAAATATTTTGGAGAATGCTTCATGAAAATAAGGCTTTATAAAACCAAAAAAATCCATTCATGCCGTATAAGTTAAAAAAACAATCTTCTCGTACTTTTGCCGGAAAAGTCAAAAAGTACCTCATACGAAAAATGACAAAATATTCCTTTCATATCATTTACTCAAAACTCACCGAAGGGTAAAATTGGAATTAAAAAATTGTAGGTGGATGGAAATAATATTACATATTGAGGAAACATGGATGTGGATGATAAAAAACACCTCAGTAAATACCAAAGTATAAACAATCTCGGATAAAAATGAGATTGCAATATTTTCCCTTACCTTAGGTTCGATATGCTTCGTACATTTCCGAACCTCCTATATAATGATTTAAATAATGGCATTGACATATTACAGAATCATATACATTGTTATGATATCATATATGGTTCACTTATTTCTTTATATTACCCGTTCTTTTGTAAGTTCCATGTTAAAGCAGCGTTTTGGGTTAAATCGTTTTATTTAGCGTACGTGTTTGGACATGTTGTTCTTGATATTATTACTCATATCCGGATTTAATTAATTCCAGAATGTAAAACATGATTTAATTATAATATATATTTCAGTATATACATATACATATGATAGATCGATTAAATGAAATGAAATACACCGTTTATGGAGACGGTAGGCCGTGCGTATGCATGAACGCTGTTTTCGTTTCCTTATTGAATTGAATGAAATTAAGTATATGATATACATATATATATATATAAATAAATCCAGTATCATTATTATGTCATAAATTTAATGATTACTTTTTATATATACTTTATAATAATTCATGAATGGTTAACGTGGAGAATAAATCTCATCCTGTCATGGAGACGGTAGTCCGTACGTACACACGAGCGATGATATCATTTCCATTATCGTGGAATTGTATTGGAGTATATGCATACTATTTCAGAATCAATATAACTTTAAAATAATCATATATAGTTATTATTTACACAATTATACCCATCCAAGTAAGGTGGTGGTGGAAAATAGATTACACCACGGCGTGGAGACGGTATTCCGTACGTACGCACACGCGGTGATTTCATTTTCCGTAGGATGGATAGATAGTGAAATATTAATGTTTCATACTTATAATAACATATCGTTATATGAGTTATGCTGATGTTATTACTTCATAATGAAACAACTAAATAAGAAGATGTGGAAGAAGAAATAAAGTTGAAAGAATCGGTAACGACATTACCTCTTATTTGAAGCGCCTCTTTGAGACCTCCTCTTTGGGAACAAAAATTGGTCTTTTAAGAAGAAAAAGACCTCTATAATGTTTCTAGGGAATTTTAGAAGATAATTTGGCAGGGTTTGTCCGAGCATGAAGGCTCAAAGTGGTGTGAGGAAGAGAGGGAGGAGGTGTCCTTTTATAAGGGAGGAGAGGGGCACCTTTGGAATAACAAACAATATTATTTTATTATAAAGTAATATTCGGTTTTTAATATTTCCAATTTGAGTTATTTAGAATCTAAGGTGGGTATGGGTCTAAATAATCTCATCCAATATAATTTATACAAGTTTAGGTTTCTATTTTAACATTATCATTTAGATTAAACTTTAAGATAAATAATATTTCTTTTACCGTGTTTTCTTGTTTTCTTACACTATAAGGTAAATTAACTTACTATAACAAGTTACATGAACCACAAGTTGTTTATTATTAATATATATAACTTTATCTAAGTCATTTGGCCGAACCTTAGATTTTTAGGAATAAAATAACAATTAATAATATAATATTTGTTTTAAAAACTATTTTATGTCAATTTTGACACTATTTGGTAATTGATTTTTGTGAAAATAATAACAGAGAGATTAGTTCGATAAAAGTTTATTAAATCAATACTAACATGTCATATTAACATATGAAATTATTTTAATTCATAGAAAGTCTCAAATTAAATTTATTTGGGTATTTATAACATCCATTATGTCAATATTTCCTTAAGAATATAATTTCTACATCATCATTGTGTCATTAATAAATTAAATTATTTATATTCTAAAAATTACAAATAAAATACCATTATGTAGGAAAGCTTTTTATCTTTCTAATGAATATTTATAGTCGAATTTATATTATGTATATCTCTATATTAAAAATTATTTACTTATTAAATTTGTATTTTAACTATTTTAACCCTTCTTTTAATAAATTAATAATAAATGTCCTAATCTAATTCATGTGGGCCTAAATGGTCATATTTTATTCCAAAGGTTTTTTTGGTCGAATTACACTTATCCAATAGAATTAGGACTTGTTTTAGGGTAATAATAATATCATTTTTACCCTTAATTACCCTATTTACTTTTAATTGTGGTAAATAAAAGTAAAAAGTTACTATTCACAAAAAATTATTTTCATCTCATTGAACAACATTTTACTTAACGACATCAACCGTGTCTCTTGGATTTTTGAAATTCCATTCATAAAAGCGGTAAAATTAAGTTTTATGTAAATTTGTAAAATTTCCTTGGATGTGGGTAAAACACGGTCAAAAGTTCAATAAAATTTTTATATATATAAAATTATTTTAAAATGACTCCAATGAATTACATTGAAATTATATAGGTATTATTTGTCAATTTAGAACTAAAATAAATTTAAATAAAATAAATAATTATTTAAATAAAAAGATGCTTTTTAAATAGTAACCCAGTGATTTCACTATTCATCAAAAATTGAATGTTTCCAGAAAAATAAAAAAATTTCACCCTAGGCTAATATCGATATTCCGAACCCAAAAATGAAGTCCATATTGAAATATGAAATATACAAATTTTCAAAAAGTGGTTATTACTATTCATAACGACTAGTTTTAATAATATTTTAATAGCATATCGTTGTTTTGTGAAACTCGGTATTGCGTACAACACACGCTATCGAGGAAGGTCGCGATTGTGTTTAATGCAGCCAAGTTAGGGTTTCATATTGTGAAAGACTCCTTTGTTGTAGCGTACAATACAATACATCAATAAAATTAAAAAGAATATTTTTTATAAAATCTCGGTGTGTTACATTGGGCACGGCCCGGCCCGGCTGGCGCGGCCCGACCTGGCCTTGGTGCGGCCAGGCCTGGCGGCCCGGACTGGCAGACCGGCCAGGGCAGCCGACCCGACACGCTGGCGCCATCCAGGGGCTCAGCCGTTTCGGTCGAGCGAAGGGACGCGGGAGGCACGGAACCGGCCGTTGGTTCCCCGGCTCCGCTGTGGCCCAGAACCAGCCGTGACATTGGTCCGTTCGGCGCGGCACGACTGCACCTAGTCCATCCACCGCGGCCCCGCTCTGGACATGCTTCTCTTGTGGTTCTCCGCCACGGCACGACGGTGCCGCGTCTTTGGTTCGACTTCAACGGCGTGGCGCGATGGCGCTGCGCTTCTTCCCCTTTCCATAATAATCCCCTCACGGTGCTTCGGCATCGCGTTGCTTTGTTCGTGCTGCATTAATATCATACAACGAAAAAGGGGAAGAGAGTCGGACGTGATTGTGCGGTCCGACCTCCTCCCGTTATTGCGATTACAGGAGGCCCCAAATTGACGATAAATCAACGATGAATTAATCAGGAACAAACAAAATAATAATTAAACCCATACCTCATCGAATCGTTGAGTGAGGGTTCATCACGGAAATAACCGTCGCGGAAGAAGGCATCGCGGAAGGAGAGAGTCGCATCGCGGGGAAATGATTCGTCGCCGTCGCGTCATCGATCTCTGAGGATCTGGCGTCCTTCGCATTATTCACGTTCTTCGTCAAAGAAGAAGAAGAATTTCTTCATCCTCCTCAACTTCTCTCCAAAAACATACACAACAAGAACAACCCAAAATAAAACATGTTCAACACTTATTTTATTAACATAACATAAGCTTTTGAATTTCAAACATTCAAATTAATCTCACCTAGTTAATTAAGTTAAGTTATCAAATTAATGGTGAGTTGAAGGAGATAGGGAATTTGAAGGGGTGGGGTTCGTTTTGGCCCCACCACTCTCATAACCTCACATGGGATGTTGGGTGGTTACCTCAATTTCCATTCAAATCTTAAACCACATAGAAATAAAAATAGTAGCTAAATTTTTATTTTAACTTCCACAATTTTTATCAACTTCTCTCAAAAAAATGGAACTCATGAAAAGGTGTTCCTTAGCAAAACCCAGTGCTGCGAATTTATCGGTTCCCTTGAAATTCGATTCCTAGCACCGGTTCAAACGTTAGAAAAACATGCTCATTCGTTCACTGAACATCTCCGAGCTAAATTTCGGATAGAAATTTCGGGCACACAGGGCCTCAAAATCAAGTGCGGTTAGAAACCAAGTTCTTGTATAATTTCAAAGAAAATTAAGAAAAAATTTCCCTTTAATTTTACAGGTCTTTACATCACTAAAACCAATCTCATTCCTGATCAATATACTAAACAATGTCTTCATCATGATC
The DNA here is from genome assembly GCA_963277665.1 of Viscum album. Taxonomy (NCBI): domain Eukaryota; kingdom Viridiplantae; phylum Streptophyta; class Magnoliopsida; order Santalales; family Viscaceae; genus Viscum; species Viscum album. The sequence goes on from OY728136.1 coordinate 1,881,697,843, forward strand.
ACCGAATTACCATGGTTGTTCTGAAAAAAATGACCAACAAATTTCTCATTATAAAAAATAAATTTCAAAAATTATATTTCACCTTATGTGTACTAATATTATGATTTGGGAAGGAATACACTGCCTAAACTATCGATAAATTATCATAGGAATTTCGCATACTTACATATCTCAAATGTGTGAGAGGAAATACAACTCTTTATAATTGTAATTAATGTATACATATATATATACCTTTAAGATTTATAGTTGTCTTGATACAATAGAAAACAAACATATATGTGGATATATCTATATAAAATATTAATTCTGGAAATAAACACATACATGGGTATAAAAATATATCTTAGTCTCTTAACTCTCATATTAAGAGAAAGGAGAAGAGACCTTTTCTATTGCATCATCATTCACCTCAATACCTCTATTTTGAAAGTGAATGATTATTGTTTCTTAGGTGAATTATCATCCTTTAAATTCTATTAAATTAGATTCTATAGGAACTTCTCATCTCCACATATTGATCATGTTCTCACATTTGGGACAATGAAGTAGTTACCTATCCTAACATATTTAACTCTAGATATTTTGGAAGAATTACTCAGGTCCAACTATATTTTAGAAATATATGAAATATATTAATTACAAACTCTAGGTATGTACATTCATATTCACATATATATTATAAAAATTCTCTACCCAAATCATTGTGGGATAATGGGTATAGTCATTATCATTTCACTCCTTCCCAATACAATGGGTGATTATAAGGGATATTTAACATTGTGTCATGTCACCATAGATATCTATCCATCATATGATGCATCCAATTTCATTATAGATGTGTAAAAAAATATCAATCACCTCGATCAAAATTAATGATCCCCCGATCATTCTCCAAAGACACCCTGTGTAGTAACCGAGAGATACCACATCCTCAAACTCCCACTATATAAACTCAAATAATTCTAATTATAATTATATAATAGATAAATGTTTGTTTTAGAATTATAGTACTAGAAACACCACAACATAGAATACAATACTTACCAATTATTCTTTACTAGATGTCTAAATTTCCATATTGTGTTTCCACTTTCTCAAATAATTTAATTTTATAAATAATAATTAAACAACAATAGGTGTTTTTTTGAATTATCCAACTAGACATACTGGAAATTGGTTAAAAATATTTTATTTATTTGTATATCCATTCATGTCACCCAAATTAACCATAGTTACTCTACTAAATATTCCAATCATTATCATAGTTCACTTAAATCATTTTCAGAAGAATTATTATAAATTATTTATTATGTTACAAGTCACCATTCATTATCATCTTTTAACCTATTTTTGGACATTAATTAATCGTCTATAATTCTATTGTATCTATGAAACACCATGAAGACAATACCGATCATCATTATTATAACATTATTTCATTTCAGTTATTGATTTACAATATTATTCTTCATTATCACCCAATATAGTTTAATATATTTCACTACATTTATTATCCCAATAATATTCACGCTTTACCTTGATATAGACAGTCATATTTATATGATCCAACTAAAACTAAAAAATTCCATTCAAAAAAAATTATATCAGACACTAATTTTATTAAGATAAACTTTCTATTTAAGAAGTTATCTTACCACCTTTATAAATTCGTCAAAATTTATGTATTTATATTTTTTCATCCCAAATGTGCATAAACCATTGTAATTTATTCCTCATTACCATCCATTTTTATCATATCTATCCATTGACGAGAATTAATCATTTCACAATAAATTATTAATTTCCAAAAGTGTTTTCAACATGTTCCAAGAGAAATAATTATAATGTTAAATGAATATCTTCCTTTTGTTATAACATTTTTCTATATCAACTGAGCTATTAATAAGAACAACTCAGCTACTCTCATTGTTAAGTAACTCATACATAAGAGTAATCATATATCTTTACTCGGTTATCAATATTAATTTTTTATGTATTATTTCCCAATTTTATTAATAATAATTATATAGACACCAATAAATGATGATGTACTTGTTTTTCCATTCATATTCCACTGATTCATTTTCACATGACAAAATAATTTTTGAGGTCCCAAGGTGATAAATCATGATTTGTTTTGGGAAATATAAAAACATAAAAATATTAATAATAATAACATTCAAACTAATCCCATCTTGAAATAATTGTTTTTTCAAATAAATAGTGACAAAATTAAAAAAAAGGTGATTCAATTTGTTCTAAGATATCATAAAGAGTTTAATTAATGTTTTAAAGTCTAATATAGAACCTCCAAGCATCACTATAATACTAAAAGGAAAATTACTAACTAGGAGGTGGGTTCTATGTGGATCCCCCATACATTGTACGTTCACACCCGATGTCTTCCCACATTGTGTTAAACGCTCAATCATTCTATCATTGCATTCTTGAAAATCGATGAACCCTATCTCTTTATACCTAATAATTTCATATCTACTAGATAGGGATTATTAAACCATTCTAAATCTACCTTGGAAAGGGGTAATAATACACTTCCTCCACCATCCAATCCATAGGATTGGGTGACCCCAATAATTCTTTGGTCCTCGATCCATATCTTGAGAGGGCTGGGCGAATTACTATTGGATACCACATATAAAAAAACTACATTTGTGACATCAAATTATACACATTATTTAGAGAAATGTGACATGTTCCAAAATATTTAATAGATAATATAATGGATTAGATATCTGATACTGTCCCACCATATATGTCACCACTGTTATCACCTGTGACCACTATTCACAAGGAGTGACTGAAATTTACAACTTTTAAATCTCACCAAATTTAATACTCTAGAAAATATCTACCCCTAATCCCACATACCACCTCCATTTCGCATAATTTAATCTATAAGTAAATATTTTTAATATTATGAATTAATTCCCAAAACATTATACCTATATTTTTAACTAAAACATAATTATGATTGAAGTGATCCCAAAGGGTTTAGATTCATCACTTCAAGGAATAAAATAAAATTTATTGAGATGTAAATGGTTAATTTAAATTAAAAATTTATTTGAAAATTTTAAATAATACTTTTATAAATAATCCTTATGTTATCTAAAAAATCCATTCTTTGGATTTCCAAAAATCCAAAGACTGTTAATTCATTATATGAAAAATAATATCATAATAAAATTTAGTTGAAATTTTTTAAGGAGAAGTATTAAAAAAATAAATATGTTTAATATAAAAAAACATGTCATTTCAAGTAACCATATGCAAATTTAATCATATCAATGAATTCCACTTACTACAACCTTCTTCTTGAGTTCTGATAACCCCCAGGTAAAGAGAGATAAATGGTGCGATAAGAGAGTGATTCTGGGATAGAGTTATGTCATTCACCTATAATTTCTATTGATATTTATTTTTAAAATATATATCACCAAAACTGTACCTTATCAAAATAAATCCTAAAATGTGATGGAATGTTCTCTTAGGGTAAGTACCCCATTCCATATACAATAGTGCAACCGATTTCTTAATAAACAATTCCAATTAAAATAAATTTACTAAATCCCATTTTTGATAAAAAAATATTATTTTCACTATAAACATCCCATCTTAATAAAAAAATCAATTAAATAACATTATTTACATTCAAAGGAGTATTTTTGAATCCATTGGAGTTAAATATAGAATTTAATTTGGAATTTAATTCCATGTACATGATAATTAATCATTAGGATAAAAATTACACTATTTCATCTTCCAAACCATAAATGTATTCATAAAAAAGTAAAAAAACACCACAAAAAAACCCAATCAACTAGTTAATAAATATCTAATATTATAAGAAATAACCCTATTAACCCTTAAAAACCATTAATTTTATAATAATTAATGACAACATAATGAACTATATTACTAAATAAGTATAAAAAAATATTAAGTGAAAATATTAATAATAAATATATCATCACTAATAAATTTATATTAGGGTTTCCATTTCAAAAAAGTTATTTTACAGACTAAAAACGAGATTATTACTACTTTTTCTATACATAGTGTACACCGAAAAATATAACTATCATAGTGCATATTGATTCTATACACTCACATGACTGAATATGGAATCCACTTGTTTAAATTCTAAACCATCAATATTAATGATACATAGAACATCATATATCCAAATCATGCATCTTTTTTATCACCTTATTTAATATCCCATTAAAATTCATTATACATTCCTAAGAAGTCAATCGTGATCCCCTAATTGAAATTTATGCTCATCATTTATTTTGAAAATACATCAGATCACGACCAATATACAAATCCACCAATTATCTTTTGATAACATATGACTAAAGGTTTTTTAATACATGTTGAAAACTACCACAGAGAAACAGCATAATTTCATCAACAGAAGGCTTCATTGGAAAACCATTAGCACCAGCAACAATTCATATTTTAGTGACCAAACAAGCCATTAATTGATATTCAATAAGATCTCTACAATTGATCATCTCTAACTCAACTTATACATGAACAACTATTTTATTTTATTTTTTATTAAAACCATACTATAATGGTGGATCCTAACATCCATTATGGGTCAACCCTAGAAGAAAACCCGAATAATCTATACTTTTACAATGAATCTAATTATCAACGATAAAATAAGACTATATCATAATTGATTTTTTAATAGAGATGGTTAAAAATATAATCATGGATAGTTACTTCATCCACTTTTAACTAAAAATCTAGTTTAATAATGAACTCTTTAAAGTATGAAATATCACTCAAGCCAAAGGAAACATCCATCAAACTTTTACTTTTATCCAAGAGACATTATCGAATAGCTCTAACAAATACCATCACACTAGTATCTTTCATTCCCCTAGAAATAACGTCCATCAATAAATAACAGCATTAAGTCACAATGATCCGGAATCACTAAACACTTTGAAATATTATTTTTAGATACTCATGCACATATAACCACTAGGAAATATAATCATACCACATATATGAATTCATATTAAGGGGAGAACATTGACCACCGATCTTCTCCAATTTCTTCACTCATGATTGGAGTATAATTACCACAAAAACCACAATTAGTATTAATTAATCTACCCTATTATCACATCAATATTCTGACCAAGTAAAAATGATTATTTTAGATGGAATGAAAAATTCATCTCACATTCCCATTATATATTTTCTGACAAACTATTTACCCTGGATTCATTGATCATGAGTTATTAGAGGGAAGACATGTGTCCACAAATTTTTGAATTATTAACGACAATACATAATACCTTCTATCTCGAGATGTGTTAGAGGAAATACTATTCTCAAACATATTAGAGGATATTAATTTCTTTAGATATTGGAGCTGTATACATGTCTATATATCAAAATAAATTCACATATATAGGGATAAATCTATATACCATGATATTTTAGAATATAAAAAGATCCAAGGGAGAAGTAATATATTTATTCTTATCAAATTCCAGATCCATGGGTAGGTGGAGTGATAGTGTTTGGTGAATTATCATCCACCTCAAAATCTATCTAGAAAATGGATGGTCATTTACTTGTTAGAATAATTACAATCCATCACATTTATGTTATTTGTATTATTTAGGAACAATTCATCTCCACCTATCTTATTTTTCATGTTCTCACAGAGAGTTTACTAGAAGAATTACAGATCCCCATCCTACCCTAAATATATACATTGAAGGAATTTCATATCTCTGACATTATCATGATTGTATATAATCATTATTAACCCAAAACAGTTTGTGATTATAACTAGAGGGCTATATAAATCCTCATTAGTCTCAACCTAGATCCGTGGGTGGGAAAAATAATGGTCGCTATAATCCCACTCTGACCCGAGATTGATGGTGATTGTAAGGAAGATCCACCACCACAACTCATCACTATCAATATACATATATTTTATTCTACACCCCATATTTTAGTAATTGAGTACACACAACCAATCACCTTAATCAAAATAAGGGATTCCCTATCTTTCTTGAAATACTACCCATGTGGAAATCATTTGTTTTTATATCATTGGACTTCCACTATCCAAATGCTTATAAACCTATGATAATTCAATGACACATGAATTTTAGTTATTGAATTATCATAATTTACACATCATAAAAAATAGTTATTAATTGACACTAATAAATTTCTAAATATCCCAACATCCTTGTGGAGTTTTTAATTATTAATTCAATTATGGTCTTGATAATCATTCACTAACAGTAATTATTGGTATTTAATTATTCAACTAGTCCCATTGTGACTTGGTTGAGATCACATTATTCACTTGGTGTTCCACATGTGATAGATAAAGTAACCACCGTTATTTTACTATATTATCCAACCATTCTAATAGATCACCCAAATAATTTTCAATAGGATTACTCTACCTTTTCCCATAAGGTTAAAAATTCCATTCTTTATCATTTTTCATTGATTTTAGGAAATTTTTTAAAAAATTCTATTTCTATTGTGTTTATGAATCACCATTTAGGGAAACAACATCCTCAGTCTAACAAAATTATAACCTTTTTATTATTTACGTAAAACTTTAGTATCAATTATCACCATTTATAATTTAATTTCTTTGACAAAATTTATTACCGTAAAAATGAACCTCTATACCATGATATAAATTAACACCTTTATATCATTATGTAAACTCCAATTTTTTTTCAATTTTTTCAATGCAAAAATCAAATTAAGAAATAATTTTTATTTATGTTGTCATATTTCTATATTTATACATTATTCAATATTCAGAAAATTCTATTTTTCATTCCCCAATTCACATTATCCGTTTTATTTAATTGAGCATTCCCATCCATTTTGAACATATTTGATCTATTTCAAGTGATACATCTCAAACTAGGCTCCATGAACCAATGCCCCAAGCTAGCCAGTCACATTACTTTAACTGCCCCTCATTGTATAGTAGAAGATTCCAACTAGCATCAAGGGACTAATATGTCAATCACTGGAACACTATACCATCTTTTATTAGAGTTATACATTAGAAAAAATAAATAAAAAATAGAAATATTTTATAACCATAAAAAACCAATATCTTAAGATAATAAATATAGGAAATACAATATCCAAATAAATAATAAAACATGCCAATATAATGTTTGTTCATCTGTCAAAAATGAGGACTAAAAATAAAAATATTGACACTCCCAAGGGGGTCCTAAACCACAATTGGTTTCCTAAAACATGATCAATACTAACTAAAAAATATAACATGGGGTCCTTTACCTCATGATATCCTACATCCATGTAATGCATTCAGGTACAAATTTGCCATCCTGAGCAGGGTGTGTGTATAACTCGATAGGATGCCACTAATGGTGTCTAAAAAATCTAATCAATGAATTGTGTATGCAGTTGTATAAATTAATAACTAAAATGCCTATGTAAAAAAAATTACACATTTGGAAATGATATTTATTAAACTTCATAGACCACTGAGTTCCTAAGGATACTTGTTCCTCAATAACATCTTCGAACCACACTGAGTCTAATTGATAATACAAATTAAATTCATATTTCACTTTTACGGCTAATATGAAACGTATTCCATTGCCAATTGTTTGGGTGTAGAATACGATATATAGTACACATTTTATCAAACATGAATGTCTATATATTTATATATATATATATCATGGGCAAAGAGTGTCATGTTTATAACCCCTATTATCAATAAGGAATATATATCCATTGTGTATATCCTCATGTTTGGAACTCTAATTCCCAATCATGTACATACATTAGTATTGTAGGACATCATGTTTATCGCCCCATTTATCAATTATGAATCTAAATAATTTCTTATCAAATCATCACATGTATCACATTATCACATGTCATCACATTGTCATGTCAACCAACATTAAGAACATTAATCTTATTATCACAATTAACCACCAGAACTTCCATTATATAATTTATAAATTATTTAATACAATTCCATTAATTAATTTCAAATTTAATTAATCGTTTCCCAATATTGAAATACAATAATAAATTTAATAATTAATTATTCAAACACACAACTTTGTAATCTTATAATTAATTCACTAATTATTTATTCATTTCTTGTCATTAATATCTAATAATTAATTCCCCAATTAACTATCTAAAATCAGTATATCAGTATCCCATAATTAATTCCCCAATTAATTATCTCAAATAATGATATCAATATCTATAAATTAATTCCCATATTTATTATATCAAATAATTATATCTATATCACCTAATTAATCACCATATTAATTATCCCCAAATCCCACAATTTAAAAATTCCAAATTTAATTTATTGACCAAATTAATTAATTCTATTAAGAAATCCTATTTCTAAAAATCATGCATTTTCACAATTTTTCTACATTTAATCAAAATAACCACTATGGTATTTGAATATTTTACCATATACCTTGATTCATTGATGAAGATCACCCAATGGAAATCCCCAAAATTTAGAAGTACAATAATGTAGATTTAGATCGGTATCTCAAATACCTAAATAAAGATTAAGGAAATCAAGTTCATTAATATCTAGATCAACATCCTCATTCCTATATCTAGATTCACCATATATAGATCTAGTTCTAGAAAAACATAATAAAACTTCAACCAAAATTATAAGATAAGGAGTAAGGATGAATAAGAAAGAAACTGTTTAGGATTCAATTGTTGGGAGAGGAAAAGATCATCAATTCCATCTTTTAATTTTGAAGAACAGAGTTCAGCTGAATTTAAAATCCCTTCTGAAATCTACGATATTGTAAAAAATCCAAAGGCTCTAAGTTTGGGTTGAATGTGGTATGTTTTTTGGGTTGCTATGGATTTAAAACAAAATTTTAGGCAATTAAAAATACCACACATGATTTATTAGGCATGGGCATATGTATTTCTCTAATTATGATCCAACCATACCCCTATTGTTTTAGGGATTCACAATTTCTTTTATTAGGTCGCATGGTTTGAAAAACCATGAGATAGTCATGGAAACCCCCTCTATATAGGGCACCCAATTTTCTATGTTGGGGAACACAACTTTCTCTATCCATTAGACAACCATGCATAATCACATTCCTTACATTTTTTTCTAAATTTTCTCCCAAACACTTCATAAAGTACAAACCAAATGATAAGTAATAAAATAAATAAAAATGTGTACTTAAAATCAATCATGAGTTACCTCTTGGAAATGTTGGCATCTTACAAACTCCCCACCTTACAATAGATCTTCCATGAGTTGTACTCCCAAGAATCCCTATGATTTTGAGCCAAAAATATCCAGCCACTAAGAACACATATCCACTTCCATTTCCCAAGATTCCACTTCCACAAATAAATGTTTCCATAATACATGATCTACTGAGAAGGTATTTCCCAGATAAACTTTATCATTGTGATACAACCAACACATTTAATTCTTATAAAAGATGGAATCTATCTCAAGGTAAACCTAATTCATATTGATCACATGATAAGGGACATAGTGATACCCCTGTAGTTTAGATACATGGGAGACATCGTGCCTAACATTTTATTTATGTGGAAGAGATAAATAGTATGCCACATGAATGATTCTCTCCGTAACCTCAAACAGTGTGGAAAAACTTGGCACCAACTAGCCACATCTCAATATCAAGCTATTACCAAACCTTGGCTACACCCTCTGTAATACATGAACTCCATCCATAAACTCTAGGGGTCATTTCCACCAGTCCACATATGACTTATTCTTACTTTGAACCATTTTATATAAATTTACAAATCAACTATACCTATTGAGACATATCATATATGAGACTCGGTCCCAACAAATATGAATCACCATCCTCCATCCAGCATTATGGTGATCTGCATATCATACCATAATAGTTCTTGTATGGTTATATTCGTATTTTTTCCTGATAATTGATGTTGTAGGTGAACTCCACCAATTATAGTTTCTTCTCTCATGACCCACTGAAATCAAGAAAATAATATTGCAACATATCCCCAAGAACATGTATATTTAGATATGAAAACCCATCTATTTGTGGGTGAAAATCCATACTCAATCAAAACTATGTATGAAGATATTTATTCTAGTTCTACCAAAAGAATTAAGTAAATAATGATTCAAGATCTGAAACTATTGTCTTTGGAACCCCATGTAGATGTACTATATGCTGAACATATAAATCTCGTAGATACTCCGTCGAGAAAGCCTCCTATATAGGAAATAAATGTGATATTTTTACTAGTTGATCCAAAATTACCAAAACAATATAATTATTACATTGTATCATTCAATGAACCACAAAAATCCAATGTAACATCATCCGAAATGAATTCTATAAAGGGATAATACTACCAAAAACCTTCAATTCATTGAATCTCTACTGTAGCCTGCTGATAGGAGTATCATCATGTAATAAACCGTTATATATCATTGTTCATACATGGCCACCAAAACTATAATTCTAGGGCACCATATATTTTGTCCCCAACTGGATATAACTCTAACTTGAAGTCATGAAATTAGCACATTTGATCCAATCCATTTACTATAGGTAAAACAAACAAATTCCTAACATAGATGATATCATCCCAAACAATGCACTAATCTAATGGAAACTCCCGACCTTCAAGGATATCCCTCAAGGTCAAACACTCATGATCCTCATACTTTATTTCACTGATCTATCTCAATAAGTGTATACTCTAATAAAATTGATACTAGATTCATATGATCCTAACGCTTTGAAACCACCCCATGCAGTTCATCCATAAAATCCACCATCTTAAACATAGCATTATACATCTATACTATATGAGTTTTCATTTTCCTGAATGACGCACTTGCCAAAATGTTTCCTTTATTTGGCATATATGCCATCTCAAAATCAATTCACTACATATTCTCAACCCATTTTCTCTTCAAAATATTCAAATCACACAATGAAAATATCTATCTTATGCTCTTGTGATTGGTAAACACCATAAAATTCCCCCCAACTAATAGTGCCCCTAAATTCTTAAGTCATACACCATTGCTACCAATTCGAGGTCAAATATAGGGTAGTAGTGTTCGTGAGACCTAAACTGTCGAGAACCATTTCCCACAACTCAATCTCCTTGTATCAACATATCTCTTAATCCTATCCCATAATAGTCATAATGCACCATATAATCCTCAGAATGATTAGAAAGTATCATGATCAGTGCTGATGTGAAATGCTTCGTCAACTCCTAGAAGGCCTTATCACATGATTATGACCGATGGATATTTATCCCATTTTTTGTCTAGCCCAAATGTATTGCATCTAAATGGGAAAAGACATGGATGAATCTTATACTATATATAGATAACCCATGAAGGCTACAAATATCTTATATAGTATTGGGATGCTCCCATGATACCACTTATGGAACCGTCACTGGGTCCACTAACACACATTACTTGGAGATTATGTGTACAAGATGGGTATCAAATAAATCAAAAATTGACACTTTGATATATTTTCATATAGTTGATGGCCTCTATGTGTATTCAGGATGATATCAAGATGTTGGGAATGATCATAATGATTCTTGGAGTATACAAAGATGTCATCCATGAGCAACACCATAAACCGATCTGGTTATGGATAATAGATTCTATTCATTAAGGGAATAAACATGACTGGACAATTCATCATCCAAAATAGAATTTTGGAAAACTCATATAGGCGATATCTTCTTATAAAAGAAGTCCTTGATATGTGATAAATATAAACTCTCATAAGATTATACCTTGATCTCAAGTGGATCTTCAAGAACACAATATCTCCCTTTAACTGGTTAAATAGATCGTCGATATGTGGAAGAGGATACTGGTCTTTACATTCATCTTGTTCAACTTCCTGTAATTGATAAACAAGTGAAAAATTCTATCTTCCTTTTTTTTGAACAACTCAGGTGATCCCCAGGTTGAAAAACATGAATGGATAAACCCCTTATCCTTTGAATCATAAAATTATGTCTTTTTCTCTTGAAGCTCCATTAGTACCATTCTATATGGTGGAGTAAAAACTGGCTCAGACCCAGGGATGAGATCTATAGTGAATTATGCACCCCTCTATGGTGGATTCACTGATTTGTTTTCAAGAACCACAATATAAAACTTTTCCACCAATGGTGTAAAGATATTAAATTTAAAAATATAATATTCCAGTAGAAGACTAGTAACATGGGTGGTGATCTCTCCCTGTTTCTGAGTAATTGTTCTAGCTAGGCCTAGAAAAATATCTAGTTCTCCAACAATAAAATATTTTTCACCATTGGGAGATGTAAAAGTCACTATACTAAGGTAACAATCATTGTGATCTCTGTTTTCAACTCGACAGTCCATACCCATAATTAGGTCAAAACATGATATATCTAGGATATGGAAATTTCATAGAAAATGATACATGAAATACTTGAGAGAACATCCCCTGTACAATTATATCTCTCCAGTCCATACTCCCAATGGTGTATCTAATACTATTTACCCACCCATAGACTCCACCACCCTAATCAAACCATTAATAAGTTTTGAAGAAATAAAGGATTGATAGGCAGTAGTAATAAATAAAGAACTAGATATAGTATACATCACTAGAATAGTAACTCTAACTCTCAAGGTCCCAACTTCACTATCCACAAGTTTAGGATTCACTGCATGTAACTTTCCTCCGATCATTATTTTTATGTCATTTAACTCACCTGAGTTTCACCGCTCATATGACATGGGACCTCTTGTCAAGAAACACTTCTTCCCCTACCTCTAACACATCAAGAGTTTAACTAAATCTACCATATCAATATGGTTTAAAAGATCCCCTTACTACACCACAGTTCTATCAAGATCCTCTATCACTAACTTAATTCCTTGACTTCTTACAAAACCTCTATAGATATCCCATAATTATATGGGATCTATACCATAAGTGGTCAGGGTTAATGTTTATTAATGTTTCCCATATTACCACACTAGTGGAAGAACACTGCAATAAGATCAGAGTTGTTTTATCCCCATGAATGACCACTTTTCTTCACAGTTCATTGGATAATTTTCTCATAATAATGCTTCTTACTCTGGAAAGACAAACATTATGATTATCTAGAAGAAACAACATGTCCACCACTATAAGCATATTTTAGGTTCCCCTATAAGATGAGATCATTATTCATCACATATTATATCTTCATTAGCTTGAAGATATTAACCATGGACTTAATTTCATACTTATTCCCATATTGAAATCATTTTGCTGAAGGAGACTCATCAGCTTCCATTTCGTGAGAAAATCATGTCAAATCTATAAAGTGTCCTACATACTCCATCATAGACATGCTCCCCTGAGTCATCCACATGCACTCATATTCCCTCTCTAGTCTTAGTGTATATGGGTAGAAGTGCTCCAATAATTTCTCTGATATGTCCTTCCATAGGATACAATCAGTCCTTCCTGTTCAATCATATATATACCACCAATGCTTCTCTAATACTCCAATAATATTAGAATCCAACACGAACCACTTCTTAGTTAGAGTCTTCAAATGGTCATGTATCACCTCAATTGACTCAAACCAAATCCAAGACCACATAGAACCACCATCTCTACTAAAGGATGGAGGGTGATGCAATTGAAATTCCCTTGACTGGTTAAACATGATCATCATAACCTACCATGGGTATCATTCCATTAATTTCATTAAGTTGGTGAATTTCTCTCAAAACAACTCCCATACTTCCTCACGCATCATAATTAGTGCTTGAGGTTCCACTATGGGTAGAGCATCTACATCAATATCCTCTTTTCATACATTCAATAGAAATAATCTTGAATTCATAACCATATAATTATGAAAAAATTTCATAGGACTCTTAACAAGAACATTATCACCTTTATATAATAGGATTAATCACAAGAAATGTTTTTCCCAAACCACACCACACAATCAAAATTGAATCACTATCTTTATCAATATAAATCTGACCCCTAGGTCTTTCATAACATGGTTAATGAATCTCCTAGTTCATTTTTACCATTTGGAGACCCCTTAATTCACATTATATCATCATTTTTACCTCTTCAAATTTCATATTAAGAAAAAATTTATATTCTTTTTAATAAGACATGAAAATAGGTTAAGTTCATAACATTCCAAAAACCTATTTTCCCTTATGTTCCTAAAATGATGCAAGTCACAAAATAATAATGAGATCCTAGAATGATGCATGAATACTCCACTCTCATTCAAGGTAGGACCACAAGTAAATTATCAACATATATTTTTTGAAGCACTAATCACATCACAAAATAAGTTTTTTCCCATTTTTAAATAACATTTAATTGTTATTGAAAATATCAACAAAAATTTCCTCAATTGGAACTTGGGTTCTCCCCCATACATGGGGTTATTACTCCCATGAAGGAGCTCATAATCAAACCCTATATATTTCTAGACTCTTGTACACCTTTCTAAAATAGAATGATAAAAGAATAAGGAAACCAAAATGCTCCTATAATACCACTTTGTAATGAGCCTTCCTGGGTTCCATCCACTGGGGCCCTGAGATGGTCAGTCACATGACCTTAGTTATTCAATCCTGTGTGATAGATGTCACGGACTAGAAATGAGGGTCTGATATGTCGATCATGGAGTGACTATACCATCTTTTATTAGATTAACACTCCAACTGGAATAAATAATCAAAAGTGTAATATTATATTTCCATAAACAATACCAATATCTCAAGATAATCAATGTATGAAATACAACATCCAAATAAAGTAGGAAACATTCCAATCTAATGTGTAGTCAAGTGTCTAAAATTGAAATTGAAAATAAAGACACTATCATAACCAATTAGATCCCAATGAATTTCTAGTTCCCTCAACCATGCTCCATATCCACCCAACCACCATATATGAGACCTTTTACCTTAAACTGACATGCATCCATGAACTCTATTTTGGGTACCGATCTAGTATCCATAGTAGGATGTGCATACAAATTAGTAGGATACCAAAAACGATGTCTGAAACATATAAAATCAATGAAACTTTTATGTATTTTTATAATGAAATAATTATAATGAATAAGTAAAAATTTACCACATTATCAACTAATTTTTGTTAAACTACATAGAATATTAGGTTCCCAAGGATACCTTTACCTTAATACCTTCGTCATTTTGTGAAGGGTCTGAACCATATTACACATTCAATTCAAATTTCATTATTACTTCCACTTAGAATCATATTTAAATGAAATTTTTTTTGGTGTATAACACCATGTCTAGTACCATGTTTATCAAAGATGAATATATTAATATATATATCCTGGGAATAGAAAATCATGTATAGAACCTTAATATTCAATCACTCATATATATCCTTTGTATACATCGTCATTTCTAGAAACCCTACTCCTAATCAAGATGATATATTATTGGTGTAGATCGTCATTTATATTACCCCATTTATCAACCACATAGAAAGATTTATCATTGGTTTATATCATCATGACTAGTACCACATTTTTCAACTATGAATACATATAACTAGCATAGATCATGATGTCTTGTACGCCATTTATGAAATATGCATCTACATCACTTCTTATAACAACTTCCCATGTATCTCATTATCACATGTTATCCCATTGTCACATCAATCATTATTAATGAAATTAATCTTATTATCCCAATTAACCATCACAACATCCACTAATAATTTCATTAATTAATTAATCAAAAGATATTAATTAATATGAAAATTAATTAATCTTTTCACAATATCAACATCCAAAAATTTATTCAACATTTAATTATTCAAAAAAATATCAATACCTCATAAATAATTCTCTAATTAATTATTCATCTCATGTCATAAAGGTCACATAAATAATTCCACTATTAATTATCTGAAATCACTATATCAATATCTGATAATTAATTACCCAATTAATTATCTCAAATAATGATATCAATATCACATAATTAATTCCCTAATTAATTATTTCAAATCACGATATCAATTTCCCATAATTATTTATCGAATTAATTATCCCCAAGTCCCACAATTTTAGAATTCCATTATTAATTAATTGAAAAAATAAAATTACTCAAATTAGAAATCCAATTTCTAGAAAAATATTGTAATTATAAAATTCTCATACAAGTAATCATAATCACGACATTGGGGTAGGAATTTTAGACGACCAACCAAGATTCATTGAGGATGGTGGCCAAATAAAAATTTATAAAAATTAAGCGGCGTAATGAGATAGATTTAGATCAGTATCAAAAAACCCCAAATCAAGATTATGGAAATCAGGATCTTGAAAATATAAATCTATATAAAAAATCGTTGATATAGATTTAACAAATCTAGAACTAGATCAAACAAAATAGAAGATAACTTACACTAAAAGAACAAATGAATGAAGGATGAGGAATGGGATTTAAATGAGATATGATCCACATTCTGGGAGAAGATACAATCTTTCTTTAAGTATTCGATTTACTATTAAAAAAGGTCAGATTGCATTGGAATCCTTTAAAAATGCTCTGAAATCATCTAAAATCATTAGGGTCTAAGTTTTGTTGAAATGAGGCATGTTTTTGGGGTTCTTGTAGATTTTTTAAAAAAATAGGACAATTAAAAATAGCACGTATGGATTCCTAAGATGATGACAATAGTTTTCCCTATCCATGAAACAACCATGCACCTATTGTTTTTAGGGTAAAAAATTTCTATTTTTAGGGTCGACTATATGACAAGCCCTACACATGATGTTCAAGCGCCCACTATCCAAGGTTGCAATTTTTTCTGTTACAGGGAGAACAATTTTATCTAACCATGTACCAACTACGCAGAACCCCTTTTCCATCAATTTTTCTTAATTTTTACTAGAAACACCCTAATGTACAACCCCAAGGATATGTACAAATAAGGATAAAAGAGTAACTATAATCCTGTATATTTCATCTCTAGAAAATTTAAGGATCTTAAATCAAGAATTCCTTATTTTATAATGAATTGAAACATCCCATAAGTTTTATTTACATTTTTTATGAAATCATTATAAATTTTAACAATTCACTTCAATTTTCAATAACTTTTTGTCATATCAACTATTCTAATTATAATAACTTTTCATTTTCTATCAACGTTATGTAACCCATCTACATGAGTATTTATTATTCATGAATAAGTCCAAACATTATTTACTAATATATTATTGTTCAATATTAAGAATAATATTTATATGATCACCTAATAATTACAGATATCCTAGTGTACAAATTTCAATTCCACCGAGTCTGCTTCACTCGATAAAATTGTATTTGGTGTCATATGGTGTTAAATATATCTCATTATTTTGGATAGGTTAAATTATTATTTTATTTATAATACCAATGTAAAAATTAATCCTATCATGAAAAACTTTATTTCCCCATAAATTAGTATCAAAATGACCCAAATTGGGTTGTATAATTTTTGAGATATAAAAAGAAGTATATCAAAACGTTTGGGGTCCAATTTAAATTACCCACAAGAACCACATGTGCCTTGGATAGAATCAACAAATTTAGGGGGGGTTCCACATGACACTCCCACATACATACCAGGAACACCCCACGACTTCCCATTATGTTCTCAATCCTTAGCCACATTATTTTCATATTCCCATAGATCGATGGCCACTATAAATAATCATGTAGATGAAATATATGAGAAGAGATAATTATTACTCTATAATTTTATCAGGAGAATCAAGGACAATCAAAATTTTCTACCATTAGTTCAGTAGAGATGCTTCCACCACCATCTGATCCAATTAATCAAATGGTCTTGATATTTGAAAAGTCATAGATTCAAATGTTTATGTAGTCATAAATGTTACACCGTAATATTTTATGAGATATATTCATTTAATTTATTTGATATATGATATTTTATGGTACACCAATATTAGTTTTCACTACATGTAACACCATATTAGCTTGCAGTATACACACCCCTACACTTGGCATGTGTTATACACAATTCCAAGTTCTTTGGAATGAATTCAATTCAAGAAAAATTTAGTCAAGATTTAATCAAATATGTCAAATAAATATGTTTATATTCTATTATACACAACACCATAGGATGTTTTAACTAGACACAAAACTGACTTGGCTTTTATTACATGCATGACCTACCTTTCCCAATAGCTTGTGTTGTAAGCAATAACGAGCTTCACTAAGAAATTTTATATTATTAAAATATTATTATTTAATGTCATATAAACTCATAGTTATTAATAGTATTAACCAAATTATGAATTTTATATAACATTGACGTTCATCTTATGTATTATCTATAACATGATATAATAAAAAATTCCATTTTGCGGATTAAATGATCGTTTTTCTAAAAATTATGTTTCTCATCCTTTTGAGGGAGAACCCAATTTAAATATAGCTTTTTACAATATTATATGTTATATTTTACATAATAAAAATATTCTCGATAATTTAGAGGTAAAAATTTATTTGGTTGAAATTTTGGTATTTTTCTGATTGAATTCATATTTTGATGAATAGTTAAAAATACTTCATTTTAAATTCAAAACTGGCTTTTCGTTTAATTTTATTATATAGTTAGATTATTTTTTTAATTTGGATCTAAGTGTAATTTGATTATGTTTTTATCATTTAATCCCATGATGGTCATTGAAAGTAATTTTACAATTAAATTGGGCATAGACACATGACAATCTTTTGATAAGTTTTTTACTTTTTAAAAACCTGTTTTCTGGTTTTGAAAATATGAATTAATTTTAAATTAAATTTTACCAATTCTGTATTTGAACTTATATAAAATGGATTCCATAATTTTAATAAGTGGGTCCAAATTATGTTAATAACTTACTTTTATTTTTGTATATTATGAATTGTAAGTACAATATTTTTTATTTACCACAATTGATGGTAAATCAGGTAATTTAGGGTAACTAATAATATGATAAGAACAATAAAATTCTAATAAAATCTAAAAAATCCCATTAGATGAATAAAATTATACCCATAACATCTTTTGTTAGATACATAGTCATTTAATGTCCACTTTACAATGTAAATGACACAATATTAATAAAACCAAAGAAAGTGAGAAAATATCAAACTCAAATTTTTTATAAGCATAATAATTTTGATATACGGATAACCAGAAGAAAACCTTGAAAATAAATATTCCACAGAAATATAAAAGAATTAAAAAGATCATGGTAATTTATTTTTATTTCTTAAGAAGTAAATAAATACCATATGGTCTAATTCATTGATGATGTAAAAATCAATTAATTTTTGATAAATCAATAAAACCATTATTATTAAAATCGTAATAATTATAAATTGGTCTAAACACATAAAAAAATATTATTGGTGGAGTATATATTGACTATAATAATCCAAATATCATGCTTGTGACCATATGAATTCCTATAGTTTTGATAATGACCTTTATATTTTTTGAAAGTAATTTTAAAGTTTTCACATTCATACTTTTATATGTATCAGATTTTTAATGTCGGATTTTATAAAAAATAAATTAGAATAAATATATTTTCAAGAAATAAATTAAATTTATATTCACTATAGTATTTTATTTTTAATTTTTACTAAAATATATGTATATTAAATAAATATCTAAAATCCTGGTAGTAATTATTTTATTAATTGAGATATCAAATAAATATTAATTAAAATATTCAAATGAATATATATTCTAATAAATAATATGTCCAATAAATTTATTATTTACCCTTGACATCTTTGGAATATAATAAAATAGTTTTTTAGAAGTTAAATTATTATCATAATATTTTTGAAAAATCAATAAATTGAATTTTGTCAAAATTGACACTATTGATTTTTTATCAAAATACTATTTTATAAAATTATTTAAAAATAATAAAACATTATAAAAAATATATAATAATTATTATATGGAAAAAATGCTATAAATTATTTTTTTATGATATAATCTACCTAAAAAAGTACAAATTTTACCCTTTTAATTTTGAAATAGTATATACACCATTTAATATAAATTAGAATATCTAAGTTTCAAATTGAAAAGATAAGGTTTGAATGGACAATAAACATTTATAAAATTTATTTGTTGATGATATTATAACCCTATATCATCTTATTTATAAAATTGGAACTTTTTGGATTGTTTTATGTGGGTTTTGATTTTATTATATATTAATATTTTTTAGGTTTCCAAAAATGCCCTTCACCACAATTATAAAAGGGGATTTCCTCCCTCAATTATTCACTTCTGTTTGATTCTTAACGCTCGGTAATTCCATTACCAATTACCTGATAAACGTCCCCAGTTCCATTATATAGGTTCTGGTCTTCATAAAAGACCATATATAGTTCTATTAAGAGAAAATCTAAAGATAACACGTCAAAGAAGAGGTAATCCCCTCTATTGATTCATTCATATTTCATTCTACTTATACTTCTACATCATGAGTTGTTTAATTTTAGAATAATAACTATAGTGTAACTTATATACTGATATGTTATTATAATTATGAAACAACCATATTCCACTTTCTATCCATTCTAATAATAACGAAATAATTATGTGTGTGTACGTACGACTTACTATATCCACGTTGTGGGGTAGTCTATTTTTCACCAACACCTTACCTGGATGAGTATAAAAATTTATGAAATAAATATATATGATTATTATAAAATTATATTGATTCTAAAATATAGTACACTATTTAATTAAATACCCTTTAAAAATAATGGGAATGATATCATCTCTTGTGCATACGTAGGACCTACGGTCTCCACGATGCGATGAGATTCATTCTCTATGTTAACCATTCAAGAATGATTACAAAGTATATATAAGAAATAGTCCTGAAATATTTGACATAATAATTTTAATGTTTTTATGTCTATATATATAATTTACTTTCTTCAATTCAATTCAATAAGGAAATGGAAATAGTGTCCATGTCTACGTACAACCTACGGTCTCCATGAACGGTGTATTCCATTTTATTTATCTATCTATAATATATATATATATACTGAATATATATGATATATAAATTATTTTTTACATTATCTATGTATGTAAATAACAACCTAGGTAATAATATCAAGAATAATAAGTCAAAACACGTATGATAAATAAAACTATTATTACCCAAAACGTTTCTTTAAAATAGAATTGAAAAATGAACAATTAATATGAAGACATTAGTGAATAATATATGATATAATATATATTATTATAGTTTTTTAAAACTTAATAATATGTTTAAACCCACTATATTATAGTTTTGGGCACATATAGGAGAAATCAGTCCTAAGGTAAAGGATAATTTTGCAATCTCATTATTATCCAAGATTGTCTATTTGTAATTATTTACTGGTATATATTTATCATCCACGTCCTTGTTTCCTAAATATATAATATTATTTATATTCTTATAAAAATTTTTATATTAAATTTTACCCTATGATGAATTCTTAGTAAATGGTATAAATGAATCTTTTTTCTTTTTCGGTATGATGTACTTTTTGACATTCTGGTAAAAGTATGAGAAGGATGTTATTTAACTAATACGAAATGAATAGATTTTTAGGATTTCATAATTCCTTATTTCCAAAAATATTAATTTATAATATTTCATGATTATTTTCAATTAAATTATTTAATTATCAAATTTCACATAATTTTGAGAAATGAAAATGTTTTTGAAGAAGAATGGATATTTTACTCAACAATTAAGTTCCTGTGTTTTATCAAGCAAATTTTCCATATAAAAAGATAATATTTAAATACGATAAGGTTTATTTCACATTTTTACTATCATTTTAATGTGTTAGTTATGTAAGTATATTTTATATGGATCATGATTTGATGAAATGATGTTTAATAATCCTATTTTATTTAATCGGTTATGCTATGATGAATGAATAATGTTTTTGTTCCACATGTAAGAATAATTTCATTATGAGATGGGTGAGGCCTATATCTCTCTCTAATGCATTGGGGAAATATTTATATTTCATGAGAGAGACATGACTAGAACAGAAAACAAATCTAGTTCATTAATATAGGGTTGTAATGACAATTAAATCCAATTTAGCAATACCAGTCTTGAATGGATAATAAACACAATTTCGTAATTGAATTTGTCCACTTTGAGGGTATTGGAAGCAATTCCATGGATACTTTAAAAATACTACTATGTTCTTTTTTATTATCCACATTCCCATGTTTTATTATAATTCTATTTTATCATGGTATATTTTACTTCATGATCTTTGCCTTACGTACTGCCAGGATTTATTTCATCTCAAACTATTTTGATATCCAAAAATTATGTTCATTTTTTCACATTCATAGGATTATGTTTTGTTTTACGTTCTTCATATTTATATTTACTAATCATTTGAGATCTCCATTTTTATGTTCTATTTTACGCACATTATAAAGACTGGTTTTAGGTTAGAAAACTTAATGGGAATATATTTATTATAGATGTTGAAGATATTTCATCAAGTTAGAATATTTTGTTCCATGTTTCCTAAGTCTCTAAACTAATATGATCTTTGTGTATTTTTTTAATGTATTATGTATTCCGAAGATGAATTGTAATGACCATATACGTCAAGTTCGGGTCTCTATAATTGGTATCTGAGAAAACATTTAGTCAACCTTTGGAAACTAGGATACAAAAAATTTCGTGAGATCCCTATAGATATTTCTAAAGATAAGTCTAGGGATGTCCTATGGATAAGTTTATTTATATGTTAATATCCTATTTTATTTTGTGATAATCATTACTAAACTAGGTTTAAATAGAAGATATAATAGATTTAAATATAATAAGTAATTTTCCTTATTTATGTGTTTCTAATATCTGATATGTATTCCTCACACATTTCATTCTGGTCTAAGTCAATAACCAGAACATTATAGAACATACTTAACCATTGAATGATTCAAATTTGGAAATTCTTGGAATTACTAATTTCAATTTCTTTTGTGGAAATATCACATCGATGGTACGAGTATTGGTCACACTTTTGTGGATAAAGAGATTTCAAACGACATGTGAATGGTATGTGGCTTCTTCCAGTATTTTTTACATTAAAGTTAATAATCATTAGGTCGTGAAACCTTAATACATGATTCATAATTTAATAAAGGAGAAGATTATTTATATTATGTTATGGATTAAGATTAAATTTGTATGACTTAGGTGTATATGGTTCTGAATTAAAATATTATTTTAGGTGAATCATGAAATATTTAAGTGTTTTATGTATAAGTTTTTCATTAAGTATTGGAAAGGTTGTGATGAATTGTTATAAGGAGCCAAAAAGTGTTATAAGTGTTAGGTCATATGCTTAGAGAACACATGATTAAGGAATATATGGACCTTAATATGTCCCTTATGTTAAGAAAATGATGTTTGTATAAAGATATATTGGATTTGAATAGGTAAATTGGATGATGCCAATTTCTTGGGAACTATTTATGGAGTTGTTGAAAGGGTAGTTATGCTATCATGAATAACATATACAACTTTTTTGGAATTAAGGAATATATCCAATATGTTTTGAATGTGGAAACTTGAATGTTTTAAATATGTATATATTGTAATTTAGGTTATTACCATAAATCAAGAGAATACATGATGAAAGTGTTAACACTTTGAGAATGTGACCAACTAGAGATTCCTAGTGATATTTGGGCGATAATGATAAGCTATGTATGAGGAAAATTTTATATAGTTAGATATTTTGTCTTTTTATAGGTATTTTATGGTTATAATTTTATAGAATTTTTATGTTAAACATTTGATTACATTAGTTAGAATAATGTTTTATCTCACTATAAGTATATTTAGGCATATTTGATTATATGTGATTACCTTTTTGTTGAGACAGATGGAATATCCTATCATTATACTTATGTATCACATGATCTTATAACATTGTAGGATTGAAAAATTCCACTTCATTTCTTTAAATAAGAGATGAAGGGGAATGTTTTTAGGAAACAACCAACGGTGAGATTGTACAGAAATCAAGTATGTATTTTTCCTCATGAAAAAATTAATAAACTTTAGAAAAAGGATCTTGAAAGCAAAAATATTATCCCAGTGCCATATTATATAATGAATCATATGGTCCCTTAAATCATCACAGATTTATGTCTTTCTTGTAGTTATATTTCTCTAAACCTTATTCTCGGTCACTATCTATATGAACAAGATAGTTAGATTTCTCTTCCATATCCACATTTTCACTTCCCACCTATGTGGAAACCAAGTGATGAGTTACTTTGGTTAAAAATTTTCTCCCAAAATTAATTTTTTAAACGAGTTATTAGTATTCATTTTTATGATGAGGGTTTCATTGAAAGAAACATTTAAGGAGAAATCCATTTATAACCCTAAAACAATTTGAAGAAAAAAATCATTTCATGGGGGGTAGAATGTAACACCCTAAGATTTTATGAGATAGATAATTTTAATTTCATTGATATATCATGATTTACAGTACACAAAGGTTATCTTATGCTATACACAACACTGTATTATCTTGCAGTAAACATAACAATATTATAGGCTTGTGTTACACACAATTTCAAGTTCTTTTGATTGAAATAAATTCACTCAACACTAAGTATATATTTTGTTCAATATATAAAATAAATATTCCTAAATTATTTTATAAGAAACACTAAAGGATTCTTGAACTAAACTCAACACTGACTTGGTATTCATTACATACAAGAGAGACCTCCCTCGATAGCTTGCGTTGTGAGAAATACCATGTTTCAATAAACAATGATATATTATTAAAATATTATTATTTAAAAGGATATAAATAAGATATTATGAATTTTATACACAAAATTATTAATTTTATATAACACAAACATTCATCATATGTATTTTAAAGAAAAAAATGTAATGACAAATTCAATTTTTCAGAAATATGAGCATTTTCCTAAAAATGTAGTTTTACCACCTTTCAATAGAGAACCCATTTTTAATCTAGTTATTTTACCCTATTATAAGTTTTACTTGACACAATAAACATATTATCTGGAATAAGGACATCAAAATTTATTTTTTTGAAATTTTGGTATCTTTATAAAGAAACTCATATTTTGATGAATAATGAAAAATACTACATTTTTAATTCAAAACTATATTTTCAACTAATTTATTTGTATAGTTAGATTATCTTTTTAATTTTTTTTAAGTGTAATTAGATTATGTTTTTAATATTCAATACCATTTTGTTCATTTTATTTAATTTAACATTTAAATTGGAAATAAATAGATGACAATCTTTTGGTAAGTTTTTACTTATTAAAAACTAGTTTTTTGGTTTTGAAAAGTGGAATTATTTTTAAATTAATTTCTGAAAATTATGTGTTTTGAATTATGAGAAATGGATTCCATATTTGGAATCAGACTGTACAAATTATGTTAGTAGGTTAGTTTTATTTTTGGATATTATGAATAGTATCTAAGATAATTTTTATTCAACATAATAAAAGGTAAATCGTGTAAATTAGGGTAACTAATAATATTATAAGAACAACAAAATTATCCTAAAACCATCCAAAAACACATTATATGGGTAAAATTATACCCTTAACTTATTTTATTTGAAGAACAGTCATTTAATGTCCACAATAAAATCATAATGACAGAGATATTAATAAAAGGAATGAAAGTGACAAAATGTCAAACTCAAATTTCTTCTAAGTATAAAAAATTTAATATAGGGATAAAGAGGTGAAATATTAGAAAATAAATTGTACATGTAAATATAATAGAATTAAATAAATCATGGAAATTAATTTTAAATTTTTAGTAAATAAAAAATTACTTTAATGTCTTATTTGTTGGCGATGTAAAAATTAATTAATTGATATGAACTCAATTAATAAATTTTTATTAAAATTTTAATAGTTAATAAAAGGTATAAAAATAGGAAAAAACCTATTGGTAGATTATATCAAGACCATATTAATCCAAACGTAAATTTAGTGACCATTTGGATCCTTATAGAATATATTATAACCTTTATATTATTTTATTTAAAGTAATGTTAATGTTTTCACATTCATACTTTAATAATTACAACATTTTTATTGTTTGACATTATAGAAGAAAAATTTGACTAATTATATTCTCATGAAATATATTAAATTTATATTTATTATTGTATTTTATTTTTATTTTTTACTCAACAAATAAGTACATTAAATAATTACCCAATATCATTTTATAAATTATTTTATTAATAGAGATATCAAATAAATGTTATTAAAAATATTACAATAAATATATTTTGGGATAACTAATAGGTCCAGTAAATTTTATTGATACCCTATAACCACTAGGAATATAATAAAATAGTTGGTTCGAATTTAACTTGTTATATTAATATCTTTAAATATCAATTAATTTAGTCGTTTCAAAATTGATACTATGGATTTTTTTATCAGAATAGTGTTTTATTAAATTATTTTAAAATCATAATTTTCATAAAATACAGTATAATTATTATATGGTAAAAAAATTCTAAATTATTTATTTATCATCTAATTTACATAAAATAATAAAATATTTTACCCATTAAATATTGAAATATTTGTTATACTAATTAAATTAAGATAGAATAACTATGTGTTAAATTGAGAAGATAAGGTTTGAATGGAAATCAGAACTTGGGTAAAATTTATTGATTAATGATATTACAACCCTATATTATCTAATATTCTAAATTGGTACACTTTGGATATTCTATGTGTGGTTTCATTTTATAATATATTCAAATTTTTTTGGTTTCCAAAAATTCCCCTCACCTCAATTATAAAAGAGAACTTTGTCACTCAATTATTCACTTAATTTAGAGCCTAAAATATCATCTATATCCTTATAAATTACCTTCTACACTTCTTTATTTACCTTATGTAGGTTATTTGTTTTCTTAAAAGACAAACTCTAGTTCTATTAAGGGAAAACCCAAAGAGTGCACGTCAAAGAAGAGGTAATCCCCTCTTTCGATTCTTTCATATTTCAAGGTGTTTTTACATATACTTCATGAGTTGTTTCATTATATAATAATAAACAAAGTTTCAATTATATATTTAGATTTTATTATAATTACTAAAAAACAATATTCTAATTTTTATCAATCTTAAGAAAAACGAAATCACCACGCTACTTAAATACAACATAGCGTCTCCACGCCATAGTGTAACATGTTTCTCACCACCACCATACATGGATGAGTATAAAAATTGATATAATAAATATATATGATCATTATAAATTTATTTTGATTATGAAATATAGTACACTTTTAAATTCAATACCATTCATGAATTGTGGGAATTATATCGTCTCTCATGTGTACGTACGACCTACCGTCTCTAAGAGGCGAGGAGATTTATTCTCCACATTAACCATACAAAAATTATTATAAAGAATATGTATTAAATAATCATCAAATATATGAAATAATTATTTTATTATATTTATGAATATATATATATTATTTAGTAACTTCCATTTAATTCAATAAGGAAACAGAAACAACGTTCTTGTGTATTTAAGGCCTACCTTATATATGAATGGGGTATTAAAATTCATTTATCTATATATTGTATATATTTATATACTGAATATATATGATATATAAAACATGTGTTACATTATTTAAGTAATTTAATCACAATATATTTAATAATATCAAGAATAACAAGTAATAACACATCTATAAAAAATAGTTATTACCCAAAATGTTGCATTAACACGGAATTGAAAAATAAGCAGTTAATATAAAGTCATAAGTGAATAATATATGATATAATAAATATATTTTTTTCATGTTTATAGTATATTTAAACCCACTGCACAATATTTTCATGCACATATAGAAGAAATCAGACCTGAGATGGGGGATAAATTTTCAATCTCATTATTATCTGAGATTGTCTATTCATATGTATTTACTAGGTTTATTTATCATGAGAATACATGTATCATAAATATATTGTATTTTCTATAATCATAAATTACATTTTAATATCAATTTTACCCATTGGTGAATGTTTATTAAACGGTATGAAATGATTTTTTTGTCATTTTCTATACGATGTATTTTTTACTTTATGGTAGAAGTACGAGAAAAATATTTTTATAACTTATACGACATGAATGTATTTTTAAAATTTTATAACACTTTATTTTCATTATTCTTCATATACAATATTTTTTATTTTCAATTTAATTAAATTATTTTAAAATTTCATGACATTTATAGAAAAGAAAACATTATTGTTGAAGGAATTTTATTTTACCTAACAAATAAGTACAAGTGTTTTTTCAATCTTATTTTCCATATAAGATGAAGCTATTTACATATGGTTATGTTTTTATCCTAATTTCTACTATGATTTAAAATTTTTAACTATAAAATGATATTTTATATGGATTATTTTGTGATGTAATGATTTGTAAGAAACCCTTTTTTCATGGGTTATGCTCTGATGAATGAATAATGTTTTGGTAGATCCTAAAAGAATGATTTCATTGTGAGATGGGTGAGACCTATATATCCATCCAATGAATTGGGTAAAGATTTATATCTCATGAGATTTAAATTAATCGAATGGAAAGTAAATCTTATTCATTAATGAAGGCTCAGAATGAGACATAAATATGGTTCAGTAATACATTGCTGGAAGAACATGTAAAAATGGTTCAGTAATGGACTTTGTCCACCATGATGGTCATGGATGAAATACCTTGGATACTGTGGAAGTCATATTATGTTATTATTTATTATCTTCAATCCCTTATTATATTAGAATTCTATATTATCATAGTTAATGTTTCTTTATGATATTTTCCTTATGTACAACAGAGATTTATTTCATCACTCACGAATTTGATAATCAAAATTTGTGTTCATGTTTTCACATTATTATGTTTATGTTTTGGTTGATGTTCCTCATATTTACAATTACTGAGAATTTGAGCTCTCAATTTTATGGTTTCTTTTACCCAAGATATAAATAATTTTTTTGGTAGGAAACTAAAGGGGAATATATTTTTTATAGATGTTGAAGATCTTTCACCAAGTTAGACGATTTTTTTCCATGTTCCCAAAGACACTAAACTAATAATGTATCTGGGCATATATTTGCGTAATTTATTTATTATTCCCAAAAATAAGTGTAATTTCCATGTACTTTATGATTGAGTCTCTCAAATAATGATCAAAATTTTCTCATACTAACAGACCAACTGATCGCGTACCATAAAATTATTCATTTTCACCAAATCTTATATATATGGGGTGTATTCCTATTCATTGGATTGAAAATTAAGAGGATCAAATATCTATGACATTCCAACCATATTATTTGTTGATTTTGTCACTGTATTCCAATATCTATGTTTATTTAATGACATTTGACAATAAAATATACCACTAAATTTCATATAATTATAAATATCAACACCTTGTTTCAAGATCATGTTTTTTGTTTCTCTTAATTTCGAATAAAAGTTCCAAAAATATTAAAGAGAACGAATAATTACTGAAATAGTCTTTATAAATTTTCTATAAAACCATATCATTAATTTGAGTTATTATAAAGGGGTTATATTTTTAACTTTTGGATTACACGAATGTTATGGGGAATTTAGTTCTTTATTTAAAACTAAAGTCTGCAAATGATTTAATAGAAATTACCTAAGAACGTGTCTCTTGGATATATTGAAATAATATTATTTAATTTTGAATAAACTAAAGTCCATGTATACCTTATAAAATATGGAATAAAATAATATAATTTCATCACAATATTTTAAGGACATGAAGTAAAATAATAAGTGTTATTGTTTGACATAATGTAAACTCATCTGATAAAAGAACAATACCTAGATTTGAGCATTCCATAAAATCCCACCTACATCAAAATTCTTCCCAAGATATGACATCCCCCATGGAATCAATATAGGGTGATATAAGAGAAATTGGGAGGGAGTTGTTTCCACTTTTTACACATTCATAATAAACATTATTAAAAAAACACTGTCCATTGAATCGCTATATCTAAACATTGCCAAAAAATTTAAAATAAAATTCCTTGGGTAAAATCACTATTATGTGATGAATAAAAAACTTATCTCTCAATATGAAATTATTATTAAAAATAATTTACTATGTTTATATTTTTAATAAAAAATAATTATTTTCACATTAAAGTACCAATGGGGTTAAATAAATTACAAAAGAAGATAATTTAAATTCAAATGAGTGTGGGTGAATCCAATGTTCCTTAACCGAGAATTTAATTCCATATATATATAATTTTATCATCGAGAATATATCCATACTATTACATCATCTCCTCTTTATAAATGTTTATTCATAAAAAGAAAAAACCCATAACATCCTGATCAAGACTAGATTAAGTGTAGGTGTAAAGGAGATCCCCTATATCATCATATCACCATTAGTATCTATCAATTAGATTATATATATTATATTTTAGTAAACATGTATATATTATAAAACTTGTAAATAATTATCAAGGATCCACTATAAATCGTTCTAGACATTGTATATAGAAATCCAAAGAGGATACATCATCAGTATTAGACAATCCATGATCATATAAAGATAAATATAAGTTAATAAAAAACTAATTTTAATTTTTAAATTATCTTGAGACCCAAATCACCAAATAAAAGATAATGCTTGCCAAATATTAATGGTTGGATGTCCCAATGATAATAGGGGGATTTCACATTCTCAACAGATAGTATGATATTAGAAATAAATCAATAAAAATATGTGTTATTATTTAATTATTCAACTATACACATTAGAAATTCTTTGATACAACTTTGTATATACGGTATTCAATTCATGTAAGCTCAAGTTACCATAGTTACAATGATGCATTATCTGACCATTCTTATTGTAGAGACCCGTATCTTGACGTACATTACATTACATTACTTTTGCGGAATACTTAGTACATAACAAAAACACACACACAAGGATCGTAATAGTTTAGTGTCTTTGGAAACTCGGAATAAAATCTTCTAATCGTGGTGAAAGATCTTCAAAATCTCCCATAAAGATCTTCCTTTTTTTTATACCTAAAACCTTTCTTTATATCCTGGGGAAAAGAAAACATAAAAGGGTGAGCTCAAATGCTCAGTAAGGGTCAACAAAGGAAATATCAATCACATAATTTTCATAAGAACATAACATTTTTGGAAATCTTAACCTGCAAAAGAGAGCATAATTTCATAACATGGGATAAATCATAGTAGTGAAATGAAATCATAACTTTAAACATTACTCATTGTGGCATACACACATAATCATAGAGAATCATTTCTTGTTAGTCAAGACTCATTGCCAAGACTATCTTAGTGGACAAAGTCCCTTTCTGAATCGAGTAATCCTCGTTTCAGTCCTGTTTCACTGAACCGGTATAACCTACCATTCCAGCGATGTCTATCTCATGAGATATAAAATCTTTACCCAATGAATTGGAGGGAGATATAGGTCCCACCCATCTCATAGTGATACCATTCTTATGTGTGCCACAAAATCATAAATCATACATCATTGCATAACCCATGTAATAAAAATGGGATTCTTAAACAACATGACATCATAAAACCATTCATATAAGATAAAGGAATTCATAAACATAATTCCATCACAACATAGTCAAATCAATGTAAAAATATGGATAGAAACATAACCCTTTATTATCTTAGATGGAAAATAATTTTGATAAAACACTTGAAATGAATTCTTGAGGAAAATATCCTTTCTTCTTCAAAATCAATTTCTTTTCAGAAAACATCATACAATTTTAAAAGAAAGAGATTTTATTAAAAATAGTCATGAAATATTTTGGAGGAAGGTTCATGAAAATAAGGCTTTATAAAACCGTAAAAATCCGTTCATGCCGTATAAGTTAAAAAAAACATTCTTCTCGTACTTTTGTCGGAAAAGTCAAAAAGTACCTCGTATGAAAAAGCGACAAAAGATTCCTTTCATATTCTTTACTAAAAACTCACCGAAGAGTAAAATTGGATTTAAACTATTGTAAGTGGATGGAAACAATATTACATATTGAAGGAACATGGACGTGGATGATAAAATACACCCCAGTAAATACTTACGAATAAACAATCTCGAATAAAAATGAGATTGTGATATTTTCCCTTACCTTATGTCCGACTTGCTTTGTAAGTGTCCAAACCTCCTGTATAATGATTTAAATCATGTTATTGACTTATTAAAGAATCATATTCATTGTTATGATATCATATATGGTTCACTTATGACATTATATTACCCGTTCTTTTGTAAATTCCATGTTAAAGAAGCGTTTTGGGTAAAATCGTTCCATTTATCGTAGGTGTTTTGACTTGTTGTTCTTGACATCATTATTACTTATATCATGATTTACTCACTTCCAGAATATAAAATATGATTTATATATCATATATATTCAGTATATATATATATATAATAGGTAGATAAATAAAATGAAAAACACCGTTCATGGAGACGGTAGTCCGTACGTACGCATGAACGCTGTTTTACTTTCCTTATTGTCTTGAAATGGAAGTAAGTAGATGACATACATATATATATACATAAATACAGTAGATTTATAATGTCATATATTTCATTATTATTTCTTATATATACTTTATAATCATTCTTAAATGGTTAACATGGAGAAAGAATCTCATCGCGTCGTGGAGACGGTAGTCCGTACGTACGCACGAGCGATGATATCATTTCCATAAATATTGAACTGAATTGGAGTGGATTATACAATATATCAGAATCAATATGATGTTGTAATAACTATGTATAGTTATTCTTTACACCATTATACCCATCCGTGTAAGGTGGTGGTGGAAAATAGATTACACCACGGCGTGGAGACGGTATTCCGTACGTACGCACGCGCGGTGATTTCTTTTTCCGTAGGATGGATAGATGGTGAAATAGGTTTGTTTCATACTTATAATAACATATAATTATATGAGTGATACTGATGTTATTACTTCATAATGAAACAACCTAAGAAGAAGAAGTGGAAGAAGAAATAAAGATGAAAGAATTGGTAACGGTAATTACCTCTTCTTTGAAGCGCCTTTTGGAGACCTTCTCTTAGGGAACTAAAATTGGTCTTTGAGTAAGACCAGAACCTCTAGGATGTTTCTAGGGAAGTGGAGAAGAGATTTTGGCAGGGGTTGGCCGAGCTTGAGTGCTCAATTTGGTGTGAGGAGGAGGGGGAGGAGGTGTCCTTTTATAGGGGAGGAGAGGGGCACCTTAGGAATTCTTAAAAATATTAATTTATAATAAATCTAACCCCACTTAAAAACCTCCACAAATGACTCATATTCGAAGCTTAGATGAGATAGGGTTGTAATATCATCAACCAATCAAATTTAGACATGTTTGGATCTTATTTTAAACCTTATCAATTAGATTTAACTCTAAGTTAAATAATTTAACTTTTACCGTGTCTTTTTGTTTTCTTTCACTATATGGTTAATACACTTACTATAACATGCCAAACGAACCCCAAATTGTTTATTATTAATATATATATCCTTATCTAAGTCATTTGGCCGAACCTTAGATTTTTAGGAATAAAATAACAATTAATAATATAATATTTGATTTAAAAACTATTTTGTGTCAATTTTGACACTATTTGATATATGATTTTTGTGAAAGTCATAACAGAATTAAATGTTCGAACCAAGTAGATTAAATCAACATTAAAATATCATAGTAACCTAGAAAATTAGTGGAATTCATAAAAATTCTCAAATTACATTTATTTTGGTGTTTATAACATCAATTATGTCAATATTTCATAAATAAGATAATTACTGCATCATCTTTGTGTCATAAATTAATTAACTTATTTGACGTCTAAAAATTACAAATAAAATACCATTATGTAGGAAATCTTTTTATCTTTCTAATGAATATTTATAGTCGAATTTATCTTATGTATAACCCCATATTAAAAATGATTTACTTATTAAACTTTGATTTTAACTATTTTAACCCTTCTTTAAATAAATTAATAATAAATGTCCTAATCTAATCCAAGTGGGCCTAAAT
The DNA here is from genome assembly GCA_963277665.1 of Viscum album. Taxonomy (NCBI): domain Eukaryota; kingdom Viridiplantae; phylum Streptophyta; class Magnoliopsida; order Santalales; family Viscaceae; genus Viscum; species Viscum album. Next base: position 1,881,732,242 of record OY728136.1, read on the forward strand.
GGTCATATTTTATTCCTAAGTTTGTTTTTGGTCGAATTTCACTTGTCCAATAGAATTAGGACATGTGTTAGGGTAATATTGATATCATATTTACCCTTAGTTACCCTATTTACTATTAACCGTGGTAAAAAAAAAAGTAAAAAGTTACTATTCACCAAAAAATTATTTTCATCTCATTGAACCACATTTTAGTCCTTGATATTAACCGTGTCTCTCGGATTTTCGAAATTCCATTCACAGAAGCGGTAAAATTAAGTTTTATGCAAAAATTCAGTTTTTAACCTACCACTTAGTAGTTTCACTATTCATCAAAAATTGATGTTTTTCAGAACAATGCCAAAATTTCATCCCAAGCTATATTTCATATTCCGAATTCAAAAATGAAGTCTATTTTACCAAATTCATAACATAAAAGTTGCATTAATTAATTTTATAATTAAATCCCGCTGTTAAAACAAATAGCGTGTTTTTAAGAAACAATATCTATCAATAGATTGACACTTGTTTATGTCTAGTTTAAATGTGAAATTACATCCAATGACCAACATTGTATTAAATTGTAAAAATATATTCTAAATATACTTTAAAACCACTCCAATTAATGATTTATCACTATTAATTATTTCGATTAAAAAAGTTGTTTTTAATTATAATTTAGTAATTTTTCACTATTCATCAGAATATGAAAGTTATCCGAAAAGTACCAAAATTTCACCTTAGGCTAAATTCGATACTCCGAATCCAAGAATGAAGTTCATTTTAAAAATAAGATTTACAGAATTTTAAAAAGTGGTTATTACTATTCATAACGGCTAGTTTTAATAATATTTTTATAGCATATCGTTGTTTAGTGAAACTCGGTATTGCGTACTACACACGCTATCGAGGAAGGTCGCGATTGCGTGTAATGCAAGACAAGTCAAGGATGTGTGTTGTGCAAACTCCTTTTGGTGTAGCGTACAACACAAGACATTAATAAAATTAAAAAGAATATTTTTTTATAAAATCTTGGGCTGTTACATTCTACCCCCCTTAAAATGAATTTCGCCCTCGAAATTCGTCGGGGTTATAAATGGTTTACTATTTGAAAGTTTCTTTAATAGAAACCCACATAGTAAAAGGGAATACCAAAACTTGGCTTTAAAAACTAAAGTATGAAATGTAACGATTACCCAAATAAACTAATCACTGGGTTTCCACATAGGTGAAAATATGGATATGGAAGAGAAATCTAAGCATCATGTTCTGATGGAGAGTGGTAGAGAACATTGCTATGGAAAAGCCAGTAATCACAAATCCATAGATTTGTGATGATATAAGGTACCATCTGATTCATCAGGTATAAGAGAACTAGGACAACATTTTTGGTTTTCAAGATCATTTCCCTAAAGTTAAAGAATTTGAAATAGAATAAATACTTACTTTATTTTGGTACAATCTCACTGTTGTTCGTGCCTTTAACAATTTCCACTTCATCTCTTAAATAAATGAAGTTGAATTTGTTATTCGTGAAGTGTTAGTAGATCATGTGATAGAATGACGGGTCATTCCATCTGTTTCAAACAAAAGGTTAGCAAAATTATATACATAAGTCGATCTATAGTGAGATTAATCACATATGGACTTATACTTCATATATCATACTGCTTAATATAATAAAACTAGTTTCTACTAAACAGGGACTTCCTGTAGGCTAGTGGTAGGCGATAAAGGCCAGTCGCACTTCGGTTGTGGGTTTGATTCCTACAGCCTTGTCCGAAGCGATGGGATGTCGCCCGTCCTGTAGGTTGTCCCTTTTTCTAAAACTACGTTACTATAACATCCCATCAATAATATCGAAAATCTTCTATCCTTAAACAATACTAACTTATGTCCAACATAATCCAGTCTAATCTTTAGGCTTATACATAATACTGCAGTCCACTCTCATAATATAGTGACATCGATTACCAGAGATTTAATACTGTCGTTGATCCCCACATATCATAAGATATGTCTTGTTGGTCACATTCCAAACATTCAAAGTCCTTAATCGTGTATTCTCTTGAATACCTTAGTGAAAACATGAGTGCAGTTAAAAGTTAACACTTTCCACATACCAAAATCCTCAAAATTCTATATACTCAAACCATGATATCACTTAGTCCTTATATCAATCATGAGCTCATGAATACTGTTAAACAATTAATTTTCTCATTTTCCCTTCATTATGCGCATAATATCTCAATCACTTTGAATACCACATTAGACCAATACATAAATATTCCAATACTCCATGATAAAACATTATTTTGGAATCCCATTACATAAACACTTAATCATTCCACCACATCATTTTCATATTCAACATCGCCAATAGTGATCGCATGTGACTTCCCTTTGTCCTTTGCCTTAAGTGGTTGCTCATGTTGATCATCACTAACCCTTGGATTAGGGCAATTATTAGCATAATGCCCCATTTCTTTGCACTTGAAGCATTGAAGTGTTGGTAGTGCGTTCTCTGCAGTGTTTGCTTTATTCACATCATTAGAAAACCTTTTTCCATTACTTCGACACTCAGCTGCTCGATGACCTTCTTTTCCACACTTAAAACATTTTCTAGTCCCTTTAAGACAATCTCCACCATGCTTCTTTCCACACTTTGTGCATAAGGAAAAATTCATCTTCTTTTCACCATTATTCTGGGATTTCTCCTTGAACTCCATCTTTCGTTTCTTGTCAAAACCATGAGATGGATATGTAACACCAACTTCCATTTCTACCTTGATAGCACAACGCACAATTTCTTCATAGCTACTGAAGTCTCTTATAGCTAATGCCCTTCGAAGACTTGGTTTTAAGCCACTGAAAAATCGATCAACTTTACTTTCAGGTTGGATGATAATTCCAGAAGCATACCTTGCAAGTCTTGTAAAATTTTCTTCATAGGTACCAACAGATTCATCATCCCTTTGCTTCAGTTCAAGAAACTCTTTCTCCATCTTTTTTCGAAGAATACGAGGGAAGTACTTACTGAAAAACAAGTTCTTGAACTCGTCCCATTCCATGGACTCAATTTCATCTCTTGGCCTCGTATTCTTGATAAGATTCCACCATTGGTCAGCTTCACCTTCCAAACGATATACTGCTAAGATGACTTTATCATGTTCAGAACATTGAAGAACTGAAAATATCTTTTCAGTAGTACTAATCCATTGTTCAGCAACTAATGGATCAGTAGACCCACTGAAAGAAGGTGGACGTTGCCTCATGAAGGACTCAATAGAATATTGTTCCCTTCTCTGCTCATTTGGAAGTCCAGAATGATTCATAGCTTGTGTAAGTATAGCAATAAGATTTTGCACTCCATCTCCCATAACATTTGTTTGTTCAGGAGGGAAATCATTGCATTGTCCATTGCATTGATCAACACGGTTCCTTCGGGTTCCAGCCATCGTCTAAAACCCATAAAGAATAGTGTGAGAGGCAAAAATCATGTTAGGGAAAACAACATAATAAAGGGGGAGTACCTTCAATATCCAACATCTTAGGTTTAATTCTATGATCGTTAGCGTAATTCTATTACTATAACCTATACGTATACTTAACCTTAGAGACATCCCTAGACATACCTTAGAAATATCTCTAGGGATCTCACTAACGATTTCGAATCCTAGTTTCCAAAGGTTGACTAAACCTTTCCTCTGATACCAACTGTAGAGACCCGTATCTTGACGTACATTACATTACATTACTTTTGCGGAATACTTAGTACATAACAAAAACACACACACAAGGATCGTAATAGTTTAGTGTCTTTGGAAACTCGGAATAAAATCTTCTAATCGTGGTGAAAGATCTTCAACATCTCCCATAAAGATCTTCCTTTTTTTTATACCTAAAACCTTTCTTTATATCCTGGGGAAAAGAAAACATAAAAGGGTGAGCTCAAATGCTCAGTAAGGGTAAACAAAGGAAATATCAATCACATAATTTTCATAAGAACATAACATTTTTGGAAATCTTAACCTGCAAAAGAGAGCATAATTTCATAACATGGGATAAATCATAGTAGTGAAATGAAATCATAACTTTAAACATTACTCATTGTGGCATACACACATAATCATAGTGAATCATTTCTTGTTAGTCAAGACTCATTGCCAAGACTATCTTAGTGGACAAAGTCCCTTTCTGAATCGAGTAATCCTCGTTTCAGTCCTGTTTCACTGAACCGGTATAACCTACCATTCCAGCCATGTCTATCTCATGAGATATAAAATCTTTACCCAATGCATTGGAGGGAGATATAGGTCCCACCCATCTCATAATGATACCATTCTTATGTGTGCCACAAAATCATAAATCATACATCATTGCATAACCCAAGTAATAAAAATGGGATTCTTAAACAACATGACATCATAAAACCATTCATATAAGATAAAGGAATTCATAAACATAATTACATCACAACATAGTCAAATCAATGTAAAAATATGGATAGAAACAGAACCCTTTATTATCTTAGATGGAAAATAATTTTGATAAAACACTTGAAATGAATTCTTGAGGAAAATATCCTTTCTTCTTCAAAATCAATTTCTTTTCACAAAACATCATACAATTTTAAAAGAAAGAGATTTTTTTAAAAATAGTCATGAAATATTTTGGAGGAAGGTTCATGAAAATAAGGCTTTATAAAACCGTAAAAATCCGTTCGTGCCGTATAAGTTAAAAAAAACATTCTTCTCGTACTTTTGTCGGAAAAGTCAAAAAGTACCTCGTATGAAAAAGCGACAAAAGATTCCTTTCATATTCTTTACTAAAAACTCACCGAAGAGTAAAATTGGATTTAAACTATTGTAAGTGGATGGAAACAATATTACATATTGAAGGAACATGGACGTGGATGATAAAATACACCCCAGTAAATACTTACGAATAAACAATCTCGAATAAAAATGAGATTGTGATATTTTCCCTTACCTTATGTCCGACTTGCTTTGTAAGTGTCCAAACCTCCTGTATAATGATTTAAATCATGTTATTGACTTATTAAAGAATCATATTCATTGTTATGATATCATATATGGTTCACTTATGACATTATATTACCCGTTCTTTTGTAAATTCCATGTTAAAGAAGCGTTTTGGGTAAAATCGTTCCATTTATCGTAGGTGTTTTGACTTGTTGTTCTTGACATCATTATTACTTATATCATGATTTACTCACTTACAGAATATAAAATATGATTTATATATCATATATATTCAGTATATATATATATATAATAGGTAGATAAATAAAATGAAAAACACCGTTCATGGAGACGGTAGTCCGTACGTACGCATGAACGCTGTTTTACTTTCCTTATTGTTTTGAAATGGAAGTAAGTAGATGACATACATATATATATACATAAATACAGTAGATTTATAATGTCATATATTTCATTATTATTTCTTATATATACTTTATAATCATTCTTAAATGGTTAACATGGAGAATGAATCTCATCGCGTCGTGGAGACGGTAGTCCGTACGTACGCACGAGCGATGATATCATTTCCATAAATATTGAACTTAATTGTAGTGGATTATACAATATATCAGAATCAATATGATGTTTTAATAACTATGTATAGTTATTCTTTACACCATTATACCCATCCGTGTAAGGTGGTGGTGGAAAATAGATTACACCACGGCGTGGAGACGGTATTCCGTACGTACGCACGCGCGGTGATTTCTTTTTCCGTAGGATGGATAGATGGTGAAATAGGTTTGTTTCATACTTATAATAACATATCAGTATATGAGTGATACTGATGTTATTACTTCATAATGAAACAACCTAAGAAGAAGAAGTGGAAGAAGAAATAAAGATGAAAGAATTGGTAACGGTAATTACCTCTTCTTTGAAGCGCCTTTTGGAGACCTTCTCTTAGGGAACTAAAATTGGTCTTTGAGTAAGACCAGAACCTCTAGGATGTTTCTAGGGAAGTGGAGAAGAGATTTTGGCAGGGTTTGGCCGAGCTTGAGTGCTCAATTTTGTGTGAGGAGGAGGGGGAGGAGGTGTCCTTTTATAGGGGAGGAGAGGGGCACCTTAGGAATTCTTAAAAATATTAATTTATAATAAATCTAACCCCACTTAAAAACCTCCAAAAATGACTCATATTAGAAGCTTAGATGATATAGGGTTGTAATCTCATCAACCAATCAAATTTAGACATGTTTGGATCTTATTTTAAACCTTATCAATTAGATTTAACTCTAAGTTAAATAATTTAACTTTTACCGTGTCTTTTTGTTTTCTTTCACTATATGGTTAATACACTTACTATAACATGCCAAACGAACCCCAAATTGTTTATTATTAATATATATATCCTTATCTAAGTCATTTGGCCGAACCTTAGATTTTTAGGAATAAAATAACAATTAATAATATAATATTTGATTTAAAAACTATTTTGTGTCAATTTTGACACTATTTGATATATGATTTTTGTGAAAGTCATAACAGAATTAAATGTTCGAAACAAGTTGATTAAATAAACATTAATATATAATAGTAACCTAGAAAATTAGTGGAATTCATAAAAATTCTCAAATTACATTTATTTTGGTGTTTATAACATCAATTATGTCAATATTTCATAAATAAGATAATTACTGCATCATCTTTGTGTCATAAATTAATTAACTTATTTGACGTCTAAAAATTACAAATAAAATACCATTATGTAGGAAATTTTTTTAGCTTTCTAATGAATATTTATAGTCGAATTTATCTTATGTATAACCCCATATTAAAAATGATTTACTTATTAAACATTGATTTTAACTATTTTAACCCTTCTTTAAATAAATTAATAATAAATGTCCTAATCTAATCCAAGTGGGCCTAAATGGTCATATTTTATTCCTAAGTTTGTTTTTGGTCGAATTTCACTTGTCCAATAGAATTAGGACATGTGTTAGGGTAATATTGATATCATATTTACCCTTAGTTACCCTATTTACTATTAACCGTGGTAAAAAAAAAGTAAAAAGTTACTATTCACCAAAAAATTATTTTCATCTCATTGAACCACATTTTAGTCCTTGATATTAACCGTGTCTCTCGGATTTTCGAAATTCCATTCACAGAAGCGGTAAAATTAAGTTTTATGCAAAAAATCAGTTTTTAACCTACCACTTAGTAGTTTCACTATTCATCAAAAATTGATGTTTTTCAGAACAATGCCAAAATTTCATCCCAAGCTATATTTCATATTCCGAATTCAAAAATGAAGTCTATTTTACCAAATTCATAACATAAAAGTTGCATTAATTAATTTTATAATTAAATCCCGCTGTTAAAACAAATAGCGTGTTTTTAAGAAACAATATCTATCAAAAGATTGACACTTGTTTATGTCTAGTTTAAATGTGAAATTACATCCAATGACCAACATTGTATTAAATTGTAAAAATATATTCTAAATATACTTTAAAACCACTCAAATTAATGATTTATCACTATTAATTATTTCGATTAAAAAAGTTGTTTTTAATTATAATTTAGTAATTTTTCACTATTCATCAGAATATGAAAGTTATCCGAAAAGTACCAAAATTTCACCTTAGGCTAAATTCGATACTCCGAATCCAAGAATGAAGTTCATTTTGAAAAATAAGATTTACAGAATTTTAAAAAGTGGTTATTACTATTCATAACGGCTAGTTTTAATAATATTTTTATAGCATATCGTTGTTTAGTGAAACTCGGTATTGCGTACTACACACGCTATCGAGGAAGGTCGCGATTGCGTGTAATGCAAGACAAGTCAAGGATGTGTGTTGTGCAAGTATCTTTTGGTGTAGCGTACAACACAAGACATTAATAAAATTAAAAAGAATAATTTTTTATAAAATATTGGGCTGTTACATTTATAAATACCCTGAATCATTATCGTAATGATTCTTCAAGAATAGTCCTCATTATTAAAGAAACAATTCATTATCATCCTTTCCTCAATTTTAGGACATTAATAAAAGTAATATAATTCCATTGTTGATGTGAAACACCATTGGGGGAATACAAATCCTCTATTTTATAAAATTATTTTATTTCATTATTTACATACAACATTAGTCTTCATTATCACCATGCTTAGATCATTCTCTTTAACAAAATTCAGTTTCTTAATTATTGTTAATCCATACCTTGTTCAAAATTATCACATTTTTATCATCTAATTAATAGTTAAAATGTTTATCCTAACAACACTTTTCCAGATTATGTTACTTATGGTCAAATAATTCCATTGATAATGGGGATGAATTTGGGGAGACTTATTTTTAAAATCTGTTTTCATACAAAATATGTCTTTATAACATGTTAACACTCAATAAATTCAAATTTGAATTCTCAACCTCAATCGTACATAAAGAATTTAAAGTGATGAAGAAAATTATTATTTAATGGTGCTTATCCTTCTTGGAAGGATACTTCATTCCAAGGTGGATTACTCTCCATAACCATGGATTCTTCACTATAAGAAAATGTAAACCCGTATTACATATATGTTCATAGAATCCCACTATCCCTTTTTAGAGTCACCCTAAAATGTGAAACTTGAAAATTTGTAAATATTATAACAGAACATATGTAATTAAGAATAAATTTAATGTATTGTTTCTACAAAAAAAATTGAAATATCTTTATCAATGATATTTCATAAATGTTCATGAAAAAATGTTCGCTTCATATAGATTGTGATTTGGATCTACTTCTTTATACTGAACGACTTTTTAAATTAACATATAGATCTTTTAATAAATTGATAAAGATGCAGAATTATGAAATTAAAGAATCTAGATCTCATTATATACAAATATTTTGATCCACTATTTTCTAAACAATACAATCCATATAAACTTATTATAACATCCTCAATATTGTGCATGCTATTTTTTTACAAAAGTTGAGATATTTACTTTTTCCCACTATCAAAATATTCTTATATTCATTTTTCCAAATTCATATCATTTAATACGATAAAATTTCTCCCATTACAGTTAACATCATCATATTTAAAGTGATTGATTTTTTTCCTACTATCCAAATCCTTCATTATAAAAATTATACTTAAGGAATCCTCCATTTTTTATGAAATTCAATCAAATTATGCCCAATATGGAAAATGTTTCTCAGTTAGTCACTAATGTACCCTTCCATAAATCATCTTCTAAAACCACTAACTTCGTTCTTCACAACATAAATTATCTAGGATATAGCTTGTTTCTAAATTAAAATGATCAACATGAATTTTATTTCACTTTTCATATCCTAAAACACAGATTAGGTTTTCGTAAAAAAACTAAAAATGAATTATAACAATATTTACTATTGATTTCTGAAACAAAATAGGAGTATATTATCACCATATCAATATTAAAAATATAATATCCACAGATTATTAATAAACAAACTATTCTTTATAACTTTTAATAGTTCTCAATTAAACACTATTCAAAACATAACTCAAATATTAATCCTAAAAATTTATTTTTAATATTCACATCAATAATCATAAATAACATATAAAATTTTATATTTAAACCATTTAGGATCATATTCAATACCAAAGAATTTTATTTCATTAGAATATTCTATTTATAGAATTTGTTTTTCAGATATATCTATTTTGTTTCAAAATTCATATAGTTAGTGATGCTCTATACTCCTGATAAATTCATAAAAGACATCCGAATGTCATTTATTGAAGTGATAATTCTAGAAACATTATTTTATTCAAAAAGGAAGAGTATATATGAGAATTCATAATACTCATACCTAAATTTACCTATATAGATCAATTATAATATGTGGTTCATCAAAATTCATACTCATATGTCAATTCAATTAGGTGGAATAAATATCATACATGATAACCAAATTTCATAGTTGTAGATCATTCTACATATTGGTGACACCAATCTCATATGCATGGCTAAAATAAACTATGTGGGTAACTAAATGTCATATATGTATATCAATTCATTTATGATGGGAAAAAATATTTTACATGTATATCATAGGGTAAATTTATTTTTCCAATATTCAATTTCAATCATAGTAATTCCATAACATGGTATATGAGATTTAATGATATCCATACACCCATATCTCATGATAAATACTTATTCTTTAAATATTGGTTATGATACTAATAGAAACACCACAATTTAACTCATACATAATTACCATTTATATATAATTCTCTGAGTCACTTACTTACCCAATCCATTTTTAGGGGTTTAGGTAGTTGTGGAATCTCCTTTATGTAATAAAATTAGGACTACTCATCATATCTTCATTTTCAATTAATAACTGGATTTTATCATTCTATAAGATGAATTCAACATTTTCCACAAAATTATCCTTAGATAAAACGTTTATACTCTTATTATTAATAATATCACTATTTATACCATAGAGAAATAGAAATATAAGAATGGGTGGGCTCAGATGCCCATTAAGGGTAAACATGAGAGGTATAAATCAATGATCATATGAAATAAATATACAAAACAATTTCAATGATAAGTTATCATAATTACATATGAAAATCATACCCAATTAGTGAAATATTATTAATCATGAGCTATAGAATAATGATTAGTGATATCAAAATAAATTAGTCAAAAGAGTATATTAATCCATAACCAATCATTGGACATGAGAATATATAATTAGAATAATAGATATGTTTTCGAAATACATAGAAGTATGGATAATCATTTCCTTGTGGAAGTATAACTTCCAAGACTATTATATTAGAAATAATCCCATACGGTATTAGGTTTACTCCCCATTCCATCATTTCCTTAGTCAAGGCTCACTACCTAGACTATCATGGTAGAAAAATTACACTACTAAACTACATTCACTCCCCGTTCCAGTTCATATTATCTCATGAGAAATCATTATTTACTTAATAAATTGGAGGATTAATATTAGGGCTACACATCAAATAATGTGAACTATATATAATTTTTCCATAAGATCATAAATTCACTGATCATTTCTTCATATAATAACTTATGAATTTGAAAAGGGTTTAAAAATATTTCATAATAACATAATCGTTATCCATCTAAAAAAAGTATATGGTACCATAAAAAAATTAGTTATTTCATAACAACTTAATAGACCTTGGGGATGAAACCAATATTTTTAAATATTTTATCATAATAAAATCAAACTATGGAAAAGTAACAGTTTTCATACTATCATCATACATGTAATAAAATGTTCACTGAAAATAGAGGATAAATAAGGTCAAATTTTATTAGAAATATTTTTATCAAAAATTTATTATCAAAGAAAGGATAATCAATTTAAAGAATTTATACCACATAAATAACTATAATATAACGTGTTTTAATGTTTTTAAATGAAAAATACGATATAATTTTTCTTATTTTAAATTTAACATAGAAAATCTAAAAAATAAATGATATTATATCAGAAACCTTAACCACTTTGGTAACATTGGAATCATAAATAATGAAAAAGAAATAAAATAAAATAGAACATAAATAAAATTAATATGAATATTATTATGATATAATATATCTAATATATATTATATAAACCATATTAATACAAATAATATCATAACATGACACATGTCTCAAAGAATTTTTTTACGAAGAAGCCTTACCATTTTCGTAATTTATGATTCAAAACATCATAAAAGGCCGAAAAAAATATATTGGTTTTTAGATAATTATAATTTGAATTAAATGTATCATAAAATATTTTAATTTTAATTATATACACAATTCAAGATAAACATGTGGTCAATAAGGATGGTGTATCTGAAAAATATATGTGAGCCATGAAACCCTTACCCATGGTCTAGAATTTCATCACACATTCTATTAACCTCATATTAAATAAATATATATATATATATATATATATATTAAATTTATAAAATTACAAATTTAATATTCTAATTCCTTAATGATTCACTTATAATATTCAATTAGTATCTCATAAATATTTCTCCCTTAAAATCTACATTCCAGGTGTTCACCATTATTATTTTAAAGCAAGATCTAGTTTGGTGGTTCTATTCCTAGCACTATGGTCATGGTTTCGAAATATGTTGAATGAAAATACAATAATAATTATCATATTTATTGATAATATAAACTTTTTTAACCATTTATATATGTTAGTGATTAAAAATGAATAAATCACTTCACTGAGTTGGTAGTCAGCACATACACATGCATGATATATTCACTTTTCAATGGATGAAATGGAATAATGGTAAATAATATTTGAATATTAAGTAATAATAAATATATCATATATTTAAAAAATATACATTAAATATATCTTTATTACCATCTGTGTAAATGGGAAAAAATGAATCATATTGCATCATGGCGATGGTTGCAACACATACACATAAGTGATGTTATCATATTCCAATGTATGGTTGGTTCAGAAGGTCCTAAATTGAAAAAAAAATCACAAAAATAATATATGAAAATTTAATAAATCTATATATTCATCAATTAGTGGATGTGATGACTGATAAAATATAGAGGTCAACAAGATTGTAGTCTGTGCGTATGCACGACAATGTTTTCCTTTTCAATTTGGATGAAAGATATATAGATAATGGTTATTATATTAATAAAATAAACATTGAGAACATTAATGTTACTCATTTCACTATATTAACATAGTTAAATAATATTTTGATTAATTATATGAATAAATAAAATTATACGGATTTCGGGAATACAATTACCTATTCTTTGAGAAACATCTTTTGGATATCGTCGCAAGGACTCCTAGATTGAAATTTTAAGAATAAAATAACCTCTATAACATGTAAAATAAAATTTATAAAGTATATTTTTAGGTTTTTGTCAAGCTAAGAGGCTCAATACATTATTAATAAAAGGGGAGATGAGGTTACCTTTTAAAAGTATGGGGAGTATAATCATTGTAATCATTCAAAAATTTAAATAAATATAGTCACTTTTCATAGAAAAGTGGATAAAAATTTGATAAATTTATATGGTGGGATTATATTATATATAAATAAATTTTAAAAAAATATAATCTTTAAAAATATTAATATTATTTTAGCCCTTATCTCTTTAGTTAAACTAATCGTTAACCCCTTTAACCGTTATTACTGTAATAAGATACATAGTCATTAAGGGTAAATAATGTCATTTGAAAAGGGATATCAGATCACATGTAGAATATGGTAGATATTATATTACTTATACAGTGAATTTTAAAATTTTTAAAAAATTTATTTTTTCTAATACAATTAATTAAATATTATTTATACTTAAATATCCTTGAATTCATTTTCAGTACTAATAACATAAAATGATATTAAAAAATTAATATTACCCTATACTAAATATTTTAATATTAAAATCATTAATTATCTATCCTTTTGATCCATTAAATTCTTCAATAAATTTTAATTATCCAAAAAACATAGCTCTTAATAGTTTAAAACTATTTAAATTAATATTATACCCACTTTCACAAATGCTGCATCAATGATGTTGATGCATTTTTTTTAATTAGAGCATTAGAAAAATTTACAAAATTATTATAATAAAAATATTTTTTTCATCTTAAAAACATTAAAACCATTCTTACAAATTTTTAATATAACGAGAACATATTGAAGATATTTAATTAATAAGTGACATTTTTTATATATTCAATATGTAATATAATATAAAGATCGTTATCAAATGAAAATAAACCAAATTTACATTATTTCAAATAAATGATGGTTTTGGTCAATATAAAATCATAAAAAGCTTAAAATTCAAGTGAATGATATATTTTGAGGCCATATTTCATTGTTTTAACAATGATTAACCCATTTTATTCTTTAGGAAGGAGATAAATTTTTACATTGGTTAGTATTCATTATCACTAAAAACAAAATGGAACTGATTAGAAAATTAGAACATTATGATCCCAAATTTATAATTTATTTTCTATTATTCAATTTCAATAATTTTTTAATACTAATTTCAATATAAGATCACAAAACAAAATGAAAAATTATTTTTATTGAAATGATCATTTTAGGAAAAAAAAAGAATTTATTCCAATATAATTTAAAATTGAGATAATCAGTGAAATATTTAAATTATGTTAAATAAAATAAAGCATAATTTAATTTAAAAAATAGTAATTGAAATACAAATAAAAAACTATTTTTTTAAATATAAGTACCAATAATATGTTTAATTTCAATAAAAACATAACATGGATTTCCAAAATTTCAAATGTAATTTTATTATTTGAATAGTATATTTTCAAATGAAATACATTAAATATTAAATATTCATATTTCCTATGATTTTTTTTCATAATCTATCATCCAATTCTTATATCGTAATGTATTCATAATTATTATTTTGTTTTTAAAATCAGCATGACTCAATATTTACAAAAAAATGAACTATTTAGATAAAACCCAAATATTCACACTAATATAATTTTTAAAAGATGAATCCAAAAATGAAGTTCAATTAAATTAATTTAAATAATAAAATTCCAAATTTTATCTTTAAAATGGAAAATATATTATATAATGTAAACCGACTTTTATAAAAAAAAAGACCCTTTAAAACATTAACTACTCATAACCATATGTGATTTTATTATTATAATTTAATATTGAATATATATTAAATAGGAAAAATGAAATAATTTTGATTATGAAAAATGTTTCAATATATATATCATAATGTGTTTACTCTTATTCACAGATTCTAAAAAATGAATATGTTTTTAAAATCATAATTTGATCATAATATTTACCTAGAATATCATAGATTATTTATGTTCATTGATGCTTCTGGAACAAAATATTGAATATAGTATTTATTTAAAATACAAAACATTATATAATCTAAGGGTGTCCTATTATACCACGTTAAATAATTTGTGTTCTTGTAATTATAGTTTTTGTCAAATTGAGATGGTTTATATCATTTTTAGAGTAAATTACAACCTATCGAAGATACATAGACACAGACACACAGATATATATATATATATATATATATATATATATATATATATATTGTCATTTGATATTTTTTCCTCATATAATTCATTTATATCTTTACATTGGTTGTATTGGGTTAATATTTTAGTGTTTTACTTGTCTCTAGGTCTACAAACAATTGGAACATAGTTAGGGAAAACCTTAGTGTTATTCCTACGAAACCATGAACCATTTTTTAGAGTTATTTAAGAGGGTGAAAATAGGGGCGTAGTTAGTCCAAAACATTCATCATTCCCCTAAAAATGTGTTACATGGCATAGTGGTGTTCCACATGGTTCTTGCTTGTTTTTTCTAGCCGTTCAACCAAACTATATATCATATCATATAACCCACAATGGGGTGCATGAATGGAAAATTGGTTTCCAATCTATGGGATGTGAATTAATGAATACAACCTATTATTTTATGTTTTGAAGCTCATTCATTACGACTCATTTTTTCACTTCTGAAATATAATCCTATCTAATGGTAACCCACTTGGATATTTCGGATATTTTTTCCCTCAATAAGCCAATTTCGAAGGATCTATGGGCACTTGATTTATTTTTACAAATGTATATTTCCATTCAATTTCATTAATTATTTCTCACTAATATTGGATATTATCTCCCTGAATGTAACCTTATATCAGATATTTTTATGCAAGATCCATGATTATTTACATGATATAATTATATTTCTCATTTATCAATTATGGGATTGGTATTAATTTTCCAAATATTAATTTTTTGTATTATATCTGTATGTTCCCCCGTAGGTTGGTTCAAGACCTTCATCTCTCTGATAATTGATCCCTTATTGGATGATTTCTAATACAATGAATTGAGGTATGAGGTTTCATAATATAATCCCTACATATCAAAATAGTATTTTCTTGAATGGATTGGAAAAAATATTATTAATTGATTTCAAATAATGAATTTATATTCTAGATTAATGATTTCAAATGGAATGGTGTTATGGAAACCATTGGGAAATGAATTTTGATTAAAAAGTTTTGATTCTTGAAAAAATTATTTCTAATTTGAATGAATTATTTGAGGAATGGAACTGATGATGATTATTTTTAGAAATGAGTGACTGAAATGATTTATGGATTTAGAATGGAATGAATTAGTATGAATGACATGCTTTTTAATCGAAGGCATTTTTCATTTGTTTTTTCAAATGAAATGGAATATTTATAACATTATTTCGGAATTCTAGAATGAGGACTTGTGAAATAGAATTGAGAAAAATTAATTCCCCCTTGATTGATTTCGATGGATGGCCAGATAAACTGGGTATCTTGGTGGGTAGTCTAAGACAAGGGAAATATAAATGTAATATATCGACATAGAAAGGGATTAATAATTAAAACAAAACTAAACATTGATGAGTTAAGTGGTTCCATTCTTTGGGATCAAATTTCATTCTCTATAGGCATGTGATCTAGGGATGTGTCCACCCTTGGAGCCACCCCAAATGGCCCGAATGCCTTCTTTTTATTTTATTATAGATAATACCCCTTTTAAGGGTTTAAGGGAAACCGTACATGACCCGTAGGCCCATGGAACAAGCCCGACATGTCCCGCAATACATGGCCCGAAGGCCCAGAGGCATTTCATGCCCATTACATAACCCGTAAGCCCAGCCCACTAGAACTGCCCCTCCCTAGCGTCTTGCATCATTGATCGCCTTAGCTCACCACCTTGCATTGCTGATTGGATAGCATTTCCCCATACAAAGCTGGATGGTGCCTTGTCCCGATGGCGACTGCCATACCCTCTCATTCTTCCAATCCGGTTAGCTCTGCATCTAGTGGATGCTACTCATGTTTCTCTTGAACCTCTTCTGGGTTCTGTTCTGTGTGAACTAGGCTACTCCATGGTCTACATGACCCGAAGGCCCTGTGGCCCGAAGGCCTTTGATGACTCGTAGGCCCTGGAGACCCGTAGGCCCAAACCGGTGGCCCGAAGGCCCAAATCAGGTGAATAGTTCCGGCTATTACAGTGCCGAATAGTGACTACTACAGTATCCATAGGGACTATAACCATATTTATATTATTGAAAATGAATTATTACTATCAATTTTTTAAACAATTTTCCTATGATTGAAGATGAATTATTACATGTCAATGTTTACAAAATCACCTTTAATTATTATTTCTATTTACATACATATTCATCTATGTTTTATGGAAAATACTTATTTTTATCCACAATATTATTTTAATAGAGAATATTGGAAATTATTTTTTAGGCATTTTGAAAATAATTACCAATCCATGTTTTTTTTAATGTTATGAACATTTGGTTTATATGATATAGACTACTTATTAAATTCTTGGTGGAAGCCTGTTAGGATAGTGTTTTTCATACCCCAAATAAATCATTAGGAATATGTGGATTTTATTTTTCTAGTTATCAGAAATAGAAACACACCACTTAGAGTTGGTTGGTGTCATTAAATTCCCATCATTAGGAGTTAGTGGAGATAGTAGGTGAATATGTTCCACCAATTACATGAAGTTCGTGGTGCATATGTCATTTTTGGTTTTATAGATTAATGATATTGATGTTATATATTGGGTTTTTTGTTCACCTTTGTTTGGTACATTATTCTTGTTAACTGCATTGACATACTAGCTCTTTATGGATTGTAATCCACTTCTTCTTATTTATTGTTTATTATTATAGAGAAATTTTTCCCCTCGATCATGTTATATGTAACATCCCAATTAAGTAATGAATAATTGATATTTTTATCTATCTATTAATTATTAAGGTAGTGTTTTAGAGGTTTAAAATGAAAATAAATACAATCTTATGCATGGAATACACTAATATTCTTAAAAGATTATTTTACTGCCTTTTAATGGAAAACCCTTTTTAAATCTATCTTTTAACAATTTTATAAGCTATGTTTTTCAAAATAAACTTATTATTTATGATTGGGACATAAAAAATTACTTTGTGTGAATTTTTGGTATTTTCCTGATAAAGTTCATTTTTTAATGAATAGTGAAAAATGTTGTATTTTAATTCAAAAACTATTTTTAATATAATTTATTTATATGATTAGATTTTATTTTAAATTGGTTTTGAAGTGAAATTAGAATATATTTTTACCATTTTATCCAATGGTGGTCATTGGAATCAATTTCACTTTGATATTGGACTTAAACTACTGTCAATCTTTTGATACTTATTGTTCCATAAAAACATGCTATTTGCCATGACAGCGGGAATTAGTTATTAAATTAATTAATGCAACTTACAATTTTTGAATTTTGTAAAATAGACATCATTTTTGAATTCAGAATATCAAATATATCTTAGGGTGAAGTTTTGGTATCTTTCTGAAAAACTTCAATTTTTGATGAATACTGAAACCACTAAGTGGTTGTTAAAGAAACTGATTTTTCGTTTAAATTAAACATTGCCACTTCTGTGATTTTATTTTCAAAAATCCAATATACATGGTTGAAATTAATAAGTAAAATGTGGTTCAATGAGATTAAAATAATTTTCTGGTGAATAGTAACTTTTAAGTTCTTAATCGCGATTAGTGGTAATTAGTGTAGTTTAAGGTAAAAATAATGTTTTAATAATATTAGATGAGCTTGAAACATGTCCTACCCTCATTGGATGTGTAATTGCCGAATAAGAAAATCCATGGGTCATCTTGGGGACCCCATGGAGCCACTTTGGTTGGGAAATGACATAAATAACTTTTTATTTAATGTTAAAGTAAAAATGACCCAAATAAGAGATGTTTTATTAAAACAATTTTTACATGGGGTTATACAAGTCATATTTTTTATTATAAATAGTCATTGGAAAGATAAAAATATTTCCTACATCATAGTATTTTTGTTTTATAATTTTTAGACTTTAAATAAATTAAATTATTTATAACATCATGATGATGCAGCGATTACCTCATTAATAAAGGATTTAAATAAAATGAAAAGATAATGTAAAATCTTTTACCTACACATGTCCAAAACCTATTGGATGGGTGGATTTAGAACCCTTATCACCTTACCCTAGAATTATATCAATCTGGGACCTCTTAAATCCGAATACCATTTTAAAATAAAGTGACTTTTCATTACTTTCCAAGAGTGCCCCTCCTCTCCTCTTATAAAAGGCCCCCAACTCTACCTCCTTACCCACACTCCCAAAGCCTTTGGCTCGGCCAACCCCTGCCCATTTTGTCTCTCCACTTCCTTCTATTACTAATTTAAGCCTCACTTTGGGGAGAAGTCTTCCCAAGGAATCCTTTGAGCTCAAATCTAAGAGAGTTACCCGATTTTGAGGTAATGTCTTCACTTGAGTCCTTTTGTTTTATTTTGCTTCTCCAACCCCCTAAACACTTTTTATTCATTTAATTTGTAACAACTCCAGTATCTTCAATATACTAGGATTTTTTTATAAGAAGGATTCGAGCTGCACTTACACATACCTACATCTAATGGTTAAGGGACATACTGTTTCCGTGGATGGTGAATTTATGCCTCCCGAAAGGATGATTGTTCAACATTCTTTTTATCACCTTAAAAGGTGGCCATTAAGATGTCACTATATTTATATATGATATATAATATGTTTATGTTTTCCTTAAGCTTCTGTATTTTTCATTTTGGGCATAGTTTTATTGTTTCCATGATGGGTAAACGCGATATCTTCATTTAAGGAAATGCGGACTACCGCCCCCTCAAAGTGATTTTATTCGTTAAATACCATATGTTGGACGTATAAAGGATGGAACTATGATATTATATATGATATTATACTGGAATTATAATATACCTTTATATCATTATGATTACATTTTATAAAATATGAAATAGAAATGAATGTAGCGTTCATGCGTACGTACGACTTACCGTCTCCATGAACGATGCATTTCATTTCTTACCTCTAAATGATTATGTAATATTATAAATGCATGCATGTACTGGATATATATGAAATATATGATATCTACATCATGAATACCATTCTAGATATAATAGATACATGAACAACTTGTAATTATAAAGGGCTTATTTTTTACTCAAGTACCAATGATCGTTAAAACGACCGTTATTAACATAAATAATTACATGGTGTTCATGACATGGAAATAAGTAATATAAAAGGAATAATGAACTTGAAAAGGTTCTTAAACAAGTACAAATTAACTCAAGTTTAATATTCAGGAGATTAAAGAACGACCGTGTCATGTCGGACACGAGGTATGGGACTTCGTCTCAATCTCCTTTCATTGAGGCATATTTTGTTTTATACACAACCTTATTTTATACGGTGTATAAACCCCTTTTACATTTACATTTATTCAAAATGAATCTTTTTTATACGAAGCATTTACTAAATGACAAAAGGGAATGTTTTTGTCATACGTATGCGGTGACAACGACTTCTCCGCCGCCGTGACCATTATTTGAGTTTCGGCTTCCCCTACAAGCCATACCTTTTTAAAAAAAAGAAAAATAAATACCATGTTTTAATTTTCTTATATTTTGGTATTGAAAATTGTTTTCAAAATGTTTTTATATCAATTTGTTGTATTGATATCTTGTGATTGAAAGATGGAAATGTTATGTTTCTTTTATGCATGTTTTATGTGATATGATTATGTTGAGGTTCTTGGGCATTATTATTAAGATGGTTGGTTCTGTGATATACTAAGGGCGGGTGAGCCCGATATAGCTCTCCAATGCATTGGGTAACGCGAAGGAGTGAAACATTAAGGTTTCTCTGAAGAGATTTAGGAAATATACTTTGATGGGTATTCCAAACATAACCAAGAGGTTTACTCCCTACGTAAAAAAAGTTATGAATTCCGTAAGTTACCTTTATGTCTTATTATTTCTATGATTTATTCATGATTTTATGAGATATGTTAAAGTGCTTATGTTTTATGGGTAAAGTATGATTTCATTATTATGTATATATGTACCCATGTTTCCTTTCAATATTTTTATATCCTTTACTCAAATTTTTATGCTCATCCCAAGTTATTTGAAATGTTTTTCACAGGTCTAGGGAAAGGTACATGATATGATGATAATGTCAAGGAAGTGTCAAGAAAAAATCCATGTTTTATTTTAAATATGTTTCCATTGATGGGAAAGAAGAATACTATCTTTATGTAACCACTTTGTTTATATGTGGAATTTAATGCAAGTTTTTTGATCTAATTCTCTAATACTCTAAACCCGAAAAGATCCTCAATGTGTAATCTTGTAATAACTCAAGATTAAGTAATGTTTAAGGCTGGGGCCTTATAGTTGGTATCAGAGGTAGGTTTAGATATCTTTAGGAGTAAGAATTATATTAAATGATTATCCAAAAATATATTTTTTTATGGTCAAATTGAAGTGATATAGTATTTGAAGATTCCCATGTTTCTTCATCTAAGACATGTTTGTTCAGAATGGTTTTCCATAGAGGAAACAGGGAAGCAGTGCTAGGAAGGCATGAAGAAGGATATAACCTTCCGAATCAGCATCCTGAGATGGTCGGAATTGGAACTGAACAGTTTGTTGTAGTAATGGCTCAGTTGACTCAAGAGATAAATGGTGGTGGTATCCATGCACGAGATCAGCTAGATCAACCGTGTAGGAACATGTCAGTGGTTGAACATTTAATGAGGCAACATCTCCCATCATTCAGAGGATCATCTGACCCTGTGTTAGATGAAGGGTGGATTAAAGAACTAGAGAAGATTTTCAATGTCATGGGGTGTTCAGACAATCAAAAGGTTAGTCTTGCTATTTACCATTTGGAGGGTGAGGCAGATCAGTGGTTCTCTATGGTTAAAAATATCAGGGACGCCGATGATATGGATGCTCCTGACATGGATGAATTCAAAGGTATGTTTCTTGAGAAGTATTTCCTTAAGGCTGTTCGAATTAGGATGGAAAAGCAATTCTTGGAATTGAGGCAAGAGGAAGACTCAGTGGCTACCTATGAAGAAAGGTTCACTTGATTTGAAAGGTATTCTCCAAATTTTATCCGAGACCTTGATAGTAAAATCAATCGTTTTTACTCATGATTAAATCGAAAATATCGAAGGGAATTAGCTTATCATGAGTATAAAAGATATGAAAAGCTTGTTCGATGTGCTGAGAAGGTTCAAATGGAGTTTTTCGATGATCAAGTGTTCTATAACAACCAACAGAAGAAGAGACCGAGGTGGCAGGAGAAAGGTAATAATTCTTTAAAAATGTCTGATGGTAAGAAAACTAAGCTTCCAGTTTGTGATAAATGTGGCAAAAGGCATGCTGGGGAATGTCTTATGAATTCTGGAATGTGCTACCGATGTGGTAAGATGGGACATAAGGCTCATGATTGCACTGAAAAGGATCAAGGTAAAGGTAAGACCAAATTTGATTTACAGTTAGTGAAATGTTATAAGTGCAATGGGATGGGTCACTATGCAAACGAGTGTCCGACAAAGAGCTTGAGTGATGGGATGCAGTTAGACTACAAGCAGAAAGGGGTGGTAAAATCATTTGCAACTACTTCAGCAGATGTTGGGCCATCAAATGAAGTTGTATCAGCTCCAGGGAGCTCAATATTTTTCAAAGATTGACTTGAGATCGTGGCACCATCAGCTAAAGGTAATGGAAGAAGACGTTCCAAAGACTGTGTTTCGTACAAGATATGGCCATTATGAATATGTAGTAATGCCTTTTGGGCTAACCAATGCACCTTCTATATTCATGGACTTAATGAATATAATTTTATATGAGTTCTTGGATAAGTTTTTTGTGGTTTTCATTGATGATATTTTGGTGTTTTCTAAATGTAAAGAGGAGTATGAAAGACATTTAAGGGTTATCTTGCAAACCGTAAAAGAAAATAAATTTTATGGGAAATTCAGAAAGTGTGAGTTTTGGTTGCAACAAATTTCTTTCCTTTGTCACATTGTTTCTAAAGATGGGATAACTGTTGATCCTGCAGAAACAAAAGTTGTCGAGGACTGGCCAAGACCCACAAATGTAACTGATATTCGTACCTTCCTTGGTTTTGCAGGCTATTACCGAAGGTTTGTTAGAAATTTATCACGGTTATCTAGTCCAATGACTAAGCTAACTCGGATGGGTGTTAAGTTTATCTGGAAAAAAGAATGTGTTGATTGTTTTCAAGAATTGAAAAGAAGATTGGTGAAAGCTCCAATTTTGGTAGTACCTTCCAGGAATGGTGAGTTTGTTATCTACAGTAATGCTTCATTGAAAGGACTTGGTTGCGTCTTAATTCAGAATGATTAGGTAATTGCTTATGCTTCACGACAGTTGAAAACTCATGAGGTAAATTACCCTACACATGATTTGGAATTAGCTGTTGTTGTTTTCAGTTTAAAAATTTGGAGACATCATTTGAATGGAGTAAAGTGTGAAATATATACTGATCACAAAAGTTTGAAGTATATATTTACTCAGAAATAGTTAAACATGAGACAGAGGTGATGGCTGGAATTAATCAAGGATTATGATTGTACAATTCATTACCATCCAGGAAAAGTAAATAAACTGGATGATGCTTTGAGTCGAAAAAAGCAATGCTTCATTAACAATGTTGCGTTTGGAACATGATCCTTTGGTTAAGGATTTTATGATCTTTGGCATAGAAGTTTTTGGCGCAGGATGTTCTTCTGTTTTGTTTCAGGTATCAGTGAGATCATCTCTATTAGATAGAATCAAGAAAGCACAGAAGCAAGATAGTGAGTTGCAAAAAAATGTAGAGCTGGTTCAGAACGGTAAGTTGTCTGAATTCAACATTGATAATGATTGTGTTTTGGGATTTGGGAAGACATTGTGTGTGCCTTGTGATTCACAGTTGAAGAGAGAGTTGTTATGTGAAGATCATAGTTCTCCGTTTTCGGTTCATCCTGGCAGTACTAAGATGTACAGAGATCTGCAAGAGTATTACTAGTGGGATGGAATGAAAGAGATATTTCTGATTTTACTCTAATGTGTTTGACATGTCAACATGTTAAAGCAGAGCAGAAGTTACCGAAATGGATGCTTCAACCTTTACCAGTTCCAGAGTGGAAATGGGAGAATATATCCATGGACTTTGTTGTGGGATTACCGAAGACATCTCGAGGTAATAATGCAATCTGGGTTATTGTTGATCGCTTGACTAAATCTGCTCATTTCCTTGCTATACAAGATATTTTTTCCCTAGATCAAATTTCCCGTTTGTATCTTAAAGAGATAGTCAGGTTACATGGAGTTCCTCTCTCCATTGTATCTGATCGTGATCCCAGGTTCACTTCTAACTTTTGCAAAGGCAATCAGAAGTTGTTGGGTACTGAATTAAATTTTAGTACAACTTTTAATCCTCAATCAGATGGGCAGTCAGAACGAACAATTCAGACCATGGAGGATATACTACGAGCTTGTTCGATGGATTATCAGGGAAGTTGGGACCAACATCTTTCTTTAGTTGAATTTTCATATAATAATAGTTTTCATTCTAGTATACAGATGGCACCATTTCAAGAAATATATGGGAAGCGGTGTCGAACTCTAGCTTTCTGGGATGAAGTGGGTGAAAGGAAGTTGATGGGACCAGAATTTGTAGAAGAGTTAGCAGAAAAAGTTCAGCTGATACAGAAACACATGAGAACAGCTCAAAGTAGGCAGAAGAGTTATGCAGACAATAGGAGGAAGGATATCTCTTTTGAGGTAGGTGATCATGTTTTTCTCAAAGTATCACCATGTTAAAGTGTGATGCTATTTGGTAAGAAAGGAAAGCTGAGTCCAAGGGTCATCAGACCATATGAAATTCTGGAGAGAGTTGGATCTGTTTCTTACCGAGTGTCTTTACCTCCGAGTTTATCTCAGGTACACAATGTTTTTCACGTTTCGATGTTGAGAAAGTATATGCCAGATCCCTCTCATGTTTTGAGTCCACAGGTAGTTCAGCTGGAAGAGAACCTATATTATGAGGAACAAACGGTCCAGATTCTTGACCACATGGAGCAAGTGTTACAGAATAATGTGATTAATTAGGTAAAGGTTTTGTCGAAAACCCACATGATGGAAGAGGCAACATGGGAATCTGAAAATGCAATGAGGGATAAGTACCCCCATTTATTCGATAAGTAAATAAATTGTGGGGACGCAATTTTCTAAAGGGGGGATGGATGTAACATACCAAGTAATTAATGAATAATATATATTATTATCTATGTCTATTAATGATTAATATTGTGTTTTAGAGGCTTAAAATGAAAATAAATACAATCTTATGCATGGAATACACAAATATTCTTAAAAGATTATTTTACTCCCTTTTGATGGAAAGACCCTTTTTAAATATATCTTTGGAAAATTTTATAAGCTATGTTTGTCAAAATAAACTTATTATTTAATATTGGGACATCAAAATTTACTTTGTGTGAATTTTTTGTATTTTTCCGATAAAGTTCATTTTTTAATGAATAGTGAAAATTGTTCTTTTTTAATTCAAAACCACTTCTTAATCTAATTTAATTATATGATTAGATTATCTTTTGAATTGGTTTTGAAGTGAAATTAGAATATATTTTTACCATTTTATCCAATGGTGGTCATTGGAATCAATTTCACTTTGAAATTGGACTTAAACTAGTGTCAATATTTTAATACTTATTATTTCATAAAAACACGCTATTTGTCATGACAGCGGGAATTAGTTATTAAATTAATTAATTAAACTTAAATTTTATGAATTTTTTAAAATAGACATCATTTTTGAATTCGGAATATCAAAAATAGCTTAGGGTGAAGTTTTGGTATCTTTCTGAAAAACATCAATTTTTGATGAATAGTGAAACCACTAAGTGGTAGTTAAAGAAACAGATTTTTCGTTTAAATGAAACTTCGCCAATTCTGTGATTTGATTTTCAAAAATACAACATACATGGTTGTCATTAATATGTAAAATGTGGTTCAATGAGATTAAAATAAATTTTGAGTGAATAGTAACTTCTATGTTCTTAATCTCGATTAGTGGTAATTAGTGTAGTTTAAGGTAAAAATAATGTTTTAATAACATGAGATGAGCATGAACAATGTCCTACCATCATTGGATGTGTCATGGACGACCAAGACAATCCATGGGTCAACTTGGGGACCCCATGGAGCCACTTTGGTTGGGAAATTACATAAATAACGTTTTATTTAATGTTAAAGTAAACATGACACAAACTAGTGATGTTTTACTAAAACAATTTTTACATGGGGTAATACAAGTAATATTTTTGATTATAAATATTCATTGTAAAGATAAAAATATTTCCTACATCATAGTATTTTTTTTAATAATTTTTATATTCTAAATAAATAAAATTATTTATGACATCATGATGATGCAGCAATTACCTCATTAATAAAGGATTTAAATAAAATGAAACGATAATGTAAAATATATGACCTACACATGTTAAAAACCTATTGGATGGGAGTATTTAGAACCCTTATCACCTTACCCTCGAATTATATCAATGTGGGACCTCTTAAATCCGAATACCATTTTAAAATAATGTGACTTTTCTTTTCTTTCAAAGAGTGCCCCTCCTCTCCTCTTATAAAAGGCCCCCACCTCTACCTCCTTACCCACACTCCCAAAGCCTTTGGCTCGGCCAACCCCTTCCCATTTTGTCTCTAAACTTCCCTCTCTTATTCCTCGAAGCCTCACTTTGGGCAGAAGTCTTCCCAAGGAAGCCTTTGAGCTCAAATCTAAGAGAGTTAACCGATTTTGAGGTAATGTCTTCACTTGAGTCCTTTTGTTTTATTTTTCTTCTCCAACCCCCTAAAATCTTTTTATTAATTTCATTTGTAACAACTCAAGTATCTTAAATATACTATGTTTTTTTATAAGAAGTATTCGAGCTAAACTTACACACACCTACATCTAATGGTTAAAGGACATATTGTTTCCGTGGATGGTGAATTTATGCCTCCCGAAACGATGATTGTTCAACATTCTTCTAACACCTTCAAAGTTGTCCATTAATATGTCACTATATTTATATATGATATATAATATGTTTATGTTTTCCTCAATATTCTTTATTTTTCATTTTGGGCATACCATTATGGTTTCCATTATGGGTAAACGCGATATCTTCATTTAAGGAATTGCGGACTACCGCCCCCTCAAAGTGATTTGATTCGTTAAATACCATATGTGGGACGTATAAAGGATGGAACTATGATATTATATATGATATTATACTTGAATTATAATATACCTTTATATCATAATGATTCCATTCTATAAAATACGAAATTGAAATGAAAGTAGCGTTCATGCGTACGTACGGCTTACCGTCTCCATGAACGGTGCATTTCAGTTCTTAACTCTAAATGATTATGTAATATTATAAATGCATGCATGTACTGGATATATATTACATATATGATATCTGCATCATGAATACCATTCTTTATATAATGGATACATGAACATATTGTAATTATAAAGGGCTTATTTTTTCTCAAGTACCAATGATCGTTAAAACGACCATTATTAACTTAAATAATTACATGGTGTTCATGACATAGAAATAAGTGATATAAAAGGAATAATGAAATTGAAAAAGGTTCTTAAACAAGTAGAAATTAACTCAAGTTTATTATTGAAGAGGTTAAAGATCGACCAAGTCATGTCGGACCCGAGGTATGGGACTTCGTCTCAATATCCTTTCATTGAGGCATATTTTGTTTTATACACAACCTTCTTTTATACGGTGTATAAACCCCTTTGACTTTTACATTTATTCAAAATGAATATTTTTTATACGAAGCATTTACTAAACTACAAAAGGGAATGTTTTTGTCGTACGTATGAGGCGAAAACGACTTCTCCGCCGCCGTGACCATTATTTGAGTTTCGGCTTCCTCTACAAGCCATACATTTTTTTAAAAAGAAAAATAAATACCATGTTTTACTTTTCTTTTATTTTGGTACTGAAAATTGTTTTCATAATGTTTTTATATAAATGTGTTGTATTGATATCTTGTGATTGAAATGTGGAAATGTTATGTTTCCTTTATGCACGTTTTATGTGATACGATTATGTTGAGGTTCTTGGGCATTATTATGAAGACGGGTGGTTCCGTGATAGACTAAGGGAGGGTGAGACCGATATAGCTCTCCAATGCATTGGGTAACGTTAAGGAGTTAAATGTTAAGGTTTCTCCGAAGAGATTTAGGGAATATACTGTGATGTGTATTCCAAATGTAACCAAGAGGGTTACTCCCTACGTAAGAAAGTTATGAATGCCTCAAGTTACCATTATGTCTTATGATTTCTATGATTTATTCATGATTTGATGAGGTATGTTAAAGTGATTATGTTTTATGGGTAATGTATGATTTCATTCTTATGTATATATGTACCCATGTTTACTTTCCATATTTTTATATCCCTTTGTGAGCTTTTTATGCTAATCCCAAGTTTTTTGAAATGTTTTTCATAGGTCCAGGGAGAGGTATATGATATGATGATAGTGTCAAGGAAGTGTCAATAAAGAATCCATGTTTTATTTTAAATATGTTTCCATTGATGGGAAAGAAGAATACTATCTTTATGTAACCACTTTTTTTATATGTGGAATGTAATGCAAGTTTTATGATCTAATTCTCAAAAACTCTAAACCCGAAAAGATCCTAAATGTGTAATCTTGTAATAACTCAAGATTAAGTAAGGTTTAAGGCTGGGGAATTATATTATATTTCTAGGAACTATTCACCAACCTAGGTTCAACAATTCCCTATGGTCCATGTTAGTTTTGACTCATCGTAGAGTGTAGAATGTTATATGTGTTGGTTTGTGACATAAGTGTAAATAAATACCTATTAATATTCCCTAATTTACTTTTAATATGGAATTTAATATCTATGTTAATAAAAAGAAACTTATCATTTCCCAAATATTTTCTAAATCATGAATTTACCATTATGAGATTCATACTTGTGAATGAGTTTCATAAACAATACCTTCTTCACTAGGTGATATTTTTCACCTTGGATATGATAGATTTATCATTATATTTACAAAGTTTTTGGAGCTATTTTGCATAAATATAGAGAATGTCAGAGAGTATACTTGTTGATTTATTTTTTAAATATCATTTTTTGGTTATTTTACGACCAATTTTATATCTCTTCTTCCGATCACAGGATAAATATTAATGATGAAATTTCTCTGCCTTAATAAATCATTTTAAATTTTTGTATATCATAAGAACCATCAAATTTTGGAAAATTATTCCTTAGGTTAATAAAAATAATCTGAAAAAATAGAAAATTTTAATATAATATCTAATATAAATATATAAATATATAAATCCATATCCAATGACTTAATAATAAAAACCAATGTTCAATAAAATATTTTTTATAAATAATTAACCTTAAAAATATTCTGAAGTATGTTTTACTAATTTTGAAACCCAATATCAGAAATATTTGATCACATATTCTTCTAAGATCAACATAAAATTTATCCTTAAAATAATTAATCCCTAATAATGGAATATACAAAAAATTCATATACAATATTCATTTATTCTTCCAAAACATGCTAATCATTTCCCAAAATATCTCAAATAAACATAGAACCCTAAACAATCATATATTAATCTATAAATTAACTGCATATTTATTCTTCAATTTAAATTACATTCTATAAAATCAAAATAATAATATAATAATTATATAACATAATTAATACTATGAAATTACAAAAAAAATAACATTAATCACCAAGTGCTTAAATCACTTTCCAGTCTCATATATTACCAAAATATTATAATACCATTATTTTTTTAACCCTAATTACCTGATCATATTAACCATTAATGTTATGTGATTATTTCATGTCATTATCTCAGAATCATTATTACTGAATATTTTCACAATAAATCAAATGTTCAACACACAAGTTATATGTACAACATCATTTTATTAAAACCCAAATGAAATCCCCAAATATCATTATTCAACTTAAAATACCATAATATAAATCCTCAAAAAGGGTATGAATTCCAATTAACTATGATAATTTACAAAACAATCATCCCATAAGAGTTTCCTTAAATATTAAATTATCTTAATATGTTGACTCCCTAACTTATAATGTTATCTCAACCCTCTTTTGTTTAAAACTAAGATATCTTATGTATTATAAACTCAAATATGGTTCTACAAGTATTTCTATAAATACTACAATTGATACCAACACAAATAGACCTATTTTAATCGGAAAAAATTAATATCAATATCTTATATTGAGTCACTAACATATCAAAAACCTTTTTGGTTTTGGGTTTTAGTGAGATTGGAAAAAACATTACATAACTAGACCCATGCCTTTATCATCATATATTTGTTTTTCATTCAAACCCATATTTTCATATTCCATGTGAATATATTAACATATTGCACAATATTATCTAAACAATATACCCTTATAGTCATGTCTTACCCACTATCATTTTTCATTACATATGGAAATAAAAATATAATAATATGGGAGCTCAGATGCACTGTACAAGTAAATATGAGAGATGTCAATAAATGATCATATATAAGAATAAGATATCAATAATGGTATGGGATCATGATAATAATTTAGATAAGTAATTACCAATCAGTTAAAGATCATCGATTATGATTCATAACATATTGATTTTTCCTAACAAAATACATAAGTTATAGATTTAGTAATTAATAAATAACAAATAATGATTCTCGAAAACAAATCATCAGCCTTATACATATGTTTTTTACATAAAAATAAACACTGAAAAAATTTCCTCAGTAAGGGTCACTGTTCAGATAATCATATTGGTCAATACTTGATATTGGAATGGGTTCACTCCACATTCCATCATTTCCTTGGTCAAGGATAAATTCAAATATGATCATTGTGAATAATGTCCCTTTCGGAAATAGATTCCCGCACTATTCTTGTTTATATTAACTCATTGGATATCACACCTTAATAAAGTAATTGGTACAATAATTATAGGTCTAACCATTAAATAATTATAATCTTATCTATGTCTTCCATAATATTATAAAAACATTTGATATTTAATTATAACATATCCCATGAAATAATAAAAAGTTTCATAATGATTTCATCATCACATAAAAAAATTATCTAGAGAAAGAAAGGCTATGTTATTATAAATATATTCATTATTTTATCACATCTTTATTGTCATATGGATAGAAATGGGTTTAAAAAATATTTCAACATAGCTTAACAAATCTATGGGGAAGTAATGGGTATAATAGAAATATCCTTATAACTTTATCACCATTAGACCTACAAAGGAATAATGTCGATGAAATAATTATGAAATATACCTAGTGGAGTATAATAAACATTAAATGATATTTAAATATATGAAAAATACATTTAGAAGGCCATTTGAAATTACTGGAAATTATTCTTTCCCATTAGTATCATTAAAACTGATAAAATAAAAAAATGTTGATTTAAATATTCTTTGTGAAACCAAACATGGAATTTTTTAAAAGAATATTCAAATCAATTAATTCCCATAATGGTGGGAAAATCCATAAATTAGATAAAAATTAAAATAATAATTCTTCTCACACATTAGTACAATAAGTAAAAAATATATCATTAAGGATTTTTAAAAAAATCATATTTTAAAGATTATTTATATAATGTAAAATTTAGTGGAAATTAAAATTTTAAATAATATTATTTTTATTTGAAAATATGTATAATTAATTTTGAAAAACATAGATATAGTAGAAAATATATTTCAACCATAGAGGATAAATGAGGTTATTATTTTTAAAGAAAATATATTAATTATTTTAAATACCAAATGTTGGATAATTAATGATAAAGAATAAGAGAAAATAAAAACTAGATTAGAAAAAAATATCATTTTTAAATTATGTATGGATCTTATAATTTTCTTTAAAGTAAATTTAACATATAAAATCAAAAAAATAAATGATATTGTAACATAAAACCCTACAGCATTGGTAACTTTTAAATAATAAAACCATTGAAAGAAATTACTTCAAAACGAAATTTAAATACTAGGAATATAAACATATTGATGGTATAATATACCAAATAGGAATTATATAAACTATATTTTCATAAATAGGGATATAACATGAAACATATCCAAATGATACAATATTGAGAAAAAACATACTTACAATTTTGGTAATATTTGAATTAAAACATAATGAAACAGAGAATGTTAGATAGATTTTTAATTACTCATAATTTTCATTAAAGTAATCATAAACTATTTTCTTATTCTGCATATACGTAATATGAATGAAAAAAGTGGTGAATATAACATATGTCTCAATGATATAAAAGTGTTATGGGAATCCCTTTCCTCACTTCTTGGATTCTATCATACACAGTCTAAAACTCCTGCATAATAAATTTATATTTATTATAATTATATAAATTAAAATTATTGATAATTTTAATACTAGATATGATTTACATACAATTTTCAATTATTCCATTATTAATAATTCATCCTTATAATCATCATTATGCATGTTCACAATTCTATTTTTCATTTATATTCTATTTTTATGGTTCCAGTCCTTGGAGATTGGTAATAGTATCATAATTTAAATAATCATAATCATTTAATAAGTAAAATATTTATTTATTATATAAAATTTAATGACCATTCGTATAAATTATTGATGGAAAATTAATTACATCACTTTATGGATCTAGTTGTTTGCACGTACACACAAGTGATATTTTCACTTTTTAATGGATGGAGAAAAAGAAAAGTAGATAATGATTATTCATTATATAAATATAATTATGTCATATAGATTCATTAAGTATATATTTATGTGCAGCTATATATAGAATAAATTAAAATTGAATCACGTCACTTTGGGGAAGTGGTAGTCCAAACGTATGCATGAGGGATGTTATCATCTTTCAATGGATGAAGGGGTCCAAAAATAAAAAATATCATATATTTATAATTCATAATAATTTAATAATCATTATATTTAATTTATAAATCCATCTGTATAACAATCCCTGAGATGTGATGAAGAAAAAAATCTGTCGGTTGTGGAGATGGTGGTTTGGACCTATGGACGATGACATTTACATTTTAAATTAGGAAAAATGATAAATTTATAATGGTTATTAAATTATAATAATAACATTTAATTTATATACATTAACTAATTTCACTTTTTTAATATTCTTAAATAATATTTTGAGGTTGTATAAGAAGAAACAAACTTAAATTGATTATGTGAATTTGATTGCAACTTCTTTGAGACACCTCAGTTAGATCAATTTTTAATGGCCTATAGGTTTGTACTTTGAGAAATAGGGAACCAATAAAAACATTAAAAGGATGATTATAAGAGATTTTATGGGGTTATTTCAAGATAATTAGCACACGATATTGTGAATAAGAGAGGATATGAGGTTCTATTTTATAATTGAGTGGAGTGACACAATTGTAATTATTCTAGAAATTAAAATAATATAAGGTCATTTTCAATGGAAAATGGATCAATATGGATCAAAATTAACTATTTGGTATAATATATGGTATAAATAAATTCATCTTATAGGATTTATAGAGGTTTTTTGGTTATTCTAACCCTTATATCTTTAGGTTAACCCCTCATTAACCCTTTTAACCATTATCGTGGTGAAAAGATAATTATTATTTAAGGATAAATAATATCATTCGAAAAGATAAAGTGGGTTATAATTAAAAATCTTAATTATTTTACATAATTGATAATTTAATTTGAAAAAATAATTTTTTTTACAAAAATTAATAAATTAATTAAATATTTTTTAATATAGAATGTATTTAAAGACATTATCAAGAAAATTCAAAAAACAATTACTATAAATAATTCTTGATTACTATAGAGTTTTAATATTTATATTTATAGAGAATTATCTTAAATTATTAACTATAAAATTATTCATTACTTTAAATTACCCAAAAAACAACACTTGTAATATTATAATTATATTTACTCGGATTTTCACCCACTTGACCAAGTGCAACATCAATGATGTGTATGTGTTTCTTGTATTTATACCATAGGAAAAATCAAAAACAAATTATTGAAATAAAATTTATTTATTCCTATTTAAAATAACCATTTAAAACTATTCATAATGTCTTTTTATTCTGATTGAAACATATTAGAGATATTAAAATACATTGATTGGCATTTCGTACATATTTTTTACTTAAAATAATATAAATGTCATTATTAATGGAAAATGACCCTTAATAAAAATATTTTCAAATATATGATGACATTTATTGAAATAATCTCATTAAATGAAATAAATTAATGTTTTTGAGGAGTCTTTAGACTTTATCCCATATCATTAACCCCAATAATCCCAATTTACCCTTTATTTAGGTGATAATCCTTTACCATGGTTACTAATTATTACGGACAAAATTGAAAGTAAAATCATTACCAAATTAGAAAATAATGATACCAAATATGGAATATAATTTCTTTGCTTCAATTTATAGTATTGGTAAAAATCAGTTTTAATATAAGTTCACCAAAACTGACTAAAAAATCATTTTTAATTGAATTCCCATTTTAAATATAAGAAATAATTTTATAGTTTTTTTAAAATGGTTTTCTCTTTAAGTTAATTATATGACCTTAAATAAAAGGATAATTAATATACATTAATATAAAATAAAAAATTAAAGGAACCTTGTGAAAACATGATAAAATATAAATAATAAAAATATTTTTTATTTGAATATTAAATCACATAGATTTCCAAAATGTCAAAAAAATATCAAATATCAAAATTATATTTTTAAATTAATTATATTACTATTTAAGTATAAATTTGGGAATAATTAGGTTCATAAACATTCAATTCATTCTTATATCATGATTGTTTAATGAATGTGAAATTTGTTTGGAAACATTATTTTTCACTGTTCACCCAAAAAACAAACTATTTTTGAAAATTATAAAAAATTTACTATAAAATAATTTATATATGAAAAATTCAAAAATGAATTTAATTTAATGAAATTAATATTCGTAAATTATTAAATTCATCTTTATAGAAAAACATGAAAATAAGGAACACATGGTTTCATTGAAAGATGGCCCTTTGAAACATTAATTATTCTTAACCTTATGTGATCAAAATCATATAACTCTAAATCGAACCCTTATTTACTTGAAAATAAATAATAAATTTGAAAGTAGAAAAAATTTCATCTAATATTTCATAATTTGGTTACTCTAATTGAATCCCACTAAACTAATGGGTTAGTTTTGTAAATTATAATATTTATATAATATATCCATGTTCATTTTTTATTGTTGTTTCATGTGGTATAAGCTATTGAATAATATATTTCATAAATATAAAATACATTCTGAAATTTTTGGATATATTAACAAACTATAACAAAACCTCTTGAATTGATCTCAAATAATCTCAAAACCTATCAGAAATATCCTTTACAACATTAAAAACTACTACATAGATATCTAATAATTTTCATAATGATTAAAAAATGAAAACCGTAAAAAAATAACAAGGATACATCAATATACCCTTTTGTATTTTTCAAAAACTCCATGAAAATATTTCCCATCATGTTAAATCATTTTCAAAACAATCCAAATCTGATGATAATCATCAAATCATTATCTTGGTCATATAAAATGTGTATTGAACCATAACACCTCATAATGAATTGTGTTTTTAGATGATTATATCAGTTAGTGAATAAAAATTGGGTCAAATTGACTTTTTATGAACTCACCATCAATATATATATATATATATATATCCATATTTAACATTCATTGTTTATTTTTTTTAAAAATCCCTCAAAACATTATTAAAAAATTAAAATCCAGAAGTAATGTAAACTCCCTATCAAATAAAGAATCATATCTCTCTTTGATGAAGATCCATCCCATTATTTCTCCCCCATTTTCAATATAATAAAATGATTTTTTGGTCGGAATATTTACACAAATCTTCATGTGAGAGAATAGAGATAAACATGTTGTTTTCGACTCAAATTTTAAAAAATCTCACTTATCATAAATTTTGTAAAGATATTAGTAATAAGATATTTGGAAGAAATATATCCCCACCTGATATTCCTATAAAAAATGATTTCCTAATGAAATGATAAATAATATATATGTGGTTAGACAGAGAATACTATATATGACTCTGATAGATTTATTTCAATTTTATTATAATATATCATGTTCAAAGGATCTTTGTCTCAACCATAAAATTTTCTATGTGAAACTATATCTATAAATCCATTGTGCATTAATGGGTGGATGTCACATACTCTTTATTAATAGTGATAATGTTTACTTAATTATTATTCCCATTTTACCATATCACACATTCCTTAATAATAATGAAATTTCCAAAAAAATTGTTGATCTTATGTCTGAACTATTTCTTACCTAGTCCGCATTAGTTAATCCACATATGTTTAAATCTGTACTGAAAATTTTTAACAGTCTATAGTTAAAAATTAAATTAACATATCTCAAAAATCTATTTGGTAAAATTTTCTGTTGTTCTATATGCTTAGTATAGATTTGATAATAAAAAGTACCATTATAGGCTATATCAGGTCTTGAGTATTTCAAATACAAAAAGCCTCTAATTAATAATCTAATAACTTCTTGATCAATCTTACTTCCATTCTCTTCCTTGAAATATTTTTTTACAAAAATTAGTACTGAAAAATATTAAATATTGTCAATACCAAATATATTAAATATCTAACTAGAATATGGTTCTTGGGATATTTTTTTAATATTATATTAATCAAAATTTATCCCTCAAATTTATTTAGACTCTATAAAGAAATACATCTCTAACAACAACATTATTAATTCAAAAATTTCCTCAAAATTTTAATTTTGTCTACTAAAAATCCTTCTACCATAAAAATAAATAATTAAAATCAATTTACATATGTAAAACTCCTTCAAAAATAAAATCATTACAAACATTCAAAATTCGAAATCCAATTTCCTTATTCAAAAAATAATTTAGGAGTACCACGCTTTCTGAGATTTTTTAAGCCATAAAATAAATTCTTAAATATACACATCATGACACCATCAACATCATAAATGAAACCTTCTAGTTACTCAATAAGTAATAATTATTTAGTATCCAAAATTATAATGGTTAATTTTACATCCATTTTATAAACATTATTATGGTTATTTGAAGGCACAACTAAGAAAATTCATATGAGTCATAAGCTTCTTACTGGAAAAAAGGATTCTTAAAATTAAATTCCTTCCAATAAGGAATATATGTCATATTTTAGTTTTCATTTATTCCATTAATTACACATTTCCCATTCATCTTTAATATAAAGAACAATTTAGTGATAATAAATTTTTTATTTGGACCTTGGAACTATCTCTAAGGTGGAGTTCCTTCTAATTTTATTTACCTCATCATACATTTCTATTGTAAACTCTTCATTATCAATATCTTCATCCATTTATCCTGGTTCAACCTATGACATATGAGTAGTTTGTTTCTCTATTCAATACCTTCTTTTTGTCAATAATGGTACTTCATTTGTTCCGACATATTTTTTATTATTATTTGATGCTTTAGCCCAGATTTATAATAACATTATCATGATAAGTTTGAATAATGTTAATATCATCATCATTTTACTCTAATTATCCTTGTTATATATTTTTTTATATATTTTACTTGCATTTACTTGTATTTTCTCTACATTAAACTCATTAAAAACCCTTAATTTATTTTTATTTTTACTGATTCTAATATCTGAACAATCATTAACACCACATAGAAGCATTTTCTAGCACTAGTATCCACACCACTATATAGGTAACTCATAAATATCCCCTCTTCAATTATATTATCAAACTTTCATGCTTTCTAACATTGTTTTTTTAATGCATGGACTACCTTGTAATTTTAGTTACATTACTATTGGATTCATCTTGTACTACTTCTCACTATGAGTATAATTATTTCCATGCCTCAAAAAAATAATTTCTTAACGAGGACAATAATAAATATATATTCGAACAAAAAAAATTTGAGGCATTATTTTTCACTAGAATTGTTCTTCTCATCTCACGAGTCATTTTATTCATCCTAAATATAAAACTATTATATTAGGGAGAATATAGTGGACTAAAATTATTCTTGATTACATGATATCATTATTATAGTTCAAATTCATAACAATTATATTACATTCCATTATCATATATCAATTTCTTATTGAAAAATCCAAACTCATTTTCATATGTCACATAGAAATCATAAACAACTAAATAGATTCATAGGTATGCTTCATTAATATCACATAGGTCATTTGAGTATAATCATCAATGGATGTGATGAAATAAAAATCAGATATTAAAGAATTTTTTCTCATGGGTCAACATAATTAAACCTTTTTATGATATTTATGTTTCATTTCCCATTTCGACATGTTCCATAAGGAATATAGCATTTTATTAATAGATTGGAGAGATATATAAAAACATAGGGTTTTTTAATTTATATTATTCATATTTTTATTGAAATAACCAAGTATCTATTTCTATAATATAATCTCATACATTTACCATAATAACATAAATTCATTGGATCATTAATTGAATGAAACTAAAATTAATTCTTTTTCCATGTGTAATGATCCTTTAATCCTTTTAAAATTTATGATACAAGATTATATTTTGAATATAACATCCTTCTCATCAGCATAGAGATAAATGGAACATAATATATTGTGATTAATCCCTTTCAAATATGAAAAATTATATAATTTTAGATTTGGGGATTTAGTTTCAGTTAGGCCAATCTAGTTTATTTTAGTCCTTATAAAATGTCATTGATCCTCCTTAATTTTTCACAAAAAAATTACTTCCATTATATCGTCTAGTATATGTTAAGAGAACCAAGTCTCAAGAACCCATGAATGAATTATTTTTTTATCATTCATTGTACTCGATTAAAGACATGATTGTTCTTCATTGGGAATCTAAATATAATTTCGTTTATCATCATTAGTAATATAATCTAAAAATATTGTCTTACAATTAACAACTGTATGATCCTACTTAGAACACATTCCAAATACTCCCTCAAGATACTAAAATATATTTTATGTTGTAAAATTAGAAATATATGTCTTCAAAACATGTATTTTTTTTGAGAACCCATTTTTTCTCTTTTGAATGACACTACTTGAATTTATACATCATTATAGGTTGTGACAAATTATACCAGCTTGGGTAAAACATAAATACACACACTACACTAGTATAATTTGAATATATCACGTATAGGATAATAAAAATTCCACATGAAATGTTTTTTATATTTTTTTATATATTACTCATTTTTTTTAATTTTATTTTTTCTGGGAGTCATTGGGATTCTTGATTTATTTATTTATTATATTGGAATAAGTTAAGGTTCCTCTTCATTTTTCTTATTCCAAAAATGTAACAAATTTGGGTTGATCCCAAATTATTAGTGTAATAATAAGATGAATAAGAATCATTGGGTATAGTTATAACCAAATAGTATGATCATTTTCTCTCTAACATTATATAGGATTCAATCATGACTTCAACAGAATTTTGGAAATATCCCTCAACTACTTCAGATCATTAGTATCCTTAATAAACATAGACAATGTCATAGATAATTATTATTCATGATTTTTATGATTTTTATATTGTTTCATATTATCATGTTTAATATCATCAAACTGAATTTTATGATATCATCAACATGAGATACATATTTATTTTCAACCTCATTATTCCCTTTAACTTGTTTCTTATTTTCCCTGATCATGTGTTTCTTTTCATTCATGATCATGACATTATTCTCATGAAAATTATAAAAATAATACTTTTACATGTGTTATACCTAATTTAGTTCATAGTTTTCATCATCAGTTGATGAAGTGTAAAATCATTTTTCAACATGATCCTTGATAATGGTAAATTTCTCAATAGAGTCACTTTCAGATTCACTCCTAGATGAGTGATTAGATACTTATTTTATTATCATTAAATTTATTCTATATTTTCTAAAAAGTATCTTCTTAATTATTCATGATGTTGATTAGTACCATGATATTTTATCACACTTATTTTTATATGATTTCCCATCTTAATCAGATTCAAAAATATTCTCCCCTATTCATAGAATAATTATTTGAAAATACCAAATCTTATTACAATTATAGGATCCCAAAGGAAATATTATTTATTTTTTCTTATTTTTCGATTAATTAAACTTTTGGTACATGTAAAATTATTTCATGAAATTATCCATCATACACTTCATTTTTAAATTCAACAGAAACTAAATCCTCAATCTCTTATTTTATTTTCATAATTATAAAATACTGAAAGGCTATTTCATCTTTAATGTTATTTATAAATGTTGGAAGATTTATTATCTCCTAGTCTATGAGAATATTCATTTACTCGTGAATTGGGAAGTATTATGTATCATTAAAAGCTCTGATTATAGGGAAATAACTATCTATAATTTTTCTCATATGTTTTTTTTATTGTTTTAGAATCTTTTATATTTTTTCCAAACCCTTATATTTCAATTAAAATATCATGGAACATTTTAAAATAATTATATGTTTTCTCATACTATCTTATCGTGATTTTTTTAAATCATATAATTGAAATATATAATTTATCCTCCCAAACATTCTCATTACCTTTATTTTAACTTTTTAACTTATCATTGATTTATTTAGATGAATGAAGTCTCATCACTTTCTTGGTAGAACATTTATTATAATGAATGAGGAATGAAATTTTGTGCATAACCATAGTGACCCATTTTTCATTTATTTACAAAGTTTATTGATTTATTCCCTTTAAAGGGTGGAAAACCAATAACTATAGAATTTATAACCTCCAAGATAAGGGATAGACGATATGAAAACATTATATTCTTCCAATTGTGATAGCTTATCCTGAAGATATAGTCATACACCTATAGTTAATAAAATTTTTATTACACATCAAAAAACCTAAATGGATTATAAATTGGTAACTATGGTATTATAAAAATTGAATTTCCTTAGGATTTTATCAATCAATTGAGAAAAATGTGTATGTATTAGTGGATAAAAGTTTTTTAAAATTATTTTCACATAAAAAAATATTTTCGAGCGATTAAAGACTAATCAACACAAATCTGAATTCTAATCATCACTAACAAATATATGAAAATGAATGCATAAGAAATAAGTATTTTTACATGTTTCAGCTTCTTATTAAAAGGCATCCCCTTTTCCCGGTTTGGTTAGCCACCCAAATCCAAGTTTTATCACTATAAAAAAAGTTAAATTCATATTAAATGTATTATAATATCATATAGCTATCTTTTTAGATAGATAAATAATAATTTGAAAAATTAAACTATATATAATATGCAATAGAACATGAATGAGTATGATCACATCAATGTTATTGTTTTAAAAAAAGATGTATAAATTTATATTTTCCCATAAACCTTAAAAAAAATTTATGAACGACATGAAAAATGTTTATACAAACTAATGTGGATATAGTTCATATTAATAAAAATTAGATATGGTTCGATGCTAGCTCAATCTCAAAAATATATAGTTGGTAAATTTGGAATGTTGGGCTTTAGGATCTCTTCATGTCTCAATATCTTGATACAATGTAATCTACACAACATTATTTCTCTCAACATCTACTTATATTTTTAGTTCCATGCATAATAATTTTTTTCATTAATAGATATAATTTATTTTTCCTTATATCACCGTGTTGTATGATTTTATTTCCTAAGATTCCATTATTTAAGATAATTAAATTTCATCCATCTTAATCATCATTCAAAAATGGTAGATGAGGTAACCTTATGTCCCTCAAGCCAAAATGGTCATTATAAAAATAAATAATTAGGAATCCTCACTTTTCTAAGAAGTTATTTAAAATAATTTCTATTATGTATTGTGAATAATATCTTGATATTGTTCATGAAAAAAATAATATCTTGAGATTTTTGGGACTTAATAATGGATTGTGAAGAATATCATATTTATCTAAGATTTTTGGAACTCCATTATCACAAAAAAAATTATATCTTGAGATATTTCATGAAAACGTTTATATTTAACTATATTTATTGTTTTTAGTTGATAACCATTCCAAACATAATGAAAATATATACATTGAGATTTCATTTAAAATACTCAAATTAATAATATTGATCCACATATAAAATTTTATTTTTAACCCTTTTAGGACCATATTATGCAACATCAGGTTTTATTTGACCAGAATATTTTATTTTAGAATCTCAAATTTTTGGACATATCATAATAGAATGAATTTTATATGATTAGTGAAGTCTTATTATTACACATGTAATATAAATGATTCATATTTTTTTAAAATAATTTATAATATTAAAAAACTATTAATGGTAAATTAATATGGTTGGAACATAGAATGTCTTGCACTGAAATATCATGATGAAGTCACAGAGAACCTCCGAAAGTCAGAAGCTAAATCCAGAAATCTAGAAACATGAATTTTCACAAAGTAAAATATATTTTGAAATACCTTCATGTGAATAGATAATTTTAACTACTTATCTAAACCTTTATAAAAGGTTCACCAAATTTTATACATGTAGATCAATTCACTTATGCCAAAAACTATCTTATGCATTGACCAATAGTCATATTCTTAGATCAAACCATATACACACAATAATGAACACCTATGTGAATCTTATATCTACTATGTGGGTAACCAAATATCTTTTAGGTTGATTAGTTCGCATACAAGGTTATATAATATATCAAATGATGATCATAAGAGTAATTTCATAGCCAAATATTCAACATCCATCACTATAATTCAAGAACATAGAAAACTCTTGAAAAACTTTTGAATTGACCTGACACCATCTCAATACTTTTCAAATAAATTTTTTTATTGTGAAAA
Organism: Viscum album; assembly: GCA_963277665.1. Taxonomy (NCBI): domain Eukaryota; kingdom Viridiplantae; phylum Streptophyta; class Magnoliopsida; order Santalales; family Viscaceae; genus Viscum; species Viscum album. The sequence goes on from OY728136.1 coordinate 1,881,775,451, forward strand.
ACCATAAAAATAATATTAAATGTATCTATAACAAAAAATTGAACAAAATAGAAATCGATAACAAATATGAGGTTACTTTATTAGTTAACACTATGTTTTTAAGTGATATTTTTTATTTTAGTCATTGGATTACTTCATTATAACTTTAGTCAGAAAACAGATAATCGTCTTCTATATTCATATATAAAACTCATCCTTTACATCTAATTTATTATTCACATAAATTAGTATCATATATGATCAATTATTTTAATTCATTACATCAAAATGAAAACATAATAATTATAATTATTTTAAAACAATTTCTAGAGAACTCATTATATAGATAAATGATTCTTTTCCCTTTGATATAAAATGTATCCATATCAATTGAGTTGTGAAAAATAACTACCCACCACCTCCATGTGGTTATGAAACACATATATATGAGACATTTAAGATCCTTACTTAATTATAAACATAATTTCATTATATTTTATTATTTAATTATAGTAATAGTTTTTTATGATCAGTGAAAAAATATTGACATCTTTGTCTCCCAATACATATTCCACTAAACCTATTTCACCTTATTAACTTATATATAATGAATATAGGTGATAAATCAAGGTAAATATTTAATTTGGAAATATTAAATTTCTATTTTATTGTTAATAATATTTTATGGAAGTAATACCACCATAAATAAATTATCCAACAGTCATTCTAAAAATGAGAGAACTATTAAGTATAAAATATGGTAAGGGGACTAATTTCATTATTAGTATCTAATTTAGATACTTGAAATTCTCCAACATAAATTATAGAGAATAAAATAAGAGAATTCCACATGGAACCCCATATTATTTACATGTTTACACTTTGGCATCTTATTTTTCACTCAATCGTTAACAATTCGATTCATGTGTTACAATATATCAAAAAAACAGGGAATTTCGGTTGTGTATGGATCAACTCAATCGGTATAATTATTATTATACTATTCAATTGGGATGATAAAATGGGTGACAAACATCCTTCTTTCCTAATATTTAGATTATGCATCACTTCTTCTTCTATTTGATTTTAATTGATTGACCGACCTCCATAATTCATGGATCAAAGTTTCCTATGGTGACATGGTTACATATATCTCTATTCAATTAATAAGATTCATGGGCTTCCCATGGGCATATAGATCTTTTTTATCCATATATTCTAGGGATACATGGGTTTTACCAACCATATAATTGAGAACATACCAATGCATAAATCACTATCTGGCTCACCAATCACGTCCCCTATCTTCTTGAGAGCAACCACCATCCTCATTTGTTTAACACATTTTAAAAAATTATCCAAAAAAATTATTCAATGGTGAACACCCTATTTTTGCAATCAACGACACATTTAATTTCATAATCCAATATTTATTTCAGATGGAATCTAATATATTAAACTATTTAATAAAAAATTAATATTTTCAATCTAGACATCCCATGATTATAAAAAAAGAAATTGAATCCCTTAATTTAAATTAATATGTGTGATAATGAATCCAATAAAAGTAAATCCAGCATCAAATTTTTTGGATAGGAAAAATACTCTTCAGACAAAGACCTATATTGTTACACTACAACCCTCTATTCAAGTGAATGATTTTCTCCTTGACTCAAATCGTGGAGGTAATTCTTGTTTATCTATTTATGCATGCATGGTGTGTTTAAAATTTTAAACACATTTTGATTATCTATAATGAACAATGATGGATTCTATGAATGTGGAATTTCTGGGAACCATTGAATGAAATATAACAATACAAGATCATATCCATTTAAAATTAATGAAATTATTAATGAAAAAATTATTTTAATATAATACACATATAATATAAACGGTAAACTAATTTTAATGTAAAAAATGAAACTAGTTTAGATTTCTAATGAAATAATTCATCTGACTTCATTGAACTGAACATTTATTTTCCAATACAAATTTTTTTAAAAAAAATTTCTCGAGGGAACATATAAGATTATGAATCCATTTATAAATAGGATAAACCAATGTGAGTGATAAGAAAATAGACTAAACCCCTCATTGATTTGTTAATTTATCGGAATAATAAAACGTGACCTCTCTATCTCAACTAGGATTCCACCATACTTAAGAGTTCATATTTTAGAGTACATTTCAATTTCCATTTCCTAATATATGACCAATTAACCCCCAAATCACTCTTCTGAGGTCGTACTCAATTATAATTAAATAATTAAATACAAAACCAATCCTTTTAATTCCATACATATTTTATGCAAATGAAAAATAATTATATAAGATATTAAACATTGTTAGCATGGTTTTAAATTATAAACAACTCAATAATAATTCTAAAATCAAAATATACATTAATAACAGTTTATAAAAATTATGGAAAAATAGAAAATTAAATTTTAATCTAAATTAAAACAAAAAAGTATTTAGAAATCGTATAAAAATATTTAAATAAGTTTTTTTAAAGAATATCTAGAAAAATTGGGCATTTAAATAAAATGTGAAGTGAGTGCAGCCACCACACTATATTCATCTACCATAATTAATATCCATATTTTTCAAAAATAGATTTTTCAATAAATTCTTACCAGACTAATAAAACCCAATTCAATATTTTACTTAATCGATTTATGAAGATTAAATTTATTATAATGAAGTAATAACATATCTAGTAGATGTATAATTCCCTCAAAAACATCAATTTTTTGTGTTCAATTATAATTGACATTCATTCCAATTTTCTATGAAAATATCATTTTATATTGAATGGGTTTCCACAATTCAGTTAACGACCCAAATATATATATCCCTAGAATAAAATAAATCCCAGACATTGGAAGATTGAATATATATTTATATATATAGTTGTATAAGAATCATAATAAATAATGTGTTTTTAAATGAGTTCTTAAATACATTAAATTAAAAATATAATTATAAAATTTGATAACATATTAATATTATAGATTTATTTTGCGGAATAATTGAGTGGTAATGTGACTCGATGAGCATGCATGAATATTAAGTTCACATCCAGATGGAGGATATTTTTTGTAGAAATGTAGTTATACTACACCATTTCAGTAGTGTGCGTACTATATCATGGAAGAATTTGTTATGTACTATTAAAAATAAATGGAATTGTTTTGAACATATTGTGACTTAAGACTGCCATTAATTTGTTTCATTAATGTATTTCATGTCATAGGGCCCTTGAACCATCATTTAAGGTATGCCTTTAAATCTGGAGTTACATCAACCAGTGGATACAATAATGTGATGATATTTAATGATGAAGCTATATACAAGATGATCGTCTATGTGGAGGAACACTAGAAGTATAATATATCTGTCTAGGCAAACCAATAACCCCAATATGGGGTGTATATGGAAGGCTATAAAGGTGAGATCATGTAACCACACTAGCGAATGATAGGATAACATAGTGTTCTCTTGTAGATTGGGTATTTATTCCTCTCAACTTCGAGACCATGTAGTCTATGGAATTTAGGACATGTATAATGGATATTTAGGGCCATGTAAAGGTTTTCCTCTAAAACTAATTAGTATGGGTTGTTATCCAAAATATTAAATATAAATATAAATTTATATTTCAAGACGTTGAATAAAAGAGGTGTTAAAACCATCATATAATAAATATTAATTAGGGTAATTTTTCTTGAGTAACATTCAATGTTTTCTTTTAATTTTTTCGATTTTAATAAATTTATAATTAAATAAAATATTAAAGTATCCAATGGAATTTTTTAACTGATGATTAAATCTGGAAAGTGTTCTAATAGTTCTTATTACACAATGATGTATATATATGATATACGAAGAAGAATAAACCAGTGAAAAGGTGGATTGATGTAATTGAAGGATTGAGATAAATAATTTAGAATTTATTTTAATATATTGTATTGTAGATAAGTGTTAAATAAATATTTCCAATAGAAGAAATAATTGAATTTATAAAGGAAAAATAATTTTTGTTCTATAATTATTTATTTTGATTTATTTCACTCATCTATTGAGATTGAGAAAATAAATATGTTTGAGTTCATTAAATAAAGATATTTTAACTCATAGAGATTTGAAATATTCTAAAACATGATTTTAAAAATTATTTAGAGTATTTTATTAGTTTGAATAAAATAATTTTTTATTGGTATGAGACGTTGTGACTTATATATTAGTGAAGAATATACATTTAAATGAGATAGATATCGAATAAAGAGGCATCTATGATATCTATGAATCAATGGAGTTTGAAATAATAGATCATTTATCACATCAAAAAAATTCTCAATGGTAAAAATTGTGGTGAGTTACATTGAGTATAAATATCTTCTCAAATTGTATACCTCAATGTATATGAAATTATTTAGTTTCAGATTAAAAAATTTAGATACGAAACATCCATATCTAAATTGTTTTGATATTCGCATTTCATGTATTAGTGAATGATAGAGGCACAATCATTGAAGCACTTAATTTTTAGTTGGATTAAAAATTGAAAAAATGAGTTATTATTCTTTTCAAGAACAATGTAAATTTTTTAGAGGACATTGAAAGATGTTTTATGAGTTCTTAATGTTATTTTAGAGCATTTGAGTTGGTTAAGGAAATTGTTTATAGAAAAATGTAGTAATTATGTCTTTGTATCTCTTATGATGAACTAACCATGTATGTTTATTGAGATTGTGAGAAATGTTTAACGTATCTATGTAATTGTTACGCAATTTTGTAAATTCATATATAAAAATAATTTAATGCTATTTTATGATTAAATATAAAATTTAAATAATCATGTAATTTTTAATCTATTTCTTGCATAAGAATTTATCTGAAGTATAAATTTTTTATCTGGGAATGTATATGTGTTCACTGAAGATACATAACATTAATAAAATAACATATAAGAATTATTTTCCAAATAATTATATTTTACATAAAATATATTTGATGTATTTTTTATTAAATGTCAATTATTAGTAGATATTTTAAAAGATATTTTAATGAGAATTAATGAGATTTAAATGATTTGATTTATTTCCATATATAGAAGATCAAATCCACATTATTTCCATGTCTAAATATTTTACCAAATTTTTAATGAAAATTGTATAGAAAAAATTTCATATAGTTTAAAAATGTAATTATATATGATAAGTGACCTAATAATGAATAAAGTTGTTGAATAATATTTTAGATAAGAAGAAATGTGATAGTTGTGATAATTAAGGAAGGAAACCATGTTAATGCGACCATATATCATAACATCATAGTTTTTAAAGGATCAATAATAATATTATTATATATATTAAGGCTTTAAATTAAAAAAAAAGAACCAAAATTATTTTTATATCAATGAATTTGTTATTTTGAAATAGTATAACATGTATATATAATGAAAAACCAGAGAATTGTGAAAAGATAATGGTTGAGATATAATTCTTTGATGAATATTTTTGAACTTGGTGGAAATTATAAAACTATCCCTACATAAAACTATGATTTTCCCTATTTTCAATATAACATAAAATTAGAATAGAACATTTTCATGGAGGAGGAATAAAAATTAGGTTATTGATAAATTCTTTCTATATTTGATTATAAAATGATAGGATCCCATATAAATATAATTTTGGGGTATATAAACTTTTATGTAATAATTAATGGGATAAAGAGGATACATTTTGAATTCATTAAATTTATGATATTAGTGTATGTAACACCCCTACTTTAAGGTATTTTTACATTTTATTATGCATATGTTTTTAGAATGAGAATGTCTGATTTTGTTTTCGTATGGTATGGGGAGTGAATTGGTTAGATGATAATGGTTTAGTTCCCTTGGAATAATTATCCCATGGTTAAGACCTTGGTAAAATACATGTAATTTTTTGTTTTGTTTTTCTATTTTTGGTGATAATAATGATGAATAAAGAAAACACAATGCCTTTGGGAATGTTTTTTCATGTGAATTGTTCTTAGAAGTTATCCCTCTGGGAAAAGATAATCCCATCATGTTTTTGTTAGTTGTCTTGTCATCTTTGTAAAAGATTTGTTTGTTTTGTGTTGTAATTTTTAAATAAATGGGTCAACTATGATGTGGTAAATAATGTTATAAGATAGAAAATAAGGTAATTTCCCCATGTCATGGTGAGCATATACAAGTAATTTATTTATTGGTCAACAAAAACTATGTAAAAAAAACATGATGACGTGATAGCCAGTTTTGTTTTTTACACAGATAAATGACCACTATATTTTGGGAGAAGATATTAACCATAGTGGGATACAATGTATCACATTTTACGAGTTTCCAAATTTCATCATTCACTTATTTACTTCCCTAAAATACTAACTTTCCTCTACTCACTTGGGCTCTCAAAATAGATTCTCCAAGTGGAAACATGGAGATATTTTTTCTTATTGAGGCTCTTTATTTAGTATTATGTAGAGAAATAATATTTAAGTTAGGGGTATTCTCCTTTAATAAAATTCTACATAGAACATAGAAGCTAGTTATTTATATATATAATTATTTTCATATTAATTAATGATTTTAAATATATTATCTTAAATGTAAAAGCTATTATTATTTGGTTTCAGTGGAAGTGTTTTGGTGTGTTTAAAATAAACATGGCATGGGTGGGAGTAAATTTTTGATAAACATGAATGGGGCCTTTTTGGATTGTTTTCGGATATTGGTGTTGAATTTAGGGGAATTCTGGATATTCAAAACCGAGTGATGACTTTTATCGTGGAGAATGATGTTCTTCTGGTGAGTTCAGTCCATTTGGTGAGTCCCATTCGATAGAAAATACATTGTGTTCATAACATGGATTCCATGGTTTATGGATTAGTGAATATAATGGGTTATTTATTGTGTATTTTTTTCTTCAAATAAATATTTTTCAATGGATATTATGATTTATCATGATTCTATATATATTTATTATGAGGTAACTTGTTCTTGTATTTGTTGAATATAAGTAAAGTCTTATGTGATTTAACTTCTAGATTATATGCTCAACCCCATCATGTAATTATTTTAAACTATATGTATTTTTTATAGTGATATAATTAAGGTGAAGGTATATTAATTTTCTAGTAAAGAAGCATGATGCAATGTCCTTGGTGAATCGAGGTAGGAACAGAGAGGTGTTTATTTTGTGGAGATTTGTGTGGAAACACATTGACACCAAAATGTTTTTTTTTTTGATTTATGTGTATTTTATGATGCATTTCTTGGGTTTTATTACTTTGATCTGTTTTATGTTAGCAGATAGAGATTTTTTCTTATTTTATTCATGTATATTGTTTATATTATCTCACTGTTATACATTACAATAAGATGAGTTTTATTTCAGTGTAAATAGTTCCCTAATGATGTTATATACCATTGGTATATATTAATATCCTTTTTTTTATGATGATTATTCTAGGTTTAGCGTAATTATGGACCTCCTATAGCCAATGGTATAGGGACAATATGTTTCTAATGTTATCAATTTAGAAAATTACAATGGTTGGGATGGTAGGCATGGATACAATACATGTTGAGAAATGAAATGTAGAGTATAAAAAACTAAATCTAATGTACATATATTTAAAATATATTTACCATGATAATCTAGGTATAAAATTGGTGTTGAAAAATTCTACACCTATTTTCCACTCATCTTCAGGGTTTTGGTCAACGATAGTTGTTTATCATGATTTAGTAAAGAGACATATAACTAGGAAGTAATTTATATGATATCTTATTACTCACAATTTGAATCCTTGATACTATTATTTTCTTTTTATGGAACTACATAAGAAGAGCCCTATGAGTTGATAATTTGTGCTGACAGAGGTGTGACTTTCTTTGTGATAAATTGAAAATTTAACTTGCATAGAGTCTTACAACTAATTAAGATAGAGCCAATGAGAATGTGGTTCTATATTTGGTATAGGAAAATTAAAATCTCATTAGATACATTGTGTAATTTTTTTATGTCGTCAAAAAAATAACTATGATTGAGAAAATAGGTTATATTATTCAATAAATATAATTTCAATAATAGAACCCATAGATAATTGGTGGGGACTCATCAGATGAATGGGTTATGGAATGTCTAAAGAGGATGAATTGAATTTTTAACGTACTTATTAAAAAAAATATAGTAATTCTATGTTACTTGTGAACATTGTTAAGAACCATGGAAGGAAATTTTTGGACATCATTGTTCATGATAAGGTTGACTATGGCCAATCCTGGTATGGATTTGAGGAATTTTTTTAATAAATTATTTTATCAGCACATATTTTTATATGATATGGAAAACTTTATTTTTTCTTAAGAATAGGAATATTATAGTAATATATTATAGACCTCAGTTTAGTAACCAATAATAATTTTCATGAAAATTAGTAGTTAGTGAATCTATCATAACATGTTTGTTTTACTCAAGCTTATGATAATTCATTTTATCTAGAGTGGTCATTTAATCATTGAAATCGAAAAAAACATTGTGAAAAAGGTGATAATAGTATAAAATGACATCACTTGGAACCGTATAGGAGGGAAAACATTAATCCACCTGAATATATGTGGAAACATTTGTATTGGAAATAGGAAAAAAATGGAGATCCATTCCTAGTGCAGAAGTGAACTATAAAATCACAATTAAAGGTTAGTTTACCTCCATGTAATAAGAACCAAATCGGTTTCTATTGATTTGTAACATCATACAACATCAAAGGGGACTATATGACAATATCCCAGATGTCTCTTAACTCTGTCTTGATGGGTAATAAAAAACATTTACATAATGTCCATATTATATGAAACAATGGGCATGGTTATAATATATATATAAACTATAACACTCATACAGGTTGATCTTATTAAAAAAATCACTTCTTGGATCGATTTAGTCGAGGTGATTCCATTAACATACTAACATTCTGGTAGAAACCGTAATAAAATAATGACATCAATCATTCAAGTGGATCTAATAGAAAACTATTCACTAGGATGGATTATGTAAAGAATGAAGAACCAGTTCACTTGGTAGTGAGCGGAAAGATTCTTCTAAATTAAACATTAATGAATGTGTTGTTTTTAATTAGTTCATCCCACTCCATTTTTTCTTATCATATTGTAAATATCTTGGTGTTTTATTAGGTATTGATTCCTCGTGTGTTGAGATTGATGAAACCTCTTAGAAAATATGACTGCATGGGGTTTATGAGAGAAACATGTTCAATTTCCATTGATACATTCTAGTGTCATTGAAATTTCACACTATTTGATAGGTTATTCATTTACATAATCATAGAAAAGTGCTCTTTATTAACAATCATGCTATCAATTTCATGATATTGATGGGTGTATTCGTTCAAATCCCTTAATGGGATCATACACCATTTTAATGCGGAATGGGAAATGAGTGTTGGAAGCTATATTCTTATGGTTAATGTAGTTGGAACCAAATTTTATAATTTTGAAACATTATCCTTGGTTGCTATGGATATGACCGAGAATAATGATCTTATCATAGTAGATCGATACCTTAATGTCAACCCGTGATATTGTATATATTACTACATTAAAGGGATGTTTAATTATGTTTCAACTATCTTATAGAAGTTATTTTATTTTTTTAAATATGTTGGAACTAAAAAAATTATTGGAACTGAAGTTCCTATTGGAATATTTATTATGTAAGGGATTTATGAGACTATATACATCACCTTAGGCCTATCCATAATTATTTTTTAATAAGTAAGATGTTACTATTTGACATTGTGTTAATTATCATAAAACAAATAAAGTTAATATAAAAAATTGATTTTATCTTCTTTGAATTGAAGATCTATTTGATCAATTGAAGGGATCTAAATGGTTCTACTAGTTAAACATATAATCAAGGTACCACTAACTCCAAGTTAGTATAAGGACCCAAACTTATTACATAAATAATATTGAATTTATTCATGAAAAAAATTCCTTTTACATTGAGGATCTTTTACAGTTTAGAGATTTAGAGAATTGGGACATAATACATTCATAACATTAAACATTGTTACAGAATGGATACCATAAAAAACAATTTCCATTTTTTTAAAATTTAAAACATTAAAAAATAAAAACTGATTCTTTGAGAATTATTCGAAATTTGAATTGGATTCCTTGATTTTTTTAAACATCCATTAACTTGTGAAACTCATTTAAAACTTGGGATGAGCACAAAAACTTGGTAAGGGGTATAAATATAATGAAAGAACACATTAGTCCCAGAATACTTGTAACGTATGAAATCATTTTCAAAATACATACTTATCACCTATATATATACATACATTGGGAAACATGAGATTTCCAAAATACCTAATAACATAACTAGAACCATAAAGGTATCTTGGGGAATTACTTACAGAATCATCTAACCCTCTTGGCTACCTTATAATTTGTAACCTTCACAACTATATTACTATTTGTGTAACCATCATAGTTACACTTGGAGTAACCATATTGCCAACCTTCAACATGAACATAACTAATTCATTAGAGGGAGATATAGGTCCCACCCTTCATCGGATGAAATTTCCAGAACCAGAACATAATCATACATCATGAATAATAGCATAAAAACATTGCGATTGAATTTTGCAAAGTAGAATTTTAATAAATGGTTTTAAAATATAAGCCCCTTACATAAATCATATAATTAAATAAAGACTTAATAGATTGGATGGAATATGTATATACACTGTAATTAGACATAATTAAACATAATATAAACAAAAACCATAACACAATAAATTTTAATTTCACATAAATAAAAAAGTATAAGGTTAACCCAAAGGATGAAAATCAGGTTTAGAATACCCTTAGCTCAGGCTTGTCTTACTTAAAAATTATTTAAACTTCATGTATAATGGTTAAAATAGTGTTATTATTTTTTTACAGAGACATGTTCATTTTTATGTCATCTTATATGATAATTTCATAACCTCATTTCACCCCTTCATTGTTTATATTTTTTTTCCTTGCACTGTTTAGGGTGAGTTCCTTACATTATTTCAATGATTAATTCATGATGGATGTCCATGTAAATTGGAAGTGAAAATACAAAATTGGAATAGAAAGGTGTTCCCATATTTGTAGTACTATAATTTAGACAATTTATCATTTTGAGGTTTTATATGAGGATGATTCGTAAATTTAAATATTAATGATGTTCGTTCATATCATTTCAGTGGTTCATTGATAATAACAACCTCATTTTGTCTTATAAATTAAAACCATGAGTAAGAAATAATTACAGAACTAGGGAAGGGACACAATTCATAAATTATAACCTGGTTCAACCAAAAAAATGTTTTCATGAATAGGCTTGAAATAATTATTGGAAATTAAAATCACATCGTCCATAATGTCTGTAATTCGACACATCATAGACAATGTTTTTATTCCCTGAATAACTGGGAGAGGAGAAGAATAATGATGATTAATATTCAATGAACATGATAAAATTCATAATATACATGATTTATATAGATTTCATGCCTCTTGGGTAAGAATAGATTAATAAAGAATGGGAAAATAAAGGAACTCAATATAAATAAATAACTAAGTAATCCCTTACAAAAATTCACCAGCCAAACGACTATGTAACATTATTCTATATAATTTTAAAAAGAGAGGGGAAAAGGGTTAACCATCCAGAAATGAATCATAATACAGAATAAACCATGAATAAGAAGAAAATAAGAACATGGTATTAAAACATGAATTTTATATCATGTAAAAGAGAACTTGAGTAGAAAAAAGAAAGAAATTGAGAATTTTTTTACCTAGTAAAGTAACTCCTAGAATGAGAAGGTTGGGATCATGGGGGAATGAGGAAACATGGGGGCCTACTTGGGAGTTATGGAGGCTAGATATTTATTGATGAGTAATCTGGAAGGATGTTATTGAAGGAATGGGTTGGTATTTAAAGAAAAAGTGAGGCATTATTTTAATAATTTTCAAAGGACACCTCATTAGTGGTATTTGAAAACCCATTGGATTTCCAAGGTATTTTCCCATGGTATAAGCCACATGGGACACCTCATAACAGATTTTATTGTATAAAAGTCTACCATTTTTATTACATCATTAATGATGTCATTAACACACCGAAAGTCAAAATTATATTTTTTACTATTCACCCAAAAAAATCAAATGTATCAAAAAAATCCCCAAAATTCACAATAACCATTTATAGACGTGTAGAAATCAAAAATGACGTCCATTTTTTTAAAATATTGTTTTTAATATTTTTAAATAAAATTTAAAATAAAACAATACTTAATTAGAAAATTAATAATTTAAAAACTATAACTACTTTTATATCACAATTAAAAATTAATCAAGATGTCATTATCTTAAAGACATGAGAAAATAAAATAATGATACAATTTAATATTCATTATAGTCAAATTACTATTCATAATGGTATGTTACTATTGACCAAAAAACAATTTGGTTGCAAAAGACTCCAAAAAAAATTCTAAACACAATTGTAGATGACCATTTTACAAAATTCAAAACATAGAATTAGTAAAATTATGGTTAAAGGATACTTATAAATATCTATATTATACATAACTTCAAGAATTTGAATTTCTTTTTAGAAAACCATTGGGAATTACATTATCCTCACATTCTGGAAAATGACTCCCATGTAGCTTCTTCAACCATGTGGTTTCTCGAAAAAACATTTACCGGGTGGATTACCTTATTCCGTAATACCAGTTCCCTTCAATCAAAAATATGAACTGGCCACTCTTCATATGAAAGGTTCTCCTCCAACTGAACTTCTTCTAGGTTCAAAACATGATTTGAAACTAGTACATTCTTCCTCAACATAGAAACATGAAAAAAAATTGTGTACCAGAGACAAACTTGGAAGCAACGCTACTCGGTATGCAAGTAGTCCAACTTTCTCCTAGATATCAAAAGGACCGAATAACCGTGGATTTAGCTTTCATTTCTTTCCAAAACACATCACACATTTCAAAGTAGAGATTTTAAGGAAAATATGGTCACCTACCTCGAAAGAGAAGTATTTCATTTTTTTATTTGCATAACTTTTCTATATATTATATGTTGTCCTCATGTGCTGCTAGATCATCAAAACTTTCTTAGCCACATCCTCTGCTAATTCTAGCCCCATCAACTTTCTTTCACTGACTTCATCTAAAAACAATGGAGTTCAACACCTCTTTCTGTATAATGCCTCAAAATGTTCCATCTGTATTCTAGAATGAAAACTGTTATTATAAGAAAACTCAACTAAAGAAAGATGATGATCTCAACTTCCTCGGTAGTCCATTGAACAAGATCTAAGAATTTCCTCCACTGTTTGAATTGTTCGTTCTGACTGTCCATCTAATTGAGGAAGAAAATTTGTACTGAAATTTAACTTTGTACGCAACAACTTCTGATGTCCCTTCTAATATTTATAAGTGAACCTGGCATCCTGGTCAGATACAATGGAAAGAAGAGCTCCATTTAACCTAATAATTTCCTTGAGGTACAATCTAGAAAGATGATCCAAATACATTATATCTCAAATACAAAGAAAACATGTAGATTTTTGTAGTTGATCCACAATTATCAAAATGGAATTGTTACCTTGAGATATCTTAGGTAGTCCCACCACAAAGCCCGTCGATACATTCTCCCACACCAACTCTGGTACTGGAAAAGGCTGAAACATCCCCTTCGGTAACTACCTCTCTACTTTAACCTTCTGAAATTCCATACATTTCATGGTAAAATCATCAATATCTATTTTCATTCCATCACACTAGTAACACTCTCGATGGTATCTATACATCTTAGTACTTCCTTGATGAACTAAAAATGGAGAACTATGAGCTTCACACAACAAATCATTTTTCACTGAGAATCACTTGGGATGCACATCCTATTTCCAAATCCTTATACACAAACATTATCAAGTTTATATTCTTGAATCTTACCCATTTTAACAAATTCTACCATTTTGTACAACTCACGGTCTTCCTTTTGTGCTCATTTAATTCTGTCTGTCTATGAATACTGCAATAAAACATGAATCAAAACAGATGTATTCCCTACACAAACAACTTCTATGCCCAAATTCACCAAATAATTAATCAAGGGATCATGGTCCAAATGTAGCATGGTTAATGATGCCTGATGTTTTTAAATCAAGGCATCTTCCACTTTGTTTGCATTTCCAAGATGGTAATTGATCCTGAAATCATAATACTTTATCAGTTCAAGCCATCTTCTCTGCCTCATGTTTAATTCTATCTAAGTGAATATATACTTCAGAATTTTATGGTCATTATATATTTGACATTTCTCTATGTATAAATGATGCCTCCAAATTTTCAAAGTAAAAAACCTCAACTACTAATTCCAAATCATGTGTGGGATAATTTACCTGATGAGGATTTAGTTTTCTTGAAACATAAGAAACTAGATGATCATTCTGCATCAAAACACAACCATGTCTCTTCAACGAAGCATCATTGTAGATGTTGAAATCACCATTTCGGGATGGCAAGGCCAAAACTAGATCATTTACCAATCTCTTCTTCAGTTCCAAAAAAACATCAAATTCTTCTGTCCAAACAAATTTAACCACTTTCCATGTTAACTGAGTTATCAGTCTAGATAACCGAGAAATGTTCTTAACAAAACGTTGGTAATAACGTGCTAATCCATGAAAACTATAAATATCTGTAACATTTGAAGGTCATGGCCATTCAACAAACACTATTGTTTTTGTAGGATCAACTATTATTCCATCCTTATTTATAATGTGATTAAGAAAATATATTTGTTACAACCAAAAATCACACTTGATAAATTATCCATATAGTTTATTTTATTTTAAGGTTTGTAAAACAACCCTTAGATGTTTTTCATGCTCCTATTTTTTTTAAGAAAATACCATAATTTCATTAATAAATACAACAACAAACATATCCAAGAACTCATGAAATAATCTATTTATATGATTAATGAATACATCTGATACATTAGTTAACCCAAAGGGGATAACAACAAATTCATAATGCCCATAACTAGTATGAAATGTAGTTTTTGGTATATCAACCTACTTCACCTTCAGCTAAT
Organism: Viscum album; assembly: GCA_963277665.1. Classification (NCBI taxonomy): domain Eukaryota; kingdom Viridiplantae; phylum Streptophyta; class Magnoliopsida; order Santalales; family Viscaceae; genus Viscum; species Viscum album. The sequence goes on from OY728136.1 coordinate 1,881,790,662, forward strand.
GGTATCCAGACCTCCATCCAATCTTGGAAAAGTACTGAGTTCCCTGTAGCTGATCAAACAAGTCATCAATATTAGCCAAAGATAATTTTTTTAAATAGTGATGTTATTCAAAGATTTTTAATCAATGAATAGTATCAAGGAACAATCTTTCTTTTTAACAAACAAAATAGGAGATCCTCATGCTAAAGTTCTAGGATGAATGTAGCCTTTATAAATAAAATCCTACAATAAATTTTTCAATTAAAGATGTTCTATTTGAGCCATACAATATGGTGGTTTTGAAATTGTCTTTGCATCAAAAACTAAGTCAAATGTGAATTCAACTTCCCGATTTGGTATGACACCAGGTAACTCATTAGAAAAATCATAAATGTATTCATTTACCACATGCACATCATAAATCTGAATAGTTCCCTTGTTTTCGACAATATGAGTATGATAACACTCATTTCATCATTATAGAGTTTCTCAGCTTCCTTATATGCTATCAATTGTATGGGTTCATTCTTGTATACAAACTGAAACTATTTTTCAAAAAAAAACATATTTAGCTATACAATCAATCGTATCATGATAAACATAATGCCAATCCATTCCTAGAATAACATCAAACTCAACTAAGGGTAAAACATCAAGTTTTTTCGATAATGTCTATCCAGATACCACAATAGAAAGATTCATATAATTCCACTTTGCTATAATATTTCCAATGGAGTTTTAACAACAAGATCGGGTGTCATTGGTTGAGGTGATATTTTCAATTTACCCAAAAATTTCTCAGTGATGAAGGAATGTGTAGACCATGTATCCAACAAAACATTAGAAAAATATGAGTGAATAATAAAAGTACCTAATATAGCTTATAGTATGGATTCTATGAATCATTCAGATCTCACTTGGGGAATGCATTTTCATAATGACCCATCTCACCACATTTAAAACACTATACTATTTGCTTATTAGGATTATTCATAGGATCATTTACATTGTAATATCAAGCCATATGTCCAAACATACCATATTTAAAACACTTCCTAGTTTTTCTAAGACATTCCCCATAGTGTTTCTTTCCACACTTTTCACGAACTGGAAACCGGATATTCATACCATCAGATTTCTTTGGTTGATTCTTACCCATCTATTTCCACATGGAGATATATTTCCCCTTGTTTCCAAAATGAACATGATCATCAACAAACTCCATCTCTACCTTGTCGACACATCAAATAAGTTTCTCATTACATTTGAATTCAAGGGAGGCCAATGCCCTTCGATACCTTGGATTCAGTCTTGAGTCAAAGCAGTTGATTTAGCTATCAAGATCCAGAATAAGATTTAGAGCATACCTTGGTAGTCGGTTGAGGATTTCATTATACAAAACCACTAAATCCTCCTCCATTTGAAGTAATTCAAGGAATTTCTTCTCCATCCTAAGTCTCACCACCTTAGGAAAATAATTTTCAAGGAAAAGACATAAAAATTAATCCCACTCTATGGAATCAAAATCGTCTCTACCACTGATATTCCATAAAATCGACCACCACTGATCATCTCCACCTTCAAAACGATAAACAAAAAGACTTACCATCTGATTTTCTGAACATCCCATAACATAGAATATCTTTTCAAGGGCTTTCATCCATCATTCAGCTGCTACTGGGTCAGAACATTCATTGAAAGAAGGACAGTGTTGTCTCATAAAATGATCCACTACTATCATGTTACATTTTTTACCTCTATTTGTTCTCTTACATGGATTCCACCACCATTTATTTCTCGTGTTATCTGAGCCATTACTATCACAAACTGCTCGGTTCCAATCCTTACCATTCCGGGCTGTAGATTCAGAAGGATGTAGTTATGTCGGTGCCTGTCCTCTTCAGAATCCCTGTTCCTTCTAGGGATTACCATTCTAAAAAAACTTATCTTAAGTGAAGCAACAAGGTAATATTTAAATTCTATAACATTTAAAATTAATAATATAATAAAAAAATCATTTATGGTATTCTTTATCATCATCTTTACCCCTTAAGATATCTAAACCATCCTATGATACATACTATAAGTTCCGAACATTATTACATACATAATAATTAATTTATTCATGAAAAAACTTCCTTTTACATTGAGGATATTTTCAAGTTTATAGAATTCGAGAATTGGGACATAATACATTCAAAACATTACACATTGTTACATAGTGGATACCCTAAAACCTGTTTCCTGTTTTTTCAAAATTTAATACTTTAAAACATAAAACATGATTCTTGGACAATTCTTCAACATTGAAAATGGTTTAAAAATTTTTATTACACATACATTAACTTGTGAAAATAATTTAAAACATGGGATAAACACAAAAACTCAGTAAGGGGTACAAAAATAAGGAAAGAACACATTAGTCCATGAATACTTGTAATGTAAGAAATCATTTTCAAAAGAAAAACGTATCACCTGTATATATATACTTATGTTTTGAAACAGGAGATTTACACAATACCTAAGAACATAATTATAACCATAAAGGTATATTGTGTCATTACATACATAATATTGTAACCCTATTTCCAAACATATAATTTTTAAACCTCACAGCTACCTTGCTATTTGTGTAGCCATCGTAGTTACACTTAGAGAAACCATATGATTGACCTCTAACATTCACATACCCAATGAATTGGAAGGAGATATATGTCAAACCATTCATCATAAAAAATTCCCACGAATCAGAAAATAATCATAAAACATTAATAATATCATAAAACATTTCTTTTTAATTTTGTAAAGTAGAATTTTAAAATTTGTTTTTTTAAAAAAACCAATACCTAAATCATATAATTGAAGAGAGACTTAATAGAGTGGATGGAATATGTATATACACTATAATTATATATAATTAAACAGAATATAAACAAATCCCATCACACAATAAATTTTAATACCACATAAATAACGTAGTATAAGGTTAACCCAAAGGGTGGAAATCAGGTTACAAATTACATTACCTTAGGCTTGTCTTACTTAAATATTGTTGAAACTTCTTGTATAATGGATACAAGAGTTTTATTGGTATTTTAAAGAAACTTTGTTGTGTTTATAACGTCTTATATGATCATTTAATAACCTCATTACACCACTTAATTGTTATTATTTTGTTCCTTCCACTGTTTTTGTTGAGTTCCTTACATGATTTCCATTATTGGTTCATGTTGGAAGTTCTTGTCAATTGGAAGTAAAAACCTAGAATTGGAATAGAATGGTATTTACATATTTCCAGTAACATAATTTATACCATTTATCATTTTGATGTTTTATATGAGGATGATTCATAAGTTAATACATTAATGATGTTCATTTTGATCATTTTAGTGGTTCTTTGATAATAACAACCTCATTTTGTTTTATAAATTAAATCCAAGTGTAAAAAATAATTACAGAACAATGGATATGAAATAATTCATATATTATAACCTATTTAAACCCTTGAAATGGTTTCATGACCAGACTTGAAATAATTAATGGAAAATGAAATCACATCCTCCATGATGTCGGTAATTCGACACATGAAAAACTATGTTTTTATACCTTGAAAAAGTGGGAGAGGAGAAGAATAAGGATGATGAATTTTCCATTAACATGATAAAATCCATAATATACATGATTTATATAGATTTCATGTAAAGACCTGGTTTTTTCCTTGAAAGACTTTGGAATATTTCTACATATATTTTCAGAGCTAGAAACTGATACGAAGTGCGATTCCGAGGCCCGGTGTGCCCGAACTAAATTTTATAAAAATATTAAGCGTTTTTATACTATACACATGGAGGGTCTGTGTTTTCTCTTAAACGGTATCTTAGATCATAAATCTGAGGGCACAGTTGCGTCCGGAGCATGCCGTTTACCCTAGGCGGGGTGTAAAAGTTGCGGGCGCGAGCTTGATGTGAGAGAAAAAATCGTCATTTTAAAATAACGACTTAGAGATTTTTATCACTAAAGTTCTTTTCAAATAACTTTATAATGAAGCCATGGAATGGAAATCCAAGACTTTTTTTGAGTTCGAAATTGGGTGTTTTGCCTAGGCGTGACATAAAATAAGCATGCACAGAGGTTTTGTAATCCATGAATGTGGGTGGTGTTTCAATGAGTTATTTTTATAAATTCGCTTCAGATAAGTGGAGAACCCATTCTTCTATCTCTCTCTATCTCTCCCTCTCTCTATCTCTCTGTTTATTCTGCATTCTTTGCCATTTTTCACTGAATCGAAGAGCGACCTCCTCCGGAATCTTGGTGGAACGAAGCAGGACCATCGTGGACATGCCTCCAACGGCGCATGACCGATTCGAGGTATGATTTTTGGTTGAAATTCACACATTCATCGATTTCTTGTCTTTTCATCAACTGGTATTTTTCATTCTAAAATTTTAGAATTAGGACGATGACCAAAAAAACACGACCATCGTCCAAACCCCGTTCTAAATCCCGTTGCTGAGTGTTATATATCTAAAATTTCAAACATGCCAAAACCATGACGGATTGAAGAGCGAGGGACATCACTGTGAAAATCCGCCCTCGAGGATTTCGATACCAGTTTCAGATAATTTTTTCTGACCACTGGAGTGGTTGGGGGGACCGGCGGAAGGTTCGGCTCTGGAAATGGGTGTGACCGGAGCACCTGCGGATGAGCGGGGGCCGGAGCATGGTGGTGTGGATTGTGGGTGGAGCACAGTGGCATCAGGGGTTGCCAGAGCAGTGACGACAGGATGAGCTGGGTAGCGGCGACTGCCTTGTAGCGTAGTAGGGACCGAATGAGCGATGGGGAGGGCCTTCGATGCATCGTGCAGCGAGTAGGGAGAACCGGTGCGGTGCGGGTGAGCGGCGGAGTGTGGAGGCTTCAGCGGAGCCGGTGGCTCAGGAAGCACCGTCGGGTGTGGTACAGGCCGGAGGAGGTGCGGAGGTGCGCTGTAGGGAGCGAGGGTGTCAGCGCCGTCCCGCGGTAGTTGGAGGACGACCCCGAGGTCAGTGCCTCGGGGTGTGCCGCGGACAAGGACTCATGGTCGGTGGGTCCTACTGGGGCGATGCAGTGAAGACCGGCCAACTGGCTTGTCGAATTTGAAGAACCAGACCCGAGGTGGGTCTGGTGTTGCTAGAGGGAGTTGTGGCCAGTAGGCTGTGGAGAGTCGGGCCGGCCAGTCTGGAACGGCCCCAATTATGGGCCCCCTTTTTTTCTAGGGGGATTATCTCCTAAACGGCACGTCCATTTGATGCGCTGTCAGCGGCTGCGGGATCGTGAGAGTGAGATGGTATTTGTGATGTGTCTTTCGTGGTTTTTGAGTTCTATGCCCAATGGCGGGTGACTGGTAACTCCTTAATTTAATTATATTAAATTATTAGTAGAGTTTGCGACAGACGTGTTTCGCGAGCCGTACGTCCGTGTGATGTGCCGTCAGAGGTGCTATGGCCCTGGATTTTAGTATGTCCTTCCAATGTGGGTTTAGAACCTTTGTGGTTTGGTTTCGTTGCTCGGTGGCACGAAATTCTTAATGAGAATAAGTAATTAATCACTTAATTAATTAAATAATTTTGTGTCAGGCCTAACTCCTATTTGGGATGTCCGATTGAAATGTCTTCAGTGGCAGCATGACCCCAATACTCGTGCAGATTTTTTGAGATTCTTTATGAAGCATTCAGGTTGGAGATAAGGTGTGGGCCCCATAGGTCTAGATTTACATGTTTTATAGTGAAACACCACTTTTTCAGTCGACATATTTTTGTGGTGTTTCAGAACATGTTTCTGAGTTTTCTTTCGAGCGTATTGCGACAGTGCAATACACCCACACAAATTTAGGCCTGAGGCGTGGGCCCCAGGACGCGGCTTTTAGACGTTTGTTGCGTTTTTACGACTAATGATTTATAAGTCCGTTCAGGGAAAATGAATAGCCTATGCCTCATGGTTATCTACAAAGAACGCAATGGTATGATCTACATGATGTGTTTCAGGGTTGATGTGTGGGACCCACAGAGTCTCGTTTTCATAACACGGGGAGTTGCAGCTTCTCCATCCTGAGACCGTTCTAGGTGCTATCAGTGGAGTTGTGACCCTAGAACCGAGACGAAGTTGACTTGTGTGGTTTCAGGCATTGAAGCCGAAGTTGAGGTGTGGGACCCACAGACTGTCTTTTATGCTGTGTGCAGTGTACTGTGACTTTTTCATCAGGCGTCCATTTGGGGTGTATGAATAGTCGATTTGTTGTGTCTTTCTAAGAGCATCGCGATGACGCAGTTCACCCGACCTCTTTAGAGACAGAGGTTTGGGCCCCACGAGACGTCGTGTGGGAATAACGTGGGGTTGAATAACATTTTCTTCAGGAGTCCATTTTCAGTGATTAAATAGTCTATCTCGCGTGTTTTTTCGCGAGGATTGCAACAATGTAATTTTTTTGGAGTACAGAGCCTCTTTAGAGAACTCATTAAATGTGGAATCATAAAAGGGCATTGTACGATGTTCCTTTGATGCAATCCAAACCAACGCATGGTAGTGATGTTAGTGACACCCAGTTATGGCACGGGTGGTGCGGAGATATCAGACCAGTTTTTTGGTTTACCATCCAGTGGGGCTGGGCACTGGGTTACCCACTAGTGTATCAGGGATTACCCTCCAGCGAGGCTGGGAAATGGGTTACCTGTTAACCTTAGGTTTTACCCTCCAGTAGGGCTAGGCATTGGGTTAACCGTTCACCTTAGGGTTTACCCTCCAGCAGGGCAGGGAAGTGGGTTACCCAATAACCTCTTTGGGTTTACCCACCAGTGAGGCTGGGCAGTGGGTTACCCGACATCCCCTTGGAGTTTACCCTCTATCTAGGCTGGGCAGTGGGTTACTCGACGACTAATTTCAGACTCAACCCTTTCTGTGAGGCTAGTCAGTGACTTTTCTCCGTGGTTACCGGATTGTGACCCTTGGTTGTATGGTTCAGTGATGAGATAGCTTTGTCATACGTGACTATTGGGCATCAGTGATGGATATCCTTTGAATTTATGGTGACTTTTCCTGGGCTGATCTTGGATATAGAGATCCCCTTACACACTCATGAGGGTTTCTTGTTGAGCATATATAAATATATACACCCTACTTTGTTCCCACTCCTTGGGTTCATTTACTCTCCTTCTTGGAGAGGCGAAGACGCACGAGGAATGCCATGTGCTTTTCGTGTCTACTTTCTCTTGGTTGGACGAGTCCACTTCCTTATTTCTATTAGGTTGAGCTGCACACTCTCTATTGTACTGTTACACTATTCTTGTTCTGTCTACTACTAATTGTTTTAGTATCTCCTTTGTTTCTCCCTCGTGCTTTCAGGGAAACCGACTGAGTATCTTTATACTCACCCCTGCTTGGGATTTTCCATCACTTGGTATGACCTTGCTGATGAATGAAAGGTTGATCGAGACTACGGAGGATCATAGAGAACACATCATATTGGGCTGCATTCAGTGGATGTAGTATGATTTTCAGATGTGAGACTCACTGGTTGGTTACTTTCATTTACCTATTGCTAGGTTGTGGCACCTTTCTAGTTGGGCGATTGTTTTTCCCCTTTACTGTTCAGTTTAGTTGTAAGTCCACTTTTCAGCAATTTACTTATTCTATTTTATAATATGATGCATTTCTGAGGTTGGCTTATAGTTGTTTGTACATTGGTTTCCTTTTTACTCTACACTTCTTCATTGAGTGGGTTGTGTGTGTGTTTATAGGTACTTAGGAAAAGGCCTCCCCGAGATTGTTTCACCTTCAGCACTTATCGCTAGCCCATGGCCTATGGAGGAGGGCTTGGGGTAGTTGTGGATCCATGACGGTTGGGTCAGGTCGTGAAAAAGTGGTATAAGATGCGGTTTGTTCCTTGGGGTGTTGTTCGGATGTCCCCAAAAAATAATTGGTTGAGTTTTGGGGCAATAGTGTCAACGTCTCTCGAGAGAGAATCATAGGCCAGGGAGTCCAGTGATGGTGCATCGGTCGACGTATCCATTCACCCGGACACTGATAACCCACCTGTTGACTTGGTACACTGAGACACTTGTTGCACGAAATTTGATTCATGCATCATATAGGATTGAGTCTTTGACTGTCCTTGTTGAGTCATCTCCCCATCATTATTGTTATATATATGCTCATTTGACAGTGGTACTCCTTGATCAGATTCAAGATGTCTCCACGATGATAGCCATCTAGGATACTAGCTCTTGTTCGTGATGATGAATCTATGAGCAATGAGGCCTTAGTTCAAGATCGACCATCTAATTACCCTTTCTCCAGGAAGACATGCAGTAGCACCTCCACCTATGGAGTAGCAGATAGTAATGGCAGTGAAGGCCGATGAAGAGCATAGGCTAGGCACGCTATGTGAGTTCCTGCGTTAGAGACCACTGAGGTTCAATGGTGATCTATACCCTCAGACAATGAAGGGTTGGCTAGAGATGGTGGTTCGCCTCTTCAGGCTTGTTCAGACATTTATAGGTTAAATGGTGGCTTTGACAACCGGTCTTTTCCACCAAGCAGTTCGGCGTTAGTAGAGCTAGGGTTACTCAAATACCGGATGATTTGGTACTCTCATGGGAAGACTTATAGCGGCCGGTTCATGAGGAGTACTAGCCCTCCTACTTATTCTTTATACGATTTCAGGAGCTGTTGGAGATTTATTGGGGAGTGATGGTAGTGGCTGAGTATGTGACCAGGTTCACAGACCATACTCAATACTCTTTGGATGTGGTCCATGATGACAACATTCGAACACAAAATTTTGAGTGAGGTCTCTGTAGATGAGATTCATGCTAGCGTAGTGCCCTTGTGCATCCGCACCCATCAAGGGGTGTTGCAGGAGGCACTGTTGATAGAGAAATTTCTGTCAACGGGACATCAATTGGCAAGGCCTCGGCACCGGAGGTCTCCCATTGATGAGACTCAGGCACATGGTCGGGGATAGAGTAGACCATTGAGATGGACCAGGGAGGACTAGTGCTATGATTGTGATGTGAGAGGTCATGTGGCGTGAGACTACCCGATCAAATGTGCTTTGTTTTCCAGAAATTTGGTAGATGCACCTCCATGACAGAGGAAACGTCATGATCAGAGAACTCCTAGGTGAGGACAGGGTGGTCCCCAGGGAGGCTATGTTGGAAGAAGATTAGGAATAACTGTGGTTGTCCAATGACGTTTCTAGGTCCTTCCACCACCACTAGGCGGCCCATGTCAGGCTCATGGAGCTGACAGACGGGGCTGTGGGGTGTTGTGTGCTATGGATGTCTAAAATCCTACATCGTATGAGATGATAAGAGGTACACTATGTGTCTTTTTATAATTTTCTATGTAGAACTTGTTAGACACTACGTGAGGTACTCTTTTCCTCTAACTCCTTGTTCGAGGGGTTACTAAGGGTGACGCAGGGCATCGGTGTAACCATGTTTTGGTGTTGTCCGATGTAGCTTTTAATGCATGGGAAATAGGGGATCTTCCCCCACTAAGACTCATTTTTGTGATGCGATCAAAATCTTGAGGGATATCCAGTACTACCCAAACCGAATATTATTGATTTTCGGTGTATGATTCCTTCTGACATGTGCATTCATGGAGAGGTTGTGCGGTGGAGTGTCAGAGCAGGTTCTAGCTTTTCCAGAGGGGCTTTTCTGTTTTACCCCCCCTTTTTTGAGGTCCCACTAGTGTGTTTGAAAGATTTATTTTTGGGGATTATTCTACTTCCAAGAGGGGAAAATACATGTGGGGTATGCCATGTGATTTCCAGGTCTAGTCTCTAGTGGTTGGATGAGTTTTCTTGCCTGCCCTGTTCGTTGGTACCTTGCGTGCTCATCATCAATCTTGATAGTTATATCACGTATAGGTATAGGTGATGGAAAAACCATAAACAGAAATACTCGCTTCACTATGTGGTGCTATTGGCGGTGGTCTTTGCACTTAGAATGTGGAGACACTATCTTCTAGGAGAGCGCTTTGTAGTTGCTCAGACCACCAGTGTCTAAGGTGCGCCCTCACCCAGAGAGACTTGAACTTGAGACGAAGGTGCTGGTTGAAATTTCTACATGACTATGATGTCAAGGTAGTCTATGTTCAGGAAAAATGATAGTGTTGTAGCAGGTTCCCAAATCAGAAAGTCCCAGACTCATCAGGTGCAAGAATCTTCATACTAGTTAGCTTCCCTGTAGTTGACCCTATTGGACAAGGAGGGTGAAAGTGTTCTTAATTTGATGGTGTTGACTCATCCACTTTTTGAGTGTATAAGAGAGTCTCGGTTGTGATGCATCGAGTATGAAAACATGTGTGACCAGATATACTTGGGTGTTTTACCATATGGTTATTCGGAAGGAGGGAATCATGAGACCATGTTCCAAGAACACACCATGATTTCAGTCGCAATGTGGAATGAAGAGGTTCAGCTCAGGAAGTCCCCAAATATTATTTGGGCCATTCGGGAATCATGCAAGGGATTGAGAGGTTTCCTTCCATCTTGCTCAACCCTCCCAATAGTAGGAGTGGGAACAATACGTCTTCTACGTGTCACAACTGATGAGGTGCGTGTGTGTTCCTACACATTTCATCGAATGTATCAGAACTTATGAGTGTGAACGATCAATTTGGTTTTCTTGTTGTGCCATTATGGTGTTGTTCATGATTTCTTGGAGTGGGAGATCTAGGTATGAGTTCTGTATCCCGAGTTGTTTTACATAGTTTTTCTTTTCGTGGACAAAAATCATTAATGTGGGAATGACGTAAAGACTTGTTTTTCCCTGAAATACTTTGGAATGTTTCAACATTTATTCCTAGAGCAAGGAGCTATAACGGCGTGCGATTCTGAGGCCCGGTGTGCCCGAAATAAATTTCATAAAAATATTAAATTTTTTTATACTATGCATGTGGTGGGGTTGTGTTTTCTCATAAACAGTCGATTAGAATGGAAATCTTGGGGCACAGTTGTGTCCAAAGCGTTCTATTTACCTTAGGAGGGGTGTAAAAGTTGCGGGTGTGGGCCTTCTATGAGAGATGTCACCCAGGGGAAAATCGTCATTTTAAAATAATGACTTAGTGATTTTTATAACTGAAGTTATTTTTGAATAACATTTGAACAAAGCCATGGAATGGAAATATGATACTTCATTTGAGTTTGAAATGGGGTGTTTTTCCTTGGCGTGATTTAAAATTAGCGGGCGCGGAGGTTTTGAAATCCGCGACCGTGGGTGGAGTTTCAGTGAGTTTTTTTATAAATTTGCTAGAGATAAGGGGAGAACCCATTGTTATTATTCTTCTTATCTGTCTCTCTCTATCTCTATCTCTTTATTGTTCTTTGGAGTTCTTCTCCGTTCTTCCCATAATCGAGGAGCGACCTCTGCCATAATCTTGGAAGATCGGAGCAGGAGCATTGTGGATATGTCGCCAACGGTGCATGACCGATTAGAGGTTGGATTTTTGGTTAACTTTCACACATTCATCTATTTATTGTATTTTCATCAATTCGTATTTTTCTTTATAAAATTTATAATTAGGAAAATGGAAAAATGAGCAAATGCATCATCTGAAACACATTCTAAATCCCTTTCTTAAGCGTTCTTCATCCAAAATTTCAGACTCGCCAAAACCGCGATGGATCGACGAGTGAGGGGCGGTGCTGTGAAGATCTAGCCCGAAAGATTCTAAAACTAGTTTCGGATAAATTTTACGGACCACTGGAGTAGTCAGGGAGACCATCGGAGTGTTCGCCTCCGGTAAGGGTTGTGTTCGGAGCACCGATGGATGATCGGGGGCCGGAGCACGATGGCATGTGGTGTGGACAGAGCATGGTGGTGTAGGGTGTGGTCGGAGAAGCGGCGTTGGGTGCGTCCGGGTGGCAGTTTCTATGGAGTGGCGAAGTAGGGACCGTAGGAGTACCAGGGATGGCCATCAGCGCATCGTGCATCGAGCAGGGAGCACCGATGCGTTGTGGTTGAGCGGCGAAGCACTGCGGCTCTAGCGGAGCCGGCGGCTCAGGCCGCGGTGTTGGGCACGTTGTGGGCCGAAGGTGGCATCGTGGCGTACTACAGGGGGAAAGGGGTCCAGCATCGGCGCCATCCCGTCATGGCCAGAAGAAGACCCTGAGGTCAGCAGCTCAGGGTGTGTCGTGGATAAGGACCCGTGTTTGGCGGGTTCTGCTGGGGTGATGCGGAGAAGACCAGCCAACTGGCCGGTCTAATTTGAAGAACCGGACCAGAAGCGGGTTCAGTTTTGCTGGACGGGGCCGTGGACAGTCGTCCATGGCGAGTTAGGCACAACTTGTGGTTGGGACGCGGGCCGGTGGTCTTGACCGGGACGACTGGTCTGGACTGACCCAAATTATGGGCCTTGTTTTGTTCAAGGGGGCTTGTCTCCTAAACGGCGCGTCTGTTTGATGCGCTGTCACCAACTGCGGGTTTGGGTCAGCGAGATGACATTTTTGAAGGGGATTTCTTGGTTTGTGAGTTCTACGCCTGAAGGTGGGTGACCCATAACACCCTAATTTAACAATATTAAATTATTATTAGAGTTCGCGATGGACACGCTTCACGAGACAGACATCCGTTTGATGTGCCGTCAGAGGCGCTATGGCCCTGGAGTTGAGACGGTCTATCTAAAGTGGGTTCGAAACTTTTGCAGTTATGTTTAGTTGCTCGGTGGTGTGAAACTCTTAATGTGAAAAATTATTTAATTGCTCAATTAATTAATTATTCTTGCGTCGTACCTAACCCCTATTTGGGATGTTCCATTGATGCACTGTCAGCTGTGGCGTGACCCCAGTCCTCGTGCGGAATTTTTGAGATGCTTTCCAAAGTGTTCGGGTTGGAGACAAGGTGTTGGCCCCATATGGTTGGATTCACACGTTTTACCGTGAAACACCACTTTTTCACCCAACATCTGTTTGGGGTGTTTGAGTACCAGTTTTTGAGTGTTCCTCTGAGGGGATTGCGACAGCGCAATCCGCCCACCCAAATTCAGGCCTGAGGCATGGGCCCCACGAGGCGACTTTCAGACATATGCTACATTTTTATGACTTATGATTCATAAGTCCACTCATGTCAAATGAATAGCCTACACCTCGTGGTTATCTGCAAGGATTGCAATTGTACGATCTACGTGATGTGTTTCGGGGTCGATGTATGGGCCCCACAGAGCCCCGTTTGCATGACATGGGGAGTTGCAGCTTTTGCATCTAGAGTCCGTTTTTGGCCCCGTCTGTGGCGTTGTGACCCTAGCATCAAGACGAATATGACTTTGGTGGTTTCAGGCCTTGATGCCAAAGTTTAGGCATGAGCCGTCTTTTAAGCTGTGTGTAGCGTAATGCGACTTTTTCATCAGGCGTCCATTTGGGCGTATGAATTGTTGATTCGACGTGTTTTCTCGAGAGCATCATGATGACACAGTTTTCCCAACCACTTTTTGGACCAAGTTGTGAGACCCACGAGATGCCATATGTGCATAAGGTGGTGTTGAATAACTTTTTCTTCGGGTGTCTGTTTCTATTGAGTAAATAATCTATCTCACGTGTTTTTCCGTGAGGATTACAACGGTGTAATTTTTTTAGCGTATGGAGCCTCTTTCGAGATCTCATTAAATGTAGGAACATAAAAGGGCATTGGTCGGAGGTTCCATTGATGCACTAAAAAACAAACACATGGTAGAGATTTTAGTGACACCCAGTGATGCCACGGGTGATGTGGAGATATCAGACCAGTTACGGGTTTACCCTCCAGCGGGGCTGGGCAGTAGGTTACCCACTGGTGTATCAATGTTTACCTTCCAGTGAGGCTGGGAAGTGGGTTACCCATTAATTTTAGGGTTTACCCTTCAGTAGGGCAGGTCAGTGGGTTACCCTTTCACCTTAGGTTTTACCCTCCAGCGTGGCTGGGCAGTGGGTTACCCGACGACCACTTTGGGTTTACCCTCCAACGGGGCTTGGTAGTGGGTTACCCGACGGCCCCTTGGGGTTTACCCACCAGCTGGGTTGGGCAGTGGGTTACATGAAGACTTCATTCATACTCAGCCCGTCTTATGAATCTATTTAGTGACTTTTCCCCAAGGTTACCAGAGAGGTACATTTGGTTGTACAGTTCAGCGATGAGACAACTTTGTCGTATGGGACTGTTGGGCATCACTGATGGATATCCATTAAACTTTTGGCGACTTTTCCTGGGGCAGAGCTTGGAGATAGAGATCCCCTTACACACACGTTTGGGTTTCTTTTTGAGCATATATATATATATATATATATATATATATATATATATACAGACCATACTTTGTTCCCACACCTTGGGTTCAGTTACTCTCCTTCTAGGAGGGGCGAAGACGCGCTGGGTATTCCACGTGCTTTCTGTATCTAGTTTCTCTTGGTTGAATGACTCATCTTCCTTCTTTCTGTTGGGTTGATATACACTCTCTCTATTTTAATATTACACTCTTCTTGTTCTATCTACTTCTCATCGATTTAGTATCTCCTTTTGTTGCTCCTTCGAGCTTTTGGGGCATCATACTGAGTATCTTTATACTCACCCATGCTTGGGCTTTTCCCGCACATGGTGTTCCCTTGGAGAGGACGAACAGGTTGATCGAGACTTCAAAAGAGTGTAGAGGACAAATGATCTTGGGTTGTGTTCAATGGATGTAGTAGGTTTTCCAGATGTGAGACTCACCATCTAGTTACTTTCATTTACCTATTATCGTGTTGTGGCACATTTATATTTCGGTGTGTGTTTTACCCCTTTACTGTTCAGTTTACTTGTCAGTACACCTTTCAGCACTTTACATGTTCTGTTTTAGATATTTATGCATGACTGAGGTTCGGTTATTGTTTTGGGTACTTTTGATTCCTTTTTTACTATGCACTTCTGCATTGAGTGGGTTGTGTGTGTGTGTACAGGTACTAAGGAAAGGCCTCCTTGAGATTATTTTGCCTTCGATGCTTGTCTCCAGCCCCTGGCCTATGGAGGTGGGCTTGGGGTAGTTGCAGCTTGAGACTGGTAGGTTCGGGTCATGACATTTCATGCCTCTTTGGTAAGAAGATATGATGAAAGAATAAGAAAATGAAGGAACTCAAAATAAAAGAATAAATTAGAAACCCCTTACAAAATATTCTACAGCATAACGGCTATGTAACATGGTTTTAGAAAATATTAAAAAGAGAGGGGACAAGAGTCACCCATATATAAATGAATCATAATACAGAATAGTTCATGAATAAGAAGGAAATAAGAACATGGTATATAAACAAGAATGTTATACCACATAAAAGAGAACATGAATGGAAAAATAATGAAATTGAGAACTTTCTTACCTTGAAGAGTAAGTACTTCAACATGTTGGTTGGGACCATTAGAGATTGAGGAAACCTTGGGAGGAATACTAGGGACGTAAGGAGGCCATAACCTCATTGATGTGGAATTTTTAATGAAGTTAATTAAGGAATGAGTTGGTATTTATTGAAAAATTGAGGGATTATTTTAATAAAATCTCAAGGGACACCACATTAGTTGTTTTTGAGAAACCATGGGCTCTGCCCACGTTATTTTCCCATGGTATAAGCCAAATGGGACACCTCATAACTTATTTAACTGTACACTAGTCGACCAGATTTGTTAAATCGTGATTACATAATTAATGATGTCATTAACACACCGAAACTCAAAATTGTATTTTTTTATTCTTCGCCAAAAAATCAACTATTTCAGAAAAATCCCCAAAATTCACCCTAACCATTTATGAACGTGTGGAATTCAAAAATGAAGTCCATTTTTTGAAAATAATTTTTTTTTATATTTTTAATATAATTTTTTTAATATAACATACTTAGTTCAAAATTTAATAATTTAAATACTATAACTTCTTTTATATCACATTTTAAAATTAATCAATATGTCCTTATTTTAAATCATTTGGAAAATTAAATAATTATAAAATATACTATTCCATAGTGTCATATTATTAATCATATTACTATTGAAATGGTTATGTTACTATTCACCAAAAAAACAAGTTGGTTCCAAAAGACTCCAAATAACATACTGAAAACAATTGTAGATGAACATTTTTCAAAATTCAAAACATAGAAGCAGTAAAATTATTCATAAAGGATACTTATAAATATATAAATTAAAAAAAATTTCAAGCATTTCAATTTATTTTTAGAAAAACTTGGGGTGTTATAGTTATAATGAACGACAATAATATGAAATTTTTTTGATTCCATTGTGATAATTACATGTACTTAGTCATGAACATTGGTATTATAAATTCACAAGAATCCATCATGGAATTAAAAATCTATATCATTCTCATGTACCTATTCTATTTTGGGGTGTTATTTATTTTTGGAATCTATGTACACTCTAGAGGTATATGTTACTATAAAAGGCTACTAGAGATCATGTTGATCATATAATGATATCACCACCTTTTTGAAAAATTATAAAAAATTATCTTCTGGACACATATAGATTGATTATATAGACATTTCATTTCTACGAAAGATATATCAGTTTTTCTTAGTGAAATTTAACGTTTCATTTCCTGGTATCTACATAAGATTGAAATTGAGGGAAAAATATTTCAAGGGTAGAAAATTCATTATTATCACATTTTCGATGATTTATCTTCTCTATATTTTAATATTAATAAATTGAAAAATAAGGTTATTCCATTACATTAGAGAAGTGATTGTGAGGAATCATTTTTTGGCATAATTATAGGGTTATGTTGACACCCATCATAATTTTAGATGAACATCGAGAGAGTTACATGGTCTATTTTGATGTGATTGTATATTTATTTGGATGTATGTAATGAGAGCACATCATAGATTATTTCTCATGAAAACAAAGGGAAAATGATTATCACAACTCAAAAAATTATCTCGAATTTGATGTAGTGGTCTATTAATTCAAGACATTGTCCAATTATTTATTTAGTGAGTAATTCACAATGGAAACTGATCATAAAATCATGATGTACGTCTTTTAAAAATTGAATTTTAACCTAAGGTAATGATGTAAAATAGAGTAACTATAAATGATAGTATTTAACATGATTAATATATATGTAAAAGGTTAATCATTAGCTAATTAATTAATCCCTAGGTCAAATAATCTATTGATACAATAATACTAAGATAAATAGAAATTAATATGGGGTGATCGCAAATATGAATTTGTTTTGTATGGAATAAAATGCTTCAATGGAATTGTTTTTGGCAACCATTATTACTGAATCTCTAGAGAATGTTATGAAATCTCAATGGTTGGACAGGAAATGAATTTCCATTAGGTTAAATCTCAATTTTGGGGAGGTCCTTAATGGTTGGATAATGGATTCTAATTTGATGTTGTACTTTCAAAATTGGATTTTTGTACCTCTATATTTATATGAATTGTTTTGGTTTTCTTATCATTATTCAAAGTGTCCAGTCTGCCCTTATAATGACTTGAACTGAATCACTATGTCTAGTTGAGAGTGGAATAAGGAATCATGAAAACATTTACATATACCTGAGGTTTTAGACTACTTGTGAGTGTCTAATTTCCATCAGTTGAGAGACAAATACCTTCATTATCAAAAATGAAATTTATAAATAATATCACAATTAAATACATCATAATTAAATAATAAATTCTATAACATATGAAATGGATATTACCTCAAAACATATAAAAACATGGAACCCAATGTAGTACGATAATAGTAGTATGATCATGATTCGAAAGAAAAGAAAACATCACATCAATGCATTAATGTTTGTAACGATACTGCATATGAACACCATGAACCATCTCCAAGATCCCGTTACTAAGAATTTTCTCTTCAACGAGTCTCTGAATACAATTCCTTCACACACATCATGATTCCCATATAGGGTGTGAGTATAACATAGTAGGACACCACTGATTCATCCTTAATATATTTCTATAAAAAAAATATAATATTTTATCTCATGATATAAGTAAATTCTTAAGTAAATCCATAACCACTCGAGTGGTGAATCATCATATTCTATCCAAATTACCCTAATTATAGACTGCACTAACTATGGATCAATTCTAGCAAGGGAAACAAAATATATCACCTCATGTTACAAGACATAAAATATGTCTTAGTCTTGGATGGAAGCCTAAACATTTCTATCCCATCAAAGATGTTATCCTTTAATGAAAACCATATACCCCGCCCTTATTGTGGTCATAAATAGGGATATCTTACACACCATCTTGATTGTGGTCGTTATCCTCAGATGATGGTAAGTCCTAGGTGACATATTTCCTGTATATAGATATTCACATCACCCTCATAATTATTTACCCCCTATGAACCTATAGATGAATGATTATTATCTCTAATTCACGGTGTAATCCCATTTCATTGGACACGTTTGTCATATAACACATACCATCAAATGAGACATAGTCTATAGCCTTTAAATCCACCCCTCCATGTTGAAATATAACCAATACTAAGAAACAAGTTCATCTTGATTGCAATATAAAGGTTCCACTAGAGATTAAATATCTCAAGAAATAAATCTCATAAAAATGAAAAATAAGGAATATAAAAAATATTAATAATAGGTTACACAGAAATATAATGATCACATTATAAGGATGGTTATTGTGATCATTAATCAAACATGAAAAAATCATATGCAATTCCCTATATGGTGAGGAACTTACTAATCAAAGATCATAGATGTGACATCAAGGTTAACAAAGAATATAGTCACAAAAAAATAATATCTCACAAAAATACATTAATAACCATCTATAGTGTCACAAAAGATCCATGAATAGATATTATAACAGATAAAGAACAATTTTGTAAGGCAATAATATCACTAAAGAAGAGTCACCAAAGGACCATCCACCTAGATATTGTATAATGTCAATGATCATCATGAATGGATACTATTACACCAAATCTAAGAAAAAATTACTAGAATAAAAATCTAACCATATTATTATACATATTTTCCTTATTTTACGATTTTCAATAATAAAAGAAGAAATTATCCATAACGATAAAGAATCACCAGAGTTGAAAACTAAATTGACCTAAACACAAACCACCAATAAAAAGGGATAAATTAGATCAATAAAACAATTTGGTGTTTGATGAAGTATATATAACCAAATTTTGCTTTTTTAATATCATTCCTCGAATATAAAATATTAAATAGGGTAGAATAATTGAGTTATTTAATTAAAAATCAGTATGGATGGTATTAATCATGCCCACTTTATGGTCAAATGTTGTTTTAATTACACACATGGATTGTTGATGGAGATTTGAGGATTAAGGTTAGTGGAACATCCATTAATAACACAACCCAACAATCACCATTCCCTTTAACAAAAACACTCTATTTCCCTGGATTTCTTCAAAACACAACCTGAAATAGCCTGTAAAATGACATGGTTATAAATGGTATGCCATTTTCCCACATCATGACCTCCAAAATTTCTATGGTGAAATGGTTGAAAAAAAATCATGCATAAGAAGCATGTATTATATATATTACCAATATATTTCACCCTTTATTTTTTACCATTGTGGAAAACCAAGTCCAAAATTGATTTCATGAAGGCGTGGTGTTCTTCAACTTGAAATAACAACCATAAACACCATTTTTAATCTTATAAGACGTCCAATACCAACCAAACCAATGATTCTACCATAAAAAAGTTAAAAAAATCATTTATGTCAATACAATCATTAAATTAATTTTATCAAATAAAATGTGTTTTTTAAATCTCCTCCTCTATGTATTTATTATCCCTGAGAAGTATCTCTTATGTTGACCAGGAATAACTCACACTAGTACACCTGAAAATCATAATAACATTACCAAGTTTCATCATGTTCCAATAAATGAAACCATAAGATGTAGATTAGTGGATCTTTATTTCCCCATGAATTTTTCTCACTATATTCTACGAGTTTCACCAAGAGAACCCTGAATGATGTGTTTAGTTCTATCTCAATTTCCTTACTATTCATACCAAGTGCATGATCATGAATATACATAATCTAATAAGATATAATGAATACAATGTTCATAAATCAATAATTATTAAGAAGATTAAAATTTTAAGACACTATCCAGTTATTTTATATGATCTCGAATGGTCCAGCCAACAATGAATACCACTTATCTTATTTTCAAATATGTCGATGCCCCAATCGTAGAGTCACCCACAGGAAAACCTAGTCCTCCAGAACGAACTCCAATTGTCTCCACCTTTGATAAAAATACCATATATATATAATCTATGAGGTGAATAACTATTTTGGATCGATGAAACACAATCTAAAGTCTTTATTTGCAGGTTTGATCAAAAAATAGTTTTCAGACCAATTTTATTACATTGTAATAGGGAGCATCATGGTCAAGTATAGAGATCCATATAAGGTTTTATCTAGAAAGAATCATAATGACTATTATTATAATAAAAATTAAATAGGGATATATTATCATCACATGATCCTATAATTTCCAGGAAACAAGATCAAAAAATATTCTAAAGAATCTATATCATCATAAGAGCATAACAATCTATCTTTGGGTGATATGTCATGCTCAATCATAGATAAGATACCAGATCCTTCTACACGTCATGAAAAATCCATGATATAAAACATATGTCTTTATCACATATAATTATCCTCAAAAATCATTGAAGATCTAAAATAAAAAATACATATATCATTTTAAACTCATCTACATAAATGGTCTTCCAGAATGAAAAGAACAAGGCACTTTTGTCAGATGGTCCACTTTCACCCATAGAGGATAATGATTCAATTCGGTCCTTTGTAATCCTATCACACAATCCATAAATACATCATCCCATTTGGATATGGAATATTGTTATGTCTATATTTAATAAATATTAAACATTATCCCAACATTCAATTTTTGGTAGGTGTGATATCCATAAACAAAACCAATGATATTACATTTCATAACTTTCCAAGAAAACCAGTATCTTATTTAATGATACATCTTCATCAACAAAAGATACACTATACATGCGGTGAATGATACTCTATCATATGTTATAACCTAATGAAGGAAGGAACCAAACCCCAAACACAGACATAAATCACATCTTCATCATCAAAGGACCAACCTAGTTTTGGATTACCTCAGAGTAATTATTCTCTCAATAACACACAGTCTAAATCTAATAAATGGATTTCATATTCCTAAAAAAATAAACATTACAAGATTAATAATGGTGAAAATGTGAAAAACCCATTCTCTTCTATCACTTATATCCCCCAATCATCCAACAAACACATCAAATTCAACTCTTCCTCTAATGGTAGGAATTCAAGCTCATGGGTATCCTCCAACTTCCTTTTTAGAGAATATTCAGGAAAAATTTCAATAACAACCCAAAAATTTATTAGGGGAATTTATCCATTCTTATAGTAATTTAATGTATTATAAATCTCATAAAATCACTTAGAGACTATAATAATGTATTTTTAACTGAATAATTAACAAAAAAACGAAGTATATCTAGACGATAAGAAACCAATATAGATGAAATAGTAAATTGACCTTAGGAATAGTAATATGACCATAATGAAAAGAAACCAGAAAAATTAGTAGAAACCTCACCCATGAAATTATAATTTTTTTGGAAATATAAAATTTAAATAATGGTATAATTATATCATATTCTATGTAAATAAATGCTGTAAAAATTATTATATAAGTGTTACCTTTTTTGTAAGTCATAAATATTTCATTAAAATTTTATGAATTATTTAATATTTTAAAAGAAACATAATTTTCATGATACTTATTCATAAATTAACATTTTTATGTATAATTATTTTAATATAATTTAATGATTCCTTAATCATTTTTCAATGTGTTATAAAATCAATTACAATTTTAAAATTTTTATTTTCCATGTAAATGTTGATTTTAATTAAAAAAATAAATTACTCAAATTTTAAAAATTATTTTCATAAAATTGTGTTAAATATTTTTTCTTATACATTGAATTATGGTTATGGTGAATTTTTTATATTTTTCTAAAACCCTTGAATTTTTAGAGAATAGTAAAATATAGTATTTTACAATATTCATACATTATATGGAATGCACAATATTAATTGAGTCATAGAGGATGTAAGAACCATAATCTATAACATCCCATCATTATTATAATATTTCTGGTCATAATTCTCAAACTATTAATAGTCTTGATCCCAAATAATAAACTAATGAATAAAACAATGAAAAAATACCTCTCTCCTCAACTAAAAAAACTACACATCACTCAATCCTATCATCACACCTATCAAGCTTTGATCATTGCCCAAATTTTTACAAGTACACTTTCCTAGACCCTATCCCATGAATAGGATCTATTGGTCTCATCAAAAGACTAGACTCATTTCCCTATGGAGGTTCCCTATGTTGATAAATCCAAGAGGTAAAATCCTCTTCATTTTTGTTTCAATATTTAATCAAATTCATTTCTTTAATTAGGTTATCCTAACCTTCTATTATCCAAATAAAATGATAAATGATGTACATTTGATATAATATAATGATATAATGTTTACGGATTATTCATCATAAGACTCTTCTCTCTCACTCTCTCTCTATTTTATACAAAAAATTAAATCGCTACCTGTGATGTTTCAATTTTTCAACATCGTGGTAAATGGACATTAATTTTCTTGTAAAACCTTCTAGGGTGTTAATAAAACCATTAAATGGTTAAAAAATATTTTAATTTTTATCTCACATCCATCTTTATGTTATATAAATAACACATATATATAAGACTAGATTATAAAACAAAATGAATTTGTTGTGATAAAAAAATTGCAAAAATTAACCTAAATCGACCATCTTTAACTTTTATATTATGATTCATCCCCATAAACAATAACTGATTACATTATAAGATAATTTAATAATATGAAAGATAAATACTAACATATAATGAAAATTCAGGATATTTATCTACATTTTCCATGAACTTCAATTCATGATTACCATTGAACCGATCAAGAAAACCATGGAAATGAAATCTTCTGAACAGTGAAATCAAACTCTATAACAAATTTAATACCCCATAAATGAACTTAATAAAAAAATGAAATAAAAAAATGAATCAAGTTATAGTATGAAATGTTATGAATATTTAATTAATGAATCTAATTTGATTATACATTATATTAACAAGATGGAATCTTGCAGACGTAACGTAAGAGGAATTCTCCAACCCAACTCTATTTCATTGGGGTTTCCATATTTCGCCACATTTTCAGTATGTATATTCTATAAATATCATTTCTCCATAAATATATTATATTTTATGTGCTATTAATGTTTTATACATGACTTTAAGAAAAATATTATGCTTTCAAAAATACCTCTTATTCCAAAAAACAAACATTTAACATGCCATGATTGTTTCCTTTTCACTCAAGGTTGAGGATTCTTAGGTAAATTATGTCATTACATATTTAATTTGGGAACCTAGTATTTATTAGTTTATTATTACGAAATTAATACCTTTACTTTCCATTTTTTATTTAATGATCAATATTTATATATGTTCAATGTGGCATGCATGAAAATGTAAATTTGATGATGTGAAGGGTGAAAACTGAATTATATAGTGAAATGTAAATGTAATGATGTGATGGGTGCACATGGAATTATATGAAACTAATATGAATTGGGTAATGTGACTATTATAATGAGATAAAGAGAATTATGCATTAACCTGGTGCTATATTTGTTCCCATCTATGTGAGGTAGTTGACCACACAGACAAGATGTTTAATTTTGTATACATTTCCACATTCCATGCCTTTGCCTAATGCTTCCTATCCTGATTATGATCATATTACTATGTTATGATGATAATGATTATTCTCACCCTATGTTATGTTGTTTCTTGTTTTTATCTATAATATAACTAGGCTTTAAAGCACCCCTCTTTAATGTATATTATAACAACACTGCTCTTTAATACAAAATAAAACAAGATTTATTTCATAAACTTGCACTTAAAAAAACTATGAGGATCGGGAGGTCAAGTGTATTGGGAAATAATTAAAATTAGATAACAACATATAAAATTACACACATCATCTTTATTGAAAACATTTGTTATATGACCACAAAATTCATTCGTACATAGCATTGTATGCACTAACCTAAAGACATGCATAAGAAATAGGGTGAGCTATAAGCCCACAAAGGGGGGGATAGGAATTACATGAATAATGTAGTAAATGTTAGTAAATATTCATATAAATTATGAAAAATATATACATGAACATAAAGCCATTATATAGAATGATTATCATAACATGGAAATATGGAAACAACATTAAACATGACATTAGCATGAGTCAAGACTCATTGAACATAGAGTATGAGTAAACTCTCAAAACATAAGATTTATCCTGATTAAAACCTCATTGAACTTTAATTATCATTATTAATCACTAATTTCACTATACTCATAATGATACTAATATTTACTTATAAATTTTTCTTCTCCCTTTTAGATTATTCTTTCTCACCCTTTTGAGTAATTCTTTTTCCTTATCCCACTTTGTGTTTTTCTAAAAGAATTGTGGGATGAAAAATATTATAAAGTACCTGAAATATTAGTACATGCAACCAACCATAAGACAAGTAACAAAAATCTCATTACTATTGGAGAGAACTAGTACAAGGAAAACAATACAACAAAATATCGGAGTGGTCTATTTTGTTTCTATTTCCATGGGCATAAGCATTTTGAAAATTTTATTCAGATTCTTCATTTCTTTGTGGTCCTCCTCCACTTTCTTTTCTAAAGTAATGATTTTTGCCTCTTGAGCCTCTGTTGCCACTTCCGGAGCTTTAAGAGAATCATCTTGATTTACATCCTTTTCGTCCAAATGAGCCTGAAGATCCTTTTCTTCCCTATAGTACTAGACAAGAGAACTTAGCTTCCCATTCAGATCATTGACCTCCTACATCCGAACATTCTTCTCAAGAATTAACTTCTTCCAAAAAAGAAATTGTAAGATCCTTGATTTTAGAGTCTTCGACATCAATAGTTTCTTTAACATCTTCTTGGAATTGATCAATCTCTCCCATCTATTGAACAACTTTCTTAGAACACTTGGTTATTTTCTTGAAAGAAAATCTATGAGAATCATAATTGATAAGAAAGTTTTTATGATCAGCCTCAAGCTTAGCACACTTATCTATAACCATGGATAAAAAGTACGAGTTTTTATTTTTGCTATGCTGAAGCATCTGGCATCTGGATTCTATTGCTGGAAAAATTGGAATGATGTCCACCAGCTTCTTTAGGGACTATTCCAAAAAGTCATGTCCAAAGATAGAAGACTCTGAATCTGATATTCTGGTAGGAGATGGTTCTTCCGCTGTCTGTATCATCTTCCTTTTGTATGATCCTCCAGCTTCATTCCTTCTTATAATATCTTTTATTGGAGTGTCAATAACTACTTTCTTACCTTCGTTAACTTTCGGAATGATCTGTTCATAAGGAGATTCTTGATCGATTTATAAAAGTTGAAGAATCTCATCATCATCAACATTATCATTCTCTGCTCTAGCTTCAACATCGTCAGGCTGTATAAAGTCATGATTGTGACTTTCTTATTTAGATGGCTTGTTAACTTCCTCTTCACCTTTCTAATCATCTCTCGGTGTTGCAATTTTTGAAGATCCGGCTTGGGAAATACGGAGTGAAAATTTCTCGAAAGCACTATCCTTATCATGATAGTCTTCAGCTTGTTTTATTACATCCTAGAGCCAACACTACTCTCTGCTTGCTTAATTTCTTCCACAACTTGCTGAACTCTCAGCGTCAATTCCTTCCCAGCTTTATTCTTTTTAGAATTTTTTGGAGTCTTCTCACCCAGAGTTTCATGCAATCCTTCAACCAAAAAGGATTTCGGAATGGGTAAATTATATGATGCTAATTTGGTGGCTTTCAGAAGATATTGAACAATCTTTGCCTCTGACATCTTTTTCTTTATCTTCTTATCTATGGCTTTCTTTTCTAATTCATCAGCCGCTTTTACTTTCAAGGCCTTAGCCTCAGCAGGGTCAAATCCGAATTGTGGATCCCCTTTGTTTCTCTTTTCTTTATCTTGCCTCCACTTGGAAACCACCTCATCTGGATAAGATTTTTGTTTCTTGGGTTTAGGAGGTGCTGATTGGGTTTCCTTAGACATAGGGGTTTTCTCAGCAACTTACACTTCCTTCAATTTCATTTTCTTCCAATTTTTCATTGATGGTTCCATATTTTTTTGATCTTTCTGAACTAACTTATCCTCTTCCTCTGGTATAGAGTAGAATTCCTCAGATTCAATAGAAAAACCCATTTTCATCCTCTTCAACGTATCATCACTAACAAGCATTACATTGAAGTTTCATGGCTTGGAAGTTCAGGTAATTTTAAATGAATCCAGACACCTGCTAATAAGCATAGAAAGCAAGGCCGGATACATTATAATATGAGCTTTTAGATTCCTTTCTTTTATATTCATAACTGTAATCAAAACACAACTCATCAAATTTATCTTCCTTAGATTTACCAAAAAATATAAGATATAAATGTCACTTTTCTTGAGGTTATACTTATCACCACTTTTTGGTACAAAAAAACCTTGTACCCACAGTTGTAGAATTTGATTATTCGAAGAGATATGAGCAATTTTAGCAGTCTTGACATCTTTAAGTCCAGGGAATTCCATGGACTTCACTTTATTAAAACTTCTTTGCTCATCTGACAGCATATGTGAGCAAAATTCAGCTTCACCTTCATATGATAGACCCACAAAGCTTGTATCCTTGGCATAATAAATCTTTTATGGCATCCCATAGGAATTGAAAGAAAACAACTCTCTTACATCTTCCTCACGGAAGGAAACAGACTCGTAAAAGTCTACAAGAAAATCTGTACAATCCAGATCCTGATTCACTGGAATTGATAAGAATACATCCTCCCATCCATTGAGCTTGATGTTCTTAGATATAAGAGAATCATACTTGTAGAAATTCAGATGGACCAGCCTCTCACTATAATCTATCCACTTAGAAATGGTCTTCCCAGTTGACATATATTGAGAAGTGTCTTCTACAGACATTTGGAACTGAACTCTTCTGAAGAAACTGAAACAGACTTGGGAAAGATTGAAGCAGCCTTAAGTAAGGAGGACAGAGCTTCAAGATGAAAAAGCACGATATCCGATGTGGGACAACCCCCAGGGGTCCACTTTATATAGGTGTTGAGGCAACGATTCATCTTCCATGGTTGATCGAACGATTGACAAACATTGAGATTTGATCAGACGGTTGAGAAACAATCCGAAAGGAAAACTTGACTACGATCATTTGAGGTTTTAAGAAAAACATTTGGATTTAAGAAAACTAGAATCCGAAAAATATATAAACATATAGGAAAATTCCAACAAGTAAAATATTATTAAAAAACTTAAGTAAAGAAATCATACCTTACGGATTGTCTAGAATGATTTTTTGTAATATGTGACATTCCTCTTAAAGAAAATTTGACTATGAAAAACTCATTACAAAAAACATGACTACGAAAGATTTTATTACGAAAAAAATCTTAGTACGAAAATTTAATTATGAAAATTCTCAGTGAAAAAATTTCATTACGAAAGTTCTAGTACGAAAATTTCATTACGAATGATTCCGTACGAAAATATCATTTTAAAAGTTCCAGTAGAAAATTTCATTACGAAAGTTCCAGTATGAAAATTTCATTACGAATGTTTCAGTACGAAAATTTCATTACAAAATTTCCATTACGAAAATTTCATTACGAATGTTTTAGTACGAAAATTTCATTACGAAAGTTCCAGTATGAAAAATTTTGAAAAGCTCATTAGAAATTTTTTTGAAAAGATTATTACAAAAAATTTGAAATGGTCATTACGAAAATTTGAAAAGGTCATTACGAAATTTTTGAAAAGCTCATTACGAAAAATTTAAAAAGCTCATTATTAAAAATATTGAAATGCTTATTACGAAAAATTTGAAAAGCTCATTATGAAAATTTGAAAAGCTCATTACGAAAATTTTGGAAAGCTCATTACAAAAAATTTGAAAAGATCATTACGAAAAATTTGAAATGCTCATTACAAAAAAAATTTAAAATCTTATTACAAAAAATTTGAAAAGCTTATTATGAAGAATTTGAAAAGATTATTACGAAAAAAGTTTAAATGATTATTTTGATTTTTTTTTTGAAAATGTAACAAAAAAATGTACTCCCCCTTTGAAAAAGAGTTTATTACTGTAAGGGGATTATTTCAAAAAGAAGTTAATAAAGGAGAATTACTTTACGGTTATCATTCTTAACATCTATTTAATGAATTAAAATCAATCAGA
Source organism: Viscum album (assembly GCA_963277665.1). NCBI lineage: Eukaryota > Viridiplantae > Streptophyta > Magnoliopsida > Santalales > Viscaceae > Viscum > Viscum album. The sequence goes on from OY728136.1 coordinate 1,881,819,140, forward strand.
TGGTAAAAATTTTGTGAAAATATCAGAAAATTGATCTTGCATTCTGATAAACTAAAGAATGATATCACCTTTTAGGGTGTGATCCATAAGAAACAAAACATTTTAAATCATAGTTTTTCTAAGAAGAAAGATATTACCTATAACCAAAATTTACCTCTGAGTATTGTCTCCGAAAGTTAATTTTTCTCCTTTCATCATGATAATATTTTCAAAATAGATTTTGTTACTAGTCATATGACGGGAAAGACCACTATCCATGTACCATGTTTTACTGTTGGTACTCCCTTTATATTCCTTAAAATAAGAAAAGAATTATACTTTCGGCATCCAAACTTGTTTTGATCCATGATTTTAAGATAACAAAATTTTGGGCATCCACATCTTCTTAGAAGAATAAGTCTTATGAAAACTTAATGATTTTGTTTTTTTAAAGAACAACTCTTTGCCCAGTGACCACCACATTGACACTTGGTACAAAATGGGGCACTTTGAGGAACAAAATAATTGTTAATAAATGTTGGTTTAGCATGGGTATAACCAAATCCGAATTTGGTTCTTCAAGGTTTTATTTTTGAATAAAACTTATCAAAATTTTATTTACCCAAGGTAATGTTTGAAAAACACATCTTTAAGGAAAAATTTCAGAATTGAGTTTTATAACAATGTTATTATCTTCAATGTCATTGGATTTGGAACTAGATCTAGGCTCGATAACACTTTTCTTAGAAAATACTTTTTCTAGATCTTTAAGAAAGTTTATTATTATCAGAATTTACTTCCCCAAGACTTTTTGAAATACTTATAAAATCAGATTTTTCTTATCAAGATCGTTATAAAGATATGATATTTCCTTAGTAAGAATAGTATTCATAGAATTTGGATTAGGATGTTTTTATTGAGTTTTGAATTCTCAATCTCAAGAAGTTCAGCAATCCTAGAAACTTCTTGATAAGTAGGTAAAGTATTTTATTCATCAGAAGAGGATTCTTCCTCTGAAGACTTATAATTTTTACTATCATTATCATTTAAAGAAACATTGGCCAATGTTTCGACATTGTGTACCCTATCCATAAAGAAATGATTTTCAATAGATAATTTGGCTATAAGACTAACATTCTTATGTCCAGAAGATTCATAATCCGATGATTCATCTGAAGAGCCACCACCACTGGCAATCAAAGTCTCATTAGCTTTCAAAACCTTCTTAGATTTAGCTTTATAATACTTCTTCTTATTCATTTCAGAATGCCTCTCTTTTCTTTCTTTCTTCTGGAGAAAAGGACAAGCAGGTCTTATATGTCCAGTATTCTTGCATTTGTAGAATGTGACTTCTAAATCATTCTTATCTTTCCTTTCCTTCTTCTTATAATTGGATTAGAAATTTATTTGTCCAGCTATCTTGTTCATCCTTTGATCAAGATTTGCTAACTCATTCTGTAAGACTTCACTCTCACTAGATTCATATTGGATAACAACCATCAAATATTTAGATCTAGTTACTCTCTCAGGAGTCTTATCTTTCATATGATTTGATGTTGTAGTAAAAGAAATAGTACTATTCCCATTATTCTTTTTGATGTTGTCTTCGTCTCTCTTCATTCTTGTTTCATGTTGGAGAAGAGTTCCAAACAACTGATCTAAGGAAATTTGAGTGACCTTCATGTTCTCATCAATTGTTGTTCTCATTAATTACCACTCATTGGGCATAATATCAATGATTTTTTCAACAAGGTCTCCATCATCCAGAACTTTCTATTCCATAGATTGTAATCTATTAACAATAGTCATAAACCATTATTTCACCTTACAAATGGGTTCTCCATAAATAATGTTAAAACCATGATACTCAGCTCTAAGCATAGCTCTTCTGGTCTCAATCACTATGGATGTACGAAAATGTGTAACTTTGAGTTTCTTCCATATACAGTTAGTTGCTTCACAAGAAGAAATTTGGCTATATATATTCCTAGTCATTGAACATAGTAAAGTATTTCATACCTAATAGTTTAATTTATAATCATGCTTCTCTTAATTAGTGAAAGTACTAACTTCCTTATCAGAAATTTGATAACCTCCAGTAAGCATAATAGAATTTTCTACTCAAGTATTGGTAACAAATGTCTTCATTTGATCTCTACAATACTCATAATCATTACCATAAAAAATTGGTGTTCATGTAAGATATAGGTTGTCGATGGAGCCAACATTGATTCATGCTATCTTAAAAACCTTTCTACACAAAAACTTGTTAATAACAAAAGTTTGGATTCATGGAGAATATTTATAAGAAAGGAAAATATATAACAATGAGAAACAGAGAAAGAAAAACTTATATGTGAGTATAAGTATTCCATAAACCTCCTCTGAAACCAATTGTAGGATCGAAATAATGATGTAGATGCTCAATATACAAGAGGGGGGGGGGGGTGAATTGTACACTTTAAAAATCTCCTCAAACAAGTAAAGATCTAATTTTAACATAGTTAAACTAAGAAAATTCATAAAACCTCTAACAACAATTGAAAGATTGGGATAATGTATGAAGATACAAACTTCTAGTTCTATACACTTGCTCGAATCTTAAATGTGATTCCGAAAAACCGTTCTGGAAATATGGATCCATAAATTGAAACTTAACCAAAGTTTACAATATTAGATTCTACCTTAAAGCGCATATAATATAACTGAATCAGAGTATGGATGTATAAGGAAGTACAAGATAGTTATACTTTCTTAAACATACAAAATGCAGCGGAAAAAATAAACTTGTAACAAAAACAAGTAACAAGATATAAATATTTTATCCCAAAGAGAAGGGTATTCAACAACCTTGGATAAAAGTCCCTTTATTTATTCTTTTCAGGAATGTCTGTCTTACCCACAACTGGGTAATCCCTCGATACGAAGATCGGAGTCTCTGTCTTGCTATCCCCGCAAGCCCTCAACTTCAACGTAGTTGGAACCTCTGTCTTCCTCAACAAGGAATCCCTTGATACGAAGACCGGAGTCTCTGTCATGCAATACTCGCAAGCCCTCAACTTCAAGGTAGTTGGAACCTCTGTCTTCCTCAACAAGAATATGTAGAACTTCAAGGTAGTCGGCACCTCTTTCTTCCTATCCCCGAAAGCCCTCAAATGTAATCACTAGCATTCAGAGCAGCACGAAGAAATCTGAATGAGCAGTTCAGTATGCACAAGGGGTGAAAAGATTCTCTCTCTAGAAATCACATTAATAGTGTGTGGTCTCTAGATCTATCAAATTCATTTTCTTTATAGAGCTCTTTTAAAAGAGATCTGATTTATGGGCTCAGTAGCAACAGTTGGCTCCCTCCTCCAACAGTCATATTATCTTTAAATTTCGAAGGGACCTGTACACGTGTCACTCAACCAATGGTTAGATAAAAACAGAATGGATGACATCATTTTATAACAAAACATGTGTAACTGAAAGTACAACATCATTTTATAACAAAAATAAGAAATCAGAGTGTAAGTAAAAAGTTCAGAGTCTAACCAAAAATCTTATTCGGTGTCTATATTACAAGGATATTCAGATTCTATTTATTAGAAGAATTCATAGTCGAATTTCATAAAATTTCGTATCCATAATTTGTAATCATAATTCACAACCAGAATTCGTAATAAAAATTCTACACTGGAATTCGTAATGAGAATTCATCACATAATTCGTAATGAGAATTCATCATAGAATTCGTAATGATAATTCATTACAGAATTTGGAATGAGAATTCGGATCCTGAAACAGAATTCTTCATATCTATGTATTATACGATTCCAAGAATATAGATATGAATAGGATTTTTATACTTAATAAAAATATTTATATGAACAATGAAAATGAGAAAGAGGTAAATTTCCTTATGTAAATTTTCTTTATAGAAGTAAAACAGTGGTAAAAACATATTTGCTTAAAGATAAGGTGTTTGTGATTTTCAAAACAAGAAGGAATAGAAAAGTCCTAATGGAATCATTATTGAATCAAAACATAATGGCGGATACCCTAGATAGAGAAATGGGCATCATATTCACTTATATGATGATTTGAGAACGATAAATTTTGGTGCACCTTCAGCAGCATAATGACATAAAATAGAAATAATTAAATAGGTTGATGAGAGAGAAAAGGGTATATCATAATTTATACATGAAAAGGATCTTAAGGTGGTAATATAATATAATTTCCCAACATATGTAATAGAAATTAGATTCAAAATATAAGAGAATTTCATGATGTAAATGAGAAGTGAGAGGTTCCGTACAGAATTTCAACCAGATAATAGGTGTAAATGAGAAGTATTAATGGGATATAAAGTGGTATATTATCATTAAAACATAAGATGAGTATTATTTTGGAGGTTAGAAATCATTTCCCAACATTTGTAATTGAATGTAAAAGGGTATAACAACATAATGAATTTTGAACAAAATTAGAAAGGAAGAACACTCTTACAGAATTTCCGCATGGTAATGGGTCTACATTGGGGGAAATAATGTGAGAGAAATGGGTATCTCATCATTAAAACATAAGGATGTAACTATAGAGGAAGTTACAAATCATACTCCATCATTTTTAATTGAAAATAAATGGTCATAAAAATATAAGGAAACTGGGACATAAATAAGGAAGGAAAGAGGGAAACCCTTAAAAAGAAGTGAGTGACATTAAGAGCTTAGAGAGGGGCTTCTTGAGATATTGGGGAACCTGTGGGGGATTCTAGAGAAAGGAGGTAAGAGTAGAGACGTTATCCAAGGGTTTTTAGTGAATAGAATCGAGATCTTGGGAGGGTATGCATTGGATAAGAGAGGGGAATTCTTTAATATTTCACAAACGTAGGTTATGGAATCTATATAATTAAATATTAAAAACCACAAACCAACCCATTGATTTTTCCCATGATTTTTTTCCCAAAGGGAGTGGAATAAATTATTTTATAAGGCCAAATACCGAACTTATAAAAATATTAATATTGGTTATGTTGAGGTGAGTCACACTCTTAAATAAATCATTCCAAAAAATTGAAATATTGTATATGTCTTGGAGGGTCCACTAAGGCATCATAAAATTAATAAAACAAATATAAAATCAAATTATTATATAGGTAAAAAATAAATTTCCATAAAATTCCATTTATATTATTTATTACACCAATATTTGTTTGTTATGATGTCATAAAACATATTATATATTTAAACGGTATTTTATTTTTTCACAAAAATTTTACTAACTCAGAATATTATGATAAATTAACTATTTGATAATTTTGACATATTGACTCTAAAAATATATTTAATTTTATCAAAAAAATTCTAAACATGTTAATTTTAACATTTTAAATAAAAATCGGCATTTATCGAAAGTTAATATGTTTTCACTAAAACAGCTCTCAACCCATAATAAAAATTACCATTATATAAAAATCATACTCTCATTTATATTTCATAAAAAATCATTTAGTAATAACATTTTATTAAAATATTATTTAATTAAAAAATCCAATAATTCATCAAAATATATTTCTAAAGTATATATTAACTAGAAACAGTATTTGTTCTTTTCAAAAAACCATTTACAAAGTAACAAAAATAAAATGAATGAATTTATTTATTCTATAAAAAACAATGAACATAATCAATGTTAGGGTATTGTTACATGACCCCTTATAACACCCACATAAGACCCAAGTGTATGGTGTGAGATGGTGACTGACACGTTGGGAAGCTCGGATAACGTCACTCGGGTGGTAATATCTATTAACTTCCACTTCTCCTGTAGGAGATTTTGTTCAAGCTTAACGTGTTAAAGCTTGGATTTGGCTTGGTATCGAGAAAGTCCCAGTGATGCTACATCCTTTGTGATCCTTATAAAATTGGATTCATATAGATCAATTATACTTGATGAGGCCATCGCTTCTTTTTCCTGAGTAAATTAGATTTTTTAAAGCCCTATATTTATACTAATCATGCAATCACTGTTCAAAAACAATACTAGAAATGGTAACAATTCATAAGGAGTTTTTAAAATCCAAAAGCACAATACCATGGATTTTTATATGTTTCATATAACCATTTTATATAATAATACATTTAAATATATCAATAGGATTTTTAATTAATAAAAGTTTGGGTCATTATAATCTTCTCCCTTTAAGAAATTTCAACATTGAAATTTTCATTTTCCCATACTAAAATAGATTAGGGTAGTTATCCTATATTTATTCGATAATGTCTTATGTCTTTCTTGTTTGAATTTTATTCAAGGATAACGGGTTCATGCATTATTATGGTACCTCGGTATTTTTTTAAAATCACCTACTTCCTTTACCGAAAACACATCCAGCATCTTGAATTATATGGATGGTTGTACTAATAAGTCATTAAAAAGTTTTTTTATATATAATTTTGAAATACATTTTTTAACGTGATTTTTATAAAAAATTATTAATGATTGAACATAAAATGTTTAAAAATAGGGGTTTGGTATATCGTTTTTGGTGTTTCCCCAAAGAAACAAATCTATAATTTGATACATATAAGATACTCAGAGGTCTCCCTCTTTTGTAGAATCTAGATAATCATTCAGTGCTTCATCATTTTGAAATAAATAGAGGAATTTGAAAAGGCCCTGATGGTACTTACCATGCTTAGCATGGTAAGAATGTTTAGAGTGCTAGATTCTCCAATATACAGTTCCTTATCCCTGAATGAATCATGCAATTCTAGAGGTATTGGACTCCTTATAATGTTTTTTGAAAGTAATATTGATATTTTAAAAAGTATCAATTTCATTTAATCATGAGTTTAGGATAGTCACTCAAAGTAGATCGTTAGGAAGAGAGAGAAGAGTTTTTCATGATCTTCATCCTTCCATGTTTTCACTAAGAAAAAGAAAATAAAATTAGGGGGTTTGAATTCATAGCCACTGATAATGTAAAAAAGAAATCTTTGGGCTTAGAATGATAAACATGTATAGTATATCCTAACTTATGGTACACTATGTTTCAATCATAGTGATCCATGATCTATTTCATAACATAAATTATTATGGATTTTTTTCTCCCTTAATAATTGTTCATACAATGCATATGAATATACCGAAGCATATCCCCCATGAGTGTCGATTGAGAGTGCATCATGGCCTGTTTTCATGCACCAATTCCTGTTAGAGTCATGCTAAAAGTGGTGTTTTCAAGTTTTACCCCAGGATACATCATTTCTAGAGCGACCTATACTTGTTAGTATACAGTTAGGGATTTATTTTCATGAAAAAAATCACTTACTCAATACTCATCAAAATTTATGGATTTGTGTTATTATATATAGTCTTATCCCTAAGTATTTCAATAGGTTTTTCTAATAGTAATCCCTAAAACAACTTAACGTACCCTCTGATACCAACAACAATAACCGTGCTCTTTAATAAACATTTAAACATGATTTATTACATAAACATGCACTAAAGAAAACTATGAAGATTGATAGATATAGTGTTTTGGGAAATTATGAACATTAAACAGCAACTTAGAACATAAAACACAACATGATTATTGAAAACTTCTTTTATATTACATCAAAATTATTTCATACTTAGCATTGTGTGGTATAACCGTAGGACATGCACAAGAAAAGGGTGATCTATAATGCCTAGTAAGGGAGTAAACAAGGAATAACAAGATGAATTTAGTACATGATAGGATATATTCCAATAAATGGGGCACAAGATAAATGAAAACATAAATAAATTATATATCATGAAAATCATAACATGGCAATGTGGAAAAAATTACTAACATGATAATTGCACGAGGAAATGCTCATCGAACATGGATCATGAGTAAAACCTAAATGAACCTGAACTACCATGAGTAAACCCTCATTGCACTTGACTTATCAGGATACTAATCTTTACCAAATTCATTGGAGCGCTATCAGGAGCACCATTTATAAACATTTCATTTCATGCATATGTGTGCCAAATGGATCATACAACATATATTCATTAAACATCATAATTTATTCCACGAATAATAGATGCATAATACATAAATGAAAGTCTTAAATCCACATGTACGTCGGCATAATGGTGAATACCCTTGATAGATAAATGGGTATCGTATTCACATACATGATGATTTTGGAATGTGAATTTTTTTGTGTACCTTCGGCAGCATTACAACATCAAATAGAAATTTTAAAATGGGTTGATGAGAGATAAATGGGTCTCTCCTCATTTATAAATTAAATGAATAGTTAGGGGGTAATAGAACACAACATACCAACATATGTGATAGTATATATATGCATAATATAAAAAAAATTGAATGTAAATGAGATGAGAGAAATTCCTTAAGGAATGCAAGCATGGTAACACGTGTACTTGAGAGGCATTAATAATAGGTAAATAAGTCTATCATCATTCAAACATAAGGAGGGATGTATTTCTGGAGGGTAAAAATCAAACCTTGACATTTTTTATTGAAAATAAGATGGTATAACAACAACAAGATATTTGGACAAAAATGAGAAAGGAAGAAATCCCTTAAGGAATTTCTATAAGGTAAGGGGTGTACATGGAGGGAATTAATGAGAGGGAAAGGCGTATATCAACATTATAACACAAGTAGGGAAGTATAGGTGAGGTTATAAATCATACCCCATCAATTTTAATTAAAAATAAAAGGGAATAAAATTATATGGAATCTTGGACATCAATAAGGAAGGAAGGAAAGTGAGGATCCCTTACATGGAAGTGTGTGACTTAAAGAGCATGGAGGGGAGATTAATGAGATCTTGGAGTGCCTTGGGAGGATTCAATAGAGAGGATGGAAGAAAAGGAACGTGATCCAGGGTTTTTTAGTGAATATAAGTGTGATCTTGGGTGGGTTTATATAGTAAAAGAGAGGTTAATTCGTTAATATTTCACAAACATTGGTTTTGGAATCTATATAATAAAATATTCAAAACCAAAAATCAAACCACGGTTTTTTCCAATGGGTTTTTCCAAAGGAGATTGGAAAAAATGATTTTATATGTCCAATGGACTAACATATAACAATATTAGGATTTTCTTATGTGGAGGTGAGTCACACTTCCTGTGAAATCATTTTAAAGAAGTAAAATATTTTACAAGTCATGGAGGGTCCACTAAGGCGTCATAAAATTAATCAAAAAAATATAAAATCACAATATTTTAAGGTCAAAATATATATCGACCGAATATCCATTTTATAGTATTTTATTACATCACTATTGAGTTATTATGAGGTTATAAAACACATTATATATTTAAACAGTGTTTTATTTGAACCCAAAAATTCAACTATCTCAGAAAATTATGTAAAATTCACCATTAGAGAATTACAAAATCCTGATTTCAAAGAAAATATTACTTTTATATAAATAATTTTCTAAATATTTAAATGTTCTATTTTAAAATAATATATGACATTTATTGAAAAATCATGGGTTTTGAGAAAAAACATCTTTCAATGCTGATTAAAAATTACCATTATATAAAAATTATAAGATATTTTATATTTAATTAAAATTAATTTTGAAATAATATTTTATTAAAATATTATATAATTAAAAAATAAATCAATTCATAAAAATATATATCATAATTGAATATTAATTAAAAATACTATTTGTGCTTTAAAAATCTATTAACAATGTAAAAAAATTAAATGATTTTATATTTTTTATTCTATACAAACAATAATGCCCAAAATCAATGGTAGGGACTTATTACACAAACCCATATAACACCATATTAAAACCTAAGGGTAATGTGTGTGATGTTGATAGAATATTGGGGTGGATCTGATAACATCGCTCGGGTGGTAATCTCTATTAACTTCCACTTCTGTAGTAGGTGATTCTGTTCAAGATTAACACGATGAAGCTCTACTTGGGATTCGTCTAGAGTAAAATTTAGTGGTGCTAACTCCTTTCTGTTTCTTTGAAAAATAGGCTTCGTGTCGATCAATTCTACTGGATGAGGTCATCACATCCTTTTTCTGAGTAAATTGTATTTTTTTAAACCCTATATTTATACTTATAAGGTGATCATTGTTTAATGGCTATATTTGCAATAGTAACAATTGAAAACAGTGTTTTAAAATCCATAAAACATAAAACGAAGGAATTTCATCTGTTTTATATAACCATTTTACATAATAATACATTTAATTAGATAAAGAGAAATTTTCAATAATAAGATTTTCAGTCGTTACATATTTCATTTAGGGATTACTATTACTTTAGAGAATGTGAATTCCTCTATAAATATAGAGAAGAAGGAATTATATAAATGTTTTTTTTATTTTGAAAAAGATGTGCATGGTCTGAATTTTCCCAATACACTAAAACTTTGGAACCTATTTGTGTAACTCTTTTTTATTGTTCCTCTTTTAAATTATGTGAACTCCTGTTGGTGTAACACTTTTATTTTGGAATTATGATAAGAAAACATTACTGAAAACCCATAGTATAAGACTAAGTTTAAGTATGTACCCAAGAAGCTTTATTTTTTAAAAATTTGTATGATAGGGATCCCATAAGATATTCAATAAGAGTTAATTTTAGGTAAGGATATATTATTGATGACTTGTTGAATTATGTTTTGTTCTAATAATTTCTATTTTTAAAAATGGTGCAATCTACGAGAAACAAGTCCAAAATATCTTATGAGGTACAATACAACAATTTCCCGAATGGCATGCCCAATGCGTTTAGAGGTGGAGTTCAAAATAGCATGGCCATTCTTACCGAGTTGACTCAGCTTATGAAAAACAATATGAATAATGTGGGATTTCCTACTTCACATAATAGAGAGAAACAATAAATCTAGTGTTTTATGTAGCAATGACCACTAATGTTTAGTGGATCCTCCAATCCAGTAGATGTGGAAAAGTGGGTCAACTTGATGGAGAATATATGTTCTATTATTCACTATTTTGGGACGAAGAAGGTGAATTTAACTATTCATCACCTAGATAAAGAAGCTAATCAATAGTGGGATTTGATTAAGAACACCAAGATGAAGGATGAAATTAATGAGAAGAAATGGAAAGACTTTATGAAAATGTTTTTTAACAAATATTTCCCTCTAACTTTTTGTACAATGATTGGGAGAGAATTCATAGAGCTTCGTACAATTATGGGGAGAGAATTCATAGAGGTAAAATAAAATGAAGTAGAATTTATCACATCCTATGATGAATATTTCCCATAGATTGCATGGTATTAATTGGGTTTTATTATAAAAAATTATAGAAAAATTGATATATTCTTTAATGGATTGAAACCACACATTTGAATGTATCTTGCAATTCGAGAATTTGGGATTTGTGAAGTAGTTATTCGATGTGATCTCAAAGTGGAGATAATGTTTGGAGAATGGTCCCATGGGAATGGTTATAAGAAATAAATTATGAAGATTCAAGATAGAGGCTCCAATAAGAATGGTGGAAAAAATACAAATCCACAAAAATGTCAAAAATATGGGAAGAAGCATCATGGAAATGTTCCAAAGTAACATTGAAATGTTTTAAGTGTGGAAGAGAAGGCCACCAAGCTCGTGGATGATGAAAAGAGATGAGGAAACTGAACAATATGTCATAGGAAAGGTGCGTACCACCCTTTTTCAATTCAACAACAGTATGGAGAATGGGAAACATGAAATATAGTTCACTAAACCTTATGTCCTTGAGGATAATCAACATCATCGTCCACCAAATAAGAAGGGTAATGGCAAGGATTATGACATCACTAATTCTGAAGTTGAGTAATAAAATGAATTCATACAAGGTACACTTACTATTCACTTAATGATGGAATAATTTTTATTTTATTATTGATCTACACATTTATTTAAATCTTGAATATTTTCTAGAACAATTGAATTAGAGCCTTGAAAACACTATATAGAGACATATGTAAAAACAAATAGTGGTGTAATCATTATAACCCAAGTGTTGGACACTTCTACAATTAGAGTTTGTGGGAATATTTTTCTAGAGAATATCATAATAAATAATTTGGTGCATTTTGATGTTATAATAGGGATGTATTGAATTTCATTATATAGAACACATTTCAAATGCCAGGAAAAGGAAATATCTTTTCATATTCCTAACATTATCATGATTCATTACAAATGGATGGATGATCAGGAATCTCTATTTGAAAATCCTTTAATGGCATGACAATTGATTCACTATGAATAATCCTACCTCTCTCAAATGGTTGAGTCCAAGGACGGTTTCATGCTAGGTGAAATTCCCATCATGAGGGAATATAATGATTTATTTCCAATAGTGTTACATGGACGCCCCCTAAATCGCGAGGTAGAGTTCTCAATAGAACACATATCATAAGCTTCCCTTATTTCAAAAGTGTCCCTATAAGAAAATTCATATCGAACTAGAGAATTTAACGATGTAATTGAAATAGTGTTTGAAAAAATGGTTCATATTCCCTAGTGCATAACCTTGGGCCACACCATTTTCTTTGTTAAGAAGAAGGATGATTCAATATAGATGTGTATTGATTATCGGTGACTCAACTTTTGAAAGTGGGTTCCATTTACCCAACTAGTGATTTACATTGATTATAACTACATGAATATAAATTTTCATATATATATATATATATACATATATTTATCTTCGAAAAATAGTGTTGATACTTCTACATCTACTATGTTTTTGGTAATTTCCATAGATTACAGGTCATATCAAAGGGTTATAGTATATCCTATGATAAAATGAGAACATAGAGATATTAAGACAGTAATCTTAAGGTATTTTCATATGGACCATTTACATCATTATAATAGGACACATATAATGTGCGACTATTAGGTGACGATGGATCATAAGAATTAAGACTTCTTCTCATAAATTTCAAACTTCGCGATCTCTAGTTTTTGAGATCGTGAGGACTTACCCACGAATAGGAACAACACATGTTTTAGGTTCCATCGTTTGTTTATATATACAGATATGTGTATTTCTATCATAACATGAGATCATTATTATTGTATTTAATTTTATTTCATACATTGTTGCAAGATGAAAACCCTGATAATGAAGTCATGTCGAGGTATATTGTGTCGGGTACATCATTGGTGACATGACATTGATCGAATGGTTATGGTATGATTTTCCACATCCGAGTTGAGGAAGATACATCTTGGGAATATTTTTTTAGGATGTTGACACCTTCATTAATACATTTCCATGGTAGAAAAAGGTAAGTCTATCCAGAAATATGAACAAATAATAAAGCAATAAAATGATAATGACACAAGTTTGCATCCATCTTTATAATATAACAATGACAAATACATTATATAACATAGACCATGTTTGTAGGAATGTAATCATTTCTTTGACTTTTCAACATCTCTATATGAGTCTTGATGGGTTTCTAGACCCTACTATTAGTCAGTGTATGGTGTTCACTACTAATGAGACAATGGCCTAAAGGTTCACAAACAATAGTTCTTTGACAATTTCCCCTATTCCATTGAATAAGAATACATGACATTGTGGGACACAAAATGGGGTCAAGGTATTATCCAAGTTCTATGGATCACTAAGGAATAAAAATATTCATTATTATACACATATGGAAAAATTGAGTTGAATTTATATATTACATGTATTTAAAAATTATTAGGTTAATACAGGGATTAATATTATTTGAATGGATATTAATGTAATATCTCATGTTCTGTTAATATTAGCAGTTGATGTGAAGTGAGTAAATGACTCAAGATTATCATTTAACATATTTAATATATATTACAGTTTAGAAACAAGATGTAAATTATATTTATTGTATAAATTAGTCGGTCAAAAATAATTATTTATAATATTTATATATTAGATGTTTATTAAACGAAGGTCAAGAACCCAAACCATGTATTATAGGTTTCCACTATAAACATGGAGATAGGCTCTAATCTTGATGACTATTAATCTGTTAGATGTGGGAGAATCTCTATCCACTTCACTCCCAGAGAGAGACACATCCAATCAAGAAAGAGATTCAAGATCTATCTTCTTGAATCAAAGAGAGTGGATCTTGATGATCGTCGCTGCGTTGAAGTGGTCATTGGACTTTCACACTAGCACCCATATTCTAATGTACGGTAAGACATATATTCAAGAAGTGTATGTGGTTGATCTAGAGAGTTTTGGGATCAGAGCCTTCATGCAACATGCACCGAAATCATGCAACAGGCTTTCCATGCATCAAATCTGAACAAGGTATACAATCATTTTAGTTTTTTTACTCTATTTAAACTACATGTTGTCCGTGGACCGTACTAGGATGATATTACCATAGGCGACAATGTTACATCACTCCAATGATGAAATTTTTATTAATTATTGGTCCATTGGATTCCGTTGAGCATTGTGATACCATCAATTAGTATGAATGGGATGCATGGTTTATCCAAGTCAATGAAAAATTAAATTTCCTTAATTGTAAATAGAGGGTGTTGAAATGGTTCCAACAGAGCAGACCACATGTCGATCTGTTTTCGAATGGATATTTTAAATTTTTTAAAAGGATCAACAATTTGATGGATGGAGTGAAGTCTTTCATATACATAATCTTTGGAGATCACAAGTGTTAATTTGTATTTGTCTTATTTAATATACTTGAATCTGGCCATGTATTGGCTACAATCTGGTCCCTAATGCTAATCCGGTGGTGTTAAACTATCAGAGGAAATATAAAACATAATATCTTTTTATATTAATTTATTTTCCCCACGCGGATTACCCATCCAAGATTGATGTTTTCACAAGGGGGAATGACAATTGGGGACCAGAAGTCCCCCTTAATACCCGAGAAGGACCTCTGGTAGTTATATGAATAGTGTTTTTTTCACTGTTCACATAACTGGCCATGGTCCTTGTTTTGTATTAAGGGGGAATTTTGGACCCCCTTATAATTCCCCCTTTTCACAATGACATACGGACCCCTCTACCCTTCCTAGTGACAGTCGGAATAACAGACCCTTCTCCCTCTCCCTCTCTCGGTCTGACCTCTACAAAATTCCTTTTTGAGCACTACAGCTTAGATCTTGCCACTCCATGCAATTCGGAGCTCGCCGGTGCCCTCAAACCGAGCTCCTACGAGATCCTGTGTCGTCCTCCCCCCACCGTGCATTCTTGACTTGGTGCCTTCGACATTCTGATCGGACATAAAGGGTTCCTGATGCCATCGACCAGAGTCACACCATGAGGCTGGTGTCATTTCACTACTACACCTCGCCGAATCACTCGACTCGATTCGCGCTTCCATACTAACCCATTTCCATCCAACTAGGCTCGTTTTCCCCCACAAAACCATCATTGAAGATTTTCACAACCCATATTTGGCCTTCCCGGACTAGAAAAAAACCCATGCATAGAGTTTTCTAAGACAATAAAGGCCAATAGGGAAACAAACTAGTCTGACAAGGGCCTTGGAGAGGTGTTTGAGCGTGGATAAATTTAATTTATATTTTTAAAATAACTTATTTAAAATTAATTTTGGGGGTTCAAAATTTATTAGAAACTGAAATTTTTATTTAATTTGATCTTTAAATGAAATTAATGATTTTATTTTATTTTTGGAATTAAAAAAATTATATTAAATAAATGGAACCAATAAAGAAATTATTTTAATCTATTTAAATATATTTAATTTATTTAAAAACCCCATAGTGTTTAAATTTATCAAAGTTTAATTTTATTGAACATTATTTTATGCCAATTGGCATTGAGCTAGTGATCAACCTATGCATGTCTTCTTCTATTTATTTTATTATCTATGCATTGGGTGTTATAATTGTAACAATTAAATTAATAAATGGCAGTTTGGAGATCATCCTATATTGATTCAAATATGTATAATGGTCTGTGTGTCCAACACACCTATTGTACATTGCAACCCTAGACCCCCTAGTATGTATGTGAGAATATTTGTTAAAAAGATTACGATGATCTAAGACGCGTACCCTGTCATGTTGAGGTGGTAATCCAGACAGGAGTCATGTACTTTTCACTATGGAACGCTACAATACTAATGAAGAGGCGACTTAAGAATAGAATCCCATAGTTCATGACTGATCCATTAAGGATTGATTTTAATGAATTGCTCAACACAAGTCATATTTCCTACTTTTCATTTATGCATTATTTTCATTTATGCATTGTTTATTATTGTATACAATTGTATGATTATTGCTTGATCTTGTAAACTAATAAACAAGATAAAATTCATAAATATGTGACAATTATTTTTATATTGAAATTTTAGTAGTGAGTACAAAAATCTAGATTGAAAATATTATATAGAAATGGATTATATTCACCAATGAATAAAATCACTCAAATAGATATCATCTCTTAAAGCCTTCCATTACTCAAATTTGTTAAAAACCAGCTGTTTAGAGTGCTCGTCAGCCAAATTTGAGAGTGATTCCTACTACTAGGGATTTTCTATAAGAGTAATGGGTTGATTTGAAGAATGATAATAGTAAATTAGTATCCAAATCTAGATTTCAATCACCTAATAGGCGAGATATTGAGGGGATCAAGTTCAGATTCCAAAAGATGGGGACATTAATCAATATAACAAGGAACCACAAGTTAATACAATTTCCTAGAATAGAGCCTACACAGAAAATATCCATGTAGTGGCGTAGTCGAAGATTTTAGACTATATGGAGTAGTTTCAAGGATTTTTTCCACTAGAATACTCAGGAGACAGATTATTCTGAATCTAATAGTGAGGGATATTAGGGTACACTAAAATTGTTGGAGAGATTAAAAATGATACAATAATCAATTAATGATAAATTTATAAAGGTAATTAATATTCTTTACTAACTGATAATGTTTATCTGTTGTAGATATAAAATGGAAATGACCAACACGACAAATAAATTATCACCACGATCTATTTTTTTATAAATAAAATATCATATCTATCCATAACTTCTAAGAGTGGTACATTATCTTGTTCATAGTACTATGCTATGAAAGGAAAATTTATGTTCTGGAATCCTCAGTTCCTAAAAAGTATCCTGAAAGAGAATGTATGGAGGAAAAAGATAAATGAAAAAAATCATGTAGAGGATGAACTAGATATCCATTCCATTTTGTTGTAATCCATGTACAACCAAATTTAAAAAATGCATGAGGAATAGGATTACTACAATATTTTTTTACCTCTCCAAGAATTATATCAAGAGAAGGCCATGAAGAAAAGTAATGATATCATTAGTTCCCTTTATCGGTGCAGTCTTATAGATGGGCACCAAGGAGGTCCTCCTGTACTCAAGATGATTGGGTACATTGAGATGCTTAAATATTTTGGGTTTAAATGGAAATAAGAACTAGGAACTAATCTCAATCATTCATCTTTACCACCGTAATTTTATAATTTAATTATTATTTATAATATGAAAAATATGTCAATGTTACTCCTGGACCATTTGATTTAGCTATCCATGTAGATTAGAAAATGAAAAAAATCTATTCATCTTTCCTTATAGTGAAAAAGAGAATTAAAAACAATAAAAATGGGTATATGTCATAGTTAAGGCCGAATAATAAAATGCACCATCTGTTCAAGAAAAAAATGATTCAGAATCAGAGTAATGAGAAGGAGGAAATATGTTTCTCATGTGGAATGAAAGGCTACTGGAAGAAAAATTACATAACTGTGAAGAAAAAAAATTGACGCATCAACTTCATGTATTTTTGTCAATGACTAAAATATTTTCTTATACATATGTTGGGTATTGGATACAACATGTGGCTCACACATATTTATTCATATACATGAACCAAGATGATTCAAGAATGTTTCAATAGGATAAGTGGATCTATGAGCTATTCATGGTGTAATTATAGTAGCCTTGTCTCTTAGAGAATATCACATAATGTTGCCAAGTGGTTTGATTCTAGTATTGTATAATTGTTATTATGTACACTATGTATCACATAACACAATCTCAGTGTCATTTTTTGACACGATGTGATTTTATTTGATGTTCTAATATAAATTTGGCCACATTTATAAATATTATATGAGTTATGGTACAAAACAACTTAACAATGTCTTTTATATAGAGGAACATGAAAACCTGGTAATGAAAATCAATGATAAAACCAGCGAGCAAGAAACATTTATCTCCCTTCTATGAAACCTTCAAAAAGCTCATGAAAATGAGAATAAATTATAAATATTATATCAGGTAGGGTATTTAGTCTTGGTACTATGAAAATAATTTGATTTATATCATTCTTGTTTACAAGGTAAAATGACTAATGAAACTATTCTTAGGAGGGAGAAAGAGCCAATAAATTACTACAATTAATTAATAAAAATGTATGTGGGACATTTAAAGAAGAGGAAAGGTGTGTGTTTTAATACTTCATTACTTTTACTGTTGACTATAATAGGTATGGTTATAAGTTGTTAATGCGGTATATGTCAGAATAATTTTAGATGATTAAGGAATATCACCATGAAGTAGAAAACTAGCTTCGTAAGGAGATTGATTCACTCCACTCAGACTGATGTGGAGAGTATCTTAACCAATATTTTATTGTTCGGTTGAATGAGTGTGGGTTAATATCCCAACTCATTCCTCCTTATAAAACATAGGTGAATGGTGTTAATCAAAGGAAGAATATATCTTTTATAGACATGGTAAGATCAATGATGAGTCGGAAAACACTTTCATTATCCTATTGGGGTTATGCTTTATAGATAATGACTTATACGATTAATTGAGTACCAACTAATGATATATATGGAATTTTATATGAGTTATGGTGTGGAAAGAAACCCAATATGGAAAACATATGTGTATGGGTATGCAAGGTTTTTTTCAAGACTATACCTAGGGTCAAATTAAGATCCAGAAGCATGAAGTAAATCTTTATAGGTTATCCTAAGGAATCAAAAAGATATTTCATTTAAAAAAATTATATAAAAAAGATGTTGTGGATGTCTAGACATATTTCTATAGAGGGAATACATTTCAAATGGAAATAGTTGGGGAATGATGGAATTAAAAGAAAATAATGCTCGAGATGAACATGAGTTGGTACTAGAACAATATCGACAAGTGAAACTGGAAGAAGAACATATTCCCAAGACACAAATACTATTTATGTCTACTAATGATATTAAAGATCCATAGACTTATGATTTTCTTACAATTGGGTTCAATAACTGATTACACATTGAGGATGATGAAACTCTAACCTACAAAAAAGTAGTAAAAGGAAAATATGGTACTAAATGGAAATATTCCATGAATTTTTAGATGGAGCCCATGTTCGAAAATAAAGTTTGGATTTTTATAGACCATCAAGCTAATGTAAAACCCATTTGGTAAAAATGGGTGATTAAGAAAAATTTGGACATGGATTGTTTGTTTAATACCTGTAAAGCAAGACTATTTTCCAATGGGTTCATGAAACATGAAGGAATCGAATATGATGAAACCATTTCACCAGTAGAAATTATAAAATCCATCAGAATATTTCAGGTAATAGTATTTATTAATGATTATGAAATTTAGAAAATGGATGTCAAAACAGGTTTACTAAATGGGAAGTTTGTTGAAGACATCTGTATGACTCAACCTAAAGGGTTCGTCAGGTCAATGAATGGAAATAAGGTGTAAAAGCTTCATATTTATATTAATGGGTTAAATCAAAAATCACAATCATGGAATATTAATTTTTATGATCCCATTAGTGAATTTTTTGGAAAAATGAGGGTGAGACTTTTGTTTATAATATGTTATATGGGAATGGCATCATTTTCTTAGAATTATATATTGGAATCAAATTAATTATGGGAAATGAAGTGCATGTCTTACTGTCGATTAAGACATGGTTAAATGAAATATTCTCTATGAATGACATATGTGAAGTAGCCTACATTGATGGGATAATGATTTATCTAGATAGATGTCAGTGTATACATAGACTAAGTCAAAGTACATACATTTATAAGGTACTCAAAATGTACAATAAATAACAATCCAAGAGCGGGTTGTTTCCTATGTCACATCGTAATAATCTCTCCATGAAAATGTCTTCACACACATAGGAGGAGATAAATATAATGATTATAATACTATATTCCTTGTAAGTGGATTCTATCATGTATTCCATGATATGCACTAGGTTTTATGTTCCATTTTATTTATGTATAGTGGGAATATATCAATATAATTCAGGAGAGCTACACTAGATGGAACTTAAAACTATCCTGATGAACTTGTGGTATAAAAAGGATATGTTCTTAGTGTGTGGTGGAGATGAGGAACTAGTAGTGAGTGGATATATTGATGATAGTTTAAAAAGAGATTATGAGGATCTAAAATTGAAGTCATGCTACATCATTTTCCCAAATGGTGGTGTAATGAGTTGGAGGAGCTCGATATAATATGTGGTCGCTGAATCTACAACATTCTCCAAGTGCATAGTGGAATCTAATGTAGCATAGAAAGTAGTCTTGATAGACAGATTTGTCTCAGATATTAGTGGAATGCCTTGAACTGAAGACCATATTCTAGTTTATAATGATAATACTGTTTTAGTGGTGCTTTCTAATGAGCCCAATTCTCACTAGAAGACAAATCATACACTATGTATGATTCAACTATTGGGGTACTTTTCTCAGAGGGGTGAATTCATAGTTAGTAGAGTAGCCACATAGGAAAATGTGGTAGACCCCATGATGAAATCCATCTCTTAGTAGAATCATGCTTTTCATGTGAGGGCTAGTGGATTGATGCTTATAAGCAGATGGCTCTAGTGCAAGTGGTATTGTTAAAAGTGGGATCCCTAGACCCAAAATGTGATGTAATTTGATTAAAACTACATTTTTGTTGATTTTTATATATATTCACATATTTATATTTCCATAATAGTACAAATACTTGTGCTTCTACTATGTTTATGGTAATTTCATTAGATTACATGTCGTATCAATGGGTTATAGAAGATCAAATGATATAATGAGAACCTATAGATACTATGAATGTTATAATAATGTAATTTCTTATGGTACAATTACATCATTCTTATAAGAAACAAATGATGTGAGACTATCTGATGATGGGGGCTCATAAGCAGTGAGACTTATTCTCATGATGTTCCCACTTGGTGATCTCTAGTGGTTGAGATCACGAGGATAACCCACCAATAGGAACACCACATGTTTTACGTTTAATTGGATGTTCCTATCTATGAACATGTGTAATGGTCTCCCAAATTGAGATCATTATCATTGTTTGTCATTTAATTGTGTACTTTGATGCAAGAACAAACAATGAAAATGATGTTGTGGAGAGGTTGTTTGCATTGGGTAGATCATTGCGGACATGACAGTGATTGAATGGACAAGATAAGATTTGTCCCTTTCTAGTTAAAGAAGTAATATCCTGTCCCTGGTTGATTAGGATAGTGATAACTTCATAAATCCATTTCCATGGTAGTTAAGGTATGTGTATAAGGAAATATCAAAAAATATAAATTCTTGAAAAATATGATGTCACAATTGTGAATCCTAAATTAAGTGATATCAAGGAAAACGAGATTATATAACATCAATAATGTTCGTAGGAAGGTAGTCATTGCATTGAATTTTACATATCTCTATAGGGGCCTTTATGGGTATCTAGACCCCACTTTTTCTCTATGAATATTATTTTCTTATTTTGAGATAAGGGCCTAGAGGGTCACACACAATAGCACATTTAGAATATTCTCTATTTTTTGAATACGAATATAGGACATGGTGGGACCCACCATGGGTTATGGGTACTTTTCAAGTTCTATGAATCACATAATAATAAATAAATTCATTATTATTCATTTAAATAATGATTGGGTTGAATTTATTTATTACATTAATTTACAAGTGATTTGGTCAATACAATGATTAATATTATTCGAACAGATATTAATGTAATATACTAAGATTTTTTTAATATTATAATGATATGAGAGTTTATTTAATGACTCATGATTATCACGTAATATATTTAATATATATTACATTACACTGATAAAGTAAAAATAATATTTAATCCATAATTTAGTTTTCTAAAAAATTGTTTATTATATTTATATAGTGGGAGTTTATTACACGGGGGTCGGGATCCCAAACTGGGAATTATATTTTTCCACTATATAATTGAAGTTATACTCATATCATTATGATTATTCATCCATTAGAAGTGAGATACATTCTCTCCTCCTTACGCCTATAGAGATACCATCTCAATAAAGAAAACGATTCAATATCGTCTTCTCGGATCAAAGACAATGGATTGTAGTGAACATCACTACAAAAATGTGGTCATTGGAGTTCTGTGCTAGCTCCTGTATTCCAATTTACGACACACACGCATATTGAAAAATCATGTGTGAATGATTTGGAGGTCTTTGGTATTAGAGCCTTCAAGCAATGGACATCGACAACTTATGACAAATTTGAGTGAATCAGATCTAAATAAGGTTTAAATTTTTTTTATTTTAGTACGCAATCTAAACTACACATGGTATTCAGACTGTACCAGAATGGTATCATTAGAGGAGACTATTTAATGACACTTTGGTGATGATATTTTTTAAATTCCCATCCCATATAATTCTGCAGAGAATCCTAGTACCTTCATCATCAAGATCTCCATAAAGAGGAAGTATCTACTTCTATGGATTGATGATTTGTTCAATCAGTTGCAAGGATCTCAGTACTTCTCAAAGGTGGATCTTTATTCTAGATATCAATAGGAATGGGTGAATAAAAAATATATTAATAAGACTTCCTTATGTACAAGGTATGATCACTATAAATTTCTAATGATGAACTTTAGACTTACTAATTCCCTAAAAATCATGAAGGATATGATGAATTGTGTCTTTCAAAATTACCAAGAGAAAAATGTGGTAGTGTTTTTCGACGGTATTCTCAAGAACTTTAATTGAAATGAGGAACATGAAGAACAACTAATTCTTGTTTTGGCCACATTAAAGATGGAAAAATTGTACAAAATGTTTAAAATGATTGACTTTAGGATGCAGTAAGTAACGTTCTTTGGATATGTGAACACATGTGAGGGAATTTATTTAGACCAATAAAAAACCAAGGTGATTGACGATTGGACCAGACCCTCTGGTGTCACAGAAATCCACAGTTATCTTAGTATATATTGGCACTATCAATTATTTTTGAGAAATTCCTCTTGATTGTTGAGCCCGCAAACTATGTTAACAAGGAAAGGGGTAATGTATTTTTGGACCGAAGAATGTATGGAAAGCTTCATGGATCTAATGAGAAGGATGATCACTGAACATGTATTCACATTACCAAAAAGCGGATAAATTTTTGTGATATGAAGTGATGATTCAAAGAACATCTTGGGTTGAGTAATAATGAAAAATGATAATATGAAATCATATGCCTCATGACAGTTGAAGATCCATGAGATGAAGTACCCAGAGAATGATTTAGAGCTTTCATTTGTGATTTTTTCCTGGAATGTATGGTGGTACTACATCTATGGTGAGAACAGTGAAATATATATCGATCAAAAGATCGTAAATTATATATTCACAAAAAAGATCTCAACATGACTTAAAGGATATGGTTAGATATATTCAAATACTATTATTTATCTATTCACTATCATCCCTGCATGGGGAACAAGGTTGTTGGTGCTCTTAGAAGAAAATAATATACTACTTTATCCACGTTGCGTGTTTAGAAATACCCTATCTTATTAGACTTGAAAATGATATATTTTGAAATCATAATGGTATGGAATACATACTAATGTTCCCAATGATTGTCAAACCATCTACCCAAGAGAATATTAAGGAGACATATGTTGATTATCTAGAGTATCAAAAGAAGGTGAATGATGTAAAGGAATAGAAACTACAAGAGTTTAGTTTCTATGATGATGGGGTGATTCAATTTGGAATGAAGATCATTATACCTTAATCACCAAGGATTGAGAATGTGATACTGTAAATGCAAATAGACAAACCTTCTCTATCCATCACAGGAGTACCGTGATGTTCCGTTATCTCAAAGAAAATTTATGGAGGGAGAACATGATGAAAGAGGCTTACGAGTATATCTCAAGGTTCCTGATATGTTAGAATTTTATATCTGAGTTATATATATCCAATGGGATGATAAAACCATTTCTTAAACCCATGTGAAAATGGAATAAAGTCACTATAGACTTTTTCATGGGTCTCCCAAAGAGATCCAAAGGAGAGAATGTGATATGGGTTATGGTGGGAAGACTCACCAAGACATACCAATTTATCACAATTTAGGATGATATATCACTTGAACAACTTTCTAAGATATATGTGAAATAAGTGGTGAGATTTCAGGGAGTTCGTCTCTCGATTATCTCTAACTGTGATCCCAGGTTCAGATATAAATTTTAGAGGAGTCTTCAACATGCTTTGAGTATTGAATTATATTTCACCATGGATTATCACCCCAAAACTGATGTCCAATAAGAAATAACTATTTATAATAGAAATGATATTATAATAGTATTCTATTTAGAATCCGAATGTGCATGAGATTAGTTTTTCCCATTTGTTGAGTTCTCATAGAACAATAACTTCCACTCAAGTACTCATATGGCCCCATATAAAGTTATGTAGGTAATGAAATGAATAACTCCAAATTATTCAGATGAAGTTGGAGAATGAAAGGTACGTAGACCTAATTTTGTGTAAGAGATGATATACAAGGTTCAACCCATCCGGCAACATAGAAAATCTTCCAAGAATCGAAAATAGAGTGATGATGACAACTGTTCAAGTGACTTGTAGTTTAATGATGGAGATATAAGTGATCCTTCGAATATCACCATGGAATAGAGTCATTAAGTTTGGAACGAAAGGGAGGATAAGCCCTATATACATTGTCCACATCAAGAAATTTGATCATAGAGGATTTGTGGGATATTTTCTTTCACTTACAATGAGTATGGATAAATTTCATGATTTTTTTCCGCATATCACTCATGAGGCTATACAAACGAGATCCCTAACTTGTTTTGAACTCAAAGATGGTTCATTGGAATATGATATGTCCTATAAAGAGTATCTATTAAAGATTCTAGAACATAGAGATAAGGTTATACACAACAATACAGTCCTCATTTTCATATTTTTGTAGAGGAACCAATGTTTTTAGGAAGAAACAAGGGAACTAAAAGTTGTGATAAAGGATAAGTACCATCAACTGTTTACGTAAAATGATATTTTGAGGGAGAAAATTTAAAACAGGTGGAATATTTTAATGACTCATTCTTTTATGAATGAAATTTATCCATTCTTGTAGTAATTTCATATAGTTTAAGTATTATAAAATCACTTATAGACTATAATAAAAGCTTTATAAATGAAAAATTAATTAAAAACTAAGTATTTCTAGAAGTTAAGGAACCAATACCAATATGTGAGTAACATGAACTTAGGAATAGTAATATGACCCTTATGAATAGTAAACCAACCAATTGAAAAGTAACCCCTACAATGAAAGCATAAATAATATTTTGATATCTTCTAAATTAATGAATGGTATAATTATATCATAGTCTAATTAATTAATTTTTTTAAAAAATATTAATTAATTGATGGCAGTTTTTAAGTCATAAATACTTAATTAAAATTTTATAACTACATTAATAATATTAATGAAAATTTATTTTCATTAAATTTATTTATAAATTAATATTTTTATGTCTTATGATTTTCATACAATTTTACGTAACCTAATTTAAATTTTCATAGTATTATAAAATCAGTTATAATAATAAAATCTGCATTTTCCATGTAAATGATTATTTTAAATAATAATTAAATTACACATACATAGTAAATTATATTCATAAAATAGAGTTAGTTTTTTCAATTCTACACATCATTAAATTTTTATGGTGTATTTTTTTATTTGTCTAAAATACATGACTTTTTGGTGAATTGTAAAATATAGTAAGTTACATTATTTATACATTATAAGCTAAATACTCTATTCATTGAGTCATCACAGGCATCTGAACCATTATTTACAACATATCTTAATTATTATTTTTTGTGTTATTGTAAATATATTCATATTCTTGAGCCAAAATAATAAACTAATGAATAAAATAATGAGAAAATACGCCTCTCGTCCCCTATAAATACCACCCTCACCCCATCTTCCCCTCACACCTCTCAAGATTTAATAATTTCCCACATTCTAAAAAATAATATTCCATATCCCATTTCCCACATCAAGAGACTCTTGGTCTCATCAAAATAATAATACTGTTTCCATATGTTGGTTCGATGACAAATTCAATAAGTTAAATCATCTACATTTTTATTTTAATATCACTTCAATTTAATTTTTTCCTTCACTTATACTCACATTATGTAATAAAAAATTTATGATAACTCTAGTATGTTTTATATACTAGAATGATATCATGTTAATGGAATATAAATCATGAAACTCCTTTCTCTTATTCTTTTATAATAAAAATGAAAACGTCACCCATGATATGTCTATTTACTGACATCCTGGGTGACTCACTTCAATTTTAATTTAACAACTTCAAGAATGTTAATAAAACCATTAAATGGTTTAAAAATGATAATAAATTGTATGATACATCCCTATTTATGTTTTGGAAAAAACCTATATACATAATAATATATGATAAAACAAAAAAATCGTTGTGATTGAAAAACAACCAAAATTATCCTAAAAAGGTCATTTTTAAATTTTATCTAATGGTTTATCCCCCTACCATATAAACAATTTCATTAAAAGATAATTTAAAATTATATATGATCAATAATATATTATAATAACAATTCTGATGATTTATCCACATTTTACATGAACTTCCTTTCTTGTATACAGTTGAACTGATCCTGAAAAAAAAAGAAAAAGAATGCTTCTGAACGATGAAATTAAAATATATAACCCATAGAAAATACAATAATTCAACTCAATAAATCCTTAATAAATAATTTTAATCGATAAAAGTTTATGACTTTGAAATTAATGAATCTAATGTCTTTATACGGTATACTAATTTGAAGGAATCTTTCAGACATAAGGTAAGGGGAATTCTTGAACCCAAATCCCTTTCTTAGGGGGTTTCCATTTTCACCCCATTTTCATAATATATATTACCTAAATATAATTTCTTAATAATTATCGAAACATTATTGGGATATACATGTTTTCTACTTGAGTTTATGAAAAATGTAATCTATTTCAAAGAAAAATTCTTTAAAAACACACCTTTTACTTCTTGATATTTTTTATTCTTCCACTAAGGTTGATGATTCTTATATCATGTTTTTATTCCATAATTCATTTGGGGACGTAATGTTTATTAATTTATTATTATTAAATTAAGAAAATTTGTTTTCATGGGTTATTTTATATTCAAGATTGATATATGTTCTATTTGGGTTTCATGATAAAATAAATTTTAGGATGTGACGGGTGTTCCCAGAATCATATAGCCCAATGTAAATGTTATTATGTGATGGGTGTTCCAGAAATAATAAAATTCTCCAATGCATTGGGTAATGTGATGAATCACAAGGTATAAAATTAATTATGTGTGAACATGATTCTTCCTTCGTTCACAACTATGTATTGTATTTGAACACTAAGTCATGATGTTTTATTTTTATGTATTTCCACATTCCATGCCTTCACCTAATGTTTCCTCTCATGATTATGATCTTATGCCCTTTTAGTGATGATACTGATTATAATGACCCCATTTAATATTGGTTCATGTTCTTATCTATCATTTTACTATGCTTTTATCTCACTCCTTTTAGATTTATATCATTAGGTGATTACTTGTACTAAAGAGAATGTGAAGACCCCTAAGAAGCCAAAGAAGAAGGAATTGATTTTTTTAAAAGTTTTTTGTGGTTTTAATTTTCACAATACACTAAACCATTTGGTCATTGTTGTGTAACAATTTTAAGTTGTTCATATTTAAAATTATGTAAAAATAATATAAGAAAAAGTAGTGTTGATTTATTACTATTACTAGGTTTATAATCCATCTCAGAGACAGGATAATATGGATACTCTACTAATCATATATTTCTAAAATTGAAATCCTTATAATAGCAGAAATAGTGGGGACACTTCTGGTTAGTATAGAAATAAACCTCTCACCTAATAGATAATGTCACCTATACTTCAAAGGGAGTAACAAAACGACCTATACTAAGGCATTCTTCTGGTAGTTGTCGTTTTAGCTTAAGTGACCCATAATTTACTACTTGGACCATTTTATTTAAAAAAATTCCATACTAACACATAAGGTATTATAATAGACTACATATCAATTCCTAAATTCATTAATAATATACACTTGATCTATCATCGACCTTTACATTATCTCAATAAATTTTCTTAACACTGATCCCACAACTCTAACAACACACCAATTCTTGTTCATATTTTTCATCAGGGATTCCAATATTGAGAATTCATGGATGAAGCAATGGTATCACCCTACTAAAACTAAGAGTCTTAAAATCCAGAATACATACTGAGGTTGATTCCAAAACATCACCACCTCAACCTTCTCTAGGTCTATAGAACATCCATCCAATAACAATACATGGAATAGGAAATGAAACACATGAGTATATGACGATGTAATCAAAAAAACAAATGATGAATGAGTTAATATATTGGTAAAAAATATTGTTCATGATATCCATAAACAAAACATAAATATTCATTAGACCAAAAAACAATAGCAATATCTTATATATCACATACATATTCCTATACTCGATCTTCATTACATAATCGTCCTGAAAAAGAATCTAATGATAATCTAAACACAATATAACATTGGAAAACAAACATCATCCTCATAACAAATTGAACATATAATTTATCCTTGTAAAAGGATACTTAATATGAACTATAACTTGATTTAACATTATATACTTCACATATATCTTAATAATAACATCTAAATTTCTCAAGAAAGAAATACTGTACCCTAGTTATATATTCTTATTCCAATTAATCCCTTACCTACCATGTCATCATGTTGAAGATTTATTTCCTTCAACCCAACTAAAACCATAAGATAATGAGGTATTGACTTATAATTCACCCCTATAATAATTTCTATTTCAAAATTAATTGGTCAATCTATAGGTATACATGAAAAGTATCTCATAATTAAATATTTAGAAAGAGAATAAACTAGAGGAAAAATATGGGGGATAAATCTATTCATTAAAACAATATCTAAGGAGGCATCTTGCACCATAATATCCCTAATCTAAATAAAATACAGTCTTACTCTACATGTTTTCAACTCTGAATCACCAGTCTTTAAAAAACTCTCCACAGTAGGTGAGGTAAAATATACTTATCTATGATATTAGTCAATGTATGAAAGATATCTCATAATCTAGTTCATCCCAAAGATAACAATAAAGGTATTTATCTCTAGTATGATTAAATCCTACAAATATCCCTATCACGTGAGAACTAAAAGATTTTCTGGACACCATTTAATATGGTTTAATTTATTCGCTTGGTGCATTTCAATAAAAATAATCTCCAAGGAAATTATAACTGGTACGTCTATTTTAGATACACTTGAGTAGTGATATCATAATGAAAAGAAAAAATATCAAACAATTTGTGTATTATTTAGAGATGATCAGAACTATCTAAAAAATTGATATTCCCTCTCTAACATCTACTAGATCATGATCTACAATAAACAGTAGGATTATTAAAATCCATGCCCTTTAACGAAATTCATTGATGGATATGGATTATCTATCTTTAATTGAGGTCCTCCATCACTAATCGTCTCTGATCTCCCAAAACTCATATGAGAATTCACCACACAAATACATCAAACATGACTCGCTATTCCACATAAGTGGCACTCCAGAGGTATTTTTATTAAATAATTGTTATGATAAAATCTTTACCTACTATTGAAGAACCTGGTAGAATCACCTCTCATCAAGAAGATTGAGGATTTCATTCTTTGACTAATCTTAAAACAATGTTGCAACACCTGATTAACATTCCTCTTCCTATAAAGAAAAAATACATCAATAATAGTGATTGAAAAACTAGTCATCATAATTCTAGGTACGAGATGTAATCCTTTTACCATGTACTCTTCTAGGCCCTTATCGATGGTTTGGGTCTTGATAAACACCTCTGGGTATGATGTCAAACCAAATCTCATAATCTTTCACTCCATGTCCATAAATATGCCAATATAGAATACATGGGTTATTTAGGCCCTATGAATTTCCATAATTGGGGTAATGTGTAGCATCTCCATGAAACAAGATGAATACTTTTAGAAAAACATATAAATCTACCAAAATTACATAAACCTCTATGCACAATATAACTTCATTATTTCAGGAAAATATTTCATGTGGAACAGCTCCTTGAAGATAAATTTTTTGACTCTCTCAACATCTAGCCTAATTCATGGTAGAAAACCATTTCTTGAATGAAACTTGGAATAATATGGTCTCCAATATAAATTTTCAATCCTCTAGAGTGTGGACCAGATCAAAAAATGTTTTCGATGTAGTCTATCTTGTACTCTTCATCATGTAGTCTCGCAATACCCTGAAAGGATAGGGGATTTTGAAGTTGGTGTCCTGGTCTTTATTGGTCATGTCCATAAATAATTTTTCATGTTTAATTTTCATAATTGAATAAATTGTTATTTTTATTATCTCTATAGCTTAAGAAATTTATCAAATAAAGAAACAAATTTGGATATATACTCTTGGATCCTCAAGGGGTGGTACATGCACATTCTCCCTAAAAAGTTGATATTGGGTTGAATTTTTATGTTTTCCCATAAAACGTATCCATAGGAGAATTTTTGGAATCCAAATTTTTTTAGGACACATGAATCAATTATTAAAAACAATATATATATATAGCATAATTTCATGATCAAGTTAATTCGAAACATAATATATTATAGTAGAATGAATCACAAATATATCACATTATAGATTAATATAGGCATAGTCTAATAAGGATGAAAAGTCAAGGAACATAAATAAATAACTACTATATATAACACAACTGGAATATATATATTAAATGTGATCCTATGTTCCATGTCATGATGCATGAATGCCACAAAATCACACAAATAGTAAATATATAATATACATAGGATCATGATGGAATTGTAATGAAAAAACTATAATATCAATCTCAATAACTGAAACTCAAAGGTCCATTACACATGTTCTATCCAAGAACACATATAACACCCCTTTCAAGTCCTATGCATCCAAAAATTATTTCTACCATTCCCTTTAATCACAGGAAATGAAAAAGTGGAATTAAAATGATATCCATGTATACAAATCTTTAATTCCCTAACACAAATCATCGGGTCTGAGATGGAGATCCACATGAACTATAGCATGTATTACTATGAGAAAGAGGTTTCTCCCTAGATTTGAGGGTCATGACACCATTAACGGGGAGACCATACTCCCAAAATCAATAAATTGTATCTTAAATATATCTTAATTAAACATTGAGTAATTAAATAATAAATTATATATCATAGAAAATGGTATTAAATAAAAAAATATAGAATAAAAAGGTGAAGGAATCAAAAGTGTCCATGAACAAGAGTAAGAGAAAGACATGATAGTAAATAAAACTCTACAGAATCAATTTGGAGTTTTTCCCAATACTTCATTCGAACACCATGATGGATCTCCTAGATCCCTACCATTGGAACTTTTTCCTTCTCTATTACCCAAATAATTATGTTTTCATGAAAAAAAAATTAGTTTTCATGATCTGAATATAAACTAGCTAGAAACCACCAATGTTTCCTTAACATAACTCAACAATGAAGAAATAATAGTGTAGCTAAAATGAAACATGACTCCACCATCTTCATCACTCTACTTGTATCGATAAAAAAAATTCTAACCACATATAAATAGAACTAAAATATGTCCCATATTTTGTTGGAACCCTACACCTATCACTCCTTTTTGGGGATCCATGTTTAAAGAATTCCATATAACTCAAACTGGTGGTGGTTGTCAATTTAAACACCAAACATGAAACCCGAGTCATGGTTTAAATAATTAGATGATAGTATGTTAAACATGATATGTTTGATGTATGTTTATTTTAAAATCACCACATGATGTATTTATCGCATATTAGCCAGTATTTCAAGGATTCTAAACTCCTATTCACGGTATTGTCATACATCTGTAGAAATGTATGTGACCAAAATGTTACCATTAAATGATCTATTGTCCATATCATATATAATAACATCATGTTCCTCCTAAAAGGGGCCATATAAAATATTACTATTAATCCTATTCATTTAGATTCATTTATAAAGGTTCCACATGCTATATAATACCAATATAAATATATATCAAAGCATGGAACAATAACGAATATCGATAATAGTTCTGAATAGGCTTTGTGGAAGTCATATAATCAAAAAACCCAAGAATGGGTCTTAATAAAAATAATAAATCATGAAAACCTCATATACAATTACCTATATTGTAAGTTACTTCCTATATCAAGATCAGATACTTCACATCAAGGTTCACAAAGAATGTGCTCACCTAAAATAATATCATACACAAAGACCATAAAAACTATATCAAAGGTCACCAAAGATCCAATCATAGATATTTCAAAAGAGGAACATCTAGGATAAGAGGAAATATACTCACCAAAGTAGAGTCTCCAAAGGATCCAACCCCAATTCATTATAAAATGAAAAGAATACAAAACACAGGCTTTCGTGGAACCAATTATTAGAAAATACCATGCTTGAGGTGTTTAAGCACCATAGTCTAAGACATCACATGATCATTCCATGATCATTCCGTAAGAAAATTATAATTTGCGTAAAATGAGAAATAATCAACATAGTTCTCCATCATATTATCTAAACAAGACACACTAGCAAAGGGGGATTAACCTTGGAAATTTATTGATCAAAGGTATGTAATTATTGATCCTAATAAGTATTATATATTGCCTCTAATAAAGGCCACATAACCAAATGGAAATGTATCAACAATATTCCGACAATCACCAATCTATGATAATTGGGAAGAATCAAATAATTTAATGGATGTAAAACATGTGTGGAATGAATTAATCATCACCTCAATATGGTGAAACACGTTTTAAAGACCAGAATTTTATCATTGATGGATATACAAGGAGAAAGGTGGGAATTTTCAAATTTACAAACACAACATGAAGGTTACCACGACCATCATCATAGCCTTGCCATAAGTAGGGTGCTCATAAAATCACGACGATAAATGGATTTTACTACTCCTATTATCTAAAATCATAATCCATTTTGCTTCACCATAACCTCCAAAATGTCTGTGGAGAGGTCAGTTAGTATATGGATGAATGTTTTAATTCTTACGCATAATTTCCTAGCCCCAACATTACCACTTTTGATTTTTATATTGAAGAACATGGACGAAAAAATAGATTTCACTAGGGTTTTGTATTGGATTTTTTGAACCCATTTTCTTAATATTATAACACATTAAAAATAACCAAAAAAAGATTTCACTATCCCATAATTAGAAACATTACATAATTATGTTCGGTTTTTACATTGACATTACCACTTAAAATGAGGGTGTTACAATCTTGGTATTCAAAAGGCATGTAATAAAATAACTGGTTAATATTTGCGGTCACTCATAAAACCAAGGGTGGAAGAGTATGTTATGAAATATATAGAATTTTAGAATGTAAAGTATAAATATCAATGACTAACTAAATTTTTTTAATTTTTTTTAATCATTACCCATACCTGTATATAATGTGGGGGGGGGGGGGTGGGGTGGGGTTATTTCTATGTACTTTTCCATGTGGTTAAAATTGATGGTTCCTACAGATGATTACAATTTGGTGAATTAATAACGATAACCAATTCATTAAAATTCATTCCAATTTACGTAATGAATTTAGTTAATGAGTCTTAATATACACATATATATATATTTATATGATATAGAGTAATGTTTTATCGGGTTCCTATTTCTATTGTCTTTGACCAAGACCCTAGATTTACCTCATAGTTTTAGCTGTATTTTCAATAATTACATTGAACTAAGTTGACAATGTGTACATATTTCCACTATAAAATTGAATAATTATTAAAAAATGAGACATAGAATTTGAAGGAAATGATTAAGTCATGTTTGATATACTTTGGTGGTTCATGGGAAGACCATTTTTAATTTGGGCAGTTTTTATATAATAATAGTTATCCAGACATGATACATATGGATTCGTTTGAAGCCTTATACATCATAAAAAGCCAATATCTACATTTTTGGATATTTTTTATGGAAGAAACAATGATTTGAAAAAGAATTGTTCAATATATACTTGATAAAATCTAATAAATTAGGAAATGAATGAAAATGACATAAAGCTATCTAAAATCAAATATGGATCCTCTTCATTTCCCATTACCCATTTAGGTAAGTGAAAAAATTTCATGTTAGTTTCTCTATGGTTGGGGAACTATCACTAGGGTAAGAATGGAAATATATTTTAGTGATATATGGGACTATTTCATTTTTTATCATATTAGTGACATTGTTAATCATCATGATTTACTATCGAGATTAAATTTAGTTGATAATTTTTTTTACAAATCTCAAATAATTAAGTTTCATCCAAACCCCAATAAGGTGAATCGAGGGACCATGTTACATATAGACTAGAAGCAACATTAATTCAAAACCCAATTAACATTCTACATAGTTAATCACATTTCATTGTTGGAATACATATCACCTTGGTTGTAGTATTATGGAAGCATGAGAAAACACATGGGGAAACCGAAGAATGTAAAATCATTATGAAATTTCACTAGCTAGAGATTATGTAGAACACTACCATCCTCTAGAATTATAAATATGGAGATCCTAGTGGAGGGGAAAATTCAATCCATCATTTTCAGATATTTTATATATTATATATATATTTTTAGGTTATGGGTGGTTTGGTTTAATTTGGGATGTTTTAGAGAGGGCATTGGTTAGAGAATAGAGGTTTGAATCTCCATTTATCACCATGGTATGGTGATAAACATAGTTCAAGTCATGGTATTGTGTGTTTTGGTGACATTTGTGTGTGGAGACAACCATTTACTAAATAAATAACCATGGAACAGGGCATGGATTTCATGTATCTTGGTTCTAAAAATGATTCCACATGAAAATTGGAAGGGAGATGTACTCATGATAGGGGTCTTGGTGGGTTGTGTTAAGGAATTTATACCTTATATTGGTGTTTTGATAATGAAGAGGGAAGATCCTCTACATTGTTCTTCTTGTTGTGTTAGTCTAGATATAGTAAATGAAATTTACTTTTTTTTATTTTGAGACTCAATAGGGATGTCATGGTGTGGATTACCAAGATAATGTTAGGGGTCAATATGCCATGGTGGCTTTCATTTTTTTTATAAAAATGTATAAACATCCACCAGATTTTGGGGGATGATATTTTACCCAGGGGAAATAATGTTTGAAATTATAGGAGTTCTAAAATTGATCTTTATCCATATTATATCCCTAAAAAATATAACCTTCTTCTCCTCATTAGGGTTATTACACTAGATACTCCTATTGGTGACATTGAGTGATAATTTACAATCATAGATCCTTCTTATAGATCACAAGGGAAAGGCCTATGTCGAGTTTGTGGGTTATCTCTCAATCTACATCAAATTTGAACATGGGAATATATAATATCTAACGAAAATTATTTTCCTCTTTTTGATGACTTATTTTGAATAAATTCTATTGTTATTAAAAGATATTATTTATTAAAATAATAGTTTTGGAGTGTCTAAAATTATATTTAAAAGGTTAGAAATGCATTAATGACATAAATA
Source organism: Viscum album (assembly GCA_963277665.1). Taxonomy (NCBI): domain Eukaryota; kingdom Viridiplantae; phylum Streptophyta; class Magnoliopsida; order Santalales; family Viscaceae; genus Viscum; species Viscum album. Next base: position 1,881,855,236 of record OY728136.1, read on the forward strand.
TGTAGGGGAATATTGGATTAGAATTTAATAATTAATTTATTGTTACATTGGATATGAAATAGTAAGAGTAGACTTTGACCATGGAGAGGGAGGTTAAATTGTGATTTTGGTTCATTCTGTGTGTCTTTATTGATGGGTAATGCATTGGGCTCAAAAAATGGATTCCACTGGTGTGGGAATAGTAAATTTCACGAGTTATTTACATTTTATTTATTTATTTTTATTTATAATGAGAATTGTTAAATATTGTTTCTCATAATTTTGTATTTATTTATAATAAGATAATTTTTTATTTTCCTTGTGGTCTAAGTGGGATGTTTTCGAGGGATCACCCACTATGTTGTATACTCACCCCATCATATGAATCTTTGTGTGTATGTAGATTTTTTCATCATGATAGAGAAAAAGTTAGGGTTTATTAATATTCTAGAGTGTCACTATGATGAGGTGGTGATGGTTTATAGAGGTAGGAACATAGAGGTGGTTATTGGAGTAGTTCCACTTTGGCTCATAATATATTTTGGATAATTTTCTCATGTGTATTTTTTGGGTAATTTATTGGATTTTGTGACTATGAATATTTTTTTGTAGGTTTATATGAATTTTTATTATTTTTTTCATGATTCATGTTTATATTAAAGAATTTGAAAAAATAAAATTTTAATAAAATAAACCGATGAAAAAAAATGTTTATAATTCACTAATATCAAGGGTAAGATGCTTCTAATATGGGAGAAAAAAATATATCAAGAAAATTTATAAAAAATCCAAGAATGATATTGTAGAAATTAATTTGATGGAAAAAACTAGAATCAATAAATGAATAATAATAAGTGTATTATAACAGAAGAAGAAAAATATTATGAAACCTTGAGTAAAAAATTAAAAAATTTATTAGAAGCATAAAAAATAGGGCGACTTAATGACTTTAAAGGAACTGTGTGAAAGATAAAATCCATATAAATATAGTTATAACAAATTTATGATCATACGACTTTAATGGGTTGAAAGGATGAGAAAAATGAATCATGAACATTATAATTATTGTTCTATGATATCAAATGTTAAAAATAGAATATGACATGAGAATAAAGATTAAATACACAAGAAGACCATCCTTCCCAAGGATATTTTTTTCATAATGATTAATGAATCTATTAGGAATAATTTTTAGTTTTTAAAATATGAAATGAATTTTTTAGACTAAGATGTAATTTAAGAGTGTCAACATTCCACATAGAAGGGTGTTCAAATTACAATGTACCGTGTCATTCCATAATGATTTTGGATAGAAATTTTATTTTCTTAACAGAGTGGTAGCATCCCTCAGTAAACAGACAAATATTGATGTAATAAATGTTATTAATCCATGATTTGGGCAAAACTACAGTCTCAATTGGATTTAGAAACTTGGCGTCATGGATGACTCGTACTTAAAAACCCCAAACCAGCACCCTTGGGTTTAGTACTACAAACTCATAACATAAATATTGGCTTCGATTCTAATTGATATTACCTAATTTAATTTTTTATAAATCTCACAATAATTAAAAAGTATATCTTATAATAGTACCACCGTGCTAGAAACAAAATATTTAGTGTCTTTATAGATTAGGTACACATAAATATTGTTATAAAAATTTTCCCATAATTGCATCAAATAAAATTATCTTCCAAAAATATCTTTGGTTAAGCTCATATTCATATCTAGGGGAATGAGAAACATAATAATGTGGCATGATAAAATTCTCAGTATGGGAAATCTTTTCAACTTGTCAACAAGTGATATTCCATAAGCATAAGAAAACAAGAGAATATGACATATATCTAATTAAATTAATATAAACCAATGAGAGTTTTCCATATATTAAAATGGAATATATTCTAAAATTATCAAACATATAATATGGAATAAAAGAGTGGAATATTGAGATTATACTTACTTTCCATGTAGTATAACATATGAATATATCATAAAATAATTTCATAATAATAATTATAAGAATATTTGATCATAACATTTGTGAAATTTACCAAATAAATATCAATGTATTACATTAAAAATTCTGTGATTACAACTAATTCACCTTATAGGGTTTGGAATTACTACTAGTGTACCCATGGTATTGGTCGTTGCACTTACGTACCCTTGGGATTGGTTTTCCACCAATGTACTCTTGGGATTTCACTTACCTCCAATGTGCCCTTGAGATTGGACATACCACTCATATACCATTGGTATTTGGATAACCTCCCATGTATCATTGGAATTTTTTAATAATAGTATACCCTTCGGCTTAGGATAACCACCCGGGTATCCTTTGTCATGGGATACTCAATATTGTACCCTCTTTAATGGGATAACATAATGTGTACCCTATTAATTTTATGATATATAAATGTAACCAAAGAATTAATTGGAGAGAGAGAAAAAAAATCTTAAACATCCACATATTTTTATTCCTTATTAAATCTGTAGTATATCATATCTTGAAAAAACATCGAAATAAAATTGGTTTTATATCACATTTAAAGTGGTAAGTCATAGAATGACAATAAGAGTTATAACAATTGATACCAGCATTATAATGTACCTTAAAAGGAATTTTATAATTTAATTTAAAGGATGTTTCATGAATGATAACTTCATTATGGATAGCTCCTTTTGATATATAATGGATAATGGAAGATAGATCTTAAGTAGATTCCAGACAACATTTTCAACCATATTGTAAAATTATAAAGTTACATGGTCCTTTTAAATTTAAATTTTGAGAAGATAATATGAAAATATTTTAGAAATAACACATTGAAATAAATTGAAATTATTGATATTTTTAGTGAAATAATTTTTATGTCAAAAAACATGGAATAAAAGGTAAAAATTCGAGTGTGAAAGATAATTTCATTTAATATTTTAAAATATGATTATTAAAACTATCATAATGAAAATTAATAGTGATATCATTTTTTGAAATAATTATAGAGAATTATAAATATGAAAATATGCATTTTATAAATATATTTCAAAATATGAAATAAAACAATTAGTAGGAATAATAAATATGGACATGGAAGAAAGATAGATAGATATTAAACAATATAGTAATTATTCACAAAATTGTCAAATTTATATGATGAAATAATTTCATCATGAAGAAAATTTTAAATTGGGAAATAAATTTTCTATAAAATAAGGATTAAATACAATATAGTATTGTTTTATGATATGATATGATAATATAAACAACTATGATCATAGTCAAATAGGTATTATTATTACTCAAGGAAAAAAGTTGATTCTAGAAAACTCTTTATTGAATGTCATAATCACAGATATAAAAATACATTAAAAATTAGTTTATAATGATGAATGGTAAATTTCATGAAAATAAATTGTAAATAAAATAAAAAACAATAATATTGTGAACTGAAAAAACATATAAGTATGAATCCTAATAAGAAATATTATAAATGTATGAATGGAGAATTCAGTTATCAAAATCCATTACATCTTTAGTAACCTTTGTATCAAAAACCATCGAAGAGATTTATTTAAATAAAACTCAAAATACCATGAATATACGGATAATCATGATATAACATTTTAATGATGTATTGTAGACACTATATAAATTTTAATATGTTTATACTATGAAACAAGTCTTAAAGAAGGAAAATTTGGATAAGAAATTATCAGATTTTCTCTCGACTTTAAAAAAAGTTTTCAATAATATTGTATAATAAACATAAATGTCTTACTAAAGTATTTTATAAACATATAAATATATTTAAAATTTAATATTATTCAACTGTAATTATATATTATAAATTTATTATTTAGCTATTATTTCTTTTCATCCTCTATGTTAGTGAATTTTATTATCCCACACTTAGTAAGTTATTTAATTTTCAACCATAAATAATTTATACCAATTTTGTAATACTTATATTATTTAAGGTCCTATAGTTTATTTCTAATATTTGTTTATTATTTTCTTATTATATCTAATGAGAGTTTAATTTACCATTCTTGATGATGAATTCAATGAAATTCCTTGTTTGAAAATTTTAACAAACCAAAGTGATATATTAATAATGAGATTAAATATTAATATTGAAATTCGTGAAAAAATTATTTTATATATAATATATAATTTCACATTTATTATGTTTTCATATTCATACGCGATGGTTGAAAATTTTAGAATAATAATATATTAGTTATAATGATGAAATCATTTTCCCTCTTTCTATACCCATTTTACATCGTTAAATTTATGATGATCTTTTACTAATGAAATTAATAATTGAACTCAAAATTCATCTTTAAAAAATATTAAAATTTTCATAAATATCATATTTAATCATTAGAAGTATTTTTATAACTATACATGAATGTCAGTTAAGAAAAACGAAATACATCATGAATCGAGGTGTTAATACACAAGTAACATGAGAAACATTTTAATTATTAATGGTTATGGAAGAAATGTATATAATGTTTTTCTCAGTAATAGATTCAAATTATAGAATCATAATGAAAACAATGAAATTATAATGGTATAATTAGAATATTTCTATAGTATATAGTATGTGAAAGATAAAGAAGAAAAAGATATTGAGTGAGTAATAATCATGTTGATAATTTGAATCATCTCTTGTAGGATCCTCTAGAAATGGAGAAATTAGATCAATTTATTGTAACCAAGGGTTTCCAAAACTATAATTGGGATATAGGAGAGGAAAAATGGGATGTGTTTGAGAATTAAATAAATGGGAAAGTTTTCATTGAAGTGGGTGGATGTGAGCTCCATTTATAGGTGATAAGGGGGACATTTCATATTTATTCGTAGTTAAGTGGTGGGTAATGATGATATAAATGGGTAGCTAGGCAAGTAATTATTGGTTATAGATGTTAGAGTGACATTGAATCCTAATAATGTTCTCTTATAATGTCTATGTTTCTGAGAAACACATAACAAAATGTGAGCCACTATAATTTTTATATTTTCCCATATGAACCTTGATTAAATATTTTTCCATGGAAATTAATTATTTTACTACAAATAAAAGACGAATCAACAAACCTAATTTTCTCATGATGAAATAAAGTTGGACTCCATTTAATATATCTATATTACATTACAATTAAAAATATTTATATAAATAATATTTATTAATATTTTATATTTTTATATATTCAACACTATTCAATAGTGTTCAATTGCATTAAAAAAATAACTATATGTAGAGAATGTATCATTCTTTAAGAGAAGGTATTTTTGGTAATAAATGATTTTATTACGAATTTGTTAAAATCGAATAAATTTTTAATAGAAATTAGTTAAATTTTATCAATTAATTGATTTTAAAATATATTTTTTTGGAATTAAAAATTAATCAAAAAATTATTTGGAAAATTGTAGTAGTAATAAGGATTCTCAAGAGACTGCTTCGGCTCCTCTCATGAAGAAGACCTATATCTGATGGAGACGACTTTTGGCCCCCCTCCCGATCAGTGGAGGGGTTTTGTGGCCGCTTATGTATGAGATGGGTGGACCACTCTCGTAGAGCTCATACCCTAATTCTCTTCTTCAATTACCTATGATTCAGTTCTACATGAATGTTCCAAATCAATTCCTGAAAGAACTAAAACTTTCTATTCTACCGGGAGAGATTAATAGTGTCACAGATCTATGCGATCTCACCCTAGTCACACAGTTTTTTTCTCAACACCCATCGGTTGATGAGTTCGATCGATTCATCTCTGAATCATGGGATACACATGAGCATGAAGATGCTGGTCTACATGATCAGAGGAATATAATGATCCAATTTGGGTTAGAGGAGGACTTAATTACTACATTGTCTAGGCCCCCTCGAAGATGCAATAAATCTATAGTCTACATGTTTTGTTGGAGTTTTTAGTTTCATATTCTGTGAGGCCCATCGACTATCGATACATGGGTAAGTATTCTTGACCTACCACTTTCCTTTTGAAACCCCTTTATTTTATGTGTAATCAGAAATATGATCGGCTGATATTTATGTTTTGATCGTTGAACAGAGTCTATGTGTCACCTAATCTATTTGGAGGTAGATGTATCCTATTCATTAGTGGATTGTTTATAGATCTTCAATAGTAAGGAATTCAATAAGAGACATGAGGACGTCTTTGAGTCCTGAATTTTCTATTGTGCGGATGACTTTTGATTTGATTATTTGGATTTGTTTTGTCTTATAGGAAGATTAAATGGAATTTCACAGGAAGTGGAAAGGAGAATCACTAATGGTAGTGATGTCTCTATATCAGATCAAGTTCTGGTCATGGATAATTCTTAGTAAACTTTGATAGTGTGAGGGATTGCAAAAGGTGGCAGGGGTGGCCTTGCAGAGTGCGTTGTGAGGGTAGGCCTTGGTGTCTATGCTGAGCAGGGTGATCATGTAGGGATCCATTTCTTCAGTAATTAACTTAATGGTACAAGCATGGATTGGGTGGTGCAGAAAGATTTATTCACAGAGCTATGTACACATGATTGTTCCATGAAGGTGGTGTGGTAGTCATTTAATCCAATAGGGAAGAAGGTATTTTAATGTATAAAAGGTGATCTTAGTGTTGGGGATCTACCCTTGCTGGAGGGTGTTGCTGTTTTATGTATAGTGAAACTGGATTCCGAAAATCTAATCCACAAGGAAAGAGGAACATCCAAGGGTAATCAATTCTTGAGTGGAAAAGTGATTTGTAGAAATAAGTTTGTAGGCTTGGAGCACGAGGAGTCACCCATTGTGGTATCTGATCTGCAGGTACTAGAAGACTTGAACATGGAGATTGGTTGCAAAAATCAGGAAAAGGCTGCATAAGATGTCTTAAAAATGGTGTCATTTGATGAATTATTCATTGAGGTGAACCCTAAATTCCTTTATTTTATTGATCATAATAGGATCTCTTAGATGATTGGAGGAGAGTATTTTTCAACCTTAGAAGGCATCTTGGTGATAAAAGATGTTTTTTGCAAAGGGTTTGTCTTTGTGAATCTCACTGATAATTGAGGGAATGTCTGTGACATAGATAGAGAACATGGTAGATATATTGCAAGACCTTCTTACAGTGATATAGTTCAAGTTGGATAGAATAAGATTTCTAAAAGTTAAGGAGCTTTGAATTCTCTTCCAAAAAAGAAGGCCAATGGAAGACTATCCACACTTTCCAATGTCGGTAACCACTAGTTCCTCATCCAGGAGGGAAATAGGGGATGCCATTGATTATAAAAGGGTCGTGTGAAGAAGAAATCATTTATGGAGAAACTCTCTGTGGAGAAGTTGGAGAATAGAAGGATTTCTGCCATGTTATTGAAGCAATACGAAATGAACATAGAGTGGGAATAAAATACTATATAGGATGAAAATTACTATGGATGTGGGGAGGATTAAGATTAATATGATATGTAGTTTCTCTTTTCTGGTTGGAACTGATGATTGGATATAGATGATCCATATTCTAGAACCATTTTTCCTTATGTTATATATATGGTAAGAGGATTTTTCCTCTATCCTGACTTTTTGGGTAGTAGTTGTAACATCCCAGGTAAATAAAGAATAATAGATTTTGTTTTTTGTTAATATTAAAAAATTAAATATTAATTTTACTTTAAAGGGGTTGCTATGTTCATTAGCGTACCCGATACGCAAAAATGAGTTTTTTTGAAATCTTACGTTGCATACTAGTAATAAAATAATATTATTTTAAATGGTAGTTAACACATAGCCATTGTATTGACGGGAATGGATAGAAATAACTAAAATATGATTATATATGTTTTTTTAAATGTTTCTACATATATCCAATAAAAGATAAAGGCTTAAAAAATGAAAAGAATTCCATTTTAGGTATATATACTCTAACATTCACAAAAGGTCGACTTAACACCTTTTGATTGAAAACCGTCTATAAATATAGTTTTGGTCACTCTTATACATTCTATCGGACAAGATAAAATTCTACTTTAGAATCAGGACATCAAAATTCAATTCTTGTAATTTTTTTGTATTTTTCCGATAAAGTTCATTTTTTAATGAATAATGAAAAATGTTGCATTTTAATTCAAATCCTCTTTTTAATCTAATTTATTTATATGATTATATTATCTTTTGATTTGGTTTTAGAGTTGAATTAGAATATATTTTTACCATTTAATCCAATAGTGGTCGTTGGAATTAATTTCACTTTGAAATCAGACTTAAACTAGTGTCAATCTTTTGATAATTATTGTTTTATAAAAACACGCTAGTTGCTCTGACAACGAGAATTAATTATTAAATTAATTAATGCAACTTATATGTTTTTAATTTTGTATAATAGTCATCATTTTTGAATTCATAATATAAAATATAGCATAGGGTGATTTATTGGTATTTTTCAGAAAAAACATAATTTTTTGATGAATAGTGAAACCACTAAGTGGTACTTATAAAAACTGATTTTCCGTTTAAATGAAATCTTACCACCTCTGTGTTTTGAATTTAAAAAAATCATACATACATGGTTGTCATTAAGAATTAAAATGTTGTTCAATGGGATTAAAATAATTTTTTTGGTGAATATTAACTTTTAAGTTTTTAATCGTGATTAGAGGTAATTAGTGTAATTTAAGGTAAGAATAATGTTTTAATAATATGAAATGAACATGAAAAATGTCCTACCATTATTGGATGTGTCATGGCTGACCAAAAAAAATCCATGGGTCAACTTGGGGACCCCATGGAGCCACATTGGTAGGAAAATGACATTAAAAACTTTTTAATTAATGTAAAAATTGAAATGTCACAAAAATGAGTTGTTTTACTAAAAAAAAATTTAAATGGGGTTATACAAGTCATCTTTTTTACTATAAATATTCATTAGAAAGATAAATCGATTTCCTACATCATGATAGTTTTTTTATAACTTTTAGACATTAAATAAATTAAATTAATTATGACATCATAATGATGCAGCGATTACCTCATTATTTAATGAATTAAATAAAATGAAATGATAATGTAAAATTTAAGACCTACACTTATTAAAAACCAATTGGATGAGTATATATCGAACTACTATCACCTTATCCTCGAAATATATAACTTTGGGACCTTTTAAATCCGAAAATCATATTATGATAAAGTAACCTTTTATAACATTCCAAGAGTGCCCCTCCTCTCCTCTTATAAAAGGCCCCACCTCTACCACCTTACCAACACTTCCAAAGACTTTGGCTCGGCCAAACCCTGCCCATTTTGCCTCTCCACATCCCTCTATTACTCCTAGAAGCCTCACTTTGGGAAGAAGTCTTCCCAAGGAAGCCTTTGATCTCAAATCAAAGAGAGTTACCTGATTTTAAGGTAATGTCTTCAATTGTGTTCTTTTGTTTTATTTTTCTTCTCCAACCTCCTAAACTCTTTTTATTAATTTATTTTTTAACAAATATAGTATCTCCAATATACTAGGATGTTTTTATAAGAATAATTTTAGCTACACTTACACACACCTACATCTAATGGTTAATAAACATACTGTTTCTATGGATGTCGAATTTCTCTCTCACGAAACGATGATTGTTCAACACTCATATAACATCTTAAAATGTGGCCATTAAGATTTCATTATATTTATATATGATATATAATATGTTTATGTTTTACTTAAGCTTCTGTATTTTTTTCATTTATGGCATACCTTTATGGTTTCCATTATGGGTAAATGTGATATCTTCATTTTAGGAAGTGCAGACTACTGCCCCCTCAAAGTGATTTGATTCGTTAATGAAATATGTGGTAAGTATAAAGGATTGATTTAAAGTTATTATATATGATGTTATACTGGAATTATAATATAACTTTATATCATTATTATTTCTTTCCATTAAAGTATGAGATAGAAATGAAAGTAGCGTTCATGATTACGTACGACTTACCTTCTCCATGAACGGTTCATTTCATTTATTATCCCCAAATGTAATGTACTATTATAAGTACATATATATAATGTATATATATGATGTATGTTACATCTAATTGATGAATATAATTATGGAATTAAAATATACATACCTTTCATTTAGTTTTAATTCTATTAATATGACATAGAAATGAATGTAGCGTTCATGCGTACGTACGGCTTAACGTCTCCATGAATGGTGCATTTCATTTCTTACCTCTAAATTATTATGTAATATTATAAATACATGTATATTCTGGATATATATGATATATATGATATCTAAATCATGAATATCATTCTGGATATAATGAACTTCTGACCACACGAACATCATGTAATTTTAAGAAGTCCACTTTCGACTAAAGAACCAAATATCGACAAAACAAACATTTTTAACTTAAATGATTAAATAATGTTTATAACATGGTAATAAGTGATATAAAAGTAATAATGTACTTTAAAAATTTTATTAAGAAAGTATAAATTAACTCAAGTTTATTATTCAGGATGTTAAAGAAGGATCGAGTCAAGTCGGACCCGAGGTAAGGGACTTCATCTCAATCTACTTTGATTGAGGCATATTTCACTTTATACACAACTTTCTTTTATAAGGTGTATAAAACCCTTTAAATTTTAATTTTATACCAAAGGAATCTTTTTCTACAAAGCGCTTTACAAAACGAAAAAAAGGAATGTTTCTCTTAACGTACACGGTGACAATGACCTTTTCCTCCGCCGCGGGTATTATTTGGTCTTTGGATTCCTCAACAAGCCGTAATATTTTTAAAATGAAATAAATAATATATAATATTTAATGTATTTAGATATTGAAAATGGTTTTTATAATGGATTTTTTATGTCAATATATTTATGTGATATATTGTGATTAAAGTGTGGAAATGTTTTCTTTCCATTATATTTGTTTTATGTTTTATGATTTTATAATGGTACTTGGACATTTAACGGGTGGTTATGTGATAAACCATATGATGGGTGGTTCCGTGAAAACCAGGATGGGTGGTTACGTTATAACCTCCAATGCATTGGGTATGGAAGTTGGCCGTATGGATATTCCATTAAGTGATATGTGTGGAAGTCGACCGTATGGTTACTCCATTTAAGTATGTTTATGACCCAAGTTACCTTTATATGTTATGTGATATTTATATGGGTTTTATGGTAATATTTTGGTTATGAAAGGGTAAGTAATGATCTTTTATCCAGTGAAGTGTTTTTACTTCATTATAAAGGTCAAATGTATTACTTTGATAAAGTATACATGGTTTACTTGTTGTTTTGATAAACTAACAGTTTTCATTCTTTGTGTATCCCTTACTGAGCTTTTTATCCTCACCCAAAGTTTTTTTGAAATGTTTTACACAGGAATTAATGTGGAATAGGTTGAAGGATGAGATCAAGGGAAAGTCATGCTATATAAAGCATGAAACTTGGCATGTTTCTTTTTTAGAGTTTTTATTCTATTGAAACTTAGTAGAAGTTTCTACTTTGTAATCTTTTGAGATGTAATATTTATATCCTAATTCTCTAAAAAAATAAACTTGAAAAGCTATTCAATGTGAATAATTCATTTAATTCAATATTAAGTAAGGTTTAAGGCCGGGGTATTACAGTAGGTATCAGAGGTCAGTTTAGACAAATTTAGGAGTTAGAAAATTGTAAAATTATAAGTTAATTTATGGTATGATTGAAATGATATATTATTTAAGGATTACCATGTTTCTTCACCTAAGATTTTTCTATGTTAAGAATGGTTTTTCGTAGAGGAAACAGAATAGCTTTTCTGGGAAAGCATACTGAGGGAAATGACCTTTCAAATCAGTATATTGATATAGTCAGAATCAGAACTAAACAGTTTGTTGCAATGATGGCTCAGTTGAATCAGGTTACTACTGAAGGAGTTGAAAAAAAGATTGGTGAATGCTCCAGTTTTTGAACATCCTTCTAGGAATGGTGAGTATGTTATATAACGTGATGGTTCATTGAAGAGACTTGGTTGTGTCCTTATGCAGAATGATCAGGTAATTGCATATGCTTCACGTCAGTTGAAAACTAATGGGGTAAATTACCCTATACATGACTCGGAAGTAGCTGATGTTGTTTTTGCTCTAAAATTTGGAGGCATCTTTTGAATGGAGTAATGTGTGAAATATATACTGATCAAAAAATATTAAAGTATATATTCACTGATAAAAAATGAACATGAGATACAATAGATTGCTGGAATTTATCAAGGATTATGATTGTACAATTCATTACCATCTGGGAAAAGAAAATAATGTTGTTTATGCTTTGATTCGAAAAAGTATCAGTGAGATCATCCCTATCAGACAGACTTATGCAAGCGTAGATGAAAGACAGTGGGTTGCAGAAAAAGGAAGAGCTGGTTCAGAAGGGTAAGTTTCCTGAATTCAACATTGATAATGATTGTGTTTTGAGATATGGGAAGAGATTGTGTGTGCCTTGTGATTCACAGTTGAAGATAGAGTTGTTATGTAAAGCTCATAGTTCTCCATTTTCAATTCATCCTGGCAGTACTAAGATGTATATAGATCTTCGGGAGTATTACTAGTGGGATGGAATGAAAAGAGATACTGTTGATTTTACTGTGAAGTGTTTGACTTGTCAGCAGGTTAATGTAGAGCGGCAGTTACCAAAATGGATGCTTTAGACTTTACTAGTGCCAGAGTGGAAATGAGAAAATATATCCATGGACTTTGTGGTGGGATTACCGAGGACATCTTGAGGTAATAATGCAATATGGGTTATTGTCGATCGATTGACTAAATCTGCTCATTTCCTTCCTATTCGAGATACTTTGTCTGTAGATCAACTTTCTCGGTTGTATCTTAATGAGATAGTCAGGTTGAATGGAGTTCCCTTCTCCATTGTATCTGATTGTGATCCCAGGTTTACTTCTAAATTTTGGAAAGGCCTTCAGAAGTCATTAGGTATTGAATTATATTTTAGTACCACTTTTCATCAGCAGTTAGAAGGGCAGTCAGAACGAACAATACAGACTTTGGAGGATATGCTACATGCTTTTTTGATGGATTATCAGGGAATTTGGGACCAACATCGTTCTTTGGTTGAGTTTTCTTATAATAACAGTTTTTATTCCAGTATACAGATGCCACCATTTGATTCGTTATATGGGAAGCGGTGTCGAACTCCAGCTTTCTGGGATGAGGTGGGTGAAAGGAAGCTAATGGGACCAGAATTGGTAGAAGTGTTGGCTGAAAAAGTTCAACTGATACAGAAACACATGAGAAAAGCACAGAGCTGGGAGAATAGTTATGCGGACAACATGAGGAAGGATCTATCTTTTGAGGTAGGTTATCATGTTCTTCTCAAGGTTTCTCCATGGAAAAGTGTGATGCGATTTGGTAATAAAGTAAAGATGAGTCCAAGGTTCATTGGACCATATTAAATTCTGGAGAGAGTTGGATCAGTTGCATACAGAGTGGCATTACCTCTGTGTTTATCTCAGGTACACAATGTTTTTCATGTTTCGATGTTGAGAAATTATAAGCCAGATCCATCTCATGTTTTTAGCTCGGAGGTAGTTCAATTGGAAGAGAATATCTCCTATGAAGAACAAACAGTCCAGATACTTGACCGAAGAGAGATGATGTTGCGAAATAAGGTATTTCACCAGGTAATGTTTTTGTGGAAAAACCATATGGTTGAAGAGGAAATGTGGGAATCTGAAAATGCTATGAGGGATAAATACCCCCACTTATTTTGATAAGTAAATAAAATTGGGAGGACGCAATTCCCAAAAGTGGAGAAGGATGTAAAATCCATTGTAAATAAAGAATAAAACATTTTCTTATTTATTAATATTTATAAATAAAATATTAATTTTACTTTAAAGGGGTTGCTATGTTCGATAGCTTACCCGATACGCAACAATGAGTTTCTTTGAAATCTTAAGTTGCACACTACTAATAAAATAAAATTATTTTAAATGGTCATTAACACATAGCCATTGTATTGACGGGAATGGATAGAAATAACTAAAATATGATTATATATGTGTTTTTAAATGTTTTTACATTTATCCAATAAAAGATAAAGGCTTAAAATACCAAAAGAATTCATTTTTAGGTATATATACTCTAACTTTCACAAAAAGGTCGAACTATTGCCATTTGATGGAGAACCATCTATAAATATAGTTTTGGTCACTCTTATACATTCTATCAGACCAAATAAAATTCTTCTTTATAATCGGGACATCAAAATTTACTTTGTGTAAATTTTTGGTATTTTTCCGATAAAGTTCATTTTTAAATGAATAGAGAAAAATGTTGTATTTTAATTCAAAACCTATTTTTAATCTAATTTATTTATATGATTAGATTATTTTTTGATTAGGTTTTAGAGTTGAATTAGAATATATTTTTACCATTTAATCTAATATTGGTCGTTGAAATTAATTTCACTTTGAAACCGGATTTAAACTAGTGTCAATCTTTTGATACTTATTGTTTCATAAAAACACGCCATTTTCTCTGACAGCGGGAATTAATTATTAACATAATTAATGAAACTTATATGTTTTGAATTATGTAAAATAGAATTCATTTTTTAATTCAGAAGATCAAATATATCTTAGGGTGATGTTTTGGTATTTTTCTGAAAAACTTCAATTTTTGATGCATAGTGAAACCACTAAGTGGTACTTATAAAAACTGATTTTCCGTTTAAATGAAATTTTACCACCTCTGTGTTTTGAATTTAAAAAATCTGACATACATGGATGTCATTAATAAATAAAAATGTGGTTCAATGGGATTAAAATTATTTTTTTGGTGAATAGTAACATTTATGTTTTTACTCGCAATTAGAGGTAATTGAAGTAATTTAAGGTAAGAAAAATGTTTTAAAAATATGAAATGAAATTGAAACATGTCCTAACCATATTGGTTGTGTAATGGACGACCATGAAAATCCATGGGTCCACTTTGGGACCCCATAGAGCAACTTTGGTAGGAAAATGACATTGAAAACATTTTATTTAATGTAAAAAATGAAATGTCACAAACATGAGTTGTTTTACTAAAATAATTTTTAAATGGGGTCATACAAGTCATAGTTTTTGCTATAAATATTCATTATAAATATAAAAAGATTTCCTACATCATGATATTTTTTTATAACTTTTAGACATTAAATAAATTAAATTATTTTTGACATCATGGTGATGCATCGATTACCTCATTATTTAACGAATTAAATAAAATGAAACGATAATGTAAAATATAAGAATTACACTTGTCAAAAACCTATTGGATGAGTATATTTCTAACTCCTATAACCTTATCATTTAAATATATATTTTTGGGACCTTTTAAATCCAAAAATCATTGTATGATAAAGTAACCTTTTATAACTTTCCAAGAGTGGCCCTCCTCACCTCTTATAAAAGGCCCCCACCTCTACCACCATACCCACACTTACAAAGCCTTTGTCTCAGCAAAACCCTGACCATTGTGTCTCTACACATCCCTCTATTAATCTTATAAGCCTCACTTTGGGAAGAAGGCTCCCCAAGGAAGCCTTTGATCTCAAATCAAAGAGATTTACCCGATTTTAAGGTAATGTCTTCACTTGTGTTCTTTTGTTTTATTTTTCTTCTCCAACCCACTAAAATCTTTTTATTCATTTATTTTGTAACAAACCCAGTATCTTAAATATACTAGGATTTTGGTATAAGAATAATTTGAGCTACACTTACACAAACCTACATCTAATGGTTAAAGAACGTACTGTTTCTGTGGATGGCGAATTTCTGCCTCACTAAACGATGATTGTTCAACACTCATATAACACCTTCAAAGGTGGCCATTAATATTTCACTATATTTATATATGATATATAATATGTTTATTTTTTACTTAAGCTTCTGTATTTTTTCATTTATGGCATTCCTTTATGGTTTTCAAAATGGGTAAACGTGATATCTTCATTTTAGGAAGTGCGGACTACCGCCCCCTCAAAGTGATTTGATTCGTTAATGACATATGTGGGATGTATAAAGGATGGATTTAAAGTTTTTATATATGATTTTATACTGTAATTATAATATTCCTTTATATCATTATTATTTATTTCCATTAAAGTATGATATAGAAATGAAAGTAGTGTTCATGCGTACGTACGGCTTACCGTCTCCATGAACTGTTCATTTCATTTCTTATCCCCAAATGTAATGTTATATTATAAGTACATATATATAATGACTATATATGATTTATGTTACATCTAAGTGATGAATATAGTTCTGGAATTAAAATATACATACCTCTCATTTAGTTTTAATTCCATTAATATGACATAGAAATGAAAGTAGCATTCATGCGTACGTACGGCTTACCGTCTCCATGAACGGTGCATTTCATTTCTTAACTCTAAATTATTATATAATATTATAAATACATGTATATTCTGGATATATATGATATATATTCTATCCAAATCATGAATATCATTCTGGATATAATGAACCTCTGACCACACGAACAACATGTAATTGTAAGATGTCCACTTTCGACATAAGAACCAAATATCGACAAAACAATCATTATTAACTTAAATGATTACATAATGTTTATAACATGGTAATAAGTGATATAAAATTAATAAGGAACTTGAAAATTTTCTTAAGCAAGTATAAATTAAATCAGGTTTATTATTCCAAACGTTAAAGAACGATCGAGTCAAGTCGGACTCGAGGTAAGGGACATCGTCTCAATCTCCTTTCAATGAGGCATATTTCGTTTTATACACATCTTTCTTTTATACGATGTATAAACCCCTTTGACTTTTACTTTTATACAAAAGGAATATTTTTCTATGAATCGTTTTACAACATGAAAAAAAGGAATGTTTCTCTTAACGTACGCGGTGACAACGACCTTCTCCGCCGTCGTGGGTATTATTTGGTCTTTGGCTTCCTCAAAAAGCCGTAATATTTTAAAAATGAAAAAAATACCATATAATCTTTTATATATTTAGTTATTGAAAATGGTTTTTATAATGGATTTGTTAAGTCAATATATTTATGTGATATTTTGTGATCAAAGTGTGGAAATGTTTCCTTTCCATTATATTTGTTTTATGTCATCTGATTTTATAATGGTACTTGGACATTTGACCGGTGGTTACGTGATAAACCATATGAAGGGTGGTGCCGTGAATACCAAGATGGGTGGTTACATTATAACCTCCAATGCATTGGGTATGGAAGTCATTTGTATGGATATTCCATTAAGTGATATGTGTGGAAGTCGACCGTATGGTTATTCCATTTAAGTATGTTTATGTCTCAAGTTACCTTTATATGTTATGTGATCTTTATATGGGTTTCATGGTAATATTTTGGTTACAAAAGGGTATGTAATGATATTTTATTCAGTGAAGAGTTTTTACTTCTTCATAAAGTTGAAAAGTATTACTTTGATAAATTATACACTGTTTACTTGTTGTTTTGATAAACTAACCGTTTTCATTCTTTGTGTATCCCATACTGATCTTTTTATGCTCACCCCAAGTTTTTTTGAAATGTTTTTCACAAGACATAATGTGGAATAGGGTCAAGGATGGTATCAAGGGAAAGTCATGCTATATAAAACATGGAACTAAACCTGTTTCTTTTTTAGAGTTTTTATTCTATGGAAACTTAGTATAAGTGTCTACATTGCTGTTGGTCGGAGTGGACACTCAAGAGGGGGGGGGGTGAATTGAGTTCCAATTAAAATTTCTGTTAAAAATGCTTTCTATTAAAATCCCCCAATTTCAAAAACAAATTAAACTGTAGTGAATTTATATAGATTATAAAGGTTCAATTAGTTTCTCAAAGATTGATTAATTCTCAGTTAACGTAATCTTATGATTAAATTAACTTTTGAAACTAACTTACTGATTTATAACAAATATAAACACTTGCGAATTTAATTATCAAAGTAGCTTTGAAGATAGATTATATTTCAAAGTAATAGCAGCGGAATATGAAATAAATATGTATAGTATGGATATAGAGTATAACTATAAACACAGAAAATTAACCAAGAGGTTCAGTCTCAAGCCGAGACTTAGTCCTCTAAAAATTTTATATAAAATGATCCACACCCTGGATCGGGGTTAACAACAGTGAACACACTGTCCAGGTCACAAGACCTCTACCACAGTTCTTCGTGGGAAAACAAACAATAGTAGCAAGCTGTCCAGGTCACAAGACCTCTACCACTATCCACAGTGGGAAATGGGATGCAAAAAGATTTGCTGAGGATTTACAGATCCTCCAGTGAAAGTACAGGAGTCAGTGTGTGTGTTTAATACAGCAGATAACACACACTACTCAAAATGTAGAATAAATCACAGAACAAGAGATGTAGAGTTTAGAAGTGGTTATGGTGATCTCAGTGTAGCTCTTGTATTCGATCAGAAGAGAGATTGAGTCCTCTTCTCGTTTCTGTTTGAGAAACAGAGTGTCGTATTCTCCAGGTTCACAGGTAGTGAGAATGTAGTCGATGAAGTTCTTCAGGGTTCTTCTTGTATGCACAGAACACTTCTCGAGTATACTTGATTGTCTATATGCTTCTCTGTGTTCTTGATGGAGCTCGTTTTTATCTTCTTGTGTTTCTGGTATATTTCGTCCACCACGCACTTCTCTGGTTCGCATCCTTTTTTTGGGCAGTGTAGTCTTCTCGTATTTATCTCCCGACAGGGGACAGAAAAGATTTCTTTTCAGCAGGTACGAGGTACGGGTTCCTGACATCCGACAACATTTATCAGATATTTGACAAATCATCAAAATGTATGATATGACCGTTAGATAGATTAAATGTAGGAAATAAAGAAATTAAAACAGTGAGTCGAGAATGTATGTCACTGTTGACTTCAACTGTGGTCTTCCAACTGTGGACTTCCTTCTGACTGCTGACTTCAACAAAAGGCTTGCTGTCTGTAGGCTTGCAATAGTAGCTTTTACTCCATGTAGCTGTAGCCTTTCCAACTGTAGACTTGTAACATAAAATTTGTAGAGCTGTAACCTTTGTCAACTGTAGACTTCGATCATCTGTAGACTTAGTAGACAGAAGCTGTCTAACTGTAACCTTGACTGTAGACTTATGACTGTAGGCTTGTTCGACTATGAACTTGTTCCAACTATAGACTTGTTCGACTGTGAACTTGTTCCAACAGTAGACTTGTCCGACTGTGAACTTGAGCAGAGAAAACTTTGAGCAGAAGTCTTGTAACTGTGACCTTCGTCTGTGAGCTTTGACAATAGATAGCAGTAGACTCGTAACTGTAAGCTTGTATTAGTCTTCGACTGTAACCTTGTAACTGTGAACTTATTGCAACAGTAACTTAAGGTGACAGTTAGCTGTAACTGTGACTTTGAAAATAAAACTCTGACTGGTAGCTAACAATACCAAAATTATGTAAATGCTAATGTAAGCTGTTACAGTAAAGTTATGAGAGTAAGAATATGAACTGTTTAGAATAAAATACGTTTAAGCATAGAATAATAAGATTAATGCAAAGGTTTAATACATCAGAATTAATGTTTAAGCATGATTTGGGATTATCAAAACAGGTGATTCCAACAATCTCCCCCTTTTTGATAATCACAAATTATGTCAGTATGAAATATAGAAGTATCAGAGTGAATTGTGCAAAACACAGTATTAGCAATATGAGCACAAAAAATTAGGTATAATCCGTAAGGATTTCTCCTCTTTGTATAGGTTCATTTCTCCCTTGAGTTTTCCTATTTCTCCCCATTTCTCCCCCTATCTATTTCTCTTTATTTCTCCCCCTTTGTGATTAACAAAAAGAAAGACAGAGAGAGAGAAAATAAACATTGTATTAATAAGGAGTACAATACATGACCCAAAACGTGAATACATGATCCCTATAAAAAAAATATAAACAGACTCAATCCTCTTCATCTGGAGGTAAGGGATTTTTTCCTTTGGAGGAAGAAGATGGAGCAGGAGGTGAAGGATCAACAGGCTGAGGAATGGCAGCAGGAATGTCTGGAGGGGCAGCAACAGAGGCTCCTGAAGGCCGGTAGTGAGTATCTTGCCGAGGGATCAATGGTCTAAGGCTTCTTAGGGCATTAGCAGGAGACTTTATGGAAGAACCTCTGGGGTTAGAGACAGGTAGGGCAGGAGGAACTATAACAGGTGTGCAGTCCACATGAAGAAAAGGTAGGAGCAGATTCCTGAAATCCATTATGATGTTTCCTCCTCTGTCCATGGCAGATAAGAAGTCATCTTTGTTTTCTAAGAATTTATCCAAAGCCGGGGTCAACTCTCGTAGCTTGCTAACTTGTTCTTTGAAAGCTTGAGTTACAGGGGGCAGCTTCATAGTTTCTAGCATGAGCTTGAAGTGATTGTTCAACTGATGCTTGGTGAAAATCCGATCAAAGTAATAATCCACTTTACTTTTGATGGCCTCCTGAGAAGCAGTAGCAGCCTGCAGGTGCTCACGAACAAAGCCACTGACTTCTCTTGTAGTAGCAAGGATCTGTAGGTCTGATGTGTCATTTGCACGGGCCTGAGTAAGCTCTTCTCTGAGCAGGCTTCTAAACTGCTCAAGGTCCACAGGAGAGCTAGATGAAGGAAGGGACTTGACTGAGAATGCCACTGTCTCCTTGAAAGACTGAGTCAGATTTCCAATCACTTTCTGAATGACAGCATCCTGATTGCTAAAGTGTTATTTTACTGATTTCTTGAAAGCCTCAAATACTTCCACAAACTGCTTGACCACTTCTTTGATGTATCGAATCTCACTGGCCACTTGTGTCTGAGAACTGTTCAGGGCAGTTAAAGAAGAAACTGATTGTCTGAGAGCCACTACTGCTCCAGTCCAGCTTTCAATTTGAGTGTGGCACACTTTCATTTCATCCATCACTTCTTTGATTGGACTTCCCACAACACATCCTAGATATAATTCTAAGGATTGTTCCACATTTTTCAGCTCATCCAAAAGACTGGTTTTCAATTCAGCAACAGACTGTCTGATGGTCTCCTTCATTTCATTCTTTAAGGATTCAAGGTCTTCCTTGGTGGCCAATCTTTTAGTTTCTAACACTGGAGAGCTGTTAGGTAGGATGACTGGATTTCTTGGTGGTTGGTTTTCCTCATCTGAATCCTCATAATTGAGTCCTAACACTATGTATCCTGGATCTCAGGTCCATCCTTCTATATCAAACAGTACAGAGACTGAACCAACACGCTCCCCCTCACTTGGAGGTCCTTCCTGAACACTTTCTACTATCTGCTCAACTCTGGGTAACTCTAAGTTCTCTTCTGTAGCTTTAGCAGGTTCCATACTTGCTTCCTCTGTAGGTTCAGCAGTGAGGTTAGCCTCCCTCTCTGTTGGGTCATCAACCACTTCCATGACAACAGTAGTAGAGACCACTCCTGCTTCCTGGTCAGACACTGACTTGTCTGTATACCCTATCAGAGGGCTCATACTAAGTTCTTTTGTTTCTTCACCACTGATCTCCTCTTTATCTTCTGCAACAGTTACTTGATTTTCATTTAAAGCTCCAGCCTCTTCTGCTTCGACTGTATCACCCTCATCAGAGGTGTCCTTGACAAAATATTGAGATTCTTCTTCTTCTTCTGTAGACTCAGTCTCACTGTCTCTTAGAACAGGTTCTCTACTAGGTAGTTCTTTTAGAGGGCTTGCTGCTCCAAACGTCACTGTCCTGACAGGACTATGAGTAGTATCAGGATCACTCCCTTCATCAATTGGGGTGTTCTCTCTTGCAGAGTCACCAACTACTGCAGTCTGTTCATCATCTGAGTATACAGGTTCAGGCTCATCAGGCTTTAAGCCTGGATCTCTCCTATCTCTCGGTTTAGAGGGATGAGTAGAATGGCTAAATTTCTCATAGATTCTCTCCTCATCATTCACCCATGATTTCTTCCAGGGATTCCAACTGATCTTCATGAATTTGCAGATTACTTTCGAGATACATACACTGTTCTTTGCCACTATCAACTCTTCCTGACTTCCAGCTGCACCTTTCACTTTCAACATAACCGAAATGAGTTTAGCATGAAACAAGGCACTTGATTTTGAGCTTGCCTTTATCATGTCCTCCATCTGAGCAATCAGCAACCTACAAAGGTTGAACTTCCTTCCATGTTTTAATAAGTACATCAAGTAAATATCCTGATGCTTCAGAGTTGCAAAATCTCCTCTTCTAGGACTCAGTACATGATGAATAAACTTAAACAGAAGCCTGTCCTCTCCACACATTTCAGCAGCAATAACCTTTCTTACTGTGACATTGCCTGTCAGTTCTTCCAGAGCCGTCTCATGATCAAAGATTCTACTGTTTGGAGGAGCCTCTCCAGAATAGTAGTTGTAAATACCCCCATGAGGAACTCTTAAACAAGCAGCCCATTCAGCGGATGAAAAACTGACTTCATTGCCATTTACTCTGGATACCAGTTTATGCAGATCAACCTCTTCCTCGAACTGTAGATATTCATAGAATTCCTTCACCAGCTTCGGGTAGTACGGTCCATTATTGTTTGCGAAGCATTCGGTCCATCCTTGCTCATTAAGCACTTCCAGCACTAATGATCTGCTCGATAAAATCCACTCTTCACTTAGCTCCTTCTCAGCAACTATTTCTCTCTTAGTCAGATGTGGATTAACAGGTCTTATCGAGGCGTTCCCGGTGCCACTGGATTCGACTTGAGTCCTCTTTGGCATTGGTGCATCTTCGTTTACAGTCGGGGGTTGCTTTGTTCTGGCCATTGGAACTGAATGAGGTTTCGAGGTTCAGTTGAAGGTTTAGGGTTTAGGGCTTGAGAGTGAGCAAGGGTCGAGATGAGTGGATTGAGATATGTTCAATGTTCTCAATTTTATCATTTAGGGATTTAGAAATAAAAGTATAAAGAAAAGAAACGGTTCGAATTCCCGAAAAATAAAATAAGATTAAACAGCGAAACAGCCTACAGAGAGATGTAACAGTGAGGTACACCGGTGAGGTCTAACTGTGAGGTTTCAACTGTGAGGTCTAACTGTGAGGTTTCAACTGTGAGGCTTCAACTGTGAGGTTTCAACTGTGAGGTTTCAACTGTGAGGTTTCAACTGTGAGGTTTCAACTGTGAGGTTTCAACTGTGAGGTTTCAACTGTGAGGTTTAAACTGTGAGGTTTCAACTGTGAGGTTTAACTGTGAGGCTTCAACTGTGAGGCTTCAACTGTGAGGTTTCAACTGTGAGGCTTCAACTGTGAGGTTTCAACTGTGCTATAATTAATCATACCTAACTCATGTTTGATGTAACTTAGTCTCTCAGAATTCAAAGGCTTTGTAAAAATATCAGCTAACTGATGCTCAGTGCCAATGAACTCAAGAGTGATATCACCTTTTTGATAATGATCCCTCAGAAAGTGATGTCTCACATCAATATGTTTTGTCCTAGCATGAGATACTGGATTTTTAGAAATGTTAATAGCACTTGTATTGTCACACCTTATAGAGACATGTTTGAATTGATATCCATAGTCTAGTAAAGTGTGTTTCATCCACAAGATTTGTGCACAACAGCTACCAGCAGCTATATACTCAGCTTCGGCAGTAGACAATGCAACAGAATTCTGCTTCTTACTACACCAAGATACTAGTGACTTGCCTAAAATGTGACATGTTCCAGAGGTGCTCTTTCTATCTAACTTGCAGCCAGCAAAATCAGCATCAGAATAACTTAATAAATCAAATGATTGTCCTTTTGGATAAAATAATCCCAAATTGGGAGTATGTTTTAGATATTTGAAAATCCTTTTAACAGCAGTCAAATGAGACTCTTTTGGATTGGCTTGAAACCGAGCACACATGCATACACTGAACATGATGTCAGGTCTACTGGCAGTAAGGTACAGTAGACTACCTATCATACCTCTGTAATTGGTTTGATCCACTGGTTCACCAGTTTCATCACTGTCCAACTTGCAAGTGGTGCTCATAGGTGTGTCACTGCCTTTGGTGCCATCCAAAGAAAAACGTTTTAGAAGATCTTTAATATATTTACTTTGGTTCAAAATAGTACCATTTTTATTTTGAAAGATCTGAAATCCAAGGAAAAATCTGAGTTCTCCCATTAAACTCATTTCAAACTCATTTTGCATTATTTTTGAAAAATCAACACATAAAGAATTTTTAGAAGATCCAAAAATAATATCATCCACATAGATTTGTACTATTAAGACATCTTTATAAATCCATTTAATAAAAAGAGTAGGATCAGCTATCCCTTTGGTAAATCCTTTTGAAATAAGGAAATTGCTAAGTCTATCATACCAAGCTCTTGGAGCTTGTTTCAAACCATATAAAGCTTTAGAAAGTTTAAAAACTTGATTTGGAAAATGGGGATTAGTAAATCCAGGAGGTTTTTCCACAAATACATCCTCAATTATATATCCATTTAGAAAAGCACTTTTAACATCCATTTGATATAGTTTGAAATTCAGATGAGCAGCATAAGCAAGTAATATCCTAATGGCCTCTAGTCTAGCCACGGGTGCAAAGGTTTCCTCATAGTCTATTCCTTCTTCCTGACTATACCCTTGTGCAACTAGCCTAGCTTTGTTTCTGATTATGTTACCAAACTCATCAACTTTGTTTCTAAACACCCATTTAGTGCCTATGGTAAGAGTGTCTTTAGGTCTTTCCACTAATTCCCAAACTTTGTTTCTTTCAAACTGATTTAGTTCTTCTTGCATAACCATTACCAGAATTCATCACTGATAGCATCATTGACATTTTTGGGTTCAAGCTGTGAAAGAAAAGCTTGATGTTCAACCTGATTTCTTAGAGAAGCTCTAGTTTGTGTTCCTCTATCAAGATTACCAACAACAGCATCTAAAGGATGATTCTTTAGAATCCTAGTTGATTTGGTAAAGGTTGGACTAGAGATTTCAGGTTCATCTATAGGTTCGGGTTCCACAGAGGAAGATTCTGGAAAAAGTCCAGAACTGGATGTTTTTATTGCAGGTTCTTTAGATTTGTCATTTAGGTCCAGAACAGATAAGTCTTCTTCAACATCTTCAAGAGAAGTTTTAGGCTCATGTGGATCAGTCTCATCAAACTTGATGTGAACAGATTCTTCCACACATTTGGTTTTCTTATTGAACACTCTATAGGCTTTACTAGACATAGAGTAACCTAGGAAAATTCCTTCATCACTTTTTGGAGCAAATTTATCAAGATTATCTTTAGTATTCAGAATAAAGACTTTGCAACCAAAAACTCTAAAGTAATTAACCTTAGGCTTCCTATTATTCCACAACTCATAAGGGGTTTTCTTAAGAACCGGTCTAATCAAGACTCTATTAATAACATAGCAAGCTGTATTAACAGCTTCAGCCCAGAAGTAAATTGGCAGGTCATATTCATTGAGCATGGTTCTTGCAACTTCTTGCAGGGTTCGGTTTCTTCTTTCCACTACACCATTCTGTTGGGGTGTCCTAGGGGAAGAAAAATTGTGAGTATAGCCATTGTGTGAGCAGTAAGATTCAAATTCTTTATTCTCAAACTCACGGCCATGATCACTCCTTAAGGTCTTAATCTTGAGTCCACTAAGATTTTCTACAGACTTGGAGTATTTAACAAAGTAAGAGCAAGCTTCACTTTTGTAAGCTAGAAAGTATACCCAAGTATATCTAGAAAAGTCATCTACAAGGACATAAACATAGTGCTTCCCATTTAGACTTGAAATTCTTGATGGTCCAAACAAATCCATGTGAACCAGTTCATGTGGTTGAGAAGTTGAAACTTCTTTCTTTGGTTTAAAATAAACTTTGTGTTGTTTTCCCTTTTGACAGGGATTACACACTTTGTCATTTGGGAATTCAAGCTTAGGTAGGTCTCTAACTAGGTGTTTCTTAGAGAGTTTTCTAAGTGAGTGAATGTTGCAGTGTCCTAATCTCTTATGCCACAGCCAAGACTCTTTATGAAAAGCATTTAAGCAAGTAACGTTATGTTTAGCTAAAGTGTTTAAGTCAACAGCATAAACATTTTCATTTCTTAAGGCAGAAAATATTAAAGCATTTTTGGAATTATAAACATCACAAGAATTGTTTTCAAACTTGACATTAAAACCATCATCACACAATTGAGAAATGCTAAGTAGGTTGTACTTAAGTCCATCAACAAATAAAACTTTGGAAATTAATACTGAGTCAGTGTTACCAATCTGGCCTAAGCCGATGATTTTTCCTTTTGAGTTATCACCAAAAGTGACATATCCTCCATCAACCTTTATTAAGCTTTTGAAGCACGAATAGTCCCCAGACATGTGTCTTGAACATCCACTGTCTAAGTACCATACCTTCTTGTAATTGCTTTTCAAACAGATTTCTTACAAAACAGATTAGACAAGAAATGACTTTGGTACCCAGATTTTCTTGGGTCCAGATATGTTAGCAATCAAGGATTTAGGTACCCAGATTTGTTTTATGGGTCCCATACAATTAATAGATGCAACATATTTAGAGAGATATACTTTACTTGATCGACAACTATTTAAATAACCAGTTGAGGCATACGAATTTCCAGAACTGGAACTAGCAGGATTTTTTCCAGACTTGGAAATAAATCGGGTTTTAGTAAACTGTCTTTGTCCAGGTTGGTATCCCAAGCCAGTAGCATACTTAGGTGCAACTTGATTTCCTAGAAGTTGGGTTAGAGTATCTTTTCCATTTGTGAATGTTTCTAAGTCCTTTATAAGTTGTTCATTAGATAGTTTCAGTTCTGTATTCTCCTTTAATAATTGAACATTTTTCTCTTTTTCTACATCAAGTGCAGACTTGACACTTGCAGTAAGAGCATACTGTTTCTTTAAAGACTTATATTTATCCTTTAGTTCATTACACGTTTCTTCCAGCATATTACAGTATTCAATCAATTCATCTTTAGACATATTTTCAGAATCAGAACCAGATTCTGCTTCACCTTCAGAATAATAAGAGTTTAGAGTGGGAGTGTCTAAGGTTACCTCAGATGTGTTTGTCATGAAACACATATTATCACGATTTCTTTCAGAATCACTGGACTCTAATTCACTTGTGCTGTCTTCTGAAGCACTCTAGGTGGCCTTCATATCTTTCTTATAATTCTTGTCCTTGTACTCATATTTCTTCTTGAATTTTAACTTAGGACAGTCAGCTTTAATGTGTCCTTTCCTCTTACACTCATAGCAAACTATGTCTTCTTCTTTATCAGTTTTCTTCCAATCTTTCTTCCACTTACCTTGTCTATCATACTTACCCTTGTAGTTTGGTTTTCTGAAGAACTTCTTCTTCCTATAGAACTTCTTGAATCTCCTTGCTATTTGTGCCATCTCGGCATCACTGTCAGAATCTAAGTCTTCACTAGATGAGCTTTCAGTTGGTATATGCACTTTTTCCTTGTCTTTTCTCTTTGATGCAGTAGACTTAAAAGCTACAGATTTTCGTTTTGGTTCCTCATCTTCCTCTTTATTCACCTTTATCTCTTCTTTGTACATCATCAGCTTACCAATTAACTCCTTGACAGGCAAAGTTCCAATATCACAGGATTCTCTAATTGAAACGGATGTGCCTCTCCATCTGTCAGGAAGACATCTTAATAATCTCATGATTTGCTCCTTTGCTGGAACAATCTTCCCGAGTGAGCTCATTGTGTTGACTATCTCATTAAACCTGAGATACATATCAGAAATAGGTTCATCATCTTTCATCTTAAAGTTATCATATTTGATAGTATAAGTATTTAACCGCATTTCCTTGACATTAGTTGTTCCTTCATGAGAAACAGCTAAGGTGTCCCAGATTTCAAAAGCAGTTTTACATGCAGAAATTCTATTAAACTCCTCATCTCCTAGAGCACAGTAGAGAGCATTCACAGCCTTACAATTATTATTGTAAGCTACTTTAGTAGGTTCATCCCAAGTTATTCTTTCAGTTTCTGGAATCTTGTATTGAGACTCTATAGCAGTCCAAATATCAAAACCCATACTTTCCAAATGAATTTTCATTTTGAGCTTCCATTGGGCATAATTCACACCATTAAAGAAGGGTGGCCTATTAGTAGCAGCACCTTCTAGTCTATTATCCATAAGGAAATTCTAGAAAATGTTTTAAAGAGATAAAATTTAGAACTAACAGAAATTTAAGATCTTTTAGATAAAACTACAATCACAGTTTAAAAACAGAGAGTTAGAATAAAACTTTGAGCAAGTATAACAGATATAAACACAACCTATGATACCAAATGTTGGTCGGAGTGGACACTCAAGAGGGGGGGGGTGAATTGAGTTCCAATTAAAATTTCTGTTAAAAATGATTTCTATTAAAATCCCCCAATTTCAAAAACAAATTAAACTGTAGTGAATTTATATAGATTATAAAGGTTCAATTAGTTTCTCAAAGATTGATTAATTCTCAGTTATCGTAATCTTATGATTAAATTAACTTTTGAAACTAACTTACTGATTTATAACAAATATAAACACTTGCGAATTTAATTATCAAAGTAGCTTTGAAGATAGATTATATTTCAAAGTAATAGCAGCAGAATATGAAATAAATATGTATAGTATGGATATAGAGTATAACTATAAACACAGAAAATTAACCAAGAGGTTCAGTCTCAAGCCGAGACTTAGTCCTCTCAAAATTTTATATAAAATGATCCACACCCTGGATCGGGGTTAACAACAGTGAACACACTGTCCAGGTCACAAGACCTCTACCACAGTTCTTCGTGGGAAAACAAACAACAGCAGCAAGCTGTCCAGGTCACAAGACCTCTACCACTATCCACAGTGGGAAATGGGATGCAAAAAGATTTGCTGAGGATTTACAGATCCTCCAGTGAAAGTACAGGAGTCAGTGTGTGTGTTTAATACAGCAGATAACACACAATGCTCAAAATGTAGAATAAATCACAGAACAAGAGATGTAGAGTTTAGAAGTGGTTCTGGTGATCTCAGTGTAGCTCTTGTATTCGATCAGAAGAGAGTTTGAGTCCTCTTCTCGTTTCTGTTTGAGAAACAGAGTGTCGTATGCTCCAGGTTCACAGGTAGTGAGAATGTAGTCGATGAAGTTCTTCAGGGTTCTTCTTGTATGCACAGAACACTTCTCGAGTATACTTGATTGTCTATATGCTTCTCTGTGTTCTTGATGGAGCTCGTTATTATCTTATTGTGTTTCTGGTATATTTCGTCCACCACGCACTTCTCTGGTTCGCATCCTTTTTTTGGGCAGCGTAGTCTTCTCGTATTTATCTCCCGAAAGGGCACAGAAAAGATTTCTTTTCAGCAGGTACGAGGTACGGGTTCCTGACATCCGACAACCTTTATCAGATATTTGACAAACCATCAAAAATGTATGATATGACCGTTAGATAGATTAAATGTAGGAAATAAAGAAATTAAAACAGTGAGTCGAGAATGTATGTCACTGTTGACTTCAACGGTGGTCTTCCAACTGTGGACTTCCTTCTGACTGCTGACTTCAACAAAAGGCTTGTTGTTTGTAGGCTTGCAACAGTAGCTTTTACTCCATGTAGCTGTAGCCTTTCTAACTGTAGACTTGTAACATCAAATTTGTAGAGCTGTAACCTTTGTCAACTGTAGACTTCGATCATCTGTAGACTTAGTAGACATAAGCTGTCTAACTGTAACCTTGACTGTAGACTTATGACTGTAGGCTTGTTCGACTGTGAACTTGTTCCAACTGTAGACTTGTTCGACTGTGAACTTGTTCCAACTGTAGACTTGTCCGACTGTGAACTTGAGCAGAGAAAACTTTGAGCAGAAGTCTTGTAACTGTGACCTTCGTCTGTGAGCTTTGACAATAGATAGCAGTAGACTCGTAACTGTAAGCTTGTATTAGTCTTCGACTGTAACCTTGTAACTGTGAACTTATTGGAACAGTAACTTAAGGTAATAGTTAGCTGTAACTGTGACTTTGAAAATAAAACTCTGACTGGTAGCTAACAATACCAAACTTATGTAAATGCTAATGTAAGCTGTTACAGTAAAGTTATGAGAGTAAGAATATGAACTGTTTAGAATAAAATACGTTTAAGCATAGAATAATAAGATTAATGCAAAGGTTTAATACATCAGAATTAATGTTTAAGCATGATTTGGGATTATCAAAACAGGTGATTCCAACAATTGCAATATTTTTAGATGTAATAGTTATGTCCCAATTCTCTAAAACTCTAACCTGAAATGGTCCTCAATGTGAATTATTCATTTAAATCAATATTATGTAAGGTTTAAGGTCGGGGCCTTATAGTAGTAGTAATAAAAATACAAAAAAATAAAAACACAAAAACCTATTTATAGTAAAATTAATTTATATAAAATTAATTTTTTTATTCAATAATTATATTATATTGAATTTTAAATTATAAAAATATATATATATCTATCAAATACATGTACAGGAAATGACCATTTTTTCAATGACCATATTTACAACCACCATTTTTTCAATGTCCATATTTCCCATTATAACATAAATATTACCACAATTAATCTTTATAAATCCATTCATTTATTTAATATTAAATAACAAATCTCAATTGAAAATTTTCTAACAAGTATTTTTATGAATTATAACATCATTTATAAAATTGTTTCTCATAGTTTTTTAGTTAAACTACTGTTTATTTTTAAGGGTGAAGATTATTTGCCAGATCTATAGGTTTTAAATATATTATTTAATTATATTTATTATTCAATTCTAATTTATATAATTTTAATATATATAATCATCCTTGATATATAACACATGGTTTTGTGTAATTTTTTAAATAATTTTATATTATGAATTGATAATGTTGGGTTAGTTTTATTTGTATCTTTTATGAATCTTTTATAAATCTATTATATTTTTTTGGAAGAAAATGAAACCATTTTATATAATTAAAATCATGAAATTGAATGAAATATATTGGGCCTTAATTTACTGGGTATTACATTCTATGTCTTAAAATAGATTTCTCCCCCATAATTTAATTATTACTCACTATTAAAAATAGCTAAGGGTGTTCATTAGATGACTTAATAAATGTTTTATAACGTTATTTTATCATCACTATCTTGGGTATGAGTAAGAAAATCATATTTTAAATGATGGAATTATGTTTATATTTTCAATAATTTGTTCCAAATATTCCTCCTTTGTGGTATATAAGTCATGGGTGTTTCTAGAGACATTACATTCGGAACATTATTTTAATGATACTATTTCCATCCAAATATTAAAACCCAAAAGGTTCTGACTAGAAAAAATTAGATTAAATTATTAGTTTAGTATGAAAACCTAATCAAAATATTTCCTATCATATGACACCTTCACATTAACATTTACCACATACAGTTAAACTGTGATATAATTGTATTGACAAATATATCATTTAGTTTAACCTATGTTTTCTATTATAATTTTATCACAAGTTTATCTACACTAAATTGTAATATATTACACCATAAATATATATTAAAATAATTCACAATGGTTCATAAAGATATTGTGAATCAACTAAAACTTATCTATCAAGAGTTTCAAAAAAGGTTTGAATTTAAGACCAATAGTTGTGCGTTGAGTAAAGATGAATTTAATACATAACCAAAAATATTTTGGTACTCTTATCAAAGGGGATTATGTTCATGGGCCTACATCCACATTCTTTCCAAAAAAGGTAATTTCCATGAAAAAATACATTCAATAATAAAAAAAGTATTTCTTTTGTTTTCCTATATTTAATAATATCTTTATGGGTTTAACACATAATATCTTCTCCTAATCCCCCGAAATAACTAATAAAATATCCAAGAATAACTAAACTTTGATTTAAAATCAACTGAGATACTCTAAACCCACACATTTATGACTGCTTCTATGAGCACATACTTTTCAGTCTAGCTTCGATGCAATGTGAAAAAAATGATACACATTTAAAAAATTTACAATAATTAACAATTTCAACTCATAATAATTTTAAAATTTGAGAACACAACGTTTTAGTGTCTATCGATATTTACTACATAAAAATATTATTATGAAAATGTATCAATAATAACTACATAATAGATCCTCTTCAAGAAATATCCTTGGTTATACTCATATTCCTAACTTGGAAAATGGGACAAAAATAAAGGATTGAGATCTAATTATTAGTAATTGAGAACTTACCAACATGTCATCATGGGTTAGATTATATGAATAAGAAAACATAGTCAATAGAGAAAAACATAATTAAAAAATCATATAACAATATGATTTATCCATTTAATATATGGTAATATAATCTAAAATGGTCAATCATATATTATAACATATGTGTGTGTAATTAAGAGAAAATAATGACGTGTCATTGAGAATATAATTTATATATAACATGGAAATGTGGGATAAGTAAAATAAGAATTATAGTCAACCATAATAGTATTAACATCTTTAAACACAAAAAAATCCTAGTATCACTTTAGTATGATTGGGATAACTAGTAGTGTACTATATTTGGCTAGACATTAGCACCCATGTACCCTTGGTTATTCTATTAGCACCCACACACATTGGGATTCGGATTAACACCTAAATACCCTTGGGATTTGGAATATTACCCATACACCATTGAGATTTAGATTACCTTTTGTGTACCCCAATTATTTGTCTTACCATGAGTTCACCCTTAGACATAGGATAACCACCATTGTAACATTGGGATTGGAAAAAACTCTAAGGTACCCATTTTGATTTAGATACACTCCCATGAACCCTTCTATTCTCAGAAGATATAAAAATTACCAATTCATTGATGGGTGATATATAATCCTACACATTAATATACATATATAGGTATTCCATATAAATTCAATCATATATCAAAAAATGAAAAACCCCAAGTAAATGAAATAGATTTTAAACCATCATTCAAGTTTTATCGTATTAAATGAATAAAATTGTTAGATGTATTGATAAAAAATGTAAACCCCCTAAAATATAGAATTGTATAATGGAATTTGGAGGTTTATTAATGAAACATTACACCATTGGCGATATATACTTAATATATTGATAAAAAATGGAAGTGAAACCATAGAAAAAAATTCCAACAATAATTTTCAACCTTATTATAAAAATAAAATGTTAATTGTCCAATTCAAATATAATTTCATATAATGTAACACAAATTTTTTTTTACAACACCAAAAAAAATTTATTGATATTTTAAAGGAAATAATGGTTAAGTAATTAATTTTGGAGTAGAAGATAAAATATATGATATGGAAATGAAATTTCATTTTAATATTTTAAAATATTTTTTGAAACCCATATCATGAAAAGGAATGTGGAGATTTATTTTGAATATAGTTAAAGATAAGTGCAAAATAAAATTATATTTTGTATATTCACATTTAAAAACAATAAAATAAATCATTTTCCCAAATAATTATTATGGACATCGAAGAGGCACAACCAATAAAATACATTAGAATTATTCTTTTAAAAAATATTTTTATGATGAAATAATTTAATATATATGAAGGCTTGGATTTTAAGATATAAATTCCATGAAAAAATCATGAAATATAACTAAATATCATTATTGGATAAGATAAAAAATTCTTGTAATATTACATCTAAATGTATGATTATGACTCAAGAAAAATTATTCTGTGTATAAAACCCCTGATAAATGTTATAATATTTTATATAACAGTCCTTTAGAAAAGTGCTCATGGGAAATAATTGATAATCCCAAAAAATAAATTGGATATAAAATATATTATAATCATAGGGTAAAACAAATCATTTTATATGTATGAATCTTAAGAACAAACATTATCACTCGATGAAAGGATATTTGAGATCTCAAAATCCCACACGACATTGATAACCAATAAATTACAAAACAATTAAGAGAAAGATTTTAATATGACATTAAATAAACATAATATAAGTATAATCACAATATTAAATTTTAAATAGGCAGTATATAGACCATATAAAAGAAATTAATTATATAATAGGAAACATTTCTCAATGAATGAAAATTGAATCTAAAATCACTTACTTTAATCTTGACTTCAATAAATTTTATTTAATATCATCTATAATAAAAATAACCAACTTCATATATTATTTCATAACCATATTAATATCTTATATCATTTATAATGATCAAATATAATCATGTACAACACATTTTATGTTAGTTATTGTTTATTATCACCATTAGATGTTAGTAAATTTTTTTATTTCACACACACATTATAATGTTGCTGTTGATCCTCATTAATTAATACAAATTTAATTATAAATAAATTCTTTAATTTACTTTATTATACATTCTATAATGATTTATAATGTTATATTTAAATTCTATTTGTGTTTTAGATACAATTTAAGAAGGTGAAATCAATGAAAACTTTGTTTTGATAATTTTTATAGCCAAATGGAGTTATTTTTATATAGAATTAAAATATTATAGTTGTATTTCTAGAAGAAAATCATTCTTTTAAAAATTTTATTTGATATTACCATTAATAACTTTTGAATATTTATCCCTAATGTTGATTTATTTTATCAATTATTTTGGTGGATTAACCAACCCAAACAAGAATATTCTAAACTTAATTGATATGTTTGATAATGATTTTATTATAATATAGTAATTCTAAATGAATAATGATATAAAATATTTTATACATAATAGACCTACCATATTTTATAACAGGCATATGAATAAGGATATATAATAATCTAGTAACTATACAAATACATTTTTAGGTTTTGGTATACCCATTTTATAGGGTTAAATTTATGATGAACAACTTTATATGATATTTTTAATGGAATAGAGAAATTA
Organism: Viscum album; assembly: GCA_963277665.1. Lineage (NCBI taxonomy): Eukaryota > Viridiplantae > Streptophyta > Magnoliopsida > Santalales > Viscaceae > Viscum > Viscum album. Next base: position 1,881,890,147 of record OY728136.1, read on the forward strand.
TCTTCATATTATCTAAAAAATATCCTAAATATAATATTCATTCATTAAAATAATTTTTATAACCATCTATAAATTTATATAAGTAAAAAAGAAATATGTAGTTCTTATATGTGGTAGTGTCAACCTAATCAGAGTGAGATTTCCATTTTTTAAATGGATTAGAGGAAAGTATATAGTAGATGTTATATTTATATAATAAAATTTTATTATACTAAGGACAATAATTTTGTTATATTATTATTTTTAATATAAATTTAGATGTGGTGGTATGGTAATGATAAAAAATAAAATATTGTGGTGATAGTAATACTCATGTTGAGAGTTTGAATATTCTCTTGAATAATCCGATGGAAATGTGGGATTGGATAACTTTTATATATCCAAGGGATTCCAAACAGGAAAGAGGATCTCTAGGAGATGAAAAATATTTGTGGTTTCTATCTGAATTAAAAGGTTCAGTGTGGTTTTATGTGTCTGGTAGGGATTCAATTTTATAGGTGAAAAGAGGGACTATTTATATTAATTGAATTATAGGAAAGGGTTAAAGATGGAATGAAATATAATTTCCGGGTGAAATGGTTGGTGAGAAGTGTGGTTCATAATTTTAATCATAAAAATGATATTCTATATGGTCTATGTGTCATATAATATTAAAAACATTTGATCCACTTTAAGATAGATATTTTTGGTAATTATTGTTTTTACAAAAAACATTAAATGATACCAACAAATTAATTTTTATGTATTGATTCATAAGATAGGATTAATTTAATATTATTGAATATCTAATTATGTAAAAAGTAACATGAAAATATAATCATATGATATATGGAAAAAAATTGGTTTCAATTTTTTTAATACATTAATTGTTTTTATCTATATTTTTAATCAATTAATAATTAAATGAGTGTTAATATTTTATTATATGATTATAATTCATAAAAATTTCTTCATTTAAAAGTTATCAATGTAATTTATTTTGATAAAAATTACACAATGTATAGAAATAAATTATTTGAAAAAGAATAGTGTTATCCTGGTAGAAAATCTTTTTTTGTTAATTTTTTAATGATATTAATGAAAGTATTTATTTTTTTTTGGTTTTTCTGATTAAAAATATTAAAAATAATTTATTTAAATTAAAATTTCTATTTTCTAAATTTTAATATTAATATAAGTTCATATAAAATATAATAAAACATTTTAGAAAAATTTTTATGACTGAATATAGTTTATTCACGTTATAATCCAAGTGAACATATTTAGATGAAATGAAATTATATATATATTATTAATAAATTCAACATTATTTAATAGTTATCATCTGGTTTAAAAAAATAATCAATATATAGAATATGTATAATTCATGGAAAAAATACATTTTATAAATGAATAATTTAGTTCATATATTTTTTAGAATACTATTTTTTTTGTGAAATAATTAAATCTCATCAATACATTGGTATTAAAAAATTTCTTTGAATTTTATAAATACATCAAATCATTTGTAAAAATAGTTATAATAATAATACGTAAAATATATATATATATATAATAAAATGATTTAATTAAATATTATATTCTTGTTTTAATATATATTTATATTATTTTCATTTTTTACTACAATACATTATATCAATATACCTATCAGATACATGTACACCAAATAACCATTTTTAAGATAAACATATATCAAACAACCGTATTTCTAATGACCATATTTCTCTTTATTATAGCTATATAACTACCATTTCTCAAAATAAATTCATTCCATTATTACATCATAGTTCCCATGTTTAATTTCAAAAATTTATATTAAGGATTTGACAAAATTATTTCTTCTGTAATGATGTTATTTCAAATTGTAGTTTTAGTTCCACTAATGGCGATTTCTTTGGGTGATGAAAATCAAAAGAATATTTTAGTTTTAAATATATTATTATTTTCTATTTGCTATAAATTTTTTATCTATGAAATTAAAATTTTTAGAATATTCCATTGTATATAACAATCCATGGTATACATAGAATGGTTTCATATTCCATTGATGTAATTTAACATTATGAATATATAATGTGTAATTAGTTTGATTCATAACCTATATGACTCATTTTTGAATAAATTTTAATTATTTTATAATAATATAAAAAATTTAATAATATTAAAGAAGTTTAATTTATGAAAATATATTAGATCCTAAAACCCATGGAATTATATTCTCTACCCATAAATAAATCTTGCCTCTCAGTTTTTATTATTACTCACTAATCAAAATTTGCAAGAGTTTATATAAGAAGACATTAGATATAATTTTTCCTAAAATATGATCCTAAATGACATTATTATTACTTAGAGAGTCATATTTTAATCTATAATATTAATATTTTGATATTATCTATTAGTTGTTCAAAATTTTCATCATTAGTTCTGTATAAATTCTATGAGTTTCTAGAGGCACAACTTTTATACATTAATTTTTATGATATTTTTTCCAAATGATAATAAAATATGGTTTTGATAATATTTAATAAAATTTTATTAAATGATAATATATATATTAAAACAAAACACTAAGATGTATTCAACTATATAACCATGAATTCCGCCTCTTATAATTGGAGGTCAAATCTGATATTTTTGGATTAAACTGTAACTCTTTTATTTCACTTACCTTTTATGGGGTCATTTTTTTATTATGTTATCTAACCTAAATAGTTCTATATTAGATCATAATATTTCACTTAAATATTACATAATAGTTCATATATTGAATATGAATCATTCGAAACATATCCTTTGGGAGTGTCCACCCAGGAATACAGTTTGGCCCCCGTGTTTTGTACTGAGTGAAGATTGAGTTAATACCCCAAAAAAATCATGTCCAACCCAATAGTTGTTTGGTAATATATTTTTTCTACACACCTAGGTGGTTGGGTAATGAAATCCAAATCACATCCATTATTTCCCCCATTTATGTTATGGTATAATTTCTCCTATGGGATGGTAGAAAGATCCTCACGACTCTATGAGGGAGGCGACCGACAAGATTTTATTGCATAGATCATGAAGGATACTGGAGAGCAACATCAGATTGGGGTTTCATCCATTGAAATCACTAATATTATGTAGAAGAGAAATGTTATGGGATATAATGGAAGGAGATATAGAATAAGGGTCTATAATTGACGTTTCTCGGCAGTCAGAGTGGAAGGATGGTCAATTGACCCGAGTTCAAATGAAAGGAGGCATGAAACATGGTAGTTTTGGGGGACTATGGGCAATGATATGTTGTGATATAATTCTACTTTGTCTATGGTCCATGTATCAAGGGCCTTTATGTCACCCTAGGCCTTGATGGCCATGTAATAGTCTCCCTCTATGCAGATTAAAATATGTAGGACTTAGATACAAACATAAAAATAGCGGGAATCCCTCATACCTTGATAAATACCCAACTGTCATTTTTTGGGATTATTACCCTACGGTGAATCAATTTCATACATTCTATCTATATTCATATATCTAAAATTGGATTCTATATTTGGAAAATAAAAAACTAAATTTTTTTCAAAAAGATTTATGATTTTTTATTTATTTAAACATATAAATATTGTCTTTCGATATGTAATCTAGTATTAATCCACAAAATTAACTAATATTATCATAAAAAATAAATAGACCCTTCTCTAACACCAGTTGAGACACCTTAGACAAGAACACTTGAGTCTAGTAATAAAAATACATACTTTACATGAATGATTTGATACCAAGTGAGATGACACATGTAAAAGATGAATTTTTTTCTCATTATTTAAGAATCATATCTCACTAAAATATAACAATTCTATATTCTATATTTTTAGTGACTTCAGAGATTATCTTAATTTTTTTGTGAAAGCTTATTCATAATCACAATATATGGGATCATGATATATAAATTTACTAGTTTATACAAATTTTCATTACTTGGGGAATAAAAAAAATAATAAAGGAGAATTATTAAATTCATAGCAAGGTAAAACTTCTCAATATGTCATCTAGGTTTAGATAATATGCCTGAGAAAACCTAATCATGAAGGAAATATTTGAATAAAATAATATGGACCAATAAGAGCTTTCCATATAATATATGGGAATATAATATTGACTGATCAATGATATACTATGGAATAATAGTGTGGAATAATTACACAATAATGATTTCAGAAGGTGAATTATAGAATTAAATAACATAGAAATGTTTCATAAGTATAAGCATAAATTTTTTTAATCAATCCTTTATGAATATGTAAAAATTAATATATATCCGCATATAACATTCATTGGCTTGGGATACAACTAGTCTACCTTATTGGGGTTTTCATTAGCATTAGAGTACCATTCATCTTTGAATTACCACATGTGTATCCTTAGGCTAAGACATTCTTTTGAGTTACCCTTGTGCATGGGCATACCACCTATGTACCATTGGGCTTGGCCTTACCAACCACACACCTTTTGGTTTATTATAACATCATGTATCCCAATGGTCTTAGATTTACCACCAATATACCCTTGATAATGGGTTATCCTTCTATATAACCTTGGTATTAGGATAACACAAAAATTTCACTTTGGATTGGGATAACATACCATGTTCCCTTTGGAGATCATGATATAAAAACATTAAAAATATATAAATGGTGATATAGAACCACATACCTGAATAGTGATACATAAGTGGTCTATATTTCATACCCTGAACATAGCTTGCCATTATTTTTATCCTTTTATTGATGTTGGATATTTTTTTGAGTTATTGGTTGATTTCCACGTTAATTTTTTTTGATTTTTGGAGACTTTGGGTGGTCTTGGACATATAAACGTTTTGATCATTGTTTGTCCCAAATAGTGTTAGTATTAATAGTGATTGGGTATATTCCCTAAGTGGACTACATATTGAGATTGGTTATAGGAAACCGTGCGATAAGTGTGGTAAATGGATCTGTCAATTGAAAGAGTCAAGTTGCACAGTTGGCATAAGGTTTCTCTAACTGTGTGGTCAACCCATTTAAGGGTCCCTTATCTCTAATACGGTGTGCATGTATGAACCATTGTCTGGATGACCATGAATCCAAACTTTGAAGTCTGACTAGTGTTCAAAAAAAAAGAAGAAATAAAAATGTGATAAAGATAAAATAAAATAAAAATAACTTTTTACTATTCATAATAAATTACTAATTACTATACATATTATAAATATTATTTATATATTTATTACTATTATTTAGAAATTATTGGGTTTTAAAAACCCATTAAGGGGTATTCTTTACCCATTTGGCTATACACACCCCCTTTAATATCCTTTTTTTGTGAAACACCCATGTCCTGAAGGGCTCTGAAGCGGTACCACCTCCCCTTATAGCCTTTATTATTTGATGATTATCCTCACAATTTTGGGTGTTTTCGTCTTCGTTATGCCTTTCATATCTTCATACACTTCCTTATCTTCTGTTTTTCTTCCCTTCCATATGGTGAACATTCCATGGACAACACCTAACTCATTTGTGGGGTTTCGTTTCATTGGTATTTTTTGATCATTATGGGTCTTGATTCTATTTTACGACATTTATTTCTACCACCATCAAAATTAGTAGTTTTTTATTTTGTTTTGGGTAAGCGATTTTTGTTCCTTCACGTTTTGGTTTATTTTTAATTGGGGGTTTTATTGTTTTTCAGTTGCTCTTATTTTTCTAGAGTGCATTGGACATCTTAGTGGTGGTTTGGGGTTATTGTTTTCAAAAGAGACTTACATGGGTTTTCATAAGTATAAATATACATCCATAAGTTCACCCATTATATATATATATATATATATATATATATTCATACATGGTGATATGAATATATATATTGGGGCTTGGAGTTCATATGTATATATATGAAGAATGCATATGCGTGCAAGGTAAATTTGTATATATAAGTGTATATATATATATAAACACTCCCTTTTAGACAATTATCTATGAAAATGCATACAAAGTGGATAGGTTTCCTTATATTTGTGGAAAGGTGCATATATGTGTATGTGGTAAATAATTATTTCAAGTGGTTTCCGATGAAGGAATCGAGAGAGTAGATTTTATGGCTTGGTTCACTATCATTTTTGAGGTAGGCTCCTAATTCCGAATCCTTTATAATATGAATTTCATAATTTATTTAATACATTAAAAGTATTCCTTAATATTAAATAGTACGTATATGCTACAAAAATTTTTAGTGGTAGTTGGAAATTGTTCCACCATATGTTTTACTTGTTTTTCCTAAAATTTAAAAATGGGATTCTGTTGTTTATGCCTATTTTTGATCATTTTTGGAAATGTAGTGTAGTTTACATTTTTTTAATTGGATTATCAAATGTGTTTTTTCAATCATGGTCCATTTATTACCTTGGATGTATGGTTAGATAAGCACTTTGAATCAACATACCATTTGGTACTTTTAGGTGATTTTTATGTATTGAGGAATAATTAGCACTTTAATTTTTTTATAGTGATGTAAAACCCCTCTTAAAGAATTACCCTTGAATTAAAAATTTGATATATGTGTTGCATATGTGGTTTATGATATGTTCTTAGTGAGAAGGATTTTTTTTGTTTTGTGTGTCTCAAAAAGGATATTAATTTATGGTGGGAGTTCGAAGGTGATAGAGTGGATGAGTTTTTTTGTAAAAAAGTGTGATATGTATGTATATGATAGTTTGATAAAACTCAAATCTAAATAAATTTAATCGTAATCCATTGGTAGTTATTGAAGGACTCCAGAACTCCCTAAGAGGGGAGGGGTTAATCGGGATGTTAAATTTTAATTTTAAACTTTTGGATCTTGTTCCCGCATTGCTAGTAACCTGTTAAACTTGTCTGATGAGGTAGGGAAAAATATAAACAATCACATGAAAAGAAATGATACAACAATTTTACTTGGTTCACCACTAAGGGCTATGTCAAAAGAGAATATTAAGACAGTGTCTTGGTCATACCAAAAACCAATAATCTTCACATGTAGTGGATTATAAGTGTTTAACCAAGTCACTATGTTCCAGGTCACTGCCTTTAGTATGATTTAGGGATAGAACTTTTCATCCCTCAGATCACTTTGGCTGACTTTCCCTTGTTAATTGCATTAAAATAATATTCACTTGGTTTAAGGACTTAAATGTTGTTTGAATGGTTTATCATAAAATAATGCATCACCAACTATAAATGGATGCTCTGTTAAGGTCCCATAATCAACCAAATATGTAATTTATTTTCCCACACACTGATATGTTATTGAAATTAATTTCACAAACTGATTTGGTCAATTGTTAGGCTTCCTTGGGTGTTCCGCGTACTACTGTTGTTTCTTCATACCACTGCTACTTTTCCATACCGTATAGATCCCCCCCATACCATCCAGCTCCACTGTGAACTGCACTTCTCAGCATACTACCCTACTCCACGTACTGATCCACATATTGGTGTACCATCCTGCTCTGTATACTACCTTTCTCCACAATGTATTGTGAGAGGTGCCTACATGAACCACACTATCTTCCATATAATGTTTTCCTTATACAAATGATTCTATTTGCGTACCGTATTCTCCACCACGTACCACATTGAAAATCACCAAATTTATTCTCGAAATTTTAATCTCCAATATCCTATCTTAACAAAGGTGATTACTGTTCCTTAAATAGGCACGTAACTACACAAATTTTGGTAATCTAATTTACCAAAATTTTCAATGTTGGACAATCATCACTGTAAACTGAACTCCATCCATGTACTATTAGGATATATCACATACTGCTCTTATTTTGTGAACCAAAAAAATCCTGTCAAACTTTAACATCCCTCATACCACATGCCTTCACTACGTATTTTCGTTGTGAACAATTTTGACAGCATTCCGCATACGTCATGCCTTCAACGTGTACCATCGCTTCAAACCATTTTTGGTTCTATGAATTATTATGCATACCACACATCTTCACCATGTACCATTCACCTTCTACGCATACCACGCACCTTCATTGCATATCATGCGCCTTCACTGTGTACCGCGTGCCTTCATCGTGTCCAGCCGGCCTTCAATTCATACTGTTGTTGCACCACCTTCAATACTGCATTCTACCTCAAATGTATGACCCCATTTTTTGCATCCAACCTACTCATCGATGTGTAGATTGGAAATAAACAGGAACCAAACTCAATTATTATCAATGAATGTCCTCGGTTCCAACAGTTATGTGGTATCCATCATACACTTACAACACTAGTTGAGAATACAATCAAACTGGTGGCCCTGATTAGATAGTATGACTTCTGATGTGATGTGTCACTCAATTGAGTATGTTAGGGGTTCACTGGGTGTTTGGGATGAGAATATGTCTAACTGATACTGGTAGATATTTATTGAAAGACTATATTGATAACTTTGTTCAATATCATCTCGACCTACAATTGATATCCCATGAACCGGTTTGCATGTATACTGCTTACCTCAATATTCTTTTGTCTTAACAAATTCAATCCCTTGAATTACATTTCATGTTAAAAATTATGTTCCAAAACTGATTGTCCTTTCAAGGTTTTTATTGAAATTACTTTTCATGCTTTTGAAACTATTTTAGAAATGTAATGGAAAATTTTTATTTTTCTTAAAAATTGAACCCTATAACTTGTATTTAAAAAAAGTGGAACCTTATTTGAATATGGTTATGTCTTCAATGTAACATGATTATATACTTTTTAAAGGCATGTAATTTTTCAATAGTTTATTAGAGAACACCTTATGATGTTTAATACTCACACCTATATCATTGTCTTAGTTTTTAGCTTTTGGTGTTGCTTCTTTCTTGGAATTGATTACCAGAGTACAATGTTGGTTATGAAGAGATTGGTGACCCGAAGTGTTACATAAAGGATTATAAAAATTTATTTTATTTATTATAATAATATTTCTTTTATATTTGGTTTTTTCTATTGTTTTACTGGGATGAATAATTACCATTGGTTTATCTTGATTCCCAATACTAGATTCAAGACCGGGAGGACTAGGAATGCCTATCGGGCATTGTTTCCCACCAACTATGGTGACTGGATCATTTTTTACCATAGTTGGATCCTGCAAAAAATGGTATTAGGTAAGGTTTTTGTTATTTTTGGGGTCTAGTAGATCAAATATTCTACATTTGAGACTTTAGAGGTATATATGGGAAGAGCATCACAAACTCTTTCTCATTCTGATTCTATAGTTTCCATGGGAAGCCTGATATTTGATGCTTTTGTTTTGGTTTGTTTGGATTGTGGATGAAAAAAGGATTGGATATTATTGCACATTGGGATTACATGGACTTGGGACCCATGGTGCGACTGATCGTAAAGTTTGAGACTCTAAGTGGTTGGTGGTTTATTGGGGCGATGGTGTGCTAAAGAATATATCTGGGTTAGGTGTGGCCACAATCTCCTCATCAAGGTGATTCAGGGTGAGTGGAATTTTTGGTTTGGTATTGGTTTGTGTGGGAGTGTTTTCAATGTAAAATGGTCTTTGTAGTGGAAAAAATGTTTTTATAAAGAAATTGACTTCTATAAATGGTTTCATTTTAACAATATGTATAGTTTTATAAGGGAAATTTGAAGGTGTGTTTTTGGTTTTAAATTGGATGAGTCAAAGTGTATTTGGCCCATGTGGAAATGAAATTGGTAAAACAGTAAGGAATTTGAAAAGAAAACATTTTTTTATTTTTTTTTTGTTTTTTGATGGTTGGCCAATGAGCTTGGTGACTTGGATCAAGGTGTGGTGTTTTTCTTGTGGTATTCTTTCCATTTAGTTTTAGGTGGGAGTTAGTTTGGTATTTTATCCTTTTTTATTTATATTATGCCATCTATAAAGACTCAAAATAGTGAGATAATCTTTCATCAGTTTCTTTTAGTTGTATGTAGTTTTCGGGCATTATTAGTGGTTGTGGAGTGTCATGAAGAAGTTGAGAGTGTCTTTGTGTTTTTCAGAACTCTATATTCCATGAGAGTGTTATTTTCCTTGGGTATTATTGATGGATCAAGACTAGACTGGTGGAAAGTGGTTGTTCCATCCTCAATATGTGTTGGGATGTCTTGGGGGATCATTAAGACCACTTTAATCCTATGGTTTATTCCTGGGGAATTGAAGGAGAAGAAATGTCTAGATATCATTGATGGTCAATAATGTCGACAACCAATGATGAGAAAGGTTGACTATATTAATGAGATGGTTTTTTCTAGTAATAGTTTTAATAATTTATATGAATGTTTCTATTTTCATGTAGGTTATTTTTTTAGGGTGTAGGATCACATTCTATCTTCTGGGAATGTCTTATAATATAGCCCACGATTGATGATCATCATATTCCTATTGGTTCTTATATATGTTCCCTATCTATTGATGAGTGTGATCAAGAGGAACCAATTATAGGTAGGTCAACTTGTTATTTCCTATCATTCATTCATCATACCACTCATTTTATTTATTTTAGTATGGTTGGTTTAGGAGTTTAAAGCCGTATTTATATAATCCATTGAATACTTATTGTCATTATGGACATTTTTTCTCCTAATAAATTTCATTATATTTTTTCATCAAAATGGTAAGTATTTTATAGAGGTTTTTTTATTTTTCATTTTTTGAATTTGATTTTTAAGACATTAGGGATCCAACCATGTGCCCTAGAGTAATGTTCTCCACATAGTATGGAACTATTGGATATAGGGTTATTGGACCAACTTTTATCTCTAACATTATAGTGGATTTCATTTATGTTCTACTATTGGATATTTCTTGGTTTCTCATATATCCTCTTCATTGTAAATTTTTTGGATGATTTTCTTTCCTAAAAGTTTTATGGTAGTGTTTCATTTTTATAATTCTGTGTCATTATGTTAATGTGGATTGGGTATTTTTTGAGTTGTTCTCACTTTCTAGATTATCATTTCTTGTGTAAATGAGAGAATTTGGTTTCTCTTAATATTAGGTCTTATTTCCTTCCACGAGTTTTCCCTTTGAGGGGAGGGGGGGTAGGGTTGGAAGTTCTTAGGTTTTTTTGTGTTGGACATCCATTTTTGGTGCCACTATGTTTGGTGTTTCAGTGTTAATGATGTCGATTAGGTTGTGTTATTATAGAGGTGGTAAAACATTCATTTTCATTTATCAGGGATCTCTGTGATGTGGTTATCACTTTATATGGTTGGGAGATACATGTGAAGTTTATTGTTTACAAGGAGGTTTATGTTTTTCTTGATTTCATTTTATTTCAAGCTGAAGTTGAGTTTTTCATTTGGATGCATGACATTATGGTGGAAAAATATTGTTTTTGTGGATAATTCTCACACCCCAGCAATGGTATCTTTTTATTTTTATCTTCTCCTTATGTTGTATCTTATTTTCATTTCTTGGGTCGAGTTTTGGCTGAATATTTTTGAGTTTATGAGTCATTAGGTACTTTTTTTCAATATTCACTATTTATTCATAGTTTAGATCAAATTGTTTGAGGCCCATCAATGAAAATGAATCCTTCCATAGTTTAAGAATTACTTTTTAATGTTTAGAGGAAATCATGTTACAAGCATAAAAAATGGATCTATCAAATGATAGAGTTGAGTTTCGTGGTTTCACTTAGTTTGTCAAACCGTACTGCCAATCCATAAGAGTGAACCTTCTCTCTAGTAGGGCATGCATTGTTGGTGCACTATCAGGGAGAACTTTCTTCCAAACCATGATGTTTTCCATGTGTTAAAAATCTAATTTATAAATATAAAAAATGAAAAAAAAATTATGGTAAAAATGAAATAAAATAAAATGAAAATGTTTTAATAACAATAAAAATAACAATAATATTATTATAACAATTAGGATAATGATTATTGGTTTTATTAATATTATTTTTATTTTTATTTTTATACTTAGGTTTTCTGTACCCCTTAATTTTTATCCCTCCCCCATTTGGTTGCACGAACCCCATTCCATTTCCCTATCTTGTGTGACACCCACAGCCAGGACGGCTCCGACCCATGACCTCATCCCCTTCCAACAAACATTCTTGGTTGATTCACCTCCCGATTTGGGCGTCGTATTCTATGGTAATCCTTTTATATCATCCTCATACTTTTCTGGGTTTTATTCTCCCTTGTGTGGTGTTCACTCAATGGTCGAACCCTAAATCAAATGGTTTTTTTCCTTTTGCTTTTCATGATGTTTGGGGTTTGTTTGAGGAATGTCCTTATAACGACCATTGATGGAAGTAGGTCTTTATTTGGTTATAGGTAAGATAGTTTTGGTCCTTCACTTTTGGACTATTAATTTTTGTCTTTTTTTGGTTTTTTATTTCTCAGTATTTTCTAGTTTGTGCTGGACCTCGTTGTATTGGTTTCTTGTGTTCATTTTAAAAAGAGACTTAAATGGGTATGAATGGTTTGGTATATATATATATGTAACTTCCCCTATTATATATATTCACACACATTGTTTTGAATATATATATTGGGTTTTGTTATACTTATGTATATATATGATAATTTCAGAGACGTGTATGATAAATGGGTATCTGAAAGTTTAATGATATATGTTGTGACCCCCTTATACACATTTTTTAATTAAAATGTTCATATAGGGGATATTTGTTCTTATATATATGTGATGGTTCATATGCGTGTATGTGGGAAGGGTATATTTCAGTGGGTTCTATTGAAGGCGTCAATATCTGAGGTGTATCGACTTGGTTTTCTCCATTTTTGAGGTAGGTTCCCAATGCCAGATCGTTTAATTTTAATTCCATAACATATTTAATGATCTAGTAGTTTGATATAAATTATGTAGTTTGTATATGTAATAATTTTTTTTTCTCACATGGAAATTGTATTTTCATTTATTTTACATGTTTAAACAAAGAATTCAACATGTAATTCCACTATTTGAGAATTTATTTAATCATTATTGAAAAGTAGTAGGGTTTTAAATGTTTAACTGGGATCCCAAATGAGATTTAATTTTTTTTTCTTAAATCCTGGTCAATTTCGTTCCATGGTTGTATGGTTTCAAAAAGAACATGGATCAATGGTCTGCTTGGTAAATTAATGTGTTTAATTTTGAAATTTGGTGATAGTTTGGAGGTGTGTGGGAGGATGTTATTTCTGTGTAATGAGTTTGATATGTGTATATATGATAGTTTGATAAAAAAATATCCTTTTAAATGTAATTGAAATATTTTTTTAGTTTTTTAGGATACTAGGTTCACTTGTTTCACTGGTTGATATTACACACTAACTAGAGGCCCTGGGTATATTGACTCACTGCAATTGGGATTCACACCTAAAATGACTCTGTGAGGGTGTTTCTGGTTGATTGGGAAGTGATTGTGGATAAATCATACCAATAGTGATTTATTAATGGATTTTATTTATAGATTTTTCCTATGTCATCTCGAACCACACATGAGATCCCCTGATACCAGTTTTAATGTTATACAGTAACCATAGTTTTAGAATATTTTTATAAAGTGACACCCTTGTATTTCATTTCATTTTAAAATTAATGTTCTAAAACTTATTATCATTTCATGGGATTTAATAAAATTATTTTTCAGGCTTCGGAAGCTATATAAAAAATGAAATGGAAGGTCATTTTTTAAATGGAAACTAATCACTTGTATCTGAAGAGAATGGAAAACCTTATTTAGTTTGGTTGTATCAAAAAACTAGCATGATTAGATTCATATTTTAAAGGTAAGTCATAAGGAATAGTTAATTTGAGCCTAACTAAATAGTTATAATAATTAAAACTGTATATTTATCTTTGTTCGTAGCTTATGGTTCTTATTCCTTATTAGTTTTCATCTCCATGGTCCAAATTGGTTTTGAGGCCAATGGGTACCTGAACGACCAAAGGATGGTATATGAAAATTTATTTTCTTTCTGATGAGAGTATTTAATTTTATTATTTAAGTTATATAGGGTTATTTCTGCTATTTTATTATTCTATATTTCTTCTAATGCATTATCATTATGTCTCGTACTAGTTGGAATCCTTAGAGGACTAGGAATGACTCTCAACCCTTATTTTGGGTCGACTTTAGTTATTAGTTAAGGTTTGACTCAGGTAAATTCAAGACACCATATATGAATCATATCATAAAAAACATATGGGAATAAAATAGGTCATATATCACCTTTTATGTGGCATTACATTAAATGGAAACAAGAGTTATATTGGTTGACATGAAAATTCAAATCACCTAAAAATTTAATTGCATATGGGAATTTAGAGTCTTCCTCATGAAACATAACTCCTTTGGAGATATATCCATTATAAATATATAGAAAAATTGATGTAAAATTTCAAAAAAAAACTTCATAATACATTTTAAACCATATCATTAGAAGATAATAATTCAATACCCATTAAAAATCCATTTCAATGAATGTAACATTATTTTTAAAAAAATTACAAATTAAATAAATAAATATCAATTATTCCATAACTCTGTTCATATTATTTTTCATTTTATGATATTCAATATAGTCATTTAATATAAATTTATTAGTTTCTTATTATTTATTTTCATCATTAGATGTTTGTTATTATTTTTATACAAACATTATAATGTTGATGTCAATACTAATTATTCAAAATCATGTTCATAATTATGATATTATATACTATATTTAAACAAATATTACATACTAATTTATAACAATATAATTTCACTCCTTGATATTTTAATTTATGATCCATGAATATTGAATCATTGATATGCTTGTTTTTGAAATTTTAATGAACAGATGGTGGTATATTTTTAATAAATTTTAACATTAATATTATATTTAAATAATTTTTTTAATATTTAATAACAAATATAAATATTAATTATTTATTAATAGTCATTAATTATGTAAATTTATAGTATAGTTCATGTAGGTTGTTAAACAATCCAAAACATGAACTTAATATAATTAAAAGAAATGAATGACAATGGTTTTATTATAATATCATAATTATAAAAGAATACTTTGATTATTTATATTATTTGAAGAAGATAAATTATTATTTTTAATGGATGGAATAATAATTTATGATAATAAGCTATTCGTTACAAATATGAAATAATGTTTTCTTCTTGGTATGTTCGTATTAGGTTCTTAAATATATGATGATTACTTTTTTATGTTATTATCTATATATTTCCTACTTCTTCATAAAAAATAATTATTATTCTCTAAATTTTATATTTATTATTTAAAAAATATTTTATAACAATCCATTAAATGTGGTGATTAAAAATTAAATGCATCATCAATGGAGATATTCTTCCACATTTAACTCGTGTGGCGAGTTCATTTTTAAAAATAGATTTGAGGAAGTTTGATAATGGTTATTCCATGAGTAAAATAAAATATGAGTATTCTAGTGATTCTTTTGTAATTATATTTTTAGGGTTAGAGTTGGTTTATAGGAGGGTGTAAGATAAATATATAGACGACAAAGTTAGTGAGTGGGTAATTCTCTTGTTGCGAGTTTGTATCTTCCAATTATGGATCCTTAATAAAAGTAGAACGTAGGTCACTTTTTTTAGAAATGGATACCAAACATGGTATTGGATTCTATGAGTGGAAATATTTTTATGGTTTAATGTGGTAATTTAAGGGTATGTGCACCTACATATTGATGGATGTGTGTTACACTTGTAGGCAAAAAATTTATTTTTCAAGGTAATTGAATGTTTGGTGAGGGGTTAAGGTTATATCAAATGGGAGTTAAGTGATTTCAGAGTGGAAATGATGATAACACATGTGGGTGTGACTTTAAAATCTCATATATATATATATACTCTATAAGTTCAAAGTGCCATGTATTATTAATACAATTTGAGCCACATTAAGTTATCCATTTTTACCATTGATAACCTTGACCAAATATTTACCATAGTAATTATTTTTTTACTAAAAATATAATCTGACCCATCATATATAACTTTGATTTGATGAATCCAAATTTTAACTCATTTTAATGTAATCTAATTTCTAAATATAAAGAATTAACTAATAAAAAAACAAATGATATAATGGAAAACTGTTTTTGAAGAAAAATATATTCTCATAAATTAAGTTTCATTATTATTATTTCCTATCGATTTGATATTAAAATAGAGTTAAAAATTTTAATGTACATAAAATTAATGTTATAATAAAAATTTAAAATAGATTAATTTAATTTATTTTGTTAAAAATTTAAAACCATTTATAAAAACAATTCTTTTAAAAATAATCGTTTAACCATGGTAACTCATATAAAAATTTGTAACTTATTTTTATTTTAGTAATGAAAATAAACCTATAATTTGTTTTGATATTCTAATTAAAAAAATGAAATCCATTTTTTCACTTAATTTCTAGAGTTGGAAAAAACTAATTTTAATATAATCCTTCATAACTCATAAAAACTTTTTTTTAGAAATATTTATTTTTTGATCATAAAAATAATTAATTCACATTCTCAGAATAATGAAAATATTTTAATGAAAAATATTATAATATATATATATTATAATGTCCAATAGTGATATATTAATTTAAAAAATTCAAATATATAAAAATAGTATATGTTTTTGAGAAAAATTATTTTTATCATTGAATGATTTTATTACTAATTTATAAAATATTATTAATTGTTTAATAAGAATTAGTTAAATTTTATCAATTCATTGCTGTAGAAAGATTTCATTGAATTTTATAAAAACATGATATATTTATTAAAATATTTAATCATAATAATATGATATATATAACTATATAAATATATACTGTTATATATTTATATAATAAAATGTTTTAATTAATTATTAATTTTTCATTCTAGAATTATATTAATTGAAATTTATTAATAGAATGTGCAACATCAGTAATATTAATTGATAAATTTATACCCAAATCACATATTTCCAATAATCATATTTCCCTATACAATGTCAATATCACCACCATAAATCCCAATAAAGCTATTCCATTCTTACCACTTTTGAAAACCATCTCATTTCCAATGACCATATTTCCCTTTATAATGACTCTATTTTTCATTTCATTGACTGGGTATATGTTTTTCCATAAAATATGATCCATTAATTAGAATGGTTTCATAATATAATGTTAAAATAACTCAGTAAAAATATATCTATATATATTTTACTATTCTTTATGAATAGTGCCACTTGTTCATTAAGACTTAAAAATATATTATACCAAAAAATCACTAACCATGAAATATTTATTGTGCTTTATGATTGTTTGATATTTCAAGAGAAATTATGATGTGAATTTTTTTAAATACATTAATGAAAATTCATTATTTGATAAAATTTAGTTACACTTAATGATTTCATATATAGTTAGGGAAAATAATTAATAAAACTTGCCCATTTAAAAGTGGTAAGGAATAGTAAATTTTTATTGATGAAAATAATTATTATATGTGTTACTTAACATATCTACCAAGTCGATCGTTTATATATTTTAAAGAATTTGTTAATACCCATACTTGAAATTAAATTTTTACCTATTATAAACTTTTATCTTTGAATTTTTAAGATTATTTTCCCAAAAATCATAGTTATGATATAGTTTTTAATTACTCAATTAATAATATTCAACCTGGAAATTTGGTTGACAATTAACTATGTCATTTTAATAGATATTAAATATTGGTGGTAACAAGTATAATGGCAAGAATATATTATACATAGTATTAATTTTTTTAAACTAAATATCAATAAATGTTTTTGAAATATAGACGCCTAGCATACTCCTTAAGTTATGAACACAAACAAAAAGTTTTATAGATATGTTTCCGAAAAATCTTATTTTTTATATTCATATATTTCTACTAGATCTCATGATACTCCAATAATTTAATTTAATATGAATGATAAATTCAAATAATATCAATGGAACTAAAAATCCAAACAAGTGGAAGAAACTAGAGAAACGTGGTGTGATGTATAATATGAATCATAACATAATTTACAAATGTCATAAAAAATCTCATATAATCATAAAATAAGATAAAAAATGTCAAGATATCAGGTAAATATGTTTAATAATAAAAAAGGACACAAAAAATAAGTCATGACATAAAAAAAAGTTGTCAAATAATGCACCAAGACAATATAATATTATAGAAAATTATAAAAGCATCATTATGAACCAAGAGAACCACATATAGACCAAAAATATGAAATCATGTCTGATTAAAATTTATTTAATTTATTAGAGGGATTTATAATCTCAAGACCACTAATCATGATAATATTTTATGAACATGGGTCAATATATAAAATATATATACATAAAAAAATATGAAATAATTCTAGGAGAATAAATGTGAAACATTATCAATCAAAATTTTTTAACCCTCATGTCTGACATAGGAACCAAATAAAATAATGGATCAATTTATTTAAAAAATTAATTATCAAGCAAAAAATATGGGTTGTAAAAATATATCTCAAAGTGAAGTAAATAACATAAGAAAGTATTAATAATATTGTATGAATTTATACCCATTAATCAAACAATTATGAAAATGAAAAAAAAATATTTAAAAAGCACATGAGTATAGAGATTATTCAATACCAATAACGAACCCATATATTTTATTTTAAGACTATTAGGGAGTCTGTAAATCATTAAATAAAAATAATATTTATAATATTGGACTATAAAAATGATTAATATATATAATTTCTTACTATATTGGGTTTAATTTAAAAGAAATAGTTGAAATATAACATAGATTTATATGAATATCTATTGATAATAAAGGGACTGATGAATGATATATATAGAGGAATTATTTGTAATGATTTTAGGAATATTCCAAATAAAATTGATAATGTGGTATTAAATGTTTAATGCTCCAACCTCAGTTACCCAGAGTCAGTGCATTATTACATAACATTGGCCCGATCACAAGGGATCAAATCCCAAATGACCGAACAGTTTAGTAGCCTTGGAAGTACTAGATACATTCATAAGTATTACATTACATTATAAAATGAAAAAAAACACCAACATTGTATCAATTGAACACATTCATATCCCTTAGACTATCCATATTGGTTAGACATAATATTCTTTTTTGCATCCAGGGAAAAAAATACAAAGAAAGGGACGATCTCAGAATCTTAGTATGGATAACAATATAGTGGAAATATTAATAAATTAGCATAAACACTTAATGAATTATATAAGACTAAAACACAAGACTTTCAAATTTAAAATTAATCATTGTATGGAAATGATAAATCAAATAATTCCATTTAATTATTCAAGTTGATATTCCACTAGTCGAATAATAACATGTAATATCAACATACAATTTCATAATGATGGAATGCATAATTCCATACTTCATAACCACCTAGTCAAATCCTTGTTCCAAGACTAAAAATAATTTTTTTTTTCAAGACCTTATTCCAAGACACTAGTTTGTCTCATGAGACATACTGATGCATTGAGAAGCTATAGATGACTCCAACCGTCACTTAAAAAGTTCAATGCATTCCAAATATGAAAAGGTTGAAACATAACATAAAGATTCGTCTTAAAACTAGCATACGAAATTCAAATACTTTATCCATAAACCATGAATGGTATAAAAATAACACATTCACAGTAAAAAATACCGCAAAACCTTCTATGCAATACGGAATATTTGTATCATAATAAATCAAATTCAAACATGTTTAAAATCCATCAAATATTGTTGACATTGATGAAATAGAAACAATTTTAAATTAATGCCTCTTTATATTTTGAAATAATTTAAGAGTCACAAAATAAAAAAAGAAACATTTATTTTTGAAATAATTTTATAAGCTTGTAATGTAAGATTCAAAGGTGTTATAATGGTGGAGAATAATTGCACCCACCGTATAATTTAAAAAAACATTCTAACCTTAATTTGTCGAAAAAGTAATAAAGTACCTTGTCTGGAAAATTATTACACAATTCCTTTAAAACCATTTTATAAATAGTTAAAAAATTGTATAAAGGAATTTTACCCATAGTCTAGTAAATATTAAAAATGTTTTGTAATAAATTTTTATGAAACACTGATGTGGATGATAATGAGGTCCCGCAAGATACTCACTTAAAAAAACCTCAGATAATAAAGATCTCCAATCCATTTTTTATTTTATAAGAAACCCCTTTTTGGTAAGTGGGAACCATATGAAAACCCCCACATATCACTATCCCATAACCAAAAAATCAAAATCCAATAAACACTACAGGAAAACCCTACCGCCACTATCGGCATCCAAAGATCCGAAAATATCAAAATGATAAAAACAAGACATCATCACCCATTGATAAAAGAGTCATCTCGATCCCATCACCTTGAGACTCACACCCTGCCTTGAGTCACAAACTTAACTCAGCAACCTGTTTATATCCACGCCGGTAAGCTCCACTAGTGGCCGCCAACCTCAGATAATATATGGGATTCTGAAATTAACCATTACCTTTTACATTTCTTTGGACGCGGGTACATTAACCTCCTGTATAACAGGTAAATCATTATTATTAAATTATACAATAATAATATACATAAATATAATATAATATATGATCATTTAATAATGATTTGTTAATAATATTTTAGTAGTATCATCGTTTCAGGTGTTAACTGATTTGTTTTCCATTATATGCTTGGTTATGTATGTCATGTTTTTTCTGAATAGGATGTATTTTATTAATATCCAGAATGATAATATGTTCTTAAATTTTATTATTAATCATTAAATGAAATTTATTTTTGAATTATTATGATGGTGAATGAATCATATCGTGTTCGTGGAGACAGTAATCCGTACGTACACATGAGCGACAATATCATTATATTTATGGTAAAATTGTATGTAGTTGGATGGTATATCATATATAAAGAATCATTAACTTGATATATTTGTAATTTACATCTATAATAATCAATATTATACCCATCCAAATAATGAAGTGTTTGAATAACAAACTACACTACGACGTAGAGAAGGTAAGCCGTACTAATGCACGTATGGTGACATAGTCATTTATAGGATGGTTATAATAACAAATATGGTTGTCCCATATTTATAATAAAATCACAGGACATAGAAGGTACTGGATTTATTATTTGGGTATGGGAACAAAAAAAATAAATAGGATGTGGAGGAAGAAAATAACTTGAAAGTGGGTGGTGAAATTTTTACCTCTTCATCGGGTGTTTAATTTTGAGTTGATCAAAAGGGCTCAATATATTGTCTTTATAATCAAATTAAGGCCTATAGGATGAATTTAGGGAAGTTGGGAAGATATTTGTCTAGGGTTTGGATGAGCCAAATGGCTTTGGATGTGTGAAATTAAGATAAGGGGAAGTATCCTTTTATAAGAGAGGTGAGGGTCACTTTAAGAATATCATGAAATATTATTTTATAATAAAATCATTTTCGGTTTCTAATGGATAAAAATTGATTTATTTCGTGGATAGGGTTGGTATGGGTCGAAATATTATCAAAGAATAGGTTTTAGACAAGTTTAGGTTACCATTTTAACCTTATCTTTTAAATTTAACTCTTAGTTAAATAGTTTGACCTTTACCATGTCTCTTTGTATTTTTATATTATATGGTTAATAAATGTACTATAATATTTGAAGGGATCCCCAAGTGGTTAATTATTAATATATATGACCTTATCTATGTTCTTTGGCCGAACCTTACATTTTTATAAATATTATATCAATTAATAATATAGTATTTGTTTTAAAAACTCAATTATGTGAATTTTGAAACTAGTTAGTATTTGATTTTTTTTGAAATACATAAAAATTTAATCACTTAGAATAAAATTTATTTATCCAATAATAACATGTCATATTAAACTATAAAATTAGTGGAATTCATCTGAAGTCTCAATTTACATTTATTTGGATATTTATAAAATCAATTTTTTTCATATTTCATTAAAAATGTAAATACCATATCATCATTGTGTCATAAATAAATTAAATTATTTAATGTCTAAAAATTAGAAATAAAATACCATTATATATGAAATAATTTTATATTAATAATTTATAATTATATTCTAATTTATATTGTGTGTAGCCCGAATATAAAAATGGTTTAGTTAATAAACCTTGAATTTAACACTTTCAACTCTTCCTTAAATAAAATAATAATAAATCTCATAATCTAATAAATGTGGACCTAAAGGATAATTTTTTATTCATAAGGTTGTTTTTGGGTGAATTACACTTATCCAGTAGAATTACGACATATGTTAGGGTAATTATAATATTATTTTTACTTTTAATTACCGTATTTAATTTTAATCGTTGTAACGAAAAGTCAAAAGTTACTTTTCATCAAAAAATATTTTCATTTTATTGAACCAAATTTTACTCACAGATATTAACTTTGTCTCTCAGATTTTCGAAAATCAATTCATAGAAGTGGAAAAATTATGTTTTATGCAAATTTGCAAATGCTCCTAGAAGGTGGGTAAAAGACGATAAAAATTTCAATAAAATTTTATATATCTATTTTTATTATAAAATGACTCCAATGAATTGCATCGAACATATATAGGTATAATATATCTTTTTTTACTTAAAATAAATTTAAATAAAATAAATAATTATTTAAATAAAAAAGCTAGTTTGAAAAAATAACGAAGTGTTTTTCACTATTCATCAAAAATTGAATGTTTTCAGAAAAATATAAAAAAAAACTTACCCTAAGATAATTTTGATAATCTGAATTCAAAAATCATTTATATTATAAAAAAATAAAAAAATATAATTTTCATTAATTAATTCAAAATTAATTCTCATTTTCAAAACTGAAAAGTGAGTTTTTAAAAAGTAAAACCTATCAAAATATTGACATGTGATTATGTCAAATTTAAATGTGAAATTACTTATAATGACCTAAATTGTATTAAATGATAAAAATATAATATAAATATTCTTAAAAACCATTAAAATGAGTAATTTAACACTATAAATTATTTCGATTAAAAAATTTATTTTCAATTAGTATTTAATAATTTTCAGTTTTCATCAAAATATGAAAGTTATCAGAAAAGCACCAAAAAATTACCCAAACTAAATTTTTATGTCTCGGTTCAAAAGATGTATTTTATTTCATTAAATTTAATATATAAAAGTTTCAACTATTTTTTTAAAAAGGACTCTCAAGTAAATATTCGGTAAAATTTCCTTTTTAAAAAAATACATCTTTTTTCTGAAAAATTGAATTTTTCCTTATATTTTGTCTATGAAACACAAAATATGAATGTTAAAATTATATAAGATATATATAAAATTCCAAATTCAGTTAATACTATTCATAACTTCTTTTTAATGGCTATTTTGGTAAGTCATGGTGTGCTCGAACTCATTATTGCGTGTAGCGCATATTGTTGAATCGCTTTAAAGAGATAACATACTATGAAATTTTGGGGTGTTAGAGAATTAAATTGAAAGTGATAGGGAATATAACCTCCTGAATGAGAAAGAGAAAGAAATATCCCCTACCTTAACTGTTTTCATTCCTCAGATTCCCCACCATCCTAGTAAATAATCATGGTAAATTTATTAATTAGTTTTTTACAAATGTATCCATATTTTTTCATCTCTTATAATTAATTTATTATCGTGATTCATTTATTTCTGAAATTAATATTTTTCTCACTGATTGTTTTGAGGTTTTTTATTCATTATTCCCAATATGCTTCATTGTTAATGTAATAGTTGATGATTACTATCCAGTGGTTCTATGTGTTCCATAGTTCTCATTGTATTATGTTGATGTCATTTTATAAGTAGATAAAATTAATTTATTAGTAAATATTTACAATTCATCTAATATTCCTCAAAATTATTTCTTTAGATGCATAAGAGTTACTACAATATTTTACTTTTAGTATTATTGTTACCATAAATATATTTTCATTAAAATTTTATAAATATAAAATTATTATACTGTTTATGTAATATTCAATATGTAAATTTTTTTTAAGAATTTTTGGGCAAAAATCCCTCAAGGTATCATTGCAATATTATTGGGTTGATTGTGTTTGTGGACAAAGAAGGTTTCCATGGTGAATTTTCGAGTTCCAGAGAAGTTGTTGACAATCTATGTTGAAAAAGAACCATGGAAAATTAATGGATGATCTGGAGATGGTACAAAAGAGAAGTACAAGGTGGATATCCTTGAATATCTCATCAAAATATGGAAAAGGCATGAATTTCGCGAAGATAGGCTTCATGGATTTGATTTCGAAAAGACCAGAAAAATGATGGCGGAGATTCTTCGCGATTAAACCAAGCTTCACGAATGGTAGAGTTGAAGCTTATCGCGGAGGTGAAGGGAGTTGTGAGGGAGCTTCGCGGTGAAGGCACGAAGGTATTGACGGTGCTGCTCATAAATTACGTCATGATCCTCGATCGGAAAATTGCTGTGGTGCTTCGTGATTTTGAGAGAATTTCAGCGGGAACTTTTTAGCTTCGTGATTTGAGATGACATCGCGTTGACTTCGCATAGAATGTTTGAGGGTCGGTGGAATCACCTATAAATAGGTCTCAACCCCCTCGGGAGCAGCAGGAGAGAAGAGAGAATTTTTAGAGAAAATTCTTTGCTCTCAATTCGTGAAGGCAGTGTGCTTCGCAAAAGAAGAGCTTCATGATAACTATTATAGCGCCATGAAAGATGTGTGCTCTGCTTTGGCTCATTGAAATTCGTGAGGGAAGTATCTTTGTGAAGACATGAGCTCCACGACAACCTAAACATTGAGAAGGCTAGAGCTTTTTGATGATCTGACCTCTATAAAATTGTGAGCTTCGCGAAAATGAAGGAGCTTCGTGAAGGCTTGTTTGAGCATCATGAAATTGGGAGCCTCACGAAGTAAGGTGATTTGCGAAAGTATTTCCAATGAAATTTCCCAGTGTTTAAGAGGAAAAAGGGTATTCATTAGAGGATGAATGTTGGACTTAAATTGAGCATTTAAATACAATGGAGGATTCATTCATTAGTGATAATGGAGAGACCTACACGTCTATAAACTGTGAGTGGATCTTTTCCAGAGTAATGAGAAAAGGAAGAGGAAGAAAGTGATCCTCTCCACTGGAAGTGAGACAAAGAGAGATAAATCGGGAGTGAACCTTGGGAAAGCAGTGAGATGATTCTAAACATTGTAAATGTAGTGATCCTGGGCATAGAAGTGATCTAGCCCGAACATTATTAGCAGTGATCTTTAGTGGATTTGGAACTGCGGCACATCGTCGTTGTATGCTCCTTGGACGTAACCCAATGAGGGTGAACCAAGTAAAAATCATTGTTTCTGTCTGCTTTCTTCCCAAAATTGATTTCAATGCATCATCATCTGATAAAGAAGAAAAGAAGTGGTCATAATAAACACACAAGTGAAAACAAAGACACCCTTGTAAAAATGGGGTGAATATCCAGGGGGAAAGAAGAATTTTGAAAATGAATATATATAGCCTGATTAACCCCCCCCCCCCCCCCCTCTTAAGGAATATATGCCCCTATTAGTCCTAACATGAATACATATATATATATTTTTGTGAAAATAAAACATCATAGTTAACATAGGTTGTCTAAACACCAAAAAGTGAATACTATCATTAAAGGCATTTAAGAAAGAAGAAAAAATATAAGATTTTTTTTGTTTTACTAAAAAAATTGGAATATAATTATTATTAAATTTTAATTAAATTTAATTAGTTTATTCTATCCCCAAAATGGGTAAGAGGATTATAGAAATTAAAATGCATGGTTTTCTGACATTCATTTTTATGCAGTAATGGATTATGAAAAAGTTTTTAGTGGGTGGGAATGAGTAATATCACGTAACAAGTGTCAATGGAAAGTTAGTCCCATGAAATAATATGTGTAAATAATAGGTTTTCGGAAATACATTTATGAAAATGTGATATCAATCAAGTATAGAATGACTCTGGGATCCCTTACCTAGGATTTTGAGATTCCACCACTAAATTATGTCTAAATCCTTTAGTTGTTTGAGTTTTGGATAGAACACAGAATGAATAATGTGGATATGGAACTTCAGATAAGTATTAGGGTAGATATTTGGAAATGAAATGAGTTTTGGATGTGTGGGGGAGGGGGGGATGTGGGGTTTTTATATATCTAAAAGGGAAGTTTATTTTAGTATAATGTATTGACTATTTTATTATTTATGGTCAATAATCTCAATAGTGTTGATTAATATGATTTTTTAGAGTAAAGTTATAAAATATAATATAATATAGAATTTTAAATCCACATAAACAACATAGTATCATGAAAATATTTTATACAATTTATATAATTAGAAATATATTATTATTATAATAAAATATATATTATGTTTTTAAAATTCATTTATTAGTTCAAAAATAATGTATTTTATTTTTAATTTAATTTTTTATCTTATCAGATATAGTTTAAGAAACTAAACATGTTTTTTATATATTTATGTAAATTTTATACCATGATGATTTCATAAAAATTACATAATTCAAAAATTGGTATTTTTTTTAAAATTGGACAATAATTTAACACTTTCAAAAAAGTACCCCAAAATAACTATAAGATAATTTCAACAAGATTATCCTAAAAATGAATTACATATTATCCAAATTCAGAAAAAAATTATTTTAAAATATTTAACATTTAAATAAAATCATATAATACATGAAAAAAATCGATCTCGAATAAATACTAAATCGTTTGTTGTGAGCGATTAAACTTGAAATGATGGTTATTTATTAAATATTATATTATTGTTAGTTAATTTTGATATAAAATTTAACCAAAATAATTTAAAAATATTTAATTATAATATTTAAATTATAATATAAAAATTAATATTATACATAATAAGTTGAACCCACCTCCTTAAATTGTACACATATATTTTTCATTATGTTACCTAAATTTAGAAATAATTTTATAGAGTTATAATATTTATAAATTATTGTTATAATCATTGTTAATAATTATTTTTAGGTATTTTACTACTTTCAATAGAAATGTCACTATTTCAGCTATAAATTATCATTTCAAAAATTCATGTATTTATTTCACTTCTTGTAAATACATATTATTAACTTTATTAATCATTAACTCAGTTTCATATCACTTTATTTATGAAATTTATTTAATTTTTTAAAAAAATTATTTTCTATTTAAATTTTTGTTAGTTTCTGTTGTAATTCTAGAAGACTGTGATGCACAAATATTTCAAATAATATTTATGTTAGTTGTATGTGTTTTTCTCATTTTACTTTATTGTATTCATTATATTATTAATATCATTTATTTATAATATTTTGGTTGATTTAAATTTTTTTTAGTTTTTCCATGATTGTGATTTTTTACTTATATAATAGGCTAAATTATGACATATATATACTTGAATATCAAGGTTATTACATTCTTCCTCAATCATAATTTTCAACATTGAAATTTAAACTTAAAACCTTAGTTGAAAGTATTTTTATTTACTTTTTTTTCTTAAAATCCAAAGGTTCTGATGTTTCCTCTTCATAGTTAATATTTCATTTGAGTACATTGACTATATGAGTGGCCTTGTTTTATATCACCTTAATATTCAATGACTTACACTTGATTTTCCTCCTTAGAGAGTTCATAATATTACAATACCACCTCAAAATTAATTATATATAGGGTTTATAGTATGTAATTCCTCAAGGGGAATATGTGGAAAACATTATTTAATTTAGAGTGGTTTGGTGGAAGGTAATTTTGATAGGAAAAAAATAACATGATCTTATATCGCACTGGGTCCAATATATATGGGTCTTATCATTCTCTTTTTCCCAACACACATTAATCACATACATGATAATATTATAAGGAATAATTTATCCTCAAACACTAACTCATGGTTATATCAACATATATAAGGATAGATATTTTGTGAAACCTATATTTCTACGATTTATTATTGATTATATTACTCATTCTCTACCATTTCATCCTTGTGTTCTATTCCCAATAATTTTTTTTCTCAAAATTCAACTAAAATATTTTGAGTTATATATTTCTTCCCATACATGTATTCTTATGAATCCATAAAAATTACTTATTATAAGTTATTATTTTATGAAAAATTTATCATAGGGTTATGTTAGTCCCAACCAATTTTGATATCTATAGAGAATGGTTACAGATTTTCCTCCATAGTTGGAATTATCATTTTAGTGGCCCAATTTTTGCGGATTATATATTAAACTAATGTCCAACATAGTGTTGAATTACTTCTAAAATATCCAATAAATAATTGTTTTGAATCAGATATATTGATCAGATATAATTGATAGCGATGTTCCATGAGGCCTCACAATGTATCTACGATAAAATATAGTCTATGGATGAAGTGAGAATATTTTTTCAATAGTGATAAAGTATGAAATATTTGTAACATAATCCACCACCATTCATATATAATGACCTTGTTTAGATGGTTTTATAATATATATATATATATATACAAATATATCATAATGTTCTCCCATTGCCATGTTGGTATGTGTAATGGTTTTAATGTCCCATTGAATTTTTTCTCGTTTTTATTATTTTTATGACATTCCATTAACATTAATGAATATTCAAAAACATTTTTATTCCTATTATTCCACTATAAGTGATCTCAATTATCTAAACTCATATTTGTTCTCCGTGGGTGGAAAAAGGTTGTTGATCTATGATCATAATCTAATAAGTCCCGTTTTACCTCACATTCTGATGGTACACATAATCATTTTCCACGTCATACATCTCCATATTCATTACTTTTTGACTCTAATATTTTACCATTATTTATTGTTTCCAACTTCTTTTTCAATGAAACATCATCCATTTATTCCACTATTTTTCACATTCCATTTTGATTCCCAGGCCATATTTTACATGTCTAAGAATATTTTTTCCATTTGAATCCACATAATGGATATGTTTATATGATATTTTATTCATAGATCATATGATACTTTTTTCCTTTCTAATATTATTTTTTTGATAAATTATATTATTTAATCAACTATAGACAACATTATTAGTGAAAAATAATATCCTTTAGTGTGAATATATAATTTACAATTTTTTAATCAGTAAATGCACAAAACTATTCTCCACATATATAATTCATATAAATTCTAAAGGAATATATCACTATTTATAACTCTATATCATGAGTTTGGTAATTTTTATCCTAAAAATTCTACTATCTCGAGGAATAAACTATCACATTATCATTTTCCATGAGTTCATAATCAAATACATTCATTGAAGCATACCTCAATATCCCAAATCATTCCGTAAATAATGGTTTTATGCGTATATTTTGAGTGACTCACCTTTTATTCAAATACTTAAAGCTCTCATCGCATTCAATGGTATAGTTAATCTTTAATTACTTTGGGTTTGTCTTGGTTAGTGTGTTTGAAAATCATGAGAAATTTCACAAAAATAGTTTTGTAGTACTAATTTAAATCATGGAAACTATTAATTTATGTAAAAAAATTTCTAGGGATTTTAATTATTTCCTTAATCATTGAAGGATCCATAAATATATTTTATATTTTGATAACATGCACCATGAATGTGATTTTATCCATCCATAAGTCATATTTAATATACTATATGATTAAAATATCTTCTTAAAAAGTATTTTATAAAACATTCATGTATTATTCCTATTCTTCCATACTTTTGGAATATATGATCATGTCATATGTAAATATCACAAAAAATCATTAATGTAATCTCTAAAGACTATATTAATCAATTCTATGAATAATTTCTATTCATTAGTGATTTTGAATGGAATTAATATTAACTGATTTTGATAATATCTAATTTAAAATATTTTCTAGGAAATATCCTCATTTTTCAATTTCAATTAATATAATCCCTATTAAATATTTATCTTATATAACGATCAGTCCCCTTAAAGTTGATCGAATACTTCATAAACTCAATAGACAGATATTTTGTATATTATGATATTGTTATTATAACTATAGTCAATAAAAAACCAATTTAAAAATCATTATTTTCCAAAAATTAGACTAGGATGACTAATGGAGTAGAACAGGGGCTTATAAAACCTCTACCCATGTTTCATTGTATTTTCATCTATAACTCTCCTTATGCAATGGGGGGTATTCTATAGGGAATCTATAATATTGGAATATATCTAGGGATGATTTATATTATCAACTAATACTATTGAGAAGAAGAAATATATAAAACTATTTATGAATTAAATTAGATTATTCCAATATAATGGACGCGTCTTTAAGGGTGATCGATTCCATTTTATCATTCAATTTAGCTAGATACTATTTCCCATAACGGAAAAATATTAATACACCTAAAAAATTACCAAATTATATTCACAATTATCCACGAACATGTATAAAATCCAATTCTTGATTAAAATTTATTAAATTATTCTCCCCTAAAATAATTTCATATTAGTAGTATATAAGAGAAACTAGTTATAAGGCCCCAGCCTTAAACCTTACTTAATCTTGAGTTATTACAAGATTACACATTGAGGATCTTTTCGGGTTTAGAGTTTTAGAGAATTAGATCATAAAACTTGCATTACATTCCACATATAAGAAAAGTGGTTACATAAAGATAGTATTATTATTTCACAACAATGGAAACATATTTAAAATAAAACATGGATTCTTTCATTACACTTCCTTGACACTATCATCATATCATGTACCTTTCCATTGACCTGTGAAAAACATTTCAAAAAAACATGGGATGAGCATAAAAATATTAGTAAGGGATTTAAAAATATTGAAAGGAAACATGTGTACATATATAGATAAGAATGAAATCATACTTTACCCATAAAACATAAGCGCTTTAACATACCTCATAAAATAATGAATAAATCATAGAAATAATAAGACATAAAGGTAACTTGAGGAATTCATAACATTCTTACGTATGGAGTAACCCTCTTGGTTACGTTTAGAATACCCATCACAGTATATTCCCTAAATCTCTTCGACGAAACCTTAACATTTCACTCCATCGCGTTACCCAATGCATTGGAGAGCTATATCAGGCTCAACAACCCTTATTCTATCACGGAACCACCCGTCTTCATAATAATGCCCAAGAACCTCAACATAATCGTATCACATCAAACATGCATAAAGGAAACATAACATTTCCACCTTTCAATAACAAGATATCAATAAAACACATTGATATAAAAACATTATGAAAACAATTTTCAATACCAAAAGAAAAGAAAAGTAAATCATGGTATTTATTTTTCTTTTTTTTAAAAAGGTATGGCTTGTAGTGGAAGCCGAAACTCAAATAATGGTCACAGTGGTGGAGAAGTCATTGTCGCCGCATACGTATGACAAAAACATTCCCTTTTGTCATTTAGTAAAAGCTTCATATAAAAAATATTCCTTTTGAATAAACGAAAAAGTCAAAGGGGTTTATACACCATATAAAAGAAGGTTGTGTATAAAACAAAATATGCCTCAATGAAATGAGATTGAGACGAAGTCTCATACCTCGGGTCTGAATTGACTCGGTCATTCTTTAATCTCCTGAATAATCAACTTGAGTTAATTTCTACTTGTTTAAGAAACTTTTTCAAGTTCATTATTCTTTTTATATCACTTATTTCCATGACATTAACACTATGTAATTATTTAAGTTAATAACGTTCGTTTTAACGATCATTAGTACTTGAGTCAAAAATAAACCCTTTATAATTACAAGTTGTTCATGTATCCATTATATCCAGAATGGTATTAATGATGTAGATATCATATATGTAATATATATCCAGTACATTCGTGCATTTATAATATTACATAATCATTTAGATGTAAGAAATAAAATGCACCGTTCATGGAGACGGTAAGCTGTACGTACGCATGAACGTTACTTTCATTTCTATTTCGTATTTTATAGAATGGAATCATAATTATATAAAGGTATATTATAATTCTAGTGTAATATCATATATAATATCATAACTCCATCCTCTATATGTCCCACATATGGTATTTAACGAATCAAATCACTTTGAGGGGGCGGTAGTCCGCACTTCCTTAAATGAAGATATCGCGTTTACCCATAATGGAAACCATAAAGGTATTCCCAAAATGAAAAATACAGAAGCTTATGGAAAACATAAACATATTATATATCATATATAAATATAGTGACATCTTAATGGCCACCTTTGAAGGTGTTAAAAGAATGTTGAACAATCATCGTTTCGGGAGGCATAAATTCCCTATCCATGGAAACAGTATGTCCTTTAACCATTAGATGTAGGTGTGTGTAAGTGTAGCTCGAATCCTTCTTATAACAACATCCTAGTATATTGGTGATACTAGAGTTGTTACAAAAGAAATGAATAAAAAGAGTTTAGGTGGTTGGAGAAGAAAAATAAAACAAAAGGACTCAAGTGAAGACATTACCTTAAAATCGGTTAACTCCCTTTGGTTTGAGCTCAAAGGCTTCCTTGGAAAGACTTCTGCCCAAATTTAGGCTTCATGGAGTAAGATAGGGAAGTTTCGAGACAAAATGGGCAGGGGTTGGCCGAGCCAAAGGCTTTGGGAGTGTGGGTAAGGAGGTAGAGGTGGGGGCCTTTTATAAGAGGAGAGGAGGGGCACTCTTGGAAAGTAAAGAAATGTTACTTTATTTTAAAATGGATTTCGGATTCAAAAGGTCCGACATTGATATAATTCTAGGGTAAGGTGATACGGGTTCGAAATCAACCCATAAAATAAGTTTTGGACATGTGTAGTTCATAGATTTTACATTATCATTTCATTTTATTTAAATCCTTTATTAATGAGGTAATCGAAGCATCATCATGATGTCATAAATACTTTAATTAATATAATGTCTAAAAATTATAAAAAAAGATCATGATGTAGAAATATTTTTAGCTTTCCAATGACTATTTATAATCAAAAATATGACTTTTATAACCCCATGTAAAAATTGTTTTAGTAAAACATTTCATGTTTGTGTCATTTTTACTTAAATATTAAATAAAAAGTTATTTATGTCATTTCCCAACCAAAGTGGCTCCATGGGGTCCCCAAGTTGACCCATGGATTTTCTTGGTCGGCTATGACCCATCCAATGAGGGTAGTACATGTTTCATGCTCATATCATATTATTAAATCATTATTTTTACATTAAACTACACTAATTACCACTAATCACGATTAAGAACTTAAAAGTTACTATTCACCAAAAAATTATTTTAATCTCATTGAACCAAATTTTACTTCTTAATGAAAACCATGTATGTAGGATTTTGGAAAATCAAATCAAAAAATTGCAAATGTTTCATTTAAACGAAAAATCAGTTTCTTTACCTACCACTTAGTGGTTTTACTATTCATCAAAAATTGAAGTTTTTCAGAAAGATACCAAAACATCACCCTAAGCTATATTTGATATTATGAATTCAAAAATTATGTCTATTTTACAAAATTCAAAACATGTAATTTTCATTAATTAATATAATAACTAATTCCCGTTGTCACGACAAATAGCGTGTTTTTATGAAACAATATGTATCAAAAGATTGAAACTAGTTTAAGTCTAATTTCAAAGTGAAATTTATTCCAATGACCACCATTGGATAAAATGGTAGAAATATATTCTAATTTCACTTCAAAACAAATTAAAAAGATAATCTAACCATATAAATAAATTTGATTAAAAATAGGTTTTGAATAAAAATATAACATTTTTCACTATTAATTACAAAATGAACTTTATCGAAAAATACCAAAAATTCACACAAAGTAAATTTTGATGTCCCAATCATAAATAATAAGTTTATTTTGACAAAAAAAATCTTATAAAATTGTCAAAATATAGATTTAAAATGGTTTTTCCTTCAAAAGGCAGTAAAATAATCTTTTAAGAATATTAGTGTATTCCATGCGTAAGATTGTATTTATTTTCATTTTAAGCCTCTAAAACACTATCTTAATAATTAATAGACATAGATAAAAATATCTATTATTCATTAATTACTTGGGATGTTACATCCTTCCCCCCATTAGAAAATTGCATCCCTACAATTTATTTACTTACCGAATAAATGGGGGTACTTATCCCTCATTGCATTTTCAGATTCCCACGTTGCCTCTTCCATCATGTGGTTTTTACACATAACCTTTACCTGATTAATCACCTTATTCCGTAACACTTGCTTCCTATGGTCAAGAATATAGACCGGTTGTTCCTCATAAGATAGGTTCTCTTCCCACTGAACGACCTCTGGACTCAAAACATGAAATGGATCTGGCATGTACTTTCTCAGCATCGAAACATGAAAAACATTGTGTACCTGAGATAAACTTGGAGGTAAAGCCACTCGGTAAGAAACTGATACAACTCTCTCCAGAATTTCATATGGTCCAATGAACCTTGGACTCAGCTTTCCTTTCTTACAAAATTGCATCACACTTTTCCATGGTGATACTTTGAGAAAAACATGATCACCTACCTCAAAAGAGAGATCCTTCCTCTTGTTGTCTGCATAACTCTTCGACCTACTCTGAGTTGTTCTCATGTGTTTCTGTATCAGCTGAACTTTTTCTGCCAACTCTTCTACCAATTCTGGTCTAATCAAATTCCTTTCACCAACTTCATCCCAGAAAGCTGCAGTTCGACACCACTTCCCATATAATGCCTCAAATAGTGCCATCTTTATACTAGAATGAAAGCTGTTATTATATGAAAATTCAGCCAAAGAAAGATGTTGGTCCCAACATCCCTGATAATCCATCGAACAAGCTCGTAGCATATCCTTCAAGGTCTGAATTTTTTGTTCTCACTGCCCATCTTATTGAGGATGAAATGTTGTACTAAAATTTTATTCAGTACCCAACGACTTCTGAAGGACTTTGTAAAAGTTAGAAGTGAACCTGGGATCACGATCAGATATAATGGAGAGAGGAACTCCATGT
Organism: Viscum album; assembly: GCA_963277665.1. NCBI lineage: Eukaryota > Viridiplantae > Streptophyta > Magnoliopsida > Santalales > Viscaceae > Viscum > Viscum album. The sequence goes on from OY728136.1 coordinate 1,881,925,282, forward strand.
AACCTAACTATCTCTTTAAGATGCAAACGGGAAAGTTGATCTAGGGAAAAAGTATCTCGTATAGAAAGGAAATGAGAAGATTTAGTCAAGCGATCAACAATAACCCAGATTGCATTATTACCTCGAGATGTGTTCGGTAATCCCACAACAAAGACCATGGATATATTCTCCCATTTCCACTCTGGCACTGTTAAGGGCTGAAGCATCCCTTTCGGTAACTGCCGCTCTGCTTTAACCTGTTGAAATGTCAAACACTTCACAGTAAAATCAGCAATATCTCTTTTCATTCCATCCCACCAGTAATACTCCATCAGATCTCTGTACATCTTAGTACTGCCAGGATGAACTGAAAACAGAGAACTATGAGATTCACATAACAACTCTTTCTTCAACTATAAATCTCAAGGAACACACAATCTCTTCCCAAATCTCAAAACACAATCATTATCAATGTTGAATTCAGGCAACTTTACTTTCTGAACCAGCTCTACCTTTTTCTGCAACTCACTGCCTTGCTTCTGTGCTTGCTTGATTCTATCTAATAAAGATGATCTCACTTATACCTGAAACAAAACAGAAGAACATCCTACGCTAAAAACTTCTATGAAAAAGTTCATCAAATCCTTAACCAAAGGATCACGTTACAAAAACAACATTGTTAATGAATCATTACTTTTTAGACTCAAAGCCTCAGCCACTTTATTTCCTTTTCCCAGATGGTAATGAATTGTCCAATCATAATCCTTGATTAATTCCAGCCATCTCCTCTGTCTCATTTTTAACTATTTCTGAGTGAATATATACTTTAAACTTTTGTGATCAGTATATATTTCACAATTTCCTCCATATAAATGATGTCTCCAAATTTTTAAAGCGAAAAAAACAGCAGCTAATTCCAAATCATGTGTAGGGTAATTTACCTCATGAGTTTTCAACTGTCGTGAAGCATAAGAAATTACCTTATCATTCTTCATTAGGACGCAACCAAGTCCTTTCAATGAAGCATCACTGTAGATAACAAACTCACCATTCCTGGAAGGTAGTGCCAAAACTGTAGCTTTCACCAATCTTCTTTCCAATTACTGAAAACAATCATCACATTCTTTTATCCAGATAAACATAACACCCTTACGAGTTAGCATAGTCATTGGACTAGATAACCGTGAAAAATTTCTAACAAATCTTGGGTAATAGCCTGCCAAACCAAGGAATCTATGAATCTCAGTTACATTTGTGGGTCTTGGCCAGTCTTCCACAACTTTTGTTTTTTCAGGGTCAACAGTTATCCCATCTTTAGAAACAATGTGACTAAGGAAAGAAATTTGTTGCAACCAAAACTCACACTTGCGGAATTTCCCATACAATTTTTTTTAAGGTTTGCAAGATAACCCTTAAATGTCTTTCATGCGCCTCTTTACTTTTAGAAAACAAAAAAATATCATCAATGAAAACCACCACAAACTTATCCAAGAACTCATGGAAAATTCTATTCATTAAGTCCATGAATACAGCAGGTGCATTGGTTAGTCGAAAAGGAATTACTAAAAATTCATAATGGCCATATCTTGTACGAAACGCAGTCTTCGGAACGTCTGCTTCCTTTACCTTCAACTGATGGTACCCTGATCTCAAGTCAATCTTTGAAAAATAATGTGCTCCATAGAGCTAATCAAACAAATCATCAATATGAGGCAAATGATATTTGTTCTTAACAGTGATGTTATTCAGGGTTCTATAGTCAATGCAAAGTCTCATAGAACCTTCTTTCTTTTTAACAAATAAAACAGGAGCACCTTATGGTGACGTGCTAGGTCGAATGAAACCTTTCTCTAATAAATCATGAAATTACTCCTTCAACTCTAAAAGTTCATTTTGAGCCATTCGATAAGGGGGTTTTGAAATTGGCTTAGCATCAGGAACTAAGTCAACGGTAAACTCAACATCCCGATCTGGTATTATTCCAGGAAACTCATCGAGAAAAACATCAGGATACTCATTTACCACTGGCACATCATTAATCTGAACATTTCCTTTATTTTCAACGATGTGTGCAAGGTAACATTAATTTCCATCTTTTACAAGTTTCTAGGCCTCTTGATATGTTATCAACAGTAAGGGTTCATTCTTGTACACAAACTGAAAGTCTTTCTAAAAAGAAACTTCTTTAGCTCTACAGTAAATCTTAGCATGGTAAATAGAGAGCCAATCCATACTTAGGATAACATCAAACTCTACTATAGGTAGAACAATAAGGTTTTCAAGTAGGTTCTTTCCACAGATAATGATAGGAAGATTCTTATAAATTCTTTTTGCCTCAACATTTCCCCAATGTGTTTTTACCAAAAGTTCAGGAGTCATTTCTTGAGATGGTATTCCCATTTTACTAGAAAAGTTTTCTGAGATGAAAGAATGCGTAGACCCCATATCAAACAACACACATGCATAATCCGAAAAAACAAACAAAGTACCCGATACAACTTCATTTGATGGCCCGACATCTGCTGAAGTAGTTGCAAAGGATATCACCACCCCTTTCTGCTTGTAGTCTAACTGCTTCCCATCACTCAAGCTCTTTGTCGGACACTCATTTGTATAGTGACCTATCTCATTGCACTTATAACATTTCACTAACTGTAAATCAAATTTGGTCTTACCTTCACCTTGATCCTTTTCAGTTCAATCACGAGCCTTATGTCCCATCTTACCACATCGGTATCACTTTCTAGAATTCAGAAGACATTCCCCAGCATGCCTTTTGCCACATTTATCACAAACTGGAAACGTAGATTTCTTACCATCAGACTTTTTTTTGAAGAATTCTTACCTTTCTCCTACCACATCGGTTTCTTCTTATGTTGGTTGTTATAGAACACTTGATCATCGGCAAACTCCATTTCCACCTTCTCAGCACATCAAACAAGCTTTTCATAACTTTTAAACTCACGAGAAGTTAATGCCCTTCAATATTTTGGCTTTAATCCTGAGTAAAAACGATTGATTTTACTATCAAGGTCTTGGATAAAATTTGGAGCATACCTTGCCAATCGAGTAACCCTTTCTTCATAGGCGGCCACTGAGTATTCCTCTTGCCTCAATTCCAATAATTGCTTTTCCATCCTATGTTGAACAGCCTTAGGAAAATACTTCTCAAGAAACATACCTTTGAATTCATCCCATTCAAGAGCATCAATGTCATCAGCGTCTCTGATATTTTTAACCATCGACCACCACTGATCTGCTTCACCCTCCAAACGGTAAATAGCAAGACTAACCTTTTGATTGTCTGAACACCCCATGACATCAAAAATCTTCTCCAGTACTTTAATCCACACTTCAGCTTGCACAGGGTCAGATGATCCTCTGAATGATGGGGGATGTTGCCTCATGAAATGTTCCACCACTGACATGTCCCTCTGCAGTTGATCTAGCTGATCTCGTGCATGGATACCACCACCATTTATCGCTTGAGTCAACTGCGCCATTACTGCAACAAACTGTTCAGTTCTAATTCCGACCATCTCAAGATGCTGATTCGGAAGTTTATTTCCTTCTGCATGCCTTCCAAGCACTGCTTCCCTGTTTCCTCTACAGAAAACCATTCTGAACAAACATGTCTTAGATGAAGCAACACGGTAATCTTCAAATGCTATATCACTTCAATTTGACCATTTTTTTGGATAATCATTTAATAGAATTATAACTCCTAATGTTATCTAAACCGACCTCTGATACCAACTATAAGGCCCCAGCCTTAAACCTTACTTAATCTTGAGTTATTACAAGATTACGCATTGAGGATCTTTTCGGGTTTAGTGTTTTAGAGAATTTGATCATAAAACTTCCATTACATTCCACATATAAACAAAGTGGTTACATAAAGATAGTATTCTTCATTCCCATCAATGGAAACATATTTAAAATAAAACATGGATTATTTCTTGACACTTCCTTGACACTATCATCATATCATGTACCTTTCCCTTGACCTGTGAAAAACATTTCAAAAAAAAATGGGATGAGCATAAAAAGCTCAGTAAGGGATATAAAAATATTGAAAGGAAACATGGGTACATATAAACATAAGAATGAAATCATACTTCACCCATAAAACATAAGAACTTTAACATAACTCATCAAATCATGAATAAATCATAGAAATCATAAGACATAAAGCTAACTTGAGGCATTCATAACATTCTTAAATATAGAGTAACCCTCTTGGTTACGTTTGGAATACCCATCACAGTATATTCCCTAAATCTCTTCGGAGAAACATTAACGTTTCACTACTTCGCGTTACCCAATGCATTAGAGAGCTATATCGGGCTCACCCGCCCTTAGTCTATCATGGAACCACCCGTCTTCATAATAATTCCCAAGAACCTCAACATAATCGTATCACATAAAACATGCATAAAGGAAATATAACATTTCCACCTTCCATTCACATGATATCAACACAACATATTGATATAAAAACATTATGAAAACAATTTTCAATACTAAAATAAAAGAAAAGTAAAACTTGGTATTTATTTTTCTTTTTAAAAAAGGTATGGATTTTAGAGGAAGACGAAACTCAAATAATGGTCACGGCGGCGGAGAAGTCGTTGTCGCCGCATACATACGACAAAAAAATTCCCTTTTTTCGTTTAGTAAACGCTTCGTATAAAAAAGATTCCTTTTGAATAAATGTAAAATTAAAAGGGGCTTATACACCGTATAAAATAAGGTTGTGTATAAAACAAAATATGCCTCAGTGAAAGGAGATTGAGACGAAGTCCCATACCTCGGGTCTGACTTGACTCGGTCGTTCTTTAATCTCCTGAATAATAAACTTGAGTTAATTTCTAATTGTTTAAGAACCTTTTTCAAGTTATTTATTCCTTTTATATCACTTATTGACATGTCATGAACACTATGTAATTATTTAAGTTAATAACGGTCGTTTTAACGATCATTGGTACTTGAGTCAAAAATAAACCATTTATAATTACATGTTATTCATGTATCCATTATATCCAGAATGGTATTCATGATATAGATATCTTATATGTCATATATATCCATTACATGCATGCATTTATAATATTACATAATCATTTAGAGGTAAGAAATGAAATGCACCGTTCATGGAGACGGTAAGTCGTAAGTACACATGAACGCTACTTTCATTTCTATTTCGTATTTTATATAATAGAATAATAATGATATAATGGTATATTATAATTCCAGTGTAATATCATATATAATATCATAACTCCATCCTTTATACGTCCCACATATGGTATTTAATGAATCAAATCACTTTGAGGGGGCGGTAGTCCGCACTTCCTTAAATAATGATACCATGTTTACCCATAATGGAAACCATAAAGGTATGCCCAAAATAAAAAATACAGAAGATTAAGGAAAACTTAAACATATTATATATCATATATAAATATAGTGACATCTTAATGGACACCTTTTAAGGTTTTAAAACAATGTTGAACAATCATCATTTCGGGAGGCATAAATTCACCATCCACGAAAACTGTATGTCCATTAACCATTAGATGTAGGTGTGTGTAAGTTTAGCTCGAATCCATCTTAGAAAAACATCCTAGTATATTGAAGATACTGGAGTTTTTACAAAATAAATGAATAAAAAGAGTTTAGGGGGTTGGAGAAGCAAAATAAAACAAAAGGACTCAAGTGAAGACATTACCTTAAAATCGGGTAACTCCCTTTGGTTTGAGCTCAATGGCTTACTTGGGAAGACTTCTTCCCAAAGTGAGGCTTCAAGGTGTAATAGAGGGAATTGGAGAGACAAAATGGGCAGGTGTTGGCCGAGCCAAAGGCTTTGGGAGTGTGGGTAAGGAGGTAGAGGTTGGGGCCTTTTATAATAGGAGAGGAGGGGCACTCTTGGAAAGTAAAGAAATGTTACTTTATTTTAAAATGAGTTTCGGAATAAAAAGGTCCCACATTGATATAATTAGAGGTTAAGGTGATAAGAGTTCTTAATCGACCCATCAAATAGGTTTTGGACATGTGTAGTTCATAGATTTTACATTATCATTTTATTTTATTTAAATCCTTTATTAATGAGGTAATCGCTGCATCATCATGATGTCATATATAATTTAATATAAATAATGTCTACAAATTAAAAAAAACATCATGATGTAGGAAATATTTTTATCTTTCCAATTACTATTTATAATCAAAAATCTGACTTGTATAAACCCATGTAAAAATTGTTTTAGTAAAACATCTCATGTTTGTGTCATTTTTACTTTAACATTAAATAAAAAGTTATTTATGTCATTTCCCAACCAAAGTGGCTCCATGGGGTCTCCAAGTGGACCCATGAATTTTTTTGGTCTGCAATGACACATCCAATGTGGGTAGGACATGTGTCAAGCTCATCTCATATTATTAAAATATTATTTTTACCATAAACTACACTAATTACCACTAATCGCGATTAAGAACTTAAAAGTTACTATTCACCATAAAATTATTTTAATCTCATTGAACCACATTTTACTTCTTAATGAAAACCATGTATGTCATATTTTTGAAAATCAAATCACCGAATTGGAAAAGTTTCATTTAAACGAAATATCAGTTTCTTTAACTACCACATAGTGGTTTCACTATTCATCAAAAATTGAAGTTTTTCAGAAAGATACCAAAACATCACCCTAAGCTATATTTGATATTCCGAATTCAAAAATGATGTCTATTTTACAAAATTCAAAACATGTAAGTTTAATTAATTAATTTATTAACTAATTCCCACTGTCATGACAAATAGCGTGTTTTTATGCAACAATAAGTATCAAAAGATTGACACTAGTTTAAGTCCAATTTCAATGTGAAATTGATTCCAATGACCACCATTAGATAAAAAGGTAAAAATATATTATAATATCACTTCAAAACCAATTCAAGAGATAGTCTAATCATATAAATATATTAGATTAAAAAGTGGTTTTGAATTAAAATACAACATTTTTCACTATTCATTAAAAAATGAACTTTTTCGGAAAAATACCAAAAATTCAGACAAAGTAAATTTTGATGTCCCAATCATAAGTAATAATTTTATTTTGAAAAACATAGCTTATAAAATTTTCAAAATATAGATTTAAAAAGGGTTTTCCATCAAAAGGCAGTAAAACAATCTTTTAAGAATATTATTGTATTCCATGCATAAGATTGTATGTATTTTCATTTTAAGCCTCTAAAACGCTATCTTAATCATTAATAGACATAGATAAAAATATCTATTATTCATTACTTACTTGGGATGTTACACTAGTCCATTACTAGTATAAAATTTAAATATTTCAGAGGGGGAATTCCAAGATTTGTAGGAATATTTTTCCAAAAACTGTTAATTGGGGAAGATTTATATATAATAAATTTAATGATGACACTACTTGATGGTCTCCTAGATATCTTAACACACATTTCCTAAAGAGGGATTTGAATTTTTTGAGTGAAATTTTATGATATGAATTAATGTTAATAAATAAAATTAAAAATAAATTTACCTATTCATGAATAAATAATTTTTTTCCAATCCCCAATTCATTTTTATTATCCTCATCATTGGTAGTTATAGTTTTCACACTTCCTTATTCCTTTATCATTGGTGGTGGTGGTCGATAGTAATCCTTAATGACCATTGGAATGGTGTAATTATTTACATAGTGTCATTGTAACATATAGTCATAACATTTGAGAATGTGAATAGAATTGAGTGAAAAAATAATTTGAACAATAATACTTATTGAATTCTTTTTGTCCTGTCAATAATTAGTTGCATTATGCAATTTTTTTAATATTTGATGAATCTCCTCATTTCTTTGAGGCAATTTCTCGAGAGATTCTTCCAAAACAGTAGATATTTGTTTAATTTAATATTATTCCATCTATGAGGATCACATGTGGAACTTTTAGATATGAAATTTATTGATATACTATTATATATTTTACCATAGGGCTATTTAGATTCATTTATCTCAATCTTCACTTTATGGTAACCTCAAATAGATTCCACATAGTAATCAAATATCAAATTGATATTTTTTTTATAAAGACATGGTTTTTAATCAGTAAACTAGTGTCCAAATATTTGTTCAACGTTAATGAAAATGTTAAATAACTACCTCTAAAGAATTTTATATTTTTATTTATATGATCCAATTTATTTTTCCACCCTTTTCTTGATCCAAATAAATTCCCTTTCCATTTTAGTATAGAGAGTTTGTATAAAAATGTACTAAAAAATATTCTCTTGAATTACACCCATTCTATTGAGTTGATATGTTATTTATTCATGGTATTATTGATTAGTCTCCTCCAATGACAATATTTTACCATGAAGGGACAAATGGAAAATACCAATTTCTCTTACTGAGAACATGGAATAATGACATTTTCTTTATTAATAATGGATTAGAGGATCCTCTAAAAGAGGGAGGTAATTGTAGTATAAATGGAATGACCACATTTTGATCATTAATTGGAGTATCTATGGTCTCCAAATAGTTCATGTAAATATTCATTACATTAATCAATAAAGAAATTATATCATTAAGGATTTTGAGTCCCTCTCACACCATATCGAGAATCATATTTGTGGAATCTTTTAATTTCCTATAGCCTGGGTTAATGGAAAAAGACCAAATTTTTCTTTTTATTTACTAAAATATGAAACTTGGTGATGAAAAAATCTTGGTTAATAGCCACATATGCGATTAATTATTTACATTGATATAATTTCTCATAAATAAAATTTAAATACTTATGCATGACTTCGTAAATATCAATCCATGTAATTTAGGGAATATTTATTATTAGTTCTAAATCATAATAAAAAAAATACTATTTTTTCGTTATAAATAAATCAATTTATAACAGATAATATTACCTCATTTTAAACATAAATATCCTCAAAAAACCAAAATTCTAGAGGTTCAGTGCGTTCTGTAAATTAAGAACACAATAAAACACTTTTAAATTAATCTAAAAAATCATTTGTTTTAATAATAAAAACATATTCCTAGAGATCATCATATCCATATAACTAAATGGGATATCATAGGGATATAAAAAAATTACATTTTGGGAAAAAAATTATCAATAGGGAAATGAAACAAGATAAACTTGGGATGAGATTTTATAAGAATCACAATATAGATTTATAAATGAAAAGGGCCATAAGCAATCCCATGGAATCACTGGAAAAGAGACTAAATATCATTGGGGCATGAAATTCATTAGAATCATAAAATACGAATCTAACATAATGAATATCATAATAGTCATTGGTTAATGATAACCACTAAAAAATCATAACATTATGAAAAATGATAATATCATTTGTCCCTTGAATAACATTAAGAATAAAAATAAATTAATAATACCCTTGAATAATAATCATATGAGATATAAAAAAATACCAACTTAATGGGTCTATGTAATTTCAAAGCCACCTATCAATTTTATTTATTAAATAATATATATTCCACAAGGTAAATAAAATTATATAAATAAGAAGAATGAAATAAACTTTTATGAATGAAATGAGAAACATAAAAAAATAATAATTTTGTAATCATTAATTATTTATATATAATCTATCGAAAATCAATAATTAATTAATATTTTACATTAATTATAAAATATTTATCATGGTTTATTAATAGTGATCTAAAAGCGATAGAAGAAGAATATTGAATGATGAAGAAGATTTTATTAATTTGAACATTATTAAATAACATTTATAAAAATCTAATAAATCATTAAAATTGATTTGAGTATAAGAATTCATTGAAATAAACAATAAACTGACATATTTTATGTTATTTTTATTTGATTTTATTGGAAACCAATAAAAAAATTACTTTACAAGAGTGTATCATGAAAAGGAGGAATATATTAAACTGTTTCCTTTATCTGGTTTAATGAAAAGTAAATATTTGAAGGAGAACATATAGTGTTTTCCATATCGATGGAAATAAAAGGTAGGATGGAAATCTCTACATCGGTAAAATATTTTTAAATAATATCTAAATACAACAAGATAATAGTATGATGAGTAACATAGAGATAAATATAAATATTGAGAGAAAAAAAACCTCAAAAAATATGAAAGAGTAATAAACACCCTTGACAATAAGTTCTAATATCCATAATATACTCAACTACACTTCGAGATAGGTAATATAAATTTATTTATTTATTGATTTATTACCTTGTTCATATTTATTTACTCTCTTATATTACATTTATTACCATTTTTTATTCATGTATTAAATTAATATTGTTCCCTTAGATCATTTTTGGGATTTTTTGTTTGTGATCCCAAATATGCAACATAGTCTTGATAATAAATGATTATCATGTTCAAATGGTTCCATAGGATCAAGAAGTTTATCTTTAATTTTTTAATTTAATTCTTAAAACATAATAATTCCATATCTTAGAAAATAGTTATAATTTCTACAATATTCCAAGATAATAATGTTTTAAATGATTGAAATAACAATAGTTATTTATATTTAATATCATTATAATCATCCTCATTTTATCAGTACAGAGTTATAAAAATGAAATTATGTGGATAATAATGTGATATTCTATCATGGACTGATTTTCTTAGATTATTCATAAATTTAATAAGTGAAAATAAAATATCAATGTTCTTTTAAGTGTCATGAAACCATCATAGATGAACAATTTTTTCATAAAGAGTTAATAAGAAGATAAAATATAACTAATTATATAGAATTATATAAACATTATTTTTTCATTAAAATAATATTATTATGTAACTTATAATTATAAATTGTGATATTTTTTTGTAGTGGAGAATTTTAATGAAAATAAAATGAATTTAAAACTTGTATTTTGACAAAGAATTGAATTATGAAAAAATAATTGATGGGAGGTAATGAGTAATATATTATTGGTAAATGGTTAGAATGAATTAAATTATATGTAAATATATTTATGTCTATAAAATAAGAGTTTGTTTCAATGGGTTTTAAGATAATGGAATATCAAATTAGAAAGGAAAGAGAGACATGGGATCCTTTTCTATGGTTTTAGAGACACCTGTTTTGGATTGAGTCTAATTTATTTATAGAAGATACATTTTTCTTAATCATGGAATTAAGAATATGGACATTAGATCATAGAGATGTATTTAGATTTATATTTTGAAAAGGAGTGAATTTTTAAGTGAGGATAATCAGATTGAGGTGAATTTATATTGCAAAATGGTAGGGCTATTTTAGAATAATCATTTTGTTAAATCTATTATTTTAGCTCAAGAATATAAAAAATTGATTCATATGAATTTTATTTATGTATTACTAAATTAAATAGGATTAATTTGGATTTTAACACAATCACATTTGAAGATATTTTTTGAATTTTTTTCTAAAATATAAAGACTAAAAGTATTTTATATAAGAATAAAATATAACATATGTTTTGAAAAAATATTTATATATTTGGAAGTTAAACATATAATTTTTTCCAAAATAATTTTAATAATTATGTATTATTTTATTCATTCATTATTTTTATAAATTTATTTTGTTTTATTTATATTATAAATATGGCATAAATCATATGGTTTTTGTAAAAAGTACATTTTTTACTGTACAAAAATAACAATTTTTTTTTTAAAAAAGTACTAAAAATTAATCTCGACGTACATTTTACATGATAATTATAATAACCCAATATTTTAAAATCATAATATATTAGATATCATATATGACAATCAACTCTGATCTTTAATAACTATGAAATATTATTTTTTATATACAGCTATTAAAACATAACCATTGAATTTGAGGGTATGAATATATGCAACCGAATTATGATATATATGTATAAAGGTAATACCCAATTAAAATTTATTAGAATGTAAGAACTCATATTTTAGTAAATTAATTTTATACATAAAATATATGTGATTGATTTTTTTGGTGTGTGAATATTATAATTTTTATTTCAACATTTATAAATTTTATTGGGAAAAATTTATTTCATTTTTAAAATCCAAATATAAAAATAATCATATGGTGATGTTGTTATAATTTTTTGAAACGATTATTTTCTCTATGAATATTGAGAAATAACATATTCTTATAAAATTTATATTTTCATTCTTGTATTTAAATCTATTTTATATTTAATTGATTAAAAAATTTCATCGATTCTTATTTACGAACCCGAATTCAATTAATTTCATTGAAATAAAAATTATTCTTTATTTTGGTATAAAAATATTTTTATACTAAAATAATAAATTTTATTAAGAAACATTTTTTTAGGAATTTTTTAAGATTGTTTTAAACATAATTTTATTCAATAGTAGTGATATATCTTGATTAAAGGGATTCCATATTTTAAATCATAATTTTCAAATTTATTAAATAGATGAGTTTTAAATGTTTTGTAATGAATTGTGACTATGGAAAAATTTATCATAAAAAAACATTAAAATTAGAATAAATAGGGTTAAAACAAATGTTAAAAGGCATTAAAACCACCCATTATATTTGTTTTAGTGTTTAATAAAGTGTAGTTATACTAAAAAAATAATATTATTGAAGATATAGATTTATTTGGAAATTTTTATTTGATAAATTCCTTTATATTATTTTATGTAATGGAAATTCCGAAATGCTACTTTATTTTTTTATCTATAAGAGATTTAGAATGGGATAAAAAGGTTGTTAAGTAATATTTTAGATATTTATTTGAAATAATAATTAACATATTAATCCTATTAATTAATTTTTAATTTTTAGTTATGAAATTATTACCTTAAAAATTTATGCAACTCCAACACTGTGCTTGTGTAAGGAGTAAAAAAATCATGTAGATGATTTTGAAAACACTAAAACAATTATTTTTTGGCATAATTAAAGATCCTAGTAGATTTTTTATTAATAATTAAATTTTTTTGTGTTAAAATTTTATATTCGAGTATAATTATTTTTTAGATTTTTTTAATGTAAAAATATGATAATTGTCCCAAAAATGATTGTAATTGTATCTTATATTAAATATAAATATTTTAAATACATCAAAATTAATATAAAAATTATTTTATTACAAATTAATTTGATATATCCTATAATATAATCCATTTTCCACTTATATGTCACATTTCCATTTATTGTTAGTTTTTTGATAACTAAATAGTAAAAGACATTGTTATTATAGTAATTGGTTAATGTGTTAATGAGTGCCCAAAACTAAAGGATGAGTGTTAAAAAATCGCCTATACTATTTAAAATTATTTATAATGAGATTATTATAATTTAAATTCACCATATACTATAAATATATTAATTTGATTCCCCATTAACCTGAAAACTAATATAAATAAATTTAATCCGTTAAGTAATTTCAATGATGCACGTCTCCTCTCTTATATAAAGAAACCACCTCTCATCTCTTCCATACATCACATGAGCCTATTGTCACAAAATCCCTTCCTAAATATCTAATTAAAATCATATCATAAATTATACACATGTTTCTATTCTTTTAAACCACCCCAAGAATCGTGAAATAGTGATCTAAAAGAGGTTCTTCCAAGAGGTGATAATCGACGTAATCAAGAATTTCAGTTTTACTTAATCTTAAAAATAAATTACCTATATTATAACCATTAAACAATAATAAACAGATATCCTTGATATAATTATATATTATAATTTTAATTTAGTAACCATATTCATCTCCTTTTTCCCATTAATTGGGAAACAAAACTAATTTTCGTGTGCATAGATGGACTTCCACCACTAGAACTGATATATAGAATTTTTTACCAAACAATTTCTTTTTTGGTTATTAATATAGTTATTAATGAATATATAAAATATTAATTAAATAATTATTACATTAAAAGATAATATATCATATATCTTTATAAAATTCGAATAGTTAAAAATAGAGTTAACACACCTTTATACATTTAGACTATCATCTCCATATAATAATGTTCTATATTTTTCAAAAAACACCTTTCATATATGGTCATGGGGATTCATTGAATGAGTTTATTTAATTTTAAATACATGATACTTATTTTTTAAATAAATGTTTTTAAATTTCTTTATATTCCATCCAATGAAAAGTAAAAATATCGCTCGTGTGTATGTGCATCTACCTCCTCTTGAGATGATGTATTTTATTCATTATCTTATAAAAAATGAATCCAAAATTATATTTTATATATTTATATTAAATTAATTATTATTATATAAGTAATTTAAAAATGGAATCTTTTACCATGGTCATTGTACCGATGTTTTTTTGGGGATTATGAACTGTATATCATCAAAACATCCAATATGAAATCAATAGATTTATCAATTATATTAGAAATAGTAGTAACATAAATAATATATAAAATTTTAATGTAATATGTATAAAAAAATTCTTAATAAACTAATTAATTAATATATATTTCTTATATAGGTTTTAATGACGGTGTAAGGAATGGTTGGAGACAAGTTAATGGACTTTTCATTGACCATTATTTAAAAGATTAAAAATATTTATTCCATTTTATGTTTGTATCCTTGTTGTTAAAAATGAATCATGTATTCAAAAAATATTATGAAGCTTATGAAAAAATTTATTTTGAATCAGTTTTTACTTTATTTTTGATGGATTCAAAAGAGAACTACTAAATGTTTTTCAAATGTGTCAATTTTTACATTTTTAAAAATTGCGAATGGAATATTTATTATATGTATATTCCTTGAGTGAAATTTTGTTATTTAAAATGTTTCATTCATTAATAATTATCCTTTCAAAATAATATCCCATTTACCATTATTTTCATAATTTATTTTTGATAAATTTTCAATGAAAAATGGGTTTTATCCTTTTATATTTAAAGACCAAAATTATTTTGAATATGTGTTGAAAAAAATAGTTTATAAGATTTTAATATTTAAATTCAATATTATATGATATATAAATATGTTATATTCCATTATAATTGTTTATAATAAAATTTAAATCCAATATATCCATCCAATACATTTGGTAATCATTGAGTTTTCTGATGAATTATATTAGAATTCACCAATTATGTTATTCAACTTATAAGTGTTATTATAAGGGTTATATTAATATGATTTTATAGGGAACCTATGTGAATTTTATATGATTTATAATTTTTTTTCATGGAAATATATAATCACACAAGGAATGTTAGATATTTTTTTAAATGAATGATTATACAACTTAAAATTAAAAATGTACATTTTTGAGAATTTTTTTCTTTGATTTTAATGATTTCTATGAAACTGTTATGATTCTTTCCTTTATAAATTATTAGAAAGTGATTTATAAAATTTCGTTCATGTTAAATAATTTATTTTTCAGGTTAATGATTATTCATTTTCAAATTTTATTGTGTTAATTAAAAACACTCGTATAAGATATCTAGAATCTGAAATAGACTAATATTATTATGTTCATTTTTTATATTTCTATTACTGATAAAAATTTCACTCAAACCACGTTTTAAAATTAATTTTCATATAGAATGATAATGAGTATAAATTCTAACAATGTCAAAGTACTATATATGGTAGTTCCCTTAAATGAAGAAATTGTTGCTTTGTAGAAAACTTATTTTATGGGAAAAAATATACTGTATGGAAATTTCATGTTTGTTCTATTAGAGTTTGTCATAATTATCTAAAAATGTTCACCTAAAAGTTAATTCATCATTTAAAGGATCTGATAAATCTATTTTATGTTGTATGTCTCAGAAAATTATGTTTTAGTCCTTTTTAATGGAATCAAATAAAGATTTGTGAAGATAATGTTTTTAACACTATATTAGAGTGTATGAGTTTGAAGTTGTAATTGATAAAATTATAGTATGCTTTAGAAATTTTTTCCAAATAGGGTGTTTTCATTTGTGGTTAACTTAAGATTTATTGGTACTATCACTTTTTTAGGTTTATTGTCGATTATATGTTCGAAGGCATGAACATGCATTTTTAGGTTTCGTGTGATGCTATTTTAAGGTGGTTAATGATACTAAGAAAGATTTATTTTTTATTTTGATGAATGTTTAAGTTATATGTATCCCATAAGTATAGATTTTGGTGTATTGGAATGGTTATTTGAGGAATAATTATTTTATATTCCTTAGATATAGGTTGAATGTGTTTTATATACTATATGGTTAATATGATCATTCACATTGAAGTAATTATAGTCCATTTTGATAAAATGGTTATTACATTTTGGGAACTAATCATTTATCATATTTCAAAAAATGGAATTTAAAATTTATTTGTTGACTATATGTTTAATATTATTTTTGAAGAATATATCTATTTTTGGAACGTTATATGATTAGGTTAAATATAATTTATTTAATAAGTTGAGAATTTATTTGATGAATAATAGATGAATTATATTTTGGAATTATAAAATATTTTATTCTGACTCTATAGGGATTTCGGTTATTTATGTAAAATATTTTCATATTTTTTATAATATATTGTTAAGACATATAATTATTTATGTATATAACTTTATGAATGAATAAAATTGATTGGAGATAAATTTTAATTTGATATAATAAGAATATGAGATAAATTACTTTTCTTATTTTTTTCAACTTGGTCTAAGATATTATGAGCAGTTTTATGGTTACTTATTTATGGAATTATTTAATTTGAACATTGAGTGTTATTTTTTGAGATTTTAACATTATTATAGTATTTTTTATATGCAGGTTTATATATAGGGTATAAGATATTTTATGTTTCTAAAAACATTGGTTTTGGTTACTTTCTAATGACAGGAGGAATAACAAATTATCATTTTGTAGATTGTGTGTCATGTAGATGTTGATTTTAGGGATTCCGTCATGAAAAAATAATCATGAATTTCCAATTATTAGATTATGATAGGTGATCAATGTTTTAATTGATCAAAGTGTAACCAATGTTTGAAAAAAAATTATAAAATGTAATTAAATCATGTAATTTCTTTATCATGACTGTAGAAGTATCCATAAACTCTTAGAAAAAGATCTTGGGAAAAAATCAACCGTTTAAAATTATTTATAATGAGTTATTGGTATCTTCTATTCTCAAGAGTAGATTGATTTCTTCTAAATAGATTATCAATCAAATTCTATGTTCCACTTCCAACAAATATTCTCCTTATGTGGAAACCTAGTTATTTTTTTGTTCTTGATTGTCTTTATATTTCAATTTCTCTCTTTTAAAAATTATATTTTATTAACCCTTTTGATGATATATTTTTTAAAGATAATGATTTTCAACATTAAAAACATGAATCACCAAAATTATGATTAAATTGTGAGGAACTAACTTTTAATGGGGTAGAATATAATACCAATATATTTTAAAACGACACTAATTTCAAGGACATATAGGACATGAACCATCACGCTTTAACAACTGAAAAAGATTATTATTTAAATATGAATGTTAAAAAAAGATACATAATTTGAGGGTATGAATAAGAGTAAACATATTATGAAATATATATTTATATACAATGTCCATACTCAATAAAATTTTATTAAGAAATAAATAATCAAATTTCAGAGAAGTTAGTTTATGCTTTAAAAGTATCTTTTCATAAAAAATGGGTTTTAATAATTTTTGGAGATAATATTAAAAATAATATATGTTTAATTTAGAATTTTTATTAGATAAAAATGAAATTAATTTTTAAATCAACGTATAAAATATTTAATATTGTGTTTTTTTAGATTTTTCTAAAATGATTTTTTATTGAATAGTAAAAAAAATATTTTTTTGGAAATATGACTTTTGAATTCATGTATTTTATAGAAATATGTATTTTTAATGAATAGTGAAAGATTATTATTTTTTTTGTATATTTCTGATATGAATTTTTTATATATATTTTAATTTTGATATAATTTTTTTTACTTAAAAATCATTTTTTGGAACTATTTTTCTTTCCTTTTAAGGGTTTATTTTAAAATTATTTTATTCCTATTATTGGGATTGAATTTGAAAAAATATATTCCATATTTAAAATAAATATTTTTAATTTTTTGAAAAAGGATAACTTATATTTTTCATAATGAATAGAAACAATGATAAAATTTATCACCACCAAAAAGGGAAAATTTGGAGTAATAAGAGATGAAAATGGTGTGAAAAGGATTTTTAATCCACCTAATAGTTTATTTTATTCTTTCAAATTATCTTATTTCAACCATCCACTAAAATTATTTTTTTAATTATTTATTTTGGATCCATTTTTCATTGATAACGACCATTATATTATTTTAAGTAATGGAAAATTCCCAAATGTATCATTCTTGCTTTAAATATCTATTATATTTCGAGACATGTACAAAGAGTTATTATATTTAGTTATAAATGATAATTTAAACGTTAATGAATTTATTTTTCATACTAATTTAAATTTAATTTTATGTTATGAAAATATTACCTTAAATGCTTACTAAATGCTTACAAACACTAAGTGAAATCATTATAAAGAAACTGTAAATGATTTTAAAAACATTAAAAGAAATATTTTTTGGGGTATGTTAATATTTTTAAATAAATAATTAGATAAATTGAATTTATTAGTTCTTTTTAAGTGTCTTCTATTTTACTTAAATTAAAATATTGATATTTTCTAATTTAAATTTGTGAGAATTTTCCCGAAAATTACATTAATTATATCTTATGTTAAATAATATTTTCTCAAATAATTTAAAACCATTAAAAATATTATATATGTCAATTTTTTTTAATATTGTTTATAATATCAATAATTTTATATGTATTTTTCATATTTCAATTTCTATTAACATTCTTAACCCCTAATATGTAAAAAAACATTGTTATCCTAGTAATCATTAATTGTGTTAATAAGAATTTGAAACAAAGGGATAAGGGTATAAACATCACCAAAACATGTCAAGATTTTATTGTATGATATAATTTATAATTATATATATACAAAAACTTAAATACATGAGTTTTTTTCCACATAAAAATTATAATTGTTTTATCTTAATTTAACACTTTATCTAATTTCATGGTTTCTATCTCTTCACTTATATTAGGGTGAAACCTCCAATATATTCCCCACACTTCCTGAGCAAGTTATCATAAAAAAATTAAAAAATATTAAATTTTATAAATACATTCTATAGTTTTTAGTGTTCTTTAATGAGAATCTATATGGTCATGATGGAGAGATCTAAATTAGGGTCTTCAAAGAGGAGTCAATCAATTTATCCTATAATTTTCATTTTACTTGTTCACAACCTCCATTAATTACATCCTAGACATTTCAATATAATAATATTAATATATACCATATAATTACATGTTATTATATTTATGGGATAAGCTTATTTATCTCATTTACCCATTAATTGTGAAATACATCTCTTAAGCATCCTTCCATGGGGTCTACTGCCCAGAAAACTAATGTATTTCATTTTTTATGATCAACCTTCATGGTAAGTAATTATTATTAAATAGTTATATATATATATATATATTTGATATTAATTACTTATTTATTATTTTATAATCTTAATATATCATCTATCCTCGTACCATTCAAAATTATAAAAACGTTATTATCACGGGTTCGTATGTACAAACTACCATCTCTATGCAGCGTTGTTCGTTGTTTTTCAAAAACAAAAAATTATACATGCTCATGGGGATTTAGTTAATGAGGTTATTTTATTTTTATAACATGATAATCATTCTTTAAAGATAATTTTTATTTTATTTTACATCAAATGAGAATTAAAAATAATTTTCAAGTATATGTGCATGCTACTCCTCATGAGCCAATATATATTGTTCTTTATTACCTATCTACATGAATAGATCCATTATTTTATTTATTTTATAAATATTAGAATAATTTAATAATTATTATTCTAGATATTATATAATAATTACATCTTTTACCATGGTTATGCTATGAATGTTTTTTTGGGATCATGAACACAACATCATAAAAACGTCCATCGTGAACTTAATCGGTTTAGTAAATATGTTGTACATGGTAATAAAATTTATACAATATATCATGATATTGTAATTAAATTGAGAGATTTTATTAATAATGTAAATAATTAATATAATAACATTATATTCGAGCTAGTGAACAAACTTGGAAAGTAGGGAGATGATGTAAGAGATTTTTCTATAAACCTTATTTTATAATTTTAATATTTTTATATGATTTTACTCTAAAGAGATGTTCCTTATAATGTTTAAAGTATGAAATTAATATTCTAAAATATTCATTAAATTTAATTTTATACCATGTTTTATGTTCCTTATGTTTTTTAAATATTACTTCCAAACATTTTCCTGTCGGATTATTTTTGGTATAATTAAAAAAGTGTATAATAAATCATCTATAGTTTATAGAACCTAAGATGAATTTAAAACATTCTAGATAAACTTTATTTAGAATTTTGATATTAGGGTTTTATGGTTTTTAAAATAATATCCCACTTCACATTATTCTAGGAATTTGTTTTATTATTTTAATACGAAAAATGATTTTTATCATTATTTTTCATGAAGCATCAATATTCTTACACATATCTATTAAAAAGAATAATTTATATATTTTTATAGTGTAAATAAAAATTTAAATATGTTTTATCAATTTTATGGGCCAAAAAATTATGCATAATGACGTGTGAGACAAATAAATGTCTCCAATTAAAAGGGAAATAATTATTTTCTCTAGAGAATTATGTTGGAAACAACTGAGAATACAATTACACTTATATGAGTTCTATAATGATGATATACAAAGTTACCAACATTAATTTTTTATTATTTATAATTAGTTTTCAAGGGAATATTTTATTTTATGAGGTATTTTAATTTTGTTTTTTTTATGGAATATCTATTCCCTAAAATACTGAAAATATATTTCTTAAGAAATTGTTTTTCATGGAATATTAGGTTTTTAAAGTATATATCGTGATTATGATTTCAAAATTATGTTTTATTATAATTTATTTAGTTAAAAGACATGGACAATAAAGATTTTTATGAGTTATTTAATGATTATATGAGTTTAAAAAATATTATATTATAGGAGAACACACTTTTTTGATAAAAATAATTTGAAATTAACAAAATAAGTTATTTTATCATCATACATATCACTTTACTAAGATTTTTTTGCATTCCATATCTTTACTTTATTTTTAATTGGGATTATTATTTATATAAATGTTAACAATGTAAAACTTTTATATATGGGAGTTTAATTGAATGAAAAAAGAGTTTCATTATAAATTATTTTATTTCATGGAAATATGGATACTATCAAGAAATGTCAACTTTTATGTAATAGTGTTTCCTAATTCCCTAAAAGAATAAACTAAAAGGTTGTTGGGTAATTTAGTGATCTATTAATTCCATTTCATGTCGTCTGTCTTGGAAAATTAAATATGGGTCAACTTTATTGCTACTAATTCTAGAAATGTAATGATTAGGTTTTTTGAATCAGATCCAAGTGTATGGGTTCATGGTGGTAATTATAATTTCAAATATTTAGTCAATTTTTTGAAATGTAAATCACTATTTCAAAAAAATTTGCATTTAAATAAAATTATATAATACATGGAATGATAATTCTCTCTTGAATAAATAACATTTCCTTTTTTATAAGTGATTAAATTTATTTTTTTATTTTTTCATAATTATTATCTGATTTTTTTTATTTATAAACTATTTTAAAATGAATTTTTTTTAAAATTTGGTAATTCAAATATCTAAATTTTAAATAAAAATTAATATTTTACTAAATAATTAAAATACATCCTTATTAAAATGTATTTTTATTTATATTTTTGGATCCTTAAATCATGAAATTATTTTATAAGGTTTCAGTATTTATAATTAACTATTTTAACCATTGGATAATTTTAATTGGTAACATTTTACTAGTTTCAAGGATCAGGTTACTATTTTAAGGCCCGATAATTATATAAAATGGTCAGTTACAATTCCAAAAGTCATGTAGTTATTATACATCATATAAATGCAAGTTATTAACTGTTTTATCAATTCAATCAATTCTATATCAAATTATTTATATTATTCATTTCTTTTTTAATAGTTAGTTTCTTTATTTGTAAAGTTGTTATTGTTTGGGACGATTCTAGGAGTCCACAATTTCTGATAATTTTTAATACTTATTATGTTATTTTTTTTTGTGTATTTCCCCATTTTATCAATTTTAATTTTATAATAATATTTATACATAATATGTAAAGTTTTATGATGATGTAAAAAATGATTTTTTTTTAAATTTTGTTGGTGATTTTTACTTATAAGTTGGAAAAAATATGAAAAACAATAGTAATAAATATATGGGTTTTTGTAATTGGGGTTGAGAATTATGTTTCCCATTTTGACACTCATAATATTCCAATAGTATCATTTATTAATCATTTTTATGTTCTTAGAATCGAATAACAATTTAGAAGGGGGGTCGAATTAGATGTTCACTTTTTATAATTTTCAAAACATTAAGAAACATAACCCATACAACATGTTAATAATTATTTCCACATGAAACCTTAGATAATACTTAAGCTTATTTGAATAGTAATAAATGCAAGGCATACATGATTTACAAGGATTTACCTCAATGAGATAACCTACATCCTTTCCATAACCACTATAGTGGGTATATAAAAATCCACCACAGTGAAAACGTGAATACTACTCTTGTCAACTCCCATTAGACACATTTTATCTCCCAATGAGGAATATTAAATTGAATACAATCAGTTTACATTGTTTTCTTAAAGAAAAATTAAGAGAACACTAGAATAAAAACATTGTTGAATTTTCTCAACAAATGATCAGTCTGAATCCTCAGTCTGATTTGGCTATGTCTGGTCTTCTCAATACCGTAATGATGGTTCTTATTTTTACTTTCCATAAACACCCAATGAAAACTTCTTAAATATAGTGGGAACCTTGTAATTTGAATTCTCTAGTGCTCCACCAATTTTGTGTGTGTGAAATTTACAATTGATCGAATGATCTAAGAACATATTTATAGTAAACTCTAAAAACAAGTGAGGGAAACATGAAAATAATTCCCGATTCCTCAAATCTCAAAATCTTAGAAAATAACATGCATTTAATTGTCAATAATTGACTTCTTAAAACATCTATATATTTCTCCTAGATCTACTCAATGTTGAAATTTAGGTTTGTTATTACTAAAACATGGCTCTTATTTTTCCCGAAACATGCTAAAAAATAGTTTAGATTTTTTCAGAAATAAGATCAGAAATGTGGTACATTTTTCTTAAATACATTCTCATAAAAGTGGTTCTATTTTCTTAGAAACATGTGCATAAAAGTGGTTTAGTTTTCACAGAAACATTCTAGAAATGTGGTTTAGTTTTCTCAAATAATTTCTAAAAAAGTGGTTCATTTTTCTTTATAAAAAAAGATCCAACTTATTTAGAAAATATGTTCTTATTTTCTCATAATCCATATTCTAATTTTCTTAAAATTCATGTTCTTGTTTTCTCATAATTTATGATTTGATTTACTCAAAATTTATGTTATGATTTTTCTGGAATTTATGTTCCAATTTCCTAAGAATTTAGGTTCTGATATATGCTAAAATCAGGTTTAGATTTTTGTAGAATTCATGTTATTATTTTCTCAGAATTTAGTTTCCAATTTTCGCAGAATTCAGGTTCTAATTTATTCATAATTTATGTTCAGATTTCTTAAAAATTCAGGTTCAAATTAGTACAGAATTCTGGTTCTGATTTGTGTTGAATTTATGTTCCTATTTTTGCAGAATTCATGTTCAGTTTTTTGTATAATTTAGGTTATGATTTGTCTAGAATTATTGATCTATTTGGTTCAAAATTATAGATCTAATTTCTCAGAATGTTTCTCAGAAATCTAGATCCATTTTTTCTTAGAATGTTGCTCTAAATTATGGATATGATTTTTCCTAGAATGGTTCTAAGTATTATAGGTCTGATTTTCTCAGAATTTTTCTCATTAAAAGTGTTTAAACATCTTCACAATTTCATCAATAACATTTATCATGAAATGTTTCATGATTTCTAAGAACTTTAAGATCATAAATCATCGTCTAATTTATTTAGAATGTTTGAAAAAAACATTATATCTTCTGAATCTACAACAAAACCATTTTTCAAGAATAATTATAAAAAAAGACATCAGCAACATATTTCAAACTCAATCACTTTTTTCAAATTCAACAACTTCATTTTTTCTATGCAACTTCCTTCAAACCCAGTAATATCCTTTAAGCTCAGAAACTTCCTTAAACTAAAAATCTTATTTATTTTTCAAAAATAATGAAAAACATCTAGCAAAAACCACCCTCATCATCCAGTATATCAAATATATTATTCAACAAAATTTATTTTTCAAAAAATATAATTTTTTTTAATAAAACACCACATATGTTAATCATTATCTCCCTTTGGATTTTTTGACAACCATTAGTAACAACTTTTCCAACTCTCATAATTTTCCAAAAACTCATGTTTTTGAATTTTATTATAATATAAAATTTCTACAAATATTGTGTTTTAACACCACACAATTAGATAATCCAATATTTTTGAACTATTTCTATCCGTTGGTGGAAAGAAAATTTTACAACCATTTAATGATAATCTCCCCCATTCTAAAACTTCCCATTTACTTTTATCTTTTATTTCTCACTTTTCATTTAATATCTAATTTTTTTCTCGCCCATTAATTGAAAACCACAACTTCATATTCAAAAAATAATGCTAATTAAAATCTTATTATAATGAAAAATGTGTTTCTTACTCTCCCCATTTGTCAAGATCATCTAAATCATAATGGGTGTAATTCCTTATGAGGTTTTATAAGACATGGGAGGATGCTGAACATAGAGTTACCACATAAAATTCAACAAACCATTACTTCAACATTTCTTTTTTAAAGATATCAGCAATATGATACATGGATGATCAGTATTCCTGAAAAACATCTCTACCAGCAAATTTCACTTTTATAAAGTGAAATTTTATACCAATTTTTTTGATCTTTAGTGTTGGACATGATTTATAGAAAGGTGAACTGCACTATAATTTTCACAAAGTATATTCAATGGTTTATAAACATTGACTTTCAAAACTTCTAGCTTATCTTTAATCCATATCATCTGAGTACAATCTTGAGTAGCTACAAATATTTGGATTAACCTATGCTCAAGGTTTCTAAACTTAGTTTCTTACTATTAAAACTCACAAAACATTCACATAAGAAAAATGTTCTTCTAGAAGTCGATTTTCTATCATTATAATAACCATCACAATTAGCATAAGTGTAACCATGACAAATTAACTCACAATTTCTTTTGTATAACAACCCATATAAAGTTGTTCCTTTGATATATATTATAATCCTCTTTTCTACTAACATATTTGATTCATTAAGATTACTTTAATAACATGAACATGAAGTAAAAACATAAACAATATC
Organism: Viscum album; assembly: GCA_963277665.1. Classification (NCBI taxonomy): domain Eukaryota; kingdom Viridiplantae; phylum Streptophyta; class Magnoliopsida; order Santalales; family Viscaceae; genus Viscum; species Viscum album. The sequence continues at coordinate 1,881,950,889 of OY728136.1, forward strand.
ATGTAGTGAATTTATAAGGTAAATAAGACATCCTATCATCTTAAAAAAATCATTCTTATTCACACTTATTCATAATTAATCTTTCTTAAAAATTGTGCTCACTGAAATAAGATTTGAAACATTGTTTTATTCTACAATTCAAAACATATTTAATAATTCCTTGGGTTACATTTCATGATATAAGGAAATTTATCTTTTTTTAACTTGCAATACATGGAAGAAATTTAATTCCACCAATATTGTCATTTCAAAGTTATTCTTCATCTCTTTATAAAACTCTTCAAAAAACTTTTGTTCATCCCCAAAACAATTATATCATCCACATAAGCAATTAAAATTCATCTTCCAAAGTTAGAATTTTTCTCATACATGTTGCTATCATATGTACCTATAGACAAGATCACCTTTCTCAAAATAATTACAATCTTTGAATACAATGCACTTGGAGCCTGTTTCAACACATTACAATATTTATTCAATTTAAAAACATTGGATTCATCCTCATCAAGTAAAACATCATAAATTTGTTCAATTAAATCTTCATCCTCAATCTCTCCATCTAATAAAGCTGACATTACATCCATCTATGAAACAATTTCATTATGATGTGAATTAATTGCAGTAAACATTTGAATATATTCCCGCCTTGAAATGGGGGTAAAGGCTTCATCAAAATCCACACCTTCCACATGTGGATATCCATTACAAACAAGTATTTAATTCTTTCTGGAAACTTATCCATTATCATTCAATTTATTTTGGTAAACACACATAGTTATTAAAAAATTTATTTGTTGGCCTTTGAACAATTTCCCATGTCTCATTATTCTCAATATGATCTAATAGTTTATTCATAGCATCCAAACTTTATTTATGTTGAATAGACTCTGAAACTAATTTTTTTTTCAACTTTTGAGATATGTGATGTCTGATTTTATAATATCAACTTCATTGTTTTCTAAACTAAAGCCTTATGATTCCCAATAATTTTTTTAGATTCAAACTAATTTCGTAAGGTAGAAAAATTCATTCTTTTATCCCCAGAACCAATTTCTTCACCACATGACTCATATGAATCATGATGAGGTTTTTTTGGATAACATTCACTATTCATGGATTTCTCAAATGTTTAATCCTCATCATTCTAAACATCTATTCTTCCATAACGTTGATATTCAATTAAAATCACATCATATGAGTCCAACAACTTATGTAAACATTTGTCCCACCTCTCTCATTTGGTGAATAACCCACGATAGATTCTTTACTTAATTTTCATCAAAAATTTCTAAATCCAAATATTTTACTTTAAAAAGACATGGACATCCAAAAAATTTGAAGTATATCATTGATGGTATTTTTTATACCACATTTCCGGAGGGTAAATTTTGGTATGAAGTCTTAACATGCATATATTTTGAACATGTAAAGAAAAGAAAAAAGCTACTCTCCAAGAGAATTTTGAATGTTGTTATTATACTAACATAATTCATTCCATTTCCACCAAGTTCCAATTATTCCTATATGGTACTCCATTTCTTTGTGGAGTATAAGGGGTAATATAATGATGTTTGAAACCATTATTTCATAGTTAAGATTCTAAAGATTTTTTATGAATTTATTACCATTATCATTTCTCATCTTCTTAATGGAAACCCCCAATTATTTATCAACATATTTTCTGAAGAACATATACATTTCAATAGCCTTGGACTTGTGATTCATGAACATGATGTTTATTAACAGAGTGAATTCGTCAATATAATTAAGAAATTATAAATACTCTTTTTTTTATTGATTTTTCATTGGCCCACATAGAACAGAATGAATAAGCTCACATGGTTTTCTATATTGAGTCTCAACTCCATTATCACCTTTCATGGTCATATTTCTTATCTACAAGGTAATAAAAACATCTTCATCTCTTCTTTTAAATTATGAAAAATTCCAAACAATAATGAATTAAAAAATCATATTCATGTTCTTCTGGCCAAGGTGGCCATGTTTTTGGTGCCACAACTTGTTTTCATCTTCAGCACTCAAATAATTACAGTTATTGAATTATCCAATTAGGTAGATATTCCCACACGTTCTTTCATCCTTTGTAATTAATTTTCCATTGCTCACATTTTTATGATACATGAATCCTTTTTTAAGATTACTTCATTTTCATCATCAAAATTTTGACTTACACTATGTAAGTTATGTTATTTCTGATGAACAAGAATGAATTACAAAGATTTAAGTTTCTCTGGTTGAATCTCTACCATTCTGATTCTATAATATTTAAGTAACTATCATTAACAAGAGTAACTAATCCTCCATCATGATTTTAAACATGTTACAATATTTTAATATTACATGTCATATTTGAAGAACATAAAATATCGAAAATATATGGTTTGTTCCCCTTTCTTTATTTCAAATCCATCTCAACCACAAAATCCCTCTCACCATCCTTCTTATTTTCATCTTTATATTCATTCTTATAATAAAAAACTTTTTATAGAGGGATTTACATATATATTTCAGCATGATTACTAAAATGATCACATGTTCCAGAAATATCTTCTATATATTCAAATTAATTCTTTGTTGGATTGTTTCTTGACATCTTTAGATTTCACATTTTTATCTTTTTGTTAGTGAGGATATTTACTCGTTCTTCTTTCACTATATCTTCCACTTTTCTAAAGACTTATTTTGGGTGGAGATATATTGCACCCAAAATTATAATATCTATTCCCATAGATTTCATAACACCAGAAATAGCCCTCATAATTTGATTTTTCTTTTAAAGAGTGATCTCCCTCTATAGAAACATTATTGATGATGATAAATTCTGTCCGCCTTAACATTCTCTGGATATGGACCATATTTTCCTTTAAGTGAGGTTTTTAAATTTTGTAGATTTCATTTATTTGTCAAAACCTTTTCCACCTTATAATTCTCAAAACTTCTTCCAAAACACAAAATGTTGAAATAATTTGATAAATCATTATATTTGGTATGAGGAGATTTCATATGATTCTCGTAATGAGAATTCACATAAATGTTAGATGTCTTATGTTTTACTTGTGTTGCTTTGTTGAAGTTTTAATTCATCTTCCTTAGTGTATTTATATACCAACGATGTTTTGATAGCAAATTGTAAACTTATTCTTAAATGGATTCCATATTCTCATTATGATCTTCAATCCCATTTCCCTATTCATCATTTCAATGTTTGTAACATAAAATATCCTAAATGAATTTATCCTCCTGGTTGATGAAAACTTTTCTTCCCCTAGAAACATCCTCACGGTCATTCTTTATTACAATCATTTCTTTCTTGAGATATTTTTTTGTTCATGATAGGAAAGAAGTTCGGTTCTGAGTTAACACTCTCTATAAAATTATTCACCAACATCATCACTCTTTGAGGAGACTTTTGTTTTCTCAAATTTTTTAATGGTGTATCTGAATTATTGTGAACATTTATCTTAAAAGGAATCATTTTCAGTGGATTCTTATTCAACCTTCTTTCTCAATATTCTTCAATTATTTACGAAGGACTTCTTCTTTAAATTTTTAGAAGAATTCTCTTCTTTGACATTTTTTTCTACTACATCCATCACAAATTTTTATCAGAATCATCTTGATATTATCCAAATATCTTCTCGGGTAAATTAATATGAATGTGGATAATTACACCACACTTGAAAATTTTGAGTGGAAGTTTCCTCTATACTTTCATCTTCCTCTTCAATAGTTCTTAGATTAAAGTGACATGATTTTTTTCATTTTTCTCATCATCATCCTTGTCAATGGCTTCACAAGGATCACATTCCTCAACTTCATGTATTTTCATCTTTTTCATGGCTTCAAAATAAATTTTATCTTCTATTTTGTTCAAAGGATTGGATATTTTCCCATTTCATTAGAAAAAATAATTTTATGCAATTCATCCAACGTGAAATAATGGTTATATTATATGGTATAAATTTTAGAGTCAAACTTGTCCAAAAAATTTCTCATAAGTTTCTTCACAACTGTTGAATCTTCTAAGGAATCTTTGAATCCTTTATCTTTTAATAAAATTTCATTAACTCTGGTGAAGTATTGATAAATTATTTCATCATATCTCATTCTGATGTGTTCATACTCACTACTCTATATTTGTTTCTTAGCCTCCTTGAAATTTTTATTTCTTTTGAAATTATCCTCTACCTTTCCCCACATGATTTTTGATGTTTTTAGACCCATCACCTTCTAATAAACATCATTTGATAAGGACCTGAGAATAAAATTTCTAGTCATTACATAACTTCTATATTCCTCTTATCATCGATTATCATAGGATCATTTTCCCAACAGGTGGGAAATTGATAATAGCTGTATCAAAATAATTAAGGCTAAGTGATAAGATATAATGAATCATCATATTTTTCATCTATAATAATATTTTCCATCGAATTTTGGAATTACAATAATATTGACAAAATTGATATTCTCCCTGATAAGGATTAAATAAGGGGACCTCCCACTAGTACAACATAAAGTTATAAAGATCAAATAACAACTGAGAAGGGGTTATGGAGGACAAGTTATTCACTTTTTATGTTTCAAAACATTAAAAAACCTAACCCCAGCAACATGTTAAGATTTACTTCATTATAAAACATTAAAAAATAATTATGCTTGATTGAATAGTAAAGAAAGTAAGGAACATACTATTTACAAGGTTAGAACTCAATGTGAGAACCTAAATCCTTGCCATTTCCACTCTCATGGTTCTATAGAATTCCACTATAATGAAAAAGTGAGTAGTACTTGTGTTATCTCCCATTAGACACCTTATATCACCCGATAATAAAGATTACACTAACTATTATGAGTTTGAAATGATTTATTAAGGAAAAAATGATCCAAACATAATAATTAAAACATTTTTGAATCTACACCACAAATTCTGAGTTTAAATCCTCTGTTCAATTTGGATAATTCTCGTCCTCTCAGTACGGTAAGTATAGTTCCAAATATTCCTTTCGTTAATCAGTTAATGAAAACTTCTTCACTCATGTGGGAACCTTTCACATCAAATTATCCAACACTACGACTTTTTCATGTGTGTGAAAGATATAATTGAGGGAATGATCTGATCACATTTTATAGGAAACTCAGAAAACAATGGTAGGAAACATGAGAATATTTACCACTTCCACAGATCTAAAAAAATTCCTCAAATAATTCTTAGTTAATCATTAATATTTTTCTTCATAAAAACTATTTAAATTTGTATAATATTTACACAAAGATAAAATTTGAGTTTGAAAATATGGAATCTTGACTCTGATTTTTCAGGAAACATGCTTAAAAATGTAGTTCTGATTTTCTCAGAATCATGCTTTAAATTGTTGTTCAGTATTCATAGAAACATGCTTAGAAAAGGTGTTTAGTTATATCAGAAACGTGATTATAAAAGTGGTTCATTTTACTTCGAAACATGTTTAGAAAATTTATTTAGTTTTTTAAGAAACATGTTCATAACATTGGTTCAATTTTCATAGAAACTTCCTCAAGAAAAAGGTTCAGTTTCCTCTGAAAGAAGATCAAAACAGTTGTTTAGGTTTCTTCAAAAAAATAGGAACTATTTTTTTAGAAAAAAGTTTTTGATTTTCTCCGAATTTAGGTTTCGATTTTATTAGAAATTCAATTTTCTCATAATGGAGTTTCCGATTTCCTTATAATTGAGCTTCCAATTTGAGCCAAATTTAGGTTCCGAGTCGTAAAAAATATTGGATTATATTTTCTCATAATTCTAGTTATTATTTCAACATATTTTAGGTTCTGATTTTCTAAGAATTTGCATTCTGATTTCCTCAGAATTAAAGTTCTTATTAGTATAAATTCAGGATTCGATTTGTACAGAATCCATATTCTGATTTTTTTTCAATTCAGGTACTGATTTGTACAGAATTCTAGATATTATTTTCTAAGAATTATGATTCTGAATTTCCCATAATTTTGCACAAAATTTTGGATTCTATTTTTATCTGAATTTTGCTAAAATTCTGGATCAGATTTTTCCCAGAATGTTGCTCAAAATTCTAGATCTTATTTTTCTCAGAATTTTGCTCGTTGAATGTATTAAAAAATCATCTAAATTTGTTCAATAGTTTTTATCAAGAAACTTTTCATGATATTAAATTACATAAAGATCATAAAATCATCTTTAATTTATTTATAATTTTTTAGAAACATTCTAACTTTTGACTCTTAAACAACGCGTTTTTCAAGGGTTTTCTACAACAAGAAGGACCTCAACATCATCATTCATACTTAGAAAATTTTTTCTTTCTTTGAAACATACATCAAATATAGTAGGTTCCTTTAATCTCATAAACATACAGAAACTCAACAACATCTTTCTTTCTCAATAAAAAAGACAAACTACAACCAACCATCAACCTCGTGTTCTTGTATATCAAAAACATTCTTCAACAAAAAGGTTAGTTGTCAACATATATTAATATTTGTTAAAAAACCCCACAAACAATATTCACATTTAGAAATTATCTTTAAATAACGATTTATTATAACACAATTTTCCATTTCCACATGGGAACACTTTATTTTTGATAAAATAGAATTGGTGAACATAATATCTTCATTTTATGATTAATTTCATATTTTTAATAATTTTTTTCACAAACAATAAATTTTTTATTTTTGAATATTTCTATATTATATATGTTCATGTAACACAAATATAAAAATTATATTGTATATTATGTCGGACATATATTTTATATTTACTTTTATATCAATTATTAAATCGTTGAAATAATAGTTAATTTTAAAATAGCACTTTTAATTTTTATATTGATGAAAATATGTATAATATATTAAAATGTAAAAATAAATTTAATATAGTGGAAATATAAAATAAAATTACATTTGTATTTCATCTTTATCCACATATAATCCCAATAGAATTAAAATTTCAAAAGAAAATAATCTTTATAATTTATTAAATCTATTACATAATGCTTTATTTTATTCTAAATATGTTTCATGTCCCTATATACTCACTGAAAATCAAATAGATTATATTGGTGTTGTAGTCGGATAATGTAATAATGTTATTAATCATGTATAAATCATAGAAGAAAATGTCTTAAAATTTCGAGAAATCCTTTTTATTGGAATTAAAATAAATCCATTATATTAGAAAATTTAAATAATTATTATGAAAATATAAAATATCATGATAAATATATTCCTTAAGAAAATAGTTTTCATTTCGTTAATGAACATGAATTTTTTTCTAATTTTATAAAAAAAATAATCAATATTTTAAAAGTAAGTTGATACCATTTTGGATAACACATTTTTTATATAATTTATAATTTAATATCCTAAATTAGATACTAGTATAAATGTATATTGTTTAATTTTAATATAGAACAGAAATTTCACTAAAATATTGATAAAACAATTTCACAATTGTGCTTTATTATTTTATATAAACCAATGTCCGTGGATTTAATTGAATATTAGTTTATGTTATAAATAATAAATATGTAATGTTATGAGATTTATCCAAGATGGTTAGATTGGGTGGAGATAATTTCATACTACACTGATCTAAATATTATGAAAGGAATGTGATGGTTTTTTTACAATAAAATGATAGTTTTATTGGTTCTTAAGTGTGTTAATATACATTGATTATATTTGGAATAAGTAATATGATTTTTTGGATATTTTTAGAAGTATATGGAGTCTTAGTTAGTTATGTCATGATTTTTAAGGGAATCGTTTTTGAAAGAAAAACGATATGAAGAATTTTTTTGGTATAATGTGGTTGGGTGAATTGGGTATAATATAATAATTAGAACTACATTGAGAAGAATGATTCTATAAGGAATATAAAAGTAACATATATTAGTAAATTGTATTAGATGGTGTAAAATCAACCATAACACTTTTAAAACATATTATATCATATTTTGTATATTCCAAATATAATAATGTGTTGTATTTAGTAAAAGTCCAATTCAATTATTATAAAAGAATACACTACATCAATTAAATTCTGTATTGAAAAATATTTACATCTTATAAAACATTTCATTTAGTTTTGTATATGTTCATATTATAATGTCTAATATAGTAGTATATCTAGTAAACTACATATAAAATAGTGTTTATTATGTTATAGGGTGATAAATACTTTGTATTATTAAAATATTCAATACTAAGGGATATATCAAACAATAATTTCAGGTAAACATAAAATAGAATTAACCCTATGTATGTGTTCAACTCACAAAACATATATATGGAAGCTGGTTTTTATATTAAAATATATTTGAATGAAATGTCTATTGGTAATCATATTAAGATAAGTCACCACTAACATGACTAAATTAGTGTCTTATTTCATAATAATTACATTATATTGAATCAGTTAATGTAATTTTTTTATACAAGTTCCAAAGTAGTTAATTATATTATTTAATAATAAAATATGTCTTGATTATTGGTTATATGATTATTTAAAAAGAAACAATAGTGGAAATTAAAATATGAATAAAAAATGGAAATTGATTAGATCCTTAAAATGAATAAATGTGGACACAAACAAAGAGGGTGTGAATATATAGTATATAAGGTATTCCTAAAAAGATAAATATTTTTTATGATATTTAAAATTTGAGATAATAGTAATATATTAACATTACATATATAATTGATAATGTTATTACCATAATGAAAACTTTGAATGTGGAAAATAAATTAGAGCCATGCTATATATTTCATTATTGAAATCAAGTGTGTGACAGAAATATCAAAATATGTAAATCTAAATTTTCGTTATCAAATCAATAATATGTAACCTAATTAAACATGGTAGTACCAGATTCATTATATTTTTTTAGAAATAATTTATATATGAAAAAAATTAATTGAAATTAACTCATTTAGTTATGATATCTAAATATAGTTCTCTTGCTGATGAATCATTGTTCCATGAATGATCCAAGATAAATCCACAAAGTACATACACTAATGAACCATATACGTTGGGAACATTATCAAGTCATAGTTATATCAATGAATAAAACAATATATTGATTTAATATTCCTATCTAATCACAATATAAAATTTGACCCAATCTGTGAAGGAATGACTAATTCGATCGTGTTTTTTACTCAGAAATATCTCCCTAAAAAATGATAGAGAACATGGGTTGAATAAAAATTATTTAATGGGGACTATTAAGAGGTATTGTGGATTAAAATAAACATATATATCTAGGTTAAATTTCTCAAAATTGGAATTAGGTATTTAGAGATGTTTGAAAACATAAATCGAACCCAAAAACCCACTTATAACTTATAAAAATGTCATAAATGTCAGTAATATTTCATCACTCACATATAAAACTCTAATAGGTCTCATGATGCAATAAAATCAATTAAATCAACTCTAATCTCATTGATTATTTTAACTAACATTGAATAAAACAATTTCATTCAAAAAATTATTTTTCCCATATTCATGTTTTACTGTTAAATAAATTATTGATACCCTGAGAATTGAATTCAATTAATATTATTAAAAAAATTAAATAACATAAATTTGAACTTATTTAAATTGTTCAAAATTCTATGTTCATGATCCTAAATAAGTAGGGACAATATTTCCCAAAAAAATCAATCCATTTGAATTGGTGTAATGTATGAATATAAATTTTATATGACACTCTAAACAATTATCAACATAATAATGATTCATAAACATATACTAGTAATCATATCTACCATCACATCATAGTTCCAAAATATATAAGGATTAATGATAGCTGTGAAAACCACCCACAAACACAAATTGTGTAATATAATCTATTTTTCTCTCTATATCATATATATATGGATAAATAATTTTCACCATTTTCCTTTAATGATTTATTTTTTTCCTATAAATTTATTGTTTTGAAATCCATTTTTTTTATTTCTTACAGGGATTTAGTCAACATTATCCAATCCTTATTAAATTCTATATACAGATTATTCCCATATTTAGATTTAAGAAATATTACCATGATAATTTTATCAATGTAGTACCACTAAGATAGATATAGAGACACTATACCATGCCACAAACAGAAACTATCATTGGTTTTATCAAGTATTAGAACAGCTTATTTAATGGTAGAAAATTATAATGATCTCAGGTTTATAGACTAATACTATCACGAACCGTCCCCCAGGTATTGTTCCGTGACTACCCCAAGCACGCCTTGCATAGGCTAGGGGCTTTCGAATTGCATCGAAGGCGTATTCCCTAAAACTGGGAAGGCATTGCCTTTATAACCTGTAACACACACAACCGAGCACCAATAGAGATATGAACTCAAGTAAAAGGAATAGTAAACAGAGTGATTATAGTAAGTAGAAGGGTCCAGAATACAAGACCAACTGGAAATTACAAGAAACTTAAAGTATAATTAAACAGGAACAGCTCATGCGATCACTTGCCAATGATCCTACCTAAACGTTAGGTAAAACTCTTGAACAGTCATATCTAGGGTACGCCTCGTCTAAGGTCCACCTCCGAGCTACCTCTATTCCTAGTACTCTCATCCTCAGTCATCGTTATCCTTCATCTGCACCAAACATAATAGGGTTCGAGCATAGCTTGTGTAGGGGCGAGTATAACGATACTCAGTAGGGACCCCGAGACCCTCAAGGTCTCACAAAATCCACCAAGGATAAACCACACATCATGAAATCAATAAACATCCCTACATAGGTATATGCCCATACATATACCTAAGTTAACACTTATACCCATCTCAATCATGAGGAAAAACACCGAGTCCAACTCAAAGCCCAAAGATCAATTGTTCCATAAAGGATGAAATTCCGCGAAGGAAAGTACCACACTGGTACGCCACACAGAAGAATACCACCATGGTATTACCATGAAGGAATGTACCACTCAGGAAAAAAGTCAAATCACACTAGGTATAACATAGGTACAATAGTTGAGATGATTAGAAGTAACTACCGAATCATCTTACTCTGTTAAGAGGCAGACGCACACAGGATCGCTCGGTACTGATCCACATAGCATCACTAGGTGCTGACCCACATAGGATCGCTCGATGTTAACCCACACAAGATCACTCGGTGCTGACTCACATAGGATCACTATGTGCTGACCCAAATAGGATATCTTAGTTTTGAACCACACAAGATCACTAGGTTCTGACCACACAGGATCGCTCTTCGTTATTCACGTCACAGCCAGCTACTGGGTTCTCGCACTACGTTCTCTTGTCTTCGGAAAGGTCCTCTCCACACGCCACTGGTCAATACTCCAACTATCATAAATTCTAATTATGAATTATCCTAAAGTTCTTTCACATCATAGGGTTCTCATGAGAATAGACAGTGCGTCAATCAGACGTCCGGTCTGTAAGTTATTAGCCTTTTAGTCTTGAGGGCCCGGTTGAATTCGTTCTTGATCCAACCCAACTATTTCCTAAAATTATCAAAATATTAAATGAGGTTTACCAAAAGGACCATCTCTCTCCAAGGTTTCTGGCACCGCTAACAGTTCATCAAATGGACGTCAGGTGCCAAAGTTAGGGCCAAATGAGTGTAAATTGGTCGTAGTGGGTCTGGGTCTTGTCTGATCCGACCCGACCCGGTTTGGGTCGACCAGGCCTGACCTACCAATGATGCGGTGGCCGAGAGGGTTGTGAGGGGCCGTGCTGGTCCGTAGAGGCTGCAAGGGGTGCCAAGACCGCGAGGGGCGTATAGGCCGCGAGGGGGCCATAGAGAGCCGCGAGGAATCGTGGAGGGCCGTGAATAGCACGACAAGACACAGGGCAACACGACGAGGATGCGGGGTGGCGTGGGGAGGCCATTGGGTGCCGCGACGAGGAGGTTGGGTGGTGCGGGGAGGCAGCTGGGCAGAGGGGGCCGCGGGGCGGAGGGGGCCACAAGGGGGGGGGGGGGGGCGTGGGCGGCATGGACCACAGACAGCGTAGGGGGTGGGGCTGCGCCGTTTGGCCATCTCCTTCGACACGACCGGCGGTGGTGCCGACCGCTGTTCTCGTGTTCCACCAGTGCCAAACGCCAGCACCAGTCGCTGTCACCATAATGAAGAACACACAAGAAAATAAAGAATGGCAGAGGGGTTGGTCCATGTTTGTTTCGCCTACATCCTCTGCATTAGAGTGGTAAAAAATTTGTCAACAAAAACATGAATCAAGAACATCAAATTCCACAATCCTCCGACATTGATTTTTCCCAACCCACAGAAAAAGAATACTATTTCTCTTTGTTTAAAAGGGATGAAAATGGGAAGTATAACCATTCGAAAACAACCCCTACCTCTTTTGATTTGTCAATGAAGGTCTCAAGTAAGGAGATGACGTCATTGGGGATAGACGAATGTCGGTGACATCGGCATTTCCTATAGCATCGATGGAGATGTTCCCCGTTGGAGATACATTGATGGAGTTTTGGGAGCTTTTCTCCCAATTTACGTTTTCCACCACTTTCCCCAATTCCACAAAAATGAGGGAATTCGATATTATTAATTTAAATTAAGTAGATTAATAAAGTTGGCACAAATTAAATTGGCATCTTGGCTTAATTAATTGGCCCAATTAATTTTACAAGTGTTGGAAAAGTTAATCTTGGAGGGAGTGCAAGAGGTTTCTCAAACTTAAGAGGGGAGTTCAAGGGGGTTTTGGTCATTGGTGGTCCCCACCACCATAACCCACTTGGTGGGTTGGCTCAGGTGGTCCCCACCACCATAACCTCAAATGGGAGGTTTACTTCTGGCGGTCCCCACCTCTCCACTTCCTCAATGGAGATCCAACAAATAAAATAAAATTTAAGTTTATTTTATTTTATTATTTCCATGAAAACCCAAAAAAAAATATATTCCACCCTCGACCAACTTCCATCGAGGTGAAAGACCCCTTAATTGAATACCGGTGCTGCGAGTTAAATGGTGTCCTCAGATTTCAATTCTGAGCACCGGTTCAAAAGATAAAAAAACCTACTCGCACGTTTACTGAATATACCTGAAAAAAAAGTTTAGAAATTCATTTCATGCGCTTCATGCCTCAGAATCAGGCGACCTAAATTTTCTTGTACTCTTAAAATTCCCATAAATTAAACAAATTACATGGAAATACTGGGTCTTTACATTCAATCCACCTTAGGGCTTTATGTCCCTATATGTGACATCACAAAACATGGAAAAAAAGTGGGGGTATTGACCGCGTATCTGAGCCACCCACTCCCATGTTCTCTCCTGGAGGTTCCCATGCTGCCAACGCACACACAATAGAGGTATTGCATGCCCATGAAGGACCCTCTCCTATCGATACACAATATCTACTAGAACCTTATTAAAAGTTGCCTCATCGTAGACATCTAACTCTCTGTGGTCGATGATGTTAGAATGGTCGTGCACGTATCTCCTTAGTTGAGATACGTGGCAGAATTCGTGCACCTGGTGAAACTAAGGTTGAAGAGCTATGTGGTAAGCCACCTCGCCAACACTTCAGAGGACCTGAAAAGGTCCAATGAACCTCGAAGATAACTTGCTGCCTCAGCCAAATCATTGTAATCCTCATCAAGTTGAGTCTCATAGAAAGATGTGGTCTCCATCCTCAAACTCTAAAGGTCTCCGTCTCCTGTCGGAATATGACTTCTTCCTACTATGTGTAGTCTCCATCCGCTCCTGGATGATATGCACCTTCTCTGTGGTGGCTTGTACCATCTCTAGTCCCACTAGTGTTGACTCCCCTGTTCCAGTCTAACAAAAAGGATATCTGCATGGTTTCCCATAAAACACATCAAAAGGTGACATCCAAATGGTGGAGTCACAGATTTTGTTGTATGAAAACTCTACCAAAGTTAGGTGATCCTCTCATCTGTGATAGATTTTGAGGACCCAAGCATGTAGCATGTCGCCGAGGGTCTGAATGGTTCACCCAGTCTGACCATCCATCTAAGGATGGATGGTGGTGCTCAAATGATGTTGCTTCCTGAAAGCCTCCTACAACCCCTTCCATAGTCTGGATGTGTAATGTACATCAAAATCAGGGACAATCATTGAGGTTACTCTATGTAGCCGCACAATCTCAGGCACATAGAGGCATCCCAATCTCCTTATTGATCTCTGCTCTATGATTAGTAGGAATTGGGTTGACTTGGTGAGTCAGTCGATGATCACCCAAATCAAGTCCTGACCCCTAGATGTATGTGAATGTACTGTCACCAAGTCCATGGATATTCCATCCCACTTGTACTATAGGACCTCCTATGGATGAACAAAGAATGCTAGTACCAGATGCTCCGCCTTCACTTGCTGAAAAGTGAGGCGCCAAGAGACAATCTCCGCAACTGCTTTCTTCATTCCCAGCCACCAGTGTTGCTTTCGGAGATCCTGATACATCTTTTCCACTCCAAGATGTACCGCTAGAGGGGATGTGTGGATATCCTTTGTCACTTCCTCCCAAAGTTAAACTGGTACCATGATACGTCCTCTGAAGAGGATGAAGTTCTCCCCACCTTCATAATATCCATTAGGTGCATGCCCTGTGGATATATGAGCATGTCGAGCCTCGCAGTCAGCATCCCCATGCTGGACCTCCCTCACTCGTTGAAGAGGTGGGGCAGTGACTGTAAGAGAATAAAGAAACGATGATCCATCTCAATCAATAAATGATATCTGCAAATAGGCCAGCTACTCCGTCGCCTCGCCAAGATGTTGTATACCAGACCTCCTATAGATTGAATCTGCTATAGCTATCCCCTTCCCAGAAATATAGACTATCTTGATGTCATAGTCCTGGAAGAACCCAATCCAATGTCGTTGTCTTAGGTTCAGATCCTTCTGAGAGATTATATACCTGAGACTCTTGTGATCATAGTAAACTGTAAAATGTTCGCCAATCAGATTGTGTCACCACATCTTTATGGTGAAGACCGCAGCTACAAACTCCAGGTCATGGGTAGCATAGTTATACTTAGGCTATCTCAGTTATTGAGAACCATATAAAATCAGTGCTCGCTCCTGCATTAGGACACATCCGAGCCTGGCCCCTGATGCATCGCAGTAGACCACGTACCCTTGGCCCTCCTTTGGAAGCCTCAATATGGGGGCACTAGTTAGCCTCTACCTCATCTCTTGAAAACTCCACTGGCGTATCTCCGATCAAACGAAGTGTTACCCCTTATTTTTCAACGATGATAAAGGTACTGTAACTCTGGAGAAATATGACAGAAATTACCAGTAGTATTCGGCCAAACCCAGGAAACTCTGTATCTCGGTAACACTCTTGGGTGGCTCCCAAGAAGGTACCACCTCAATCTTCACTGGATCCACTACAACTCCAGCCTCCGATATGACATGTCCTAGAAATAGAACCTCTCAGATCCATAAATGTCACTTAGAGAGCTTACCATAAAGCTGGTGCTCTCAGAGTTTTTCTGGTACTACCTGCCAATGATTGGCATGATCCTCCTCAGTAGCCGAGTATATTTTAATGATATCGATGAAGTCTACTACAAATCAATCAAGGCATGTATAAATGATCTGGTTCATGAGTCCCATGAACACTTCTAGAGTGTTGGTTACACTGAATTTAATAACCAATAACTCATAATGGTCGTACCTACATCAAAAAGCCGTCTTCATGCACATCCTCATCTCGTACTCTTCACTGGTGATATCTTGATCTGAGGTCTATCTTCAAGAACCATCATGCTCCCTTCAGCTGATCAACGAGGTCGTCAATTCTCGGAAGTGGGTACTTTTTATTCGTGGTCACCTAGTTCAGGCACTGATAGTTGACCAAAAGTCTCAAGATCATATCTGCCTTCTTGGTGAACAAAATTGGGGCTTCCCAAGGAGAATCAGTGGGCTGAATGAATCTCGTCCACTGCAAGTCCTCTAGCTATATCCACAGCTCACGATGCTCCGCGGGAGCCATCCGATTCGCTAGTGTAGATATCGGTGCCATCAGAGGGTACAAGTCAATGTAATAGTAGACCTCTATGTGAGGAGGTAGACCCGAAACATCATCAGGGAAAACATATGCATACTGGTCCACCACTATAGGATAGCTCGGACTCTCCACATCAAGCGCTCCTAGGGTAAGGGTAGAAAACTAATGAGTGATCAGCTAAACTATCCTCCAGGTAAGTCCATCCTCTACTGCATAGGCTCCCTTCTCATCGGTGATGGTAAACCTGGTCCCATACGTTCGGAAACACCGCACTTTACGCTTAATATAGTCAATCTGAGCATGGATTATAGATAACCAATCCATACCCAAGATGACATCTTAAGGCCTCGACGATGCTACTAGGAGATCCCAGCCGAATATCTCTCCTCCTAGAGTAAGATCTCACTACCGGAACCAGTGTGTAATCATCGAATCCACTCCCATAAGAGTATCTCGCTATAAGGATCGATCCAATGACTCTGTCGATATCTCCGATCTCCGAAAGAGGGCAGTGTAAATAAAATAATGACTGGAACCTGTGTCTATAAGTATTATAGATAAAGTGGAGTAGAAATAGATCATACCTCGTAACATCTATAGAGAGTTGTGATCATTGGCCTCAGCTGCCTGGAGCTGGGCTCTCCCATTTCCACCTGCTTTCGGCAGTCGGGGTGGACCTCATGGTGGTGGTGGCGATAACATCTCGAATCGTCGCCCACCGCCACCTACACGGCCAGCTCCTCTACCACATCCGCCTACTCCCTGCAGTCTACCTCGGTCGAATCTCTATCTCTTATTGGGTGGTACTTTGATTGTCTACTGATCATCCGTATGGAGGGTCAGATAGTCACGAGAAATGTGACCCTCCACACAGCATGCGTAACATTGCCCACTCCTGGCATGACTGTCTCTTCCTTGTGTGCCCCACCAAATTGATCCAGAATCCTACAATCGAACACCTGTAGGTCTGGTCCTCTTGGACCTCTATGTCATATGTTTGCTGCCAGCTAAAAAAGACTCCTCTACATGATGACTGGTAGTGGGTCTCACTGCTGGTTATTGCTCTACAAAGAAACTCTCCACTAGGAGGGCTCTATCTAACACCCCCACCTACGTCTGGAGTCTAAATAAGATCATCAGAGCCATGATATCCTTCCTGAGACCCTTCTCGAAGGTCCGAGACCTGATGAATTAGTCCCACACCATATCTGTGGAGTAGCGTGAGAAGTCACTAAACCTTGCTGAGTATTGAGAAATAGTCATGCTGTACTGCTGTAGATGAAGAATCTCCTAAATGAACACTACACGAAGAGTCATTGGGACAAACACAACTTGAAACAGGATCTAAAAGTCTACCCAGAGAAGTGTCACCTCATCGTGATCCTGGAGCATCAAGCTCCACCATTTTCCTACTGCTTCCTGTAGAAGGATGGTGGAAAGAATAACAATGAGATTAGATGGTGTCCCTACTAGTCGAAAAAATCTTAATACGGCCTCTAGACAAGCCTCTATCGCCTGTGGGTCTGTGACTCCCCTAAACCTGGGTGGCCTATAGTTCTGGAATTCTTGCAATGTGCTCAAATGGAGTGCACACTCTACTATTGGGGATAGTGAAATCGGTGGGCCAACCGATATTGGTACAACTGGTGCCTCCGCTGGTGCCTCTACTGGAAGAGGGCCCTGCACCGAGGCCTTATCAATCAGTGGTATATTAGTGCGTACAACTCTCAGAACCCTAGATGGCTATCTTCATGGAGGCATCCTGAAAAGAAACAGGTGCACCACGATCAAAAAGTAATACCTGGGGAGTTGACTCAAAGAGATCACAAAGAAAACTCTTCAAAACACACATGCAATCAGTGTTTCTGTGCACTGAGTTGGAAATCAGAAGTCAGGGTCCGGGTGTATGGATACGTCATCCACCGCACCAACACTAGATTACCTAAACGGATTACCACACTCACTACACTTAACACTATTTTCGTTAAAAAGATCAATGTCTTAGGTTATATGGTAGAACCGACTCCTATGATACTAATTTGTCACAACCCGTCCCTCTGGGCCCATTACATGACTACCCCAAGCTCAACTTCAATATTCCATGGGCTGGCAACTAGCACCGAAGGCGTATTCCCTAAAATTGGGAAGGAAATTCCTTTATAACCTGTAACACACACAACCAAGCAGACAACAAGATACGAACACATGTAAACTGAATAGTAAACAAAGTGAGTACAGTAAGTAATAGGGGCCAGAATACAAGACCAACTGGAAAGTACAAGAATCTGAATGTAAAAGTAAACTAGAACAATTCCTACGATCACCCACCAAGGATCCTATATATAGGGTAGGTACAACTCTTGAATGGTCTTCTCTGCGGTACGCCTCTTCTATGGTCCACCTCTGACCTAACTCCAATATTTGTACTATCATCCTCAGTCAGTGATGTCTGTCATCTGCACCAAACACAACAGGGTGCAGGCATAGCCTGTGAAGGGTGAGTATAATGATACTCAGTAGGGACCCCGAGACCCTCAAGGTCTCACAATATCCACCAAGGATAAACCACACTACAAGAAATCAACTGACATCCCTACTTAGGTATATTCCCATACATATACCTAAGATAACAAGTATACCCATCTCAATCATGAGGAAAAAAACTAAGTCCAGCTCAAAGCCCAAATATCATCTTTTCCACAAAAAAATAGCACCAAGGCAACTACCACACAGGTATGCCACACGGAAGAATACCACCAAGGTTTTACTATGAAGGAATGTGACACTCAGGTACGAACTCAAATCACACCAGGTATAACTTAGGTATACTAGTAGAGATGATTAGATGAAACTACAGAATCATCTTACTCTGTTAAGAGGGATACCCACACATGATCGTTCGGTGCTGACCCACATAGTATCACTAGGTGCTGACCCACACAGGATCACTCGGTGCTGACCCACACAGAATTGGTCGGTGCTGACCGACACATGATCGCTAACTGCTGACCCACAGAGGATCCCTCGGTGCTAACTTACACAGGATCTGTAGGTGTTGACCCACATAGGATCACTCTTCATTCTTCAGGTCACATCCAGCTACTGAGTTCTCTCACTAGGATCACTTGTCTCTGGGAGGTTCCACTTTACAAGCCAGTGTTTGATTCTAAAACTACCACTAAGTCTCACAAAAAAGTATCCCAATCGACCGCCACATTAAATGTGTCTCTACGCATTAGATGACGTGCTAATCAGATGCATAGTCTGTATGTTATTATCCTTTTAGCCCCAAGGGCCCGGTTGAATTCGTGCTTGATCTAACCCAACTGTTTCTCAACATTATCTATATCTCTATTGGGGTATAGAAAAAAGACCGTCTCGCTGCAAGGTTTCTGACACTGCTAACTGTACATCAAATGAACGATCGGTGCCAAATTTATAGCCAAATGAGCGTAAATAGGTCATAGTGGGTCCTGGTCTGGTCCGACCCAGTTAGATAGACACTGCATGACCTAGCCTGGGCTGACCAAGATTGGGTCGACCTGTCCCGACCCACTGGGTCCGGACCAACCCGTGCTGGGCGGCCCAACCTGGCAGCGGCGCGAGGGCCATGACGGTCGTGGGGAGGCGTGGCCATCGGGCGGTGCGGCAGGCCACGGGGTGGCGCGATGAGGCAAAGAGGCAGCGCAGGAGGATGCGGGGCGGCGCGGCGAGGCGGCGGGGTGGCATGGCGGGACTGCGGGAAGCCGCGCGGCCCGCGAATTGTATAACATATTGGCGGCAGTAGTCGCGGATGGTGGCGGTCGGGGACATCAGAAGCAGCGGGCAGCGGTAGCCACGGGGCAATGCTATTGTTCCATCGCCTTCATCGTGGTCTTCGGTGGTGCCGACCGCTGTTCTCATGTTCCACCAGTGCCAAACTCTGGCACTGGTCTTCGTCACCATCATGATGAACACACAAGAAAATGAAGAATGGTGGAGGGGTTGATCCATGTCTGTTAGGCCCGCACCCTCCATGTTAGAGTTGTAGTATATGACTCAAAAATAACTTGAATAAAAAATGTCAAATTCCACAATCCCTCAATATTGATTATTCCCAACCTGTAGAAAAAGAAAACATCGGTTCTTTGTTTAGAAAGGAAGAACATGGGAAGTATAATCATTCATAAATAACCCCAACCTCATTTTATTTTTTGATAGAGGTTTCCAGGAAGAAGACGATGTCATTGGGGATAGAAGATTGTCAGTGATGTCAGCATTTCTTTGATCGTTGGTGGATATGTTCCTTGTTGGCGATCCTTCGACAGAGTTGGAGAGCTTTCTTCCCAATTTCCCTTTGCCACTCATTTCCCAAATTCCACCAAAATGAAGGAATATCCAAATTATTTATTTAATTTATGTATATTAATAATGTTTAAACAAATTTAATTGGAATGTTGGCTTAATTAATTATCCCTATTAATTTTACAAGTGTTGGAAAAGTTAAAGTTGGAGGGAGTCTGAGAGGTTTCTCACACTTAAGAGGGGAGTTCAAGGGGGTTTTGGTTTCGGGTGGTCCCCACCACCATAACCCACATGGAAGTTAAGCTCAGGTGGTCCCCACCACCATAACCTCACATGAGTGGTTTATTCAAGAGATCTCCACCTCTCAACATCCACAAGGGAGATCTAACAAATAAAATAAAATGTAAGTTTATTCTTTATTATTTCCATGAAAAACCCAAAAAAATATATCTTCCACCCTCGACCAACTACCTTCGAGGTGAAAGTCTCTTGATGAGAAAACCAGTGCTGCGAGTTCAACGATATCCTCAAATTTAAATTCCGAGCACCGGTTCAAAATTTACGAAAACCTGCTTGCACGGTTACTGAACATACCTGAAAAAAAGTTCAAAAATTTATTCTGGGCACTCTGGGCCTCAGAATCATCCGCTGTAAATTTTTTGCGGACTCGTAAAATTCCCTTCTATTAAAAAAAATTACTTGGAAATACCGAGTCTTTACAAATACACATTCTTGTATATTGGAACATCTAAATACAAATCACACATATGGTGTTCGTATTTTTGGGATAGTCCCCATGATCATTAATACTCAAGGACACTAAATGAGAACATCAATATAAGAAGTATCAATACTTATATTAACCCTACATCTGATTGTCTGATATGATCCTAGATATATCAATATATTGTAATTATACTATATTTCCTATTTATGATTACTAAAATAGTATCTTGAGGCACTCGTTATAACGTGAAAATATTAGATACATAAAATGACGATTGGAAATTACCATATAAATAGGGTAAATAGAAATATTAAATCTATTATAGTAATATAAAATCATTCATTAATATCACATATATGGTACGATAATTGAATATCACTCCTTATTATTGCTCAAGTGATCCATAGGCTAAATAATTCAACTATCACTAGAGAAAACAGGATATCCATCAACCTTTTAGTACCCCCACGACATTAATTTTTCCAATGAATCATGAATCAAGTCACTCGGATTACCGCAAGAACAAAAAATTTGTTTTGAATTCATCTCTATAAAAGGGATGATTTCTCAAATTATTTTCTTTTTATTTACCTATATATCGGTCTCCTTACATTTAGTAACACCACTATAATATTATCATAATATGTATTATTGTGATAATACTATACTTTCATTGTAAAAATATATGATAAAGAACAAATTCACGTTTCAAAAAATATCTCCTGGGTTTTTTTCCCTTTTTTATTAATATAATGTAAATTTATATACCCTGACTTTGCATATAAATCCCATATATCTATAGTAGTAGATCTTACTCCCTAGATCATGGGATTATAATTTCATCCAAAATATTTGAAAAATATTAAATATTATATTATATAGAAGTATGAATAACAATTTTTTTCATTATTTTATCAATACTTTTTACTTCAAATAACATAAAACCCTTTTTTTTGAAAAGAAATATTCATTAACATCGGAGATCAGAGAATGTACAATCGCAAAGCCATGAAGGAAAATGGCCCAACCAGAGCTGGTTGACATCAAAAGGGGCCTAAGGATGCCATCTGATGGACATCATGGTTATCTTCCCTTTTAGTAAAGGAGAAGGTATAGATTGAAAATTCTTGACAGAGTGAAGGTATTCTCCTGATGAGGGATCCAAAATACTGGAGGCTGCCGTCGTTGGAATTGATATCATTGATAATGGTGAGATAGTATGATCTGAGGTTGATTTCATTCCATCCGCGGTCATTGGAGAGCATCATACCTGCAAATATGGAAGTAGCATTAGCCACCATAGGTTCCTAGAGAGTGAAGTGTGATTCATGTTTGGCCGCAATGATTTTCCCCTAATGATTCTGGGACAAGATGTGGAGGGCGGCATGCACATCTTTGGGGGATAAATGCATCCACATTAATCTTAAGAATCCCCTCACTTGGAAGACACCATTGGGAGGGGAAATAAGGGGTTCCAAAGGGCTTATTTTTCCTATTGTGGTGCATCCAGCCTTCAATCCATGAGGAAGCCCATTCAGTCTAGAATCCGGGGTTTCTGTGCACATGGATGAAAACTGCATTGTTACGACAGACCCAGATGATCCATGCCAGGGAGAAAAGTTAGCCTACTTTAGTCGATGAGAAGGATTAGCACCATTACATCAGGAAGTTTGGCAGGCCAGCGGCCATGGCTAGTGAAGCGGCTGCAGTGGAGCCCTATTTTGCCAAATTTCCTTATCCTCTGGGAACTGGATGATGGCGTGCAGTGGAGATTCTGGGACGTTCATGCAAAAAGGGCAAGAGTCGTCACTGGAAATGTGCTGGAAGGAGAGAAGGATCATGGTAGGAATGGTTCCCGTGCACACCTTCCACCAGAAGTGGAAGATTTTTTGGGGAACATTGAGTTTCCAAATTGACTTCCAGGGTCCCCCATCCCAATTGACTGAATGGTTTCCAATGGAATTCCAAAATCTATAATTCACTGTGTAGGATCCCGACAGGTCATTTATCTAGAAGAGATGGTCGGGTCCTATGTCTGGGACCCTGGGGGTACTCTGGATAATTCATTTGTCTCTATCATTGAAACATATGTGAATCTTCTCCAGACACCATCCAGGACCCTCATCGGAAAAGAGGCACCTCACAGTGGCATCCTCTAACACAAGTTGGGCATTGGATGAGGCCCGAACACCTTCGTCATCAATCAGCCAGGGGTCAGTCCAAATGTTAATTGTTTGGCCATTCCCGATCCTCCAGCCCATCCCTTTTTTCAGGAGGCAACGGGCCCCCCAAATGCTTCTCCAGAGGAAGCTCGGACGGGGGCCAAGAGAGGAGACGTGGAAGTCCTTGTGGGGGAAATAGATATTTTTATAAGCTTCCATTTAGGAATATGGTTTTGGAATTCAATATAATAATATAACAAACATAGTATGATATTATTAAAATTAAAATTAAAACGGAACTAAAAACCATTATTTATAGAATTTTTTCCACATAGTCAGTAGGTAATATGATCTAAAATATTTAACAACAAATATTGCATTAGAGTCATTCAAATTAGCATAAACACCCATCAATCACTTGAAAACCCATTATTACATAGTGAAATTTACATCTACTAGAAGTTTAACAAATCAAAATTTATTTTTTTCCAAGAAAAGAATTTATATCTTCTTATTGATTTTTAAATTTTTTATTATAAACAATTTATTGATTTATAATAGGATAATGTTTTTCAAACTATAAATGAATAACGTTTCACCAAACATAGTGATTTTTAAAACCATATTGCTTTCATTTTTAACATTTATTTTTATTATGTTTATTTTAAAAAATATTCGATGAGCGCTTATGGACTTTTTTCCCATTACATCTACATTTCAATAGTGATGCTTGATTTTAATCATAGACCATCTTTCACCCACCTGGATAAATGATGATTTTTTACAACTTATAGAAATATGTTTTCAATTGAAAATAAATTTTCTATCTTATGAATACGATTCATAATATCCTTTGTAATGTTATGATATTATATATATATATATATTATTTTAAATTTTAAATGAATATTTATTGTAAAAAATTTCATTATAAAAATTCATATTTAATAAAAGAATTTTTGAAATTATGGATTTTTTAATTATAACTTATATGATATTCAATTTTTTATTCTATTATAATTAATTTTATGTGTTAACACAAATATAAGGGAATCGTGTCTACAAAGTGACATTATGGGGCATAAAATACTTATGAGACTCGTTATTGATCTCACAATTAATAGAATTTTTGAATTCTTTATATAACTCATATCGTAGATTTTATTTATATAAGGATATATGATTATCAGAATAATCTCTAGACAAACATTTATGATAAGTGAATTCTTGGATAAGATATTATTTAGATCACCCACCTAAAGGATGTATTATTTTCATATAATTCATATTGTGAACATTACATTTATATTCAATAAACCTATTAAATGAATCTTATAAAGTATAAGGATTTACTTATATCTAAAACTTGAAATAATTTACCTGAATATAGTTTAACTAATTAAATATGTTTTTTTATTTATATAATTTAAGACAAAAAGTAATCTATGTCATTAAACATAAAAAGGATGAATATAAAACTTTATTTTATATAACATTAAAAGATTATAAACATAATTTTTAGTTTATCCTTCACATTTGAAAAATTTTACACTTATCCAAGTATTATCTTTCAACAACTGAGTATTATTTGAGTCTTATATTTGATGTTAATCATTAATTATTGACAAATGAAATATGTGAGTAAATTAAAATTAAACTACTATTATATTATGGTATACCATAAAATTGATATAAAATATCATTTTGTATAAACTCAAAAAATAAGAAATATGATTTATTTTAATTGAAAATACCTAAAAATACATTTCATATAATAAATATTTCCTCATGGAAATTTGATGTCCTGATCTTATCAAGATAATGTTGGTTCAATTCTCTATATTTAAATTTAAGATCCCCATTTATCATTTAATATTACTTACCAAAATTTATTTCTACTTTTTTATATAAATGTGTGAGTCAAAAATCAAATCCAATTCTGTATAATTAAACTTGAAATATTACCGGGAATGATTAAAACACTTGAGTTATAGAATATTCTTTCTTCTTTTTAAATTTATATAAATACCTTTTCCAATGAAATTATTTCTATTTCTAAAGAAAATATATTCATATATGATGCCCAACCAAATTATGTTGGGTTTTATACATGGTCGTTTGGAGGGTTCATTTAGCGTTACACTTTCTATTTGAACTTTCCTAGGACTTTTGTTTTATTCAAAATAAAAAATGACAATTTATATCTCACTATGTTATTAAAATCATATAAAACCTCATCCAAAAGATACAAAATGTTTTTTTATCAATAAAATAATATTTTTAATTGTCAAAAAACAAATTTTATTGGATGGTAATAATATTATTATAAGATATATTGAAAAGTTTTCATAAAACATGAGCCTCAACACAAAAAAAACAATTAAATTTCCCTTTTATCTTGTGTACATGATGAACAGTATAGATTCCATAATAAATATCAGAAGTGTTTAACAAAATGGTAATATCTATACCTTATTTCTTTACTTCCTCTTTATAATCTCCTTGGAGATGAGACAAACATGTTTAACTTTTCATATCATGATGTTTCTTTCACAACACACTTTAAGACGACGATAACATGATTTTGAAAACATCAAATGGTTCTTCGATGAGTTGGCCATATTTTTAATTACTAATCTCACATTATTTATTAGGGGCCTCATTATGCAGTGGGGACTCCAGAAAATAAAAATTCATTTAATATTGTATGAATTATCACAATGCTCTATAACACTCATGATTTTTCCCCAGTGAGGTCATGTTTATTGTCTAATGTTGATTAAAGTGTCTATGTGTTAGTACATAAATTTTAATAATAAAAATATATCATATTAGATTTTTAATTTTTTATAATAATTATAAATTGTTTACAATTTTTATATTTTTTTAATATTATATGTATAGAACTATATTATTCAAATATCAACCTACCATAGTTATTAGATTCATAATATTCTGATGCTTCAATATTTTATTAGAAAGGATCATTAAAAATTATTCTTATAATTTAATAAGTAATAACACTATTACATAGAGATTTTTTGGACAATATTTTTATTTAGAATCCACATTAACTTATATCTCCATAATTAGTTCAATTAAGTACTATATACTATAAATCCTAAACATGTTTTTTAAGACTAAATTAAAAAAAATTAAAATATTTCTATGAATACTTTGTTTATTTAAATTTTTGTTAGAAAAAACATCCATTATAATTTTAAATAATCAATAGAGTTAGACACCCTTATATATAGCTATATTACACTCCAAAATATGGTTTCATAAAAACATATTTAGTTGATGGTTTTTATGAAATAACATTTTTTCTCTGGTTTTTTATATTTGATTTAAATATCAAATGAAATCCATCATGGAGATTATGGTCCAACAAAGGCCTAAGGGGAACTCCTTCGGTCTCTTACTAACATTAGTTGTAACACCCATATTCTTTCATGTGTTTTTACATATTTGGTTTCATGTTAGATCTGGTTTTTATAGATATTATTGAAAATGTATTTATTATTTACATTGTGTACACATATATAGGTTATTGGAAATTATGTTTTAATTAATAAATTTTATCACTCACAAATAGAAAGATAGACACATAAACAATAAAATTGAGCTGGATGATTCAAAGATCAACTAAGAATTATATTCAATAATTTATTATTATAGAGAAATAATCAATATGAAAAATTACAATATGATAGATATTAAACCAAGCATACATGCGTCAATCATAGATCATGATTAGTAAAAAAATCATCAAAATTTCTTGATAATAATCATATAATCTAAAATTCTCAATTTGGGTAAATTTAATGATATAATACAGTGTTAAAATACTTTTTAATAATTATTGATACAAATTGAGGACTGCTAAATTCTTTTATAAAATCACTTATTTTTTTAATAATTATATTTTTTTTATAATTTTTCATGTCATTTTGGGAATCAAAATGGATCCCTATATGTAAAAAGGTTCTCTACTAGGTTCATTTCGACTAAGACAGGGTATAGCGGTGCCCCATATGGTGCCAATTCATAGTCTAAGTGTCCACAGACATAACACGGGTGTTATTTTTATAATATTTTTTTAAAAAATATGAATACCATGTAGTGAAATAGGATGTGAACCCAAAATCGGTGTATGGGGATAAAAGGCTAAGGTTTTGGGTGGTAGTACACTGATCATATTATATGTTCATATATTTTTTGTTATTAAATGTAATTACCACCCACACCCTTATTTATGTGAAGCCACATGCATGAATCCCCTCCCATAAAGTTTTATATTACAGATTCAATATTATCTTTAGATGGTCAAATATTGTCTATATAACATCTGATAAATTAATCATTATGATGTAGGGGATATATCAATTCAATTTACATGAATTTAATTAAAACTTCAACTTTAATGTTTTCATGATTTCTCTGATACTATATATTGAGATCAAGTAAATGATGGAAGTGTGGAAATAAGTTAAAAAAATTCTCCAAATTATTAATAATACACTTTATTCTAATATAGAAAGAACCTATTGATTTGATTATCACTTAAAAATATTTGAAAATATTAAAATTAAATTGAAAATTTACCTTATTCATTTGTGTGATCTTGATATAGTATACTCGAAATATATTTATTATTTCTCACAGGATCCTATTAGGGATCACTATAGATCTTTTACATGAATTCCAAATATAACATATTGTATTATTTTATGATCATTATGTTATAGAATGAAATAATCGATAGCTTTATCATGAATCTCCATGTTCTATGATCAAATAATGTTGTTTTTTACCTTTTAACCTTATATAATATCAATTTTAACATAGGATGAATTTAAATTCATTAATAGGTCCCCCCACATGGTTTATGGGATTATAATATTCTTATATATCTTTTTATGATTAAAAAATGTCATTTAGATTCTTTGAAAAGTGTCACCTCGTTAATCTTCCTAAAACACACTAATTTACAATATAACATGCCATAAGTTTTGAAGAACATTAATTACTGACATATAAAATTATACTGTTTCTTATTATGAAATAAAAAGCATTAAATCATATTTGACTACAAAAAAACACTTGAATATATAATATAAATTTCAAAAATTAATGTTATCAAATTCAATTTTAATACCTATATAACTTTGAATACATCAAGGAATAAATTAAAATTTTAGTTTTCTTAATTTTTATAACATCTAATTGTATTCATTTATTTGATTAATTTTTACCATCAACATTGAAACATTATCCATCCTACATAGGTGGGTATTAATTCATTGAAAAATACAATTCATCCGAATTGGTGAAACTTATGTGTACACTTTTTTTACCTCTAAAAAACTAATCCCTATAGAAACTTTTCATACCCATAAAAAAATATTCATATCAAGAGACACATTAGGGAATCTAAATAGATATATAAAATTTATATATATGGAAACCTTATATGGATACTTATTGAAAATATTATCACTTTATTTTATGTTTTCTTATAAAATATGATTCATACACTATGTAATAATCTGTTAATTATTTATTTATCAATATTTGTATGTATTTTATAAACACGACATAAAAATCCACTAATTTAGATTTATCCAAGGAACTAATACCCTAATAAAATGATCAAAGATATATTTTTACAATATTTGTATGTGAAAAATCCAATGTTGATCATTCAATCAATTTCATACCTCTAGTGACACATCCAACAAAAAACAACCTTACCCAAAACAAAAAATATCTATTTTATCATCATATGTAAATGTATGGGATTAAATTATACAGAAAGTTAATTATTTTCAGTTGATATGCCAATATGCATTCTAGTAGATATGAAAATCAAGTGACAAATAAATAATGTGGTCTTCCTATTTTAGGTCCAATCGTCATGATCTCATATATTCAAGATCACCGATTGAGAATAATTATCAATTATGATTTCCTATAAACACCTCATACTATAGAATCATCTATTCCTCATCCACATGATGTATCTCAAAAAAAATATGTTTAATATTATTTTCATAGCATATTGAGGTTCTCATTATAGCTATAAATTTATATACCTTCCTAATAAAACAATAAATCAAAGTAAATTTTCATTGTAAATATAATATATAGATGTAATAAAATTATTATGGTAATAATTCATTACTATACATATACATGAATTGATAATAAAAATTTACTAATCATATGGGGTCTTGGGAACTAACTCTTACAACATTTATAACTCTAATAAAGGAAGTGAGTATGATAAGAGGTACGTATGGTAATCTTTATTTATGTAGTAAACTGAGGTTTTACTATAAAATTTTCTATATCATTTAATTGAATTTTGAAGTGGGTAAAATGAGAGTTACCCTAAAACCATTAGAGAAAATGGTATAGTGATATATACATGAAAATAGTTCTCTAGTCTTGTGCCTTAGATTTCTAACTCCATCTGGATGGTGTCCCATGAATTTTTTATTATTTTATATACTTTATATTCTTTAATTATCATTTGAGTTATAAAAAAACATTCATCATAAGATAATTAGTCATAGAGTGAGAATGTTTACCCAGTATATTGATATAACAAGGATGTAAGAAGAAATAAGATAAAAAAGGGATAAAATGTTTAGAAATAGATACACTATGATTCACTACCCTCTCCTTGAATCTATCATAATATTTAATACTACTAAATACTATAAAGTGTGAAAAATAATAAATTTTTGGTGTTTGATTTGATTTAAAATCCTTAGAATGGATTATTATTGTGGTTATAGAGCATTAGTTATGAAAAATCATTTTGAAAACATTAAAATTATGTGATATAAAAAAGGTTAGTTACAGAAGGATTTTAGCAATGAACCAAGATTTATTACGATAAAATTTATTCACTATTAACAGTAATTTTAACTATTCAATGACTCATGATATTAATTATTTAGAAATAACTAAAAGTAAGTATGACGATATTTATTACTATAAATATCTATTCTAAAATTAATAATGATATTTATATTAAATTACCTAATTTTTTAAATAAATGTTAAGTGTTATAAAAAATTACAATGATTGTAATTCAATTTTCTACATATTTATTAGGAAGATGTAATTATTCTATTATATGATTATTATAGTATTTATAGATTCTCTAAATTATAATATCAAAAAAAATTATTCATTCATGATATAGGTCCTATATAGGGTATTCTATGAGGAAATAAATTTATAAATCTTTCTATATTCCAGATGAGATTATTATGATTCAAATAGAATTATTAAAATATAACTATTAATGATTGATTATTTACTATATCATTAATAAATATTTTTTGAATATAGATAAATATATACTCCCTAGTTTATAATATGATAATTTGGCATATAAAACATAATTTAAGGGGTTTACATCCATTTTTATTGAATATAAGAATTTTTGATTCTATAAACCCACAGTTCTAGATATGATAAGAAGTAGGTTTATAATATATGGATAAATATTAAAAAAAATATTTATTTATTTATTAGAAAAAAATACGATTTACAAGACTTATTCCATTTATAATATTCTTCCATTACTAATAATTTTAATTTAGAATAATGGTTGAGCTAAAACCATTTTTTTCCTTTATTAAGTACTTGATTTCAGGACAATAATGAATATTGAATATTACATGGGTTAAATCATGATATATTCATAATAATAAAAATGATTATAAATTATATGGATGCACATATCTTTGAGAAATCATCATGGACCATATGTAATAACTATATAAGATAAATAATTATATTTAATTATAATGAATAATTATTGAACATGAATAATCATTATTGAATGTAATTAATATTCATTAACTATAAAAGTATGATGAAATTAGTAATGCATAATAAAATTACTGAATAAAATGGTGGTCAAGAAACCTTATACGATATAACTACTCTCTAATATGAAAATATCATAAAATATGATTTAAATAAATTTTATAACAAGGAATCCTACTAAAACCATGGTAAAAATAATTAGATATTATGTTATAGGAAAATGAGATCATGTATCAATAAAAGTGGTAAATTAGAGGTTGAATAAAAGAAAAAAACCAGAAAATGATTTCTCATCACCACTTATTGCATATGGGTATTTATGTTGAAGATTTAATGATGATTAATGGGGAAGGAAAGAGCACAATTGACGAAAGGGAGAAGACACGGTTCTTTAAATATATTTATCATGTGGATAATCCCCATTGTGTAATATTTATTATCATAATACATAGGTTCCTATTTTATTATAAACTATAATAAGTAATGAATTAGGGAGATGACCCTTGACTCAATCTGTAAGAAAAAAACAAACACAAACAAGTTAATCAATATTTACTTCTCATTACTAAAATATCTCCAAAATTTGTATCACATGTGTACCATTTTATCCTCTCATAAATCAACCACCAAATAATTCTAAAATAATTTGTATAATGTGTTGAAGAATAAATTCAAAATCTATAACTTAATGTATTAAGGAGAGTATATCTTATTTAAAGAAAAAACCCTACCATGGCGTGACTCTCCAAATAATGTCAATTTTGGAAAATTAACATATCAAATCTATGAAAATTCCTTTCTTATAGTCAATATATCATGATATCTAATATATATAGATATAAATTCAATGTTTAGAAAATAAAAATTCCTTTAGAGATATTTTTGGACAATAATGGACATATGTACTATGGCCTATTATTTACATTAGGATGGTCAACACGACTTTCAACTAGAACTCTTATACAGTATGACCATTTTCCATTTTTTTCATTTCACACAACGATTTTTCACTTATATAATAATACCCACAATTATCTTTTTATGCATTATTACCATAGATTACATCATATAACCTATTTTAAATTTCTCTAGTGAGAAATAATTTCCATGCCAACATCACATTTAGGCTTTTCATTTTCCAAAATTTCTTATTAAATTAATGATATTTGGCCTCCCTATGTTATAACAGAAGACTTATAAGAGACGACACCCAAAATAATTCTCTGGTTCCCTTGAATTCATCATGGTCCATTTTTTATTCTTTAAAAATCCTTACTAAAATGAAATAGAGGTGAAATTTTTGATTATTTGTGAAATTTTTTAAGTTCGTTGCACTACTACTTAACTTCAATGATCTTATGAATCACACCTGATCATTTTTTTAGAAAATATAACATGAATTCACATCAAATACATGGATGAATTTTCATAAAAAACAATCCACCGAAATATTTAAATTTAGAGGATATATAAACACCTAAACACATGATAATCTACTATTTTGAGTTTTCATAAACATATCTATATAATGAATTTTTTATTTATTAATCATGAATTAATTGGGAGAAACTCATATTTACCAATTATTCAGATCAATTCAGTAGATATGTTCAAGTATGAACACTCATAAACTTCCTTAGGATTTAATAAGTCTTCAATATTTAGAATAAATCATCAATATCTTCATTATTATTCATTAGAAAAATAAAAAATGACCAATTTCTTCCACTAGGTTCATCTACAAACACATAAAGTGTTTTCTATTGAGACAAAATTATTTTCCTCTTCCCCTCCATAACTATAACATGAGAAAAGAACAGGTGCCTCTTCTCATTTATAAGAAGATATCATTTTATGTTCTCCAACATTATTATAAAATGAAAAGGAATTAACGAGGAAAAAAATGAGTCTATTTTCTAGAAATTTATATTTTAAAACACACACAATAACATTATAATTTCTACGTTAGAATCATATAATTGAGTGTTTATGAAGATATTTGTGGATATTTCCAAGGCTAAATCATACTCTTCCAAAATATCACCATAGTCTAACATCTCCATGGATAAGTGGTCTAAGATATCCAAATGTTTTGACCATGAATGTTTCCCTATATTGTTTAACATGTCTATTGAAGTTTAGTTATCACAACCAATCATCAATGAATATGATATATTTATCCACCTGTATTCAACCTTTGAATTCACCAAATAAATTCTTTATATACAATTTTGACAACATAATAATATTTATTTCATCTATTAGTGATAAATTTGTCTTCAGGTAGTGCCAATAAACATACCTTTCAATGAATTAAATCACCACTCGTAGTATATTTTATGTTTCTAATATATCCTAAAAATATAATTTTACAAATTCAAAAATATGAAAATATATAACATTTTCATATATTAATTCAAAATAAATATCTTATCTGAAAAATAATAAGTTCAATTTGACAACGGATAGATACTACTACATAATATTAATTTCGAATCTTGTATATATATTGGTGGAACAAAAAATTTCCAATTTGTATTTTATAAAAATATTAGTCTTCAGATAAGACATAAAGAATCATTTTTATCCACACTCCTTTATTTATTATCCTATTTTACTATGGTCCCAACCATTATAGGACTGAATTACTATTTCTATTTCTTTGTATCAAACTTATTGACTAACATACAAGTACAATGTTTTTGTATGAGAATTATAGAATCAGGTATATTTGTGACATGAAAACCAAAGATAAATTTTATCTCATTAATAATTTAAATTTTTAAATGTTTCCTCATTTTGGTAAAAAATTCCCCACAAGTTTCTTCTTCATTTCTGTTAAAAATTATAGCATCGACATACATAATAAATATTAGAGTGTTTGTGTCAAATCCATTGGAATAATAATCATAATCAACTATCACATTCATTAATTTTATGTTTCTTAAACTATTATACATCTTTGAATTACATTATTAAGGATGTTATTTTAACCCACATAAATCCTTATTAAACATGAACACTTAACAAACATCACCATCTGAGATAAGGCTATTCTGCTGTTCGACATTCATATATCACAAAAGTTCACTATTATGGAACACCTACTTTATAACATTTGGGAATAATTTTTAATTTATTGAGAACATTTTACAAAAATGATTTAGATTGTCTCATGAATTTTTATTACTGTATAATTTTTTTAAATGTTAATAAAATCAATTTTAATGCATCCTCCTCAAAAAAAGAGTTATATATCACACTCATTCTTATATAATAATGAGAATATTTCAAAACCCAAAATTTTTTCTAATTGTATTATTTTCTATTTCATGAGATAATTATTTTCATTTACCACTATTCATATCTTATTCCATTTCTATAATGAAAGTCTATATTTTTTTAATCCAAATTATCATTAATTTATTGAACCTGAGATATTAATCTGTTGTGTTTGGGAATTTTAAATCTTCATAATGTTTTGACAGCCTTTCAATACTCCTCATGTATTTTTTTTTTGCATCGACATGCTTTATTAATATTTTAAATGTTTAAATTAATTTATCCTACCCTTCCCCTTTTCTATAGTTTCCAAAATCATTATAAGAGTTCTGAAAATATTTCAATATATTCATAATAATACCATTATATCCATAATGTTTATCAAGGATCTATTAAATTTAATTATAAATTGGGAAATTATGATAGTAATGAACATTAATTTTCTAGCACAATTTCAAAAAATTTATAGATAATTTTTCTTTTAGTCATGTCATCACATGGGTAAATCCTCCCACCTGCCATGTATCTAATAAATTTCCCTTTATCACCCCTTATAGAACATCTGAAAATTATTATCATTAATTAAGATTTTTCATTGGATAATAAATACTTTCACACTCCACAGTTTTATATTTTTTGATAAACATCATCTTATGTGGTGATTTAAATGATTTTTTTCAATGTAATAATTTGTTGAGAGTGCATAATGCCTTATTTTTTGCTTGTATCCAATGTAAATTCAATGTTCCATGCTCTGAAAACATGGTTCTATTCATTTCCACTAAACTTTTATTCTTAAACTAAGCAATTCCATTATGTTATGGAATTTATGAAAAACTATAATTATGTCTTATTATATGACAGGAAATACTTCAAATTCAATATGGTTTTTGTTAGATGAATTATCAAATTGAAATTTTTTGATAACACATCCCAAAATATTCCCTATAATTTTGAAAATGTTTTTGAACATCTCATGTAACACCCCAAAATGACAGAGGTTAAAGTGAATAAGTAAAATGACATATGTCAAAAAAGTTAACCATTCTTTAAGGATCCTACCAGATTAGAAATTCATAGTTATGAGTGCCTGGCCTAGAGTAGTGGTCATGATGGGTGACCACTTGGGATGTTTCTCCAGCTATCTGTGAGTGAGGAGAAAACACACATGAATGAACATGTGTTGTACTGTGGGGAAAGTCACTAGTCTTATGACTCATTCGGGCATGTGGGTGGGCCCATAATAGGGGACAATGTGAATGTTATGTAAAAAGTGGAACACGACTATCCAGGACCCAACAGACATGTTAAGGTGAGGTGTCTACGCTCTTAAGAGGGCCCAATTGTTACATTAGTATCATAGTAGGAACCCATACATAAGTATGGTGATGTATCTTGTTTATGATGTAGGGTCCAGAATAGGGACATTGTGATCTTGTGGGGAGGAGGGGGGATGTATATCCCAAAAATTATGAATGTTTAGTTGGATACATGATATAAATCTTTTCACTAAGGTGAGCCATTATTTTTGGGAACCTCCCTGATTATAACTAGATAGTTATCTTTAATTCACCCTCTCTAGTTATTATTTTGGGTGACCTCCAAATATCATTCTTGGGTTGTGTGTGGCTAAAGAAAAAAAAACAAAAAAGAACATGTGGTGGCTTATGGGGAAAGATATTAGTCTGATGACCTGTGCAGACACATGGGTGTTCCCCATGTAGGGGACTATGTGTCTGTAGGAAAATTGGTGGCACCTAGAAGGCTATGACCTGATGAACATCTTTAATCAGGATATTTAGGCTGTGATCAAGGACCAATTGTTAAATATAAATAATTTATGAATTACATGACATGAAATGAGCATTTTATAAATACTTAATGTCATCTAAAAATGCATTAAATATTTTTCTAATTTGTTTTACCTCATTATCCTTAGTATACAGTCATCTAAGTGAACTAAATACATTGATTTATCCATCATTATTTCAAATATATTATGGATTTTCATTATGATTTTCCCATTGTGACATGTGTCACAATTACTTATCGTTTTGTGATTCCTCTTCTTTAAATTATTTATGGATTTATACATTATGATTTTAACGATGTTATTATTTCCAAAATAGACATGTATCCTGTTATATACACCAAATTATATCTTTATTCTCATGCACTATATGACATTTTAATTTGAATTTTAGAATAAATTTCCCCCTTTTCACTTATCCATAATTAAAATTGTTTCATTATTCACACACTTTAGGACACATCCATTTTTCTTTTAAATCATATTATACCAATTATAATTATAATGACCATTTCCTAAAGTACATATAGATTAAATCACTTTTGATGAATAATTAAAACATTACACAAACGGACACCCGAAGACTATATTATTTTATTGCCATTAGAAACATGGAAAATGTAAAAACTAGTAAATAAATGAGTTACATTATCTCCCAATAGTTTATTATTAACTACAAAAATTCTTTCACACTTCTAAAATAACATATATACTTGTATACTAGGGACAGAAGTATTATAATTAGAAAGAGAAGATGATCATTAATGGTAAATAAGGGAGATATGTAAGAATACACATGAGAATATGGGTATACGAATGCAACAATAACATTATAAGACCATAACCTATGTATCATATGATTAGAAACATGAATAATTGAATAAATATTGGTAGTTCATTAGATAGGAATATTAAAGAAATAAAGAACATAATCTATGAAATAATATCATAGGAATAATAAAATAAATTGTGGCATATCAGTAAGCATATAATAAACCTATTTGAAGGGTTCCTACAAAGAACACCATTACATGTTATTATTGGGATAATCACTTTTGTTCCTAATTTAGGATTTGGACTCCACCCTGTGTACCCTCCTATTTTCAGGATTGAAATTCCCTCCCTTTTCCCACTTGTTTCTAGCTTGTAATTCCCTCTCATGC
Source organism: Viscum album (assembly GCA_963277665.1). Lineage (NCBI taxonomy): Eukaryota > Viridiplantae > Streptophyta > Magnoliopsida > Santalales > Viscaceae > Viscum > Viscum album. The sequence goes on from OY728136.1 coordinate 1,881,988,202, forward strand.
ACCATATTGCTTAGGTCTTGGGATGCCCTTTAATGTACCCTCTTTTTTTAGGTTTTGGATTACCTCCTTTTACCTTTTATTTTAGTCTTGGCATTCCTTACCTTTCTCCCTTTGATCTCATAAAAAAATTATCATTACCAATTCATTTTACGGAGATATAGGTCCCACCTATCATAAAATAATACAATACGTATATTTTACACAAAAAATTCATCATATTATTATTTATAAAGAGTTATGGATTTTATAAACAATAAATCATAACACATTAAATGGAATTGGAATCATTATAATTTAATAACATTATAACCTACAGAAAATATATGTGTTTCATACCTATTTCATAATATCATAAACCATGAAACAAATATGATTTTCTTTGAATATAAACTTTGACATATAAATTTGAATCATAATAATATAACCAACAGAGGAGAAAAAGATTGTATAAACATCATTCTAACGAATCATAATCCATTTATAGAAATAATATGAATGGAACCTTTGAATCTTTTATAATAAGTTAATGAGTCACATCAACCGATGCCATCTTAGATGGAAAATAATTTTGAAATGTATTTTAAAATTTTGTGTTGAGGAAAAAATCTTTTCATATTTTAAATGTTCTCTTTACAACATTACAAATTTTGAAAACAATTTTGGATAAAATAAAAATTAAAACTTATAAAGAAATATTTTTAAATAATTTTGAATTGTTTTTCTTTGAAAATATAAAAAGGGATCTTCAAAATGTTTTGAAAACAATTTTCCTTGAAAACATATAAAAAAACCTGAAAATTATTTGATATCTATTTCATTGAAATACTTTGAAAACTTATGAAGAAGGCGTAAAAATGTTTTAAATAATTTTTTAAAAGTATAAAACGTTTTTTGAATAAAATTTCATTGAAATCCTATTTAAAAAATTAATGTTAGGAATATTAAGATTTGTTTTAATAAACATAATCATTTAAACAAAAAATGGAGGAAACTATAAAAGGATGTTCTAGATGGCAGGAATGTCTATACATGATGAAAATTCCTTTTTTTTACATTAAATGTTTAGAAGAGTGTCTTGGTTAGAAAATGACAAAGAATATTCCTTCTAAAAGCATTTTGTAAATCTTAAAACATTGGTAAAAATGTCCTTTAACACCATTAGATTAATGTAAAACATTTTCAAGATATATTTTCTAAATAAAATTAAATAAAAATATAATTCTCTAAAGTAGATGTGATGTCTAATTAGTATAAAAACATTTTCATGATTATCTTATGTACCAAATTGTGGAAAAATGTTATTGGTGAGTTTATTAATAAACTATTTTTTTGGTAACAGTAATTCATTATAGAAAAAATAATATTACATGAATATTAAACTATAATTAAAGTAATTTGATTCATGAAATAAAATATCAAAATAATTTATAGATAACTTATAGGAAAATATAGGTGTTTGAAGTGACATGAGTCTCAAAGAAGGAAAATTGAGACAAAGTTACCTTATAGATTTTGTAACATTTGAAACATAACCCACATGAAATAAATATAAAAAATGGATAAATTAATACCCATAAAAATAAAAATAATTTTAATATAATACATCCATGAACAGTATACACACCACATGAATAAACAAGTGGTGATTAAGGCATGTATCTCATGGAAATAAAAAGTGATATGAAATCCCCAAACATTGTGTATTGACTCTCATTGTACAAATTAGAACATCATGTATAATAAATATATGTATATTATATATATATATATCTAGGAACAATATTCTTATACATAATAATATATATGGTTTTATTATGACATTATGTTACCCCTTGATTACAATTTCATATTAAGGTTACACTTTGGGATATATTTTCATTGTCTTTTGAATTTGTCTTAATTTATTGTATCAATGATCCTTAAACATTTATCATGGTTTATAGAAGGTAAAATATTAATTCAATAACCTTTATAATTATTATATATTTATTATAACTATATTTATAATATTGAATTCAGAAATGAAATGCACCATTCATGGAGACGATAAGACGTATGTATGCATGAACGCTATTTACATTTTATTTTCCTGTTGAAGGTATGAAATAAAATTAAATATTATTATATATTTATATAATATCATTATACTAGAATTATTATGTCATATATATAATATAATTTAACTAAAAACATCCTTAATACTTTGCATGTATTGTGTGAACGAATCACATCACATTGAGAGGGCTATAGTCCACAATTTCTCAAACAAATTTATCGTATTGACCCAAAATAGAAAGTATAAAGATGTGTGTTGTAAAATTATTATATAAACATAAATAAATAATATGTATGATATATATAACATATAAATATATTTCCTATCATAATTTCATACCATGAAAATTTGTAAAGAAAAAACGAACAATCACAATTTGTGAGGTAGTAGTTCGACGATCACGTAAACAGTATGTTCGTTACCCATTAGATGGAAGTGTCTGTATGTGTAGTAAAAAAATTTGAATTATTATTTTTAGTATATTTATAATTATTATATTGTTTTATAATAAAAAAAATATAGATTTTAGGGGGTAGATGAATCAAAATAAAAGAAATGAGCTTGAGGAAGGGTGTTACATTTTCTATGTGTAACTCCTTTTGGTTTATAATAAAAAAAATCCTTCAATTATGTTCATACAAAAGAGAGGTTTTAGGATGAATGGAAGTATTTTATAATGTGTATTGGGTAGATATTGAATGAACCTATGTTGTTTTAGAGGTGTGAACAATGTAGATAGTTGGCATCAATTTGTATTCGTTTGGGAAGGAATCACGTTGCATTTTTGAAATTAAGTTTGTTTTACCAACGTTTTTACTTAATTAAATTCATCAAAAACCAACCAAACTCAATAATGGAATGTTTAGGTACTAAATAGGGCCATAAAATCAGTTATGTAGAATTTTCTATGTCATTAGGTCCCTAAAGATTAATGTTTATTCACTTATTAAGCTTTATTTTACCTTATTCAATATAATTATTTTTATCTTCATTCACTAATAATTTTTGTAAAAATATATATTGAACATAGTAGAAGTTATATATTATTTTTATTAAAAATATTTAATAATATTTTCCAAATTAAAATCACATAATAGGTAGAAATTTATTTAAAATTAATCTCGCAGATGAGACAACAATAGTGGGTTCTAAAGAAAAAACATTGTAATTCTTTCTATGTGTTATATTAAATTTTAATTTTAAAATGATTAAAATGAACCAAATTGAATTAATTGATAGAAAATTTATATAATTTAACATTAAATTCAAATTAAATGTTATGTTCACACTATAAATAAATTCCATGAAAATGCATTTTTGAATTAAAATTAAGTATTTTTCAATGTTCATTAAAAAATGAAACTTAACCGAAAAATAAAAAAATCACCATAATATAATTTTTAGATCGTTGATTTTAAATTTAAATATTATTTTAAAATATAATATTATTAAAATTTCTAAAAATTTTATTTAATATAAATTTTCCATTATAAGGCGGTAATAATGCGTTTATAAAAATATTAAATTTTAGGCCAACTATAGGGATTCTTCTTTACCTTTTCCTTATAAAATATAAAAGATGAATAAGAAAAATAATTGATTGAATATATAAAATACATATTTCCTTAATATCATTCTCTAATTAAAATTAATTTCATTTATTAGTACATAAAATCTTTGTGAGTTTAAATTTTTTTTGTACAAAAATATTTCCATTTTAATCAATTCATTTCTATTTGAAGTTCTAATTAACTTGTGACCAATGAAATAAATTTATATTTTGGTAATAAATATATTTTCCAAAGTTAGTTACTAATATTAAAAATATCTAATTTAACATATTTGTTATATCTTACTATTTTAAATAATAATATTTTTAATTATATATTTTTGTGTAGTAGAACTAGGCCTTCTATGTTACGCAACACATCAAGAAATGTCTTTTTTTCAATTAAAAAAGATTAATATGATGTAAAATACTGAGAAATGTAATAATTATCTTAGTGTAATATTAAATTTGTTTTTCATATAAGTCAATCAAAACATAGTGTTTCGTTATATAAAAAAATTGTTTTCAGTGTTGTGTAAAATGAATAATATCAAAAATATAAAATTATATAGAAAAAAAAATCTTCCACAAAATCTAGGGGTGTTAAATTCTATCCCCTTAAAATTAATTTCTCCATCAAAATATATCTTGGTAATCAAAGGATTAATACTTGTAATTTCCATTCATAGAAACCCAAATCAAAAAAATGATTACATAAAATTACATTACAAAAATTGATGAAACAGTAATAATTACCCAATGTAACTCATAACTAGATTTCCACATAGATGTTCATAGGTTAGATGTGAAATGATAGATAGTGAATAGAAATATATACATAATGTTCTGATGGAGGGTAATATAGAATAAGGTAAAGATAAACTTAATAATCTGAAATCCCTAAATCTATGATAACCTAATAGACCATCATATCTATCCAAATGAAGGTACTACGATCACATTTTTGGATTCATGATCCTTTTCCCTAAATTTGAGGAATTGTCTTGAAAATATATATGTTAATGATTTTGGTACAACCTCTCCCCTTATTGTTCATTGATACACTTCAACTCTATCTAAAAAAAGGAAGGTGAAAATTTCATTCATGAAGTATTAATAGATCATGAGATCCATGACATGCCATACCATTTGTAAATAATTATCAATAACACAACATTGTTATATTGTGTTTTCAAATAGTCAAAAATCATTATTTGGTGAGATAAAAATTTAGACTCATAGTATTTATCCAGAGTGTAACATAATATTTTTATAAATGGTTTACCTAATAACCTTTCTTAATGATAAAAATCCTAAACGTTAGAAGGAAATCTAGGAAACCATCTTATCATTGATCCCCAAAATATCAAAATGTAAAACTTGGTTGTCACATTTCAAACATGAGAATAACTTAATTTTATATTCCTATGAAACATGGTAATAAACTAAATTACCGGAAAATAATTTGAAAAAAATGACCACTTACTCATTTAAATGATTACTGGAATCATTCAAAAAATACAATAATGTGTAAAGATAATCCTTGATGACATAGAACACTTTTTAAATAATTAGTATTAGGGTAATATGTACCGTATAGTTTACTTATTCATATACATAATATCATTACCTCAAAATCATTATCTCAATATCTGGAAAAGAACATCATTTCATGAAATAACCATCCAAAATTTCCTTTTTAATCCACAATGAAAACATATACATAATATATTAAAATAATTTATTATTCATATTATATATAATTTTAATTCAAGTACATAAATAGTTCATTCATCTGGCCTTATTCGTAATCCATTACTTTGTCTTCATTGACTTACTCCTTAATACCTATTTCTTACAATATGAATAATGAATCATGTCTTATGGTTCATCATGATTAATTTAATTATACTTATTATGTTTAATATAAAAAATAATAGAAGAAAATCACATATCTTTCACATGTCATTTACAATCTCTTTCTCTTCAAAAGTATAACAAATAATCATAACACCTTCTGGGTTCTATTTATCACATTTTCAATTGGGAAATTTTTCCACAAAATTCCCAAAAATTCCCAATCTAAAACAGTCAATGTTAAGAATGTTCCTTCTAGATCTTGTTATTGAATAAAACTTAAAATTATAAGGTGAGAAACACATATCATAGATAAAAACCATCGAATCATGAAAACTTAATTACAATATGTCTAAATCATGATACATTTTTATTAATATATGTCACATTAGTTTTATACTTGTTTATTAATAGTCCACATCAATTTAAATCCTTCATTATTGTTTATGAATATATATTGAATATCCGAAGAGTATCCCCTAGGAGTGTCAAGCCTGTTGTGTTGTAAGGCCCATTGTCATGTACCAGGTTATGTCGAGTAACACCCAACACACCTTATAAGAGTTTCACTCCAAGGAACATCTATTTAAGAACTATGTCCACTTGTATTATATAGATATGGATGTATTCATAGGAAACCACTTACTCAATGATTTACCAGAATTCCATGATATTCTCATAAACGTTACGTCATACTTATACTTATACATAGAGATATCTGTAGACATATATTTATATATATACCGAGGTATCCCAATAAAGTCTTCTAATCCTAGTTTCTATTGTTTAACTATACCTTTGATCTGATACCAACTATAACAAACAAGTCCTATAATATAAAGATCTTGAAACACTTTTTCATAATAACGAAAACATTAGAATAATAGACACCCAAAGTCCCACTGCTACAAATATAGCCTTTTCAGTGCTAGAAAAGTTGATTAGGAGCACAAAAAATGTGCTGTTAATCAAGGCGAGGAAAAATGGGGTCCCTTTTCGCAGTGCTCCGAAAAGGGCTGATAAATGCCTCATTTGTCAGCAATTTTAAAAAGCGCTGAAAAAATTTGAGAAAAAATTTAAAAAAAATAATAAAAAATATTTTTTCAATTATAGGGGGCTTCAACAGCTCTTGAAGCCCCCATTTAACAGTGGCCACCCCACCCATTGTAGACCACGCACGCCCCAGGATTGCTCCACCCTACCCACACCCCTTTGATAGTGCTAGGTAATTCCACACACATGCGTGTGTGACTTGCCTCCCCCAGGATTCGAACACAAGACCTGTTGCCTGCGCACCTAAGCCTTTACCACTCCACCATATTGTTTTGCTTTTATTTTATTAATATATCTATATATATTTATATTTATATTTACTCGTATATTAATATATATATAAATTTAGTTATATTAATATATATATCAGTATATTAATATATATATATATATATATATATTAACACACATATATATTAACACACAGGTATATATATATAGTCATATTAATATGTACATATATTTAATTATATTAATATATATATATGTATATATCTATATTAATATATATATATATATTAACATATATATACATATATTTAATTATATTATAATATATATATATCCGTATATTAATATATGTTTATATCTATTTATATATATATTTAGTTATAATTTTTTATCCATATATTTATTTTTATATTAATATATATTAATATATATTTATAAGATTAGTTTTAAATACATTTATAAAATATGTTTTCTTATGTGTGTTTTTTAAATAAATAAATACATACATACATACATATATACAACACACACACACACACAGAGATATATATTATATGTATATTTGTAGGTATAATTATACATATTTATATATATTTAAAAATATTATATATTAATATGTATATACAAAAGTGCTAGAAATGGGGTCTCGAAAAACCTTACAAACCACAGAGTCACTGAAAAAGACATAAATTCTTCTTCAGGTATCCGTTTCAGCTCTGTATCTTATAAAAATGAAGCTCATGGAATGCACTATAATAAAAAAAGTACCAGAGGCTGAACAGACACACATATCAAAAGTTATGACCATTTTAATAAAAATTTGACACGGTTCCGGACACGGAAACTGAGTTTTGGAAGCCTTTTGGTCGTTTTTTAGGATTTTTGGTTCCCAAACATGAGGTAGACTATGTATCACTCATATTAATGCGTACATATCTTCGATTCCTTTGATTTTATAAGTTGTAGATAAAAAACAGACACCCAGAAAGAATGTTATGGCCGTTTGAAGTTGAGGTTTTTTTGGAGTTCATTAATTAATATATGTTTTGTTCCTCTGATGTTCTAATTATTTTGACTAGACGTGGTCATACATAATTTCACGAGCTTCGATTTGAATGGTCTCGGCGCTGAAACAGATAACTGAAAAAGTTGTTATACAGGTTTTATTGACTTGCTGGTTTCTTAGGATTTTAGGAGATACGAGAGTTGCAAAATTTCAAACGACAATAACTTCTGCTCCGAGTGTCCGTTTTTACTCTACGACATATTAAATATAATCTTGAGAAAAGATAAAAACTTTGGTGATCACAAAAACCACTTCTCATGTTTTTTGAGGTTCAATGAAGACCAAAAAATCTCTGAATAGTCAAAAGTTTGGCTATGGGGGTCCTTATTTCCATAACTTCCTCTCAGAGTGTCTGTTTTGCCTCAACCATAGATCAAATAGAAACATAGGACCAGAAATACAATACGGTGAACATTGTAACACATTCTTATATTCTTCATGGAATTTAATGGTCCTTAATCCCTACAAATGACCATAATTTCTACTTTGGGGTGTCCATTTTGGGTCTATGACATATCAAATCAATTTAAAGCATATTTTAAAAAATATTTTTTATATTTATATCAATATAAATATACTTATATATCAATATATTATGTTTTCATTTTTTTTGATATATACACATTTATCAGTGCTATGAAAATGCGCGCTGATAAAACCCCCCTTTATCAGCACTAAAAGAAATCCTTATAAAGGGTGCCCCTTTATCAGGGCTAAAAAAGTGATGATAAGGGGGGGATTTATCATCTCTAAAAAAAGTGTTGATAAAGGGAAAATTTTAATAGCATTATTTTTAGTGATCTTAAAAGTGCCCTTTATCAGCGCTTTTTTTTAGTGTTGATATAGGGTGGCACTGCGAAAACCTAGTTTTATGGTAATGTACATATTATTCTTTTGCCTTTGGAAACATGGAAGCAGAAATAATTTTACATAAATTCACTAAATTATATACCACTCAGTTCTTCTTGACTAGTACCCTTTTTTGAAAGATCAAACATTATACAAATGTTCATATATAAGGGAATTAAATGTAAGAAGGATTTAGATAAAATGCTCAGTAAGGATAAACACTAGAGTCATGTAAGCATAATCATGATCATAAGTTAATATTAATGTTATCGTAACACTAGAAGATCATACCCTGCATATCATAAGATCTGAAACATAAATCGTTGAATAATTCTTGGCGGTGCATATGAAATGAATAATAAATAAATAAAGAGCATTATACATGAAATCATATCAGATGATAAAGACATGTAATTGTGGAGTACATATAAGAGTATAAAAACCCTATTTCAAGGATTTTTATAGTGACCTTCATAAAATGTTAGGCTTGGGATAATCACCTGTGTACTTTCATCAGGCTTGGGATTCCCTCCCATGTACCCAACATTATTTATGGTTGGGATGTACTCCCACACACATTCTTTTGGATTTCCCTCCAATGCACCCTCTTGTTTTGGGCATGGGATTCCCTCCCTATACCCTATTGTTTTAGGCTTGGGATGCCCCTATTTACCGTCTTTTTTATGGTGTCAGAATCCCTCCCATGTATGATTTGATATCATAAAACTAACATCATTACCCATTGAATTAGATAGTGATATAGGTCCCACCCTTCACATAATAAAATTATACATAGCTATTGCACAAAAAATTCATCATATCCTAAACCATGAAAAGAGAGGGGTTTTATAGACATCAAATCACAACCTCTAAAATAAAATGGGTATGATTAACATTTCATAACAACATGAACTATATAGAATAGATAGAATTCAAAACCATTTCATAAAATATTAACCATTTAAAATAAGAGGATTTCATAAGCATATATCATGTGAAAGAGAAATGGGTTATATAAATATATAACTAGCGAATGGGAAATATGTTTCATAAACATCATTCCCTCAAAACATAATCCAGTCAGACAAAGAATATGAATATAACAATTGAATCATTCTTATAATGGAATGATTTACAACAACAGATGTCATATTAGATATAAAATAACTTTAAAATTTCATTTAAAATCATTTCTTGAGGAAAAATCCCTTCTTCTCTGAGAAAGGAACTTAAAAACATAAAAAAATTAATCCACTTTTTTGAAAATAAACATTAAAACATATAAACAAATACATTAAAACAATTTGGAATCCTTTTTTTAAAAATATAACGATATATTGAAAACTTTTGCAAAACCATTTTCCTTTAAACTTTATAAACGGAATATGAAATTTTTTTGAAAACAATTTCTTAAAAAATACTTTAAAGGCTTATAGAGAAGGCTTGACGCCATTTAAAATAATTTTTTAAACATAAATCATTTTTAGAACCTTTTTCATTGAAATAATATTAAAAATAAGGAAAATCAAGAAATTTAGGAAAAACATTTTTCATTAATAATGAACTTTTATACATACAATGGAATCTTCTAGGAAATGGTGGTCTTGAAGATGGGTTTGTTCGTACATGCCGAACATTCCTTATTTACCTTAAATGATCAGAAAACTCTCTTAATAGAAAATAACAATAATATTTTTTCTAAAACACCTTTTGAAATTTCAAAATATGGGAAAAATATAATTTAATATCATTGGATAAAATTGAAACACTTTTGGAATCATATTTATTTATAATAGTTTATAATGAACACATATTTGTTACCCAAAGGAGATATAAAAGAATATTTCTACAAAAAAAACTTTATCTTAATTTTATTACGAACCAAATAGTTGTAAAATGTTACCATTACATGGATATAATATTCATATCAAGGGGTTAATGAAAATATTTAGGGTTCTTGAGAGAAGGGTCAAAATATTTTAGCAATGGAAGCATAATGATAAATAATTATGATAAATAATGAGATTATAGAAATAAACAGTTACCATTTTGGTAAAACTGATTCATGATATGAAGAATAACCTTACATAAATATTAAAATATCATGAAAATGTGATTATTCATGGTATAACATGTCAAAATGTAGTATATACACCTCATATAAAAATATTGGTGCATGGCATGGAATGTGTCTTAGCAAAGAAAAAATGAGACAAAGTTACTTTACTGATTTTGTATCTTTTGAAGGAACCCCAAAATGAAATAAATATCAGAAAATCTATATTAAAAGACCCATAATAATAATAATAATAATAATTTAATACAACCATGGTTAATATACACACCACATATACAAAATGGGTGATGATTAAGGTGTGTATCTCATGGAAATAAAAAGTGAGATGAAATCCCCTCACCTTGCATCTTGACTCTTATGGTACTCATTCAATCATCATTTATAATAAAAATATTATTATTATAAATGAATAAAAAAACCATATTCTTATATATAATACCATATATTTGTTTATTATGACTTTATATTACTTTTTTGTTAACAATTTCATGTTAAGGTTACTCTTCAGGTAATAGTTTCTTTTTCCCACACGTGTCTTAATTTGTTATATCATTGGTTCTTATACATATATCTTATTATTAAGAAGGTATAAAATGATTTAAATATCATTTATATTCAGTATATATATATATAATAATAATCTATATAATATATAATTATGAAGTGGAATACACCATTCAAGGAGATAGAAGGTCATACATACGCAACAAGGTTTTTTTCCATTTTATTATTGTATTGAAAGAAAGAAAATAAATAAATAAATATGTGTGTATATATATATGTATATATAATATCTTTATATTAGAATTATTATTCCATATATATCATATAATTTTATTAATCACATCCTTAATACTGTCAAGGTAGTGTTTGAACAAATCGTAGAACTTTGAGGGGGTGGTAGTCCACACTTCCTCAAACAAAATTATCATATTTACACAAAATGGATTATATAATGATTTTTTTGTAAAATAAGTACATAATATTAGATACATAATATGTACTATATATGTCATATATAAACAGTTATTGTCATAATTCTGAACCTGGTAATAAGGTAAAGGAAAAATTAACAACCATCATTTTGTGAGGCGGTAATTCGTTGTACACATAAACAATATTTTCTTTTCCCATTAGATGGTAGTGTATGTAAGTGTAGGTATAAACCTTAGAATACAAACATATTAGTATATTACTAATTCTAGGTTTTTTTATAATCATAGAATAATAATCGATTAGGGGGTAGGAAAATTAAAAAAAATGATTGGAGATTCAGGAAGGATGTTACATCTTCTTTGGGTAATTCATTTAGTTTTTAACCAAAATGATTACTTGGATTGATTTAGTACAAAATAGAGATATAAAATAACAAGATAGGGATGATATTATTTTCATTGGGAAGGTCATGGCTAATCCTAAGTTGTTTAAGAGTTTGTGATGAATGGGGATAAGTGGTGGGCTGTTATAATAGTGGGGAAGGACAAACATGGAATTTTTTAAAATAAGATATGTGTAACCACAGTTTTTCCTAACAATGGTCACTCTAAAAAACAAAAAAGGTAATTTATATGGATGATTTATTGAAAACAATATTTTTTTAGTACATGTGGATCGCTTATTTTTTCTTTATGATTAAGGTTTATTCCCTTATTATGGTTAATTTTACATTAATTAGTATAATTAATTTTAACTACATTCAAAATTATTTTTGGTGTAAAAATAATTTCAAATTATTAGAAATATTAAATTATTATGATTAAAAAGATTTAATCTCTTTTCCCAAATTCCAATCTCATAAGTGGGAAAAATTAATTTTGAATTAATCATATAGACGTGGCGATATTGTATGTTTTAAAGTAAAAACATTAAGATGTTTTCTAGGTTATTTTATTCAATTTCAATGTTAAATTTATTCCAACAAACTAAAAGAGATTAATTGATATAAGTTTAGTTTTTTTAAAATAAAATATAATTTAACACTTTAAAAAATTCTATAAAAAAGTTATTTTTAATTAAAAATCATTATTTTTCTAAATTTATTGAAAAATAAATCATTATAGAAAAATCCAAATAATTCACCCTAATAAAATTTTTATGTTTCTATTTATAATATGATGATTATTTATTACATATAATAATTATAAAAATTAAAAAATTCAATTTAAAATAGGCTCTCTAGTAAAAGGTATGAAAAGTTCCATTATAAAAATATTGAGTTTATGTGAAATATTGGGGTTCTTCTTATCAAAATCCTATAAAATATATTAGATTAATATGAAAAATATTTTATTAAATATATAACACATATTATTCATTACTATTCTTATCTAATTTAATTAATTTAATTTATTAGGATAAAAAATAGTGTGAGTTAAAAAATAGTTTTCTATAAAAAAATTTCCTTTATAATCAATTGGTTATTATATTCATTTCTAAATAATTTTTAATGAATGAATTAATTTTATATTTGTTTAATCCACATACATTAATATGTTAGTTAATAATATTCATAAAATATAATTTAATGTCTATGTTATATCTTCTTATTTTAAATAATAATATTCTTAATAATATATTATTTTGTGGTAGAACTCGGACAACCTTGTTTCAGAAACCACTAAGGAATGTCATTTTTTAGTGTAACACAAGGTAACCTAGGAGTTAAGTGTAGGTAAAGTTAATCATTATGTTATATTTAATTCATGATTATCTTTTTTTATGTGTATAACTTAAGATAAGCATAGTTTTTTAATATATAAAAAACTATTTTTAGTATTATGTGAAAAGAATTATATCCAAAAGATTAAATTATTTTGGAAAAAAACATTTCCAAAAATTTCAGGGTGTTAGAATAATATTTCTAGGAGAAACATAACAGTATATTCCTCAAAACATCATTGAAAACAACAAAACTAGATATTTTTTTACCAATCACAGTGTATCAATGTCCTTTTTGATTGAGTTATCTACCATTTTTTATAGTGGGAGGAAAAAACTATACAAACACACATATGATTTTCATCTATAAAAATATATTCACCAATATCTCCCTGAAAGGAATCATTTTCTAATGTAAAAAATATATTTAATAATATTTTCATGATCTTATTCATATTCATTTGATATCTATTTCTTGATTTCAATCTTCTAATTCTTAAGATTTCATTCTTTTACCTTAAACAATCCTTTACTACTATCCACATTTTTCTTCTTCACCCACAACATTTTTTGATAATTTTTATATCCACTATTAATTTTATCAATGTATTTTTTTATTAGGATTTTAAATAACATTATTATTTATGTTTTCTATATTAACACTATATTAATTATACGAAAAATCATCCACAAAAGTGTTTATTGTACTATAGAGAATGATTCGTTTTTATTAATAGATTTATCAAACATATCTATTTATTTAGGAAAATCAATTTATTAAATGATATATTAATAATAAACAAGGTGAACTATCCTCCATAAATTTTAAGCATAATTTTTTGACCTTAAGGTATTTTAATTTTTATTCATTATAATGATAATTTATATGGTAATATCAAGATTTAAATATTTATATTTAAATATTGTATTCATATAACCCATATTCATGGTAATTACACTTTTACATAAATATTTATTTAGAGTTTTAATAATATTTTGATTTACTTAGTGGTCATTTTAAGATGTAAAAAATTTATTTTATCTCTCAATATTTTGGTGGAATTTATTGTACACAAAGATATATATATTCCTAATTTGAACATGAATATTGTTTTATGACCATTTAATTATTTTTTCCATTAATTCCTTATATTTCATTACTCGAGGAAAATTCTATAGGAATTTATTTATCTATAAAATATATTTTCATTTTTACACTAAATACCATATTCCACATTCACATTCCTCATCAAAATATTTGGTTTTATTCTATGATAATTAATTCATTTTTATTTTATGTATTAGTCTTTAATATGTATGTTAATAAATTTTTATTATTATGAATACATTCCACTATGATTTCTGTTTATAAACACAATGAATGTTTATCCATCTGATTTTTTCTTTTTGTTTCATATGAAAATATATTGAAAAAAAATCAATGTTTCTATAATTGAAATATTTAAATGGTATTCTTCCACTTTATTTACATTATTTATACTAAATTATTTTATATAATAATTATTCTCTTTCATAAAATACTATAATATCCTCTTCATAATTATTTTAATCATCAAGATACTTGTTTTGGTTCCCCAATTTTGATTCTTTATAGATAGTATAATTCTCATATTTTTTATTTCTCCCTATAGAAATACCCTCTCATCGTGTCTTTGGAAATAAATATATTATAATGATATTTATGTAAAACTCATCCATGTAATGATCCTCTTGGAATTTTTCTAATATAATTTACATTGTATGATATTAATTGGATTTTCCCCATGTTATAATCTTTACACACTTCTCTGTATCTTTGAATAATAACTATTATTTTTTCACTCAAATGAAGAACACATCAACATTTTCATTTTGTGAGACACAAATATCCTCTAATTGGGCATATATGTTTTATAACAGTTAATACTTTACTTTTTTCTACATTGTGGATATCATTTTGCTTCCTCTATATGTCATTATATTTTTCAATCCCCATGAATTTTGTAAATTCTTCCTTTTTGAGTTAGTAATGATTCACATTTCATGTTATCCCATCATATTCAATTTTTATCATATATAATAGGTTTTATTTTTCCAATATTTTAGTAACATGTAAACCATTATAATTGATTTCATGATTTACCATGAAAACTAATTGAATATGCATAACCATCCTCTCTGTCTATATAAAAAATACATTTCCATAAAACATATTAAATCATTTATTTATAATGTTGTTATAAAATCCATATATTATATCGATAATTGATATTAAAAATGAAAATAAACCTAAAATATTTGAAAATGCTAGAATTATAATGAACCATACTTTACATACATGGTTATTACTTCAAAATTGAAGCATACTTATTAAAACATATAACAAAACCGTGAAAAGACCGTATAGGTAGAGTGTCTTTAGAAACTGGGAAACATAAACAACTGGTTCATAAATCATCTACGTTGTATCCCATTTATTTCATCATATCTAGAGTTCCTTTTCGGCATATCCTACTTAATAACTATCTTCGCCACCTGGGGAAATGAAAACATACAAAAGGGTTATCTCAAATGCTCAGTAAGGGCAAACAAAAGAAATATAAAACATATCATATTCATAAGAACATAACATTTTGAAAATTTTATCCTACAAAAGATATCATAACATGGGTTAAATAATAGAAGTGAAATGTATTCCAAATAATCATACCATAAAACATTAATCTTTATATCATACACACGTAATCATAGAAAATCATTTCTTAATAGTCAAGACTCATTTCCAAGACTATCTTAGCGAACAAATTCCATTTTTCTACCGAGTTCACTCCTTGTTTCAGTCATGTTTCACTAAACTGGTTAAACTTGCAGTTCCATCCATGTCTATCTCAGGAGATAAAAATCTTTACCCAAGGCATTGGAGGGATATATAGGTCCCACCCATCTCATAATGATACAATTCTTATGTGTGCCACATGATCATAAATTATACATCATAGCATAACCCATGTAATAAAAATGTGATTCTTAAACATCATTCCATCATAACAAAAATCATATAAGATAAAAGGACTTCATAAAATTAATTCCCTAAAAACATAATCAAATCAATGTAAAAATAGGGATAGAAACAGAACCCTATATTATCTTAGATGGAAAATAACACTCGAACTCCATTCTTGAGGAAAATATCCTGTCTACTTCAAAAACATTTTCCTTTCTTAGAGTGTCATATAATTTTAATCTAAAAGAAGATGATAAAAATAAACATTTAAACAGGTAAAGGAGGCTTCATGGAAATAATATTATATGAATCCATTCATGATTTATAATTTAAAAAAATATTCTTCTAGTACTTTGGTCAGAAAAGTAAAAAAGTACCACGTACTAAAAATGATAAAAGATTCCTTTCATATATTTTACTAATAACTCACAAATGAGTAAAATTGAATTTAAACAATTATAGGTGGATAGAAATATTATTACATATTGATTAAAGATGGATGTGGATGATAAATATTCCCTAGTAAATTCTTAAGTATAAACAATCTCGGATAAAAATGAGATTGTGAGATTTTCCTTTACCTTAGGTCTGATTTACTTCTTATGAATCCGAAACTCATGTAATATGGTTTAAATAATTTCAATTGACTTATTAAAGAATCATATTCATTTTTATGATATCAAATACGGTCATATTTGTATCTTCTTAGTTGTAATATTTTATTGCTACTTGTTATTCGAGTGTTCATTGCTTTATGTTCTTGTGCGTTTTTTGTTGAATAAATTTTTATTACTCTTTATAGAATATAGATATATCATTTATATAATGGTATTAGTGTAATATATATCATATTAACTCATTGAATTCATTTATATAATCATTATTCAATGAAGATCATATAGAACAAGTCGCATCACATCATGGTGACGGTAGGCCGTACGTAAGCACGAGCGATGATATCGTTCCCATGATCGTGGAATTGTATTGAAGTGTATGTATAATATTTCTGAATCGGTACCACTTTAAAATAATCATATAAAGTTATTTATTTTTACACTTATACCCATCCAAGTAAGGTGGTGGTGGAAAACATATTACACCACTGTGTGGAGAGGGTATTCCGTACATACGCACGCGCGGTGATTTTGATTACTGTAGGATGAATAAGAGGTGAAATAGGGTGGCTTCATATTTATAATAACATATCAGTATATGAGGGATACTGATTTTATTACATCATAATGAAACAACTAAAGGAGATGGTGTAGAAGAAGAATGGAGCTTGAAGAAAACTGTAAAAGGTATTACCTCTTTCTCGAAGTGCCTCCTTTAAACTTTATCTTAGGGCACTAGAGTTGGTATTTCGAGAAAACCAGTACCTCTAGTAGGTTTTTAAGGAAGTGTGGATGTTAAATGGGCAGGTTTTGGCCGAGATTGAAGGCTCAAATTGGTGTGAGGAGGAGAGGGAGGAGGTGCCCTTTTATAAGGGAGGAGAGGGTCACCTTTAGAAATATAGGAAATATTAGTTTATATTAAATCCCAACCCCACCTAAAAACTTCTAAAATAACTCATATCCAAATATTAGATGTGATAGGGTTGTAATATTATCATCCAATAATTTTTAGACACGTTAGGAATTTATTTTAAACATTATCAACTTGATTTATCATTATTTATCAATTTAATGTTAGTTGTGGTAATAATATTCTAAATTTTAAATTATTATAATCAATTACATATGTGTTGTCAATTTTACATAATTTGACAATTTATGACATTATAGACCATATTAATTTTAATTTATAAATTTTAATTATTTTTAGAATTTTTAATCAATTTTATAATATGATATTTTTATAAAATAACAATAGTGTCCATTTTGACACTATTCATTTATTTGGATTTAAATAAAATATATACCGAAGGAATGTTCGAACTAAAAGCTTTAATAGATTCATAAAATGTCATATTTATCTAGAAAATTAGTGGATAACATTAAATAGTTCATATAAGATTTATTTTAATATTTTTAAATCCAATTATTTGATATTTTAATTAATAAAATAATTTCCACATCACTATTTTGTCATAATTAATGACAATTATATAATCCCTAAAAATTATAAATAAATTCATATGATGTAAATAATTTTATTATATTTCTTTAGACTATTTATATCCTAATTTTCATGAAGTTTATCACTATATTAAAATTATTATACATATAAGATTTAAGAGAGTGACATATTGTCGCATTCCTTGGTTTTAATAATAACTATATTATTTCATGGTCAAAAGTCTAGGAAATAAATATATTCCATCCCATAGGTGATATGGGCCGACTTTTATTCATCCAATAAGATTTTGGAAGGTTTTAGGATAATTTTATAATCTTATATTTACCTATAATTACCTGATTTACCTTTAACTATGTTAAATAAAATTTACCATAGTTACTATTCATAATGCCCAAAATTAAAAAGTAGCCTATTAACATAATTTTTACCCCCTGATTCCAAATATGGAATAAATTTTTTAAAATTAAAAACACATAAGTTGCAGAAATTAATTTAAAATTAATCCCGTTTTTACGAAAACAAGTTTTAGAAGTTAAAACATTGCTAATGATTGAAATGTTTTTACCTATGAATTCAATGTGAAATTAATGCTAATGACATAAATTATATTAAATGGTAAAAATATATTCTATTCATGCTTTAAAACATTAAATATTATATTTTAGCCATATAAATTATCTCAATGAAAAAATTTGTTTTTAATTAAAAATTAGCGTATTTTTAATATTCATTAAAATATGAACGTTATCAGAAAAGTATCAAAATTTTTCCAAAAGTAAATATTTATATCCTAATTCCAAATAAGAATTTTATTTTTTCAAATTGGACTTATAAACATGTCAAAAACTATATTTAATGTGTGTGCGCCATCAAAAGGTGGCAAAACTGCATTTTTTGAAAAATATTTATTTTACCCAAAAAAATATTTTGTTATCTTACAATATTCTAGAAAATGTGTAATATTATTAATAATGTTATAAAATTAATAATGTAGTTAATACTATTAATAACGGCTAGCCAATAATAATATATAGTTGTTTAGTGAAACCTGATATTGTGTACTATACATGTTATCGAGGAAGGTCGTGATTGCGTGTAGTGTAAGCTAAGTCAGTATTGTGTGTTGTGAAAGATTTATTTGGTTTTTCATATAACATAAGACATAAAATAAAATATTTCTCATAAAAGCTCAGGGTGTTACATTCTACTGCCCTTAAAATGAATTTCTCCCTCGAAATTTGTCACTTCATTACAAACAGATGAGGATACCTCTCCCTCGTCATATCCTCAAGTTCCAATGTAGCTTCTTATAATTGGTGGTTCCTCCATAAAACATTCACCAAGCGAGTGGTCTTGTTATGTAGGAATTTTTCGCTACGATCCATAATCTCTATCAGCTTTTCTTCATAAGAAAGATCTTTCTCCAACGGTACAACTTCTGAGCTGAGTACATGTGAAGGATCGTGTATGTACATTCTCAGGAGAGATACATAGAACACATCTTGAACTTGAGAGAGATTTGGTGGAAGCACCAATCGCTAAGCTACCTTCCCAACACGATCCATTATTTCGAAAGGACCGATATATCTAGGGCTCAACTTTCCCTTCTTTCCAAATCTCATTACCCTCTTCCAAGGAGATATTCGTAAGAACACTTTATCACCCACTTCAAACTCTAGGTCTTTTCTTCAGTTATCGGCATAGATTTTTTTGTCGATTTTGAGCTGCTCTAATGTGTTGTTGAATATATTGGATCTTCTCTTCCATCTCATCAACAAGATCAGGACCTAACAGTATTCTTTCCCCAACTTCATCCCAGCAAGTTGGAGTTCTGCATTTCTTTCCATAGAGGGATTCATAAGGAGAAATCTGAATACTAGAGTGAAAGCTATTATTATTTGAAAATTACACCAAATATAGGTGTTGATCCCAACCACCTCTGAAATCTATAGGGAAAGCTCTTAAAATGTCTTATAGATTAGAATTGTCCTCTCAGACTGACCTTCTGTCTGAGGATGGTAAGCAGTGCTGAAACTCAACTCTGTATCTAGAGCATGCTTAAGACTTTACCAGAATTTCAAGGTAAACCTCAGATCCCAATCAGATATAATGGAAAGTGGTACTCCATGCAATATTACCACTTCCTTTACATATATCCTGGAAAGCTGATCAAGAGACAAATATTCTCTAGTAGCAATGAAGTGTGACGACTTCGTATGGAGATCAAATATAACCCAGATAGAATTATTTCCTTTGGATGTTTTAGGAAGTCCGGTGACAAAGTCCATAGTGATGTTTTCCTATTTCCATTCTGGTATGGGTAATGGTTGTAACATTCTCATAGACTTTTGTCTCTCAGTATTAACTTTCTGACAAACCAAGCATCGAGAGACATATTCAGCAACATCTCTTTTCATGACATCCCACCAAAAGTACTCCTTCAGGTCCCTATACATCTTCGTGCTTCCCGGATGAATAGAGAATGAAGAACTATGAGCCTCTTCCAGTAGCTCATTCTTTAATTCTGGGATGGGAGGAACACAAACACGATTCCTGAACCTTATCATCCCATTACAATCAAGGTTGAATTCAATAACATTTCTCACATTCTTTTTTAACTCTACATCTTCATTCTATGCCTCTTTATTCTTCACATGTATAGATGGTTGAACATTCATTTGATAAAGATAATAATTTTCCCCTTCCATTATAATTCCAATATCCATCCTTTGTAAATCGATAAATATTGGATCTTTTGTGATCCTCATAATGGGTAAGATAGCATGGTCTTGTCGACTTAATGCATCTGACACCTTGTTTTCTTTCCCAGGGTGGTAATGAATTGAGCAATAGTAATCCATAATCAACTCAAACCATCTTATTTGGCGTATATTCAGCTCCTTTTGTGTAAAAATATACTTTAAAATTTTATGATCAGTATAAATGTCGCACCTTTCACCATAAAGATAATGCCTCCAAATCATTAATGCAAAGATTACTACAGCTAACTCCAAATCAGGAGTTGGGTAATTTTGCTCATGGATTTTCAACTATCGTGAGGCATAAGTTATCACCATATCATTTTTCATGAGAACACACCCAAGAACCTTCTTGGATGCATCACTGTAGACCACAACCCTTTCTCCATTACAAGGCAGTGTGAGCACAGGTGCATGGATAACCTTCTTTTCAACTCCTTGAAATTATCTTCACATTCCTCTGTCCAAAAAAACATAACTCCTTTCTGAGTCATCCTGGTGAGTGGATTAGATAATCATGAAAAAAAATTCACAAAACATTGATAATATCCAGCCAATCCAAGACAACTTCAGATCTCAATTACTGTTGTTGGTCTCGACCATCTTTCAATAACCTTTGTTTTTGCTGGATACACAGATATCCCCTCTTTTGAGATTATGTGACCAAAAAATGAAACTTTTTGAAGCTAAAATTCACACTTGGTAAATTTGGAATAAAGCTTCTCCTTTCTCAGGGTCTTCAATACAATTCTCAAGTATTCTTCATGTTCTCCATTTCTCATTGAATATGCAAGAATATCGTCTATAAAGACTACCAGAAACTGATCAAGATAGTCTCTAAAGACTCTATTCATCAAATCCATGAAGATAAAAGGGGCATTAGTAAGACAAAATGACATCACTATAAATTCATAGTGTCCATACCTTGTACGGAAAGTCGTCTTTGGTATATCCTCCCTTTTGAACCTTAATTGATGCTACCCAGAACGAAGATCAATCTTGGAAAAGTATTGAGCTCAGCGTAGTTGGTCAAATAAGTCAACAATTCATGGGACAGGATATTTGTTCTTGATAGTGATCATGTTATGCTCTCGATAATCAATGCAGAGTCTCATTGATCCATCTTTTTTCTTAACAAACAGAACAGGTGCTACCCAAGGTGACACACTAGGGCTTATGAATCCTTTATCATGATTCTCTTGGAGTTTCTTCTTCAATTCCTGAAACTCAATTGGGGACATTCAATAAGGTGTCTTTGAAATAGGAAAAGCACCCGATACGAGTTCTATTGAAAACCCAACTTGACGATTTGGTGGAAGACCAGGAAATTCCTCCAGAAAGACATCATCAAACTCTCGTACAATGGGCATATTATTAATCGTGAGTTTCTCTCCATCCATTTGAGATAAATAACCTTCATTTAGTGGAATCAAGACCCATAAGATGGATGGAATTTCCACTGGAAGGTTATGTTCATCCTTGCATTGATAGATGATCAAAGATTGATCTCGAATATAAAATGTGACTTCCCTTCACTACTACAAACACGGCCTTTATCAACGCTAGAAAAGCGCTGATAAAGACAGTGTAGATAAAGGGGGTGTCCCCTTTATCAGCGCTTCGAAAAGTGCTGATATAGGACCCCTATATCAGTGATAAAAAAAGCACTGATAAAATGGGTCTTTTATCAGCGTTAAAAAAAGCGCTGATAAAAGTACCCCTTTATCAGCGCTTTTTTAGTGCTGATAAAGGGGTCCTATATCATGTCTTCCTTTATCATCGCTTTCGTTTTAGCACTGATAAAGGACCATTTTATCAGCGCTTTTAAAAAAGCGCTGATAAAAGTAAAAAAAAATTAAAAAAATTTATACAAATTTAAAAAAACCTTTAAAAAAATTAAAAAATACTGTGAATCGGGTGGGCTTTTATAGCACTTGAGCCCCCCATTTTAAAGTTTTTTTCATCCCCTTTACAGTAGCCCACGCACCCCCTACACCCTTTAACAGTGCATGCTGCTATATTCCCCCATGCGCGTGTGCCCCTGCCTCCCACAGGATTTGAACTCGAGACCTCCCCACCTGCGCGCCTAAGCCTTTACCACTACTCTATTTTGATTTGTCTTCCAATTCATGATATCTCTATATATATATATATATTTAGTTATATTTATTCGTATAGTAATATATATTTATATTAATATATATATAGTTATTATATTATAATATATATATATAGTTATATTATAATATATATATATATAGTTATATTATAATATATATATATAGTGATATTAATATATATATAGTAATATTAATATATATATATATAGTGATATTAATATATATCTATATCTATATATATATATTTAGTTATATTTATTCGTATAGTAATATATATTTATATTAATATATATATATATAGTTATATTAACATATATATAGTTATATGAATATATATATATATATAGTTATATTAATAAATATATTTATAGTAATACTAATATATATATATATATATATATATGTAGTTATATTAATATATATATAGTTATTAGATTAATATATATATATATAGTTAGATTTATATATATATATAGTTAGATTAATATATATATATAGTTAGATTAATATATAGGTATATAAATATTCATATATTGGTATTTTAAATAAAATGGATATTAGTTATTATTTAAATAAAGCTAATATATTTTATATGTAAATATGTTTAATTATTTATTTAAAAATATTTAATTTTTAGGTGCGAATATATAAATAATATGTACATATAGTTATATATTTGATTATAAATAGTAGTTCATTATAAAAAAGGATAAATTTTCATAGAAATAATATCAATATGAATGTAATAACTTGGAATAAATTCAGTCATCGCCAAAAAAAATCCTATAATACCCCCTTAAACGAGTTTGAAAATCGACAAAATGTTAAAAAATCTGGGTACCCCGACAAAAAACTCAGTTTTGGAGGCCTTCTGGGACTCTTTTGGCCTCGAAAAACGCTTGACCGGGCCCCCCAGTCATAGCGATGTGGAGCTCGTCACAAGATTCGATTTGATATGTGGTAGAGCTCAGACGGACACCCAGATCAAAAGTTATGGCCGTTTGAAGTTTGAGTTGCATTTTCAACATATTTTGGATCTTTTTTTAATTTTTTTAATTTTTTTATTCCTCAAATTTTTATTAAATGACTATTAATCCATAATGATTATCAAATTATTAATTAAAAATATTTTTTTTTATTTTTTTAAGAAGTCATTTTCACTAAATATCTTATATATTAAGTATAATAAGTGTAAATGTACATTTATACTTATCTAAAATATATCTAAAAATTATATATTATATTTATATAACAATATAACTATATTTATATATTAATATATTAATATATTTTTTTAATTTTTTTTGAAGCCGACACTTTATCAGTGCTTTTAAAAAAACCGCTGATAAAGCCCCCCCCCCTTTATCAGCGCTACTAAACAAGCGCTGATAAAGGGACCCCCCTTTATCAGCGCTTTTTGGTTAGCACTGATAAAGGGGGGCTTTGTGAAAAACTGTTTTTGTGGTAGTGCTTATTTGGAAAATGATATGACGTCCATATAAAGAATGCCAATCCATGCCAAGAATCACATCAAATTATACTATAGGAAGGATCAAAAGATTTGTAGGAAGTACTTTCCCAAAAACTTCAATCAGAGAAGAATTATAAACGTTTGAGGCCACCATTGTGCCATTTGGAGTTGTCACGGCCAACTCATCATCTAATTGTTGAGGTAATACAGCGATACCGTTAGAAAAGACTTCAAAAATAAATGAGTGGGTGGACCCAGAATCAAATAAAACATTTTCTACTTTAGAGTGAATGGTATGTGTACCTCTCACCACATCTTTTTCATACTCCACATCGCCAATAGTAATTCCATGTGACTTTCCTTTGTCTTTGGCCTTAAGATTTTGTTGACATTGATCATCATCATCAACCCTTGGATTTGGGCATTGATTGGAATAATGCCCCTTCTCCTTGCACTTGAAACATTGATGTGTAGTAGGTGCATTCTTTGTATCCCTTCCTTTGTTTTCATCATTAGACATCTTCTTCCCATTATTTCAACATTCAATTGCTCGATGACCTTCTTTTCTGCAGTTATAACATTTTCATGTCCCCTTAAGACAATTTATTCCATGTTTCATTCCACACATTGAGCATAAGGGAAAACTCATCTTATTTTCAGTGTGGTCTTTAGATTTTCCTTTGAATTCCATTTTTCTCTTCTTATCAAACCCATGTGACTGATGGGTTACACCAATCCCTATCTCAACCTTGAGAGAACATCGAACAATTTCCTCGTAGCTATTGATGTCCCATATGGCTAACTCCCTTCGATGACTTGGTTTTATGCCACTAAACAATCGATCGATCTTACTCTCAGGTTGGATAATAATTCCGGAATCATTCCTTGCAAGTCTTGTATAATTTGGTTCCTAGGTACCAATGGATTCATCATCCTTTTTCTTCAGTTCAAGAAACTCCTTCTCCATATTTTTTCAAAGAATACGAGGAAAATACTTATTGAAAAATAAGTTCATGAGATCGTCCCATTCCATGGACTCAATTTCATCCCATTACCTCGTATTCTCAATAACATTCCACCATTGATCCTCATCACCTTCCAAACGATATACTGCTAAGTTGACTTTATCATGTTTAGAATATTGAATAACTGAAAATATCTCTTTAGTGGTACCGATCCATTGTTCAGCCACTAATGGATCAGAAGACCCGCTGAATGAAGGTGGACGCTGCCTCATGAAGGATTAAACAGAATGATTCTCCTTTCTTTGCTCGTTTGGAAGTCCTGCATGATTCATAGATTGAGAAAGTTGTGTGAGAATGGCTAAAATATTTTTCATCCCATCTCCCATAACATTTGGTTTCTCAAGGGGACAATCATTGCATTGCCCATCTCATTCCGCATTAACACAGTTCCTTCAGGTTCTAGTCATTGACTAAAACCAAGAAGAATAGTGTGAGCAACACTAATTATAATAGGAAAACAACATAATCACGAATACAATTTCACACTTAAGGTGTTATCATAGGTTGTTCATGGACATTTTTAAAACACTAATATTTTGTTCCATGCTTTGACATATCCTTATGTTTCTTACTAAGGCTTTCACATCCTAGATTGAAAGGTTGACTATACCTTCCCATTGATACCAAACATAACTACCCATAATTTACATACATGGTTATTACTTCAAAATTGAAGCATACTTATTAAAACATATAACAAAACCATGAAAGGACCGTATAGGTATAGTGTCTTTAGAAACTAGGAATCATAAACAACTGGTTCATAAATCATCTACGTTGTTTCCCATTTATTTAATCATATATAGAGTCCCTTTTTGGCTCATCCTACTTAGTATCCTTCTTCTTGGCCTGGGGAAAAGAAAACATTAAAAAGGGTGAGCTCAAATGCTCAGTATGGGTAAACATAAGAAATATCAAACTTATCATATTCATAAGAACATAACATTTTGAAAATCTTATCCTCCCAAGGAGATCATAACATGGGATAAATCATAAAAGTGAAATGTAATCCCAATAATCATAACTTAAAACATGAATCTTTTTTTAATACACACATAATCATAGATAATCATTTCTTAGTAGTCAAGACTCATTTCCAAGACTATCTTAGCAGACAAATTCCATTTCTGAACCGAGTTCACTCCTCATTTCAGTCATGTTTCACTGAACGGGTTTAACCTACCGTTCCAGCCATGTCTATCTCATTATATGTAAATCATTACCCAATGCATTGGAGGGAGATATAGGTCCCACCCATCTCATAATGATACCATTCTTACGTGTTCCTCAAGATCATAAATCATACATCATAGCATAACCCATGTAATAAAAATGAGATTCTTAAACATAATGCAATCATAACATAAATCATATAAGATAAAAGGAGTTCATAAAATTAATTCCATCATAACATAATCAAATCAATGTAAAAATAGGGATAGAATGATAACCCTATATTATCTTAGATGGAAAATAACACTTGAACTCCATTCTTGAGAAAAATATCATTTCTACTTCAAAAAAATTTTCCTTTATTAAAATTTCATATGATTTTAAACTAAAATAAGTTGATTAAAAATAAACTTGAAATCTTGTAAAGGATTCTTCATGGAAATAATGTTCTATGAATCCATTCATGCCGTATAAGTTAAAATAAACATTCTTCTCGTACTTTGGTCGGAAAAGTCAAAAAGTACCTCGTACTAAAAATGACAAAAGATTCCTTTCATATCATTTACTAAAAACTCACCAATGGATAAAATTGAATTTAAACAATTTTAGGTGGATGGAAATATTATTACATTTTGAGGAAACATGTATGTGGATGATAAATATTCCCCAGTAAATTCTTATGTATAAACAATCTCGGATAAAAATGAGATTGTGAGATTTTCCCTTACCTTAGGTTCGATATGCTTCGTATGAATCTGATACTCCTATAATATGGTTTAAATAATTTCAATTGACTTATTAATGAATCATATTCATTTTTATGATATCATATATGGTCATATTTTTATCTTCTTATTAGTAATATTTCATTGCTACTTGTTATTCGGGTGTTTATTGTTTTATGTTCTTATGCGTGTTTTGTCGAATAAATTATTATTAATCTTTATAGGATATAAATATATCATTAAAAGAATGGTATTAGTGTAATATATATCATATTCATTCATTAAATTCATTTATATAATCATTATTCAATTAAGATCATATAGAACGAGCTGCATCACATCATGGAGACGGTAGGCCGTACGTTCGCACGAGCGATGATATCATTCCCATGATCATGGAATTGTGTTGAAGTGTATGTATAATATTTCAGAATAAATATAAATTTAAAATAATAATATATAGTTATTTATTTTCACCCTTATACCCATCCATGTATGGTGGTGGTGGAAAACATATTACACCACTGCATGGAGACAGTATTCCGTACATTCGCACACGCGGTGATTTTGTTTGTCGTAGGATCAATAAGAGATGAAATAGGGTTGTTTAATATTTATAATAACATATCAGTATATGATGGATACTGATGTTATTAATTAATAATGAAAAAACTAAATAAGAGGGAGTATAAGAAGAATGGATCTTGAAGAAAACAGTAGAAGGTATTACCTCTTTCTTGAAGTGCCTCCTTTAAACTTTCTCTTAGGGCACTAGAGTTGGTCTTTTGGGAAGAACAGTTCCTGTAGTAGGTTTCTAAGGAATGGGGAAGAGAAATTTGGAGTGGTTGGATGAGATTTAAGGCTCAAATTGGTGTGAGGAGGAGAGGGAGGAGGTTCCCTTTTATAAGGGAGGAGAGGGGCACCTTCGGAAATATAAGAAATATTAGTTTATATTAAATCCCAACCCCACATAAAAACTTCCAAAATGACTAATATCAAAATATTAGACGATATAGGGTTGTAATCTCATCAACCAATAATATTTAGACATTTTAGGAATTTATTTTAAACATTATCAACTTTTTTTCCCATATTTATCAATTTAATGTTATTTGTGGTAATAATATTCAGTATTTTGAATTATTATAAAAAATTACATATGTGTTGTGAATTTTCCATAATTTGACAGTTAATGACATTATAGACAATATAAATTTTAATTTATAATTTTTAAATATTTTTGTGATTTTTAAACAATTTAATAATATGTTATTTTTATAAAATAACAATATTGTCCATTTTGACACTATTCATTTATTTGAATTTAAATAAAATATATACAGAATATATGTTAAAACTAAAAGCTTTAATAGATTCATAAAATTTCATATTTATCTATAAAATTAGTGGAGCACATTAAATAGTCTATATAATATTTATTTTGATATTTTTCAAACCATTTATTTGATATTTTAATTAATAAAATACTTTCAACATCACTATTTTGTCATAATTAATGATAATTATGTAATCCCTAAAAATTATAAATAAATTCATATGATGTAGTTAATTTTATTAGATTTATGTAGACTATTTATATACGAATTTTCATGAATTTTATCACTAAAGTAATATTATTATAATTCTAAGATTTAAGAGAGTGACATATTGTCACTTTCCTT
The DNA here is from genome assembly GCA_963277665.1 of Viscum album. NCBI lineage: Eukaryota > Viridiplantae > Streptophyta > Magnoliopsida > Santalales > Viscaceae > Viscum > Viscum album. The sequence continues at coordinate 1,882,017,636 of OY728136.1, forward strand.
GGTTTTAATAATAATTATATTATTTCATTGTCAAAAGTCCATGAAATAAATATAGTCCTTCTCTTAGTTGATATGGGTCAACTTTTAATCATCCTATAGGAGTTTGGTTGGTGTTATGGTAATTTTATAATCTTATATTTACCATTAATTATACGATTTACCTTTAACTATGGTAAATAAAATTTACCGTAGTTACTATTCATAATTCCCAAAAATGAAAAGTAGTCGTTTAACATAATTTGGACCCACTGATTCCAAATATGGAATCCATTTTTGAAAATTCAAAACACATATGTTGCATTAATTAATTTAAAATTAATCCCGTTGTTAGGAAAAGCAGTTTTAGAAGTTAAAACATTGCCAAAGATTGAAATGTTTTGACATTTGAAATCAATGTGAAATTGAGGATAATGAATTACATTATATTAAATAGTAAAATTATATTCTATTTATGCTTTAAAACTATTCAATATTATAATTTATCCATATAAATTATCTCAATGAAAAAAGTTGTTTTTAATTAAAAATTAGCGTATTTTTACTATTTATCAAAATATGAAAGTTATCAAAAAAGTATCAAAAATTTATCCAAATGAAATTTTTGTATCCTCATTCCAAAGAAGAAATTTATTTTTGAAGATATATCTTATAAAAATTTAAAAAAAATATTTAATATGGGTGCGCCACCAAAAGGCGGCAAAACTGCATTATTTGAAAAATACTTATTTTACCCGAAAAATTTATTTTGTTCTATTACCCTGTTCTAGAAAATGTGTAAAATGAATAATAATGTTATAAAATTCAAAATTTTGTTAATACTATTTATAATGGATAGTCCATAATAATATATCGTTGTTCAGTGCAACTTGGTATTGCGTACTACACACGCTCTCGAGGAAGGTCGTGATTCTGTGTAATGCAAGCCAAGTTAGTATTGTGTGTTGTAAATAATTCTTTTGGTGTTGCGTATAAAATAAGACATAAAAAAAATATTTCTTATAAAATTTCAGGGTGTTACAAGAATACACATCAATAATTGTATAATACCAATTTAGAGGCCAAACAAAGTGTTCCAAATAATCGATATAGGCATGAATCTATGTTTGACCAAAAATAGAAACACCAAGAAAACCATTTCCCATCACTGGTTATTTTTAGAGATCTAGATGTTAATGATATTATAATGAGATAAATATGTATAAATAATGTAAAAAACATTTGTTCCATATCAAATATCAATAACTATTTCCTTCAATGTAAAATCCATAGGGTGGAATGGTTTTGATCTCACTTCCCATGTTCCTATTTCATTATCAACAATAAAAAAGAAAGGAGAATTAATATTCCAATAAATTTCAATTTTAAGAAATAATAACAAGCATCATTGAGTCAATTAATATATTCTTTTCATACTTCATGTTCGTAAGAATTTTAGATCATTGGGGTATCTCGGATCACCTGCTCATATAGCTATCAAAACTATCTCCAATAAACAACAGAATGTGAGGTTGAATATTATTATAATCGGTGAACATATATTTTAGGGAGAGTATATATTATTTAAATATAGAAAATCTACTGAGATATCCCTCCCTATAATGAAAATTTAGGTAATTATCCAAATCCTATCTACATGTCTATATTACCTCAATCTATTTTCTCAAGTTATTCTGAATCTCAAAATATCATATATACTCAAAAAATAATCAATGTTCCTTTTTTCTCCATATGGTAAAATAATAGTTTACTAAGGAATGGGATAACATAAAATTTTTCATTGTGGGATCAAATTTCAACTAAAAATCCCTCACTGGAAAACCCATTACCTCAAACTTGATCCCCACTAGGATATTTATATTCTCTAACAGGTCCTAATATTCCCATTTTTATTATGGTTAGATACGGTGAATTATAAAATACTCAACAAAATCATTTATATTGAACTTAAATTCAACACCCACTTCATTATGAGTGTTTATATAGTTAGTTAGGTCATGTGGAACGACTATTTTTCACCCCAATGAAATAATACTATAATTATAATTGATAATTTCTAAAAAAAATATTGAGGTTCACTTGAACTCTTTATAGGGTATTTGATTTCTTCAAAATTATTTGTTTATATGTTTTAGAGTTTCTCATTTTGACTCTTTATCAAAATTTATTCATTTTTATCATCTATAGTAAACATCAATGACATTATCAGTCTTACATGAAAATGTTGTCAATACAAACAATATGGGAACACATCAAAGTCTTTAAGGAATTATATCCACAATAAAGTAATAACTTTCCCCTAATATAATGATATCTAAATAACACACAATGTGATTGAATTTGGGTTTTTCGAGTCCTCCATTATCTAGGTTCAATGAATAAAACCATGTTCACCAAGCCTTAATTGATCATGAATAATAGCTCCACCTTTCTCAATAAATTCCCAAGGACTCTTGAATTCCAAATAATAATTCCTTTATTTAATCTTCATGGACACTTGAATCATACTGAGGTATCTCAAAAAACATTATTCGATAATATTATGGTATCATAATCATTAACCATATATAGTATCTAAAAACATAAAAAATGTCCTAATTAATTAAGCGAAATTATAATTCTAGGACATTCCGTGGCATAAAATATATAGTAAGTAATAAATAATTTGATTTAAATTGAAGAAATGATTAATTAAATCTAAATATTCATCACATGAGAATAAAATTCTATAGAAATTAGTAAAAAATTGGAATGAGTGTTATATGAAATAAAAATATTAAAAATTTATTATAACACATAATGAGTATCTCCATTTAGTAAATATACATTCATAATGTGTAAATTAGAATATTTTGGTAATATTGTTTTTCAAATATTTTTTATAATTTCTTATCATAATATAATGAATAATATATTTATTATAATGGTTTTTGGTAATTGTAATATTCATTAATGGATAATATATTAAAAAATTTTCTATTTATTATATCTGAATGAACTAATAAGAAAATAACCTATGGAAATAAGTTCATATTACCAATATATTTAATTTTAATTTTATATAAAATATATATTAAGAAATAAATACCGTCTCTTTTGGTATTAGTTTCTATTAATAATTATTTCATTATAAATATATATTTTTGGTTTCAGGGGGAATTCATGTCAAAAACGATATGACATGTGGACGAACAATCCTGAAAAGGTAATTATTTTCTAATTTAGGGATCAATTGTAAATTTCAAATTTATTGTAAATTTTTCACTAATAAAAATACTAGTTACCTATTACTGATGTTCATGATTGAGACTAATGTATTTAAAATAATAATTCACAAAAGGAATTAATAATAATAATATTTTAATGTTTATGTCTGTAGAATTTATTAATATATAATTTTTTGGAAATATATAAATGAACTATAGTGTGTAATTTCACTTAGGATGGAATAAAGTCTTATAATGATGTAAAATGATCCTTGAGGGAGATATTGGTCCTACATAAAACATTATAATTATAATCAAAGGAGAAATAATTACTAATGTTGTTTTAAGTCATAGTTTAAATTAATATAATATGGAATGAAACCTAGGTTAAAAAGTATTGTAATCCTATGTCAAAAAATGATGGAACAATGTGTAGTTTAATATAATATTGGAAAATAAAATATAAACCATTTTAATATATTGTGATATGAAGATGTGTTTGACCTTTTATTTTCATGTATACAAGAAAAATGGTTTGAAATTTATGATCATTTCACATGAACCATTGGTGTGGATAATACATCCATGAAACCTTAAAACATCGTGTTCCTTTTTTGGTTATGTAGTGTATATCACATTTTCGTGCATTATACAATCATATATATTGGATTTCTAGTAAACTGATTCCCAATAGAATTTTTATGTCTAGAAATTATACATGGATGACACTTCATGGTTTGTAATGTTATATAATCAATGCGAACGAATGAATCATAAACCAAAATTTTAACACATCTATAAATACCTCGTTCACATAAGATATAGATAGGGAAAAGTGGGATGGAAGCATATGATGTTACAAATAGTGAGAAAAACTGAGGTGGTAAACCTTGGGGATAACCCTATTAAGAAAAATTGTCAACCAAAATCCATACAAGAATACAAGGTTAAAAGACATTTCACTATTACTTTAAGAAACGATATTATCATTAAAAATTTAATACATGATTGTATGGAATATGAGGATCAGTTATTGGGTTAGGAAAAACCTATGGAGATAATCTATAGGATATATGGCTTCCATTAGAAATAACAAATGATCATAAGTTCCACATGAATATGGAAAATAACCCCATCATAAATATAATTTTTTTGAAATATAAATCTTCATTAAAAGATATTTTTAATGTCTAGAAGAATATACAATGAAGATAATAGGGTCATTAAATCTACTTTGATAAAGAGAAGATACTTCACCATTGTAGGTGAACTAGGAGGGTGAAGAACACAGGGTAGGCCATGTAGGATAGGAAAATGATGTTAGAGATAGTGAGAGTTAATTGAAAAATACCATACCCTTATGTAAATTGAAATGTTTATTGTGTTAATATTTCACCCAAATAGACATAAAAAATACTTGGGTAGAGTGTTCTTTCTTTGGGGTTATATGTATTTGTTGACATCACCTGTTTTGATAATCCTAATTATGTGTTAATATGTTTTTTTAATCCTATGTTAAAAATAATAACAAAATAATCATTAGAATATGTTAATCACTGTTTATCTATGTTTATACATACTTTGAAATAATTATAACTCAATATAGATATGTTTTTCATAGAACAGATAATTGTTAAGTTCACTGGTATGCATATAGCTACTGTTACAGACAAAAAGACACCTGGTCTTTGGTACAGAACAGAGATACCTGTATGTAAGTCTACTGGTACATCAAATGATTACCGATATGAGTAAGTATACCGATATGTGAAAGCCTACCGATAAACAAAGGTCACTGGTTAGAAAATGACTCTGCTAGTCAAGTCTTCCAATATAAGCTACCGATATAGACAGACAGACACATAACTACTATTATAAATATCTACCAATACAGACAGACGAACGACTACCAATACAAAGCTACTGATACAATGTTAATCGATAGAAAATCCACTGATATAAGTAGTTACCGATACGATCAAGTTACATATAGATCAAAGCTACCAAAGGAGTTACTGGTATATAGAGCTATTATTACACGGAGTAACTGCTACTGATACAAAGAGATACTAGTACATGAATAGAGAGCTACGGATAGAACGATCACCGCTATACAAAGTCCACTGACATAGAGCTACTTATGGATGATGACTTTTAACTAGTCTCTATTACTAAAACTCTATACGTTGTTAATATTATGAGAATAATGCTAACAGTTATATTTGATGATTTTAATGCAATTAATGTTATTTAATTATAGTTTCTGGCATGTTAGGGAACCATACCTCGTATCTGTCCAAGGTAAGCATTCCCATTGTCTGACCTTACGGAATAAAAGGGGATATCAAGCTACTGGAAAAATAGAGGAGAAGACACAAACACACATTCTATGAAGAACATAGGGAGAACGAGAATAACTCTTATACTCATCAAGAACAGAAGTTCAAAGAAGAAGCTTAAGTGCTACAAATAATACTCTCGTACTCAACCTGAACACCTACACTGGATGTGAAGGAATAGTACTACGACACACTGTTTTTCTTGACAAAAACTAGAGAAGGACTCAAAGCTTCAACTTCTTCCAAACCAAGGAGTCCATAGCTTCACTAACGTCAAATAGAGAATTCTAAAGTCATATTTACTAGTTTAGATCTATTTTGAATTCATTCATTCACATTTAGAGCAGTGTGTCTACTCTTTATATTCTATACACACACTGTCTCCTGTGCTAAACTGGAGGATTTCTAATTCCTCACACTAAACATATTTAACTCTCGTGTATCCCACTTTGGAGAGTGGTAGAGGTCACGTGTGACCTGGGTAGCCTTTGTGTGATATTTTTTGTTTCCGACATAAAAATGTGGAAGATGTCACAGGACCTGGACAATATTTGTACTATTGTTTACCCCGATCCACGGTGTGGATCAAAATTTATATAAATTGTTTTAGAGGACTAAGTCTCGGCTTGATACTGAACCTCTTGTTTTAAAACTATTGTGCTTACTTATTTTGGTTTTAACCTATATTGAATATTTTTCTGCTAATTACATTGAAATATAAAATTGTTCTAATGTTACTTTGATTATTAATCTTGAAAGTGTTTGTAACTATTTTAAATCAGTAGGTTAGTTTCGAAAGCTAAAATAATCTTATGATTAATTTAACTGAGACCTAATCAATCTTTTTAGAACCTAATCGAACCCTTACAGTTTTACAAATTCACTATAGTTTAAATTAGTTTTTAATTGGGGGATATTAATAGAAATATTTTTTAACAGAAATTTGTAATTGGAACTCAATTCACCTCCCCTCTTGAGTATCCACTTCGACCAACATTTTTTATTAGAGGAAGGTTTGTAATTAATAAAGGATATCCAAATGCTCTATTTTTAAACAGTGATTTTAGTTGTATCTTAAATATCATAAATTTCTATTAGTTCTAAATTTTATCTCTTTAAATATACATGATGAAATCTAATTATGGATAATATACTTGAAGGTGCTTCCACCAAAAGGCCATTGTTCTTTAATGGTACAAAAAATGTCCAATGGAAACTTAAAATGAAAATTCATTCGGAAAGTATGGGATTTTACATATGGACTTCTATAGAGACTCAATATAAGATTCCAAAAACTGAAAGGACCACATGGGATAAACCTACTAAAACTTCTTAGAATAATAATTTTAAAGCAATGAATGCTTTATATTGTGCTTTATGTGATGAAGAATTTAATAGAATATCTGCTTGTAAAACTACTTATGATATCTGGGACACTTTGGCTATTTCCCATGAAGGAAAAACCAATGTTAAAGAAATGACAATAAACACCTATACTATTAAGTATAATAATTTAAAATGAAGTCTGATGAACCTATTTCTGACATGGATATCAGGTTCAATGATATTTTCAACACTATGAGCTCACTAGGAAAAGCTTTTCTTGCAAAGGAGAAAATTAAGAGAATACTAGGATTTTTTCCAGAAATATGGAGAGACCCATCTGTTTCAATAAAAGAATCATGTGATATAAGTTCACTTCCTGTTAAATAATTAATCGGTAAGTTTATGTTGTATGAAGAAGGGTTGAAAGTAAACAAGGAAGATGATGATGAACCAAAGAGGAATTTAGTAGCATTTAAATCTACTGCCTCAAAGAGAAAGGACAAGGAGAAATTTCACATACCTACTGAAATCTCAAAAGGTGAAGGTTCAGATTCTTATAGTGATGAAGAGATGGATCAGATAGCTAGACCATTCAACAAGTTCTATAGGAAGAATAAATTCTTCGGAAAACCAAATTATAAAGGAATATGTAAGAACAAAGGTCATTTGAAGAAGGATTGGAAGAAATCTGATAAGGATGATGAGATAGTATGTTATGAATGCAAAAAGAATGGAAATATTAAGGAAGACTACCTGAAGTTAATGTTCAAGAAGAAATATGACTACAAGGATAGAAAATATATGAATGCCAAGAAGGAAACCTGGAGTTCTTCAGAAGACATCACAAGTGAGTTTGAATTTTCTGACACTGAAAAGAATCTTGCCAACATGTGTTTTATGAGTAATACTTTTGTGGTACTTGTTTCCCCTATGCTGAAATATTATTATTCTGGGATTGAAAGTAGTGATGATAATATGTCTAAAGTTGAATTGATTTAATATTGTACTATTCTAGATGAATCCTATAATGAATTGAAGGACAAGTATAAGACCTTGAGGAAACATCATGCTTTGACCCGCTCTGTTAAATCTGCACTTGATATAGAAATGGAAAATAATTCTCAATCACCCAAGGAAAATACTAAACTGAAATTGTCTAATGTGAAATTAAAGAAGGACTTAGAGAAATTTTCAAATGAAAAGAATACTCTAACTCAAATTCTAGGAAAATAAGTGGCACCAAAATATACCACTAGAATAGGCTATTAGCATAGATAGATACAAATTACTAATAATACATTTCTTCCAAAATCTTGATAGAATGCTACTAGTTCTAGTTCTGGGAATACATATGCTTCAACTGGTTATTCACATTTTTATAGATCAAATAACGTTTATCTTTCAAAATATTTTGAATCTATTGATTGTATGAGACCCATTAGTCAAATTTGGGTGCCAAAATTTTTTCTTTCTAACCTTTATGGACCCAAGAAAATATGGCTACCAAAATCATTTTCTGTTTAAACATGTTTTGTAGGAAACATGCTTGAGAAGTTCCATAATAAGTTATAGTATATGGAATGTGGATGTTCAAGGAATATGAGTCGAGATTACTCATGCTTCAAGAGTTTAATCAACGTTGATGGAGGCCATGTCACCTTTGGTGATAATTCAAAAGGCAAAATTATCAGCATAGGCCAGATTTGTATCACTGATTCAGTCTTAAATTACAATGTTTTATTTGTTTATGGGGTTATGTATAACTTGTTGAGTATTTCTAAGTCCTGTGATAATGGTTTAAATGTTAAATTTGAAATTGATTCTTGTAATGTTTTTAATTCTAAAAATATTTTAGTATTTTCTGCTTTGTGAAATGAAAATTTTTATCCTTTTGATTTAAATTAATTGGCTAAACAAGAAATTACATGCTTGAATTCTTTTCATAAAGAGTCTTGGATATGGCACAAAATATTAGGACACTGCCATGTTCATTCACATAGAAAACTTACTAGGAAAAACTTAGTTACAGACCTAACTAAACATGAATTCCCAGCTGATAATGTTTGTAATCCTTGTCAAAAAGGAAAGCAACATAAAGTTTCTTATAAACCAAAGAAAGAAGTTTTAACTTCTCAACCTCTTGATTTGGTTCACATGGACCTGTTTGGAACCTCTAGAGTTTCTAGTTTAAATGGGAAGCACTATGTCTATGTCTTAGTAGATGACTAATCTAGGTACACTTGGGTATACTTCTTATCTCACAAAAGTGAATCTTGTTCTTACTTTATTAAATATTCCAAGTTTGTGGAAAACCTTAGTGGACATAAGATTAAGACTTTGAGAAGTGATCATGGTCTTGAGTCTGAAAATATTGAGTTTGTATCTTGATTCTTACATAATGGATATAGTCACATCTCTTATGGCCCTAGAACACCTCAGTAGAATGGGGTAGTAGAAAGAAGAAACACAACACTTCAAGAGATTGCAAGAACTATGCTTAGTGAGCATGACCTTCCAATTTTCTTTTGGGCTGAAGCTATAAATACAGCTTGTTATATTATTAATAGAGTTCTGATTAGATCTGTTATTAAAAAGGCCCATTTTGAGTTGTGGAACCATATGAAACCTAAGGTTAATTACTTTAACGTTTTTGGTTGCAAAGTATTTATTCTCAATACAAAAGATAATCTTGAAAGGTATTCATCCAAGAGTGATGAAGGAAATTTCCTAGGTTATTCAATTAATAGCAATGCTTATAGAATTTTTAATAAAATAACCAAATGTGTGGAAGATTTTGTTTAGATAAAGGTTGATGAAACTGATCCACATGAACCCAGATATTCCATTGAAAATATAGAAGAATTATTGTCTCTTTTGAACCATAATGATAAAATCAATGAACCTGTTATGAAGACATATAGTTCTGGAGACACTCCATTAACTATTTATGTAGAGCCTGAATCTATAGAAGAACCAGAAATTTCTAGCCCTACCTTTACTAGAACAACTAGGATTCTAAAGAATCATCCTTTAGATGTTGTTGTTGGTAATATTGATAGAGGGACACAGACTAGAGATTCTCTAAGAAACTAGGTTGAACATCAAGATTTTGTTTCACTGTTAGAACCTAAAAATATCAATGATGCAATAAATGATGAATTTTGGGTAATGTCTATGCATGAAGAATGAAATCAATTTGAAAGAAACAAAGTCTGGGAATTAGTTGAAAACCTAAGGACACTTTAACCATAGACACTAAATGGGTTTTTAGAAACAATGTTGATGAGTCTGGAAACATAGTTAGAAACAACGAAAGGCTAGTTGCCCAAGGGTATAGTCAAGAAGAATGAATAGACTATGAGGAAACATTTTCCCCTGTAGGTAGATTAGAAGCTATTAGGATTCTACTTGACTATGCTGCTCATTGGAATTTAAAGTTATATGAAATGGATGTAAAAAAGTTCTTTTATAAATGGTTTTATAATTGAAGGTGTTTTTGTTGAACAACCACCTAGATTTACTAATCCTCATTTTCCAAATTGATTTTTTAAGATATATAAAGCTTTATATGGTTTGAAACAAGATGCAGAAGATTGGAATGATGGACTTAGCAATTTTCTTATTTCAAAAGGTTTTACAAAAGGGATTTTTGATCAAACTCTCATTATAAAAATAATTTATAAAGATGTTTTGATAGTAGAAATTTATTTTGATGATATTATTTTTTGATCTTCTAAAATTACTTTGTGTATTGATTTTTCAAAGAGTATGAAAAATGAATTTGAAATGAGTTTAATGGGAGAACTCAAAATTTTCTTGGATTTCATGTTTTTCAAAATCAAAATGGTATTATTTTAAATAAAATTAAATATAAATAGGATCTTTTAAAATGATTTGGTTTAGATAGTATTAAGGAAAGTTATACACCCATGATTACTACCTGTAATAAGGACATTGATGAATCTGAAAAACCAGTTGATCAAAACAAATTACAGAGGTATGATTGGAAGTTTACTTTACCTTACTACTAGTCAACCTGATATTATGTTAAGTGTGTTTCTGGGTTCAAGATTTCAAGATAATCCAAAAGAACCCCATTTTCTTTCTATTAAAACAATTTTCAAATATCTTAAACATACAGAAAATTTATGTTTTTTATCCAAAAGAGAAATATTTTGATTTAATAAGTTATTCAGACGATGACATTGCTGGTTGAAAGTTAGATAGAAAGAGCACTTCTCAAAACATTTCCTATTCTAGGTATGTCCCTAGTATCGTGGTGTAGTATGAAACAAAATTTTGTTGCATTGTCTACGGCTGATGTAGAGTATATAGCTGCTGGAAATTGTTGTGCACAAGTTATTTGGATGAAACATACTTTATTGTACCATGGATATGATTTTAAACATGTATCAATAAATTGTGATAACATAAGTGCAATTAACATCTCTAAAAATACCATGTCTCACTCTTGGAAAAAACACATTGATGTAAGGAAGCAGTTTTTGTGAGATCATTACCAAAAATGTGATATTACTCTTGAATTTATACGTAATGAACATCAATTAGATGACATTTTCACAAAGCCTTTAAGTTCAAATAGGTTAAAGTACATTAGACATGAATTAGTAATGATAGACTCTGTTTGTTAGAAACCTCACTATTATACCTCACTGGTATGAAACCTCACTGTTATACCTCACATGTATAAAACATCACTGTTATACCACACCAGTAAGAAACCTCACTTTTATAACTCACCAGTATGAAAACTCACTGTTATACCTCACCTGTATGAAACCTCAATTTTATACCTCACAAGTATCATAACTCACTATTATACCTCACCGATATGAAACTCACTAATATCCCTCTCTATTAGTGGACCTCACAATTAAGAATTCTCAACGGTATACCCTACTGTGAGTATACGATGTTTTAAACTTCTGTCTTTAGTTCCGGAATCTGTACCATCTATATAATACATATTATGTTTTATTTATTTATTTTATGAATCCAAAATGATAAAAACTATGTCTTAGTTACTTCTCAATCCACCGAACTCTCCTCTCTCAAACCCAACTCCTTTAATCCCTGAATCTCGTGAGGACACTAACTTCTTCAATCCAGAGATGAAAAAAACTAAACATTCGACTATCAAAGATGAATATGATGAGATGAATGCGAAGAAGTAGAAGACATGGTCTGAAACAAGTAGCAGTGTTAGTAGAACATGTTCGGGGAGGTGTCCAGTGAACCCGCATTTAAAAAATATAGATATTTTAATCGAGAAAGTTCTATGCGCAGAATGGATGATGTCTAGTAAATAGTTATTACTAGAGGTACTGGAAGATCAGAAATGGGTATAATGATTCTCGAATAACAATGGTCTCTATTATCAGAAGCTATTAAAATATTTCTATGAGTTTTTGGGTTTTGAGAAATCCAATGTGGAAAATAGAATGATTTCATTGGAAAATGGATAGGAGATAGCGTTTTCATCTATTGAGTTATTGAGTACATGAGAGTACCCCATGAAAGAGTTTTTGGATATTCATCGAAGACAGTACCACCTACAAGTGACATAGTTGATTATGATACTCCCTTAGAGGAGCTCACAGGTAGTGGAAAGCAGAGAAAGGTGGTGGCTGTTGAAATGGATGGAGAAAACACATTTTTGTTCAAATTTGCGAAACATGTACAAAGTACTATAAGAGGGGACTTTGAAAATTTGAGATATCAATATATATATCTGTTACATCTCTTGAGACATGGTGTGAAGGTGAATCTGTGTAGGCTGCTAATGATTCAAATGAAGGAACTGACCAGACCCAAATCAAAGACCAATGCTTTATTCTTTTCCATGTTTATTTTTGTTATGATTAAAGTAAAGGGAGTAGCTGAGTCTCAGGATGAGACAGTGGTGGTAAGAAACAACTTTTGTATCACAAGAACAATGTGTAAGTACATGAAGATAAGCTAGAACCCCTGGAAAGGGGAATGGGTTACTGATGATAAGAAGTTATATGATAAGGTTAATCTTATGGATCATCCTTATAGGCCTAGGGATGTGAGGTATCCAAGTCTAGGACTTGATGAGGAAGAGCCACAGTATAGTAATGATTAAGAAGATGAGGATTCCTCTACAGCAGATGGAGGATATCCAGACTTGCCTCTTAGCCCAACTCCTGAAATTGTATCACAAGAAAATGGAAGTGCTTCTTTGAACCTACATAGTACAGAAAAGTTTTTGGGTGTAAGCAATGAATTGACACCTGTGGATGAGGAAGAACAACATGGATCATATCTGGAAGAGGCTGCCCCAGAGATTGAGGAAGAAGAAAGAGAATCTGAAACTGAAGCACCTACATCTGCCACCTTACCTGTTGGAGAAATAGAGATGGTTGTGGAAGATTCTTCTGAGGATGACCGAGCAGCTGAGAGTGTTATTGCTATACTGGAGAATGCACCTGTTTTGGGGGATCATCCAACCATATTTGGCAGTGTTTCAATGGATGTTGAGATTGAATGCTGTGCAGAGGACCCATGGTTTGTAGTTTGTGGATTGGATTACCCAAATTCTGATAATGAGACATCCCTTAGTCGACTAGAAGTTAATTATGATAATCTGTCTGAGATATTACCTATGAATGTGGTAAGAAAAGATGATCTTGATCAGTTGAGGTCTGATCTTAGGACATCTTTTGTGGAATAGATTAGAAAAATGGAAGCATCCTTATTGTAATTAATTTAATCTGTTATGAATGACTTAGTGGATAGTATTGTATCTGAAAGAGGACCTGTTGTTGTGCCTACTAATATAGTCAATATGGATGACTTAGAATCTTTGAAGGCTCAGATTAAAGTGTTTTTGAGTGCTTCTGTTTCCGAGTTAAATAGTCTCTTTGTTGAAGAGATGAGAAATATGGAAAAGTCATTTGAACTCTCTCTTGTTTTTAATGTGTCAACCTATGTGGTAATGATATTAGATGAAATCACAGCTTGCCAGAATCAGGTTTCTATCTTGTCAGAGGATGTTAAGGTTATAAAGAGATCAGTTGTCTCTCTGGAATCCAATATGAGTTCCAAATCTCAAGCTGACAAGGATTTGGCTTATGTGAAGAGTGTAGTCATCCAAATGGTCTCAGTTTTTGAGGAGTTTAAGCATTCCATTACAATGCATGTTAGCACCCAAGATTCTATAGTGAAAATCTTATTAGTGGTCTAACTAAGAGTTTCAAGGAAACTATGACTTTTTCTATTGGTTCTCTTGCTTCGAGACCATCAATAGAATTGGATCAGGTTAGAGATTTGATGAAAGAGGAGCTTGGTTCACCTTCAACCAGTAGCTCTATGGGCTCATCTTCCATGACCAATGTGTCGTCTACCACTAGAGATATAATAAATATTGTTCAAGATTATATAAGAGAATCTTCTGCTTCTCAGAAAGAAGTGAAAGACAAGGTATATTACTATTTAAAAAAGGTCTACACCAAGTATCATGTCAACAACCATTTCAAGCTTATGTTAGAGAACATGAAGCTACCTCCTATCGATCAAGCCTTCATAGAACAAGTCATCAATCTCAGAGAGTTGACCCCTGCACTAGAAAAATTCATGGAGCACAAGGACGATTTCATTTTTGCCATGGAGAGAGGATGGTAAATAATTATGGATTTCAATAATATCATATTTCCCTTCTTGCATGTTGATGCTCGACCAGTGATTGTACCTCTATCTTTACATGTCTATGCTTCTGGTTCATCTCCTGCTCATATGACACTAGGCCAAGCCATCCATAGCCTTACTCCTATGATAAATCAGAGAGCTACACAGTATAGGCCAGGAATAGTTTCAGTAGCTCACCCTCCTTTGATCATTTTTGGTGTTCCTAAGCTTCCACCTACATCCACATCGCCTGAATCCTCTTCTGATCCCAATAGAAAATCTCATGATGATGATGTGGATTGATTTCGTGGCTAGGATCTTTGTTTAGAATCACCTGTATCTCTTTTTTTTCATTTATATATTTCATTGTATCTGTTTTCTCCAATGAATATATATGATATTACTTTCTTTTTCATTTTTCCCTCTGTTATTTCTCTTTTCCTATATTTTCTTCTTTCCCACTTTTTTCTAATTACAAATGGGGAGAAATAATATCTAAGGGAAACATATCTGGGGGAGAAATAATATCTCAGGTAGAAGAGGGAAAACTAAAATGAAATATTCATAGATTTTATGAGCATAATAAATTTCCCTCGGGTAAATTTGTTTTATATTTTACCTCTAATATATGTGTTTTATAATATATTGTTTTCTCTGATACAATTTCATATAGATACCATATCCTCTGATACGTTTAAAATCTCACATTTGAACATGTCATCACTCACACTGAGAACTACGATCTATCGTATTGTTTACTAATTATTTTGGATTATAATAAAATGAGTTGTGATTATAAAAAAGGGGGAGATTGTTGACCTCATCTGTTTTGATAATACCAATTATGTGTTAATATGTGTTTATAATACCATGTTTACAATAATATAAAAATAATCATTCGAATATGTTAATCACTATTTATCTATGTTTATACATACTTTGAAATAATTCTAACTCAATCTGGATATGTTTTACATAGAAAATATAAGTGTTAAGTTCACTAGTATGCACATAGCTACTGTTACATAAAAACATACACTTGGTCTTTGGTATCGAACAGAGCCACTAGTATGTATGTCTACTGGTACACCGAATGGTTACTGATATGAGTAAGTCTACCGATATGTGTAAGCCTACTGATAAACAAATGTCACCAGCTAGAAAATGTCTCCGCTACTCAAGTCTACCGATAAAAGATACCGATACATACATACTGACGCACAACTACCATTATAAAGATCTACCGATATAGATAGACGAACACAAATTGATACAAATCTACTGATATAAGTAGTTACAGATACGATCAAGTTACTGATAGACAACACCAAACGAAGGAGTTACCGATATATAGAGCTACTCTTATACAGAGTTACTGCTACTAATATAAAGAGCCACCAGTTCAAGAATAGAGAGCTACCGATAGAAAGCTCATCGCTATACAAATTCCACCGATACAAGTCCACCGACAGAGAGCTACTAATGGAAGAAGATTGTTAACCAGTCACTGTTACTCAAACTCTATAACTTTTCAATATTATTAGAATAATGATAATGGTTATATTTGATGATTTTAATGCAATTAATGTTATTTAATGATAGTTCTTGGCATGTCAGGGAACCGTACCTCATACCTGTCAAAGGTAATCATTCCAATTGTCTGACCTTAATGAATAAAAGGGGATATCGAGCTACTAGGGAAATATAGGGGAATACATGAAGACACATGCAAATAAGTAAACATAGATAACTAGAAGAACTCTCATAATCTTCAATAACATAAGTTCAAAGAAGAAGCTTAAGTGCTACAAAGAATACTCTCCTACTCAAGATGAACACTTACACTGGAAGTGAAGGAACAGAACTATAACACTTTTTTTTCTTGACAAAAGCCAGAGAAGGGCTCAAAGATTCAACTAATTCAAACCAAGGAGTCCAAAGCTTCAATTAAAACACATGGAGGATTCTAAACTCATATTTATTTGTTTATCTCTGTTGTGTTTCATTCATTCACATTTTGAGCAGTGTGTGTACTCTGTATATTCTATACATACACTATCTCCTATGATAAACCGGAGGATTTATAAATCCTGACACTAAACATCTTTAACTCTCGTGTCTCCCACAATGGATAGTGATGGAGGTCAAGTGTGACCTGGATAGCATGTGTGTGCAATTTTTTTGTTTTCCACGTAAAACTGTGGAAGAGGTCACTATACCTGGATAGTCTTTATACTATTCTTTACCCCGATCCGGGGTGTGGATCAAAATTTATATAAATTGTTTGAGAGGACTATGTTTCATCTTGAGACTGAACCTCTTGTTTTAAAACTACTGAGATTACTTATTTTGGTTTTAACCTATAATAAATATTCCGCTACTAATTACTTTGAAATATAAAACTGTTTTAAAGTTACTTTGATATTTAATCTATCAAGTATTTGTAACTATTGTAAATCAGTAGGTTAGTTTCAAAAGATAATATAATCTTATGATTAAATTAACTGAGACCTAATCAATCTTTTGAGAACATAATCTAACCCTTACAATTTTAAAAATTCACTGGAGTTTAACTTATTTTATTAATGGAGGATTTTACTAGAAATATTTTTTAATATAAATTTTTAATTGGAACTCAATTCACCTGTTACGACCCGTCCTCGGGGCCCGTGCCGTGACAACCCCAAACCCGCCTTCCATAGGCCAGGGGCTAGCGACTAGCACCAAGGCGTAAATCCCGGTAAAGGGAAGGAATTTCCTTTGTAATGTAAACAAGCACCACAGAGTAAACAAGAGGAAAAAAGTAAACACTATGTAAAAACTGGTACAACAGTAAGTGCAGAAAAGTAAAGGGGGCCGGAAATACAAGCCCAACTGTAAAGTACAACTAAAAGGGGAAAAACAGCAACTGAAATAAAAAGCTGCTGCGTCGAGCCATCCTCTGGAAGTCCCACCTGAAGGG
This sequence comes from Viscum album, assembly GCA_963277665.1. Classification (NCBI taxonomy): domain Eukaryota; kingdom Viridiplantae; phylum Streptophyta; class Magnoliopsida; order Santalales; family Viscaceae; genus Viscum; species Viscum album. The sequence goes on from OY728136.1 coordinate 1,882,035,134, forward strand.
TGGGTATAGAAGCCTCCACTGATCCTCGGGTCCAGCAGACCGCTCCGAGTACGTCTCACCCAGTGGTCCGCCTCCAGGTACCGTCCTGCTCCGCAAGCCTCCACCACGATCAGCGCTATCCATCGTCTTCAACCAACAAAACGTAGTGCGGGCATAGCCCGTGCAGGGGTGACTATAAGCTACTCAGTAGGGACCCTGTGACCCCAAAAGGTCTCCTAGAATCCATAAAGGATAAACCACAAAGGAAAGATTCAATCACGAAGTAACATCCGACACGGCTTAGGTATATGCCCATACATATACCTAAGTCATCAATTCTCACTCGGCTCCAACATCCGAGCTCAAGTACAACCCAGTCCACACAGGAAAGCAAAACGTAAATTCACACAGGATAGCACAACACAATCCACATAGGAAAGATAATCGTAAATCCACACAGGATTGAACAACACAATCCACAATGGAAAGAAAAACAGGGTTTTATCTCACACAGGTATACTTCTTCAAATAATGATAGAGATGATCATTGATCCATCTAAGTCGTTGGACCTAGAAAGGAACAATAGGTACTAACCCCCGCAATGACCCACAAAGGATCTGACCCACAAAGGAACAATATTTAACTAACCCCCGAAAAGACCCACACAGGATCGTGCCCACACAGGACCTATAGGCGCTGGCCCACACAGGACCGCTGAGCGCTGACCCACACAGGATCGGACCCACATAGGATCGGTAGCACTGACCCACAAAGGATCGTTGAGTGCTGTAGTCATCACCGTCGAATCCACTGAGGGTCTCTGCATAGTCGTCGTCGTCATAGTAGCAGTCGCAGCCAGCTCTAGGGTTCTCGCACACAGCAAGCTCGTTTGGTAGGGTCCGCTCGACGAGCCAAGATGCTGATACATCAAATGACACATAGTCCAGAGTTGATGTATCCAAAAGTTCTGTATCATCAACAGGAACTCACCGTCGTAGACGACGCGTCAATCGGACGCCCGGTCTGAGAGTTATTGGCTTTTTCGTCCCAGGGGCCCGATTGTTTTTAAGGAAAAACCACCCCCACCATACTCCACCTGCTTCCAATCCTCGAGCGGAGTAAGTCAAAAGATCCATCTCACCTAGAGAAAATCAACAAAGTCGACGGCAGGTCAATCGGACGTCCGAAGCTCAAGATATGAGCATTTCTGCTCCGAGGGCCCGGTTGGTTTCGTGTACGAACCAACCCTGCTGAACCCAAAGTATTCCGAATCCTTGAGTGTGATATTCCAAAATTACCGCCTCGATACAAGGATCGTATCGCCCCTGACGGAGCATCGTTCGGATGCCCGTAGCTAAAGTTATTAGCAAAAGACCGAAAAGCTCCGGGAACGGGGGGTCTGCGCCCGGACCGACCCGGCCCGACCCCCCCTGGGTCGGCCCGAACCGGGTCGACCCGACCCTGGTCCGAGTCTGAACTGGTTGGGAGCGACCCGGCCCGACGGGTCGCCCAGGCTTGGCTCCGCCGTGCGGCCGAGCGGAGGAACCGCGGGGCGCGCTGCCCCCGCAGGATGAGGTGCCCCGGCCCCCGCGTGGGGCCGCGCTTGGTCAGCGGACGCGACTTTGCCGCATCCCGTGTGTCGTCGGACCTGCGCGGTTGAGGGTCTGGTTGGCCGCCACTGCCACGGCTTCAGCTGCGGTGACTCCATCCGGTGCCGCGCCGGGGTGCCGCCGCCTCCGGTCATCGGCGCCGCCGGTGGATTCCGCAGGCCACTGGAGTTGCTCCAGTGGTGCGATTCCACTTCCTCCTGCACCGTGGCTCCTCTCGGGTCCCATTCTTCACTGCCAGGCCCTCAAATCACCATCGCCGCCCCGTTTGTCTTTGTCTGCTGTTTCGCGCACCATGAACGAAAAAGTGCGGTGGGTTCGGACTTGTTCGTTAGTCCGCACCCATCTCATTAGATGTTTAAAAAAAATATAAATCCCAGCAATTGATAAACCACGTCCCGCAATAATAATGATCCGCGAACCAACTTCTTAATTTGGTTGATTCGCATTCCTGCCTTGGAGGAAAACAACATGGTAAAAACATTTTCAAAAAGACCCCTACATCGTAGCTGTCGTCGGATGAGAGTTCTTCGCGGAATTGACCGTCGCGGTAGGAGGTGATCGTCGCATCGCGGAAGGGTGTCGCATCGTCGCCGAAGGGCGTCACGTCGACGATCTCCGAGGGGTAAAGAAAACACACGTATTTAATTTACACCAATTAAATCCATGTCAAGTATAAAAACCACAAAGGAAAATTAAAAGATTTTAAATCTCCTACCTCAAGAAGATGTACGAAGATTTGCCGCGGAAGAAGGGACGTCGCAGAAGAATGTCGCAGGAGGAGAATCGTTGGCGTCGCGGAACACGGCGTCGCACTGTCGATCTCCGAGGGTTCGACATTCTTCATCGCCTTTCGTCTAAGGCTGGCGTTCATCGCGTTCTTCGTGTTCTTCACATTCTCCGTGGAGGAGGATGAAGGACTTAAGGCTTCTGTCAAATCCTCTCAACAAACAACACTCAAGAAGAAAAATGTTGGTCTTATTTTATTACATGCCAACAAACGAAAACAAACTAAGTAATGACCCATTAATTCATAGAATTAATTTCAATGAATAAACAGCCCAATTAATAAGAGCGTTTAATTTTTTAAGAAAATTCTCTAGTTGACTTTATTTAAAAAAGGTTTTCGTGGGTGCGTTACTTAGCGGAAAAGAAACAGTGGGGCTCATGCAGGCCCCACCTCACAAATATCCTACCAAGAGGGTAGGATATTTTGAAATGTACCCTATATACTTTAACTTAGCTTAATCATCTTTAAGTGGATTTTAAGTGTCTTTTATGTGGCTTAAGTGAAATAAAAATAAAGTTGGCGCACCACTTTATTTTATTTCATAACTTAAAGCCCAAAAATTAAAAACCACACCTTAGAAAACGCAACTCCGGAAGAGGCGTTTCTATGAAAGTACTGGTGTTGTGATTCCATCAGTGCCCTCAGAATTTGATTCCGAGCACCGGTTCAAATGTTAGAAAAACCCGCTCGTTCGTTCACTGAACATACCCGAGCCAATCTTCGGAAAATGATTCCGGGCACACCGGGCCTCGGATTCAGGTGCCGTTAGAAACTTCGTTCTTGTAAAATTCGAAAGAAAATTAAGAAAAATATTTTCTTGAAATTTACGGGTTTTACATCACTCCCACCTCAGGGATTTACGTCCCCGTAAAGATACATCATAAGCTAGGGAATCAAATGTGGGTACTGAGCACACATCTGAACCTCCTGCTCCCAAGTGCTCTCCTGGAGGTTCCCGTGCTACCATCTGATGCGCAATAGAGGAATTGATCATCCACATAGGACCCACTCCTGTCGATCCTCGATCTCCACCGGGACCTCCAAAAAATTCTCCCCATCTTCAACGTCTAGCTCCCCATGTTCAATGATGTGCGTAGGGTCATGCACGTATCTCCTCAGCTGGGATACGTGGAAGACGTCGTGCACCCGGTGCAACTGAGGTGGTAGAGCCAGGCGATAAACCACCTTGCCAATTATGCTGAGGTCCTGGAATGGTCCGATAAATCCGGGAGACAACTTGTCACCTCAGCCAAATCTCCGTAATCCATGTCGAGGTAATACACGCAAGAAGACATGGTCGCCATCCTCGAACTCTAGTGGCCTCCGCCTTTTGTCATAATAAGACTTCTGCCAGCTCTGAGCTGTCCTCATCCGCTCCTGGATGACCTGGACCTTCTCTGTCATGGCCCGGACCATCTCTGGTCCCACAAGTGCTGACTCCCTAGGGTCTGTCCAGCACAAAGGAGATCTGCAAGGCCTATAGTACAATTCCTCGTATGGTGCCTTCCCAATGGTGGAATAGTGGCTGTTGTTGTACGCGAACTCCACCAACGGTAGGTGGTCCTCCCAGCTGCGACCAAAGTCGTGGACACATGCGCAGAGCATGTCCTCGAGAGTCTGAATGGTCCTCTCCATCTGACCATCCGTCTGAGGGTGAAAGGTAGTGCTCAGACGTAGCTGCGTCCCGAACGCCTCCTGCAGCCCCTTCCAATGACGGGAAATAAAGCGAGAATCTCGATCAGAGATGATAGATGATAGGACACCGTGAAGCCGTACAATCTCCGGAACATAGAGACGCCCCAAGATCTCCACGGAGCCCTGCTCTCTGATGGGTAAGAAGTGAGCCGACTTGGTGAGTCGATCGACAATCACCCAAATGGAGTCGTGACCTCTAGAAGTACGTGCAAGTCCAGTCACGAAGTCCATAGATATCTCGTCCCACATCCACTCCGGGACATCCAAGGGCTGTACCAAGCCTGCTGGTACCAGATTCTCTTCCTTCACCTGCTGGCAGGTGAGGCATCGAGAAACGAACTCTACCACAGCCTTCTTCATGACTGGCCACCAGTGCTATCGTCTGAGGTCCTGGTACATCTTCGCCACTCCAGGATATACCACCAAAGGAGAAGTGTGAAACTCTCTCAACACCTCCTCTCATAAAGCCACTGGTACCAAATTATGTCCTCTAAATTGGATGTCGTGCTCTGTTCCAAAGGAGAAACCATCAAGTGCCTGTCCTGAGGATATCTGTGCACGTCGCGTCTCACAATTAGCATCTCCAGGATGTGCCTCTCTGACCCACTGTTGTAGTGGAGGGGTGACTGTGAGAGAGTGAAGGAAGGCTGCTCCATCTCTATCCACAAAGGATATCTGCAAAGCGACTAGCTGCTCTGTCACCTCCTCAAGTAGCTGAATTTCCATCCTCCTGGTGAGAGAATCGGCTACCACGTTCCCCTTCCCAGGAGTATAGACTATCTCAAAGTCACATTCATGGAGGAACTCGATCCATCGCCGATGTCTTAGGTTCAGGTCCTTCTCAGAGAAGATATACCTGAGACTCTGATGGTCAGAAAAGACTATAAAGCGCTCGCCCATCAGATAGTGTCGCCATGTCTTCAGAGCGAAGACCAGTACTACTAACTCCAGGTCATGGGTACCGTAGTTCTACTCATGAGGCCTCAACTGACGTGATCCCTAAGCGATCACTGCCCGCTCCTGCATCAGGACATATCCGAGTCCGGTCCCTAATGCATCTCAATAGATTACGTACTCTACTCTCCCCTCAGGAAACCTCAAGATAGGTGCACTGGTCAATCTCTATCTCAGCTCCTGGAAGCTCTGATGACAACTGTCTAACCACACAACGGGTTTCCCCTTCATAGTCAATGATAAGAGTGGTGCCGCAACTCTGGAGAAATCTGTCACAAATCTCCGATAGTATTTAGCAAGTCCCAAGAAACTCTGCACCATCGTCACTCTCTTGGGTGGCTCCCAAGCTAGCACTGCCTCTATCTTCGCAGGATCCAGTGCAACTCACGCCTCAGAGATGACGTGCCCTAAGAAGTGGACCTCACGTATCCAGAACTGACACTTCGAGAGCTTTCTATAAAGTTGGTGCTGTCAGAGTGTGTCTAGTACAACCTGTAAGTGGTAGGCGTGCTCCTCTGCAGTCATCGAGTATATCAAAATGTCGTCGATGAAGACCACGACAAATCGATCGAGGTATGGCTTAAATATCATGTTAATGAGGCCCATGAACACTGTGGGAGCATTGGTTATGTCGAATGGCATAACCAAAAACTCATAGTGGCCATACCGACACCTGAAGGCCGTCTTCTGCACGTCCTCATCTCGAACTCTGAGCTGATGATAGCCTGACCTGAGGTCTATCTTCGAGAACCACCGTGCTCCCTTGAGCTGATCAAAGAGGTCATCAATCCACGGTATCGGATACTTGTTCCTCACCATCACCTGGTTCAGGCGACGATAGTCAATAAAAAGTCACAAGCTCCCGTCCGCCTTCTTGGTTAACAATATCGGGGAAGCCCAGGGTGAAACACTAGGTCAGATGAATCACTTGCCCTGCATGTCCTCCAACTATAATCGTAGCTCTCGAAGCTTAGTGGGGGCCATCTGATATGATGGAGTCAATATCGGGGCTTTCCCGGGGTACAGGTCAATATAAAAGTCTACCTCTTTACGAGGAGGTAGTCCTGGAACCTCGTCGGGAAAGACTTCCATGTACTGATCCACCACTACAGGGAATCTAAGACTCCGCACGTCAACTGCTCCCAGGATGAGGCTAGCCAACTGATGAGTGATGGGCTGTCCTCTCCTCTACGGAAGTCCATCCTGTGCTGGGAAGGCTCCCTTCTTGCCGGTGAAGGTGAACCTGCTCCCGTCGGTGCATACACATCGCACCTGGCGCCTAATATAGTCAATATGTGCATGGACTCTAGATAACCAATCAATGCCCAAGATGACGTCGTAAGGCCTCGACGTTGCTACAAGAAGATCCTAGCCGAAGCTCTCGCCTCCTAGAGTAAGCTCACACTGCTGACACCAGTGCGTAATCGTTGAGTCTGCTCCCGTAGGAGTCTCTATCCATAAGGATCGAGCCAACGGCTCTATCGGAATCTCCGAGCTCCGAACAAAGGCATCAGCTATGAATGAGTGACTTGCTCCTATGTCTATAAGAACTGCAACAAAAGTAGAATAGACACAGATCGTAGCTCGAATCATCTCAGGTGTGCCGTGGTCGTAGGCCTCCGCTACCTTGAGTTGTGCCTATCTCTGCCCTCCAGCTCCCTGTGGTCGGGGTGGACCTCATGGTGGTGGTGGTGGTAGAGCCTCATAGCGTCACCCACCACCTGCTGCTCGGCCAACTTCCCTTCCTCGTCCGCCTCCTCCCTGCGGACCGCCAAGGTGGACCCTCTACCTCTACCTCGGTGGCCCCTCAACTGTCTGATGCTCCTCGACACTGTGGGTTGGGTAGTCACGATCCATGTGACCCTGCATGCCGCAAGTGTAGCACTGCCTGCCTCTCGAAAGACTGGCTATGTGCTGTGTGCCTTGTACTACTGAGCCAGTGTCCTGAGGTCGTCTGTGTGAGGATCTGGTCTTCCTGGCCCCCTGAGTCATCCGCCGACTACCTGCTGTGGAAGACTCTGCTACGTGCCACCCCGCGGTAGGTCTCGCCGCTGGAGAAGTCTCAGCAAGAAAGCTCGCGATCAAAAGGGATCACTCCAGTACTCATGCTTGAGTCGGAATGCTGAGGGAGATCAGTGATTCCCTTATCTCGTGTCTCAAACCCTGCTCAAAGGTCTGGGCCTAGAAGAACGGGTCACGTACCATGTCTGTCGAGTAGCGAGAGAGATCGGTAAATCTCGCCGAGTACTGGGCGACCGTCAAGCTACCCTACCGCAGCTGAAGATGCTCCTGGATGCGCACCGCACGGAGGGTGGCCGGGAAGAACTCTGAGCGGAAGAGGCCCTCAGAGTATGTCAAGAGAGGAGATGCCTCATCGTGCACCTGGAGCATCATGCTCCACCATTGGCCCACTTCTGCGTGCAGTAGGCTCGCTGCGAGGATCACTATGAGGTCTGGTGGTGTCCTCACTAGCCTGAAAACTTGTACAACTGCCTCCAGCCAGTCCTCGGCTGCCTGGGGGTCCGTCTCCCAACGGAACCTGGGCGGTCGCTGGTGCTGGAACACATGCAGTGCACTGAGGCGACCTTCATCATCAGCGGCTGGTGCTGGAAGCATCGGTGGCTCGACTGGTAGAGGTACCGCTGGTGCCTCTGCTGTCAAAGGGCCCTATATAGAGGCCTCGTCGCTCGACGGGCTGTCGTCACATACGACTCTTGGAACCCTTGCTGTCTACCATCGTGGGGAAATCCTGAAAAGGAAACAGGTGCACCACGATCATACATTATACCTAGTGAGCTGATACAAGTAATCACAAAGAAAACTTGGAACAAACATGCAATCAATGTTTTTGTGCATTAAGTCGGAAATCAGAAGTCAGGGTCCTGGTGTACAGATACGTTGGCCGCCGCACCAACACTGGACTCCCTAGACTGATAACCACACCCAATATGCTAAACACTATTGCTTCACATTGAAAAGATCAGAGTCTGCGGTAGAACCGAACACCTCTGATACCAATATTGTCACGACCCGTCCTCGGGGCCCGTGCCGGGACTACCCCAAGCCTGAATTCCATAGGCCAGGGGCTGGAAACTAGCACCAAGGCATAAATCCTGGTAAAGGGAAGGCATTTTCTTTGTAAAGTAGACAAGCACCACAGAGTAAACAAGCGGAAAAAGGTAAACACTATGTAAAAATTGGTACAACATTAAGTGCAGAAAAGTAAAGGGGGCCAGAAATACAAGCCCAACTGTAAAGTACAACTAAAAGGGGAAAAATAGAAACTGAAAGAAAAAGCCACAGCGTCGAGCCTTCCTCTGGAAGTCCCTCCTGAAGGGTGGGTACAAAAGCCTCCACTGCTCCTCGGGTCCAGCCGACCGCTCCGAGTACGTCCCTCCCAGTGCTCCGCCTCCAGGTACCGTCCTGCTTCGCAAGCCTCCACCATGATCAGTGATGTCCGTCGTCTGCAACCAACACAATGTAGTGCGGGCATAGCCCGTGTAGGGGTGAGTATAAGCTACTCAGAAGGGACCCTGATACCCCCGAAGGTCTCCCAGAATCCACAAAGGACAAACCACAAAGGAAAGATACAATCACAAAGTAACATCCAACATGGCTTAGGTATATGCCCATGCATATACCTAAGTCATGAATTCTCACTCGCCTCCAACATCTGACCTCAAGTACAACCCAGTCCACAGAGGAAAGAAAAACGTAAATCCACACAGGATAGCACAACACAATCCACATCGGAATGAAAATCGTAAATCCACACAGGATAGTACAACACAATCCACAAAGGAAAGCAAAACAGGGTTTCAGCTCACATAGGTATACTTATTCAAATGACGATAGAGAAGATCACTGATCCATCTATGTCGTCAGACCCACAAAGGATCGATAAGTACTAACCCCGCAATTACCCACAAAGGATCTGACTCACAAAGGATCGATAGGTAATTATTCCCTGCAAATACCCACACAGGATCAGGCCCACATAGGACCTGTAGGCGATGGCGCACATAGGACCGCTGAGTGCTGAACCACAGACGATTGAACCCACACAGGATCTGTAGAACTGACCTACAAAGGATAGCTGAGTGATGTAGTCGTCGCCGTCGAATGCACTGAGGATCTCTGTACAGTCGTCGTCGTCACAGTAGTAGTCGGAGCCAGCTCTAGTGTTTCCGCACACAACATGCGCGTTCGGGAGGGTCCAATCCATGAGCTGAGAGGCTGATACATCAACTGATACATATTCCAGAGTTGATGTATCCAAAAGTTCCGTATCTTCAATAGGAACTCAATGTCGCAGACGGCGCGTCAATCAAACGCCCGGTCTGAGAGTTATTGGCCTTTTCGTCCCAGGGGCCCGGTTGGTTTTTAAGGAAAACCAACCCGACCATACTCCACCTAGGTCCAAACCTCAGGCGGAGTAAGCCAAAAGATCCATCTCACCTAGAGGAAATCAACAAAGTCAACGGCACACCAATCGGACCTCCGAAGCTCAAGATATGAGCGTTTCTGCTCCGAGGGCCCAGTTGGTTTCATGTATGAACCAACCCGGCCAAACCCAAAGTATTACTAACCCTTGAGTGTGATATATCAAAACGCTCGTCTCAATCCGAGGATCGTATCACCGCTAACGGTGTGTCGTTCGGGTGCATGTAGCTCATGTTATGAGTAAATGACCAAAAAGGTCCGGGAACGGGGGGTCTGGGCCCGGACCGACACGGCCTGACCCCCCCTGGGTCGGCCCGAACCTGGTCAACCAACCCCGGGTCCGGGTCCGACCCGGTTCGGCGCGACCCGGACCGGCGGGTCAGCCCGGCTCGGCTCGGCCGAGCGGAGGAACCGCGGGGCGCGCTACCCCCGCGGGATGAGGTGTCGCGGCCCCGCGTTGGGCCGCGCATGATCAGCGGACGCGGCTTTGCCGCATCCCGTTTGTCGCCTGACCCACGCGGTTGTGGATCTGGTCGACCGCCGCTGCCGAGGTTTCAGCTGTGCCAGCTCCATCTGGTGGTGCCGCCGTGCTGGCGACCCACGCCGCCGGTGGATTCCGCGGGCCACCGGAGTTGCTCCGGTGGTCCGATTCCACTTCTGCATGCGTCGTGGCTCCTACCAGGTCCCATTCTTCACTGCCATACCCTCAAATCGCCATCGCGTCCCCATTTGTCTTCGTCCTCCGTTTCGCTCACCAAGAACGAAAAAGTGCTGTGGGTTCAGACTTGTTCATTATTCCGCACCCATCACGTTAGCGGTTTAAAAAAAACATGAATTCCAGCAATTGATAAACCACGTCCCACAATAATAATGATCCACGAACCAACTTGTTAATTTGGTTGGTTCGCATTCCTGCCTTGGAGGAAATAAACATGGTAAAAAAATTCTCAAAACGACCCCTACCTCGTAGCTGTTGTCGGACGAGAGTTCTTCGCGGAATTGACCGTCACGATAAGAGGTGATCGTCGCGTCGCGGAAGGGCGTCGCGTCGTCGCGGAAGGGCGTCGCATCGACGATCTCCGAGGGGTAATGAAAACACACGGATTTAATTTACACGAATTAAATCCATGTCAAGTACAAAAACCACAATGGAAAATTAAACGATTTTAAATCTCCTACCTCAAGCAGATGTTCGAAGATTTGTCGCGGAAGAAGGGACGTCGCAGAAGAACGTCACGGGAGGAGAATCGTTGGCGTCACAGAATACGACGTCGCGTCGTCGATCTTCGAGGGTTCGGCATTCCTCATCGCCTTTTATCGAAGGCCAGAGTTCTTCGCGTTCATTGCGTTCTTCTCATTCTTCGCGAAGGAGGATGAAGGACTTAAGGCTTCTGTCAAATCCTCTCAACGAACAATACTCAAGAAGAAAAATGTTGGTCTTATTTTATTACATGCCAACAAACGAAAACATACTAAGTAATGACCGATTAATTCATAGAATTAATTTCAACGAATAAAATACCCAATTAATAGGAGCGTTTAATTGTTTAAGAAAACACTCCAGTTGACATTATTTAAAAAGGGTTTTCGCGGGTGCGTTACTTAGCGGAAAAGAAACTGTGGGGCTTGTGCAGGCCCCACCTCACAAATATCCTACCAAGAGGGTAGGATATTTTGAATCGTACCCTATCCGATTTAACTTATCTTAAGCAGATTTAAGTGGATTTTAAGTGGCATAAGTGAAATAAAAAAAAAGTTGTCGCACCAATTTATTTTATTTCCTAACATAAAGCCCAAAAATTAAAAACCACACCCGAGCAAACGCAACTCCGGAAGAGTTGTTTCTAAGCAAGTACCAGCACTGCGATTCCATCGGTGCCCTCATAATTCAATTCCGAGAACCGGTTCAAAAGTTAGAAAAACCTGATCGTTCGTTCACTACACTTACCCGAGCCAAACTTCGGAAAATGATTACGGGCACACCGGGCCTCAGAATCAGGTGCCGTCAGAAACTGCGTTCTTGTAAAATTTCAAAAAAAATTAAGAAAAAAATTTCCTTGAAATTTATGGGTATTTACATCAACCCCCCTCTTTAGTATCCACTCCGACTAACAATATTTACCCTTGCACGATTCAATATTTCTCATTTTTTATATCTTTCAATTTTTTTTATAGTAAAATCAACTATAGGGGATAATGAAGTATTATGTCACTATAAAAGTGGGTTTCTTCTATCTAGTGATCATTATTATTCTATTTTCATTTATTTTTATAAAAATTTGAGGTCGTCGAAAATATTTATTGTATGGAAGAAATGATAGTTTTAAATAGATATTCTCATTTGGATGTAATAGGGTGTATGTGGCTATTTCAAGTAAGGTGCATACCCTACTTTCCTCAGGGAACCAATTAATTTTTTACTTTTCCAAACCATTTTTGTTTTCTATAAATATATTTAAATATTTTTCATAACCATTATATCTTCTTATTTAAAAATTATTGGGAACTATAAAATTCCCTCCGATAGTTAGACCCAGTAGAGATGAAGTTGATCAAATTTTAAGGTAAAAAATCAGGGGTTTGAGTTTTGAATCTGAGAAGGGATTAATTATTATTCACAGATGTGAGTGTGTGATATTTTTTATAAAAAATATAGTTTTAAAATCATCATACATTACCATATAAATTGGAAGGATACTCTTAATAGGGAACCCTACGGACAATAAAGAATCCTATAGATGAAATATCTATTTCTACATAGGTTTAAATAGTGTTTATTTATTTTCTCACATAAGTTAGAGAAATGTATTGATATTATTTTTCTATATGTAATGTAGATTAGAAAAAAAGGCTCCAGGGAATGTGAATAAATAATTTATTTTTTTTATCATTTTTATATTTCACTTTTCATTATTTAGAAACCATATTTCACAACTCTTAGACTTACCTTTTGTTTGTCTTACATATCTATAAAAAATATGTTTTTAAATTTTTCTTTGAAATGACTTGATATTCAGACCCTAATAATGTTTATACTAGTGAATAATAAATTCATGAAATGGTTAATGATATTCATCTTGATATAAAACAATATTATATGACTTATTTATAATCTACTATACAACTATTTCCCATGAATATCTAAAATTTTCTATTATCATATTAAATTCCTTAATATGGATTAATATTACTGTCTAATTCCCTATTTTTTCAACTGGATCATAATTCTTTTCACATCATGGCTCACTCATAAATCATGAATGGATAGAGAAAATATATTTATTTTCCAAATAATCATTATAAATCATGTTAATATCCATTCTTATATAATGTGTCACATGAAATCAACCATGGATGTTTATAAGGATTAAACAATAAAAAACCACACATTTACCCTCATTTGGAAAATTATCACTTATTGATATGATTCATAGATAAATAATAATATTATAAATATTCCCTAGGGGATAATTCAATCATGAATATATGTCATCTTTTTGGGTGACAAGAACTCATGTTAAATTTAAAAATTATCACAAGGTAGTAATAATAGATGAAGTTGTATAAATCCTAATGATATACCATATAAAGAAACTAATTTTTTATATAACCTTTTTAGCCGATTAAACCCTAAAACCCATTTCTTCTATGGGTAGGATGGGATAGGCCTATGGTACATATATATTATTAGATGATCTTCCATTTTAAGGGAAATTCATGAATAATTTCTTCCTCTAAAGGCCACTTAGAGGGATTTTAAAATTTCAAACCCAATTGACTGAGAATTATTCTGTTTTTTAAAATTTGTAAAGAGTTGGAACCCCTTGCATATATGAATATATTTTTTATTATAGGGATTAATATATGTTCCAAATAAAATAGATTGTGGTTATGTTATTTAATTCCTAGAAGTGAGTATGTAACTAATGGGGGTAGGGGTGGGTAGGGGTGGGGGTGAAGAAGTTTTAACCAAAACCCCAAAACTCAATCAAATATTTCCTATTATTAGTTACTGTTATTTGATCTTGATGAATATTTTGTGATTAAGAGTTATATAAATAGAAAACATGTATAAAAAAAGGTATAATATAATGTTTACCATATATTTTCACTGAGTAGCTAATCCCCAGTTAACAAAAGTTGCAATACCTTTATATAATATAATATTATTTTCTTAATAAGAATATGGAATAGGGTGTGAAGAAATTCTTGCATTATAATTACAAGAAATAATGAAAACAACCACACATTGATCAATTTTCAATTACCTTCAACTTATGTTCTCTTATAATTTAGATTACAGGTACACATTTGTTCATATACATAGTAATAGAAATAATATCCCTAAAATTTGTGGAAAATTATCATATAGTTTCAACTCATTTTCACCATAAACAATCATAATTATAAGACTAATAATCTATTTAGATAGAGGGAATTCCCTTAAGATAAATATATTCACTAGGCCCATTTTGGTCGTGAAGTCATCCAAATTATATCTATATGGTTATATATCGTCATATTCCATGGATTCCTTATGAGATTTTAGAGTTATTAGATATATCTTGATATACATTAAATCATATGAATGAGATGATAAAACCATAAAAGTTTTTCACTTCAACTCAAATTACTAATTCAATTTCTATATCTTTCATAAGGTCTCAATGGTTTATCACTAGTAAAACTCATTGTTTTCATTCATCATTAATGGAATTGGAATAATGTGATCATCATTAAAAATACCATAAACTATGGTAATTTTATTATATGACATGGAACATAAGGATTCTTTTATCACAGTAAAGTATCCTTGTTTCCCATTTTTATGCATTCTACCCATAATGAATTCTCAACATTCTTGTCGAGTCCTTTAGGTTTATTTATCACACTACACTCAGTAAAAAAAATGTGTTTCCATAGACTTTGATGGTGTAAGGGAGAATTGAAAATAAAATTTGGGGCCTCTACACCATACCTTCAAGAGGTAACACCTTGTTATGTGGGAGTTTCACCATATTCATGATATATTAAAAAACCTAAAGAACATAAATGTTGAGCCGAATACATTCTTATAAGATATTTAGTACTTAGGGGGTCTATTGAGAACCGATACAAGAATTTTTTGGGAATAAAAAAATGGCCATCTTTCATTTCGTATTATATTGAAAGATGATGAAATGGATATTTTGAACTAAATATGATAAAAGTATTGGATTTTTTGGTAAATGAATAATTCATGTTAAAACTCAAATTATGAATAATGTAAATATGTGAGGTCAAGGATGTTGGGATGTTTGGATTTTCGTAGAGGTGATATAGATACATTATATGTAGGGTTGTAAATATATAGATGCTTCATGTAAATTTGATGTTGGTAGTTAGAATTTACCTAATTAATCACAGGTTTTTAAGAGTAAATAATTATTTTAGAAGAATAAATCTATATTTTACGAATTAACTTGGATATTTGGAAGATTTGTCCTTGAGTTTAGAAAATGAACATTTTACATTGGAAGAGAAAACCACAAAATTAAAAAAATCACAATTTACGTCAAAAGAGACACTTATTGAATTCGAAAGATAATATATATTTTTTAATTTAGAGTGATGAAGTATTATAAATTAGTGAAATTCAAGATATATTTTTTTGAATAAAGTAATAAATATCAGAAAATGTTTAATGTTTTCAAACATTGTTTAAAAAATTAAAAAGGTAATTTTTTATTAAATAAAATGTACTAAAATGTTTGTCCCATGAAAATCATATTGTCCTCTAATTAGTGATACTATATTATAAATATAAATTATTTTATACACTATAATTTATGATTATGTTCCATATAAATAAAGAACATATTATGAAAACAATTATAAGTTGGAAGTGATATAAGGGGCTGGAATATATTTGAGTGAAGATATTAATTTCCATTTGAATTTAAAAATAATATTAAATATTTTATTATTTATTACTTGAAATAAAAACAATATCATTAATAAAAAATGTTAAAGGAAGGAGGGACTTCTATAAATAGAAATTACTGTGATTAGTTTTTGAGAGGATGAAAAAAAAGATCCAGATATGGAATTATAATAATGGGAATGGAAGAAACACAGGGAAATATATGTAGAAGAAGAGAAAATTAAAAAATGAAATATGTATATTTGTGTATAGTTTAATTTAAGGAATCTATATTTTTTAATGAAAAATAATTATGTCATTTTAAAAATCCATGATGTATAATCCCTGTTACGAGACATATAGTAACATTATTATAAAGTTATTTCATGATCATTGTACCTATATTTTTATACTTTTTTTTAATATTGTCTGAATTAAATTTTTATCATGCTACATATTATATTACACATATTTGGAGGTGAAACTTTTAAATCTATCATCATTTTCATGCATGTATGTATTTGGATTTGATGTAAATTCAATTCAATAGTTGGGGATTTTGTTCATGAAGGATGAAAAAAAAAGGAATTTAAATATTTGATTCACCCACTCTCAATGATTTCCACTGATTTTTTTTTGGTTTTTTCAATTTGTTTCAGAGAATGGTTCCCCTTATTTAAGATATGATATTCAGAGGAATAATATATATCTCTTTTTGAAGTGTTTTTTTCTTTATTTCACATGTACATATTGGAAAACCAAAATTTAGTGAATAATAGGGGGAATCCCACATTGGATGGGAGAAAAAAATATAACTCTAAGGATATGATATTAATATATATTTTATTTATAAGATTGGTTTTTTTGGAAGCCGGGAACTAATGAGTTTCTTTTATATGATGAGAATACAATTAATTTAATTAATGATAGGAAGCATTTTAAGAATCATATTCATGATCAAAAATTAAATTCCATCATATTTATTGGAGAAGAAATTTATTTTATTAAAATATATTATAATATTCAAGTGAATATAGGGTGATATTGAAAATATATATAATAGAAATATAAATATTGAAAAATAAAAAGTATAGGTCTATAAACTAAATTATTAATATCGGAAAATTAATGATGATAAAACTGTAGATAGATTATTTATAATAGTGAATGAAATTGAATAAGATAATTAGTTTTGATGGTAAGTCTAAAGATAATATATTTTCTGAGATTATACTTCATGTCATACCAGATAGGATTGATGTTAATGTCATATAATTATATGATTAATATCATATAAGACTTTCATTGGATAACTTATATATAATTTTAATTTATTGTGAGATGAGAAAATAATTTTTTTTAACAATAAATTTATGGTTGAGAAAAATCATGTTTAAAGTATTAAATCAAGCTAAGGATAATAATGTGTTTTGACTAAGAAGAAGCATGATATTTTTTATTCTCTTTTAGATATGGATATGAAATGTCATAAAACGATATATCTAATATCATGAATTAGTAGAAGTGGAAATAAATGTTTCAAGGGAAAGCATCTAGTAAAATGTTTTATGTGTGGATCAATTGGAAATTTTTCTTTAATGTACCCAATAATAAAAAATAAGGTACCAATTATAATGATTTGTGAAAACTATTCTGATCCTTTAAAATGAATTTGTAATGATTGGAACATCAAGAATAAATTATATTTTAAAGGGAAATAATTTAGAAAAATTAAAAAGGGTTATTTATTATCCATGTATGAATGAAATGGTAGTACTGGTGAATTAGAGTATGTGGATACCTCTAGTGTCATTGATGAAAAATATTTAATTACTACGGTGAATGAAGAATAATTCAATATCTGTGGAATTATTAAAGCTAGGGATGATGGTGATTCTAAGATATAAATTATTTTGAAGATTAAATTAAATGAATGACATTCAATTATTTCAATGTTAACAAAAATCGTAAATAAATAGATGAAAAATAGTCATTCTTTTAGAAGTAAGGAATTTGTTCGTTAAAAAAATCAACTAAAAGAAATTTACTATTTTGAGAGAATTCTTGATGATGACAAGATCTATAAAGTAAATATATAATATACATTGAATTGACAATAAATATTTATTGAATGATTTCAATAAATTTTGAAAGATGATGAAAATAATTTGAACAATATCATAATGAATATAAAAAATCTATTTAAGAATATTGAAAACCGTCGAGGGAAAGGTTTTTAAATAATGTTTAAAAGTGTAATTAGAAACATTTTGATCAATAAATTTTTTAGACAAAATGTTTAATTGAACAGAATAAATTTGATTTAGAGTGTGTCAATAATTAAATTATGATGAATGCGATGTATGTGAAAAAATCAGGTGAATATCATAAATATAGAAATTCTAGGAACAAAATATTTATGTAAACAATTAAAGTATTGTGAAAATATGTTTTTTGTAAATATTATAACATTGTATAATAACTTTTAAAGTTTCCAATAAAAATATGGTTCACAAATAATTCATAATTAGTGATTAAAAGTTTGAAGGAGGAAAAGTGTCAACAACGTGAATAATGTTTTTATACAGAAAAATGTATACATTATATGGAATTTTATTTACACTATAGAAGATTTGATAACCATTTTGTAATTTGTTTTTACAAATATGTAAAATATTAAGATAATAGGTGGATTTAGAGGAAAATATTTAGGTTGAGTTATCCCTCTAAAAGGAAGATGTTTTAGAATAGGTTGGAATGCTTCAACAGAAAATGGAGAAATGGTTTCTAGTAATAGGGAATGTTTATACATGATGATTCCAGTGAGGTCAATATGAAAATAAATTACTCAAACTTAATATACAAAAATAGTGTATATGTTATAAATTATATAACCCTAATGAGATATAGATTAATGGTAATGAAAAATATTTGTGTGTTGAAGTGGAACTAAGTGAATCAAAAAGGGATTATCTGCAGATTCTAAACAGTGTATATTCCTATCACATTATTGAATATTTAAAACTCATATAATTATTTTTAAAGTGAAAAAATATTAGTTATTTTGGAAAATAATCTATTACACAAATTCAATTTTCTAGTAACACACAAAGAAAGAAATTACACATGAAGAATAATGTTTTAAAAGTTGTGGCGGTGAAGTTACATTTATTATATAAAAATATATATTTAAGAATGTGATGATACTTTGGGAAATGTGTATATTGGGAGAGTATATTAATATATTTTGGGAATTGATAAAAAAGAATATTCATTACATCCATGTATGACAAATAAAATTGACATCCAAATAATCTTTAGATATCAATGATAACAAGCTAAAACTGGGAGATCATTATGGTCAATAATAAACACCTCACAATTTTTCGTTGGATAAACAAAGATATGATCATGAATAATTAGACCAAAAAGGTTTTTTTGATTATTTGAATGAATAATTTTAAAATATAGAGAACAATAAAACCTGATAATTTGTTCCCAAGCTGTAAAACAAAATTTTTATTCAATGTAATTGGGTATTCATGAAAAATAGAATGAAAAACTATATGTTGTGAGAAATAATGATTTTTTCATAAATTCAATTATCAATATTAATTAATTTATTATTATGATAACATTATATTAGTGTGAATTCTATAGACCATTATATGTTTTCTTTCTATTATATCATATTGTCATTAAATGATATTTCAAAGGAATATCAAGTATGATTTCATCAATGGTGATTGGAAAATGGGATTCATATTGAGTAACCATATGTATTATTTCATAGTGAGGAATAAAAATATGTTTTTATAAAAAAAGGGTCGTTAGATGGGTTGAAACAAGCCCATGGGACATAGTATTTCATGATGGGTACTTGTTTTAAGAATTTAATATTTTATAATAATTTGAGTGTATTGAAATATCCATGTGAATAATGAAAAATATGTATCTTTTATTGTTATTTTTATATTAGTAATATTATATTTTCCACAAATGAGGAATGTTTTTGAGAATAGCTTTATTTATATATTAATAAGTCATTTGAAATTTCCATGTTTAGTGATATGATTTATTTTAGAGGTTTTAAAAAATATAAAGATGAAGATAAAATTTTTATTTAACAAGTTAAGGGTACTTGAGATATGCAAAAAATAATTTTTCATCTAGGAATGAATTATTTTTTCTACTCACATTCTAGTGGGTACTATGTTTCCTATAGTTTTCTAAGGAATGAAAATCGACCCATGATAGATATGGAATTTTATATGATGTTTTTATACATGATGTATTCAATGATGAATATTTCTAATGAAGATACAAATTTTGAATGATATAAAATTTATATAAATGGGTCACATTTTTTTGTTATAGAGATGATTTTTAGGTACATTACTGGTATAATTTATTTTAGTATGAGATATGATAATGAAGGATTGTTTTATCTATTTAGTTTCACACATGAAAAATATGCAAGAAATGTTGAATATATAATGTCTACAACTATTGCTTTTTTCTTCACCATATAGATAGGTTTTTATAATATCACACCATGAAATAGTGTTATATAACCTTAATAACATTTCATTTAAATTATGTGGCTATGAATATGTGATTGTTGTGGATAAATACATAGTTGAAATATATCACGGTACAGTAAAATATGACACCTCTTGGATATGATAATCAAATTTATATTAACATGTCAATGAATTTCTCCCAACAATAATGATCCATGAACATAGATATAAAATATCACATCCTTAAAAATCCTATTTAAGTAAATATGTTGAAAATATGAGTTTTTCCTATAAATGTGTAAGTGTCTTATATATTAAATAAACCATTAGAAAATGATGAAATTATAATCTTATGGTTGATTATGGGAGTTCATCCTAATTCAAATAATTTATATTCTATGATGATTCATTCCACGTATCATATTGTTAATTGGGTTAATATTATTATAGAGGGAGAGAAATAAAAATACTAATTTATATAGTTTAATATTATATTTGTTTGAAAATTAAATTTTCTAAATGGGGAGTGAATTATTTTATGTATAATCCATTAATATGGCTTTTTAAATATCAGATTAATATATAATTTATGGGGAGCATATTATTAGAGATATTTTTTTAAATGGGTAATTTTTCAGGGACAATATTTGGTGTGTACTTAATTTTTCAAATTATTTTATTCATAGATAATGTGTATGTGAATTGTTTTATACATGTTTAAAATAATATTTTTTCAAGGATATTTTAATTGAAAATAAGGAAGTGATTATTCGAATGTTACATCATAAATAATATTTTATGTGCATAAAAAAATATGAAAAATGTTTTTATAATTTATTAAGAGAATCAAATGTAGAGAAGTTATGAATGTATATCATTATTTCCTAGAAATTATGTTATTATTATTCACTATTTTTATTTCCTAAATAATTTTTTTCCGAATTGTATTAATATTATTAAATAAGTATTCATTTATATGTGATTTTAGTTATAATTGAATTTATGATCATTAGTTTCTAAAGAAATATAAAAGGAGATATTTTAGAGACCATGACTTGTATGGAAGGAATTGAGTATTAGGGGAAACTCGTGAAACATGATTTTATGTTATTGTGTATTTATAATTAATTAATATTACTATATAATTTGTTAATGTTTTCAATGAAAAAGAAATAAATATTTGGAGGTCTATATGATGGTTGTGTTAAATATTCTTGAAAATACATCAGTCATGTTCAAACTCACATTATGATGAAGTAAAATATGTGTGGTAGAAGATAATGGGGTCGTTAAAGTGGTTTGTAAGTGATATAGAGTTGTTTGAACTAGGATGATAAGTATTAATAGTCATCCTTAAAATTTTGAATTAGAAGATGGAATATTTTTAAATATTCTAAAGTTATTACCAGTCAAGAAAGACACTGTAAAAATAAATAGGTGTTTAAGAGACTAAAGTGACACAATAACACCCTCATCTTGATCACTCTAATTACACATGAGTAGTGATGTCTCATGAACTTAGTCATAAAAACACATATTCCAGAAGATTGTGACAAGTATTAATGGCCTAAAGAAGTTTTATAGAGGCTATTACCTCTAACACAAGCTCATGTTCTATTTCTATATCAATCAAAATTTTAGGTTTTTCCATCCATATAATAAACAGAAAAAAATACTATAGACACCAATAGGTATCCAATATGACCCCACAAGTTAGTATGGAAATAATTAAATCTATATATGTGAGCCAGTAAAACAAAACAGTTTCCTAACAGATAATCCTGTAATAACAATCATCGTCTTTAATAAACAAAAAATTGAATTATGCAGAATGTATAATAACTAAAAATAGAGAAAAAATTCATCTATCCCAACTCACATAATCATCCTTCTAAATCTATGGGATATATAACCTGTTAACTAAACCATGATTCCAAATCTATATAATACATATGCCTTGATAGAAAACATGAAGTTCTACCCACACTCTTAGAAGCACATTTCATGTATGAGTGTCCCAGTTAAGTCTATAAACTATTTGGAAATCCTGAAATCCAATATAATATTGAGTGATTATATGCTCATATAGAGGTTCATGAAATGAATATATAATGTAAAACCATTTTTGAGTAACAAACACACCCAAAAACATAATATAAATGAATGAAAATCATACACATATAGTCATTCAGTTCAATATGAGCCACCTCAAACCTCATAAATACCTTCTATAGCTAGGGGAAAAGTGTCGTTGAGCATGTCAGACCAATGATATTTGGGGTACATGTTCTAACTCAAACAATTAATTAAATATCATACCTTCGTCAGCTAGATATGGATGTCTCTAAATGAAATAATCAAAATGGGGAAAATATACCTTTCCCAAGAATATATGAATCCACCAAAATAAAATATACCCACCCCCTAAACCTTCATCTACCTAGGGACATAGATATCCCAAAACCAACAACCTACCTAGGGAGTGTTCTTCCTGGGAATATAAACATGTCTACAAATGGGGACAAGGTCCTACACTGAAACCCCGAGAAACATCACACTCCCATGGTGGTCACTTACCCTACACAGAACTAGACATAATATAAACATAATGACTCCAAACATATATCCTTGGTTAAAACACATGTATATACATATAAAAATAAGTACACCAGGGGGACCCTCTATCCCCAATACCTTATATATTATGAATCATGGTCTTTCCTCCCCAGAACCTAAGATATATCACACCCATACTACATGGGATGCCCATATTTCTGAACCAAACACACATGATCATGGTTATCCTACCAAATATATAACATATACTCAGCACTAAAACCATGCTAGAGTGACACAAAATTTTTGGTTTCAAAGGTGATGGAAAAAAATCAGATCCCATAACATTCACCAAACATATATAAGGGTATTAGGATACTGATGAATTTTCAACGTCTCTTAGGTTAAATCATAACCCAGACACCCTACATTGGTTCTATGATTACATTTCCTTCTCTCAACCCTGAATAATAATTTTTTCCATAACACCCCTAAAAGTTCATTATGATCCTTCCAACTTGTCTATACCCTCTAAATGGAGTATCACATTCATTATGATTAACCATCCAAATTGATACTATAATAATCTATCATCATTCAAGATGTATAACATGAATTATTATTTAATAAGAAGCACTCAAGATATTAACAAAATGGGGGAACATAAAAATGAACACATCCTTTGAAT
Source organism: Viscum album (assembly GCA_963277665.1). Taxonomy (NCBI): domain Eukaryota; kingdom Viridiplantae; phylum Streptophyta; class Magnoliopsida; order Santalales; family Viscaceae; genus Viscum; species Viscum album. The sequence continues at coordinate 1,882,058,272 of OY728136.1, forward strand.
GAAATGAAGTCCCCCACATGAGGTCAAAAAGAATAAAACCAACTCACTCTTTCTCTTCCTTATTACAATTAAATTGAATTACAAATCCTATTTTTGAAAAATATCAATGGACATCTCCATTCATTTTACTCACACTAATCACATCAAAAACATTCTCCCAAACACTCTTTGAAAAACCTCACCATTTATAAATTATATTTCAACAACCATTCTATAAATCACCAAAATATTTCATTAAAATATTATATCAACAAAATTAAAATTTTTAAATTGGGTATTTTAAATGTAAACCCCATGTTCATTAAATTAGGACTCATACCATTATAAAATTTATAAATAGGGACATAAGCACTCTTTTTATTAATAAACCACTATAATATGATTAAAAAATATATGTGGTCTATGTTGACTATTATTCAACCATGAACCCATCCCAATCTATAAGGAAGATCAAATAAGTATTAATTCATATAAATAATAATAATAATGATTGAAAACACTTATAAAATCACTAATAGATTAAGATACTCAAATAATGTCTAGGTCACTAACCTCATATGTTGTCATTTCCTTTGAAACCATGCCCAAATATCATTTCATTGGCTCTTCCATGTATTTTCTCAAATCACAGCCACCTATACGAAGCCCCAATATCCAATAAATAATTATAAATTTTTTTATTGATTTGAAAATTCTTTTATAAAAAATATAAAAAATTAAAATAAAAATAAATTAATTTAATTGCTAAGAAATGAAAAAATCATACAGATTCATCTTGTAACACCAAAATAATGACCAGTGGGGTGAGTTGTACTCTTAATATTACACTATACCATATCCACCCAAAATCTCTATCCCTATCAAATGATTCAATGAAAAATGTTATATATGTTATTAAAAAAACTGAAAAAATTAATTAGGTGATGTACCTTTACACAAACATCATGAAATGTTGTGAATACCCCATGTTAGGACGTTATCTAGCTACACATTCTGAAATCTATATTATATCATTTTATTTATACAATGATTATATTAAAATCATCACTGAATCCAATTATGGGTCACCCGAATAAATGATAAGGACAATTAGAGGATCAAAGGGGAAGGAGGAGGATGAATTAATTTCAAATTAATGATATATCACAGAACAATTATTCCATTATAATGGGATTTGATGGTAAAGTGAAGGGGGATGAGCCTATAGAACACAAGAACAAGGAAGAAGAATCAAATAGAACAGATGCATAAAAAATTAAAAGAGAAAATATTGAATTTTATTTTTTAAAATAAAATTAGAAGGCTTTATTGTTTAGATATATGGTTCTATGAACTGAGAACAAATTATTCCACTTAAGTGATGAAGGCTAACCACATCTCACGTATATTTACACAGTATTCTAAATGTGAACCTATTATAGAAATGTAATATGAAACCAAATTGTAGTGTTTTTATGGTTTTTCTAAAACTTGTTAATGTAATTTTTTTTAATTTCTCTGGTTGAGGAAAGATATAGTGTTTACTCATATTATTTCTCTTAACCATTATATAATCACATGTTGGGATGAAAATTCAATCCAAACTTTTGATATTCAACATGAAGCTGGGAGGAATTTCTTGATCACCTGGTTTAACACCATGTCCTCAATCCATATAAAAAATCATGACCTTTAGATTCTCCAACATTTATAATTAATCATTGAATCTGATTTATCAATATAACCCCATGTATAGAATAAAAAATTCTTATTCTTGATGAAATTTCTAACTTAGAAAGGATTGATGTTTTTCATCCCCCCCCCCCCCCCACCATAATATTTCATGTAATTGATAATTATTGATTTCATTCAAACCATAAACCCTTACCTACTATGGATGTCAATTCAACACTAAACAAAAACGTTATATTTCTAAATACCAAATGATCTTCCATTAAAAATCTCCATCAAATTTGTTTATACAAACCATCTTTCCTACAAAATTGGTCTGTTGCTTAAACCAAATAAACTACATACTAAATGATTCCATATGTATGATTTCTGTATCACCACAACCATTTCAAAAATATAATAATTTGAGAAGATTATGATTTAATTTTCTTAAAAAATATCTCTACAAGATCCAATGCCTCACTACCTCATCTTAAATTATAAGGGTTCTATAAATCCCAATGGAATGTGTGAACCATTTTAACACTGAAACTAGATTCCAAATATAATTATCATTTTAATTACATGATCACATCTAAAATATTTTAAAAAAATATTATACTCTACCCATATGAATCAAATCACCACATAGATAATCCACTATTGGATCACACTATAACCATGTCCATCCTTTTTCTTACACATACACTAAATTCAACAATGGACCTACATCCCAAAATGAGTCTTTATAATCACCATAAAACCATAATGATTTCAATAGTACACCAACCAATTATACAACTCCCATGACCCTCCTGAGGATAGGGGTTTTTAACAACAATATGTACAACATCACCCACAAAAAATAACCCCTATCATCAACATAATTAACCCCAAACCAACCTCCACTAACCATGATCTATTCATTTCTAGTTTAATGACTGGATGTAACTACCATATTTATATACAAGTGGCTACATGAAACACTAATCACTTATCTATAAGATGGTAATCAACCACAAATTTTATTTCCTAAACACTAAAGATTGAAAAAATCATTTTTCATAATCTTATGGTTCCTCCAAAATAAGATTATAGTAAACAAGACTTATTCTACCTTTTAGTGCTTTGCACAAAAGGAATTTCAAATAAAAAATATATATAATGTGGTTTAACCCATCAAATCATCGAAGAAACATAAAGGGGGTCCAATCCTCGAACCTACCAACTCACATATGGCCACTTGATCCCAACAAAAACATCTGTTTCATTATCCCACCACTCTTAGATCTTTAGAAAAAACAATGGAAGCCCTTATAAATACACAATCAACAACCCAGGTTGGCCTAGATTAATAAGTAAAAATATTTCAAGCCTATCTACAAATTCCCTATATTCCCTCTACACTTCACACCAACTAATCAAAATACATACTCTATCCACACACAGTAGATTCCAAAAATCACAAGAGACAATTTCATATAAAATTTAAACATCTAAGCCACTCCTAACCAAAACACACAAATCCATTTAGACAAATTTATATAATATCTATGAATTATTTCATAGACCTACAAACACATGTTTTTACTGAGATTAAATCACACGGTCTTGCAAAACACCTCTTAGAATATAAAGGTTTTGAAAAAAAATCAATCTAAATAAATATCCCCAACCATGATTTTTCTTTTAATGCATACTAATACAGTCTTCAAAAAAATGTAAAAATAAAATTTGAAAATAAATTTAAAATTTAATTACCAAAACCTTTTTCTTAAGATTTTTTTCAAAATAAGGAATTTAAATCCATTTTAAAAACAGAAGCTTTGAGTATCATTTTATTTAAAACCATTTTAAAAAACCATTCCAAACACAACTCATAACACCATATGATGTTTCTTATGTTAAACCTTTTTTTATTAAAAAACATGATTTCTCTCAACATTACATAATATCATCAATAAATTTTTATTTATCAGAAAAAAGAATAATAAAAGAAACAAAAAATAATTTTAACAATAGTAATTTAATAAAACCTGTGAATATATTCCCGAGAAAATCGATTAAATTATATGTTACTTTTATTAATACAAAATTATAATAAATAAACATGTCAAACATCAAGTCTCGTAAGAATATGTTTCATTCCCTAATCATGTTACTCTCATAATGCATGTATAATTTACTAGCTTCTAGCTAATCCTTACTACTCATCGTGAACCCCATTCATTTCATATTGGGGTTTTCAATGCAATCCAACAACATAATCATCCTATAGTGCATAGTCCAAACACTAGATATCCCTTGGAAATAGGCGTTTCAATTGATGTCATGATATCTATAAATTAGCTTGATCTAAATCCTAGGTCTTGTAAACATAACTCTTCCAATAAATATAGTACACCATTTGAAAAGTATATTTGCTACCACATTGAAATTACCTAACTTTGGTCTCAATAATGGAACCTAGGTGGTGATTCTGTGTGACCTTATGCACACCCTTCTATATAATAGAGGCTTATGATTGGTTTGAGAGGCTAAATTAGTCATTAGGATACATGATCTCTAAAATAATGGTCAATGGAAATTCCAAAATCACTGAAATTATTGCATGACCCGTTTGTGTAATACATAAAAAATATATATATACTTAAAATTTGTAACCAATATGACTCAAACAATACTGTTGATAGACATGGAAATACATCGAATTAATGAATTTTTTTAAAATAGATTCGCAGTATACAAACATGAAAAAGCATTCCTATTCTAAGATGAATGACACAGATGATAGTATATTTTAAAATATGACTGAAAATAAGTCCATGGTCCTATAACTCACAATAAATAATCAACCTATCGTATCCCCAACCTCAATATCCTAATAACTATACCATGTATTTGTTCCTGGGATAATATTTTCATGGAGAAAAAAACATGAATTTCAATCAACATACAGAAAAATTCAATCCATTGGCATGATTTGGGGGATAGTATAAATACTCGGTAGAAAATCCCATAATGCCCCAACAATATATAATGTTCATGTGATAAATTGCATGTTAATGTAATATATATATATATATATATATATTTATATATTGTAACTACTTTCCTGAAATAATCCCATCATGAAATTTGACATAATGGAATACTGATCATACACATTAGGTAATCAGGTACCAACTATTCCACCACAAACCATGAATGCATCTTCATTAGCTATTCCATGTGTGTCTTTATGCATGTCACACCAACCACCTAGGGGGGCCAAGTCATTACCCATAAAAATTATCTAATAATAATACATTTCATATGTTGTGTTAGATGTGTCTAAACCTAGTAAAATCAATTTTGAATCATATCCAACCAAAAATGAAAGAATCCCCCTAGGGAAAATATACTCATCTTTGCAAGCTTATTTTCCTAGGGAAACAACAAATATAGAATCACCATTCTATATAAGGGTCTTCAAACTTGGAATATATAAATATCTATCTAGTTGGGCTAGGTACTCCCACCAATCCAGGATAGACATCATAAACACTAGGGGGTCACATCCCATACCCAATACTAGGTATCAAAATCACCAACGTTATTCCACCATAAAACCTTAGTTACACCACAATTATTTACATATATAAATAAATATACATGGTATCTCTCTCTTCAGATAACCTCACAATGAAGACACCAAGGTTATTTCTTATGAGAGACATAAACATATCATACACATACTACATGGGTTATCCATCATCCCAAACACATCTTAATTAATTACATTTTTCTTGTAAATTTAAGGATATATTTGTTAATATACAACCATACTAGGTTCACAAAAATGATTCATGTTCTGTGATAAAAACTAAAATAAAAATTTATTATATATCACTCCAACCTGATCAAGGATTAAAATGATATTAGATTTCCCACCAAGGTTCCCTATATAACATCATACTGAAAAAATCCTCTATGGATTCATCAATCACATTTCCATCTCATGGCCATATCCTTTTAATCTGGTCGTAGTGTCCTCAATAATCCATGAAGGACATGCATTCTCATATGTACCATATAAGGGGATGTTCACATTAATATTAATCAACCTACCACCCTGATCCCTAAAAAATAATCATATAACAACATATATAACATGGATTATCAAGAAGAAAGAAGAACTAAAGGAAATTACATAAAGGGATCGCATAAAAAAGTGCTCCCGCAATATAAAATATTGAAACCATCCACATGAGCTAAAACAGAAAAAAAAAACATAATAAAAAAGATCTTTATTTACAATAAATTTATGTAAAAATACCTTTCTTGAACTATTTATAAATGCATCACCTACTATCTTCACCTCACTAGTCCCTTGGAAAAAATCACTTTCAACACTCTTTTGAAAAATGCACCATTTTGAAATGAAATTTCATGCATTACTAATAAAATTACAAAAAAATTTCATTATAATGACATCTGAATCCAATTATCATTTTTCAAATAAAATATATAAAAGTAAACTATCTGATTCATAAAATATATATCAATCCACTATACAATCAATAAGCAGGTCTACCTATACTATTTTAACCAAGTTTCTACCATTGAGCTGTTAAAAAATATATGTGGTCAGTGTTGAATATATGGTTGATGTGAACTTATAAAAATGTATAGAGGATATCAAAAAATAATGAAATATATTGAAAATAAATATAATTATTTAATATAGATATAAAATTTATAATCGATTAATTTTTTCAAATAATGTCAAGGACACCATCTATATATGATGTCATTTTATTTGATACTCGATCATCATTACTTTGGATCATTAATGAATTTACTTATATCTAGTGAACCTATCTCAATCAATGTAATCTAATAATTAATTAAAAATACTTCATAATAAATTATTCAATAAAATTATATCTATTTGTAAATAATTTAAAATTTAATCCAATTAATATCATTATGAATAAGAACTTAAAATTTTTCTACATCATCATGATTTACTATATTTATTACCAAAGGTATGATATATACTAACAACGCACCAAAAAAATAAATAAATTCATTATCACAAGACAATTATTAAATGACCTATTTCAATTAATTTCATACAACAACATTTAAAAAATTTATTGAATGATGTTTTAATAACCATTCTTTAAAAAAAATTATGTATATACATAATAGTGGGACTTCCTATAGCTACAAAATAAGAAATCCCAATAATATTGTATTAATTACATACTTATCTTATAAAAAAAATCATTAAACCTTAATATGGTTCCCCAAAATTATATAGATTTACAAGAATAAGAACAAATGTGAATGAGGTAAAGGAACAATTCATAGATTTCAAAAAAATCAAACCAAACCACATCAATCTAGATGGGTTTAAGAACAATAGAGGGTAGAGGTGAATCTTGTTCTAAAGAAACATGGGATAATAAAAAATAGTGTTAGGGAATAATCTATTTCATGGAAAAATCTAATTTTCCATATTAAATGAAAATTGGTATGTTAGATGGGTTGGTTACAAAATTTTCCAATGCACGAGAAAAATATGCCACCATTACTATATAATGCCACACACCCTGAATAGTGTGGTTACATGGTTCTTGTAACTATGATCCATCTATTAAAATATCTTATATAATTCAAATATATTATTTCCAACATTTTCTTTAATCTTGTGAAAATTGTGTTTTAATCCCCATGACTAAATCAACCAACACAATTACCACACATAGTTTCTCCTAAATGGGATGTAAATACGAGCGGTGATTAAACCCATTGTAGACTTCTAAAATTGATCCAAACTCTCATGTGACTTGGTTGGGATCCTAAGGAACCACTCATTCCTTATTCCATATCCAACAATACCACCTTAATGTTATCAATTTCTCTGAATTCCCATTATAATTTCAGTTATCAAAACCACCCTAGATCTAGAATAGAATATTTAAATTCCCACTAAATTTTATAACTCACAGACGATTTTGGGGAACATAAACTTCAAAATTGTCATCCTATATTTCATAAAAGTAATTTACTATAATGGAATAGTAAAAATCAACTTTGGAAAATTTAATGTTACTTTAGAAGATTCACTACCTAATTGTATAATAGTGAGGCACTTCCTTATATTTTCAATATTTTAAAAAGAAAAATATAGGAATATCATGATGTAAAATTTTGATGAATGCAATTAATATGAACAATTTTTTATGTTATTAAATCATTTATTAGTCCTCACAAAAGATAGTTTCTGGTCAACCAAGATTAACATATAAGAGTTTCGATAAGCATATGTTATGAATCAAAGAAAGAGAATAATTTATAGATATGGAATATTGTACACATTTCAAGGACTAACACTAATACATAGTAATATAAAATAAAATTTGATTACAAGAATAATATGTTGTTTGAATAAGAAGAGTTTGGTTAAATATTTTTGAATGTTATTCTGTAACATCCTTTGTAAATGAAGAATAATTCATATTTCATATTTATTAATATTTGTTAATTAAATATTAATTTTACTTTAAAGGGGTTTCTATGTTCGATAGAGTACCTGATACGCAACAACAGGTTTCATTGAAAACATACGTTGCACACTAATAATATAATATTATTATTTCAAATGGTAGTTAACTCTTAGCCGTTTTATGGGCATGAATGAGAAAAACTAACTAAAATATGATTATACATGTTTGTTAAATGTATTTAAATTTATCCTATAAAAGTTAGAGGCTTAAATTGGGAATGGATCTAATTTTAAGCATAATTTACAATAAAAGGCTGATTTACCACCTTTTAATGGCGAAACCTTTTTAAATCTAGTTTTGGTCACTTTAATACATTCTAATTGACAAAATAAAATCCTTCATTATAATGGGGACATGATATTTAACTTTGGGTAAATTTTTGGTATTTTTCTGATAAAGATCATTTTTAATGAATAGTGAAAAATATTGTATTTTAATTCAAAAGTGCCTTTTAATCTAATTTATTTATATGGTTATATTTTATTTTAATTGGTTATAAAGTGAAATTAAAATATATTTTTACCATTTATTTCAATATTTGTCATTGGAAGTAATTTCACTTTGAAATTGGAAATAAACAAGTATTAATATTTTGATAGTTATTGTTTCTTAAAAACACGATATTGGTTTTAAAAATGGGAATTAATTTTAAAATTAATTAATTTAACTTTTATGTTTTTAATTTGGAAAAATAGGCATAAATTTTGAATTCGGATTATCAAATATAGCTTATGATGAATTTTTGGTATTTTTCTGAAAAACTTCAATTTTTGATGAATAGTGAAACCACTTAGTGGTGGTTAAGAAAACTGACTTTTTCATTTAAATGAAATTTTACCAGTTCTGTGAATTGAATTCCAAAAATCCTACATACATGGTTATTATTAGGAAGTAAAATGTGGTCCATTATGATGAAAATTATTTTTGGTGAATAATGACTTTTGACTTTTATTTACCGCAGTTAAAGGTAAATAGGGTAATTCAAGGTAAAAAGAATATTATAATAATTCAAATTACCTTAAAACTTGTCCAAAAATTATTGGCTGAGTCATTAACGACCATGGGAATCATTGGGTCGATTTTGGGACCCCATTGAGCCACTTGGGAGTGAAAATGACAATTTAGATTAATTAATTTAATGTGAAGAAAAAATTGACATTAACAAAATTTGTTTAGTAATTAATTTTTATATTGTGTTATATAAGTCTTGTTTTATAATATAAATATTCCCTGTAAATATAAAATAATTTCATACATCATTGTATTTTTTTATAATTTTTAGACCTCAAATTAATTAAAATATTTTTGACACCATAATGATGCAGTATTTACCTCATTAATAAATGATTTTAATAAATTAGATTATACTGATTAAATTATTATCCAAAACATGTCCAATTATGATTGGATGATTTTATTTAGAATATGAGTCATCTTATCTTTGAACTTAATGAATTTTGGACCATTAAAAACCGAATATCATTATATTCTAAAATAATAGTTTCACACTTTCCTAAAGAGCCCATCCTCTCTCTTATAAAATGAGACCACTCCGAACCAATTCTTATCACCTCTAAATCCATTTGGTCGTCCAAAATCTACCCAATTACACTCCCTAGATCCCTATCCTCCTCTTAGAAGCCTTACCTTAGGAAGAAGTCCCTTCAAGAAGTCTTTTTGGTTCAAACCAAAGAAAGTTACCCAAATTAATGGTAATGGTTTCTATTAAATTGTTTTCTTTTATTTTACTTCACCAACACCTATAATATTTTTATTTCATTTTTTAAGAAAACCAGTATCATAAATATTCTAGGATGTTGTTATGAGAAATATTTTAACTACACTTACACACAACTCCATCTAATGGATGAATAACATAATGTTTCTGTGGATGGAAAACTAACGTCTCATGAAACAATGATTGTTCAATTACATCTTACCAACTCTCATGATGGACATTATAATTGAAATGTATTTATATATAATATATATTATGTTTATTATTTCCTTAATCTTCTGTACTTCCCATTTATATCATGCCTTTATGGTTTCCATAGTGGGTAAATACGATAATCTCATCTGAGAAAGTGCGGACTACTGCCCCCTCAAAGTGATTTGATTCATTGATGCCTTATGTGGGACGTATAAAGGATGGAGTTAATGATATTATATATGATATTATACATGAATTATAATATACCTATGTATCATTATGTTTTATTTCCATCAAAACAAGAAATATAAATGAAAGTAGCATTCATGCGTACGTACGGATTAGCGTCTCCATGAACGGTGCATTTCATTTCTTACCTCCAAATGTTGTGTACTATTATAAATACATGCATATACTTAATATATATGATATACATGATTTTCAAATCATGAATATCAATCTCTATATAATGGACTATTAACCACATGGACAACTTGTAAATATAAGGTGTTCATTTTTGACATGAGAACCAAATTTCGACAAAATGAACGTTATTAACATAAATGATTACATAATGTCTATAACATGGTAATAAGTTATATAAAAGGAATAATAAACTTGAAAAAGGTTCTCAAGCATGTAGAAATTAACTTTAGTTTATTATTCAGCAGATTAAAGAATGATCGAGTCATGTCGGACGCGAGGTAAGGGACTTCGTATCAATCTCTTTTCATTGAGGCATATTTTGTTTTAATAAATGACTTTATTTTATACGATTTATAAATGACCTTTAATTTTCAAAGGGAATATTTTTCTACGATGTGTTTTACTGAATGAAAAAAAGTATATTTCTTTTTAACATAAGCAGTGATAATGACCTTTTCCGTTGCTGTGAGTATTTTTTGATCTTTGGCTTCCTCAACAAGCTGTAATGTTTTTTAAAAATTATAGTAAATACCACAAACTCTTTTAGGTATTATGGTATTGAAAATGGTTTTGATAATGGAATTTTTATGTGAATATATTTAAGTGATATATTGTGATTGAAATGTGTAAATGTCTTCTTTCATTTATATTTGTTTCATGTCTTATGATTTTATAATGGTACATGTACATTTGACGGGTGGTTACGTGATAAACCAATTGACAGGTGGTGCCGTGAAAACCAGGACGGGTGGTTACGTTATAACCTCCAATGAATTGGGTATGGAATTCAGTCTTATGGCTATTCCATTTAGTGATTTGTGTGGATGTTGACCGTATAGTTATTACATTTAAGTATGTTTACATCCCTAGTTATCTTTATATATTATGTGTTCTTTAAATGGGTTTTTTGGTAATCTTTTGGCTACAAAAGAGTATGTAATGATCTTTTATTCAGTGAAGTGTGTTTACTACATCACAAAGGTGAAAAGTATTACTTATGATAAAGTATTCATGGTTTATTAATTTTTTTGAAAAACTAACTGTTTTATTTCTTTGTGTATCCTTTACTGAGATTTTTATGCTTACCCATGTTTTGAAATGTTTTTCACAAGACATAAAGTGGAATATGGTCAGGGATGGGATCAATGAAAAGTCATGCTGTCTAAAAAAAGGAACTAGACATGACACTTTTTTTCAAGAGTTCATGTTTTGTAAAAAAATTGAAACTGAGTAGAAGTATCTACTTTGTAATATTTTTAAATGTAATAGTTATGGACTAACTCTCTAAAACTCTAAACCTGAAAAGACACTCAACGTGAATTATCCATTTAATTCAATATTATGTAAGGTTTAAGGTCGGGTCCTTATAGTTGGTATCAAAGGTCGGTTTAGATAACTTTTGGAGTTAGGGTATTGTTAAATTAAAATCAATAAAGTAATTTATGTTAATATTGAAATCATATAGCATTTACCGATTACCATGTTGATTCGACTAAGATATTTCTTTGTTCAGAATGGATTTCCTTAGAGGAAACATGGAAGCTATTTTGGGACCACATTAGGGGGAAGAAAACCTTCCAAATCAGCAACCTGAGATGGTCGGAATCGGAACTGAATAGTTTGTTGCAGTGATGGCACAATTGAATCAGGCGATAAATGGTGGTGGTATGCATGAACAAGATCAATGAGATCAACCACAGAGGAACATGTCGGTAGTGGGGCATTTCATGAGACAACATCCCCCATCATTCAGAGGATCATCTGACCTTCTGCTATCTGAAGGATGGATTGAAGCACTGGAGAAGATTTTTGATGTCATGGGTTGTTCATAACATCAATAGGATAATCTTGCAGTTTACCATTTTGAAGGTGAAGATGATCAGTTGTGGTCGATGGTGAAAAAAATCAGGGATAATGAGGAGATTGATTCTCTCGATTAGGATGAATTCAAAGGTATGTTTCATGAGAAATATTATCCTAAGGTGTTTCGCCTTTGGATGGAATAACAATTCCATGAATTGAGGCTGGAAGATGACTCAATGGCTGCTTATGAAAAAAATTCACTCGGCTAGCAAGGTATGCTCTAAATTTCATATGAGATCTTGATAGTTAAATTATCCTTTTTTACTCAGGATTAATGCCAAAGTATCTAATGGATTTAGCTTCTCGTGAGTTAAAAAGATATGAAAAACTTGTTCGTTGTGCGGAGAAGCTGGAAATGGAGTTTGTAGATGATTAGGTATTCTTTTACAAACAACAGAATAAGAGGTCAAGGTGGAAGGCGAAGGGGAAGAATTCATCAAATAATCCTTGAGGTAAGAAAACTAAATATCCATCTTCTGAGAAGTGTGGTAAAAATCATATTGGAGAATTTTTATCAAAGACTGGAAAGTGCTTCCGGTGTATTCAGTCTGGTCATATTGCCCGTATCTATAAGGAAGATGAACAATAAGGCGATTAAAAGCCATCAGTAAAATGTTTTATGTGTAAAGAAATGGGTCATCATGAAAACTAGTGTCTAGTGAAGAAATCAATTGAGGGAAAGTAGCCAGACTACAACCGAATGGGGTGGTGAAATCTTTTGAAACTACTTCAGCAGATGTTGGCCATCGAATGAAGTATTATCAGGTACATTGTTTGTTTGTTCAGATTAGGCCAATGTGTTGTTTGATTCAGGGTCTACACATTCTTTCATTTCTGAGAAGATTTCTACTAAATTGGGAATTCAATGTCATGATATAGATACTTAACATATGGTAAAAACACATGGAGGAAATGTTGAGACAACAAGAAAACATAAGAACATTCTTTTCGTTGTGTGCGGAAAGAATCTACCTGCAAACCTTATTGTTTCTCCTCTAGTAGAGTTTGATGTTATTTTGGGCATGGATTTTCTTTCTTTTTATCATGCTAAGATTGATATCAGAGCTAAAGAGGTTTATTTTCAGAATTATTTTCAGTTTGTATACAAGAATGAACCCTTGCATTTGATAATATATCAGGAAGTCTAAAAACTTTTAAAAGATTGAAATGAATGTTACCTAACACATATTGTTGAAAATAAAGGAACTGTTCAGATTAATGATGTTCTAGTGGTAAATTAGTACCTTCATGTTTTTCCTGATGAGTTTCCTTGTATTATACCGGATTGGGAAGTTGAATTTACTGTTGACTTTTTTCCTTATTCTAAGAAAATTTCAAAACCCCCTTATTGAATGGCTCAAATTGAACTTTTATAGTTAAAGTAGCAATTGCAGATGTTATTAAATAAAGGTTCCATTTGACCTAGCACGTCACCATGGGGTGCTGCTGTCTTGTTTGTGAAAAAGAAAGATGTTTTAATGAGACTTTGCATTGATTATAGAGAATTGAATAGAATCACTGTTAAGAATATTTATCATTTTCCTCATAACGATGATTTTTCTTGATCAGCTACAGGGAGATCAGTTTTTTTCGATGATTGACTTGAGGTCGGGGTACCATCAGTTGAAAGTAAAAGAAGCACACATTGCAAAGACCGTGTTTCATTCTAGATATGGCCATTATGAATTTTTAGTTATTCCATTTGGGTTAACCAATGCACCTGTTATATTCATGGATCTTATGAAGAGAATTTTCCATGAGTTCCAGGATAAGTTTTTGGTTATGTTAATTGATGATATTCTGGTTTATTCCAAAAGCAAAGAGGAACATGAAATTCATTTAAGGATAGTCTTGCAAACCTTAAAAGAAAATAAACTATTTGGGATATTCAGAAAGTCTGAGTTTTGGTTACAACAAGTTTCATTCCTTGGACACATTTTTTCAAAAAATGGCATAACTGTTGATCTTGATAAACAGAGGTTGTTGAAGAATGTCAAAGACCAATATATTTAACTGAGATTCGTAGTTTTCATTATTTGGTAGGTTATTACCGAAGGTTTTTTGAAAATTTTGCATGTTTATCTAGTTCAATGACTAATTTAACTCGAAAAGGTGTTAAGTTCATATTGACAAAAGAATGTGGTGACTGTTTTCATGAATTGAATAGAAGATTAGTGAATGCTCTAGTTTTGGCACTACCTTCTAGAAATGGTGAGTTTGTAATCTATAGTGATTCTTTGTTGAAAGTACTGGGTTGTGTCCTAATGAAAAATGATCAGGTGATTGCTTTTGCTTCACATCAGTTGAAACCACATGAGTGAAATTACCCTACACATGATTTGGAATTAGCTTCTATTGTTTTTTCTTTTAAAAATTTGGTGGCAGCATTTATATTGAGTGAAGTGTGAAATATATATTGATCACAAATGTTTTAAGTATATATTCAGTTAGAAAGAAGTGAACATGAGACAAAGGATATGGTTGGAATTAATCAAGGATTATTATTGCACGATCTTTTATCATTTGGGGAAAGAAAATAAAGTTTCCGATTCATTGAGTCGGAAAAGTAATGTCTCATTATCCATGCTATGTTTGGAAAAATATCCTTTAGTTTTTGATTTGATGAACTCTTGCATAGAAGTTGGTGGTGGAGAAAATTCATCTATTTTGTTTCAGGTGTCAGTGAGATCATCTCTATCAGACAGAATAAAGAAATCGTAGAAGGAAGATAGTGAGTTGCAGAAAAAGTTAGAGTTGGTTCAGAAGGGTAAGTTTCCTGAATTTAAAATTGATAATGATTGTGTTTTGAGGTTTAGAAAGAGATTATGTGTGCCCTTTGATTCATAGTTTAATAATGACTTGGTATGTGAAGCTCATAGTTCTCCGTTTTCAGTTCATCCAAGCAGTACTACGATGTACAGTGATCTTTGGGAGTATTACTGGGGGGATGGAATGAAAAGAGATATTGTTGAATTTATTGCGAAGTGTTTGACTTTTCAGCAGGTTAAAGTAGAGCGATAGTTACAGAAAGGAATGCTTCAGCCTCTACCGGTGCCAGAGTGGAAATGGGAAAATATATCAAGGGACATCATTGTGGGATTACCAAAGACATCTCGAGGTAATAATGCAATCTGGATTATAGTTGATCGATTGACTAAATCTTCTCATTTCCTTCCTATTAGAGATACATTGTCTCTAGATCAACATTCTCAGTTGTATGCTAAAGAGATTGTCAGGTTTCATGGAGTTCCCATCTCCATTGTATCTGATCATGACCCCAGGTTCACTTATAACTTTTAGAATGGCCTTAAGAAGTCATTGGGTACTGAATTAAACTTTAGTACAACTTTTCATCCTCAATCAGATGGGAAGTCAGAACGAACAATTCATACCTTGGAGGATATGCTACGTGCTTCCTTAGTGGATTATCAGGGAAGCTGGGACCAACATCTTTATTTGGTTGAATTTTCTTATAACAACGGCTTTAATTCCAGTATACAGATGGCTCCATTTAAGGCATTATATGGAAAGCGTTGTTGAACTCCAGCTTTTTGGTATGTAGTGGGTGAAATGAAGCTGATGGGACCAGAATTGGTAGATGAGATGGAAGAGAAATTTCAGTTCATTCAGAAGCACATGAGAACAGCTCAGAGCTGATAGAAAAGTTAAGCAGATTACTAGAGGAAGGATCCTTTCTTTGAGGTAGGTGATCAAGTCTTTCTCAATGTTTCTCCATGGAAAATTGTGATGCATTTTGGTAAGAAGGGAAAGTTGAGTCCAAGGTTCATTGGACCTTATGAAATTATAGAGAAAGTTGGATCAGTTGCGTATAGAGTAGATTTACCTCCAAGTTTACCCCAGGTACACTATGTTTTTCATATTCCGATGTTGAGAATGAATATACCAGATCCATCTCATGTTTTTAGCCCAGAGGTAGTTCAGTTGGAAGAGAACATCTCTTATGAAGAAGAACCATTAGTAATTCTTGACCTTAGAGAACAAGTGTTGCGGAATAAGTTAATTCACTAGGTAAAGGTTTTGTGGAAAAACCATATGGTTTAAGAGGCAATGTGAGAATCTAAAAATTCTAAGATGGATAAATACCCCCACTTATTTTGATAAGTGAATAAAAATTTCGAGGACACAATTCCTAAAAGGGGGGAAGGATATAAAATCCCATGTAAATGAAGAATAAGGCATATTTCATATTTATTAATATTGTTGAATTAAATATTAATTTTACTTTAAAAGGGTTGCTATGTTCGATAGCGTACCCGATATGCAACAACGATTTTTTCTTTGGAAATATACGTTGCACACTAATAATATAATATTGTTATTTTAAATGGTAGTAAACTCTTAGCTGTCTTATGGGCGAGAATGAACAAAACTAACTACAATATTATTATACATGTTTGTTAAATGTATGTACATTTTTCCAATAAAAGATAGTGGCTTAAAATGTGAATGAATCTAATTTTAAGCATAATTTACATTAAAAGGCTGATTTACCGCCTTTTATTTGTGAACCATTTTTAAATATAGTTTTGGTAACTTTAATACATTCTAATTCACCAAATAAAATCCTTCCTTAGAATGGGGACATCAAATTTTACTTTGGGTAAATTTTTTGTATTTTTCTGATAAAGTTCATTTTTAATGAATAGGTAAAAATATTGTATTTTAATTCAAAAGTGCCTTTTCATCTAATTTATTTATATTGTTAAATTATATATTTAATTGGTTTTAAAGTGAAATTAAAATATATTTTTACTGTTTAATTCAATTTTGGTCATTGGAAGTAATTTCACTTTGAAATTGGACATAAACAAGTATCAATCTTTTGATAGTTATTGTTTCTTAAAAACACGCAATTTGTTTTAACAACGAGAATTAATTTTAAAATTAATTAATTACACTTCTATGTTATGACTTTGGAAAAATAGACATCAATTTTTAATTCAGAATATCAAATATAGCTTAGGCTGAATTTTTGGTATTTTTCTGAAAAACGTCAATTTTTGATGTATGGTGAAACCAATTAGTGGTAGTTAAAAAAACTGACTTTTTCATTTATATGAAATTTTAAAACTTCTGTGAATATAATTTCAAAAATCTGACATTCATGTTTTTTATCAATATGTAAAATTTCGTTCATTGTGATGAAAACAATTTTTTGTGAATAGTAACTTTTGATTTTTATTTACCGCGTTTAAAGGTAAATATGGTAATTCACGGTAAAAAAAATTATAATAATTACAAATTAGCTTAACACTTGTCCAAACCTTATTGGTTGAGTCATTAACAACCATGGGAATCTTTGGGACGATTTTGGGATCCCATTGAGCCACTTGGGAGTGAAAATGACAATTTAGATTAATTATTTAATGTGAAGACAAAATTGACATTAACAAATATCTTTTAGTAAATAGTTTTTATATGGTGTTATATAAGTTCTAATTTCCACTATAAATTTTCATTGGAAAGATAATATTATTTCGTACATCATGGTATATTTTTTATAATATTTAGACATCATATAAATTAAAATATTTATGACACAATAATTATGCAGTATTTACCTCATTAATAAATGATTTAAATAAATTAGATTATAATGATTAAATTATAATCCAAAACAGGTCCAATTCTGATTGGATGATTTTACCACGAATATGAGTCATCCAATCTTAGACCTTAATGATTTTTGGACCATTAGAAACCATATATCATTATATTATTAAATAATAGTTTCACTCTTTCCTAAAGAACCCCTCCTCTCACTTGTAAAAGGAGACCCATTCTAACCAATTCTTCACACCTCTCAAGCCATTTGGATCGTCAAAACTCTACCCAATTACATTCCCTAAATCCCTCTCCTCCTCCTAGAAGACTTACTATAGGCATTATACACTTCAATAAGTCCTTTTGGTTCAAACCAATGGAAGTTACCCAAATTAAAGTTATCAGTTTCTCTTAAATTGTTTTCTTTTATTTTACTTCTCCAACACCAATACACTTTTTCTTTCCTTTATTTTGTAACAAAACCAGTATCCTAAATATACTAGGATGTTTTTATAAGAAATATTCGAACTACACTTACACACAACTCCATCTAATGGATGAAGAACATAATATTTCTGTGGATGGAAAACTAACGCCTCACGAAACGATGATTGTTCAATTACATCTTACCGCCTCTCATGGTGTCCATTAAGATGGAAATTTATTCATATATAATATATATTATGTTTATGATCCTTATGCTTCTGTACTTCCCATTTATATCATGCCTTTATGGTTCCCATAGTGGGTAAATACAATAATCTCATTTGAGGAAGTGCGGACTACCACCCCCTCAAAGTGATTTGATTCATTGATGCATTATTGGGGATGTATAAAGGATTTATATAATAATATTATATAAAATATTATACTGGAATTATTATATAAATATGTATCATTATGTTTTATTTCCATTAAAATAAGAAATATTAATGAAAGTAGTGTTCATGCATACCTACGACATAACGTCTCCATGAACGGTGCATTTCATTTTTTACATGAAAATGTTATTTAATATTATAAATACATGTATATAATGAATATATATAATATATATGATATTTAAATCATGAATATAAATCTGGATATAATGGACTATTCACCATATGGACAACATGTAAATATAAGGTGTTCATTTTTGACACAAGTACCAAATATCAACAAAATGAACGTTACTAACTTAAATGAATAAATAATGTTTATAACATGGTAATAAGTTATATAAAAGAAATAATAAACTTGAAAAAGGTTCTTAAGTAAGTAGAAATTAACTGTAGTTTATTATTCAAGACATTAAAGAACTATCGAGTGAATTCGGATGCGAGGTAAGGGACTTCGTCTCAATATCCTTTCATTGAGGCATGTTTTGTTTTAATACATGACTTTCATTTATACGCTATATAAACACCCTTGACTTTTAAAAGGGAATATTTTTCTACAAATAGTTTTACTAAATGATAAAAAAGTATGTTTCTTTTTAACATAAACGGTGACAACGACCTTTTCCTCCACCGCGAATATTATTTGATCTTTGGTTTCCTCAACAATCTGTAATATTTTTTTAAAAAGAAAATAGATACCATATACGCTTTTATGTATTTTGGTATTGAAAATGGTTTTGATAATATATTTTCTATGTCAATATATTTAAGTGATATATTGTGATTGAAATGTGGAAATATCTTCCTTCCTTTATATTTGTTTCATGTCTTATTATTTTATAATGGTACTTGGATATTTGACGGGTGGTTACGTGATAATCCAAATGACAGGTGGTGCCTTGAATACCAGGACAGGTGGTTACGTTATAACCTCCAATGCATTGGGTATGGAAGTTGGTCATATGGATATTCCATTTAGTGATATGTTTTGAAGTATACCATATGGTTATTCCATTTATGTATGTTTATGTCCCAAGTTAGCTTTATATGTTATGTGTTCTTTATATGAGTTTTAAGGTAATATTTTGGTTAAAAAAGGGTAATTAATGATCTTTTATTCAGTGAATAGTATTTACTACATCATAAAGGTGAATATTATTACTTATGTTAATGTATTCATGGTTTTCTTATTGTTTTGAAAAACTAACTATTTTATTTCTTTGTGTATCCCTTACTGAACTTTTTATGCTCATCCCATGTTTTGAAATGTTTTTCACAAGACATAAAGTGCAATAGGGTCAAGGATGGGATCAAGGAAAATTCCTGCCATCTAAACAATGGAAGTAGACATGACTCTTTTTTTTCATGAGTTTATGTTATGTAAAAAAATGGAAACTGAGTAAAAGTGTCTACTTTGTAATATTTTGAAATGTAATAGTTATGGACTAACTCTCTAAAACTCTAAACCTGAAAAGATCCTCAGTGTGAATTATTCATTTAATTCAATATTATGTAATGTTTAAGGCCATGTCCTTATAGTAGGTATCAAAGGACGGTTTAGATAAAATTATTAGTTAGGGTGTTGTTAAATTATTATCCATAAAGTAATTTATGATAATATTGAAATCATATAGCATTTATAGATTACCATGTTTCTTTGCCTGAGATATTTCATTGTTCAGAATGGTTTTCCGTAGAAGAAACATGGAAGCTATATTGGGACAACATCAGGGGGAAGAAAACCTTCTAAATCAGCAACCTAAGATGGTCGGATTTAGAACTGAACAGTTTTTTGTAGTGATGGCACAGTTGACTCGGGTGATAAATGGTGGTGGTATCCATGTACGAGATCAGCCATATCAACAACAGAGGAACATGTTAGTAGTGGAGCATTTCAAGAGGCAACATCCCCCATCATTCAGAGGATCATTTGACCTTGTGCTATCTGAAGTATGGATTAAAGCACTTGAGAATATTTTTGATGTCATGGGTTGTTCAGAAAACAAAAAGGTTAGTCTTGTAGTTTACCGTTTTCAAGGTGAAGCTGATCTATGGAGGTCGATGGTGAAAAATATTAGGGATATTGAGGAGATTGATGCTCTCGATTGGGATGAATTCAATGGTATGTTTCTTGAGAAATATTTTCCTAAGGTGGTTCATCTTAGGATGGAAAACAAATTCCTAGAATTGAGGCAGGAGGATGACTCAGTGGCTGCTTATGAAGAAAAATTCACTCAACTAGAAATGTATGCTCCAATTTTCATATGAGATCTTGATAGTAAAATCAACCATTTTTACTCAGGATTAAATCCAATGTATCGAAGGGATTTATCTTCTCATGAGATCCAAAGGTATGAAAAACTTTTTTGTTTTGTGGAGAAGGTGGAAATGGAGTTTTCCGATGATAAGATATTTTTTGACTAACAACAGAAGAAGAGGTCGAGGTGGCAAGAGAAAGGAAAAAATTCATCAAAGAAGTCTGGAGGTAAGAAAAATAAATAACCATCTTGTGAGAAGTGTGTTAACAAGCATCCTGGAGAATGTTTATTAAAGACTAGAAAGTGCTTCCGGTGTAGTACGTCTGGTCATATTGTTCGTAACTGTAAGCAAGATGAACAAGCAGGAAATGAAAATCCATTGGTAAGATGTTTTAAGCGTAACGAAATGGGTCATTATGAAAATGACTGTCTAGCAAAGAACTCAACTGAGGGAAAGTAGCCAAAATACAAGCAGAAAGGGGTGTCTAAATCCTTTGCAACTACTTCAGCAGATGTTGGACCATTGAATGAAGTAGTATCAGGTACAATTTTTGTTTGTTTAGATTATTTCAATGTGTTGTTTGATTCAGGGTCTACACATTCTTTCATTTCTGTGATTTTTTTTAAATTGATAATTCAATATCATGATATGAATACTAAAATTATTTTAAAAACCCCTGGAAGAAATGTTGAGACAAAAAGAAAACATAAGAACATTCCTATCATTTTGTACGGAAAGAATATACCAGAAAACATTATTGTTTTTCCTCTAGTAGAGTTTGTTGTTATTTCGGGCATGGATTGGATTTCTTTTAATCATGATAATATTGATTGCAGAGATAAAGAGGTTTATTTTCAGAATGATTTTAAATTTGTATAAAATAATGAACCCTTGATTTTGATAACATATCATGAAGTCAAAAAATTAGTAAAATATGGAAATGAATGTTACCGAACACATATTGTCGAAAAAAAAGGAACTGTTTAGATTAATGATGTACCCATGGTAAATGAGTACCTTGATGTTTTTCCTGATGAGTTTCCTTGTATTATACATTATCTGGAAGTTTAATATACTATTAACTTAGTTTCTGATGCTAAGCCAATTTCAAAACCCCTTTATCGAATGGCTCAAGTTGAACATTTAGAGTTAAAGAAGAAATTGTAAGAGTTATTAGATAAAGGTTTCATTCTACTTAGCACGTCACCATGGGGTACTCCTGTCTTGTTTTTTTAAAAATAAAGATGGTTCAATGAGACTTTGCATTGATTATAGAGCATTGAATATCATAACTGTTAAGAATAAGTATCCTTTGCCTCATATTGATTATTGGTTTGATTATCTCCAGGGAGCTCAGTATTTTTCGAAGATTGAGTTGAGGTCGGGGTACCATCAATTAAAAGTAAAGGAAGCAGACGTTCCAAAGACCGCGATTCGTACTAGATATCTCCATTATGAATTGGTAGTTATGCCTTTTGGGTTAACCAATGCACCTGCTGTATTCATGGATCTTTTGAATAGAATTTTCTGTGAGTTCATGGATAAGTTTGTGGTTGTGTTCATTGATGATATTTTGGTTTATTCCAAAAGTAAAGTGGAACATGAAAGTCATTTAAGGGTAGTCTTGAAAACCTTAAAAGAAAAGAAACTTTATGGGAAATTCATCAATTGTGAGTTTTGGTTACGACATATTTCATTCCTTGGTAAAATTGTTTCAAAAAATGGAATAACTGTTGATCCGGCTAAAACAAAGGTTATTGAAGAATGGGCAAGACTGACAAATATAACTGAGATTCATAATTTTCTTAGTTTGTCAGGTTACTACCGAATGTTTGTTGAAACATTTTCACGGTTATCTAGTCCACTGACTAAGATAACTCGAAAAGGTGTTATGTTCATATGGACAAAAGAATGTGATGATTGTTTTCATGAATTTAAAAGAAGATTGGTGAATGCTCTAGTTTGGGCACTACCATCCAGAAATTGTGAGTGTGATATCTATAGTGATGCTTCGTTGAAAGGGCTAGGTTGTGTCCTAATGAAAAATGATCATGTAATTTTTATATGCTTCACATCATTTGAAACCACATGAGTTAAATTACCCTACACAAGATTTGGAATTAGATGCTGTTATTTTTGCTTTAAATATTTGGAGGCATCATTTGTATGGCGTGAAGTGCGAAATATATACTGATCACAAAAGATTGAAATATATATCCACTCAGAAAGAATTGAACATGAGACAGAGGAGATGGTTGTATTTAATCAAGGATTATGATAGGACGATCCTTTAATATCTGGGGAATGAAAAAAAGGTGGCATATGCTTTGAGTTGGAAAAGTAATGTCTCATTAGCCATGTTACGTTTGGAACTAGATCTTTTGGTTTTTGATTTTATGAACTCTGGCAGAGAAGTTGTTGGTGTAGTAAATTCTTATGTTTTTTTTCAGGTGTCATTGAGATCATCTCTATGAGATCGAATAAAGAAATCGCAGAAGGAAGACATTGAGTTGCAGAAATAGGTAGAGATGGTTCAGAAGGGTAAGTTGCATGAATTTAACATTGATTATGATTGTGTCTTGTTGTTTGGAAAGAGATTATGGGTGCCTTGTGATTCACAATTGATGAATGATTTGTTATGTGAATCTCATAGTTCTCCTTTTTTTAGTTCATCCTGGCATTACTAATATGTACAGAGATCTTCGGGAGTATTACTGGTGGGATGGAATGAATAAAGATATTACTTATTTTAATGTGAAGTGTTTGACTTGTCAGCAGGTTAAGGAAGAGCAACAGTAACCGAAAGTAATTCTTCATCCTATACCGGTGCCAGGGTGGAAATGGGTAAATATATCCATGGACATAGTTGTGGGATTACCAAAGAAATCTTGAGGTAATAATGCAATCTGGGTTATAGTTGATCGATTGACTAAATCTGCTCCTTTCCTTCCTATTAGGGATACTTTGTCTCTAGATCAGCTTTCTCGGTTGTATGTTAAAGAGATATTCAGGTTGCATGGAGTTCCCTTCTCCATTGTATCTGATCATTATCCCAGGTTCACTTCTAACTTTTGAAAAGGCCTTCAGAAGTCATTGGGTACTGAATTAAACTTTAGTATAGATTTTCCTCCTCAATCTGATGGGAAGTCAAAACAAATAATTCAAACATTTGAGGATATGCAATGTGCTTTCTCGGTAGATTATCAGGGAAGATGGGACCAAAATTTTTCTTTGGTTGAGTTTTTTTATAATAACTGATTTCATTCCAGTATATAGATGTCTCCATTTGAGGCATTATATGGAAAGCGATGTCGAACTCCAGCTTTTGGGATGAAGTAGGTGAAAGGATGTTGATGGGACAAGAATTGGTAGAAGAGATGGAAGAGAAAGTTTAGTTGATTTAGAAGCACATGATAACATATCAGAGTAGACAGAAAAGTTATGGAGCTAACCAGAGGAAGGATCTTTCCTTTGAGGTAGGTGATCATTTGTTTCTCAATGTTTCTCCATGAAAAAATTTGATGCACTTTGGAAAGAAGGGAAAGTTGAGTCTGAGGTTCATTGGACCTTATGAAATTATGGATAAAGTTGGATCAGTTGTGTATGGAGTGGCCTTACATCTATTTTTATCCAGGTACACAATGTTTTTCATGTTTAGATGTTGAGAAAGTATATGTCGGATCCATATCATGATTTGATCCTAGAGGTAGTTCAGTTGGAAGAGAACCTCTCTTATAAAGAACAACAGTCCAAATTCTTGACCGTAGAGAGAAGGTGTTGCGGAATAAGTTAATTCACCAGGTAAAGGTTTTGTGGAGAAACCATATGGTTGAAAAGGAAACGTGGGAATCTGAAAATTCTATGAGGGATAAATACCCCCCACTTATTTTGATAAGTGAATAAAAATTTCAAGGATGCAATTCCCTAATGGGGGGAAGGATGTAACATCCCAGGTAAATGTAGAATAAGGAATATTTAATATTTATTAATATTGGTGAATTAAATATTTATTTTACTTTAAAGGGGTTGCTATGTTCGATAGCGTACCCGATAAGCAACAACGGGTTTCTTTGGAAACTTAAGCAGCACACTAATAATATATTATTATTATTTTAAATGGTAGTTAACTTCTAGCCATTTTATGGGTGGGAATAGACAAAACTAACTAAAATATGACTATATATGTTTGTTAAATGTATTAATATTTATCCAATAAAATTTAGAGGAATAAAATGTGAATGAATCTAATTTTAAGCATAATTTACATAAAAAGGCCGATTTACCGCCTTTTAATGGATAACCCTTTTTAAATATAGTTTTGGTCAAATTATTACATTGTAATTGACCAAATAAAATCTTTCTTTAGAATGGGGACATAAAATTTTACTTTGGGTAATCTTTTGGTATTTTTCTGATAAAGTTCATTTTTTAATGAATAGTGAAAAATATTGTATTTTAATTCAAAAGTGCCTTTTAATCTTATTTATTTCTATGGTTAGATTATATTTTTATTTGGTTTTAAAGTGAAATTAAAATATATTTTTACTATTTAATTCAATTATGGTCATTGTAAGTAATTTCACTTTGAAATTGGACATAAACAAGTATCAATCTTTTGATATTTATTGTTTCTTAAAAACACGCTATATGTTTTAACAACGGGAATTAATATTAAAATTAATTAATTCCACTTCTATGTTTTTTATTTGGAAAAAAAGAAATCAATTTTGAATTCGAAATATCAAATATAGCTTAGGATTAATTTTTGGTATTTTTCTGAAAAATTTCAATTTTTGATGAATAGTTAAACCACGTAGTGGTAGTTAAAAAAACTGACTTTTTCATTTTAATGAAAATTTACCACTTATGTGAATTGAATTTCAAAAATCTGACATACGTGGTTATTATCAATATGTAAAATTTGGTTCATTAAGGTGAAAATAAATTTTGGTGAATAGTAACTTTTGACTTTTATTTACCGCGGTTAAAGGTAAATAGGGTAATTCTAGGTAAAAAGAATATTATAATAATTCAAAATTACCTTAAAACTTGTTCTAACCTTATTGGTTGAGTCATTAATGACCATGGGCATCTTTGGGTCGATTTTTGGACCCCATTGAGCCACATGGTAGTGAAAATGACAATTTAGATTAATTAATTTAATGGGAAGACAAAATTGACATTAACAAAAATCGTTTAGTAATTAATTTTTATATGGTGATATATAAGTCCTATTTTCGACTATAAATATTATTTGGAAAGATAAAATTATTTCCTAAATCATGGTATTTGTTTATAATTTGTAGACGTCATATAAATTATAATATTTATGACACAATAATGATGCGGTATTTACCTCATTAATAAATTATTTAAATAAATTAGATTATAATGATTAAATTATTATCCCAAACATGCCCAATTATTATTGGATGATTTTATTTCAAATATGACTCATCTTATATTCAACCTTAATGATTTCTTCACCATTAGAAACCGAATGTCATTATATTGTAAAATAATAGTTTCACACTTTCCTAAAGAGCCCCTCCTCTCCCTTATAAAAGGAGACCACTTCTAACCAATTATTCACACCTCTCAAGACATTTGTCTCATCAAAACTCTAACCAATTAGACTCCCTACATCCCTATCCTCCTCCTAGAAGCCTTACCTTAGGAAGAATTTCCTTGAAGAAGTACTTTTGGTTCAAATCAAAGGAAGTTACCCAAATTAAACGTAATTGTTTCTCTTAAATTATTTTCTTTTATTTTACTTATCCAACACCTATACTCTTTTTATTTCATTTATTTTGTAACAACACCAGTATCCTCAATATACTAGTATGTTTTTTATGATAAATATTAGAAATACACATACAAATAACTCCATCTAATGGATGAAGAACATAATGTTTCTGTGGATGGAAAACTAACGCCTCACGAAACAATGATTATCCAATTACATCTTACCGCCTCTCATGGTGGACATTATGATGGAATGGTATTTATATATAATATGTATTATGTTTATTATTTCCTTATTCTTCTGTAATTCCCATTTATATCATGCCTTTATGGTTTCCATAATGGGTAAATATGATAATCTCATTTGAGGAAGTGTGGACTACCACCCCCTCAAAGTGATTTGATTCGTTGATGACTTATGTTGGATGTATAAAGGATGGAGTTAATGGTATTATATATGATATTATACTTGAATTATAATATACCTATATATCATTATGTTTTATTTTCATTAAAATAAGAAATAAAATGAAAGTAGTGTTCATGTGTATGTACGTCTTACCGCCTCCATGAATGGTGCATTTCATTTCATACCTCCAAATGTTATGTACTATTATAAATACATGAATATACTGAATATATATGATATATATGATATTTAAATCATGAATATCAATATGTATATAATGGACTATTGACCACATGGACAACTTGTAAATATAAGGTGTTTAATTTTGACTCAAGTACTAAATATCGACAAAATGATCGTTATTAACTTAAATGATTACATAATGTTTATAACATGGTAGTAAGTTATATAAATGGAATAATAAAATTGAAAAATGTTCTTATGGAAGTTGAAATTAACATTATTTTATTATTTAGGAGATTAAATAATGATCAAGTCAAGTTGAACGCAAGGTAAGGGACTTCATCTCAATCTTCTTTCATTGAGGAATGTTTTGTTTTAATACATGACTTTTTTATACGCAGTATAAACACCCTTGACTTTTCAATGGGAATATTTTCTAAGAAGTGTTTTAATAAATGAAAAAAAAGTATGTTTCTTTTTAACGTAAGTGGTGACAATAACCTTTTCCGCCGCTACGATTATTATTTGATCTTTGGCTTCCTCAACAAGCTGTAATGTTTTTTTAAAAAGAAAATAAATACCATATACTCTTTTATGTATTTTTGTTTTGAAAATGGTTTTGCTAATGTATTTTCTATGTCAATATATTTAAGTGATATATTGTGATTGATAAGTGGAAATGTCTTCTTTCCTTTATATTTGTTTCATGTCCTATGATTTTATAATGGTACGTGGACATTTGACGAGTGGTTACGTGATAAACCAAATGCCGGGTGGTTCCGTGAATACCTGGACAGTTGGTTACGTTATAACCTCCAATGCATTGGGTATGGAAGTCGGCCGTATGGCTATTCAGTTTAGTGATATGTCTGTATGTTGACCGTATGGTTATTCCATTTATCTATGTTTATGTACCAAGTTACATTTATATGTTATGTGTTCTTTATATGGGTTTTATGGTAATCTTTTTGTTACAAAAGGGTAAGTAATGATATTTTCTTCAGTGAAGAGTATTTACTACTTCATAAAGGTGAAAAGTATTACTTATGTTAAAGTATTCATGGTTTACTTATTTTTTTGAAACAATAACTGTTTTATTTTCATTGTGTATCCCATACTGATCATTTTATGGTCATCCAATGTTTTTAAATGTTTTTCACAGGACATAAAGTAGAATAGGGTCAAGGAAAAGTCTTGACTTCTAAAACATGGAACTAGACATGACTCTTTTTTTCAAGATTTCATGTTTTGTAAAAAAAATGGAAACTGGGTAGAAGTGACTACTTTGAAAAATTTTGAAATGTAATAGTTAGGGCCTAACTCTATAAAAATCTAAACCTGAAAAGATCTTCAACATGAATTATTCATTTAATTCAATATTATGTAAGGTTTAAGGTCGGGTCCTTATAAAATCATTTCAATATAAATTTAAAATTCAAATTTAAAAATGTTTTTCTACTAATTGTGTTTGATAAAAACAATATCATGTATGAGAAACATTACAAAAGAAAAATATAGTTCCCAATAGAAATTATAGAGAGTATTTTTCATGTGAAATTAGATGAAGAAAGGGATATTAATTCCATGTAGTGATAAAACAAGAACCTATGACAATATTTGTTAATAATGAAGAGAGAAAACTTGTACATCAAAAAATATATTGAATATAAGTTCTTTTAAATAATTTTTTATTATTTAAATAATAACCATGTTATCATCTTAATGGCATGGGAAGAACTATGAAAGTATAGGGACTTATTGTAACATGAGTAAAATTTTATTCCTTATTCATTATACAAAAATGATGATAGTAGTATGTTGTATGGTCTTAGTGAATTTTAGGTAATTCCTAGGATTAGACTTGATTTTTTGAGATTTAAACCTTAAAAATATACTATTCCCTTCATGTGTGTGTTTTAAAGTGATATAAATTTACATTTACATGTGTAATGGTTTTTATATAATTAACTTAGAAAATACAAAAAATATATTCTTTCCAACAAATAACTCATGGTACAAAGGGAATAAAAAATAATGTCTCTACTTTTTTGTTTCTATATATTCATCATTGATTTAAATAGAATCTTAATAATCCTTGAGAATGTTTGAAAAAATTAAAACATCTATTTACCATCATAACTAATAAATAAATTTACTAAATAAAAAAGTCATTTAATGATTTCATTTTGATGGTTACCTAAATAATACACAAAATTATAATATGGTTACCTTTAGAGTTAACCAACCTATTAGTGTAAATATTAAAACTATATTGACCATTTATCAACCATGATAAACTAAAAACACCCCTTATGAAATTTAATTTATAAGGGGGACTCTAATATCTTAAACTCATCAAATGCCTTAATAATTAAGTAGTATTCATTCTCTCTATTTTCTTTTGTATATAACATGAGAATTCATACAAGGGATCTTATCCAAATATCAATTACAATCTTCTCAAATATACACTTATATGAAAAACCACCCTACATTTCTTTTTACCATTAATAATCACTTGAAAAAAATAAAATTGACACCATGAAACTTTTAAAGAAGTTTTATTTGGTATTATACTATATTTTTATCCCATATTATGGAATGAAAGTGGGGAAAATTC
Organism: Viscum album; assembly: GCA_963277665.1. Lineage (NCBI taxonomy): Eukaryota > Viridiplantae > Streptophyta > Magnoliopsida > Santalales > Viscaceae > Viscum > Viscum album. The sequence continues at coordinate 1,882,088,363 of OY728136.1, forward strand.
GAAAACATATGTTGAATTTTGGATAAATTACACACACAAAAACACTTTCATGTGATGGAAGAAATCTGTTGTTTAGGAATTCATAAACACATTCATAACAAACCCCTTAGCTAAAACATACTGTAATGAAATCTCAATATGTAACTCATTTTCACTAAAAGAGAGTTACATGATATCAATTTTACTCAACCATGAATATTATATATTTTTTAATAATTTGATTACACTATGATTTTAATACCTAATAATAATGGGTTTGAAATAACAATCATCATCACTTGAAGTTATGACTTCATCCATATAATATTTTTCATTATTAGTGATGTAACGGAATATTTTGTATCTACATTATTTAATGTGATGGAGTTTTTATTCCCAGTGTTCCAAGAAATGAATAATCACCATTTAATTAAGGAGCCTATAATATTATCTTTTCAATTAACAACATCTCCCATGAAATATCTTAAGTAACAAAATATTTATGAATAAAATGAACATTTAGTTTCAATTAAATATAAATAAAATGAAATTATTTTTTATAACCAATTGGATTTAAATTACCTCTAAGTATCGTTACCATTAATAATATATCTGTCGAATAGTGATCACATGAATAGTATAAATATGTGGTTTTAACAAAAAAAAATTTATAGAGAAAGAATGTGATGGACACAATAAGTAGGATCATACCCTATGAATCTCATTTTCAGAGCTTCTATGTGAGATATCATTTCTTGGCATTTACCCAGAGAAAGCATAATCTGATATCGAACAACATAATCATGAGTAAAAACATTTAGAGGAGAAGTTGAACCTCATCGAGATCATGACCCAAACCATGTTCACTGAACAACAAAATGAAAGTCACACCATCAAACAACATACTCTTTAGGGTAAATACTAGTGTAATAAATGGATATTTATTAGTCTATGAAATATGAATATTTATATTATTTTTGTATAAAATAATTAATATATTTTCATTATATTATTGTTACTTTGTAAATGATTTTAAAGAATAAATTTTATTTTTTGTTAATTATGATTTCTTTTGATGAATTAATGAACTTTTGAAATAAATAATATATTTTTATTAAATAATTTTTATTAAATATAAATGATCATATAATTTTTATGAAGATAAATGTAATTTTTATAAGGGTTGAATAAGATATTATATCACAAAAAACATCACTCAAAATAAATGTTAGTTTTTATTTTAAAAGGTCAAATTATAAAATTTATAAAAAATTTATTATCATTGGAATCATTGTGTAGAAAATATCCAATATTGAATTTTTCATAATTTTCAGAGATAGTCAAATTTTCAGGTTAAAAATTAAATATCATATAAATATACAATGTGACATTATAATGACCTAATAGTGCTGTAATAAATATGATAAAAGGTATCCATGACCAAATATATGATTTCCTTTTAACATAATGTTATTTGTGGTTTATTTTATTTATATTATAATGACTTTGTGAATCTTCCAATACTGAAAATATATTTTTCAATTTTAAAATCATTTCATTAAAAGTGTGAATCACCTCCACATAATCGAGGGAAATATTTTATTTTCTTCATCTCTTGGATATATAAAAAAATTTAAACCATTCCCCTTTAGGAGAAACCATGGGTTAAAAATAGGGGATGATTTTTGGTTTTCAATATTTTATTACGAAGTGTCCAAAACATAAATAATATAGAAATCCCCCTCTTTTCCTATATAAAACCTCCCAGTATCCCATTTCTCTTCACTCAAACTCCATGAAGAATGTAAACCATCAGTTCTATACTCTATATAATCCTCCCAAGGTGCCCCCATTGTCCAATGAATCCTATCCCACTCATATGGATTCACACACTCAAGTAAGGGATCATCACCTTCCTCTATTCTCATCAATTCATGATCGTTAATTTGAAATTAGCATATATAATTCAATTAGTTATATTTTAATTCAATTATATCATTATATTACAATAAATTTTAATTTATTTTTATGGGAGACCATTAATTCTCTTATTTTGACCCTTAATTATGTCGTTGCTATGGAAAAATTCTTTAAGGACACTTCACCCATCCTCTTTTATCATGCTTTCATTTTATGTTATGTCTTCTAATATCCCTTTTTACTATGATTTTATATGTTCTTAAATATACCCTTACTATACATTACATTTATAAAGTATTATATCTCCCTTTCTCTCTTATCAAATTTTTTTATCAATATCTCTTTGACGTTGTCATGCTGCAAAAATTTCCCCCCAATTTTTCATGCCCACATAATTGTATAGTGAATACCATGACCATTTCTCTATCAAGAGTATTCAGTTTTATAAAAAAGTACAAATATAATAGATAATTACATTTATTTACTCCACATTCCTTGATCGTGGAATAAATTAGGACATTGAATGAATCCATGTTATATGATCTATTTTCCACACTTAAGCGTGAGAATGAAATTATGACAATGGGTGGTCCCTAATTGTTTTCCAATGAATTGGGTAATGTTTGGTATCGTGATAAGTTATATTTGTAAAAGGGTATACCTTCTTCCTTTGATGGAAATTGTACACCATGAGGTTTTAGTGGTTCAGCCTTCACCTATGCTTATTATGTAGTGTTTTAAGTTGTTTCCACATTTCCCGTGTTATTATTATCATGCAATATCATTCCTTATTATACATGTAATTTTCTATGATCCATTGATATGTCTATTTTCTAACATGTATTTCATCAATCATGTTATGCCTATTTTATTAGATTATTGGGATTTATATCTCACAGATTTTTTATGTATATCCTCTGGTTATCCCAAGCAGTGTTAAGTATGAAGGAATTATTTGGCCTTGTTAAAAATGATTAAAATAAACATGTTGTTTCACAGGTTCTGAGTTATCATGTATTGTACCGAATTTCCCAAATAAAATACAACTCTTGATATTATATGTGTAATTATTTATGATTTAATGTAACAAATCATGTTACAATCATAAATATTTACTATGGTCGTTATTGTTCGTATCAGAGGATATATTATTTTATTACTGGAATTATGAATAGAAAACCATAATAAAAGCATTCAGATTAGAGAACTCCCGATAATTCCATAGGGATAACACTGTTTTTAAAAAAACCTCCAAATATTTTGGTAAGTGTAGGGTATGTGGTTTATTAGGAAAAATAATTCCTTTCAGGATACTACAAGTGGATGTGGTTTGGGAACATATGTTTCTCAGAGTGACAACTCCAAAAAGGTGTTCTGGGCCAGACTCTGGGAAATACAGTACTCGATAATGGTCCTTATTGTGCACATGATTTTTCACTCATGGGGGGTATTCTACGGTAAATTCACATTCTCATTATGAATAATAAATAATGGAACAAAAAAGGCATATAAGAATATATGTTAGGAAACAAATCATGTATAATGTAGATTTAAGCCTAGAAATTCAAAAGTAATGAAATAAATGTAATTTATAAGTAATCCATGTATATCATTGAATTTATCATCAAGTGTTTAATAGTTAAAAATTATTTATCCCCAATTATATATTTTAAAATTATAAAACCAAAATAAAGAAGTAAATTTGGGGTTATTTTCCATAGTTCTACGCATTCCTTCATGTCACTAATGTTTAGTAGAACAATCGAAACACAATCCCAAAGAAGGAATGTAGAGATGTTAGTGAAAATGAAAAATAGGAAAATTATTTCATCTCAAGTACATAACTTCTCCCCTATCAATGTTTGTGGGATAAAATTATCAAAAAACCATGTTATACTCCCTTTTTTTGAATTTTATACATTTCTCAGAATTTATTGGATTTCCTTATATATAGCCAACATAAATCATGGCGAGAAGGAAATCACTATCTATATGGATAACAGAACCCTGATTCTATACAAGTGAATATTAGAGGATGAATATTATTTATATCTATCATCTCAATCATGGATACTATTTCCCTATATAAAATTATATTTAGCTTAAATAATTGATTTTTCGAAAAAAAAACAATCTGAAAGACATGCCTATTATGGGGGAATATGATGATATGTTTCCTATGGAATTTCTGGTCTTCCTCTAAGAAGAGAGGTCGAATTTTCAATCAATATTCTTCTTGGAAAAATTCCAATATCCTAGAATCTATATAGGATGGGTGTTGTGGAACATGAGGAACTAAAGAAATATCAACAGGATAATATGGGTAAATGATTCATACACCCAAGTGCTTCACCATGGGGTGTACTAGTCTTCTTTATTATGATGAAGGATCGTTCAATGTGTCTTTGAACTGATTATAGTGAGCTAAAAAAGATTATGATAATGAATTTGTATCATATTACATGAATTGATGACATGTTCAACCATCTATGTAGAAAAATTTTCTTTTACAAGGTGGATCTATGGTCCATATATTACCAAGTCAGGGTGTAGAAGGAGGATATCCCCAACACTACTTTTCATACTAGGTATAGCCACTATGAGTTCATTGTGATGCCATTAAGACTTGCTAATTCTCTAAATATATTCATGTAATTGATGAATGGAATAATTATATATTACCTAGAACAATTATTGAAAGTATTTATAGATTATATTATAATATAATCTAAAATTATGGAGGAGCATGAGGAGAATTTTAGTACTGTGCTAATGACATTGTGGAGGAAAAAATCACTATGCAATGTAAAACAAGAGTGAGTTATAGTTGAAGGTTGTCTCATTATATGGGAAAACATCACCTGAAATCGGATAGATGTGGATCCTTAAAAGGTAGAAGAAATTAAAGGATGGTCAATACCAACATCTAGGACTGATATCCCTATTTTATATTTGTTATCTAGAAATTAATGTTAATTAATGAATAATTTATTATGATTTCAAACCCCTTTACAAAGATAAATTGTAAGGGAGTAATATTTCCTTTGAATTATGATGGGAAAATATTTAATGGAGTTGAAAATGAAGCTTATCCCTTCTCCTATATTCACACTACCCACAAGTGTGGAACATTAAAAAATTTCATATATGCTTTGATGAATGGATTGGAATGTTTATTGATGAAAAAGGAAAAATTCATTACCTATGGCTCAGGGAAGTTAAAAATTAATGATAAAAACTATATAACACATGATTTGGAGTAGGCAGAAGTGATATTCAATTTGAAAATTTGGTGTTATTATCTCTTTAGGTAGAGGTTTGAAATATATACTGGTCACAAAATTCCTAAAGATATATTCACTCAAAAAGTGAAGAATATGAGACAGTGGATATTTTAGAGCTCATCATAGATTATGACTTCTCAATCCAATACCATATTGGGAAAGAATACAAAGTAGTGGTTGCTCTATGTAGAAAGGACCCATCAATTCTATCATCAATGAGAATTAAGAAGGATCATATCTTCTTAAATTTGAATAGGATGAACTTGGGAATCACAATTTATTGAACATCATCAATCCTTTTAATTATTATTTTTCAAATATAACTTCTTAAATGGTTAAAGTATTCTCAAACTGATGTTGTGTGAATTTAGAAGAATATGGAAACTATATTAAAAGGTAAATCCTTATATATCAATTTTAATGAAGAAAGAATTATGACATTTGGGTCAATACAATGTATTCTTGTAAATCCTAATATAATGGGGGAACTATTAGATGATGCATATTGGTAAACATTTTCCATTCACATGGGAAATACAAAGTAGTATCAAGATCTCAAAGATAACTATTTGTGTGATAACATGAAGAATGAGATAACTAATTGTACACCAAAGTGATTGGAATTTCAGAAACTTAAGGTATATTACAGAAGTCAAAGTGGGGGATGGAACCATTTTCCATACCAATATGGAAATTAAAAAACATAACCATAGACATTGTAACTATAATTCAAAATAAATCCATTGAATAAAATCACATATTTGTTGTTTTCAATATTCTTTGAAATATTACACATTAAAATTTGATTAGAGAGGTTTTCCCACCAGTTTAACTAGAATAGATTTACATAATAGATGTGGTAAATCTTCACGGAGTACTTATATCGGTTGATTCGGATCGCGATCCAAGATACACCTACATGTTTTTGAAAAGAAACTACCATTCTTTAAACACTGATCTAAACATCAATATGGATTTGTAACCATCAAACTAATGTCCAATCTAAGTGTACTATCCAAAAACAAAAGGATATGTTGAGAGCGTGAAAAATGGAATTCAATGGAAGATAGCCAACCTCTCCCTCTAGTTGATTAAATTTACAACAACAGTTTCCACTCAAGCATCGAAATGGATTCCTATAAATCCCTTTATGGGATGAGGTGAAGAACACTAACATGTTGGGATGAAGCTAGGAAATGAAATCTTTGAGACCCTAAAATGGGTGTGGAAATGGTGGATACAGATAAAACAAATTAGCCAAACATCAAAGATCCTTTGAGTCAATAGATTATCTTTGATGAAAATCATTTAGGATACCTGGTGATTGATTTTTAAGAGACGGTATTACTATGCATATCTCTATGGAAGAGAGTTATATGATTTGGGAAGAAAATAATGCTTATTAAAAGGCACATCATCACTTTTTAGATTCATGATAATATCAGAGTACTTTTCTACAGAATAGCACTTGCACCTAACATTTCTCAAGTACATTATGTATTCCATGCATCCCAATTAAGAATGTACATAACAGATCAATCACATGTACAAAATCCATAGGTGGTTCCATTTTAGAAATAACTTTTCTATGAGGAGTTGTCGGTAAAGATCATAGATATTAGTGAAAAGTCCCATAAAACAATACAAATACCCTAATCAATGTGTTATAAAAAATCCACAAGCTTGAATAAGTAAAGTGAGAACTCGAGTAGTTGATGATGTAGAGATACCCTCATTTGTTCTTTTGTGGATAAAGGAAATTTCGAGGGTATAATTTCTATAGGGGGAATATTGTAATTACCCAAACTATTAGGAATAAAATTATACTTTTAAATTAATTTAATTTAATGCACATGCAATAATATTTTATATATCTAATTGTATTTGAATGATCATTAAGTATCTTTAACAGCGATAATATATCCATTTAATAATGAACACATGAAATGTATAAATATAGGGTTTTAATGAATCCATTTCTCACTAGAAAAAGAAGTGATGACCTCAACCAGTAGGATCATACCATATGGATCCAATTTATCAAAGCTTTTGAGGGCGATAACATTTCTGGTCTTTTCCCTAGACCAAGAACTTATTACGATCCAACATATTATGTACGATTGAAATCGTTTATGGGAGATGTTCAAAATCATCAAGATCACACTCAAATCATTTTCATCGAATGGTCCATTTAAATCCCTACCACCACAAACCTTACTCTTAGGGGATATACTAGTGTAATAAATGGATATGTATCAAAACTATAACAATATAAATATGTACATTATTTTTATTTCAAATATTGACTGTATTTTCATCATATATTTTTTACTTTGTAAATGATTTTAAATGAATAAATTGTATTTTTGGTTAATTTATTTTTTTAATGAATTATTGAATTATTGAAATAAATAAAATATTATATGATCATTTATATTTAATAAAATTTATTTAACAATAATATTTTATTTCTTTCAAAAATTCATTAATTCATTAACAAAATATTAATTAACTAAAAATACAATTTATTCATATAAAATCATTTACAAAGTAACAATAAAATGATGAAAATATAGTAAAATATGACATATTTTCTTTTTTCTTTGGATTTTGGATATAAAAATTATCCAATAGTGAATAAATAATAATGATCAAAGATAGACAATTTTTTTTCTAAAAATTAAATACAACATAAATATATGATGTGAAATCATAATCCCCCAATAGTGAAGTAATAAGTACTATAAATGGCATCCTTATCCAAATATATGATTTTACATTAAAATAAGGTGTTTTTAGATTTATGTAATTATTTTATAATTCCTTAGTGAATCCTCCAAGACTTATAGTATATTTCATAATTTTAAAATCATTTCTTTGAAAGTGTGACTCAACTCCACATATTAAAGAAAAATATTTTATTATATTTGAATCATGGAAATATGGAATAATGTAAAGCACTCCTCTTTGATATAAATAATAGGAATAAATTATGTGATGGTTTGTGGTTTTGAATATTTTATTATGCAGAGTCCAAAACCAAAATAATAAAGAAATTCCCATCTTTAGTATATAATCCCACCCATCCTCACATTTAACATCACTAGAACTTATTAATACACGTCCACCCTCTTCCCTATACTCCTAAAACTCATCCCAAGGAACCTCCAAGCTCCCATCTAGCCACTCCCAATCCTTTGAAGTCACACACTCATGTAAGGGATCCTTACCATCAAAACTTTACTTTAATTCAAGTACCTTCTTTTGAAATTAGACTATATAATTTTAATCAGTTATTATTTAAATAAATTATTATAATTCTCTTACCATCTAGTAAATTCTATTTTAATTATATAATATTAATTTTCTCTAATTTTTATCTTTACCTAAATATTTACAATACTAAAATTATATAAGGAATCATCCTCCATACTATTTTATCATTCAGTCATTTAAGGTTATGTATTCAAATTTTATATTTTTCTTATGTTGGGATATGTTATTAAATATCCCCCTTACTATCCATATCATGTATAAATGATTACATCCCATATCCCTATCATTAACCAATTTTTATAACATTCTATATGGCATTATTAGGCTACCGAAATTGTACAATGATTTTTCATTCCAAAATGACTGTTAAGTGAATTATTTATCCCTTTATCTATCAAGGGTATTCACCTTTACACAAATATATTTATGTATTGTGGACTTACATGTATGAATTCCAAATTCCTTGGCTGTGTAATAAATTATGATAATGAATTAATCAATGTTATATGATCTATATGGGACACTTAAGCAAGATAATGAAATGATTATAAAGGGTTCACTCTGGAAGTGCTTAAATACATTGGGTAATGATTAGTATCAAAATAAGTCATGTGGGAACAGGTTTTCACCACCTTAAGGAATAGTACATTTTCCACCATGATGTCTTGGTGGTTTATTCTTGACCTATGTTGATGATGTAGTGTTTTAAATTGTTTTCACATTTCCCATGTTATGATTATCATATTACATCATGCCTTATTATACATGTTCTTTTTATTCTCTGTTGATATTTTTATTGCCTAAAATGCACTTTTTCCTCATGTTATGGTTTATTTTTTCCATTACTGGTCTTTATAGATCACCCATTCTTATTTATGTCCTTAGGTTATCCCATGCAGTGTTAACTATGGGGAACACCTTTTTCATGTTATGATAGTTTTTAACAATGAGGTTGTTTTACATGATTCATGTTTTAATCTAATATAATGAATTTTCCATGACACCAGACCACATGATAATATATGTTTTATTATGTTAAATTTTATGTAACAAATAATGTTTGAATGCTAAACAAAGAGTAGTGTTGTTTCCAAAATTAATTAGAATATACATAAAGATGAAATAATGTGTTCATGTAAAAACTAAAATGATAATCTAGATTATCTCTCTTATAGTGTAATATTTGTTTCACCACTATAATATATGACCTATTATGTTTTCTTAAATAATGGATAATGTGTAAATAGAAAAAAACTACTTGGAATATGTGTTTTCACGTTAGGTAGGCTACAAAAAATCCTTAAAAACCTATTTTATAGACATTATGTCTATCCTTATCAAATAAAAAATATATTTTAAAGTTATATCGAGGTAGATATATCTCAAGATTTTTCTATTCGGAATATTCTAATTAATTTATCTCCATTCATATTTAGTTTTAGAATTATATAATACGTTGATTTTGTAACATACAAAACCAACATGAATATAGCACATTGATCATCACTATATTGATGTATTATCTCATTTGGGATGAAAATTAGTCACTTTTATATTCATTTTTATAGAAAAAAATGAAATCAACATACACATTCACAATGATTGAATTTATATAATCTTTATTGATATAGAGATTAAATTCCACATTTCCAAACTTTAATTGGTTTTACTTAAGATACCATCATTCTTGAGCACCTTTCCTCATGAAATTTTTTAATCCCATATAAAAATGTTTTTATTGAAAACTCTAAAATAATAACTATCAAGAATAATCCTTCTAGGTTGTTCAATATAAATCTCATCCTGTAATTCAAATATGTAAATAATGACTTCAAATCCATTCAGAAATAAGTATAATTCAATTGAGAATATATTATAATAATTACTCAAATAATTTCAATCCGTTTTTGTAGATAAGATGTCTCATAAATACCCATACCCACAATTTGAGAGTATCTCTTATAAAGAATATGATCTTGTTCTATGAAACATCACCATTATAATTGATTGTATTTGTAAAAATATTATTTTTATACCATATTATTATCTTTATAAAACAAAAGTAATTCCAAATTTCCTTTTTTATCAATTTGATTCATTTTTTTTCTTCTATCACTATTATCTAATAATATTTTTTCAATGCCTTTTTGTATAACCTTTGAAAGAATATTTGTCAGATTGGAATTACACATAATATTAAATGTTTAAAAAATATTGTTTTTGTCTCCTAGATTTATATCTACTTCCACATTATATCTATATCTGTATAAATTTGTTTCTCGATGCCCTTGGAATTCCTCATCATTAGAAAATACGAAAACATTTTGATTGTTTTGGAAAAAAATACATCAATATTTAAATTAATCCTTCATTATAAATTGTATTCTAAAGTAGATTCCTAAATGTAATCACCAATAGACTACGACTTATATGAAATATTTTGATATTATAGAATAATTTCATCAATTCATTAATTTACAGCTTATATATTATTGTTTTAACATTGGTGAATCCATCTACAATGTGTGAATAAAAAAGATATACAATCAATACTAGTCTCATTGAGCATTCCTGAGTTTCATATTTTATTTTTGATAAAAAAATGTGTTGTTGAAGGACCATAGAATCATAAGGTTTATCTTATTTTTAATCTACAGATTATATGGAATATTTAATGAATGGGTTCAAATAAAGCACCATTTTAGAATATATATTTTTGTAGTTATCTCTTGTCACCAAAATAAATTCATTGTTTATTCAAAGTTAACATTGTTTTACCAATTTTCAATAAAATTAAATTTTTACACTAAGATAATATATTTTACAGTGGAATTTATGGATCACTTCATTTAGACATTATTCCATGATTCTCATGATATGCATCCAACTAATCATTCATTTAATTATATTTTTTATTGGGGAAATTTTTTGATAACACACAATGTTTAGTAGTCAAAACACCAATGTAGTTATTTGGAATCAAAAATTTTGTTGTGAATTATTTTATAAAAAAATTTCATAAATCCGAAGATTAAAATATTAAAAATCACAGAATATATGTCTACATTGTTTAACTTCTTGGAAATTAGTCCACATAAATCAATGTTTATCTACTCAAGAGATTTCTTCATCTTGATATCAAAATACATTAGGGATCTTAGTTAACATATCATATTTTGTGGAATATGTTCCAATTATGGATCATTTTACAATTAATCATAAATTTATTTTTACAAGATTCATGGTCAATAATTTATGTTTTTCCACAGATAGAAATGTTCCTTATAAAATAACTAATATTCACCCTTGAATTATTATTAACAAGTATCTTGATCATTGGAAATATGATGTAATTTACCAATTGTTCCTGGTCACATAATTAAGATTATATTATCCATTAACATTTATACGACACAAAAATTACTATGAAATATCCCCACAATCTCATTATGATAATGTTAGGAAAACCATTAAGAGATATGTCTTCCAGAAATCGATGGAGAGAACAATTTTGGATCTGTTGGTACCAGTATTGGTGAATTCAACTAATTTTAAATTTGGTGATCCATAACATTAAACTTTAATATTTCTATAATTATAAATTTTGACGAATTTTAAATTTTTTTATTTCAGGTATTGACTTATAAGAAAATAAGGTTAAATATCTTAGGATTCAAAAATTTTGTTGCTACTTAAGAAACCTAAAACCCCATTAATTTCTGTTGATTATCACTCTTATATATATATTTATAGTTCACCGATATTTTCTAATTTTTTTTGGATTCATTACGATAAACTTTCTAAAGATGTGGGATGTTTTATTACACCACACATAGGTTTCCTAAAGGTAATGAAATGAATTTTACAATTGTACATTATTTTTTATAATATTTTCTCTACATTACGCATAGAAATTTATGATTAATACTCATTAATCATAACCTATATTTAATAGGGAATGTAAAAAATTATACAATCACATGTAATAATTATGTTTAGAAATTCCAAGATTCTTAAATCTTCCATGAGTGAAAAATAATACATATGTAATGAATAGATTCTTTGAAATATTTTTATTGATATTTATTCAATTTTTTTTATTTTTCATGGAATTAAAATAATTATATGTTCATTGGTTCACTTTTTGATTTTCAAAATGTTAATCCTTAGTGTAATTCAATATTTCATAGCTCACTTATCATAGAATTTCTAGAAAAACCATTTTATATAAAAATGGGTCTATTTTATTTTTTTTTTGAGATGAAATTATATCTTACCTCTTTTTACAATTTCTATCATCGATATTAGATACAAGAGAGTTCAATTTTTTAATTCTTTTACCATAGGATAAAATCCGTTTTTATTAGTAGAAATTGAATCATTTTCATTGTTTTTTAGCATTCACCATCTTCATATAATTTTTAGACTCCAGAACATGGGGTTTTACCACAAAATTTTTATTTAATACTAATTTTACACTATATCATGTATATCAATGATATTCACAATTACATTTTCTAAAGTATTTTTATAAATCAAATCCGTATATTTAATTATTTTATTATTATTTAATATATTTCCTTTCAAATAATCTTAAAAAATAAAAATGTATTTGGATTTTGATTCCTTGATTGATTTACTCAAGGGTTGATTGTTAGATTTATGCTCATAATTTTATATATAAATATTGTTGTTTTAATTTTGGAATACCAAAATTTCCATCCATAATCAGAACTTCATTGGAGTTTCCACATCAATGAAATCTCCCTATCTAGTACTAATTTTAACTTATTTACTCAATAGATATGTGGGATGATTTGAGTTAGCTATAAAAAAATGTTTACATTCATAACCTAAAAACTATTTCTCAATTTTACATTTCTTATAAAAAGTTATATCAACATATTTAAAGAGAAGTTTGTTATTCTCTGAAGCCATGTCACATATTTTTTATCAAATAATTTTCATCAAATGTGACCAATTGTATCATTTCCCTTTCTTTATTAAATTTGAGATTAGTATTGTGCAAAAAAAATTATTTTTTATATTTTATCCTAGAAACCTAAATTGAAAAAAATGAGATTAGAATATCCATTGCAGATGTGCCCTATTTTCATAAATAAACCCTTTTTATGAATATACAAAATTAGAATCCCAAATCACCTTAGATACATATAAATATTATTCTTCATGGATATGACAATAATAAAAATTAGTAAAATCAACCAATAATAACATGAAAATTAAACAATTTTAATTAGTTCCACTATACAAGAGGAGAAATATAACTATGGGATTAATAAAAAATTTTGTGAGTTATATAGAAACAAAAGTATTTGAATTCTAATAAGAAATAGAAGAATATTGGAATGTATAATACTTTAGTAAAATTAAAAAAACATATCCATTTATAGATTTTTCCATTAGAAAATTATAGTTCAAACCCTAGTGAATCTTTGACGATGGTCACAGATCAATCAAAGAAATTACTGACAACCATCAATTTTCAACAAATACACATTCTTATTCCTTTGAATTTTTTTTAAATTTTTAATTCACCCCTGACATTAATAACTTTTTCAAAAAAATCATACCAAAAAATTTGGTTTTGGTATTCAAATATCACCATAGTCTACCACTATTTATAATCGATATTGTAATATCAAAGTTATCTTTATTAATAATTTAATGAAACTTATAAAAAATTGGACCACGGTAGTGAAGAATAATAATTTCCTAATTTAATAATATAAATAAGTATTATCAAGTCCACTAGATCAAATCCTTTTATAATATCTATCTTCCCTACCCACCGTGTCATTATAGTCATCAATAATGATTCCGATAAACTGAGCCCCACTAAGGCACAACACCAACCCAAATTTCGCAAAATATAACCATTGTAAACATGTACAATATATTCTGATATCAATAAAAGATATCAAATTTTTCACCATCAATAAGAATAAGGTAGTATATGTAAATTATGAATCGATGTACTAAGAATCAATCCCATGTAGTCCTGCACAATTGAAAATGTGGATCAACACATTTCATAAACAATACTTCTATAGCTTCACATTCTACATTTTTTGCATTGTGTTTGTATAATGCTCAATAATTCATGTACAACTATACTTGGAAATACCAATGTAGTCAAAATACAATTTAAAACATCATCTTTTGGATATATTGGTATCTAAGGAAATGTATTTTAACATCTTCTCAAAATTTTATCGAGACATCAATCGTGATAAATTTTAATATCTATTGATTATTTTTTCTAATGTTATTCTTTCACTATGTTATGATCCTTCTACAAGATCCCCTCATTGAAGAAAACACCCTAACTTCTAATGATATTTTTAATTCATTATCATATAGTTGAAAACCCTAATTTTTATAGACATACTAAAGAAACAACATTCCAAATACAATGACTATTGATTATCCCCTTCCCTATATTCGACATGATTGAAGGAAATTTTGATGAATATAATAATATTGGTGTTATATAGAATTTTTATAGAATAGATTTTTTCCAAATGTTCCTTCCCCAAATTTAAGAAGGGACATTGATTTACATGATAAGACTCATATTTCATAGTCTCTGCAAAAGAGTCAAATGAAATTGAATGCAACCCCGTAATCCTAATCCTTTAATTAAATGTTTTATTATACTCTATGTGAAACCATTATGATATAGTTTTCTAGGTACATTTCTCTCAAAAATAATTATATTTCACCATTAGAACCAATAAAACTCATTAATTTTGTTTTCACATCCAATATCATATTGTAAGAATTTAAACATACATCAAATCTTTTTCTCACTAGGTATATCCATATGATGATGATTAAGAAATAATACGACATGTATATGAGAAATAACACCAATATATTTTATTCCATATAATTGATAATGATATAATAGTATAGAGAGTCTCTATTATAATGAATCTAGGTTGTTCCCTAGATGTATTTATGAATTAGAAATATATTTCAATTCATCAGTGTCTTATCATAATTAATGCAGGATAAATTCCAATATTTTCTATAGATAAACACCTCACATGAAATTCACTCCTTGCATATGATTTTTTGTATGAATATCACATATATAAGTTTCAATCCCTTCTAATACATGTGACCAACATCATCCCAACACAACCTCGGTGAATTTGTCTTTACATATTCATTGTAAGATACAATGTCTCATCATTCACAAATTTAGACACCACTATAAGAAACTTGTGTGAAATTTAAAATTATATTAGAAAAATTAGTACGAAAACAAGAATCATGTGACTCTATAATAGATATTAGGTTCTCCTACAAACCCGGTATCTGTTATACACTGTGAAACAGGGTCAATCGTCTTTTTTATGTTTAAACAAAAACATAACCCTTTCCCACTATTACACCCCGGTATATGATCAATAATGTTTTAAGAAACCTTAGATCCACATATCATCAATTTATCCTTCTTGAACACCAGTTACTACCCACTACCAATGAGGGTATTTGATAGTGTGATGTGGAGACTATACCCTCATATCATAGTGATTCACCACAGTATCATAAGTAGTTAAACTGAAACTGAAAATATAATAGTTGCATAGTGGAATAGTAAAACAACCATATATCATAAATAAACTTGTTGAAGCTTTATCGACTATATTATTCTAAATGATAATTATGTATTGGTGATAAAAATAGATGGTATATGGGAAACAATGAAATATGCATACAAGACATGCGACAAAAAAATTGAGCAAACCCAAATATATATCCACGAGCATTACAAGAATAAGTTATATCATCTAATACCATAATATATCATTGAATAGTAAAGCATTCATGTATAATTTTACCATTCCCTTTGTTTATACCTATATTCGTGAGGTCCTTTTGGGTAACAATCCACCACCCAAATTGGGTGTGAGATATAAATTGTAGGCCCCACCTATGGGTTATACATAAAATTATATCAGGGCATATAATTGGATGAAATGTGTAGGAATAAGAGTAGTAAATATAGTTAAATAATATGAATTATAGCCCAAATCTATTATACATGGTTTGATCATGATTTCTATAAACAATAAATAATTGTACAACTGGGAAGGGCATCTGTTATGGACTATGCCGACATATCAAGTGTTTAGAGACATCAAAATAGGTCAAATAATCATGTATAAGATATATGAGGACTACAAACTAGTTCCAATGACCATTTAATCCTCTTAAATTCTATATAACTCCTCCATATAAACTAAAGTATAATGTAGACCAATAAGGTCTAGGAACCGAAGGCCCATGGCCATGGTTTCCTCTTCAAGTCTACAAAGATCACCTATTGATAAAATGTTAATGACTTGGGTGTATACTTAGGGGAATACTCATGATGTTACATTAATGTTAGATCCATGGTAACATTCCAAAGTTCCCAATATAAAATATTCAGGTGGGTCATTAGTGAATCATGGTGATACCAAACATTGGTGTTATACTATGTCATATGTAATCAACATAATTTATATAATGATTTAATGGGCCATGTTAGTCCTCGAGAAATTTATCCATAGAATTAATCATGTTAAATTATTTAATATTTTTATATTTATTAGTTAATAATTAGGGATATTCTAGTCTCTATTACACTTCACTTAACAAATACATAATTTTGGATAAGCCAAGAGATTTTCCCTTTTATTAAACAACTTCTCTTTATTCTATTTTTCTACATAAATAATAGAAAAAATGGAAAGCAATTATAATAGAAAGTTAAAAATTTATATTTTATTCAATATATATCTATATCTTATTATTAATTGGAAATATCAACTCACTCTTTTTTTGGAATAATCATAATAATATAATGAACCAGACACTTGTGTGGTTTAGTTTCTAGTTGACAACCTCCAACTTTCCATAATGTTGTAATAACATGTTTATGTCGTGTTTTAAAAAATAAATTTAATTATTTATAAATTTACGGTTCAGTTATAAAAATTCTATTATACACATGAAAAAAAAATTACAAACACCCAAAATTTTCGGGAAAATGTACAGACCACCAACCTTAGACGGGTAGTTTTCTCCATGTATATTGTTGGCATTTAACAAGGGATATAATGGGATAAATTAAAAAAAATACATGAATACCCTATAAATATTTTAGATAATATCTCATGGTTTTAACATTCTATAAAGTGAGATAAATGAATAATGGAAGGAAGAGGATCGAAGAACATTATATTATAGATCCAATGTGATAAATGACACTTGATTATGAGCTCAACTATAAGAGTTATCAAAATTTATAATAGTAGAGGATTTGAGGGGTCTAATGAATGGGATAATGTCTTATCCTATTTTAATAAGAGTGTTTTATTTTTTTAAGATATATGGGGGAAAATAGTCCATTTATAGCGATTTATGTAGTGGCATAGGGTTTGGCCACATGGTTTGGCCAAACTATTTTCCAACAATGTAGATACAATGCGTAAGTAGAATTAATCCGTATAATAATTATAGAATAAATGAGACATGAATTATAATAATTACAAAATAATTGGACCAAGGCCTCTAAATAAGAACTACAGAATAACCAAACCAACCACTAAATGCATTACAACAAAATCAGGGGAAGCCTTTAATTTTTTCATTTTAGTATAATCAGGATAAAACCTCTATATAATGATTTCACAATAACTAGAAAAACCCTTATAAACATAACTCTATATGATCCATCTATATAAGAATTTTAGAAAATGTTACAAAACTAGTCCTAATTGGATGATTAATAGAAACATACATCATTATTCATAAAGGCCAATTTAGCCAATTAACTTTTATGTTTTAATTCCCTTTAACTCATGAAGCTATGTCTTAACCCATTAATATGAGAGTGTACAGAACCATATCATAACAATGTATCAACAACCATTTAAAAAAAAGTAATCTATTTTCCTTGGGATCTAATGTAACGCCCTGACCCTAAATTCCCAATGTCAGTGCATTATTTTAATACATTGGCATGATGACAAGGAATCATGTCCCGAAAGACCGATCAGTTTAGCATTCTTGGAAAATAGATTGCATACATGAACAATACATTACATTTTATAACAAACAATAGAAAAAATATTTCATTGAGGACGCCATTATTCCCTTTAGCGAAACCCAGCATATCAATCATTATACACTTCTTGGAATCCAGGGAAAATGAAAAATACGAAAGGGGTGATCTCAAATGCTCAGTAAGGGTAAGAAATACTGCATAAGATAACATAAATATTAAGAATTGTGAATAATTGAAACCACATGCCTTTACCAATAATAAACATGAATAATTTTATGGTAGGAATATGAGCTGAGTAAATAATTCCATAATAAAACATAATTATTGGTATTCTACTAGTTGTATGACCATATGAACCATCAATATTATTTTTATAATGAGGGAATTTATAATTCCAAAAATTCTGAAACATTTTGTCAAGGCCTCGGCCAAGACGTCTAAAAATGGTTAAGTCCTCGGAAAAAACCATATCTCAAATTGGGAAAGGCCTTGGCCAATTCCACGTCTAGTTGTCTCATGAGACCTACCGATGCATTGAGGAGCTATAACGGGCTCCACCCGTCACTTAATAAGTCCAATACATTCCTCATATGAAAAGGGTGAAATATAACATAAAAATTCATATTAAAACTAGCATACGAAATGTCAATACATTAACCATAAACCATTAATGGTATAAAAATAGAACATCCACAGTCAAACATATGATAACTCATTCAATATAATATGGAAGATTTAATTATAATAAATCAACCTCAATCAAAAATAATATCAAGTAAAATATGCTGACATAGTTGAAAATTAGGAGTAAAACATTTTGAGATAAATATTCATTTTTTGTAACATCATTTAAAGGTCACACATTTATAAATGAAGTAATTCAAAAGGTATTTTTGAATCAAAGTGTCCCATACCACTTTGAAACTTTTGAAAATAGTTATCATTTCAAAACATTCATCTCCAATAAATCCTTAAAATCATTTTGAAAACATGGACATTAATTAAAAAGATTTAGAAAGATAAATATTTAAAACATTTAAAATTATGATCATGATAAAGAGTACATTTCAAAAATCCTTAAAATATTCATTTTGAAATCATTTTTATGAAAAATTAACATGGATGATTAAAATGTCCCAGTAAACAATTACACATAAACAATTTCAGATAACAATGAGATTGAGGAATTAACCCTTACCTTGAATATTTCTTTAGTCGCAGCTACGTTTAACCTCATGTATGAAGATTGTATTATGTTATTAAATTATAACAGAACGATATAAATATTTATGATATCATACATGATTCATTTATGATTTTATTCTACCCATTTAATAATAATTTCCATGTTAAATTAACATTTCAGGTAATAATCACTTTCTTTATCGTACGTGTTTTAACTTGTTACTCTTGATTGTATCACCTAGACCAAGATTTAAATACATAAAGAATATAAAACAATATTTATATATCATATATATTTAGAATATAAATATGTATAATAGACATATATATGAAATGAAAAACACCATTTATGGAGATGGTAGTCTGTACGTACGCAGAAATGTTGTTTCCATTTTCATATCGTGTTTAATGGAACTAAGTGGATAATATATACGTACATACATATATATATATATATATATATATCTCCAGTAGCATTATTATGTCATATATTATATACTTATTAGTAATATATATAATTTTATAATTGTCCATGAATGCTGAATGTGGAAATGAATCTCATCGCGTCATGGAGATGGTAATCCGTACGTACGCACGAGCGACAATATCATTATTTTGATACTAAAATCATATATAATTGGATGGTATATCATATATAAAGAATAAATATAATGTTATATTTATTATTTACATAAATTACACATCATTATCATACCCATCAAAATAATAATGTTTTGAATAACAGTTACACAACGGCGTAGAGACGGTAAGCCGTACGTACACACTTATAGTGACATGTTATTCAAAGTATGGATAGATTACTAAATATGGTTGTACCATATTTATAATAAAATTAAAGTATATAGAAGATACTGGAGTTATTATTTTATAATGTAAATAACAAAGAAGAGGAAGTGGAAGAAGAATGGAACTTGAAAGAGGGTGGTGAAATCTTTACCTCTTCTTTGGGTTCTTCCTTTTGATTTGATCAAATGGGATCCATAAGATGGATTTATGATCAAACTAAGGACAATAGGTTTATGTGAGGAATGTTTGGAGGATATTTGGGTAGATTTTGGCCGATCCAAAAGGATTTGAACGTTTGAATTAGTGAGAAGGGTAAGTTCCCTTTTATAAGAGGGGTGATGGGGACCTTTGGAAAAACGTAAAATATTATTTTATAATAAATTTATATTATTTTTATAATGGATCCAAAGTGACTTATTTATAGGATAGGGTTGAGTTGGGTCGAAATCAATTCTACCACTAGGTTTTGGACAAGTTTAGGTTACCAATTTAACCTTATCAATTAGATTTAACTCTAAGTTAAATAATTTAACTTTTACCATGTCTTCTTGTATTATTACACTATATGGTTAACAGACATACTATATACTTTAAATAGAACCACAATTGGTTCATTAATTTCATATATATTATTATATAAGTCTTTTGGCCGAACCATATATTTTTAGGACCATTATATCAATTAATAATATAATATTTATTTTAAAAACTAGTTAATGTCAATTTTGACACTATTTGGTATTTGTTTTTTTAAATAATAATAGCAAGATTAATTCAAAATAAATACATTAAATGAATCCTAAAATTCCATATTCACCTAAAGAATTCTTGGATGTCTTAAAAACGTTGAAATTATATTTATTTTAATATTTATAATACAATTTATTTGATTCTTTCATTAATAAGGTAATTACCGAACCATCATTGTGTCATTAATAAATTTAATTATTTAATCTATGAAAATTATAAATAAAATACCATTATGTAGGAAATAATATTATCTTCCTAATTAATATTTATAGTAGAATTTATATTATGTGTATCCCAATATTAAAAATGGTTTAGTTATTAAAATTTGATTTTAACTCTTTCAACTCTTCTTTAAATAAAATAATAATAAATGTCTTAATCTAATCCAAGTGGATATAAAGGGTCATATTTTATTATTAAGGTTGTTTTTGGTTGAATTAAACTTATCCAATAGAATTAGGACATCTGTTAGGGTAATAATAATATCATTTTTACCCTCACCTGCCCTATTTACTTTTAACCGTGGTAAATAATAGTGAAAAAGATACTATTCTCCAAAAAATATTTTTATCTTATTGAACCAAATTTTACTCATTGATATTAACCATGTCTCTTGGATTTTTGAAATTCAACTCACAGATGTGGTAAAATTTAATTTTATGTAAATTTGAAAATGCTCATATGAAGTGGGTAAACGAAGGTAAAAAATTCGATAAAATTTTTATATATCTTATATTAATATAAAATGACTCAAATGAATTGCATTGATATTAAATAGGTATTATTTATCTATTTTGACCTAAAATATATTTATATAAAATAAATAATTATTTAAATAAATATTCGGTTCTAAACAACAACTCCGTGTATTTTCACTATTAATAAAAAATTGAATGTTTTTAGAAAAATACCAAAAATTTACCCTAAGATAATTTTGATATCAAGAATTAAATAATGATGTCTATTTACCAAATTCAAAACATAGAAGTTGAATTTATTAATTTAAAATTAACTCTTGTTGTCAAAACCAAATGGCGTATTTTTAAGAAATAATAACTATCAAAATATTGACACTTGTTTATATCCAATTTCAATGTAAATTACTTACAATGTCCAGTATTGGATTAAATGGTAAAAATATAATCTATTGGTACTTACAAACCATTAAATTATAAAATTTAACACTATAAATTATTTTTATTAAAATATTTCTTTTCAGTTAAAATATAGTATTTTTCACTATTCACCCAAATATGAATGTTATTAGAATAACACCAAAAATTTATTGAAACTAAATTATTATGTCCCAATTCTAAAGAAGAAGTTTATTTTTTCAAATTGAATATATAAAAGTATGAAATATTGTATTTAAAAAGGGTCCACCATTAAAAGTCTGTAAAAGTGCATTTTTTGAAAAATACTTCTTTTATCTAAAAAAATGAATTAGTTATTACATTTTGTCTAAGAAACTCATAATATGGATTCTAAAATTATAAGGATTGTATATAGTTCAAAAATCAGTTAATATTATTTATAACCACTTTTTAACGACTAGTTTTGTAAGTCATGGTGCCCTTGAACTCGGTGTTGTTTATAGTGCATGTTATTGAATTACTTTGAAGAAAAAACCTACTGTGAAATCTCGGGGTGTTACATTCTTCCATCCTTCAATAAATTGCGTCCTTTCAATTTGAAATTGTTCTTCGAAAATAAAATTTTGAAAATAGAATATACCTTTGTGGGAAAACACACATCAGACATTGGGTTAATAAGATTTAGTCTTAATTAGAGGAAATGGAGAATGGAAAAGTCACCACCAAATTATGATATCGATTAAGAGAACATTGGTGGAAATTAGAGACACATAATTTGAGGAAAAACATAAATATTTTTAGGGTGTGATTGAGGTCATCAGTCACAAACAATTATAAAATTGAGGGCCTCGAAGCCATTAAACTATGATGATTTAAAATATCATCGGTTCAATAAAACATACGTTATTAGGATAACACATTCTTTGTTTTAAGATCCCCTACCAAAAGTTTAAGAATTAATTTCTTCATATAATAAGTGAAGCAAAAAAATAATAATATAAATATATACGTGACAAGTAGAGTTCCATCCTTTAACTAATTTCTACCACAAACTCATCTTTCACTCTAAATGATAATAGAACAAAAAAATATATTATATTTATCCTATTCATATAGGGTTCCAAAAAAATGAATTTATAATTAACCTATCATACCCTTTAAAAAAAACTACATTATACAATCCAAGGGCTTCAAGTAGTCTACTGGTAGGTGATAAATCCCAATTGCACTATTGTTGTGGGTTCAATTCCCACCATATTGTCCGACGTGATGGGTTGTCACACGGTCTGCGTGTTTTCCTTTTTATAAAAATCCAAAAACTAACTTTACTATAATATCCTATTTCAAACTTAATCCATACCAAACCTTAGACTTATCCAAAATACTTCTTTCCAAACTCATAGTCCAAGATTTATAGGGAAGGTAAACATAATGAAGATCCATTTTTCCATGTAATAACATGTGAACACCTTTATCATGTATTCTTTTAAAACACTGCAACATTATGAATTATCATAAAACATAATTGATTACATTCATGCTCCCTTATTCCTTATAGAATATATTGGATATTCTCCTTCTATCCAAAAATGTTGTAAACTCCAACAATTATGGAATATACAAATCATTAATCAGTTTTAAGTTAGTCAAGAATATCCAATATAATTTATCGAAATCATCCATCTCTTGTTCCAAAATCAATACCTCGTTATCATGACCATATTAAGTATTACATTTCCTTCCACCATTTATTTTTCCAAAAAGTGTAGCTTACTATTAAGTCACTTTTCTTAGAACTATATAATCTTAAATCCTCAATAAAATAGTACTTCAATACAATCCTTATTTATCTCCATAATTCATATAACTAGTATATTATAGATACAACACTGAAATGAAATAATTATATAACAACAACATAAGAACACTAGACATTCATCTTCATCTGGGGTAGTATTATAACATGATTATTATCCAATAACATCATTTGCGTTATACTATTATGATTTGACCATTGGTTCACGTAGTGTCCCAAATCCATACAGATGAATCTTTGTACATTTGAAACCATTTTCTAACCTTACAGTCATGTACATGGTGTCCTTTTTCTCCACCCATATAACAAACTCCCATTCAATTCAGGAAAGTTCCAGGGTGTTTCTTCCCAATGTTAACACATATAGGGAAATAATTCTTTTCACTCTCCCCTTTATCCATCTTTCTATCTTCCATCTTTTTCTTCTCTTGCTTCTCTTTAAATCCATAGGACTCAGAGAACTCTTTACTTATCTTATTAACAAATGATATTATTTCTTAATATGTTCAGAAAACATGAGAGACTATTTTTTTTATAAATGTTGGATTAATACTATGGAAGATATTATCCTTCTTACTCTTTGGATCATATGAATTGCTGGAGTTCACATTCATTCTACTAGGCACCATTTCTATAAAATTTCATACACTAAGTCATTTTATGAATTGCAATGAATAATTCCAAACTTGTAAAATACCTAACGTAAATTGAACAGTTTATTGATATAATCCATAATCCTAAAACAAATTCATTGAGGAAGTATATACTCATAACCCCTTCATAATGGTTTGTAAAGAAAATGAGAATTATCCTAAGCATATCCTACGGGAGTGTTGTAACCAAGTGTGCAGCAAGGCCCATTGTCGTGCACCAGTTCCCATTCGAGTCTAGCTCAAAGCAGTGTTTTCAGGTTCTAACCCTTGGTACATCTGTGCCCGAGCTGCCCCAACCAGCTCATATCCAGACATGTATGTATTGCTTGGAAAACTCACAAAATCTATACAATACCAAAATTATAGGAAAATCATATATACTAATCCTCAATGTCAATCTCAGAGCAATGTTTTCTAATCAGATTTATCTAAATCTAGTTTCCAAGATTTGTACTAAACATCCTCTAATACCAACTATAATTCCCCGACCCTATATTCCTAGAGTCGGTGCATTATTTTAATACATTAGCATGAGGACAAGGAATCATGTCCCGAAAGACTGATCAGTTTAGCAGTCATGGAAAATATATTGCATACTTGAACAATACATTACATTTTCAAACAAACAATACAAAAATATAGTTCTTTGGGGATGCCATTATTCCCTTTATCAAAAACCTACATATCAATCATATTACAGTCCTTGGAATCCAAGGAAAATGAAGCATACGAAAGGGGTGAGCTCAAACACTCACTAAGGGTAAGAAATAAAACAGAAGATAACATAAATATTAAGCATGGTGAATAATTGAAACCACATACCTTTACCAGTAATAAACATTAATAATTTTATGGCAGGAATATTAGATGAGTAAATAATTCCATAATAAAACATAATCATGGGTATTCTACTAGTTGTATGACCATATGAACCATCAATATTATTTTCATAATGAGGGGATGTATAATGCCGTACATTCTGAATCATTTTGTCAAGGCCACACCCAAGACGTCTAAAAATTATTAAGGCCTCAGCCCAAACCATATCTCAAATTGGGAAAGGCCTCGTCCAATTCCACATCTATTTGTCTCATGAGACCTACCGATGCATCGAGGAGCTATAGCAGGCTCCACCAGTCACTTACTAAGTCCAAGACATTCCACATATGAAAAGTTTGAAATATAACATAAACATTCGTATTAAGACTCACATGTGAAATGTCAATACATTAACCATAAACCATGAATGGTATAAAAATAGAACATCCACAATAAAACATATCATAAACCATTCAATACAATATAAAAGATTGTATTATAATAAATCAACTTCAATCAAAAATAA
The DNA here is from genome assembly GCA_963277665.1 of Viscum album. NCBI lineage: Eukaryota > Viridiplantae > Streptophyta > Magnoliopsida > Santalales > Viscaceae > Viscum > Viscum album. Next base: position 1,882,114,559 of record OY728136.1, read on the forward strand.
TATCCAGTAAAGGATGCTGACATAGTTTAAAATGAGGAGTAAAATTTTTTGAGAGAAATATCCTTTTTGTAAATGCATTTAAAAGTCACACATTTATAAAAGAAGTAATTTAAAAGGTATTTCTTTAATCAAAGTATCCCATAACACTTTTAATCTTTTTAAAAGAATTAATATTTCAAAACATTCATGTCCATATAATTAAATCCTTAAAATAAATGTGAAAAAATGGACATTAATTAAAAATATTTAGAAAGATAAATATTTAAAACATCTAAAATTCTGATCTTGATAAAGAGTATCTTCCAAAAATACTGAAAATATTTATTTTGAAATTTTTTTATGAAAAATGGACATGGATGATAAAAATGTCCTAGTAAATAATTACACATAAACAATCTCGGATAATAATGAGATTGAGGAATTTACCTTTACCTTGAACATTCTTTTAGTCGCAGGTACATTTATCCTCATGTATGAAGATCATAGTATGTTATTAAATTATACCATAACCATATTAATATTTATGATATCATACATGATTCATTTATGACTTTAAACTACCCATTTAATAATAATTTCCATGTTAAATTTACATTTTGGGTAATAATCGCATTCTTTATCATATGTTTGAACTTGTTACTCTTGATTGTATCACTTAGACCAAGATTTAAATACATACTGAATCTAAAACAATATTTATATATCATATATATTTAGAATATAAATATGTAATATAGAAATATATATGAAATGAAAAACACCGTTTATGGAGATGGTAGTCTGTACGTATGTATAAACCATGTTTCCTTTCTCATATCGTGTTGAATGGAACTAAGTGAATAACTTATATGCAAGTATATATATATATATCTTCAGTAGCATTATTATTTCATATATTACATACTTATTATTAATATATATATTTTTATAATTATCACTGAATGGTGAACGTGGAAATAAATCTCATCGCATCGTGGGGACGGTAATCCGTACGTTCGCACGAGCGACAATATCATTATTTTGATATTAAAATCGTATATAATTGGATGGTATATCATATATACAGAATAATTATAACGTTATATTTATTATTTACATAAATTACACATCATTATCATACCCATCCAAATAATAATGTTGTGAATAACAATTACACCACCACGTGGAGACGGTAAGTCGTACGTACGCACGTATGGTGACATGACATTCAAAGGATTGATAGAATAATTATTATGGTTGTACCATATTTATAATAACATCACATTATATAGAAGAGGGTGGTGAAATCTTTTCCTCTTCTTCAGGTTCTTCATTTTGATTTGATCAAAAGGGCTCCTTAGGTTGGCTTTCTGATAAAACTAAGTCCTCTAAGTTGAATGAGGGAAGTTGGGATTATATGTGGGCAGAGTGTGGCCGAGGAAAAAGTCTTTGAATGTGTGAATTAGTGAGAATGGGGAGTTCTCTTTTATAAGAGGGGTGAGGGGAACCTTTGGAAAAACTTAAAATATTATTTTATAATAAATTTATATTCGGTTTATAATGGCTCCAAACATATTTATTTCGATGATAGGGTTGGGATGGGTCGAAATCCACTCAACAAATTGGTTTTATACAAGTTTAGGTTACCATTTTAACCTTATCATTTAGATTTAACTCTAAGTTAAATAATTTAACTTTTACTATGTCTTCGTGTATTATTACACTATATGGTTAATAAACATACTATATACTACCAATTAAACCCCAATTGGTTCATTAATGTCATATATATTATTATATAACTATTTTGACAGAACCATATATTTTTAAGACCATTATATCAATTAATAATATAATATTTGTTTTAAAAACAAGTTTTTGTCAATTTTGACACTATTTGGTATTTGTTTTTTGTTAAAATAATAACAGTATGATTACTTCAGAATATATATATTGAATCAATCCTAAAATGCCATAGTCACCTAGAAAATTCGTCGATGTCATAAAATCGTTGAAATTATATTTACTTAATATTTATAATACAATTTATTTGATTCTTTAATTAATAAGGTAATTACTGCATCATCATTGTTTCATTAATAAATTTAATTATTTAATCTCTGAAAATTATAAATAAAATACCATTATGTAGGAAATAATATTAACATTCTAATTAATATTTATAGTCGAATTTATATTATGTTTAACCCTATATTAAATATTGTTTAGTTATTAAAATTTGATTTTAACTCTTATAACTCTTCTTTAAATAAAATAATAATAAATGTCTAAATCTAATCCAAGTATACCTAAATGGTCATATTTTATTCATAAGGTTGTTTTTGGTCGAATTAAACTTATCCAATAGAATTAGGACATATGTTAGGGTAATTATGAAACATTTTTACCCTTAATTACCCTATTTACTTTTAACCGTGGTAAATAAAAGTAAAAAGTTACTATTCACCAAAATTATTTATCTCATTGAACCACATTTTACTCCTTGATATTAACCATGTCACTAAGATTTTTGAAATTAAAATCACAGAAGTGGTAAAATTATGTTTTATGGAAATTTGCAAATGCTCATCGGAGGTGGGTAAAAGACGGTAAAAAGTTAGATAAAATTTTTATATATATAATCTTATTATAAAATGACTCAAATGAATTAAATTGATCTTATATAGGTATTATGTATCTATTTTGACCTAAAATAAATTTATATAAAATAAATAATTATTTAAATAAAAATTCGGTTTTAAACAATAACTCAGTGTTTTTTCACTATTCATAAAAAATTGAAAGTTTTCAGAAAAGTACCAAAAATTCCTCCTAAGCTAATTTTGATATTACAAATTTAATAATGAATTATATTTTACCAAAATTAATACATAAAAGTTTCATTTATTAATATAAAATTAATTCCTGTTGTCAAAACCAATAGGCGAATTTTTATGAAATAATAACTATCAAAAGATTGACAATTGTTTGTTTACAATTTCAAAGTGAAAGTACTTAAAATGACCAGAATTGGATTAAATGGTAAAAATATAATATATTTGTACATCCAAACCATTAAATTGTATAATTTTACACTATAAATTATTGTGATTACAAATGTTATTTTCAGTTAAAATATCGTTTTTTTTCACTATTCATCAAAATATGAAAGTTATCAGAATAACAGCAAAAATTTATTGAAACTAAATTCTTATTTCCCGATTATAAAGAAGTAGTTTATTTTGTCAAATTGAATATATAATAGTTTAAAATATTGGATTTATAAAGGGTTCACCATTAAATGGCAGTAAAAGAGAATTTTTTGAAAAGTACTTCTTTTATCTGAACAAAATAAATTAGTTCTTACATTATGTATAAGAAACTCATAATATAGATTCTAAAATTATAAGGATTTTATATAGTTCAAAATTCATTAATATTATTCATATCCACTTTTGAACGACTAGTTTGGTAAGTCGTGGTGCGCTTGAACTCGGTTTTGCATTTAGTGCAAGTTATTGAATTAGGTTGAAGAAATAACCTACTATGAAATCTTGGGGTGTTACATCTAATCTCAATCAATATAAAATGTTTTCATGACATGGTAATTAACTATTAAATCCAATAGCCAGTTCATTATAAATCAAGGGTTGGATCACCCATTGGTTAGATTCAAGTGAGGTCTCAATATTATTGTCTAAAAAGGGATACAAATGTTAGTACAAAAACATGATAATCATGACCCATTATTCCATTATTCAGAACACATTTTGTGATGGTAAAATCACATAACATTTTTCATACATAAAAAATATAAAAAGATCATAGGGATTTGTTCTCGATCACCTTTCGTTATCCGAAGATCAAAGTAAATTTCTCAATAGGTAATTCAAATAAAGAATGACAAAAAATGAGAACAAATAGAAAATTTATATTACAAAACATAATGATCAAAACTAGATTACATGATGGTATGGAGATCACATCTTGAAAATATTGAATAGTGTAAGGAAAACGGGGAAACCAAAGAAATGGAAGTCTCTAGAGATTAAATAAAGGATCGAGATATACCAATGAGATGGAATCACTCCATGATCAATTGTTGTTACACTAGTGTTTGTGATATGAGGATATATAAAGAATGAAAATTAAATCTCACTCACATTGTGCTTTGAAACTGCTAGACCAATGATATTCGTTACATGAACCCCTTTAATGATGTGCATTTCCAAATTTATAAGTTATAGAAAAAATATATCACTATTTGGGAGATTTAACCTAACAAAATATCTCACCACATGAAATAATTCCATTGCATGTATTCTTTCCATGTTGTGAAGCATGTCACATAATTCACTAAAATAATGACTTCCCTTCATGTAAACCACTTATGATGTCATATTGTTGAGTAGATAGCTCTCAGTCTATTATTTTAAAAACTAATGAAAACCACATTTTAAGCATTTGAAACACATATTTAACCCTCAGATTTATTTTTAAATGTTTATTAAAAATGACATATATCGCTAACATTTAGATAATTTACCGTATAAAATGATCTCCAATAAAAAAATGCTCAACCATAAATGTTATAATATGAAAAGAGAACGTGACTAGAATTGGTTGAACCAAACAATAAGTGGGTAATTACTTAAATAATATGATTTTAAAAACATCCCATCATTTCACAAATCAACCCAAACTGCTCAATGTATTATTGTAGAAATAGGTTAATTTGTCTTGCCACTATTCTCATACATCCAATTCCCTCGCAAATATTTCTTCTTGAACATTCTGATGCTAACCCTACACTAAAAATTGAGGTATGGTATTTCCACATAGATACATCACACTATGATCCAAAATCCAAATTGGATACTCCTTGATGGAAACATATACACCATTCTCAACTTCATCAACATATACTATATGAGAATTGTGAAGATGATATATCATAATCTGTGATATGTGGAACACATATTCCATATAACTAAAACATTATAGAACGTAATGTTGATATTATACTAGACTGAACTTTCCACTAAATTAAACAACCTTACGCCCATGTGCACCATCTTCACATGTTTATTGGTGTGAAATTTCCCCCTAGTGGTCACATGATGGAAAATACGATGACCAACTCAAACTATATAGGATTTATCTACTAGTCATCATTATATTTCTACCTATTATCTATGGTAAAAAACCAAATCCTAATCAACTAATCCTCCTAAGACGTCTCCTACATGGTACTCAGACCACCAAGAATTGACTCACCTACCTATAAAAATAAATTTTGATAATTAAATAGGATACCATAAAAGTAATCAAATGGGGGCATTTGGATTGATTCTTAGGAGATGTTATAATTTGAAAATGATATGTGTTCTATATGATTATCCCACAAACCACCACAACCCAATGCTCATGCATGTAAAATATACCCCAAAATTAGATTAATCCATTAAGATTGTCCGTTATTCTGTGAATTATTGGTTGTTTAGTGAAGAATGTTTGATCGTAGGGACTTATGATTAACGTTACATAAACAAGATATGAAACATTGATCTACATAGGAAACAATACTCCACATAATACCAAAATAACCCTTATATGTGAAGACTTTCCAGATCATCAATAGTGAATGCCTCCCAGATATGAAAGATGTCTTATACCATTATCAGTTATTCTATAAACACCATTACACATTGTTCATGTGAAGTGTCATGGGAAATACTATCACAAAATCCGTAGTGATATCATCCCATATCCATTATGGAATTAGAAGATTCTGTAATAACTAAGATGTATTATTTTTCATATCATTCCAATATTGATAGGTGAAGATGATCACTACGAATATAGCTACCAGCTTCTTCATTACCAAAAAATAAAATTCTACCTACAGAGATCATATTAAATATTTTTCATAACATTGTGTAACATACATATAAAAGAACTAAACTTACCCATCAACTCCTCATGCAAGCCCTAGGAACCCATAAAAATCATGAAAGAAGAGTTTTTCACATCCCATATACCATCCTAAGGGTGGATCCCTGACATATATGATATCTGTGAGAGATAATATCTCTAGATCATATAATTACTCTATTTGGATCTCGTCCAAAAGAACAAGAATAATAGATATTGTAGATAGAGATACACATCTGTATGACTACATAAAATCTAGTTGCGTGTATTAAATGAGTGAAATCCACTCCAATCATCCATAGACATCCATATTTTCTCCAATATAATATTAATCTTCATGGAATATATAAAAAGGGGCTCATTCTTGGTGTATGTGCTAACTCAATGTAATTTTTTTTGATATTCTACCTAACATCAATGCTAAAGGTTCTGGTCCCAATGAAAAAATATGTACCAATGGATCTTTGGTTTTGTGTACAACACAAACCTCTGACCCAAGTGATTGTGTCTCTAGCATATCACATCTAGTACCACTAATGCTAAATATCAATCATGATTCGGATAAATCATCTTCTATGATTGTAGATTTTTTGGATCTATAAGAAACCAATAGTTCCACCTACATCATAACTAAAGTGAGTCTAATTACAAATTCACCATAGTACACATTATAATCCTAAACCATTATATATAAGGTGAAGATCAGTTTTCAGGTCTGCATGACCTTCATAACATAAAAATATATCATGTATGAATACGAGGAAAAAAATATCACCCCTTTCATAGTCAGCTCATATATTAGTGCTTCCATATGAGAGGTTTAATTTACTATGCATAAGTAATGATCATGTAGACCCAAAAAACTCCAAATAATAAAGCCATTCAGTAGGATCAAAATATTGATGTAGATGCCCAATATACAGGAGGGGGGCGGGTGAATTGTATATTTTTAAAATTCTTTTGGAACCTTTAATGTTGGTTACGGATAACTAATTTTTCCTTATATAAGGGAATTTCTAAGTTTAACAAAGTTAAACTGAGAAAATTCACAACACCTATAACAGCAATTGAAAACATGGATTATGGAATGAAGCTATAATCTTCAAGTTCTATGTAATTGCTTAAAATAGGAAAGAGATTCTGAAAGTAGGTTCTGGAAATATGGATCCGGAAATTGAAACTTAACTAAAGATTACAATATGAGATTCTACCTTAAAGCATATAGAATTTAAATGGGAAAGAGTATAAGTAAGGGAGTATAATAAAGTTATACTTTCCTTACAATACAATATGCAGTGGAAATAAACAAGTAGTAAAACTACAAGTAACAAGATATAAGTCTTTTAGCCCAAAGAGAAGGGTATCCAACAACCATGGATAAAGGTCCCATGATTTATACTTTCAAGCATGTCTGTCTTAACCACACCAGGGTAAGCTCTCGATACGATGATCGGAATCTCTGTCTTGCTATCCCCGCAATCCCCCAACTTCAAGGTAGTTGGAACCTTTGTCTTTTTCATTAAGGAATCCCTTGAACATCAAGGTAGTCGGTACCTTTGTCTTCCTATCCCCGAATATCCTCGAATGCAATCACCAGCATTCGGAGTCGCATGAAGCTTTGAGAGTTAATAAGAACCTCTCTCTATAGAAATCACTTTAAGCATTTAATCACATGAATCAAAGATCAGTATCGAGCTCTTTTAAATGATCTTTTATTTATAGGCTCGGTCGACCTCCTTTCTAATGGTCACATCTTCCTTAAAAATCGGAGGGACCTGTACACATGTCACTTAACCAACGGTTAGTTTATCATGGAATAGATGACATCATTTTGTAAAAAAACATGTGTAACAGAAAGTACGACATCGTTTTAAGTATAAGTCAAAAAGTTCGGAGTGAAGATTCGGAGTGTAAGAAAAAATATTAAACAGAGGACAAATTATAAAAGTGTAAGCAAAATGAAAGTTCAGAGTCTAAGCAAAAATAATATTCGGAGTCTAAATAAATTTGTAGTGTATAAAGAAAAGATGATCAGATTCTGTTTAATAATTTAATTTGGAATGATAATTCAGAATGACAATTCATCATCAGAATTTGTATTGAGAATTTGTAATCAAGATTCGTCATTAGATTTTGGTGTCTAACATCATGAGAGTTCGTATAATGAATTTGGAGTGGAACTTTATTAGAGTTCGTATCCAGAATTTAGAGTGGATCTTCATTAAAGTTCTCATCCAGAATTCGGAGCCTAAAACAGAATGCTTCATATCAAGGTTTTAAATGATTCCGATGAAATATAAATGAATCTAATTCTTATACTTAATAAATATATGGATATAGATAATGAAAATATTATAAGGATAATTTTCCTTATAAAATATTTTTTCCTTATAAAATCGATTTTCCTTATAAAAGAAATTTTCCTTATAAAAGAAATTTTCCTTATAAAAACAATTTCATTAAATAAAAGGTGATTGTGATTTTCAAAACAAGAAGGAATGAAAAAGTCATAAGGAAAACCTTATTGACTCAATAATCATCCCCTTTTTGGAAAGCACAAACATCATTACGAAAAAGAATAACTAAGGAAAAAAACATTAAGGCTTATCTCCCTTTTCTTATGGATGTTGATGAATACGACTAACTCCCCCTTAGGCTTTGAAACTATAAGGATAATATTCTAGATTTCTAGAATCGAATTTCATTAAGAATAAGAATGAATTCTTTTAATTAAAAACTCCCCCTTAGATAAACTCTATTGGAGTTATTTTTCTTTCTCACCCTTTGTTAAGGTTCTTTTTCCTTTTCCCCATTTGTTAGGGTTCTTTTTCCTTCTCCCCCTTTGTGATTTCAAAAAAGGATTCGAGGGAATTGAAAATATAACAATGTACCCGAAAAATTAGTAACAACAACAAAAGAAACGAGCAAGAATGATTTTTGTTAAGTTTGAAAGATCGAAAAATAGGAAGCTAAGATACAACAAAAGAATGGATTTGTCTATTTTGGATCTTTTTCCTTCGACATGAGACCCTTAAGAATAGTATTTATCTTCTTCACGTCTTTATGGTATTCTTTGGCTTGCTTCTCTAACACAACTATTCTTGCACTTTGAACTTTAAGCTTTTCTTCTTGAGTTTCAAGCTTTTATTTCTGAGATTTCAAAATTTGGCCTTTCTTTAACAACTTCTCTTCAACCTCAATCATACGATCCCTTTCATTCCTCTAGTTTTGAGAAAAAGAATTCAACTTCCCATTTAGATCACTGTCTTCTTGAATCTAGGAATTCTTCTCAGCTATCAACTTTTCTTAAAAGGAAGAAATAAGATCATTTATCTTCCTGTCTTCTGTCTCAAATGAATCTTTAACATTATCTTGGAAATCATCCAAGAGCCTCATATCTTCTACAGTTTTCCTCGACCAACTAGTCATTTTCTTACAAGAACTTATGTGGGATTTATAGCTGACAAAAAAAGTTTTGAACCAAGCCTCCATATCTACACATTTATCCATAACCATGGATACAGAGTCTGTTTTCTGATTCAATGTATGTTGGAGCATCTGGCATCTTGAATCAATACTTGAGAAGGTCAGAATAGAACCTACCATCTTCTTTAAAGACTGAACAACAAAGTCATTTCCCAACAAAGATGACTCCGAATCCGAGACTTTTCTTGGATAAATTTCTTCTTCAAATTGCTCGTCCTTCTTCTTAGAAGAATCACCAACTTCCCTTCTCTTTACAGCCACTGAGCTCGGGGTATCAACAACAAGTTGATTTCCCTTGTCCTTTTTGGAATGGATTTTTGTTCAGCGGTTTTCTGTTCACTATCAGATACTTGAAAAACATTGTCTTCATCATAAATATCTTTTTGAGAACCATCCTCTACATTCTCCATTTGAGCAATATCATGTAGAAGATGTTCTTACTCTGCATGATAAGCTACTTCTTGTTCTCATTTCTCCTCGTCCTTCTCTGGAGTGACTATCTGAGAAGACTCAGCTTCTGAAGTTCAGAGCGACAAATGTTCTGAAGGTGTCCCCTTATAATCATCTACTCGCTTCAATAGATCTCCAGTATCACCACTACCTTTAGCAACTGCTTCTTCCTCTTGCTCAAACTGCTCAACTTCCTCAACATGCTTAGCTTTTACCTTCTCCGGAGTAACATAATTTCTTCCTAGAGTCTCAGGTAGAGATTCCAAAGAGAAAGATCTCAGAACTGGAATGTTTCCAGAGGCCATCTCATTAAACTTCAATAATGTCTGAATCGCCTCAGCTTCAGAAATCTTCTTCTTAAGATTCTTTTGTTTCACTTGTTTTTCTAGTTTAACCACTGTCTTTTCCTTCAAGGTCGTATCCTCCACAGGGTCCAAGCCAAACTGAGGATCCCCTTGCACTCTCTTCTCTTTGACTTACCTCCACTTAGAAACTACCTCATCAGGGTAAGCTTTCTTCTTCTTCGGTTTTGAAGGTGCAGAATGAACTTCCTTAGTTTTAATATTCTCTTCTTCAACTTCAAATTCTTTCAACTTTATCTTCTTCACTGGCTTAGAAGATTCAGGGTTAGCAACTTTCAAAACAACTTCTTCTTGAACTGTAAAATCAAAGAACTCAATAGTCTTCTTGTCGAAAGCAACGTTCATCCTTTTAATGGTATCATCACTCACCAATATAATTTTGCAAACTCTTGGCTTAGACTTGCAATCCTATTTGAAAGACTCAAGGCACCGAACTATTAACTTCGAGATTATTGCTGGATACAGTATGATCCTAGATCTCAGATTCCCTTTCATAACAATCTAAATGGTAATAAGAATGTGTCTCATCAGATTAAACTTCCTTAGATTAATCAGAAAATCTAGAATAAATATATCTCTCTTATTCAAACTTTCTTTGTCACCCTTTCTCGGTACGATAAATCCTTGTACCCATAATTCTAGAATCTGAAAATTTATAGACAGACTAGTAATCTTTGGAGCATTGTCATCAGATAGTCTGAGAGTCTTCAATTCTTTTCCTTGTCAAAACTTCCCTTTGAATCCGAAAAAACATGAGTGTTGAACTCGGCTTCTCCTTCATTTGTCAGCCCTACCAAGCTGGTTGCCTTGGAATAAGAAAGCTTATATGTCTTGCCATAAGACTTAAATGAAAATTTCTCCCTAGCATCTTCCTTAAATAAGGAAACTGTCTCATAAAACTCTAAAAGAAACTCCGAATATACTTTATCATCATTCCCGATCTTAGACACAACAACATCTTCCCATCCGTTATGATTTATGTTATTGGATATAAGAGAATCATAATTTTTGAAGAAATCAGGATGAACCAACCTTTTTCTATATAATAACCAATGAGAAATCGTCTTAGAGGTTGACATGTCTTGAGAAGCTACTTCCAAAGACATTTGGATTTGAAGACTTCTGGGAAGTTCGGAACAGAGATTTCTGAAGATCGGAACGGCTTTAAAATGGAGAGGCAGAGCTTTCGGACATTGGAGCTTGAAAACCCGATGTGGGACGACCATTGGGGGGTCCCCTTTAAATAGGAAAAGAATTTGACCATTGGTCTTCCAAATCCATATAACGGTTAAAAATACATTGATCTGATCTGACGGTTGAAAACCAATTCTCATGAAAACTTGAATCCGATATTTTTAGGTTTTTATTAAAACAAGGATTTATGAAAACTAGAATCTGAAAACAAAATATAAGAAAACACTAGCTAGTAAAATATGATTATGAAATCATAAGTAAGGAAATCATACATTTCAGATTGGATTAGGAGGATTATTCATAATGGGTAATATTCTTCTTGAAGGAAAAAAATTAAATACGAAAAATCATTACTATGAAAAGTCGTAGTTCAAAAAACTCACTACGAAAAACAAACTCAGAATGGAAAACTCAGTACGAAAAGAATAAAATAAAAAAACGAAAAAAATTATAAGGATTTCAGTACGAAAATTTCATTACTAGAATTTCAATATGAGAATGTCCTTGTGAAATCCTCAATACAGAAATCTTACTACGAAAGTCTCAGTACGAAAGTTTCATTCCGAACATTTCAGTACGAGATTTTTAAACTCATTTAAAAAATAACGAAAATAACAAGAATATGTACTCCCCCTATGAAAAGGAGTTTATTACTGTAAGGAGAATAGTTCAACAATAAATTAATGAAGAATTATTACCTTATAGTTATAATTCCTAACTTTTGTTTAATTTATTCAAATCTATCAGAAGGCAATGATTTTGTGAAAATATTAGCAAGTTGATCTTGCGTTAAGATAAACTGAAGATTGATATCTCCTTTAAGTGTGTGATCCCTAAGAATGTGATTCTTAATATCTATGTTCTTTTCATGAGAGTGATGTGCAGGGTTCTTACTTACGACAATGGCACTTGTGTTATCACTCAAAATTTGAGTTTTAGTAAAACTCAAGCCATAGTTTGTGAGTGTGTGTTGCGTCCACAACACTTGAGCACATCAACTTCCACCTGCTACATATTTGGCTTCAGCAGTGGAGAGTGCTACAGAATTTTTCTTCATGCAAAACCAAGAAACTAGTGAATCTCCTATGAAAGGACAAGTTCCTGATGTAATTTTTCAATCCATTATACATCCACCAAATTCAGCATCAGAAAAGATTTTTAGAACAAAATCATTTCTAGAAGTATAAAATAATCATAGATCCATGGTTCCCTTAAGGTAGAGAAAAATTCTTTTGACTGACTTTAAGTGAGATTCCTCAGTATTGGATTGATATATTGCACATAAGCATACTGAGAACATTATGCCTGGTCGACTTGCTGTTAAGTAAAGTAAACTTCCTATCATACCTCTAAAAGATTCTTGATCTACTGGTTTCCCAGCTTCATCAAGATCTAGAGAGTTTTATGTACTAATAGGAGTACTTATAAATTTAGTGTGTCATAACCATACTTTTTGAGAAGATATTTAATATACTTATGTTGATATATATAGGTTCCTTCTGGTTTTTGAGAAATTTGAAAACCAAGAAAAAAAGTTTACTCACCCATCATACTCATTTGAAACTCAGACTTCATTAGACTTGCAAAAGAATCAGTTAATGATTGCTGAGTTGAACCAAATATGATTTCATCAACATAAATTTTAACAATCAAAACATTTTTCTTATCTTTTTCTATAAAAAGGGTTGGATCTGCATTTCCCTTAACATAGTTATTTTGACGAAAAAATCATTTGAGTCTATAATACCATGCTCGTGGGGCTTGTTTAAGACCATACAAAGCTTTGGTAAGTCTAAAAACATGATCAGGATGTTTTGTATTTTCAAACCAGGAGGTTGTTCAACAAAAACTTCTTCTTGAACAGAACTGTTAAGAAAAGAACATTTCACATCCATTCAAAAAAGATTAAAATTGAATAATGATATAAAGGGAAGTAGAATATGAATAGATTCAAGTTTAGCTAATGGAGCATAGGTTTCTTCATAGTTTATTCCCTCTTGCTGATTATAGCCTTTAGCAATGAGTCTAGCTTTATTTCTTAATATGACTCCATTTTCATAACATTTGTTTTTTTCAAACCCATTTTACTCCAATAATAGAAGATTCCTTAGGTCTTTCAACCAAGGTCCAGACTTTATTCCTCTAAAATTCATTTATTTCATCATGCATGGCTTTGATCCAATCATCATCACCTAAAACATCATCAGTGGTTTTTAGTTCTAATTGGGAATGAAATGCTAGATGTTCTACTTCATTTCTTAATGAATTTCTAGTCCTTATAGGTTGATTAACATTACCAATGATACTATCCCTGGGATGATTCTTAAGAAACACATGATTTTTGTTTTGTAAAACTTGTTCATCAACATAGGGTAGAAAGTCTTCTGGGGTAAATAATTCAGAAGTATATTCTTGAACATTTTCCTTATGAGAAGGATCTTCTATCAAGGGTTGAAAATCATTTTTTGAAAACACATCCGAGGATGTAGGTTGGGATAGATTAAAAACAAAAGGATCAGACTCATCAAATTTTACATTCACTGTTTCTTCAACAGTACAAGTAATTTTTATTAAAAACATTATAAGCCTTTGAAGTTGTGGAATAACCTAAGAAAATTCCTTCATCAGATTTTGGTGTGAATTTATGTAAGTTATCTGTAACATCCCAAGTAAGTAATGAATAATAGATATTTTTATCTATGTCTATTAATGATTAAGATAGTGTTATAGAGGCTTAAAATGAAAATAAATACAATCTTATGCATGGAATACACTAATATTCATAAAAGATTGTTTTACTGCCTTTTGATGGAAAACCATTTCTGAATCTATATTTCAACAATTTTACAAACTATGTTTGTCAAAATAAACCTATTCTATATTATTGGGACATCAAAATTTACCTTGTGTGAATTTTTGGTATTTTTCTGACAATGTTCATTTTTAATGAATAGTGAAAAATACTGCATTTTACATCAAATCTACTTTTTAATCTAATTTATTTATATGATTATATTATGTTTTTAATTGGTTTTGAAGTGAAATTAGAATATATTTTTACCATTTTATCCAATGGTGGTCATTGGAATCAATTTCACTTTGAAATTAGACTTAAACTGGTGTCAATCTTTTGATACTTATTGTTTTGTAAAAACACGCTATTTGCTCTGGCAGCGTGAATTAATTATTGAATTAATTAATGTGACTTATATGATTTTAATTTTGTAAAATGGAGTTAATTTTTGAATTCGGAATATCAAATATAGCTTAGGGTGAATTTTTGGTAATTTTCTGAAAAACTTCAATTTTTGATGAATAGTGAAACCACTAAGTGGTAATCAAGCAAACTGATTTTTCAGTTAAATGAAAGTTTACCACTAATGTGTATTGAATTTTGAAAATCCGACATACATGGTTGTCATTACGAATTAAAATGTGGTTCAATGAGATTAAAATAATTTTTTGGTGATTAGTAACTTATTAAGTTTTTAATCGCGATTAGTTGTAATTAGTGTAGTTTAAGGTATAAATAATGCTTTAATAATATGAAATGACCTAGAAACATGTCCCAACCTTATTGGTTGTGTCATGTCCGAACAAGACAATCCATGGGTCAACTTGGGGACCCCATGGAGACATTTTGGTTGGGAAATGACATAAATTACTTTTTATTTAATGTTAAAGTGAAAATGACACAAACATAATCTGTTTTACGAAAACAATTTTTAAGTGGGGTTATACAAGTCCAAATGTTGATTATAAATATTCATTGGAAAGATAAAAAGATTTCCTATATCATAGTAGTTTTTTTATAATTTTTAGACATTAAATAAATTAAATTATTTATGACATAATAATGATGCAGCGATGACATCATTATTTGACGATTTAAATAAAATGGAATGATAATGAAAACTCTAAAACTTACACATGGCCAAAACTAATTGGAAGAGTGGATTTCGAACCCTTATCACCTTATCCACTAATTATATCAATGTGGGACCTTTTAAAACCGAAACACATTTTCAAATAAAGTAATGTTTCTTTACTATCCAAAAGTGCCCCTCCTCTCCTCTTATAAAAGGCCCCCACGTCTACCTCATTTCACACACTCCTCAAGCCTTTGGCTCGGCCAACCCCTGACCATTTACTCTCTCCACATCCCTCTCCTCATCCTAGAGGATTCCCTTTGGGCAGAATCCTTTCAAAGGAAGCCTTTAGGCTCAAATCAAAAGGAGTTACACTTTTTAAGGTAATTCGTTCTCTCATGTTCATTTGTTTTGCTTCTCCAACCCCCTAAACTCTTTTTATTTACTTCTTTTGTAACAACACCAGTATCTTCAATATACTAGGATGTTGTTATATTATTTATTTGAGCTAAAATCTCACACAAATACATCAAATGGTTAAAGAACATACGGTTTCCGTGGATGGCGAAATTCTGCCTCCCGAAACGATGATTGTTCAACACTCATTTAACACCTTCAATGGTGGCCATTATGATGTCACTATTTTTATATATGATATATAATATGTTTATGTTTTCCTTAAGCAACTGTTTTTTTCATTTTGGGAATACCTTTATGGTTTCCATTATGGGTAAACACGATATCTTCATTTTAGGAAGTGCGGACTACCGCCCCCTAAAAGCGATTTGATTCGTTAATACCGTATGTGGGATGTGTAAAGGATAAAGTTAATGATATTATATATGTTATTATACTGGAATTATAATATACTCTTATATCATTATGATTCCATTCCAGAAAATATGAAATAGAAATGGAAGTAGCATTCATGCGTACGTACGGCTTACCGTCTCCATGAACGGTGCATTTCATTTCTTACCTCTAAATTATGTAATATTATAAATGAATATATGTACTGGATATATATGACATATATGATATCTACATCATGAATACCATTCTGGATATAATGAACCTTTGACCAAATTAACAACATGTAAGTGTAAGAAGTCTATTTTGACTTAAGAACCAAATACCGACAAAATGAACATTATTAACTTAACTGATTACATGATGTTCATAACATGGTATAAAAGGAATAATGAACATGAAAAAGATTAATAATCAAGTAGAGATTAACTCAAGTTTATTATTCAGGAGATTAATGAACGGTCGAGTCAAGTCGGATACGAGGTATGGGACTTCGTCTAAATCTCCTTTCGTTGAGGCATATTTTATTTTATACACAACTTTCTTTTATACGGTGTATAAACACCTTTGACTTTTATGTTTATTCAAAAGGAATATTTTTTATACGAAGCGTTTACTAAACGAAAAAAGGGAATGTTTTTTTCGTACGTATGCGGCGACAACGACTTCTCCGCCGTCATGACCGTTATTTGAGTTTTGGCTTCCTCTACAAGCCATACCTTCTTTTTAAAAGAAAAATAAATACCATGTTTTACTTTTCTTTTATATTATTATTTAAAATGGTATTCATAATGTTTTTATATCAATGTGTTGTATTGATATCTCATGATTGAAATGTGGAAATTTTATGTTTCCTTTATGCATGTTTTATGTGATATGATTATGTTATGGTTCTTGGGAATTATTATGAAGACAGGTGGTTCCGTGATAAACTAAGGGTGGGTGAGCCCGTTATAGCTCTCCAATGCATTGGGTAACGCGAAGGAGTGAAACGTTAAGGTTTCTCCGAAGAGATTTTAGGGAATATACTGTGATGGGTATTCCAAACGTAACCAAGAGGGTTACTCCCTACGTAAGAATGTTATGAATGCCTCAAGTTACCTTTATGTATTATGATTTCTATGATTTATTCGTGATTTTATGAGGTATGTTAAAGTTCCAATGTTTTATGGGTAAAGTATGATTTAATTATTATGTATATATGAACTCATGTTTCCTTTCCATGTTTTTTTATAACCCATACTGAGTTTTTATGCTCATCCCATGTTTTTGAAATGTTTTTCACAGGTCAAGGGAAATGTACATGATAAGATGATAGAGTCAAGGATGTGTCAAGAATTAATCCATGTTTTATTTTAAATGTGTTTCTATTGATGGGAATGAAGAATACTATCTTTATGTAACCACTTTGTTTATATGTGGAATGTAAAGCAAGTTTTATGATCTAATTATATAAAACTCTAAACCCAAAAAATCCTCAATGTGCAATCTTGTAATAACTCAAGATTAAGTAAGGTTTAAGGCTGGGGCCTTATAGTTGGTATCAGAGGTCGGTTTAGATAACATTAGGAGTTAGAATTCTATTAAATGATTATCCAAAAATATTTTTTTGAAATGATATAGCATTTAAAGATTACCATGTTGCTTCATCTAAGACATGTTTGTTCAGAATGGTTTTCCGCAGAGGAAACAGGGAAGCAGTGCTAGGAAGGCATACAAAAGGAAATAACCTTCCGAATCAGCATCCAGAAATGGTCGGAATTGGAACTGAACAGTTTGTTGCAGTAATGGCGCAGTTGACTCAAGCGATAAATGGCGGTGGTATCCATGCACGAGATCAGCCAGATCAACCGCAGAGGAACATGTCAGTGGTGGAACATTTAATGAGGCAAAATCACCCATCATTCAGAGGATCATCTGACCCTGTGCCAGCTGAAGGGTGTATTAAAGCACTGGAGAAGATTTTTGATGTCATGGGGTGTTCAGACAATCAAAAGGTTAGTCTTGCTATTTACCGTTTGGAGGGTGAAGCAGATCAGTGGTGGTCTATGGTTAAAAATATCAGGGACGCCGATGAGATTGATGCTCTTGACTGGGATGAATTCAAAGGTATGTTTCTTGAGAAGTATTTTCCTAAGGCTGTTCGACATAGGATGGAAAAGCAATTCTTGGAATTGAGGCAAGAGGAAGACTCAGTGGCTGCCTATGAAGAAAGGTTCACTCGATTGGCAAGGTATGCTCCAAATTTTATCTGGGGCCTTGATAGTAAAATCAATCGTTTTTACTCAGGATTAAAGCCAAAGTATCGAAGGGCATTAGCTTATCGTGAGTTTAAAAGTTATGAAAAGCTTGTTCGATGTGCAGAGAAGGTGGAAATGGAGTTTGCCGATGACCATGTTTTCTATAACAACCAGCAGAAGAAGAGACCAAGGTGGCAGGAGAAAGGTAAGAATTCTTCAAAAAAGTCTGATGGTAAGAGAACTATGTTTCCAGTTTGTGATAAATGTGGCAAAAGGCATGCTGGGGAATGTCTTCTGAATTCTGGAAAGTGCTACTGATGTGGTAAGATGGGACATAAGGCTCGTGATTGCACTGAAAAGGATCAAGGTGAAGGTAAGAACAAATTTGACTTACAGTTAGTGAAAAGTTATAAGTGTAATGAGATGGGTCACTATGCAAATGAGTGTCCGACAAGGAGCTTGAGTGATGGGAAGAAGTTAGACTACAAGCAGAAAGGGGTGGTGAAATCCTTTGGAACTACTTCAGAAGATGTCGGTCCATCAAATGATGTTGTATCAGGTACTTTGTTTGTTTTTTCAGATTATGCCAGTGTGTTGTTTGATTCGGGGTCTACACATTCTTTCATCTCTGAAACATATTCTATTAAAATGAGAATACCATCTCCAGAAATGACTCCTGAACTTTTGGTAAAAACACCTGGGAGAAGTGTTGAGGCAAAAAGAATTTATAAGAATATTCCTATCCTTATATGTGGAAAGAACCTACTTGCAAACCTTATTGTTCTACCTCTAGTAGAGTTTGATGTTATCCTGGGTATGGATTGGCTCTCTATTTACCATTCTATGATTGACTGTAGAGCTAAAGAAGTTTCGTTTCAGAAAGACTTTCAGTTTGTTTACAAGAATGAACCCTTACTTTTGATAACATATCAAGAGGCCGAGAAACTTGTAAAAGTTAGAAATGAATGTTACCTTGCACACATCGTTGAAAATAAAGGAACTGTTCAGATTAATGATGTGTCAGTGGTAAATGAGTATCCTGATGTTTTTCCTGATGAGTTGCCTGGAATAATACCAGATCGGGAAGTTGAGTTTACTGTTGACTTAGTTCCTGATGCTATGCCAATTTCAAAACCCCCTTATCGAATGGCACAAATTGAACTTTTAGAGTTGAAGGAGCAATTGCAAGATTTATTAGAGAAAGGTTTCATTAGACTTAGCACATCACCATGGGGTGCTCCTGTTTTATTTGTTAAAAAGAAAGATGGTTCTAGGAGACTTTGCATTGATTATAGAGCCTTGAATAATATCACTGTTAAGAACAAATATCCTTTGACTCATATCGATGAATTGTTTGATCAGCTCCAGGGAGCTCAGTTTTTTTTCAAAGATTGACTTGAGATCGGGGTACCATCAGCTGAAGGTCAAGGAGGCAGATATTCCGAAGACCGCGTTCCGTACGAGATATGGCCATTATGAATTTGTAGTAATGCCTTTTGGGCTAACCAATGCACCTGCTGTATTCATGGACTTAATGAATAGAATTTTCCATGGGTTCTTGGATAAGTTTGTGGTGGTTTTAAATGATGATATTTTGGTGTTTTCTAAAAGTAAAGAGGAGCATGAAAAACATTTAAGGGTTATCTTGCAAACCTTAAAAGAGAAGAAACTATATGGGAATTTCAGAAAGTGTGAGTTTTGGTTGCAAAAAATTTCTTTCCTTGGTCACATTGTTTCTAAAGATGGAATAACTGTTGATCCTGCAAAAACAAAAGTTGTGGAAGAATGGCCAAGACCCACAAATGTAACCGAGATTCGTAGCTTCCTTTTTTTGGAGGGCTATTACCGAAGGTTTGTTAGAAATTTTTCACGGTTATCTAGTACAATGACTAAGCTAACTCGGAAGGGTGTTAAGTTTATCTGGACAAGAGAATGTGATGATTGTTTTCAGGAATTGAAAAGAAGATTGGTGAATGCTCCAGTTTTGGCACTACCTTCCAGGAATGGTGATTTTGTTATATACAGTGATGCTTCATTGAAAGGACTTGGCTGCGTCCTAATGCAGAATGATCAGGTAATTGGTTATGCTTCACGACAGTTGAAAACTCATGAGGTAAATTACCCTACACATGATTTGGAATTAGCTGCTGTTGTATTTGCTTTAAAAATTTGGAGGCATCATTTGTATGGAGTAAAGTGTGAAATATATACCGATCACAAAAGTTTAAAGTATATATTTACTCAGAAAGAGTTAAACATGAGACAAAGGAGATGGATGGAATTAATCAAAGATTATGATTGTACAATTCATTACCATCCGGGAAAAGCAAATAAAGTGGCTGATGCTTTGAGTCGAAAAAGTAATGCTTCATTACCAATGTTGCATTTGGAACGTGATCCTTTGGTTAACGATTTGATGAACATTGGCATAGAAGTTGTTGGTGCAGGAAGTCCTTCTGTTTTGTTTCAGGTATCAGTGAGATCATCTCTATCAGATAGAATCAAGCAAGCACAGAAACAAGACAGTGAGTTGCAGAAAAGGGTAGAGCTGGTTCAGAAAGGTAAGTTGCCTGAATTCAACATTGATAATGATTGCGTTTTGAGATTTGGGAAGAGATTGTGTGTGCCTTGTGATTCACAGTTGAAGAGAGAGTTGTTATGTGAAGCTCATAGTTCTTCGTTTTCAGTTCATCCGGGCAGTACTAAGATGTATAGAGATCTGCAAGAGTATTACTGGTGGGATGGAATGAAAAGAGATATTGCTGATTTTACTGTGAAGTGTTTGACTTGTCAGCAGGTTAAAGCAGAGCGGCAGTTACTGAAAGGGATGATTCAGACTTTACCAGTGCCAGAGTGGAAATGGGAGAATATATCCATGGACATTGTTGTTGGATTACCGAAGACATCTCGAGGTAATAATTCATTCTGGATTATTGTTGATCGCTTGACCAAATCTGCTCATTTCCTTGCTATACGAGATACTTTCTCTCTTGATCAACTTTCCCATTTGTATCTTAAAGAGATAGTCAGGTTACATGGAGTTCCTCTCTCCATTGTATCGGATCGTGATCCCAGGTTTACTTCTAACTTTTGGAAAGGCCTTCAGAAGTCGTTGGGTACTGAATTAAATTTTAGTACAGCTTTTCATCCTCAATCAGATGGGCAGTCAGAACGAACAATTCAGACATTGGAGGATATGCTACGAGCTTGTTCTATGGATTATCAGGAAAGTTGGGACCAACATCTTTCTTTGGTTGAGTTTTCATATAATAACAGTTTTCATTCCAGTATACAGATGGCACCATTTCATGCATTATATGGGAAGCGGTGTCGAACTCCAGCTTTCTGGGATGAAGTGGGTGAAAGGAAGTTGATGGGACCAGAATTGGTAGAAGAGATGGCAGAAAAAGTTCAGCTGATTCAGAAACACATGAGAAGAGCTCAGAGCAGGCAGAAGAGTTATGCGGATAACCGGAGGAAGGATCTATCTTTCGAGGTGGGTGATCATGTTTTTCTCAAGGTTTCTCCTTGGAAAAGTGTGATGAGATTTGTTAAGAAAGGAAAGTTGAGTCCAAGGTTTGTTGGACCATACGAAATTCTGGAGAGAGTTGGATCAGTTGCATACCGAGTGGCTTTACCTCCGAGTTTATCTCAGGTACACAATGTTTTTCACATTTCGTTGTTGAGAAAGTATATGCCAGATCCATCTCATGTTTTGAGTCCAGAGGTAGTTCAGCTGGAAGAGAACCTATCTTATGAGGAACAACCGGTCCAGATTCTTGACCACAGGGAGCAAGTGTTACGGAATAAGGTGATTCACCAGGTAAAGGTTTTGTGGAAAAACCACATGATTGAAGAGGCAACATGGGAATCCGAAAATGCAATGAGGGATAAGTACCCTCATTTGTTCGATAAGTAAATAAATTGTGGGGACACAATTTTCTAAAGGGGGGAAGGATGTAGCATCCCATGTAAGTAATTAATAATAGATATTTTTATCTATGTCTATTAATGATTAAGATAGTGTTATAGAGGCTTAAAATGAAAATAAATACAATCTTATGCATGGAATACACTAATATTCATAAAAGATTGTTTTATTGCCTTTTGATGGAAAACCATTTTTGAATCTATATTTCGACAATTTTACAAACTATGTTTGTCAAAATAAACCTATTCTATATTATTGGGACATCAAAATTTACCTTGTGTGAATTTTTGGTATTTTTCTGACAATGTTCATTTTTAATGAATAGTGAAAAATACTGCATTTTACATCAAAAATACATTTTAATCTAATTTATTTATATGATTAGATTATGTTTTGAATTGGTTTTGAAGTGAAATTAGAATATATTTTTACCATTTTATCCAATGGTGGTTATTGGAATCAATTTCACTTTGAAATTAGACTTAAACTTGTGTCAATCTTTAGATACTTATTGTTTTGTAAAAACACGCTATTTGCTCTAGCAGCGGGAATTAATTATTGAATTAATTAATGTGACTTATATGATTTGAATTTTGTAAAATGGACTTCATTTTTGAATTCGGAATATCAAATATAGCTTAGGGTGAATTTATGGTAATTTTCTGAAAAACTTCAATTTTTGATGAATAGTGAAACCACTAAGTGGTAATCAAGCAAACTGATTTTTCAGTTAAATGAAAGTTTACCACTAATGTGTATTGAATTTTGAAAATCCGACATACATGGTTGTCATTATGAAGTAAAATGTGGTTCAATGAGATTAAAATAATTTTTTGGTGATTAGTAACTTATTAAGTTTTTAATCGCGATTAGTGGTAATTAGAGTAGTTTAAGGTATAAATAATGCTTTAATAATATGAAATGACCTAGACACATGTCCCAACTTTATTGGTTGTGTCATGGCCGACCAAGACAAGTCATGGGTCAACTTGGGGACCCCATGGAGACATTTTGGTTGGGAAATGACATAAATTACTTTTTATTTAATGTTAAAGTGAAAATGACACAAACATAATATGTTTTCCGAAAACAATTTTTAAGTGGGGTTATACAAGTCCAAATTTTGATTATAAATAGTAATTGGAAAGATAAAAGAATTTCCTATATCATAGTAGTTTTTTCATAATTTTTAGACATTAAATAAATTAAATTATTTATGACATAATAATGATGCAGCGATGACATCATTATTTGACGATTTAAATAAAATGGAATGATAATGAAAAATCAAAAACCTAAACATTTACAAAACCAATTGGAAGAGTGGATTTCGAACCCTTATCACCTTATCCACGAATTGTATCAATTTGGGACCTTTTAAAACCGAAACACATTTTCAAATAAAGTAATGTTTCTTTACTTTCCAAAAGTGCCCCTCCTCTCCTCTTATAAAAGGCCCCCACCTCTACCTCATTTCACTCACTCCTCAAGGCTTTGGCGCGGCCAACCCCTGCCCATTTACTCTCTCCACATCCCTCTCCTCATCCTAGAGGATTCCCTTTGGGCAGAATCCTTTCAAATGAAGCCTTTAGGCTCAAATCAAAAGGAGTTACACTTTTTAAGGTAATTCGTTCTCTCATGTTCATTTGTTTTGCTTCTCCAACCCCCTAAACTCTTTTTATTTACTTCTTTTGTAACAACACCAGTATCTTCAATATACTAGGATGTTGTTATATTATTTATTTGCGCTACACTCTCACACAACTACATCAAATGGTTAAAGAACATATGGTTTCCGTGGATGGAGAAATTCTGCCTCTCGAAACGATGATTGTTCAACACTCATTTAACACCTTCAAAGGTGGCCATTATGATGTCACTATTTTTATATATGATATATAATATGTTTATGTTTTCCTTAAGATTCTGTTTTTTTCATTTTGGGCATACCTTTATGGTTTCGATTATGGGTAAACACGATATCTTCATTTTAGGAAGTGCGGACTACCGCCCCCTAAAAGCGTTTTGATTCATTAATACCATATGTGGGATGTGTAAAGGATAAATTTCATGATATAATATATGTTATTATACTGGAATTATAATATACTCTTATATAATTATGATTCTATTCCAGAAAATATGAAATAGAAATGGAAGTAGCGTTCATGTGTATGTACGGCTTACTGTCTCCATTAACGGTGCATTTCATTTCTTACCTCTAAATTATGTAATATTATAAATGAATGTATGTACTGGATATATATGAAATATATGATATCTACATCATGAATACCATTCTGGATATAATGAACCTTTGACCAAATTAACAACATGTAAGTGTAAGAAGTCTATTTTTGACTTAAGAACCAAATACCGACAAAATGAACATTATTAACTTAACTGATTACATGATGTTCATAACATGGTATAAAAGGAATAATGAACTTGAAAAAGATTCATAATCAAGTAGATATTAACTCAAGTTTATTATTCAGGAGATTAATGAACGGTCGAGTCAAGTCGGATACGAGGTATGGGACTTCGTCTCAATCTCCTTTCATTGAGGCATATTTTATTTTATACACAACTTTCTTTTATACGGTGTATAAACCCCTTTGACTTTTACGTTTATTAAAAAGGAATATTTTTTATACGAAGCGTTTACTAAACGAAAAAAGGGAATGTTTTTGTCGTACGTATGCGGAGACAATGTCTTCTCCGCCGTCGTGACCGTTATTTGAGTTTCGGCTTCCTCTACAAGCCATACCTTCTTTTTAAAAGAAAAATAAATACCATGTTTTACTTTTCTTTTATTTTAGTATTGAAAATGGTTTTCATAATGTTTTTATATCAATGTGTTGTATTGATATCTCATGATTGAAATGTGGAAATTTTATGTTTCCTTTATGCATGTTTTATGTGATATGATTATGTTATGGTTCTTGGGCATTATTATGAAGACAGGTGGTTCCGTGATAAACTAAGGGCGGGTGATCCCGTTATAGCTCTCCAATGCATTGGGTAACGCGAAGGAGTGAAACGTTAAGGTTTCTTCTTAGATATTTTAGGGAATATACTGTGATGGGTATTCCAAACGTAACCAAGAGGGTTACTCCCTACGTAAGAATGTTATGAATGCCTCAAGTTACCTTTATGTCTTATGATTTCTATGATTTATTCGTGATTTTATGAGGTATGTTAAAGTGCCAATGTTTCATGGGTAAAGTATGATTTAATTATTATGTATATATGAACTCATGTTTCCTTTCCATGTTTTTTTTATAACCCATACTGAGTTTTTATGCTCATCCCAAGTTTTTGAAATGTTTTTCACAGGTCAAGGGAAAGGTACATGATAAGATGATAGAGTCAAGGATGTGTCAAGAATTAATCCATGTTTTATTTTAAATGTGTTTCCATTGATGGGAATGAATAATACTATCTTTATGTAACCACTTTGTTTATATGTGGAATGTAATGCAAGTTTTATGATCTAATTCTCTAAAACTCTAAACCCGAAAAGATACTCAATGTGTAATCTTGTAATAACTCAAGATTAAGTAAGGTTTAAGGCTGGGGCCTTATAGTTGGTATTAGAGGTCAGTTTAGATAACTTTAGGAGTTAGAATTCTATTAATTGATTATCCAAAAATATTTTTTTGAAATGATATAGCATTTAAAGATTACCATGTTGCTTCATCTAAGACATGTTTGTTCAGAATGGTTTTCTGTAGAGGAAACAGGGAAGCAGTGCTAGGAAGGCATACAAAAGGAAATAACCTTCCGAATCAGCATCCTGAAATGGTCGGAATTGGAACTGAATAGTTTGTTGCAGTAATGGCGCAGTTGACTCAAGCGATAAATGGCGGTGGTATCCATGCACGAGATCAGCCAGATCAACCGCAGAGGAACATGTCAGTGGTGGAACATTTCATGAGGCAACATCCACCATCATTCAGAGGATCATCTGACCATGTGCTAGCTGAAGGGTGGATTAAATCACTGGAGAAGATTTTTGATGTCATGGGGTGTTCAGACAATCAAAATGTTAGTCTTTCTATTTACCGTTTAGAGGGTGAAGCAGATCAGTGGTGGTCTATGGTTAAAAATATCAGGGACGCCGATGAGATTGATGCTCTTGACTGGGATGAATTCAAAGGTATGTTTCTTGAGAAGTATTTTCCTAAGGCTGTTCGACTTAGGATGGAAGAGAAATTCTTGGAATTGAGGCAAGAGGAAGACTCAGTGGCTGCCTATGAAGAAAGGTTCACTCGATTGGCAAGGTATGCTCCAAATTTTATCCGAGACCTTGATAGTAAAATCAATCGTTTTTACTCAGGATTAAAGCCAATGTATCTAAGGGAATTAGATTCTCGTGAGTTTAAAAGTTATGAAAAGCTTGTTCGATGTGCTGAGAAGGTGGAAATGGAGTTTGCTGATGACCAAGTTTTCTATAACAACCAACAGAAGAAGAGACCGAGGTGGCAGGAGAAAGGTAAGAATTCTTCAAAAAAGTCTGATGGTAAGAGAACTAAGTTTCCAGTTTGTGATAAATGTGGCAAAAGGCATGCTGGGGAATGTCTTCTGAATTCTAGAAAGTGCTACCGATGTGGTAAGATGGGACATAAGGCTCGTGATTGCACTGAAAAGGATCAAGGTGAAGGTAAGAACAAATTTGAATTACAGTTAGTGAAATGTTATAAGTGCAATGAGATGGGTCACTATGCAAACGAGTGTCCGACAAGGAGCTTGAGTGATGAGAAGCAGTTAGACTACAAGTAGAAAGGGGTGGTGAAATCCTTTGCAACTACTTCAGCAGATGTCGGTCCATCAAATGAAGTTGTATCAGGTACTTTGTTTGTTTTTTCAGATTATGCCAGTGTGTTGTTTGATTCGGGGTCTACACATTCTTTCATCTCTGAAGCCTATTCTAGTAAAATGGGAATACCATCTCAAGAAATGACTCCTGAACTTTTGGTAAAAACACCTGGGGGAAGTGTCGAGGCAAAAAGAATTTATAAGAATCTTCCTATCCTTATCTGTGGAAAGAACCTACTTGCAACCCTTATTGTTCTACCTCTAGTAGAGTTTGATGTTATCCTGGGTATGGATTGGCTCTCTATTTACCATGCTAAGATTGACTGTAGAGCTAAAGAAGTTTCGTTTCAGAAAGACTTTAAATTTGTTTACAAGAATGAACCCTTACTTTTGATAACATATCAAGAGGCCGAGAAACTTGTAAAAGATGGAAATGAATGTTACCTTGCACACATCGTTGAAAATAAAGGAACTGTTCAGATTAATGATGTGCCAGTGGTAAATGAGTATCCTAATGTTTTTCCTGATGAGTTTCCTGGAATAATACCAGATCGGGAAGTTGAGTTTACTGTTGACTTAGTTCCTGATGCTAAGCCAATTTCAAAACCCCCTTATCGAATGGCACAAATTGAACTTTTAGAGTTGAAGGAGCAATTGCAAGATTTATTAGAGAAAGGTTTCATTAGACCTAGCACATCACCATGGGGTACTCCTGTTTTATTTGTTAAAAAGAAAGATGGTTCTATGAGACTTTGCATTGATTATAGAGCCTTGAATAATATCACTGTTAAGAAAAAATATCCTTTGCCTCATATCGATGATTTGTTTGATCATCTCTAGGGAGCTCAGTTTTTTCAAAGATTGACTTGAGATCGGGGTACCATCAGCTGAAGGTCAAGGAGGCAGATATTCCGAAGACCGCGTTTCGTACGAGATATGGCCATTATGAATTTGTAGTAATGCCTTTTGGGATAACCAATGCACCTGCTGTATTCATGGACTTAATGAATAGAATTTTCCATGGGTTCTTGGATAAGTTTGTGGTGGTTTTCATTGATGATATTTTGGTGTTTTCTAAAAGTAAAGAGGAGCATGAAAAACATTTAAGGGTTATCTTGAAAACCTTAAAAGAAAAGAAACTGTATGGGAAATTCAGCAAGTGTGAGTTTTGGTTGCAACAAATTTCTTTCCTTGGTCACATTGTTTCTAATGATGGAATAACTGTTGATCCTGTAAAAGCAAAAGTTGTGGAAGAATGGCCAAGACCCACAAATGTAACCAAGATTCGTAGCTTCCTTGGTTTGTCGGGATATTACCGAAGGTTTGTTAGAAATTTTTCACGGTTATCTAGTCTAATGACTAAGCTAACTCGGAAGGGTGTTAAGTTTCTCTGGACAAAAGAATGTGATGATTGTTTTCAGGAATTGAAAAGAAGATTGATGAATGCTCCAGTTTTGGAACTACCTTCCAGGAATGGTGATTTTGTTATATACAGTGATACTTCATTGAAAGGACTTGGCTGCGTCCTAATGCAGAATGATCAGGTAATTGCTTATGCTTCATGACAGTTGAAAACTCATGAGGTAAATTACCCTACACATGATTTGGAATTAGCTCCTGTTGTTTTTGCTTTAAAAATTTGGAGGCATCATTTGTATGGAGTAAAGTGTGAAATATATACCGATCACAAAAGTTTAAAGTATATATTCACTCAGAAAGAGTTAAACATGAGAAAATGGAGATGGCTGGAATTAATCAAAGATTATGATTGTACAATTCATTACCATCCGGGAAAAGCAAATAAAGTGGCTGATGCTTTGAGTCGAAAAAGTAATGCTTCATTAACAATGTTGCGTTTGGAACATGATCCTTTGGTTAACGATTTGATGAACTTTGGCATAGAAGTTGTTGGTGCAGGAAGTCCTTCTGTTTTGTTTCAGGTATCAGTGAGATCATCTCTATCAGATAGAATCAAGAAATCACAGAAGCAAGACAGTGAGTTGCAGAAAAGGGTAGAGCTGGTTCAGAAAGGTATGTTGCCTGAATTCAACATTGATAATGATTGCGTTTTGAGATTTGGGAAAAGATTGTGTGTGCCTTGTGATTCACAGTTGAAGAGAGAGTTGTTATGTGAAGCTCATAGTTCTCCGTTTTCAGTTCATCCGGGCAGTACTAAGATGTATAGAGATCTGCTGGAGAATTACTGGTGGGATGGAATGAAAAGAGATATTGCTGATTTTACTGTGAAGTGTTTGACTTGTCAGCAGGTTAAAGCAGAGCGGTAGTTACCGAAAGGGATGCTTCAGCCTTTACCAGTGCCAGAGTGGAAATGGGAGAATATATCCATGGATTTTTTTGTCGGATTACCGAAGACATCTCGAGGTAATAATGCAATCTGGGTTATTGTTGATCGTTTGACCAAATCTGCTCATTTCCATGCTATACGAGATACTTTCTCTCTTGATCAACTTTCCCGTTTGTATCTTAAATAGATAGTCAGGTTACATGGAGTTCCTCTCTCCATTGTATCGGATCGTGATCCCAGGTTTACTTCTAACTTTTGGAAAGGCCTTCAGAAGTCGTTGGGTACTGAATAAAATTTTAGTACAGCTTTTCATCCTCAATAAGATGGGCAGTCAGAATGAACAATTCAGACATTGGAGGATATGCTACGAGATTGTTCTATGGATTATCAGGGAAGTTGGGACCAACATCTTTCTTTGGTTGAGTTTTCATATAATAACAGTTTTCATTCCAGTATACAGATGGCACCATTTCAGGCATTATATGGGAAGCGGTGTCGAACTCCAGCTTTCTGGGATGAAGTGGGTGAAAGGAAGTTGATGGGACCAAAAATGGTAGAAGAGATGGCAGAAAAAGTTCAGCAGATTCAAAAACACATGAGAACAGCTCAGAGCAGGCAGAAGAGTTATGCGGATAACCGGAGGAAGGATCTATCTTTCGAGGTAGGTGATCATGTTTTTCTCAAGGTTTCTCCTTGGAAAAGTGTGATGAGATTTGGTAAGAAAGGAAAGTTGAGTCCAAGGTTTGTTGGACCATACGAAATTCTGGAGAGAGTTGGATCAGTTGCATACCGAGTGGCTTTACCTCCGAGTTTATCTCAGGTACACAATGTTTTTCAAGTTTCGATGTTGAGAAAGTATATGCCAGATCCATCTCATGTTTTGAGTCCAGAGGTAGTTCATCTGGAAGAGAACCTACCTTATGAGGAACAACCGGTCCAGATTCTTGACCACAGGGAGCAAGTGTTACGGAATAAGGTGATTCACCAGGTAAAGGTTTTGTGGAAAAACCACATGATTGAAGAGGCAACATGGGAATCCGAAAATGCAATGAGGGATAAGTACCCTCATTTATTCGATAAGTAAATAAATTGCGGGGACACAATTTTCTAAAGGGGGTAAGGATGTAACATCCCAAGTAAGTAATGAATAATAGATATTTTTATCTATGCTTATTAATGATTAAGATAGTGTTATAGAGGCTTAAAATGAAAATAAATACAATCTTATGCATGGAATACACTAATATTCATAAAAGATTGTTTTACTGGCTTTTGATGGAAAACCATTTTTGAATCTATATTTCGACAATTTTAAAAACTATTTTTGTCAAAATAAACCTATTCTATATTATTGGGACATCAAAATTTACCTTGTGTGAATTTTTGGTATTTTTCTGACAATGTTCATTTTTTAATGAATAGTGAAAAATACTGCATTTTACATCAAAAATACTTTTTAATCTAATTTATTTATATGATTAGATTATGTTTTGAATTGGTTTTGAAGTGGAATTATAATATATTTTTACAATTTTATCCAATGGTGGTCATTGGAATCAATTTCACTTTGAAATTAGACTTAAACTGGTGTCAATCTTTTGATACTTATTGTTTTGTAAAAACATGCTATTTGCTCTGGCAGCGGGAATTAATTATTGAATTAATTAATGTGACTTATATGATTTGAATTTTGTAAAATTGACTTCATTTTTGAATTCGGATTATCAAATATAGCTTAGGGTGAATTTTTGGTAATTTTCTGAAAAACTTCAATTTTTGATGAATAGTGAAACCACTAAGTGGTAATCAAGCAAACTGATTTTTCAGTTAAATGAAAGTTTACCACTAATGTGTATTGAATTTTGAAAATCCGAAATACATGGTTGTCATTAATAAGTAAAATGTGGTTCAATGAGATTAAAATAATTTTTTGGTGATTAGTAACTTATTAAGTTTTTAATCGCGATTAGTGGTAATTAGTGTAGTTTAAGGTATAAATAATGCTTTAATAATATGAAATGACCTAGACACATGTCCCAACCTTATTGGTTGTGTCATGGCCGACAAAGAAAAGCCATGGGTCAACTTTGGGACCCCATGGAGACATTTTGGTTGGGAAATGACATAAATTACTTTTTATTTAATGTTAAAGTGAAAATGACACAAACATAATATGTTTTACAAAAACAATTTTTAAGTGGGGTTATACAAGTCCAAATTTTGATTATAAATAGTCATTGGAAAGCTAAAAAGATTTCTTATATCATAGTAGTTTTTTTATAATTTTTAGACATTAAATAAATTAAATTATTTATGACATAATATTGATGCAGTGATGACATCATTATTTCACGATTTAAATAAAATGGAATGATAATGAAAAATCTAAAACCTACACATGGACAAAACCAATTGGAAGAGTGGATTTAGAACCCTTATCACCTTATCCACGAAGTATATCAATGTGGGACCTTTTAAAACCGAAACACATTTTCAAATAAAGTAATGTTTCTTTACTTTCCAAAAGTGACCCTCCTCTCCTCTTATAAAAGGCCCCCACCTCTACCTCATTTCACACACTCCTCAAGGATTTGGCTCGGACAACCCCTTCCCATTTACTCTCTCCACATCCCTCTCCTCATCCTAGAGGATTCTATTTGGGCAGAATCCTTTCAAAGGAAGCCTTTAGGCTCAAATCAAAAGGAGTTACACTTTTTAAGGTAATTCGTTCTCTCATGTTCATTTGTTTTGCTTCCCCAACCCCCTAAACTCTTTTTATTTACTTCTTTTGTAAAAAAAGCAGTATCTTCAATATACTAGGATGTTTTTATATTATTTATTTGAGATACACTCTCACACAACTACATCAAATGGTTAAAGAGCATACGGTTTCCGTGGATGGCGAAATTCTGCCTCCCGAAACGATGATTGTTCAACACTCATTTAACACCTTAAAAGGTGGCCATTATGATGTCACTATTTATATATATGATATATAAGATGTTTATGTTTTCCTTAAGCATCTGTTTTTTTCATTTTGGGCATACCTTTATGGTTTCCATTATGGGTAAACACGATATCTTCATTTTAGGAAGTGCGGACTACCGCCCCCTAAAAGCGATTTGATTCGTTATTACCATATGTGGGATGTGTAAAGGATAAAGTTAATGATATTATATATGTTATTATACTGGAATTATAATATACTCTTATATCATTATGATTCCATTCCAGAAAATATGAAATAGAAATGGAAGTAGCGTTCAGGCGTACGTACGACTTACCGTCTCCATGAACGGTGCATTTCATTTCTTACCTCTAAATTATGTAATATTATAAATGCATGTATGTACTAGATATATATGACATATATGATATCAACATCATGAATACCATTCTGGATATAATGAAACTTTGACCAAATTAACAACATATAAGTGTAAGAAGTCTATTTTTGACTTAAGAACCAAATACCGACAAAATGAACATTATTAACTTAACTGATTACATGATGTTCATAACATGGTATAAAAGGAATAATGAACTTGAAAAAGATTCATAATCAAGTAGAGATTAACTCAAATTTATTATTCAGGAGATTAAAGAACGTTCGATTCAAGTCGGATACGAGGTATGAGACTTTGTCTCAATCTCCTTTTGTTGAGGCATATTTTATTTTATACACAACTTTCTTTTATACGGTGTATAAACCCCTTTGACTTTTACGTTTATTCAAAAGGAATCTTTTTTATACAAAGCATTTACTAAACGACAAAAGGGAATGTTTTTGTCGTACGTATGCGACGACAACGACTTCTCCTCCGTCGTGACCGTTATTTGAGTTTCGGCTTCCTCTACAAGCCATACCTTCTTTTTAAAAGAAAAATAAATACCATGTTTTACTTTTCTTTTATTTTAGTATTGAAAATGGTTTTCATAATGTTTTTATATCAATGTGTTGTATTGATATCTCATGATTGAAATGTGGAAATTTTTTGTTTCCTTTATGCATGTTTTATGTGATATGATTATGTTATGGTTCTTGGGCATTATTATGAAGACGGGTGGTTCCGTGATAAACTAAGGGCGGGTGAGCCCGTTATAGCTCTTCAATGCATTGGGTAACGCGAAGGAGTGAAACGTTAAGGTTTCTCCGAAGAGATTTTAGGGAATATACTGTGATGGGTATTCCAAACGTAACCAAGAGGGTTACTCCCTACGTAAGAATGTTATGAATGCCTCAAGTTACCTTTATGTCTTATGATTTCTATGATTTATTCGTGATTTTATGAGGTATGTTAAAGTTCCAATGTTTTATGGGTAATGTATGATTAAATTCTTATGTATATATGAACTCATGTTTCCTTTCCATGTTTTTTTTATAACCCATACTGAGTTTTTATGCTCATCCCATGTTTTTGAAATGTTTTTCACAGGTCAAGGGAAAGGTACATGATAAGATGATAGAGTCAAGGATGTGTCAAGAATTAATCCATGTTTTATTTTAAATGTGTTTCCATTGATGGGAATGAAGAATACTATCTTTATGTAACCACTTTGTTTATATGTGGAATGTAATGCAAGTTTTATGATCTAATTCTCTAAAACTCTAAACCCGAAAAGATCCTCAATGTGTAATCTTGTAATAACTCAAGATTAAGTAAGGTTTAAGGCTGGGGCCTTATATTATCTTTAGTACTCAGAATGAATACTTTGCAACCAAAAACCTTGAAGTAGGATAGTCTTGGTTTTCTACCATTCCATTACTCATAAGGAGTTTTATTAAGAAAAGGCCTAATCAAAACTCGATTTATAGTATAACGAAAAGTACTTACAACTTCAGCCCAGAAATGTCTAGCTATAGAATATTCACTCAACATGGTTCTATTTATCTATTGAAAAATTCTATTTCTTCTCTCAACTACACCATTTTGACGAGGAGTTCTAGGTGCTGAAAAATTTTGATTAATACCTTTCCTACTACAAAAAGTTTTAAAATCAGAATTTTGAAATTCTCCTCCATGATCACTATGAATAGTTTAAAATGGAAGATTTTTCTCATTTTTCACTTGTGCAATAAATCTTTTGAAATCAGGAAAAGCTTCAGATTTGTTTTCAAGAAAATAGACCCAAGTAAATCTAGTGTAATCATCAACTAGAACAAACACATAGTATTTTCCTCCAATACATCCAGTTTGTGTTGGACTGAAAAGATCCATGTGCAGTAAATGTAATGAATCAGTTGTTGAGACTTCAAAAATTGACTTAAATCTAGATTTATGTTTCTTGCCATATTTAAAAGGATCACAAACTTTAGAAGAATCAAATCTGTGCTCCGGTAGATCCTTAACTAGTTTCTTCTTAGAGAGTTTACATAAGTTTCTAAGGTTACAATGTCCAAGTTTTCTTATGCCAAAGCCAGGAATGATCTTCCATTGCACTTAGGCAAGGTAAATATTGGCTTCTTATGTCTTCTATGTTCAAAGTGTAAACATTCTCTTCCCTATTGGATGAGAGAATATATTCTTCCTTGGAATTGTGTAATAAGCATTTATCATTCATAAAATTCACAAGGTACCCTTCCTCACATAACTGACATATGCTATTGAGGTTGTGTTTAAGACCCTTAACAAATAAAACATTTGAAATCAATGTTTTTCCTAGAAGAACAATATTACCAATACCAACAATTTTTCCATTAGCATTATCTCCGAAAGTTACCTTTCCTCATTTCGTTTTGATAATCTTTTCAAAATAGCTTTTGTTACCAGTAATGTGCTGGGAACATCCACTATCAATGTACCATGTATTGTTGTTGGTACTTCCCCTATCTGCCTGAAAAGAAGAAGAGAATTATACTTTCGGAATCCAAACATTCATGGATCCAGAATTTCCAGAAAACAAACTTTTAGGAACCCACACTTTCTTAGAAAAATAGGCTTTATGAAAACCTAGAGATTGAGTTTTGTTTAAGGAACAATTCCTTTCCCAGTGACCACCACATTGACACATGGTATAAAATTTGGCACTTTTTGGAAAAAAGTAGTTGTTACTAAAAATTGGTTTTGAATGAGTATAACCAAATCCGGATTTATTTCTTAAAGGTTGTATTTGAGAATAAATTTTTTCAAAACGTTCCTTACCATGGGTAATGTTTGATAAACACTTCTTTAAGGAAAAAAGTTCGTACTTGAGTTTGATAACCAAGTTTTTATCTTTAAAATCATCAGATTTAGAACTAGATCTAGGCTCGATAACATTTTTCTTAGAAATTACTTTTTCAAACTCTTTAGGAAGTTTGTTCTTCTCAGAACGTACTTCCTCAAGATTTTTTGAAATACTTATAAAATCAGAATTTTTCTTATCATGATCTTTAGAAAGATCTGATATCGCTTTTGTAAGAATAGAATTTCTAGAGTTTTTTTTATCAAGTTTCTTATTGAGTTTAGAGTTCTCAATATCATGAAGTTCAGCAAACCTAAAAACATCTTCATAGGTAGGTGAATTATTTTCTTCATCAGAAGAGGATTATTCATCTGAGGAGTTATAATACTTACTATCATTAGAATTTAAAGATAAATTGGTCAATGATTCAGCATTTCGTACCATAGACATAAAAAAATTATTTTCAATAGGTAATCATTCTATAAGACCAAGATTCTTCTATCCGGAAGAATCATAATCAGAAGATTCATCTGAAGAGTCACCACCACTGGCACTCCAGGTATCATTTGATTTCAGAACCATCTTAGCTTTGGCTTTATAATACCTCTTTCTGTTCCTGTCTGAATGCCTTTATTTCCTTTCTTTCTTTTTGAGTAGAGGGCAATATGGTCTAATATGTCTAGCTCTCTTGCATTTGTAACAAGTAACTTCTCCATCTTTCATATCTTTCCTTTGCTTTTTCTTATACTTTGATTGAAAATTTCTCTGGCCAGCTATCTTGTTCATCTATCAAGCAAGATTTGCTAACTCATTTTCTGAGATTTCACTTTCACTAGAATATGATTGAACAATAATCTTCTTAGACTTGGATCTGGTTACTCTCTCAAGTGTCTTAGCTTTCATCTGATTTGATGTTATTGTAAAAGCAACAGTACCATTCCCATTCTTCTTTTTGATGTTTTCATCATCTCTCTTCATTTTGGCTTCATGTTGGAGAAGAGTTCCGAATAACTCATCAAGAGAAATTTTAGTGACCTTCCTGTTCTCATCTACAGCAGTTCTTTTGGATTCACACTCATTGGGCATAATATCAATTATCTTATCCACAAGTGCTTCATCATCTAACCCTTTCGATCCCATAGACTGTAAACTATTGACAATAGTCATAAACCCCTGTTGAACTTTACAAATTTTTTCACCATAAGGAAAATTGAATCCATGGTATTCAGTTCTAAGCATAGCTCTCCTAGTCTCAATCACTTTAGAAGTACAAAATTGTGTAACCTCTATCTTCTTCCAGATACAATTAGATTCTTCACAAGAAGAAATTTGGCTATATATATTTCTAGTCATTGAACAAAGTAAGGTATTGTGTACCTTATAATTGAGTTGATACTCTTGATTTTCCTGGTTAGTGAAAGTTCTAACTTCCTTATCTGGAATTTTATAATCTCCAGTAATCATAACAAAGTTTTTCACTCCAGTATTGATAACAAATGTCTTCATTCGATCTCTCCAGTATTCATAGTCATTACCATCAAAGATTGGTGGTCTTGTAGGATTTATATTCTCTATAGAACCAACATTGACTCCTGCCATACTAAAACAACCTGGGCAACAAAACTAGTTAGTAGAAAAAGTTCTTAACCACAAAGATTGGAATGACAATGTTTGGAATGACAATGTTCAGAATGACAACGATCGGAATGAAAAAGTTCGGAATGACAAAGTGAGTAAGAAAAAAATATAGGTGAGTACAAGTATTTCAGAGAACTACTCTGATACCGATTGTAGGATCGAAATAATGATGTAGATGCTCAATATACAATAGGGGGAGGGTGAATTGTATACATTAAAAATTCCTTTAATCCTTTAATGTTGGTTACAGACAACTAAGTTTTCCTTAGATAAGGAAAGTTCTATGTTTAACAAAGTTAAACTAAGAAAATTCACAACACCTCTAACACCAATTGAAAAATTGGATTAAGGAATGAAGTTATAAACTTCATTTTCTATGTACTTTCTTAAAACTGGAAAGAGATTCTGAAAGTTGGTTCCGGAAATATTAATCTGGAAATTGAAACTTAACTAAAGATTACAATATGAGATTCTACCTTAAATCATATAGAATCTAAATGGAATAGAGTACAAGTAAGGAAGTATAAAAAAGTTATACTTTCCTTACAATACAATATGCAGCAGAAACAATCAAGTAGTAAAACTACAAGTAACAAGATATATGTCTTTTAACCCAAAGAGAAGGGTATCCAAAAACCGTGAATAAAGGTCCCTTGATTTATACTTTGATGCATGTTTGTCTTACCCACACCAGGGTAATCCCTCGAAATGAAGATCGGAATCTCTGTCTTGCTATCCCCACAAGTCCTCAACTTCAAGTTAGTTGGAACCATTGTATTCCTCAGTAAGGAAGCCCTCGAACTTCATGGTAGTCGACAGCTCTGTCTTCCTATCCACGGAAGTCCTCAAATGTAATCACCAACATTCGGAGTCTCACAAGCTTGGAGATTTAATAAGAGACTCTCTCTAGAAATCACTTCAAGTATGTGACCACATGAGTCGAAGATCAGTATCGATCTCTTTCAAATGAGATCCTATTTATAGGCTCGGTCGACCTCCTTTCCAACGGTCACATCTTCCTTAAAAGTCGGAGGGACCTGTACACATGTCACTTAACCAACGGTTAGTTTATAATGGAATAAAAAACATCATTTTGTAACAAAACAAGTGTAACAGAAAGTACGAAATCATTTTAAGTATAACTCAAGAAGTTCTTAGTGAAGATTCAGAGTGTAATAAAAAATATTAAAGAGAGGAAAAATTATAAAAGTGTAAGCAAAATGAAAGTTCGGAGTCTACGCAAAAAATAATATTTGGAGTCTAAATAAATTTGTAGGGTATAAAGCAAAGATGATCAGATTCTGTTTAATAATTGAATTTGGAATGAGAATTCAGAATGACAATTCATCATCAGAATTCGTAATGAGAATTTGTAATCAGGATTCGTCATTAGATTTCGGTGTCGAACTTCATGAGAGTTCGTATCCAGAATTTGAAGTGGAACGTTATTAGAGTTCGTATCCATAATTCGGAGTGGAACTTCATTAAAGTTCTCATACAGAATTTGGAGTCTAAAACAAAATGCTTTATATCAAGGGTTTAAATGATTCTGAGAATATAGAAATTATTCTGATTCTTATACTTAAGAAATATATGGATATAGATAATGAAAATATGATAAGGATAATTTTCCTTATAAATGCAATTTTCCTTAAAGATAAGGTGTTTTTGATTTTCAAAACAAGTAGGAATGAAAACGTCTTAAGGAAAAACATATTGACTCAACACATTCATGAGACACTACCATGATACCATGGAAGAAACATTATTTGGATCCACTTACACTCTAGCCTTTTAGACGAACTGGAACTAGAAGTTCACATTATCAATCCAAAAATTATATTTAGATATATTGGTGTAATGATAATTATTTATCACTTTACTCATGATAATTTAAAGATGTTATACATATTTTTCTACGTACTATGAATAAACTGTGATGATTTTGGAAAAAACCACCACAAATTATTCCATAAAAGGATGAATGGTAAAATTAATCATGGCAATATATTCAAATGATACCTTCTTCAAACTGAACAACATCACTATGAACTCATATATTCCTTACCTACATGAATATAAATTTATAGGTTTCTCTGATGGTCTCAATAGCATATGATGATACCCAGATCTAAATTCAATATTATATAAAATACATGAACGTAACCTCTGATCAAAGAGAGAATCGATGCATTATATGAGATTTTGGTTCTTGACTATCATCTTGTTCAATATCCAATAGTCCACACTCAAGAACAATTTAATATCATCATTATTAATAAAATAATTAAATAACACAATAGTGGATTACTAGGTCATTTGAATCCTTTAACATCTATACCACCCAAATTAATCTTCAATCCCATAAAATCCATTGGTTCTATACTCTATGGTGGGATATAAACTAGATATGATCATGCCACCTAATTGATCTTGAAATTAATATCATTATCTGGTGGTAATCAAAATAACTACATAGAAAAAACATCTTGAAAATTGTGTACCAGTAGAGGAAATGATTTTTTCTACATTCGATCATCTTATAGATAATTTCCTTATATTTGAGATATGAGAAAATTCAGTGTGCACCAAATTTGACCTACATGACAAGCTATAGGATCCCACTCAGCCTCATGAAAAGAGAATTCAATTTATAGTGATAGAAAGAAAACTCTCCTCTATTAATAGTTGAGTTTACCCTGCTATATAACTAAAAAATACATACCTAGAATAAAATCAAAAAAATTCATTTCTAGCACAAAAAATTCTCAAATGAAATGGTAACTGAAAATTTCTTGTCAATGTGAAATAAAACTTTTGATATCATCTTATCGAACTACCAATAGCGCTTCGATGGTCAAAATACCATCCAATATTTCAAAAAAAGGTGTAAAAACATTTTATTAAGAGAAAATTTAAGGGAATGAAATTCACCTCCATCAAACAAAATACATGCATAGGTAGATGATAAAAGTGTCACCCATCTGATGGAATATGTTCCTCTATCCAAACTAACTATTGTATGCTCATAAAATGAATCTGGAATTCCCTTTACCCTAGGATATAATATGAATCTTCTATAAATATTCCTCTATATAGTCATATCACTCCTACATTAGGGTACCATGCCTCCTTACATAACTTGAGAAACCAATATAACACTACCTTGCAGAATACTAAGGGGATGAAGTGTCAATCAAATAATCTTATACCTGTCCTAATACCCTACCCAGATTGTTCTACATCATTCACATACAAAAAAACCATAGGTAGAATCTTCTACTACAAATAAGAACCCCCTAACAATGAATACAAATAGTATGACCCCTTGTGGCCAAATTTTCCACAACAATATCAGTAGAATGGAACATGGTCCTAATATGGTTTCCCACTAACCTAGATGATCTTCCTATTGTTTATTTTGAGATAACTATCATATAGGCACTTCATTCCAATATAAGAAAAGATCGAATTTTCAATAATAAAATATTCTATCAACTAATTGGGGACTATCTAAGATTTCAATCCTTGATGAGAGCATGTTTCATCACATTTGTAATGATACACAAGTGAAATGTGATCACCTATAACATGATATCCTAGTGAAGCCCATCCTATAAATGCATTCCCCTAGAAATCCATTTAAATACTAATTTTGGTGAAAATCACTAGATGTTGGTGAAATATCCTACACAGTTCATGAAAAACATGCCCTCCTGGGTCATGTTTATGAGATTATAAGGATTCTCATCCCAGAATGTCTAAGGATAGATGTGGATAACAACAACATATCTAGATCCTTATTGGAAAAAACATTTTTCTACTTAGGAAAATATAATGTGTCCTACAAAATCATAACTTGTCCATGAATCAAGTATGAAGCAACTTAACCATCATTTATATAGGTTTGTCTAGTTTTTAAAGATTTTTTGCACTAAATCACTCCAAATATCAGCTTCCCAGGGGCCTTTTACCAAATTTATGTATCAAGATGATGTTGTTGAAACTATATCACCAACATAGACATCAAGGGTACAATGAAAAATTTAACACATTACATGGATATCATAACCCTCATTATATTATCATGAAGATAAACATTAATAAAATATTAAATATCTACAATGAGCTCTGTTTCAACTATATTATAGGAATTTTGTTTTCCATTATACTAATTCTCAATTCAGAGACAATAAGGAGGAATTTTATCTATAAGAAAAAAACACTCCTTATAACACTAGATAAAAATAAGGAACCCATTATAATTTGAAAAAATAGAGAACCACTAGTTCATAGGCTCTCCAAAAATGGATTAACATGTGAATTTGGATGACGTGGATAATCTTTTATTCCATTTTTCATTAGATATAACAAGGATAAAATTTCATAGTTTATCCTTGAAAATATCTCACATAAAATAAAATTTTCACTATCATGAACAATTCATGTTTATATATATCCCTATTTTACAATCATGATTAGTGCATACACATTTTTTTCCATAACTAGAATCAAGTGAAAATATTATGAAATACTGAAATCCCACAACATGTTAATTACTCAAGGGGAAATAATATCAACCATAAAAAGTGAATACCATGAACAACAATTCCATCTAGGGAAAACCATTTGTTACACAATACATGGGCTGGATAATCCCATACATAGGATCATTACCATGTCCACACACATCCTCATCTCCATTATACCATTCTCAAAGAGTAGGGAAACATAAAATATATTGAACCACATTGCAATATTCTAAGATTTGGTAGTCCCTTGCATGAAAAAACACGGTTGGTTACTAGACCTCATGTATTCATTCCCGTAAGCAAGAGGCTTATAAATAGTAGTGGAGGTTTAGAAAACATAGTGGGGAGAAAATACCCCTGGTAAATTGCTTCAATATATTTAATAGAAAAAAATCATTGTAAAAGGTATACTGAAAATTGTACTTCATATAGTGGTAAGACAAAGGATGAGCCACGTAAACCAAATAGTAATGAATCATGTAATGTATGGCTGAAAAATATTAAAATGAAATGATTTTAGTAAAAAAGAGAAAAGATAAATATGATTCAAAAAACTCAAAAGGTCCTTGTCTCGAATCTATGGTTGGCCCTATGTCCAAGCTCCAAACTATCTATCAATTAATAATAAAATACAGGGTCCTTTTTCTTTATCTAAAAATTTACCCAGGTAATCATCTTGGGTAACAAACTAGGACCTAAATTTGGTGTGAGTATATCCTAGTAGGTCAAAATCAACATTTCTTAACAAAACTAGTATTTTTGTTTTCTAATGCAATAATGCGATAAACATGTGTTTTAATTAATCAATTAATATAGTAAGAAAATCCATAGGTTTTGGAACTATGAAAAAAATATATAGGAGAATATATAATTATGATGTCCTCCATAACAACAAGTCTATTACACAATCATATGACTAGGACAATCATAGGTACATTCATATCAATAAAACTCTTCCATGCCATAAAATATTTGAAACATAACTGGGACAAGGCCTATATGTGTTATAGAATAAATGGTAAAATTCATCAATATTCTTATTTTAGAATAATATGGCCAATCCCTCTATATAATCATTTTAGAATTACCGGTTCAGGCCCTATATATATGCATTTTATCATAAATTGGACAAGTCCTACTAGTATTACAACATAATCAGGCCAAGACCAATAACCATTATAGAAAAAAGGTCAATCCCAATAATAATTATTGAATAACCAGGAAAATACCTCTATATATGTATTTTATCATAACTAGGACAAGACCTAAAAGAGTTATAACATAATCAGGAAGCACTATATATAATAATTTTAGCATAACTTGGCAAAGTCTCCTATATAAGAATTTTAGCATAACCAGGCCAAGCCCTATTATAATTATATAATAAATGATCCACATCGTCTATTTTTGAATTTCATAACATCTTACACCTTATATAATAATGGAATTCATAACACTGCATTTATCATAATAAACAAAGGATAACTCATCCTATTACCTTATACATTTCAATTCACTTTCTCTCATCGATTTACATCTTAACCAGTTATAATTCTTGTTTACACAACCATTTGATTTCAAATATTCACCGATCATTTCAATAAACAAGCCTTCTTTTTTTCAAGTGATCCAATCATAGTCATTCAAATAAGGTTTCATGTCATGTTCACTGATTAAATAAGATAATAGACAATTCATTATCTTTTAAGGGTAGGATAACCCTACATCTATCAATAATCTTGGTCTCGACCACGTTGGATCCCCAGGGATCATCAGAGCATTCCAATCACTAGATTATCATAACATATTATTCTATTAGTTAAAATGAACTTTGTGTTGGTGAGATCATATAATATTTCACAAAACTAAGAAAATTAAAATAGACCATATGGATTTGTTCTTGACCACCATCCAATATTAATGAATCAAATAAAAAATCTTAACTATGAAAACCAATGAAGATCCATGGAGAAGGAGATAAAAAGGAAAATGTATATCACACAACAGCCGGAAAAAACACAATTCATTAGTAGCCATGAGATGACCCCATAATAATGAAGAATATGGTAAGAGAAAGTTGGAAACCAAAATGGATAAACTCACCAGATATTTAATTCTATATCGAGACATCTGGAAGGAATTTAGTCTATAAAATATCATTTGGTGTAACTATAGGGTTTGAAAGGTGAAACATTATAGAAAATGAAAATAATATCATACACACATCTTGGTATGAAATTGATGGTTCTGGGATAC
Source organism: Viscum album (assembly GCA_963277665.1). Taxonomy (NCBI): domain Eukaryota; kingdom Viridiplantae; phylum Streptophyta; class Magnoliopsida; order Santalales; family Viscaceae; genus Viscum; species Viscum album. The sequence continues at coordinate 1,882,158,531 of OY728136.1, forward strand.
TCATAATGTGAACCAATTTCAGAATTTTAATTTCTAGATTTATAAGATAAAACAATAAATGAATCACATTTGGTTAAAATAACCTTGATGAATTGTTTCATGATGAGAAAAAAATAAGTGATGTGTAATAATATATTTATTTGGACTAGTTCATTATATAATCCTGGAAATAAGTTCATGTAACGTAAAATGATCATGTCATTAAAGTTTCAAGTCGACACCTATCAACCTAAATTATGTAAATAATATACAGACCAACATCAATGATTTCCAAAACTAGAGAAAACCATTATATTTCCTTTGGAATATTTATTCTAATATTCCGTAAATTCAAAAAAACAGACATCCCCAAAAATTAAGTTCTTTTCCTCTATAAAACAACTCCACCACTGAAAAAAGGCTTGAACCCAATGGTTTTAATAAGAATTGAAAACCCAAAAGAATAGGACATTAGAAATCTCAATAGGGTGGAACATGGAAATAAATGTGATCATATATCCACCACCTTCTCACAATCAACTGAATGTACTCCATCTGACCACCTAGAAAGGATTTACTGATCTCACTCTTAAAGGTGGAGCTGGTGCAGATCCCCTTCCACTAAAAATTTGTAGAATGGTCCAAACAATCATATAATTACTCCGTATTATTCTATTGGTTCTTTAATAAACTAGGGATCTATCACAATAGGGCTTCATATGACCCTACATACCAAACTAATGATAAATATTATAGATACCGGGAAAGAGGTTTGGTTACTACATGCTTCTAAAGAAAGATGATATTAATGCTTCCAACTACTATATGAGTTACTCACATATTAAGGGACTGATCCAATTTTACCAATTCCTATAGATTCTCAAAGTTTACGGTCAGTAATGATGTGCTAGTTCACTATCTAAATGATGGTGGTCAATGAAAACATGTTCACGTAAGATCAAATGGCGTGTGTCTTCCCATACTCAAAACGTATGGCCTCAAATATCTTGCCACACTGAGGAAAGGAATGAACTATTGAATCCCCAAAAAATTAGGCAAAAAATCCATAATAGAAAGAGGTCCCATACCCAGGTTCATAAAGTCTGTAGATTTTTTAGTTCTCATTATTTGAGGAGGTAGATAATCAAAATAGGATGTATGGAAATTCCCCCAGAACCTGGATTGTTGATGATCTGCCTAAGTCAACACATCCCACTATATATTGGTTGAATATCGTAGAATGTATGATATCTATGTGACTCTCATATCAGGAAGATTATCTAAATGATCATAAATAGATATCTTCACCTATATCCTAGACTATATATCTAATATAATTCCATCCCCAAAAAACTAGTCTTCTGATACTACTAAAAATCTTATGTCAACTCTCCCATATTAGATCTACGAAACAAGGCTCCTTAGATGTTCTTCATGATCCCTAATAATCCCTATCAATGTTGGAATCGTTTCCCTTATCAATAATTTTAGGAGTAGACTCCTGTGGTTCTTTGTGGGAAAATAAATGTGGATTCAAGCCCATCACCTTTGGAGCATGTTCAATATCACCTTCCCAGATTATGACTCAATGATTTTATAGTGAAATATCTCTATAATTCCATTAACATGACTAAAAATAGGATTTTATAATAATTTATTTTACTGAAACAATAACAGGACTAGTAAAATCCTTCCTATAAAAATCCACACCCCTATACCAAATCCTATTTATAGGTTTGGGATGTATATAATATAATAAAAGACATGGGATACCCTCCCTACAATCCACTACAATGGCCAAAACAAAGGATAGGTCTCTAATATCACATTAGGGGTTCTAGTAGATAGTGTTTCAATTGAATGTTATATAGGAAAACACCCTTAATGTTTCTACTAAAAATCACATTTAATAGTAACCATATCATTTAATTTTTACAATTATCCACTTCATGGATTATATATATATATATATATATATATGTATCATGGTATAGTTATGTGAGTCATCATTCTTATGTTTTAAAGTAATATATATTTTATGTCACAAATCGAACATCACAAAATTATAACCAACATTTTAAAAAAATTCAACCACATAGATCACTATTTCGAATTTATATAGGCACACACACTCTTTAAATTTTAATTTAAATCCCATAAATTTTGAATAATAGAATTTTACATCATGAATATTAATATTCATAAGTCGCAACCAATATAAAATTGTTGAATTTATGGTTCTACCATTATAATATACGTTAAATGACAATTTATGTTGATTAAAAACATTTATTGACCAGTTATATATCACATTTATCCTTCAAAAATTCTATTTATATTTTAGGTATAATAATTGTGGAACCATATCATGCTATAAGAAATGAAATTAGTAATGTAAATATGGCATGGATTATGCATGAAAAGTGAATCCTTATCTTCCTATAATGATTCTTGTGATAACAACTCCTTTTTATAATAAGAAAAGGGGAAAGGTTAAACCACAATAATAATAATAATAATAATACAAATAATATGTGTCACCAAATGATTAAATAATTACAATCATAATATGAATAAACAAACCCATCAATTCCCATTCTAGGTAATGTGTATTTTCACAATACATAGGTTAGCTACTCTTAGGAACAATTTCATTACCATATTTCGACACATTATTATTTTTTTATTACCAAACAAAATAGAATGGAAAGGGGATAGAATGAACTGATACCACTTACAACACCTAGGTTACGGTTCACTTATTAATAACTAAACCCGAGAACCACCAGACATCAAGCATTTCTATACGTATGTAAAAGGCTAATGACTAGTAGTGAGGGTATATTATAATATGATTGGGAGACTATAACCTCATATTAGAGTAATTTATTAACGTATAGTTATATAATTAAATTTGGAAGAAAATATCAAAATAAGTAAATAGAATGAAAAAATAGATAAATATCATAAAAAATGGTTAAAACCATATCCACTTTCATATATAAAAAATATTCCCATGTGATGGTAATATTTAAAAAATGGGCCACAAATGGGAAATAGAGAAGCATTCATATTCAACATGCTCTAAAAAAATGATATACGACCCAAAATATATCTCCAAAATCATTGTGAGTATAGGATTAGTCCACTTATTCCATACTCTATCTTAGTATAAGAAATCAGGAATCCATTACTAAACCATTCCCTTTGTTTCTACCTATAATCTTGAGGTATGTGCTTGTATAACAATAATAATGGTTGTAAACTAATAAGTGGTACAACTTAAATCTCAAGTACAAGTGGTGATCAACCAATCCATAAATAAAGAGAAATTATACAATAAATAAAGATCCCATCTACAGCCTATAATGATATTCCAATTGTCATGAAAGTATGAAATACACTGAATAATCTTGTATTATAATTGAGAGGGCTAGGACCCGTAGCTATTAACCAAGGATTCCGCATTGAGTCTATGGATCTAATGCATAGTAAACTTTGTGTAATTTATACCTACATGGGATTAGAACCTAGGGTCCATGGATTAGTCATCCTCTTCACGTTCATGGAGATCATATACAGAAAAATCGGTACTGTCCTGGGTGGAGAAGAAGGAGTATGTCCATGTTGGTCCAGGAAAGATAGATCCAAGGTAATATTCCACACCATATAATATAAAACATGCATGACTATCATTAGTGAAAAACCATGATACATCACATTAGTTATATACCATGTCATCTGTGAGTAAGATAATTTAAAAAATTATTTAAGGGACTATGTTACTATTCATTATACTTATCAATTGAATTAATATTGTTGAATAAATTTATAAATTAATATTAATGTGATAAGAAGTGGGTTCATGTTAGTTTCTATGGTTCTTCACAAGTAAATTGAATTGTTAGAGTTAAGCTAATGGACTTCCATTTCATTCAAAAAATCACATTTATTCTATTTCATTACACATTTAATTCACAAATGACAAGGATTTAGAAGAGGTAATTAACCATTTACAATTATTTCAGTCTACATTTATCTCTCATTAATAATTAGTGAGATTAACTCATCCTAGGGGTGGAATAGTCCTAAACATTGAATTAATCAACCTCATCGGTTGTTCAGGTTGAGTTGAAAACTGATATCAATATATATGGGTTTAATAACATAGTCAAATCATTTAAATAATAAATTAAATGATTTATTAATTACCATTGAAATTCTGGTAAATTTCAGCATGCGTGCGACAGAAAAAATGTATAAACACAAAATTCTTTAAGGAAAATGTATTGACTGACAACCTATGATTGATAATACACTCCTAGTTTTTTTCATCTTTTATATTAGATTATAATGTGTGTGGTAGAAGAGAGATATGAATACCTTGAATATAGGGAATATTATATTTTATAGATTTATCATTCCACACAGCGTGACCAATGAATAAAGTCATAAATAAGATCGAATAACTCACATGTTAATATTTTACATGACTAACTATGTAACGACCCGGACCCGAGCAGCCACCCGAACAGTGCTAAACAAGTTGGGTGTTACTACCTTAGGTGCACCTCCCTGAATTCCAAAGGTTTCCAACTAGCAGCGAGGGTCTTTTAGGTATAGTGGGGAGGCTATACCCTCTCGGAGGATAAATAGGGTACTGGTCCATGTTTAATAACTAAGATGCCGCAGAATAAACGACACAACAGACTCAAACTAGACCTGCATAGCGGAAGCACATTCAATAACAATATATATCAGAAGAAATAATTATAAACAATAGCAGTGGAAATAAATATGACACCATGCTGAACACCAAAATAAACTACTAAAAAAACCAAGCATGCATCTATAAAAAGCGAATATACAAAAGGGAGCCAATGGATAACCAACTGTAGCTACATCACAAATAATCATGCCAATACAAGAAAGAAAGAGAAACAAATTAAACTCCAGCTAGGCCAGACCTCAAGGTCTATACCATCTCTATGCAACAACTAACGCAGCCCAGCTCCTAAACCTGGCGACATTCCTACACGTAAAGCCATAAAGTCTGCATGCGTCCCGAAGGTCCCGTGTAGGTTGTGAAACAAATCTCAGTAGGATACCACCCAATGGTGCGTACCTAATATATGTGTTTAAGGAGACATGAATTTATAAGACAAGCAGTAAATAGTACAATTTAAAAATAAACACAAACCCCACTGGTGCTCAACAGCCACCGTGGAGTGTCACCTGATTCAGCCAACGCCGGAATCTCTTTCATGTAACCCGGCACCATGTGCCTCCTGACACCACGTGTATCAAGTACTGACATCCCAAAGGCATGCCCAAGAATAGTAACCCAGCACCACGGGCTTCCTGACACCTCGCGTCTAACGTACCGAACTCTCGAAGGAACACCCAAGAATGGTAACTCGACACCACGTTCCTCCTAACACCTTGTGTCTCAAGTACCGACGTCGTGAAGGAACGCCGAAGAATTAACCCAGAGGAACAGCGACATCTGACCTCAAATCACAGCGAGCCTCAACACCCAACCCGATATCCTCAAGGCTATCCCCCGAAGGCTCCTCTTCTTCCACGTGGATTTCTACGGAAATCACCCCCATCAAAAATACCTAAACTGCATCTACAGGGGCCTTTACCAACATGAGTGGTCAAAACCACCTCATCACGGAGTATCTATGTGTACTCAGTACTCAATGTTCCGGGTGAGCGGTAATCCCCAAAATAGTACCTAAGCCACCACACATATGAAACCTCATGACCCTGCGACCCTGCCACTCAAGTCCGATGGCCTTTACATCCATGCAATCTAGGCGATGCCCAACCTAACAGTCATCCTACCTCAAGTCGACGTCCATGACGCCCAATCCCGTGGTCAAAACTACCCAAAGTAACCCGGTACAAGCCCAACCTGACGGGTGTACTACCTCAAACCGACATCCATGACGCCCAATCCCATGGTCAAGACCACCCATGTAACTCGAGCCATGCCCATCACTACCAAAAGGTTCCAGCATAAGAAATTCAACATTCACATACATAATCAAAAGGATTACTTTTAAACAAGAAGACAACCCAACCGTTGAAATGCGCCAACTATGTCTTGTCTCATACCAACACTAAGGTCTCTAAGGCCTCTTACCATACACATCGATGTTCTAGAAACTAAACATAGTAGTTTATAACAACATAAATCAATTCATACCATTTTGGAACCCCTAGCCAAAATGCCCCATTTGAGCAACAACCCTTCTCCCAACCATGCCCAATCAAAATAGGTAAAGCACATACCCAAAGGCATCCCACGGGTCTAATAAATCGTTAAATATGCAATATCAGATAAATTAGGGTCTTTCTCAAAATTTACAAAAACACACAATAGGTCGTGCCACCAAAATGTCTACAAAAACACGAAAGAAGGTATGCACCACCTACCTCGTACTAGTACGATGTTACTCCTCTGATGGAAACCTCCAATTAGGTCTAAAATGTGGTAGAACTACAAAAGAATAAAAACCAATCAAACTATTATAACTTGATGTAGGGAAGAAATTAGAAAAAAACGACTCATGGGGAATCAAGGCCTTACCGAGGGAGTTCCAAAGCATCAAACTGTGGTTGAAAGGGAGTTTGGATGAAGATCTGGGAGCAAGAAGAAGGTCTGGCTGACTCTCCCCTCATAGGTCTCAAGTGGGAGGAAGAAAGAGAAGAGAAATGAGGAATTACGGGTGTCCCGAAACATAAAAACCCTAACATTAAGTGGCCGCACGGTTAACCCACATGGTTTATCAAACCGTGCGCCAACCGTGTGGTTTCTACTGCCTTACCCAAGAACTTCACATGGCAAACCCACATGGTTTCGAAAACCGTGTGTTGCTCATGCCGAGCCCACTGTCTCACCGCAGATACTTCACAAGGTTTTTCCACATGGTTTGGAAAACCGTGCACCAGCCGTGCACTCCTGCATTACCTCTCCAAAATCATGCATTTGAACTGGAATCGTCCAAATTCTCCGATTTTTCTGAAAAGCGAGTCAAAAATTCAAACAGGGTCAGGGTTTTGACCCTTTCCAAAATCATGGGTTCTTACAATATCCCCACCTTAATATAGCTCATCCCCAAGCTATCAAAAAAAAAACTCGGGGATGGCACTGAACATAACACCCTGATCAAAGAAACCATGACTTCCCCGATCACAAGGTTCTGGCTAAATTCCTCAAGGGGCTCCCCACCATAGGAATTTCCTAGCTTTGTATCAACCCAAAAAAACACAGAACGAGAAAAGGTTCTCAAACCTGTGTTCCAGACTCAAGATCCTCCTATGACACATCGTCACCCTTGCCCCTCATTGGAGCTCCCGTGTCGTTTTTCGACTCCCAAACGTATCCTGCACCGCATCAATGTCCGCCTCCATGAGGCCCTGCATCCCATGGATGCTCAAAATAAACATGGGGCCTAGCACCTCATGTAACCCACATACTCGATGTGACGGTGCCCATGCCACCTCATGTAACCCGCATCCTCGATTCCCCGATGCCCATGGAACCTCAAGGAACCCGCATCCTCAATGCCCCGATGCCCTTGGCACCTAATACATATATAAATATTATATCACGCACATGAGATGGCACCAAACTCACTGACAAACATATAGTCAATCGACATCAAACATTTTCACCTCATTCACTCAAAACGTAAATGCCTCTACAGGTCATGCCAAAAGAGAACAATGAAAAGATCTCAGTCACACCCGTGGTGTACCTCTAGCTTCCATCGGCTCACCAGCCTGCTCAGCCTCTGGTAGTTCCACGACATGCACCTGTCTTGAAACACGGCTGCCTGATGCCTAACCTCCCTACAGTGCTTCTCCAGTCACAAGCCACTAACCCCTCAGGTGGGTCTCGTCTTCTCTGTCACATCCTCCCCGTGCAGATGAACCTCGGCTACCCTCGCCTGGTACCGAACCTGAACAAACTCCGGATTCCACTGTCTGTCCTGGTCTCTGCATGCCGACTATCTGAGAATGCTGTCTGCAAAACCTCTCCAAATGCCCGACCTGTCCACATGCCCGAAACTCCTTAGGAGGCCTATCGTACCGATTCTGAACAAGTCCTGACTTTCCACACTCGAAGAAAATCATTTAAGAACTACCACAAGGTGGTCTAGCTGAATCCATGGCCTAACTTCCATGCTGGGACTCATCCCATCCTCACTTCCTGCTATCTGAGCCATCCCTAGAAATTGTCTTCCTTCTAAACTAGTGTCTATCCATCTAGTTTCCCTCTACTATGAGTGCCTGGTTCACTGCCTCTGAGAAAGAACGAAGCCTGAAAATATTCACATGTACCCAGATGGCATGTATTATCCCATCCTCGAAACGCCTCACCCTAGCTGCGTCATCTCTTACCATACCAGGTGAAAAAAGAGATAACTATGTGAAGGTAGCTGCGTAGTCCATGACAGACATATCTCCCTACTGAAGACTCAAGAACTCCTGAGCTCTCTCTGCCCTCAATGTCCTTGGATAGAAGTGCTCAAAAAACATGTCCTCGAAGTCCTTCCAAGCGAGTCCCTCGTGCCTACGAGCATGTACCTATACATCCCACCAACGCATTGCTGGGCCACTCAGCATGTACGTCACCAGCTTGACCCTCCACCCTGGAGGCATCTTGAGCTACTTGAAGATCATATGCATGCTCTCTATCCCGCTCTCATCCTCCTGCGGACCACCCTCACCATGAAAAATTGGCGGGTGTTGTGACTAGAACTCCCGCATCAGATATTCTATAAAATGATCTTTACCCTATGTGCTTCTATCAATCCAATGTAGGACACGTACCAGGCTAGCTCAAAGCTACTTATAAAGCCATGGTCTGAACGCTGCCAATCCCGGATACTGCCCTGCCTACACTGGATCCTAAAACCGATCATGTCCCTGAGCCTATACATATGGATCATACTCGGCCTGCACCGGATTCTGAACCTAATCATGCGGCTCTATATCTTCTCCTTCTTGATGCTCCATCGAGTTGTGAAGGAGTAACCCGCTGAATACCATAAATGGTCAAACAACCCATATATATATAACCATATATTATACGCAGATAAGGAAAGCAGTAAAAGGTAGTGTATAAAAACTACACATACTCCCCCTCACCGCGACCCATGCCCCGCGGCATCCTGGCCTCATGGCCTCCATACCCACCCTCAACAGAGCCAAGTATCAATGTACCTCGTGCCATGATTTTCCTGACAACTCACATTTCTTCAAGACGACGACCGAGTCACCCAATCCTAACAGTTACACTCCCTCAGCCATAGTACATGCCTTCTATCATTAGAGTCAAACCCAAATATCATGCAGTATGGAATTATACAAAATATAAAGCATGGCATACAGATTTTCTCAACTAGAAATTCTATCAAGAATTTCACCAATTCACATTTCAGAGCATACAAGGCATGGCAACTAATTTTTTTCTCACATGGCATTATCACTTAACAAAGAATACAAGCAATTAGGAAATTGAAATACCCTAAAATGTGCCTATCAAAATCCAAGCCAACATGCCTTTCCCTACCATGCCAATTTCTAATTCTCCATTGCCCTACCAGGTTAAGGGTCACATATCACAATCAATAACATCACACACCATGTGAGCCACCAAGGTGGAAATCATATAAACTGTAATTTGATCAGAATAAAAACAGCAATTCCCACCCATGGAAACTTGGTCCATCCCTCATATCTGGGGCTGCAGACACCCAAGAAAAATCTAGAAACCTAGTTCCAGTAACAACCTATCTCCAGTATACCATATCCCATATAGTAAAATCAAAAGAAATAAAAAGAGAAGTCTTAATCTCATTAGTAGCCAGTAAAAAACTGCCACTAAATCCTTGTCAAAAACTCCTCTGATACAACTTTGTAACGACCCGGACCCGAGCAGCCACCCAAATAGTGCTAAACAGGTTGGGTGTTACTACCTTAGGCACACCTCCCCAAACACCAATGGATGCCTACTAGTACAGATGGTCTTTTAGGTATAGTGGGGAGGCTATACCCTCTCGGAGGATAAATTGGGTACTGGTTAGAGTATACTAATAAAGATGCAGCAGAATAAATGACTCAATAGACTCGAACCAGACCCGCATAGAGGAAGTACATTCAATAGCAATAAATAGCTGAAGCATTAAGTATAAACAAAAGATGTGGAAATAAATATAACAGCATAATGAACACCAAATGTAACTACTAAAAAAACCAAGCATGCATCCACGACAAGTAAATATACAAAAGGGCGCCAATGGCTAACCAACTGTAGCTACATAACAAATAAGCATGCTAATATAGGAATGAAAGAGAAAGAAAGTAAACTATAGCTAGGCCAGAGCTCAAGGTCCATACCATCTCCATGCAACAACTAATGCAGAGCAGCTCCTAAATTTGGCCTCTTTCCTGCACATAAACCAATAAAATCTGCACGTGTCATGAAGGGCCCGAGCATGGTGTGATAAAAATCTTAGTAGGATAACACTCAATGGTGCGTACATAATATATGTGTTTCTGTAGACATTTATTTATAAGGCAGCTAGTAAATAGTACAATGCACAAATAAACCCAAACCCCACTGGTGATCAACAGCCACCGTGGAGTGTCACATGCTTTGGCCAATGCTGGAATCTCTATCGTGAAACCCGACACCATGTGTCTCCTGACTCCTCGTGTCTCAAGTACCGACGTCCCGAAGGAACGCCAAGTAATAGTAACCTGGCACCACGTGCTACCTGACACCTCGTGTTTCAAGTACCGACATCCCAAAGGCACGCCCAAGAATGGTAACCCGGCACCACGTGCCTCCTGACATTTCGTGCCTCAAGTACAGACATCCCGAAGGCACGCCCAAGAAGTAACCTAGAGGAACAACGATATCTTCCCTCAAATCACGGTGGGCCTCAGCCCCTAACCCGATATCCGCAATGCTATCCCCAGAAGGCTCCTCAACTTCCATGTTGCTTTCTATGGAAAACAACCCCAACCCAAATACCTAAACCCCAATTACGGAGTCCTCTACCCACACGAGTGGTCAAAACCACATCATCATAGGGTATCTATGTGTGCACACTACTCAATGTTCTGGGTGAGCAGTAATCACCAAAATAGTACCTAAGCCACCACACATCTGACACCTCATGTCCCTGCGACCATGCCGCACATGTTTGATGGCCTTTCCATCCATGTAATCCGAGCCATGCCCAAACTGACCGTCATCCTGCCTCAAGTCGACGTCTATGACGCCCAATCCCGTGGTCAAAACCACCCAAAGTAACCTGGGCAAAGCCCAACCAGATAGCCATACTGCCTCAAACCGACATCCATGATCCCCAATTATGTGGTCAAGACCACCCAAGTAACTCAGGCCATGCCCATCACAACCTGAAGGTTCTAGTATAAGCAATTCAACATTAACTTACATAATCAAAAGGTTAACTTTTACACCGGAAAACAACCCAATAGTTGAAATGCGTCGACTATGTGTTGTCCCATACCAACACTAAGGTCTATAAGGCCTCTTATCATACACATTGATGTTAAATAAACTAAAATTAGCTATTTATAAAAACACAAATCAATTCATTCCATTTTGGCACACCTGGCCAAAATGCCCCATTTGAGCAACGACCCATTGCCCAACCATGCCAAATCAAAACAGGAAAAGGGCATACCCAAAGGCATCCCACGGGTCTAATAAACTGTTTAATATGCAACAGCAGATAAATTATGGTCTTTCTCAAAATACCCAAAACCGCGTCATAGGCCGCGCCACCAAAATGTCCACAAAAACATGAAAGAAGGTATGGACCACCTACCATGTACTAGTACTATGTTACTCCACCGATGGAGACCTCCAACTAGGTATAAAACGTGGTAGATCTACAGAAGAATCAAAATTTCTCAAACTATTATAACTCGATCTAGGGAGGAAATCAGGAAAAACGGCTCATGTTGAATCAAGACCTTACCCAGGGAGTTCCAACACATCAAACGGTGCTTGAAACGGAGTTCAGATGAAGATATGGGGGAAAGAATAAGGTCCAATTGGCTCTCCCTGCGTAGGTCCTGAGTTGGAGGATGAAAGAGAGGAGAAATGAGGAATTCCAGGTGGCCTAGAACATAAAAACCCTAACATGAAGTGGCTGCATGGTTAACCCGCACGGTTTAGCAAACCATGTTCCAACCGTACAGTTGCCACTGCCTTACCCAAGAACATCTCACGGCTAACCCGCACGGTTTGGCAAACTTTGTGCCGCCCGTGCAGAGCCCACTGTCTCACCCCAGATACATCGCACGGTTTGACCACACGGTTTGGAAAATTGTGCGCCAACCGTGTGCACCTGCATTACCTCTCCAAAATCATGCGTTTGAACTGTAATAGTCCAAATTCCCCAATTTTTCTCAGAAAAAAGTCAAAAATTGAAATAGGGTCAGGGTTTTGACCTGTTCAAAAAACCCGGGTTCTTACAAATATCATGTGATTTCGAGATTAACCTATAAAGCTATCAGAATTCCTATTATGGGAGTAAAATGGGGATACAATTGGAAGGATAATATTTTCTTAGAGGGGATGAATATTTTCTTTGTTTAAAAGAGAAAAGGGAAGAAAATTAATTTTTATAGGGTCTTTATAGAGGTGAAACATTTGGCTATATGGATTTTCAAAACCCTATTCCAACTATGAAGCTCCGCAAACTAAGTGGAACTACGGATGTGGGAGAGGTGAATGATTTTCCAAAACCATGCATCACCCTTATTAACTCTATATTCCAAAAATACTACACCCGCAGTTTTTTAGCCTTATGTTCATGGTAAATCTTAACCTTCATCTCCTCTTACTAGGATTCATGGTTAAGCAACTTATTTACTACTAACTGTATTCCAACCGTGAGCCTAATATTGTTTCACATAAAATCAGAGATTCATCCTACTAACAAGCCTTATACACTTCCATATATTTCCTTAAACCCGTATTTACTCCCATTAGATAAGAAATATATATTTATACTGAAATTTAAAGGACTGATACCTCATAAATAACCTGGATGTTACTCCCACATTCATGATAATTTAGTCATCCTCTATGTTAGAACTATATAACATGTAATAAAAATTACATATCATTCCACCCATATTGGTTGAAAATTGTATATAATGTTTAGAATAAATTATACATGACCCATGCTCACTGGTGAGGCTCAATACAAAACTATTAATTTCAATTAAATAAGAATTTTTGAATTAAATTATGGATTCATTGATTTCAAAATTAACCCTTCGGTCCACATGATATTTTTTTCTAAAATTCCCCTCTACCCAATTATGCCAACATAGGCATCTTTGATCATCCAAATAACCAAAATTCATTCATCTCCTATATTTCTCCTTCTTTTTAATATTTCAGGAAATAGAATTCCTATAAATCCCTATGAGTTTAGTTATTTATTTAAAATCACGTGTTTTGTATATCTTATGATATAAAAAACATAAAAATAAAATGATAAATTCATTATTTAATTATTGTATTATATAAAAATAAAAATTTAAAATCCATAAAATATAATTTAATGAAATATAATTAATAATATTAAGTATGCAAGGAAACAACATATAGATATGAATGTAATATAATAGTCATATATATGGCGATTATTTCAAAACCTGAAGAATTATTTTAGAGATTTATGTATCTATATATATATATATGAATCTAATATAATAGTCATATATATGGCCATTGTTTATATAATTATTGAACATATGGCGGTTGAATATATGGTCATTAGATATGTGTTCCTTGGATATAATTTTATCCAATTTGTAAATTGATAGAATGTAATTATAAATCATTAATTAAAATGACAAATTTAAAATTATGTATTTATATTGTTAACATATTATTATATTTATATATTTTTTTGGTTAACAGAATTAAATGAGATATTTAAATTGTAGTGGATTGATAAATTATATTGGTTATATTGGAAATAAACAATTTTAATTGGATGTGATTAAAATGAATTATTTTTAAGAAAGGATATCTTTCAATGAATTTATTCTTTCTATGTTTTGTGTGTTTTTATCCTAATTAATAAAATTTGACAGATTTAAATGATTATTATAATAAAATATAATTTTTCAATTTAGAAAAAATAAATTAACACTCATTTAACTATTAAATCATATGAACTAATAATAAGAACACTTAATTTCTAATGTCATATGCCTATAAAATTAATTTATTATTTATATATTATATATTTTCAATTAAAAATAAAATTTCATATATTTTTACATGAATTTGATTAAATGGTGTCTAAATTTTTAATCATCATTTTTAATGAGGTTATTGGTTAAATATAATTTTTTTCCTAATAAATGGTTTCCGAGGTCACAACTGAGCCTCCATGATAAATGAAAAATGAGTAAAAATGGTTAAATTAAATGAAATGGCCAAAATATATTTTATAGTATTTTTAAATTTTAGTTCTGATTTTTTAATGATCCTAATACATTATTAATCAATTTGTTTCAAATTAACATGTAAAATCTCTACCTTATAAATTGGGGAATGATTATTTGTAGAAATACCACAAATAAACTCACATATAAAAGGAACCATTTAATAAAACATGGAATAAAATATTTTCCTATAGTTATATCATTAATTATTGACAAAATGAAAAGTCTTAAATCAATATTACATGTTATCAATGCTATTATTCCACTAAATATGCTTAAATCCTTCATTTTGAATGAATCCTTTTTTAGAAGGAGAAAATTCATTGATGTAAGTATCTTGTTATTCACCATATTTCTCAATTAATTTCTAAATTATTATTTTTAGTATAGTTATGTAATTTAATAATGTTATAAAAAAATATCTATTCTTATATTTAATTATGTTAATATTATATAACCCTTTACTTCTACTCATTAATCGTTATAACATATTTATATTTGGGTCGGCTGAACCACCTATATGAATGATAGTATATCAATAACATCACATTCATCATAGATGTGTACTAGTACATTCATAATAACAATTTACAATTTAAAATATTAAATTCATTTCATATTATATTTCTACAATGTAAACACAAAAATGAATAGTAAATATAAAATAACTACATGTTATAGTATAATTATGATAAAAATTCATGTTAGAAATTATATACTCACAAATGCAACCTACACCTCCAATAAAATGATAATAATAATAATAAATTAAACAAAAAAAATTCATCATGATTCACTCAAATCTTCTAATGATTCACCATTTATTAAATAATTATTAACTAAATTTCTATTATAAAACTTGTATGAAATAATAAAAAATAAAAATATTCAATGACGAAGATAAACGATAACTAATTAATATATGCATAATATATGGTTATGGTTGAGAATTAAAGATGATAATATTTATTAATAATGTTATTAAATAATTTAATAATATTTTTTTCTTAAATATACATGTGGTTAATGTGCCTATGTTTTTGTCATTATTAATGGTAAGGGATTCTTTTCTAATATCACGTTGAAATCATGTTTACATGTTGTCCAAATTCTAATTTCATAAATTTTTCTTCAATTATTTCACAAAAATAATTTATTTTATTCTCATATACTTATTTATTTTATTCTCATTTCACATTATCATTTTACCTCACATTGGTTAACAATCCAATGAAGAGAATTATTCTATGTGGACCTCAAATTATCTCTTATTTTTTGATAAGATACCCTTTCCTTTAAGTATATGCTTTTAATTTTATATAATGGATGTCTGTATCCATAGGTCTATTAGTTATTTATTTCATTCAATATTAAATTTCAATTTAACTTATAAAATAACAAAAAGAATATATTTAATGGTTTTTTGATGGTTTTTTTATCCGATTGTTTTCTGTGGTTATCTTAATATAGTTTGATTTTAGTGATAAAAAACAAATTGAATTTTATTTACATTGTAATTAATATTATGTAAAATAGTTTTATAAAAAAAATTATATAAAATAATATTTACATTTTAATAATGTATATGTCTTCTTATATTTCAATGTTATTTTAAATTGATAATATAAGGTGTTTATAAGATTTTTCTATATCCATTTATATTGTTTATTCATCAATATTGATATTATATAGTGATTCCATCCACTATTATTATCTGGACGGATTATGATCATGTTATAAATAAATCATCATGAAACATGTTTTCTTATATTGATTCAATTATTATATGATGGAACTATGAATGTGTTCACATTATCACGGCACACATGTGCATGGTTTTTCAAATGTGATGGGTGGGAATGGAATTATACAATCCACTAATTCCGTGGGAAATGTTTTATGTCTCATAATATGACTTTTATGGGTTTTGTAAGAGAAACCAATCAGCTATGTTTATTGTAATAGTTTGTGACCCAATCCCCTATGTCACAGAACTCAATCAACTAAGTGACGATGGTATTCATAATGAAACTTAACATAAGAAATGATTTTATATTCTTATGTATGATCCATATACATATTCAAAATATAATTTTTATGTTATATTTAAATATCATTATTCTATTGGTAACTATTATTTCTCAAGACTCCATATTTTTATGCCTTATTCCACAAGATTTGTCCAAATAGTTATGTCATGATTATTGATTTAATATCCTTGATTTGTTTTTCTTGATTTCATTTTGTTATATTTTCATAAATTTATTATGTTATGAAAACCACATGTTCTCATTACTATCACTTACGATATTTTATTACAATATCTTAGGTTCACCCCTTAATACGAATATAATCTCACCCTTTTTAGTGTTCATTACATAGTTAATGAAGACAATAATTATGTATGATATATCTAAATATGTCAAAATAATGAATATTATTATGGGATATATTGATGAATATTTATAAAATAAGTGGGAAATATAAATATTCTCTAAAGAAACTACTCCTATATATTATCAGGTGTGATTTATTATAGGACAAAATTTTTATTCATGTAAAATGTTCTAATATGTATTTTTATTATAGTTGGATAATATAAACCCCCATTACATTCTATACTGAATTCATTTCTAGTAGAATCATGAGATTCGTACCTCGTGATTTCAATATTAAGAAACCAATTCTGGATATCCTCAACATAAAATTCAGACATTCCGTTATAATTTCTCACCATAGTATCAATATCATAACATGATTCTAAAATAAATAGTATAATGATTAGTGATGAAAATGTTGTAATGATACTGGAAAAAATTGATTCAAATGTAATCTAAATCATGTTGAAGTAATTATCATAATCCAACCATGACATTACATTATTCATTTTGAAGGAAAAAAGTTATTGTAATGTCCCATAAGTTATATATAGGAACTTCCCCAATAAATATATATCTTTTTAAAATTAGGTAATATAGATAATTAAATGTAACCACATTTTACAATTAATACATGTTTATAATATTATCATTGAAATAATATCTATATGTTTATAATAAAAAATATCTTATGATATATTAATAATAACAAACTCATTTCATTATTTAAAATATATGTTTTCATAAAAAAAAATTATAACACACATATATTTAAAGAACAACTTCATCACAAATATATATTGAATCCATGAAAATAAAATTCATTTTTGAAATCAAAATATCATCATTATCATAAGATGAATTTTTGAGATTTTTTAACGTGATTTTTATATAAAGAGTAAAAATTAATGTTTTATTAATACTATAATGTTATTAACATAATAATGATGTAAGAATTATTTTGATACATTTTAACATGTTTATTAGACCGAATTTATATTTTATTAGTAAATAATAATATTTAAAACCACCATCTATAATTTTGAAAACCCATTAGACTTAATAAAACCTCTATTCAGATAAGAATTTTTATACATCAACTTCTTTTAATTATAAATTGATAGTGTAGACTTTTGAATTTGTCTGATTTTAATGACAAAAAATCCTCACATTATAATAGTAAATGATTTTTTTTCATTTAAATATGTAATTTTAATAATTCTATATCTAAATAAATGTTTCTACATAAAAATTTTTTATATAAGTTTTTTAATATATTTCACATTTAATCAATTATAGTTGAATTTTAAAATTTCTATGAATTGAATTTAAAATTTTGATTTCAAATATGGAATAAATGGGAATAATTTATTTACAAACATTTATTTTATTTTTATGCATTAAATAATTACATAGGAAAAAAATTATTTACCATGGTAAAAGTAAAAATAGTTAATGTTAGAAATCTAAGAGTAAAAGACATAAGCACATGTTAACAAAATTTCTAGAAATTAGTTGTTAGTGGATTCTGGACCTAACTAAATATCCCAATACATTATTTTATTTATAAAATCCACATTCTTTGAAAACTGACATTCAATTTTATGTTATTACAATAATTCCACTCCTCTCACTTTTATGTACCTCATTTCACCACCCAATTCCTCCACTAATTCTAAATAATTGTATGCAATAAACCTATAAAATAGACTATACTAAACTCTCTCCCAATGTCCAAGAAACCGTTCTATTTCTAAAGGACCAAGTTATGGATCCTTATGGTATTACCCATTGAAGAACATCAAATCGGAGAGGTAATGTCCCAAATGAGATGTCTAATTTAATTTATTCTTCTACCAATAAATTATAATTTATCCATGAGTTTATGATATCATTTTTACTATAAATATATCCAATATAAAAACCTAATGGAATATCCATTATCTGCCTTCATCTAAATTCATTCAAAAAAATGAAAAGATCACAATAAATACATTTGGATACCAACATCATAACTGATGTGTTCTATCTTTCATCACCACCTAATAAAGAAGAATTTATAAATCTGTTTATGTAATATAAATTATATTTATTACATTACATGTTTTATATAATTATAATATTTTATATTTTATAAGTGATATTCATAGTAGTCGCCCATTGTAAATTTAATTTCCTCAAAATAACATAAGAGGGAACCATCCTTAGTTTGAAGATATTTTGAGAAAAATTATAAAACTATATATATTTTTTATAATAGATAAAGAAAGGGAATAAACCACTAAACTTGTTATTATTATAGATCCATTTCACCAAACATCTGACAATGATCGATATACCAAGGATTTTTCATAGAAAATGTCTAAACCACCTCAAACAATAATAATGAGATAAATCAATTAAATAGATTAAATATAAATTACAATAAATGGAACTTATAAAATTAAATACTATGAAGAATTATTAATAATATTTTTTTAGTAAGATTATATTTATTTTTCAATAATTTTGGCCACATAGAGAGAGAATTATGACCTGAGGTGAGGGATCTTCTGACCATCCCTTGTTACATTTAGGTTAGAAATTATATTTACATTTAAATATTTTTCTATATAGTATTCTAATTTATTTCATATATTTTCTATATATATGATAATTTTATATATATCTACCTTTATTCACCTTTTTCACGAGATAATACATTTTTTGAATATACCATACGATTCTCAATTTTATGTAATCCAAATTTATGGGAACTTAAAAACATCTTATTTCATGTCAATTACAGCCGACATCAGAACTCATTTTTTTACCTTGAGTTGATTTTTAAAAACCCTAATTTTATTACATAAATTAATCCACAGTCAATTCAAGTCAAAGGTAAAATAATAGTATCCTTAATTGTTTAAAATATTCTTTACTCATTTCCTAAAGTATCTCCTATGTGGTTTATTTTTTATCTTTACATTTCCATAACCTTATCATGATGTTTTCTACATTAAAACACAATTTTTGAGACCATTAATTTTTTATTAATATAAAATTGAACAAAATTATTTAATTCCTTTTTTAGGAATCATTTTGATATAGCCATTGATTTTACTTTGAGATAGAATTAGGAATCCCAGTTCCATCACATGGGTTTTATCAGTTATGTAATTTATGTTTGGTTTCTTTTCACCATATGAAAGAAATATACATTAAAATATAATAATGTTAAATGGGGTCTAGAATTATATATCCCTATAATTCATTGGTTAATGTCTCTATATTTTGAGTAACAATGTATTGTGCATGAGGAGATAAACTAGAACGCTATGTTTTTTATCTTAGTATTGAGTCTGAAAATATGATTATGATGTCATGCTTGTTGTTAATTCCACAATTTATGATTCTATGATCCTATGATATTGTTTCCATATATAAGTGTTCAATTATTTTTTTCAATATCATTATGATATCGTGTTATATATAATTAATTATATATGTTGTATTTTTATAATGATTTAATTTTATTATTACCATATAGGGATTTCATCCTCATCGTTTTCATTTCTGTATTTTATCATTGTATCTAATGTGATTTTATAAGATATTTGGGAGCATGGATAATTATATAGAGTTTTATGAAAATAAGATGTCTCTTATTTTCCCAGATAATGTATTTATGTTTTTAATATCTCAAAGATAAATCACGTATTCTTCCATAGATTGAATTTGTTGGAAAGATATGTTAAAAGACATGAAATATAATTTATTTGTCAATTGATTTTATATACCTTCCATTAGAAAAATTTCTGATTAATTTTTTGAACTATGAATATTTTTAGAAAACACTATGTATAATTTTGAGGTAATTATTTTACGGTTATTGAAATTTATAGTGTATGTGGTTTCCTAGATGTCAAACAGCTATTGGTATAATATAATGTGGATATGGATATGGAACATATGCACCTAGGTTTAATTAATAAGAAAATGTTTGGTTGATAATAAACATGATCTTTATTCAGTATATGATATGTGGGTGTATGGAAACCAACCTGACTAAAGAATCTTAATGGATATTATTTTGATAATTCATATGATCATTACAAACCACAATTAAGGAATTGAATATAATAATAAGATAGAGAACATAATAAGCAATAGACAATGGATTACCAATATTGAATCCTAGAAATTCATTATACATATTATATATGTCATTTAATGATTATTCTATCTATGATCAAATACACCCATTTATATTATTATTTTTTTAAATACCCCTGACAAAAAATTCCTTTTATTTTATAAAATTGTTGGAAATAGTTGGAACCATTATCACAACAAATGCAATGTGTTATGTGATGATTTCATTAATGAAATTAAAAACATGATGGATGTGCAATTATAAAACATTATAACAATAATCAAACAACAAAATAATGATATTTATAATATATTTAATCACATTGAATTCCCTTATTCTACTAAAATAGTGTCAAATGCGACTGAGTACTGTTCCTAATAGAGTCCTCAAAATTTTAATGGGGCTTATCTTTCCATAATTATGAAAAAATATGTATGCTCATTTTATAATATATTCTACATCTTTTAATTATCTTAGCAAGAGAATGTAATAATTATTGTTTATCAACATGAGTGATAATCCAATTAGTAGTGGACATTATCTTGGAATATAGATCTTAATGAAGTCATATAAGATATGCGGTGGGTTAAATTTATGAGGATATATATCATTATTTATTTACCACACACTCCCTATCATAAAAACGATTGTGTATCCATTTTACTCATGAAAAAATAGGAATAATATATCTAGTAACGTATAGAGATCTTCACAAGGATTTAATAGTCAGCGTCTTTTTTTAAATAAAACCGAATGTTAAATTGAGTGCCACATTAGTGGGATAAAGAGGATTATATAGAGTGACTTCAAAGTTCAGTAATTTGATATAAATTTGGATGTTTTACGATGTTACCAAAAATCATATATGTATATTAGTGATTATAAAGGGTCATTGGGGATTGGAATTATAAAATGTAATTTAATTTTAAGAGGTCACCAGATACATCTCAGGATTGTAAGAAGAAGAAATATCCCACATGATAAAGTTGTAGGAAGAAGGATCTTGTAAAATGTCTCATGGGGGATAGGAAATATTTCAAATGTGGAATATAGGGAAATTTGTCCAATTAATATAGAAGCAAAAAGAATAATCCCACAAAAAGAATATAGGTAAGGAATTGACTGATCAATCTTCAACCAATGGTCTAATTTTTCAACAATAAGGAACATTGAAAATATGAAAACCAATGCACTTTGAAAAAGGATATAAATGATATTCCCTTAAAATAAATTCCAACGAAAAGATAAAATGTAAGGAACTATTATATTACTATTAATAAGGTGGACCAATAAAATGACATGGTGAATTGAAATCTTGTTATTGATTTCATAATAGAGAACACACATTATTTAATTTAGGTTCTTAACGTTATTTTATATCATGCATGTTTAGTTGAAATATTTTCATTCTTTATATTGATCTCATATTAAGTATTGGAAGAATAAAATTACATTCCAAATCCTAAATTACCCTAAAATTAATTACAAGTGAATATAGTAGGATATATTTCATTTGGAATATTTTTTAAAATAATTTAGTTTTTTTATTTTGGGAAACCTATCTAAGAGAAATTATTAATGTAAAGGATAGAATCAATCATGAATTGAATCCCATTGTAAGGGAATTTATTTATTTTTAACTTAAAATATTCATGTTTCTCCTTAAAAATGTGTTTTTGAGTTATAATTTGAGATTATATGAAGATCACTATGAATTTAAAATACTCTTTATAGAATGTCCTCATTTCATCTAGAATAAATTCATAAGGTTCTACCATAAAATGTAGATATGGGTTTCCTATGTCTATGTTATTCCCCATGGGGTGAAACAATATAGTTTTTTAGTAATAATGATGTGATGATTTTTCTTTATATAGATTATCGTGAAGTCAAAAAACTATGATAAATAGTTAATAAATGTAATATGAACATTATAGAAATATCTATTTTGGTATGGGTTAAGTAGAAAGAAATAGAGAATGTAATCAATACTAATGGGAAATTTGTAGATCTATAAGAGATAAAGGGGAATGAGCATTGGACTAAGATAACATCTATAATAGATATCTATAGTTTAGTAAAATTAGATAGATATTATTGGTGATTTTTGGTAAACTTATCAAGATGGCCAATCCTGCTAACCATGAATACATTTAAGAGAGTAAAGATTATTTGGATTAATGAATGTGAAGAGAACATCCTGGATCTAAAGAAGACCGTTCCACCTACCCTTTAATCACACTACCCACATATGGATAAGGATTTTTGATTTACAAAGAGTATTCAAATAATATATTGGGACATTCACTCACACAGAATGAAAAGGTCATATCATATGCCTATGTAAAACAAGTAGTGCACGATGAAAATTATTTGACACATGACTTGGAGTAAACTGTAGTAAGATAAACATTTAGTATTTTGAGGGACTAACTATATAGGGAGAAGTTATATATATATATATATATATATATAACAACTGACTAAATATAAATTCAAATAAAAGAAGTTCAAAATTCAATAATTAATGTTTGTCAAATCTGATCATGGATTTTGACTACTCAAACCACTAATATCATTGGAATTTGAATCTAAGTGCAGAGTTATATGAGATGAGAAGATCCTACAACCAAATATATGAGGTTTATAGAGAAGGATCTTGTCTTGTTTTATTTAAAATGGATTTATTTTTGATTCATAAAGAAAGAACTATTATCCTATACATCTCAAACGATTTGCTGACTATTCCATCTGAGGGAAATTATGAAATATTGAGGAAACAATGTTGTAATATAGAAGTAATTTGTTTTAAGGTATGTAAAATTCATGGATTTTTAAACTGATGATGATATAATGGTAGGATTTGAAAAACTTTTGTTCTTCATAATTGTCATGACTGATCTCAATGGGCCCGCACGGATGGTGATGATCTGAGTGTGACTAGCCCACAATCCCCTCTAATAAGCCATGGGATAAAGAAGATTATTTAATTTTAATATCAAACACATAGGAGGAATTATCATATGATACTTGTATACATGGACCCACATCCATATCCATGCAATTGTGTAGAGAAAAAAGAAAACAGATAAAAAATGCATTAACACATCTATCACATTCCAGTGTATGAAAAATGTACTAGAAATAAATAAAAATTAAAACTAAAAGAACACATAATACAATAAAACAGTCAAACCTTCTCAGATGGAGGGAAATACTATCAAATGCATGGTCAGTACACTCCTCAATATATGTATCCCAAAACTATGCTGCACCCACTCACTATCCCCTAGATATTGTTCTATAAAAAATATATTTTTTAAAAGTCATGACATTTTAGGGATGATCACATATAGGTATGATTGAATAAATACCTATTAATTACCCCTTAAAATCATTATAAAATGTAGAAAATGATAGATATCAACTATATACACACAAAATCCAAAGGGAAAAACCCTAGTGAGAGAGATCACTCCATCTCAACCACTCCTTAATCATACATGAAAAGTAAGATCATAATGACTTGGTATTTCATGAAATAACAAACATAAAATAAGGTATACAATATTATTCAAGATATAATAATCTTATAACAATTTCTCATTGTGTCTACCACAAATCTCACTTCCGAAACAAACCTGTGGAGTAAAGGAAACACTAATCTAGAGGTAAACTCTCCATGAGCCCTTTTATACCTGATAGAACTCCACTCAAGGATTACACTTATCAAAAATCACTTAACTGAGGTCACATAACCACAATCCTAGATAGATTATGTAAAGATAACATGATTATTGTGTCTAACCACATAAAAAGTAACCCATTGGCTCGTTGGATCTGAAAAAACCAATAGGGGATCAATCAAAAGAACAACGGGTATAGTACAAACCATATAAAAAACTATAAAAAGTAAAAAGGGCATCACACCAAAGCCCAAATATACAACAACTCACTAAGAAGATCATCGACTCTTGTGTAGAGTTGGACACACATGTTACATGAACCTTGCATTGTGAAAACATCATGGTAGAATTCTAAAGGAATCCTAGAGGATTAATATGAGATACACAATCCATCATACTAATACCTCATTAGAAAGATCTACTATCAATTTAATGATAGTTTTTTAACACCAAGTCCTCCCTAGTGGAAACCACACCTTTCTGGAAACATAATCCTTTAAAGGGGATGAATTATTGTGTAAATATTTCTCATTTCTAAAACCCAAATAACCATATATTGAAATATTAAGGATGATAGAATCTCACATGGATTCTCAGAGGGTTACATGCTCTAATACTATGAGGAATCTATCAATGGGGACCATGAAAATAGACTACAGAATGTAGGAACACACCCATGTTCGATAATAATGAAGAACGCATAGAGGGTCCATGATCCGTTGAAGAGGACATGAGTTAACACTAATCCGTCCTACAAATAAAAGAAGGGAACTCACACAACTGCTAATAATCTACACATTTCTAATTGAAGTGACCTAAAATGTTACATTAAATTATTTATATAACACCAAACCATGTCCACTATCACATTACATGTGGAAAAAATCCAAGGATAGGCTTCCCATAAGATTCCATCCATGTCGTAATGAAGAAAATACATGGGATAAACGTATCCTGGGGGAGTACATGCCATATACCAATAGTACAAGGAATTTCCCGTATAACTAGAAACTAACTATTTTTTAACTTGGTTCTTGGTGTGTAAAATGGGGAATACACGAAGGGTACTCTATATGTCATTGTGTGTGACCTCATCCAATGTTCTAGGAATGAACTCACCCACACATTTCCTATATATCCATATATGCACAAAAAAAGTATCCAAATAGTAAACATATAGTTATTCTTGTCCTGAACTAAGCCCATTTCATTTTTTCCATACCCGTGTAACTCAACCTGTGATTAGGACTTCTGGTCATATACTCTCACATGGTCATGTCCGTTAACACAACATGTCTAGCTATTCCCATCGACTGCATGACCTGGGCTCAATAAATAGAGTTCCACCCAAATACATAATGTTTAGTACCAAAAACATGTTCTTTTAAAAATTGTATGAAGACAAGAAATTTCCTTAGGTACTTCATACCATGTGATCTAAAAGTCTAAATTATAATCTCCTACAAGCCACCAAAAATCCCTTATTTCTACCTAAAACCACATATTGTCCCCCATGGTGTCCAAAAAGGTAATATAATTTCTATAATTCCATTAAAAATACCTCAGAGGGGTTTGGGATGAAAATATCATAAATCTACCTAACTAGTGGTGAAATTCCAAAGCTTTTGGTCAAGATACATGCTTTGGAGTAGTTGTAAAATGATATAGAAGTGATCTCTATCAAATTCAATGACCTGTGGTGCCTCCTCTCTCCTTGGACCTTCCTTATCCATGATAGGAATCCTTAATATCCGTATAACTTGCATGAAACACAATTGGGGTGGGGTCTGACTAAATAAATTTATTAAATTAATAACCTCCACTTAACCTCCAACACATTGTCACTACCAACTAGGAATCCAATGATGAAAAAAAAATTATGGAATGCCTAGGATAAATCCCATATATTTAACTCTTCTAGAGTTTCTGATTTTTATCTGATTATACACTGAAAAGTAATTGAACACTAACTAAAGAACTATACGAATGTGTTAAGCTATATTTAATATTTTCATATCAATGATCCAGGGATGTTTGAGACCCCGAATGACATGTCAAATCTATAACTAGAATGAGAAATATTCTTATAAATATACTAATTAATTACATCAAAAAACAAGAATCACTAAAATCTCTTCACATTTAAGGATATTCATAAAAAAAGTGAAATTGTATGGACAAGGTAGGAAATTGAGATATGAACATTATACCCCACACTAGATAGATCCCCATAATTATCTTTCCCTATTACCAAATATTCACTTGGGTATAAACACTCACCCAAATAAGGTCTTCTATAGGTGGCGTAGAAACATTATTGGGTTCCATTGGAAAACAAATCCACACATAAGTCCCAACATGTCCTAGTTTAAATCATGCAGTGTGTAATCAACATATCTATACATATGAGATAGGTTAAAATCAATAAAGACAATACCTAATTATTTTGATAGTGTCAAGAATCACACCACCACTAAATGAAAATATAAATTAATGAATGGGTTAATGAAGTCGAGGTTCATCACATGCCCCTGAATAACTCTTTGTAACCCTCAATGATGTTATATGTCATCGAGAAAAAGAACTCTTAATAAAACCCTATGGGTAACTATAATTGATCTACAATGACCTATAACATTTCCCAGAAGACCTTATCCACCTCCTTTGGGGGTGAATCTTTAAAAACCGTCACTATCACAAGGGCAACAAGAAATCCTAATGCTTTTTTTTTCTAGAATGAGGATGGTCAATTTAAATAGCCACCAAACCCATTTCCAATGGATTATAGTACTACCCTACATCTCTTTATTGTAATATAAATGGAAGAAATCTCCTCATTACCCCATGTTTCCATGGGATTTGAGTCCTTATCAACCCCTATAATGGTAACACACACCCAATCTTTTTTAAATCCATCATGAACATGTCTAGTGAACATATAGTCATTTGAAAATTCACAAATAAACAATACTTGGAGGTATTCCTCACTCTCCTCAATCTCAAGTGTTAATTACAAGAATTTCACCACTCTATTACCTCACTCACCAACCATGGACAAATAGTGTTGTTGTACGAATATTCTGTTAATACAATTCCATATAGTGGTTTTAGAAACTCCATGAACCATTTCAAGGGTCCAAAATTACTTATATAAATGAGAAAAATAATCCCATGGAGTGGAACATATAAGTATAGAAATGATACTTTGAGATATTCTTGTATGTCTAGTAATCTCAGTGAATGTATAGAACCCTCCTCAACTATCTATGGTACAAAACTCGCAGTCCCTGAGTTGATGATAACATGACCTGATACAAGAAATATAGAACCATATTTCCATTACCACTAGGAAAATATGGTGACTATCCATGGATGTGGGAACTCCTTAAATGTCACCATTCTTAGTTGACTTCATACACAACTAGTATCAACAAATAATATTCTTCCAAGGTGAAAAACATTGGCTATGCCATGTGAACACGATAGGAATTTAAATCCATCCAAACAAATAAAACTATACCATAACTCATGTAGGATTGTATATGTTCTTCAACTCAAAGGATAAATGAAATGATCTATTAGTTTCAGAAAATCTTGAACAAGGGGGTATTCTCACTAAAAAGTTATTAATGGCTCCAAAAAACTAAATGTATGTAAAATATGTCACACAACATACCTAAAACAAAACTATATGTCTCTAGGTTACAAGAATCAATTACATTAAACTAATACTTTCCCTTTTCCCACCTATACACCAAAACCAAATCCTGACCCCATAACAGAAAATAAAAATAGTCCCCAATATCATACGTTAAATTAACATATCCTATACACCTCAATTATACCTTCCTTGGGATGAACTGACTCACCCACATGAGTTTCTATCTCATTACAAGAACACATCTCTATAGAAAAGTTGTTCCTCTTATCATTAAATGAAAATCCCTATTAACCACCACATCATAGGGATCTAATGATGCCCTAAATCACCCTAGATAATCCTAAGGAAATTAGTGTAATGGAGTGAGAATATCAAACCAGTATCTAATAATACTACTATAAAAAGGGGAAGGAATAATGATCATACATACAAACTCTCTTGGAGCCTCTTGGTCAACATCCAATGAACCCTAAAACCACCCATGTCCCAAATAACTAACTCCCTAGGCCTGGTCTGGACCACCTAGGGGTGGTTCTGGTGGAAAAGAATCATTATGCTATCCAACTCTAGATTTTCCTCCCAGATCCTATTGCACATCCACTAACTGACAGATCTCCTTAAAGAAAGTTCTACCTTGGTCTTAGAAGAAAAAAATATTGTCTCATCTACCCATTATAACTGATTAGGAAACTCCAACATGATATTTCCATACCAATCACCTGAAAAAAGTAAATCATTTTCATAGGGCTGAGTTTTCTGGAAGACTTTCGATTAAAAGTGCAACGATGAGGCCAATGCTAAACACCCACTACCTTTAGGTCCTTCTCAACCAAGAACACCAAAGGTCCTCACATTATATGATAACAATACATGATTGATCCCTAGGTATCATCTTCCATCATTAATTTATCCATGCATAGCACAGTAACAGATATTTAATCTGCATGAACCCTTGGAGGTTGTTTTACATATTACTGAACAAAGGGAAGCATTGCCAACTGTCCACTCAGTTTAATTCCTTCCTTGGGACCAAGCCTCTATATGGTGACCACATCACTCATAGAGTAATAACCTAAACCCTAATAAAGAATAACAAA
Organism: Viscum album; assembly: GCA_963277665.1. Taxonomy (NCBI): domain Eukaryota; kingdom Viridiplantae; phylum Streptophyta; class Magnoliopsida; order Santalales; family Viscaceae; genus Viscum; species Viscum album. Next base: position 1,882,187,993 of record OY728136.1, read on the forward strand.
AGTCTAAAACCATGGAAAAAACTTAAAATAAGATGATATAGGTAAGAATCAAGTATTAAATTTGTGGAGACGACTCAATAAGGACAAGGATACCACAACCCAATCCTAGATTATTCACGTAACAAAGTTTCCTAGAAACAAGTTCCTTATTCTTTTGAGGAAATAAGAATGTTATCAATGTCTTATTTAATGGATATGTTAGATGTTTCACAAATAATGGATTCCCTAGACACAAAGATGAACTCCAATCACATTAACATTATTTCCCAAAATACCAAACTAAGATCACAACTAGGAATTTCCTAACACTGCAGGCCCAATGTGGAACATGATATTATATCACATTCTAATGAACCAAACCAATGGGTTCATCCTGGGAAAGGATTAATCTTGTTTTTCTACACTAGGATGCATCCAATATTCCAAGGTATTCAGACCAAAACTGAGTAATAGTATCACATATATTGGAGGCCTTATCCTATGGTACATGTATAAACACACATAAATACATCTCCATGAAATAGTGTTGGGGTATAAATAAAACTGAAACAAAAGAATCTTGCATAACAAAATCCCACACAAGGGTATTGAAAAATTTATAAAAAATTTTAAAAGGAAAAAACACCATAAAAAACCATAATAGATTCCAACATACTCATAAGGAGTGTACCACTATCAAATTCATGGTTGATATACTCCTATGTCTATAAAGCCTAAAACTATGATCCAACCACTCCTAGTCCCCTAGAGACAAATCCAAAATACATATAGTCTGCACAATACAATAATTTGGGGGGGGGTTATATACTGGGAAGGGTTGCATATGAATATAAAAAATAGGGACAATATAAAATATAATTAAAAGGAAAAAAAACTGATAGGAATTAGTTAGCTAAAAACAAAATTCAGAGGGAAAACCAAAGAGAGAGAGATAGAGAGAGATTAATCGAACTCGACCACTCCTCCGCTATAAATGATTTGTAATCTCATCACCACCCAATATTTAAATCAAGATGACACGTATATCACGGTCTACTAGAATATTCCACATATAGTCTTCTCAAACTATAGGGATTGTGGTCCTAAACACAAAACCAATATATGAAACCTCTATGTGGGTCAATTGTAACACTCATCCATGAGTACACTATACATGACTCATTCTATCCTTGATGTAACTCTACTTAGACATATAACTGTTTTTAAATATCTATCCAGATGTCACATACCTGTGATCCACGATAGAATATTTATAAATGGAATATGAGAATCATGTCTCACCACATATATTGTCATCGTGAGACTCTTCAGATATCGAAACACTGATAGTGGATCATTAACAAGATTGATATGGGACAATATTCACCCTATCTGAAACAACGCACACAGAAAATAGTATCACACTAAAAGACAAACCTTTAACTACATGCTTATAAGAGGATCAATGCTCACGTAGATTTGGACAGGCATATCCCATGAACCCCGCCATGTGAAAACATCATTATAGATCACTGAAGAAAACTGAGAGGATTCTTTTGATATACACATTCCAACAGACTACTACCTCATCAAAAATTAGTAGTTCTTGATACATAAATGGGAGTTCAATTATAAGGATCCCTTGGGGGACAACATAACCTATAGGAAATGTCCTTATTGAATGTGATCAAAACCTATGTAAATATTGGTCACGCCTATACCACCCACTATACTATGAAATACATGAAGTATATGAGGACTATTAAGGGCCACTTTATAGGATACATTCTCAATGACTCTGAGGAATATATAGAAGTACACTAAAAAAACCCTCCATAATAAGTAAAAACACCCTCACAACCCAAGATCAATATATTTATAGAGTGGTCATAATCATATGATGAGTTTGTGATTCCACAAATAACACTCATAGTTAAATAATTATAGAACTCACTAACTAGTTCTATTCTATAAATTTCTATCTCAAGTGCCCCAAAATGTCCCATCACATCACATATATAATCCCCAAACATGGAAACCATCATAATACACCAAAGAAACTACGTAGGATATGTTACTCGCAAGCCATCATCTATGTCTTGAAGAATGAGATGTGTTAGAGAAATGTCTAAAAGTGGAGTAAATGCTATGTGCCTTGAGTATTTGGAATGACTCTCAAAACATGTACTTTTCATTGTTTTACATTCTAATAAATGTGTAAAAAGGGAAATAAATGTAGGTTACACCATATAAAATGGAGTGTGACCTCATCTAAAGATGTATGAATTCCCTCACCATCATAGAGTTTGGCTGGAAATGTACGCACACATTTATTATACACATAGTATATCATGTATTTTTAATAACTAGGTCCAAGAATGCGTCCTTTGTATGTACCCATATAAATCAACCCATGATCTTTTTTTCTAGCCAAGCCATGTCCCATGACCATATCTCATGATACGATATGTGTGGACATGTCCTCAACCACACAACCGGGGATCACTACAAGATGTGTAACCCTAGTACATGGATTGTAGTACCAAGAAGTTCATATTCCCAAAAAAGGGAATATAATATAGAAAAATATCATATACTACGTGACATGTGATAAAAAATACCGAACATGAATCTATTCAGATAGACTGAAAACCTTCAATTTCCACCTGATGACCACTGATTGACCCCCCATGATACCTACACTACATCTAAGGTATCTAAAACCATAAAAAATATAATAAAATGGTATCTTGGTTGTAATGATCATAAATATACATACCTAATATTGAAAGACAAAATTCACGGGTCCACATCCAAGCTCTAAAGCCACTACCCCCAGACCTAGAAGCCATCACCGTCAAGATCAATGATTGGTAGCGCCTCCTATCACATTTTTTCACCCTTCCCAACAATTGGAAACTATCCTATCCAACTTGAATGTATGAAAAAATGTGGGTGGCATATGAAATTTTATTTTAATATATTACTTAACTCTACTTTAAACCCCACCCATGGTGGCCTCAAATTGGGAATCTGACACTAACAAACATTATGTTGCATAGAGGGTAAAACCCACATTCTAAATTGAAATGTGGTCTCAGATTTCCAATCCATGATTCCACTATCATTTATTAAACATATATAAAAGGCCTATTTGAGTGTTATTAAATAAATATAATATTTTTATTTCATAGTTTCAAGGCTCTCCGAGCCCTGAATCATGCACCGACAAAGCACATTTCTTTAGGAATATTTCAAGAAATATCCCAATGTGTTATAAAGAAAAACTAGAGTCACTAAAATAAGAGTTAGAACTAAAGAAATATTTGTTATCTGATTCTCATATCTCAACATTATCAATCTTTCCATGGATCATTTAGATATATAGAGATATATGGGGGAATTTTTGTTGGGAAAATATTGAGAAAAATATTTTTGTTTATATATCATGGATCCCAATGTGTTGGCAAGTTAGGAATAAGAGGAAAATTTCAAAAGCGATGATGGATGTGTTACCCAAACACACATGAAATGGGGAGAAATCACTTTGAAATTTATCTGATTTGTTATAAATAAATTTTATGGGACTACTTCCATTTGGTTTGTCGTCAAATATTTTACATAGAATTCTCACATTATCAGCATTTGAGAGGAGATATCACTCGATTAACATAAAATGATATACATTAATGAACTGGTGAGGATACATGGAACACAAATATTGATTTTAAAAGATTAATATTTCATGGATTACCTCAATGATCTAGAAAATTATTCAAAATAACTATATCATATAGTTGAAAATCAGCAACACCTATCACTCTCACACTAATAGAATATCTTAATTAACTATTTAGTAACATTACTATATATTGAGAGATAGTTTTATGGACATCAAAAATGAATGGGACAAACATAGTACTTTTTTTTCTCATAGAATAACATATTCAAATAATGAATTAAAATGTACCTATATGAATACTTATATTGGATGAAATAGAAACCTCATAGATGTTGGGATGAGGTTGGTGACCATAATATTTGTGATGTAAAACTAGTTGATGAAATGAGATAGAATGAAAAGTCCACTAAAAATTATATTATAATTGTGTAGAGTAAATAGAAAAGGAAATATAATAATCATTGATGAGACCTTGATATTGAGGTTTTATATAATGTGTTCATTTATATATCTCTATGGAATAATTTCATGTGTTTTTTTATGATGGGGAAGATAATTCATTGAAATATTATCTTATTTTAGCATACTGGGGTTCAATAATGTAAATTATTTCTCACATAATACTACATAATGTATATGATGTTCCATATATAATTATTAGGAAGGTAATTAATAGATTCTGCATAGTTAATAAATCCATAGGTGGTATATCCAAATAAGAATATCTCTTACAATAAGAAGATGATGAAGGACTTAGACTGTATATACTAATATTTTTATAAATACACATCTCTTCTTATTAATGTAATTTTGAAAAACTATAAGTTTGAATTGGAGTAATTGGAATGAAAAGAGACTATGAAATATAAGGGATAACATTTTTACCCATTGTGGATAAAAAAAGTTCATGTATGATATTTCTTAATTGGTGAATAGTTTAAATACCAAGAGAAAATATATATAAAGAATATTTGGGGATATATTTTTGGGTAATAATAGGTATATCTAATAATAAAGAATTACCTCATTTTCACTTAAATTATATAAATAATATGGGTATTAAGATTTTATATAGATGATTGTAATAAAAAACCAACTTATAGTACAATAATAATAATAATAATAATAATAAATTAATTTCATAATTTATAGAACATTGTTTGTAGAAAAAATTATATGATGATAATATATTTAGAACTAATTTTATATCTCATAAAAAATTAATATTATAAAATTACATTATTTATTGAATTCATTAAATAAACTTTATATCTAGATGATTTATTTTTGGTTTTTTTCAAAAATGAATGTTTAATGTGAATAGTGAAATATAATATTTTAACTAATATTATAATGTTTGTAAAATTATAATAATGTATGTACGTCTTAAAAACATAAGAGAAATATATTATACAAAAACATAAAGTTAATGAATCTCTTATCCTAAATACAATACCTTCCATATATATAGAAAGAAAACCATAATATTAATATTCAATAAAAATAGTTCCAATAGTAGAAGTACAACTAATGGTTGTTAGATAAAAAACAAAAACTAAAAAAATAATAAAGGATAGACAATAATATACACTCATACTCCATGTGATTCATTAGAAACAACCCCCCATGACACCACTAACTACATATAAGCTACTTAAAAACATAGTGACTTCCTTGGGATATAATGTAATATAGAGGGGAGATTTGGTAATATCCCCACTATTAAGGCATGCATCATTTTGTGTTGTGATACTTATTATAGGATATTATTGAATTATTTATGTTATGTTAGGGGTTTTTGGACAAATGGTTGTATAAATATTTTGAACACTAGCTACATGATCTTATTTTCTTCGTGAAAGGATATCAACAATGTGAAATGATTTTTTGTAGAGGCCATTATTTATTAAGGACATGAAAGATTTTATTAATGTGGATTTTTATTCCTTCTATGGATGGGGTATTTTGGATTTTACATAAGGTGAAATATATTTTTTATCATTCATTCCAAATTTTTTCAATCTGAATATGATATTCAAACCTCAATTATTATAGTTACAATATAATAATTTTTTTGAGCACCTCACTCCTTTTTCATTCTCTATTCTCCTTCCGTCAAAAAATAATATGTCTTCTAAAAGTGAGTTTGGTTGATAAATTTCTATATCAAATCATACTCTTGGTGTTTCAGTTCTGAATAAATTTTTTTTCATTAGGTTTTTGAATTTGATTGAATATAATCACTCTTTATTGATTAATTTTTAGCAGAAATTTTTTGATGTATTTTTTGTATCATTTTTTATTGTGTGATCTCTCATTATCCGTTATATTTTTATCATGATTTTATTTTTTATCGGTTATATTTATTTGTTATTTTTATTTATATTATTATTGAGGTATGTTTTTACTTTTCTTCTCCATGAAACCCGTTGTCTATAGAAAAACAATTTAATGTTTAGGGAATATATTTTAGGGCCTCCACAAATTGGTTCTTCTGGACCATTTCCTTCAAAGTTTGTATCTATGTGTTTGTGAGGTGAATATCAAGTTTGAGGTTAGTGGTTACATATGAAGACAATGTTTTCTAAACCATGAATGCTCCTTGTTTTAAAAATGGGGTTTTAATGAATTTGTATAATCAATGAGTTGATTTATAGGTATGTAAAAAATTATATATAAAAAATGGTTTCCCCCATTTTTGTAAAATAATTGTCTATTCAAAGCCCCATGAAATGTCTTGTAAAATTAGTTTTCAATATATTTTTAGTGTAAAAGTTTTGTTTTAATTGTTTTGTGAAATGTGATAGACACACTTAAATTGATTTGATATATTCCACACATGGGAGCCTTGAGATCCATGTTTGCTGGATAGTAGTGGGACTTGTCCAATGAAATCAAATGTCAGATCGCAAGGTGTAACTTTTAATTATTTTAATTATTCATAAACCCATATTACTAATTATTATACTATGTAATGTAATGGAAACATCAAGATTAAAAATTACATCCCAAACTCATTTTTATGCATAAGAATGTATATTTCCAAGAACTATTTTATTTTTCTATACATATATTATTTTTATGTGATTTATATATAATAAAAAATAAAATTAAATAAATTAGATTTCATATTTGTAATAAGTGGGTCCAAAATATGAAATTAAGTAAATTGAATTTTATCCAAAATAAATAAATAAACATGGTAAAAATTATGTTACTATAGTAAAATAAAAAATATAAAATGTGAAACATATAATAATAAAAGACATAAAAATGTTAATAACATTTGTGAAAATGAATGGTTGTGGTATTCTCAACTTTAAACCTTCTCCTTCCCCACAATTTTATTTTATTTAATCCACATTCCATAAATAAAAAAATCATTTTTTATATTATTAAAAAAATTATACTCCTCTCACTTAAAAGTAAACCATTAACCATCCCATTAATATACTCATTTTAATGAATTATTTCTTCAAAAAGTAGAATATAGTCTATCCTAAACTATATATCCATACCCTGGAATACTGCTTCCAATCATTTTTTTCAATTTTCAAAAGCTGGTTTATGGGCTCCCGGTACCCGGCTACATGTGTCCAAAAAACCACAATTACCAAAACATACAGTCACAAAAAACCACTGACCATGTGAAATAAACCACGAACCAGGGCACAAGAACATCAGAGAAGATGGTCAAATCTACCCAGGATTACCTTGAGAGTCCCCCAGTGCAACCATCAACATTGACCCAAATCCTCCCTTTGGAAAAATTCCAGTGGAATTAACCCAGCCTTCAAGTGAAGGAATGGACCCCCAGGATCCACCCTCGAGGACGTCAAGGAAAACCAGAATGAGGATGACCATCTCCTGATACTAGTAGCACCCTGACCGCAGATATCCCCAAAAATCCCACCAAACAACATTAAAGGAAAAGTGGGAGATAGACCCAATAAGCTTGGAGGCAAAGACTCATAAGAAAAGGAAAAGTTACCAAAACATAGACATAGCCTATTAGTACTTTCCTCCCTATAAAGATTCCAATCCATTATCCATACCATACAATCAAGATCTTCCCCAATAATTTCTTCAAAATGGTTCGCCATTTTGTCTCATGTTCAGATATATTATTCTTTTCTGATTTTCCGATCATTAAAGCCTCTCATCAGGATCAAACCTTGTTTGTCGATCCACTTAGCCTGCTCTTTGTTGACCTACACTCTTACAACTCTTCCAATCATATCAGCCTCTTCCTGTGGGATGTCAACATTCAGAAATTCTTCTACCATGTCCTCCTTGGAACAAAGGATAAGTTCCTTTATGTTCATTACCTTTTCAGTAGATCTTCCCATTTCATTATTCATCTCCTTCATTAAAACCTGAGAATCCTCCTCCACCGCATTGAGAAATAACACCGGAAACTTCTTCGCTAGTGGGTCTCCAAATGTGGGGATAACAAGGAGTAATCCTTCTTCGCCTTATTCTTTTTAAAACTCATGTTGTCCTTTGAGATTGAGTTATCTTTAGATGAATGGTCCAGTTCATTCAGATTGGATTCCTCCATGCCAACCTCATATTCCTCACCAGGTGTAATGTGTTCCAAAATCACATTATCCTATGATAAAACCTCGAATCTGTTACATAGGGGGACTGAGGTCAGAATCAATCTAGGACCCCTACTCTCATCCACCATTTCTAGCTCCATTATAGGTGTAGAACCACTGCCACCCGAATTCTTATTCAGAGTACCCAATTCAGCCTCCTCAACTAGAAACATTCACCCAGCTGCCTCAGCCTAGTTGACCTGTACGAGGTGGCGCCCCATGAATTGATGATGTCTATTAGTTTCCTCTAATGTAACCTCATGGTTTGCACAATCAGCTTGCTCCATAGACCTTCCCTCTTTGAGATCCGGTTGAGAAGAACCTGCAAGTCTATCCAGTCCAGACCTACCATTTGCATTATCTATCGGAACAATGTCTGTCCGGCTAACTCCGTTGAGGTCACCTAATAGCCTGCAAAAGACGTATTGGACTTTCGGCCCAGGAGGCAGAGCAAGTGGTCTCTCCGACTTCAACTAAATTCCAGCACCTACAATCATTAAGCCCGAGCCAACTGAAATAACACATGCCTCTTGTTCATCTTGGACCGCACCATCAGTATGGACCACCCGAGCAAGGCCTGATAGATCACTTCCTTCTGGGGGTCAGTTGAGGGCCTCTTAACAAGGTTATTACACAAATGAATCCACCGCCATGTGATTCTCCGAGATGTTGCGTTCACCATTTCTCTCATTCCCAGTCATTCTATAATCACCATTGCTCGCGTTCATCTGTAAGCCATCTTCCCTTTCCCTCCTCCTGCATTTCTCCACTGAGTGGCCCAGCCATTTACAATCAGAACCATAATGAACCCATGATTAATATACAACTAGCTGTTTACATCAGAACTCTTCACCGACGGTGATCCAAATGAAGTCCAATGGAGCCCTTGAGGCGTCCACCTCCACACACACTCTATGGTTAACCGGATGGCAGACAACCATGGTCCAGCTATCAGAGTAGAGGTATCTCCCCAGTAGATTCCCAAGGATTTTAACAATCGATGGGTTTTGAAATGTTAAAGGTAGATTCATAAAACTAACCCAAATCTCCACTTCATGAGAATCATGCCGCATATGGAAATCGTACGACCATCAATAAAGATAGAACCGTGATCCGTTGAATTTGCGATGGGATCTCGACTATGCCCTTATCAAGCCTTCATCTGACGCAACCCGAATCATGATATTCGTGTTGTCTAACAAACCTATGGTTTCATTCTCTTGTAAATCCTAGGATCCAAAAGAAAAATTTATCGAACAGATCAACTGAGGGTCTTCTCTTCGAAAATCAAGCAACTAGCGTCAAACTATGCAGAGTTGAGGCTTCGTTAAACTCTGCAACTGAAATAAGAAGATTAGGTCGTCCATCGTGTATATCTGGAACCTTTGGGCTCTGAAAACTTCGAGGAAATGGTGGAAGGAAGTATGGGTTGGAGAATGAGAGAATATTTCTTCTGCTCTTGTGTTCCACGGCAGAGGTCCCTCCCCCGGAGGGGGAGGAACCTTCTCAGAGGCCGCCGCCGTCACCGATCGGGAGTCGAAACCACTTTCATCACCGCTCCCACCTCCACAATCCCCTAGAATATATTTTCTTCAAAAATACTAAGCTATTGATCATTAATATTTTACCCAAAGGACAACATCTAAAGGGACAAATAATAGTCTCCCCCAAGCTGAATCATGTAATTTATTTTCATACACACTAAAATCTATTATATAAATGAATGTATGATATTTTTAGAATTATTATTTTTATTATATTTTTAATATACTAATAAAATTTAATATTTATACTTTCCATCAAAGGAATTTGAAACAAATAAGTCATCAACAAGAGTATGCGCATACTACCATCCTCATGAAGGACATGTTCTATTTTCATCCCCAACTAACATGGATGAATTTAAAAGTATATTTAAATTAGGAATATTATAATTTTGTCCCCATTTAAATTATGAATTTATAATATTGTGAATTTTTTCATATATATTAAAAATAAACAATCATATAAAATCATACTTCCTTAAATGAACATATCAATGATCCTTTCATAATTTGAGGTCACTTTAAAAAACTAATGACACTATTTAATTTTTTTATATATAGAATAATAAAATATATAATCATATAAATTTATCTATTTTACTAATCTATTTTTTAACACATTCTACCATGATTAATATACTATTTAAGTTTTATAGAAATTGGTTGAACCACCTCATGTAATCGATATCAGGGAAATCAATTTAATAAGGTAATAACATGTAATAATATATAGACTGTAGAAAACTAATTATTGATGAAAAACTATATTAATAATTTTTCTAATATACTTAATTTTATGTTTTAGTATGATTATAACACACAGAAAACCAATTGGGACCATAGGTATTGATATTTTAAAACCCCCTTATTATATTTGGGTTACAAATTTTCTTTATTTGCTTATATTTGTATTCATATTATTAACATTAATTTGATCCATATGATATATAAATCTTACTCGTATATATAAATTCTTTTCATTATATTTATTATTTAGGATAAGTCATGTTTTATGTTCCCATCATGATTCACTCTTTTACATAAACTAGATTGAAGACAACTTCCCACATTTCTATTTAATGGAAAGTATCAACTACAACAAATGTTATATTCTCCATTAATTTATCGTCGAAACCCTAATTATATTATAAAAAAATCCAAATTAGATTATATTCTACTATAAAATAATAATCTCTTTCTGTAATAAAAATATAATTTACTCATTTTCTAAAATATCATCCAAGTGGGTCATTTTTAATCCACAAATTTCCAATAGTCATCAGGAATTTGTTTCCATTAAAACTCCATGTTTAATAAATTTCCATATTTATTCAAATAAAAACTTATAAAATTAATCACTTGTGAATCCTTTTGATATATCCTTCAGTTATGATTTGATAACAATTATGAAACCGACTTCCTATTCATGGTTTTTTATCATGATTATGATTTATGTATGGTTTATCCTCCTATAGAACACTCATATATGTAAATATTTTGATGTTTTTGGACGTTATTGATATATTTATGTCTCCAATTGATTGAGAAAATTTTCACATCAAGACAAACCTTGTTTGGTGTATGTGTAGTTAGTGTATCATGACATGTTATCATATATTGGAAGTGATCCTTGACATATTCTTATAATTCTTTGTTTTATGTTGTTTATTAATTATTTTTCCATGATATTATGAGATCATTTATTCATAATATGTTTTCATAAATATGATCATCATATTTATTATATGTTGTAGTAACTCCGAATATATATTTTCTATATCACCAGTAAGAATTACAAAGACATTTTCTTTTTTGGCTTTCTGTCTGTCACTTTTTCCATTATGTACTTTACCTAGTTATCCTATGTAGTTCACAAAATCAATGGATGTTTTTAGAACTATATGGAGTTTTGAATAAATATGATAGAGTATATTTTATTATTATATATTTATAAGTGTAGTACACATATAACACTAGACCTCTAGATCCATAGATTGTATTGTTTGGAAAATATATATAAAAATCATAAAATTATATATCATTAACGATTGGGAAACAAAATTCATCAAATGAGAAATAATTTCTTCATCATAGTTGTATTCTAATATATTTTGGAATGTTTAATACTCATTAATATAGTGGTTTTAACTTTTTTTATATTGAATTTAATTTTTTTGGATAGTATCATTTAATTACTCCCATGGATATATGATCAAGAATCTTTCATTATTCATTGGAAATCAATTATTGTTTGTCCCTCTCAATGATACCTATAGATCACTATAAAATTTAAATTATTCAACCTGTTTAGCCTAGAATAAGAAATCAATCATGTTGAATTTATCAACTTAGATCTTACCCTTTTAAATTTCTATCATTTGTTAAATAACTAACTCCCACAGAATATGAAAAAAATAAATGGATCTAGAACATCATAGTATATTTAAACTATAATTAGATGCTCCTAGTAACACAAAACACCATGATATAAATATTATACCTGGATTTATATACAAAAAAAATTTACAATCAAACATTGATACCAATTGATAGGCTATAACCCACTGTTTGTGAAGCTGACCTATAGAAACCTTGAATTTAGGACAAGATTTTGGAACAACTAAAACAAAGGACACATAATATTTTTAACCAATATAGAAATCAAGGATCTAAAATTTCATCAGTAAATAACCTCACCTAGTTATACAAGAAAAATCATTGGAAAACAGACATAGATAATTAATCATGAAATGGAATACAAAAAAAATTAAAATCAAGGGCTGTAAGATTTTCCTATAATGGCAGAGGACCCTCAAAATCTTATTGTTAAGAGAGAAAACATATGATTTAAAATATCAATAAACACCAAAAATAAACTAAAAAACATAACAATATTGAAAATGACTTGTAATATTATACAATTGACCCCACCAAAACATTTATAGGTGAGTCCAACAAGTAATTCCGCATCTACATTAAACTGACATTTGAAGATGACCACCGTTCGACCAAGGAAATTTTCAAAATTATAATGTTTTAATCACATCATCTATCATATAAATATGAAAACATTTTTCCTAATAAACTCATCCATTAACATTTTTCAGTCTATTAGAATACAATTTTTACTATGTACATTTATGGTTTTCTTGTTTCTATCTACCATGATTTTTTCATAATTAGACTCCAAAATTCAAAATTCTATCCATTTATAGGAAAAAGTAAGCTAGGAAAAATTCTATTTTCAATAAATAAAAATAGTTTTCATCCTTTACATATTTTTATTTCTTCATAGGTAAATTATTTACAATGTTTCAAATCTATCCATATTCAAAACACATAAAAGTCGACATAAACTTATCTTTACCTTTGGCTCAATACATCCCTTTTTAATGAAATTATAACAACATTTCATAAAATATATAATCATCATCCTAATAAGATTAATCTTTATAAGAATTATTTTCCTAAACATCTTCCAATGCTTTTGATTCTTTATATATGATCTCCTACTTAAGTTTACCATTTATCCTTACAGTCGGTCCTCGTATCAATAATTTTTTTGTGTTTATTCATGGTCCACTCACACAAGTCTTGATTATCATGGGTGGAAATATTTTCATTAAATTTTAATATGATGAATCACAATAGCCTATGTACAATGGTTGAATGTAAAAAAAATTACCCAAAGATTCAAATTATGCACATATTTGTTCACCTTAATGAAGAAGTCATACAATGATATATCTTCTATAATTAAAATCCATAAATTAATCCATTCATATTTATATGAATAAATAAATGACTATCTATTCTCCCACATTAAAATCATATAGATTCATATATATTTTTGTTTTTTGTTTTATACTGATGAATCATGTAAAATACTTTCCTAAAAGGTGTGAATGTAATGTATTTCATGGTATACCATTTTTTTTATTATCATTGTCATGAAAATATAGGTTTACCAAACATGAAGTATACATAAACCATTCTTGATGGTGATAATAATTTCCAAACCAATAGATAAAAGATATAGAACAATATAGTCTTACAATTGTTTGAATCCCATTCCACCAAACATAAAAACACTTTATGAATGATATTGAAAATATGAAGTATATATTATCAATGAATATATGTTATCCATAGAAGAAAATTAAAATACATTGTAATTTTTAAAGAAACCACATACATTATGTTCGATACCAATTGAACGGCCTAGGAGATAGTTATAGGCCACTGAGGGGATGTGGGAAATAAATTATTTCATGTCCCCAACTCATAATTTATTTTTTTCCCATTATAATTTATTTTGACTGGAACTTGATGTTTCTGATATAATGAAACTATATATTGTGATAATGTATATACAAGAAAAATTTCAAATACTATGTTCACAAACTATTTTCATCTAGCATCTAATCCCTGATGAACAACGACTATCATTATAATGTGAAAATTTCAATTTTTTATCAATAAGAACATTAAATGGAGAAACGGTATGGTTTTAAACTACAATAAAAATAAAAAAAGATAAATATAAATAATATTATCTATAATTATTCCACATAACATAAAATTCCATGGAATTTAGATCATATATTCACCCATATTCGTCTCTTGAGTATTAGAAAAAAAATCTCTATCTAATGGGGGATATGTTATCTGAAAGATTCATGCTTTTTCAACACATTCACTCAAAATGAGAAGAATTATAATTTATTTACCAAAATATAATCCCCTTCGTGTAAAATCATCACCATGTTGGTTTTGGAACTGAAACTATCCATATCCTACCTAAAAAAAGTAAATTCCTCAGTATACTTGATTTTCATTCCATTTTTCAACTTTTATATACTTATCATGATATGACATGAAATGTTTGGGATCAATACACTATAGAGGTTATATATTTCAATATAATAGTCATTCTAAAATAAATATTTCCTTCTTTAGCTCCATGGGATCGTCTCTAGTCCCCCTAATCATGTTCGTGGATGTGGTATACTAAACTCAAGATGAAGAGATATATGAACTCCCATTGTTTTTTTTAAACAGGAAAATAGTGAATGTTATATCACAAATAAAAATTCACAATGTCTATTTAATGTGTCCTCTTTATGTTTACTTCTCATCATTCCTATAGAGTTTTCCATGGGTATTTACAAATTTATTCACAATTCATCAATGTAATTTTCATGTATGTACATAATACATGGAATGTGTTAAATTCCAATTTGGGCCCCCATATGGATTATCCCTAGAACCCTATTAGATAAAACCATATCTTGTTGGTATTTCAAAATGTCCAAATCCAAGTAAAACCCCTAAATCCTAGAACCCATTTAAATAACCATACCCCCTTGAGATTAGTATAAATCATTTTGGATGATATTAAAGTACTATATTGAATAGAATTCTAATTAGACCGGGTCACATTAATCTTTATTTATTACATCACTTTGAACTCAAATTCACCATCATAACTTAGGTTTGAATTATCTCAATAAAAAATCTATACTAATAGTCTAATGTGAATAATATATAAACCCAACACTATATGATCAAATTAGTTTTTTGAGAGATTTTCAACATATCAGTGTAAATAAAAAATCACATTGGCCACATATCAATTGATAAAATCTCATAACTTCTCTATTATCATTTCAAAATATACTTATCTTCTCCAATGTCAAAAAACATTAACACCCCCTACCATTAATTTATCTTTATCCAATAACGTGTCATATTAGACTCCATGATGCGAAAATGTGGAGTCAGTAATACACACTAGTGTTATTTATAATAAAGAGTATTTAAAAATATTGGGTGGTAGATAATCCCTAATGTGGATACTCATATATATAAAATTGGTTCTCATTCCATGTGGTTGAGTTTCTATGTACCATCTAATAATAATTCATAAAATACTATGTGACTGAACACCTATATAATAGGATCAGAAGTGGTAAAAGGGATATAAATCTAG
Organism: Viscum album; assembly: GCA_963277665.1. Taxonomy (NCBI): domain Eukaryota; kingdom Viridiplantae; phylum Streptophyta; class Magnoliopsida; order Santalales; family Viscaceae; genus Viscum; species Viscum album. The sequence goes on from OY728136.1 coordinate 1,882,203,791, forward strand.
TTCCAAATTCTAGTATTATCCCCGATGAGCCAATTGTTTTCTACACAAGTACTAGCGAGAGGATTCATATTAAATAATTAGAAGATTTTGTGTTTTTAAGTGGTGGATCATCTTACACATAAATACATATGGGTTTTAGAACGCACTAGAGATACCATGGGGAAGATTCATGCCAGACATTAAGAGTGGTTATTGGTTTCAATTGGTCTAATAAAAAAACCAATTAGTTATAAAGGGTTTAGTAATTATCACACCTATTTAACATTTATTATATGTAGAGGTATCTAGCAGGAACATTTATGAAGATGGTTCTGGAGAATATAAATTATGATTATATAACGTAGTGCAGTTAGACTATTTTTGTTCTATACTGCATGAATAATATGTAATCATTGTGGATTATGCACCATATGGATTCAATAATAATTTTTTTGTAGAGAAAAACTACCACACCATATATAGATAAAATAAAGAAGAATTACATTATGGTGGAGTGGATTTTAGGGTTGAAAAATGTTAATATATATGAGAGAGGAAAATTATGGACTACTATATAGGGCAAGGTCCAAGAAAATCTCTATGAATTGGAACTGGTTAACTCTCCAAGGTGGAATGAGAAATATCAATAAATACCCACAAACACTAATACACGAGGCTAATTGGTTATCATAAAAAAGGGTTCTTGATCACCAATAGGTTATGTGAAAATTCATTCAAGATGATAAAAATTCCTATATATTTTGAATTATAATTATCCTATCCATTTAGATATTTATAATAACATTGCCAAAGTCTTTTACTACATTACTTTACAAGAGATACCAATATGTATTCTTCATACCAATTATCACATCATATTGAAATTAATGAATAATTGGTAGTTAGATATGTATATAGGGATTTATTGGATGAATATATCGACCAAAAATATATATTAAAAAATAACATTAGTTGTATTCCTCTAAATATTTTTAAAATTATATTAACATGTATTATGATATTTCAGTACATATGTTAGAGGCTGTAGTGACACCATTTATGTATCCTCAATAAAAAGCATCTTGAAACATGATTATGGATGAGGGGGAGTTGAGGACACCACCATTAAAGGATAAAATATCATTGAAGAATATTCAATTGATTGAACTGATGATATTTACTTTACTGTAAGAAATTTTGATATGAAATATTGAGGAAAAATAACAGGAAATACTATTGAGACCTAATATAGGTATAATGGTGAATGAGCCTCCTAGTAGGGGTATTTCATAGGTGGAATTCAGTTAATTGATGTGAGATTTATGTGGATAGTATTTAATGTTTTTGGTGTTTTTTATTTTCAAAATACTTTTATAATAAACCTAAAGAATATTCTTTATAAAGCTATTGATGGAATTATGGTAATGGTGAAGTTTATTTTGAATCATGGAAGTGGATAGAAGTATTTTAGATAATATAAGAGGTAGTTTTGGAGAAGTTAGAGAGTTGTAGTTGAAATCATTCTCTAATGAATGTTGTTACACTATAAAGAAGAAATAATGAGACTAATATTCGAGGATATAAGATTAAATCAGATTGGAGCCCATATTTACACACTATTATGTTAGGGTAATCCTAATTCAGTTTGAACTTATCCTAGATATAAATTTTTTTTATGCTATGAGATATATTTTATAATTATTCATATTTACACATTTATGAGAAAATATGAGGTTTTTTGGGGATGTAACAAGTCTTTCCATATGGGGTAATAATATAGAAAATTTGTTTCCATGTAAAGTTGTCTTTTTTATTTTGAGGTGAGGTGATTGAATCATTATGCACACATCACATGAAAATCCTTCAACAATGAGAAATTGAAAAAACATTGGAATTTTTTTTCTTTTTTAAGTCATAACACAATATAGAATCTCTCCCCCAAATAGAGATACTATTTATGATATGGTTAAAAGGTAATTATATTATCTTATGAGGAAGCATTTATCTGTTTCATGATTATAAATAGCATGAAAAATATCAGGGACACATCATAATTCATTAATTTTCCAAATAATTGAGGGTTCTTTTAATTTTTCTTAATTAGTAATTTATTTTATAACCTTGAAAAATAATTCGTTAACTTAATCTCATATATGTTTGAATAGAATGTTATGATTTATTCAATGGATGAAAAATAAGTTATAGAAGTTAATGTTGATTTTTATATTTTATTTTCAATTTAAAATTAAAATTTCAATGAAGATGATTTATTTATATTGTGAATGAAAGGATTATTAAAGATGACGATGAATATAGAGAATAAATGTTATTATTAGTGGTGATTTTACGAGATGTATGGGAGAAGAAAGGGATGATCAATATGAAGAAAAATAGGAATAATTACATGAAAAAATTAATAGAAGCCTACTTTAGTTGAACATTATCTTTTATCATATTTCAAATTCTATATCAATATTTTTGTGGAATTATTTGAAAAAATACAAAAAATTGAATGTGTACATGGAGATCAATGATAAATTGTATTTTTTGTATAGAAAATATTGAAACTAGTGGATCATGTTATGATTGATGATTCTAGGTCATTCCATGGATGTAACTATTAGTATTTAAGAATAATAAATATAAAAATATATTGTGATTTCTATATTTATTTGTCATCTCATGTCTGGATTATAGGAAGCTGTCTTATTTTTCACATTCGTAGTCATCATAATTTTTTAAAGTGATGCATAAAAAGAATTGAATTTATTCAATCACCTAACATCTTAGCTAATTCTCTATAACTATCACCTTTTACATGATTATAACTAATATAGTGGATCTTTTAAAATTACATGAAACCATTACATATTATATTGTAGATTTTTATTAATATCAATATATTGATTAAAATATGTTTCATTTTTTTGATGTTGAGTTGATTATAAATTCATCATTGTTTTATAGATCACGTTAATTCAAATAACAATAAAGGGATTTCCACAATCATGGAAAAAATTATTAAATAAAGAAAAATAAAATGTTAATATATTTTTACCTAGGATTATGAATATTATAATGGCTTTTATAGAAATATATAGACCTCAAACTAATGGTTCCATAATAATAATATTTTATAAAATCGTCATCAAAATAGTTTTTTGATCAATATTCCATCTTTTCATTCCTTAAAGAAAATAAAATTTTCAATTTAAATTGGATTATGATAAAACTAACATTTGTGATAAATTTTAAACATTTATCAAGGTAATTAGAATGTGATACAAGACAAGATATATCTTTAGGGATTAAAATATAATCATCTCAAGATGTATGATGATGAAACAATGGTTTATTTGTTCCCTAGATTCCTGGAATATAGGAGGGGAATTATAGGTTTTTGGTGAGTGGTTGAATTATTATATGATTTTCTATAAAATAATATATAATGTTTTTGAAAAAATTAATATAATTGTTTCAGTTCCTCTAATCATTTATCATTACACACTTCCACTAGTCTAATTTCATAGAATATTTTTTTCTTATAAAAAGGGGGAGGGAGTGTGTTTTTGGAAAAAGATTAAATATATTAGCTAAATATCATTTAAACAATTCAAAACAGATATGTGATGGAATGAAGTAGTTATAAAATAAGTGGGTTATAATAAATAATGTAATTTCGAAAAGAAATTTGTTAAACCAATGTAATTCATTTAAAGAATTTTGAGAAGAGGAAAAATGAAATTATATGGGAAATATTTTAATCAATTATTTGAATTATGGATGTATCAGACATTTCATTACTAAATTTCCAATTTAAAATCCAAATACAAAAAAAAAATTTCAAGTTATAATAAATATTTTTTTCACTCTCTTAATACACAACACCATGTTGAGAATACTCTACACACCACATTAATTGAGCTTACCTTACACACAAGGTTGTATTTTATCATATTTTAATTGAACACATATTTTAGAATTATATTTATGGAAATTGTAGAAGTTTTATATAAAAAATATTCTTCATTTGTGAATTTTAAAGGTCAAGATTATCTTATGGTGATGTTTTGGAAATTTTTTATGATTTTTTATATTATGAAGAATTGTAAAAAATATTTCGGTTTAGTAAAAAACTACCTTTTCATAAAAATAATTATTAATATAATTTTTATATTAAATAGTAATTTTGAGGTCAAAATAGATCAATTATTCATATATTAAACAAATTTAGGTCATTTTAGTCATTTTTATATCAAAACTATATATGAAAAAATATTGAGCTTTTGAACGTTTCTACTTTAAAAGTCTGATTTCTCAGCACATGTGATGGAATGGCATTAATCATACTTTTTCCACATCTATGATTAGAATTTTAGAAAAAGGACATGCATGCTTTTAATAAGTACAATATTTTCTTTGTCTCATAAGATTAAAATTAATTTTTTCCAAAAAGATTAATGAAAGTGATTAAAATTAATTACGGTGATTAAGTTAATATTAATCATAATAAGGGACTAAACCGTGATATTAATAATAAAAATTATCTATACTCTTGTAAAAAACAATGGCTTATAATAGTTGTAAAACATCCCATATTGGATAAAATTCTATGGGTTATTGGTATATAATTAAATGGATGTGCCCTATATAAAAGGTTGAGTAAGGGAAGAGATAAAAAAGGGGACATTCAAAGCATTTAATAATTATAAAACATTGAGATAAGAAAAAACATCATATTTTTTGTTATAATAATTATTTTGCAAGATAAAGGGGTTATTTGTATCATAATAGGTAAAGAACCGAAATTTCCATGTAAATTGTTTTTAAATAAATTGGAATTTGACAATTCTATGAAAATTGATGGCACGTAATTCTGAGGCCCAGTGTACCTGGAATGAATTTATAAACTCTTTATTTGGTACGTTCAGTAAATATACGAGGGGGTTTTTCTATATTTTGAACTAGTTCATGGAATTGAAATCCAAGGGCATTGTTGAACTCACAACACATGTTTTTGCTTAAAGATACATTCACTTCGATGGCAGTTGGTCGAGGATGGATGTTAGTTTTTGGGTTGTTCGTGAAATGAATAAAATAAAATAAATTATGAAATATTTTTATTTTGTTTGTTAAAACCTCAATGTGGAAGTTGAGAAGTGGGGACTACCAAACCACAACCTCCCATGAGAGGTTCTAGTGGTGGAGAAAACCTGAGCCTAACCTCCCATAAGAGGTTATGGTGGCGGGGACCACCTGAGGCCTAAACCGCTAGAACTCTCCGCTTAATGAGGGAGAAACCTCTCAACTCCCACAATAATGTAGAGGAGCATCTTGAGCTTCCTCAACATTAATTATTCGTACACACCACATTAATTTGAAAAATTTGAATTTCCAGCCAACAAAATAAATAATAGATATCATAATCTATTATTTTGGGGCTATATATTCCTTTTCATGGAATTTCAAGGAAGGAGATCTTGGGAGAAAGCTCTCCAATGAATAATGTGTTCTTCAATGAAGAATTATCTTGCTGATGAAGAACGCCTTCGAATATGAAGAACCAATGAACGAGCCAATGATCAGAGGTGTGTGGCTGGCACGGCGAACGCCGATATCTTCGACTTCCTCCGGCGTGGGACATCATCATCTATGACAAATTGACATCCGTACTTCCTTCTCCCGCCAACGTCAACGATCACCCTTAGGTAGGGGTTTTTTTATAATTGTTATCACTTCCTTTGTACAACCCTTATATTTATTTTTTCGGGTTGGGAACAATCATTGCAAGAGGATAGTATTTTAAGTTCATGTTCGTGTTCTTGATGAGCCATATGCTACCACCCTAACGCAGAGGGTATGAGCCAAATCTACATGGCCCGACCCTTCTGCAAATATTATTTTTTTCTTCACAATCGAAGAGGATGGAAACCATCCATGGTTGGGGAACGAGAACGGCAGCCGACAACATCAACAGCTATGACAGAGGAGACAACACCACCCCCTGGCCACTGGCTCCGCCCCGTGGCCTTCATGCTGACCACAACCACAGGCTCTACCACACGGCCTTCACGCCAACCGCTGCCACCACCAAAGTCTGTGGCTCCACAGCGCCCCATGGTAGATGCACTTCCCCATGGAAAAACCGCCTTCCCATGGCCGGACCTCCACCCCGCGGCCGGTGCGCTGCGGCCTCACGGCCACCCACACCCCTTCGCGGCCCCTCATGGTCTGCCAGGCCGGACCCAGCAGGTTAGGCCGCCTAGCGGCCCGGGATAAACCTAACGGTCCGAGTCGACCTGAACTGGGTCGGTCCAGGATGGGTCGGGCCGAGTCAACCTGAACTGGGTTGGCCTAAGCTGGGTTGGGTCGAGTCTTTCCGACCGGGTTAGACCGGACATGGGCCCACTACGACCCAATTACATTCTTTTGGCCATAACTTTGGCACCAGACGTCCGTTAAACGAACCTTCAGTGATGTTGGGAACCTTGGAGTGAGTCAGTCACCTTGTGGGATACCCCACTGTGTTTTTGGATGAATATGGGGAACAGTCAGGTTGGATCAACCATGAATCCAACTAGGCCCGACCCTTCCACAAATCTTGATGAGCCATATGCTACCACCCTAACGTGGAGGGAACATGCCAAACCTACGTTTCCCGAACCTTCCACAAATCATGTGATGTTCTTCGCGATGGAGGAGGATGGCATCAATCCATTGTTGGGTTACACGAACAACGATCGACACCACCGCAGGCTGCGATGAAGGCGACATCACCGCCCCATGGCCATCGGCTCTGCCCCGCGGCCTTCACACCGACCGCGACCACCGCCACCATCCACGGCTCCGCCCCGCCCCATGGCTGAGGCGCCACCCTGTGCCTGTACCACTACCCCGTAGCCGGACAACCACCCCGCATAGCCGGACCGCCACCCCGCAGCCTCGCGGCCACCCGAAACCCTTCGTGGCCCCTCACGGCTTGCCTGGCCAGACCCAGCATGCCGGGCCGCCCTGGGGCCAGAGCTGAACCCAATGGGCCGGGTCAACCCGAACTGGGTCGGCCTAGGCCAGGTCCGGCTGAGTCGTTTCGATCGGGTTAGACCGGACCCGGGCCCACTACGACCCAATTACATTATTTTGGCCATATATTTGGCACCAGATGTCTGTTAGACAAACCGTTAGCGGCGTTGGGAACCTTGGAGAGATTCGGTCACTATGTGTGTTATCCCACTATATTTTTGGATGAATATAGGGAACAATTAGGTTTGATCGAGAAAAAATCCAATTGGTCCCACCAGTCTAAAAGGCTAATAACTCACTGACCGGACGTCTGATTTACATGTCGTGTGTTACGTTGATACCCATATGACGTGGCCAACCATTGAGATACATTTTCGTGGGACTTCGTGGAAGTTGGAGTATCGAGTAGTAGCCTGTTGAGTGGATCCTCCAAGAAATGATTGAGCATAGTGCATGAACCCAGTGGTTGGATGATAATTGACGACTGCTAACTGTTTCAAATTAGTGTGACTCGACATGCCCAGTGGGGAGCACCTTGGTGACGCTGCAGACCCACGGTGTGGAGCGCCTAGGTGACATGGCAGAACTATGGTACTCAACAGGAGGAGTACCTCAGCAGGCCATGAGGGAGAGCGCCTTGTTGATGTGGCAGGCCCATGGTGGGGAGTGCCTTGGTGACGCAGCAGAACCATGGTACTCGACAGGTGGAGTATCTCAACAATCCACGGTTTGTGGTAAATGCCTTTGTGTGATGTGGAAAGCCCATTATTGTTGATAGAGGAGGATTTCTCCACCAGCCGAGGTGTTCAATGTTGTGACTGGGAATGTTATTTCATATAACCCCTAGAATAAATCTTGGTGTTAGCTAAGTCAGTGCCTCAGTGTTTTCGTCATGATTGAGATGGATTACTTGATAACTTAGGTATATGTATGGGAATATACCTAAGTAATGTTATATGTTGATTTCATACTTTTTGATTTATATTTGATGGATTTTGTGAGACCTAGAGGGTATCGAGGTCCCCACTGAGTATTGTTATACTCACCCCAGAATGGGTTATTCCCTCACCTTGTTGTGTTGGATGCAGATGACAGACATCACTGAATGAGGTTGAGAGTACTAGGACTAGACGATACCTAGATGTGGACTATAAAGCGTATCGGTACGCAGAGGAGACGGGTGGACATGGAGTGTGGAGGAGGAAATTGTACCTACCCTTCAGGTAGGAACACCGGAGGATGACCCAAGATATGTCTTTACCATTTCTTTAGTTGTATTATATCACATTTGTAATTATACTTTTTAGTTGGGCATGTATTATAGCCCATTTTACTTACTGCACTCACTTTATTTATAGTTCAGTTTACTTGTGTTCCTATCATGCGTTGTGCTTGGTTATGGGTGCTTACAAGTCATAAAGGCAATGCCTTCCCAGTTTTAGGTAATACGCCTTTGGTGATATTCCCCAGCCCTTGGCCTATGGAAGGTGGAATTGGGGTTGTCACAGAATGGGCCCCTAGTGGATGGGTCTTGAAAAATTATTATCATAGGAGTTGGTTCTACCACCGAACATGGGACTCTAATATTTATTTTCTATGAAGAAATATTGTTAAGGGTAATGATTAATGTTTTCAGTTTAGGGAGTCCAGTGTTGGTGCGGCCGCCGACGTATCCATACACAAGGACCCTGACATCTGATTTCCAGATTAGTGCACGAAAACACTGAGTGCGTGTGTGTTTTAAAATGTTTTATTTGTGATCTATTGAGTTATCTCACCAGGTATAACATTTAGCTCATAAGGTATAACTTTTTGACAATGGAACACCTTTTTCTTTTCAGCATGCCTCCATGGAGACAACCAGCTAAAGTTCCAAGAGTAGTATGCTCTGATAGACCACTGAGTGATGAGGCCTTAATACAGGGCCCTTTTCCAGAAGAAGAACCAGTGGGGGAACTAGAGATACCACCCCCATTTGGCCACCGATGCAACCATCCATGACAGCAGATGGTGCATGCCGCTTGAGTGCATTGAATGAGTTCCAGTGCCAGAGGCCACCCAGGTTCCGGGGAGAGATAGACCTATAGGAGGCTGAGGATTGGCAGGAGGTTGTGCTGAGAGTCATCTGACTCGTAGGGACACCAGCCGATCTCATGTTGATCATTTCCACCAACCTTCTATAGGAAGAAGTAGGCAGATGGTGGAGCTTGATGGTCCAGGTTCACGACGAGGTTACACTTCTATGGAAAAACATCGAGAGCCTGTTTCGGGTAGAGTTTGTCCCAGCTACACTTCGCGCGGTGCGCATATAGGAGCTCCTTCACCTACATCGAGGTAGCGTGATTTTGGCTCAATACTCAGTGAGGTTTACTAACCTACCACATTACTCTACAGATATCGAGTGAGACCCTTTCTTCATGACACAAAACTTCAAGCAGGGACTCAGGCGAGAGATCAGGGATTTGAGGATCTCACTCAGCATCCCGACGCAGGAGGGGTATTAGAGAGAGCCCTCTTGGTGGAGAGTTTCTTTTCTAAGCAGTCACCACAGCGAGACCCACTACCATTCATCATGTAGCAGAGTCTTCTACAGCTGGCAGTAGACAAATGTCAGAGAGGTCCAAGAAGACCATACTTAATGGTGGACAACTGCATGACTCGGGATCAGTTATGCGGGGCACCCAAGGTGGATACATTTACACCTGGAGCAGATAATGTTTCACATGTGGTGGGTAGGGTCAAATGGCTCGGGAATGTCTGACCCATCATACAAATTATTAGTAGACAGTTGAAGGACCACCCATGCAGAGACAGAGGTTCGACCGAGGAAGTCCATAGAGAGCAGGCGGATGTGGCAGGAGAGATGGTTGTGTAGCTGGTGGTGGGAGACGATCTGAGATGTTACCGCCACCACCACCAGGAGGTCAACAACAACAATAGGGAGCAGGTGGATAGATGAGAGCATTACTTCTGGTACCTGAGTCCTACAATCACGGCACTCTGGAGATGATATGAGGAATGATCTGTGTCTTCTCCACCATTGCTGCGGAACATATAGACACATGTGCCCATCATTATTTTATTTCAACTTTCCTCATTCGAAGCATGGAGATTCCAAGGGAGCCATTGTCTCAATTCTTACGGCTAGAGACTCCTACGAGAGCGGATTCGACGATTAAACACCTTTTCCAGCAGTGTGAGCTTACTCTAGGAGGCAAGAGAATTGTCTAGGATCTCCTAGTAGCGGTGTGGAAGCCTTACGACGTCATCGTCGCTATGGACTGGTTATCTACATTCCATGCTCAGATAGACTGTATTAGCCGCAAGGTGCGGTGTGTTTGCATGAATGAGACCAGGTTTTCCTTCACCGTTGATAAGGGAGCCTTTTCCGCGCAGGACGGACTTACCCGGGAGAAGGTGTAGCTGGTCACTCATCAGTTATGTAGCATTACCCTCAGAGCTATTGACGTGGAGAGTCCGATATATCCTGTAGTGGTGGACCAATACGTGGATGTTTTCCCGAATGATGTTCCGGGTCCACCTCCTCTCAAATAGGTGGACTTTTACAATGAATTGTACCCCATGATGACACCGATATCTACACCAACATATCAGATGGATCCTGTGGAGCTTCGGGAGCTACGGGTATAGTTATAGGACTTGTAGGAAAGGGATTCATCCAGCCTAGTGTTTATCATTGGGCAACCCCGATTCTGTTCGCCAAGAAGAAGGATTGTAGCTTGAGGCCTTGTGCTGACTATTGGTGCCTGAACCAGGTGACCGTGAAGAACAAGTACCCACTCCTGAGGATTAAAAAACTCGTTGATCAGCTGAATGAAGCATAATGGTTCTCGAAGATAAACCTCAGATCAGGCTATCACCAACTCCGAGTATGAGATGAGGATGTGCAGAAGATGGCATTCAGGTGTCGGTACGACCATTACAAGTTCTTAGTTATGCCATTCAGTGTGACCAACACTCAAGAAATGTTCATGGGACTCATGAACAAGATCTTTTAGCCACACAATTATCACTTAGTAGTTGTCTTCATCGATGACATTCTGATCTACTCAACTACTGAAGTGGAGCATGCCTATCATTTATAGGTAGTACTGGACACACTGTGAGAGCACCGTCTTTATGGTAAGCTCTAGCATATCCAATTATGGATCTGGGAGGTTCACTTTCTGGGAAATGTCATCTTGGAGGCTAGATTTGTAGTATATCCAACGAAGATTGTGGCGGGACTTTCTTGGGAGCCACCCTGGAGTGTGATAGAGGTACATAGTTTCCTGGGTTTGGCCAGATATTACTGGATGAATGTGCTAGATTTCTCCAGAATTTCAGCACAACTATCATCCTTGACGATGAAGAGGAAACCCTTCGTTTGGTCAGAGAGATGCCAAAAGAGTTTTCAATAAATGAGGTAGAGGCTGACTAGTGCCCCCAGTTTGAGGCTATCAGAGGAGGGCGTGGGGTACGTAGTCTACTGTGATGAATCAAGGACCAGACTCGGATGTGTTCTAATTCAAGAGCGAGTAGTGATCGCATATGGTTCTCAAGAGCTGAGACATCATGAGAAGATATATGCTACCCATGACATGGATTTAGTAGTAGTGGTATTCTCCTAGAAGATGTGGAAACAATATCTGATGGGAGAGCGTTTTATAGTGTACTACGATCACAAGAATATATGGTATATCTTCTCACAAAAGGACCCGAACATGAGAAAACGACATTGGCTTGAGTTTCTCTTGGAAAATGACTTCAAGATATTCTATACTCATGTGAAGGGGAATGTTGTAGCAGATGCTCTTAGCAGGAGGTCTGGTATACAATTGCTATGTGCGGTGACAGAGCAGCTGACCGCTTTATAGATATCCTTTGTGGAGAGGGATGGAGAAGAGTTTCTACAATATATTATAGTCACTCCCCCACTTCTTCAGTGAGTTAGGGAGGCACAATGTGGGGACGCTGACTATGAGGCACAACGTGATCAGATATCCACAGGACATGCACCTGATGGATTTATTGAAGGTGGGGAGCATGTCATCCTCTTCAGAGGATATACCGTGGTACCTGTGTCACTTTATGAGCAACTGTTGATGGAGTTCCACACACCCCCACTAGCAGTACATCCATGAGTGGCCAAGATGTACTAGGATCTCCAATGACAGCACTAGCGTCGGGAATGAAGAAAGTAGTATCATATTTTGTCTCTCGGTGCCTCAAATTTCAGTATGTGACGGCGGAGAATCAGGTAACAGTAGTATTGGTTCAACCTTTAGATGTCCCAGAGTTGATGTGGGATAGGATATCCATGGACTTCGTGACATGACATCCACGTACATCAAGGGGACATGAATCGATTTGGGCAATCATCGACCAACTCACCAAGTCATCCCACTTCCTACAGATGAGAGACCAGGGTTCAGTAGAGAGCTTGAGATGCCTCTATGTGCGTGAGATTGTGCAGTTTCATGGAGTACCCTCAACGATTTTCTCTGATCATGAAACATGTTTTACTTATCGGCTATGGAAGGGGCTGTAGGAGGATTTTGAGATGCAGCTTCGTTTGAGCACCACCTTCAATCCTCAAATGGATGGTCAAACTAAGAAAACCATTCAAACCCTCGAGGACATGATGCGTGCTTGTGTCCTCATCTTCGGTCACAGTTGGGAGGATCACTTAATTTTTCTGGAGTTTTTGTTAAACAACGACTATCACTCCACCATTGGGATGGTACCTTTTGAGGCGTTATATGGGAGACCTTGCAGATCACTTTTGTAGTGGAATGACCCAGGGGAATCAACACTAGTGGGACCAGAGATAGTATAGGATACAACCGATACGGTGCAAATCATCTAGGAGTGGATGAATACGACATAGAGCAGGCATCAGTCATATGTCTATTGGTGACAGAGACCTCTTGAGTTCAAGGATGGCGACCACATCTTTCTATGTGTCTCACCCCGACGAGGTCTATGGAGATTTGGATGAGGCAGAAAGTTATCTCTAAGATTCATCGGACCTTTTCAGGTCCTCAGTAGAGTTGGAGTGGTGGCATACCATTTAGCTATTCCCCCTCAGTTGTAACGGGTACATGATGTGTTCCACGTGTCCCAGCTTAGGAGATATGTGCATGAACCTTCTCACATCATCGACCATGACGAGTTGGATGTTGATGATGGGGAGACATTTACAGAGGTTCTAGTAGAGATTGATGATCGACTTGATCGGGTCCTTCGTGGATGATCGATACCTCAGGTGTGCATTCGCTAGCAGTACAAGAACCTCCAGGGGAGCACATGAGAGTGAGATGCTTATATGCATGCTCAGTACCCCACTTTTTTACCTAGTATGAGTTATGGATTATGGGGATGTAGAGCCTTGATATGGGGAGAATGTAAAGACCTGAAATTTCCATGTTATTTTATTTTAGTAAATGGGAATTTTACGAGTCGCTGAAAAATCGACGGCAGGTAATTCTGAGGCCTGGAGTGCCCGAAATGAGTTACATAACTTTTGTTCAGGTACGTTCAGTAAACGAAAGAGTGGGGTTTTCTAAATTTTGAACCAGTGCTCAGAATTGAAATCTAAGGGCACCGTTGAACTCACAGTGCTCATTTTCTTTAAAAGGGACATTCACCTCGACGACAGTTGGTTGAGGATAGAAGTTAGTTTTTGGGTTGTTCGGGAAAGAATAAAATAAAATAAAGTGTGAAATAATTTATTTTAATAGTTAAAACCTCTATGTGGATGTTTAGAAGTGGGGAACACTAATCTTTAACCTCCCATGAGAGGTTATGGTGGTGGGGACCACTCGAGCCTAATCTCCCATAAGAGGTTATGGTGGTGGGGACCACCTAAGGCCTAAACCTCTTGAACTCTCTTCTTAATGAGGGAGAAAGATCTCAACTCCCTCATTAATGTGGAGGAGTCTCTTGAGCTTCCTCCACAATAATTATGCCAATAAACCACATTAATTTTGACAAGTTGAATTTTAATCCAACAAACTAAATAATAGATATCATATACTATTTTTTGGGGCAACCTATTATTTTTGGTAGAATTGGGAGGAAGGAGCTCTTGGGAGAAAGATCTCGAATGAAGAACACATCTTCCATGAAGAACGTTCTTGCTGAAAAAGAATGCCTTTGAGTTCAGAGAACCAAAGAACGAGCCTGGGATCAGAGGCATGTGGTGGGCTCGATGAATGATGATATCTTCAACTTCCTCCGATGTGGGACATATTCATCTATGACTAATCGACGTCCGTACTTCCTTCTCGCGCCAACGTCAACGATCAACCCATAGTATGGGTTTATTTCTATTTTTTATCAGTTCCCATGTACACACCTATTTATTTTGTGGGTTTGGAACAATAATTGTGGGAGGAGAGGATTTTAAGTTCATGTTAACGATGAGCCATATGCTACCACCCTAACACAGAGGGTATGATCCAAACCAACATGGCCTACACATTTCGAAAATATTGTGGTGTTCATCACGATGGAGGAGGATGGAAACCATCCATGGTTGGGGCAGGAGAACAATGGTCCACCCCACCGCCATCCGCGATGAAGGCAATGGCGCAATGGCGCCGCCCAATGGGCACTACCGCTGCCCCGCGGCCTCCGTGCCGACCCCAGCCACCACTGTCGTTCGTAGTGTAACATCCTGGTTTCAGAAACCACCTAGAGGCACCCCTTACCTGGTTGGTCACATGGCCTCAAGAACATTTCCACAAAATCCAGAGGCTACCGAATAGAAGCGAGGGAATTGGGTGTGATAATGGGGAAACTACGCCCTCATTGGTAGAGTAACACAGCAGAAGAGAAACAAATATACAATAGCGGAAGCAGTAAACATCCAACAATAGAAAACAGTTAAATAATGAGATAAAGAAACAACTGGAGAATACATATATATATATATATAAATGATGCATGATACATATATGTCAATGAAAACAACCAAACAAGTCACAATGCTGATTAAAGTACAAAATAATGGTAATAAACAAATAAACTCCTCAGCATCGCAATCCTCCGCTTGGTCCCATGCTATCCAGCTCCAATGCAATCAAGTACCTGAAGTAGAAGGGTGATTACCCTTATCTATACCTGCAATAACACAGTTGTTTGGGCCCAAAATCATGGACCAAACAGGGTGTGAGACGAATCCCAGTAGGCAACCATCACATGATCTATGCCTTACAGTCAGTGAATATATATGGTAGGTAAAGTACAGAAGGCATAAAATAAGAAGTACATAGCAGTAAACAATCCATAGTCTAAATATCAAGCAACAGCTAAACAAAGCAGATTATCACAATAGATAACCCTCCGGGAAGTACTCACAGCCTATCTCATGTGGTTTTACCTAACAGATACTAGCAAGTAGCCAACAAACGGGTAACACTCTAGGATGTGCCCACAACCTATCCCCTCTGGTCCTACCTAACAAGTACAAGAAACCCTCTAGGCAGCACACTCAGTCTAACCCCTATGGATCAGTTCAAGCATAGACTCTCTTGGGAGATCACTCACCAACAATTCCCTCTATAGTCTCGTATCATACTAAAGGAGCCCTGAGGAAGCACTCAATGTCAATTCCCCCTGTGGCTCACGTCGAGGAACTACAGAAACTCTATGGAAGAACTCAACATCAATTCCCCATGTTGTCTTGCATCGTATAATTATAAAGACACTCTAGAGAAGCCCTTATGTCGATTCTTACTATGGCCTACTACAACAGGTTCTCACGGACCTGTTTATGTAAACCAAGTATAGCAACGGGTATCGGCCAATGTAAACCTCATAAACTACTTGGCGAGTAGTCTACAACATATCAGCATGTCAGATAAACTAGATCACTCCATCCTACAATACTAGCCATGGAAACGACAAAGCAGCCTAACATGATAAGCATAACCAAACGGTCATAAGTAGAACATGCATGGGAAACACCTCCAAAGCATAGAAAGAAACCTTATTCACATTCAAATAAACTCTACTCACACACACCAGCAACAAAAGCAATTAAAGGGTTAAAAATGGTATACACAGAATACCACATTCATGGGTATTAGAGATCATGAACATACAAATCAATGACCTTAAACCGAAATGCAAAAACCACATACATTTAGGGTTTCAGAGAAAACTGTCTACAATCAACCACACCCACAAATCCGGGAAATCGCTTTACGGAATACCTCTCTAAAACTCATTCCCTATTATCCACAAGCCTTAAACTTAACACCCAAGGAAAACCCCACACTAGATCCACATGCAATGCATGTAAATCTAGAACACCTAGAGATATGGAGGAGAAGATCTAGGGAAATCCTAGGAGAAACCAAGAGGAGGGACTTACTCAAGAAGAACTGCCTTCAAATGACAATGAAACCCCTTCGATTTGCCTCCAAAACGAGCCAAGGAGCTCCCCAAACCTTTGTAAATATCAACTCCCACGTGATTCCATGTTGGAGGAAGAAAGGTGTAGGAATGGGAAATCTCGAGTGGCCTGGGACATAAAAACCCTAATTTTATGTGGCCGCATGATTACCCAACTCGTTTTGGAAAACCGTGCGCTGACCGTGCAGTTTCCACTGTCTCACCGAAGGATTTCACATGGCTTTCCCACACTGCCGGACAAACTAGGCGCTTCCCATGTGAATCCCACCATTTAGGGTTTCACAGTTTCCTGGGCTGGCCGCATTGTTTGTTTAGACCGTCCGTCAACCGTGTGCCAACCATTCTCCCCTTCACGACATCTAGAAATTTCATCTTTTTCTCAGAAACAACCAGAGAAAGAAAACATACCTAAAAAGAAGATCCAGGTTCTTAAAAACATACCCCCTTAATGAAATTCATCCCCAAATTTCCCTAGCATGGTGCAGAAGACGAAACCCGGAACAACTCCGGCCACTATCAGTGTACATTGGCCTGCCTCTCCTAAGTCTCGTCCGGCACTTTCTTGTTCATCCATAGCACGCATACCATAGAAATAGACTGGCCACGAATAAACATCATACTGCGATAAACAATCTTGATATTATTCTCCTTGAAAGATCCATACACCCACAACTCGACTTCATCTGGTTGGAAAGCACGAGACAGGTCTGAAATGTAATGTTGAAGGTGAGAAACATGGAAAACGGCATGCATAGAGTGGTACCTCTTAGGTAACAAAAACTGATTGGAAACTGGCCCAACTCTCTGTAATTCCTCAAATGGTCCGACATACATTGACAAAAGCATAGCCTGCCTCCTAATCCTCTTGTGTCCCAACCTCTGTGTGACATGCATGAAAACCAGATCCCCGACTTCGAACTGCAGAGGTCGTATTTGTTGATCATCATAAGACTTCTGACGAGACTTTTTAGTATCCATCCTCTTCCAAATCAACTCTATCTTCTCTGCAGTCTCCTGAACAAGATGAGGTCCCATCAAATCATCCTCTCTTACCTCCATCCAACATAATGGTCATAGGCATTTTCTACCTTACAAAGCCTCATTAGGTTCCATCTGAATAGTTTTTTAAAAACTATTATTGCTGGAAAACTATACAAGAGGTATATGTTTCTCCCAGAAACATCCAAAATCCAGAATACATTCTTGAAACATGTCCTGAAGCACCTGAATCGTATGCTTGGACTGACCATCTGTTTGGTGATGGTATGTTGTACTCAAATGTACATGTGTACCCAAATCCTTCTGAAGCCCCTTCCAGACCCGAGAAGTAAAGTATGCATCCATATCTAAAACAATGAAGTTGTGAACCCCATGTAGACGTACAATCTCTCTTATGTATAACTATCATAGATGGTCATCATTTAAGGTCTCCTTGATAGGAAATAAGTTGAAGAACATTGTGTGTCTGTCAATGAGAACCCATACCACATCATTCCCTTGAGGTGACCTCGGCAAACTGGTCACGAAGTCCATCGCGACGTCATTACACTTCCACTCAGTAATGGGTAACTGTTGTAGAAGTTCTGTAGGTCGCTGATGCTCCACATTCACCTACTGACAAGTGGAACATCTCATGATGAAACCAGCTACATCCCTATTCATACCTGGCAACCTATACTGATGGTTTAGATCCCGATACATCTTGGTGATGCCAGGATGAACTGGCCAAACTGAGGTATGGAAATCCTGCATCAGCTCCCCGTGTATATTTGCTGGAACCCATACGCATCCATGAAAATGAAAGATCCTATCATCGCCTATGGTCCACCCAGGAATATGTTCCTCTCATGACACACATTCCTACCGGACTAGGCCTTCATAAACTGATAAATGCCTCATTCTCACTCGATCAATTAGAGTAGAGGTAACAACTACCGATTATATAAATGTAGGCCCTTTCCTGTCATTCACCTCCAAATTCATCTCAGAGAGCTAAACCATAAGCTGCCACTCACTACTGGCATCTTGAATGGCCTGTATCTGAGTCCTCCTGCTGAGTGCATCATCCATTGCGTTTCCTTTCCCAGGTGTGTAGGCAAGGTCAATGTCAATGGACTGAAGGTACTAAACCCCCCATTGATGTCTCAAATTCAGATCACGCTGAATGAAGATGTACTTGATACTCTTTTGGTCGGTGAAAACCAAAAAATTCTCTCGTAGAAGATAATGTCTCCAAAAATGTATGGAATGGAAAATAGCATCCATCTCCAGATCATGTATTGGGTAGTTCCTCTCATGTGGCCTCAACAGCTGAGACCCATACGCAAAGACTCCATCTCCATGCTTAAGCACAACTCCCAGCCCGATACCTGAACCATCGCAATAAACGGTGTAGCTCTTGCCTGGATCTAGCATGACTAGTATCGGGGATGAAGTTAACCTCCCTTTTAGCTTCTGAAATGCTGACTCGCAAGAATTTGACCATAAGAACATCACACCCATCTCAGTCAAACCTGTCAGCAGTGCTGCCAAGCGTGAAAAGTCCTGTATAAAATTTCTGTAGTATCCAGCCAGCCCCAGAACACTCCGCACCTCAAATACGTTCTTCGGCTGCTCCCAAAAAACTATAGATCTCACTTTCTTTGGGTCTACTGATACTCTTGTCTATGATATAACATAACCCAAGAAGTAAATTTGGTCCATCCAAAAGTGTAATTATGAGAGCTTAACATATAACTGATGCTCAATCAGTGTACTCAAAACGATCTCAAGATGGGTAGCATGGTCGTGTTGAGTGTGAGAGTACACCAAGATATCATCCATGAAGACAACCACGAAAGAGTTCAAGTATGGAGGGAACACTCAGTTCATTTCTTCCATGAAAACTACAAGCGCGTTCATGAGACCGAACAACATAACTATATACTCGTATTGACCGTACATGCTCCGGAAGGCTGTGAGAGGTATATCAGATGGTCTAACGTGCAACTGATGATAAACAAACCTCAAGTAAATCTTAGAGAACACCTGGACTCCTCGAAGCTGATCAAATAGTTCATCAATCCTAGGAAAAGGATATCGGTTTTTGACCATAAACTGGTTAAAAATCAGATAAACCATGAAAATCCTAAGAGTACCATCTTCCTTCTTTCGCAAATAGGACAGGCGAACCCCATGGAGAAGTACTCAGTCGGATGAAACCCTTTGCATGCAACTCCCCTAATTGCTTCTTGAGATCCTATAACTCACTTGTAGTCATCTTATATGTAGTAATGGACACCAGTGCTACTCCTGGTACAAGCTCAATATAAAATTCTACCTCACACTCCGGAGGAAAACATGAAAAGTCCTCTGGAAAGACATCTCTAAAACAATCCACCACAGCAGTAAAGCCTAACTGTGATGTCCCCTGGTCATCTAGATAATGAATAGCAATCTGGGATGTAACTTCCCCTCACCCATGAAGATATGGTCCTGATATGCTTGCCTGGACATCCCACTCACCCTTATGAAGAAAAGATCCACCCTCTGGTGGTATAAATCTCACCCATCAGTGATAGTAGTCGATGAATACCATGAAGGGAACATGACAGTCCATTCTGAGAATGAAATCATAGCTGGTAATCTCCAGAACATAATGATCCCAAAGGAAGTGACATCAACAAACCTCGAGAGGGAACTCATTGCACAAATGTACACTAGCTGTTCTAGTCCCCAATAGAGTTTCTAGCTTCATGAAATCAGAAGAATAAAAGTTACAGAGCCCAAGGTTCTCCACAATAGAAAAAGATATAAAGTTATGAATCAAACCAATATAAAAAGATCTTAAGATAAAACCGAGGCTTCTAGGATCGTACCTCGAACCGTAGAGGGGATGAGATCCTAATCCTGATGGGTCTCCTCCAATACAAATGTCTAGCTAGCGCCGCGACCCAGTGACCCTACCTGACTACTCTAGGAAGATCCACCCTACTGTCGCTGGTAGCGTGGTGACTAACTACCATGATAGTGACCTCCACCTCAGCCTGAACGGCCAGATTAACTCCAGTTCCCAGACTGGTGAGAAACTGGTGGAGCTGCTCTTGTACGAGGAGTCATAGAATAATCCCTATCACTAGTATCTGGTGAGAAGACCTGACAAAAGTGTTGAACGTGACCCATCTTTCAGTAAGATCGGCACTCCACTCGGTCTCTCTAGCACTGTGGCCTCATATGCCCACTCTTCCCGCAGTGGTAGCATACCACCTGGCTACCAGAAGATGTGTCTCGCCTCTTTGGGTCACCCCTCAAAGACTCCCTATAGGACTTCCTGCTGTCAGTAGAAGGAATGCTAACTCCAGATGTGAAGCCACCCTGGATCACATCTCCGGATTCCCTCAACTTCTTCTCTGTGATCATTTCCTGGTTAATGATGGATGTGATGAAATTCAACCTGATGATATTCTCCTGGTAGTGGATGTCCTATCTAAGGCCATCCTCAAAATTCCTTTTCAGGAATAACCCATCTCCTCCCAGGAAGGGTGTGAAACACTGAATCTTGGTGAAACGAGAGGAATACTCCATGACAAAAAGAGTAATCTACTACAAACTCATGAACTCCTGGGCTCAGTCAGCCCTCAAGTTATCTGAGTAGAAATAGTCATAGAAGATTAACTGGAAATCCCCCTAAGCCATAACCTATTGCTGACCCACCTGTGAGATCACATACCACCATCTCTTGGAGGAATCTCATATCATATAGGTAGAAAGCTTTACCCTCCTCTCTAGAGGTGTCTCTAGATGCTCAAAGATCACCAGCATGTCATCTAGCAATAACTATAAGGCATGAGGTCCTCCTTCCCCTAAAAAGTAAGAGGATGCTGCTAATGGAAGCCCCACGTCATATCAGCCATCGACGGGGCGGGAGGCGGCGCTCCCTGAAAGGTCTGCATCATCCTCAAGCAGTCTTCCCTGAACTTTTCATCAGCACCGGTAATAGGTATAACTACTTGTGCCAAGACTGGCACAACATGAGGATATGTTGGAAGTCACCGATCAGCTGTATCCGGCATCTAATCACTACCATGTAACTGTTGGATAGCTGGATGACGTCTCGGTGGCATGACTCTACAATGTAAGGTTCACACCTTAGATCAGGTTTAATAGGGACTGAAACACAAGAGTACACAATGTGTATCTAAGAAGGAATGTTTCTTCCTGAACAGAAGAACACATGTCATGTAGTAAAAACTACGTGGCGTGCATTCTGGGATTTTTTAGACAGTAAGCCTCAGAAACTACTTCAGAACCCTTAGAAGAACTGAAACGAACAATGAATGTTCCAAATTCTAATTCATGAGGGCCCATACTCCTCACGAATCAAAACTTTACATCTTACACAAGTTATAAACAAGGAAAACAAGTCAAAGATACACCATGTTCCAGTCCATGGGGGCCCATAACACCTCAAGAACCAAAATTTTGTGCTCATTCAAACAAAAACATACACAATCAATGCTTTGAAAAGAAGTGGATATTTTTATCATGGCGTATATCACAACATCATGCATATTCTACACAACATCTATCAAAACAAATTGCAATTTCTAATGCATCCTAGATGACATAGAAAGAATGCATGACATGTGATTTCTAGCAAGTGCCTATGATATGCATGAGATGGAATACACTAATATCATTGGGTTTTAAAAGAAATAGAACCTCAATAACAGAAATAATAACCAGCAGAAAACATGTGTGTCACCAATGGTGAAAATCAAGGCAACCATGAACGTGAAAAACAAGAAAACTGCATCAACAAGGTAGATTGGATTTTCCCTATACACGAGTTAGCTACTCCCGAGAACAACTTAATACCAAGTACCAATTCCTTTATATCCCGGTCTAAAGGCTCCAAATTGAATATCAAGAGAAAAGAAACCCTCTGATACCACTTGTCACGTCCCGGTTCAGGAATCCACCCAGTGGCACCCCGTACCCAGTAGGTCACATGGCCTCAAGTGTATTTCCATGAATGCTAGAGGTTGTCAACAAGCAGGAAGGGTCTTGGGTGTGATAATGGGGAAACTATACCCTCATTGGCAGAGTAACAGAGCGGAGGAGAAACAAATATACAATAGCGGAAGCTATAAACATCCAACAATAGAAAACAATGAAAGACTAATATAAAGAATCAACTTGTGCATACATATATATATATATAAATATAAATGATGCATGATACACATATATCTAGGAAATAAACAAAACAAGTCACAATGCTGAGTAAAGTAATAAATCAGGGTAAAAACAAAAAAAATAGATAAACCGCTCAGCATTGAAAGCCTCATCTGGCTCCCATGCTCTCCAGATTCAATGCAATAAAGTACTTGAAGTATAAGGGTTCTTTACCTTATCTATACCTACAACAACATAGTCTTTTTGGGAGCAAAAGCATGGCCCAAAAAGGGTGTGATAATAATCCAAGTAGGCAACTAACACAAGATTTGTGGCTTACAGTCAGTGAATATATATGGCAGCTAAAGTACATAAAGAAGTAAACATGAAGTACTTACTAGTAAACAATCCACAGTCCAAATATCACGAAACAACTAAACTAAGTAGATAATCACAACAGGTTACCCTCTAGGAAGTACTCACATCATATCCCCTATGGTCCTACATAACATATAAAAGTAAGAAGATAACAAAAATGTAACCCTATAGTAAGTTCCCACAACCTGTTCCCTCAAGTCCAACCTAACAAGTACAAGAAAAACTATGGGCATCACACTCAATCTAATCCCTCTGATTTAGCTTAAGCATAGAGTCTCTAGGGAAGCACTCACTGTCAATTCCCCCTATAGCCTCGTATCGTACTTAAGGCGCTCTAGGGAAGCACTCAATGTCAATTCCCCATGTGGCCCATGTCGAGGAACTACATACTATCTGGGGAAGAACTCAATGTCAATTCCTCTATAGTCTCACATCATATAATTATAAAGACACTGTAGAGAAGCCCTTATGTCCATTCTACCAATGGTCTACTACACAAGGTATTCACGGCCCCGTGTAAGTCAAACAAGTATAGAAATACGAATAAGCCAAAGAAAACATCAAGAACTACTTGGCTAGTAGTCTACAAAATATCAGCATGTCAGATAAACAAGATCACACCATCCTAGAATACTAGGAATGAAAACAACAAAGCAGCCTAACCGGATAAGCAGAACAAAACGATCATAAACAGAATATTCTTGTGCCACACCTCCAAATCATAGCAAGCAACCCTATTCACATACAAATATACTCTACTCACACACAATAGAAAACAATGAATTAACAGAGTTAAAAATGGTAAACGGACAATACCCCATTCATGGGTATTGACGATTTTGCACATAAAATTCAAAGACCATAAATAGAAAGGCACAAACCACCCACCTTTAGGGTTCTGGTGAAAAAAAATCCACAATAAACCATAACCACATATCTGTGAGACTGCTTAATGGAAGACTTCTCTAAAACTCTTTCCCTATTATCCACAAGCCTTAAAATCAACACCCAAAGAAAACCCAACACTATATCTACATGCAATGGATGTAGATCTAGAAAACCTAGAGAGAGGGAAGAGAAGATCTAGGGAAAACCAAGGAGAAACCAAGAAAAGGGACTTTCCCGAGAAGAGCTGCCTTCGATCTACCAAGAAATCCCTTTGATTTTCCTCAAAACGAGCCAAAGAGCTCCCGTATCCTCTGAAAATCACATCTCTCATGTGATCCATGAGTATGAAGAAGAATGTTAGAGAAATGGGAAATCCCGAGTGGGTCGGGACCTAGAAACCCTAATTTTATGTGGCAGCACGGTTACCCTGCACGGTTTGGAATACCATGTTCCCACCTTGCAGGTGCCATTGTCTCACCCAGGGATTTCGCACAGCCTGCCTGCACGATTTGACAAACCATGCACTGCCCATGCGGAGCCCACCTTCAAGGGTTGCACAGTTTCCTGGTCTGGAACCATTGTTTGATCAGACCTTGAACCAACCGTGTGCCAACAGTGCGCCCCTACACGACCTCTAGAAATTTATCTTTTTCTCAGAAACAATAAGAGAAGGAAAACATACTTAAAAAGAAGGTCCTGGTTCTTACACGCGGCTCTGCACCGCCCCACAGTTGAGGTGCAGCACCGCAGCTGGACCACCGCCCCGAGGATGGACCGACACCCTGGAGGCCAGACCACCGACCCATGGCCAGACTGCCTCCCTGTGACCGGACCACCACCCCAAGGCCGAACCATCATCCCTGGTTGAGCCTCCACATGGCCTCGTGCCCACGAGACACCCTCCCGCGGCCTTGTGGCCACACGTAGCCCTCTGCGGCCCCTCGTGGCCTACCAAGACGGACCCAGTAGGTCGGGCTGAGCCCAACGGGCTGGGTCGACCTGAACCAGTTCAGCTTAGGCCGGGTCGGACTGATTCGGTCTGACCGAGTCAGATCAGACCCAGGCCCACTACAACCCGATTACAATCTTTTCTACATAACATTGGCATTGGACATCCGTTAGATGAACTGTCAGTGGTGTTGGGAACCTTGAAGTGAGTTAGTCACTTTGAGTGATACCCCCACTATGTTTTCAATTATGATGGGGAACGATCCGGTTGTATCGAGCACAAATCCAATCAGGACCCTGAAACTAAAAGGCTAATAACTCATTGACCACGCTTCTGATTAACGCGCTATCAATTATGTTGAGTCCCCTATGATGTGGTGGACCTTTGAGGTACTTTTTCATGGGACTTCATGGAAGTTGGAGTATCAACCAGTAGATTTTGGAGCGGATCCTCCCAGAGAAGAGCGAGCATAGTGTGAGAACCGAGTGGCTGGCTGAGACATGATTATTTCTAACCATTTCGACTCGGAGTGACTCGACAGGCCCAGTGGGGAGGACCTTGGTGACGCGGCAGACCCACAGTGGGGAGCACCTTGGTGACGTGGCAGACCCATGACACATGATAAGAGGAGTACCTTAGCAGGCCACGAGTTGAAGTGCCTTGGTGATGCGGTAGACCCATTGTGGGGAGCTCCTTGGTGAGGCAGAAGACCCACGATACTTGACAGGAAGAGTACCTCAGCAGTCCAAGGTTTGTGGGAAGAGCCTCTATGTGATGCGGAAGAACCACTATACTCGATAGAGGAGAAGTTATCCAGCAGCCGAGGTGTTCTATATTGTTACTGTGAATGTTACTTGATACCACCCCTAGAATAAATCCTAATGTGAGATGAGTCAGTACGTCTGCGTTTTCCTCATGATTGAGATGGATTACATGATAACTTAGGTATATGAATGTTCATATAATTAAGTAAGGTTATCTGTTGATTTTATACATTGTGATTTTTTATTTGAAAGATTTTGGGAGACCTATAGGGCCTCAAGGTCTCTACTGAGTATCATTATACCCACCCCTGCACAGGCAATGCCTGCACCTTGTTGTGTTGGATGAAGATGACAGACAATGCTGATTAAAATTAGTGTGTCACATGTGCTTGTATTAAAATTATTTTCCAAAATACTTCAGATTTTTATTTTATAAATTATATGTCATATTAATAACTCATTTTCTATGTATTTTATAAAAAATCTAATTTTTTTGTTAATGTTTACAATTCTCATATTATTGTGTCTTGGATGTATTTATAGACCAATATTCCCCTTTAATCCATCATATTTATCTTTTTGTGTCTCATTAGGTATGATAAATCTCTATTTAATGAATACCGACTCTTACTAACAAGAGTACCACTCCCCCTCCACTATTAAAAGACATTCACTCTACCCCTTCCTCATACCTCTCAAGAAACATTGTCTCATATTAGCTTTGAAAAAAATAGTATCCCAGCATCCCTAAACACATCATATAAGCCATAATTTTGGAAGAAACCACCTAATGATGCCTTTTGGTGTAATCCAAAAGGTGTTAACTGATTAAGAGGTAACATCTTTCCTCAAGCTATTTAATTTAATTTATATTCTCCACCCCCTTAAATATCCTCAATATATGATCATCTAAAAAAATAGTATAGAAAATATAATAATATTTTTTACTTTAAGGATTATAACTACACTTAAAATGACTTATACCTAATAGATAACAATCATACTATTTACTTGTATGGTGAACTACTACCTCAAGAAATAATGATTGATTATTCTTACTTTACCATCTGTCATGGTGGCCATTGTAATGAAAATGTATTTTTAAATGATATAAATGATATTTATAACAACATTATAATTCTTTAATTATTTTATAATACATACCTATATACGTTCTATTTTATGTAAATATGAAAAAATCATTTCTAGAATTTAGAACTAACACCTCCTCTATGAAATGTGATTTGTTCACACTATAAATGGAACATATCAAGGATGATTTTAATGAACATATGTAACATATATGATATTGATAATATAATAGAAATATTATAAATATATATATATTAGTTTCCAATATTTTAATATGAAAATGAAATAAATATGGTGTTCATGCGTATGTACGACCTACCATATCCATGAACGATGCACTCTATTTTTCCTCTCTATATATTATAGATTATTATAAATAAATATTTACTTAATATATATGATAATAATATCATGGTTTACACTATGTATATTTTTAAACAATTATCTAATTAATATTAACAAAAAATGAAATGTCAAAATCTACTTGTGAAAACTCGGAAATTAACACTATAAATTGATAAGGTAATAAAAGAGTGTTAACAAATAGGAAATGAATTATTCTAAAGAGTTAATATATGATATTAAAAACATGAGTATTGTTATATTATATATTCATAACATATTCTAAACCTATATTTTTTAGGGTAAATACCCCACAACAAAATAGAAGGTTATTGTAAGGAATTTCGTCTCAATTTACAATCCATTGAGACGTATTTGGTATTATGCACCAAATTACTTTTTTATGGTGAATATACTACCCCTTAGAACACAATACCATGAATATGATTAACTTCATTATATTATAAGAATAATTTAATGTCATTACATAATTGGGATTATTATTTAATTGTTTTAACATAGTATGAGACACTTTGTAATGTTTAAAGTTTATTCAACTCAAGAATGTTCTTAATTGTTATCTTTTCAATCTTACATGTTCTTATGATTTATACATTTCTATTGAAATAATAAATTAATTAAAAAATCATTTTAAATATTATTTAATATCCACATTATCCTAAAATGGATATTAATATTTCTCATTCCACATACCATTTTACATGAAATGTCTAATTTGACAGTATTTTGATTATTTTGGGGATATATTGATAAGTTTTTACACTTTATTCAATACAGAAAACTGATTAGGAATAATATTTAGTTTTAATATTTGATATGATGAATTCATTGGACTAGAAATAATGGGAGGATTCAAGACATTATATAGCTCCTTTATGCATTTACAGGTTCTTATGAGACAAATAATTTGGCCAAATTAAATAGGTTTCTATCTATATTTAAACCATATTCTGAAAGGTCATTCGGTTCTAGGTTATCATGATCCATATACATGATGTTAAATAATTAAACATTTCATTATTATATATTCAGTTTTTATTTATACATGATATTTTTCAATGATATTTTTTTATATAGTTCATTGTAAATACATTTTACAAGATGGATTGTGTTTCTGTTTTGTACCTCACAAATTGATTTCCCTTATCATGTAATTCAATGACATGTGTTTTTAGTGAATAAATTTTAAATTTTAATTTATTAACTTATATTCATTATTTATTCCATTTTATATACCCTTATATATCATTTGAGGACACCATTATTATGTTTATTTTCTATATGATTTAAAGAATAAATCATTGAATAAGAGATCAAAGATGCAGTTTATTTTCAATTTTTTTATGATATTTTAATTTTTTTTCCCAATGTATTATTGGTAATATATATGCAATATTAACTTCCTATAATTCTATAATTATTAGTACTTAGGGATATCATACATTGTAATCATGAAAATGTAATAAAATAGTGCACGAACTCTATGCTTCTAGGGTCGGGTCACTACATTTGGTATCAGATGATTTTTAATAGAAAATAAGGGAACAAGATTTAGGAAAACATAGATTTTAGGACATGAGACTAAGATAAACATTAAGGATAAGTATATAATAATTTCTAATAATTTTTATAAAATTGTGATTTTGTGGGTTTTCTTTGAAATATATCCCTATCTGGATATTACTATTCGATGGGGTTTGGGAACATATATACCTAGGGGTAAAAACTCTTAAATAGTGAATTTGGACTGACTCGATGTAACCTGCTACATTAAAACATGCCTTACTATGCACCGTGTTTGACATTCATATGGGATTAACTTAGAATAAAAATTATTACTATTTTCAAACCGTAAAGAAGGATTTAAGTAGAATATGACTATGAATTACATAGTAAAACCTAAAGAGTCTTAGAGTAGTGAATTAAGATCCATGAATTATTCATCCTATAATTAATTTATTCATGATTATGTGGTTTTATGTTTTTTTAAGTGTTTCTCACAATTTTTTGGTCATAAACAATAGAGGGAACTAGAAGAAACTGGGTGAACGTTTAATGCGATGGACAATTTTTTGATGAGTAGTTATATAAAATTATTACTTGAGTGAAGGACATTGTGATCATTCCTAATAGTTGTTAATGGAATATTATTAACAATGTGTGCATCAAAAAACATCTTGGAATCATCAATGATGAAAAATATAGTGTTTACCAAGAGTTCAGACAATAGTGACCACAGAGGAAACCATATTAAGATTCCTCTCTTTGAAGAATTTGTAAAGAATCACCCAAGTGATTTTATTAGTGGAATAAGAATATTATTTAAATATGGAAAAAAATAACACTATTCATATAAATAGAAATAAAATATGGGTAGTTTTTCTAATGAAATTTATGAGAATATTTTCCTCCAAAATATGTCATCGATGGTTATATTCATTAAGTGAGGAATGCATGTTCATTGTGAAAATCGCTATCCCAATTGGGCACCTCACGAAGAGATTCAGTAATTTTGTATGAGTAATGGATATATTTTTGATGATGATGAGACTAATAGTGAAATATGAAGGGAAACTGACATTAATTAATAGGATAAATTCGTCCTATTAATGGATTAAGTATGAAGTGGAATAACCTATATGTATTTGTATTTGGATTCATGAATTTTTAATTTTAAAAGTATTGTACTAGAGGTCTTTATAAATAATAATTTGAGATCATATGTTGAAATTTACCATGAAAACTGATTTAGAAGCAAGATATTATTTCCATAAAACCTATAATTAAGAGAAATAAAAATATTAACATGTTTCTTGTGTAAAGATAATGAAGAATAAATGATTGATTTTGTTATGTTTGTACCACCTTGTAACTGATTAATGTATTGTCAAAAATTGTTCTAAGATATCATTATTGGCGTATACAACACTTGAATTTAAGTAATATATCCTATAACATGTGTATTACTTATAAAATAATAAATATTTCACGTTTCAGTCATGTTTATATATTGATTCAAGTTATTACAACAATATTATACAATACATGATGAATGTATTAAATTATTTGGTATGTCACAATTAAAGAACAATTTCATTATGATTTAAAGATAATCATAAGTTTATTTTGTAAATTTAGTTACTCTCCTTTCAAAGTTATGGATAATAATATGTTAGAAAAGTTAACCGTTTATAAAATTGTTGTTAATTGGATGAGATTTTTTTGGTTATTGTATTACATCACCATATGATGCATTATTTCCAAATAAATGATATCGAAATAGTTCAAGGTTTAACCAATGGGAAATACTATGTTTACATTATAGAAACTTATTCTAATTTATATTCTAATAGATTGGAATATTTATGAAACATATGTAGAAGTTTTAGAATTTTTTTCCTATTACCATCATTATTTGATGATATTGGTGACCTTTATTCCCAGCTTTGTTTGGTTTTGGGGTCTACAAATTTTTGTTGAACAGGTTCCCCATCAATATCTATAAGAACATGATTTTTATATTTCTCTTCCATATCCATAATTTCAATATTTGTATCCTAGTTTAAATATTATTTTTTAAAAATTTTCTATTTCATGTTCTATATTTTTATGAAGTGGTGTTATTAAACCTATTAATTATGTGGGTTGTTCAACAAAATTAATTTTTAACATAAAATTATTAATTATAGAGATCATGTTTAAGTTGGAAGGATTCACATTAATTAAGATGGGGAGAATGTAACACCACAAAATATTAAAAAAATTTCATGTTAGAATATATATTATTTTTTATCTAATTTAATGAAACACCATGGTAATACTATGCTACACAACACCGTGAGTTAGCATGCTATACACAGAAAACTAGATTTTACCTCCTTTTACAGGCACACATATTTTTAAATTAATTTTATTGAAATTAATTTTTTTAAATAAAATCAATTTTTAATTTATAATTTCATCATTAATTTTTGGTGATTTTCAGGTATTATATTATGTAGCATCATTTTTTTGACGAATAGTAAAAAATAATACATTTTATTATAAAATTATATTTTCTTAAAAATATTTTTTATTCTTAAATTATATATTAAGTAGTTTTTAAAGTCACATTAGACCAATTATTAATATAATAAACCAATTTTGGTCATTGAGTTCGTTTTTATATTGAAAATAGATATAAAACGTATTTATGTTTTGAAAATTTCTACATTAAAAACATAATTTCTCGTCATGTGTGCGGGATTAGCATTAATATTACTTTTCCCAGTTCATTTATCTTAATTCTGAGAGACATATATACATATTTTTAATTTTTAAAATATTTGTTGGCTAAAAATACCACCTTAACTATTGACCAAAAATATTGTGAGAAATAATTATGATGATAAAGGGCAAATTAAACTTAATAAGGGACTAAACATTAATCTTAAGGACCAAAGTTTCTTCTAAACATTATAAAAAAACAATTGGATTAAAATATTTACACCACATAAACTCTTATCTATTATTTTATTGGTTATTCTTATATTATTAAATTGATGTGACATTTTTAAAAGGTTAATTAAGGAAAGAGATAAAAAGAGAACTTTCCATCCATTTAACATTTATAAAACATTGAGCTTTGTAAAAACATTATATTTTTTGCTATAAATAATATTCTAAAATATAAATGTGTTATTGTTATCATAATAATTTACCAATAATTATAATAGGTGGTTTAGTAACCTAAAATTCTTAATAATCACCGATGTATCGATTACTTAGTTAATAATTAACTAAAATAAAGCATACTATAAATATAAAAACTAAATTGAATTAATTGAATTATTTTATTTATTTAATTTTTGAGATTAATATATTATTTGATAGATCTATAAACCTAAAATTTTTAAATTATAATATAATATTGATATTTTAAAAGTAAAATTAAATAAATAATGTCACAATTGACATTATTGTTATTTTTCAATAAATGACATTTTATTAAATGATTTACAATTAATAAAAATACTATGTAATTAAATTTTATTGTTAGATGGTAATAATGATTAAATATGATATATAAATTTACCAATTAATAGTTTTTAATTAAAAAACTTACCCATATATTGTAAAAATTATGTTAACACATTCTGAGTTTAAGGAGTATTTTAGCATTTCACAAGGAATTGTTTTAAAATTAATTTCAAAAATACAGGGAATATGTATTTTATAAATTATATATAATATTAATAATTTATTATATCAATATTTTGAATGAAATACCACTTTTTTGTCTTAATGGTTAAATTATATTTGTAAAAACTAGATTCATTAATGAAAACAAAAACGATAAAATTGGGAATCTAAAATGTTAGGGGATAAAAGTGTTAAAATACACATATTTTTGTGTGTTTTAGATTTTTATCTACCATTATTCCCATTTAATACATTATTTTCCCTTTTTGGAGTCACATTAGGTAATATAGACCTCCCATTAAGAAATAACTTTTGGAAATTACAAGAGTTCCACTATCTCTCCACTATAAAAATCCAAGCACTCTACCAACTCCCCACACATTTAAAGCCACATTGGTTAATCCATCCTCTACTAAATTTTCCTAAAAAAATAACTCCTATAGACCAATAAAAACCCATTTAGGAAGAAATACACTAAATAAATCCCTTAGGGGGAAACCTGAAGGAGTTACATGATTAAGAGGTAACATCTTTCCTCATCCTCTTTAGTTTAATTTCAATTCTAAGCCTTGAAAATATCATTATTCAATGATAATATAATAAAACTATAATCCTATATTTAATAATATGTTCTATTGACTTGTACTTTACCAACACATTCACAAACTTCACTCTAATGGATAACAGACCTATTTTTTACATGTACTGTGAACTACAACCTCATGAAATGATGAGTGTTCGTTTTTCCTCTACTGCCTCTCATGGAGTACATTGCGATGGAAACTATAATGATAAATATATATATATATATATATGATATAAATTATATTTAAAATATCATTATAATTAAGTAATTATTTTATAAAACATACTTTTCTATGTTCTATTTTGTTTAAATATTATAACATCATTTGTGGAAGTGTGGACTACCACCTCCTCAAAGTGATGTTATTCATTCACACTATATATAAAAAATATTAAATATTATTTTAATGATCATATGTAACACATATGAAATATATATGATATTTTATGTATTATATAAATATGTATCATTTAATTTTAATTATTTTAATATGATAATGAAATAGTTGTGTTCATATATACGTATAGCCTACCGTCTCAATGAACTGTGCACTTCACTTCTTTTCTCCAAATATTATGAATAATTTTAAATAAAGATAAACTGAATATATATTATAATTAAGTATTTTATTGAATTACTTACATTATGAAATCATTATCTAATTAATAGTAAAATTAAATCTCGTGTCAAAACATATTTGAGAAAACTAGGAAATTAAAATCTAAAATAGTTAAAATAATTAAAGAGTGTTAACAAATAGGTAATAAAATATTATAAGGTGTAAATATATGATATTATAAACATTATTATGGATCTGGTATACGTGATTAAAATATTTTATACCACTATAGAGTAGAATAATGTCCATAAAAAGTAAGGTTATTGTATGTGATTTTATTTCTATTTATATTCAATTGATCCTTATTTGTTCTTATGAAACAAACCACTTTTATATGGTGTATATATTTCCCTTTGAAACATAATATTACAACTATTATTATTCTAATAATTATATATGTTTCATTAAATGTCATATCTTAATGGGGGTTAGGATTTAAATGTTTCAAAGTGGTATGGGACATTGTGGAATATTTAATGATTATTCCCCTCAATAATATTATAAATTATTATCATTACAATCTCACTTAATTTTCTTATTGTGAACTATATCTTGAAAAAAAAATATTTTAATAAATTTTAATCTAAAATGTACTATAATAGCTGTATACTCATATTATTACCTAAACACTGTACGATTATACTTATGGAGTCTACTTTGAAAATTATATAATTATTTTTTGGATATATTAATAATTTCATATTATTTATTAAATATGAATATTATACATGGAATGCTATATATTTCTACTATTTTATATGAGGAATGATTTGGATTGGCAATAACACTGGGATCCTGAGATGTATATAACTCTTCAATGCATTGATATGTTCTCAAGAGGAAACAAAGTTGTCCAGATTAAATGAGTTTTTTTCCATTATATTAACCTTCTTATAAAAGGAATTGATCTACGTGTTTTCATATATTTCATAAATGGAATACAATAATTTTTTTTTTCAATTAAATATATTCAGTTATTATTTGTCCAATATATTTCACATTTACATTTCTATGGATATAGTTTATTCTCAATTTATTGACTCGATGCATGTGTTTCAAATTTATTAGCTTTCCATATTGGTCTATCCATATGTAATAATTTAATTTAATGTGTTTTAAATTAATTAAAATTCCATGTTATTTTATTCTCATTCATTAATTTATTATTCTTCTTTTCTTACCCTTAATGATAATTTGAGATCACCAATATTATGTTTCATTCCCCATTTAGGAAGAATAATTCATTGAATACGATTTTAAGGGTAATGTTTATTTCATATTTCTATGTATCATGTTTCTATTTCATATTTACCAATATAATATGGGAAATATGTATATAAAATTTCATTTCAATACTTAAAAATGGATCTACCCTTCATTATTTGATTCATTGTAATCTTGCCATTATAATAAAATAATGCCCCGACTCTTGGCTTCTACAGTCAGGTCGCTACATCTGATGTTGAAAAATTAATAAGGTTTAGATGATGAATAGAAGATACCAATGATATAATAAAATAATAAATGTTCAACATTTTATATTTAAATGTTTTCTTCAATTGAAAAAATTACGGATTTTTATAAACTAATGTATAGAAATTCCATATCAATGATTAATTATAATGATAATAATGTATATGAAGTGGATGTTGAGTCTATATGTAAAATTTTTAATTTTTTTATTATTTATAAATTTAAAGAAGAATAATTTAGTAGTTATAAGAGAATAAATGATTTCATAAAGGATGATATATATATGGAGTTTGTTATGAAGTGCGAACATTTTAAATTAATTTCATATATTTAAAAATTATAAAGGGATAATATGAATCTAATGAATGAATATAAGTTATCAAGATATATCGACACCTTATATTTCAAAAATAACATTGAATTGATAAATTAATTTGATATCTTAATGAATATTTTCAATAAAGAGAAGAAATTTAATTTTGGAATGGTAGAATAAGATAAATAAAATGATAATATCATTGTAACGCTTTAAAAAAAGGTAAAATTTGAGAAGAATTTGATATTATTAAAACCCATATTTTATAGTTTAGTTGATGAATTTGGAGATAAAATTATTAGGATGATTTTTGATAATAGTGAAGTTTCAAATATTTGTGATCATTGTGTGGATATGAACATGATATACTGAAATGGTGTAATAGAACGTTATGATCTTAAGAAAAAGTCATATTTAAATACAAATGGAAGAAAATAGATCTTAGGGAAAGGAAATAATATTATATAAAACTAGATTGCATTTCTAATTCTAACATAGAAAAGAAAAACATTCTAATTAATAACGTGAAAATTTTCAAATTTATGACTAGGATAAAGAAGAATATATTGGTAGTATAGTCTTGGTGTAGAAAAAGTACAACATTATATTGGTTAAAAGGTGGAATAAATGTAGTAATTGATTCATTGAATCTATGTTTTGTAAAATTTAAAATAATGATTTTATAGCTAATTAAAGAAATATAGTGTCTTTCTTAAAATAGAAATGAGATTTGGGTTCAATTAAAAATATATCTACAAACATCACTGACATGGAAAGTAATTTTTGATGTTTATTTAACCCACTAAAACTAGTAATGTTAAAAAATAATCTAAAAAGTACTGAAGATTACTATTAATTTTTAATAATTAGAGGACATTCTTGGAAGGTGTGAATTAATATATTACATTATTTAAGAATATATCACTATTTTACCTTCCTAATTTTGAATTAAATTCCATACTCACTAGTCTCATTAGAATCAAGATTTAAGAATTTAGAATGTGTTGGTTAGTAAATTTTCCCCCAAATTATCAGGGATGGAAAAGAATATATTTTTAATAGTGTATTATATTTACACATGTTATAATAATTAAATATGTTTAAAATTATGACATGTAAATGCAAGGATTAATGACTGATGGAAATTTTTGGTTACTCATGGTAGGATGAGTTAGATTTTATGTAATTAGAGAGGATCTGATTATAGAACTTATTGAGTTTGTCATTACATTGTGATAAAGAAAACCATGAGTAATTAAAATGGACGAATTTTTGGGGATGTTATTGAAATATTGATGCTTACTAATGGAAGGATCAGAAACATGTGGAAAATATTTTTTGATGGGTCATGATAAATGTCCACTTTACCTAATCATTAAGAAATAGAATGAAATGTGGGGTG
Source organism: Viscum album (assembly GCA_963277665.1). Classification (NCBI taxonomy): domain Eukaryota; kingdom Viridiplantae; phylum Streptophyta; class Magnoliopsida; order Santalales; family Viscaceae; genus Viscum; species Viscum album. Next base: position 1,882,240,380 of record OY728136.1, read on the forward strand.
GTATACTTGGTTACTTTTGGAAAATTATTATATTAAAGTTTACACAAGTTAATAATGTTTTTGGGCTTCCAATATTTAAGGGAGAAATAAAATATATACACTATAAATTTTAAGAGGGAATGATTTTTAAATATCATCATAATAAAGTTGTGATTCAAACATATCACCTATTAGAATTACAAAATTAATATTTCTGTGGAACTATGGGGAATATGTCGATAGAAAATGTTAATATTATAATTCCATTAATAATGAAATCACTTATAAAAAATGTATTATGTAACACCCTAAATAGTTGTAAAATAATAGTTTTTAAACAAATGTTATTAATTTTAATTTATTTTTCATTTCATAAAACACAATTATTAGCTTGTGTTATAGATAAAACAATGTTTATCATGCATTACATGCAACAATTAGTGAGTTAGTGTCATACAAAACACCATGTATAAAATAAAATTGACATATTATTAAAAAATTGTTATTTAATATGATATTTATAAGAAATATTCCAGAATGGATGTTATAGATAATATTAACTATATTGTGAAAATAATTTTTTACAGTTTTATATATAATTAATAATTTGGGTACTAAAAAATTAGAAATGAAAATAAAATACATTTGAAAATAAAAGACATCTTTTCCTGAAAAATTATTTTTCAGTAGAGAAATATGTTTTATCTCAATAAATTATAAATACACTTTTGGTTTAATGGTTTATTGAAATTTATATATTTTATACTATATAGAATAAAAAACATTACTCTATTTTTTATAAAATATATATGAATAAATCTAATTTTGTGATCAAAACTATATTTTTTTCTCAAAATTAGTATTCTTTCCTTTTTTACATATTTTAAAATTAAATTTTCCACATTTATAAAATTAATTTTTAAAATTAATTTTTTTGGTTAAATAATCACGTGAAATTAATATAGTTTTTAATTTTTGATATTTTTTCTATTGTTAATTTTTTTCGATCATTAGTGAAAATTTTTGGGTTTTATTAAGAACCGTCATTTCGTTTCATTCATTTCAAAAAGTACAAGTCTTTAAATCTTTTATTGAAACAAAAAATAGATCAATTACATATCTATTAATCCAATATATGCTAATTCAACAAATGATACATTAAATTATATTTTTTTTAAATATGGATCCATTTCTTATTGGAAAATAACTTTTTCATTGTATTTGAGGGATAAAATTTTAAATAACATTTTCCACTTATCTAAATGAAAATTTTGAAAATGGATTCAAAATTTTTAATATTAAAATATTATATTATATATTAATTCTAAATATATTTTTTACATTTATAAATAGTATAATATAGAATATAAATTTTCCGCATTTATGGTGGAAATGTGATTACCTAGGGTTTAAACTACAAATATAAAGGTTAAAATGACCTAGAAGATATGAAAAACGTATTGGATTGAATTATTTTAGACTAATTTATAATATTATTTTGATTATGGCATTTTTATCCTTCTTTAATATTAAAAAAATGTGTATAATTTTTTCTTTTAAAAAATTACATTAGGGCCGCTCACCTTACTTTTAAATGCAACACTCTATTATCCTCTTAAAACATCGAAAAACCTTTTTTAATGAATACCTACCCAAATAATTTTTTTTAATTCCCTAATATCATTAAATAATCTATCTTTTTATCATAAACACACTCTGGGAGTGTTTTTACTGTAATCCCCTGGAGGTCACCCGAATAATACGTAACATTCTTCAACGAGCGTTTTTAATTTCTTTGGACACCTTGATTGATTGATATTCAACCATTATAATATAAATACTCTTGATATTTAATATAAATCTATTTCATTATATTTTTTTAATAACCAAAATTTATCTTCTCTTCTATATAATGGGATACATTTGTTCCACTCTTGTGAATAGTGGACTATTGCCTCATGAACTGATTTGACATGTTTTCCATCAACAACAATAACAGTTGGGTATGTTGATGGGTTTAATTTCTATATATTATATTTATAGAATAATTGTACTTCTATAAATATAATATCATATATATGTTTTTTAACTTTACATTTTATATAGAATACGGCAACGTGTTTCATATGTATGACCTTTTACTGTCTCATGAAATGAAATGATCCATTTTCACATATGTTTTATAAGGTTAGTAAAAAGGAATAAATTTAATTAATATATATGACAAATATGCTATATATTTTATTATTTTTATTTAACATATTATTTAACTTTAGTTTTCATCATTTTTTTGGTAAATGGAAACGACATTCATGCATTTGTACGACCTACAGTCTCCATGAACAATGTATTACAATTTATATATTTATCATTTATGGGTTAATATATATACAAATTTATTAAATAAATATGATATTTATATAATCTTAATTAATATTTATATTATTTATCCTAGATAAATTTAAGGGGATAAAAAAATTAAAAATAAAAACATACATGAAAAATAATGTAGCAAATTCTTAAAACCTATCATTAACGTGGAATTCCTAGTAATTAAGAGATAAAAGGTCATAATTAATTCATATTTGGAATTATATATATAATTACTTTTCTATAATAGATTTATAAGAAACTTATATTTATTATACAATAGTTTTTAAGATGTAAAAAGGATGTTGATACTTAAAGAATGGGATTTTCAGTCAATCTTTTAATTCTTGGAAACACATGGCATATTCACCACTTGTTTCATTTTTGTCTAGTATATAATAACCCATTAATATGTTATATAATTCATATAATTATTTTATTTATATTAAATTTTTTTTTTAATTTTAATATTTAATGGGTATAATGATTAAAATGATAAGTAAATTGGTTTGCGATTTTTGTCATAATTTTTTTTTCTTGGAGAGATATTTTTTATTATGAACCTATATTTTCTTATTAGGTATATATACAGAACCTTTTATATGTTATATCCTGTATATTATTTTTTAATAATATTTAATATTTAATTTTATTATATTATTTTGTGGTAATTACAATTCAAAAGATACCAATATGGTAATTAATTTATTTTACAATATCACATATTATTGTGATTGTTTGTGATTTTGACTTCGATGATGAAATATTATAAATCATATCTAAATAAAAATATGAATATTATAATACTATTTTATTTTCCTAATTATTCGTTTTTTACCTTAATTTTCTGTCATCATTTACTCATGAGAAAAAAATTGTGTTATCAAGAAAAAAACATCTTTATTTATCTCTTTGCTTAAAACCATTTTTCTTCCAATAGAATGTTATCTAAAATTATTTTAAAAATTTATTTCAACATTATACCAATTATTTTTTAATGTAATTATTAATAATATTTTCTAATTAAAAATATTTTAAATGGAATATCATATTAAATTTTCTGAAATAAGGAATGTTGGTATTTTAGTAAAATTGTGAACACTATATTTGTTTTAATTCATATGAAATGAATATAATTTTTCATGGCCATGAATATTATTTTATTTGAATATTCATTTTTTTTCAAGTATATATTAAATGAAAATTATTTATAATATATTTTATGAATTTATAATTATAAAAAAGTTTATTTTAATAAGAAATTATTTTTATAAGGACACATTACATGTGATTTTTCATTCAAAGTAAATTTTCCATAAAATGTGAAATTATTTTATGTTACATAATATTTAATGGTTATATAATCCAATGATTCCATATTTATTTTTACGTGGATATATTTTTGATGAGAATATGAAGTTTATGGAACCTGTTTATCTTCCATGGGCTATACCATGATAAAATTCTTTTGAAACCTAATTCTTTTTTCCACGAAATATGCTTTTATGATATGATGAAATGGTTATGATACCTATTTGTATTCTGATGATTATTTTGGGATTAACATTTATGAAATCAATTTATTTTCTGGATTCTAATATGCTGATTGTTTTATGATCTTGTTCCACACATTTGCAGACATGATTTTTCATATGTAATGCATGTTCAACAAAAAATGATGTAATATCTATGGATAAAAATCCTAAGACATGATAAATCTATTTCATGAATGGGTGAGTTACCATTTGGAAACTATGATTCCAATGGATATGTCTATGTATAGGTTTAGGGATATATCTAAAGATAAGTCTATGGATTATTAAATGTATAAGAAATTGACATGAAATTTTTGTAATGGATAAAGTGAGTGATTTATATGAAATTATATTTCTGGGTATGTCAATCGGTATGTCTAGTGGGTTTTATTGTAATTTAAATATATATTATTTTTTTTAAATTTCCTATAATTCAATGGAACTATACCATTAAGATATACAAACATATTTTTTATAATGTATTGAATGATCATCAAAAAAATGGATATAATAACTATGTATAAAATGCATGAGTCTTGATGGATTTTATTCGAGGAATGGTTTTGTAAAAATTTAGAAACTATGATTCCTAGGGATATATATATGAGTATGTCTAGGGATATGTCCAAGGAAACCTCTATGGATGATTCAATGTATATGAAAATTTCATCTAGTTTTGGAAATAGACAGAGAAAGTGATTTCTATGTAATTATATCTCTATCTGGATAGAAAATGTGGTTGTGTCTCTGATTCGAATGTACCTGGTGGTAATAACATTGAAATTTTCACATTGGGATTGACTTGATTAACTACATGCACCATACACAATTCTCAATATAAAAAAATAAGATAAGGATATATTTTATTGAGTGTTTTTGTGCTGGAGACCATGGAGGAATGAATTTTTAGTTTCATATGTTTTGATAATGATGGAATAATCACCCATGTTAATGTCTTAGTGGAACATAAAGATACTATGAGTGTGGAAAATAAGTATATAACAAATTTTATAACAATAAAGAAAAACTAAAATTTCATTTTACTCATTGGATGAGAATAATTGACTTCTTAAGATATCATCGACTATTGAATATCTCGATATTGGAAAGTCATGTATTTCTAAAAATCAATGTCCTTAGTTGAAATATTATGAAGAGAATCATTATGGTTTTATGAGTAATCATTATATTGAAGATGATGTAGAGACTACAAATGAAATATGTGTGAAATATCATGTGAAGGAATAAGAAAACCAAGCTTGGATAATGAAATATGAGTAAAGTTGAATGATTTATGTGTTTATGTATTGGTTTTAATAGAATTGTATTTTTTATTATTTCTATTCTAGTTATAAGAATACTGACTCATCGAAGGATTGTCCCATTACAATATTTATTTATGTAGTTTCAATAATATGTTAAATGGTACTGATTCCCTTGAAATGTGTTTTAATGGAACGATGTTATTTTTATTAAGGGAATATATCCCATTATATGTTATTGAGGTAGATAAAATGGTTTTTAGTTATAATAAAGATATAATTGATGTGGGTAATGTAAATATGATAATATTGATTATAGTAGAACTGATTAATGAGTTCCTGAAAATGTGTTTTTGGTTTTTGATCCTTGAGTTTGGAAATTTTTTGGTTTTGTGAAATATATTCAATAATATAATATTTTATTTGTGGAATGAGGAAAAAGTTTATTTTTTAATGATGGTATTCTTTCTTTATAGTTTTATGGTAATTCATGATATTATATTTTTTTAAGATAGTATATTACAAATATATACACATATTTGGTATGTGACATCTATATAGACATTATTTTTTTGCGAGATAAGTGATAATTTAATTTCATTATATTTAATGAAATTGTTTCTCAATTATTTGATTTCAATTTGGGATAGACATGGAAGAGTCTTATGATTAAGTATTTATGGAATGGATTAAGTTGAAAATTTAATGTTATTGGATAACCTATGAAAAAACACTATTATGTGTAATATCTTGAGATATAAGGAATATATTATCATTATATTGTGAAACTTAATATCTGTTAGTGTTTTGGAAAGAAAAAATCATCTCTTAGATTAAATATAAAAAGTAAAAATCTATAGAGAAATAAACAAATGATGAGATTGTTCTTATAAAATATAATGACATCTAGTAAGTGCATCATATCATTATAATTCTCTCAATTTAACACCCCAAGACATTAATATATATATTTTTGAATAAATACGATTTCATCGATATAATGTGATTCCCACAACACCTAGTTTAAAGAAAACACAGTTTAGTCTTCATTTTCACAGAAAATTGAAATTTAATTAATAACAACTTTAGAGAAATTATTTCCAAAAGGAATATTTTTTTTTTGAATATCAATGTTGTATTTTGATGATTTTTTGCAATTTTTAGTTGAGATGTTTCATTTTTTTTGGAAAAATAGTTAAAAATATTGAATTTTAATTAAGAACGACTTTTTTGTTTAATAATATGTAATGTTATATTATATTATGAATTTACATTAAATTAATTTTTTTATGTTATATATAAATTTATCCAAATAATTTCATGGAAATAATATTCATATCAATCTTAGATATAAACACATGTCAAACTTTAAAACATTTTCACACTAAAAACCATCTTTCCTAGAAAATTCATAGGATTAATTTTAAATTAATATTTTGTTTTTATATGAATTTAATCATTTAAAATTGAATAAATATTTTTAAAAATCATAAACTATAATATCTAATATGTTTAAAATTATTTTTGAACATAATTGATAGTGTAGGATGTACAAATTAATTACTGTGGTAAAGGATGAAATGGATTTACAGTCGGGATAAACTTGGATGATTAGGGAAAAAATAAAATACTAATCTATATGAAACACATTGTATGGACTTAGTTTTACTCTTACTTATTCAACATCTATTTTAAGTGTTTCAGGGAAACATAACCATCAAATTGAACCATATAATAATCTATGTGAAGAAAAAGATAAAACAAATTCATTTGTGTCTTTGAATTTCTACAAATCATTGATATTGGTGAAAAAATAAAAAATATTTGGAGATGTATATAATTTTCAAAGATAAGTGACTTTTTAAATCATTATAATTTTTTTTATTGTTTATATTTGAATAATTTACTATAAATTATTATGAAATTAAAATAATGTTATTATTTAGTAAACCATCAACTAAAATAAATGATACTAAAAATATAAAAAGTAAACTAAATTGAATGAATTATTTCTTCCAAATTTTTTTAAAATTAATATATCATGTTACAAATATATTGAATTAATATATTATAATTGCATCATTGTATTAAAATTTTTAAATTCAAATTAAATGAATAATGTCAAAATTGAAATTAATTTTATTTTCTAATAATTGATTTTATAATAAATGATTTAAATTTTTTAAATAGTTTATTTTATTTCAAGTTATTATTAAATGTGAAATATAATAAATATTTTACATTCATGGAGAAATTATTATATTAAAATTTTTTCGTCTACCGTTAAATAGTAAAAACATGGTTAACATGATTAGGGTTTAAATAGTTTTTTTACCTTACTTGTACTTATGTTTAAATTAATTACCAACACACATAGGTTTTTATTTTTAAAATTATATAAAATATATATAATCAATTAATGTACATTTTTTTAAAATGGATAAATTTTAATTATTCCTTATGGTAAAATTACTTGGGATAAAAAACAAGTTACCATAATGGAAATCCATTATTTTAAAATAATGAAAACATAGGAGTTATGAAACAAAATGTTTAAAACATGTGTTATGTTATGTGGTGGTTATGTTTCTTGACCATATAATCCAAAAAAACCATTATTTATAAATCATGGGGATAAATTATGAAATATTTACCTCCCAATATTGAAAGTATTTGAGTATTTATAAGAATGTTAATCTTCCTAAACTATAATAGAAAAATAAATCCCCTCACTTCCTCACACATATCAATCCATTTAGACATACCATAATATAAAAAATAAATTCAAATATTTATTAATATCATCATAAAATCCTTAGTTTCATTATTAAGAAATTATAATATCGTTTTAGTGAAAACTAATGATGATACCCTAAGAAGAGGCATTTTTCTTCTAAAAGAATTTTGATTTTATATCCATATCTTACTCATTAAATTCTTATTAGACATTTATTATATAATTTAATCATTATATTAAATATAATGTTTTTTTGTGTAATTATTATGATATGAAAATGAACATCCATCTATAAAGTAGGTTATAAAAGCATCGTTTGTGTGTACGACAGACTACTACCACACAAACTGATGTCATTCATTTTTCCATTACCACCATTCATAGTTGGGAATAATTAAGAATTTTTTTTATATACGAAATTTATTATATTATTATTATAATAAAATTATTATTTCCTAAATACCTTCATGATTTCCATTTTTGGAAAAAATGATAACATCATTCGTGTGTACGGTGGACTACTACCTCGTGAAGCAATGCAAGACAATCAGAAATTATATAGAATATTTTAAGGATGAGTTTAATAAATTCTGTGATATATATATGAAATTAAAATGTTACAAAAATTTTAATATCAATATATATATATATATCTTACTTTCCTTTCTTTCTATATGATTATATAATGTAAACAACATTCACATGTATGTACGGATGACTATCTCCATGAAAAATGTATTTCCTTTTAAATCACTATACATTATGGATAACTATAAATAAATATATAATCAGTATATGTGTTATTTATATCTTTGATATCATTAAGAATATGATATAACTATATTATATACACAAGATCTGAAACATTAATGGTAGAGAGTAAATGATAAAACAATTAAATTAACACACAGAATAATGAAAATATTGGAAATTTATTAGAAACATATTTGAATGATATTATATAATGATATTATATGATGTTATTAATGTTTATATTGTTCCTTTATGAGATAATAACAGGTTTTAAAATCATTATAAAGGACTTTAAAGAGGATCCAACTGAAATGAAGCTTAAGGAACGAGTTCTCTTAACTCAAATTTCGATTATTATATTAAACATATACTTCATTGATTATGTCATTCTATGATTATGATTGTAATGAATTTATATTTTTATATATGTTATGTACATTTGTTATATGTTTATTTCAATTTTATATACATAATACATTATTTATTTATTATCACTTCAATGTTATGATCATTTTAATAGTTCATTTCCAAGTCATATTTTAATAGAAATCGTTTATTTTAGAATATTATTTAAAAGAAATTACCTGATTATTTCCTAATAATATATTTAATTTTCATGTGATATGGTTCTTAAGATACAAATATAATTTAATGTTACCATTTTCCCAATAATGGGTACTTAATATTTTTATATTTTTTATGAAAATCCGATTACATTTCTCTCTTCAGTCGAATATCTATTTTAAAAAAAAATGATATTTTCTTAAAAAAATATATAACAGGTTTTAAAATTTTAAAAATGATTTATTAATGTTATTTTTACCCATTTTACCCTTTATAAAATGTTTTCAAATAAATCAATATGACTTTTTCAAAACAATGCATGTTTTCCTTTTATAAAAATGTGAAAGGAATAGTTTATTATAACGTTTAAATCATGAAAAAAATATCTAGTAGTCATGAATAAACAAATTATTTCATTATACTTTTATAAGATACATATGTTATTTAAAATTAATTATGTTAAATTATTATTTTTTAATTTTTTTATATTATTTTTTCAAGGAAAATTATTTTTAAAATTTCTGTCCAAATGAAATGAATTTTTTCTCAATAATGTTTTTAAAGATATTTTCTTGGTATTTATATTTATTAATGAATAATAACCTTTTTTTCTTACATCAATGGTTATTTATTTCATTGATACCTTCCTGATGCATTGTTCGAGGAAAGTATTAACATTTAATTCCGTGATTCATTTTATATTTTCATTAACATTACCTTGAATTAATAAATTTTTGGTGGAAATTAAATTTCTCTAAATGAAAATATTATTTATCATTGATACATTTAATTCCAAAACTATGTAGAGTTTTTACCTATGATTCATAATTTATATTTATTTTATTAACTAAGAAGATATTGAGAATTTTTTATACTTTACTAAATACGAATACTTTAGGATGAGATACATTTTTTGTGAATTAAATTTGTTATTGAATATAAAAATAATTGTTTGGATTGGTATGACATGGGTTGAAGATCATTGAAAGTACTCCCATCTATGTATCTATAGTCTCATGAGAAGAAATTAGTTGGAAAAACCCCTTCATATTTGTAACAATGTAATTTCAATTTTCTTGTGAGAGGTATTATTGGTATTATGTTTTGAACTATCTATTTAATGGAATTTATGGTAAAGTGTTCTAGTGTCTAGAAACAGCTACACCAAATAATTAATCACTTATTTCATTCAGAATTTTGTTATCTTTATCCATGATATTTTCACTATGATATCATATGTGGAATAATTTCATTATCAGTTTATTGATTAAATGGAATGCAATTTTAGAAATTTACCTTTCCATATTAATTATTTCTTATTTTGTTTATAAAGTAGAATGTTATATTAGATATTTATATTTCCATTTTTGGTATTCATATTTATTCATGGTAGCTTCTTATTTACATAACCCTTACTGAGAATTTGAAATCACTCTTATTTTGTTTCATTTCCCCAGTTTATGATAAGAACATATTTAAATTATTTTTCAATGGATAATTTTATTTTATTCTGTTATGTATTATGTTTTTTTATTTCCAATTTAAAATTGGTATCATGTATGATAATGGATATTGTAAACTACAATAATTATTGGTACATTTTCATTTGATTCCACAAAATATTGACAATTTAATAATAAAAATAAAAGAAATAAAATTGTCTACATAATATTAATAAAATAATGATTATTTCATGAATTTCTTAATTTTGTCATAAATTATATATATAATATTTTATTTTTCATTTATCATCATCTATGTAAATCCTTAGGGAATGAAGAATCAATAATGAATGACATGAGGTAGTTCGTTGTATAAACGAGTGACGTTATCATGTCTCATTTGGAATAGAATGTAAGAGTTATTATATAATATAATCATTCCATTGTTATAATAATTATATATCTATATTATACGTTATATCCATCGTAATAACCAACAATAAGATGTTTTAACTACAAAACAAATTACATCAAGATTCAAGGTGGTAGTCTTTCGTACACACGAATAACAATTTTGTAACACATTTGATGAAAGTGTGTAGTTATAGATCATAACCATTGACTCATTATTGTGGGGTTCCACTGATTGGAGGTGCACTTCTCTAGGTTGTGGATTCTTTCATTGCATTTTTCCATCAAATTCTCTCAAAGTTCATGCATGGAGTATTGGGTCCCTTTCGTTGAAACCTGGATGGATTCATCTTCATGAATGGTCCCTTGATTTTAATGCCTCTCATGCAAGGAATTCCTTTTCGCAGGTCTGGGTCCGTTTTCATGGGCTTAACTGGTCCCTTTGGCATCCAATGATTCTTCATGATATTGGCATGGTGATTGGATCCCATATTATCCTTGACCAGGAAACTGAGGTTGTTTGGTTTGGGCATTTTTCTAGAATATTGGTGGAGGTAGATTTGAGCTCTACCTTTATTGATAGGGTAACTCTTTCCACTGCCACTGATAACATTAATATTTATGTTGAGTGTGAAAGGAACCCACTTTTTTGTACCGAATGTGTGGCTGTTGGGCACTCGTTGGAGTTATGTCGGAGGAATATCTCTTGTGAGAGATGTGGGATGAAGGGTCACCTGACTACTCTCTATAGAAAGAGACTTGAGGGGAAGCATGTGGACTTTCCAAATCATGAAAGGGATTCTCTCAAAAAATTATCTGCCACTCTAACTGAGGTGTTGGCCTCCAGAAAACCTGTGTCTCATGTGAAAGGGAAAGGACTGATAGTGGATACCTCTCCGATGAGTGGCCCCTCTAATGTTCGGGATGATAACACAGAGATCCCATCGAAGGAAGGTAGTGTTGTTACTCCCACTGGGTTGGTTGAGGCTAGACATACTCCCAGCCTCTCTGTCTCTGGATCCCCTACTTGCATTGATCATCCAAATGTAAGTATGAATGATATTCCTCATGCAGGATTGATATGTGATGAGACTTTTCAGTTGGATCTTTCTGGGACTTCTCAAAATGTTGATGGTCATCAAGAAATTCAGAATCTCTTGATCTCCTCTAAGATTTCGGGGATGTGGGGTGACATCTCTGAGGTGGAGGAGACAACGACGGGTTATGGTGCACCTAACACTTTCAAAGATTCCCTTCTTTCTGGGAAAGGGAATCCTAATAATTACATAGTCTTAGATCCTTCTCATTCGAAGAGATGACCAAGGAAGTATTATTCAGACATACATCGTACGATGTCTAAACGATCATTTAAGCTTTCAGGTACGTTCAATTATGATATTCTCAAGACCCTAAATCAGGATAAGTCCCATTCTGAATGGGGAATTGCTGATGACTCTAATTATGGAAATGACATGTCTTATTATGATCATTAATATTCTGTTTGATGGATGAGGGCATGTTCCTTTGTTTGACCCCACCCACCTCCTCTGTACCTTTTTTCTTTTTTAAATAAATTTTCAGAAGCTTAGATTCTGGCTGATCTTGCTAGTATATCATAATTTAATTCAAAAATTTTATAGAGGAAGATATGTAAATAAAATGGAGACACTTGTTGAAGAGAATTACCTCTTCATCATGTATCTTCTCTTAGTTTTCACTATAATATTCATAGATTGGGTTTAGTCTTGAGATAAGGATTAAAGGATGATGAAAGGTATGTTTGGGAGTTATTTTGGTGTGTTATTTACCAATATAATGTGGTTTTATGGTGTGAATAATAGGGTATAGAGTGTAAACTCTTATAAGTGGGGAGAGTTCCACACTTGTACTTTTTTTTAAAAGAGTGAATTCCACAAATGTTTTTATAATGAAAAAGTCCCCGATGTTGTTACATTATCAATAATATATATTATAAGGTTGATATATGTCCACTCAATGTGTGTTTTATTTGTTTTAATATAATCTTTCCCTTTATGATAAATGTTTAATCCATATATAAATTCAATTTTATGTGTATTTTTTTTATTAATTTTAATTTTTTTGTAATCACTTCGATAAAATATTAATTTAAAAATAATAATCATTAAAAATTATACTGATTTAAAATATTGAATTCACTTTTCCAAATTCAACTCAGAAAAGTGGAATAAGTTATTTTAATATAAATCGCATAGATATAATGAGAAAGTTGGTTCTTAAAGTTAAAAGATCAATATTTTATAAAACATTTATGTCTATTTTGAATATAAAAATGATTCCAATTATAAAATGTTGTTAATAGATATATAATTGAAATATTTTGAATTTGAAAATAATTAAGAATAATTATTAATATTATAAAATATTATACATAAATGATGATTTTTATTTAAATCTGGTATCTTTCACTATTTAATCAGAAAATTAAACATTTATGAAATGTCCAAAAAATCAACCAAAAGTAGGTTTTTTTTAAATTTAAAAAATGGTGTTTATATTATAAATAAGTATTCCTAAAAGTGTTAAATAGTAAATTTAAATTAAGTGTTACATGCATGATTAGACCCTCTTTTAGAAACAATCTCGTTTTTAGATAAAATTTCATTTTCTTTAAAATGATTTTTTATTTATAATCTGTATATTTCTATGAAACCCATGTAAAATATATATATTCATTACTTATTTAATCATATTATTAGGGTATATTCAAATGCCTTTGTGATAATTTTCAAATTAAATAATAAAGTTTCGAATATAATGTCGAATATTAAAACATAGAAATCCTTGTAAGAGAAGCTTTCAAAAAAACGTGTTGTTGATTGTAATGAAGTATACAATCATTTTTGGGTGAATTTAAAACTATATAATAATTATTTTTCTATTTAAAATATAAAATTTATTTTAATTTCTCATGTTGATATAATATTTTGTAAGTTTGGTGTTGTTTTTCAAACAGTCTATCGAATATGATATTAATATTTTAAATTTTTGGTTCTTACTTTCTCCCACACAATGAAATTGCTTTATCACAATTAAAATGTGATATTGGAAATAAAGATATTTTAATATGGAAATACTATTATTTGACAACAAATTTTATAAAAGTGTACATAAAATACCCCCTTAATAAGAAATAATAAGAAGTATAACCATCAGAAATATTAACACATATATAGGTTTCTATGTAAGAGATAATTAGTTGGAAATAATGATTTGTACATGGAGAAAAACTGAAAATATTTTTAGATATAAATTGAGATCATTGATAAAAATTATGAAAATATACTATGTAAATATAAGGGACTCAAAACCATAAATCAGTGAGGATTTAAAATTCAATTTGCAACATACCGAGTTTTTATGAATTGTTATTTTGAATAATTTTTTGATGGATTGTATTACACACTTCACCAAGTTAATAATATACTGTTAGAATTATTATTTAATATAGAGTTCATTCAATAGCATCTGTTACACGTAAGTTCGAGCCTTAAAAAACTATAATATAGTGTTAGAATTATTATTTAATATGATAGTTGTAACGTATCAAGTTGGATTAAGGGTATGAATATGATTAAAAAAATAATAAAATATGGTTTATTAATGTTTAAAAATGAATATGTTCAAAACCAATTAATTATTAAATAAAATAATAACTGTTTGAAAATATATATTTTTTTCTGAAACACAATATTTTGTATGTACAAATATTATTTAATCTAAATATTTTTTTAAAAAAAATAAATGATTTATTATAATTATATATATAAATACATTATTTTCAATTAAATATTAATAATTCATCCTATGTGTTTTATATTAGATAGATAATAATAAATCCAATTTTATGCTTAAAAAAATATTTTTCTAAACAACAGTTTTATAACCTTTTAAAAGAGAACATATTTTAAAAATCAAATTTTAAAATTTAATAAATTATATATTAAATGTTAAAATTAGTTTCTGAAATAATAATGTTAAAATTATCACAGGGATTATCTGTCAACATTTTTTGAAAAGATTCATTATTTGGGAATAGTGAAAAATAATGAATTTTAATTGAAAACAACCATTTGGTTGAAACTATATGGATAATGAAATTATATTTCAAAAATTCTAACGTATAAATAGATCAATTATAAATATATTAATCCAATTTAAGTAATTTGAATAATATTCTCATTTAAATTTGATATAAAATCATTTCTATCATTTGAACATTTTACACTTAAAAACCTAATGTTTACATCACCAATGTGATATTACATATAAATTAATTACTAAAATATTGGTAAATTGAATTCTTTTTAAATGGATTCCATATTTTTAATCATCATAATTTCTTAATTATAATAAACAAAAATTAGTTTTTTTCCTAAAATTATTGGTATAAATAGTTTAAATTGATCAAAGTGATTAAAAAAAATGATCTTACTAATGGAATAAACAATAAACATAAGGGGACTAATAACCTAGAAGATTTTTTAAACTCCATTGTATTGGCATATATAGACCATATCCCCTAATTTATAGAAAGTTTTTCATTAACTGAGGCATATGAGGTATGAGTGACATCCCAATAGTATTTACCTATATTGTACTTACAGGAATACCCCTCCTCCTCCACTATAAAACGGAATTCACTAACCCACCATTTTTAAATATATAAAGCCATTTATCTTGAAAAAAACCTATATAAATAAAATCCCAAAATCCTGACTGTAATTCTATAATCCTTATTTTTTTATAAAACCACCCAATAAATTCCTTCAGTATAAACTAATAAAAAGATATCCACAGAATATCTAACATTCATAATTGATGTTTTCTATTTTAGATTATCAACAAACCATCAAATTATTTTTTATATCACAGTTATATATTGGAAAAAATACCACAAGGTAACATCACAATGTTTTTAGGTTTATTTGTTTTGTTGAAAATGTGGGTTTTCAAGTTCAGTTGTGGAATTCCAATATGGTTTTTGACTAAAAATGTTGACAATGATATAAGAAAAATCAATGGATGCTCTTTTGGTGGTATAGAAAATTAAATATAAAAGTTGACATCGTTCCATAGTGTTTACCAACTATTTAGGACTAAAATATAGATTATGAAAAAAAAATTGTTTTTGGTAAATAGGTTATTTTATTGTAAAATTTAATGGTTTAGAGCAAGGTTGATGGTGATTCGAAAAGTTGTGTACATTACATGATTTAGATCATAACATTAAAATACAGAAAATTTAAGTATTTTGAAGAATAACTAGACATTCTCAAATGATGTGTTTTCATGACGTAAATGATTGAATTTCATGGTCCTGTGAAATAAAGTTACATAAAAATTTTGGTGAAAAAATGGTATATTCTATGCTCTTATAGATTTGTAGGCATAGAGGAAGGATAATTAGTATTTTTCACACAATGTCTGTCTTGTTTATAAATAGATCTCTATCCCTATAATATTTTCTGATCAACACATACATAAAATTATGGCTTTGAATCATAGAGGAGTTGTTCACAATGAGAATATGTTTTAGATAAGAAGGGTTGCAAGAAAAAATGATTCAAATGATTTGTTCATGTAAAAAAGAACATGTTTCATCATGAAAAATGAAGTTGTTCACATGGTGTGAAAAATTTAGAAAAAGTTTATGTTCTATGACATCCTAATGGTCATAAACGTTTTGTTAGTTTCATGATAATGAAAAAATAATGAGAACATTTTTGTGAATATTCAAGCATGTTATCCAAGAGATTCAGGAAATACAATATTGTGTGAACTAAAAGGAATTTCATAGATAATTTTTGGTATAGAGAAATTATTTAGGTGGATAAATGTGAATCTTATTGATTCACCAAATGAGGTGTAAAATATATTTAATATTATGATCAAAAAAATATTCTCATAAAAGAGTAATGAGAACACTTCATTAGATAGAGTAGTGTGATTTGAAATTGTGATTGGTTGTACACCATTTAGTCCAATACAAACATTGTAAATATAGTAAACATGGTAATATTAGTGACCAATATCAATCTTTTTTTGGGAGTGAGTCATTATAGATTTGGTATTTTGGAACATTTATTTGGAAATATCAATGGGAATATCTATGTGGGGATGAACAAAGAATGATTTACACAACTCATGCATGTTTTCATTTATGTTCATACATTTATATAAGAATGAGAGAGAATAGTGTTTTGTATAATGAAAAGACAATATCCAAAGAGGAATGTATTTTATTATGTTATACACTAATTCACCTTCTTGTCAGGGTATTTAACCTAGTAAGGATAAATATTTTTATCTGAGGAATGGGTAATTTCCATTTTTATCTCTAAGGAATTTCAAGGTATATTATCAGTCAAAAAGGGATTCTGATCTTTAGTTGAAATAATTTTCAACCCTAGAAGAACTTGATGTAACACTAGTTAAGAACATTAAGAATGGATTTCTTTAAAGCTGTGATGTATGGTTTTTTGGCCAGTATGGAATTTCATGATCTATCATAAGTTTACTAAATGAAATTAAATGGTTAATCCTAATGAATAAATTCCTTAGGAAGTTTCTATAATACCCCATGATTTTGATAATTATTTTTAGAATTAATTTAATTTTTTGATTTTTTTTATTTCACGTAACATTGAATATAGCTTCTTTTAAATTAATTCACTATGTTTTTATTTCATTATAATCATTAGAATGTTATTTTTATGCTATAAAAAAAATATATTTACTTTTGGTAAATTAAACAATATATTTGGATTTTTTTACACACAATTAAGAGCTCCTTTGATAACTTGTGTTACACACAAGCCCATGCTTTTACAAAATAAAAATATAATATAAATATTTTAATTAAAATATTTGTATTGTTATTATATATCCATTGGAATTAATGTTATGAATAGAATTATATAAATTATAAAAATATGATATAAAAATTTGTATAAAATTAATCCATTGGTTATCAATTAGTATAAGTGAATGTAAGAACTATTTAAAAAATATTATACATTTCAAAGAATTTCTTTTCTAGGAACAAAACTAATGTAAAAAAATTATTTTTTTAATAGGAATATCCAAATTTACAATCGGACAATATTTATTGTTTTTATGAGAACTCTCATATTTTGAGGAATAATAAATAATAAAAAATTTTAGTTTAAAACATCATTTTCATCCAATTTATTTATATAATTAAATACATTTATTGTTGGTTTTCATGTATACATATATCAATTATATATCATTTAATACAACATAGTTCATTGTAAATTATATCACAATAAATATATATATACATATATATAAATACAAAAATATCTGAACCTTTTTATATTATAAAAACATACTTTGTCGTCCTGGATATGAGAATATGTTTAAATCAATATTTTCCTACTATTTTATTAAAATTTTGAAAAATGGATTCAACAACTAGAATCATTATAAATTATAATTTTCAATGAGAAAAAATGAATTTTTATGAATTGATTTGTAAAAGTAATTAAATTTAATTATAGAAATTATGGTAAAATTAGGCTTAACAAGGAACTAAACCATAATCATAGATGTGAAAATGACCTAGAAACATTTCAGAAATACATTCTCTACCAATATTTTTACTATATCCCCTAGGGTTCCTATTTTATATGTTATTGTGACACATGTTCATTAAAGTTACCCATATAATTAGTGGAGTAGGATAAATGATGAAAAAGACATTAAAAGTAATATAAATTTAATTAAGTAATGGCCAATATATTTTTTACATGTATATATATTTTCTAATTTTTTTTGAATTTTTTGTATTTAAATTCATTTTTTTGGAAATATTTAAATTTAAAATTAAATAATTAATGTCAAAATTGGCATTGATATTATTTGACAAAAAATACTATTTTATTAAATTATATAAAATTAATAAAAATTATATATTATTCAAAGTAAATTTTGATTATTAATAAATATTAAATTGGTTCTATTATAGGACCATTTTATCTTTTCAAATTAGAATAGAAACCCATAGACTGTAAAAACATTGTTATTATGGTCCTAAATAAATCATTTTTTTTACATGATCATGTTTTAAAATTAATTTTCAACAGTCATGGGATATATATTTTTTAAATTAGATATCATATTTAATATTTTTCGGTAGTTGTTGACTGAAAATAAATATTTAATTTTTTGCAAATGGTTAAATTATATTGGTTAGAAAACTAGTTACATTAATAAAAACAATGATGATACGATTGGGGAAACCTAGATGTAAAGGAAAAAATAATAAAAATTTAGTTATTTTTGGGTGGTGGATATTTCTATTAACCATAATTCCCTTTTATTCTATTATTTTCCTTTTTTGGAGGGGTATTATGTAAGGGATACCTCCCAATAGTGTATAAATTTTGATATTTACCAGAATGCCACTACCCCCTACATTATAAAAATATATACACTCTTTCCCATCCTCACACCTCTAAATCAAATTTGGATCCACCAAAATATAACAAAAAAGTCTCTCTAAAACCATTACCAAAAAATGAAATCCAAAATTTTAGAGGAAACAAATCCATGGAATTCGTTTTGGGGAAATAAGAAAAAATGTTACTGAATAAATAGGTAACATCCCTTCACATTATCCTTTGTTCTATATTCAATTATCACCCCCTAATATATTCTTATTCGATAATTTTTAATGAAATATGTATCCTAAATATACTAAGATGTTTTAATGAAATGGTTCTTCCTGAATTTACCCATAATTCTATTTAATGGCTAACGAACATACTATTCTTATGTATTGTGAACTACCACCTCATGAAATGATGACGTTTGTTTTCCCTTTACCACCTATCATAGATGAGAATTAAGATGGAAAATTTTTTTATGTTGATATATTTTATTTTATTTATGTATTTATTAGTTTTAAATTATTATATAAAATAGAACTCTATTTTTTCAATTTTTGTAAATATAATAACTTTCTTTGTGGACATGTGGACTACTGTGTTCTCAAAGTTATGTGATTCTTTAGACTATACATTGAATGTATTAATGATGAATTTTTTAATATTATATAATATAAATAAAATAATAAATCTATTGGAATGATACTATATATATATAATAATATGCATTTTACATGTTTTCCATCAATATGACCAAAAAATAGAAACATAGTTTATGTGTACACATGGCCTAATGTATCCATGAATGTTGTATTCCATTTAAAATTTATAAAATTTATAGATAATTATAAATAAATATGTTCTGAATATATATGATATTTCTATCATGTTTTCAATTATTTACATTTTCATATCATGATCTATATAAGAGGATATAAAATAACAAGTCAACATATGTATATAAAATAGAGAGGATATTACATGAAACATAACAATAAGATAATGTTTTTAATAAATTGGTAATCTAATGTTATAATATCATAATATATGATATTAAAAATAAAAATAATTATATTATTTATATTTATAATAATATAATTTTATTTATACATGAGTTTTTAATATGTTCTAATAAATTCAATACTTAAGGTAAGAGTTTTCTCGTCTCACTTTTATTTTTCATAAGACACATTACATGTTAACATCAAATTTCTATACGTTGTGTTTATAATATGCGTGGATATATTATTTGATTCCTATAATTTTTTTTCCTATTTACATATCCCTTTTTTAAGTTTCTTTCACGGGGTTTATGCATTAAAATTTAGTGAATCAATAATGTAATTTTGTCTCAATTTTCCTTCATTGATACACATGAAATTCTATGAACCAATATTCTTTTACGAGGTGTACACAAAGAAAAATGACCTGAATTTCTTTAATTACATTATATTATAATATTCAATTCATTTTATCTTCTTACATGGGTAGTATGATACAAGGTTAATAAGTTGTAAGAGTTTATTACAACAATAACAGCATTAACTGGGTAATTTAAGAGTATTATTTAATTTATGAATCCATATGATCCATAATTCAAGAATAATAATGAATTTTATCCTTTTAAGGTTATTAAATTTTTACAATTTTAAAACTTTGTTACATATGATAATTAAAAAAATATTTTTTAAGAATGTCCAACTTTACCCCTCTATTCTGTTAGAAATCTATGTTCTTTCAAAACCGTGTTTTCTAAAAATTATTTAATAATTCTTCATAATATTTAAGTAATTTTCAATGAAATTTTTTTCAATGAATAATAATATTATTTTAAATTATTTTCAATGAATTGGGTTTATAATATTTTTACTAACTCTTTAATATGTTTTGAAGGAAAATAGTTTTCAAACTGTTTAAAATATTTTTTTATAAGTTTTCATAATTTTTTTAATGAAATTAGATTAAAAATGTTTGATAATTATTTTATCAATTTTCAAACATTTTGGTCTTCCAATTTTTTTAATTTTTCTTTATTTCAATTAAATATCATTTTAAGTGTTTTTTCAAATATTCCTTTATGACTTTTCATGTTTATTTTCATAAAAATGGTTTTCAAAAGTGTTTATGCTTTAAAAATATGTTTATACAAAAGAAAGGATTATTTACTCATGAAATATTTTAAAGGATATTTAGAAATTATTTCCCAAGTAAGATTAAATTAATTGGTTTTACTCTTTCCTTTCAAGTAAAATGATCCAAAACACCCATTCATATTTTTTCTCTGAATGGTTTAATAATTCAGAATATAGTGTTTATGAAGCCCATTTCTCATTCACATTTTATATTCGTATGGAACCATTGTATTTTCATGATGTGTGATTTGATGAAATGATTATAAATATAATTTTTTTTCCATGAGTAAATAAATGATTACATTTTTAGGATTTCCATTTCATTTCATGGAATATGATATGAATGTTTTTTATCTTGTAGAACACATATATATAATGAAGTTACTTTTCCTAGAAAATTATTTTTCTACGAACAAATATAATTTTACCTCAAATTGTTTTTAAAAAAACTTTTGATTAATGTATTCAACAATATTTATATATTATATATTAAATTAATATTTTCATACTCAGAATATAGATTTTATAGGTATAATATAAGAGTAAATCCTTTTATATGAATAAAATAATTTTTTTTTATAAAAAGAAAATATTTCCACCTTTTAATGGGGAACCCCTTTTAAAATATGAATTTTGAAAGTTTATAATTTTTATTTTAAAAACTAATTGTAATTTTTGAAATTGGAATTAGAAAATATTCATTGGGATAATTTTGGGTAATTTTTTTAGTATACAAATATTTCGAGTAATAGTGAATAATAACGAATTTTAGTGCAAAACTAATTTTATTCCACTGAATTCATTTTGTTAAATACCAATTTTAATTTGGCTTTAACTATAACAATATTAATCATATATAATTTAATTTAATTTTCTTTATTTAAAACAAGTTTATATTTAATTATGATATAAAAACATAACAATCTTTTTAATCATTTTTTACTAAAAAACCTATATTGTCTTCCATTGTGCGATATTTATGCTAAATTAATTTATTAAACTTTTGTGATAATATTTTTAAATGGATTCAATATTTGTAATACTAATAATTTAAAATGTATAATATGTTCATATTTTTTTTGAAAAAAAATATTAGTAAAAGTCTTTAAAATTAACTATATTGATTAATGTAAAATGAAGCTTAATGAGGACCTTAACCATAATCTAAATGGCCAATGTGACCTAAAACATATCTAAAATACATAACTTGAAAATATTTCAACCATATAACCCCTTTTTTGATCATTCTGTTTTAATGAGACACATGTTCAGAAATTTGACTCATATAATATGTTATGTAAGAAAAAATACAAAAAAGGAAGCATCCCTTATGTTTAACATTTATAAAGATTTACAGTATGGAAGAAGTAACATAGTATCTTAAATATATATTATTTTAAAAATTTAATGATTTATTATTTTATTAATTTATCTTAAATTTTTATAAATGGTATAATTATATTAAACACTTAACAAATGATTACACATGGGTTATTTAGTTTATAATTAAATAAGAAAAATGAAGATGAAAACATTAAAATTAAAGTAAATTGAATGAATAATTATGTTCCATTATTTTTGTAAATAAATGTATATTTTTTCATAGATGAAAATTACATATTTAAATTCCAATAAAGATTATGTATTTTTTAAATTTAATTTAAATAAATAATATCAAAAAGATATTAATGTTATTTTATAATAAATGATATTTTATTAAATTATTTAAAGTTAATAAAAATACATTTTTCTACATAGGGAATTGTCAGTATTAATAATTTTTAAACAAGATACATTAATGGAAATCTTTATCTTTTATAAATAACATTTTGACCAATTGATAGTAAAAACATTACAAGCATGGTCGTGTTTAAAGAATTTTTTTTCATCTAACAAGATTTTATTTCCATATTAATTTCCACCACAAAATGTTTTAATGGATTATAAAATAGATATCATATATATAATCTAGTGGCACTATATTTTATAATAAATATAAGTTTTATTTTTTCTTAATGTTATAATGACATGGGTTAGAAAATTAGTTATTTTAATAAAGAATGATAAAATTTTAGAAACGTAGATGTTATGAATTGAAACTTATGAAATGAGATTTTTTTGAGTTTTGGAGGATTTAAAAGACCATAAATACCCATTAATCGATTAATTATTAATTTTTTAGGCATATGAGTAAATGGATACCTCCAAATAATTTTTTCATTTGTTTTATTTAACGGAATGCCACTCCCCCTCCATTATAAAAATCAGATCACTCATCACCTTCCTCACACCTCTTAAGAAACATTGGATCATAATAAATCTACCATTATTGTTTCCCATAACCTAGAAACTCATATATAATCCTCAATTTCTGAATAAAGAAATCCAAGGAACCCCTTTGGTGCAATCCAAAAGGAGTTACTCAGAGAAGAGTTAAGAACCATCCCCAAGATGCTATGTTTTATTTTGATTCTTCACGCCCTCAAATATTATTTTTAAATAATTATATAACAAAATAAATACTAAATATACTAATTTTTTTTATTCTATGTTTCCACCAACACAAACACAAAATACCTTTAATGGTTAATGAACATATAGTTCTTGTGTGTTGAGAACAACCACCTCACGAAATGATGTTGTTTATTTTTTCCTTTTCCACCTCTCATTGTTGGGAATTATGAAGGAAAATGTTTTTTATATGATATATACGATGTTTATAAACTATTTATTCATTTTTATTATTATTATATAAAACATACTATCATTCATGTTGATATGGCATGTGAGTATGCAATACTCTATAAAACCAAATGTAGGATCGAAATTATAGAGATACTGTATATAGTATATAATGATGCTCAATATACAAGAGGGGGGTGAATTATATACTTTATAAATTATTTAAGAACATTTAAAGTTGG
The DNA here is from genome assembly GCA_963277665.1 of Viscum album. Taxonomy (NCBI): domain Eukaryota; kingdom Viridiplantae; phylum Streptophyta; class Magnoliopsida; order Santalales; family Viscaceae; genus Viscum; species Viscum album. The sequence goes on from OY728136.1 coordinate 1,882,264,942, forward strand.
TTAGAAACCTTCATATTATTTAATAAGGTTAAAAAATGAAATTCATAAAACCTCTAGTTCTACACAGTTTCTTGAATCCGGAAATATGATTCTGAGAAAGTGATTCTAAAAAGATGGTTCCTGATAATGAAACTTAATGACATTTTACAACAACAAATATTCTACCTTAAAACTTATAGAATCTTACTAATTCAGAGTAAAAGTATTAGCATGTATAAGATAGTTAAAATTTCTTCAACAATACAAATGTAGTGAAAAACATGTAACAAAACAAGTAACAAGTAGAAAATATTCTAACACAAAGAGAAGGGTATCCAACAACCTTGGATAAAGGTCCCTTGATTTATACATTCAAGAAAGCATCTTTTACCCACACTAGGGTAAGTCCTCAATAATTAAGATCAGAGTCTGTTTTGCTATCCACACTATCCCTCAAAATTCATGTAGTCGGCACCTCTGTCTTCCTCAGGAAGGAAGCCCTCAACTTCAAGGTAGTTGGCACCTCCGTCTTCTAGTCCCCGGAATCCCTCTATTGTATACAGAAAAAATAGGATTCACATAAAGAAAATCTGAATAATAAGTTCAGTATGAACTAAGCATGAGAGTCTCTCTCTATAAATCACTTCAACAGTATGTAATCTATAGAGTCATAGAACAATTCATCAATGTTATAAACTCTTTCAAATGAGATCGTATTTATAGGCACGACTTCAACGTTCAGCTCCCCCTTCCGACGGTCATATTTTCCCTTGAACTTCGGGGGGACCTATATACGTGTCACTCAATAAATGGTTGGTTAGTAACTGAATTCATGGAATCGTTTTTCATCAAAAAAAGTGTAAGAAAAAAATATGGTTACATAACTAAAATCCTATATTTGGAATGTAATAAAATGAAAGTTCAGAGTCTAACCAAAAATTAATTTGGAGTAATAATACAAGGATATTTGTATTCTGTTTTCTAGGAATTCAGAACCTGAACTCAATAGAATTAAAGAGTTTGAATATCATGGAAATTCGGAATCTGGATTCACAAGAATTCGGAACCTGAACTTACAAAGTTCAGAGTCAGAGTTCATGAGAATTTGGAGTTAGAACTCATAAGAGTTCAATGTCTGAATTCAGAGAACTTGGAGTCAGAACATAGAATAATTTGTAACAATAATTCATATTCTGAATTCGGATTCAAAACATAGAAGAGTTCATGACCAGAATTGATAATCAGAATTCGGAGTCAGAACTCAAAAAAGTTCATAACCCGAATTCATAATCAGAATTCAGAGAATTCAGATCCTAAAACAGAATGCTTCATATCTAGGTAATTATAGGATTCTGAGGATTTAGTTTCAAAAAAAATTATACAGTTAAAAAAATAATGATATGAATAATGCAAACATGGTAAATATAAATTTCCTTGGGGGAATAAAATTTTTCCTTATAGAAGTAAAATAGATGGTAAAAAGTGATTTTCCTTGAGATAAGGTGTTTGTGATTTTCAAAACAAGAAGGAATAGTAAATTCATAATGAACCCTTATTGACTAAACAATATTCCCTATGTGTGAAGGAATGGAAAATTCATAAGGAAAACCTTATTGAGTCAACAATCTCCCCCTTTTTGGAAAGAAAAAACTTCCTTAAAAAAAGTATATAAGAACATAGATTTTTTTAGACTTTGAAATTAAACGTATCTCCACTTTCACATTTGAAAATATGAATACGACTAACTCCCCCTTTAGGCATTGGAACACTAAGGATCATATTCTATATTTCTAGAATGATATTTTTCATTATCTTGATTATGGAAATCTCTATAATGGAAACTCCCCCTTAGATAAACTCCCCCTTTCTTAGGGATATTTATTCTTTACATAGAATTATTTTTCCTTTCTCCCCCTTTTTGATTTTTGAAAAGAATTTAAGTGAATGGAAAAGAAATTATAGTACCTGAAATTTTAGTAAAACTCATGAAAACTGAAATAAGCAACCAAAATTTCATTATGATTGGAATAAATTGTACAAGGAAAGAAAATAGAACAAAAGATCGGATTTATTTTCCTTTATTATTCTTTGGGTATTAATTTCTTCATAATGGTTTTCAGCTTTTGTAGTTCCTTGTGATCTTCAGATGCTTGTTTCTCTAAGGATTTTATCCTATCAACCTCAGCCTTCAGAGTCTCTTCCTGACCATTCACCAAGTCATCTTGATTCACTAGATTTTCTTAAATCTTGATCTGGAGATCCCTTTCTCTCTTCCATCTTTGAGAAATATAGTTATGATTTCCATTTAGAACCTTGACCTCCTGAATCCGAGTATTCTGCTCAATATTTAGCTTTTCCTCAATGCCATTTGTGAGATCCTTGATTTTTCTAAATTGAGTATCAAATGTTTCCTTAACATAATCTTGAAACTCAGCAAGCTCTCTCAAATCTTCAAATATATTCTTTTACCAGCTGACCACTTTCATACAAGATTTTATGTGGGCATCATAGTTGATAATGAATCTCTAGTAATCAACATCAATCTTTATGAACTTATCCATCACCATGGACACATAATCCGATTTTTTATTCAAGATATATTGGAGAATCTGACATTTGGAGTCAATGGTTGGAAAGATCGGAATGGTGTCAACAAGCTTTTTCAGGGATTGAATGACAAAATCATTTCCCAGAGATGCTGATTCCAAATTTGACACATTTCTTGGTGATGGTTCTTCCTCTAGCTCGAAAAGATTCTTCTTATAAGATCCACTAACTTCTTTATTCTTTATAAAAACATTGGTTGGTGTGTCAACAACCACCTGTTTACTCTTGTCAGTTTTTAGAACAGCTTCCTCATCCGGAGAATCATGCTCACTTTCAGACAACTGAACAATTATATCTTCATCAATTTTTTGTTTCTCGGCTCCAACATCAATATATTCAGGATGAATGAAGTCATGATTATGAATCTCTTCCTCAGATAACTTGTTCACTTCCTCTTTAACCTTCTCATCAACACCCGTATAGAAATTTTTGATGATCCGTCTTGAGAAGTCCAGATTGATAATTTTTCAGATGCACATTGCTTCTCATGAAAGTATTTAACTTTCTTTATCAAATTAGCTGTATCATCACTGCTTTCAGCTTCTTGTACTTCTTCCAAATCATCTTTTTCTTCGAAAACCTTTTCAAGTACTTTTTCCGGAGTCATGAACTTCTTCCCCGTCATCTCAGGTAAGGGTTCAACAAAGAATTATTTTGGTACATGAATGTTCTCGGATGCTATTTCCAAGTCCCTAGAAATATATTGGAAAATTTCGACCTCAGACATTCACTTCTTAAGCTTCCTCTATTTATCGTGCTTCTCACGCTCATCGACTGCCTTCTCTTTCAAAGCATTGTCCTCTGCAGGATCCAACACAAACGGTGGCTCTTCTTCCTTCCAATTCTCTTTGTCTTCCCTCCATTTGGATACTACCTCATCTGGATGGGCTTTCTGCTTCTTGGGATTTGGAGGTGCGTATTGAGTTTCTTTTTCCTTATGGGTTTTCTCTGTTTCTTCCACTTCCTCCAGTTTTCTATTTTTTCTAGCCTTCTTTGACGGTTCATCCTCTTCTGCATTCTTCGGAACAACATCTGCTTCCTCCATTACAAGATCATAAAACTCTCCAGAGTCTTTAGAAAAACCAACATTCATTACTTTCAAAGTATCATCGCTTACTAACATGAAATTCCAATTCCTAATCTTGGAACAACAAGGACTCTTGAAGGAATCAAGACATCGAACAATCAACTTGGAGAGTAGGGAAGGATAAATGATTATTAGTGATATCAAATTACCATTCTTGATATTCTCTATCATAATGAGAAAATTATTCGTTATATTGATCTTCATTAGATTTACCAAAAAATATTAGATAAACACATCACTTTTCTTCAGCGTATTTTTGTCACCCTTTCCCAGTATGATAAAACCCTAAACCCATAACTCAAGGATCTGATTATTTGTATACAAATGAGAAATACTTGCGGTCTAGAAATCTGTATGTTAAAGAAACTACATAGCCTTCACCTTTACAAAACATTCTTGAACATCTAGAAGCTTGTGAGAACAGAACTCGACTTCCCCTAAATAAGACAACCCCACCAAGCTAGAAACCGTGGTGTATGAAAGGACATAGGTTTTTTCATAACTCTTGAATGAAAACATATCTCTCCCTTCTTCCTTAAAGAAAAAAACTGACTCATAACACTCAATGAGTAGATCCGGATACACCAGGTCTTGAGCTCCAAGCTTTGATATGCAAACACTTTTCCATCCATTCAGCTTGATATTTTTGGAGATAATGGAATCATACTTATTGAAGAAATTTGGATGCACCAACCCCTATCTGTATACTTTCCACTCAGTAATCGGTTTGACATAAGACATAACTTGAGAAGAAACTTCTCCAGACATTTAGAATTGAGAAACCATTGAAAAACTGGAATGATCTTTTGAACAAGGGAAGAGCTTCGACAAAAAAAATCATGAAAACCGATGTGGGACCACCCTTCGATGATCCATTATATAGGCGTTGATGTGACAGTTCAACTTCCCAAATGAATCCAATGGGTGAGAAATCTTTTGATCAGATCTGATGGTTGAAATGATAGCCGCAAGGAAAATTTGGTAGGATCCGATCTTTTGAGGTTTAAAAAAAACATTTGGATTTAAGGAAACTGGAATCATATAATTTTTAAAAATACAAAAGAAACTACCAGTTGGTAAAAGGTGATTACAAAAACTCAAGAGAGAGTCATACCTTTCTAATTCCTGGTAAGATTATTCATAATAGGTTATATTCTTCCTGAATTTTTATTAAAAAAACTATTAAAAAAATCCATTACGAAAAATAATTTGAGTACGCAAATCTTCATTATAGAAATATACTTTATGAAAAAAGTCTACATTACGAAAAATATTCATTACGAAAAAAACATCATTACAAATTTTTTTTAAAAACATCATTATAATTTTTTTTTGAAAACATAAATAAGAAAAAATTTAAAAACTTCATTACGAAATTTTTTGAAAAACTATATTACGAAGAATTTTGAAAAAAATCATTACATAGACAAACTTTAAAACATCGTTATAAATTTTTTCGAAATACATTATTACGATTTTTTTTGAAAGAAAATAATTACGAAAAAAATGTAAAACCACATTAAGAAATTTTTTGAAAAACATCATTACGAAAAGATTTTAAAAACTCATTACGAAATTGTTTGAAAAAATTCATTATGAAAAATATTAAAACTTCATTATGATTTTTTTTTCTGAAAAGCTTCATTGTGAATTTTTTTGAAAAACTTCATTATGAAATTTTTTGTAAAACATCATTACAATATATTTTAATACAAAATTATGAAAAAAATTTAAAACTTCATTACAAAATGTTTTAAAACATCAAGAAAATGTACTCCCCATATTAAAACGAGTTTGTTACTGTAAGGAGATTGATTCCATAAGAAGTTAACAAGGAATATGTCCTTTCGATTATCATTCCTAACTTCTGTTTAATGTATTCAAATCTATCAGAGGGTAATAATTTTATGAAAATATCAGCAAGTTGATCTTGCGTTCCGATAAATTGAAGATTGATATCTCTTTTATGTGTGTGATCCCTAAGAAAGTGATGCCTAATGTCTATGTGATTTGCACTAGAGTGATGTGTAAGGTTTTTACTGGGGGAAATGAGACTTGTATTATCACACAAAATTTTTGTTTTGTTAAATCTCATACCATAGTCTATGAGTGTGTGTTGCATCCACAACAGTTAAGCTCAATAACATCTAGCTGCTAGATATTTAGCTTTAGAAGTGGAAAGTGCTACTGAGCGTTGCTTCTTGGATGACCAAGAAACTAATGAATCTCCAAAAAAAATGACAATTTCTGAATGTACACTTTCTATCCATTCTACATCCACCAAAGTCAGCATCCGAAAAAATATTTAAAACAAAATCATTTCTAGAAGTATAAAAGAGTCCTAAATATATGGCTCCCTTTAAGTAGGGAATTTTTTTTCACTGCCTATAAATGAGATTCCTTAGGATGGGATTGATATCCTACACATAAGAATACTGAAAACATTATGTCTTGATTACAGGGTGTTAAGTATAGTAAACTTCTTATCATAACTCTAAAAGATGTTTGATCTACTAGTTTCCCAGTATTATCAAGATCATGTGTTTTTTAGGTACCAATGGGAGTACTTATACTTTTATTGTTATCATATCCATAATTTTTAAGAATATCTTTAAATTACTTATGTTGGGATATATATATTCCTTATGGTTTTTGGGATATTTGAAAACCGAGGAAAAATGTTTACTCGCCCATCATACTCATTTCAAACTCAAATTTCATTGAATCCGCAACAGAATCGGTTATAGATTGATGAGTTGAACCAAATATAATGTCATCAACATAAATTTGGAAAATCATAACGTTTTTCTTATATTTCTTTATAAAAAGGGTTGGATCTGCATTTCCCTTAATAAAATAATTTTGATTTAAAAATCTTGTAAGTCAATCGTACCAGGCTCGGGGGGCTTGTTTAAGTCCATAGAATTCATTGGTGAGTATAAAAACATGATCATGATGTTTTTTATCTTCAAAACCTGGAGTTAGTTTAACAAAAACATCATCTTGAACATAACCATAGAGGAAAAAACATTTCACATCTATTCGGAAAAGTTTGAAATTGAATAATTCTGAAAATTCAAGTAAAATATGAATAGATTCAAGACTTGATACTGGAGAATATGTTTCTTCATTGTCTATTCCTTCTTGTTGATTGTAGCCTTTAACAACAAATATGACTTTATTTCTAACAATGATTCCATTTTCATCACACGTATTTCTAAAGACACATTTTACTCCAATAACAGATGTTTTCTTAGGTCTTTCAACCAAGGTCCAGACTTTTTTCCATTCAAATTAATTTAGTTCATATTTCATAGTTTTAATCCAATAATCATCACATAAATATTAATCAGTGCTTTTTGGTTCTAATTGGGAACAAGATGCTAGATGTTCTACTTCATTTCATAAGGAACTTTTTGTCCTTGCTGGTTGATTCATATCAGCAATAATGCTATCACTAGGATTATTATTTAGAAATATCTGATTTGGGTTTTGTAAACCTTATTCATCAACTTAGGGTAATAAATATTCTAGGTTAAATGCTTTAGAAAAATTTTCTTAAGAATTTTCCTTATCAGAAGAATCTTCTAACAAATGTTGATAATCAGTTTTTGAAAACACATATAAAGATGTAGGTTGGGGTTGTTTAAAAACAAACTAATCAGTTTTATCAAATTTGACATGTACTATTTCTTCAACAGTACTAGTGTTTTTATTGGAAACACTATAAGCCTTAGATGTTGTGGGGTTGCCTAAGAAAATACCTTCATCAGATTTTGGTGAGAATTTATGTATATTATCTTAAGTATTCAGAATTAATACCTTGCAAACAAAAACCATAATGTAGTAAAGTCTAGGATTTATACCATTCCATAACTCATAAGGCGTATTATTAAGAAAAGGTCTAATAAAAACTCGATTTGTGTTATAACAATTAGTACATATAGCTTCAGCCAAAAAATGTCTGGCTAAAAAATACTCACTCACCATGGTTATAGTTATCTCTTGAAGAATTCTATTTCTTCTTTCAACACAACAATTTTCGTGAGGTGTTCTAGGTTCTGAGAAGATATGTGTAATGCCTTTTCTACTAGAAAAGTTTCAAAATCAGAATTTTGAAATCCTCCACCATGAAAACTATGAATAGTTTTCAATGGAAGATTTCAATATTTTTAACTTATTCTCTAGTACATTTGAAATAATAAAAAGCTTCAGACTTATTTTCTAGAAAATTGACCCACATAAATCTAGTGTAATCATCAACCAAAAAAAAATACAAAATACTTGCCTCCAATGCTTCCATTTTGTGTAGGACCAAAGAGATACATATGAACTAACTATAATGCATCATTAGATGAGACTTCACTGACTGATTTAAAACTTGATTTATGTTTCTTTCCATATTTTCATGGGTCACAATCGTTTAAAGAATAAAATCTTAGCTCCGGTAGATCCTTAAATAATCTTTTCATAGAAAGTTTGCATAAGTTTCTAATGTTACAGTGTCATAACCTTCTATTCCATAACCAAGAATGATCCTCTATTACCCTAAGGAAAGGTAGATCTTGGATAGTAATGTCTTATAAGTTTAGTGTGTATACATTCTCTTTCCTATGGAAAGAGAGAATAAAATCTTCTATGGAATTGTGTACTAAGAACATTTCATTCCTAAAATTTTCAAGGTAGCCTTCATCACATAACTGACTTATGCTAATAAGGTTTGCAAAAGACCCTTTAAAAATAATACATTTGAAATCAATGATTTTCCAAGAAAAAAAATGTTACCTATAACATTAATTTCTCCCTGAGCATTATCTCCAAAAGATACTTTTCGTCCTTTCATCATGATTATATTTACAATGTAGTTTTTTTACCAGTCATATTCCAGGAACATCCACTACCCATGTACCATGTATTGCTGTTTGTAGCTTCTATATTTTCAAGAAAATAAGAAAATGTTACTTTTTCAGAAACCGAACTTGGTTGGATATGAAAATATAAGAAAGAAAAATTTTAGGGACCCACATCATTTTAGAAAAATATACATTATGAAGTCCTAAAGACTGCGTTTTTTTTGGTAAATTGTTTTCCCAATTCCCACCACACTGACACTTAGTGACGAATAGAGCGCTTTGAGGAACAAAATATTTGTTACCAAAAATCATTTTGTAACCAGTATAACCAAAACCAGAACTATTCCTTAGAGGTAGAATTTGAGAATACATTTATCAATATTTTCCTTACCTAAGGTAGAGTTTGAATAACACTTCTTCAAGGATAATATTTCACATTTCCATATGATAACTATTTTATTGTCCTCCAATACATTTTATTTTGAACTAGTGTTAGGATAGAAAACAATTTTCATTGAAATTATGTTTTCTAGATCCTCAGAATGTTTATTCTTATAAGAATTTACTTACACATGATTTTTTGAAATACATTTGAAATATACATTTTTCTTATCATGATCCTTAGAAAGATCTTAAATCTCTTCAGTAATAATAGTATTCCATGAATTTTCCTTATCATGATTTTTCATGAGTTTTGAATTCTTAATCTCAAGTAGTTTGCAAAACATAATAACTTCTGCATAGGAATGTAAAGTATTATCTTCATAAGAATACGATTATTCATCAAAAGAGTTATTAATATTTATCATTACTAAAATTTGAATTTATAGAAAGACTGGTCATTGATTCAGTATAGTTTACCCTATCCATTAATATATGATTGTCAATATGTAGTCTGGATATTAGACGAAGATTTTTATGTCTAGAAGATTCATAATCTGATGATTCACCTAAAGAGTCTCCACCACAGGCACTACAGGTGTCAATGGATTTCACGACTTTATTAGCTTTATACTTGTAATAATTTTTTTTGTTTATCTCTGAATGCCTTTCCTTTCTATCTTTTTTCTTAAGCACAGGAAAATCAGGTCTTCTGTGTCTAGCTTTATTGCATTCGTAACATGTGACTTCAGAATATTTCTAGTCTTTACTTTCTGTTTTCTTATATATGGATTGAATGTTTCTCTATCCAGCTATCTTGTTCATCCTTAGAGAAGTATTTGATAGTTCATTTTCTGAGTATTCACTTCCACTAGATTCAGATTGGAAAATAACTTTCTTAGTTTTGGATCTGGTAACTCTCTCCGGAGTCTTGGATTTCATATGATATGATGTTGTAGTAAAAGTAACACTCCCATTCCCATTCTTCTCCTTTACATTATCATCATCTCTCTTCATTATAGTCTCATTATGAAGAAGACTTCTAAATAACTCATCAAGAATAATATGAGTTACCTTTTTGTTCTCATCAATAGCAGTACTCTTGGATTCCCACTCATTGGGAATGATGTTTATGATCTTATCAGCAAAAGCTTCATCATCTAATCCTTTCTCTCCCATAGATTGTAAAATATTCACAATATTCATGAATCTTTGTTGCACCTTACATATGGGTTCTCTACAAGGAAAGAAAAAACAATGATATTGAGCTCTATGCAGGGCTCTTCTAGTTTCAATAACTTTCAAAGTTCCAGTACGGGTAACTTCAAGTTTCTTCCAAATAAAATTTTCTTCCTCACAAGATGAAATTTGGATATATATATTTCTAGTCATTAAGCAAAGCAATGTATTGCGTGCCTTATAATTCCGTTGATATTCATGCTTTTCTTGATTAGTGAAGGTACTAACTTCCTTTTCATGGATTTAATATCCTCAATAAGCTAATCAAAATTATCAACACCAGTATTGATAATGAATGTCTTCATGCGATCTCCCTAATATTCATAATCATTTCCACCAAAGGTAGGTGGTCTAGTTGGGTTGAGATTTTTTATTGAACCAACATTCATTCCTTCAATATTATAGAAAAATAATTTCATTCCACACAAACTTGTTATTCATAGTAGTTTGTAAACAGGGAAAATATTTATAAGCAAGGAAAATATAACAAGAGTACTCTAAGGAAAAATGAATCCGAAATATATGAGTCTAAAAAACTGATTTCAAGAAAAGTATGAGATGAATTTTCTTCTGAATCTAATCATGAGATTAATTCATATTGAACCAATGCTCTGATAACAATTGTTGAGATAGTATGTGAGTATGATATACTCTATAATACCAAATGTTAGATCAAAATAATAGAGATACTGTATGGAGTATCTAATGATGCTCAATATAGAAGATGGGGGTGAATTGTATAATTTAGAAAAATTATATAATAAATGTTTTAGTTGGTTAGAAACCTCCCTATTTTTTAACAAGGTTAGACATTGTAATTCATAAAACCTCTAGTTCTACACAATTTCTTTAATCCAAAAATATCATTATGAGAAAGTGATTCCGAAAAGATGGTTCCAGAAAATGAAACTTAATGAACGTTTACAATAACAATGATTCTTCATTAAAGAATATAGAATCTTACTAAATCAGAGTACAAGTATAAGGAAGTATAATATAGTTATACTTTCCTCAACAATACAAATGCAGTGGAAAACTTGTAACAAAAAAAGTAACAAGTAGTAGATCTTTTAGCCCAAAGAGAAGGGTATCTAACAAACTTGGATAAAGGTCCCTTGATTTATATTTTCAAGAAAGTCTATCTTACCCACATTGGGGTATTCCCTCGATATGAAGATCAGAGTCTATCTTTCTATCCTTGCAAGCCCTCAAATTTCAGGTAGTCGGCACCTCTATCTTCCTCAGTAAAGAATCCCTCAACCTCAAGGTAGTCGGCACCTCTGTCTTCCTATCCCCGGAAGCCCTTGATTGTACATAGCAACAATCGAAGTCGCACAAAAAAATCTGAAAATGATGTTTAGTATGCACTAAGCATGAGATTCTCTATCTAGAAATAACTTCAACATCATGTAATATCTAGAGTCATATAACAGTTCATCAATGTTATAAGCTCTTTCAAAATATCTCTTATTAACAGGCATGACTTCAATGGTCGACTCCCTCTTCCAATGGTCATATTTTCCCAGGAATTTTGGAAGGACCTGTACATGTGTCACTCAAACAACGGTTAGTTAGTAACTGAATGCACAAAATCGTTTTACAACAAAATAAGTGTATGCAAAAAAATTGGTTACATAACTAAAATTCAATATTCAGAATGTAATCAAATGAATGTTCGGAGTCTAACACAAATTTTTTTTGGAGTCAATAATAGACGGATGATCAGATTCTGTTTACTAGGAATTTGGAACTTTAACTCAATAGAAATCTGGAATATGAATTTCAAAGAAATTCGGAATCTGGATTCACTACAATTCGGAACATGGACTTACAAAGTTATGAGTTAGAGTTCACGAGAATTCAGAGTCAGAACTCATAAGAATTCGATGTCTGAATATAGGGAAATCAGATTCAGAACTCAGAAGAGTTCGTAACCAGAATTCGTATTCAGAATTCAGAGTCAAAACATAAAAGAGTTCCTAACCAGAATTCGAAATCAGATTTCAGAGTCAGTACTCAGAAAAGTTCGTAACTAGAATTCTTAATAAGAATTCAGAGAATTCAGATCCTAAAACAGAATGATTCATATCTAGGTAAGTATAGGTTTATTAGGTTTTGGATTCAACACAAATTTTACACATAGATAAAATATGATATGATCAATGAAATCACGGTAGGGATAAGTTTCCTTGGGGTGGGAAATTATTCCTTGTAGATGTAAAACACAGAGTAAAAAGAGATTTTCCTTGAGATAAGGTGTTTGTGATTTTCAAAACAATATAGAATAGTAAAGTCATAAGGAAACCTTATTGACTAAAAATTCTCCCCAAAGTATGAAGGAATGGAAAAGTCATAAGTAAACCCTTATTTACTCAACATTGCATTCCACTTTTTTAAATATGATAACATTGTTTAAGATGTGTGGACTACCACCTACTCCAAGCAATGTGATTCATTCAAACGTTACATGGAATGTATTAAGAATTTATTTAAAAAAATTATATGATATATATGGCATAATAAATATAATATAATTATATTACATATATTTATATTTCATTTACTTATATTATTTCAATAAGAAAATAAAATAGAAATATTGTTCATACGTACGTACATTCTAAATTCTCAATGAGCATTATATTCCATTTCATGTTTTTATATATTATATATTATTATAATTATTTATTTAATGAATAACTATTTTACCTATATAAATTTTTATATTCATGAAATGACTGAACAAGGATCTACAAAACATGATCAATAATTACAAGTCAAAATATATATGAAAACCAAACATATTTTTCATGAAACGTTGCATTAACATAGAGTTGTTATTAAAATGGAAATATGATGTCATAAAAAAATAATATATGGTATTGTAAATAATAATACTGTTCAATGGTATATTTAGAATAAAATTATATTAATTACAAAGGATTTTATAAAATGCATGAAGAATTTCAAGACTTAAGGTATGTGTTTTTAGGTCTCACATATATCTTATGTGAGACACAATCCATGTTCACCTTATATTATTATATGAGGTGTGTATAAATACCATGTATTTATTATATGATTCCAAAAATTATGTTTACAAATATTTACCTATATTGTTTATTAAATATATGTCAAGGAGTTTATGATTCAAAATTTAATAAATTAGTAATATAATTTTGTCACAAATTGCCTTCCTTAAGACACATAACATGTTATGCACCTATATTAATCTACAATGACTGAACACTAAAAATTGAATTTATTTTCCATCCATACATGATATTTTATGTTTCATATTATTTAATTTTATTACATGGAGAGTATTATTCAATGTTACCATGGGGTAAGAGTTTATTGAAACAATCTTATATTTTATCATGAACTATTATGACTATTCTTTCATTGATGAATACATATAATCGATATTTCAAGATAAGAAATGAATTTTATTTTTATATGGTTAATCATGATATATTAATGTATTGATTTAATTTTTTTAATCATTGGTACCTAATATAATTAAGAAGGTTTTTTTAATAAATTATAACTTTACATCTCTCTTCGGTCAAAAATCTGTGTTCTTTCCAAACATTGTTCTCTAAATCAATTTCTAGAATTCCTCATATGTGTTCAATTTATGTTCACACAAAAATGTTTTTAATAATTATTTGTAGGTTTTTATTATAAATTCAATGAATTTTTTTACAAACTATTTTGAATATTCTTTTATATGTTTTCTATTAAAACGGTTTTCAAAATATTTTCAAGAGTTTATTATTAATTTCCCAACTATTTGTAAATAAAAATTATTTAAAATTGAATTAAATATTTTTATATATGGTTTCAATTATTTTTTAAATAATTAGATTTCAAAATATATTTAGGATTATTTTATATGTTTTTATGATATTGGGTTTCAAAACATTTTCTAGGGTTATTTAAATGTTTTCATAGAAAATGATTTTCAAAATACATTCAAAGATTACATATTGAGTTTGAATAAAAATTTTCATTAAAATTGTTTTTGAAACGTTTTATGTTTCAAAAAGGTTTTTTAAAAAATAATGAACAATTTCCTCTCAAAATATTTCTAAAAGAAATTTTCAAACTATTTCCCACCTACAATTACATATTTTGGAGTTACTCATGTATTTATAAGAAAATGATCTAAAAGATATGATCATATTATTTCTTTGAATGATTTATGTAGTAATGCAATGATATTTATGAAACCCTTTTATCTTCCATAGGTTATATGCTTATGAAACCCTTTTCTTTTCATAGGCTACGATTTTTTGAAATTATTTTAAAACACAATCTTTTCACATAGGCTATGATATGATTACATGTTTATGATACCCTTTTCATTACATAGGTTATGATATGATTTTTTGTGATCATATTGCACATATGAATGAATTTATTATGAGTAGGGTGAGACCGATATATATCTCCAATGGATTGGGTAATGATTTATATTTAATGTTATAGACTTGGCTGGAATGGGGAGTGAACTACAATCAGTAAAGAACTGTGACCACTAAGATAATCATGGGATTGAATTATGACAACTAATATCGTCATGGGAGTGATCCATGACCCCCATGATTATTTCAGGAGAGAACTCATACTACCATGATGGACATATAAGTGATTCATTAAATATTACAGTAATCAATTTAAATAATTATATGTGTGTAATAAATTCTATTCCATATTCATATATTAATATTTTAAGGATTATTGTCTTGATTCCCTTATGGTTCATGTCTTATGATACACTAATATAAATTCCATGAATCACATATATGATATTTTTTTATGTCGGTGAAGATACTGAAATTTTATACTCATGTTTTCATACCCTTAATTTATTATTATTATTATGTATCTCATTTTTTTACCCTCACTGTGCATCTGAGCTAGCCCATTTTTTATGGTTACTTTGCCTATGTTATTAATAATGTTTTTAAATTGACACAATTTTTTTATAGTATATAGGTCAAAGAGTATTGAAACAAAAGTTAAATCCAAATTAAATATCTGGTATGGGGATTAATAGAAAATAGAAATCATATATGGTGATGATGGATCACAAGAACACAATTAGAGATTAAATATTGATTAGGGTACAAATCAGGACCATTAGATTTAAAGAACCCATGGGGAAAGCAGTGGTGTCGGTTTGACACACACGAATTCGTGATCCATTAGATGATTGTGTTGTATAAAAATGGGACACCATCAAAATTTATGTTATATAGCCAAGAGGTACTAGAGGGAACAATATCAACATAAAAATTCATAAGGATCTAAATATTGTAGGTTATCATTTGATGGTCACTGATTCAGTTTTAAAGGACTCAATCACGTGAAAGAAATTTGTCATCAATAATTCTGAGAAATGTGATGATGTAAGATAAATGTATTCATAAAGAGAAGATCAATGTATCATCAAATGATCTAGAAAAGAATAGTATATTTAAATATCTTAATGATGAATATGGCCCATTATAATCTAAGGAAGATTAAGATTATACATCCATTATGGGTATCATTTCAAAAGCATTGATAAAAAAGTAAAAGCTAATGAAGATGTGGTTTTTGTGATTTCTTTTAAAAAATAAGATCATTCTTGTGTATATATACATTATTGAGGATACACATCCCATTTGTTAGGTAAGAATGATCATTTTTAGGCATAATATATGACACATAGGGTGTTGTAAATTTTTAAAATGTTGAAGGCCTAATGGTTATTGGATCCGGAAAAGCCAAATTTGGGTGTAAATAAATGAGACATGTTAAGTCTTATCTATTTAATGTATTAGTCACAATATTATTGGTGTCATTAAACTATTTTTCTTGGGGAATTCTATATTTATTACAAATCGGAGGTATATAAAAAAAGGAAGATATGGTATAGTTGTTCTATGTGAAAGATGAACGAAGGGAAATCTCTATATTGTATGTGGAGAAGAATACATGTTCTTTTTTACAATGAGAGGAGAAAAATAAGTTGTGGCATAAATATATTGTCCATCTATTCCAACGATCCGTGGATGATATGGTAAAATGAGATTTATCTCAAGATATCCACAAGCTATCACATGATCTCACTCTCACACATTATTCTTGTGATTAAGGAAATATTATTAGAAAGACATACAAGGTGAATGAGCTAGAGTAAACTATATTTCTTGAATTAGTGTATGAATATAATTTTAAACCTATCTAACCATGATTCGAAGATGGGAAGCAATCTCACATTTTTCTTGTTGATAGTTTCAATAGGAAGGCATGGTTATTTTTCATTCACCACAGGCCCAATGTGTTCAACTATATAAAAATTATCCTATGGAATATGAAATGATAATTAGACATAAGATTATGATGTTTCATACTTATAATAATACAAGCTAGATAATTATCCAATTTCCATTTTATCTTGAGAAACACATGATGATGCATCATGTTTCAGTAGTTATAAATCCTCAATAAAAGGTGTGGTTTAAGGGAGAAATTAGACCATAAAAATCAATCTTAGAAACATTATTATTATAAAGGACATAGAAAATAAATTTTGGAAGGATGTAGTTGTGTCATAAGTCTATATATCCAAAATGTCTCTGTTATTTTTGAAGAAAGAAAATGATCATTATGAAATGTTTTATATATAGAATCCAATAGAGAAATGCATTAAACTAAATAAATGTAAATGTTTAATTCTCCATAATGTGAAGCATAGTAAATTTGAATCATGTGGTGATAGGGGATGATTATGAAATATTTAAGAAATATAAAATCATATTAATTTTTAAACAACAATATTAGAAAGGATTTTAAAATTAATGATGAACTATAGAATAAAATGAATAATATCTTCATCAATATGGTGAATTGATCTATAATGAAATTGATTACATTTTAAGAACCATAAAAAAATTGATGTGTTTCTTGATTCAAAAGATGATAATGATGATTTGAAGCATAATTTAAAATCAATATCTATATGATTAATGATGATTGAAGTAGAAAAATATAGAAATAACACTGTTAATGATCAAAAAATGTGAGTTCAATCATGAATAATGAATTCATTATAGTTGTAATCCATCCTATCCTAGGTACATATTTGTTTTGATAATGCATATTGAGATTAGATTATTCTTATCCATAGAAGTACAATAATGTTATAATGTTTTTCAGTTTGACATATAGTCAGCTTTTCTAGATTGGGTTTTAGAAGAATAATTTTATTTGAATCAACTAAATGGTTTTCTCACCGATGAAGATGATAATAGAGTTTTTATGATAAATAAGGTTCAATATGGGTTTAATGACGATCCATGTGAATGTTATTCAATACTAGATCTATTTTTTTTTAAAAAGAATTTTTAAAATGAGAGTGTTGATTAAAAAATGCATGTTAGTAATGATTGTATTCATGTTTGATGGCTCTAGTATATGTTAATGACATTATTTTGGCGGCTCATACAAAGCATAGTGCTAATTGTTTTAAAAATTCATGAAAATTTAATTACAAATGTCAATGATTGGTAAAATGATGTTTTCACTTGGTTTAGAAATAACCCATGTAAATAATGGACCATTCATTTCTCAATATAAATATGACGTATCATTTTTGAGAATATTTTTAATGGTAAATTACATAGATATGATGAATTAATTTGATACAGAGATGAAGATATCATTCCATAATGATGGAAATGATATTAATGTTATAAGATATTTTAAAATCATTTATATTCTATTTTACATGACTATGACCATACATGATTTTTTTATAATTGCACGAATCATGATATTAAAGAAATAAAATGGAAATCCACTTTCTTGTAGTGAAAAAAAAATAGTTTGATATATAAATGAAGCTATGTATTTTAGTTTTTTTTATTCTAAAAAATTCCAAAAGGATTAATTAAGATATACATATATAGATTGTTCCAAATCAGCAGTTGACTGAATATAAATGAAAATTAATGAATTATATCATGGGGGATTTTGTATTTATTAAATAAGAAGGAATGACTATTAAATTACATTATGATCCAATGAATTTGAATATATTGAAACTACTCAATCATGCTCTTATTTATTATGGATGAAAAATTAGCTTGATAATATTGGAGTTCAAGTGAAGTTTCCTATCAGAATTCATTTCCAAAATTACAAGAATCAAGATATTAAATAAATAAAATGGAAATCCACATTATTGTAGTGAAAACAATAATTTGATATATAAATGAAGCTATATATTTTATTTTTTTTATTCTAAAAATTTCCAAAAGGATTCATTATGATATACATAAATAGATTGTTCCAAATCAGCAGTTGACTGAATATAAATTAAAAGTAATTAATTATATCATGGGGGTTTTGTATTTATTAGATAAGAAGGAATGATTATAAAATTAAGTTATGATCCAATGAATTTGAATATATTGAAACTACACAATCATGCTCTTATTTATTGTGGATGAAAAAGTAGCTTGATGATATTGGAGTTCAAGTGAAGTATCCTATCAGAATTCATTTCCAAAATATAAGTGCAATAAAACTGAACAAATAACCATTACATCAATCAATGGAAAAGAAAATTGGAATCACGTATCATTTTATTATTAATAATGTAGATCTCGAGTTTTTAATGTTTTTTTATGTTCCTACAAAACTATAGGTTATAGAAATTATGATGAAGGCATTAACCAAAAAGCATTTTAACAGCATTGACTGTGTCTGGGAGTTTAGCTGAATACCCACACATGAAGAAGTGTGAATGTATGACCCCCTCTCATAGAGGTATGATGTGTCATTACCAACTGTGCTGACACTTTTTCAATACCCAATTATTGAAATCAATGAAGTGGACTTCCGGTTCATTGACAACGAGGGAGAAATTGTTTTTATAAAAGAACAAAAAATGTAATAATTAAGATATAATGAGAAGTTGATATTGGTAGAAAAATAGTAAGGGGGTTTACTTATGATGATGCTAAATATAATTTATAAAAAGTTTTATACCCAATAGATGTGTTTCTTTATTAATTTTTTTTTGAATGATGTGATTCATTTTCATAATTTTCATGAAATTATTATTTCTCATGTCGAGCATGGATCATGCGGGATTATAGTATGTGTTGAGTAAATCATTGAAAATTATCTTAATAAAAGGAAGTGAATGTTGGAAGAATATTAAATAAACTTTATCATGGTATAAAAATGATAATAGTTTTCAACAAACAGAAACTGGGAGATTATTTGGACAAGATACTTTATGGTAGAATTTCAGTGTTTTTGGGTTGATTGTGACTATTGAAAAAGTTGTCTTCCATTTATGTTGTTGAATTCAACCACTTTTTTTTGTCAAAGAATGTTGAAAAAGACACAATATAATGGAATTTATTCTCCAGAGTGTGGAAAATTGTGTTTTTTAAAAGCATGTATTTTCACATAAAAGTAAAAAAGTTGCCTGAAAGGGTGATGGTGGTTCAAAATGTTGTGTGTAATTCAAGATTCCAGATCATCACATAGAAATATGTCAAATGAAATTATTTTTTTCTAGTTTTTAATGTATATTAATTTTGGTATTTTATGACATATATTATTGTGTTTCACACACCCAAATAAAGATATGCATCAAATAAGATGTCAAAAAGAGAACATAAATTCTCGCTTTAATGTTTCACCCACTGAGGATAGAGAATAACAATTTTATGTTCTAGTTATACTGAGTATATAAATTGGTTTCTACCCCTCTAATTTGCCTAAATGAACCCTTATAAAAAATAAGGGTTCTAAATCCCATAATAGTTTGTTCGAAGAATAATAGTTTCCTCTAAGAAGAGTTTCCTGATTAAATGACTCAAATTATCAATGGGTAGAAAACAGTTTTTTCTTTATGAAAGAGGGTGTTTCACAAAATTTAATAAAATTGAAATCATTTTAATGTTTTTTGATAAGATAAATGATTCCCAAAAGTTTATCTTTTCATCAAAAAACACAAATATTGTGCATAAGTTGGAAAAGTTGTCCATGATTCATCCTATAGTTATGATAAAGACAATGATGTGTGAACAAAAAGTAATTTTCTAGTAATTATGTAAAAAATTAGAATTCATCAAGTAGATTAATGTGGAATGTAATGATTCACCGAATGAGGTGTAAAAAATATTTATTCAAGTGATTAAATAATGATTCATAGGGAGGATAATATAGAACACTTCAGCTGAGAGATCAATGTAAATTAAAATTATGATTGATTATAATCTAGTATGAATGGTGAGTCTTCTTGAATCATAGTTGAGGTAGTGATACTAGGTATAAAATTGATCTACCACAAACCTTTTTTTTGGTAGTGATATTTAGTGTATTTGATACTTTTGAATATTTCCACCGTATTCTCCTTGGTCATAGCCCCGTTAGGGTGTACCAATAAAGTTTATATGTCTCATTCATGATTTCATTTTGGTTTATACATAGAAGTTTTAAATAGAGATAATAGTGATTCTTTTAATGAAAAACCCCGATATAAATGGTATGTTGTTAAAATCTGTCTTACACCGATTTATAACAACCCTCACTTTTCATCCATTAACATTATATTATTTTAAAACATATACATAATTCATTTCCCAACAACAATCCAAAGACCATATTAGTCAAGTACAATTAGAAACATGGAAACATAAATAATAGAATAAAAGTGAGATACATTATCTTCCAATTGGATATTATAGAACAAGACCATTATTATACTTATAATGCATAATATGTATCCCTTTAAAATAAGGAAATAATATATAAAAATGGGAGAGCTCAGATGCACTGAAAGGGAAATAAATAGAGATATGTGCATATAAACATGATCAGAAGTTAATGTGAAAGTCATCATGAAATTTGAAGATCACACAATTAATAAATGTTATAAAAAACATTATTCTTTGGATATGTATTAGTAGTTCATAAGACATGAATCAATAGGTAATAAAGAGAATAATCCATGAAATAATAGCACAGGAATAAGAAATGTGATCGTGACAGACACATAAGCATATTTAATTTCTTCCATATCATTCATGAAATCACTTATAAGGAAATATTAGTTGCCTAGGTTCACCATATAACATATTTTTTGGATTTTATTACTCCCATGGCCATCTTAGAAGACAATGTCCATTACTGAACCATGTTTACTATATATTCCTTCAATTAAATCTCATTAAATATAAATCATTTCCTAATACAATTTTAAGAGATATATGTCTCGCCAATATCATAGTAGAATCATAAATACATATGACTCAAGGTGATAAAAATTCATATTATCATAACCCATGAAATTAAAGGTTATCGTAACCATTAATTAAAACATAATTTGGTGAAAAATAAGTTTCATATTAATTTCCTCAAATCCGGATCCATGGAAATGAGCGGGTTTCATAATCATATAACATTTGAGAGAGACATATGTTTTATAAATTTCATTCCATTCACACATAACCCATTCAATAGAAGAATATGAATACCAATTTTGGATAATTTCCATAGAATGTCAGGAGTTACACCGACTAATTTCTTCTTATATTGAAAATAATTTGGAATGATCTTTTAAAAAAACATCTTGAGGAAATGATCTTTATTCAGTAAATATTTTTTTTAAAATAAAACTTTTTAAAAAAAATTCTCTAAAAAACATGAAAACATAAAAAATAATATTTAAAATAATTTTAAAACTATTATCCTTTAATATAAATAATTAATCATGAAAGAATTTTGAAAATAAGTTCTTTGAAAACATATAATAGAAGAATGAAATAATATAGAATACTATTTTCTTTGAAAATGTGTAAAGGAAGATTTAAAAAGGTTGAAATTTATTTCCTCGAAAATAAATTTGTGAACTAAAAAAAAATTTAAATAATTTTTCATAGAAAATTGTCATTAAACAAATCTTTAGAAACATTTTTTTAAACTTGTTTTTGGTAATAAATAATTTTTCTCATTGAAAGAAAAATGATACATGATTTTCATAAAAATATTTTATTATTTAACTTAAGTAAGAATGATTAAAAAAGTAAACAAATACATAAATATGTCATAAATGAAAATAGTACAAGAAAATATATATGTGGTATTGAGATATGGATAATAAAATTTCATAAATGGAAACATAATAAGTTATCCTGATAAATGAAAATATTTTTTAATAGACTCCTGCCACTAGGATACATTAAATCATTCTCGTCGTGTAAGGAAATGATATTAAATTTATCATATAATTCCCTGAAAATAAATATATTCATGATATAATATTTTCAATTTATTTATACACAATTCATAAAATAATATCGGTGTATAAAAATATATGGGTATCAATAAAAGAAAATTGAGACCAAAACCACATTCAGATTTGTTAAATATTGAACAGTAAATATCTAGGAAATAAAGATCATAAAATGGATATGTAAATTACCATAAGTTTAAGAATAATTTATATTTAATATATTCATTATTAGTATAAACACCACATAAAATAAATGGGTGGCGAAAAAAGCATAAATCTCACATAAATAATAGAGAGACGAGAAAACCCTTACAATCTTTATTGACTCATGTCATAGTAATTCAAAAATTTTGTATGATAAATATATTTAATTATAAGTATATTAAAGAAAGATATTATAATATGTAATACCATAATTTTTTTATGATTTTATATTACCTGTTTATTAATAGTTTATTTTAATGTTACGCTTCAGGTAATATCCCCTTTGTTTTTCATAAATTTTTTTACTTTTTATTCTTGATCATTTTAATTAGACCATGATTAAAATATTTACATAATCAAATAAAAGGATAACGATTAATATATATTTAGTTTATATTTATATATAATAATCTATAAATATATAAATATGAAATTGAATACATCGTTTATTGAAATTCTAGGCCGTTTGTACGCATGAACGTTGTATCTATTTTATTTTCATATTGATTGAGTGACAGTAAATAACATATTTGTATATATAGATAATAATTATTTTTGAATAATTTTTATATATGTTTCATATAATTTTACTGTACCCTATCAAAATACATTACATGTAATGATTGAATGAATCTTTTCCCATTCTTGAGACAATAGTCCTCACATCCACACATAATGTTATTGTGTGTAAATAAATAAACAAATTAAATTTATGTATTATATACTAATTATATAAGTATAATTACATCATAAATATCATATATATAATTAAAAATGGAATTTCTATCAAAATACCCACCGATGATTGGAGGTAATGGACAAAAGGAAGAAAATTTTTTCGTGAGTTTGTAATTTTCCAATCACAATAACAGTAACTTCATTACCCATTATATAGAACTGTATATTAGTGTAGTTCTGACACTCAGAATAAAAAAAATCACTGAACATTTAATATACTGGGGTTATTATATAATCATGGAATAGGGAGAATATTTGGGGTAGAGAATCAAAATAAAACAAAGGAGGTTGAAAAAGGATGTTACCACTTGTTTGGGTAACTCCATTTTTATTGCACCAAAGGGATTTATTGGGAGAATGATTTCTTAGTGGTGTTTTTATAATATGACCGGAGGGATGTTGGGATGATATTGGGGATAGTTTTGGTTGCTTCAAACTGTCTTGAGAGATAAAAAGAGTGTGGTGGGTGGAGAGGAGGCCGTTTATTAGAGAGGAAAAGGACACTCCGGGTATTTCTAAAATGTAATGAGTACCCCCCATGTTTTACTTGTCCCCCAAGAGTTAAAAATAGAACATTATAGATCCTTATAGGTGTAATGGACAATAAATGTCTATAAAATGATTTACACATAATTGTAAGTTTATTTTAAGACTGATTTTCTATGTCATTAATTAATTAATCTTGTTTTACTTTAATCATTGTAATTAATTTTATTTATTTTTACAAATATTTTGGGGTAAAAAATATAATGAAGTTATTAGAAATTTGAAATTATTCCGATTCAAAATTCATAATCTAATTGTGAAAATGAATATCATATAAGTGAAAAAAAATTAATTTAAAATTTACCTTGTAGATGTGTCATGACATTAGGGTTTTAAGTGAAAATATTTAAAATATTGAAATGTTTTTTATCCAATTTCAATGTGAAATTGGGTCAAAATCCCTAAAGTAGAATGATTTCTATAAATTTTAACAAATTAAACATTAAAGCTATATTAAATTATTGTTTTACTGTATAAATATTTTACCAGGAAAAGTTTTTTGGAAATCAAATTTTATATTTTTTTCACAATAAATCCAAAAATAATGTTTTCTTACTAAAAACTAAAATATTCACCCTAAGAAAATTTTTACGTATTTAATTCAAAAATTAGTTCTATTAAATCAAATTTAATTTTTAAAATTTTATAATTTTTTTATTCATAAAAGAACAACAGAAGCAGTTCATTTGGGAAAATATCATTTTCAAACATATAAATAATTTTAAAAAAATAAATTTTTTCTATTATAAGATTTATTTATATAATTTTATTATATATTATATTTAAAAGATAGTTATTACTCTTCATATTACTAAATTTAATGTCTATGTCATACCTCTATATTTTAAATAAATATAATTTTAAAAATATGTTTCATTGAAACATTGTATTGAATGGAACCCAATTCGAGTCAGGGTTATCTGAAGAACATGTTTATATTTGTGTAGAATATAAATAAATCACAACATGGTGTAACATGTAACATAAGACATCAAAGTAAAGTAATTTATTAAAAAAAGATTAATAAAAACATGGTTTGTTACAATCTACCCCACAAAAAATGAATTTTCCGCTCATAATTTATCTTTTTGATACAAAAACATGATAGTAATTCTGCCTCATAATATCATCAAGTTCTTATGTAGATTTCTATAATATTGGGTTTCTACAACAAACATTGACAATGTAAGTGGTATTGTTTCATAGAACTATCAATGTATGATCGTGAATTTCAACTGGTTGATCCTCATAAGAATGATCCTCTTAAAGAGGCATGACCTCTCATTTTTTTAAATGTGATGGGTCAAGTATATTCTTCCATAGTATATATAAATGGATTTCATTGTGCAATTGAGAGAGATTTGGGGAGAATTCGAAGTGATATGATACCATAATGATACAATGAATAATTTCAAGGGGGCCAATGTACTTATGTATTACTCTCAATTTCTTATAAAACCCCATAAGATTATTCAATGGGTAAATACATAGAAAAAAATTATTTGTAACTTTAAATTCAATATAATTTCGATAATTAAAAGAATAATTGTATACCGATATTTACTATCATTGGTATGATTCTAAATGGATCCAATCGTCTCAACCATTTCGTCATCTACCTCGAGTCCCATTTACATTAATTTTCCAACATCATCCCATCATGTTGGGTCTCTACATTTCTTCACATAGTGGGTTTAACAAGTATCCATTTGAAATCATGAGTGAAATCAATTGTAGTATGAAAAATTTACTCAGTGAAGGTGTTGATCCAAATAACCTTTGAAATAAAAAGAACATGGTCTCAATATATCCTCTAGGGTTTCAATTGTTAATTTATATTGATTTTCATTCAATGTATGAAAATTATTGTTGAAAAGAATTCTATGTCAATATCTTTCATAAGAATTCACCAAATATTTGAGGCAATCATCCAATCCTGATTAGATAAAAGATAATGTGGTACTCTATGAAACTATACCACATCCTTAATGAATATATAAGAAAAATGATCCATAGTGAATTCTTCTATGATATCATTAAAGTGTGTTGAATTAGTAAGGATATCGAATACCACCCAAGAAAACATTAAACTTATATTGGTTTTGGAGAGTCTAATGAAAAAAGGCGTAGATATGTTCCCCTATTTCCATAATAGTTTTGTTAATTGACTCAACATCCCCTTAGAATTTTTCCTTTCATCCTTAATATGATCGAATACAAGGAAATAAGGCACAAAATCTTCAATATCCATCTTCACACCTCCCACATAAAATTTTTATTTTATGTCTCTATACATATTCGTGCTTCTAGGATGCATAGAGAATGAATAACTATGATTTCCATAAAAAACATACTTCTTCATATATGGTATGGAAGGATCTCTTACATATATCCAAAAAACATATCATTCTATCATAATAATGGTTAAACTCGGTATCATGTATAGATTTTTTAGATAGACATCTACCTTTTATGCCTCATTATTCATCATGAGGATAAAGGGATGTACATTCAATTAAAATAGATAACAATTTCTTACCTTCCTTCAATATATACATATTCATCTTTTAAAAATCCATAAATATTGGATATTTTTTAAATCCTCATCATGGTTATGATATCATGATCCTCTCAACTCAAATCATTGGCCAACATTTTCAGTTTCCTAGCGTGGGAACATATTAAATAGTCATAATCGATTATCAGATCTATCCATACTCTCAAGTCCATATTCAACTCCTTCTATGGGAATTTATATTTAATACATTTATGATCAGTATGTATATCACTATTTTATCATAAATATAATACCTCCAAATCATTAAGAAAAATTACCACTTCTAACTTGAAATCATGATTTGGGTATTTTTCTCACGAATCATTGACTTTCATCTGGCATAAGTGAGAACAATTTTATTATTCACAATATCAAATACCATTAACTTCTTGGATTCATCACTACAGACTAAAATTTCTTCTTTACTATAGAGTAATGTAAGAACATGTGCTCAAACTAACCTTCTCTTATATTCCTTTAAATTTTCCTCATATTCATCTATCCAGAGGAACATCAAACCATTTTGAGTTAACCTGGTAAGAGGATTATATAGTCATGACATGTTGTCAAAAAACAATAAATAATATTAAGATAATCAATGAAATATTTGAATCCCAACCACAGTGGTTGTTCTAGGCCAACATTCAATATCCACTTCTTCTTACGGAGTAACTAGTATACCCTCACATGAGATTATATCAACCAATAGAGAATCCATTGGATGAAAAGATTCACATAAAGTAATTTTATAATATAGTTCCTCCTTCCATAGGGTCCTTACAAAAAAATTCAAGTGTTATTCATGATATTCCTTTCTATTTTAATATATTATAATAAAATCAATAAGTATTTAAACAAACTGATTGAAGAAATCTCTAAATAATATATTCATCAAATCTATGAATATAAAAGGCCTATTCGTAAGAACAAACAGAATCATAGTATATTCATAGTGTAAATACCTTGTATATAATGTTGTGTTAGTTATATCCTCTTTCTTGAACCACAATTTATGTTTTCCTTAATGATCTTTAATATGGGATAAGTATTGATCTCCCCATAGTTGATTAAATATTTCATCAATATGGGGATGATGGTAATAATTCTTCATCATGATCTTGTACAACTCATGTACTTATTTAAGAGAGGAATTTTTCCATCATTATTTTACACAAGAAGTACAGGTGTATCCCACGGTGACACATTTGGATGAATGAATCCCTTATCTTGGTTTCCTGGAGAATATTTTTAAATTATGGATGCTCAATCAGAGCCATTTTATAGGGAGTCATTGAAATTTTTATGGAAGTAGGAATTATTTTTATGCAGAACAAAACATCATATTTTTGGTTGAAGACATTGAAAATACTCTATAAATACATCGAGAAAGTCAATATCAATTGGAATATTATCGATGCTAATTTATTCATCCACCATTTGAGATAAAAACCCTTCTAAATGTGAATTAAATTGCAACGACTAGATGTATTATTTATATGAAGCTTATACTAATCATTACAGTAATAAGGGATCGGAGGGTGCCCTGATATATCAATCATAACATCCCTTCCTCAATAGTTGATGTTGTATTTATGAAGAGAATGGAATTCCATGTCTAATATGTCATTGAAGTCATCCTAAGGAATAATGAAAATATTTTTAGGAATAAAAATCCCACAAATGTCAAAGTGAGAGGAATCCAAATCAGGAGATTAAATCATCATACCATTAGGGGTTTTTACTATTAATTACACATATAATCCATTATGTGGAATCATAATAACTTTTTAATTTTTTTAGATATAAATTACTGGGTAGATCTAGAATCAAATAAGACATTAAAAGATGTATATTATATGGTATTTTTACATTTCACAATGTCATTATGGGGGAGGTCCATTCTATATATTTTTATCCCCATTGATATAGATAGATGACTTATTCCCACCACTTCGATAATAAAATTCACAGTGACCATCCCTTCCACACTTAGTGTATTTATTAGAGCCATTAATTCAATTCCCTCAATGAATCCTTCAGCACATAGATAATAAATGTGAGATAATATCCATCTATTAATGGGTTTTGGATTTGAACTTGAACTATATCTTCCATTTTTATCAAAACCATGAGATTGATATGAAACTGCAAGGACCCAACCTTAAAAAATTACTTAATATTCAATTAAATTAAATAATTCACATTGAGGATCTTATAAAGTTTAGAGTTTTAGATAATTAGGACATAACTATCACATCTCAAAGATTACAAAGTAGACACATCTACTCAGTTTCCATTTTTTCACATAATAAAAACTCTTGAATAAAAGAGTCATGTCTAGTTATTGTTTTAGACTGCATGACATTTCCTTGATCCCATCATTTACCCTTTTCCACTTTATGTCATGTGAAAAAAATTTCAAAAAAACATGGGATGAGCATAAAAAGTTCAGTAAGGGATACAAAGAATAAATATTGTTAGTTTTCAAACACATCATGTAAACCATGAATACTTTATCATAGGTAATACTTTTCACCTATATGAAGTAGTAAATACTCTTCACTGAATAAAAGATCATTACATAACATTTTTTTAACTAATAGATTACCATAAACCCATATAAAGAGGACATATCATATAAGGTAACTTAGTACATAAACATACTAAAATGGAATAACCATACGGTCGACTTCCACACATTTCACTAAATGGAATAGCCATACGGCTGACATCCATACCCAATGAATTAGAGATTATAACGTAACCACCAATCATGATATTCATGGCACCACTCTTCATGGGGTTTATCACGTAACCACCCATTAAATGTCCATGTATCATTATAAAATCATAACACATAAAACATTTATAAAGGAAAGAAAACATTTCAACATTTCAAGAACAATATATCACTTAAATATATTGACATAAAAAATCCATTATCAAAACGATTTTAAATACCAAAATACATACAAGAGTATATGGTACTTATTTACGTTTAAAAAATATAACGTCTTGTTGAGGAAGCCAAAGATTAAATAATACTCGCGGTGGCGGAAAGGTTGTTGTCACTGCGTACGTTAAAAAGAAACCTAACTTTTGTCATTTAGAAAAATTCTTCGTATAGATTAGATTCCTTTCGAATAAAAGTAGAATTTAATGGTGTTTATACACCAAATAAAATAATGTTTTCTATAATACAAAATATTCCTCAATAAAAGGAGATTGAGACGAAGTCCCTTACAAAGTCGATATCCTTATATTAAGGATAAATCAATTACATGATTATGTGTGAAAAATATAAATAAACCAAATATAAGTGGATATTAAGTGTAAAACAATCAGATGTCATTCACACATACTCTTGGAAAAACAAAACTAATGACATAGATATTTAACTAACTGAAATGAGATTGAGTTATGATTTCCCAAAAAAGTTCGTATAAATGACATAATAATTTATCAATGAGATGATTATGTGTAGAAATAGTATATCCACACTAAGGTTTGTGAAAATTACAACATAGATATTCCAATCATAATCTTGTCATAATAAAATCAAGATGTAGAGGTTTAACCCAAAGAATAGAAATTAGGTTATGAAGTTCCCTTACAGAAATCCGACAGCCTAACAACGTCACTTTAGAATTCATAAAATGAGATGATGAGAGATAAAAAGGGGGTATATCATCACTTTGATATAAAATTTATAGAAATAAGGATATATAAGAACATTTACCATCATAATAAGATTAAAAGTCTTAACAAAAAGAAGTATTTTATTATGAGGAGGGTGAAAGGTTCCCTTATCGACTTGGGTAACTTCTGAAACGTACACCCCCTGAAAGAAAGACTATACAACACTGATGTAAATAACCATAAAATAAATTATATTACAAAAAGAGTAGAATAATGGGTAGTACAAACACATCTCAAAGGAAATGGTGGAAAATGCAGCATAAATCTCATGGGAATACAAGTGAGATGAAAAATCACTTACGAAAACATGGCAGCCTAACGACACCACTTAAAACATCCAAAAATGGATTTATGAGATCAAATAGGGTATCTAATAATATGAACATATAATGTACAATATGAGGAATATAAAATAACATCCCCAAACATAATAAATATGAGCTTAAAAGAAATTACATAAAAGAGAGTACTTAAAAAGAAAGGGAGAGGTGGGATCCCTTAGCTCAAGTCCGACTTGTCTTGTTCGTTTCTTTATATTCCTAAATAATAAACATTGGTCAATATATAATATCTTAAATACCTCATTTATATATTATTATTCAGTTAATATCACATATTATAATGTTATAATAATTGGTTAATAATTTGAGTTCATATCAGTCGTTTTTGTCGATGTTTGGTACATGAGTCAAAAATAAACTCGTTTGAAAATGATTGTCCATGTAGTTATAAGTAAATAATCTCCAGAATAGTATTAATGATTTAAATATCATATATATCTAGTAAATATTCATTTTATACTATTCCATAACATTTGGAGATAAAAATAAATGAAATTCACAGTTCATGGAGACTATAGGCCGTACGTTCGTATGAAAGCTACTTTCATTTCTTTGTCATATTAATGGAATTAAAAAGAATTAAGAGAGATATATATATTATAATTACAGAATTATATCCATCATTTAGATGTAATATATTACATTTATATCCATTATATATATTTAATTATAATAGTACATAACATTTGGAGATAAGAAATGAAATGTACCGTTCATGGAGACGGTAAGCCGTACGTACGCATGAACGCTACTTTGATTTTTTGTATTCAATGGATTGACATAAAAATGATATAAAGGTATATTATATTTCAAGTATGACATCATATGTAATACCATTAATTCCATCATTTATACGTCCCATATATGGCCTTAACGAATCAAATCACATTGAGGGGGCGGTTATCCACACTTCCTAAAATGAAGATATCACATTTCCACATAATGGAAACCATAATGGTATGACATAAATGAAAAAATACATAAGCTTAAGGAAAATATAAATTATTATATATCATATATAAATATAGTGACTTCTTCATGGCCACCTTTGAAGGTATTAATATAATATTGAACAATCATCGTTTCATGAGGCAATAATTCACCATCCATAGAAAAAGTATGTTCTTTAAAGATTAGACGAAGGTGTGTGGAAGTGAATGTCTAATAAATATTATAACAACATCATATTACATTGAATATAATTTTGTTGTTACAAAAAAAGTAATAAAAAGAGTTTATGGGGATGGAGAAGAAAAATAAAACAAAAGAACAAAAGTGAAGACATTACCTTAAAATCGGGTTACTATTTTTGGTTTGAGCCCAAAGGCTTCCTTGGAAAGGATTCTGTACAAATTGAGGCCTCTAGGAGTAAGATAAGTATATGGAGAGACAAAATGAGTGGAGTTTGGCTGATCCAATTGCTTGAGAAGTGTTGGTTAGGAGGTAAAGGTGGGGGATTTTTATAATAGGGATGAGGGGCACTCTTGGAAAGTAATGAAATTTAACTTTATATTAAAATGAGTTTCAGATTTTAAAGGTACCACATTGATATATTTAAAGAATAAGGTGATAAGAGTTCTAAATATTCTCATCCAATTTTTTTTGGACTAGTAAAAGTCTTAGATTTTACATAATATTTTCATTTTATTTAAATCTTTCATTAATGAGGCAATCACTACATCATCATGGTGTCATATATAAAATAATTTATTTAATTTCTAAAAATTATAAAACAAATACTATGATTTATGAACTATTTTTATATTTCCAATGAATATTTATAGTAAAAAATATGACTGGTATAACCCCATGTAAAAATTGTTTTAGTAAAAAAATACATATTTGTGACATTTTAATTTTAACTTTAAATAAAAAGTTATTAATGTAATTTTCCTACCAAAGTGGCTCCATGGGGTCCCCAAGATGACCCATGGATTGTCTTGGTCTTCCATGACTCATCCAATAAGGGTAAGACATGTTTCAAAGTAATTTCATTTTATTATAACATTATCTTTACCTTAAATTACACTATTTACCTTTAATCGTGATTAATAAAACATAAAATTTACTATTCACCAGAAAATTATTTTAATCCCATTGAACCAAATTTTACTTCCTAATGACAACCACGTAGGTCGGATTGTTGAAATTCAAATTACAGTAGTTGTAAAGTTCCATTTAAACAAAAAATCTGTTTTTTAAGTACCACTTAGTGGTTTCACTATTCATCAAAAAATGATGTTTTTTAGAAAAATAACACAAATTCAGCCTAATATATATTTGATATTCTGGATTCAAAAATGATTACTATTTTACCAAATTAAAAACATTTAAGTTGAATTAATTAATTTAACAATTAATTCATGTTGTCAAAAGAAATAGCGTTTTTTTAAGAAACAATATCTCTTAAAAGATTGACACTAGTTCAAGTCCAATTTCAAAGTGAATTTAATTCTAATGACATCCATTGGATTAAATGGTAATAATATATTATAATTTCAATTTGAAACCAATTCAAAATATTATTTAATCATATAAATAAATTTTATTAAAAGACGTTTTGAATTAAAATACAACATTTTACAATATTCATAAAAAATGAACTTTATCAGAAAAATAGCAAAAATTTATACGAAGTAAATTTTGATGTCCTGATTCTAACGAAGAATTGTATTTGGTCAAATAGAATGTATAAGAGTGACCAAAACTATATTAAATAGGGTTCACCATCAAAAGGTGATAAATCGACCTTTTAGTGAATTTTAATGTATTTATGCTTAAATTTGAATTCTTTTCTTATTTTAAGCCTTTATTTTTAAATAAAGACATTTAACAAACATATATAATCATATTTTAGTTATCTCTATTCATTCCCACCAATAAAATTTCTAGGAGTTAACTACCATTTAAAATAATATTATTTTATTATTAGAGTGCAATGTAAGATTTCAATGAAACTCGTTGTTGTGTTTTGGGTATGCCATCGAGCATAGCGTTCCATTTAAAATAATATTAATATTTAATTCAAAAATATTAATAAATATGAAAAGGTAATATTTTTTATTTACATGGGTTGTTACATCCTTCCCCCTTTTGGAAAATGTGTCCTCGAAATTTTAAAATTGGGCTTGGAAACTTCATTGAAAGCCCTACATTGGAAAAGGAGTAAATTAAATTGTCACTTTAAAAGAATGAAAGGGAAGTAAAAAGGTCACCTGAGTTAACCCATACTAGGATTCCATGTAGGAAAACATGGACATGGAAGAGAAAACAAAGGGTCATGTTCTGATGGAGAGTGATAGAAAACATGATTAGGAGAAATTTAACCATAAGAAAATCACAAACTTGTGATGGGTTAAACGGTATTTGATTCCCTAGTAGGAAAAGTTATCAGACAAAATTTTTGTATTAAGTTACTTTTAATTGAGGAATATATTTATGAGCATAAATAAATCATAAGGGAACATACTTACTTTTCATTTAGACTTTCATCCCTTACTAGATTTCTAACATAAACTCATACATTCTCCAAATGATGAGTATTTAGGATGACTTGTTCACATTAAGAATACTATAATGAACTTCTTGAGAATCACCTAATCCAAAAAAGAGAAATATATATTTCCCATGTCTTTAGACCTTAACCAAAAACAAACCAAAAAGTTTAGTACGAGATCAGAAAATACCCAAAAAGGATAATTTTTTTTACAAAAAGAAAATCTACTCGAAATATCCAAAATTTGTTAAACAAAACCCAATGTTCAACAAAGACCATTCAATAAACATCTATCCATAAAATTCTGAAAATTAAACCAAACTAAGATTGAAACCCAAATCCATGAAGGATTTAATATCATAGTCTTCCAAGGTAAAAATTAACATTTATCTCCAAGTAACATTAGTTACTCTTAAAGTCTCATACTGAAAAGTAGTTAACCTACTCCCATATCCTCCATTAAAGGTTAATAATTTCCATATATAACCCAAAAAAAAACTTACTCTTGATTCATAAAATCATCTAACTAAAAATAATTCTTCAAACAAACCAGGGACATCACATAGTCCAGTGGTAGGAGATAAATACAACTCACACTTTGGTTGTTGGTATGATTCCCACAGCTTTGTCCGACTTGACAGGTTATCACACGGTCTGCGTGTTGTCCTTTTTCAAAACTATATAATTCTTAAAACATTACCCAAAATGAGATAAAATGTTCAAAAATATCCATAAAATATTTTAACCTCAGGATTATCTCATTCCTTTCATATTCCATCATATCATAGAGAAACCCATAATTTCATAAAAGTAAGGATCATATAAACCCTAATGACTACCTTTATAATTATTACCAGAACATCCACATTGAGTTGGTTCTCTTGTACATGATGCATTATAGAAATCATCGAGGTTCAAGTGGTTGATCATGACTCCTAATAATTGGTTTAGAATAACCACAATATTTATCATTGTATCCCCCATTTCATCCAGTCTCTTAATCAGAGAACCACCACAGTTTACTTCAAACCCATTTTCACTTTGGTGCATGCCAGATCCATCCATTTACTAAAACCAAAAAGTTCAGTGTGAGTATATCAACAAAATAATCATGTACTAAAGAGGAAGATAAACACTAAGATATACTTATCCATGTTATCTCAAACTCATTACAACATTAAAAAATAACAATGACTCTATCTAATATAATAACCATTGTGGTTATACAAAACTTGTCACTTATTCTTAAATAAAACTCTAACCTCTAAAGTTATCTAAAACGCCCTATGATACCAACTATAAGGACCTGTCCTTAAAACATTACTTAATCATGAATTAAATTGAATAATTCACATTGAGGATCTTTTCAGGTTTATAGATTTAGAGAATTAGGACATAACTATTACATCTCAACGATTACAAAATAGACACATCTACTAAGTTTCCATGTTTTTCACCGAAAAAAAACTCTTGAACAAAAGAGTCATGTCTAGTTCTTGTTTTAGACATCATGAAATTTCTTTAATCCCATCATTGACCCTATTCCACTTTATGTCCTATGAACAAAATTTCAAAAAAACATGGTATGAGCATAAAAATCATAGTAAGGGATACAAAGAAGGAAAATTGTTAGTTTTGAAACACATCAAGTAAACCATTAATACTTTTTCATAGGTAATACATTTCACCTTTATGAAGTAGTAAATACTCTTCAATGAATAGAAGATCATTACATACCAATTTTTTAACCAATATATTACCATAAAACCCATATAAAGAGCACATATCATATAAGGTTACTTGGGACATAAACATACTTAAATGGAATAACCATACGGTTGACTTCCAAACATTTCACTAAATGGAATAGCCATACGACCGACATCCATACCAAATCCATTGGAGGTTATAACGTAACCACCTGTCCTGGTATTCATGGAACCACCTGTCAAATGGTTTATCATGTAACCACCCATCAATGTTCCATGTATCATTATAAAATCATAACACATAAAACAATTATAAATGAAAGTAAACATTTACACATTTCAAGCACAATATATCACTTAAAAATATTGACATAACAAATCCATGATCAAAACCATTTTAAATATCAAAATACATAAAATATTATATGGAATTAATTTTCTTTTAAAAAATATAACGGCTTGTTGAGGAAGCCAAAGATCAAATAATACTCGCGGCGGAGGAAAGGTCGTTGTCACCACGTACGTTAAAAATAAACACACCTTTTGTCGTTTAGTAAAATGCTTTGTATAGAAAAGATTCCTTTCGAATAAAAGTATAATTAAAAGGGGTTTATACACCATTTAAAGGAAAATTTATTTTAAAACAAAATATGCCTCAATGAAAGGAGATTGAGACAAAGTCCCTTACAAAGTTGGTATCCTTAGATTAAGGATAAATCAATTACATGATTATGTGTGACAAATATAAATACCCAAAATATAAGTGGATATTAAGTGTAAAAAAATCAGAGGTTATTCACACATACTCTTGGAAAAACAAAACCAATGACCTAGATATTTAACTTAATGAAATGAGATTGAGTTATGATTTCCCAAACAAGTTCGTATAAATGACGTAAGAATTTATCAATGAGATGATTATGTATATAAATAGTATATCCACAAAAAGGTTTGTGGAAATTAAAACATAAGAATTCCACAAATAATCTGGGCATAATAAAATCACGAAGTAGTGGTATAACCCAAAGAATTGAAATTAGGTTTAGAAGTACTTTTACAGAAATCCGATAGCCTAACAGTGTCACTTTAGAATTCATAAAATGAGATGATGAGATATTAAAAGGGGTATCTCATAACTTGGACATAAAATTTATAGAAATAATTATATATAAGAAAATATCCAATCAAAATAATATTAAAAGTCCTAACAAAAAGATTTCATTTAAAATGATGAGGGTGAAAGGTTCCCTTACCGAATTGGGTAACTTCCGAAACGTACTCCCCATTAAAGGACTATAAAACATTGATGCAAATACCCACAAACAAAATTATATTACACAAATAGTAGAATAATGGGGATTACATACAACACTCAAATAAAATGGTGGAAAATGTGGCATAAATCTCACGGGAATAAAAGTGAGATGAAAAATCCCTTACGAAAACTCCGCAGCCTAACAGCGCCACCCAAAACATCCAAAAATGGATTTATGAGATCAAATAGGGTCTATCATAATATTAACATATTAATTAAAGTATGAATAATATAAAATTACATCCCAAAACATAATAAATATGTGCTTAAAAGAAATGACATAAAAGAGAGTACTTAAAAAGAAAGAGAGAGGTAGGAGCCCTTACCTCAAGTCCGACTTGTCTTGTTCGTTTATTTATATTACTGAATAAT
Source organism: Viscum album (assembly GCA_963277665.1). Classification (NCBI taxonomy): domain Eukaryota; kingdom Viridiplantae; phylum Streptophyta; class Magnoliopsida; order Santalales; family Viscaceae; genus Viscum; species Viscum album. The sequence continues at coordinate 1,882,302,375 of OY728136.1, forward strand.
AAACGTTGGTCAATTTATAACCTCTTAAAGACCTCCTTTAAATATTATTATTCAGTTAATATCACATATTATAAATTTATTATAATTGGTTTATAATGTGACTTGATATCAGATGTTTTTGTCGAGGTTTGGTACATGAGTCAAAAATGAGCATGTTTGAAAATGATTGTCCATGTCGTTATAAGTACATCATCTCCAGAATTTTATTAATGATTTAAATATCATATATATCCAGTACATATTAATTTTATACAATTACATAACATTTGTAGATTAAAAGAAATGAAATGAACCGTTAATGGAGACGGTAGGTCGTACGTAAGCATGAACACTACTTTCATTTCATTGTCATATTAATGGAATTAAAAATAATTGGGATATATATATATTATAATTTTAGAATGATATCCATCATTTAGATGTAATATATGACATATATATCAATTATATACATGTTCTTATAATAGTACATTACATTTGGGGATAAGTAGTGAAATGTACCGTTCATTGAGATGGTAAGCCGTACGTACGCATGAATGCTACTTTCATTTCTTTGTTTTATATGCAATGGAATGAAATAATAATGATATAAAGATATATTATTATTCTAGTATGAAATCATATTTAATAACATAAATCCATCCTTTATATGTCCCACATATGTCATTAATGAATCAAATCACTTTGAGGGGGCGGTAGTCTGCACTTTCTAAAATGAAGATATCGCGTTTACCCCTAATGGAAACCATAAAGGTATGGCATAAATGAAAAAATACAGAATCATAAAGAAAACATAAACATATTATATATCATATATAAATACAGTGACATCTTAATTTCCACCATTGAATGTGGTAAAAGAATATTGAATAATCATCGTTTCGTGAGGCTGTAATTCGCCATCCACAGAAATTGTATGTTCTTTAACCATTAGACGGAGGTGTGTGGAAGTGTAGCTCGAATACTTATTATAACAACATAATAGTACATTGAATATACTGGTTTTGTTACAAAAAACGTAATATAAAGAGTTTAGGGGGGATGGAGAAGAAAAATAAAACAAATGAACACAAATGAAGACATTATCTTAAAATTGGGTATCTATTTTTGATTTGATCCCAATGGCTTCCTTAGAAAGGATTCTGCCCAAAGTGAGTATTCTAGGAGTAATAGAGGGATGTGGAGAGACAAAATGTGAAGAGGTTGGACAAGCCAATGTCTTGAGAGGTGTTTTTAAGGAGGTAGAGGTGGGGGCCTTTTATAAATAAAGAGGAGGGGCACTCATGGAAAGTAAAGATATGTTACGTTATATTAAAACTATTTTCGAATTTTAAAGGTCCCAGATTGATATATTTCTAGGATAAGGTGATAAGGATTCTAAATATTCTCATCCAATAGTTTTTGGACTAGTGAAAGTCTTAGTTTGTATATTATCTTTTCATTTTATTTAATTTTTTCATTAATGAGGTAATCACTACATCATCATGGTGTCATACATAATTTAATTTATTTAATTTTTAAAAATTATAAAAAAATACTATGAAGTAATAAAAAATTTTAGCTTTAAAAGTAATATTAATAGTAAAAAATTTGACTTGAATTACCCCATGTAAAATGTTTTTTAGTAAAACAATACATGTTTGTGACATTTTAATTTTAACTTTAAATAAAAAGTTATTCATGGAATTTTCCAACCAAAGTGGCTCTATGGGGTCCCCAAGATGACCCACGGCTTGTATTGGTCGGAAATGACTCATAAAATAAGGGTAAGACATGTGATAAGGTGTTTTAATAGTATTATAAAATTATCTTTACCTTAAATTACAATAATTACCTTTATTCGCGATTAATAAAACATAAAAGTTACTATTCACCAGAAAATTATTTTAATCCCATTGAACCACATTTTACATCCTAATGAAAACCATGTATGTCGGATTTTTGAAATTAAAATAATAGAAGTGGTAAAGATTCATTTAAACGAAAAATCAGTTTTTTTACTACCACTTAGTGGTTTCACTATTCATAAAAAATGAAGGTTTTCAGAAAAATACCACAAATTCACTCTAAGCTATATTTGATATTCCGAATTTGAAAATGATGTCTATTTTAAAAAATTCAAAACATATAAGTTGCATTAATTAATTTATTAATTAATTCTCATTGTCAAAACAAATAGCGTGTTTTTAAGAAATAACATCTATTAAAAGATTGACACTAGTTGAAGTATAATTTCAAAGTGAAATTAATTCCAATGACCACCATTGGATTAATTGGTTAAAATATATTATAATTTAATTTTAAATCCAATTTAAATGATGATCTAATCTTATAAATAAATATGATTAAAAAGAGTTTTTGAATTGAAATACAGCAATTTACACTATTCATAAAAAATGAACTTTATCAGAAAAATACCAAATTTTTTTACAAAGTAAATTTTGATGTCCCGATTCTAGAGAATAATTTTATTTGGACCAATAGAATTTATAAGAGTGACCAAAATTATATTAAATAGGGTTCACCATCAAAAGGCGATTAATCAACCTTTTAGTGAATTTTAGTGTATTTATGCTTAATATTGAATTATTTTTTTATTTCAAGCCTTTACTTTTATTGGATAAATATAAAGACATTTAACAAACATGTATAATAATATTTTAGCTTTTTCTATTCATTCCCACCAATAAAATGTCTAGTCTTTAACTACCATTTAAAATAATATTATTTTATTATTAGAGTGCAATGTAGGATTTCAAAGAAACTCGTTGTTGCCTATTAGGTACGCCATCGAGCATAGCGTTCCCTTTAATGTAATATTAATATTTTATTAACAAATATTAATAAATATGAAAATAATAATAATCTTTATTTATCTTGGATGTTACAGAAACTCTAACCTCCATTTTTTCTTTGATCACAAAATGTCTAATATATTTTATCTACTAGAGTCTCTTATTGAAAATTCCCTTAAATGACATGGTATTAATCCATTGAGGAACCCATAAACATTACATTTGAGTTGGACGATATCACCAAAATCATACATAACATGTCTTCTAAAATTATCCTCACAAGTACATAAAGATTCATCATTCCAATGATTTTAGTCAAGGAACTCTTTCTCCATCATTGTAAAAATAATCCAAGGATATTTTTTTTGAAAAACATGTTCCTAAAGTCATCAAAATCCGTGGATTCAATTTAATCTTGATGTATCACCTTCTTGATTAGATTCCACCACTAGTCTGATTCACTTTCTTATAAATAAACAACAAAAAAGACTTTTTCATGTTTTAAACACTGGTAAATAGTGACTATATTTTTAGTGGTATGGATCCTTATTTATAAAACAAGTTGATCAGAAGTACACTAGATGATGATAAATGTTTCCTCATGGTGAAATTAATAGAATGTTGATCCCTCTATTTCTTATTTGGATTTCCAGCATGATTCATATCATGAGAACATTGAGTGAGCAAAGAAATGAGATTTTTTAATCTAGATAACTTAGAATTTATATTATCATGATGCAAAAATTTTTCATTTTCCACCAAAATATCCATTAAATCATGTTCCTTCTCATTTCATCATTTAGATTAAAAAAATATAGAGTAATAATAATTTTTCATACAAAAAACCACATAGTCATGAAAACAATACTTATTGGATGTCTAAATTATGAAACCATCTTAAATATATCAAACCTTTGGTTTATACTTGGGTATTCATCTCCATCATATATTGAAATCCTTAATTATGGTTTTTGAATTGTTTGTGATGTCACAATGAATATCCCCTAGGAGTGTCAAACCTGGGGTACAATTATGCCCATTGTCATGTACCATGTTATGATTGAGTCAGGATCAATAAACCGTTTAGAAAATGTTTCCCAAAAGTACTTCTCTACCAAAGACATGTCCACTTCTAGTATTCATACAAGGTTTTATTTATTTTAAACCACTAACTATATCCATTATCAATATTCTAGGACATTTTACTATACTTTTCCTTATCCTTATACATATCCTTAGACATATACTAAGGGGTTTCACTAATGTTAATCATCATAGTTTTCAAAGGTTAACTACAGTTTTTCACAAATACAAAAATAGAGACCATCACTGTTAATAAATTATAATTCAACCATTTTTTAGGTAATATGTTATACATTAAACAATAAACACCCAATGACCATATTAGTCTTTTGCCTTTGAAAACATGGATGCATAATCACTAGTACACATGTGAGCTACATTATCTCCCACTAGTTTCATCATGACAAAATAACTTAATAGAATTATAATACATAATAAATATCATAATAACATAGGAAATGAATGCAGAAAAGGGGTTAGCTCAAATGATATGAAAGGGTAAACAAAGGATATGATTAAGCATAAACATGAGCATATGTTTTTAGGAACATGATCACGAAATTAGCTAATTATACTATATAAAAAAGAGATTATAAAAATGAATCATAGAATAAACAATTGTAGTTTATAAGATGTAAATCATTAGGTAATAAAAATAATAGGACACTAAAGCATAACATAGTAATTAGATATATAATTTTGGTAGAAATATAATAATATTAAATTATTTACATAGTATTCATGTCAAAACATACAATGTTGTCTTAATCACATTGGTCCACTCTACAAACCATATTGCTAGTAATGGTTTCCTCCCATGACCATCATAGTGTAAAATTCTAATACTAAACTGGGTTCCCTCCCCATTCCATAAATTTCCAAATCATGTGATATAATTCATTAGCCAATTAATTTTAGGGAGATAGAGGTCAACCCATCTCATAATGAAATCATAAATACGTGTTCTAAATGATCAAAAAAAAATTCATCATATCACAAAAAATTAAATGAAATAGATACCATTGACATGTAATCAAATAAATAAATTTTGGAAATATATAGGTTTCATAATCATTCCATCTAATAAAAACCCATGAAATGAAGCGGCTTTCATAATCATTTAACTTTTGAAAGAGACCATAGTTTCCTAAATGTAATCCTATCAATAAAAAACCATTCAAATAAATATTATGAATAAATCCATTGGAAAATTTCCAATGAAATTAATGAGTGAAACCAATATAAGTCATATTTTATGTGAAATAATTTGGAATGATTTTTTTAAAGTCATTTTATTGGTAAACTAACCTTTATTCATTGAAAAATCCATTTTTAAACCTAAAGCATTTTGGAATCAATTTTTGTGCAAATAAACAAGATAAATTTTAAAAGAAGCATTAAATTAAAAAGAAAAAAATTTCACTTGTAATCATATAAATTAATCTTTAAAACGTTTTCACAACCATTTCATTAACAACTTATAAAATAAGATTGAAAAAATGTTGAAACCATTTTATTAGAAATTTAATTTGGAATATTGTAACTATTATGATATTCTATTTCATTACAAATAGATTTCAATATATCTAAAACATTTTAAATAATTTTTTTACATTAAAATTATAATTATATATCATTTTAAAATAATTATAATTTTTTTTGGAAAACACCATTTTTGATATAGACATATTTCTAACGGAAAAGGAAAATGAGATTGGATTTTCTTAAGAACATTTTCTTAAATTTTTAAGTACTAATGAGTGGAAATATGGTAACAATAAATGAATATATAATCAATTAAAATAATACAATAAATTTCATGAGATTTTTTATATATGTATCATAATATTTAATCAATTTGAACATAATCATAAATAATCCTGATAAACAATTAGATTTTTTAAATAGACACATACCACTAGGTAGCTTTGAATTATAATCCCCAAGAAAAAAAATAAAATTACATAAATCATAAAATAATATTTAAAAATGGATATTCATGATGTAACATGTCAAATTGAATTATATTTACATCAGATAAAAATATAGGTTTATAACAAAACATGTTTCTAAAAGAAGGTAAAGTGAGACAAAAATAACATTCTGATTTTGAAACATTGGAACTCTAAAACCCTATGAAAGAGAAATAATTAAATGTCTATGTCAATACTGATAATTTTAAAGACACTATTAAAATTATATTATAATTATCAGTTTATAAAAAACACAAAATAAATGTGTTGTTAATAATGCATAAATCCCAGGGAAATAAACTTGAGATGAGAGAACCCTAATCTTATGTCTTGACTCACCTCGTAATCATAAAAAACGCCAACATAGAATATAATTTTATTATACATATATTATAGAACCATATTATTATATCTAATACTACATATGATTTTATTATGAAATTATATTTTCTGTTTATTAATAATTCCTTGTTAATGTTACTTCCTCGATAATATCCTATTTGTTTTTCATATATGTTTTGATTTATTATTCATTATTCATTTACATATAACCAAATTTTCACATTTCTAGAATGTAAAAAATTATATAAAAAAATATATATATATAATAATCTAAATAAATATAGAAATATTAAATGTAAAACATCGTTAATAGAGACGGTAGAATATGAGTATGCGTGAACAATATTTCAGTTTTTTTGTCGTATGGATGGAACGAATGTAAATGTCATATATGCATATATATATATAAATATAATAATTTTATTATAATTATTATGTCATATTTATATCATACTATTCTACTAAACCTATACTTAATACATTCCATTTAACTTGTGAATGAATAACATCGCTTTGAGGGGGTGGTAGTCCACATGTCCACAAAAAATGTTATCATATATACAAAAAATGGAATTTAAGCAGGTATGTTTTATATAATAATTAAATAAGTATAAATACATAATATATATAATATATATGGTTAAAAAAAGATATTACATAATAATTACAACTGATGATCATATGTAAAGGAAAAAAATGTTCAACATAATTTTTTGAGGTGGTAGTTCCCCAAGAATAATAAGAGTAAAATAATTATCCATTAGATGGAAGTTTATGAATGTGTAGGTGGAACCCTTAGAATAAAAATATTTCAGTATATTGAGTATTATGTTTTTATTATATTATCATATAATAAGTATTGTTCAGTGGTGGATAAAAAAATAATACAATAGAGCTCAAGGAATGATGTTACCTCTTCCTAGGGAACTCCAATTGGGTTTCCCATAATGGATTTAATAGTCATATTTATGCCAAATGGGTATATTATTGGATGATGTGATAGATTATCGGATTATATTGTGGTATCGGATGGACGATCCAAAAGTCATAGAGAGGTTTAGAGGGTAGGAAGAGTGGAGAGGAGGCCTTTTATAAGAGGTTAAATGACATATTGTGTATTCATGAAAATATTTGATTTCCCCCAATTTTCAGTTGTCCCCCAAGGGGTTAAAATAAATAATTATGGCTAATTATAGGTTTTATATAATAAACATTTAAGGAAAATGTTTTTTATAGATGTTTAGGGACAATTTTTCCACTTTTCTTCAATGTTTATTCGTTAATTAAGCTCATTTTTAACTTAATAAATGTATTTATTTTTTATTACTTTCACTAATAATTCAGGTCAAAAAAATAATTTCACCATATCGTACATTAGAATTTATTTTTATAACAAATATTTAATCTATTTGGACTAATTAATATTATATATGTAGCATATATTATTTTAAATTTACTCTGGCAATGTGTCATGACATCGAGTTTTAAGCAATGTTGTTTAAATGTTTAAAATTTTGAAATATTTTTAAATGTTTTTATAACCAATTTCAGAGTGAAATTAGTTAAAATAAACTATATATAATTAATTTAATTAATAATAATATAATTACATTTGAAAACCAAATTATAAAATAATTTACTTATATATAAATTATTGACATCAAAAGGAGTTTTGAATTAAAAATTTGTATTCTTCCACTATTCATACAATATTTCTTTAGAACGATCATAAAAATTCACCCTAATATAATGTTGAAATATTACATTAAAAAATAATTTTATTTTGTAATATTCATTTTATAATCTTGTGTAAAATTAATTTTATTTTTGTTCACAAAAGAATATAAAAATATCTTCATTTGAGAAAATATTATTTTCAAACATACAATGACTAAAAAAAAATTAATTGTTTTATTATCATTATTTATAAATTTTATAAGCCATTATAATTAATATAAAAAATTAATCATTACTATTAATGTAAATAAATTTAATTGAAATGTCATTACTATCTCTTTTAAATAATTATAATAATAAAAATACATTTCATAGAAACTTAGTGTTTCACGTAACACCATCAATGTTAGTGTTCCATGTATCACTAGTTAATCATAGTGTATAGTATAAATAAATATTATATTTTTCTTGTGCAAAACACAAGAAATCAAGGGAAATTAATTTATTTGAAGAATGGTCATTAAAAACTCAGGGTGTTACATGGTTTGTCACCCTCTAAGGTAATTTACCTATCTTTAATAAAAAATTTTAATTAACTAATTATATTTAATATATTGATATTTTTATGTCATAATTATGACCTATAACTTCACAAAATTCAATAAAAGGGGATATGTGATCATCATTCATGTATACAACTGACTATAGCCTCGCGAATCGATGTGCTTTTTTCTTTTATTACCTCCTTTCATGTTTGGGAATAATCTTGTATTTATAATTTCTATATGTTATATATGATATTTATGAGGTCATTAATATTATATAATTATTATATAACACAAATCATCTAGAAATTAATTTCTTTGGAATACGACAACATCATTCATTTGTATGTTGTACTACTACCTCACGAAGCATTGTGATTCATGCATGATTTACAAAAATTGTTTTAAGGATGGGTTTTATAAGAGTATGGAATATATATGATATAAAAATAATATTTTAATGAATATATATAAATATTTTTTAATATTCTTTCATTAAATATGATAATAAAATGGAAACATCATTCACATGTATGTACAACCTTCTATATCCATGAATGGTTAATTTCATTGATTATTTCTATGATTTATAGATTATTATAAATACATAAATAGTTAATATATATGATATATATATCATGATTTACATTATTTAAATGATTAAATTATTATCCATATTATAGGACTACTAATAATATGTCAAAACATATATGAAGAACAATGATGTTATAACCTCAAACATAACATTAACTAAGAATTATTAATAAATGGGTCATATAAAGTCCTAAGAAAATCATACATGGTATTGTATATATATATGAATAAGATTATGTGATATATTTATAATAATCTTATAATTATTTAACATGATGTTTTGAAAAGTATGACATGATTTAAGACATAGGGTATGTGGATTTCTAGTCTAACTTTTATTTATGTGAGACTTATGTCATATTAACAACTCATTCCATTTCTGTGGTGTATATAACTCCTTATTAAAAGATATATCATATATTACATTTTGTAAGTGATAATAAATATTTAAATTTGTGTTATTATTTCGTTGATATAATGAATCAAAATTTACTCATGTAGTAATGGATTTTGTCACACATTTATTTTCCACAAGGCACAAACAATGTTCCCCATCAATTTCATGTTTTTGGTGTTGATAATAACCATTTATATATATTTTGACTCGTATATTTTTAATTATTGTGATTTACATATTTATTTTATAATCTCTATATCATGGGTCTTGTGGTTCAAAATCAAACAAATTAGAAAAAAAATATTGTCTCATTTTTTCTTCTTTGATAAACATGTTCTGTTATGCAACTCTATTATTTTAGAAGGTGTGTATACCACCGTTTTTACATGTTATATATAGAATATCCTAGTTTTTCTTTTATTTTATACTTAATTTACTGATTTTTTTAAATGATATTAAGATTCAATGTTACCAAAGTGATAATATTTTTTTCTATAATCTAATATTTTACCAGGTTTTATTATGTAAAAAATTCCATTGAAAAATCATATCATCCAGATGTCAATAGTTATCATTAATTTTATTCAACTATAGTTATTAATGATAACTACAAGTACTGTTATAATTTGTTTTAGACTTTATTACTTCATATACTTATGAATTTTTTTAATAAGAATATATTTTCATTTATAAATTCAATAAGAATTCAGTGTTTTATAATAAATAAATTTTTAAAAACTCATTCAAAATTTTTTAAATTATATTTTATTCAAATTTCCAAGAAAATAGATTTGAAAAAATATTTAATGTTAAAAAATGTGTTAATTTTTTTCGAATATTCCTTTATATTTCTTCAAAATGATTTTCATATAAACTTTTTTCCATAATGTTTAGTTGTTTAAAATATATTTTTCAATAATAAATAGATATTTTCCTCATAAATTTTTTTAAAGGATTTTTAAAACATACATAATATGTTTTTAAAGTTGTTTTCTAATAAATTTTTTTTGAAAACGATTTGTGTATTAAAAAGTTTTGTTTCAATAAATGGTCATTTTCACGAGGAAATACTCTAAGTGGTCTTTCAAAATCCTACAATATCTAAGCTGACATCCTTAGATACAGTTTATAATTGATTAGTGATATTATCTACGAATGCCTTTTTTAATATTTCATTTAGTGGGTTTTGATTAAGATGACATGTGGTTTATGAAATCATTTTCCCTTCCATGTGCTACTCCATTATAAAAATTAATCCAAACTCTATCCCATAGGTTATGATATGATGAAATGTTTATGAAACACATTTCATTTCATGGGTTATGATATGATTAAATGTATATGGTATACATTTCATATCATAGGTTATGATATGATGAATTTCTATGATCTTATCGCAAACGTATGTATGATTTCATTATTTTAAGGGTGGGACCTATATCTCCTTCTAAATAATTATATAGTCATATTGTTTCTATGTTTTCATACAGTACATGGGTGGGAATACCAAGTTTTTAATAAGAGGGAATATTGGGGGTCATCCGAATACCACAAAAACAGTTAAACAATATGCTATCCTGATCCCAAATAAAGAGGAAACATGGGAGGTCATTCTAATTCTGGGGTAGGTACATGGGTGTTTAGCCAAAGGAAAACATGTTATAAAGGTATTAGATGGTATCCTTAATATATGATTCTATATGATTATGTGTATTCCACAATTCTATGTCATATTCCAATGATATGATTTCATAGATCATACTTTTTAATTCCATATTATTCATGTATTTCTTTATGCTAATCATTACACTATGATTCATGTTCATGGTTTTAGATATGTAGGGTGTGATCTAGATATGTTATTCTCATGTTATCATACCCCTATGTTCATGAAATGATTATGTATCTCCTTTGTTTACAATTACTGAGTATCCAATGTCACCGTTTATTATGTTTCCATTACTTAGGATATGAATAATGGTTTATGTAAGAGTACTGAATGAGAAGATATTTTTGATAAATATTGAAGATCAGTCTCTACATGATATGATTTGGTTCTATTTTACAAATTCTACAAACTATTACGGTCATTGGGAATACAATTCTTTAATGTCGTGAATGTTCATATAAAATAATGTAATATCCATGTATGTTAATCCCAAGTCATTATTTTGGGTATCAAAGGAATATTTTTTATCAATATTGGGAACTAGAATGATTTATCATTCGTAATATCCCTTGGGATATTTCTAAGGACATGTCTAGCAATGTATTTGAGGAAAAATCAAAATATGAGTCAAATCTAAGAAAATAACATGTAATTTTGTAAAAGGATTGAGTGAGTTTTTTTTCTTGAAATACATTACAGTATGGTTACTACATATGGATGTGGCTCTAGAATAGATTTACATATGGGTAACAAACATTAAAATAATTTTTTGAGCTAAAATAATTTGGGAATTGGTCCAAGACAAAGGTTGATTCTACACACCTGTTTTGATACTAGAGGGAGATAGTCTATGGAAATTATGAAACTCATAATTATACACTACAAATTATTTAAGTATAATGCAAATGTTAATAATTTAGGATTAAACTATGGTTTAATATATTAAATAAATACATGTAATAATCTATATATCCTATAATTTATTTTTTTGTAATTATTTATTTCCCAATGTGATTAATGTTTCTAAGACTATGATTTTTATTTAAATCAATGGGTAGCACCTTGATGAACCGTGTTAATGAAGACTGAAATGGACAATGAAATGATTTTACTCAAAAAACCAAATATTTTGTATTGTAGAATTATATAACTCGTTACATTTTTCACACAACCTTACCATGCCATTAATCATTTGAGATTATAAATGATCAATGTATAGAACAACGTTTTTAGGAATCCTTTTTAAGGAAACACCCACCTTATTTTAGTTGAAAAACTAGTCTACTAGCTATTGAGAAATAGACCCTTAATAATGGAAAAATATTTTCCATTCACTATTATTCAAAAACCAAAATAGTTATTATTGAATTCCTATCTTTCGGATGGTTATTTGAATCAATAGGGGACCTTTATTAAGAATACAAGGAAACATGAATGAATTGAATATATATATTCGGAAGAGATCATGAAATTATTTTTCAGAATGTACATTCCTTTTATTAATTTTATAAAAATAGATGTTAGAGTTTCCCATTAATATTATGGTTTTGACTATAATTTAAAGATAGATTTCAAATGAAAATATAAGAACCATGGATAGATAAAGATAATATTTCATTTATGCTCAAATTGTGGGATGAAACATAGAGGTAGTATCTAGAATGGTACTGGGATGTGCTGTAATATTGTAAGGAGGGTCATTATGTCTGTGATTTTAAAAATATTATTAATGGTTTAGTTAAAGAAATAGAGGAGACAAAAACTCCAACTAATCCACCACCCAATATTTAGAGATTCAATTGAGTGGAGATTGGGAGTTAATAAAACAAGTTTTCTAATATAAAGAATAATGTGGATGATAAGACAAAAAACTTATGAATATAATGGAAAAAAGTGAAACTTATGATATCATAATGTATGAAGGAAACCTTGATAATTACAGAATACTTATCCTTATCTCTTTAGATATAAATTATTTGGTTCATTTTGAATTATTGATCCATATGAAAATATAATTGTATATAAATTAGTGATTATATTAATGGATTTTAGATTAATGAAATAAAAAATTCTATATATATAAGTATGAACCCAGGATTCCAATGAATAATTTTTCATATAAGATAAGACATTATATAAGGAATACAGGGTGAATTATATTTTTGGAATTTATATAGTGTGAACTATTTATGTAATGGTTAATGATAAAATTCAGAAGTGGTTTGAAATATTATTTTATAACATCATCATTTGAATATTTGTGAATATTTAATAACCTAAGAATCCAATTTTGATTTATTGATAAATAAAGATAGATGGAATAACTTATCATTCAATATATGGATCTTGTGACCAATTAATGCTTTAAGGAAGTCAAATTTATAAACAATTCATAGAGTAAGATATGATGTTGTAACTAATCAATGAATAACTGTAGTGTGATATTTTTATTATGAAATGGAATGGAATGGATTATGTATATATTCTCATGAATGTTACTTAACATTAGGATAATCATCTTGAAATTGAAATGTTATACTAATACCATCAATTATAATGAAATGATATTCACATAAATTATCATATATTTATAGTTTTTATACCCTTATGTTTACATTTATCGTTTAATTTATTATGATTGATGTCTTCAATCAGTCTATTTATTTATTTAATCTTTTTTATTTGTCTACATTTGTATAGTCCACCTATGTTCTCCTATTAAGAAACCTAGTTATATTTTCATTTGGGTAACCATTAAAATTACAATGTTTCCTTTTCAAAGGAATCTTATTCATTAATTGTTATGATGTGGGTTTCTTTGAAAAGGTACATTCAATTAAGAAACCTTTCATAAACTAGAAAAGCTTTAGATAGTAATTCATGTTTAGAGTTGTAGAATTTAACACCCAATGTTTTTGTTAATTACTTTATAAATTAAATTATAATTCTTTGATGGATTGCATTAAACAATTCAAAAATTTATACATTATTTATATTGAAATAGGATAGTATTTTGTTCCATGAATATTTTTTACCTTTTGGTATATGAAACACTGATTTTGCCTTGTTTTACATAGAATACAGAGTTTCATTGATTGCTTGTGTTACATGCAAGAATGAATCTCACCAAACTAAAATATACTTTTAATATTATTTTTTAATTGTATAGTTTTCACCTAGACATTAAAATAAAAGATATTAACAGGATTATATAAATTTATTTAATATGTTCACTTAATTTATAAAAATTGAATTCCTTTGTAACCAAAAAATTGGTAATTAAAATAATAACTATCTGAAATAATAAAATTCAATTTCAAAGAAACTATATTTTTATGAAGAATTGTGTTTTTTTAAAAATAATTTAAATAAAAAGTTTTTATGAATCGATTTTATTATATATAAATATATTATTAAATAAACTTTTTAAGATTCATCTTATGTGATTTCTTGAAAAAGATAAGAACAGATTGAATTATAAATATATTTCCCAAAAGTAGTTTTTCATTGTATTAATGGAACACAAATTTTAAAAATAATATTAATACATAGAGACATAATATTTAAAAATATAAAATTAACTTTTTAAATAGGAATATATGAATTTTCATAGTGTGAATATTGGTATTTTTAAGGAAAGGTTTAATTTTTATAAATAGCGAAAATTCCAAATTTTAACTTATAGCTACATTATTGTTTGAATTATATATATATATATTAAAATTATATTTTATATTGGTTTTCAAGTAAAAATATATAAATAATATATATATAAAACCAATTGAGGAAATTTTAATTAGTTTAACATTGATATTTTATAAAAAAAATCAATATTTTAAACATTTTTCACTTTAAAAACCCATTGTTTTGTCCCATCTGTTATATTATTATTAAATTAATTTCTTCTATTTAGGTGAATATAATTTAAACAAAGAGGGTTTATTTTTTTATATTCATAAAAATAAATTTCTAATATTTCGAAATTTATTTTTTACCTATAATGAGTTGTGAGAGCCGTTAAAATTAATCACAACAATTAAGGGAAAAATGAGTTTACTTTGGGAATACACATTAATAATAATGGATTAAATGAAAAAAAAATATAAAAACCAATTTTATAGAAATATATATAATATATAACTTTTTTATAGAACATAGTTCATTATTTTAGGGATATGATGAAATATGATACCTCCCAATTGTGTTTCAATTTTTAGTATTTACAAGAATGTCACTCGTCCTCCACAATAAAAGGGATATTAGTCACCCAATTTATTCAAACATAAATAACCATTTAGATCCATGAAAACATGAAAAAATATATTACAAACATCCATACTCTTATTCCATATTAGTTAATTTGGTTGTAATTCTAACCAATGATGCCTTTGGTTAAATCCAAACAGAGATACCCAGAGAAAAAGTATCATTCTTCAACAACCATTTCTATTTTATTTCACCCTAAAACCCCAAAAATTATTTTTTATATCCTGATTATATAACAAACTAATTATATTAATTATAATTATATTTTTTAAGGGAATTTCCTAAAACTTCCAACACATCAATCAAAGGGGACACATAATGATCTATTGTGTTTATCACGAAGTACCAACTTGCGAAACAATGCCATTCATTATTCACATACCGTATTTAAAGGTTGAAAAAAATTATATTTTTCTGATTTATATATGATATTTATTATATTGATTATGGTTTTATGAATATTCTATTTTCATATAACACATAACATCATTCATTAAATTTTTTTTGGAATATGTTTCCATCTTTCGTGGTTATGGTAGACTACCACCTCATGAAACTATGCAATTTTTTCACACTTTATGTTGAATGAATTAATGATTGATTTAATAAAAATCTATCATATATATAAAATCATAATATTTCTTTAATTATTATATATATATCCTTTTATTTTCATTATTTAAATATAATAAAAAATGGATACTACGTTCATGCGTACATATGGCCAACAGTCTCTATGAACTATATATTTAATTCCATTTTTAAATTTTTTTATATTATTATAAATATATATACTGAAAAATGATATTTAAATCATGTTAAACATCATTTAATTATGTAATATTTATTTATTCATGATTACAAATAATCATAAGTCAAAACATGTCAGAAAAACAAAGCGGTAGTTACACGAAATAGAACAATAAATTGGAATAGTTAGTAATCACGTAATAAAGATACCTAAGTAAATAATATATGATATTATATATATATATATATTGTTCTGGGATATAATTATAATAAAATTATTTTTAGTATATGTTTTTTTAACAAGTTTGATGTGCTTCAGGTCTTAAGGTATGATAATTTCTAGTCACACTTTTATTTTAGTTAGAATTATTCTATATTGACCACAAATTTTATTTGTGTGATGAATGTACTAGATAATGGTGTGTTATATAATGAACATAGATTATTTAATGTTATCAAATGTTTTATTCGATGTTATTATTTCACGAATCTCATGGTTCATATGTTACTCAAGTTCTAATGGATTGCGTTCTCACTTTTGTGTTTATGGAGACATAAGGGATGTTCACCTACTATTTATTTAATTCTTTGGTATGATTGCTAATGATGTATTTTATGATTTATATATTAGGAAAATATTCTTTTTAAATATCCATTTTAGGATATCTATTTCATGGGGATTACGATTTAAGTGTACCTATATCGGTAAAAGGTTTTTGTCTCAATTTGTCTTCTTTGAGACCCATGTTTTTTAATGAACCTATATTATTTTATGAGGTGGGTATATTATACATTTGAAATTTTATATCATGGATATCAATATTTTCATGATATTCTAATATTTATGTAATGTTATTATTTCATGGGTATTATTATTCAATGTTATCAAAGTGGTAAGATATTATTTCAAAAATCTCATCTTTTGTCAAAATTATTTATGGTTATTATTCCATTAAAGAAAAATTATGATACATTTATAAAGAATTGTCATTAAATTTATTATCCTATAGTAATTCATGATATATTCATTCAGAGTTACCATTTTTTAACATAATTTTACTAATGATACATAAGAAAATGCTTTGAAAGAAATCTTAAAAATTCTATATTTTTTATAATAATTATGTGTTCTCAAAAAATATTTTTATATAAATATTTCAAATAATTTTCAATGATATTTAAAAAAATTCATTGAAAATGATTTTTTTATGTTTTAAGAAGAGTTAAATTTTTTGTTAAATATTAATTTATATGATTTGATGGTTATTTTGAAGGAATGTTTTTTTCAAAATGTTTTTGTATTTAAAAACAATAATCAAAATAAAATGAATATTTTCTCAAGAAATATATTAAATTATATTTAAATATTACATGATACGTTTTGACAAAAATTTTCAATGAATAATAATTTAAAAATGTTTATTTTCCTAAAAATGGTTTTCAATGAATGTATAATATAGTCAACATAATATCCATTAGATATTTCAAAATCCATATCCATCTAAGACAACATCTGTATATATAATTTATGATTTAATGGGGATATAATCAAATTATTCCGTTCTAATTTTATCCGATAATTTTTTATTTTAATGATCATAGATATTTTGTGAAGCCTATTTATATTCCATGGTTAATACCATGATAAAACACTTACTAAAACCACTTCCTTTCATGGGTTATTCTATGATAAAATTATTTTTAATCCTATCTATTTTCCATAAGTCATGATATAATGAAATTTTTATGATACCTATTTCATTTTATGTGTTATTAAATGATGAATGATTATGATGTTGTGTTACATATATCTACGAGTCCATTATGTGATAGGTAAGACCTATATCTCTATACAATGCATTGGGTAATTATGAATTTTCTATGATCTCTAAGTCTAAACAGGTGGTTATCCCAAGATTGCAATAAGATGGTACATGGGAGGTCATTCAAACCCACAATAAGAGGGTTCATGAGGGGGCAACTCAATCATAAGAAAATATGGTACATAGGAGGTAATCCCAATCCCGAAGAATATACACACATTATTAGACTATGTCTAATATTTTATGTAGTTATTTGTTGGTACAATTGACTTATGAGTTTTTATGATTACATTTATTATACTTTTACACTTCTTATTCATATGTTATGATCTCATAGAATATTCTATTGATTCCCTTATAATTCATATATTATGAACCAATAATCGTTATACCAGGACTCATGTGTATATACACAGATATGTATGGTATTATACCTAAATATTATGCTCATGTTCACATACCCTTATATTACGTATATCCTTTTTTTACCCTTACTGAGCATCTGATCTAACCCTTGGTTAAAATTCATTACCCTAAGTTATGAAGTGATGTTTTAAATATGATTACTAACTATGATTATATATTTAGGAAATAGTGAGTATCATTTAACTTTTTAGTAGATTTTGTTCCATGATTTTAATGGAACTAAACTATCACTGTCCCTACACATTTACTTAATATTATTAATATTCATATAAAAGGATGAATAACCGATTTATGTTTTTCCTTGGTCTCTAATATATATGATTCAATAGATATGATGGATATATGTTATCTTTTTTAATATCCTTTTACCAAATATAGATAATTATTTTACTATGTTACAATATAATTAAATATAATACCCTTATGCATTTCTCTTCTATATGTGAAATTACATCCTCCAGATATGATTCAATCAATTTCCAATTCAACCCTTACTTAAAGATATAAATATCCAAAAATTAAATTTATATTCCTAAAGATATAAAATTAAATTTTAATGTATTTTAAGATCAAGAAAATAAGTATTTATATTTCAATTTAACTACTTTAAAAAACTATTATGGTTTGAAGAAGTTATACAATAAGAAAAATTATTCTCTAAAATTCATTAGTAACACCACTGGGTCATATATAATATTTTTTCTTAAAAAGTTTCATCGAAAACAATTAAACATTAACTAGGACATCACGTATCCTGATGGTAGATGAATAAATATTATCAAATTTTAAAAATGGGTTAAATAACCACCACAATTCTGGATGTGATGGGTGGTCAAATCGCACATGGGTTTTTATTTTTATAACCTAAAAAAATATAATTCCAATAATCATCTCTAAATTAATATGATGGAATCTATTGAGATAACTATACTCATTAATGAATTTTTTTATTTTGTTTTCAATAAAATCTTTTTAGCAATTTATTATATTCTTATTTAGAAATTACTAAAACTTCAATAATGACCATATCAACACTAATGGTTATAAATACCATTATACATAATTGAATAATATAAAAACAAATATTTACACAAAACATTTCCCACTAAAACATATTCTCCCCAAAAATTTATCCCAAAATATCCTTAATAACGTGACATTACTCCCAAAAAAATTATTAAAAGTGGTGTTTAAGAATTTTGAATTACGGTCATCCACAAACTCATTATCCATTTTGGCACCCATAAATCTTTTATTAATTAATACATAATTCTTTCTAAAATTTAATTTAATACTTTATTTCTTCATGTTTTTTATAACCAAAATAACATTCGTAAAACCCTTATAAAATATTATTCTATAATCCCAATACATAAATACCTATTCCATTTTATTTCCATAGAGATCCTTACAGGATCAAGGGGTTTACCTCTAGCTGAAGGCATTGATTAAGATAATTCCATGGTTCTACAAAATTATTGAAAAATACTATAAATAAATTATTAGGATAATATTTATTTAATTCAATCATAAATTAATTTTATCTAAGCATTTTATTTGACTATTTCATTATATTTCATATGTGAAGAATTTTCTTCATCTATTTAGACACATTACTGGGTTTCTCCATCCACATATCTTAAATAATAAAAATAATTTATTTCTTTCTCAATGTTCTTTGCAACTAATTTTTTTATAAAAAACATACTTATCATATTTAGTGAGTATAATAGTTTTTATATTATATTTTGTTACTAATATATCATGAAAACCTATATTAAATAATCACGATATCATTTACTCTTATCATAATCCCATTTTCTAGCTAATTGTCACCACATTTTCCATTATATATTATGTTATCATAATTTATTCGAGTTCAATCCATTAACTAAATCCCAAACCATTGTGTTAGTAAAAATAACAATACTAAGAAATCCATATAATCATTTATAGTATATCTAAACTATAACCCCATATTTTTAATCTAAGACACCATAAATTCAACATAAGTTAATTAATATGACTTTATTGACGCATATTTTATTTTTATGAACATAATTTCTTTCATATGGTGTATATATCACCCCTCAGACGTGTAATATCATGAATACTTCAATGTTTATGGTATTTTATGTTTTAATTTATTTATTTAATTAGATTTCTATTATATTATATTTTACAAAGGGGTATATTATTTCATAACTCAATTTCCATTATTGGGTTAAATATATTTTTTGTTGATTATGTCATGATAATATTATTACATGGTATGTAATGAATTATGATTATATTATTTTATATTTATTGTAGTTTTTTATAGTTAATACAAATAATTTATAAATTACTTAATTCTCACTTAAATTTTTTAATAATATTATATGTTTATTTCACAATCTCTTTTTAATGATGATTTTAAATTTATGAATTTACATTAAAAGAAATTATAGGACCCTTTATTTATCAGAAAGTTAAATTTATTCTCCTCTAGTCCTTCGTGATATTTTTCATGTAATAGTTCTATTTTCCAACAACTTGGTACCAAAAACTATTGATAAAATGTTTTAATAAATTCTGACACTATTGAGCTATTTTGTTGAAAACCCAATTTCATACAAAACAATGTTTTATAAAAATAATTTCAATTTTTTTTAACTATTTCAAAATGATATATGAAAATAAATTACGAATTTATTTTTTAAGTGTTTTCAAATGAATATTCTTTTTTCTTTATGAAAAATGGAATTTTACCCCTTTTATCATGAAATGGTAATGTTCATTAGGACATGTAGGGAATTACCTGCTAATGTGATTGACACATCTATGAACCATCAATTGAATATTTAAATGTTTCCTTAAAAAAATTTAATGTCATTTTAAAAGATAATGATTTTAAAAAGATAATTTTTATTCAGATTTTTTTTGTGATCGTTAAATTTCATTTGAAAAAATTACCCTATCATGATATTTTTCACTAGTTACTAAATTTCTATTAATAATCATAAATCTTTTATTATGGATATTATCATTGACTAAAATATATAAAGAATTATGTAAGTTGTTTTATTTGAATGTTATTGGAATATGGAGAAATATTGGTATGTCTATATACTATATTCAATATAAATACATTATGATAAATCACAATTTTTATGAATTAAATTGATAATTCGATATGTGGGAAATTATTTAGAAACAAATGTTATCTTATTTTGAAACCAAGCCACGTGTTATTTTAGATAAACTTCAAAAATCACCATTTCGATTTTTAATGGTAATGTTATTATCCCTTTTTATTATTGCGATCTCCCAAAAAGTTATTTTCAAATGATAACCCCTTTATAAAAATGAGATGTTTATATTGTTAGAGTTAAATTTTTTTAAGGGGGAATAATGTAAAACCATAAGATTTTTTGAAATATTTTTTTTATATAAATTTATTATATTTGATATTTTAAATTCCATGAAAAACAAATTGTGTCTTGCGTTAATCAACCCAATGAGTTTAATTGAAATTTCACAAAACACTAAGAGTAAATAGTGATGTAATGAACACAGAGTTTAAATAAAATGTTTAATATGATTATAATAAGAATATTTAATATGATAATTACCACCATGGAATTGGAATGGTGGGTATGAATATGATTAACTAAATTATTAAAATATATGGTTCTCAAATTCATATATAATGAATTATCAAGAGGCCAATATATTTTAAATTAAAATAATAACCATTTTAAAATAAAGGAAATATTTTTGAGAAGACATTATTGTTTTGTTCACAAATCTGTTTTATATTAATAAATTTTATAAATAAAATTAATTGAATTGTTATAATTAATGTTATATTTTTATATATTAAAGTAAACGTTTAACTGTAATATTATTTGGTTTTAAGGTAAGATCAAATAATAAACCAAACTTTATTATAAAAATTGTATTTTTTAATAGTTGTTCTGTAACCTTTTTTCAACATATTTTGAATGTAATTTTTTCACTAATAGATAATCTATTTGAATAAATTACCAATATTTTTAAATTTTAATTTCAAAATTATCTCATTTTCATGTATCTATATTTTGTTAATAAATAAAAAATCCATGAATAGTGAAAAATTACAACTTTTATTAAGAATATTCATTATATTTTATAGAATTTTATAAAATATAAATTATTTTAATTTATTTTTTAAAAATAAATTAGTTGAATTATAATTATGTATATATATTAAACATATTTATTTTTTCTCAATTAATTTTATATTAAATATTAAATAAATAATGTCTTTAATTTTAAAAGCATTTTTCTTCGGAAAAAATTTATTCCTCAGAAAATGCGAGCTTAATTTTAAAATAAAATTATTAAAAAAATTTAACTGAATTTTAAACAATTGATTTAATATTTGGCCTCAAAATAATTTATATTATTTATTATTTAAAATTTAAAATTTCACCATTATGAATAAAAAGTAGTAAAAATTAATTATTTTGGTAAAGATGAAATGGGTTTATCAGAGGATAAACTAAAATATAATTGGTAAAAATCACGCAAACCTGTAAAAACCCCTTTTAAATAAAATTTAATGATATTATATCTTATATTAAATAATATGTACCTTTTTGGATCCTTTTTAAATGGAAAAAATGATTACATGATTTTATTTATCCATAACTACAAATGTGCAACTCACCTCATTTATAAAAGGCCACCCCTCTCGTATCCCTTTCACACTTATAAAACCAGTTTCCTCAGAAAATAAATACTCAATGGTTTATATAGTTTTATAATACAACAATAGAATATTTTATTGATCATAAATGTATCATAAGATGTGTTTTTTATGAAAAACCAATGAGGTTACCCATAGAGGAGGCAATGTTCATTAAAAAGTGTTTTTATTTTACTTTTTTATCCCCCTCTATAGATTCATATTAATGAATTATGGTATAATTACCATAGATTGTTCCATATAATGAGAAGATTTTAGGTTAAGATAAATATATAAATCTCTACCCATTTCCCCTATATAAGAAAATATAATGTTGATTTTATGTAGAACGAACTACGATCTCACAAATCGATGAAACACATTTTTCATCAACATCTATTGAGGTTGGGTATGCAGATGTATAATATATATATATTTAATATATAAAATAAATATACTTATGTAAATATATTATCTAATATATGTTTTTTACTTTTTATTCCATAATGAATATGTTAATATCTTTTTTGTGTACTACTGACTACCTCATCGCAAAGGGATGTGTTCCCTTATCACTTAAATTTTACATGGATGTTAATATGGGATATATTTAAGGAATTTGTTTATTATATATTAATTATATATGATTATATAAGGTCAATTTTTTATTTCCCTC
This sequence comes from Viscum album, assembly GCA_963277665.1. Taxonomy (NCBI): domain Eukaryota; kingdom Viridiplantae; phylum Streptophyta; class Magnoliopsida; order Santalales; family Viscaceae; genus Viscum; species Viscum album. The sequence goes on from OY728136.1 coordinate 1,882,326,102, forward strand.
TATTTTTCTTCATCTGTTGAAAAGATGGAAACAACATTCGTGCTTATGTGTGTCCTAACATCTCCATGAAAGGTGTATTACATTTAATTTTTCAAACAATAATGGATTAATATAAATACATAAATAATGATTAAATTTTATTTTTCTAAAATTTAAAAATATATTGATATTATGGAACAATTATAAAATATTGTGTATATAAAATAAAAAATACAAACATACATGAAAAACAAAGCAATTATTACATGAAACATGACATTAACAATGAATTTTAAATATACTGGTCATAAATGGTTGTATGCAAATAATAAATGGAATTATATATATGTTTATGGTTCTATAATAAACTAATAATAAACTTATATTTATTATATAGGTTTTTTCAACATGTATGATAGATGATGAGACTCACGGTAAGGGATTTCTAGTATCTGTCATATTTCTAAGAGACACATGACATATTCACTACAGAATTCATTCTTATGGTTTATATACATCCCCATTAACATTTTTTATCATGAATATATATAATTAAATTATATTAAACGTTTATTTTTATGTTATTATTTAATTTTTATTATGATTCAAAATATTAATAATGGTTTAGGGTATTTTGGTCACAATTTTAATCTATTGAGACATATGTTATGTTATGAACCTATCATATATTATGAGGTGTATATAAAAGAACATTTAAATGTTATGTAATTCATTTAATAATTTCCATTATATATAATGTTTCATTTCATTTTAATTTTTTTTGTACTTACGATTCAAATGACACCAATGTGGTAAATATATTATGTTACAATCTCTTGAATTATCAAGATTGTTTTTATTATGATTCTGTTGATGAAATCATTTCACCCATGTCTTAGGAAACTAATTAATTTTTTTATCCTCTAGTTTTTTTTATGATAATAAATTTGTTACCATTTTTTTACACTCATTATGTACTCTTGAGAAAAAAAATTCCTTAAAAAACTAATCTTTTTCTCTCTCATCAGTAAACCCCTTTTTATCACAAAACCATGTTTTTTATTTTTATCATTTAATTAAATTATCCATATTAAATATAATAAATATTTAACTATTTTATAATTTTTTGAAATTTTTTAATGGAAATTCCATGATCTTTTACAAAAGGTCCTGCTTGGATTTAAACGAATATTTTAATGAAATATTTATTTCAATGTGTATGAAATAATATATATTTCTACTGGTAACGAGCCTCATTTTATTTTAGGAATTTGCTATATTTTTTCAATGATATTTTAAAATAATTTTATTTAGAAAATATTATATGTATTAATATTTATAAAAATTATTTTCAATTTATTATCTTCATGATACGTTCAAAGTAAAATTTAATTCAAATTGAAATTCCATATTAGATTAAATAAATTTACAGTACTTAATAATAAATGTTGATATGATCCAATGTTAAAATATTTATTATTCATTCTGAATAATTTTTTAAAGAGAATATTTTTATTAAACTCATTTTCCTTCAATGGGTTATACCATGATAAAATTCTTATAAACCCCAATTATTTTTTCAAGGGTTATGCTTTGAAGAAATACTGAAATGAATATGAAACATATTTATTTTCCAATAGATATGTTATGTGGATTGTTTATGGAACCCATTTCTTTTCATTGGTCTTGATAAGATCTTGGTTTTATATTCAATTCAAACACATTTGTATTGTTATCATAACATGATAGGTGGGTTATATATATACCTCTAACTTATTGTGTAGTGATTGATATTCCATGAGATAATCAATGATGGAATTGGGAGTAAAAATGTTACATTAAGGGACTCTATACACTATGATAGTCATTATAGTAAACATTTACTTATACCATGGTTTGGGATGTGAACGCATTCCACATTTATTGTCTCAAAAATAATCTATAAAAAACGTAGAAAATAAATTTCTATTCATAAGTGTATGCCAAAATTCTATTCCATATTCCATTTTTATATTCTCAGGGATCATATTATCTAATTCCATTATGAATCATATCTTATTAATTTGAAATATTTTTTCAATAACCCAATATTATGGACTTTGAAAAGCAGTTTATGATTTTCAAATGTAATTCTCTTGTAATCACACCCTTCTACTCATGTTATATTTCTGTATCACCCTTTTTTATAATGACATAAAATTTTAGATAATCAATTTTTATGTTTGGATACAATATTTGGAATAACTTAATTATGTATGATTTTTCTATGAGTGGGGATAGTTATGAAGTACATAGTGGTAGAGGATAATGTTCAATAGTGAATAATTTGTTTATGATTACAAGTTGTTAATATCAATTTATTTTATTGATCATCAACTGTCTATTTGTTTAAATCAATGAATGTTGATAAATATATGATATAATATCTATATATGAATTTATTAGGTCATCATATATTATGTTTAGATGAAAAATTCATATAATTTGAATAATATTACAATTCATTAATGAAATTATCAAAATGAATGTGGTTTTTCTCTAAAGAAGTTATTGGTGAAAAAATTGATAAATTCACATATGGAAAATTTTATTAATTTCATGAATATAATGGAATTATTCTGGAATTAAATCCTATATATACCCATAATTAAAATGGTTTTTGGAGGATAAGAATATTATAGTTGTGTAAATTGCACACACCATTATGGATGAGCACAATACTTCCCATTTTTTCTAGAGTAAATATATTTTCACAATGATTAAAATTTACAATCATTATCCATATCATACCAAATTAGATACATCACCATATAATATGTTTAAAAAAAATATCTATAGTATCATACAAAAATATGTTTTATATCCACTTTATTATCAGGTTAAAGATGAATACATGGGGATTTTTGAGGAATATGGTGATGAGGATATCTTTATTGGTTATACTCCAAATATAATAGTTAGATATTGTTATAAAAAAGAAACATGAATGATTTTAAAATATGTGAAATCAAATTATTGGGAGAATATATAAAGGAATTTATATACCATGATGATGTTGTTATGAGTGTAGATGAAGAAGTATAATTTATTGAAAACTTTAATGAGAATTTTTAAAATGAATGAAATATAGATGAAAAATGTGTTTAATTTAATAACGCATTCATAAATAGTATTGAATAAATATACTTTATAACTCAAAAAGTCTATGAAATAATTTAAAGCAATAAAATATAATTAGATATCTATGAAAAATGATTCAAAATAGTATAACATTGATGTCAGCAAAACTTGCCTCATTCTACTCATATGACAAAAAATATACAAAATAATATATGTATGATAAAGAGAGGATAATTAATATGAATTCATATACAGAGTAGATCATTTAAAAAGGCATTTGAGGGTTCTTGTTAAAAATATATTACAAAAATTATAACATAAATATTTAGTATTTCATTAAATGTAACATTTGAATGGAGAGGTGAAGTGAAATTAGAATGACAAGTGTAGTAAGTATGTTAATGGGTAGAATTACATTATTTCCAAGATATTTTCACAGTAGTTTATAGGATTCATACGTTTATATTTTTATTATTATACCATCAAAATGACTATATGTGTCATTGTAAATGGATGTCATATGAATATTCCTTAGTGGAGGTTTGGATGGGGAAGGTTACATTCACTAACCAAACTGATTTTTTTGGATAAGATTAAGGATATATTTTTTAGGTTAAAGAAGGATCATTATAGTTTATGTCCAGAAATAAGAACACAATATACCATTTTATATACAACATTAAAGTCTTTGAAATTAAATAATTTTTATATGGGAAATAAATATTATATCATAGAATTAAAAGTGGAATCATTAATTATTACTGTCAATATAGATGATTTAATAATTTTTTGAAGAAAGAATTTGTTTAATATATTTCAATTGACTTGAAATATTATATAAATATAGTTTCCTAGGGAGATGATGTATTTCATTTGTTTGGGAATTTATCTAGTGGAGGTTAATATTTTTCATTCTCAATATAATTATATCTGATAATATTTTGATAAATTAGGTTTGAATGATTCAATGGGGGTTTATACCTGATTACCAATTTGAATTAATCTACAAAAAGTTAATGGTAGAAGAAATTTTTATATGAAATAATTTTTGGAGATAGCACTTCTAGACTTCATCAGGAGTATCAGTAGTGTATTTTTTATATGTAGGACCAATACCCCCTAAGGGTAAGGGTGAATTACGGTGTTCGATTCATTTTTTCTTCACTTAGACCATGTTGTCATTTTTGTAAGAATATGTTGTACATATCAGAATCTACTAATACAAAATATATAGATTCCAAAATTAAATATAGGGATAAATATATTTTACATGGTTCACCAGAAAGTGAAAATAAAATGAGTATATACTGATAGTGAATGAACGTACTCTAAGATAATTATACTTACAATACATGTTAAAAATGTTCTATAAATACACACTCTTGATCCTAGGGAAACACTCCCATGTTGTCTCTGCATGTGTTGATATGAAAAAATTAATTAATGAAAATGGGGAATGATAATTTCTCAAATCGGATCATAAATAACAATAAACACTAGACCATCATGGGTAACGTATTAACACAAATGATCCTCCTTGAATTAATAATCATCAATGTATATTCTAATATTATTTTCCCATATCATCTTCTTTAATTGACTCAATTTTTTTCTGAAAATAGTAACATCAATGCACTACTATTCTTCTTATTATATATATATATATATTTTAATAGTAAGAACTAAATAATATATATTTAATAATTGTTATCATTATTTTCTATATATATTTACTTCTTCACCAAAAATGGTGCATTTATCCTTAATGATCCATGTCTACATTAATTGTTATTAAAAAACCACAATTATTGAAAATCACATCCTTATGAACATCCCCAATTATCTCAATGTGAACCCTCAAATATTATTGGTCCACAAAAACTATCACAGTTTGAAATACTATATCATAATATGGGAATATCTAAATATATAAAATGACTGAAATAAATTTATGCCTTATAATATTAATGAAATTCATTCAATATCATAAAAAAATTAATGATTGGACATAGTATCAACTATATTATAAAATTTATAATTAATATAAATAAACATTAAGTGGTAAATTTTAAAATTATCAAATGGTGGAATATTACGTATTCTACAAAGAGTAATATTTCATATCAATTTTCCTAAAACAGTCAATCATATATATTCTATTACATTTCAAAAAATTTATATTTTTCTTCTAAATAACCGTTATGTGTTTTTTTATAATATTTTCATATTATCAACTTTCCATGATAAACTTCTCACATCCAACTACTGAACTTTACATGTAATCTTGTAACATTTACATATTGTTTGGGTGGCCATTATGTATCATCTTAATAACCTTTATTCATCATGAAATTGTTAAAATATTTCATGTATCATTAATCTATTATGATGGTTAATTATAATTATTGGAATGGTTACATTTAGGCATTGGACTCATATATTTCACTTGTTGGGACTTGTAAAATAATTTAGTGAAATGTATATATTTCCAGGTTGTTTTTATGTTTTAATCTCAACCCTTTAATGATCTACTTCATCAGTTTTACAATCTTGTTTTGGAGATACTCTTATATATTTAGTATACTGACTCTTAACAAATGTCTTTTTTACATCATAGTAAACTACAATGATTATATAAATAATACATATTCTAAATATAAATTTCTAAATTAGATTATAAATTACCTTAAAACCTATTTATTCGTCATTATTAATATTATTTAAAAATAAAATAAAATTTACTTATCCGGAATGAGTTACCAACCAACTTCAGACCTCTATAATTGACTCTCAAAACATCAGATATTCCATAATAATTCTAAAAAACTACTATTCTAGGAAATAATTTTGACTTCCTATTGATAATAATAATATATTCATAAATTATTTATTATTTAATTTAGGAACATAAAACTTTTATAATATACATCTTCCATGCACACTTATATTAATTGATATAATATCAAATTCAAAACCTTGGGCTCCTGGATTCTCCCCCTTTACTGTTATTTATCAGTCCAAAATATGATATTCCTACATATCCTTTAAAACCCATATCAATACTCTATATGTTAATCCTATATATGTTAATCATTAAAATGTTCCACTTTGTTCCTTATTTTTGTTTTCCAATATATTCTTTCTCTTGCATTAATCAATCTATCCATGATCTGTTATATATAACCACCCCCTATGAAAAGTAAATTTAAATGTTTTCTCTATTTATTGATCCAATAATGCCAAATAATTATTGAAACATACAATGTGACAAAATAAAAAAATTATTTTCAGTTTTTTCCTAAGTATATCTGTGTAAAATTTCATTTTAGGAAACAAGAAAAAAAAAGAAATTTTTCTATAGTCGTGCCCATATTTTATGATCAATGTTTCATTATACAAAAAATTAACCATGAGTTATATCCACATTAACATCTTAAAATTAAAAAATTTGGGACCTATAAAAATACCTATCATCATTGTATTCATTATTTACTATTTGGATCAGGTATTTCCATACATAATCAGGTTGATAAATGTGGTCATATGAAAATGCTAAATTGATTTTTATCAAAAGATTGTGTTACCAATTTTTCTACTAACATAAATATAACTTAATAATATTTACATTCATTTTTAAGGATTATAATCCCTCTTTATATATTTTTTTGTATAAAATGGCATCATATCTAAATATGAATTATTCATGAACATTGTAAAAAATTTGTTTGTTAAATAAAACATTGATTGAAATAATGAAATTACATTTTTATTATCACTTAAACAAAAATATCCATTTGTTTTCATTTCATAAATAATAAATTATGTGAATTATTTTATTTCTTTAATGTAATCAACTTTTGATGTACTAAGATAAATACAATCTTACTACATATTGAGCAATTCATTGCAATTTATTCCAATAAAAGGATCATTGTCAAATGAATTTTCTATGAACTATTTACCCAAACCAATATTTATCATGTTACATATACATATAATTTTCATTCATGAAAAAATATATAAAATTGTAATATGGTGTTCCTTGAATATACCTAACTATTTATTTCTAATCAAAGGGGTGGTCCTCATTGGAGATTTTTTGAATCCAGGAAACAGAATATGTAAAAAAAAAATTTTTGTATTTTATAGGAGATACAATAATCTTAGATTTTATCTTTCAATAATTTTTTTTAAATAATATCTAGTAACATTTTTTTCCTATTTTATTAATCATAACATGGTTTGAAACATTTTTTCTCTTATTCATTTTAATCTTTAAATGTTTCTCATTTTCTTATTTTTTAGAAACAAAACATGAATCCCCCCTTCTTTCTAACATTTATCCTTATAAAATATCTTTGTTCTCTAATATTCAAATATTTCATATATTGAGATTATCAAACATGAAAATTTCAATAATTATTTCAATATTATTCTTTTGAATATGATATTGTAAACAAAAAAAATCCTATTAAAAATTCTACTTTGGTTGATTTCACATAAATATTTTGATCGAATTCATATCCTCTCAATAAAAAAATCTTTTAGAATGATTATAATAGAGAACATGTAGCCAATTATGCTTGCCTCGAGGAATACATGTTCTTATTTAACCTCCCCACCGTTGATTAACAATCACTAACAAGAATTTCATTTTATTGTTTCTTATCTAATTATTCCTATATAATATTTTTGAAATAATATCTTTATATCCATTTACTATGTTTTAAAAATCATTTTTATGGAAATTACTAGAAATATTCATAATGATTCTAGTCTCACAACCCGGGAGAAGGGTTCATCCACTTCAATTATTTTTTACATGTACATATCCATAACATAGAGATAATTGTGTATTCTATATAAAAATTACAAGATCTTATCATTAATTTTTTTAGTACCAAATTTACTATGATGAAATTTGATGCATTGGTCTCTCCACAGTCTCCCAAATATGAAACTTCCCTTTTTAAACTAACACAACATTCATGTCCTTGATACATGATTCATATTTTTATATTCAGTTAAATATGGTTAAAACCACATTAGAAAATATATCTATCTAATATATATATCCTACTCCAGTATTGCGTTGGTGAAGAATTATCATCAATAATATTTGAACCATCAGTCTTATCTTGTCAACCTCTCTATTGATTCAATGTATTCCCCTTTTGGAACTTTATTATTCCCCAATTCATCCTTATAGCCTCTATTCCTCTTGGATTGTCTATATAAATAGTAATTTTATATATTTATTCTCTTTTATCGAAGTATTTTTTTTAAAAATTGACAATTCTATATATATTATCACCATTTGCTTTTGTTATTTTAAATCACTCTTCTCATTAATAAGGTTTTTCCTTTTGGTGGGACACATATTAGAGCTACACTAAGTGGTGTAACTTAGAAGTAACACATTATCCACTATATCTCTATATATATCTTGATGAAATTTATTTTAATTGATGGTAATATTTATAACGAATAGTTTAATATGAATAAAATTTTGGTTTCTTCCACACCACATCATGTATAGAGTCTTATTCTCTATAAAGATCAACAAATTCAGAATTGTATTACTCTTTAATTAGACATCTTTAATATAATAATTATGGTACATGAACCTTTTTATGATCAATTGGAATTCCATGTTTTTACTATTAAATTTCAACTTTTCATCAGACCACATTGAAGTAGTGTTCTGTCTAATTAGAAAAAAATTTAATTACATGATTGTTTATGTATTCCTCTACTTCATGAGATATGTAAAATGTTTTATTTTTAACTCTGATAACATTAACTTACCACCACATTTCATCATAAAAAATCATTGAACCCAATTAATACAATCATTCAATTATTTATTTTCCTACAAGAACATGGTATAAACCATTATACTATGATCACTAATGAGCAAGATGAATATTTATAGTCAAATATTTTTATGAACATTTAAATAATCATATAATGTGATTGGAATTAGCTATATAATAATTGAGTAAATTTTTATTTCTTATTGATATGTATTTCCAAATTATTTTATCTTATAAATGTATCACTTGTATTATCTTGATTTTTTCCCAAATTTGGATTATTAATAACATCATCCAACACTGAAATGTTTTTATAGATTTATTTATTAATATGTATATTTAACCATTTCAAAAATCTAGTTTATACTTATAACATAAGGATACATGTTTAATCTATGAAATCTACGTGGAATTGTTTCTTATTTGACTTCTATACCATAATTAATAGTTTTCTAGTATCTTTAAAATGAAAAAGAATCTTCTAATTGAATGTAACATGAAGCCCAATGTCACAATATTTCCTAAAATTAATTGGTAATACTGAATACCATATATATCATTAAATTCTATAACCTTTTTATTAAACTTATCATTCATTTTCTACCATCTTCATATGATTTTTTTGAGATCTATCATTTCTAAAATTAATCACACCATCAACAAAATATTCACATTCATCATTAGATTCATGATTATAGTGATATTTGATGAATACCTATTATCAATAATTTGTATATGATTTTTTTTCAATGACATAATGTATTTCCAAGCTACCGCATAAATATTTCTTCGTGATTTTTGGGAGAGGTGTGTTTGAGTTGATACATAATATTTTCTCACCTCATTATATTCAGCATATTTTGAGAGAATTAAATCCTCATCCTCAAATGGATAATGGTTTTCTGAAGGGGATGTCATTCATTTTCATAACCAACATCTGACATTGGATTACAAAGTAGAATTTTGAAATTTGATATTCTCTGATATTTTTTCTCTTAGTGACCAATTTTCATTTAATTATAAAAAAATATTTAGAAATAGTTTTGTCTTTATATTTTAGGATATTTTCATATACTATGTTGTAGTATCCAACATAGATCTCTTACTCAAAAACCTCGGTCATTTTATGTCCACAATACGTAAAAAATTATAATGTAACCTGGGGAAATACATTATTTTTGATTCCCCTCTATATATTTATATACATTATGTAGGTTCTTTATTTTTTGTGAGTCATTTATGATCAAGATTAATCTACATAATATCATTATTTTATCCTTTAAGGATGATCCTACTATATGGGATGTATCTAATTTTCTATTAAGACCAATATCAACTATAGGTTAGTGAATATGCACATTTATCATTTTATAAATATATCATGCTCCTCTTATAAATCATTATAAAAAATACATACACTAAAAAATTTAAAATTTTTGAATCATTTTGTAACTAATGTTTTTTTTCTGTTGCTTGATGTTTATTTCAAAAAGTGACAACATCTTATTAAATTTTTTAAAATTGTATGTGAATGGATTCTTAACAACTCGTATTTTGATATCCTAGTAATTAGAGGATCATAGATAGTGTTTGGAGTTATTCCAAACAAATGAGTAGATATTCTATAATTCTAAAATTACAAGAAAACATGTTATTGGGAAATGTGTATGTTAGGGTGAATCTTTTTTAGAATAATTATTTAAGTGTAGAAATTTTCTTCCATTATTAGACCTTATTAATATAAAAATGGATGCGCAATTCATGGTGATTAATTGGTATAATAATAACCAAGGATGTTTTTATGTATTTTTGGACATGGATGTTACTCACATATAAAATATGGTGAAGCAGCATGTCATAGTGGTAGTCATGGTGGCACTATATTTATTTTAGTTTTACCAATAAAATACAGTGAGTTTTGAAATGCCTAGGGAGATGGGCATGGTATCATGTTAGGTCCAGGTGAGGTTGAGTCTAACATAGAGAAGGAAGTTGTGATTTAGATCTCAACACATCATAGTTAGTGGAGTGGTTAATTAAAACATATGAGGTTATTCCAACTTTCTATGGTGAAATACAAGGTAGAATTTTTGGTGGGTCGGCGAGTTGTGAGTGTATCTTTGATTTTATGCTGGTATTATAGTTACCCTATATAAATATAGAGTCTATATAGCCTCATTTAATTTTTGAAACACATCCATCACAACCTATAAAAATATTATGTCCACTTATCCCTCTAACAACTATGATCTACGTCAATCTATCTTTTTTCAAATAAAGAGGAAATTCAAAAACATATTTAAGAACATATCCTCATCAGGATGGGTTGTAAAAAAGCAACTATAAATCAATTTAATTTCCATAATTTATCCCCTACATAGTGTCCTCTATAAATGGGCGGTAGTCAATATCATATTTCCTTGAATTGTGAATTATTTCTACAATTAAATAATTATTTTATTGATTATAAATTCTTCTAATTAGGATTTCATCATGTTCTAAGATGGATTCCAATGATATATAAACTACATAATAATCATTTAATCATATCAAAATTTATTTCTAATAATATATATGCATCACTCAATGAAAATATATTCAAATGGGTGTGTTGAGAAACCGTTGGCCTTTTTGAGCGAAAAATCTAGGAACTACTACATGGTCTCATGTTGCTGGTCATTTTTCATTATAGCTCTACCTAATAGCTCCAAATACCCTTAAACACTACCAAACACACATTGAGATTCCTCATGTTACATATTAATCCTCCTAAACTATAATTTCCACCTATATGGAAGGTAACATCCCTTGTTGATCTTATTTAAACTACACATTTCCCACTAAACATTTCAAAATGACTATAGTCACCACCAAAATCCTTTTTATACTTACCTATTTTTTATACTCACTCATCCACAACACATTGATCATTTATAAAACATTGAGAATAATATTTATATATTTTTGACATACCATCACATGTATTATTACCATATTTTCCCTGACATCATTCCATTTGTTCTATAAAATGTATACAATAGTATCCACTATGACATGATCACATTCTATTTACTCATCCTGATCAATTTATTTTTGATAATGAATTTATTATGGGAATGTGTACACTTGTTATCAATTTCATCTACAACATGACCACTGAATAGGATGTGGTCTTTTTCAATTTTCCATGTTACAATACTTTAAAACTCTCCCCTAATTAGTTTTATTATGTACTACCTTCAGAATTACTTCATTCATTTATTTGTATAATACATCCAATACACTAAAATTCAACATGCCTTATAAAAAAATATAATGAAAAAATTCTCATAGAATCAATTGGTATTATTAAAAATCCACTATTTTCATTTTTATAAAATTATTTAATATTTCTCTTCCTTATTAGTAGTGAAACTCAAGGGGATATTATTCTTCCTTCAATGTTTGGGGTATTCCTTTCAAGCTCAATCTCCCATTTTCAATGGGGTCATCGCCTTTATTTTTCAAAACATTATTTACCTTTTTTGTGTGGGAAGAAACTCCATAAAATATAATCTCAACCATTATATAAAACATATTCTTATAATTTTCATCTACCATTTCACTTAAAACATTGGATTCAACTATATAAAGATTATTAAAATATTTTGGAACAAATTAGAAAATATGTTGTTAGATATCTAATAAAATAGTCACCACTATTAAGGTAGTTGTGCTTTATCATGTTATTTCTTGGGTTAATTTACCTCATGGAAAACTAGATATAAAATATCCACTATTCCTACATATACAGATATCAATGTATGAAATAAGTGTTTTTTGAGATAAAAATAACTATTTACATATCCCTCATGAATACCAATGAAAAACTCATAGTAGCATTATAGTTTATTTTTTTAACACAACTTATAGTTGTCCTCCCACATCACACCCAAACATTAATGGATACAAAATAAATGAAATATAGTGTGAGGATATTAACAGTTGTTAAATTTAATACTAAATTTTAAATACGAATTGATGAAAAATTAATCCTATTATATTTAATTATTCTGATCAATCATCTTGTTCTTAATATTAATATATTTCTTTTTAATTTTGTTATCTACCACCCTTATGATATTATATATTGATTATAATTATGTATTTCCAAATATGGGTAAGAACTATAGGAAAATAATCTTCCAACTCATTTGATTTTGGACATGATAAAAAAAGAATCAAAGGATACCAAACAAAAAATGAAATGTTAGAGAAAAAATAAGTGGTAATTTTTTTATTTTGCTATTGTTTTTCCTATTTTATCTTCTTCTTGTGATAAAAAACTAATGTGCTTGTGTCATTATCATATCTTATTTTTATCTCCCACCACATGTTATTTTCTATAATAATCACCCCAAGGAATATATAATATCCATAATTATTTCCTTACATTCGCAAATGTTTATAAATAAAGAATTTCAGAATATTAGTACCTCAAATATATTCAAGTATAGGAATGGTTCTACTTAAGATGGACCAACACATTTACTTCAATGTTTTTATTCAAATTTTTATCTTTTGTGATATGGATTACATCATCTTTTCAACCTCATCAACTTTAAAAAATTTATTAGATGGAAATGTAAACCTCTAACTAAAAATAATCCCTTGTTTGTTACTTGTTACACACTTATCATCATGGATGTTGGAATTGAAATGCTTTTTTTGTAGTGGGATTCTCCCAAATTGTTGAATTAATCTTACATTAACATGTATCTTATTCAGTTTCTTCAATAATGGATCTCACCTCTATATTTCTTCTCCAATTTATTATTATGTTTTTCATTTAAGTTATTTATATGGAAACAAATTAGGATAATTCTTACAAGAGTTTCAATATATCATTATTAGAATAATAATTCATCTTCATTGTATTATACATTACATTAACCTATTTCATAGATAGAATAAATAATTTATTTCATCAAAATTTATCTTCTATCCTTTAAAGATATTTGGGTTACAATAAATAATTTATGAATAAGGTTATGTGTTATATTTATAACAAAGTTATAATTATTGAACATGCTGTTTTGAAAAGTATGACAATATTTAAGACATAGGGTATGGGGATTTCTAGTCTAACTTTTATTTATGTGAGAATTATGTCATATTCACTACTCATTCCTTTTGTTTGGTGTCTATAATTCCTTATTAAATGACATATCATATATTAAATTTAGTAAGTGATACTAAATATTTATATTTTTGTAATTATTTCGTTGATATAATGATTCAAAATTTACTCATGTAGTAATGGATTTTGTTACACTTTTATTTTCCACGATGCACAAACAATGTTCCCCATCTATTTAATGTTTTTTAGGTGGATACTAACCATTTATATATTTTATGACTCATATAATTTAAATTATTGTGATTTACATGTTTATTTTATAATCTCTATCTCATGGGGCTTATGGTTCAAAATCAACCAAATTAGAAAATGATTTTTGTCTTGTTTTTTCTTCTTTGATAAACATATTATTGTATGAACCTATGTTATTTTACAAGGTGTGTATACCACCACTTATACACGTTATATATAGAATATCCCATTTTTCCTTTTATTTTATAGTTAATTTAATGATTTTTTTCAATGAGATTAAGATTCAATGTTACTAAAGTGATAAGATTTTATTTCTATAATCTTATCATTTAACTGGGTTTATTATGACAAAAATTCCATTGATAAATCATATCATCTAGATGTCAATAGTTATCATTAATTTTATTCTACTATAGTTATTAATGATAACTAAAAGTAATGTTATAATTTTTTTTGACTTTGTTACTTCACATACTTATGAAAATGTTTTTAATGAGAATATGTTTTCATTAATCAATTTAATCAGAATTTAGTGTTTTACAAAAATTACTTTTAAAAAACACAATCAACATTTTTTAAATTATATTATAATCAAATTTCCAAAAAAATAGATTTGAAAACATATTTAATTTTTAAAAATGAGGTAATTTTTTTCAAATATTCCTTTATATTTCTTTAAATCTATTTTCAAATATACTTTTTTACATAATGTTTTATTGTTTAAAAATTATTTTTCAAAAATAAAAAGATATTTTCCTTAAAAAAAATTTAAAGGAATTTTAAAACATACATAATATATTTTTAAAGCAATTTTCATATAATTTTTTTAAAATGAATTATGTCTTAAAAAATTTTGTTTCAATGAATGGTTATTTTCACTAGGAAATGCTCTAAGTGGTCTTTCAAAATCCTACAATATCAAATCTGACATCCTTAGATATAGTTTATAATTTATTAGTGATATTATCTAAGGAAACCTTTTTTAATATTTCATTTAGTGTTTTTTGATTAATATGACATGTGGTTTATGAAATCATTTCCCCTTCCATGTGCTACTCCATTATAAAAATTAATCCATACTCTATCCCATAGGTTATGATATGATAAAATGTTTATGAAACAAATTTTATTTCATGGGTTATTATATGATTAAATGTTTATGGTACACATTTCATATCATGGGTTATGATATGATGAATTTCTATGATCTTATTGAAAGTGTATGTATTATTTAATTGTTTGAAGGGTGGGACCTATATCTCCTCTCAAATAATTATATATTCATAATGATTCTATGTTCTCATACGGTATGTGGGTGGGCATCCAATGTGTTCATTAAGAGGGTATATTGGGAGTCATCCCAATACCACAAAAGAGGTAAACATGATGTTATCCTGATCCCAAATAATGGGGAAACATGAGAGGTTATTCCAATTCTGGGGCATGTACATGGGTGATTAGCCAAAGACTAACATTTTATAAATGTATTAGCTGGTATCCTTAATATATGATTCTATATGATTATGTGTATGCAACAATTCTATGTATTATTCCAATGATATGATATCATATATTAAACTTTTTAATTACATATTATTCATGTCTTACTTTATGCTAATCATTACTCTATGACTCATGTTCTTGGTTTTAGATATGTAGAGTGTGATCTAGAAATGTTATTCTCATGTTATCATACCCCTATGTTCAAGAAATGATTACGTATCTCCTTTATTTACACATACTGAGTATCTAATATCACCATTTATTATGTTTCCTTTACTTAGGATATGAATAATGGTTTATGTAAGAGTATTGAATGAGAAGATATTTTTGATAAATTTTGAAGATCAGTCTCCACATTATAAGATTTGGTTCCATTTTCCAAATTCTACAAACTATTATGGTCATTGGGCATGAAATTTTTTAATGTCGTGGATGTTCATATAAAATAATGTAATATCCATGTATGTTAATCCCATGTCACTATTTTTGGTATCCAAGGAATGGGTTTTTTTAATATTTGGAACTAGGATGATTTAACATTAGTAATATCCCTTGGGATATTTCCAAGGACATGTCTAGCAATGTATTTGAGGATAAATCAAAATATGAGTCAACGTCTAAGAAAATGACTTGTAATTTTGTAAAAGGATTGAGTGAGTTATTTTCTTCAAATACATTATAGTATGGATAATATATATGGATGTGGCTCTATAATTGATTTACATATGGGTAGGAAACACTAAAATAATATATGTAGCTAAAATCATTCAGGAATTGTTCCACGACAAAGGTTGTTTCTACACACCTGTTTTGATACTAGAGGGAGATAGTCTATGGAAATTATGAAACTCATAATTATCCACTACAAATTATTTAAGTAGAATGTGGCTGTTAATAAGGTAGTATTAAAATATGGTTTCATATATTAATTAAATACATTTAATAATATATACATCCTATAATTTATTTTTTGTTACTATTTATTTCACAATATGATTAATGTTTCTGAGACTATGATTTTTGTTTTAATAAATGGGTACCACCTTGATGAACCATGTTAATAAAGACTGAAATGGAAAATGAAATTATTTTCCTCAAAAAAACAAATTTTTTGTAGTATAGAATTATAAAACTCATTACATTGTGAACACAACCTTACCATGCCATTAATCGTTTGAGAATCTAAATGATCAATTTATAGAAAAACGTTTTCAGGAATACTTATTAAGTAAACACCGACCTTATTTTAGTGGAACAACTAGTCTACTAGATATTGAGAAATAGACGCTTAACAATGGATAAATATTTTCCATTCACTATTAGTCAAAAACCAAAATAATTATTTTTGGATTCCTATATTTTGGATGGTTATTTGAATCAATTGGGGACCTTTATTTACAATACAAGGAAATAAGAATGAATTGAATATATATATTAGGAAGAGATCATGAAATTATTTATCATTATGTACATTCCTTTTATATCTTTTATGAAAATATATGTAAAATTTTCCCATTAATATTATATTTTTGACCATAATTTAAAGATGGATTTCAAATGAAAATCTAAGAACCAGGGATAGATGAAGATGGTATTTTATTTATGCTCAAAGTGTGGGATGAAACATGGATGGAATATCTTGAATGGTACTGTGATGTGCTGTAATATTGTTTGGAGGGTTATTATTAATTTTATTTTCATAATATTATTAATGGTCTAGTTAAAGAAATAGAGGAGACAAAAACTCCAACTAATCCACCACCCAATATTTAGAGATTCAATTGAGTGGAGATTGGAAGTTAATAAAAAAATTTCTATAATCTTAGGACTAACGTGGATGATAAGACAAAAAAAACTTATGAATATAATGGAAAAAGGTGAAACTTATGAAACCATAATGTATGAAGGAAACTTTGATAATTACAGAATACTTATCCTTGCTTCTTTAGATAGAAATTTTTTGGTTTATTTTGAAAGATTGATCTATATGAAATTATTATTGTATATAAATTAGTGATTATTATACTGGATTATAGAATAATGAAATAAAAAATTCTATATATACAAGGATGAACCCATGAATCCAATGAAATATTTTTCATTTAATATAGGACATTATATAAGGAATAAAGGGTGAATTATATTTTTGGAATTTATATAGTGTGAACAATTTATGTAAGGGTTAATGTTATAATTCAGAATAGGTTTTAAATATTATTTTATTACATAATCTTATGGATATTTATGAATATTGAATAACCTATGAATACAAATTTATTTATTGATAAATAAAGATAGATGGAATAACTTATCATTTTGTATATGGATCTTATGACCAATTAATGATTTAAGGAATCCAAATTTATATACAATTCATAGAGTAAGATTTGATGTTTTAATTGATCAATGAATAACTGTAGTGTGATAATATTATTATGAAAGGGAATGAAATGGATTGTGTATATATTCTCATGAAAGGTACTCAAAATTAGGATAATCATCTTGAAATTGAAATGTTATACTAATACCATAAATTATAATGAAATGATATTCATATAAATTATCACATATTTATAGATTTCATACCCTTATGTTTATATTTATCATTTACTATCTTATTATTGATGTCTTAAATCAGTCTATTTAATTATTTAATCTTTTTTCTATGTCCACATTTGTACAATCCACCTATGTTCTCCTATGTAGAAACCTAGTTATATTTTCCTTGGGTAACCATTACAATTCCAAATTTTCCTTTTCAAAGGAAGCATATTCATTAATTTTTATGATGTGGGTTTCTATTAAAAGGGACATTCAATTAGTAATCCTTTAATAAACTAGATAAATTTTTACGTAGACATTCATTTTTAGAGTTGTAGAATTTAACACCCAATGTTTTTGTTAATTACATGTTTTAATTAAATTATAATTCCTTGATTGATTTCATTAAACTATACAAAATGATATCCATTATTTATATTTATATAAGATAGTATTTAGTTCCATGAATATTTATTACCTTTTGGTATACGAAACAATGATTTTGTCTTTTGTTACACACAATACCGAGTTTCACTAATGGCTTATGTCACATGCGAGATTGAATCTTACCACACTAAAATATATTATTAATATTATTTTTAATAGGATATTTTTCACCTATATATATATAAAATATATTAATAGGATTATCTAAATTTTTTAAAAATGTACTCATAATTTATAAAAAATGAATTCATTGGTAAAAAAAATTAGTAATTAAAATGATAACTATATGAAATAATGAAATTCAATTTCTAAAAAACTATATTTTTATGAAGAATAATGTTTTTATAGAAATAAAGTAAATAAATAGTATTTATAAATGAAATTTATTATATATATATTTATTATATTAAATAAACTATTTAACATTTATCATATGTTCTTTCTTGAAAAAGATAAGAACAAATCAAATTATAAATGTATTTCCCAAAAGTAGTTTTTCATTCTTTTAATAGCACACACATTTTAAAAATAATATTAAAACATAGAGCCATAATATATAAAAATATAAAATTATCTTTTTAAATAGGATTATATGAATTTTTTTAGGGTGAATATTCGTATTTTTAAGGAAAGGTTTATTTTTTATAAATTGGGAAAATTCTAATTTTTAACTTGTAGCTACATTATTGTTTGAATTATATATATATTAAAATTATATTTTAAATTGGTTTTCAAGTATAAATATATAAATAATTAATATATAAATCCTATTTAGGTAATTTCAATCAGTTTAACATTGATATTTGATATAAAAAATCCAATATTTTAAACCTTTTTCACTTAAAAACCCATTGTTTTGTCCCATATGTGATATTATTTTTAAATTAATTTCTTCTAGTTTGGTGAATATAATTTAAAAAAAAATTGTTTATATTTTTTATATTTATAATATAAAATTTATAATATTTAGAAATTTGTTTTTTACCTATAAAGAGTAGTGAGAACAGTTAAAATTAATAACAACGATTAAGAGAAAAATGAATATAATTTGGGAATAAACATTAATAATAATGCATTAAATAAACAAAAATAATATAAAAACCAATTTTATAGAAATATATATAATATATAACATTATTTATAGAACTTAGTTCATTATTTTAGGCACATGAAGAAATAGGATACCTCCCAATTATGTTTCAATTATTAATAATTACAAGAATGTCACTCGTCCGCCACAATAAAAGGGATATTAGTTACCCAGTTAATTCCAACATATATAACCATTTAAATCTATGAAAACATGAATAAATAGATTAAAAACATCAATACTCTTATCCGATATTCCTTAATATGGTCATAATTCTAACGAATGATGCGTTTGGTTAAATCCAAATAGAGATACCTAGAGAAAAACCATCATTCTTCAACAACCATTTCTATTTTATTCCACCCTGAAACCCCATAAATTATTTTTTATATCACTATTATATAACAAACTAATTAAATTAATTATAATTATATTTTTTAAGGGAATTTCCTAAATCTTCCAACACATCAATCAAATGGGACACACAATGATCAGTTGTGTTTATGACGAAGTACCAACATGCGAACCAATGCCATTCATTATTCACCTACTACAAATTAAAGGATTGTAATAGTGATATATTTATGATTTATATAATATATTTATTATATTTATTATGGTTTTATGAATATTTTATTTTCATATAACACATTAAATCATTCTTTCAATTTTTTTTGGAATATGATTCCATCTTTCGTGTTTAAGGCAGACAACGACCTCATGAAACTATGAAATTTGTTCACACTTTATGTGGAATGAATTAATAATTGAATTGATAAAAATATGTCATATATATAAAATCAAAATAGTTCTTTATTTATTATACATATATCCTTTTATTTTCATTATTT
Source organism: Viscum album (assembly GCA_963277665.1). Lineage (NCBI taxonomy): Eukaryota > Viridiplantae > Streptophyta > Magnoliopsida > Santalales > Viscaceae > Viscum > Viscum album. The sequence continues at coordinate 1,882,346,820 of OY728136.1, forward strand.
AAATATAATAAAAAATGTATACTACATTCATACGTACATATGGCCAACAGTCTCTATATACTGTATATTTCATTCCATTTTAAAAAGTTTATTATATTATTATAAATATATATTCTGGAAAAATGATATTTAAATCATGTTCAATATTCTGTAATGATGAAATATTTATTTATGCATTATTACAAATAATAATAATTCAAAACATGTAAGAAAAACAAAGCTGTAGTTACCCGAAATAGAACATTAAATTGGAATTGTTAGTAATCAAGTAATACAGAGACATAAGTAAATCGTATATGATATTATATATATTAATATGGTTCTGGGATATAATTATAATAAAATTATTTTCATTAATTTTTTTTAACATGTTTTAAGTGAGTCAGGTCTGAAGGTATGATAATTTCTAGTCACACATTTATTTTAGCTAGAATTATTCTATATTCACCAAAAATTTCATTTGTGTGATGAATATACTACCTAATGTTGTTTTATATAGTGAAAATAGTTTATTTAATGTTATTAAAAGTTTTAGTCGACATTATTCTTTCACTAATTTCATGGTTCATATGTTACTCGAGTACTAATGGATTACCTTCTCACTTTTGTGTTTAGGGAGACAGAAGGGATGTCAACCTAAAATTTCTTGTATTTGTAGGTATGATTAATAAGGATGTATTTTATGATTTATATATTGGGAAATTTTTCATTTGAAATATCCATTTTAGGATATCTATTTCATGGGGATTACAATTTAAGTGTACCTATATCGGTAAAGGGTTTTTGTCTCAATTTTTCTTCTTTGAGACCCATGTTTTGTAATGAACCTTTATTATTTTATGAGGTGTGTATATCAGACATTTGAATTTTTATATCATGGATATCAATATTTTCATGATATTCTATGATTTATATAATTTTATTTTTACATGGGTATTATTATTCAATGTTATCAAAGTGGTAAGAGTTTATTTCAAAAATCTCATCATTTGTCATAATTATTTATGATTATTATTCCATTAAGGAAATATTATGAGACATTTATAAATAATTCTCATTAAACTTATTATCCTATAGAAATTCACGATATATTCATGCAGAGTTGCCATTTTTATAATGCAACTGTACTTATGATACATAGGAAAACGCTTTGAAAGGAATCTTAAATTATCTCTCTTTTTTATAAGAAATATGTGTTGTCACAAAATATTTTTATATAAATTATTCAAATAATTTTAAATGATATTTAAATAAATTCATTGAAAATGATTTTTTATGTTTTAAAAAGTGTTAAATTTTTTGTTAAATATTAATTTATATGATTTGAAGGTTATTTTGAAGGAATGTTTTTTCAAATTGCATTAGTATTTAAAAAGAATCATCAAAATAAAATGAATATTTTCTCAAGAAATATCTTAAATTATCTTTCAATATGACCTGATACATTTTGAAATTTTTTTCAACAAAAAATAAATTGAAAATGTTTATTGTCCTAAAAATGATTTTCAATGAATGTATAATATACTCAACATAATATCCATGGGATATTTAAAAATACTTCTCCATATAAGACAACATCCGTAGATATTATTAATTATTTAATGGGTATATAATCAAAGTATTCAATTCTTATTTTTTCAGAGAATTTTATATTTTAATGATCATAGATATTTTATGAACATGTTTATATTCCATGGGTTATACCCTGATAAAAAACTTACAAAAACCACTTCCTTTCATGGGTTATTCTACGATAAAATGATTTTGAAACCTATATATTTTCCATATGTCATGATATAATGAAAATTTTAAGATACCCATTTCATTTCATGTGTTATTAAATGACGAATGATTATGATGTTGTGCTACACATATGTATGATTCCATTATGTGATAGGTAAGACCTATATCTCTATAAAATGCATTAGGTAATGATGAATTTTCTATGATCTATAAGGGTAAATACATGGTTATCCCAAGATTTCAATAAGATGGTACATGGGAGGTCATTCAAACCCACAATAAGAGGGTGCATGAGGGGGCATCTCAATCATAATAAAAAATGATACATAGGACGTAATACCAATCCTCAAGAATTTACACACCTTATTAGACTAAGTCTAATATGTTATGAAGTTATTGGTTGGTACAATTGACTTATGATTATTTATGATTACATTTATAACATTTTTACAAGTCTTATTCATATGTTATGATCTCATATAATATTATATTGATTCCCTTATAATTCATATATTATGAACCACTAATCATTATACCATGACTAATGTGTATATACACTGATATGTGTGGTATTATCTCTAAATATTATTCTCATGTTCTCATACCCTTATATTATGTATATCCTTTATTTACCCTTACTAAGAATCTGATCTAACCCTTGGTTACATTTCCTTTACCTAGGTTATGAAGAGATGTTTTAAATACGATTACTAAATGGGTTTATATATTCAGGAAACATTGAGGATCATTCAAATTTTTAGTAGATTTTGTTGCATGATCTTAATGGAACTAAACTATCACGGTCCCTAGACATGTACTTAATGTTTTTAATATACATATAAAAGGATTAATTTCCAATTTATGTTTTTCCTTGGTCTCTAATATATATGACTCATTAGATATGATGGATATATGTTATGTTTTTTAATATCCTTTTACTAAATATAGATAATTATTTTACTATGTTACAATATAATTAAATATAATACCCTTATGCATTTCACTTCCATTTGTGAAATTACATCCTCTAGATATGATTCAATCAATTTCCAATTCAAACCTTACTTAAAGATATAAATATCCAAAAATTAAATTTATATTCCTAAAGATATAAAATTAAATTTTAATGTATTGGAAGATCAATAAAATATATTTATATTTGAATTTAACTATATTCCAAAACAATTAGGGATAAAAGAAGTTATACAATAAGAAAAATTATTCTCTAAACTTCATTAGTAACACCACTGGTTCATATATAATATTTGTTCTCCAAATGTTTCATCGAAAAATAGTGAACCATTAACTAGGAAAACACGTATCCCGATGGTACATGAATGAATATTGTCAAATTTTAAAAATGGGTTCAACACCCACCACAATTCTGTATGTGATGGGTGGTCAAATCGCACATGGGTTTTTATTTTTATAACCTATATTAATTTAATTCCAATAATCATCCCAAAATAAATATAATGGACTATATTGAGATAACTGTAATCATTAAATAAATTTTTTTATTTTGTTTTCAATAAAACCATTTTAGAAATTTATAATATTCTTATTTGGAAATTAAAAAAACATCATTAATGATCCTATCGATCCTAATAGTTATAAATACCATTATACATATTCGAATAATATGTAAATGAATATTTATACAAAAAGTTTCCCACTAAAACATATTCTCCACTAAAATTTATCCCAAAATATCCTTAATAATGTGACATTACTCAAAAAAACTTATTAAAAATGGTGTTTAAGAATTAGGAATTACGATCATCCACAAACTCATTATCCATTTTGGCACCCATAACACTTTTAATAATTAATACATAATTGTTTCTAATATTTAATTTAATACTTTATTTATTCATTTTTTTATAACCAAAATAACATTGGTAAGACACCTATAAAGTTTTATTCTATAATCCCAATACATAAATACCTATTCCATTTTATTTCCATAGAGTTCCACACAGGATCAAGGGGTTAACGTCTAGCTGAAGGCATTGATTAAAATAATTCCATGGTCCCACACATTTAAGGGAAAATAATATAAATAGATTCTCTGGATAATATTTATTTCATTAAATCATAAATTAATTTTATATGAGCATTTTATTTCACTATTTCCTTATTTTTCACATGTGAAGCATTTTCTAGATCTATTTAGAAACATTACTGGGTGTTTCTATCCACATATCTTAAATGATATAAATAAATGATTTCTTTCTCAACGTTCTCTACTGCTAAAGTTCTTAGAAAAAACATAATTATCTTATTTATTAAGTCTCATAGTTTTTCATATTATATTTTGTTAGTAATATATCATGAAAAATAATATTAGCTAATCAGGATATCATTTACTCTTATCATAATCCCATTTGGTAGCTAATTATCACCACATTTTCCATTATATTTTATGTAATCATAATTTATTCGAGTTCAATCAATTAACTAAATCCCAGAGCATTGTGTTAGTAAAAATAATAATATTCAGAAATCCATATAATAATTTATTGGATATCTAAACTATGACCCCTATTTTTAATCTAAGACACCATAAAATCAACCAAAGTGAATTATTATGACTTTATTGATGCATATTTTACTTTTATGACAATAATTTCTTTTATATGGTGTATATATCACCCCTCAGACATGTAATATCATTAATACTTCAATGTTTATGGTAATTTATGTTTTAATTTATTTATTTAATTAGATGGATATTAAATTATATTTTACAAAGTCGTCTATTATTTCCTAACTCAATTTCCTTTATTGGGTGAAACATATTTTTTTATTATGTCCTGATAAGATTATGTGAGTAATTAATTATGATTATATTATTTTATATTTATCATAGTTTTAATTTTTTATAAAATTCTTGGTACAACCACAAAAGCGGCACACACACAAGGAAGAAAAATACATATAAATCGAAAGCCTTAGGAGTTGACCCCGCGACCTGCCCCTCACCCCCCTCCCCCAAGCCCTTACCACCCCACCACCAATTGTGGGGAAATTTTTATAGTTTATACACATAATCGAAAAATTAATTAATTCTCATTTAAATTTTTAAGAATTTTATAGGTTTATTTCACAATATTTTTATAATGAAGAGTTTTTATTTATGAATTTACATTAAATGAAATTATTGGACCCTTTATTTATAAGAAATTTAAACTTATTCTCCTCTAGTCCTTCATGATAGTTTTCTTGTAAAAGTACTATTTTCTAACTACTTGGTACCAAGAACAATAGATAAAATGTTTTAATAAATTTTGACACTATTGAGCTATTTCGTGAAAACCTAATTTCATAAATAACCATGTTTTATAAAAATGCTTTCAATTTTTTTAACTACTTCAAAATGATATATTAAAATAAAATTTGAAAAGTTTTTTTAAATGTTTTTTCCAAATAATATTCTTTTTTCATTATGAAAAATGCAATTTTAACCGTTTTATCAGGAAAAGGTAATGTTCATTAGGACAAGTAGGGAATTACCTGCTAGTGTGATTGACACATCTATCAAGAATCAATTGAATATATAAATGTTTCCATAAAAAATTTTAAATTTATTTTAAAAGATAATGATTTTAAAAAGATAATTTTTATTCAGATTTTTTTTTTGTGATTGTTAAATTTCTCTTGAAAAAATCACCCGCTCATAATAATTTTTCACTAGATATTAGATTTCTTTTGAAAATCCTTATTCTTTTATGATGGATATTGTCATTGACTAAAAAATATAAAAAATTATTTAAGGTGTTTTATTTGAATGTTATTTGAATATGGGGAAATATTGGTATATCTGTATACTATAATCAATATATATACTTTATGATAAGTCACATTTTTTACTAATTAAATTTCTTATTTGATATGTGAGAAATTATTTAGAACCAAATGTTATCCTATTTGGAAACCAACCCATGTGTTATTTTAGATGAACTTCAAAAATCACCATTTCTCTTTTTAATGGGAATTTTATTACCCATTTTTAAAATTGTTATCTCCTAAAAAGGTATTTTCAAATGAGAACCCATTTATAAAATTCAGATGTTTATATTGTTAGAGTTAAATTTATTTAAGGGGGAATAATGTAAAACCATGACATTTTTTGAAATAATTTTTTTGTTATATAAATTTATAATATTTTATATTTTACATTCCATGAAAAACTAATTGTAGCTTGCGTTAAAAAAACCAATTAGTTTAATTTTTATTTCACAAAACACTAAGAGAAAATAATGATGCAACTAACAAAGAGTTTAAATAAAATTTTTAATATGATTAGTATAATAATATTTAATATTATAATTACCACCTTGGAATTGGAATTGTGGGTATGAATATGATAAACTAAATTAATAACATATAATGTTCTAAAACTCATATATAATGAATTATAAAGAGGCCAATATATTTTAAATTATAATAAAAACCATTTTAAAATAAAGGAAATATTTTTGAGAAGACATTATAGTTTTGTTCACAAATATGTATTGCTTTAATAAATTTTATAAATAAAATTTATTGAAACTTTCTAACTAAATATATATTTATATATATTAAAGTAAATGTTTATCTATAATATTATTTTTTTAAGGTAATATCAAATAACAAATCATCTTTTATTAGAAAAATTGTATTTTTTTAATAGTTGTTCTGTAATCTTTTTTTGAACATATTTTTAATGTGATTTTTTCACTAATAGATATTCTATTTCAATAAATTAACAATATTTTTAAATTTTAATTTCAAAATTATCTCATTGTGATGTATGTTGATTTATTTAATAAATAAATTTTCCATGAATAGTGAGATATTATGGGTTTTATTACGAATATTCATTTTATTTTATAGAATTTTATAAAATATATATTATTTTAACTTATTTTTAAAAGTTAAATTTTTTGAATTATAAGTATTTATATCTATTGATCATATTTATTTCTTCTTAATTATTTTCATATTAAATATTAAATAAAAAAGGATTTAAATTTTAAAATCAGTTCTATTCAAAAAACATTTATTCCTCAGAAAATGTGAGCTTAATTTTAAAATAAAATTAAATATATTTGTTAATTAAATTTTAAAAAATTGATTTAATATTTGGAATCAGAATAATTTATATTATCTATTATTTGAAAATAAAATTTTCACCATTATGAATAAAAAATCAGTAAAAATTAATTATTTTGGTAATGTTGAAAATGGGTTTATCAGGGGATAAACTAAAAATATAATTGGTAAAAATCACCATAACCTATAAAACCCCTTTTAAAGAAAATATTATGATATTATATCTTCTATTCAATAATATTTACTTTTTTGGATCCGTTTTACATGGAAAAAATGATTACATGATTTTATTTTTCCAAAACTACAAATGTGAAACTCACCTCATTTATAAAATGCCACCGCTCTCATATCCTCTTCACACTAATAAAACCATTTTCCTCAGAAAATAAATTCTCATTGGTTTATATAGTTTTATAATACAAATATATACTATTTTATTGATCATAAATGTATCATAAGATGTGTTTTTGATGCAAACCCAAAGACGTTACCCAATGAAGAGGCAATGTTCATTAAAAAGTGTTTTTATTTTACTTTTTTATACATCTCATTAGATTAATATTAATGAATTATGGTATAATTACCATATTTTGATCCAAATAATGAGATGATTTTAGGTTAAGATTAATATCTAAATCTCTACCCATTTCCCCTACACGGGAAAATATAACGTTGATCCTATGTACAACAAACTACGACCTCACAATTCGATAAAACACCTTTTTCATCAACACTTATTGAGTTTGGGTATGAAGATGTATAATATATATATATATATATATATATTTAATATATAAAATAATTATACTTATGTAAATATATTATCATATATATGTTTTTTACTTTTGATTCCACAATGAATATGATAATATCATTTTTTTGTACGACTGACTACCTCATCGCAAAGGAATGTGTTCCATTTTCACGTAAATTTTACATGGATGTTAATATGGGATATATTTAAGGATTTTATTTATTATATATAAATTATATAAGATTATATAAGGGAAATTTTATATTTCCCTCTATTTTTCTTCATCTTTTGAAGAGATGGAAAAAAACATTCGTGCTTATGTGTGTCCAAACATCTCCATGAATGGTGTATTAATTTTTATTTTTCAAACATTAATGGATTAATATAAATACATATATAATGATTAAATTGTATTTTTGTAAAATTTAGAAAATTATTGATATTATAAAACAATTAAAAAATCTCTCTTATAAAAAATAATAAATACAAACATACATGAAAAATAATGAAATTATTACATGAAACATGACACTAACAATTAATTGTAAATAAACTGGTCATATATTGTTGTTTGTAAATAATAAATGGAATGATATATATGTTTATAGTTCTATAATAAATTAATTATAAACTTATATTTGTTATATAGGTTTTTTCAACATGTATGATTGATGTTGAGACTTAAGGTAAGGGATTTCTAGTATCGGTCATATTTCTTAGATACGTGTGACATATTCACTACACACTTCATTCTTGTTGTTTATATACATCCACATTGACATTTTTTATCATGAATATATATAGTTAAATTATATTAAATGTATATTTTTATGTTATTATTTAATTTTTATTATGATTCAAAATATTAATAATGTTGTAAGAGATTTTGGTCACAATTTTAATCCATTGAGACATATGTAATGTTATGAACCTATAATATATTATGAGGTGTATATACAAGAACATTTAAATTTTATATAATTCATTTAATAATTCTCATTGTATTTAATGTTTCTTTTTATTTTAATAATTACTTGTACCTACGATTCAAATGACACAAATATGGTAAATATATTATGTTACAATATCTTCAATTATCAATATTGTTTTTATTATGATTCTGATGATGAAATCATTTCACCCATATCTTATGAAACTCATTAATTTTATTATACTCTAGTTTTGTTATGATAATACACGTGTTACCATTTTTTTACTCTCTTTATGTACCCTTGAGAAAAAAATTTATTTCTTTAAAATACTAATCTTTATCTCTCTCATTGGTAAAAACAACTTTTTATCACAAAACCATCTTTTCTATTTTTATCAATTAATTGAATTATCCATATTAAATATATTAAATATTTACCCGTTTTATAATTTTTAGAAATTTTTTGAATGGAAATTCCATGTTCTTTTCCAGAAGATCCTCCTTGGATTTAAAAGAATATTTTAATGAAATATTTGATTCAATGTGTATGAAATAGAAAATATTTCTAGTGGTAACGAGCCTCATTTTCTTTTACTAATTTGTTATATTTTTTCAATGATATTTTCAAAAAAATTTATTTAGGAAATAATTTATATATTAATATTTATAAAAATTATTTTCAAAGAATTTTTACTTTCTTCATGATACGCTCAAAGAGAAATTTCTTTCAAATTGACATTACATCATAGATGAAATAAATTTACAATACTTAATAATTAATGTGGATATGATTCAATGATAAAATATTTATTATTAATTTTGAATAATTTTTTGATGAGAATATTTATATTAAACTCATTTTCCTTCCATGGTTTATACCTTGATAAAATTCTTATAAACCCCAATTATTTTTTCAAGGGTTATGCTTTGATGAAATACTGAAATGATTATGAAAAATATTTATTTTCCAATAGATATGTTATGTGAAATGTTTATGCAACACATATCTTTTCATTGTTCTTGATAAGATCTTGGTTTTATAATCTTCTTAAACACATTTGTATTTATTTCATAACATGATAGGTGGGTTACATATATCCCTCTAACTTACTGTGTAGTGATTGATATGCCATGAAGTAATCAAGGATGGAATTAGGAGTAGAAATGTTACATTAAGGGACTCTATACACTATGCTAGTTATTCTAGTAATCATTTACTTATACCATGGTTTGGGATGTGAACCCATTACACATTTATAGTCTCAAAAATATTTTATGAACAACGTAGAAAATGAATTTCTATTCATATGTGTATGCCAAAATTCCATTCTATATTCAATTTTTATATTCTCATGGATCTTTTTATCTAATTCAATTATGAATCATGTCTTTTTAATTTTAAATATTTTTTCAATAACACAATATTATGGACTTTGAAATGCAGTTTATGATTTTCAAATGTAATTCTCATGTAATCACATCCTTCTACTGATGTTATATTTGTCTATCACCCGTTTTTATAATGACATAAATTTTGAGATAATCAATTTTTATGTTTGGATTCAATTTTTCGAATAACATAATTTTTTATGATTTTTCTATGACTAGGGATTGTTATGAAGTACATGGTGGTAGATGATAATGTTCAATAGTGAACAATTTGTTTATAATTACATGTTGTTAATAGCATTTTATGTTATTGATCATCAGCTGTCTGTTTGTTTAATACAATAAATATTGATAAATATATGTTTTAATATCTATGTATGAATTTATTGGGTCATCATATATTATGTTTAAATGAAAAATTCATTGAATTTGAATAAGATTACAAATCATAAAAGAAAATATCAAAATGAATGTGGTTTTTCCTTAATGTAGTTGTTGGTGAAAATAGTGATAAATTATCATATGGGAAATGTTATTAATTTCATGAATATAATTGAATTAATCATGAATTAAATATTTTATATACCCATAATTAAAACGGTTTTTGGAGGATAACAATATGAGAGTTGTGGAAATAGCACACACCATTATGGTGGATCACAATACTTCCCATTTTTTCTAGAGTAAATATATTATCACAATGCTTAAAATTTACAATAATTATCTATATCATACCAAATTAGATACATCACCATATAATATGTTTTAAAAAATATATATCTATAGTATCATACAAATAGATGTTTTATATCCACTTTCTTATCAGGTTAAATATGAATACATGGGGATTTTTGGGGAATATGGTGATGAAGATATCTTTATTGGTTATACTCCAAATTTAAGAGGTGGGTATTGTTATAAAAGAGAAACATGGATGATTTTCAAGAAGGTGAAATAAAATTATTGGGATAATATATAAAGGAATTCATATATCTAGATGAAGGTGTTATGAGTGTAGATGAAGAAGTTTAATTTTTTGAAAAATTTAATGAGAATTTTGAAAATCCAGGAAATATAGATTAAAAATGGGTTCAATTAAATGAAACATTCATGAATAGAATTGAATACAAATACTTTATAAATCAAAAATTCTATGAAATAATTTAAAGATCTAGAATATCATTAGATATCTATGAAAATGGACTCAAAATAGTATAACATTGATGTAAACAAAACATTCCGCATTGTATCCATATGCTAAAAAAATATACAAAATAATATATGTAAAATAATAAAGGATCATTCATATGAATTCATATAGGGAGTAGATCATTTACAAAGGCATTTGAGGGTTCTTGTTAAAAATATGTTACAAAAAGTTTATCATAAAAATTTAGTATTTCATTAAATGTTAAATGTGAAAGTAGAGGTGACCTGAAATTAGAAATAATTGTGTAAAAAGTATATTCACGGGTGGAATTACATTATTTCCAAGAGATTTTCATAATATTTTATAGGATTCATACATTTATATTTTTATTATTATACCCTCAAAATGATTATATGGGACATTGTAAATGGATGTCATATCAATATTCCTTAGTGAAGGTTTGGATGTGGATGGTTACATTCACTAACCAAACTGATTCTTTTTTGGATAAAATGAAGGATATATTTTTTAGGTTAAAGAAGGATCATTATTGTTTAAATCCAGAAATAATAACACAATATACCATTTTATATAAAAAATTTATGTCTCTGAAATTCAATAATTTTTATGTGGGAAATAAATATTATATCCTCGAATTCAAATTGGAATAATTAATTATTACTATCAATATAGATGATTTAATAATGTCATGAAAGGGAGAATTAATTTAATATATTTAAATTGACATGATTTTTTTTAAATATAGTTTCCTGGGGATATGATGTATTTCATTGGTTTGGAAATTTATTTAGTGGAGGTTAATATTTTTCATTCTCAATATAATTATATTTGATAATATTTTTATAAATTTGGTTTGAAAGATTCAATGGGGGTTTATACCTGAATTTCAATTTGAATTAATCTACAAAAAGATAGTGGTAGAAGAAATTTTTATATGAAATAATATTTGGAGTTAGCACTTATGGACTTCATTAGGAGTATTAGTAGTGTATTTTTTATATGTAAGACAAATAACCATAAGGGTAAGTGTGAATTACGGTGTTCGATTCATTTTTTCATCAGTTAGACCATGTTATCATTTTTGTAAGAATATCTTGTACATACCAGACTCTAATAATACACAACATCTAGATGCTAAAATTAAATATAGGGATAAATATATTATACTTGGTTCACCAGAAAGTGAAAATAAAATTAGTATATACTGATGGTGAATGAACGTACATGAAGATAATTATACTTATAGTACAAGTTAAAAATGTTCTATAAGTACACACTCTTGATCCTAGGGAAACACTCCCATGTTTTCTCTTCTTGTGTTGATATGAAAAAATGAATTAATGAAAATGGGGAATGATAATTTCACAGAACGGCTCATAAATAACAATAAACACTACACCATCATGGGTAATGTATTAACACAAATGATCCTCCTTGAATTCATAATTATCAATGTATATTCTAATATAATTTTCCTGTATCATCATCTTTAATTGACTCAAATTTTTTCTGAAAATAGAAACATCAACGCACTAATATTCTTCTTATTATATCTATTTATATATATATATATTAATAGGAAAAACTAAATAATATATATTTAATAATTGTTGTCATTATTTTCTATATATATTTACTTATTCACCGAAAATGGTTCATTTATACCTAATGATCCATGTCTACATTAATTGTTATTAAAAAACAACAATTATTGAAAATTGAATCCTTATGAACATCCCCAATTCTCTCAATGTGAACCCTCAAATATTATTGAACCTCAAAAACTATCACTGTTTGAAATACTATATCATAATGTGGGAATATCTAAATAAGTAAAATGAATGAAATCAATTTATGCCTCATCATATGAAATAAATTCATTCAATTACATTAAAAACATCATCATTGGACATAGAATCAACTATATTATAAAATTTATAATTAATATTAATAAACATGAAGTGATAAATTTTAAAATTATCAAATGGTGGAATATTACACATTCTATCAAGAGTAATCTTAAATATCAATTTCCATAGAATATTCGATCATATATATTCTATTACATTTCCAAAAAATTACATTTTTCTTCTAGATAACCCATATGTGTTTGTTTTATAACATTTACATATTATCCCCTTTCAATGATAAACCCCTCACATCCAACTACTGACCTTTACATCTCATCTTGCTACATTTACATATTGTTTGGGTGGCCATTATGTATCACCTTAATAACCATTATGCATCAATTTGTAAAATATTTCATGTATCATTAATCTATTAAGATGGTTAATTATAATTATTGGAATGGTTACATTTAGGCACTGGACTCATATATTTCACTTGTTGGGACTTGTAAAATAATTTGGTGAAATTTATATATTATCCAGGTTATTTTTATGTATTACACTCAACCCTTTAATGATCTACTTCATATGTTTTACAATCTTCTTTTGGATATAATCTTATATATTTACTAGAGTGACTCTTAACTAATGCATTTTTTACATCATAGTGAACTATAATGATTATATAAATAATAAATCTTCTAAATATTAATTTCAAAAATAGATTATAATTTACATTAAAACCCATTTATTCTTCATTATTATTATTCTTTAAATAAAAAATAAAAAATACTTATCTAGAATGTCTTACCAACCAACTTTAGTCTTCTTTAAATGACTCTCCAATCATCACATATTCCAGAATAATTGTAAACAACTATTATTCCAAGAAAGAATTTGGATTTACTATTGATAATTATAATATATTCATAACTTATTTATTATGTAATTTAGGAACGTAAAACTTTGTTAATATACATCTTGCATGCCCACATATATTAATTGATGGAATATCAAATTCAGAACCTTGGGCTACATGACTCTCCCCCTTTACTGTTTTTTATCAATCCAAAATATGATAATCCTATATATGATTTAAAACCCATATCAATACTATATATTTAAATCCTATATATGTTAATCCTTAAAATGTTCCACTTTGTTCATTCTTTTTGTTTATCCATATATTCATGCTTTTGTATTAATCAATCTATACATGATCCCTTATATACAACCACCCCCTATGAAAAGTAAATTTAAGTGTTTTCTCTATTTATTGATCGAATAAATCCAAATAATTATTATAACATACAATGTGACAAAATACAAAAAAAAAATCAATTTTTCCCTAAGTATGTCTGCGTGAAATTTCATTTTATGAAACAAGAAAAAATGAAATTTTCTATAACTGTGTGCATATTTTACGATCAATGGTTCATTATAAAACAAATTAACCATGATTTATATCCCCCTTATCTTCTTAAAATTAAAAATAAATTAGGACCTATAAAAATACTTATCATCATTGTATGCATTATTTACTATTTGGATCAGGTATTTCCACACATAATCATGTTGGTAAATGTGGTCATATGAAAATGCTAAATTGAGTTTTCTCAAATGATTGTGTTTCCAATTTTTCTATTAACATGACCATAACTTAATACTTTTTACATTAATTATTATGGATTATAATACCTCTCTCTATATTTGTTTTTTTATAAAATGGTACCATATCTAAATATGAATTATTCATGAACATTTTAAAAAAATTTGTTTGCTAAAAAAAATATTGGTTGCAATAATGTAATTCCATTTTTATTATCACATCAACAAAAATATCCATTTTTATTCATTTCATAATTAAAAAATTATGTGCATTCCTTTATTACTAAAGTGTAATCAACTTTTGATGTACCAAGATAAATACAATCTTACTACAAATTGAGAAATTCAATTCAATTTATTCCAATAAAATGATCAATATAAAATGAATTTTCTATGCAATATTTCACCAAACCAACATGTATCATGTTACATATAAATATCATTGTAATTCATAAAAAAATATATAAAATTTTAATCTGGTGTTCCTTGTATACACCTAACTATTTTTTTCTAATCAAAGGGGTGGTCCTCATTAGAGATTTTTTGAATCCTGGTAGCCAAATATTAAAAAAAATGATATTTTTCATTATTTTTATGAGATACAATAATCTTTTATTTCTCTTCTAATAATATTTTTTCAAATAATCTACAATAACATTGTTTTCCAACTTTATTAAACATAACATAGATTGAATTTTTTTTCTCTTATTCATTTTAATCTTTAAAAGTATCTCATTTTCGAATTGTTTAGAAAACAAACATGAATCCCCTATTTTGTTTAACATTTATCCCAATAAAATATCTTTGTTCTCTAATATTCAAATATTTCATTTATTGAGATTATCAATCATGAAAATTTGAATAATTATTTAAACATTATTCATTTGAATATGATGTTGTAAACATAAAAAATGATATTAAAAATTCTACTTTGGTTGATTTCACATAAATATTGCGATCGAATACATATCCTCTCAATAAAAAATTCTTTTAGAATGATTATGATAGATGGCATGTAGCCTATTATGCTTGCCTCGAGGAATACATGTTCTTCTTTAACCTCCACACCTTTGATTAACCATCATTGGCAAAAAACTCATTGTGTTATATGGTATATAATAATTTATATATATTATTTTTGAAATAATATCTTTATATTCATTTGCTTTGTTTTAAAAATTATTTTTATGGACATTACTAGAAATAGTCATATTGATTCATGTTTTACAACCTAGGTGAAGGTTTCATCCACTTCAATTCTTTTTTACATGTACAAATCCTTAACAGAGAGATAATTATTTATTCTATATAAACATTACAAGAACCGAACATTAATTTTTTAGCACCAAATTTACTATGATGAAATTTGATGCATTGGTCTCTCCACAGTCTCCCAAATCTAAAACTTCCCTTTTTAAATAACACAAAATTCATGTACTCGATCCAAGTTTAAAATTTTACTCTTTAGTTATATATGGTTATAACCACATTAAAAAATATATTTTTCTGATATATATATCCTACTCCAGGATTGTGTTGGTGAAGAATTATGATCAATAATATTTGAATCATCAGTCTTATCTTGTCAACCTCTCTATTGATTCAATGTATTCTCCCTTTAAGAACTTTATTATTCCCCAATTCAGTATTATAGACTTTATGCCTCTTGGATTTTCTATATAAATAGAATTTGTATATATTTATTATCATTCATACAATTTTTTTTCTTCAAATTTACAATTCTATATATATTATCATCATTTTCTTTTGTTATTTTTATTTCACTTCTCTCATTAATAACGTTCTTCCTCTTAGTGGGATACTTATTGGACATACACTAAATGGTGTCACTTGTAAATAACACTTTATCCACTATATCTCTATATATAACTTGATTCAATTTATTTTAATTGATGGTAATTTTTCTAATGTATAGTTTAATGTGAATAAAATATTGGTTTCTTCCACACCACATAATGTATAGAGTCTTATTCTCTATAAAGATCAACAAATCCAGAATCATTTTACTCTTTAATTTGAAATATTCAATATAATAATTATGGTAGATAAACCTTTTTAGGATCAATTGGTTTTCCATATTCTTACTATTAAATTTCAACTTTCCATTAGACCACAATGAAGTAGTGTTCTATCTAATTAGACAACATGTTTCTTTACATGATTGTTTATGTTATCTTCTACTTCACGAGATATGTAAAAAAATTTATTTTTAACTCCGATAACATTAATTTACCACCATATTTCATCATAGAAAATCATCAAACCCAATTAATAAAATCAGACACTTATTTATTTTCCTACAAGAACATGGTACAAACCATTATACCAAGATCACTAATGAGTAAGATGAATTCTTATAATCAAATATTTTTTGAACATTCAAATAATCATATAATGTGACTGAAATTAGATGGAGAATAATTGAGTAAATTTTTATTTCTTATTGATATTTATTTCCAATTGATTTAATCATATAAATGTATCACATGTATTATCCAATTTTTTTCCAAAATTTGGCATATTAATAACATCTTAGAAAACTGAAATGTTTTTATAGATTTATTTATTGATTTTTATATTTAACCATTTCAAAAAGCAAGTTTATCCTTATAATGTAAGGATATAGTTTTAATCTATGAAACCCATGTGGAATAGTATTTATTTGTCTTTTATCCCATAATTAATAGTTTTTTACTTTCTTTACAATGAAAAAAAACCTTCCCATTGAATGTAACCTGAAGCCTAATGTCATAATATTTGCTAAAATCAATTAGTTATACTGAATACCATAAATATAATGGAATCATGTATCTTTTTTATTATCATTATCTTTCCTTTTCAACCATCTTCTTCTAATTTTTTAAGATATATCATTACTAAAATTATTCATACCATCAACACAATATTCACATTCATCATTACATTCATGATTCTAGTGATATGTGATGAATACATACTATCTAGAATTTGTATATAATTTTTTTTCATTGAAATAATGTATTTCCAAGCTACCCCATACATATTTATCCTCAATTTCAGGGAGAGGTGTGTTTGAGTTGATAGATAATATGGTCTCACCACATTATCGTCCACATATTTTGAGAGAATACTCTCCTCATACTCAAATAGATAATGTTTTTCTGAAGGGGATGTCATTAATTTTTATAACAAACATCTGACATTGGTTTACAAAGTAGAATTTTGAAATTTGATATTGTCTAATAATTTTTCTTTTAGTGACAAATTTTCATTTAATTATAAAAAAATATGTAGAAATAGTTTTGTCTTTCTATTTTTGGATATTTTCATATATTATTTTTTAGTATCCCACATAGCTCTCTTACTCAATACCCTCAGTCATTTTATGTCCACGATACATAAAAAATTATAATTTAAACCACAGAAATATATTATTTTGGGTTACCCTCTATATATTTATATACTTTGGGTATGTTCTTTATTTTTTATGAGTCATTTATGGTCAAGAGTCATCTCTATAATATTTTTATTTTATCCTTTAATGAGTCTCCTACTATATGGGATGTATTTATTTTCTATTAAGACCAATATCAATTCTAGGATAGTGAATATGCACATTTATCATTTTATAAATATTTCATGCAACTCTTCCAAATCGTTATAAAAAATACATACCCCAATAATTTTATAAATTTAGTATCATTTTGTAACTAATGTTGTTTTCTCTTGCTTGGAATTTATTTCAAAAAGTGACAACATCTTATTCAATGTATTGAAATTGAATGTGAATGGATTTTTAACAACTCGTATTTTGATTTCCTAGTAATTAGAGGATCATAGATTCTGTTTAGTGTCATTCCAAACAAATGAGTAGAGATTCTAGAATTCTAAAATGACAAGAAAACATGTAATTAGGGAATATGTATGTTATGGTGATTTTTTTAGAATAATTAAGTAAGTGTGGAAATTTTCTTCCATTATTAGACCTTATTAATAAAAAAATGGAAGTGAAAATCATGGTGATCCATTGGTTGAACAATAACCAAGGATGTTTTTATGTATTTTTTTACATGGATGTTTCTCACTTAAGAAATATGGTGAAGCACCATGTCATAGTGGTAGTCAAGGTGACAGTATGTTTCTTTCACATTTACCAATAAAATATTATGAGTTTTGAAATGCCTAGGGAGATGGTCATGGTTTCATGTTAGGTCCAGGTGAGGTTGAGTGTAACATAGAGAAGGAAATTGTGTGTTAGATATCAACACATCATAGTAAGTGGAGTGGTCAATTAAACCATTTGAGGTTATTCCCACTTTCTATGGTGAAAGAGATGGTAGAATTCTTGGTGGGGCGGGGAGCTAAAAAAAATAGCCACACAATGTTACATATCGTAGTGGTTATCGAATGGTTTAAATGATGTTACGAAAACACATTAGATTCTATAGGGTATCACCATTTCAAACACCTCATTTTTTAATCTCGTATTGACTGGTGGAATTTTGGGAGTTGTGAGCGTATCTATGATTTTATGGTGGTATTATAGTAACCCTATATAAATATAGAGTCTATATAGCCTCAGTTCATTTTTGAAACTATTCCATCGCACCTTATAAAAATATTATGTCATCTTATCCCTCTACCAACTATGATCTAAGTTAATATATCTTTGTTCAAATAACGATGAAAATCAAAAAAGATATTTAGAAACATATCCACATTAGGATGGGTTGTAAAAAAGAAACTGTAAATCAATTTAATTTCCATAATTTATCCCCTACCCATTTTCCTATATAACAGTGCGGTAGTCATCATCATATTTCCTTGAATTGTGAGTTATTTATACAATTAATTAATTATTTTTTTGATTATAAATTCCTTCTAATTAGGATTGGATCATGTTCTAATTTGGATTCCAACTATCTATAAACAACATAATAATCATTTAATAACCTCTAAATTTATTTTTAATAAAATATAAGCATCACTCAATGACACTCTATTCACATGGGTGTGTTGAGAAACCGTTGGACTTTTTGAGCCAAAACGCTAGGAACTACTACATGGTCTCATATTGCGGGTCATTTTTCTTTATAGCTCCACCTAATAGCCGAAAAAACCATTAAACACCACCAAACCCACATTGAGATTCCTCATGTTACATATGTAACCTCCTAAACTACAATGTCCACCTATATGGCAGGTAACATCCCATATTGATCTGGTTTAAACTACACATTTCCCACTCAACATTTCAAAATGACTATAGCCACCACCAAAATCCTTTTTATACTTCCCTATTTTTTATACTCACTCATCCACATCATCTTGATCATTAATAAAACATTGAGGATAATATTTATATATTTTTGGCATACCATCACATGTATTATTACCATATTTTCCATGGCATCTATACATTGGTTCCCTAAAATGTCTACAATAGTTTCCACTATGAAATGATCACATTCTATTTACTCATCCTGATCAATTTATTCTTGATAATGAATTTATTATGGGAATGTGTACACTTGTTATCAACTTCATCTACAATGTGACCACTGACTAAGATGTGGTCGTTTTCAATTTTTCATGTTACAATATTTTGAAACGCTCCATTATTTAGTTTTATTATATACTACCTTCAGAATTCTTTCATTATGTTATTTGTATAATATATCCAATAAACTAAAATTCTAGACGCCTTATAAAAAAAGATAATGAAAAAATTCTCATAGAATCATTTGGTATTATTAAAAATCCACCATTTTTATTTTGATAAAAATATTTAATATTTCTATTACTTAATAGTAGTAAAATTCAAATGGATATTAATATTATTTTAAATATTGGGGTATTCCTTTCAAGCTCAATCTCACATATTCAATGGGGTCATCACTTTATTTTCTAAAACATTATTTACCTTTATGTGTGGGAAGAAACTGCATGAAATATATTCTGACACATCATATAAAATATATTCTTCTAATTTTCATCTACCATTTCACATCAAACATTAGATTCAACCATATAAAGATTAGTAAAATATTTTGGAACCAATTGGAAAAAATATGTGGTTGGATCTCTGATACAATAGTCACCATTATTATGACATTTGTGCTTTATCAAGTTATTGCTTGGATTAATTTACCTCATGGAACACTAAATACCAAAAAATCCACTATTCCTACATATAATGATATCAATGTATGAAATAAGTATTTTTTCAGATAAAAATAACTATTTCCATGTCACTCATGAATACCAATAAAAAACTCATAGTAGCATTGGAGTTTAAAATTTTTTAACACAACCTATAATTTTCCTCCCACATCACACCCAAACATTAGTGGATACAAAATAAATGACATATAGTGTGAGGATGTTAACATTTGTTAAATTTAATACTAAATTTTTAATACGAATTGATGAAAAATAAAACCAATTATATATAATTATTCTGATCAATCATCTTGTTCTTAATATTCCTATGTTGCCTTTGAATTTTTTTATCTACAAACCTTATGATATTACATATTGATTCTAATTATTTATTTCCAAATATGGGTAACAAATCTAGAAAAATAATCTTCCAAATCATCATATTTTGGACATGATAAAAAAATAATCAAAGGATTCCAAACAAAAAATGAAATGTTAGATAAAAGTAATGAGTACTTTTATTATATGGATATTGTTTTTCTCATTTTATCTTTTTCTTGTGGTAAAAAACTAATGTGTTTGTGTCCTTATCATATATTATTTTTATCTCTCATCACATGTTATTTTCTATAATAATCACCCCAAGGATTATATAATAACCAAGATTCTTTCCTCACTTTAACAAATGTTTATAAAAAAAGAATTTCAGAATATTAGTACCTCAAATATATTCCAGTATAGGAATGGTGCTAGTTAAGATAGACCAACACATTTACTTCAAGTTTTTTATTCAAATTTTTATCTTTCGTGATATGGATTACATCATCTATTCTACCTCATAAACTTAAAAAAATTTATTAGATGGAAATGTAAGCATGTAACTAAGAACAATCCCTTCTTTGTTACTTATTACACACTTATCATCATGGATGTTGGATTTGAAAAGATTTTTTACAGTGCGATTCTCCCAAATTGTGGAATTAATCTTACATTAACATGTATCTTATTCAGTTTCTTCAATAATGGATCTCACCTCTATATTTCTTCTCCATTATATATATTTTTTTCATTTATGTTATTTATATTGAACCAAAATAGGATAATTCTTACAAGAGTTTGAATATAACATTATTAGAATAATAATTCATCTTCATTTTATTATACATTACATTAACCTATTTCATATATAGAATAAATAATTTATTTCATCAAAATTTATCTTTTATCATTTAAAGATATTTGGGATTAGAACCCATATCTTATTGTCTTGTATACCTTTTATTGAGTCTATTTTAAATTATCTATAACCTTGAACATATTTTAGAGGTTAGTATGATTTGTTAAAGGATATTAATTATCCTAGTTTGTAATACGAGTGCAGTGTATTTGTTTGAATTTATTAACCTTCTATGAATCCCTCCAATTACAATAAATTTTCATTTGACCTATAATTAATCAAATAAGACATATAACATTATAATAATATCTTATTGGGTCTCTCCTTGATTAAGATGTGGGTGCTACAATTATTCTTATTCCATATTTAGTATTTTTGGCTTTGAAACATCTTCTCATGATATTCCCAATAATTATACAATAGTAGAAATCTAGTTTATCATTCATTTGTGTATTACCTCTTCTAAAACTGGAATATATAATCTATTTTCTTCTGAATTTTGGATGTCATATCTTTTTTCTTATTGATTATTTATTTGGATGATCATTCACCAGTTCAAAAATTTTGTTTATCTAGACCTCATGTTATATGATCTTTTTCATTATTCTAATTCAGCAGTTAGAACATCACTAATATATTTTATGTATTATCCACATTGGTTTGTCTTATTCCTTCTGGATTTTTCTAGTTTGGTGTGAATATATCATTCAATTCCATTTCTTTAGCCATTTACATTCAAATTTCTTAGAGTGGAACTCCAAACATGTCAATTTGTTTATTCATCATTGTTACAACTTTAATCATGATATAATTCAAGGGAACCTCTTCATTATTTTTCAAATTTTTTTTCTAATAATATATATTCAATCATTGAAAAATTAAAATCATCAATTAGTTCCCATAATTTAACCTTATATTTGAAATATGGGATGTCCTCTTAGTTATTTCTTGAAGATCACCTTGATTGAAAACTAGATATTATTTCAACTTCATCATCACATCTCATTTTTTGCTTCAAAACAGAGTATTAAAATCAATATACTTTGCCCATTGTAGTATTAGAATTAGTTATAAAATTAGAATCATAATTTACCCCATTGGTATTAGAATTTATATTTAGATATGATTTATCATGCTCTTTTCCTTTATAAATTTTGTCATATGGTAATCTGTGTACACTTCTTTCCCATGGAAATCTATTAATCCTTTTCAATGAGGCCTCAATTTCAATGTTTCATTGATATGATTCATAGATAAATCATTGTCATCTTATAATAAAAATTCATCCCCCACCCAAACTATTCATGGAACTATAAGTTTATCTCCCATGAAAGAAATTAATAGATTTCCCCATTATTGGGAATTATTTTCTACAACTTTCTGATCCTTTATCATGGATTCCATTTATCTTCACAAGACATCCTAATAAAGTAATAAAAATAAGGAATCATGAAAAATAAATTCATATACTTTTCTAATACAAAATTATGGTCTTACAATTGGTTCATATAGTGATATATATAAGGAATTCCAGGTTGGTTGAATAGGGGTATTCCAGTTAATAATAACTAAAAACATTATAATAAATTATATCTCATTCCTAAAATGGTTATTGACCTCTCAACCATAAGAGTCTTTTTTTTGAACATTTTTATAACTAATTATCTAATTAAAAACACTACGAGACCTTTTTGTTATATATTATTTATCACTCATTCTTCCACATCATGGTGTGAATTCCTACCATAAATATAGGCACTAAAATTTCTATGGTTTCCCATAGTTGGGATACATCCAATGATAATGAATTAGTGATGTTATATTTACCATATATCCCTAAATATATATACTCATAATAAGGGTATCTCCAATTAAAATTTAGTGTTATAGTCTACTATTCTTCTCAGAACACTACCTTACAAATTATATGGACCAATCAATGATTCTCACTAGTCACTCCTTTAACTCTTCCTTCATATTCACACTAATAATAAAGAGGATAACAACAAAAATGACTATAAACATGGATGTCCCTTCATAGTCTAAATTTTTTTTCTTGTATCCCCAGATATCAAGTGATGATATATTGACCTCATGCTTGGATGATTCTTCATATTTTTTTAATATATCCTCACAATACATTCTTACTCATCCAATGAAAATACGACATTATTCTGATTTTTCCATTTTCAAATGGATGTCTTATTTTTCTTTGGTAGGGCCATTAACTTGTGTGAACTACTTATTCTTATTTTTATCACCTCATAAGGAACTATTCTCTCCCAATAGAAAAATATTTTTATATGTAGTATTCTATGGCCACATATATGTGCTCTTGGTAGATCTCGCCTTATTAAAATATAGAGGTCATATGGGAAACTATTATCAAATATATCATCATAGTTATTTTGAAAAAAAACCAAAACCCTATAATTTTCATCCATGTCTTATATAAGAGAATTCGCACATGACAATATCATGGAAAAAAATAAATTTTGTTGGATGATGAATTAACTATCTATTAAATTCATCATTTTAATATATACAAACTCCTTTAAATCAGGCTTATATACTTGCTTAAATTTGAGACCCATATTTTATTAAGAACATAATAGCCTTTAAAGAATTTCCAAAATTATTTCCCATGAAATATTTATACCACCCAATGAAACTCCCTTCATCAATCTGTGTTGCAAAACCTATTGAAATTTTGTCTGAAAACCCATGGGAACTACATCATGGTCATTTTATGTTATCAATTATGGTTTACAAATCCACTTGAAAACCATGACTACCAACAAGAACAAAAATTCCTATAAAAGGATAAATCTTATTTCAAAATTATCCTTATGAACAACCAAATCCTCTTCCATCACATATACCAAAAAATGTCCATTTTCATTGAATTTCATGTTTTTTAACACACGACATCAAATCCAATATGTTCACCACATTGGTTGTTTTTTTCCTTCCCATTTTCACAGGCACTATACCATTAAACCATAATAATTAGTCAGCTAAATAGAATGTTTATTCAAAAAATTTCATTCACCCTGACATAATATTTTACCATATTACCCTTGACTATTTTCAGAGGTTTTATAGAATTCTACAATAAGTAACTCTTTGATTTGGACCATTTTCTATTTATCAGGTTGGAAACTTTATTATCAACACAACCTTATTTAATAGTGCATCGACACATGGATTATTCATTTCTTTCACTGCCCCCAATGACCATAGAATGGTATTGACATATTAGTAATGTTACACTCCTATTCCACTCTATAGTATTTTTTTCAATTCAAAATTTCTATCAGACTTTATTTCGTACTTGGTATAGATAATGAATATAATATATAAACTACTAATATTACTTTTCACAAAATATAATTTTAATTTATTCTTGACAATAGTTAATATTCATCTCAGAGTTATATTGACCATATTCATTCATATTACGGTCTTGTATTATTAATAACATCATTATCAACAAACTCGTTGCAAGGATCATTTATTTTGTCTCTAAATAATAATATTCTCCAATTTTTATCATTTTATCATTGCTTTATATTTAAATATGGTTCTTTTCTTACATCGGGGATTATTTCCACCTCGCTCATAAATGATATTATGATCTGTGGGAGGGGGTTGATATGACTAATAATCAATTACTAACACTCCCCCATACGTAATGTGGGATTTGGGTTCATACACAATTCAGTGAGACTCACATTCCATATCATGGTGTGGAAAACATATAGCCCCAGATAGCATTGTAGCACCATAATTTAAAATTTGTAATAATAATTTATCCCATAATGCTTTCCGGAGGGTTAATCTATCCCAAATCATCTTTAATTTTAGTTTTAAGGATCATCTATGTAGCCTAATCAGGAGAATATTATTTTATTTGGCATAATAGCTCATGGTGTCTTTCGTCCGTAGGGTTCACCACCCACCAATATTCATAACTACAACTTTATAGTGAGAAATATTTTGGAATGGGTAAGGGAACTGATAGGAATTATAATCGATTCATAAAACTCCCCCTGTTCAGATGTATGAAATTGGTTCCACCACCATGCTCTTGGCCTCCCCATCCAAAACATGGTGAAAACATCCATTAGTCCCAAACATATATGGCACCCACTTATTTCAAATATGTACGAACAATATTCAATAAGTATAGTAAAATTTAACAACATTCGTAAAAAAATAAATTATAATTTACTATATAAAATAATTAGAAGGGGGTTGAATTAAAAAAATTTAGAGAACATAGCTACGAATAATACTCTCTATTTGGATGTTATATTTTGGTTAACACGTTAATGTATCTTTTAATTTTCCACTGTAATGATCAGAACATCTAGAACATAGTTAGATAGTGGAGGATAGACTTTGGTTAAAATTTGGTTATTATATCTCATTAAAATGTTTTTTTAAATGGGATGAAATGGATAAATTTTTATAGGTAAATTTAGTGTCATTTTTGTAACTATAACTTCCTAAGAAAATTGATCCGATGTTTCACTTGGAACATTAATAAAAAGCTGAAAATAATAGATTGGGTGATTAGTTAATATTATTAACCCCTCAATAATTTCATATGGACACATTTTTTAATATTCTTTTTATGATTTTGACTATTATATTTTATAATATTTATGAACATTTCATGTAATATGGTTATTAATAAAAATTTATTGAATCTCGTAATTTTTTTCTTCTTATTATCTATATTTTATTGAATTTAATGTAAATATTATCCCTAATTTCTAAAATCATAACCATAATTAATAGAACATGTCAAAAAACGATACTATAAAAAATATTTTTTACTCTTCAAAACGTTAACCATGGGTTTTCTAAATTTAACATAGTTTCTTTATAATTTTTCTCCATAAATAAATTTTATTCATAAATTGTATTTATAAGTTTTTTAAATTTTTCTTAATTAATGATATAGTCATAAATGATATGGTTTTAAAAAAACCATATATTTCACTATTTAATAAAAAATCCATCAATATTGAAAAAAATAAATCAATGATAAGGCAATAATTCTACAAAAAAAGTAAATTAATTCATATAAATTTATATTCCTACCATAAACATATAGATAAATACCAAAATATATAACAGAAAACTTTTTGATAGGAAAATAACTCATAAAAAGTATATAAAGTATTCTTACCCTTATTTCTTATCAATTACAAAATTGATTTTGGTTATATTTTTCATAAAAGAAATATATAATATAGTTAGTATCTATAGATAAGTTGTGTATTTTATTGATTTGTTTTGAATAATATGGTATTTTTGTTATTATTAATCGATTAGTGAATAATAATTTTCTATTTAAAAGTCAATGATTCGAATTGTGTAAAATACATGTGATAAATAAGATAAATATTATTAATCACATGTATATATCATCTTAATTTATAGTCACAAAAACACTTTATATATTTCTATAATATTTAATCATAAGGTAACCTATAGTGGTATTCATATGTTGTGGTCTAGGGAATACCCAAGTTAAGCTATATCCTTTATATGTTCGTGAAAACAATATTAAAAAGCTGTAAATAATTAATCTAATTCTAGTTATTTTCTTATTATTTATATATTTCATAATATGGTAACATCTTATTATGACTTGTAATTTTACAATAATTTTATACTGGTAAATTAAATAATTTTATTTTAAAATATCATGGTTTCATTTTTGTTTCGTTTTTTATTTAGATTTAAACATTGAACACATTTTTTCTATTTTAACATAAATATAAATAATAACATATTCATGCATTATAGAAGTGAAATAACTATGAAGAATCAAATCATTCTACTATACATTGGTCATAAATATTTTAAACTACTTAAATTAAAAAGTGAGTTAATTATTCACATTGTAGTATATAATATAAAACTCTAATAGAGAGAATGTTTTAAAACTAATTATGGAGAAATGAATGGTCGTTATATGAAGCATTTATCTATATAATTATTTAAATCGGCACAATGAGATATGAATGGCCACAATGTAATTTTATCTTGATTGAAAATTTCATGGGTCTCCCTAATATGTTATAGTTAGTGATTGAAAATTAATTTTAATGAATATCATTGAATGGTAACTACAGTGTATAGGTTGATTTATTGTCAATAATAAAAAGCGACGAAGTTGAAGTTGATTTAATTTTTTGATTTGAATTTAAAATTACAATTTCCTTGATGAGGAGGGAATATTATACTTGAAAATATGTATAGAGTCTAAGATAAGGAATTATATAGATAATAAAATTGTTTTATATTATTCTTCACTATGATAATTGTGGAGAATAAGAAGGAGAAATCCAATTTCAATAAGTATAATAATAAATAAATGGAATAATGCTTTTGTTAAATATGATCATTTTGTTTTTATTTAGAATATATATATATATTTTCATTAAACACCATACAAAAAGTTATGAGACATTATATATAATGAGTTCATGGATAAAATATTCTAATTATATCCAAGGTGTGGGAACTACAGAATTATGTTATCAAAAGTGATTCTAAATCATTTTAGGGATATGAAATATAATTTTCAATAGAGAACCTTGTAAAAATATAAAATTCCTACTTTATTTGTCTTTTTAGGAGTGAATTCAACTTGGATTAATATATTTTAATTCACTTAAATACATACCCAATTTATTTAATTAAGAAATATTAGAAGGAATTAAATTCATATATTAATCCTCCCAGTTAGTGAATTTTCACTATTCTTATGGGATATTTTCATTAACACAGGCTAACACAAAGAGGGTAAAAAATATTATCCATCATATACTAGACAATGAATAAGAACCAAAATATTGACAATGAAAATTCAAACAAGAAAATTAGGTTAGATACATAACTTAATAATAATTATCAATTCAAATGTTCTTATTGATTCTATATATTTATCATTGTATTGTCCACAATGTTTGATACAATAAATTTTTAAACAATTTTATAGTATGGGAGTCAAGATATCCAAAATCATAGTTTGATTTATTACATAAATTGAAAATCTAATTATATTTTTGTATACTAGGATAATTTACATACCAATTTTAGGGAGAATTTGTTATATCTTTAAAATTCTTCAGCCATTGAGCAAGATTCCCAAATAGTTGTGGAAGAAACATTGGAATCACAAATAGAATCTCTAAAGAAGGAGGGGTGAATTGCATAGGTTTATACCCTAATGAATATATCAAATTCTATAAAAATCATCAATGAATATTATTAGAAAATGAAATTAATTTCATCTGATTTTTTATATTGTTAGACGGATTGGTTTTTATATCATCTTGAGATAGATGAACGGGTAGAAGAAAACATAATAATAATCATATGAGATTACTAACAACAAAAAATTGTGGAATTATAAGGATTTACTATTGAATTAAATATAAATGATTATTATCATTCTATTTTCTATTCATTAATCACAGGATATTATATTTTTTGATTTCAAAACCTATCATATAATTATTATTATACAGAAAAAATAGTTAAGAATATTCCAGATCGTGTAGTTATTTCATCCACACCGTAAAATTAGAATTCAATAAAACAAAGGATCTAATTATAAAAGTTACCTTGATTGATTCATTAAGGGTCATGTTTGAGTATATTGATAAAAATTTATTTTTGGAAAATACTCTAAATAGAACTACTATTTTGACATCAATTACTATTGAGTTTAATACTTCAATGGAAATAGTGTGTACCAATATTACCCAATATTACTTTATATAATTAATTACATTAATTATAGATTTATGACAGGATAAAATACGGATTCCATAAATTATTGAGAATAAAATAGAAGTAACTATTTCTAAATAATCACAAGCCTTGGATCCAATAGAAGTAGTACTGACTTGATATCAAGATTCTCCAAAATTTTCTCTTTATTTGCATAAAAAATATTCTATTTTACTTGAGTGAGATATTACAAAGACATCTCCAAATTCACATTATTTTTTTAGATTGGTACACTTTATCCAAATATATAACATTTGGTATAGAAAAGTATCAGGAATATGACCATACAATGATCTTTTAATGAGTTTGGTGAGATGTTATTTATTCATTGGAACATGATCATTGCATTTGGGTATAAATAAATTCATTACCACCCATTCCATGTATATGTAATGTTTATAATCAATGAATAATAGAATATAGAGGCATTATTTATTTACCCTTCTAGTCCTGATGTACACCTAAAATGAGGTAATTTATGGGGTCTTTATGTTTCATAATTTATTTATAAAAAGTAAGAATTTTTTTTTTCTGAAAATAAATATTGATCATGTTTTGTAATGAAAATCTAATATAAAATTGAGAATGAAAAAAAAATTACATTGTTAAATCATAAAAGGATGTAACTTTGGATAATATATCAATAATGTTTATATATGGAAAATAACCACTACTTTAGTACTATATGATGATGATATATAATAAGACTTCATGACAACTTCCTAGTCCAAAACCTCTTTCATTATTTCACACACTACATCGTAGAAGATCAGAAGATGTTATCAAAATATTGGCCAAACCCACAACATTTATAATTAATAATTAAAACAAAACTAGAATTATATTTTCCATGTAAACATATTCTTAAATATTAGTTAGTCAATGAGATAAAAGTTGTCGACACCTACAAATCCCATTCATTAATTATTTTTTTCCCAAATAACCCATTTCAGTATTATAGGTTATCATATGTGGGATACTTATGATTCATTATTATTCAAAATATTTTACCTTTTTATCTTTTGTGTCTAATAATTCCCACATCTAGAAAAATGATCCCTAAAAATAGAGGAATTATAATTTTAAAATTTGAAATTTCAAATAACCCAACAATTCTAACATTCATAAAATCCAATATGGACCCTGTATTTTATTCTAGTATATCAACAAAACTGAAATTAAATAATTTGTTATTAGTTTCCTAATATTAATTCAAACTTCCATAGAAATCAAATTCATTAATTATTTTCAACTGGTGAATATTTCAATGGAAATAGTGCAACATTTTAATTAATGTATTAATTGGTAAATTTCTCTTTAAACTACCCAAATTTCCACAAAAGTATAGGATTGGAATACAAATTTTGAACATGAAAACATGTTTTTGTTGCTAGGTTTTTGACCTTCCATCACTGCATTGTGATTCCAAAACATACAAAACCATTGAATTTATCAAAATATGACTTCTTAATATAACCTATTATTCCATGGAAATTGTTTTGAAAGAAAATTATAACCAAACCAACCAATAAATAAAATCACATCATGATCTTACTACCATGTTGTGATATTTTTGACTCCAGAAGATCTCAATGTTTCTAAAAATTAATAATCACATGACACATTTTATTATGATGTGAAATCGAAAAAACTAAAAATATGAAAATGAAAGGATCCTTATGGAATCATTTTT
The DNA here is from genome assembly GCA_963277665.1 of Viscum album. Classification (NCBI taxonomy): domain Eukaryota; kingdom Viridiplantae; phylum Streptophyta; class Magnoliopsida; order Santalales; family Viscaceae; genus Viscum; species Viscum album. Next base: position 1,882,378,213 of record OY728136.1, read on the forward strand.
TTATAAATGGTTGGGGGTAGAACCCATTTTATTGAACATGAAAAAGAAACCTTTTTATCACTTAGAAAGAACAAACCCATTACAAGAAGGGAATACATACTTAAAGAACATTCCAGAAAGATCACACAAGTTCAAAATAAAAAAACATCCAAGAAGGCATAAAAAATCTCACCACCTCCTCTCCAGAAATTGAACCATTGAGATTAATTAAAAAAAATTTTCACCCCCTCTATCATGAAAATGAACCATTCGAGTGGCACGACATGTAAGAAAACCTATCCAACAAAAATCTAAATGCAGGGGAGAGTGGGATTAAAGACATAATCCCAACATTCTCTCTTTTAATCCACCCACCCGACAAATCAAGAGTGTAATCTTAGTGATTTCCACGTAATGCAATGAAAAATGAGAATGAAAAACATTGAGAAACTTCCAAAAAAAGGTATCCATTCATCCCTTAAACAGAGGATGCAAGGTGGATGATATGTTCCCTCACACCCATTCCTCTTTTCAGGCCATCAACCCAGCAATACCTGCAAAACATTATACCATATCCAGATGCAATGAAATAAACAAGTATCTATAGATAAATATGATTCCAAATAACATGTGGAGCCAAAGAGACCAATATAGAGTAGGATGAAATTCTAGGGAATCACTCCTCAGTAGTGAAAATAGAACAATATACAACATAATACAATCAAAACAAATAGCAATAGAGCTCCATCTTATCTAACTATAGAATCACAACCATATCCACAAAAAATATCCAAATAACACCAATAAAGTCATACTAGAACATCAAAAACATACTTAACTAAGGGCAAACCCATACCATGAGCCCCACATGTCCACAAACCATCTCCCCACAAGAATCCACCCCCTGATATCACAACAATAAAATGAGAAATGGAATAACTGAAACCCATACATTTCTAAATCTGATATGTGGTGAATCAAATCCCCACCAATGTTCAGGCGATGCGATGAATCTAGAATAGTTGCAGCCACCATAATCAAAAAATCGAAAGCGGTATGATCCAAGGTGTAACTAAGACCTATGGAGTCAAAACAGACAATGCTGGCGGAACTATCATGGGTAGAGGCATGAAACTGTGTAATCTAAAGTGATGCTCCGAGAATGGAGATGATAAAAATATCGTTGATCTTACAAATGATTATAAAGGTCACTGATCAAGCGAGACACCAAAATTTGGGAACCCACCATACAGTAATGTGAGAAAAGCGTAGGTGAGGGATAACTCCTCCATTTGTTAGCAATGAAATTTTTCTTTCATGATTAAATAAGGTAATGAATATCTCTTTATGGAATCCTTCTTCATACACTGTCATTTTAAACTCATAGTTTTATTAAAAAAATTATTTTAATCCACATGGCATGTAATATATTTCACAACATGACCAACCCTTTATTTACAAACATTTATAATTCTCTCAAAATTCATCAAACACATTTAAAATACTTCCAAACCAATTTTAATTTGAAAAAATCACCTTTAAAAAATCTATCCAATCAAAATAAATGTTGTATCATTCTCTCCCATTATATTTTATTTTAAACCATTGGTTAAAACATCAATAATATATAATATATACCCCTACGATTGATATTATAGTTCCTATGATAGTTATTCTCCCATTGACCCCCATGAGACATTTTACCAAAATTTATCTGATCATGTTCTTCTACAAATCAATCCTCCTCTAAATTATTAATTTTTTCCTAATTGATAATGAAATTGTATGGGTTCTCTCAGTTATTTTCAAACAATTTTTTCATAATCGTTGGTTCCACAACATTTTTAAAAAAATTTAGTTCAGTATTAAACTATTATCTTTTTCTATGTGAGTTAAATATCATCTTGGAAAATATATTTACTAATAGATATTGTGTAGAAACAAATATTAACATCACAGTACTTCTCACCACATTTTATTTGAGGAATTTATTTCGACTCTCAAGGTTATTTATGTGATATTATTATTCCAATATTTTTTAATTCAATGGAAATTCAGTTATCAATGTTAATCAACACTAGTTTTTATACCCATATAATAAGATATTCCATCAATTTATTAATTAATATATGTTGTGTACATGGTTGGGAAATAGAGATATACTCTTCATCTACTATACTTGATAAATCAAAAACTGGTTACATAATTTTATATAATATAAAATTTCATTGAATGTATAATTATCTAAAACATTAATTTTTTTGATCATCAATTTGACAAGACCAAATAACATAAAAATTTTCTAATATATCCAACCTTTTTACTGTCATAAAAATATAGTATATCTTAGTGTTCATAGAATATACCTAATAGTTTTCATTAATGGATGAATGATTTATTTATTAGAAAATCCTTTGAAACATGATTTTATGAACTCACTATAGAATATTCCTAGACTCATTATCATTTTATAGAGTAAAATTCTAATTATTATTTTATATAAATTTGAATATATTTCATTACTATTTTCATTCTTTCTAGTTTACATCAGTCTTCTATCAATGTCAAACCCATATTTCAATATCCCAGTTTAATTTTTGATAGTACATCACTTGAATAATTAATTTTTGAGAGATAAAACAACCTTCCTTGAAATATATATGCATACGTGATATTAAATTAAATTATAAAATTAAAGGATTCTAAATTTATGAACTTATTAATTGACCATATTAATCAAAAAAAAATTCATATTTCTTCTAGATGAAATGGAATCTTCATAATTTTTTTAAAATAAAGTACTATTCCCCAAAAATATATAAATATATTTTTTGATCAACCCCTCTTTTCTATAATTATAGATTTAATAGGAATGAATCTATTCATCCATACCAGGTTGGTGGTCAAGAATTCATTCCATATAAATTCTTGTTTACCCTATATACTAAAAAAATCATTTCCATGAACTAATCCAACTGGTTGTTATATATAAAAATCTTAATAAAGAACCCATAAAAACGATGTTTTATCATTCATTTTATAATTTTTAAACATTATTTTAATAAAAACTACTGATAATTGTATAATAGACACCACACATGAAACAATAATGAATTTATCTTTAATGTGAATTCATTAAACCATAGAAAAAAACTTTTATGTCATCCTTTCATTATTATAGATATTTTTTCCATTTTATACCACTAATTAATAACAAAGCACTTTATAGAAATCATAATTTGTTTTTTATCTACAAAGCCCAATGTATAATTTTTTAAAAAGGATACAAAAATTATATAGAAATTTCAACCACGATTCATCCATTTTTAATTTTTCAAAAGAAGTGGGTTCTATATGACCTTAGTGATTGTGTGAAATGGATTTATAAATTTAATTAATTCGAAATATTAATTATATGAAATTTACAGTTTACCGTCTGTTATATGCAACACAATTCTTATCATTAATTTCATGTAACATTGAGTTTTTTGAAAACTTTTGTTATAGATAATGTTGGGTATTACCAAAAAACAATATGTTATTATAATATAGATAGTTACCATCAATCCATTAGACTGGATGTAATTAGTTATAATGAGTAAATTATTTATTTATATTCTACAATAACAATTAAATATAAATTTTGAGAAAAATCAATATAAATTAAATGATGTGTTTTTATGAAAATATATTTTCTCCAAAAAAATCATTTTATCATAATAAATTAAACTAATCACTATTTTTACATGATATTAATTATATTTATATTATATATATTCAATATTGTTTTTAGATTCATCAAACATGTTTTATATGAATAAAATAAAAAAATCTTGTATTAATTAGGAAATGTAGTATTTTCTCTAAAAGATAGATTTGCTGCCTTATAACCGAAAAGTTTTCTAAAAACTAAATAATTATAATTTTATTAATATATTTTTAAAAATCTTTGTATATAAGAATATAATATTTACATTGGTTTACATTTCTAAAATTTCATGATAGTTTACAATTATTGATGGATAGTGAAAAATACTACACTTTAATTGAAAACTGATTTCTTGTATAAATAATTTAAAATGATGAAATATATTTTGAAATTATTTTAAAGTAAAAAATAGGTAAATTATACATATATTTAACAAATTTATGTCATTATAATATTTTTTATGTCAAATATCAATATGAAAACATTTATAACTTTTGAACATTTTATCATTAAAAATAAACTTTCTCACCATGTCTATGGGAAAAATTTCAACATAATTTTAAGCAATTTTATTTTTTAATTTTCTCAAATGGTTACCATATTTTGTAATAATATGATTAAAATTTATATAATAGGTCCATTTTATTTTTGGGAAATTTGAATATTAAACATAGTAATTTGTATTACAATTTTTAAGGATAAATCATACAAATATGGGTAAAAATAATTATAAAAAGAATTAGCCAACTACCCATAATGATAACCTAATTCTATTGGATGACTGATTTTTTAAAATAATCATCATTTTGAAAAATCCATGAGATATTTTATCTAATTGAATGATTTTAGTCTTATAAGGACTCTTCCATAAACATTATATTATCTAGTAAATTTCATTAAAATATGTTTTTTAGATTCCCAATGATCTTTTTGGTTTAGAGTTTTTAAAATTGAATAAATAATTAGTAAATATAAACATGTATTGATAAAATATAGATAATTACAAATAATATAATTTTTTCATAAAATAATTTTTTAATAAAAAACAACATATATATTCATGAAAATACTGCACAAAATTTATATTATCCTCTCCTTTTTCTTTTACCCATCCTTAATCCCTATGAAAAACATTATAAAACATTGTATGGCCACAAAAATCTCAATAAAAAATTAAAAACATGGATATAAACTATTAGTACATTAATAATTATAAACATATGAAATAATTTTCACAAAGTCATTCTTATCACCCAATAAGTAGCATATAGTTACTTTGTTAAAACGTGACATTTCCACAAAACCTAAAAAAATTAATACTACCTTAAAGGGGGATAAAATAATTAATTAATGAAGATATTAAAACACATAATTACCACAATATTATTAAACCTATTTTATTCTTAACAATGTAACCCTCTTAGCTTCCTTATGATGTAACCATCATGGCAAGCTTATGGTGTAACCATTGTATTTACACTTAGAGTAACTATAAAGTTGACCACCAAAATGAAAATACTAAATTCATTGGATGGAGTTTTAGGTCACACCCTTCATCATAAAATATTCCCATGAACTTAAACAAAATTATGAAGTACTATTATTATTGTCATAAAAATATTTTGTTAGAATTAATAAAAATTGAAATTTAAAATATGATTGTTTTAAGGAAATATCCCTTACAGATATTATATCATTGATTTAAAAAATGATAAAATTAATGAAATATATATATTCGATGTATATAAACATTATAAAACATAATATAATCAAAATTTACTACAAAAATAATCATATAATAACAAAATCAATAATTTAAAAGGTTAACCCAAATAAATGAAGTTTAGTTAAGAATTATCTTTCTTCTGGTTCGTCAGACATCAAACTTATTCAAACATAATTCATAGTTGTTTAAATAGTTTTATTAATATATTATATAAAAATAATAATATTTATAATTACTTATTTTATATTCTCATAATATCTTTCCACGAATTTATTAATAATTTTTCGTTGTTTTTATTTTTCCAAGTGAATTTATTTTATGGTTTCTATTGTATGTTTATTATCGATATTCTTATCAGAAGGGAGAAAAAATTCATAATTGGAATTTCAGGATATGAATGAAATTATCTAATATTAAATGGTATTATATATGATTTTTTAAACGGTAAGAGGATGAATATTTTTATAAAATAATAGTGATGAAAGTTAGTATGTTTTGGTGAATTTTGATCATTAGGAACCACTTTTGTTTTCATAATTAATATAATGAATAAAAATTGGTTCTAGAAAATAATATATGACATTTATAATAAAAAATTATTAAACCATATTAATGTTTTTATGTGTAGATATTAAGAAGGTAAAGTAAATTTAAAACACATCATCCATGATGTAGGTAAATCGACACGTGATAGAAAATGTATATATTTTTAGAAAAAAATTGGAGAGGAGAAGATGTTTGATGGTGACTTTTTCTGTAAACATGATTACATTTAATTATATATAATATACTTGACTTTTCATGCATCTTCGATAAGGTGAGGTTAATATAGTAGAAGAAATGAAAATTAATTGAAAATAAAATAAATGAAAATTAAAGGGGATATTTACCTTTTGAGTTCCCTTCCTAGAGAGCCTCTATAACAACATAATTTTTTAAATTTTAGTTAGACCAAAGGGTCTCATTTGTCAAGAATAGGTTTGTTAAGGGATTTTGTTTGAATTTTATCAAGCTAAAATATATTATATGCAATGAGAAGAGATGGGGAGGGGGTATTTATAGTGGAGAAGATGGGAGCCTACTAATTATTATTTCTAGTAGTTTGTTAAATTATCTTAAAAATATGAACATTTTGCGAATTATCATCAAAAGTATTAAATTAATGAATAATGTTCTATATTATGGTTGTTACAACATTCATGAATCAATTTATTGTGTATTTATCATATGTTGTATATATACCATAAATTATCTTATTTTACTATTAAAAAAATCAATTATTACTCTACTATTAAAAAAATTACCCAAACATTTTTCTAAGTGTATAATTAAAAACTGAAGACCATTTCATTAAAATAATTTTATACATATGATAAATTTAAATTTTAACTAAAATCATTATTTATTCAAAATATTACTATTTGAAAACTATAATTGAAATTATAAAACCTATAAAATTTCAATAAGGTCTAAGAAAATTATCTTATAATCATATCACAGCAAAATATTATTTCGTGATTATATTTTAGTGAAATTTATTTTTAAAATTGATTATTTTATTTATATAATTTTAATTACATATTTATAACTTACAAAAATACCAACACATAAAATATCATTTCTAAAATGTTTATTTACATATTCTATGATATAAATATATCATGATTACACTTATTGGAGAACATAAATTTTATTTATACTCTAATAGGTGAGGTTACTATTCTATTTTCTTGATTAGTAATCATAATGGCCATGTTACTATTGAAAAGTTCGTGTTATTATTCCGAAAATTAAAATTCTTTAATTTCCAACGATAGAACTTATTTCATTATACATTGATAAGGATTTTGACTATTTAATTACGAAATAAAAATAAATTATTTTATATGTACGTGGGTTGTAAAATTATCCTACCTTCTAAAAATTACAACCTCATAATTTTTTTATTTACATATTAAACAAGTGATTAAACCATTATCACATAGATTTTTTATTTTTTCTTGTTGCTTCATTAACCCTATGGTTTCTATAAAGAACCTAAAACTATGGATTTACCTTATTACATGATTAATTCTCTATACATTCAACAACATCAAACCGTATTTCTTTACAAGAATGGTTCCCTTCCAACTGAACTACCTCTAGGCTTCAAAGATTAGATGGATTTTCACATACATTCATATCATCGAAACATGAAAACATTTTGTATCTATGATATAACCATAGGTAAAGATACTCATTTTTAAGACAGTCCAACATTATCATTTATTTGATAAGTTCAATGAACTGTTGACTTAGCCTTCATTCCTACAAAAATGTATAAAACATTTCCATGGAGAGATTGAAAGAAAAACATGGTCACCTACATCCGATGAAAAGTACATCCAACCATTATCTTTATAAAATTACTTCATGATACTTGTTTTCCACATGTTTTGCTGAATCATCTTCACCTTCTCATCCACTTAGTCTTATAATTATGGTCCCTTCAGCTTCCTTTCCCTAGATTCTTCCCAAAATGTTGGAGTTCCACACAAATTTTTATATAATGCCTCAAATTGTTCCATCTATATACTGAAAGAAAGTATTTTATTATATGAAAACTATAGTAAATAAAAACGATGATCCTGACATCCCTATTTGTCTATTGAAAATGGTCAAATCATATCCTTTATTTCCTGAATTTTTCAATTGTTCTTTAAATCAGAATGAGGCTGAAAAGTGGTGATGAAATTTAATTATGAACCCAATTACATTTTATGTCTTTCACAAATGTTATATGTGAACTAGGTATTACATTATGATATAATGGAAAGTGGAATGCCATGTAACCTGAAAATATCATTGTGGTATAATCGAGAATTCTAATGCAAATACATAGTTTCTCTAATAGGAAGGAAATTTTGAGATTTACTTAGTTAGTCAACAATAACCAAAATCTTATTGTAACCTCATGAGGTCTTTGTGAGTCCCACCATGATGTCAAGTGATTTATTTTCCCATTTCCACTATAGAATTGGAAAATTAAGAATCATCCACTTTGGTACTTTTCACTATACATTATCATATTGACAAGTCGAACATTTCGTTGAAAAATATGAGATATCTATTTTCATTCCATCCAACCAGTAATACACTGAAAAATATTTTTACATCATTATGCTACCTAGATGAACATAAAATTGAGAACTGTGAACTTCAGGAAACAAATCATTACCAAAATGAGAATCATAAGGAACATATAATAATTTCAAAAATCTCAAAATAAATTTTTTATGAACATTAAATTATAGAAACAAACATTATTTGAACAATTATAACTTTTTATATAAATTATCATCTTCATTCAAAATGTACATAAATCTATCTAGTAGAGATGACTGCACTAGCTCCTGAAACAAAAAAACAGAATTTACAACACCAAAAACATATATGACAAAATTTATCAAATCATTAATCAAGGTTTCTTGTTTAAAATGTAACATGGATAATGAGGCATGATGTTTTTTCCCAGGGAATCCATCATGTTGATTGGTTTTCTAGGATGTTAATTGATTGTGAAATCATTATCCTTTATCTGTTCAAGTCATCTTCTCTTCCTCATGATTAATTTTTTATAAGTTAATATAAAATTCATACCATTATGGTTATTTTATATTTTATATTTGGCTCTGTATAAATGATTAATCCAAATTTTCAAGGGGGAAATCACAACCTATAATTCCAAAACATGTTTGACAGAATTTAATTCGTATGGTTTTAGTTTCCTTTATACTTAAGTGATTACATGATAATTATTTTTTAGAAAACAACCCAGTCCCATCAACGAAACATAACTGTAGATAAAAAATTTACCATTTGATGAAGGAATGTAAAAAAATAGAGGATTCACAAATCACTTCATCATTTTCTAAAAAAACATCACATTATTTTTTACAAATAAATTTAACCCCATTTTATGCCATATTAATTAGTGGGATGGATTACAATGAAATGTTTTAACGAACCCTCTATAAAACCAAGAAAATCAATAAAAGATAAGTGACTCTGTAACAGTTTAGGACATTTCCATTCATTAACCACATTTTTTTCCAGGATTAAATTTTATCGATTCTTTTTTTAAAGATTGGGGTTGATGTCTCATTTATTATTTAATGCAATGACCTCTTTCAAATAGGGTAGAGGGATACCCATTACATAGGCTGATTGCCCACGACTAAGTGGAATGAATAGAAGGCCCAAAAGACCATTTTTTGTCCCCAAAGAGCCTTTCGGTGATTAATACTACTACAATACCTATGTTGTTATAGTAACTGATACAGTACCACTACCTCTACAATTACTGTTGCAGTGCCTCTACCACTACATTCCTACCGCTGCTACAATTCCATGGTAGCTACTATACTACTACAGTATATGCTACAACACTACTATAGTAATTGAGAAATGCATCCCTGCACGGATTTGATCCTGGGTCTTTTGGATTAAATGTATCACATTTTATAAATTTTCTATATTACATATTTTCTTTGAGAGTTTTCAAAACAATCCCTGTATTTTTTTATGATCCTCATTAATTAGTGAAAGGAAGAAAATATCTGCAAACCCTATTGATGGAAAAAAATAATGTTTTCAGGTAATGTATCTGACAAATAACAATAAGAAGTTTTTTATATTTCTTTTAAATTATTATATTTCCCCCTGGTGTTTTAACTATATGTTCTAGTCTCAATTATTTATGTGAAATTTCTAATTTACCAAAAAACAAATCTACAAAATAATGGAATATGTCGACCCCATATCAAATTTGAAATTTGAAAAATATGAGTAAAAAAATTACCTAATAACACTTAATTAGATGTCTCAACATCTACAAATTTGATGAAAATTATCTCACAACATCTTTCTCTTAATAATAACGATTATTTCCATCATTCATATCATTACATGGGATGGTATTTTAATAATGACCCATCTCACCACATTTAATACAGTTTATTTCTTCTTATTAGAATGAATATTAAGATCATTTTAATAACAATATCATGCCATATATCCATACTTACCACATTGAAAAAAACATCTTTGTTTTGGTAATTCATTCTGCAATGTTCCTTTTACAACACCTTTACAACCTCGATGTAAGAATTTATTACCTTCATATTTCATTGATGGATTCTTACCCATCGCTTCACATCAAGATCACTTGTTCATATTTTTTGAAAGTACACATGATCATTAAAAACCCCATTTATACCCTCTTAGTACATTAGATAGGATTCTCAAAACATTTTACTTCACAGGTGTCCAATTCCCATGGATTTCATGGCTTCTTCCCTGAGAAAAAATGATTAATTTTTCTATCAAGATCCAAAATATGATTCGGAAGTTGTGTTACCAATAATGTGATATTTTATTCATAAATTTATACTAAATACTCTTCATTTTGTTTCAATTCACGGAATATAATTTATATTATATGTCTATCCACCAAAATGAAAACAAATTCATTGAAAATATTTTTAAATTCATTCCATTCCAAGGCAATAAACTCCTCACTATCCCTGATACTATTAAAAATAGACTGCCACTTGTCAACTTTATCTTCATAACGAAAATTGGAATGACAAAACTATATATTATCTAAACACCCCATGTCTTTAAATAAGTTTTCAAGTGCCTTAATCCACTATTCAACCCTTGCTGGGTCATAAGATCCAATGAAATAAGGATGATGTTTCCTCATAAAATGATCTACTATAATCAAGTTACCTTGTGGTGGATTTGGTAGTTCCCTTTCTTGGATTTCACTACAATTTAGATTCTGCATCGATTGATCCATCCCTATGGAAAACCGTTTCATTCTAATCCTCACAATTCCCAGTTGTGGATGGAAAAATATATCATCTTCTCGATGCCTTTGGACATCAGCTTCCTTATTTATTCTATAGAAGGACTTTATGAATACATATATCTTAGATGAAGCAACATGGTAAATATTAAATTATATATCATTCCAACATAAGGTAAAAATCATTTATGGTATTCAATAAACATAATACTAACCATAATGTTCTATAAACCATGATATCATACCAACGAAAAGGACTGAACCATAAACATTACCGAATCTAGTAAATTTCTTTTGAATTTACTTCATTGCATTTGAAAAGAAACTTTCAGTATAGGTTTTTATAATTTTAGGTAATAATTAATACACATCAACACATAACCATACAAAGTGGATAATAATTAGTAAATATACATGATTTTATAGTCTTCTTAATAAAAAACATGAAATATATTAATGAAAAGTCTTCAAAACATTCATATTGTCATGTCATTTTCTCCTTCCAATCCTTATAACCTCTGAAAAAATTTAAATAATAGGATTAAAACAAAAATAACAATAAGGAGTATAAAAATAAGGAGTGAAATTGTTATTACATGAATACATATAAATATATGAAATAATTTTCACAAGGGAATACATATCACCCAATGATTATCATGTAGTTACATTGTAAAAACACAAGACTTCCATAAAACATAGAAAAAAATAAGAGATACAATAAAATTAATTGGGGAATTAATTACATAATATTTTAAAACACATGGATAACGTATTTTTTAAACCCTCATTCTCACCATTCAATGTACACCTCACGACAACCTTACGACGTAACCCTCACAACTACCTTATGGTGTAACCATCTTATATACACTAGGAGTAACCATATGGTAAATATCCAATATAATCATTCAAAATTAACTGGAGGAAGATATAGTTCCCAACATTCATGATCAACAATTCCTATGAACCAAAACATAATCATGAAATAATAACACCTATATAAAAAACAGTCCTTTAGAATTTATAAATATAGACATTTAAAAGAGTATTTTTAATGAAATATCCTTTACTAATACCATATCATCGTATAATTAATTATTATAATGAAAAAGAATATGTATATTCATATTAAGTAAACATTATACAAAATAATATAATCAAAATTTATTTCATAAATAATCATATCTTGAAAAAATATATGAAGTATAAGGTTAAACCTATGAATGAAAATTTAGTCAAGAATTTTATTACCTTAGGTTTGTTATACTTCAAACATATTCCAAAAACCTACATAATAGTTTAAAAATTGTTATTAATATATTACATAACCATATTATGATTTATAATCACTTATATAATATTCACATAACATATTTCCAACTATTAATTAATAATATTATTTTATTTTCATATTATTCGAGTTCATTTATTTCATGGTTTCCATGGTAGAATTATTATATATTTTCTATTTGGAAGGGATAAAAACTCTATAATTCAAATTTAATGTTATTAAATGAAAAAGCTATTAAATGATATTATATATTATTTTTGTTTTATGTTATTAATATGATTTATCATATGAAAACATTAGTGATGAATGTTAGTTTATTTTGGGGAATTTTTATGATTATGAACAATTTTTTTTAATTAATATTATTTATAAAAATTAGTTCCAGATGATAAAATATAATATTTAATAAAAGGACCCAACCATATTAAGTTACATAATTTTTTATTAAGATAATAATTCACTTCCTTTCACATTAATGATCATTTTAAGTTTATAGCTTTAGAGAACTGGTACATAATACATTCATAAAATTATACATTATTACAGAGTGGATACCATGAAAACAATATTCATTTCATGAAAAATATAAAACATTTCACATAAAAATTGATTTCATTGACTAATCGTAAAACATTTAACTTGGATTCCTTATTTTATCTTATAAATCCTTATAAAATTTTAAAATAATTTATCAACTATGGATCATCACAAAATCTTAGTAATGAATATGAAGAGAAGGAAAGAATACATGAGTCCATGAGAACTTGTAACGTAGGAAATCATTTTCAAAAGACTTACGTGCCACCCATATATACTTAATTTGTAAAAAAAAGATATTTAAAAAAGATCCAAAAAGAACATAAGAACATAAATAAAATCATAATGGTATCTTTGGGTATTACTTACATAATTTTGTAACCCACTCATCTACCTTATAATTTCTAACCCTCACGACTTCCTTTCAAATTGTGTAACAATCACAGTTACACTTTTAGTAACCATATGGATGACCTAAAACATACACATACCCAAAGCATTGGAGGGATATGTAGGTCACACCCTTCATCATAAACAATTCCCATTCACCAAAAAATAATCATACAAGATGAATAATATCATATAAACATTGCTATTGAATTTTTAAAAATAGAATTTTAAAAGAGGATTTACAAGAAAAGCCCCTTCAATAAATAATATAATTGAAATGTGATATAATGGAGTGGATGGAATATGTGTAAAGAATAAAAAATGCACATTATTGAACATATTATATACCAAACCCGTCACACAAACAATTTTAAAACCTCATAAATAACGATGTAGAAGGTTAGCCCAACGAATGGAAATCAGGTTAATAATTTCCTTACCTCGTGTTTGTCTTACTTCCAACTGGTTTAAACATCCATATAATGGTTAAAACAGAGTTATTAATATCTTTCAGAAACATATAAATCTTTATAATACCATATATGATCATTTAATTACATCATTTTATCCTTTAATTTTTTTTATTTTGTTCCCTGCACTGTTTTGGGATAGTTCATTACAGGATACTCATGATTGGTTCAGGATGGATTTTTCCTGTCGATTAGAAGAGAAACACCAGAACTGGAAGGAAGTTATATTTACATATTTACGAAACCATGCATTATACCATTTATCATTTTTAATTCTTACAATGGGATGATTCTTATTTTAAAACATTAATGATGTTCGTTTAGATCATTTTAGTGGTTCTTGGATAATAATGGCCTCATTTGGTTTTATAAATTAAATACATGGGAACAAAAGAAATATAGAACCATTGATGAAACATAATATGTATATTATATCTTGGTTCAACTATAAAAATTGTTTCATGACCAGCCTTGAAATAATTAATGCAAATTTAAATCACATTGTCCATGATGTCGGTAATTCGACACATCTCATACAATGTTGTTAATTCCTTGAATAATTTTGGGAGGATAATAAGATTGATGAATAATTTTCCATGAACATGAGAAAATAAATAATATATATTATTTTGGATCTTTCATTACTGTTGGATAATAGGAGGTGAGAAATTAAGAACAAAATAAAGGAACTCAAAATAAAAAAATTTGAGAAATCCCTTACAAAAATTTGGCATCCTAACTATGTCACATGAAATTTCATAAAATAGTTTTATGAGAGAATTGGGATATCTAATAACTCATACATAATATGGTCTGTAAGGGGGATATGGAAGTAAATATCCCAAAATAATCAAATGGGAATGAACAAGAATGACATAAAATGAAATGAAAGAAATAAAAAAGAGGATGTTTTCCTCTTGATCTCCTCTCCTTGAGATCTGTCATAAATCCATTGGATTTGGACATTCGGTGATTACAATATCTCTAAGACACAATAATTATTTTGGGATGTGTTTTTGGTAGAACAAAGGTATGTATCAAGGCTTTATAGGTTTGGGAGAAAGAGGTGATTGAGGGTGGTTTTTATATTGTTGGAGAGGGGATATTTTTCATTATTTTAATGTTTATTATAATATTTTTTCTCACGACGATGAGTAATCTTAATTATTGTGATCCCAAATAGTAATAATGGCATTTGAGTCAGAAAAAAGTGTCCTTACATTACTTATGATGTCATATATATTGTAGTTTACTAATAATTTCATTATACAGTATTTTACCGTATTTCACTATTTATAAAAAATTCATGAATTTCAGAAAAATCCCAAAAAATCACCCTCACCATTTCTCAATGTGTAGAATTAAAAATTTATCTCCATTTATGAAAATAATTTCCTGAATATTATTAATTTAATTTTTAAATAAATTCATACTAAATTAAAAAATTATCAATTTTAAAACAATAACAAATTTTATATATCATTGAAAATTTAACAAAAATTTCATTATCTTCAAGCCTTAAGAAAATAAAATAATAATACAATTTACTATTAATTAGAGTCATAATACTATTAATATTACTATTCATAAAAGTATGTTACTATTCACCAAAAAACAAGGTTGTTTTATTAATCACTAAATAACTTACTGAAAACTATTTCATATGAACTTTTTTAGAAATTCAAAACATATAAGTGGAAAAATTATTTTTAAAGGATATTTATAAATATATACTTAAAAAATGTTTTATAATTTCCATTAATTTTTAAATAATCCTTGGGGGTGTTACATTATCCCCACCTTCTAAAAATTGGGTCCTCATAATTTTATTTACTCATTAAACAATTCAGGGTACCTTTCTATCATTGCATTTTCATTCTCTCAAGTCACTTATTCTACATGTGGTTTCTCCAAAAAACCATTACCTAGTGGATTACATTATTCTATAATACAAGTTCCATTTGATCAAGGAATTGAACTGGTTTCTCTTCATAGAAATGGTTGTCATCCAGATGAACTGCTTCTGCGATGAAGACATGGGATCAATATGGCACAAACTTAATCAACATCGAAACATGAAAAACATTGTGTACCTAAGAAAAACTCAGAGGAAATGATACTCGGTATGAAATTCTTCTAACATTCTCTATGATTTCAAAAGGACTGATGAACCATGGACTTAACTATCCATTCATAACAAAAAAAATCACACTTGAAATGTATGATAATAATGAATACATGGTCACCTACATTAAAAGTGTAGTCCTTTCATCTGTTATCTGCTTAATTTTTCTACCTAGTCTGATTTTTCCTCATGTGCTGATTGATCATCTTCATGTTCATAGCCACTTACTCTACTAATTCTTTCCCCATCAACTTTCATTCACATACTTCATCCCAAAACACTGGAGTTTGAAACTACTTTCTATCCAAGGCCTCAAAAGGTTCCATCTATATACAAGAATGAAAACTATTATTATATAAAAACTCAACTAAAGAATGATGTTGATCCTAATATCCCTAGTAGTCCATTGAACAATCTCAAAGCATATCCTCTAATTTCTAAATTTTTCCCCTTGAGTGCCCATCTGATTGAAGATGAAAAGTTGTACTAAAATATAATTATGTACCCAAAGATATATACAGTCTCTTACCAAAGTTAGAAGTGATCCTGATATCCCAGTATGATACAATGGAAAGAGGAACTCCCTGTAACCTCACAATCTCTTTGAGGTATAATCCAGAAGATGATCTAGAGACATTGTATCTCGAATAGAATGAAAATTTATAGATTTTGTCAGCCGATCAACAATAACCCAAAGGAGGATTTATGTGTATTGGATAACATATGATTACCAATTTCTATAACAATAACTAGAGATCAAAGGATTTAATTTTCATCCCATTATGGATATTATGATCCACTAGTTCATTTGGCATTATAATTTCATCACCATTTTATAGACTAATAGAATAAGAGAAAAATGATATAGACATAACTTGGGGATAAGGTTGTGCATATAAAATAGAATGAAATAAAGTATATGTTCTTTTGAAAATTCATCAATTTTTTGAAAGGTATCGTGTAGAAAAAAAATTCTTAGTACATTCATTTTTTATGAATCAATTAGTCCATTATATAATAATTGAATTCTGTTTTTCTGAAGGTTGACCTTATAATGATTATGTTCTCTATCGTTATACATCAGAACATGATAGTTAGTTTTCAATCCTATTTCCATGTAATCACATGCCACTTTTGATCTCATATGTGAACAACAAGTTATGTGTTACATTGGGTAATTGTTATGTTACTGAATTTCATTTTTCATGGATGATTTAGTATTTATTTTTATAGTGTGGTTTTTTATGAAAGTAACTCTATTTTAATAAAACATTGATGATCAAGAAGAATTTCAAGGGAGAAATTTATTTTATGGGGGGTAAAATGTTTCACGCTTAGACTATTACAAAATAGGTTTTTCAATTTAAATTATTTTGATGCTTTCACTACACTAAATGTATAGCTCATATTTTTCATATGAAACACCATGTATATATATTTTTCCACATAAAATATAGTTTCTTTGATAAATTTTGTTTTATATTTGACAATTATTTACCAGACAACAATTGTTTATTATTAATATTTTTATGATATTTATCACTTCTCCATTAAAATGTAGGTAATGAATATGATTAAATGGGTAATGAAATGAATTATAATTTTACCAATTAATTAAATATAAAGATAAAAACAAATATAAAATAATGGAAGTATTTTTATGAAAAACAATATTTTTACCGACAACGGGTTTTAAAATTAATAAATTAAATTAAGCACTATTAGAGAAGGATTTTAATGTAATATATTTTCTATATATTTAAAGAAATGTTTTTAAATGCATATAATAAATTTTATTGTTATAATATAAGAACAAATCCATTTATAAGCATAAAAAACATTATTCATTTTCTAAAAGGTAGTTTTGGCAACATTAAATTGATGAATTGACATATAAATAAATTTTGAAATTTTTATAAATTATATTTCAAAAAATAAAATTCTATTTTTAAATGGGAATAAAGTAATTCCACTTGGATTAATTTTTTTTCATTTTTTTGATATGTTTCTTTTTTTGTGAATAAAGAAAAATACTGCATTTTAATAAAAAAACAATTCTTCATATAAATATATTATAATGATAAATTTTATTATAAAATTGGATTTAAAATATAATTAAATAAATTATGATTATATTTATACATTTTTTGAAATTTTAGCATTTTTAATATTAAAATTAGATATAAAATCATTTCAATGTTTTGAACATTTTCACTAAAAAACCCTCTTTCTGTCCTCATTTGTTGGCTTAAATTTAAATTAATATTATCAATTTTTTTTGTTTTATGTTTTTAAAAATGGATTCCATATTTTTTAGTTGGATGTTGAAAATTTAGTAAATATGCCTCTTTTATTTTTGGGAAATAATAATTTATAATTTATAATTTTTCCCACAATTAATTGTAAATAAGGTATTTAAGTGTAAAAATAAGTATAATAAGGGTAATAATAATGCCGTAAAAAATATCTGATTTTAATTTTATTAATTATGTTAGAGAAATAACAAACATGGAATGAATTTATAACCTATTAGTTCCATTTGGATGATTTTAAACACTTTATGGTATTTTATTTTAATAAATTTCAAACTTGATACACTAATGTTTTCAATAATTATATCATTTATACTATATGGTAATCCAAAACCTATGATTGACCATAATTATTATTTTTAAATCAAAATATTTATCTTCTTCATGGTTATTTATTTTTAAATTTTATGTATTAAATAATTACCTTAATATCTTACACAACGATGATGTAGTAATTATCAAGTTAATGGAAAAAATAATAAAATGAAATAAAACATATTCACATAAATATAAATTCAGATAATTAATGTCATAAAAGAATTTTATAGATTAACTTGAAATATTTGGTCTGTATTTAATTTGTTTTTTGATGATATCTTAATTTATTGATATTTGTAAAATTCAAAGTAAATAATAGTGTCAAAATTATCATTAATTATATTTTCAAAATATATCAATTCTTTATAGGATGAATTGATATAATCCAATTGTAATAATAAAAACAAAAAAAATAAGTTTGGAACATTTTGTAATATAAAATTAATTTATTTTATTTTATTACTTTGTGAAATTACAATACTACCCCACCCACTATTATAAAAATGGACCTTTTCTTCTCTCTTATTCACCCATAAAAAATATTTTTTTACAAAATTTATTCAAATATCATATAAAATTACCTCTATTCATCCAAGAATCATTATTTTGGAATAAATAAAAAATGGATATCCATTGGTGAATACGGAAATGAGATACCCTAAGAATATGTATTGTTCATCAATGATTATTTTTGTTTCATATCTTCCATAAACACCCTATTTTTTAAAATATAATGTTTATATAATAATTTCTCTATCCTAAATATGATGATAATTTATTATGTTATTTTTAAAAACTACAACTATACACAAATCCAACAAATGGGATGTACAATTATCATTCTTGTGTATTAAGAAAAAATACATCACGAACCTGTGTCATTCGGTCTTACATTAACACCATTAAAGGTTGGGAATAATGAAATATATATAATTTATATATTATTGTATTATGTTTTTTTAATTTTCATATTGTATATACCTTCAACATAACATTTTGTAGTAATAAATCCACGATGTTCGTGTGTACGAAGGACTACCTCCTCACGATGTGGTGTGGTAGAATTCACACATTACATAAAACACATTATTGATGGTTTTAATGAAGATATGTGATATATATGACATAGAAAAATCATTATGTAATTCTATTATATGATATAATTTTATTTCAATTAATTCAATAAGGAAATGAAAATAGGGTTCATCTTTACATACGTCCTACCTCATCCATGTTCACTACATTTTATTTTCTAAATATAACATTTATTAATGACCATAAATACATATATATAGATATATATTAAATTTATATCATGTTTATCATTCTATATATTATTAAATCAAGATATATGTATGAGGATGAAGAATAGTAAGTGAAAACATCTCTGAAAAACCTACCATTTATTACATGAGATATAAGGTTAACATATAATAGTTAACAAAAGAGTAATATAAATTCAAATGTAAAAAATATATATATAATATATATATATATATGTGGATCTATGTTATATTCATGATAAAAATATATTTATACAGGATATTTGAATTGTTACCAATTATGTCATGATTAATGGTATGTAGATTTTTAGTCTCATTTTTATTTATGTGGGACTTCTATCATATTCACCAATTATATTTTGGGTGTATATACTTCCCATTATAAATTATATTTTCATTATCCATAAATATATGGGTATTTAAAAATAAATATTATGATCTATCATTAATTGGACTTACTGTTCTGAAGTTACCAAATTGGATGTGTAATTTTATCTCAATGATTATTCTTTGAGAGATATGTTATACTTTGATTATGGAACCAATCTATTTTCCGTATGTTATGATGATATTAAATGTTTATGATGCACATTTAATTTCATAGATTATGATATTATTATTATTTTCATTATCTTCTAAGACATGTGTTTATGGATTTAATTATGTGATTTGTGGAGCCTATATCTCCCTCCAATGAATTGGGTAATGATAAACATTTTATGAGATCAAAGGCTACACAACAGGTCATTCTAAGCCAAAACCAGAGGAGAAATTAGAGGTCAAATAATTCCCATTATATGAAGGAAGAAAAAAGGTTATCCTTTGCCCCAAACTAGAGGGTACACGAGAGGTTATCCCAAGATCGAATAAGTTACATGGGTGATTAGTCCAAGGATAACATTCTATATATGTCTGGGTAGATTTCATTGACCTAAAATTATATAAGCATATCTATGTTGTTGAAATTCCATGTATTTGGTAATTTTTATAATATTATGACTCATGTTATTTGATTACATTATGATTTATTTATTTAGAACTTCCAATCATTGTATCTTTACTCTCGTATATGATCATTGACATTCATGGAATGATCACCAAATTTTATACTTATGTTCTCACATCCTTATGGGCATGTTATTATTTGATATATCTTCATTTTACTCTTAATGAGCATCTAGAACCACCCTTTATTTTGTTTCCATTACCTAGTTTTTGAATTAATTTTTTATGTATGAGTACAAAAGTGTAATATCTATAGGGGAATCATTAAGTATCATTCACCGAAATGGAATAAAATGTTCCATGATTCCAAAGGCACAGTAAAATTGTTATCCTCATCCTTGGGTTTGTCTGATGTAATTAATATTCTTATAAAAATAAGTAATATCCTTTTATTAATAGATTGGGTTACTAGAGGTTAAATCTTAGATAATATAGCAGTTTTCCCCATTCTATTGATATTCTATTTATGCTTTAGATCATATTTGTCTCCCATGATTCAAATGGATTTAAAATTAACCCCTCTATTCCTTATCGACTCACAAAATTACTTATTCAAATTGTTCTTCTATAGATTCATTTTAAAAGAATCACAAAAAAATATTTCGTTGACTTTTTATTTGTTTCTTTAATTTTATCGAATAATTTTTTAAAAAAAATTCTATAATATCCATTGAATTTATTCACAACATATTTTACATATATCTTCTCAACTATTTTTTTCCAGTCATTTATTAAAGAACATGTAGTCCTTAATATTATTTGAGGTGCCTATGAAAATAAATTGATCTACTTCTAATCAAACTTTAATTTATTCAATTCTTTTTGTTTGGATGAAGAATCTACATTAGAAGTGTCGAGGAGGATTTCATTCTATTCCATCTTTCATATGGAATTTTCTATACCACCCAGAATACGCAATAATCTCTTATGGGTATAAATAAGAAACATAATTTATTTTGTATTACTTGATGTGAGGTGCAACATTCAACAAATAAATTCCATGTTTTTTGACAATTTGATTTCATCATTACACAATGCCATTATGTTGGAAGGTTATTAATAAAGATACCTTATTTTAATACTATGTTTTCAAATATAATTTCGACCTCAATGGATATATACTCTATTCTTTTATATGATCCCAACGATAGCATATTGCATTTTTTATTATCTTTTCACTTCTTTATAACATTTCTATTTCATACAACTATTTTTTTTTTGAAAATATAAATATTTCACACCATATAATTCTAGAATAATTCTAAATCAGAATGAAATACCTATCAATATATGTTCATGAATAACAAAATAAACCACAAACCTTGGTGCAAAGATAATTAATAAAACCAATATATCTCTAAAAATTTTGTGGATATAGAATTAAAACCAATTTTCTTATTATCTTATCATAAAATTTAATTTCCCAATACCTTTTTATAATTTTAATTTATATTAATACTTTTAATATTGATTAATTATCCATTCTTTTTTGAATAACATGGAACATCCTCTATTGAAAAGATCAATTTTCATCTTCCACTATTGAATATATATTTCATTTATTTTTTCAAACATTAAAATGATTATTATTTTTCCTTTAATCCTTCATCAGCTATTTCCATGTCTAACCATTGATTATATACCCTTTCGACTAAATTTGTCTTAAAAAACAGAGTAAAAAATTTAAATTAGAAGAAAAAGATTATAATGATGTACTTAAACATAAAGTGTAAATGTATTCTATAATTTATTTTCAGTGATTTGATCCCTTACACTTCCTTTAATCTTTAAAACTCTATAATTTTTTAATTTTACTATTGATTCATGAATTAACATAACATTTTTAAAGAAAATAACATTTTCTATCATACGAGATGAAGAAAATGTAATGACTTGGAATTTTACTATAAATTTTCCATTAATTTAATATTATTTGGAATAGTATTATCCAAATAGATCCATGAATTAAAATGATAAAACAAAATTTCTTTTTAAGAAAATGTTAAATGGTTTAATTTAGTAACATTTTAATTTCACCATTATTTAGGATGATATAATTAGTAGTAACCATATGTTTACCTCAAATTAGAAAAAATACTATTTTTATCTCAATTCATTTTTGAAATTCATTCTGTGTATACAATAATATATATTATTATTCTATATCTAAAAATTTCTTTTTTTAGGAACCATACATTTATAATTTAAGTGAGTAAATTTATTATTATTCAATGTGGAAATAATATATTTTTTATGAGAATAAATTATCAACAGTTGTTTAATTATTTGTTGGTAGAAATAAAAATAAGAATATTTAATATTTAAATTTTTTTTATTATTCAAAGAGTCTTCAATCAATTTCATAAGTCATTTTTTTCTTATTTATGAAAAAATTAAATATTATTAAATTTCTCAAAAAGGTCGTTTCTCTAAATACAACAAATATTATAAGTTCCTAAAAATATATCAATTAATTAAAAAATAATGAAATATTTTTTAGAAATATTTATAAATTATTTTATAATTAAAAAATATATATTTAAAATATTAATTTTAATTGATAATTCCATGATTATTATTTTGGGAAAAAATATATTAATTAAAAATACAGTTTTTATGCATTACACATTTATTATTTCAAAATTAATCTATTTAAATTTAAAATTTTAATATTAAGAAATGGTTCTCTTATTGGGAATCATAATATAAAAATTATCTATCAATTCTAATTAATTTTAGTTATCAAACTAATTTATTGAGAGTAATAAATTTTACTAATGTAAATTAAATCTTGGTTAAAATTTAAAACTATTGTCAAAATAACAAAAATTCATCAAAATTGTCAAGAAAATGTGTGGATTATGGGGTTTATGTCAAAATATACCTCCTAATATTGTTATTTTCTTTTGGATCCACTTTTTGTATAAAACTATAATTCAAAACACGTTATGAAAATATACATTGTAAAAGTACTACTCACATCGCTTATATATAGATCAAACATCCAATAGTGAAGAATAACTATATCCATTAAAATTTATCCAATGTTCCTACCCAATTTTATTTTAAAAATATCATATGCCATATTATTAAACTTATAACAATATGATTTTATCTTAAGACCTCCATTTCTAATTGAAATTTAAAATATTTCTCAAACTATCAATGGTAGTAATTTTCACTCAGTAAAATATTTTTCTATATCTTTATCATCCATAAACCATAAAAATTATTCATAAAATATAATTATAATGAAATTATTATCAATATAATAATGATATGTTGCTGAAATTTTTTTCAACCATTATCTATTCCACTCTCATATATTATGAAAATGAAAATGTTATTTGTGCATATTTGAGGACTATCACTTCCACCAGTGATGTGTTTAATATTTCATCCCTATCATACGTGGATGTTTTAGAAAGCTTATTTGAAAATTAAAAATGATATTTTATAAAAATTTATTATTCTAATAAGAAAAATCCCTTTTCACCTTCCAATTATTTTATGGAAAATGAAAATTTCATCTATGTATACGCACGAACTACCTCATCCACTGAACGTCATGCTGTATTATTGATCCCCATGATATGTAGATGATTCCGAAAAATATATAATGAATATATATGATATATATTTTTCATAAAATTATATGAAAAATATAGATCTAATAGTGTGACAGAAAATCATTATCATGGTTAAGTAACATGTTGATATATATAGTTAACTGAAAAAGGTCATCAACGATTTTGTTATCTCAGAACACACCCATAGATCATATAACACTAACTCAAGGATGTATAAATCATTGATACCTATTTATTTAAATATATTTTAAAATTTTGTAATTAAGATCTTTTAATTCGATAATGTGTATCTACTTTCCTATTACAAATCATGTCAGTAAAATCAAAATTCAAACATCTAGTAAAAATAATAATACATTATTAAATATAAATGTACTAAGAATTATTATAAAATAAGAGTAAAATTTTAATAAATATGTATAATGCATTGAACTGGGTTACTATAATTGTAAATTTTATTATACATGTCGTTAACAATCTTTCATGGAAAACATGAGTTAAGGTATGTTGTTTCTCTTGTCAATTTTTTTTCTTTTAGACATAAGTCATATACAAAAACTATTATATTTTTTAATGGTTTATATATTACCAAAAATAATTTATCATATTATTATTGAGAAAAAAAGGATTACAATTCATCAAATGTATTATCTTCTATTGGATTTTAGGTCAACGGTTACCAAAGGCGTATGAGTTTTTAATCTCACCTTCATTTCTGTTAA
Organism: Viscum album; assembly: GCA_963277665.1. Classification (NCBI taxonomy): domain Eukaryota; kingdom Viridiplantae; phylum Streptophyta; class Magnoliopsida; order Santalales; family Viscaceae; genus Viscum; species Viscum album. The sequence goes on from OY728136.1 coordinate 1,882,403,524, forward strand.
AATTATTCCATTTTCTTGAATACATTTTTAGTTCATATAATATGAAAAGATTTATTATTAATAAAATTATTAAATAAATCATTGCAATTAAAAATATGTCAAATTATATACATTCTAGGATTTGTCAATTTCGAGGGTAATAGAATTGAAATATATTCCTTCCAATCTAATTTTAAAATCAATATTTTGACGAATGGATTTATATATAATAATAATAATATAATAAATTTATCTATAAAACCCCAAAAATGTTATTCAAATTTTCTTTGTTGTTGAGTATTTACTTGTCTACTATCAGTTTCATATCCACTTTTAATGATTTACCGGATTTGTTATTTTTGATAGAAACGGACCACACCTCTTCTTTTTAGTAAAAAATATTACTCTTAAATGACCATATTCATTGAATTATTTTATAGATATCTAAATATATGATAAAATAATTTATTGTAGTTATTTAACATACTTTTTACATCTATTAAAATTTTCCAAATAAATCATTATGAATTCTCCACAATTTTTATTTATGAAAAGTTATGATTTTAATGATTTTCATGTGATTTAAATCATTTTCTATTATGATAATTTATATTTTAAAATATTACTTTCCTTTTTTTTAATTTTTTTAAAAATTAATTTTATATTTAACTATTTATAAATGAAAAATAAATATTAATTTTTTTTCAAATTTAATTTCACGATTTTGAAAATTATTTCTTGTTCCTAATGGTATTTTAAAGGTGTGTGTTTTTTGGAATAATTTATTTAGAGTGTGTACTTTATCTCAAATAATTTTTTTAAAGGAATACTTATTCAAATTTTTTTTTAAAATTTCATATGTTTTTAATTGTATATTTATAAAATGTTATATGTATATTAAATTATATAATTTGAAAGAAATACATTAAAGGGGATTTCAATCATTCTAATATGTGATTTTTAATAGTATTTAGAGGCTATTTATCAATTAATATAAATATGGAATTTTACAAATTTTTATTATAATTTTTATTCTATATGTTATACTTGTGAAATTTTCTTTTTATTTGATTAAATTATATATATATATTTATTTTAGTGATGAGGTTTTATAGAAATTTTTTTGAAACTCATTCCAATACCATAGTATTATAATGCTATAATGAAATGAAGAATTTTATTTAATAGAATGTTGTATTCATATGTGTGATTTATTCTTATCTAAAGGGATTGGTCCATGAACTACCTCTACTAATTGGGTTAATGTTTTATATCTAATTAGATAATTAAGGGAGTGAAATATTGATTATCACACCACTATAGTAATTATGAAGTGTTTTTTGATTCAATATGTTTTTGGAATCATTAATTCTTATATCATCCACTATTTATGGGAATTAGGTTGTGATATTTTCTCCATTGTCTTTTGGGAATTAAGATTTGTTGTCTGTTTTACTATGTTATTGAATAAAGGAGAAATTCATGCACCAATAAGTTATGGGAATCCAATAGTGATACATATTCCACTATGTAATATGAATTAGGTAGTGATATCAACTCTACAATATTATATAAAGAAGGTAGTGATTTCTAATTGACTATTTTATGATTTATATGCATATATTTGGGAATTATTCTTATACTTCTCATCATAATCATGTTATATTCAATTATGTTTTATGTTATGATGAGATTCATGATTTATATATTATTATTCATTTTTATTTTTTATGATCTCTTAATATTTGGTTATTTGATATTGACGGTGTTCTGATATCGTCAAGATTATCTAATTATCATTTATTATTTTCAATTTTTTTCTATTATATATTCCTTTATTAAGAATTTGAGCTCAACCCTTCCTTATGTTTCAATTACCCATGTTACAATATAAGGTATTGTGTATGATAATTCTAGAAGAATAAAAATAGAGAAGAATATTACTGGGATATGGGGAATATTATTCTAAAATAGGTCAAATATGTATCTATTATTGAAAGTATAAAAACCATTAGTTCTTGTAATTATACAATAAGTGTGAAATTAAATGCTTAAAATAATAAAATATGTGTATATTAATGTTGGGACATTTCACTTGATTTCAGTGAAAATTATAATGTATGTTTTTTAGAACTGAATATTGATGCTTGGTTTTGGGGAATCTCAGTTGGTATCTGGATATGGGTTATTGTTAGGATCGAATGGGACTATCCTAAATCCTCCACAATACTGATGAATATGGATCACTACCACTTGGTTTTGTTCCTCAATAATTATCACTTCCTACATGGGGGTTTACTTTCGTCCCACCTGAGAGAAAGACTTTTCATGGGGAGGAGGAAACCTTAGGTTATATTCCTTAACTATAACCCCTCTAGTACTAATATGAGACTAGTTTCAAATGCATCATGATATTAAAATCACTAGCCTCATCGTGATATCCATGTAGAAATAAAACATATTATCCTAGAGAGAATAATTATTTATGTTGGGACTAAAAAATATCTCAGTCAACATATTACCTCAAAATCAAATACTTTTTACTATGATGAGATTTTTATTTATAGGATTAATTAGGGAAGTTATCCCTCCACAACAATATTGTCTTCTTTATGTCACTACCACACTTTTTTTATAGTAATACTCACATCCCTTGGGAGGAAATACCCTCCCACATTTGAAAATTCAAATCGATTGGGATGAAAATAATTGAATCTAATATTGTATGATAAATAACCACAAATGACTAATTAGGGACTCAAGTCAAAAGTGTTAAGATATGATACTCGTTGGTTACACTATGACACCCTAGAAACAGAAAACACATTATTTATTTGATAATAATTATTCCCAATCATGTCACAATAAAATGAAATATTAGGGATTGTAAAATTATTATTAACAATTTGGATGAGAATTTTTTTTGAATACTCTATAGACTTGTATATGAATAGAAAAAAAATTTAATTTTTTGGGTAATTTATATAGTGTGTTGCTTCCTATAAATTAAATCCATGTATAGACATAGAAAAATGGATCCATGATGTAAAGAAAATCACATAGAGGTAATGAACATGATTTTTTTTTGGTTTATCAAAATATTCACTTAGTGCACAAAAGAAGGGTCTACATTAACATATATTTTTGCATTTCCATGTGATATGATTTTTTTATTAGAAAAATATTTATAAAACAATGTAATGTATTTATGAAGAATTAATATGTAACATATATATAATTTTTTTAGAAATCATAATACAAAAATGAACATGAGAAACCTATGTTAAAATGAAGGAATGCTTGGTTGTTCCAATTATGTCACAGAGAAACCAATGTAATAATACGTTGAAATGATATTTTCAATGGGTATGATATCTTAGTATTAGTATATCATATTCAAATGAAAATTTATTCAAATTTTACTGCATCTTATTATAAACAATATGATTTTCATATATTGTAATAAATAGGATCATGAAAATTAAAATGTGAAAAGTGGATCCCTAGAAAAAGATATACCCTGAAAAGGAAGTAAATTTGGTGAAAATTTCTAAGATAATGTAAAATATATGTTATTTGGAAAATGATGGGTATCTTTTTTTCTAATATTACAAACATTATATCAAATGAGAAAATATATATTGATTTTTTTGAATTCCATATCTTTTTTTAATAGTTAATTATAATTAAAAATATAGGGATTCAATTTATTAAATGTAGCAGAATGTTATTCCACAAAAATTAAGTAAATAATTAAAATTATTAATTACTATATTGATAAATAGTATCTATATAGAAAACATAACTAAAATAAATATGTGAATGATATTTTTAAAATAAAATTATATGTATTAATGTTTGATAATAAATTTTTTAATTGAATAGTAAGGTATAAATAAAAATAAATGTATTTAAAATTATATTTTGAAATTTCATGACCTGTACCCCGGGGCCCATGTCGTGACTACCCAATTCCCACCTTCCATAGGCCACGGGCTGGAGACAAGAACTAAAGGCATAAATCCCTAATACATGGAAGGCATTACCTTTATAAACTGAAAACACACACAACAGAGTACGAGCTAGAATTAAACAGTAAGTAAAGATGTATACAAAAGAAGTGATGGAAAGTAAAAGTGGCTGGAAATTCAAGCCCAACAAGAATGTACAAGTACAACTGAAAAGAAAGTACAACTAAAGAAAAAGTAAAGCAACTTCTAGGTCATCCTCCAGGGTTCCTAACTAAGGGGTAAGTACAGATGGCCTCCTCAGAACTCCATGTCCATCAGTCTCCTCCGTGTACCAACTCATCGTATGGTGCACCTCCATGTACTGTCCAGTCCTGATACTCTGATCCTCAGTTAGCATTGTCCTTTGTCTGCAACCAACACAACGAGGTGCTGACATAGGCCGTGTAGGGGTGAGTATAACGATACTCAGTCGGGACCCCAAGACTCTCAAGGTCTCAGAAAATCCATCAAGGATAAACCAAAAAGTATGAAACCAACATATAATACTCCGACTATCATGAAATACCACATAAAAGTATCTCAAAGGTCCGCCTCATCATTAGGGTCTCAATGCAATAGATGATGCGTCAATCAGACGTCCGGTTTGTGTGCTATAAGACTTTTAGTCCCTGGGGCCAGGTTGGATTCGTGTATCATCCAACCTAACTGTATCTCAAATATACCCAGAACTCTCGGGGGGTATTCTCAAAGGGACTGTCGCAATCCAAGAATATCAGTGCCACTAATAGTTCGTTAAACGGACATCCGGTGCCAATGATATGGCCAAATAAAGTAAAGTGGTTGGTAATGGGAATGGGCACAGTCCGACCCGGTCAGACTGAATCAGCCCATCCTAGACTGGGCTGACCCTGTTTGGGTCTCACCCGACACATTGGGACGGTCATCCCGCTAGGTTCGGCCCAACCCAATAGACTGCAGGGGCGGTTTGGCCCGAAGGATGCCTCATAGGTGGCATGGCCCGGAGGCAGTGGCCTATTCAACCAGCACCACGTCGGGTGCGGCTCAGGCCGCTCAGCCTGGAAATCTGAGTCGGATCGGCCAAAGTTGCTGCAAAAGGATGCTGTGGGAATGCCGCGCGGGGTAGGGGCAGGTTGGCTGGGCACTGGGCAGGGCACGGGTACGCTGCACGGGGTTCTATTAGGCTGGATGAGCGCAGGGTAGGGTGGGCATGTCGTGCGGTGCACGGGCAGGCTGGAAGGGCGCCGGGCAGTGCAGAAGCATGTCGTACCAGGTACATGTAGGACGACAGGGTGCAGGTAGGTTGGCGGGGTACGGGAAGCGCGCGGGAAGTCTTCGGGTGGCGGGCTAGACGTTGTTAGGCAGGCAAGGCTCGGGCAGCATCCGTGCAGGCCAGCGAGGAGGATGGTCAGCGAGCAGGCTGGCCGCGGTGGGCCGGGAAGGGCGCAGCTAGGCCGGCGGGACACAGTCAGCACGCGGGCAGGCCGTGAGTCACTGGTCAGGCCGGTGGGGCGTAGTCAGTGCGCTGGATCGACCGGAGGTGGTGCAGGATTTCGCAGGGGTGGTGTGGTTCACGGAGGCCGTGGGTAGCACGACCATTGTCGTTTCCATCTCCATCTCCTTGTCATTGTTACGTAGCTATGTCGAAGAACGCCACAAGATGGAAAAAAAGACGGAAGATGTCAGGCCATGTTAGGTTGGCCTTCACCCTCCGTGCTTAAAGAGGTATCAATTGGATCAACAAGATAATCAGTAGATCATTAACACGTCCACAAAAAAACCCTATCAAATGAAGAAGATATGAAATGGTATAACATCATCAAGTAATAAACCCCCTACCTTTTTTTTCAGGCATTCTTTGTGAGGTCGCGGGAAGAAGAAATAGAGGATTTTCATTCATCGCGTCCACAAAGAACATCAAATCCCAAGTTGTTTTGGCCTGTTGACGACACTATGTGTTGGTAGGTGTCATTGGAATAAGTCGAAGAAGCTCGGCATTCCTCATTTTTCATTAGAGAAGGCTTAATTCTCAATGTGTTGGGTGTCACATCACTTTGCCGGCATTTTGTCATTTGGTGAAGCTGTTCCAAACCCACCACCAAGCTTTCATTACATAGGAGAGGGGGGAGGTAGGTAACGATCATTGAAATTTATGACGGTTCATTTATTAGGAACCTTCCAAAATTTCAACGACTCGGTTACTTAAAATTAAATGGAATAAGGAAATTAAGTTACACTGGCATAATTTAAGAGGTTCATTGACTTTTATTAATGGTAGGATTCCATGATGGTCCCCCTCATTAATGATGGGAGTTGAGTGGTTTTCCTCTCCTCCCATTAATAGGGGAGTTAAGCTCCGTGTGGTCCCCACCTCATTTGTCACCTTATGGGAGGTTGCGTTTTGGTGGGCCCCACCACCATAACCTCTCATGGGAGGTTAACATGTGGTGGCCCCACCTCCAACTCCCTTGAAGAGGTTTTAACCACCCAACCTCCACATGGCGGCTAAAAATATAATAAATTGTTAGCTTAGTTTATTTTATTAATTTTTTTAATAATAACCCAAAAAACTATCTTTTACTCTTGTCCAATTTCCATCGAGGTGAATGTCTCCTTAAGAGAATACTGGCGATGCGTGTCCATCAGTGCCCTCAGATTTCAATTCCGAGCATCGGTTCAAAAGATATAAAATCTCACTCATACGTTTACAGAACGTATCCAAAAAACCATTAGAAATTGATTCCAGGCAGAGCGGGTATCAGAATCAGGTGCCGTTAATTTTTGTGTACTTCTTAAAATCCCATGCATTTTAAAAAGAGATCCACGGGATTTTCCGGACATTAAATTCTCCCCACATCAGGGCTTTACATCCCAATAAGCAACAACTCGATCTATGAGAACATGTGGGGGGGTGGTACTGAGCATGAATATGAGCCTCCCTCTCCCATGTGCTGTTTTATAGGTCCCCAGGATTCCAACGAACGCGTACCAGAGGTATCGACCGTCCATGTAGGACCCACTCATGTCGATCCTCAATCTCCAATGGAACCTCCATGAATGTCGCCCCATCATTGACGTCCATCTCTTCATGGTTTATAATATGAGAAGGGTCATGCATGTATCTTCTCTGCTGACACACGTGGAAGGCGTCGTGCACCTAGTGCAACTGAGGTGGAAGAGTTAAGTGGTATTCCACCTCGACTACTCTGCTGAGGACCTAGAATGGTCCGATAATCCTTGGAGATAACTTTCCTCCTTGGCCAAATCTCTGTAGACCACTTCAAGGTGAGACTCGTAGAAAGACGTTGTCGCCATCCTCGAACACCAGAGGCCTCTGTCTCCTACCAGCATGTTACATTTGTCTACTTTTTGTCGTCTTCATCTGCTCCCAGATGATCTGCACCTTCTCCGTGGTATCCTGAAATATCTCTAGTTCCACTAATGTTGACTCTCTAAGATCTGTCCAGCACAAGGGTGTTATGCATGATCACCCATATAACACCTCAATGGTTTCCATCTCTACGGTGGAGTAATAAATGTTGTTGTACGCAATATCCACCAATGGCATGTGATCCTCCTAGCTATGACCGAAGTCGAGGACACAAGAATGTAGCATGTCCTCGAGGGTTTGAATGGTCCTCTTTGTCTGGCCATTCGTTTGAGGATGGAAGGCGGTGCTCAGATGAAGCTACGTCACGAAATCATCCAGAAACCCCTTCTATAGCAGGGAAGTAAAGCGTGCAACACGATCGGAGACAATCGATGAAGGTAATCCATGTAGCCACACAATCTCTTCACAAAGAGGTGTCTGAAGCTCTCTATTGAGCCCTGCTCTCTGATCGGTAAGAAGTGGTTTGACATGGTGAGTTGGTCGATGATCACCCAAATCGAGTCGTGACCCCTGGATGTACGTGGATGACCCATCACAAATTCCATGGATATCCTATCTCACTTCCACTCTAAGACCTCTAAAAGATGAACCCAGCCTGCTGGTACCGGTTTCTCCGCCTTCGATTACTTCCAAGTGAGGAATTGAGAGACAAACTCTATTACGGCGTTCTTCATACCTGGCCACCAGTGTTGTCATCTGAGGTCCCAATACATCTTTACCACTCCTGGATTTACCGCTAGAGGGGACATGCGAAACTCCCTCAAAACAACCTCTATAAGTGACACTGGAATCACAGTACATCCTCTGAAGAGGATGACGTGCTACCCACCTTCATAAAATCCATCAGGTGCCTGTATTCTGGATATCTGAGCAAATCATGTCTCGCAGTTAGCGTCCCCATTATATGCTTCTCTGACTCACTGATGGAGTGGGGTAGTGACTATAAGAGGTTGTAGAAAGGCTGCTCCGTCTATATCCTCAAAGGATATCTATAAGGTAGTAAGATGCTATGTCGCCTCTCCTAACATTTGTATACCAAATCTCCTGCTGAGAGCATCTGCTACAACATTTCCCGTCCCATGAGTATATACTATCTCAAAATCTTAGTCCTGGAGGAACTCAAGCCATTGGCGCTGTCTCTGATTCAGGTCCTCATGAGAGAAGATATACCTGAGACTCTTTTGATCAGAGTACATGGTAAAACATTCACCCATTAAATAGTGTCGCCACATATTCCAGGTGAAGACCACTGCTGATAAATCTAGGTCCTGGGTAGCATAGTTCTACTTTTGTTTCTCAGCTGCCGAGACCCATTTGCGATCACTGCTCACTCCTGCACCTGGACATAGCCGCGTCTGGTCCATAATGTGTCGTAGTAGACTACGTATCATATTCCTTCCTCTCAAAGCCTCAATATGGGGGTACTAGTCATCCTCTGCCTCACCTCCTAAAAGCTATTCTAGTATCTCTCGGACCATATGAAGGATTTCCAGTTCTTCATCAAGGCTGATGGGGGTGCTACAACTCTGGAGAAGTCTGTTAAAAACCTCTGATAATAACTATTCAAAAGCAGGAAGCTCCATACCTCCGTCACACTCTTGGGTGACTCTCAGGAAAGTTCCACCTCAATCTTTACTAGATTCACTACAACTCTAGCCTTTGAGATGATGTGACCCAAAAAATGAAATTCTCAGATCCAAAACTGGAAAATCAAGAGCTTACCATAAAGCTGGTTCTCTCAAAGTGTGTCCAGTACTACCTAAAAATAGTAGGCATTCCCCTTCTCAGTAGTCGATTAGATCTGAATGCCATCGATGAAGACTACAACAAAGTGATCAATGTATGGCTGGAAGATCCTGTTACTGTGTCCCATGAACATTGATGGAGCTTTGGATATGCCAAATGGAATATCCAAGAACTCGTAGTGGCCATACCAACACCTTAATGTCTTATTCTCCACTTCCTCGTCCCAAACACTAAGTTGGTGATAGCCTGATCTGAGGTCTATCTTCGAGAACCACCGTGCTCCCTCCAGCTGATCAAAGAGGTCTTCAATCCTAAGGAGTGGGTAATTTTTATTCTTGGTCATCAGGTATAGGTGAAAGTAGTAAACACAAAGCCTCAAGCATTCATCTTTCTTCTTGGCGAACAGAATCAGGGCTGCCTAGGGAGAAACATTGGGTCGGATGAATCCCTTCCCCTATAACTCCTCCAATTGTACCCGCAGCTCATGAAGCTCAGCGGGAGCCATTTGATGTGTTGGAGTAGTTATTGATGCCATACTGGGATATAGTTCAATGTATAAGTCCACCTCTCTACAAACAGGTAGTCCTGGAACATTTTCAGTGAAAACATCCACGTATTGGTCCACCACTATAGGATACCTCGAACACTCTACATCAACTTCTTCGAGGGTAAGGCAGGCCAAATGATGAGGGAACGGCTGCACCCTCGTCCGAGTAAGTCCATCATATACTGTAAAGGATCCCTTATTTCCGGTGAAGGTAAACCTTGTACCATGTGTGCGGACACACCGAACTTTGCGCCTAATACAATCAATCTTAGCATAGATTGTAGATAACCAATCCATACCCATGATGACATCGTAAGGCCTCGATGCTGCTACTAGGATATCCCAGCCGAAGCCCTCGACCACTAGTGTAATCCCACCCTACCGACACCAGTGTGTAATCATCGAGTCTGATTAGTAGGGGTCTATAGGTATATAGATCAAGACAACGACTCTATTGCAATCTTCGAGCTCCGAAAAAGGGCAGTGACAATGAACGAGTGACTGGGACCTATGGCTATAACAACCGCAGTTAAGGTGTAATAGAAACAGATCATACGTAGAATCATCTCTGGTGTGCCATGATTGTCATCCTCAGCTGCCAAGAGCTGAGCCCCCACCTGTCCACATGCTTCCTGTGGTCAGGGTGGACCTCCTTGTGGTGGTGTTGGTAACACCTTGTAACCTCGTCTACCACCAGCCGCTCGACAAGATCCTCTTCCACGTCCGCATCCTCTCTATGGACCGCATCGATCAATCCTCTGCCTCTGCATGGGAGATCCCCCAAATATCTGCTGATCATATGAACGGCGGGTCGATGAGTCACGATCCTTGTGACCATGCCCGCCGAATGAGTAGCATTGCCCTCTCCTGACATGTATGGCTCTGTCTCCACTCTGGGTACCTCTCTCAATCGATCTTGAGATGTGCGGTCGTCCACCAGTAGGTATTTTCCTCTAAAACCTCTGTGACATCTTTCTACTGCCAGTTGTAGAAGACTACATTGTATGTCGACAAGAGGTAGTTCTCGATGCTATGGACTACTCAGTAAGGAAACTCTCCACTAAGAGGGCTCTCTCTAACACCCATTCCCACACCGGGAGTCTGATGGTGATCATCAGAGCTATGATCTATCACCTAAACCCCTACTTGAAGCTCTGAGCCTAGAAGAATGGGTCTCACACCATATATGTAGAGTAGCGCGAGAGATCTTAGAACACCGCAGAGTAATAAACTACTGTCATGATTCCCTATTGTAGATGAAGTAGCTCCTCAATATGGACTACTCGGAGAGTGGCATGGACAAAATAATCCTGAAACAAGCTCTCGAAGTCTTCCTAGAGTAGTGTCGCCTCATCATGCACCTGGGGCATCATGCTCCACCATCGTCCTATTATTTCCTGTATGAGGGAGGTAGTAAGAATCACCATGAAGTATGTTGGTGTCCTTACCAATCTGAAGACTCTCACCATAGCCTCCATCAAATCCTCAGCCTCCTTTGGGTCCATCTCTCCCCCGAACCTGGGTTTCCTCTGGTACCGGAACTCGTGCAATGTTATTAAGAAGCGTGTGTGATCTGATGATAGGGTTGGTGGAATCGGTGGCCCAATGGTTAGTGGTACCGTTGGTCCCTCCACTGGTAAAGGGCCCTGCATTGAGGCCTTATCAATTGGTGGGCTATCTGTGCGTACAGCTCTCAGGGCTCTAAATGGTCGTTTGCGGCGAGGCATTCTGAATGAAATAGATGCGACACTGTCAGAAAACTATACTTGGTGAGCTGACCTGGTTGAGCCGACATAAAGAAAACTTTTGAAAACACACATGCAATCAGTGATTTCATGCACTGAGTTAGAAATCAGTAGTCAGGGTCCAAGTGTATAGATACATTGGCCACCGTACCAACACTTGACTCCGTGAACTGAAAACCACACCCAGTACCCTTAACACCATTGCTTCACAGAAAGAAATATCAGAGTCATAAGTTCTGCAGTAGAACCGACTCCTCTAATACCAATTTGTCACAACCCGTCCCCCAGGGCTTGTGCCATGAATACCCCAAGCCCACCTTCTATAGTCCAATAGGTGGAGACTAGCACCAAAGGTGTAAATCCCTAAAACTGGGGCAAGCCAAAAGGAGTTCTCGAAACGGTCAACCAGTCGTCATGTCTCAGCCAGCTACTAGGTCTCTGTACTCTGCTCGCTCATCTCTGGGAGTGTTTTCTCCATAGGCTACCGGTCGATACTCCAACTATCAAGAAGTCCCACATAGATGTATCTCAAAGGTCCGCCTTGTCATAGGGGTCTCAACGTAATAGATGGTGCGTCAATCGGACGCTCGGTTTGTGAGTTATAAGTCTTTTAGTCCCAGGGGCCCGGTTGGATTCATGTAGGATCCAAGCTGACCGTATCTAAAATATGCCCCGAACTCTGGTGGGGTATTATCAAGGGGACCTTCACATTCCAAAAATACTAGCATCGCTGACTGTTCGTCAAACCGACATACAGTGCCAAAGATATGGCCAAAGAAAGTAAAGGGGTTTGTAATGGGCCTGGGCCCGGTCCGACCCGGTCATACCTATTCGACCCAACCCATACTGGGCCAAACCAGTCTTGGTCGACCCGGGAAGTCCTACTGGGTCAGACCTGACCCATTGCGCGGGTCAGCCCGATAGGTCCGGCCCGGTCTGCTGGGCCGGAGCCACTGGACTGCGGGGGTTGTTCGACCAGAAGGTCACCGCGTAGGCGGCGCGACCTAGAGGCCAGGGCCGGTTCAGCTAGAACCCCGTGTGGTGCGACTAGTATGGATCAGCCTAGAAATCCGAGACGAATCAGCCAGCGACGCTGTGTAGGATGTCGCAGACTGGCTTCGGTGGCCGGCGCGGATCAGCCGGTTCGGCTGGGAGCCAGGGCGCGGGTAGGCCGCGTGGGGGCACCAGGCAGGGCGCAGGCAGGCCAAACAGTGTGCGGGAAGGCTGGATGGGCACCAGACAGGTCGCGGGTATGCAACACGGGGTGCAAGCAGGTTGGCAGGGCGCTGGGTAGGGCGCGGGGAGGACGACGGGGAGCGGGCAGCGCGCGGGCAGGCCGACGGGTCATGCAGGCAGGCCGCGGGGCGCCGAGCAGGGCATGGGTAGGCTGTCGAGGCACTGGCAGGGAGGAGGGGCGAGAGGGCAAGCCTCGGGGAGCCAGGAAGGCTGCGGTTAGGCCGACGGGGCGTGGGGAGGGCGTGTGCAGGGCACGGGCGGGCAGCAGGGTGTCGCACAGGGCGCGGTGAGGCCGGTAAGGCGCGCAGGTAGCACGCGGGTTGGCCGGTGGGGCGCAAGCAGCGCGCGGGCTCGTTCGAAGGTGGTGCAGGATACCGCGGGGGAGGTGCAGTTTACATAGGCCATAGGTAGCACGTCTTTTGTTGTTTCCATCTCTATCACCTTGTCGATGTTACGTCGCCATGTCAAAGAACACCACAAGAAGGAAAAAAAGAAAAAGGATGTCAGGCCATGTTAGGTTGGCCCGCTCCCTCCACGTTTAGGGATGTGTCAATTAGCTCAAAAAGATAAGTATTTGATCATTAACGTGTCCTCAAAAAACCCTTTCTACCGGATGAAGAAGTTGAGAAAAGGTAAAACATCATCAAGTAATAAACCCCCTACCTGGATTGTCGGGATTTCGACGTGAGCTTGCAGGAAGAAGGCATAGAGGATCGTCATTCGTCACATCCACCAAGCACTTCCAAACTCGAGTTGTGTCAGCTCGTTGACGATGCTCCACATTTGTAGGTGTCTGAGGAAGAAGTCGAAGAAGGTCGGAATTCTTCGTTCTTCATTGGGGAAGTCGTAATCCTCCATGTGTTGGGTGTGAAGTCACTTTGCCATCGTTTCGTCTTTGGTGAAGCCATCCCAAACCCCCCCTACCATCCATTATATAGGAGATGGAGGGAGGTAGATAAGGATTGATGAAATTTATGACAGTTCATTTATTATGAACCTTCCTAAATTCCAACAAAGTAGATACTTAAAATTAAAAGGTGTGAGCCAGTTATGTTACACTGGAATAATTTAAGAGGTGTGTTGGTGTTAATTAATGGGTGGATTCCAAGATTCACCCCCTCATTAATGATAGGACTTTAGAGGTTTTCCTCTCCTCCCATTAATAGGAGAGTTAAGCCCCATGTGGTCCCCACCTCATTTATCCTAAAATGAGAGGTTGAGTACGGGTGGGCCCCACCACCATAACCCTTGATGGGAGGTCAAGGTACGGTGGCCCCACCTCCAAATCCCTTGAAGAGGTTTTAACCACCCTACCTCCATATGGCGGCTAAACATAAAATAAAGTGTTAAATCACTTTATTTTATTAATTTTTTTAAAAAACCCCAAAAACTAACTTTTACTCTCGACCAACTGTCATCGAGGTGAATGTCTCCTTAATCGAATATTGGCGCTACGAGTCCAACAGTGTCCTCATATTTCACTTCTGAGAACCGGTTCAGAAGTTATAAAATTCCGCTCATATGCTTACTGAACGTACCCGAACAAAACATTAGAATTTTATTCCGGGCAAGCCGGGTCTCAGAATCATGCACCGTAAATTTTGTGCAGACTCGTAAAAAGATCATTTATTTAAAAATAAAGCTTTCCATGGGATTACCAGGTCTTTAAATGAAATAAATGTAATGCTCATTTTTAATACCAATATAGACAAAATTAAATTAGTGTATCCTGATAACAAAAATGAAAATTTTATGCTAAAAAAATTATTATCCAAAAATTTTCCTTTTTTAGGAGGTATATATTTTTTTGTATATAAAATAAATATATTTTTTAAGGATGATAAAATCAATTTTTCATTTAAAAATTAAATTAAAAAATATTTGATTAATAATTTTTAGTAAATAAATATTAGTACAATTATGATTTAAAATTCCATTTTTCTATAAAAATATATTTTATTTTATATTAAAATTAAAATTAAAATTTATGTTTGAAAAATAAATAATATTAATTTTAAGGAATTTATTTAATTTTTTATTTCTTTTCTCCTATATTGGGTTGTAATTTTTAATGATTTTGCGAACATGAAATTTTTTAAATTAATAGTATAACATATCTTTTTCTAAAAACCATAAATTTTATGTCATCATTAAGATATAATAATGATTAAATAAATTTTTAATACTTTTTACTAATAAGATATGTATTTTTATGTTAAAATTTTCAATTTAAGACATTGTGTTTAATTATGAAAACCATTATTAACATTTTGGAATCTAAATAAAATTTTTCGAGAAAATTATTTTATGCATTATACACTTATTGTGTTAAATTTAATTTCTTTAAATTTAATATTTTAAAATGTTTTTCATTTTTGATATCATAATTACCAAATTATCTTTCATTTATAAATTTTTTTTAACAAAAATATATTACCAATGTTAACGAGAATGTAACATTTGTAAATATATGTTTTTTGTAAAACATTAAACTCAGGAATAAAATACTAAAATTTCTCAACCACGTATCCAATAAGATTTTATTAGAGGATTTTTAAACTAAATATGAAACAAAATTATTGATTTCCAACTATTTTATTAAACTTCTGTGTAAAATATACATTCGTTACAGATTAATTATTCTGAATTTTATGAAATTGAACATCCATTAACTATAAAAGTATATATCTTACATTCACCTCAAACAACCTGATCCGTTATAATTAGACAGTATACCATATCCAATTTAATTATAATAGAATAATATTCCAATTTCTTTAGCCAGTAGCCAGATGATGTTTTCATAATTCCTAAATTTCTCATGGACTGTCCAAGAGAAGTCTCAAATTCTTAATGTGAGTATTATCCATTAAATAGCCTTCCATTCTATATATTTCACTTACATTATCCAACAAATCAATTTTATCTATATTTATATATAAAAATTACTGTCATTATCATACAAAAAAATTATTGGTTTATTTTTATAACCAATATCATTCCCCCTCATAACCATTTGAAAAATGAAAATGTCATCATATAGTATGTGTAGACCCATGTAACCAAGAAGGATGTGTTTTATTTTTAATAAACATGTTAAATGGAAATTTATTCATGTATATTTAATAAAAATATTATCTTTATTAAAATTTTAATATTATGAAATGAAAAACAATTTTATATCTTCCTCTCATTTAGTGAAAAATGAAAACTTTATATGTGGGTACATGAAGACTACTACCACCAAGGAAATACAATTTTTTCATCACCACAAAAAATTATTTCTTTTGAAAATTATTTTATGAATATTCCAAATAAAAGGGATTAATATATTTTAATTTTTTTTTAAAATTGATCTTATTTAAAAAATTATAATTATGAATATATTACTTAATATTAGTAAATTACATGAAATATTATCTTCATTGATTTCATTCCCTTGAACCCCAATTTTAGTATCGAAGAATGAGGTTCAATATCTTCGTTATGAATCAATTAAGAAAAAATTAGAATTACAATATCTAATAATGAAATTAAGAAATAAATAAATTGTGAGTGTATATTATATTATTATAACCAAAGTGTAAAATGTTTTTTGAGATATGAATTGTAGTGACCTCATTCCCATAGCTCGAAGACATTTCTTTTTTATCACATTGGCATAAAATACAAGGAATTTCACCCCCATAGACTCAAAAGACTAGTAGTCTTGGTAAACTAGATACATATATGAGTCTTTAGATAAACATGAATACGAAAATTTAATTAAATTTTTCAATATTTTTTTTGATAATATCATTATTCCCTCAATAATATTATTACAAATCCAAAATATAGCACTTAATAGAATAATTACTAATAGAAATGAAATTTGGGTGACATAAAATGATCTGTAAGGGATAAGTACAATGGATGCTATCCTGAATAAATAATTATAATCAATATGAAATGATAAATAACATAATATACATGCCATATAATTAATAATATTTGAAGAAAATGAATCCATAGATAATATCATTTGAAAAATATAATTGATGATAATAATGTTGTATATAAAGTAAATACTTATTTTTAAGATGGAATGTTTCTAAGGAACATGAAAATTTTACTATCATTACCTTTCGATGGATGGTTTTGAACATACTGGCTGAAAACCCATTTAACTATGTCTAGTCTGCTGATTCAACCACTTGATTTATAGATCAATTTAGGGTATTTCTATAAATGTTTCTAAACCAAGGTCTTTAATGTATAAAGAATTTCAAAGACATCGAAAAAACTATTTTATTCATTAAAATTCTCTTTATCATGAAATATTTTTACCGAGTAAAGAATATAGATATTTCAATATTCTCTTAGCCAAACCAATAAAATTAAATATAAAATCTCATATATAGAACATATATTTAGTTTATGAAATAACAATTTCCATGATAAATTATATGGTTTATTAGGGGAAATTTAATAACAAATGATCATAATTGAGTGACTATTTCAATAGGGAAGATGATGAAAACCCAAATGAATTAATGATGTGAATGTGAATATTTTCCATTGTCAAAATATTTATAAAGAATCCAAATGATGAATAGAAAATGTATCAATTATATATATAATGAGTTATGTAAAATAAAAATAAACACTCTTTAGCATTGATGATTAAAAATATCTATAAAAATCTTGAGGAAAATAACATTATTATTATAAAAATCTATTTCTAAAACATAACTATTTAAATTCTTATTTCCAATCAATTATAAAATTATCATATTTAAAAATAATCTCGTAAAATTATGCTTGAGTATTGAACTAAATGACATATATAAAACTAGGTAATTCGTTACATTTAACACAAGATAAAAAGAACATTATTTTTTCCCTATCAAATTGTTGCAAAAGTTCAATGTTTGGATGATTATTACAAGATTTCTCTCAAATTTTTAGTTAAAGAAAAATTATAATTATTTCTAAAAATAAAAAAAATTCCACTAGATTCATTTTTTAATAAGCAAACATAGCTAAAAATATGAATTATATTTTATTTTAGAAATGATTAAAAACACATATTAAAACTTTTTTCGAAAACATTATTTTGGAATAAACTAGATTTCTAAACAAAGAGAAAAATGAAGTCTAATTAGCTTAAAAATATATTAAGTAACAAATATGTGGGAAATGGTACTATTAGTTAAATATATTATGAAAAAATAGAAGATAATAAAATTTAATGTTTTTATTAGGCAATGGTCAAATAATTATCTTCAACTAAAATTCAAGAATAAATATTCTCAATTAGAGTGAGATTATAGAATAAACCTTCATAATGATCACAATGTTTATGTAAGTACTAAAAAATGAATCTATTTGGTGTATAATCATTAAAAAAATAAAACATGTATATTTACAATAGATAGTAGTAATACTTTATTACTCACATTATATTAGAATATCAATGACAATGAAGGAAGAATTTAACCCAATGAAATGGAATCGAGTTATGAAATTATATACCACTTTGTAACAATTTATTAAAATAAACATAGAATAAATAATTAAAATTTAAACACAAAATATAAGGTATTATTAATTAATTATTATATAATATGTAAAAGGGTAACTACATACAACATATAAATGTTATTTTGGTCATAACAATACAATGTGCATCAATGAAATGAAATCAAGGCAGAATCCCATATCTCATGATTTCCATGAGATTATTGTGCATTAAATTACTTTATAATGGACTTAATAACATCATCTTATTAAAAATTATTCATATTAAATTAAAATATCATGTTTATCCTCTTATTACATTTACCACTCCTTTGTTAATAATATTTAATTATTTTCATTATTTCAAATTTAAATTAAATTTCCATTTTATCTAAATTTTTTCAAAAAATTTCCAGTTTAGATAAATATAAAATATCTAAATGATCTCAATAACTATTATAATTTCAACGATGTCATATTTAATATATATATACACTATAATAACCATTTTTAATGTTGAACATAGAAGATGCATCATGACTCTTACTAGAGATGGTAGGTCATATGTACGCAAGAGCAATAATATCATTCCATTAATGAGTGAAAGGGTTAGAAATTTGGTTATATATAAATTTAAATAATTAATAAAATATAATATATGAAATATAGGTTCAATAATTTATTCAAATTTCATTCCACGTAATGCATAATTCAAAAATTAATAACATTACGTTGCGAGGACATAGATTTCTATACACTTGAGTAACATTATATAACATTGAACGACATTGAATGTAAAACTATATATGTGATATTAACATTCCACATGTATAATAATTTAATGAAAATCAATTAAATGTGGTAAATCTGTCATCATATCCAAAATGATGAGGTGCTAGTGGGAAAATAAAATGTTAGGAAATAATATATGGTGGAAAATATTTAAAAATATGAAATTGTTTTGTTAATACAATTTTCAAATCTAAAGGAATCCACTATTTGTTTTTTTGTTAAAGACCATATGGATTTATTTTTTTGGGGATAAAAATATCTATAATGTATCAAATTATGATTGAGAGATACTCTTTTTGGGGTTTATTGAGCCATGGGGATTGGTATGTTTGAAAAATTGAGGGGAGAGGGTTCCCTTTAATATGGGGGGAGAGGAAACCCTCTTTGATGTTACATGGAAATTTCCCAAAAAGAATAAAAATGTTAAAATTTATCCCAATATGAATGCTTAAAAAGTATATATATTCATAAATTGGGAGAATAATATAGACATGTTTACATACAATTGTATTTTTAGAAGTTTTAACCATTTTATCTCTAATCATTGTTGAGTTAACAAGGTTTTCCTTATGACTTTTCTATTCCTTCTGGTTTGAGGAGACTTTTTAGAAAATAAGGTTTTCTTAGAAATTACCATTCCTTCTGGTTTTGAAAATCACATACACTAAATCTCCAGGAAAAATTCATTTTACCATGTGTTTTACTTTTATAAGGAAAATTTTCCTTTCCCAAGTAAATTTATACTTACCATGTCATCCATTGTTCATTATCTTGTCTAAGTGTAAAATTCAGTTTCATATATAAAACATTGGAATCATATAATACTTAGATAAAGAGCATTCTATTTTCAGGATCCGAATTTAGACTTCATGTTCACTGAATTCAGGCTCCAAATTCTCATGAATTCTGACTCTGAGTTCTCTGAATTCAGATCCTGAACTCTTATGAGTTATAACTCCGAGTTCTCTGAATTGAGACTCCAAATTCTTACGAGTTATGACTCAAAATTTTAATGAATTCCGAATCCAATCATTGTATGTTTTGACTCCAAATTCTCATGAATTCTCACTCTGAACATTGTATGTTATGACTCCAAATTCTAATGAACTCCAAATCTGAACATTGTAAGTTCAGGTTCTGATATCTTATGAATCCATATTCCAAATTTCCTCGAAATTCAGACTCTGAATTCTACAGTATTCCAGTTCTGAATTCCATAGAAAAGAGAATCCAAATATCCTTTTATTATAGAAACCGAATGTGTTTTTGGTTAGACTCTGAACATTTAAATTCTTACATTCCGAATATTTTATTTTGGTTATGTAACTATATTTTTTCTTACAATTGTTTTTGTTATAAAACAAGGCCATGCATTCCATTACAAATGAACCGTTGTTTGAGTGACACTTATACAGGTCCCTCTAAAATTCAACAAAAAATATGACCATTGGTGGAGGAAGTCGACCGTTGAGTTGTGCATATAAATAGAAGCTAATTTGAAAGAGGTCAACATTGTTCTATGAATCTAGAGATTACATGATGTTGAAGTGATTTCTAGAGAGAGACTCTCATGTTTAGTGCGGACTAAACTTCTTTTTCAGATTTTCTTCGTGCGACTGTGAATGTTGCTGATTACATTCGAGGGCTTCCTGGGATAGGAAGAAATAGGTGCAGACTACCTTAAAGTTCGAAGACTTCCTTGATGAGAAAGATAGAGGTGATGATTACCTTGATGTTTATGGCACGCGGGGATAGCAAGAAAGAATCCGATATTTGTATCCAAGGCTTTCCCTGGTTTGTGTAAGACAAAATTTCATGAATGTAAAAATCACGGGACCTTTATCCAAAGATGTTGGATACCCTTCTCTTGGGGTTAAAATATTTATTACTTGTTACTTGGTTTGTTTCAATTTTTCCACTGCATTTTTATTTTTGAGGAAATTATAACTATCTTATACTTCCTTATACTTGTATACTATGATTTAGTAAGATTCTATACTCTTTAAGGTAGAACCATTATCTCTGTAAACTGTCATTAAGTTTCATCATCCAAAACCATCTTTTCCGGAATCAATTTCTCAGAATCATATTTTCGGAATATATAATGTGTGTACAACTAGAGGTTTTGTGAATTACCATGTTTAACCTTGTTAAACATAATTATCATTAAAAGTTTCAAAGAAATTTTTTTAAAGAATACAATTCATTTTATCTTGTATTTTGAGAATTATTAAATACTTCATTCAGTATCTATAGTTTTTTATCCATCATTTGGTATTATAATGTATATCATACTCCACATACTATCTCAACAATTGGTATCAGAGGAGGTCTCTGAAATACTTATATTCACATATAATTTTTCCTTGCTCAATTTTTCATTGTTCCTCTTTTTCCTTGCAGAGGAATATTTTCCTTGTTAAATTTAACATACTACTTACAAGGTTGTGTGCAGAAAATTTTCATTAAAAAGGAAAGAATCAATATTGGTTCCATTTAAAACATAAATTCAACAAGGCCACCTATTTTTGATAGGAATTATTACAAATATTGGAGAGATCGCATGAATAAATTTATTATCAATATTGGAGTATACAATTTTTTAATGCTTACTGGAGGATATACAATCATTGACAAGGAAGTTAGTACATTCACAAACCAAGAAAAGTATGAATTTCTACTAAATTATAAGGTATGCAATACATTGATTTGTTCCATGACTAGAAATATATATAGAAAAATTTCATCTATTGAAGCACCAAATTGTATTTGGAAGAATCATGAAGTTACACACATTGGAAGTTCAAAAGTCATTGAGACTAGAAGATCCATGCTCAGAGCTGAATATCATGGTTTTTGATTTCCTTATAGAGAACCCATATGTAAGGTGAAACAAAGATTCATGACTATTGTTAATATTTTACAATCTATGGGTGAGAAAGGATTAGATAATGAAGCTCTTGTGGAAAAGATCATAGAAATCACGCCTAATGAGTGTGAATCCTAGTGAACTGCTATTGATGAAAATAAAAAGGATACTCAGATTACTCATGATGAAATTTTTGGAACACTTCTTCAACACGAGACTAGATTAAAGAGAGTTACTGATAATGTAAAGAGGAATAGTTGAAATGGAAGTGTTGATTTTACTACAACTTCAAATCATATGAAATCCAAGACTCATGATATAGTTACAAGATCTAAATCTAAGAATATTGTTATTCAATACGAATATAGTGGAAGTGAATATTCAGTTTATGAGTTAAAAAATCTTGCTCGAAGGTTGAACAAGATTATTCGACAAATGAACTTTTAGTACAGATACAAGAAGAAAGAAAGGAAAGATAAGAAAGAACCAGAAGTCACTTGTTAAGAATGAATGATATCTGGACATATAAGCCATGATTTCCCTATGCTTAAGAAAAAGGAAAGGAATGAAAATCATTCGGAGAGAAACAGAAAGATGTACTAAAATGCTAAAGATAAGAATGTCTTCAAAGAAAATGACACATGGAGTTCCAATGGTGGAGACTCTTCAGATTAATCATTAGATTACAAATCATTTGAGCAGAAGAATCATCATTTAATAGCCAGACTACCTATTGAAAATCATTGTTTGATGGCTAAGGTACACAATGATGAATCTATGACCAAGGTATCCTTGAATTATAATTATAGTGATATTAAATACTATAAATTTTCTGTGGAAGAATCTTCTTCTGATGAAGATAATACTTAACCTACCTATGAAGAGGTTTCATGGTTTTCTAAACTCATTGAGAATGATAATTCTAAAATCATGAAAAATCTGGATAAAAAATTTCTAGTAATACTATTTTTACTGAGGAAATATCAGATCATTCTAAATATCATGATAATAAAATTTTTATTTTGAAAGTATTTAAAAAAAATCTTGAGGAAGTAAATTCTGAGAAATATAAAATTTCTATGGATCTAGAAAAATTAATTTCTAAGAATATTTTATTTGAGCCTAACTCTCGTTCCCAATCAAATGTTTTAGAAGAAAAGAACTTGGTTATCAAACTAAAATCGGAAATTTTTTCCTTGAGTTAGTGTTCATCAAAGTTTACCTTAGGTAAGGAAAATTTTAATAAGATGCTTTCTCAAATTTTTCCTCTAAGGAATAGTTTTGGTTTTGGTTAAACTGGTTCAAAACTGATTTTTAACAACAATTATTTTGTTTCTAAAAGTGCTCCATTATGCACTAAGTGTCATTGTGGGGGGAATTGGGAAAAACATTGTTCTCTAAACAAAACCTAGTCTTTAGGATTACATAAAGCCTATTTTTCAAAGAAAATTGGGGTGCCTAAAATTTTTCTTTCTCAAATTTCTAGATCCTATAAAATTTGGATTTCGAAAATATAACTCTCTTATTTTCAGGAAAATAAAAATAGTACCAATAGATTTACATGATACATGGATAGTGGATGTTCCTTGCATATGACTGGTAATAAAAACTACTTTGAAAAGATTATCAAGATGAAAGGATGAAAATTAACCTTCAGAGATAATTCTTAGGGAAAAATTATTGGTATAGGTAAAATCCTTCTTTTTGAAAAAACATTGATTTCGAATGTTTTATTTGTTAAGGGTCTTAATCACAAACTCATTAGCATAAGTCAATTATGTGATGAAGGTTACCTTATGAATTTCAGGAATGAAAAGTTATTAATACACAATTTCAAGAAGAATTTATTCTTTCTTCCCATAGGCAAGAGATTGTTTACACACTAAACTTATAAGACCATAGAAGACAAGACATACCTTTCCTTAGTGCATTGTAAGATCAATATTGGTTGTGGAATAGAAGGTTAGAACATTGTAACCTCAGAAACCTATGCAAAATCTCAAATAAAATATTAGTTAAGGATCAACCAGACCTTAGATTTGATTCTTCAAAATATTGTGATCCTTGTCAATATGTCAAGAAACATAAATCACATTTTAAATCAATCGGTTAAGTCTCAATTACTGATGCATTACAGTTAGTACATATGGTTCTTTTTGGTCCAACACAAACTATAAGTATTATGGGAAAGTATTATGTATTTGTTTTAGATGATGATTACACTAGATTTATGTGGGTCTATTTTCTAACAATGAAGTCGGAATCATTTTCCTATATCAAAAGTTTTAGAGCCCAAGTAAAAAATGGGAAAAACCTTCCTTTGATAACTATTCTTAGTGATCATGGAGGAGAATTTCAAAATTCTTATTTTTAAAATTTTTTTAGTAGAAAAGGCATTACTCATAACATCTCAGCACCTAGAACACATCAAAAAAATGGTGTTGTTGAAAGAAGAAATGGAATTATTCAATAGATAACTAGAACCATGCTGAGTGAGTATTCTATAGACAAACATTTTTGGGATAATGTTGTAAGTACTAATTATTATACTATAAATCGAGTTTTTATTATACCATTTCTTAATAAAACTCTTTATGAGTTATCGAATGCTAGAAAACCTAGACTTTCCTACTTCAAGTTTTTTGGTTTCATAGTATTCATTTTGAATACTAAATATAATTTATATAAATTCACACCGAAATATGATGAAGGAATTTTCTTAGGTTATTCCACAACTTCTAAGGCATGTAGAGTTTTTAATAAAAATACTTGTACTGTTGAAGAAAAAGTACATGTTAAATTTGATTAAACAGATCACTTTGTTTTTAAACAACCCCAACCAACATCTTCGGATGTGTTTTCAAAAACTGTTTATCAACCTTTATTAGAAGATCCTTCTAATAAGGAAAATGTTGAAGTAGATATTTCTAAAACATTTACCCCATAAGACTTCCTAACCTAAGTTATTGAACATGTTTTATAAAACCCAAATCATTTGTTTCTAAAGAGACATCCTAGTGATATTATCATTGTTGATGTGAATCAACCTGTAAGGACTAGAAGTTCCATATGAAATGAAGTAGAAAATCTAGCATTTCATTCGAAATTATAACAAAAATCACTAATGAAGCATTATGTGATGATGATTGTATAAATGCTATTCAAGATGAGCTAAATGAATTATAAAGGAATAATGTCTGGACCTTAGTTGAATGATCAAAGGAAACTTATGTTATTGATGTAAAATGGGTCTTTAGAATAAAGTGTGATGAAAATGGAAACATAGTAAGAAAAAAATCTAGATTGGTTGCTAAATGCTATTATCAACAAGAAATAATAGACTATGAATAAACCTATGCTCTAATGTCTAGACTTGAATCTATTCATATTTTACTTTTCATTTAAAGCATTCTTCATTTTCATACTTTTTCAAATGGATATGAGATGTTCTTTCTTTAATGGTTATGTTCATAAAGAAGTTTTTGTTGAATAACCTTCTTTTTTGGAAGATACAAAACATCCTGAACATGTTTTTAAACTTACCAATGATTTTTATAGACTTACGAAATCCTGACGTGCTTGGTATGATAGACTTACAATATTTTTGCTTCAAAATAATTACATTAAGGGAAATGAAGATCCAACACTTCTTATAATGAAAGATAAGAAAAATGTTTTTATTGTTCAAATCTATGTTGATGACATTATATTTGGTTCATGTCTGTAATCTTTAACTGATTCATTTTCAGATCTAATGAAATATGAGTTTGAAATGAGTATTATGGGTGAGTTAACATTTTTCATTGGTTTTAAAATTTATCAAAAATCGAAAGGAATCTATATATCTCAACATAATTATATTAAATATCTTCATAAAAAGTATGTATTTGACAACACCAAGTGTATAAGTACTCCCATTGGTACCTCAAATTCACTAGATCTTGATGAAGCTGGGAAACCAGTAGATCAAACATCTTTTAGACGTATGATATGATGTTTACTTAAATGAAAACTAGTCAACCAGACTTAACGTTTTCAATATTATTATGTGCAATATATCAATCCAATCCTAAGGAATCTCATTTAAAGGGACTGAATTTTTTTTTGCAACTTTAATGGAACCATGGATTTATGACCCTTTTATACATCTGGAAAATAATTTGTTATAATTTTTTAAGGATGTTGAATTTGGTGGATGTATACTGGATAGAAAACGAACATCTGGAACATGTCATTTCTTAGGAGATTCGTTTTTTTCTTGTTCATCTATGAATCAACACTCAATAGCACATTCCACTATTGAAGCTGAATATGTAGCAGCTAGAAGTTTTTGTGCTCAATTGTTGAGGATGAAACACACACTCACAGTCTATGATATGAGTTTTACAAAAACAAAAACTTTATGTGATAATACTAGTGTCATTTATTTAAGGAAAATCTCTGCACATCAATCTCGTGCAAAACACATAGATATTCGGCATCACTTTCTGAGGGATCACAAACAAAAAGGGGATATTATTCTTCAATTTATCAAAACACAAGAACAACATGCTAATATTTTAACAAAATATTTACCCTTAGATAGATTTAAATAAGTTAAACAAAAATTATGAATGATAAACATAAGGTAATCCTCCTTGTTAACTATCTATTGAAACCAATATCATTAGAGTAATAAACTCCTCTTCATAGGGGGAGTATATTTTTTTTATCTTTCGAAATGAAAATTTTCGTGGTCAATTTCTTCTTCAAATATTTTATTACGAAAATTTTAGTATTCTAAGATATTTGTATTCTAAATTTTCATAATGAAAATTTTATAAAATTTTCGTAATGATGTTTTCAAAAAAATTCGTAATGATGTTTTTCAAAAAATTTCATAATGAATATTTTCAAAAAATTTCTTAATGCTTTTTTCTAGAAAAAATTTTCTAATGAATTTTTTTTAATCTAATATTCCTCATGAAGATTTTTCTTCAATATGAATAATCCTCCTGTAAATCTGAAAGGTATGTTTCCTTTCTTATGTTTTAAAAATCATCATGTAAATTCTGGTATTTTCATTTGTTTTTAAAAAATTTCAGATTCTCTTTTCCTTAAATCTGAGTGTTTTTCTTAAAAACCTCAAAATATCGGATTCTATCTAGTTTTCCATGTGGCTATCATATCAACCGTCAGATCAGATCAGAATAATTTTTAGCCATTAGATTGATTTTGGAAGATGATTCATCGCTTCTAACACATATATAAAGGACCCTCGAAGGGTTGTCCCACATCGATCTCAAGATCTCGCATGCTGATGTTCTGGCCCTATACTTAAGCCCGTTATGAACTTCTCATAGTTTTCTCAATTCCAAATGTCTGTAGAATAATCCTCTCAGAATGATATGTCTACTATCAAGACAATTCCGGAGTGACAAGTGTATAGGGAAAGGTTGGTGCATCTGAACTTCTTCAACAAGTATGATTCTATAATCTCGAAGAACATTAAGCTGAATGGATGGGAAAGTGTTTCCGTATCGAAACTAGGTTCTCAAGATTTGGTGTATTTTGATTTTCTTGTTGTGTTTTATGAATCAGTTAGTTTCTTCAAGTTAGAAGGCAGAGAGATGTTTTCTTTCAAATTCTATGGAAAGACTTATTCTCTTTCATATACTAAGGCAGTTAATTTTATTGGAGTTATGTATGATGGAGAATCTGAATTTTGTTCTCATAAGTTACTGGATGTTCAAGGGTTATTTGTAAAGGTGAAATCTATGGAGTGCCTCAGTCTTACAGATATCAAGACTCCGATGATTGCTCACCTCTCAAAAATTAATCGGATCCTTCAATTATGGGTTCAAGGATTTCTAATTGTTAGAAAAGGATACAAGGAAACATTGAAAAGTAGTGACATGTACATCCTATATTTTCTAGTGAACCTGAGGAATGACAATTTAGTTAAGATTATTCTCATTAAGATTTAAAATATTAAAAATGGAAATCTGAAGGCTTAGATTATCATGTACCCATCCATTCATTTTAAGTTGATTGTTTGGTGCTTATAATCTTTTAAAATTCCCTACAGTTCAA
Source organism: Viscum album (assembly GCA_963277665.1). Taxonomy (NCBI): domain Eukaryota; kingdom Viridiplantae; phylum Streptophyta; class Magnoliopsida; order Santalales; family Viscaceae; genus Viscum; species Viscum album. The sequence goes on from OY728136.1 coordinate 1,882,431,389, forward strand.
AGCCAAAGAATTTCAATGTCCTCATAGTCAGCGATGGTACTTTTAAGAGGATTAAAATTGGATTTTCTAAGGACTCATGTTATTTTTATTACTTAACAGAAATATAAGATAAAGTTGTTTGAAAAAATCATGAAGTAGTTGAATCGTCTAAAAAGCCAGGAATGAAGAGGAAATTGAAGGAAGTAGAAGAGAAAGAAAAAACCCCAAAAGCTAACGAAGCTCAATACGTACCTCCAAAAAATAAGAAGAAAAAAAGAATATTCGGAATAGGTTGTATATAAATGGAGAGAAGATAAGAAAAATAAGAATATAGGGGAGCCAAGTTTTGGTTTTGATCCTGCTGAAGCCAATGATTTAAAAGTGAAGACTGATGATGAGCCTGAAAGGGAAGCTAAAGAAAATAAATAGAAGAAGAAGATATTTGAGGCTAAAATTGTTCAATCCCCACTGAGGGATAACAAGAAAGCATTATTGAATAACCCAGTACCAAAATCTTTCATGGTAGAAGCTTTACATGAGACTGCGGATAAGAAATTTCTCACTCTGGAAAAAGACCAAGAAATGCTTGGTGATGAAAAATAAGTAGAAAAATTAATGGAATAAGAAGAAGAAACTAAAAAGCAGTGGTGATACAAATGATTTTATTAAGCAAGTAGAAAATTTTCATGATAAACTAATCCAATCTGAGAAATTGTCAATCTGAACCACTGAAGATGAATCTTAAAAGCTTGCTACTCCTGGGTTTGATGACAATGCTAAAAATGAAGTGTATAAGATCTCTAAGGAAAAAAGTTGTAATCATGTCTCCATCCACCTTTAGGATGATGAGGCAAGAGCTGAGAAAGAAAATATAGATAAATATAAGATTTTTCAGCTATTTGACAGTGAGCATAAATCTCCGGATGAGGAATCCATTCCAAAAACTGACAAGGGGAAACAGGTGATTGTTGATACACCAGGTAAAGATATTGTGAAGAAGAAGAAAGATAGGGGATCCTCAATGAGGAAACATGCTAATATAGACAAATAACCCTCACCTAGCAATGACTCATATTCTAAATCATCATCCCTTGGACATGATTTTGTTGATCAATCATTGATGAATCTTGTTTGCACCATTCCAATTTTTCCATGCATAGAATCTATATGCCAGATTCTTAAACACACAATAAATCCAAAATCAGATTAGGTATCCATGGTGATGGATATGGGTGTAAATCATGTGGATGATTTCACGAAAATATTCATTAATTATGATTCCCACAAATGTTCTTGTAAGAAAATAGTTAGCTGGTCAAAGAAGACAGTCGAAGAAATGAGAGAACTTGAAGAGTTCCAAGATGGTGTCATGGAGGCTTTTTACATTGATGATAGTAAGATCAAGGATCTCACAACCACATTGGAAGAAAAACTAACTCTAGAATAGAATTCTCATATTTATGAGGTAAAGGATTTGAATTGAATTTTTTTTTCAGTAGCTCAAACATGTATGGGAGAATGAGTTCATAAGATAGTGATTGATGAATATATTGTCAAACAAGAAGAAGTCATGAAGGCTCAGGTAGAGGCTCTCAAAGATTAGGATGATAGCAACAAATCCTTAGTGAAGAAATCTCAGGATCATGATTAGATTATCATTCTAGAATAGGAAGAAAACCAGGAGCTCAAGAAGCTCAAAACAATTGTGAAGTAGCTAATGCCCAAGGAAAATGAAGGATGATCTTTCTTAAATCTGATCTTTTTTTTATTTTCCTTTTGTATAAATTTTTACAATCTTAATGAAATTTTGGTCGATCGTTTTTGTTGTTTTTTTGTACTAATATTTTAGGTACCATAATTTCTTTTCCATTCCCTCAAATTTAATTTTGAAAATCACAAAGGGGGAGGATGGAAGAATAATTATATGTAAAGAAGATGTTTACCTAAGTAAATGGGAGTGTACATTACAATGATTCATGTATTCAAGATAATAAAAAATCTCATTCCGAAAATCTAGAATAAAATCCTTACCATTCTATAGCCTAAGTGGGGAGTTATTCGTATTCATCATTGTCCATGTGAAAAGAGAGATTAGTTTTATTTCAAACACTTGAAAAATATTTTCTAAGTCCTTATATTCTTTTTCGTAAGGATGTTTTTGATTTCCAAAAAGGGGGAGATTGTTGAGTGAATAAGGTTTTCCTTATGAATTTTATATTCCTTCATGTTTTAGGAGATTGTTGAGTCAATAAGGTTTTCTTATGACTTTATCATTCCTTCTTGTTTTGAAAATCAAAAACACCTTATCGCAAGGAAAATTTCATTTTACCCTGTGTTTTACTTTCATAAGGAAAATTTTTATTCCCCAAAGAAATTTATCCTTACCATGTTTTTAATTTCTCATTATATTGTCTAAGTGTAAAATTCGGTTTTGTATTTAAATCCTTGGAATCATATAATAGTTAGATAAATAGCATTCTGTTTTTAGGATCCAAATTCAGACTCTGAGTTCTCTGAATTCAGACTACAAATTCTCATGAATTTTGACTCTGAGTTCTCTAAATTCAAACTTCGAACACTTATGAGTTCTGACTCTGAGTTCTCTGAAATGAGACTCTGAATTCTTTTTATTTCTGACTCTGAATTCTAACGAATTCAGACTTTGAACTTTGAATGTTTTGACTCCGAATTCTCATGAATTATGACTCCAAACATTGTAAGTTCTGACTCTGAATTCTCATGAACTCTGACTCTGAACATTGTATGTTTAGGTTCCGAATTCATGTGAATCTAGATTCTGAATTTCTTTTAATTTCAGATTCTGGAATTCTATATAGATCAAGTTCTGAATTCATTTGAAAACAGAATCTGAATATCCTTGTATTATAGACAATGAATGTGTTTTTGGTTTGACTCCGAACATTTATTTTCTTACATTCTGAATTTTTTATTTTGTTTATGTAACCATATTTTTTCTTACACTTTTTTTTGTTATAAAACGATGTCATGCTTTCAGTTACTAACTAACCATTGTTTGAGTGAAACATGTACAGGTCCCTTGAAAATTCAAAGGAAAATACGACCGTTTTTTCTATGCCTATAAATAGAAGCTAATTTGAAAGAGCTCAACATTGTTCTATGAATCAAGAGATTACATGTTGTTGATGTGATTTCTAGAGAGATACTCTCATGCTTAGTGCGTATTGAACTTTTTTCAGATTTTCATCATGCGAATCTGAATATTGCTGATTACATTCATGGACTTCTAGGGATATGAAGACAGTGGTGACAACTACCTTAATGTTCAAGGACATCCTTTTTGAAGAATACAGAGGTTCCATATACCTTAAAGTTTAGGGCTTGTAGGGATAGTAAGGTAGACTCCAATCTTTGTATCGATGTCTTACCCTGGTGAGGGTATGACAGACTTTCTTGAATGTATAAATCAAGGGACCTTTATCCATGTTTGGTGGATACCATTCTCATTAGATTAAATGATTTATTAATTGTGACTTGGCTTGTTACAGGTTTTCAACTGCATTTTGATTTTTTAGGAATGTATAACTATCTTATACTTCTTTATACTTATATACTCAAATTTATTAAGATTCTATATGATTTAAGGTAGAATATTTATCTTTGAAAACATTCATTATGTTTTATCTTCTCGAACCATCTTTTCTGGAATCACTTTCTCAGAATCATATTTCCAGAATCTTGCAAGTGTTTAGAACAATTGGTTTTGTAAATTACTTTTTTTAAACCTTGTTAAACATAATCATCTTTAAAAGTTCCAATTTTTTTAATGTATACAATTCACCCCCTCTATTTTTTGAGCATTATTAGATACTTCATTCAGTATCTATATTTTTTTGATCCTACATTTGGTATGATAGGGTATATAATACTCTACATACCATCTCAACAATCCTTTTAGTTTAACCCCACAGTATATCACTTTTTACCTTAACATGATAAATTAATTTTTGTTGAATTCACTATTAAGTTTAATCAAATATTATAATGATATTATTATTTATTATAAATTATGATTATTAAAAACATGGAATCATTTTATCTTCATTCATTTCACGGAATAATAATTTTTATATAATTAAACCAACATACATGATGAGAAAGAGAGTTTTCAAATGGAAAAGGTTTTAAAGTTTACAATGATTCTATATCAAAAATTAGGGATACAAAGCTGGTGACCTGAATTGGAATAATTGAGATATAATTTTACTATTTTAACTAATTAAACTTAATATTAATCAATATTAACAATTTTATATAAGAGGAGGTTTTAAATTAAAATTATGTATTTTTTCACAAATAACTGAAAAATGAAATATTTTAAAAAAGTAAAAATAGTTAAACATAAGATAATGTTGTTATTAGGATATAAAAAAATTATTTAATCAAATGTGTTATCTAAATGTGATAAAAAATTATTTTAATTTATATTCACAGAGTTTGATTGAGGTGGCTTTTATGAAAAATATAGTTTTTTATAAAAAGAAAGAATTTTCATCTTAAATGGATTTTGTTTTATTTATAATTAATACATAAACATATTTTTCAAATTTAGTTTCTTTATATTCATAAATTCAAATTTAATATCTTGGATACAACTATAATATTATATAATATTATTTTAAAAATATTTGTTATTTTTTTATACTCATCGATGCGTATAACCCAAGATAAAATCAGTGTTCTATATAACATGAGATAAACTTAGTGTTTCATGTACCATAAACTAAAATAATAGTTACATTATATTAATGATATTTAATATATTGAATTTATTTAAAGTAAATATATTGTAATGTATTAGGGTGTAATATTATCTTCTAATATTAGTGTTTCATCTCATATATGTTTTCATATACAATGTTCTTTTTTCAAAATATTCAGGTGATACATGAAATGTATTGTGAAATGAGTTAATATGATAAATGTTTTTTATAAATGAGGTTATTTATCTTTAATAGATCTTCATAATTAATGTACATAATATATCTTTTTAATATTTTTTATTTTAATCTTATTCCATATCCATTCCATTTCTATTGACTGGAGTATATATATGAACACCGATGACTTTTTTTAGAACACTTATAATGTGTGTAAAAGTGATTACATATACATAGTAATTACTATATTCCAAGGCATTTTGGTATAGGGGTTACTAAATCCATGAGGGGTTCTCATCTCATTTTTATTTCAACGTCAAAAATACCATATTAAACTATAATTTTCTTTTATGTTGTATCTAATTCCCATTAATGTATTTTTTAATATAAATATTACGAATTTTATTGGATTTAAATATCCATATATTCCAAAAAATTATTTTATAGACATGAAATTTACAAAATTTGTAATGTTTTCATTCAAATATAATTTTCAAATCAATATTTTTTGGAATGAAATAATAAATTGTAAAAAATAATATGAACATTACCAATAAAACCACATAAATTATATTCTACATGGTTAATTATTTATGCTTTTACATTACTCCCTCAGTTTAATTTCCTTTGTAAAATAATTTACGTCATTTTTTTTATTAAAATATAAACTAGATCCATCTATTCTTTTTTAGTCACGAATTTTCATCATCAATGTTTATATTAATTGGATGATTATAAGAATTTTCTTATATGTGATTCAATATTTCAATAAGTAAATTAAAAAATATCTATAATTGAATTCAAATTTATTACATCAATCATTTAATGTTTTCCACATGTTTTTTGGAAAAAATTATACCATTATAATGTTTTCCAGGTGAATGAAATATTTCACACGAATGATTATTCTTATTTATGAATATTCTTTCAAGATTATAAAAAGGATAATGAAATGATTTGGACCATTAATTATTATTAAATTTAATGTGACTATTTTTCTGTTTGTTAAAATGTATTTTACTATTTAATAAAAAATTATTTATTTTAAACTCTTAAGCTATTTTTTTTGAAAAAACCTTCAATATTTTTATGCCTTCTCAAATATATTTTTTGATATAATATTCATATAATCTAATTTAGTATTTGAAAACATTTTTTGTATTAATGGATAATATTTATCAAGTTTAAATTATTTTATTTTAAAAAAAAAAATATTAAACCTATTTATTACTTTTTAGAAATGTGTGATACATTTTTTTTCAAAGAATTTATCAAATAATAATGAGAACGTGTTTTGAATAATTTTAAAATCATCTCAAGTTACCAATGTTACACATTTTGATGTATTTTTATTATATTATCCACCTTCATTCTATAAATTTTTTATGATGATTATGTTTTAATGATGTTATCAGGAAACTCATTTCTTTCACACAGGCTATTTAATTTATATTTAATTGATGAATTTTTACAGGCTCTTATGGAATAAATTTGATTTTTATATTAATATGTGATTTTTTGGGTGGGAAAATTCCATCCAAATCATATTGTAATTTGTAATATATTGTGAATTAATTATAAAAATACAGTATTGACACTTTTTTAACCATGGGAACTATGATGAGTTTCCTTCTTTCACTACATTATGGGAACATAAGAGAGATTCCAACTCCACTATATATTCATTAGAATTAGTAAGTGATGCCTCTCCCACTGTGAAATTAAAATCAGGTGGTGATGCCTACATTAATTTGTTATGTGAATTATATAGTGATGACTACACTAAAATATTATGGGTATAAGTTAATGATGCCAACATCACTATGTAATGGGAATAAGGTAGTGTTTCTAACTCCATGATGTTATCCTAAATGAGTGTGATTCCTTCTCCAAAATATTAAAATTTATAAACTTATGTTTTTTACATATTTAAATTGTATACATCATACACATAATATGAATTATTATTTATTATGTTTTGACTGGATCCTAGATTATTGTCTTTTCATCCATGATTATTTGGGTGCAATTTCCAAATTTTATGTTCTTTTACAATGATATACTCTCATGAAAACATTAATTTGTAGTTCTATTTTATAATAATGTATTTTCATCTCATATGATTTCCATCAATGATATTTAGAGTTGAGCCCTTTATCATGGTTTCATTTCGCATGTAATAAATGATTATATTATTTATAATTAGTTTAGAAAAGGTGAAATTTAAGAAGCTTTTTTTGTGGGATATGTTAACATTTTTTCATAAAATAGTTGATTATATATCTCTTCTTCAATTACATTAATCATTTTGAATATTGAATTGGGAAATTAATATGATATTTAAATTTTTAGATTATGAAATATATTTAATTTTAACTTTATCTATTTCACGAGGAATCATAAAAAGATGTAGAGTCTGTATTTTTAGTTTTCAATTGAGATGTGCAGGTCTGGGAAATCTCAGATAAATTAAATATTACATAAGTTCTTGTTTTAAATTAAATTTCTACCATTTATGACTTCCCAAAGAACTATATTTCCTTCAAAGATAATCCATATTTATGTGAAACTATTTTTTTACATTTTTTAATATATTTCTTATATTCTATCAAATAATGTTGTTCCACATAAAAGGAACAATACCTTTTTTTCAAACGAATTTAATTCATTTATGTTGTATCCTTTTTTTATTTCTCTAATAAGGATATATTCCATCCATTTACCTGTAATTAATTACTTTATAACATGTATTTTAATAATAAAAATGTTACCATTGAATGAATTTTATTTATATGAAGTGTACCATTAAGATCTCATTTACTAAATTTAATAACTTGATAGATTAGATAATTTTTTTTCTCTACATAGAAGGATATAGTGTGGACAAATAATAAGAAAAATTACACTATATATTTAGAAATATAATTTTTTTTAACATCCTAGCATGTATACTGATTTTTTATAAATCCATTGTTATTGATAAGTTAATGATGATTAATATATATTCATTTATTTTGTATCCTTTTTCTCTTCAAATTTTTGTACATCATTATTGAGGTTTCTCTATGTTAACAGATTTCAATTTTACCAAACTCAAATGATCAAGTAAAACTCATAATTTATTTTCATATTGTACCATATCATTCTAATATCGCATTCAATAATTCATATAAAAATTCTCAAAGTAATGAATTTTTATTAAAAAACTATTTTAATTTATAGTTTAACCTTAGTTCAAATATTAAAAATCTATTCTCCACAATTATTATTCTATTTTACATTCTATTTGATGGATATATTTTGATGATAAATGACCGTAGTATTATATTTAATTTCCTACCTTAATTCATTGATTCTACATATTTAACATGATTATTCTAATAACCATTCACTATTTTTTTATGATGATAAATTTCATCCTTATTTTCAAAACAAAATTAATATTCCTTACAAAAATCACGATTTTATTGTTATTATTTAATGGTTTATATAACCTTTCATGTTACCATTATAATTCATCTTTATGATGTATAACTCTATATATTTGATCAATATCAATTTTTTATGTTTCATACTTATCCAAAAAAACATCATTGAATATTATACATTTTTGATAATATTAACATGAATACATACTAATGGTTCTTCCACATCATCCCCTGTTATTTTCTAAAAAAATATATTCAAAAATTATTACAATTGAATTTCTACAGTTAAAATTTATTCTATGATGAAACTTCATATAATTTTTGAGAATTAATAATCAATATCACGTTTATAAATCCAATTTATACCCCAATAAATTATGTGTCCAAGCATATTATAATGATATCATGATAAAGGTAAAATATAATAAAATATTTACAAGACTATTAATATTCCATGAAATATGTGATGAGTAATAACCTCTTATGTCAGGTTATTATTCAACAACATAAATATCATAATTATCTATTTCATTTAATGATACATTCTAAAATTAATTATATATATATATATATAATTTTTCACCCATATCCCAAAAGCAGCAAATTTTTTATAGAATTTATCCTGATACATATATCTAGTTGTCATCTCATCAAGTGATTTCAAAATTATATTATACAGTGGTGGTAATATATTTATAATATCTTTAAAAATATTAGAGTCATTGATCTGTTGAAAAATCACCCAAATAATTATAATATTCTATTAATATGGCTAAAAAATCCATCCTCATTTTTCACAAAAATTCTTATTGTGATCATATAATTTTTGTACAAAAATAGTGTATTTTATACATAAAATTTTCTATCACATTTATAAATATTAGAATTTCTTCCCAAAATATTTTATTCTATGACAACCACAACACAAATATAAACTTCATAGATAATGCTTTATATTATGAATGTTTTATAAACATGCATCATTCATCAACATCATACCAACATCGATCATTGATCTTATAAAGGGACCACTTAGTTTTATACCATGTATCACTATAGTATAATAATATATAGCATGAGATATGTTAGTTGATGTCATATTATTATTCCAAATATAGTTGTTTCACCCTTAAAAAGGGTATCACCATTATATTCAAAATGATCTCTAGAATGGAATATTTTTTCAAATAGATTCAAGAAATAACTTTTTACCCCAATTACATTTATTGTTTTATAGTAATGTTATAACCCACATTAGGGTTGATGAATTATACGTCCGTGAAATTTATTATTTTATAGAGAATAAAAATTAATTTTTTATTCATATTTCAAAGACACGTATATTTTTTTTTCATAAATAGTATGTGTTTTAAAATAAAACCATGAATGAAAATATAATTTATTACATGATCTACCAATCAAAATATATATCCATGAAGTTTAAATCAACTATGTTTTGATATTCATATGATCGATTAATTTTCTAGTAAGTCATTTCATGATTTATGAAGAGATCACTACTCATGGAAACAATATAACCTCTTATTCTTTTTTTATGATTATTTTAATAGTGTTATAAGATGTAACAAATTTCATATAAAAATAATAATATTTAAAATCATGAATTAAATATAAATAGAATGGTTGTTCTCTACATAACTATTTTCATTAAATCATGTTTTTATAAAAATCCACAATACACTAAATTTTCAATACTGACCTTCAATGAAATTCATCCCCACAAATTCCAATTCATAATTTATGGTATAAAATAGGTTTAAACGTATGAAGCTCTATTATTCTTGATATTTAAACGTTTTTCATCTATGTGTGATGATTTATTTTTTTCCGTAATATATCATCTTAAAATATATGATTGAAGAATATAATTTTTATAAAAATATACTAATGTCCACCTATATTTAAATAAAATGTATCCCTTGTATATTATTCCATCACATTTCCACCATTAAATTTGATTTGTTAATTATTATTTTCTCAAATATCATCCAAATTATTTAAATAAACCCACATAGTTATTATTTTTGTAAAATTAAAAAAACCTCCAATCATGTTGTGACATGTTCCTTCACGACATGTCGAGTTTATTTATCCATAACATCCATCAACAATCTAATAGTCCATGATGTGTAATAATAATTTGTAGTTGAATATTTTTTTTATGAACTAGTTTGAACACATCCATCCTTTATAGTGTGATGATTCTAAATAATTTACAACCACAAAATTTATTGTAGTTTCCATTCATTTTGAAACATAATATACTTATTGGAATTCCCTAAAAGATAATACCACATAAATCATATCATATTTACTTCATGGATTCGGATTACTACCATAAAAGACAAACATAAACAAAAAAAACATATGAGTTTTTTCAAAATAACTCATTTTTTGAATCTTTCTCTCATATCATAAATTCTAAAAAAATTTTTTACAAAGAATCCATCTTAAAACATCCTTTACGGTGTACCTTTTGAATTCGTTTCATGAATAAACCTTACAATGATCAATAATATGAAGCAAAAAATAATACTTTCATTGAACTATCATTTTTTTCAACATTAATATTTATCTACATATTATTCAAGTAATTACACAATACTTCCAATATGAATTTTATTTAGATAAAATAATCATGAAAAAAAATCCAACCACAAAACCACAAGTTGTATGAATAGAGAAAATAATTTACCTTTATAGAGTAAGTATCCCATTTTTTAGAGATATAATATTTATTACAAAATGAAAAACCTAGTTATAAAGTACTGGATACAAAACATAGAGTTAGAGATTGGTCCAGGAAATCCTCCAATAATCACATTCCGTAAAACTATTCCACAATTTTAGTGATATTGATAAAAAATATTAAAAATATTTATGATTATAAAATATAATAAGAAAATTCCACTATAATGGTGTGGAAAATTCATTAAAATATAGAAGATAAACCTAATAGGATTATTAAATTCCATGACACAATTAAGGGTTTAATGAAATCACTTTCTTAACTCCAATATTAAAATAAACTTTATTTTTTTAGTTATCGTATCAACATATATATTCCCTTTATCTTTTCATAATTAAACATTAACTTTAATGTTTTTATTTTTCTCCCACCCTAATTAATCAATGAAAAAATCAATTCTTTAAAACAATTTCAATGCCTCTTTAATTAACCACACCAGTTGAATTTATTGTAGGATTGATACATCCGTGACTTGAATAATTTATATTAATCTAAAAACTCAAAAACAAAACATTCAATTTAGTTTCCAATGAATTTAAAAGATTAATAACTAATAAAATCAAAAATAATTTTTTCAATGCAAAAATGAATTATTCAATAGATTTATAAAACATGATTTACAATACATGCGTCAATAATGAAGAGATTCTGCATATTAATTATCTTTTATAAATTATTCTATCAAGTATGTATCGGTGGGATGCTTTTTTGGTTATTGTATAATCACTGTTGGAATATGTTATCATATTAGATGAAATATGAAATGTATTTGATTTATATTTATGTGTGTGCTATTTGATGGGATCAGTGGGGATGTATATGCAAATATGGTTCAGAACTGCCATCCACTATAAGGACATGAAAATAAAAATTAAATATTACACTGTATCTTGAATATAATTACCTATCATTTATAATATATATTTTAGGACCATATTATTAGATTATTAATTCATAATAAAATCATAATTTATATATTAGAAACTTCTAATTCGTACCCATTTATCCGACAATTTAAAACTATTAAAATAAGATATTATTTGTTTTCATGATAAATCCTAAAAAAGGGCAATTTAACTTCAAAATTTCTCTAACCCAACATTTATAAATATAAAAACTAATTTTAAACCATGGTTGATTGTAAAATCCATATTAAGGAGCATAATATAACAGAATGAAATAAGTTATTCCAAAATAATTTATAAAAAGATTTCATTTCAAATTATATTTTGGGCTAAAAAAAAGTTCCATATCAATGAAATGACAATATATTCCAAAAAAATTTCCTAAAACATTTCATATATAAACATAAAGTAAAAAATAAAAAAATAAGATTTTTATAAATTCATGGAAAACTCCTCATTTTTCCACAAATTTACAATTTTCACCCCTTACATGTACTAAATAATTTTTTTATAAATAATTCTTCCTTTTTATCTTAATAGAAATGAGATAATTACCATATAAAACACATAGTAGGATAATATAAATAATATAGTAATATTGGGACATCATATAACATATCAGTTTTAAAAATGGAAGAACTATTATAGTCTACAATTATAACTACTGCATTGGAGGGATATCAATGACCAATCCATTCATGGTTTATAACATTACAACATATCCATGGATTATATCGTAACCACATTCCCTTGGTTAATAACATAACCACCCATAATTAATTTATAATAAAACCACATTTCACAATAAATAATGTATAATGACTAAAACATAATCCTTACACATAAATGATTTTAAATTTTAACATTACAAACAATATAATATTTTCCCCTAACGAAAAAATTTCTGAATATTAATATATCCAGCTCATTTAGAACCCCAATTTCAATACCAAAATACACAAAAAACAAGATATATTATTTATATTTTTTAAAAATTGAAATTTTATATAGGAATCCAAACATCAAATAGTGGGTACAATATTGGTAAAATTATTTTTTTCCATATTCATTAACATGGATCATTCATTTTGTCTTCTATAATGAATATTAAGCATTCATTTAAAATATAAATTTTAAAAACTTTTGGAAATAAATAAAGTCTTAAAAAAATGACCTTTATAAAATTTTTATTTCAATATAATAAATCTTTAATGTTTTAATAAAATATAAATATGAATTTAAATATTTAAAATTAATATTTTATTTCATTTGATAAATGATTTTATGTAAAAGAGTTCGATATATAAAACATCAAAAAGATACTACAAGTTATTAAATTTTTTAGGATTGTTAAATTGGATTAGAGATAAACTTTATCATCCCATCCTTTATTAATAGTAATTTTTTTGAATCATTTATAGGAAGGTAGAATAAATTTTCTTTTTAAATTCATTAATTAATCCTTTTTAAAAAGAGGTTTTATGTGAAATATACCTTACCATGGGTCTCATTCATCACAACCATTATTTAACATTATTACTAACAAACATATCATAATTATTTATTTTCATAATATAATTATTCACACTTAATATTAATTTTATTTTATATTTTATTTATTGAAAAAATTTAATAATTATTTATCTTGACTTTGGATGTTTTGATTGTATTCAAGTTATATTTTATAATTGATTTAATTAGGATGAGAATGAAATAAGAGGTAATTATTTTAAAATATGTAGAGTAGTAATGTTCAATTAAATAAAATTTTTTACATTAGTCATAACACTATAACATATCATTAATATTTGTTATGGAATATTAAATAGGTTATAATCATAGATATGGTAAGTCGTTCATACTCATGAGTAAAATTAACATTTTTCAATGATCATTATAGAAAGAAAGAATTTATTGTTTACATTTTAAATAAAGATAATAATTTCATAAATACTATATTATTTCATTATATATATATATCTCTCTCAAAATTGATGCGGTGGTTGAAAATAATTATAATGCTCTAGGGAGTTGTTAGTCCACACTTACGAATATAGGATGTTATTATTTTTCATTAAGTGGAATGGAATGAATAAAATGATATATTATATTTTAATAATGATTAATATGAAATTTATGTCTGAATTATTTCATATAAAATGTATTAATTAAGAATACCATTATTAACTTCAATGTTATGTGTGAGTAATGATGGAACACATCACTTAGGGAGGCTGTAGTCCTCCATACTCAAGATAAAAATTATTAGATCCCCCATGGAATGGAATGAAACAAGGGATATTTTATCTAATAATTAAATATTAAAATTATATTAAAAAAATTATATATATTCTTGTGTGTGTGTGTGTTCTTTAAAGTCATCATTATAAAAAGAGATGATAGGTGATGATGAAAAACTAATTACATCTGTTCTTGTGGAGGGAGTCTACTGAAAACATAGATGATGATTTAATTTCCTATTTCTTAAAAGAGGGCATTGATTTAAGTTGTGAAGTTAATGTAACCAATAATTATTATTCGGTAGATAATTTTTTTATCATCCAAACAAACTTATATTTTATGAATCTGGAAGAAGAAATAAAAAAATGCTCAGTTAAACATGACACATATTCTTGGGAAAACATCCTTCTATAAGCACAAAAAACCTATGTAATATTTCTTTATGACCAATGAAGGAAACATAGGTATTGTTTAAGGATATAAGGATATTAGTTAAGAATTTATTTGAATAAATAATATACTTTTATGCTGTGAATAATAATGAATAGCAGGTGACATATTATAACTAGGGTGATTATCAAAGTTTTCAATCTATAATGTTTCTCAATAATTCCTTATAATTTTCTTAGTAAAAGGATTAAAAATAGATAATTATCAAGTATTATATGAGAATACATAAATATTTGTCCGATAAATATTTCATATACATGTTTTTATGTTATTTTAACTCTTATTGTTTTAGTTTAACCCTCTAGAAAACAAATATACACCTTAATCATTCTAAAGGTTTTTTTGGTTTCTCTACTAATTATGAAAAAATAATGTCAAAGTTATAATATAATGTAAAGTATAATAATTCTTAAAAATCTATAAATTTTACCAAATTTAATTCATATAAATTTTAGTACATATATTAATATAAAAATTATTGTCACGATAAATATGTAGTTATTCAGGAACTGTATTTTTTCAAAAAATATAATTACTTTTTATTAACCCCATAATGTCCCCGAACCAGAAGCCACTAAACCGGTGCCCCGATCCAGGTCACTAAATGACCACAAGATCATTTCATTATACACCATAGGCTTCCTTCCATGTACGAGGGTCTAACAGGATGCATGGGGAGAATATACCCTCTTTACCAGAATAAACCATAGTAGAAAAGAGTTTAAATAGCATAAGAAAATGGAAACAATCAATTAGATGCATAAATAACAAATTAACATACTGGGTACAACCATATTCAACCGTAAAAATTCCATGACATGCTATTGTGCCAGGTGAAAAAAACCCAAAAGAATAAAAAAACAACAGGATCCAAAAAAATGTTCTGTTCTCAATGCCTCGAATCTCACCCGTACATGTGCCACGTCCAATTCAAGTCCATACTATATGACTATTTCCCTTGTCCTGACCTGCATGTATGAAATATTCTTGGGTACAGAATGGTGAACCGAGTAGGGTATGATTTTAACATAGTATCCCACCACCAATGGATTCTACAAAATATTTAGCAAAAGAATATAGTGCATGAAAGTGATAAATAATTGAATGTAAAGATAAATAGTTCAACATCCCATTATAGACTATTTTCATTTAAATTATACTATCATTGAGTCTGGGTTAACTTCATAGGCATTAAATGAATTAATCTTCCTTTTTCATGTGTTTAATGGATTAGGATTGTTCAATGATATCAATCATATGAGAATAAAATCAAGTCCCATCTCACTAGACATCACATTATAACAACCTCATAATCCTCACCATGAAGCCTCAGTCTTGGTGGAATGCAACCATTAGTTGAAAATAAATCCATCCCCTTCCCTAACCTGTGCATTTAGGGGTGGATCTAGAACCTTGGTCCATCTCAACATGTGGGCGTAGAGCCTCATGTCTATTCCCCAACCTATGAAGCCATGAGCACATGCTCATTTGTCATTCACCACAATTTTCCCCTTCACAACAAACATAAAAAATATCATTTTCAACATCACTAAAATATCAAATATTGTGGAATTATCATTATTAATCAATTCATTAACACATTAATCATTTATATTACCTACCCCTTTAGAACCATTTCCCATTTCACATTCTTATCTCACTAAGAATATTAATGTGTAAACATAATTCCAATCCATATTACAATTATTCACATATAACCTATTTATATTCTAAATAAAATACCATAGTATTTTTCTGCATTAGACAAAACTAACCACCATTAATTATTACTCATTGAATAAATAAATTTATCAAACTACTAAGTTCTACTTCATTATGAGCCAGTTTCACACCTTATATTTATGTTACCCCATTAGAGAGCGTAGGATGACCCCATGGGTGGATCTAAAATGGTAAATTCATCCACTTTTCATCCCATGGGGATCAAGATGGGTTCAAGTAATCATTTAGACAACCAATACACCACATATTTTGAGTGACGTAAAGAACACATAACGAAAGGATGCAAGAATGAAACCCTACATTCACAAATCTATAGTAGAACAGATACATTGACTCCATTGGAAAACACTGTCTGAACCAAAGAATTAGATCCTGATTTAATAATCCTGTGAGGCCTTAACTTAAACCTCAATGAAAAAGAGGGATTTGAGAGCTTTGGAAGAAGATAAGAGAGAGATACTGATCCAAATCAAGAAAAAGAAGCATGGAGGGGTTCATCCCTACCTGGATCTTATATTATCAACTAATGGCACTCTAAAGGTGACATAGATGAGGGATGTTGATTATTGTTGGATCTTGGAGACTTTGGTTCATTCCTAGGGCCCAAAAATAGAAAAAATGATGAAATCTAAACTTGAGTATAAAAATAATGTAATGGAGTTTTTGTAACTTTTTAAAAGATTCTGGGACACAATGTTTACCCACATAGTTTTCTAATCCACGAACAAACAATGAAGATGCTACTATCCAAAAATATCACCCCTACATGGTTTACCCACACAGATTTCCAAACATTTCATAAGCCCTATGGTGTCTATTGTCTGAAAATCCTTATTCTACAATATTTACCTAGGATGTCTGCAATATACAGACTAACCGTGTGCATATTGTGATACATTCCTATAAAACTCCATTTCCTCTCTATCATGTCCCAAACCCCTCTAACACCCTCAATTATTCACATGTACATGACAAAACAATCATTCATCATAATGAAAGGACTTAAACTTAATATTGAATAAAAACATACCTTAATAGAGACATGTGATCTTAGAACCTCCCCATATTATAAAGACTCATCCCTATGCAACTCTTCTGGAGCATCATTGACTTCCTAAAGAAAATTGATTGTGCCACTGGGCCTGAACATCTAATTATCTCTCCAATGTTTCTTTTTAAACATTTCCATGTTCCCATAGAACATGAACCAATGGCACTACCATTCCCTGGAAAATATTCTCACTATGATCCACAATATGAACTAGGTGCTCCTCAAAGGAAACATCGTCTTCATGCTCAACATACATGGAATTAAACACATGATTGAAATCGGGGTGATACTACCCATGTTATGAAACATGAAAAACCGCATGCATCCTACTATATCACTTTGGAAGAGTCAACCGGTATTCCATGTGTCCGAACCTCTCCCCAATCTCAATTTCCCCACATTAGTAGGTTCTAAATTTCCCTTCTACCTAGGTCAGTAGTGACCCATTCCTATAGACACCTGAAGAAACACACTATCACCCACCATGAACTCAATAGATTTACAATGCCGATATTCATATGACTTCATCCTATCTGAGCCATTTCCATACACTTTTGAATCAAAGGAACCATATTTGACATCTCTTGCACAAATCATGGTCCTAGCATCTCAAACTATGTGACCTCTAAGAATCACAACAAAGATATACACGGTCTCCCTTAAATCACCTCAAAATGATACATCTAAACTGCATCCAGAAATCTATTGTTGTAATACAACACAACAAGTGACAATTGCTTATCCAATGAACCATTGAAATGTAGAACACATGCTGTCAACATGTCTTCTAATACCTGCATTGTTTTCTCTAACTACTCATCAGGATATGTGTGGTAGTTAATATTGAAAAAAACTCGGTACCAAGATAGCATTGTAGTCCCATCCTGAAGCATGATGTGAATCATGGATCAAGATTAAAAACTATAGTTCATGGCACACCATAAAACTATTCTATTTCTCAAACAAACAATTACCTCAATTGGTCGACTGTATGGGTCTCCTAGATCATCAAGAAATTAGATACATCTATCATCCCATCTTCCACCACCCAAATTGAATCATCCTCTTAAAGAATCCTTGAAAGGCCCATTACAAAGTCCATAGTGACATGATTCCACTTCTTATCTAGGATAGGCAATGACTGAAAAACCCACCTAGACACTAATGTTCAGCCTCCACCTACTGATATTTAAGTCATCATTTTATAATACAACAACTGTTTTCTTCATTCATGGCCTTCAAAACATTAAATGATGATTATAGTCCATCTTCATCAATACCATATGCACTACCTACTTTTACATGTAAAATCCTTTCATCAACTCCTCTCGTACATAAGTGGGCACTAGAACATGACCGTGAACATAAGAAACTCTATCAGTAAACAATGTCTGACTAAAAGGTGGCTACCCATATTTAAGACATTCCTTCATAGCTAAATTCTATGGGTATACCACCTGACTCAAATTAACACAGCTCAAAAGTGCAGACTGAAGAGGTTTAATTGAAAGGGGAATCTACTTTTTCCCATCTTGTTCCTCCAAATGCATCTTAGAAAACTTGGACATAATCTTCCTCTCTGAACAAGATTCATGAACTAAATATTTCTATGTATTCCAACTCAGAGCATCAATGACACTATTCTATTTACCTAATGTGTAGACCAAATAAAAATCAAAAGAATACAGGTACTCGACCCACTGTCGCTATTGAATTTCAAAATCCTGCTGAGAGAATATATACCTCATACTATTTGTTCAAGGAACAAACTAAGGGGATCTCCCAACAAGTAATGATTCCAAAACATTAAGTAATAAACCATAGAAGTTAACTCAAGGACATGAGTAATATAATATATTTCATGTGGTCTCATATACCTCGACCCATAAGCTACAACTCGATCATCCTACATCAACACTTCCCCATGTCCATTGTCGAACACATAATTTAATAAGGTGTACCTATTACCTGGTTCAAGTACAATCAAAATTGATGCCATTGTAAACCACTTCTTCAGCTTCAATAAGGAATTTTCAGAAGCCTCTTTCCAATCAAAATTATCCCTCTTCATTTTTAGGCCATTGAGTGGTGGTGCCATATGAGAATAATCTATAATAAACCATCATTAATAACTGGGAAAACCCAGACATTTGTGAATATCAGAGACTTTATAGGGATGATCCTAGGACAGAAAAACTTTCACCTATTTTGTATCCCTTGGCACACCTAACATAGAAAAGATGTGTCCCAGAAAGTGCACATCATTATACCAAAACTGACATTTTGATAGATTGGGGAAAATAATAGGCTTTCATAGTGTACACAATACGGTTTCTAGTTTTTTTCCTAATTTTCATGAGTTATGGAGTACACCAAGATGTTATCAATGATAAAAATAATGAACTGATCTATATATGGGTGAAAAATATGGTTCATCAAGGACATGAACACCGTAAGTGTGTTGGTCAATCCAAATGGAATCACTAAAAATGCATTCAACTCGTACCATCTTTGGAAAGATATATGGGGTATGTCAAAGGGTCTCCACCTCAAGCAATGGTATCCTATTCTAAAATCGATCTTATAAAACCCCATCGATCCTTTAAGCTGATCAAATGAGTAATCAATTATGAAAAGAGGTTATTAGTTATTAAACTTCATCTAGTTTAGCTTTCTATAATCAGAACATAGCCTTAGTGATCTGTCATCCATCTAAGAAAACAACACAAGAGATCCCCAGGGTAATGTTCTAGGTCAAATAAAACTCATAGGCTCTAATTCCTATAAATGAGCCTTCAACTCATAGAGCTCTACTGGCGTGATTCGATATAGTAGAATGTAAATTGGCTCCTATACTGAAGAAACTTTGA
The DNA here is from genome assembly GCA_963277665.1 of Viscum album. Taxonomy (NCBI): domain Eukaryota; kingdom Viridiplantae; phylum Streptophyta; class Magnoliopsida; order Santalales; family Viscaceae; genus Viscum; species Viscum album. The sequence continues at coordinate 1,882,451,745 of OY728136.1, forward strand.
TTATAAACTCAACATCTCTCTTGGGTGGTAACACCAAGAATTCCTCAGTATATACATCTTAAAACTGGACCAAAAAAGAGGGATGCACAACTATCCTTTCTCCACATTATCTAACATAAATCTTTCTACATGGGTTGTGGGTTCTCCCAACTATAGGCATAGTGTCCCTACGTGTCCTACATGAGTATCCTACTCACCATGAAGGACATAAGTGCTTCCATCAAGAGATTTAAATTTTACCTAGTGTTGGTAACAATTAATATGAGCTAGAAATAACACCAACTAAACCATTCTGAAGATTAGGTCAAAACCTAACATCTCTAAGACAAAAATATCCCACATAAAATGATACCCACTAGTATCTAGAGCATGACCCTTACACTATCTAATGTCTTCAACTCATACCACTTGCAGACTATCAAGAGACATTAACCCACATGCAGTATCTATGGTTATGACCAACACGACTACAAACTAGGTAGAAATAAAGGAATGGGTAGCACATGTTTCAAATAATTCACTAGAATGTGTGGAATATTCAGGAACCGTATATGAAATATTATATGGACTTGCCTCAGCACCTTCTGGTGTAGCCTGAAATGCATGGAGATGACTAGACCATTTACCCTAGGCTCCAATAGGAGTACCCTACACTCCACTACCCTATTGGTATTAATGATCTCTCTATAGATTTCCACATCCTCCACCTTTACTAGTACGACATGTGGAGCTCCAACAAACTACCAAATATTGGGTAACTAACCCCATACCTACACTAGATATATTCCTCTAAATACCATCACTTCCTAACTGTTGCAGGATCTGGCTGAAACACTACATGTGGACTAACCTGTTTTATGCTCAACACTAGACTAGTGGGTGGAGAAACTGGTCACTATTATGACCCGACCTTCCACATATATAATAGAAGACATGGTTGCCACCCTGAGAATACGACACCCACTTCTGACTACTATGTTCTCTTCTGCCTAGTTGAAAGATTCTAAAACATTGTTTCATACTATCAAAAGTCACACCACTTTCTCACCCATCTAGAACTAGAAGTTCACAACCTGAATCTCTCATTTTGTTTCTCTCAATGATATCGTCTTGATCTACAACTGTAGGAAATATGTTCCGATTACTATATTCAACTAAGATCTGATCTCATGTTTTAGCCCATCATTGAAGCATTTTTCTACGTCTGCCTCTTCTTCATTCAACGTCACAATGAATTATCTCAAAATGGTTAAATGACAGATATAGTCCATAATCGACATTCTACCATGGGTTAACCTCATAAAATCTACGACATTATTCTTCCTCAAGGTTTCTAGGTAGAAGTGATCAAGAAACTTCTCATGAAAATACATTCACATCATTCATTCAGCTTTCTCCCTTTGGACCATAATGTCCCAACAATATTTTTCCTGACCCCTCATCATATTGGACACCAACTTGACTCACTTATCATATTGAGTCTCTATATTTTCAAGAAAAGTTTGGATGGACTCTATCCAATACTCTGTTGCTTATGGCCCACCCTCTCTCGTAATGGTCTGTGGGTGTTGTATATGAAACTCCATGGTCCGCACAAACCTAATCGTAGAATACCATCCTGGGTCTCGATCCATCATCTATATAAATCAAGAAAATTTATCACATAATTTCTCTTCCCTAATTTCCTGGATCACCATGTTATCTTTCTCCACTACTAGATAAGCATTTATCAGCAACATCCTCAAGTCACCTAACCAAACCACGTCTTCATGGTGGAAATTCTATACAATTCTAAACATGATATTTAGAATGAAACCATAAATATATTACAAGAAAGGAAGAGATATAGGTAGGCTCATAACATTCCATAACCAGAATAGTCTCATATACTACTCTAATTAGGCCATAGACAACTGGATTACTACCCTTCGCCATTTCTTCTATGGGCCGGGCTAACATGTGTATCTAATTCACATAGTTACAATACATATATTTTTTCCCATAAAGACCCATTTCCATATCCTAATTTACCCATACAAATAAGTACATCCACTTTTACTTCATTAGTAAAAACCATTTTCTAATTGAAACTAGACATCATAAGTTTCCAATTTACCCATTTGTACAATCTCATAATTCACAATTTTCATTAATTTTAAGAAAAAAACACATACAAACATTTATATTGGGAACTCCCATACTGTGTGGGTGCCTTTCATAATGCATGACACATATATACATGGGTTACAAGAATTATTAATGAATGAACAACTTCGTACCCTTCTAGACATGAGATATATATCACAAAACCAACAAATCATAGAACATTTTAATAACTCTATAGTGAAATATCATCAAATATAACAACAGATAACATGAAAAAAATCCCTTCCAAGGATGACTTGGGGTTTCCCCCAAGCATGGGTTGGCTAATCCCAAGAAAGAGATCATTTCCCATGACCAAACATTTTATAACCTCATATATTTCTTTCCCCAGTTATTAAGAAATAAAAAATAACTTATCTAATACCACTTAGTAACATCCCGAAACCAGAAGTCACCAAACCAGTCCACTGAGCCGGGTCACCGCATGACCTCAAGTAGACCTCCCCATATGCCAGAGTTCCTAAAAAATAGTGAAGGTATAATAAAATACATGGGGGAACTATACCCTGTTTACCAGAGTATGTCGCAATATAAAATAGTTTAAATAAATGAAAAAAGGAAATAATAAATAATATGAATAAATCATAAATTCCCAAACTAGGAAGAACTATATACAACGGTAAATATTTTATGCCATGTTATATTGCTGAATTTAAAAAACCCAAAGGAATGTACAAAACTGGATCCCCACAATGGTTCAGATGCCCTACCTGAAACCTGACGCATATATGTAACACGTCTAATTCAACTCTATAGCATAGGGCCCCTTCCCTTGGCCTTACCTCAATCATGGAATCTGCTCAAGAACCCAATGGTGTCTAAAAAGGGTGTGAGTATAACATAGTAGGACACTACCAACAATGTCTACAGAATATCCAACTAAATTAGATATTGCATGCAATTGATAAATAATGTCAGGTAAAGATAAACATTTCAATAGGTCATTCAAGATTATGTTACTTTTAAATATACTACCATTGAGATCAGGTTCACTACTAATGAATTCATTATTTAATCTACCTTTTCCACATGTTCAGTGGATTTGGAATAATCAACATTATCAAGATTATGGGAATAAAATCAAGACATATCTCACTAAAAGTCACATTATTACAACCTCAAAATCCTCACCTCAAATCCTGAGTCTGGGTGGAATGCAGCCAATAGGGAAATTTAACTCCATCCCTTTCCCTGACCTGTGCATTTAGGGGTTGAGATAGAACCTCTCTCCAACTCGACCCTAGTTGTAGAGTCTCATGTTTATACCTCACTTTACCAATCCATGTTCACATGCTCATTTATTAATCACCATAATTTACCAAATCATAATAAGCATAACAAATGTCATTTTCAACATCACAAAAATATCAAATAATGGGGAATTTACATTATTCCTCAATCCATTAACATATTCATCATTTATATTACATAACCATATATCCTTATTTCCCATTTCCCATTCCTAACTCACTAAGTATATCCAATTGTAAACATAACTCCTTACCATATTCCCATTATCCCCATTTAAGTCATTTAAATGGAAATTAAACTATCAATTATCCTTTATCAACATTAGAAATAAGTTACCACCATCCATTACCACACACTGCATAAATCAATTTACCTAACCACTAAGTCTCTACTTTATTATGAGCTAGTTTTACACCTTATATTTTTTTTAGCCCTTTCGGGAGGGTTGTAACACCCCATGGGTGGCTCTAATTTGGTAAAGTCATTCTTATAGCATATCATGGGGATCAAGAAGTCTTAAATTAATCTTTTATTCACCAAATACACCACATATTGTTATTGTAATAATGAACAGATCAAGAAGGGAGAAAAAATGGAACCCTACATTCATACATATACAACCGAACCAAGGGATACAACTTGTAGACAACCTACCATGAATCTATTGGTGAACACACCCTACACAAAATCCATAGATATTGAGCCAATCAATCCATGGATATTAACCCTATAACTCAAATAAAAACAATGTGTTGACAGATTAGGAAGAATATACGAGACAGATACAACCCCAAAAAAAAGAATTAAGGATGGGTGTAGTCTTACCCATATCTTCAATATACAACCAATAGAAATCCAAACATCCCTAAGATGAGGAAGATCTATCCTTTAATTCTATTGGAGGCTTTGGTTCAGTACTAGTGTACAAAAGAGGAATAAATGTGGAAATCCCAAGTCGGGTATAAAAATCTCATAATGGAATTTTTATTAATTTTTAATGTTTCTGGGCCACTAACTCTACCTGCACGGTTTTCCAAACTGTTTGAAAAATGGGCGGACACTACTATCAAAAAATGATCCCACGAATGGTTTGGAAAACTGTGTATAAACCGTTCATAGGCTACTACTTGAAAATTTTTCTTCTTCGTGGTCTACCAGGGTTGTCTGCACGGTTAGGACTAACCATGCGTAGACTGTGTGACTTCCCCGACAAACTCATTTGTACCTTTTCCATGTCTCGAAACACCATTACACCCCCCGAGTCTTTACATGAACTTGGGAATAATTTATTCCACCTAATAGACGGACATAGACTAAATCTTGTGAAAAAAAAAATCTTAACGGATACCCAAGATCATACAAAACCCTATAACTAGTAATAATAATTATATGAATATAAATTAACAACTATAGTAAGAATAATGATAACATTTATATCATTAATTCATCATTAGTGATTGTTTTAATTAAATAAAATGAATATGAAAATTATTCATGTAGAAAAACTTTTAAAAAAAATATTTTTTAACCCAAAAATAAACATATACCAAAATATATAATAAATATGTAATAAAAATTTATAGAATTGGGTTATATATAACTAAATTATTATTATTTTACAATAGATATTATTCATAAATATAATGTGACTTCTAAAATTACTAAATTTCATTAATATAAAATTCATTTTTCAAAAACTAGTATTTTTTATTATTTAACAAAAAATAAATATTTTCTAAAAATGAAAAACTTTCACATTAGGTTAATTTTTAAATTAAAATTTCAAAAAATTAAGTTAATTCTTTAAAAAATGTTTTAAATTTTCTAAAAACTAACTATAATATTTTCTCAAAATTATTAATAATCAAATAATTTTTGAAGAAAACAATTTATTGATTAATTGAATGAATTCCAAAAAAACATAATTTATTATTGATAAATTATCAAAAAAATGTACTAGTTATAATATATATATATATATACAAATATTGATCATTAATTATTTATTCATATTAACACATATAATTTAATAGCTTACTTATAATTGTAATATATTTTGAGGGTCTTTATGCTCTGTGTTGTGTGTTGAATAAATTATCAAACATAATGTTATTCTTTTATAATATAGTGGTGTTACATAATACACATGTCCATAAAATTAATCCTTGAAATTTAAAAATTATCTTAGTAATAAAAGTGTTTACCATTTTGAAATTCCTTTTTTTGATGTCCCACATCAAAAAGAAGTGTAATAAAAATGCATATTGACAAGACTGAAAATGATATATGTGGGTCATATAGACTAATATTTAATAGATACCCATATAAAAGAATGTTGGTGGGATGTAATGATTTAGACCAAGAATAAAATAATATTTCCCAATTTATGATAGAGATTGATAGAGATTATTAAAAACAACAATTTTAATAAACATTACATAGTTAACATCCACAAAAAAACATTTAGTTGTCAAAATAACCATCATTTCATTGGATATGAATAAAATAGGAAAACAATCAAATTTTTAAGAGACTTCTTCTATTATTGAGGTTTTCTATAACATAGAACTATGAAAAAATTGTTTCTTGTTAGATGATATGTTTTATTTTATAATTTAATTCATTCCCTATTCAATTTCTTCATTTTCTCCAATGGTTGAATATTAAATATTATATTTTCATGTATAATTCACTAAAATATACATTCAAAGTGTCACATAATCATAAATGGATAACCCGATATTCCAACTAACTATATACATTAAAAACCCAAAAACATTTATCATAATGTAAAATAATTTCCAAAATAAACAAACCTTCATATGATGAAATACAATATTGATGCATAGGGACTAAAAAATAAACCTAAATATTAACCTAGATCCTTTATTAAAAAAATATATTATTTTTTTGATAATATTCACAAATAATATTGAAAATAAAATTTTAGAAGTGTCTGATCATATATTCTTCTAGGATTTATATGACATTTATCTAAAATTAATATAAATTATTTTAAAATTCCTATACCAATAAATTGTATGCTCTAATAATTTAATATCTAAGATCTTCTAATAATTTACTCAATAGCTTGAATTTCCAAAAAGAAACAAAAAAAATGACCATTAAAAAATTATTCATAAAAAGTAATTAATCTCATATTTTCCTTAACCACACAAGGTTCCCATAATAAAGAAATTATTCGTAAATACCATATATAATCTAATTACTAAATCACATTTCAATCCAACTATTATCTTTAAAATAAAACATTTGAACCAAAAAAAAATATAACAAATATCGTTAAAAAATAGTGAAAAAGGATATCGTACTAACAAGGATTTAACATAGGCTATTGGTTATCACATCTCCCTCATCACCCTTTGATTTTAACTTTTTCCCTTGTGGCCTTGGTAGATGTGACCAAATGTCCTTTTTCAAAAACAATACTAATATAATTCATAAAGATAGGATACAAATCCAAAAATATAATCCTAATAATCAATGATTTTTGTAAAACATAATGGTTACAATACCTTTAATCATTTTTCCTTGAAACAAAAAATCTTACTCCCTCAAATAAAATATTAACGTGTTAATTTTATATTTACATATATCATAATAATCTATGAAAAATAAATAAATTTATCCATAATTACACAACCAACATAAAAAATAATAATTCTATTAATTTATTTATTCTTTTGACCATCCAAACTTATACCACAACATTGTAATTATTGAATCACTTGATGTAGACACCTTAATCAGTCAATGTTATTTATAAAAATATTACCTTGTTTTTTCCATATTCTTCCACAAAACATTCTTCATACGTACAAAAATATTAATTATTTCCTATGATTATAAAAATTTAAATAGTTTTCCATGATACAGTCTACAAATATCATATTTCATCTATTGTATCCTCATATTCAAATGTAATGTCATGATAAACTATATGGAATTTATCTATAGATTATTGTTGATTAATTCTTGATATTTCCCTCAAGGAGATCAATTTTTAAAATTCCAAAACATCACATATTTAAATAATTCAATTAATTCGTTGGGATTGATTTCATTACACATTATTACAGTAAATATGAGGTTATCTATTCTTAAGAATATTATCACTTTATGACCCCTTTATAAAGTACAAAACATCCTCTATTCTCTTAAAAAAATTATCGAGTATGATTTCAGAAATTCTTGAGACAAAGGTAAATTAAAAATTTTAACTGTTATATATTTTTTAACTAATATTATATTGATGTATATTTTCCTCTTTTTGGGTGTATTAGGAATCTCAAATAAATCCAAGTTGTCAATCATGACACACAATATATAGTTGTGAATAACGACATGATTTTTTTCTCTAGATTACATTCTGCTAAGTTACTCATTATGATAATAACCAAATTTTAAACCAAATCCATTATTAATATGATTTATACTAGATCATACCATTTACTAAAAAAAGAGAAACTTAATTTGTGTATACAAAATAAACCACACTAGACCATCATATATCGAGGATAATTACTACCTTATCATTAACCCAACCAATCTCTATTAAAATATATTTATATATCTAGAACAAACATAAATATCCATAGAAAACTAAAAATTCTTTATTTATAGTATCGTTAACATATGATGATATAAAATCCTAACCTATAATATTATATAAACATTACTTTGATAATAACTGTAATGAATTGGCATTAAACAATATATATTTTAGTGAATATGGGCTATAATTCTATTTTTATAATCATATATTTTTTGGGATTCTAGTATTAGATAATTAGATTATAAAAAATATATAAGGGAAAAATATATTACATAGTAGATTCTTAAAATCAGTATATACATAACCTTAATGTAATACTTATAAAAAATTATTTATTTTAATGAAAAATCATTACAAAATTTAAAATTGAACTCCTCAATTAACATAGAAATATTTTGACACCACAAAAAACTTTTCAAAATGTCAGATGATAACAAAAATATTATTTTGGGAAATAAAAGAAATAAAACACCCTTTAGTCCCTAAATAATTACCAAAAACATTCCACTTAAACTTAATCCTTTTGATTTAAATAATGATTTTGTAACCAAAGAAATCACCTTCTCAACATAAATATTTTAATAATATATTTCATAAAAAACGTTAATGGAAAAATATAATAGATAGTGGTTTCATTTAAAAAATGATAATTTCATGATTTTTTTCACCAAATTATTCTTTTCACCCTTAAGAAAAAGTTAAACATTCTTTTGAAAATAATATAATTATTACCATTTTAAATATTGAATGATTCCCATAAAAAATGAAATAAAAAAAATAAAACATATAGATTTTATGCGAAACCATTTTTCAGTTAACTATTTAAAATATAAAAACAATTTGGTTGACATATAAACCCAATGTACTATAGGGACATCATAGAAACACTGATACTTGGTTTATAACGTAACCATCTATTCTTGGTTTATATCATTACCACCATCCTTGTTAAAAAATGTAACCACATATAATTGGATTATTACAGAATGACCCATCCTTATATATAATGTCAAAAAACCATTAAATAATCATAACCCTAATGATATTGAAATTTTCATTATTGTAGACAAAAAACATTATTTACAGCAATAGGAAATGATTTTGGATATTAAAATGTCTATCGCATTGATAAACCCATTTTCAATACCAAAATACCAAGGTAGAGTGAAATAGTGTTTTTATTTGAAGAAAACATGAAATCATATTAAGGAATAAAATATTAAAATAGTACTTATTATGTATGGAGGAGTAATGTTTTCTATATAAGTTAAAATAGAACATTCATTTTTTCATCTGTAAAGAAATTCGTTCATTCCATTCATTGTTTTTTTTGAAAACATTTGAAATAAAATTAATTGAGTGAAAAAACGTAACATAAAAATATTAATTATATGTATAATACATCCATAAAATATATGTTTTTAAATATATGCATAAAAGTGAAATTTTTATAAAATAAATTTTGATACCATTTGATATAAGTTTTGATGTTAAAGTATCCTTTACTAAAGGACAAAATATACTTATATTATAATCTTTTTTAAAAATGTGTAATATTATAAATAATTAAATTTATCATAAATTAATTTATAATTTATAATTTTTTAAAATTAATTAATGTAAAACATCAAAAAATAAATTTAGTAATTAAATATACAAAAAACATTAAAAAATTGTTCTATGTAACATGGTACCTTACCTAGACTGTGATCCCTCAGGTAAATTAAATTTCATCCCAAATTATAATTTTATTTAAATTAATTTCATAATTACGATCCTCTTTCATGAATATTATTGGTTTTCATCAGTTATAATTCTATACCCAGTTATATAATCATTTGAGTTAACTTTTGATGTTTTGATTGTATTTGACTTACAAGTAAAAAATGACTTCGGTTGGTTAACTATGGTCTAAGAGGTCATTATTTAAACACTTATATAATAATAATCATGAAATAATAATATATATATACATAATGTGTACATTGAAAACAAATCATGAGTTTTTTTTATGAATGGTGAAATATGTTACAATCATGGAGAGGATAGTTTGTTTGTACAGATGAGAAATGTTTCCAGTTTTCAAAGATAATTATGGAAAGAGGATAAGTATTATTTATATTCATATAATGATAATAATAACAAAAATAAAGTATTATTTCTTGAAATTTACATACACAAATACATATATATATTCCATCCATGTTATGTGATTAAAAAAATCACATCGATTAGTGGATGCAGTAGTCCATATGTAAGTGTGAACAATGTTATTAATTTTTAGTAAGTATAATTTTTATAATTATAATAAGATATTATCAATTAATCAGGATAAATATTTCATTAATTTCATAATTAGTGCATATATATCACTTATATTAAATAATATTATCTTTATTAATGTCATTGTAAAGTAGTTGTTAAAAATGAATCAAATTGTTTTGTAAGGTGGTAGTTCCCTATACACATGAGGGAAATTATTTTAACCCCAATGTAATGGAAATTAATAATATATTTGTCAAATAATAATTAAATAAGATTATTTATGTTAAAAATATCATATATATATATACATTAAATCCAACATGATAATAATTTATGGTAGGAGATTATGAAAAATGGATTACATCGGTTCACGAGGACATAGTATACCGTGCACATGAATTTTGTGTATGATTCCCAATTGATGGAAAAGAAGATGAATTATTAATAAATATAACATAAGAACATATATTTATATGGTAGATACTATTTTTTTTATATCAGTAATATATAATATAATTTGAAGTAGTTAGAAGGAAAACTACAATAAAATGATCTGTTTAGGACGATACCTCGTTTTTAGAAAACATTCATATGTTTAGAACAAGATGATTTATTAGAATGAATATGTGATAAAAACATAGGTTATTTTTCCTAGGGAATTAATTAAAAAATTAATGTTGTAATTTATTATATGAACAATAATTAATTTATGGTTTAATGTGGAGAGAAGAGGGGGTGTGATTTTATAAGTGCCGGTAAGTATCATACTTATAATTTTTCAATGTTTCTCAATAATTCCTTGTTAATTTCTGGGAAAAGATGCTTCTAAATGGAAAATTATTGAGATTTTAATGATATAAAGTTGAGAAATTTCTATAAAATTTACATTATATGAGATTTAATTTCATTTCAATTGTTATCATTTTAGTTTAACCGCCAGAATATCAATTATCGTGTAAACTATGGAAACATAATTTTATTGTTTTCAATATTCATTAAGAAAAAAATATTATCAAATTATTATATGATATAAATAATAATTATTATAAAAAATCAATTTATTTTTCCAAAATTCAATTCATTCAAATGATTGAAAGAGATTTTATATTAAACATCTATCTGTGATTAAAAAAAGTGTTTTAAAGATGTGTATTTTTTAAGGAAAAAATGAAATTATATTAACTATATGGATAGTAATCATAGTAATTTTAACTGAAATAGACATTTATAAATTTAAAATTTTTCAATTAAATTTAAATAATTCCTCATTAGGTATTATTTTAATTAATTGACGTGGAGAAACTTTATGTACTTTAAAATAGATTTAGTAAAAACCCATTTCAATCCCAAAAATATAGATATATAAAACATCAATAAGAAAAACAATAAAATTTATTTAATATTATTTAATATAAATAATTAATACATTTTTTCACATGAAATTATATTATAAACATGATTTATATTTTAAATTAATTAATTAATTTTGTAAAATATAAAATTATACAAAAAATACAAATTTTCAGTATTCACTGAAATATAAATATTCTCCAAAAAATCCAAAAATGTCACCATTTTTTAATTAGAAAATGATAAATTAAAAAATGATGTTAATTTTATCACATGAATTTTATATATTTTTTAAAAATTAATTATATTATTTTTTTAAAAAATAAATAAATAGATTTTTTTTGAATACATATTATTGGTGGTTAAAATTACACTACTGAAAATTCTATAATTATTTATTAAACATTGGTTAAAATAGTTATATTTAGTAATAAATTTATATAAATAATTAATAAATTATTTAATCATATTTTTAAAAACAATTTAACAGTTAGTATATATTGGAAATATAATTCCCAAGTCATTTAGGTTCAGTGTTTCATGTCGAATATGCTATCAAACATAACATTATCATTTTTGGTATTACAACCTCCTTTATTAGATATGATAATATAAGATAATAAATATAATTTAAATCATTAAGTAAATTATTTATTAGTTTATTAATATTAATGAATGGTTCTTGTACACTATAATTTCATAATTATGTTTATTAAATGGGTAAGTGAAACATTGGTATATAGAAAACAATATCGTGCTCAGATTCTTACCTAAAACTATAATCATAATAAGCATAAATTATACATCAACTAGTGATATTTGTTATCCCCCATTATATTTGTGTCACTTTTTATTTTAAACAATATAAATTTCCAAACATTTGAAAAGATGTGGCTTTGTGTGTGAAAACATGATTGTTTCTCTAGCACCTCTATATGAATTCTCTACTATAATTTTTTTTCTATCTAAATTATTGTGAAGTTATTTAATTTTTTATTAAAAAATGATGAATGGTTTTTATTCTAATATATATTTTAAAAATCTAGCCAACATTTATGTTCATATAGATTTGACCAAAAGTGGATTCTCCCTCAAAACTAAAATAGAATAATAAACCCAACATGAATGATGTACCTAATGGAAGTACATGATTCCTTAGATGAAGAATGTTTTTATATTGGGGTCATACAACTCACAATATATTATTTGAGTGATGTTTATGTTTAAATTTTTTTGTAGTAATAAAATTTCTTGTTCATTATCATAGGTGATGTCCATCTATGGGTTTTCTCTCCCAATACTAATATAACTAACCAAAAAATATTTGGAAATCGTATTTTGGTGCATGAATCAAAAATTGAATAAAATTTGTGAATAAAATTGATGCAAAAAATTTATATTCATATGGATAATTGTTTTTTCCTATGACTTTTGATTATAATCCTTTGTGATTGGTGATTTAAATTTTTCTTAATCCCTATATTATGGGTTTTCGTATTGGCTAGTATTGTGTGATTTTCTTATTATAAAGCTTAGGTCCTTGTAACCAAGAAAAATTTCATATTTTTTGTATTTAATTACATACATTAAACCAATGGGAATGTTAATTTCCTAGTTATAATGAAAAAAACATGGTGTAAATGATAATCCCAACAGTAATAAAATAATACTCATGGGGTGGGATGCACATGCAGTTTTGTTCTATACTTATAATATTATATTATGATTCTAATATTTATGGTTTATATCATTGATCAATTTATTATAAATTTTCTACTTGTACAATATAGAGTAATTTTTTTAAGATTTTGTTTACCTGGTGAAAGTAAATACTCTTATGTCAACTAATAACAGTTTGAATGAAAAAATCAAGTACATGTTGTGTAAAAGAGGTATGGATGGTTTATTTTTCAATGCACATACCTATTGAAGTAATGTGACTTAATAAAATTTTTATTTTTTAAAAAATAGTAATATTTGATGATATAAATCACAACTCTAGATATATGAATATGATGTGGTTTAATGATAATAGATTGTTGGTGGTAGGTACCTATAACATTTTAATAATAGTAATTTTACAATAACATTGGAAATATATATCAATGATGATTGATAACCATATTTTATTGATGGGTTATGGTATAATATTATCAAAGGGCTTTGGGATTCAAATATTTTTTTCATTAAACAAGTTCCTTCCATTGAACTGGAATAAGAGGGTTGTTTTTGTGGAGTATTTTTCATCTATTATAAAAAAAATAGACCCATTTAGGTCAAATATTTTAATATAAATTGGAAATAGCGGACTTTTGGTGATTATAGTTATTGAGATATGAATTAAGGTATATGGGAAAAATTTGTACATATATATTTGTAAATTTATAACATTATTTTATTTAAATGTATCATTAAGATATTACTAATAAGGGTATAACTATGGTTGATTGGTTGTGTCTTGGAATTGAATAGAATGTTTATAAATTTCAACATATCTTATGGAAAAAACCATATGCTAGAAATTGTTTTGGTATGTAGTAAAATTATTATAATATAGTATTTTTGAAGTGACTAGTCATGAATTTGTGTGGTCGAGCAGCAAAGCATCTTGGATGATGCATGGAATGAATTTAGATTGATTCTTGTAATTGACCACATGATGGATGATGAATGTGTTTTCATCTTTCCTCATTTTATAAATAATAATAGAAATAATGCATGACCAAATAATTGGATTGGTTTAATTTGGGATGAGATGAATGGTAAATTTATAGCTAGGTCTAGAATAACAAATCGATGCCTTACATCATATCATTTTCTAATATGAATCATTTATCACATTATTTTTTGAATGTGTTTACACATGAATTCATATTAAATAGTGATGTCATATTTTGATGTGAAGTGGGACCTTGTATTAATGATTAAAGGAAGAAAAAATTTAAATTTGAAGGATCCAACCACTATAGTGGGGTGAATGATTGAATGGTTATGATATTGATGGCTATTCTCAAGGCAAGAGATCCATGAATCACTATATATAGTGATATAATAATAGTTAAACAACATATAGGTCTTTAAAATTGGTATTTCCTTCCATTGTATGATACACCATGAAATTGTATAAGGTACAAATAATCCAAGTTAACAAATATAGAAATAAATGTAACACTTTTTTGGATTTGTCTCTTGTATAAGGGAATCTTTGTAGTTTTTTATTATCAAAAATAAACCACTATTAATAGTATATGTTTTTTTAACAATATGAAAAGCATCATTTTTTGAAAGAATAATTATTATGGATACAATTTTCATCATAATAGATTTTTTGAAATATATATTTTTGATATAAATAATTTAGATAATAATAAATTTAAGAGAAATATTTTTTTTATTGAAATTTCAATCCTTCGGAATTTGATTGGAAACACATGTTATGTGATGGCGCCACAAATTATTTTTAATGTAAATGAAAAATACGAGAAAAATTACGAAATAATTTTTATATATTGATGGATTCATTCCATTTATATATTATATAACAATAAAAAAAATTTATGG
The DNA here is from genome assembly GCA_963277665.1 of Viscum album. NCBI lineage: Eukaryota > Viridiplantae > Streptophyta > Magnoliopsida > Santalales > Viscaceae > Viscum > Viscum album. The sequence continues at coordinate 1,882,466,914 of OY728136.1, forward strand.
TGGATTATTCAAAACATATTATATCATTATAAAATAATTTTAAAAAAATTGGAAAATGCTAAATATGGTGTCCATTATTTATGGTGAATAAGTAATCTGTTGAAACTAAATATAAAAATAACAAATTGTGTTTTAAATATCCATGAAAAATTATCTTACCATTGAATGTTATATAAATAAATGATTATTTGAAACTAAATTATTTTTTTCTCTAATTTCAATTGAAATTAGTTAACTAAATAAGGTACATACACTTCCCCCTTCAGTCTACATTCCCTTTTCATTCACAATCCATCTTTCAAAAAAATCTATTTATAATAGATTAGAGTTTATGATCTCAATTTACTATTTTCAGCATAATAAATGTTTCAAAATATTTATTTTCAAATTTTATTATTTATTTATTTTTATTATTATTAAGAAATTTGGTTCATGTATTTTTAATTAGACTGGTGTTATTAATTTAGCAAAATAGTTTTTTAAAAACAATAACAATTTTGATATTTTATTACTTTTGCTTATATATAATATTAATGTATTAGGATAATTAAGATAATATAATTTGGAGTAAACAGGAAATTAAAATTAATTATTATTAAATATAAAAATTAATCAAGATTAATATTAATATAGAAAAATGAATATTATTTTCATTAAAATTAAAGTATAAAAATAATTAATTTTAATTTATATTAATTTAAAGTGTTATTATGAATACATATTAAAAAAAATTAAATAAATTATTTATGTAAAAATATAATATAATAGAATTGTTTAAAATAATAATTTGTTTAGAAACTATTTTTATGTTTATAAAAAATTATATTTGAAAAGAGTTTTTTCAAAATTACTGAAATATATTTAATGATAACTGTTGAAAACTCTACTAAAAAAGGTTCGTTTATTAATAAAATAAGGGATTATTATATTTTTAATGTTGGAATTTTACATTGATTCTTTTCAATGAGAGAGATTAAATCCACCTGTAACTCATCAAACGAGATGTGATCATTTCTTACCACTATATTGTCACTATGATCAGCTTATAGAGAATTCACATCTCTAAAGTTTTTAATAATGAAAAATTTAATGGAAGAATGAATATTGAGACAGTCAATCAATCACACATTCTCGTTCAATGATTAGAGGGTACAATATTTTTTAACAACATGACCAATTTTGGTGTAATTTATCACCAACCACAAGTTGGACTCGCCCCTTTTCAATGGGAACAATGCCATTTTAATGAAACTGATAATTTCAATTTTGAGTCTCAGATTAACTGTATGTACTACAAATTTACAATGAAGGACATTTAATTTATGTTATTCCAATAATAATATATTTAATAAATTATTAATTTAATAAATTTTCTTAAAGTATTGGTATAGTGAATAAATTTTATAACACATATTCTAAACTAAGGAGATAATATATGACATTCCTAGCCTGTTAAATGTATTATTACATGATTTTATGAATATTTACTCATCAACTACAACCATAGGTCAAAAAGTATAGCAACTTTCAAAGATTATGTATACAATTAGAAAAAATGAAACCAAAATTAAAAAAATATTTTATTTAATCTCCTGAATGAGATCATATCATTCATTGAACTCTTAAAACTGGATAAGATATCCTAGGGGAATACATGAACAAATGGATGAGGAAAAAACTTAATAAGGGTATAATCTTTGAAATAAAGCATAACACATGGGTTTTAAGGTATAACATGGTGACCTAATAAGGCATGAATAAGCCTAAGGAATCATAACATGTATAACATGGGATCACATAAGTATAGAATCCTAGGAATGTGGAAATAACAAAAAAAAAATTAAATGATCATGAGTGAAGGGTAACTCCAATTTCCATTTCACATGGTGGAGTATGAGTCAAGGATAATTTCCTAGAAAATTTCATTTGATAGACAATTTCAAATAATTTATTAATGTTCACTCCATGTTCCAACAAGAAAACCTCATGATACTAAACATTAACTGACACAATGGAGTGCCATCATAGAGGACCCATCATAAAATGTTCATGAATATGTGTGACACATTAAAAATAAAACATAAGTTATAAACATAAGGGATACCCATATATGGAAATATACATCATAATTATGTCATAAGTTAAAAAAATGGGCATATCATAACGGTTACCATGAAGGAATAGATTTAAAAAAATGGGCATTCATATGGGATAATTGGAAAATATCATGATAAATTATTTCCAAATTAATTGAATACCTTTCAAAAGATTGATTAAAAATCATTATAAATGATCTACATTAGTTCGGTTTAGGGGAATTTTTTTAGAGACATATTAAATGGAAAAAGAATAAATATTTTTATAAATAAAAAAATATACCAAGGTATGTTTTTATGATAAAATTAGTGAATTCATAAAATTAATGGAGCATTATTAAAAATTCTTGACTTCCTGTGAAATTTGATAAGAAATTGGGAAGTTCTGTTTTAATTGGGCTTTCTTATCATGACCAATTGAAAAGGGTGTAATATAAAAACATGTTAATCCCCATAAAATGATGAATAATTGAGCTATTGAAATATTATTGTGTTAAAAAATAATTAGAATGTTTAAATAACAATAATTTAGAATTAAATTGGGTTCAAGAGACACTGATCTTAACATGAAAAAATGGTGATTCGGAAATGAACACTTATGTTCTGTATGATTTTGTTTTGTACGTGATCATAATTTCCTAGATAATCAAATTAAATAAATTAATTCTGTATTTAATAATATTTTATATATTTATATAATATATTATTATTTTATTATTTTTATTAATGGCCTTTTGATGAGTAATAAATAAGATTTCATCTTTTCGGAGTGTTCATTTACTTGATTTTCATGGTTATTTCACTTGTATACTTTAATGAATTATTTTCTAAAATGAGAATATTTTTCAAGATTTCAAATTTAATGTTATTAATGAACATTAAAAGTGTTAAATATTATAATATATCATATTTTTATGATTAAAGGATGAATAATTACATAAAATGTTAATGATATTTGTTTAGATTATTTTCTTTTTTTTTATCATCACGAACTAGTTTGGTTTTATAAAAGAAGATTATATTAATATATAATGATTTATTAACATTAAATAATATTTATTACTTATATAATAATATTATTTATCCATAAAAATGGTTTTATGATCATTATTGAAGGCAGTAATGGAAATTGAATGATCATTATCCTTGAATGTGATAAATCAACAAATCAAAGAGGTTGTTATAATTTTTAGAAACAAAATTGGGAGGGAAAGATAACAGATGAATGGTTGTATCATTAAAAAAATGAAATTATATTATATAAAATATAATTTTATTATAATTTACTTTGGATAAAGGGGTGTGAGGAGAGGAAAATAAGAGAAAAAATGTTGAGAAAAATTAAATAAAAAGTAAGAAGTTTTTTCCTATTGAATTCATCTCCTTGAGAACCTCTTTGAGGAACTTGATATGTTAAATTTATTGATTACATGTTCTCTTAGATGTGGGGAAGAGTCTAGAAAATAGGATTAGGTTTAATTTGGAAAATATTCATGGATTTTGAGGAAGGAGGACTAGAGTTGGAGAAAGGTGGTATTTATAGTCAAGGAGAGGGTTGTATTTTGATTAATTTATTAATTTTTTTTTCAGTGAAGAATGTAAATTGTGTTGATTATTATGACAAGGTAAAATAACAAGTATATTTTATCTCAAAATAATTGTTTTTTCATCATCTATACATCATCCATGATTCAATAATTCATGGATTTAGCTTATACTGTAAATTAATGTATTTCACTATTAACCAAAAATTTAATTATTTTATAAAATTCCCAAAATACCACCCAAAAAATTTCTAAGTGTGAATAATTAATTAAGGATCTCAATTTTATGAACATAATTTTCTAAATATGATAAAATTAATTTTCAATGAAAACCATCATTTACTCGAAAAATACATATTTTAAAATGATAACTGATTTTATAACACATAAATAAATAAATTATGGTTCCATAAAATTATCTCAAAATCATGAGAACAAAAAATATTTAAAAAGTAATTTATTTTATGAAAATAAATTTTCAATTATTCCATTATATTAATTTTTATCTTTTAAATTAAAAAAATACTTTTCATAAAAATACCAATGATTAGTTAACATTTTAAAAAAAAATATAATATTATAAAATAATATAAATATATAATATATTATTTTATATGATAAATAAATATTATTCATAATTTCAATTGCAAGGCCACTATTATATTGTCTGGATTAATATTCATAAGGCTCGTATTAATATTCCAATTGTCATGTTACTATTCTATTGGTTTAGGTTCCTTAATTTCTAAAAAATCCTCGTAATTCATTCATTCTTCAATTATAACGTTTTTTTTATTTATGTGATTGTATACGATTTATTCTATATAATAGAATTATAAGGATGTAAATTTTATTTATTGAATAATGGGTTATTACATTCTTCCCCCCTTTTAAAAATTGTCCCTTGAAATTTAATTTTACAAACCATTGGTTATACAGTTCAGGGTACTTCTCTTAAATTTCTGCCATTATTTAAAATTAAGCTTCTTTATACATATTATTCTTCTATTTTACCTTTTATAGGTTAGTATACTTGTTGGTTAGAAAATTATCTCTATTTTTGATCATCTTCAACGTCTTCTCCTTATAATAGAGATCATTTGTAAGAACCAAATTATTTCACTCAAGTATGGATCATTTAAATTTCGGTATAATATATTATTTTGTACCAAACATGGATGCCTAATGAGTTAGAAATGCCCTCATGTGTTTCCAGAGTTTTTAAAAATCCCATAACGCATATTTTTTGGTGAATAAGGCCTTCGACATGGTTTGTAGTGAACTATGTGGGGAGGCTATATGGATAGCTATAACCATATTAATGGTTTTTTTATTTAGGAAGAGCTATCTCACATTGTTTTTTTTGTTTCCCAAACCATGAAGACTGAACATGCATGTTCCCCCTCGGTTCTTGTTACCCATGCATGGTTTTCACATATTTTGGAAAAAATATAAGGAGAAACCATGCACATGCTATTCTTTTGTAATTTTAAATTTGTTCCCTTAATGATCAAATTAAGCATTCCTCGTTACCTAATACAATTTACAACATATATAAGCACCATTTTTTCACATTTTGGTTCTATTTGAAGGCCTAACAAAGGAAGTAATATATCTTTATCATCTGAGATCCATTTGACCTTTCGTTTACGACATTGGATGTTCAATGATAAGTACTCGATTCCATTTGATCAATTATTTGAATATTTTTCTCTCGAGCTAGTTATATAAGTGGAATATTTTTTAGATTTCACATAGTTATTCTTCATTCCTGTGAAAATTAGATGCTAATAATGGGGGATGAGTGTTGTATAATCTTAATTTTGGTGGTTTATAACACATCCATTAAGTTTGTTTAATTGGGAATTGGCACATGTGACCCACCTATTTCATCAGGTCCCATTTATTGACATAATATTCCATTATTATAATTATTAGAACCATATGATTATTATATTTCCTAATATGTGATTTTATAGTTTTTTCACTCAAAAAATCTTCCATCCCATGTAGGATTTTCTTCCATAATTTTTATTTTGGTATTTTGACACGTTTGAGCCACCATTCAGATAAGAATTAGGTTGACCATTATAAGTGTATGACTTCAATATTAAATGGGATGTTAAAAATTTTGAATTTCATAATTGAAGGTACCATTTATTCTCACCACATGGATCACTTAAGGAATTTTTTTCAAATTCATAATTAAATGTGAATTGGAAATTGGAAAGTATTATAGGTATATGACATGACCATTATAAATGAGATAGAACAAACTTTTTCGTTTCCTTGGAACCCATTACTTTGTTAATGGATGGTGTTAGAGTGGACCATGATTTTAATAGTATCTTAAATGGATTAAATAATGGTTACATGCTACTTGGTTGTGTCACACTAATGAAAGGAAAGTATTGAACCAAGTGGATTTTTTGTATTAATTAGGACACAATTAAATGGGTTCATGCTCTATTATACTTTCACACTAATGAATGGAAAGTACTGAAAGAATTTTTATTTTATATGACTACAATATCAAAATTGGAGTGTCCAAACTCATACACTTTTTGGATTCTTGAGGGAATTCTTAATGTTCTCAAGGACCCCATTCTGAATTTATGGATAGACATACATAGGTTGACAACCACCTAGAACCCAATAATATAATAACTCTAGATTCTCTATATGACACCTTCAGATCCCTAATTTAGAAATACATGATTTATTGAATACACTCATCAAATACAACATTGTCAAATAGGTTCCATGGTTAATTCCCATCGGGCACAGTCACTTGTTTAGTCTCATTTTAAATTGTATGAACCACTTGGACTCATTACGAATATTTTTTAGGAATATCTTGGAATATTATACATTGAATAATCTCTTAACCATTGGAATAATACAAATATTGATGATTTTGTGAGCATTTAGGTCTATGTTGTCTTTGTTATTACCTTGTAAGATCATTATTAACTATCATTATAGGTTTCCCTCTTAAATCTAAGAACCTATGTTTTTTGTTAACATTTGATTATTTAACAATTTTCCACAATAAACTAATGAACTGGTTACATGTTCAGATAGAATCTGAGGAAAGATGTAGGTTCTTGGATATTTAGTATCATTGTACTACTTTACATTACATTTGCATGCATTCACACTATTATATTTCCACTACACATGACAGATGTCATAGAAAATGTTGGTGATAGCCAAATAAGATTACTCTCACACCCTCTCTTGGTTCCGTTTGATACCGAAGGAAGATTAAATGTAAGAAGGTGTTTATAAATGGTAGTTTAATGCTTCAAATACTTTATTTGTTGTTCAGTTTGGATGGAGGTGGTATCAGATGACTCAGTTATAGCTTGGGATGCTTGGGATAGTATATTTATTTCCATTTTATAAATTGGTTTTTTGTCATATTCTTTCTACTCTATATCCATGTTTTCTATTGTACTATATATATATAACATACCATCATCAGTTATTGTGTGTTATTAAAATTATTTCAATTATTGTTATCCATGTATATTTCCATAATTCCTTATTTCATGTTATATTTCTTTCTAAATTTACCTTTTTTATATTTTCCATAGTGTTAAACTCTGGTAATAAAGGCATTGTATTCCCACAAACAATCGCTACTAGCTAGAGGCATTTTCCATTTGGAAAGATACGCTTGTTGTCATGTGGCCAACTGGGCTCAGGGCACCTATTTAGGGGAATCATAGTATGGGATGTTAAAATGGGGTATCATAAGGGGTTCGTTTGTTGATTTTCAAATTGAATACAATATATTGGAGATTACGAATTCTTGGGACATTGGCATATGTCATTCTTGGGCATCGTAAACCCATGCCTGGTGCAAATGTTTAGTTTCATGAAATAAAATTATTGTCCTATTATTTCCTCATACAATAGATATTATTTCTCTATTGGGTGAATCATGTGATATGTGATATTGTTGATTATTATTCTAATTTATATTATTTTTTATCATCGGCCCAATTATATTAGGGTAATTGTTATTGTTACATGAATTTTTATTGGCACCAAGAATTTAAATGTCATGCATATTTCTATTAAATATAGGTTCATTTAACTACTTTCATTTCTTGATATGATTTAGATAATTGAGTGGTCCATTATTGTATATATTCTTGTTCTAATTTTGGGATGGGATTGAGGTATGGAATGTTTCAATTCCTGAGGTTTTATTCCACCTCATGGGATATAATTAGTAATTTCATATGTTAATACTTTTATTAGAAATTCATGTTAGTGTTAATCTCAGTGATAAGAAATATTATTTCTGGATCACAAGGATGGAAAACCCATATTAATGAAATATTTATTCAGGTTATAGTAAAATGAAAACCTAAAAGTGGAATGATTTAATATCCTTATCCCATTTTTTCATTTATATGAAAGGTAATAGAGCGAACATAGTGAATACATGTTAAATTAAATGAAATGTTTTATAATAAATGATGAGGTAGTGTATTAATGACCCTTCTTATGTTGGAACACCTAAAACCTAAAAATGATCACTTTATAATAATTGTCCTTCTAAGAGGGGTTTTGGGGTATTATAAATTGGATAGTGAGTCCATTTTTTGTTTATCTTTCATCAATGATTCTATATACCTTGTTAAAGTTAGTTTTGAGGCACATTGTTTGCATCAATGTGGCACAACTGTCCGAGGTAGGTCAGCTGGTGCTTGTTTAATTTGGGTGACTCATTATTAATGTTTATGAACATGAGATATATGACAACACCTATTGAGTTTCATTTATGATGAACCTGAGTTTTCTTGATAGGACCCTTAATGGTCTCTTAATCTGTTAAAATGAATTTGTGTGATATAATTCTTAATTATATTGGGATGTTAATAAATGAATAGTGTTTAATATAAGGTTTAATTTGATAGTCCTATTATTCCTGGAATGTATGTTGAATTTGGTACCAAGTTCTTATGTCTAAAGTTTGTACTAAAATTATATTTTGAATCATTTAAATGATTAATGGATGAATTTGATTCAGTGTAATGAACCTAAAAATGGAACCAGTATGTGGTGTCCATGGTTAAAATATCATTTGGATCAATATGGGTAATTTAAATGTGAGTGTTTTACATAGGACTTAGCCTTCTTATAAATGAAATAAATAAAATTATTTTGACCATTTTGATTTCTTTTTTGCAAGAACAAGTGATAGAGTCGACACTTATTCTTTGTATGCTGATATCGTGATAGGTAGCACCCATGAAGCTAAAAGGTCTTGTTAAATATTTTCTATTTTTGAGGTTTGGTGTTATTTGGATGTCATTGTCCCAAGTATGAAACATATATTTTAACTGACACACTTATTTGTACTGGTGGTCATGGAATCCTTGCACATCCTATGGGAATTTTAATTATACAAATCTCTGTTTCAATATGTTAGAAACAAAGAGGTCATGGACAATCATTCCTCAAGTCTCGTGAACCATTCTTCTTCTTATGTAATAGTTTACTAGGTATATAATCATCCATATTAATAGTCACTTTGGGAAGTATGAATCTATATTAAATGTCGTTTAATAACCCCCATATACATAGATACATATGGAGAATAGAGTATGGATAGAATTTAAGATATTTTTTGTTTTTGGAACCTCAGGGTAGTATGCCTTCACATATTGTAATGACCCGAACATTTTAATTATATTTGTTTCCTAATTTTGTGTGTTTTTTTATAATTAATAAAACAACTTCCAATAATTAATTAAGTGTGTATAATTGAATGAGACCATTGGGTTTTGACTGTTATATGACTATTGGTTAATATGACCGTTGGAAACTATAATCTTAACATTGTGTTTTTATAAATACAGTTATCTTGGTTAATTAATACAGAAGGAAGATCGAAAGGCCTCATCTAGTAGACTCGAGCCACATGAAGCCCATCTATCGGAGCATGGGAAGGAGATAGCAGTACTGGGAATTTCTCTCGACCAAGCCCAAGCCAAACATCAACGTATGAAGCTTGAATGGAATCTCTTAAGGGAGAAGTTCATGCTGATAAAAATCTCCACTCGGGCAATGTTGTCCGAGCCACCCCAAGATTCTATCACCATAGCACACCTTACACTTAGGTCCTATGGTGGTGTTATAAGGGGCTATGTAACGAGACCTTAGCTGCTTTGTGTAATCCTTTTATATAAATAAATTATTATTTCTTCTTATGGAAATGTTTGTGAATTTAAAATATTCGGATAAATATAGGATGTGTATTATTGATGAATTTAGGGAAAAAACGTATTTGAAAATATTTTTTATTCATTAAATAATTAACAATGTTAAATTATTTTCAAAAAATGGTCTTCTATAGTTGTGAGAAATTAGAAATTTAGAGTCTAAGAAGATCAAATTGGTTTTTATTGAGTAGTAAAGTGGGAATAGTAACATCCCCATATGAATAGTAATTTGACCAAAAAATAGAAACTTCACCCATGAATGTATAAATACATTTTAGACATCTTAAAAGTGAAAATGACCATAGTTTATGTTTTGGTATTTTTGTACACCACAAATATTTTATTTATAATTTTATAATTAATTTAATAATTTAAAATGGAAATGTATTTTCATAAAATTTAATCATAATTTGTAACTTTATTTACTTATGGGTATGTGATATTTTTATAGGACCTTGATTACTTTTTATGGTGTTACAAAATGAGTTATAGTTTTAAATTTGTATTTTTGAAATAAATAATGATTTCATTTAAAAATAAAATTATAAATATTTAGTAAATTGTTTTCATAAAATGGGATTCTTTTTTGAATTTAAATCATCGATATTAGGCTAGGGTGATTTTTTGAGATTTTTCTAAAATAGTTGAATTATCAGCAAATAGTAGAAATGCAGTTTTAAGTTTTAGGTGTTTAATGACATCATTATTGATGTAATAATGATGTAATAATGATGTAATATTTTTGGCCGACTTATGAATAGTGAGATATGGTATGAGGTCTCCCAAGTGTCCAATACCATGGGAAAATACCATGGGAAATCCCATGGTTTTGCAAATACCACCAATGAGGTGTCCCTTGGAAATTAATAATTTATTCACTCACTTTTCCTATAAATAACAAGCCATTTCACTCATTAATTTCATTCCATAATCATACTCAACGAATTTATGGTCTCCTTACCTCCCAATGAGTCCTCCCAAGGTGACCTCAAGCCTCCAATGGTCCTAAACATCATGCTTTCGAAGTTACTCTTCTAGGTAAGGGATCCTTTCAGCCTCCTCTTTTGAGTCATGAATTCCATTACGTTGTGTCTTCTAGTTTCCATCTTTTTATGTTGAGAGTATGTTCTTATATGTTTTTAATTACTTTCCATTTCATATCTAATTGTTTATATACCCTTTCCACTCTCATCAATTTGTTTTTTGAATTTTTAAGGGATGCCGTTAGGCTGCCGAATTTCTCGTAAAGGAAATCGCATCGACTCTTTTCTTTAATGATTCCATTTCTTGTGGTATGTCATTAAAATATCCATACCATGTTATTATCTCCATATTAATCTGTATTTATATTCTATTATAATATATTTATGAGTGGGTTACCCTTGTTCCTTATTTTTTTACTATTTTCTAAAACAATGTTATATAGTCGTTATGCTGCTGAATTTTCATCTCAAAATTTCTATCTCTTTCTGTCAAGAAATTATCTTGTTTATTAATGAAAATAACCAGACATATTTCGTTTCTATGGGTGTTCATAAATATTTAAAAATTATATATTTGATTCTTTAATTGACATACATATAACCCTCAATCCCTTTCCATGGGCTATAAATGACATAATGATCTTATTTTATTTCTCTTCATAAACATCACTATTTTGACACGAAACACATTTCCTTGAGTCTTTTTAGGTTATTTATGAAATGTTTGATTATAATATATGTGGCTCACATGAATATAAATACATATTAAGCGTGATCCCTTATAGCGCTTCAATGAATTTGGTAAAGAATTAATCTCTATAGATGGAAAGTATCACGATACCTTGGTGAATAACCATGGTAATTTTTTTTGAGACCTTGGGGGTGGAACTTGGCGATATGTTCATGAATGTCTTAATGAAATTTTGTTTCCACATATTCAAGTTATGATTCATGTTCTCACTATTATGATATTTCTATTTTCCTATTGCTCATTCCTTTATGACTTTTATCATGTTCTTATTAATATTTCTCAAAATCACATGTCAATTGTTTCACTTGTTTTCCGTACTGAGCATTCATCTCACCATTTTCGTCGATGTATGTCTCCAGGTTATGCGATTTAGTAATTGTACTTAAGATAAACTTATGATGAAGCTGTAAAAGTGGATTAGAAGAATGTTTTATGTTGTTCTTCATGTATTATGTTCCTGATTTCGAAGACACTAGACTTTAAAGATCTTCTAATTGTAAAATGTAATGAGATATTATGTAATAAAAATGCGGGATTCCATAGTTGGTATCATAGGATAGTTTAGTTAATTATGGAAATTAGGCTATGAAATATTTAGGAAAAATCCTATAGAAAATTTTAAATATAGGAAAACTTCCATGTATTTTGGTGAATATTGAGTAAGTGGTTTATCAAAAAAATACATCCTTGTCTGGATACGAGCAGGAAAAGGCGAATCTGGCCCAGATGTAAATAGGGGTAAGAACCGAAAACACCGCTTTGAGATAGACATGAATAGGTACTAGTTCATGACAACAAGCCTTTCTTCACTCTTGGTTATGACACTCCCGGTAGATATTTTTGGTTAATCACATGATTTATATAAATCATTATGAAGGAATTATAGAAAAATGTAATTATTTAAGAATGATGTTTTAAGACATAAAATCCGTTATATTTAAAATATTTATAAATGAAATTTGTTTCCTCCTAATGTTTTATTCTTTTAGAAAATAGCGGGATATGGGAGGAACTGTGCAAATGGTGACCACAATGGACCATGCACTGATGAATCTCTGATAGAAGCTGGAATGGAAACATTTATGCGAATGATGAAACAATTAACTCATGTTATGGGAAATAAAATGAATCAAGCTGAGAGACCGATCTCACTGTGAAGGGAACAACATTTTGTTGAGATCTATATGCGTCAATGACCACAAACCTTCAATGGATCGATAGACCCATAGATTACTGAGCAGTGGATCAGCTCCATCAAAAAGATATTATCTATGCTCCGTTGTTAGGTGCAAGAGAAGGTCACCCTGGCCACTATTGCTTTGAAGGGGAAGTTAATCAGTAGTGGGAACTGATTAAAAACACAAGGAAAAGAATTATAAATGATTCTTTAGAGTGGGAAGTGTTCAGAGGGATCTTTTTCAGTAAGTATTTCCCTCATTCCATGAGAATAATAATGGAGAAAAAGTTTCTTGAGCTGAAGTAGAAGCAAAATGAATCTATTGGAATATAAGAGATTAACTTCAGATGACATTCACGATATACCCCTATCTTTGTCATGGATCCAAATAGTATTGTTGATAGATTCTTCGGTGGACTGAGACCTCATCTGCTGATAAATCTAGCCAACCGAGACTATGATAGCTATGAGGAGATCATGCGACATGCGATGAAAGTTGAATTGGAGTTTGGTGAGACAAAGTAGTCCCATAAATCCAATAAAAAAATAGATCATTGGAGCCAAGATTAGGGGGGAACATCGATCGAGGAAGATAAGGCAAGCAAGTGCAACGTCCCACGTGTAATAAATGTGGGAAGAAGCATTCCGGGGACTTCCTGCTCGGGAGTGGGAAATGCTACATGTGTGAAAGAGATGGCCATATTGAAAGGAATTGTTATAGTGAGGTGAAGCCTCTAAATCCAAATAATAACAACAAGGGGAAGATGGTGCAGACCCTACCTAAGGTCCAGTGCTTTAAGTGTGGAAAACATGGGCACCTTGCCAATCAAGGTCCAAATCTGAGGGTAGTGGAGGGAACAACCCTCAGCCTCAGCAAAGGGCAAGGTTGTAAGGTCATGCTTTTGCTATGATGACACCAGAAGTAGAAGATCTAAATTATGTGGTAGCAGGTACTCTGTTTATTCTCTTAAAGCTAGAAAGTACTTTTTTTGAGTTTGGTTCTACGCATTCCTTTATTTCCTCTATGATTTCAATGAATTTAGAATCAACCCCTGATTTTCTAAAAGTAGAGTTATCAATCAAGACTCCTGGTGGGACTATCCAAGCATCGTCAGTGTTTAAAAAACTCTTATATTTACTTTAGTGAGAACATTCTTATCGCAAATCTAGTAGTCATCCCCATGATGGAATTTGACATTATACTTGGGATGGAATGGATCTCAACGTATAATGCTAATATCAAATGTATAAGTAAGGAAATATTACTAGTTGTGAATGGAAAACCTACACTTATCTTCCAGGGAGAGATATCTCAACCAGATATTGGTCTAGAAGAACCTTCTATATCCTTCCTTATGGAGGTTATTGGTGAAGAAGAAGAAGGAAATGATAGTTTGAGGATATAAAATGTACCCATCATCCATGAATACATTGAAATATTTCCTGAGGAGTTTCCTGGACCACCCCAAGAAGGAGAGGTAGAGTTATCCATTGAAATCATACCTAGATATCATCCAATATCAACGACCCCATATAGGATAACAAATATGGTGCTAGAGGACTTAAAGAAACAGCTCCAAGAAATTTTGGAGCAGGGGTTCATCTGACCGAGTGTGTCTCCATGGGGAGCACCTGTTTTCATTGTGAAAAAGAAGGATGGATCGATGCGGCTATGAATTGATTATATAGAACTGAACTGAATCACAATAAAGAAAAAATACCCTCTTCTATGAATTTATGACTTATTTGACCAACTTCGTGAGGCTCAATTATTTTCTATGATTGATCTTTGATCTGGTTATCATCAATTGAGGTTGAAGAAAGAGGATATTCCAAAAAATACCATCTGATCAAGATATGGGAATTATGAGTTTCTTGTTATGACTTTTGGACTGACTAATGAACCTGCTATTTTTATGGCTTTGATGAATAGATTCTTTGAAGATTACCTTGATAACATTGTGGTAGTTTTTATTGATGATATTATGATATATTCCAAAAGTTATGAGAAGCATGAGGATCATCTAAGGATTATTTTTCAAACTCTACGGACGGAGAGAATTTTTGGAATGTTTAGTAAATGTGAATTATGGTTACAACAAGTTGATTTCTTGGGCCACATTGTTACCAATGAAGGGATCATAGTTGACCCTAAAAAGACAAATGTTATAGAGGAGTGGACTTAACCTAAAACAATAACTGATATTTATAGTTTCCTTCGACTAGAATGATATTATAATAGGTTTGTTAAATACTTTTCACAACGTTCTAATCCATTAACCAAGTCAAATCGAAAAGGGGTCAACTTCATCTGGACAAAGGAGTGTGAGGAAAGTTTCCAAGAGCTGAAGAAGAGACTGGTCACTACACCTGTGTTCACTCTGCCCTCAAGTGGAAGAGGATTTGTTAACATTAGCGATGCATCTTTGAAAGGTCTTGGGTGCATCCTCATATGAATGACAAGGTCTTTTATTATGCATCTTGACAGTTGAAGATTCATGAGAAGAACTACCTGACGCATGATCTGGAGATGGTGGTGATCCTTTTTGCTTGATGATATGGAGGCACTATCATTATGGGGAGAAATGTGATACATACATAGACCATCAATGTTTAAAGTATATTTTCACACAAAAGTAATTGAACATGAGACAAAGGAGATGGTTGGAACTCTTTAAAGACTATGATTGTTCAATTTATTATCATCCTGGAAGAGAAAAAAAAATTGTTGATGCATTAGGAAAGAAATACCCAGTTGTTCTATCCATTGTGAGGATTCAAAGAGATCCATTGATCAATGAACTAGTAAAACAGGACATGAGAATTATAAAGGAAGAGACATCATCAACCCTAACCCAGTTTTTTCTCAACCGTCATTACTAGAGAAGATATAGAAAGCCCTGAAAGAAGATCATTTGTAACAGAAGAAGTTTGAGGCTATAAAGGATGGTATGTTCCTTGAATTCAATACTAATCATGAAGGTTTACTAAAATTTCGTACAAGACTATGTGTTCCATCTATTCTGGAAATAAATAAGGAGCTGATGGATGAAGATCATAGATCTACATTCTCTATACATCCTGATAGCACAGAAATGTATAGGGAAATTTGTTATCATCATTGGTGGGATAATATAAAAAAGGATATTGCTGAATACACTTCAAGGTGTCTTGTTGTCAGTAAGTGAAGGCAGACTGAAATCTTCCTAAAGTGGTATTTCAACCACTACCCAAACCAGCATGGAAGTGGGAAAATATCACTATGAACTTCACCACTGGTATCCCGAGAACATCCAATGAAAATTATCTGATGTGGTTTATTATGGACTTTCGCACAAAGACTTCCCATTTTATCTCCATTTGGGAAGATTTATCTCTTGATCAAATTGACATGATTTATGTGAAGGAAGTGGTAATTCTACATAGAGTTCCAATTTCTATCATATTTGATCATGATCCAAGGTTCAATCAAAATTCTGGAGAAGTCTTCAACAAGCTCTAAGTACTGAATTGAATTTCAATACGACCTATCAAACCCAAACAAATGGCCAATCTGAAAAGAATATTCAAACACTCGAGGAAATGCTGGGAAACTTATCAATGAAATTTTAAGGTGGATGGGATCAACATCTACCTTTAGTTGAGTTCTCTTACAACAAAAGCTTCCATTCGATCATTCAAATGGCACCGTATGAAGCTCCATATGGGAATCGATTTATAACTCTTACTTGTTGGGATGAAGTTAGTGAGAGAATGATTCTTGGACATGATCTTTTGAAAGAGATGATTGAAAAGTTCCATGCCATCCAACAACACATTAAGGCAGTTCAAAGTCGGAAAAAGAGCTCTGTTGACATCCGTCAAAGGGACTTGGAGTCTGATGTTAGTGACAAAGTATTTCTTCAGATTTTACCTTGGAATAGAGTCATGAGGTTTGGGAATAAAGGGATGCACAGTCCTAGGTACATTGGCCTCTATAAAATCCTTGACCGTGTGGGAGTAGTGGCCTATCAGCTTGCACTTCCTCCAAATTTTTCCAAATTTCATGATGTCTTCCACGTATCCCCCTTGAGGAAGTACATAACTGACCCTTCAAATGTACTAAATCCATAGGTGGTACAACTGGAACATTACCTCTCTTCTGAGGTGCATCCGGTGAAGATCTTTGATCGTAGAGACAATGTTCTACGCAAAATACTACCCACCTTGTTAAGTTGTTGTGGAGGAACCACAAATGTGAAGAAGAGATGTGGGAATCGGAGGATTCCATGAGACAAAAGTACCTACACCTTTTCACATTAGAGGGTATGAGATAAAATTTCAGGGAAGAAATTTCTTAAGGGTGGAAGAATGTAATGACCCTACATTTATAATTATATTTGTTTCCTAATTTTGTGAGTTATTTTATTTTATAATGAACAAAATTATTTCCATTAATTAATGAAGTGGGTATAATTAAAATGAGACCGTTGGGTTTCAAATGTTATATGACTGTTGGTCAATATGGCAGTGGGAAACTATAATCTTAACATTGTGTTTTTATAAATAAAATTATCTTGGTTAATTAATACAGAAAGAAGATCGAAAGGCCTCATCCAGTATACTCAATCCATATGAGTCCCATCTGTCGGAGCTTGGGATGGAGGTAGCATCACTGGTCTTTACTCTAGACCAATCCCAAGCCGAAATTCAATGTATAAATCTTGAACGTAATCGCCTAAGGGAGAAGTTCAAGCTAATTGATATCACCACACATGATATGTTGTCCGAGTCACCCTAAGATCCTATCACTAGAGAATACCTTACACTTAGGTCCTACGTTGGTGTTATAAGGGGCTATGTAATGTTACCTTACCTGCTTTGTGTAATATTTTTATATAAATAAAATTGATATTTATTCTTATGGAAATGTTTGTGAATTTCAAATAAACATAATAATATAGGATGTGTATTATTGATGAATTTAGGAAAAAGGGTCTTTTAAAATATTTTTGTATTCATTAAATAATTAACAATGTGAAATAATTTTCAAAAAATGGTCTTCTACAGTTTTGAGCAGTGAGAAATTTAGAGTCTAATAAGATCAACTTGGTTTTTAGTTAATAGTAAAGTAGTAATATTAACATCCCCATATAAATAGTAATAAAAAGTAATGAATAGTAATTTTACCAAAAAAATATAAACTTCACCTACGAATGTTTAAATACATTTTAGACATCTTAAAAGTGAAAAATGATCATAGTTTGAGTTTTGGTATTTTTGTATTCCTTAAATATTTTATTTGCAATTATATAATTAATATAATAAATTAAAATGGAAATTTATTTTTGCTAAAATTTAATCATAAATTGTTACTTTATTGTCTTATGGGTATATGATATTTGTATGGGACCTTGATTACTTTTTTAATGTGTTACAAAATGAGTTATAGTTTTAATTTTGTCTTTTTAAAATAAATAATGATTTTATTTAAAAATTAAATTAAAAATATTTAGAAAACATTTTTCAAAAAACATAATTCAAATTTTCAAATTCAGAGCATTGATATTATGTTAGGGTGAATTTTTGAGATTTTTCTGAAATATTTGAATTATCGGTGAATCGTAAAAATGCATTTTTAGGTTTCAGGTGTTTAATGAAATCATTAATGATGTAATAATTATGTAATAATGATGTAAGATTTCTGGTCTAATTATTAGTTTTGATATATTCTATGAGGTGTGCTAAGTGGCCAATACCTTGTGCAGGCCCATGGTTTTGAAAATACCACTGATGAGGTGTCTCTTGGAAATTAATAATTTATTCACTCACTTTTCCTATAAATACCAAGCCATTTCCATCATTAATTTCATTCCAAAATCATCCTCAACGAATTTATGGTCTCTTTACCTTCCAAGGAGTCCTCCCAAGGTGCCCTCAAGCCTCCCAAGGTCCCAAACATCAAGCTTTCAAGGTTACTCTTCAAGGTAAGATATCCTTTCTCCCTCCTCTTTTGAGTTATGAATTCCTATATGTTGTGTCTTCTAGTTTCCATATATTTATGTTGAGGGTATGTTTTTATATGTTCTCATTACATTCCATTTCATGTCTAATTTTTGATACACACTTTCCGAACTCATCAATTTGTTTTCTGAATTTTTATGTGACTCCGTTAGGCTGCCGAATTTCACGTAAAGGAAATCACATCTTCTATTTTCATTCATGTTTCCTTTTCATGTGGTATGTCATTATAATTTCCATACCAGGTTATCATATCCATGTTGTTATTTATTTATATTGTAATATGATATATTTAAGAGTGGGTTACCCTTTTACCCTCTCTTTTTATTATTT
Organism: Viscum album; assembly: GCA_963277665.1. Lineage (NCBI taxonomy): Eukaryota > Viridiplantae > Streptophyta > Magnoliopsida > Santalales > Viscaceae > Viscum > Viscum album. Next base: position 1,882,486,040 of record OY728136.1, read on the forward strand.
TCTAAAACTATGTTATATAGTCGTTATGCTTTATAATTTTCATCTCAAAATTTCTATCTCTTTCTCTCAAAAATTATCTTGCTTAATTATGTGAATACCCAGAACTATTTTGATTATATGGGTGTTCATTAATATATAATAAGGATATATTTTAATATGGAGTTGATATACATATAACCCTCACTCCCTTTCCTTGGGTTATAAATGACATAATGATCTAATTTTTATGCTCTTTTTAAACGTCACGATTTTGACATGAAACTCATTTAATTGATTCTAATTGGGTTATTTATGAACTATTTTATTATAATCTATGTGGCTAACATGAATTTAAATACATATTAAGGGTGTGCCTGGATAGCTCTTCAATTCATTGGGTAATGAATTAATCTCTAGAGATCTCAGGTTTCACGATACCTTGGTGAATAACCTTGGTAATATTTTTTGACACCTTGGGGATGGACCATGGTGATATGTTCATGAATATATAAATGAAATGTTTTATCAAAATTTTCATGTTATTTTTATGTTCTTTTCATTATTATATTCCTATTTTTCCATTTCTCATGCATTTATGACTTTTATCATGTTCTTATTAATATTTCTCAAGATCACATGTCAACTATTTCACTTGTTTTCCTTACTGAGCCTTCTTCACACCTTTTTCTTTGATGTATGTCTCCAAGTTATGAGATACAAAAATTTTACTTAGGAAGAAATTATGATGAAGCCATTCAAGTGGATTAGAATAATTTTTTTATGTTGTTTTTCATGTATTATGTTCTTGATTTCTAAGACACTAGACTTTAAAAATCCTCTATTTGTAAAATGTAATGAAAAGATATGTAATAAAAAAGGCGAGATGCCATACATATGTTATAAAAGTAAATTTTAAAAATTATATAAATTACTGGTTGGGTTTATTAAATTATATCATTGATCTTTATGTTGTGGATTATGTTTTCTAGTCATCTCTTTCGTAGTGTGACAGGGTTATTAAAATAAAATAGGGTTTTCATAAATATTTGAGAATATTTTCAAGAGGCTCATGTGTTTTGACACACCTGTCAATTTGGGTTTTCTTTCTTGGAAAATACATTAATTTATTTAAGCATGAATCAAAGAATTATCGCAAGTTCAGTTAATGTGAGTCTGATATAGAATTCTTATGAGTGGATAGTATATATCTTCAGTAAATGACTAGAACACTCTAAGGTGGGAGTGTCATGTGGGGTTTGTTAAATTTGTTCCCTTCATAGTTGAAGGATCAAATCACAAGAGGACCATTGGGAAATGGAAGACCTTTCATGAATTACATTGAGACTTAAATATTGGAATCAGGAATGTGATTGATCGATATCACGAATTTAAAATGGTTGGTTGTGTATAAATCCATTGACAAACCCCACTATTCTTGGATGGACATCAGTGATTTTTCCTGAGTGATCACATGATTCCCCTAGTATTGATGGCTTGGGATTGGGTTCTAACATTGTATCGGTAGGTAAAACTGTGTTTCTTTCAGGGAAAGTCGGACAGTAGTGGTTTTCAATATATTCTTGATAATCTTGAAAATTTCATAGTGTAATAATCTTAACAAGAGTAGCATGTACCCTATCATGACATGATACTTGATTCACTAAGAGAGTGTATGTCAAATATTTCTCTAAATGATTGAAATTTGTTGGGATATTTAGGGTCCTATTGAATGGTTGTGTGCTTCTTTCATTGCTTTTTATAAGGCTTGGTTAGTCTAGAGTGATAATTGGGTTCCCGAGTAGGAACACCTTATACAAACAATTGGTGACCATATTATTTCAAATGTCATGCCTGCAATACAAATTCCACTTTGGGATATTTTAATTTTCTCACGTGATGGTTTTGGAAAGTACCAATTCCTCACCTATATCATTGGAGTTTGACTAGTAAGGCATATCTCCATAAACTCATTTTTAATGAATTAATGGTCACTTGGTCTTGTTCTCAGGATCGAAAGTGATGTTAAAAATGGGTGACAATTAGAGTGTGATAGAGTTATGTTACACCTTTTTTCATGCCAATTAATTATAGATTAAAAGGTTAGATGTTGGTTTACAAAATAATGTCATTGTAAGATATATATGTGATTACATTGATGAGGTTGGGGAAAAACACAATATGGCTTGGATGAAGGCATTACTGTCTAGTTTTTCATGTGTTGATCGTCTAAAATGGGAAACATTAAGGATGGTCAACAAGTGGTGGATTGACTCTTATCCCGTTTTAATATATATAGTAGGTGAATGACCATTTTTGTCACATCATCTGGTATATGAGAGTGTATTTTTTTTTGCATCATCTTTTAATAGAAAGTCAACTTGACTTGGTTAATGGTGTCAGTGGGTAATAATACTTTTAATTGTCTTGAAAATGAAATTAGAATCATCATTATAACTCCTAGAGTTTTGTTTTTTATGAAAATAATAATGTTAGATATATCTAGTTTAAAAATTGGCACATTTTTAAAAAACAATATTGGGGGGGGGGGGTGCACAATCGATTAGTTGTTTTTAAAGACTACAATGTGATCATGTATCAAGAAAGTATGATCATTAGTATTGTTGGAATGGGTTAAATCATTTTGTAGAAGAATTTGACGCAAGGTATTTCACATATCTACAGGTGAAGGAGGAGCACCAAGGAACAATAGGCTTTCAATAGCTTCTTAAAATCTCTAAATTGACATGGAATGATATTTTTATGGATTTCATAGTCTTTTTACCCAGGTCATTCAATGGTAGTGAATCTATATGATTAGTTATTGATATAATAGTGTAACAATATCTCATCAATCCTATTTGGGATATATTCTCATTTGATGATCTTGGAAGAAAATATGTCCAAGAGATTATACGACTACACATGACCCTTCGTAGAATAATTTTATATTGGGATTCTTGTCTCACATCATGATTATGGTATATCATATAGAATGATAAGTCAACAAAGATTCTTCAATAAAGATACATTCTACATTAGAAGGATGGATCGTTAGAATGGATGAAACATGTTATAGAGGAAATTCTTCGATCTTGTGTATTTAAGTTTGGAAACTCATGGGAGAATCATAACCCTCTTGTTGTGTTTTACTACAATTACATATTTCAAGAAACAACTTAGATGGCTCCTTTGGAGTCCTTATATGGAAGGTCATTCCATTCATGCCTATAATGGCTAGAGGTAGTTGAGGCATCACTACTATGTCATCTTCTAGTTTGGGATACATTGGAGTACGTTTAGCTGATTAGAAAGAATATGACTACTGCTCAGTTAGGATTGAAATATTATGTTGTTCACTACTGAAGATAACTAGAGTTTTAGGTATGGGATCATGTTTCACTTTGGGTATCTCCCAGGTTAGGTATTACATGGTAGGATAGGAAATTGAAGCTATAGACTCATTACATATAGCTTTTTGAAATTCAATAGAGAGTTGGGATGGTACCCTATCAGTTTCTACTACCTCAGATGTTCTATTCCATACATGACATATTAAATATTTCAGAGCTTCATCAATATCATGTCGACCCATCTCGTACCTTTGGTCCCAAATAAATTTAGTTAAATATTGACTCTACCTTTGACAAGTATTCATTTCTCATAGTTAATAGGATAAAAAAGTCTCTTAGAGGTAGGTATGTCCCTCTAGTATGATTGATATGAAAGTACGACCACGTCTTGGAAGAGTCATGGGAGTCCATGTTCAATATATGTAACCATTGGATAGATTAGTTCTCAGACATTATTTCACCCCCTAGGAAGGTGACCTATTGGATGATTTATTTTATGAGGGGAATACAGTTAGAACTCTTTGTTTCCCTCATCTATGGATGGTTTAAATTTTTGTATATTTTTGAATTTTAGAAATATCATGGATTCCTAAGGTTTTAGAAAATATATCATGGGGTTTAGAGATTAATTGAATCCCAAACCCCATATTTTTGGTAGAAATGGACTTATTGCATGATTTCTTGTAAACTATTAGGCGGGGCATCACTCTTAGATCTAACTATGAGAATGTTTTTATTTTATTAGAAGAGTCATCTCGCACAGCTAGCGCAAAATTTAACTAACCACGCAACATCACCAAGCTACTTACACATACAATCCATATACCCGAGCATGGTTTGCACATAGTTATGAAAACCGTGCAGACAAACTGTAAAAATCCCAATTTTTTTTGTTTTACATTTTTACCCTTAATGAACTAATTATGCCTTCCTTCTTCCCTAATATGGTTTCTAGTAGACAGAACCTCTATTTTATCTCATTTTGGTGATTTTTGAAGTTATAACATAGGAATAAAGATATCTCTATCATCCATGATCTATTTGAGCTTCCATTTAACATGTTGGATGCCTATCTATATGTACTAGAGTTCATATGAGACATTCTTTGTCTCTCAAACTCACATCCTAGTTATCAAGGTGAAATTATTTAAACCATTTTCTCAAATATACTCTGTTAAAAGTGGAATTAGTGTTTAATAATGGAGGAGGAGAGTTTTACAAGCCTATGGTGAGTGGTATATAACTCCTCCCTCATGTTCATTGATTTTGGAATTGCCGTAGGGCCCCTGTGATTTCATTGGGTTCTATTTATTTAATTTATATTTTATTAATGTAATCATTGGAAAAATTTGATTATGTTATTTCAAAAAATGTGATTACTTGTTAGTGGTTATACCCCCAACTTCATCCTTCACATGTATTATGTTTTTACATAATTGTCATTTCAGTGTTTTGAAATATCTGACCTAACATTCGGTTCAGCCTCATATTATAATTTCTAAGGGTGTGTTTTCAATATTAACTAAAATTATTTAGATTTTAAATTTCTTAATGGAATGTACCATGTTTTCTCACCACCAACCTATGATAAGTGATTAAATTTGATAATTAAAAGTGAAATTAAAATATGTATGTATAATATGTATATGAGTTTGCCTTTATAAATGTAATTTAATAATAGAGTGCATTTCTATATAACCCCTTTCTGTGATAATGGAAGGTAGAATATTTGAACATGATTTTGAAATTTCCACATATGTATTAAATGAATGTCTTCATGCCAATTTTCTTTTTCTAACTAATAAATGGAATGGATTGATGTAAATAGATATATTGATTAATTATGAATTTATTAAATGGTTTAATGCTCAAATATCCTATTTACATAGATGAAAGGAATGGATTGAACCATATATAATATTATATGACTTTATTATCAATATAGGAGTTTCTTGACTGAAGATTGCCTTGGATTCCCAAGGGAATTCCATTAGCACTTGATGACCCCATTCTAAATTCAAGTATTCTGATATCTTATTTTGAGATCCACCAAGAACCTAATCCATGTCTAACTCTTGATTTCCAGTAGGACACGATAGGATCCTTCCTGTAGTAATACATGTTTCCTTAGATATACTCATTGAATAAACAATTGAAATGTATTTTCTTTTGTTGAAGTCTATCATCCCGAGTGAGGGATGAATCTGGGACATGGGTATTTAGTTACATTGTACTGCTTTTCTTTACATAATAATTCATTCACACTATATCATTTCCCTTACACTGCCCACATGTAATATAAACCATCAATGGTTTTCTAATAATATTTATCATACTCCCCCTACAACTTCTATTTGTAACTCAGGGTAGATTACATGTATGCAATAGTTGAAAAATGTAATCATAATGAATCAGAAACTTGATTCCCTACTATGATAGGATAGAGCTTGTAGCATATGATCGAGCTGATGATCAGGATGATTGGGATAGTTTATCTTTTTTTACATTGGGTTGTTCATGATTGTTTTCTATATTGTATCCCTGGTTTCCATATTACAAAATACCTGAAATATCATCATCAATTATTTTATGATGATCTAGTTATTTCAGTTAATGTTATACTTCTCAATTTCTATACTGTATTCTCTTTACATTTATTTCATTCTCTATTTACTGATATTTAAATTTATCCACTATGATAACCTCTGGTAATGAGGGAATTGTACAATAACTGTCACACCCAAGGCCCTTTATCCTATTAATAATATTCTTGCGTTTTGGGAGTTACACTTGAGTCCATGTTTCCCACTAGGATTAGGGAACCAGTTAAATGTCATCGGTGTCTGGGATGTCACATCAATTACTATCTATATAAATATTTAATTCAGTAATAGTAATGGATTTAGTACGTACTCTTTAAAGAGTTATATGTGTTATACATCATATATGTGAGACATGGTTGGTGGAAGTGATAATGGATCAGACACAACTCTAATACAATAAATAATATCATAGGGATAGTTGTACTTGTGACTTAGTTTTCCCTTCTTCCCAAATCACATGATCCTCTTACATAGAAATACAGAGATGAATACCACGAATACAGCTTTAAAATCCCATCCTTGTTAATGATTAACTTCATATGTCTTCAATTGACATTGGGATACTTGGATATTCTAATGAATTTTTTCCACATTTTATATCGTTTCTTCAACAATTTTAGGTCTACGTAGCTTTCGACCTCAAACCACATCTAACAATGTTGGATTTCTTCTTGATTTTTCCATAATTATTTCATATGAATCCAATTGTATGATCGAGTATAATATATTGTTTTATGATAATTCCTCCAATGGAATATGTTGGTCCCTTTATCTGATGAATTCATAAAACACAATCTCATCATTTCATGTATTTTCATATTCGTATACTTAGATTGGCCATCAGTATGAGGATAATAGTTTGTAAAAAAGTTCAACATTGTGTGTATAGAATGTTGGATACATTTCAAGAACATGGATGTAAATCATAGATCTCTATTAGATACAATCTATAATGGTAATATAGGTATCTTAACCCTTTATCTAATGTATATCCATGCATTTTGGTAGAATGAAATGTCCTACTAAACTATAATAATGTTATTTTACATTAAAATACAATAAAGAATAACCAATAGTGAATCGTTTTCTCTAGATATATGGGAATGTTCAATGAAATTTTCCCGTTTTATTTTTCTCATTTATATATTTGTATGGGTAATTCATGCATCATCCACTAAGAATATTTAATTTCAACCTTCATTTTCTAACACACTATGATATTTGATGAATATTCAGTGATTTCCTTCTTCATATATTCCAACATATAATGCTCTTGGAGATATCAAAACATCTTGATGTACCCAGTTGAAAAGGCATGGTTGACCTATGTGCATCATTTAGATTTCCATTATTTATCTTTATATTGGAAGGTAGACATAGTCTGGAACCAAATCATATAGATCCTTCCTCAACAATTTATAACTATGAGGATTTTCTATTTCGGATTGCCTCCTCTTTTTCCTAAATGTATTCATCATTTCTTATAGAATCCTTTTAATTTACTCATAAGGTATTGTTGAGAAATCATTTGATTATTGATTATTTATTTTAGTTTATTAATCATTCCAATTTCCCTATATTTTTTATCTATGAATATTGGATCCTTATCAATTCTTATAATTGTAATAGATGAATGATCTTTTCCTCTTAGATTATCCTCAACCTTATTTACATAGGATGGTAGTTGATTGAGAGGTTGTAGTCCTTGGTGATCTCAAACCATGTTCAATGGCACATATTAATATCCTTCTATGTGAATATATATTTGATGTTATTATATGATTTTATTTCTCACAAATCTTTAAATATAGATAATAAAGAATGATTTTCAATGCAATGATCACAAATTCCAATTAGTGATCATGCATGAGATATTTTTTCTCATGAATCTTAATCATCCTTGGGGTATAGGCTATCACATAAGCTTTTTTCAACATTAAAATTCCTAAGTCCTTATTTGAATAATTTATGTAAAAAAATGATTTCCCCACATTTCAGTATCTTGAGCACTGGTGTAGATATAAGCCTTTATTTCAACTCTTTGAGTCAGTATTCACATTAATTGTTCAGGAAAATCATCACTCCATTTAGATTAAGCTTTATTATTGGGGTTGAAAATCAAGAGAGTTTAATCAAAAAAAATTAGTAATTCTTAGCTAGACCATGGAAACTATGGATCATTATTAGAGAAGTTGTCCTAAGCCACTATTTTGTGGACTTTGTCTTAGAAGTGTCCTTAGATATTACTTTTCTTGTGATAACATTTCCCAAGAATGACACTTCCTCTATCCAAAATCACATTTACAATATTATTCGTACAGTTTATCCCTTCACAAATACTTTAGAAAATTTTTCAAATTCTCACAATGTTTCTCCTTGTTTTTGGACTATATAATACTGTTATCAATAAATTATATCATTTTTTGAGGTAATATCGAACGACACTATTTATTATGTCCAAAAAATCAAGGGCATTAATGAGTCTGAAGGATGTCACTATGAACTCATAAATTCCATACATTGTTCAAAATGAAGTCAAGGGAACATATTCATTCCTCACATTTAATTGGTGATATCCCGAATGATGGTCCACATTATTGAAATTTATAGCCACATGTAGTTGATCTTAAAAATCATATATCCATTGAAGGGAATATTTTTCATTATCATGATTTTATGTATCTCACAACTTAAATGGATAAGCACCATGATCAATCCATCTTATTGACAAAGTGGTTTGTTTCACGCCACAATGAAATACTATGGTGTATAAACCCATTGTCCAGATTCTCCTCTAACTTCTTCTTCATTTCATCCAACTCAATGGTGGACATTAAATAATGTTTATTCGATATTGGAGATATTGGTGTATAATATCAATTGAGAGCTCTACCACTCGGTTTGGAGGAAGTCCATGAAACACTTTTGGGATCATATCAGTGTAGTCCCTCACAGTGGGTATTTATTTATGAATAATTCTCTCCTTCATCTCAAACATCTCATCCTGATATGTGTTTTTATAATGAAGTAATCTATGCACATGAGATTATTATTTTCATGGAGATTCATCAACATTCATAAACATGAACAGAATTTAAGGACTCCTTGATATTTGAAGTGTGATTTACCTTCCTCAATATTTTAGGATTTAATTATATAATGATATACAATACATGTCCAATATATCATCAAACTCTACTAAAGAACGTATGAATATACATTCTAGGAGGTTTAGTCTACAGACATTAAATGAAGAGAAGATATAATATTTGCATGAAATAATTTACCCATTTTTGTCCACATCGATAATTCAACATCCATATTTTTAGTCAGAGTTTGAATAATTATACTATACAGGAAAGATATGAATGAATACATATAACCCTATACAAAAATCCTACCATTAACTATTTTATTCTATTTATAATCTATTACTCAATCTAAAATAGACTTAGCGATGATAATTGTAATCTTTTAAACACTTAATAATTAAACTGATAAAATTTATAAGATAAATTATAAGTGACTAATATATCCTAAATTTTTATTCTTTGTGATTTAATATCGTTTATATATGGTGATATAAATACCCTTAGTGATCTCACTACAGTTCAGTAGTTGTAATCTCCAAAAATATTTATACCATCCTCTCTTACCAACAATAATTGACCTTGTATGTTACATATATTATTTTATGATTATAAATATAATTAGCCTTCAAATATATCCCATGGATGATAAATTCTAGTGTCTTTTAGGATTACGTATATAATTATGAACCATCAACCCAAAATAAAAACATCTCTTATTTAATAACTATAATGACCTGTTAATTACCATTGTGATATTAGATCTGCATAAGATCACCTAGGGTAAACATGTAAAAATAGATGATCTAAAAATCTCAGTTAGGGTATAAAAATAAAATTATAGCATCACATATGTGTTTGAATGAATAAAATGATGACATAAAAAGGAATAAATAAACATAAGGAATCTAAACATGAATAGCATCAGATAAAGTAATCATGGAATCATAGAAATATGGAAATGACATAAAAAATAGCATAAATATTAGTAAAGGATATATTTTAAGACCATTTCATAGAGAGAAGCATGAGTCAATGCTAAAAACCAAGATAATTTGACATGGTGTACAATGTTCCATAATGGATTCAAGTTCCCTCACAGTTCAAACATGATGTCTCACGAGACTAAGAATTACCCAAGGCATATGAGTCATGCCATTGTGCGCCCATCACAACATGTTCAACAATATGTGACTAAAATGGGGAATCCAACATAAGGAATAAAAATAAGGGTTACCCATGGAAAGATGTAGGTACCATAATCTTATCTAAAAGCATAACAATAGAGAATATCATAAAGGTGTCCATAAAAGAATTGATTTAAATAGTAAATTAAAATTGATTAGGTAAAGTAGGAATATATCATGAATATGGATTTCCAAATTAATTGAAAACATATAAAAATATTTCTTATGATATTTTTTAAATGATTCCCTTTTGTACGGTTTAAAGGGAAATTTTAATATATTTTCAATGGAAAAAAGAAAATTGTATGTATAAAAATAGAAATGACTAGGGAACGTTTTTCTTGACAAAATTCAAAATTTTACATAGATAATGGTGTCTTAAAATATATTATTATGTGAACATGATAATGGGTATGAAAACAAGAAGTTCCCTTTTAATCGATGGTAATTTTCCGAAGCAATTGAGAATGGGACCAAATAAAATCATGGATTTACCTATTAAAAAAAGAATATTTAAATTAAAATAAGTTTAGAAAAACTAAAATGATGTAGTATATGTTCATGGAAATAATTAACAATGAAATTTTGTTAATGAGAGAGTAAGAGAAATCCATAGGAAAAAATTGATGTTTGGAAAGAATCTTTTACTTTATGTTTGAAATTGTTCTACACTTAATCATAATTACCTCGATAATCATATAATGTCAATTAATTAATTAATTATGAATCACTTATATAATTATTTAATTTATTATAATTTTATTTTTTCTATTCATTTACATTTTGATGAGTTATAATATACAATTCCATCGCTGAAGGGTGATCATATCCTTAGTTTCCATGGTCTGTTCACATGGATACATATTTGAATGACCGTGTAAAAAGAAAATAGTTTTCCATAATTCAAATTAAATTATAATAAATAGATTAAAAAATATTATATGGTATTATATAACATTTTTTCTATATAAAAGGATGATTCATTAGATAAAATGGTAATGATAATGGGGTAGAAAATTTTGGTGACGTTTCGACCATCACAAACAATATTTGGTTTATTAATTAATAATATGTATATATTATAGTTATGAAGCATTAAATAAAATGTAATAAATATATTATTATGTTTTTTAACCATAAAATTATATTTCTGACCATCCTTGATTGTAGTTATAGAAATTGAAAACACTTTCCATGTATGTGATAAATAAACCCATCAAAGGCAATGTTTTCATTTATATGGATAATGTTGAGGGAATGAGAAATGATGATGTGTTATTACATAAAATTAATAAAATTAGATTATATAAAATATACTAGATTTATCAATTAACTAGGAAAGGGGAAGTTAGGATAGGAAAAGAAAATGTTTGAAACTGAAAATAAATAAATATAAAAATAATGTGGTCTTACCTATTCAAGTATTTTATTGAGACACGATGCACATAGAAATGGGGGAGAGACTTGGGAAACATAATTGGAATTTTTTTACTATAATTAATTATTTTTACGTGTGAGTAGAAGAGGAAGTGAGAGATGGTATTTATATTGGAGGAGAGGGGTATTTTTTAATTATTTTATTTAATTTTCTATTATTTTGGATCAAGAATATGAATACTATTAATTTTGGTGACTATGTATAGTAACTAGTATAATTTAGTTCAAACCCATGAAACTTACATCATCCATATATCATCCATAACTCAATAATTCATGTATTAAACTTAAACCATAAATCTTTCAGTTTCACTATTCATACACAATCAACTATTTTAGAAAAATACAAAAAACATAACCCAATAAATTTTTCAATGATTATAATTATAAATGAATTAAGTTTTAGGAAAATAATTTTCTCAATATGTGGAATTTAATTATTATATAAAATCATTATTAACTCAAAAAATAATTTCAAATTATGACTCATTTTATAACACACTGAAAAATCCATTAAGGTCGCATAAAAATATCCTTTAATAATTATTGAAAAAATAAAAAAAATATAAATATTTTTAATAATTTTTTATTTATATCATCATATTAATTAAAAATTAAAAATTAAAAATAAACATTTATAATTCATAAGAATACCAATAATTACATAATCATTTTTAAAACATTTATTCACTTATAGAGAAATATAAATATATATTATATTCATTTATACGATTCCAAAATATTAGTTATTCTTCCAATGCATAGGTTACTATTCTATTGGTCGGAATAATATTCATAAGTGTCATATATCTATTCCAATGATCATGTTATTTTTCCATTTGTTTAGGTTCCTTAATTACTGAAAATGCTTCCTATTTCATTCATTCTTTATTTATAGAGTTTTTATTGTGTTATCTATAATATTTTATTTCATAAATTCTATATAATTTAATTATATGAAGATAAAATTAATTAATATAATTTCGGTTCATTGCATAATAAAAGCTTAAAATAATTTAATTAGATATTAATATGGTTTATACAAAATTAAAAAAAATTATTAAATAGAAAATATTAAACATAAAATCTAATAAACAATTATTAGTATTAATTCTTAAAAATAGTAATATTATTAAATATTAGAAATAATTATATTAAATAATTGGAAACTAAACATATATTAATATTTTAATAAAAAAATTATTACTGTTAGATAATTATATTTAAAATACTGTAAAAGTTATAAAAATGAATAAAAATTATAATAAGAAATAATTAATAAAAAAATGAATAAACAATTTTTAAATTAAAAAAGAATAAAATATAATAGTAATAATTAGTAAAATATAATTTTGTAATAAATTATTAAAAAATAAAAATAAAAAATCATTGTAAAAAAATCTTAGTTATTAAAATTACAATATTTTCATAAATTGTTTAAATAATTATTTTATAAAATTTTTATTTTGTTGAGTAATATTATTATAAAAAATATATAAAAATTACCTGAGAAAAAAATTTATTTTTCAAGGAAAATTAGAAAAACAAAATTTAACCTATTTTATTTATTTTTATTAAAAAATAGCAACACATTTTTATATTGAAAAATTCTTTGATATTTTTCTGAAAAATATGGACAAATTAAATTTGAAACCATTTTTATTACAAAAATGAGATTTCATAAGTTATTAAAATAAGTCACATGGTTTTACTGTGATTCATTTAATTATTAAGTATTTGGAAACATTTATTGAATTTGCATCATCAAATCAGGATTTTAATAGAAGAATAATTAATTTTACATGGAAAATGTGATATCAGATGATTTCCAACAGTTTATATTTTTTATTTTTAAAATTTATGTTTTGGTTTTTAGGAAAATAATGTATTTTTAGTAATTTAATCTATCAAAATTGATAGGAAAATTTCAATTTTTTCGTACTTTACTCATAAAAAATTTAAAATAACAAACATGAGGGTGCTCTTCTTTCATTTCAATAAAAATAAAATTTGAATGATAATTTGAATTGGGAATTGTATCCTTTTCTTAATTCGTTAGAGGGTGACCAATTACATAGCCTGAAGGCCCTATGGGCATTTAGCCCATTACATGGCCCGTAGGCCCAAATTTATGGCCAAAATCCCATTCTATGAATACTAATAGTACAATAATTTCCTTATAGAGTACCCCATAGTACCTGTCGCTACTACATTGCCCTGTCGTCGGTACAGTGACCTTCAGTTGCTACAGTGACCTGCCATCGCTACATGAAAAATTATTATGTTAGACAAATATTTCTCCATAATTTAAAGAATGTTTTTTATATTTTTTATTCATGTTCAAATAATTGAATATTTTATTATTGCTTTTAGGAGTCATTGGTTTATTTTCCAACATGTGCGCAATTGATGTACAGTGAAATTCAACATGAACAGTATAAACTTGTTAATGATAAACAGTTGATGAAATTATTTATTCCATCTAGATAATAGAATATATTACTATCTCAAAAAAAATCATTCATCACTTGTTATCAATTCAATATTTATATAAATGGAATATTAAATTATCTATTTTATAGAGATTCATGGAAGAAATTTGAATATATTCATAAATATTTTTATTTAATACCATGTAATGTGCACTTATAGATTTAAATAATTTTTTCCCTATAGTGATTACGTCATTAAATATCCATTTTGAACTATTTTCATAATTCCATAAAACATACCTCATTGGTAAATGATGAATGTATGAAATAACTAATAATTATTATTATATATATGATATTAAATTAATTGTGTACAAGAATATTTCAAACAATTAATTTATGAGTATAAATAAATATTGAGTGATTATAAAACATCATATGATGTGATTACACAATATAATATTTCAATATGAGCAACATTATTTTGAATAGTAAATGGATTTGTAAAATTGTTAGATTATTTTGATTTAATATATGTTATCTCAAATCATATATATATATATATATATATTGAATAATAGTAATGAATATATATTTTTTAATGCCTCAAAATATTTTTATCAACTATAATTATAGATTTATTTATATCAATATTCCTATTATAAGAAATCAATTTTCCTGAAAAGTGGAATTGTATCAAGTGTGCCCCCAATAGTGCTATCGGGTACTTAGGTGAAATATATCATATATTTAAAAAATTATATTACTTTTGATGAAAATATACAAACCAAAAATATGTTGATTTGTGAGAGATTATAATTTTAAAAAAAATGAATTTTTTAATATTCTATATTTCTCTAATTTTTTGAATATTTTATACTATATTGGATAAATATTAAGAATATTTATTTGGGTGGCATATGTTATATTCTGTTTGAAATAATAAGAAATAATAAAGGTATTGTAAAAGTATTCTTATATTATTTTAAATTTTATCAGCACCTAAAGAATGTGTTATTTGACAACTATAGATTACTAATTTTAGTGAAGCTAAAATAAGCCTATTAAAATTCCAAAGTAATGTTTTATTATCCTATTTTGGGATTTGAGATAAATTATTTCCTTTGGTTTTCCATCTAATTAATACTAGTGTGATATAAATTCCACTGTTATCATGTTAAAAAACCTTCATTCTCTTATCATAATAGAAAGATCATGTTTCATTTGCATTAGAGTGTTATAGAATTCATCAAAATTGGATGCATGTACAAGAATATCATAATATTTTAGAAATTTTTGAAAACTATATTCTATTAAACATTAACTATGTTTCGTGTTTAAATTTTTTTATGTCTATGTAACAATGTATGAAAATAATTTTTCAACTTTTTTTTATTCAATGGAACATTTAATATTATAATATCCATATGATGACATATATTGAGAAAAAGTATAGTTAATTGATGTATTTACATTATTTAGTGATTTATTCACGAAATTTAAAGAATAATGTATGTAACAAATCATTAGTCAAAGGGATATTTTTAATACTTTACTTACTAGATGAAATTTTAAACATATAGGGTTATTCTATTCAATTTCAATATTTCCCTACAATATAATTTATTGGGTCATAATTGGAGAAATATTGATGATGATTCAAATAATTATTCATAATTATTTAATAATAATATGTTGTATTTTGGTGGTTCACATCAACCCTAAATCTTATACAATGAATAACACATAGGTAATATATATATTTTATTAAATTATAAATAAAATAATGATTCATAATTTCAATGATAAAATTTTGTATTATGATCATTATGTAATTAAAAATATAACTTATAATTATTTCATATATTGCTTATATGATGATAAAATAAATATTAATTTATCCAAATTACCTTATTTTCCAATTAAAAAATTCAAAAAAATATAAGTTTTTATTTTCAATTAAAATGATGATATGTTCAAATTTAGATATTATCACATATATATGAAATAATTATTATCTTGACTAAAATAATGAAAATATTTAAATTTTTAATGAGTCACACTAGGAATGATAACTCTTTATAAATTGGAAGATTTATATATTTTCTATGTCCGGATGAGATTTTGATTTCTAATAGAAAAATGTAGTGTTTGAAAAAAATTAATGAAGAGTGGTGTTTATTTTAAGTGGATCCAATATTATTTAATGTGTTGTTTTCTTTTTTAAAATATTAGATGAAATAATTAGGTTACCATATCTATTAAATCACAAAACTACAAGGTTTAAATATTATTGCCTTTATTTTATGCGAGGGTTGAGAATATTTCAACACCTTTTTGTCATTGGATTTATGTAGATAATTCATCTTATTAGAATTTGACAATTTATGTTAGAATACGAAACATATCAAATTTATTACAGAAGTTATTATTATGTTATAATAATTTTGTGTGTTTACATCATGGAAATGAAAAATATAACTATAAAAAAACTAGAATTGAAAAAATTAGATCATTTTGGTTGCCTAGAATTATCACACATGAAAATTACAATTTAAAAAGTAAAATAGTAAAAGTAAGTAAATATAATTTTTTAAAATAAGGAATATAGAACCTTGAGTAGAATTTTAGTGAATTTTTATTAATTAATAGAAGATATTTTTATATGTTTTGAGAAGGCTATATAACATTTAGAAAGATAACCATTACAATAGCATCATTACTTTTTGAATAGTTTCTTAACCATCATATTAGTAATATAATTTTTTTGTATCATTTGAAATAAATTTATATGGAAATTATATAAATCCCCAAATAGATACCAATATTAAAAACAGAAAAATAATTATTTGATTTAAAGAATGCAATATTTTATTTTTGGGGTAAATATAAATATTAATTTCATTAAAATTAATTATTGGGATGAATTTATAAAATTTAGTTTAATTTTTTTTCTCATAATATTGTTTTTTAGACTTCTTATTTTTCTACAAATAATATTAATTAAAAAAACAATTTTTTATTGTTTATAAATTTGATGGTTTCCTAAATTTTTTTATATTTTAGTAAATATGACTTATTTTGGAAAATTAAAAATAAATTTTTTTAAATTTTTTTTATAAAATATATGTATTTATCTAATAACCCCATCAATTTTATTTGGTTTATTTTTTTTATATTTTTCAGAGATGATAAAATATGGTTGTATATAGTAAAATACAGTATATGCACAATATAAGTATCATATTTCTTAATAATATATATGAATGTATTTTTAAGGTATTTATATGTTAATTAATTATTTTAGTTACCCATTTAATTTAAATCACATGTCCCCTACTAATTAATGGAAATTATGATCACGATTTGACGATAAATGTTTTTTTCCGAAATTTTCAATAGAATAAACCTCTCATCCCCTTAAAAATACCACTATTTATGATATCACATCAAAATTCACTTTATTAATATTATATTTTATACAATATAGATAAATTTATCATTAACTCTTTTATCCACATTATAGAGGCAATTATCTCAAAAAAATCCACCATTTGAAGGTACAATTAATTTAAAAAATAAGTTATCTGTTGGAGTAAGATGGAAAATCTTAATCACTCACTTTCATTTCTTTTTCATATATTATTATTTAAACGTATTAATTTGATGTACATATTTCATTTTATATAATATGGTATATCACACTATTATAATATAAGTATAAAATAATATAATGAAATGAAAGTTTTTTTATAAAATAACCTATAATCAAGTTTGATATTACCTAATAAAATGATATCAACTCAATAAACTATTATAACCTTCATGAATGGTAATAATGAACCATTTAATGGTTAAATATTCACTTAATAATAAAACAGTAATATGAATCATATATTCAGTTTAGTAAATTTCGATGACCAAACCCAATGAGGACCAAACTGTGACAACCCCAACATCATCTCCCTTAGGCCAAGGGCTGTAGACTGGAGCCGAGTTGGTATATCACACACTTTGGGTGCCTTTTTTCTAGTATACCTATACACAGACACACATATCCCTTTCCATAAAATAATGTTATGTAAAATAATAAATAACAATTAATTCATACGTCTAAAATTCCACCATTAGAGTATGATAACAAGGTATTGGAATGCAATGGCCAAATACAAGACCACAAAAAAAATTAAAAAAATACAATGTGATATATAAATAATGTTAAAAATAAATCCAAAGGAACACATCACAGTCCATCTGGATCATTATGATGCACCTGTTCCATGTTGGTGATTCCCATACTGGGTTATGTATAACAATACCCTATATGAATCCTTGAATTCACCGAGAATATAGCATCAATAATAATATTCAAATCATCACTGGTATATTCAAATAACATACATATCATATTTTCCATATATAATCATACAATAAAAACTCTCAATTTATGGCCACAATTGTTAATCCAGCTTAAGACTCCTTGATGGTTCCATGTAAAAATTATATAGGAGAACACAATTCACTAGTCAGAAAGCACCAATGGATGAATATGAGATATCATGATCATTGGGTATCACCATTATATTTACTTGTAAGATGTTTTACGTGATCGATACATAGATGGGGATGACACTTAACATCATGGGTTATACCAACAACCTAATTTGGATTACCCATGAAACTATGTGACCAAAACTAATATAGTTTTGGCCATGATTATACAATGATACCCACCAATGGAAATGATGATTATAGTGGATCTGACTATAATCCTTTTAAGGGGATTCAATTTTCTATCCAAGAATGATTTTCATTAGAGGGGATCACCATGCTTTATATAGGACACTACTTTGTTCTGAATTGGTATATAAAATATCAAGGGAGCATACTCTAAAGAAACATTTCCATGATCAAGTAGAGAAGGGATCAAAACCAAATTTTATTTAGTGTACAATGTGTGCCATTTGATTCGGGGTTTACCAATGTATCAAATCCAATTCCCTTGTCCATGTCTAGGAAAATGGATTTTCCGAGCTCCTAACTATGTCGGTCCAAATGTAGACATGTCTTTATGAAGCTAAAAGTGTCTTTTTTAGAGTACACATTTTTTATGAGACCATATAATCCATTCCATGTCCATGTATCCCTTTGATGTTCACACTATGCCACCAGGTAAGGGTCATATTCCATGTAACAGCTGTCACATGCCATGTGATTTTTTTTATTCTCATATAATACCTATCACCACATATATGTTCCCACATGACTTATAATTTATGATTATATGAGGTGTAACTCATAATGTTATATAACACATATGTTATTCCTTTTCATATTCATTTACACATATTGCCTTTGGGTCTACCACTAGTCTCACCTCAAGATCATGGATTTGGTCTAACATATCCTCATCGTCACTCGCTCCTCATACATCATGCCTTAGTCTACATTAAAATATCTCATCAATACACATTTTCATTTCACATCAAAGATATAAATTAGAGGTATCCCTAAATCCATACCAAATATACCATCATTAATTTTATGTTTATCTCATAATAAATCAATACCTGGATATATGGTATCAATTTTTTGCACTATACAACGGGTGTGAAATGATTGATTTTTTGGGTATACATCAAACCAATAGTCAACCAATACACCAGTGATGAACGTATAAAGAAACATTGGTGAAAACTGATAAATAGAAAAGTGGAATGAGCCTTTTCTTTTATCGTGTTGGCCTTGATTATTTTCCATTATGATGAAAAATGAAGATCTTAAATAAATAAAAAATTTCTCCAATGTTCCCACCAAATAATTCTTTACCTGTAATATGATTGATTAAAAAATCAATATTTTTAATGATTGATTCATAATTATCATATGTATAGAAAATGGGGAAAATATATCTATAGAATAATTTCCTATTGAAATATGGGTCAATCGCTCATGAATAAAAAATTAGAGACTTTTATGTTGGTATGATCCTCGAATATAGTTTCCCACTGGTCGAAATTTCCATGATTTGATCATAAATCATATCTCAATATTTCCTCCAATGATCTCTATCAATTTTTTGGTTTATGCATGTGGCCGTATGAATTGGACACAATGATTTTTTTTTAAACGTTCTTATTCATGGTTTATAATTTATATAAAATATGAAATTTAATTTATTCATTTAGTAATCTTCCCGCAACTGCTCTCAAAATAAAATTATGATGCTCTCTAAGGATAAGTAAATTTTAAGGTAAACATCATTATCTTGTCTCAATGGAAGAACTATATTTCATATCCAGGCCTCCATTTTAAATTTATTCAATTTTTTTAGGAAAACCATTCACATGTGATATTTAATATATTTCATATATTTGAAAAATTAATTTTTGGCTCACTATGCCATAGAATCTGACATCGTCTCAGTGCCTAATTCCAAAAAATATTCCCTATAATATTATAAAGTAATACGTGGAAATATAATATCCATTACATTATCCCTACCTTGATGATATATTTACAAGAAATACAAAACAATCACACTTAAATAGATATGGGTATTGAGAATTCATCTTGGTCACCTAATCCCTTGTACTCACTTGATGATTCATGTGATTCCCAAAGACATAAACTAAAATAGTCACTCGCTGATAGAGGACTATATTATTAAGAAAATAAATTTTTATAGGTTATGTGATTTATTTCTTCCAAATCATCGATGTCATTAATCCACTAATTGATAAGATATGATTCGTCATATGTGTACCTTCTCATCTGAGACACATGGGAGACATCACATACCCGGTATCACTGAGTGATAATTCTAAGTGGTAAGACACCTCTCCATGAATAAATAAATTATAGTATGGGATAATTAATTACAGAGAGATCTTTGGGCCTCGGTAAAATCATGAAAACCCAATTTGAGGTGAGACCCATAAGAACCCACGATCTCCCTCCTAGAACTCCAAAAGAAAACATTGTCAATCCTCATATTAATTCTGATGGATCTATGTTATTATTTTCTCTATTGTTTATTACTCTTCTAAATTTCTATCATACTTTAATCTATCCTTGATATATATTACTAATCCAATATATGAACCTCTAATATTCTTTTTCAACAAACATAATCTTTATGTAATCATGCCCATATTTATTAGTAATGTAACAGTTATATTGAACATATTTGTTCACATCCATGTCCTATATTATTAATAACCTTATATTCAACAAACACAATGAAAGGATCATTTAATAACTCCATAAATAATAAAATTTTACATTTTGTATAATTGTCTCAATTTTTTTATATTTACATAGGAATCATTTCCAACATGGGGGTTTAATGCCAAATCCAATGGAAAAGAAATTATGATATGTACAGGGGGTGGGGGTGATATGACTAATAATCCATTATTAAACTATCACATGTCTGATGTGAGAGTTGGGTTCCTCCACAATTACATAATCCACACATTCTATATCGTGGGGCCTATAACTAGTAGCCCCGAACCACTGTGTAACATCATAATTTAAAATATGGAATAAAAATTTATCCCTCAATGCATTTCTAAGGGTTAATAAATCCCCACTCATAACTAATTATAGTTGCAAGGACTATCAATGTAGAACCACCATTAAAATACTATTTTCATTGGAACACAAGCTCCTGATGTTGTTCTTTAGTAGGGCTCACTGCCCACCACGATTTTCTCTACAATATTACATTGAAAAGGTGTTTTTGAACAGTTGAGGGAAATACTAGGGATTATAATCCCTTCATAACACTCCATGAAGCCGGAAGTATGACTGGGGTTTCAGCACCATGCTAAGGGCTTCTCTTTCCACACCATGGTGAAAGCGTCCATTAGTACCAAACACATAGGGCACACACTTATTTCAAATATTTATGAACCATATTCAATAGGTAGAGTAAAATTAAATAACATTAATAATAAAAATTATATCTAAAAATAATTTATAAAAAAAGTTGAAGGGGGTGTATTAAAAATTAAGAGAACTTTTTTGAGAACATCACTCCCCATTTGGATGTTATCGTTTGGTTAACAAGTTATGTATTTTTTTCATTTTACATTATAAAGACAGATACTTATAGAACATATGAAGAGAATGAAGGATATACTAGGGTATAAATTTTGTTTTTATAATTCCATACAATCATTATTGAAATTGGATGGAGTGGATAAATTTTTGTAAGTAAATGTAGTTTCATTTGTGTAAATATATGTTTTTAATGTAAATAGGGAACTTGTTTCACCTAAAATGAAATAAAAGTGGAATATAATGGATTGGGAGATTACTTAATGTCATTCATCCATCAATAATTTCATATGGAAACATTTTTAATTATTATTTCTATGTTTCCAATTCTTAGATTTTCTAATGTTTAAGAGTTTTTCATAGAAAATGGTTATTAAGAACATGTTACTGATTATAATGAAATTTATTTTTTTCCATTTGATTGGTTTTTTTTACTCTTATGTAAATCCAAAACTAAAATTTTCCAACTAGGAACATAATTATGATAAAATGACTAAAAAAGGTACATGAATAAATATTTTTTACTATTCAAAATCTTAAGCACGAGTTTTCTTAAATTAAAATAGTTTTTTTATAATTTAACTCCATATATTATTTTTGAAACATTAATAGTTTTAAAAAATATATATATTTCACTATTCAAAAAAAATCAATCACAATAGAAGAAAATATATCAATGATAATGTTGTAATTTGACATAAAAAAGTAAATTAAATCATATAAAATTATATTCGTACCTTAAAATTATAAATGAAATCATATATATTAAATAGAAACTATTTTAATAGGAATATAAATCATAAAAAGTTTATAAAATATTCTTAAACTTATTTATTATTAGTTACTAATTTGTTTTTTGTTATATTATTCATATAAACAGTATATATAATAGATTTAGTGTCAATAAATAATATAAATTCCTTTTTAAAAAATTATATATTTTTGAATAATATGATATTGTTGATATTATTAATACATTAGTTAATAATAAATTTTTATTTAATAGTCAATGACGTGAAATGTGTAAAATACATGTGATATTTAACTTTCCAAATTATTTATAACATGTATATATGATCTTAATTAATAGTTATAGAACCACTTGATATATTTCTATAGTATAAATGCATAACGTAACCTATAGTGGTATTCAGATGTTGTGATCCCACTTGCATAGATCTCCTATAAATTTCCATGATGTTGAATTAATCTTATATATGATTTCTCTCATATTGTAATTACTGGAGAGTGGATTGCGCATAGTCTAGGGGATACCCTACAGAATCTACATCCTTTATAAGCTCATGAAAACATTAGTCATAAGGGTGGAATTTCTAAACTAATTCTTGTTATTTTCATTTTCATCGTATATTTCATAATATGGTCACATCCTTTTATTAACTATAATATAACAATTATATTATACATTTAAAATTAAATTAATTTGTTATAAAATATCAAAACTTAATTTTAGTTTAGTATTTTATTATGATACACACATTGAACAATTTTTGACTTAAATATAAATAATAAAATATTCTAGAATTATATAGGTAATTGAACTATGAAAAATCAAATCATTCAACAATAATGTGGAAAGAAATTTTTTATAAAATATTTGTTAAAAGGGGAATTAATTATTCACATTGAAGTATAGAATATTAAACTCCAATGGATGGAATTTTTTAAAGTAATTTATTGAGAAATGGATAGTCATGCTATAAATTAGTTATCTATATGATGATATTAATATGCATGATGATATATGAGCTGTTAAAATGTGATATTTTCTAGAATGAAAAATTCAAGTGTCCTGATGATATGTTATAATTTTTGATTGAAAATTTATTTAAAATAACATCATCAAAGGGTAACTATAATTTACAGGTTGATTCAGTGTCAGTAACCAATATCAAAGATGTTGATGTGGATATTATTTTTTTAATTTGAATTTGAAATTTCAATTTCAATAATGTTTTGGTCATTTAATATATCTATTTATGTATAGATTATATAGGAAGGAATTATATAGATACCAAAAGTTTGTTATATTATTTACCAATAAGATAAATATGGAGAATAAGAAGTTGAATAATGACACAAGAAATGTGGTAATAAATAAATGGAATAATACTTCTTTTGAAGAAATTTTTTTTCTTACATTAGATTATATATCATTTTTTATCATGGAACACTTTCCACAAGTTATGTAACATTAAATATTATGCTTTCAAGATTTAAACATTCTAATTGTATCCAAGATGTTTGAACTAGTGGATTGTGTTATCATAAGCGACACTAAATAATGTCAAGGATATGAACAATCATTTTCAATGGCCAACCTTGTGAAAGTATAAAATTCCTACTATATTTATCTAATAATGTGTTCATGCATATTGAATTAATATATCTTAATTCACTTTAAAATGTACCAAATTTATTGAATTACGAAAATTTTAAAGGAGTTAAATAAATATATTAATCGTCCCACTTAGTTCATTTTCACTAATCTTATGGGAAATTTTAATTAACAAAGTATAACTCTAAGAGTGTAATAAAATATTTACCATCAGATACCAGGCAATGATGATGGACCACAATATTTACCATGAAAATTTAAACAAGATAATTAGGTAATATACAGAATCTTATAATAATTTTTCACTCAAATATTTTTATTGATTCCATATCAATTATCAATGTAATTTACACATAATTTGATACAACATATTTTTAACCTACTTTACAGGATGGGGGGGTAAAGGGATACAAAATCATAGTTTTATTAACTAGATAATATGAAAAAATAATTATATTTTGGTATATTAAGATAATTTACCTACTAATGTAATGGAGTATTTGGTATATCTTTTTAATCCTTCAACCATTGAACAGGATTCCCTAACGGTTAAGGGGGAATCTTTCGAATCATAAATAGAGTCTCTAAAGGAGGAGCAGTGAATTTTGGGTTTCTCGCCTAATGAATAGGTAAAATATTACCAAAATAATCCAATTATATTATTAGATAATGTAATTAATTTATTATGGATATTTATATTATTATATGAAATGGTTTTTCAAGCTTTATAACAAGGATGAAAGTGTATTAAAAATAATAATAATAATAATTAGATATTACCAATTATAATAAAATGTGGATAAATGAGGATTTAAAATTGAAATAAATATACAAGAGTATTATCTATGTCTATTTTCTATTATTTGATCTCTTTATATTATATAGTTTGATTTCAAATCTAATAGTATCATTATTTTTATAAATAAAATATAGGTAGGATTATTCAAGATCATGTATATATGACCAACACACCTGAAATATAGAATTCAATTCCACCCAATATCTAATTATGCCTGATACCTTGATTGATGCATTGAGGGTCCTATTTTAGTACATTTAGACTAATTTAATGTAGGAAATACTCTAAATAAAACTACCATTTATACATAAATTGTTAAGGAGGTAAATACATCAATGGATGATTGTATGTACCAATATTACCTATCATTGATTTTTATAATTAACTACATAAATTATTTTATTATATCTAGATAAAATAGGAATTTTATGAAATAATGAGTGTAAAAATGATGAATTTTGTTTATAGAATCACAAGCTTTGGATCCAATAGATGAATTATGAACATAATCTCAATATTCTCTAAAATTTTATATTTTAATGTATACACAAATTCTATTTTTCATGAGTGAGATTGTCGAAAAATATCTCCCAGTTCCCATGATTGTTTTTGGAGATGAAACATCATTACCGGATATAACATTACTTATGAAAAAGTTTTAGTAAAATGACCACCTAATGATATTTTAATGAGTTGGGTGATCAGTTATATGTTCTTTTGAACTTTTTCTTTTAATTTGGGTATAGAAAATTTCATTAACACCCAATACATGTAACTATAAAGTATACTATCAATAAATAATAGAATATAGATACATTATTTATTAACCATAGAAGTAACGATGTACACCTAAAAATGATGTAAATTAGGTCATATTTAAGTTTCTTATTTTATTATAATGAATAGAAATTTTATTATTGTCTAAAAGTAATAATTTATCAGGTTTTGTGATCAAAATTTAATGTAAAACAAAATGTGATTGAAAAAATGTTTTTTACATTTTATCTTATAAATGGGTGTAACTGAGGAGAATAAAAAAATTATTTATTGATATGAAAATTAACAACTATTTTAGTATTATATGATGATAATATTTAATAAGACCTTATTATTGTATCATAGTACAAAAACCACTTTCATTTATCCAACTACTATTTTGATGGGGATCAAAAGATTTTATCAAAAAATTTGTCAAACTCTTATGATTTATAATCAATAATCCACACAAAATTAAAAGGATATTTTCCATGTATATATATTTCTAAATAAAAGTTAGTTAATGAAAGAAGAAGTAGTATATGTCTTCATATCCAAATTATTACTAATTTTTTTCCCAAATAACCCATTTAGAATTATAGTTAATCAATAGTGGTATACTTATAATCAATTTTCATTCAAAATAATTATCTTTGATTTCTTTTTTTTATATTAATTCAATAATCTGAAAGAAATTATAACCGTTAAATATAGGATTTCTAAATTTATATTTTGAAATTTTATATAACTTCAAAATTGTAACATTAATTAAATCCAATATTTACCTTATTTCTGGATCCATCATATCAACACCATTGAAATAAAATAAGTTGTTATTAGTTACCAAATATCAATACAAACATCTAGAGATATCCAATTCATCAATTATGTTCATGTGATGAATACATCAATGGCCATAGTACAATATATCTCATTAGTGGAATGATGGGTAAATTTCTTTATAACCTACCCGAATATACAAAAAGGTCAAGACATGGACTAAATATTTTCAACATGAATAGTTGTTTCTATTAAAAGGTTTTTCTTCTTCCATCACTGATTGGTGATTCCAAAACATATAAAACAAATTTATGTATCACAATATTTCTTTATAATATTAATTAGTATTCCGGGAACAATGTTATGAAACAATATTATAACAAAATATACTAATACTACATTCACATCATGATGTTACTACCTCTTTTAGAGCTCATAGTCTCTCAGAAAACTAAATATTTCTAAAAATTAATAATGGAATAACACATTTTATCATTATGTGACTACTAAAATACTTAAAATATGTAAATGTAAGGATCAACATGGAATCGATTTTTTTATAAATGGATGGGTGTCGGCCCCCTTTATTTTACATGAAAAAGAATCAATTTTAGCAATGAGAAAGAATAAAACCATTACAATTAGAAAAAAATTATTTAAATGGTAGGAAAAAATGATCCTACATGTCCAAGTGATTCAAATATCCATAGAGGCATCAAAAATATCATCCCCCCCCCCCACCATAAAAGGCACCTGTGAGATCCGTCAAAAAAGTGTGTCACCCCCTCTATCAAGAAAATTCTCTGTGCTAGTGCAACAATGTGGAATACAACCTCTCCAACCAACATTGAAATGTGGGGGAGAGAAGGATGAAAGGTTCCAGAACAACCTTATCTCATTTGAGATTCCCACCCATCAAAGCATGAGAAGAATCTCATCAATTTCAATCAAATGCAATATAAAATGAGAATGAAAAATACTAAGCATTTATCATGGAATGTTACCCATATGTCCCTTAAAAAGATGATGCATGGCTGATGATGGGTTTCATCACACCCATCCATCTTTCGAGGTCTCCCACCCAATGATACCAACAACATGATACACCATATCCCAATGCAACAAGAGAAACAAGTACCAACAATGAAATATACTTCCAAAGAAATCATGGAACCAAAGAGACCAATGTAGAGTTGGACAAAATTCTATGGAATCACTCACGAGTAGTGAAAATAGATGAACAAAAAAAAATCAAAACAAATAAAATAGAGAATCATCTTCTCTAACTATATAATTAGAGCTAGATCCTCACTAAATATCCATAGAAAGACAACATATTCATACCAAAACATCCCTTGACATTCCAAACCTAGGATAACCCCATACCTTGGGCCCCACATGTCCTAAAACCATCTCCCTCTTGTATCACCCCATGATATCACCGCAAATAATGAGTAATGGAAACAATTGAACCCAGATAGGGAAATATCTAAAGCACGATTAATCAAAAACCCACCAATATTCGGGCGAATCCATTAAGCCAAAATCACCATAGACATAATCATATTGAAATATAAATAGGTAATATATGATGTAGAACCAGGAGTTATGGAGTAAAAAAACATGACACTAGATGAAAAATACCACGAGGAGGCATGAAACAAGATAATATGAATTGAAGCTCCAATAAAGGAGTTGAGAAAAATAACACAGAGTTTAAAAACGATAATCGAGGTCACCAATAAAGAGAGAAATTAGAATATAGAAATCCAACATAGAGGAATATTAGGAAACCCAAGGGGAGGGAGATCCCCTCCTTTTGTGTACAGTAAATTATTTCCTTCTTGATTATATCAGTTTATTAATGTATCCTTGTGGAATCCTTATTTATAGATTATCAGTTAAACACATAGTGTGAATAAACAATATGATCTTTATCCTTATTTTGGGAAGAGAGTTCAAAACATGAACATCCAATTATTCATAGACTTTTAAATGAGATTCAAATTCATTAAACTCGTTTAATATACATCCAAACTACTTTCAATCGACAAAATATCACCGTTAAAAAAATATACAAACAAAATCCAAGTTGTGTAATTCATTCCCACTATATTTTATTGTAAACCCTTTGTTATAATATCAATAATGTATAAAATATACCTTTAATCATTGATACAATTATCCCAATGTAAATATTATAACATTGGTCACCATGATATATTTTCCCACTATTTCTCTAATGATATTCTTCTCTAATGAAATCCCCACCCCCTTATTAAAATATTCAAACTTTGATAATAAATTGGAATGGGTTATATCAGTTCTATTCAAACTATTATTTCATAATACATGGTACCACTACAATTTTGAAATTTTTTAGATATGTATTTAACTATTTTCTTAGTCTATGTTAGGTTAATATCATATTGGAAAATATCTCTACTAATAGATGGTGTGTACGAAAAAACAATAACTTCACAATATTTTTCAACATATTTTATTAGAGAAATAATAATGAATATCATGATTATTACTATGATAATGTGATACCAAAATATTTTTCAATTCAATGGTTTTTTTTATCAAAGTAAATAAAAACTAGTTTTTATACCAATTCAATAATATCTTCCAACAAATTATTCATTATTATCAGTAGTGAACCTGGTTACATGCTTGAAGAATCAAAAAATGGTTATATACGTGTATAACATATAAAATTTCACTGAATATATAATTCTAAAAAGAATTCATATTTTTTAACTTCAATGTGAAAAGACCAAAAAATATTAAAATATCCCAATACAATAAATATTTGTTCCATTCTTGAATACTATACTATATTTTAGTGTTCATAGTATATAAATAATAGTTTTTATTACTGATTGAATGATCTATCTAATAGAACATCCATAGAAACATGATTTTATTACGTCAATATAGATTATTCCTAGACTCATTACCATTTCCTAGAGTAAACTCCCAATTATTATTTTATATAAATCTGTATCTACTACATTTTAATTTAAATTCTTTCAAGTAATGTTCAACATGTTATCATTGTTAAAACATAATTTCACTATCCCATTGCAAATATCTTTAGTACATCACCGAAATAATCCAATTTTGTGTGTTAAAACTACCTTCCTAGAGATATATATACAACCATGAAAAAAATGATATTCGAAAATTAATGGATACTAAAATTATGATCATATCAATTGATAATGCTTATAATCAAAGGTTTCCATATTTTCTCTATATATATTTGCATCTTTATAATTGTTCAAAATAAAGTACTCTTCATTAAAAAAATCAAATAGATATTTTGATTAACCCCTCCTCTCAATAATGAATTATTTAATAAGAAATCCTTTATTTATTCATATTATGCATGATTTTCATACTTCATTCTATACAAATCATTCATAATACTACATACTAAAACAACAACATTTCCCAAAAAAATCAAACTGGTTGTTATATATAAAACTCTTCATTAAAAAACCAATTAAAAATGAGTTTCTTTCATTCATTTTATGAAATTTAAAAATTATTTGAATAAAACAACTAAGAATAGTGTAATATTAACCATTCATGAAACTAGAATGAATGTCTCTTTAGTGTTATTTAATTTAACCTTATTAAAGAAAATATATGTCAAAATTTCATTATCATAGATATTGTTTCCATTTTCATTCCACATATTATTAATGAACCACTTTTTAAAAATAATAATATTTTTTTGGTTTTCCTTTAATCTCCAATGTATAATTTTTTCAAAAGGAAAGAAAAAAATATTTATGAATTTTAACCACGATTCAACTTTTATGACATTGTAAAATGAAATTGATTTTATAAGACCATCAGGATATTTTGAAATGAAATTAAAAATATAATTAATTGGGAAACCTATGTAAATTAAATAAATACTTTACCTTGTGTTACATGAAACACCATGTTTATCATGTATTTCACGTGACATCGAGTTTCATTGATAACTTTTTTTATAAAAAATGTTGAGTATTATCAAAATAAATTATATTAATATATTGATAGATTTTCCCTATCCATTGGAATGGAAGGAATTAATTTTATTGAATAAATTAATAAATTATATGATTTATTACAAATTATTTATACATTATGAAAAAAATAAATTGAATATTTTTTATTTATTTTTATGAAAATAAAATTTTACCCTACAAAATAACTTTATCATAATAAATTAAATTAAGCAGTATTAGTGAATGATTTGAATTAAATTTATATATGATATATTTATTAATTTTTTAAATTCTTCCAAATTTTTTTATAATATTAAAATAAGAACAAATCCATTTATTATCATAAATGGTAGTATTTTTTCTAAAATGCAGTTTTGCCACATTTTAACCGAATAATTTTTTACAAACTAAATACAGATACATTTATATAATATATTTGAAAAAAATATCATTGATATTGAAATATAATAGTTAGATTGGTAAATTTTTTGTATCTTTTTAGGTAGTTTATAATTTTGATGAGTATTGAAAAAAATACATTTTAATTGAAAATGGACTTTGAATTTAAATAAATTACAATGATTGAATATACAATAAATTTTTCTCAATTTAATATTATATAAATTATACATATATTTAACCAATTTAAGTCATTATAATATTTTTTACATTAAATATTAATACAATAACATTTACTTTAGAAAATTTTATCATTAAAACTCCACATTCTCGCCACATATATGGGAATAATTTCAACTAAATTTTATGCATTTATATGTTTTTATTTTTAAAAAAATATTTCCATTTTTTGAATCCTATGTTTAAAATTTATTAAACAGGTCCCTTTTATTTTTGGGCCATGTGAATTTTAAACATATTCATTTTTATTACCCTAATAAATGACACATCAGATAATTATGGGTAGATATTTTTATGAAAAGAATTAGCAAATTACCTCTAAACATATAAAATTCTATTAGACAATTTAATTTTGAAAATAGTCATCATTTAGATGAAACTATTTTCTATTTTTTCCACATTAATGAATCTAGGACTCGTCCATAAACATTACATTATCTTGTAAATTTCTTTTGAATTAACTAATTTACATTCCCAAAGATCTTTTCAGTTTATATATTTTAAAATTTAATAAATAATTCATAATATCAAGACACTGGAATAAAACCTTGATAATTATAAAATATATCCATATTTATTAATATAATTTATTTAATAAATATGATTATATCTATTCATGAATAATATTTACTCAATTTATCTTGGCATCCCTTTTTCTACTTCCCATCCTTAATCCCAATGGAAAACATTATAAAACATGGTATGATAACCGAAATATCAGTATAAAATATAAAATCACTGAGAGAAACTTTTATTACCTGAATACTTAGAAACATATGAAATAAGTTTCATAAAGACATGCTTCTCACCCAATAAGTATCATATATTTACTTTGTAAAATCATGAGATTTCCATAAAACATTGTAAAAATAAATACTACCCTAAGGGAGGATTAATTAATTAATTAATTAAGATTTTAAACCTGATGAAAACCATATCATTTTAGCCCTCAAGAATACCTTACAATTTAACCCTCATAGCGACCTTTTGATGTAACCTTTATGGTTACTTTATGGTGTAACAATTGCAGTTACATTTGGAGTAACCATACAGTTGAACTCAAACATAAACATACCCAATGCATCGGGTGTAGACATATGTCCCACCCTTCATCATAAAATATTCTCAATAGATATAAAATAATCAAATAATAATAATAATATCATCATTAAAACATTTTGTAATAATTTATCAAAATCATAATTTAAAAGATGATTTTATAAAGAAATGTCCCTTACATATACCATATAATTGATGTGAAAATTAATAAAATTAAGTGAATATATATTTATATATTCAATGTAAATACACATTATAATACATAATATAATCAAAATTCACTTCACAAATAATTATATAATGGCAAAAATAATGAAGTAAAAGGTTATCCCAAAGAAAGGAAATTTGGTTACGAATTCCATGTCCTTGGGTTTGTCTTACAGTAAACTTGTTCCACCATAAAGAATTATTTTTTAATGAGTGTTATTAATATAATAAATAAAACATATTAATATTTATAATAAAATATTTTATATTCTCATAACATCATTACACCAATTTATTAATAATGTATTGTTTATTATTTTATGGGAATCTAATTTATAGTTTCGATAGTAGGATTATAATGGATTTTCATGTCAGAAGGGAGAAAAAATTCATAATTGAAAGTTCCTAATATGAATGAAATTATAGAATATTAAATGGACTTCTATATCATTTTTCATATGGTATGATGATGAATCATTAGAAAAAAATATTAGGGAAGAACATTAGTATATTTTGTTAAATTTTGATCATTATGAACCAATTTCATTTCGTTAATTAATTTAATGTATAAAACAGGTTCTAGAAGATAACATATAACATGTATAATAAAATATGATTAAACAATAATAATTTTTCTATGTCCATCTATAATAGAGGTAAATGAAATTTAAAACACACAATCCATGATGTAGGTAAATCGACAGATGAGAGACAATGTGTTTATTTGTAGAATAAAATAGAGAGGAAAAGATGTTAGATAATGAATTTTTCTATAAACATGATAAAATTCAAGTATATATAATATACAATAGTTTTTTTACCTCTTGGATATGGGGAGGTGAATAGATTATAAGAAAATAAAAATAATTGAAAATAAAATAAAATAAAACAAAATGAAAGTGGATATTTACACTTTGAGTCCCCCTCATTGAGAACCTCTGTAAGGCCCATTGTTGTAGAATTTTGGTGAGACCAAAGGGTCTCAAAAGTGGGGAATAGGGTTTTTAAGGGATTTGGGAAAAATTATCTAGCTAAAAATATTTCTTATGTCAGGGGAATAGATGGGGAGGGGTGAAATTTATATTGGAAAAGATAGGTGTTTTGTGATTATTATATTCATTAGTTTGTTAATTTGGCTCAAAACTATGAATATTTTGAGTTTTATCATCAAAAATATTAAATTAATGAATTATGTTCTATATTAAGTTGGTTATAACATTAATGAATCATGGAACATGTATTTATCTTATAATGTATATATGACATACATTATCATATTTTTTTATTCAAAAAAAATAATGTATTCCATTGAAAAAAACAATTCACCCTAACCAATTTATAATGTGTAGTATAAACAAATAAATGGAAATTTTCTGAAAAAAAACTATCTAATTATGGTAAATAAAATTTTTAACTAAAATCATTATTTATTCTAAAAACAAGAATTATAAAGCTATAAATTATTTTGTATAAAAGATAGATAAATTATGTAAGGCCTTAAGAAAATTATCTTATAATCATAATAGAACAAAATATTATTTCATGATTATATTTTAGAATTTTTTATAATTTTAAAATGTTATATTAATTATAAAATTGTAATTAAATATTTATAACTTACAAAAATATCAATATAAAAAATATCATTTCTGAAACATTTATTTATATATTCCATGATAAAAATATATCCTGAATTAACATAAGGGAAACATAAATTTTATTTATACTCTCTTAGGTAAGGTTACAAATCTATTAGCTAGATTAGTATTCCTAATAGCCATGTAACCATTCCTAGGGTCATGATACTATTCCATCAATATAAATTATTTATTTCCAATAAATACCACTTATTTCATTATATATTTATAAAGATTTTGACAATTTATTTATTGAATTAAGACAAATAATTTTATAATTATGTGGGTTGTAACATTATCTCACCTTCTAGAAATTGTGTCTAAATTTTTTTTATAAATATTAAAAAATTGAGGGTATCATTCCCTTCTAGATTTTGTACATTATATTGTTTCTTCATCAACCATGAGGCTTCTCCACGAAAACATAACATATTTATTTACCTTATTCCTAAAAACATTCACTATAAGTTAAAAAATACAAACATGTATCTCATATTAATAATGATTCCCTTCCCACTGAACTACTTGTTGGATTAAAACATTAGATGGATTTCCACATACATTTTTATCATCAAAACATGAAACATTGTGTAACAGGGATAAAATCATAGGTAAAGCTACTTAGTGGTAGACATGTCCAACATTATCCAATATTTCATAATGTACAAAGAATAGTGGAATTATCCTTCATTCCATCTAAAACACAAAAGACTTTTCCTTTGGAGAGATTAGAAGAAAAACATTATCACCTACCACAAAATAAAAGACATTCCACCTATTATCATCATAAAATTTCTACATGATCTAAGTTTTTTTTATGTGTTGTTGAATCATTTTAACTTCTCATTGACTTATCGTAGTAATTATGTTAGAATAAACTTCATTTCCCAAGATTCCTCCTAAAATGTTGTAGTTCCAAAACACATTTCATATAATACATCAATAGGTTCCATTAGTATACTAGAAAGAATTATATTATTATATAAAAACTCCTCTAATGAAAAATGTTGAACTCAACTTCCCTGGTAGTCCATTAAAAAAGGTCGAAGAATATCCTTTATTGCCTGATTTTTTCACTTGGTCTTTCTATCATATTGAGGTTGAATTGCGGTGTTGAAATTTAATTATATGACTAAATACTTTTGAATGCCTTTGTAAATGTTATAAGTTAAACAGGGATCCTAGTAATATATAATCGATATAGGAACACCATGTAACTAGATAATATCATTGAGGTATAATCGTGAATTCTAATCCAAATAAACAGTATCTTAAATAGGATTAAAATGAAGAGAGTTAGTTAGTTAGTCAATAATAACCAAATTCAAATTTTTTCCTCTAGATGTTTTTGGTTGTCCAATGCCTATTTCCAAGAATACATTTTCCCATTTCATCTCTAGTATATGAATATGCAAAATCATCAACTTTGGTAATTTTCACTATACTTTAACCAGTTGAAATGTCAAACATTTTTTTGTAAAATATGAAATATCTATTGTCATTCCATGTCACTGCTAATAAACTTGAAATAATCTATACATCAATGTGCTAATCGATTGTACTGAAAATTGATACCATTGAACTTCACATTACATCTGAAAATTGCATGGTTTATTTAACATGTATGTGTTGTCATGATCACATAATTAATGAAATAAACAAGGATGTAATGATGGAATAAAATTTAAACCAGACTATTTGTAAACATTATCAGAACATGGTTAATATCTTAAGAAATCATCACATAATATTAACAAGCATGTGATAATGAATAACTATGCATAAAGAATAAAATCCCCCAAATACCATATTAAGTCAGACCAAGACTTTCGTTACTTGATGAAGGGAAAGACTCAATAAAACTATGTGTTTGACCAACCCTTGTTGGAACACTGACTTTTATTAAGGAAGCTCATATGAACATTTCAGGTTGACTTAAACATTTTACATTAAGAGGAGTATCCCATGTTAATATTTTTGTAAAATGGAGGCAAGTGTTGAGGAAATCCAAGTCATGATTTCAAGATTGGGCTATCTACTCAAAAGATCATGGAACCGTAAGCTCATAGTTGGCAAAGACCTGCCTACCTAAATACCATCTAATAGCTTGACGAACCATTGTAGGGGTTATGCAAAGGGGAATTTGGTTACTTGCCACTAGAATATCAAAGTAACTAGACTTTCCATGTTCAATGGAGAGGTCCATTGGGATTTGATAAAATAGAGGGAGAATTAATAAATTCATATTTTATTTTTCACAAAATGTAATCAATAATTACTGGTAAATTTTCACTTTAAATTCATAGAATCAATATGAAAAACTTGTCAACCACATTTTTTCTGTGATCAATTCGGGATAAAGACAATATACTCATTGGCAGTAACCATCAAGAATGGTTTAGGTGCCTTCGGGTTATCTGACGCCAGGAACGAATGTTTTATGTGCTAGAGTGCTCACTTCCTGATTCACCCTCCCAATGGGAAAGTGATGAATATTTCATTGTCTATAATCAACATTTGTATGATGCATTCAACGTTCAATATTTGATGTTATCATCACTGTCTAGGGAGCTCATGAAGTCTCATGAAGACATGTATTCCTATAGAATGCTCGAGTACATTCGTTGTCTATTCCAGGAGAGAGAAAGAAAAGAAAGGTTTGAGATATCCAAAGCTCTATTCTAGAGAATGCATGGAAAGGGTGCCCCAGCTAGGACTCATGTATTCAAATCATTGTTTACATTGAGTTCATGGAGGTTATAGGGTTTAAACTCAGCAAAGAACTGGGTACCGATCTCATTCTTGCATCACTCCCCCAGAGCTTATCTATCTTTTTTGTAAATTTCAACATGAAAAACATTGAGAAGTCTCTATATGATCATCTTATCCTCATTCGTCAAGTGGACAATGATATGATGTGAGAAAATCTTTCTGTCCTTATGGTGAATAAAATGAAAGGGAAGGCGAAGAGCTTTTAGTCCATAGATTCTTCAAGGCCTTCTATGAAAAGTATGATCAAAGGAGAGGAAAGAGAATATGAGGCTGTTTGTTTCGCATGTGGAAAGAAGGGATAGTGGATGAAAAACTACACCCAGCCAAGGAAGCAAGAGGAATCATCGGGTGCATTTGTTATAAAATTCAATTTATCTATTTATTCTAATTGGGTATTATATAATTCTTGTGGTGGTCAAATCTGTATCCAAATACATGAACCATGTAGATTTAGAAATATTTACTGAGGTGTGGTGGATATACAAGAAACCAACGAAGCTAGACTCACAGTTGTAACTGTCGAAGACTACAACCTCACATTGCCTATTGGGATGGTCTTGGTATTGAAATGATGTTTTTATGTACCCTCTGTAAGAAAAAACATTATTTCAGTGTCCAGATTAGATACTGATGGATTATTCTTCACGTTTGGAAATGAATGTTGCTACTATTATAAGTATTGCATTTGTTTTGGTAGGGCACATTTTTATAACGACCTTTATGTGTTAGACCACACAAACCAAGTAATGGAAATCGATGAAAAATTTAATTTACATGACTCAAACCACAAACAACATTGGCATCACTAGCTAGGTCATATCAATGAGAAACGTTTGACAAAATTACATCCAGATGGGTATTTAAATTCAATCAAACTAAAACCACTTGGTGTATGTCATGTGTGTGTACAATTCAAAATGACCAAATCCCCATTCAGTGGTAAGGTGAAAGTGCTAAATAGCTTCTAGAATTAGTTCACATAGATGTATGTGGACCATTTCTAGTTGAAGATAGGGGTGGGTTCTTGTACATCATAACTTTTACTAATGATTTTAGTAGATATGGATATATTTACTTAATGATGTATAAGTTTTATTCTTTTGATCAGTTCAAAGAATACAATAATGAAGTAGAGAACCATCATGGTAAGAGGATTAAGAAACATCACTCAGACAGAGGAGGAGAATATCTTAATCATCACTTCATTGATTTCTTAGGGGAGTTTGGGATTCTATCTCAACTCACTCCTCCTTACACAGCTTAGTGTAATGATGTAAGTGGAAGGAATAACCACACACTATTGGACGTGGTTAGATCAATGAAGAGTCATGCGAGTCTTCTATTATCCTTTTGGGGATATGCATTACAAACAGCATCACACATACTAAACCAAGTATCAACTATATCTATAAATGGAATTTTATATGAGTTATGGAGTGGACACAAAGCCATGTTATCGAATTTACATGTGTGGGGTAGCGAAGCATTTGTTAAGTCCTTTTCAAGTAACAAACTTGCACCCCAAGGTACAATGTGTATCTTTATAGGATATACAAATGAAACAAGGGGATATTATATATACAACCCCTCAAATAAAAAGGTTTTAGTGGAAAGACATGCAATATTCCATGAGTGGGAGAACATCTCCAACAGAGATAGTGGGAGCGAGATAGGATTTGATGCAGTTGAGGCTCAAGATACACAGGAGTTGGTACAAGAATAGATTCCACAATACCCCGTGGAAGAAAAATCTGTTCCAGAGACACAAGAACTGGTTATGAGCAAGTGGGATGTGAGAGAACCAAAATGA
Organism: Viscum album; assembly: GCA_963277665.1. Lineage (NCBI taxonomy): Eukaryota > Viridiplantae > Streptophyta > Magnoliopsida > Santalales > Viscaceae > Viscum > Viscum album. Next base: position 1,882,525,006 of record OY728136.1, read on the forward strand.
TATGGTTTTCTTGTCACTGAGGATGGTGACTCATTATTGGATGACAATGATGATCCTCATACCTACAAAGAAGCAGTTGAAGGCACATACGTTGCTATGTGGAAAGAATCCATGAATTCTGAAATGGATTCCATGCACCAAAACCAAGCCTGGATTTTGGTAGATCATGTAGTTGTTGTAATGCCTATTGGTAATAAATGGATATTCAAGAAGAAACTAGACATGGAGGGAAAAGTCACCTCCTTTAAGGCACGACTGGTTGCAAAAGTTTTTAGACAGTGTCAAGGAATTGACTATGATGAATCCTTTTCAGCGGTTACGATGCTGAAATCTAAGAAAATACTATTGGCCATTTCTTATTAACATGACTATGAAATTTGGAAAATGGATGTCAAAATGTCATTACCTAATGGGAACCTCTAATAAGATGTCTATATGACACAACCTGAAGGTTTTGTGACTCCAATGGATGAAAAAAAGGTTTTAATGTTGCATAAATCCATTTATGGATTAATGCCATCATCAAGGTCATGGAAAATTTGTTTTGATGAAGCCGTAATGGAATTTTTATTTGTTAAGAATGAATGTGAGGCGTGAGTCTACAAAATTTTAGTGGAAGTGCAGATTTTTTCCTAATAGTATATGTTGATTTCATATTACTAATTAGAAATGGAGTTCCTGTCTTATAATCATTTAAGGAGTGGTTGGATAAATTCTTCTCTATAAAAGACTTGGGTGAGGCATCATATATTATTTGGATCAGGATACATCGTGATAAATCCAAGAGAATGCTGGGCCGGAGTCAAATTACATACATTGACAAGATAGTGAGGAGAATCACTATGGAACCGTCCAAGAGGGGATTGTTTCCAGTGTCACATGGCATTCGTCATTCCACAAAAATGTGTCCTCAGACACATGATGAAATAAATAAAATGGCAAGGATCCTTTATTCATCCATGATTGGTTCGGTCATGTATGTTATGTTATATACAAGGATAGATGTTTCTTATACATTAAGGGAGGTAGGCAGATATCAAGCTGATCCCAGAGACTTCCATTGGATGGAAGTCAAGACGATCCTTAAGTATCTGAGGCATATTAAGGATATTTTATTTGTTTATGGAGGAAATGAGGAACTAGTTATCAGAGGACATGTAGATGCTATTTTCCAGACTGATCAACATGACATGAAATCGCAGACTGGATACATCTTCAGTTTGAATAGAGGTGCAGTGAGCTGGAAGAGCTCAAAGCAAAGTGTTCTAGCATATTCTAAAGCATAGTGTAAGTATATCGCAGTTTCTGAGGCAGCTAAATAAGAAGTATGGATGTGAAGCATCATCCAAGAGCTAGATGTAGTACCTAGCAGTAAAGATCATATCACACTCTATTGTGATAATACTGCAGCGGTGGCACATTCAAAATATCCAAGGTCACATCAGCGAACAAAGCACATACTTAGGAAGTATCATTTCTTGAGGGATTTTTCTCAGAGAGATGAAGTTCCATTGAACAGTATTTCCGAGGAATACAATGTGGTGGACCCCATGACTAACGCCTTGACTCAGCAGAAACATGATCATCATGTGAGGTCTAGCGGATGAAACGTCGTAGGCAGTTGGATCTAGTCCAAGTGGGAGTTTGTTAGAGTTAGTTTCTTAAGAACTAACTGTTTGTAATTTTATTACATGAATGTACACATATTAAATAATTTTCATTATTCTGCATGATTATAATATAATAATGTACTGGAATATTTGTTGCATTAACAAGGTCATGGTAGATCCCCGCTATGATGAGAACCTTGAAATACTATAACAATATTCTAAAATAGTGTTCTATGATTGGATGACATACTATGATAAGACACATAACAAACAGAATATCATATATGAGTACTCGTAAGAAGACGAGACTCCCTCTCATGGAGTTTGCACATGGTAATCTCTATGACTGGAGATTATAAGAATATACATGCCAGTAGTAATTCTGCATGTCTTGGTGTCATCATAAATTACTATATATGAGCGTGTGTAATGGTCCTTAGACTGGATTATTATCATTAAATCATTTCATGACTCGCACACATAGATTTTCTAAGGAAAATCGTAATGATGATAATTGGAGAGAAGTAGGGTATGTTGTGTGCATCATGAATGACATGTCGTTAATAGATAAGACAAGTAAGGATTTGTCCCTTCCATATTTATGGAACTATATGTCTTGGGACCTTTTATTGAAATATAATTGTTGCCCGAATTCCTTGGCCATGCTGTAATGAGGAGTTTATTTCTGGAAGTCAAAGAATGAAAGATCAAGCATATAGGTTTATGACACTGCTATGAATCCTTCTTGATGTAATATTGAGACAAAGGAATTAAATTACACGGTAAGCATTCGTATGAGGTGACACATCAATACAGTGTAAAATTATTTTTCGTGGGTTCCTTGATGAGTTTCTAGACAGTAATCTTGGAATTTGGGCAAGCCTGCCCAATTCCAATGAGAAAGAGGCCCAGTGGGTCACACACTAAGTGAATCCAAGTATCTAAAGTAGAATAATGATTATTCCCCTATGTGGTTTAAAAATTACTCAAGGAATCCTAAATCATTTTTAATGATGGAGGAATAATAAAATGAAAAACAAGATATACACGTCATGTATTAATGATTACATGCCGTGTAGTTTTCATTTTGGAAAGGAAATGAAAAACAGGTACATGAAATGTATCAATGATTACACGCTGTGTAGTTTTTTATGTAAAAAAAGTACATGCCATGAATTTATGATTACACGCCAAGTAGTTTTTTCAGTCATGATTCTGAGGATATAATATTGTTTTATTTAATGATATTTATTATAATCAGCATGGGAGCATGTCAAGGAATTAATTATTCGACATTGGGGTTTTCAATAAAATTTAATGAAATAGATAAAATGCGTAACACATTTACTTATTTTCCTAACTATATAACCTCATAACCGACTATAAATATCCTTACAACCCCAACACATTTTCCCAATCATTGTGCAAAACAATTCTGGAAAATTATATTAAAACCAAAAGAACTCATTTTCCCATGAATGGTCTCAAGACCGAGAGTGATCCTCCTCCATTGGATCTACACGATCTAAGGCGGACAACACATGAAAAGGTTTCACCGGCATATATCTTGGATAATCTTTTGGTGACATCCATAAAATCATGGTGCACATGTGGATCACAGCTAGAGAAAGTATATCCTTGGAATATGCAACACAATGACGAATCACATCAGAACGTGATCAGGAATATCAACGAAGAAAGAACACCAAAAAGGTACTTCTTGTTAATTAATTAAATTAATATTAATCAACCAGTGATTATCCTCGTTTGTGGTTCCGGCCCATCCGTCTTTTTTGTCTATATCTGTAATTTGATCTTGGGAGACTTTCGGTTATCTTCGTATTGATCTCGAATTGATCATCACAACACAAAAATCCAAGAGGGAACATCCACCCACGTGATTCCGCTGCGCCCGAAACCTCCACAACTGTCATCGAGCTGAAGGTCTTCTTAAGAAAATACCAGTGCTTCAAGTTCAACGGTGCCCTCAGGTTTCAATTTTGAGCACTGGTTCAAAAGTTATAAAATACATGCAGGTAAGTTTATTTAGCGTACCCGAACAAAACTTCAGAAATTGATTTCGGGCACACCGGGCCTCAGAATCATGCACCGTCAATTTTTACATATTTAGAAAATTACCATTTATTTAAAAAAAACATTACACTGAAATTCTGGGTCTTTACATTCTCCCTTCCTTGGGTTTTCCATCCCCGTAAGACATAACTCAAATTAAGGGAACAAGTGGGGATACTGAGCATGCATCTAGGCCTCCCACTCCAAACTTCTCCCCTAGTAGTTCCCGAGCTACCAGCGAACACACACCAGAGGTATCAACGTCCTCAAAGGACCTGCACCTGTAGATCCTTAATCTCTACTAGAACCTTCATAAAAGTCTCCCCATCATTGGCATCCACCTCATGATGGCCAATGATGTGGAAAGGGTAGTGCACATATCTTCTCAGCTGAGATATGTGGAAGACGTCATGCACCTGGTGCGACTAAGGTGGATGAGCTAAGTGGTAAGACACCTCGCTAACTCTGCTGAGGACCTGAAAAGGACTGATGAATCTTAGAGGTAACTTTCCCCCTCGGCCAAATCTCCATAGACCTCATCGAGGTGAGACCCCTAGAAAGACGTGGATGCCATCATCGAACTCTAGGGGTCCCCATCTCCTATCAGTATACGACTTTGACCTGCTATGTGTAGTATTCATCCTTTAATGGATTATCATCACCTTCTCCATGATAGCCCATACCATCTCTAGTCCCACTAGTGCTGACTCCCCTGGGTCGGTCCAGCACAAGGGTGATCTGCAAGGTCGCCCATACAACGCCTCGAAAGGTTCCATACCAAATGGTGGAGTGATAGATGTTGTTGTATGCAAACTCAACCAAAGGTAAGTGCTCCTCCCAGCTACGACTAAATTCGAGGACACAATCACACAACATGTACTCGAGGGTACGAATGTTCTGCTCGGTCTAGCCATCCGTATGAGGATGGAAGCCGATGCTCAAACGAAGTTGTGTCCCGAATGCCTCATGCCACCCCTTCCATAACTGGGAAGTAAAATGTGCTTCATGATTGGAGAAAATCTTCAATGGTACTCCATGTAACCGCACAATCTTTTGTATATAAAGGCGTCTCAATCTCTCTACTAAACCATACTCTCTGATCAGTTGGAAGTGGGTTGCCTTGGTGATTCGGTCGACAATCACCCAAATCGAGTCGTGACCTCTAGATGTATGTGGATGTCCTGTCAAGAAATCCTTGGATATCCCAACCCACTTCCTCTCTGGGACATCTAAAGGTTGAACCAATCTTGCATGTACCTGATGCTCTACCTTCACTTGATTACATGTGAGGTGTTGAGATTCATACTCTACAACTTCTTTCTTCATTCTCGGCCACCAGTGCTATCATCGGAGGTCTTGGTACATCTTCACTACTTCTGGATGTACCTCTAGAGGGGATGTGTGGAAATCCCTCGACAATTCCTCTTGAATTGACACTAGTACCATAGTATGTCCTCTGAAAAAGATAATGTGCACCCCACCTTCAGAAAATCCATCAGGTGCCTTCCCTGAGGATATCTGAGCATGTCGTGTCTCGCAGCCAGTGTCCCCATTTTCTGCCTCCCTAACTTGCTGAAGAAGTGGGGGAGTGACTGTAAGAGACTGATGGATATCTTCTCCATCTCTATCCAAAAAGGATATCTATAAAGCATCCAGTTGTTATGTCTCCTCTCCTAACAGATGTATAGTAAATCTCCTGGTCAGTTCATATGCAACAAAATTCCCCTTCCCAGTAGTATAAACTATCTCGAAGTCATAGTATTGGAGGAACTCATGCCAACACCATTGTCTGGGATTTAGGTCCTTCTGGTAAAATATATACCTGAGACTCTTCTGATCAGTGTATGCGGTAAAATGTTCACCCATCAGATAGTGCAGCCACATCTTCAAGGAGAAGACCACTGCTGATAAATCTAGGTCATGGGTAGCATAGTTCGGCCCAATCTGTCTCAGCTGCTGAGAACCATAAGAGATCAATTCTCGCTCATACATCAGGACACATCCAAGGCCAGTCCCTGATGATTCATAGTAGACTATGTACCCCACACCTTCCTCTAAAAGCCTTAAGATGGAAGCACTATTCAGTCTCTGATTCACCTCTTGAATGCTATGTTGGAATCTCTCTGACCACACAAAGGATCTCCTCTTCTTCGTCAAGGCTGATAGCGGTGCTGAAACTCTATAGAAGTCTATAAAAAACCTCTGGTAGTATCCATCCAAACCAAGGAAACTCTTTACCTCCATCACACTCATCGTTGTCTCCCATGAAAGTACCACCTCAATGTTCACTGGATCTACTGCAACTCGAGCCTTTGAGATTACATGTCCTAGAATGTGAACCTCTCAGATCCATAACTAGCACATTGAGAGATTAACATAAAGTTGGTGCTCTATGAGTGTGTCTAGTACTACCCGCAAGTGATAGGCATCCTCATCCTCATAAGTCAAGTATATCAGAATGTCATCAATGAAGACTACAACAAACGGATCAAGGTACGGTGGAAAAATCATGTTCATGAGTCCCATTAACACTGCTGGATAGATAGTTACGCCGAATGGAATAACTATGAACTCATAGTGGCCATACTAACATCTGCAAGTTGTCTTCTTCACACCCTCATCTCAAACTCTGATCTAGTGATAGCCTAATCCGAGGACTATTTTCTAGAACCATCGTTATCCCTTTATCTAATCATAGAGATCATCAATCCTCGAGAGTGGGTACTTGTATTTCCTGGTCACATGATTCAGGTGTCAGTAGTCAACAAAAATCCTCAAGATCCCATCTTCCTTCTTGGAGAATAGAATCGTGACTTCCCAGGAATAAACACTGGTCTAGATGAATCCCTTCCCCTGCAAGTTCTAAAAATATACTTGCAGCTCGAAAAGCTCTACGAGAGCCATCTGATATATTGGAGTAGATATCAGTGTCATCCCATGGTAAAAGTCAATGTATAAGTCCACCTCTATAAGAGGAGGTAGACCTGGTACATCATCATGGAAAAAATCTGTGTATTGGTCCACCACTATACGATAGCTCGGACTCTCTACATAAAGTGCTCTAAGGGTAAGGAAAGCCAACTGATGAGTGATCAGTGGGACCCTCTTCTAGGTATGTCCATCCTGTGCTACAAAGGATCCCTTCTTACCAGTGAAGGTAAACCTGGTCCCTTCTGTGTAGACACACTTCACTTTGTGCCTAACACAGTCAATCTGTTCATGGACATAGATAACCAGTCCATACACAAGATACCATAGTAAGGCCTTGACGCTACTACTAGGAGATCCTACCTGAATCTCTCACCTCCTACAGTAAGATCACACTGCCGGTACCAGTGCATAATCATCGAGTCTTCTCCCGTAGGTGCCTCTAACCATAAGGATCTAGCCAATGGCTCTGTCGGATGCTCCAAGATATGAACAAGGGAAGTGGAAATGAAAGAGTGATTGGAACTTGTGTAAATAAGAACTGTAGCTAAGGTCAAATAGACAAAGATTGTACCTTGTATCATCTCTGAAGCGCCGTGATCATAGGCCTCAGCTTCCTGGAGCTGAGCTCTCCCCTGTTCACCTACTCCCTGTGGTCGGGGTGGACCTCATGGGGGTGGTGGCGGTAACACCTCAAAACGTCGTCCACTGCCAGCAGCACGAATAGATCCTCTACCACGCACACCTGCTCCATGCACACCGCCTCAATCAAATCTCAATCTCTCCTTGGGTGGTCTTTCAACCATCTACAAATCATCTGAAAGATGGGTTGAACAGTAATGAGCCATGTGACCTTGCCCACCAGATGTGAAACCCTGCACCCTCCGCACATGTATGTCTCTGCTCCGGGTGCCCTGCACAACCGATCCTGAGTCATGCGGTCGTCCACCAGTACGTTTGGTCCTCTTGGCCCTCTACGACATATGTTTGTTGCCAGCTGCAGAAGACTCCACTACGTGTTGACTGGTGGAGGATCTCACTGCTGGAGACTGCTCATCACGGAAAATCTCCACTATGAGGTCTCTCTCTAACACCCGTACTTGTGTCGGAATGCTAAGTGAGATCACTGAAGATCTGATCTCCCACTGGAGTCCTCGATCGAAGTTCTGGGCCATAAAAAATGGGTCATGTACCATTTCAGTGGAGTAGCGTGAGAGCTTTGTGAATGTCATTGAGTACTGAGATACATTCATGTTGGCCTTCTATAGATGAAGTAGCTCTTGAATGTGCACTGCGCAGAGAGTCGCTGGGACAAAATCTGCAGGAAACAGGATCCCAAAGTCTACCCATAGAAGCATCATATCATAATGAAATTTTAGCATCAAACTCCACCATCTATGCACTGCTGCCTATAGAAATCCAGGAGCAAGAATCCCCATGAGTTCAGCTGGTGTCCCTACCAGTTGGAAAACTCTCACCACAGCCTCCATCCAATCCTCAGTCACCTGTGGTTCCATCATTCACATGAACCTGGGTGGCCTCTAGTGCTGGAACTCATGCAATCTTCTCAAGAGGAATGCATCCTCTCATGCTGGGGCTGGTGGCATCAGTGGACCAACATGAAGTGGTACCACTGTTTCCTCTGTATGAAAAGGGCCCGACACCGAGGCCTCGTTGCTCGGTGGGCTATCTGTGGATATATGTTTCAGGACTCTAGATAGTCGTCTGCGGGGAGGCATCTAGAAGGAAACAGATGCGACATAGTCAAAAGGTTATACCTGGTGAGATTACCTAGTTGAGCTGACATAAGGAAAACTTTTGAAAACACACACACAATCTGTGCTTCCAGGCACTGAGTTGGAAATCAAAAGTGAGGGTCCCAGTGTATGGATACGTTAGCGTCACACCATCACTAGACTCTCTGAACTGAAAAACACACTGACTACACTTAACATTATTGCTTCATAGAAAAGAAAGATAAGAGTCCCATGTTCTGCGGTAGAACTGAATCCTCTGATATCAATTTGTGATGACCCGTCACCTGGGGCCAGGACCATGACTACCCGAAGCCCACCTTCAATAGGCTAGGGGTTGGAGACTAGCACCAAAGGTGTAATTCCATAAAACTGGGAAATAATTGCCTTTATAACCTATAAATAAACACATAAGATATGATCTCGAGTAAACTGAATTACTGACAAGTTAGAATAGTAAGTAAAATTGGGCCAAAATACAAGCCCAAATGGAATGTACAGGAAACTGAAAGTACAAGTACAACCGAGGAAATAGGAAAGACAACCACTAGGTCATCATCTGAGGATCCTACCAGAATGGAAGGTATAGATCAACTCATCTGCACTCCTTGTCCATTAATCTTCTCCGTGTACCGACTCGTCCTAAGGTCTACCTCTTGGAACCGTCCAGTCATGGTACTCTCATCCTTAATCAGCGTTGTCCATCGTCTGCAACCAACACAACAAGGTGCAGGCATAGCCCGTGCATGGGTGAGTATAATGATACTCATTAAGACCACGAGAACCTCTTGGTCACACAAAATCCATCAAGGATAAACCACAAGGTATGAATTTAAATGATAACCCCACTTAGGTATTATCCCACATATATACCTTAGTTATCAAGTAATCCATTTCAATCATGAGGAAACACAAAATTTACTGACTCATCTCTTCCAATATTTTATTCATTTTAATAAAACAACAAGATGATGGATAACTCCTCTTACGTTGAGTACAGTGGGCCGGATGGGACACCAAAGCGCTTCCCACTAACATTGGACTACAGAGGTACTCCTTCTCTCGAGTACTGTGGGTCTACTATGTCACCAAGGCACTCCCCACCATGGGTCTTCCTCCACAACTAGGCACTCCCCCTTTTAGCCTATAGAGAAACTCATGTCGATAACTGTGGGTCTGCCACCACAAATAGGCTCTCCTCCACCGTGGGTATAATTCCACAACCAAGAGCTCCCCACTGGTCTAGTCGAGTCACTCCGAGTCAATCGGTCAGCATTCGTCAAGTCTCAGCTAGCTACTAGGTCTCTACACTCTGTCTACTCATATCTAGAAGGATCTGCTCCACGATCTATTGGTCGATAATCAAACTATCACGAACTCCCATGATAAAGTATATAAATGGTCTGCCACATTATAGGGGTCTCAATGCAATAGACTGCACGTCAATCGGACACTTGGTTTGTGATTTATTCACCTTTTAGTCCTAGGGGCCTGATTAGAAGCGTGCACAATCCAACATGACCATATCTCAATAATACCCCAAAATCTAGTGAGGTATACTCTGAGGGACCATCATGCTCCAAGATTACCAACGCCTCTAACAGTTCATCAAAAGGATGTCCCATGCCAATGATATGAACAAAAAAAGGTAAATGGTTATAGTGGGCCTAGGTCCTGTCTAACCCGGTCGGACAGAACCGGCCCAACCCAATCTGGGCAGACCTGGTCTATGTCAACCTGGCCTGACCCCTTGGGTTTGGCCTGTAATGTTAAGTGGGCCAGCCTGTTAGGTTTGGCCTGACCTGCTAGGCCAAGCCCAACAGGTCGCGAGGGGTCGTAGAGGGCCATGAGAACACAGACCGACCATAAGGGAACAGACCAACTGCCGGTCGGCGCGAGGGTGGTTCGGTCCAGATGGTACCGCGAGATCATGGTTCATCCTGGAGGGCGCCATGAGGGGCCGGCTCGGGGTGGCTCGACCCGGGGTTGGGGTGGCATGGCCGGGGCAAAGAGGCCGGCACGAACGGGGCCAGAAGGCTAGCATGACCGAGGTGTTGCAGGGTGTGCAGAGGCCGGTTCGGCCAGCGGCAGCACAGGGTGCGAGGGGTACACGGGGTTCACGGATAGCAAAGCTGCGGGTCGCGCGGGACGCGCCGAGGGTGGCTCGACTAGGGCTCATGAGGGTTCCATAAGGGGAGCATGAGTGCCTCCGGTGAGGGAAGCACGACTGGTAGGGCGAGATGGCCAGTGGTGTAGCATGGCCAACGCTGCGCCATGAACGGCGGGGGTGGCGAAGAGGTTCTGTCGGGGCACCAGAGCGGCATGGGGATGGCGCGAGTCATTGATGCCACAGGTAGAATGAATGTTACCTTCGTTGCCTTCGTCACCTTTAACATTTCTTTCCTCAATTTCTAAGAACACCACAATAGAGATCGACAGTGTGGTCAATCCACGTTGGTTTGGTCTGCACCCTCCGCGTTTAGGGTGATATTCATTGACTCACCAAAATGAAGCCCAAAAACCCTCCCACAAAAGGAAAAAACCCTCGTTCTTCATTTTTAAATAAATAAATAACATTGTAATAAATCATACATAAATAAAAATTAAACCCCTACCTTTTTTCGTTGTTCGTTAATGGAGTCGTGGTGAAGAAGACAGAGTTTTCGTCATTCGTCACATTTTCCAAACACTTCCAATTCTGATCTCGTCTATTGGTTCATTGAAGACGATGAGGAGGGAGGATTGGTCATCGAATATGTTCCACATTGGTTGCTTCCACAAGGTGCTTATGAGGAAGAAGTCGAAGACACTCCTTACCTTCATTCGTCATTTTAAAAACATGTTCTTTGTTCTTCATTGGAGAAACTAGTTCTTCGTTGGAGAAACCAATTCTTCATTGGTGAGATATTTTCTATCAAAATATCATTCCTCTTTTTCCAACTAATGAAATGGTATCCCATAATAATAGATTATAAAATCTATTTAGTGGTTTGGATAAAAATTCAAATTGGGTGAATTAATTACATTGGATCCACATAATTAATTCATGAGGTTGGCATAATTAAAAGAGGGGAAGGGTTGACACCATTATGTTAAGGGAGTTCAGGAGGATATCCATCATTACTGAGGGGATATGCAAGGTTTTCATATCCTACCATTATTAGTGGGGTTTAGTCTCAGGTGGTCCCCACATCATAACCTCTCATGGGAGGTCAGGTTATGGTGGGCCCCACCACCGTAACCTCACATTGGAGGATAAGGTGTGGTGGTACCCACCTCCAACATCCACATGGGTGGTTATAATAGATAAAAAAACATGCATTTATTTTATTTTATTATTCTCATGAAAACCCCCAAAAGAATATCTTTCATGCTCGACCAACTGTCGTCGAGGTGAAGGTCTTTTAAAGCGAACACGGGTGCTGTAAGTTCAACGATGCCATCAGATTTCAATTCCAAGCACCAGATCAAATGTTATAAAAACCCCTCTCATACGTTTATTGAACATACTCGAAAAAAACTTTAGAAATTGATTTCGGGCACACCGGGTCACAGAATCACACGTCATCAATTTTCACGGACTCGTAAAATTTCCAATTATTTAAAAAAATTACATGGGAATTTCATGTCATTACATAACAAGTAAAAACATGTCCGAAGAAAAATCATTTATGACCAGGAATAAATTTATTGGTAAATTTTTAATAAATGAGTAATATAAATCCATATGTAAATAATATGGGGTCTGATAAATATAAATATGGTTATATGGTATATTCTACTAAAAATTACATTATTACAGGACCTTTTATTCTATACATTATATGTTAATAATTAATGTATTAGGATTTCTAGTCTGACATTTTTTATTCGAGACTAATGTCGTATTCACCCCCCATTTATTTTGGGTGGTCTATATGTTAACCATTAATTTACTCATTGATCTTTATCCATAAATCTTGTGGTATTTACATATCGAATTCTTTCGTCCCCTTTATGTGTTTTAGGGTTTAAAAGAAACCAAATCATTATGGTATTTGTTTCTCTATTTTCATTATATGGTATATTAGTCAGGCTATGATTATGAAACCTATATCTTTTCCATAATATAATATATGATAATTTTTTGACAGAAATTTAATTTTATTTTTTATGACATGATGAATGTCTTATTTTCTTTTGGCACATGTATGAATGGTTTTTATTTTGTTGATGACAAGACCAATATCTCCCTCAAGGTTATTGAGAAATGTTAAATGTTCTATGTCATTAGTGGTTACACCATTGTTTATCCCAATCCGACAAAAAGAGGGTAAACTAGAGGTACTATAAGGCCAATGAAAATAGGGTGTATTAGAGGTCATCCTAATCATGAAACGATATGGTACATGAGGGGAATCCCATGACCGAAACAGGTATGTGGGTGATTAGAATAATCCTAACATGATATGAATTTCTTGGTAAGTATCACTATAATAATATTTTCCAATATTATGTATATTCCAAAATTCCATGTATTATTCTAGTTTTATACTATCATGGCCCAATTTCATTGATTACAATTTGATTTATGTCTTATGAGTTGCCAATATTTATTCCATGACTCATGTATATAATCTTCGACCTGCAGGTTATGGTATTCTAATGTTATTATAATATCATCTTGCCCTTTTTTCAGGTTATTATTATGTATCTCCTATAGTTACGCTTTTTTGAAATATTATTTCTCCCATTATTTTTTTTACATTCCCCGGTATATGATGACATGTTTCAAGTAGGAGGATTAATTGGGAATATCATTCTGGGAAATTTATAATGGTTTTCACCATACTAGATTATTATGTTCCAAGATTCGAATGGCACTAAAAATTTATCGATCTCATGCATGTGTTCGTGTAATTTAATTAATATTCATATTTAAATATATAATATACATGTATGAAAAACTTGGGGTTTTATTATTGGTATTAAAGAAAAATATTAGTAAACCTTTGGAAATAAGGATTAGAAAACCTTAGTGCGGTCTTCAATGATAAGTCTATGTATAAGTTAAAATCCAACAATTTTAGTAATTGTCATGAATAGAATTTGATTAAATAGAAATAGTATTGATTGGATATAATTTTTCTTGATTTTGTTGTTCTCAAACTATTAATAGTGTTTATTAGAAAATACGTTTGGTTTTAATTCAATGGTTGGAACGCAAAGAAACCATGTTTCTAATGAATACGATAAGAAATGCCCTGACTAACTTATTGAGAAACTTGATGTTATGGGACATAGAATAGAAAACATGTTGCTATGAAAACACAACTTTATCAAGATATGAATCATGCTAGATGAAGAAATGAGATATGTAGGGAACAAAAGTATATTGATTCCTTCATGAGTAAACGTCCAACTTAATTCAGTGGGTCTTCTAATCCACATGTTACTGAATAATAAATCTGTATAACTGAAATGATAATTTCCAACCTCAGCTGTTCAGTATATGAAAAATTCATTTTTATTATCCTTTAGAAGATGAGGTTTAATAATAGTGGACTCTAAATAAGAATATGAGTCAGTAATCAAATATCAAATACAAGGATTTGGATTATATCATGAAGATATTATCTAATGAGTACGTTCCGTGTGTTCTTAAAATGATGAAGGAGAAATATTTTCTTGAGTTAAATCCAATGGATGAGGAGTTTTTTTGGTTAATACAAGGATAATTTTACAGGGAATGTGAGTTATAGTTATATTATTATCATCTAACCTGAATAGAATGTTGGCAGATTCTTCAGTCACAGAAAAAGACGTATACAAAAGGACTTATCCATAAGAGACACCAATAACTACGAAGAGATTGTATTTTTTGCTAACAATGTGGTAATAGACGTTGGAGTTAAATTTTAGTCTCATGGGTTTGAAAATAAATCTAAGATAAATTCTAAATGAAAAATATTAAAACCAAGGAGAAAATAAGATGAGTATTATTTTATTCTAAACATGTTAAAAGAAATATTGAAGACACAGTTTAAAGGGGACTAGTATATTTTTTATGTGACAGAAAGAAGGTCATATAGAAATTGACTGCCAAAGTGACTGGAAAATGGTAGTTAATAAGGTTAATGTAAAGACAGATTCGTTGAATTCTAACCCCATACTTCAATGATAAAAGTGTAATGAACAGGTGAATTATGCAAATTAGTTCACTAATCTAAGGGTAAATGATGATGATCAACATCATGAATATATTAAATGAAAATAAATTGGAAAATATCATCTGATCACAATTTAAATATGGTGTGTGAAAAATAATTGGTTCAATGATTGAGTATTTATATATTGGTTTTCAAGAATAATGTTTTAGATGTAATTTTATGGTATTACGGAACAATGAAACATCTAAGGATTGGTCAACTATAGTTATTCATTATGGATTTAAAAAAACTTGAACGGTACCAGTAAATATGAAACGTGATTGGGGTGGTAAGGTGATATTAGAAGGGAAGGATAACCAATAATATATGCATTATTGTTGGAAAATAATGAAAAATGTGATGTTTTGATTATGAAAAAATAAACGGAATAATATTGATATCCTTGGAACTAATCAGTAATATGATAAATATGTGGTTTAAGATATAATGGATTTAGTTTTTAGAATTTTGGGATATTTGTTACAAGGAATGAGTTAGTTTATGAAAGAATAAAGTGTTTACAATTATTTTATAGGGATTCTGGTTTTTTACCATTTTAAAATAAAATAAATGATAATAGTTTTCATATGTGTTTTTTTTCAGTTAAGATATGTGTTAAGACATTTGGGGGATATATGTTAAGATTCTTATGGAAATATAGTAACCTATATTCAAATGTTTTAGATTTTAATATTTTATTATGGTTTATAAGAGTTATAATTTTCTAAAATTGTTATGTTTATCATTGGATGTGGTTTAATAAAATACTGTATAAATTCCCCATATGATAATTTATATGTAATGGATACCCTATCATAACCATATTTATGAAGATAAATAGATATCAAAGGAATAAATTTTCATCCCATTATAGATATTATGATCCACTAGTTCTTTTTTCCATCATAATTTTATCACCATTTCAAAAACTAAGATATGAATAGAAAATTGATATATTCATAACCGATGGATAATATTGTGTATATAAAATAGAATGAAATAATGTATATATTCTTGTGAGAATTATTATATTTTTTGATAGGAATCGTGAAACAAAAAAATTATCCTAGTACCTTCATTATTGATGAATCAAATGGTCCATTATATAGTCATACAATTCTATTTTTTTATGGTAAACATTATAATGAATATGTTCTCTATCAACCTCCATCAGAACATGATATTTTGTTATTGATCATATGCCTATGTTCTAACATGCCACTAATTTTCTCCTACGTACAAAATTTATGTGTTACATTGGGTAATAGTTAGGTTTTTAAAGTACTTTTTT
This sequence comes from Viscum album, assembly GCA_963277665.1. Taxonomy (NCBI): domain Eukaryota; kingdom Viridiplantae; phylum Streptophyta; class Magnoliopsida; order Santalales; family Viscaceae; genus Viscum; species Viscum album. Next base: position 1,882,540,850 of record OY728136.1, read on the forward strand.
AATGGTTATTTTAGTATTTATTTTTACGGTGTCGGTTTCTATGAATGTAAACATCATGTAATAAACCATTGATGATCGAGAAGATTTTCAAGGTAGAAATTTATTTAATGGGGGGTATAATCTAACAACACAAAAATTTTACAAAATGGGATTTAAAATTAAATTGTTTTGTATCTTTTACTACACCCAATGTATATATTATATTGTGTTAAATGCCACTACAGGTTTATATTGTGCTCCACATAACATTGAGTTTCATTGATAACTTCTTTTTCATGTCAGGCCTTGACACACATTGGATTAATATACTACTACTCCTATTATTATTATATTTTTTAACTATCCATTTAGATGTAGTTAATAAATATGATTAAATGAGTAAGGAAATGAATTCTATGGTTACCAACTAAATAATTACAAAGATAAAAACTAATATAATATAAAGGATTTTTTTATGAAAAAATGTATATTTACAGAAAAGGGTTTTTAAATTAACAAATTAAATTAATCTCTATTAGTGATGGATTTGAATGTTATATATTTTTTCAATAATCAATATTTTTTTAAATTCATCTAATAATTTTTATTGGTATAAAATAAGAACAAATGTATTTTGAAGCCTAATTTATTTTCTAAAAGGTATTTTTTCACCCATTTAAATAAGGAATTATCTATAAACAAAATTCTGAAAATTTTATAAATTATAATTGAAAAAATTAAATTATTCTTTTAAATGGGAATATAACAATTTAACCTTGATCATTTTTGGTTATTTTTTTAATATGTTTCAATTTTTTATGAATAAGGAAAAACACTCCATTTTAATGAAAAAAACATATCATATAAATGAATTATAAAGATAAATTGAATTTAAAATTGGTTTTAAATTATCATTACATCAATTATAAATATATATTTCAAATTTATGACATTTTAATATTTTTTATATTAAATTTTCATATAAAAACATTTCAATGATTTGATCATTTTCACTAAAAACCCAATTTTAGGCACCAATTATGGGATTAATTTTAAATTAAAATTATCCACTTATTGTTATTGATTTTATTAAAAAGGTATTCAGTATTTTGAATCATAAGATAAATATTTACTTAATAGGTCACTTTTATTTTGGGACAATATAAAATGTAAAATTCCTAATTTTTATTAGAACAATTAAAGTTAAATCATGTAATTTAGGGTAAAAATAATTATAAAAAGGATTATAAAAATAAATTTATAATTTTTTGAATTTAATAGGTTGAGTTAAATTAATCCAAAAAAAAATACTTGGCATGAATTTATAAATTATTTGTTCCACTATGATGACTTTAAACTTTTTATGGTGTTTTACTTTACCAAAATTAAAACATTCCACACTAATGTTTTCAATAGGTACGTAATTTATAATATATGGTCATCTAGAACCTATGATTTACCAAAAATATTATTTTTAAATATAAAATATTCATCTTCAACATTTAAATTTATTTTGATTTTTTAGGTATTAAATAGTTACCTCAATGTCTTACATGACGATAATGCAATAATTATTATAATAATTAGAAAAATAATACAATGATATCAAAATTATTAAATTAAATACAAATTTAGATAATTAATGTTATAAAATAATCTTATAGATTACCTTTACATATTTGGTCTTTATTTAAAGTGTTTTATGATGATATCACACTTTATTGATTTTTGTAAAACTCAATGTAATAAATAGTGTCAAAATTAACATCAATTATATTTTCAAAATAGGTTTAATTTTTATTTGATAAATATATATGAAAACATAGTAATTTTATAATGAAAATAAATATTTTCAAAACATTTTTCCAAATAATATTAATTTTTATTATGAGAAATTGAAAGACATCCCAGCCCTCTAATATAAAAGGTGAAATTTTCTTCTATTTTATTCACACATAAAATCCTACTTGTTTTAGACACAATATATCCAAATATAATCTAAAATTACCTTCATTAATCCTAGAAGCCTATTTATTAGCATAAATTTAAAAAATTATATCCATTGGTGGAATCCAAAACAAGATATCCAAAGAAGAGGTAACGATCATCAAAGAACATTTTTGTATTATTTCTTCACTAAACCCCCTAATTGTTTTAATATAAGTTTTATATAATAATTGTAAAATCCCTAATATTAATATAATTTTTATGTTATTTTTAAAACCTAAAACCATACACAAATACATCAAATGGGATACACAATTATCGTTTCTATGAGTGGAGAACAACTACATCATTAACCAATGTCATTGGATCGTTCATTAACACCATTTAAGATTGATAATAATTAATTATATATAAATTATATAGGATTATATTATGTTTATGATTTTAATATGTTTTTTTAATTTTCATATCATATACACGTTCAGCTTTATATTTTGTAAGAATACAACCAGGTCATTCATGTGTATAGAGGTCTACCGCCTCACGAAGTGATGTTGTTTAATTCACACATTATATGGAAATCATTAAGGATAGAATTAATTAACATATGTTATAAATATGAAATAGAAAAATTATTATTTATCTCTAATATATCATATAATTTCCTTTCATTAAATTCGCTAAGGAAATGAAAATTCCATTCATACGTACGTTTGACTCACCACATCTATGATAAATGTATTATATTTTCTACATATAACTATTATAAATTACAATAAATACATATATAATAAATATATATAATATTTTTATCGTGTTTATAGATATTATTATATTAATATCTATGATGGAGGACGATGAATAATAAGTCAAATTATATATGAAAAACCAAATAGTTATTACATGAGATATATCATTAACATGGAATTTTTAACAAAGGAGTAATATAAATTTATATGTAAAAAATATATGTAATGATATATATATATATATGATTAAATGTTATAATCATGATAAAAATTAATTTATATAGTATATTAGAATTTTTACCATGTATGTCAATACTAAAGGAATGCTGATTTCTAGTCTCACTATTATTTCTAATGTCCTTGTTGCATATTCATCAATCATTTGTTTTGTGTGGGTTATATAATTACCATTATGTATTATATTTTCATTATCCATAAATATATGGGTATTTAAAAATACATTTTATCGTATATATTTATTGGGATTTATGGTTCAAAAGATACCAAAATGGGTTTGTAATTTTGTCTTAATTTTTCTTATTTTTGAACCATGTTATTCTATGATTATGAAACTAGTATCTTTTCCTAAAGTTATGATATGAATAAATGTTTGTGACCTCCATTTAATTTCATATAATATGAATTTATGAATCTTTTATTATCTTATTTCACATGTAAATATGTTTTTCATTATGTGATGGGTGGGGCCTATATCTCCATCCAATGAATTCGGTAATGAAATTTTTTTTATGAGCTCGAAGGGTACACAAGTAGTCATTCCATGACCAAAACCATAGGTTAAATGGGAGGTCATCATATTCCCATAATAAAAACGAACAAAAAGAGTAATCTTAATCCCATAACTAGAGGGTAAGAGAGATTTCATCCAAATCTCGAAGAAGGTACATGGGTGATTAGCCCAAGGATAAAATTATATAGATATATTGGTAGGTGTCATTGAGAAAATATTATATAAATGTATCTATATGACATATATTTCATGTTTTGTGTTATTTTTATACCCTCATGGATCAAGTAATTTGATTACTTTATGATTCATTTATTATGATCATAAAAACGTTATATTACTACTCTGGTATGTGATCATTGACATGCATGGTAAGATCTCCAAATGTTATAATTAGGTCCTCATGGCCTTATGTTCTTGTTATTATTGTGTGGCTCCTTTTTTACCCTTATTAAGATTTTGACTTCACCCTTTCATGAGTTTCCATTCCCTAGTTTATGAATAATTGTTATCAATATGAGTACTAAAGGGGAATATATTTGTGGGAAATAATAATGATAATTCACTACACTAGAAAAATGTACCATGTTTCCAAACTAACTATATTATTTTGAACCTCATATATGTGTTTGTGTAATATAATAAATATTTATCTAGAAATATGTAATAACCATGTATGGAAAGACTAGGTCACTAGAGGTTAAATCTTAGATAACATGGCACTGTTCCCCATTGTATTGATCATCTATGTATTCTAAAGATCATATTTGTATCCCATGATACAAATTTAATTAAAATGTAACGCTTTTTTCATATTGAGTCACAGAATTACTTATTCAATGTGTTCTTCTACAGATTCAATTTTACAAGAATCATGAAAAAAAAAATTAATAATTGATAAAATATGAATTTGTTTCTTTACTTTTAAAAAATACAATTTCAAAAAAATAATTCAATAATATCCACTAGATTTTTTCCATACTTATTTTTCATTTATTTAATCAATTTATTTACTGTTTTAATTAAATATTAATAGGCCTTAATATTTTTTGAGTACTATATAAAAATTAATTCATCGAGTGCATCCCCAAAATTTATTTTATTTGTTTATTTTTTGGGATGAAAAAATTCCATTAGATGATTCAGTGTGTTTTTAATTCCATTCCATATTTTAGATGGAATTTTCTATACCCATAAAATATTTAATAAACTCTTGTGGTTATAAAAAGAAACATAATTTTTTTCTAAGTACTCATGTGAGATGAATCATTAAATAATCATTTTTCTCTATGTTTTTTACCCAGTGATTTCATCATTCCATAATTCCATTATATTGTTTTGTTCTTACTAAATATACATTATTTTTAGTACCATGTTTTCAATGATAATTTTCAATCTCATTGGAAATGTACTATATTATATAATTTCATCCAAAAAAATATCACAGTTCATTTGATTTCATCTTTTCTCTTCCCCATAACATTATTATACAATAAAACTATTACTTTTGTGAACATATGATCATGTCAAACCATATAATTCTAAAATATTTCTCATATAAAATGAAATACTAGTCACTAGAGGTTCATATATAAGTAAATTAACCACAACCATTAGGGAAGAAATAATTTACCAAACCAAAATATCTCTAAATATTTGTAAGTTATAGATTTCAAACCATATTTTCTATTATCATATCATCTCAATTAATTTCCCAATAACTATTTAAAATTTTAATTTCTATTACTACATGTAATATTGCTCAATTATTTATTATTTTTTTATTAACATGGGACATCCTATAGTGTAAAAACCTATTTTCTTCTTCCACTATTGAATACATGTTTCATTTATTCTATCAAAGTTATATAGATTATTATTTTTTCACCAATTCCTTATAAGATATTTGCATGGATGTCCATTGATGTTTTATCGATTTCAACTAACCGTGTCATTAATACCTGAGTAACAAATATTACTTATGAAAAAAATATTATGATTAATTAGATAAACATAAATAGAAATTGTATTTTTTGAATTATTTTTAATTATTTTTTCCTTCCACTTCCATTAATATTCACCGCTGTATTATTTCTTAATTGTACATCTCATTCAACTATTACATTAAAATGTTAAATGAATTTATATTTTCCATAATACGAGATGAACACAATTTATTGACATGAAATTTTAATATTTATTTTCAACTAATTAAATATTATTTTTATTAGTATTATACATGTAGAACAATGAACAAAAATGATACTACAATATTTCATTTTAAGAAAACATTAAATGTTTTATTTTATTACTATATTAATATAGCCATTAATTTGGTTTATATAATTAGTTGAAACGATATTTTTAAATATATGTAAAAAATCATGTTTTTAATACAAATTATTTAATGAAATTCATTATGTGTATTCATTGACTTATATTATTAATCTATGCCGAAAAATTTTCTATTTTAGACGTTATAAATTTATTTTCTAAATTAGTAAATATATTATTTCAAAATGAGGATAAAATATATATTTTATGAAAATAAAATTTTAACACTAATTAAAAATTTTTTCATAGAAAAAAATAAGAATATATAATATTTAAAATTATTTTTATTCATCAAATATTATTCATTATATTTCATTTGTGATTTTTTGGATATTTAAAAAATAATAAATTTTTGGTGAAATGTTCAAAATATTGTATCTAGAAATACTATGAATATTAAAACTTCATTAGAAAATAAGCATGAATAAAAAAATTATGAAGTATTTTTTAGGAAAAAATATTTATGAAAAAATATTTATTTATCATATATATAAACTTTTATTCCTAATTTATAATCACATGATTATCATTTTGAAACCAAATTAATATTAATTATAAATTTAGATTTTATGCATTATAAATTTATTATTTCAAAATTAATTTATTTAAATTTTACAATTTAATAGTAAGTAATGGTTTACATATTTGTAATCATAATATAAAAATTAACTACCACGGTTAATTATTTTCAGTTATAAATATTATTTCATTAGAGAAAAAAGTTTTACCATGGTAAATTAACTCTTTGGTAAATGTTAAAACTAAGTAGAAAATAACTACAATTATTTAAAATTTTCTAGAAAATGTGTGGATTAGGGGATTTATATAAAAAAATTCACCTCTTCTATTGTTATTTATTTTGTATCCACATTCCCTATGAAAATTGTATTCTAAAGACGTTGTGTAATTAAAAATGGTGAAAGTGATATTCCCATCACTATAAATAGAGAACACTTCCACTAGTGAAATAAAAATATATCCATTAAAATTTAGCATATGTGCCTACCTATTTTTTTACTAATATAATCTTCTTTATTATTAAAATTATATCCATATGTTTTTATCTTAAGACCTCAATTTCCAATTGAACTTTTAACAGATGTCTCGAACTCTCAATTGTAGAATTATGCACTATTCAAAAATGTTTTTTATATCATTATCATCCGGAAACATTAAAAAAGTATTCCTAAAATATGACTATATTGAAATTATTATCATAATAATATTGATATGATATTATAATTTCTTTAAACCATCATCTATTCCACTCTCATATATTGTAAAAATTAAAATGTTCTTTATGCCTATGTGAAAACAATCACTCCCATGAATGATGTGTTTAATATTTCATCCCTACCAAACAAGAATGTTTCATAAATCTTATTTGATAATTAAATATGATATTTTTTAAAAAAAATTACCTTATAACAAAAAAACCATTTATTACCATCAAATTATTCTATGTAAAATATTTTTATACCTTTATATGTGCAGACTACATCATCCACTAATGGAAGTTTTTAATTGTTGATCCCCACTATATGTAGATGGTTCCAAAAAATATATATGACTATATAGATATAAATTATTCATATATTTATATGGAAAATATTGATCTAATATTATGACAAAAATTAAGGATCATTGTTAATTAATATGTTTATATATATATATATATATTACTCAAAAAAGGAAGTCAATGATATTTTTCACTCAGAACACTCCCATTAATCCAATAAAATAAACATGGGGATGTATTAATCAATGATGCCTATGTATTAAAATATTTTTTATAATACATTAATTATGATATTAAAATAAAATAATGTGTATCTACTTCCCCATTAAAAAATATGTGGAAAAAAATAAATATTACAACATATAAAAAACAAATCAATACATCAATAAATAGTGAAAATAAAAATAAATATTATAAAAAAATATTAATATGGTAATATATAAGAATAATATTATGAAATGTGTTATTATAATAGTAAATGTTTTTAATCATGTTTTTAACAACCTATCATCGAATCTAGGAATTAATGTGATGTGTTTCTCGCGATTTTTTTTCACTTCATGACTTTAGCCATATCACAAAATTATAATCACTTTCATGGTTCGTATATTACCCAAAAAATTATCATAATTTTCCTGAGTAAAAAAGGGAGTAAAGTTTCATCATAAGTACTATCTTCCCATGGAATATTGGTTAAGGCTTACCAATTACGTATGGGTTTCTAATGCCACTTTGATATCGTTTGTACATATTACATATTCATGAATACTTTTATTGGTTCATGTTCATCAAAATGATATATTTTTAGTTTAATAATTAAATAAATAATTAGATTAAAAAATTAATAACATTTTGTACATTCCTTGGTTTTTTAATTTCAAGGGTAACACAATTGCAATGGTTTTATTTGAATCTTTCTATCACATTGATTTTGTTAAAAATGAATTTATATATAAAATAATATTATAAGATATTTATCTATAAAACCAAAAAAATATTATTTTAATGTTGTATTTGTTGAGTATTTATATTTCTTGTATCAGTTTCATTTCCATTTTTTATAATTTACAAGATGTGTTCATTATGAGGTAATTGGACAACACATCTTATTTTATTAAAACAATGTTACTCTTTAATGACCATATTCATTTAATGAAATATTTATGTACATATCTATGTTAAAATAATAGATTATATGGTTTTTAAAATATTTTTACATTTATTTTAATGTTTCAACAAAATCAATATAAATTTTCCACACATTATATTTTGGAAAATCTATCATTTTTAATGATTTTATTTTGATATAATGATTTTTCTATTATGAGAAATTTTCTTTATAAATATTCATTTCTCATTTTTAGTTTTCTTTTCAAATTTTATCCTTAAATATGTATTACATAGAAGAAAATATTAATATTTTTTAAAACTAAATGTCCTATTTTGGAACGTATTTCTTGTTTTAAAATGGATTTTAAATGTGCATGTTTTTGAGAAAAAATGTTTTTGGTTTTTATCTTCTCTCACAAAATTAATTTAATGGAATATATGTTTAATAATTTTATTTTAAAAATGCATTTTGGTTGAAAAAGAAATTTATAATCTATTTTATCCTGATAAAAATATATCATTTCGAAGAATTACGTTTAAGGGTATTTCAATCATTCCAATAAGGGATATTTATATGGGTTATAAAGGTGATTTAACAATTAACATGAAGAGGGTATTTTTTAGATATATCAATATATTTTTTATCCTTTATTTCAAACTTGTAAAATTTTCTTTTCATTCCATCAAAATTCATTCTCTAAATTTTTTATATTGATGAGGTTTTATGGAAATTTTAATGAAACTAAATCCTACCCTATTCATTTTATAATCTATAATGAAATAATTTTTTTAAATGATTTAGTGGTATACCTATGTGTATTCTATTATTATGTAAAGGGTTGAGACCTTGAAATCCAACAAATGAATTGGTTATTTATTTATATCCAAAAAGATAATTATGGGAATAATGTATTTAATTTAACACCACTATAGGAATTATGATGTTATGTGCGCTTCATTATATTATGGGAATCATTATGTGTTATATTACCCACTATTTTATAAGAATTACACTGTGAATTTTTCATCATTTTGTCGTGGGAATAATGATGTGTTGTCTTTGGTTCAATGTTATTTAATCAAGGAGCAAGACATGTACCACTATGTTTTTGGAATCTAAATATGGTACATATTCCACTATGTTATGAGAATCAAGTATTTATATATACTCCGAAAAGTTATTAGAAGAGGGTTTTGGTTCTTGATCTACTATTTTTTTATTTATATGCTTATATGTGGGAATAATTATTATATTTCTAATTTTAATGAAGTTACATGGTCTTATGTTTTCTGTTATAAGGAGATTCAAGATTTATTTATAATAATCCATGATTATTTTTGGGTGATCTAATAATGTTATATTCATTGATATTGCTTTTGTTCTCATACCAAAAAGATTATCTAATTTATCATTTATATTCATCAATTAATTTATTTTATGTTTTCCTATATTGATCATATTGTCTCGCCCCTTCGATATGTTTCCTTTAACCATGACAAAATGTAAGGTATTATGTAAGTTATGTCCATAATAATATCATTTGAGAAGAATTACAGTGGGAGATTGTGATGATTATTCCGAAATAGGTTGATTATGTATATATATTCAAAAGAAAAAAACCATTAGTTATTGTAATTGAACAATTATTGTGAGATGCAATGCTTAAAATAAAAAATAGGTGTATCTTAATGTTGGGACATATCAATTTATTTCAATGAAAAATTTAATGTATTTGTTTTCCAAACTAAATATTGATGTTTGGTTATGGGGCATCTCAGTTGATATCCGAATATGGTTTATTGATAGGATCAAATGGTGTTGTACTATCTCCACCACAATATTTCCTAATATCTATCAGTTCCGCAAGGTTTTTTTATAAATTAAGTATCACTAACTACTGTTGGGTTTATTTCCTCCCACCAAAAAGAACGCCAAATCATGGGGAGGAGGACACCCGAGGTCAAATTTCTTGACTAAAAACCATCCATTCCAAATGTTGGATTTGTGTTAAATTCATCATAATTTGAAAATAACTAGCCAAATCATGAAATTTCTTATAAATAAACCCCTTTTCCTAGTGTACACAATTCTATATGATGGGACAAACAAATATATCACTCATCACATTCACTCAAAATCAAATTAGTTAGACTATATTAATAATCCAATTTCTATGATTAATTAGGGATGTTATCCCCCTACAACAATATCGTCTACTTTGGCTCACTAACTAATGATTTTGTTTATCTTTAAGATGCACATCATTATAGAGGCACCACCCTCAGATACATGAAAATTCATTGTGATGGGGAGGAAAATAAATGATGATTATATTTCATTCTTAAGACCCACAAATGACTAATTATGTAATGCCCTGACCCCAGTTATCTTGAGTTGGTGCATTATTTTAATACATTTGGCATGATTACAAGGAATCAAGTCCTGAAGGACCGATTAGTTTAGCAGGCTTCAAAAATAGATTACATACATGAAACTTACATATCATTATAAAATAAAAAACAATAACAAAATTGGCTCCATTAAACACATTCATATCCATTAATCTATCCTTGAAGATCAGTCATAAAATACTTCTTCACATCCAGGGAAAATTAAAACATATAAAGGTGTGAGCATAAATGCTCAGTAAAGATAACAATATAGCAGAAACTTTCATAAGTAATCATAAACATTTAAGGCAATGTATAAAACTAAAATAATTCCTTTTAAACATAATCTTTATCATAATATGGAAAAGATAAATCAAATAATCCCATTTACATAATCACATGGATATTCTACTAGTCTAATAATCACATGTAATATCAATAGATAATTTCATAATGATAGAATGCATAATGTTGGAATTCATAACCACAAAGTCAAGGCCTTATCCCAAGACATCAAATAATATTTTTTCATTTCCTTCTTACAATACAGTAGTTTGTCACATTAGACCTATCGATGCATCGGGGAAATATAGTGGTCTCCCCCAGTCACTTAATAAGCCCAATGCATTTCTTAGAAGAAATGGTTTAAGCATATCATAAACATTCATCTTAAAACTAGCATACGAAATGTCAATAATATATTAACAAACCATGAATGGTATAAAAATAACCCATCCACAGTAAAAAAAATTAACAAAACCTTCAATATAACATTGAATATTTGTATCATAATAAATCATCCCTGATCAAGAATAATATCCCATAAAGGATGTTGACATAGTTGAAAATGATCCAAAAAAATCTTTGACAGAAATTCCCATTTTACATGAAATATTTTAAAAGTCACATAATTTATTGATGAATTCATTTAAAATATAGTTTTGAATCAAAGTGTCTCATACCTCTTTGAACCTTTTGAAATGAATTAACATTTATAACATTCGAGTCGATAAAAATAAATCCATAAAACCATTTTGAAAACATTGAAAATAATGAAAAAAGCATAAAAGAATTAATATTTAAAACATTTAAAATTTTGTTTTAGTAAAAGAGTCCCTTAATAATAATCCCTTTGAAAACTCTTTTATGAAACTTGGACATGGATAATAAATATGTCCTAGTAGATACTCACGCAAAAACATCCTCAGATAATAAAGAGACTGTGAAATTAAGCCTTACATAGTACATTTCCTTGGTTAAGGGTACATTAACCTCCTGTATAATAGCTAAATCATTTTTATTAAATAGTAAAAGTACCAAATACATAAATATGATATCATATATGATCTTATAATATTTCTTTGTTAATAATACTTTATTAGTATCATCATTTCGGGTGTTAACTGATTCAATTTCTTTTATATACATGGATATGTAAGACATGTTTTTATAAATTTCATGTATTTGATTCATTTCTAGAATGATATTATGTTTCTAAACATTATTTTTATTCGTAATATGAAAATTAATCTTTAATGATTGTGATGGGGGAATTTATCTCATCATATTCGTGGAGACGATAATCTGTAGGTACGCACGAGCGACAATATCAATATATTGATGGTGAAATCATATCAAATAGGATGGTATATCATATATACAGAATAATAAACATGATATATTTATTATTTATATCAGTTATACTAATTATTAAACCCATCCAAAAAATGAAGTGTTCGAATAACAAACTACACCACGACATGGAGACCGTAAGCCATGCGTACTCATTTATGTTTCCTTTTTCATTCATATGGTGGATAAAATAATGAATATGGTTGTGCCATATTTAAAATAACTTAAAAGTATATATAAGATACTGTTGTTATTATTTTAGATTGAAAACAACCAAGAAAGAGGAAGTGGATGAAGAAAAGAACATGAATGAGGTGATGAAATATTTACCAATTACTCGGGTTCTTCCTTCTAATTTAATCAATGGAGATCATTAATGTGTATTCTTGACCAAATGAAGGTCACTATGATGAAGGGAGGAAATATGGTAAGATATTTGGGCTGGGTTTAGCCTACCAAAATTTCTTTGGAGGAGTGAAATTAAGATAAGGGGAAGTACCCTTTTATAAGAGTGGTGAGAGTCACTTTAGGAATAACATGAAATATTATTTTATAATAAAAAAACTCGGTTTCTAATAGCCCCAAAATGATTTATTTAATGGATAAGGTATGGATGGATCAAAAACCAGTCAAAAAATATGTTTTATATAGGTTTAGTTCGCCATATTGACCTTATATTTTACTTTTAACTCTTAGTTAATTTGTTTGACATTTACCATGTCTCTTTGTATTTTTATATTATATGTTTAATAAACTGACTATAAAAAGCCAAGAGAACAAAAAGTGGTTCATTATTAATATTTATAAATGTATCTAAGTCCTTTGGCCGATCCATAGATCTTTATGAATATAATTCCAATTAATAACTTTGTATTTGTTTTAAAAACTCAATAATGTCAATTTTGATACCATTTTTTATTTTGTTTTTTTTAAATCATATAAACATAATTACATAGAAATAAAATTATTTAATAAAACATGACATGTCATATTAACCAATAAAATTAGTACAATTCATCAAAAGTTTCAAATTACATTTATTTGGATATTTATAATAAAAATTATTTTAATCAATCATTAACAAGGTAATTACTACATCATCATTGTGTCATAAATAAATTAAATCTATTAATTTCTAAAAATTATAAATAAAATAAATTTATTTAATAAATTTATTTAGGATTCTATGGAATATTTATAGTCTAATTTTTATTATGTTTAACCCTATATTAAAAATGGTTTAGTTATTAAATTTCAAATTTAACTCTTTTAAATATTCATTAAATAAAATGATAATAAATGTCCTAATAAAATCCAAGTGGGTAAAAGAGGTCATATTTTATTCATAAAGTTGTTTCTGGTCGAATTACACTTATCCAATAGAAATAGAACAATTTTTTTGGTTTTTATAATATCTGTTTTTTCCTTAATTTCCCTATTTACGTTTAACTGTGTTAAATAAACGAAAAAAGTTACGATTAACAAAAAATTATTTTCATCTTATTGAACCACATTTAACATTATGATGTCAATTTTGTCTCTCATAATTTCAAAATTCAATTCATAGAAGTGGTAAAATTACGTTTATGCAAATTTTCAAATGCACCTAAATGGTGGGTGAAAAACGGTAAAACGTTCAATAAACTTTTATATATCTAAAATTATTAAAAAATTACTCCAATTAATTACATTGATTATATATAGGTATTATGTATCTATTTTGACCTAAAATAAATTAAAATAAATAAAATATTTTTTTAAATAAAAAGTCAGTTTTAAACAACAACGCATTGTTTTTCACTATTCATCAAAAATTGAATGTTTTCAGAAAAATACGAAAAATTAACCTTAAGATAATTTTGATATTATGAATTCAAAAATGAATTACATTTTACCAAATTCATAACATATTAGTTTCATTAGTTAATTTAAAATTAATTTCTCATGTTAAAACCAAAAAGCGGGTTTTTTACAAGGCAAAACTATCAAAATATTGACATGTGTTTATGTCAAGTTAAAATGTGAAATTACTTATAATGAGATACATTGTATTAAATTATAAAAATATAATCTAATTATACTTAAAACCCATTAAAATTCATAATTTAACACTATAAATTATTTTGATTAAAAAAGTTGTTTTCAATTAAAACGTTGTATTTCTCACTATTTCTCAAAATATGAAAGATATCAAAAAAGTACAAAAAATTTATCCAAAATAAATTTTTATGTCCCACTTCTAAAAAATTATTTAATTTCATTAAATTTAATATATAAAAGTGTAAAATATTGGTTCTAAAAAGGGTTCACTGTTAAAAATATGAAAAATTGCATTTTTTTAAAATACTTATTTTATCTAAAAAAATGAATTTGTTCTTATATTATGTCTAAGAAATAAAAAATACGGATTTTAAAGTTGTATAAAGTATATAAAAATCAGAATGCAGTTAATATTATTCATAATATCTTTTTGAATAGTTGGTTTGGTAAGTTGTGGTGTGCTCAAACTCGGTATTGCGTGTAATGAAAGCTATTGAATTACATTAATCAGATATCATAATATGAAATCTTGGAGTGTTATATTCTCCCCTACTTCAATAAATTGAGTTCCCACAAATTGAAATTTTTCTTTTCAATTAAAAGGATATAAATAGAAAAATACCTTTGTGGAAAACCCACATCGGAAATTACATTAATTAAATTTATTCTTAATAAGAGGGAAAGGGAATGAAAATTTCACCACCCATTTATGATCTTGATTAAGAGAACATTGGTTGTAATTAGAGACACATAATTGGGGGAAAATGTAAATATTTATAAGGAGTGATTGAGGTCATCAATCACAAACAAGTGTAAAATTGAGGGCTTCAAAGCTATCAATCTAAGATGATGTAAAATATCACCAGTTCAACAAAACATAAGGTATTAGGATAACACATTTTTTGGTTTTATGACCCCCTTGTTAAAGTTTAATAATTAATTTATTTACATAATTAGAAGGAGAATATATATATATATATATATATATATTAGAAGCAGAGTTTCATCCTTCAACTAATTCCTACCGTAAACCCATCTTTCACTCTAAATGATAGTAGAATTAAAAAATATTCTATTTATCCATATTTAATAGGATTGAAAAAATAATGAATTTATTATTCATTTGTCATAATACTTGAAAAAACTAAATTATAAAAACTAGGATATCGCGTAAGCTAATGGTAGGTGATACACCATGTCACCCTTCAGTTGCTAGTTCAAGTCTCATGGCCTTGCCGGATGTGATGGGTTGTCACCCAACCTCTAGGCTGTCCTTTTTATAAAAATCCAATAATGATCTTAAGAAGTGTTTTATCTGTAAAAAATACTATCCATTGTTTAACTTGATATATTCCAACCTTTATACTTATCCAAAATACTTATGTCCAAACTCACAGTCCAAAACTAATATGGTCCCAAAACATACATGTGAATACCTTCACCGTGTATTATTTGAAAACATTGTTACACCCTGAATTACCATAAAACATTATTTATTATATTCATGCTCTATTATTTATTTTATAATACCATATAAATTCCTTATATGCAAAAAATTTGTGAACTCCAACAATGATGGAATTTAAAAATCATTAATATGTTTCATGGAACAAAATAATATCAAATATAATTTATCCAAATCAATCATATATTATTCCAAAATCACTACCTTAGTATCAGAAGCATATTATGGTTTATCTTTCGCTCAGTCGTATATTTTCCAAAAAATTTAATCTGCTATAGATTCACTTTTCTTGGTTCCACACAATCCCAAGTCCTTAATGAAATATTACTACAGTACAATCCTTATATACTCTATAATTCTTATAACATGTAAATAATTAATAAAATACTCAAAGGAAGCAATAATTTAATAATAACATAAGAACTCTAATCATTCCTCTTCATGTTTAGAATTATCATAAATTGATTATTATCCAATATTATCATTTGGGGTATTCTCTGATGATTTGGACATTAATTCTCGTAGTGTCCCATGTCGTTGTAGATAAAGCATTGTACATTTAAAACCTTTTTCATACCCTTTCAAACACGTACATAGTGTCATTTTTCTCCACACTTATTAAAAACACCCATTCCGGTCAAGAATTTACTAAGGTGACTCTTTCCAAAGTTATCACATATGGGAAAATCCTTCTTTCCCATCATCCCTTTATCCATATTTCTCTCTTCCATTCTTTTCGACTCTTGCTTCCCTTCAATGCCATAGGACTTAGAGAATTATTTACTTATCTTATTAACACATGATGTTATTTCTTCATATGATGAGATTTTATAGGAGACTATTCCCCTTATTATTTTGGCTTAATATGCTAAAATATAGGATCCTTCATAATCCTTCGATCATGTGTATTGCTAGAATTCTCATTACTTCTACTAGGTTACATTTCTATACAATAGGATACACTAGGTTAGTTTATGAATTTCAATTCATAATTCCAAACTTGTAAAATACCAAATGTAAATAGAAAAGATAATGCATATAATCTACAATAATAAAATATTTTTTGGGGAATTATTTTCTCCTAAATCCATTATAATGGCTTGTAATGAAAATTTGAATTATCCTAAGAAAATCCCCTGAGACTTTCATAACGAATAATTCTACAAGGCCCATTGTCGTGTACATGATACCCCAGGTGAAGCCCAAATCTCATTGTCGGAGTTTTCACTCCTAGGTACATATGATCCAGAGCCCTCTCCACCTTCTCATATCTAGACAGAGATGTATTTCATGGAAAATACACAAAATATCTACAATAAAAAATTCTAGGAATGTATTATATAGTAATCCTCAAATACTATCTTACGGTAATGTTCATTAATCATAGTTTATTTAAATCTATTTTAATGGTTACTTCTAAACTTCATCTGATACCAACTATAACGCCCCGACCCTAGTTACCCAAAGACGATAAATTATTTTAATACATTTTCATGACTATAAGGAATCATGTACCGAAGGACCGATTAGTTTAGCAGTCATGGAAAATAGATTACATATATGAATCATACATTACATTACTAGATGAAAAACAAAAACAACATGGTATCCATTGACAACATTTATATGCCTTAATTATCCTTGAAGGGTAGTCATAATATAAACTTTCGCAACCATGAAAAAATAAAACATAGAAAGGGGCGATCTCAGATGCTCATCTCTCGTTAGATCCTTCGGACTTCAACTCTACCTCTGATCTATTCATCCTGACATTTGTGGCTCGGTTTCATCAGCGGAGGACCTTGGGTGATGTGTTTGACCGATTTGACTTTGAAGCCTCAGATCTGTAAGATCGTGCAGTTATTGGTCTCCTTGATCGAAGGCATATCATGGTCCGGTTTGAATCGACATAGGATCTTGTCACTGTGTGGTATAATGCCCCCTGAAGATGCTGCGGTTCGCCTCTCCATCTCCATCGTTGGAACTTTGAATTTCATATTCAGAGGGATAATCCGAGCATGGCCATATGGGTATGTTTTCCCGGTCTCCCACATCCCTTTCAGGACCCTTCCATCTTGCCTCTCCTTGGAAATATGATTGGTCGTTACCTATGTTCGGATTCAAAAACTAATGTTGTTTGCAACCCAATATTCCCGCGGATATGTGTGGAGGTTGATGCTTCAAGAACCCCAGTTGAGTGGGTGTGGATCACCAATGGGAAAGATTTACGGTGGAGGCAAGCCGTCAAGTTCAAGTCATGTACAGATTATTGTGGATTATGTTATAGGTTGGGTCACGGTACTGCGTCTGGCCGAAATGGTTACTTGAGTAGGCGGATGTGTAGATGGGGATCAGATGATGCTGTTGGTTGTGATGTTTTTGGTGGGGCATCTTTGAAGTTGCAGGGGATAAATTTATCGGATGGTGGGATGCAAAATCAACCCGTTAGGGAGGAGGCAGGGATTGGTGATGAGGGAGTTTTTCTAAAGAAACCAAGTGTGGTGCCTACTGAGCTGAGGGTCAAGGATGTCTTCCATAGACTGTTGGAGGATTTGGGGGAGGTAGTTTCTATGAGTGGCAAGGATCATGCTTCTCTTGTGTTCTCGCCTATGGTTGAATGGGGCTCTGATGAGCCCTCTTTTGTTGTGGGTTCCTCCATGGAGGTGTCTACCATCCCTCTGAAGCAGGTGGTCAGTGAAGATGGTGTACTGGTTAGAAGGTCTGATGGGTTGAAGACTGATTCTTTGAAACAGGCTACTTGAGTTTCCCTTAGTAACCGGTTCTCTAGATTGGTTGATGGTGTTTCAGATATGGACCATGCTGGGGGTATTCCTTCCAGAGTCATTGATCCTAAGGATCAAGGTGCTGCAGTTTTGGGGCTCTTTAATCGCTTTGAGGAACAGGATGCTGGAGATGAAGCTCCTATGACTACGGTGAATGAAAAGAGCACAAAAGAAGATGATAATGGTAATGTTGCATCCTGTGAGGAGGCTGTGATGAATGGGATAAATGTTGGTCATAAGGTTGTGGATCATTCACATTGTCTTGCAGTGATTGACACTAATAGTCGACCTCAAAAAGAAGGGGAGGTGACAGAGGGATATTGTGTTGTGAACATTGCTGGGAACTGAGTGGATTGCACTGAGAGTGATAAAGAATATACTGGTGGAATGCATCGGACTTCATATAGTGATGATGTGCGGGGTGCAAAAAAGAAGTTGTCTGTGCATGATGAAGTGATGACTGCCCCACTGTGAAGGAAGACGAGGAAAGACTATTCTCACCTACCAAACCCAATTTCCACCAGGTCTTCCTTCAGGAAGGAGGGTTGGGCATCGAATTCTTCTTAGGAGTATCTTTCCCTGAAAAAATTGTATCTCAGAAGGAAGTATGCCCCTATTTTGAAGCAATATGATAGTTTAGAGTGGGAATCAACTATGGCGGAGGAAGGACATCATTATGGATGTGGTGATGGGTCTAACTTTTATGATATGTAGTTTTTTATTTTACCTTTTGGTAACTACGTGTTGTATTTTTATTTCTTTTAAAATATGGTAAGGGGCTTTCCTCTAACTAAACTTTTCGGCTAAATTCATAATGCCAGATTTCATAATCACATAGTCAAGGACTTGTTCTAAGACTAAAAATAATATTTTTTCAAGGCCTTCTGCCAAGACAGTAGTTTGTCTCATTATACCTACTGATTAATCGAGGATCTATAGCAGGCTCCACCCGCCACATACTACGTCCAATGGATTCCTCATTTGAAAATATTTAATCATAACATACACATTCGAATTAAAAATAGCATACGAAATGTCAATACATTATCCATAGACGATGACTGGTATAATAATAACACATCTACAGTCAAACATATCACAAAACATTCAATATAATATTGAATATCTGTATCATAATAAATCAACCTCGATCAAAAATAATTTCCCTTAAAATATGTCGACCTATTTGAAAATGATCAGTAAAAATCTTTGAGTGAAATATCCCATTTTCATGAAATCATTTAAATGTCACATTATTTATAAAGGAATTAATTTAAAATGTTTTTTTGAATAAATGTTTCCCATACCACTTTGAAACATTTGAAAGAATTAACATTTTAACACATTCATGCCCATATAAATAAATCCTTAATACTATTATGTAAACATAGACATTAATGAAAAAGGTTTAAAAGAATAAATATTTAAAATATTTAAAATTATTTTTTAGTCAATTATTCACTTCTACATAATCCCTTTAGAAACTCTTTTATGATACATGAACATGGATAATAAATATGTCCCAGTAGATACTCACATAAAAACAACCTCAGATAATAAAGAGATTATGAAATTAACCCTTACCTAGTTCTTTTCCTCGGTTGAGGGTACGTTTAACTAATGTATAATTGTTAAATAATTGTTATTAAATAATACAAGAACCACATACATAAATTTTATACCATATATGATATTCTAATATTGTTTTGTTAAAAATATTTTTGTAGTATCAGAGTTTTGTGTGTTAACTGATTTGTTTTCCTTTATATTCTTGGTAACGTAAGCCATGTTTTTTATGAATCGGATGTATTTGATTCATATAAAGAATGATAGTAAGTTCTTCAAAATTATTTTTAATCATAATAAGAAAATTAATCTTGAATGATTACGATGGGGAATGAATCTCATCGCATTCATGGAGACAACAATCCATATGTATGCACGTGAGACAATATCATTATATTGATGGTGAAATCGTATAAAATATGATGTTATATAATATATATAGTATCATAAAAATTATATATTTATTATTTACATTAGTTATACACTTTATTATACCCATCAAAATATTGATGTGTTAGAATAAAAAACTACACCACGACGTGGATACGGTAAACTGTACGTACAAAGGTATGGTGACATCGTCATTCATATGATGAATTGAATACTGAATATGGTTGTAAAAAAATTTAATACCATCAAAGTATATATAAGATAATAGATTTATAATTTTAGAATTTAATCGATGAAGAACGAGGATTTTGAAGAAGAAAATAACTTCAAAGAGGTGATAAAATATTTACATCATCTCCGGCTTCATCATTTTTATTTGATCAAAAGGTCTCTTTAAGTTGGATTTCTGACCAATGGAAGGCCAATAGAATGATGGTATGAATTTTGGGAGGATATTTGGGTAGGGTTTGGTAGAGCCAAATGGCGTTGGAGGTGTGAAATTAAGATAAGTAAAAGCACCCTTTTATAAGAGAGGTGAGGGTCACTTAAAGAAAAGATTCAAATATTATTTTGTAATAAAATCATTTTTCTTTTCTAATGGCTCAAAAATGATTTATCTAGAGGATAAGGTTGGGATGGGTCAAAAACCCCTCAACCAATATGTTTAGACAGGTTTATGTCACCATATTATCAATATCTTTTAGATTTAACTCTTAGTTAAATAGATTGACATTTACCATTTCATTTTGTATTTTATATTATATAGTTAATAAACACACTATAATAAGACAATCAGACACAAAGTGTTTAATTATTAATATATAAAACTTTATGTATGTACTTTGGCCAAAACATATATTTTTAGGAATATTATTTCAACTAATAATATAGTATTTGTTTTAAAAATTCAATTATGTCAGTTTTGACACTATATTGTATTTGGGTTTTGTGAAAATCATAATAGCATGATTACATAGAAAAAAATATTTAATCAAAACTAAAATTTCATATTAACCTAAAAAATTAGTGGAATTCATCAAAAGTATCAAATTACATTTATTTGGATATTTATAATATCAAATATTTTAATCGTTCATTAATAAGGTAATTATTACATCATCATTGTTTCATAATTAAATTGAATTATTTAATGTCTAGAAATTATAAATAAAATAAAATTATGTAGAAAATATTTTTATCTTTATAATAAATATTTATAGTCTAATTTATTTTGTGTGTAACCCTATATTAAAAATGGGTTCATTATTAAACATTTAATACAACTCTTTAAACTCATCTTTAAATAAGATAATAATAAATGTCCTTATCTAATACAAGTGGAGAAAATGAGGTCATATTTTATTCCTAAGGTTTTTTTGGTCGAATGAAACTTATCCAATAGAATTAGGACATGTGTTAGGGTAATTATAATATCATTTTTACCCTTAATTACCCTATTTACTTTTAACCGTGGTAAATAAGTGTCATAAGTTACCGTTTGCCAAACATTATTTACCCATATTGAACAAAATTTTACTAACTGATTTCAATGGTGTCTCTCGGATTTTTGAAATTCAATTCATAGAAGTGGTAAAATTATGTTTTATACAAATTTGCAAATGCTCAAAGAAGGGGGTAAAAGTCGGTAAAAAGATCGATATAATTTTATATATCCTAACTTATTATAAAATGACTCTAATGAATTAAATTTAACATATATATGTATTATGTATCTATTTTGACATAAAATAAATGAAAATAAATAACTAATTATTTAAATAAAAACAATGTGTTAAACAATAATGTAGTGTTTTCACTATTCTTAAAAAAATGAATGCTTTCAGGAAAATAAAAAAACTATACCCTAAAAAACGGATATTCAGAATTCAAAAATTAATTATAATTTAATAAATTCAAAACATAGTAGTTGCATTAATTAATTTAAAATTAATTTTCATTGACAAAACAAAAAAAGCAGGTTTTTAAAAAGTAAAAACATTCAAAACATTGACATGTGTCTATGTCTAATTTAAATGTAAAATTTCCTATAATGACATAAATTGTATTAAAAGATTAAAATAAAATCTTATTATACTTCAAAATCATTAAAATTCATAATTTAATAGTATAAATTATTTTGATTAAAAATGTTGTTTTCAATTAAAACATTGTATTTCTAACTATTCATCAAAATTTGAATGTTATCAGAAAAGTACCAAAAATTTATCAAAACGAAATTTATAGGTCAATATTCTAAATAAGAATTTAATTTCATTAAATTTAATATATAAAATTGTCAAATATTGGTTTTAAAATGAGTTCTCCATTAAAAGGTGGTAAAATTTCATTTTTTGAAATATACTTATTTTATCTGAAAAAATGAATTTGTTCTTATCTTATGTCTATGAAACACATAATATGGATGTCAAAATTATATATTGTATAGAAGATTCAAAATTCAGTTAATATTATTAATAACTTCTTTTTGAATTGTTAGTTTGGTAAGTTGTGGTGCGGTCGAACTCAGTGTTGTGTGTATCGCAATCTATTGAATTATTTTAATGAGATAATGTACTATGAAATCATGGGCTGATACATTCTCCACTCCATCAATAAATTGCATTCTCACAAATTTAAATTTTTCCATTAAAATTAAAGGTTAAAAATAGAACAATACTTTTGTGGAAAACCCACATCAGAAATTACGTTAATAAAATTATGTCTTAATAAGAGGGAATGTGACTGAAAAAGTCTCTCACCAAATTATGATATCTATTAAGAGAACATTGGTAGTAATTAGAGACACCTAATTGGAGGAATTATATATATATATATATATATATTTATAGGGAGTTACTGAGGTCATCAATCCGAAACAAGTGTAAAATAGAGGGCGAGAAATCAATCAATCGAAGATGATGTAAAATATTAATGGTTGAACAAAACAAAAGGTATTAGGATAACACATTATGGGTTTTAAGATACCTTCAATAAAGTTTAATAATTAATTTATTCATAGAATAATAGGGAATATATGTAAATATACACCTGATAATTAGAGTTTCATCCTTTAACTAATATCTACCATAAACTCATCTTTCACTACAAAAGAGAGCATAATTCAAAAATATTCAATTTATCCTAATAGAATAGGATACATAAAATAATGAATTAATAATTCATTTGTCAGACTATTTAAAAAAACTAAATTATAAAAACTGGGACATCGTGTAAGAAAGTGGTAGGTGATGCACCCTTCTTACCCTACGATAACGGGTTCAAGTCACACGGCGTTGCCGGACGTGATGGGTTGTTGTCCAACATCCGAGTTTTCAGTTTTATAACAATAAAAAAGTAATCATAAGAAGTGTTTTATCCGTAAAAAATAGTATCCATTGTTTAACTTGATCTATTCCAACCTTTAGGATTATCTAAAATACATATGTCCAAACTCACTGTCCAAACATAATAAGGATGGTCACATAACATATATATGAGTAACTTCACCATGTATTATTTTAAAATATGGTAACACCATGAATTACCATAAAAACTTATTTATTACAATCAGGATCACTTATTCCTTATAGAATACTAGATAAAATCTTTATATACAAAAATGTTTTAAACTCAAACAATGACGGAATATACAAATCATTAATCAGTTTCATGGAAGTAATGAATATCTAATATTATTTATCAAAAAAATCATATATTATTCCAAAATCACTAACTCATTATCAGAACCATATTTTGGTTTATCTTTCTCTCAGCCATATATTATCCAAAAAGTATAATCTTTTATTGAGTCATATTTCTAGGATCCACACAATCATAAGTCTATAATCAAATAGTAAAAACGTACAATCCTTATATTCTCTATAATTCTTATAACATGTACATCATTAATAAAATACTCAAATGAAATAATACTTTAATAAAAACATAAAAACTCTAGTCATTCCTCTTCATCTTTGAGTGTTTCATAAATTTCTTATTATCCAATAGCATAATTTGGGGTATACTCTAATGATTTGGACATTGATTCACGTAGTTTCCCAACTCCTTGTTGGAAAAGGCACTAAATGTGTACCCTATGACAACATAGAAACCTGAAACAGATTATTCATGTGATAGAATTATTTTCATTCTAGAAAAAATATATTTTTATTTTATGTATTTTTTAAATTTTTATTAACGACTAAGATGAGAAGAATTTGTTTATAACCCTACCAATAAGTATTTGTATAGGACAAAATCCTAATATTTTTTTTGTAATTTATATAGTGATTTACTTCTTATAAATTAAATCCATATATAGAAATTCACAAATAGACCCATGATGTGATAGAATTCTCATTGAGGAAATGAACATTAAAACATTTCTTTAGTTTTATCACAATATTCACACATTATACTTTACATGGTTATACCTTTTCACATATTTAAACACTCCCAAGTGACCAGATTTAGTTAACCACATATTCTTTATAAATCATTAAAAATGATTTTATAGGAATTATTATGAAACATATAACTAATTTGTTTCTAAAAGACATTTGGAAAATGAACCTAAGAAACCTATGTTGAAATGGAGGAATGGAAGGTTGATCCAATTATGTTATTGTAAATCCAATATAATAATTAGTTTAAATGATGGTTTCATTGAGAATGATATCTGAGAATTGGGATATCATATTCAGATGAATATTTATTCTAATAAGTGTGAATATTATCATAAACATTTTGTTTTTCATATATGCTATGATATTGGATCATGAAAATCAATATGTGAATTGTAGATCCCTAGAAACACATATAATAAAAAAATGAACTAAATATTTTTGAAATTTATAAGATAATGTAAAATATATGTTATCTAGGAAATGTTGAGTATCTTATTATCTAATATTAATACGTTTGTATTAATTCAGAAAATATATATTTTGTCTTCTTGGATTACTGAGCCTCTTTTAATAGTGAATTATAATTAAAATTTAAAGGATTGAATTTATTAAATGTAGTATAATGTTATTAACCAAAATTTTAGTATATAATTTCATTCAATTAGTTTTTTTTAAAAAGGTTGCTCCTTGGTCAATGACCAAATCACAATTTATTGAATATAAAAAAAACAAAGGGGTTAGAGGAGACGAAAAGTAGGCAGTTTTTTACAATATTTTTCAAAAATATAAAATAAATCAGAAAGAATATGGTCCAGAGAAATCATATCCTTATGTATTCCATTGTTCGAAAGAGAATCAGAAATAATGTTCGATTCCCAGAAGGTGTGAGTGGCGATATAATCAATCTCCGGGAGTGAATTCAGACATTTCACCCAAAGCATAGTGAGGGGCTAGGCTAGGTGAATCACACAATTACATATTTCCTGAACAATTGTGGTTTAGTCACTTTCGATCCAAGGTTTTATCCATTGGTTTTGAAGGGAAAATTTGATGACATGAATGAAACCCATCATTTCTTCTTATAATGAAGAAGCTATAACACATTTTCCAAAGAGAAAACCATGGAACTAGCCAAAATAATATCTACAAATCACCTCGTAGCCAACAGGCCCAGGGTTTCCATTTGAGGCACCATCAACGTTCACTTTGATCCATCATTGAATAAGAGCATGACAGAATACTTCAAAGGTACGTTTGTGTTGTTGATAGATGCCATCGACCTGAATTTTGCACAGTATTTCCCAGTCTATAATAGAGTTCCTTCAATGGCCTTTTTGGATCAAAGCAGCCTCTTGGACTGCAATGAGAATCCTATATTTTCCTGAATTGATATTTAATGAGCAATTATTATGAGTGATTTCATTTCTATCAAACAATATCACATGAAGATGCTCAATAATGGCAGAGAGGAAGATGTTTTTGATTTGCTAAGAAGCATCCTGACCAACACATTTCTTTAAAAGAGAATCGATTGAGTTAGGCATAAACCGTATGTAGTTAAATATGTTAAAGATATAATTCCATAAATCAAGGTATGTAGCACATGATAAAAAAATATGGTTAGTATCCTCAATATTTTGGTTACATAGATGACACGTAGAGAAGAGTTCAATTACAAATGTTAGAAGGCAGACCTCAGTGCGAAATCTGTTGTGAGCAATACACAATATAAGAGTCAGTCTAGTGGGTTTGATCCAGGGTTTGTTAAAATTCATGTGAGATTTAAAAAACTTCTTTATGGTGAAACTAGTGTTCATAGGTGTAGAATTAGGAGGAATAATGGAAATTGAAGGGGTTCCAGTCCAATTATCCAGCCAAAAATTTACGTCAGAGTCAGCCCTAACCATCCATCTAGATTTTCCAAAATGTTATGAAATGAGTGCCTAATGGAGGGCCAAATCAAGGAGGTGATATAATTAATACTTCCCTTATTATGTTTATTTTGAAATTTGTGATAGAGAATGTCAAGAGAATTATAGCTATTATTGATTAATTTCCATGTAAGTTTAACCGCCAGGGCATCATTGAAATATTTTAAATTTCTAATACCAAAACCCCCCTTATGTACGGGTTTGCAACCGGACATCCAAGGGATGGTGACTTGATTTCATTAAAAAATGTTTCTCGTCCAAATGAAGTACTTGATATAATAATTTCTTTTTTTAAAGGTGCTCACGGTCCACCTATAGCTCATGAGAGAGTAAACCATCTTGGAGACAATGGTTGATTTTATAAGGTAAATTCTACAAGCCATGGAGAGGGACTTGCCTTTCCAAGAAGAGATCTAACTAACAATTTGATCATCAATATAGGAGAAATAGGTGGATTTAGGTCATCCCCAAAAGATAGGAACCCCTAGATAGGTGAAGGGGAAGATTCTTTCTTTGACCCCATGGTCAGTAGTGATAATAGCTTTCCTCTTAGTGGAGAAATATTTTCCAATGAAAATATGTGATTTGTTACATGAAAAAGCTTGACCAAAAACCTCCTCTTAATGAAAAATAGTGTTTTTCCGTACCTAAATATTCTTTTGATACCCTTGTAAAACGAAGATGATGTCATCATCATATAATAGGTGGGTAGGGACCCTAAGATTTCTGGCAGCCTTGATGGGTTTTAGTTTATTTTGATTAACAAGTTGTGTGATGAGTCTGCTGGGGTAATCCTTACCAATAACAAAGAGGATGGCCGAGAGAGGGTCTCGTTATCTGAATCCCTTAGTGCATTTGAAGTATCCTTTGGGGGTACCATTAACCAAAATTGAAATTGAATAATTTTTAAACAAGGTTTGGATTCTCAGGACAATGGTATCATTGAATCCAAACCATTTAAAGACTTTGAAAATGAAACTCCAATCTATTGTGTCGAAAGCTTTTCTAATATCGAGTTTGACAGCAACATTTCCAACCCTCGTGGTTTTGTTAAGAGTGTTAGTGAATTCAGAGGCAAGACAAATGCAGTCTTGATTAGAGATACCTTTTATGAAACCAAATTGATTACAAGAAACAATTTTGTCGCATATAGGAGTAAGTCTATTATTAATTATATTGGTAATGACTTTGAAAAGAGTGTTTATTTGGGCAATAGATAGAAATTGGAGAATCTCAGAGGCATTGTCAGTTTTGGGAATTAATGTAAGAAATTTTGCATTAAGGCCATGAGGGAGATAACCATTGGTGAAGAAGGACATCACAAGCATTCAGATGTCCAAATTAATGACCTTCCAATGCTATTGATAGAAATAATTATTAAAATCATACGATCTAGGGGCACTGTCAAGTTTCAGGAAAAAAATATCTCTGATTTCATGATCCATTGGGATGATTAAAAGAAACTCATTGTCTTTATTGTCAACCATTAGAAGAATGATATCAGGTCTAAGATCAATATTAACAACCAGACCATTGAAGATGGTATGGAAATAAGAAACAACATGGTTGGAAATATCTTCTTCATAGTCAAGGAGTTGATCATTATGTAAGAGTTTAGCAGGAGGTCGGAAGGCTTTCCAAATTATTTGAAGAAAGTTATAGAATTTAGTGTTTCTTTCCCCATCAGAGATCCATTTGGTCTTAAATTTTTTTTTACGCATATTGCCTTTGAAAGTGAGCAAAGAGTTAAGTTTTAAAGATATTTTTATTTCAGTTTGAGGATCAAAAGTACAATCATGATTAGTGTTCTGAGTTTGCAGTTGAACCAGATCCTCTTCTAAAGAAGAAATGTTAGCATTAATTTTTTTATTTTTAGATCTAAACCAGCCATTGAGGGCTTTCTTTTATGTTTTATGTTTTAGGATACAAAAAAATTTATCATGTTGATGGTTCATTTTATCCCAAAAAATTTTGATGTAGAAAGCACCATTAGCGTCCGTGGACCAAGCAATGTTGAATCTAAAAGGCTGGATAGGTTTACTATTGTTAGCAATTAAACTGACTAAAATAGGATGATGATAAGAGTTTATTCTAGGGAGGGTAATTCTAGATACATTTTCCCATTTATCCAGCATCTCCATATTCACAAAGGCTCTGTCCAATTTAATAGCTAGAATCATTTTATAATTCCTTCTATACGAGGTGTATTTTGCACCAATAAGTTTGATTTCGAAAAGGTTTATATCATCCATAGAGGCCTTAAACTCTCTTGAGGATATGGATATGTGAGAGGGGCCCATTTTCTCACTGGAGTTAAGAATGGCATTAAAGTATCCAATTACAACCCAAGGGTCATAAATTTTGTAAGAAAAAACAGAGAGGTCATGCCAGAGGGTTCTTCTTTCTTGGTATCTATTATTGGCGTATATCATCAAGAAAAAAGTATGTTTTCCTTCCCAAATGAATTCACAACCCAATTGATGCTCAGAACTATTGATGATATTAATGTCTTGTAAAGAGGTGTGGTAGAAAATCCACATAGAGTCAACTGAGAGACCATCTTTACAAGATCCAAGAAAATTGTAATTAAGAGAGCAGATGTTCAAAGGATTGTAGGTGAAGTTGACTTTAGGCTCTAAAATAGAAAAAAAAATTGGGTTAATGTGTTGACATAAATCGTTTCAGAAAAATTAAAGTGCTAGAGTAAGCGATACCCTGACAATTCTAGGAGAGAAGATACATTTTACTTTTGTTTTGGTTTAGAACCCCGTTTTTTATTTTCCTGAACCTTTGTTTCTATATGATCTTCTAACATCCTGAGGGGATTTTGGTTTAGATTTTTTGACAAGATGATTAACATTGGAGCAGCTAGGAAAATCCTTTCTTACTCAAGTGTTTTAAATCTTCACAGAGGCAGGAGAATTAATAGGTGATGGAGGAGGGAACATACTGTCCTCTTTACAAATAGATCAATGAGTTATTTTATTGAATATCATGCTCTGTACACAATGCTAAACTAAAATAAATATGTGAAAATTCTTATTAATATAAATTTATAAGTATTAATGTTTTAAAATTACAATTTTTAATTGAATTCGAAGGTATAAATAAATTAAATGTTATTTAAAATACATTGTGAAATAAATGCAATGTTCATTTGTAATAAAATTAACAATAATATTCCATTAGTGTATCTAATTAATAAAAATTATAATTTTGCGCTTAAAATTATATTTTCCAAAAAAAGTATTTTTTAGGTGGCATATATTTTCACGTTAAGAAAATAACTATATTTTATAATGATAATAAATTTAATTTCTCATTTGAAAAATATATTAACACATATTGAATTAGTAATTTTTAGTAATTGTGAAAAATAATAGTTAAGTTTTAAAATTTCATTTTTCAATAAGAATATAAATTTTTATATTCAAATTTTAATTTTAAATAAACGATCATAAATTTGAAAATTTTAATTATAAATAATTAATATTATTTTTTTATTCTTCTATTCTTTTTATTGGGTTTCCATTTTTTATGATTTTTCTAAAAAGATAGATTATTTTTATAAATAGTATAAAATATTTTTTTCCATAGTACCATGTATTTTATATCATCATTAATATATAATCATGATTTAATAACTATTGAATATTTTTAATAATAAAATATTTATTATTATGTTAAAAATATCCATTTAATACATTATATTTAAATTTAAAACACATTAATAATGTTTTCTAATCAAAATATTAATTTTTTAGATAATTTTTTTTATGAATAATACACTTATTATGTTATATTAATTTTTTTTATAAATTAAATATTTTAAAATTATTTTCATTGTTGATATAGTAATTTTCCAATAATATTTTATTTTTAATTTTATTTGAAGTAATAAAAATAGTTATCAATGGTAAATAGAATGTTACATTTTCAAATGTAAATTTTTATAACACATAAAACTCAGGATAAAATCTTGAAATTCCTCATCCATTTATCCAAAATGATTTTATGTGAGATTTTTTAGAGAAAAAATAAAATCCAATTAGTTATTTCAACATTTTTTATTAAATTTTCTTGTAAAAAGTATATTCTTTACACATTAATTAATTTTAATTTTAGAAAATAGAACTTCCCATAACCCTAAAAGGATATCACTTATACGCACCATAAACAACCTTGTCCTAAATACTTAAAATTCATACCACAACCATTTTATTAACAAGGGAACGATATTCAAATTTCATTACCCTATTGTTAAATGATGTTTTCACATCCAAATTAATTTTTTGTTATAAAACAAAGGCACTTTATGACATTAGTATCTATATCATTCCAAAATTTTGTTGTATTAATTTTATAACAACTATCTTTTCCTATCTCATGCATTTGAAAAATGAAAATGACATCCAATAGAATGTGAGGACCACTCTGACCACAAAGGACATGATTTATTTTTAATAAAAATGTTAAATGGATATTTATTATTTTAAATTTAATAAAAAAATTAATATATTTAACAAATGATTATTATTTCGAAATGAAAAAACCATTTTATACCTTCTACTCATTGGGTGAAAAATGAAAACATCATCTGCTTGTACATGAAGACTACTACCTCCATAGAATGAAATTTTTCCCCACCACTATAAATGATTCATTTTGAAAAATATTTAATGAATATATAAAAGAAAATGGATTAATATATATATAATTCTTTTCTTAATTTATCATATATAATATATTACAGTTATGATGTTATTTTTTTAATATTAGTAAATTACTTGAAATATGCTCTTCATAAATTTCATTCCCTTGAACCACAATCATCATATCAAAGAATGAGGTTCAATGTCTTTGTTACGAATCATTAAAGAAACAATTATAATTAAAATATCTGATAATGAAATTAGGAAATAACTAAATATAGAATGTATGGTAAAGTATTATAACCAAAGGGAAAAATGTTTTAAATATATGAACTGTTGGGACCCCAACCCCATAGCTCAGAGCTAGTACTTTGTTTTTTTAATTTGTATAAGATACAAGTAATCACGTACACATGGACCAAGTAGCTTATTAGTATTATTATACTAGATTCATACATGAATCTTGAGATACATTTGAATAAAAAAAATTAAAGTATATATTTCAATATTTTTTAGAGAATATAATTATTCACTAAATAATATACATACCTATCAATATTAGTGCTCTTAATGAAATAATGGGGAAAGGAAATCAAATGTGGGTGAGATAAAATTCTCTATAAGGGTTAAGTACAATGGAAGCTATCTTGAATCAATAATTATAATCAATATTTAAGTTTAAATAACTGAATACACATGCCAAATAAATAATAATATTGAAATAAAATGAATCCATATATAATATCATTCTGAAAATATCATGGATGATAATAATAATTAATATAAAGAAAATACGTAGTTATTTGATGTCATCTATCCAAGGAACATGCTAAATTTATTGTCAAGACCATTTACATGATGGTTTATAACATACTGGGTTAAAAACCATCATATTATGTCTACCCTATTGATTCATCTCATTAGATTACAGATCCATTGATGGAATTTCTATAAATTTTATGATTCCCATGTTTTTATGTACACATAATTACTTAGATATCAAATAATCTATTTAAATCATTAAAATGTGACTTATTATTAAAGAATATGAGTACTGAGTAATGAGTAATGATTTTTGAGTATTATCCTAGCCAATCAAATATCATTCAATATAAAATCTCATTTGTAGAAATTATATTTAGATTATGAACTAATCATGTCCTTGATAAATGATATGGATAATTAGGGGATATTTAATGTCTAACAATCATAAGAGAGTTAATATTTCAATGAGAAGAAAATATATACAAAAAATTAATCATGGATGTGAATATCATTATTATCCTTGGTTGAAATATTAATAAAACATCCAAAGGAATAATATAATAAGTATAAATTCAACATATACCAAGTGATGTATAATTAAAATAAACTATTATTGGCACTGATGAATAAAAATATCTTAAATTGTTTTTCGAAGAAAATATAAATTTCATTTTGAAAATAAATTTCTATACAATAATTTTTTAAATCCGATTGATTAAAATCAGGTTTAAAAACATTTGATTTAAAAATAATAACATATAATTATGATGCAGTATTCAAATAAATGACTTATATGAAACTAGCTAATTCTATATAGGGAACACATGTTAAAAAACATTTTTTTCTAGTCCAATTGTTAGAAAAGTGCAGAGTTTGGATGATGATTAGAATATTTCCCTCATGTTTTTAAAAAAAGAGAAATATCAATTTCATTGAAAATGACATAAGTATTCTCTTAGATATATTTTTTAATAAGTACATATACATAAAAAATTAATCAATATAAAAATATTAAATGATTAAAAAAATTATCTTTTTTAGAAAAAATGATTTTGGAATAAACTATATTTCTAATCGAATAGATAAATAAAATATAATTATCTCAAAGGAATTTTAAGTTCCATATAGTTTGGAAATAGTACTATTACTATATAATATTATGAATAAATAGAGGAGAACAAAATTTAATGGTTTTTTTTGAAATTGTCAAATAATTCCATTCAACTAAAATTATAGAATTAATATTCTCGATTAGAATGAAATTGTGGAATATACCATTACAATGATCATAATTTTGAAGTGAGTAAAATTTATTGAATTGATTTTGTGTGTAAACATATAATAAATATAAAACAAGTGGAGTTACAACAGATTCTAGTAAAAATTCATTACACACAATCTAATAATATCAAAGACAATGAATGAGTAATATAACCTAATAAAATTTAATTGAGTTATAAAATTATTTCCCACTTGGTAATATTTATATAATATATGCGTATTTGAAATAATACCAATTTAAACTGAAAATATATCATATTATTAATTAATGATGTTATAATATATCAATGTGGAATTATATACAACATCTAAAATATATTTAGTGAATAACAATTCAATGTGCCTCTATGAAATATAATCTTGTTGAAATCCCATATCTCATACATTCCAATAGATTAATGTGAATTAAATTCATTTATAATGGATCTAATAATGCAATTTAATAAAACAAGAATCATATTAAATTTAAAATATCTTATATGATACTATTATAACATTTTACCACTCGTTTGTTATAAATGTTATATTATTTTTATTATTTTAGGTATTAATTATATCATTTGATCATTTGAATTTTGTCATAAAATTTCTAGTTCAGATGATTATAAAATATAGCTATAATCTCAAGAATTATTATAATTTCACAAATATCATAATTAATCAGTACATACATTATGATGACCATTTTTTATGTTGAATATAGAAGATGAATCTCAACTCTTAGTAGATATAGTAGGTCATACATATGCACAAGCTATGATGTCATTACATTAATGAGTGAAAGGGTAAGAAATTCGGTAATATATTAAATTTTATGAATTATTAACATATCATATACATCACATAAATTCATTAATTTATACTAATTTCATTCCTTGTAATGCGTAATTCAAAAAATGAATAACATTACTTTGTGAGTATGTAGACATTAATACATAGGAGGAAGATTATATAACATTAAAGACATGGAATGTAAAAATATATGTGTGATATTAAATTTCCATATGTATAATAATATCATTAATACCAATTAAATTACGTAATTTCCTCATTATATTTATCTATGAAAGGTGGTAACGATAATATAAATGGCATTGGTTCATGAATCAGTAGTCTACCGTATAGAGGAACAATGATTTTGTAGCCCATTTTTCGGAATCAGAGATGAATATTTATTATATAATTAATACAATCACATAAAATTATGTGTAAAATACTAGTTTTTATATATTCATAGTTTTAAAAAATAATCTACGGTGGAAAATAATAAATAAAATGAAATAGATTTTTTAATATAATTATTATATCTGACAGAATACTTCATTTGATTTTCTCTTAATGACCCTAAGGATTAATTTTTTGGTTCATAAGAAGATCTATAATTTAACTTATGAATTTTCGAATAGACATTTTTAGTCTTTGTTTGAGCCATAATTATTTCTATGTGCAAAAAATGAGGGGAGGGGTTCTGTTTTATAAAGGGAAAGGAAACCCTCTTAGAAATTACATAGAAATTTCCCCAAAAGAATAAAAATGTTTAAATTATTCATAATAAAAATGCTTTAAAATGTATATATATTCATACATTGGAAAAATAATATGGATATTTTTAATCCATCTGGATTTTATCCAATTGGTAGGTAATTTTATCTCTAATATGTTTAGTTTAAACCTAGAGAAAATCCATTTATACCTTTACAGTGGTAATTAATTTCTATTACATTCACTATTTATTCTTGTCAAATATTATAATAATTTTATTATTTGTTATAAATTATGATTATTAAAAACATGGAATTCTGTTTTTGTAATTCAATTCCCAAAAATAGATTTTTTACAATTTAACCCATAAACTCGATGAGAAAGCGATTATTCAAAGGGAAAATTTTCTAAAGATTACAATGCTTTAATATCAAAACAAAATAGGGAAATGATTCTGATGACACGAATTCTAATAATTGAGATATAATTTAAATATTTTCACCAATTATGATTATGATATATCTTTATTAATAATTTTTTTTAAATGATGTTTTAAAATAAAATTCACTATTTTTTCACTAATCACTGAAAAATTAAATATTTTTGAAAAGTAAATACAATTATGTGAAATATAATATTGTTATTAGGATTTAAAAAATTAATATTATTTTATGAAATTATTTTTCTGAATATGTTGAAATTTTATTTTAAATTTTGTGTACAAAGTGTGATTGATCCACATTTTACGAAAAATATTGTTTTTAAGAATTTCTTTATTTTATTTATTAAATTATTATTATTTTATATATAATTAATTTAAAAACACATGTTTTCTTCATTTATTTTATAATATTCATACATTCTAATTTAAAAGCTAGGTTACAACAATAATATTAATAAATAATATGTTAAAAATATTTATTAATTTATTTATACTCTCATTTGTTTATAATACAAGATAAACTCAGTGTTTCAGGTAACATGAGATAAACATTGTGCTTCATGTGACAAAATTTAAAATAATAATTACATTATTATAATGATATTTAATTTATTCAATTCATTTAAAAAAATATATTGTAATGTATTAGGGTGTTAATTATATTTTAATCTTAGTGATTTATCTCACATATTTTATCGTATTGAATGTTGTTATTTCAAATATTAGGGTGATACATGAAAAAGGTTATTAAATGAGTTAATAACATAAATTTATTTTTATAAAGGAGGTTAATTATCATTAATGGAAGTTTATAGTTACGGTTAAGAGTTTATCATTTAATTTTTTATCATTAAAAATTATTCTATATCCTCAACTTTTCTATTGAGTGATGTTTATAAGGCTCATAGATGTCTTTCTTTGAATACATTGAATATCTGTAAAAGTGATTATATATTCATAATAATGAATATATTCGAATCAGTTTATGTCTTTAAAAATCTATAAGGGTTTCTCATATTGTTTTTATTTATTTGATGAAAACACTATATTCACATAAAATTTTCTTTTAGGTTGTTTTTAATTCGCATGGTTGTATTTTTAATATATATATCATGAAATTTACTAGATTTATATTTCCATATATTCTCTGCCATAAATTTGTTGACATGAAATTTACCAAATTTTTAATAGTTTCATTCTAATATCAATTTCAAATCATGAATTTTTGGAATGAAATAATAAATTGTAAAAAAATAACGTGAACTGTACCACTAAAACAATATAAATTTTATTTTACATTGGTAATTATATATGATTTATTTTTACTCCCCCAGTTTCCTTTCCATTGTTAAATAATTAACCTATATTTTTTCATTAATAGAGAAAGTAACTCAAATTATTCTTCTCAGTCATGAATTATCCTTGTTAATGTTTATATTAAATATTTGATTTCAGGAATTTTTTTATATGTGATTGAAAATTTCAGTAAGAAAATTTATAAATGACTTGTATTTAATTCCACATTTTACATCAAAATTTTAATGTTTTCTACATGCTTTTTTGGGAAAAAATTATCTAATTTTAATCTATTCCTGGTAAATAAAATATTTTTCTCTAATTAATATTTGTATTTATGAATATTCAATCCACATTTTAAAATGAGTATCCACATTATTTGGACCCTTAATTATTATTAAATTAAATGTGTCTGTTTTTCAATTTTTCAATAGTTAGTGTACTATTAAATAAAATATATATTTATTCAAAATGAATTTTAGATGAATTTTTAATAATTAATCCTTTATAGTTTTTATGGCTTCTTAATGATTTTTTTTTGAAATTATATTCATTAATTAAATTTATTTTATGAAAATACATTTGGTCTTAAGGGATAATATTTTTCACGATTAAATGATTTTATTTAAAATAAAATAACATTATATATATTTAATACATTTTAAAAAGGTGTAATTCCTATGGGTTTCCAAGGAATTTTATCCAATAATCAATAGAATGGTTTTTGATGAATTTTAAAATCATTTGGAGTTGCCGATGATATACTTTTTTATGTGTTCATATTATATTATCCACCATCATTCTCTATATTTCTTAACATGATTATGTGTTAGGGATATTTTCATGAAACTCATTTCCTTTAAATAGGTTATTTAATTTATATTTAATTGCTGAATGTATTAATTCTCTTATGGAATAAATTTGAATTTTTTATTATTATGTGATTGTTTGGGTGGGATAATTCACTCCAAATCATCGTTTAATTTGTTGTATATCATGAATTAATTATGAAAACCAATTATTGACACATTTACCACCATGGGAACAAAAAAATGTTGCTTTCTCTAATAAGTTATGGGAATTTGGGATTGATTACAAATATACTATGTTTTTTTGAATGAGGAAGTGATGCCTCGTCCACCATGAAATGAAACTCGGGTAGTGATTCCAACTACAATATGTTATGTGAATCATAAAGTGACAATTTCTCTATAATTTAATGGGTATATGTTAATGAGTCCCACATAACCATGTCATGTGAATAAGGTAGTGTTTCCTAGTCTATTATGTTATTAGAAATGTGTAGTTATTCCTTCTCTAAAATATTACAATTTATACGCATCTGTTTTTTACATATTTAAATTTTATACATCGTACTCATATTATAATTTATTATGTCTTATGTTTCAAAAAAATCCCGGTTTTTTGGCTTTTAATCAATATTTATATGGGTACAATATCCTAATGTTATGTTCTTTTGCAATGATTAAATTATCATAAAAACATTCATATATTTTTCTATATTATAATAATGTATTTTTGTATCTTATGTTTACCATTAATGAGAA
The DNA here is from genome assembly GCA_963277665.1 of Viscum album. Taxonomy (NCBI): domain Eukaryota; kingdom Viridiplantae; phylum Streptophyta; class Magnoliopsida; order Santalales; family Viscaceae; genus Viscum; species Viscum album. Next base: position 1,882,579,326 of record OY728136.1, read on the forward strand.
TTTGAGCCTATATATTTATTATGGTGCCATTTCCAATGTTATAAAGTTTGATATTATGTATGAAAAATTTATAAAGGTTAAATTTAAGAATATTTTATTATGGTTTATGTTAATTATTTTTCATAAAGTAGTTGATTGTATATCTATTCATCAAGTACATGAAACATTTCGAACATATAAGTGTGCAATTAGTAATATATTTAATTTTTTTTAATGATTGAAATATCTCTAATTTTAGCTTGATGAATGTCACTAGGTATCATAAATTGATGTAAAGTATTCTTTTTTATCATTCCATTGAGAAGTGTTGGTCTGGGTAATCTCAGATTAATTGACTAGAATGCAGGTGCATTTTTTTAACGAAATTTACCCCATGTATGACCTCTCAATGGTATATCCTTCTCTCAAAGATAATACCAATTATGTTGGTACTAATTTTTAAACTTATTATTATATTTCTTATATTAAATTAAATTATCTTGTTCCAAATAAATAGGAAAATACATTCTTTTCAAATAAATTTAATTCAGTTGTCATCAATCAATTTTTCTCTTTATCCCATATAGATATCTACTGCCCATTTTCAAAAAAAAATTAATACTTTATACATAATATTTTATTAATAAAAAATTAACCATTGAATGAATTTATTTACTAATAGAATGGGTATCATAAATATTTCATTTGACTACCGTTAATAGCTTAACCTATTAAATAATTTTTGTTCTCCACACAAAAGGAAATATTTGGAGAGAAAATAAGGAAAATAACACTTCATAGTTTGAAATATTTAATTTTTTCACTTCATAAATTGTATTATAATTATGTATAATTCCATTGTAATTGATAAGTTTATGATGATTGATAATTTTACTTTATTTTATTTCCTTTTACTCTTCACATTTTTAAACCTCATCATTAAGGTTTCTCCATCTTAACAGATTCCATTTTTACCCAACTAATTTGATGTTGTAGAAAAAAAAAAAATTTTATTATTCTAGTGATATATTATAATATATATTTCCAGAATTCGTACGTGAAATTCTAAATTTAAACATCTATTAATAAAATATCTATTTATACTTCATGTATAACCTTAGATGTTATATTGAAAATGTATTCTTTATGATTATCATTATTTTTTACATTTAATTTGATAGAGAAGTTATGATGATAAATGACCATAGTATTATCATTAATTTCCTAAATTAGTTCATAAATTTCACATATTTCACATGTGTTTTATAAAAATTATTCACTATATTTTCTTGATGTTAAATTTCATCATCATTTTCATAAAAATAACATTATTATTCCAGAAAAAATCCCCAAATGTTTTGTTCTTATTTCGTGGTAAATCCAACATATCATGTTCCCATTCTAATTCTAATGAATGAGTTGTAACTCCCAATATTTGATCAATATCATATTCCAAGGTTTTATACATATCCATATGAACCATATATTAATATTATAAAAAATTTATAATATTAATTTGAATAAATAATAATGGATCTTCTTCATCATCCCCTTATTCATTTCTAAAAAAATTCCATGCAAACATTGTTCCACATGAATTTCTATAGTTTAAATTCATTCTAGGATGAAACTTATTCTAATGATTTTTTTTGGAATTCATAATCACCATCACATTGATAAATACAATTTAGACACTTTTAAATTATGTGTTTAGTAATCCCCTAATGATATCATGACAATTGAAACATATTTTTATATCTACATAGGGATCTCAGTCTTTCTTAAAATAGGTGATAATAAAATTACACTTACTCCTGGTCATTTTAAATAGTATAAATATAATAATTCAATGATAATGGTGGTTAAAATGAATCAAAATATTGATGTTAAAACTAATAGGTTGATTAAATTCTATCAAACAATTTAGGGTTTATTGAAATAACTAGATGCACTCGATAATTTAGTTAAACTTGATTTTTTAGTTACCATATAAACATATGTCTTACACTTATCATTGTCATAATAAATGAGAAAAATGAAATTTTATATTCCTCTACCTGACTAATTAATAAAATAAATAATAATTTCTTGAAAACAATTTCCAGGCCCCTTTAAATAAGTACACTAGATGATATTTGGTAGTATTGAAACATCTTCAACATGAATAATTTATATTAATATAAACACTCTATAAATCAATATATAAATTATTTTTCTATAAATTTAAAAGATTAATAACTAATAAAATAAAAATTAATTTTATCCATGTAATCATGAATTATTCATGACATTCATATAACATGATTGAAAATACATGACTCAGCAATGAAGAGATTCCAAATATCAATTATATTCTATAAATTTTGTTATAAATTATGTATTAGTGGGATGTATTTTTGGTTATTATTTCATCACTATTGTACTAATATATATTATTTGATAAATTATGTAATGGATTTGATTTTTTAGGTTAGTGATATTAGATGGGTATGGTCGGGCTGTATATTTAATGATTTTTCATAAATGCGATACACCATAAGGACCTAACCATAATCATGAAATATAATAGTAATTTTAGAATATAGATTAATATCATTTCTAATATATATTTTAGGTTTATATTTTTAGATAATACAAACATAATAAAATCATAAATTCTATATTCGACACTTCTGATCAATACATAATTTTCTTATAATTAAATACATTTCAAGTAATACATGAATTATTTTATTGATAAAAGTACAAAAAAGATCATTTTTTACTTTATAACAAACCGTAAAAATAATTAATGGCAATGAAAAATAATTTCAAACTTGGGATGGGTGTAAAAACTATATTATGATACTTAAAATAATGTAACAAAACCCATTATTCTAGGAATAGTTATATAATGTTTCCTTTTCAAATTATTCTTTTAACTCAAAAAAAATTTCATACCCATGAAATCACTATCTATTCCAAAATATATTACAAAAACATTTCATATATAAAATTAAAGTAAAGAAAAATCATAACAGGTTTATATAAAATATGGGAAATCCTCATTTTTTCACCAATTTATACTTTTCCCCCTTAATATATATTAAATAATATATTTTCAAAAAAATATTAATTCATATATTTTTATCATTCATATTATTACCATAAAACACTAAGTAGGATGAAATAAAAAATATGGGCATATTAGGACATCATTTTATATATCAATCATAAAAATTTAATAATAGTATACTCTATATTTATAACTAATTCATTATTGGGATATGAATGGACTACCCATTATTGGTTTATAATGTGGCCACCTATCCTTGGATAATATCATAACCACCTCTACTTTGTTAACAACCTAACAAAAAATAATTAATTAATTACTGAACCACCTACAACTATAAATAATTTCAAACAATAATAACATAATGAAGACGCATTAAATCATTTAATATTTAACATTACATATAATAATTTTTTTTCAACTAAAGAATTAATTTCTAAATATTAATATATCCAACTCATTTAAAACACCATTTTAAATACCAAAAATTACTAGAAAAATGGATATATTCTTTTTATTTTAATAAAAATCAATTCTTTTAAAGGAATATAAACATTAAATAATGGGTAAAATCATGGTAAAATTTTTTATTTCTATTTTCATTAAAATATAACATTCATTTTTTTAAATAATATCAAACAATAATTTTATATATTAGTTTTGAAACAATTTGAAAAAATTACTGTCTAACAAAAAAGGACCTTCATAAATTATTTTATTTCCATATAATACATCATTAATGCTTTTAAAAAAATATCTATATGGATGAAAATATTTAATAATAAATTTTGATATCATTTGTAAATTTTTTTTAATGTTTTCCATATATAATACATCAAAAATAGACTACCAGTTTTTAAATTATTTTTATGGACTTTCCATTATAATTAAAAATGACCTTTACCATCCAATGATACTATAATAATAATTTTATTGAATCATTACAGAGAATATAGAATAAAAATATTTCTAATTTTTGGTGGTGATTAATAATGATCATAAAATCATAATTACTATATTTCTATAATAAATATACCTATATATATATATATCCAATTTTCTGTGGTGATTAAAAATTATATCGCTTCATGGAGTCACTAGTCCACAATTACTCATGTAGGAGGTTATTATTTTTCATTTAGTGGAATGGAAATAATTAAATGAAATATTATATTTTAATATTGATAAGTATTTCATTTAGGTCCCAAATATGTAATATTTATATATATATATATAATTTGATAAATTTACCCTAATGAACTTCAATGTAATGCATGAGGAAAGTAAAATCACATCACTTCTTGAGGCAGTTGTCCAACATACTCAAGACCAAAATTAGCATATCCCCCATAGAATGGAAAATTATAAGTTATCTTTTATATAATAAATAAATATTATAATTATATTAAAATTATAATATATATATATGTGTGTGTGTGTGTGGGTGTGTATTTTAGATTTATCATTATAATAAGTCATGATATGTGATGATGAAAATGTAATTAAATCAGTTCACAAGGAGGTAGTCTAGTGCATGTATAGATAATGGTTTCATTCCCCATTTCATGGAAAAGGATATAGAATTAGTTTCTGTAATTAATGTAAAAAAATATTATTATTTTTTAGATAATTATAATATTTTATCATCCAAACAAACCAATATTAGACGTAGGGAGAATAAATAAATTAAAATTCTTGGTTAAACACGATACATATTTTTGGGAAAACATCCTCATGGTAGAACCAATATACTTATTAGGATTGATATATGATCAAAGAAGGGTATATAGTTATTTTATTGGGTTGTAAGGATTATATTTAGTAATTTATTGGATGATATAATAATATTTTATGGTGTGAATAAAAGAGAATAGTGGGTGAACTTTTATAACAAGGTTGATTATCATAGTTGTAAATTTTCAATGATTCTCCACAATTCCTAGTAATTATATTATAGAAAATTATCAAAAAATAGATAATTATAAGGATTATTTTATAATATGTAAATATATGTTCTTTATGTATTTTTTCGACATTTTTATATGTCATTTTAACACCTATAATTTTTTAACCCCCTTGTAAACCTATTTAATCCCTAATCACCCAAAAGGTTTTATTGTTTTCACTATTAATTATGAGAAAAATAAAATTTGAAGATAAAATATAATGTAAATTTTTCTAATTCTAAATAATATATATTTATTACCAAATTTAATTCATATTAATTGTAGTATATATATTAATATTAATCTTAAATACATGATGAAAATGCAGTTATTCAAGAACTATATTGTTCAAGAAAATAGTGAATTTTTATTAACCATATAACTTGTAATAATAATAATATAAATATAAATTCCCATCTAGAGATATATCAATGATATCTATTATTTTATTAATTCTTCATAACTGATTGTTTTAATTAATTAAAATGGATAAAAAAATCATTGACATTAAATTAATTTTCTAATTTTTTTTAAAATAATCTTATAAAAAAATACATAATATTGATGTCAAAAAAATCAATAAATGTCTTAAATATTACTAAATAATACTTGTCTTAATCTACATATTATCCAAAAACATAATATGAATTTTAAATTACATAATTTACTTAAAATAAGTTTAATTTTTTCAAAAGATAAAATATTTTTTATTTTCCAAAAAATAAATATTTTCTGAAAATTCCAAACATTCTCCATTGGTCCATTTTAAAATTACAATTTCCAAAAATGATTTTAATTTGGTAAAATAAGTTTTAATTTTTCTAAAAATGAACTATAATATTTTATCAAAAATATTAACAATGAAATCATTTAGGATGAAAACATTTTGTTTATTACTTAGAAGAATTCAAAGAAAACTATTTAATTAATTATTTATAATCTATCAAAAACATTGTACTGGTTATGATATATATATATATATATATATCATAAATGATTTAATCATATTCATTCTACTAATTTAATTGTTGGGTTGTTATAGTAATATATTTGAGGATATTTATGCAAAATATTTTGTGATGAATACATTATCGAAGATAATGTTATTATTTTAAAATCTTGCCATGTCACATAGTGTTCTTGTTTATAAATTTAATGCTTTAAAGTTGAAAATTATCTGAGTAATTAATATTTTTAACATTCTGAAATTTCTTTCATGATGTCCCATGTCTTAAAAAGGATGAATAAAAATTTGAGTTGATATGACTGAAAAGGAAGTAATAAAGACATATAGAATAATAAAAAATAGAGTTTTATATAGGAGAAAATTTGATGGATGTAAAGATTTAGACCTATAATAATAGAATATTCCCAATTGGTGATGGTGATTTAATAGAGACCCTTTATCACAAAAATGTGAATTATCCATATATATTTAGTATCTAAAAAACATAAATCAACGAGGTTTCAAAAAGTCAATCATTTCATTAAATGTGAATGAAATAGAAAAAAATTTAAATTCTCAGGAGACTCTTTCAATTTTTATGGACATAGAAAACATAGAAATATTGTAAAAATTAATTATATTTACTTGATATGATTTATTTTATAATTTTTTATATTCCCACTCTAATTTATTCATTTTCTCCAAAGGATGAATGTTAATGATGTGGTTTTCATGTCTGATGAACTAAAATAATCCTATAAGGTATCACTTAACCATAAATAGATAACATGATATTCCACATATATATAAGCATTAAAAATACCAAAACATTTATCATAAGGTAGCATAATTTCCAAAATTAACAATCCATTATTTAATTAAAGACATCATAAATGCACAAGTCCTAAATAATGTACCCAAATATTATCATAGATCATTTAATAAATAAAAATATAAAAAAATTTATATAATATTCCCAAATAACAATGAATATTAAATAATAGAAGGGTATGATCCTATATTTTTATATTATTGATATGGAAATGATCTAAAAATAAACGAAATCACATTTAATGACCCATAATTGTTGCTCTATTCATATAATATATAAGATTTACTAATCATTTAAATCAATAGCATAAATTACCTTAAATACAAAAAAATAACCATTAATCCGTTATTCCTCAAATAAAATTACTAAATTTTATATTTACCTTAACCACATAAGGTTCCTAATATCATGAAATTATTTGTAAATACTATTAATCAACTAATCACTATGTCACATTCCATTCACACTGTTATCTATAGAAAAAAGCACATGACCAAAAAATCAATATAACAAATATCTTACCAAAAAATATAAGGACCAAAATTTTCCATACTATCCAGTATTTAACATAGGCCATTGGTTAGCATTTCACCCTCATCACCCTTTGATTTTGGGTTTATGCCACGTGGCCTTGGCAGATGTGACCGAATGTCCTTTTTTAAAAACAATTCTTGTATAATTTTTATTGTACTCATATCAATATGGTGAAAATTAAAAAAATTAATCCTATTAATAAATGATCATATAAACCATAATGGTGTCAATACCTTTAAACATATTTCAACAAAAAAATTATATTCACCGCTCAAATATCATATTCACATGATAATATTTGGGTTACATATATCCTAACCTTATATGAGGACTGAAAAAATATATACCAAATTAATCCAATCACATTAAAAAATTTATTTTATTTTATTTAATATTAATACCATCCTAACATCTATAACCGCATCATAATTCTTCAATCCCATGATGTAGAAACATTAATCAGTCATTGTTATTTATAGCAAATTTAGTATGTTTTTTTATATTCTTCATCAATACTTTATTCATACAAATAAGAAATATGAATCAATTCCAAAGAATATAAATTTTCAAAATATTGTACATGATATTGTCTATACATTTCATAAGTCATATATAGCATCCTCATATACAAATTTAATGTCATGAGGAATTTCATGGCATTTATCTACATGGTCTTATTGATTAATTCATCAGTTTTTCCCCAAGTATATACATTTTTATAATTCCAAAACTATTCACATTTAAATCATTCCATTAATTCCTTGTATATATTTCATTATTGTTAATTACATTAACTGAGAATTTATCTTATCCTCAAAATATTATCACTTTATGTCCCCTTTACCAAATAAAAAACATCAGCTTTTATCTTAAGAAATTTTCTCATTTATGTTTTTAGACATTAATAAAACATTGTTAAATTAGTAATTTAAACCTTGTGATATTTATTACATGAAATTTTATTAATGAACACTTCCCTAATTTTGGGAGCATTAGAAAGCTCACATAGGTTCTTGTAGTGAATGAAAACTCACGATAGATAGTAATGAATATCTATATGATTTTTTTGTTATAGATCCCTTTCTGATAGTTACTCATTCTGAAAACAACCAAACTTTCCACAACATCAATTATTAATATGGTTTATTCTAGATCCAAACATTTACTAATACACGAAAAAGATACTGTAAATTTACCAAATAGACCACAATATACCATATTACATGGAGAATAATTAATATGTTATCTTTAACCCAAAAAACCTCAATTAAAAATGAATTTATATATACACAATAACCATAATAATGGTTTTAAAAAACATTATTATTTTATTGTATTTTTAACATTTGATAAAATATCAACCAATCCTATAATTTTATCTAAACCACTCCTAAGATACTGACAATAAAGAATTAGAAATAAAAATTACATACCATTTTTTATAAGGACAATAAATCAATTTAATTAATCATAAATTCTTGTGGACTCTTTTTTAGAAAATAATGGGATAAATCAAATATAGGGAAATTATATATTACACAATGGATACTCAAAATTATTATCATCTTTCCCTTAATGGAATACATTAAAAAATACATGAATTATTTTCCTGAAAAATCTTTACAAATTTCAAATCCAACTCCTCATTTCTCTTAACCATCTTTAGCCACTGAAAAACATTTCAAAATTCAGGGTGATCAAAAAAAATTATTATGGTAAATAAAATAAAAGAAAAAACCCATTATTAAATGACTATTCACAAAAAATTCCCTTTCAACATAATCCTTGGGCTTTAAAAAAAATTTCATAACCTATGAAATCACTGCATCTACCCAAATATTTTCAAGAAGAATCATAAAAAAAGATAATGGAAAAATATAATTGATAATGGTTTCATTTAAAACAAGGTTATGCCATGACTTTATTCAAAAAATTTGACTTTTCTCCCTTAATAAAAAGTAAATACATTCATTTTAAAATAATAAAATTATTTCCTTTTTATAACTAAAAATTTTCCTTTAAAAAATTAAAATCATAGATAATACATATAAGTTTAATAGAAAATTATTTTAAAATGCACTAATAGAAATATAATAACCATTTTTCAACTTATATATCCAATATACAATAGGGGAATCACAGACACACCCATACTTGGTTTATAACTCAACCATCCATCCATGGTTTATAACATAACATCCATCTGTATTTAAAAATGTAACCACCTATAATAAGCTTATTATTGAACCAACCGTCAATATATATAATGCTACAAAACCACAGAATAATAATAACACTGAAAAGGTTTAAATATTTATCATTATAGGTATAAAATATTGTTTTCACCAATAGTAATGAATTTTTGATATTAAAATGTTTATCCCATTAATAAACCCATTTTTAATAGTAAAATACCTAGAAAAAGTGAAATAGTGTTTTTAGTTGAAGAAAAAATGATATCATATTAAGGAATAAAATTTTTAAATAATCGTTATTATGTATGGATAAGTAATTTTTTTCTATATATGTTAAAATAGATATTTTATTTTTTCTTTTTTATGGAAATTCATTCATTTTATTCAAATATTCATTTTGAAAACAATTTATGTAAAATCAATTTGTATAAAAAAATTTATTATAAATTAGAAATTATATTTATAATATGTCGATAGATTAATTTTTAAAAATATGTTCATGGAATATATATAATTAAAAAATAAATTTTGAAAAAATTTGAAATAATTTTTAAAGTTAATGTGTCATGTACTAAATATAAAATTACTTATTTTATAATTCTTTTTAAAGAATATAAAATATTATAAAAAATGAAATTTGTTATAAATTAAATTATCAATTATAATTTTATTTAATAATTTATTGAAAACCATAAAAAAAATATTTAGCAATTTAATCTACAAAAAACATAAAAAAAATTTTTAATAAAAGAGTTCCTTAACCTTGAGTCTAATTAATCACAAACATTATATTTCATCCCACATATTAATTTTATTTTAATTATTTACATAATCAAGAACCTTTTCATGAGTACTATTTATTTTTCACCTATTATAATTCTATACACAATTATTTAATCATTTGAGTTCACTTTTTATGTTTTTACAATTTTTTTCTAATAGGTAAAAAATGACTCTGGTAGGTTGACTATGGTTTAAGCAGTCGTTATTTAAATATATATAAAATTATAATCATAAAATAATATTATTATTTATACATAAAATGTACATTGAAAAAAAATCAGGATTTTTTGTTATGAATGATGATATATTTTACAACCACGGAGACGATAGTTAGTATATACACAAGAGAAATGTTTCCATTTTTTAATGGTCTTTATAAAAATAGATTAAGTATAATTTATATTTATATAATGATAATAATATCATAAATAATATATTATTTCATTAAATATTCACATATATATATACGTATTAATATTCCATCCATGATATGTAATTATTAAAAAATAATCGTATCACTTAGTGGAGGCAGTAGTCTGCAAGTACAAGCGAAAAATATTATCAATTTTTAGTAAGTTTAAAGGTAATAATGAAAATGAGATATTATACATTAATATGTAAAAATATGTCATTAATGTTATAATTATTCCATTTACATCACATATATTAATTAATATTATCTTTATTACCATCAATATGAAGCATTAGTGAAGAATTAATCAAATCATTTTGTTAGTTGGTAGTTTGCCATACACACGAGCGAAATTATTGCAACGCCCATGTAATGGAATGTTAGAATTTATTAGTGAAATAATAATTAAATAAGTATATTTATGTTAATAATATAATATATATATATATATACACATTAAATTTTTCATCACAAAAATTTATTATAGTAGATGATGAAAAATTAATTACTCTGGTTCACTAGATGGTAGTCTACCATGCACATGAATGTTGGGTTTGTTTCACAATTGATGTAAAAGGAGATGAATTTATGTAATAAAAATTACAAAAGGACCTATATGTATATGGTATATACTATTGTCTTTTTATCAATATAATTTAATAATATTTTAAAGAGATAGAAGAATAAATACAACAATATGATAAGTTAAGTATGATAAATCATTTTCATAAAACCACTATATGGTTAGAATAAAAAGATTTATTAGGATGGATTTGTGATTAAAACTGGGGATCTTTGTCCTGGGGAAGTAATTAAATAAGTCATTTGAAAATTAATTAGATGAACCAAAAGGCATTTAAGGTGTAAAGTGAATTGAAAAATGGGTGGCCTTTTATAATTGGGGGCATGTTACACACTTGTAATTTTTCATTTATTGTCAATAATTCCATGTCACATTCTTGGTAATGATGCTCCAAAATGAGCCATTGTTGACATATATATTATATAATAGTGAAATATTTCTAGGAAATATAATTTATATAAATTTTATTTTAATTTTAATAGTTATCATATAATTTTACCCCTAGTAAACCTATTTTAACATACACTATGAGAACAAATTTTTATTGTTCTAAATTTTTATTATGAAAACATTTATAAAAAACACATTATTATATGATATAAATTATAATCAATCTAAAATTATAATCAATTTTTCCAAATTTGTATTCATTTAAATTATTGAAATTTATTTTAAATTATACTTCCATATGTGATTAAAAATAGTGTTTTTATGAAGCATGTTTTTCAGAAAAAAAATGATGATTTTATATTAACTCAATGGATATTTATAACAATTAGTTGAATTAAAATATAAATTTATAAATTTAAAATCTATCAATTAAATTTTAATAATTTATCATTGGAATTATTTTAAATAATTTATGTATATAAACATTATGCAATTTTAAGCAGTTTTTAGAAAAAAATCCCTTTCAACCCAAAAAAATATACTTATACAAAAAATCAATATAAAGATTCATAAAATGTAATTAAAAATGTTTAACAACGATAATTAATACATGTGTGAGGTAAAATAATATTATATACTTGATGTATCTTTTAATTTACTTAACTTATTTAATAAAAATGATAATTTTACCTAAATTAAAATCATTCAGTATTCAAAAAAAAAAATATTTTCAAAAAAATCCCAAAATATCACCATTTCTTAATTATGATATTTTAAATTAAAAAATTATGATAATTTAATCATAATAATTTGATATATTTTACAAAAAGTACTTATAATAGTTTTTTTCAAAAAAATAATAAAAATATTTTTATAAATACATATTCTTGGTTATTAAAATGACACTACTTAAAATTGAGTATTTATTTACTTAAAATTAATAAAATAATTTATATTCTATAATAATACTTTTTAATAATTAATAAAATATTTAATCATTTTTTAAAACCTATTTAACAGTTTTTATATAATGGTAATATAATTCACAAGACATTTAGGTTTTTTGTTTTATATCAAATATGCTATGAAACATAATATAATTATTTTGGGTTGTTACAACCATATTTTTAGATATTATAATATAAGATATTTAATATAATTTTATTTATGAAGAAAATTATAAAATATTTTATGAATATTAAATAATGGTTTTAGTACACTAGAATTACATCATTATGATTATTATATAGGTTACATGAACAAATGTATATTGGAAACAATATCTTGTTCATATTTTATTCCAAAAAATAAAGTCCTAAAAAGCATAATCTTGGATTATTTTTGGGATATTTTCTAGAACCCATAACATTTGGGTCTATTTTTTATTTTAAACATTAATTTTTTCTAAATCTATTAAAATATAATGATTTGTGGGTGAAAAACGTGAACCTTTCCCAAGCACCACATTATGAGTTATCTACTTTATTTTTCATATTTAAATTATAGTTTAGGATATTTAATTTTTAATAAAAATATCATGTATTATGTTTATTCTAATATATATGTAACAATATATGGCCAAAATTTATGTTCAGAAAGATTTGATAGAAATTGGATTCACCAAAATAACTAAAATGGAATAATATACCCAACATGAATGATTAACCTAATGGAAGTACATGCTTCTTTAAAGGAAAAATGTGTCTTAATTATGGTCATACATGTCACACCCCGACCCGACACTTCATGATTATTTAATTTATTTTTGAGTGTCTATTTAATTTTATTTTTTTGGGTTTTATAATTATTATTTTTATTATTATAATTTTAAATCAATTGAATTATATAGAAAAAAATAAAAAAAACCCTAATCTAACCCCATCACCTCCTATTCGCGTGGCTCCCCCCCCCCCTTCTCGGACTTGCATCACACCAACCCCCCTCCTACTCTCTTTCCAGCCGAGCTCCCTTCTCAATGGATGTCCCCTCTCTATGATCTCCTCTCCCGACTCCCACTCAAACCCGCATGGCACATCCCCCCTAGGTCGAGACCCAACATCTGTGAGAACTACCCCCATTGCCCTCGTTTTCTCTAGTGAAACATCCAAATCGCCTCCAATTTTGTGTACATCCTATCAAGGTGAGATTCCACTTCTCTTCTTCATCCAATTTGGTTTGATTTTTTTCTCCCTGTCGCCCCTACTAGGTTTGGCCAAACCATAGGTTTCTCTAGTGGCCAATTTTTTTTATAAGTTTTTGTGTCTCCTCCTTCGATTGGGGATGCGATTGGACTCTCAGAACCAATTGGTCTATGTTTTGGCAACCACAACTAATAGCGAAGTGGTAATAGAGGTCACAATATGTTGGTTTCGTCTAGTGGTATGTTTTATGTTTGTAACATGGTTTCGCACCTGCTGAATTTGCGTCTTTATGTGTTTTAAGGTTCGTAGTAATTAACTTTTAGTGTGTTGGTTGTTGCTTTGTGATTTCAGTCCGTCCCGGTTCGTCAGTCACTATTTGTGTTTTATTTGGTTTTAAAGTGGTGATTTTATGTGAAACAATGTTTTTTTGTGGAAATCCTAGTCATTTCACTACATATTATTTTATAAATCATGCATTTAGTTTATTAAATTATGTGTAGGATTGAAATTTTATTTTAATAATACTTTAATATGATGTTTTTTTGAAAGGGTTCAGGTGCTCTAAAGGTTTAGATGTATTTGGGGTGTTATTGAAGTTTTTTTATAAGTTGTTTTAATGGTTTTTTTATTTGTGTAAAATGTGAAAACTATATTGGGAAAGTTTTTAGAGGTGCGTTTGATTTTAAAGAGTGTAAATAAAGTTTTTTTTTATAGAAAATCCTTGTTGTACATTTTTGAAATTTATTATTAATTATTTAAATGATTTATTAATTTTTGAGTATCATGCGAATGATACTTTGAGAAGGTTTAGGTGTGAGCATGGTTTAAAAAGTGTATTTTTAGAGTGTTTTTGGTATGTAGCCTTGTAAAGTTTAATAGAATTTTTTTATGTTTTTAAATGATATATTAAATTATTAAAGTGGTGAAATTTTTTATTTGAAATGGTCTTAGTGTGCTTTTATGCTCAAAAGTGAAACATCAGTGGGTTTTTGGGTACAATGCTTTGCGATCCCTATTGAAATTTCTTTATTAAATTTTTAAGTGGTTTATTTACATTGCTTAAATGGTGGAAGTCATGTTTTGGAGAGGTTATGACGTACAATTGGTTATAACGTTATGTTTTGATATAAATTTGGTGTGTTTTGTTGAAAATTTTCTTGTGCTAATTTTGTAGTGTTTGTAAATTGTTTTTATCATTTATTAAATTATATTTGTAGTGTGTTGGACCTCACTTCGATGGTTTTGGGTCATGGGTGTTGAGGTATCCTACATTTACATGCGTAGGGTAAGGCATATATATATATATGCTCTCTTTGTACATATTCCCTCATGGAATGGGGAAAATGTGAAATACAACACAGGGTGTATATATATATGTATAAATGAATGTGTGTGTACACCCCATGTGTCGGTTCGAGTGCTCATCAATAAATAGTGACATGTTTGAGGTAGGTCCCCTATGCCATTATCTTTAATTAGAATTTCCATAATTTCTTATTGTTCTATTAAAATTTTATTTTCTGCATCAACTTGTAATACATATGCAATATATATATATAAATGGTTTAGGTTCTTGAAAAAGTGATTTCCATTAAGTTTCAAACATAATGCGGGTATTTCCAAAGACATGTGTTCTTTCGGCTGATTTTTTAGTAATAGTGAAATGCAATGTTGTTATCCAAATAAGTTCCAAAATGAACCACAAAATGGGTTTTGGGTGAATTTTTTTCTAAATCAAAGGCATTCTTGTAGATAAATAATGTCAATTTCGCACCATGAAAATGAATTGCGAAAGTGAAAACCCTCACCTAAGGCATTCACCATTATTTTAAAAATATGATGTTTTAATTAAATGTGTGATTTGTGACATGTACCTAATGAATAGGATTATTAAATGTTATATGACATAAAAAGGGGAATGTGCTTGTGGAGGGAGAATGGTGGAGTGAGTTTTAATGGAATTTGAATAAAGAAAATGTTATTTTCAATAATGTTCTTTGATAAAACCTCACCACCCATTGATATAGAAAACATGGAAAACCTAGGGTATCTAGGTTGGTGGACCCGTTATAACATGCCAGTGATTCTGAGTGGTTCTCCCTTGATTCACATAACATGTCTGATGCTTACAACAGTAACTAAATATTTTTGATGATCATAGACCACTAGGTTATGGATGAGTTTTTACTACTAGTGGCTATGACATGAGAATGAATATTATTTTTGGATACTTTTACACCGATACGTGAGGTTCTAGGGACCCCCACGAGCAATATGATCCTTAGGGGTTTTGACCATGGCTCTAACTTTTGACATGGTTCTTATGGAGTGATTTTTGTTACAGTTAATTCATGCAAGTTTCCCACTTTTGTGAAAACTATACTTGAATTTAAATTGTTTTTAATTAATTTTGAATATTAATTCTTACTTTGAATCCACTTTTAAAATATATTGGAAGTGAAATGATTTTCCTTAAAAGTGAATCATGTTACTTGAATTTTTAATAGAATGGAGAGCGTTATTTTTATAGGCCTTATTTTTAAACATGCATGATTGGGTTTCATTTTAAAGAAAAGGGAATAGGGCATTGTTTATTCTGGGCATTCCTACTGAGCATCTCAATTCTCATGACCACTTTTCTTTTTCGGTTTCAGGTTTTAGTTTTGGATTGCTTGAACATTGTTTTAAGTTTAGGGGTGGCCTATAGGATCACATGGAGGTATGTCTAAATGGTTTCATTTATTCTATTTTTTTCTACTGTTATTGTTTACCTATTTATCTGTTTTATTTCTGTTTATCTTTCTTTCTTGGGCTAAATCATTCCCATCTTCTTCTTTTTATTCCCGACAGTAGTTTCCAGCCTTTGGGGGTCAAGAACTCCCTTCGGGCCATGTCGTGACTGGCTCTGGTGACCGGTTCAAGGTCGACCTGGGGTGGTCCATAAAAAAATGGTATCAGATTAGGTTAATCCCATGTACTTTGGGTATGTCTGATAGTTTGGTGTTAGGATTTTTGGAATCAATGTGGTGAATTGATAGTAGGATCCTGTTCACCACCTATTCGGAATGGTCGTTGAATTTCGAGGGTGGTCAAGGACTGTCTGGCCACAATGTTTGAGTTTGGATCCTTATTATTTTCAAGGTCCTTTGTCTCGTTTCTATGTTTTTGGTTAGTTTTGAGATTTGGATGTCATTCTGGAGGGGTTCATTGATGTTGTGCATGGCCTGGGAAGCCATACTCAGACCATGAAATTGCCTCAGATGACTTTCTATGTCCTTACCCAGTTGGTGCACGGTTAGCCAAACTGTGTGACCAAACTATGAATAGGAGTTGTTCATTTGAGAATTTCTAATCATGATTTGTGGAGTGAATTTTTTGCTTTGTGATGTTTTGTGAGTTTTATTTTGTTTTTTGGTGTTTTTCCTTGGTTCCAGAATCAATGATTGGCCTTTTGAAAATGGATTTCCAAAATGAAAATAATGGTTTCCTTAAAAAAAATTGTGTTGATTTGGTGATGGAATATGTTTCATAAAATGCTTTGAGGTCATGAAATGTATTGTTTTAGAAATGAGAAGATTTTTTTATTTGTTATTCATATAGTTTCCCACATGTGTGTATGAATGCAATTGGATGTCGATGGTTGTTGTTATCCATGGGTTGGTGATCTAGTTGGCCCATGAATGTATGCATGTGAGGTTTCAGGGAATACCAATGGTGGGTTCTCGGTTTTCAAGGCTTGTATTGTTTTCCAAAATTTTGTTTTTACTAATTAGTTTTTGGGAAGATTTTTGTTTATGAAATATTAAAAAGGATAGTGGGATCTAAAAAAATAATTTTTTAGTGTTCATATGGTTTTGAAATGGGATGGTTTTTAAAATAAACATTATTGAAAGTGAGGTTTAGGCTCAGTTGGTGAGTTTGTTTTGGTATCACATCTGATGATATTTGGGTTGGTTGTGGTTTGGATTTGTGATGTGTTATCCCATGGGATGAGGATTATTTTCATGCTGGTGTTTCAAGGATTAAATGATGGTTTGTGTTTGAGTTATTTATTTATCGTTAAATGTAGAGGCATGTTTTGTGATGTGCTTCGAGTTGGATTTTTCCTTCTTTGTTATAGTATTCCACCCATGAAAGTCCAAAGGTTCCCAAGGGGTCATTTTCAGTTATTAGTTTTACATAGACTCCCAGTGGGGTGGTGGGGTTATTTTCTTTTCATCGTTGCATGTTTTCTCTAGGGTGGAAACTTTTTGATAGAGGTTGTGGTGTAACTTAAAGAAGTTGAGTGTTTCTTCGAGACTTTTAGAACTCCAGATGTTGAGAAGGGAAATGTGTCCTAGTTTTGTATGAATGGTCAGGTTCAGTCTAGAGAATGGTGATTTCTATCTCCGCCTTCCCAGTTGGTGTTGTATACTGGGAGAAATGAAAATCTTTTTTTCAAGGTGCGTGTGAAGGGTTCCCCATCTGGTTCAAATAGTAAACTTCAGGAATTTGTTCTTAGCATGGGTCTTTCTTCAATTCTTGTTACTCATTCCTAAGACCACTCTATCGTTTGATTATAATATGGTCGATTTGTGAACTCAAATTTGTTCGTCATAATCTTATGAAGTCTTGTCAATGGATTGGTTGTTTAGGGTTACCTGGGGAAGTCTACAAGAAGTCTTTCCAGTAGATGAAGCCTCATCTAGAGGTGGTTGATTCCAGAATTCGTTTCATTAGATGATTCAATACATCAGATCTCTATCCATAGGTCATGGGGTGACGATTTTCACGCAGTCAGTCAGTTTCTAGGTTTGAGGGATGTGAATCCATTCTATCATCTGTTATCTAGGAACAGAATAGTTAATTTCCACTTCATGTCGTTATTTGTTTGGGAGGGTGAGCATATTTTGGAGGTAGTGGGGGCCTCTTCACGTAGTTTTCATGGATGTGTCACGTGGGTTATAAACTCTTTATTGGATAGTCATCCCCTTATCCAGTTTCGGGTTTTGGGTATTTCTTGTTAGAGATGCTAGTGTCCTTGGAAAGTGGTGAGTCCAAAGTCAATGTTTGTTTCAAGTTCCCCATGTCCAGACCTCCTCTAATGTGTAAGAAGAATCCCTGTGTCAGTGGGTTCATGATGATGAATTCAATCTACATTGTTGAAACTAAATTGAGAGCTCACATGTGGGATCTATTGTATTACTCAATTTCTAATATTGTGGGGAGACCCACTATGGGTCTTGCCAAAGTATTTCCTCAAGCTCGTCGGATGCGACTCAGAATGTTGAGGGGTCACACCAGCGTCAGGGGATATGTTTGGTTTTTTAATTTTTCATGATTTGGGAAATCTAGTATTCGGCTGGAGTCCTAAGATGGTGGGGAGACAAACATAAGACAAATTTAAAGTTAAATTAATCTTCAAGGTTTTATTGTCGGGGAAACAGATTTCCTCTACTCCACCTAGACATGATCATTATAGATGATGGGTCATATAGAAAATGTTCAATTAAGATCTCAAGCAGTCTCTAAAATTCTGGGGTCGGGGTGTTCTGGGTTGTTGTTGTGTTTTGAAGTGTCAGCCCCCTGTCATTGGTTCTTTTGCCTGGTAGTCTGGGACTCGACGTTTCAGGTCTTGGGTGGAATGTGAGTGTTCGATCCTCAAGTGTTAGGGGTTTTTTTAGAGTCATTGTGTCCTTATTTCTATCTATGAACAGCCGAGTCATTTGGGGATTTCATGATGAAGAATGTGTCACAGTGTGGACAATTGTCACACCCCGACCCGACACATCACGATTATTTTATTTATTTTTAGTGTCTATTTAATTATTTTCATTTTTGGGATTTATTATTATTATTATTATTATTATTATTATTTTCATTTAAATCAATTTAATATGATTGAAAAAAAATTAAAATAATAAACCCTAATCTAACCCCATCCCCTTCTACTAGTGCGACTCGCCCCCACCACACTTCCCTAACCTGTAGAGGGCCGACCCCCATCCTACTCTCTTTCCATCTGATCTCACTTCCCCATGACATATTCCTCTCTATGCTCCACTCTCTGAGGCCTCATCTCCAAGCTCCCCCTCAACCCCCCCCCCCCTCGGGCAGAGACCCTCGAGCCACGTGACCTTCTACTTTTTCCCTCATTTTCTCTGGCGAAACAACCAAATCACCTATGGTTTTGTGGTCAACCCATCAATGTGAGATTAATCTTCTCTTATCTATCCCAATTTGTTTGATTTTGTTCTACATGTCACCCCTCCTGGGTTTGGCCGAACCCTAGGGTTACGTAGTGGCCAATTTGTTATGTGTTTTGATCTCATCCTTCGATAAGGGGTGCAATTGATCTCTCATAACCTATTTGAATGTGTTTCGGAAACCACCACAGATAGTGACGTGATACAAGGGGTTTTGATCCATTGGTTTAATCTTTGGGTATGTTTTGTGATTGGTACTTGTTTTCTCACTAGCTAAATTTGGGTCTCTATGTGTTTTAAGGTTCGTAGAAATTATCCTTTAGTGCATTGGTCATTGCACTGTGATTTTGGTCCATCCCAGTTCATCAATCACAATTTGATGTGGATTCGGTATTAATATGGATATTTAATATGAAACAATATTTTTTGTGGAAAACCTAGTTGTGTCACTACATATGATTTTATAAATCATGCACACAGTTTACTAAATTACGTAAAGGATTGAAATGGTATTTTTATAAGGCTTTGATAAGAAATTGTTTTTTAAGAGGGTTCAAGTGATATTTTGGATTAGAAGCATTTGTGGTGTTATTGAAGTTGTTTAATAAGTTATTTTAATGGTATTTGTTTGGGTAAAATGTTCCAACCATATGTGGAAATTTTTTTGAGCCACATTTGATTATAAATAGAAGAAATGGTGTATGTTTTTAGGGAAAATCCATGTTGTAAATTTTAGAAATGTTTTATTAATTATTTAAATGATTTATTTATTTTTGAGTGTGATGAGAATGAATCTTTGGGAAGGTTTTGGTGAGATCTTGGTTTAAAAAGTGTAATTTTTAGTGGGTTTTTGGTTTATTGGCTTGTGGAGTTTTATGGATATTTTTTATTATGTTTTTAAATAATATAATAAATTTTGAAAGTGATGCAAATTATGATTTGAAATGGTCTTACTGTGATTATGGAGTCAAAAGTGGAATGTGAGAGGGTATTTGTGAACAAATCCTTGTTATGCCTCTTGAAATTGGTTTATAAAATTATTAAATGGTATAATAAAATTTCTTAAATTGTGGAAGTCATGTTTTTTCATGGTTATGATGTACAGTTGGTTTAAATGTTACGTTTTGATATAAATTGGGTGTGTTCTTTTGTGTAAATTTTTTGGTGCTAAATTTGAAGTGTTATAAATTGTTTTGTTGAGTTATTAAATTATATGTGTAGTGAATTGGACCTTGCTTCGATGTTTTTTGGCCGTGAATGCTGATTTATCCTACATATACATGCATAAGGTAAGGCATATATATATTTATTCTCTCATTGCACATATTCCCTCATGGTGTAGGGAATATGTGCAATGCATCTTGGGTTGTGTATATATGTTTATATATGTATAAATTCATGTGCATGAATGCACCAAGTGTCATCGTGAGTGGTTGTCGACAAATAGTGATGTGTTTGAGGTAGTTCCCTTATTACATAATAATTAGTTAGAATTTCCCTAATTTCTTAGTGTTCTACTAAAAGGTCATTTTATTCGTCTACATGAAATACATATGCAATATATATATATGTAAATGGTTTTGGTTCTGGAAAATGTGAATACCTTGATGTTTCGAATATAAAAGTGAAATGACATGTTGTTTTCCAAAGATGTTCTAAAATGAACTCCAAAATGGGTTTTGGGTGAATTTGTTTTCGAAATCAAAGTCATTATTGTGGAGTAATAAGTCCCATTTGTAACCTACAAAATGAATTTAGAATGTGAAAAAACCCACTTTAGGCATGCCCCATTATTTTACAAACATGATGTTTCTTTTAAATGTGTGATTTTTGATATGTACATAAGGATGAAGAATATGTGATGTTATATGACATAAAAAATGTAATGCACTTAATGAGGGAGAAAGGGGTAGGTTGAATGGATTTTGGATACAGAAAAGGTTATGTCCACCTATGTTCTTTAATAAAACCTCACCACCCTTTGATATAGATCACATGGTAATCCCAGGGTATCTAGGTGGGTGGACTAGTTCTAGCATGCTAGTGATTCTAAGTGGTTCTCCCCTGTATCACATGAAAATTCCGATGCTTACAACACTAACTAATCAATTGTGATGATCAAAGTCCACTAGGTTATGGATGTGTTTCCCTACTAGTAAGTCAAGCACGATAACAAATATATATTTTTTGGATACTCTTCCACTGAGACCTATGGTTCTAGGGGCCCACACGAGCTACATGAACCTTAGGGGTTTTGACCATGGGGCTCACTTATAACTTGGTGCTTGTGGAGTGATTTTTGTTACTGTTGTTTTCGGCATGTTTCCCACATTTTTGAAAACAATACTTGAATTTAAATTGTTTCCAATTATTTTTAAACGTTAATTCAATAAGTGAATTCACTAAATAAATATATCAGAAGTGAAATTTTTTTCCAAAAAAGATAATATTTTAACTTGAATTTTTAATAGAACAGAGGGAATTACTTTAATAGGTCTTGTTTTTAAACAAGCATGACTGGGTTTCTTTTTAAATTCAAGGGGATAGGGCGTTGTTTATTCTTGGTATTCCTACTGATCATCTTGGTGCTCACGCCTATATTAATTTTCTGTTTCATGTTTTAGTTTTGGATTGCTCTAGCATGGTTTTATGTTTGGATGTGACCCATGGGATTACTTGAAGGATTGTCTATCTGGATACCATTATTGTTTTTCCGAAGTTAGTGTTTACCTATATATCTTTATTATTTCTGTTTAACTGTATTTTTTTGAGATAAATCATTTCAAACTGGTTTTTTTATGACCAACACTAGTTTCCAGCCCATGGGGATCAGGAATGCCCTTTGGGCCCTGGCACAGACCAGCTCGGGTGACTGGATCAAGGTTGACCTAGGTTGGTTCGTGAGTATACAACACACAATATATTATGTTAATAATGTGTATGTTTTAAATATTTTAAAATAATACAATTTCTTGATTAAGGTCATAATTTTTGTCTATCTATTGGTTTTCTCTCCCAAATATAATTATAACTAACCCAAAGTTAATTGGAAATAAAATATTGGTGCATGAAACTAAAATTCAATAAAATGTGTGAGTATAATTGAGGGAGAAAATAAATTTTGATATGGATATTGATTTTTTTCTACGACATGGGTGTATAATACGTTGTGAGCGGTGAGTTGACATTTTCATTATCCCCACTTTATGGGTTTTCATACTGTCTAGTATTGTGTGATATTATTATTATATATATTAGGACCTTACAGCTATGATAGGGATCATATTTTTTTAATTTATGTATATACACAGTAGACAAATGGGAAGTTAATTTCCTATTAATAACGAAAAATAAACTCGGTGTGAATGTTCAACCCAACATTAGTACAAGAATCATCATGGGGTAGGATGCACATGTAGTTTAGTGCCATTATTATATGATCATATATGGTTTATAATGTTTAAGGTTGTAAAACATTGATCAATTAATCATACATTTTATGTTTGTACGACATAGAGTAAAGTGGTTTCACCGTTTGTTTACCTAGTGAAGATAAGTACTCATATATAATATAATAATCATTTTAATGAACAAATAAATGTCATTTTATGTTCAAGTGGGACAGTTGGTTTATTTTTTCAGTTCACAATCCCAGTTACATAATGTTATGAATGATAATTTTATATTTTTTAGAAAATATTAATATTAGATGATATAAATCATAGCTAGAGATATATGAACATGATGTGGTTCAATGATAATAGATTGTTTGTAGTTACCTTTGACATCATTTTAATGATATTTATTTCAAAATAACATTAAAAAAATAAATCTTGATTATTTATAAACATATTATTTTCATGGGTTATAGTATAATATTATCAAAGGGGGTTGAGATTCAATTATTTGTTTCATAAAATTTTTACATTATATTGAATTAGTTTAAGAGGGATGTTTTTGTGGAGTATGGTCCATATTTTATAAAATGGATCCATTTAGATTTATTATATTCACTACTAATGGAAGTGATGGTTTTTTGATGATTCTAGGTTTGTAGATATGAATTATGGTATATGGGATGGAATTGTTCCTTGATATTTAGAAATTTATAACCTTAGTTTATTTAAATATATCATTAAAAAATTATTTTAATGGGGATAAATATGTATTATTTGTTGAGATTTGGATTTGAATTGAAAGATTATAAATTTAAACATATACAATTGGAAAATCCATATTCCACACATTGTTTTGGAATGCAGAAAAAAAATATATTATAGTATTGAACACGCTGAAGAGACCTACCTTGAATTAGTGCGGTCGAGTAATAGAGCATGTTGGATGATGAAGAGAAGGAATTTATAAGGAATCATGTAACTAGTCCCATGAAAGATGATAAATGTTATGTTATACCTCCTCATTGTGTATAGTAAAATATAACAAAATTGTAAGCCCAAATAATTTTATTTTTTTAATGAGGGATTAGATGAATGGTAATTTATCTGGTGGGAAAAGAATAATAAATCCTACTATTACAAAAAAACATTTTGTAATAGGAATCATGTATCACATAGTTTTGGAATGTATATTCACAAGAATTCATATGAAATAATGAAGTCATATTTAAGCATGAGGTGGTTACAATGATTAAGGATAAATGTAAGATAAAAATTTAAATTTGTATGATCTAACCAGTAGGGTGGAGTTGAGTATTTAATGGGAATAATATTTATGTGTATGATTGGTAGTAGATATACATGTTTCATTATATATCATGCTATTATTTTAGTTAAACAACACATAGTTCAGTAAAATGAGTATTTCATTCCCATGTAAGATAAACCATGAAAACGATGAAGAAAAATAGCATTTTAGATAAACAATATTCCAATAAATTGAACTATTATGTGGGTTGGGTCATTGAATGCTAGAATATTTGTAGTTTGATGTTAATGGAAATGAACCTCTATATATAGTTTAGATTTATTTAGCAATAATAAAAGTATCATTTAGTGAACGAATAATTGTGATGGATGTAATTTTCATAATAAAATACATTTCAAAATTAGTTTTTTTATTAAAAAACATAATTAATAATAACAATAAGGGTAATAACTTATTATATTGAAATTACAATCCTTCAAAAAATGTTTCAAAACACTTGCTTACGTGATGGAGCCACAATTGTTTTTTGGAATGAAAATAAAAAACTGACAAAATTAAGAAAATTATTGTGGTATATTAGAGGATTCATCCCGATTATATAGTATATAATTATCAATGGTATTATGGAGAATTATTTGAGAAAAACAATATCCTTTAAAAATGATGGCTAATATTTACGGAGAATATGGAAAATGTTGAAACTAACTATAAAAATAATACATTATGTTTTAAATACCGATGAAAAATTATCTTATCAATGACTATTAAATATATAATTGACTATTTGAAATAAAAAACTATTTTTCGCTAATTTTAATCCAAAAAAATTAACTATATATGGTTACACACCCTTCGCTCTTCAGCCCACATTCACTATTTATTCATAATCCATCTGTCAAAAAATATCTATTTATAAAATTTTAGAATTTATGATCTCAATTTATTTATTTGTTCCACAAATATAATAAATGCTCCTAAACCTTTATTTTCAAAATTTATTATATATTTATATTTATTATTATTAATAAATCATATTCTTGTTTTTTATTTAACTACTTTGTTTTTCACAATTTTAGTTTTTAGTTTTTTTAAAAATAACCACTCTCTTATTTAATTAGTTATGTTGTTTTTTATGAATATACTAATTATTAATTATAATTATTAAGATATAATTTTTAGAAAATAGTAAATTTATATTTATTGTTATTAAATAGTAATATTTATATATATTAATAGTAATTATGAAAAACGAATATGAATTTCATAAACACGAATGTCTATAATTAATTAATTATATTTTTGAATAATTTAAATATTTATGATAAATAAAAAATATACTTAATTTATATATATTATATATGTAAAAACCTCATATAAATGAATAGTAAAAAATAAACAATTTGTTTTAGAAAAATTTATATGTTTATAAAAAATTTATTTTTAAAAAATTTAAAAAAAATTAATGAAATATATTTAATCATAATGGTTATGATGTCAAATAAAACATAAAAGGTTGATTTATTAAAAAATCATTATATGATTCTCAATATAAGTGTTTTACAATGATTCGTTTTAATGATAAAGGTTATATCAACAAGTAACTCATCAAACCACATGATATCATTTCTATCCACTACATTTTTATTATGATCATCTTATAGAGAATTCACCTCTCTAAAGCTATTAAAAACGAAAAATTTAATGGATGAATGAATATCTAGTCCCTCAATCAGTTACACATTCAGGTTTAATGAGAAGTGGTGGTATATCATCTAAGAGATTGATCAATAATTGTGGAATTTCTCACCAAACACAATTTGGACTAGGAATTTTCTTGCGAAACAATGACATAATGATGAAACTAATAATCTAAATATAGTGTGTGAATATAAATATATGGAGTACATAGTAACAACCAATGAAATTTCATTTAATTTATTCCAATATTAATATTATTGATAAATTATTAATCTAATTAATTTTCTTTAAGTATTGGTATAGTGAATAAATTTTATAACACATAATCCAAATTAAGGATATAATATATAATAGACCACATCTATTAAAAATATTATTACATGATTTTAAGAATAATTACCCATCATGTACCACTATGGGTGGTAATATATAGTTTATTTCAATGATTATGTGTATTTTTCAAAAAATTAATATCAATTTAAAAAATTATTTATTATCTATAATGATCTCTGAAATTCCATGAAACTCTTACAACTACAAATTACAATCTGGAGGAGTACATAAACAAATAGATGAGCTAAAAATAATATTAAGGGTAAAATCGTATAAATAAAGCATAACACTTGGGTTAGAAGGTATAACATGATGACATAAAAAGGAAGGAATAATAACATATACAACAAGGGATCACATAATTTTGGAATCATAGGAATTTGGAAACAACATAAGAGAAGAAATTATCATTAGTATAGGCTATCTCCAATGCCTATTTCACATGGAGGAGAATGAGTCACAGTTAGTTTCCTAGACCACTGCACATAGAGGACATTGTCCAATAATGGACTAGGGTTCAATACATGTTCCAACATGTAATATCATGAGACTAAAAATTACACAATACATTGGTGTGATCTATTGGAGGCACAATATAACAAGTTCATGAATATGTGTGACACATTACAAATCAAACATAATGTACAAACATTAGGGATACCCATGGAAATAAATGGTCATCGTATTTACATCATAAGGCATAACAAATGTGAATATCATAAAGGTGACCATGAGAGAATGGGTTCAAAAAATGTGAATTCATAAGATAAAGTTGGCATATATCATGGTAAAATATTTTCAAATGAATTTAATACATGTCAAAATGTTGTTTAAGAATAATTAGAAATCATCACTTTAGTGCGGTTTGTTGGAAAATATTTAAAGACCTATTAAATAGAAATGAAATAATTATTTTTATAAAAAAAATATGAACCATGATATATTATTCTGATAGTTTGTGTGATTTTAAAAAATAATATAGGACAAAAAAATTATGAAGTGCACTTGAAAATTGGTAAGAAATTGGGATGTTATCTTTCAATCGGGATTTCTTATCATGAGTTGTTGAGAAGGATAACATATAAAAACATATATATCTCCAATAAAAGGAAGTAAAATTGAGATAAAAAATAATATTGTGACATAAACACATAATTTATAGGTTTACATAAAAATAATTAATAATTACATTAGGGTCAATAAACAGTAATATTAACCTCATGAAAAATAGTGGTTCGGAAATAATCACCTACCTTATGTATAATTTTATTTATCAATTTATCGTAATGTCTAGGATAATAAAATTATATCTAATAGTTAATTAAATGATAATTTATTGTATTTTTATTTAATAAATTATATTTTTTAATTTTTATTCATGTCATTTTTTATGAGTTGGAAGATATAATTTCAACTTTCCAAGGGGTTCATTTTCTTGATTTTAATGATTACTTCACTTGTGTACTTGAATGAATTCTAATTTAAAATGAGAATATTTTCCTAGATTTGAAATTAAATGATAATAATGAATAATAATTGTGTTAAATGTTAAAATTTATATTTTTTTCAAGATTATAATATTGATAATTAGATAAAATTTTAAAGATAACTATTTAGATTATATTGGCATTTTTTATCACCATAAAATTGATTTTTATTAAATTAAATAATATTTATTCATTTATTATCATTAAATAAGATTTAATCTCTATATTATAATATGTTTTATCATCAAAAATAGTTTTATAACCATTCTTTAAGGAGTTAATAGAAATTGATAACATGTCATCCTTATGTGAGCTAAATCAACACATCACAGACGATATTTTCATTTTTCAAAAAAAGTGGGAGGGAAAGAGAATTTATAATTGGTAGTTCCATTAAAACTGTAAAACTACTTCATATATAATTATAATGTAATTATAATTTCACTTTGTTATGGTGATGTGATAATAGTGAAAGAAAAGAAAATATATTGAAAATAAAGAAAATGTAAGATGTTTTTACCTCTTGAATTCTCCTCCTTGAGAACCTCTTGGAAGAACATGAAATTTTTATTTTATTGATACGATAGGATCTAGAATTAGAGTAAGAGACTTGCAAAGATTATCATGTTTAATTTGGAAAATCATCAAGTATTTTGAGGTGTTAAGGGAAGAGTAAGGGTTGGGTGGTATTTTTAGTCGAGCAAAGGGTTGTATTTTTATTAATTTATTATCCTTTTATTTATTTTCAATCAAGACTAAAAATAGTGTTGATTATTATGAGTAGTTAAAATAAAAATTACATTTGATCTCAAAACAATTTTTATTACATAATCTATACATCATCCATGACTCAATAACTCATGTATCTAGCTTATATTGTAAATTACATTATTTCAATATTCACCAAAATTTTAATTATTTTTTAAAATTCCCCAGAAATTCCCCCTAAATATTATTAAATATATATATTAAAATAAGGAAATAAATTTTTAGAAAATACTTTTCTAAATATGATAATTTTAATTATTAATTAAAACCAACATTTACTCAAAGCATACAAATTTTAAAATGATAACTGATTCTATAAAAAATAAAAAATCAATTGTAAGCCAATAAAAATATCTCAAAATCATAAAATATAAAAATATAAATATAGTAATATATTTTTTGAATGAAATTTTTAATTTATTTTATTATATTAATTGTGAAATTGTAAATTTAAAACCAGGTTTCATAAAAATACCAATACATAGTTTATCATTATTGAAACATATATAAAATTATACAATGATATAAATATATAATATATTCATTTATAATATAACTAAATATTTTTTATAATTTTAAAGGTGAGGTAACTATTATATTTTCTGGATTAACATTTGTAAGGGTCGTATTACTATTTCAATGGTCATGTTACTATTCCATTGGTTTGGGACCCTTAATTTCTTAAAAAGGCTCATATTTCCTTTATTCTTCAATTATAATGTTTTTTGTTACAAAATTAATTTTATATGATTTATATTATATAATATAATTATATGTAAATTTCATTGATTGAATTATTTTTCAATACATTCATCTCAACATTTAAATTTTTCCCATGAAATTAAATTATACAAATTATGTGGTAAAAATATTAGGGTACTTTTCCTTAATGTATTCCTTCAATTAAAATGACAAATCAACATAAATATGGTTAATACATTGTATGTTGAATATGTTTGTATAATTTTAGGGTTTAACATTATCTCTATGGTTGATAATCGTCAACGTCTTCGCCTTTTAGTATAGATCATTTGTAAAAACCCGATTTGTTTACTCAGGTATAGATCATTTAAATTACAGTCTAACAAATTATTCTGGAGCTGACATGGATGAATAATGAGTTTGAAAAGGTCCGAAGTTTTTCTAGGTATTTATAGAGCCAGGAAAAAATATTTTTGGGAGAACAAGGCCAAGCATATTATTTTGTAGTGATCCATCTGGGGAAGCCACATGGTTAGATCAAACCATTTGTACATTTTTTGTTGCAAAGACATCTCACATAGTTGGTTCATAGTTTCCCTAACCCAGAAGAATGACCATGAAAGTACCCCTCAATTTCATGTACCCATGGATGATTTTCACACAGTCCGGAAAAATATTCGTAGAAACTGTGCACTAGCTATTTTATTGAAATTTTACATTTTTACCCTTAATGATCAAATTAAGAATTACTTCTTCCCTAATACAATATCTAGTGGGTATAAACTCAATTTTCACTAATTTTGGGTTTATTTATATACCTAACATAAGAATAAAGATATCTCTATCATCGGGGATCTGATCGAGCTTTCGTTTATCATGTTGGATGTACAATGATAAGTACATGAGTCTATTTGATCTCTTATTCTTATCTATTTCTCTGTATATAGTTGTTGAAGTGTAATATTTTTTACCTTTCTCAAAAATATTCCCCATTAATAGAAATAGAAGAGGCTAATACTTGAGGATGAGAGCTATAAACCCCAATTTGGTCAGTTTATTACTCATCCATTAAGTTTTTTTTTTGAATTATCATGTGGGCCCCACATATTTGATATGGTACCACTTATAGACATTATATGACATAATTAAAATCATTAGAGCAATATTATTAATCTATTTCAAAATATTTGATTATTTTTTAGTGGTTACACCAACAAATTTTCAATCCCATGTAGGTTGTTTTGATATAATTGGTTTTTTAGTTTGTGGACATATGTGAGATATTGTTTGGCTATGCATTGGAATTACTATTATAAGTGTAATTTTTCTGTATTCAATGGAATTTTTTAAATTTTCAAATGAATAATTGAAGGTAACATGTATTCTAACCACTTATCCCATCTATGATATGTGATTCAATTTTATAATTATATGAGATATGGAAACTGGAAGTATAATAGGTATATGTCTTGGCCTTTCAAAATTTGGTTGAATACATGTTTTCATTTCTATGGAACCCATTACAATGTTAATTGTTAGTGTGAGAGTGGACCTTGGTTTTAACAATGCCAAAAATAGATGAAATAAATGGTTTCTGGAAACATGGCCTTCCCACACTAATGAAAGGTAATGCTTGAACCCAACAAATTTATTGAATAATTATGAATTGATTAAACTGTTTCATGGTCAATTAGTCTTGTCACACTAATTAATGAAAATGATTTAACCAATTTAAATTATATATGACTTCAATATCAGAATAAGAGTGTCCTAACTCTCAAGCTCTCTTTGGATTCATCATGTAATTCATTTAGTGCTCAAGGACACCATCTTGAATTTAAAGAGAAGAATTACATAGGATGATACCCAATAAGATCCCAATACTTTTCTAATACTATATTCCTTGTATGAAACCATTTGGTCCATATTGTAGTACTACAAGATATTTCGGATACACTAGTTGAATAAAACAATGAAAAATTTGATCAATGGTTTAAGCACACCGGGCCCAGACATTGTATTGTCCCATTTTACATTGTATAAACAACATAGACTCAGTAGGAATATTATTGGGGAATTTATTCAACAATGAATGTTGGATTACTCTCTTACCCTTATACACGATACAATTATTACTGATTTGATGACCCATAAAGTATATTATTGAATAGTTATTACCTTAGAAGATTATTATTAACTATCATTTTAGGTCTCACTGTTAAATCTTAGAACCTATGAATTTATTAACATGTGTTCATTTATACATTATCAACAATAAAATAATGAACATGTTTCTTCGTTAGACAGTATCTAAGGGATAAAGTAGGTACTGGGATATTTAGTTTCCTTTTACTGCTTTACATTACATTTTCATGCTTTCACACTATTATATTTACACTACACATTCCAGATGTTACAAACACCATTGGTGGTGGCCCAAGAAGATTTATCGCACACCCTCTCTAAGAGCCATTTGGTACCTAGGGAAGATTACATGTATCCAGGTTTTGAAAAATGGAAGTGTAATTCTTTAGACACTATATTTATTATTGTCCTTGGATGGAGCTGGTAGGAGATGATCGAGTTGTGGCTCAGGATGCATGGGAGAGTTTATGTATTTTCATTTTATAAATTTGTTATTTCATGTATGATTTCTAATTTTTTATACATGTTTTCTATATTACTAGATACATGACATACCATCATCTATTATTGTGTGTTATTCCAATTATTTTAGTTATTGTTATACTTACCTATTTCAATTGTTCATTCGATTTTGTTATATTGATTCCCCAATATACCTTTTATTATTTTAATCAAATGTGATACACTATGGTAATGAAGTCATAGTCTACCCATATTCATTCCATGATAGTCAGCAACCGATGGAATTTGGGGAGATGCGCTTGAGGCCATGTGGCCAACTAGGTTTAGGAAACCAATTATGTGTAATTAAAGTCTGGGATGTCATAATGTGGTATAAGAGGGGGTTATTGTATTTAGTTACTATTTGGAGACAATATATTAAGGATTAATAATTCTTGGGACATTGTCACATGTCATGATTGAGCATTGTTAACCCATGTGTGGTGTCAAAGTTGATTTTACTGAAATAAAATTGTTGTTATGTTATTTCCTATTTTAGTTTATTTCGTTTCACTACTTTTTGACACGTATTCTATGTGGTATTGTTTATTATTATTCTAAATTAAATTCAATTTTATCATTGGATCGATTATATAAGGTTAAAGGTCATTGTTACATGAATTATTATTTGCACCTAAAATTTACATGACATGCATATTTCTATTCCATACTACTACATTTCACTACATTCATATCCTAATATGACTGTGATTATTGGATGAACCGTTATTTTATATATTCTTGTGCTAATTTTGGGTTGGGATTGAGTGATTTCATGGTTCAATTCATGAGGTTTTATAGGCCCTCATGGGATGGAATGAGTAATTAACAATGTTAATCCATTTATTAGAAATTCAATTGGGTGTTAATCTCGGTGATAAAAAATATGGGCCCTAGTTCACTAGTATAGAATATATCATATTAATGAGACACTGATTCACAATAAAATAAAATGAAAAAAAGTGGAATGGTTTAAAATCCATATCTCACTTTTTCATGCTTATGAATGCTAACAGAGTGAACATGGTGAATAAATGTTAAATGATAAGAAACAATTTATAGTAAATTATGAGGCATTGTACTATTGAAATTTCTTATATTGGAACCCCTAAATCCCAAAATTGAGCACTTGATAATAAATTTCTTTATAAGTGGGTGTTTGGGGTAGTATAAATTGGCTAGTGAGAACATTTTTATGTTTATCTTTCATCAATGTTTATTTCCACTTCTTTAATGATGGTTCTAAGGAATGTGATTATCATCAAAGTGGAACAACTGACCAATTTTGGTCACTTGGGGCTAGTTTATTTTTTAT
Source organism: Viscum album (assembly GCA_963277665.1). Lineage (NCBI taxonomy): Eukaryota > Viridiplantae > Streptophyta > Magnoliopsida > Santalales > Viscaceae > Viscum > Viscum album. Next base: position 1,882,612,921 of record OY728136.1, read on the forward strand.
TACTCATTATGGGTGTTTGTGACCATGATAAATATAACTACTACTGTAGGTTTTTATTTATGATGAACCCATGATATCTGGATTGGACCCTCGAATGATGTGTAATCAGTTAAAAGGAATTTGTGTGAAAAAATTCTTAAATATATTGGTATGTTAATAATGAACCATGTTTAGCGGGATGTTTTATATGACATTTCATTTATTCTTGGAGTGTTAGTCATATCTGGTACTGTGTTTATATGTTTAAAATTGGTGTTATAATTTCTGATTAAATATTTTAAATGATTGAAGGATGACTGTGATTATGTGTAATGACCTTAAAATAGAACTGGTATGTGGTGTCTTTGGTTAAAATATATTTTTGAGCTACCTTGTAATTGAATAGATAGTGTTTTGGATAGGTAGTATACATCTTATAAATGACATCATGAAAAAGATATTTTCCATTGTGACTTCTATTTTGAGCGACCTTATGATATAATCGACACTTATGCTCCATTAGGGGATAATCATGATTGGTAGCAACCATGAAGATATAATTTCATGCTAAATATTTTCAATTTATTGCATTTCGTCTTGTTTGGGTTTCATTGTCTGCAGTATAAAACATACATTATAACTGCCACCATTTATTAGATGGGTGGTCAAGAAATATGTGACACTTTCTACGAGAATGTGCATCTGATAATGTTCTTTTTAAATATGATAGAAATGATGATATCATATTAAGGGGATTCTCATGTCTTATGTCCCATTCTTCCTCTTATGTAATGGGTAAAATGGTATATAATCATCCAGATTGATGGTTTTATGGAGATTTATGACTCTAGGTCAAATATCTTATATGAACCACCAGATTCTTGGATACATAGGGAAAATATATTGTGCACAATATTGAGGTGATTTCTTGTTTTTGTAACCTCACGGTAGTATGAATTCAATAATTTAGTAGCCATTAAGTTGGATAAATATACAACTAACTGGTAGGTTTCATTAAAATATATCATTGATCCTTGTGTTTTTGAGTCTTTTCATGGGTCATCTCCATAGTTGAGTGACTTGGGAATTAAAGGAAAAGTGGTTTACCCTATATTTGTGATGAATTCCAAGACGCCCAAATGTTTTGACACACCGGTCAATTTGGTTTTGGATTTCATGGAAAATATATTAAATTATGTAACCATGGATTGAAGGAGTATCACTTTTTTGGTAAATGTGAGTTTCATCTAGCGTTCTTATGAGAGGTTGGTATGTCTATTCATTCAAATATTATAACACTATAAGGTTGGAGTTTCATGTTGAGTTTGTTAAATATGTTCCATTTAATGTATAAGGAGAACATCCCAATAGGCCTATTTGGAAATGGATAGTTTTTTGTGAATTCCCTTGAGGCATGAATGTTTGAATCAGGTATGTGATTGATCGATATTGTGAATTTCAAATGATTGGTTGTGTATTAATCCTTTGAAAAAACAACACTAATCATGGATGGAGTGTGGGGTTTTTTCTTGAGCGATCATGAGATACCTCTAGTAGGGAAGGATTTGGATCAGGTTGTGACATTGTGTCTGCAGGTGAATCTAAGATTATTATAGGGGATGTTGAACAATAGTTGTTTTCCTGATATTCATGATAATAATGAAAACTTCTTAGTGTTTTCTTCTTAAAGTGAAGAGCATGTACATAATCATGACATCATCCTTGATGCACTAAGAGAGTGGTAGTCTAATTTTCCCCAAATGATTAAAATCCGTAGGGATAGTAAGTGACCTCTCTAAGTATTGAGTGATGGATGCTTTGTTTTTTCTATGTAATGGTTAGTCTAGAGTTATATGTGGGATCCTGAGTAGGAACACCTTAGATAGACACATGGACACCATCTGCTTTTATCTGTCCTACCTACAATGCGAATTCCACTCTATGCTCATTTATTTTTCACAGATGGATGTTTTGGAATGTACGAATGTCACACATATATCATGGGGTATATATTACTAATGGATAGCACATTAGAATCATTTTTAATGAATTCAAGGTTACTCGGCCTAGTTTTGGTTTCAAATGTGATGTTAAAATGGGTCACAATTCTAGTTGGACATATTTGTGTTACACGTGTGTTCATGCTAAGGAATGATTTTTTAAATGGTTAGATGATAGTTGACTAAATAATTTTACCATAAGATAGTTATGTGCTAAGATGGATGAGCTTGGGGGAAAATATATGCTGCCTTCGATGAAGGAATTAGAGTTTGGTTTTTGATGCATCAATCGTCTAAAATAGTCAAATCTGAGGTTGGTCAATCAGAGGTGGATTGACTATTAGCTTTTTTAATCTATATTGTATGTGACTAACCATTTTTGGAACATCGTTTTTTGGAGGTGACTGTATTTTTTGGGGGCATCAACTTTTTTTTAGAATGATTACTCTACTTGGATTATTGTGTTACTTTGTAATCATCCTCCTAATTTTTTTTTGAAAATGTTGTGAGAAAAATATCAATAACTCTTATAGGTGTGTTTTATAAGACAATTACAATTTTGGAGATACCAGGTATTGAAATTATTCCCTTATGTGAAAACATTCTTTGCGGGAGCACTATAGAGTATATGTTTTAAGAGATAATGATGCTATCATGCCTCCATAGAATTGGGGTCATTATTATTTGTGGAATGGGATGAAACATTAGATAACAAGATTTGTCAATATGTGATTCCCCAATCTGCAGGTGAAGGTGGAGCACGAGAGACCTGTTGGCTTTTAATAGCTATTTTTAGTCCTTTAATATAGATGGGATGATATTTCAATGGATTTCACATTTACATTACCTAGTTTATTTAGTGTTAGTGATTTTACATGGTTAGTTTTTGTTAAAATAATGTAATAATCTTTCTTCAATCCTATACGGTAGACATTCTTGTTTGATGAGATATGAAGACTATTTATATATGAGATCATATGATTACACATATCCCCATGTACTATCTATTTAGATTGGGATACTTATCTCACATCATGATTATGGAAGAGCTTATTGAATGATATGTGTACACATATGATTCTACGAAGCGAATTTAAACTTTATAATGATGGATATTAATCATTTTTGATATATGTTATCGCAGAAAATCATTGAGCGCATGTACTTGATTTTGGAAGCTCTTGGGAGAATAATTTCCCTCTCTTTGAGTTCCTCTATAATTACTTATTTCAAGCAACAATATATATGGATCCTTATGAGTCCTTATTTGTTAGTTCAAGCCTTTCACCCCTGGGGATGGATATAGGTAGTTTAGGAAGCCCCAATAGGCCATCTTCTCATTAAATTGACTTCATAGTAGGTTCAGCTATCAAAAACCACATGAAAACTGCTCAGTCTAGATAAAAATACTCTGTTAATCACTTTCAAATACATCTAGAGTTTGAGGTAGGGAATCATGTTTCAATTTGGGTATCTCCCACATTAGTTATTATATGGATAGAGATGAAATAGAATCTATAGACACGTTATATAGGGATATATGATATTATAGAGAGGGGTTTAATGGTAGCCAATGAATTGATAATACCTCAGAGGTATTATTCCATGAATGGCGTCTTCTATATTTGATATCTTCATCAATATCAGGTCAAGCCATTTCGTACCTTTTATCCAAAGGTAATTTAGTTAAATATTGATTCTACCTTTTATGAGTACTCATTATACATCGTTGACAAGAGAACGAAGGATCTTCAATGCTTGTATGTCCCTCTAGTATGAGTTCTATTGAAGAATGACCATATGTAGGATAAGACATGGGTGTGGTAGGCTGACGTACATTCCAAATGGATAGAGTTGTTCCAGACAGTGCTTCACCACCCTTGGAAGGTGAACTTGATGATGTTTTATTTTATGAGGGTAATATATTAAGATCACTTTTTTCACTCATTTAAGGATGTTTTAAATTTTTTCTAATTATTTATTTTAGACATATCATGGATGCATAATATGTTAGAAAAGGAATAATGGGTTTAAATGGATTCATTGGAACCTAAAACCCATCTTTTTTAGAGAATTAATCTTGGATCATTATTTCATGTAAACCATGAAGGGAGGACACACTCTTAGATCAAAATATGCGAATGTTTTTATTTTATGGGAAGATCTCCATCACACACTTGGCACATGGGCTACCTAACCATGTGTCCTCACACTGTGAGTTCCCCCTATTCTCCATGTAACGGAGAATGGTTTACGCAAAATCTGTCAAACCATGCCTACAAACTGTTCAGATGTCAATTTTTCGGTATTTTTACATTTTTACCCATGATGATCTAATTAATAATTCATTCTTCCCTAATATGGTTTATAGAAGACAGAACATCCTTGTTATCTAATTTGGAAAAAAATTTAATGTATAACTTAGGAATGAAGATATCTCCATCATTTATGATCTCTTCAATCTGACATTCAGTATGTTGGATGCATAACTGTAAGTACTAGTGTCCATTTAAGCCATTATTAATATCTCATTCTATTAACGTAGTAATAAATTTGTAATCATTTTAATATTTTTTCTAAAAATATTACGTTACATGAAGAATTGGATTTTAATAATGGAGGAGGAGATTTGTACAAGCCTATGGTGGGTGGTCTATATTTTATACCTCATGTTCACTTATTTGGGAATTATCTTGTGGGACCCAATGATTACATCGGGTGTCGTTTAATGAATTCATATTCCATTTTTGTTTTCATTATAACCATATGGTTAGGATCTTTCAAAATTATTTATTACTTGTTATTGGTCATCCAACAACTTCAAAAATTTCATGTAGGATGTTTTTCCTTAATTATTGTTTTAGTGTTTTGACATGTTTGAGCCATCATTCATGTCATCATTAGCATGAAATTTCTAAGGGTATGTTTTCTATATAAAACTAATTCTTATAAATTATTAATTTCATAATGGAAAGAACCATGTATTCTCAGCGCATGCCTAAGATAATTTCATCAACATTACAATTAAATTTGAAATTGAAATGGGTGTGTATAATTGGTATATGACTTGGCCTTTCTAAATGTAATTGAATAATCGGTGGATTGTCCATAGAACCCCATGACATTTTAATGGAAGGTAGAAGATTTTACCATGATTTTTAAAGTACCTTGAATGTATTAAATGAATGGTCCCATGATACTTACCCTTGTCACAGTAATGAAAGGAATGAATTGAACCTGATGGATTTATTGATTAACTATGAATTTATTAATTGGTTTCATGATCAAATTAACATGTCTCAAAAATGAAAGGAATGGACTGAACCAAATAGAATATTATATGACATCATTATCAAAATAAGAGTGGACTGACTCGAGATCGCATTGGATTCCAAAGTGAATGGCTTCACTGAACGAAGACCCCATTATGATTTCAAGGATACAGATTACGTTGGTTGAGACCCACCAAGAACCCAATACTTGTCAAACTCATGATTCCCACTATAAAACCATAAGATCACTCCAATAGTAGAACATGTTTTCATGGATATACTACATGGATAAATCATTGACATGTATGTTCCATGGTAAAAGCCCATCGGGTGAATTTATTGCATATCCATATTTAAATTTGGATGAACTTCGTAGACGTGGTAGGAATATTATTTTGTAATTCCATAGACTATTGTCCTTGTATTATGATCTTAAACATAACCACACAACATTTAATTTTGATTTGGTAACCCATGATTATATTTTGGCACCATTATTACCTAATATATTAAATATTTAATATCGTTTTTTGTTTGCCTTATAACATCATCCAACCTTCTATATCGTTATTCTATGCTTATTTATAAACAAGAAACAATAAAATAATGAAGTGGTTACTTGTCTTGTAACATGTTAGGGAGAAAGCTGGTACCTGAGTATTTATTTACATTGTACTTCAATACGTTACAAAATCATAATTCCACACTGTAACATTTCCATTACAAAACCCAAACGTAATAGACCCCATTAGCGGTGGTGCATTAAGATTTATCTAAAACCCTATACAACTTCTATTTAGTACCTAGGGTTGATTAAATATTTTCAATTGTTGAAAAAGGGAAGCACACTGCATCAGACATATGATTTTTTCCAATGATTGGATATAACTGGTAGCCGTGGACTGAGATATAGCTCACGATTCTTGGGATTGTTTATGAATTTTATTTATCTATATTGTATTTTTCATGTATTGTTTCTACACTATATCCTTGTTTTATATCATTCTAAATACAATAAATATATTCATCAATTGTATGTTGTTCCAGTTATTTCAGTTAATTTTATAATTTTCTATTTCTTTTGTGCCTTCTCTTTACTTATATTTCATTCACTATATACTGATCTATATATTTATCCACTATGCTACCCTATGTTAATGAGGGAATAGTATTTACCTAGACACACTATGGGCCCTTTATATGAGTTAGAGTCGTCTAGTGTTTAGGGAGATATACCTGAGTCTATGTGGCCCATTGGGATTGGGGAACCAATTAAGAATCATATGGGTCTGAGATATCACATCAATTTTTAAATATATCACTATTGAATTTAGTAAATGTAACGGATTTGGTATTCACTTTTTCAAGAAGGATATTTAACATACTTAATGTACTTCATACATGGATGATGGAAGTGATAGTTAATAAGACATACATTAAATGCAATCAATAATCTCAAAGTGAGATATGTACTTATGACTTCATTTTCCCTTCTTCAAAAATCCCATTAACCAATAAAATAGAAATAATCGGACGAATACCATAAATACAACCATAAACTCCCAAATGTGTCGATGATTGCCTTTACATCTCTTCTATCGACACTGGGATGCCTAAATATGCTGCTAAACTTTTTTCTACCCTTTATGCCAATTCATCAACCATTTTAGGTCTAAGAAGCTTCCAGTCTCCATCCTCATCTTAGCATGGTGATTTTATACCCCTTTTTTTAAAATGGTTTCATATTAATCTGGTTGATTGATAAAGTATAATATTTTTTTGTAATGGAACTAAACCAGATAATGATTTTGGTCCCTTCCACCCATGAATTCATAAAACACAGTCTCAAAGTTTCTTTCTATTTAAGGATAGTACACATAGATTGGCCATTAGTTTGAGGATGATAGTTTTCACTAAATTTCTACATGGTTTCTTGAGAATATTAGAGACTTTTCTAGTACATGGATTTAATTGTAGGATCTTGATTAGATATAATAGATAATGGTACTCTAGATATCTATACAACTTATCTAATGTATATCCATGATTTTTTTTATATGAAAATTCATACTAAATTATAATAATGTTATTTTTATTTTTAATATAATAATTAACAACCCATAGGTCATTGTGTCCTTTAGATGTCTCGGAATGTTTAGTGACAGTTTCCCTTGTGTTTTTTTATTGTTTCCAGGTTAGTATGAGGTATTATTGTATCATACCCTTAGAAAATTTCCTTTTATCCGTCACTTTCTTACATACTAGAAATGTTAATGTATATTTTGTGATATCCTTATTCATATTTTCTATCCTATACTGCTCTCAGAGATCTAGATACATCGTTGTGTTAACTAGGTGAATAGTTAAGGTTGAGCTATGTATGTTATTTAGAATCCAATTATTTATATTTTTATTGAATGGTAGACATAGTAATGACCCAAATCATACTGCTCCTTCCTCGTCAATTTTTAAATCTGAGGATTTTCTATTTCTGTTAGATCACACATTTTTTTAAATTTCTTCATCAATTTTTTGAGAATCCATTAATTTATCGATTGGGGAATGTTGAGAAATATTTTGAGAATTGATTATTTTTTTTATTAACATTTCCAATTTTATTATATTATCGTTCTATGAATATTGGATCCTTACCAATTAAAATCAATGTTATATATAATTGATCATTTCCTATTAGATCATTTACCACATTATTTTCTGTACTAAGATAGTTGTTGGTTTAGCAGTCCTAATATATGATGAGCTCAATCCATCATTCATAGTTCATATTAATATCCCTTTATGTTAATATATATTTTATGTTCATATGATCTGTATATTTCTCACACATCCCCCATAGAGATAATGAATCCATATTTTCGATGTGAAGATCACCACTGCTAATTAATGATTGTGTGTAAGGTATTTTTTCTCATGAATCTTCAACATCCATAGGTTGTAAGATATCAATTTCAAATATTTCATCAGTAAAAGGACAATTTCTTTCATTGAGGAATTTTTATACCACATAAAGAGTTCCCCCATGTCAGTATCATCAGCACTGGTGATGCGATAAGACACTTTTTGACCACTTTTACTTTATCTTCACATTCATTGGTCAAGAAAACAACACTCCCTTTTGATTCCTCATGATTATTGGGTTTGAAAATCATGATATATTAATGAAAAATATTCAGTAATACCCAGTAAGACCATTGAAACTATGAATATCCATTACAGAAGTTGGACTAGGCAACTTTTTAGTTCCCTTTTCCTTATAAGTTTATATAGGTATTACTTTGATAGTGATAACTTGCCCCATGAGTGACACTTCCTCCATCAAATAATCAAATTTAATATATTTTTCAAATTTTTTATCTCATCATAATGTCTTTAGAACAGTGATCAAATTCACATCTTGTTTCTCCTTTCTATTGGTGTATATCAAAATATCATAAATAATGACTATAAATTTTTTGGAGGTAATCTCCAACGAATCTATTAATTATGTCCATGGAAATTTTAGAATAATTTGTGACTCTGAAGGAAGTCACTATGAACTCATAATTTCCATACCTCGTTTGAAAGGTAGTCATGGGTATTTCTTCCTTCATCACCTTTAATTGGTGATATATCGAATGGAGGTCCACATTATAGAAATACGTATTACCATGTAATCGATTTAAGAAATCATATTTCCATGGTAGGGGATATTTTTTCTTTATATTGATTTTATTTAGTTAACAATATCAATGAGGAAGAACCATGATCTATCCTTCTTGTTAATAAAGAGGTTTGGTTCACCCCACACTGAAGGACTATGGTGCATAAAATAATTGTCCATATTCTCTTATAAGTTCTACATCATTTCATCCAACTCAATAGTTTCCATTAATTTTTTTATTCAATATTCAAAGAGATCAAGGTAAAATCTCAACATAGATCAAAACCAATCACTCAGTACAAAGAAAATTAAATTTTTCATTGAAAAAATATGTGTAGTCCCTCACAATGGGTATTTATTTAACCATGATTCTCTCATTCATCTCAATCATTTCATGTAGATATATTTTTTCATAAGGATCTAATATCTTCCCTTGAGATGATGATTTTGAGGGAGATTCATCAATTTCCTTGTAATTAAACATAATTTTAGGATTCCTCGATATGTGAAGAGTGATATCCCTTACTAAATAGCTTATGATGGATTTATATAATGATATAAAATATATACCTATCATAAAATAAAACTCTATCAATGAAATTATTAAAATAATTTTAAGTATTTTCATTTTAAAAACATTAACTGATGATAAGATAAAATATATGGATTAAGTAATTTTCCCATTTTTTGTTCTCGTCTATAATTCGACATCCATATTTTTAGGTGGAGTTATAATAGTTCTTCTATACATTGATGATATAAAATAATTCATATAAACACAAAACAATTATCCTACATTTCACTATTCTATTATATTTATATTCATTTACATAATCCAAAATAGATTTAAGGATGATAATGTTTAATCTTCTAAACACATAATAGGAAAAAAGATATAATTTTAAGGGATAATATATAAGTGAATAGTATATCCTAACTTATTATTCTCTATGGTTTAATCTAGTTTATCCATGGTGATATAATTATACATAGTGTTCTTACTAATATTATATAGTTTTAATCTAGAAAAATAACTATATTTCCCTCTCATACCGTCTACAATGGGGATTCCATTTTACATATATTATTTAATATTTTTACGAATTATTATCTATTAAATATAACCTGAGGATGATAAATTATTTTTTATTTTTTCGGTTTCGGTACATAATTATAATACATCAAACAAAAATAAAAACATATTTTATTTAATATTTTAATGTCATATTAACTACCATTGAGATATTTCATTTGTGAAATATAACCTAGGGAAACATTAAAATTGGATGAGGTATAAATCCTAGTTAGGATATATACATAAAAATAAATCATGACAGATAGTTTAGAATAAATAACATGATGACATAAAAATAAATGAATAAACATAAGGAATCATAACCTGTATAACATCAGATAACACAATCCTAGAATAATTGGAATGTCAAAATGATATAAAACATTGCACAAACATGAGTAATGGCTATCTTTTAAGATAGTTTCACATGGAGATGCACGAGTTAATTCTAACTACCTATAAAATTGTACATGGTGTACAATGTGACTTAAAGGATTCATGTTCACTCATTGTTCCCACATTACCACTCAAGATACTAAGTATTTCTTAAGGAATTAGAGTGATATCATTGTACGCCCATCATAACAATATCATTAATATGTGTGAAAATTGTAAAATCCAACATAATGAATAAAAATAAGGGTTACCCATTTGAAGAAGTGGGTATCATAATCTTTTCATAAAACATAAAAATGAATAATATCATAAAGGTTTCTATAAAATAAAGGATTTAAATAGTAAATAAAAATTCATAAGGTAAAATATGAATTTATCAGGATTAATGATGTCCAAAATAATTTAAAACATATAAAAATATTTCATTCGAAACATTTGAAATGATTCAATTTTGTGCGGTTTATAAGAAAAATGTAAATGATCTTTTGAATGATTAACAAAAAATTGTATGTATTAAACCAAAAATGAAAAAGTACAGTTTTTCTAGGTAATTTATAAAATTTTATAAAAATAATCATTTCTCGGAATAGATTATTAAATGAACATCATCATGGGTAAGAAAATGGGATGCTCTCTTTTAATCGGGTTTTCTTTTTGAGAGCAATTGTAAAGGGTACCATATAAAAACATGTATTTGCCTAAAAAATTATGAATTGATCAATTAAAATATATTTCGAAGAAAAAAATCATATAGTATGAGTTCCAAATAATAAATAATATTTAAATTTGGGTAATCAGAGTGTAAGTTAAATCCAAAAGAAAAATTGATGTTTTGAACGAATACCTTACCTAATGCATGAAATTGTTTGAAACATGATAATAATGTCTTGGATAATCAAATAAAATAAATAAATAAATTATTTAAGAATCTATTATATATTTATTTTATTTTTTATAGTTTTATTATGTTTATTAATTTTTATTTTTATGAGTTATAAGATAGTATTTCATCAAAAAAGAGTGTTCGTTTCCTTGGTTTTGGTGGCTGGTTCACTTGTATACATGTATGGAGGATCGTATAAAATTAGAATAGTGTTATAGAATTAAAATTCAATGTTATTAATGATATTAAAAATATGTCATGGTATTATATGTCATTTCTTTCTATATGTAAGGATGATTCATTTGATAAAATGTTAATGAAAATTGTGTAGATTATTTTGGTGTCTTTTCGATAATCACAAATTATATATGTTTCATTGATTAATATTTTGTATATATTATAATATGAAACACTTGATAAGATATAATGAATATATATTTTTTTTCTACCGTAAAATTGATTTTATGACCATCCTTGATATTAGTAATGGAAATGGAAAACACTGTGTCCTATTATGTGATAAATCAACACATCAAGGACAATGTTTTAATTTTTAGAAACAAGTGGAGGGAAGAGAAATGGTGCTGGGTTGTTACATAATAACTATAATATTATATAATACAAAATATACTATATTTATCATTTCAATAGGAAAATGGGATTTTAGAATAGGAATAGAAAATAATGGAAACTGAAAATAAAATAAAATAAAAAATATGGTTTTACCTATTAAATTCTTCTCATTGAGACCCTCTAAGAGGAATTGGAATTATGTTTTATATTGATACCAGAGGCTCATTGAAATGGAATAGAGTCTTGTGTTAAGAATATGGATTTTTTACATGAATTATTGATTTTTAGGTTTGAGGATAATAGGTGGTGAGAGGGGGTATTTATATTGAAGGAGAAGGGCATTTTGTAATTATTTTATTCATTTTTCTATTATTTTGGCTCAAGTGTGTGAATAATATTAATTTTTGGGACTAATTATATAACTAGTTTATGAGGGTTTGAACCCATAGATCTTACATCTTACATACATCATTAAGAACTCAATAATTCATGTATCTATATTACCATAGATTAATGTAATTCACTATTAAAAAAATATTCTATTTTATAAAAATCCCCAAAATTAACCCTATCAATTTTTGATGTGTATAATTCAAAAATTAAATTAATTTTTATGATGAAAATTTTATAAATATAAGAAATATTATTTTTATATAAAATAATCATCTACTCGACAAAGGCATATTTCTAAATAATAAGAAATATTATAACACATTAAAATTTCAATTAAAGTCTCATAAAATTATATCATATTAATAATATAAATAAATATTAATTTATTTATATATGTAATAAAAAATTATTTTATTTAAATATTTATTTTAAAATTTTAAAATAATAATTTATGCTTTATAAAAATTCCAATACTTAGTTCATCATTATTAAAACATTTATTTACTTATAGGACAACATAAATATATCATATTTTAATTTATAATATTGAATACTTTTATTCATTCTTTATTAGGTGAGTTGACTATTTTATTGGCTAAATTTATATTTCGATGTTTCAAATTACTATTCTAATGATCATGTACTATTCTAATTATTTTGGCTCCTTAATTTTTAAAAAGCCTCTAATTTAATTCATTCTTAATTTATAAAGTTCATGTTATGTTTTATAAGTTATTTTATGTATTATATTTTATATATCATAATAATAAGAAGCGAAATTTCATTGATAGAATTTGTGTTCATTATATAATAGAATCCAAATGGAAATTAAACAAATATTTTTATTATTTATATAAAATAAAAAATAATTATAAAATAGAATACATGAAACTTAAAATATAATTAACTATAATTACTATTAATTTATAAAAAATGGTAATATTATTCAGAATTTGGAATAATTATTTTAAATAATTTGAAACTAATGATATACTAATATTTTTAAATAATATTAATAATTACTATGAGATAATTATATTTAAAAATTACAAAAAAAAATAAAATGAATTAACGTTATAATAACAAATAATCAATATAAAAATCAATAAATATTTTTTAATTTAAAACGAAATTAAATATAATTTTTAAATTTTGTAAAATTTATTTATGTAATAAAATATTTGAAATAACAAATGAAATAGTATAGTAAAAAATATCTCAGTATTTGAAATTATAAATTTTTAGAAATATTGGAAATAAAAAATCTTAAAAAATTCTAATTTTTTTAATTAACATTATTAAAACTAATAAATTAAAAATTACTTGACCAACAAAATTTATATAGTAATAAAAATTAGAAAAAAATTTAAAAAAATTTATTTATTTTTTAAAAAATAGCAAAAATGTTTTCTTATAAACTAATTGTTGTATATATTTTTTTGAAAAATATGGAAAAAAGAAATTTGAAATAATTTTTATTACAAAAAATTAGATTTCATTATTCATGGAAACAATTTACATGGTTTTGGTAAAATTCATGTCGTATTAAAGGGTTTTGAAACATTTATATAGTTTTTTTATCATCAATTCAAGATTTTAATAGAAGAATAATTAAGATCATATAGAAGAAATTTCATATTATAAATATTGAAATATTTAATATTTTTTGTTTTTAATATTATGTTTTCTGTTTTAGGAACCTAATTTTATTTGATTCATTAACGCTATCAAAATTGATTGGAATATATAAATTTTATGGTTCTCAAAACATCATAATTTTATAACAAATTCATGACGGTTATCCATTGACATTTTAATAAAAATAAATTGTTAATGATAATTTTAATTCGGAAATATAACCATCTTAAATTTATAATTAATTAAAATCTATTAATGTGGTATTAAATTTTTCTACAATATAATAAAATTCAAAACTATTATGAAAATTATGTATGTTAAAATTGATTTTAGAATGCCTAATAGTTATTACATTTTATCATTTTTATGTTTTAATATTTTTCCCGATGGGAAATAAATTATTGTCAAACTTTTATAAGTGTAAAACGATTCTCCAAAATTTAAGGGAATAGTCATTAGAAGAGTTTTAATTGTTATAAATAATTGAATATTTTATTATATTAATTAGGAGTCTTTATTTAATGTTCCTACATGTTCTTATTTTATGAAAAATTAAATTCAACAAGAAAAGTGTAATGTAGTTAATGAAAAAAGGTTGAGTAATTTTTTGATATCACCTATAATATATAATCTACTTTTATCTTGTAAACAATATTCATTCAAAACATGACATCGATTAAATATTTATATAAATGAAATCATATATCATTTTTCTGATTATTATTTGTGGATTTTTTTTTATAAATTCATCAATATTTTTATTTATAATATGGTAATGTACACTTAGGTATTTCATTAAAACATTTCCTTTAGTTCTTTAGACGTTTAATATTTGTGTTTCCATAATTTCATAATTCCATTAAACATTCCTCATTGGATGTTGATGAAGGAAATAAATAACTAATAATTAATATTTCTTATAGGAAATTCAATTAACAATATTTGTGATTATATTAAACCATCGATTGATTAGTGATATTAAATATAGAGTTATTATAAAACATCATATGATGTAATTACACAATATAGTTTTACAATGTGAGCATCATATTATGAATAATTAATAAATGTATAGAATTGTTAAATTATATTGATTGGATATATGTTATCATAAATATTATGTATATATTATGAATGATTGTAACAAATTTATGTTTTTAAATTCATAAAAATATTATTATCAGCTATCATTGTAGTTATATTTCTATCAATATTCCTCTTCGAATTAATCAATTTTTTTTTGAAAAGTACGATTGTATCAGGTGTTCCCCCAATAGTGTTTTATGGTACTCTGGTCAAATATATCATATCTATAATACATTATATTAATTTTGAACAAACAATATAAAAATAATAATTTTTTTATTTGGGAGATATTGTAATTGGAAAAAATTATTTTTTTAATTCATCTATATTTAGCTATTTTATTGAAATTTTTATATACAAGATTAGATAAATATTAAGAATAAATATTTGGGTGGAATATTATATAATTTTTTAGAAAATATAGAAAACACTAAAGGTATTAAAAAAGAAATGTTGCATTGTTATAAATTTTATCAGTACATAAAGAAATTGTTATTTTAAAAGAAGAGATTATTATATATATTTAAGATAAAATAAGATTATTAAAATTATAAAGTAAATTTTTATCTAAATTTTGAATTAGAGATTAGATATCATTATATGTTTTTCCATCTAATTTATCTCATTGTGATTTAAATGGTACTATTATCATGTTAAAAATCCATGATTCTCTTATCATAGTTTAAATATTACTACATATTGGCATTAGAGTGTTCTTAAATTTAACAGGGTAGGACGTGTAAACCAAAATATCATACGATTTTAAAATTTTTAGAAAACCATATTCTATTAAACAGTTACTATGATTCATGTTTAAATTGTTTTAGGACTATGTAACATTGTAAAAAAGTATTTTTAACAACTTTCATAGATTAAGAGAACATTTAATATTAAAATATCCATATTATGAAATATATAGAGTGAATTTATAGAAAATTGATGGATTTTTATTTTTTGTTGATTTATAAAAAAAATTATAGAATAATGTATTTAAAAATCATTAGTTAAAGGGATAATTTTAATAGTGTAATAACTGGATAAAATTTTAAATCTATAGTCTTATTTTATTCAATTTAAATTTTTCTTATAGTATTATATAATGAGTCATAGTGGGAAAAATCATGATAATGATACAAAAATTTATTTATAAGTATTTAATAATAATAATATGTATTTTGGTGCTGCACATTAATAATAAATTTTATATAATGAATAATAAATAAGAAAAAATATATTTTTGACTATATAAAAATGAGATAAAATGATTCTTAATGTTAGTGATACTTTTTCTTGTTTTCATCATTATGTAATTCAGAACTGAAATTATTATTATTATATATATATATTATATGATGATAATATAAAAATGAATTTATACAAATTACCTCATCTTAAATTTTAGAAGTTAAACAAAAATTATTTATATAGTTTTCATTAAGATACCCGTATGTTCAAATTTTGTAATAGACATACATATATATATATGAAATCATTATTCTATTGAGTTTAATAATAACTACATTTTAAATTTTTTTCATTATGAGATATTGATTTCATACCATCAAATATAGTGACTGAAGAAATGAATGACGAGTGGTGTTTATTTAAGAGGAACCCACATTATTGAATATGCAGTTTTACATTTTAAAATATTGGATTAAATAAATATATTATCATATATTTTAATTCAAAAACTAATAAAGTTTAAATATATTTGGATTTATTTTATAAAATGGCTGTGAATTTATCCATACCTTGGTGTCATTGACATTATGTGGAGAAGTAATGTTATTGAAATTTAGCAATTTAGGATGGAATACCAAGAACATCAGCATTATTAGAAAAATTATTATTTATTTAAAATATTTTGAAATTATTTTAATAGTGATGTAAAGATAATGACCCCAAATTTTCTCATTGATATTACCTACTCATTATAAATATGTCTATTATTTAGATATAAGGTATAATATAAATAAGTCACAAAAAACCACATACTAGAACACTGTTTTATTAGAAAACCAAAAACATTACCTATGAAGTATGAATATAATCCATTAAATTTTATTTTAACATCTTTTAAATAAAAAACAAAATAATAATACAACTAGATTCAAAAAAAATAGATCATTTTGGTCTCCTAGAATTATCACACCAAAAAATTTCAATGTAAAAAGGGAAAAAATAAAAGTAATTAATTAAAAATAATAAAAATAATGAATATATATATCCTTGAGAAGAATTTTTGTGACTGTTGATTGGTAAATATATGATATTAGTATTAGTTGTGTTAATGATATATGACTTTTGGAAACAAAACCATTAAAACAGTATCATTACTGTTAAAATATTTTCCCCACCATCATATTAGTAATATAAATTTTTTTTTTCTTATGAAATAAAATTTATATGGAGTTTAGATCATTCAATAATTACAAAACAATATTAAATATGAAAAAAATAAATATTTGATTAAAAAAATTCCATATTTAAATTTTTTAGAAAACTCATATATTTTATTTTCATTATAAATTATTTTTTATGATAAATTTATAATAATAGTGTAAAAATTTATTTTCCCTATATGGTTTAATTTAATTATAATTATATTCATACAAATAATAATATAAATTTATGAAATTATTTGTAATTTTATTTATCATTTATAATTTTCGTAGATTTTTAAAATTTATTATTTTTTGGTAAAGATGCATTCTATTTAAAAATTAAATGTCTACTTATTAGAAAATTATTTTAGAAAATGGATGTATTTATTTATTTACCACATATATATTTGTTAGTTTTTTTCATAAATGACAAAATATGGTTGTGACTAATAAAATATAGTATAATTACACTATAAGTATTATACATTTTTAATAAAATATATTAATGATTTTTTGAGATCTTTAGGTGTTAAATGATAATTTTAGGTTCCATTTTCAATTAAATCACATGTCCCCTACTAATAAATAGTAATTATGATTAGTATTTGGCAATTTAAAATTTTATTCTAATATTTTACCCTCGAATTACACTCTACTCCCCTTATATAAACTATCATTCATGATAGCACATAAAATTTTATTTTAACATTATTTGCTTGTATAAAATCCATTAAAATTTATCTTGAACTCTATTATCTACATTCTATAGGAAATTATATAAAAAAACCACCCTTATAAGGCACAATTCATTTAATAAATAATTTATCCAAAGGAGTAAGTTAAGAAATCTTAATCACTCACATTCATTTCTATTTATTATATTATTCTATAATTATATTAATCTGAAGTCCATATTTAATTTCATATAATATATGATATCACACTATCAGAATATTAATATTATAACAATATAATGAAATGATATATTTTTCATAAAAAAACTTCACTATTAATGGTTGATATGACAAAATAAAAGGTTATAAAATTAATCAACTATTAGAATCATCTTGAATTTTAATAATAAATCATTTAATTGTTAAATATTAACATAATAAAAAAAATAATAATATAAATCTTCTATTTGTTTATATAAATATCCATGTCCCGACCCAATGGGTCCTGAACCGTGATTACCCCATCATCGTCTCCATTAGTCCAAGGGCTGAAGTCCAGCACCGACTAGGTATATTACAAACATTGTGGGAGTTTTCTTAGTATAACTATACACATACATACATATCGATAGTTATAATATCCATCTATGTAAACAATCAATAACTATAAATGCATATGTCTAAAATCCGACAATTAGATAGTGATAATGATGTATTGGAAAACAATGACCAAATACAAGTCCACTAAAAGAATGTAAAAATATTCCATGATTATATATGAGCAATGCCATCAATATGCCTATAAGAACACATTCCAATCTATCTTGATAACTATGCATCACCTGGTCCTAGTTCCATTAGGACTTTTTCAATGCCCAGTTGTCTTCAAAAGTCACGCCACATGTTGGTCACTCCCATACTAGGTTGAGTTTAACAATACCCTATATGAAACCATAATGTAACTGAGAATATAACACCAAGAATAATAGTCATTTCATTATTATAATATTTAAATAACATACATAAATTAAATCTATATATACTAATTGAATAGAAATTCTCAATTTATGGTCACGACTATAAAATCATGCCTAAGACTCCTTCTTGATGGTTACATGTGACAATAAAAATAAATCCAGGCTTCTAACCATCAAAAAATACACAAGGACCATGTCTAGTGGTTTTTTGGGTAGGTTGGGTCCCATTGTCGATATCAATATGACATGACTCCCATACATAGTTTATAACTAGATGGGTAATATCCATAAACTCCAGCTAATTTTCTCTCTCCACTTCCAAAATGGATAACTGTAATGTGGCCAACAACCATGACACATAACTCAGCAACTATGAACAAGATATTTTGTTGAGAACATTTACTTCTACAACCCCCTTACCATATGTGTAGATAATATTGACTTCATTATCCTGGATGATGTAATGTAATCACCTCTCCCTCATGTTAATATAATTATAATATAAGATATACATTAGATTATTGGGTTTTGAATATATGATAAACCGCTCACTCATCTGGCAGTTTATACACATATTAAGGCTGAGCACTATAAAAACACATTTAGATTGTGGATTTTATTTTTTTAATCATGTTCTCTCAATTTACATGAACTATAAAAAAGTAACACCCACCTCTACATATGACCACAACAAATCCTAGTCTAGGATGAATTTAAAAACCGTATCTACCCAACACCCTCATCCTACAATATTAAGATATGATCCCTCTTTAAAATCTATCATAACTGATGAAAATAATTATAGAGTCTCTCCATACAAATAATGGGCGTACCCATTAATGATGTAGATGTTACATGATTTGATATCCTAGATAAATAGTGTAAAAATTTTAAATAGTATCATGTGAACCCAAAGAACCTTTATACCTCTGTCATGTAATTGGGTGGCTCCCAATCTAAAACAACCTGGAAATTCAATATGTATACTATTAATACATGTGATTAGATAACATTTTCTATGAGGTGTAGATATTGAATCCAAAACAAGGACTTCGATAGCTTTCCATAAAGCTTGTAAACTGGGAGTACATAAAAAACCATCCATAGGTGTCTCGTATTGGTATCCTCAGATTGTCGAGTAGATTTAGATATCATCAATGAATACTAACATGAACCATCCTATGAAATGATTAAGGATTTATTTCAAGAGACCAAAGAACAGAATAGTGGAATTCATCACACTAAAGGGAATCACCATGTACTACTCGATACCAAAAAGAAACCAAAATTTTTTATTTGTTAAATCCTCATATAATACTCATAGAATCTGAAATCATGATATGATTTCAACATTCGAGAAATACCATTTACTTATAAACTGATCAAATACTACAGGGATTTTCATTTATGGATAATTATCATTATGATCTCCTAGTTAAGATGATTGTAATCCCCACAAAATATCAAGACCCCATCATCCTTCTTAACAAACAATATAGTGTATTACTATAGTGATTCACTGGGTATATGAAATAGCTTCTTCTAAAAGACTTATAAATGATCCAAAATTACAGAAGCAGTACATAATCCATCAGATGTGTTATAGCACATATTAGGGTGTTGTTGTGGTGTAGATAAATTAATTATACTATCTTTAAATTGAAAGGTAACTAAGAATGTATTGATGAAATATATCGTCATACACTTCTCCCACTATAGGAAACCGTGTTTGATAGAATCCACTACACCAGGGGTTATCATATACTACCAGTGTGTAATTAGATGCATTGTCCTTTAAATGTGTCCATCCTACTCTTGTAAGTTTTTGTTTTAATCATATTATAGAAACCCAACACCTAACATCAGTCACAACATATCTGCCGCCTAAAATAGACAATTTGGGAATGAACTATAAATAATCATTTTATAACTAAGATAAAATTATAAGGCATCATCAATACTAAAAACAGATATAATGTGAAAATTTCAGGTCCATGTGTTTGACCTCACTATCAAAATAATTTGTGACGGTTGAGTCCCCTCTACTAGGAGTCTCCTAGTGCATTTGTAAATTAAATGGATGAATAGAAATCTCTAAGTATAAAACTAGATAATTTAAAAAAGGTGTTTCCAAAACCTATATCTGTCAATATGAAAAATAAATCATTGAAGACAGAGATCATCACAAGTGTCATCCATATATCCTCTAGGATACAAGATTCAACCAACTATAGTTTCCCTCACCCTTATCCACTAGATCCTAAAGCATGGATCCAACCACCTAGGTGTGGTGGTGTAAAAATATATTAATGTTTTCCACCTCTCCATAATAACCCAGCTCATCTTCCAGGACTCCTTCCCTATGGACCATCATGCTCCAATGATTGCAACTTACAAGGCTTCTCATCTACTATCTCTCTATAATTCATAAAATCCATTATAAAAACCCTTGAAAAAATTCAACAACCATCATTAAAGTATAATTATCTATTTGTACAATGATTAGATACATCTTTGATCTAGGAACCACTAACCCTCTATTATAGCTATCCTCTTGAGGAGCCTTTCATATCTAGGTCATAGTGTTCTCTTTTGGCTCTATGCAACTGACATCATATCTCTTATGTTCCCAATGATGGTACCAATAATAGGTGTCTTCTTATCAAAAAATATATCAACTGACATATAATTATCTAGCACACTAAAATAGATAGGAATATATAGTCGTATCATGCTGGATTAGATTTCTCTTCACAATTCATACATGAAAGTCGAAGGATAATATAGAAAATCACAAACCATATATATTGAGTAAAAAAGAGAGGTTGGAGAACCTCGATGGACTGATATCTACAACTGTATTGAACTAATGATTCCATAAAATATCCTAGATGAAAATCACTCAGTTTACACAGATAAGCATCCTCTATGAAAATGCGCTCAAAAAATGATAGTGAAAGAGTCACCTCATCTGATGGTCATGTCACTAAGACCCACAATTATCTTATAGTGACATAGAGAATTCTTTCTACGATGGTCAATATCTATTCTTTAGGTTTCATGAAAATACAAAATACTCACTTAACTACATCCAGACAATACTAAAATTCATGGTGGTCTGGCATTTCCTTGAATCATAGGGGTCACTGACCATGAAACTCTTGGTGCATTCTCCTCCAACAAACCTCATCTACTGTGAAATATGATACCTTATCTATCTCTATAGGTAGTGGTATGAATGTTTTTTCACTTATAGGTATGACCACCAGAACATGCCCATGTTTTAAATCATAATTCTTGAGTGGATCATCATTCTCATTCTACTACAGATTCCAATCAATAATAGAATAAGGTGGCAACATAAAATAGATAAGATTCACCCTACTCAATGAATATATCATATTAAATGACTCCAAATGGAAAAAAACCAAAAATAATTCCAATATTATTTACATATAAATGTTTTCCCTTTAACTAGTGCATACATACAATGTGTCAAAATAGAATGTTTTTAGAATTTTTGTGAATTTACCGGTTGCCACTACACCCACACTATAGTCCCTAGCCCAACTGATGAACATGAAACACTTATCAAAATTTCCTCAATCCAATCTAATATACATTGATCCAAACATAGATCTTCTCTTTGGGACCACTCTATCATGACCTGACCCAGTGGAGCCTAAACTACGACTACCCTAATTCTGCTTTTAGTATGACATGGGAAAGTAATCAGCACCAATCAGACCAATCTATAACATGGGAGGCCCTATAATAATATATCTACCCACACAAATTTTTTGATGACCATTGAATGATAAAATTATAAAAAAATATTTTAATCATCCATGCATACATATTAAATACCACCATCATTGTATCATACCGGTTCCAGAAGCTTCCTAGAGGCACCCCGTACCTGTTTCGTCACGTGGCCTCAAGATAATTTCTTCTATTGTCTGAGGATGCCAACTAGTGGTGAGGTAAATGGGTGTGATAGTGGGGAAACTATTCCCTCATTGGAATATTAACACAGTGGAAGAGAAAAATATAACAATAGAGGAAGCATTAATAATGGCATACAACAACAAATAGTCGAAGATAGAATTACATAAGTAGCTAGAACACATATATAATGATGCATGATACATATGTCTATGAAAAACAGCCAAAAAAGACACAATGCTAAAATACTATACTAAACCAAAGTAAATGAATAATTGTAAACATCTCCATAACATATCAATACAATGCTTGGTACCATGCTCTCCAGCTCGAAAGAAGTCAGGTACCTGAGATATAAGGGCTCTTTCCCTTATCTATATATGTAACAATATAAACTGTATGGGCCCAAAAGCATGGCCGAAATAGAGTGTCAGACTAAATCCTAGCAGGCAACCACCATGATATTTTTGCCTAATAGTCAGTGAATATATATGGAAGGCCATAAATAATGATGCAGTAAACAAGGAAGTACTCAATAGTAAAAATTCAACAGTTTTAAAGAATTCAGTTCCACATAGAAATTAAATATATAATCACAAACAGGTAACCCTCTAGGATGTACTCACAGTCGAATCCCTACTCGTTTTACCTAGAAAACATAAGCAACCCTTTGGGAAGTACACACTGTCTAACCTCTATGGGCCAGCTTTAGTACAGACTCTCTGGGGAAGCACTCACTGTCAATTCCCCCTATAGCCTCGTATCAGTAACTAAAAGGTTCTCTAGGGAAGCACTTACATCACATTCCCCATGTGACCACTTCGAGGAACTATAGACACTCTGAGAAAGAACAAACATTAATTCCCCCAGTGGTATTGCATCGTATCTATAATAACAGACACTCTGGAGAAGCCCTTACCTCTATTCTCCCTATGGTCTACTAAACTAGGTTCTCACAAACATGTGTCAGTAAAACAAGCATAGAAATGAAAAGAATCCAAAGTAAACCTCCATAACTACATGGATAACTAGTCTACAACATAATAGTAAGAAAGATAAGAAACACTCCATCCCACAATACTATGCATGGAAAGTCAACAACAGCCACACATGCAATGTCAGGCCAAATAGTAAAAACAAGAAAACATAAATGAAAAAATCGCATCAAAATCATAGCAATTAACCTTATTCACATTCAATAAACCACCACTCAAGTATACAAGCATATCAGGCAATTAATAGGGCTAAAACCATAAACACGCAATACCCTGATCAAGGGTATTGGGAACCGTTGCACATAAAAATCAAAGACTATTTACATAAAGGCACAAACCAGACACCTTGGTGTTAGGAAGAACAATATACTTTAGTTTCAAGACTTGAATCTCCCAAGAACACAGTAGATCTACAAAAATGCTTAAAACACTCAATTGAAGATAACATGATAAAGAGTAGGAATCAGGAAATGAACCTCTAAAAGAAGGGAGATCTTACTGAGACGATCCTAGTGAAATCAATGGTGGTTGAATCGGAGAAAAGACTCTCGATTGGGGGATCAGAGAAGGATCGTTGTTGTACTCTTGCTCTCGGATAAACCAAACCTAGAATGAGGAATTTGGGCAATTATATGCAACCCCATTGCATTTAATGAAAAAAAAAGAAAGTACACGACATGTAATTCAGATGTACACGATGTGTACTTGCCATCATTAGTCCATGCATTAGGAAGTATCCATGTCACCACACATGGCCTTGTGCAGGGCCACTACATGGCCAGCAACCGGCTACCAGTGGTATCCAAGTACATGGCTTGTACTTTTAATGTACACGACGTGTACTTCAAAAATTTCCAAAAAACTCCTCCTTTTCCAAAAAAACACCAAAAAAAGACAAAAACATACATGTAAATAAGATCTAGGTCTTTACAAACTTCCCCCCTTAAGAAAATTCATCCTTAATTTTCCCAAGAAAGGTGGTGGAGAAGAAGAATCCTCAATCAACTCTGTCCACTGTGATCATACATCAGCCTCCCTATCCTAGGTCATGTCCTGTACTTGCGTGGGCTGAAACTACTCTCAACCCAAGATGCACGGGTCCTACTATGCACGCCTAGACATCCCATTAACCCTTGTGAAGAAAAGATCCACCATATGGTGATGTGAAACTCACCCTATGGCGATATTAATAAAAAAAATCTAGAAACACTACTGGAAATATAATATTTCCCAACGGTTCACAACCGTTGGGAAAGCCCCTCTAACCGTTGGTATATGATATACCAAAGGTTCGGATAACCGTGGGGAAGTAAGCCGTTGTTAAAAGGTTTTCCCAATGGTTTACTGGAAACCATTGGTATAGGCTCACAAAAGCCACCCTATCCCAACGGTTCTACCAAACCGTTGGGATAGTTCTTCCCAACGGTATGGGAGAACCATTGGGAAATATCAGTTTTGGGATAGTTTTCCCAACAGTTCTCCCCAAACCATTAGGCTATCCCCATGGATGAACTCTTTACCAATTTGTTTAGAACCGTTGGGAAAAGATATATTTACCAACAGTTCAATGAAGCGTTGGTAAAAACTTCTTTAGGATTATATGCCAACGGTTTTAAACCGTTGGCATATCCTATGCTGCAAATTACAGCAGCCTGCAATTTGCACAGCCGCTGTCCATCAGGCCCCTCTACATCAGGCCTCATTTTGACCTCATTTTCAATCCAATTATTATACCTGCAATAAAATAAAACATACATATACAATTATGAAAAAATTCATACACATTTAACATATAATGGATCCTGAAACTATACACATCAATAATTAAATTAGAATTCATAACGTAATTATAAACGTACATAATTCATATAGAATTCAATTTAAAATTTAGATGACAATTATATGTGGAATCCGAAATTCAATTCATAATTTGATCGGTTTTTTCTATACCATATATTTTTACCTCAAATGATGTCCATTTTAAACAAAATACATACACCTGAAGTGATACCGGCCACACCGCATCTCAGATTGAGGCGGGGTTTACTCGTACACGTCACATTTTACCCATGGATTGTTGTGCTAAAGTATCGACACAATCTGAATGCGTTTGGTCGGTTTTCCATATGCCAGTTGATGTTTTTCACTTAAAATGACGTCCTTTTGAAACAAAAGATAGACACTATGAGTGGTGCCAACCACACCGCGTCTCTAATTGAGGCGGGGTTCATTAGTACACGTCACATACCACCCATGGATCGTTCTCCTAATGTTTAAATGGAAACCGAATGTGTTTGGTCGGTTTTCCGTATGTACATAAAATGTTGTCCATTTTAAAAAAAAAAGTGACAATTAGACTAATCCTGACCACACCGCGACTCAGATTCATCCCAGGTTGGCTCGTACATGTCAAATATGACCCATGGATTGTTGTGATAAATTATCAAAAGATTCCGAATGCGTTTGGTCGGTTTTGCGTATGCCAGTTGTTCTTTTCATTTATAATCATGTCCATTTTAAACAAAAGAGACATAGTTAGAGCGGTGTCGGCCACACTGCATCTCGGATTAAGACGGGGTTTACTTGTACACGTCACATATGACTCATGGATCGTTGTTCTAAAGTATCGATACAATCCGAATGCGTTTGGTCATTCTTTTGTATGTCAGTTGATGCATTTCACTTAAAATGACGTCCTTTTGAAACAAAAGACGGACATTTTGAGTGGTGTCAGCTGCACCGCATGTCGGATTGTGGCGGGGATGATTCGTACACGTCACATATGATCCATGGATCGTTCTCCTAAAGTTTCAATGGTAACCGAATCCGTTTGGTCTTTTTTCCGTATGTACTTAAAATGGTGTCCATTTGAAACAAAAGAGAGCCACTTAGACTTATCCTGGCCACACCGCGACTCGGATTTGTCCCGGGTTGGCTCGTACACGTCACATATTACCCATGGATTGTTGGGATAAATTATCAATAGATTCAGAATGCATTTGGTCGGTTTTCCGTATGTCAGTTGATGCCTTTCACTTAAAATGACGTCCTTTTGAAACAAAAGATGGACACACTGAGTGGTTCCGACCACACCACGTCTCTGGATTGAGCTGAAACCACCATGCAACATTCAAATTATTATTTGTGACGTGTACGCGCAGACGGCATGTCAATCGGATGTGCGGTTTGCGCGGTACGACTCAATATTCATGTTTTAAGTGATGCGCGCGCTTCGTAAACGCGCGTGTGGGGGGTCCAAATGGGCCGAACGAAGTCAGAATGGCCTGCAATCAGACGAAAAATACAAGAGAGTGATTTATGAAGTGGTCGAGCAGACGGCACGTCAATCGGACGTGTCGTGTGCCCGCGGTGACCGACAACGCAGTTCTGGTGTCATAAATGGCCAAAACGGGCGTCCAACGGTCAAATTCATAGAGGACGACCTCATATTGAGCTGAAACCACCGTGAAACATTCTAATTATTATTCGTGACGTGTACGCGCAGACGTCACATCAATCGGACGTGCGGTTTGCGTGTTACGGCTCAATATCCGTATTTTAAGTGATGTGCGCGCTTCGTAAACGCGCGTGAGGGGGGTCCAAACGGGCCGAACGAAGTCAGAATGGCCTGAAATCAGACGAAAAATATGGGTGAGTGATTTCTGAAATGTTCGTCTAGACGGAATGTCAATTGGACGTGCCATGTGCCCGCGGTGACCGACAACGCAGTTCTGGTGTCATAAACGGCCAAAACGGGCGTCAAATGGTCAAATTCATAGCGGACGACCTCGGATTGAGCTGAAACCACCGTGAAACATTATAATTATTATTCGTGACATGTACGCGCAGACGACACGTCAATCGGACGTGCGGTTTGCACGGTACGGCTCAATATTCGTGTTTTAAGTGATGTGTGCGCTTCGTAAATGCGCGTGAGGGTGGTCCAAATGGGCCGAACGATTTCAGAATGGCCTGAAATCAGACGACAAAAACGGGTGAGTGATTTATGAAGTGGTCGAGCAGACGACACGTCAATCGGACATGCTGTGTGCCCGCGGTGACTGACAACGCAGTTCTGGTGTCATAAACGGCCAAAACGGGCGTCAAACAGTCAAATTCAAAGCGGAAGACCTCGGATTGACCTGAAACCACCGTGCAATATTCTAATTATTATTCGTGACGTGTAAGCGCAGAGGGAACGTCAATTGGACGTGCGGTTTGCGTGGTACGGCTCAATATTCGTGTTTTAAGTGATGCGCGCGCTTCGTAAACGCGCGTGAGTGGGGTCCAAACAGGCCGAACGAAGTCAGAATGGAATGAAATCAGAAGACATATACGGGAGAGTGATTTCTGAAGTGGTCGAGTAGACGGAACGTCAATCGGACGTGCCGTGTGCCCGCGGTGACCGACAACGCAGTTCTGGTGTCATAAACGGCCAAAACCGTCGTCCAATGGTCAAATTCATAGCAGACGACCTCAGATTGATCTGAAACCACCTTGCAACATTCTAATTATTATTCGTGACGTGTACGCGCAGACGACACGTCAATCGGATGTGCGGTTTGCACGGTACGGCTCAATATTCGTATTTTAATTGATGCACGCGCTTCGTAAACGCGCGTGAGGGGGGTCCAAACGGGCCGAACGAAGTCGGAATGGCCTGAAATCAGATGAAAGATACGGGTGAGTGATTTTTGAAGTGGTCGAGCAGACGATAGGTCAATGGGACGTGCCATGTGCCCGCAGTGACCGACAACGCATTTCTGGTGACATAAACGGCCAAAACGGGCGTCAAACGGTCAAATTCATATAGGACGACCTCGGATTGAGCTGAAACCACCTTGAAACATTCTAATTATTATTCGTGATGTGTACGCGCAGACGGCACGTCAATCGGACGTGCGGTTTGCACGGTACGAATCAATATTCGTGTTTTAAGTGATGTGCGCGCTTCGTAAACGCGCCTGAGGGTGGTCCAAACGGGACGAACGATTTCGGAATGGCCTGAAATCAGACGAAAAATACAGGTGAGTGATTTATGAAGTGGTCGAGTAGACGGCACATCAATCGGACGTGCCGTGTGCCCGCGGTGACCAACAACGCAGTTCTGGTGTCATAAACGGCCAAAACGGGCGTCAAACGGTCAAATTCATAGCGGACGACTTCGGATTGACCTGAAACCACCGTGAAACATTCTAATTATTATTTTTGACGTTTCCATGTAGACGGCACGTCAATCGGACGTGCAGTTTGCGCGGTACGGCTAAATATTCGTGTTTTAAGTGATGCGCGCGCTTCGTAAACGCGCGTGAGGGGGGTCCAAACGGGCCGAACGAAGTCAGAATGGCCTGAAATCAGACGACAAATACGGGGGAGTTATTTCTGAAGTGGTTGAGCAGACGGCATGTCAATCGGACGTGCCGTGTGCCCGCGGTGACCGACAACGCAGTTCTGGTGTCATAAACGGCCAAAACGGGCGTCCAACGGTCAAATTCATAGCGGACGACCTCAGATTGAGCTTAAACCACCGTGCAACATTCTAATTATTATTCGTGACGTCTACGCATAGATGGTACGTCAATCGGACGTGCGGTTTGCGCGGTACGGCTCAATATTCGTAATTTAAGTGATGCACGCGCTTCGTAAACACGCGTGAGAGGGGTCCAAATGGGCCGAACGAAGTCGGAATGTCCTGAAATCAGACGAAAAATACGGGTGAGTGATTTCTGAAGTGGTAGAGCAGACGACACGTCAATGGGACGTTCCATGTGCCCGCGGTGACCGACAACGCAGTTCTGGTGTCATAAACGGCCAAAACGGGCGTCAAACGGTCAAATTCATAGAGGACGACCTCGTATTGAGAAGAAACCACCGTGAAACATTCTAATTATTATTCGTGACGTGTACGCGTAGACGACACGTCAATCGGACGTGCGGTTTGCGCGGTACGGCTCAATATTCGTGTTTTAAGTGATGCACGCTCTTCGTAAACACGCGTGAGGGTGGTCCAAACAGGCCGAACGATTTCGGAATGGCCTGAAATCAGTCGAAAAATACGGGTGAGTGATTTATGAAGTGGTCGAGCAGACCGAACATCAATCGGATGTGCCGTGTGCCCTCGGTGACCGACAACGCAGTTTTGGTGTCACAAACGGCCAAAACGGGCGTCAAACGGTCAAATTCATAGCTGACGACCTCGGATTGAGCTGAAACCACCATGAAACATTCTAATTATTATTCGTGACGTGTACGCGCAGACGGAAAGTCAATCGGACGTGTGGTTTGCGTGGTACGGCTCAATATTCGTGTTTTAAGTGATGTGCGCGCTTCGTAAACGCGCGTGAGGGGGGTCCAAACAGGCCGAACGAAGTCGGAATGGCCTGAAATCAGACGAAAAATACTGGAGAGTGATTTCTGAAGTGTTCGAACAGACGGCACATCAATCGGACGTGTCGTGTGCCCGCGGTGACCAACAACGCAGTTCTGGTGTCATAAACGGCCAAAACGGGCGTCAAACGGTCAAATTCATAGAGGACGACCTCAGATTGAGCTGAAACCACCGTGAAACATTTTAATTATTATTCGTGACGTGTACGCGCAGACGGCACGTCAATTGGACGCGCGGTTTGCGCGGGACGGCTCAATATTCGTGTTTTAAGTGATGCGCGCACTTCGTAAACACGCATGAGGGGTTCCAAATGGGCCGAACAAAGTCGGAATGGCCTGAAATCAGACGAAAAATACGGGAGAGTGATTTTTGAAGTGGTCGAGTAGACGGCACATCAATCAGACGTGCCGTGTGCCCGCGGTGACCAACAACGCAGTTCTGGTGTCATAAACGGCCAAAACGGGCGTCCAACGGTCAAATTCAAAGCGGATGACCTCAGATTGAGCTGAAACCACCGTGAAACATTCTAATTATTATTCGTGACGTGTACGCGCAGACGGCGCATCAATCGGATGTGCGGTTTGCGTGGTACGACTCAATATTCGTGTTTTAAGTGATGTGTGCGCTTCACAAACGCGTGTGGGGGGGGGGGTCCAAACGGGCCGAACGAAGTCGGAATGGCCTGAAATCAGACGAAAAATACAGGAGAGTGATTTATGAAGTGGTCGAGCATATGGAACATCAATCAGACGTGTCGTGTGCCTGCGGTGACCGACAACTCAGTTCTGGTGTCATAAACGGCCAAAACGGGTGTCCAACGGTCAAATTCATAGCGGATGACCTCAGACTGACCTGAAACCACCGTGCAACATTCTAATTATTATTCGTGATGTGTACGCACAGACGGAACGTCAATCGGACGTGCGGTTTGCACGGTGCGGCTCAATATTCGCATTTTAAGTGATGAGTGTGCTTCGTAAACGGGCGTGAGGGGGGTCCAAACGGGCCGAACGAAGTCGGAATGGCCTGAAATCAGTCAAAAAATACGGGTGAGTGATTTCTGAAGTGGTCGAGTAGACGGCACGTCAATCGGACGTGCCGTGTGCCCGCGGTGACCGACAACGTAGTTCTGGTGTCATAAACGGCCAAAACGGGCGTTAAATGGTCAAATTCATAGAAGACGATCTCAGATTGACCTGAAACCACCATGAAACATTCTAATTGTTATTCGTGCCATGTACGCGCAGACGGCAGGTCAATCGGACATGCGGTTTGCGCGGTACGGCTCAATATTCGTGTTTTAAGTGATGTGCGTGCTTCGTAAACGCGCGTGAGGGTGGTCCAAACGGGCCGAACGATTTCGGAATGACCTAAAATCAGACGGAAAATACGAGTGAGTGATTTATGAAGTTTTCGAGCATACGGAACGTCAATCGGATGTGCCGTGTGCCCGCGGTGACCGACAACGCAGTTCTGGTGTCATAAACGGCCAAAACGGGCATCAAACGGTCAAATTCATAGCGTACGACCTCAGATTGACCTGAAACCACCGTTCAACATTCTAATTTTTATTCGTGATGTGTACGCCTAGACGGAACGACAATCGGACGTGCGTTTTGCACGGTACGGCTCAATATTCGTGTTTTAAGTGATGCACGCACTTCGTAAACGCGCGTGAGGGGGGTCCAAACGGGCCGAACGAAGTCGGAATGGCCTGAAATAAGACGAAAAATACGGGAGAGGATTTCTGAAGTGGTCGAGCAGACGGAACATCAATCAGACGTTTCGTGTGCCCGCTGTAACCGACAACGCAGTTCTGGTGTCAATAACGGCCAAAACAGGCGTCCAACAGTCAAATTCATAGCGGACGACCTCAGATTGAGCGGAAACCACCGTGCAACATTCTAATTATTATTCGTGATGTGTACGCACAGACGACACGTCAATCGGACGTGCGGTTTGCGTGGTACGGCTCAATATTCGTATTTTAAGTGATGCACGCGCTTCGTAAACGTGCGAGAGGGGGGGTCCAAACGGGCCGAACGAAGTCGGAATGGCCTGAAATCATTCTACAAATACGGGTGAGTGATTTCTGAAGTGGTCGAGCAGACGGCACGTCAATGGGATGTGCCATGTGCCCGCGGTGACCAGCAACGCAGTTCTGGTGTCATAAACGGCCAAAACGGGCGTCAAACGGTCAAATTCATAGCGGACTACCTCAGATTGAGCTAAAACTACCGTGACACATTCTAATTATTATTCATGACATGTACGCGCAGACGGCACGTCAATCGGACGTGCGGTTTGCGCGGTACGGCTCAATATTCGTGTTTTAAGAGATGTGTGCGCTTCGTAAACGCGCGTGAGGGTGGTCCAAATGGGCCGAACGATTTTGGAATGGCATGAAATCAGATGAAAAATAAGGGTGAGTGATTTATGAAGTGGTCAAGCAGACGACACGTCAATCGGACGTGCCGTGTGCTCGCGGTGACCGACAACGCAGTTCTGGTGTCATAAACGGCCAAAAGGGCGTCAAACGGTCATATTCATAGCGGACGACCTCGGATTGACCTGAAACCACCGTACAACATTATAATTATTATTCGTGATGTGTACGTGCATACGGCACGTCAATCGGACGTGCGGTTTGCGCGATACGGCTAAATATTCGTGTTTTAAGTGATGTGCGCGCTTCGTAAACGCTCGTGATGGGGGGTCCAAACGGGCCTAACGAAGTCGGAATGGCCTGAAATCATACGAAAAATACGGGAGAGTGATTTCTAAAGTGGTCGAGCAGACGACACGTCAATCGGACGTGCCGTGTGCCCGCGGTGACCAACAGCGCAGTTCTGGTGTCATAAACGGCCAAAACAGGCATCCAACGGTCAAAATCATAGAGGACGACCTCAGATTGAGCTGAAACCACCGTGCAACTTTCTAATTATTATTCGTGACGAGTACGCGCAGACGGCACGTCATTCGGACATGCGGTTTGCGCGGTACGGCTCAATATTCATATTTTATGTGATGCACGCGCTTCGTAAACGCGTGTGAGGGGGGTCCAAACGGGCCGAACGAAGTCGGAATGGCCTGAAATCAGACGAAAAAT
Source organism: Viscum album (assembly GCA_963277665.1). Taxonomy (NCBI): domain Eukaryota; kingdom Viridiplantae; phylum Streptophyta; class Magnoliopsida; order Santalales; family Viscaceae; genus Viscum; species Viscum album. Next base: position 1,882,646,352 of record OY728136.1, read on the forward strand.
ACGGGTGAGTGATTTCTGAAGTGGTCGAGCAGACGGCACGTCAATGGGACGTGCCCTGTGCCCGCGGTGACCAACAACGCAGTTCTGGTGTCACAAACGGCCAAAACGGGCGTCAAACGGTCAAATTCATAGAGGATTACCTCGGATTGAGCTAAAACCACCGTGAAACATTATAATTATTATTCTTGACGTGTACGCGTAGACAGAACGTCAATCGGACGTGCGGTTTGCGCGGTACGGGTCAATATTCCTTTTTTAAGTGATGCGCGCGCTTCGTAAACGCGCGTGAGGGTTGTCCAAATGGGCCGAACGATTTCGGAATGGCCTGAAATCAGACGACAAATACGGGTGAGTGATTTATGAAGTGGTCGAGTAGAGGACACGTCAATCGGACGTGCCGTGTGCCCGCGGGGACCAACAACGCAGTTCTGGTGTCATAAACGGCCATAACGGGCGTCAAACGGTCAAATTCATAGCGGACGACCTCGGATTGAGCTGAAACCAATGTGCAACATTCTAATTATTATTCGCGACGTGTACGTGCAGACGGCACGTCAATCGGACGTGCGGTTTGCGCGGTACGGCTCAATATTCGTGTTTTAAGTGAGGCGCGCTTCGTAAACGCGCGTGAGGGGGGTCCAAACGGGCCGAACGAAGTCGGAACGGTATGAAATCAGACGACAAATACAGCAGAGTGATTTCTGATGTGTTCTAGCAGACGGCACGTCAATCGGACGTGCCGTGTGCCCGCGGTGACCGACAACGCAGTTCTGGTGTAATAAACGGCCAAAACGGGCGTCAAATGGTCAAATTCATAGCGAACGACCTCAGATTGAGCTGAAACCACCTTGAAACATTCTAATTGTTATTCGTGATGTGTACGCGTATACGACACGTCAATCGGACGTGCGGTTTGCGCGGTACGGCTCAATATTCATGTTTTAAGTGATGTGTGCGCTTCGTAAACGCGCGTGAGGGGGGTCCAAACGGGCCGACCGATGTTGGAATGGCCTGAAATTAGACTAAAAATACGGGAGACTGATTTCTGAAGTGGTCGAGCAGACGGCACGTCAATCGGACGTGCCGTGTGCCCGCGGGGACCGACAACGCAGTTCTGGTGTCATAAACGGCCAAAACGGGCGTCCAACGGTCAAATTCATAGAGGACGACCTCATATTGAGCTGAAACCACTGTGAAACATTCTAATTATTATTCGTGAAGTGTACGCGCAGACGGCGCGTCAATCGGATGTGCGGTTTGCGCGGTACGACTCAATATTCATGTTTTAAGTGATGCGCGCGCTTCGTAAACGCGCGTGAGGGGGGTCCAAACTGGCCGAACGAAGTCGGAATGACCTAAAATATGATGAAAAATACGGGAGAGTGATTTATGAAGTGTTCGAGTAGACGGCACGTCAATCGGACGTGCCGTGCGCCCGCGGTGACCGAAAACGCAGTTCTGGTGTCATAAACGGCCAAAACTGGCTTCCAACGGTCATATTCATAGCGGACGACCTCAGATTGAGCTGAAACCACCGTGAAACACTCTAATTATTATTCGTGACGTGTAAGAACAGACGAAACATCAATCGGACGTGCGGTTTGCGCGGTACGGCTAAATATTCGTATTTTATGTGATGCACGCGCTTCGTAAACACGCGTGAGTGGGGGTCCAAACGGGCCGAACGAAGACGGAATGTCCTGAAATCAGATGAAAAATATGGGTGAGTGATTTCTGAAGTGGTCGACCAGACGGCACGTCAATGGGACGTGCCATGTGCCCGCGGTGACCGACAATGCAGTTCTGGTGTCATAAACGGCCAAAACGGGCGTCAAACGGTCAAATTCATAGAGGACAACCTCGGACAGAACTGAAACCACCGTGAAACATTCTAATTATTATTCGTGACATGTACACGCAGACGACACGTCAATCAGACGTGCGGTCTGCGCGGTACGGCTCAATATTCGTGTTTTAAGTGATGTGCACGCTTCGTAAACGCGCGTGAGGGTGGTCCAAACGGGCCGAACGATTTCGGAATGGCCTAAAATCAGACAACAAATGCGGGTGAGTGATTTATGAAGTGGTCGAGCAGACGGCACATCAATCGGACGTGTCGTGTGCCCGCGGTGACCGACAACGCAGTTCTGGTGTCATAAACGGCCAAAACGGGCGTCAAACGGTCAAATTCATAGCGGACGACCTCGGATTGACCTGAAACCACCGTGAAACATTCTAATTGTTATTCGCGACATGTACGCACAGACAGCACGTCAATCGGACGTGCGGTTTGCGCGGTACGGCTCAATATTCGTATTTTAAGTGATGTGTGCGCTTCGTAAACACGCGTGAGGGGGGTCCAAACGGGCCGAACGACGTTGGAATGGCCTAAAATCAGACGACAAATACGGGTGAGTAATTTAGGAAGTGGTCTAGAAGACATCATGTCAATCGGACGTGCCGTGTGCCCGCGGTGAACGACAACGCATTTTGGGTGTCATAAATGGCCAAAATGGGCGTCAAACGGTCAAATTCATAGCGGAAGACCTCGGATTGACCTGAAACCACCGTGCAACATTCTAATTATTATTCGTGATGTGGACGCGCAGAGAGCACGTCAATCGGACGTGCGGTTTGCGCGGTACGGCTCAATATTCGTGTTTTAAGGGATGCGCGCTCTTCGTAAACGCGCGTGAGGGGGGTTCAAACGGGCCGAACGAAGTCGGAATGGCCTGAAATCAGACGAAAAATATGGGAGAGTGATTTCTGAAGTGGTCGAGCAGAGGGAACTTCAATCGGACGTGTCGTGTGCCCGCGGTGACCGACAACGCAGTTCTGGTGTCATAAACGGCCAAAACGAGCGTCCAATGGTCAAATTCATAGCGAATGACCTCGGATTGAGCTGAAACCACCGTGAAACATTCTAATTATTATTCGTGACGTGTACGCGCAGACGGCACGTCAATCGGACGTGCGGTTTGCGCGGTACGACTCAATATTTGTGTTTTATGTGATGCGTGCGTTTCGTAAACGCGCGTGAGGGTGGTCCAAACGGGCCGAACGATTTCGGAATGGCCTGAAATCAGACGAAAAATACGGGTGAGTGATTTATGAAGTGGTCGGGCAGACGGCATGTCAATCGGACGTGCCGTGTGCCCACGGTGACCGACAACGCAGTTCTGGTGTCATAAACGGCCAAAACGGGCGTCAAACGGTCAAATTCATAGCGGACGACCTCGGACTGACCTGAAACCACCGTGCAACATTCTAGTTATTATTCGTGATGTGTACGCGCAGACGGCACGTCAATCGGACATGCGGTTTGCGCGGTACGGCTCAATATTCGTGTTTTAAGTGATGTGCGCGCTTCGTAAACGCGCGTGAGGGTGGTCCCGACCACACCGCATCTCGGATTTAGGCGAGGTTGACTCGTACACATCTCAAATGACTCATGTATCATTGTCTTAAAGTATCAACACAATCCGAATGCGTTTGGCCGGTTTTCCGTATGCCAGTTGATGTTTTTCACTTAAAATGATGTCCTTTTGAAACAAAAGACACACACTTTGAGTTGTTTTGACCACACCGCGCCTCGGATTGAGGCGGGGTTGATTCGTACACGTCACATATGACCCATGGATCGTTTTCCTAAATCATCAACACATTTCGAATGCGTTTGATCAGTTTTTCGTATGTCACTTTTTGTTTTCACTTAAAATCTTATGGAAATTTATATAGAATATTTTTATATCATATTTAGCATGGATTAGATTTTAGTTGATCGTGCTATGAAACATTTCAGAGCTAATGACATTAAGGAAGGTGGAGGGGATACCCGAGGGGGCTGTCCGGGGGGGTTGTCCGGTGGGTGTCCGGGGGGCTGTCCGGGGACCAAGGAGGAGGGTGGGGGGGCTGTGCGGGGTTTGTCCGGGGGGTGTTTGGGGGTTGTTCAGGGGGTTGTCCAGGATTGTTCAGGGGGCTGTTCGGGGGTTGTTCAGGGGGTTGTTTAGGGGTTGTTCAGGGGTTGTTCAGGGGGTTGTCCAGGGTTGTTCAGGGGGCTGTCCGGGGGGAGTTTGGGGGGTTGTCCGGGGTCCAAGGGGGAGGGTGGGGGGGTTGTCCGGGGGGCTGTCCTAGGGGCTGTCCGGGGGGCTATCCGGGGTCCAGGGTGGAGGGTGGGGGGCTGTACGGGGTGCTATCCAGGGGGCTATCCGCATGGCTTTCTGGGGGGTGTTCGGGGGGGGGTGTTCGGGGTCCAAGGGGGAGGGGGGTTGTCCAGGGTTCAAGAATGAGGGGGTTTGTCCAAGGAGTTCTCAAACACACAACCACTAAAAGACAACAACATCCACAAAAACAGATAATATATAAAAATAACTCAACTCCAATACTATACTACGAGTCTAGATAAAACCAACAAATAGAATATATTAAACATCAAATCTCAGTAATATAAGTCAAAAATGTAACGGATCAATATGTCCCACATCAGCATCACCATCACCATCATTATCATCATCATCACCCTCGTCATCGTCCTCCTCATCTTCCTCACCCTCCACAGCACCCTCCTCCTAGCCTTTTCCCTCCTCCTCACCATCCTCATCTCCCTCCTCTTCCGTATCAGACTCCTCGCCATCATCATCTTCAAGATGGACATCGGCCTGACCAAAACTGGAACTGCCACCTGGTGCACCATATATAGAATGTATCGACGACATGTATTCATCAATCCCTGGGCTGGCCTCTGCTGGAAGTGCTGGACGTAGAACGTCAATAAATTTCATAAACGCACTGTTTTCCCTAGCAGACTGTTCTGCCGTCTCTGTGGACCTTTTCTCAGCCTATTCTTCCTGTGCCCAAACTTGCTGCAGCTCGGTGGCACTACAACTCGTACCTGAGGCAGGCCATTACCTCGTCGGGCCTATCCTAGCTCGGCAGCGTACTCTGCCAGAATGATCCTCTCCCAACACCTGATGTAAGTGATCAGATGGCCCAAAATTGTCTGCTTCTTGGGCATCGAGGGCCTCTAAAGCATCCTGTTACAAATATAAATATATAATTATGTTACAAAATATATATTAAAATATAAAATCAACAGATTAAAACTTACAATCTGCTGCTGAGTCGCTTCGTTAACAGCACTTCCATCCTTTTTTCGTCTACTCGAGAAAAATAGTTTTGCTCGAGGCACACATCCTTCAATATTTTGTACTTTCCTCTACAATGACATTGAAAAAAAAAGTTTTATAAAAACTTTAGCAAATGATTAAATAATTGAGGAAACAAAATAAAATGTATGTCGTAAAGAAAACTTATAAACAATTGTCATACCTTCTTCCTCTCATTATCCAACATCGTCGTGCATCCTAGTGTATGGAGGTATTTTTTTGCATCAATGATTTTTTTATTTTTTCCAGATGATTCCTAAATAAAATTTGATAATGAAAAAGATAATATTAATGAAAAACTTGAAAGTTATTATTTAAATACCTCAAATGTAATTCATACCTTAAACTGGGTACTCGTCCAATGAATAATCATCTGACGATACTGCTCTATAGGACAATCATCTACGACTGGTACCGCCTCTACCTCAGTGTCAACTCTAGCACACTAGCCAATATACAGATCATGCTTGTAGGCTCTACAAAGCTCGCCTAAATCCTTTAGACGTTCGATTCGTGCACCCTCACCATCAGGAAAATTAAATCGAAGCTGAAATAAAAATATTAATTAATATAAATACAAAAATAATTCATGTCATTAAATACAACAGATTTTTTTTACCCATATCTCTGCCCAAGCTCTATCTTTGACTTCATGTGGAAAATGTCTCCACGACAGCGGGCTGGCGGGAATGATGTCGGAGTATTTGGCAAGCGTCGCCAGAAAACTCCGACATTGCTGCCCTGTTTTCTCAACCATCTGATTGTCTTCATTATATTCCACCATAACCTATGTGCGATGGTTCCACACCGAACGCATGCGTGTACGGCCCCGCCCCCGCCTTCTGTTAGTAGATGTATCTGTCATGAAAGAAAAACAAATATTTTATCAAAACATTTTATAATGAAAATAAATATTGCTATAAAAATTTGTTAGGGTTTTATAAATATACCTACGCTAGTCTGATCAATGAGTGGCGCCGGATCCACAGAACCTGATGTAACACCCTTTGGTGGAACAGGAGTCGAAGATGATGGAATATAAAAGCTAGGAGAGATAGAAGTATAAGGAAAAGAAGATGGAACAACTGTATGACCTGATGCTGACTGGGGAGTGGGAATCATCATGGGATGTGAAAATGATGGGGCAGAAGATGCAGAAGGTAGCGAAAACATGGGAGGCCTAAATACCCCTTCTTTCTCTAACGACACACTGGGATCAGAATGTGGGATGTCTGAAATGTCAGTGGGAGGTGCAGGGTCTAGTCGGGCACGCGCAACTCTATGTGCACCTCTGGTACGAACCCTCCTCGTACCACCGACCTAAGTACTAGGACCGGTACTAGGCTCCTCATTGAATAACTGCCGACATAACGGTGGATCCTACAAAAAAGTTTACAAAAAAATTAATCACATGACATTGTATATTCTGTATATATATATATATATATATATATATATTTGAAATAAAGTACTCATTGTATGCACTAATGGTGGAATGCCCATCTCCTCTATCCGATGATTGTTCTCCGCCATTTTTTTTCTTCGTCTCTCTTCAATTGGCTGCATTTACTGCATTTGAAAACAAATATGTAATTAATTAGAAAAAGAAAATTAATGTGTAAACCAAAAAACTAAATATATGAGGGAATGAGGGGATTCATTGGTAATTTAGCTATCAATTGTTTTAGAAGATCTTGAATGAATTTAATAAAACATACCAGTTGTAATGTTCACCAAGTTAGAAATATTGTTTGATTTGGTTTGAATACAGTTCAATTCCAAATTAGAAAATGCAATTCAAATAAAATAGAAACCAATAAACATTGAAAATTCACATAAAAGTCAGGTCAGCTAAAACAGATTTGTGATCAATACTAAATAAATATGAATATTACCAACCTTAACAACCCAACTCGAGGTAAACCAAAAGAACTGAGAACATGGATGAATGATTCTATATATTTCCAACCACAACTTCAGGTTCACAATCAACTCTGACAATTGAGCTATTGGAGTCATCAAAAGAAATAAATGGATTGGTTCCAATGGAAATAGAGATAGTGTCAATTCCATCATCAGCATCATCAAAAATATGTCTTGGAATTACTTCAGCTATGACACCAAATTCAGGTTGAAGTTGATCTTTGACATAAAAAACTTGTTTATCCATTGATGCCAACACATATGGTTCTTCGGTAGCAAGAGTGCATGTCATATTAATTACTCGAAATCCGCAATCATCAATAAATGTGCCATGTCTCGTCATCCAATCAAACCAATGACATTTCATCATTGTGACTCGTCCATGAGAGTAATAATACAATATTATTATTTTCTCAACGACTCCATAATAACCCAAATTTTCATGTCACGTTCTACTATCTGATGCACTGGCATAATAATCTGTTGTGGCAGTAACCATAATACCATCATGTTGTGTTCTCATTTTTTTGGCTCGTTCAGTGACAATATATCTGTACCCATTGATAACAATTGATTTACAGTCACGAACCATGGTATTAGGACCAAAAGCCAAAGCTCTTATTTCCTCAGAGACAGAGTCAGCAGACAAACTCAATACCTGCAATATAAATGATAGTTAAACTTAAGTAAATATTGAAATAATTAATTTAAACAGTAATATTTTTACCTTCAATTTTAACCAAGCAGAAAAACTCTTTGCTATGAAAAGTCTCTCTCCATATCAAAGATAAAGAACAATGCTTCCTATTTATCATTGTTTTATGTTCCCTGTAGATAAAAAAATATGAATAGTTTGACAAATATATATATAAGATATACATATTCAATTTTGTTACCTGATATAGTCATCGAACAAATCACAGTTGAACAAAACTGTGCGATGTGCCATCTCCCGCTCTTCATGGCTTAATTTCTTCAATGTATATGATCCAGGAATTCCTCCTGTTTGAGGAAGTGATGGAAAACTGGGTTCAATTTTCTCATATTTTTCTTCTTCATTTCTCATTGGTCTGTTCATTCTTGTAGTAAGATCAGACAAATACATCGAACAGAAATACATACATTCTTGAGCTAAGTAACCGTTCATGATAGAACCTTCGGGATGATTCTTGTTTCGAACATAAGAGTTTAATGTGAACATATTTCTTTCAGTTGGATACATCCAACGAAAAGAAACATGTCCTCCGAGAAGTATTTCAGTTGGAATATGGACAGTCAGATGCAGCATGCATGTGTAAAATGATGGGGGAAATATTTTCTCCTACTCACACAAAATTAATGGGGCATCTGTCAACATTTTTTTCAAGAAAGACTTGGACAAATTCTTAGCACAAAGATCTCTAAACAAATGGCACAACCGAATAAAACCCACCCTTACATTATTGGAAAAAATATGACAGATTGCTATTGGAAGCAACTCATGCAGTAGAACGTGATAATCATTAGTCTTCAAAGATTTTAGCTTCAACTCTCTTATATTGACCCGTTTAGATATGTTGCTTGAATAGCCATCAGGAACTCTAATAGTCTCTAATACTTCCAAAATTTTTTTTCAGTAGGTGTCATCACATAAGAAGCACATTGAATTTTCCATTTATTTTCACTGATACGCACATGATGCAATTCTGGTCTGATGCCCCAATCCACCAAGTCACGTCGAGATCGTAAATCATCTTTTGTCTTCCCCTTGTCATTTAGAAGAACTGAAAGAAACATTTCACATATATTCTTTTCAATATGCATTACGTCTAATCAATGACGTAGCAAATTGGTTGACCAATAAGGCAAATCAAAAAAGATACTCCTCTTCCTCCAATTGTAACAGGTTTCTGTGGAAACGTTCTTTCTCTTTCTAGATTTCATTTGACCCTTCCCGAACGAAAAACTGAAATCTTTCAATTCATTAAGCACATCAGTTCCAGACATATGCTGAGGTGGATCATCGGTCTCTATGGTAATATCAAATCTTCGATGATTCATTCTATATGGATGATCCTTTGGCAAAAATCGTCGATGTCCCATAAAACTGAAACTACAACGATGATTCAGTCTTCTGGATCATGTATTCTACATACAAACTGGACATGACAGTTTTCCCTTCGTGCTCCATCCATACATCATTGCATAATCCAGAAAATCATTGATCGTCCACATAAGTGCATCACGCATCTGAAATATGTCTTTTGAACATGCATCGTATGTGCGCACACCCACATCCCAGAGAAGTTTCAACTCTTTTATTAAAGGTTTCATGTATACATCAATATCAATGTCGGGGTCAGAATGACCAGATATGAGTATACTCATGAAAGTGAAATATTTTTTCATACAAAACCATGGGGGAAGATTATAAATGTGTATAAAAACTGGACATGTGGTGTGCGAAGTAAGCATCTGCCCAAACAGATTAAAACCGTCACATGAAAGACCCAACCTCACATTACGCACGTCAGCTACAAAATCAAGATATCGAGCATCAAATATCTGCCATGCAAATCCATCTGTAGGGTGAACCAACTCATCATTAGTCTTCGTTCTCTCAGTATCATGCCATCTCATTTTTATTTATATGTCATCAGACATAAAAAGATTATGAAGTCTGGGGATCAATGGAAAGTGCCACATTACTTTCTGTGGACTGAGGGGTGGTGTTCCATCAGATTTTGACTTCCAGCGGGATGTGCCACATTTTATACATTCATTTCGTTCAGCAGTTTCTTCCCAGAATAAACTGCAATCATTCGGGCAAGCATGAATTTTGTTTCTGGAAAATCCATGTTCTTCAACTAACTTCCATGCCATATAGTGGTTTGAGGGAATATCTGCATCATCTGGAAGTAAATCCTTCAAGAGGGTAAGAATGTAATCGATTGCTTTATTAGAAATCCCATACATAGTTTTTCCATGAAACAATCAGATTAAAAATTCCACCTTTTTCATTTTATCGCATTGTCGATATACTGGAGTTGTGGCAGCATCATTCAATTTTTTCACCCTATCAATAACATCATTGTCACTAGATGCATCAGTTGTCCTCATATCAGCGTCTTCTTGAGTCGAAATCCTTTCTTTTTCATGATGACGAATAAACGGAAACCGATCATCTAACAAATTCTCCATTCCAGTCCTTTCATTTCGATCATCACCAATTTGAGATTTCATTTTCTCCCCATTGTGATACCACACAATGTAGTTTTCTTGAAAACCATTTTTGGTTATTTGGTAGATGACTTCTTCACGACACAACCAAGGTCTACCAACATAATTGGAACATGGGAAGTGTATGCGACCACTATCTGAAGCATTGTGAAATGAAAAATCTATAAAGCTCTACAAATTGTTTTGAAAATCGCTTGAGATACGATCGGTTTCATACATCCAACTTCTGTCCATTCTGTAAAAAGAATTCATATAAGTTATTTTGTCATAAACAATTCAATAGGATTGAACTTTAATAGAAAATACATTTAAGTAAACGATAAAGGAAGAAAATAATCATGGTATCAACTACACATGTGAAAAAAACATACTAATGTGTTATTGAAAAACTGTAAAACCAACAAGAACTTAATGTGTTATCACATCAGAGCATGCCTCATCCCATAACCATATTAGTTGGTTACCCTTGTGGACAGCCCCGCCCACCCCCGTGGACAACCCACCCACCCCCGTGGACACCCCCTACACCCTAGACAGCCCAACCACCCCCGTGGACAGCCCACCCACCCCCCTCGACACCCCTTCTCCCTATGGACAGCCCCCCACCCCCTTGGATAGCCCGACAACCCCCTGGACACCCATACCCCCTGTGGCCAGCCCACCCACCCCCCCCCCCCCCTGGACAACCCTCCCACCCCTCCTTGACAGCCCGTCCACCCCCGTGGACAGCCCGTCCACCCTTGTGGACAGCCCGCCCACCCCCGTACCCCCCTGGACACCCCGTACCCCCCCGGGATAGCCCCGCGCACCCTCCCAAACAGCCCACACCCCCCTCCCCTGCAACCCCACCACCACCACCTAGACATACCAACCCCCCTGGACACCCCACACACCCCTCCCCCACCAGGACACCCCACCCAGACCCCCTGGACAGCCCACACCCCCTGGACAGCCCCGCCCACCCCCGTGGACAGCCTTTCCCACCCCCGTGGACAGCCCTGCCCACCCCCGTGGACAACCCACCCACCCCCGTGGACGCCCCTACCCCCTAGACAGCACAACCACCCCCGTGGACAGCCCACCCACCCCCCTCGACACCCCTTCTCCCTATGTACAGCCCCCACCCCATTGGATAGCCCACCCACCCCCATGGACACCCCTACCCCCTGTGGCCAGCCCACCCACCCCCCCTGGACAACCCGCCCACCCCTCCTTGACAGCCCGACCACCCTAGTGGACAGCCCGTCCACCCTTGTGGACAGCCCGCCCACCCCCGTACCCCCTGGACACCCCGTACCCCCCCTGGATAGCCCCTCCCACCCTCCCAAACAGCCCACACCCCCCTTCCCTGCAACCCCACCACCACCACCTAGACAGACCACCCCACCTGGACACCCCACACACCCCTCCCCCACCAGGACACCCCACCCAGACCCCCAGGACATCCCACACCCCCTGGAGAGCCCCGCCCACCCCCGTGGACACCCCCTACCCCCTAGACAGCCCAACCACCCCCGTGGAAAGCCCACCCACCCCCCCTCTACACCCCTTCTTTCTATGGACAGCACCCCACCCCCTTGGATAGCCCGCCCACCCCCTAGACACCCCTACCACCCGTGGCCAGCCCACTCACCCCCCTGGACAGCCCGCCCACCCCTCCTTGACAGCCCGACCACCCCTGTGGACAGCCCGTCCACCCTTATGGACAACCCGCCCACCCTCGTACCCCCTGGACACCCTGTACCCCCCCTGGATAGCCCCGCCCACCCTCCCAAACAGCCCACACCCCCCTCCCCTACAACCCCACCACCACCACCTAGACATACCACCCCCCTGGACACCCCACACACCCCTCCCCCACCAGGACACCCCACCCAGACCCCTAGGACAACCCACACCCCCTAGACAGCCCAGCCCACCCCCGTGGACAGCCTTTCCCACTCCCGTGGAAAATCCCGCCCACCTCCGTGGACAACCCACCCACCGCCGTGGACACCCCCTACCCCCACAATCCATTATCCAAAACATATCAAATTGGTTTGATCACAATCCATAATTCCCACAATCCATTATCCAAAACATGTAAACGTTCATGATAGCCTCCCCCAACTCTGATTTACATGTTTTGAACACTCTCCTTCCAAATATAGAATACAAAAACATTAAATAAGTCTTCACAAACACAAACAATATCCTATTTAGATATTAATTTCAATAATCAATTAAACCTCCAACCCCTGGAAAAAATCAATTCATTAAAACAACTACAAAAATATGGTTGAGTCAAATTTTACCTATTCGTATGGGGGTGTACCTGTTGGGATGGGGGGTGCTGGTGATCGGATTCGCGAGAGTAGTGGAGTCGGATGGGGTTCGCTAGAGCAGCAGAGCGAATAGATTAGGGCTCTGTCCGAATGGGGAGAGGAGATCGCGATCTGGAATTTGTCCGAAACCTTTGCCAACGGTTTATAAAAACTGTTGGCAAAGGCACACATTTCCCAACAGTTTCAGTGAACTATTGGGAAATGTGTGAATTTAGCACCCCTTTCCCAACGGTTCTAGTGAACCGTTGGGAAAGGGTCCACATTTCCCAACGGTTACAGTGAACCGTTGGGAAAGGGTCCACCGAAATTCCCTTTTCCAACGGTTTTGTTAAACCAATGGCAAAGGATCACTATACCAACGGTTTTAGTAAACCGTTGGTATACTACCGTTGGGAAAAGACCAAATTCCAGTAGTGAAATCAACTAACCAGTCCATTCCGAGAATGATTTCATAACGTGTCATCTCTAAGACATAGAGATTCCAAGAGAAGTAACACCCCCACCCTCTTGGGGACACTCCATTCCCTATTTCACACAATCCATTCTTGTCCCCAACATTGTGTCCAACATCATGGAATAAACATAGAAAAATATATAGATCACAAGACTCTCCATAACACCAAGATATATAGAGCTATGGGAAGCCCACGTATCGAAAAGAGAAGAATCTAAAACTGAGGCAACTAAGATCGTACCTAGAACCGTGGAAGGTCTGGGATCCCACTCCTACTGGGTCTTCTCCACTGCAAAATTCTAGCCCATAATGTGGCCCTGTGACCCAGCCTGACCACTCTGAGGAGATCCACCCAACAATCGTTGAAGGCCTGGTGACTGGCTACCACGACCATGACCTTCACCTCAGCCTGAACAGCCGGAAGAACTCGAGTTCCCAGACTGGTGAGAAACTAGAGGCACTGCTCTGGAATGAGGAGTCATAGAAGAATACATCTCCCAAATTTCTGGTGAGAAAAACTAATAGAAAAACTGAAGATGATCCACCATTCCATAAGTTCGACACTCTATTGGGTCTCTCGGGTAATATGGCCTCATATGCCCACTCTTCTCGCACTGGTAGTACACCAGTTGGATACCTGAAGAAGTGTCTTGCCTCCTTGGATCACCGCGTGGAGACCCCCATATGGCACTTCCTATAGTTAGTAATAGGGACAATTCCTACATATGTCGAACCTTCTTGGATCACAACTCCATAATCCATAAAATTGAACTCCTTTATCAGCACTGGGTTGACAATAGAAGTGATGGAAGTCAGACTAAAGATGTTCACCTGCGATCAAATTTCATGCCTCAGACCATCCTCAAACAGCCTTTCTAGTAATAACCCATCACATCCAGGGATATGCATGAATTTTTAGAACTCTGTGATGCTAGAAAAATACTCCATAATAGAAAGAGTACCCTGCTCCAGACTCATGACATCTTGGGCTCGATCGAGCCTCAATACATTTGGGTAGAAGAAGTCGTAGAAGGTATACTATAACTCATCCCACTCTATAACCAACTAGTGTCCCACCTGTGAGATCACATCCCATCATCTATTGGCGGAATTCTAAAGCATGTATGTAGAGATTATGACCCTCCTCTCTGGAGGAATCTCCAGATGCTCAAATAGAGAAGTGTGGCTTCTAAACATGACACTGTAGCCCGATGCCCTCATTCCCCTATGAAGGTGGGAGGATACCGATACTGGAAAACCCATTTCATCTCTGCCATATAAGGGGAAGGATGAGGTACTCCTCAGAAAGTCTTCATGAACCTTATATATCCCTATCAGAACTGTGCATTAGCGCCTAGATCCGGAATGATGGCTGGTGCCAAGACTGGAACAACTGGAGGATTTGCAGGTAGTCCATGATCAGTCGTGTCTGGTGTCTGATCGTTGCCCTGTATCTGGTGTAAAACCATAGGACATCTCAATGGCATGACTCAGCATGGTCAAACTCACATCATTGATCAATATTATCAAGGACTGAAAACTGGAAGGGTTAGAAGAGAATAAGAGAGAGAAAGCATTCATGTTTTACAAAACGTGGATACATGGTATGTATAATGCCTATACAGAGTGTTTCCTTAAGCCTTTTGCATGGGTGTGTACTTCTTCCAAAACTGGTTGTGTAACACCCCATTCATGTTTTGTTGTCCTAACACACATCATGTACTTGAATCCTTTCCCCTGCCCAAGTTCACTTACATGGCTAAGCCACACTGTTCTCACAGAACAAGACAACATGTCATGTTCTAGATAGATATGGCGTGTACCAAAAGATTTCCACCGACCCATGTTATTAGTTACCCAGTCGGATACCTGGTCCACACTACACAGTATGCTCAAAAAGGCACATGGTGCTCAAAAATACACAGCTTGCATAACTTATGATTTCATCCATCCTTGTCTTTAGTCATATGGGTGGACACATGGTCCACCCCACACAGTTTGTACATCTGGCACACGACATGTCCTTCCATGATTTCCCAACCCCGTGTTTCTAACCACATAGTCAGTAACACGGTTAGAGACTACAATACTTGTACATATAGTACATTGTGTATACATAAGAGAAACGATTTCTTCCTAAACAAAATTACACCTGGCATGTATTCATTATTACATGTCGTATATTCTTGGTTTTTTCAGCCAGTAAGCCTCAAAAATATATCAAGAACCCATAAAAACACTAAAAAGAACATCTAAGTTCCAAATTCTGATCTTTGAGGGCCCATAATCCGCACAAATAAAATCTTGGAATCATATAAATATCATAAACAAGTATAATAGACCAATGATCAACGAAATTCCAATCCCTGAGGGCTCATAACACATCAAGAACTAATTTTTGGAATCCATTAAAACAAAACCTTACACATTCATATACACTATTAAACATTAGCATTTTCATCAAGTAATATCTCACAATAACATTCATATATAGCACAACATATATCACAATAACATGAAATTGCTAATTCACCCTAAATGGCATAGTAAGAATGCATGACATGTGATTTCTAGAAAGTAATTATATGATGCATGAGATGGAATACCCTCATCCCATTGGGTTGCAACAGAAATATAACATCAATAAAATCAATAATAACAACAGAAAACATGTGAATCTCATAATGGTGAAATAAAATCAACTTTAAATTTGAAAAAACCGAAAATTCACAATAACAAGGTAGATCGGCTTGTCCATATACACGGTTTAGCGACTCTCAGGCACAACTTATTACCAAGAACATATTCCATCTTATCGCTGACTATAGGATCCATACAGTAGGTCAAGTGAATAGAGTTCCTCTTATACCACTTTGTAACGTCCTGGTTCCGGAGGCCGCCTAGAGGAGCCCCGTACCCGGTTGGTCACATGGCCCCAAGCGCACTTTACCTAATTCTAGAGGTTGAAAACTAGCAGCGAGGTCCATGGTTTTGATAGTGGGGTAACTATTCCCTCATTGGTAGAGTAACACAATGGAATAGAAACAAATAACAATACCGGGAGCAGTAATAATGGAATACAATAGTAAATAGTAGAAAATTGAAAGAAATAAGTAACAAGAACGCATATATAATGATTCATGATACATATGTCTAGTAAAACATCAAAACAAGCCACAACCATGAAATATAGTACTAAAAAAATATTAAATAAAATTGTAAACAACTCCACAGCATCGAATTCCAAATCATAGTTCCATGCTCTCCAGCTCCAAAGCAGTCAAGTACCTTAGGTAGAAGGGTTCTTGTCCTAATCTAGACCTGCAACAATATAATCTTCTTGGGACCATAAGCATGCCAAAACTGGGTGTGAGACTAAATCCTCGTATGAAACCACAATGAGATTTGTTCATAAGAGTTAATGAATATATATGGCAGGAAAAAAACCAAGAAGCAGTAAATAAGGATGTACTCAGAAGTATCAATTCTAATGGTTTAAAGCATTCAGTTCCACATAGAAAGTAAACAGATAATCACACATAGGTGTCCATCTAGGACATACTCATAGCATAATCCCCTCTGGTCCTACCTAGAAAACACAAGCATCCCTCTGGGAAGTACACACAGTCTAACCCCTATGGTTCAGATTTAGTATATACTCTCTAGGGAAGAACTCATCGACAATTCCCCATATAGTCTCGTATAGGAAACTAAAAGGCACTCTAGGGAAGCACATACATCACAATGCCTCTGTGGTCTGTGTTGAGTATCTACAGAAACTCTGAGCAAGCACATATGTGAATCCCCCCTATGGTCTCACATCGTAACAGTAATAATAGACACTCTGGAGAAGCCCTTACATCAATTCTCTATATAGTCCACTACACCAGATTCTCACTGCCCTGTGTAAGTCAAACAAGCATAGAAATGCAAAGTGGATAATGTAAATATCAAGAACTACTTGGCTAACCAGTCTACAACATAACAACAAGACAGATAAGAAGCACTCCATCCAACAATACTAGGCATGTAATGTAAACATCAACCTTATAGGAAAAGATAGTTCAAACTATCAAAACAAGAAATCATGCATGGGAAAAACACTTCCAATCCATATAAATTATCCCTATTCACATTCAGTTATCCTCTACTAAAGCACATAATATTAGCAGGAAATTAACTGGGCTAAAACTGTAATCAGGCAATACCCTGATCAAGGGTTTTGGGCACCTTTGCAACTAAAATTCAATGACTATCTATAGAATTTCACAAACCACCTATCAAAGTGTTAGGAGATCAATATACTTGAGTCTCATGCCTTGAATACCCCAAGAAAAACATAGATCAACGAAAACTCTTAAAACTCTCAACCGAAGACAGCTAGAGAAAAATGATGAATTTGAAAATGTAGTTCTAGAATAAGGATGAGTATATCGAGGTGATCCCAATGTAATTGATGACGATTGTGTCATAGAATAGACGCTCTATCAGGGGCTTAGAGAATGATCATGACCATACTCTCACTCTCAAATGAACCAAAACAATGAGGGATTTCTACCAATTAGAGGTGACCCTAGTGTGTTAAATGAAAAAATGAAAGTACACAACTTGAACATTAGATGTACATGGTGTGTACATTTCTTTATTGACCCACACATTAGGCAGTATCCATGTCACCACACATGTCCATGTTCAGGGCCTCTACATGGCTAGCAACCAGCTACCCACGATAATTGAGTACCCAACGTGTAATTATAAAGTCCACGGCATGAACTTAAAAAATTTCAAGAAACTCATATTTTCCTTAAAACACCAGAAAATGAAAAACATAACTGAAAAAAAGTTCTGGGTTCTTACAATAATAGTTTGAGACAAATTAGTAAAATTAAAGGGACAATTACAAGCCTACCAAAATAATGATAAACCAGGTCCAACATGATAGAAGATGGAATTTTTCAATTAAACTATATGAATACAACCTATTCTATACAGATCATGAAGATCCTCCCAGTGTTACTCTCTCTAAGACTCCATCAAATGTCAGTCATGTTCATAAGGCATGACACATGCGGAAAAGCCCATACAAGGATGTGTATTTCAATACATTGTAGGACACCAAGAAATCACTAATCATATAACATCAATAATAAGAGTAATATCATCATATGAATATGTTAACAACATAAATAAAATAATATCATGATATAATCAGAGTTTACACATTGTCTCAATATATGGACACAACCATAAAAGACAGCCTTTCATTCCAACTCAAAAGTTTCATATAATAATAATTAAAGAGAACACATGAAAGGTTTTACATAAAACTTATGGAATAAATCTGATATGTTATGATATTCGTGTTTCTGCACAATAATTAAATACTAGATATCTGAAGATATTGATACTAATATGGGGATCAGACTAAAGGCCATGTGGTATACCGACTATCCAATATAGATTAACAAAATTAGTATGGGATCTATTTCCATGTACAATTGGTCACAATGATTCCATAAAACCCACATATGAAAACTAGGACGATGGAGGACCCCACATTATGTCTCTTGGTGTGATTATGAACTATATATATGATTGATGTTCCACAATGGGGACAATATACAATGAATAAGATATAACTCCATATTATACCCTCAAGTGGAAGATTAAGGAAATTTACCACAAAAAAACCTGTTAAAAAAGAAGTGGAAAAATGATTCATAAAATATTGGAATAACTAAATGGTGTGTATCGGTTTTTCCCTTCGTCATATGGGATTCCACTATTTTCATGGACTGTTCATATATCCATTTCTATGTACATGATCTATATGTTCCAATGTACTTCTGACAGTGTCCATGTATGAGTGTCCATGTATGCCTATCCATGTATGTCTTTAGCCTGGCATGTCCATGTAAGAGTACACAACATTTCTGAGAACTTGTACACCTTGATGTGTTCAGGTACCCTCTGTGGCACATTCCATTCATCTAGGCTAGGGTCCAATATTATGTAACAACTGACACACACTATTTGATAAATTTTTCTTCTCATGTAGACTATAGCACCACACAAGTTTTCCCACACGAATATTATTTCTATATAATACTATTTGTAACTTAGATTTTTAAATAACCAATGGGGTTATCCTATGAAGACACCAACAATGTAGTAGGCTATGGATTAACTACCAATCATTCCAAGTGATCATGGTTATGGCCTGATTGAGGGTCATCATCGCTTAATCACCGAATATTTTGCCTTAGCCCACTCAGAAGCTTCTCATTGTGCCACACTGTCATTTCACATTGAATATAAAACAAATATGTATCCAATAATCAATCATGGAACTGTCATTCATTATTATATCTCAACAATGTAATCAAATAAATAATATATTTTAAGTAGAAATCTGTCTCACCAAGAAACATAGTGAATGATGTTTTAGGAATTAATTTTACCATCAGTCAAAAAAATAGTGGTGATGAACACAAGTTATAAAGTTGGAGAAACCCATGAAAAAAATCGGAGAAAACTATAGCCATGTTTGGGATGACCTCTAATAATTTTTAGTATAATGATTAAGGAGGAAAAAAAATAAATCAACATTTTTCCCAAGTTCTTAATAAATCATCATGTACGTGTGATATAATCACTCTATGATTAAATTACTTGGTTAATTGATTTAGGTTCATCATAGGATTAATAAAATGGTGATAAATCAACATAAAAATTTCATATCTGAATGTGGATCGATTTTTTATGAATATTGAATCTATATTATATTTTTTGTGTGATCCTCATATCCCATTGCACACCAATCGATGATCCATGATCTCGTCTGAAAATATCTATAAATATCTCCTCAAATGACTTGTCTTAATTTACATGGTTATGTTGCTAACCCTATAACATTCAAATAATACAATATTTATAAAATATGTTGTTCTATGAATTTTTAGGGATTAAAATAAATAATATATTTATTCAATTAATAATCCACCCAAAACACCGTTGAACCCAAATGTCTGACACAATCGATGGATAAGTTTCTCTTTGGTAAAACAATGTTATAAATTCAATGATATCAAAACATAACTAATACCAGCATTTGCCTAGTATTTTTTCAACTTTTTCAAGAAGAATTCACATAAATAATGTCTTATATATTCAATATATATCAAAGATAATTTTTGTGTTCTACTGGCCACATAATATAACGATGTCTCAATGCCTTTTTTCAAAATAAGACATATAATATAGTAAAGTAATACATGGAAAAATCAAATTAATTTGAAAATTAATTAGAAAAATGAATCAAAAAATTTATGTTCATAATGGTTGAAAAATACACAAGGGTTAACAATCCATTAAAAAAATACTCCTTAAATATTTCATATTTTGGAGTAGTCATGATAATTGGAAACGTTTTATCTTTTAGAATTACATGAACATTATATCATCACACTTCTTGTGTTATTGATTCTTTTGAGAAGATGACATTTCATTATAAATGTATCCACCATTGATCCATGAACAAAATATCCACTATATGACATGAAACTGGTTTTGATGAAAGTAGTTAATAAAATTATATTTATGATTCTTAAGGATAATTGTATATAGTAAGCATGTGTGGACCAATGGTAATGGATTTACCAAAAAAATATATTTTTCTTTTAGGAAATATTTTATTCTCATATTACCCGATTTACCTATATTTTATTGAAAAAAAATTACAAAATATACTACATATATTTTTTTCAAATATATAACTTACTATTTATTTCATTTCTTAGAAAATGATATAAGGGTTATTCTAGTTCTATTTTCATTATTTCATATAATGGATACAAAGTTAATGGTAAAATTTAAATTACATAATCTGTTTTATGTGATTTATTTTAATAATTTTTCATTCAAATAATAATAAAAATAATATCTATTTATTAGGAAACTACTATAATAAATTTAATATTTTCAATAAAACACTATTCACTTACAATCATTAAATATTGTATACTAAATTTATTAAAATACAGTTTAAGAGGTTAATTTGAATACCCACATCTCCACAAATTTATTAGTAATTTTTCTTCACTAGAACTTCGTACTCATCAACAAATCATATTTTTTTTAATTAGGAACAATACAAAAACATTTCATATTTTTTTCCTATAGAATCAATTTTGTATTATATTTTGTTAATCATTGAGCACAATTGTGTAACCAATTTTAATCGAATGGTTTTTCACATATATATGATTCATTATTATTTAATTTTTATAAGTAGAATACATATACAATTATACAAAAGGATATTGAAAATGGGTGATGAATTATACATCCCCCAATGAATGGGGTAATTTTTTAATCTTATGAGGTCCCATTTATGGTTCACATGAAATAAGCCTATGACACTATGTTATATAGTCATTACAGCGTGCCTTCACTTATTCTAATGATACCATGTTTAGTATTTCATCCACATTATTTTGAATTTTTGGTCTTATTATGAGTTTTTCCTTCATTCCTTTATTCCTTCATTATATATTATCCACATATTCTATAAAATCTTATTACACCACATGAATCATATTATAAACCAAAATATCATGATGGTTTCATTACTATGATTCATATCCTGATGTTTTTCCTAATTAATGTCCCTAAGATATTGATATTATTAATATTTTCATGACTTATTACGTAGCCCATTTACTGATTGTATATGAAATGTGCATAATTTGTGAGAAATAATAATGTTTTAATACTATGTATAATTTTTTAGCATTTTTAGACGTAGTCCAACTGAGTTAGTTTACTATTTTATTAATAAATATCACCCTACTGATTAATATTTTGTGATTTTTTTGGATTCTTTATTCTATTTATCACATATCATTAGAAGGAATCATGGTCCAATTCTGCAATTTGAATGCTCTCATGGTCAACACAAGAAGACCTAATAAATTTGTGAAGAAACTGGACCATCAATGATGATTGAGATGCAGATCTCACTCCTGAATACAATATTTTGTGAAACTCTTCCACGTGTTCGTGATTATCCAAGATAATAATGGATAAAAATTTCAGGGCCTAACACCATGAACAAGGTGGCCAAATGAAGCTTTGAAATCTATCCCACCATTCTGGTCGGGAATTGAAATCCAAAAATTATTCATGACATATCTCATGCTATAATCATAAAATCGAGTTGATATTTTTTAGTGTGAAATAGGAGATATAGACTGTCGACTTTCTTGAAGTAATAATTTGTCTTTGAAGGAATCTTCCTATTGAAAATCTCTATTACATTTTGGACTTAAAAAAGATTGGATTGAAAGGGACAGATTAAATTTGTATAATAAACTGGACATAACATTGGGTCCATAAGTCCAAATGACTCCAAATTTTTAGAGATGTCTTCAATTGTTATTATCTACAACTCTGAAGAAGAAGATATCTCTAGATTCGTCTGAATGGATAGTCAACATAGATATGTAATTGGGAGACAGATAGGAAATGAAAACAGTCCACTTCCTTGTGCTATAAATGCATCCCCCTCCTCTCCTTCAAAGGGGTTGGAATTTTAGAAGAGGGGAGAATCAATTGGAATGACCAAAGCCTTTCCAAATGCTTGGGAGGACCTTCCATACTCATGTTTTCACTTGAGATACCCTTTCTCCTCTATTTGTTTTCTTTCACGTTTGTGTTGTTCTTCGTTAGTAATCTTGTAAGTTTGTGTTTTGTAATTCTGTTTTAATGAAATATTCTTCTTTAATATCTCTCATTCTCATCCGCTTTATATAGATTAATATTAATTCTATTAAAATAGTTTTAATTCAGTTGAATCTCCTTCCCTTCTTTTTCTTCTTCATTCAACTGAAAGTCTGTTTTTTAATTCTCATCATTGTTCGTGTGTGTGTGTGTTCGACCCAACCCTCTTTTATTATACCTTCATTTTTCTTCTATTATTAATTTATCATCATAGTAATTATTAACATATTATTAAACACCCAAATGTCGGACTAAACCTCTCATTGGGATGAGTCAAATTTTAGGTATGTTAAGTGATTGAGAGTATTTTCTCGATGAGTATTCGTTAATTTAACATTGTGTATGTTGGACTTAAAATGTCATGTATTAATGATATATTTTGTTTTACATGTTGTTTCCATGGATTATTGGAACCATAAAAACACTACCATAAAAATGTTATGGTAATTATTACAACCCTATGTTAGGTTAAGGCTTTGATTAAAGCCTTAACACTTAGGAATTTCAATCAATATTATCTTGTGAAGTGGGTGTTAATTTCAATGAAATATAAAGAAAATCTCAAGGATATCACAATCTTAACTCCATAATGATGAAATAAACCCAATATTAATCCATTTTTTAAATAAATTATTGTGAATCAATCATTTCCATTAAGATCTAAAAGCAAACCCCCTAATCAAAATACAATAAACTAAAAACAATTAACTATTTAAAAAGTGTCATCGCTTATGATTCGACCCGAGTGCTACTATACACATTAGTAGAGCATCAGAAATTTTACCGGTTAATATGTGAAAATCGGCCGCATGTTTCAAAAGCACTATATTCGGGGATTTTTCTTTATGTATTCATATGTTTCTGGTTATTGTAAAAATACCAAAAAAATAAAATTTAAAAAAAATTGAAAAAAACAAAAATAAATACATACATTCCTCATAAAAATCATAAATGTAAAACACAAAAAGAAAAACTTGTCTTCCTTTTTCTTCCAACATCTTTCAGATTGCCCTGTAGCCTCCCAAACAATCCCTCGGATATTTTTGACCTGGAAATTGAGTGAAGACTTCTCCAACTTTAGAGGAACTGAGGAGATAATCAAATTATTCAAGAACCATTCCTTGTCCAACCAATTGAATTAGATATGACAAATCCTAGGGAACAAACAAAAAAAGAACCTGTTGCCCCTGATATGAAATACCAACCTCTTGGTATTAAATATCCAAACATTGAGGCTGACTTTGAACTCAAATCGGGTTTGATTCATCTTCTCCCTCATTTCCATGGGATAGCCTGTGGGGATCCACATCTCCACTTTAAAGAGTTCCAAGTAGTGTGCTCTACAATTAAGCCTCAAGGGGTTTCTGAGGAACAAATCAAACTCTAAGATTTCCCTTTATTTCTAGCTAACACTGCCATGTCATGGATTTACAACATCCCTTCTTGTTCTATAACTACATTGAATGAGATGAAGTGACTTTTCATAAAAAAAATTTCCCTGCATCTCGTACTGCTTCTATCTAAAAGGAAATAAGTGGTATTTGTCAATTCCCAAGAGAATCACTCCATAAGTACTGTGAGAGGTTCCAAAAGCTTGTTGCAACATTCCCACACCACAAAATCCAAGACCAACTCTTGATTTAATACTTCAATAAGGGGTTATTAGCAATGGAGAGAACCCTCATTGATGTCGTAAGTGGGAGTGCAGTTGTTGATAAAACACCCGCAGCTGCAAGACATCTCATAAGTAACATGGATACAAACACACAACAATTCCATACTCGAGCACAATCTCAAATAAAAAAAACCCAAGATTATTAATCAATTGAGCCGAACAAGATGACCAAGTGGATGAGTGAACATACAAGTCTTGTGCGACAACTAGCTATGGCTACGAAATCCCCAACCTCATCTTCTCCGCAATGAATGTTTTCATGGACCTATGAAGAACTATGGAATTTGAGACTCTTCATCTCATCCAACTGACCCATGTCCACATCTTCAAGAGGATTAACTTGATTCATATGGATCAATGGATCTTAATGCAGCATATGCTCATCGGAACACCAACTCTCAACTATCAGGTCAGTTTTTTGAGAATTCAACCAACCTCACTCTAAGACCTTCTCTTCTTCATATAACCAATGCTCGAGGTATGGTAATCCCGTCTCTCATACACCTCAATTCACTCTTTAAAACCCAAACCAGTTTAAATATGGCCAAGGGGTTGGTAACTTCCAACAACCTTATCCTTTTTATTCCTCAACCTCAACGGAACTATCCTCCTCCTCGATTCCATTATCCTAGTGAGCATTCCCAATTCCAAAACCAATACAATCACTTTCCCAAGAACCAAAATCTAGCTAATCGCAATCTAGGACAAGCCTAGTCTTCCAATCAACCCTGGGAAAGTGGAGTGGAAGATCTTTCCTTCTTTACCCATTCAAGCCTCCAGAACATTGAAACACAAATTGGTCAACTTGCATCCCACCGTAGTCAGCAGCAAACATCCAATTATTCCCAACTCCCAGCTCAACCATTACACAACCCCAAGGGTAATGTATGTAAAATTTCACTTAGATCAAGAAATAAAATTTCTAAACCTCAAGATAATCATATAATCCACCATTAAATGTTTTCCTAGAAAATTAAAAAGAAAAAGAAACCTGAAAAGGAACCTAAATCCATTCCCTCACCTACTTCTATTCCATATAGGAACCCAATTCCTTTTCTTCAAGCAGTTTCTAATACATATAAGTCCTTTGAACCCGATACTGAAATGATTGACATGTTTAGACTTGTTGACGTCAACATTCCCCTCTTAGATTCCATAAACAAGTTCCTAAGTATGCCTAGTTTCTCAAGGAGTTGTGTACCCACAAGAGGCAACTTAGGACCTTAAAAAATGTTTCAACCCAAGATTACATACCCATTAAGTGAAAAGATACAAGGACCATTACTTTCCTATTCTAAAATAGAAGTTCCAACATTGATGTCACACTCATAGACCTAGGAGCCTCAATTAAGGTCATGCCCAAATCCGTATTCTTCTACCTTGTTCTAGGTCCCTTACATCCAACGGGTGTTGTCATTTAATTGGACAATCGAAGCACAACCAGTCCTGAGAGAATAATTGAGGATGTCCTTGTCGAAGGCAATGATCTTATCTTCACTGCTAACTTCTATGTACATGACTTGGAAGTTGAGACGAAATCTCCTGGACTCCCCTAATTCAAGGAAGACCATTCCTCATGACTGCGAGAACCATGATTGATGTCCATTCAGACATCTTATCCATGGAATTCAGGGACCAACTGGTCAAGTTCAACATTTTCCAAGCCATGTGATACCCATGTGGGGATCACTATGCATTCTCAATCCATGCTTCTAGGGAAACTTCTATGAGTCAATCAAACACTAATCCACCATGTTCTTCATGTTCAAATGACAAATGATATTGTAAAATATTCACCATGATTAACAAAGTCATAAATGGTGATGTTGATGTAGGACTTTCATTCATAGACTACATAAATCTAGAGGATCTTGAAAACTCTCTTGAATCCCACATCAATTCAAATCCCAACAGCTCCACCTTCGATAGTATTAAGGAAAATGAATGCCAAGAAACTAATGTACCTTCTTCCATTCTTGAGTTGTCTAACCCAAAAATAAAAGTTGAGACTGATCTAAATCCTCTTCTTGAACACCTAAAATATGCATTTATTTCCCATGATCACTCATATACTATCATTATCTCTTCTTCACATACTAAAACTGAAGAGTCCAAACTTGGTCAGGTGTCAGAGAAATAACCAAAAGGTCATAGGTTGGACCCAAGATGACAAACCAGAAATCAAACCTACCCTTTGCTTGCATCAAATCCATCACGAGGAGTCATCCAAACTAATTAGAAAACCACAAAGAATACTCAATACACTCATACTTGAGGTAGTTATGGAAGAGATAAAATAGCTTCTTCAAGCTATTATTATCTACCCAATTTGTTATAGAGAATGGGTAGGTCCAATTCAAGTTGTAATTAAGAAGGGTGGGATAACTGTTGTCAGAAATGAACATGGAGAGGCATTCAAAACTTGAGTGAGGAAGAAATGAAAAAATGGAGTGTGTGAATAGAATATAGGAAATTAAATTTTGAAACAAGAAAAGATCACTACCCTCTTCCATTCCATGACCAAAGCTGGAATGATTATCCAGAAAGTCACACTATTGTTTCTTGATGGATACACCGACTACTTCCAAATCTCAATCGCACCCCAGGACCAAGAAAAGACTACTTTCACGTGCCCCTTTGGAACATATGCATATAGAAGAATTACTTTTGGCCTTTTCAATGCTACTGAAACATTCCAGAGGTGTATGATGAGTATCTTTTCCGAATGTAGTGAACACTGCCTAAAAATTTTCATTGATGACTTCACCATTTATGGTGAGTCATTTGAATCATGTTTGAATTCACTCTCTTTCCAGTCCATCAAAAGTGTGTCAAGTGGAACCTTGTGTTAAATTTCGAAAAATGTCAATTCACGTTTGCAAATGGGATTGTTCTAGGGTTCATAGTTTCAAAAGATGGTATTGAAGTCGATCCTACCAAAATTGAAGTGATCCAATCACTTCTTCAACCCTCTTCTGTTCGAGAAATCCGTTCATTTCTCAGTCATGCCGGTTTCTATCATAGATTCATCCATAACTTCAGTAGGATTTCCCTCACACTCACTCGGTTTCTCTAAAATGATGTCACCTTCCATTTTGATGAGGTTTTTATGTGAGCCTTTGTTGAACTCAAAATTTCTCTTATATCCGTCCCAATAATCCAAGCCCCAGATTGGTCCTTACCCTATGAGTTGATGTGTGATGCTTCTGATAGAGATGTTGGGGATATTCTTGGTCAAAGAATAGAAAATATTCCTCATTTCGTCTATTATGACTCAATAAAATTGGATGAAACTCAATCTCACTACACTATCACTGAAAAAGAACTTTTAGTAGTGGTTTTTTCCTTAGATAAATTCCGGCCCTATCTCTTAGGTTCCAAAACCATCAACTTCTAAGACCATTTTGATTTAAAGTTCTTACTCAATAAAAGTTATTCCAAACAAAGATAATAAGATGGATACTAATGCTTCAAGAGTTTGACTTAGAAATAAACGGTAGACATGGAAAAGAAAACCTTGTGACCGATCACATGAGTAGAATTTATAATTCATCTCCTTCTGAAATCATCGATCTAGAATTCCCCACTGAGAACCTTTCATCTCTCCCTCCAAAAGTACCATTTCATTCCCCAATAGTAAATTACTTGGTTTCTGGTGTTTTTCCTGAAATATTTTCAAAAGAACAAAAATTGAAGTTGAAAAGTGATTCAAAATACTATTTTTGTGAAGAAAATATACTTTGGAAAACTGGGGAAGACATGGTTACTAGGAGATGTGATGATGAAGATGAACATTCCTCCATCTAAGAATTATGTCAATAACTTCTCAACTATGGACAGTTTGGATCACAAAGGACCTCCCGAAATGTCTTAGACTCTGGATTCTACTGGCCTTCACTCTTGAAGGACATTCATGAGTTCTGTCAATCATGTCCCACATTCCATATGTTTGGCATAATTTCCAAGATAAATGAAATGCCACAAAAGCATTTAATTTTCTATGAGATATTCAATTTTTTTGGTATCGATTTCATTGGACCATTTCCCCTAGCCAATGGATTCTCATACATCCTTCTTGTAGTTGGTTATGTTTCTAGGTTGGTCAAGGCCAGACCCACTAGAAAGGATGATTCACATAATGATAGTGAGTTTTTAAATATACACATCTTCCACCGATTTGGAACACCACATGCCTTGATATATGACTTAAGAACCCATTTCTATAATAGAACCGTGGAATCTCTATTGAAAAAGAATGGGGTTGTACATAAAACATCAAATGTATATCACCCCGAAACAAATGGAATTTATGAACTTTCTAATAGATAAGTGAAAAGAGTTCTTGAGAGAATTTTAAAACACACCATAAGAGACTGGCCTGAATGAGTTGGTGAAGCACTTTGGGCTTATCAAACTACAAATAAAACACCCATTGGGATGCGTCCTTTTAGGATAGTTTTTGGTGAGGCATGTCATCTAACAGTTTAAATCCAACAAAAGTTTTTTTGGGTAGTGAAAACATTTAATTATGATAATGAAAAATCAGGTGAAAAAAGATTGTGGCAATTGGCTGACTAGGAGGAGCTTAGACTTGATTCTTATATGAATTCTAATTTCTATAAAGAAAAATCGAAGGCACTCTATGATAAACACATCCTGATAATAGTATTTCATGAAGGTTAAAATGTAATAATCTTTAATTATCAATTTCAGCTTCACCCAGATAATCTTAATTCTCATTGGGAAGGTCCTTTTGTTATCACTAAGTTTTACCCATTTGGTGTAGTGAATGTCCAAGACCCCTCTTCCAAAAAGAAATTCATGATTAATGGAAATTGTTATAAGCATCACCATGATAGGATGCACAATCCTGGATCAACATCAACTTCCATTGGATCCCCAAAATCTCAAGTTGACCTACCACTAGATGGATATGGCTTCCCACCAAATCCAAACCAGGGGGCACCTCTTTCCCTCTACCTCTCTATTTATCTTTTTCTTTCTCTACCTTTTTCTTCTTCTTCCTCTCTCATTCATTTATTTTACATATTTTTTTATCAAACCTTTTCTTTTTCACATTTTCTATTTCATGGGTGTATCTTTATGAAAAACTAAAAAAACATATACATTAACAAAACAAAAAAAGCATCATAATAGAAAATAACATATTCAAAAAAATCATTAGTCACGATTACTCACCTTCCAATTTTCTAATTTTTTCCAGCCATTTTGGGGAGTTAACATACATATTTTTATCTCAATTTTTTTTATTTTCTTCATGACATTAGATAAAGAAATTTGTGTCAAAATTAACAAATTTTAAAAGCTCAATTTTTGATTTAAAAAATTATTTTCCCAAACTATGAGGAACAACATTTGATTTCATGTCAAGGATACCAATGGAAATATTTTCAAAATATGAGTTTTCACTCCCATTTGTGTGTCCTCAGTTTGTGGACTGTCGAGATGAATTTCCTACATTATTGTGCATTAATATGATAGAAGCATTTTTTGAACCACATGAGAATGACTATTTCCAAATATCCTCCCATTTCCCTTAAATTAATCCGTCTTTTGAAATCCAATTCAAGCCTATGAAAACCTTTTCTTTTATAGCCACATTACAATCCCAATACCTTTTCCCACCCAATATCAATATGGATTTTTCATTGCCTTTTTATTGAAATTGAGGTGTCGGAGGAACAGATTTTATTATGTATACCCTTTGTTGATTTCACCATGTTATCATATGCTTGAGGGAATGAATCCATTTCAGTGTGGGGGAGAGGTTGTCATTAAGTTTGTTATGTGGAATGTAATGTACATTCATTTATGTAATTTTGTAAATGTTATTGACAAGTGTTACAAAAATTAAAAAAAATAAAATTGGGTCGTTTTTTGGGTAGGACAAAAATCAATCTTCCTCAATCTTTTATCATGTTATAACTATTACAATTAGTTTCGTGAGGAGATCAATCATGGGTTGGGATATGAGTGTCAGATATTTTCCAAGTTCAACTTTCGAAAAAAGATAATAAAAAATGAACACTTGCGTTATATTCTTATGTAATTAGGAGATGCTTTGTGGTTTTTAAATATTTCAACTTCTCATCCCATTCAAATTTTATTCCTCTATTGTGTCTTTCTTCATACAATAATTCCCTTGTAAATATGTGTTTTCATTTCCTTCCATGTTTTATTTAAAAAAATGTGTGAATTTCTCTTTCTATGTTGGTGTTTTCCCCCTCTTCTTCTCTCTCTTGGACATTATATTCTTATTGTCCCATAGCCGCATAAAAACCCCTTAAAAATACCTCTTGATTCTTGCACACTTTGGATATGGAGTGGAAGTTGGGATATTTTTAAAACTCTAAGATTTTCACTTTTGGTTGGTGAAATATTAAATCTCCACAAATTAATTTTATCATTTTGAGAGGTGTGAGGTTTGAGTGTCCACATTTTCCATTTCTAAAATTGAGCATGAAAAAATGTATTATTTTTGGAACATTGTTTCTGTAAAAACTATTTGTGGAATTCAAAATAGATGGGTGAAATAGTCTAAACCTCCCCTAGTTGGAGATAACATAATTTTAATATTTGTTGGTGAGTGGATATAATTTTGTTATGTTTTTTTATTTGTTTCACATGAGGTCATTCAGAAGACTAAGTGTGAGGGAGTTGATGTTACAAATATTTTCATGACTTATTATATACCCAAATTAATTATTTTATATGATATGTACATAATTTGTGTGAAATATTAATGTTTTAATACTAATTATAATTTTTGATCCTTTTTAGAAGTAGTCCAATTGAGTCAATTTAATTTTTTTAACAACGCTCACACTACTGATTCAAATTGTGTTTTTCTTGTTTTGTAGGATTCCTTATTCAATTTTACACATATCATTAGAAATAATCATGGGACAATTTATCCATTTGAAGTCTCATATAGTCAACACAAGAAGACCCAAAGAATTTGTGATGAAACTGGACCATCAATGATGATTGAGTTACTGGTCTCACTCCCAAATCCCATATTTTGTGAAACACCACCATGTGTTCGTTACTATCCAAAAGCATTAGGCATAAAAAGTTCAGGTCCCAAATCCATGAAAAGGGTCCCAAATGAAGCTTTTAAATCTTTCCCATCATTCGAGCCGGGAATCAAAATCCAAAAACTATTAATGACATATCTCATGATGTAGTCATCAAATCGAGATGAGATGTTGCAGTGTGAGATATAGGCAGCCTAATTTGTTGATGAAATCATTTGTCGTTGAAGGCATCTTAGTATTCAAAAACCCTTTAACATTTTGGACTTCAAAAATATTTTATTGAAATGGACATATTAAATTTGATTAATCAACTGGACATAACATTGACTCCATAGCTACAAATGACTCCATATATTGAGAGTGGTAAGACAAAATTATTATCTAAAACTTTTAAGAAGGAGAAATCTTTAGATTAGGTTGTCTGGATATCTAACATGGAAATGAAAGTGGGGGGATAGATTGGGAATGAAAACATTCCAATTCCTTGGGATATAAATGCATCCCCCTCCTCACATTCAATGGGATTGGCATTTAAGAAGAGAGAAGCACCAATTGGCATGACAAACTACTTTACAAAGGCTTGGGATGACCTACGATACACATGTTTTCACATTAGATACCCTTCCTCTTATCTTTGTTTCCTTTTACTTTTGTGTTGTTCTTTGTATGTAATCTTGTAAGTTTTTATTTTGTAATTCTGTTTTAATGAAAGTTTCTTCTTCAATATATCTTATTATCATCCACCTTTGGTAGATTAATATTAATGTTCTTAAAATATTTTAAATACTGTTGAATCCCCTTCCATTCTTTTTCTTCCTCATTCAATTGAAAGTCCATTTTTTTAATTCTCATCATTGTTCATGTCTGTGTGTTCGATGCACCACCCTTCTCTTATCCCTTTATATTTCTTCTATTCTTAATTTATCATCATAATAATTATAATTTGATTATTAAAAACCCAAATGTCTGAGTAAATCTTTCATTGGGGTGAGTCAAAATTTAGGGATGTTAAGTGATTGAGAGTATTTGGTCGATGAGTATTAGTTAATTTAACATTGTGTATGTTAGAATTTACAAATCATGGATTAATGACATATTTTGTTTAACATGTGGTTTCCCTGGATTATTGGAACCACAAATACACTACCATATACAAGTAATGTTATTGATTAGAACCCTGTACTATGCTAAGGCTTGCATTAAAGCCTTAACACTTAGGAATTCCAATCAACTTTATCTTGTTATGTGGGTGTTAATTTAAATGCAATATACACCAATGCTCATGGATATCACAAGCATAACTATCTAATGATGAAATCACCCCAATATTTATCATTTTGTTAAATCAATTATAGTCAATAAATAATTTCAATTAATCTATAAAAACAAACACCAACAAATCAAAATAAAATCAACTGAAAACAATTGACTATTTAAAAAGTATTATAGCCGAGGAATCGACCCAAGTGCTGCTATACCCATTAGTAGAGCATCAGAACATTGACCGGTCGATAGGCGATAATCAACCATGTTTTTCAGATATCCTATATATAAATAGTAGTGCATATGGTTTTAGGATTACATTATGTATATTGAAATAATCATTATGTAGTTTACATTAATGTTGATGTCTTACATACCTAATTTCACAGTGACATTATACATCTTGATTTTTTTGTGGTTCATGTTAAATTATATTAAAATTGATGTTAAAATATTTCTGTTATATGTGAGTTTCAATAGTAATTATCAATAAAGGTCTTCATATTTTATGATATTTTCATATAGAATATGGAATGAAAAAAAGTAACACTGTATATTAAAACATATACATTTATGTGTTTCGATATAAATTTCATTTATTAGTTATTCATTAGACATTAATAGTTGTTTTTTTAAGTTGAGTATTTTAATCACCAAATTTACATTAATTTAGAAAATGCATAGGAATATGTTGAATCATGTTAATTAATGTTTTCATCGAAAATGAAATGATTTCATAAATGAGATGATTAATATTATTAGAATGAGATTTGAGACCATCATTAAATGACGTTGTCTACATGATCATTTTATTAATAATAAATTACATCATATAAAAACCCCTATAAAAATGTTAAAAGTTTATGGTTAAATCATTTTTAATAAAATTTCCATAACTTTTATTGGATCATCTAATCCCATAATCTAAAAAAATTGAGTAACTCTATTGAGAAGATATTAATTTTCATCTTATGCTCTGAGAAAAAAAATATAATTATTCATTACCACATAGATGGAGAAGGTTACCATTGTTAAAGGATGACAAAAAAATATGAATCTCAAGGTTGAAATAAAATCAATTTAGTGAGAATAATTCATCAATGAATTTTTAGTAAAAAAGATACCTCACACATCCCATATTAGATTTGAGGTGGATTTTCTTAGACTAACCGAATATTATGGTGATTCAATCAATGCTTATGAGGAAAAATTACATTGATTTCAATTCATGCTGATAATTGTTCTGACTAACCTACATGTATGGTGGAACACTTATTTAGAGAAAAATTATAAATATTAAAAATCCTCATGAGTCAAGAAATTAAAATCTATAAGAAGCGAGATTGATGTTCCCTTAATGTTGAGGGGAGATCAATGATTATCAACTATTTTATATGGATATATATAAAAATATTGTTAAATAGTTTAATGAAAAAAGAAAATTGATAAATATTAGGAAAAAAATAAAATCATACTAGAAACATGTACTCAGTGTGGTAAAAATATTATGATAAATTTTAGGAATTGGACAAGGATATGTTTTATATGTTGAATGGTTGTGAATTAGGCTAATGAATTTAATTTTTTAGATTAATAAATTATATAATATGATTGAATAATGAAATGTTCAAAGTAAT
This sequence comes from Viscum album, assembly GCA_963277665.1. Taxonomy (NCBI): domain Eukaryota; kingdom Viridiplantae; phylum Streptophyta; class Magnoliopsida; order Santalales; family Viscaceae; genus Viscum; species Viscum album. Next base: position 1,882,680,850 of record OY728136.1, read on the forward strand.
CCTACACCTCCGGCATAGTTATTCATATAATATTAAAATGAACACTTTTTATTCATGTTCACTCTGAGAAGTGTCTTCAATCATATTAGAATAAAAATACAACATATTATAAGAAGGAAAATATTAGATTTTGTTTCACTACTACTAAGGTTTATCTTGATTTTTTTAAAATATATTATTATTATTCATTTAAGAATTTACTATTTCTTATTTGAGTTCATAAATATTCTTATAAAATATTCTCTATATTTTTTACCATGTCCTTAAAGGGTGTCCAAAATTGAAATGGTACATCGAAAGATAAAATTGAAATAGAATATTAGCCAGTGCTTTCAATGCCAAAATGTTTCACCATGTGTTGTGTCATTATTCATTATCAAGAATACAGATGGGTTAATGTATCTATGGATTCATTATATTGAACTGAACTAGAAGATCATAACTAAAATCTATCCCCAACAAAAAAAGACTATTTTTAAAATAAACTATTAGGGGTGAAATATTTCCCTCTATTATATATTATGATAAGATGAAATCAATTAATGTTAGGGAAGTTAGATATTCAAAATAGTGCCTTTTAGACATTGTATTGACATTATATTTTCACAGTGATATGTTTGGAAATGAAAAATGCTCTGATAATAATCCTATTATTAATTAATAAATGCATTATAAATTACCTAAAAATTTTATTCAAGAATTTAATGATGTTATTTTTATATTTAAAGATTTCAAGTTGGAATTTGAGGAGATTTTTGTGTACTCTACCAAAATAATTGAAGAATGAAAAGATATATACAAAGTATATTAAATGATACTTTTTATGATTAAAGTAACACTATTTCTACATATTATCATATGAAATTATATATTTGTGGATTAGTTAATGAAAATGGTGATTAAGTAATCTATTTGACAATATCTGTAATATAGAATCTTTTGTTTGTTGGTTACATTGAAATTTATTTAGGAACATATACTAATCTTCATCACCAATAAATAAGAAAACTCAAAAGGAGTAAAGATTTTATGGAATTATGAATATAAATTTATCCTCAAAGAGTTGTAAAATAGTATAACAGATGTACTTATAGTCACAATAGTTATTAGTCGAGAATGATTTGGGATCTATAGTGATTTTTCAATGAATAAATGTAACATCCCAGGTAAATAAAGAGTAAATATTTTTCATATTTATTAATATTTGTGAATTAAATATTATTTCTTCTTTAAAGGGGATGCTATGATCAATGGCGTGCCTGATACACAACAACAAATTTCTATGTAATCTTACGATGCACACAATGGTGAGTTATACGGAAAATTAATTATATAATATTATTATTTTAAATGGTTGTTAATGCATATTTGATTTATTAGCAAGAATCAACAGAACTGACTAAAATATCATTGCACATGATTATTAATTTTTTTTACATTTATCCAACAGATATTTGAAGCTTAAAATGTGAAAAAATCTAATTTTAAGAATAAACAATATAATATTATTTAAATGGTTGATTTATAGCCTTTGATGGAAAAACCTTTTTAAATGTAGTTTTTTCACATTTATATGTTGTATTTGGAAAAATAACTTTCTTATTTAGAATCGGTATATCAAAATTTACTTTGGATGAAATTTTAGTATTTTTTCTGAAAATGATCATTTTTAATGAATAGGGAAAAGTAGCCCTTCTTAATTCAAAACTACCTTTTAATATAATTTAATTATATAGTTGAAATATTATTTTAATTGGTTATAAAGTGTAATTGAAATATATTTTTATCATTTCATCCAATTTTTTTCATTGGATGTAATTTCACTTTGAAATTGGCGACAAACAAGTGGCTATCTTTTGATATATATTATTTTCCTAAAACACACTTTTTGTTTTGACTAAAAGATTTAATTTTAAATTAATTTCGTTCACTTCTATGTTTGAAATTTGGGAAAATGTATTCATTATTTGGAATCAAGATCTCTAAATTGTGTGAATAGTTACCATTTATTTTTAGATATTATGAATATTTAATTCAGAAAAATTTTTATTTACCATGGTTAAAAGGTAAATATGGTAAATATGGGTGAAAATTTAATATTATAATAATATTAAATTACCATAAAATATGACCTAATCATATTGGATGATACATGTCCGACCATTGGCATCCTTGAGACGATTTTGGGACCCCATAAATCCACATGGGAGTGATAATGGAACTTTATATAATTAAATTTAAAGTAAAGAAAAAAATGACATAAAAATATATCTTTTAGTAAATCAATTTCTACATGGGGTTATATAAGTTATCTCATAAATTATAAATTCTTATTATAATGTTAAAAATATTTCCTAAATCGTGTTATTTTATTTATAATTTCTAGACATCAAATAAATAAAATAATTTTGGACACAATAATGATGAAGATTTTCCCTCATTAGTGAATGAATTTAATAAATAATATTATAAAAATTAATACAACATCCAAAACCCGTAAAATAATTATTTCATTATTTTTTTTATAACAATAGTCATATTATAATATAATTTAATGAGTTTTAGACCTTTTGAATTCAAAAATACGTTTATAATAAAATAATGTTTCCAAATTTTTCTAATGAGCCCCCCCCCCCCTTATAAAAACCCATCAACTCTAAACCATTACTCACAACTCTCACACCCCTTATATCACCCAAAATTTGACCAATTAAGCTCCCTAAACCAACCTATTACTCCTAGAAGACTTACCATTGGCATAATGAAATTAAATTAAACGATTCAGTTCAAATCAAAGGGAGATACTGAATTTAAAGGTAACTTATTCTCTTAAGTTATTTTCATTTATTTTACTTCTCCAAACCCATAAACTCTTTTTATAACATTATTTTATAAAAAAACCAGTATCCTCAATATACTAGGATGTTTTATGAGAATTATTTAAAATACACATTCACACACCTCTGTCTAATAGGTAAAAAACCTAGTGTTTCTATAGACGGTGAAATACTGCCTCACGATACCAAGATTGATCAAATATCTCTAACCACCTCTAATTTTTAGACATTATGAATATTTATTTGAGTAAATATTTTATTTACCTTTTTTATAAGGTATATATTGTAAATAAGGGTAAAAACTAATATAATAATAATAATTAAGTACCATAACAAATGTTCTAATCCTATTGGATGATACATGTCGGACCATGGGAATCCTTGGGTTGATTTTGGGACCCCATAGAGCCACTTAGGTGTAATAATGACACTTTATATTAATTAATTTAATGTAAAGAGAAAAATGACAAAAACATATACCTTTTAGTAAATCAATATTTACATGGGGTTATATAAGTTATCTCTTCGACTATAAATAGTAATTAGAAATATAGAATGATTTACCACATCATGGAATTTTATTTATAATTTTTAGAATTCAAATAAATAAAATTATTTATGACACAACAATGGTGTAGGGTTTACCTCATTAATGAATGATTTAAATAAATGAGATTATATAAATTAAAAAAATATATCCAAAACCAGTACAATTATTTTTGTATTATTTTATTTAGATCAAGAGTAATCTTTTCATTAGAATGAATTAGTTTTGTACCTTTTGAAATCAAAAATATTTATATAAGAAAATAATGTTTTCAAATTTTCCATAAGAGCACATCCTCCCCCTTATAAAAATCCATCAACGCTTACCCATTACTCACACATCTCAAACCCATTACCCAATAAAAACTCTTCCCAATTAAGCTCCCTACATCCATATATTCCTCCTAGAATTTTTCCCTAAGCTCTAGGGAAATTTAAGTAAACCTTTTGGTTCAAACAAAAGGGAGATTCCCAATTTAAAGGTAATGTCTTCTTTAAGGTTGTTTTAATTATTTTACTTATACAACCCCCTAAAATCGTCTTATCCTGTTATTTTATATAATAAAATGTATCCTCAATACACAGGGTTTTTGTAATGAGACAGAATCAAACTATACAAACACACACCTCTGTCTAATGGGTATAGAAATATTGTTTTTATGGACAGCGAACTAATGTCTCACAAAATGATGATTGTTCAAATATCTCTAATGGCCTCTCATGGGGTCCATTATGAAGGAACTGTATTTATATGTGAAATACATTATATATATTGTATCTTTTTTTCTCTATTTTTCATTTATATCATAACTTTATGGTTTCCATAATGGGTAAATACGATAATATCATTTCTAGAAGTGCGGACTACCGCCCCTCAAAGGGATATGACTCGTTCATGCCATACATGGAATGCATAAAGGATGGATTTAATTAAATTATATATGATATCATATTGTAATTATAATATTCCTATATACGATTATGATTTCATTCAATTAAAATATTAAATATAATTGAAAGTAGGGTAATGCATACGTATGACTTACCGTCTCCATAAACGGTGCATTTCATTTCTTATCTCCAACTATTATGTACTATTATAAATACATAATTATATTTGATATATATGATATATATGATATATTAATCATGAATATTGTTTTGTAGATAATTTAATATTAACCACAACGACAACTTATAATTAAATTAAGTTTATTTTTTACTCAAGTTCTGAACATCGACAAAATGTCCAATATGATCTCAAATAATTAACTAATTTTTATATCAATGTAATAATTGATATAAAAGAAATAATAAACATGAATATTATTCATAATAAAGCATAAATTAACTTATTTTTATTTTTAAGGAATAAAAAGTAACAAAGGATACAAGTCAGACATGAGGTAAGAGGTTTCATATCTCACTTTTAATTTCATTTGATTTCCTTTATTCACCACTAATTTATTGCATGTGGTGTATTGTGTACTGAAATTTGATATATATTATCATGCTTCAATTTATATTCATGGTATTCAATTATTAATTTAGTTGTTATTAAATTTTGGTCATACAACTCGAATGATTACAAAGTGATAAGGGGTTTTCGCCTCACTTTTTATTCCAGTGAGAATCATGTTACATTTTCCACAATTTTATTTTGTGTGGTGTATGTAATGCCAAATATTGTATTAATTCTGTAATAAATTTTTATTTATTTGTATTTAAATCATCATTCTATGATATTTCTTTCATTGGGTGTATGATTTGTTAGTTACAAAATGGGAGAGGGAATAGTTCACCGTTCTCATTTTAAAAGACAACATTTATGTTAAGTCATTTAATTGCACTTTCTTATGTCAGGATTTGTTCTTATATTTTTCTTATTACTGAAAATATTGTTTCCATGTGATGATATATCTTTTTCTCCCTAATCAACTCATTTAATTAAATTTTAAGGGATGTCGTTAGGCTGTTGAGTTTTGGTAAGAAAACTTCTTAACCCAATTTCAATTCTTTGGGTTAAAAATCCACTTATAGATTATGTCGTGCTGTGAATATGTGTTAATGAACTCAGATTGTTTTAAACTTAATATCTAAATATATTGTGTGTATTCTTATTTTTCACACAAAATTATTTCCTTGATTTATCCTTAATCTGAGCATAAAATCTTTGTAAGGTGATTTGTCTCAATTTATATTCCATTGAGAATTATTTTTTGTTATACATCAATAGACTTTTATATGGTTTATATACTTCCCTTTGACATTTTTTATCATGAATATATTTTTTCTCATGATAATATAAGCATTGATTAATGTTATTCCAACACTATTTTTTTTTCAAGTGTCTCTCAGTTGGGTAAGAACTCTTTAACTAAAATATCATTTCAAATGTTTTAATGATTTATTATTCATAATCATTCTCATTAATTTCCATGTTTTAAAAATGGTTTTAAGTATTTTTTTTATATGGAAGTGAATTTTTTAAAATGTAATTATCTTTTCAAAATCTTCAAAGTGTTATTGGACACATTGATTCAAATAAAACTTTATTAAATGTTTTAAATGGTTTTGAAAATGGTTTGATAAACCACTGATTATGTCAATATCATGAAATGATATACTATTATTGCAATTTGGAAATGTTATATTACCATTATTCTTGTTTTATGTGATATGAATATGTTATGGTTATTAGTAATTTTTCACGTATACACATGGTTATGTGAAAAACCTTCGATGGGAGAGCCCAAGATATCTCTCCAATGTATTGGGTAATGTGAAGGAGGTAAATGCTAATGTTTATCCTAAGAGATTTAGTGAATATACTATTATGGGTAATCCAAATGTAACTTCCTACATAGTTGTGAGAGCATTAAAATAAGTATTTTATGTATTCCATAAGTTTCCTTTAGTATTTAGGATTTATGTGTGTTATTGATAAATCATATGATTTCATAATGTATGATATGATATAAAAGTATGGTTTCATTGAATTTTATTTATTGATGGGATTATGTTTTAATTCATTATTTTATAACCCTTACTGAGATTTTTATTCTCATCCCTGGTTTTGAAATGTTTTTTCACTAGACTTAAATATTAATAGGGTTATTTATGGGATAATGGAAACAATATTATGTCTAAAACATGTAACTATACATGTTTCCTTTTTTAGAGTTTTACTATTATGAAAAACTAGAAACTGAGTAGAAGTGTCTACATTGTAATTTTTGATATGTAATGTATTTTTTATGGACTATTTCTCTAAATATCTAAACCTGAATATATCCAAAATGTAAATTATTTATTTAAATAAATATTAAGTAAGTTTTATGGCTGGGGCATAATAAGATATTTTGTTCGCAGATATGAAAAGTGATAATGTTACAGCATGTGGAATAATTTAGTTGATGGTTCGTGAGAAATATTATGTGAGACATTATTTGGAGATGAATTTACTAATGTATAAACCGAGGTTGTGTTATGATAAAACATTTTTAGTTATTTTTAATATTATTTAATTATAATTTATTGTGTTTTAATAATTATAATAATATTAATTTTTTTGCTATAAAATGAACAATCTGTATTTATATCATGATTGTGTGTTCTTAAATTATTTAGTTTAATTTAAAAAATTATTATCAAATTAGAAATTTTGAAGTTGAGAATTTTATTTTATTTATTAATTAATAAAGTAAAATTTATGTTTGGGGTAATTTTGGATAATTTTCTAAAAATATTGTTATTTTTATATATAGTGAAAAATACTATTTATTAGAAACGCACATTCATCTAAAGTGTTTACAAATAAATATTATAATTTGGTTTTATTTAAATTTTAATTTGTTATGTTTTAAAAAATATAATTTAATTTTTGAATTTTGAATGTATTTTTTACTTCAATTTGGTATAAATATATTTTTAAGCAAGAAAGGTTTTTTGAGAAACAATGATTACAATCATGTTATTTCGTTTTAATTTAAGAATAATTTACACTACATCTATGAATTGATGTTGATTAAAATGGACATAAGAGATTAAATAATCATATGATAATTTAGTTAAAAATTCCATCGTTATTTTAGATATATTTAAAAGAAAAAAATATTTAAAATTTGTCACCATTGTTGACGTTAAAAATTGGTTACTAGGGGTTAAGCTAAAGATATATGAATTTAAAAGATATAAAAAAAATTATAATATTTATTTTATGTACATGTTTAGACACTATATAATATTATATTCGATAGTGATCTATTTTTTGTATTTTTGTTTGAATAATATAACGATATATTTTATTTGTTTAAGAAAATACAAGTGTGTATTATCCCCAACTTAAAAAAGGAGTCTACATCCTCTCCTCTTCATAGCCCGAGTGCCTTTTTATTTGTCATATACATATGCAAATATCATTCCTACATCACTATTAATGATTGAAACTATAATTTTATAGAAATCCATTCTAAAAATGATTTAGTTGTAAAACAATATATGTTTTTCAAAGAAGAAGTTTTGTTCATAACCATGATTGTTCATTTTATTTCATCTTCCATATCCATAATATAATATTCACCCAAAATGAAATAATAAAAATATTATTTCACATATTAATGGAATTTATTATGTTAATTTATTAACATATATCAATTTCATCATTAATAAAATGGGAAACGAAACCCTCGTTTGTGTGTACGAAAGATTACCACCTCATCATCCGGTGTAATTCATATTCTTTCACCACCTCTAACAACTAGATATAATTATGTATTTAATATAAATGTGTTATATTAAATAAATATTTATCATTTTTTGAATGTAATACAACAATTATTTTCTTACATTTCCATTTATTGTAAAATTATCACAACCTTCATGTGTACGTGTGGATTACCTACTCCACAATGCGATGTGATTATAATCTTATCCCCAAATCATATAGATTATATATATAAGTGTATTTAAAGAAAAATATGGTTATTATGATATAATATTCATCATATAAATTTAAAATAATACACTAGTTATTTCCATTATTTTCATTAAAAATCGAAATTTTGTGCATCCATACGTATAACCTTCCATCTCTTTAAATAAACACAAATAATTTTAAATAACCATAAGTCATAGATGGATTTAAAAATATTATTTATGTATATTTTTTAATTATTTCATTATTATTATGATAAAGATTATTTAATAAGGTCATATTATACTATTTTAAATCATTCAATGTCATTTTGGACATATGCGTCAAATATAATCAAAAAGACTAATTTGGAATTAACTGATTAAGAAAATAAATATAACCCAATAATAACTAAAATATAAAAACTATATAAAAATGAAAGATATTTTTATGAAAGTAAAAAAATGTCACATGTTTATTATTTAGGAATATGAAGAATGTATTGATACGTTATACTAAAGGTAATTGATAGTTTAACTAAAAACCTTATTTAAATTTATTTAAATATATATTTTGTGAAATATTTTCATCCATATTGATATCCATGAAACATTTTTTTTTGATATTTTGTATGGAAACAAATGAATTATTATTTATATTTATTTTTATTTTTGATTTTCATTCAATGGGTATAAATATGAATCATTTGGAATATTTTATAATGAAAATTTTGAATTTCATCTCAAATGGAAAAAAAGGAATGTCATTGTTAACATATATTAATTAAATAGATTTTTCTATTTCCACAAAAAAAGCTGATGATTGGATTTTTTTAAAATATTTATTGTATTACAAAAAAACATCCATCTAATTTTATGTAATTTATGATATGAAAATGTGGTTTTAAATGGAATGTTTTTTTCCATAATTAAAATTGTTTTGTATATGCGTTTAAAATATTTCATCATGTGTTTCCTAATAGAATGTGGAATGCTGAATTCTTTTTATTCAATATATTGTTTTCATAAATCTATTAAAAAGATGAGTGAGCGTAATATAGATCTTGATGATTCGTGAGATTGATATATTTCTCTAAGGATTTTGGGAATCTTTTTTTATCAAGGTAATTATATTAATAGTAAAAAATAATGTAATTATTGTTGTAAGGATTATTGCAAGGGTTCTATGAAGATGACTTCTCAACAAACATACACGACTTTTTTATTTATTAAAAATATTATTTATGAATTTCATTTCAAATTTTTATATTTATAATTATAAATATTACATTCATGGGGGTAAAATTGCATGAAACACACACACACCACACACACAGGCTAGAAAGGCAGGCCGTAACCCCTAGGAATATCCCATAAATCAAGAAATATTTATTCAATACATTTCATAAATTTGGAATGGGCATAAAATTAATTAAATATAACAAAGGCCCAAAATTGAAGACTGATATCTCAATGTGGTTTCATGCATATATCATGTCGGTGTCACCTTCTCCAAGGGTCATGCCTGTGTCGCTACTTCCATGTGGAAATTCACTCCCACAAGATTTGATCCAAAGTCTGATGCAGGACTACAAGGAGCATTTAACACTCAAAAAATCCAGAAACCTCAAACATCACATTATTTCAAAATTTAATCAAATGATTTTTTAATAGAAGGATTTTGAGATTTCTGAGTAAAATAATCTTTTTTAAGAATTTTATTTCTTCATCCTTGTGTTTTCTACGAAACCCTTTTGATTATTATTTTTATATTATTAAATTTCTATGATATTTTCTAAAAATCATTTTGTACTAAATAATCTTTTTATGAGTAATTAAATGATTAAATTACCTCAATCTTTACATATATCATAGGAAAAATCATGTTTGATTTCATTTTTTTAAACAGACTGACAAGATTCAATATTATTCATATGTCCCATAATGTTCTTTATCCCTCATCCCTCATGTTAATTGTCTTCCCCAAAATTATAAGATGATTTGGGACAAAGATAAATTAATTCTTAAAATAATAAATATATACAATTCAATGAAAGTTGGTTTCTAATTAAATGTTTTGTATTACGGAAAAATGAATACTAAGATTAATTTACCAAATTTTCATATATGAGTTTATTTGTTTAATTTTCAACATAATTACGTAAAAATATAAACTATAAAAGATCAATGACATGAATGAATGTGAAAATTTGAATTAAACTAAGGATTATATAATGATTTATTCTTGGGTCCTTGAATATTTTATTAATGTTATGGGTTATATTAATTTATACGTTAAGATAATGTAAGAGAAAAACATATGAAATTATAATTTATAGTTATCATGACATTGTATTTTCATATATAAATGATTATTCATCATAAATATGTTTGGTAATAATTTTTATTTGTAGGGGAAACATGGAATAAAAAGTAAGAAGACACCCATAATAAAATATACATCAAAATCTAAAAACTGGAACGAATAGAATTGGAACATATTAATTTTGACTTATTATTGATTAGTTCAATAATACTAAAATGTTATTGAATCTATGTATGAGGTAAAGCACATTCAATACTATGTAATAACTCTATATTATAGTATTTCATGGAATACCACATTCTAGTAGTTAGTGGATCTTTTGAACCAGTTTTAGGAGATGGATTAATTATGGCCTTTGAGAAGATATATGTTGACATTGGTTTCTAGGATTGATATTATTAACCCATTAAATATATCATTTTGATGGTGAATCCTACCAGTGGTGTTCAATGGTTTTGAATATCAATGAAAAATTTGAGATTGATTCCTTGAAATTTATTGAGTTTATATAGAATTTATTTCAGTAATATCTTTTTATTTTTGTATCGAATATGATGGAGGAACATGTCATGAATTTGAGATATATTGAGGAATCATTCATGTAATTAACTAAAGGAAACATCCCCTCTTTTCTAAATTACACCCCAAATTGTATCTGTATTCATGATAGAAAAATCAACTAGTAACATATAATTAATTCATTGATATGAAAGGGAATTTAATTCCCATGAGTTAAAATTTATGAGAAACTAGTTTTATTTGTAGATATGTTAGAAATGGAGTTTTACAATGATCATTAAATATATTATATTGAGAATTAACAAATTTTTTTTTGTAAGTAATTGCGAAGAACCCCTGAGGGAAATATTGAGAAAAGAAAATAAATATTAAATAGTGTCATAAGTGTGGTAACAATCCCTCAATAGAATTTATTATAAAATCATGGATGTGTTTCCGATGTGGGATGTTTGGACATGTGGCTTGTGACTCTATGGAGAATAATTATAAAAATAACACAAAGATGATGGCATGATGATTTATTTTCAATGAGTCTTGTCAATATGATATCTTGTGTTCAAAGTTACTTGCTCAGGGTGGAAAACATCAAGATCAATAAAAAAAGGTATGTGCAAATAATTTTCTAATACTAAGGTTTTTGTTGGCCTATCTAATAAATATTTAATATGAATGTTGCTTTCATATTCAAATTATCCCATCCTTGATTGAAAATTGATTTTCAAAATCTATTATATCATATAAATTTCATATTAAAATTTTAATATCAACACAATTAAAGAATATAAAACTTTCATGGAAAATATTGGAGGAAATATTTTGCCACTATGATTTATTGGAGTCTTCATACTGATACATGTGGGATATTCCTGCATTAAAATATTATTAAACTACCCATAGTACAGATGGATATTATATTTCTGGAATAGATTTTATATTATTTTATAATATATATTTTATAGCTATGAATGTTTTATTTAATGATTTTAAAATTTTTATAACCCCCTTGAATCTGATAAATTAGTTAGTGATAGTAGTACATTTTACATAGATCATGTTTTAGTAAAATGAAACTATTTAATTTATTGATGTTCTAGTAATGAATGAATATATGAATGTTTTTACTGTTTTATAGGAGTATTTCTAAATCATGAAGTTGAATTTAATTTTGATTGAGTTCTTCAAGATATTCCATTTTAAAACTCCTTTATCCAATTTAACATATAGAACATCTATAATTGAAAATGTAGTTTTAGGAGATTCTTGATAATGAATTAATTCATCATTGATGTTCTACCTATGGTGATCTAGTTTTATTTTATTCAAAGAAATATATTTCAATGAGACATTTAATTAAATATATATAATCTAATAACATACCTATTATGACTGATTATCCCTTTTCTCTATAAATGATTTGTTTGTTCATGTATATGGGAGAAAATAATTGTTTAATAATTGATCAAAGTTGTGGGTATAATTAGTTTATTAAGAAGGTGGAAGATATTCCAAATATCAAATATCAAACTATATGTGGAATTTTTAAATTTTATCTCATGACCTCTAGGAAGCCATACTCTCTAGTAGTATTTATGGATCTTAGGAATATAGTTTTCCTTAATTATTTAGAAATGATGAGTTGTGTTTTTTGATGTTATATTTTTATATTATAAATTTCACGAGGATCATGAAATAAAGTAAATTATTGATTTAAAATATTAAATTAATATACTCTATGTAGAATTTAGTAAATGTGATTTTTTTACAAAAATTTCTTTCCTTGGATTTGTTTTCTCTAAATAATACATGAAAATTGACCCTGATAAAAATGAATATGTTGAATAATATCTTTATAAAATAAATTTCATTGAGTTTTTTAGTATTTTTAATATTATCAGATCACTTCAAGAGGTTTGTCCATGACAATGGCTATTTTTCCAGCATGATGATTAAGTTAATAAAAAAATTGGTCATTTTCATTCAGAAAAAATATTTCAATTTCATCATAGAAGAAGGAAAATAATATTTTTGAGTACTGAACTTTATCACTTCCCACCGACAACATCGACTTTGTTATATACAATGATGCTTAATAAAATATAATTGGATGAGTTTTTTAGTAGAATGATCATGTGATTTCATATACATCACATCAAATAAATCCTCGTTAGTTAAATTAGTATAAATACGATATCGAAAAGTATTTAATGATTTGATTACATTAATAATATAGAGTAATAATTTTAATAGATTAAATAGTTAAAAATATTATGATCTCATGTGTTTGAAGAATATATTCATATATAAATATTTGAACATTTAGTCAAGATTATGAATTGAACCAAATAAGGATTATAAATAATGGATTCATTACCATCCAATAAAGGAGAAAAGTAGTTGACTAATTGAAATCGAAATATAATGATATATTGACAATGATATATTTGGAGCATTACTCTTTGGTTATTGTTGTGGTAAACTTCACCCTGTAAATTGTGCGTGGAGGAACTTACACTATCATGTTTCACGTATTATCACAATAATCTCTATTAGAAATAATTAATAAATCGTATAAGGAGGATAATGTATTGCATTAAAATGAAGAATTTGATGGTTAAATTTATAGACTTAAATGTTGATGATGATTATGTCATCATATTTGGAAAGATATTATTTTATTTCTTATGACACTGAATTGAAGAGAGAATTATTGACTGAAGTGCACAGTTCCCATTTTTCCTATCACCCTTGTAGAAACTAAATTTATTGATAACTTTAGGTGTGTTAATAGTGGTATGGAATAAAGTTATATATTCTCAACATTAACATGAAATGATTGAGTTTACAAAATGATAAATTAGAATAAAATTTTTTGTAGGGGATGATTTTTTCTTTTCTAGTTCCATAATAGAAATGAGAGAATATATCCAGGGATTTCAGGGTGGGATTCCCAAATAGATGTTGATGTAATAATTCCATTTTATTTATTTTTTACATATTAAATAAATCTACACATTTAATCCCAATTAAAGATACTATAACATTATATATGATTTTATGAATCTGCCACATGTTAATAGTATGATTATATGAAGGTCCTCTATCAATAATTTCTAACAACAAACCTATATTTACTATTAATATAATTAATGGAATTCATAAGTCACAAGGTACAGATTTAAATATTTTCACATATTTCTACCCTCAATCGCATGGATAAATTTACATAACTATTCAGAACATCGAATGCATTATTACATTTTATTTGACTGATGACAATGGTTGGTGGGTTTATAAACCTTAACTAGTTGAGTCTTACTATAATAATGTTTTATTCCATCTGATAATGGATCCTTTTGAGACTCTATATGAGGAGTGGTTTTGAAGTTAAACTTGTTAGAATGATATAGTGAAACAATGTTTTTTCGATATAGTGTTGCTGTAGGAAATGGATGAGAAGGTGAAGATGATTCAATAATAGATGAGAATTGATATGAGAATCCTAGAAAGTTTCTTACATAGTTAGAGAAAATATCTTCAATGATTTGTAGGATTTCATGTTTTTCATGATGATTGTACTTAGATATGTGTTAAAAAATTTCAAAAAAAGGATAAGTTATTTCCATAGTTCTTTGAAACATCTAAAATTGATGATAATATAGTATTATCTTCTTATTGAGTGGATTTCTCTCTGATTTTAGCTTATGCACAAAACATATTTCACAATTCAATGTTAATGAAATATTTTCGGAATTCATCCCATATTACGATCCTCAAAGTAGTTTTGTTGGAAGAGAGCCAGTATTATAAGGAATAACTAGTAAAAATCAGAACAATTAAAAGAAAATGTTTTATAATTAGGTATTTTATCATGTCATTTTTTAAAACCTTATGGTTGAAGAATCAATATTTGAATTTGAGTATACTAAGGGGAAAAATATCCCCGTTATTTGAGTCATGAATAAAATATAGACGAAACAATTTCCAAACAGGGGAACGAATATAATAACCTAGGTAAAGTTAATATAAACCATTGACATTCATTATTAATATTAAATGATTATATTTTACAGAGTAAGAATTATTATAAGAATATTATGATAATTGTTTACTTAGAAAGGATACATATTTATTTCTCTCCAATACCGATTTTCTTGAATTATTTTATTTTCTATAAAATACCATTTTTCATATTATAAATATTAAATGTGAAATGAATGTAATATCATATTTTTTTTTTCATATTTTCAAAATTATCTTAGGATGTTTTTTTTTATTTTTTTTTGAAAACATTAAAATTTCAATGATTAATGAAATTAATCATCTTTTAAAAAATTGTAATTTCATTTAAGATATATAAAAAATTATATTCTATTTTAAATACCACGACCCTTATTGAATATTTTATGTGGTTACTTTATACATTACTGCTGGATACATCCGATCATATCCGAAAATACCAAACTATTTATTATTTTTGGCAAACTATATACATACCTCATCCTAACATTATTTTATAAAATAATAAATATAATATAGTGAAAGTAAATATTCTTATTTTTTGAACTCATTCAAATAATCCTTCACCATTTCTAAGGAAAGTGAAAAAATAAGGCTGAAATCAACTTCTTAGAAAGGGATACATAAAATTAAATCTACCAGGAAGAAAAAATAATGAATATATTCAGGTAAATAGATAAACACACATTCCATTTAATCAATAACATGACTAAAATGATTATGTAACACCTAATCAATATAGAAAGGTAAATAACTGAACACATATTCTCTATTATCAAAATAGTTAGAACAAAATGCATCCATCGATAATATCAATTCAATAATTTCATTGATTATAAAAAAGAAATTATAAATTGTGAAAATTCATAATATTGATGGTCATGATCTCAGGAATAGAAATGCCTTTACACCCAAGACCTTCCACAAATAAAATTTGAAACCAAGGGTAGACATGCACATGGAACTAATTTAATTATAGATCATTAATTTGACTCTTGATACAATCAATGAATCTAGGGGATTAATTGTAATATCCCACCTCTCTACATTGAATTGATATGGTGGGATGATGTTATATGGGCTTAAGATATATTCCCAAGATGGTAAAGTCTAACAATAAATGATGAAGTGTTTTAATACACGTGGGAGAATATTTTACCTTTAAAAATATAATATCTAATCATACATTACATAAAAAAATAAACCATTGTATAAGAATAATTACAATGAAAGACAAATCAATGTATCATTTATCAATGGAATCTATTAAAATATACCACAATGGAAGACTATAATATCAATGTACATAGGAGAAAAATAAACAAAAAAACTCCAATGAAAACTCCATGATCAAACGTGCTCCATGATCCTACTCCACAAAATATCCCATATATCATGATGTACTATTCATTATGTGTGATACGTTTCCATTTTCCACATAATGATAAAAATCGTATACAAAAGAAAAAAATTTACTAAAGCATGTGTGAGTACTGAAACTCAGTATATTTTTCCCAACAACATTTATACTCACACCATATTGATAGAACAAGTTAGTGAAATTATAGTAAATTGTTTTTATTATAGAGTCAATGAAACTATTTATATCAAAATATAATCAAGTGCTATAAAAAATTTGTTTTCACAATACAATATCGCGTTCCAATGAAAGAAAACTAACAATTTTCTAAAACCATTTCACACATTCAATTTTAGAATTACCCATTCTTTTGCATATATACACTCATCCAAATAAGAATTTAACCTCGACTTCCCTATACATGTGAGTGGTGAGTTATCCTTTCACTAAACTATAACATAATGATACATTTTAATGGAGAGATCCCTGAACCTTACACATCCATGTAATGATAGAGGAGACACCTTACCCATATCTTCCTTGAATTCACATGTACACACACAACCATTATGAAAAAAATGTGCCTCATAAGTTTTTTTTACCATTTCAATAAAATATTTTTTTCATGGAAATCATCTAGAGAACCATATAAAATAATACATTATAATTCATTTAAATGAAAAAATCCTTTCAATGATTTTTTTATTAAACTATTGACCAAAATTCCATGAAATCCACACGTTAAATATAATATTTTAATATCATTTACCAAAAGAATTTCTACAAATCAACAAATTTCCGGGTTCCCATAAACCATCACTAAAATTGGATTTCAAAACCCATTGTTAAAGAAATTGAAAAAAAATCACAAAGAAATAACCAAATTGTAATCAAGCCAGCATATTCAAAATATATTAGTTGAGAGTGAATCCAATGACCATTGTTCTTAAGATAAAAACTAATAATGGCACAAAAATTAAAATAAAAACGGGTGGAATATCCCAAAACCCACCATAAATATCTTACCCTATCAATAAAAATACAAAATTTAATCATATTTATAATAAAAAACATTATATATATTCATATATGTTTTATATGTTTTAAACCAATATATATATAGAAAATTAATTATATGGAAAAACTCCTTTAACAAATATGAAATATAAATTAATTTGAAGATACTCCTATAATTCAATATGAGAAACCATCATATAACCTTTAGATGGATGGGATAAGTCTTTTTAGCCATTAATAGGATTAATTCCCGAGTTATGGTCAGTTTTTGGAAATAATGAGTGGTTAAAACACAAAACTATACTTGATTAAATTTTTGTGGAACATGATTTTGACCCATAAATAGTTAGTAGCACGATTCGACAAACATTGCACAGACTGTGGACCACATACTTCCTAAATGATGATCCTTACATGGTTGTCTCTCACAGTTCCTAAAATGTAATCCAATTGTGCCAAATTATGTTGTCCAACATAGCACAATTTCTTTATGTCTTCTGCATGCATTTTAAAAATAGTGCACCATTTGTGTTCTTTCCCTTTAGCCCTTGTATCATTGTACATAGTTTCTTATAAGTGTAGAAGTGTTTTTAGAAACCATGAATCAACTGTGAACTATTATAAAGTCACAGAAAATGGTTAAAATTATATATAAACACTTCAAAACCTCACCAATAAACATTACATACATATAAATCACGAAGAAAGGGTTTCATGCTCAAAAAAGGGGTTCTACATTCCATCCACCATTGGAATTTCCGTACCCAGAATGTAAAAAATTAATGATGGCCGGAAAGTGTTTTGGCCATTACAGAGTGGTTTCTTTATCACACATCAATGATTTTTTCTAAACATGATCATGTTACAAGATAACACACACAAGAATAATACTTTTTCCACACAATACTTTATATTATATTTCTACAACATAGACTAAAATATGCACCAATGAAGTATATATATATATATATATATCTAATAATGGTCCCATTAAAACACATGGTCAAGATTTTGATGATACATTTTTAACAGAAATACATGAAACACAATATGTATAGTACAAGAAATGGGATAGAAATGTTAATCGATATTCTACCTCACCAACTTTTCGAAGTATCACAAAAGGGACTATATATCTAGGAGATAACATTCCATACATCCAAAAACAATTATGTAAAATCCATGGAGTGATTATAAAGATTAAATGACCACTCATCTCAAATGAAAATGGTCACCAATGAGGATACACAAACTATTTTTGGAAACTCGGTGGCATCTTCATCCTTTTTCTGATCAATTGAATATTCTTTATTATCTCTTGGACAAGCCTGGTACCAACAAGTGAAGGCTCACCTATTTCTACACAACATAGAAGATAATGATAAGGAAACCCATTTAATTATTGAATTTGATCTATGGGTATTGAGGCTTCATTTCTGTTGATATACAAGGACTACCCCAATGGAACATTCTCTTTCAAGGATCCACCAAAATCCATTACGCAATCCCGCAAAAAGCCTTCCAATGTTTTTATTTTCCATTTGTATTTCCCATCCATCTATGGGTGATACGATGTACTCAGGGTCAACATATTCCCTATGGATTTATATAAATATTTAAATATTCATGATTTAATCGTCATATATCATTTTGACACTATCGAAACTGGTACTCCGGGCCTCTTTACCACTTCCTGGATATAGATTTTGACAAGTCTTTCAATGGATGTGATTACTAAATTGGAATGAAATTAGCATAATTAATTATTATACAAACTCTGACTAATATGAAACAGTGTTTTTGAACCATTAATGGAATACTCGTTACAAAATAAATCTCCATTCATTCCCATATCTATATAGTTATACATAATGACTGGAACATAGCTACAATTCAATGATACCCTGCCTTAACATACTGATAAGTTACAAATATTCAAAAAACCGTATTTACATTGTTTTTCATATGGACCCACCAATAATATACATTTAAATCTGTATACATATTATGTATTATAAGATGAAGAACACATCACCAATAAATTTAACCATGGAGAAGAATTTATGAACATTCCATATATATGGCCATCTGATTTTAGAACCAAAACAATAAAATCCAATCAAGCATCCATCCCTCAATGGTCTCCCCGTAATTGATTTCTGAAATCGTAACCCCACATACTAAATCATAAATTTGTGTTTCTATAACTATATTTACTAGATCAAGAATTAATAAAAATGGGTTAAAACTAAAACATCACACCGTTCATGATATTACATGTTCTTGTCAGTTATAATCCACATCAATTTCCACTCATATGAAGCTTCTTTGTATATGTGAGCATATCGAATTGATATTAATGCATCAGACAAAAAATTTCTTTTAATAGAATTATACATCAATTCAAATTCAAACATTTGAAATACTCCATCCATATTATTTTTCTGGTGTTCATATTCCATTGTGGTAAAATATTCTTCAAACTCTTATAATCCACAAAAACAGTACATTTCTCACCAAATAGATAATAACATTTTTTTCTTCAAAGTATGTACTAAAAAATCTAAATCCAAATACTATGTGGAGTAGTTATTCTCATGATCTCAGAACTTCCATGAAAAATAATAAATGAAATGAACTCCTTTCAAGAGAAAACACTATGACACATATCGAAAAGCATCAAAATACACCTCATACCATGTCCTGATTTTTTAAAAAATCAAAATAAATGATCATATAAGGAAAACCATATGTTCTTGAGAATACATATGACATTCCTCATTCCCTTCACCTAGAAAAATATTTTTTGTAAAATCAATTATAGGTGAATAGAGTCATGAAAAGGCATGAAAAAGAATAAATAATTATAATCCAGACCATGTATACTTAATATATTGAAGACATTATTTAGAGTATTCTAAGAGATAACAAACTCTATTAGTTTTTGTTCCATAGAATCACATTTATACAAGAATACAAGGCTATGAAAATATACCTATAGTATCCACAAATAATACATTGATAATTTTGAATATAGATGATGCTCTCTGATGATTTCCAACACTATATCCAATTCATTATGAAGCTTAGCTATTGTCTTTGAAAACAAGAAGATGTAATCCACAAAAACCACCAAAAATTAATCTAGATATCTTTGAAATATCTGATTCATAAATTTTATAAATACATATCGTGTATTTGTGAGACTATAAAATCACCACATATTTATAATGTTAATATACTATTATCCTAGATGACTTTTGAATGTCCTCCTTTTTATCCATTAATTAGTGATATCTTGATCCGAGGACTCCTTTCTAAAACAGCTAAGATCCTCTAAAATGATCAAATAGATAATCAATGTGTGTAGGTGGATGTTGATTCTTTTTCATAATTTGTTTAAGAAATTGATAATACACACCCAATAAAATGGTTCCATCTTCCTTTTTTGACAAACATGATTGGATCCTCCCACTAATACATGCTCGGACAAATAAAAACATTTATTTCTAGATGTTATAACCAAATATTCAATTATAGTATTTCTGTTTGTGACATTCTATAAAATCGAAGGGGAATATTACTTTTACCAATAAAGAGATCAATCATTAAATTATCTTCTCTTATAGGTGGAAACCCTGAGAATGTTTTTGGGAACACAAATGAAAATTGATCCAAAACTACAAAAAAATTTATTATTATCGATCACTTCTATATATCTCAGAAGGGAATTATTCAAACTAAAATGATATGGTTCAAAATTCTAGTGTAAAAAGTCCATTTCAGACACTATTATAATCTTGTATCCTAAAATGTGATGCTCGATGCCATCTTCAGTTTTGAAACTGATCAGTCTTGAATAACTACTGATGAGACCCTTGATCATCATCAAACAATCCATACCCATGGCTATATAAAAAATAGCAACATGAAGAATAGTGAAATCCCAATTCATATCTTCTTAATCAACAGTTACAGTACATTATCTACACACAAGGCTCGATACTCTCCTTGACCATATAGATTAATACGTCTTAACACAGAAGGATTCATCTCAAACATTAAACTCAACAAATCAAAAAAATTATAATAAATAATGTAGTGAAAAATCCCATATGAAGAAACACTTTCATAAGTGTAGATTTGAAAAGAATCATACCCATCATGGATGATGGTCCTTAAGGTTCATCCATAATAACCTTCTCAACTACATATTATTGATGTGATTCTACACCATTCTACTTGTTTCTATGTTGATATTGCACTGATTGGGGAGTCATTTTTTTCTTGGAATCACCAAGTCTAGCTCTATTGATCAAATGAAAGGTATTACGGTCCACTCACACCATCGAAGCAAACGACACATGTTCTACCCGAGATGTATAGCAAACACCTGAACATGGATCACTACGACAATATGGATGAGGATAACCAATATGATTGATGACTTGGAATTATCATAGTGCTTTCATTCACTACAACTTTATATGGTCAAGTGAACCAAATTTAAAACATCCTAGCAAGATATTTCGTTTGGTAGTAATAATACTTGATCCATAAATTTCATTCTGATCTGTAATCCCACAATGGATATATGTGTCTGTCATCCTATTTCTCCTCGAATTATAGTTCCAACCATTTCCCATGGGTTTGTACAAACTTATTATTCCTATATCTTTTGATATATCATTTCTTCCAATGTCACTCTATTTACTATCTCCGTATAATTCATAATACAATGAAATGAAATATTTGAGTTAATCTCTCGCCTTCTACCCAACTCAATGATGCATGCCTTCATGGACACACTAGCAATAAACTTTGTTTAAATTCATACTAGATTAATTAATTTAGTAGCACACAATATGATAGAATGATTTGTCTACTTGAAGATGAATTATTCAATTGTTCATTTAATTCTTGATGTACGATGATAGATTTTTTTAATCCCTTTATAAAAATCCCTTCATACTAGGACTTTTTCCAATTTAGACTAAACCACTTAATTCTACTTCTAGGGTGGATGATATTACATCATGTATTTCACTAGATTGAATTTCAGATCTCTTTGTGTTCCCATGAGATAAAACAAATGATTCCCCATGTTCAGCCACACCTCCACCTTCTTTGGTTCCAAATGACCCCAAAATTGGGTTGATTCTCCTTATGTAATTGTATTAAGTGATCTACTTTCCATCATACAACAATTGTATTCCATCAATCTAGATCTTGAATGGATTGGATGATACTCTAAAAAATATCTTTGATCACCTATTGCATTGGTGAAACCATATTCTCAACAGATTCTTCTAGGTGGTTTCTATGATGCCTACCAGTATCCATTGTCACAAAATACAATAATTTCATAAGTTTCAATATCTATAAAATGAAGGAGTAACAATTTTAAAATTCTACAAAATCATACTATCACAACATTGCTTTTAAAAATCAATATTTTCCCTTTTCATCAATATTTAAAAATATCTGAATTCATTGAAAATCAATCCATTTTAAAAATAAAACAACCCTGACCTTTTTCAAAATCATTCATTTGAAAACAACATAATTATTTTTCCTCATTAAAAAAATGCCTCAAATCATAAATCAAAATAAAATATGAACTTCTAGTGGGAATACATTTCAATAATTCATGTCATGCACATCTCATTTGTTAAAACCATGAAAATGACATTCCAAATCATAAACGGTTCTCCAAAACAGTTTTTTACCCAAATCTATAGGAAATTTAGATTTAGAATAAAATTGTAAGATTTGTTATTTTATTCTCTACATTTCATGTCCTAGAAATTAAACTTCTTTCTAGGATTCCATCTCCTGGAATAAACTAGAATTAATTCAACTCAAATACTATCCACCAAAACTATGTCCTAGAATAACGAATACATAGTCCACTTGTTCCACAATGTACGATCAAAGATAATTCCAAGTGTAGCATCCTACCCCTTCCCCATTAGATTGAGAATTTGAGAGGGTGTTACTTGTCCCTTAAGAAACATTCTAAAGAACCCAAATGCTAGTAATAAATACTGAATGGATTTAATAAATTTGGGGGATGATTTACCCTTTGAAAATGAAACATCAAACCACACATTCCATAAAAAAATACAACACTATATGATGCCAAAAAATGAAAAAACTGCACAAAATTCCATTTATCAAATCAAAAAAACCATGTACCATAGTGGAAAACAAAAAACCATTAAACAAACCATTTCAAATGATTTTATTTTACAAAAAAACCCTTAAACAACCCATTTCAAATGATCTATTTCAATTAATTTCTCTAAAACCATACTATTATTGAAAGCATATTTATTTAACCATTTACCACAATTATATCAAATCTATATTTTAAAATAAATATTTTAAAATCCGGAAAGTATTTAATTTCTATAAAAAATCAATTTCAAGGATTTCACTTACTATTAGTCAAGTAGATTTTCAGAAATCATTGAACATAAAATAGAAAATAAATTTCTAAAAAAATGACAAATTTTTAGTCAAACCTTAATACATTATATCCTAGAGTCGTGAATTAATCCTCGTAACTATGGTTTTAAGATGATAACAAAGAATAGAACTGAAATTACAATAGAAACATGTTAAATCATTAATTTTTTTGTATATATCATACCATATAAATAAAAAGAATAAATCTAATCATATTCATAATCAATTACCTTATATATATCTATAGTGGGTATAGGTCTAGGAAAATAAGAGGGATAGATAATTATATCTACATAAAAGAACTATAAAGTACTAATAATGATCACTTTCCATGATAATACATCATAGAATCACAACGAGAAAACTTTTGATAGCCTTCATATAGATGTGATAAGAATTCACAGATGTTGATGGGATGGATTATCGAGTTAGGGTAGGGTTGGGGCAAGAAATATGGGTTAAACCACAAAATCTATCTATATCTAATTTTTTGGATCTAGTTTTTAATCCATTCATGGTTAGTCACATGGTTAGGAAAACTATGCACATGCCCTTTGCTAGTCTCTACCTCAAAAATGTGCCTTTTACGGTTGGTTCACATGATTTGAAATTGTGCACCAATCATTTGAATGCCCAAGGTCCTTTTTAACACGATTTATCCTAGGATTCTACATGGTTTAAAAAACTATGAACCACTGGTGTTCCTTCATGTTATCCCTTGTCTCCTTTTTCATGATTTCATGTAGATATTTTATATTTATTAAAAAAACATTCACAAACCATGAATCCATAGAAATTTCCAAAAAAATCATATATTCTTTAAACTCTCCAATTCCTTACCCACAAATATTAAATATTAAAAATGAATGAAGAAAGGGGTAAAAAATGAAACTGGGGGGGGGGGGTTTAAAAATATATTTCTCAGTCCCACCAATTAATTTTTTTCCAAATTGTTTTTTGTATATTTTATAATGTTACAATTATTGAAAAATATGCCTTGTCAAATTAATAATCATATTGAGTAAAAAAAATACATTATTTCCCCAGTCAAACAAATAAAATTCAATGTAAAAACTATATGTAAAAATGTTATAAGATATTTTCTAAAATCATATACATGATACAAGGAATATATATATATTAGTGAAAATTAATTTCTAATGATCATTATATAAATAATGTTTCATGATATGGTAAAAATGAAAAATAATAATCAATAATGGGAATTTTCATACATTTCCTATTAAAAATAATTATACAAAATACATGTGAACAATGAGGATGGTCTTATTAAATTATATCCATATAGGTTTACATTTAAAATAAATGGTTAGTGTCTTTTAATAATAAAATATCAAAAAATATAACTAAAAATATTCATTATGAAAATATTCTTTTACCTATGAAATTCACTTTAAAAAATAATAAATTTATAGAATATTAGGAAAATAACTTTAGTTGAGAAAATTTATGGAAATTATATATGAAAATTCAGATAAATAATTTTTCTTTATGATTGAAAATTTATGTTCCTTTTGAGAACGTTAAACTAAAATATACCGTTAACATTTTTGGAAGAAAAGTCAATAAGTACCTTGTTTATAAAATTAAAGGAATGTTCATTATATTTAAAAAGAACATTTATTGGTCAAAAATTAATTTTATTAACCAATTTATGAAATAAAACATATTATTGAAATAATTATTTATAAAACATGGATTTTTACGAAAACTATCTTTTGACTAAAGAGACAAATAATGTAAGATCTTATTAAAATAATTTTCTATATGTTTTGATGTATCTAATATATTAAAATGGTAATATTACATGAAAAATTATGGAATAATTATAGTATTAGAATAATGACGGTTTTTATTATACAAGGATCAAATTATTTCCTTTAATGAAAATTAATGCATTATGATTCCAGAATAAAATGATATTTGAAGAAAAACACCATAACATATTGGTTGCATTTGAATCATTACCCCCTTAGTAGAAATACATGTCAAGACCCGCCTTCACCAAAATAAGGGAAGGGTCAGCAAATTGCCAGGACCTTTATTATTTAAGTTGAAGGAGAGATAATGACCCCCGAAACCCGCCTTCAATAGGTCCCAGAGTGGCGACCAGAACCAAGGGAATAAATTCACACACTAAATGGAAGACATTAACCCTTTTCTTTTAATAGGATTAGGAGATAAGATTGTAAATCCCACAACACCAAAACTGAAAGTGCCAATACGGCTAAAAATAAACCATTCCCATATGCATGTTCAAAGGTAAAAGATTCAAGTCACAAAACTCCAAAGGTAAAAAGGAACCAAGAAAAAGGAAAAAAACAACAGCAACTGCCCCAACGGTCCAAGCTAGTATGGTCCCACACGATCTTTGAAGTCCTCTTGGAAACCTGAAAGAAGTTTAATATACGTAGGGTTAGTATACAAGTATACTCAGTAGGGAAAAACCAAAGACTCTCATGCACAATTGGGGAGGCATACAAATGCCTTGTGAGAAAACAGATAACCAAGCACCTAGCAAGGAAACTAACCAGCCAATCCTCGCCAAGGCACACTCCCCAAATAACGCAAGTCAAGTAATGTATAGTAATATCACATTGATGTTTGGGTATCCCGCGCCACTTTCCCAATGGTTATTGAAGACATCATACGCATCGGACTAATCCCGCCATTCTCATCACAGTCACACTGCTACAACCCCACCCGCACACACCTGGGCCACAACCACAACTCATGCTCGCAATCACCTGGGCTACAACCACTAACCCTCCTACAGACACCTAGGATACCACTGTCACACGTAACCACACCTGCAAACACCTAGGACATGACAACAACTGCCATGCCCGAAGACACCAGGGACCCATCCCAAAGATACTTGGGAAACCACCTGCCCGCACACACCTGGGCCAACCACCACACTACCCTGCCCGAAGATTCTTGGACCAATAATGGACATCAGCCCATCCCAGCCTTCCCGTAAAGTCTTAGGCTATTCGGGAAATG
Organism: Viscum album; assembly: GCA_963277665.1. NCBI lineage: Eukaryota > Viridiplantae > Streptophyta > Magnoliopsida > Santalales > Viscaceae > Viscum > Viscum album. The sequence goes on from OY728136.1 coordinate 1,882,707,884, forward strand.
GAGTGATAACGGGGCTAATAACTAGCTACTCATAGGAATTTTTGGAAAAAACACCCTCCCCCATGAAATGGAGGTGTTCAACAGTAAGTGCTCAACGTGGGTGGGGAATGAATAAAAAACACAAAAAATGAAATTATATGTATAGGTAACAAGCACTCACCCAATCTATGTTTTTCTTTAGCCAACCAAAAGAACACTATCCTTACTATTCATTCATAGGAGAAGAGAACAACACCCATTCCCAAGTCACAACTCATACCAAACCAAATCTCCATTTGTCCCATCCCTGTTTTTATGTTCAGTAATAATTTTTAAATAAGTTTCTGCACCTACATGTGCAACTAGTAAGCATAAGAAGAAGCCAAGGAAAGAGTACACCCAACAAAAATTTAAACATTCACACCCGGTTCTCTTGTTAAAACATATCAAGTGAGACCCCTCCAAGTATTGGAACCAAAGCAGGTCAAAGTGAGATACAATCTCAAGTTCCTAGAACTATGAATAAGAAGGTTTCACAATAGAAGTGGATCCCATCCCAATTCGTGATACTAAAATAGGATCCCATCATCACCAACATCACCCCAACAATCTAAGCTCCTATCTAAGAAAACCATAAGGTCACCAGTACTCGGCCCATATAGGAAAAAACCAAACCAATACTACCAACACAAGGAAAACACAACTGGTATTTTCTGATTTAAAACACACACCCTGATATTAATTCCACTGGGCTTAAACTGGGGTTATCATAGAAAAGGAGTTGATCCTGGGGCTTCCAATTTTTTTAGCCTAATATACATAATTAAGCAATTTCCATTACATAGCAAATGGTTCACAACCAAAATAGAAGCCATTTAAACATCACACGAGTTAAGGGTTTATTAGTGCACATAGAAAGACCACCAACGACCATGATTTTTAGTAGGCATAAGCCCACACAATTCATAAATAATTAATCCTGAAAGAGGATAAAAACAGCGTAGCATCATCGATCACACCCCTCCCCTCCATTTGTTAGAATCCATTTATTATCTTTATTAAAGTTTGGTTCATCCAATTCTACAGAAGCAGTAGCGCACCCACCATGCAAGATACACAGAAAAGAGAGACGAAGATGAAATCCCTACATGACTGATCAAGGATCAATGTTATGTCCCAGTGTGAGTAGTAGGAGCTCCACGGAACATGATCAAGGAAAACGTCATCGGGTTATAACTCATCCGGAGAAAGGGTACTCTGACTGCAGGTTGATCGATATAAAGAAACGTAGGGAGAAGCCTTTAGGTTATAAAGGATTATAAGGGTTGTGATACAACATGCACGGGATGGTTAATATATGGAGAGAAAAAGTTGAAACCACGTAAGGAGCGGGATCGTGGGTTGACCACGTGGCTGGGACACCCCAGACGTCATTAAAGGGTCCCTGCCTTTCGAGGCAGTTTAAAACGACGCACACCACGATACCTCACCAAATTATTTAATTAAATGACATTAATGGCCATTAATGGGCTTTAAAACAAGCTATAATGGGTAAAAATAGTGTTTAAAACCCAATTTGCTCAAGAAGGATTGCTACAGAAAAACCTATGGGGGGTAGGCGAGAGCTACTGGTAGGTGACAGCCACTAGTAGCTGCGAGCTACCGGTAGCCGAGAGCTACCGGTTGGAGACAGATACCGGTAGCCGAGAGCTACCGATAGTTGAGAGCTACCTGTTGCCGACAGCTATTGGTAGCTGAGAGCAACCTGTTGCCGAGAGCTACGGGTGGGCGACAACTACCAGTAGCTGAGAGCTATCGGTAGCCCAGAGCTACCGGTTGGCGAAAGCTACATGTAGCTGAGAGAGACATGTAGCCGAGAGCTACCAGTAGCTGAGAGCTACTGGTTAGAGACAGCTTCCGGTAGCCGAGAGCTACCGGTACCCCAAGTTCACTAGAAGGCTATGTCTACCGGTAGGATGAGGCTACCGGTAGGCCAAGGCTACCGCTAGGAGTCATCGAGAAGCTGGGATGGCCTTCTAGACCACCCAAAATACCTCAAACATCAGTCTTTTACCATTTAATGGACCCCCAAAAGCATGGTCCATTACATCAAATACCTCTCAAACTATTCTCGTCCTCGAGAATCAAAAGAACCTAGAAGGAAAGAGAGGGCCCGAACAACCACCTTGAAAGATACCTCTCAGGAGTGAACCTAATCATTGTATAAAAACACCTCCCTCTCAAGAACCAAGCAACATACTAGGGTCAAACTGCCTAGTCATATGGGTTGGGGAGTCTCTTCCCCCATGTCACGATACTATCTACTTTGGACAGCACTGACTCGACCACACGGGATTAATCACATCCACCTTAATGAATCTTGATTAGGGGTCGCGTCCTCCCCTTCCATATAGCCAGGAATTTTTACACACATTAAGAGAAAAGAAGAACCACATATTTCATAGCCAACAAGGTAAAACGCCCCATCACAATAAGTATAAACAGAACAACAAAAAACTCAAAACAACTCTTTGTATTGGTCACGCATATGTGCTTCCCTATCCCAGGTACTATCCTCAAGCCCACCTTGTCTCCATAACACATGAACCAAGGGAATGGTTCACCCACAAAGAACCTTTTCCTCATGACCATCGATCCTCACTAGTATTTCTATAAAGGTAACGTCGCCCTCGATTTCTCACTCTCCCCAGCCGAGGACGTGTGAGTCATCGTGCAGATACCGACATAGCAGGGACACATGGAAGGCGTCATGTATCCTCAGTAGCGGTGGTGGAAATTCTAGATTATAAGAAACTTCGCCAACCCATCACAACACTTATAATGGTCCGATGAACATAGGGGAAAGCTTACATCCCTTACCGAACCTCCATTGTCCACGCCGAGGGGAGACCTTCAAGAACACATAGTCTCCTACCTCAAACTCCAAGGGCCTTCTCCTGCTATCAGCATTCTTTTTTCGGTCATGGGATTCCATCATCCTTTCCCGTATAATATGAACCTTCTCTATCATGCTTTGCACCACCTCCGGGCCAAGGTTTCCCACCTCTTCGACTTCGGTCCAGCACACGGGTGAGTGGCATGTCCTCCCATACAAGGATTCAAATGGAGCCATACCAATGGTAGAGTTATATCTATTAATTTAGGCAAACTCTATCAGAGGCATGTGTCACACCCACGATCTTCCTGAGTCTAGAACACATTACCACATCATATCCTCCAAGGTCTTGATGGTGCGTTGTGTCTTCCCATTGGTCTGGGGATGGAATGCAGTGCTAAGATGTAACTGGGTGCCAAAATCATTCTACAAACCTCTCCAAACTTGTTAGGTAAACCGTGAATCCCTATCCGAGAATATGGACCTTAGTACTCCTTGTAACTGCACCACCTCATCCACGTACCTTCGTGCTAAATCATCTACTGCACCTGACTCCTTGATAGCCAGAAAGTGAGCTGATTTCATTAACTAATCCACTACTACCCGGATTGTGTTGTATCCCCCTTTGCACCTTGGAAATTCCCGTGAAAAAATGCATCGATATGTCACCCCCCTTCCACTCGGGGACATCTAGAGACTGCATTAGGCCACCTAGAACACGGTGTTCAGACTTCACCAGGTGGCACACTAGGCACTTGGCCAAAAACTCTGCCACTTCTCACTTTACTCCAGGCCACCAAAACTGTATCTTTATACCCTGGTACATCATGGAAACTTATGGGTGCACTGAAAGAGATGAGTTGTGGAACTCATTATGATCCTGGATGCACATCGCCTATGGAACCAAAAAATTTCCTCAGAAAAACCTCTGGTTCTGACCATCCTCCATCCACCCTTCCGAAGCATTGCCCTGGTCAACTCAGTCACACATCACTTCACACTCTGTGTCTCCCCACTGAGACTCCTCCACTGGCCGCAAAAGATAAGACTACACTATCTTCTGATATAGGAAACCTCCACCACTATCCATCCTCGCATTCTGGTGCAAGGTATCCAACTCCTCCATTGCCTTCCAAGCGTCTGCCGACTCTCGGACTGCATCCTTCTGATACATCCTACTCAAAGAATCAACCACTACATTCCCTTTTCCCAAAGTGTAGGAAATCTCGAAGTCGTAATCTTGGAGGAACTCCATCCACCTTCACTGTAGTCAGTTTGGGTCCCGCTGGTAGAAGACATACCTCAAGATTTTGTGATCCGTGAAGACCACAAAGCATTCTCTGATGAGGTAATGTCTCCATAAATTCAGTGCAAAAATGAATGTTTTTAGTTCTAGATCGTGGGTGGAATAATTACTCTCATGAGGGCGTAGCTTCCTAGACCCATAAGAGATCACCCCTTGTTGCTGCATCAACACACATCCGAGTCCATTCCATGAAGCATCACAAAAAACATCATACACTTCCCCTTCTTCTGGTAGTCTCTGCACTGTGGCACTAACCAATTTCTCCATCAGATACCTAAAAGCTACCTCACACTACTCACTCCACTTGAAAACCTGGTCCTTTTTGGTTAAAGCTGTCAAAGAGGTTGCAACTCGGGAGAAGTTGGGTACGAACCTCCGATAGTAACCTACCAGCCCGAGGAAACTACTTACCTCTGCCACATTCTTGGGTGCTTCCCAAGAAAATACCGCCTCAAAATTTGATGGGTCCATCACTACCCACTGTTCGGACTCTATGTTCCCATGTAAGTATACCTCTTGTGTCCAAAACTTGTATTTCTACAACTTCCCATAGAGATGGTGCTGTTGGAGGACCTCTAAAACCGTCCTCAGATCATTTATGTGGTCCTCCTCTGATCGTGAATAGATCAAGATGTCGTTGTTGAACACAACTACAAACCGATACAGTTACTCCTAGAAGATAGAGTTCGTAAGCCCCATGAACACATCTGAGGCGTTCATAACACCGATAGGCATGACTACAAATTCGAAGTTCCCATAACTGCACCTGAAGACCGTCTTCGTGATGTCACCCTCCTTTACCCTCAACTGGTGATACCCAGACCATAGGTCGATCATCGAGAACCATATTCCCCCCTTCAGCTGGTCAAAGAGATCGTCTATCCTTGGAAGAGGGCAGCGATTCTTGATCGTCACCTGATTGAACCACGTATAGTCTATAAACAACCTGAGACCACCATCCGCCTTCTTTTCAAATAAAACTATAGCACCCCACAGTGACACACATGGTCAAACATAACCCCTCTTCATCAGATCGTCAATCTGTATTCGCAGCTCCCGTAGCTCCGAAGGCGCCATCTGGTAAGGATCCATCGAAATCGGACGATCACTAGGCTAAAAGTCTATCCCAAACTCGATATCACGTTGATGGGGTAGAGTCGTTACCTTCTCAAGAATGAATTCCATAAACTCACTGATGATCCCTGGTACCACCACCATCTCAGAATCTACTGACTCTACTGACAGATCGGCTAACAAAGAGAGGAGGGGTTCCTCTCGCCTATTGCCCTTTTGACCGCTCCGCTTTCCGGTGAAAGTAACATGCCGGCTGCCCAAGTTTGATAACACAACCCTTCCTCGGAAGAAGTCGATGACAGAACAAAGAGAGAACAAACATTAAATTCATAGGATGACATTATATTGTTGTATCTGTAGTAGTAATAGATCCCTCACCGACTGATGTGGCCCTATCATCAGTCTACATCCTCGACAAACATATAACAAGTTGGTATGACATCTGATTAGTGTTCTCAACACCAGGGGCACTGGAAGTCTCTTGGAATCTAGACCCAGAGCATGGGACAGAACAGGTGCAAAAAAGGAGTGCGATGCTTTAGTGTCGAACAAGGCGTAAGCAATGGTTCTAAACAAACCGATCATACCTTGAACGACCTCCGGTCCGGCTGGAACTGCTTCCCACGCAACGTGCAACTTACCCCGCCCAACTCCTCTACCTCTCATCTATCAGCCGCCTCCTCAACCATGCCGTGGTCGAGGTCCCTGAGGAGCACCCTGAGGTTAGCCTCCCCCTGGAACTCCTGCCCTCGGAGGAGCAGGAGCTCACTGCCCCTACTGCTGCTGCTGGAAGGGCCTATCTAAAAGCTACTGTTGGGGCGGGTGCAGGGCCTGTCCACCACCACCATATTGTACTCAGTCCGAGAACTGATTTCAAATATGTCCATGGATCCCACAGACGAATCAACTTGGTACTAGGCCCAAAAGAAAAGTGCGAGGACCGGGGGACCGGCACTGGAACTCTTGCAGCCTGCTCCCTGCCGGTCGGAACCTAGAGGGTCCTGATGCTGGAGGTCTGGTGCTGACAAACTTCCCTTTTGATGGGCCTAGCTGAATCCCCTCTCATGACACACCTCCTAGAACGTTCATCCTCTCCACCACTTCGGCCTTCTTCTGGACCTCCAAGTATGTCGGCAAGGTGAAGGTGGGTAACAGAGTATTAGAGGGAGGGTTGGAGTGCCTCTTCTAAACTTCGTGCCCGAGACTCCTCATCTGGAAAGAGGTCTGGAGAAAATCGAAGTTCCTTGAACATTATTTCTAGCTCCCTTACCAACATACTCCTCTGATGGAGGAAGATTAGCTCTTTCCTTTTCTCCACCTTCATCGTAGAAGAGAGGAATTCTTCCCAGAACTCCTTCTCAAAATCAGCCCATGCCACCTCAGCCTCTCTCCTCTCCCCCAAGTAGAGTGTCCACCACTGACGCACTGCTCCCCGCATCTGGCTGATGGCCAGAGGAACCCAGTACTTAGTCGGAGCCCGAATCAAGCCGAAAGCTATCACCATATCCTCTATCCAGTTCTCCGAATTCATGTTAGAGGTTCTTCCCTCATACTTCTTGAGGGTCTGTCGCTGGAAAGATCAAAGCGTCTTCTGAAACTGGTCATACTCCACCTCTCGATCATCCCTCTGCTGATCAGCCATGTCAACCTCCTGGACCTCGATCGCCCGCACTGCCCGTGGTCTCCTCACAGGTGCCATAGCTGCGTGGTAAACAAGTAATGCCTATGCCCAAGTTGTGGATAATGTTGTTCCTAAAATTTTCTTATACTTATTACTAATTTAAATCCCTAAAACACCCATGAAACACGATACCACAAGTAATTATGATGCATGTACCTTTCCTAGGGTCTCTACCCTACAATCAATGTGGCCTTACATGGCCGTTCAGTAGGTCCAGAGTCCTTGCATCAGACCATGGGGGACCCTAAAATCTAGGGTCCTAGACGGTCTTCCGTGGCCTAATTCACGAACCAAGGTCACCCAAAACTATTTCCCTACCATCCCATGAAATCCTTACTGTGCCTAACTCCAGAATCCATCCTATCTATCAACCAAACCCACTCTGATTCCATTCTATCATGACCCAACTTCACCAATAGGAGGGAAGGGTCTGCAGATTTCCAGGCTGTTCCTTCATTAAGTTGAAGGACAGATAATGACCCCCGAAACCCGCCTTTAATAGGTCCCAGAGTGGTGACCAGCACCAAGGGTATAAAATCACACACTAAATGGAAGGCATTACCCTTTTTTCTTTTAATAGGATCAGGAGATAAGATAGTAAATCCCACAACACCAAAACTGAAAAGTGACAATACGGCAGAAAATAAAACATTCCCATATGCATGTTCAAATGTAAAAGATACATGTCAAAAAACTCCAAAGGTAAATAGATACCAAGAAAAAGGGACACAACATAACCAACTTCCCCAAAGGTCCAAGCTAGTATGGTCATGCACGATCCCTGAAGTCCTCCTGGAAACCTAAACATAGTTTTCTATATGTAGGGTGAGCATACAAGTATACTCAGTAGGGAGAATCCAAAGACTCTCATGCACAAGTGGGGAGGCATATTAATGCCCTATGAGAACAGAGATAACCAAGCACCTAGCAAGGAAACTAACCACCCAAGCCTCACCAAGGCAGACTCCGCAAATAATGCAAGTCATGTAATGTATAGTAATAGCACATTGATGTTTGGGTACCCAGTCCCACATTCCCACTGGTTATTGAAGACATCCTATGCATTAGACCAATCCTGCCATTCTAATCGCAGTCCCACAACAATACCCCGCCCGCACACACCTGGCCATAACTACACATTCCGCCTGCAAACACCTAGGCCACAGCCACTAAACTGCCCGCAGACACCTGGGTCACAACTGTCACATGTAACCACACCTGCGAACACCTAGGCCAGAACAACCACTGCCATGCCCGAAGACACCCGGACCTCATACCAAAGATACATGGGAAACAACATGCCCACACACACCTGGGCCAACCACCACACTACACTGCCTGAAGAATCTTGGGCTAATAATGAACATCAGGCCATCACAGCCAGCCCGTAGAGTCTTGGGCTATTTGGGAAAGGGAGCAGAAAAAGAAGCTAATAACCAGTCACTCATAGGAGTGTTGGGAAAAAACACCATCCCCCATGAAATGGGGGTGCTCGTCACTAAGTCATCAACATGGGTTGGGTGAGAATAAGAAACACAAAAAACTACCAGTATATGTATAAGTAAAAATCACTCACCCAATCTTGGTTTTTCTTTAATCATCCAAAAGAACAATATCATTACTATTCATTCATAAGAGAAGAGAACAACACCCATGACCAAGCCACAACTCACACCAAACCAAATCCCCATTTGTCACATCCTTGTTTTAATGTTTAGTAATAATGTTTAAATAAGTTTCTAAACCTACATGGGCAACTTGTAAGCATAAGCACAAGCCAAGGAAAGAGTACACACAAAAGTAATTTAAACATTCACACCCGGTTCTCTTGTAAAAACACTTCAAGAGAGACCCCTCCAAGTATTGGAACCAAAGAATGTCAAAGTGAGATATAGTCTCGAGTCCCCAGAACTATGAATAAGAAGGTTTCAAAACAGAAGAGGATCCCACACCAATTCGTGATACTAATAGAGGATTCCATCCTCACCCACATCAACCAAGCAATCTAAGCCCCTATCAAAGAAAAACTTAAAGTCACCCGTAGTCGGACCGAGGTGGAAAAAACCAAACCAATACTACCAACACAAGGAATACTCAAAAGGTATTTTCAGATTTAAAAGATTTAACACACTCCATGATTTTAATTCCACTGGGATTATACCAGCGTTATCATAGAAATGGATTTGATCATCGTGCTTCTAATTTATTTATCCTAATATAAATAATTAACCAATTTCCATTACACAACAAAAGGTTCACAACCAAAATACAAGATATTTAAATATCACAAGAGGTTAGGGTTTATTAGAGCACATATAAAGACCACCAAAGGCTATGATTTTTAGTAATCGTAAGTCCGAACAATTCAGAAATCATTAATCATAAAAGAGGAGAAAAACAAAGCAGCATCATCGATCAAACCTCTCCCCTTCATTCTTTAGAATCCATTTAATATCTTCATTAATCTTTGGTTCATCCAATTCTACCGAAGCAGTAGTGCACCCACCCCATAAGATACACAGAAAGGAGAGACGATGGTGAAACCACTATTTGACTGATCAAGGATCGACGTTAAGTCCCTGCGTGAGTATCATGAGCTTCATGAAACATGATCAAGGAAAACTTCTCCGGGTTACAACTAATCATAAGGAAGGGTACTCCGACTGCAGGGTGATCATTAAAAAGAAACGTAGAGAGTATCCTTTAGGTTATAGAAGATGATAAGGGATGAGATACCGCACACCCGAGATGATAAATATACGGAGATAAAAACACGAAACCGCATAAGGAGCGAGATCGTTGGTTGACCACACAGATCGGACTCCCCACATGTCATTAAAGGGTCCCCACCTTTTGGGGTGGTTTCAACTGACGCACACCACGGCACCACACCAAATCATTTAATTAAACAACATTAATGAGTATTAATGGGCTTCAAAATAGGATTAAAAGGGTCAAAACAGGGAATAAAACCCAATTCATGCAAAAAGGAGCTCTATTGAAAATCTCGTGGAGGGTAGGCGAGAGATACCATTAGGCGAAAACCACTGGTAGCTGAGAGATACCGGTTAGAGACAGCTACCGGTAGCCGAGAGCTACCGGTTGGAGATAACTACCTATAGTCGAGAGCTACCGGTAGTTGAGAGAAACTGGTTGGCAACATCTACCGGTAGCAGAGAGCTACCAGTACCCCAAGGTCACCGATAGGCTATGTCTACCGGTAGGCCGAGGCTACCGGAAGGCCAAGGCTACTGCTAGGAGTCACCAAGAAGCTGGGATGGCCTTCCAGACCACCCAAAATACCTCAAACATTAGATTTTTACCAAGTAATGGACCCCTAAAAACCCGGGCCATTACAATACACTAATATTTAATATTAAATAAAATGATTATAAAGAGATTAATTTTATTGAATATCAATGGGTTATGAGATACACTTTATTTAGAAAATGATACAAAATATAAAATACTTCTTCATGGAGTAGAAATTGTTATTGAATGTCCCACAAATAGAATTCATTTGTAGTGTGGATTAATAAAAACAATTTATGATATATATATAATTTAAATAATTTAATGTAAATTTGATATATATTATAAAATAGTCCACTAAAAATACACACATAATCATTTATTATTTAATAAAATAATAATATAATATAATTTAATGAAAAATAATCTATGTTAAGAAACATATTTAGACATGGTAACATTTATATCAAATCAACATGGATAAATTTAAATGAATTGTAACATAATATTACATGATTTATTAGGTAATAATTATATAATATGAATAAGTGTATGTATGTACTTAATATAAAATAAATTGGGGAAATTCATTAAAACATTCCTCAATGAATGAAAATTATGGTAGAATCAATTACCTCACATTTACATGTATTTTTTTCTGATTTACATTCCTATATAATGTTTTTAAACAAGATATTATTTTTTAACAGAACCAGATTCATATTTATAATATCATATATTATCACATTATAACATCATATCCCCCATTATTTAATAATATTTAATTATTACCGTCATTGAAGGTGTTAACTGCTTTGTTTTCTCCTTAATGTTTCAATAAAAATGATCTGGTTCTTGTTAATAGGATTTGGATCCATCATCCATAGAATGATATTAATATTATAAATATCATATTAACTCATTAAATATATTTTTATAATCATTCTTCAATGTTGGACATGGAAAATGATTTGGATAATATCATGGTGACGGTTGGTCATATGTATTCACAGGTGATGATATATTTCATTTAATGGGTTAAAGGGCATGAAAGTGTATGATAATGTAATTTTATAGAATTAATATCATTTAATACTTATCATATATATCTATTATTTCCATCATTATTAATAACCATTTTATTCAATAATGGAAAAAAATGACATCGGTTACCGAGGATGTAGTCCACCATAGGCACAAACGATTGATTTTATTTTCATTTGAGGTTGGAAGAGATTGATAAATAATATGAAATAACAATAATAACATCCAAATAAATGTTATATACATATATTATTACATTGGGACTTTTATTATTAATTGAAGCTGATAAATGTTGAAGTATGTAAATGATCTTAGTGGAGACAAATATCTTTACTTCCATATCTTATTTAGGAAACAATGATTCATATTTTGAAAATAAAACAACCTATAAATTGTTTTTAAGGATATTTGGTTGAGATTTGGTTAGGTTTTTAAAATCCAACTGTCCTGAGAGGTGTGGTGATGGTAGGGGAGGTAGTTCCCTTTTATAATTGTTCAGTGACATTTTTTAATTACCAAAAACAATTCAACAAATCGGAGGTGACTCACACACTATGTGACCCAATAATGGATAAATTAATGAGTTGAGGTAAGTTATGGTCGATCAAAACTTCAAACATTTAATAATGGATATTTTTTTTAAATTGTATCCTCTTATCAACTATGATTACATAATTTTACATTTTTCTTTTCACCATAGTGACAAGTTGTTTTAGGTTGTTAACTAAATAATATATTATAAAATAAAACAATAGTTTTTAAATAATTTTGACCCAATATTATAAACTATTAAATAAAATATATGAAAAAAATTATATATATTTGTATAATTATTTTTCCAATAATTTCATTATAATTTTCTTACCCATGGTCCAATTATAACTATCAAAATCCTAGTTAGTATTATTTTTTATATTATAAGATAAACAAATGATAAGAAAAAAATTCATAATATATCTTATAGTTTGAATATTTGATTCAATTTCACCAATAAAATTTTCCATGGGATGATCTCTATAACATAACCAATATTTTTTATGAATAGGTTCTGATTGAGATGAAATATTCCCCTTTGATATATTCATAATTATCTAGAATGAAATCATAATTTAAATTAATGAATATAAATTCTTTACCATTTTTTAAGTATCATCAAAAAAAATTTTCAATGTACTATCATCAATCAAAACATGAACCAATTCAAGAAGAACCATTTTCATATTATAACTAATTCTAGATACCATACTATTATTTGAATATCCTACATAAATACCTTCATTGTATTTTCCATAAAAAATATCCAAGACAAACATGTTGTTAATAAATCATATTATATACCCTAAAACCCTAAAATATAAAATACTAGGTTTTCTTCCCTTAATAAGATCATAAGTAGTATTTTCAAAAATATATTAAAATAATTCATTTCAAAACATAAAAAAGTATTCAGATATTATTCATTGAAATTTATCGGTATGTTAAAATAATTTAACCTGGATATATAAATTTCTTGAAGTGTTTAATTTTTTCTCTTGAACACACCATTTGTTTTTGGTGTTCTATGAGACGAGAAATTGTAGAAGTACCATTGTATTAAAAAACTAGACTACAAAAAAATTATATAATTCTCTATCATGACCCCATATAAGATATTTATTTTTGTGAGATTAATCATTTTGAACTAATTTAAAAAAATTAATAAAATTTTATAATGATTGAGATTTAATAGAAATATTGTAAACCATTTCATATCAAATAATAAAATTTGACACTAAAAAATAACATTTACCTTCCAAAATAGCATGTATAATAAGATAAAAGAAATATAAATGAATGAGATAAAGAGGTATTGTAGTATTTTGTTTGTTAACTAACTTAAAACGTTTTTTTGAGATGTTTACCATTCAAGAAAGAGTCTCCAACAATGTTGTTGTCCCCTTTTAGTTCTGGAACTTAAGGAATAGTTTTGTTTTGATAAATCATATGGATGAAATTAAAATTAGAATTTCCCAAACTATAAGATTAAATGTTATCATATTTGGAACCATTTAAATTTATATATATTTTTATTTTTTAATTCACTACCATTTAAGTAATAAATGTAATCATTTTTATTACATAAGATAAAATATATTTTTCTATAAAATACTGCCTTAATCATTTTAGAATTCAAAAATATGTCCATCAACCCATACCTAATAAATTAATATTAAATTCTGTTTCGAATATTTCAAAAATATTACTTTATAAATTATAATTCAATTAATAATACCAACCTCACTTAAACCTTCTAGCCTTTCATTTTGAAATATTAGAAAAAGGTAACATTATCTCCAACACATTTATTAAATAAAAATAATTTTAAACTATTATTAGTCTTGTGTGTTGATCCTCAAATGCCCATATCCCAAAAATTCATTTTGATACTCTAAAAACATATTAATTGAAAAAATAATAATTAATTAATGATTTGTTACACCAATTAATTGTGTTACAATTTGATTGGTATATGTATTCATGGGAATCCAAACACCATTCAAGGTTTTATTTATACTAAATATAGAACATAATTATTTTTAAATAAAATAATTAACTTTTCTAAGAGATTGTGGAATAATAAAAAACATTCATTAGAATAATGTTATTTAATTTAACATATATAAAATTGGTAGTAGATTTAAATCCATTTTAACTCTTAACAATTAATATCATACAAATTTCAATTAAATTATTATGATAACAAATAAAATTAATCATATCTCCTTTTTATTAGAATCATCATTTCATCTATTTTTTCACCTAATTTAAAAAATTTTCAATATGTGACACTAAACAGTGTAGATAAATTTTCATCTATTCATTCACCATAATAATGACATCATGATTCCATGTTTATGCTTCATGACAGATAGATATAAAATAAAAATATATTTTTAATTTATAATGTTTAGTTAGATTGGATTTTTTATTTAGTAATTATAGGATCATAATGTGTAGAATTCATGTCAACCTAGATAGATTTATATTTATTTTTATTCCCATTAAGAAAATACATATTATATATCATTATTTTTAGGTATAAACCAGTTCACTTTTCAATTTTATGTTCTTTAATAACAACTAAATTATTAGACTCCTCAATAATGGTTTCTTCGATTCATATATAAAATTGTAAAAATATTTTGGTCACTTACCCGATCTGATGATGATATTAAACACAAGGTTTTCGTAACATTTCAGAACCAAATTCTATAATAATACTATAATATTATATGTAACTCTACCCATATTCTTGTTACTTCATTTCATTATTATATTTTTTATTTGATTTTTTTATTCTCCATCCTTTTGAAATTGGTCTTGATATGAAACATTTTCTTATTATAAAAATATTACACCTTGAGCATCATTATAATTAAAATTTCATATTTCATTATCCTTGTAATTATCCTTAGGATAGTATCTCAGATTTCTCCTTGCGTATATATCCATATTTCTTTATCCTCCTCTTGAAATATAAGATTTAACATTCCAATAACTATTATATAACTTTTAATTATAAGAATAAGTAGATTCATTTTATTTAAAATGAATTTAATTTTTATTTAAATTATATTATTTATATTGACTATTATTTTCAAACACATAATATAATGGTGATCTAATAATTTCATCAATAGTATATTACATAGAATTATTTCTTTCATAAATAGTTATCTTTTTATCATATCACTTTATACGATGTTCTCTATGAACGTTATCAACCCAAATTTGATTATATAGAGTCTCCCCAAATAAACACATACAACATAATGTGCATGTAAATATATGGAATTTTTTTTCTATTTTTTGATATACTCCCCTAATTAATTCATGATATTTTACTCTTATCATTACCAAATTAATTATAATAATATTATCCAAATCATGATTTACAGATAATTTTTGATATGTCATGGGTTTTTTTACATGATGAAACTTGACTATACATTTTCTTATTATTCAATAATATAATATATTCATCACCCTACACTTAAAAACATACTTTATCAAATTATTATCAACTAATAAATCAGGTTCCCCAACAATAAGTTTCTATAGATTTTCTACAATTATCCTTTGATCAATACTAATTTGAATGATGAAATCATCCTTCCTTGATTTACAATATATATAGTCTATGTCATACAAATGTTGTGGATTTTTATGTATCCCTTAATTATTCAAAAATTTTCCTTCTGAATTAAATGTATATTTTCCCTTGAATAGTTAATAAAGGTATTATATATCACAAATAATATATATATATATATATATATATCAATCTTCGGGTCTTGATCCCACAATAGTTATTATTCTACAATCATGATGGATAAATAACCAAGAGTGTGATTAATTAGACATTAATAAATATATTATTTAATATATATTAATATCATAAAAAGAATAAATTCATTAAAAATTATATTAGCATATTATATTTCAATAGTGTTTTAAATATAAATGATCATAATATACAGATTACCTCTCTAACAAACTTTGAGAGGTGAAACACAATATACACAGAATACTATAATCTTACAACTAGTTTTTCTCACTTAGAGTCACAACCTGAATAGAAATATATTTCCACCTTTAGGATTAAACCCAAAATAGAAAAGTAGTTTTCTACATGGACGAACACCAGGAAATTTCTCTTAGAGGCATATCCCATTGCCAATAATTTTTTGGGATTCCCAATGGGAAATATTAACTTCAAATGGTATGAATTGAACGTTACAATTATTCCCAAATAAAGAGGATAATAATAACAATATTCAACGAATAAAATGTACATATTAATTTTTTTTCTTAATGAAGTAGTAAACTCTCCATTAGAAAATGATCAAATAATTAATGTTTGTTAGAGATTAATATGAAAAATCCCATGTTCTGAGTCTTTTTTTAGTAATATAATATCCTAATCCTATTGAAATTTATATTCATGTGTGGAACTATCTATATCATGTTAATCTATGATCCCATGATTAAACACCAGAATCCCATTACTGTTTCTATTTTAATTTATAATATTCAATGTCATTATTGAATTCACATTCAAAACAAACTCAAATTGGCTATTCCAACAATATTTACAATTAAATTCACACAGTAGATGTACCAATAATTAGTATAATTAATATAGAAAAAAAATTAAAATAAACAATAAGGTACTTTTAAATGTATACACAATGTATTCATGATTAGCCGTCAACATTCATACCATATTTAATTATGAACTCATGTTTCCATAAAAAATAAAAATTAAAATTAAAACCATGTAATAAATAATTAAATAAAAAATCAAAAAAAATTATGGAAACAATAAAAAATTAATAAGTAAATATAGAAAAAATAAAACATTTATTATAACCATGGTATACATGAATCATATGAAAATGTGATATTTCACATTAAATTGAGCATAAATATTACTATATATTATAGAAAACAATAGATTATATATTTCAAAATTTACATATTAGTTTCATTTAATATATTTATTAAATATATTGGCAAAGGATAATCTACGTAGTAGAATTCATATAATGAAATTCACATCAATAATTTGACAATGTTGATTCGTGAATTTTTTTGACATCTTAACATATAATGTTTTATACTGAAAACTAACATAAAAACAGTTTATTTACATTTATCTAAAGTAGAATTATATTTTAATAATTCATTATCATTCAATATAATATAGATTTCACATAAATGTACTTTAAAATATAATTTTTTTTATAATAATATTGTACAAAATGTATTCCAAAAACTAACTAATTAAGAGTGAAAAAATACTATAAATTAAATATAATTTTTGTATATATATATATTTATCCATAGATTGACTTCTTATAAGGAAATTGAGATATTTTTTCTCCAATTAAATAATAATCAATTCATTTGGTGTTTATTATCTAATGTTATTTTAAAAATAATGTGTATATTCTCACTCATGTTCTATTCCAAGTTTAGTTCTTACTGGCCAGACTCATGGTCTGTACTCGTGGGTAGTTCTTATGGATAATAATCCTGGTCGATAAAATGATAAATTATCCAGAATAGTTCCATGGTATTTTCTCATAGTCGGTTCTCATGGTCAGTTCTCCGAGGAGTTTCTCCCAATCCTTTCTATGATTTTTCATTAATTGTATATTTTGAGATGTTTCTTAATTTTAGTTTCAAAATAGGCTAAATTATATTTAAGGTCTCAAATTAAATATTTATCCTATAAATACATTATAGATCTTTTAGAATATTTAATTAACAAAAATCATTTAAATGGAATGATATTTTGGGAAAATTAGTACTATAATTTTATCATGATTTAGAATATTACAATCGGTTCAAAATTTATATTATTAATAATTTTTATGAAATAACAAAAAAATATTACAATTATCATAGAGAAGTGATTTTTTGGTTCAAATCAAACGTTTACTCCTAAATAATTATAATTTGATGTCTCCTTCCACTTAAAATTTAATGGTTAATGAGAAGAACTCCCCAAAAATGATATGGAAATAGAAATAGTGAAATTTTCTTAGATGATTTTTCTTTACTACATATATTATTCTTTATGTGACATATATATAATGATTATAGGATTATAAATTATATAATAATATATAAATAGATCTTCATAAAAAAATAGATTTAATAAGATATGATGATTTATCAATTCAATACATTCATAAAGTGGAGAATTAGGAAGTTGATACTCTTAATAGAAAATAACATGTTACTCTCTCTATGATGAGTACATAGAAAGACCCTATTTATATGGATATGTAATGGATGGATTTGGAAATATGATAGAAATTGTGGAATCATTAATTTCCATAGTAGTTGACTAAAAATCAATATATTACAGGATTAAGGAGGTAAAAAACGGTGATTGGAGTATTACATGATTGTGGAAGTAGTAAAGAAAGGGAATCATCATGAATTACACATCAATGAAGAGAGTTTAATTTATGTTTAAAATAGAAATTTATTGAATTCATATACATATATATTTCATTATTTTTAATATAATTAATATAACTCCTCATTCCACATCAAACCTGGAAGTACAATATTGTTATGTAATCTTTAAGAGAACATATGATGGGAAAACATCAAGAAAAATATTAATGAGTATACCACGATTTTTTGGTATGAAAGTAATTCAATGTAGAGTGAAATATGTAAAATTGGGTCATGAAACCATTTCCATACCCATGTGTAATTGGAAGAGAATCACCATGGTATTTTCACTGGTCTCTTATTGACATCCGGAGGAAGATATACGATATGGGTAATAGTCAATAAACTAACTATGACTATGTACTAAAAAATATTATATATTATTTCTAACATGAAAAAATAACCATGATATATGTTTAATAATTAGTGAGGATCCAATTGGATCAACATTCAATCATATCTGATCATGATCCATGATTCACCTATATATTCTAAGGAAGTCTCCAACATGCACAGAAATTTGAAACAATATTATCACACCATATCACCCACAAAATGATGGACATGATAAGTGGAACATCTAGAAAAAAGGACATATAATAAAATAAATTTAAATGAATTTTAAAGGAATATGGGTTGATAACATGACATTAGAAGGGTTCATATACAATAATAGCTTTCCCTCAAGCATTAAAATACCCCCATATGTACATTTAAAGCAGATGCAATGTAGAACTCATCCAAAATAGAATGGAGTTTTTCAATGAAATCTACATAGACCTCATCCCGTATAGAAATCATAGATATTTTCCATGCCATACAAGTACATTTTAAAATTATTAATTGTTAAATAAATAGTTATAAATAAAACCATTGAATGGATGTAGAGTTTAATGTTGATAAAAAGTTATCCTACTTATATAAAAATGTATTAGAATAATTTATTTTGGAATGAATGGAATGATTATACATTGGTTCATATACCGTATTGAGATCATTGATCTTAAAGGAGCAGTGTAATGACCCCTATAACTTCTTCCAAAAGTGGATCATGTCCATGATTTGTTCTGCATATCACTCCCAATGATGTACATAACCAATTAATATAATATATTGAATTAGGATGATGAATAATTGTACCATGATGTATATTGTGTGGAGAATCTAGTGATGATATTTGAAAATAGATAAAAGGTATACACAATAATAATTATATATCCAACAAATATTTCTATAGAAATTTCAAAATATAAGAAGGATGGAAAAATAAAAAATTGATAAATTAGAAATGGAAAAATTTTATCATCACAATATTCAAGATTTATATCTCCAAAAAACACTATAGTGATGAATCAATATATAAAAAAACTAATAGTTATTTATGAAATGTAAAATAAGGATCCATGAGTGGAATCGAGGAGAATGATAATGGTGCAATGAATTTTTTTATAATAAGTAATATTATCATTAAAACTGTAATAAGTAAACTATGTATATTAACATAAGAAATTAGAGAAGAAATCATCCTAATAGGATATTAAATTTTCTTTAATATATTAAAATGTCATATAAATAATAATTATTCTATGTTATTTAAGAAATTATTAATGTAATTCCCATATCCAATGATTTTAGATCTGGTACAAAATAATGTTGTATAATTTTAATAAAATAACCAAATTTTATAAATCACATTATTTAAATAAGAATATTTTTTAGTGTACGGTTCATATGAAATGGAGAGAAAAAATTCAAAAGACCATATTTTACACACATATTTTTAATTTTATGTCACTCTAACCCATTCATAAAGATAAACTCCTTCGATAATCCTAAATGATCCTTAATATGTTTTTAAATCATTGGATGAGCATAAAATTCCCTAGTAAGGGGTTGTAAAAACAAATGAACGACCATTTTTAGAATACTATTTAATGCCCATTTGAAAATATTTTTCATCTATATCAAACATAAATATTTTATATATATATATAAATATAGTAAATGTGTTTTATGTACATATAGAATATTACTTATCAAAAACCATGAAAATACAAATCGATTCGAAAAACTTATTATTAATTACATTTAATTTACATAAAAACATTTGAAATAAAAAAATATAATATATAGTTTTCAAAATATGTCTTAGGAAAATAAATTCAAAAACATTTGAAAATAAATATTAAATAAAAAACATATTTAAATATATTATATCCTTTGAAAATACTTATTTCATTGAAAACATTATTTTTAAAATGCATTTCAAAAATAAAATAGCCATTTATAAAACATTTATATATGTTTATGGTGTTACAAACCATTATTTTAAAATATAGTAAATTTAAATGGAAGGAAAATATCTATATGAGAATATTATGAAATTCATATGTAGATTTACTATATTACTTCTTTTCAATAATGTTCATTTAAGGATTCAATTTTACTCATCATTCCTCATATTCACTTTAGATACCCAAGTGCCGAGTTACTAAAAAAATATTTTTTTTCTGGATGATTTTCATAATATAATTTTTTTTAAACATATTATCAAAAACTATGAAAATAATTTTATATAAAATACCATTTTTAAATTAAATTCTTCCAAAATACTTTCTTTTATTCTTTTAGAAAAATTCAGAGAAATCCATAATTTGAAATGGATATTTTTTAAAATTAATCCTCAAAATGAATATGTGATTAACATGATTATATATATAAATATGAATGTTTTAAATTCCATGAATAAATATAATTCATCACCAAAAATATTATCTTAAATGAAATCCATATTTTTATGAAAAATTCCAACATAAAATGGAAACTATACGATAAAAATTAAAAATGAAAATTATTTAAATTGAAATTATATATAAAATTAATTTTTCTAAATAATTAGAGTTTGAAAATAAATTATTTCCCCTAACTAATAAATATATAAATAAAATTTTGGTTCTCTTTAATAATATTGATTTTGAAATAATCTATTGAAATAGTTTCAAAAATGGATTCTAACTTCAATGTTTCTTCTTATAAAATAAAATATCATACAAAATAAAACAAGATTAAAATAACTATAATAAATGATAAATTATAATAATATATATGTAAATTTCATGTAAAATATTACCAATTTAAAAAATAATAATTTCTCATTAATAAATTAACGATATTTTTTTAATAAATATATCAAGATAATAGTGTTGAAAATAATTTCTCTATTTCATAAGAAGAAGTTTTGAAAAATAATTTCATGGTATATTAATTTCAAATAAACATATAATTTTTTTATCTTAATATAATTATATTTATATAATATAATTACCATATATGATTTGTGTATAGAAGAAAGCATCAGACTATATGGGGTGGTCAAATAATGTGGGTGTGTGAGGGATATTATAGATCAACAGTCTGTAATGAGTGAAGAAAATGGATTTTCATCACCTCTACTATATTTGTTGGTATAAAATTAAAATAGGTGGATCATGGGAAATGGTAAAAACCAACAATGAGGGGATTTCCTCATAGTATAGGTATACACAAATTTATAAGGGACAAGCATGCATAGTCTTTATTTTGTAAGAGAATCTTGTTAATAAGTGTGAATAGTTTAAAAAAATGAAGTATAGCTATGGATTAAAAATAAAGGGATTCAAGTTGTTTCTACTCATATTAGGTTATTAAAAATTTCTGGGAATATTAATTCCATGATGAAAATGTCTCAAATTGGGTCAATTTTGTTTTGAAAATACAGTACCCCATATTAGTTTTGATAATCGTTTATTTGTATGCATTAAAGTGTATTTCTAGTATTTTCATATTTTCATGGATTAATGTTTATGAGTTGTTGGTCTAGTTTATATGTAGAGTGAATCCAAAAGTGTGTAGAAAAAATATGTTGTTTTTAATTATTTATAATACAACATTGTAAGAACACAGTTTTTAGGTCACACTATTGGTGTTTCCTTGCACCATAAGGATGAGAAGAAGACACCCATGTCAGGAATAAGGGATCATATTAGTGCCAAAGGGAACATATGTTGATAAAGATTTGTGAAAAGTAGACCACCATGAAGAAGAAGATGTGAGAAAATATCAAACAGCGATGATGAATTTAATCACATGACCATGATATAAAAGGAATTTTAAAAACACATGTATAATGAATGACTTGAATAAACAGAAATTAAACAATTCATGATTCCCCACTCTCTAAAAAACAAATGTTTATCTATTTATATCTAGAAGTAATTAATATTTTATGCTCTAAAACCACATAGAAAAAAATGTGGGCCTTATAAATCCAATCCTATTCGCTCATACGAGGTGTCATAACTCCCTAACTCCTACCAATATATCCAATTATAGTCCCACACGTGGTTGGAAATAGATTTCATGCTTCCACATAGTGTGGTTAAGCATGCTAGGATTATTTTCTAAGATGGAAAAAATATTCAACGTTTATAATTTTATTAAACAATATAAGAATTCATTATTTCAAAAAACAATATCATCCATAATATATTCAATTTATTTATTTATATATAGTTATCATTTTTATTTCTATAAAACTATTTGTAATTACATGTTATATAATTATTAAACAAAAATTATTCTATCATTTTTTTATAATATATACCATTAAAAATATTATATATCCTTGAAATAAGAATGTAATTTATTAAAATTATACCCTAAATATTGTTTTTACAACTCATATCTTAGTCATATTTAATAATTTTAATTTAAAATTATTAATCAGTTATAAATATTTTACTCTGTGTATTATTTATATAATTTAAAATTTCACTAAATCGTAGTGTATATATTCTTCAATATATAAATATATTTCATCCATTGATTACAATGGTTATATATCATTTCATTGTCTCTATTTTTTATTGAAAATAAAACTCAACATCTATTTATACCAAGGAAAACAACAAATGTCTAAAAAATATCCAACCTAGAAAGAATTTTAAATTAATCATACGATACCTATTTCATCATTCTTTTCCCGGAAGAATGTTTGAATTTTTTTCTTTCTATGTTATTACCATTATCATATATAGAGGATTTTAACTAATGGTATATCAAATTAATGTGAGAATGATTATTTTGTTAAGCATGTCTCTTTCACAATTTCATTTTTTTACCAATAGTTGTTAAATATTATATTTTCAAATTCCATAGTTTTAAGAGGTGTTATTATACTATGTTGTAATGTATAATCATTATTTTTAACTATATATACTTCTCATTTGTTACTATAACACCTATTTATAGCTTCCATTAAAAGACAATGTCCCTCAAAATCATGGGATGTCAAATTCTATAAATCCTAAATAGAATATCTCACTTCAAATTCACTGACATCAAGTTCCTCATTTTCTAGGTCATTCATCATAGTATCCAGCATTTCTAATTTCTTAATCAATCTCGATGGTAGATAGTCTAGACAGTGCAACATGCTTTAGAGAGAATTGAATATCTTGAGCTTCTTTTGCTCAAAGCATCTCATAGAGATTGGATTGTATTTATGGTATCATAGATATGATTTTGAAATGAAAATTTTTATTATATAATTTTGAACAACTGATTATTGATTTTTAGATAATACATTTATATTGATTCTATTATGAAATTTCCGATCATGGGACCTTCCAAAAAAGTAAGAGTTTGTTTTGAAATATTATGTGTTGTTATTAAATATAGGTATGTTGTACAATTATATCCTTCTTCTATAATAGTACAAAAAATCATAATATTATTTTAGATTTAATTAAAATGAAAAATACTAGAAAATTATATAGTGATACCTTCACAAGCAGGATAAGTGATAAAGTTGGGAAAATTAGACATGATGTAATAATTTCGATGTTCTATGATAATAACGAATTATGGATGAGGTGTTTGATAATTGATACATTTTCTATAAGAAACATAAATATTTAATAATTATTCATTACCAAATAAATATGTATTTAAAATGATAATTGAAAGCATGTCATCAAATAGAGATAAATTTTTTATTTATATTTTCTTCAATTGATTTCGAGGTCTCATTGAAAAAATTATGTTGTAAGGGATTTTAGAAAATTAATTAAATTATAGAAACAGAAAATATTTTTAAACAAAGAATCATAATAAATGAAACATTTCAACCCTTACTGTGTTACCAAGTTTATAGACAAGATACATACTCATTCTGATCAGATACAAAATTATATAGTAATTTTTTATAAAATAATATTAATATATACAGTTAATTATTCAAATTGGGATATTTTATTTTATCAGATTTAGAGGAAAACAACTAAACAATTATACAACATAATAGTATTAAAATATATATTTTTCTCAAATAACGTCTTAATGACGAAAAACTACTTTATAACCCATAAATGATATTAAAAAAATGTATTTTAAAACATATTTTGTGAATAAAAATATACATTAATGAGTTTTAAAAACCACTGAAAGTATAATTTGTAATTAAAATTTAGAACTACAGTGAAAATTGTTTCCCTTTGTATTAAACAAAAAAATAATATACATATACATACATATACATATATATATATTATTTTTAAAATACAATTCAACTCTATATAAATTTTAATATGAAATCACTTTTCAATCAACTTGAAAATAACCAAGTCATTGAATTTTTTTATAATACTTTTAAATTATAGGAAAATTTTTGATATAATAAAATATATTACATGGGTTCCAAATTTTATCATTAGAAAATATTTTTAAAACCCTTTGAAAGTATATTACAATTTGGGAAAAATAAAAACTAATATAACCTTGGTAATTACATATCGCATTAAAAATCATAGTTTGAAAATACTATTCTATAATATATTAAAATTTTAAATACCTCAATTAATCCACTATGTTTTTTATCATTTATTTTATAAAATAAGAACTTTCTTGAAATAAAATGATAAAAATTAATCATTAATTATTCTATATGACTACATGCTATATCATTTTTTGGACATTGTACTTTTGAGGCTGTGGGATCAACTCCCATTACTTATATTCCATTATATCACTAATTTGTTGAGTTTTAATAAATAATTTTTTTTTTCAGGTTTCTTTTCTCATCCTAATATCCATTGAAAAATATTTTTAAAAATATATAAATAAGTTTACATCAAAATGACTTTTTATGGACTTATCCCATGCGAAAATAACATTTTCTTCATTCATGAAAATATGGAGAAATCCATTATTTTTAATTTTTATTTTGGAAAATAAATCATTTTATGTAATATGTTATTCAAATTCTTACTTATATATATAAATATAATTGTGTTGATAAATATATTTTTTTAAATATGTGAAATTCAAAAGTAAATATAATTTTTATCATTACTGAAATCATGAATGGTATTCACGTTTTTTAATAACAATCCATATATAAAATGATATCTTTTATACATAGATGGTGAATATAAATTCATTCAATATCCTTCATACAAAAAAAATTAAGATTTTTATGTCATGGGATTTGGAATATAATAATTTTCCCTTTCTTGTTTATAATAAAAATAATATAATTATTTTATGTAAAAATTGGATTTTGGTAATAAAATTATTATATTGATTCAAAATATGATTTAGATAATAATATTACTTTTTATTCAAGAAAAGATATGGAAAAATATGCTCATTTGTTTTATTTTTTTATTACATAAAATAATATAAATATTTATTTAATTTTCTTGATAAATATAATCTCATTTAAACAATTATAATTTTTCATACACAAAATAATACAACCCCTTCATAAAAATATATTTTAAGAAAATATTCAAGAAAATAATTTATACATTACAAAATTAGGGGTTTTTAAAAATATTTACTTTGGAAATGAATTAAAAATGACCATATTTGTTTTAATAATGAATATTTTTTTTAAAAAAGATAAACCCTTTACCTGATTTGAAGATATGATAATGTGACTTCCTTCTTGGGTGACTAATCCTAGTGGCGGAGTGAGAGAGTTTTTTTTTCATGGGTCATTAATAATTAATATTGGTGACTTTCTTTCACATATAGTGTATGTTTGGGGAAAATATGAAAATAGAAGGATTGTGGGATAGAGTTTCTTCAATAGATAAGGCGGTTTCCGTAATGTACAAGTATACACCTATTATATGGGATTTTTGGAGTATTTAAATTTCGAGACAAGCTTGTTAATATATGGGAAAAGAAGATAAAAGGATTTAGTATTCCAATGTCCTAAAATATAAGGGTTCATAGTGTTCCGTCTCATATAAGGTGTCTAACCATTTATTTTTATATGAAAATCCCAAAGAGATAGGGTTTACAATGTTTTATAATTTTTTGGAATTAATATAACCAAGTTTTAATTTTTTAACATTTTTTCATATGAATATATGGATGTTACCAATCTTCCCAAAATTCCTTAGGAAGAAATTTTTTCTACATGAGTTTTTGGTTTTTTGTAGTTCGAATAGAAATGGTGGGTGGTTTAAATTTCTGGTTTTCATTTTTGGAAGAAATTTATATGGTAGAATACTTGATTAATGTATCTATGAAATTTTATCCATTAAAAAAATGTTGATAATGAGAAACCAATGTTGGGAAGAGTGAACATTTCTAATATTGATGGGGATGCATGTGGAGGATGAAATTTGAATAGTAGTAGGCCATGAAAAGGAGGAAGTTGGAAAATATTGAACGACTTTAAATAATTCAATTAGATGAAAATTATCTAATATATTTAAAAAAAATTCAATAGAAGATTCTTTACACGATCCCACAACAAAATATTTTAGGATTACTCACACATATTTAAACTAAATTCAATCAAATATTTCTAAAAATGATTAACATGGTATTCATACCAACCACACCGACAATAATGATTTATGTAGCCCACCAAACCCATGCACTAAAGGGAATACATGTGTCTAGTTGGATGTGTTTTCCCTCCTATGCTATGCAGCCTCTTGCAAGGTAACCTATCTTCCAGTATTAGAGCTCTTTTTGAAAGGTATCTTATGAGACATGGTTGATAATTTCTTGTATTATCCCACACTATTTTATTGAGCTGGAAAGACTAGTTATATTAAATGGACTACATTTTCTCATAGATTAATTTTTTAATTACTTATAAGAAATCATTAAGTCATAAAAATATCATTATTATAATTTAATATTTAATTATTTATTGACATTAATCATTTTAAATTCTATATACCTTCCGGAATTACAATAATTTTGAAATATATGGAATATTATTATTATACCAATATAATGTTCATTTTTGATTATGGTAATTTATAATATATATAAAATATAATATTTCCTTCAATCAAGAATGTAATTTAATCATATTATATTTTAATTATTGTTTTTACAAGTGAAGTATTATTCATCTCATAATTAATATTTATTAAATTTACCAATTAGTGATAAATATGATATTTTTTTTATTATTTATACACTTTATAATTTTATTAAATCAAAACATATGTGTTCATATAAATATATATTATATCAAAAGATTAAAATGGTTATATTTTCATTTCATTGTGAGTTTGATTTTTTAATTCCAAATAAAATTCAACGGAAATTTATTCTGATAACTACAATTGTTTTCCTCTATGTAGCATCCTTATATGGGTTTTTAATTAATCTATACTCTATTGTTTTATATATTCAATTATCAACCAGATTACTCCTATTTTTCTTCAATTCATTGTAATTACCATCACAATAATTAGATGGTTTCTACGAATTATAGATCGAAATGAAGTGAGCTACATTCATGTTTTGGGAATTTTTTTTAGTTTTCCCTCTTTTTATTAATGGTTGTTGTATATTTAAAATTCCAAAATCATTAATATAAATTCTTATTTTTTAATATGTTATAATGTATCATCATTATTTTTATATTAATATACTAATTTTTTTTCTCACATGTGTTATTTATTTAATTTATTAATATAAACATTTACTCTAAATTATGTGAAGTCACAATATGTATAATAATACAACAAAATAAATATCGTTATTAAATATACAATGAAACTATAATAAAATTTTTAATCCCACCTCATATAATATATTTCTTAAAAATGAATTTCTATTAATATTTAGACTTTACTCTGTTATAAAAATATTTTGATAAAATGAATTCCATTTCCAAAAACATCATGTAAAAGTATTTTTAGTGTGCTTTTTATAAACATTATATTTATGTGAATAGTATAAGTACATTTTTTTATTAACCAATTTGATTTGAATTACATTTTTGAAAATTTAATAATTACCTTAATTATTATAGAAATTTGGGATGATGAAAAACATTTTAAATAAGGAAAATTTGTTATTTAATAACAATAAACATTATTTCCAAACATAAAAATTATTTTTTACATTCTAAAATCAATATGTATTATAATAAAATAAAAATTTAAATTTATTTAAATTTATTTTTTAGTTATAAAAGGGTATATATTTTATAAATATGTTAATGTACCAAAATCTAATTATTCTCTTCATATAATCATTAAATTTTATATAATATTATTATTATAATATTTACCTTGGAATTTATATTTTATTTCATATTTTATTTTGTATATGAAAGTCCCTTGAAGTATAAGTATCCCATATTTATTGTCATGACCCGCCTTTACCAAGATGATGGACGATACAACAGATTTCCAGACCCTTCTTCAATTTGAAGGAGAGATAATGACCCCAGAGACCCGCCTTCAATAGGCCTCAGAGTGGTGACTAGCACCAAGGGTATAGAATCACAGAAAAGATGAAATGCATTACCATTTTTCATTATTAGGATCGAGAGATAAGAAAAAAAATCCCACAACACCACAAATGGATGTACATGTAAAGCCAAAACAAACCATTCTCATCTACATGTTCCAAAAGTAAATGATACAAAATTAAAAGAAAAACCCAAAAAGAAAGTACCAAAGGAAGAAAAACAACAACAAAAACTGTCCCAATGTCTGAACTAGTACGGCCCCACATGATCCCTAATGCCCTCCTGGAATCTTAAAAGTAGTTTTATATATGTAGGGTGAGAATACAAGTATACTCAGTAGGGAAAACCATAGACTCTCATGCACAATTGGAGAGGAATTATAATGACCTGTGAGAAAGGAAATAACTGAAGCACCTAGCAAGGGAAACTAACCACCCGAGCCTCACCAAGGCACACTCCCCAAATAACACAAGTCATGTAATGTATAGTAATATCACGTCGATATTTGGGTACCCTGCACCACTTTTCCACTGGTTATTGAAGACATCCTACACATCGAACCAATCTCGCCATTCTCACCACAGTCCCACTGCCACACCCCGCCCGCACACCCCTAGGACACAATCACACATCTCGCCCACAGACACCTGGTCCACAACTTCCATCACGCCGACAGACAACTCAGCCACAACCACCACACATATCCACACCTGCAAACACCTAGGTTAGAACAACTACTGCCACACCCAAAGACACCTGGGCCTTATCCCAAAGACAGTTGGGAAACAAACTGCTCACAAACACCTGGGCCAACCACCAAAACTACCCAGCCAAAAGATTCTTGGGCTAATAATGGACTTCAGGCCATCATAGCCTGCCTGAAGTATAAGGCCATAGCCTTAAATATTACTTAACCTTCAGTTATTGCAATATTACACATTGAGGATATTTTAATATTTAGAGTTTTAGATAATTAGATCATAAATCATGCATTACATTCCATATTTAAACAAAGTGGTTACATAAAAGTGAGTTCTCATTTTTCCATTCAACAGAAACATATTTAAATTAAAATAAGGATTCTTTCTTGAGACTTTCTTGACACTATCCTCACATCATGTAACTTTCCCTTAACCTGTGAAAAAACATTTCAAAAACTTGGGATGAGCATAAAAAGCTCAGTAAGGGATATAAAAGCACGAAATGAAAAAATTAGTCCATGTATGAAATCATACTTTACTCATAAAACATAATCATTTTAACATACCTCATCAAATAACGAATAAATCATAGAAATCATAAGACATAAAGGTAACTTGAGGCATTCATAACATTCTTACGTAGGGAGTA
The DNA here is from genome assembly GCA_963277665.1 of Viscum album. Taxonomy (NCBI): domain Eukaryota; kingdom Viridiplantae; phylum Streptophyta; class Magnoliopsida; order Santalales; family Viscaceae; genus Viscum; species Viscum album. The sequence goes on from OY728136.1 coordinate 1,882,738,257, forward strand.
ACCCTCATGGTTACGTTTGGAATACCCATCACAGTATATTTCCTAAATCTCTTCAAAGAAACCATAATTTTTATCCCTATCGCGTTACCCAATGCATTGGAGTTCTATATCAGGGTCACCCACCATTAGTTTATCATAGAACCACCTGTCTTCATAAATAAATCTTAAGAACCATACCATAATCATATCACATAAAACATGCCTAAAGGAAACGTAACATTTCCACATTTCAATCACAAGATATCAATACAACACATTGATATAATAAAAACATTATGAAAACCATTTTCAATACAAAAATAAAAGAAAATTTAAACATGGTTTTTATTTTTCATTTAAAAAAAAGTTATGACTTGTAGAAAAATCCGAAACTCAAATAATGGTCACGGTGGCAGAGAAGTCTTTATCGCCACATACGTAGAACAAAAACATTCCCTTTTGTCATTTAGTAAAACAATTCATATAAAAAATATTCATTTTGAATAAATGTAAAAGTCATATGGGTTTATACACCGTATAAATGAAGGTTGTGTACAAAACAAAATATTCCTCAATGAAAAGAGATTGAGATGAAGTCCCTAACCTTGGGTCCGACTTAACTCGATAGCTCTATAATCTTCTGAATAATAAACTTGAGTTAATTTCTACTTTCTTAAAAGCCTTTTTCAAGGTCATAATTCCTTTCAAATCACTTATTACCATGTTATGAACACTATGAAATTATTTATGTTAATAACGGTCATTTTGTCGATCATTTGTACTTGAGTCAAAAATGGACTACTTATAATTACATGTTGTTCATGGGGTAAAATATCCATTATATACAGAACTATATTCATGATTTATATCATATATATCATATATATCCATTATATACTTTCATTTATAATATTACATAACATTTTGAGGTAAGAAATGATATGCACAATTAATGGAGACGGTAAGTCGTACGTACGCATGAACGCTACTTTCATTTCTATTTCATATTTTATGGAATGGAATCATAATGATGTAAAGGTATATTATAATTCTAGTATAATATCATATATAATATCATTAACTCCATCCTTTATACATCCCACATATGGTATTAATGAATCAAATCACTTTGAGGGGGCAGTAGTCCGCACTTCCTAAAATGAAGATATCGCGTTTACCCATAATGGAAACCATAAATATATTCCATAAATGAAAAATACATATGGATAAGGAAAACATAAACATATTATATATCATATATAAATATAGTGACATCTTATTGTCCACCTTCAATGGTGTTAAATGAATATTGAACAATCATCATTTCGTGAGGCAGATTCACCATCCACAGAAACAGTATGCTCTTTAACCATTAGATATAGGTGTGTGTAAGTGTCTCTTGAATACATCTTATAAAAACATCCTATTATATATAGATACTGGTTTTTTTACAAATTAAAGTAATAAAAGGAGTTTAGGGGGTTGGAGAAGCAAAATAAAACAAAAGAATATTAGAGAAGACTTTACATTTAAATCGGGTAACTCCTCCCGGTTTGTAACAAAATGGCTCTTGAAGAGCTTTCTGCCTAAGGTAAGGATTATAGGTTGAATATAGGGATGTGGAGAGATAAAATTAGAAGTTCTTGGTCGAGCCAATGGCTTGAGAGGTGTGGGTAGGGAGGTAGAGGTGGGGGCCTTTTATAAGAGGGAGGAGTGGCACTCTTGGAATGCCAAGAAATGTTACTTTATTTTAAAATGATTTTCGGATTTAAAAAGTCCCACATTGATATATTTCGAGTATAAGGTGATAAGGGTTATAAATATACTCATAAAATAGGACTTTGACAAGTATAAGTCTTCGATTTTATATTATCTTTTCATTTTATTTAAACCGTTAATAAATGAATTAATCGTTCCATCATCATGATGTCATAAATAAATTAATTTATTTAATGTCTAAAAATTATAAAACAAATACTATGATGTAGGAAATAAGTTAATAATTCCAATGAGTATTTATAGTGTAAGAGATCATCTACACAGACAAAATTCAAATTGTTTTACTTGGGTGATACATTCTTTTGTGATATTCTCTATTCTCTAAAAATAAAAATATAAAGTGTCACTATCACACAAAAGTGATTCCATGGGCACCAAATTTTTAGTACATGGCATACCATGGTCATCCATGACACAACCAGTAGCATTAGGATACATTTTGGGGTCATTTGTTATTATTATAATATTTTTTTATTACCCTTAACTACCCGATTACTAATTAATCATGATAATTAAAGATAATTACCATCGTTACTATTCATAATGTCAAAAAAAGAGCCTTAATTACATTATCTTGACCTTCTAATTCCAAATAAGGAATCCATTTTACCAAATTCCAAACACAGAAATTGAAATAATTAATTTAAAAATAATTCCTGTTGTAAAAAAAATTAGCGGGTTTTTTTATACAATTTCTATAAAAAGATTGACACTTGTTTATGCCCAATTCCAAAGTGAAACTAATCAAAATTACCACCATTATATTAAATGGTAAAAATATATTCAATTTTCATTTTAAAACCAATTAAAAGGATAATATAACCATATAATTAAATTAGATGAATAAGCCATTTTGATGTAAAATGCAGTATTTTTCACTATTCATTACAAAATGAACATTGTTAGAAAAATAACAAAAAATTATCCGATGAAATTTTCAATGTCCAATCATAAATAATAAGTACATTTTGAAAAATAGAGATTATAAAATTGTCAAAAGTTTTATTTAAAAATGGGTTTCAATCAAAAGTCATTAAAACAATCTTTTAAAAATATTAGTGTATTCCATGATTAAGATAGGATTTATTCTCATTTTAAGCCTCTAAAACACTATCTAATTCATAAATAGACATATATGTGAATATATATTATTAAATACATACATGGGATGTTACATCCTTCCCCATTTAGAAAATTGTGTCCCCTCAATTTATTTACTTACCGAAAAAGTGGGGGTATTTATCTCTCATGGCATTTTCAGATTCCCATGTTGCCTCTTCACTCATGTGGTTTTTCCACAAAACCTTTACATGATGAATCACCTTATTCCATAACACTTTCTCTATGTGGTCAATAATCTGGACCGTTTGTTCCTCATAATATAGGTTATATTCCAGTTAAACTACCTCTGGACTCAAAAAATGAGATGGATCTAGCATGTACTTCCATAACATTGAAACATGAAAATCATTGTGTACCTAAGATAAACTCGGGGGTAAAGCCACTCGGTATGAAAATGATCCAACTCTCTCCAGAATTTCAAATGGTCCAATGAACTTTGGACTCATCTTTCCATTCTTACCAAACCGCATCACACTTTTCCATTGTGAAACTTTGAGAAAAACATGATCACCTACCTCAAAAGATAGATCCTTCCTCCAGTTGTCCGCATAACTATTCTGCCTACTCTGAGATGTTATCATGTGTCTCTGTATTAACTGAAGTTTTTCAGCCGACTCTTCTACCAATTCTTGTCCCATCAACTTCGTTTCACCCACTTCATCCCAAAAAGCTGGAGTTCGACATTGCTTCCCATATAATGCCTCAAATTCTTCCATCTGAATACTACAATTATAACTGTTATTATACGAAAACTCAACCAAAGAAATATGTTGGTCCCAACTTCCCTAATAATCCTTCGAACAAACACAGAGAATATCCTCCAAAGTCTAAATTGTTCGTTCTGACTGCCCATCTGATTGAGTATGAAAAGCTGTACTAAAATTTAATTCATTTCCCAATGACTTCTGAAGGCCTTTCCAAAAGTTAGAAGTTAACCTAGGATCACGATCAGATACAATGGAGAGGGGAAATCCATGTATCCAGACTATCTCTTTAAGATACAAATGGGAAAGTTCATCTAGGGAAAAAGTATCTCGTATAGCTTGGAAATGAGCAGATTCGGTCAAACGATCAACAATAACCCAGATCGCATTATTACCTCGAGGTGTCTTCGGCAATCCCACAACGAAGTCCATGGATATATTCTCCAATTTCCGCTTTGTAATTGGTAAAGGTTAAAGCATCCCTCTCAGTAATTACCGCTCTTCTTTAACATGTTGACAATTCAAAAACATCACAGTAAAATCAGCAATATCTCTTTTCATTCCATCCCACCATTAGTACTCCTGAAGATCACTATACATCTTAGTACTTCCTGGATGAACTGAAAACGGAGAACTACGATCTTCACATAACAACTCTCTCTTCAACTGTGAATCACAAGGAACAAACAATATCTTCCTAAATCTCAAAACACAATCATTATCAATGTTGAATTCAGTAATCTTACCCTTCTGAACCAGCTCTACCTTTTTCTGCCACTCACTCTCCTGCTTTTGGGATTGCTTAATTCTGTCTGATAGAGAATATTTCAGTGATTCCTGAAACAAAACAGAAGAACATCCTGAACCAACAACTTCTATGCCAAATTTCATCAAATCCTTAACCAAATTATAACGTTCCAAACTCAACATTTTTAATGAAGCATTACCTTTTCGACTCAAATCATCAGCCATTTTATTTTCTCTTCCTGGATGGTAATGAATTGTACAATCATAATCCTTGATTAATTCTCTTCATCTCCTCTATCTCATGTTCAATTCATTCTGAGTGAATATATACTTTAATCTTTTGTGATCATTATATATTTCACACTTTACAACATACAAATAATGCCTCCAAATTTTGAAAGCGAAAAAAACAACAACTAATTCCAAATCATGTGTAGGGTAATTTACCTAAGGAGTTTTCAACTGACGTGAAGCATAAGAAATTACCTGATTATTCTACATCAGGACCAACCAAGTCCTTTCAATGAAGAATCACTATATATAAAAAACTCACCATTCCTGGAAGGTAGTACCAAAACTAGAGCATTCACCAATATTCTTTTAAACTCCTGAAAAAAATCATCACATTCTTTTGTCCAGATAAACATAACATTCTTCTGAGTCAGTATAGTTATTGGACTAGATAACCAGGAAAAATTTCTAACAAACCTTCAGTAATAGCCCTCCAACCCAATGAAGCTATAAATCTCAGTTACATTGGTGGGTCTTGGCCATTCATCCACAACCTTTGTTTTTGTAGGATCAACAGTTATCCCATCTTTAGAAACAATGTGACCAAGGGAAGAAATTTGTTGCTACCAAAACTCACACTTTTTTAATTTCCCATAAAATTTATTTTCATTTAAGGTTTGAAAGATAAACCTTTAATGTCATTCATGCTCCTCTTTTCTTTTAGAAAACAAAAAAATATCATCAATGAAAACAACCACAAACTTATCCAAGAACTCATGGAAAATTCTATTCATACGGTCCATGAATACAGTAGGTGCATTGGTTATCCCAAATGGCATAACAACAAATTCATAATGGCCATATCTTTTACGAAACGTGGTCTTCAGAATATCTGCTTCCTTTACCTTCAACTTATGGTACCCCGATCTCAGGTAAATCTTTCAAAAATACTGAACTCCCTGGAGCAGATCAAACAAATCATCGATATGAGGCAAATGATATTTATTATTAACAGTGATGTTATTCAAGGATCTATAATCAATTAAAAGTCTAATAGAACCATCTCCCTTTTTAGGAAATAAGACAGAAACACACCGTGGCGATGTGCTATTTTGAATGAAACCTTTCTCTAATAAATATTGCAATCGCTCCTTCAACTCTAAAAGTTCAATTTGATCCATTCGATTAGGGGGTTTTTAAATTGTTTTAGCATCATGAACTAAGTCAACTGTAAATTCAACTTCCCGATCTAGTATTATTCTAAGCAACACAACGGGAAAAACATCAAGATAGTCATTTACCACTAGCACATCATTAATCTAAATTCATGTTTTTAATATTTTATAATGTATCATAATTATTTTTATATTAATATACTAATTGTTTTTCTCAATGTGTTATTTATTTAATTTATTAATATAAATATTTACTTTAAATTATGTGAAGTCGCAATATGTATAATAATACAACAAAATAAATATCGTTATTAAATATACAGTGAAACTATAATAAAATTTTTAATCCCACCTCATATAATAAATTTTTTAAAAAAGAATTTCTATTAATATTTAGAATTTACTCTGTTATAAAAATATTTTGATAAAATGAATTCCATTTCCAAAAACATCATGTAAAAATATTTTTAGTGTTCTTTTTATAAACATTATATTTATGTGAATAGTAGAAGTACAAGTTTTTATTAACCAATTTGATTTGAATTACATTTTTGAAAATTTAATAATTACCTTAATTATTATAGAAATTTTGGATGATGAAAAACATTTTAAATAAGGAAAATTTGTTATTTAATAAATATAAACATTATTTCCAAACATAAAAATTATTTTTTACATTCTAAAATCAATATGTATTATAATAAAATAAAAATTTTAAATTATTTAAATTTATTTTTTAGTTATAAAAGGGTATATATTTTATAAATATGTTATTGTACCAAAATCTAATTATTCTATTCATATAATCATTAAATATTCTATAATATTATTATTATAATATTTACATTGGAATTTATATTTTATTTCATATTTTATTATGTAAATGAAAGTCCCTTGAAGTATAAGTATCCCATATTTATTGTCACGACCTGCCTTTACCAAGATGATGGAAGAGACAACAGATTTCCAGACCCTTCCTTCTTCAATTTGAAGGAGAGATAATGACCCCAGAGACCCGCCTTCAATAGGCCTCAGAGTGGGGACTAGAACCAAGGGTATAGAATCACAGACAATATGAAAGGCATTACCATTTTTCATTATTAGGATCGAGAGATAAGAAAAAAAAATCCCACAACACCACAAATGGAATTACAAGTAAAGACAAAACAAACCATTCTCATCTACATGTTCCAAAAGTAAATGATACAAAATCAAAAGAAAAACCCAAAAAGAAAGTACCAAAGGAAGAAAAACAATAACAAAAACTGTCCCAATGTCTCAACTAGTACGACCACACATGATCCCTAATGCCCTCCTGGAATCTTGAATGTAGTTTTATATATGTAGGGTGAGAATAAAAGTATATTTAGTCGGGAAAACCATAGACTCTCATGAACAATTGGAGAGGAATTATAATGACCTGTGAGAAAGGAAATAACCGAAGCACCTAGCAAGGGAAACTAACCACCCGAGCCTCACCAAGGCACACTCCCCAAATAACACAAGTCATGTAATGTATAGTAATATCACGTCGATATTTGGGTACCCCGCACCACTTTTCCACTGGTAATTGAAGACATCCTACACATCAAACCAATCTCGCCATTCTCACCATAGTCCCACTGCCACACCCCGCCCGCACACCCCTAGGCCACAATCACACATCTTGCCCACAGACACCTGGTCCACAACTGCCATCACGCCGGCAGACAGCCCATCCATAACCACCACACATAACCAAACTCGCAAACACCTAGGTTAGAACAACTACTACCACACCCAAAGACACTTGGGCCTTATCCCAAAGACAGTTGGGAAACAAACTTCTCACAAACACCTGGGCCAACCACCAAAACTACCCAACCAAAAGATTCTTGGGCGAATAATGGACTTTAGGCCATCAAACCCTTCCTGAAGTATAAGGACATAGCCTTAAATATTACTTAACCTTCAGTTATTACAATATTACACATTGAGGATCTTTTCATATTTAGAGTTTTAGATAATTATATCATAAATCATGCATTACATTCCATATTTAAACAAAGTGGTTACATAAAAGTGAGTTCTCATTTTTCCAATCAACAGAAACATATTTAAATTAAAATAAGGATTCTTTCTTGAGACATTCTTGACACTATCATCACATCATGTACCTTTCCCTTAACCTGTGAAAAAACATTTCAAAAACTTGGGATGAGCATAAAAAGCTCAGTAAGGGATATAAAAGCACAAAATGAAAAAATTAGTCCATGTATGAAATCATACTTTACTCATAAAACATAATCATTTTAACACACCTCATCAAATAACGAATAAATCATAGAAATCATAAGACATAAAGGTAACTTGAGGCATTCATAACATTCTTACGTAGGGAGTAACACTCATGGTTATGTTTGGAATACCTATCATGATATATTTCCTAAATCTCTTCAAAGAAACAATAATTTTTAACCCTATCGCATTACCCAATGAATTGGAGTGCTATATCAGGGTCACCCACCATTAGTTTATCATAGAACCACCTGTCTTCATAAATAAATCCTAAGAACCATAACATAATCATATCACATAAAACATGCCTGAAGGAAACATAGCATTTACACATTTCAATCACAAGATATCAATACAACACATTGATATAATAAAAACATTATGAAAACAATTTTCAATACAAAAATAAAAGAAAATTTTAACATGGTATTTATTTTTCATTTAAAAAAAAGTTATGACTTGTAGAAAAAGCCGAAACTCAAATAATGGTCACGGTGGTAGAGAAGTCTTCATCGCCACATACGTAGAACAAAAACATTACCTTTTGTCATTTAGTAAAACAATTCATATAAAAAATATTCATTTTGAATAAATTTAAAAGTCATAGGAGTTTATACACCGCATAAATGAAGGTTGTGTACAAAACAAAATATGCCTCAATGAAAAGAGATTGAGATGAAGTCCCTTACTTTGGGTCCAACTTGACTCGATAGCTCTATAATCTTCTGAATAATAAACTTGTGTTAATATCTACTTTCTTAAAAGTCTTTTTCAAGGTCATAATTCCTTTCAGATCACTTTTTATCATGTTATGAACACTATGTAATTATTTAAGTTAATAACGGTCGTTTTGTCGATCATTGGTACTTGAGTCAAAAATGGACTTCTTATAATTACATGATGTTCATGGGGTAAAATATCCATTATATCCAGAACTATATTCATGATGTATATATCATATATATAATATATATCCAGTATATAAATGCATTTATAATATTACATAACATTTTCAGGTAAGAAATGATATGCACAATTAATGGAGACGATAATCCGTACGTACGGATGAACGCTACTTTCATTTCTATTTCATATTTTATGGAATGGAATCATAATGATGTAAAGGTATATTATAATTCTAGTATAATATCATATATAATATCATTAACTCCATCTTTTATACATCCCACATATGGTATTAATGAATCAAATCACTTTGAAGGGGCAGTAGTCCGCACATCCTAAAATGAAGATATCGCGTTTACCCATAATGGAAACCATAAAGATATGCCATAAATGAAAAATACATAAGGATAAGGAAAACATAAACATATTACATATCATATATAAATACAGTGACATCTTATTTTCCACCTTTAAGGGTGTTAAATGAATATTGAACAATCATCATTTCGTGAGGCAGATTTTCCATCCACAGAAACAGTATTCTCTTTAACCATTAGATATAGTTGTGTGTAATTGTAGCTTGAATACATCTTATAAAAACATACTATTATATATAGAAACTGGTGTTGTTACAAATAAAATTAAGAAAAGGAGTTTAGGGGGTTGGAGAAGCAAAATAAAACAAAAGAATATTAGAGAAGACTTCACATTTAAATCGGGTAACTCCTCCTGGTTTGTAACAAAATGGATCTTGACGAGATTTCTGCCTAAGGTAAGGATTATAGGTTGAATATTGGGATGTGGAGAGATAAAATGAGAAGATCTTGGTCGAGCCAATGTCTTGAGAGGTGTGGGTAGGGAGGTAGAGGTGGGGGCCTTTTATAAGAGGGAGGAGCGGCACTCTTGGAATGCCAAGAAATGTTACTTTATTTTAAAATGATTTTTGGATTTAAAAAGTCCCACATTGATATATTTTGAGTATAAGGTGATAAGGGTTAGAAATATACTCATACAATAGATCTTTGACAAGTATAAGTCTTCGATTTTATATTATCTTCTCATTTTATTTAAACTGTTAATAAATGAATTAATCGTTCCATCATCATGATGTGATAAATAAATTAATTTATTTAATGTCTAGAAATTATAAAACAAATACTATGATGTAGGAAATAATTTAATATTTCCAATGAGTATTTATAGTGTAAGAGATCATATACACAGACAAAATTAAAATTGTTTTACTTGGGTGATACATTCTTTTGTGATATTCTCTATTCTCTAAAAATAAAAATATAATGTGTCACTATCACACAAAAGTGATTCCATGGGCACCAAATTTTTAGTACAAGGAATACCATGGTCAGCCATGACAAAACCAGTAGCATTAGGATACATGTTGGGGTCATTTGTTATTATTATAATATTTTTTTATTACCCTTAACTACCCGATAACTAATTAATCATGATAATTAAAGATAATTACCATAGTTACAATTCATAATGTCAAAAAAGAGCCTTAATTACATTATTTGGACCTTATAATTCCAAATAAGGAATCCATTTTACCAAATTACAAACACAGAAATTTCAATAATTAATTTAAAAATAATTCCCGTTGTCAAAAAAATTAGGAGGTTTTTTTTATACAATTTCTATAAAAAGTTTGGCACTTGTTTATGCCCTATTCCAAAGTAAAACTAATCACAATTAACACCATTGTATTAAATGGTAAAAATATATTCTATTTACATTTTAAAACCAATTAAAAGGATAATATAACCATATAATTAAATTAGATGAATAAACTGTTTTGATGTAAAATGCAGTATTTTTCACTATTCATTACAAAATGAACATTATCAGAAAAATAACAAGAAATTATCCAATGAAAATTTCAATGTCCAATCATAAATAATAAGTATATTTTGAAAAATATAGCTTATAAAATTGTCAAAAGTTTTATTTAAAAATGTGTTTCAATCAAAAGTCAGTAAAACAATCTTTTAAAAATATTAGTCTATTCCATGATTAAGATAGGATTTATTCTCATTTTAAGCCTCTAAAACACTATCTAATTCATAAATAGACATAGATGTGAATATATATTATTAATTACATACATGGGATGTTACATCCTTCCCCATTTAGAAAATTGTGTCCCCGCAATTTATTTACTTACCGAAAAAGTGGGGGTATTTATCTCTTATGGCATTTTCAGATTCCCATGTTGCCTCTTCACTCATGTGGTTTTTCCAAAAAACCATTACTTGATGAATTACCTTATTCCATAACACTTTATCTATGTGGTCATAAATCTGGACCGGTTGTTCCTCATAATATAGGTTATCTTCCAGTTAAACTACCTCTGGTCTCAAAAAAATGAGAAGGATCTAGCATGTACTTCCATAACATTGAAACATGAAAATGATTGTGTACCTAAGATAAACTCGGGGGTAAAGCCACTCAGTATGAAAATGATCCAACTCTCTCCAGAATTTCAAATGGTCCAATGAACTTTGGACTCATCTTTCCTTTCTTACCAAATCGCATCACACTTTTCCATTATGAAACTTTGAGAAAAACATGATCACCTACCTCAAAAGAGAGATCCTTCCTCCAGTTGTCCGCATAACTCTTCTGCCTACTCTGAGTTGTTATCATGTGTCTCTGTATTAGCTGAAGTTTTTCAGCCGACGCTTCTACCAATTCTTGTCCCATCAACTTCGTTTCACCCACTTCATCCCAAAAAGCTGGAGTTCGACACTGCTTCCCATATAATGCCTCAAATGCTTCCATCTGTATACTAGAATAAAACTGTTATTATACGGAAACTCAACCAATGAAATATGTTGGTCCCAACTTCCCTGATAATCCTTCGAACAATCACATAGCATATCCTCCAAAGTCTAAATTGTTCGTTCTGACTGCCCATCTGATTGAGGATGAAAAGCTGTACTAAAATTTAATTCAGTGCACATTGACTTCTGAAGTCGTTTCCAAAAGATAGAAGTGAAACTGGGATCACGATCAGATATAATGGAGAGGGGAACTCCATGTATCCAGACTATCTCTTTAAGATACAAACGGGAAATTTAATCTAGGGAAAAAGTATCTCGTATAGCTTGGAAATGAGCAGATTCAGTCAAATGATCAACAATAACCCAGATTGCATTATTACCTCGAGGTGTCTTCAGAAATCCCACAATGAAGTCCATGGATATATTCTCCAATTTCCACTTTGTAATTGGTAAAGGTTGAAGCATACCTCTCAGTAACTACCACTCTGCTTTAACATGTTGACAATTCAAACACATCACAGTAAAATCAGCATTATCTCTTTTCATTCCATCCCACCATTAGTACTCCTGAAGATCACTATACATCTTAGTACGTCCTGGATGAACCGAAAAAAGAGAACTATGAGCTTCCCATAACATCTCTCTCTTCAACTGTGAATCACAAGGAACAAAGAATCTCTTCCTAAATCTCAAAACAAAATCATTATCAATGTTGAATTCAAGAATCTTACCCTTCTGAACCAGCTCTACCTTTTTCTGCCACTCACTCTCCTGCTTCTGGGATTGCTTAATTCTATCTGATAGAGAATATTTCACTGATACCTAAAACAAAACAGAAGAACATGCTTCACCAACAACTTCTATCCCAAAGTTCATCAAATCCTTAACCAAATGATAATGTTCCAAACTCAACATTGTTAATGAAGAATTACTTTTTCGACTCAAATCATCAGCCACTTTATTTTCTTTTCCCGGATGGTAATGAGTTGTACAATCATAATCCTTGATTAATTCTTTCCATCTCCTCTATCTCATGTTCAATTCATTCTGAGTGAATATATACTTTAAACTTTTTTGATCATTATATATTTCACACTTTACACCATACAAATAATGCCTCCAAATTTTGAAAGAGAAAACAACAACAACTAATTCTAAATCATGTGTAGGGTAATTTACCTAAGGAGTTTTCAACTGACGTGAAGCATAAGAAATTACCTTATTATTCTGCATCAGGACGCTACCAAGTCCTTTCAATGAAAAATCACTATATATAAAAAACTCACCATTCCTGGAAGGTAGTACCAAAACTAGAGCATTCACCAATATTCTTTTATACTCCTGAAAAAAAACATCACATTCTTTTGTCCATATAAACATAACATTCTTATGAGTTTGCATAGTTATTGGACTAGATAACCGGGAAAAATTTCTAACAAACCTTCAGTAATAGACTTTGAACCCATTGAAGCTATAAATCTCAGTTACATTGGTGGGTCTTGGCCATTCATCCACAACCATTGTTTTTGAAGGATCAACAGGTATCCCATCTTTAGAAACAATGTGACCAAGGAAAGAAATTTGTTGCTACCAAAACTCACACTTTATGAATTTCCCATAAAATTTATTTTCATTTAAGGTTTGAAAAATAAACCTTTTATGTCTTTCATGCTCCTCTTTGATTTTAGAAAACAACAAAATCTCATCAATGAAAACAACCACAAACTTATCCAATAACTCATGGAAAATTCTATTCATACGGTCCATGAATATAGAAAGTGAATTGGTCATCCCAAAAGACACAACTACAAATTCATAATGGCCATATCTATTATGAAATGTGGTCTTCGGAATATCTGCTTCCTTTACCTTCAACTTATGGTACCCCGATCTCAGGTAAATCTTTGAAAAATACTGAACTCCCAGGAGCGGATCAAACAAATCATCGATATGAGGAAAAGGATATTTATTATTAACAGTGATGTTATTCAAGGATATATAATCAATAAAAGTCTAATAGAACCATCTCTCTTTTTAGGAAATAAGACAGAAGCACACCGTGGCGATGTGCTAGTTTGAATGAAACCTTCCTCTAATAAATATTGAAATCGCTCCTTCAACTCTAAAAGTTCAATTTGATCCATTCGATAAGGGGAGTTTTAAATTGTCTTAGCATCATGAACTAAGTCAACAGTAAATTCAACTTCCCAATCTGGTATTATTCTAAGCAACACATCAGGAAAAACATCAAGATACTCATTTACCACTAGCACATCATTAATCTGAATAGTTCCTTTGTTTTCAACAATATGTGCAAGGTAACATTCATTTCCATATTTTACAATTTTCATAGCCTCTTGATATTTTATCAACAGTAAGGGTTAATTATTTTACACAAACTGAAAGTATTTCTGAAAAGAAACTTCTTTAGCTCTACAGTCAATCTTAGCATGGTAAATAGAGAGCCAATACATACCCCTGATAACATAAAACTCTACTAGAGGTAAAACAATAAGGTTTGCAAGTAGATTCTTTCAACAGATAAGGATAGGAATATTATTATAAATTCTTTTTACCTCAACATTTCCCCCAGGTGTTTTTACCACATGTTCAGGAGTTATTTCTTGAGATGGTATTCCCAATTTACTAGAAATGTTTTCTGAGATGAAGGGATGTGTAGACCGTGAATCAAAAAACAGAATAGCATAATCTGAAAAAACAAACAAATTACTTGATACCACTTCATTTGATGGACCAAAATCTTCTGAATTAGTTGCAAAGGATTTCGCCACCCCTTTCTGCTTGTAGTCTAACTGCTTCCCATCATTCGAGCTCTTTGTTGGACACTCGTTTTCATAGTGACCCATGTCATTGCACATGAAACATTTCACTAAATGTAAATCAAATTTGGTCTTACCATCACCCTGATCATTTTCAGTGCAATCACGAGCCTTATGTCTCATCTTACGACATCAGTATCACTTTCCAGAATTCATAAGACATTCCCCATCATTCCTTTTACCACATTTATCACAAACTGGAAACTTAGTTTTCTTACCATCAAACCTTTTAGAATAATTCTTCCCTTTCTCCTTCCACCTCGGTCTCTTATTATTTTGGTTTTTATAGAACACTTGATCATCGAAAAACTCCATTTCCACCTTCTCAGCACATCGAACAAGTTCTTCATAACTCTTGAACTCGCGAGAAGCTAAATCCCTTCGATATTTTGGCTTTAATACTGAGTAAAAATAATTGATTTTACAATCATGGTCTCAGATAAAATTTGAAGCATACCTTTCCAATCAAGTGACCCTTTCTTCATAAGCAACCATTGAGTCATCCTCTTGCCTCAATTTCAAGAATTGTTTTTCTATCCTAAGTCAAACAGACGTAGGAAGATACATCTCAAGAAACATTCCTTTGAATTCATCCCAGTCGAGAGAATCAATCTCATCAACGTCCCTGATATTTTTAACCATCGACCACCACTGATCTTCTTCACCCTCCAAACGGTAAAAAAATACTATCCTTTTGATTTTATGAACACCCCATGACATCGAAAATCTTCTCCAGTGATTTAATCCACCCTTCAGCTAGCACAGGGTCAGATGATCCTCTGAATGATGGAGGATGTTGCCTCATGAAATGTTCCACCACTTACATGTTCATGTGCAGTTGATCTAGATGATCTCGTGCATGGATACCACCACCATTTATCGCTTGAGTCAACTGCACAATTACTACAACAAATTGTTCAGTTACAATTCCGACCATCTCAGGATGCCGATTCAGAAGGTCATTTCCTTCTGTATTCCTTCCTAGCACTGATTCCATGTTTCCTCTGCGGAAAACCATTCATAAAAAACATGTCATAAATGAAGCAACATGGTAATCTTAAAATTCTATATAATTTCAATTTGACCATAAAAAAATATTTTTGGATAAACATTTAATATAATTATAACTCATAAATTTATCTAAACCAAACTTTTATACCAACTATATGGACCCAGCCTTAATTATTACTCAATATTGAGTTATTACAAGATTACACATTGAGGAACTTTTTAGGTTTATAGTTTTAGAGAGTTAGATCATAAATAATGCATTACATTCCACAGTTAAACAATGTGGTTAGATAAAAGATGGTACTCATTTTTTCCATCAATGGAAACATATTTAAAATAAAACATGGATTCCTTCTTGACACTTCGTTGAAATTATCGTCACATCATGTACCTTTCCCTTGAACTGTGAAAACAATTTCAAAAACTTGGTATAAGGATAAAAAACACAGTAAGGGATATAAAAGCATGAAATAAAAACATTATTCCATGTATGAAATCATATATTACTCATAAAACATAATCATTTTAACATACCTCATCAAATCATGAATAAATTATTGAAATAATAATACATAAAGGTAACTTGAGGCATTGATAACATTATTACGTAGGGAGTAACCCTCAGGGTTACGTTTGGAATACCCATCACAGAATATTCCTTAAATATATTTGGAGAAACCATAACGTTTAACCCCTTCACATTACCCAATGAATTGGAAAGCTATATCGGGCTCACCCACCCTTAGTTTATCATGGAACCACCCTCCTTCATAAACAATGTCCAAGAACCATAACATAATCGTATCACATAAAACATTCTTAAAGGAAACATAAAATTTCTACATTTAAATCACAAAATATCAATAAAACACAATGATAG
Organism: Viscum album; assembly: GCA_963277665.1. Classification (NCBI taxonomy): domain Eukaryota; kingdom Viridiplantae; phylum Streptophyta; class Magnoliopsida; order Santalales; family Viscaceae; genus Viscum; species Viscum album. The sequence goes on from OY728136.1 coordinate 1,882,754,709, forward strand.
AATAAAAACATTATAAAAACCATTTTAAATAACAAAATAAAATAAAAGTAAAACATGGTATTTATTTTTCATTTAAAAAAAAGCTATGGCTTGTAGAAGAATCTGGAACTCAAATAATGGTCACGACGGCGGAGAAGTCTTTGTCACCGCATACGTACGACAAAAACATTCCCTTTTTTCGTTTAGTAAAAAGCTTCGTATAAAAAAGATTCCTTTTGAATAAACATAAAAGTCGAAGGGGTTTATACATCGTATAAAAGATGTTTGTGTATAAAACATAATATGCCTCAATGAAAGGGGATTGAGAGGAAGTCCCTTACCTCGGTACTGACTTGTCTCGATCGCTCTTTAATCTCCTGAATAATAAACTTGAGTTAATTTCTACTTTCTTAAGAATCTTTTTCAAGTTAATCATTCCATTTATATCACTTATTACCATGTTATGAACACTATGTAATTATTTAAGTAAATGATGGTCGTTTTGTCGATCATTGTTACTTGAGTCAAAAATGGACTTCTTATAATTACATGTTGTTCATGGGGTAAAATATCCATTGTATCCGGAACTATACACATAATGTATATATCATATCTATCATATATATCTATTATATACATGAATTTATAATAATACATTTCATTTATATGTAAGAAATGAAATGCACGGTTCATGGAGACGGTAAGCCGTACATATGCATAAACGCTACTTTCATTTCTATTTTGTATTTTAGGGAATGGAATAATAATGATATAAAGGTATATTATAATTCCAGTATTATATCATATATAATATCATTAAATTCATCCTTTATCCATCCCAGATATGGAATTAACGAATCAAAACCCTTTGAAGGGGCGGTAGTCCGCAGTTTTTAAAATGAAGATATCACATTTACCCATAATGGACACCATATATGTATGTCATAAATGAAAAATACAGAAGCATAAAGAAAAAATAAACATATTATATATCATATATAAATATATTGACATCTTGATGGCCACCTTTAAAGGTGTTAAATGAATATTGAACAATCATCATTTCGTGAGGCAGATTCGCCATCCACGGAAACAGTATGCTCTTTAACCATTAGATATAGGTGTGTGTAAGTGTAACTCGAATAATTCTTATAAAAACGTCCTACTATAATAAATATACAGATTTTGTTACAAAATAAATAAATAAAAGGAGTTTAGTGGGTTGGAGAAGCAAAATAAAACAAAAGAACATTAGAGAAGACTTTACCTTTAAATCGTGTAACTCCTCTTGGTTTGTAACAAAAGGGTTTCTTGAAGAGTATTCTACCTAAGGTAAGGCTTATAGGATGCAGAGAGGGATGTGTAGAGATAAAATGTGAAAATATTGGCCGAACCAATGGCTTGAGAGGTCTGGTAAATGAGGTAGGATTGGGGACCTTTTATAAGAGGGAGGATGGGCACTCTTGGAAAGCCAATAAATATTACTTTATTTTAAAATGAGTTTAGGATTTAAAAGGACCCACATTGATATATTTAGAGGATAAGGTGATAAGGGTTATAAATATACTCTTCCAATAGGTCTTTTACAAGTATAATACTAAGATTTTACATTATATTTTCATTTTATTTAAGTCATTAATTAATGAGGTAATCACTGCATCATCGTGATGTCATAAATAAATTAATTGATTTATTTTCTAAAAATTATAAAACAAATAATATTATGTAGGAAATAGTTTTATCTTTCCAATGAGTTTTATAGTCTGTGAGATCATTTACACAAAAAAATTAATTTTTTTACTTGGGTGATTCATTATTTTGTGATATTCTCTATTCTTTAAAAATATAGAGATAAAGTGTCACTATCACACAAAAGTGATTCCATGGGGTCCCAAATTTTGGCACAAGGAATCCATTGGTCGACCATGACACAACCAGTAGCATAAAGACACATATTCGGGTCATTTGATATTATTATGCTATTATTTTTTTACCCTTAACTACCCTATTACTAATTAATCACGATAATTAATGATAATTACCGTCGTTACTATTCATAATTTCCAAGAACAAAACTATCTTAATTAAATAATTTGGACCTTCTGATTCCAAATAAGGAATCCATCTTACAAAATTCCATTGATAGAAATTTCAATAATTAATTGAAAAATAATTTCTGTTGTCAAAACAAATAGCGGGTTCTTTTTTAAACAATTTCTATGAAATGTTTGGCACTTGTTTATGCCCAATTCCAATGTGAAACTAATCCCAATGACAACCATTGTATTAAATGGTAAAAATATATTCTATTTACACTTTAAAACCAAATTAAAAAGATTCTATAATAATATAATTAAATTAGATGAAAAAAACAGTATTGATGTAAAATGCAGTATTTTTCACTATTGATTTAAAAATGACCATTGTCAGAAAAATACCAAAAAATTATCCAAAGTAAATTTAAATTTCCCAATCATAAATAATAATTTTATTTTTAAAAATAGAACTTATAAAATTAGCAAAAGTTTGATTTAAAAATTGTTTTCCATCAAAAGGCAGTAAAAAAATCTTTTAAAAATATTATTGTATTCCATTATTAAGATTGGATTTATTCTCATTTTAATCCTCTAAAACACAATAGAATTCATAAATAGACCTAGATAAGAATATATATTATTAATTACTTACTTGGGATGTTACACGAAGAGTCTTGGACTATTTGGGAAAGGAAGCATAGAAGGAGCTAATAACCATCCACTCATAGAACTCTTGCGAAAAACACCCTCCCCCATTAAATGGGGGTGTTCGGCACTAAAGTACTCAACATGGGTTGGGCGCGGATTAGAACATAAAAGATATAGATATAATTATAGCTAACAATAACTCATTCCATATTAGGGTTCACAAAGACTAACTTAGGCACAAACAGCCTCATGACTATTCATTCATAAGAACACAACAGTCACGGCTGAGCCACAACTCATTCCCAAAACCAATTACCCATTTAAATACTTCTTGTTTTCATGTTCAATCAATCCCATTTTGGTGAATTCTACAGGAATGGGAAATCAACAGCTATAACTACAATCCAGGGTAAGAGAAACAGCAAAACAACAACATAAACATTCACACCCGATTCTCTTGTGAAGTTACAACAACAAAAGGGGATTAGTGAGATCCATAAAACTACTGGAACCAAAGAAAGCCTCGAGATATAGCCCCAAGTCCACAAAACCCTGAACCAACGATTTCTCAACAATAGAGGATCCCACATGAGTTTGTGTCACAACAGAGCAACCACATGGCTTCAGATTCACAACAAAAAAACGTTCTAAAATGGAGGATCCCATCCTCACCCACTTTCCCTCATAAGCAGTAAGTAGGAAAACACACCCACTACCAAAACAGAATAGGGAAACTTACAGGTTCAAGTACGTAATTCATTAGTTTATCTTTCTATTGGTTAACCGGTGTGATCACACACGGGTTTATGTTCATTGGGAATCCGTTTAACCAACCGAGTTTAGGTGATTAACCAATTTCCTACAAATTTTCATGTTAGAGTAATTAAATCATCATATAAGATATAGTTCATTAGTGAAAAAGGAAGAAACACCAATAGCCATGATTTTTATAGGGCATATGCCCGCATAATTCCCCACATGAATAATTAAGGGTATAGAAAAGAAACAGATAATCGATCACACACACTTCACTCTTTAAAGGTCTATTCATTATATTCATAATGTATGGTTCCTTCAATCCCCACAGTAACAATAGAATACCTACCCCTCATGATTCACAGAAATGAGAGATGAAGGAAAATCCCTACCTGATTGATTAAGGATCAACGTTCTTCTCCATGTGCTAGGAATAGGGGATGCATGACTTGCAGGGGAGGAACTTTGGGAACTCCAAGGACGAGCAAAAAACTCCAGCACAAGTGCACCATAAGTCTCCGGAAGGAGGGATTCTAGGTGCACCAGGGAGAAGAACGAAATTCAGTCGAAAAGGGTAAGGGATAAACTCTAGCATGATATAATAGATGAGATTCTATTGATAAGGATTATGGAAATTTTGAACATCTTGATAATCAGGTTATGGTTTCCCACAAGGTTTGGGAGGTTACACATGATGATATTAAGTTGTTATTTAATATCCCCCATCGGGAAGGTATCACGAGATTTTTAGGTATTAATTATGTGCTTTAAATGGAATTTAAAGTGGTATTAAATCGTCATTATGTCAAAAGGTAAGTTGCAGGAGCGGAAAAGTCAGGAACTGTACGAAAGAACAAATAGGACACAGTGCCACCGTCACGGTGCCACCAGTTCGGTGGAGCATTGTTTTGGAAAAGTAATGGGCCTGGAGGGCCCGAGCCATTACATTCATCCACATAGATAACAACTTATACCTTACTTAAAAAATATAAATGTCTAACCAAATTACCTATCATAATCCCACCATTATCCATATGAAAATTTTAGTTTCAATAAAATACATGAATTTAATGAGTATAATGTTTTAGAAAAGAAGCAATAGTGGGGAGAGGGAACATTTAAATTAAATTTTTCTCCCATTTTCATCATTTTCTGAATTACATTAAACCCAAAACATATAAATTTAACTAATTTGTATGTTAATATTATATTAATGAATTAAAACATATATATTTATTATATTTATTATGTAATTTTATTTTATACTTCCCTTTTAACTTCATTTTTATTCATAATAATGAAGAAATAGTGACAGTTAAATATCATTGAATCATAAAATGGAATGAAATTTTAAAGAATATATCAATTCCAAATATTTTACCAATATAAATGAGAAATATTAAATATAATATAATTATTATAAATTATAATTATTTATGAAATTAAAATTATATTTCCATGTTTTGAAAATCCTAAATTTATTACTTGGGAGAAAAATCAATTAAAAAAATCAAGTTTTATGTTAATATGAATTTTGAATGAAAAATTTATTTTTTGGATATGTACATTACAAAAATTGTATATATATATATATATACTCCACTAATTTGATAGAAAATTTATTTCACTTGTAATTGCATTATATTTCTCTAGATATAAATGATTCTACCTTATTGAAATAATTTTTACGATAAAGTAATATTACATTTCAAAAATAAATTATTTTTCAAAAAAACAAATTGATTGTACTTGAGTTGATTGATAGTCATTGATAAAAGATATTTATAGGAAAAATATCATCCCTATTTTTCATTTGGGATCCAAAAATACTAATATTTACGAATTATTTTTTACTATCCTTATTGAATATAATATTTTGGATGGTTTATTTCAATAGCATGATGGTTATATGTTATCCTTTTAAGTGGAATGCATGATAATGAGTAATTTAGAATGTGATGTGTGTGAGAAAAGTTATATACCTCTCTAATGAATTTGGAAAAATGATATTTCTCAATATATTATTTTTATTATGAGTGAATTGATTCAATTTTATTATAATTATTTGGTTACAATTTATGGAAATGTGTTAATTTTTAACTTTATACATGTTTTTTACAATTATATGTTGAAATAGACCACTATATTCTGATGTTTCATTATTATTCTTGTTCAAAATTCCATTTCTTTTTAGGTGTTCCCCCATTATTATGATTACGTTAGTATTATTATGATATGATGATTATTATTATACTCATCCATAAATTATTCAATTATTTCTCACATTCCATATATGTTATTCCAAACTATTAAAGGACATTTTATCAACCATTTTTTATATATCATACGATCAAGACATGTAATAAAGAGAATATGATATCTCATAAGAGGTAAAATAAGAAGTATTTAAAGAATGTTGGTGTTTTTTTATGTACATGTGATATGTGAATATAATTTTACATATATACTAATCCATTATCTCATGGAATTAAATTTCATAATGTGTTTTTTATTTAAATTTATATTATAGAAAAGTTTGAAAAAAAATTAGTAGTAATAATGTAAATATTAAATTTATACAATATGTATTTGATACATTTTATGATGTTCGATGTATACAAGAGGATACACACCGATCATTGTATTCATAATTTGTTAATTTATTAATTTAATTAACATAATATATTTTTTACCATTTTAATTTCATATTACACTACTGTAATAGTTTTATAAGGTATATTGTGCTTATATAATAGAAAGATAAGATAAAACAGAAGATGGGTATTTTGGGGCCTCATGAAATTACTTATTTGACAAAATTTCCTATATATGAGTCTTTTTTATTTTCATTGAGAATAATAGGAGATCCAAATTAGGTCATTATTAATGAGAAATAGTTACTCTGGTTTTAAAATGATGTTATTGTCTAGCTCAAATAAAGCTCTAATTATTTCACGATCCCGTGCTTATTAGATGCCTAAGAAGAGGATGAGAGTATAAAATAAAACTATATATATTTATTGAAGATAAATATGTTTTAATTTCACAAGGAATAGGCAACACTAGTAGAATTAACTCATGATAATGTTGTTATGGCCACCTTCATGCAACTTAGTGATGTGTTTATCTTTACTTTATGGTCATTGAATAGCCTATCACACTCCCCAATGGTGACTTGTATATTATCTCTTTTTTAATTGACAAATTATGTGATATATATTCTACGATTCTAACACCTCAACACAAAAAAATATCTTAATTAATGAAAAAAAATTATTATGGTGATAGCTTTATTTATAAACAACACTAAGTTGGCTTTTGTTACACACAATACCCTGTTTCTTCGATAGAATATTAGACACCCAAGGGTAACATAGAGTTTATATAATATCTTGAGAAATTATGATATAATTATCATTTTATTATTTTTTCAATTTAATGTTTTGAACTACATCCAATAGACTCGATGAATATATGATAATAACAAAGAAAATTTTACATAATTTTTTTTATAATGGTTGTCTTTCTATCATTTAATGGAGAACCTATTTTAAATGTAAATTTTGACCCTTTTATAAAATTAACATTTCATGATATACATCATTTCGTAACTTTTAATGGAAAAATTATGTTAGGGTGATTTTTTTTATTTTCACGAGAAGATTCATTTCATGATGGATTGTGAAAAATAATGCATTCTTTTAAAACGAATTTTACATTCAACAAAATTATTATTAAACAAATTGTAAATTGGGGTGAAACTATAAATATATATATATTATTAAAATATTATTCTAATTTAGGTCATTGGAGTAATTTTAATTTTGATTTTAGATATAAATACATAATGAATCATTAAACATTTATACCATTAAAACCTGCATTATTGCCATGTCTGTGGGATTAACATTAAAAATAATTTTTCCACTTATGTGATTTGTATTTGGAAAAACATAAATAAATATTATTAATTATTATAATAAATATATTTTAATAATATCAATATAGTTTTGTGAAAAATGAATTTTGAATGTAATTACAAATAATTACAGTGATTAATGTTAAAATTTAGTAACCTAGTGGATAAACATTAATATTAAGTACAAAAACGAGTTATCCACCTATCCTAAATAAAATTGATTCATATATATCAACCATTACCACTCTTGGTTAAATTTTTAAGAGTCATTGAAAAACTAATCCATGAAGGTGACTAATATAATACATTAAGTATGGAAGAAGATAAAAAAGTATCCTTTCATAAATTTATCATATATTATGACTAGAGATATGAAACAAAATAGCATATTTTAGTTTATACATACCCATTGTAAAGATAAAATAGTTATTTTTATCATAATAATTTATTATTATTTTTAAGTGATTATTTAATTACTTAAAATTCTAAATAAATTATTACAATGTTGTCATTTACATAATAATTAAATAAAAATAAATGTTATTATCTATATTATGGTGAAAAAAATTGAATGAATTATTTTTAAACATTATTTTTTAATTTTGTAGTTCATTTTGCATATTTTTGAACATAATATAAGATAATTTATTTATTTTATTGATATTTTAAAATGTAAATTTTGAAAATAATGTTAACATTGATATTAATGTTATTTTATAATAAATGATGATTTATAGAAAAATAAAAATTAAAAAAATCACTATATACTATAAATTTATTTTTAAATTAATATAAGAAAAATTAAATTTTGTATTTATTTTAAAATTTTATTTTATATTGATCATATTGACCCTTTAATAGAAAAACATTTATAGTATGGTTTGGGTTAAAGTAGTGTTTTTTGAATGTTACATGCGCTTGTTTTAAAATTACTTTCCAACCATATAGGGAGTTATATAAATTAAATTAGTTTTCTTATTTATAAATTAATTTTTTGATATATTATAATAATTTTCAAATTAATTTATTATTAATTGTTGATTTACAAAGGTTTGAAAACTAATTACCTTAATGAAAAATAAAAATATAAAAATTAGGATAATTAAATGACAAATGAAAAAATGAATTAATGTTTCATGGGGTGTGAGTGTTTATCGAGCATCAATTAAATTTAATTCATTATTTTTCTATTTTTTAATCAAAAGTTGTATAGGATATATTCAAACCAATTTACATTTTGGAATTTACAAGAATACCAATCTGCATCCACTACAAAAAGGTATTCACTCTTCCCCTTCCTCGCACCTCTTAACAAACATTGACTCATCCAAAACATGAAGAAATAACTTACCAACATCCCTCCCCAAATCCTATACACAATAATATTTTAATAAAGAAAACTAATGATGATTTTTGGTTTAATCCAAAAAGAGTAACTCGAAGAGTATGTAACATTCATCAATGAGCTCTATAGTATTATTTCTATCCCGACCCCTTATGTTATTTTTATATAATGATTATATAATAACCTCAGTATCATTAATATAATTATATTTCAATTCTAAAATTTATATAAACAATTTCAACACATCTTTCAAATGGGATACACAATCACCGTTCATGAGTATGGTGGACCACCGCCTCAAAAACCAAACTTATTCGTTCTTCCATTTCCACCATTCAAGGGTGGAATAATGATGGATTTATAGTTTATATATGATATATATTGTAATTAGTAATTATAAATTATTATCTTATTTTTATATGACACATATCATTATTCATTCAATTTTGGGAAATATTATAACTTTATTTTCTGACATGTGGACTTCCACCTCTTCAAAGTGAAGTGATACATTCACTATATACATGTAATTTTTTAAGGATAGATTAAAAAAACATTTGGTACATAAAATAAATAAATAGGGTAATAGATTTAATATATATATATATATATATATTACTTTTTAATTATGACAATAAAATGGAAGTGGGGATCATCTGAATGCATGACCTACCATCTCCATGAATAGTAAATTTAAATTTCAATCTAATTTTTTTTGAAATATTAAAAGTATAAACATACTGAATTTTGATGATAATTAAATCATTGTTTAAATTTTTTATAGGATTAAATCATGATCTATGTTATTGTAACAACAATTAAAATGTTAAAACATACTCGAAAAACTACTCTATTAACCCCTAAAATAGTGAAAATAATGAATGATTATTACTACAAGAGTAATAAAATATTATAAGAAGTTAAAATGATATATTATATAAAATATTATGGTTCTAATTTATGATAATAAAATTCCAAAAACCATTATATAGGATTTAAATAGATTCTCATCCAAAAAAAATCGTAAGGTAAAGGATTTGTATCTCACTTTTAATATATGTGAGGTAAATTTCATTTTCACCACTTCCTTTTATTTTGTGGTGTACCACCTACCCATTTTCATATAATTTATCATTAATCCTTAAAAATTATGGTATATAAGGACTTACTTTAAATTATATCATCTAATGTGTTTTAACATGAATATTATGAACTAGTAAATGCTATTTTTTATCTCTCTTTTTTGAGATTGTAAACTGTCTCCTAAAATAGTCACATTCTCATAAAGATTTCTTACTATAAATTTTTCTAAATTATGATATAAATGTTCTAGAGTAATGCATATAACTATTTCTTAAAAATTATACATTTTTTATAAATATTTTTCACTTTGAATGATATTTTATTTACTTGTAAAATATTTATCTATTAGTATACTATACTCAATAATGAAATCTAATAAGGAACATTGTTTATGAGTTTAAATATAGTATTCTATATATTAGGAATTTTTTTTAGGAAACACATGTTTTGTAGACTACTTAATGTAATCATTCTTGGTTTTGGACTGGATAATTCAAGATTTACGGGTTACAGACTTGTTAATGCAGGCCCCATTATCCACTAAAATCCTCATGAGATGATTTATTTGGACAATGTAACATAGTTATGCTATCATAAGGATATATATTAATAGTAAAGGTATCATGTTCATGGGAAACATAATTTCAAATAATTATTTTTTTCATTTTTTATGAATTTATTTATTGTTATTGTCCGCTGTATTTTTTTCTTTGACATTTTAAGCATATTCATTTCATTCTCACTTAATTGAATAAATGGATCGTGTTTTAGTTGAATACTATTACATATTGATTAATCCATATCCTGATATTTATATGGAATGATTTATCATTTATTATTTATCCATTGATAATTATTCTCATCGATTCATTATTTAGTCCATTTTATTTACCCTTACCGTGCATTTGATATCACCCTTATTTTCTATCCATTCCACATTATTTGGAGAAGAAATATTTAGTTTTAAATTTCAATGATGATGTTCATTTTTATTTATTTTATATCAGGTTTTATATTTAATTTACAAATGAAATATGAGTATCATGTATTCTATATGGTTTTCAAAAAACTGCTAAACAGATCGGTACTTTACAATTTAATGCATTGTAATTATTCCAATGTAATATTTTAAGGCCCCTAATCAGGGATTTTAGGGTTGGGGACTTATATTATCTACTGAGGGATGTTTAGTATAAAGAATAGAAAATAGATTTTGTAAAATATATATTAGCGAGAATAACCACAAGGTATATTTTGAGGATAAATATCGAAGGATGTACTATAATATGGATATGGTTGAGATTATATGGGTGTTTATATATATACATTCATTTATGGATACCAAATGATATCCTGACTATGCCACGTATGTAGTTAGGGGTAAGAACTCAAAAAATGTTTGTTTGTCCTAACTCAGGAATAATCTAGTAGATGAAATCATTCCATACAACACACATAGTTTGACACTCCTAGGGGATATTATTACGATAATTCACATTTTATTTAAAAACCATTTTAGTGGAGTTAAATGTAATGATATACCCAAAGAAACCAGTATTTTTTTAATGTTTGATTTATGATGAATAAATTTTAATATTAGGTTAATGTTGATAATTTTATGAGATAATATAGTATGTGAAATGTTTTATAAATGGAATCTAGATGTAATAACTCTATCAATATTCATGGACAATGTAGATGTTTCCATGCTGAGATAGTCACTGTATTTGGAATTTTTATTGATAAAGTTATGGATATATTTGGGATTCAGAATTTAGTTTTGAAATATAACATTTTTTTATAAAGAATCTTGTCCCCCATTGAGATTAGCTGATGACAAACTACATTAGGTGATAGAGTCCCCCATCATTTAGTGGTACTAATAATCTTGTGGAAAATGAGAAATGGATTAATGTGTTATGTTAAAATATTTATGGAATTGTGTTATGAGGAAAAACAAAAATTTTAACCGAACCGTGTATTGTTTAAATAGGAATTCGAATCAATGGTCGTCATTTATCCTAAATAATAGAGATGAATATGAAATATAACTCATTGAATGAAAACAATATATGATAAAATTATTTGAAAATTATCTCCCACATGAGAAAAAAACATAGATGAATAGGAATTTTATTGGAATATATCCAAATGATTTAGAAAGTGCATGAGAGTATTAATCTTCATTCACAAGGACAGAGAGGTATAAAACAGATTTCATATGAAACACTGAATTAATTATTGAAAATATCTTTTATTTTTTAATCCAATTATCTGAAGGGTGATGGTGTCACAATCCTTTTCATTAAATGATTAAATAGATTTATACGCTATCAAGGTAGATATATAATTCAACAAGTCTTATGGAATCGAATGGAAGCGAGAAAAAATAGAGAGGAAGTGAAAATAAAATATAATGGTAATAAGGAGGAAATTACATTACCACTTGTGATAAATTTTCAATGAATAACCTAAGGAAATTATTAAAATGATATAGAGTTTGATCTAAGTGTAGAAAAATGGGCCAGTATCCAAAATAATGAAAACGGATGAATTGAAATTTTGTTATTTAGTCTTATAACGACAAGAAGATGAGGAAATAAATAAATTAATTCCACAATATTAATGGGAATATACCTTAGAGGATTCTAAGGTATAATGTTCCAAAATATGTTATTGACACAACCAATATATAATGATTATTGTGGTCATGTATTTGGACCTATAAAATATGATTTAATATTATTTTATTGATTTTGTTATCGTCATATATTTAAAAAATATATAAGGATTATATATAAATAAGTTTTCATTAATAATTTGATATTATATGTTTATTGGTACCAATAAAACTGATCTATCAGCATGTTAAGTGATTTGGAAAACACGTGGACAATGGAAAGATAAACCTTAAGATGTTCCTAATTTTGAGACAATGATTTTTGTATAAAGATATTATTGATATAGATAATGTAATATGGGTACATCAAACTACCTTTTAAATTATTCTAATGTATTGATTCATAATATTTTATAATGGATAAAATATTAATAATTATATATTTAGAAATGATTTTATTGATTGTTCTATTACATCAAAATATGATGAAACATGCAGTATTAAATGAAGTTGAAATATATCAAGGCAAAACTAAAAGATACAATTTATTTATGAAATATAATTGTATATTTAATAATATTCTTTGAATGTGAAGGAATTCCTAAAATATATGAAAAATGGTCTTGAAGAAAACTGTTTCCTAGAATCATTATTTTTTGAGATATCAATGAATGTATTTATAAATGTGGTTCAAGGCACTCTAGTCATCATCTTTCTGCTTAAAATGTTCTCATTCACTCTATATATGAACTTTATAGTTATATTTATAATCCATTTACATGTTCTCACTAAATTTATACTACTAAAAATATTATTATTTATTGACCTTTGATTTTATTCTTAAATATTATTATAAATTTGTTTTATCAACCTTATTTATGATGTGAGTTTTTCAATAAAAGTATATTCAAATATCATACCATAAATTACCGAGATTAGGATTAAAATTAAAGGAATAAATTTATAGAAGGTGGGGATAAAATTACACCCCATTAATTTTAAATATTTTCATTTTATAATTATTATTATTTCTATATTTCATTATAGGCATCCTTATGTTGGCTTGTGTTACACACAATATCATGTTCTTCGATTGTGTATAAGAAATATAGGACCTAGATTAAAGGGTATATAACATCCCAAGACATTATTATACATTTATAAATATAATATATAGTCAATAAAATGTTTTTAAGCTCATAAAAGATATTCAATAGACATATGATAAGAACGAATTTATTTTTACGCCTGAAAATCTATATTTCTTTAAAGGATGTTTTTGACCATTTAATGGCTATCATACATTAAATATAAATTCTGACACTTTTTTAAATATTTTTTGTCCAAATAAACTTAATTATCTAACTATAAATTACAAAATTTGGTTACGGAGATTTTTTGGTATTTTTATTAGATGTTTCATTTTTAATTGAATAGTAAAAAATATTGTGTTTTAATTGAAAACTACCTTTTTCAAATAAAAATTAAAATAAAATTCTATTATAAATTGGTTTTAAATTAACATTAAATCAAAAATAAATATATCTTTTAAAAGTTAGGTTATTAGAATCATTTTTATAATGAATATGGATATAAAATCATAATGAACATTTCGATATTTGTCACTTCAAAAATTCACTTTCTCGCCTCGTCTACATGAATACTTTTAAAATTAATTATTCATCATCTATAAATTTAATATATAAAAAAGGTAATAAATAGTTGGAATCAGATAATTCTTTTTATTATAATAAGATAAACATATTTTTTACCAAAATTATTCAATAATGTAACTAAAACTAATTACAACAATTTAGGTAAATATTAATTTACTTATTTTTTAATCATTAATCTTAAAGACAAATTTACCTAGATACTTTTGAAAAAGAAATTTTGTTAAATTTTTTTTCAATATCTATTATTGGTTAAAATTTTATTATTTATTTTGACACTGTTACATGATAGTGACCTATATAATAAATTATGTAGGGAAAATCACATTAAAAGAACATTCGTTTCCTTTAGCATTTATAAAGCGTTGGGATATTGATAAATCCTCATATTATTTTATATATATAATTTTTAAATATATTATAGTTATATTTATCATAATAATTTATCATTACTTTTCAAAGATGAATTAGTTACTTAAAATTCATATGAAATTTCAATTGAGTGATTATTTAGTAAATCATTAAATTAAAATAAATTTCACTAAAAATATTAAAAAAATTAATGAATATTTGTGATGCCTTATTTTAATATGAATGAGTCTTTTAAAATACCTATGAAATTAATATATTTTAATTCATTTATTTTTCATGATATTATTAAAATATAATTAAGTAGATAATATCAAAATTGAAAATAATATAATCTTAAAATAAATGATATTATATTAGAATAATTAAAATTTATAAAATCACATTATTATTAATTTATAATTATAAAAGTTAAAAAAAATTAAATATGGTCCAGTTATGGACAATTTTATCTCTTTTGTTATTTGACAGAGTGTATTTTCCATAATTCCACAATAATAAAATATTTTTACATTTTTTAATTACATGAGGAATGGGAGACCACTAAAAATTGTTGCCTTTTGGTATTTACAACAATGCCACTCCTCCTCAACTAAAAAATGAAATTCATTCTTCTCATTCCTCATACCTCTCAAGACTGAATCTATCATCCATAAACTACCCAAATTATATTACAATATACCTACCCTAACAATATAAGACACAATTAATTATGAATGTACTCTATGGAATACTTTTTGTATAAACTAGAAGGAATTATACGAAGAAGAAGAAACATTCTTCAATGAGCTCTTTTGTTTCATTTACATCTCAACCACATTATTTAATTTTATTTCATGATTATATAATTACAAAAGTATTTTAAATATACTGAATTTTTTTGATAATATTTCAAAATTAAATTGAACAAACATCCATTAAATTGGGTACATAATCAATATTTATATATATATCAAACTATCGCCTCATTAACTAATGTAAATCGTTCTTCTAATGCCAAAACTAAAGAATGTAATAATGATGTATGTATAGTATATATTTGTTACTATTGTTTTTTATGATATTTTAATTCTTATATAATGAAAAACATTATGATTACTTTTTTTGGGAATAAGATAACTTCATTTGTGGATGCGTGGACTGCTGACCCCTAAATGTGATGTGATTCATTCATGAAATACATGGAATATATTATGGTTGGTTAAAAAAACAAATGTGAAATATATGAAATAAATATGATAATATATTAATTATATATATATATAAATTAAATACTTTTCAAATATTTAGAATAAATAGATGTACCATTCATGTGAATGTACTCCCTATCATCTCAATGAATGATGCATCTCATTTAATATCTCAAAATATTATGGAATATTTGAAATTTATTTATAATGAATATATATTATAATTAAATTATGGATAAAAATATTTATATGATTATATAATGATATGAGTAATAGAAACAACATGTATCAATTCAAAACATACTAAAAAAACTAGGCAATTGACACGTGACATACTTAAAATAATAAAGGGTTATTTAAAAATGGATAATAACATAATAAATGAAGTATATAAATGATATTATATAAATTAATATTGTTCTTATGTATGTTAATAATATTATAAAAACTACAATATAGTATTTCAATGTACTTTCACCTAAAAATAAATGTTTGGCAAGGGAGTTGAATCTCACCTTTTTTACATCTGTGAGATAAAAACCATATTCACCAATTAGATGTTTTTTGGGTTTTATCTACAACCAATATTGATATATTATGTCATTAATTAATTTATATTAATGGAATATATGTTTTAAATTATAATTATCTCACCAAAGGTGTTTTAAAAAGAAATATTTCAATAGGAAAACAATATCATGAAAACTCACTTTCTTTTATGATTGTTATATTTCTCAAAAAACATTCATTTTATAATAATAAATTTTCATTGTAAATTATTATAATTTAAGTTAACAATGATTTTTAGGGTGTATATTTTAATTCTATAATCTGAATAAAATTTTTATATAAAGAACATCTATTTGATGTTATTTTATTCATTGCGAAAATAATGATTAATCAGTATCTATTACTCAAAAAAGATATTTGATAAGAAACTTTGTTTCTAAATTTAAACCCACTATTTAATATATGAGGAATAATTTAGACCTTAATACATGGTATTTGGACTATAAAATTTAATTCACAAGGTTTAGGGACAATTTAACGCTTACCTTATGGGTATGGAACTGGTTAATGCAATCCCCATAATGCATGAATAGTATAATGAGATGAATAAGTTAGATAAATTAGAGTACTATAAATTGTCTTCCAAACAGATCTCAAGGGTATATATATCCTTTTCTAGGGAAATATGAAATCCAATAATTAATAAATTCAGTTTTTTGAATTCAATTACTATTATTTTTTATTGGATTTTTTAATTTACATTATAAATGGAAGCATTTCATTGTGATTTTATTTATTTAATAAAATGTGTTTCATAATTCTTCTATGACATATTAAATAATTATTGCCCAAATAATTATATAAAATTCGTGAAATCTTTCTTAACATTTCATTATTATAATGACAATTTATTCACAATGACTTCTATATTACTAACAAATACTGTTCATTTTATATCACCACTACTTTGTTTACATTCCCCGGGATATAAAGAGAAATATTTTAATGAAGTTCCACTAATGAATTTAATTTAATTTAATTATTAATCATTACTAATTTTATATTTCTTAATGTAATTCGAGTGGAATATATGTAATCTGGTTTTATAAAAATTCTAAAATGATTTTTCATTCAGGACTTGATTCCATGTAATCATTCCAATGTCATAATGTAAGACATCCAATATGGGATTCCAGGTTTATATATATTTATATATATTTATCAATATTGTAGTGCGATGATAAATTTTTTATTGAATTTCATACTTTTTTATGACTAATGATAAATATTCATCATTTTAAATGTTACTTGAAACTATTTTTTTATAGATTAAAATTGTCTTATAAATAATATTATTAATTGATTTTTATTTCCATTATAGAAATTATATCACCTCATAATATTAGTGATAATACATCATATATAATATGAAAGGTGATAAATTTTTAGTGACTTTTTATTTGTGATGAATTTATATAATAAATAACCATTTAAATTAAAAATTAAATTATATACTCCATTACAAAAGACGATATGTGTTTAGTGATTGATGGGTCATACGTCGAGTAGTTTTAGGTCATCTGAGGAGGACAATACTTCATATATTTTAACATCATTATGTAAAAAATATTCACTCTATACTTGAATGTTTTGGGGTATGATCCTTATAAAAGGTATTTTTTATGAAACCTCATCTTTTCATAGGTTGGAAATTCTCTCCACCACGAGTCATAATGGATTATGCTTCATTAGGAAATAACATGTGTATTTTTCAAGATATTTCCCATTTTGGATATATCTTTAATGGTTTCGTCCATATAAACATCATGTTCATTTATCTCAAAATGAATCTTCCTTGAAGAAATAAGAGAAAGAAAATTCTCTTATTTAATGCTCATTCAATAAAATTAAGGAGAACCCTAATGTAATGTAATTCTGAAAACAATTTCATATCATGTTCCTCCAACTCATTCTAATAAATTTTTGATTGGTTATATATGATGTAATGAACAAAAATTGAAACTAAATATATAATCAATTATATATTCTTTATCAAAACAACTTATGTCCCATTAAAAATAAAATATGGGGCCTCTAGTGTTGGAGGTCAATTGATAATAATATAAAGAATTTATTATTTTATCATGACATTATTTTTTATCTCAATCCACCATATTTTTAGGGATATTCATCATTGCATTTTTATTTCCATATAGCTCTCCACATTCTTCAATGTGATTTTAGGAAGAGTGATTGAATTCATTTTATATATTAAATAAAACATATTTAGTTTTCATATAAATAAGATCATATTATTATTAGTGTCGATAGTGTGAGTAATTAATAAAAATTTGAAGATATTTTATTTTAGAAAAATTATTATTGTTATTTACTAACCTACTTAAAGGATATGACATTAGAATATTTTTAATATTTGGTATATTAATTGATTGTAAACATGAATATCCTTACAAATGATATAGTTTTCGAACAAATGAAATGAATGAGTAATATGGAATATGATAAAGAGTATTTTTTTGTAAAAATTTACTTCAGGGGTAAATGAATGATTTTATCATGAATCTAACTTGTAAACCACTTATAGATTGAATTTAAGGAATCACACATCATCATGGTGTGATGCATTAAGGTTTTTTTAAACTGGTGAGATATTTTGGATCCTGAAAAATGGATTCACATGTACTATAATAGACTTATTTCATAACTATTTGGGAAAGATGTCCCATAATTCAACAAAGAAAGAACCCATAAAATCATCATTTGTAAATATATCATGGGTATTTTTTCCCTCACTATGGATAAAATTTTATACTAGTCCATGGACATTCACTTTCATAGAAAACAATTCCAGAAATTGTCAATGTTGATAACAAAAAGAAATAAAAAATAAAGTTGATCATTTTAAGTTTCAATGGAGATAAAGAATCGACCTAGAGTCTTGGTTTTTAATATTTCATATTTTTTTCTTAGTAATGAATTGAATTTCTTCCAAATTGTTTTGAATATAAATAATAATTTTATCCTGATCTGGTATCTCATGTTTTGTGGCCATGTTATGAAACATGTTAGTTGTACAATTCCATGCACAAAAATATTAGATAAAATATTTTTTTAGGTAAAATAGAACACCAATTTAAATTTTCGATAAAATGTAATAAATTTCACATTTGGGAAAATATATTCATTATTAATCATTTAATCACAAAATATGATTTACCTTTTACAATTGTGTAAAAAATAGTCTTTTCACAGTTACTTGTCAGTATGTGAAGAAGGTTTTTTATTCAACCTAATTATTAGTTTACCGTATAAAAGGTTTAAATATTATGAAATGAGTGAAATAATTTGAAAAAATATATATAACCCTATAAATAGATATTATTTAGTTTTGGATACCCCATTATTCATCCTACTAGACTTTAGAATAACCATCAAAGTTAATTTCCAATACACATGATGTAATGTTATTAGAGAAGACCTATTTATAATAATTGATAATCTTAGTGAACATTTATTCAATATAATATTCCTTATAATATATTTAAATGTATCGAAGCTAGAGATCATGATAAATTTAAGATACTTTAGATAGTGACATTGATTTTGTGGAATATATATTAAGGCTTAATTTTTTTTATTCATTGTAGTTTATTTACATTTATTCTATAAATTTATATATATTTATAGTAAAGGATATATTATTTATTAATATAGTTATTATTATGAGAACATTACCAATAGATTTTTTGAATCATTAATATAGATAATAAAAAGATTTTCATCAATAAGTGTACTTAAAAATCAGTGGTGGAATAGTTATTTGTTTCACCATTTTTCATATTCGTTATAATGGTTATAAATTTAATGCATAAAATTTCATCAGAATAAATGATGTAAAAATAATTCCATAGATTCTTATAAAATTATCAATATTCCATAGAGGGTGAATTTCAAATGTCACGATTGTTTTCTTCAAGTCATCTTAGATAATCTAATGATTGTAGACACGCTCAATAAACATATTTGAAATAGCCTTCAATGCATATTTTTGAGGATTTATATTCATATTATATGATTAGTGTCTGGAAAACAGTTCTTTTAGATCAATCAATAGATCTAGATTTTATGATGAGTTAATTACCATATTATTGATATAACATTCAACATTTATTCCATAAAGATGTTTGTTTATTTTTGTGTATTTACCTTGCGTATGTGGCTTGAAAAATAAAGAATATAAAATGTGTCATCCAATAATAGTTTATTTGTTATTTTTTTGGTAAAATAATATGTAATTCTAAAATTTAAAAGATTTCTTATTCTATTTACATCCAAAACACCCATCAAGAACTGTGAGAACATGAAAACCAATGTTTTCATCAATTAATAGTTATATGAATGGAATAGGTGTTCCATCATAAGATAAGAGATTGTTTTTTATTTCCCTAATGTCAGTTATGAATTTTTGTTATACACTTTTCATATTACGATTGAAAAATTTAGAAAATATTTTTTGGTATAATAAATGTCATATTATAATTTTCTAGATAATCTTATCTAAATCAATTTCACTTTGACACAATTAGATGGATTAATAGTCATATATGTTTTTTATAGATGAAATGAATTTATTCAATTACATTATGATAAAAACATATTGGATATGGTCACAAAAGTTTTTGTAATAATATATAGTTTTTTCTTACAGTGTTTTTTAGAATGAAATATAATGATATTACACCTCTACTTTAAGAACCATAAGAAAAAAATATTGTTTGTAGTTTTTAATATATACCCAATTTTATTTATATCATATAAATCATAGGGAAGAAACATTAATATATAGTATATAGGGAATATCTATGATCATGTTCACAAATATTAGATGTATTAAATGGATGATCTTCGTAACATTTAGAATATTTTTCCGGAATATACTAATCATTATGGATAGTGTT
Source organism: Viscum album (assembly GCA_963277665.1). Taxonomy (NCBI): domain Eukaryota; kingdom Viridiplantae; phylum Streptophyta; class Magnoliopsida; order Santalales; family Viscaceae; genus Viscum; species Viscum album. The sequence continues at coordinate 1,882,775,816 of OY728136.1, forward strand.
TATAAGAAGAGGATTGATATTCCGTGTGTTTGTTTGATACTGCGTCAATGATGAAAAAATATGTCATTCTATGTGTGTTAAATAGATAATAGACCATTAAATCATTAATGTTTCATGTCTATGCTGAAAAAATCTTTGTCATGAATACATTTTTATATATGCACTGAAGGATGATATTAATTTTCATGGATTTGAAAAGAATATTTTCTCTTAGAGATAAATATTCTTTAATATATTAATATACATATATATCATATATTAATAACATGATCTAGGAATTGTTCTCATTATTTGTAAGAATAATTTGATTTATCATATTATTACATGTTTCATTATTATGATGGATAAGAAGCTAGTGAGTCTATTTAAAATAAATCTAAGGGTTAAAAAATCTACATATAACCCACCAAAAGTTTCTACTTGGGTATAGTGTTCTAGTATTATGTACTTCTGTTTTATCTCGTAGTACCATCCTTAAATTTATTTGGATGATTATGATTATATATATTTTTTATCTGTATAATGGATTGTAATTTTCTTACCAATAGATTATTTATGGTATTGATTGTATGAAAATGACATTGTAGCACAAAGATGAATTGATGACCTTCTTAATAAGGAATTTACAGTAAGGAATTGAAAAATTACTATGTAATTGGATCCATACACAAGATACATGAATTATGTACTAAATTTTTACTTCTATAGGTGGTTCTATTCACAATTATCATTACCCAAAATTTACAAGATTGTATGATCCATATCATTTACATAAAAAATAAATGGTAGGGCGATTGATCTTCGGTTTTATTAATCCGTAAAACATTATTTACAAGGGATTAAGTGATATTACTACTATTTAAATAGATATAAACAAATAAGTAGATTAAATTAAATTTTATAGTTAACGAATAATATATATCATTAAATGAAATTCCAAATGGAGTTAAATTGATCTCATATCAGTATGAAATGTTTTGATAGTATCCACTTCAACATTAAATACACGATGTTTTGTAATAACATCTACAAGGGTGTATTTGTGTTGTTTTGAGATATATAGGGTATCTAAAATAGGTATTCATGATATAATAGTAGAAAAAATGTTCAATATTATGTACTTTTGAGTAAATATACTTTGATTTTTGGTATGCATGTAATCATGATATTCATGTACCAGAGGATAAGATAACTAATGATATGACAATCATGGATATGAACTACTGTGTATTTTTTTTGACAATTTTTATTAATTGAAAAGTAAATATCCCATACATATATTTCATACTAATATTATTCCTATTATATGATCAATCCACATTCTTGATAAGGGTAGAGTGATCATTCGAGAGTCAAGGATCAGAATGTCACTTTTATTGACCTCGTTGAATTTATATTATTCTTGTCTTGATAACAAGTACAATTTAATGAGTGATCTTACTATGGATCTTATTGTTATTGAGGTATACCTAGAATTACCATAGATTCTTATATTATAGATAATAAAATAACATATTTCATAGAACTCTTTTTTCCACATAATTTTCCATTAGTTGAATTTTAGTGGAAGAGTTAAACTAGTGCATATCATCAATAGATGATTGCACTTTTTGGCTGGTTCATACCCTTATTGTGAAGGGGTAATAATGTTTATTCGATAATGGACTAGCTTCGAGACCCATGAATCCAACACTTATAGATTTTTCACTACCAATTAATAATCAACCTTTTAATTAGTTTCAATGTAAAATATATTTATGAAAATATTTAAAGTGATCTCTGGTCATTATAGGATGATTTAGTCAGTATCTAACAATAAAATGTCCATGATTAACATATTTATAGTAACTAATACTATAAAGACATGAATTACGATTATTTGATTCATCTCTCCATTTTTTTAATTTCCTTTAGTATAGTTACAAACAAATATACCAAAGGTTAATTGGAAATACCCAACAATAATTTTCCTTTACCAACAATAATTTTATGTTACACATAGAATAAAAACAATCATAAATAATGTTACATAATATTTAATGGTTGGGATATATTTATGAAAATCATTTATGTGTAATTCATCAGTTTATTATTATCTAATAATGAGATCATGTGTTTTTCTAAGGAAGAGTTAACGTATATCTAAACCGAAATAATATATAATGGAATATTTCTATGTGTACAATTATTGAAATAATGAAACCTATTTTTCTCAAAAAATTTATGTGTGTATTAGTTGTTGATGTGGTTTCAATAGAATTAACATCTATGTACCTGATCATTACATGTATTAATTTTCAATAATATTAATAAAGGTTCTTATCAAGAAATGATTATTCTTCAACGTAACCTAGTATGTTATAATTTCCTAAGAATAAATTTCACACTTAAAGGTTATTTTAGTTCTATTCAATAATGAAAATATGTATGTACAATGATAGTATTTTGAATATATTTTATATATCATGTTAATATAATTTTAGAGGAAAAGAATGTTGTAGTTTTATTTAAATTTTTTGTAATGATATAATTATCTCAACGGATTAGGAATCACTAATACAACCCCTAAACAAGCTTGTGAAAAATCAATGTACATATTTTAAAAATATTAAATGTTAGTATTTTTTATAGAATTTAAATTTTCTAAGGTTATTTATCTATAAAAAATTATTTAAATTAATTATTTATATATTAATATTAAAAACACATTTAAATATTGATGTCATTGATGTGAAATTATTTGAATAGTATTAAAAATTAATTTAAGGACATTAACTCTACAAACTATATAATTAATTGTCATAAAAATCATAAATTTTTTTTATATTTAACAAGAATTTTTTGATAGTATAGAAAATTATCCAATTATTATCCCCTTCCTAAACATGATATGTATCTTTCTCCATGGTATGGATTAAAACGGTTTGAGAAGGATTAGAATATGAAATTGTTATTAGAATAACCTAATTTTTTTATAAATCCTATTAATTCGATTTATTGAGACCCAATATCATCCTGCAATGTATGATTAACAAATATGGATTGACTTCTTCTTTAAATTAACCATATAATATTTTAAATGTAAGAATCGTTACATGTGTGTCACTACCATCACATATAAAATGTAATCTATTAAATTCTTGTCGTCACACAATTGAGGTAAAATTAGTAGGGTAAAACCATAAAAAATACCTTATAAACTATATTATGCAAAATATAGAGGTGACGATATTTGTTAATGGTAATCCCAATGGTCCACAACAAGATAATTATTAAGAAAATATTATTATTCTTTTATGATATATTATTCTCTACCTTTTGACCCTCCCTTATGTTATAAGGCAGTAATGTTGCCCATGTTTACATGTGGGACACCTCATTCATTAGGAAATGTTATTCAATTTCAATTTTCACATTATATGGATGATCTAATGGATAATGTTTTTGAATAAATATGATATATATGGATTATATTTGTTTCGGAAGAGTTGAATTATTATTTAACATTATTTCCATTCTATCCATCGAAAAGTGAATACATCACTTCTGTATATATACACACTACTGCCTCCACATAGTAACGAAATTCATTTTAATTTTGTACCATATATGAAGGATTAGAAATGTGTAAATATGGAAAAAATATTTATATCAAATTATTATTATTTTGGGAAATGTTGAAAACATGAAAAAAGTGCATGTAAAAGAACTAGAAACCCGAACATTCAATAATAATAAAATAGTGAACAGCAACATGATAACGTTTATCTTGAATTTTTAGTAAAAGTGTAATCCTAAGTCTTATGTGATTCATATTTAGTATGATAAGTGCAAATATGGTTGGTTTAAACATTTATAATATATATATATATGTTATATGATTCTATTAGTTTGTATAGTGAATGAGATCACTTGTCTTAAAGGGTTTTCATCCAAATTTTATTTTGTTGAGTCATATTTCCTATTTAAATCTTATATCATTTCTTTTTTTTATATTCTACCCTTGATTATATTTTTGGAATATTTTCAAAAAATATAAGTTTATTTATATATATATATTTTATTATTATTTTTTGATTTTTAGATTTAGATATTACTAAAAGAGTAACAATTAATCATCTCTATATTTTTGCATTGAGATATGCTTCATGTTATGAAAATATCTGTGTTTATAAATTTTGTATATACTCCAAAATTTTCATATTATATTATGAATCAATTAATATTAATTTCATATAACAATACATTTTTTTCACTGAAAGAGGTTATATTTTGAATCATGCCATAATGGAATGAGTTTATGTTAAAATATCATTTCTTATTGGGATAACCTATTTTAAATTATCATAAGGTAAATTATAAGATCCTTAACATTTATGATAAGAATATTTTTTATATAAGGGTTATATATGGGGTTTTCAATTCTTCCTTTCATTATCCTCTCTTGTTTATTTAAATTTTTTCAATTATTTTTAATGAAAATATAACCATATTTCTTCACATTGGACATAATTTTTTAATGTATGCATTTTTTAAATTTTTTTGATAGAATATCTCACCTATACATTGAATGTTTTAAAAACTCCTTTTCAATTCAATTTTAATTCATATTAGATGTTTTAAAATTGATTACAGTATTAAAATTATAAAACAAGACACCTTTTTTACATTTTTTTACCAATGTTTGAAAAGAATCGTTATTTTAACGTTTGGTTAATGAATTCAATTTCCCATAATCGTATATATTATTTTCTATGAATCCTTTATTAAAACGTTCCATGGATATATTATAAGAAATAATTTTTGTAAAAATGTTGGAATTTTATAATGTTTTATAATATTAAATTAATATGATATATTCCCTTATGTTTAGATATATTTTAAAATTCTATTATAATTGTTTTTTATCAATGTCAACATCATGTGATAATTAATATACTACAGTAGGGATATTTCAAAATTGTACCACCAATTTTTTTTCATTAGATGAATAATTGTGGGGATGATGAAACAATTGTTCTATAAAACCCATTAATATCACACTGGTTAATTACATTATGATGATATCATTATGAAACATGTTTTTTTAATAGATAATTAGGAAATCAATAAATAATTAATTATTCTATTCTAACATCCACATAATTTAAATTTATGTATTATGATATTGTGAAAGTGAGATATTTATGAAACATAAATTTCTCCATATATTTTTCTAAGATTAAATGAGGATAGTTTGTTAATGTTGTGTAACACTTACACATTGTTCCCATTTTGGTAAATATTTCCTTCAATAATATTGATATCCAATGCTTATGGTAAATATTTATATCACATAATACAATGTGATCATGAATTTTGAGTGAACAATATTCGTTATGGCACTCTATTCACTTTGATAATCTTCATACTGAACCTTAAATAAAGAAATGATTTGATTGGTAGTGAACCTTGTACATAATAGACAATTTTTAGCCGTTATAATCTTTATAGTGGTCTTTTACCAGGGATATGATTTTGTATATTTATGTGTACTAAAGAAAATTATGACTTATACATATTTTATAATATGGATCATGATTTATTATTGATTAATAACCACTATTGTATATTTTTTATGAAAATAATTTTTTCAAGGACACATTATTAACGATCATTAATAGACTAGGTATGAAAATTAAAAAGTTATCATCATTCACTCATGAAATTATAAGTATATTATTCTTATATATGGTCATTAGTTTATATCACCCATATATAGAATTATTGTGATATGTGGTTACACGTTATTATTTTTCCAGTTCTATATATTGTAAATTATTATATTCTGTAAGATATGGGTATAAGAGTATAAAATTTTGATAAATTTTTGGGTAATGTTGATGTATTCTAATATAACAATAAAATCTACGTATAAAGGTAAAACAATTAAATTCTGAAAAAAATATAGGTTTTGTTAAGTATTTTTTTTTAACTCTCTAAAATATTAATCGTAAAAAGTATTGGATATGTATGGGACTTAATTTGAGACATTTATATTCAAATTATGGATGATTAAAATTTGGTATGTTTATATGGTATAAAATATACTATGTAAGGAACGTGTTTGTAGCACTATATCTTGGTTTACGAGTCTCATGTATCATTACATTTGATTAGTGGAGAAATTGAACACTATATCAAACCACCTAGTATATTGGGGGATGTGTATCCATCCTTGGAAATATTATCTTAAAATTATATCTTTATTTTTTCAAGTATCATTCGATTAGAGTGTATCATTAAAAAAATTATGGATTGAGAGGATGTATGTGTTATGTGAACTTTTTAGGGCATCAATATTTAAATGATTATTTATCAATATATGGCGGACCGCTTGAGGAGTAAAATTATGAAAAGATATATGATTGTATTATATTTAGCTAATTTTGGATTAGGGAGACTTCTATATCGAACACCATGGAGAAGTGTTCTATGGTTCATTCAATAAAAGATACAATTTTGAGGATAATCACTATTGTAACTCTGATTACCCCCACATGGATGTACTGTGATGTTAATATATTCTTGATCATTGACACAAGGAGTATGTTAATGTCTATTTATAATTTTAGTGCATAAGGGACATTACCATTTAGTACCACATGGTGGACCTCTATAGTTTTATTTTGTAAAATCATGGATAGATCCATCTCAATGGTTACCATGGGGATTTCCAATAAAGATTCATGGTTGTTAATTTCCATAGATACAATCTATGTTGTTTACCGTAATATCATCAAGGTGATAATGTACCGAACAAGATATTTTTTATAGATTTTATATTTTTTTCTAAATTAATATATTTGTGGAAAAATTAAATATATTTGTTTTATTTTGATATCTTAACCAAAACATATATATATTTTCAGTCTGTAACTATTTTTTTGGGGAATTGTTGATATAATTTTTATTTATATACTATGATGTCAATGTAAAAAATTATACTATAATTAAATAATAAATAATAAATAATTCAAAAATAATACATTTCATTATTTCATTACCTCAAAACAATGGAATGAGTGGATGTATTATATTTTAAATTAAAAATTTATATATATATATATATATTTCATATTAATATATAATTTATAGAATAAAAAATATGCACCATGTAAAAAAATGAACACTAATTTCGTTGATTAATGTAGAACATTACACAAGGAAAAAAATATTACCCATAACGTATAATATATTATAAAGGGATAATATAAAATAATATACACAATACTTATAATTTTAAAGATCAATATGGTTGTGATCAAATAAATATACCACAATAATGAGCAACGATGTATATAGAAAATTAAAATTTGTAATATGACTAGAATTATATAAACGATATTGAAAAACATGAGATCAAATATTGAAATGATGAATAAATTAAATAAGTGAAATTTATATGATTTATTAATCCAATATGAGTATTGGAATACGAAAATGTACATTGGAATAGTAACCTTATCATTAAGAATAACAACTTCCCCCTTATAATAGTAACTCAACCATTGGAAAACTGAAATGAACAGTATATAAATTTAACCTGAATATATATTTATATATATATATTAATTCATGATAATAAATATTCAAATTATCTAACTAAAAACTAATATAACTAAAATTTAAATAAATTATATTTTATTATTCTAAAACCAGAAATATAGTTTAATAATAGTCTTTAAAATGTACATATGTTTGGAAATTATTTTAATAAAGTGAATTTATATTTCTAAATTATCTCATCAAAACTATCTAAAAGTAGTTTTTTTAATTATGAACAACATAAAATTTTGGTTGATAAAATAATAATTTTTTTTTCATAAACTAAATGTATGTGGACTTATGAATAATTTCTTTATGAATAATAATTTATATAATGGATATAGTGTCCAAAAATATATTTCAGAAGATAAATTTGGAATATAAAAATAATAAATTCAAATTCCAATCTTATAATTTACTTTCAAATGTCTAAAATTATAATTCCTTACATGTAAAATTTTTTTCTTAATTTTCTTTATTATTTATAATTGATATATATAGTTTTATAATGATTTTAATGTAAACCCATCTCTATTTTTAATCAAATAAATTTCATGGAGTCAACTAATATAACTATTTCAAGTCTCACATTTGATGTAAAAATACCCCGTATCACCCCTTTTAATGATAAATTTCCAAATTTAGTAAATTTCTTGTGATTTTATCAATTTGTTCCTCATAATTAACCTATGATCTAAATAGATATTTCTGTATAATCTATTGTTGTGTATCTATGAATAATGTCCCTATATAAGATCAAACATCAAATATTAGGTAAAATTAATTCTTTTATTTTTAATTTATATTCTTACATTCTTCAATTCACACTACATTATCAATACCAATACTCAAAATATATAATAATGAATATATCAACTTTTAAAATTTATTTTTACACAACTGGAAAAATATTATGAACTATTTGTAATATTTAGATAATGTATCTTCTACTCATTTGTGTTACTTACTAAATTTTTTTATTTATAAGGGGGTTTTAAAATAAATATTTTTGACAAATCATATATATTATATATTGGTATTATGTACTTATTGTTTTAATAATATTATAATTGATTATTACAGAAAATTTTTAATTTTTATTCAATGAATTTCTCTCATATTTTAAAAATGTATTGTCAATGATCAGTGTACCAGCTATGAGGATGTTTTCCATTCATTAATTATCACATCCAATATGTATTTATATCACAACTAATATATATATTATAAATTATTGAATTTAATTATTTGTAAATAGCTATACGAAATTTTTATAATTATATATAACAGTGAATTATGAAAAAGAAATAAAAACATTAATGAGATAATTGAATCAAACATTTAATCAAACTATGTTTTCTCTAATTAATGGTAAACAAGTAAATTTAAATTATTAATAATGTTAAATAATAATATAAATTAATTTAATATTCATCAATATAAATGATAATAAAAATATTTTTTATATAGGTCATTTAAATGTGAAATAATAAAATTATACATAATGTATTGTAATTATTATCTCATAGAAATATTTTTGTGTTAATTATCCCTTCCTTGTTCAAATATATTTTATGATGATTTTAAACTACAATATTAAAGTTTCCATATTAATATTTCTATCAATATATAAAAAATTTATAGTTTAACTAGTTGATTTATTCATTCTACTTGTCCTTACAAATCTCAAATGTGACTCAAACTCTACTATACAATTTTTTATTATCCATTATTTGAATCTATTTTTTAATATTCATATTATAAAATCAATTTTATTGTATTTATTTTAAATGTAGATTTTTTGTATTTTTATTCATGGTTTCAATCCGATGGATGATTTAAGATACATTTATAATTATTTTGATAAATCCATTATTTTCATAATCTCTCATTGACTCATCAAATAATTTTTCTTCTTATTTTTATAGACCGTTATATTTTTTAATTGTATCAAAAATGATAAAGGGTATTTTTTCCCATATTCCTTTTGGAATAAGTATTTTTAGGTGTTTCTATATTTTATTATTTTTATTTATGAAACACAATCTTTTTTCATGTTTAATTTCACACTTCTAATTGATGTACATTTTCAATAAACCTGCAATGAATCATTATCAATATATAATAATTTGAAGGGTTGGAAAAAATTATATATACCTATAGTTAATTTGTTAAATTTAATATGTTATGATATCATAATATACTAATATTATGTAGTTATATTTTATAAAAATGATACACATATACATGAAAATTCCCTATTTATGAAATATTTTACATGGACATAATGCAGTTTTATTTATTCATTACTTAATTATTCACTAGTATAAATAATGGAATTAATTTTATGATGTCTTATAGTTATTCATGTTTCATAATGTTATCATATTTATATTTATATTTTATTTCCCACATTACAGAGTATATTCTTCATGTTTCCATTTATTTTTAAATTTACATTTTAAATAAACCTTTAATTAATTTATCCCCACAATTTCATTATATGTATTAAGAAGAATCCATTGAAATTTATGGGGATTTATAGTTATGTATATGAAAGATATATATGATATTATATATGTTTATGATCAAGTATATATGTATCCCTTAAAGACAATAAATCTTGGAATCAAGGAATGATTGATTGTAATATATATTCTTGTAATATAAAACAATTATATGTGTGGTGCAACATATTTGGACATAACGATCTATGGTATCCTCATGGACCCCAATAGTTGGTACCATATAAAGGATTTATAGATTTGGTTAATATGATTTTGTCTAGAGGACCTCTATAATAATGGATACTCTCCGTCAATGGGAATTAATATTTTGGTTGAGTCATAAACATTCATCCTAGATTTTTATAGACATTCTAATTAACGGTTTCTATGAAAATTTATAATGTAATTTTTTGATTTGATGACGATTATCATGCATAATGGATGTTTCATAAGGATTTTCTTTTTTATGAATATTTATGATTATGTTCCCTTTTTGTACTCCTTAAAGATAACCACAGTTTTATAGTTAAGGGTATATCTTATGATGATATTAGTAAGTTTTAATTTTCTGTTGGTGTGGTTTACCATGAAAATTAGTTAACCTCTAAGGCTATTTCATGTGAGTCACATATACATAATAATTTTTTACCTTATTATAATTGTGGTAGGGAAATAAATAATTGAACCATAATAATAAGAATTTCTTTTTGGTTAGTGTTTTTATGTTGGGGATTCCATCCCCATGATGGATTATTAACATGGTGTTAGCCTCTATAGCCCCAAACCCTATATATTTAATGTATTATTTCTTGGGATATAGTTATGGACTTATAGTGTTATTAAAAAACTATCTCATTCACTATATATAATTGAAACCACTAGTTATGTGAATATAGATATCAATTAATCCATGATTATAAAGAAGTAGAAGAAAGTGTTTGTGGTTTTAAAGGTCAGAATTTCATATGAATTATAGCTTCCAAACAATATTTCTAGGATAATAACGAAGCCTTTTTCCATATTTTGTGTTAGATAGGGATTTTATTTGCATTATATAGGATAACTCATATATAGTAAATCCATCAGTACTATATTAAAAATGAATATTCATAGTTCATCATTAATAGTCAAGGTGTAATATCTTACATTAGATTCACCCTTTTTTTTCTCAAAATATTCTATCAGAATAGACCAAGTCAGTTTTGTTCATATAATTTCCATATTGAAAATAAGGGGATGATTGGATAACTCATCCTATAATTTATATTCTAGTATTATCTAGAAAAATTTTATAGGTTCATGAAAACTACTAAAATCCTTCTCAAGAATAATATCTGTTACATTTTGATAACATAGAATTATTGAAACTAAATATTTTAATGGTAAACTATAAAAATGTAATTTGAATATCCTGATACATGGAGATATGTCATTTATTAATATATATATTTATGAATTTTAAAACGGTACAATGATGTTTCATTCCACCCAAGATAGTGTATGGTTTTATTATAATGAAGAAGGTAACATTATAGATGTATTTGGAATATATAATGCATCTTATATATCTTCAAATATTGAAAAATCATCTTAGTAATGTGTCATAATTTAAACCCATATGAAAATAAATGAAACATGGGTTAATTAGGAAAGTATTTTTAGTTTGGGGGTAGAATAATGATATATATTTTCACACTATATGATTAGTAAATATCAAACATTTAATAGAAATGTGAAGGTGGAGTCAATCCATAAAATGTTTGAATCAATATGAGTAGTTGTAGAGTTAAAATAGTTTGATAAAAATGAAATGAAAATATCTACCATATTATTTAATATATATTACATAGATAACAGTTATTTTATTGGTTTCTCAAGATGGGGGATCTTAATTATTGAAGGAATATATAATTAATTGGACTTTTATGATCAATAATAAGAAGAGGAACATTATAGGGTAGTCAACTAAGAGATATAATGTTTCGATTTTCAAAGAGATATTCTATTAAATGAGATAGATGATTGAATAAAATCACAATGTCATGAATTTATGAATATAGAGATATAAGGCTTAGAAAAGATGGATTTTCAGGGAATATACCAGAATAAAAGGATTTCCCTATGTTCATGAAAGGTAATTGGGAGAATAAAATATGCTTCTCCTATATAGGTGTATTGAGTTATTTAGGATAAAAATGCATTCTTTGGAGGTTAGGTGAAATTGGATTGGAAAAAGGGGATAGGGTGCCAAATCACCCTTCACAGAATCCATTAAAACGATTATCATAGGTTTCATTCACTTTTATCTATAAAAATAATTTTGATAAAGTAATAGTTTATGATAAATATGGTTATAAAATATTTGGTTGACTCATGTAACCCAATTCAAATTATATTTCCATTAGGTTTATACTTATATATCATTTATGGGAGTCCATAGTGCGATACAACAATTATGTTGGGGATTAAATAAACTTGTGACATCACTTCTCATTTACTTCTCTCCCTATAAAAAATTGGAGACAATGAATTTATTTATAAAAAGAAAATTTTGCAATAATGTGAAGTGTGTGAGAAATTTCATACCTTAAAGGTGGAGAGAACGTTCTACAAGGATTTAGGTTAATATAGTGGTTTAGAGTAGGGAAGTACATTTTTTTGGATTAGAATGTATAGACTAGTTTATATTAGATTATGAACATAGTATTCTCCTTTCTTCCATTTTTACATTGAAGAGGTATCCTCGACTCTATTTTCTATATCTTTTTGAATTTCAATATATAAAATTGTATGAATATGTTTAACAATTCAGGTTTTCCAATGACATCAAATGTATACTTGTATTAAATAATAATCTTTCCATCTTGGATCCTTTAAAATATTAAACAAGATATTACATATCGTTTTTATATAATATTAGTTCTAATAAAAACATTATTTATGAATAATACCATGAATAAATATATACGTGGGGGTATTGGAAAAATTTATGAAATGGTACTCTGAAAATGATAAATAATTTTCCTTGGAACCCTAGAAACTAATCTAAATAGTTTAATGGAAGGGTTTAGAAAAAAAACATGAATATTGTTTCTAAAATAATAGATATTTTCTCAGATATAGAGGCATATGAAATTAGAAAACTGAAATTTCATGTTGATTTTACAAAAATAAACTATAATTAGAAATTGAGGGGAAAAAAGCTACCTAACATTAATCCTCCTAATAACCTATAATAGATTCATTAAATACAATGAAAATCATTATAAGATATTTAAAAATTGAAATAGGTTGAAAAATATAATATGTCTCTATATAATAATTGGAAATGAGAGGAAACTATAATATTAGTTTAGAAATATGGAAAATAAATTAATAATATTTATTTTGATCATTTAAAAAATAATATTAAAATATTCTCTTTTAAAAAATAATATTTAGTTTTTCTATATTAAATTTTCAAAAAACACCACGATATTTGATCAAGAAACTATTTTATTGACATAAAAACAGTTTGAAACTATTTTTCCTTATAATTAATAAATTATAAAATATAGTGTCTCGAAATAGTATTTAATGTAATAAAATGTGTTTTATGATTTTTTAAATTAATTTATTGTTCGGAGGTTGATTAATGATAGTTCGATTATTTATTTATCTAATAATAAATATATTAACTCATGATTATTATCAATATATTTGTATGAAATAAATTTTCAATCAAATTATACAAAAAATCATATGATATACGTACTCATAATTTTAATATAATACTCGAAATTAAATACATTATAAAAATACACCAAAAATTAATATATGTTATTTTTACATGATAATACAAAATTTTAAATCCATAGATTCAAAACATATATTTAAATATAGAAAATTTAAATTTTAAATAAATATTTAATGAAAAAGGTTCTGGTGTAACAAAATTTATTTTTAACAACTACATCTCTATTTCAACATTCTTACTAATTTTAAAATTACCATCATATCCATTTTAATGGTTTTAAAATGGAAATATAACCTTATAAATTACTCTAGATTTTTTCATTAAAAAATAAATTGTCTTATATTTAGTTTCATTATTTGAAATGTACATTTTTAAACTAATAATGTATAAATTATATTTTTCTTCTTTTTGAAATAGTTAATTTTCATGGAATTAGATATAGAAAAAAAATTTCTTATAGTAAGATAATTTTCTATATATCCACAATTAATCCAGGTATTTTTGTATAATTTTTCATCATTTTAAAAATTTTGATACAATAATAAAAAACTTCTTTTTATTTTGTATTTATTTTGTAATTTATTATTAAAATCAGTTTATATAATTCATAAATTAAAAAAATTAAATCACAAAACTTATATTAAACGAAATAAATTTAAATATAAGAAATATGATCTTACATTATAGCCAAAAATAATTCTCCCCTGCCAAAATTTTAATAAATTTAAAATCATAAAAAATTATTGGAAATTATTCATTATTTATTCCTATAACTCTGGTGTTCCATTATCAATCTTATAACCCATCAATATTTAATTTTTCCATTTTTTCTTCTTATTTAAAAATATATAATCTCTATGATCAATAATTTCAACATTATATTACTTGTATAATATTATTGTCTATAGATAAAAACATTCATTGTTCATTATATGCTAGCTCGTGGAAATATATATCTATAATTGAGATCCATAGAAAACATCATGAACATAAAAATTTTTGGGTGAAAATATATACCACATATTACACAAATATAGTTCACTTTAGTGTATCAAAGTTACTAATAAATCATGGATTTATCATTCTATACCTATTTAATTTCAAAAAAACATTCCCCGGATATGTTATTAAAAACACTCATCCACTAACATTAAACCGAATATATAATCCCTTTTTTCTATTCATGGAACATCTAAATTATATGATATTCTTTGATACATTGTGGAATATACTTCACCATCCCCATTGTGGTTTTCATCAAATCTTGTCCTAGTATATTTTAATTTTTAGCACCATCCCAATTATATAGTGTAAAAAATAGCATTCCATAAACATCCGTAAAAGGTTCTATTTAAATATTTCAATGATAATAATTTTATAATAATTTGATCAAAGAATGGTATTTATTTAATTTCCCTATATATCAATAGAATATTTCTTTATCACACCCTCTAATATACAGATTTTTTATTTAATATATTAAATTAGTCTGAGGTTAATCTATAGTGTTTAGATATAACTATTTCATTACTATAACTGAATACATCTACACAAGTTTGATAGGAACCATGGATCATAATTTAAAATATAATGTCTCGAAATTTACAGGTTATTATTTTTAAATTATATGGAATTATTTCGAGACTACACGCTCTAGCGGCTTATGATTTTAAGGTCCACTGAACCCATCATGGAATTTTTAAATTTTAAAGCTAGTTTCATTATACACATTATTGGGTTTTTATAAATTTTGAACCAATGATCTTATAAAAAAAATGAGGGTACTATTGAACTCAGAATGCTGGGATTCACATAAAAAGTACTTATCATTGTCCAAAAAGGGCCGAACAAAAAATTTTAATTTTGGACCTTTCGAAATAAAGTTAAATAACTATAAAATGATATTTTATTTCATTTCCTCACCCAAAGAGCAGAGGATGGTGGCGCTGTGATGCGAAAGTGAGGCAATGAGGTGGTTCATTAATGGAACTCATTAATGGCTCATAATTGCACGACATAATTACCCATTAAATGACATGTAACAACTACACTGTTTAATAAAGGAAATAATATTATGACGTAGAATCGCAACGTAAGTAAAAATATGTGACATGTTTTATTTTAGTTTTTTGACGTATTGGAGAGACTACAATAAATAGGTGGATAATTCTTTGACCAACCACCACTGGTTTTCTTCTCCCATGATTAGCAAAGAAATCTATCACCGAAATATGATGAACACCATCAACGAACGATGAAGAATTCCATTGATAAATGGAAAAGACCACTGACATATCGAGGATCGATGATATCTTGGAGCATCTCCCCCCATTATAGACATATCCTAAATTCACAAAAGGATTTTGATTTAGTTTGTTTTCCCCCATTATTATATTCAATGATGCACTTAGATCAACCCCTGAACAGGTTGATATGCGGATCATAAATTCTTGTGGGATGGTTGATTTGTGAGATTTCTTTATCTAGGTTTAAACTATCACTTATTGATTGAATTGAAATCCCCAGACATTCACTTGTTTTAATCCACTAACATGGAGGCTGAATGCTGGTATAAACAAGGCATGGGTCTCTTCTAACATTCTTTCTTTGTGGATATATTCCCAAGTGGCGATAAGAGGAATATGTGGCCATGTTATGGATGGTGGTGACCTGAGAAGCCTAATGGCTCAGACAGATGGAAGATCAGACCATTGGAGAGGACCTAGAGGCCCGCATAAGGTGTCGATGGTGAAGTGGCATCGGTGGTCGGGAGTAGTGGCTGACCCTCACCATCCACCTAGAAGAGGTTGCGCCACCACGGGGGAATCATGCGTGAGGAGGAAGTTGGTCCTCACTGGCCACGCTGGAGGAGGTGGCCCGCCCGTGGGAGCCGTGGGGAGAGGAGGCAATAGAAGAGGTGGAACCAGAATGGCGCCGCATAAAAGCATTGTCCCACGGTCACCCGACCAAGGGAGACAGAGGCGCCATGGATGAGAAGCAAGGAATGGAGGGTATGAGGCAGTGGTTGTCACATATCGGGCGCCCACCATCGATAATCCCTTAGTAGACCGGGATTCTACTGGTGGGACTCACCCACAGCCAGTAGGCAGTTCCAAACCCTCTCATAGTGGGCCGGTCTAGTGACAACGGGATGAAAAAGCACCCAACGGGCTGACCTATGACGACATGACGGTCCCGCACCCCGCAAGCCTGACCCACATCAAATTTCAGAACTAGGTCGCTAGGCTACCTGAAAGGCCAAACCCTCAGCCAAACTCGGCTGGTTCCAGTGAGGCCCATTGGGGCCTGGGAGACTATCCATTATTGAATAGATCAACACATAGTCGAGTAGGGTTAGGTTGAGAAATTTGAATTAAACTAGGGAATGTGGGAACCTGGTCCGAGTTGGTTAGGTTGGTGCGACCGAGTCATACAAGGCCAAGACGTAACCATCCCAATTATCTAATTGATGAGTTATTTAAGGCATTGTGACCCTATCAAATATGTAGATATTTTTGTAATATATAAATATACCTTCATGGAAGTTGATATGTGATAAATGGATTGAGGAGAGATTCTCACAACTATGATATATATGGAACCCTTCGGTTGGATGAGACCTGAATACTGCTCACAAGTGACTTTGTATTACTTGACTATGGAAAAGTGGGAGTCACCTCTTTGTGACATTGGAGGACCATGATGGGAGTGAGACTATGTGACTCAGTAGACCCACAATATGTTATGGGGATGAGTAACTCAACTAGACATAGTGGAAAGCTCCTCTATGTGACCTTGTAGGACCATGGTGAGAGTGAGATAGTGTGACTCGGCAGACCCACGGTACGTGATGGAGTGGGGAACCAAAGCTGTTAAAGGTTAGTGGAAAGCATATTCTATGTGACCCAGCAGGCCCACGGTACTCAATGCGGACAATTTAACCAGCTTGCAAGGTGTTTTATGATGTGAATGATGGTTCTCTTATCACTACCATAGATTTATACGTAGTGTGATATTTCTTGTGCTTAGTTCTTGTTCTCCATTATTATACTTCTTGACATTATTTAAGGATTGATTTGTGATATTTACATTGTATTTATTTTTCCCCTACTGATTATTTTGTTATTGACCACTAAACAGGCTTCACCTAAATGTGTTTTTTCTTCTAAAAAAGATCGATGCTTCAATAGATGAATTAGTGGCCTTAGACCACGCGGGGCCCACTAGGATCAGTCAGAAAAGATGTACTACATCAGACGATAGTAGCTACACTAAAATTACCATCAGATGGGGTTTTCCCAAAATTTTACCCAATTCCCTTTGTAATTTCCTATTTTCAGTTCTTTTTGTAGGGTTTTTATTTTGTCCCACTTGTTTTTTGTTTTACATATACTCAACACTTATTTCAGTATACTTTTTCCCCATTTATGTTTATGGTATGTGGTTGGGCGTGTGAGTGTGTACATGTTCACAGTAAAATGCCACCCACTTGTAAGTTAATTCCACAGATGCTAGTCTCCAGCCTCTAGCCATCGAGAGGCGGTTTTGGGGTAGTCATGTCATGAGTCCTAAGAGACAGATACAGAAAAAGTGGTATCAATGGGTGTCCTGTTTCCCTTCTAATAATGGGAGTCTATTGTTATGTTTTTGGGGAAACATTGTTATGTGTTCCGAGCCCAAATTATAGATTCAGGGTGTCCAGTGTTGGTGCGGATCCCCTCATATCCAATCACTATGACCTTGAATTCTTCTTTCCGACTATAATCATGAACACGACAATTTAAAAAGTTTATCCTTATTTTCTATAAGAATAAGAGACATCTCATCAGGTATAACCCTGTGAATGTGGTATATCATGATCGTTATCAGGATTCCTCTATGTGGATAACCAACCAAGACCCCCATATGATCTTGTGTGGACAACCTACCTAGAAATGAGGCATAAATTCAGGGACCAGAGCTAGAGATGTCCCGGTGGGTGATGAACAAATGTTTCCACCACCCGTTGATCAACAATTACAACCAAAATTACTGGTAGTGGATTCGTGAAGGCTCAGCGCCTTGCATGAGTTCCAAATACAGAGACATCCCTTATTTAGGGAAGAGACAAATCCGTACATTTCTGAAGACTGGCTGGAGGTCGTGACATAATTCATCCGCATATTGAGAAAATCACATGACTAGATTATGATATTAGAAGCAAGCCTTTTTCAGGTCTTAGACGTGAGATGGTGGAGTCTGTAAATTTTTACTCATGATGAGGTGGGCCTAACAAGTATTTACTTTTTGCGTCATATGAAAGAAGAGTTTTTTCCAAAACCATGCCCTCATTGCACATACAAGAGTTGCTTCACCTCCAATAGGGCAGCATAATGGTGGTCGGGTACTCAGCGAGGGTCACAGAGCATTCATGGAACTCCACAGACAAGGTCTGATACCATTTTGTTAAGTCTCTAACCACAGATATGGGAGTCAGGTGGGAGATCATGGCTTCAATGGTTCCTCTTAGGATCCCTACCCAGGCTAGGGTGCTGTAGCAATCCCTTTATGTGGAGATACTATTGGTGGCTCATGCACTGAAAGACATATATACCAATATACCCTAGGCATTGGACTCTCTAGTATATTGCAGGAAACTAATACGATGGTCCAAGATGGCATGGTCTTTTAGGGGACGACCCTAAACATAGGGTCAGCAGTGCAGGGCTCACGGAACTAAATTAGTTAGCTTGGAGACATGCATTACTTCATGTGCGGCGTGTAGGTCCACACGGTACATTACTACATCATATGTCGTACATATGAACACAATATTGGTTAGGGGCCACTAAGATGGAGAAATAGGTTCAACGAAGGAGTTCTGTAAGGTAGAAGATGTGGAAGGGGATCGGGCCAAGCAATTGGCGTCGGTCGATAGTTTGAGGTACTACCAACACCACCCAAATGTGTTCCACCCCGACCTTAGGTAGCAAGAAGACATGGGAAACTTGATATTCAAGTAGTTGTGGCTTATGACCAAGTTTCTTTGGTGATGATCCGAGGTATGATTTGGGTATTCTCCAACCTAGCTAGAGGTCCTTTAGAAAAAGTTGTTAGTCACTCTTTCCATGTCGCATATCTCGTTCAGAGTTCAGAGATTCCGGTGGATCCATTTTCTTGATACTTGTGGATAAATATTCCTATGGTTGGGTATTCAATGATTAAACACTAGTTCATGTAGTTTGAGATAACTCTAGGATACGAGAGCTTCGGTAGATATCTCCATGTAGCGACTGCGAGGACTTAAGATGTTATTAGAGGTATGGACTGGCCAACCAATGTCTTTGTTCAGATAGACTTTTTCAGGAATTCAGGGTGGTTTTTTCATGTATATGGGACATGTTATCTTTCACCGATGACAAGGAATCCCTTAAAAAACATTAAAAACATTCTCCGAGGATGGCGTAACTAATAACTCACCAGTTTGTAAGCTTCACCATTAGTTCGGTGATTAAGAGGAGTCCAAACATTCCTATAGTGATGGATGAATACTAGGATGTATTCATTGAGGATATTCTAGGACAACCTATTTATAGAGAGGTAGAATTTTTCATTGACCTATACCCAGGATTTCACTGATGTTTATACCATTATATTGTATGTCTCCCGCAGATCTTGGCGAGATAAGGGTATAGCTAGAGGACTTATAGGACAAAGGGTTCGTAAGGCCCAACGTTTCCACATGGGAATACCCAATTCTATTTTCTAATAATGAAGAGAGGATATTGAGGTTGTGCGTGGACTTCTCGAAACTAAAATAGTTGACTGTGAAGAACAAGTTCCATTGTCAAGAATTGATGACCTCTTCGATCAGCTGAAGGGAGCGAAGTGGTTCTCTAAGATAGGCCTCAGATCAGGCTATCACCATCTTCTGGTACATGATGAGGATGTAATAAAAATCACATATAGGTTCCGGAATGGCCACTATGATTTCATGGTGATGCCTTTCAGAAATAACAACTCCAAAATAGTTTTCATTGGACTCATGAAAAATATTTTCTCACTATAACATGACTGTATTGTTGTGGTCTTCAATGATGACATCTAGCTGTACTTGGCATCAGAGGAAGTGAATGATAGATACCTGAAGATAGTCCTAGAAACACTCAAAGATCACCATTGTTATAGTAATATCTCTAAGTGACACTTTGGGATACAGAAGGTCCACTTTCTAGGACACAACATCTCAGAGGTTGGAGTTGCTGTAGATCTGGAGAGGATAGTTTCAATGCTCATTTGGGAGCCACCCAATAGTGTGAAAGTGGTGCAGAGATTCATGGTGTTGGGAGGTTAATATCAAAGGTTTTATACATCCCTTTAGAGATATTTATAACCCTTGTCATATTTTACATGGAAGGTTCATGCCCTTCCCATAGATGGAGAAATGCTAGTAGAGATCATAGGATCTCTGGTGGAGGCTGACTGGTTCCCCCATATTGAGACTTCTAGAGAAGGGTATTGTGTACTTAAATTTATATAATGCATTAAGGACCAGTCTAGGTTCTTCCCTAAAGCATGAGTAAGTGGTGATCACCTATGGCTCATGCCATTTGAGGTATCGTTATCCGAACTATGCGACCCATGACCTGGTGTTTCCCGTAGTGGTCTTTTCCCGGAGGATGTGGCAGCACTACTTGATGGGTAAATAGATTATAGTTTAATACGACCAAAATTCATTCTTGTATATATTATCCCATAAGGACATGATCATGATACAATAAAGATGGCTAGAGATCCTCCATGATAATTAATTTGAGATAGTTTATACGCCTAGTAAGGGGAACGTGGTAGCAGATGCCCTATGCTGGAAGACTTGTTTGTAGCTCCTAAGTGATGCAATATAGCAGCTATCTGCGATGCACATATAAATACTGAATGATGATGGATAAGATTACCTTTAGTTGATGACTATTAATCATCCACTCTTACAGAGAGTCAAGGAGGCACAAATAGTGAATTTAAAATTTAAGCCAAGACAAGTTTAGTTATCCTCAAGACATGCTCTTAATGGACTATCGATAGGTGGGGAGAACATATTATTTTTAAGATATTTCACCATAGTACCGTGGAATTTCATGAGGATGTGTGGAAGGATACCCATACATCCTATTTGGAAGTACATCCTTGAGTGAGGAAGATATACCAAGACATCTGATGTCAGTACTGGTGGCTTGGAAATGATGAAAGAAGTGGTCGAGTTCATATCATGATGTCTTGCTTATCAGGAAGTGAAGGCAGAGAATCGTGTACTAGTAGTCTTTGCAAAGCCATGTGATGTACCCCAGTGTAAATGGGAAGGTATCTCTATGGAATTTGTGATGGGGTTACCACATACATCCAAATCCCATGATTCTACCTCGGTGATTGTAGACTGATTCACCAAGTCATCTCACTTCTAACCCATCTGGGTGTAGGGACTAGTGCAGGGCTTGAGATTCCTCTATGTCTAAGAAATAGTGTGACATCCTAGGGTTCCTTAGACAATCACCTCAAAACATGATGCAATAATTACATCCCAGCTGTGTAATGGATTGAAGAAGGCATTCAGGAGGCAACTACATTTAGGAACAAACATTCACCCCCAGAAGGATGGTCAGATAGAGTAGACGATACATATCATGGAGTACATGAATCTTGCTTGACGCCAGGATTATAGTTGTAGTTGGGAGGACCAACATCCACTGGTTTATTTGCCTAAAAAATCTATCACTCCAACATTGGTGTGGAACCGTTCGAGCACTTATATTAGAGGCCTTTCAGATCACACCTATGCTGGGAAAACCCAGTGATTTGGCACTAATGTGTCCAAATATGGTATAATCTACCATTGAGATGGTGCAGATCATCCAGGAGTAGATGAGGATTACACATATTAGGCCTAAATCATTTTCGGATAGGATCATTTCAGATCCTGAGCCGAGTTGGAGGGGTGGTGTAGAGCCTAGATCTTCTCCCTGAGATGCACCGATCGCATAATGTTTTCCACTTTTATCTGCTAAGGAGATACGTGTATGATCCATCACATGTCCTCGACAAGGGAAAATTGACATTGATGATGTGGTGACATTTTTTGTGTTTATGGTGGTGATAGTGTATCGACATAAGAATTTCCGGTGTGGGAAGTCGATTCCTCGAGTGTGTGTTAAGTGGCAGCAGAAGAATCCCAATATGATAAGGTGGGAGAGGGAGGCCAAGATTCATGCTCAGTACCCCCATTGTTTTTATTAGCCATTGTTTTTCTTTTGGGGGAGATAAAGATCTCTTGTGTTGAGAATATAATGTATCTGAGTTTCTGTGTAATTTTTTTTATTTGTATGGAATTATTTCGATACTACATGCTCTGACGACACATGATTCCGAGGCTTAGTGACCCGAAAATGGAATTTTGAACTTTTTTAATGTACGTTTAGTAATGTTGTTAGTGGGTTTTTCAAAATTTTGAATTGGTGATCAGATAGAAAACCTGAGGGAACTCTTGAAATTGAAACACCAAGATTCGCCTAGAAAGGACATGACTTCGGCTGACAATGGCTGAACTGAATAAATAAATATCGTATCTTTCAAAAAAATTAACATCAAAAAGATATTTTATTTTTTTCTCAAATGAGGAGTGGTGAATGGTGGCATTGCGATGCAGTGATAAGGAAACATCAAGGAGCATTAATGGAACTCTCTAATGGCCCATAAACCGACAACATAATGGTGAATTAACTAATTTTTATCCGCATAACGATGCTACATCGTAGCGTAACTACAATGATGTGGAATGTTTTATTTTATGTTTTCATGCGTTGGAGAGATGGAAATTAATTGGTGGATGATTCTCTGACAAACCAACAATGATTTTCCTCTCCAATTATGAATGAAAAATTCCATCGACGAATGGTGAAGAACGCCATCGATGAAAGGCGATGAACACCATTGATGAATTGTGACGAACACTAACAGATCGAGGATTGATGAAGGATCAGAACAACACCCCTCTTTAGAAAAAGATCATAAATCTATATATTGGTTGTGTTTAAGCTTTTTGTTTACCCAATCATAAATTTCAGGACAAATTTAGATCAACCCATAAACAGGTGGATCCATGGATCACACGTTCTTTTCGAAGGGTGTCTTTTGGGATTATTTATCCAGTTTAAACTATCAATTTATGAATGAACTAAAATCCCTTAACCATGGGTTATTTTAACCATCTAACGTAGAACTCTAAGGCAGAAGTGAACTAGGACATGGTCCTTCTACATGTTTGTTAATTGTGGCGGTATACCCAAGAGGAAGAAAGTGGAATCTGGGGCCATGGAAGCGATGTCGGTGATCTAAGTGGATTGAAGGAGAAAACAAAATGGAGATCAGACCACTAGAGTGGACCTGATGGCCCACATAATATGCTGCCAGCACGTACCATTGGCATGGTGGTGACTGGGCCTCACCAGCCCCATGGAGGAGGTGGCCCCACCCTAGACCATTGATGTTAGAAGAGGTAGTCGTCCCTCACTAACCATGTTGGAGGAGGTTTGGCGCCCGTAGGTGCTACTGTGGAGGAGGTCGTGGTAGGGGTGGTGCCATCTTGGCACAATGTGGATGTGGTGGCCACTTTCGGGCTGCACTTGTGTGCTGTGGTCACCCGATCAAGGCATACGGAAGCCCTACGAACGAGCCGCCACTATGGAAAAATTGGATAATAGCGACGGGTTATTTTCGACGGGACTTATTCCCGTCACAAATACCTTATGGAATGGGTTATTTTCAACGGGAATAGTTTCCCGTCGCAAATAACCCGTTATTTGCGATGGGTTACTATTACCCGTCGCAAATGGTTTGGCGCGAAATGCACGCCAAACCGCGTGAAATTTATTTGCGACGGGGTTATAGCCCCGTTGCAAATTACCGGCTGTGGTTAAAGAGTATTTATGACGGGTTTATTTTAACCATCGCAAATGGTTTGTCGTGAAATGTGCGCGAAACCGCATGATGTTTATTTGAGATGGGGCTCTAACCCCATCACAAATAACCGGAGGCGGTTAAAGAGTATTTGCGACGAGAATGCAGTCCCGTCGCAAATATTCCGGTGGCAGGGGTTATTTGCAACGGGTCCCGTCGCAAATTACCGTTTTAATGCCGCCCATAATTTTATGTGGCTGGGGTTATTTGCCACGGGTCCCATCACAAATATCATTATTTGTGATGGGAATCTCGTCGTATATAAGCTCATCGCAATTAATCTAACCTATAAATACTGTCAACCATTACAGGTTTTTTCACTCTGAACTTCTTACGGTGATCAATTGTAAATTTTTTTTTTCCGATTTCGAGGAGTCACTTGGTTGTGTTCTACAACTACAACGGCTCGACATTGACATCAAGTTTAAGGTTTTTATCTGAATTTTAATTTAATATTTATTTTATTTATTTATTTTAAATTTTTATAATTTTTTTCCTGATTTCTAATTAGAAATAATTATGAATAACTATTAATAATTAACAGTAATTAGATAAAATTAAACACTAATTAATTATATATAGTTATTTGTAATTACAATTAATTAGAAGTAATTATGAAAAATCAAAATTAATTTGAATTAATTAATAATAATTAGAAATAATTAACATTAATTAGTAATAATTAATAATAATTAACAATAATTATCAATAATTAACAATAATTACAAATAATTAGTAATAATTAGTAATAATTATCAATATTTACTAATATTTATCAATAATTGTTAATAATTGTCAATATTTTTCAATAATTACCAATATTTACCAATATTTACCAATAATTGAGAATAATTGTCAATATTTACCAATAATTAGGAATAATTACCAATAATTAGGAATAATTACAAATAATTATGAATAATTATCAATAATTAGGAATAATTACCAATAATTTGGAATAATTACCAATAATTAGGAATAATTAACAATAATAAGGAATAATTGTCAATAATTAGAAATAATTAGCAATAATTAACAAAAATTAACAATAATTACCAATAATTACCAATAATTAGTAATAATTAACATTAATTAGTAATAATTGACAATAATTAGTAACAATTAGTAATACTTACCAATAATTTCCAATAGTTGTCAATATTTACCAATAATTCCCAATACATGTCAATATTTACCAATAATTAGGAATATTTACTAATAATTAGGAATAATTACTAATAATTACCAATAATTAGGAATAATTACCAATAATTATGAATAATTAATGATATTTACGAATAATTACCAATAATTAGTAATAATTACAAATAATTAGGAATAATTACCAATAATTACCAATAATTACCAATATTTAACAATAATTACCAATAATTAACAATAATTACCAATAATTAACAATAAATACCAATAATTAACAATAATTATAAATAATTAGGAATAATTACCAATAATTAGGAATAATTTCCAATAATTAGGAATAATTACCAATAATTAGGAATAATTACCAATAATTAGGAATAATTAGCAATAATTAATAATAATTACCAATAATTAGTAATAATAACCAATATTTACCAATATTTACCAATAATTACAAATAATTACCAATATTTACCAATATTTACCAATATTTAACAATAATTACGAATAGTTACCAATAATTAGGAATAATTACAAATAATTAGGAATAATTACCAATAATTAGGAATAATTACCAATAATTAGGAATAATTACCAATAATTAGGAATAATTAGCAATAATTACCAATAATTACCAATAATTAGTAATAATTGACAATATTTAGTAATAGTTATCAATAATTAACAACAATTAGTAATAATTAACAATAATTAGTAATAATTAGTAATACTTACAATAATTGTCAATAGTTGTCAATAGTTGTCAATATTTACCAATAATTCCCAATATATGTCAATATTTACCAATAATTAGGAATATTTATAAATAATTAGAAATAATTACCAATAATTAAGAATAAATAGGAATAATTACCAATAATTAGAAATAATTACCAATAATTAGGAATAATTACCAATAATTTGGAATAATTACCAGTAATTAACAATAATTACCAATAATTAACAATAATTAACAATAATTAGGAATAATCACTAATAATTAACAATAATTACCAATAATTAGGAATAATTAACAATAATTAGGAATAATTACCAATAATTAGGAATAATTAGCAATAATTACTAATAATTACCAATAATTAGTAATAATTACAAAAATTTCCAATAATTACCAATATTTAACTATATTTACCAATATTTACCAATAATTAAGAATAATTACCATTAATTTTGAATCATTACCAATAATTAGGAATAATTACCAATAATTATGAATAATAACATTATTAAATTATTAGTATATTTTACTATTAATATTAAAATAATATAATTTTATATATTATATACAATTATCCTTTCATCTGTGTGTTTTATGTATCCACATGTAATATTTTCATTCTTTATCAAAATTATCATCCTACTCACCAATGAAGAGGTGAAAGTGAATGAAAATATTACATATGGAGACAAATATTAAACACACAAATGAAAGGATAATTTTATATAATATAGAAAATTATATTATTTTAATATTAATAATAAAATATACTAATAATTTAATAATTTTATTATTATATAATTAATATTTATGAAAAAAAAATATTATTATTAATAAAATAATAAAAAAATTATATAATATTAAAATTATAAATATTTGAAACATGTTTTACTTTATTCTTAACATGTCCAATTCATAAAGGGTCAATTTTTAGGTATATCCCAATAAAAACTTTGTTTCAGTCATGTCTGATGTAAAATATATAATTATCCTTGCTTGAGTGTTTTTTCTAACAAATTATTCAAAACCTCTAATTCTTTTATTTTTTATAGAAAAATATAGAACAACGAGGTCGTCAACAGTCATTATTAGATGACCGCATATAGATAAATTATCGTAGAAATCCAAATGGTTTTGGTTTAAATCTAGTATATATAGAGGGTGTGGAGACTTTTTTATCATTTGCGGCATCAAATCCATAATTTGTTTCAGAAGGCACAATAAAATTCCCTTGTAGAAAATGTGCATTGAGAACGTTTGACACATTTGACAAAGTGGGGGAACATCTCTAGCTTTTTGGTTTTCAAACAGATTATGTTTTTTGGTATCAACATGGTGAACGAAGTTTCAGAGAAGGTGATACCAACTTGATTCTAGATCCATCACGGTTTTAGGATTTAGTACATGATGTTGTAGGTTCATCCATTCAACATACAGAAAATCCGGATGATATAACTTCAAATCCTGAGTTGGCACCATCTGAATTTTATGAGTTGTTGAGGTCTGCTGAGGATACATTATATCCTGGCTGCAAGATGAGAAAATTAGAAGCAGTTGAAAAATTTATGTCTATCAAATCAGATAACGTAATGTCAAACACCTGTTTTGACCAGATATTTTTTTTCTTAAAACACTGTTACCTGAAAGAAATGTTTTTCCTGTAAATTACTATGAGAGTAAGAGGCTAGTTCGAAATTTGGGACTTACTTGTCAGAAGATTCATGCATGTTTAAATGACTGCATTTTATATTCTGGGGAAAATGAGTCGTAGGATAGTTGTCCCACATGTGGGTAACCGAGATATAAAGAAGGGAAACATGGGAAGTCTGGTTTAATTCCTGTAAAACAGTTGAGATATTTTCCTCTTACATCTAGACTACAGCGTTTATTCATGTCTAAGAATACAGCGACAATGATCTCATGGCATAAAGAAAATAATTCAATCGATAAAAGAATGAATCATCCTACCGATGGTGATTCATGGAAACATTTTAATAGAGTGCATCCATCCTTTGCTTTAGAAGCTAGAAATGTTCGACTGGGCCTTTCCACTGATCATTTTTGTCCGTTTGGATCTAATAGTAGTCAGTATTCATGTTGGCCTATTTTTTTAACTCCGTACAATTTACCTCCATAGATGTTAATGAAGGAGCCCTATATCTTTTTCACTTAACTAATTCCAGGAAATACAAAGAAAATTATTGATCTTTATTTGAAACCATTGATTGATGAATTATGTTTATTGTGGAGTACTGGTGTCAGTACATACGATGTTGCTACGGAACATAATTTCATACTGAGAGTAGCATTGATGTAGACAATTAGTGACTTTCCAGCTTATGGGATGTTATCTGGCTGGAGTACACATGGTCAGAAATCATGTCCTTACTGTATGGGAGAGAACAAAGCACTTATGCTTATTCATGGAATGAAACCTTGTTATTTTGACTGTCATCACAGATTTCTTCCAGCTGATCATCCTTTTCACAGAAACAGATCTCATTTCAGAAATGGAACAGTTGAAAGGGATGGACCTCCAAAAATTCTCTTAGGTTCGGAGCTAAAATCAGTTGTATTTTCATTACCTCCCATCACATTCAGTCCCACAATAAACCAACAGAAAATTACTGGTTTTGGGAATGAACACAATTGGATTAAAAGTAGCATATTTTGGGATTTTCCATATTGGTCTGATTTTTTGGTCCGCCACATGTTGGATTTCATGAATATTGATAATATCTGTTTTGATAACTTGTTTCATACAGTTTTTGATACGCTAGGAAAGAGTAAAGACAATGTAAATGCACGTTTAGATCTTTCCCAAATTTGCAGGCGTCCAGAACTGGAACTATTTGAGAATGTCAGAACAGAAAAGTTACTGAAACCAAAATCAGCTTATACACTGTCTAAAAAATACCGTTTATTATTTTGTCAGTGGATTGCAGATTTGAGACTTCCAGATGGTTGTGCTTCCAATTTGGGTAGATGTGTAATGAATGGTCATATTAGTTGATTAAAAATTCATGATTGTCATGTTATAATGGAAAGACTTCTACCCATTGGATTAAGAGGTCTATTGAATTATGTGATTTGGGATTCCATAACAGTCATTTCATATTTTTTTCAGGAAATTTTTGGGGCTATAGAAGATTATGGTGCTCTAGGGAAGCTTGAAGAAGATTTTGTTGTAATTATATGTAAACTGGAAAAAAATATTTCCGCCGTCTTTTTCTTCGACTCAATGGAACATTTGATATTACATTTTCCATATGAATCCAAATGTAGAGGTCCAGTATAGTATCGATGGATGTACCCATTCGAAAGATCCATGAAAAAAATAGAAAAGAAAAGAATATAACAAAGCATCTGTTGAAGAATCTATTGCAGAAGCTTATTTTCAAGAGGAAATATATATTTTCTGCTCCCATTATTTTGAATATGAGTATCCTTCAAAGCACAACTGAATGGAACGGAATGAGAGGAATATAGATGAAATTGACAATCAATTATCTGTTTTCAACGAGCTAGATCTTGGTTTTGGAGGAGTTCATAAACGATGTCTTTCGGATGATGAACATCACAGAGCTCATACATAGGTTCTGGTCAACTGTGAAGAGATGACATCAGTTTTACTGTAAGTGTTTATATAACTTATTCTATCATATATGTTACAGTAAATAACTTTTTCTTTTATAGTTTGTATGATAATCATATCAAGAAACAAATTCCAAAAATTACAGCAGCTTCTCTCGAAGAACGTAGACATAAAAATTTCTCTCATTGGTTTCAAAAACTGGTAACATAAATTCTTTATCTTTTAGAAACTCATTCAATGTATAGTTTACTATATTGATAATTATTTAACAAAGTTTCAGGTGTCTTGACATGCTGATAAAATTGACAAACGGCTTTGTATATTGAGTAACCCACCTTCCAAACTTGTTAAAACTTATAATGCATGTGTGGTGAATGGATTTAGATTTCATAAACATGCATATGAGGAATCAAAAAAAACAATGAACAGTTGAGTTAGCTTGAGGTGATCTCATTATCAAGAAAATTAAGTTGACTTTTATGGCATGCTTGATGAAATCATTGAACTCTGATATCATGGACAACATTACATAACCATGTTCAAATGTCAGTGTTTGGATACAGAGAGAGGCGTTCTTGTTCATCTGACTCATGAAATCATTGATATTAAATGTAAAAGTTTTCTCGTAGTAAATGTACCATTCTTATTGGCTCAATAGGCACATCAATTTTATTACGCAAAGTACGGTGCTATGTCAAAAGACTTGACTGATTGGTGGAGTATAATAAAAATTAAAATTCGAGACAATCAGTTTAGTCAAAGTGAATGTGCTTTCCCTGATGTGTAAGGAATTGATGTTTTTCAAGAGAGTACTGAAAATCAATATTTTTTACAAAGAGACATGAGTATCGATGATGACACCCCACATTTAAGGGTTAGTGATGACCATGATGTTAATGATGTCACATATGAATTTGAAATGATAAGAGATAAAGCAACTGGAACTAAAATAGATATCGATGATGTTGAGGAGAAATATGAAGATGACATTGACATATATGAAGATGATGATGAAGATGAACACTGATAGAATTACATGGTAGTTATATATAATCATAATTAATATATATGTATATATAATAGTAATTATCAATTATTTTCTAACAACATTAACATTTTCTGTTTCAGATGGATGGCGACGCATTTCGTGAGTTGGCGGATGCTGACCTGTCTTTCGATGCAGATGAGTTGCTGGCACATGACCCTCAGCCTGCAGGTGCTTCAGGGAGTACGTGGAGGGGGAGTGGTCTTACACGATTGATGATTTCTGACCCCGTCCTCGAGCAACGTCCACGTCTTGGGTTTGATCCACGCACACGGAGGTGTGATAACCTATGTGATAACCTATGGATTTGACTAAAATTTAATTAATCTATTCACATAATAAATGATTATTATTTTTATAGTTTTCCGCATATAGCAGTCGGACAGGGCAGCGTTATTTTGCGCAACTACTTCTCTCGGCCTTGGACCACATGGTAGTAGATTCCCATGGATGTGTAGCAGGCCATGTTCGGACATTGGTTGATACGTACGTAAATAAATAATTTTTATTTTGAAAATTATTTCATTTATAACTTGATATTTTGATTTATTTGTAGGGTTTCTGGTATCTGATTGGGGATACCATGCGTGGAGCCATACACGATGCATGGGAGGTGGTCGGCGCGTGATCGCTTTTGTCGGTTTTTGCACAACTTGAGGAGAGTGGCCATGAAGAAATCAGGATTATCCATTTTTGATGACTCCTCTAGAATGCACCGACCACATTACATTTCATCCCATGTATGGAATTGATTATGTACGCACTGGTTGAGTGATGCCTTTAAGAGGAGATCATCGTTGGGGAGGCAGAATCGGGGGAGACAGGAGATGACTCATCGAGCTGGGAGTCGTACTTTCAGTTCTCATATACAGAATCTGGTACGTACATTATTTATAATTATTTTATATAACTATAAATATTAACAGTCTGTTTTTTATTCTGATAGGCTGTCGAGCACCTCGATATTACGGAGTACAACGTATATCGGAGGATGTATAGTGATCCTGCTACTGTGGTGCTTAGAGGTGATCGTCATCGTCACATCGTGGTCAGTATTTTTTTTTTTCAAGTTTAAAAATTAATTGCATATAATATATTCACAATTTTAATTTTAAATTGCAACTACAGGAGTCATATGAGGCCGCATCGTCACAGACCTAGCCTGAGAGTCAGGCCGAGTCATCAGATCAGACCAGTGGCCCTTAGTTTGATGAGGTGGCATGGATGTAGGCCACCCAGTATGCCTTCGAGAAGGGCCGGGTAGTTTGTATCTTATCTCGACTAACTCCCGGCGATTATTATGACAGTGCTGCGATGTCGGCGTCCAGCATGAGAGGAGCTCATGCATCTTCTTCTGCTACACAGTATGAGGATCAGTTGCGTTCTTAGACTGCACTGATAGAGAGTCTCTGACAGGAGTAGGAGGAGATGCGTCAGCAGCAGCAGCAGCAGCATGAAGAGGAGCGTCAACGTCAGCAGCAGCTGTAGGAGGAGCAGATGAGTCGGTGGCAGCAGCAGCAGCAAGAGCAGATGGAGTACATGTGCCGACTCACTCGTGCTTTAGTGATAGAGTTTCCTCAACCATCATCTGTAGATCCCCCCTCCCCCTCCCCCTCCCCCTCTCCCCCTCCCCCCTCCCCCCCTCCTTCAGATTAGAGTTTGTTTTTATGTTATAAAGTTTGTTAAATCGAAAGATGAATTTTTTTTCTATTCATAGTTTCTGTCTCATTATAAAATATAAATAATATTATATTTTGAAATAACAATATTAATATGAATAATAATATTTTTTATATTTTATAATATTAAATTATATATATATATATTAAATTTTTTTAATATTATAATTTAATAATATTTTTTTTGTAATATATAATTTTTTGTAATATTTGAATGTATTATAATTTTATTATTATTATACTAATTACAATAACTTATTAATATTTATTTTATTTATGAATTATAAATCTAATATTATTATATTAATTAAAATCATTTATTATTTTTTTATTATTTTTTATTTTTGAATTATTATTCTATTATCAATATATTAATTAAAATAATTTATTAATAATTTATTATTTTTATTTGTGAATTATAATTCTATTATTATATTAATTAAAATCATTTATTAATATTTTTTATTTTTTTATTTTTGAATGAAAATTGGATTATTATTATATTAATTAAAATAATTTATTACTATTTTTTAATTTTTTTATATTATTTGTGACGGGTACTATGCCCGTAGAAAATAGTGTTATAATTATATTAATTAACATAATATAGTAATATTTTATTTATTTGTTTAAAAATAATATTTGCGACGGGTCCGTCGCAAATACTATTTGTGACGGCCCCGTCACAAATATTTTTTAAAAAAAGTTTTTTAGATATAACGACTAATATTTGCGACGTGAAACATTCCTGTCACAAATACTACTTTTAGCGACGTGCCCGTCGCAAATAATTGTTGTTTCGACGCAGTTTTCCGCAACGGGCAATTTACGACGGAACCCCGTCGCAAAAACACAATAGCGATGGGATCCCGATGAAAATGCCCCGTCACAAATGTCCTTATCTCTAGTAGTGCGTGTGGTAGGGAGGGGACGTGACAGAAGTAACTACATCCCAGGCGCACAGCACTAATCCACCATGGGGGGACTGAGCTCCTACTGGTGGGTCGTGCCCAGTAGTTTGACCCATACCCAGTGGGATGGACCCTTGCTGGTAGGCCATGCCTACACACCTTCAGGCCTGTCCAGATGAGACAAGGTCACTGAGCGACCCCGCGGGCTGGACCCTCGGCCAAACTAGGACGTGTACAGCATGGCCCATTAGGCCTCACCTGCTGGCCATGCTAGACTAGACATACCTAGAGAAGAGTGAGGTTTGGTCGAGTCAGTTGAATTAAACCAGGGTATGTGGGACCCTGGGTTGGGTTGGTCATTTCAGTCCTACCAGGTCAGACTGGGCCTAGACGCAACTGGTCTTTGTTTACTAAAACATTATTAACATGAACACCATGCATCTGATTGATGATCCATTTATAGAGTTGGGACCCTATCTACGTGGTGGATCTTTTGGTATGTTATAAGAAGACTTTAATTGATGTTAATATGCGATATATGGGTTGACGAGCTGTTCTCCCATGTGAACTACATATGAAACCCTACGGTTGGATGAGACTTGAAGACTGTTGCCAAGCGATACTGTTTCACTCGACTGTGGTCCTGTAGGAAGAACTTATGTGTGATATATCAGGCCTATGGTAGAACTGAGAATGTGTTACTCGGAAAGCCTAGGTTATGTGATGGGGAGGAGTAAATTATTTGTCCTTGGTGGGATGCACCTCTATGTGACTTTGCAAGCCCACGGTGGGAGTGAGACTGTGTGGCTCAGTAGAGACACGGTAAGAAATGGGGAGGTGTACCTCATCAGTTAAAGGATAGTTGGTAGATTCTTTTATGTGACCTAGCAGACTCACAATAATCAGATCGGTAGAGTTATCCGGTAGCTGAGGTTTTTGATAAAGAGACTGATGATTCTTCTTTTACTACCTTTTATATATACCTGGTGTGAGCATTCTTGTGCTTCATTATTTTTTCTGTGTGCTTATGCTTCTTGGATTACTTTTTGGATTTTTTGTGGTTTTTAAATTGGGTTTTGCGGTCACATATTGATTATTTTTTTACGAACCCCTGTACGGGCTTCGCCCACACATGTTGTGTCTAGTGCATATGATTGACACTATATCAGAGGAATTTGTGGCCTATAACGAGGTGGGGCCTAGTTGGATAAGGAAGACAAGAAGTACTACATCAGCTTCTAATATATACACTACTCTTACAATCAGGTGGTGTTTTCGGCGAATGGCTACCCGAGTCCCTTTTTACATTATTTTTATGTTCTTTTTGATGGGTTTGTATTCTGGTCCACATGTTTTTAGTATTACTTGTAATCAACAATTTTTTCAGTATATTTTTCCTGTTTTAGTTTGTGGTTTGTGGTTAGGCATGTGTGTGTGTGTATAGGTACCTAAATAAATGCTTCCCACAGGCACGTTGACACCTTCAACATTAGTGTTCAGCCCCTGGCCTTCGGAACGCGGGCTTAGGGTAGTTATAGTATGGGCCATGGGGGACAGGTTGTGACCAAAAATTTAATTGGGATTTGTTCTATAAATCCTTAAATACCCTGTATGTATTATTTAATGTAATTTATGATATTAATTCTTATAGATTATTATAAAAATGAGAAATTTGATATATTATAAACTATATCCCATATCAAATTATTACTATTTGATATCCCAAAAATCCCCATGATTAAATTTAAAAAAACATTATATGACTTCGATTATAGTATAAATAATTATTGCATCATTTTTTGGGCAGAAATTTCTTATATGTTACATATAGAAACAATAAATACATTGAAATATGACCAGCTATCACTCACATCGTGTTGTATAACCCATTATTACATAAAATGTTCATGTATATACTTATTCTAAAAAATATGTTGTTAATTTTAAGAAACAGTATTCCTCAAAATTTTATTTATTAAACTCTATAATAGATATAATAGATAATATTTCTTCAAATATTTATATCCACTCTTATTAATTTTTAGATCAGGATGATTTTTATCATGATATACATCATATACCATTTTCTAAATAACATCAACCCCTAAATTACATTGATATTTTCTACTATTGATTTATGGGAAATCATATGACAATGATATGATTTCAAAAATACCCCTTTAATTTCCGTGTATAATAATAGATGTTCTTGGAGTAATGAGTGGTGTTCAACTCTAATTAAAGATAGATTGACAAAACATTTTCTACTCGAGTCACCAGTTGCCTTATTCACTGTCATAAGATTTTTATTGATTGTGATATCATAATTCATCCTATAGTTATATTGATAATTCAATAAAAATTTCATAATGTATTATAATGTGAAAAAAACCATATATGATCATTATTGTTATAGTGTAATTTGTTATATAGAATAAAGTATCTCATTATGATTTCATTCCATCTAATTTATGAAAAATATAAATCATTTCTATGAAATTATATATGATTATTTATATCCATGATTATAGATATGGTGTGAAAAAATTACATCATTTCATAAATTATTAAAATATTTAGAAAATTATAGAATCAATATTTTACTGATTGGGAAACATAGAATATAATAAATAGAAAAATATATTAATAATATTTTTAATTCATATTATCGAAATATTCATATTCCCTTTATTTTATATATTTTATGATAATTATGTATTATTCTAATTTTATCATGAAATGAAATGGTGGCAAAAAATGACACTAAGTGTATCATAACATCTTACTACCAAGTTAAAATATAATTCCCACAAAACATGTGTTAGATAACGATACAAACATAAAAATGTAAAACACTTTTAATTATAATTATATATAAAAACAATTCTATCATTGTGGTACATAATTAATTGTAATGGAACATAATTATTCCTCAAATCATATGAAAACATCAATGAACATAAATTATCATCATGTAATGTTATATTTTATCATAAAATATAAATCAATGAAGAAAATATTAATTCATAATAAATATAAATAATAAACATATGGTTACGATAAATCATATTAAAAGGATACCATTCACTAATACATTATCGTGAAAATAATAATAAAGGAGCTCTTATGAGAAGGCCAAATTCCAATGTTTTATTATTATAATGGGATCCAATGATAAAAATACATGCTAATATCATGATATCATAGTCAAGACCCATAAATATTGTATTTGGAGATGAAACATTATCTAATTATTTGGTGTAATATATAAATTTAGGAATACATATAAAAAAATATAGTAAACAATGAAAATAATTGATATAAATTGTATTCATTAATAATTAACTATTATTATACATTCTGTTTGAATGATCATAAAAAAACTAATAAAAAAGTGACATGGGTGTTTCGTTATAGATATAACATATAACATTACATTATATAGTGAACATTAAAATTAATTTTATTGGTATTAATATTTTTTTGAATTAGTAGATAAATTAAATTTAATAGATTTTATGTTTCGAATAATTTTTTTACTGTGTAGGATAACAATATTCCCTTGATTATAATCATATTTATTGACGTAGTAGATGTATTAATGAGTTATGTTTTTTAGGGATTTAAAAAAGAATCATAATGGATGTGAATGATATATAATATCTAAAATTATTATTATGTCACCAATATATTTCACTATCATTGGTGAGGAAAAATATATTATAAAATCTCATGTTTGAGAATATTTATACTAATGGTTCACATGAGAAAACATATTATATATATATATATATATATAAGTCCCAATTTTTTCGAACTATATATATTTTGGTCATATTTGAACTAAATATAACTTTTACGAATGTAATTTCTACAAAACAATTGATATATACATACTTATGTATTGATAAATAACAAATGAAAGTGTTTTTTCTAGAATGATAAAGAATTATTCTAAGGATATTACTGAATCATTAAAATGGTTAATGAAATGTTATAGTCAAAATTAATGAATAACTCATCGAATGGATAGTAATATATTGTATATATAGTTACAACTATTTTTGAAAAATAAATTAAAATAGCCACTCCAAAAAAGTTATGAATGATTGAAAGAGACTGAGGGAAGAAAAAATATGTGTAGAGAGAGGAAAATCATGAATTAATTGATGTTTTCCAGAAATATTTGTGATAAAACATGAAGTCTTATCTTATATTAATGATATACTTAATAAGTTATGTTTCTGATGAAATTTGATAAGGTTATTTACATTTTTTAAAAATGGGTAGGGATTAAATTAATAATTTTAAGTTGAAAACCTTTAATCCTTATTAAAATTTATTATTATTTTGAAACTCCTTTGTCATTGAAGGACCACTACAAAACCATGATATTTGATTATTAATTTTTTTGTTAATATTAAATCATTTTAAAAATAAATTTTCCTCTATAAAAAGAAACAAATTATATATAGTGAAAGCAGGTTTATAATGAAAATAAATTGTTTTACGTTATTATAAATTATAGTAATCTTTAATGTTTCAGTAAAAAAATTAGAAAAGGTTATTTAACTGATAATTTATATATTGGTTATAAATTGATACTTATATGTTATTTTATCATTTTTATATTGAATTATACTCTTATATTACATTACATATATATTGAATATTTTAATATTCAAATCAAAATTATCATATAACCTAAATTTAACATCATTTCCCATTATATAATTTTTGTAATTTTACTAAAATTATTATATCAATTTAACTAAAATTCAAATCATTCAATTATATTTAAATATATAAATTAATTAAAAAATTAATTTTTTAGTATAATGAAAGTTATTCTTATAGAATACTATATTGATCTAATAACCATATTACTTTTTAAATGAGTATCATATTTTATTCAATTTCTTTATAATTGAATAATTCCAAAATAAAAATATTTCAATTAAATGTCTTATCATTATAATAAAAATTCACTCATTTTTATTCATGTAATTATTATCGACTAAATGATTTATTTTAATTTTCTTCTTTATAATTATTATTATATTTATAATATATTTTTTAGAAACCTACCCAAAATATAAATATCTTATAATTGTGATATATAATTTTTTAAAAAATATTAATAGTTTCACTATATTTTATATGATAAAGGTTTTTCCGATAGATTGTTAATAATAATATAATACATATGTTATCATTTTAGTTTTTATTTATTAATTTTTATACATAATTTCTTTGTTCTACAAAGTAAAATAAATGTAATCCTGAATTTTTTATGCAAGAGTGTAATTTATATATATAGTCATAATATTTATAATATATAAAAAAAGTACATTTTTAACCCCAATATTATAAATAATGGTGAGATTAAAACCAATAAAATTCAAACATGTGATAATATTTCTTATTTATTGAAAATTCATTTATAATTTAATCCTTTGATATATTAATTTAATTAATTTGAATGAGAACACTTTAATCTATCAAATACATAGGTGATATTTAACAATAATAGGGGTAAATAAATAAGTATATTTTGTAATTCTCCAATGCTAGAGGAACTGTTTTCAATATTAATTTATAAATTACATAAATCCAACTATATTTCTTTCACATATCTTCAAATATGACATAATATCCAATAATTTATTTAGGACATAATATTTTACATATTTTTCTATTTAATGTAAATTTCTACTTCTTTGGCATGAGGTTGATTAATCAACAGTCAAATCTTCTGCTAAATTTGTCTTCTGAATATAAACAAGGTGTAAAAATCCATAAACAATGTATAATATATGTGTCACAAATATTTAAGTGTTTCAAAACATATATAATGAATGTTACAAAAAATGTATGTTGGTATATAACCAATCATTAAAAATGGAAATTTCATTAAATGGTTTATTTGACTTTATTAGTCATATTTTTTGTCATGAAAAACACTAAATCATCATAATTTTATACTATCTCCCTCTCTCCCAATTCTTATCTCAATTTCCCCATATGATGAATCAATGTTTCAATCAATATTAAATATCTTTTATTGTATTTTACTATTTTTGAAATAGATATTACATCCTTTAATGAAAACATATTTTTTCTCATAATTTTTAGTCATTTTCTATAATATATATATATATATATCAATTAATCTCTATTAATATAAATATATGACTACATTATTTTGTTTTGAAAGATTACATCACATAACATTAATAATATTAATTTCATATGAAATTATTTATGTCATGAATATTCCCTATAATAAATAATTGAAATTTAAAGGGATCCTTAAAAAGAAGGAAAAAATAGGGCGGGAAATATTTTTATTTTTACATTGATTTTGAAATATACATTTAATCATACAGTGTTACACAATCATCTAAATTTTACCACTAAATTTGTTAAATATTATACCACTATTGTTTCAATTCACTGCTACACATGATGTGAAATATATAATTGAATTTTTTTCAATTATAATATATGAAATTCATTGTTAAAATGTGTTTATAAGATTTAGATTGATCATAATATAAAAACCTCACAATCATAATAGTGTCACTAATTGATAAACCCCATATTCTTTAAATTAATTCCAGATAACCAAAGGCTAGATACTAGAATAAAAGGTGTAAAAAATATCTACAATAAAACATTTACCCTATAATGGATTATTTCATAATAATGATCAATCATTGTTGATGAAAATTAATATAAACTACAAAAATAAAATCCCATATGAAAATAAATTTCATAAAACCAACTATTATTTAATTCAATGTCAATTGTACGCATCATAGATTTATAAATAACCAATATTCGTAATAGATAATGGAATCCCCGCAAACTAAAAAATATAAACTATGAAACCAATGTCTAATCTCCTTTTCGTATCAATGATGAAGAATTGAATCTATCCCTTTCCCAAACATATGATTTGTAACATAAAAATGGAATATTAAAAATATGTGTATATGTACAGTGTGAGAATAAAAACAGCATAGAATTCAATCAATGACCCCTAAGAATTATCATGATTTAATGTATCCAATCATTTAATCGTATATTGTAAGAATACAATTACATTATTTTTTTATGTTAAATAATTGTTATATAAAACATATTTAAATATATAATTTATTATTCCAATAATATGAAAATCTATATTATCCTTATCATATTTTATAAAATAAATTCCACTTAATGAAATAAATATTGATGTTATGAAATATAAGTTTCCAAAAAAAATTATATATTAATTGAATTATTACCTTGAATGTCTTAAAACCTGAAATATTTATTCCATAATATGTAATTTTACATTGTGAGAGGAATGAATATACTAGTTTTACATTGTATAATATCTTTCACTATATAGATAACAATAGCTACCATTGTCTGGTCTTCAGATCACTATAGGTAATCAAAAGGCCATTAGAAGTGCTGTTGTGTTATCTTCACCTTCATTTATTTAGAAAGGATTTATACATTGAAATATTACATTGGTTATAGAATTATAAAGTTATATAAATACCATATTCCCCTCTATATTGTTTGGTGGATGTGCATGATGTCTAAAAGTAGAAAATAAATTCCTCCCTCCCCATTCTATATAGTCTTATCCTTTTAAACCATGAATCCTTGTCAAAACACTATGGTGGAACACCCTGAACCATTTTCATAATTCATGTATTTTATTCAAATCATATGAGGCTTGAGGACATTCTAATGTCATAATTAAACCATATAAATTGTAAAATGTGTGGATCAAACCCTATAATACAAGTCAGTGATTTATGATGTATTTTGAGAGGTCCCTTAATACCAAATGGAATTACTTTTTTTGTCTTGTATGTTTTGCTATTACTATTATTCTATTTAACATACTCTTGATGTACAAACTGTTTCATGAAGATTTAGAGGTTCTCAGAGACACTAGAATGTGATATTTATCTTGATTTTTGGACATCTGTGGGATTGTATGGTGATAAACTATAAAAATCATAACATCAGCTTGGAAAACCATGATTTAGTATATTTATTACCTTTGCGGGATCATGGCTACACATGATGAAATTATATGATTATATCTATTGGAATTTCATACTTGTATTGACTATGATCATTGATGTTAGTGTGTGTGGCTATACCATGAGATCCTTTTGATATTGAATCCATGTGTGATATTAGAGTGTTTTCGATGTTTTATTGTGATCATATGATGTTTTTTTATGTTTCCTTATACTGATGATTTTATTCTATGCCGATATGTTTTCTCACCATGTATGTGTGCTACCAATGATTTAATGGTTGTGATTGGTTCTTGAGTCATGTAGACAATCATGACCGGTTATACCTTAGTAGGGGAGTGGACTTAATTTTGATTAAGGTAATTGGGATCTAAAGTATATGGATGTAGTATGAGTTATATATGGTGACGTGTCTAGGGTGTTCCCGAGGTAGCCTATATTTTCCAAAATCCATTTTCCATGTGATATCCATGTTGATGTTATTATTAGATATTCTTATAAAGAGGCCCCTTGTTAAATTGACCCATTTATGTGTGTATGAAATTTTGTATCATCTCTACCATAATGATAGGATGAAATAAGAGGGATGTTTTGGTTACTACCAACATCATCCTTTATCATTCTTGCATGAAGCTGCAGCAGGTATAGAATGGTTTCTTGATAGCCTGCAGTGCATGACTATCATATTTTTTATTATGTGAATATACATAATGTGTGTCAATTTTCTATATTTATAAATAATTTTTTACATGGTCAAATCATGTATGGCGGCGTTGCTGATGTTCTAATGTGACTTGTTCTGACACACTACCCAAA
This sequence comes from Viscum album, assembly GCA_963277665.1. Classification (NCBI taxonomy): domain Eukaryota; kingdom Viridiplantae; phylum Streptophyta; class Magnoliopsida; order Santalales; family Viscaceae; genus Viscum; species Viscum album. The sequence continues at coordinate 1,882,818,632 of OY728136.1, forward strand.
CATTTCAGTGAACTAGCATATTTCATAAGGGATATAGAAAATAAAAAGTTATCTGGGCTAGGTAGTTGAGTAGATAAGGATGGAACTACCAGTGTGTCAGAGTTTTCTGTAGTGGTTATCAATTTATTTAGTTGGTTATTTATCATCACTGTTACTCCACCATTTTTTCATAGGGTATGCTATTTTTGAATGAAATTTATGCCATTAATTTACATCGACATGATTACTCTAATGTGTAATTATATTCAGGATATAGGTACTGGTCTTATCCTATGATACCGAATTAATACTCTACCTTATGGTATTCTTATACCCTCACTACTAGTCATCCACCTCTTGCATGCATAGAGGCATGCATGAGCTATTGTAACCATAATGCTATGACCTATTTGTGGAGGCTTGTATTTTATAATGTTTTATTAAGGAATCCATAATGAATAGATATGTTCTACTTTTTATAGAGTTTGGTAATTGGTATGTAGAATGTAGATCGATATGGACTCAGGGAAGGGAATATCATGTTATTTTTTAGAACTGTATAATGGACCTCAATTTTCAATATAAGTAGTAATTTTTTATATTGTTACCATTTGCTTAATTCTACATGGGTGATTCAAATGGTGTTTAAATGTGATTTTTTTGATTTTACATATGTTAATGCATCATGAAAAGGAACATAATTTAATGTGTCATATTTACATACTTGTTTTTTAACATAGTATTTCATTAAGATAAAAAATTCAATGACTGGTGGATTATGTTCATGATAATTCCATTTACGGCATGATATATATGTTCCTTTCCGTTCAATGTGATATATGTTAACAATACTTAACTACTATATCTATTCATGATGTTCTGTTTATATATAATGATTTTATATAACATGTCTAGAGAGAGATAAGGGTTAGATATTGAATGGTTAAATATTGGGTTAATGGCGGGATCCTAAGAAAATCATTATGTGATCCCATAGAATATATATGACATGAGGTATTCTGAGTGTTCTTGATTCTTCAAAACAAGCCATATCATTGATTATTTGTGAGAACACCGACTTGAGAACACTTTTCTACACCTACACTAGTGATTTCGGGGGTGGGTTTTACTAACCACAACCAATGTCCATAGTAAAATATTGTATGTAATTAAAACCATGGTATCCTTAGACTTTAAGGATACCATGTCCCCACATGGTACTGAGAAATGGAAAAAAACCTATTCGAACCATTTACTCCATTATGATACCGTTGTTTATGATGGCGGAGTTTATATGATACATGTTGTAGGGAATTGTTAAGAATTGGTGGAGAGTGACGGGCGAGGAAGTATGAATTGTATGTTTCACATAGAAGACCATTGGACAAATGTTTTTTAGATAATTCTTCAATAAAATTATAATGATTGATTTCAGAAAAGAGTTCATGGAGATATAGTTGGGCACCATGATCGTATCAGTATTATTCATAATCTTTACTGTTCTCATCCATTTTCATCACGTATGTCCAGAAATGTGTCTCACAATGCTAGGAAGTTTAAAATAATATTCAGACAAACCATTGAAAGATGCATTGGATCGTTGATTTATAAAATTGCCTTATTTTATAAGGATGGCCCTAAAATGGAGAAGATTCTAGAGGATAGATTATTAGTTATAAATTTCCACTATTTCACTACTAAAATAGGTGGAAAACATGTTCCTAAGGTGGGTTCCTACTCTAATGGAAGAAAGATGAAGTCCATATATATACAAAAAATATTTCAATTCATGTTCAATAATATTTAATCTATTTGGTTCCTTCTATTGGTGACCCATAGTGATTTAAAAGTAGGATTTCTAGAAACTTTTTTGGGTATTCCTAGTACCATAGAGGATGTGGTAGTAGTGTGGTGGTAAAGAAACACCTCATTAGTTTTATGCCAAAACTAGGGTTATGAAATGGAATCCAACTAAACCAGAAACCCAAATGTCAAGCTATGGTTCTTGGAATAAAACCCAAAATAGACCCACAAAATTGTGATTGGATCATAAGACTATGGATATCCATATTTATTTTAAGTATTACACTCTATCAGATGGGGAAGAGGGTCAATAATAGGTTAGACTTAAGGTCTTCCTAAAATCAACTATTTCAACCCAAATATTTTACATTAGTTATTTCCATTTCTTTATTAATATATTATTAGTTTTTATACTAGATATTTCATTTATGTTATCATCCCAACATTGATCTATTGACACACTGTTGAGAAAAAATTGGACTGTATCTGGTGATAGATAATGTGCCCTATAATTTTAATAAGTTTGGGAATTATATTGGTTTTCATAGTGTTAGAGATGACGAAAATAGATTTTATTCTCATCATGGACTAGATTACAATCATTTGATCTCACATAGAATATAATTAGAGGTGAATGTAATTCAATTTTTCAAAGGGATATATTTTCATGGTGAATGGATAGTAGAAGATATGATTAGGTTGGGTTGGAAATGAGATGATTCACCAATGGATGATCATAGAACATTTAATAGGAATGTATACCTTGATATAACTCATGAAAACTCTATCAAACTATAGTCCTCAGCCAATGCCATTAATTCCATACAATAGAATTCAAAGATAATCTTTTATTTAGAAAAGATGATATTTTAGATTGATCCCAGAGTTGGTGAACAACCATTTTATATGCCCTTATATTACATGTCACCAACTAAGATGAAGGAGATAATTTTCCAATTGTATGAATTATAGTGTATAAAATTTACCACACTAACTAATTTACCATGTGGTTAACCAAATATATCCTATGAGAAGGTGGATTGAAATATTTCATCCTAAATGAATAACTGAAAGATGAAATAGTTTATGGTGAAGAATCAATATCTCATTCCCCATATAAATGAATTTTTAAATATTTTATAATGATCCTAGTAGATCTCCCAGAAATATTCATTACTTGGGTATCATCAATTGATAGTTACAGATGATGAGATTACAAAGAGGTCAGTTTAGAAGAGGTATAAATTTTTTGAGTACTTGGTGACGTTGGTTGAGATTATGAACAATTATGAAATGTTCATTGATCTCGTAAGATTGATATTCCACCAATACCTGGACACATTAATCATTTAGTTATTGGATGATATCCTTGTATACCCATCGACACTAGAAAAGTATGCTAGTTACATAGAGATAATCATATGTGTTCTTCAACCACATCTTCTTAAAACCATGTTGTTGATGTATGAAATATGGATTTTAGTGCGGATGTTCCAAAGATATATTATTTAGGATATAGGTATATCTATAATCATATTGAAAGCGGAGGCATTCATGTCATGAATACATCCCAATAACATGATTGATATTTCGTGATTTATCTATCTTGTGTGGAATTACCAATGGTTTAGTTAATTCATCTCCGAAATTTCTACACCCATGATTTCACTGGTATTGAATGGAATGAATTTCCCATTCATGGACTATTATAAGGTGGATTTAATTGGGATATGGAGAATTTTTTTGATATCATGAGTAATACTAATCTATGATCCTAGTATTTGTTATGTAGTGTATTGTGATGCACTAGTCATTGGTGTTGGAGTAGTGGTGATGTAGAGAAATAAGGTAGTGACTTATGAATATAACTTGATACAGCCACATGAGAGGAACTGACCTACAACTGAATTTTATAATGATGTTGTGGTGAACTCTCTAATGTGATAACAAAAATATATCATTAGATAGAGTCATTTTGTTTGCATGAACTACAAGAGTCACAATTATATCATCACATAGTGGGAGATAAAAATTAGATAGAGAAATTGGGATGAGAATATATAGAAATTATACTTCATGATATTATATTCATCTAATAAATGAAACATTAATGACGATTATATCAGTAGTATGAAACAAGCTACATAGGAGCTTAGTGACTATCCATCTGAGCAGTAGTGGAGCTTGATGAGATTGTTGAAATATTAGAGGACATATTATTCATAGAACTATGGTATTATTAAATATACTCCCACGGTAGTCACATATTCTTTATTGGTCTTGAAAATGACTGGATATGATTCAAACATGATGTGGGTTGTGATGAGGAAACAACCTTCTGGTGTAGATCTATTACCTAGGAGACCTTTGAGTGATGAAAACATAGTCATGGTTTATGTAAGAATAGTAGTCCCCTCTTCCATCAAAGAAGATCATAAAATGTATTAACATAACTCTATATTGGATGGTAATCATGGATCAATGAATATGTACCATGACTTCTTGTGATGATTCAAATGGCCCGGGATGAATAGTGACATTAGAGTGTTTGTCTCTTTATTTGTTACCTGTCAAAGAGTGAAGGCTGAGAATCAATGACTAGATGGGTCACACTATCCTATTATGGTACCATTGTTCATGTGTAAAGATGTCACCGTGGAATTTTTTTGGGCTTAACTAGGAATTCAGGGAATTGTTATGTGGTTTGAGTGGTAGTTAAGCTATTGATGAGTGTTGCATAGTTTTTAATGATCAGTGAGACATAATATGTATCATAATCGAGAAAGAAATAGTTCTATGAGAACACATGATGTTTAGGAGTAACCATGATCATTTTTTAATATTGAGATGAAATTTTATCATGGATACTGATGTAGGTCTTGAATAAGGAATTAAGGACTCCATTGAAGGTGAGAACAGTACACCTACCTCAAAAGGATGGATAGTTAGAGAATAATATTCACATATTACATGACAAGATCTGAGGATGAATTCTAGAAAATGAAAGATCATGGCATGATCACCTATACTTGGAATATTTTTTACCTAATTAAAATAATAATTTTTAAATTTATACATCACCCTTTGAGAATATTTACGAGATATAATCTTGCACACCACTCAGTTGGTATGAGGATGGTGAGGTAATAGTTGGGAGGTATAACATGGAACAATGTACTTTCGATTGAGTGAATCTAATTTAAATTTTTTTGATCTATAGTTAGTGAAAACATTTTTTTAATATGACTTATGGATGAGAAAATTGGAGATCAATGTGGGTGAAAATGATTTCATAAAAGTTACTCTCTGGTAAGGGGTCCATATAGGAGGAAGTAGGGAATGATATCACCATATTTTTTTGGGATCCTTTGAGATCATAGTGTTGACAGGTTCTATGGAATACCATTTGAATTTTCTTTTATTCTATCAAGGTATAAATGAATTATTTCATGTTTTATTCCTACATAGACACATAAAAAACGCAATTCATTTTATAGATTCCATGGATGTTGAGGTACAACATGAAATATTAAATTAGGTGTTTTAGATGTAGAAAACATACTGGTGTGTGAATTTTATTACATAGAATACACTAACAATTTCAAAAATCACTAAAAAAGGGAAGGTCCTTGGTGATAGTTTGGAGTTATAGGTATACTTTTTTGCATAGTGGCATGATTTAGTGTAAATGTATCCCTAAATAGTATTCTAAAGGATAGTAATTCCTTATAGTGTTATATTAATAAAGACTAAGTATCTTTATAATTTATTATAGCCGAAATGACATACTAAAAAATAATTACTGATGTTATGACATTAAATTATTTGATAAGTGGATTAAATATTAAAATAATTTCAATACTATATATATTAAATAATTTATTTTTTTCAACATAATCATTAATTTTAAAAAATAAGAGGAATGAATTAATTGTTTTAACATTGAATAATATTTTTATCCACTTCATTTATGATTTTTTTGGTCATTAGTCTTCAGATATCTATAGACCTTCAAAAGGCCTTTACCTGGGGCATTTATGACCCTCATCATTCCATCTGTAATACTTGATTTACATAGGGAACAACTATATTGGTTTGGGCATAAGAAAAGATTATAAGGACCACACAAAACAATATAATTCTACAATAAAATTTGGTATCCCAAATGATAAACATATAATACTTCTCTCACTATATACAGTAGTCCCAACCTCCCTCACCCTGAACCCCAAATTTATAATTGGGGGGCACACCATGAACTGCTTTTTTCTGGAATGATTTTTTATTCATAAATAGTTGAGGGATAGTCATTTGAAATAATAATATAAATTATTCCATAATTCGATTGACATTGATTTTATGTTTTAAGTCAATTTTTTTCTATATAAGGGGAGAGGTCCTCTTGTACCAATGGGAATTAATTTCATAATCAAGTATCTCTGGTTATTCTATTTTCTACATTTGTCATTAAAAAACTCTAAAGAATATTCATGATGATATAGAGGTTATATGAGTCATATTAATTTTCTATTTCCCCACGTTAATGTATGAATGTGGGTTTGGGTGATGAGAACCTTGGAAAACTTCAGTGACAACATGGAGAAATATTTTCAAGGTAGTTACTACCAATATTGGGATAATTTTTAAATTTTTTATCAGTATATGATTATATATAATAAAATTCAATACATTTATACATTTTGATAACTTATGTGTGTCTGTGTCTGTATTACATGAAATCCAATATGACATTGATTTCATTAGTGATATTAGTGTAACATAATTCCATGTATGATTGTGATAGAATTCTATTATATATTATTCTATATACAATTAATGATGTTTTATTCCTACTTCTGTTCTCACACACTATGTGATTAAAAAATTCTATTGATGTTATGATTGGTACATGAGTGTTGTAGTCCATCCTGGAAAATTATCCCTTCACTGGGAGTGTGATTTATTATGATGATTACAAAGAAGGACCAGATCACATTGTAGAGATACAAGTTATCCTTGGGGTTGTGTTGAGGGGGTGTATAATAACCCTTCATATTTATATAAAAATAAATAATTATTTATTTCATAATATTAAAATTAATACAACCAAAACGATTGTGAAGTACAGTTTTATTTTGAATTAGGTACATTAAAAGACATCTTATGATATGAACTACATCAACTTAATTGAAAATCTCACATACATATTCATAATAATCCTTCGTACATATAACTGCATGGATAACCTAGGGAAAACCATAAAAATGGGGTGAGAATTAAATCTTACTATTGGAATAAACATGGAGTAAGATGAAGATAATAGTACGTGTTAAACAATAGGAGTATTAAGGAGGCATTAAAATAGGTGGAATCATAATAATGAATAAAAAGACATTATATAGCTTCATAATCATATCATAGGAAAAGTGAGAACAACATAAAAATCTAACTTATAAACAAAGGTCAAGGGTAAACATGCCAAGACATCTTGGTAGAAAAATTCCCATAAAGGAATTGGGTTCAGTCTTTATCCATTCAAAAATTATTAGGATTCTAAACACAACCCACTACATGAGATCTCTATTTTAGAACACCTATTATATTCATTTCACACTCATGTTTATGTAGGTCACATAGATTATACAACATAGATTCATTCATCATCATAAATTATTCCATGATGATGGATAATGGAATACACATATGTATGTTCCCAATCAAAATGTATACATGCATAAATATTAATACCGTTGATAGAAAATGTTTATGGTATTCACTACACAAAATATTTTTTATTGAAAATTGTGTTGATTTTAAGGGAGCATACAGTGTTAGATAAAAATTTATAAAATGGTTCAATGAGAGACAAATATGTATCTCGTCATTTATACATGAATCTAAAAGTTAAAGGGACATGGAATGTCATTTCAAAAAATGAGAAGTTCGAAACAAAAGGCGTACGATATTGATGAAAATTTAATAAATAATTGTTCAGAAGTCGACCTTACAAAATTTCAGCATGGTAACTGGTGTACAAAAGTGTTAATTGGAGGGGGAAATTTGGGTGAAAGGGGATATCTTATTTAATAAATCAAGTGTTTATTTTGTAGGGAATGGAAGAACATATCCCAATATACGTAATTTGAGTTTAAAATACATTACATAGAAGGATTTCTTGATAAAGGGGAATGGCAGAGGATCCCATACATGACTATTTGAATCCAATGGCTTGAGACATGCATCTTGAGAGAATTGGAGTGCATTAGTAGGACACTATAGAGTGGAGGGAATAGTGTGGTTGTGCTCTAAGGAGTTTCAGTGATTGGAAATAAGATCTATTGTGGGGGTATTTCGTAAAATAGGGGGATTTCATTATTATTTAGGTTTTTGACACTACATATTAAAATATCCAAAACAACAAACCATCTCCTCATTTTTTGGCAATGGTTTATGAAAAATGTTAATATTTTTTATTATTTTATAATTCATATGTTGAAATTTATTAAAATAATTATCTAGATTTTGTGGAGGTGAGTTACACACTTAATGAAAAAATTTTCAAACCATAAAATATATTTAAGGTTCTGAGTGATTTATAATGGAATTAAAAAATAAATCAAATATATATATAATATCATTATATTAAAATAAATACATTTATTTGTTCTTGGATCCCATTTAATGTAATTTTTCATCCATTGATTGTAATTATAATGTCAAAATACACATAGAATATTTATACATTTTTTATTTTTTACCCAAAAATTTGACAGTCTCAAAAAATTATAGAAAATTCACCATTGTATAATTTAAACACTGTAATTCTAAAAATATGATTCATTTTATATAAATAATTTGCTAAATATGTGAATTTTATCTTGTAAAAAATTCATTATTTCTTAATAAATGATTGCATTTTTGAAAATAATAGTATTTGAACACTTATATAAATAACATTTGGTGATAAGATCATTTATATTTTGATAAATAATAGTTAATAATAATAATTTATTTAAATAATATTTATTTCAAAAAAATATATTGATTTCATAAATTCATTAATATAATTTCAATTAGAACCTTATAACAATTTTTGATTTGATGTATAAAAATAGAATTCATTAACAATGTAACACTAATACAAATAAAATATATACATTATTATATGAAAAATAATTTTCATATTCATACTGATAGAATCTATATACAGATCTATTCAGTATTCTAACATATACCCCAAGTGTATGGTGTGTGATTGATGGAACTTCAATGGGTGTTTTGATGAACATGGTTTGGTTAATGATCTAGATGAGCTTGATCTTATCCCATAAAAAGTTTCCCTCATGCTTATGTTAACATATATCATCATGGAATTGGTTTAGGGAAATGTCTACAAATTCTATCTTCCTTGAAGGATCTAATAAATGGGGTTTATAGTGTACAATAATACCAGTTGAGGACATCACGTCCCATTCCTATATCAATTTGATTTATTAAAACCCTATATTCATACTCACAATGTGATCACTATTCAGTCTATATATTTTCAACGATAAATAAAATTAATGATCATTTATATATAATTAGATATAATAAATCAAAATAATTTCATGATTGTTTTTCATCCATATTTCATGATGAGATATTTATATAAATCAAAATGGGGAATTTTATTTATAACAACTTGGATTGTTAATATCAAGCCCACATAAGGATATGTGTATGAATAATATGTCTTAAAGATAAAAATATAGGTGTTGTAGATGAATTCCATCATAGATATTTTTTTAACTCAGAGCATTTTTGATGAGCTGCTTAATGGTAAAAACCATTTACACCATTTCCTCGACCATTTCAGGACCTAGAAGTTTGTCTCACCCAAATTCATCGAAACACGTAGGTGTTACGAACCTACACTCATGAGGCGAATCATAGGGATCCATTTGCATGTTTGAGGGGATACTATTTTTTTAAGAGACCTAGACTAAAGGAAGGTGATGGTCCCATTCTCCATTGATGTAAATTGAGAATTCTCTCAACATATCCTAATGTGTTTTTATAGTCTTCTCTAATTGGATATCAATTTGAATTTAATAAGTTGTACCAATGATCAGCATAGTGTTTAGAGTATGGTAGAGAATTTTAAAAAACATATAGGTGGATCTCGAATATCAATTAGACACAATTGATAGTGTTACCAATTGCATCTTTAATGCTTCTCTAATGTATATATATGAATGTTGTCAGGTGATAAATCCCCTCAAATCGCAATGAAGTGTGAATTCCTTATAATTTTATCCACAACAACCTAGACACAATTGATTCATTTGGATTTCATCATATGTCCAGTCATAATGTCCATGGTTATGATTTCATATTTCCAAGTTAGTAGGGGTAATGGTTGGATCATTTCCTTAGAATCATGAAATTCATATTTACCTTGCTAATATACGAGGCATATTGATGTATATTGGTTGATCTACTTCATCATGTTTCCCCTCCAATAGTTCTCTCAATGAAAATGATACACCATTTTTTTGGAGAATGAAGAAATTGAAACTAGGTAGAATATGCAATAGTTCCTTCATTGACTCAATATAAGGGGGAAAATATACTATTGATACAAATCTAAAAATTCATACTTCATTAACATTGAACTATGATGATTTAACATTTCATATAGTTTACATTTTTTATTAATGTCCACAACACCTTTTTTGCATCCTATAACATATCTTGAAGAGATTGTTTATAAATTTTTTTGGAAAGGATTGTTGATGTTACTTCCTTCATGATTCAAATGTCCATTATCTTCAAATATAAGTGTCACGACCACCTCCCCACAATGTGTACCCCTCCTGGGCCGACAATGTTAAAAGGGAGATAATGACCCCCGAGTCTCGCCTCCAGTAGGCCCTGGGTTGGCGACTATCACCGAGGGTATAATACACACACAAATGGGAGGCATTTCCCTCCAAGAGAACACATGCAGAAGAGAGAGATAGAATAGACTCCAACCAACTCCAACTCATAAATAAAATATAAAATAAACCCAAGTATATATATGAAATGTCATGCAAAATTACTACAACTGAAAGGGAAAACTAAACATAGCCAAAAGAAAGTAAAACGGCAGCGACCACAAGCCCGAACAGCTCCTCCTCCAACCGCAAGCTAGTAGTAACCAGCTTGATCTCCAACCTGCTCCAAGTGACCTGAAAAACAGTTTATATGTACATAGTGTGAGTATAGTAGTATACTCAGTAGGATCCTCCTCAAGCCTCTCGTGCAAAAGTAAAGAAAGCATGCTAAAGCCCAGTGAATAACAAGTGAAACTAACTCATTACCTAAACATGTATGCTAAGTTCCCAACCTCACCATGGATACTCTCACCAAGTAACAAATACAAGAATATAGCATATAGCATAGAATATCAAGGGTACCCTGCTACTACTTCCCCACTGGTTTGGCGCTTTTCCCCAACGACATACATCCTGTGCATCTCTCTCCAAGGCTTGCCCGCAGACACCTGGGCTAAGCTTCACACCATCCTCACAACCAAAAGTAACCAGGTAGTTTCCGAGAGCCACCACAGCCCGCATAACGTGTATCATACATCAGGTATAATACCTCAAGCCATTACAACCCATACCCCAAGTAAGGATCCTCAAGCCATTATAGCCTATAAACATTACACCTATAGTAGCCCCATAGGATACAATATCCAGAATATATGTGTGTGAAATAACCACAAGCCATTACAGCCCTCTACACACATATATGGGTAAAACTAACCACTGTGCCTACCAGCGCAAAGATCTACCAAGAGAAGAGAGAGGGGCCAAAGGGGGTAGTCAGCCATTCAACCTCCCATCTGAATGTTGGGGAAAACACCCCCCCCCCCAGGGCTCAGAATCCCCGGGGTGTCAGTTTCCCTTACCGATAGGGTGGAGTAGAGTATAGAAACACAAAAAGTATAGAATATATATAACTCACAACCACACTATGGGAATTACCTAGTTGTAGGCACAACTGCAGCTAACGTCTCTCAGACTCCTGGCTGCTACTTCTAAGACTAGGTATCCTATAAGCACACAACCATTTGAAGAGCTTTATTAGATTACTCCATTCTCATTTTATCAATTCCACTGTATGTTAATTAATTATTTAAACATTAATTAACCATGAAAAATTTACCACATTAAACTAAATTGGCATCACAGTCAAAAAATTCTCTTTTTTAGGATTCACATCACTATTAAATTCCAGCTTCTCCATCCCCGTGGATTATCACCATTTAAACAAACTTTAATTATGGAATTACCTTCCCCATATTCCCAGGCATTCTAGAAAAGAATCTTATGCTACTAAACACAAAGGGCTCAACACGGTGAGTAGATATACTACCCATCAAGTCTTTGCCACCTATAGCAAGAGCATAGACCCATCCTCCATCGAGAGGCTAAACACAGAAAGCACGTGGTATACCCCGCGTGTCTTCGCCTCCTTCGGAAAGAGGGTAAGCAAAACCAGCTTCCTTGAGCAGTGGGGAAAAGTAAAGGAGATAAACAATCAAACCACAAACATCAAACCATCACATTCATCTCATACCATCATCCTTGGTGTCCTCCCCGACACCCACATGCATAAACCGATGCATCTCGCCACACTAGGCATCATCCGCTGCCACAACCACAAGTACCCATGCCTCCACATATCACAACAGCCATCCAAGCTCACATCAAATCACAAGCAGCAGGAAATAAAAGATCACAAAATGATCTCTCGGCCCTTTAACAAGGCATTCAGCCTTCATACAAGATGAGATCTCAGAGCTCCAAACCACAAGGCATTCAGCCTTACAAGCAAGCGGGTAACTCAGAACCCTTTTGAAATTATCGAACTAATAGTTCTTTAATCCATCTTGAATTAACATATTCATTAACATGAATCTTTATCTTTATCCAATTATTTAACAAATAATTCCGGCTTTACGTTCTTTATCAATTTCCATCATGAAAGAGCAAAAAATTAAAGAAAATCATAGATATCACTCTATCTAGTAAAACATGAGGCAAACTGTTATCACGGTACAAAGTAACAACATGTGATCAACCAATTATTTTAATCCGGTTCAAGTATTTAATTAGGTCAATTTCATTATGATCCAAAGGACTAAATCATGATAATTCTACGATTGCACATACACAATTAGAGAAGCCATGAATCCCCTACCTTAAAGAGTTCTTGATGTCCTTTATCCACACAACGGGTCACAGTCCTCTTCTCCTCACGACAGCTGCATCCACCGGAGGATTCCACGGTACGACAGTACCAACCAACCCCAAGAAAAATCATTAGAACCATGGAGATTACATGCTAATATGGAAGGAAGAACAAGAGAAGGTGATCCCCGAAGGAACGATGATAAAACATACCTTATATGGAAGAACGATCGACACAACTTGGTTGCATCAACAGACCAGAACTGATCTGAGTAACATTTGATTGTGAAACTCCTACAAGAATGATTTCAAGGTTCTAGCGTCTAGTAGATGATAACCAGGAGGAAGAACAATGAATAATGATATCTCGTTCCTTTTAAAAAAAATTAGAGAGGCGACGGTTTAAGATCCAATTTATTCTCCATTAAAAACGGATCGCATTAACCCACGCTGTTTGACCATGTAAAAACATCCCGGCCTTAGGAATAATTAATATAGAATTTATGGCCTTTGAATAGGCCTTAAAGTCCTTAAAATAAGGTTTTAAAAGTATTTTACGTCAAAGAAAACGTCAAATTTACGAAGCTAGAAACACTGTTCACATACTCAAAATTTGGAAAAGTATGGAATCGGTAGCTCTCATGAAGTCTGGAAACACTATTCATTCGTGAAATTTGGAAAAGTATAGAATCGGTAGCTCTTAGGATTCTGGAAACACTGTACAAGTCTACCGATAGAAGTCCACCGATAGAACCTCACTGATAGAAAACACTGTTCAAGTCTACCGATAGAAGTCCACCGATAGAACCTCACCGATAGAAACACTGTTCACTGAACCTCACCGATAGAAACACTGTTCACTGAACCTCACTGATAGAAGTCCACCGATAGAACCTCACCGATAGAAACACTGTTCACTGAACCTCACCGATAGAAACACTGTTCACTGAACCTCACCGATAGAAGTCCACCGATAGAACCTCACCGATACAAACATTGTTCACTGAACCTCAACGATAGAAACACTGTTCACTGAACCTCACCAATAGAAACACTGTTCTCAAAACTAGAAATTTGGAAAAGTGTTAGCCGAGCTACTGCTGGACTGCGGCTACCAGTATACCGAGCTATCAGTACGCCGTGGCTACCGGTAAACCCATCTACCGGTAGGATGCGACTACCGGTAGACCGAGCTACCGGTAAGCAGCAGCTACCGGTAGACCGAGCTACCGGTAATCATGAGCTACCGGTAGACCGAGCTACCGGTAATCAGCAGCTACCGGTAGACCGAGCTACCGGTAATCACCAGCTAATGGTAGACCGAGCTACCGATAATCAGCAGCTACCGGTAGACCGAGCTACCGGTAATCAGCAGCTACCGGTAGACCGAGCTACCGATAATCAGCAGCTACCGGTAATCAGCAGCTACCGGTAGACCGAGCTACCGGTAATCAGCAGCTATCGGTAGACCGAGCTAGCGGTAATCAACATCTACCGGTAGACCGAGCTACTGTTAATCAACAGCTACCGGTAGACCGAGATACCGGTAATTAGCAGCTACCGGTAGACCGAGCTACCGGTAATCGGCAGCTACCAGTAGACCGAGCTACCGGTAGGCAGCAGCTGGGGGATAAGTCACCTTGACCTCCCAGAACACCTCCAACACCAAATTTTCACAAAGTAATGGACCAGGGAGGTCCGGGCCATTACATTAGATACCTCTCAAAACATTCTCGTCCTCGAGAATTAAAAACCAACCCAGAAGAAAAGAGGGGTCCGAACAACCACCCCATAAGATACCTCTCAGGGGAAAACCACCATGAGTTGTTCAAAAGCTGGAACAAAACTATGACATCTGAGAGTATGGAAACAAAAAATCCATAACCAAACAATTCAAACATAACATTACATCAAAGGTACATAAATAAAACATGAAAGGTCTAACCATAAAGGAAACGTCATTACATGGAAAGAGTTAAACATTAAACAACTCTGGGTACTGAGCACGTATCTCTGACTCACGCTTCCAGGTACTCTCATCCATGCCACCGTGTCTCCACAAGACACGAACTAAGGGGACAAAACGCCCATGCAACACCTTCTCCTTGTGGTCTTGGATCTCCACAGGTCGCTCCTCGAAGGTTGCATCATCGTCAATATTGATCTCTCCCCAATCGATAACATGAGATTCATTATGAAGATAACGACGGAGCTGTGATACATGGAAAACATCATGTATCCGACTCATCTAAGGGGGAAGTGCTACTCGATACGCCACAGCTCCAACACGAGCTAACACCTCGAAAGGCCCAACAAACCGGGGAGAAAGCTTACTTCCACGACCAAACCTTCGCTGCCCACGACGGGGAGTCACCTTTAGAAACACATGATCCCCAACATTAAACTCTAACGGTCTCCTTCTTTGATCAGCATATGATTTCTGACGATCATGTGCTGTCTTCATCCTCTCACGAATCACCTGAACCATCTTTGTTGTATTCTGCAGTAGTTCTGGTCCGAGAATTGCTGACTCTCCGACCCCAGTCCAGCACAACGGAGAATGGCATGGTCGGCCATACAAGGCTTCAAACGGCGCCATACCGATGGTAGAGTGAAAACTATTATTGTATGAGAAATCTAACAAGGGTAAGTGCTTCACCCATGAACCTCCAAAATCAAGAACACAAGAGCGCAACATGTCTTCAAGAGTCTGGATGGTTCGCTCTGTCTGACCATCTGTTTGAGGATGAAAAGAAGTGCTAAGGCATAATTGAGAACCAAAAGCATGCTGGATACCTCTCCACACCCTGGAGGTAAAACGAGGATCTCGATCAGAAATGATCGTCTTAGGAACTCCGTGAATCCTCACCACCTCCTCCAGATACTGCCTCGACAAAACTTCCACTGAGCTCGACTCCTTGATCGCTATGAAGTGGGATGATTTTGTTAAACGATCCCCTACCACCCATATAGTATCATTTCCCCCCAGAGCTTGAGGTAAACCTGTAACAAAGTCCATTGAGATGTCCTCCCACTTCCACTGAGGAATCTCTAAGTGCTAGAGAAGACCACCAGGAACACGGTGTTCAGCCTTCACCTTCTGGCAGACAAAACATCGAGACACACATTCTGCAACTGTACGCTTCAGCCCAGGACACCAAAACTGACTCCTCAAGGATCGGTACATCTTCGTCACACCAGGATGTACCGCCAAGGGTGAACTA
This sequence comes from Viscum album, assembly GCA_963277665.1. Lineage (NCBI taxonomy): Eukaryota > Viridiplantae > Streptophyta > Magnoliopsida > Santalales > Viscaceae > Viscum > Viscum album. The sequence goes on from OY728136.1 coordinate 1,882,834,863, forward strand.
TGGAACTCTCGGAGAACCATCTCGCGCATCGCCAAGGGAACAAAAAGCCTTCCATGATACAACACTCGGTGTTGTTCATCCTCCGACAAACCATCAGGGGCCTCACCACATACAACTCTGTCTCTCCAAACTTCCACCTCTAGGTCACCCAACTGAGACTCTTCCACCTTCTGCATCAGGGATGAATGCACTGTCATCTGGAAAAGACAACCTCTACCCCCAACTTCTTCCATATCAAGATGCAAAGATGATAGCTCTTCCATCACTCTCCAAGAATCACCAGATTCATGCACAACATCATTACGTATCTTTCGGCATAGTGCGTCAGCTACAACATTCCCTTTTCCAGGTGTATACGATATTTCAAAGTCGTATTCCTGTAAGAACTCCATCCACCGACGCTGCCTCAAGTTCAAGTCACGTTGGGAGAAAACATACCTCAAACTCATATCATCGGTGAAAACCACAAATTGATCACCAATGAGGTAATGTATCCACAACTTTAGAGAAAACACCACGGCTGCCAACTCAAGATCATGAGTGGCATATTTGCATTCATGGGGACGCAACTGCCGAGACCCATAAGAAACAACTGACCTCTGCTGCATGAGAACACAGCCTAGCCCCAGATGTGAAGCATCATAGAAAACATCAAACTGGACTCCCTCCGCTGGAAGACAAAGGACGGGAGCACTTACCAACTTCTCCTTTAGATACTCGAAAGATGTATGACACTGATCAGTCCATATGAACGCTTGATCCTTCCAGGTAAAAGCTGTCAGAGGAGTCGCAACTCGGGAGAAATTAGCTACAAACCTCTTATAGTAGCCTGCGAGACCAAGGAAACTTCGCACCTCTGACACGGTCTTGGGGGCTGGCCAAGACACCACTGCTTCTATCTTCGAAGGATCCACATCTACTCCCTGTTGGGACACAACATGTCCCAAGAAACAAACTTCTCGAGCCCAGAACTCACACTTGGACAACTTCCCAAACAACTGATGTTGGCGAAGAACTCCCAAAACGGCTCGTAGATGCTTTGAATGCTCCTCTTCAGATGTGGAGTACACAAGGATGTCGTCGATGAAAACCTCAACAAACTTGTCCAGGAATTCATGGAACACAACATTCATCAACCCCATGAAAACAGCTGGAGCATTCGTCACGCCGAATGGCATTACAACAAACTCATAATGCCCATGACGACAGTGGAAAGTAGTCTTCGGGATATCCTCATCCTTTACACGCATCTGATGATATCCTGACCGCAAGTCTATCTTTGAGAACCAACATGCACCCTTCAGTTGATCGAATAGTTCATCAATCTGCGAGAGAGGATAGTGGTTCTTTATTGTCACTTTGTTTAACCGACGATAATCGAAGCACAACCGCAAACTACCATCAGCCTTTTTCACAAACAAAACCGGTGCACCCCACAGTGACACACTTGGCCGAACAAAACCACACTGCAACAGACCGTCGAGCTGAATACGTAGCTCTTGTAACTCAGAAGGGGAAATAATATACGGAGACATAGAGATAGGAGATGCTCCTGGCTGTAGCTCAATCCCAAACTTGATCTCTCGTCAAGGGGGTAAGGATAAAACCTCTTCTGGAAAGACGTCAGAGTACTCCTTTACGACCCTAGGAAACGCCAATTGTTGAACCTCTGAAGAACTCAGCGTCATCCCAGCCATCATGGATGATAAGGATGGAACTCGTCTATGACTCATCCGAGGATCTCTCTCACCAAGAAACACCACTTTCTCTCCATCTTCATCAAAGAAAACGACCTTCTTCCTGTAGCAATCCACAACAGCCTGCACCGAATACAACCAATCCATGCCAAGTATGACATTATATGGTTGTATTCACAAACATAGGAAATCTCCCCAAGAGCGGTGTTGCCCCAACACTAGCTTACAGTCTCTACATACTTCAAACAAGTCAGCTCGACCTCGAACTGGCGTAGTCAACGCCAAGGGCACTGGAAGTCTCTGTACCTCAAGTCCCAAATCATGGACAAGGGTAGGTGATATGAAGGAGTGTGTTGATCCTGAATCAAACAAGGAATACACCAAGGTAGAAAACAAGCAAAGGGTACCTCGAACGACATCTGGCTCGCCTGGGGCTGGTAATGCTAGTGCATGAAGCTGACCACGACCTCCTCCACGGCCTCTCTGACCCTGATGACGACCACCACCACGGCCGCGCTCTGCTCTCTGAGGACGGAGAGCATCATGGGGTTGTCCTCTGCCTGCTCCATCTACCCTTTGGTGATCTAAAACTGGTGTAACCTGCTACTGCTGCCTCGGCTGGAACTGCCTCAACGGAGGAACCTAGAGTAGATCGCCTGGTGCGAGATGACTGCTCTGAAAAGTCGGGCACTCCCACTGCTGATGACCACGACCACCACAAGAAAAAAAATTGCCTGATCCCTTGGCATAAGTCTGAGAGTTTCTGCCTCCAGAGAAACGAGATGGGAAGGGTTGGGACCTACCCCCAGGTGAACGGAAACTCTTCTGTCCTGAAAACCGGGAACCCCGGACCACAGCTCTGCTTCGTGAGGAATAATGATGATTCCCCTCTCGTGACGATCCAGTCCTGGCCAAAGTCCTCTCAACAACCTCTGCCCTCGCCAGCACCTCAAGATATTTCTTCAGCATAAATGGGGTGACCTGGCGCTGGATCTCTGGACGCAATGCCTCCTCAAAATGCCTCACCCTGACCTCATCATCTGGTAACAGGTCTGAAGCATATCGTAGAAGGTTCCTGAAACGGATTCCAAACTCTCAAACACTGGAGATCCCCTATCGAAGGGTAAGAAGCTCATGGCGACTGGACACCTTCGCAGTCAACGAAAGAAACTCGACTCTAAACCTGTCTCGAAAATCCTCCCATGAGATTGCTGACTCCTCACGATCACCGAGGAATAAGAACCACCACTGCCTTGCTGCTCGACGCAGCATCATCACAACCAAGGACACCCAGTGTTCCTTCCGAGCACGAATCGAACTGAAGCCTATCTCGATCTCCTCCAACCAGTCTTCTGTGATTGCATCTGAAACGGATCCCTCATACTTCTGTAGACTCTGGCGCTGAAACTCTCGAAGTGTCTTCCTCCAAGTGTCATTGTCGTCAACCTCTACTCGGCGGCGATCTGCTGGAACAGCCTGATGGGCATCTTCTGCGCAAACCTGACGAGGACGTCGAACTGGATCCATACCTTCAAAATAACAACTGTTAGAGCTCCTAAGCCTGGGATATGGAAGACTCAAAATTAATTAATTAATTGTTTTGTTTTATTTATTTTAGGTTACCTATCCCAAGGTCTACCCATTCAAACTCAAGCGCAATGAATAATGATGCATGATCCTTTCCTAGGTCTCTACCCTGCAACCAGTATCACTTTGTTTAGTAGCCATCGTAAGCTTAAAGGTCCGTGCAACAGATAATAGGGGGCCCTAAACGCCTATGTCTCTGCCTGTCTCTAGTGTTTACCCTACTTTCTATACATGAATGACACCGTTGCCCTACCATCCCATGCATCCTCACCTGTGCCTAACTCCAAACTCCATCCTATCCCTCAACCAGACCTCTGATACCACTCTGTCACGACCCCCTCCCCACAAAGTGTACCCCTCCTGGTCCGGCAATGTGAGAAGGGAGATAATGACCCCTGAGTCTCGCCTCCAGTAGGCCCCGGGTTGGCGACTAGCACCGAGGGTATAATACACACACAAATGGGAGGCATTTCCCTCTAAGAGAACACATGCAGAAGAGAGAGATAGAATAGACTCCAACCAACTCCAACTCATAACTGAAATATAAAATAAACCCAAGTACATATATGAAATGTCATGCAAAAGTACTACAAATGAAAGGAAAAACTAAAAGTACCCAAAAGAAAGTAAAACGGCAGCGACCAAAAGCCCGAACAGCTCCTCCTCCAACCGCAAGCTAGTAGTAACCAGCATGATCTCCAACCTGCTCCAAGTGACCTGAAAAACAGTTTATATGTACATAGGGTGTGTATAACAGTATACTCAGTAGGATCCTCCTCAAGCCTCACTTGCAAAAGTAAAGAAAGCATGGTAAATCCCAGTGAACAACAAGTGAAACTAACTCGTTACCTAAATAGGTATACTAAGTTCCCAACCTCACCATGGCTACTCTCACCAAGTAACACATACAAGAATATAGCATATAGCATAGAATATCAAGGGTACCCCTCTACTACTTCCCCACTGGTTTTCCGATTTGCCCCAACGACATACGTCCTGTGCATCTCTCTCCAAGGCTTACCCGCAGACACCTGGGCTAAGCTCCACACCATCCTCACAACCAAAAGTAACCAGGTAGTTTCCAAGAGCCACCACAACCCGCATAACGTGTATCATACATTAGGTATAATACCTCAAGCCATTACAGCCCATACTCCGAGTAAGGATCCTCAATCCATTATAGCCTATACACGTTACACCTATAGTAGCCCATAGGATACTATATCCAGAATATATGTGTGTGAAATAACCACAAGCCATTACAGCCCTCTACACACATATATGGGTAAAACTAACCACTGTGCCTACCAGCACAAAGATCTACCAAGAGAAGAGAGCGGGGCCAAAGGGGGTAGTCAGCCATTCAACCTCCCATCAGAATGTTGGGGAAAACACCCCCCCAGGGCTCAGAATCCCCAGGTGTCGGTTGCCCTTACCGACAGGGTGGAGTAGCGTATAGAAACACAAAACGTACAGAATATATATAACTCACAACCACACTATGGGCATTACCTAGTCATAGGCACAACTGCAGCTAACGTCTCTCAGACTCCAGGCTGCTACTTCTAAGACTAGGTATCCTATAAGCACACAACCATTTGAAGAGCTTTATTAGATTACTCCATTATCATTTTATCAATTCCACTGTATGTTAATTAATTCTTTAAACATTAATTAACCATGAACAATTTACCACATTAAACTAAATTGGCATCACATTCAAAAACTGCTCCTTTTTAGGATTCACGTCACTATTAAATTCCAGTTTCTCCATCCCCGTGGATTATCACCATTTAAACAAACTTTCATTATGGAATTACCTTCTCCATATTTCCAGGCATTCTAGAAAAGCATCATATGCTACTAAACACAAAGGGCTCAACACGGTGAGTAGATATACTACCCATCGAGTCTTTTCCACCTATAGCAAGAGCATAGACCCATCCTCCATCAAGAGGCTAAACACGGAAAGCATGTGGCATACCCCGCGTGTCTTCGCCTCCTTTGGAAAGAGGATAAGCAAAACCAGCTGCCTTGAGCAGTAGGGAAAAGTAAAGGAGATAAACAATCAAACCACCAACATCAACCCATCACATTCATCTCATACCATCATCCTTGGTGTCCTCCCTGACACCCACATGCATAAACCGATGCATCTAGCCACACTAGGCGTCATCTGCTGCCACAACCACAAGTCCCCATGCCTCCACATATCACAACATCCATCCAAGCTCAAATCAAATCACAAGCAGAAGGAAATCACAGATCACAAAATGGGCTCTCGGCCCTTTAACAAGGCATTCAGCCTTCATACAAGATGAGCACTCAGAGCTCCAAACTACAAGGCATTCAGCCTTACAAGCAAGCGGGTAACTCAGAACCCTTTTGAAATTATCGAACTAATAGTTCTTTAATCCATCTTGAATTAACAGATTCATTAACATGCCTCTTTATCTTTAGCCAATTATTTAAAAAATAATTCTGGCTTTACGTTCTTTATCAATTTCCATCATGAACGAGCAACAAATTAAAGAAAATCATAGATATCACTCTATCTAGGAAAACATGAGGCAAACCGTTATCACGGTACAAAGTAACAACATGCGATCAACCAATTCTTTTAATCCAGTTCAAGTATTTAATTAAGTCAATTTCATTGTGATCCAAAGGACTAAATCATGCTAATTCTACGATTGCACATACACAATTAGAGAAGCCATGAATCCCCTACCTCGAAGAGTTCTTGACGTCCTTTATCCACACAATGGGTCACAGTCTTCTTCTCCTCAAGACAGCTACATCCACCGGAGGATACCACGGTATGACAGTACCAACAAACCCCAAGAAAAAACATTAGAACCATGGAGATTACATGCTAATATGGAACGAAGAACAAGAGAAGGTGATCCCCGAAGGAACGATGATAAAACATACCTTATATGGAAGAACAATCGACACAACTTGGTTCCATCAACAGACCGGAACTGATCTGAGTAACGTTTGATTGTGAAACTCCTACGAGAATGATTGCAAGGTTCTAGCATCTCGTAGATGAGAACCAGGAGGAAGAACAACAAAGAATGATATCTCGTTCCTTTAAAAAAAATTAGAGAGGCGACGGTTTAAGATCCAATTTATTCTCCATTAAAAAAGGATCGCATTAACCCACGCGGTTTGACCATGTAAAAACATCCCGGCCTTAGGAATAATTAATATAGAATTTATGGCCTTTGAATCGGCCTTAAAGTCCTTAAAATAAGGTTTTAAATGTATTTTACATCAAAGAAAACGTCAAATTTACGAAGCTGGAAACACTGTTCACATACTCAAAATTTGGAAAAGTATGGAATCGGTAGCTCTCATGAAGTCTGGAAACACTGTTCATTCCTCAAATTTGGCAAAGTATGAAATCAGTAGCTCTTAGGATTCTGGAAACACTGTACAAGTCTACTGATAGAAGTCCACCGATAGAACCACACCGATAGAAAACACTGTTCAAGTCTACCGATAGAAGTCCACCGATAGAACCTCACCGATAGAAACACTGTTAACTGAACCTCACCGATAGAAGTCCACCGATAGAACCTCACCGATAGAAACATTGTTCACTGAACCTCACCGATAGAAACACTGTTCACTGAACCTCACCGATAGAAACACTGTTCACTGAACTGGAAATTTGGAAAAGTGTTAGCCGAGATACTGGTGGACTGCGGCTACCAGTATACCGAGCTATCAGTACTCCGTGGCTACCGGTAATCCCAGATACCGGTAGGATGCGGCTACCGGTAGACCGAGCTACCGGTAAGCAGCAGCTACCGGTAGACCGAGCTACCGGTAATCAGCAGCTACCGGTAGACCGAGCTACCGGTAATCAGCAGCTACCGGTAGACTGAGCTACCTGTAATCAGCAGCTACCGGTAGACCCAGCTACCGGTAATCAGCAGCTACCGGTAGACCTAGCTACCAGTAATCACCAGCTATCGGTAGACCGAGCTACCGGTAATCAGCAGCTACCAGTAGACCGAGCTACCGGTAATCAGCAGCTACCGATAGACCGAGCTAGCGGTAATCAGCAGCTACCGGTAGACCGAGCTACCGGTAATCAACAGCTACTGGTAGACCGAGCTACCGGTAATCAGCAGCTACCGATAGACCGAGCTACCGGTAGGCAGCAGCTGGGGGATAAGTCACCTTGACCTCCCAGAACACCTCCAACACCACATTTTCACAAAGTAATGGACCAGGGAGGTCCGGGCCATTACAATAAGAATATTAGATCCTTATCAATTTTCATTAATGATAAATTTTTTTGATCCTTTATACTTAGAGAATCCACCAAATTATATTCATTACTAGGATAGTAGTGAATTTAGCAGACATTTTCTTTGATATGCTCTTACCATATTCATTTCAAAATATTCATATCTTTCTCTATGAATATATATTTGAGATTTTTTTGTTCGTATATATTTCAAACTTCTCCCCAAAGAGATAATGACACTCTATTTTTAATGCGAAGATCACTATAGAAAACTATATATCATGTGATGGATTGTTTTATCTGTGAATATTCAACTTATATAGAGCATATTCTATGACTTTAACATTTATCATTAAAAAGTATCCAAATAAATTATTCTAATATTTTCTGAATATTATGAACATTTTCTAAATAAGCATATTTTGAGAAAAGAATAAGTAATTAGATGTAATTTAAACTCATTGATTCATCTATAGAATTCATCATTCCAATAAAACATGACTCCTTTCCGAGTTAGATTGGTAAAAGGATTAAACAATAATGAGGAAGTCTTACAAATAAGTTATAATATCCATCTAACCCAACGAAACTACGGATAAAATTCATGAATGTTTCCATTATCCATATTTCAACAACTTTTTTCATTGAGGGACCAATAAATATCTCATTGGTAGTGATGATATTACTCAAGAATGATACTTCTTTCACCCACAACTCAAGCATTATTTAAATTGGAGAAAGCATATCCTATCTCATGTTCTTTAGAAAATATATCAAATTCGTATCTTATACCTCCTTGGTTTTTGAGTATATTAGAATATCATCAAAAAAGACTACAAAAAAATTGTTCCAGACACCTCTGAAGACAATATTCATTATGTCTATGATGGTTTATCGAGCATTAGTAATTCTTAATGGCCTTAATATGAACTGAAAGTGACCATAAAAAGAACAAAAAATAGTCTTGGTGGTATCATACTTCGTCTACTTTTCATTGTGATATATCAAAAAGAAATCCAAATTGCAGAAGTATTATGATCCATGTAGCTGATCAAAAAAAATTTCAATTCAGGGAAAAGTATATAAGTTCTTTATTCTGAGGCTGTTGCACTCATGATAATCAATGAAAAGGCATATTGACCAATAATTTTTCTTGATGGATAGTACTGGTGCACCCCACAGTAAATCAATTGAGAATATAATCCTACTATGTTGATAATATTGTCGTTGTTTATTTAGTTACTCATGTTCCCCAATAGGAATCCAATATAGAGACTTGGATAGTGGCCATTCTCTAGGTAAATGATCGACTGAAAATTAAACTTCTCAAACAAGAGGATGAGTTTGAAATTAAACAAGACACACATAAGTGTATAACACACAATGGGGGTGTATTTAAGGATAGTCATTTCATTAGAATCACTCAATATGCATAGATACACATGATTATAGGGATATAATATTCATGGTTGTGATGATGGTGCTAATAAATATACATCCTCGTCTTTTTAATTGTACTAAATGATGGGTCAATTCCACAATAGCAGAGCGATATCCTTCTCCAGGGAAATTATTTCTGTTCTATATAGGTAATCAAATCCATTCTTATAATTTCATCAAATCCAAAAAAAGTTATCCTAATAAGGATTGGTGGTATGTTAATTCCATAAATTTTAAAAGGGTTGGAATTATATACATGGTGTACAATAATTACCCAATTTAAAAATTTCACCTATAGTTCAACTTCCATTATTTTTTTGGTGATTGAATAATTATACTAAATTTTCATGATAGGAAGAAATCCATAGAAACATAATAAAAAAGTTCATTTTATATTCATGAATGAATAACTATTATACCTCCCACCACATAGTTATTTGTATCTACCTCATCAATTTTGATAGAATAATATGTCCCTTACTATCTTAGGGGTTGTTGGTTGTCTCAGAAAAACAATGTCATAGGTAATTTATTTGCATAGTTCCCTAGTTTTTTTTGTAGATCATGAAATAAAAAATTAACTGAGGGTTTGTTAGAAAATTAAATTCCTATATCTCATTAGTAGTTTTCTCTTCTCACCAGAAATTTAAAATATATCCTTCCTTCGGACACCTAAAGCATTTCTTCATTCCATTTAGGAAATTTCTATGGTGATTTTTTCTACATCTTTGAAAAGTGGTATGTTTTAATTTCACGGAACATTTACATTTATCCATAAAACCTTAATAATAAAACTCCACTTTATGCTTCTTATCCCAATGACATCCATGATATTTTCTAATAACTTTATTGACATCGAGGGAACAAAAAAAAAATTATCCATAGCTTTAAATGTCATGGATCACCATGTCTTTAGTATAATAGGTTTTATCCCACACAATATGTGGTCAATCATTATTCAGAGGTATGGGAAAAAACTGATGGTTTATCATGAATGTATTATACTATTTTCCTAATATGTTCTTATTGATTAATATTCTTTTTTATTTAGTGCAAGGAAATCCATTTCCATTTTATGATGGAGAGTGTGAGGAAAATATTTATCAACAACAGATTTTTGGAATTCCTTCCACTCAATTGCATTGATATCATCCTCAAAAATCATATTCATGACCTACGACCAACATTGATAAGATTATCCCTCCATACGATAAATAGCCAAATGAAAATTCTATAGTTATATACATTGAAATATGGGGAATATCTTCTCAATGGAGTTGATATGTTATTTTATGATTAAGAGATCAGATGATCAATTTTTAGTTATAGATCTTTTTAAAATGATGATCTTGATTGTGCCTTGATCTCTCCTAGTTGAGGATGCGAGTATAGAAACACTTCATGATCGACGTTTCTAGTCAGAACCATAGTTATCTAAGAGAGTACATTCATTAATTTCATGATTCCTTCTCCTATTGTTTTTGGAATCTCATTGGGGCGGTAAAAATTAGGTGTGAGTATTTCAAAATAATTAATATCATAAAAGTTAAACCAATGATATTAATGGGAGAAATTATAAATTACATTTATTTTTATAACATATTAATTTCTAGGCTTCAACTGATGTCATCCATTATATATTTTATAACATGTATTCTAATTGGGATTTTTTCCATTAATAATTTTTTTAATGATGTTATGAATTTACCAATAAATTTCCCCTAAGAGTGTCAAAGTAGATTCATAGTAAGGCATGTTTTCATGGTCCTGGTTACCTTGAGTTAGGCCCATAACACCATTCTATAGTTGTAAGTCCTAGGTACATTAATGCCCGAATCACATCCACTTATAGTATCTAGACACATATTTTTTTCATGATAAACAACATACTATATTATAACCTGAATTTAGGGTTGTTTTATTATAAATATTTGTATCCCTAAATATTTATCTAGAGTTCATAGATCATAATCCCAAATATAACAAATATTTTTCTCTAATACCAATTATGGAAACCTTGGATCATTATTTCACAATAATGCTTGATTTATTTCAAAATATTACACATAATAAAAATTAAATATATTGATATATAGAGTTTATTTGGAAATTAGGTGAAGATAAATTTAAAAATAAAACATGAATTAAATCATCTTTTTTAAAATCCACCTTTACATGTCCTCAACATCCCATCATACATAAAACTGCATTTTATAACCTAGGTACAAACATTAGAAATGGGTGAGCTATAAATCCAAGTAAAGGAATAAATATGGAATAACATGAAGAGGATATTACATGTAAGTATTAGAGTAATAAATGATGTATAAAAAGTGTTTAAATTATAATAATGAACAAAGAGACATAATATTACAATATAATCATAACATGAGGAATTTGGAAACCAAATTAAACACATAATCATATTCATAGGTCAACACAAAACCCATCTAGACATCATGGTGGAAAATTTCCCAAAAAATAATTAGGTTCCCTCCCTGTCCAAACATAACATATCAGGATATTAAAAATTACCCAATCCATTTGAGTGCTATTTGGGCATCCCAATCATATTAATTTCATACTCACACATAGGTGTTCCAAATAAATCATATAACATGATTTTATTCAACATAATAATTAATTCCTTGATCACAGAGTGTGTAATATACATATGTGTTTTTCAAATAAAAAGGATATATGTGCATAAATGTGAGTACACTTTATAGGAAATGAGTATGGTATTCACTACACAATTTTGTGGGACTTAAAATTTTCACTAATATTTTACCAGTATAAGGACAACCCAAATATATTCGTAAAGGTGTTCAATGATATAGGATAATGTCTATATTTATTTAGACATGAAATTGGAAGTAATGGGGATATTTAATGACATTTACAAGCATGTGTATTTTGAAATAGATGAAATACGATTTTGAAGAATCGATAATAATGAAAATAAAAGAATCGTCCCATAGAAATTTTTTTTCATCGTAACGAGTCTACATAATAGATCATAAGGGGTAAATAAGTTGGAAAGGGGGTCCCATAGTTTATACATAAAATGGTAAATAATGGGTATTTGGAAGAACATATCACAACCTATGTAAATTGTAATTAAACACACTACATAAAAATAGTTCTTGATAGAAAGGATAGTGGAGGATATCTTACAAGAGTGTTTGAATTCAAAGGATTGAGAGGGGATTTTGGGAGCTTGGGGTGCATTTGGAGGACTTTAGGGAGTGTAGGGAAGTTTTTGGTCCTCATAGAAGTAGTTTTAGTGAATGCAATTGGGAGATTGGGTGGGTTTATATAGAAGAAGCGGGTGATTTATTTATTATTTAGGTTTTAGATGCTACAAAATAAAATATCCAAAATGAAAAACCATCCCATGAATTCTACAAAATGAGTTTTGTTTTTATTATTTTATAATTTCATGGTATGATGTATTAAAATAATTCCATATATTTTTAAGAGGTCACTCACACACATAATGAAATGAATTCAATAACATAAAATATATTATAGGTTTGGAATGATTCATAATAGATTTAAAAAATAGATCAAATATACATAAAATCAAATCAATTTATTGGAGAAAATTTATATGGTCGTGGATATAATATTTTTTTTTCATTACATCACTTTTTCACCATTTTGAAGTCAGTAAACAAACAAATTGATACAATATTTTATTATTGTCTAAAAATTATATTATTTTATAAAATTATGAATCATTTAGAGTTAGTTAATTTAAATGATCTACATCCAAAAAAATTAAAATTTTTTTCATAGTTTTTTATTGATATTTTAATTTTTTACTCTTAAAACTAAATATAAAGTTATTAATAAATGTTGGTATTTTTTGACATTAATATTTTTACTTTAATATAAATATTAAAATAAATTATAAGATCATTTATACTCGAAAAATATTATTTTATAATAATAACTTATTAAAATGTTATTTATTTCAAATTTACACTATTATTATAAATTCTTTAATTGAAACTTAATTTTAACCAAATTTTTTTTTCTTTATTATATCAAAATATAAATCGTTTAATAATTTAAAAAATAGAATAAAAATATAATTAGTAGTCTATTAAAAAAACTACATATTCATATTTCATGGCTCTTGATATATATATATCCATTTAATAAGAAATCATACTCTCTAAGATTAAGCTACATGATGGGAATAAATTTATTAGAATGTTCAGTGATCATGTTGTGGGTTGTAAACTCAATATTCTTGAAATTATATCGTAGAAAATTTCATTCATTCTTAAGTTGTTGGATCTTAGTTGCATCATAGTCAAGAGAAAATCCCATAAATTCTATCTCCCGATGATGATATTATAAATGGGCTTCATAGTGTTTTATCCTAATTGTTGGGGAAATCATATCCATTTCTAATCTGAGTTAGAATTGTTAAAACCCTTTAATTATACTAACCATTATATATATTTTCAACAGTTATATTATAAATGGTACATATAATTAAGGGTAATTTAAATCAATCTAGATATAATAAAAAAAGTAAGTGAATGTTTTTTACATAACCATATTTCATACTGAGACATTTAAATAAATAAAAATAGGAAATTAAATTTATAATATTTTGGGTCTTATAGTGTTCTTGAGAAGGAGCTCATTTTCTAATTTCCATTCAGCAATTGATGGATTATTCAATGTGAGTAGAATATATTATCTTCATGATCACCCTGGTGGAATAGTATACCTGATAGATAGATGACTCTAGGTACCATCTGTTTGACACTATGACAGAACTGTATAAGGGCCGGTTTACTAACTAATTAGATTTTCCATTAACATTTCTCATGGATCTGCAGAATTTACAAAAAGGGGTTTGTGTTGGCATAGTCCACATATGACAGCTCCAAATTTTTATGTGTTTATTTCAATTGTATATTTGTTATAATTATTAGTATACACTCTTTATATGTGAGCACATAATATACGGAAATATTAGTTGTGTCATAATGAGTCTTGTACTCACTTCCTAGTAATTTATTTGGGTTTGCATGATAATTTTAGGAATGATCTTGTGTTGAGAATGGGATATATGGGGGAAGCCAAGAAGATATAGATGGGGAATTCAATGTTAAAGACAAGTATTCAGTGGACTATAATTTAATAATTTTTCATTTATCTATAATATTATTCTAGAATAACTTACCAAAATATAAGAAATATAATTCTAATGAAATGTAATACATTTATTTACTAGAACACGATTACTCTGTTTTTTTGTTGAAGTTTTATTCTTATATTGATCATATAACATGTTAACTAAGGTATAGTATCCACATTTTTGGACATATACCCTTGATGTGAATCGAAACCCTCTTGTTTATAAGAATGTATGCATGAGTTAATGTGATCATCCATATAATTCATAGTGGGTTCGGTCATGACATTCCATAATATAATTCACACACACACACATGATTTCACATAATAAAATATATAATTTCCACATCCATTCATTGAATTACATACTATTTGAAAAATCTATTTATAAAGAAATATAATATTATAACCTTTTAATTTTTTTTCTTTAACATTGATTGTAGAAAATAATCATATACATTTACCATTTTACACTATGTTCATAATATAGTGATTCACATTTCCCCTTTCAAACACAATGAATAACATAAACATTAAAATTTATATTTGACACATATTGAGTGACATTTCAATTCATATTCCAAAACCATATAAAATATTTACTATATCCTTTCATATTACTCTTTCAAATATAGAATAACATAAACATCATTTATTACGTTTAAATAGTGAGACCTATCGATTATATACTCTTTAAAATAATGTGACCTCAACCATCAATACTAACCATTCATGATAATCATATCATTAAGAGGATATAAAAATAAAAATATATATTTATAGACATATAAACTCAATTTTTATTTTATTATAAAAATAATAATATCATATAATATATGGAAAATGAAATTAATATAAATTTTATATCATAATATCATTTATTTTGTTATTATTATGTTCAATAAAAATTAAAAATAATACTAATGCGTCACTTTATATCAAATATCTTCCAGATAATATACATATCACTTCAATTCAAAATTTTAAATGTTTAATGTAAATCACATAAAATCAAAAAAATAAACAAAATCAATTTATTAGGATTGATTCAATCATAATCATTATAAAATGATTCATAATAATATTTAGAAAAATTTTAAAACCCTAGTGTGTTTTTGTTCCTCTATTGTAAATCACACAATATATTAAAAAGACTATAAGAATAATATTTATTAAATAATAGAAAATGTTTAATTCCTTATAAGTGTACTATAAATAAATATAAACCAAAAAATAAGCCTGAAAATATTGAATTAAAAATACCACAGGATAAATCACATTTATCAAACAAGGCTAAATATAATATAGATGATGAAATAGATAGAGTAAAAATCAATTACGAGTCAAAACAACTGAAATAATTATAATATTTCATGTATAAATATATGTCAATGAAAATTTATAGTTAATCCCAACATTTAATGTTTTTAATGAGGTGGGAATATTAAAACCAATAACCACAAGAGATTTATCGATTTTAAATATATACTATAATAAAACCTAATTTATTATAACTATAAAAGATAAAAAATTTCCCAAAAATCCTCATTTAAATAATATAAATCCTAAAAAATTATAAACCTTTTAATCCACCTCTATAGGCCAATAAATAACTATGTTGTATAATTTTAAAATAAATATAATGAATCACACTATACACATCATTTATCATACATCTTCCCATAGGAATCACCCATGAACTTCAACACTCATCTACAAACCCTCATTTGTCAACCATATTTTATTAACAATTTTTTATCACTCATATGAATCAACCATCATATATTAATTCTTTTTTAGTTTTAATAATCCCATTAATTCTTATATTCAACAATAAATTCCAAAAATAAATTTAACTCATTATTAAACATTAACCCGAAATGGTGAAACTCATATTCTATAACTTTGTAACGTCATTCAGTGACTAAAAATTTACATAAATAAATTCAAAAACGTTCTAATAAAATAATTAATTTTATTAAATTAAATTATACATATAAAAATGTCTATGTCATTATAAAATTATTAATATAATCTTTTTTATCCCAATTAAAAATCCTAGAGAATCTCAAATGAAAACAATTATCCCATGAGAACTCATTTTTCATTAATATTCCAATGTCTAATAATAATCTATTCCATGATTTTATATCACATAAATAAATACACTCTAATATTAAATCATTTGGTGTTATGTTTTATCACATTATTCAAAAATACATAGTAGTTTCATAATAAAATATATATCATCCCAAATTTTAATTCATCTCTATTAAATATATGATATTTGTATAGTTTATAATTCCACTGTGTTAATACATTAAAAGCATAATGAATTACATTAGACTATGAAAATAGATAATATAATAAGAAACATGTCAAATACACGCCTTAATAATAAAAAATTTGTGAAAATAAGGTGCTACCATTCGTAATGGCCACATCCTCATATATACCAGATGTCGTGTAGCCTAAAAAAATCATGATCAATCATATAAAATTTAAAAGGTTGAAATATATTATTTTTATAAAATTTCAGAATACTCTAGGGCAAAACCAAAAAAATAATATTTTCTACAACTAATTAGTGAGAATTTTGAATAATATTGTCCAAATAAACGAAGTTATATCAAATTAGATCTAATTAAATGGGGATATAAAAATCCATCAATACATGTCTAAAAATAAAGGAATATTAATTTATGATTGATATCATTTCCTAAAAGACAAATATATCAAGGATAAATAGTAATCCCAAAAACAACTATATATTTTCTTATATTCTCTCTGCATTTCTTCTAGAATCCAAATAATCTTCCTAAAATTACCATATTTTATTGATGAGATGTAGCAGTCAACATCACCGACATACCTGAATCATATTTATTCCCCATTAATGAAAATGATAATTGAATATTGATAAATTTTTAGAAAAAAACCTAAAGAATCTCTATGAGGTATAATGGTTTATCAGAAATATAATCACTCCAAATAATATGCGTACTAACTTTTTAAAATTATATATAAATTGGTAACCTTTGTTCGGTGACTTATAATCATCCATATCACATATCTACTACTATGATATATCATATGGATCCTCAAAAAAACCATTATAAATTCATATGATTACCATGATAGAATATACATTGACTATAATATTCCCAAACTAATTTGACACACAATATTTAATGATTATGAAGCATGAAATTGATCTTTTTTAATAACACATTATTTCAAACTCAATGATAAAATCTCACACTTAACAACACGGTAAATCATTACTAAATGGGGATAAAAATCGTACCATGAAAAATAATTTTTTGAATAACTTCATCTTTTTATATGTGGTATCCATAATTCATTCATGGACATATATGATAGTGTTAATATTTATAGTCTATATTTAAATATTATCACAAACCATCTCTACTATTTGAAAATGTTGTAATCTAGTGTGGATGGGTCGTGGTGGAGTGGAATCAGAATATTGGCTAAGGGTTATGATAATGTTTTGTGGTTAGAATATTTATTATTACACTGGTTTGGTATGGAATCAAGATCATAAGAGATAAAAAATATTTTATAGTCCATGAAAATGATCTTTGATATAGGAAGAGTTTTTAAAATAAAATTCAATTACCATGAAAAGAATACTAACCATACTGATGTGATATTATTCAAGTTACACAATAGATTCTGAATATTGGTACAAGGATCATGATTTTATGAACATGTTTGTATTTGAAGGAATATATATTAAAATTAAATGAATTTAAAAAGCAATTAAGTAAAATATATTAATCATGATTTTTTTTTTTTCGGTAATTTTCATTATTGGTATTGGGAAAATATCTCATGTAGTTTAGTTTATCGAGGTCTAGTAAAATTTCCCAGATGACTATTGATGGGTTAATAAAAAAGGATCATTAATTGAGTAAGAATCACATGAGACTATATATTATAGTTTAGAAAATATTTAGGGGCTTATCTTGAATATGTAGTTAGGGATGTGTCTATGGAAGCCAAAAATTTATTTTTCATTGATTCTGGAGTATAATAATTGTTTTTTTCCCTTAAATATTTTTTTTTATTTAGAATTTGATTTAAATTAGTAAATTAGTTATCATTTTTATTGATATGTGTCTATGTTGATGCGATTGATGTTTTAGAATTAATTCTAAGAAGATTTTTCCACTTCAATGCTAAAGTAAATATTATAATATGTCTTTCGAACCCATAAAATATATAGCTCTTATGCGACAGAGTTGAGAGTATGGATAATGAAATTTACCTATAATTATATAAATAATATTCATGATGATGAGGTGGGGGACCATAATGATTATGACTTTTCATCCAGAGATACAATGGTAGGTTATTTCATTTATTGTTCCATCATATATTGTGTTGCAGATGAAGAAAGGTGTAATTGAGACGATTTTAGTGTGGAGGGGTTGTTATCAAAATGAAACTCATCAGATCATTCCATATAATGAAAATATGGGACTGAATTTTCATTTTTTCCAGTGGTTGAGGTTTCTATCATCGGGGAACTTTGATCAATCATCGTTTTCCCTTTTCTATAGAGATGATTCTTATGAATAATTAAATTTAATATGTATTGTTTTTTCATCCAATTAATTTTGTATAAATTTAATTTCAGTAGTCTACCATTTATTACAATTCAATGTGGAGTTCAATGAAGGATCACGATACATGGAAATCATCGGGTTCTTCTGACTCTTTATTAGCAGCAATAAGGTACTCAAGATTTGTGATGAATGATTTTAAATAGTATTGTTTAATGAATAAAATGAGTTATTACTCTTTCATAGGTTCCTGTAAACGAGATTTTATAAACTGGTGGATGTTATAATGTATGAAAAATAAGAGGTGTTAGATGTTTTCTGTAGTATGTGATGAAATTTTTAATGTCCTGAGCGATTAGAAATTTTAGACATACTATTTTATTGTACTATATTTTTATTTATTAAATGATTTATATAGGATATTTTTTTTCATATATTTATTTAAAATTACTTTAAACATTAGTATATATACAGGATTGAATTCATGTACTCTTACTAGGGACTATAGTGGTTGGATGTGAGCTTTTATTGGGATTAGTTTTTTGGGGATTCAATTTGATTATTTCAATTTATCAATCTGTGGGGGAGTTATTATTATTATATATAAAACCGTAACATTTCCTTTTTGACAAGTATTAGTGGTAATATCAATGATCTGTCATATATTACTATTATAGAATAGTGGTTTTCTCTCATGGAGATGGGTTTTGGGTCATATTTGATGGTAATAACAATTTATGGATGTATTAGAAAAGTAAAGAGTTTATTTTTAGAATTTTTTGTGGGATGATTTTTTGGTTTAATAAAAGTGATTATGTAAGAGTTATAAAGTGTTGGTTCTTCAATATGCTCTACTTAAAAGAATGATAGTGTTTCCCTCTTGATATGTCATAATGTTTGAGATGGCGTTTCAACCCAATGCCTCTATGATTTATATGTATCCTAATTTGATAAACCATTGGATCTATGATAGCTGGGAGTAATAATTGATGATCTAATTTCAAAAGGTTTCATTTATCCTATTAAATCACCATGGGGTGCTATGATTATATTGATATCTAATTATTTTTCTAGTTTATAGTCATAAATCTGTTATCATTAGTTAAATATGGAAATAGAAAAGAATTGTCTCTCAGTCAAGAGAATTAATTTTTTTTTGGTTGTTTGGATATATAAATGTGTGTGTGTGTGTGGTTTTATGACTTATTCTTGTTCTATGTATCATCATATACGGTTATGGAGAAAAATGTTATAAAATTTAGTTTCATGTGCCTTTAGGGACGCATTGTGATCAAGATGTTACCTTTCAGAGTTACTAATTTCCCAACTAACATTATGTGGTTGATGATCGAAGTGATCATTAAATTCTTAGATTGATTCCTAGAGATTTAAATCATTGATATATTAGTTTTTTATCTTAAATTAAAACCATGGTATGAATTTGAGTGAAATTATAAATACCCTTCATGAATATTTGTTATGAAAAACCATCCATGGATACCATTTCCGTATACCTGAGTCAACTCTCTATGTGTAAAGAACACAATCTATGTCTCTATAAGCAAGGAATAAGTTTTATGATCATCAATATTATTCATTAAGAATTATTTTTTAAAAATAATTTAATTATAAATATTGGTTCCCATTTGAGATGATATTTGAACACAATATATAAGAGATAAATAATTATTATGAAATAAATATATATAATGTTCTGTAATTTCTAAATATGTTATAAAGTCATAATTAAAATAAAATAGAACCATAAAATTTAATGATATTCATATAAAAATAAATTTTTATTTTTATTTACATAAAGTCATTATACTCCAAATAAAATTATATTCAATGCAAAAAATGTGTAGTAAACCCTATGTTGCATTGTTATACATAGAAATATGTCTAGATATATTTGTTGAGAAAGATGTAGGAACTACATGCAATTTAGATGAATGGTGATCTGAGAATTTATTTTATAAAAATAATATATATATATATATATATATATATATATATATATATAAATATCACATAGTAAAATTAAACCATTGGCCGATATCTTTAAATAAAAATAATTTTTTAATTTAATGTTTAAATTTAAATCACTTAACAGAGTTATATATATGTTATCCATTATGAAAAATCCCTATGGTAAACTGTAAAAACCTTCAATCATTGATATAATTTCCTCCACCACTGAATGGAGAATCATAGATAAAATGATGATAAAACATTGGTTCCATGAAGATCAAAGAGAAACGATTAAAAAACATGATTCATTCATATGTATGAATGTTGTTCATTGAAGAAATATTCAATCTCCAGGGAGAACTCATAAATAAGTGGATTATGGCCAAATTGATTAAATAGTTTGAGAATTATGATATTATTTCATTGATCCACATTTAAATAAATACATTTAATGATTCAGTGTATCTCTTTTAATTGGTTATTCATGTTTCTCACCACTAGTAGTATCAATTTCTATCTTTTGGGAAAAAAAAATTTCTCTAATGATTGTTGCGCCATTTTTCTTGTGCATGTCAACTAATATTTTTTTTATTAACTGATTCCAATATGTGTCGTCAATTCAATATTTTGGTTTATGTTTGAGCAAGATGAAAAGTATAGATTTCTAATATTTTCACATATGATTAATGGAATTGAAAATCAAGGATAGATTTAAAGAACATGAAGGTTTTATATGATTCCACATTGGATCGACAATATGGGGAGGCATTGGGTGGTTTTTAGAGTTTCCTAAGGAAACCATGTGTTGTATGGATTTATATGGGTGATTTGTAAATATGATTTCATCCAATTGAAATATAGAAATTATGAACAATGGATTCCCCTTGGATTTTAGGTGACATAATTAAGAGATCTGGGGAAGGGAAGGCCAAATTGAGAAAGCTAAAAGATAATTTGACATTAATGGATAACCCAGCTACGTGGTGTGTACTATGATGAGCATATTCCATGTATTGTCTCTTTGGTAGTGGAGCTACTATTTTGGAAAACTATAAGATCACATGAAGTTTGGCAGGGACATGCACCGAATGACCCTCTAAGGGTGGAATGACTGTGTGATGGATCACATGGGGAATGACCCTGTGTACGAGGATACCATGTGTACTGATGTACATTGAAGTAGTCAACATTACACAGATACACCTTGGAAATTGGGAAAAAACCTAGGTTTTTAATGGACACAATGTTGTCCTCTTACAAGAAATGTAAGACTGCAAGGGTAGTTATCTTTTTACCGGCAATGAAACAACCAGGAAATGAAGAATGACCACATCCCATGTGGCCCATGTACACACCTTGTACACCATCATCCTTATTATGAAAACATATACCACACATATCACCTTTGTTTGGACTTATATTTTTTCTTGTGAGAATCCAATCATGAGTTTTATCTATATTGAATATAATATTGTCCATTATTGTGGATTTAGAGAGACGATGTGATATATTTATGGTATGAAGCTTATTTAGGAAATGTTTATTGACATTAGTGATCTAGATAAATCACCAGAAAAACTTGAGGGGAAGCCTCATACTAGGGTAGGTAATGGGTCCTCCAACAATCTATATGGTGGCCCACACTTATGGATCATGGCATGGATCTTATATAACATATCCTAGTTGAATCCTCCTATTTTACCTATTATAGTTCCTTTATTTACAATTACAGTTGATCCCTCCATCTGGGTTGAGAATCAGTTCTTAATCAACTATTATAGTGGCACAGTCAATATAAAATCAAATTATTATTCATCGGGATTCCATAACCCATATTTGGAACATGATTTGGGTGGGATTCATTTATAGTTGTTTTAGGTGACTTTTTATAAAACATTAGATGTTCTGGGGCGTAGTTAGATTGGAACATGATTTAAAAAATCATTCCCCTACAAAGAAAAATGTTGACCCTGGGAAAAAGGGGTACATGACTAGTACACATGGTTTTTCTAACCATGTGGCCTTACACAGGAAACCATATGTATAATATTTTTAATACAAAATTTAATATTTATAAACATGATACCCTCATGTTAATTTTCTGATTGAACTATAT
The DNA here is from genome assembly GCA_963277665.1 of Viscum album. Taxonomy (NCBI): domain Eukaryota; kingdom Viridiplantae; phylum Streptophyta; class Magnoliopsida; order Santalales; family Viscaceae; genus Viscum; species Viscum album. The sequence continues at coordinate 1,882,857,693 of OY728136.1, forward strand.
GAAAATATTATATATTGATCTTCTTTGTAGGCTCCCAAGTGGAAATTTTGGCCACTCGGTGCCTCACTTTAAGAGAATCAAAACTGAGATAATGATTTTTGATCTATCCCTAGTAAGTTGACTTTTCCCATTCACATTTTCCAGTTCTCTCTCTCTTGTAACCTCCATAGGGTATTATATATCTTCATGTTGTTGGAGGATCTAATTACCATTGTTTTAGAGCTTGAAACTATGTTTTAATATTGGATATTCATTTCCAACATTCTTCATTGTAATTTTCCACTTCGGTATTTGGGTTTCGTGATCCTAGGATCCCGAGGTAGGTGGTTTGGTCTATGATGGAAAATTTTATTAACCCTAATTTTCTTGACATAAGTATAAATGATTGAATTAAATTAAATTTAATTATTTCAATTAAATTTAATTTAATTAATTTATTAAAAAAATCCATTTTCAGTTAATTGAGGATTTGTTTTTGATTTGGAATGAAATTTACAAACTCCAAAATTATATTAATATAGGGTCTGTTTCTGAAATAGATGTAAAATTATGATATTTAAGTTGTGAAATTGATTTTATGAAATTTATTTCAATTATTTATTTGAATGAAATAGATTCATATCATTTTGAAATAAAATGACTAGTTTTATTTTATAAATAGTTATTACATTTTTTAAAAATAGGGTATTGATTTTTATAATGAAATTTGAATTTTTGAAATGGGAAAATGGGTTGAATTTTATTTTAAATAGTTTTAAAATAAATTTCAAATAACTTATTATAATTATAGCACATGTTAGCCTTTGGAGAGAGTGGGTTGTTAAGGATAAAAAACTATTGTTGATTTACAACACTAAGTATACATATGAGGTAGATCACATGACTGATGGGATGGTGATGACTCTTCTTTGACCAGTTTTTGAGGGATGTGTGTACACATGTTTTCATGATAACTACTTGAGTGTGAGGTAATCCCACAACCTGGAACTATTATAAATTTTTTAATAACACCATGTTTCTTTATCTTTGTATTTTAAATATATTCCACTTTTGTTTAAAAATTTTTACTCTATCCATACAAATTTCATAAACTATTTTATATAAATTGATTATTAATCCATTTTTCAAGTATTTCCATCATTTCAAATGTAATTCATCATTTTTCTAATATTCTTATTATCTTCCATATGTATTATTTTAATAGTGAATTCATTATTTGGATAATTAAATATTGGAATCTTATTATGGAATTCATTGTGATACAATACAATGATTTCATCTTACACACTACCAAAGCCATCATATATTTGTATATTATCTTCTTCCAGGTAAGAAGAATTTTAATGTACCTCATGGAGGTGGTAGTAGCTGTTGATCCTTTGTCTTAGAGAATGACGTCAAATGGTACATGAATTGTTATCATATTTTCATGAGCATTTTGGTTCCAGTATTAGTTTTTTACACCATTAAAACATCTAAAACACTTCTCCCAGTGTAGTCTTTATAGTATTTATATTGAATTCATTTTCATTATTCAATTGTGTCTATGAAAAATTCATTCCAACTCTCATATTTGTATGATGTTGGGTGATAGAAACCAACCCATGGTGATCAAGAAAAATCATTATACTATTCCAAGACTAGCACGGTTATACGGTTACCAGGGTAACTGGGATTGTTTGTGAAATAGTTGTATCATATATTTAGGTTTTTCCTCGTTCCTTAAAATATGTTTGTATGTGATGAATATTTTCAGGAATTTGGAATTAGTATAAATTGGGTTCATAGACATATCTCACTATAATAATCCTTATGTCACAAAGGGTTGGATAGGGAAATAAGACATGAGTTTTAGTTAGAGCCTTTCCCCTTATTTTAATTTGTATAGATTTGAATCCAAAAATTTCTTGTCCACCTATTGGGATTAATATCCCTTATTGCACTGTTTGAGTGTTAATATGATGGATTTAATGTTTTCCTTTTATTTTTTGTAGCATAAAGGCTCTATGAAGACATATTATTTAGATCAAAGATGTATATGATGATGAACCTAAATGAGAAGAACCTCTTGTGGACCTGAGTCTGGTTGAGGTAATTATACACATTATTCCATATCTTGGACATGAAACCAATTGTTCCTATTAAAGATCAAGTTGTGAGATAGAAGATGGATATTTTCTATAATATTTACTAATAGTTACATCTCCAAAAGCATAATTTCTTTGATTTTTCTTGTATTATTTTTTTAATAACATATTGATTACTGTAGAGACTAGACACTGAGACAGCATTCAATTATGAGGCTGGTTGTGTCAAGAAAAGTTATTAAAATTATTCTAAATATATTAAATAACATATGTGCATAGTTCTCTAGAAATATTAGAAAAACATCTATAAGAGTGCTCGTATCAAGAAATATATTTTAATGAATGAGTTTAGAATGTGAGTTTTATCCTAGTCGAGACTTAACATTAGTCAGCTTGGGTCATTTGTTGAAAATTCATTATGCGTGTGGGAAAAAGAAAACAAAATAAATAAGTTATTTTATTTTATTATTATTTATTAAGAAATTATCAATATTTATATATATTTTTATTCCAAAATACATTGGTTAGCAGAATAATTATAGTTACATTTGAGAACCCCTAGAGAGAACATTGAAGAATTTTCTCTCATGAATGATGACACAATCTTGGATAGTAAATCAACAAACATCAGATCCTAAGTATCGTTCAAATGAATGAGATGCAACATTGTTCATCACTAGTGATAGGTCATAATCGAGTTAGAGAATGTTACTCGATTTGATTATTCCATGTTCATGATTTCTATGATAAATGTGACTTAATCAATTTATAGATTTATCCACGGTTCATTAATTACGAAGGATGTCTTTATTTTACGAAGGATTAACAGTAGTATATCATCTATTTTTTGATTATTAAATTTTAATTCTAACATAAATGAATCTAGTTCTATATGAACATCTATTAAGGAAGATTCCTCATTAATGTTTTTATGCTTTTCTCCTATAATTCATCATTCATCGCAGGAATCCTTCATTTGACTCCTTTCTTGAAAAATCCAAAATAATCGACCATTGTGAACTTATTTAACATAAAAATGATATGAAATCATAGATATCAGACTAGAATGAGGTGATGGGGGTTTTACAACATAGATGAATCAATTTAGATGATTGTGGAACACAATTTTCTGTTCTTTAGTTCATAACGATGAATGATTATTTGACCTAATTTATGAAAATATTTGGAACACAAATATATTTTTCAGGAAACAATGAGGATTAGGAGAGATAATCCTTTATTTCTGGAATGATTGGAGCTGAGATTCGAGATAGAAGTGGTGAAGGCACATTGGGAGGTATAATAGTGGTTTCTTAAAAAACCTAATACCCACATTGTTTAATCATGAATTACACGACATGTTGTTCCCTTTAGGAAACATTGTGAGTACCCTAGAAAGTACATACACACAGGGTGGAATTCAGGGGCTCCAGCACACTATGTACTCCCCCACACAAACATGTGTGGGAAAAATACTTGGAATAAGATTTTTATTGGTCCGTATGAAATCATACACATAATGAACTCATGTACTAGTACATGGGTAGACTACATGGGCTGCCTACATGGCATGTAGCACTAAACAGAAATAAATTGATGACATGGGACCTTTACACTTGTTAGACCCTACGATAAAGGACACAACTATTTAACCCTACTATATTTATGTTTAATATTATATTCAATGTTTGGAGCTCATGTAATCTCTATTATGTACATGATTCATTTGGGTTTATTCTCCATACCATTTCCTATATGGTTACTATGAAACCATCTTATACTCATAGGACTATGACCCCTTTAGTAGGAATTCTTAGATCGAGTTGTTAGAATCCATGTTAGAGGCCCATAATGAGATCATATCTTCATCTTAATTCCCTTGGTGGATTTCTTTTTATTTTCGTGACAAGAACTATGCTGGAAAATTCCATTTACATAGAAATTTAATACATATTTAGTTGTTCATGTCACCTAGGGTATTGGTAGAGATCCCCGTCTTTTTATTGCATTCTCTTTAGAAAATCACCATTCTATTTATCGTGATGATATCTAACACGAAGTACCCCTCATATGGATATCATCAATTCATCCACTATAGAGTTCATTCTCCTGGATGAGTACTTTATGAAATATTTAAGCTAGAATCGTAGGATTGTATAGTATGGTTGTGACATACCTCAAGATTGGGTAGCTTGTTTGAGTACATCTGGATATTCATATTATATATGTTGTAGACTAATGTGGCCTAAGAAAATTTAACAAATAATATTTTGTAATTTTTAACAATTTGATTATTTATTATTACACTTTTTACTAAAGAAGCGCTCTTTTGTATTTTTATAGTCAAATTTATTAATTAATCAAATTTTGTAATTAAAATTATAGTTTTCTATTAAAAATAAATAATTAATATCTTACATTAGAGTATTACAATTAATTAATTAGTTTACTCTCATAGACTTCATATTTAATAACTTGACATTTTTTATTAATTAACTAATTAGTCTCTATTACATTTAATATAGTTAGTTTTTTTATTTATAATTTCTTTTATTAAATTTTAGTTAATTTAAAATAAAGTAATCAAATTGTTGGTTTCCTTTTATTAATTCGTTAATTTCAAAATTATGTTTATGAACGTACTACATACATTAAATATCTTTAATTTAATTTAATTAGTAACCATAATTATTTAATAAGAAAAATAATTGTCTAATTTAATAAACTTAACTTTGTTTTGTAGATGTTTAGTGTATGTTTTTTTAATTGTATAGTTGAATATCAATTTAAGTCTATTTTTAGTTATAATTTAAGTAATTATTTTTAAGTATTATATAATTTAAGTCTAGTTTTAATTGTTTTATAAATATATTCATGTTATTGAGTCTTAATTATTTCAGTTGAATTTTTATTTTAAAATAATTATGTTGTTTGAAATTTATTTGAATTTTATTTTTTTTTAATAAAATTGTTGTTTTCATATTAATTCCAACAACATTGTGGCACTGGTATAACCCTCTCCTCTTACTGTCTTAGAATTTCTGATATTTTTTACTCGCACGACCCCTAGAAACTGTTTCCACCACCCTTATATAGAATTTATTTACCGATCTCATCATATCCCTTTTAAACGGGTTCCATTCTTTTCTCATGTGACACCATAACCTCACGCACAGTAACTCATGCAACACATTTTCTTAGAAACCACTAAAACTCTCCCATTATTTCCCACAATCATAACAGAACATTGTTGATTCCCTTCTCCCTCGTTACCAACGTACCTGTAAGACCCCATGATTTCATAGTACATTATTTCTTCAAATTAATTCAATAACATTCTCTAAACACAACACCGAGTTCAAGCTCACCACGATTTACCAAACTAGCCAGTCAAAAGACGTTATGAATAGTATTAAATAAATTATGAACTTTAAATAATCCTTATAATTTTAGAATCCATATTATGAGTTTCTTAGACATAATGATAAAACAATTCTGTTTTTTCATATAAAATATGTTTTTTAATGCAATATTTTTTCCTTCTAATGGAGAAACCTTTTTGAATCCAATAGTTGAAAACTATATATATTCAATATGAAAAAATAAACTTATTACATATAATTGGGATATAATTATGTAGTTTCAATACATTTTTGGTGTTTTTTTGAAAACTTTCATATTTGGGTAAAAAGTGATTAATACTATATTTTAACTGAAAACGACTTTTTTAATCAAAATAATTCGTATTTTTAAATTCTAAATTTTAATGGTTTGGATGTATAAATATATTATATTTTTACCATTTAATTCAATGTTATTCATTTGAAATAATTTAACATTGAAATTGAACATAAAAAAGTAACAATATTTTGTTAGTTATTATTTCTTAAAAACACGTTTTTGGGTTTTGACAATGGGAATTTATATTAAATTAATAAATGATACTTCTATGTTTTTGAATTTGGTAAAATATACTTAATTTTTTAATTCAGAAAATCATAATTATCTTAGGGTGAAATTTTGGTATTTTTCTGAAAACATTCAATTTTTGAGGAATAGTGAAAAACACTGAGTTACTGGTTAAAACCGAAATTTTTTTTAAATAATTATTTATTTATTTTAAAATTTATTTTAGGTCAAAATAGATACATAATACCTATATATGTACAATTTAATTCATTGGAGTAATTTTTTAACAATATTAGATGTATAAAATCTTATTGAACTTTTGGCTGTTTTTACCCACCTCCTAGGAGCGTTTGCAAATTGACATAAAACATAATTTAACTATTTCTGTGAGTTGAAATAAAAAAATCGAAGAGACCCTATTTATATCAGTAAATAAAATGTGGTTCAATATGATGAAAATATCGTTTTGTGAATAGTAAGTTTTTACTTTTATTTACCATAATTAAAAGCAAATAGGGTAATTAAGGATAAAAATGATATTATTATTACCCTAACACCAGTCCTATTTATATTGGATAAGTATAATTCGACCAAAAAAACATTAGGAAGAAAATATTAACCTTATTGGTCCACTTGTATTAGATTTGGAAATTTATTATTATTTTATTTAAAGAAGTGTTAAAAGAGTTAAAATCAATGTTTAATAACAAAAACATTTTTAATATTAGGTTATACATAAGATAAATTTGACTATATATATTCATAATAATGATAAAAATATTTCCTACATAATGGTATTTTATTTATAATTTTTAGCCATGATATAATTAAACTTATTTATGACACAATGATGATGCAGTAATTATCGTATTAATAAAAGATTAAAATAATTGACATTATAATTATCCAAATAAATTTAATATGAGACTTTTTATAAATGAAAATAATTTTATAGGTTTTTGTGACATTTTAGGGTTGGTTAGATAAATTATTTTTGAAGTAATAATGTTGTTATGAATTTAGCAAAAACAAAATACCAAATAATGTGAAAATTGACATAAAAGTGTTTTAAAAAAAATATTATATTATTAACTGATATTATATTCCTGAAAATATAAGGTCATCCAAAGTTTTTAAATAATATAAGATTATTCATTGATGAACTACTTGAGGTTCTCTTGGATGTTAATAGTACATTTATTATCTATATAATATAAAAATTGAAAGAGACATGGTAAATGTCAAACTATTTAACTAAGAGTTAAATCTAAATGATATATATAATATAATATCCCAAACCTATCTAAAACCTATTGGTTTAGTGGATTTAGACCCATAACTACCATATAATATAAATAATTCATTTCGGATCCATTATAAACTGATCATGATTTTATTATAAAATAATATTTTTAGCTTTTCCTTAGGTTCCCCTCACCCCTCTTATAAAAGGGAACTCCCACTTCTCTCTATTTCACACCTTAAAAGCCATTTGGAATAGAAAAACCCTACCCCAATACCCTCTCATATATCCTCCCTTCATCTTAGAGGCCTTAATTTTGTCATAAAGTCAACCTAGGGATCCATTTTGATCAAATCAATAGGAAAACCCCAAAGAAGAGGTAAATATTTCATCACCACTTTCATTTTCCTTTCTTCTTTCACTTCCTATTTCTTTGTTGTTTCCATACTAGAATTATAACAAAAGTATCTTATTTATAATGTGATTTTATTATAAATATGGTACAACCATATTCATTATTCTATCCATCCTATGAATGACATTTGACCATACATGCATACGTACGACTTACCGTCTCAACGTCGTGGTGTATTTGTTATTCAATACATTATTATTTTGATGGGTATAATGATGATGTGTAATTGATTTAAATAATAAATATAACATGATAATAATCCTTTATATATGATATACCATCCAATTATATGTTAATTTAATATCAAATGAATGATATTGTCGCTCGTGTGTACGTACAGATTACCGTCTCGACGAACGCGATGATATTCATTTCCCATCGTATCCATTCAAGAATAATATTCATTAGATTATTTAAAATAACATTTAAATACATAATAACATTCTGAATATGAATAATATACATCATATCCATAACACACATTACTTACATAACAAATCATATAGTGGAAAACGAATCAGTTAACACCCAAAATGACGTTAATACTAAGATATTATAAACAGGGCAATGTTAAATGATCATATATGATATCATAGTATTGTATATTATTCTTTTATAATTTAATAACAAATATTTCAACATTATACAAGAGGTTAACCTTCCCTTGACCATGGAAAAGTACAAGGTAATGTTTAATTTCACAATCTCTTTATTATCCAAGTTTATTTTTATGTATGTATCTACTGTGGCATATTTATTATCCATGTCCATGTTTAATAAAAGGGTTTAAAAAGGGATTATTTTTAAGGTAATTTTTAATAAAACTTCATTTTAAATATTTAAATATTTATTCTTGCAAATCATTATCATTAATTTCCACGTTTTCAAAATGGTTTTTATATATTTATTTATATAGACATGAATGTTCATAAAATGTTAATTCCTTTCAAAAGTTTCAAAGTGTTATGGGACACTCTGATTTAAAAATTTCCTTAAATGTCTTCCTTTATTAATTGTGTTACATTTAAATGTTTTCACTAAAAATGGATATTTCTCTCAAATAGTTTTACTAATCATTTTCATCTATATCAACATCCATTAATGGATTTTAAAATTATTTGAAGTTGATTTATTATGATACAAAACATACATATTATATTTAATGTTTTGTGATATGCTTGAATGTGGATGAGTTATTTTTATACCATTCATGTTTTATGGATAAATTATTAAAATTTTGTATGATAGTTTTAATACAAATGTTTATGTAATGTTTAAACCGTTTCATATGAGGAATTAATTGGACTTAGTAAGTGACAGGTGGAGCCCGTTGTAGCTCCTCGATTAATTGGTATATCTCATGAGAAAAATAGTGTCTTAAAACAAGGCCTTGAAAAAAATATTATTTTTAGTCTTGGAACATGGCCTTGACTATTTAGTTATGAAAGTCTAGCATTATGCATTCTATCTTTATGAATCTGGCTACTGATATTTCATTTGATTATTAGACTTGTAAAATATCCATGTGAGTAAGTAAATGGCATTATTTTTGACTTATATTTGCCATATTATCATGATTTTTATGTTGAAAAAGATTTTTTTTAGTTTTATACATATCCATAAATGTTTATTCTTATTAATGAATGTTTCTGCTATATTTTTGTCCTTACTGAACATCTGAGCTCACCCCTTTCTATGTTTTATTTTTCCCAGGATGCGAAGAAGTATATTAGGACTGGCCTGTAAAGATAGTCTATGGGATCTCAGTGTTGTATATGGAAACAATGTTATTTTAGTTATCTATTTTATTATATAATGTAAACCATATGAATGTATCTAGTATTTACAAGGCTACTAAATTAATCGGTATTTCAAGACATGATAATTTGTTATCATGCCAATGATAAGTATTAATGCACCGACTCTGAGATTCTAGTGTCAAGGCGTTACAGTTGGTATCAGAAGAAGTTTAGTGAAAACCATGGAAACTAGATTTAGAAAAATTACGAATATAGCACATAGCCCTAAGATAGACAATGAGGATAAGTATAGAAAAACTTCCAAGATTTTTGGTATTGTAGATATTTTTTGAGTTTTCCAAACAATACATCCCTATATGGATACAAGAAGGTAGAGGCAGCTGTGGCACATATATGCCATGGGGTAAAACCAGAAAACACTATTTGAGCTATACTCGAAAGAGACTAGTGCCTGACAACGGGACTTGTTTCACTCTTGGTTACGACACTCCTGAGAGATATGCTTAGGATAATTCTCATTTTGTTTACAAACTATTATGAAAAGTTTATGAGTGTATACTTCTTCAAAGAATACATTTTTTATTATTATGGATTATATCCACAAACAGTTCAATTTATGTTTGGTATTTTACAAGATTGGAATTATTAATTGAAATTCATAAACTGACCTACTATATGCCATTGTATAGAAATGGCGCCCAATAGAAGGAATGTGAACTACATCAATACGTATGATCCAGAGAGTAAAAAGTATCATATCATTCATGGTATTATGCCAACATTTAGAAGTTAAATATTCTCCCATTTAGTCACTACATATGAAGAAATAGTATAATGTTTTAATAAGAAAATTAATGAATTTTCTAAGTCATATGGCTTTGAAGGTATGTAAGAGAATAAAAATAAGGAAGAGAGAAAGATGGATAAAGTAAAGAGGGAAAAGAAGGATTTTCCCATATGTGATAACTGTGGAAGGAATCGCCTTTGTTATTTCTTGAAGGGGATGAGATTTTGTTATAAGTGTGGAGGAAAATGAAACCATGTACGTGATTTCAAGGGTAAGAAAAAATTTTCAAATGTACAATGCTTCATCTATAAGGAGTTGGAACACTACGTGAATCATTATCAAAATAATCAAAGTATACCCCAAATGCTAGTATTGGATAATAATAATGTTATGATACTACTGAAGATGAATTTTCATGATTAGATTTCTTACATTGTTACTAGAGTCTTGTATCATTTTAGTATTGTATTAATGATGTACATGTTATAAGAATTATAGAGTATATAAGGATTGTACAACATTAAAATTTTATTAAAGACATGATATTATGTTGAACTGTGAATAGTGACTCAATAGAAGGTTAATTCATTGGAAAATATATGTTTGAGAGTATGATAAACCATAATATTCTTCTGAAACTGAGGTAGTGATTTTGGAATAATACATGATTGATTTGAATAAATTATATTGTATATTCATGACTACCATGAAACATAATAATGATTTGTCTATTCCATTATTGTTGGAGTTTACAACATTTTTGGATTGAATGAGTATATCTAATATTATATAAGGAATAATGGAGCATGAATGAAATCTATAAGGTTTTATGGTAATTCTGGATATTACAGTGTTATAAAAGAATACACGATGATGGTGTTCAAATGTTATTACGTGGAAAAAATAACTTCATTGAGATTAACATCTTTATAAATTTTGGACTGTATGTTTGGACAAATGTATTTGGGATAAGTCTATTTAGAGATTATTTTTGCATTTCCATATAAAGGGAAACCCAGAGGTCAGGCGGCAACCCGTTGCATTCGGTAAGGATATGAGACTTGAACCCACAACCGAAGGGTGACAAGGGTGTATCACCTAACACTGGCCCAGGTGATGTCCTAAATTGAATAATGTAGTATTTGTTTTAAAAGGTCTGGTAGATGAATTATATATATATCATTAGGAAATCTATACGAATAGGATAAATAAATAAAAATTAATTTTAATTATCTTTTAGAGTAAAAGATGAGTGTGTGGTAGAAATTTGTTAATCGATGTAACTCTACATGTCATATATTTATTTTCTTCATCTATTATTCTATGATGAAATTAATTATAAAACTACAGTTAGGAGATCCTAAAACAAAAAATTTATTATCATAATACCTTATGTTTTGTTGAACATATGATATTTTAAATTGTCATAGAATGATGGATTTTAGGCCCTCAATTCTAAAACTGTTTGTGACTGATGACCTAAATCACTCACAATAAATATTTATGTTTTCCTCCAATTATGTGTCTCAAATTTTCACCAATGTTATCCTAATTGGGATCATAATTTGGTGGTGACTTTTTCATTCCCCTTTTCCCTCTAATTAAAACTAAATTTTATTAACCCAAATTTCAATGTGGGATTTCCCACAAAGTTATTTTCTATTTTCAATATTTTATATTCAAAGAACAATTTCAAATAGGGGGGATGATATTTATTGAAGGATTGAACTATTTAACACCCAAAGATTTCATAGTATGTTATTTCTTCAAAGTAATTCCAAAACATGCACTACACACAATACCAAGTTCAAGTGCACCACGACTTACCAAACTAGCTGTTAAAAAGAGGTTATGAATAGTATTAACTAAAATTTAAACATTATATAATCCTTATAATTTTAGAATCTATATTATGAGTTTCTTAGAAAAAATTAAAAACAATTTCATTTTTTTCAGATAAAATAATTGTTTTTAAAAAAATGAAATTTTACCGCCTTTTAATGGCGTACCTTTTTAAAAACCAATATATGAAACTTTTATATATTAAATTTTACAAAATAAACATCTTCATTAGAATCAGGACATAATAATTTTATTTCAAAAAAATTTTTGTTGTTTTTCTGATAACTTTCATATTTGGATGAATAGTTAAAAATACAATATTTTAACTCAAAAAGTCTTTTTTAATCAAAATAATTTTTAGTGTTAAATTATAAATTTTAATGGTTTGGTAGTATAAATATATTATATTTTTACAATTTAATTCAATTTTATTCATTGACAATAATTTTACTTTGAAATTGAACATAAACAAGTATTAATCTTTTGTTAGTTATTATTTAATAAAAACACGCTTTTTGGTTTTGACAACAGGAATTAATTATAAATTAATAAATGAATCTTTTATATTTTGAAAATGGTAAAATGGACTTAATTTTTGATTTCATAATATCAAAATTAGCTTAGGGTTAAATTTTGGTAATTTTCTGAAAACATTCAATTTTTGATGAATAGTTAAAAACACTGAGTTATTGGTTAAAACCGACTTTTTATTTAAATAATTATTTATTTTATTTAAATTTATTTTACATACAAATAGATACATAATACCTATATATGTTAAATTTAATTAATTGGAGTCATTTATTAATAATATTATATATATATATATAATTTTATTGAACTTTTCACCATATTTAACCTCCTCCTCGGAGCATTTGCAAATTTACATAAAACATAATATTACCGCCTCTATGAGTTAAATTTCAAAAATAAAAGAGACATGGTTGATATCAGTAAGTCAAATATGGTTCAACAAGATGAAAATAATTGATGCAGAATAGTAACTTTTTATTTTTATTTACCACGGTTAAAATAAAATAGGGTAATTGAGGGTAAGAATGATATAATTATTACCCTAACACATGTCCTAATTATATTGGATAAGTATAATTCGACCAAAAACAAACATATAAATAATGTATGAACTTCTTTGTTCCACTTGTATTAGATTAGGACATTTATTAATATTTTATTTAAAGAAGAGTTAAAAGAGTTAAAATCAATGTTTAATAACTAAACCATTTTTAATATAGAGTTATACATAAGATAAATTATACTATAAATATTCATTATAAATATAAAAAGATTTAAAACATAATGGTATTTTATTTATAATTTTTAGACTTGAAATAATTAAATTTATTTATGACATAATGATGATGCACTAATTACCATATTAATGATTGATAAATATAATTGACATTATAAATATTCAAATAAATGTAATTTGAATATTTTTATAAATTCAACTACTTTTATATGTTAATATAGAATTTCAGGTTTGGTGAGATGATGTTTTTGTGAAGTGATAATGTTATTATAAATTAAGAAAAAACAATATACCAAATAGTTTCAAAATTGACATAAAACATATTTTAAGACAATGATTATATTATTAACTGATATTATTTTCCAAAAATCTAAGGATCAGCCAAGGGTAGTAAAAAATATTATAAATGTCATTAATGATCCACTTTATGTTCTATTTTAATTTTATAGTAATTTTATTTACCATATAATATAAAAATAAAATGAGACATGGTAAATGTCAAACAATTTAACTAAGAGTTAAATCTATTTGATAATGTTAATATAGTGACCCAAACCTGTCCAAAACCTAATGGATGAGTGATTTTAGACCCATCAACACCTTATCCTTTAATTAGTTCGTTTTTTTATCCATTATAAATAGAAAAGGATTTTATTATAAAATAATATTTCTAGCTTTTCCTAAGGTTCCCCTCACCACTCTTATAAAAGGGCACTCCCCCTTAACTATAATTCACAACATCTGAACCATTTGGATCGTCCATCCTCTAACCAAATACCCTCTCAACTATCCTCCCTTAATACTAGAGTCCTTTTATTAGTCAGAAAGACAACCTATGGAGCCCTTTTGATCAAATAAAATGGAAGAACCCGAAGAAGAGGTAAATATTTCATCACCTCTTTCTAGTTCCTTTTTCTTCCACTTCCTCTTTCATTATTTTTTCGATTATAAAATTATAACTCTAATATATTCTATATACTATGATGTTATTATAATTATGGTACAACCATATTAATTATTCTATCCATCCATTGAATGACAAGTCACCATACGTGCGTACATACGGCTTACCGTCTCCATGTCGTGGTGCAATTGTTATTCAATACCTTATTATTTGGATGGGTATAATGATGATGTGTAATTGATGTTAATAATAAATATATCACGATAATCATTCTGTATATATGATATACCATCCATTTATATTTTAATTTAAAATCAAAAGAATGATATTTCCGCTCGTGCGTATATACGGATTACCGTCACCAGGAACGTGATGATATTCATTCCCCATCGTATCCATTCAAGACTAATTTTTATTAGATGATTAAAAATAATAATTATAGACATAATATAATTCTGAATATGAATAAGATACATCTAATACATAACAAACATTACTTACATAACAAAGCATATAAAGGAAAACGAATCAGTTAACACCCGAAACGACAATAATACTATTATATTTTTGACAAAGAATTGTTAAAAGATCATATATGACATCATATAAATGTATATTATTATTTTATTGTTTAATAACAATTATTTCACCATTATACCGGAGGTTAAACTATGTTATACCAAGGAAAAGTACAAGATAAAGGTTAATTTTTCAATCGCTTCATTATCCTAGGTTGTTTTTACATAAGTATCTACTAGGATATATTTATTACCCATGTCCATGTTTCATAAATGTGTTTTATAATGGATTATTTTTAATGTACATTTTAATAAAACATCATTTTAAATGATTAAATATTTATTCTTCTAAATCATTCCCATTAATGTCCTTGTTTTCAAAATGCTTTTTAAGGATTTATTTATATGGACATGAATGTTTTTAAAATGTTAATTCCTTTCAAAAGTTTCAAAGTGGAATGGGAATATTTTATTCAAAAATGTCGTTAAATGTCTTCCTTTATAAATTGTGTGACTTCTAAATGATTTTATGAAAAAGGAATATTTCACTCAAAGAGTTTTACAAAACATTTTTATATATATCAACATACTTTGATGGATTTTAAACTTATTTGAAGTTGAATAATTATGATTTAAAACATCCTTATTGTATTGAAGATTTTGTGATATGTCTAACCGTGGATGTGTTTTTTTATACCATTAATGGTTTATGGATAATGTATTAACATTTTGTATGCTAGTTTTAATACGAATGTTTATGTTATTTTTAATCCTTTGCGTATAAGGAATGCATTGGGCTTAGTAAGTGACGGGTGGAGCCCGCTATAGCTCCTCGATGCATCATTAGGTCTCATGAGACAGACTAGTGTCTTGGAACAAGGCCTTGAAAAAATCTTATTTGTAGTCTTGGCACAAGGAATTAACTATGTGGTTATAAAAGTCTGGAATTATGAATTCAAGCATTATGAAAGTGTCTATTGATATTTCGTGTGCTTATTTTACTAGTAGAATATTCATGTGAGTAAGTAAATGGAATTATTTGGATTTATATTTTCCATATTATGATGATTTTGATGTTGAAAGGGATTTATTTAGTTTTATACGTTGCCTTAATAATTTATGATTATTTATGAAAACATCCGCTATATTGTTATCCTCACTGAGCATCTGAGCTGACCCCTTTCTTTGTTTTATTTTTCCCAGAATGTGAAGAAGTATATTATGACTGACCTATTGGTATAGTCTAAGGGATTTTAGTTTTGTCTGTTGAAACAATGTTGTTGTAGTTTTCCATTTTATGATGTTATGTAAACCTTATGAATGTTTCCAGTATTTCCAAGGCTAGTAAACTAATAGGGATTTAAAGACTTTATCTTTTATGATCATGCCAATGATACGTAATAATCCACTGACTCTGGACTTTTTTGGTCAGGGCGTTACAATACCTCATAGTCTCATCCCATCATGGTTTCACCAAACTGCACATCTCACCATATCCTCATGGTTTCACCCGAAACTGTAGAACAATAAGTTTCAGACACTATTTCCTCTTAGCACCGTAATCCCCTGTGACACCACAACAAAGCCACTCCAACCACTGGTGTTTCCTCCTTTGCATCACACTTCCATGTTCCCACCGATTTCATTCCTACCTCTAGATGAGAGAGAACGATCCCTCTCTCCATAGATCACATTCCTCATACTAGTGCGCACGTCATTGTCACTTCCAAAACTTTTACAACAAGGCACCATAAAGAAAAAAATCTCTCAGAATCCACCAAATTTTGTAGCCCACATGACCAAAACCCTATTAAGGTTAATACATAAAAATACAAAAATCTAGATCTAAAAACCAAGATCTATCTCCTAGGCCGATTAGATGAAGAGTGCAAGACACCACTACTTCATGTTTCGTCATACTAAAGAGTCGTGCCACCGTTTGAAGGAGAAGAGGGAGGGGGAATCCACACTAGGGTCGTACCACACTGTCTTGCATCTTCGGAAACTAGTTGAGTCGGTACTTTCAGAGGAATAGAGTCATCCATGATGAGCCATTGAGGAAGGATGGGTCGACGACTATGGATCGGCTGAAGGAGCCACTGTCAACCTGTCTGTCATTGGTCATCTACTCTGAAGATAAATAAACCTCCCCCATGCACAAAACATGAGAAAATGTGGAGGGGTTTAAAAAAATTATTTATACAAACAGAATTATAAAATATAAAATATAAAAATAATATTAATATTAAAAAATTAAAAATAAAAGAATAAAATATAACACTAATTAATTAAATAAATTCAAATGTTAAAATTATTAATTAAATTAAATTAAAAATTTAATACTTTAATGAAAATAATAATTATCAATTAACATCTAGTTAGTAAAATAATTATTAAATATGAAAACTATATAAAATTTTATTAATTGTAATAATTAAAATAAAACTATTTATTATGAAAATTTTAAATAATAATCTCTGAAACAAAATAATCAAAAACTAAATGCTAATATTTTTAATTATATAATTTAAAAAATAATAAATATTAAATTTAATATAATTATTAATTATTTACCTCTATAATTAAATAAATAAAAATAATAACAATTAAAACATTACATAAAATAAGATACTTAACAAGTAAAACAATAACTAATAATTATTAACTTAAATTTAATAACATTTAAGAATTCTTTAATGAAATTTTTATTTATATATAAAAAGTTTACATTTAAGAGTTGATTCATTTAGTCATTTTTATTTTATAACTAAGTTGGTTCAAAAAATAAGTAGGAAAAACGTCTTTATACATTCCACATAATCAGCGAGTGTTAGTTAAAATGGAAAAATCTAGTGAATATTATTAGCCACGAAAAAATGTATGTGTGCAGGCACATGTAAAAGACATTTGTAGTCAGTGGAAACGAATGGGTGATGTGAAGCATGTGAATTTAAGATTAAAACATAGTAGAAATGAGAAATGATAGGGGGAATCCATTCAATTTATTTTGTTATCATTCACATTCATGCAGAGCGAGAACATGGGGGTGAATCTTGGAGCACTTCTTAGAGAACCACATCCTGGAGACCCTAGGGCTAGGGGTAGCAGAAATTCGAGCTATGAGAGGGAGATCAATTCCTCTATTATTTTCAATTATTATTCCTTGTAATCTAATGATTTTAGTTTTCTTAATATAGATAATGTTAGGATAAATCCTCATGTTTGGGATTAAAATCAATTCCGGTTGTTATTTTGTTCTTCCTTCCCACTGTCATTTTAAAGGTAACCAGAATTGATCCACAAGAATTATGATAAATTAATTAAATTGATTTTTACCACTACAAAATTATTTCTAAATTCCAAAATCATTTAAAGAGACTGATTGTGTATAAATCTTTCAAATTTTAATAATTTAGAAAACATTTGAACTTATAGTGTGTTTTTTCTGCAGTCATTTTAATGAGTAAATTTTCAATGATGCCAATCTTGGAGCGGCGAAATCCAAGATCGATCAATCATTTTAACATTACTCATGTTTAGGGAAGTGAATCATTCTCTTCTACATCGGTATTTCGCCTTAACTTTTAAGTGAATAGGAATATTTTTCCTACATGTAGAATAAAGTTCTTCCCAAACCTCTTTCTCTTGATTGATCATTTAAAAGCATTTAATATCTTTATTACTTATACTTTTTATTCTAATTATTGTTTCATTATAGTATAGAACAAAAAATAAAAATTATTGTGTAGTTTTATTTCTTACTTGTAATAAAAAACCCAAAAAACACAAAAATAGAAAATATACCTTTCTACGGACAATGGTGGGGTATTTTTGAAAAGATTTAGAAAGGTTTTGGTCAAAATCGCATTCTCTGTGGGTTCGACCCTACTTTACACTTATAAAGAAGTTAGTAGGAATATATATTATAATCTTTTACCAGCATAAATGAAGATCTAAATCATGTTTTTTTCTGTCATTTCATGGGAATCTACGAGCCATTTCTTCTAAAATCATTAATGAAATCATATAAAAAACCTCAAAAAATTGGAAAATTTGGAAACTGTAGAAATGAATCTTCTTCTTTTCATGCTAAATTTTTACTGTTTTCTTACTAATGAATATAGTCTACTATTGTTTTCATGAGAACAAGAACATCTAGTGTTAGTTTACAGACATTTAACCATGAAATAGATAACCATATTTCCTCTCTTGGAAAAAAATATATAATGGCGAACACATACAATAGGGTTCTGGATCCTAAAAACTTCAAAAATCAACCATAACTCATTGATGAAGTAGAAAGGCCTAAGATGATGGAGTTTAAAATTCCACATGTAACAAAAAATCCATCTTCTATTAGATTATCTCTTATACCCCAAACTATGAGCTTAAATAGTCACGCATCTCAATGTTGCCTGCTTTTAATGGACTATATAATGAGGACTCTCTTTCCTTTATTAGTGACTTCTATAATGCGGTGAAACAACTACATATTTATAGACTCTTGAGATTGATCATATAATGAGATTATTCTATTTCTCCTTAAAGGGAATGCTCGGAATTCGTTTTGGTGACGGGATGAGATCATTTCTGAAAATTGGATTCAAATGTATAACTCATTTATCATGAAGTTTTATCCCCAAATACTTAATGGTGAACATAAAAAAAAATCAATATTTTTTATACATAGGATTTAAAAGCTTTTAATGAAGATTGGGATAGATTCAAGGATCTTCTTAGGTTGTGTCCCCATCATCAACTCCCTTATCACCTTCTCATGGATACCTTCTGTGAGGGGATGATATCCTATAAAAAAAATCTAGATGATCATGTAGCTAGAGGATATTACAATGATAAGACAGATGAAGAACATATAATTTTTTAACAATCATGCACTTAATTCACAACATATAAATTCATTAATCAAATGAGTCAATAAAAATGTAAATCCAAACACTGGTTCAATGAATAAAACTCAAGCCCAACTTGCTGAAATCACAAACAGACATCAATATTTAATCAACCATAATTGTAAGAAATATTTTATCAAGCTTGGATGTCATGAAACAAAACAATAGTTAAAAGGATCAATGTTCACAGTGTGGAATGTCTGGGCACAAATGGATCTTTTTTCCTACGTTTGATATGTTGGACCAACAATAAGAATATCCTAATTTTGTCAACTATGATCTTAGAATGCCGCCTAAAGAAGATCCATTTGATTACCATTATAATAAAGTCTATAAGAACTATCCAAATCTTTCATGGAATGATCTAGGACAAATTAAGCAATCCAATGCCCCTAGCTATCAAAACCAACCAAGACTAAACTTCCAAAATCCAAAAAGGGGTAAGTCTTCAATTTCACAAGGAAAAAATGATAATCAGATGTCTTCTAAACTAGATATATTCTTGAACTAAATTAACTCTCAATATGAAAGATACAATACCCAACAAACCAAACATCAAAATAAATATGAGTCAGATAAAATGCAAAACTCATGTGAGAATGAAAAACGTGGAAACACAACTAGGTCAACATGATAGAGATTTTTCATCCAGGGATAAAGGCATACTTCATGAAAAAATGAACATATCCAAAGAGATAATTCCATTGTTATAGTCTTGGTAAGTGGGTTGAATGCTCAAATTTTTACTGAAAAAGACCATGAAAATTCCCAAAAATAAAACCTCCTTCAATCTGGTATTAAAAATATGCGGTGTTCACATGCTGAAAATTTATAGAATGCTATAAAAAATGAACAAAATCTGAATTTATCATCTGAATCAAAATTTTAAAATTTATCTAAAATAAATTTAATAAAGGAAGAGAAAAAATTGAGGAAGAGGTGAGGGAAATACGAAATATTTTAAAAACAATTCCCCACCCATACCTTTCCATAATGAGATAAAAGCACAACGAATCACCAAGGATGAACTTATTCAGGTCCTTAGTATCCTTTCCAAACATCATTTACACATTATATTCATTCAATCCTTAATTAAAATACATTATTATCTAAAACCCCTTAAAAATTTCAAATAAAAATACTCCGGAAGAATTTTTTTACATACATCCTCACTGAAGAGGGTAGTATTGTACTCAAAAAGAAAATTCCTCCTAAATTGAAAGACCTAGGTAGCTTTGTTATCCCTTGTACCTTTGGAAATTCTGGTCAGCTCAACTTTTCTGTGATTTATGTTCTAGAGTTAATATTCTCTGTTACTCAATATTTCGACAGATGAGGTTGGGTGACCATCAACCCACCACATTCATATTGCAGTTCCTTGATAGTTATTCTACTCATCCTATTGGTAGGGTATATGACTTTCCTGATATGGTAGGGAAGCTATTTTTTCCTGCTGACATTTTAGTCTTAGACATAGAGTGTGATCAAGAGGTGACCATCATTCGAGGTAGCCCCTTAATGGATATAGGTGGTGCTTCTGTTGATGTTTCTAGGGGATAGATTATTTTTAAAATTGGGGAACTAGAAGAAGTGTTCAATGTGTTTGAAAATGATAATGTACAAAATTTTTATGAAAAATATTCAATGGTAGAGTCCTTAGAAGAAGATAACTCATTTGGAAACTTGGGAGAATTTTAAATTTGATCCTATACAGAAAAAAAAATTAGAATTTGAAAATCTTATTGAACTTTTCATAAAAGTTGAATATTCTACCTAAAAACCAAATCTGGAAAATTATCCAGAATTGACCAACTGTTTAGTATCTACTGTAGAAAAGTCCTCTATTTCTGAAATTAGGAGATTTTCAACTGAATTTGAGGATGTTTTTGTTAACACCATTCTTGATGAGAATATTCATGATTCTGAGGTAGAAAATTTGAGGCAACATGTTGATTCTTCTTTGATTAACATGTTAAAATCCGACATGGATTGTTTGGAGAATATACTACTCACTTTGGACAGTAGAACTATTATTTTTGAATCTGAACATAAAATTGAAAATCCATTATCTTTTTAAACTAATTTCAAGAAATATGATTACATTCATGGACCTCATAGGCCTTAGAGCCTTCTCTCTAGTACATAACCACCCACTCTTTAAATAAAACCAATCCATTCTCATTTGAAATATTCATTTTTGTGTGAGAATTACACTTTTTTTATCATAATTTATACTATGATTAATGGAAACCAAGAAGAAACATTGTGATTGTGTTGAAAATGTTTAAATTTAACATAGGTTAGACCATAGCTGATATAAAGGGTATTAGTCCCTAATTCTTCATGCATTAAATACCTATGGAGTCTGACCATAATCATAGAGAAGAGTTTCAAAGAATATTGAATAAAAACGTGAAAGAATTTGTGAGAGAGGAAGTGATTATGTTTATGGACCCTAGAATCAAATATCCAATTTCTTATAGTTTTTGGGTTAGCCCTGTCCATGTTGTTTCCAATAAGGGTGGTTTCTCTATAGTAAAAATGAATAAAATGATGAAATCCAAGTTAGTAATGCCCCAAAATGGAGAGTCTATATTGATTATATGAAGAATAATGAAGCCACTAGAAAGGATCATTTTCCAAATCCTTTCATTTATAAATTTCTAGAGAGGCTTGCTGGAATTGAATTTTTCTATATCAGGGATGGGTATTCTAGTCATATCCAGATTCATGTTGCTCCGATTGATCAGGAAAAGACAACTTTTAGATGCCCCTTTTTGAATTTTTCATACAGGAAGATTCCTACAGGGTTGTGTTGATCTCCATCTACCATTCAAAGGTGTATGATGCCTATAATTTCAGATATTATTGAACGATTCATTGAGTTTTTCCTAGATGATTTCACCGTTGTGGTTAGTAAATTTGATACATGGCTTGGAAATATTGAATTACTTTTGGAATGATGCATTAAACCAACATTATTCTTAATTGGGAGAAGTGTCAATTCATTATCACCGAAGGTATTGTTCTTGGTCATGATGTGTCCAAGAGAGTTTTGGAAGTTAATACTGCTAAAATATAAGTCATTCAAAAAATTCCACGTGATGAATGTATCAATGGTGTTATAAGTTTCATAGGTAAAGCCAGGTTCTACCATAGATTCATTAAATACTTTTCCAAATTAATCAAGACCTTGTGTTATTTTCTAGTCAGGATGCACCTTTCAACATTGATGAAAACTATTTGAAAGCAGTTACTATTTTAAAACAAAAACTCACTAAATCACCTATTTGTCACTACAACTGATTGGAAACAACCTTTTGAACTTAAGTGTGATACTCATGACATTGTTGTAGGTTTTTTCCATGGACAAAGGAAAGCTAATAAATTACATGTGGTGTATTAACCTAGTAGTCTACTAGATGATGCAAAAATAATTACACCATTATTGAAAAAAATGTAATCTGTTCTTTTAGCTTTAGAGATGTTTAGGAAGTACATGTTAGGCTCAAATTTTATAATTTTCACTGACTATTATTTTTTGATGTATATAATTTCTAAGAAAGAAACTAATCTCGGGCGGATTATATGGATTTTGTTGCTACAAGAGTTTAATTTTGAGGTTTGGGATAATATGGGAGCTGAAAATTTAGTTTCAGTCAACCTATTTAGGATTTCTCTTACAATATAAAAATATCCTAAGGAAAAAAATCTTCATTTATTGATGTAAAGCTACTTACCGTGTTAATAATGAAATATTCTTGTTATGCAGATTTTGCTATTTTCCATGCAGCTGGTGTCTTTCCCATAAATATATTTAATAACCAAAGAAATAAAATTGTTTTTGAGCTTAAACACCCTCTTTGGAATGACCCTATCATGTTTAGGAGTTGTGGTGATGTTGTCGTTAGGAGATGTGTGCCTGAGTAAAAGATACTACCTATTTTAGAGTGATGTCACTCCTCACCTTGGGGTGGTTACCATGGTGGGGAAAGGAATGATCATAAAGTCTTACAATCTAGTATCTATTGGATCACATGTTTCAAGGATTCTATATGCTTTGTGGTTGGCTGTAATCGATATTAGATGATAAGAAATGTGTGTAGGAAGAAAGAGTTATACCAAAAAAGGAATTCTTGATGTAGATATCTTGGATGTCTAGTGTATAGATTTCAAGTGTCCATTTATATCTTCTCATGAGAATGAGTGTATTCTCGTTGCTATTCATTATGTGTCGAAGTGGGTTTAGTAAGTTTCACTTCCCAATAATCAAGCCAATTTTGTAATTAAATTTGACAAAAATAAAATCGTTCTAGATTCAGAGTTCCCAATGACTTTATAACTGATAAGAGGAGACACATTAAGAACTATATATTTAATAATTTATAGAAAAAAATGGTTATGTTCATAAAACTATTACACCATACAATCCAAAATTTAGTAGACAAGAGGAAATTTCAAATAGTGAAAGGAAAGAAACAATGGAGAAAATGGTGTGAAACTCTAGGAAAGAATGGTCTCTTAAATTAGATGTTGTTTTATGGGCATATAGAACTTCTTTCAAGACCCCAATAGGTATATATCATTATAGTATTTTATTTGGGAAATGTTGTCATTTACCAATGGAGTTGCAACACAAGTCTTATTGGTCATTTAAGGCACTTATATATGATTGTAATAGTTCTAGTGAGAGGATATTATTTGAGCCGAGTGAGTTAGATGATATGAGGATAAAGAGTTATGATAATTAATAAATTTATAAATAGGGGACTAAAATCATTCATGATTCCATCATACAAACCAATGATTTCAAACCTAGAAAGAAGGTCCTCCTTTCTAACTCTAGACATAGAATCTTTCCTGGAATATTAAAGTCAAAGTGGTATGGATCATTTACTATTGTAAGAGTACTAATGAATGGAGGTATTGAAATTGACGTAGAAGATAACAAACCCATGTTAGATAATAGGAAGAGAGTGAAACATTATTTTGAGGGAATTCCAGAGGGCTTGGTTTCCATCTCTTTTCTTGAGAATTGATTTTGTATAAAGTATAGATGAAGACTTTAAAACATAGCACTGCATGAGAGGCAACCCATGGTTATTTTTTTCCTTTGATTCAATTTTTCCCTTGAATAATTTTCTTTTTTCGTACTCTATTTGTGGTTGTTCTTGTTACATATTGTTCATGTTCTCATGGTGCCTTTTTATGATTATAAAGATTCTTCTACTATGTCATAAGGGAGTTGAATTACCTTGCTGAATCATTAATGATAAACTTTTATTTAGGTAAGTATGCTATTATTTAGGTTTTATTCATTTTTCTAACCCTATTGACTTTTATAAAATTCACATAAAGTCATAGTTATTTATATTAGTGAGTCATTTACTCACCAATGCACATGATCCACCATTATGCTATTATCGGTAACTCATTACTTATGTTTTTTTGGGATTCTTTGATTTTGTTTTCTGTGGGACAGTGACTATTACCTTAAAAATTATGCTAGTATAAGAAATTCTTCTACATATTTACTAGAAAATATTATTCTTATCATGCAAATTAAAATGTTTTTATTTCAGGTCACTATGTTAAATAAAATAAATCTGTATGTTCCTCTTTGCTGAGAAAATTGAATTTCATTTTTGTAAAAATCGTTCCACTACATCAAAATTAGTGTCGGGGGGGGACATGATTGTTCGTTGTTGTGTTTTTCATTGAAATTTCCTAGGTAAGTGGTGTAAACAAGCATTTTTCTGCTATATTGAAAATTAATTTGAACAAAAAATATCAAATTGCTACACCTAGTAAACATTGAACATACAAGATTCATGCCACTATTTGAATTTTATTGCAAATTTATGACACTATATTAAATGTTAATTCATTTTATTGGTAATGAACCTACTATTATGTAATTATTTGGGGAAAAATACTTTTTGAACATCAAATAGACCATTTTAACATGTCATAAATCTAGTGAAATACCAAATCTATTTTGAACCTTTAATGATTAATTGTTCTTCTCCACACTATAATTAAACATTGGGGACACTTATTAGTTTAATGTATGGGGGAGGGGGACAATTATTGAATATGATAAATTTTTCTTAATTGTATGCTCATCAATTCCCACAACAACTTCAATCATTTTGTTAAAAAATTGGGTAAATTTTTTCAAAAAAATCAAAATTGTAGGCGTTACATTGTACTCAAATTAGTCTTTCCTAAGGATAGTGACATACTTGTAGTTAATATATACTATGAATATAGAATTATTGTGGGTGGATGATTGCAGAGTGAGTCAACTTAGTGATTTGATCGAAATTTGGTTCAGGTATGACTTTTAAGAGTGATTTTCGTAACATGTTAGTGGGTTCGTGATCATAATAATTGTAATTGGATGTTTGAACTTGATTATAGGGAACTCATTTTCTTTTAATTATTTATGTAATTACATTAGTGAGACAATTTAAATGGTTTTCATAAAAATCTTTTGATGCTAGAGTAATTTGGGCATCTAGGATCCCAATGTGGATCTCTAAGACCCTAGATTCTAGGTGCATCTATGTTTACTATAATTCCTATATAGAAATTTAATATGTGAATTTCATAGTGCTTAACACATGCTACATGTCTTGGGAAAAAATAAAAATAAAGTTCCTATGGTCAAAAACGAGTTCATTATGGTGAGAAGAATGATGAACGAAGAATGATATTGGAGAAATTTTTTTTATATGAGAATCTTCTATGTTGTATCAAAAAGGTGATTAAAAAAATATTGTTGCAACCTAGATTATGAGTCAAAGTACACAGTTCCTCTGTTATGTTTTTGATTCAACTGATATTTTACTTCTTGTCACTCTTGGACATAAAACATGAGTTTGGATTGTAATGAGTCACAAAGTAGATTCAAATATGAGGCATGAAATATACATTACATGATGATTAATGGTTTTCAAGATTACCTTTTGAGTATTTATTCTAAGAAAGATTCATTTGAAAAATTCATTTTCAAAATCTTATAGACATTTTTCTATCCTCTTTTCTAATTGATGAGAATGTAACATATTGAACTAATTCATAAAATTTTGTTCTATCTCTCAAGGATATAAAACAAGGTATTATTAGAGTACCAACAATTATTAAGAGTGAGGGAATTTTATATGCCCTTAAAAACATATTTTTTCCACATATAATTAATTAATTTTAATCAATTTAATTAATTATTATTACCCTCATTACTAAATTAGTGATCAATTTTATTTTTATAGTATAATTTAATAATTAATCAAATTTTTTAATTAAAATTGTGTATTTATCACATAAATTATTAATTAATATCTTACTTAATAGTATTACAATTTTTCAATTGTTTTATTGTCTTAGCCTTCATATTTAATAATTTGACTTTTTTATTAATTAATTAATTAAACACATTATTACATTTAAATAACATAGGTTTCTTTAATTTGGAATCAATTGTATTAAATTTTTATTAATATAAAATAAAATAATCTAATTGTTCGTTGTCTTTTAAAAATTCATTAATTATATAATTATGATTATAAACGCACTACTTGCATTAAATCACATTAATTTAATTTTAATAATTAATTTAATTACATAATATCAAAATAATGTCTACTACAATAAATATAATTTGTTTTATCCATTATTATATAAATTTAACTTTGTTTTATAGATGTTAAATTTAATTTTTTTATAGTATTATTGAAATTCAATTTAAGATTATATTTAGTTCTAATTTAAGTATTCATTTTGAATCTTTTAATAATTTATGTCTAGTTTAAATTGTTTCATAAATTAATTTAACTCTTTGAGTCCCAAATATTTTAGTTGATTTTTTTTTATTTTAAATTAATTATGTTGTGTTGGAATTTATTTGAATTTTAATTTTTTTAATAACTTTGTTGTTTGACGAATAATTCAAGAGTTACGATGGCACCAGTCTAACCCTCTCTCATTACTGTCTTAGAAAGCATGCTACCTTTTCCCCACTGGACCCTCAAAACCAGTTCCAACCCCCTTTCACAGATTTTCATTTGCAATCTCACAAAATCTTTTTCAAATTGGTTCCATTCTAATATCATATTACACCGTAACTTCATGCACTACAACTCACGCACTGCATCTGCTTTGTAATTGCTTAACCCCTCCCAGCATTTCAAAAAACCACAACAGAACATCGTTATTTCCATGATATATCAATACCACTATCCCCCATAGTCTTATCCCTTCATGGTGTCACCCAACCACATCTCACACTGTATCATCACGGTTTCACCTAAAACGGTGGAACAACATGTTTCATCCACTATTTCCTCTTGGCATCGTAATCCCTGTGTCACCACAACGAAACCACTCCCACCACATGTGTTTCCTCCTCTACATCACACTATCCCATTCCCACCAATTCCATTCCTACCTCAAGATGTGAGACACCGGTTACGCTCTCCACATACCCCAATCCTCACACTGGTGACACATTCATTGTCACTACCAGCCCTTTTACAGTAAGGAACCATGAAGAAAAAAAACACTCTGAATCAACTCAATTCTACAACCCACACATCCAAAAATAGAGTCAACATAATACATTATATAATCCACAAATCCCTATCAAAAGAACTAGATCTATCTCCAAGGATGAGTTAATTAATTCCATAATCATTCAAAGAGATTGATTATGGATATATCATTAAAAATACAATAATTCAAAAAACTTTAAATCATATGGCGAGTTTGTTCTGTCGTCATTTTCATGTTGAAATTTTCAAATTTTTCATTCTTGGAATAGAGAACACCGAGATTGATCTATATTTAAGACTTTAATCCTAGTGAGGGAAGCAATTCATTCTCTTCTATAGTGGTATTTTCCATTAACTGTTACGTGAATGAGAATATTTTTCCAATAAATATAATAATGTTCTTCCTCGGACATCTTTCTATTTATTATTCATTTATCAACATTTAATATCTCTCTTACATTCCATTTTTAGCATGTTTATAGTTTTTTTATAGTTTAGAACACAAAATAAAAAGTATTATGGTGTTTCATTTCTCAATTGTAATAAACTAAAGAAGAACATAAAAACAAAATACAACATCTACCCTACTGCTAACAAAAGTGGGGTATTTTTGAATAGTTTTAGAAATGTTTCGGTAATAATCACCTTCTCTATGGGTTCGACTGATATTTTTACTTGTAAAATAGCTAGTAGGAATATAAATTTTAAACATTAACTGACTATATTGATGGTCGGTATCATAGACATATAACTATTTACAGATGAATGCATTTTCTTTGTTGTATGATTTGTGGTTTCATTGTTTCTAAATGGGTATTATTATAATCAACCATTCACAAGAATTTACCAAACGCGTTGTGTCTTGTTCAAACTAACAATTTTTTGATTGAGTTGTAGGAAGAATAGTTCTATACAATGCTTATTGATACCTAATAGACCGAGGTGTGTTCCTGTTAATTTTTAACAGTAGTCTCAGTACTTATATTCAAGTTATACTAGTGTTTCAAATTCATTGCGGTGGGATTTTTTTGTAATTTTTTTCTTTCATTTACTATCAGTCATACACTATTTAAATTTTATTAATTTATTCATGAATCATTGTTTTGTTTTTTCACATTAATTTATTATATTATCTTGGATATGTGTGCATTTATACATATACATTTCCTGAGAACTCCCATGTCAGTACTATGCTTTATTGGCACTTGTCTCTAACCCCTGACCAATTAGAGGATGGCATGGGGAGTCATGAAATGCAACCCATCAGGATGGGCCTTGAAAAAGTCGTATTATAGTAGTGGTTTCTCCTATTGGGATGGGATTCTATGAGATTTGTTTGGGGTAATATTTTTGACTGTTTCGGGTTCTTCTATTAGAAAATATCTTCAGTTGTGGTGTGGCATGAAAAATATCCCTACATTATCACTCTGTTCAACAAAATTTTGACTAATCACATGAAAAAAAATGATGAAGGGAAAATTGGTACGGAAATAATATAAGAATGGGTTGTTGTTTCCTTGTCCTTCTTAAGGTATCTTCTCAGTAATAATAATTTACCTTTTTAAATACAATTTTTAGGATAACATTATGATATGTACCACCTATGTTTCAACATTATTAACATGAGGATGTACTATTTAGTGATGAGGCATCGATATATAAACTTTTTCTTGAGATGATACCTCAGGGTGGTTCACCATTCATATCGTCACTTATAGAGAATCATGTGGTACCCACAGTACCTGAATATGAGGTGCACATGCTGATCATGATTCACATTTTTTGGCGATAGAGACCCCTCAGGATCTGAGAAGATGCTAGCCTGTAGGTGGATGAATAATATATTGAGGCGGTGACTGATGATTTCCACCTAGTTAGGAAAAAATTAGATCAGAAGGTGGTCCTAACAGTGATCCATCTACACAATTATATAGGGAAATAGTGGGGATTAGTGGCCTAGTCTTACGATGAGGAGACACATTCAAGGAAAAATATTGGGATACATATCGATGAGGAGTCTTTAAAAGCTATGTAGAGGGATGAACATAAAAAAGCTTTGGTATCTTTAGTAGGGATGTATAACCTTATCTATGTTGATATTGAGGTTTATCGACCTTTCTAGGTACTCTATGGATAGGTTTTGTGATCAGTTCTTTACAGCACTTGCATTAATGAGAGGGAATCATATATACATATAATAATATTTTATCTCTCTATTAATTTCATTCTTTTTTTTCATTCTAGAGAGAACCTTATTGGTTGAGATTTCATTGGATGAGAAGATAAAACTATTGGTTGTCAGCAGTGTGAAATCATGATCATAGAACTTGGTAGTTGGTAGCCGAGAACAATCTTAAGGACCTCGAAAAGCCATAATTTTCATGGGTAGTCACTAGGATAGAGAATAATTGGTCTAGGGATCAAGGGATTATTCATATCATCCCTGGGAGAGGTGGTGAAACATATATTTTTATAGGAGACATAATAATCAAAATTGTCTGAACTGTTGTACAAAAGATAGAGAGATGGTGGTTATTCCACCGATGTAAAGACTATATAATGAGAAGGATGTTTTACAAGGTTTTGTACGTGGAACATTAGGTGGGAGACATGTCGGAGGTTGTGTATGATTTTTACATTCTATCAAAACTATCATCCAGTGGTCCACAATAATCTCAAGAATCTTTGTAATAGGGAAGGGATTGATTCCTGTGGTTGATGCTTACTACATGAAAAACATGAGGAATGATTGAATGTAAATTTTGGGATGTTTATACCATAGATTATTTACTAATATACATATTTTCTTTTCATTACATTCTTTCCACATAACTTATACGAGACCTAGTTATTCTTGTTGATCCGTATGAATGAAACAAACACTTAGAGGGTCCTATTAGGGAATGCTCAGTGATTAAACACTTGTGCCGATATTGGGAGATGAATATTGTATGTGAGAATTTTTTTTATAATCTATTTGTTTTATAATTGAGACATTATGACAAAATTCATGGTATGGATTGGTTATCTATAGTTCAATCCAAAGTTAGTTATTTTACGCGATGGGTGTGGTGTGTCCGCAGGGTAGGAATATAGTTATGCATTTTTCCATGGGAAGGAAACCTAGGTAGTGCTGAACGGAGTCATGCATATGATTGTGATGTCAATTACACTTCAACTAGATTGTATGACCCTTGGTCAAAAAGATTTTCTGAGTTTTTTTTCTATAGTTATGTTGAAGTACAAGGATGAGTTCCATAAAAGGTTTTAGGGTTACCTACATGCTAGTATATAGAATTATTCATTGATCTACACCCTGAGAGAACACTAATATATGCTCAAGTATATTGGATGGATCCCATAGAGATTCACAAGATGTGGGTGAAGTTGGAGGGCTTGTAGAGGATGGTCATTATGGGAACCAATGTATAACCCACAGAAACCACAATTTTTTTATTCCAAAAAGGAAGGTGGGAGCCTAAGGGCGTGTGTGGAATACTGATCCTTGAACCCAATGACCATTAGAAAAAATTATCCACTTTTGAGTATTGCTGAACTCTTTGATCAGTTGATAGGGGTTTTATGGGTCATGATGTCTGACCTCAAATTAGGCTGCAAAAAGTTGTGACTATGGGATGATGATATACCGGAGATGACATTAATATGTCACTATGGTTACTATTTGTAAATTAGTATTTCCATTGGTGTGAATAACACCATAAAAATGTTCATTGGGAACAATAACAAGATCATTCAAAATTACTAAGACTAGTTCATGGTAGACTTAATCGATTATATCCTTGTTTACTCTGTGTCTGAGGAGGATCACGCAAGGCATTTGAGAGGATAGTTAACGTTGAACTCAAGAAACACTAGGTTTTAAAAAATATCTCAAATATCTAGTTCTATCATTATGTGTTAAACATTCTAGTAATATTATGTTATAGGATGGTGTGGCGGTGGACCCGACCAAGGTCATGACAGTGTGTTCTTGGGAGGAACCAAAGAGTGTGATGGAGGAGATAAACCTCCATGGGATGGTGGGATATTATTTGAAATTCATACCTAATATTTCCAGGATATAAAATCCCACAATATCATTTACTCAATTGATAAATCCTTTGGTGTTCCTATATTGGTGCCAGCTGAGGTTTTAGTAGTTGAGGAAATATTTGATGAGCCCTCATATCTTGATATTTATAGAGGAGGGTTTCGAGTACGTAGTGTTGTTTGTTTCATTAGAACCAAGACATATTTCTTTATAATATTGAGTAATGTAGTGAATTACTATTTTTAACTCTAGATAAGACCACATGAGCATAAATACATGACCAACACGCATGAGCTAGTAGAAGTAGTATTCTACATAACGATTTAGAGAAACTACCTGATGGGTGAGTAGATTATAATCTACTATGATGAAAATAGTATAATGTATATATTATTTCATATTGATCTCCTTTAGGATGTTATAATACCAAGATAACACAATAGAGGTGTGAATTGCATCTTTTCTGAAATCATGGTAGATTCTGGTTTGAATTTCGATTTGTGATATATAGAGATATGCAGTGTTCCTCTCCGTATAAAATTAGAAGTTGCTAAATAGAAAGAATGAATCAATAAATTTAATAGTGGTTCATGGTAAAAAGATCTCATAGTCGACTCTACCAATCTCTCTCTATAATATTTTTTTTAGTTAACTATAATGTTCCTCTTATCACATGGCCTTCAGATCTACAATTTTTTTGGGAAATTGAAAATGTCCCAACAAGGATAAAAAGATCCTTATGGTTTACTAATAAGGAACCGGTTGTCCATATCATTGTATTAAAAAATGATACATAAACCAAAATTATGTTTGATATGTTGATTCAAAAAAATAAAAAGACTTTGATATGATGCCAGTTTGGGATGATCTTCATAGTTGTAGCAGCAACTGAAAGTAGATGGATCTTCTTCTTCATAAATGATATTCTTTAAAAAAGATTAATTTTTATGTGATACCTATAGAAAATGATCTCCAATATAAATATAAACTTAAAGAAGTAGTAATCATACAACAACGCAAGGTTTGAAATATGTATGAAACCAATGTGTAGCCTCAGATTAGATCATTCATTAAAGGAGTACTGTAAAGAATATTAACAAGAATATAGTTGTATGTGTGATGTTTATATCATCTGTATTTCTAAAATATACACTAGTAGAATATATAGATAAGATATCTTGATACAGTATCCCAGATAAAAGAAACTCACTTGAATGAAAATGGGTATTGAAATCAGATCTGTCCAAGGGAGTTGTAACATCCCATAAAAATTGTAGTAATTTAATATGATGAACATAGTTATTTGAATCAATCGTAAAATGATTTGAAATATTTGTATAGATGATTTTAATCAGCTAATTATTGATTCAAGATAATAGAAAGAACCATGGATAAAATCAAAGCTAAAAAAAATTGTTATTGAATAGTCATTTGTAGGGTTCAACTACATAGCATTGGGTTTCCTTGCATAGTATTGGTTTCTGTTGCATTGATTATTATTCCTACCATTGTATGGTTCCTTATCCATAAATTAATTTATTCGTAGCATAGGGAAAAATATTAATGTGGTATGAAGATCCATATGTTCATACTTTAATCATAATATTACAAACATTGCATTTATTAAAAATATGTTAATTATTCTAATCATTGTGTATGAATAATGAATCCATATGTTAATGTAGGGTTTATATTCCATATTATTATTATTCTCTGAATGTAGTGTATTTTATCCGTAAAATTAATATATATCATATGGAAGATAATTCACACATGAACTATTCATCATAGTTGAGGGATGATGATTCATATGTTCATTTACTATGCATAGGGGATGAATAGTGTTTCCATAACACATCTCATAGATTTGAAATCCATCACGGATAACATTAAAATCATGATATAAATTTTTGAAGCACACAGAACAAAATGTTATTAGAAATAAAATGAGTGTATTTTTATGCATGAAAGAAATTATTTAACATATAGTATTTTGAGACAATACATGACCAATAATCTCGATTATTTTTATGATTATAAATCTAAGAATATATCTAAAAATTATAGGATTTTGTAAGAACATTTAAATAAAATATTATAGTTTATAAAAAAAATTTCAATACCATAGAACTATTTTTATTTAAAATAATTATCTAAAAATATGGGTTTCTAAAATATTCTATAATCTTTGTGATTAAGAAAAGATAGTTTGTAATAGGAAAAATTATATAATACATAGAGAACATATCCCTGAACTGTTTGTACTGGGTAAAGAAATAAGATATTTGATATGGAATTGTTATGTTATACAAAAATAACAGAATCATAAAAGTATAAAACTATAAAAAGAAAAAAATATAAAAATTAATGTAATGTTAAATGTAGATCAAATTTTTGAACAATTATGAGTACATACCATAGTCAACTTAATAATTATTCAAAATGAGAGAATTTGATCAGAATGACGGTATTAGATAGAATCACCATGGGTAGTAGTAGCAATAAGATTAGGCAATGTCTTAATAACACTATGAATTTCAAGAAGAATCACTAAAATTCCATGAAAAATATTGTTGAAGGAATACATCCATTATGGAATCAAATTCATATAATTGTGTATTGCCTTCCATATTTCCACCAAATTTACCAAAATAAACTCATTGATTGTATCATAATATTGATCACATGCTTTAAATCTATCTTTGACTTGATGAATGTGTAGTCCCAACGATGATTCAATAGAGTCCAACTGACTGAACAAGTATCTTTGATTGTCTTGACAAATATACAATGGTGTATTGTCACACTAGAGAATATGCAACATATTATCGAATTCATCAATCCCAGTAGCTATAATATCAAATATCATTATCATGTCAAGAGAAGTAGGTTGAGGTTTAGTGGTTTAAGCATGATGAATAACATTGATAGATTAAAATTCATTCCCAAGATAAGCTACATCTCAAAAAAATAATAATTCTTCACTGATTTATTATCATAGATATGAATTATCTACCTAATGATGTGTTATGCTCTTCATGATATCCCACGATAATCAAATTTTATTGGACATATCTTAATTTTTCGTGAGGTGCCTCAAACTAACTCTGGGAAATGTATATATTCTCCATTCAGTAATTGTTTTCCTTTCAATTTCAAATTCATTGATTAGACAAATAATTTTCTTGATTGAAAATTTGATTAAGCTCTTCAGTATATCTTACAAATGATTCAAAAGACATAGTTGATTCTTCTAAGGATTTCTAATTTCTGAAGAATGCATGTATATTCCTCCTCCCATAATGATGATTCTCATGAAACAAAAAAATAAAAATATATAAAATAACGATTTCAATGTTCAAAATGATTATTATCGGTTTAATTTTTATATATTTATCTACCCCATAAGGAACTTCTTAAACATATTTAGTTACTTGAGTCTCATTATCGATAACATGTTCTTCTATAGCTTGGACAACTTCCACATGTTAAAAAATATTTATTGAAATTACTCCTCTCTTATGAGCACTTCCCCAACCGACAATTGATTCTTCTTTTCATTGGGCCCAGGTCTCATAAAACCAACAATAGGTAACAGCTCCCCTTGGGAACCACCCATTAACAATCCTAGTTTTTCTATGCCAACTGGTAGAAGATAATTACAGAAAAAACTCATGAGAAATTATAGTTTTCTGATAGTTATAGCATAAAGAATATTGATATGGTGACATATCTAACAAAAATTTATTTCTCTAGGATTTTTGAGCTACAGAAACAATAGAGATAAAATACATCCATTGGGATAAAACCCTTCATTTCATCCTTCTGATATGAATGATTCAAATAATTAAAAAATTGATCTAATAAAACTCTGTATGTCATTTTTGAATAACAAAAACAGAATATAAATATCTTGATAAATAACATTCTCTAACTCATCCATCCTTGGCAGTATTATAAACTAAATTAATTTCATCAAAACTCTTTTATTAATTTTTAGATCTATTGTTATAATTTTTTTGATAGTTCTAGTTGAAAATAGGGAAAACATGATATCATCTAATATAAATTTCTCATCTTCTATATTTCATTAAAAAATGAACTTTTTCCTCATGGGGACATTCCAAGAGAATATCAATTTGAACTAAAGTTAAATAAAACACATCATGATGAATCTCACAAAAAACTGCATCTACATCAGATAAAAAACTAAAATAATAATTTTGATATAAATAATTCAATTCTATT
Source organism: Viscum album (assembly GCA_963277665.1). NCBI lineage: Eukaryota > Viridiplantae > Streptophyta > Magnoliopsida > Santalales > Viscaceae > Viscum > Viscum album. The sequence goes on from OY728136.1 coordinate 1,882,894,189, forward strand.
TCAAAAACAAATTGTTTAATGTTACCACAAAAATTTATTTCCAATCCTAAAACCTTATATAATTCATTAAAGCGATATTAAATTTATTCAGCCAGTCAAAATCTATTACAATTCCCAAATGAACTATCAATTTTTTCTAATGATATAGAGGCTCTATTGGAACAACCTCATTAACTCTTCCAGAGGATTTCATTTTCGAAGGTCTGAGGAGTAAGGGTTCTATGTTTTACGGTCTAGAAAATCTATAATTAGGGAATGTCTATAAATTGAAAGAAAATTTATGATAAGGAATAATGGGAAAAGGAAGTAGTTTTCTTCCACCGATTGAGAATGTAATCATTAATTTTGAATTTTAAAATATGAATAAAATGAAATTTAAACAAAATTTCTTTTTTTAAACTAATTAATATGTAACCGATCAAAATAGAGCTAGATAAATAATCAAATAAGAAATTTAAAAAATAATTTATATTAAAATATAGTGAAGAATAATAAAATAATAACCATTCATTTATAATTAATATTACAAACTCTCTCATAATAAAATAAAAAAATTCATTCAGAAGTTGTTTATTAAAAATATTAGAAAATTGATATTTGTTATTAACAAATTATAATGTTATATCATTTCTAAAAATATGATCACTTAGAATATTATGCCTTATATCTATACTCATAGTCCAAGAATAATATACAGGTTTTTTGAAATATTTATAGAACTTGTACTATCACATAAAATATGAATACTATTAAAATTATTCAACATTCCAGTAGTTACTTTTCATTTACAATTCTAGTCCATAGAAACTTCTTCTAAAATCATATTTGTCCATGGATGTTGAATGGGAAACTGAGTGTTGTTTTTTACTCGATCATGATAATAAATCTCTTCATTAAAAGAAATAGGTACCTGAGGTTCTTATTCTATCTAATCTAAAACTACAAAATCATTATCTTAATATGAAATTAATAAAACTCATATGTATTTTGGGTAATGAAGGGTTTGAAAAATAGTACCTTTTAAATATATAAAAAATCATCTAACATAATTAAAATGGGTTGCTTTTATAATTTATTTATATCTTGATCATTAATATAGAGAAAAAATAATTACTATTCTTTTAGCATTAAGTTATAACAAACAATCAAAATACCTATATATAATTCACTATCAACTTTTTTTCTAGTGTCATCCAAAATATTTTTTTACAATAGTACACATAGTATGTGTATATGTCTTGTTGTTCTGATGTACATAAATATTTTATAATTCAGTTATATATTTATAATGATTTAAAACATTTCCAAAATATTTTTCATAAATATGAAAACTTGAAAATAAATTCAATTATCCCATCATACTCATTTCAAGATATTTTTTCAATAAATTATAAAAATAATTATATATATTTTTAATTGTTGAACCAAAAATAACATTAGCAATATAATTTTTTACTATGAAAATATAAGAGAAATTTGTTTTCTTAAAAATATATATATATCTTCCAATAAAACAATAAATTTATTTTGCAAATTAAATGAACATAATCATACATACCAAGCTCTAGGTTCAAATTTAAGGTGATAGAGAGCATCAATAAGTTTAAAAATAGAATTTTTGAAATTTGGGATTTCAAAAATTAGAGGTTGTTAAACATATACTTCATCAATTAAATATATATTTTAAAAGTATGATATGAAATCAATCTCATATATTTTAAAATATAAAAGTGATTAATATGATAAAAGGATTCTGAAGTATTATAATCAAGATAAAAGGGAAAAGGATTCATCATAATCTATCCCTAACTCTAGATTATATCAATTTTCACTAATCAAGATTTATTTATAGTTAAGATCCCTTTATCATACTATTTATTTCTAACGATCCAATTAGTTTTTATTACTATATAATCTTATGGTATTTCTTCTAAATCTCAAACATCATTTTGTCTAAATTGGATTATTTATTCATTAATTGACAACATACAACTCCCATATTCCAATGATTATTCAACAGATTTTGGTTCTCAAAGATATAGGGAGGCAGAAAATTAAATTTGGATTCTTTCATTTATTCTAGTTTTAATTCAAGTGTCACTTATAGATGTTTCTTACAGACTATTATATATGGTTCTATATTATATAGGTAATGAGAAATCATGTTATTTAGTTTCATGTTCTTATAATATTGACTGATTTTTTTTAATATAACTTACCAAATAAGTTTTATGGATTTCAATTTTCATATTTTCTAATGAATCCATAACATCAATTATTTAATCGTTCTCTTTAATAAATTGGTCACTTTCATAAAGCATCACTTGCAAAAATTCTTCAATAATACATTTTTTTTGTTGAAGACTCTATATGGTTTAGAGGAAGAAATAAATCCTAGAAATAATCCTTCATCAATTTTTGGATCAAAACTACCTTAATTTCCCAAATTACTAATGATATATACCATGTATTCAAATAATTTAAGGTTATTTACTTTAGGATTACAATAATTCCAATGTTCATAGGGTTTCCTTAAAAAACATGGTATTCTGAAAAATCCATTCATGTTATATAAGTCTACAGTTACATCTTCTTAATAAAATTAGGTAGGAATATTTATTAATTCAGCATAGTCCTTGACATTTATTGAATAATTTTATTCTTTCCTTTAATAATTCAATATTTTGAGGTTTTCATATTACAGATATGGTATGTATAATACCTAGGATCGGGAAAAAAATTAAATTTTTTATTCTCCAATTCTCCCCCATTATTACGTCATAATAATATTTTTCAAAAAAAATTAATATTGATCTTTTTTAGAAAAAAATATAAAAAACAGTGAATATATCACTTTTGAGTTTTACAAAATAAACTGAAGTAAATCTAAATTTATCATCAAATGTAAAATAGACATATAATTTAATATTCAAACATGATACTATATATGGTCTTAACAAAACCATATGAATATTTTCTAATGTTTTATGCGTAATAATTCTGTTAATAGATTTTAATGAATATTTATTTTGTTTTCCAATTGGACTTGCATCACAAAATATATCAGGGTCAAATTTATGATTAGGAAAATACGAAACTATTTTTTCCCTATATAACATATATAAAACTAATATATTCAATTGTCTAATTCATCTACTCTAAATCATTGACTGATTTGTCTTAAAATTTAAACAATTCACTTTTTCTTTACAAAATGAATTTAAATCCAATGTATAATTATTTTCATTTCTTAGTTATCATAATTAAAGAATTTTATTTAAAAAACTATAAAAGAAATATTAGAGAAATCATCACAATGTCCATCACCACAATGTTGAGGGATACTTATCTGATTGTGCATTAGCTCTTATAGATAGAGTATGTTATTGATTGATATAGTCCTCGGATCTCAAAAATTTATAACTCCAATTTTTTTCCCATTTTCATTGTCACCAAATTTGATGAGAACACCATCCAATTGAGTCAGAGTATAAAAATATGATGGGTCTACACTCATGTTCATATATTACACAGTATCCATATACCATATAAAATATTTAATCCTATTTAATTCTTTCTACAATAGAATTTAAACACAAGTATATTTTTGAATTCATATTTTTTTGGTCTAACTTTGTCAACAAGTAGAGATCTAGGATTTTAGATATTCAATATCTTTCCATAATTTATACCAATTTCTTTAGAAATTCGTTTGTTAATAAATTCCTTTTCAACTCCACTAATTTCAGGATTTGTGATGTAAAAGTTATTACTGTATTATACTTTTATATCACAATAATACCATATTTAATATTTCAAAATCAAAATAAAATTTTGTTTGTTTGTTTGGATTTTTCACCATCACATCCTTTTAAAGAAATATTATATTAATTGTGTCATTTAAAATTATATAATTGACACTCTTTTACCCCATATTAAAAAGAAGAGAAACAATTTTTCAGCATTCTACTTTATAATATAGTTCTTTTATTCTTTTTTCATGATTAAAACCATGTTAAGTAGATGAATTAAATTTTTTAATTAGTTCTTGTTGTTTTTTACCATTGTTTATCTTTCACCTAAAATATAATTTTGAATATTTTTCATTTATTTATTTTTTTTATAAATATTTATATTTATATTATAATAGATATCAATAGGTATATGACTTTAATTTTTAGAAACTAACAGTTTCAGAATTAGAAGTGTAATAGGATGGTGCATCTCTTTCTTTTCTAGCCATATATAACTTGTTGGATTCCTATTTTTGTGGCTATGTACATAATTTGGATTTTTAATAGCTACTAGAATCTTTAGATAGATTCAACATATCATTCATTGATACTTTTTATACACCTAATCATAATTCTTTTGATACTTCCTTTATTTTCTTCCTCTTTCATTGTTCAGTTGGGTGAAATCTGGTGTAAAGTGACCCAATTTTTTCATTCATTGCATCATGCATATCTATGTTCTTCTTCAACCATATTAAAGGATTTTATCAAGCCTCTTTTATTATTGTAAAATATGCTGAATTTTTTATCTAGTTGAGAATGATCCATTTTAGAAAATAAGGAGGCTTAAATTTTGTAGGTTTTGACTACTTGCATTGTTTTCTTATTATGTTTCTCCGAGGGCACGTTGAGTGTAATATTTCACCCCTTTTACTTCAATCATTTCATCATTATATTTTTTTTTCATGTATGCTCCATACATCATTAATCTTCCAAAAATTTCATTCATAATTAAATTATTGATAAGTGATGATTGTCTAATAGCCATAGATATACCACTACTATAAATACAGGTATTTGCGACAGGTCATTTGCGACGGGATCCCATCGCAAATGGCCTTTTACGACGGGGCCCCATCTCAAATGAACCGTTGCGGAAAACGGCATTGCAACTAAATTTTTTTGCGATGGGCCCGTCACAAAAAAGTTAGTTTCGATGGAAAATGGGCCCATCGCAAATAGATTTCTGGTTTCTAAAAAAAATTGTGACGAGCCCGTCGCAGCAAAGTATTTGCGACAAGCCCTTTTCCCATCACAAATAGTATCTTCGAAGAGTTTTTTGCGACAGGTCTCATCGCAAATACTTATTTACAACGGGTATATATACCCGTCGCAAATAATAATAATCAAATTAAAAAAAATTAAAACATTTAAAAAATTATATATTAATATTTAAATATATTAATCAATTTATATTGATATAAATATAATATTTATTTTATAAATATGTTTTTGAAAGGATCAATGGAAATATAATATTAATTTTTAAGATATTTAATAAAATAGGATTATAAAATAATTTAAAAAATATTTGTAGTTAGTAATTATGTAATTTTTATCAATTAATATTCATTTAATAACTTTTTGAATAGAAAAAAAAATAAAAAAATTAATGAAAGATCAAAAATAAGTTGAAAATGAAACTCAAATTTCAAACATCCATAACATTTGATCCAGGACTCCATTTGAGCTCTACAACATATCAAATCAAAGCCTGCGACGTGATCTACAGACCTTTTGACTGGTGGAACCCTTCCAAGGTCTTTTCAATGCCAAAAAAGGCTCATAAGGCCTCTAAAACTGAGTTTTTAGTCGGGGTACCCCAGTTTTTTACCATTCAAACAGCTATAACTTCTGATCCCGATATCCGATAAACCTATACCATATATCATATCAAATATTGTTTCATATTCTTCGATTTGACTAATTGTAAAGCTGAAACGGACTACTGGATTAGAAGTTAAGTTTATTTTAACATTAAAATGGCTATAACTTCCGATCCGGATGTCCGTTTGGCCTGTACCACTTATCATATCTAAGATCATTTCATGTTCTTCGATTTGACTGGTTGTGGAGTTGAGACGGACTTATGGATTAGAATTGATAGCCATTTTAACATTCTCGATGGATTTTTACCCCCTAATTTCTATGTATTCATTCACAACTATAAATATAGATATATATATATATATATATACATATGTGTGTGTGTGTTGTATATATGTATGTATGTATGTATTTATTTATTTATAAATACACATAAAAAACATATTTATAAATTTATTTAAAACTAAGTTTATAAATATATATTAATATACAAATAAATATACGAATAAAAATTTATAACTACACACATATATTTATATAAATAGATATAAATATATATTAATATACGAATAAAAATATATATTAATATATAAATAAATAAATATATATATATTTATTCATATAACCAAATATATTTAGATTAATATAAATCAATAATAATATATGAATAAATATAACTATATATATATAGATAGATAATTAAATGTATAAAAAAATGATATGGCTTAGTTGTAAAGGTTAATGCGCACAAGGGGGTAGGTTTATTAATAATTATTAGTAATTATTAGAAATTATTAGTCATTATTCATATTTTTTATCATTTTTCATAATTGTTCCTAATTATTTCTTAATTATTCATAATTATTCTAAATTATTACTAATTATTACTAATTAGTACTATTTATTTCTAATTATTAGTATTTATTACTAATTATTAGTAATTATTCTTAATTATGACTAATTATTAATAATTATTCCTAATTACCATTAACTATGAACAATCAATACTAATAATTTAAATTTATTTAGTAACAAAACAATCTAAACCTAATTATATTACAACTAATTAAGAATAATTAAAAATAATAAAAAATTTAAAATAAATATTAAATTAAAATAAACATAAATACCTTTAAAATTTATCTGAGGTTGATCTCTGATCGTTGTTTAAGACATCAATATCAACTCTGGAAATAAAAATTAAACTTAAGAAACTCTGAACTCTAAAAATAGAGTTTTGAGAGAAGTAGAAGACAAAGCTTGAGAATGAATGGAAAAAACAGATATGGGTATTTATATGTTAACTTATTTGCAATGGGACTATTTGCGATGGGTATCCCGTCACAAATACTTTATCCCACATTTATCGCGGCAATGGTTAAATAGTTATTTGTGACGGGACCCATCGCAAATAATAACCTTCCGACATACTATTTGCGACAGGGGTATATTCATGTCACAAATTTTGTTTACCGCCGCAGGTTATTTGCGACGGGTGGTAACCCCCCGCCACAAATAACTTTCCCGCAAATAACCTTTTGCGATGGGTGAGCTTTCCCCGTCACAAATATTTTTTACCACCACCGGTTATATGCGACGGCTGGTAACCCCCCGTCGCAAATAACTATCCCGCGATTTAGCGCGCATTGCGCGCCAGACCTTTTGCGACGGGTTAGCTTTCCCCATCGCAATTAAGTAGTTATTTTCAACAGGGAAATTTCCCCATCGCAAATTCCCATTTTTCCCGTAGTGTACCATTCCATTTATAGGGAATTACTCTTACTACTTTCAGTCATGATCATAGTGATATATGGGATCTCCAAAAGAATTAATAATGTCAATAATATCTATTATCCTTACAATAATATATGTGATTTTTTATTTTTAAAACACTCTAATGATGTCAAAATTTAGGATAGTAGTTTCATATCTCATATGCCTAAAATTTTTGGTCCATTATTAAGAATGTAATGTATTTTTCACATCTCATTGGAAGTAGGATGTTGTGATAGAATATTAAACTCTCTGGTCCAATTCCACTGATAATATCCATCATTTATTTTTAATTGATGTCATATTTATATTTGGTTTCAAAATTAAATGTATCTATGTTTTTAGGGATCATCTAATGTGTAATGATCTGTGAATTAAATTTTAATCAACGAATCCTCATAAAGACATCATTCATTTTTTATATCGTACATAGTTATCACTATTAATGTATGCTGATGAAACCTTATAAATTATGTTCTCTAGATCACCCATTGGAATATACTATATATTACTATTATTCTTATCATCTTGTAATGGATTTATCTCAAAATAGACTCCTTAGATTCCATATTTTAGGTCGGAATAATATTAATATAACATAAGAGGGGGATGAATTGTCTCCTTTCAAAAATCACATCAGATTATAGTATGAAAATATCTATGCAATTTATGCAGATATGAAATGTTATATTTTATTTTAAATAAGAAAAAAATAAATATAAATAATGAAAACAACAATTCTATAGTGTTTTGGGGAACAAATATCCCCTAGTCCAATACAAAAATGCACTCTATGCGAGCATGGTGAATTTCACAAGGAATGTCCTCTTATCACAAGACCTTCTAATCTACACCTTAGAGTAGGTAATTGACACATATACACAAAGGATAAAAATACCCTTATAGTTCATTTGCAAGGAATCATCTATCCACATATTATTCAAGAATATGATACTTAAACCACAATAGAGTACGAGTAGTTGATACTCAAAAATCAAAAGTTTTTTATTTTATGATGGTTGGATTAATATGAACATTTTTAGTAGAAACTGATAGTATATATACCTTATTATTAAAAATTTAATGTCTTCATGATATAATAATTATGATGTTACCTCGGTTGAAAATGAACTTCAATATGAATATGAATAAAAATCAACAATAATTTACCGCCACATGAGGTTTGAAATTTGCATGGAACCAAAGTGTATCCAAAGAGTCGATCATTCATTATAGAAGTACTATAAATGATATTATCAAGAATATTGTTATGTATTTTAATTCTATTTCACTTGTGTTTCTAAATGATACGCATGTAGACCATATAGAGAATATAGCTATATACGAAATCCCAGATCCAATTAAATCACTAGAAAGTACTCGTATATTCAAATCTATATTGTAATGTGGACTCAAAACATCCCTTAATAATTGGAGTGGTTTTCTTTGATTAAAATGGTTCCTTATATTAATCATAATAATCTTTTAAAATGTAATATTGAAGCTTTCAATTATGATTTTGTTCATCCATGACCGTCGTATGAATCTTGGATTAAATCCCCTGTAAAAAACTCTTCTATGGAATAGTAAAACATAGATTTCAACTATTTCACATAGGGTTCCCTTGTTCTATGTAGGATTCCTTTTCATAGAGTAGAGTTCCTTTTCATAACAATTGTTTCTTAACAGTTTATTTTCTACTATACAAACATTAATCTACGTCTAACATGGGGAACCAAAATAATGTATGGATAACGATCCACAAATTCATCTTTGTATCATAATACTCCGAACATAGAATTTACTAACCACATATTTATTCTTTAAAAATAGTTTATGAACAATTATTTAAAATTTCAACAAAGGTTTGATATACCATACATTTATCATACACATAATATTGTCTTGTTGATCCGTATATTTAATATCAAGCATATGAATGACGACCCATATGTGAACATTTTAGTGTAGCATAGAGGATGATGATACAAATGATCAATAACCACATGTTTCCATGAAATGTGTTTCCATAACACATCCCCAAGATTTTCATACCAACAAATGTAATAATAAAAACAGAACATAAAATTTTAAAGCATAATTAATGAATATTTATTAGTAAAACAAACAAGGTTATTTGTGATCATCAAATAAAAATTTAACAAAATTTATTGTTGAGATAATACATGCCAATAATACCAAATTTAGATAAAGGTGATTTTTGTTGTTCCACTAGAATTATGATTGTGAAATTTTCAATACACCGAGGAAGGGAACGTGGAAGAAGATGTTGTCAGAATGAGATCATGTTCACAGTTTCTGAATGATGTGGTAGTGTTTTTGGAATCATTATATTTATTGTTTATGGAGGGAGATGGAGAATAAATCATCCATTCAGTTGTTCTTACCCCTATTCTCATGCAGCGATTCAGGGAGGCATAACTTCAGGATACCGACTAGGATACCCTATATAATCAAATACCCATCAGACATTTCCTTGATTGATATTCTATAGTTTTGTAGCACATCTCTATTTTCATAGGATGCACATTTATACAAAAAATTATGTTAGTGGTGGTTAAAATATACATTCATAAATCTTCTTTTGCGGTATATCCACATGTGGAAAAGAAGAATCAGGACTTCCAATGTTAGTTTTAGTTGGGAGAGATGATGAAATGAGTTGTATATTTTTCTCTTGATGCTTTAATTGGAAGAAAGCGAACGTTGAGAACCATTCTATAGAGGGTTTGACTGAACCCCTTGAATTTCCAAAATGGATTTGTAATGATAACTATGTGAACATAGTGATGGTATTATAGTGTATTTCTAGAGAATAGAATTCCATATGGGTGATCATTGAATAGATCACCAAGTCATCCAAGCTCCTAGATATATGAAAATTGGGTTATGTAGATAGATTGGGATGTGTCTAAATAATAAAGATATTCCAACTCCAGGGAGTTTCACTGAATATTTCTTCTAATATTGATGCACTCTTTTCAACCTGATTATAGAAGGTATTATAAGATGAATTTGGAACCTAGTTTCACATCAGTATAGAGTTTCACAACTGAAATAATGGAATACAATATAGAAAATTTAGGTTTTTGAGGATGTGTTTTGATATCTCATTACATAATTTGTATATAGTTGAATAAATCGCATACCACTAGTGGAGTTTGTTTACAAAATCAGCTACTATAACACCACAAGTATGGAACTATTCAAGGATGTGTACATGTGACATTATAGGTCATCAATTTGCTATACTGACATAGGGGATTCAATATGAATGGCCCCAAAATTGTTGTGAGATACAACAATGATGGTAAATATCATTTTGGAGTGGGTGAAGAACACTCATAGCCTTCATAAGTTTATGATAATTGACACCATAGTCCTTTGGAGATTAAGGAGGTGGACACTGTGTTGCAATGGGATTGGCCTTGATATGGATTATAGATACTTTAATTGGAGGGAATGATATATATGAGTAACATATGACATTTCCAAATATTGGGATGAGTTGGTTATTTATCATTCCAATTAGATCTACCTCTGTAGTTAGATAGAGTACCCAACATCTTCGACATTTCAAAACTAAGGAGGTACATGCATGAGGCGTCACACATTATCGACTGGGAGGATTTGGACCTTTAGTATAGAGTGACCACAACTATGTACCTAGTGGATATTGAGGATTGGTATGATATTATTCTCTATGGGAAATCAATACATTTATTTCATGTATAGTGGAAGCACAAGAATATGAAAGAGAGAATAGAGTAGAAAATTCCAAAAATTGATTCATAGTGCCCTCATATATATGAGTATCATTTTTTAGATCTTCAGAGACATACTTACAATGGTAGGGATAATGTAATGTCTCAGAATTTACCTATATTATATTTGGATATTATATGGATTATTTATCAATAAAAGTTGATGAGATGGATTGTAATTCCAAGTATGATGTGTATGGATGTTTTATAAATATATAAAATTTATATAGTAGATAACAAACACATTTTTTTAAAAATATGGTATAGCCTCTAAAAATTATCCATATAAGAAAACTAAGGGCACTATTGAGTTTGAAATTAAATTTATATCCTATGCAAGACATTAAATTATTCAGCATGGGACTTTTTGGGAATATTCATTGTGGGGGCGGAAATGAATAAAATAACTTGAATAAATTATTTTATTTCTTATTTATCAATGCACTAATTGAAAATATTTTAATATATTGTTATATCAGAATCCAATGAGTAGCTGCATATCCCTGGAGACATTTGATAAGTCTTGGGGAGACTGTTGTATAAATCTCTGAAGTTAACACTCACGTAATGATGGATTGATGATCGACACACATAAAAATCGTAGGATATTTACAATGAGTTTGAAAAAAAAATTACTGATCATTAATCAATCTAAATCAAGGTAAGGAATATTTTTTATTGGATTATTCCATATTCATGATTCCTATGATGAAAAAAAATCAATTACAAAACATATGTATCCAAAATTTGATCGATATGTGGGATGGGTTTATTTTGCAGAATTACGATGTGAGAATGTATTTGATTTTATTATTATTATTATTTATTCATTCTAACAGTATGAATCGATGTCTACACAGACTGCTATCTATGCTCATTCCTTTTATACATTTTTTGATTTCCTCCGCAGATTCATCATTTGTCACATACGTCCTTCATTTGGACTACAACTCGATAAATCTCAATCAATCGATCATTACACAACCATTTCATGGTTACATGATCCAGAATCATAGATTTGGGATCATCAAAACATGAAGGAGGTGTGATGATTGAGACAGAGCAATTGGATGATCGTGGATACTTGATTTCACATTATTTTTCATTCTTCGACACAAAACCAAGATTATTGATTTTATCAAATTTTTAACATATTTTATGGAATAATACATTGTTCAAGTGATACGGATTCTACATAAACATGATCCTTTATTTATAAAATATTAGAGCTAAGATTTGAGGTGGCGGTAGAGTGAGCACGCATGGGAGGAAGGAGAATGGTTTTTGGAAAGTAAATATATGCGCAACATATAATCATGGGATTCATGGAATGAATAACCCTTTAGATGAATAATCATGTAACCTATAATGTAAAATAATATTGGGTCGAAAACGTGGGTTGGGTCATTCAATGTACCCCCATACATGGACCTAGGCTCGACCAAGTGCATGAGCTACTCCATTTAATGGTACATGGGAAAATGCCACAAGTTTGGGAAATGTAATGGTACATGGGTATATTAAAAAGGGAGAATACATTCCATGTTGTATTTCAAAAACATAAATTGATGACCCTATCCATTTATGGGGGTATACCGAGGGTCGGGGTCTCAATGTTTGACACCTAATACACGTCGTGCAAACATATAAACATTACTTCGATCTCCTATCCTCCATATCATTGAAAATATTTGTTTTTGTTCATTCCACTTATATTTTCCCCAAATGTTAGTATATAATCATTTCCTATTAATATGAATATGATCCCTTAATATGGACATCTTGGATTGAGTATTTTAATACCTCTATGTGTCATGGAGTAAGATCCTCTATCCATCGTTGTTCCCTAGGTGGAGTTTTATGTATTTTCGGGACCCACACTATGCAAGCATCCATCCTCTACATAGTAGTTATCCAAGATGGATTTGTTAACAAACCCCATTTACATTGGCTATAAAACCTAAAAATCACTATATAGCATCATTTTTTTCTATATGGAAGCAGTTTAAACCACCACCATATGATTCTGTGATAGTTTCATAAAATTGCCACTAAATTGGGTTGTGGTTACCAATACATGGAGGCTTCTTCAATCTAGTGGTGGTTTTCATTAAGTGTTTTAGAAACATATTTAGTGGCGGTATTGTGAGGTTATTGCTTTAATTATTAGGAAAAAATAGATCTTTCTTAGCGGCAGTTTTAACTACAGATAAAAAGAATCAAATTTCTACAAGAAAATCATTGTTAAAACCGAAAAATCCCCACCAATAATAGGCTACCCAATTTTAGAGGCTATTCAAACTCTTGGTAAATATGCTCCATTTACGAATCTGTTGTTTAAACTTTCGCTAAATGTATATTTATAAAAAAACTGCTACTTGTTCTACAGCCCTAGAACCAGTACCCTTAAAAAAACCATGTGTTGAGTTTATATAAAATAATAATATAACCCATATAAAATTATTCAGTAATACAGCATAAAAAATACTAATATAAACATCATTACATAACTAAAATGAAAATATATTTGGTAAATACTCTCCCACACATGATACAAAAAAAAATCTTTGGTGACTACTCTATGCCAAACATGATATAAAAAATAAACCAACCTTTTAAAAATATTTCCTACATATACAAAAAAATCAGTTCTCACTATATAATGAGGAATACATCTCCTCACACTCTACAACACCGCCCTTACTTCCTGGTACTAGCACTTGTAAGAAAAATATATTGAAAATTAAATATTGTTGTATATTTATATTTAAACATAAAATCAAGAAATGTTTACAGAAGAGGTGATTTTGAATTTTTGTAATTTAAATTTTCAAAAAACACCCGTCATCGATGCAATATCACTTAGTATCGATCCAATCATCTTCTGATATAAATCAATCAACAATTTCCATAAATCGGATATTTGAGCCCTCATATCCCCATTTATGTTTTTCATTAAAATAATATCTCTCTGAGCATCATAGGATATAGAGTGACTACAACCAAGACTATATGAATCACCAATCCCTGATTGTCTTCCAATGACCATATATGGTATGGGTCCCATACCCATTCTTCACACTTTACTTGGATGATCCTTCCAACACACGTGACTAAAATTTTTAGTTTTGGAGACTAAGTATGACTATGGGGGATTGGCATCCCATAGTTCTTTAATTTTTTCCAATAAATAAAATATCATCAATATAATAAGAAATATATATATTAATATACTATAAATTGATAATAATTTATCATAATGAAACATGAATTCATAACCCAACTTCTTTTTAATACTCATTTACAAAACATCTGTTGGATTTTCAATGAACATCCAACCACAGTTCTGTTCGCGATGCTGGGTGCCCTAAACTCTGTGACTACATTAAAAAAAAGAAAAATCAACAATTATAATAAATTAAACAGATAATATGTTATTATAAATATTTAAACAAATGATATGATTATCATAGCTGATCGGCTTCTAGAAAAACACTTTGTCCCCAAGGTGTGAGGGATGATTTACCTAGACTGTCTCGATGCATTATTTCTTGAGAGATCCTAAAATAAATAAAATGTAATTTAATAGAAATGTATGAAATTCAACTACCATTAATATACATGTATAAATGTAACATGAGATCAAAGTAATGATATATATTTAAAAACATTTTATTTTCATCTCAATGTCTGTAAAAAAAACACTCCATTCCTCTTTGTGTACCCCATTGGGTACCTTCTCATACATCTATTGGGAACTCAATGAAGTATCTTTTACTTCTCCCCATGGTCTATTTTTATCGTCTTTATTTTTCTTTCCTAGATTTTTCAATTTCCACTTTTGTTCTAGCACATCAACAATAGTAAAGTGGAAAAACATCTATACACAGAAATTCATTTTGAAAATAATATAATTTAATGACATAATTACATTGAAATACACCATAATGTATTAATATTACCATTCATTGTGATTCAAAAAGTAAATTTTTCTATGTTGAAGGCATATTCCTCCAATCATCATATGTAATAGTAAGGGAAACCAGAATAACAGCAAACTGACCCAAAATCTGGCCAAGTATTCACGTGGTGTCATGTGTAGGGACCCCATTACAATCAAATGGGACAACTAGCTACTCTCTAGTCAGATTCCACACATCTGAACATTTCATATTTCTCTCAATACATTCATTGTTTATTACTTTTATGAAAAAATAGTTAGTATTGAAAAGTGAAATATATTTAGTCATATTAGTCACCCTACAATACCCCCCCATGGAACTTGATGTAGTGCCTCTCTCTCTCATTGTTGGGGCTCTTGAAGGGGAATGAATTTCCTGAGCTGCTGAATGGACTCACATGGAGGGTATGATAGATGGTGTAGGGTGGAAATTGAATGGCGTCTCACATGCTGTAGAGAGGGAGATAGATGAACCGTCATTTGTCGGTGTGGTTAATGAAACATTTTGATGTTTCTTTATTTGTAGTCTAATCATTCAATAAAATAAAAATAAATTTAGAATAGAAATTTCAAAAAAATTATGCATGAAAAAAATGATAACATATTCATAATACTAAAAAACAAAATATACATAAAAATTATAATGAATGAATTCACAAATGACATTAGTGGTTGATAAATGAATGGATAACGTTACCTAAAATAATTTTCCCCTTGAATCATGTCTATTTCACGCTCCATTACGTAATCCACATCATCCACCCTTGCAAGACTAATATTTTAAATATCATGATAGACAAAGAAATAAGATTATTTCTATTGATGATATTCATTATCATATATCAAATCATTATCTTGATCACCCATATCATTCAAATCTATTTATTTTATGTGAGAAACTACACTCCACCCTTCATCCACAACATCTTCCAAATAATATACCATTTTATCATGTGATGATAAGATATATGGATAATGTAGTTCATGGTCCCCAACATCCATCAAGATAGAGAAGCTAACTATAGTAGATTGCAAGGAATCTATTTTAACATCTCATCTAATATCGACACAATTGAATTTGAATAAAATAGCTCAAAATGACTATGGTAGTTAAAATCGATAATATAAATCAACATTCAATAGTATCCATATTCAACAAATGTAAAATTACCACTATTATGTGTTTTTAACCCCACTTCTCGATTGACTGTATGAAATCTGATTTCATTCACATTATATGCATCAATTTTTGTAACTTGTTTTATAATACCCCAAGAAAGAAACATCAAATCTTTTGAAAACTCTGATCGAGTATCAATATTCATGATCTAAAAATATAAATATAAATTATTATATTTTCAAAATATATATGTTCACATAATATCTGTACTTATTTCTATATTTATTGATATACACATCGTTCAAAGCATTTTACATAATCTTTATTAACTTCTTTTGTTATATCATTCTAATTTCGTATTTGGCTTGTCATTAGTCTCTTTTTTTATATTCTCAATTCAAAAATAAATCGATTGGATGTTTTACTATATAGAATAACCAATATATATACTGTAATAATTCCATTTCCGTAAGTCTTACATTTGAGCCCCCCCTCAACTGATCGGCCAATATCATGAAATATTTTTGATTTCCCATGTATTGGAGACTCAATCGATGATTCATCCAAACGTACAACTTGATTAAATCTTTTATCAATATCATCTAAGTATCTAGAAGAAAAGATAAGACCCTCTTTTAACAATTATTCTTCTAAAATAGAGTCTTCCATTTGAGATTTATTAATCATGTATGATGTCAAATACCCAATATATTTATGAAATAAAATAAAAAACGTAATTTTTTTAATTAATTTCTAGGAATTTATTAAATAACTAAAAAACATATAAATAACGTACCTATCATTGGGTTAAATCCATCAATAATGTATGGGGACCCCTAATTTAGATTTATCTACCAAATGCACAGTTAAATGTATCATGATAGTATGAAACAATGAAGGAATGATCATATCTATTGCAAGATGTGTAAATAAAAATCTCTACTGGAGGATATCAAGATAAAATTGATATATGGATTTCTCACATAGTTATTTAATAAATGTACATAATTGGAGTAAAATAGTATTACCCATTTCATGTAATAATGTACATAATAACAATTGTGAAACTATTGTAAAAAATATTTGAATCCTTACTTTTCAAACCATATAACCAAAAATGAATTAAGTCAACACACGTTGAGATGTTACTTGAATACCCATTAGATACCCCGAATTTTTTTAAAATCATTATAATGTATCTTTATCCCTATTTTGTTTTGCAAAAATTATAAAAGAATACCTTTCTTTATCATATGGACAAAAATCATGCTTTATGTTCATTTCGGGTAATTCTTCTTGATAATTGAGATGATCCATTGACATTCCATCCTAATAAAGAAAGGTGATGATAAAATTTTCACAAAAATTATTCTCAATATGCATAAAATCAAGATTATGTCACAACAAATTAACTTCCCAATATGGATGTTTGAAGGATATTTTTTTCATCCGTTGTTTCATTTTTATTTCAATTGATGATGAACATAAAACTAATATCCACTATCAGTAAAATGATACACATTCACAAATTTGGATTCCACATTTCCATGTTGTCACAAAATATCAGAACATGTTAACAACATTGTAGGTGGTCTAAAATCAATGAAACCTTTGAATTTTGACTTGTTCACCTGAAATCAATGATATGGATTGAGAAATCATAGATGGAACAAGAAGAACCATTTTCTACTATGAGGTAGACGTTTGGGATCAAAATCTCAGTTACAAACATGAAAAGAAAATCTATAATAATAATTCCAACCAGATAAATTACTAGGTCTATGGAATTCACTAATGTTCCACATTATATTTTCATACATTTTGAACATTATTTTTGATGAAGAATCATATGTCTCAACATTGTTTCTCCATAACACCTAAAATTATTAAACTAAAAATAGAATGTATACATAAATATAATTTTCATGAATTTTATTATGGAATAATCATCAAAATGATAAATGACATTTGTTGGATACACATCCATAGAGGAAAATTTTAAGCGATCAAAACAACTGGCCAAATGCTCTAACTGGTACTCAAAGTACCAAATGGGTTAAATCCAGCAGCAAAAGATCCCAATAAAACATTCTTAGGATCATATAAAATATCATGTTGTAATTATTCTTACTTGTTCAACAATTTTGAATCTATTGGTTGGCAGATTAATCAATCATTGTTATTATCTACAGATGTCCACATCATGTGTTCGGTAGATTTTGTTGACATGAAAAATCATAGCAATCAAGGTCTTAAAGGAATGTATAATAAACCCATTTTATGTGTGTTCCTTTTCTTCTTATTCCTGGTGTTATGTGTATTAATACATCTATTATCACCCATTTACTGCCACCAAGAAGAAGAACATTTTTTTCAATCATATCTGCTTGAATCCTCTCACCATTAATGAATCGAATCAATAGGACACACATGATTTTTTTTATAATTCATATCAATCTTATTAACAACATTTTTAATATCATAAATAGTCTCGAGGGTTTTTACTTCAATAAATGAAACACACAACAATTCCAATATCATGGACATCGCCATATCTGTAATTCCTCCTTGGCATTTGATATTGTAAAAATTCAAGAGAAAATAATGTTATGAGTATTTCCAAAATCTATTATACAACATCTGATTTCCATCATAAAATAAACCATGAAAGACATTTTTCTCAGTGAACTTCTCTCTTACATTAGTCTCCACAAAATCAAGAGGAGGATCTAATGATATTTTACAATCCTGATCTGGTTCGCCTGTAGTTTCAAATAAATCACTGGTCACATTTCTATTTGTAGAACCCTAAACTACTAGTTAATATATGTTTTCATTTTAATGTTGGTTTCTTTCATTTCCTAATGCATCATTCATTAGTTTTCTCATTATAGTTTCCATTTACAATGAATTGTGGAGCCCGTTCTATAGATTGAAATTTGTTCTCACCAATTCTGTAATGTTCTATTATTTTTCCCAAATCCAACACAAATATTTAGCATAAAATTTCATCAATATCATGTGTCAATGAACTTTATATATATTCAACCTTATAATTAATTTACATTTAGGACATGGACATATTATTCTCCCATCAAAGGATAGATTGGAAATTGAAAAATCTAAAAACTGTTCCAAACCTATTGCATACTTATGTGTGTTCCTTGGTAAGGTGACCCATCTTTTATCAATATATATCATTATGTACCTACAGATAATTATAGAAAATTAAAACACAAAAATACTACTTAATATGAGAATAGATTCATATATATATATATAGTTAAAAAAATATATGAATATATTTAATAAGTTCTTCCTATATAAATAAATAAATAAATAAATAAATAAATAAATAAATAAATAAATTCAATATATAATGGGATGTATTGAAACCATTTTTTACACATTTTATTATGGATGTAAAACTATATAGGGTAATCCTATGAGTATTAGTAGAAATAAGAATTCAGGTATCTCTTTGTCATAGTGACATTGTGGTGTTTTAAAAGGATTTCATGCCTGTTTATTTAAGAAAAGAAAATGTGTAACATCATGTGTATTAATTATCTTTTGACAATATAAGACATAATTACCATTAATTATTAATAACATAGAGGATTGTCATGTATATAGACTCTAAATAAATAATATAGTGTTTCGTTTCTATTAATTACAATATGAAATAAGGAACATCATGTCTATATATTCTAGGTGAATGTTAATGAGTCTCATGTCCTTAAATTAATGATGAAAAATGTAGTTTCAAATACATTATAGATGTTTTTAATGATGTAATCGCATCCCATCCTAACTACAATCAATGATAAAAAAACATAATCCATTATTACATTATTTTAATCATTTTGGCTATATAGTTGATAAATATTATGAGGGGCATGGTGTTTAATCTATTCCACTACATCATTTTGTTAACTATCTTTATTATATATCACTAGCTAAATCGAATCCTGAAATGAAATAGTGGTGATTTGGTCACAAAGGGAACATAAGTCATTAAGGAATGCTTAGAAACTATAGCATGTTATTGTTTGGTTGAGTTAATCATCCTCCAACCTGAAATCAAGGTCTCCTATCTTGTCTAGATTATAATTCTAGAAATTAATTTTGGGGTTTATCTATTTTAGGAGAAACATAATAAAGGTATCTAATATGGAACAACAAAAACCTAAAATAAAAATGAAAACAAAACTATGTTAAATTATGATACAACAAACCTTATACTGATAGTTGAATCGTTTATACTGAATGTATTGACCTTTTAAATGAATTTTCAACATTTAATAGACAGCTAAAAACCATAAGATATGAAAATTATATGAGAGTATATAATATTAAATGGGATTCATTTACCTCTTTATTTTAAATTAAAATGAACAATATATTTGATAATATACCACTAATCAAATCTATAAATTAATATAAATGAAATTCCAATTCATGAATATATTTTCATAAAAAACTGAAAAAGTTAAATTTTTCCAAATTAAATCTTATACAATGACTATGAACCCTAATGGATTTTTAAATACAATGAATTAATATTTTCAATACTACATGTTTTCACAATGAATGAAATATTTGAGTACAAGTATATATGAATAATTTTTTGATAAATATAATTCCAAAAAACCCTGGTGAAATGTAACCATGAGCATATAACTCTTGTAAATGATTGATAACACATAACCATTTGTATTTATAACATGTATTATATAAGAAATATTTGAAAAACACACACACACATATATATATATATTAAAATAACTCTATGTAAAAGAAAAAATTATTTACCCCATAAAGAAGTTCCAACAAACAATCCAAGAATTCAAAAACCATTACAATTTAGAAATAAGATTATAATTTAAATGGAAAAATATATTAATTTTATTATAATTAAACCAAAACTAATAATTAATGATATAAAATACATAAATCCTGTATAAAAAATTAAATTGTTTCCTGAAATAGAAAATAAATTATTTTATCTAGGTTAATGCTAAGAATGAAATAAAAAGATAAACTATTATCAATTTTATTTTCGATCCTCTAATCTAGACAATCAACCAACTGATATATGAAACCATTTTCATGAAAATCTAAAACCTGTTTATGAATTATACATATTATATGAAGATTTGTCTATCCATTTTATAATAATTCATAATATTCTCACCCATTTCTATTATAATACATATCATTTACTATTTTGTAACATTACCCTTTAATATTCAATTTATTATAAAAAAACACAACAAGTAAAATCTAAAAGTAAAGTATACTCAATTAATCATAAGAATAATAAAAAAATTTAATCAATAGTATATTCCTGATAAGAATTTTGTAATTATTCATGTCTAATAAAGAAAAAAGAGCATCAAATTATACCTATCACAGTGGGATGCGTTCGAGGGACTACAAGTCGATGGGTGCTGAGGGTTGGTGGGGAATAAAGAGTTGATGTGGGGGGTGAAAATTGGCAGTGATGGCCGATGATAAGGATTTCACGATGACGGTTGGCACAGAATGAAAATTTGAGGGAGTAGGGCTTCAGGGAGTCCTGAGGTCAGGGTTTGGTTGTGTTGGGGGAGGGGGAGAGTGTCGACTATTAAAAATTGTAATTATTTAATGGTGGTTTATAAAAAATCATCGCATATTTTTTTAGAAAATATTACTGGTGGTATAGTAAATCTTCATTAATAAACTACTTAAAAATACTATGTTTCTTGTAGTTCTATCATCCTAATATATTTGTTCTATTCTATTTGTATTATCATTATGTTTTTTATCATGAAGATCGCCAAGGAAAAATAGTACATAGATGGGTGTCATAAGTGTTAACAATCCAGAGTGTGTTTGCTTGGATAAATACTTCATGGATTATTCATTCTAGAGTCTTAGGATCATATAATATGGATTTGAATTACCTCTAGACTATGTGTATTTGTTGAGTATTTGTGGATATTCTTATTATACTTGATATGGACATAAACCAATGTAGAGAAGGTTGTTTTTCCTTTTTTTATACGTCGGGGTTTCAAGGTGTCATACAGGGTATTTTAATACTCACTCGTATATGGGTTTTCAAACACATGTCATGCCTTTTGTAGATGATATACCTTTTGATAGAGTCCTAGGTGGACAAGGACCAGATGGTATAGAGTGACACCAGACTGACTGAGGTGTGTTTCTATATCCTTCTAACAAAATTTCCAAAACTTACATTTTGGTTGGACTTGTATTTTATACAAATTTTAGTGGTCTTGTATTTTGACCTGTTTACATTCTTATAGTTCCATTCATACTTTTTTTATGGGATTTTGATACATTAATTCATGAATTTTCTGTTGTTTTACATTGCAACATTTTATTGGCTTGGAGATGGGTCTGTTTGTACATGTAATTAGTCTAAGAGATCCCATGTCAATGATATTATTTCTCATTACAAGTTTCCAGACCCTAACCATTTAGAGGTGGAAATTTGGAGTCATGGAATTCTCTCTACTGGGATGAGTCATGACAATAATCCACTAGAGTTTAAAGGAACCAATGACCATCCAGATGATGAGTAATGGTTTATTAGGATCAATTTTTATATGAGTTTTGGGAGACACCTCTTGAAATCAAGGTGAGGTGTTCTAACTTCATACAAGAGGGTTAGATCCTGAGATTTTGGGACATTGCAGTGACATTACAATAGCTAGTGGTGTTAGAGAGGAAATAAAATAAGTATTATTTCACCTACAGGTTCTATCTAGATATGGCAGTGTTGGAAAATGATATTACGTTCATTAAACATGAGAAGTCTAAAAGACAATGATATAATATAAAATTTGGATTGCTGACATACTTCATTATTAAAATGAGATAGTATTAATTGAGAATATGATGACTCGATAGTCTTATGTGGGACTTGGATTTGATATTCACTCTCCATTTTTCTTTATAAGGCTTCATTGTTATGATAATGTGCTAAATAGAGTGTTGATAGTCAAAATGGTCATAGATATAAGTCAAGGATGGTGGGATTTTATTCTTCTTGTTGTAGTGTGAATTAATCTAATGTAATGAGTGGTTTTGATGACTCTCATAGAGTTTCATAAGATCAATTTTTTTATATAACATATACAGTTCCTGCCAAGGACCCTTTGATTTTCTACATGTGTGGAAATCCAGGTAATTAAAAGATGGTTTTCACTATATCACCCATGATATGTTTCACATGCAGATACGTATGTCACTTGTAAAAGTTATTATATATCTATTCTACATAGTGTAGTTTAAAATGATCATCATCTCCATTTAAAACTATATTTAAGTCATATTCGTAAATGAAAATTGAGTTCCATACATAGGTATCCTGATTGAAGATTCTTCACATAGTGAAAGAGTCTCAAGTGAAAGGAGATACATATCTAGTGACTGTAAGAGGTACCATCATAGTAGATTCATCATTAGTGACTTATTTTATTTTTTATACTGGTTCATCTCATTATTTTATTTCAATACATATTTTAAATCTTATTAATGATACTATAGATCTTTTATGTTATTTGATGGATATTAATACACCTCTTATAACGAGGAGAGAACATGGTCTCTATAGTCCCAGTTGTTATTTACCCATATTAGATATTGATCTCTCTTTTTATTTTTTGGTTCACAACATGAATCCTCTTAGAGCCATATTCATAATGGATTTTTTCATTGACAAAAAATTACATATTTATTGTGATCAATGATGGGTCTCCATTGTTGCACTTGAATGGTTTTTTCATATCTTTAATGGATAATGGGAAACAAATTCAAGTCAAGACAAACATTATTATCTAAAATTAGGAAAAGTGAAATCTGATTTCGCCTTTGGCTTGGTGTGAGAATCCATTAGCAGTTATCTTCCTCCTATTTTCGTTCATTTTATCAATGTCTTCCGTTCAGATTTCTCTGGTATTCCACAAATAAGGGAGTACATTTTTTGATTAATTTTTCACATCATAATCAATCAATATATATTAATTCTTACATCATGTAACAATCTAAAATAAATGAGATGTAGATGTACATGGATGGTATTCTGGAGAAATTATTAATACGCCCAGGTGTGTCTATATGAATGGAACCAATTCTATTCTATAAGAATGATGATGATTGTCTTCACATTTGTTTGGATTACAAAAAACCCTTTTGAGTAGCGATAAATAACTAGTATGAATTAACACTAATTGATTATTTGTTTAATTCTCTAAAAGGGGATAGTGTTTCTTGAAGATTGAAATTCGATACCATTACTGTTAGTTGACAATAAAATAATCTAATAATAATAAAACCTATTTCTAAAGTATGTTTGATTGTTATTAGTATCATTTCTTGAATTTTTTTAACTAATTCTCTTGGAGTATTTTGGAATTAATGAACATGATCTTCCATTATTATCTACATAATCCCTTGGATATATTTTTATATGGAATCCTTGGATACTCTATGTTTTAGGAGGATAATTTTTGTAATGTAAGATAAGTTATAGATTTTTCGAGAAATTAATAACTTCAAAACAATAAATTAAAATATCATTAATAGTTTTCGGAAGTGAAGTTCTTGGGATACATGTCATCAGAATATGGCTTTTTAGTTGACCCAAAAAATGGGAAAGATGATACAACATGGGGGAAAATGTGGAAAGATTTCGAGATATGATGCATCTTGTTTTCAACTGGGTATTATTAATAGTTCAGTTTGGACTTCTCAATGATGGATTCTCTAATACACCCATAATACAGAAGGGAGAGATGTTTTCATGGGAATAAAAATGATAGAACTGTTTTACTGTGATGAATTGTCTATTTCACTATTTTGGAATCTTCCAAATGATAGATAATCCTATCTAGTCTTCAATGATTCATTGTTTTTAGGAATGGGTTGTGGTATTGTGAGTGGTGGTCATGTTGTTTATTATTTATCTCATCATCTTATTCCACATGAAAATAATTATCTGAAAAATGAAATTCATCACACATCTTTGATGAATGTTATTAAGAGTTGGATGTACTTCTTTTTAATTGAATTGTGTACCATATATTATGAAATAAAAATATTGAGTTATGTCTCCTCTAAAAAATATTTGATTATCCACCAGAGAAGTTGGGTGGAATAAAAAAATATTTTTATTTCGTAATCGTGTATACACTAAGGATGGTGAATTTCATAACCTATTACTTAAATTGGAATACAATATCCCAAGAAATGAAAATATAGTTAGAAGAGTGTAACATGATGTTTTTTTCTCACTGTTTCATGTTGGTGTTTTAAAATCAGGGGTTGAAGTTTCCTCATATAGTGTTCAGCAAACATCTACTCTTCTCAATCTGACCCTTCAGGAACAATATATTGACAATGAGTTATGTTGAATTAGAGACTATATTTTCAGTTGGGAGACTATTTCTATGTAATTTTTTTCCATTGTAGTAATTATATATTATCATAATCATTTTTGTACTATTACTGGTCCTAAAATCAATTGCGGATGATTTTTGTAACTCCACATCGGTTATGCCCCCGGGAACTATGATGATGATTTGTGACATGTTGCATTGATTCTGGTGGATAGGTATTAGAAATGGAATTTCTAATTTTTTTCTTTCATCTTAATACATGATAAATTTTCAAGGCCAATAATTATATTCCATTAGTGTTTCTTTATCCACTTATAGTGAAAATATGGAAGTGGGATCAGATCTATATTCACATTGTGGTTGGTTTTCTACCTACCTAGAGAATGAATAATGAAATAAGCGTTGTTATAAATTATTTAACTAAATCATATCAATTTAAACACTTCATAATAATCTTATGTAAGGATATTAGAAATATATATTTGAAAATATTATTCAATTTAACAACATTACTTCTACTATAATAATTAATAGAGATCCTTAGTTCAATATTCATTTTTGTAGTGGTATTCTAGAGGTACTAGGATCTAAAATTCATTTGAGTATGAGATAAAATCCATATAATTATGTCCATATAAAATGATCTATATAAATTATTGTTGATATGATCTAGACATACTTTTCTGACTTTGATGGGTCTTTGGGGAACCATCTAGGGAAATATGAGTATTCTTATATAAATAGATACAGCTATGTGATTATAATGGATGTTATTGAGAAAATTTATTGACATACATTTAGATATAGTTTGTGTTAGTTGATTATTGGTGAAATTTCTATTGTCTGCTCAAGCTTGTTTTAAGATTTAACTACAAATAATTAGTTTATTCTACAGATAATGATGATCGAATAAAGGTGATATATATATTATGAGTATTTCTATCACATATCATTAGAATTATAAGTTGGGGATCATATCTACATTAATTTCTCACATAAACTATGTTATAGATATCTTGGAAGGTAAGGGTGTAACAACCCGAGACTTTAGGAGATGTATTCTTTTTTATTTAATGTGTTTTACACTACACCAAAATTAGCTAGTACAATATGAAAAACCGTATTAGCATGAAATATACATAACACTATTATTGGATTTTACTGCACTCAATTTCAATTTTATTGTAGAATTAATTTCAAAAAACACTAAGTATAGATTTTGTTCAATGTATAAATGAACTAAGTTTATATTTTGTTATATGAAACACCACATAGTGGTTTCACTATACACAACACTGACATGGCTTGTGTTACCCGCAAGAGAAACCGTCCTCGATAGCTTGCATGGTATGCAATACCAAGTTTCCTTAAATAATGATATATTATTAAAATATTATATAAAATATATTTTATGAATATTATTAACCAAATTTTGAATTATATATTCTTTGATTATTCATCTTACACATGATATGATAACCGAATCAATGTTTCAGATAAAAGAAGTATTTTTCCAATGAAATTTAGTTTTACCACCATTTTATTGCGCAACCATTTTAAATATAGTTTTTGACATTTTTATAAGTTGAATTTGACCCAAAAAAATTATTTTGAATCAAGATATACAAATTTTCTTTGGATAAATTTTTATATTTTTTTGATAACTATATTATTTTTTTTTGAATTGTATAAATATGATAAATTTAAATTAAGGACAATTTTTTTCATCGAGATAATTTATATTGTTAAATTATAATTTTGATTGGTTTAATAGTATAAATAGAATATAATTTTACCATTTAATATAATTTATTTTAATTTCATTATTTATACATTGAATGCATATGTGAAAGCATTTCAGTCATATTCAATGTTCTATCTTTTAAAACCCATTTTCCCAACAACAAGATTAATTTTAAAATAATTTCATCCAATTATTTGTATTGAATTTAGAAAAATGAATTCCATATTTTGAAATAATAATTCCATATTGGTAAAATAGGTAACTTTTAGTTTTTGAATTTTTGTATAACAGCTTCCGCAAATATTTTATTTACCATGTTTATATGGTAAATATGATAAATAAAGGTAAAACATAATGTTATAATGATATTAAATTACTGTAACATAGGTCCTATTCCTGTTTTATGTGATATTTAAAACCATGGTCATCCAATGGTCGATTTTGGCCCCCCATGAATTTACTTGAAATTGAAAATGAAAACATATAAGAATGAATTTAATGTAAAGATAACTATATCCTAAACATATATTTTTTACCAAATCTATTTTAATAGAGGGTTATATAAATAATATCTATGTATATAAATATTCAACATAAAGCTAAAAATCTTTCATATATCGTGGTATTTTATTTATAATGTGTAGGCATTATATTAATATATTTATTTATGACATAATTATGATGTAGAGATTAACTCTTTAATTTAATATTCAAATCAATGAATTTATAAATATTAAAATATATTTAATTTGAATATTTTATGCCATACAAGAATTTTTTGGATTACATATTTGTATTATATATGATTTAATGCATTTTTCTGTTGTAATATGGTAGTTAGGGAATTTTGAAAATCTCAAGTATGAATGGTGTCCAAAATTGAAAAAATTCATGATATAAAACATAAAATAGATTATTAAATGATTTAAAATTCTTAAAAATATAAGATTCATCCAATTGGTTAATACATGTCCAAATATGTCAAAAATAACTTTTTTTGGGTCGTTAGAAATGATATTGAAATTAAATTAACCCACAAGGTGTAACAATCATGATATCATAATATGATTTAAAATTGAAAAATATGGGTTAAACAAAAAAGATAAGGATTAAAAAAATCAATACATGAAAATAAATTTTTGGATGATGGGTATTCGAAAAGAAAAAGTATTATATTAGATTTAAATATGTTTTTGACTATTTTAGATCTAAATTGAATTTATAATATATTAATATTTCGGAACATCCTGAAATTCCCCGTCTCCTCCCTTATAGAAGGGAACCTACTCCTTCTTCTTTACACTATATTTTGTGCCTTCATACTCGGCCCTAACAAGACCATTTCTCTTATAAACTTCCCCAGTTACACTCTATAGGTTTTATTCTTCTCAAAATTCAAACTCTAGTTCCATATAGTGAAATTTAAAGGAGGCATGTTGAGGAAGAGGTAATATTTTCAACCAATTCCTTAAAATTTAATTCTTCTTCTACTTCCTCTTATTTAGTTGTTTAATTATAAAGTAACAACATAAATATCACTAATATAATGATATGTTACAATAAATATGAAACAATATTTTTCCCCCTTGTATCCATCCTAAGAAAAATGAAATCACCAAGTTTGCGTACGTACGACTTACCGTCTCCACGACATGGTGTAATCATTTTTTCACCAACAACGTACATTGATTGATATAATCACGGAAATAAATAATATATATGACTATTGTTACATGATACTAATTATGTTATATTATACACTATCGACTTCAACTTCTTTCAACAACTATGATAATGATATCGTCGCTCGAGCGTACATACGACTTATCGTCTCCATAATGCGGTGAGATTTACTCTCCATGATAACCATTAAACAATGGTTATAAATTATATATATAATAAATAATCTTAATATATATGAAATAATGCTTCTGGATTTATGTACATATATTTATATGTCATTTAATTACTTTCATCTATTTCAATAAGGAAAAAAAACATCATCCATGCGTACGTACGACCTACCGTCTCCAAGAATGATGTATCCCGTTTCATTTATCTATATATTATATATATTTATATAGTGAATATATAAGATATATATAAGTCTTGTTTTACATTCTAGAAGTAAGTAAATCATTATCTATGTAATCATATGAAGAATAGCAGGTCCTATCATGTACAATTATTAGCCAAAATGTTGATTTAACATGGAACTGAAAAATGAATGGGTAATATAACGTCATAAGTGAATCATAAATGATATAAAAAATATTATTATGGTTTTGTTACAAGTTAATAATTTTTAAATCCCACTATACAGGAGTTTCATAAACAAAAGTAAAAAACTAGACATAAGGTAAGAGATAATTTTTAAAATTTCATTTTTATTCGAGATTGTTTATACGTAAGTATTTTATGGAAATACATTCATCATCCATGACAATGTTTTATAAAAAGGTTTTCGAAAAATTGATACAATTTTTATAAGTATTTTTTAAGTTTTTTTACCCATTATTGACTTTTTTTACATTGTATGGAAGGAATATTTATTTTTTTAACCATAAGAGGTACTTTTTGACTTTGTCATTAAATGTACCATGAGAATGTTTTTTTACATTATATGGTAGGAAAGTATTTTTACATCTTATAAACACCTTATTTATATAGAGATTCTTCTACACTATTGAATATTTATTTTTATCTAAATAATTTTCTTTTAAAAATAAAGAAAATTTTGAGAAAAGAAATTGTATTTGTAAAAGAAATGATATTTTTCTCAAAAATTAATTTCAAGTGTTTTATCAAAATCATTTTCTCTCTATGATGACATAAGGTTATGTTTCTATCCAAATTATTAAATTTATTTTGTTCTGTTTGTGATGGAATGTATTTTTATGATGTCCATTAATCTTGCATGGATTATGTTATGATGAAATGATGTTTAAGAATATAATTTTATTTCCTGGGTTATGATATCATGAATTATTTATGTTTTTGTAGAACATGTATCAATGATTCCATTATGAGAGTGGTGGGACCTACATATCCCTCTAAATCATTGGGTATTGATTTATATCTCATGATATAGACATGACACGAACAATATGTAAATCCAGTTCAGTAATACATGGCTGGAACGACAAGTAAACCCGGTTTAGTAATGGATTTTGTCCACTAGGATGGTCTTGGACTCAATGCCTTGGCTAATATAGACATTAATATATGTGATTATTAGGTTTCCATAATTACATGTTTTATTCTAATGTAGTTCGATCATTTTTAATGTTCATTTGTGATCCATGCCTTACAAACAACCATGATTTATGTCATTGCTCACAATTTCGATGTTTAAACTTTAGGTTCATGTCTTTACCTAAAAATGTATATGTTTTGTTTTATTTTCTAAATTTTTACCCTTAATTAGCATTTTATCTCACCTTTTTTTTCTGTTTTCTTATTCCAAAGATATAAAGAAAGTTTTTAGATAGGAAAACAAAATTGGAAGATCTTTATCGGAGATGTTGAAAATCATTCACCTTGATTAGAAGATTATGTTCTGACTTTCCAAAGGCTCTTAACTAATATGGTCTTTGTGATTTTTTTACTTCATGTATTAATTATTCCGAAAAATAAATGTAATGTCCATGTACATCAAGCTTGGGTCTCTTATAGTTGGTATCAGAGTGAAGGTTTACTCTACCTTTAGAAACTAGGATGCGAAAACTTTTTTGATATTTGTACAAATGTTTCTTAGTAATGTCTAGGGATGTAACAATGGTTATTTATAATTATAGTTTACAGTATAAGAATTATGATTACGATCATAAATATCATATAATTAAACCTATAATGTTAGATATTGATGGTACTCCCCTTGATTACGTTGTTTTCCCAGTATAATTGTTTCCTCTCGTGCTATTTTTTTTGGGAGAGTTTAAAGACTTATTCTTCAATATATAAATATTTTATATTCTTTTAAAAACATAGAAAATGTGTTCCTTGAGAATAATAAAATGGATTATGAATATGCTGTTACATACGAGGGAAATTTTACAAGACATTTATACTATGATTATGGCTTTGTTATCCAACATGAAATTAATGTATATCGATTCTTCAGTTGCTTAAAACAATGTCATAGAAAGAAATTATCTAAAATAAAATTTAGTAGCCATGAAGAGATTGTGTGTTGTGAAATCATGTCAGGACTATAAGTTGGTATAACATATCCATATCATGATTTTTATATGAAACTAAAGATGGAGTTCAAGGGAAAATCTCAGAAAAGTGGAGAAAAGAAGATAAATATTTATTTTTTCTCAAAGTGCGCAAGGATGAATAGTAGAGATTGTATTCAAGGGAATATAAAATACTTCATGTGTATAAAAATAGGCTATCAAGTAGTTGAATACTGAAGAAATTGGAAAAAGGTTTCTAATGATGTGAATGGAGAAAAGACTACAGGGAACACACTGCCAACACTTCAATGCTATAAGTGCAAGAAAATAGGGAATTATGCTATCCAATGCCCTAATACAGGGGTTAATGATGATCTAAATCAAAAAACATTTAAGGAAAAAGACATAGGGGAGTCACATTTGATCATTATTGGAGATTTTGAGTATGAAAATGAAGTAGTGGAAAGATCATGTGTTTATGTAAAGTGATTTAATAATATTGTTATGGAATCTCATTTATAATATTATAGAATATTAGAATAACTATGTATTTTTATATTATGGTTTTCCATAATTATATGGTATTTTTTACCATGAAAAGTGATTGAAATATTTTTTGAAATCATATTATATACACATATTGAAGGGATAAGGATAAAATAATATGTTTGATAGTATAATAGAGGTCATGACTGATAAATAGAAAAAGTGATATCATGGTTTGAGTATATATAATTTTTAGTATATTTGGATTATGTAATGTTTTAATTTTGAAAGAATCCATGTTGTCACTATAGTTCTATGGTAATTTATGTTATTATTATATATAAGGTGAATTCATGGAGAATTCATTTAAATGTTTGTAGTGTGACCAACAAGATATATATTATGATATATAGGGGATAAATTATGGTATTCAAATTCTTGTTAAATTTCATTTCTGCTAAATGTATTCTTTTTACTTTGTGATTGGATAGAAGTATTTTGGATAAAAATAAACGTTGGAATGGATTTTTTTGGTCATCAGATAGTATTTTTTAAGGCTAGAACTTTTTTATATTATTTCTAGAATTTAATAATAGTATAGTTTTAGAAAAAGGACAACATGCAATATGGGAGACAACCCATTGTATCATACATGTATTTAGGAATCGAACTGAAAATCGAATTGAGACATGCCTTTATCTCCTATAATTGTCCTACAAGAAGTCACTGGTTAGAAAAAATTAGTTTCATTTTATTAAGTGGTATGATAGATGATTTATAAGTTCATTTTTGGAACCACATAGGATTAATATCACCATAGATGGACTTATGTATAGTTAATAACTTGTTTTAAAATTTTTGTGGTAGATACAGATGAAATGAAATATCAATCTATCAAATGATAGGCAAAAAATTTATGAATGAAAAATTGGACATCATTTTTTTATATAAGAGATGATATGGAAATTATTTAACACATGAACATTGGTGAAATAATACCAAAATCAATTAAGAATTTATTCTCATTCCAAATTCATCAAATTTAGTGAAAGGATCTGGAGATACAATAATTTTTTTCCTAGTACCTTAATATCTGTTGAATCAGATCGTCCCTTAAATCATCGCAAATGTATGGCTTTCGGGTAGTTAACTTTTTACAAAACTCATTCTGTATCACTATCTGTCAGAACACGATGGTCAAATTTCTCTACAATATCCATGTTTTCACTTCTCACCTATGTTATACTATGTTGAAAACCAGTGATTAATTAATTTGGGTAATCATTATGTTTCTAACATTCCTTTTTCAAATGGTGTTTTAGTATTTCTTTTTAAAAAGTGGGATTTCAAGAAATAAATTTTCAGGTTGTATATCTTTTATATCCCTGATGAATTTCAAGGGAGAAATTAATTTTAGGTGGAGGGGGTAAAATGTTACATCCCAATATTTTTTGAGATATATTCTTTTTAATTTCTTGTGTCGTATAGTAAACCAAGATTATATTGCGCTATATGGAACACCGTTTTAACTTGCAGTATACAAAACACAATTCATGTCTTTTATAGCACAAAATTTTATGTTATTTTGATATAATTTATTTTACACAACACTAAGTATAGATTTTTTTCAATGTATAAATTAAATTTGATTAGATTATGTTATACACAACACCAAATAAAGCATGAACTACATGCAACACTGACATGGTTTGTGTTAAAGAAATAATGACATTCTATGATAGCTTGTGTGGTACACAACACTGAGTTTCATTAAACAATGATCTATATTTGAAATATTATATAATATATCCTCTGTGAATAGTATTAACGACATTTTTAATTTTATATGATATTAGAATTCATGTTAAACGTGATATGAGGAAAAAATCAATGTTTCGGTTAAACGAAGTATTTTTCAAAAAAATACCGTTTTACCGCTTTTGGATGAAACAAACATTATAAATATAGTTTTTGACACATTTATAAGTTCAATTTGAAAAAAATAAGCTTCTTATTTGGAATAAATTTTTGATATTTTTCTGATAACATTCTTATATAGATGAATAGTAAAAATACTGTAAATTTTAATTAAAAACATCTTTTTCCATTTCCATAATTTATATATATAAATTGTAATATTAAATGGTTTTAAATTTTAATTATAATCCATTTTTATCATTTAATACAATATTTATTAATATCAATAACTTTACAACGATTTCAAAGGTAAAAAATTTCAATCTTTTTTAATGTTCTATCATTTAAAACCCGTTTTCAACAACACGATAAATTTTAAATAAATTGAATCCAATTAAGTGTTTGGAATTTGTAAAAATGGATTCTATATTTGGTATTATGAGGTCCAAATTTTGTAAATATGTATTTTTTATTTGTTGACATTTTGAATAGTAAATTCATTTAATATTTTATTAATCATGGTTAAAGGGTAAATCTAAAAAATAAGGGTAACAAATTATATTATAATAATATTAAATTACCCTAAAACATGTTTGAATACTATTTTATGAGATATTTACCACCATGGGAATCCTTGGGTCTATTTTGGGACCCCATGGATTCACATGGATTTGAAAATGTAAATTTATAAGAATTAATTTAATGTTAAGACAGTTATAACCTAAATATATATCTTTTAAAAAACGGATTTTAATCAAGGGTTATATAACATATATATTTTTATATAAATATTAATTAAAAATATAAATAGAGTTACTACATCATGGTATTTTATTTATAAATTTTAGGCATTAGTTATACATGTTTATTTATGACCCAATTGTGATGTTGTGATTTACTCATTAATTAATGATTCAAATCAATGAATTTATATATAATAAAATAAATTTATTTTTAATATTTTTATTTCTTACAAGTATTTTCTAGTTTAAAATTACATAATATATATGAGTAAATTTCTTTGGTTAGAAATAATAATTTTTTTATGATTTTTTAAAAAGTCATGTATGAATAGTGTCCAAAATTTACCTAATTCATAACATAATAAATAAAATAAATTATTAATTGATATTAAATTCATAAAACTCTAATACTCATCATAATTGTTAATATATGTTTAATTATGTCATTAATAACATTTTGTGGGTTTTTTGACTTGATATGTTAATTATATTAACCTATATCATGTGAATAACATGATATCATGGTAAGACTAAAAAGGCTAAAATATGGGTAAAACCAAACAGATAAGGATTAAAAAAAATAAAAACATAAAAAAACATTATTATATGATTAATATTATAACAAACTTAATCTTATTTTATAATTAAATAAGTTTGGGATCATTTTAAATCGAAATTGAATTTATAATAAATTAATATTTTTGAACTTCCCTAAAGTGCCCTTCTCCTGTCTTATGAATGGCCACCTCATCACTCTCATCATAAATCCATTATTAGGATTAATACTAGGTATATCTTACAAATTTATCTTATAAACATCCCTAGATACACTCTATAGGTTCTGTTATTCTCAAAATAACAACTCTAGTTCCCAAAGAAAAAATTTAAAGGAGGCACGTCGAGGAAAAGGTAATCTCTTCTTCCGATTCATTCAAATTTATTTTTTCTTCTACTTCTTCTTATGTGGTTGTTTCATTATAATTTAATTACATAAGTATCATTAACAAAATTATATGTATTATAAATATGAAACAAACAAATTTCACCTTCTATCCATCCTACGAAAAACAAAACCCCTGAGTGTGTGTACGTATGACTTATTGTCTCCACGCCATTATGTAAACTATTTTGCACCACCACCTTAAATGGATGAGTATAATGGAGAAATAAGAACTATATATGATTATTATAACATGATAATAATTCTGAAATATTATACACCAAACAATTCTTTACCTTTCAATAGCTATGGGAAGGATATCGTCGCCTGTGGATATGTACGACTTACTATCTCCATGACGTAAGGAGATTAAATCTCCATGTTAACCATTCAAGATTGATTATAATATATATATAATAAATAATAATTAAATAAATGAAACAATAATGAAACTGTATATATTTATATATATATATATATATCATTTACTTACTTCAATCCAATTCAATAATGAAATGAAAACAACATTCATGCGTACGTACGGCCAACCGTCTCCATGAACGGTGTATTTTATTTCATCTATCTATATATTATATATATTAATATACTAAATATAATATATATATATATAAATATATATAATTCATATTATACATTCATTATGTAATTAAATATTTATCTAGAGTAATCATATGATGAATAACAAGTCCAAACAAGTACAATTATTATCCAAATAATTTCTTTAACACATAATTGAATAATGAACGGGTAATATAAAGTAGTAAGTGAATAATATATGATATCATAAATATTATTATGGTTCTATTACCAATTAATAATATGTTTAAACCCATATTAAACTAGTATTAGACAAATATGGATGAAACTAGACCTAATGTAAGGGATAATTTTGCAAATCTATTTTTATCCATGATTTTTTATACATAATTATTTACTAGAGGTATTTTCATCATCTATGTCCATGTTTTTAAAAATGATTTTCATAAAATTATTCTCATTCTTATATGTATGTTTACATTAATTTTTACCCATTTTTAACTTTTACT
This sequence comes from Viscum album, assembly GCA_963277665.1. Taxonomy (NCBI): domain Eukaryota; kingdom Viridiplantae; phylum Streptophyta; class Magnoliopsida; order Santalales; family Viscaceae; genus Viscum; species Viscum album. The sequence continues at coordinate 1,882,930,937 of OY728136.1, forward strand.
ACAAGGAATGGATGAAATATTTCTTTTGTTTTCAATATGAGGTACTTTTGGACAGTTCCGGTAAAAGTACGAGGATAATGTTTTTTAACATATATGGCATGAACGGTTTTTTACGTCTACTTAACACATTAATTAAATTTATGATACTGTAAACTATTTTATGATTATTTTCAACTAAATTTATGTATGTTATAATTGCATTAAAATTTTGTGAAAATAAATTGTTTTTGAAGAAGAAATGATATTTTCCTCATGAATTAATTTCACATGTTTTATCAAAATTATTTTACATCTATGATAACATATATATATGTTTATATCACTATTATTAATATGATTTGATTTTTTTTATAATAGAATTAATTTTTATATAGTCCATCTATCTTATATTGATTATGTTATGATGAAATGATGTTTAATAGTCCTATTTTTATTTCATGGGTTATGCTATAATGAATGATTTATGTTTTCGTGGAACATGTAAAAATTATTTCATTAAGAGATGGGTTGTACATTAATCTAACTCTAATAAATTGCGTAAATATTTATATCTCATGAGATATACATTACTAGAATGGAAGGTAATATTGTTTAGTAATACATGGATGGAACGTCAAGTAAACCCTGTTCAGTAATGGATTTTTTCTACTATGCTGGTCTTGGAAGATATACATTGCATACTATGGAAATAATAATATGCTATAATTAAGATTCCACAGTTACATATTTTATTAAAAATCTATTTGATCATGTTTACTACTCTTTTATGATCCAGGAATTACATATTTCCATGATTTATGTCATTTATCATTATTTGTGATGTTTAAACATTATGTTCATTTTTTACATTCAAATGAATATGGTTTGTTTTATTTTCTCCATGTTTACCCTTACTTTTCATTTTATATCACCCTTTTTACGTTTTATATTCCTCAGGATATAAAAAAAATTAGGTAGGAAAATAAAATAAGAAAGATCTTTATCAGAGTTGTTGATGATCTTTCACCATGATTAGATGATTATGTTCCGATTTTCCAAAGGAACAAAACTATTACTATCATTGGGATTTTGATTGTGTCTTGTATTAATTATTCCGAAAAGGAAATGTTAACTCCTTGTACCTCAAGCTTGGGTTTCTGAAAATGTGATTCATTACCCTCATTTTGTGGGATCTTTTTCTGTTTATTGGGTAGGTGGTGAAAATTTATTACTATTTAGATCATCCACTATAGATAACAATGATAAATAACCTGCTTCATTTATATAATCCATGAATGTATCTATATGATCTATATGATGTTCTTGGAAAGAGGGATCTTAATGATGTACATGAATTTTCCATAACAGATCATCATGTTTTGGTACTTAGTTATTAAACCATGGTACATTAGGGAAGGTAGAATTCATTGGTTCGAGTGTTATTGTATCACAATTATGATTCTCATGTGATGTGGGAGAGGGAGGCTCTAATGATGGACTATTGGATTCATCATTTTAGCATAGAGTGTTCTTAATGAAAATTTCTATACATAAGAAGTTTCTTTGGGGGGGGGGTTGTAACATATTATTACTTTTCTAGGGAATTCATAATCACCAGTTTTGAACATGCTTTCTTTGGGATTCGTTTTTAAATATTTATGGTCATATTTTTATAAAATTTTGAATTTTATGGGATTTTTATGGTAGGTGAGTGGTTTTAAAAACCATTATCCCAACAAGGAATAAATCATGCATCTTGTAAAAAAGTGTTCACATCTATATGCACAGTTTTACTAAACATGCCACCATTTGTAAAAAACTCTTCATATATTAATTTTCAATCTATAATTTAAATTTGGAAACCCTCAAACACTTTCTTTAATTTCTTGTTGGGCTGGTAAAACCTTAATAAATTTTATTATGTCTGGTAGGCTCTTAAGAGGATATTTTTTCACATCCACACCCCTCTATAAGTAAACCAACTATAGTAAAATGACATTGGATATCATCCTTGTAATTTTTCTTATCCCATTCAATTTATCCTATTCACACTCTTTTATATACCTCATATGGTTTTATAGATCAATATGATTTTATAGGATCTAATCCCTAGTTTTTAAATCATGATTTTAGATTTGATTATTATATCTTTGTTTCAAAAATTCATTTGGAATATTCCCAATTATATATATGAGTTTCATGATCTAATTATTCTAATGTAGGTGGTTATATTTATGAGGACCAAATCAGATACGCATAAATTACTTGATATAAATTCAATTTAAAATAATGATTTCTAGATTATAATTTAAAAAATCAATTATTTTATTGAAAATTTAAATACCATTGAAATAATGATTTTTAATTGATAAGACACAAAATATGTAAAAACCCTGTATTCCACATAATTCTAGGATTTTGTGAAATTGTAAGAATAATTATGATATTTATATTATAGTATATTAATTTTGGAACGTATTTGATTAATTTTATTTCAATGGTGAATTTGAGAAAAATTGATAAATATGGTTTTGATTTAAATCATGTGATTTTATCTTAGGAAAAGTCATTATTTCAATGAAAACACATATATAAGTGACTAAATTGAAGTTATAATATTTTAAATGGATTAATGGGATCAATTTTAATTTAAAAAGGAATAAAAAACTCCCATCATTTAGTGTTTGTAGAGAACATTAAATCCTAGGTAGTTATTAGGTAATTCAGGAAAACACTCTATAGATGATTTATGAAACTAACAATATCTATCCAGAAATTCAAATACTCTATGAGATGGTGATGAGTCATCTTTGACCTATGTTATTAGTATGTGCATAAGAAAATTTATATGATAACTATTTGAGTCCGAGGAGTCCCTCTTCCTTAAAATATCATACCCTTTTGGTGACTAACATGATTCTTGTTGTTGGTATTTGAAATATATTTCATTGTTTATAATCTATTTTACACATGGAATATATATTTATATAAACTATTTTAAGAAAGATTTTATTAATATTTTCTTTTAAATAATTTATATATGTTAATATATAATGTATTCATTTATTAAAATATAATTTTATCCTACCATAACTATTTATTTAAAATTAACACTATTTGTTTTGAAAATTAATTTTTGGAATATTATTATGGAATAATTGGTGAGACTGTATTGGGATTTTACCTCACAGTAGACGTATTACTTCAGGTGTTTGAATAATATCATCATCCAAGTTCAAGAAAGGGTTTTGGAACAATTGGAAGAGGTAGTAGAAATTTATCCTTGTCTTGGAGAGTTTTCTCCATTGGGACATGAGAATTTATAATATTTTCTTGTATTTTGTGGTTTTACTTTGGTTTTTACACCTGTCTGTCACATGGTACCCTTCTCCCAATGGATTTTTATTGTATCCATACTATCATGTATAAATTACTTCTTCTATGTTTGTGTAAAATTTATTCCTACATTCATAAATCATGATGGAAGGTCCTTGTCACCCAAATGTGGGGATCCGGAACACTCGAATGGATATGTTAGTAAAAGATCAATTATTCGGTTACTAGGTCACCTAGGATAGTTCGTGAAATCAAATTTTGGATGGGAATTGGTACTTTATCTTATATTTGAGTGGAACTCTCTATAATGACTGGGCATGGGTCATATACCAATTAATAGAAAGGAACCGTACATCTAGGTTGGACATGTACCATCTTCATATTACTAGTGTGACACCCTCCTACTTGGATATGTCAAGGGTCCACTATTGATAATGAGTGTAACCCTCCTCTAGAACCCGCTATGGTTCCTTGACTATCGGAGTTGAACCCTCCTCCAGTGATAGAGTATGGGTTATATAGAAACCTTCTGAGTAGAACCCTCATTTTATATCAGGTCATTGGTCATATTCTTAGATATTAAGTCCCCTCAATTATGTCTCCCAATTTTGAGTTGTGTCATGGTTTTAAAATCTATTTTTATAGGAAAAAAGATGTGGGGAATCATTGATTCACCATTGGAACACATGGATCTATTTCTTATGATAGGATGTGAGATGGATATTATCTTTCTCTTCTGATTATGCATATTTTTTTAGAGTATGTATATCTATGTCCATTTCATTTGATAATTTACTATCATTATATTGGTTGAGATGTCAGTCTAATCCTATTATGTCTCTCACTGCACCCCCGACCCCTTAAGCTATCGAGACATCCAACTAGGTATGTATTAATCAGCCATACATGGTATTTTCCATCATGTTTCATGTCTTTTGTAGACTATGTATAGGTTGGTGGCAAATACAATTGAGTATATAGATACCAGTTGAATTTGACCACATATGGTGGCATGGTCTTGGATATTCATTTTTCGGATCACTCATCATTTTCTTCAACAGATTTTTAAAGATGAGAAAACTCTATGGTTGTTAAGGTATTTTTAAACATTATATTTCTGTTTTCACTATTTTACTCTCATTATTCCATATAGGTTTTGCAAATATTATTTTTAATTTAGATGTTGAATCATTTTCATTTATTCCTCTACAATTATGAATGGATATGTTCATGTGTATGTGTATAAGTACATTATAAAATGGCATCCCATATTAATTATGCCTCTATACACTTTTCGACAGCCTATGGCCTATAGAGGTGGGGTTGGGGAAGTTGCGCCTTGATCCCCATTGCGTCATTCCTTGAATGATTGGTTTCGTAGATGTTAATTACGTAAGGAATTTTTTGGATTTACCCAATTATAATTATTTGGTTTTAATTTAGGGGAATATGGATAAGGTTTGTTTTGTCCACCTTTTAGAACATGGAACCCAGTGCTGGTGCAGACATCTGACGTATCGATTCACCATGACTCTGACTAACGGATTATCAAATTGTCATAATGAGACATTTTTTGTATTGAAAATTGTTACATTCATCATACATTTTTTATTCCTAAACTATACATCTGGAAATATATCCCCATTATATATATACACATTTTCCTATTACGCATCTTGATTATATTTTTAAATGCCTCCATGATGAAAAACTGCATTGGTTACCAATTCCATATCATGAAGAAGATTAAGTTAGTTATGAGGACTACATTTATGGTACATCCTATGATGATAATCCTTAAAGTGGATAGGGAGTAGTGAATCCACCTATATATTAGTAGATAATGCCATCAGAGATGGTTGATAAATTACACATGCCTAAAAAAGTCTGTGAGTTGCAGTAACATAGGACGTTGAGTATTCCTGGTGAGACAGATCCCCAGGTGATCAATAATTAGATATATTTGGTGATCCACATTTTACGAATTATCATGAATCCAATCGCTCAGGTTATATTGAGGATATCTATATTCTTCAAAGGAATATTTTGCCATTGGTGGACTCTAGTTACACATATTTTTATGGACTCGACACTCTCATGGACTGACTTCTGGAAGATGTTTCATGAGGAATACTACCACTCTTTAATTCAATCTATTAAAATTCAATTATACGTAGAGTATTGGGATGAAGGGGTGATAGAGGATGAGTATGTTTTGTGGTTCACAATACTTATGTGGTACCCCCTCAACAAGATTTTGTATGGCTATTTTTAGTGGGGATATTCTATAAAGGGATCCATAGAGAAATATATTCCATTATGTCACCCTTATGAATCACTAATTATGAAAGGGTGTTGTAGTGGGTGTTGGAAATAGAGATATTACATTAAATATAGGATAGTTATCTGGAGGAAGGTGTTGGAATTTTGGGGTTGAGTCATCTGCAACAACTCACATGTGAAAGTCTATGAGACCAGGGTGTATAAGATCATCCCAATATTAGACTCGAGAACCTGTTTAGGAAAAGGACATAGAATAAAAACATACAATAGATTAAAATAACCATCCATGTGATAGGAAATTTCACATGTATCATGATTTACAAACCTTATCAGATGAGGATAACATGAATATAGTAGATGGACACCCATTCTAGAGGTAGGACGATGATCATAGATCTCCCAGGTGTTGGAAGGTTCCCCCCTTGGAAAATAGTGTTGTAAGAGGATTAGGTGGAACTCATAGAGTTGGATATGTGTTTGGTGGAAGACACTATGGGATAAATCCACCAAAACCATCAGTAAACCAATTTAAGTATCATAGAGTAGGTGGTTGGGGCCATAGACAGCTGTAGGATATTGACTCATATGACCAATCATAACACGATGTTATTAGACATATAGTCATTGATTATTATATTCACAATTAGGTCGTAGTATATACTATTGCAAGTAATTATCTTATATATTCACTGCATATATGATATCTAGTGGTCATACAATATATTCATTATCCCATTAACCTTTTATAGAAATCCTTATAGAGAATTGATCATCATCATATTTTATCTTCTTGGAGTGCGTGTTATCTCATGGTAGAGAGAGGGTCTCATGGGAATATTTTTTATGCTTGATGGAACCCTATGGAATCATCTTTTGTATTTATTAGTCATCCACAGTCTGAACCCAGATTGAATATCACCACAGATGATTCAGCTTCCTTCCCACCATTGGGGAAATATTATTATTTATGAGAAATAGATATAACATGGCAGGAGAGGTGGGGATTTCTAGAAAGAGGCTACAACCCATTATCTATCTGTTAGAGAGTGTATATCATGGTAATGAAGGTTTTTCTAGAATCTATACTTTTTCAATGTCGTATGATTTTTGTACATCTTATCTGATGATGTTCAAGGACTACCACTGAGGTGGGAGATTGAGTTTGGTGTCGACATGCATCCCAGGACCACTTAGATATCATTAAGGTGTATGTGATCAATCCTTATATTATTTTTTAGGTAAGGATATTGTTTTAATTCTTTCTAGGGAGGGTATTATTCGACACAATCTGTCCCCCTAGAATGTATAAGTGTTGTTAATGAAAAATGCAGACTAGATCTCATGGATTTGAATGATTAATCATGACTTGAACCATGCCACAATAATGAAAACATTAACCATTAAATGGATTAATGATTTATTTGATTAATTGAGATATGATATATAGTTCCTAATGACCAATATCCAATCCAACTACCACTCAAGGAGTGTTTATGTGGCTGATATTTTGAATATGAAATTCTAATTTTTCTACAGACACTATGAGTTCTTGATGATGTCTATAGGTTTAGAGAATTCCTTTGTCATGTTTATGGATTTTATGAACCAGATCTTCTATCCTTACAAGGAATGATTAGTATTTTCACTCATTGATGACATACTAATATACTCTTCTTCAAAGGAGTATCATCCATGGAACATGAATATGATTATATATTTTGATTAGGAGAAAAATTATTATGGTAATCTCTCGAAGTGATAGTTCTATATCCATGGGTATAAATTCATGAGGAAGGTTATTTATGAGCCGGGAATAGCATTGGAGATAGTTAATATTGATTCGGTTTTTTATTGGATTCCACGAAAGACAGCATCATGGGTGCATAGATTTTATGGCTTAGTAGGGTAATAAATGAGGTTTTCTAAATTTTTTTGGATGATTATAACCCATATGACTACCTTGAAATTTAATGGGATGTTTTTTACCTAGATTAAGATGTTCGAGGGTGCCTTAAATAATATGGTAAAAGTATGGATGTATTCTCCAATTTTTATACTACCATATGTGTAACATCCCAAGTAATTAATGAATAATATATATTTTTATCTATGTTTATTAATGATTAAGATAGTGTTATAGAGGCTTAAAATGAAAATTAATACAATCTTATGCATGGAATACACTAATATTCTTAAAAGAATGTTTTAGTGCCTTTTGATGGCAAACCATTTTTGAATCTATATTTTGACAATTTTATAAACTATGTTTTTCAAAATAAACTTATTCTTTATTATTGGGACATCAAAATTTACTTTGTGAATTTTTGGTATTTTTCTGACAATGTTCATTTTTTAATGAATAGTGAAAAATACTGCATTTTACATCAAAACTACTTTTTAATCTAATTTATTTATATGATTAGATTATGTTTTGAATTGGTTTTGAAGTGAAATTAGAATATATTTTTACCATTTTATCCAATGGTGGTCATTGGAATCAATTTCACTTTGAAATTAGACTTAAACTGGTGTCAATCTTTTGATACATATTGTTTTGTAAAAACACGCTATTTGCTCTGGCAGCGGGAATTAATTATTGAATTAATTAATGTGACTTATATGATTTGAATTTTGTAAAATGGACTTCATTTTTGAATTCGTAATATCAAATATAGCTTAGGGTGAATTTTTGGTAATTTTCTAAAAAACTTCAATTTTTGATGAATAGTGAAACCACTAAGTGGTAATCAAGCAAACTGATTTTTCAGTTAAATGAAAGTTTACACAAATGTGTATTGAATTTTGAAAAACCGACATACATGGTTGTCCTTAATAAGTAAAATGTGGTTCAATGAGATTATAATAATTTTTGGTTAATAGTAACTTATTAAGTTCTTAATCGCGATTATTGGTAATTAGGGTAGTTTAAGGTATAAATAATGCTTTAATAATAGGAAATGACCTAGACACATGTCCCAACATTATTGGTTGTGTCATGTCCGACCAAGACAAGCCATGGGTCAACATGGGGACCCCATGGAGACATTTTGTTTGGGAAATGACATAAATATCTTTTTATTTAATGTTAAAGTGAAAATGACACTAACATAAATTGTTTTACTAAAATAATTTTTTAGTGGGGTTATACAAGTCCAAATTTTGATTATAAATAGTAATTGGAAAGCTAAAAAGAATTCCTACATCATAGTATTTTTTTTATAATTTTTAGACATTATATATTTTAAATTATATATGACATAATAATGATGCAGCGATGACATCATTATTTGACGATTTAAATAAAATGGAAAGATAATGAAAAATCTATGAAATACACATGTCCAAAACTTATTGGATGAGTGGATTTCGAAGCCTTATCACCCTATCCACGAATTATATCAATGTGGGACCTTTTGAAACCGAAACACATTTTCAAATAATGTAATATTTCTTTACTTTCCAAAAGTGCCTCACCTCTCCTCTTATAAAAGGCCCCCACCTCTACCTCATTTCACACACTACTCAAGCCTTTGGCTCGGTCAAACCCTGCCCATTTACTCTCTCCACATCCCTATCCTCATCATAGAGGATTCCCTTTGGTCATAATCCTTTCAAAGGAAGCATTTAGGCTCAAATCAAAAGGAGTTACACTTTTTAAGGTAATTCGTTCTCTCATGTTCATTTGTTTTATTTTTCTTCTCCAACCCCCTAAACTCTTTTTATTTACTTTTTTTGTAACAACACCAGTATCTTCAATATACTAGGATGTTGTTATATTATTTATTTTAGCCACACTCTCACACAACTTCATCAAATGGTTAAAGAACATACAGTTTCCGTGGATGGCGAAATTCTGCCTCCAGAAACGATGATTGTTCAACACTCATTTAACACCTTCAAAGGTGGCCATTATGATGTCACTATTTTTATATATGATATATAATATGTTTATGTTTTCCTTAAGCTTCTGTTTTTTTCATTTTGGGCATACCTTTATGGTTTCCATTATGGGTAAACACGATATCTTCATTTTAGGAAGTGCGGACTACAGCCCCCTAAGAGCGATTTGATTCGTTAATACCATATGTGGGATGTGTAAAGGATAAAGTTAATGATATTATATATGTTATTATACTGGAATTATAATATACTCTTATATCATTATGATTCCATTCCAGAAAATATGAAATAGAAATGGAAGTAGCGTTCATGCGTACGTACGGCTTACCGTCTCCATGAACGGTGCATTTCATTTCTTACCTCTAAATTATGTAATATTATAAATGCATGTATTTACTGGATATATATGACATATATGATATCTAAATCATGAATACCATTCTGGATATAATGATCCTTTGACCAAATTAACAACATGTAAGTGTAAGAAGTCTATTTTTGACTTAAGAACCAAATACCGACAAAATGAACATTATTAACTTAACTGATTACATGATGTTCATAACATGGTATAAAAGGAATAATGAACTTCAAAAAGATTCATAATCAAGTAGAGATTAACTCAAGTTTATTATTCATGAGATTAAAGAACGGTCAGGTCAAGTCAGATACGAGGTATGGGACTTCGTCTCAATCTCCTTTCATTGAGGCATATTTTGTTTTATACACAACTTTCTTTTATACGGTGTATAAACCCCTTTTACTTTTACGTTTATTCAAAAGGAATCTTTTTTATATGAAGCGTTTACTAAACGACAAAATGGATTGTTTTTGTCGTACGTATGCGGCGACAACGACTTCTCCGCCGTCGTGACCGTTATTTGAGTTTCGGCTTCCTCTACAAGCCATACCTTCTTTTTAAAAGAAAAATAAATACCATGTTTTACTTTTCTTTTATTTTAGTATTGAAAATGGTTTTCATAATGTTTTTATATCAATGTGTTGTATTGATATCTCATGATTGAAATGTGGAAATTTTATGTTTCCTTTATGCATGTTTTATGTGATATGATTATGTTATGGTTCTTGGGAATTATTATAAAGACAGGTGGTTCCGTGATAAACTAAGGGCGGGTGAGCCCGTTATAGCTCTCCAATGCATTGGGTAACGCGAAGGAGTGAAACGTTAAGGTTTATCCGAAGAGGTTTTAGGGAATATACTGTGATGGGTATTCCAAACGTAACCAAGAGGGTTACTCCCTACGTAAGAATGTTATGAATGCCTCAAGTTACCTTTATGTCTTATGATTTCTATGATTTATTCGTGATTTTATGAGGTATGTTAAAGTGCCAATGTTTTATGGGTAATGTATGATTTGATTCTTATGTATATATGAACTCATGTTTCCTTTCCATGTTTTTTTAATAACCCATACTGAGTTTTTATGCTCATCCCATGTTTTTGAAATGTTTTTCACAGGTCAAGGGAAAGGTACATGATAAGATGATAGAGTCAAGGATGTTTCAAGAATTATTCCATGTTTTATTTTAAATGTGTTTCCATTGATGGGAATGAAGAATACTATCTTTATGTAACCACTTTGTCTATATGTGGAATGTAATGCAAGTTTTATGATCTAATTCTCTAAAACTCTAAACCCGAAAAGATCCTCAATGTGTAATATTGTAATAACTCAAGATTAAGTAAGGTTTAAGGCAGGGGCCTTATAGTTGGTATCAGAGGTCGGTTTAGATAACTTTAGGAGTTAGAATTATATTAAATGATTATCCAAAAATATTTTTTTTAAAATGATATAGCATTTAAAGATTACCATGTTGCTTCATCTAAGACATGTTTGTTCAGAATGGTTTTCCGCAGAGGAAACAGGGAAGTAGTGCTAGGAAGGCATATAGAAGGAAATAACCTTCCAAATCAGCATCCAGAAATGGTCGGAATTGGAACTGAACAGTTTGTTGCAGTAATTGCGCAGTTGACTCAAGAGATAAATGGCGGTGGTATCCATGCACGAGATCAGCCAGATCAACCGCAGAGGAACATGTCGATGGTGGAACATTTCATGAGGAAACATCCCCCATCATTCCGAGGATCATCTGACCCTGTGCTAGCTGAAGGGTGGATTAAAGCACTGGAGAAGATTTTTGATGTCATGGGGTGTTCAGACAATCAAATGGTTAGTCTTGTTATTTACCGTTTGGATGGTGAAGCAGATCAGTGGTGGTCTATGGTTAAAAATATCGGGGACGCCGATGATATTGATGCTCTTGACTGGGATGAATTCAAAGGTATGTTTCTTGAGAAATATTTTCCTAAGGAAGTTCGACTTAGGATGGAAAAGCAATTCTTGGAATTGAGGCAAGAGGAAGACTCAGTGGCTGCCTATGAAGAAAGTTTCACTCGATTGGCAAGGTATGCTCCAAATTTTATCCGAGACCTTGATAGTAAAATCAATCGTTTTTACTCAGGATTAAAGCCAAAATATCGAAGGGCATTAGCTTCTCTTGAGTTTAAAAGTTATGAAAAGCTTGTTCTATGTGCTGAGAAGGTGGAAATGGAGTTTTCCGATGACCGAGTTTTCTATAACAACCAGCAGAAGAAGAGACCGAGGTGGTAGGAGAAAGGTAAGAATTCTTCAAAAAAGTCTGATGGTAAGAGAACTAAGTTTCCAGTTTGTGATAAATGTGGCAAAAGGCATGCTAGGGAATGTCTTCTGAATTCTGGAAAGTGATACTGATGTGGTAAGATGGGACATAAGGCTCGTGATTGCACTGAAAAGGATCAAGGTGAAGGTAAGAACAAATTTTACTTACAGTTGGTGAAATGTTATAAGTGCAATGAGATGGGTCACTATGCAAACGAGTGTCTGACAAGGAGCTTGAGTGATGGGAAGCAGTTAGACTACAAGCAGAAAGGGGTGGTGAAATCCTTTGCAACTACTTCAGTAGATGTCGGTCCATCAAATGAAGTTGTATCAGGTACTTTGTTTGTTTTTTCAGATTATTCCGGTGTGGTGTTTGATTCGGGGTCTACACATTCTTTCATCTCTGAAACCTATTCTAGTAAAATGGGAATACCATCTCAAGAAATGACTCCTGAACTTTTGGTAAAAACACCTGGGGGAAGTGTCGAGGCAAAAAGAATTTATAAGAATCTTCCTATCCTTATCTGTGGAAAGAACCTACTTGCAAACCTTATTGTTCTACCTCTAGTAGAGTTTGATGTTATCCTGGGTATGGATTGGCTCTCAATTTACCATGCTAAGATTGACTGTAGAGCTAAAGAAGTTTCTTTTCAGAAAGACTTTCAGTTTGTTTACAAGAATGAACCCTTACTTTTGATAACATATCAAGAGGCCGAGAAACTTGTAAAAGATGGAAATGAATGTTACCTTGCACACATCGTTGAAAATAAAGGAACTGTTCAGATTAATGATGTGCCAGTGGTAAATGAGTATCCTGATGTTTTTCCTGATGAGTTTCCCGGAATAATACCAGATCGGGAAGTTGAGTTTACTGTTGAATTAGTTCCTGATACTAAGCCAATTTCAAAACCCCCTTATCGAATGGCACAAATTGAACTTTTAGAGTTGAAGGATAAATTGCAAGATTAATTAGAGAAAGGTTTCATTAGACCTAGCACATCACCATGGGGTGCCCCTGTTTTATTTATTAAAAATAAAGATGGTTCTATGAGACTTTGCATTGACTATAGATCCTTGAATAATATCACTGTTAAGAAAAAATATCCTTTGCCTCATATCGATGATTTGTTTGATCAGCTCCAGGGAGCTCAGTTTTTTTCAAAGATTGACTTGAGATCGGGGTACAATCAGCTGAAGGTCAAGGAGGCAGATATTCCGAAGACCGCGTTCCGTATGAGATATGGCCATTATGAATTTGTAGTAATGCCTTTTGGGCTAACCAATGCACCTGCTGTATTCATGGACTTAATGAATAGATTTTTCCATGAGTTCATGGATAAGTTTGTGGTGGTTTTCATTGATGATATTTTGGTGATTTCTAAAAGTAAAAAGGAGAATGAAAAGCATTTAAGGGTTACCTTGCAAACCTTAAATGAAAATAAACTGTATGGGAAATTCAGAAAGTGTGAGTTTTGGTTGCAAAAAATTTCTTTCCTTGGTCACATTGTTTCTAAATATGGAATAACTGTTGATCCTGCAAAAAAAAAGTTGTGGAAGAATGGACAAGACCCACAAATGTAACCAAGATTCGTCGCTTCCTTGGTTTGGCGGGCTATTACCGAAGGTTTGTTAGAAATTTTTCACGGTTATCTAGTCCAATGACTAAGCTAACTCGGAAGGGTGTTAAGTTTATCTGGACAAAAGAATGTGATGATTGTTTTCAGGAATTGAAAAGAAGATTGGTGAATGCTCCAGTTTTGGAACTACCTTCCAGGAATGGTGAGTTTGTTATATACAGTGATGCTTCATTGAAAGGACTTGGTTGCGTCCTAATGCAGAATGATCAGGTAATTGCTTATGCTTCACGATAGTTGAAAACTCATGAGGTAAATTACCCTACACATGATTTGGAATTAGTTGCTGTTGTTTTTGCTTTAAAAATTTGGAGGCATCATTTGTATGGAGTAAAGAGTGAAATATATACCGATCACAAAAGTTTAAAGTATATATTCACTCAGAAAGAGTTAAACATGAGACAGAGGAGATGGCTAAAATTAATCAAGGATTATGATTGTACAATTAATTACCATCCGGGAAAAGCAAATAAAGTGGCTGATGCTTTGAGTCGAAAAAGTAATGCTTCATTAACAATGTTGTGTTTGGAACGTGATCCTTTGGTTAAGGATTTGATGAACTTTGGCATAGAAGTTGTTGGTGCAGGAAGTCCTTCTGTTTTGTTTCATGTATCAGTGAGATCATCTCTATCAGATAGAATCAAGCAAGCACAGAAGCAAGACAGTGAGTTGCAGAAAAGGGTAGAGCTGGTTCAGAAAGGTAAGTTTCCTGAATTCAACATTGATAATGATTGCGTTTCGAGATTTGGGAAGAGATTGTGTGTGCCTTGTGATTCATAGTTGAAGAGAGAGTTGTTATGTGAAGCTCATAGTTCTCCGTTTTCAGTTCATCCAGGCAGTAATAAGATGTATAGAGATCTGCGGGAGTATTACTGGTGGGATGGAATGAAAAGAGATATTGCTGATTTTACTGTGAATTGTTTGACATGTCAACAGGTTAAAGCAGAGCGGCAGTTACCGAAAGAGATGCTTCAGCCTTTACCAGTGCCAGAGTGGAAATGGGAGAATATATCCATGGAATTTGTTGTTGGATTACCGAAGACATCTCGAGGTAATAATGCAATCTGGGTTATTGTTGATCGCTTGACCAAATATGCTCATTTCCTTTCTATACGATATACTTTCTCTCTTGATCAACTTTCCCGTTTGTATCTTAAAGAGATAGTCAGGTTACATGGAGTTCCTCTGTCCATTGTATCAAATCGTGATCCCAGGTTTACTTCTAACTTTTGGAAAGGCCTTCAGAAGTCGTTGGGTACTGAATTAAATTTTAGTACAGCTTTTCATCCTCAATCAGATGGGCAGCCAGAACGAACAATTCAGACATTGGAGGATATGCTACGAGCTTGTTCTATGGATTATCAGGGAAGTTGGGACCAACATCTTTCTTTGGTTGAGTTTTCATATAATAACAGTTTTCATTCCAGTATACAGATGGCACCATTTCAGGCATTATATGGGAAGCGGTGTCGAACTCCAGCTTTCTGGGATGAAGTGGGTGAAAGGAAGTGGATGGGACCAGAATTGGTAGAAGAGATGGCAGAAAAAGTTCAGCTGATTCAGAAACACATGAGAACAGCTCAGAGCAGGCAGAATAGTTATGCGGATAACCGGAGGAAGGATCTATCTTTCGAGGTAGGTGATCATGTTTTTCTCAAGGTTTCTCCTTGGAAAAGTGTGATGAGATTTGGTAAGAAAGGAAAGTTAAGTCCAAGGTTCATTAGACCATATGAAATTCTGGAGAGAGTTGGATTAGTTGCATACTGAGTGGCTTTACCTCCGAGTTTATCTCAGTTACACAATGTTTTTCACGTTTCGATGTTGAGAAAGTATATGCCAGATCCATCTCATGTTTTGAGTCCAGAGGTAGTTCAGCTGGAAGAGAACCTATCTTATGAGGAACAACCGGTCCAGATTCTTGACCACAGGGAGCAAGTGTTACGGAATAAGGTGATTAAGCAGGTAAAGGTTTTGTGGAAAACCCACATGATTGAAGAGGCAACATGGGAATCTGAAAATGCAATGAGGGATAAGTACCCCCATTTATTCGATAAGTAAATAAATTGCGGGGATGCAAATTTCTAAAGGGGGGAAGGATGTAACATCACAAGTAATGAATAATAGATATTTTTATCTATGTTTATTAATTATTAAGATAGTGTTATAGAGGCTTAAAATGAAAATAAATACAATCTTATGCATGGAATACACTAATATTCTTAAAAGATTGTTTTAGTGCCTTTTGATGGAAACCCATTTTTAAATCTATATTTTGACAATTTTATAAACTATGTTTTTCAAAATAAACTTATTTTTTATGATTGGGACATCAAAATTTACTTTGTGTGAATTTTTGGTATTTTTCTGACAATGTTCATTTTTTAATGAATAGTGAAAAATACTGCATTTTACATCAAAACTACTTTTTAATCTAATTTATTTATTTGATTATATTATGTTTTGAATTGGTTTTGAAGTGAAATTAGAATATATTTTTACCATTTTATCCAATGGTGGTCATTGGAATCAATTTCACTTTGAAATTATACTTAAACTGGTGTCAATCTTTTGATACTTATTGTTTTGTAAAAACACGCTATTTGCTCTGGCAGCGGGAATTAATTAGTGAATTAATCAATGTGACTTATATGATTTGAATTTTTTAAAATGGACTTCATTTTTGAATTAGGAATATCAAATATATATTAGGGTGAATTTTTGGTAATTTTCTGAAAAACTTCAATTTTTGATGAATAGTGAAACCACTAAGTGGTAATCAAGCAAACTGATTTTTCAGTTAAATGAAAGTTTACACTAATGTGTATTGAATTTTGAAAATCCGAAATACATGGTTGTCATTAAGAAGTAAAATGTGGTTCAATGAGATTATAATAATTTTTGGTGAATAGTAACTTATTAAGTTCTTAATCGCGATTAGTGGTAATTAGGGTAGTTTAAGGTATAAATAATGCTTTAATAATAGGAAATGACCTAGACACATGTCCCAACCTTATTGGATGTGTCATGGACGACCAAGAAAAGCCATGGGACAACTTGGGGACCCCATGGAGACATTTTGGTTGGGAAATGACATAAATAACTTTTTATTTAATGTTAAAGTGAAAATGATACTAACATAAATTGTTTTACTAAAATAATTTTTTAGTGGGGTTATACAAGTCCACATTTTGATTATAAATAGTCATTGGAAAGCTAAAAATATTTCCTACATCATAGTATTTTGTTTATAATTTTTAGACATTAAATAAATTAAATTATATATTACATAATAATGATGCAGCGATGACATCATTATTTGACGATTTAAATAAAATGGAAAGATAATGCAAAATCTATGAACTACACATGTCCAAAACTTATTGGATGAGTGGCGTTCGAAGCATTATCACCTTATCCACGAATTATATCAATTTGGGACCTTTTTAAACAGAAACACATTTTCAAATAATGTAATATTTCTTTACTTTCAAAAGTGCCCCTCATCTCCTCTTATAAAAGGCCCCCACCTCTACCTCATTTCACACACTACTCAAGACTTTGGCTCGGCCAAACCCTGCCCATTTACTCTCTCCACATCCCTATCCTCATCCTAGAGGAGTCCCTTTGGGAAGATTCCTTTCAAAGGAAGCCTTTAGGCTCAAATCAAAAGGAGTTACACTTTTCAAGGTAATTTGTTCTCTCATGTTCATTTGTTTTATTTTGCTTCTCCAACCCCCTAAACTCTTTTTATTTACTTCTTTTGTAACAAAACCAGTATCTTCAATATACTAGGATGTTTTTATATTATTTATTTGAGCTACACTCTCACACAACTACATCAAATGGTTAAAGAACATACGGTTTCCGTGGATGGCGAAATTCTGCCTCCCGAAACGATGATTGTTCAACACTCATTTAACACCTTCAAAGGTGGCCATTATGATGTCACTATTTTTATATATGATATATAATATGTTTATGTTTTCCTTAAGATTCTGTTTTTTTTCATTTTGGGCATACCTTTATGGTTTCCATTATGGGTAAACACGATATCTTAATTTTAGGAAATGCGGACTACCGCCCCCTAAAAGCGATTTGATTCGTTAATACCCTATGTGGGATGTGTAAAGGATAAAGTTAATGATATTATATATGTTATTATACTGGAATTATAATATACTCTTATATAATTATGATTCCATTCCAGAAAATATGAAATAGAAATCGAAGTAGTGTTCATGCGTACGTACGGCTTACCGTCTCCATGAACGGTGCATTTCATTTCTTACCTCTAAATTATGTAATATTATAAATGCATGTATGTACTAGATATATATGACATATATGATATCTACATCATGAATACCATTCTGTATATAATGAACCTTTGACCAAATTAACAACATGTAAGTGTAAGAAGTCTATTTTTGACTTAAGAACCAAATACCGACAAAATGAACATTATTAACTTAACTGATTACATGATGTTCATAACATGGTATAAAAGGAATAATGAACTAGAAAAAGATTCATAATCAATTAGAGATTAACTCAAGTTTATTATTCAGGAGATTAAAGAACGGTCAGGTCAAGTCGGATACGAGGTATGGGACTTCGTCTCAATCTCCTTTCATTGAGGCATATTGTGTTTTATACACAACTTTCTTTTATACGGTGTATAAACCCCTTTGACTTTTACGTTTATTCAAAAGGAATATTTTTTATACGAAGCATTTACTAAATGACAAAAGGGAATGTTTTTGTCGTACTTATGCGGCGACAACGACTTCTCTGCTGTCGTGACCGTTATTTGAGTTTCGGCTTCCTCTACAAGCCATACCTTCTTTTTAAAAGAAAAATAAATACCATGTTTTACTTTTCTTTTATTTTAGTATTGAAAATGATTTTCATAATGTTTTTATATCAATTTTTTGTATTCATATCTCATGATTGAAATGTGGAAATTTTATGTTTCCTTTATGCATGTTTTATGTGATATGATTATGTTATGGTTCTTGGGCATTATTATGAAGACGGGTGGTTCCGTGATAAACTAAGGGCGGGTGAGCCCGTTATAGCTCTCCAATGCATTGGGTAACGTGAAGGAGTGAAACGTTAAGGTTTCTCCGAAGAGGATTTAGGGAATATACTGTGATGGGTATTCCAAACGTAACCAAGAGGGTTACTCCCTACGTAAGAATGTTATGAATGCCTCAAGTTACCTTTATGTCTGATGATTTCTATGATTTATTCGTGATTTTATGAGGTATGTTAATGTGCCAATGTTTTATGGGTAAAGTATGATTTCATTCTTATGTATATATGAACTCATGTTTCCTTTCCATGTTTTTTTATAACCCATACTGAGTTTTTGTGCTCATCCCAAGTTTTTGAAATGTTTTTCACAGGTCAAGGGAAAGGTACATGATAAGATGTTAGAGTCAAGGACGTGTCATGAATTAATCCATGTTTTATTTTAAATGTTTTTACATTGATGGGAATGAAGAATACTATCTTTATGTAACCACTTTGTTTATATGTGGAATGTAATGCAAGTTTTATGATCTAATTCTCTAAAACTCTAAACCAGAAAAGATCCTCAATGTGTAATCTTGTAATAACTCAAGATTAAGTAAGGTTTAAGGCTGGGGACTTATAATATGAATACAAGTAGTGCATTGTGTTTTTTAATTCCACTAATGCTGGTCTCTGAAACGTGTTACTATAGTGGTAGGCATTTTTCACATATTGGTCATGTAAATTGATACCCAAGGAGAATAAGTACATGAATTATAACATAGATTTGGTGTTGGTACTATTCACTCTAATTATGTGTTGGAAGTATCTTAATGTCTAACACATTATGATTTACCCATACCATCAGAGTCTCAGGTATATAGAGAGACATGATCCTGAGGAATAGGTGATGAATGATGCTCTTATATGACTATGTATCTGTGATAGTCTATACATTGGTGAAGGGAAACATGGTATAATAATAACATAGAAGGATTTCCAGGGATGATATAGTGGTGGTGTCATTTGATAAGTAATATTTCTTGCAACTAACCCTAGATGTGTAGGATGGTGCATATTTTCTTACATTAACAGAGATTACTCTTCTACTCATCTAGAATGAATGATATTCCCTATTGGGATACATTGACTCTGAGGTATTTCATGAGTAGATATTCATAGAATATTAACAAATTGGATTTATGAATTAGGTAATCATTTCATCATTTATATTATATGGATGGATTTTTTAGTCATGATTTGGGAAGAGGTGTTGACCTATTTTCAAACAACATCTTTAGTTTTATATCCATGATTTTGTAATATGTCTGGAAACCATTATTGAGAGTTTTAGTGATCCATCATGAGACATATAAGGATGAGTTCATCTCTCAGATCCTAACATGTATATTGGTAATTGATGAGAACAATGTTCTAGAATGTTTGTTCAAGACAATTGAGATGCATGAGTTTAAATGTGATAAAATATCTATAGACATCTTCAAATTCCATCAACATACATCGGAGATCATGATTCACAATGGCTGGTAGATGGATGACTAATCAGTTCTATGTACCTCCATGCAGGCAGGGAGCTGAGTTCAGTTGAGAGTATCTAGTAGTCATATATATGGGAGATATTTCACCTTCATGTGGGCCCAACTATTATCTCTCATTGTGCTGTGTTGTTTCCATAATGGTTTTAGGAAGTCACAAAAGAGGCATTCCTAACCCAAATAAGGATGTCTACATCCTTCCACTCCAATATAGATGGGAAGACCAATCACAAATTTCATGTGTTGGAAGAAATGATAAGAAATTTACTCTTGGATTTGGATGGAGTTGGGAGGATCACTTTCCTTCGATAGAGTTTTCGTACAAAAATTTCTACCACTATACTATCAATATGAATCCTTTTTAATAAATTTATTGGATAACCTACAGGTCATCCATTTTCCAGATAGAGATCGGTGATGCATCTATTTTTAGGAATGAAATGGTGATGAAGATGGTAGATAAGGTCTATGCCATCCATAATATTGTGAGAATAGACATGATTATGAACAAATATTATGCAGAGCGACATCATATCCCCTTGATGTTATAATATGGAGACACCATATTTTTGAAGGTCTCTGATGAATTGAATTATAAAGATTCAATGGGGGAAATCTAACCCTTGTATCATCGAGTTATTAGTGATCTTAGAGAGGGTAGGTGAGGTTTCTTACCGCCTTACATTACACCTTTAGTTGGATTGGGTGCATGTTGTCTTCCATCTATCTCTGTTATAGAGATATGTGAGTGACCCTACACAAATTTTTTCCTATGGAATACAAGACTTCAAGGATGTAGGAAATTATAAAGATCAACTAATTTTGATTATTTATTGTAATGATAGAATAATTCATGGATATAATATTCCATTGGTTCATGTATTTTGGGAGCACAATAACATCTAAGAGAGATTCTGGGAGCAGGATATCAACATGCAGGTTGAGTATCTAGAGAATTTTGTTTTGCTTTTCATTTACAATGATGAAAATATTCAGGTAGGGAATAATATAGAAAACATATTTTCATTTTATGACATTGATATGTGTATCTAGATATATTTTTATTTCCTAATACTGAGACGAACTATGATAATGTGGCCTAGTGCACCTAGAATTAATATATTTCCAATATGAAAAATATTTTATTATATATTCCCATAGTTTCATAAAGAAATTAATATATATATTAAATTAAATATTACAAAAGAAATATGAGAACATTATTATGTATGGAACTTGGGGTTTATCCTAGGTGTGACATAAAATTGGTTGTCATGAAATGTTCAGGTAAAAGTAGCTGTTGGAGGGTGTATCTAAATTAAAATAATTAATTAAAATAATTTTTTATTGTAAAATATATAAAAAATTTATATTTAAATTACCCATTGTAAAAAATCAATAGGGTTACATGTATAACCATAGTAACGTTGAGAGGATTCATTTCCACATTCTATTGTAAAATAAAGCTTAGATGATGACGAAAATCCAGATTATAGAAGATCAAGGTGTAGTGAATGCAATGACTTATTTTATTCAATGATGATCATGTTCTTCATCACTGAGAAATACAATATCGAGGTAGGACTTTTCCTTTTTTGGTACTTCTAGAATTAATTAAATAGTCCAATCAGGAACAAGGTGTTTCCTTGATCTGTGTTCAAGACGACCATTTCCTTGTATTAAAGTATCAAATTTCATTTAATAATCTATTTTCCTACATTCAAGAATCCCAATTTATATTAATTGAAAAAAATGAATATCTAAAAATTATATGAAACTTGTTTTTGTGAATTTAACCTTATTTTTCTTCGGGTTCTTTGTCAAATGGAATATGGGGTCTTGGTCAGACATTGACAGGGGAGATCAAGAACAATGGAGCCTCTAAATTTGTGATGGTTTCACACAAGACAAATAGATTGCTGAATTTGTGATCGATTTGGAATACATGTGGTTTAAAGAGGATTCCCCCATGGATCATGAGTATGTTGGGGAAAAAAGTGATGTTTGGAGGCTCCAATGTAGATGGTTTGGGTATGAAAATTTAAGGTTGAATTGGAAATTTGTTTACCTACTAATGAATAAACAAAATGAGTATCAAATGATTCACCTTCATCAATGGGTGACATGAAGGAGAGATCTAATGCGGTGATTACAAGTATTTAATAATAGAATCAGATTAAACATTATGTGAATAAAACAAAAACACCAGATATTCCATGATAAACACATATCATGTAGTTCCTTATTGGCTAGAATGTTATGTTTTTTGGAACGTAATGTATCACATGACATGTGGCTGGGACATACACCTTGTGTCCATCCATGGATGAAAAAACCATGTGACAGTGAACATTGGTAGGACCTTATGTGGGTGGATGTGTCTTATAGCCAAGTACAAAACAGTTTAATGGTTTCACAGACATGGCTAGGAGAACGTGTAAGATCCCAGGTTGTTGATGAATTCCATATAGCCCCCTAAGACACCTTGGAAGGATACATAAGAGGTAATACATGTACTTATATGGAAAAATTCAATAATAACTATGGGATCACATATCTTGTGGGTGCCTATACATGCCATATATCATATTTTCTATTTTTACAAAACATCTACATATCATATATCCTTTGTTTTGACTAATATGCTTCCCCTAGAGTAGACTTTTCTTAGTGTTTTTCTTTACAGAATGATATGGCATAAATATTGATGGTAT
Organism: Viscum album; assembly: GCA_963277665.1. Taxonomy (NCBI): domain Eukaryota; kingdom Viridiplantae; phylum Streptophyta; class Magnoliopsida; order Santalales; family Viscaceae; genus Viscum; species Viscum album. The sequence goes on from OY728136.1 coordinate 1,882,954,015, forward strand.
TTGATATATTATGTTTGATTTTATGTGTCTTATTCTCTTTTAGGATACACCAAATTCCAGAAGTGATCAGGCAGGATCACCAAAGACACCAGAGTGGCACCCTCTAAATGTTATAGGGTTTGGGTCATCTACCTATCTAGAGAGTGGATCCATATTCGTGGATAGAGAATGGGTCTTCTATAAACTATCTGAGTGGAACCCCCCATGATGAGTAGGGAATAGGTTATTGATTGTCTATTTGAGTGGAACACTATAATTGAGCTAGGTATGGGTCCTCTATGTACTATTATAATGAAAACCACTATCTCAGATGTGAATGTATCTTCTATGGAAAATTAGTGAGGAATCCTCCACCAAGGATGTGATTAATTCCTCCACAAATTACTATACCAACACCCTCTTGTAGTGACAATTCATGGGTCCTCTATCGAAAATAGAGTGCCAACACCCTACAAAACTGCGGTATGGGTGCTTGATCATCAGAGTAGAACCCTCCTAATGAGATAGGAATGGGCCATATAGCTATCGACTAGGTGGAACCGTACATTGGTATTAGTGTGTGGAACCTCTACTAAGATATTATGGAACCTCAAATGTGCTACATAATGGTTAGGTGTGGATTGGATGTGATTACTCTTTCGAAATATATATGAGATGATGAGAATCATTGATGGACCAATGGAATTAATAGCACTTATTCCAAGGAAATGCAGGGGGGTAGAGATCCCTTTTATCTCTGGAATGGGATTATTTTTGGGAAAATTAATCTATATCCATGTCGTTGTATTTTATATTCTATTACTTTGGTTTGACTTGTCTCTTTATTCATACCATGTCACTTATTCATACCCATTTATTTTTTAGGCATCCAACTATGTATGTATATAGTCTTGCCTACATGGGCTTTTCCTACATGTGTTGTGTCTTATAAATATGATGAATATGTCTGAAAAGATTATAGGGAATCATGGCGTTACATGGTTCATTTAACCATATACAGTGGTCGACTCCTCGATATTCAGATATGGGCTCCCTCAGTATTTAAATTTGCATCATTTTAGTCTTTTGAAATAATTCTAGTCGGGCGTGTATTTTTGCAATTACAATTGATTCTAGACTATCGTACACATTTTTTTACCTATATGTTTATCATGTATGGGTATTCCTTTAGATTATGTATATTTTAAATATATTCCTCCTCCCTTATACTTGTAAATGGTTGGGTGTGTCCATACATGTATATTAGGAAAATGATTTCCACGTTAGTTATTCTCTTCAATGCTTGTTTTCAAACCTAGGGTATATGCAGTATGGATTGGGGAAGTTTCATATCGAGACACATTGAGAAATGCCATGAAAAATCCATAATGAAAATAAAATAAATTATTAAAAAGAATTATAAAAATATAAATCCACAAGTATCTTTTTAATACATGATCACATTCCACTTTTCATGCATTAAAATGTCACGAAAAATTATCAATCACTCTTTAGATAAATATATGAACTTTTCATTACGCATATCATAAGAGACCAATTAATCCCACATAGTTTGTATCTAGGAAGTGAGAAAAGATATTGAATAAGATAACTAAAAACACTATAAAATTCAATTAAAAAATAAATCATGAAATAATACAGTAAATTAATTATAATAATGTATGAAATCAATTTTTAATAATTCAATGTAATAAATAAGAATCACTTGTTTTTTTCTAATTTATATGAAACGTTTTCTTAATGATTGATCAGAAGAATGTAATTTTTAGTGGGAAATCATATCTAAATCAAAAATATCACATAAGTTATATTTTTTAAATAATATGATACTAACTATGGGACATTGTAATGGAAATAAAAGATACAGAAGATAAAATCTGTTACTACCAAATATTAGACCTCTTGATAGACATGAAAAAAACAGATAGAAATTCATGCGTCAAAAGTGGCATAATATCAAGTGATATTCCCTGATATAGAACTATTGAATGTTTACTCTTAACTTAGTTCATATTAGCAAGTGTTTGTTCTAAAAATTTTAAGGGTGATAGGTGGAGTGTCCAAATAACCTTATAATTTACATATGGATAAAAACACCTGCATGAACCCAAGAATATACTATTATGTTTTCTGGATGAATTTTAATAATCAATTCAATAGAATTTATTAAATAAATATCATTATACCGTAAAATACCATTGAAATAAATATCCCCTTCATCATAATATTCATTAAAAAATATAAATATATTTAAAATATTCATTCATTAATTTAAATAGGGAAGTCAATAAAATGGGTTTAAATCATAAATTCTTACAAATTTCATATATATTATTAGAAATATATCATCTATAAAGATAACCTGGTATCAAAAATTGAAATTTTATTTTTAATTATCCTATATGATATAATTCATAATTTCCTTTACAAAACACATAGAATTTCATCAGTAATGATTTGTTAATAATAGATAATCAACAAGAATGCTTACATTTACTTATTAATACATCTCTTTAAGAATTGGAAAAGATGAATAAAAGAATGAATATTTATTTAAAGTCAATTATAGTTATTAAATATTGTTTTTAATTTATCAAAAAGTCAATTTAAATCGCCATAACTGTTATGTTTAAATCAATAAATACAGGAATATTAAACTTGTAATCAATAATTGAAGAATTTGAAAAAAAATAATGATAATACACCATGATAGATACATAGAAGTCTCTATAAGAAAAAAATATTCTCAAATAAAAATACACCATTATTGATACATATGAGGCCTTATAAGAATAAAATAATCCTTAATATTAGAGATCCTATAGTTAAAATAATACTTTTTAGATTGAAATTTATTTTTATGTTAATTAAATTATTGTTGATCATATGATAAAATATATACTATTTTTATTACTATGTATACCATAATGGGAACATTATACCAACATAGGTGATATGCATGGGTAGGCTGCACATGAAGAAAAATATATAGCCAAGTATGTATGTAAAAAGTTTTAAAAATTAGGAATAAAATATTAGAAAATATAATAAAATTATAAAATTATAAAATACATAACAAAAAGAGATTTCTTGGGTTTTAACAGTCTCTCTACTATGATACATTTTTCCAATAAAAATGTAGCATGAAGATCAATGGACAATGAAGTGTTGAGACCATTTTCCCTCATTTTAAATTCTTAATCACAATTCTCATGAGATCTATTTATATATATAAATAAAATATAATCATATAAAATTTAATTCCATCATTGATGTTTCCCTTATTTATTGATAATTTGATGTTAGTTGTTCTATCAATGAATCATCACTATATAATTAAAACACATCCAAATTCCCAATGTGATATGTAATAGGATGATACTTCATTAGATGGAAGATGAAAAAATATTTGCGAATCAATTAAATAAATAGAGGAAACATATGATGTGATTTAAAAGCATTGAATAATATCTAATTGTATAGAATTATAGGACATAAGAATACTATTATTTCCCATTAATCATTAAATGTATCATGTAAAACTTTTATAAATACATATTCATTTAAAAAATATCTCTTAGCTGATGATAGTGATTAAAATAGTAATACTAGTTTATTTTTACTAAAATTACTTTTTTAAACCAACTACATTTTCTCAATGATCAAGTGTCTTACTCTTAGTCCAAATAGAAAACATTCCACTATCTCATCCCAATACATAATATACAAAAAATCATGACAATAAAAATCCACGAATAAAACCATATCAAATAAAGATTATTAATTTTTATTAAATAGAAATTCAACCAATGATATAAAATTAGCAAATAACCCCTAAAATTTATTATATATGCATGAACCAAAATTTCCTGGATTTTAATCACCCTCTTTATCTAACTATTGATCTAAGGGTGGAATACTATGAATTGTTTAACCTATATTCTCATAGCCGAATAATTTCTTTTTGAAAACTAGGATATAAATAGTGGATCTCTATAAGATATGTTCACTAATGGTATACCATTAAATTTTAAAATATTCATCATATATATATATAATGTGTGTTTTTCTTCATACATTCATTAATTAGAATGATATTAGATAATTATATTACATGTGAATGAGTACTGAATCCAAATTATTCCAATCATATTGATGATGAATTTTTTTGAAAGTAGTCAGAGATAATTCTTATAAAAACAAAGTATGAATAGGGAGTCAATGAAGATTAAATTTAGTATTTTTATGTTATTTAATCACATTTTGAAATTATTTGAAGAATAAAACTATTTCCTTCCCACTAAAAACCACTAATAATGAAGATTTATTTCATAATTCATATTTTTTGAACATATATGAGTAACACATTTAATTTTTTAGTATTTTTTCTATTCCTTCATTAATAAATTACATAACATTTAATGTATCTTAATGAGATATTAATCCAATTGAAAATAAAAATTTCAATAGTTTTCAGTCAATAAATTAAAATTTATCTAAAATGAATTCTCATCAAGATTGATGGGAACGTATAATGAATTATTTCATGAAGATAATTCTTATTGCATTACTATGAAATAAAAATATATTATATATCTATATTTAACTTATGTAATAATTTAATATAAATGATCATTAGTTTTCATTTATTATAGGATTCCATCACCACTAATGATACAAACATTCATCTCACAATGTAGAAAAATATTTTTTTTCCAAAGATTATAGATAAGTTTGAAATATAATTTTTATTGCTATTATTGAGACAACATGGATTCCCACTAAAAAATATGGTGTTAAAAAACATATATTATTTACAAACTGGATTCATACGAACTGATATATTCCAAGCATTAACATCTATATGGAAAATATCAATAACAAATACCGATTCACTTATGTATTCCATAGCGTTGAGGTTTAATTTTTTTTAGAAATAATAAATATCTTCTTACTAAATAAACTAAAATAATTTTCAAAAATATGATATTTCTTCTCACTATACTTCCACTTAGTTATTTAATAATATGTCTCCAACATATCAAAAACAATTTCACATGATATACCCATATGGAAAAATTTTATTAAATTAACTTCATAAAAACCTGGGGTAATAGAAATATAATAAAGGTGAGATGAAATTCTATATAAGGGTAGAAAAAATAAATATTATAAGTGAGAGTAAAAAATCATGTGGGAATGATAGTGTAATCAAATTATAGGAACACATCCTAAAAATCAAACATAATAAAAATGGTTCCTATGATATAAATCATAAAAGATAGATTTCAGCATAAATAAGTAGATATTAAAGAGCCATAAAATCATAATATTTTAGTAACAACAGTAACAAGTTATGATAATCATAAATTAAGGCTCACTAATTATACAACATTGAAAAGTGGACATAATCCCACATTGGATTAATCTTACTCCTTAGTCCATTGTATAGAATCTAATGAGATATTTAAAACATTTCCCATTTCTTTAATGGATGTATAATTAGTAGCCCACATATCTTAGTATAATATACACAAGATTATGGGTTCCATATAAAAATGCATATGTATATCCATATAATATTGTTGAAAAATAATATCATTCAAATTATACATGTATATAGTAAAAATAACTAACCCAAAAGGTAAATAACCTTCAATTAAGATGAATCAGTATATATTATATAAAATTTATAGATAAATGTTATACGATCTATTGCATAATTTACCTAATCAATCAGTGTATGTGTGTATAATATAACACATTTCAATTACTGGAATGAAATATATGATATTTCTATATGAATCACATTATAATTAATGTTAAATTTATACATACTATATTATTATTCATGAAATATGAAAGGACATACAATTTTTATTTTAGATATTACAATTCCATTAAATCATACATACATATAAATTAATCTAAATAATGAATAAATTATTTCTATAAAAGTGAACAATAATTTTATAATAAAATTAGAAAATCAAACTAGAAGGTAAATAGAAATATCTATTTCATCTGAAAACATGTAATTATAAAAACATTATTATATAATTGGAATTAAATTTACATTGTAATTCTATTAAACGTGGTAAATTAATATTTAGAAAACATAGAAGAGATACAACTAGGAAATTATGTTCATTAAGAAAACATAAATATTTTTTTTTATTTTTTAGTTTTTTAATGAAATTAAAATATAACACATGAAGATAATCATAAGTAGATAATATTTATAAATTTTTTAATATTGTAAAATGTTGATTAAAATTTCATTAAATAATTATTTATGTTTTTAGATGAGAAATCATGAATCATTTTAATTAATATAGAAATTGAGGATGGATATTTATGTTTATACTGAAGATATAAATAACCCTAATAAATAAAATAAGTCATGAACTATAAATCCTTAAATAAGTAAATGAGACTCTAAATTTGTCAAAATTATGGGTAAAATGGTATGTTAACCATTAAAGAACCATAATTTCAGTAATATAAGTGAAAATATATGGTATGGTTCAGTAGTTAATAAACCCTAAGAGGTGAGGGTGTTAATCTGGATATATTAGATTATAACAACTGCCCCTTTTGATCTTGTTTCGTTTTAAAAAAATCATTATTCTCTCCCTATTTGATAGAACAAGGAATGAATATAAATTCATCAATTAAGATGATAGATCTATTTTACATGGTTAACCCTCATTTGGATACATCTATGGAGCATACAATGGTTATTCATCAATTTCTCAAATCCACTAGTCATAAACTTATATTTACAATGTTTGGAGCATACTCAATATCCCACCTGGTTTACAACTAATTAAAATTTTTATTCTCACTACTTTCTCAAGTAATGTGTTCTCACTGCTTCTTCAGAAGATCCACTCACAGTTTATAGACTTTTAGGTCTCTTTATTATCTCAAATGAATTCATCCCCCAACCTATATAGATTCTCAATTAAAGTCCAACATCATCCAATAATTAATATATCTTTACCGTTGTTGTACTAGGTAAATTCATTCTTTTGTGCAACTATAGGTTAATTGGAATGATACATTAAACACAGAGCACAACTGTCATATTTTTTCACAAAAAAAAACACATTCTTGAAACTCCCATTTTATACTCATAACATGCACAAAACATAACCATTTACGAAAATCACTATTGGTATGCAACTACCATCAGGAACGCAACATCTGCATAACCAACTAATTTTGTGACACCACAACATGTACGACCAGAGCATGAATTTTCTCTAATAGTTGAGATTATTTAGAAAGAGGCGGTATCATTCAATTTATAGGAATTTTGATGAACCTGTGTGAACAACATAGAAATTTCCCCGAGATACACATACAATACCACCTAAGCCTCTGTCTCCCAAGTCACCATGGATTCCAACTCCAAAACAAGTGATATATTCTTTCCTTTTCTATATTTTGTGTTTTGATCTTGAAACATGACTAAAGTGAAACATTACAAGCCTTATTATTAGTGTTTCATGACTCCCATTATAATATTTTTTTATCCAGTCTCCTATTTTTGGACCAAATATTTTTTAAACACAGTAAATCGGTGCCACATTTTATATGTCTTTTAATACAACCTCTATATCATATATTTCATTATTATGGTTCTTGGTCAACATAGGTTGTCAATAATATATCTAGGACTCCAAAACTGACCATGAAAACCCTATTTTACAACTAAAACAATCTCTTAATAAATGATTAATGTTACTTTCAGGGATTTTTTCCCATCATTTGGAATAATGGAAAATTCATGAATGGAGTAGAAAATTGAATATGAAATACTTCCAAATAATATAACATGTGATATAATAATATATCAAATTATTATATAAATGAAATATAAATTTACATAAAAAAGTTTTAATATAACATAAAAAATGATATGTAATATTTCACATAATATTAGAAAAACATAATCAATTAATGGATGATATAACTCAATAAAAATAAATTGAGTTAAAAATTCCCTCATAGGTTGGTTAATGAATCAAAATAACATAGAAGTATAATAATTAATACTCATTGGAATTACATAAAAATGGAAATTTATAATGATATATGTTTATGGATAATAATTACGTAAAAATAGAATAATAATAGGTTCATATTTTTAAATATGTATCATGAAATAGGAATACCGAAAATGAACCATTACATTTGGTCTTCTTATATTTTATCATTATTGAATCAACTGTTTAATAAAAATATTTTTATTATAATATGGATATAGCGGTGATTAATATTTCATTTCATCATTATTTGTTAGTTCTAGTCATTTTTAATTATTTATTAATATTTCATTCATATGGATAATTGGATGGATACAGGTTTTCATTTAAATTATCCCAATTTTTCAATTTAATTATTTTTATTATTTCTAAGTTACCATTTTTTGAAGTTGTAAATGAAATTATATAATGTACTAAAATGTAGTATTAGTGTATAATACATATTAACCAATAATGTAGAAAGTGATAAATAATTAATTAACAAGGTCTTCATTGTTAATAGTCCCATTCCCTTATTCTAATGTGTCAAAGGTGGAGTAGAGAGATTATATAATATAAATATATTAAAATTGATATAATTATTCATAATAATGTTAATATGATATATTATTTAACATTTAAGAATGTTCAAAAATTAAATTGATTGGTAGTATATAATAAAAAATAAAAATTAATTATGAAAGAGAAATTGGGTAACCGCTTTTTAGAAGATTTAATAATTTTATAAAGTGGGAAAATTTTAGGGTAAGGAATCTAAAGAATTTTCCTAAGGGAACTCAGTGTCATTAGAGGGATAAAATTCAAAAATATTTCTGTAAAACCCGTAAAAACGACAACCCATAATTACATGATTTATAATATAATTTTCACCTTATTACATTATGTAGATCATTATGATTTAGATATTCAGAGTATCAAGTAAAAAATTACATAAAAATTGTGTAAAATGATAACAACAATGTTTTATTTAAGAATATATATATTTATTTTTATACCCATGTTTCATTAGAGACACTTTTACATCATTTATGATTATTGACCATTAAAAAGATCATGGCCTTGAAAAAATATCTATTCACCCATAGATCATATGAATAGTATTTTAAAAAATGGGATGAGAAAAAAATAAATACATGGGATAAAAAATCAACCCAATTATTCTAATGGAATATAAAGAAAGAAAGGTGGACGTTAACATTAAACCCAAAAACAGTGAACATTGAAATAAAACATCTCTTCAAGTGAGAATCATTCATAACTCTTGTAAAACCAAATAAATTCATTATATACGATAAGTAAATATATTTGTTCACCCATAGAGAATCATGATCTCATTAATTCATTCCATTTAATAATAAACCTTTCTCCTTTTTTCTTTCTTAATCACATAAAAAATAATTTGCCAAAAAATATTTCTCTTTTAACAATTGAATAAATATCTTATATAATCATATTAATAATGAATTTTAAATTGTGTTTAACCAATTTTAGAATAAATTTGAAAAAATTAATTCTATATGACTTACAATCTTGGTTGTGTTCTTCATCTTCTCCATTAAATACTACATCATTACCTAATGCATTGGAGGGCTATATCAGGCCCACCCATTGAAATGAGAAATGTATGTCTCTTCCTCCATCATTTTCAATGGACATGTTTTATATAATGAATAAAATTTGTAGTCTGTCTAATTTTTATCAAAAAACCAATTAAAACCAAATTTAACCAATAGGTAAAACACTTAATATTTTCACATAATCATCAAGAGAAATAACAATTTTCTTTGGGAACTATTATAAATAAAAAACTCCCATAAGGGAGAGAATAATATAATCATTAAAAAAATATTATCTGATTAAGGAATAATTATAGAAAATAATGTCCATATTGAAATGAGAAAGAATTCAAGATATATTTGATTAAAAGTACATTTTTTCATATTTTTAAAATGTAAAAATTAGAAAAAATTTAAATAATAAAAAATATTCCTTTGAAACATTTTAATGAAAAAATAATATTCAGAAAAAAACTTTTAATTCATTTTAAGAATAAATATTAACATTATTTAATTATTTATAAGAACATGGATATGATGGAGAAAGTGTTTAAAACATTTTATATAGTGTAGTAAAATTAAATCTCTTATTATGCGTAACCTATATATTTGTACACCCCCTAAATATTAAATATTAAAATTATATTTGTTTTATAACTTCCTAAAAAATTATATTCATTTAATTATTAGTACACATTTTAAGATTTTTTTTATTTACAAAAATATTTAATTTAATATTGGTTTTTTGGGTCTGTTCAGTTTATAACATCAAAATAATGCAATTGTGTGTACCATGGACAATGGGTTAATGTTAATATTAAATAATTAATATTAATAAAATTTTATTTATCACTTTTATTTATAGGATATTATTTTTAAACAAATAATGTAAGGTTGTCAAGAAAAATGAACCATCATTCGACTAAGATGGTAGCATGTACGTACACTTGAACAACATATTCCAATTTATAATGGTTTAAAAATAAATAATTTAGATAATACCTTATTTTAGAAGAATCATAAATATATTATAATTGTAATAGTTTTTCATTGTTTACATTACTATCTAGGTCATTATAAGATTGAAATTCAGAATAAAACCCTATTAGTCTGTGGTTTTTTTTCACACGTATGCATGAGTGACATTGTCAATATCCATTATACACATGAGTAAAAATGTAAAACATGTGTTATATTTCTAAAATAATAATATCTTCATAAAAATTGTATATTTTAATTATATAACTCATTTTTGAAAAACCATATGGTTTGGTAATGAAAAATAAAACCCATAAATTTGTGGAGGTGGTATTCCAATAATACGCACAAGCGATATTTTTATTTCCCATAAGATCGAAAAGAATATAAAAATGGGTTAAAAAAATAATATTTATATTTAATAAAATTTAACATATATGAGATGTTAGTTTTTAATGGATGAATAATATTTCATGGTTGGTAACGAAGAAATAATCATGTAATTCATACATTGTTAATTCTACCTTCTCCTTGTATATCTACCTATGAAATACACCATACACCTTATTGGATTGGTATTTTGACAAGAAAATATATTTCATGATGTTATTTGAATGATATAAAATTGTTTTCAATGTTATTGGATGGACTAGAGTGACCGAAATGTTTGAGGAAGAAAGGATATGAGTTTTCCCTTCACAGTTGAGGGGAGTTTCAATCATGTAATATATCTAAACATTCAAACATTATGAAGTTTTAACCATGGAAATGTGTCGGAATAAACTATTAAAATAAGGATTTATGGCTCTATGGGTGAATATATAAACTTCAAATAATATATATGATATGGTTTTGAAGACTTTTTATATAGGTTTTTTATTTATTAACCAGATTTACCTTTTACAGTGGAGGACAATTTTTCCCATAGTTTCAATTAGTAATGGTAAAAAACTAAATTATGATCATCATTAAAATAGATTCCCAATTTTTTAAATATTTAATAAATTTTTAAACATTAAATTTCCTTTATTGTATAATTTCACTTTTATATTATTTTTTGAAATTAAACGATGAACAGTTTTTAGTAAAAAATGATTTTATTATTAAAAATTAACATATAACAAAATAAAATAAAATTATGATATCTATGAAATTAGTTTGATTATATTCTGATAAATATATTTTCTTTTACGTGAAAAAAACTAAAAATAATTGAGATTTCAAATTACATTATATAACATAATAGAATGAAATTTTGGAAAAATTATCCTTTCTCAATATTCTCTAAACATGTATCTTTTTAAAAAAATCATAATCTCTCATTAGAATATATTTTTATTTGTTAACACCAAAAATTATTTAGATTTTATCAAATTTTATTCCAATAATTAGAAAATTATCTATTAAATAAAACTATATAAATCATAGAAAATATATTTGTTAAATTAAACTAATACTTTTAGATAGAAAACAATTTTTAATTTTTTATAAAATTACTATTAATTTAAATTTATATAATTTGTACATATAAATCATAATATTTATTTATTTTAAATATTACATAAGCCGTCACATTCATCATCCCTTATGAAATAATATCTTCACAATTATATTCATTACATAAACATTTGAGAGTAATTTTCCCTCAAACCATTTCCCAATTATTGTGATGCTTCTTTAATCTTGTGATTAATCCATAAATCATTTACACATTGAGTTTTATGTAATTTTAAATTTTCATTGTATTCAAAAATCTGTTCCCTATTTACTTTTTAGGAGAGATAATCCTCTAATATAACTCTTTTTGTATCAAAAAATATATTTCATCTTGTACATACTTTCATTGGAGAGAAACATAAAACAATTCATTTACCTAATATAAAATCAAAAGAAAATATAATCATTAATAAACTCATACTAAAATTTAATGAATTTTGTATGAACCAATTAACAATTGAAATAAATTTCCATTTCCTCAAAAATTCATAACCCTTTTCTATGCAGTTATATAAATAAAAATATTATCTTCTGTCTAAAAATAGATATCATTACTCAAGTGATATATAGAACAATTCTCCATTATTTGAGATTCCATCATATGACGTTTGTTCAAAATTAATTGTTACACAAATTATTTAAAAATTTCATGTCAAAAGAAATATTTCATTGAATTCATCCCAAAATGATAAAGATAGAAAATTCATTACATTTAATACTGTAAAAGGTAAAATCATTAAATATTGAATGGAAAAAAATTATAAGAAAATTAAACTAACAAAATATATTGATCAAAACATCACCAGTAATTTAATGATAATTACTCGATCATATGCTCCATATTCTCAAAAAGTTTCATTAACTATCCATTAGATTGAGCATGAAAGGATGTGATTAAATTTATCTCACTTCCCATCAATATTTGATTACATTTCCATAAATTTGAAGTATCTAAGATTTGTATCAAATAAAATTGAGATAGTAACCCCAGGTCATGTTACTATCATTATAACATAATTTATATAGAGTTTATCTAATGATATTTTATAAAAAATAATAAAATGTTGTGATAAGATATTTAAATTGTAATGACCCAAACTTTTTGAATAGTATATTAACTTTCTCATAACGATTTAATAGAGATGTTAATGGTTAATGCCGAAAGAGGAGTCGATGGCTTCATCTAGTAGAATCGAACCTTATGAAGCCCACTTATCAAAGAATGCAAGGAGGTGGCATCTTTGGGCTACGGTTTGGAACAAGCCCAAGCCGAACTCCAGCATGTCAAGGTTGAACGGAAACGCCTGCGGGAGAAGTTCAAGTTAGTAGAGACTACTACATTAGAAATGTTATCTGAGCCTCCCTCAGATTCTCTCACCATAGAACACCTTACACTTAGGTCATATTCTGGTGTTATAAGGGGAAATTTGACGAGACCGTAGCTTCTTTGTGTAATCCTTTCTGATGAATAAGTTGAGATTTCTTCCTTTAGTGATGTTTATGAAATTTCAAAATGTCCGGATAATTTTAGGATGTATTTTATTGATGAATTTTAAAAAAATTATGTTTTCAAATATTTATGTAAACATTAAATAATTAATGATGTGTAATGATTTTTAAAAAATGTTCATCTACAAAAGTGTTCAGTAAGGAATTTGGAGTCTAATAAGATCAACTTACTTTTTGATGAATAGAAAATTATGAATAGGGATTTTACGTTAGGATTAGTAATATGACTAAATGGATTAGTAATCTCAATTAAATAAAGTTTTAATATAATTTAGACACCTTGATTGAGTAATGTGATTCAATAAAATGGTTAAATAACAGTTTCATAAATTATTAGTCAAGTATTAGTTTTTTCGGGTGAATAGTGTTATTTATTTAAAAATTTAATTAAAAATATTTTGAAAAATATTTTTATAAAATGGAATTTTTTTTGAACTCAGAGCATCGATATTATGTTATGGTAATTTTTTGGGATTTTTCTGAGAAAGATGAATTTTCAGTGAATAGTAAAAATGCAGTTTTAAGGTTTCGGTATGTTAAATAACATCATAATTGTGTCATAATGATGTCATGAGATATTTTATTTGATTGTCGACTAAAGGGGACGAATTATTGTGTGATGTGTCCCAAGTGGCCTATACCATGGGCAAATACCACGGGCAAGCCCATGGTTTTTCCAAAACCGCCAATGAGGTGTCCCTTGGCCATTAATGCCTTGTCCCCTCACTTTCCCTATAAATACCAAGTCATCCTTTCATCAATTCGACTCCAAAACCATACTCAATGATGTTGTGTTCTCCTTACCTCCCATATAGTCCTCCCAAGGTGCCCTCAAGCCTCTCAAGGTCCCATTCATTGAGTTTTAAGAGTTACGTTTAAGGTAAGGGATCCAACCTCTCACTTTCTTTTCAAGTAATCTCTTGTATGTCATTCCTTTTATGCTCCATGTTACTATGTTAGAGTATATTCTTATATATTCATATTACTTCCCTTTTCATTTTAATATGATGAGATATCCCCTCTTGCTCTCATCAATTCGTTTTAAGAATGTTTAAGTGACTTCTTTAGGTTGTCGAATTTTTAAGGCATTCATTCACCCTTCTTTTGTTCAAAGTTCTACTTTAATGTCAAGTCATTCAAGTTACTTTTTAATTATGTAGGGTAATGATATCTGTATCTATCATACATAACTCTTATGTTCATATGATGAGATACCCTATTTTGATCTTGTCAATTCATTTTTGGTTGAAGTTTATGTGACGTCGTTAGGCTGCTGAATTTTTATAAGAGAAATCTTATTTTTGTCTTCCTTTCATTTTTTTCATTTCATATGGTATATCTTTCAAATTTCATTACAATTTTCTTAAATCCTTCATATTCTATTACCCTACTATTTTATGGATGATTTACGATTTGGTGACCCATGTCCCCTCTCTTTTCAATGTTTTCTAAATCCTCATAACATAGTCGTTATGCTACAGAATTTCCGTCTCAAAATGTCTCTCTCTTTTTCTAAAGTTATTTTATTTTATTAAGTGAATAATCAAAGATCTCTCTTCTATAGAGATATTCACATATACATCAGGTTTTTATATTTTAAATTCTGGGATTTACATACATGAGACCCGCTCTCCTTTTTCGTGGGTTTAAAGTGAAGTAAAGATCGTGTCTTTAAAGCAGTTTTTAAAACGTTGTGATTATGAAATGAAACCCATTCCTTTTTTTCTATATGGTTTGTTTATGAAATGATTGATGATGATATATGTGGCTCACATGATAATAAAGACATTTCAAGGGTGCACCCTGATAGCGCTCCAATTCATTGGGTAAAGACTTAATCTCTAGAGATGACTATTTTTAACAACGCCTTGGTGAATAACCTTGGTAATTTTTAATGACACCTTGGGGATGGACCTTGGTGAAATAGAAATGATTGTCAATATTAAATGTTTTATCCACATCTTAAAGTTATGAAAAATTTTATTTTTATTATGATATGCCTCATGATTTCTTTCTCATGCCTTAAAGTTCTTTTCATGACTTTATTGAAGTATCTCAAGTTCACATGTAAAATGTTTCTCTTGTTTCCCTTACTGGACCTTCTGCTCACCCTTTCTTTTGATGTATCTCCCTAGGTTATGAGATGCAGTAATGAACGTAGGATGAACTTAAGTAGAAGCCTTTCAAGTGTTTAAGAAGAATGTTTTATGTTGTTTTCTTGTATTATGTTCCTGGTTTCCAAGATACTAAACCTTAAAGATCCTCAGTTTTGTGTAATGTAATGAATGTTTATGTTATAAAAAGGCGGGATTCCATAGTTGGTATCAAAGGATGGTTATGTTATTTGTGGAAATTTGGATATATAAACTTTAGGAATAACCCTATAGAAAAGTTTAAATGTAGGAAAACATCCTGGTATTTTGGTAAGTATTGAGTAAGTGGTTTATCAAAAAAATACATCTCTGTCTGGATACGAGCAGGTAGATGTGGCTCTGTCACAGATGTACATAGGGGTAAAACACTAAAACACTGCTTTGAGATATACTCGAAAGGGAAATGGTGCACAATAATGGGCCTTTCTATACTCTTGGTTACGACACTCCTGAGGGATATGTTTGGTTAATCACAAGATTTTTATGATTTATTATGAAGGAATTATAGAGAAATGTAATTGTCTAACCATGAAGTATTAGTTAAAATATTCATAAAGGAAATAAGTTTTTTCACTAAGGTTTTATCCTTTTAGAAAATGGCGGGCAATAGGAGGAACCCTGCAGATGGTGACCGCAATGCACCATGTGTTGACGGCCCTCCGATGGAAGCCGAAATGGAAACATTAATGCGAATGATGAACAAACTAACTCAATTTATGAGTAATAACTTGAATCAAGCTGAGAGGCCGATCTCACCAAGAAGTGAACAACACTCTGTTGTGTCCTTCATGCGTCAACAACCACCAACATTCAGCGGATCTAGTGGCCCATTTGTTGCAGAACAATGTATAAGCTACATTGAAAAGATCTTTTCTGTACTCTTTTGTTCGGAACAAGAAAAAATCATCGTTGTTGTTTACCGCCTAGAGGGATAAGTTGATCAGTGGTGCTCACTAGTCAAAAACACGAAGCCTAGAGGAGAGATAGAAGCTATGGAGTGGGAAGAGTTTCAGGGAATATTCTTTAATAAGTATTTCCCTCGTTCCATGAGAACGAGAATAGAGAAATATTTTCTCGAGATGAAGTAGAAGGAGAAAAAATCTGTAGAAAGCTATGAGATGAACATTACCCGACTTTCACGATATACCTCTAGATTTGTCATGAATCCATGTGGGATGGTTGATAGATTTTTCAGTGGACTGAGACCTCATCTTCGGAAGAATCTAGCCAACCGGGACTACGATATCTAGGAGGAGATCATGCAGAGTGCAATGAAAGTCGAGCTAGAGTTTGGTGAGACAAAATGGTCGCATAAATCAAATGACAAGAAGAGATCGTTGGAGCCCAGTTTAGGGATGACTTTTTGATCAGGGAAGAGGTGGAAAGCAAATGAAACTTACAAAATGCAATAAATGTGGGAAGAATCATCCAGGGCACTGCTTGATCGGAAGTGGAAAGTGCTACATGTGTGGAAGAGGAGGCCATGTTGCTCGGAATTGTCATAGTGAGGTGAAACCTCAACTGCCCAGAACTGACGACAGAGGAACGATTGTTCCAGACCTACTTGAAGTCAAATTCTTCATGTGTATACAGCTTGGGCACTTTTCTAATCATTGTCCAAATCTGAGGGCATTGGAGGGGAAACACCATCATCCTCAGCAAAGGCCAGGGGAGCAAGTTCGTCTATTTTCTATCACAACAACTGATGTTGATGTGACGAACGACGTGGTAGCAGGTACTCTTGTTGTCCTCTCAAAACTAGAAAGTACATTGTTTGATTCTGGTTCTATGCATTCCTTTATTTCGTCCAGGTTTGCAAAGAATATAGAATCAATTCCCGAACTGCTTGAGGTAGAATTGTCAGTCAAGACTCCAATTGGGATTATCCATGCATCAATAGTGTTTAGAGACTCCAGTGTTTACTTCAATGAGAACAATATTATCGCAAATCTAGTAGTCATTCTCATGTTGGAATTCGACGTTATAGTAGGGATGGACTGGCTCTTATAGTATAATGCTAAGATCAAATGCAGAAGTAAGGAAATCTCAGTAGTCTTGAATGAATGACCTACAATTATCTTCCAAGGAGAGATATCCCGAACTGATCCTTATCTAGAAGCACCTCCTATAGATTTCTTTATGGAGTTAATTATTTATGATGATGAAGGAAAAGGGATCATACAAATAGAAGTTGTTACGATTGTTCAGGAATACATGGATGTATTTCATGAGGAGTTACCTGGACCTCCCCCAGAAAGAGAGGTATAGTTCTCCATTGAACTCGTACCTAGGTCTCAACCGATATCAAAGACCCCATATAGAATAGAAAATGTGGAGCTATAAGAGTTAAAGAAACAACTCCATGACTTGTTGGAGAAGGGGTTTATCCGACCGAGTGTGTCTCCTTGGGGAGCACCAGTTATCTTTGTGAAGAAGAAGGATGGATCAATGTAGTTATGCATTGATTATAGAGAACTGAGCGGGATAAAAGTGAAGAATAGATACCCTCTTCAAAGAATTTATGGTTTATTTGACCAACTTTACAGGGCTCAATTCTTTTCCAAGATTGACCTTAGATCTGGTTATCATCAACTGAGGGTGAAGAAATAAGATATTCCAAAGACTTCCTTCTGATCAAGATATGGGGATTATGAGTTTACTGTTATGCCCTTCAGATTGACTAATGCTCCGACTATTTTCATGGATTTTATGAATAGAGTCTTTAAGGACTACCTTGATAATTTTGTTATAGTTTTTATTGATGATATTTTGATATATTCAAAAAGTCATGAGAAGCATGAAGATCATCTAAGGGTTGTTTTGAAAACTATGTGGAAGGAGAGGCTCTTTGGAACGTTCAGCAAGTGTGATATTTAGTTACAAAAAGTGTCTTTCTTGGGGAACATCGTAACCATTGATGGAATCTCGGTTGACCCTGCAAAGACAATGGTTGTGGAGGAGTGGCCTCAACCAACAAAAGTAACTGAGATTCGTAGTTTCCTTGGTTTAGCAGGATATTATAGGAGGTTTGTGAAAAAAATTTCAAGGCTTTCTAATCTGATAACCAAGTTGACTCGAAAAGGGGTTAAGTTCATCTAGACAATAGAATGTTAGGAATGTTTCCCAGAGCTGAAGAAGAGATTCATTACTACACCTGTGATAACACTACCCTCTATTGGAGAATGATTCATTATTTTTAGCGATGAATCTCTGAAAGGGATTGTGTGCGTCCTCATGCAAAATGACAAGGTAATTGCTTATCCATCTCGACAGTTGAAGATTAATGAGCAGAATTATCCTACGCATGATCTAGAGCTATCAGATGTTTTTTTCTCTAAATATATGGAGGCACTATCTTTTTGGGGAGAAATGTGATATATACATCCACCACCAAAGTTTAAAGTATATTTTCACACAGAAAGAATTGAACATGAGATAAAGGATGTGGTTGGAGCTTATTAAAGACTATGATTGTTCAATTCATTATCACCCTGGAAGAGCAAACAAAGTTGAGGATGCGTTAAGCAGGAAACATCCTGTTGTTTGGCAAAAATGAGGATCCTAGGAGATCCCTTGATTAAATATCTAGTGATAACTTGACATGGGAATTGATAGGGAAGGGACGTCATCAACCTTATCCCATATGATTTCTCAACCTTCATTACTAGAGAAGATCAAGAAGGCTCAAAAAGAATATCATTTCCTGCAGGAGAAGTTTGAGGCTGTAAAGGATGGTAAGTTCCTTGATTTCAATATTGATCAAGAAGGTGTATTGAAATTTCATACAAGACAATGTGTTCCATCTATTCCAGGTATAAAGAAAGAACTGATGGATGAAGCTCATAGCTCTACTTTCTCTATACATCTATGAAGCACTAAAATGTATAGAGACCTTCATGATCATTATTCATGGGACAACATGAAGAGGGAGATTTCTGATTACACTACAAGGTACCTGGTGTGTCAACAAGTAAAGGAAGAATGAAAAATTCCTAATGGGGTATTTCAACCACTACCCATACCAGTATGGAAGAGGGATAATATCACTATGGACTTTATAACGGGTCTTCCAAAATCAACCAAAGGAAACAATGCGATATGGGTTATTGCGGACCGTCTCACCAAGACTGCCCATTTTATCTCTATTCGGGAAGATTTCTCTCTGGATCAACATGCCAAGATATACGTAATGGATGTTGTAAGGCTGCATAGGGTACCACTATCCACCGTGTCTGATCATTCTCCAAGATTCACATCAAAATTCTGGAGAAGTCTTCAACATGCTCTGAATACTGAATTGAATTTTTGTACGGCCTATCATCCTCAAACAGATGGCCAATCTGAAAGGACTATTTAGAAACTCGAAGACATGCTGAGATTATGATCAATGTAATTTAAAGGTGGATGGGATCATCACCTCCCATTAGTTGAGTTCTCCTATAACAATATCTTCCATTCCAGTATTCCGATGGCTCCATATGAATCTCTGTATAGAAAGAAATGTAGAACTCCTACTTGTTGGAATGAAACAGGTGAGAGAAATCTTCTTGGGCCTGATCATGTGCAAGAGATGAAATAACATGTTCATTACATCCAACAAACACATAAGGGCTTCTAAGAGTCGGTAGAAGAGATATGCTGACAACCGTCAAAGGGACTTGGAGTTTGGTGTTGGCGACAAAGTCTTCCTTAGAATTTCTCCATGGGAGAGAGTCATGCGGTTTGGGAAGAAAGATAATCTCATCCATAGGTACATTGGCCCCTATGAAATCCTTGATCGCATAGGATCCGTGGCCTATCGACTAGCACTTCCACCGAACCTAGATCAAGTTCACGATGTCATCCATGTATCTCTCTTGAGGAAGTACATACCAGAACCTTCGCATGTACTGAACCCAGAGGTGGTACAAATGGAAGATGACCTCTCTTATGAGGAGCATCCTGTTGAGATATTAGACCATAGAGAAAAGGTTCTACGAAACAAGACTACCCAAATTTTGAAAGTGTTGTGGAGGAATCATAAGTATGAAGAAGAGACTTGGGAGCCTGAGGAAACAATGAAGAAAAAGTACCCTCACCGTTTTGACGATGCCTCATGTATGAAATTTCGGGGATGAAATTTCTTAAGGGGGGAAGAATGTAACGACCCAAACATTTTGAATAGTATATTAATGTACTCTTAACAATTTAATAGAGATGTTAATGGTTAATGCAGAAAGAGGAGTCGATGACTTCATCCAGTAGACTCAAACCTTATGAAGCCTACTTATCGGAGCATTGGAAGGAGGTTACATATTTGGGCTTTGCTTTGGACCAAGCCCAAGCCAAACTCCAGTGTGTCAAGCTTGAACGGAAACGCCTGTGGGAGAAGTTCAAGTTAGTAGAGATAAAATCTAGGGAAATGTTATCTGAGCCTCCCTCAAATTCTCTCACCATATCACACCTTACAATTAGGTCATATGCTGGTGTTATAAGGGTCTATGTGATGAGACCATTGCTTCTTTATGTAATCCTTTGGGATGAATAAATTGAGATTTATTCCTTTAGTGATGTTTTTGAAATTTCAAAATGTCTGGATAATTTTAGGATTTATTTTATTGATGAATTTTGAAAAACGGATATTTTAAAATATTTAGGTAAACCTTAAATAATTAATGATGTGTAATGATTTTCAAAAAATGGTCTTCTGCAAAAGTGTTCAGTAAAGAATTTGGAGTCTAATAAGATCAACAAAATTTTTGATGAATAGTAAATTATGAATAGTGATTTTACGCTTACGATTAGTAATGTGACCAAATGTATTAGTAATCTCACTTAAATAATATTTTAATATAATTTAGACACCTTTATTATGTAATGTGATTCAATAAAATGGTTAAATAACGGTTTCATAAATTATTAATCAAGTACTAGTTTTTTCGGGTGGATAGTGTTTTTCATTTAATAATTTAATTAAAAATATTTAGAAATTTAGTTTTATAAAATGTACATTATTTTTGAACTCAGAGCATCGATATTATGTTATGGTAATTTTTTGGGATTTTTCTGAGAAAGATGAATTTTCAGTGAATAGTAAAAATGTTGTTTTAGGGTTTCGGTATGGTAAATGACATCATAACTATGTCATAATGATGTCATGAGATATTTTAATGGATCGTATACTAAAGGGGATTAAATATTGTTTGAGGTGCCCCAAGTTGCCAATACCATGGGAAAATACCATGGGCAAGCCCATGGTTTTTCCAAAACCTCCAATGAGGTGTCCTTTGGCCATTAATGCCTTGTCCCCTCACTTTCCCTATAAATACCAAGCCATCATCTCATCCATTCGACTCCAAAAACATCCTCAACTATGTTCTATTCTCATTACCTCCCAAGTAGTCCTCCAAAGGTTCCCTCAAGCCTCTCATGTTCCCAAACATTTAGTTTTAAGAGTTACGTTCAAGGTAAGGGAACCGACCTCTCACTTTCTTTTCAAGTAATCTCTTTTATGTCATTCATTTTATGCTCGATTTTCCTATATTGGAGGATGTTCTTATATATTCATATTACTTCCCATTACATTTTCATTTTATTAGAGACCCCCTCTTTCTCCCATCATTTCATTTTAATAATGAATAAGTGATGACGTTAGGCTGCTGACTTTTTAAGGGATTCTTTCACCCTTCTTTTGTTCAAAGTTCTACTTTCATGTCAAGTCTTTAAAGTTACATTTTAATTATTTTGGTGTATGATATCTATATCTATCATACTGAACTCTTATGTTCATATGATGAGATACCGTATTTTGATCTTGTCAATTCATTTTTGGTTGAAGTTTAAGTGACGCCGTTAGGGTGCCGAACTTTTATAAGAGAAATCTTATTTTTGTCTTCCTTTCATGTTCTTCATTTCATATGGTATATCTTTCAAATTTCATTAACATGTTCTTAAAACATTCATATTCTGTTCCCCTACTTTTTTATGGATCATTTATGAGTGGTTGACCCATGTCCCCAATATTTTCAATGTTTTCTAAAACCTTGTAACATAGCCGTTATGCTGCAGAAATTCCATCTCAAAATGTATCTCTCTTTTTCTAATGTTATTCTATTTTATTAAGTGAATTATCAAAGCTCTCTCTTCTAAATGGGTACTCAAATATATACCAAGTTTTTCTATTTTAAATTATGGTATTTACATACATGAGACCCGCTCTCCCATTCCGTGGTTTTAATGTGACGTAAAGATCATGTCTTTAAATAAGTTTTTAAAACGTTATGATTATAAAATGAAACCCATTACTTTTTTGCTATATGGGTTGTTTATTAAATTATTGATGGTGATATATGTGGATCAATGATAATAAATAAATTTCAAGGGTGCGCCCTGATAGCGCTCCAATGCATTGAGAAAAGACTTAATCTCTAGAGATGACTATTTTTAATGACGCCTTGGTGAATAACCTTGGTAATTTTCAATAACACCTTAGGGATGAACTTTGGTGAAAAATAAATTATTATCAATATTAAATTTTTATCCACATATTAATGTTATGAAAAATTTTATTTTTATTATTATATGCCTCATGATTTCTTTATCATGCCTTAAAGTTGTTTTCATGACCTTATTGAAGTATCTCAAGTTCACATGTAAAATGTTTCTCTTATATCCCTTACTGGGCCATCTGCTCACCCTTTCTTTTGATGTATTTCCACAGGTTATGAGATAAAGTAATGAACCTAGTATTAACGTAAGGATAATCCTTTCAAGTGTTTAAGAAGAATGTTTTATGTTGTTTTCTTGTATTATGTTCATGGTTTCCAAGACACTAAACCTTAAAGATCCTCAGTTTTTTGTAATGTAATGAATGATTATGTTATAAAAAGGGAGGATGCCTTATAAATACTCAAAATTAACAAAAATATTATTACCTAGATATTTACTTTTATAATCCCACATTTAAATCTATATATATTCCACTATTTCCAACTAGGAACTAGAGATGGATGAAGTGCCTTTATTAGTAATTGTATCTCTTTTTAACCTGTTTTTATGACAAAACATTTTATTGTAAAATCAGAAATATCTTTTGTCATATGTAATGCTCAATAATTTTCCCGAGGATCTTTATATATCTCTGTACTAATATGATGAATAAAAATGGATATCCATGTGATTCAAATAACAATTCCATATTAAATAGTGAATCACAGAGAATGAATAATTACATTTTAAATCTAATAAATAATTCTTTATTAAATTTAATATCATGTTCCGTAATCTAATTGACCAATTCTATTAGTTATTCAAAATTATATATTCCATCCAATCCCAAATAAATTATTTATCAAAAATATGACTACATTCATACCCGGTTCTAAATAGAAGAGGTTTCATCCTCCTCAATTTTTGAGTTACGATTCATTAAACATTTAACTTAGGGATCATATTTTAGTCATAAAATACTTTATGACGGATTATATTATTTACCCAAGGGATCAACGATCCATTTTTTCTTTACCTTGATGACAAGTAATGCTGAAGTTCTAATATTTGATCACTTATAGCCATCACACCATACTCATTTTAAAGTATTTTTTGAGTTAATAGATAATATAATTTTTTTTGTCAGTATCTATGTCACATTTATCGTAATATAAATTATTCCTATAGATTTTTTTGTATATAAACATTTCATCCAACATTTGGTAATTATAAGATAATACCACAGTTGTGGTTTCATTTTAAATGATTTATAGATGATTATATGATCATTTTTAATCTTTACTTGACCAATTCACTTCAAGGATTCATCAATATATTTAATAAATTCCACATTTTTTATTTGATATCATATCATTATTGAAATAATGGATATTCTATTCATTTCCTAAAATCATTCATCACATTCCTTTCTCTAAATGAATTTTACTCATTTTTTTCGTAAACAATGTTATTGTGTTGGATAAACAAATTTACTCCAAAAATACATAATAGTTAAGAGCTAATCAAAGATAATATTTAATATCAATTTCATTTTTATGCCTTGTCCACTTTTACAAAATCGTAGTTTTTAAGGATAAATAGTTATTCGATATTTAAATGTAATATTCCAATGAAAGAACAACCATTATATCCAAAATTAATTTTTAATAAACATTTTTTACAAATTATATTCTTTCAATGATAATAATAAATGAAAATGGGTTTTTCAGGACCTAAAAAACTATTAGGTTATAGCAAAATGTAATAAAAAATCGAACATATTTATCTAAATACCAATGAAACATTATAACCAATAGCTTTATAAATACCAAAGGTGACTCCATTAACCAAAATATTAATAAAAAATAATATTGATCATAGAATTTATAAAATTATATTTCAAAAATATTACCCCCCTTTATCATCTAATGAGGATAATTGGGTCATTGATCATCCATAAGAAGTATTATGCTTCATATAATTGATTAAATTAATCATCAATATGTGGAATCAAAACATTTTCATTATATTGATGTTATTGAGTTATATATAATCAAAACATTGTATCATTTAACCAACCATATATTTAAAAAATAAAATAGGTTCACTCTAAGGATATGTGTCAAGGATGATGAAACCATTATCAATAACCAGATTGTAAATTCTTTTCCAATTCTAATAAAATAGTTGAATATATTATTTATGTTGGTTGTTAGATTAGATTAACATTTATAACTATTTAATCATTAAATAAATTCTCTGAATAATTAATAACATTTAAAAAGTCCTTAGAAAATGAATCCATTTATTGATTCCCTTCCGACATTTCACTACTTTGAACAGTTTCATTATTTTTTAAAATATGTGATTGATTACATTCACAAAAATGTTTAATCACTTTCTCATATTCATGATACATTATCATTGGTATGAACTCATTTTAGTATTAAAAATGATACTCATTTTCAAAATTTAATATCATTTATTTGTCTATATATTCTAGCATAAAATTATTAACCAAAATCTATTCTATTCAGAAATAATAATAATAGGAAACTCTCTGATTGGAAAGACAATGTGGTATCATAGGAAAATCATCTCATAAAACATAAAATAAGAAAAGTTATAAATTATTATTTCCATTATACTAACACCCTACAATTACAAAAATAGTTCTTTTCATGACCCATCCTAGAAGGGACAGTGTCGAGACTACCCCAATCCCACATCCAATATGACAGGGGTTGGTGAATAGAACCGAGTAGGTATATCCAAAAAATGTGAGGCATTATGATAAATTACATGTATATGTGCTCATATATATTTGGAAAAAATGATGAAATGTAAAAACAGTCAGTAAACAGGGAATGAAAACCACTATATCCAATAACTAGAGTACGATATGAAGCAATCCTAAGTAAAAAGGCCAAACAAAAGACTACAAAAAGATTCCTTACACAAGTCTTACTAAAATTTTTAGAGTCCACCCAGACCTAGCGACGAGTAATAAGTCAAATTTTTGATCCCAATGAACTCATCGATCTTCCAAACTTTAGATATTCTCCACTTGCTCTCTGTTCACCTAAGACACCATCAAAAGGATGATCATTTTCACATGAAACAACATGTTCGGGAAAATCCTCTGCATTGTTGAGTATAAAAATAATCAGTAGGACAAACTGAAAACAATATAAAGTGAGAACCAGGTATTTTACGATAAATAAAATATATAATTGTGTATACAAGATATAATGGGTTCATAATTACACAAATATTCTTGGGAGAGACACCTCTCCTTCATCCAGTCATAACCAACTGCCCTCCATAGGATTATTCTCAAAGCATGATCATTCTTAGATTTCTTGGTCTTCAAGACTGGATATCATCGTAGATGATCAATGATGTGTTGTATATCATTTGAACCCACCCAATGAGAATACATTGGAAATGAAATACTATGGTACACATAGATGGGATCATTCCCAGACACATAGGGGACACCACAGATCATGCTCAAATCTATTAGAGAAACCACATACCAAATCTGGATCAACCCACTATATAGGGGATCATTCCCAAAGTCACAATGCTATGCCACATAACATACAAATTTAGCCTGTTATATTGAGGATCTACACCCTAATAAAGGTGGTTATAGAATTCCATAAACTCCACTATGGGTGATAGAGGATCACACTCCATCCTTGAGGAGGGATACTATACTATATCATAGACATGTCTTCTATAGGGTATTAGAATCTATTTATTTGGATGTAATTTTATATTGAACCTATAGGGAATGGACATTGTGAATGCTATCAATCAATATAGATCTGAAATAAATATTCAAAAACTATCTCAAAATGACAATCACAACATTAGCGTCTCGAAATTGTAGATGGGTCATTGATTGGATGCTACATTTATGTTGAATGATTTATTTATAGAAACTACTCACAGGCATGCCATGGGCCTACAAACCAACCACCATGGTATGTCCACCTTCATCTTTGGTTAACCACTTCCATCGATCGACATACTACATGGCCTGACCACGCTGTCATTGCACCAAAAATTGACCATTGTGGTCGGTGCACACATGGTAGTTCGACCAATCATGGTCTACGGTGAACCCTCTCGGTTTACCAAAACCACGCTCCACCCTGGTCACCATGGATCCTACCGAAGACTAGCATGAACCAACCCACCGACCCGACTCATCCCATCTTCATGTCTTGACTATATACATGTCATCCAAAATTTATGTTGGCTCCACTACCACTTATGTTTCTACAGTCTCCGTGTTCAGAATCGTGGTTGCATCCATTATCGTCGCCACTATATCAATCACTTCTGATGTATCTACTGACTCCGCGTCTGTCACCACCACTGCTGCCACATTCATGTCCACCATTGCTACATCAATTACCATCGCTGGCACATCCAACCCCACCGTCTTTATATCTATCACTATCACTACTGAATTCATCAATGTAATTTCCTCTTTGCCGATGTGTTCCACCGATGTTGCTGCATCTGTCCTCCACTATACCTCCACTATTCCATAAGTTTCCATAGGTCATACACGGTACTCCACAACACGCCACCTTTGGTCTCCACCACAGTGTTAGTGGTCACTTATGTTGACCACCGTACCTCCTCTGAAGCATAAAAAACCAATCAGTTGAATATTTGAGATCGACTGGTCCCGATCAACACTAATCTATCCTCATTTTCTGTTGAATCCGTCACCACCACCACTAAGTCCATTTCCGCCTCTACCATGCATGTCAATTCCACCTCTATGTATATCACTACCACCATCTCATTCTGTTGTTTTTTATGTCCCTCATCCACCACACTACTTCCACATTTATGGTCTCCCCCTCACGCATGTGTTGAACCAAAATATAAAACTGCAGTCCACTGATCACCACCTATACACAAGTGGAAACATCCATAGATTATTGTGCCTCCTCTGATTCTAAAAAATACCATTATAGATATGAGGTCCTTGGATCATGATCTACATAGATCTATTATTGACCATTGATTCTCCTCAAATATAGGAATCAAAATATGTTGGGAACCACCAAACAATATCGAGCCAGGAACCGTAGTGATCTAATGATGATGAACATGATGAAAAATGGTGACATGATCTTGAGAAATGGTTTATCGTTGTTGGAAAATAATTCTTGGAAAAAAATCAGGATCATAGGAAATGGTATTAAAAACATTAATTAAATCTAGATAACACTTAAACAAAAATTATACTAAAAATATGATCGATTTGCAGGATAATATGTTCATAATTTAGTTTGTGTTCATTATAGGAAACATGAACGGGTAATTAAACCAATAAATCATACAAAATAACTCATGTGGGATCGATTTTTGATGATTAATGATTGGGTTTTCATCACTAAAGAGCACCAAATATTCTATTGGTGTAATGATCTGTGATCTGATCAGGATCTATTGTTATCCACCTGAGAGAATTCATTAGAGTTATCGATAATGGTCTCATGGTATCTCTAGAGTTTTGCAAAAAAAAATCCAATATATGGATAAATTTTACAGGAACATCACTTTATTTTTAAATCATTTTTTAAAAAATTATAATATTCCTTTCACATCTACAACATCTTTTTCTATAAACAACATGTGTCTACTAATGTTCAGTTGTACCTAGTATAGATCCACTACTAAGAACTCAACAGTGTAGTAATAATCTGGATATGGTCAACTATTTAAGAGTAATTTTTCATTTATAAAAAAACCATGCTTGCATGATATCAAATATTTAAATATTTTTCAAACAATTGTTCAAGGAACACCAGGCCTCCTTATCAGATTTCATCTTATAACATAGTCTCTAAATCATTCATATAATATCTAAAATCTATACCAAAAAATTCAGAGACATTACATTCTCAACAACTTTGAGATTTATGTCCCCAAAAATCCAAAACAAGGGCCACTCAAATAGATGAGGGTGCTATACACAAATCTTATCCTCCCTCTCCGATGTTCCCTATTGGATATTACCATGCTTCCACTCAACACACACCAAAATAATCTATCTCCATCAAATTATCTTCCCCAAATATCTTCAATATCCACTGGGTACTCAGCAAAAGTCACTATATCCTTGATATATAGATCACCCAAGTACACGACGTGCAGTGGGTCGTGTAAGTATCTCCTAAGCTACGACACATGGAAGATGTCATATAAGAGATCAAACTAATGTGGTAGATATAAATGGTATTCCACTTTCCCAAACCTTAGTAGTATTTATAATGGGATTAGGAAACTTAGAGATAGCTTTTCACCATGACCAAATATTTTTAATCCTAATCGAGGTGAAAGCAGAAGGAACATGCAGTCTCTATCCATTAACACTAAAGGACTTTATCACATTTCTTCATAAGACTCCTATTGGATCTTCGCAATCATTATCCACTCCTCAATGATATTGACATTCTATGTAGTAGTTTTCACTAACTCTATTCCCATGAGTGTTGAATCTCCTCAGTTAGTTTGGAAAAGTGGTGACCTACATTGTCGCTCGTGTAAGGCCTCTAACGGTGCCATTCCAATGGTGGAATGGTAGAATTTTTTGTTTGAAAACTCCACCATTTTTATGTGATCCTCTCCTCTATGTATAGAGCCTATCAGGAATGCCAGAAATATGTACTATTGAACCATAATGGTCATCATAGTTTGGACATTCTTTTATGGGATGAATATTAGGAACAATCCAAAGTTTAGTCTCAAATTCATCATGCAATACCTTCCACAATGAGGATGTAAATTGGCCACCACAATCAGAAATAATATTCAATTGATATCCATTGATTTTAACAATATCCTCTAGGTTGAGGTGCCCCATGCTCTATACTGGAATCTAATCTAGGATAGCTTGGAAATGGGATGACATGGTGATTCATTTAATGATCATCTAGATTAAATTATGTCACATTGACTCACATGGTTAACCCATTATGCATCCCTTCGATATCTTGTCCCAATTCAATTATTGAACCTCAAGTGGTTGGGCTAAACCTACTAAACCTAGTGATCAACCATCACTGGCTGATAATTATGTCACTGAGAAACAAACTATACAACTTCTTTCCTCATCGAAGGCCACCAAAAATAACATCAAAGGTCCTAATACATCTTCATAACACATAGATGCACCAATAAATTTTATCTATAAAACTCCATCATTAAATCCTCCAACAAAATCATGGGTATTACTGTTCATTCTCTACAAATATTAATGTTCTTCCCACCTTTTGAATATCCATTAGAAGTATTCCTTGTTGACATATGAACATATATAGTCTCACATGTATTATCCCTATATTGCTCCTCCAGGAATTACTATAAAAGATTAGGGGTGATGAACATCAACTTTAGGTAACATACTCCATCACTATCTACAAAGGATAACTGTAACAAGGAAAACTGATCTGATAACTCATTTAGTATCTATAAAATTGATATCGAGATTAGATCATCTTCTTCCACGCTCCACTTCCCTGGATTATAGAAAATCATCAATTCATAGTCATAGAGGAAGTCTATCCAACACCTCTGTATAATGTTTACATCATTCGGAGAGAAGATATAATTTAGACTCTTGTGATTATTGTAGAAGATAAACCACTCGCACATAAGGTAATGTCGCCACATCCTTAATGTGAAGACTACCACAGATAACTCATGATCAGGGGCCACATAGTTCTCCTCGTGTAGTCTCAACTAGAAAGAACCATTAGAAATTACTATTTTCCTCTACATCTGGACAAAACCAAGAAAGGTATATGATGCATCGCATGAAACCACATACTGGATTCATTTATCTATTATCATCTATTAGGGAGTACTTTTAATAAACTACCTCAGATCATGAAATCCATTCTATCACTTTTCTAAGCATATAAAATTTTATCCCTTTGGTTCCAATGATATAATATGTTCATACACTCTAGAGAAGTTTGATAAAATCCTCTAACAGTAAACTTCTAGAAAAAGGATACTCTGTATATCAGAAACACTATGGGGTGCCTCCAATGAAATCACTACCTTATTGTTGGGAAAAAATCCCTCAAGGTAACATTGCAGTATTTTTGGGTTGATTGTGTTTGTTGACAAAGCAGGTTTCCATGGAGAATTGTCGAGTTCCCGAGAAGTTGTTGACATTCCATGTTGGCAAAAAACTATGACAAAGGAAAGGACGATCTGGAGGCGGTAAAAAAGAGCTGTACAAGGTGGCACCATTTTCCAGTGTTTGCCAAATTTTTGGGGTCCAAAATTTGGAGTTTGGTGGGCATCGCGAAAAGTGGATTTCCATGAAGATCATAATTTCATATGGCAAAGGCATGAATTTCGCGAAGACAAGATGCATGGTTTGGAAATCGCGAAGACCAGAATAATGGAGGCGGTGATACTTTGCGATTACGTCAAGCTTCGCGAACGGCAGAGGCTGAAGCGCATCGCGGCGGAGAAGGGATTTGCGAGAGAGCTTCGCGGCGAAGGCGCAGAGGAATGTTGGGCTTCGCGAGGGAGCTTCACGGCGAAGGCGTGAGCCGCGAAGGTAAGTTGATGGTGATTCTTCGCGACTACGTCAAGCTCCGTGAACGGATAATTGCCGTGGAGCTTCACGATTTGGACAGAATTCCTGCAGAAACTTTGGAGCTTCGCGATTTGCAATGACGTGGCGTTGACTTCATGCGGAAGGGTTGAGGGTCGGTGGAATCTCCTATAAATAGAGGCCGACCCCTTCGAGCGAAGCAGAGAGAATTTTCAGAGAAAATACTTTGCTCTCGATTTGAGAAGGTGGTTCGCGGAGCCAGTGTGCTTCGCGAAAAAGGTGCTTCGGGGTAGCTATTGTAGCTCCGCGAAACCTGCGAGCTCCGCATTGGCTTACTTTGCTTCGCAACGGTCGTTGCTTTGCGACGGCTTGAGCATCGCAAGCGTGCTTCGCGAGGGAGCTTCGCGAGTGAGCTTCGCGAAAAGGCAGGAGCATCGCGAAGGCTTGTTTGAGCTACGTGAAATTGGGAGCCTCGCATTGTATGGTGATTTGCGAAGGTCTTTCCAAAGGTTGTTTGCCCAGTGGATAGTGGAAAAGGGGTATTCATCTACGGGTGAAAGTTGAACTTCAACAGAGCATCAACATACAGAGAAATATGCTTTCCTTAATGGAAATGAAGAGACCTACAGGTCTATAAACTGTGAGTGAATCCCTTCCAACAGCAGTGAGCTTAGGAAGAAGAAGAAGGTGATCCTCTCCACCGGCAGTGAGCCAGAGAGAGAGAAACAGGGAGTGACCCTTGGGAAAGCAGTGAACTGACCCTAAAAATTGTAAAGGTAGTGAGCCTGGGCATAGAAGTGATCTATCCCGAACCTTGTAATCCACAGCTAGTGAAGATTACTGGAATTTGGTACGACCGACAACCTGTCGGCGTATGCTCCTTAGACGTAGCCCTTAGCGGTGAACCAAGTAAAATTGCTGTGTCCTGTGCTTGCTTTACTTTCTGTTTATATTGTGTAGAAGGAAAGAGAGAGAAGAGTGTTTTTCTTAACAGCGAAACAAGATCAGAACGAGCATTAATTTTTAATTAGTCATACCCTGATTCACCCCCCCTCTCTGGGTATTCAACCTAGTGGACCTAACAAGTGGTATCAGAGCGAAGGTTGAAAGTTGTTCTTCTCTCAATGGAGGTAACCAATCATAAAGGGATTCCGATCATCGACGTATATAATTTTCAGATATGGAAGAATTGGATGCAACACAATTTCCGATCCATGGGAATGGATGTGTTTTCAGCAGCTATGCATGGTATCACAACTGATATTAATAGTGGTGCCTTATCAGAAGCTAAGCATAGAGAGTTGGATGCTGATTCCAAAGCAATCAATGCCTTAGGGGGAGCCCTTTCCAATCCCATCTACACAAAGGTGATGTCATGAAAAACGTCACATTACATGTGGGAAAAGCTTTTGAATATATATGAAGGCGACACAAAAGTCAGAGAGGCAAAGCTGCATGTGTTGTGGAACAAATATGAAGATCTGAAAATGAACCCGAATGAGTCTGTTGACGCATTATTTGACAGGGTAAACATTGTTGTGGAAGATATGCGAGGTCTTGGAGAAGTCATTACAGACATAAAGATTGTAAAGCGCATCTTGAGGAAACTTCCACCTCGGTTCAATCCGAAAGTTTCAGTACTAGAAGATAAAGATCCAAAAGAGCTGACATTGGACAATTTTCACAGTACCTTGGTTGCATATGAAATGAGGAACGATGATAATGAGGCTGTGGAAAAGGGGAAGTCTAAAGAGGTGGCCTTTAAGGCCATGAAGAAGCTCACTATTGAATATTCTAATGAAGAAGAAGAGATAGATGAGGTGATGTCATTCCTTTCTTCAAATCTACAAAGAGGAAGATGAATGTTTAAAGGTAAACTTCCACTAGCATGCTCTAGATGTGGAAAGGTTGGTCATCTTGCGGCAAGATTCCCCAAGAAGTTTCAAGATGATGATGATGATGATGACGTTGAAATTCCCAAAAAGAAGACTTCAGCTTTTGTGAAAGGGAAGAAACAATTCAAGAAAAATCTCTTCAAGAAAAAGAATCTTCTTTCACAGGAATTTGAAAGTTCAGATGCATCTGAGGATGAAGAAGTTGAGGAAATAGAAAATTGCAGATATCGTGGGGTAAATGCCTTGGTGGAAATTGTTGGTAGTTCTCAAAAGGGAGAAGAAGCTGATGCTAATGAACACGAAGAAATTGAAGGGAGAATTGATATGGAAGCCGAATTGGAAGAAGCTCTTGAGGAGATATATGTTTGGAGATCCAAAACGAAGAAATCCAATAAAGTGGTTCATGATGCCAAACTCTATATGAATCAACAGGATGAAGAAAAGTATAAGCTATTAGAAGAAATTAAAATACTAAAATCCTCAACACCAGAGAGCTCAGAAAATATTGTCGAGTATATGCTTAAAATTGAGGAACAAAAGAAGGAAATTGGTTGTTTGACTAACACAAGAAAGGAGCGGGTTAGATGTATCAAAGATCTTGAGGAAGAAGTGGTCAGTCTGTGACAAAAACTTAAGAATCAAGATAAACTCTTGACCCCTAATGTGATATCCGAAAAGAAGGCCATTCAAAAGATAGAGAAGATGAAAGCGGATCCTAGCAGTTCAGTAGGTAAGAAGCAGCAATTGTGCTCAGATGTTAATGTCGTTTCTGGGCTTAGTCAAGAACAAAAATTTGCGACAATTGCAGTCAGACCGCAAGCACTCATCCCGAAAGTGAAGATTGATTTGGGAACAAAACAGAATCAGAATATTCAGAGATCCCAAATGGGAAATCATAGTACTGAAATATCACGAGGGAATGCATCCTATATCAGGTGTTATTGCTGTAGGAAAATGAGACATTCACAGTATGTGTGTTCCATATCCAAGAGATACAGAAGGGAACATGAACAGAGATGGCAGCCAAACAGAGAACGGTTTTCCAGAACACATTTTGAAGGACACTGTTTTGGGTGCGGAGGATTTGGACACATGGCTAGGTACTGCACTTCAACCATTCAGAGAAATGTGTCAAAGCATAATCAAAATGTTCGCAAGCAGCAGATCAATAAACCAACATGTGAGTTAAACGTTCAGAA
Source organism: Viscum album (assembly GCA_963277665.1). Lineage (NCBI taxonomy): Eukaryota > Viridiplantae > Streptophyta > Magnoliopsida > Santalales > Viscaceae > Viscum > Viscum album. Next base: position 1,882,988,931 of record OY728136.1, read on the forward strand.
CAGATTTACAGCTCTACAAGATGATGGTGGTCCATCATACTCTGATAAAGAAAAGGAGCCTCAATCCATGCCGAGTGTGAAAGAAAAAGTATGGTCCAAGAAGAAGAAAAATGAGAAGGCTGTGGTGGCGGAGATTGCCCTTAAAGCATCAGATCGATCTGGTGTTTGGATCCTTGAAAGTGGTTGCACATCGCACATGACGGGTAATAAGGATCTTGTTACAGGCATCAAATATGACAAAGAAGGAGTTGTCAAATTTGGAAATGATGAAGGCCTGAAGATTGTTGGCTCAGGGAAATCCAAGTTTGGGGGGAAAGATATGAGACGTGGTGATGTCTTGATAGTAGAGGGTCTCAGTCATAACCTAGTCAGTGTCAGTCAACTATGTGACTCTGGGCACTCTATCCAATTTACCAAGAATATGTGTGTTGTGAAAGGAAAAGATGGAGCAGGTGTTTAGCATGGAAAAAGGTCAAAGGGAAATCTCTATCTTGTAGGTGGGGAAAGAGATACTTGTCTTTTATCCAGAGAGGAAGAAAACCAGCTGTGGCATAAGCGACTTGGTCATCTATGCCAACCATCTATGGAGGATCTCGTAAAATGTGATGCTGCTAGTGACCTTCCCAAACTATCATGTGATCACACTCATACGTGTGATTCTTGTCAACAAGGGAAAATCATCAGAAAGATATACAGGCCAAAGGAACAGAAATCAACTAGAGTGCTCGAATTGGTGCATGTTGATGTATGTGGACCTATCTCACCACGAGCTATAAGTGGGCAAAGGTACTATGTTCTTTTCATTGATGACTATAGCAGAATGGCCTGGGTATTCATCATAACCCATAAGATGGAGGTGTTCAGTTTCATAAAGTAGTACAAGAGGGAATCAGAAAAGATGCTTGGGCAAAAAATTCTGAATATTCGTAATGATAATGGTACGGAATTTACAAACAGTCCTGTTGAAAACTATCTCGAGAAATATGGGATAAGGCATCAAGTTTCATCAGTAAGAACTCCCCAACAGAATGGAGTAGTTGAAAGGAGAAATTGGATCATCAACAACATGGCCAGAACAATGCTTATTGATAAGGACCTGCCAGAGAAATTTTCGAAGGAAGCAGTTTTGACATCGGTCTATGTTTCAAACAGGTCCCTGTTATGTCCGAAGCAAGGGAAGACTCCGTATGAACTGTGGTATGGAAAGAATCCAACGTTGAAGTACTTTCGAATCTTTGGAAGTAAGTGTTTCATTCTCAACAAAGAACATCATAAGATGTTTGATGCACGAGGAGATGAAGGGATATTCCTTGGCTATTCTGGGAAAAGAAAAACGTATAAATGTTTCAACAAAAGGCTGGGAAAATCATTGAAAGCATTGATGTCACTATAGTTGAAAATGAGCAGAATACTCAACGATTCAGTGAAAAGTTCCTGGATGAAAGTGATGATGAGGTAAGCAACCCAGGGGGAGCAGAAGTGGCAGAAGCTGACTCAGAAGAAGATACTGATGATGAAGAGGAAAGTGTCAAGACGGTGTCTGTGAGAAATCCAAAGAGTCGAGCTGAAATTGATAGGCAGAATATCATTTGTGATCAAACAGCTCCAGTTCAGACTCGAATAATGAAATCATCACAACAAGCATCGTTTTTGTCTCAATTGGAGCCGAAATTTTTTTCTGATGCAGCTGAAGATGAAAACTGGGTTCAGGCCATGAATGAAGAGCTTGATCAGATTGAGAAGAACCAGACATGAGAGATTGTTTCGAGGCCAGAAGACAAGAATGACATCGGGACCTAATGGGTCTATCGCAACAAGATGAATGAAGATGGAACAGTGATTCAGAACAAAGCACGACTAGTGTGCAAGGGATACTCCCAGATAGAGGGAATAGATGTTGATGAGACATTTGCACCGGTTGCAAGGCTGGAGACAATCAGATTATTTTTGGCCATAGCAGTGCAAAGAAAGTTCAAAGTGTTCCAGATGGATGTCAAATCCGCATTCTTGAATGGGGTTCTGGAAGAAGAGGTGTATATTGAGCAGCCATATGGTTTTCTCATTCATGAGGATGAGAACAAAGTTTGCAGGCTAAAGAAGGCGTTGTATGGGCTGAAACAAGCACCAATGGCATGGTACTCAAGGCTTGATCAGTACTTGAAGAAGCTTGGTTTCCAGTGTGGAGGAGTTGACTACAACCTCTATTTCAGCAATGACAGTAATCAAAGGATGATGGTTCTAGTGTATGTCGATGACATAATTTTTGCCGGATCAGATGAAGCTAAGTGCAGACAGTTTTCCGAATTCATGAAAAATGAGTTTGAAATGTCAATGATTGGAGAGCTAACGTTTTTCCTTGGTCTACAGGTGACACAAGGAAGGAATGGAACATTCATTTCTCAATCCAAATATTCCAAGGAGGTTCTAAGATGGTTTGGAATGGATAATTCCAAGGAAATGAAGACTCTGGTTGCTACCCGGATGGAATTATCAAAAGATGAGGATGGAAAGGCAGTTAATATCACAGAATACAGGCAAATAATTGGAAGTCTATTGTACTTAACCGAAACAAGGCCTGCTATTGTTTTCGCCACATTCCAAGCAGTGAGATATCAGAGTAATCCCAAGGAAAGTCACATGCTTTCAGTGAAAAAGATAATTCGGTATATCAAGGGCACGGTAGACTTCAGCTTGACATACAACGACAAATCTAAGACAGAGTTATTGGGATATACTGATGCAAACTGGGCCGGTTCAGCAGATGATAGAAAATCAACGTCAGGTGGTGCATTTTATCTTGGCGGACTATGTTCTTCTTGGTTAAGCAAGAAGCAGGATTGCATTTCATTAAGCACCGCAGAAGATGAGTATATTGCGGCCACTCAAGCAAGCACACAATTATTGTGGATGAAGCAGCAGCTTGAAGATATGGGAGTTGAAGTGAAGTCTCTGATCGGAATCCAGTGCGATAACTCAAGTGCTATAAATCACAGAAAAAATCCTATCCATCACTCTAGGACAAAGAAAATTGAGATAAAGTATCATTTTATCAAGGAGAAAGTTGAGCAGGGGATCGTGAAGTTGGAGTATGTTCCTACAGAGCTACAGGTTGCAGACATTCTGACAAAGGCCTTACCCAAGAAAGCTTTTGAGAGGAATCGACTGGCTTTGGGAGTTCAGTCGATTCCCCACACTTGAAATAGTGTGGATATGGGACCCCCCCCCCTCTCCCCGAGGTATGCTATGTTTTTCCCTGTTGTGCTGATCTGTGTTCTCTACCATATTACAGACTACAACAGCGTGACCTTTGGGTTCGTGGAAAAAGCGGGAGAAAAGTGTTTGTTAATGGGGGAGAAAATAGTGATTGTTCAAGGGGGAGATAGTGAGGAGATTTCAAAAATCATAATTGATACGGGGAGAAGCTGACAGGTGGAGCAGCCAGAAAGGGGGAGCAATGAGAAAGGGGGAGAGTATGAATCTGACGATGCTAGAAGTGATCGATCAAAGCATAGAAATCACGACAGCTGAGGATCGTGATAAAAGCATAACAGTGGTGTTGGAATGGTGTGGGACGGTGTCCAGCTATCAACAATTGGTATCAACTTAAGAATTCACCAATTGGTATCAGTGTGGTTCAACAACTGGTTTTATTTTAAGAATTGGTATCAGGGTGGAATCGACAATTGGGGTCTGACATGAAGTGACTCATTGATGAACTTTTCATACTACTATTGTTTCTCACGCCGAGCATTGCTCAGGTGGGCTTAGAATACGTGTTAAGTGAATCCTTGAACGCTATCATAATCTCAAGAGGCGAATGGTGGTAGCATCTGGAAGAAGACTCAGTGAGGTATCAATGTGTAGAAAATCATTCTATGCAGAGTTGTGAAGATTGTCAACAAACCCAAAGGGGGATATTGTTGGGCAAAAATCCCTCAAGGTAACATTGCAGTATTTTTGGGTTGAGTGTGTTTGTTGGCAAAGCAGGTTTCCATGGATAATTGTCGAGTTCCCGAGAAGTTGTTGACATTCCATGTTGGCAAAGAACTTTGACAAAGGAAAGGACGATCTGGAGGCGGTATAAAAGAGCAGTACAAGGTGGCGCCATTTCCCAGTGTTTGCCAATTTTTTGGGGTCCAAAATTTGGAGTTTGGTGGGCATCGCGAAAAGTGGATTTCCATGAAGATCATAATTTCATATGGGAAAGGCATGAATTTCGCGAAGATAGGATGCATGGTTTGGAAATCGCGAAGACCAGAAGAATGGAGGCGGTGATACTTCGCGATTATGTCGAGCTTCGCGAATGGCAGAGGCTGAAGCGCATCGCGACGGAGAAGGGATTTGCGAGAGAGCTTCGCGGCAAAGGCGTGAAGGAATGTTGGGCTTCGCGAGGGAGCTTCACGGAGAAGGTGCGAGCCGTGAAGGTAAGTTTACGGTGATTCTTCGCGACTACGTCACGCTCCGCGAATGGATAATTGCCGTGGAGCTTCACGATTTGGACAGAATTCCTGCAGAAACTTTGGAGCTTCGCGATTTGCAATGATGTGGCGTTGACTTCACGCGGAAGGGATGAGGATCGGTGGAATCGCCTATAAATAGAGGCCGACCCCTTGGAGCGAAGCAGAAAGAATTTTCAGAGAAAATACTTTGCTCTCGATTTGCAAAGGTGGTTCGCAGAGCCAGTGTGCTTCACGAAAGAGGTGCTTCGCGGCGGCTATTATAGCTCCGTGAAACCTGCGAGCTCCGTGTTGGCTTACTTTGCTTCGCGAGGGTCTTTGCTTTGCGACATCTTGAGCATCGCGAGCGTGCTTCGCGAGGGAGCTTTGCGAAAAGGCAGGAGCTTCGCGAAATTGGGAGCCTCGCATTGTAGGGTGCTTTGCGAAGGTCTTTCCAAAGGTTGTTTGCCCAGTGGATAGTGGTAAAGGGGTATTCATCTACGGGTGAAAGTTTAACTTCAACAGAGCATCTACATATAGAGAAAGATGCATTCCTTAATGGAAATGAAGAGACCTACAGGTCTATAAACTGTGAGTGAATCCCTTCCAAGAGCAGTGATCTTAGGAAGAGGAAGAAGGTGATCCTCTCCACCGGCAGTGAGCCAGAGAGAGAGAAACAGGGAGTGACCCTTGGGAAAGCAGTGAGATTACCATAAACATTGTAAAGGCAGTGAGCCTGGGCATAGAAGTGATCTAGCCCGAACCTTGTAATCCACAGCTAGTGAAGATTAGTGGAATTTGGTACGACCGGCAACCTGTCGGCGTATGCTCCTGGGACGTAGCCCTTAGCGGTGAACCAAGTAAAATTGATGTGTCATGTGCTTTCTTTACTTTCGGTTTATATTGTGTAGCAGGAAAGAGAGAGAAGAGTGTTTTTCTTATCAGCGAAATAAGATCAGAACGAGCATTAATTTTTAATTAGTCATACCCTGATTCACCCCCCCCCCTCTCAGGGTATTCAGCCTAGTGTACCTATCATTTATCCTTCTTTGGATCCAAAAAAACGTGAGCCACTATGATTACGTGTCCAAAAAATTGGACCTCTTGAATCCAAAAATGGAAATTCAAGATATTATTATATATTTTTTTTTCTTTCTGAGTGTGTCCAAGACCATCATCATGTGTTTCACATGCTCCTCATTAGAGAGAGAATACACTATGATGTCGTAGATAAAGAATGCCACAACCCAGTCTATGAAGGGATGAATTATGTAGTTCATGAGTCCAATGAACTTTATTAGGGTATTTATCATGAAAAAAATAATCACAAAGTACTCAAAGGGACCATAAAGACATCTAAATGATGTTTTAAGTATTTCCTCACCCCGTACTCATAATTGGTGATATCCTAATATGATGTAAATCTTTGAGAAACATCGTTCCCCTTTCAACAGAACAATGAGGTCATTAGTCCTCGGTAGTGGGTACTTGGTTGTTATGATATCATGATTTATGAAATGGAAATCTACATATAACCTCAAGCTCCAATCTGTGTTCTTTGGAAGGAATATGGGGTTTCCTAGGGTAAAAAACTATGTCTCACATAGCCCTTCCTCTTCAAGTACTCCAACTGTACCCTCGTATCATGGAGTTCTATGAGAGACTTCTGATATATAGATGTATATATTAGTTCTATCCTAGGGTGTAGATCAATGAAAATTTAACATCTCCCTGGGGGGCTGTAAATCTGGAATATCTTAAAGAAAGACATACCCATACACCTCAACCACTAGAGAAAACTGAGGACTCATATCATCAACATCACCAAGGGTGATGCTATCTAACTGATTAGAAATCTGCTGCACCCTCCAACTCGTGAGTCCGTCATGAACTTTCTTGGTTTCCTTTTCACCAATCAAAGAAAATCATGTTTCATTACTATAGACACACTATACTCTCCACCTACGATTGTTAATCTATGAATGAACTATGGATACACAGTCCGTACTGAGAATGAATTCATAACATATTTACCCCACTAACAAGAGATTCCAACTAAAACTCAATCCTTCCAGAGTTTTCTCAGACAGTCAGCACATGTGTGTGATCATCTAGTCCCCTCTAGTATGATCCTAAAAATATAAGGTTCATGTCATTTTTTCAACCAGAATCTTCAAGTCTCAGGCATGGTTTGTGGAATGAATGGAATGAAAAGAACTCGTTTCTTTCAAAACAAAAAAAGGTGGAAAAGTAACATAGTGTATCTCATATCATCCCTAGAATCGCTAGTTTATAATCCTCCATCATGGGAAGATATCCCCAGTAATACCCACCACCATGATAAGCTTGGTGTTGTCCACATTTGGGTGGTGGTGGACATAGGTCAATCCTCTATCCACCTTTTTCATTTCTACCCACCCCCTCTACCACATATATCTCTTTACAGAACAGCCTGCTATAGTATCTTCACCAATCTAAAAGGTACCTTGCCAATATCTTAACAAGTTGTTTGACTAGTCAAATATTCTCATTTGAGATTTCCCCAATTATATCATCAGTAAAACCATCTTTACATGGTCTAATTGGATCCACCATTTATTCCTTTCCCACTAAATCTGAGTCATGGGATCACCCTTGAGGAAGATTACCAACATTGGTCTATGATACTTCTATTAGCTACCTGTCGCCAGGGTCTCAAATACTCGAATCCCATGGTTATCTACCACTACAAGGGTCTTCTACACAAGAAAACTCTACTGTATCAGTGCTTTCCCAAGTACCCCAACATATATACAAATGATATGGGATACCAATGATTACCTGATGTCTCGGTGTAATATCCTCTCGATGAATAGAGCCATAGAGAACAGTTCTCATACCGTATTGATGAAGTAATGTGATAGATCCAGAAACATCATAGAATAATCCACCACGATCATTCTTCCCTATTACAGATTCATAAGATCATATATGAATACTAATCACAATATGGATGGATAAAAATCATCCCTAAAGAGACGGTAAAATTATTACTAGGTTAGAGTTTTCTCGGTATGTTCCGTAGAGATCCAGATCCACCATATCCATATAGATCCATAAAAAATCTCGTGGAATATACACCCATCAGGTTATTAGGCATCCTCACAAAGCGGAAAAAACCTAGAATACAACTATATAATCCTCATCTATCTGAGGGTGTGTCTCTCCCCAATGTAAGTGATGTTTCAACCTCTGAAACATGTGAAACACAATCATCCACTATGCATCCTCATCTAGTAGTGATGCTAATATATGGTTCCTGATGGTTAGAGGTATAGCTTGTAAACCACAAAGAGGTTTTATCTCTGATACATGCCCCTATAGCAATACCAAGTCCCTAGGAAGATCATCCTTATGATCACACTGTGAATTCTTGGCTCGATATCTATGTGAATGAATCCAGAAATAAAAAAATATATTTATCATGATGAATTGATTATATATAGAGAGACGACTTAAGAAGGACATGGGAAACAAAACCATTCTTATTTGATCGATCTACCATTATTTTTTCATGATACCAGTGTTTTCATGTACAAAGTTGAATATCTTGTAATCAGTGTCCAAGTTTATGGATACATTTGCCGCCACACCAACATTGTTGTCCCAGTCCTACAAGCCAAACTAGAAACCCAAAACATTTTTAGCCAAAAAAGGTCTCACAAACATTCAGAGCTAAACTAGAACATACCCCTATGATACCACTCTATCATGACCCATCCCATAGGGGATCAAACTGTGACTACCCAAAACCATCTTCTAATAGGTTAGGGGATAGTGACATGAACCCAATAGACAAATAAAAAAATGAGAGGTATTAGCCTAATGTACCTATACATACACAGACATATCCAATCCAAAAATTCTAAAATGTAAAAAAATTAAGTAAATATGAATGAAACCCAATATATACCATGACTAAAGTATGAATAGATGCGAAGTATTGTAAAAAGTTCCATACCCAAGCCCACCACAGTGTGTTTATACAAAATTATAACTAAAATTGTGAAGATACCAACATTATCCAAAGCTGAGGAAAAAATAAACGGTGTGTTATTGGAAAAATCATCATTTTCCCCACCTCCATCTATCTTCCACCTGCTTATGGTCCCCATAACAAATTGTCAAAAGGTCAATCATCTGCACAAGACATGCTATGCGTGGGATGATTCTGTTTAGGGGTGAATATAACAATACTCAGTAGGACTCCCAAAAAGAATTAAAAATGAAGAAACATGTATATCAGACCAATAAAATATATAACACTGTATAACAGATAAAATGAGTACAGAAAAACCTTGATATATTTGAATGAGACACCACACCATTAGGCGGTCAGAAACCAAGTGTTAGCCACAATATTTAGGTCTAAAAATTCTCGTTCAAAGAGAAATCACTACTCAAGTCATGATATCATCTAGAAACGTGATGAACATCTATAGATCATTTGGTACCTTCCAGAAGAGAATGTATTGTTCAAATAATTCATTGATACTCAGAGAGGGGATCAAACCCAGACTCACTGGGGAGTACCAAAGATCATGCCAAAAACCGTTGGTGGATACCAAGTACCCAATATAGATCAACTGACTATAAAGGGGATTACTCCTAGAATCATTAGGGAATGAAACGAAACCTACCATTAAGTCCATATAGGTGTATGATTAGTTCCCTACTCATGAGGGTTATGAGATTCCACAAACTCCACAAGGGGTGATATATGATCAGGCTCTAGTCATGAGGAGGGATTCTGTAATCTATCAGAGACTCAACCTCTAAGGGGGATTATAATACAGTAATGGGGATGTAATATTGTACTGAACCCTAAAGGAATAGTCCATAGGAAAACCATAGAATTATACTAGTCCAACAAAAAATTCATCGCATGTCTCAAAATTATTGTCTCAATGTTAGGTTATCCCGACCGTAGATGGATACATGATTGGATTCTTTGTTAATTATATATAATAAATTGGAAAAAACTACCTGCATGGATGTTGAGTCCATGAAGACCTACCTCCACATTAGGTCCCCTCATAGTTCGGTTGATGTCCATGGTTGGATGACATAATGTATGGCATGGATGTGGGGTTGCTGCATCTGTGGTTTACCATCTCGATCCACTATCGTGGTCGACTTTCATTGTCTTCTGCCACCATGCTCTACCCCCATTGTGCTGGATCTGACCCCAGTCCGTCCAGCCCACCAACCCAACCCGACTCAGCTCATCTGTCTGACCAAACATGTTGGTTGGGCCTTCTCTACATTCCCTTCCACTCTACATCCACTGTCGTATATTTCAATCAAACGACTACATCCCACCGCTACGTCCTACCTCTTTTCATGCACCCCTCTACCTCCACACTATTGATCATCACTGCCCGTATGTGCTCCCCTATTGCATGTCATCATCAACTATAAATTTTCTTTCCTACACTGGTGGTCCCTTCATTGGAGCACCGTTCCTCCTCCGTTGCCTGAAAAAAATGATCACATATTCGAGGTCATAATGTCTCGATCAACACAGATCCAACATCAATCATTGATTCTCTTTGATTTAGGGTGTCTAATCCTTATTGTCAAAACTCAAAAATGCTGAGATAAGAACCGTGAGGTTAAAATGATGAATAATGAAAGTAATATAAGGAAAAATGCATTTTCTCATTGGTTTATCATTGTTAACCGAGCATTATTGTCCAAAAATCCAAATCATCGGATTAGGGTTACAAAATAAAATCAATTAAATCCAAATAATCAATAAATGAATCACATCTCCAAAATACTATTGATCTGTAAGCTAATATATTTGTGTATTAGTCTGAATTAATCGTATGAATCATAAAAATGACATTAAATGAATAAATCATATGGCTTACCTCATGTTGGATCGATATTCGAGGAACAATGGTTGTGTTTTTTCCATTGACGTGTTCCACAAGTTCCATTGGCACAACAATCTATTATATGATCTTGATTTGTTTTCATTGCCCTAAGTTATTTCTTTATATTTATCTCCAATGGTCTTCTAGTATTTCGTTGGTCATTCCTATAACCCTTGATTACCCAGATAAGGATTAATTTAATGGAAAATTCATTATGTCAACAATAATTTTTTAATAAATTATTTTATTTATTTTACATCCCCGATTGATTTTTACAAATAGGTTTTATGATGACATAATATATATGGTGCCTTGGGTAATGATACATCTATGAACATAACAGTTCCAGCAGTTTTTTTGATCTGTGAAACAATTTAAGAGTTATTATACATTTTTTGGAAAATTGTGTGTGTGTTCTATTAATGATTTTAATATTTTTCAAATATTTATTTCACGATCAACAAGCCTCGAAACCACATGTCTTCTCAGTGACTAGTATCAAAATGAATCTATATAATATTGGAAAATACAATGTGTAAATTATGATATGTTACAGTTCTAAATTCATATCCATATATTTTATTTCAATTTTACATATAAATATTAAATAAAATTACAGAATTCGTGGTTATGAAATAAAAAAACATTATCATAATGTAAATAAATTATTAATGTACCTATAAAAAATACATCAGACATTCCAAAATATCTCATAGTAGTGGAAATATAATTTCCAAAAACATTAATATTTTTTCATGATGATTCCCACTAATATTATTTATCATCAGACATGAATTTTCATAATTGTGAAGATCATTGCAACTAAAACATCTCAACACTGTATGAATATCTTCTTTCCAATTACTTATATAGTTAGAAATATATACCTTGTAGTGAAAATATATATTACCAATATTACCCTTTTAGAAATAGTATCACAATCTTATGTAACATTATATAAATTACTTTGGACACATTTTTAAATTTTGGGAACTTACCTTGATATTTCTTAGTTAACTCATTCATTTATTCTTGGCACATTAATTGATTCATAATTTTTTCATCATGAAGTATATATTTTTCAAAATATTACATCTGATCTTTCTCACAAAAATAAATTCTTAATAATATTTAAATTTATTGGATTCATACATTAAAATTGAACATTATTTAATTTTTTTAAATAATATTCAATTTAACACTCATGGTAAATAAAATTATTCATAACATTTCATTATAGAATATTGTTTATAGGGGACAACTATGCGTTATTTTTTTCTACTCTAGAAATGTTACATCTATTCTAATTGTATTGTAATTGGGAAAATATTTAATATGAAAAAAACATTAAATTTCATCTACATTTTTTTACCAATATAATATTTTATTACTTAGTATTATTAATAAGAAGAATCAATTCATCATTTTCACCTTTAAAATGATCAATACCAAGAGTTTTATTTTGACGTTCCATACATCTAAAAACATAAAATATATATTTGGGAGCATTGATCTATAATTGACATTTCACTAGGACTAAAGATCCACACAATTTTGAAGGTTGTTGTATTATGAAATGCACTATTATAGACATGTTACTTGGTTGAGAACATAGTTTCCCTCAATAATTGATTCCCCAATTAATATTGAACCTAAACAGAGTCAATTCTTCAAAAAAATTAAATTTCAACTATTTCTAGTTTCTAAACAGAACAGTTATCATCCTATTGATTACATCATAATTTAGTGGTGAGATTTACACTATCGAAAAACATTTTCAGCATTGATGGATTAGATTATGAAAAATTCAAATCATCCAAATAAATCCCATGATAATATAACCCTAATTTATAGACTAATTAAATTTTAATTTAATATTATATTATGCTATAGTGGTTTCTAATCCATTTCTCTAATACCAACTATAACACCCTCAAACTTTAAAAACACATAATTACATTTATTATAATATAGGTTTCACCGTCATTAATTTATCAGAAATTAATAGTATATAAGTTTAATTTATTAGGGAAAATAATACATAATAAAATAGAAAATTTCAGAGAGTAAATATTTTTCCATAAAACAGTTCTTTATGTTTATACCTCTATATCCACAATAAGACATTTCCATCATTTATGATGTGTAAACATAGAACATACATATACCTTGTTAAAAATAATAATACTCATTAGAAACTATAAAAAATGTTTTAAAATATGGGATGAAAAAGATACATATATGTGTTATAAAAAATAATGGAGTCCCATTTTTTCAAAGAAATACATTAAATATATTATGGTTATTAACAATTTCATAATAAACAATTGATAAAAAATTAATTCACATCCATAAGTTATATTAAATCATGGATACATTAATATCCACTAAACACATTTAATATAATAGTTAAAACCATTATGTTATCATGTTTTTTATGGAAACACATGAAAGTAGTTAATTGAAATGAACCAATCTCCATTAGGATTCCATACATCAATAACCCAAAAGATATGCATAGAAATAATTTTTGTGTTGGAATAAGATTTGTACATTACAGAATCAAATTCCTATCCCATATTCACACTTGTTTAACATTTTTTATAATAATTGACTCCATTTTAATACCATTGGAATAACTACCCCAATTATTTCCCTAATTCTTTCATTCATAGACTAAATCATTACCCATGTATTAGAGAGATATATTTGGCTCACCCATCCCCATGATATATATGAGGATCACCCATCATTATATATAATGTAAGTATATCAAATTAGTAAATAATATTTTTAATACTGAACTTTAATTTCATTAATCCCTTTAAAATAGATTTTAACACATAAGTAAAAAATTAACCTTTTTCATATATTCATTATGATAAATATCCTCTTAATTTAGAAAAATTTCAAAATAAAAATTCCACATAAGAATATGAACATGAACTTAATTGAAAACCCATGTTATAATGTAGTGTAATCATGATAATTATTAAAATTTATGATATTGTAAAAGTTATGTGCAATCAAATATATTAAAAATTCATTATTTTATAGTTTTTTGAAAATAGATTAAATTAATGGATATGTAAAACATAAAAAATATATTTTTTAATCATTTTTTTTAAAATATAGAAAAAAATAATTTTTAACTTTTGTGTCATAAAAATATAAATTCATAAAATTTATAAACATTCATAGATATGGAGGAGAAAGTGATGAATATATTTTAAACAACATTTTAAAATAATATTCATTACCTTTTGTCAAAACTAAAGTTATATATCCTCTAATGAATGAATAATATAGTTATATATGTTTTACACATTCTTAATAATGTTTTCATTATTTATTTCATTATTATTGTCTTTTTTAATTCATTCATTATAATATTTTATTAAATTTATTATATGATTATTTTAATGTTGGATGTTTCATGGTCAATTCAATTTATAACATCAAATCAACATCAGTGTATTAACCATTTCTAAATAGATAATGGTTCCATTATTCATAGAATCATAAATTTCGTATTTTTGACAAATAATTTACATTATATAGAATATTAATAAATTTATGAAACATAGTTTTGGAAATAAATAAAATATTTTAATGGATATGACAATAAAAATGCATGCATGAACATCATTTTAATGTATCTAATTTACTGAAATGAAAAAAATAGAGAAATGTTTTATTTGAAAAAATAATAAATATATAATAAATATCATAATTATCATTAGTTACATCCTCATAGAAATCATTATACGGTGAAAAATAAAAATTAATCACATTTCTTCACAGAGGTGGTGTTCCACACATTCACATGAGTGATGTTATCAATTTTGAATAGATGGAATAGTTAAAAGGTAAATAATACCATAATATTAAAACATAATAATAATTTTATAAATATCATATATTTTCCTTTTTTCTACCGTTTGATATATACATAAGATCTATTAATGAAAAATGAAACACAATGCTTCATAGCGGTGGTATTTCCCATGTAATCATAAAAAATGTTTTCATTTACAATAAGAAGATATAAATGATTAAAAGGTGCAATAGAATAATAATAATACAATTTTATTATATTTAACGAATTTTTTTTTTTAATTTTTGAATAACATTTTAATGTGTTATAAGAAGAAATAATCATGATATAGGTCTGTTGGCACTAATAAATTATCCTTAGATATCACCACACATATATAATATAATACATTTTATATTGGTATTTATTGAATACCAGAACCACTTGGACATGTGGATTGATGTTGGGAATTGGGTTTTTAAGTTATTGCATGAACCATTTTTTTTTAAAATGTGTGAAGAAGCATGGAGGGGAGGTCCCTTTTTTATGTGAGGGGTGTGGGACACATTTAATGTTTCTAAACATTTATACACTATAAAGTCTAAATGATGTGAAAAATTAAACCCCAACCTAAATCGGTTAATCTATGGTAGTCTGATATATGCATTGATTCATTTTACCCATATGAAAGTAATTTATAACTAACAGAGAGGGTTTTATCCCGGTCAATTGCGATATTACAACCACAATATGAGTAATGAAAATAATTAGAAAAAATAAAATCGTAAAAGAAATAGACAAAGATATTACAATAGAATGGAAAGTATCTAATTTAATATAAAAATAATAAACAAATATCCCCAATTTTGTCCTGAAAACATATATATGAGTAAGAAATCAATCTAAATAAGTTGTTTTGGCATCCCTATAATGTTTGTCCCGGTACCCCCTCAAATTCCATTGATCTTGTTCATCGATCCCTAAGATTTCATCCATTCCCTCTCATGTATCATTAAACATGAATTCTACAAATGCATCGAGACACTACGAATGGTTGTGAGTAAAATCCCTTAGTGTCCCTAATTTTTTTTCATAACATAATTTCACAGTTACGAGAATTTATTGGAACTTAATTATAAAAAGTACATGAAAAAAATAAAATATTATACTGAGTGGTTGTGAAATATACTTATACCCAAAGACCACTAATCATACCTTCATCATATTATTAATATAAAATTAGACTAAATAAATCCATGAACTATACATAATCACCTCATCATGACTTATATGCAATTTCCACCAATGGGATAATGAGTCTAAGGCCAAGCCGCATGGATTTCAATCACAGTCTATCTCATGGTACGGACACAAGGACATCATATTAAAAAACTGCATCGTATTATTGAACAAGGTCCAAATTTCAAAAAATTATGACCTAGTTAAAACGTCAAGGTCCTCATAACACTTCTTATGCCTTAGTTCACTATCTTCCACATTTATTTTCACACGCTCCCCCTATATGGGAAAACAAATCCAAAACTATCCACATGTTATTCATATATTGATGAAAAAACTATAATGACCATAGGTCACATAAATCATTAATAAAAAATATATTAACTATGAGAATAAGTATCATTTGAAATATAAAAACGCATATGATCATAATTAAACATGTATCTAATAGCTAGTTATTCATACACATGTGTTTATATATAAATCATGGTATCATGGGATACACATGCTAATACATGAGATAAAACACTATCGTAGTATATATAATATAATAAAAAAACGTCATATACTGTTAGAAATAATTTAAATGGCCTATACATGTTATGGAACATTACTTCTAAAGGATCTCTTTGTCAACATCATGATTCATCGATATTTTAATAACCCAAATCATATTCCCACCAATACGAATAATAAATAATTTTATGGGTTTTCTAAAAAAAATATATTCCAACAACAAATGTGTTATATAATGATCCTAATGAAATTATCATGATAGATTTTAAATATCAAAATTATCAAATATTCATCAGGGTTAATGGAATAATTCATGTAAGATTGAGGAATATGGAAAATTTATTGTTCTACAAAAGAAATAGCAAAAGATGTTGAAGTATCTCACAAATTTGGTCATAATATATAAACACAATCCTTACAATGATAGATTAATATATAGATAATAAAATTAGATTAATTTAAATTAAAAAAATAAGTCTATAGAATTAGTATGGAAATCCATCTAAATACTTAACCAATAATACCCTGAAAACATATGTAATTTATCCCATTCTAAGGAATCATCATGGAGAAAATATAATGTGATTTCATAGAAGTAATATTTTTATTAATAATTCACTAAAGACCAATAATAATAAAAAAAACTTTTTACAATAATTTAATGTTCAATTTAAAATGAATAAGGAATCATTTTCAATTGTTTAGATTCCAACGCGACAAATGAAATGGCCTCCAATATGTACTCTACCATGATACAGATGCATCCAACATGCCTCCAACACAACATTAACTAATTTCATATCACTACATTCCATGACATTTTCCCTCACCACAACCTCTATTGCATTCATCATGTGGTCAATATGTCTTTTGACTAATGGGTTTTCCCCAATTCACAATTCCCCTGACCACACACAATTTTTCATTTCAAATTTATTTTATGATATCATTACACCCCCCAGGGATTTCACTATTTCCATAGTGTATCCATGTTTAGAAAAAAAACTACCAAAACCTCTTTAATATTTTCATGGATCTCCATAAACTATTCAACAAAGGATAAACCATGAAATCTAAAATGATATGATATTAGATTGGGTTTTCAGTAAATATGAATCATTCATTATAAGATATTAAAACAAAAGACTATTCAGATTGTGGTGTTAGAGAATCATATTTTAATATGCTTATAAATACAATCAGACCACTGGCATCAAATATTATGATCAAACTCACATGTATCAGCCTATATTTTTCTATAATTACTAATTATGTGATACAATTCCTCCTTTCCCCCCAAAAAAATATGTATCTATAGTTCACAATCATCAATAATATCTCCAAAAAGGATGTGTCTAATTATAAATATACATAGAAAATGTTTATAAATTGTTCATGATTTGGAATGTATCCTTGAAGTGGAGAAATTTTTAACACCGCATGCATTACATGAATATATATGGGATTGTCCAGTTGGTATGCCACTACTTTGATGCATTATGTGATCTCAAATTATCACAAAAATTGTAGTCCAAGCTACACCTAATTATGAAAATAATTATTCCCAAATGAAGGTGACACGTAGAAGAATATATAATTAACCATTGTGAAATCCAAATGCCATTTAATCTATTAAACATATGATCACATCCATCTCTTAGTGGTAACCAATATATATTTAGTGGTCTCTACTCTTTTGTGGTCTATTATTCCATACTCAGACATAAAAATACTACATACCCACCTCATTCTAGTATAATGTTGATTTGTATGACCATCAAAAAAGACCCATGATTGGATCCATTGGAATTGAATCCTGGAAATTATTATTGTATATGAAATCTACTGACGCCCAACTATTATCATACGGTTAAAAAATATATAGGAATTTAATTTGAACCCTATCCTAAAAGAAGTGAATCATCATGTACGACAACATATTCATATATTAATTTTACATCATACTTATCATTAATTATGTCAAAGAAAACCTTATACATGACCTTAAAAACCATAATGTATTCAATGTGACCTTTTTCCATATAATACTAGATGAAAATAAATGTAATCATACAATATTATGATTCATGAATTACATAAAAAATGGAATCATTTTTCATCTTACCAACTATCAACCAAATGACATCATGACTCATGGGGGTCCTATGTATCCATGTTTGAAATTCTATCATCACATAGTTCGACATAAAATTTTATACTATAAGCGATTGATTAATTCCACCATGATTTTGAAGAATTTACCCTATCTTCAAGTAGGTAATGCGCAAAAAACTAGTTATGTTTTTATTACTACATAGAATCGAAAATGAAATTATGATATCATGGTAAAATATTCATGAACATAAATACCCTCCCAATTTTAAATAATGATAGTATATCATTAGGACCACTCATAAAGATATTGAAATAACTACCATCCAATGGATGTAGATCTCGTCATCATAATATATACACCACCATAGAGTAAAATCAGCCCCAAAAAACCATTCCTTTATTATAAAACTCAGGATATAAACTATATATCACTTTCACATGCTCAACTAAATAAGACATAAAAATCAAATGTGAACATGTCATCACACTATGATCCTTTAATTCATAAAATAGTATATCTAAAATAAAAATAAATAAATTCCCTTCCTTATAAGAAGGGGATTTCCAATCACCAAGATATCTTAAATTTTCATATTCATGGAATATATAGTGATATATCCGTTCCAGGAAATATAGCCCATATTGAGGGAATCATTACATAGATACTGTACCAATCACCTCATCCTCATGTTTATATTTTACCAGGAGAAGATATATCATATGTTCTTATGGTATATATGAATATTAATTCCACAAAGAATATATAATACCACCAACACTTAGGTGTTTGGACAAGAACATCTATATGTATTTCATTTGTCATGTATTTTCATTAAAGGGGTTGCAGCTTTTGTGATCAATAATATACAACATCAATCATATAACTCATTGAAGATCCCAAACCAACCACAAAGAAATAATAAAAATTGTATATCCAATTATAGGATAAAGAAATGTTATATTTTGGAATGTATATAACATGTTATTCATCTACAAGAAGGAAACTTTTCAAGGATCTTTCCTCTAAAATATCATCCACGTCATTGTGAGAGTTTTTCATATGTTATTCCTACTGACTAAATTTCTGTATAATCCACATATAGTACACTAGTAATACATAGAATCTCATAAATTCATAAACATTAATAGGGGAATACCAAGGAATCACAACCTCTTCATTCTCTTGGATGAATAAAATTTCTACCTCATAGATCACATATTCATGTCAAATCACATTCTAAATTAAAAACTGAGAATTTTATAGATCTAAATAAATAAGATATTCTCAATGTGTACTTTGTGAAAAATCAAGGTGAGTTACATGTATACTTAAATATTATGTGTATGTGATTATATCATCAAAAAAAAAATAACCCAATGAAAGAGTTGATATAAAGATAAAAATCATATTAATGAAATCCTCAATCAGTTTTTGGAGAATTTGGTATCCTGAATGGCAGGGAAAATACACATAAATTCTATATATACTGCTAATAGTTATCATATTAATGTCATCTAATTTGTTTGGAATTTGTTTATAGCCTGTTAGTAAGTCAATCGTTGAGAACCACCTAGCTCCCTACAACTGTCAAACATTTCATTGATGATAGAATGTATTTATGAATCCATCACAGTTAGATGGGATTAGATTCCTATAGTCTAGAAAACCAAATACAACGACCCTCCTTCTTTGAAAATAACACCAGGTTATAAAAGAGAATTTTTCCTGATTTGATAAATCCATTCAAATATAAATACATGAGATGTAATTTGAGTTTGATCAACTAATTTGATGTAATATGATATGGGGGAAACAATATAGGATTCCCTATATGAATTAGTTAAAAATAAAAGTCAATTCCTATCATTGGAGGGAGACCTGAGAATTCATCAAAGAAGAAATACTGATATAGGTCAACCACTGGATGAAATGAAAAAGATACTATTGTTTGTAGTTCAAGATCCAAACTGTCTACTAGTTCTATAATAGCTATTTCTAGAGTAAGGTGTGGTACCAAAATGCCAATGCAACATCCAATTAACCACTAATCATAACCTTACCCCCTAGGGGGTAGTAAAGTATTAACATATCATGTAGTATTAGATTCTTTCTCCATTAATTTTCATACATTACATTCTAAATATCATATTAATTCTTATAAAATGCAGGACTATGAAATATAATTTGTATCTTTATCCAACAACAATGATTAAAAAGCATAGTCATCTATGAAGTTTAATCACATTCTTCTAAAACTATTTATCAAGAGGCAGTAATTGAGAAGATCTAAATATTGTTATGTAAATCCCAAAATCTATTTCATTATATTTAAATGAATATGAATTATAAGTATAAAAAATGGTAAAAACACTATAATAATTCTAGAATATTCATTCAATTTTCAATGGTATCTCTCCATAATTATATGAAAAATGGTGTACTAAATACGCTCATCCTACCATAGCACCACATTCATTCCCCATCACTGAGTTACTTTCATAGGATTTCAAATCAATTTACATTTCAAGGTACTAGTGAAAACCACTTATAGAACCTTGCTTCAGAGAAAATATCGATTTTAAACTTGAGTGAGAACCACTCTATAATTGTTTTTTCACAACTCTATTAAAGATCCACAATTTTGATTCATTATAGACACTTTATCATAAGATTGGAATAAAATAGATAATTGCCTCTTTTTTTAGTGATAAAACACAATTGAAAATCATCTCCCACAAAATGTGTTAATAATACAATGATATTATCCAAAATACTACTGTGGATTTTGAAAATATCGTCTCTCTTCAACTACCTAATATGAGATTTAAATATATTAATTCCATTGATGGTGTAAAGAAGAGAAACATCCATTTTATCCTATATACCCTTCATAATTTTCAGTTCCCTAAATTTTACAATGTTATATGCAATCTATAAAAAATTAGAGACATATCATATTAGATTTAGATAAAGGAAAATATCAATATATTTGGCCCCATTAACCTCATTAATAGACATGGTTGGAATAAAAGTTACAACCGTGTGAAACATTTTGAGAAGTAAGACATTACCATCTATATACTTTTAATATCAATGAACTCTTAGGAATAGTGCCAATTGATCTAACATTGAAATAAATATTTCAAGAAAATGTATTTTTTTTTGTAATTGAATTCATGCCTTTATATCATCCATCATATTTCATAAAACCCAACCACATGATATAGGGTAAAAGAAGTAGAAAATCAACCATACATACTCATTTGTCATTTGGTATATCTATTAGGTTAAGGGTCTTTATTTTGATATAAATATATTCCTAATTTATTTAAAATACATAGATTACATTGAAGTATGGAGGATGCTGGAGTTAATTTTCCAATGAAAAATGAACCATGTATTTGGAAACTTCATCGCTATAATAATTCACTATAAAAAACTCTTATTCCTATATTTTTAGTTATCCCTATAATAGTTAAGTAGGTGTAGAAGCATTTTCTTGCTTGAAAAGTGGTAGAAATAAAATTTCTTCCCTTAAATGAGTGTTCAAGCGTTCTTCACAAATCTATCAATTCATGAATATTAAGGGTGCAATTTTACTATATACCATATGAGTTTTTATCATTCATATAACAACTTTATTAAGTAATTACAATGCACACATATTGGATTACAATGAAAACCTATCTTTTGAATCTACCCACAATAGAAGGAACAAAACAACCAGTACTAAAAAGGATATCCATATTAGAGCATCAGTAAAATCACACACACAGACATATATATATATGGTACCAAACATAATTATTATGTTCAACAAATTAATTCAAATAGATATATCTTAATTGTAGAGAGTTCAAATATATCTCTCCCAATTTATCACAGACCAAAGAATGTAATTTAAAAGCAACAACGATGTACTCAATACTCATATATAGATACATACAAACATACATATGTTATGTGTGGAATTAAATTCATACGTATGATGCATGAATGGACTTATTTACCATAGAACTATAACAAAATAGCCAACAATAGTAACCTAGTGATCCATTACAGATGTTGTATTCTGGAATAAATGAATGTCCAATACAATATTCCCACCATACCTAACTCCATTATAACTTCATCTAAAACATATTTAAGAAAAAAATACCATTTTATACCCATAAGTAACATGATATCCTGAATCACCTAATCCATGATATAGTTCCAAATGGCCTCATGTATGGATCCTCTTATGCAAGACGTTATCAATTAACAATGACAGAATGAATGCTATTAAGATAATGAACATACCCTCAATATCAATGTTGGAAATAATAAAATAATTTGACAAAAAAAATACTATAAAAATGTTATTATAAATATCTCATTCCATATAGAAATAATAAAGAAACAACCCCAAAACATGATAGTTTACCAGACTATGAAAAACTCATGTATTAAAAATAGAAAATATGGAATCCATGTAGACTTTATTCCAGTACTAACACAAACATGAAGATCTATATTCTAACTCCATAATACATGGTACAATCTCTTTCTTGTATCACATATCATGAATTTTCTACATGCATCACAAATCCCATGAATGGATTATGTTTATACAATTTTTACAACACTTATGTATCCTTTACATGAGTCCACATTTATATGAGCTTTAATAATGATAATGAGCAAATACACAAGAAACCACAAACAATTTTCTAATGAGATACCACACATTGACCAATACTCCACAAATCCATGTCGATAAATTTTAAGGATATACACAAGAAACATATTCAAAATAGATGTCATGAACATATGTAAAATATAGGCTCCACACTTATTTCCCATAACAACTATTGGGATAATGATTATATGGTCATGATATAGGGTCTTCAAGCCATATCTCCCCCACGGCTATGCCATAAGGTTATAATATTCTAACACTACCTTTGTTTACACCATAATGATGTCTCATCCCAAAACTATTTCTTGGGTCAAGACTCATGAATGTCATACCACTATCAGTTTCATGGTCAATTATCATCATTGTCACACATTAAGCCCCCCCTCCCACCCCCACTATGCGATGACCAATCCGTGAAGGTCTATCTATCATTTGTTTTATAAAAATGATTCTTACACGGTATAAAAATCATAGAAAACATGAAAATAATATATTAGAATAATAATAATAATAATAATAATAATTAATATCATTATCTATATAAACACACATGAGATGATACTCAAACATGAGAATCACAATTAAAAAATCACACACATGTGCTCAAACACCAAAAATGGTATTATGGACTGCATATTCCCATACATATAATCAAATTCAAGAATGGAATTAAAAATGTAATTAAACAACACCATAATTTTTTACATTCGTAAACATGGAAAATAAATTTAATGTAACTTATAATTAAAGATTTTTCCCAATAATATCATGAACTTCCATGAATTTCATCACTATAATAACATTTGTTCCAAAGAGTATTTTAAACACATACCTATTGTGTAGAAATTCCAATGGAGTAATTTCATTCTAGATGAGGAAAAAGGAAATAAATCACTGATGTGAAACTAAAAGTTAATATATATGAGGAACTCATGACTTTGGGTAAATAATATCAATTTACATCTTCCAATGTTCAATTTCAAACTCTGTAATTAAAGGGTATTCATGGTTAATGAGCATGATATGGTTATAGCTTCAGCAATGAAAATTCATTAGAAGAAAATACCTAAAACTAATTAATATATATGTATTTTGCATCCAATTTGATGTAATAATCATTGATAGAATCATAAATTGATTAATATAAGAAAAAATTATATAATGATGTTTTAAATAACCTTTCAAATGACTGTATTTACTATCCCTTTGAAATTATTATGATCTAATGAATTAGTTTATTGTTTTCACTTTGTATTCTATATCATCCATCAAAATGACATACACGACATCGTAGTTTTATAGAACATTCCCCCAACACATCATATGACTTTGAAATAATACCATATCATAGAAAATTTTCACTCACAATTGCATCCACCACTTATGAGTTGTGTTTTCTGTGGTCATAGACTATATGTGCTTCACCAAAACACCATACCTACTACCAAAACCATTTCCCCCTTTCCCATTTTTCATAGGATCTCTAAAGGTTAACCATAGATATCACCATGGCCATGGTTTCTTCTATGTTGGTCTACAATCTCTAATTTCATAAAACAAATACTCATGGATATGAATTCATTACCTAAGAATGGATCATCTGAAAAAACTAATTGGATAAGTTGTAAATAAGGATTTATAAAATATTAAGAATTAATGTACTCATTATTTATGAGAATTATTTTCCAAAACTATCCTAAATCTTTTATATGGTGGCAAGATTCAAAATTCCATCATCCAATATAAATTTAGATTGATTTTTTTTGAGTTTTATATTTTTTTATTAATTAACCCAATTTAACCATTACCATGGTGACTTATTTTTACCATATTTACTATATTTAATGAACCATACTTAAAATTTCCTCATTAATTTATTTTAACATAGTGATTCTAATTATGAAATCTACCATTCACGATTCAATTTTTATAATTGGAATAAGTTATTTTTAAAATAGCTCTGAAAAATGAAATGAAAAACAATTTTTATTTAATTTTGTTTTTAAGCATAAAAATGAACTTATATCAAAATAAAATAAAATTTGGATTAATATATCATTATATATATTGTCTAACAAAATGTATGTTATGTAAAATTGAAACCTAATTCCAAATACAATGTGAATTTTATGTTACTTGATTTATTTAGAAGAAAAATATTTATAAAATGAAAAAAAATCATCCTAATATATATTATATATATTAGGTCTAAATATGTAGTCTATATTATAAATTTTTTATAATATTGTAATTTAAATTTTATATAAAACATTTTAATTCATGTAATAAGATTTATATTAATAAAAACTAACTATTTTAAAGGAAATTTATTATAAAACTATTCACAAAACTATGATGAATATAGATCGATAGAATGTATATTTATAAATCATAATATTAATTTATGTCTAGTTTTTCTGAGTTTTCATATATTATGATTTGAAACATTAATGGTATTTGATTTTATATTGGATAGAGTGGTTGTATTTTAAACAGAAGATAGGTGTATTTTTGGGTTAAAATATTTTTTATTTTATCTTTTTGGAAAAACATTTTGGGGTTCTAAATGATCCTATTAAATTTTATGGGTTTTACTAAACATGTATTTTTTTTAACATTTAAATAAACCCACAACTCAATAACACCATCTAATTTACCAATTAAATTAAACAATGACAAAATGGAATTTTTTATACTGATAAAAAATAAATAATGTTAACAAATGATTAATATATACTTCCAATTTTAATTTAATTTTTAAAAAATCATTATTTTACTATTAAAATATATATTTGTTCTATATAGAATTGTTTCATATATTTTAGGCCATTCTAATATAGCGATGTTTTCATAAAATATATAATATAAAAAAATATTTTTAATACCAGTCCTAAAAAATATACTTCTTCAATATAATCTAAAATGTTTCCCATATGATAATTTTTATATGACAACTCCAATAATAATGAAAATTTTAAAAAAATTATATTTAGAAAATTTTAATTTGACATTTAAATTAAAATTTTAAATACAATGAAAAACTATTTTTGTTAATGAATATTAGTTTTTAAACACTAATTTTTCGTAATCTTATTTATTTTCAATTAAAAGTTAAATTAGTGTCACTATATTAGTTGTAACATTGAAAATTATATTATGATAATCATTAAAATGATTCAATTTAATTTTTCAGATATTTATATATAATGTGTTGTAAAATACAATTGATTGACAAATATGCCTTTAACAATAAATAATTTCATCAACATCCAATAATTATTTATCTTATACCCATTATGTTTTATCATCTCAGTGATATTAGACCACAAAATATAATACACTAAAACAATAATGATAATTTATGAATAAAATTATAGCATCTTTCTTTATATTTTCAAGATTTTTAAAAAATAATGTAATTTTCTTATTGATAATTAAAATTTTAATCTCTTGACTCAGCAACATTTATTTTTAATTGTAAAATATATAACATGTCATTTTATTTTCTTGTTTCATATTATATTATATATTTAACATTGTAATTTTATAAAAGCATGAAATAAAAAAATCTCAATGTCTTACATTCTTCCCCCTTAAATAAATTTCATTGATGTAATTTTAATTTATCTCACATACGAAAATATAATATGATATTTTTAATGTAGTTGTGACTCATGATATAAAAATCTCATCAAGTCCCTTATAATGGTTTTTAAATCACATAGAAAACATCTAAAACTTATACCCAATGAGTTTCAAATCTTATATGTAGTTTGGCTCTATAGTTGTGCATTGAGTGAACATTGAAGAAATATCCAATCTAAAATTTTCAAGATAATTACACATAAGTGAATGATATCCACATTCTTTGACCTTATTTAGTTTCTGAAATGTCATTCAATTTCTAAGAAACCAAAAACACATTAAATTACATATTGTTTTGGTTTTTTCATATATTTATATTTATCTTTATTGTTATAACAAATGAATTATTCTCAAAATTTCTAATAATAACATTACAATAATTTATAAATATATTTCTTAGTAAATTACAATCCTAATATATATGGAATAATATGTTCCAATAAAGAAATTACCGTTTAATCATCAAATAGAAATAAAATCACATATCATTCAAAAAAAATAATTATATATACTCTAAAAAAATATTAATATTTCCCCAAAATAGTTATAATTTCTTTGGTTGTAATGTAAAAAACAGCCCAAATTAATATAAAATATCTTTATGACATATATTTCTTAAAAATTAATAAACATCTCCAAAAACCTGACTATTCAACAGAATATCTAATATCGTGAGACCCTAAAAGTGGTATTATTCTTCTAAACTTATGATGAAACTTAATATTATTAAACCATAATTCAATAATATTTTATTAAATTATCATCATCCAATAACATCCTAAAATGTGATGTTATCTAAACCCTTTTTTATACCAACATCGATTCCATAAAACTATGCTCCTAGATTTAATGATAAATCGAATATTTTTCTCAATATTAATTTCTAGAAACTAAATATAACCATATAGAAACATATACTATGAAAATATCAACAATAATTATATAGTAACATACAAAACCCAAAAAAATTTTGTATTTTTTTTAGAATTTGGAAATAAAATATAACTATAAATCCTAAATATTATTCCTCTAAGTCGATTTTTCCCACTAAGCCAAGAATTATTTATTTTACAATAATTCATTCTTTATATCTCAAAAACATATTCATAAATGATACCAATATAGATACATCATACCTAATTATCTTCTCCATAAATAAGGGATATGTAAACATAATAATAGTAAGATTTTTCAATGAATAATGATAATCAAAAGTAATAATAATAAAATTTCTTTTTTGTATATAAGAGGAAAATGTTTATATTATAGATTAATTAATGAACATTAATTCTGGATAAGGAAACCATATCCAATAAAACATGGATCAAGATACATATATCATAACAACATGGTTGTATAATAATAGAGTAGATATTATAGGATTAAAGAATCATAATACTATAGTAAAAACATAAAACATGAATTCCCATTCTTCATACAAGTTTCACTACCAAGATGACAAAATATAATGGAAGAAATATCATTTTTAGATGGGTTTACACAAAAATCCATTACATAACATGTCATGAGAGATAAAGAATTACCCATTTAATTTGTGGGATATATAATTGTAGGTCCACCCATAAAATCCTAATAATAACATTATTATATGTTCTATACAATGAAAACATACATAAATCCATCAATAATCACAAGATGATAAATTGGGGAAATTTGATGTGTATCCAATGAAATTGAGAAAATCTAAAGAAAATTACAAATCATTTACGATAAGTAATTATAATATTATTACATCATATTGATATAGGGTATGTGATTATTTAATAATTTACTAAATGAATTGATATATGGGTATCTAGGTGAACAACCTACTATCAAAAGACCGAAATGTATGGACTTCATAAAGGAATGGAAATACAATCGTGTTTCTATTTATTTATAGTTACTGATTATGAATGAAAAGGTAGAGATGTATCTTTTTTATTTTTAATATATAATTTCCAACACCCAGAAAATATGTAAATAATAATATTATTATAGTTTCTTAAGTAAAAATGATTTTATAAAAACAGTACTAAATCAAATTAAAAAACCATAAGAAATTTTGTTTTACTTTGATTACTTATTAAAAAAGATAATTTTAGAGGAAAATGAGAATATAATTTACCATTTGTATTCATGAAAAAATAGAATGAATCAAATAAAAAAATATATATTAAATTAAAAAAATAATTTCTTTCTTGTTTAAGCTTTTAAAAATTAAGATTTGTTGAACACTTTTATAATGAATGTAAAAATAAAATATGGAGAAAATATAAAATATATTTATTTCCCATTTTTATATAAATCCAAATATTGTGTAAATTTTACTTAATTATTCATTGATGTAAATACAAGAAAATTAACCATCCATTGTAAATAATATGGAAATAGAGATTAAATATTATAATCTATAGAGAAAAGATAAATAACACCATTGAAGAAAATAAGGCATAAAATAAAAAATCATAATTATGGAAAATTAATTTCAAATTATTCAAAAATGAATGTAAAATAGGAACATAAACATTGATGAACTTGAATTTTAGTTATAATATTCAAAATATGAAATTAAAGGATAATAAATTAAATGAGAGGAGATATAGAAATGAAACTACTACAAAGAATGTAAATTATGTTTTAAGAACATAAAGATGATGTGAGTATGTGAAAGTAATTAAATAAAAAAATATTAAACAAAATATAAAAAATTAAAATTCTTAATTCAAATAATATTAAAACAGTATAGTTAATAGAGGGTATAACTGAAGAAAACAAAATAGAGTTATGAGTCCCCTTATCAGTATGATAACGAATCGAAACCACACAGAAAGAGAACAAGAAATTTATTTTAAAATCACATGAAATGTGATATATGCTAATGAAAAATAATATATATTATATACAAATTTTCAATGGGTAAAAGGTTTATAATTATAAATATGTAACTTACAATGTAAATAAGGGAAAATAACCCTTATGTCATGTCCAATATTGTTTCATCACATTTGTGCCATCTGTAAAATAAGATTATGATTATTAAAATTTGAATCAATATGTATATATATTCCATGGATTATTAACCACCTATAATAATATTAATTGTCTATAATCATTTAGTTCAAAAAGAGACTATCGTGAATACCACTTATCCTAATAATTATCCAATTTTTATTAAATTTAATGTTTTACATTTCAAGTTATTTATCAATTTTTATATATATTTATTAATGTAATTACTACATTGAAATACAATTATTATATATAATCTATATTAATCAACCATCAAGAAAGTGACAAGTAAATCACTTACAACATCATTATTAGATAATGAAATAGACCAATACAAATACCTATTTAAATTGGAGAGAGATAGAGTTTATACATTAAATATATCAAATTAAATAAAAAATTATCATAAAAACCTTAGCGTTTTAAAAAAATTATACATATTAAATATTTTTGGATGGATAAAAAAATATTATTGGGATATTTGAATGAAGGAGAGAATGATAAAAATGAATGATAATTATGGTAACCCCTAAAATGTAGATTATTTTCATTGGTAATTAATTGAAAAATTTTGCTCATTAACACAATATAATTACTAAGGATAACATGAAACATTAAAGATTGTAAATGTGATGATCTTGGGATTTAATAAGTGAATGGGATGTTATTTTTTATGAAGATGGATAAGGAGTATTTCATCTTGATGAGAGGTGCATTTTAGGGTTAAAATATTGGGCATTTTATCATTTAGGCCAAACATTTCTCAGTTATAATATACCAAAAGAAAATAATTAGAGTGTTGTTAAACCATTCATGGTGTTTTGACGTTTATATCATGCAATAACTGAATGAATATATTCCAAACAATCATTTATATGATAATATCTAAAAATATTACATCAGTTTTAATATATTTTTGTATCTTAAATATCATATATAAGTTTCGATATTTAGATTATTATTTTTATACAACTTTTTTCACTACCAAAATATATTTTTGCTTGAAAATTATATTTAATAGATTTTTATATAATGCTTACATCAAACTTGTTCAAAAAACATTACCATTTTATGAAAATAAATGTAATATATTATTTTAACATATCCCAATACATCTGAAAAAATAGCATAAATTCAATGCCATATATTGGTTATAGTTTATTTTAAAAAATATTATCTTTTTTTAAAATTATAAATCAATAAATTGGTAATTAAAATATTAAATAAAATTAATAATTTTAAAATAGTTTTTAATAATTTAAATCACTTTTTAATAATTATTTGTATCTCACATTGATTTATATAAATTAGAAATTAATTGTTTGTTATTATGTTGGTTGGTACAATGAATATATGTATTATTATCATCAATAAAAAAAATTCATTATAATTTATTTATATTAAAATTCATAGTATATAGAATACTATAAGTGTTCAGCTAATAATTTTTTTAAAACATATGATTTTATCCACATCCATTAATTTTTTACGTTATATGAATTAAATTTATTAAATTAATTATCATTATAACACATATAATTTTTATTTAAAACAATAATTATTATATTAAAATAAATAAGTTTCACAATATCTTTATTTACATGAAAATTTTCTCTTCAAGTAATTTTCATAATCATATATTACATTTTATTTGTTGGGATATTATTTTTTATCTTTTATTCTAAAATATATTGTAGTTTGTATTATTCTGTTTTTTTTCATGATATATGTTCTTCATTGTACTATTTATTTAAGTAAATAAATACATACTATAATTACTGGGTGTTACAATTCCACCAAATTCCTATATATAATATTGAAATTATACATTGAAAAATATAGCTAATATTATTATGGATCATATAATCCCAATGCAACACATTAGATTTTCAGTATTAATAAAATTTAATAACATCAATACCAATATCCATTTGTATGATGAGATTATAGTTATTAATATCATATTAGTATATATGGGATAGAGTATTTGTAATATATATAGTTATTTTTATAATAAAATTATCAAGACCCATGTATAATTCATTATAGTTGACAGACATTGCTTCTCTAGTTTCTAAGAATATATAGATAAGATATAGTGTAAACTATAATTTTAATTAATTATATAATTACATAAATTTTGGCCATAATATAAATCTTACTCATTTACGACAGAGAGACATCAATGGTGAAGTTAGATTCATGAAATCATTTACAACCCCTTTATAGTATCCTTCGAATGACAATATTCATTTTTTCTCAAAGTAATTCCATGAAAACGTCCTAGAAATAATATCTTCCACCTTCTGTGGATAATATGATATGAAATGTTTCTAAAACCACAAATTCTATTAACATTACTTCGTTGACTCTAAAATAGAACACATATAATATTATTTGTCAGTCGTTCTTTCTAAAAATTCCTAATATATCCATCAAGATATTATTATGTTCCATATATATCATTGATTAAAAGAATATGTATTCAATAAATACAACAGAGAAATATTCATTATATCAATTGAAGTTATATTTTATAGTTTCTATAAAATGCTCTTGAGAAATTTTTTAAAAAAAACGAATCAATACATATTAAAAATGATAATATTTACATATGAATTTAGTCTTCATAATATGTGTTTCATTTATTATAAGATGATCAAACCCAAGAGTAAGATCAATTTTAGAGAACCCCACATCCAAATTAAATTTAATAATTTTGTAAACAAATCATGGAAGAGTATATTTATTATTTGATTGGTGGAATTTTTTTTAATATACACACATATTCAAAATCATCATCGATTATCCATACAGAGAGTACAGGGATAATCCAAGGAGACATACTGGTTGGGAAAATCCATTATCTTTTAGGTCATTAATCCTAACATTTAACTCCGTAAATTGAGTAATTACATATGATATTAATTTATGAATATAAGAAATTTCTATAGAAGATGATATATATGGAGAAATAATATTTCCCCTAGAAAAAACAAAATGATTTTATAGAGAAAAAATCACAGGAAATCAACATATATAAGTGGAAGAAAATTCACTAAAATCTATTTACTATATTATAGTATAATATATATTAACTAACATGATAATTATCTAACATTTGGAAGAGTATTCCTATATCAACATGATGTAGGAGGCTATTCACCTTGGAATATACAAGAAAACACATTATAAGAGGAAAAATACACTTTAATGATAATGAATAAAAAAACAATTAAAATATATCATCAAATCCATACATAGAAAGAGATAAAATAGTTTTATATCTAGGATAAGTAAATTATAATCTATCATAAAATTAAAGAAATATAAAAGTCATAATAGATATTTAAATCCATGCACCTTTTTTCCTCTATAGAGGTGTCGATGACATCATCATATGACGAATTTGTTCAGATTTAAGACTTAATATATTGAAAATAGAGGAAATATAAATCATTGTTTGAAACCATTATAATTTTTTTTAAATATCCATTGATGATTAAGAAATAATAGAAAAACACAATGGAGTCAGTCCATATTCTGATTTAGTGGGTTCCACACCATCTGAAAACCTATATTCATCCCCTATTTATAATATTCCATGAAACCATGAATACCTTATTAATTTATTATAATAATAAGATGAATCACCCATCTAATTATAATATATTGAGGATGATATAAAATAAACATAGAAACATTAGACTGCATCATCGATCCGAGAAGAGGACAAGAACTAGTAAACAATTTATATTGATGTTTTTTTCTATAAAACAATTGAAGATAGCCTTAATAGCTATAGTAATGATATGTTTGTAGATATCCAGAGGTTTTCATAGTAAATTTTTTAATATTTTCATACCAATGTCAAATGAGAGTTATATTACACATAGGTTCAAAAGAATCTATCTAAGATGGCAACATTGAACTCTAATCTCTTCTTTATATGAAATTATTTCACTTTAGATATGTTAATAGAAAGAATTTTTTAATACCACAAAAGATATATGTTGAACAACTAATTCTAGATAATCTATTCTAATTTATATATACCATAAAATATCATTCATATCCTTAACATAAGGGGCCGTATTTTTTATAAACATATATTTTTTGATATATATGACTATAATTAATATATTTTTCCATTAGAATGTGATACACATGTTCCAATGTCTAAATTGATAATAAAATAGAATACCATTAGATAAAAACCATTAATTTTTTGGAAATAAATAGAAAAGCATTTTTAAAAAAAATATATATATAGTTTTAATTTTATGATATATGTTTCTAAAAAGTAACTATATTTATTTAAAATATATTTTTCTTCAAAAATTTGTTTTTTATTATTAATAGAACATAATATAATTAATTTTGACCTGAATTAGAAATATTATATAAAAAACAGAATTTTTTTAACTTTTCATGTTCAAATTATCTAGTCGTTACTTTTTATTAATTTTCCAAATGGTAATTTTTTATTAAATGCTAAAAATACATATTATTTTAGAAAAATTTCATTTCATTTCATTAATTTAAAATTTCTCATTTTTTTATAAATTTGATTAAAAAATTATTTCTTCAATTCTGTAAATATTAATTAGTTTAATGTAATTTGTGTTAATTTAATGTGGTTTTTTGGAAAATACTTATTACAAAATTGAAAATATATTTTCGCCAAAAACTATTTTTCATCAGGATTTATGAAATAATTTTTGTATTAATTTATAAACATTTTTTGAACACAATCATGAAAAATAGTTCCCATGATTAAAATATATTGGTGTTTTTTTTAAAAAATAACCCTTCTTTATTTTTGGTCACTACAGATATTATCCTTGCTATATATTTGTCACCTCCGTATGACTAAAATGAGTAAAATTAGGCTAAGACATTGCGATAATTCTTTAAATATATATATAACACATTACTGTATCATATTGAATGAAAATGGTTCTATGAATTACATCGGCATTTCAAAAAAATAACAACTGGGTTCCATTTCTCAGTGAATATGAAAATAATATTTTCTAAGAAATAGATAAATAAAAAATATCACATTCAGTATATTAGTATCTATAATATTTTTTCATAGGAAAATAAAATTTTAGGCTTTTTATAAATTTATATATCAAAATATAATTATTTTTATCATATTATTTTTATTTCTAATTTTTATCTATAATATAAATGACATAAATGACTATAAAGACCCGGAAATTTCAAGGAATTTTTTTTCTTAATTTTCTTTCGGATTTTAAAAGAACGCAGTTTCTGACAGCGCCTGATTCCAAGGCCCGGTGTGCCCGGAATCAATTTCCGAATTTTAGCTCTGGTACGTTCAGTGAATGAACGAGTTGGTATTTCTAACTTTTAGACCGGTGCTCGGAATCAAATTCTGAGCGCACAATGGAATCGCAGTGCCAGTAATTGCATAGGAACACATTTCTCGGAGATGCGTTTTCTCGGGAAGAGTTGTTTTGTTTTGTGGATAAATACTTCTGAGAAATAAAATTTGTGCAATTAATTTATTATTCTTTAATGTGGTTAAATCCTAAGGATATAGGTTGGGTGAACCTAACTACCTATGTGAGGTTAAATGTGAGGTGGGGCCCACACGAACCCCACCCCTTCACATTCCTTAAACCTCCTATAACTCCCCCATTACATGGGTGACCTCTCATCTTCCATAACTCTCTCTAACCCCCCTAGACACCCCTTAAATTATAATGTGCCATGTCCTTAATTAAATTTATTGTATTGAGTTTTTAAATTTTAAACTCTTGGCACGACTTAACAAAATAAGTGGAGATTATTTTATTATTGGGTTAGTTTTGTGGTGTTAAGGTTTTGGAGAGAATACTCAAATGCTAGAGGAAACTTTATCTTCTTGGTTGGGGAACACAAAAAACATCAAGAACCCGACGAAGAACGTCGTCACTGCAAGGGGTGATTGTTGTGCCTTTCTTCTCCTCTCCATAGCCGGTGTGAGGCGCTGCTCTACCTCGGACGATCTCCGTCAAGCACATACTGAGTTTTACCTCGCGACACCATTTACATGATGCTCTTCGATCGTCAACCGTTGTTGAGGTAGGGGTTTATTTTATTGTTGTTCGTGATCTCTTCTGTCTCCATTCTTCATTTCAAATTGGGCTTCCAGTTATCGCAATAATGGGAGGATGTTGGACCGCATGAACAGAGCCGACCCTCCGCCCCCCTTTTTTGATTGAATTTGTTGTGGAACGTGTAAGGCAGCGCGGTGTCGTTGCACCACAATGAAACTATGAGAAAGGGCGAAGAAGCGCGACACCGTCACGCCACGCTGTTGAAATCGAACAAGACGTGGCACCATCGCGCCACGCCGGAGAATGTCGAAGAGGCCGCGGCTGGAGCGGGGCCCCGGAGGAGAAGCGCAGCGCCGTCACGCTGCGCCGGTAGGACCAAGGTCACGGCCTTTGGTCATGGCGTAGCAGGAAGCGGTGGCCAGCTTCTGGCCGCCGGTGCCAGAGCAGGAGAGCTGGACCCCGACGGTCCCGCGGCAGCAGCAACCGGCCAACCGGACCGGGAAGACTGGCTTCCGAGAAGAGCCTGGGGTCGTAAGCCCCAGATGGCCAGCAGGAGTGGCCCCCCTCATGGGGGCCGTGGGTTCACTCAGGCGGGGGGCAACGTGCCCCCCCCCCCCCCCCGCACCCCTTCCGCTCGGCCGTTACGATTGACCCGCCTGGCCACACTGGTGAGGCCGAGTGCGCCCAGGCTGGGCCAGGCCGCGTAGGCCAGGTCGGGCCACGCCCAAGCAGGCCGGACTCGGACCCGGGTCAGGTCGACCTGGTTCGGGCCGATGCAGGGGGTATCAGGCCGGGTCGGACCGGGCACGAACCCCCTATTCGTGGACCTCTTACGGTCTTTTTCCAATATCGTGGGCTACGAACCTCCGATCGACACACTTTCAGATGCGATGCGATTCTTGGATCGAGAGGGTCGTTTCAATATATTGCACTCAAGGTTTTGAAGGACATTGTGTACAGCCGGGTTGGTTCGGATACGAAACCAATTGGGCCCTCGGAGCAGAAACACTTATATCATGATCTCCGGACGTACGATTGATGTTCCGTCGGCTTTGTTGGATTCCTCTTGATGAGATGAAACTTTTGGCATTATTATACTGAGTTTTGAATGCATTTGGTTAGTGGCCGGGTTGGATTGTACCCAAAATCTAACCAGGCCCCTAGAACGGAAAAGCTGATAACTTTCAGACCGGACATCCGTTTGACAAACTGTCAACGGTGTAGTTGACCATGTTGGGATACAGTCCCTATGAGAATAACCTATGAGAGTTCATGGTACAATTGATATTCGGTCGGGTTGGTTCGTACACAAAACCAACCGGGCCCCTGGGACGAAAAGGCTAATAACTCACAGACCAGGCGTCACATTGACGCGCCATCTGTTTCATTGAGACCCCTAGGACGAGACGGTCCTTTGAGATACTTATTCGTGGGACTTGTGATACAAGGATTATTGACCAGTAGCTCGTGGAGCAGACCCTCCCAGAGACGATCTAGTAGAGTGCAGAGACCTAGTAGCTGACTGAGACTTGACGACTAATGATCGATCGACTCGTAGTGATTCAGATAGCCTAGTGGGGTGTGCTTGGTTGTAGCGGCAGACCCACGACGGAGGTGCGCTTGGTTGTAGAGGAAGACCCACAGTACTCGACAGAAGAGTACCTCTGTAGGCTGTGAGGGGGAACGCTTGGTTGTAGCGGCAGACCCATGGTGGGATGTTCTTGGTTGCAGCGGCAGGCCCACAGTACTCGACAGGTGGAGTACTTCTGTAGTCCATGGTTAGTGGGACGCACTTGGTTGTAGCCGCAGGCCCACTGTACTCGACAGAGGAGGAGTTCTCCAGCAGCCGTGGTTTTGTTATCGTGAATAAAATCCTAGTTTGAGAGGAGTCTAGGTCCTTTGTGTTTACCTCATGATGGAGATGGGTTACTTGATAACTTAGGTATAAGTATGGGATTATACCTAAGTAAGGGTTATCTGTTTAGATTCTCATTGTGGTTATCCTTGTTGGATTTAGTGAGACCTCGAGTGTCTCGGGGTCCCTACTGAGTATCGTATTGTAACACCCGAGACTTTTATGAGAAATATTTTGTTTTTTTGTTATATAAATCATCAAAGGATTATTTCACTACACACAACACTATCTTGGCTTGCTTTACACGCAACTGTGGCCTTCTTCGATAGCTTCCATTGTACGCAATACCGAGTTTCACTAAACAACGATATTCTATTAATTTGAGACTTTTTATGAATTACAATAATTTTTTGGTTTAATATGACATGACAGTATTGATTTAATTTACTTTTTGCGAACTAGTCATTCTGTTATGATTTTCACAAAAATCAATTACTAAATAGTGTCAAAATTGACATAAAATAGTTTTTAAAACAAATATTATATTATTAATTGTTATTTTATTCCTAAAAATCTAAGGTTAGGAAAAATGACTTAGATAAGGTTATATATATTAATAATAAACAACTTGGGGTTCGTTTGGCTTGTTATAGTAAGTTTATTAACCGTACAGTATAAGAACACAAGAAGACACGGTAAAAGTAAAATTATTTAACTTAATGTTAAATCTAAATGATAAGGTTAAAATAGGAACCTAAAAGTTTCTAAATTATCTTGGACGAGGGGATTGCGACCCATACCCACCATAGCTTTGAAATAAATCAATTTTTATCTATTTAAAACTGAACTTGACATTATAATAAAATAATATTTTTAGTTATTCCAAAGGTGCCCCTCTCCTCCTTTATAAAAGTACACCTCCTCCCTCCCTTCCTCACACCACATTGAGTTTTCAAGCTTGGACATACTCTGACAATTTCTTCATTACACTTCCCTAGTGACATCCTAGAGGTCCTGGTATTCTTCAAAGACCAATTTTAGTGCCCTAAAAGGAGGACTCAAAGAAACGCTTCAAAGAAGAGGTAATGTATGTTACCGATTATTTCATCTTTATTTCTTCTTCCACTTCTTCTTCATTAGTTTTTTAATTATGAAGTAATAACATCAGTATCACTCATATACTGATATGTTATTATAAGTATGAAACAACCCTATTTCACTATCTATCCATCCTACGGAAAATGAAATCACCGCGCGTGCGTACGTTCGAAATACCATCTCCACGCTGTGGTGTAATCTATTTTCCACCACCACCTTACTTGGATGGGTATAATGGTGTAATGAATGAATATATATGATTATTTTAAATTTATATTGATTCTGAAATAGTATACATACACTCCAATACAATTCCACGATCATGGGAATGATATCATCGCTCGTGCATACATACGGAATTACGTCTCCACGATGTGATGCGACTCGTTCTACATGATCTTCAATGCATAATGATTATATAAATGAATTGAATGAATTGAATGAATTAATATGATATAAATTACACTAATAAAATTCTGGAAATGAGGTATCTATAACCTAAAAAGAAGAATAGGAATTTATTTAACAAAACACGCTTAAGAACAAAAAGTTATAAACAGCCGAATAACAAGTAACAATGAAATATTACTAATAATAAGCTAAGAATATGACCATATATGATATCATAACAATGAGTATGATTCTGGAATAAGTCAATAACATTATTTAAATCATTATACAGGAGGTTTGAACACTAACGATGAAAATCGGACCTAAGGTAAGGGAAAATATCATAATATCATTTTTATCCGAGATTGTTTATACTTTAGAATTTACTGGGGTGTATTTTATAATCCACATCCATGTTTCCTCAATATGTAATATTTATATCCTTCTACAATAGTTTATATCCATTTTTACCTTCGGTGTGTTTTTAGTAAAATATATGAAAATAATCTTTTGACGTTTTTCATACGAGGTACTTTTTTGACTTTTCAGACAAAAGTACAGGAAGAATACTCAAAAGGTAGAGGAAACTTTATCTTCTTGGTTGGGGAACACGAAAAACATCAAGAACCCGACGAAGAATGCCTTCATCGCAAGGGGTGATCATCATAACTTTCTTCTCCTCTCTCGTAGCCGGTGTGAGACGCGGCTCTACCTTGGACGATCTCTGTCAAGCGCATACTGAGTTTTACCTCGTGATGTCGTTTCCGGGATACTCTTCGATCGTCAAACGTTATTGAGGTAGGGGTTTATTTTATTGTTGTTCGTGATCTCTTCTGTCTCCATTCTTCGTTTCAAATTGGGCCGCATGTTTTCGAAATAACGGGAGGAGGTTGGACCGTACAAACACAGCTGAC
The DNA here is from genome assembly GCA_963277665.1 of Viscum album. NCBI lineage: Eukaryota > Viridiplantae > Streptophyta > Magnoliopsida > Santalales > Viscaceae > Viscum > Viscum album. The sequence continues at coordinate 1,883,028,642 of OY728136.1, forward strand.
CCTGCTCCCCCCTTTTTGTTTGAATTTGTTGCGGAACGTGTAAGGCGGCGCAGTGTCGTTGCACCACGCTGAAACCATGATAAAGGACGAAGAAGCGCGACACCGTCACGCCACGCCGTTCAAATCGAACAAGTCGTGGCGCCGTCGTGCCGTGCCAGAGAATGTCGAAGAGGCTGCGGCTGGAGAGGGGCCCTGGCGGAGAAGCGCGGCACCGTCGTGCTGCACCGGTCGGACCAAGTCTATGGCCTTTGGCCGCGGCGGAGCAGGAAGCGGTGGCCGGCTTCTGGCCGCCTGCGCCAGATCAGGAGAGCTGGACCCCCGCGGTCCCGCGGCGGCAGCAACAGAACAACCGGACCGGGACGACTTGCTTCTGAGAAGAGCCTGGGGTCGTAACCCCCGGATGGCCAGCAAGATCAGCCCCCCTCATGGGGGCCGTGTTTTCACTCAGGAGGGGGGTCGCGTGCCCCCCCCCCCCCCCTGCACCACTTCCGCTCGGCTGTTATGGTCGACCCGCCTGGCCACACTGGCGAGGCCGAGCGCGCCCAAGCCGGGCTGGGCCGCGCAGGCAGGGCCGGGCCATGCCGGCCGGGTAAGTCCACGCCCATGCATGCCGAACATGGACCCAGGTCGGGCCGACGCCGGGGGTATCGGGCCGGGTCGGACCGGGCTCGAACCCCCTATTCGCGGACATCTTACGGTCTTTTGCTCATATCATGGGCTATAAACCTCTGATCGACACAATGTCAGCTATAATGCTATCCTTGGATTGAGAGGGTCGTTTCGGTATATTACAGTCATGGTTTCGGAGGAATTGAGTACGGCCGGGTTGGTTCTGATACGAAACCAATCGGGCCCTCGGAGCGGAAACACTTATATCATGAGCTCCGAAAGTCTGATTGACGTGTCGTCGACTTTTTTGGATTCCTCTTGATGAGATGAAACATTTGGCATGCTTCTCCTGAGTTTTGAATGTATTTGGATAGTGGTCTGGTTGGATTGTACCCGAAATCCATCCGGGGCCCTGGAATGGAAAAGCTGATAACATTCAGACTGGATATCCGTTTGACGAACCGTCAGCGGAGATGGTGACCACGTTGGGAAACAGTCCCTGTGAGAATACCCTTATGAGAGTTTGGGGTACAATTGAGATTTGGTCGGGTTGGTTCGTACATGAAACCAACCGGGCCCCTGAGACAAAAAGGCTAATAACTCACAGACCGGGCGTCACATTGACATGCCATCTGTTGCTTTGAGACCCCTAGGACGAGGCGGTCCTTTGAGATACTTATTCGTGGGACTTGTGATACTTGGAGTATCGACCAGTAGCACGTGGAGCAGACCCTCCCAGAGATGAGCTAATAGAGTGTGGAGACCTAGTAGCTGACTGAGCCTTGACGACTAATGATCGATCGACTCGGAGTGATTCAGATAGCCAAGTGGGGTGCGCTTGGTTGTAGGGTCAGACCCATGACGGAGGTGCGCTTTGGTGTGGCGGCAGACCCACAATACTCAACAGAAGGAGTACCTCTATAGGCTATGAGGGGGAGAGCTTGGGTGTAGCGGCAGAACCATGGTGGTATGTGCATGGTTGAAGTGGCAGGCCCACAGTACTCGATAGGAGGAGTACTTCAGCAGTCCAAGGTTAGTGGGATGAACTTGGTTGTAGTATCAGGCCCACTGTACTCGACAGAGGAGGAGTTCTCCAACAACCGTGGTTTCGTTATTGTGAATAAAATCCTGGTTTGAGATGAGTCTAGGACCTTTGTGTTTACCTCATGATGGAGATGGGTTTCTTGATAACTTAGGTATAAGTATGGGCTTATACCTAAGTAAGGGTTATCTGTTTAGATCCTCATTGTGGTTATCCTTGTTGGATTTAGTGAGACCTCGAGTGTCTCGGGGTCCCTACTGAGTATCGTATTGTAACAACCGATACTTTTATGAGAAATATTTTGTTTTTATGTTATATAAATCATCAAAGGAGTCTTTCACTAAACACAAAACTAGCTTGGCTTGATTTACATGCAACCGCGGCCTTCCTCAATAGCTTGCGTCGTACGCAATACCGAGTTTCACTAAATAAAGATATGCTATTAAAATATTATTAAAACTAGCCATTATGAATAGTAATAACCACCTTTTGAAATTTAGTAAATTTTATTTTACAAAATGGACTTCATTTTTGGATTCGGAATATTTAAATTATCCTAGGGTGAAATTTTGGTATTTTTCTGAAAACATTCAATTTTTGATGAATAGTGAAACCACTAAGTGGTAGTTAAAAAACAGAATTTTTAATAAAACATAATTTTACCACTTCTTTGAGTGGAATTTATAAAATCTGAGAGAGACATGGTTGATTTCAGTAAGTAAAATGTGGTTCAATGAGACGAAAATAATTTTTTGGTGAATAGTAACTTTTTACTTTTATTTACCACGGTTAAAAGTAAATAGCGTAATTAAGGGTAAAAATGATATTATTATTACCCTAACACATGTAATAATTCTATTGGATAAGTGTAATTCGACCAAAAACAATCTTAGGAATAAAATATGACCATTTAGGCACATTTGGATTAGATTAGGACATTTATTATCAATTTACTTACAAAAGAGTTAAAATAGTTAAAATCAATGTTTAATAAGTAAATCATTTTTAATATGGGGTTATACATAAGATAAATTCGGCTATAAATATTCATTAGAAATCTAATAAGATTTCAAACATAATGGTGTTTTATTTATAATTTTTAGACATTAAATAATTTAATTTATTTATGACACAATGATGATGCAGTAATTATCTTATTAATGAAATATTGACATAATTGATGTTATAAATACCCCAATAAATGTAATTTGAGACATTTTATGAATTCCAATAATTTTATAGTTTAATATGACATGTCAGTATTTATTTAATTAACTTTTTTCAAACTAATCATTCTGATATTATTTTCACAAAAATCAATTAGTAAATAGTGTCAAAATTGACATAAAATAGTTTCTAAAACAAATATTATATTATTAATTTTTATTTTATTCCTAAAAATCTATGGTTAGGCAAAATTACTTAGATAAGGTTATATATATTAATAATAAACAACTTGGGGTTCGTTTGGCTTGTTATAGTAAATTTATTAACCTTATAGTATAAGAACACAAGAAGACACGATAAAAGTAAAATTATTTAACTTAATGTTAAATCTAAATGATAAGGTTAAAATAGGAACCTAAACTTGTCTAAATACTATTGGATGAGATGATTTCGACCCATACCCACCATAGATTCGAAATAAATCAATTTGAGGGTATTCAAAACCGAACATGACATTATAATTAAATAATATTTTTAGTTATTCCAAATGTGCCCCTCTCCTCCCTTATAAAAGGGAACCTCCTCTCTCTCTTCCTCACACCACGTTGAGCCTTCAAGCTCGGCCAACCTATGCCTATTTCTTCTATACACTTCCCTAGAGACACCCTATAGGTCATGGTCTTCTTCAAAGACCAATTTTAGTGCCCTAAAAGGAGGTCTCAAAGAAACGCTTCAAAGAAGAGGTAATGTCCGTTATTGATTCTTTCATCTTTATTTCTTCTTCCACTTCTTCTTCTTTAGTTTTTTCATTATGAAGTAAGAACATCAGTATCACTAATATAATTATATGTTATTATAATTATGAAAAAACCCTATTTCACCATCTATCCATCCTATGGAAAATGGAATTACCGCGCGTGTGTACGTTCAGAATACCGTCATCACGTCGTGGTGTAATCTATTTTCCACCACCACCTTACTTGGATGGGTATAATGGATTAAAGAATGAATATATATGATTATTTTAAATTGATATTGATCTTGAAATATTATACATACACTCCAATACAATTCCACGATCATGGGAACGATATCCTCGCTCGTGCGTATGTACGGAATACCATCTCCACGATGTGATGAGACTCGTTCTACATGATCTTCATTGCATAATGATTATATAAATGAATTTATTGAAATAATATGATATATATTACACTAATAACATTATTGAAATGAGGTATCTATAACCTAAAAAGAAGAATAAGAATATATTCGACAAAACACGCATAAGAACAAAAAGTCATAAACACCCGAATAACAAGTAGCTATGAAATATTTCTAATAATAAGCTATGAATATGACAATATATGATATCATAACAAAGAGTATGATTCTGGAATAAGCCAATAACATTATTTAAATCATTATACAGGAGTTTCTGACACTTACGAAGCAAATCGGACCAAAGATAAGGGAAAATATAACAATCTCATTTTTATTCGTGATTGTTTATACTTTGGAATTTACGGGGGTGTATTTTATCATCCACATTCATGTTTCCTCAATATTTAATATTTATATCCTTATACAGTAGTTTATATCCAATTTTACCCTTAGGTGTGTTTTTAGTAAAAGATATGAAAGGAATCTTTTGTCGTTTTTCATACGAGGTACTTTTTGACTTTTCCGAAAAAAGTACGAGAAGAATGTTCTATTAACTTATACGGCATGAATGGATTTTTAAAAATCTATTTCCAAGGAGCTTCCTTTACAAGTATTCAAGTTTATTTTTAATTAACTACTTTTAGTTTAGAATTGTATGACATGTTAAGAAAGGAAAAGTGTTTTTGAAGTAGAAAGGATATTTTCCTCAAGAATAGAGTTCAAGTGTTTTATCAAAAATATTTTCCATCTATGATAATAAATGGTTCTGTTTCTATCCCTAGTATTACATTGATTTGATTATGTTGTGATTAAATTATTTTATGAATTCCTTTATCTTATATGAATTGTTTTATGATGTCGCGATGTTTAATATTCCCATTTTTATTACATGAGTTATGCAATGATATATGATATATGAATTTGTGGCACACATAAGAATGGTATCATTATGAGATGGGTGGGACCTATCTCTACCTCCAATGCATTTTGTAAAGATTTTATATCTCATGAGATAGACATGGCTGGAACAGCAGGTTAAACCGGTTCAGTGAAATAGGACTGAAACGAGGAGTGAACTCGGTTCCGAAATGGACTTTGTCCGCTAAGGTAGTCTTGGAAATGAGTTTTGACTACTAAGAAATGATTATCTATGATGATGTGTGTACGCCACTAGGTTTCATGTTTTATGTTGTGATTATTGGGATTACATTTCACTACTATGATTTACCCCATGTTATGAATTTATGATCTCTTTTTCAGGTTACGATTTCCATAAGTTATGTTCCTATGAAAATGATGTAATTGAGATTTCTTTTGTTTACCCTTAATGAGCATTTGAGCTCACCCTTTTCTATGTTTTCTTTCCCCAGGTCAGGAAGAAGGTTATTAAGTAAGATATTCCAAAAGGGACTATAGATATGATGAAATAAATGGGAGACAGTGTAGACGCTTTATGAACCATTTTTTTATGTTTCCCAGTTTCTAAAGACACTATACCTATATGGTCATTTCTTGGTTTTGTTATATGTTGTAATAAGTGTGCTTAAATTTTTATGTAATAACAATGTATGTAAATTATGGGTCGTTATAGTTGGTATCAGAGGAAAGGTATAGTCAACCTTTGGAAACTAGGATGTGAAAGCCTTTGTAAGAACCCTAAGGATAAGTATAAACATAGAAAACAATATTAGTGTTTAACAAATGGCCATGAATAACCTAGGATATGACCTTATGTGTGAAATTTTATTCTTGATTATGTGGCTTTCCTATTATAATTAGTGTTGCTCGCACTATTCTTCTTGGTTTTAGTCAATGGCTGGACCCCGAAGGAACCATGTTAATGTGGAATGCGACGGCCAATGAAATGATTGTCCCCCTGAGCAACCAAACGTCATGGGAGCTGGAATGAAAAATCTTGTAGCCATGATCACACAACTTTCTGAAGCTATGAATCATTCAGGACATACAAACGAGCAAAGGAAGGAGAAACATTCTGTTGAATCCTTCATGAGGCAGCATCCACCTTCTTTCAGCAGGTCTACTGATCCATTAGTTTTTGGACAATGGATTTGTACCACTGAAAAGTTATTTTCAGTTCTTCAATGTTCTGAACATGATAAAGTCCTCCTAGAAGTGTATCGTTTGGAAGGAGATGTTTATCAATGGTGGAATCTTATTAAGAATATGTGGCAAAGGGATGAAATTGAGTCCATGGAATGGGACGAGTTCAAGAACTTATTTTTCAATAAGTACTTCCCTCGTATTCTCCAAACAAAGATAGAGAAAGAGTTTCCTGAAATGAAGAAAAATGATGATGAATCTATTGGTACCTATGAATCAAATTTTACAAGACATTCAAGGTACGCTTCTGGTATTATTATCCAACCTGAGAGTAAGATCGATCGATTCTTTAGTGGCTTATAACCAAGTCTTCGAAGGGCCTTAGCCATAAGGGACTTCAATAGCTATGAGGAAATCATTCAATGTGCTCTCAAAGTTGAGATGGATATTGGAGTAACCCATCATTCATATGGGTTTGATAAGAAGAGGAAAATGGAATTCAAAGGAAAATCTAAAGAGCACATTGAAAAGAAGATGAGCTTTCCCTTATGCTCAAACTGTGGAAGGAAACATGGAGGGAGTTGTCTTAAATTGACAAGTAAATGTTTCAAATGTGGAAAGGAAGGTCATCAGGCATTTGAATGCCACAATAATGGGAAGAATATGTCTAATGATGCAAACAAAGAAAGGGAAACACATAATGAACCTACTACAGTTCAATGTTTCAAGTGCAAGGAGATGGGTCATTATGACAATAAATGCCCTTATCTAAGGGTTGTTGATGATGATAGACATCATCAAAATCTTAAGGCTGAAGACAAAGGAAAGTCACATGCAATTTCTATCAGCGATGTAGAGTACGATAACGATGTGGTGAAAGGTACACATACCATCCACTCTAAAGTAGAAAATGTTTTATTTGATTCTGGATACACCCACTCCTTTATTTCTGAAGATTTTTCTAAGGTTATCTGTAGAGACCCGTATCCTGACGTACATGGACATTACATTACTTTTGCGGAATACTTAGTATATAACAAAAACACACACACAAGGATCGTAATAGTTTAGTGTCTTTGGAAACTCGGAATATAATCTTCTAATCCTGGTGAAAGATCTTCAACATCTCCCATAAAGATCGTCTTTTTTTTTACCTAAAACCTTTCTTTATATCCTGGGGAAAAGAAAACATAAAAGGGTGAGCTCAAATGCTCAGTAAGGGTAAACAAAAGAAATATCAATCACATAATTTTCATTAGAACATAACATTTTTGGAAATCTTAACCTGCAAAAGAGAGCATAATTTCATAACATGGGATAAATCATAGTAGTGAAATGAAATCATAACATAAAACATTACTCATTGTGGCATACACACATAATCATAGAGAATCATTTCTTGTTAGTCAAGACTCATTGCCAAGACTATCTTAGTGGACAAAGTCCCTTTCTGAATCGAGTAATCCTCGTTTCAGTCATGTTTCACTGAACCGGTATAACCTACCATTCCAGCCATGTCTATCTCATGAGATATAAAATCTTTACCCAATGCATTGGAGGGAGATATAGGTCCCACCCATCTCTTAATGAATCCTTTCTTATGTGTGCCACAAAATCATAAATCATACATCATTGCATAACCCATGTAATAAAAATGGGATTCTTAAACAACATGACATCATAAAACCATTCATATAAGATAAAGGAATTCATAAACATAATTCCATCACAACATAGTCAAATCAATGTAAAAATATGGATAGAAACAGAACCCTTTATTGTCTTATATGGAAAATAATTTTGATAAAACACTTGAATTGAATTCTTGAGGAAAATATCCTTTCTTATTCAAAATCAATTTCTTTTCACAAAACATCATGCAATTTTAAAAGAAAGAGATTTTATTGAAAATAGTCATGAAATCTTTTAGAGGAAGCTTCATGAAAATAAGGCTTTATAAAACAGTATAAATCCGTTCGTGCCGTATAAGTTAAAAAAAAACATTCTTCGTACTTTTGTCGGAAAAGTCAAAAAGTACCTCGTACGAAAAAACGACAAAAGATTCCTTTTATTTCTTTTACTAAAAACTCACCGAAGGGTAAAAATGGATTTAAACAATTGTAGGTGGATGAAAATAATATTACATATTGATGAAACATGGATGTGGATGATAAAATACACCCTAGTAAATACTTACGAATAAACAATCTCGGATAAAAATGAGATTGTGATATTTCCCTTACCTTAGGTCCAATTTGCTTCGTATGTGTCCGAACCTCCTGTATAATGATTTAAATAATGTCATTGACTTATTACAGAATCATATTCATTGTTATGATATCATATATGGTTTACTTATGACATTATATTACCCGTTCTTTTGTAAATTCCATGTTAAAGAAGCGTTTTGGGTAAAATCGTTTCATTTATCGTAGGTGTTTTGACTTGTTGTTCTTGACATCATTATTACTTATATCATGATTTACTTACTTCCAGAATATAAAATATGATTTATATATCATATATATTCAGTATATATATATATATAATAGGTAGATAAATAAAATGAAAAACACCGTTCATGGAGACGGTAGTCCGTACGTACGCATGAACGCTGTTTTCCTTTCCTTATTGTCTCGAAATGGAAGTAAGTAGATGACATACATATGTATATATATACATAAATCCAGTAGCTTTATAATGTCATATATTTCATTATTATTTCTTATATATACATTATAATCATTCTTAAATGGTTAACATGGAGAATGAATCTCATCGCGTCGTGGAGACGGTATTCCGTACGTACGCACGAGCGATGATATCATTTCTATAAATATTGAATTGAATTGGAGTGGATTATACAATATATCAGAATCAATATGATGTTGTAATAACTATGTATAGTTATTCTTTACACCATTATACCCATCCATGTAAGGTGGTGGTGGAAAATAGATTACACCACGGCGTGGAGACGGTATTCCGTACGTACGCACGCGCGGTGATTTCTTTTTCCGTAGGATGGATAGATGGTGAAATAGGGTTGTTTCATACTTATAATAACATATAATTATATGAGTGATACTGATGTTATTACTTCATAATGAAACAACCTAAGAAGAAGAAGTGGAAGAAGAAATAAAGATGAAAGAATTGGTAACGGTAATTACCTCTTCTTTGAAGTGCCTCTTTGAGACCTCCTCTTAGGGCACTAGAATTGGTCTTTTAGGAAGACCAGAACCTCTAGGTTGTTGCTAGGGAAGTGGAGAAGGGATTTTGGCAGGGGTTGGCCGAGCTTGAGTGCTCAAATTGGTGTGAGGAGGAGGGGGAGGAGGTGTCCTTTTATAGGGGAGGAGAGGGGCACCATAGGAATTCTTAAAAAGATTAATTTATAATAAATATAACCCCACTTAAAAACCTCCAAAAATGACTCATATTCGAAGATTATATGAGATAGGGTTGTAATCTCATCAACCAATCAAATTTAGACATGTATGGATATTATTTTAAACCTTATCAATTAGATTTAGCTCTAAGTTAAATAATTTAACTTTTACCGTGTCTTTTTGTTTTCTTTCACTATATGGTTAATACACTTACTATAACATGCCAAACGAACCCCAAATTGTTTATTATTAATATATATATCCTTATCTAAGTCATTTGGCCGAACCTTAGATTTTTAGGAATAAAATAACAATTAGTAATATAATATTTGATTTAAAAACTATTTTGTGTCAATTTTGACACTATTTGATATATGATTTTTGTGAAAGTCATAACAGAATTAAATGTTCGAACCAAGTTGATTAAATCAACATTAATATATCATAGTAACCTAGAAAATTAGTGGAATTCATAAAAAATCTCAAATGACATTTATTTTGGTGCTTATAACATCAATTATGTCAATATTTCATTAAAAAGATAATTACTGCATCATCGTTGTGTCATAAATAAATTAAATTATTTGATGTCTAAAAATTACAAATAAAATACCATCATGTAGGAAATCTATTTAGCTTTCTAATGAATATTTACAATCGAATTTATCTTATGTATAACCCCATATTAAAAATGATTTACTTATTAAACTTTGATTTTAACTATTTTAACCCTTCTTTAAATAAATTAATAATAAATGTCCTAATCTAATCCAAGTGGGCCTAAATGGTCATATTTTATTCCTAAGTTTGTTTTTGGTCGAATTACACTTGTCCAATAGAATTAGGACATGTGTTAGGGTAATATTAATATCATATTTACCCTTAGTTACCCTATTTACTATTAACCGCGGTAAAAAAGTAAAAAGTTACTATTCACCAAAAAATTATTTTCATCTCATTGAACCACATTTTAGTCCTTGATATTAACCGTGTCTCTCGGATTTTCGAAATTCCATTCACAGAAGCGGCAAAATTAAATTTTATGAAAAATTCAGTTTTTTTAACTACCACTTAGTAGTTTCACTATTCATCAAAAATTGATGTTTTTCAGAACAATGCCAAAATTTCATCCTAAGCTATATTTCATATTCCGAATTCAAAAATGAAATCTATTTTACCAAATTCATAACTTAGAAGTTTCATTAATTAATTTTATAATTAAATCCCGCTGTTAAAATAAATAGCGTGTTTTTAGGAAATAATATATATCAAAAGATTGACACTTGTTTATGTCTGGTTTAAATGTGAAATTACGTCCAATGACCAACATTGTATTAAATTGTAAAAATATATTCTAAATATACTTTAAAACTACTCAAATTAATAATTTATCACTATTAATTATTTCGATTAAAAAAGTTGTTTTTTTAATTATAATTTAGTAATTTTCACTATTCATCAGAATATGAAAGTTATCCGAAAAGTACCAAAATTTCACCTCAGGCTAAATTCGATACTCCGAATCCAAAAATAAAGTTCATTTTGAAAAATAAGATTTACTGGATTTCAAAAAGTGGTTATTACTATTCATAACGGCTAGTTTTAATAATATTTTTATAGCATATCGTTGTTTAGTGAAACTCGGTATTGCGTACTACACACGCTATCGAGGAAGGTCGCGATTGCGTGTAATGCAAGGCAAGACAAGGATGCGTGTTGTGCAAGCTCCTTTTGGTGTAGCGTACAACACAAGACAATAATAAAATTAAAAAGAATATTTTTTTATAAAATCTTGGGCTGTTACATTCTACCCCCCTTAAAATGAATTTCGCCCTCGAAATTCGTCGGGGTTATAAATGGTTTACTATTCGAAAGTTTCTTTAATAGAAACCCACATCGTAAAAAGGAATATCAAAACCAATCTTTAAAAACAAAAGTATGAAACGTAACGGTTACCCAAATAAACTAATCATTGGGTTTCCACATAGGTGAAAATATGGATATGGAAGAGAAATCTAACCATCATGTTCTGATGGAGAGTGGTAGAGAACATGGCTATGGAAAAGCCAGTAATCACAAATCCATAGATTTGTGATGATATAAGGTACCATCTGATTCATCAGGTATAAGATCACTAGGACAACATTTTTGGTTTTCAAGATCATTTCTCCTAAAGTTGAAAATTTGAATTAGAATAAATACTTACTTTATTTTGGTACAATCTCACTGTTGTTCGTGCCTTGAACAATTTCCACTTCATTTCTTAAATAAATGAAGTTGAATTTGTTATTCGTGAAGTGTTAGCAGATCATGTGATAGAATGACGGGTCATTCCATCTGTCTCAAACAAAAGGTTAGCAAAAATTATATGCATAAATCGATCTATAGTGAGATTAATCATATATGGTTCCTAAAATGGACTTATACTTCATATATCATACTGCTTAATATAATAAAACTAGTTTCTACTAAACAGGGACTTCCTGTAGGCCAGTGGTAGGCGATAAAGGCCAGTCGCACTTCGGTTGTGGGTTCGATTCCTACAGCCTTGTCCGAAGCGATGGGCTGTCGCCCGTCCTGCAGGTTGTCCTTTTTACAAAACTATATTAATCTAACATCCTATCAATAATATCAAAAAAACAAACAATACTAACTTATGTCAAACATAATCCATTCCAATCTTTAGGCTTATCTATAATACTGCAGTCCACTCTCATAACATAGTGAAAATGATTACCAAAGATTTAACACCATCGTCGATCCCCATATATCATAAGATAAGTTTTTTTGGTCACATTCCAAACATTCAAAGTCCTTAATCATGTATTCTATTGAATACCTTAGTGAAAACATGAATGCAGTTAAAAGTTAACACTTTCCACATACCAAAATCCTCAAAATTCTATATACTCAAACCATGATATCACTTAGTCCTTATATCAATCATGAGCTCATGAATACAATCAAACATCTCATTATCTTCTTATCCTTTCATTATTCACTTATCATCTACTTTCCAAAATATTTGAATCACTTTTCATAGTTATTGGTACCTTAAAATTATTGAAAACCACAATAGACCAATACTTAAATATTTCAATACACCATAAAAGTACCTCAACAACATTATTCTTGAATACCAAAACACTTCAGTCCATCCACATCAATGATTATCCTGGAATAAGTCCTTCCTTGATTTAGAAGTAACTTTTTAGGTCAGGGCATTGAGTTGGGTAATGCCCATGTTCTCCACAAATAAGACATTGAACTCCATAACAGTCTGTCACTCTATGACCCTTTTCTCCACACAGATAACATCGGTCCCTCCATTTGAGGTATTCCTCAAGGTTCTTCTTCCCTTCTTTAGAAATCTCAATCTTCCTTTCTTTATGCTCCTCAACATGCGAACATGCATAATAGTTTATCTTCGTCTTCTTTGATGAATTTGTCATACCGCTAAATTTCACCTTGTTAATCATATATCGCGATGACTGATTCGGCATAATCACAATATCTTTATCTTTAGGCATTACACAATTTTGTTGCTCATAGTCACTAATTTTCCCATTGGACTCAATGTTAATCGAATTCCTTCTGGTTCCCTCCATTAACTAAAACACAAAAAAAAAACAATTTTGTGAGAGGCGAAATCATGCTAGGGAAGACAACATAGTAAAGGGGGAGAACCCTCAATATCTAACATCTTAGGTTTAATTCTATGATCGTTAGCGTAATTCTAGTACTATAACCTATACGTATACTTAACCTTAGGGACATCCCTAGACATACCTTAGAAATATCTCTAGGAATCTCACTAAAGTTCTCGCATCCTAGTTTCCAAAGGTTGACTAAACCTTTCCTCTAATACCAACTGTAGAGACCCGTATCCTGACGTACATGGACATTACATTACTTTTGCGGAATACTTAGTATATAACAAAAACACACACACAAGGATTGTAATAGTTTAGTGTCTTTGGAAACTCGGAATATAATCTTCTAATCCTGGTGAAAGATCTTCAACATCTCCCATAAAGATCGTCTTTTTTTTATACCTAAAACCTTTCTTTATATCCTGGGGAAAAGAAAACATAAAAGGGTGAGCTCAAATGCTCAGTAAGGGTAAACAAAAGAAATATCAATCACTTAATTTTCATAAGAACATAACATTTTTGGAAATCGTAACCTGCAAAAGAGAGCATAATTTCATAACATGGGATAAATCATAGTAGTGAAATGAAATCATAACATAAAACATTACTCATTGTGGCATACACACATAATCATAGAGAATCATTTCTTGTTAGTCAAGACTCATTGCCAAGACTATCTTAGTGGACAAAGTCCCTTTCTGAATCGAGTAATCCTCGTTTCAGTCATGTTTCACTGAACCGGTATAACCTACCATTCCAGCCATGTCTATCTCATGAGATATAAAATCTTTACCCAATTCATTGGAGGGAGATATAGGTCCCACCCATCTCTTAATGAATCCTTTCTTATGTGTGCCACAAAATCATAAATCATACATCATTGCATAACCCATGTAATAAAAATGGGATTCTTAAACAACATGACATCATAAAACCATTCATATAAGATAAAGGAATTCATAAACATAATTCCATCACAACATAGTCAAATCAATGTAAAAATATGGATAGAAACAGAACCCTTTATTGTCTTATATGGAAAATAATTTTGATAAAACACTTGAATTGAATTCTTGAGGAATATATCCTTTCTTCTTCAAAATAAATTTCTTTTCACAAAACATCATGCAATTTTAAAAGAAAGAGATTTTATTGAAAATAGTCATGAAAACTTTTAGAGGAAGCTTCATGAAAATAAGGCTTTATAAAACAGTATAAATCTGTTCGTGCCGTATAAGTTAAAAAAACATTCTTCGTACTTTTGTCGGAAAAGTCAAAAAGTACCTCGTACGAAAAAAAACGACAAAAGATTCCTTTTATTTCTTTTACTAAAAACTCACCGAAGGGTAAAAATGGATTTAAACAATTGTAGGTGGATGAAAATAATATTACATATTGATGAAACATGGATGTGGATGATAAAATACACCCCAGTAAATACTTACGAATAAACAATCTCGGATAAAAATGAGATTGTGATATTTCCCTTACCATAGGTCAAATTTGCTTCGTATGTGTCCGAACCTCCTGTATAATGATTTAAATAATGTCATTGACTTATTACAGAATCATATTCATTGTTATGATATCATATATGGTTTACTTATGACATTATATTACCCGTTCTTTTGTAAATTCCATGTTAAAGAAGCGTTTTGGGTAAAATCGTTTCATTTATCGTAGGTGTTTTGACTTGTTGTTCTTGACATCATTATTACTTATATCATGATTTACTTACTTCCAGAATATAAAATATGATTTATATATCATATATATTCAGTATATATATATATATATAATAGGTAGATAAATAAAATGAAAAACACCGTTCATGGAGACGGTAGTCCGTACGTACGCATGAACGCTGTTTTCCTTTCCTTATTGTCTTGAAATGGAAGTAAGTAGATGACATACATATGTATATATATAAATAAATACAGTAGCTTTATAATGTCATATATTTCATTATTATTTCTTATATATACATTATAATCATTCTTAAATGGTTAACATGGAGAATGAATCTCATCGCGTCGTGGAGACGGTATTCCGTACGTACGCACGAGCGATGATATCATTTCTATAAATATTGAATTGAATTGGAGTGGATTATACAATATATCAGAATCAATATGATGTTGTAATAACTATGTATAGTTATTCTTTACACCATTATACCCATCCATGTAAGGTGGTGGTGGAAAATAGATTACACCACGGCGTGGAGACGGTATTCCGTACGTACGCACGCACGGTGATTTCTTTTTCCGTAGGATGGATAGATGGTGAAATAGGGTTGTTTCATACTTATAATAACATATCAGTATATGAGTGATACTGATGTTATTACTTCATAATGAAACAACCTAAGAAGAAGAAGTGGAAGAAGAAATAAAGATGAAAGAATTGGTAACGGTAATTACCTCTTCTTTGATGTGCCTCTTTGAGACCTCCTCTTAGGGCACTAGAATTGGTCTTTGAAGAAGACCAGAACCTCTAGGATGTTGCTAGGGAAGTGGAGAAGGGATTTTGGCAGGGGTTGGCCGAGCTTGAGTGCTCAAATTGGTGTGAGGAGGAGGGGGAGGAGGTGTCCTTTTATAGGGGAGGAGAGGGGTACCTTAGGAATTCTTAAAAATATTAATTTATAATAAATATAACCCCACTTAAAAACCTCCAAAAATGACTCATATTCGAAGATTAGATGAGATAGGGTTGTAATCTCATCAACCAATCAAATTTAGACATGTTTGGATATTATTTTAAACCTTATCAATTAGATTTATCTCTAAGTTAAATAATTTAACTTTTACCGTGTCTTTTTGTTTTCTTTCACTATATGGTTAATACACTTACTATAACATGCCAAACGAACCCCAAATTGTTTATTATTAATATATATATCCTTATCTAAGTCATTTGGCCGAACCGTAGATTTTTAGGAATAAAATAACAATTAGTAATATAATATTTGATTTAAAAACTATTTTGTGTCAATTTTGACACTATTTGATATATGATTTTTTTGAAAGTCATAACAGAATTAAATGTTCGAACCAAGTTGATTAAATCAACATTAATATATCATAGTAACCTAGAAAATTAGTGTAATTCATAAAAAATCTCAAATTACATTTATTTTGGTGCTTATAACATCAATTATGTCAATATTTCATTAAAAAGATAATTACTGCATCATCGTTGTGTCATAAATAAATTAAATTATTTGATGTCTAAAAATTACAAATAAAATACCATAATGTAGGAAATATTTTTAGCTTTCTAATGAATATTTACAATCGAATTTATCTTATGTATAACCCCATATTAAAAATGATTTACTTATTAAACTTTGATTTTAACTATTTTAACCCTTCTTTAAATAAATTAATAATAAATGTCCTAATCTAATCCAAGTGGGCCTAAATGGTCATATTTTATTCCTAAGTTTGTTTTTGGTCGAATTACACTTGTCCAATAGAATTAGGACATGTGTTAGGGTAATATTAATATCATATTTACCCTTAGTTACCCTATTTACTATTAACAGCGGTAAAAAAGTAAAAAGTTACTATTCACCAAAAAATTATTTTCATCTCATTGAACCACATTTTAGTCCTTGATATTAACCATGTCTCTCGGATTTTCGAAATTCCATTCACAGAAGCGGCAAAATTAAGTTTTATGAAAAATTCAGTTTTTTTAACTACCACTTAGTAGTTTCACTATTCATCAAAAATTGATGTTTTTCAGAACAATGCCAAAATTTCATCCTAAGCTATATTTCATATTCCGAATTCAAAAATGAAATCTATTTTACCAAATTCATAACTTATAAGTTTCATTAATTAATTTTATAATTAAATCCCGCTGTTAAAATAAATAGCGTGTTTTTAGGAAACAATATATATCAAAAGATTGACACTTGTTTATGTCTGGTTTAAATGTGAAATTACGTCCAATGACCAACATTGTATTAAATTGTAAAAATATATTCTAAATATACTTTAAAACTACTGAAATTAATAATTTATCACTATTAATTATTTCGATTAAAAAAGTTGTTTTTTTTAATTATAATTTAGTAATTTTCACTATTCATCAGAATATGAAAGTTATCCGAAAAGTACCAAAATTTCACCTTAGGCTAAATTCGATACTCCGAATCCAAAAATAAAGTTCATTTTGAAAAATAAGATTTACTGGATTTCAAAAAGTGGTTATTACTATTCATAACGGTTAGTTTTAATAATATTTTTATAGCATATCGTTGTTTAGTGAAACTCGGTATTGCGTACTACACACGCTATCGAGGAAGGTCGCGATTGCGTGTAATGCAAGGCAAGACAAGGATGCGTGTTGTGCAATCTCCTTTTGGTGTAGCGTACAACACAAGACAATAATAAAATTAAAAAGAATATTTTTTTATAAAATCTTGGGCTGTTACATTATCACTGTTTTACCTCAACAATTAGATGTTGAGTTAGTTGTGACAACACCTAATGGCACAACAGTCGCATCAAAAGTTTATAATTCTTCCCCGAATGAAGTTTGTGGTTATGTTCTTCCTACAAATATTGTGATCCTTCCTATTGTGGAATTTGATGTGATTCTTGTCATGGATTGTATTTCTTTATATAGAGCTCATATCAATTGCCAAATAAGGGAAGTCACATTTCATATTCCAGATCAATCTATGATTGTCAATCGATGAAAGGATGAACCTAACCTTCCAGTGGAAATTTCTTCCTTCTTATGGGTCTTGAATCCACTTAATAGAGGTTATTTATCTCAAATGGTGGTGAGAAACTCACAATTAAGAATATGCCCATTGTACGGGAGTTTGATGATGTCGTTCTGAAGGAATTGCTGGGACTTCCACCAAATCGTGAAGTTGAGTTTTCAATAGAACTCGTACCAGGTGCTTTGCCTATTTCAAAGACACCTTATAGAATGGCCCCAATTGAGTTTCAGGAATTGAAGAAGCAGCTCCAAGAGAATCTTGATAAGGGATTCATATGCCCTAGTGCATCACCTTGGGGAGCACCTGTTCTATTTGTGAAGAAGAAAGATGGATCAATGAGACTCTGCAATGATTATCGAGAAATTAACAAGAACACTATCAAGAACAAATATCCTCTCCCATGCATTGATGACCTATTTGACCAACTAAGCGGAGCTCAATACTTTTCGATGATTGATCTTCATTCAGGGTATCATCAATTAAGGGTAAAAAGGGAGGATATACCATAGACGGCTTTCTATACAAGGTATGGACACTTTGAATTTATAGTGATGCCATTTGGTCTTACTAATGCTCCTTCTATCTTCATGGATCTGATTAATAGAGTCTTTAGAGACTACCTTGATCAATTTGTGGTAGTCTTTATAGAAGATATTCTTGTCTATTCAAAGAGCAAGGAAGAACATGAATATCACTTGATAATTATATTGATGACTCTGAGAAAGGAGAATCTTTATTCCAAATTTACCATGTGTGGATTTTGGCTTCAAAAAGTTGCATTTTTGGGTCACATAATCTCAAAAGAGGGGATATATGTGGATCTAGCAAAAACAGAGGTTATCGAAAGATGGTCGACACTAACAACAGTAACTGAGATCCGAAGTTTTATTGGTTTGGCTGGATATTATCGATGTTTTGTGAAAGATTTTTCACGATTAACTAATCCACTCATCAGGTTGACTCGAAAAGGAGTTAAGTTCGTGTGGACGGACGAATGTAAAGAGAATTTCAAGGAGTTGAAAAGAAGGTTTTCCAGTGCACCTGTAGTCACACTTCCTTGTAGTGGAGAAAGGATTGTGATCTACAGTGATGCATCCATGAAGGGACTGGGATGTTTTCTCATGCAAAATGATATGGTGATAGCTTATGCCTCACGACAGTTGAAAATTCATGAGAAAAATTACCCAACTCATGAATTGGAGTTAGCTGCGGTAATCTTTGCATTATATTTTTGGAGGAATTACATTTATGGTGAATGGTGTGATATTTATACTGATCATAAAAGTGTGAAGTATATTTTCACATAAAATGAGATGAATATGTGTAAAAGAAGATGGTTGGAGCTGATTAAGGATTACGACTGCTCAATTCATTACCACCCTGGGAAAGCAAACAAGGTGGAAGAGGCATTACGTCAACAAGACCATGCCAGTTTATCCATGATGAGGATCACAAAAGATCCAATATTTATGGATTTACAAAGGATGGATCTTGGAATTATAATGGAAGGGGGAAAAATCGTATCTTTCTTAAATGAATGTTCAACCATATATACATGTGAAGATTAAAGAGGCACAAAAAGAAGATGTAGAGTTACAAAGGAAGTTTAGAAATTTCCTAAATTCAACCTTGATTGTGATGGGATAATAATGTTCAGGAATCGGGTTTGGGTTCCCCCTATCCTCGAATTAAAGAAGGAGCTACTGAATGAGGCTCAAAGTTCTTCATTCTCATTTCATCCTGGAAGCATGAAGATGTATAGGGACCTAAAAGAGTACTTCTGGTGGGATGGCATGAAAAGAGATGTTGCTGAATATGTCTCTCGATGCTTGGTTTTTCAGAAAGTTAAAGCTGAGAGACAAAAGTCTAAGGGGATGTTACAACCATTACCCATACCCGAATGGAAATGGGAAAACATCACTATGGACTTTTTCACAGGACTTCCTAAAACATCCAAAGGCAATAATGCTATCTGGGTCATAGTTGATCATCTTACAAAGTCTAGACACATCATTGCTATTAGAGAGGATTTATCTTTGGATCAGTTTTCCAGGATATATGTAAAGGAAGTGGTAAGATTTCATGGAGTACCACTTTCTATTATATCTGATCAGGATCCGAGATTTACGTTGATGTTTTGGCGAAGTCTTCAGCATACTCTGCATACAGAGTTGAGTTTCAGCACTGCTTCTCATCCTCAGACAGATAGTCAGTCTGAGAGAACAATTCAAACTCTAAAAGATATGTTGAGAGCTTGCTCTATGGATTTCAAAGGTGGTTGGGATCAACACCTACCTTTGGTGGAATTTTATTAATATAATAGCTTTAACTCCAGTATTCATATGGCTCCTTATGAAGCTGTCTATGGAAAGAAATGCAGTACTCCAACTTGCTGGGATGAAGTTGGGGAAAGAAAGCTATTAGGACCTGATCTCATTGATGAAATGATAGAAAAGGTCAGATCTATTCAAAAACACATAAGAGTAGCTCAGAGTCGACAGAAAAGTTATGCCGACAACATAAGAAAAGACCTAGAGTTTGAAGTGGGTGATAAAGTGTTCTTACGAATATCTCACTGGAAGAGGGTCATGAGATTTGGAAAGAAGGAAAAGTTGAGCCCTAGATATATCGGTCATTTCGAATTACTGGATCATGTTGGGAAGGTAGATTACCGATTGGAGCTTCCACTGAATCTCACTTAAGTACACGATGTGTTCCCTGTATCTCACCTGAGAAAGTACATACCTGACCCTTCACATGTACTCATCTCAGAAGTTGTACCGCTGGAGGAAGATCCTTCTTATAAAGAACAGCCGATAGAGATTCTGGATCATAACGAAAAAGTACTACGAAACAAGACCAATTATTTGGTGAATGTTTTATGGAGGAACCACCAATTAGAAGAAGCTACATGGGAGCTTGAGGATATGATGAGGGAAAGGTATCCTCATCTATTTCTTACAATGTGACAAATTTTGACGGTGAAATTCATATTAAGGGGGGTAGAAAGTAACACCCGAGAATTTTATGAGAAATATTTTGTTTTTATGTTATATAAATCATCAAAGGAATCTTTCACTACACACAAAACAATCTTGGCTTTATTTACATGCAACTGCGGCCTTCCTCGATAGCTTGCATCGTACGCAATACCGAGTTTCACTAAACAACGATATGCTATTAAAATATTATTAAAACTAGCCGTTATGAATAGTAATAACCACTTTTTGAAATTTTGTAATTTTTTTTTTCAAAATGGACTTCATTTTTGGATTCGGAATATTGAAATTAGACTAGGGTGAAATTTTGGTATTTTTCTGAAAACTGTCTATTTTTGATGAATAGTGAAACCACTAAGTGGTAGTTAAAAAATTGAATTTTTCATAAAACATAATTTTACCACTTCTGTGAGTGAAATTTTGAAAATCCGAGAGACACGGTTGATGTTAGTAAGTAAAATGTGGTTCAGTGAGATGAAAATGCTGTTTTGGTGAATAGTAAATTTTTACTTTTTTACCACGGTTAAAAGTAAATAGGGTAATTAAGTGTTAAAATGATATTATTATTACCCTAACAAAAGTCCTAATTCTATTGGATAAGTGTAATTCGACCAAAAATAATCTTAGGAATAACATATGACCATTTAGGTCCACTTGGATTAGATTAGGACATTTATTATCAATTTACTTAAAGAAAGGTTAAAATAGTTAAAATCAATGTTTAATAACTAAATAATTTTTAATATGGGGTTATACATAAGATAAATTCGACTATAAATATTCATTAGAAACCTAAAAATATTTCCAACATAATTTTATTTTATTTATAATTTTTAGAAATTAAATAATTTAATTTATTTATGACACAACGATGATGAAGTAATTATCTTATTAATGAAATATTGACATAATTGATGTTATAAATACCCAAATAAATGTAATTTGAGACTTTTTATGAATTAAAATAATTTTATAGGTTAATATGACATGTTAGTATTTATTTAATTAACTTTTTTCGAACTAATAATTCTATTATGATTTTCACAAAAATCAATTACTAAATAGTGTCAAAATTGACATAAAATAGTTTATAAAACAAATATTATATTATTAATTGATATTGTATTCTTAAAAATCTATGGTTCGGCAAAATGACTTGGATAAGGATATTTATATTAATAATATACAACTTGGGGTTCGTTTTTCTTGTTATAGAATGTTTATTAACCTTATTGTATAAGAACACAAGAAGACACGGTAAAAGTAAAATTATTTAACTTAATGTTAAATCTAAATGATAATGTTAAAATAGGAACCTAAACTTGTCTAAATTATATTGGATGAGTTGATTTAGACCCACCCCACATTAGCTTAGAAATAAATCAATTTGGAGCTATTTAAAAAAGAACATGACATTATAATAAAATAATAGTTTTAGTTATTCCAAAGGTGCCCCTCTCCTCCCTTATAAAAGGGAACCTCCTCCCTCTCTTCCTCACACCACATTGAGCCTTCATGCTCGGCCAAACTCTGCCAATTTCTTTTCTCCACTTCCCTAGAGACATCCTAGAGGTCCTGGTCTTCTTCAAATACCAATTTTAGTTCCCTAAAAGGAGGTCTCAAAGAAACGTTTCAAAGAACAGGTAATGTCCGTTACCAATTCTTTCATCTTTATTTCTTCTTACACTTCTTCTTCTTTAGTTTTTTCATTATGAAGTAATAACATCAGTATCACTCATATACTGATATGTTATTATAAGTTTTAAACAACCCTATTTCACCATCTATTAATCCTATGGAAAATGAAATCACCGCGCGTGCGTACGTAAGGAATACCGTCTCCAGGCCGTGGTGTTACCTATTTTACACCACCACCTTACTTGGATGGGTATAATGGTGTAAATAATGAATATATGTTATTTCTATAAATTTATATTGATTCTGAAATAGTATACATACACTCCAATACAATTCCACGATCATGGGAACGATATCATCGCTCGTGCGTACGTACGGAATACCGTCTCCACGATGTGATGTGAATCGTTATACATGATCTTCATTGAATAATGATATATAAATGAATTGAATGAATTAATATGATATATATTACACTAAAACCATTCTGGAAATGTGGTATCTATAACCTAAAAAGAAGAATAAGAATTTATTCTATAAAAAACATGCATAAGAACAAAAAGTAATAAACACCCGAATAACAAGTAGCAATGAAATATTATTAATAATAAGCTAATAATATGACCATATATGATATCATAAAAATTATTATGATTCTGGAATAAGTCAATAACATTATTTAAATCATTATACAGTAGGTTCAGACACTTACGAAGCAAATCAGACCTAAGGTAAGGGAAAATATCACAAACTCATTTTTATCCGAGATTGTTTATACTTTGGAATTTACTAGAGTGTATTTTATCATCCACATCCATGTTTCCTCAATATGTAATATTTGTATCCTTATAAAATAGTTTATATCCAATTTTACCCTTCGGTGTGCTTTTATTAAAAGATATCAAAGGAATCTTTTGTCGTTTTTCGTACGAGGTACTTTTAGACTTTTCCGAAAAAAGTACGAGAAGAATGTTTTATAACTTATACGGCATGAATGGATTTTTAAAACATTATTTCCAAGGAGATTACATTACAAGTTTTCAAGTTTATTTTTAATCAACGTCTTTTAGTTTAGAATTGAATGGCATGTTTAGAAAGGAAAAGTCTTTTTGAAGTATAAAGGATATTTTCCACAAGAATGGAGTTCAAGTGTTTTATCAAAAATATTTTCCATCTACGATAATAAAGGGTTCTGTTTCTATCCCTATTATAACATTGATTTGATTATTTTGAGATGGAATTATTTTTATGAATTCCTTTATCTTATATAAATTATTTTATGATGTCACAATGTTTAAGATTCCCATTTTTATTACATGAGTTATGCAATGATGTATGATTTATGATTTTGTGGCACACATAAGAATGATATCATTATGAGATGGGTGGGACCTATATCTCCCTCCAATTAATTGGGTAAAGATTTTATATCTCATAAGAAAGACATGGCTGGAAGGACGGGTTAAACTGGTTCAGTGAAACAGGACTGAAACGAGGAGTGAACTTGGTTCAGAAATGGACTTTGTCCGCTATGATAGTCTTGGAAATGAGGCTTGACTACTAAGAAATGATTCTCTATGATTATGTTTGTATGACACTATGTTTCATGTTTTACGTTATGATTATTGGGATTACATTTCACTATTATGATTTACCCCATGTTATGAATTTATGATCTCTTTTGCAGGTTTAGATTTCCAAAAGTTATGTTCTTATGAAAATGATGTAATTGAGATTTATTTTGATTACCCTTACTGAGAATTTGAGCTCACACTTTTGAATGTTTTATTTCCCCAGGGTAGGAAAAAGTTTATTAAGTAAGATATTCTAAAAGGGACTATAGATATGATGAAATAAATGGGAGACAGTGTAGATGCTTTATGAACCAGTTGTTTATGTTTCCCAGTTTCTAAAGAAACTATACCTATAAGGTCCTTTACTGGTTTTGTTATATGTTTTAATAAGTGTTCTTCAATTTTGAAGTAATAACAATTAATATAAAGTATGGGTCGTTATACATATACTCACCCCTATACGGGCTATGCCCGCACCTCGTTGTGTTGGTTGCAGAAGACGGGCAGAGCTGACGGAGGCCGAGTGTTTGAGGACCGGATGGTACTCGGAGGAGGACCTCACGACGTGTTAGTATCCAGAGGAGGACTTCATGATGAGACGACACTCATAGGAGGTTGACGGGCGAGAGCATTGTGGATGCTATCTGTACCTACCCTTAAGGTAGGATCCGAGGAGGATGACCCATGAGCTGCTTCTATTCTTCCAGTTGTTTGTCTTTTTCTGTTGTAATTTTGTTCAGTTGTAGCTGTACTTTCGATTGGGTTTGTATTCTGGCCCATTTACTTTTCTGCACTACCTTTTGTATTCTGTGTATTACTTCTGCTTGTACTCTGTGGTGTTTTGTTTACTTTTATAAATTCAATGCCTTCCCAGTTATCGGGAATTACGCCTTTGGTGCTTGTCGCCAGCCCCTGGCCTATGGAAGGCGGGAATGGGGTAGTCACGACATCGGCCCCGAGGGACGGGTCATGACAAATTTGTGTCAAAGGCAGATGAGACTGCACAGAGCTGACAGGAGACCACTAGAGTTCAAGAATGGAGACAACGTCTTCTTACAGGTCTCACCTCGACGAGGTCTAATGAGATTTGGCTGAGGAGACAAGTTATCTCCGAGGTTCATCGGACCCTTCTAGGTCCTCATCAGGGTTGGTGAGGTGTTTTACTTCATGAACTTTCAACCTCAGTTGCATCGAGTGCCTGAAATCATCCACGTACATCAGCTGAGGAGATACGTGCATGATCCTTCACACATCATCGACCTCAGGGAGTTGGATGTCGATGACAGGGAGACATGCGCGGAGATTCCAGAAGAGGTTGAGGATCTATAAGAGCGGGTCCTACGAGGACGGTTGATTCCTCTTGTATGCTTCTGCTGGCAGCACAGAAACCTCCAGGGGAGCACCTGGGAGCGAAAGGCTCAGATGCGTGCTCAATACCGCTTTTGTATCCCTAGTTTTTGTTAAAGCTTTAAGAGGAGGTTAATCCCTGAGGCGGGAGTAATGAAATGACCTGGAAATTTCAAGGAAATTTTTTTCTTAATTTTCATTGGGATTTTACAAGAACGCAGTTTCCGACTACGCCTGATTCTGAGGCACGGTGTTCCCAGAATCAATTTCTGAAGTTTAGCTCAGGTAAGTTTAGTGAACAAACAAGCGGGTTTTTCTAACATTTTGGAACGGTGTTCGAAATCGAATTCCGAGGTAATCGATTGAGTCACAACGCCGGTAATTGCTTAGGAATACCTTTTCTGGAGTTGTGTTTTCTTGGGAAGAGTTGTTTAGTTTTGTGGATAAATACTTCCGAGAAATAAAATCGGTGAAACTAATTTTTTTTCATTAAAGTGGTTAAATCCTAAGGATAGAGGTTGGGTGAACCTAACTACCTAAGTGATGTTAAATTTTAGGTGGGGCCCACACGAACCCCACCCATTCACATTCCTTAAACCTCCTCTAACTCCCCCATTTAGTGGGTGACCTCTCATCTTCCATAACTCTCTCTAACCCCCCTGAACACCCCATATGTTTTAATGTGCAAAGTCCTTAATTCAATTTATTGAATTGAGTTTTTAAATTTTAAACTCTTGGCACGACTTAATAAAATATGTGGTGCTTATTTTATTATAGGGTTAGTTTTGGGGTGTTAAGGTTTGGGAGAGAATACTCAAAAGCTAGAGGAAACCTTATCTTCTTTAATGGGGAACGCGAAGAACATCAAGACCCCAATGAAAAACTCTATCACCACAAGGAGTGATCGTCATGCCTTTCCTCTCCTCTCTGCACCTGGGGTGAGACACAACTCCACCTCGGACGATCTCCATCAAGAATATACGGAGTCTTAACTCGTGACGCCGTTTCCAGGACGCTCTTCGATCGTCAACCATTGTTAAGGTAGGGGTTTATTTTATTGTTCTTTTGTGATATCTTCTGTCGCCATTCTTCGTTTCAAATTGGGATTCCTATTATCGCAGAAATGGGAGGAGGTCGGACTGCATGAACATGGCCGACCCTCCTCCCCCCTTGTTTGTTTGTATTTTTTGGGCACGTGTAAGGCGGCGCGTTGCCGTTGCACCGTAGAGAAACTCTGAGAAAGGGCAAAGAAGCGCGGCGTCGTCACGCCGCACCGTTGAAATCGAACATGGCTCAGCGCCATCATGCCGCGCCGAAGAACATCGAAGAGGTTGCGGCAGGTGCAGGGCTGCGGCGGAGGAGCGCGGTGCTGTCGTGCCGCGCCGGTCGGATCAAGGACGCGGCATTTGGTCGCGGCAGAGCAGGAAGCGGCGGCCGACTTCTGGCCGCCACCGCCGGAGTAGGAGAGCGGGACCCGGTGGTCCCGCGGTGTCAAAAACCAGCCGTCTAGACTGGGATGGTCGGCTTCTGAGAAGAGACGGGTGGCGTAACCCCTGGCTGGCCAGCAGGAGTGGCCCCCCTCATGTGGCCGCAGTTTCACTCAGGTGGGGGGCAACCCCCCCCCCCCCCCCCGCACCCCTTACGCTCTCCCATTATGGCCGATCCGCCTGGCCACGCTGGCCAGGCCGGGCCACGCCGGCAGGGGTGGGCCGCGCCCAAGCGGGCCAACCCATGGGGTATCGGGTCGGGTCGGACCGAGCCCGAACTTCTATTCACGGACCTCTTACGGTCATTGGCCAATATATTTGTCTACATAACTCTGATTGACGCATCATCAGCTATGATGTGATCCTTGGATCGAGACGGGCGTTTCGGTATATTACACTCAATGTTTCGAAGGACTATGAGTACAACTAGGTTGGTTCGGATACGAACCCAACCGGGCCCTCGGAGCGGAAACACTTATATCCTGAGCTCTGGACGTTCGATTGATGTGTCATCGAATTTGTTGGATTCCCCATGATGAGATGGATCTTTTGGCATGCTTCGCCTATGTTTTGGATATAGTTTGATAGTGGTCGGGTTGGATTGTAGCCGAAATCCAACCGGGCCCCTGGAACGGAAAAGCTGATAACTTTCAGACCGGACGACCGTTTGACGAACCGTCAGCAGCATTAGTGACCACGTTGGGAAACAATCCCTATGAGAATACCCTATGAGAGTTCGGGGTATAGTTGAGATGTGTTCGGGTTGTTTCGTACCCGAAACCAACAGGGCCACTGGGACGAAAAGGCTAATAACTCACAGACCGAACGTACGATTGACGCACAGTCTGTTGCTTTGAGACCCCTATGATGAGGTGGTCCTTTGAGATAATTCTTCATGGGACTTGTGAATCTTGGAGTATCGACCAGTAGCTTGTGGAGCGGACCCTCCCGGAGATGAGCTAGCAGAGTGTAGAGACCTAGTAGCTGAGTGAGTGTAACGCCCCGACCCCATTTACCCGGAGTCGGTGCATTACTTCATAACATTGGTATGATCACAAAAGATCAATTCGTGAAAGACCGATTAGTTTAGTAGCCTTGGAAACACTAGATACATTAATAAATGTTACATTACATCACCAAGTGAAAAACTACAATAACATAGTCTCCATTTTACACACTCATATCCCCTTCAGACTATCCCTGTAGGTCATTCCTATAATACTTCATCACATGCTGGAAAAATTAAA
The DNA here is from genome assembly GCA_963277665.1 of Viscum album. Lineage (NCBI taxonomy): Eukaryota > Viridiplantae > Streptophyta > Magnoliopsida > Santalales > Viscaceae > Viscum > Viscum album. Next base: position 1,883,056,760 of record OY728136.1, read on the forward strand.
ACATTGAAAGGGGTGAGCTCAGATGCTCAGTAAGGATAACAATATAGTGGAAGCTTTCATCAATAAACATAAACATTTAAGTCAATGTATAACAAAAACAAAAGCCTTTTAAACTTGAACTTCAACATAATATGGCAAAAGTAAAATGAGATGCTGCCATTTACTTCTTCACATGGATATTATACTAGTTGAATAATCACATGCAATATCAATAACCACTTTCATAATGATGGAATGCATAATGCCAGACTATCATAACCATGTAGTCAAGGCCTCGTGCCAAGACCATAAATAAGATTTTTTCAAGGCCTCGTGCCAAGACACTAGTTTGTCTCATGAGACCTACTGATGCATCGAGGATCTTTAGCGGGCTCCACCTGTCACTTATTAAGTCCAATACATTTCTCATATGAATAGGTTTAATCGTATCATAAACCATAACATAATCATATCACATAAAATATGAATAAAGGAAACATAACATTTCCATATTTTAATCACAAGATATCAATACAACACATTGATAAATAAAAATACTTTCAAAACCATTTTCAATACCAAAATAAAATAAAATTAAGACATGGAATTTATTTTTCATTTTAAAAAAAGTTATGTCTTGTAGAGGATACCGAAGCCCAAATAATGGTCATGGCGGCAGAGAAGTCGTTGTCGCCACATACGTATGACAAGAAAAACATTCCTTTTTGTCGTTTAGTAAAACACTTCGTATAAAAATATTCCTTTTGAATAAAAAGTCAAAGGGGTTTATACACCGTATAAAGGAAAGTTGTTTATAAAACCAAATATGCCTCAATGAAAGGAGATTGAGATGAGGTCCCTCACAAAGATCATTTTTTTAAATAAATTAGAACTGTTATGTGTATTCACTATAAGTACACATAATTAAAGTAATAATACAAGATATGACATAATAATATCATGACATAATTTGAAATTAGGAGATTAACCCAATGAATGGAAATTGTGTTAAGAAGTTCCCTTACCTCGTGTCCGAATTCACTCGACCATTCTTTGATCTCCTGAATAATAAACTAAAGTTAATATATACCTTCTTAAGAACATTTTTCAAGTTTATTATTCCTTTTATATCACTTATTACCATTTCATGAACATTATGTAATTATTTATGTTTATAACAGTTGTTTTTTCGATCATTGTTACTAGAGTCAAAAATAAACTTCTTACAATTACAAGTTGTTCATGTGGTGAAATATCCATAATATCCAGAATTATATTCATGATTTAGATATCATATATATCATATATATCCAGTATAAACATTGATTTATAATATTACATAACATTTAGAGGTAAGAAATGAAATGCACCGTTCATGGAGACGGTAAGACATACGTATGCATGAATGCTACATTCATTTCTATTTCATATTTAATGGAATGAATTCATAATGATATAAATTTATAATATAATTCCAGTATAATATAGTGTATAATACCATTTACTCCATCCTTTATACATCCCACATATGGTATTAACGATTCAAATCACTTTGAGGGGGATGTAGTCCGCACTTCATAAAATGAAAATATCGCATTTACCCATAATGGAAACCATAAAGGTATGCCATAAATGAAAAATAAAAAATCACAAGGAAAACCAAAAAATAATATATATCATATATAAAAATAGTTTCATCAAAATTTCCACCATTAGAGGTGTTATATGAGTGTTGAACATTCATCATTTCGTGAGGTAGAAATTCGCCATCCACAGAAACAGTATGTTCTTTAACCATTAGATGTAGGTGTGTGTAATTGTAGCTCGAATCCATATTATAACAACATAATAGTATATTCAGGATACTGGTGTTGTCACAAAATAAATTAATAAAAAGTGTTTAGGGGGATGGAGAAGAAAAATAAAATAAAAGAACACAAGAGAAGACATTACCTTAAAATCGGGTAACTCTTTTTGATTTGAGCCAAATGCTTCCTTGGAAAAAATTCTTCCCAAAGTGAGGCTTCTTGGAGTAAGGAAGGGAAGTTGGGAGAGTATTTGGCCAGAGGTTGGCAGAGCCAAAAGGCTTTGAATGTGTGAGTAAGGTGGTAGTGGTGGGGGCCTTTTATAAGTGGAGAGGAGGGGCACTCTTGGAAAGTAATGAAATGATACTTTATTATACAATGCTTTTATGATTCTAAAGGTCCCACACTTATATAATTATAGGCTAAGGTGATAAGGGTTCGAAATATTCTCAGCCAATATTCTTTCGACAACTGTAATGTTTAGATTTTACATTATCCTTCCATTTTATTAAAATCATTATTTAATAAGGTAATCGCTGCATCATCATGGTGTCATAAATAATTTAATATATTTAATGTCTAAAAATTATAAAAAAAATTATCATGATATAGGAAATCTTTTTATATTTCTAATTAATATTTATAGTCAAAAATATGACTTGTATAACCCCATTTAAAAATTGATTTAGTAAAACAACTTATGTTTGTGACATTTTTATTTTAACTTTAAATAAAAGTTATTTATGTCATTTTCCTACCAAAGTGGCTCCATGGGGTCCCCAAGTTGACCCATGGGTTGTCTTGGTCGGACATGACTCATCCAATAGGTGTAGGAAAAGTGTAAGGGTCATTTCATATTTTTATAATAAAATTTTTACCTTAAATTTCACTAATTAACTTTAATCGTGATTAATTAAACATAATAGTTACTATTCACCAAAAAAATTATTTTAATCCCATTGAACAACATTTTATTTTCTAATGACAAAAATGTATGTTGGAGTTTTGAAAATAAAATCACAGAAGTGGTAATGTTTCATTTAAATGAAAAATCAGTTTTTTAACTACCACTTAGTGGTTTTACTATTCATCAAAAGTTGGAGTTTTTCAGAATAGTTCCAAAATTTCACCCTTAGATATAATTGATATTATGAATTCAAAAATGATGTCTATTTTAAAAAATTCCAAACATATAAGTTGCATTAATTAATTTTATAATTAATTCCCGCTGTCACAACAAATAGCATGTTTTTAAGAAACAATACATATCAAAAGATTGACAATTGTTTATGTCTAATTTCAAAGTGAAATTAATTCTAATGAACACCATTGGTTAAAATGGTAAAAATATATTATAATTATACTTTAAAACCACTGAATAGTATAATATATCACTATAAATTATTTTGATTAAAAAACTTGTTTTTATGTATTTTTCACTATTCATAAAAAATTGGAAGTTCTCTGAAAATTACAAAAAATTCAACATAGGATAATTTCAATATTCTGAATCCAAAAATGAAGTTCATTTTGAAATATAAAATATATATAATTTCAAAATGTGGGTATAACTATTCATAATGGATATTTTGATTGGTCGCAGTGCGTTAGAATCTCGAACTTCCGTACAATGCAAGCTATTGCATTATTGAAATAGAGGCATATCGTGGAAGATCAGGGTGTTACATTCTCCCCTCCTTCAATAAATTGCGTCCTCGCAATTTGAAATTTTTCGTTGAAAATAAAAGGTTTAAAATAGAAAATACCTTTGTGGAAAACCCACATCGAAAATAAGGTTAATAAAAATATAACATTAAAAGAAATAAAGAGAAGTACAAAGGTAGCCCAAGATAGCCCATACTATGATTCTATGAAAAAATGGATATAGAAGAAAAGCAAACCATCACGGTCTGATGGAGAGTCATAGAAAACTGGATTATGAGAAAGTTAACCAAAATAAAATCACAAACTTGTGATTGGTTAAACAGTCAATGAATCCCCAATTGGAAAAGTTAACCAGCAACATTTTTGTTTTCAGTTACCTTTTATAAATTGGATGAATTTATTTAGAAGATTTACTAAGAATGTAAGGTAATATACATACTTGTCATGTAGACTTTAATTATTTAATTAATTTTTACCACAAACCCATCTTTCACTCTAAAAGGTAATAGAACTCAAAAATATTTTATTTATCCTAATTGTATAAGGTTCCAAATATTAACACATACCATTTAGATTAGTAAAACTATTTTGTAATAACCAGGGAATTCCTGTAGGCCAGTGGTAGGTAATAAAGGCCTGTCACACTATGGTTGTGGGTTTGATTCCTGCAGATTTGTCCGATGCGACGAGTTATGCCCCACCCTGCAGGTTGTCCTTTTCCTAAAACTAAAGTATTATAATATTCCAAAAATAATCTTCATAAATTTTTTAACCTTAAACAATACTATCCAAATTTCAACTTAATCCATTCCAACCTTTATAGTTATCCAAAATACCTATGTCCAGACTTTCTCTAAAAGGTCTCTAAATTCCAAAATCAATCGTAACATCAGATTCCCCAAACAAAGTAATGTTTCTCTTATTGTCACATACTAAAAATATGATTACATTCATCATATTAAAACCATAATGATAACAACAAGCACTGCAGTACAATCCTTATATATATCACATTATTTTTATAACAAGAATATAATCCTTGAGTCCAAAAGCACCAATACATTAATTATTCCGCTTCATCTATAGTAACAACATAAGATTTTACTTGATCGCTTGGCCTTTTCTGAGCTATGTTTCCCTAACTCTTAGGACATTCATTTGCATAATGCCCCATTTCCCTACAATTGTAGAATTCCACATTGATAGCCTCTTTCTTTCCCTTTCAATCACAAGCCTGGTGACCTTTTTCTCCACATTTATAACAAACTCCAATTCTTTTTAGGCAAGCATCGTGGTGATTCTTCCCACAATTATCACATAATGGAAATTCCTTCCTTCCCTTTTCCCCTTTATCCGTCTCTTGTTCCACCGTTCTCTTCTTCTCTTGCTTTACTTTGTTGTCAAAAGACTTAGAGAATTCCTTTTCTGTCTTGATAGCACACGAGACAATATCTTTATACGATGAGAAGGATTGTGATACTAAATCTCGACGGAGAAATGGTTTTAACCCATCAATGAAATGATCAATCTTACTTCATGGGTTACATATATAATCTGATGCATGCCTCGCTAACCTTGAAAGTTAGTCTCATACTTTGCAACATTCTCATTCTCCTTTTGTCTCAGACTCAGAAATTCCCATTCCATATCTGCTCGACGGTAATGTGGAAAATATTTTTCTATGAAAATATCTTTGAACTCTCTCCATTACATACTTGATACTTCTTCATCTTCCTTTGTATTTTTAATCAATGACCACTATTGATCGGCATCTCTAGTGAGGCGGTAGACTCCCATGAAAAACTTCTCCCTTTTTCTACTCCCCAAGGCGTGGAATATTTTCTCTAAGGAGTTTATCCATTTCTCAACTACTAATGGATTTGTACCCCCATTAAATGATGGTGGTTGTTTCCTCATAAAGCATTCTAACATTGATCCTCCACGTTGTGGATCAGGGTGCTCCATATGAGTAAGGTTATTATTCATAACATGAGTGAGTTGTCCCAGTATGGTAATAAGTTTATCAGCACCAGTTGTATCTCCAACTCCACAATAATTATCTTGATAAGGAGGGCAATCCCTACACGGAGTGCGTGCATTGATACAGTTTACATTCCTTCCACTAGGCGCCATTTATAAACAATGGCATAAACTAAATTAGTTTAGGAATTAAAATACATAATTTCATACTTGTAAAACACTTAATAGTAATTGAACTATTTATGGATATAATCCATAATCATAAAAAAATGTTTTCTTTGAGGAAGTATATACTCATAACCCTTCATAGTGGTTTGAAAAGAAAATGAGAATTATCCTAATCATATCCCACGGGAGTGTCGTAACCAAGAGTGCAGCAAGGCCCGTTGTCGTGCACCAGTTCTCATTCGAGTCTAGCTCAAAGCGGTGTTTTCGGGTTTTACCCCTAGGTACATCTGTGCTAGAGCTGCCTCTACCTGCTCGTATCCATACAGGCATGTATTGCTCGAAAAACTCACAAAATCTCTATAATACCAAAATTCTAGGAAGTTATTCTATACTAATCCTCAAAGTCTACCTTTGGGCTATGTGATTTAATTAGAGTTTATCTAAATCTATCTTCCAAGGTTAGTACTAAACTGCCTCTGATACCAACTGTAATGCCCCGACCCCAATTACTCGGAGTCGGTGCATTACTTCATAACATTGGCATGATCACAAAAGATCAAGTCTCGAAAGACCGATTAGTTTAGTAGCCTTGGAAACACTAGATACATTCATAAATGTTACATTACATCACAAAGTGAAAAACTAAAATAACATAGTCTCCATTTTCCACACTCATATCCCCATCAGACTATCCCTGCAGGTCATTCCTATAATACTTCATCACATCCTGGAAAAATTAAAACATAGAAAGGGGTGAGCTCAGATGCTCAGTAAGGATAAAAATATAGCGGAATCATTCATCAATAAACATAAACATTTAAGGCAATGCATAACTAAAACAAAAGCCTTTTAAACTTGAACTTCAACATAATATGGCAAAAGTAAAATTAGATAATGCCATTTACTTCTTCACATGGATATTGTACTGGTCGAATAATCACATTGATTATCAATAACCACTTTCATAATGATGGAATGCATAAAACCAGACTATCATAACCATGTAGTCAAGGCCTCGTGCCAAGACCAAAAATAAGATTTTGTCAAGGCCTCGTGCCAAGGCACTAGTTTGTCTCATGAGACCTACCGATGCATCGAGGAGTTATAGCGGTCTCCACCCGTCACTTATTAAGTCCAATGCATTCCTCATATGAAAAGGTTTAAACATATCATAAACCATAACATAATCATATCACATAAAATATGCATAAAGGAAACATAAAATTTCCACATTTCAATCACAAGATATCAATACAACACATTGATATAATAAAAACACTTTCAAAACCATTTTCAATACCAAAATAAAAGAAAATTAAATCATGGAATTTATTTTTAATTTTAAAAAAAGTTATGGCTTGTAGAGGAAGATGAATCCCAAATAATAGCCATGGCGGCGGAGAAGTCGTTGTCGCCACATACATATGACAAGAAAAACATTCCTTTTTGTCGTTTAGTAAAACACTACGTATATAAATATTCCTTTTGAATAAAAAGTCAAAGGGGTTTATACACCGTATAAAGGAATGTTATGTATAAAACCAAATATGCCTCAATTAATGGAGATTGACACGAAGTCCCCCACAAAGATCATTTTTTTAAATCAAATAGATCAATTATGTGTATTCACTATAATTACACATAAATAAAGTACAAATACAAGATAGGACATAATAATATCAAGAAATAATTTGAAAGTGGGAGATTAACCCAAAGAATGGAAATTGGGTTAAGAAGTTCCCTTACCTCGTGTCTGAATTTACTCGACCGTTATTTGATCTCCTGAATAATAAACTAGAGTTAATATCTACCTTCTTAAGAACCTTTTTCAATTTCATTATTCCTTTTATATCACTTTTTACCATGTCATGAACTTTATGTAATTATTTATGTTTATAACGGTTGTTTTGTCGATCTTTGGTACTTGAGTCAAAAATAAACTTCTTATAATTTCAAGTTGTTCATGTGGTGAAATATCCATTATATCCAAAATTATATTCATGATGTAGATATAATATATATTATATATTTCCAGTATATACATTTATTTATAATATTACGTAACATTTAGAGATAAGAAATGAAATGCACCGTTCATGGAGCCGGTAAGCCATACGTACGCATGAACTCTACATTCATTTCTATTTCGTATTTAATGGAATGAAATAATAATTATATAAATTTATAATGTAATTCCATTATAATATAGTGTATAATACCATTTAATCCATCCTTTATACATCCCACATATGGTATTTACGATTCAAATCACTTTGAGGGGGCGGCAGTCCGCACTTCTTAAAATGAAAATATCGCATTTACCCATAATGGAAACCATAATGGTATGCCATAAATGAAAAATAAAAAATCATAAGTAAAACAAAAACATAATATATATCATATATAAAAATAGTGGCATCATAATGGCAACCATTAGAGGTGTTTTATTAGTGTTGAACAATCATCATTTCGTCAGCCAGAAATTCACCATCCACAGAAACAGTATGTTCTTTAACCATTAGAGGTAGGTGTGTGTAAGTGTAGCTCGAATCATTCTTATAACAACATCATAGTATATTTAGGATACTGGTTTTGTTACAAAATAAATGAAAAAAAGATTTTAGGGGGTTGGAGAAGAAAAATAAATTAAAAGAACACAAGAGAAGACATTACCTTAAAATCGGGAAACTCTTTTTGATTTGAGCCAAAGGCTTCCTTGGGAAGAATTATGCCCAATGTGAGGCTACTAGGAGTAAGTTTGGGAAGTTGAGAGAGTATTTGGGTAGAGGTTGGACTAGCCAAAAGGCTTTGAATGTGTGAGTAAGGTTGTAGTGGTGGGGGCCTTTTATAAGTGGAGAGGAGGGGCACTCTTGGAAAGTAATGAAATGTTACTTTATTATACAATGATTTTCAGATTCTAAAGTTCCCACACTTATATAGTTCAATGATAAGGTGATAAGGGTTCTAAATATTTTCATCCAATAAGATTTGGACAAGTGTAATGCTTAGATTTTACATTATCCTTCCATTTTATTAAAATCGTTAATTAATGAGGTAATCACTGCATCATCATGGTGTCATAAATAATTTAATTTATTTAATGTCTAAAAAGTATAAAAAAAATTTCACGATGTGGGAAATATTTTTATATTTCTAATGAATATTTGTAGTAAAAAATATGACTTGTATAACCCCACTTAATTTTTTTTAGTAAAACAACATATGTTTGTGACATTTTTATTTTAACTTTAAATAAAAGTTACTTATGTCATTTTCCTACCAAATTGGATCCATGGGGTCCCCTAGTTGACCCATGGGTTTTTTGGTCAGCCATGACTCATCCAATATGAGTAAGACAAGAGTAAGGGTCATTTCATATTTTTATAATACCATTTTTACCTTAAATTTCACTAATTACCTTTAATCGCGATTAATTAAACTTAAAAGTTACTATTCACCATAAAATTATTTTAATCCCATTGAACCACATTTTATTTCCTAATGACAACCATGTATGTCGGATTTTTGAAAATAAAATCACAAAAGTGGTAATGTTTCATTTAAATGAAAAATCAGTTTTTTAACTACCACTTAGTGGTTTCACTATTCATCAAAAGTTGGAGTTTTCCAAAATAGTTCCAAAATTTCACCCTTTGCTATAATTGATATTCTGAATTCAAAAATAATGTATATTTTACAAAATTACAAACATATAAGTTTCATTAATTAATTTTATAATTAATTCCCGCTGTCGCAACAAATAGCTTGTTTTTAAGAAACAATATATATCAAAAGATTGACAATTGTTTATGTCCAATTTCAAAGTGAAATTAATTCTAATGAACACCATTGGATAAAATGGTAAAAATATATTCTAATTATACTTTAAAACGACTGAATATTATAATATATCAATATAAATTATTTTGATTAAAAAAGTTGTTTTTAAGTATTTTTCACTATTCATAAAAAATTAGAAGTTCTCTGAAAATTATAAAAAATTCAACATAGGATAATTTCGATATTATGAATCACAAAATGAAGTTCATTTGGAAATATAAAATATATATAATTTCAAAAGGTGGGTATTACTATTCATAATGGCTCTTTTGATTGGTCTCGCTGTGTTAGAATCTCGAACTTCCGTACAATGCAAGCTATTGCATTATTGAAAGAGATGTGCATCGTGGAAGCTCAAGGTGTTACACTGAGACTTAACGACTACTGATCGATCAACTCAGAGTGATTCGGATTGCCCAGTGAGGTGCGCTTGGTTGTAGCAGCAGACCCACGGCAGAGGTGCACTTGGTTGTAGCGGCAGACCCGCCGTACTCGACAGAAAGAGTACCTCTGTAGGCTATGAGGGGGTGCGCTTTGTTGTAGCGGAAGACCCATGGTGGGATGCACGCGTTTGCAGTGGCAGGCCCACAATACTCGATAGGTGGAGTACTTCAGCAGTCTAAGCTTAGTGGGATGTGCTTGGTTGTAGCGGCAGGCCCACTGTACTCGATAGAGGAGGAGTTCTTCAGTAGCCGTGGTTTCGTTGTCATGAATAAAATCCTGGTTTGAGCTGAGTCTAAGACCTTTGTGTTTACCTCAAGATGAAGATGGGTTACATGGTAACTTAGGTATAATTATGGGCTTATACCTAAGTAAGGGTTATCAGTTGAGATCCTCTTTGTGGTTATCCATGATGGATTTAGTGATACCTTGAGGGTCTCGGGGTCCCTACTGAGTATCGTATACCTATCCCTGCACGGGCTATGCTCGCACCTCGTTGTGGTGGTTGCAGACGACGGGCAGCGCTGAAGGAGGATGAGTGTTCGAGGACCGGACGGTACCCGTAGGTGGACCTCATGATGAGTCAATATCCGGAGGAGGACTTCACGATGAGACGACACTTGGAGGAGGTTGACGGGTGAGAGGGTTGTGGAGGATATCTGTACCTACACTTTAGGTAGGATCTGTGGTGGATGATCCAGGAGCTCTGCTATCTGTACCTACCCTTTAGGTAGGATCCGTGGAGGACGACCCAGGAGCTTCTTCCATTCATCCAGTTGTTTTTCTTTTTTATGTTGCAATTTTGTTTAGTTGTAGCGGTACTTTCAATTGGGTTTGTATTCTGGACCATTTACTTTTCAGCACTACCTTTTGTATTTTGTTTATTACTTCCGTTTGTACTCTGTGGTGTTTTTTACTTTTATAAAGGCAATGCCTTCCCAATTATCGGGAACTACACCTTTGGTGCTAGTCGCCAGCCCCTGGACTATGGAAGGTGGGTTTGGGGAAGTCACGACACGGGCCCCGAGGACGGGTCGTGACAATGACTACACAACAAAGAGACAATATTTATTCAAATAATCTAATAATTAAAAATGATTTTAATATATTAAATGTAATAAAATTATGTTTATTTACTATGTTTCAAGAATAATATATATATATATATAACATATTTAGAATGTTTTAATTATTTATATTTATATTCCATAATTATATAGAATCATCTAATTAAAATGTAATTAAATAGATAAAAAATTTAAATTGAGGATATTTTATAATAAATAATTTTTTATTAAATGATTTAAATTTCATTAAAATCCAATTTTCAATCTAAGGAATATGATATAGTTGAGCGTATTAAAAATTTATTTATGATTCAGGTACCCATTTATGGTATCTTTTTTGACCCTAACCGAATAAAAATATTTTTATTATTGTAATTTTTAAATGGGTTAATGATGGTGTTGAAAATAGGAGATAAGGGTTAAAAATCATCTAATAAATTCAAAATTTATTTGTATGAGCATATTTATAAATACCAATATATTATATACTATATATAATAATATAGAGTCTATATTATAAAACATAATTTATCAGAATTTAATACTTTCTTAAATCATTAACTTCATTTTTCTCAGTTATAAAAGAGAAACTATTCTCATATATTCCTCGTTCATTTTGAGTCTTATATCTTATAAAATCCCCACCATAACACTTTAAAAAATTCATTCACATCATCCGTGATATTCTTGACATTCCATGAGATCTTTTTTTCATTTAATAAGGTGTAATCCCTTTGATGATTCTTAACATATATGAATAACTATTGAATGAGTAATATTAATTTCAATAATTATTTTTAAAATTCTATAAACATAATAACATTTAGAGAATTTATTATGTATCATATGTAAACTTAATTTTTATTATTATCACGATGTTTTTTTCCACCTCCATTTAATCAATTTGGGAAACCAAAAATAGATCATGCGTATGTTGGGACTACCACTTTTTCAACAAGATAATTTCTTTTTCAAAAAATCATATTGATTGTAATAATGATTAATCAAATGAATATTTATGATATCTATTATATATATTTACATTCTATAATGGTTAATTATAATTAAACATTCATTAAATACTTCAATTGAAAAATTAAAGCATCACTTGTGCATATATATATGGACAGTTGTGTCCATATACTAATGTAATTTGTTTTTCCAAAACATATTATATTATTATTTTAAAGGGTTTATATAATTATTTTATATGAAACTTGTTGAATAATTAAAACATTCATGATTATGATAATATGATAAATGTACAAGGGCCATTATTGTTGAATCGAAATATGCATGAAAAAATGAAGTCGTTATCACTCAAAATTGGGATTTTTATAAGGAAATGTCAATAAAATTGTTAAAAGAGATTTTTTATAAACAATTAAATTTATGATATATATTTTTAAGGTTTATAATAACATTTAATATAATCTTATATTTATCATATTTGAGTTTTTAATGCGCATAATTTAAAAAGTGACTTGGGGTAATGGATTTTTTTCAATGCAATTTGAATCTGGACTTTTTATGTATGAATTACAATTTAGTAAATTGTAATATACTTATCTTATAATCATATTTATTCATTCTTTTACATTGATTGTTTCTTTATATTTTAACTTTTCATCCAATTTTCCAATATTTTTAAATTTAAACGATTCATAAAATGTATTACGAAATGTAGCCTTTATTTCTCTACTTTCAGTCAGGAAATCATCTTTTTTCCACATTCATGTTTTATAAACAAATTATGAATAGTTATTAATATTATAAAAATTTTCACCTTCTTGGTTATTTTTTATAAAATTAATGAGAATATTTTATTTCTCTAATTGAGAAACAATTTATTAGAGGATTCAAAAACACTATTACAACAATTACAATATGAAAAAATATTCCCAAAATTATTACTAAGGAATTATTTGAATCATTACATAAAATTATCAAAGGTTATTTTCAATAGAAGAGTTTCCGTAATATTTTGGAAATATTTGAATTTTATATAAGTGATTTCTAAATGAATAGGTAATTTCCTTCATGAAAATTTACAGTGACATTTTATTGCCATTTTTTATACACTAAAAAATATTTTGATTATAAATATGATGAATTTATGATATAATGCAGTTCCACCATCCATTAATATATATGCATGGTATATAAGTATTACAAAAGTATGATTAATAACCATTCATTTCCCCTATTTTATTCTTGGATGAAATGATTCAATTTTTATGAAACCTATTTCATTACAAATATTTATGAGTTGATGAAATGATGATTGTTTTATATTCTGTTGTAACACATATTTATATTCTTTATTATGTGGTTGGTGGTCCTATTAATTATATATTCGTCTAATTAATTTGGTTAATATTATATATCATGATATAATTAAGGCGAATGTGATTATATTTCCAATAAACAATGTTAAATTGGTATCAATTCCATATATTTTATAATATGAGAAATAAGTGTTGATGATTGATCAACCATTATTTGATGTTATTTCTCCCTAATCATGATATATTTAATTTTTTATATGCCTATCATGGTTCAACACATTTATGAAACATTTTTTTATTTTACTGATTTCAAATCATGGTTCATGACTGATGATTGAAAACTTATCACTCTTATAATTCATATATTTCAAATTATAATGTTTTTTTGTAATGGTTCATGATTATAATCAATTAAAAATTGGTTATGAATCATCTCAATTCAATTCATATTAACAAACAATTAGTTTTATATTATGCGTTCTTATAATAATCTATTTATATATCCCTTTTTCCCATAATTCTTCATTTGGTAACAACCATTATTATTCTTACGTACCACTGTTAGGGAAGAAATGTTTTGAAAATGGTATATAAAAAAGACACTTACTAAGCAGAAGATTGTGAGAGATGATTGATATTTTACATAAACTATATATTTATGTATCTAGTCTCCAAATTCTAAAAATCAATATTATTCTAGAATGGATAATAACATTATGTATGTAATATTAATGATAAAGTATGTAATATATATGTATGAGAATACTGGTTTACCAGAGATGGAATAAGGGAGGGGTGTAGTCACAAATTGAAGATTAGTATTGGAGAAATATAGTGTAAACCCTATGGATAATCCTAAATATAGGACAAAATTATAATATTTTTAAAGATATTTATATTATGGTTACCCAATAGATACATATATGTCTGGATAATATAATTTTAAATTGATTAGAAATTGAGTTATATAGGTTTAATTAACTAGATAATATTTGGCCATGTATATCTCATCCATCATTATGGTACACTATTAATTTGACTTCACCAAATACCTAGGTGGAAACTCTTGGCAGATATTCTTAAGATAAAACACATTTTCCTAAAGAAAAATTATGAAGATGTTGAATATATTTTTGAAGACCTGTAATTTCCATGTAATTTTTTTAAATATTTTTGAATTTTATGAGTCCGCGAAATCTGACGGTGTGAAATTCTGAGGCCCGGAGGGCCCATAATGATCCGTCGAAATATTGTTGATCTTTAATTAACGAGCGTAATAATTTTTCCTAAAAACGTGGAATTACTCATAAATGGTAACTCAGATCAAAAATATGAGGGCACTGTTGTGCTCAGAATAGAAGGTTTACCCTAGGCGCGACTTAATATTAGTTGGTGCAGACCTCCAGTGAAAAAACAAAAAACTGGCATAATTGTAAATAAAGTAATTATATAAATTATATTATTTTTTAAATTATTATAACTCACAAATGGTAACTAGGATTAAAAATCCGAGACCACCATTGTACTCGTGAGGGTATTATTTTCTTAAGTAGATAGTAACTTTGCCCGGCATGGGCCACCAGAGAAAGTTAGTTTTTTGCTGCAAATAAAATAATTAAGTGATAATTATTTTATTGAAAATTTATAACTTCTAAACTGTAACTAAGATTGAAACTCCAGGAGTACCATTGGGTTATTTGGGGAGTCTTTCACCTAGTCAGAGCCTAACCTTGAGTAGCTCAGGTTGAGGGTGTTTGGTAATAATTTTCCGAACTTTTTTGGGTACGTTCAGTAAACACGCAAGCGACATTTTATAACATTTGAACCGCTGCTCGGAATTGAAATTTGAGGGCACCATTGAACTAGCAGCGCCAATATTATCTTAAGGAGACACTCACCTCGACAATAGTGGTTTGAGAATTAAATTTAGTTAATGGGTTTTTCATGGAAAATAATAATATAAAATGATCTCAATTTTTTTTTATTTTGAGCTTCCATGTGGATATTTCAGGTAGGGTTCATCGGAGCTAAACCTCCACATGGAAGTTGGAAGTTGGAATTGGGGACCACCACACCTTAACCTCTCGTGAGAGGTTATGGTGGTGGGGGCCACCTTAACCATAACCTCCCATGAGAGGTTATGGTGGTGGGGACCACCTGGGTTTTTAAACCTCCTTGAAACCTCCCATTAATTTTGAGAAACATCTCAAGTCCCTATTAAATGTTTGGAGAGCCTCTTGGCATTCTCCCAATAATTATAGCCAATGCACCTCTTAAATTTAACCAACATGATTTAATTAACTTGCTCCTTTTAAATTTAAATAACCACGTAATTGGAATTTTAGAAGGTTCTTAATAAATGAACCGTCATAAATTCCAAGGATCGTTACCTACCTACCTACCTATCCTATATATGGGAAGCATGAGAGGAGGTTTAGGGACACCTTCACCAAGCGACGAAGCACTGGTAGAGTTTGGGGTATAGTTGAGATACAGTCAGGTTGAATCATGCACAAATCCAACCAAGCCATCGGGACTAAAAGGCTTATAACTCTCAGGCTGTGAGTTCAATTGACGCGTTGTCTAATGCGTTGAGACCCCTATGAAGAGGTGAACCTTCGGGGTGTTTTCTACATGGGACTTCATTGAAGTTTATCTATCGACAATTGTCTTGAGGAGTAGACCCTCCCATAATCAAGCGTGCATTTGGGGAAACCATGTGGCTGGATTCTCTCAGACCACTGTTCTAGGATACTATATCTGTTTGACAACTCTAACTACTATTCCTAGATCCTGTGTGGGTTCGATAGTTCTAACTTCTGTTCCTAAATCCAGTATGATTTCGACAGCTTTGACTACTGTTCCTGGATCATGTCTGGGTTCGATAGTTCTAACTATTGTTCCTAGATCCTGTGAGGGTTCGATAGCTCTAACTACTGTTCTTGGATCCTGTGTGGGTTCGATAGTTATGTCTACTGTTCCAAGATCCTATGTGGGTTTGACAGTTCTAACTATTTTTCCTAGATCCTGTGTGGTTTCGATAGCTCTAACTACTGTTCGTAGATATTGTTTGTGTTCGATAGTTTTAACAACTATTATTTGATCCTGTGTGGGTTTGACAGCTTTGTCTACTTTTCCTAGATCCTATGTGGGTTTGATAGTTCTGACTACTGTTCTTGGATCCTATGTTTGTTCGACAACTCGAACTACTTTTCTGAGATCATGTGTGGGTTCGATAGCTCTGATTCATGTAACAAGATCCTACGTGGGTTCGAAAGAATAGTTGATTTAGTGGGTACATCTAATCATCTCTAACTCTATACAAAAGTTTTATACAAGTGTGAGCTGAGTTAGTAACTTTTTTTCCACATGAATGAGATGGATTACATGATAACATAGGTATATGTATGGGCATATACCTAAGTGGGTTTTAATGTTGATTTCATAACTTTTGGTTTATCCTTGTTGGATTTTGTGTGACATTGAGTGTCTTGGTGTCCCTACTGAGTATCATTATACTAAACCCAGCACATGCTATGCCCACAACTCATTTTGTTCAATGTAGATGATGGGCATCGCGTACTGAGGCTGAGAGCACCTGCACCAGATGATACCCGGACTAGACCACATAGCGTGACGATACAATGAGATGAACAACGCAGTAGTACTGAGGAGGCGATTTGTACCTACCCTTCAGGTAGGAACCTCGGAGGACGACCCAGTGACAACTTCTCTTTTCTTTAGTTATACTTTCTGTTTCATTGTACCTTATAGTTGGTATTGTATTTATGTACACCTTTTACATTCAATACACTTTGTTATATAGTTTTACTACATACTTTTCTTCTAGCTTGTAATATGTTGTGTGCGTATTCAGGTTATAAAGGCATGCCTTCCCAGTTTTAGTGATTTATGCATTTGGTGCTAGTCACTAGCCCCTGGCCAATGGAAGGTGGGCTTGGGGTAGTCGCGGCATGGGCCCCGGGGGATGGGTCGTGACAAATTGGTATCAGAAGAGTCGGTTATACAACAAAACATAGAACTATGATATTTTTTGTGAAGCAATAATGTTAAGTGTAGTGAGTATGGTTTTCAGTTCAGGGAGTCCAGCGTTGGTGTGGCGGCCGGTATATCCATACTCCAAGACCCTGACTTCTGATTTCTGACTCAGTGCATGAAAACACTGATTATCTGTGTGATTTCATTGTGATTTCATAAGTCATATCACTCAGTATAATATTTTGACCGTGTCGCATATTTTTCTTTTAGGATGCCTCCGCATAGATAGCCTGTTAGAGTTCCGAGATTTGTACGTACTGATAGCCCACCATGCGACAAGGCTCCGGTGCATGGCTCTATCACTATGTTGGAACATTCGGGTGGTGTACCAGTAGCAGCACCACCCATTGGGTAGAACATACCACCAGCCACACTAGCGGATAATTCACACTGACTGAGCTCATTGAGCGAGTTCCAGTAGTAGAGCCTTTTGAGGTTTCCAGGTGAGACTGATTCCCATGTTGCTGAGGGCTGGCTGGAGGTGATTGCTAGAGTTTCCCGTAAAATTGAGACTCCAGTAGAGCATACAGTGATATTAGCTATTTTTCTTTCTCAGTGAGTGACCATGAGTATGGTCTGCTTGGTGATGAGGCTTTGGTATGTGAACCCTTTACCGAGATAGTACCTTCGGGTAGTGTGTCAGCTATATCACTACCCATTGGTCACCAGTTACAGCCAGCAATACTGGTAGAGGACACATGTTGTCATAGTGTCGTACACACGTTTCAGCATCAAATGCCCCTTAGGTTCGTATGCGAGTCTGACTCATAGGCTATTGAGGACTGTCTCTAAGAGGTGGCTGAGAGTTTTCTAGAATTCTATAGCTTCGGCAGGACGACATGCCGGTAGCTAATTATTTATTGAGTCATACCAATATTTCCTTGTACTCAATGAATACGATACAATTAGTGCCTCAGGGCTCGAATATCTGATTGACGTGTGTTTAAAGGACATTCGAGCCAACCCTATTCCTCTATCCATTCGTACTTATGCTACAGTTATAGAGAGAACCTTTGTGGTTGAATTTTCTTTTGCTGAATGGATACAGCTAGTGGATGTTAGTAGTTGGAAATTAGGGAACTGGCGCTAGTATCAGATACTTGGGAATGTAAAATGTTTTAGGAAGAGGATGTTTTAGGGACAGAAAAATCAGTAGGGAAGAAGACGTGGGATTATGGCAAGGAGAGCAGCATGTAGTGGTGTACATTTCGACATGTTAAAACCACCCCCTTTTTGATGACCCCGCCAGGCTTAGGGAGTTGGAGGAAAATGGATGAGAGTTGTTTCATGTGGTCAAGTAATGCGACCCAAGGGCTATAGGAATGATTCGAGTTATGATCTATGTCCACTAGTAGTTTTTGTATCAATAGAAATTGGTACCAATCATTCATTCCTTCCATGAATCTTGATTAGGACCTAGAGTTTCGAGTTAAAACATTGACTTGACCATCACGTCTGGAGATATCATTGGGGGGGAGACTCAATAATCACACTGACACTATCATTGTGATATGACCACTGAGGTGAGAGTTTCGGTTGAAATCTCTTGGTGGTAAGGTCGAGGCCTTATGATGTTATTTTTTGTTTGGACATGATATCCACAATTCACACTCAGATTCATTGAATTAGGAAAAGATGTTGTGGTTTATTTACAACGTTGTAAAGGTATTTTCCTTGGTCGGTGAAAAAGGAATCCCAGGAATCATATGATAAGTTCATGAATACCAGAGTGCAAACAATCACTTGTGAGTCGCCCAAACACACCCTCATGGTAGTAGTAGTTTACTATGAGACAGTCCATACTCATTGGAAGGGGAACATTGTAGAGGACGCACTCAGCAGGAGGTCTGGCCTCTATCAGCTGAGTGAGGAGACAGTGCAGCTAGCCTCTTTGTAGATATCCTTTATGGATAGAGATGGATCATTTTTTCTACAGTCTCTTATGTTCACTCCCCCAAATCTTCCACTGGTGAGGGAGGCACAACATTGGGAAAATGATTGCGAGATACGACGTGCTCAGATTTCTATAGGGCAGGCACCTAATAAAATTTATAAAGGTGGGGAGCATGCCATCATCTTTAAAGGATGTACTATGGTACTAGTGTCACTTCAGAATGATGTGTTCAAGGAGTTGCACAAATCCCCTCTAGAGGTACATCTAAGAGTGGAAAAGATGTACCAAGATCTCCGACGATAGCACTAGTGGTTAGGAATGAAGAAAGAAGTTGCAAAGTTTGTCTCTCGATACCTCACGTGTCAGAAAGTGATAGCAGAACACCAGGTACCTGCTGTATTGGTTCATCCTTTAGAGGTCCCAAAATGGAAGTGGGATGGGATATACGTGGACTTCGTGATAGTACGTCCACATAAATCAAGGGTTCATGACTTGATTTGGGTGATCATCGACCTACTCACCATGTCGTCCCACTTCCTACCGATCAGATAGAAAGGTTTAGTGGAGAAATTATGATGACTCTATGTATAGGATATTGTAAGGTTAAATGGATTACCTTCAACGATTGACTCAAATCATGACACATGTTTTACTTCCCGGTTATGGAAGGGGTTGCATGAATCATTTGGGACGCAGCTTCGTTTGAGCACCGCCTTCCATCCTTAGACGGATGGCATGACCGGGTAGACCATTCAGACCATCGAGGACATGTTGCATGCTTGTGTCCTTGAAATTGTTCGTAGCTGGGAGGATCACTTAACTATGGTGGAGTTTCCATAAAACTACAGCTATCACTCCACCATTTAGATGGCACCTTTTGAGGCCTTATATGGGCGACCTTACAGATCACCTCAATGCTGGACTGACCCTGGGGAGTTAGCACTCGTGGGACTAGAGATGTTATGTGCTACCACAAAGATGATGTAGATCTTCCAAGAGCAGATGAAGACTGCACAGAGCAGGAAAGATTCATAGGCCATTAGGAGATGAAGACCTCTAGAGTTCAATGATGGCGACGGCGTCTTTCTACGGGTCTCACCTCAATGAGGATTGTGAATATACGACCGAGGAGACCAGTTGTCACTGAGGGTCATCGGGCCTTTTCAAGTCCTCAACCGATTTGGAGAGGTGGCTTACCTGTTATCTCATCTACCTCAGTTGCACTGGGTGCACGATGTCTTCCACGTATCACAGCGGAGGAGATCAGTGAACAACCCTTCTCACATCATCGTCCATTGCGAGTTGGACATCGACGATGAGGTGAATTTTATGGAGGTTCTAGAAGATATTGAGGATTAACAAGAGAAGGTCCTTCGTGGATAGTCAATACCTCTGGTGAAATTTACTCGCAGCATGAGAACCTACAAGAGAGAACATGGGAGAAGGAGGCATATATGCGTGCTCAGTACCCCCCCCACCAGTACCCCCCCCACATGTTCCCTTAGTTTTGACTTGTGGCTTACAGGGACGTAGATCCCTTAGGTGGGTAGAATGTAATGACCTAGAATTTCCATGTAAATTTTATTTTTAAATATATGGGAATATTACGTGTCCATGAAATTTGACAGCGTGTGATTCCGAGGCCCGGAGTGCTCGGAATAATCCGTCAAAATATTGTTGAGCTTAAGTTAATGCACGTAAGCAGTGTTCCTGAAAAGGTAGAATAACTCTTAAATGGTAACTCATATCAGAAATCCGAGGGAACCATTGCGCTAAGAATTGTGTAATTACACTATGCACGACTTAATATTAGTCGGCACATGCCTCCAATGAGAAAACCCAAAAATTGCATAATCTTAAATAAAATAATAAAATAAATTATTTTTTTTCAAATTCTTATTACTCACAAATAGTAACTCAGATTAAAAATATGAGACAACCGCTAAAATCATGATGGTATGATTTCTTAACATAGATGCTAAATTTGGCCGACACGGGCCACCGAAGAACGTTAGTTTTTGGTCGCAAATAAAATAATTAATTGACAATTATTTTATTGTAAAATTAATAACTTCTAAACGATAACTAGGCTTGAAAATCCAATAGTATTGTTGGGTTTGTTAGGGTTTAATTCCCATAGGCAAAGGCTAAACTTGACCGGCGTGGGTCAAGGCTATCTGATAATAATTTTCCGATCTTTTTTTCGGGTGCGTTCAGTAAACGCGTTAGCGACATTTTATAACATTTGAACAAGTGCCCGTAATTGAAATCAGAGATCAACATGGAACTCGCAGCAGCAATATTAACCTAAAGAGACTTTCATCTCAATGGATGTAGGTTGAGAATGAAAATTAGTTTTTTGGTTTTTCATGGAAAATAATAATGTAAAATGATCTGCACTTTTTTTAGCATCCATGTGGATATTTCAGGTTGGGTCCATCAGAGCTAAACCTCCACAAGGAAGTTTGAAGTGGGGACCACCACACCTTAACCTCCCATGAGAGGTTATGGTGGTGGTGACCACCCAAACCATAACCTACCATGATAGGTTATGGTGGTGGAGACCACCAAGGTTTTTAAACCTCCTTGAAACCACACATTAATTGGGAAAAACCTCTCAAGTCCTTATTAAATGTGGAGGGATCCTCTTGGTTTCCTTCCAATAATTATAGCCTACACAACCCTTAAATTTCCCAACAATAATTTAATTATCCTGAACCGTTTAAGTTTAAATAACAGCGTCTTTGGAATTTAGAACATTCATAATAAATAAACCGTCATAAATTCCAATGATCATTACCTCCCTCCCTCCCTCTTCTAAATATAGGAAGATTGGGAGGATGTTTTGATATGACTTCACCAAGAGACGAAGGACGTCTTCTACTACAATGAGTTGGAGCACAAATAGACGATCGATGAAAACGCCAACGACAGTAATGTTCATCTATTCCCAATGATCCATCTTATCCCCCGCACCATCATTGAAAAACAACGAACAAAGTTATGGGTTGTTTTTATTTAAATTTCATGTTCTTCCTGGAAATTAAATCGAAGAACGAGGATGTTTTCCTTATTGCAGGTGGGTTTTTGTGATTCATTCATATTAACCGATTGCTATCATCCTAAAAGAGGAGGGTATGGGCCAAAAAAACATTACCTGACTCCATCTGCAAATCTATTTTGTGATTTTATTTGGCATGGTGACGAAACGATGAGGCGAAATAGGAAACAAGAAATGACAACGCTCCTCGTTGTCTCCGCAACCTGCACCGCCCTCGCGGCGCTTCAGCAGAATTGGATCCCAACCAAAGCCGGCCTCTCGTGCGCCCGCCGGCCCCCCACCGACCTCCCGGCTTCCAGCCACTGTCGGCCTCCCGTGCCCCCGCTGGTGGCCCGGCCGCCGCCGGCCTCCCATGTGCCCGCCTATCTCCCAACTCCCAGCTCCCACCGACCTCCCATGTGTGCTTGGCCGAGCCGGCCTTTCGAACCCCACGCAGTGCCTCCGGGCCGAACCGCCCTTAAAAAATATATAAGCCTTAAAAGTAGTGTAATAACCTAGAATGATTCCTTTATCATATTTCAGTAAATACTAGGTAGATTACCATTACTATTTTATAAAAATACTTTCCATCCAAATACTCTATAGTTAGAATCATTCTGACTTTATGCAGTCCTCAACTCATAAGGTGTTTTATTAATTTATGGTCTAGTTAAACTCGTTTTATAGTATGACATGCAATACTTATAGCTTCATCCTAGAAATGCTTAGCAATTGAGTATTCACTCAACATGGTTCTTGTCATTTCTTGATAAATACAGTTTCTACATTCCGCACAACTATTTTTTGAGGGGTTATTCAAGCTGAATACGTGTGAGTAATAGCATTATTTCTACAAAATGTTTTGAAATACAAATTTTGTAAATATACATCATGATCAATTTGAATATTTATCAGTGGTAGGATTTTCAAATATTTAATATGGGTTATAATTGTTTTTAAATAGATAGAAAATTCAATTTTCATTTCTATAAAATAGACCCATGTATATTCGGTGTATTCATCAACTGGAAAATATTAATAGTATTTCATTCTAATGCATCTAGTTTTGGTAGTATTGAAAAAATAAATGTGTACTAACTGTAATTCATTAGTAGTTTAAACTTCAAAATTTTATTTAAATATAGTTTTATGCTGCTTTTCATATTGAAAAGGGACACATAATTTTGGAAAATCGTTTCTATGATATGGAAAACCCATATAAGGTCTTTTCTTGGAGAGTTTACAAAGGATATTATGGTTACACTGTCCGGACCTTCTATTCCATAACCAGGATTGGTATTACATTGCACTTAATCTAGGTATGTCTTAGCACCTAAGGTATTCTAATTTACATATGTATACATTTTCATGCCTATGTGTATAATAAATGAATTCATCCATGGAATTGTGAACTAAACAGTTATCATTCCTAAAATTCAATAGGTAACAATCATAACAAAATTTTCATATGTATATAAGGTTATGATTAAGTAA
The DNA here is from genome assembly GCA_963277665.1 of Viscum album. Classification (NCBI taxonomy): domain Eukaryota; kingdom Viridiplantae; phylum Streptophyta; class Magnoliopsida; order Santalales; family Viscaceae; genus Viscum; species Viscum album. Next base: position 1,883,080,480 of record OY728136.1, read on the forward strand.
TTTAACAAACCAGACATTTGAAATTAATATGTTTACTAAAATAAATATATTACATATACCAATGATGTTTCCATGAGAATTATCTCAAAAGGAAACTCTGCCACCTTTAATTTCAATAATCTTTTCAATGAAATATTTATTTTTTATCATATGATGAGAACATACACTTTACATATACTAAATAATCTTTTTTGACACACTTTTTTTTCCTGAAAAAGAAACCACTAGTTATTTGGAAAAAAAAATTTTGTGGTCCAGAAATATTATATAATATTAATTTAAGAATCCAAAAATGATTTAAAAAAATAGAATTATGATATAAAAAATAATGGGTTTTATTAAGAGACAAATTTATTTCCCAGTGTCCACCACTCAAACACATAGTGAAAAATGGGAAAATTTTTGGAATGAAACAATTATATCTAAAAATAGTTTTTGAGAAAGAATAACCTATTATAGAATTATTTTATAGAAGAAAATTAGAGATTACATCTTATCAAAACATTCTGTAGTAGTATTAATGTTTTATAAATATTTCTTAAGATAAAAAATTTCAGAATTTAGTCTAATTCCAAATTTTTCATACTTATAAGAAATCATTTTAATTTTTTTTGTTCAGATTCATTTTTCTCTGAGACAAAATTTTCAATGTCCGTAGAATTTTTATCATTATTAGTATTTATTTTCATATGGTTTTCTAAAATATTTCTAAAATAATGTGTTTTATGATTAATATATTTTGATTGATTTTATACATGTTTTGTAAGGATTGATATTCTAGAGTTTTCCAAATCAAAATTTTATTGGGTATAAAATTTCCATCATCCAGTAGATTGAAAAATATAGATACTATTTCAAAAGAAAGTAAATTATCCACTATTGAGGAATATTATTCATCCGAAGAGTGGGAATATTTTTCAACTGGGTAATTGAAATTTAATGATATATTTGTAAGAGATTCATCACATTGTACTTTAGCTACGAGAGAATAATTTTAAATAGGTAGTCTGGCTATAATCCAAATATTCTTTTTAACATAAGATTCATATTCGAAATTTTCATATGATTAATCACCAACAAATACACTCCAAGTATCATATTCTTTCAATAAGAATATTAGTTTTAGGCTTTTAATATAATTCGATGTTTCTTTCAGAATGATTCTCTTTCATATATTTTATGTTAATAGAATGAAAATATGGACTTAAATGACTTTATCTTATACATTCATAACATGTTATTTCTGAGTCATTCTTATCCTTTATATCTTAATTTTTTAAATCTTTATTGAAAATCAATCATTCTAACAATATTGTTAATCATTCATGAATATTTAGATAATTCATTACCCAAATGATCACTTTCACTAGATTATAATTTTAAAAATATCTTAGCATTGAATTTGTTACACATTCTAGTGTCTTAGCCTTAGATATAGTTTTAAAATCTACACTTCTATTAACATTCTTATTTTTATTAAAATACACATATCTTTTCATTCTACTATCACGTTATAAGAATGAACCAAATAATTCATCAAGAGTGATTTTAGTAACTTTCATATTCCCACTAATAAATATCCTTTTTGATTCCCACTATTTGTGAATTATATACATAATCTTTTCCACATGAACTTCATCTTCAAGAAAATTATCTCCCATAGTTTGAAGAATGTTGAAAATTTTCTTAAATCATTGTTTAATCTAGCTTACCATTTATCCATAGGGAAACAAAAAACCACGATTTTCATCTAGGAGCTTGATAATTCATGTTTTTATGACATTAGATGAACCAAAATGTGTGACTTCTTTTTTTTAGATACAATTGGATGCTTCAGATGAATATATCTTACTATATATATTCATGTTCATATAACATCACTGGGTATTCCATACCTTAAAATTTATTAGATATTTCAGTTTATCTAGTTTGGTAAAGGAGGTGACTTCTTTGTCTAGAATTTTTTAACCTCTAGGGAGCACAAAAAACATTTCGCCACTATTAATAATAACAAAAGTCACTATTCAATATATCTAGTAATCATAGTCATTACCATCAATAATAAGTGGTCTATATGGGTTTAGATTGTAAATTTATCCAATATTCATTCATTCAATCTTATAAAAAAACAATTTTCCACTAAAAAATGTTAGTGTAGTAAGTAAATATAAAAAAATTGTTTATGTCAAAAATATGACTAACTTGTTGTATGAAATATAGTGAGTAAAAAAATTAAGTGAAAATCTCATATGATACTGATTTTTGGATTGAAATATATATTTAAATGTATATGAGATGGGAAAATACACGTGGGGCAGAATTGTAGGTTTAAAAAAATTGTGTTTATACTCTTTAGAAAGTGCTCAGTTTAAGAGGTATTAATCTAATACAATTCAAGTCCAATACAAATGATCATACCAGTCATTGATCTGAAGGATTTTATATGATATGATAGTACATTTAATTAATAACAATTGTATTTCAATTTAATAAAATGATCATAGTATAACAAATGTAAATGATTCTACCATACGGTGTATATAACCACTTAATAAAATATGTAATGAAAGTATCGTAATTAAATAAATTACAATATAAATGAATATGAATATAAAGTGGAATCAAAATGTTTACCTTTCTGTTACAAAAGGTTGCAGAAATATAAAATGTAATACGAGTCTTTTATCCTAAAGAGTTGAGAATCTTTTCACATAGGATAAAAGGCATGTCTTACCACCACCCGGGTAAGCCCTTGATATGATTATCAACCCATCATTCTTCCTATCCACAGAACCCTCAAGTAAGAAGGTAATTAGATACATTGTCTTGAAAATACTTCAAATCACATGATACAATGATCGATATCACCATATTCCTATCCGTAGAAGCCTTCAATCTTTTTCCCAATGATTGACTGCAAAAAGAAAAAAAAGTACTTATTGATATCCCAGAAATAAGAACATATAGTTCACATCCTGTATCATCAATTATTTCCGCATGAATCTAGTGATATGTCACACATTCTCTCTCTAAAACATGGAATATTCAAAAGTTAATTACTCTGGTTTGAATGACCTCTTATTTGTAGGCCTCATGTTCCAACTGTCACATTTCTTTCTATAGTAACATTTATCTAGAAAAATCAGAGGGACTTGGACACCTAGAATTATAATGGTGAAAACAAAATAGAATACACAACATTATTTTGATTGGTATATAAATAATATCATGAAATCATTTTGGATAGAATAATGTATATACAAAAGTATGAAGGAATGCATATGTTATTAAAATGTATTCAATATTGGAGTAAGACATGAGTTCAATGCATTAAATGAGTATGATACATTTCTTGGTTATGATGAATATCATGAATAAGATGCATATTGGTCACAATATATAACATCGTTATGATTCATGGTCAAGATACAAAATATTAATAAGACGTGTATCATAATAATGATGTATAACATGGTTACGATACGTAGTTATGAAGAAACATATGAATATGATGTGTAACTTGATTATGATAAATATGTGTTTGAAAACATCATATGTGGTTACAATTGTAAAACAATATATATGGTTACAATGTAAATCGACTTATGTGATTACGATGTCAAACAACACAAGTGATTACTATGTAAAACAAAATATTTGATTATGATAACAAAACAACATATATGATAATGATATATATGATTACGATGAAAAAAGACAACTATTTTTGATATAAAACAATAGCATATGAATATGATATAAAACTACAATATATGATTACGATGTAAAACAACAGCATATGATTACAGTGTAAAATAATAGTATCTAATTATAACGAAAAATAACAGCATATGATTATGATCTAAAATAATCGCATATGATTATGATGTAAAATAACAACATATGATTGTGATGTAAAACAACATCAAATTATTATGAGGAGAAAAAAATGAAATTTGGTATTAAAAAAAGGATAATGGGAATGTCAAAACACTTTTAGACTCAACATCTATTTTCTAATAAGAGTTTGGATGTTATTGAGTACTAGAAATTAATATTTATTAGTGATTATATTATTGGATTCTATGAATAATGATGTATGTTTGATATTTTTTTTATTATTGTACTCATCTTGTTTTGGGTTGTGTAATGATACAAGAGTGAACTATAATATTTTATGGTTATAAATTTTATAATACTCATAAATATTATTATAAAACACATGATATTAGGTTTACAATAGTGTTCTTTCTAAGATGTTTCCATGTCATTACATGATTGAAGAGTTCTTCATGGTATATAATGATCCTTGTATCAAACACTATATCATCTCTCAATGGTGATCCATATTGAATAAATGGACATGAGTGGAGTTTTTAGGGGAATATAACTATGAAATCATTGATACTCAATTGAATGGATATTTTGTATATTATGACCATAGTTGTATTTTTTTGTGATATTACTTTTTTATTTCATAGATGAGTGGATGGAGATAGATAAGATTTCTACATGACATTTAAATATTTTGTAAGTTAGTGGTTGTGGTTTCCATAATAAGAAGAATGTGTGTTACATTTTATTTCTATTTATGGTTTTTCCAAACTAATATGGATGTGAGAATAGATCATTTTATCGGTGTATGTGATTACATGGGATGGTCTGTGGAATCTCATTTGGGTTTTATTGCATTATAAGTTGTTCCTTTATAATGAATGTAGAAGATAGTCTTCTATAACTTTATAAATAACATTTTGTTTATTATTCTTTCACATCAATGATATATCATTCATTAAAAGATTATTTTTTTTATGGTTGATTATTATACGGAAAGTGGATAGTCTGTATCATAATTCATGGTTTTTAGTGGTTTATGTCTAATCATATAGTATGTTCATATCCTATAGTTGTTTTATAATCCATAGTATAAATTTAAGGTATTATTTATGGATTGTTTTTAATATACCATCATGTCATGTTATATGTTACTCAATTTGCGTTAATGTGGACTAATTGAGGGATTCGTTTCATTTTTTGGAGAATAAATAGGTATATACTATGGTATAATTAGAAAGCCATTATGTGGATGGGGTATTAAGATATAAAGGGGTTATGAGGTTCATTTTCTGCCATCATGGTCTTCCTTTTCCATCATTAATTTAAATGATTTGGTAATATTTTTTAGCACATAGATATGCCTTAGAAAGACTATTTATCCTCAAATTAATAAAAAAAGAGATGATAATCCTTCTTATATGGGTAATTTTCCGTCCACATGTTATTTATTTTTTAGTTTCCCCAATAAATAATGGAAAATTTTTTAGTTTTACAATTATAAGATATATTAGTCATATATTACTATAGCTGAATTCATGGAAGAGTATAGTTGGACCAATAGATCTCTATTGTGAATGAATAATATTGAGGAGTTAGTGACTCTTTAAAAAACATTTCTAAGAGTGTAATACTGATATTAATGTTATTCGTAAATTTATAAAGGTTTTTTCATTACTATGAAATGTTTTATAAAGATCTAAAGACTCGTCTCAATATATTTATGTTCATGAATCATGTGTGTTTAAATTAATATACTGGTTAAGATCACAAGAGTCTTAGTAATAGTAAGAAGATTTACCCACAGGTTTTTATTATTCTTTTTGTGTCTGAAAGATTCAATCATTTGATATTTCATTATGTGAATACTCCTTAGATGAATCTAATTTATGATGCATTTAATATTTTACCACATCAATTGTATGTTTGTACTAAATCCCATATCATTGAATGGTGAATTATGGATTATGAGGTTATTATATTTACAGAGAAGATCATATATATTAATTATCATCAATATAATTTATTATAAGAATGGTTCATTCATCAGGATAATGTATTTTGATTCCCTTTGTGTTTATATAAATATACATTAGTGAGATATTCACAAATCATAGATCATTATCGGGAGTAGTTTATGTTTTTCATTATTTTAATGAGGTTTTTTTGGTTTTATAATTATGTGATCTTTGAGAGTTTCTCATTATATATATTTTTATTTAATTTTTTTAATGTTTTTATTCTTGTTTCATAAATATCTAGAACAAATAATGGAATTTTTGGATTTTTACGGTTTTATTTTTAATCGTGATGTTTCTAATCATTTTATTAATATATAATAAAATGGTTTTAATTTTTTCTATTCACATAATTTCTCTTTTTCAAGTTTTGGAGGGGAATATTTGAGTTTGGAAGTGGTATGAGGGTGAAGATATGATTTTTTGTTATTTGGATTAGATTACAACATGATTTATCATTTCCAATTCTATATTTTTCCTACGAAGCCTATTTAGTAATTTCTATAATATAGTGGTTTCTTTTAAATATTGATTTGTGATAAATAAATATATTCTGATTTTGTATTTTTTTCATTATAAAAAATCTATGCCGTGTCATCTCTTTATTTAGATTTAACATTTCTAATGAAAATACCTATTTGAAATATGGAGATGTATAAAATTCATAATAGTATTCATGGTAGAAAAATATAATGTTTTATTCAATGTCTCCCCATAGTGATTTAATGGGTTTTAAACGAGGATGAATGAACCATTTAATGGTCAATATTTTCAATTTTTTGGTTAAGAGTTGGTATATTAAAGGATGAAAATAAATGGAGACATTTAATATAGGGATTCTGTGTTGAATTATATTGTTTTCAGTTCATTGTTGATCAATATAAACCATAATATGATTCTGTCTCACCATGTTGTTGTTTGGTTATCCATAGTTCTGTTGTAAATTTAGTCTCACAAATTTGTTGGTTCAATTACCTTGACTTATCTCAATCCTTGATCATTTGTGAGTTTTCTTATTTATTATTTTCAATTAACTTAACATATTTGTAATCTCTTGGTTTAACAGACCAATGTCTTATTGTTTATAGTTTTCCCATCATTATATTTTCTATTATATTTTATTTATCTCGTAATGGTTTATTATAGTTAATACCCGCAAACATTATGAATTAAATATCATTAAGAAATTGATTAAAAATATTGAAGGAATGAAATTTTCTCTCGAGAAGATATGAATTGAAATTCCATAAAAAAGTTTTTTCCAAATTTGTTTTCCCCATCAAATCATGTTAATTAAAAATGAATAATTTCTCTAGTATGGAAATAATTTTTGAAAATGTTTGGTTTTCATTTAATATATCGATGATCATATTTTAAAATTATGAACTGATATAAGGAAACATATTATTTTATTCTTTTATTCCTAAATAATAATATTTTCCTCATTTTTATAAAATAATAAAAATATATCACACATAATAAATTATTAGCACTGTTGGTTGAATGAGTTTAATAGTTTATAATAATGAATAATTTACAAATTATATATTTTTAACATAAAATTAAAAAACACACATATGACTCAATAATTATTTTAAATATTAATGATTTCCATGATTATTAGTTTTAATTATATGAATAAGATCAAATCCAATTAATATTATAAGATAAAATCTCAAAATGTCACAAAATAAAATCATGAAAGAAAGAAAAATTACTTTACTGAATTGAATACTTAGAGAAATGGAAATTATGAACCCCTCAAGGAAGCATAGCCATATTTTTTAGGGAAACAATTCAACCATTTCTTGTGAAATATATAATTACATAATACTTTTATATGTCATACTAAAGGGTTTTATTAATAATAATAAATTAAATAAAAACCATTTATCAAAAATTCAATTGATTATGGAAGACAAGGTACATAATTAGAAAAATTAAAACTAGAATAAAGAATATTTTCAGTGATCTCTATAATGTCCTTCTATCTCTCATTGAGATCCTATAATTGTATAGATTGACATTGGGAATAAATAAACGAAAGGTATGATCTAAAAATCCTAGTATCAAAATATAGAAGGGAGTGAAGAATAACACAATAGTTATAACGAATAACATGATATCATAAAATAAATTACTCTAGAATTAAAATATTGAGTTCAACATATATAACTTGTAACAACATGATCATGGAAATATAGTCATGTTGTAGGAATACATTACATGAAACAAACATTTTTCAATACTAACTATGAAGATGATATCAGATGGATGAAGAAGTCACATAATAGAATAGGTTTACTCCCCAACCCCATAAATATTGTATCATCTGAGTAAATAATACCCAATTAATTATATAACAATCAAGTCACACCCATCATAATGAAATAAAACACATTGAATAAAAAACAAGGTATCCATATAAAAAAAATAAAAAAATGGAAGAATCATGAGGTATTCCTTTAGAAATATAGGTTTTGTAATCATTTTATATGGAATAACCAAAGGGTTTATCCAAATGGTATCCATGGAATAAGGTTTTAAAACATTTGTTGACAATAATGAAGTAAAAATATTAATATATCATGAATAATTCTTTCTAAATAATGTGATTCCATGTAAAAGAGTCCATAGGAAACATTAGAAATATTCTATATTTGTGAGGTTTATGAGAAAATATTAAATAATATTTAATGAAGAAAAATGAATAAATGTTTTCATAAAACAAAATTTAAACTAAAAATATTTTTTACTATAAAATGAAATATTTTATAAAAATAAATGTGGTTAAAAATAATTTAGTTAGTGTACTTGAAAATTGGTAAAAAATAATGTTTATCACTTTAATTGGGATGACCTATCGAATAGAATTTAGAAGGGTTCATTTTAAAGCATGTATTTTTTTTTATTAAGGAAGGATTATTTGAAGTATATAATTATTTTTGTGATATATAAAAATTATTTTTAAGATGTATATAAGTGAAATAAAGAAACACATTTGATTTATGAGAGGGATTGTGTAACCTAATAGAAAAAATGAATGTTTTGAGGGATCCCTTGATTTATATATAAATGAGTCATAAACCATCACTTAATAACATGGATTATAAAATTAAATATAAAATTAATTAATTATCAACATATTATATATGCATTTTATTTATTTTAATTTTATTATGTATATTTATTGTTATTTTGACGAGTTATAATGGTCTATGTTTTTTGTTCTGGGGGGGGGGGGATTTTGTTTCATGGTTTCAAAGTCAGTTCCCTCATGTTAAATTCATAAATTTATTGTAAAATTTGAATAACTATTCCGAAGTGAAATTATATCATTTTAATTCAATAATATAATGATTAATGGTCTAAGATATTATTTCTTCCTGAGCATGAGGTTCATTTAAGGGATAAAATGTTAAGGATATGTTTTTAGTTTATATTGGAGGTTTTATATTCATCAAAAACTAGTTTCAGATTCTTTAATATTATGTCTACATATTAGTTATATGACACTAAATATTATTTAATATATACATTATAATATTTATTAAACATATTTATTGTATTATTAGTAGCCTTTATGTAGGTAATGGAAAAAAGAAAACTCATATACCATATAGATTATAAAAAACCATATTATCAACTATGAATTCATTCCTTTGAATAACAGAAATGTGAATAGGGGTGGAATAAAAAAATCCATTATAAATAAATTATTACATTATATACATGATACTATTATAATTATTATTATATGGAGGGATTATTAGTGGAGAAGGTAGAAAATTAAAATGAAATTGAAAGTGACTAATTATGAATGATACCTCGTGAATATCATCTAATTGAAGAAACCAAGAAGAAACATGGGGTTATTAATTTTTTGAGAGAAAAATGATATTTTAAATGGATAAGATTCATGGGAACGGAATTTGTAATAATATTGAAAAGCTACATGTCTTAAGTGGGCGGAGTAGAAGTGTGGTGACAGGTGGTCTTTATAGGGGAGATGGGTGTGTTTGATTATCATATTCAATAATATGTTATATTTGATCAAGACTAAAAATAATATTGTTTAATGAAAAATATAGAGTAAATGATTTAGAATGCCTTGAGTCAATGGGTTTATTAACAATCCATAACATAAAATATTCTTGTATTTGATAAATAATTCTAAATACTATAGATTAGATTAATTTACTAATCACAATAAATTCAGCTGTTTTAGAAAATACAAAAAATTAACAAACACCATTTTAAAAAATTTTATATTTAAAAAATGGAATCAATATTATGAAAACATTTGTTAAAATTTGATATATTTAATTTTTAAATATTTTCCTCATCTATTCACAAACTACACATTTAAATACTATAATCAATTTTTGGACCCCTTAAAAATAATTATGTTCTCATAAAAATATATAATAATTATATTATAGAATATTATTAATTTATGTACATATTTTTTGAGAATAAATGTTCTTTTAAAATAATATATTAGTTATAAAATTGTAAATGAACACTAACATTTAAAAAAATACCATTCGACAATCTATCATTTTTAAATCATTTATTTACTTATACAATGATACAGATATAAAATGTTTTTATATGATATTTAAATTTTATTTTATACTTGCATAGGTAATTTTACTATTCAAAAAACTAGATTATCGTTTTTAATGGTCCGATTACTATTCCATTGGTATGATTTAAAATGTTCATATAAGATTATTAATTCATATTAATACCTCTTATTTCATTCACATATATTTTCTCTCAAGGTTATACATATACATTAATATTTAAATATTAAATTTAATTATTAGTATTATGTTTTATTTTGATATTATACTTATTGATTATGGATATTCTATTAGATAAAGGAGATCCAAAATTCTTATTTTTTGTTATCTTGTTTTCTATTTATTATGTAGTAGGTATATTTTGAATTATTATTGGTTTATTTGTTCATTAATTTACCATTATTCATTAATTATTTTTAATTTTAATTTTTTATCTATGTCATGTATGTGTTTTATGAAATAATTATAAGAAGGTAAATCCATTGATAAAATTTTTGGTCTCTACATTTATTCCCATTATGAAATTTCACCCTCAGAATTTGGTATTACATACTGAGGTGAAGACAATGGATGGTATTTCCCATTCAATGATTCTTATGGTTCCCATGGCGTATGTTTATACTTTTGTCTTCTCTAGTGTACCTTGAGAATATGAGTGGTCTTATTACGTTGTACATTGTCTATATGATCCAAAATCCTCATCTCCATCTAGTCAATATAGAGATTATTTTCATGCAATAAAACATATTAGTTTAGTCCATGGGACGGATTTTTTTGTACTTCTATAAGAGAGATAGGTGGAATAAAAAGTATAGATGAGATATGGTAGGTAGAAGTTCTATTTGATTGGCCACACCTTTGAACCGATCAATAATATCAATGGGGCAGAGATACCAAGGACAGAGATTTCCTTTCAACCAAAATATCCATGTTTTTTTACTTGGTTATTTATAGAGGAATACCTTCTCCCCACCCTCGAATTCTATGTCCCATCAATGATTATCTTCATAGATCTTCTTTCATATTTTTGAATACTAGATATGTTACTGTATATACATCATCATTCCTTCTATTTACATGAAAGTTTTAAGTCCCATAATGATGCATTCACCTACATCCTTCTATAATGTAGGTTTTCTACATTTCATTACAGAAAGGGATTCATATGGGTTAATTTGAATGCTTTAGAGGAAACTATTGTTTTAAGAAAACATGATCAGATGATGTTGTTGATCCCATACTTGCTTTATATCCACTGGTTATACTCCCAACATGTCATCTATTATCTAAATATTCAAATGATATTAGTCCACAGTTTATGGGTTATAATCTGTACACAGGTTAAAATCTATATTTAGATCATGTTTTTGATATTTCCAAAATTTGAACGCAAAGATTGGATCCCGATAATATATAGTTGATATTTTTACTCCATATATACTTACCATTTCCATGATATATAGCCATTCATTTTTTTATTGATAACTCCTCTCGAATTACAGTTAATAGAAAAATATTTGTAAGATTTTCCATAAAGACCCTTGTAACATTATTTCTCTTGATGTATATGTATGTCTAGTGAAAAATTACTTAATTATTTTTCCCATTTTATTTTAATAATATTTAGTGTTTTAATTATTCAATTAAATTGTTTTTCTTTAATCCTTCAATTACTCACATACTAGGAGAATTTATTCATTTTTAATGATCTATTTCCCCATATTTGTTCACCAATAGTGCTCTAAGGGATCTCGATACATCATTGTGCTCTCTAGGAGAATAGAGAATGGTAATCTATGTGAATAATTTAGAATCTATTTCATTATATATAAATTTTATGGTACACATATTGGTGACCTAATTATTACATCTCATTCCTCGCTAATTTTCAATTAATATTATTGATCATTGTTGATTGCTTCCACCGTATTTATAATATCAACATTATCTCCTTGAGAATACTTTATATTTTCTATAAGGGAATTGTGAGAAAATACGAGGGAAAATAATTATGATTTTTTTCCCTTATGATTCACATCCCTATATTTTTCATGTATATGATGATTCTATCCATATCAATTCAACTCATTGATAATGTTATAAGATACTTTCTACATATTTGATCTGCCACAATATTTTCATTTCTATGATTATTGTGCTTTGATCAGTAATAAAATTTGAATATTTTTAACCTTATTTAATAGATAATCTAAAAAATATTTAGTCTGAATATATATTTTAGGATCTTATAATAATTATATTTCTCATGATTCTCTCAATAGTGTTAATTCCACAAAAATTTCAATTCAAAGATCATATCCAAATAATAAAGACCATTTATGGGATAGTTTTTCTTAATTAATTTTTAATATAATATATTGTAAGAAATAAGGTTATTAATTTTCGGAATTACACATCCTTATACCTTTATACATATGTCATTATATAATACAATGTGTTCCCCCTTTGTTCATAGTGAAAGTCCATTTATAGTGATAAGCCTCATTTTCGACTCTTTGTAACAGTATTCTTATTCATTGTTCCAGTTATAAAATACTCTATTCCAATTTATCATGTTTAGTGGGGTATTTAAATTTTGAGAGTATCCTCTAAAATCAATTTTAATACCCTGGTAGACCAAGGAAATAACAGATATCTTTTATAGATGATAGTCTTGGCCACTGCAAAATTTATTTTATAATGGTCCAAAGATATTTGTTCCGTGGTGATAACATGACACATGAATGATGCATTATCAATGGTTTATACACATTTCCATTACTTTTAATATAGTTTGTCCCTCTGTAATGTATTTATCATATTTTCAAAATTCTCTTCATGTTCCCCCTTTCTATTGGATTATTTCATAATATCATATATAATTTCTATAATTATTTTAAGGTAATATATAACGATTATATTAATTAATTCAATGGAAATTTCTAGAGGATTATTGATTCTAAGGGGAACCACTATGAATTCATAGTGGCTATACAAAATTTCAAAGGTGGTATTTGGAATATCGTTGTTGTCAACATTAATTTGTGATGTACTATGTGTAGGTACACCTTATAGAAATTCATGTCCCTTGGTAGTTAATCAAACAAATCATATATACATGGTAGGCAAAAAAATTCATTATCATAAATTTATAGAGATAACAATAATCATTGGATATTAACATTGATTCATCTTTATTCTTAATAAAGATGTCTAGAACACCCCACTATGAAGCACATAGGTCTATGAAACCCTTGTCTGTATTTTATTATAACTGATTCTTCAGTTATTATAACTCAATTTCGTACATCATTCATGGTTTATTTGATAAGGGAATAGATCTCGATATAAGATCAATTGATAACTCAACCACTCATTCAGGTGGTTGAACTAGAAATCACTTTGGGAAGAAATCATTTTAGTCCAACACAATGGGAATGTATCAATGAATGATCCTATAATTTTCCTAAATCATTTGAGAAATATATGACTTATCAAAAGGATATAATAACATCAATTGAAATAATGATTCTATAAGAGATTCATCCTCCTCATCATAATTTTATAGAATTGGGGGATTCCTAATTTATGTGATAACTAACATCCCTTACAGAAATATTACATTGGGTTTATAAAATGAATTTCATTCCATGTCAAATATAGCATAATAATACATTTAATTAATTTATATAACATTTACTTGGAGTTTTAGTCAACAAATATTAACTAAGGATGAGTTATATACTCAAGATGAAATAATTTTGTCATTCAGTATTCTCAAGGATAAATCAACCTCCATATTTCATGGTGAGGTTTGAATAGTTATAAAGAACAAGAAAAAATATGAAATAATTTATTAAAAAAAATCAAATAGCATTTTCCCTACATTTTAATGAATAATTTGTGTACTTATCACCCCATAATCATCAGTATCCACATCCATAGTAGTGATATATATGCCATTCCCTTTCTACCATGAATGATTTTGTTGTTTATTTTATCCAACAACCATTGGGTTAGGTCATTTGATACACAAATAAACATATTCCTTTTCATTTAAAAACTTCACTATATGCTGAATGTTTAGTTGAAAATCCTTTTCATCATACCCAATAGTGTGAGTCTTCAAATACCTTTGGAAATATTTATCCAAATTCCCCACTTCAAACTTTGAAGAATCTTCTATTTCCTTTCATACATTTACTAGGATTCTTCATACCAAAACATTGTCATGTGTGATGTTGGGTTCTCATTTATGAATTATATTTAACTATTTATCCACCCAAATTACAATAAATTTTCTTGTTTTTATCTCAAAGTACTTGAATGTAATGAGAGTGACCAATCTCTATCTCAACCTTTGGGGAAAATCAGAAAAAAAATCCTCACGACAATAAAATTAAATAATATACAAATATTTTCATAGACTATCCATTAATATGAAAAAATAATTATCCACCACTCTTAGAATGTTAATGTTAATGTTGTAGGGGAATTAGGTAAGTCCTTTAATGTTTTCCTTATACGGCTAGATAGATTCATCTTGGATTAAATTCCATCCAAGGAACTACCTCTAAATCCTAATACAATGTGTTTGTGTAAAATATTTTGCAAAAAATAATCTCCAAAATCCTTATGAATCCTTGGAATCTATTTTCTCCTTAGACATTGTGTATTAAATTAGTGTGTACTACTTATTAGATTCCCCATCAAAATGATAAAATTACAGTATCACCAACTCTTCTTTTGCACATTGTAGGAAAGAGAATATCATTTCAATGGCGTTACTTCATTTTTCATAGATGAGGGGATCAAAACATATACTATAGGAGAAAGGACTTTTATTAATAATGGATGGGAACATAAAATTCTCTTTATTAAGATAAGGTGTTATTCCATGAGATTCTATTTATTATTCAAAACATGATCTTGTTTAAAAAGGAATGTTATGAATTTTACACCTTCCATTACCATCATGATTGACATCTAATTTAGGAAATAGTCACATTGGATATCAAATTAATTTTTGTAATGGTTTATCTTATTTCCCAACATTACCCCATAGGTATGATCTGGTTAAAAAAAGACCAAAGAAATATTTTTAAAAAAGATAACACAAGTCATTAGTTATAATGATTTATTACAAAATTGAGATTACATAATACAATACATGTCAATTTTCACCACTATAGCATAGTAATTTTTGACTATAAATGACTTGGACACGTTCTTCTCCATGACGGGTTTCTTTGAGAATGAATCTACCACACGGGATTCCTCTCTGTATGCATTTCAGATTACCAAATTTAGTTGAGTTATCTTGTTATGGATATCAATCTAGTGAGGTAGGATTCTCTAGTGAACATTTATTGTTTTTGATTTCATGTCTTGAGCTGCAATTTTAGAGTAACATTTGATCTATAACAAATTCCATTTAAATTGGAAAGAATACCCCACTACATAAACAATACCCCATAATTCAGTTTCATAGGTCACCCCAAATATAGTGTAATAGTAGAAGAAGACATTACAAAATACATGATGTTTTGGGAAGAAATATCCACAACATGAGGGCACAAGTGCCCGAGAGGCTACCCCATCAATGATCACTTTGATCCGTGGCATGATCAGTGGCATCAAGTGGATGTTCATAAGAGTTTTTTGACTCCTCAGTTGACCCAACACACCAAAAATCCTATGAATATATAGATTAATCATGATATTATTTGTGCAACTAGTTTTTACCATTGACGACGCATTGAATTATTTGTGTAAAACCATAATTTTCATCTGGGTTGAGATATAATTTTCATCATTTTTTTTAATTTTGGGCATTTAAAAGAGTTACAAATATAACTACAACAACCACTAGCAATAGGTTGTAAATTATCTCAATACATTTATCATTGAAGGGAATTTCGATCATATCATTTACCTATATTTTTGTATCAATTTCTAACCCCAAAAAATGAACCACGTAGAAGCCCATAACAATTTTAGAATATTTATAACTCATGAAATAATTTTATATATTCCCCTCAATTAATATACATGAATAAAAGGATAAAAGAAGATGAATTATATCTAATTTTAGTTGATCCTATGTGGGAATTCTATTTTTCCAGATCCTCTAAATTTTAAGAATTTTGGATGGTTTAAATAATTGATTATTGAAATTTATTAGAAAATATAGGGGGAGAGTATAACCCAAACATTATATCTTATAATGTTCCTTGTAAAATTCTTACATTCCAATTTTATTTACATCTTTGAGTATCACAATACGGGAAACTATATTTTTTAATCTCCATACAAACATGATAGGGGACCATACAATCAAATTTTAGTTATTCTAATAGAAAACAAAGAATGAAAAAGTGGTTTTCCTCATATTGAAAGCTTATACTATTCAGAAGAGGTTAATAAATCAATGTATTAGTCTGAAAATTGTTCTTGGAGATCATACATACCATCATATTTTTATCATAAATAACTATAGTAGAGGATTCCTTGAGATATGTTTAAATATATGAAGAATGATAATACTTATATCCATTAAAAATTCTTAGGTTAAACCTATTCGTTGAAAACTAACTAGAAGAAGGAATAGATTTCATATGTAATGTAACTTTTTCAATAAGACCGTCATTAAAAATCCTGATGTGTTTGATCCTATGTCCTCCCAATTCAACTACATTAATTCACTCATTCCCAGAAACAATAACTATATTTCTTTCATAGGATAAACCACCCATATAAATTTTTTGATTATGCCTTCAAGCATTATTATAACACATATGGTGCATTTATAATGACAAAAACCTTAATACCACATAGATATGATCATAGAATTAACAACACTAAACCACCCGTCCTAATACATGGCACTTCCATTACACATTGCCATTTGATTAATAATACTAGATTATATTCCTTCTAATTATTATTTTTTCACCTTTTCCCAAAGTAAGGGGATTACCGAATAGTTAAAAGGTAGGGATCCCCTTTTGACACAAGTACTATTAGTTATCGTATTCTCTTTTGAATCCAATATTCATCACAAAATACAATAGATAATTTTTCCCAGTTAAAGCCTATACATAAACCTCTTCAAAATGTGTAAAAAGAGCCATTATATATGATATGGTATTTTTAGAGTATTTTCCAAGAAAAATATTATCATCAACATATAGTTTTCTTGAACAAGGAAATTCGTTTTCACCATCGTTGATATGTTTATTGATGACAATATTAGAATTTTATTTGAAACATCATATCATGAAAAAAATAGTAATTTAATATTTTAATAAAAAAGAGGATCACCTTGGCTGACACCACTGGTGTGGTGGAAGAAACATTAGGGTTGTCTATTTATATGAATAGACAGCATTTCTGAAATAATAATGGTGTTATGCAGCATGATAAACACATGGTATAATTTACACCTTTTGAGGACACAAAAAATAAATCTTTTTTTTGATCTATTAATGGCCTTAGAGATTTCAATTTTTAGTGTAACAGTTCCTTCTTTTGTTTTCCTCTACATTAATATAACACTCTCAAAACTGTAAGTGAAAATTTTATAATTACTCTTACAGGAAAAAAGCTAATATTATTTAGATTAATTAGGTCACTAACCATTCATTCCATCCTATTTGTGATTATTTTACAAATGAGATTTGGAATTATCATCCCATGTTTCACTAGACTGAAATCCATGATCTCAATATCAATTTTCTACTTGGTAATCATGGTAAAATTACATTGTTTTGTCCCATTTTTAATGGAAGAGTGCATACAGAATTCAATTATTTGTTCATTTACATAGTTATTTAAGAAATCACAAAAAAAATGAAAAATACATTATTAAACCCATCTAGACCAGCAGTAATCTCTATTTATTTAGAGAATAATGCTTCTTTGATTTCTTATTTTAGTTGATTAATAATACGAGCTTTATTATTGTTTTATACTGCATAAGGAAATTTTTTTTAACCATTTATTGTGTGTGGACTTACCCCTAATCAGAGTAAATGACTATGAAATTATCCATTATAATTCGAGAGTTCTCATTTTAAAAAATTTAATATTGAACATTAAATTTGTTTATGTTGTTCTCTAATCAGACACTCTTCTAATTATGTTGTCTATGTAATATTTTTTTGTTCTTATCTCTATTATTTAGCCATTTATAATTAATATGAATTTGTCTAGCCTCTCCATGAACATTACGTGGTTATCTAGCCTATGTTGGGACTATATCTCATCTCAAGATGTAGTATTCTGATGATGAATCTTGATCTAGATTAAATAATATTCAAATTAATCAGAATTAATTTCAATATAAATCTTATAAATTGATTTCAGGATCCATAATTTATTTAATTCCTTAGTGTGTTTTAATTTCCCTTCCATCATTTAAAATGAGATTCCAATGGGAACAATTTTCATATCTTCCGGTATAGTTTCCCTACACCTAGTTTTCACAAAGAATCCATTATTAAACTAGAATAGAATATGGTATGACATTATCAATTGACTATTAATTTCCACAATTATAGGGTTCTAGTTAGAGTGATGATTTAAGAGTCTAAATCCAAAAATCCCATGGGAAGCACTTTTCTCATTCATTAAAACAAATAATCTATTATGTTTTCTTTATTTCATTCCATTTTAGATTTATCTACTTTATGTGAAGTAATCACTAGAAACTGGGACCTCAATAATATTACATTTATCAATAAAAGATGAAAATTCCAAATAAGAAGTGTGGTTAATATTAAATAAATTTTTTATTAGTCTCTAGAATAGTGTTGAATTCCTTATGTCTCACCCATTTTTGATTCATATACACTTAATTTTCCATAAATTCCTCCCATTATTCCATACTATTGATATACATAGAATATGTAATCATATAGAAATGAGATTTATAGTCCACAATATGATATTTTTTTCAAGATATTATAATAACATTGGACCACTTGGAATATAAACTGATGTGGCTGGTTTTAAACCATACACCCCACATATGATCTATGTTGGAGTCATGATAAATTTTTGAGATAAATATAAATAAAAGGGAATCCAAAAAATGTCATTTATAACAATTAAATAAAATTTTAGGTTTATAAATTTCAAGATACATGGGTTTATATTCCATAATGAAGTTTCTATGGGTTTTGGACATTAAGCAGTTCCCTATCCCTTGAAAATTGCATTAGTATATATTCATTTTTAAGGATTATGGCCCTTTTTTGTGTCCTCATTTTGGTTCCATATTCAGACATCCTTTACCATTATTTCTTATTAATTTATTTTTCCCTCCTTTTGAACAACTATCCCTTCAAAACTCTATTATGTTTTCATAAAAAATATTTCCCAACCCTTATCTTTCGTTGGGGTATTCCAAACTAGTCTATTAATTATGTGTATTCATAGTTATCATACATAAAAGAACTCTATGGTGTGAATAATTATCATAATTTCAATGTTAAATGTGATTTTTATAGATATTCTCTTCTTGGAAGCCATAGAGGCCACTACCGATGAAAAAATTACACTCAATGTCACAATTTATATTATGATGGGAGTGCTGAGGTACTTCCTTTCTAGAAAACATGGGATGTTTTTGTATATTATCATAAAACTATGGGTACATAGGTAATTCCTCCACTAGTACATTTTCTGTTGAACTTGTCTCAAACATAATAATTTGGGGTTCAACAGTGTGCATCACCATTGGACTATGAGAATTGTGCATATGTACGCCATTTGTAGCTTCATTCTTGACATGTGATTCATTTGAGATGAATACAAAAGAATTAATCAATCAGTCCCATGCCTATGCTGCATCAGATGCTATCCCATTATGAATAATATATATTCTTGGTTTCTCTAATACTATTAGAAATATGGCATCACAAGAGTGATCCATATGGTAACCAACTGTATTAAGATCCCTTTAATCCCCCTATGGGAAATCATTCACCTTATCTTCCTTAGTTCGAAGAACCTCATTAAGGCTATACACTTGTGATTTTTGAATTTATGGTATTATTTTCCATCAATTTTCCATATATCAATATGATATGTAGATATTCTCCATGTTTTGGACACTAAATAGCCAATTAAGAAATCCCTATATTGAAAAACATGCATCCTGAGAAGTAAGAACACCAACCCCATATTAACTAAGACCAAAAAAGGGAATTTTGGAAGAACCATTCAATAAGTCAATATCATATCATTTTTAACTATTTTGAATCACTGGTAGGATCCATAAATTAATAATCATTCTTCTCATTTGTACCCAAGGGAGTATTCCAATTTCAATAATAAGAAAATGTGTCCTTTCCATTCCTCTTCCTATAAGAAATCACACAATGTCCATTGAGAATAAAAATTATTCATTCAGTGTCCCTATTTTATTTAGAGATTAAATTTCTAATGTTCTAGAAATTATTGAAAATTTTGGATTCCTTTCAAATTTATTATCCATCATAATACTATCTCCTCTTGTGGGGAGCACTACTTCCTCTATCATGGGGTTAGAAATATCAACTTCAACTAATATTCTATAATAATTTTAAAACCCCTAATTATAATTGTGTTTATCCATCAAGATGGGATTTCCAACATATGATTATATTTCCCAAAGAATCATTGTATTCAAATAAATCAATTTATGGTTACATATATGAATCCAAATCTGATTAATGTTGTTCCCATCATTTTTGTGTGTAAACATTCTTATCCCATTGCTAGATTCTCAGGAATATAGGATTTAGTGATACTAACCCCATTATACCATCATGTATCTTGTTTTCATCATTTGGTAACCCTACATGATAATAACCACACCCCATAATATTCATTATACATTTATCAAATCCCTACACTTCAACAATTCATTAGATGAAAACACGGAACTTCTATATTTTTCAACCTTCATATCTTGTACTCATGTGATAATGGAGAACTGGGATATCATTAAACACTATTCCAATTCATCCAACATGGATGATAGATGTGAAATTTTCCAATTATTGATCACCCTACATGAAAAGGTATTTCAAATTCATTCAAATAACAAGAGGAAACTAATTTAATGACCTCTATAAAATTTATTCATGGAGATATATGAGAATTAGTATAATATTTATTCAAGTTGGGTTTTGTTGAAATTTTCAATAAATCAATATGATCAATGTAATTATATTCAACATGAAACTTTTGTATATTTATTTTATTATGCTTCATATTTGTTTTTTCAGATTCACTAGATCTAGTATTTTCCCCCTTCCTACCTTTTACTCTCTTCTTCTTCGTTTCCCCATTCCCCTCTACTGACTATCAATAATAACTAAAATATTAATATGGGGTGTGAATACTTATCTATTTGTATATTAAAAATTAAACAATGAAAATAAAAGGAATGGCCTAGAATTTAAAATTATATCTAAAATTATGATTATCTATGTTTGAATATAGTGTATCCATAGTGATGGATTTATCGATAGATTTATTAATAAATTTTTCAACACCAAACAAAAAAATAACATAAATATGGATATAATACCAAATATATATTCCAAATCCTTCTATAGATAAAATTAATGGATTTTTGAATAACTATAAATAAAATAAAATCTTTGGATCTACAATTCTAGAATCATTAGAAGACTCAATATATAATTATAAAACACCAATTTATTAATCTTTATAATGATATCATAACTCCCTTTTAGATTCTACAACTACTTAGGATAACAAAGGGAATATATAAATAATGGTGGTGATCTAAAATCCTAGTTAGGGAATAAACATGTGAGTGAAAAAAATTATAGGAGTTAGAAGCAATAACAAGATAACAAAGAATGGATTTCTCTTCAATAAATAGATGGAAACATAAAATATAAAACATTGATTCCTATTATCATATCCACATTGTAATGAAGCCGTAACACATGAAATTATGTAAAGATGTGTGAAGGTTAACTTCCAAGACGATATCACATTGTTGACAAAGTCCAATAATGGATTATGTTTTTCTCTAATCCCATACATAATGTTTTATGAGACTAAGAATTACCCAATGAATTTAAGATCTATCTGGGTTTACCTAAAATAAAATTTTTATAAAAATTTGTTTCGCATAATGAAATATATCATAATTTATAATCATAAGTGTTACCCGTGGAATGAATTTGGTTTTATATTCTTGTAATAATGCATAACTGAAAGGTGTTTCAAAATTTTATCCTTAAATTTAGGGATAAAATAATTTTTTGACAATAAAGTCTTAAATATATTAATTATTCATAAATAATTTAGTTCAATTTATGTGAGTACATGAAAAAGAGTGTTTAGGAAACACTAGGAATTAGTCCCTTTAGTGCAGTTAATGGGAAAATATTATAGTGTCATTCAATGTGTACAATGGAATGATTTATTTATAAAACAAGAAATAGACTAAAATATTTTTTCAGGATAAAATGGTAGTATTCATAAAAATATAGGTGTACTATATCAATTTATGAAGTTTTCTTGGAAATGAGTAAGAAACAGAGAAGTTCCAATTAACTAGGCCTTCTTATCGAGATGAATTGACAATGAAACCTTTTAAATAATGTATTTAACCCTCAAATAAATATTAATTGAAATATATACATATTTTTGGAAAATATAAATGGAAATTATAAGAATTTTATATGAATAATTAATATATACACTACGTTAAATAGATTGAAATTATATCCCAAAGGAATGAACAATGGTTTGGAGATATCCCTTACCTTATATCCAAATGCATTCTACACTTCCACATAATGAATATGATGATAAAATTAGATTCATTATTTAGATTATTTATGGCCTATTATACAAGAAATTGAATTATTAATTTTTTAATAGGTTCATTTATTACAATTTCAAAGAGTTATAAAGTTTTATTTCATCATTCATGGAGTGTCCATTTCCTAGTTTCATATTATTTTCAATTTTGTAACTTTATATAAGTTCTATTAAAGTTGTAATAATTCAAAAGAAGTGAAATTATATATTATTAATCAATTTATTGAATTTTAAATTTTAGCTTATTTTATTTTTTTACATTTTAGGACGATTCATATGATAAAACATCAATGATAAATGTTTAGTTTATGGTGATGGTTTTTTTGATCATGACACACTTGTTAAATTTAATTTTATATTATTTCAGTGTATTACTTCTAATATATGAAACAATAGATAAAATATAATTTTCAATATTTTAGACTATAATAATTCTTTTGACCATCGTTAATGTCTGTAATAGAAAAATAGGAACTCATTATCCATGGTGATGGTAAAACATCATAATTTGGATAACAGTTCTTTTTTACTTCAACAATAGTATATGAGAAATGTGTTTTATATAATATATTCAATTATAAATTTAAAATGAAATTTTATAAAACATATTAGATTTTCTATTCTTTTTTTGATGAAGTAGTTGGGGAGAGGGTATAAAAAATATATGAAATTAATATAGATGGATTGATAATGTTACTTTTAAAATATAACCACCTTGAAAGACCCCATAAATAGCTTGGAATTGTTATTTTGTTGATACGATAACTATTGGACCTTGGAATGAGGATTGGGAAGGTAATTCGTAATAATATTAACTAGATACAAGGATTATAAGGTGTCAGTAGAAGGTGTGGTGAGTGGAGGGGATTATTGTGTGAGGGGATATGTGGTCCTCATTATTATATTTGTTAATTTTGTTTAATTTCTCTCAATAATATAAATTTATTTATTAGTAAAAATAAATATAGTAAATAGTTTAAGAGGGTTTGCACCAAATGGTCCTTACATCATCAAAAACCTAAAACATCAAATGCTTGTCTTATAATGTTAAATATCATAAATTATTATATTTCACTATTAAAAAGATACAACTATATTCTAATGATAAAAACATTCATTGTAAAATTCTTTATACATTTATATTTTAAAATTTGTAACAGAATTATTAAACTAATTTTATTAATACGATATGTTCATTTTTTTAATAAAAATCATCATTTATTAAAAAATACATATTTTAATATTCTAATCGATTTTATGACATATTATAAATTTATTTAGGAACTCATAAAATTATATTATATTTACTATAAAACATAATATATTGTTAATAAACTATTTTATGAAAATAATTTATATCTTATATTAATATATAAACTATAAAATTTTAAATAAACATTTAGATTAAAAAAAACAACGCTTAATTTCTTATTTTGAAGACACTTTTTTACATAAACCATGAAATAAATATAGACATTTTTATATATAAGATATGTAAATTTTATGTAATAATTTCATAGGAGAGGTTACTGTTATTATATCCAAATTACTATTATTAATTTTTAGATTACAATTAAAATTATCTGATTGAAAATGAACATAGTTGTTCCCTAATACCAACAAATACATATTATACCATTTACATTGATTATATATATAGTGTGATATTCTAATTCAATATTTTATTATTACAAAAATTATTTATTTTTACTTCATTGTTTGTGAGTGGGGACATTCTAGTAGATTTAGGAGACCCAATATATTTTATTTTTGTTATATTATTTATATTTGTTTTCCACTCAAATGTTTGGAAATTTTATTAATAAAATTTCTGACTAGTGTATCATTAATCATTTATAAGAATAATTTATTTACTCTATTCTCATTGTGATGTATGAGTTATATTAAATAAATATAATATGAAATTTTGATTGGTATTACTCTATTTCGTTATATTAAATGAAAATTTAAATGTGAATTTTATTTATATTATAGTGGATTTATGATTTATATGTTAAAAGAAACTTTTTATCACAAAAAAAGGTTCATCATCCACACATATTTCAGGATTTTTTTGAATGGTAAATATAATATAATATAATAATTTAGAGTTTTCTTTAAAAAATATTTTTAATTCATTAGTTTAGAAAAACGTATATGGGTCAGAGTAAAATTCAAATGATATATTTTCCATGAACACATAAAAAATAGGCAACTATAAAATTGAAAATATTTTCTACTATCTTATGTAAAAATATCATCAATAATGATGCGTGATAATGAAAATTTAATGAGTTAATTAAGAAGATTTTTAAAAATATAATAAAAAATACATAATAACATGCATAAAATGATAGAATTTTAGTATATAAAAATAGAAAAAGAATTCTTTTTTAGAACCAAAAAAACATATTGTGTCTGAAATGTATGGGAATATGGAAAACAACATTCAACCATTTTCACCTCTAATTAACACGAATAAATTTTTATTATTAATGGATGAAAAATATAAATTTATCTAAACTAACCTTTGACTGTGATGATTTTTTCAATGAATATTAACTGATAAAACATACCATATATTCTATTTTAGATGAGCATATTGATTTTCAGTTGTATCACATACATGTTGAAAATTCAATATATGAATTTAGTAATATTATCATGTAAAAAATATATACAAGGATGTTGTTAAAGTGAAGTTGAATATGATTTTCACAAGTATTCATCCCCTTTTTGTCGTTGAAAATCAAGGTTTTGTAGTTCATTTTTTCATGTACAAGATATAAAAATATGGATTTATCAATTACTACATATAAATACTAAATTGATGTTCCCATTCAAATGAAGTAATAAAAGTTTTGAAAATTTGGTATAGTGATAGTAATAGTAATTTTTTTCATTAAGTCTTCAATGATTCAATAGATATATAATATTTTACAGAAAAATAATATTTTACACAAATTTTGAGTTTGGATATATCTCATTATTTTTAAAATAAGATGAAAAAAATTTGATTTCACTTAATGATTACATCATTATATACCAATTTTAAAGAACATGATATTTCACACGAATGATAATAAATTTCTAAGATTCTTAAATAATATTTAAATTCTAATTTTTTTCAGAAAAAATGGTTTAAGAAAGATAACAATCAATCAGTTTATACCTAGATTCATCATAAAACCAATGTCAATCAATTAAAACTATTTCCTAGACAATTATATTCTATAAATGAATATAATATAATAAAAAACAATTAAATTTTTTTAAAAAAATTAGGGATGCATGAAGATGTTCAAAATAACATTTAATTTCAAAGATGAGTACAAAAATTGAATAGAATAACACCATTTATAGTTGGTATGAGCGACATTTTTTATAGAAAAATGATCATCCTTATTTAAGAGTATTGAATACATACATGTTTCTCAACTAATATACAAGTGTAAAGTAAAAAAATCATTAGATCAAAACCCTCTAGATCTGAAACATGAAACCAAGTGAAGAGTGGAGAGGATATAGAAAGAAAACATCCAAACCATTTACTATATAAAATATATTTCAATGGGATTTTTTTTTTCAAATTTTGGATCATAAAATATTGGAGGAGGTGAGTAGGTTAGGTTTTACTAAAATAAGGTCAACATATTGTTTTTTATTATAAAAAAAATATTTATTTAAAATCATAAAAAGTGATATATTAAACCATTATTTTCAATCTATATAGTTATATATTAATTTTTATCAATGATATTTCCCTAAAGAACAATCCATAGTCACTATGATATTAGGATTTATTATTTTTAACACACCACCTGTTTAATTCTCATGTTTATTAGTTGTTAAATTAGATATTTAGTATTGTTAACATATATGGGAATAATGAACAACTATAATATCTATAAAATCATGTAAAACATCCTTCATATTGATGAATAGAATATATAAATCTCCATGTAATTTATAGTACACCTCTGTAAATTTTACCACTTTAGTGGGTTAATGACATTCAGACACATGAAAGAAAGAAGATATACCAAGAAACATTAATATGAATACATTAAACCCATCAACCTAAAAAAAATATTCAGTAAATTTATCAGTATTAAAAATGATTTCAAATTCAAGAATTAATTCATAATTAATATATTTAATGTTTTCATGAACATACAACAATATATAACATGTTTTAATGGGATTTCCATGGTATCATATATTTGTACCTAATTTTTAAAATTTATGTTCAGAAAATGAAATATTGCCATGGATATTTATTGAAAATTATATTCGTTAAGATAAATTTAAATTATATTTTAGTGATTTATTTAATGGTATCTCTAAAAAATAAATCTTCTTACAAATCACCAATAACTCCCAAGAAAAATTCAGCACCAAAAACAGTTATTTAACACATTAAGGAAGAATAAAAAATTGAATTTTGATAATAATAAAACGTTTCAAATGATTTTTACTTTATTTTATCATTATATTATAACATTTACTCAAAATAATAAAATAAATCTAACAGTCACTTATTCCAAGAAATTTTTTATGTTTAGAATAACTATTATTTTTTCATTTTTTGTTCAATTTATAAAATATCATCCCCTAAGAAAAAGAAAATAATATTTGGGAGTTATATTCTAAAATATGGGAATGGTAACATCATTTCAATAAAATAGAAAAGTAAATATGTAATTATTAGGAAAAAATCATCATTCCCAAAAAAATTTACCAGATAACCATAATTCGTCCTTATATTATAAAAATTAATCAATATTTTGAGTAAAGAGGATAGATTGTTCTTTATTTGGTATATGTCATTAATAAAAACCCATTTATTCCACATAAATATCAATTACAATGATTATTTTCATTTACACATATAAAATAATTGAGTTTATATTAATTTTTTTTCTAATATATCAAAATTAATTTTTACCAAATTTGTGTTCTCTCATATAAACTCCCCAACATCCAGCTCTATAATATCACACATTATTTTAAAAAACTAGCTATAGTGTTTATATAATTTTATGGCCTGACTTTAATTGACCCTAAATACCATGAATACCTGCATTAAAAAATTATAAATTTTGATTTTTTTAGGTTGAAATTTAAATTGGGAAAAAACATTTAAACCATTCAAATATCATGAATTATTGAGATGATCTTTGTTTGAAACATTCTTCATTCCATGAATATTACATTCTCTATTAACCTAATATTGATGTTATTCAATGAAAAAATTACCTTTTCTTTACATTTCATGTATATTTAATTAAATGAGTATTAATAAATGTCTATTTGTATAATAATTGTTCATCTACATAATAGTTTTTTAATTTTTTCATTTGATTTTTTTGAATCAAAAGGTCATAGTTGTTCCCTTCAATGATAAGAACATTGATGTATCGCAAAAATATTCAAAAACATATTTCTAATATAATCAAATTATGTCAAATAATAAGAAATTGATGATACATAATATCTAGTTCTTGATTGTTATAATAGAATATCCTCCATCTTATGATGTTCAAAAGTTTTAATCAGTATAATGGGAGAATATATAGAAAAACATATAAGTAATAATTCACCATTTTTCATGTCATTGGATATTTTTTCCTATATACATATGTATTAATCATTAGACATGATATTACTATTAATGAATATCAGGATTCATATACATTTATGTTACTAAAAAATGATTAATTATATATAATTTGTTTTAAATATGTGTGATGTGAAAGATAATTATAACACATTTTTTATTAATAGATAAAATTTCATTCTGTTAAAAATTAATCCCACTATATAGAACAAAATAAAAAATAAAAAATGAGAAATAATATAAAATATATAATATTTGATTAACACGATATCATAAGATTATTTCACCTGAAAAAAATAATATTGAAACATAATGATTGGAGTTAATATTCATAATCAGATAGAATAATATTGATCCTTGATAAAAAAAACAATAGAGTAAATTTTTTTATAAAATATGAGGTATTTATAGTATGTATAAAACAATTATTATAATTGTTCATTATAAACATTTGTAACATGTAATCTATAATGTGAATGTTAGTATCAATGATTATTAAATATTATTAGGAGAATTAAATGATTGAATAGGGATAAATAATTGCATCAACTAATAATATCATTCCAAATAAAACTCATTTTCCAATGCTTAGTAGGGAGTTATCATCACCAGGTTTCAAACATGAGATATACCTAAAAAATCATCCAAATTTGATGCTTGATTATAATTGATTACATGAAAATTCCTATTATTATAAATTACCACTGTATGGATGTTAGATGAATCATTTCATGAAGGTACTGCCATCACAGTCCATACCATTAGGGTGTGTGATGGTAGGATAAGGGGTTATGTATTTAAGAATTTGTTTTATAATGGTGTAATTTTTTTCAAAATAAATAGTATTTTCTTAAATAACATTTTCACCATTATTTTATTAAATAAAATTTTCATAAACAATAGACGAATATGACCAATAGATTTTTGGATATAAATAAAACATAGTATTAGTTTTGGAAAATATAGAATTTCAATTATAATACAAATTTTTTATATATTCAGTGACCTTAAAAAAATTTATTTAAAAACTAATATAAAATGTTTTTATTTATTATATATGATAATATAATTTAAAATTCCCAAAATATTATTAATTAGAAAAAAATAAGGTATTTTATAAAAACTTGTATTTTAAAATAAATATATTTAAGCTAAAAAATTAATAATCATATATAATGAAAATTCTATTTATAAAATAAATAATATTTTCGAAATAATCTTGCTGATATTATTCAATGGTAATTTTTATAAAATTTTTTAATTTATACAATATTTTCCAAATAATACCATGATGAATATAATTTTTTTACTATGAAATCATAATGCAAATACAGTTATATAGTAAATTCTATAAATTAATTTCAATATTAAAAATTATGTATTTCAATAATATAACTAATATTAATGTGATAATAAAATTTTTCTATAACTGTAACGAAGCCTCTAAAAACTAATTGTTATATGAAGAATTTAAAAGTAATTCTTTATTAACATTTCTCACATCCACCATATGAATGATAAAATATTATAGAATTTGGTTCCAAAAATAAATATATATTTAAAAAAATGTTTTTAAAAAACAAATTAAGTAAAATAGTGAAAACATTATGTAAAATGGATTTGAATTTGTTATGAACTAGGTATCTAGGGACTATGTTTTGAGATTAATAAATAATCCTCTATATTTTTTTACAAATACCCACACATTCTCCCACTACATCTTTCTCTATTTCATTTATCAATTTTCCCATTTTATATCTATAGATCCCTCCTGTGTATTTTTTATGGTTCAAAGGAGGTTCTCTAAATCATTAATAATGAATATATTAGGATAATGGATATATCCATCTCAATTAATTACAAGATAATATTTTGTTATCCAACATTTGATATCCAATATTATTTGTAATTTGGTGTCCATACATAACATATACAGTTCAAATTATTACCTAGTAATATTATTCCACCCTTCAATCTCATTAAACTATTCCATGATTTTTTCTTGTACCCCCAAAATACTGCTTGAAATATTCAGGGATTTTCCATTCCATATCATTGTTTTATAAATACACATATTTATTTTTATTCAGGGGTATTAAAATATATTTCATAATAAGTCATTGATTCGGGACCTCATTGTATTAAACACACGTTCCTTACTTGTGAGATTGAAATACTGAAATATGTTCTTATTTTATATGATCGATACAGAACATGTAATGTTTGACATTTGAAGGGTGTACCTTGATAATTTTGTATCGCATTGGGTAATGTTTACAAATCATTTTATACCCTTTTTATTTCATTGGTGGTAATTTTATGAATTTTGTTTTGTAATGTATTTTATTTTTAGCCTCAACTTATTATAATTATGTCAAATTTAATTTAGATGTCAAATTCTATTGATACCTTTATTTTAAGATGTTTTATAATCCCTTGATTCCATGATAGTATGTATTATTGTCACAAAAATATTGTATCATGGTATGCTGAATGATGCAAAAATATTACATACAGTCATTCTATTCAATAATTATTTACAAAAATGGTTTTATAGATCACCCATTCCTTTTTTTATCCATATGTTTTCCTATGAATTGTTATGAGTTAAATGGATACAAGGAGTTCTTAATTGATATTTAATAAAATAATATTTTATTTTATTTTAATTGAATTACTTATACATCTAATTTCCAAATTAATGAAAACAAATTGAATTTCTAGGAATATATTTTTTGGATCCTTACATTAAAAATCTAGTGATTAGAGTATTTGAAATAGTGATTATTTTGATTTAGTATCTTAGAAAGGCCCAGTAATATTAATGGAATCAAATTCTGAATAAATCATTTGATAAGACTAAATATATGAAAACGTCACTAATTATTGGTGAATTATAGAGTTTCTAATTTCTGTGAAATTACAGACCTATCTGGATAATGTAATATGTATATGGTTGTTGTACAAATGTTCTATTGGATAATCACATTTTAAATGGATGGTTGGTCATTGAATCAATCTTTATTTATTATCTGGTAAGTGGGTGTAGACTATACACTTTTCTTGACACTCTTGGAGGATATACTTCAATTAATTCATTTTATTATCCCAACAATTATGATGGATATGAATTAAATGATATCTTTGCGAATTACTAAGAAATATAACACATATAACCTAAAATAAAAGATAATGATTCATTACATTGTGTATATATGTCATTACTTCTATGAAATGTAGTTACCATAATTATATTCTTATTGAATGATTTATCCCTATCCTAAACATTCCATTATTTTAGAAAATGGTGTGCAATGGGATACATATTTTTAGAAACAAGTGTGTTGAGACATGTAATTAATACCCTTATTAAATTCACCATATTAGGAAAATGTGAGTTAGTATCTTCATGACAGTATTATGACAACATTACCATGTCATGATAAAAAAATGAATCATGTCTCACACCCATATTATCCACAGAAATAAGAAGTTATAGTTAATTACATTATGTACCAATTTTTAAAAAATTGGATCTTCTAATTCTATAATCATTGAGAAAGGAGTTAAATACATGGAGAAGATACTACCTATCCTTGAAATATCTTTGTAGGATAAATTAATACTAGAAAATAGTTTCTAATATGGAGAAGAAGATCAATGAGAGAAAGAAGTCAAAAATTATATCCCAAATTAGGGCATTGAATCAAGGGAATGACAATGATTCAATTATATAAAATTCAATAATGTTTTTTTGAGGCACTATACAAAAAAATAGAGATATTATTCTGTAGACAATTGTAAAATGTTCATGAATCCACTAAGAGGTATAAAGAATACATTTTTATTTATTAAATTGCATGAAATATCCATAAAGATAAATAATAAAATTACCATGGAAATATTATTTACTGGATAAAGAAATGTTTTTGAAAATCAATACTAATTCAATATATTTATATATATAACTAAATTTTTCATTATTATCATAAACTCCAAATTGACATCTGTGATTATGATTTCATTTTAGAACAGAAGATAATAAATGGATGGTGAAGTTTATCTCCAGAGGGTCATTAATCAAATTTTTGGAATGCAAGAGAGTATGAATACATACTCTTCAATAATGTTAAGATTAGTTTCCAAAAAAATTCATCAATGGTACTTGAAGAGGGTTCAAATATATAAATTATTAAATGAAAGATAACTAATTAAAAATAAATATTGAAATTACAACTGATGTAATAAATGAAAATATATTCCTAGTTAATCCCTGGTCTTTCACATAATGATTCTACTTTATAGAACATATAACATATTCAATCAATTTCACTATCAAAAGTGTTTTAAAATATAATTGATGATAGAAATCATTGATTCTAGGATTTTGGGAGATGGTTTATGGTTCCAAAAATACTGAGGTGGTTCGTAACAGTGCATTAGAGATTTGTGTGATTTTTAGTCATTACATAATAATAAACATGATATATTTTAGTTTTATACATTATTTTATATAGTACAATTTCAATATAGATATTAAAACAGAATAATAAAACATCTTTGTCGAGTTAATTATTGAAAATATATAGTTAAATTATTTACTCACAATTTTATAATTACTCCCAACAAAATATTTTTGGGATAAATAACCCAAAAAACCTTGAAATACTACCTTTATTGGTATTAAATTTTTATGAGGAATGGATTGGATGTCCATATATTGATACAAATTTATTTATTTTGGAATGAAAATGACTTTCCTTGCCAAAAAAATAATTTAAATATGTAAAGTTGTAAGATAAAGATTACTGTTCTTTGGAAAAATATTTGCAATCACTGATATTATTTTTTATGAGAAATCATATCAATCTAAAATTATTGAGACAAAATACTAGATCACTCTTGATGAAATTTCAACTGTAATGGATTATAATGATTTATTCCCTAAGGATGTACCTTATCTTCCTCTTAATTAATTGATTGAGTACTTCATTGACAATATACCTAGAGCTCTACTAATATCCATGATACTATATATAATGGACACTATAATGAAACAAATACTTAACTAGAATCCACAAGAGAATATATATAAGTTCTTTATAAGAAAATCTTCATTATCATGTGGTGAACTCGTTCTATTTATTAAAAAAATTATAGGTGGATTCATGTTGTCATTGAATATTGTGATCATTATAAGATTATAATAAATGTAATGTATCCCTTTCAACAAATTGATAACTTCTTCAATCAACTATATGGGGCCTAGATCTTTTATAATCATGTTATTCAATCAAGATATTACAAAGTAAAAGATAAAAAGTATGATATTAAAAATGTTTTTTCTATATAATGTATATGAAATACTAGTTCATTGTGATTAAATTTGGACTAACAATTTATCCCATAATATTTACAGAAATGATTAATATAAGAATTTAACATTACAATGCAAATTTTTAGACTATAAGAATTATATTAATAGATAATATAATAGAGAAGTAATTGAGGATCATTTAATTATATTTATTATGATATAATGAAGATGAGAAATTAATTATTCCATTTTGAAATATTGAATTTTGAAAAAAAATATTTTAGGTGTCATGTAATCACATGTGACGGTATATATGTGGATCCATAGAAAATAGTGGTGATAATATAATGGTAATAATTATATATAAAACAAGTATTCATGGGTTCATTACATTATTTGGGTATTACTGGTGATTTATAAGAATCATCATCTGATGGTCGAGCTAGCTAACCAAGGAAACTCAGAAGGATGTAAAGTTTGTCTGGATTGATGAATGTAATGAAACGTATGTAACTGTTATAGAATAAGTTAATCACTAATCCAGTACTCAATGTAGTGACATGTTCATAGATATTCTACATCTATAGTGACATTTACTATATTAGATTGTGTTGAGTACTAATATAAAATGTTAAATTTATAGAATAATCCCCATAAAAATTAATGATTCATGAGAATAAATATATAAATAGGACATCTAGTTTGATTTATTGTTCTTCAAATTAATTATATAATTAAATTACATTAATATAGAGAATTGTGAAACATATACACATAATAAGGATCATCAAGTTTATTATCACATATAAAAGATCAACATTATACGATAAAGGTGTCTAGATCTTTTCTTGGTTTATGACTATTTAATCCATTACATTCATGGGAAGAATAAAAATTTTGTCGATTCTTAGAGTAGAATTGATCAACAAACTATATACATGAAACAAAATATGATGGAAACAATTTTCCAGGATGTACAATCAGAACTAATGTTCGATTTTCATAGGGTTACAATTGAATGCACTAGTCTATTAATCTATTGAGAACAAATATTTATAAGTAATTTAAGAAAACAAAATTATTCATTGAAAACATGAAGAGGGATATTTCAAACAGTATATCTTCATCTAGGATGTTTTGACATGTCAATATTGATAAATATATGTATAAGGGTATGATAAAATAATCACCCATACTTGTATTGATATGAAAAAATATCCATGCATTTCATCATAAGAATCTATAAGATATATAATGAAAATAAAACCATTTTGGTTCTAAACAATCAACTTATAATCTTATCGCATTTAATATATATCAATTTTTTCTTCTATGTTGATGAAATCATAGATAAATAAATTAATGATGTGGTAAGATTACATTAATTATCACAATCAATTTTATATCATTGGGATTTGAGGTATGGCTTCAAGATATGGAATTTTTTTAGTAATCAGTGGATATATTACATATATTCTTTAATTCTAACCACCCCATAAAATATGTCCAGTATTAGAGAACAATTTAGACTATAGAAGATGTGCATAAATGAGGTTAAATATATTTCCATGGATATTAGTATCAATACAGTCCCCTCGTAGAGTTCAATGACAAGTACAATTTCCATTATAGAATAAAAATGGAAAATTATTAAACTCTATATGGGAATAGGTTCATGACTATAACATGATAAGATGATTTGGTTAAAGGAAGTTGATAGGAAATGATAGTGCCCAATAGATTATAGAGAAGGCTTAAACTATTTAGTATCACATGAACATAGCATAATTTCTATATAAATTATATATGAATAATCATCAAAGAGACAAATAGTTTGAGGTTTGAGATATAGTGTTCCATGATATATCACTGAGGATTAAAGTCGTGTGGTTTGGGATGAAGTGAAAGTTATGTCATATATATGATAAACTATTATAGATTCAGTAAATCATTGCACATGTGGCCCAATGACTCAGAATCCCAACTATCCATTCTCAAGTGAATGAATTGAACCAATCTACATATTGATGACATAAATATTATACACATTACACATACTAAATCTATATGTGGTACCACTATAAAATAATCATTCACAT
Organism: Viscum album; assembly: GCA_963277665.1. Taxonomy (NCBI): domain Eukaryota; kingdom Viridiplantae; phylum Streptophyta; class Magnoliopsida; order Santalales; family Viscaceae; genus Viscum; species Viscum album. The sequence continues at coordinate 1,883,116,812 of OY728136.1, forward strand.
ATGGATAATCCAATGAATATCTTAGATAGTATAGTTTATGATATATGAAATAAAGAAAAATTACCTAGTAAAATTTATATTAGAGAACCATATGTTTTTTTTGAGCCCACAATAAAACCCAAATATGTTATGAGGAATGTACCATCTTATATTTAGGGTGTAAAATTAAATTATTTGGGAAACATTTCTAGTGGGGGGGGGGGTTTATTACCATAATGTTTATATATATAGAATTTATGATTTATAAATGTATATTTTTTAGTAAAACTATTTTTAAAAAAAATTAGTTGATTTAGAACATTAAATTTATTAAAATAATAAACCAAAAAAATATGAACAATGATAGAATGGGAAAAACTAGATTAAGACAAAATGACTAGAATATATAAAATCGGTTCATCTCAAACTCCTAGGGTTATTGTACAAGAAAACACACATTAAAAATTGAAACATAACATTATTAATGTAATATTCATTTTGAGAAATATGAATATTGAACCATTATATAAATTAATTTCAATATTAATAAATAAAATATGATTTATTTATAGTATGTAAGGAAGGATTATAACTATAAAGAATTATGATAACATAAATTATTACCATTCTGTATTATGTGTCATGACCCGTCCCCCGGGGCTTGTGCCATGATAACCCCAAGCCCACCATCCATAGGCCATGGGCTGGTGACTAGCAGAAATGGTGCAAATGCTGAAAACTGGGAAGACGTCACCCTTATAAACTGTAAACACACACAATAAGAGTACAAACTGGAAGCAAACACTAATTAAAAACTTTATACAAATGGAGTGATGAATAATAAAGGGGCTCGAAATACAAGCTCAACTATAAAGTACAAGGAAACAGAAAAAAAGTACAAGTAAAAAAGGTAAACATATAATGAATCATGCAGCAGAATGTCCTAACTGAAGGGTAGGTAAAGAAGGCCCCCATAGCACTCCTCATCCATCAATCTTCTTTGAGTACTATCACACCATTTGGTCCACCTATGGGTACCATCCAGTCCAGTCCACTCAGCCACGGTCAGTACTTTCCATCGTCTGCAACCAACACAACGAGGTGCCAGCAAAGCCCGTACAGGGGTGGGTATAAAGATACTCAGTAAGGCCCTCAAGACTCTCAATGTCTCACAAAATCCAACAAGGATAAACCTCAAAGTATAAAATCAGCAGATAAACCCAGTTAGGTTTATATCCATACGTATACCTAAGTTATATAGTAATCCATCTAAATCATGAGGAAACACAAGAGTTACTGACTCAGCTTACATAGGTATACAACTTATGTTAAGAAAATAGAGATTATCAGATGTATCCCCTGAGTCACCAATGCTATTGGACCCACACATGATCCAGGACCAGCTGTTAGAACTGTCGGGCCCACACAAGATCCATGAAAAGTTGTTAGAGCTGTCAGACCCACACAAGATCCAGAACTAACTAAGCTGTCGAACCCACACATGATCCAAGACCATCTATTCATTCAGACCCACACAGGATATAGGAATAGATGTAAGAACTGTCAGACCCACACATGATCCAGGAATAGTAGTCAGAGTTATCAGACCCACATAGGTTCCAGGAACAGTCGTCAGAGCGCAGCTATCCATAGGGTTTCGAAAAGCATGCATGATTCTGGGAGGGTATGCTCCTCAAGCCAAATTTTGATAAATCAACTTACTCATTTTCCAATGTTGAGGTATCCTGATGTTCCTTCTCATCAAAAGAAACCCAACACGACATCATGTTCATCAATCAAATTCCCGTTCTGAGAGTTAATTGCTTTTTCGTTCCAAGGGCCCTGTTTGAATTAAGTTCAAACCAAACCAAACATACACCAGCTACATCCAAACCTCAAGTGGAGTATTCCAAAAGAACCTTCTCACTCCATGCTTTCTGTCTCCATAGAAGGTACGTCAATCAGAAACTTGTAGCCCATGTTGTGGGTGAGAAGGTGAAATCATGTCAAACGGGTCCGGGTCCGGTCCGACGCCGTCGGATAGACCTGGCTCGACACGGGTCCGGACTGGGGTCTGACCCGGACTGCGGGTCCAACCTGGCCGGTGTGTCCGACCCGGCCCGTGGTGGAAGCCCGTCTCATGGGTCCCACCGGGCCCATGGGGGCGGCCTAGCCCATGGGTCCGACCCGTCCCGTGGGGGCGGCCCAGCCCACTAGGGCGGCCCGTCCAGCAATGTCGGCCCAGCGCACGCTAGAGGCCTGGCCAGCGGGGGCGGCCCAGCTCGCGAAGGTAGCCTCCCCCACATTGGTGGCCCAACCCACCGTGGGTCCGGCCAACGTTGGGTCTGGCTCGGTGGCCCGACAGCCCAAAGGGGTCCGCCCTATCTGCGTCCAGGGGGAGGCTGCACCCGCTGGTTCCTGAACAACTTAGCCTTTCGGGTTGGTGGAACTTGTGTTTGGCTGGTGCTTGTGTATCACACGGGACCGAGCAGGGGTCTGTTGCTTCCGGCTGGCCAAGAGGCTAGCCGAATCCTCACGCGATACCAGTTGTGTCACGCCTCATCAGGAGGCACGACAGCTAAGGCCTCTTGTCTTCCTTGTGACTGACCTCGCGCTAACCGCTGCTACTCTGCCACGGCCAGCCCCCCAGCCATTTGGTCCCATCCGCCAGCGATCTTTCTGCGGGTCACCGGATGAGTTCAGGTGGCCCAATTCTCATTTTGGTAGAAGATTCACTTTCCTTGGGATAATTATTTTGATCTGCAAACATCTTTGACAAGAATATCTAATTCCAGTCTTATGCCACATTTTGTGTCAATTTCCACAACGAAGGTAAAGGGATTGGGTTGTGTTTGTTAGGCACGCGCCCTCAGTGTTTGGTTGATATCAAGAGGCCTAGAATTCTAGGCAATGCAGGTAAACAAAGTGCGGGTAATGAAAACAAAGTTCTACCACCTACCTCATATCGTTCATGGGTGGTGACAAGGAGGAAGTATGGACGTCATTCGTCATAGGTAAGGATGTCTCACATTGGAAGGATATCACGAGGAAACATGGAAAAGAAGGTCAGTGTTCTTTGTTGGAGATCCTTTCCTCGTTGTCATTCTATCTCTAAGAGCTCCTCCTCTCCTCAATCATCCATTCCAACAAATTAATAGCCCCCCACCCGAAAAAATAGATTATGTGGTCTATTATGTTCGTTGGAATAAATTAAAAAAGTGTCATTTAATTAATTGATGTGGCTTAATTAATTAAATGGGGTGGGTAGGCACCATTAAGTGTAAAGGAGATGCAGTGGCTCCCCCTCATTAATGAGGGGAGTTCTAGAGGCTTCCAACTCAGGTGGTCCCCACCAAAATTAATCCTCACATGGGAGGTTGAGATCAGGTGGGCCCCACAACCTTAACATCTCGTGGGAGGTTAAGGTGTGGCGGTCCCCACCCCAACTTCCACATGGTGGATATAAAAAATATTAATAAATTAAGAAAATTACTTAATTTATTTTATTATTCCCACGTATAACCCAAAACTAACATTCATTCCCGACCATCTGCTGTCGATGTGAAAGTCTTTTTAAGAAAATACTCGCACTTCGTGTTCAATGGTGCCCTCAGATTTCATTTATGTGCACCGGTTCAAAAGTAATAAAATCCCACTCGTAAATTTACAAAACCTACCCAAAAAAACATCATAAATTGATTCTGGGCACACAAGGCCTCAGAATCACACACCATATGTTTTCTCAGACTCATAAAACTCCACGAATTTACGAAAAAAAATATATTTCCATGGAATTTCCGGGTCTTTACATTCTCCCAACCTTAGGGCTTTACGTTACCGTAAGCTACAACTTAATCTATGTGAACAAATGGGGGTACTCAGCATGCTTCTAAGACTCCCGCTCCCATGTGCAATCCTAGAGGTTCCCATGCTGCCAGTGAACACACACTCGAGGTATCGACCGTCTATGTAGTACTCCCTCATATCGATCCTCAATCTCCACGGGAACCTCCGTAAATGTTTCCCCATCGTCGACGTCTAGATCTCCATGGTCAATGATGTGTGAAGGTTCATGCACATATCTCTTCACCTAGGATACATGGAAGATATCGTCCACCCAGTGCAACTGAGGTGTTAGAGCTAAGCGGTAAGCCACCTTGCCAACTCTGTTGAGGACTTGAAAAGGTCTGATGAATCGTGGAGATAACTTGCTGCATCAGCCAAATCTCTATAGACCTCGTCGATGTGAGACCCAATGAAAGACGTGGTCGGCATCCTAAAACTCCAGAGGTCTCTATCTCCTTTTAGCATTCGACTTCTCTCTGCTCTGTGCAGTCTTCATCTGCTCCATGATGATTTGCACCTTCTTCGTGGTAGCTTGTACCATCTCAGGTCCCACAAGTGCTGACTCCCCTGGGTCAGTCCAGCACATTGGTGATCTACAAGGTCATTCGTACAATGCCTCAAAAGGTGTCATCCCTATAGTAGAGTGATAACTGTTGTTTTAGGAAAACTGTACCATGGGTAATTGATCCTCCCAGCTATGACCGATGTCAAGGACAGAAGCACAGAGCATGTCCTAGAGGGTCTGAATGGTTATCTGAGTCTGGCCATCTGTCTGAGGATGGATGTATGTGCTCATACGTAGCTACGTCATGAAAGCCTCCAGCAACCCCTTCCATGGTCGGGAAGTAGACCACATGTCATAGTCTAAGACAATAGAGTAAGGTACTCCATGTAGCCGCACAATCTCCTACACGTAGAGGCGTCTCAATCTATATACTAAACCTTTCTCTTTGATCGGTAGGAAGTCGGCCGACATGGTGAGTCGGTTGATGATCACCCAAATCAAGTCATGACCCCTAGATGTACGTGGAAGGCACGTCACGATGTCCTTGGATATCTCATCCCACTTATAATTTGGGACCTTTAATGGCTGAACCAAGCCTGCTGGTACATGGTTCTCTACCAGCACTTTCTGACAAGTGAGGCATCAAGAGACAAACTATGCTACATGCTTCTTCATACTTGTCCACCAGTGCTGTCATCGAAGGTCCAAGTACATCTTTTCCAATCATCGATGTACCCCTAGAGGGGACGTGTGAAACTCCCTAAACACATCCTCCTGAAGTGACACTGGCACCATAGTACGTCCTCTAAAGTGGATGATGTGCTCCCCACCTTTAGAAAATCTATCAGGTGATTGTCCTTTAGATATCTGATCACGACATGTCTCATAGTTTGCATCGCCATGTTGTGCTTCCTTGACTCACTGAAGGGGTGGGGGAGTGACTGTAAGAGAATGTAGAAAGGCTACTCAGTATCTATCATCAAAAGGATATCTGCAATGCGGCTAACTGCTCCGTCATATCTCCTAGTAGTTTTATACCAGACCTCCTACTGAGTGCATCTGCAACAACATTCCCCTTCCCAGGAGTATAGAATATCTAAAATTCATATTCCTAGTAGAACTAAAGCCACCAACGCTCTCTCAAATTCATGTCCTTCTGAGAGAATATATACCTAAGACTCTTGTAATCAGAGTACACAGTAAATCATTTTCCGATCCGATAGTGTTACCACATCTTCAAGGTAAATACCACTGCTGTAAAATCCATCTCATGGGTAGAATAGATCTGCTCATGCTGTCTCAGCTTCCTGGAACCTTATGTGATCACTGCTCGATCCTGCATCAGGACACACCCATGTCCGGTCCCTGATGCATCGCAGTGAACTACATACCCTACGTTGTAATGTCCCGGGTTTTTGGGGTCCATTACATTGTGGAAATCTGAAGTTGGGTTTCCTGGTCTGGGAATCTCGGTGATGTTTGGCCAAAGGGTAGGCCTACCAGTAGCCTTAGCCTACTATTAGCAGGCCTACTTTTAGATCAGTCTACTGGTAGCCGCAGCCTACCGGTAGCTCTATCTACTGGTAGCTCTGTCTTCCGGTAGCTCGATCTACTGGTAGCTGCGGCGTACAGGTTGATTGGTCTACTAGTGGCTGAAGCCTACCGGTAGCTCGGCTACCGGTGGCTGTTAGCCACTGCTAGCTGTTGGTCTACCATTGGCTCTCGCCTACCCACACGAGGTTTTTTCCAGTAGGGATCCTTTTTGCACAAATTGGGTTTTAAACCCTATTTTCACAACTTTAAGCATGTTTTAAAACTGGTAACACCCTAAATGTTTTAATTAAATATTTAATGAATTAACCTAGTGTGTTGGTCAGTTTAAACCGCTCGAACATTTAATAACGTGTGGGGCTGCGTGGTCAACCCACGACCCCCGCTCCTTACGCAGTTCCATGTTGTTATCTCAACCATCCTCGTCCCTTAAAAACTAAAGGTTTCAACATGGGTTGCATATTTTCTCGATCCCCCTGTGCTAGTAGTACCCTTCATTCAAAGGAATCGCTTTTCGTTCAGGCCATCCGCATCGCTATCCATGGAGTTCTGCGCCCAGGCTCAACGTCGATCGATCATCAACAAGTAGGGAATTTATTATTCGTCACTCCCTTTTTTGTGTATCATGCAGGGTGGAAATACCTTTGATTCTATAGAATTGGATGAACACAACCTATATAATGATAATGAACAAATTCTATAAAGAACTAAGGCGGGCTGTGATTAATGCTGCTACTCTGTTTTATGATCTTATTTTTTGAATTGTGTGGGCTTACACATACTGAAAACCATGGTTGGTTGTGGTATTTCTATGTGCACTAATGAAACCCTGGTGATGTTTTAAATGGCTTGTATTGTAGTTGTGAACTCGTGCTGTGAAAAAGAAATTGGTTAATCACGTATATCCGACTGAATAAATTGAGGCATCAAGATCATTCCTTTTTGTGATAACCCTAGTTAAAGCACACAGAAATTGAAATCGTGGAGTGTGTAAAATCTTATAATTCTGAAAATACTGGCATGAGCCTGCATAGTGGTGGTGGTTTGGTTTCTTTTACTTCACATGCCGTTTGCTGGGTGATGTGGGTTGGGATGGGATCCCCTGTTGTTATGGATTCAGTGGTTCTGAATTTTATGATCGGGTGGTTACCTTGTTTATATCAAGAATTGGGGTGGAATCCTCTATTGTTGAGAATCCTTTTGGCTCCGGGATATTGCAAATTAGGCTGTATCTTGGGGTTTTCTTTTTTAGTTGTGGATTTACGAGAGAACCGAGTATGGATGTTGTAGTTAATGCTTGACTATTTTCTTTCCTGGACTTGTGCCTATACTTACTAGTTGTCCATGTAGGTGAAAAACATAATTAAACATCACTACTGAACATGAAAACGAATGGGACAAATGGAATTTGTTGGAGAGAGTTGTGACTCGGACTTGAGTGTTGTTTGTGTTCCTTAGGCTGGCTGAAAAACCTAAACTTGGGAGAGTGCTTGTTACATATTTATATACCTGTAGTTTTTTGTTCCTTATTCACACCCCACCCATGTTGAGCACTTAGTGATGAACACCCCCATTTCATGGGGGAGGGTAGTTTTCCCCAACACTATTATTCGTGGATCGTTATAAGCTCTTTTTATGCTCCCTTTCCCAGTTAGCCTAAGAACCATTAGGTAGGGTAGTGTGGTGGTTATGGCCCAGGTGTGTGCGGGAAGCTAGTTTCCCAAGTATCTTTGGCATGAGGCCCAGGTGTCTTCAGGCGTGGTAGTGGATCTTCTAGCCCAGGTGTCTTTGGGAGTGGCGGTGGTTGTTCTGGTCTAGGTGTTTGCAAGCGTGGTTACGTGTGACAGTTGTGGCCCAGGTATTTGTGGGTGGGATTCGGTAGTGGGACTGCGTGCGGTTTTGGCCCAGATGTGTGTGGGCAGGGTGTGTTAGTGGGACTGCAGTGAGAATGGCAGGATTGGTTCGATGCGTAGGATGTCTCCAATAACCAGTGGGAAAGTGGTGCGGGGTACCCAAACATCGATGTGTTATTAAATATATTACATGACTTGCGTTATTTGGGGAGTGTGCCATGGGGAGGCTTGGGTGGATAGTTTACCTTGTTTGGTGTTTGGTTTACTCTTTTTCTCATGGGAATTTAGTACACTCCCCCACTTGTTCATGAGAGTCTTTGGTTTACCTACTGAGTATACATGTATGCTCACCCTACGTATATAAAACTGTTTTCATGTTTCTAGGAGGAATTCAGGGATCACGCGGGATCATACTATCTCGGACCTTTAGGGTAGTTGCAGTTCCTTTTTTTCTTTCTTCGGTACTTTACCCTTGTATTTACTTTGTACCTTTTTGGTTTTTACTTTTGTAACATGCATTGGGAATGGTTCGTGGCTTTACTTTTACTTTCTGCTTTTGGTGTTGTTTGGATTTACCATCTTTTCTCTCGATCATATTAAAAGAAAGTGGGTAATTCATTCCATTTAGTGTGTGATTCTATACCCTTGGTGCTAGTCACCACTCTGGGACCTATTGAGGGCGGGTTTCGGGGATCATTATATCTCCTTCAACATAAACAAGGAAAGGCCTAGAAATCTGTTGACCCTTCCCTCCTTTTGGTGATGTTGGGTCGTGACAGAATGCTATCAGAGCTTATGGTTGAGAGATATGATGGAGTCTGGAGTTAGGCACAATGAGGATTTCATGGGAGGTAGGGGAATAGTTTTGGGTTACCTTGATGCGTGAATTAGGCCAGGGAAGACCGGCTAGGACATGAGATTTTAGGGCACCCCCGTGATCTGATGCAATGAATCTGGACCTACCGAACGACCAAGTGAGGCAATGATGATTGTAGGGTGGAGAGCTTAGGAAAGGTACATGCATCATAATGACTTGCATTCTCGTGTTTCTGGGGTCTCTTGGGAATTATGAATAAATAATATGTTTTATTAGTTTTAAGAACAATATTCTGCACTACATGGGCTTAGGAATTCCTTGTTTACCATGCAGCTATGGCACCTGGAAAGCGACCACATTTGGTCCGGGCGATCAAGGCCATGAAGACTACCTTGGTGGATCGGCAGAGTGCTGATCGAGAGGAGGAGGACAACCAGTGGCAGAAGACACATCGGGCCTTCCAGCGACAGACCCTCAAAAAGTATGAGGGCAGCACCTCTTATATGAAGACAGAGGGCTGGATGGAGGAGATAGTGATAGACTTCAGCTTGATCTGGGATCCGACCGAGTACTGGGTTCCTTTGGCCGTCAGCCAAATGTGGGGAGTGATGCGTCAGTGGTGGATGATTTACCTTGGGGAGAGGAGAGAGGATGAGTTGGCATGGGCTGTTTTCGAGAGGGAGTTCTGGGCGGAATTCCTCTCTTCGACGATGAAGGCAGAAAAGAGACAAGAGCTACTCTCCCTCTAGAATGGCAGTATGTCATTGAGGGAGCTAGGAATCAAGTTCAAGTACCTCCTACATTTTTTTCCGGACCACTTTCCCAATGGGGAGTCTTGGGAAAGAGGTTCAGAGGAGGCGCTCCGACACTCCCTCCAGTATGCTGTTACCCCCATTACAATGCTGACATACTTGGAGGTCTAGAAGAAAGCCGAAGTGGTGGAGAGGATGCACGCATTAGGAGGTGTGTCATGAGAGGGGATCCAGCTGAGACCATCGAAGGGGAAGGACGTCTGCACCAGGCCTCCAGCGTCAGGACCCTCTAGGTTCCGACCAGCAGGGAGAAAGCTGCAGTAGTTCCAGTTCCATTCCACTGGTCCTCGCCCTTTTCCTTCGGGCCCGGGACCGCGGTGCTTCGTCTGTGGGAGCAATGGACATCTCCGGAGTCAGTTCTCGGACCGGGTATAGTACGGCGGTGCAAGACAACTCCAGCACCCACCCTAGAAGTAGCTTCCATCCAGGCCTTTCCAGCAGCAGCAGTTGGGACAGCGAGCTCCCGCTCCTCCAAGGGCAGACATAGGAGGAGGAGGTCGACCGCAGTGCGCTCCTCAGGGAACTCGACCAGGGCATGGTCGGGGAGGTGTCCGACAGTCGAGGGGAAGAAGAGTTGGGCGTGGACAGTTACATGGTGCAGAAGAAGCAGTTCCAGTAGGGATGATGGTTGTTCGAGGTACAATCAGTTTGTTCATTACCCTTGCTTATGAGTTGTTCGATACAGGAGCATCACACTCATTTGTTGCACCTAGTCTAGCTCGTGCCTTAGGTCTAGATGCCAAGAGACTTCTAGTGCCCCTAGTGCTGATCACACCAGTCGGAGGTCTAGCTGACTTGTTATTTGTTTGTCAAGGATGTAGACTGATGATAGGGCCACATCAGTTGGTTAGGGATCATCTTCTACTACATATATAGCCATACAATGTCATCCTAGGCATCTAATGGCTATTCTATGTGTGTGCCATCATCGACTGCTTTCGAGGAAGGGTAGTGTTCTCATACATGGGTGGGCGGTGTGTTACATTCACCAATGAGCGGAGCAATCAGAAGGCCAATAGGCGAGAGAAACCCCTCCTCTCCTTGTTAGCTGAGCTCTCAGTATAGTCAGTAGATGCTGAGGTGGTGGAGGTTCTTGAGATCGTCCAAGAGTTTATGGGAATCTTTCCTAAGGAGGTGACAACTCTACCCCCTACGGAATATCGAGTTTGGGATAGACATGCATCCTGATGCTAGTCCGATCTCGATGGCTCCTTACCGGATGGCACCTTCGGAGCTACGGGAGTTGCGGATTCAGATTGACGATTTGATGAAGAGGGGTTATGTTCAACCGAGTGCTTCACCGTGGGGTGCTCCAGTATTCTTTGCAAAGAAGGAAGATGGTGGTCTCAGGTTGTTCATAGACTACATGAGGCTGAATCAAGTGACCATCAAGAATCGCAACCCTCTTCCGAGGATAGACGATCTTTTCGACCAGCTGAAAGGGGCAGGATGGTTCTCAAAGATTGACATGCAGTCTGGGTACCACCAGGTGAGATTGAAGGATGGACACACTCCGAAGAAGGCGTTTAGTTGCATATATGGACACTTCGAGTTCGTAGTCATGCCTTTCGGTGCTACGAATGCCCCGTCTGTGTTCATGAAGCTTATGAACTCCGTCATCCGGATGTACCCGGATCGGTTCGTGGTTGTGTTGATCGATGAAATCCTGATCTAGTTGAGATCATAGGAGGACCATGTGGAGCACCTGAGGACGGTTTTGGAGGTCCTCCGACAGCACTAGCTCTATGGGAAGTTGTCAAAATGCAAATTCTAGACAGGAGAAGTGTACTTCCTCGGGAACGTGTTGTCTGAGAAGGGGGTAGTGGTGGACCCATAAAAGGATGAGGTAGTTGTTTCTTGGGAAACACCCAAGAATGTGGATGAGGTTAGTAGTTTACTCTGACTGGTAGGTTAATATCGGAGGTTCATACCCAACTTCTCCTGAGTTGCAGCCCCTTTGATAGCCCTGAGCATGAAAGACCAGGTTTTCATGTGGAGTGAGTAGTGTGAGTCAGCCTTCTGCTATCTGAAGGGGAAGTTGGTTAGTGCCCTAGTGCTGAGATTACATGAAGAAGGGGTGGCTTATGAGGTGTTCTGTGATGCTTCATGACAAGGCCTGGGATGTGTGTGGATGTATTGACAAGGGGTGATCATATATGGGTCTAGAAAGCTACACCCTAATGAGCGTAATTATGCCACCCATGACTTGGAGCTTGTAGCGGTTGTTTTTTCACTTAAGTTATGGCGGCACTACCTCATCGGAGAATGCTTTGTGGTCTTCATAGATCAAAAAACCTTGAGGTATATCTTCTCCCAGCGGGACCTAAACTTTCGGCAGCGGAGGGGGATGGAGTTCCTCTAGGATTATGACTTCGAGATCACCTACACATCAGGGAAGGTGAATGTAGTGGCTGATGCCTTGAGCAGGAGATCACAGAGTGATGCGGTCTGAGATTCGGCAGACATCTAGAAGGAAATGGAGGAGTTGAATGCCTTACACCTGGATGCGAGGATGGATAGTGGTATAGATTGCATGTATCAGATGGAAGTACATCCATCTTTGTTTCATCAAGTGGAGGAATCTCAGTGGGGAGACCCAGAGTGCGATGTGATGCACGACCGAGTTGACCAGGGAAGAGCTCTGTAAGGATGGAAGAGGGTGGCCAAAACATGATGCTTTTTTAGGGAATTCTGTTTGTTCTAGAGGCGATGTGTGGTAAGGTTCTCAGTGAGTTCCACAACTCACCCCTACCAGTACACCTTGGAGTGTCCAAGATTTACCAGGTAATGAAGAGACAGTTTTGGTGGCCCGGAGTAAATTGAGCAGTGGTACAGTTTGTGGCCAAGTTCATAGTGTGTCAACAAATGAAGGCTGAACACCGAGTTCCAGGTGGCCTACTGTAGTCTTTAGATGTCCCCAAATGGAAGTGGGATGACATCTCGTCGGATTTCATCATGGAACTACCCAATGTCCAAGGGGGATACAACACCATCTGGGTGGTCATGGGCTGGTGGACAAAATCGGCTCACTTTCTGGTGATTAATGAGTCGAGTGCAATGGATGCTTTGGCACGAATGTACGTGGATGAGGTGGTGCAGTTGCAGGAGTTCCGAGGTCTATAGTCTCGGATAGGGATGCACGGTTTACCTCGTGAGCCTGGAGAGGATTTCAACATACTTTTGGCACCCAGCTGGGCATTATAACTACATTCCATCCCTAGAAAGATGGACATCTAGAGCGCACCATCCAGACCTTGGAGGATATGCTATGGGAATGTGTTCTGGACTCAGAAGGATCATGGGTGTGATACTTGCCTCTGGTAGAGTTTGCCTAAAATAATAGCTATCACTATACCATTGGTATGACCCATTTTGAAGCCATATACGGGAGGCCATTCCGTTCACCTGTGTGTTGGACCGAAGTAGGAGAGGCATGCATCCTTGTCTGGGAGGTGGTGCAGAGCACGACATAGAAGGTTCAGCTCATACGGGAAAGGATAAAGGCATCCCAGGACCGACAGATGTCTTATACTGTTACTAGGAGGAGGCCCTTGGAGTTTGAGGTTGGAGACCACATTTTATATAAGGTCTCCCCTCGGCGTGGACAATAGAGGCTCGGAAAAGGGAATACGATTTCTCTGAGGTTTATTGGACCCCTCGAAGTGTTGCGGCGGGTTTGTGAGGTATCTTATCAGCTAGCGCTACCACCGCCACTACTGAGGATACATGATGTATTCCATGTGTCCCAGATTCATAATTACATGCACGACGATTCACACGTCCTTGATTGGGGAGAGCTAGACATCGAGGATGACATGACTTTTGTGGAAATACTAGTGATGATCGAGGATTATTAGGAGAAGGTGCCCTGTGGCCAAACCATCCCCTTGGTTCTTGTGTTACGGAGACATGGTGGCTTGAGGAGAGTACGTGGGAGAGGGAAGCACAGAAGTGTGCCTAGTACCCAGAGTTGTTTTCAGTTTTGTAATGTTCGATTTATAGCTATTGTGGTAGAACATTTTACCTTTTTGGCTATGAAATACTGGTTTTCTTTCCACTGAATGTGTGTGAAAAGTCCTGGATATGGGGAGGGGAGTACCCGACCCCAAAAAAAGACGAATTATGGTGGATGCAATTAAACCCGTGCGGGCGAGTCAGTGCCGCCCAAAGTGGATAATATCTTGACATGGGGAAAGAGACTCCCCAACCCACATGGATGGGATGTTTGAAATGGTATGTTGCTTGGTTCTTGACAGAAAGGAGTTCTTAGTTAATAATGAGGTTCCCTCCTGAGAGGTATCTTTCTCTGTGATTGTTCGGACTCTCTATTTTCTTCTAGGTTGTTTTGATTCTTGAGGACGAGAATCGTTTAAGAGGTATCAGATGTAATGGACCGGGTTTTTGGGGTCCATTAATTTTTGAAAATCTCATGTTGGGTTTTCAGGTCTAGTAATCTTGGTGAAGTTTTGCCTAACAGTAGGCCTACCGGTAGCCTTAGCCTACCAATAACAGGCCTACTGGTAACTCGGTCTATTTGTAGCTGCATCCTACTTGTAGATCTGTCTACCGATAGCTCGGTCTTCCGGTAGCTGCAGCTACCGGTATCTCTATCTACCGGTATCTTGGTCTATCAGTAGCTGCAGCTTATCAGTAGCTCTCAACTACAGGTGGATCTCGGCTACCCACGCAGGGTTTTTTCCAGTAGCACTCCTTTTTGCGCAAATTGGGTTTTAAACCCTATTTTGACCCCTTTAAGCGTGTTTTAAATCCCGATAACACCCATAAATTTTTTAATTAAATATTTAATGAATTAACCAGGTGTATTCGTCGGTTTAAACTACCCATCCCTTTAAAAACGTGTGGGGCCACGTGGTAAAACAACGACCCCCGCTTCTTACGCGGTTCCATGTTGTTATCTCAACCGTCCTCGACCCTTATATACAAAATGGTTCGCCATGGGTTTCTTATTTTCTCGATCACCTTGTCTTAGTATTACCCTTCGTTCAGAAGAACCAATTTTCGTTCAGGCGAGCCACATCGCTATCTGTGGAGTTCCGCGCCTAGGCTCAGCGTCGATCGTTGATCAACAAGTAGGTAATTTCTCCTTCGTCTCTCCCTTTTTTGTGTATCATTCGAGGTGGGCATGCATTTGATTCTGTATAATTGGATGAACCAAACCTAAATAATGATAATCAACGGATTATATAAAGAAATAAGGGGTGTTGTGATTGATGATGTTGTTATGTTTTATGATCTTCTTTTCTGAATTGTGTGGGGTTACACCTACTGAAAACCATGGTCGTTGGTGGTCATTCTTAGTGCACTAATGAACCCCTGGTGTTGTTTTTAATGGGTTGTTTTGTAGTTGTGAACTCGTTCCATGAAAAGGAAATTGGTTAATCACGTATATCCGGCTGAATAAACTGAGGCATCAGGATCAATACTTTCTGTGATCACCTCGGTTAATGCACACAGAAATTGAAATCATGGATTGTACTAAATCATATAATTCTGAAAATAATGGCATGGGCCTTCTTAGTGGAGGTGGTTTGGTTGCTTTTACTTCATAGGTTGTTTTCTGGGTGATGTGGGTTGGGATGTGATCCCCTATTGTTTTGGATTTAGTGGTTGTGAATTTTAAGATTTGGTGGTTACCTTGTTTATATCATGAATTGGGGTGGAATACTCTATTGTTGAGAAACATTTTGGCTCCTGGATATTGGACATGGGGCTGTATCTTGGGGTTTTCGTTGGTTTTTGTGGATTTATGAGTGAACTGGGTGTGGATGTTGTAGTTAATTCTTGACTTTTTTCTTTCTTTGACTTGTGCCTATGCTTACTAGTTGCCCAAGTAGGTGAAGAACTTAATTAAACATCACTACTGAACATAAAAACGAATGGGACAAATGGATTTTGTTGGAGAGAGTTGTGACTCGTACTTGAGTGTTGTTTTAGTTCCTTAGGCTGGCTGAAAAACCTAAACATGGGAGAGATCTTGTTACCTATATATATACTTTTAGTTTTGTGGTTCTTATTCGCACCCCACCCAAATTGACCACTTAGTCCCGAACACCTCCATTTCATGGGGGAGGCTGTTTTCCCAATACTATTATTAGTGGCTGGTTATTAGCCCCTTTTCTTATCCCTTTATCGGTTAGCCCAAGAACCTTCGGGTGGGGTAGTGTTGTGTTTATGGCCCAGGTGTGTGTGGGAAGGTAGTTTCCCAAGTATCTTCGGGATGAGGCCCAGGTGTCTTCGGGCGTGGCAGTGGATCTTCTAGCCCAGGTGTCTTCGAGCGTGGCGGTGGTTGTTATGTCCTAGGTGTTTGCAGGCATGGTTACATGTGACAGTTGTGGACCGGGTGTTTGCGGGCGGGATTCGGCAGTGGGACTGGGTGTGGTTATGGCCCAAGTGTGTGCTGGCGGGGTGTGGCAGTGGGACTGCAGTGAGAATGGCGGGATTGGTTCGATGCATAGGATGTCTTCAATAACCAGTGGGAAAGTGGTGCAGGGTACCCAAACATCGATGTGTTGTTATATATATTACTTGAATTGCGTTATTTGGGGAGTGTGCATTGGTGAAGCTTGGGTGGATAGTTTACCTTGTTAGGTGATTGGTTTACTCTTTTTCTCATGGGTCATTAGTACGTTCCCCCACTTGTGCATGGGAGTCTTTGGTTTTCCATACTGAGTATACTTTTATGCTCACCTTACGTATTTAAAATTGCTTTCAAGTTTCTAGGAGGACTTCCTGGATCGTGCGGGACCATACTAGCTCAGACCTTTGGGGAAGTTGCAGTTGCATTTTTTCTTTCATTGGTACTTTACCCTTGTAGTCACATTGTACTTTGTGGTTTTAACTTTTCTAACTTGCATTGGTAATGGTTCTTGGCTTTTCTTTTACTTTCCTCTTTTGGTGTTGTTGGGATTTACCATCTTATCTTCTGATCCTATTAAAAGAATGAGGGTAATGACTTCCATTTAGTGTGTGATTATATACCCTTGGAGCTAGTCGCCATTCCAGGACCTATTGAGGGCGAGTTTCGAGGGTCATTATCTCTCATTCAACATAAATAAGGGCCTGACAATCTGCTGACCCTTCCCACCTTTTGGGGAAGGCGAGTCGGGACATATGCCTACCTCTAGAAGCCTCGAGATGGGGGCACTAGTCACCCATAGACTCAGCTCATGGAAGCTCTTCTGGTATCTCTCCAACAACACAAAGGGTTTCTCCTTCTTCGAAATGGTTGATAATGGTGCTGCAACTCTGGAGAATTATGATACGAACCTTCGTTAGTATCCATCCAAACCTAGGAAACCTTGTATCTCTGTCACAGTCATGGGTGGAACCCAAGAATGTACTGCTACGATGTTCGATGGATCTAATGCAACTCCAGCATCCGAGATGACATGTCCCAAGATGTGAACCTCTCAGATAAAAAACTAGAACTTCAAGTGTTTACCATAATGTTGTTTCTATTAGAGTGTGTCCAGTACTACCCGCAAATGGTTGACATGCTACTCCTCAATAGTCAAGTAATTTAGTATGTAGTCGATGAATACTACGACCAAGAGATCGAGGTAAGGATGGAAAATCATACTCATGAGTCCCATGAACACTGCAGGAGTGTTGGTTACACCGTATGGAATAACCAATAAATCGTAGTGGTCGTACCGATAACTTGAAGCCATATTCTGCACATCCTCATCTCAAACTCTGAGCTGTTGATAGCCTGATCTGAATTCTATCTTCGATAACCACCGCACATCCTTCAACTGATAAAAGAGGTCATCAATCTTCGGGAGTGGGTACTTGTTCTTCAGGGTCACCTAGTTCTGGGGACATTAGTCGACACAAAGCCTCAACCTCCCATCTGCCTTCTTGGAGAACAGAATCACGGCTGTCCTGGTAGAAACACTAGACCAGATGAATCCCTACCCTTGCAAGTCCTACAGCTATACTCGCAGCTCACGAAGCTCAACGAGAGCCATCTGATATGCTGTAGTAGTTATCGTTGTCGTCCAAGATTACATGTAAATATATAAGTCTACCTTTTTTTTATGAGGTAGTTCTGGAATATCATTATGGAAAACAACTTCATACTAGTCTACCACTATAGGATAGCTTGGAATCTCCACATCAACTACTTTGAGGGTAAGGCCAGCCAACTGATGTGTGATCAGCTGCACCCTTATCTGAGTAAGTCTGTCATACGCTGCAAAGGCTCCCTTCTCGTTGGTGAAGGTGAACATTGTCCCATCCGTTCAGACACACTGCACTTTGCGCCTAATAAAATCAATCTAAGCATGGACTGTACATAACCTACCCATACCCAAGACGATTTTTTACGTCCTCGACATATCTACGAGGAGATCCTAGCTGATGCTCTTACCTCATAGAGTATTCTCACACTGTCTTCACCTATGTGTAATCATCGAGTCTGCTCCTGTAGAATATTCTAGCCATATGGATCTAGCCAACAGATCTGTCAGAATATTCGACCTCCGAATGAGAGAGTGGAAATTAAAGAGTGACTGGAACATGTGTCTATAAGAACAATAGATATGGTAGAGTATACCCAGATCGTAACTCGAATCATCTCAGGAGCACTATGTTCGTATGCCTCAGCTTCCTAGAGCTGAGCTATCCCCTACCCACCTGATCCCTCTGATCGGGGTGTACCTCCTCTTTGTGGTGGTGGTAACACCTCAAATCGTTGTCCACCACAAGCTGCATAACCCCCTCCTCTGCCACATCCGCCTACTCCCAGCGGTCTACCTCAATCGACCCTATGCCTGTGCATGGGAGGTCCCTCAACTATCTTCTGTTCATCAGTATGGTGGGTCAGATAGTCTTGATCCATGTGTCCCTACCCACCACAAGAGTAACATTGCCCGGACGAGGGATCAATGGATCTGTCTTGTGTTCCCCACACAACTGAACCATTGTCCTGAGGTCATCCAACAGATGGTCTAGTCCGGTTGGACCTCTGTGACATCTTTCTATTAACTGCCATAGAAGACTCTGTTTCATGTCTAGTAGTGGTGGGTCTCACTGCTAGAGACTACTCTGTAAAGAAACTCTCTACTAAGAGGGACCTCTATAACACTCCCGCCTATTTCAGGATACTGATAGAGATCATCGAGGCCCTGATTTATCGCCTGAGCCCATACTAGAAGGTCCGAGCCCTAAAAAATGGGTCTCATACCATATCTGTAGAGTAGCATAAGAGGTCGGTGAACCTCTCTGAGTACTATGCCACCGTCATGCTACCCTGTTTTAGATGCAGTAGCTCCTGTATCCGCACCGCACATAGGGTGGCTGGGACAAACTCCACCTGGAACAGGCTCTCCAACTCTGCCCAGAGTAGTGTCACCTCGTCATGAACCTAGAGCATCAGGATCCACCATCTGTGTGCTTTTTTTCTAAAGGAGAATCGCGGATAGGATCGCCATAAGGTCGGCTGGTGTCCCTACAAGTCTGAAGACTCTCACCTCAGCCTCCATCCAATCCTCACCTACCTGTGGGTCCGTCTCGCCCCTGAACCAGAGTGGCCTCTAGCGCTGGGGAGGCATGCACTCTCTGCTACTATGGATGGTGGCATCAGTTGCCCAACAGGTAGTGGTACTGCCGATGCCTCCGCTGGAAAAGGTCCCTGCACTGAGGCCTCGTCGCTTGGTGGGCTATCTGTACGTACGACTCTTAAAAACCTGGATGGATGTCTACGAGAAGGAATCCTAAAAATTAACAGGTGTTCTATGATCAATAAGTTATATCTAGTGAGGTAACTCAAGGTATCATAAAGAATGATCTTGAAAACACACACGCAATCTGTGTTTTCATCCACTGAGTCAGAAATCAGATGTTCGTGTCCTGGTGTTTGGATATGTTGGCCGCCACACCAATACTGGACTCCCTGAACTGAATACCACACTTAGGACCCTTAACACTATTGATTCACAGAAAATAAAGATCAGAGTCTTGAGTTCTGCAATCAAACCGACTCATCTGATACCAATTTGACACGACCCGTCCCCTAGGGCCCGTCTCATGAATTCCCCAAGCCCGCCTTCTATAGGACAAGGGTTGGAAACTAGCACCAAAGTTGTAAATCCCTAAAATGGGAAGGCATTTCCTTTATAAACTATAAACACACACAATCAGAGTACAAACTCGTATCAAACTCTAAGTAAAAACTATATACAAATGGAGTGCTGAAAAGTAGAGGGGCCAGAAAAACATGCCCAAATGTAAAGTGTATTGAAACTGAAAAACAAGCACAACTAAATAAAGGTAAACAACTGCAGGATCGTCCACCTGGAAGTCCTACCTAATGTGTATGTATAGAAGGCCTCCACAGCACTCCACGTCCGTCCGTCTCCTCCGAGTACCGTCATGTCATCTGGTCCACCTCTGGGTACCATGCAGTCATGTCCACTATGTCTCCCAAAATCCAAAAAGGATAAATCTTAATGTATGGAATCAGCAGATAACCCCACTTAGGTATATGCCCTGTAAAATACCTAACTTATCTAGTAATCCATCTCAATCAAGAGAAAACACAAGAGTTACTTACTCATCTCACACATGTATACAACTTATGTTGATATAATAGATATGATCTAAAGTATCCACTAAATCATCTAAGATGTCGGACCCACACAGGATCCAGGACCAGCAGTTAGAACTGTCGGACCCACATAGGATCTAGGAACAATAGTCAGAGCTGTCGGACGCACAAAGGATCTAGAACCAGCTAAACTGTCAGACCCACATAGGATCTCGGACCGACTATTCTTTATGACCCAAACAGGATCCAAGAACATAATTAAGAACAATCGTACCCACACAAGATCCATGAACAGTAGTCAGATCTATCAGACCCACACAGGATCCCGGAACAGTCGTCAGAGCACAGCCAGACACAGGGTTTCCAAAAGCATGATTCATTGTGGGATGGTCCTCTCCTCAAGCCAAGTGTCGATACATCAACTGCCACATTTTCCCAAGTTTATTTATCCCAAGTATATGTCTCTTGAAAAGTAACCCAACGTGACAGACGGTGCGTCAATCAGACACCCGGTCTGAGAGTTATTGGCATTTCGGTTCTGAGGTCCCGGTTGGATTTAGGATCATTCCATCCTGACCGTACCCCAAATACTTCCAAACCTCAATTGGGGTATGAAAATAAACCATCATGCTCCAATATTTCTGTCTCCACAGAGGGTACGTCAATCGGCCACCCGTAGGCCATGTTATGGGTGAAAAGGTGAAATCGGGTCAAACTGTTCCGGGTCTGGTTCGGCCCAGTCGGACTGACCCTACCCGACCTGGGTCCGGACAGGTGTCCGACCTGGTCTATAAGTCCGACCCAGACTGCAGGTCTGACCCTACCCATGGGTGCAGCCCGGCCCGCATGGGCGGCCCGACTCGAGAAGGCGGCCCGACCCACACTGGCAACCCGACTGACGCTGGGTCCGGCCCGCGCTCGGTTTTACCAGGTGGCCCGGCGGCCCGTGGGGGTATGCCTTTTCTGTGTCCAAGAGGGATGTCTCACCGCTGGTTCCCGAACGACATAGCTGTTCAGGCGGGTGGAACCGGTGCTTGGCTGGAAACGGTTGTGTCACACCCTCCTTGGCAACTCGGAAGCTCGAGACACCGGTCTCCTTCAAGATTGGTCTTGCGTAGGCCGCTGCTGTACCGCCGCGTCCAGGGGCCACAACTACTCCTCCGGCGGAACGGTTGTACTGCATCCACCATGTGATGATTCTCATCATTCCTATCCGCCAACGATCTTTCTGTGGGTCATCAAATGAGTTCTAGTGGCTCGATTCTCATTCCTGTAGAAGTCGCGCACTCCTCGAGATGTTGCCTTCGATCCACAAACATCGTCAACAAGAGTGGATCATTCCTATCTCATGCCGCATTTAGCATCAATTTCTACAAAGAAGGCAGAGGGGTCAGGCCGTGTTTGTTCGACCTGCACCCTCTGCATTAGGGTGATATCAAGCGGCTTTGAATTCTAGGCCACAAAAATAAATGAAGAACTGGGAACAAAAAACAAGTTTGAACCCCTAACTTGTATCGTTTGTTGGCGGTGATGAGGAGGAAGTATATATGTCATTCGTCTTAGTTGAGTATGTCCCACATTGGAAGGAAATCCTTAGAAAAAAGGGTGAAGATGGTCAGCGTTATTCGTTGGCATTCTTCATCGGAGAGCCATTCCTCGTTGGCGTTCTATTTCCATGTTCACTTCCACTCTCCAATCCTCTTTTCCATCAAATAAAACCCCCCAAATAATAGATTATGTGGTCTATTATGTTCTTTGGCGTAAATTCAAAAAGTGGCATTAAATTAATTGACGTGGCTTAGTTAATTGAATGGGGTGGGTTGGCACCATTAAGTGTAAAGGAGATCAAGAGGCTCCCCCTCATTAATGTGGGTAGTTCAAGAGGCTTCCAACTTGGGTGGTCTCTACGAAAATAAATCCTCACATGGGAGGTTCAGTTCAGGTGGTCCCCACCACCATAACCTCTTGTGGGAGGTTAAGGTGTGGCGGTCCCCACCCCAACTTCCACATGATTGATATAACCCATAAAAATAAATTAAAACAGGCACATAATTTATTTTATTATTCCCATGTAAAACCCAAAAACTAACTTTCATTGCCGACCATCTGCTGTCGAGGTGAAAGTCTTCTTGAGCGAATACCGGTGCTGTGAGTTCAACGGTGCCGTCAGATTTTAGTTCCGAGAAATGGTTCAAAGGTTATAAAAACTTGCTCGTAAGATTACTGAACGTACCTAAAAAACATTCATAAATTGATTCCAGGCTCACCGGGCCACAGAATCACACGCTTTCAATTTTTGAAGACTCTTAAAATTTCTATGTTTTTAGAAGAAAAAAAATTTCATCGGAATTTCTGGGTATTTACATTATGACTATTAGTTATATATCCATTATAATGATACCATTAGAATAAGTCGATGTCATGGGTAATTAAGATAGCCTTGTCAATTAGAATGGATAAATTATATATATAACGAGAAGACTCTTGGATTACAAATATCTTTTATTAAATCATGAGAGGGAGGTAGAATCTCTAGGGTTCACACTTGACCAAGCCAAAGAAATGATGAAACAAAATTATGTTTTAATCAGATCCATAAACATGTTACGTTCATGTTAGTATAAATCACGAATATATTTATTTTCTCTGAGCCCTCCACACTAATGTTCCACAACCACACTCTTTTTTGTTATGGTGAATGGTGATGTAATAAGAAGTTATCATTATGGTATTTTTATTATATATATGTTAATTTAATTAATGAAATGATCTTGTTTGGTTTTATAATATAATATTAAATAATATTTTATTTATAATAATATATATTGATACACAATTAATATTAAAAATAGAAATTTTCATAAAAAGAGAAGATGTTTTTGAAAATATAAAATTTAAAACAAATTAATGTTTATAGATTACTTAATGAAATTTATATAAAAATTATTTTCATTAAATAGTAATAAAAATGATATTTAATTAAATAATTATCATAATATAATATTGTAAAATCCATTGTTTTTTATAAGGTCAAAAAATTAATAATTTATAAAAAACTAATTTTCTATAAGTTAGGATATTTATTTAATAATTAGAATTTTATTATTTGGAAAAAAAATTTATTAAAGAGATACAATTTCTAAAATAATAATGATGAAATTAACCAATGGTGAAATTTTTATAATTTTCTATGGCAATATAATTTTTATGTACAAATTAAATACTAAAAAATATTCAATAATTATTATAAAAAAATAAAAAGAAAATTTGATGCAAAAAAGTTATAAAGAGATGCTCTGATTTTAATTTAAATATTATATTAATGTATTTTAATATGATGATATTATATTTACCAAACAAATAAAAACATTTTAATAGGTAAAGTATATTTTATTATTATTACATAACATGACTCACTTCGACAACACAAATGATATTATTTTAAGTATTTGATTTCATGAAGAACTAATTTTGTTTCAAAAATACTCTTTGGAATATACTATTGAATAAAATATTTTCTAGTATAATAAATTATTATTATATTTATTAACTAAGTGTTAATGGACTAAGTCTATAATCTAATAAATAATACTCCATATTTTGAAATATGTACCCCCTCGTTATCCCATTACTTTCCAGTCCATTTCATATAAGCCAAATTTTTTTCCCATTTTCTATTTTTATATCGTTCCCATTGAAATTTTATTTTCATCATAAGATCCTAAAATAATTTATGAAAAAACCATTCACGATAATATTTATTTCTTTCCAATTTTCAATAAAAATATATTCTTTAATAAAAAACACTTAAATTATTAAGTTTTTCTGTTCTCAAGTATTCATGGCCATCCATAGCATTTGATGTTATTCCCTATTAATGTCATACTTCTATTCTCGATCATTAATCCATTCATTTAAAATTTATGTACTTATAATATTTTTCTAAATTTTTTCTATTATTTTATATTCCATAACATTATGTTGTGAATAACCAACCCAAAATTAATTTAAGGATATTCAAATAGAAATAACTACAATCATTGATTTTGGTCCTACACATATAAAACATATATTATATACTATTGGTATTAAAATGATTAAAATCTTTTTATGTGAGTTGATTGATGAAGAACATGTAGAGTCATTCCTAAAAAGTTTTATCCCAAATTATAACACCAATTTATTCTATATTATTTAAATATGATGAGATATAGTGTTTGGTGCATTGATTGGTTATTTATGTGAACTATTATTAGGTCTTTGTAGTTATCTCAACTTTTTCTTATGATGTACTGTTTTATGTTTTTCCTAAACTAATATCACAAATTGTTTTTCTAAATACACATTATTAAGAAATTCATCCCTAATAGTATGTATGAATCTTATATTTATTTTTCCATGTCATTCCCCATATATGTAATGTCTTATTTATTTATCATGAAAACATTATTTTATTATTCCCTAATTAGGAATTATATCTCACCCATCCAAATTACATGTCCCCATATTATCATATTTAGTATTATGATTTCAATGAAACCATGTGACCTATTATAGAATTTTATGTAATGAATTTTTATTTTATTTTACATTAATGGTATATGTATTTAATCTCCAAAATACAATAAGACACTCTATTTTCTATGTATAAATTTAATTCCCCTTTTTTATAAATATAATGTATTAAAATGTATTACAATTGTGGATTTGTTTTTGAACTTATAAAATACATGTTGACATATGCTCACTTTGAAGGATGATACATTAGGTTCCCCAACATTGATATGATATAATAAAAAATTCATTACATTGTTTGACCCTTATAATAAAATAAGATGATATCTATGAAAATTGATATAAATTGAATTGAGAAACTAAAATCCAAGTATATAATGATTGATAAGTTCATTTCAAGAAATAATTGAAATATATATCAAGCGTAGTGGTTGATGACATGACTATGAAACCTTGTATATTATATTTCCTTGAAAATGGATTATATTAGGTAGTAAAAATCTATATGATAATTTTATTTTATTACACATTATCTTTTTCCTATATTAATGCATTTACATGTTGCAAGAGTACGATATCTGAATTTTGGAAAGCACTCTAAATTCCACCGAGATAGATACAATTTGGGTAAAACCCATAATGTTTTCATTTATATAAATTAATTTTTTCTAAATATAATTTCTTCAATAAATATTATTATAGTCTAATACAAATAATATTTGTCCTTATTTATTGATAAAGTGTATTTTTTCACCATATTCATGCGATTTTAACGAAAAAAAATAAATAATCAAACAGATAGGGATAATATATTGATTTAATTTTAAAATGAATAATATTTATTTATTATTTATTGTGTTGTAAATGAAGGGGATGCGGGATGATATGACTTGTACTCCAAGTAAAAATATCATATTACCCTTATATACCTTATATATTAGTCTGAAATTTATTTTTTAAATTATTTTTCTTTTTACACAATTTAATACATTCCATTAATTAATAATATTATTATTTTTAGTTTTATAGGTTATTTTTTAGAATTATTAATTTTTAGAGATAATTTTAAAAATTAGTAATATTAAAACATTACTCTTTGTATACCAACATAAAATAATTTTAGCGAAGTTGTGAAATAATGTTGGTTTTCCACATCATATTCTCTCCTTAGAGAAAATTATAAAATAAGAAAAACATTTAGAGTTCCTTTCAAGAAATAGATAATTTATCAACCTCCATCATCCCACTCAAGACCTATTTAAAATTTTATGAAATCTACTAAATTGATGAGCTGGGATTCTATAAAAGGGGAGTGATAACCAAAAATTGATAATTATATTCTATCACCCCATGTTTCATCAGTAAGTATTCACGATAAATTAATATGATAAGATCCCCACTATGGGGATTCAATTTTTGATCATATTAGAACAATGATGGCGAATCTTAAACAATGTTCAATCGATCAATATAATCAGCACATTATTACATCAAGTTTGAGGTATGTTTCTTATTATTAAACAAAATAAAATTTTTATGTTGAAATATTTTATATTTTTTTCTTATATTCCATTCATTAAGTAAATATTGTAATATTCATTAGTAATGAGAAATATTACATTTGTTCTTGGGGTTTATCCATTAAATATAATTAAAAAACCTAATACAGAATATGATCAATTCACTATAATTTTCCGAAAATAATCTCATACCATGTAGAATTACATTGAATTCTAATTATCAATGACCAAAAATTTATTTTCTTCTTTATATAATTATATCTCCCAATGTTATTTAAAAAAATTCAAATTCCCAAAATAAATTTTATGACATATAGTAATGATATTACATGTTATTGAAAATTTCATGGAGACTCATCATTTAATATTTTTTATTTAGTTTTATTGTAGTTATATAATAAATTAATATTTTTTCTAAATTTCATTAATTCTATTGTCTTGGTATAGATAATATTATTTTTCATCAAATTAATTTAGCTACTATGGTTGGTTGTATTCATATGTCCACAAAGTATGCTAGTAAAATGAAATGTATACATAATCATTTTGATATTAGACATTCCATATATCATGATTATTCTTTTATAAGAATACATAAAACCAATAATATTTTTTAAAATATAAACCCATTAACAATATAATCATACAGTCCAAATGAAAATTATTTCAAGCTCAATGTAGAGGAGCGAAAAAGATATTTATCATTAGTCTTAATGAATCATGACAAAATGATTGAAAATTAAAATTCTTTGTTTTGAATGTTTATATTAAATTTATAATGTTCTATGACCATATCAATATATATTATTTATTGATAAGAATTAATGAAAATATTTTATAGGTTTAATGGTCACAATAACTCTCCAAATATCATACTTATCTTCTATAGTAGAATAACAATGAACAGTTGAACCAAAGAGAATGATGGAGAATTTGTTTTGGAAACATTACCACAACACACTTAAAAAAGGAATGAAATATGAGTGATGAATGAATTAATGAAAAAATTTGGAGAGGATGGGTCAAAATTGAGTAGGGGGAAATCAAGAATGTTTGATGGGTTTTGTGGAGTTGGAGGTGTTATAAGGAATATCATAATAAAACTAATTGTAATTTTTTCAAGTGATGAAATTATTTTTTATATAATAATTTAAATAATAATTACTAACTACAAACTAAATTATCAATAAACTATCATTTATCATTGAGTGTAAATTAAAAAATTTACACTATAACAGTTTTCTGTTTATAATTTTAGATTAAGTAGCATAAAATAGTTTTGGTATTCATTTTCTGCTATTTATACATAAATGAAGGAAAATTACTAAATAAAATGTAAATTGTAAAAGAATAATGAAAGAAATATAATAGTAATTAATTAATACCTTTAAGGTGTTGTCAAACTAAAACAATCATTGATAGTAAGGACTATAAACATTATGCATGAATTTTTTTATAAGGTCATAATACATGAATAATATATGATAAATTTAAAATAAATAAATATGGGAAAAGGACTCTCCACAATTTAGATGGGTTCTCACATCACAATTATAAAAATTCATTTCATTGCCCAATAATATATTGTTCTACCCTCATTGGATCATTTAGTATCAGTTACTTATCAAAATTTTAACCTATCTTTATCAGCCGGGAATGTTGATTTTTTCCCATGTACCTTTTTATGTAATATAACTTTACCTTAGATAAAACTTATATTACCAAAATTAGTTAAAATTTAGAAAATACAATTGATTAAACATGAATTTCATTACATTTGAAATAATTTCACATTTGCCCATTTTTAGATTTATTATCCATCTTAAACCAATCAAGCGGACTTATTCCATGAACGGACCACCAAAACCACTTTAAAACATTTTTTCTCTTTCATAAAATCAATTTACATAATCAATAAGCTTATTCTTATCTCAGTGGAGGCATAAGAAAACATCCAATCATATTTTTTATACCTTTAAAAACAATATTATTTCTTGTAAGATCTGTTCTTATGATGAATTCATGTAAAAATTAACATAGATCCCATCAACCAATGCTGAAATCCGCATATTTATCTCCAACATACTCATTTGTTTATTTTTTCTAGTATGTTAATGATTTTTTGATAAAATAGAACATCAATACTTTAGAATAAACCTCAATTACCCCATTGATGTATCATATAAAATTTATAGAGAATTCATCATGTAATAATTATATAACATACAGTAATATTAATCATGATATTCAAGACCCCCTTGGCCATTATCTTAACCAAAATGACATAATGAATTAATCCAAAAATTAGTAGTCATTTTTACTATGTTACTCAATTCCAATATTCGTATCGACCATCCACATATCATCATACATTTTATGAGTTCATTGGATCATACTGCTTCCCATGTTTGATAGTAAGATACTCTATAAATACTTGGATCACTATGGGAGTCATTGTAACACCCCATTATTTCATAGTACATTATTCCTTCAAAATAATTCAATAACTTACACTACAGGCAACACCGAGTTCAGGCTCACCATAACTTACCAAACTAGTCGTTATGAATAGTCATACTAACTTTTTGAAATTATATAAATTTTATCTTTCAAAATGGAATTCATTTATGGATTCGGAATATAGAAATTATCTTAGGGTGAATTTTTGGTATTTTTCTGAAAAATTTCAATTTTGGATGAATAGTGAGAAAACTGAGTTATAGTTTAAACCCGAGTTTTTTTTAAAAAATTATTTATTTTATATAAATTCATTGTAGGTCAAAATAGATAAAAAATACCTATATATGTTCAATGTTATTAATTGGAGTCAGTTTATAAAATTTTTAGATATATAAATATTTTATTGAACTTTTCACTGTCTTTTACCCATCTTCTAGGAGAATTTACAAATTCACATAAAAAATAATATTACCTCTTCTATTAGTGAAATTTCAAAAATCTTAGAGACATGATTAATATCAACGAGTAATATTTGGTTCAATAAGATAAAAATAGTTTTTGACGAATAGTAACCTTTTACATTTATTTCCCACTGTTAAAATTAAATAGGGCAATTAAGGTTAAAAATGCTATTAATATTACCCTAACACATGTAATAATTCTATTGGACAAGTTTATCTAGACCAAAAACAACCTTAAGAATAAAATATTATCATTTAGGTCCACTTGGATTAGATTAGGACATTTATTATATTTTAAATCAATGAAGAGTTAAAGGAGTTAAAATCAAAGTTTAATAACTAAAACATTTTTAATATAGGGTTATACATAATATAAATTCGACTATAAATATTAATTATAAAGATAAAAAGATTTACTACATTATGGTATTTTATTTATAATTTTTATACATTATATAATTTAATTTATTTATGACACAATGATGATGCAGTAATTATCGTATTAATGATTGATTAATATAATTAATATTATAAATAACCAAATAAATATAATTTGAGACATTTTATGAAATAAAATAATTTTCTAGTTTAATATGAAATATTATTATTGGTTATATGAATTTTTTTCGAAGTAATAATGCTTTTATGAATTTATCAAAAACAAAATACCCAATAGTGTCAAAATTGACATAAAAGAGTTTTTAAAAAAATATTATATTATTTGTTGAAATTATAACCCTAAAAATCTACAGTTCAGCCAAAGGACTTATATAATGATAGGTGTAACATTAATGGACCACTTGGGTGTCTATTGGATGTTTATAGTACATTTATTAACCATATAATTTAAAAATAAAAAGAGACATGTTAAATGTCAATCTAATCAACTAAGAGTTAAAACTGAAAGATAAGGTTAATAAAGTGTCCCAAAACTGTCTAAAACCTATTGGTTGGCTGTATTTTTACCCATACCTACATTATCCTCTAAATAAGTCAATTTTGAGGCATTGAAAACCGAATATTAATTTATTTTAAAATAATATTTTATGTTTATCCTATGGTGCCCCTCACCCCTTTTATAAAAGGGAACTCCCCCTTCACTCTAATTCACAACTTCTATGACATTTGGATCGGCCCAACCCAGCCAAAATACCCTTTCAACTGTCCTCCTTTAATCCTAGAGGCCTTATTTTGATCAGAAATCCTACTTATAGAGGCCTTTTGATCAAATCAAAAGAAAGAACCCGAAGAAGAGGTAATGATTTCACCATCATCTTTCAAGTTCATTTCTTCTTCCAGTTCCTTTTTATTTGTTGTTACCATTATAAAATAATAAATCCAGTATCTTATATATATTCTTATGTTATTATAATTATCTTACAACCAAATTCATTATTCTATTCACCCTTTGAATGACATGTCACCATACGTGCGTACGTACGACTTACCATCTCCACGCCGTGGTGCAATTGTTATTAAATACATTATTATTTGGATGGGTATAATAATGATGGTTATTTGATGTAAATAATAAATAAAACATGATAAGGATTCTGTATATATGATATAACATCTTATTATATATTATTTAAATATCAAAATAATTATATTTTCACTTGTGTGTACGTACGGATTACCGTCTCCATGACGTGATGAGATTAATTTCCAAGTTCACCATTCATCGATGATTATAAAAGAAAATATTACTAATAAGTATTTAATATATGACATAATATTGATACTGGAGGTATATGTATTTATATATATAAGTATTTACGTACTTACATATATCTTACCGACTTACTTTCGTGCAATATTATATGAAAATAGAAACAATATTTATTCGTACGTACAGACTACCATCTCCATAAATGGTGTTTTACATTTCATATATATGTCTATTATACATTTTTATATTCCAAATATATATGATATATAAGTCATGTATTATATTCTGGAAGTATTTAAATCATGATCTATGTGATACAATCAGGAGTAACAAGTTAAAACACGTACGATAAAGAAAGCGATTATTACCCAAAATATTCATATAACATGGAAATTATTTTTAAATGGGTAGTATAAAGTCATAAATGAATAATTTATGATACCATAAATATTAATATGGTTCTGTTATAATTTAATAACATACTATACTCTTCGTACAGGAGGTTAACCGTACCCTCGACTAATGGAAAGTGCAATGTAAGGGGTTTTCATCTCACTCCTTATTCCCGTGAGATTAATGCCATATTGCCACTGTTACATTTTTTGTGGTGTATGTACTACCCATAATTGTATTCCCTGTGTAATAAAAATTAATTTATGTATATTTACATATTCATTGTATGATACTTCTTTCATCGTGTGTATATTTCATAAGTTACCAAATTGGTAAGATTTTTTTTTCACAATCTCATTATTAACCGAGATTGTTTATGTGTACGTATTTACTAGGACATTTTTATCATCCATGTCCATTTTTCATAAAAAGGATTTCAAAATGAATATTTTAATGATTTTTTAAACGTACTATTTATCATGATCAGAATTTTAAATGTTTTAAAGATTTATCTTTCTATATCTTTTTAATAAATTTCAATGTTTTCATAATGATTTTAAGGATTTATTTATATGGAAATGAATGTTTTGAAATGATAATTCTTTTAAAAAGTTACAAAGTGGTATGGGAAAATTTGATTCATAAATCTATTTTAAATTACATCGTTATAAATGTGTGACTTTTAAATGATTTTACAAGAAGGGTATTTCTCACAAAACGTTTTACTCATCATTTTCTAGTATGTCAACATCCTTTGCTAGATATTATTTTTGATTGAGGTTGATTTACTATAATAAAAGCTTCCATATTTTGTTGAATGTGTTATGATATGTTTGACTGTGGATGTTCAATTTTTATACCATTCAATGTTTATGGTTAATGTATTGAAATTATATATGCTAGTTTTAATATAAATGTTTATGATATGTTTAAAACTTTTCATATGAGGAATGTATTGGACATAGTAAGTGATGGGTGGAGCCCGCAATAAATCCTAGATGCATCAGTAGGTCTCATGAGACAATTTGATGTTTAATTGGACGAGGCCCTTTCCCAATTTTATATATGGTTTTTGCCGAGGTCTTAGTCATTTTTAGACGTCTTGTCCGAGGCCTTGACAAAATGTTTCAGAATGTCCGGCACTGTACATTCCCTCATTATGGTAATAATATGTATAGTTCATGTGGACTTCAGACTATTAGAATACCCATGATTATGTTTTATTAAGGAATTATTTACTCAGCTCATATTCATGACAAAAAAGAATTCACGTTTATTATTGGTAAAGGTATGTGGTTTCAATTATTCACCATGCTTAATATTTATGTCATTTTCTGCTGTATTACTTACCTTTACTGAGTGTTTGAGCTCACCCCATTCTTATGTTTCATTTTCCCAGGAATCCACAAAGTGTATTATGATTGATATGCATGGTAATGATAAATGGAATAATGGCGTTCTCAATGAACTATTTACCCAATGTTTTATGTTTGAAATTTTAATGTAACGTTAATGTATGTAATCTATTTTCCAAGACTGGTAAACCAACCGGTCCTTCGGGATGTGATTCCTTACAATCATGCCAATGAATTAAAACAATGCACTTACTCTTGGAAACCAGAGTCGGGGTGTTACATTCATTCATAACAACTATGTACACACAAACAAAAAAAAATCAAAATACACAACTGAGGTTGAATTCTATCTTTAAATATTTTTATCATTGATTATTAAATTCATGCATCCTCCTATAATTCATTCATCAATTATAGATTAAAAAATTTCTAAACTACCACATATTGATAAATTATTTTTAAATTGGGTTCCCATATTTAGAAATTCAATATTTCAAGTAACACATTGTTTCCCATTAGTAAATTGACTATAGAAATCATGTTCATCTTAATCATATTTCTAAATCATCATATTTTATATTGAGATCACAGGGTGAAAATTAATATCCACTATTATATAATTATTTCATCTCAATTGGACATCACCATCATTACTTCCATTTGAAATTCCTTGGAGATGTCAAATTTTCAAAATATGATGAGAATTGGTCTTGAAAAGGGAACAGGATCTTTAAAACACTGTAATTCATAATTATAATTGTAAAATTCACAAATAAAAATTTTCTACAATGTGAATTTACACTATTATAATGCAAAAAATATACCTGAATACAAATGCACAAAAACCATACAATAAAAGGTTTTCATCAAATAAATTCTATTTATTGGATAAAAAAATAATGAAAAGAATAAATGAATTCATTTCTAGGAAATTAATATTTTAATAGAATTTAACATTCATTTTCCACAATTCTAATTAAGTGTTTATATTGAATTCCAATAATTTTCGTTATATGTAGACAGATTGATATTTGAAATATTAACATCAAAATAAAAATAAATTATAATTACCTCTAAAATCATATTTTAATAAAGGGATAACAGATATTATACAATATTTTTAATCATCAAAATAAATAAAAATTAATGGAATGGTCAATTATTCTATTTTTAATATAAAAACCTCTCTTTTAAAATTAATAAATGAATTATTTTTTAAAAAAAATGATAACCTAACTATTTTTCAAATAATGATCATCTATATATATAATAAATGATTTAATGACAATATGTGTACAAACCATGTGTTAAAATAATGAACCATCAAAAATAATTTTTTTATTTTGGATGAAGGGTTGATATAAGATTGAAATTTTTTTTATTTGTAGATTTTTTTGTATTTAATTTAGAGTGTATCATTAGCTCTCTTTATTAAATATATATTTTATTTTTTTTATTTTCAGTTTTTAAGGAAGGTGACTTAGATTTTATATTTTTAATACTTTTTTTAAATAAAATGAATTTTGATATTTTGTTAAGGATATTAAATCATATTATTGAAGTAAAAATAAATAATTAATTGTATGTGTGTTGAATATTATTAACATATTTTCATTCTTATTTTTCATGTTTTTATTTGGTTATTTTGTTAAAAATGACACAATAATTAAGTTAATGTGGTTATATTTTCTCATTTGTTAAAATTAATGACAAAATTCAATGACTAAAATGTAATAAATAAGACAATAATTGGAAATGGTTAATCATTTATTTAAGATTGATTTTGTTTAGCATGTAATGTTAAAATAATAAGAAGCGATTTGGTAATAATTTTTATCTTGTTTTATGTTTTTTATGCATATTATTATTTAATTATATTCTGAAGGAGCCTTTTAATGAAAGGTTTTAATTCCATAGTGTATGATATTAGGTATGGGTTTTTGAAATTATAAATGAGGAAGCATGTTTGATGTTTTTTTTTTGTAATGGTGGATTAATATAGTTTATAATGTTATTTGTATAATATGTTATAATAAATATATATTTGAAAGCATGCTAAAATAATTTATGTAATTGAATAATGTGTAATGGTAATGAGTTATGACATATAAATTATTTATGCATATAAAAATTGAAAATATTAGATGTTCAATTTGGTGATTAATATATTAACTATGTGTTATGTGAAAGTGGTAGTAGTAGACCTGAAATGGAAGTTTTTTTAAAATATTTATGTTTATAAATGATAAATTCATAGATGTTTTATAAAACATGAAATGTGGTGAAGATGTGTTTTTTAGTGTGGATTTTATATTGATTACTTATTTGTCTATAATTCTCGCTAGTAATGTGGTTAGAGTTTATATATTTTTTTTATTTTTTTGTGTTTTATTGATAGAGTGATTATAGGATATCGTTATAGAGGTTATGGGATTGGAAGTCAAACCTATCCAAGGATTTTTTGTATCAAAATATATTATTATATTTTATTTACATCATAATATCCACAACATTACATGGTAAAGAAAACTAATTCTCATATGATTTCCTGGAGTAAAGTTATTCAACTAAAATCTATGTTTGGACGACTCAAACTACTACCTACTCCCCTATATCACTCTCTCTTCTTGACAAAGTGGTTTTATTTTGTGATTTGGTAGTGATGTGGTAGTTAATTGGTTATGAGAAATTTGATCTATTAAATACAATAATTTACTATTGTATGTTTTATGTGGCTATGGTATCAGGTATGTGGATATTCTAGGAAAATGCACAATAATTCTAAGGAATTTTGTTATGGTATATAAATATATATTGGGTAAGAGTATCAGAACCTTTACCATTAGGGCATGAAGGTCATTCGATCAATAGGTAAGCCTTAGTGAGTTAAAATTCCTTATATTATATGGATTAATTTATTAAATAATTATTTATTGGATATTTTGATTATATATGAAATTTTACATACTTTTACATTATAATATTGATTATGGTATGTTAAATTTATATGAAATAATTTTGACAGATGGTACTTTTCGATAGTCCATGGTGTTATAAGAGATATTCCATGGATATTGTGCATGATATAACCTCAATTCTAGTAGCTATCCTCTATGGTATTGAAGTAGGATTTGAGTGTCAATATTACCACTACTAATAGCCTAGTATATTTTTTTTATTGAAACATTCTAAATATTTAACATCCATACCTAATAAAACAACATTAACAATGGAATATATAAGATCATTATGTTAGTTATCATTAATTTATTTCAATAGAGAAGATTTAAATCTCATTGAATCGAAAAAATATTTCACGATCCATACCATAGGGCTCATGTTGTGACTACCACAAGCTCTACTATAATAGGTCTGGGGCAGGAAACTGGCACCGAGTAGGCATATCACTCAAAAGTGAGGCATGTTATAAAGTACTAGTACACACTCACATGTCTCCAAGAAAATTTTTAGAAAATAAAACACTAGTTAAAAAAATATTCATATATCTATGATGAAACCCATAGAGTATGACTGTAATAAACTAAAAATTAAATGGGGCCAGAATACTAGCCAGGTAAAATGAAAAAGTACAAGCTATTGAATCTCATCCGCAGAGAACCCTACCTAAAGGGTAGGTACATAAATTACTGTCGGAAGTCCGTAAAAAACCTCATCTTTAAGGCCTCTCTCCAAGAACCACCTTTCCCCAGTCTGCCATGGTTTCCATCAAATCATCAATCATATCCACAAGACACAAAACGTTTCAAAAAATCCCATGTGCGGGGGGGGTAAACAATACCCTATAAGGTCATCAGAACCACAAAGTTAACACCACTATGAAAAACATGATTTATACAAAAAATAATGTAATTGAAATATGGCATAAAGTAACCACATGAAGTGCATTAAAGAAAGTTATATCACATATGTATAAGTCAAAATAATGAATTTATGAATTTATAGTTTTAATCCAAATATCTCTTAGTCTCTATGATACTTGATGTGTCAGCGGTGAATGAAACATCGGTGGCACCTGAAATGGTAATGTAATTCATGATGTCAATGGAACACATAGCATTGATGTAACACGAAGCATCAATAGGGGAACATAGTTTCGTTGAAACACAGAGCATCATTAGAACATCGATAGTCAATTGGTCAATCAGTATCCTAGTCACATAGTCACCAAAATTATATGGTCACATCCAACCATAGGTTTCCACTCATAGCGTGCTTGTTCTTGGAGAACCTACTCCTCAAGACATTAGGTTGAATGATTACTTCAACAAAAACTCAGTAAGATTATATCACATGAACCTTCTTGTCACAAGGGTCACAACATCACAACCATATCTTCAAATATACACATAGTTTGAAAGATACAACCAATTTCATAAAAATTGTTTGGTCAGGATGATGACCGACCTGACCCGATCTTGCCAATCCAAATCGGCCTGGTTAGATAGACCTGACCTAGCCCGGAAGTTCTAGGCCTGCTCGAACTGTCCTAGCCCAACTTGATTAGGCAGGCCCGAACTAGCATAGCCTGATAGGCATGGCTCGTTGGGCTGCCATGATTGTGGAGCGGCCCTATATGCACATCCCATCAACCTACAAGCGAGGAAGCACCGTTAGTGCATGACTCACTCATGTTCTACCAGTCAACGGGTTCGCCATGGTCAATGTGGATGGGATTTCTTCTTGTACCTCTAGTATAGTGTCCTAACATCCATGGGGTCCTCCTATTATTGGTCCTCTTAACTACATCCCATCACAGTCACTACCACACCCTCCTGACTGGGCTCCTCTCTATGACTCATGGCTTACCCTGCCGCTAGCTCCCCCTCCGGTGCTATCGATCTAGACCACAGATGTGCGCCCCTTCAGAAGTTGTCCTCCCACAAGGCCAAAAACCGACCTCGCTATCGACTACCATTTCTATAACCCTTGAATCATCACACCCTCCACCGTAAGTTGATGAAAAATCCAGATGTGTTGTCGTCACACCTATGAAATGTCAACATAGATCACAGCCTTCGGCCTTAGATCGTTACACCATATATTGTGAGTGAAACGATTGATCATTCATGTAGGGTTTTAAAAAGAGATGAATACACTAAGAACATGATAGATTTAGGGGTGAGGGATTGATCACATGGACACACAATGGATGGATCATGGAATTTTTTATTCATCCTTGATCCGTTCATGTTAGTGAGATCATGAAAGAAATAACTACAAAATGATTACCAAGATATATTCTTGTTAATCCTACAATAAATATCCATCCTGCAAGAACAATAAAACCATGGATCAATCTATTCAGGGTTTCTTCCATGTTTGTAATCTGATTTTATGAAGGGGAAAATAAATCACAAACAGATCAACACCCCACCATGATTTTGGATAATTCATTAATGAAAAATGTGGTTCTATTTCATAGTTTATCCAAGATCAATTATTGTTTTTCCTCGGATGATTGATTACATATCCATTCATAATGGGAATTATAGGGTTAATTTTGACAACCCTTAATTCCTCATAAATTTCTTATTAAAAAGTGAAACCGTAATTGGGTCAACACGTATTGTTCAAAAAATATTTTTAATAAATATTGTAAGGATTTTTATGTCCAAAAATTAACTTTTACTACCAACCCATGCTG
Source organism: Viscum album (assembly GCA_963277665.1). Lineage (NCBI taxonomy): Eukaryota > Viridiplantae > Streptophyta > Magnoliopsida > Santalales > Viscaceae > Viscum > Viscum album. Next base: position 1,883,154,783 of record OY728136.1, read on the forward strand.
TATGATGTCTGGTCATGCCTACGAGAAATACCACCTTACAAAGTCAACAGTAGTCTTGGGGTACCAATCCATGTTACTATTTATGATTTATTAGGATCTCAATATAAAATAATATATATTTATATAATTTTTTAATGGTTATTCTCTCATTAATTTTTCAATAGATGACTCGCGCCAACCAATTTTAGGTCAGACCTCAGGTAAATCTATTACTCTATGCTCAATGATAACCTCAAATTTTTCATTCAGGAAACCAATAAAGAGATATTTCAAATTTTCAAAAATGTTCATGAAAAAGTTAATAAAAACATAACATGTGGAAAACAATCGTTAAGACCACCCTGAGACATAGAATCACCCAGCATCTCATCTCCTAGTCTCGGTATTTTGAGGGTTAATTTTTAAAAATATATCCATATAATATATGAGTCATTACATTCTCCCCAAATTTTGGGTTTACGTCCCCAAAATCCAAAATAAATTCTACTAGACAAAAATATAAGGTTATTTATCCCGAATCTATGCCTCCCACACCCATGTTCACTCCCAGTTATTTATGTTCTTCTCTCGAATGCACACTAGATGAATCAACCTCCAATGAAGCATCCACTCTTATCAATCATTGACATATACTATTTATTCTTCAAAATCCAACCAATCATCAACATCCAACATTCGCCAGTCAACCACATTAGTTGGATCATGCACATAAAACCTCAGATACATCATTTGGAAGACATAATTCACCATGTGTGACTGTAGTAGTATATTTAGGTGTCCCCCACCACAGTTACTCTTCCCAAAATATCTCAAAATTCCTAATGTATCTTGAAGATAACATGTCTCCCAGTAAAAATTACTGCAACCCCCATTTAGGTGATCCCTATTTGAGAACATGGTATCCCTCATATAAATCCAGATTCCTACACCATATATCATCATGAGACTACTTTCAGCTCTTTGAAGTCTGTATCCACTCCTAGATGATCTAAAACTTCTCGTTGGTAGCCCATACCAACTCTGGACTGATGAGTACTAACTCTCATAGGTCAATACAACAAAATGGTGGAATGAAGGGTCACACGTACATGGAATTGAATGGTTATGTACTAATGGTTTATTGGTATCTATTGTTTTGGAAAACACCACCACAGGTAAGTGGTCTCCCAACATCAGCAAAACTGTTGTACACAAGAATGTAGCATGTCCTCTTGAACCTATATGGTCCACTATGTATGGATATTTTTATATTGATGATACATTGTTCTCAAGCACTACTGAGCCCCAAATGCCTCATGTATAACTATCTACACCACGTAGAGGCATCCTATGATCTCTATTGACCTCTGCTCATGAATCGATCAGGAGTGGTCTGATATGGTGAATCAGTCCACGATCACCATGATGGTATGGTGTCCTCTGGATGTCAGTGGTAAACCCATCATGATGTCCATTGATAGACCATCTTACTTCAAATCAATATCCCAATGTGGTTGAGTCAAACCCACTAGAACATAGTTCCCATGCTTTATTTACAGGAGTGTGAGTAATCTAAAAAAAATTATACCACTGCATTCTTAATCACGAACGTCCCAAAATGAATTTAGAAGTATTAAAGCATATTTTACAATATTTGATGTACTTATAATGGGGAATTGTTAGACTCCACCATGAACTACTCCCTCTACATCACAATTATTACGGTTCATCACTAAAAGATTACGATGATCTCCCAACATTTTGAATATCCATTAGGGGAATGACCTGGGGACATATGACCGGGTGTAATCTAGAAATTGGTATCTATAAGATTATACTACAAAAATAATTGTAATAGTATAGGGGTAACCACCATAGACTAGAGATAAGCTATTACATCTCCATATACAATAGATATCTGCAATGAGGTTAACATCTCTGATGCATCATTCAATATTTTTGAACCCAATCTCATTCTGAGTGTATATTTAACTATGCTCCCCTTCCCCAGAGTAGAGATTATCTCAAAATCGTAGTTCTATAATAAATATATACAATGTCTCTATATCCAGTTCCCTTACTTACGATATAAGATATATTTGAGGCTCCTTTTGTTTGATTTGACATTAAATTGATAACTCATCAGGTAGTGTCACCTCGTTATTACTGAAAAGTCTACCGATGTGATATCATGATCATGTGTCATGTAGTTCTTCTCATGATTCCACAACTGGTGTATAATATATGAAATAATTTCTTTCCCATTACATCATGAAATATCCAACCTTGTTCCCTGATGTATGACAGAACACAACATTATCAAAACCATCTTCTGGTAATATAAAGATGGGAGCGCTCATCAACCTCTACCTCATCTCTTGAAAGCACTGGTGGAACTTCTCGGGTGACTTGAACGGATTCCCCATCCATGTCAAGTCCATAAAGCGTTATTTTACTATAGATATGTTTGGTAAAAAACTTCGACAGTACGCAAAAAAACTAGGAATATCTACACCAAAACAACACCATTGGGTGGCTCCCAAGAAAGAACTGCTTCAATCATCTACATATCTACTGTAACTCTATCCTCTAAAAGGATATTCCCAATAAATTAGACCCCCCATATCTAAAACTAAATATACATGAGATTCTTATAATTTGGGTGCTCTATGTGTATATCTAAGACCATCCTCATGTTTATAACATACTACTCCATAGATACTTATTACAATATGATTTCATTAATGAATACCATGATGAACTGGTCAATGTAAGGTTAGAAGATCATGTTCGGGAGTCCCATAAATAGTTATAGGGAGTTCATGTAATAGACCATTATTACATGATATAGATTCATTTTAATTTATTTGATGTATTTTCTAGTAAGATACACCAATATTAGCTTGCACTATATGCAACACTAAATGAGCATTCAGTATACACGACTATTTTCTTGGATTTTGTTTCACACAATTTCATGTTATATAGAAAGAAATAATTTTAGAAAACCCAAATAATATATTTTGTTCAATGTATAAAAGAAGTACATTTTGATTATGATATATGAAACACCAATGAGTAATTTCACTAAACACAACACTTACATGGGTTGCATTACATTCAAGAGCGACTTTCGTCGATAGATTGCATTTAGCGCAATACCATGCTATACTAAAAAAATATATTATTAATATATAACTATATAATGGGATATATAGTAGACGTTATCAAAATATTTACCAATTTTTGAATTTTATGTAACATTAACATTAATTTTTATTAATTTTCTAAAACATGCTATAATATAAAATTCGATTATTCAGAGAAAATATATATTTTTCAAAAATGCAGTTTTACAACCTTTTGATCGTGCAAAAATTTTAAATCTATTTTTTGACACAATTATATATTACTTTCAAAAAATTAAATTTCATATTTAGAATGACATAAAAATTTAATTTGATTTATTTTTTGTATATTTCTGATAAAATTCACAATTTAATGAATATTGAAAAATACTGAATTTAATTTAAAACTATCATTTCATTTAATTTATTTATATATTTATAATATCATTTCAGTTGGTATTAATGTGAAATTGGATTGTGTTTTCATCCTTTAATACAAAGTTGTTCATTATAAGTAATTTTACATTTTAATTTAACATAAAGGAATGTTATTATTTTGATAGATTTACTTCATAAAAACTTTTTTTTTGTTTTTACAACGTAAATTAATTTTAAATTAAATAATGCAACTTTTTTTTTAAATTTTGAAAAATGGATTCCATATTTGGAATAAGTGGGTACAAATGAAAGTGAAAATATATCACTCTTTTATCTCTTATAAGCACAATAATTTTAATATAGTGGAAAATATGATAAAAAATCAAGCACAAATAGTCTCTAAAAAGATAATTAAATTATCTAAGTTATGTTATTTTATTTATAATTTTTATATATTACATAATTACCATTAATTTGGACATTATAGTGATATATAAATTCTTATATTGATAGAAATATCTAATAAATGGTTGTGAAAATATTAAAATAAAAATCATATGAACTAATTAATGATATTCATGATTTTTCAGGGTACATATGATATGTTAGGTGTGTATTAAATATTTGGGTTTTAATTTATCTTCTACGTGTATTTTATTTAATTTCATATAAATGAATAATTCCAACATTGAAACAATTGATAATTTATAAAAATAAAAATTTTTAAAATTTTTAAAAATTAAAAAATAAATTCTTAAAAATTAAAAATCTAAATGTATATGATATAAAATTATATAAAGTTTACAACTATGCTCAATTTACAAAAAATAAATATATATTTATAACCATTTAATATTTTTTATATTATTACAACAAATAAAATTAAATATATTAAAAATGGATATATCAAAATGATAAGAACTAATACAAATAAAAATATATTTAAATATTATAGGATGAGGGTATTTCAACAAATACACATCTAATCATTGAAACAAATGTGTTTGGGAGAACTATAAATCGAAAATAAATTTTAAATAAATTAACACTTCAAGACATTCCAAAGGTGCCGTCCCCTCTCTTAGAAAAGGGCTCCTCTCCTTTATTTTAATCAAACCTCCAATGCCATTTAGATCAGGAAAAACAGACCCAAAGCTACATCCACCTTCCCTCACGTAACCCTAGAAGACACCCTTTGGGTAGAAATACATTTTATGGAGTCCTTTTGTGCATACCAAAAGAGGATATATGAAAAAGAGATTATTGTTTTATCACCACTTTCAAAATTCAATTATTCAATTACTTGTTATTCTTATATTTTTCTCATACTAAAGTAATAAATATATTATATTATATATTGTGATATGTTACAATATTTATAGTTAAACCTTATACCTCCTTTTAACCACCCTATGTATAATAATATAAACATGTTTTCATACACACGACATACCATCTCCATGCAACGATGTAATCTACTATTCCAAAAAACTTTATTTGGATTAGTATACTGATGTGTATAATAAATTTAAATATTTAATATAACATGATTATTATTATTTATTATTAATAATCCATCCAATTCTATACCATTTAACCATCAAAGAGAATGATATCATCGCTTTTAAACACATACGACCCATCATCTCCAAGATGTGGTGGGATTTATTCTCCACATTATCAATTCAAGAATGAATGTAAAATTTATAAGATGAGTAAAAATAGTAACTATGAACATAATTTCATTTTTTAAATGGATATAATATATCCAAGGAATAAAAAACATGACTTACTTGAAAAAACATGAATAAAAAAAATTCTACAGTTAACACTTGAAATAATTATAATATTGAAACATTATGTAAAAATGTTAAAATATGATCATATATGATATCATAAATACGAATATGGTTATAGTATAATTTAATATCATACATTAACAAATATATTAGATGTTCGGATACATATGATTGATATTGTACCTAAGGTAAGTGATAACATTTCAAATATTGTTTTTATCATATATTATTTATTTGTATGTATTTACTAGAGGTATATTTATCATCCATGTTAGTGTTTCCTAAATTTGTATTTCAAAATATTCATTATATTCATATATAATTTTACCCATTGGTGAATTTTTAATAAATAGTATGAAGAGAATTTAATGTAGTTTTCTTTTCGAGGTAGTTTTTACATTTTCAGAAAAAGCAAGTAAAGAATGTTCTTTAAAAAGTGCTGCATAAAAAATATTTTAATCTTTCATAATGTCTTTTTTACTTGAATGTTCCCCTAAATTATTACATGGTTATTATCATATTATATTATTTCTTCTATAATCTAGTGGAATTTTTAGAAAGGAAACTATTTTTTATGAAAAGTTATTATCCTCAAGATTTAGTTTTCAGTTTTGTATAATAATTTTTTTCTATTTAAGATAACATAGGATTATGTTCATATCACTATTATTAATTTTATTTTATTGTGTTTATTATTCAATTATTTTAATGAAATATATTTATCTTATATGAATTATTTTATTATTCAATAATGTTTGAGAATCCCATTTTATTTCATTGGTTATACTCTGATGAATGCTTTATGTTTTTTTGGAAGTTGTAATAATTATTTCATTATGAGAGGGTGTGACAAATATCTCAATGTAATTCATTGGGTAAATATTTATATATTAGGAGATAAGCATAACTGGAATGATAAGTAAATTTGGTTCAATAATACAGGGATGGAATGATATGAAAATTAGGTTCAGTAATACCGGGCATGAATGACAAGTAATCCTAGTTCAGTAAAGGATATTTTCCACTATGATAGTCATGGTTTCAATTCCATGGATACAATGAAAATCAAATTATGTCCTTTCTTCCCCAAAATATAATGTTTTATACTAATGTTATTTTGTAATGGTTAATGTTCTCTTCTGATCAATTCCTTACATATTACAAAGACTTGTCTCAGGACTCAGAATTTTTATATATAATCATTATGGTCATGTTTTTAAATTCCTATGTTAATGAATTTTTTTATGTTATCATTGTTTAAACTTACTGATCATTTGAGCTCAAGATTTTTATCTTTTATTTTCCATAGAATATAATGAATGGTTTTAGTGATGAAAAAATGAGAAGATCTTTTTGGGATATGTTTAAGATATATCACAACGTTAGAAGATTATGTTACAAGTTTCCAAAGACAATAAACTTGTACGGTCATTAGGAATATATATGTGTCATGTATTTAATATTCCTAAAAAGTAATGTAATGTCCATATAAGTCATGTTTTGGTCATTACGGTTTGTATTAGAGTTAAGGTTGACTCTACCTTTGGAAACTATTATGTTAAAACATTAATAACATCCCTATATATATTAATAATCTTTTTTCTAGGGATGTACTAAGGATAAGTCTTTTATTGGTCACAATACTGGTTTTTTTGTGATAATCATTTATAACATTATATTAAACTTAAGATATCATTGATTGAAATATTATAATTTATTTACATTACTTATGTGTTTTAATATTTGATATGTATTTATCACACTTTTTATGGTATTAGTTAATAACAAGAAAAACATAGAACATGGTTAATCATTTAATTTTTAAGATTTGGAAATTATGGGAATTATGATGACAAACTTCTAAGTGGAAATATCATATATACAATCATGACGATGGTTCGAGTATTGGTCATACTGCTGAGGACAAAGAGATTGTAAGCTAAATGTGAATGTAATTGGATTTTGATCAATTATTGATTACATAAATCATATGAATAAGGAGGTTTAAAAAATTATTACGTGATTAATATTTTAGGATATACGAAGATGATATATCATAAGTAATGCTTAATAATCAAATTCTGATGATATAGGTGTATATGTTTTGGATTTCAAAGATTATGTTATATACTTCAGGAAATCTATAAGGGTTTTCAATATAATCATTTCATAAATGATCGAAAAGGATGTGTTGATTATTTATAGGGATATAGAAAAGTTATCTAAGGGTAAGGTGATATACCTGGATAACACATGGTTAAAGTAAATATGACCCTTGGTATGTAACTTAAGTTAAGATAACTATTTTTATCAATAGAAATGTTGGATTGGAATATGTAAATTTGTTGATGTTCGTTTTTTGAGAACTAATTATGGATTTGTTGACATGTTGGTAATTCTATCATGGAAGAGTCAAAAAAATTTTGGGACAAAATGTATAATATACTATGTTTTGGAACATGGAAACATGAATGTTTTAATTAAGTAAATATAATAATTCATGTTGTTACATTAACTCAAGAAAATACATGATGATGGTTTTCACATTTTTTGAATGTGACCAACAAGAGATACCTTGTAATATATGGGGATAAATTTACAACTGAGTATGTGATCCTTTTTATATAGTTTTGTATTTTATAATTTTATAAGGATTTTATGGTTATAAATGTGTAGAAATTTTATGATAAAAATCAGGTGACATTAGTTAGAATAATGTCAGATCTATCCATAGGTTGACATCTACATATTTTCTAACCTATACTAACCTTTTTATTGATAAATATGGAATCTATTATAATTATCATTACTGATTTCGTGATAGGAAAACACTTTTGGAATGAAAAAATCCACTTTATTTCCTTGAATAAGAGATTGTGTAGAAATTGTTGAAGGCATGACTGATAATGTAATTTTACTGAAACTAGGGAAGTATTTGTGTTCATGAACATCAACATTAGGGAAATGATCTTGAAAAAAAAAGTTGTCTTATTTCATTATTATATGATTAATCAGATGGTCCCTTAAATCATCATATATTTATGGCTTTCTGATTTTTAACTCTCCCCAAACATTGTTCTCTATCGCTATCCATCAGAACATGATGATTAGATCTTTCTATCAATTATATATTCTCACATCCCACATATGTTATCCTATGTGGAAACCGATTGATGAGTTACTTTGGGAAACTGTAATTCATCTAATATTACATTTCAATATGATGTTTTTATTATTCCCTTTTTACGATGTGTGTTTCTATGAAAGACATTTTCAGGTACTAAACCAGTTACGACCCTGATAAATTTTGAGGGAGAAATTTATTTTAAGCAGTGTATAATGCGACACCATGAGGTTCAATGAGATGGAATAAATTTAATTTCATTAATGTCTTGTCTTGTAAGCTACACCACGATTATCAGGCTCTATATGAAACATTGTATTAGCATGTAGTGTACGCCACACTATTCTATGATGGTGTTATGAAAAATTTAATGTTATTTTAATAAAATTGGATTAACCAAAAAATGAGAATAGATTTGTTTCAATTTATAAAAGAAAAAAATTTGGATTATTATATATTCTACAACAATGTATGTTTTCAGAAAATAAAACACTTACATATACTGAATAACACACATGAGCGACCATCCTTGATTGCATACATTGTATGCAATACTGGGCTTCACTAAACAACGATATATTATAAATGGAATATTTTTAATGGGATATAAACATTATATTATGAATATTATTAATCATATTTTGAATTTTATATAACATTAAGATTACTTTTTTAGGTATTTTCTAGAACATGGTATAAGAACAAATTCAAATTTTCAGATAAATGAAATATTAAAAAAAAACAGTTTTCAGACTTTTGATGATGCTACAATTTTCAATCCTATTTTTAATAATATTATATATTATATTTGACAAAATAAATGACTTTTTTGGATGTGTGATAGCAAAATTTAATTTGATTGGTTTTTCGGTACAAAAACTGATAAAATTTATTTTTAATAATTAGTGAACAATACTTGCATTGAATTAAATACTATCTTTTGTCTTATTCAATTATATAGTTAGATTATATTTTTAATTGGTTTTAAAATTTAATTAGATTATTTTTTATCATTTAACACTATTTTGGTCATTGGACGTAATATCACATTTAAATTTAACATAAATGCATGTCAATCTTTAGATTGTTTTACTTCATAAAAAACGGAATTCAGGTTTGACAATATAAATTAATTTTAACAGATTAATCCAACTTTTTTGTTTTGAATATTGAAAAATGGATTTTATAATTGGAATCAATGCTTCCAAATTATGTTAATATGTTACTTTTTTGATATTCTGAATAGTAACTATAATAATTTTATTTACCATAGTTAAAGGTAAATCGGGTAAATTAGTGTAACAAACAATATGATAAGGATTATAAAATTACCCTAACATAATCCCAAATAAAATTGGATGAATTAAATATGACCAATAACACCTATTGTTCAGAATTGATTCATTTAATGGATATTTTCCATGAAATTTATTTAATTATAAATAAAACAAATGAAAGTGATAATATGTCACTCTCTAATCTCTTATTAGTATTTTAATTATAACATAATGATAAAGAAGATAAAACATCAAAAATAAATATTACCTAGAAATAAAAGTAAATTATATACATTATCTAAATTTATTTATAATTTTTAGAGATTAAGTAATTACCATTAATAATGACACAATAGTTATGTAGAAATTATTTTGTTGATTGAAATATAAAATAAATTGTTTTAAATTTATTAAAATAAATAGCATATGAAATAATTAATGTGATCCAAAAATATTATAGGGTAATATCATATGTTAGTATTATATTAATATTTTTTGTTCTAATTTTTCATTTATGTGGATTTTACTTGTAATCAAATAAATGACTACTATCAAAATTGACACCTCAAATTTTATGAATATAACATGTTATTAGAATATTTCAAAATTTCCAAAATATTTAAAAATTTCAATGTAAAAATTATATGGTCATTAATTTCATAATGTATCTAATTATTGTAAATTAAAAACACATAACTAAATATTTCTAACAATTTAATATTAATAATATTCTTACAACAACAAAAATTAAATAGACCAAATAAAAAAATTTCAAAATCATACGATATAAAATAAAACCCAAACAATTATAAATTTTCTTGGTTGAGAGGATTTCTTTCCTAAATCATATTATTTGTTTAATAAATTAGTTTTGGAGAATTATAAATTGAAAATATATTTATAATACTTTAATCTTCCAAGTCATTCCTAAGGTGCCCCTCCAAACACTTATAAAAGGAAATCTATCCTTTTCTTTTATTCACTCCTCCAAAGCCCTTTCTATCAGCCTAACCCTGCCCAAATAACCTCCAAAAACCCTCTATTCACTCTATATTCCACAAATTTGGTATAAATCTACTATAATGAGTCCTTTTGTGAATACCAAATGATGATACTTGAAAAGAGGTAATTGTTTTATCACCTCTTTCAAAAAACCATTATTCTTCTACTTCATCATCTTATATTTTTTCAATAATAAATTAATAAATCCAGTAACTTATACATGATGATCTATTACAATAATTATTGTATACCATATAACTTCTCTTATCCATCTTACGAATAACTTTATCACCATGTGTGCATACTTACATATTACCGTCTTCACGTAGTGGTTTAATCTGTTATTCAAAAATACATTATTTGGATGAGTATAATGATGGGGATAATGTATTTTAATAATACATTTGACATGATTATTATTCTATATAATCAATATACCATCCAATTCCATGACATTTAACCATTAAAGATAATTATATCATTCTTGGTGCATATGTACGACCAACCATCTCCACGATGCAGCGAGATTCATTTTCCATGTTAATAATTAAAGAATTATTATAAAATGTATATGATGTGTAAAAATAATAATTATTATCTTAATTTAATTCTCTATATGAATAAAATTAAAATTAATAATAATAAATATTACATCCATGTAAATACAATAATTGAAAAAATGAAGTAGTTATCACCCAAAATAATGGCAATATTGAACCAATATTAACAAAATGGTAGATTAAGATCATATATTTTATAATAAATAATAATATGGTTATAGAATAATTTAATAAAATACATTAACCATTATACATGTGGTTTAGATACAAATGTAGATTATCATACCTAAGGTAAGAGAAAACATTGTTAATCTCATTTTTATTAGAGATTGATTATTTATAAGTTTGCACTGGAGGTATATTTCTCATCCACATATATGTATCCTAAATATTTATTTCAAAATATTTTTTATATTACTCAAAAAATTTATCCATTGGTAAATTTTTAAAAAATGATATGAATGGAATCTTTTGTCATTTTCTGTATGAGGAACTTTTGACATTTCCAACAGAATTACTAGGGAAGTGTTTTTTTTAAACTTATACAGCGTGAACGGATTTTTACACATTAATAATGAATTATTTCCATGAATCTTCCTCTTTTATATTACAAGATTCTTATAACATTAAATTATTTGTTATAAAATTTTGTGGCATTTTGAAGAAGGAAATTTTTTTTTGAGATGAAAAAATATTTTCCTACTGAATTAAGTTCTAATGTTTTATCAAAATTATTTTCCATCAATAATGACAATGTTATATGATTATATACCTAATATTACTTTTAATTGATTGTGTTTATGATGTTTTTTTATGAAATAAATTTATCTTATATAAATTGTGTTATAATGGAATGGTATTTAAAAAACCCATTTTAATTCATAGGTTATGATGTCATTAATTATTTGTTTTTTATCGAACATGTAAAAATGATTAACTTATGAGATGGGTGGGACCTATAAATTCCTGAAATGCATTTGGTAAAGATTTATATCTCATGATATACACATGAATCGAAAGGAAATCAAATCCATTTTAGTAATATTGGTCTAGAACGAAACGAAATTATAGTTCAGTAATATATGGCTGGAATGACATGTAATCCCAGTTCAGTAAAGAATATTGACCATTGTTATGGTTGTGGTAGAGATGACTTAGCTACTATGGAAATCATATTTTAAGATTTTTTTTACAAAATTGAATGTTTTATTCCAATTCTATTTATTCATGGTTAATGATTCTTTATGGTATATTCCTTACACACCTTATAGATTTATTTCATTGCCCATGTTTTAATTTTTTAACATTATGATCATGATTTTACATTATAATGTTTATTGTCTGTTTAATGATCTCATTGTTTTCCATTACTAAGCATTTGAGATCACCTTTTTTATGTTCTTTTTTCACTAGGATATAAATAATAGTTTTAGGTAGGAAAACGAAAGGGTAATTTCTTTAAGGGAGATTTTTAATATCATTCACCATGATTGAAAGATATATTTCATGTTTCCAAAGAAACTAATGTAATACGGTCATTGGGAATCTATTTATGTCATGTATTAAGTATTTCATTAAATTAATGTAATGTACATGAATGCCATGCTTGTGTATTTATATTTTTTCATGAAAAATAGAATCTCTATGTACTCGTATTTCATATTCCAACATCTTTAGGCTAAATTTGTGATGCACTAATAATGTACCCAAAGCCGGTGATAACAAGATATAAGGTCTATCTTCAAGAACCACCTCACTCCCTCCAGCTGGATGAGGTGGTCATCAATCCTTTGTAGTTGATACATATTATTCATAGTCACTGGAATTAGGTTCCAAAATTAAAACATAACCTCTGACTCTCATTTTCCTTCTTGGAATATAAAATAAGGTCCTCCAAGGCTGAAACACTAGATTTTATGAACACCTTCCTCTAAAAGTCCTCCAGTTGTACCACTACTCTCGATACACCGCATGATCCATATGACATGTAGGAGTTGATATCAGTGTTATCCAAGGGTATAGACCAATTAAAAAATCTACATACATGCAAGGATGTAATCCGATAACATCTTCGGGAAAGGTGACATCATAATCATCAACTACTATAGGAAAATGAAGAGTCATCTCATCCACACACCAATGGTAATCCAATATAGCTAAAGTGTGATCAACTACACCCTCCAATATTTGAGTCCAAAACACACTACATGGGTTTCCCTTTCATCGATATAGGAAAAACCTGTCCCATATTCACAGACACACTCTAGTAAGCACCTAAAAAATTCAATATGGGCATTGAATGTTGGACAACCATTCCATACCATAGATGACGCCTAAAGGCCTCCACGCTTCCACTATGAGATCACAACCAAAAATATTTACCACTTTATTAAGGACACAATGTCACCACCAGTGTGTGGTATTTTAATCCTTTCTTATAATAGTCTTTATGTGTTGGGATTGAGTCAACAGTTCCACTAGAATTTTCGTTACTCAATCAAGGTTCATGGTGAGAAAATAGTGACTCACACCTATGTCTATCAAAAATTCATCGACATTGAAAACTAAATAGATCATACCTATAATAATCTCTAGAGCACTAGGGTTAGAAACCTTCATCTCTGAAGTAGGCCTTTCCCCTGACAACCAGCTCCCTGATCCTGTGGTTGACTAGTTGGGGTGGTGGTGGTAGTACCTCAAACCTCCACCCAACTCTTGCATCCCATCCAGCCCCTAATTCACATCCACTACATATAGAACCACCATGTTCCATCATTTGTATCAACATCATCAGTCCCTCAATCATCTACTGATCATCCATAAAGAGAGCTTTTAAATATAGAGCCATGTATTCTTGACCATTGTATGAGAATCCCAATATGTCTCTTGGTAGACTTGCTCTACCCTGGGAGCATCACACCAATTACCCCATGTCCTGGGGCTGTCCCTTAAACAATTTGATCTAGATGTATCGATGTGTCATCTATCTTCTAACAGGTGTCGATAATTCATCTACCTGACGCTAGGTAGAAGATCCAACTTCCTGTGTCTATTACTCTAGAAATATTTACTTGATCATAGCTCACTCTAGTACCCAACCATATGTTACAATGTTAAGGTATTTTATGTATTCGTTGATATCATGGAGTATCCACTTCACAATGTTCTAGGAACTAAATAATAGTTCCTGCACCATATCCATGGAGTAGCAGAAATATATGCAAATCTCACCGAGTACTCCTCTACTATCTAGATTATCTGCTACAAATACAGTAGCTCATATATACACACAGAGCATAAAGTAAGTGGAATGAAATACTCCTTGAATATGTACACAATGTATTCCCATGAACGAGTCATCACATCATGATTATTTATCACTAGTATCCACCATCTCTATGCAGATCCATGTTGTAGACTCATAGGTAGGACTACCATCTGGTTGAGGCCTCCTCACTACGCAGAAGACACACATACCTACGTCCATCTAATCATCAGTTGCCTTGGGGTCTAGTTCCCCCTTACCATAGGAGCTCACTACTTAAAGAACACATGAAATGCACTCATCATATGTTTATCCACTTCATGTAATTATGGTAGAAACTACTTCCCTCTGGGTGGTGGTATCACTCATACACCACTCGAGGGTGATCTCGCCAGTATTGGTCATTCTACTGACGCCACATATCCAGGTGGATAATCGTCATGGTCATGCATCCGAATCCTTGTTTCTTATCTTAGTGGAGGAATCCTAAAACAAATCAATATGTACCACAACCAATAGTGTGTACCTAGTAAGATGATAGTGACTCAAGAAGGGAATAAGAACATGCTCAATAATAGACGATACATATACCGTATTTTTTCCATTCGACTAGTGTTTTCATATACCGAGTTGAAAAGTGGCATTCAGTGTCTTGAAGTATGAATATGTCAGCATCCATACTAACACTGGCGTCCCTAGATAGATAGGTGAACTCAATACACAAAACATAGATTACCCAAACCAATCTCACAGATTCATGGTTATTTATGTAGAACATACCACCTCTAATACCACCCTATCAGGACCCATCCCCTGGGGCCCATTTCATGACTACCCCAATACCAAATCCAATACATCATTGGCTACAGACTTTTATCAAGTAGGAGTATCTCTCAAATGGGAGGCATTTCTCTATGTACCTGGACACACACAGACACTCACGTGCTCACATCTTTGTGATGAAGTACTTTGCTGGAAACAAAATTTAAACCAAAATTCATTCCTATATGATAATAACAATTCATTATGATAGTGCAATATAATAAAGTAAATGGGGATCAAATAAAAAATCAATCAAAAATGGAAAAGTACAATCTCCTTAATGTCATCTATAGAAAACATTACATGAAGGGTGGGTACAAAAACCGCTTTCTTAAATCCCTAAATCACACCTTGAATGTTTGGAATATATCTAAGAACCACCTAGCCCCTATCCACCCTGAACAATGTCAAATATTTGAACATATGAAAAATACATGACTTGTACGGAAAAATATCGTGTGTGGTTGAGTAAAAATATACTAACTATGGACACTGAAACCACAACAATAACACCAGTAACATATAACAGAAGTATATAAAAATGAAAAAATAAAAATTACTCCAAAAAGTAAACACACAACGTATAGTTAGTACGGTCATCTCACATAGGTATACATCTATAGAACGAAGAGAAAGATTCCAGTTATAGTCCATATATCCATCAGTCTCTATGACACCCGAAGTTTCGGAGCTGCCCAGATCATCGATGGAACCTGGAGCGTTGATGGTGCACAATTCTTCAGTGTCACATAAAGCATCAAATATACACAAAGAATCGATGGAGCTCAAAGAGGTGATTTCATCGTGGGCAGAGAGAATCGATGGCCCAATGAGTTTCAATGGGGAACAGAGCATCTGTGGCACACATAGTGTCACTGGTTCATAGAGTGTCAGATGGTCAAGAAAGACCCCATGTATGATGGTCCCTAAGATTACAAAGTCTCATATAGCCATAGGATTACGATCATATCACCCTTGTTATGGGATAACCTACACCTCAAGCCATTATGTTGTATGCCAACATCTTCTAAAACTCACCTAGAGTTGATCAAAATTAATTTCTAATATCAACGGTCCCAATTCAACAAATAGATCATAAAATAGACACATGGTTAGAATGATGTAACCAATATAGTAAAAATGATCTAGTTTGGTATAGGTCAGACTGGACCTGGTCTGGCCGACCCGACCTGACCAGGTTGGTCTCAGCCTACCAAAACAAGCCCAACATGATGGGCCTAACCCATTGGCCCACATGAAAATGTGTTCTATCATTATGGGCCACCAAAGTGTCATGGTTAATCGAGAATGTAATGCGGTAAATTGGCTAGATCCTTTTATGCATGGTACAACCATGTGCTCCCAGTCAACATAGTTGTTGTATTCAACAAAGATGACACCATTTCTCAGCCCCTTGGTCCCATGCCCTCACTTTCATGGGGTCCTTCCTTGAAACCACATTCGAGAAACCAATGTTAGGCCCCTTGTGATCTAATTATTTTATTTAAGAATTATCCCTTGATGACATATTTTACCAATGACCTCAATAACAACTGTTATGTCACGCCTTATGTAAATCCACTACTCTAAGATAAATAGAGCCCACATATTCCATATCTACAAAACTGTTGAAGAGAGATTTCACCTTTTCAGAAACATCATTCACACGAGTAATTAAAACACAACATATTTCAAAAAATCATTCTGGTAAGCCCATGCCTCGAAATCGAAGGTCCTCTCAGTGCCTCGTCCTGAAATTCTCCCAATTAATTTATATTTATACAACTAGGTAAAATCTGAATCATTACAACACATTCATAGTTTTCTTCCATCACTAAGCTATATAAAAAAATAAAAATATGATATTAAATTCATTTATATATTCTTACAACCCAATAAAAAATGACTTCCTTCTATGTGAATAAAACTAAATCCATTCCATGACTATAGAAAATCTCAAAGTCGAAATATTATATACAATACCCCCATCTTATCTACATAATATATAAATTTCATTGAAACATAAGACACATTAAGAACATATGATTGATATAATAATTAAATATATTGCCAAATAAAAAATACCACAATGATTAAAAAGACTGAATAATAGTTTTTGACTCATGATCATCAGTTTGATAATTCATCTATTTTGTACATTGTTTTCACAAACTGGGAGAAAAAAGATAATATTATCACATCAATACAATGGCAAACATAACATTTGAACCTTTAAAAAAAATTCAAAACCATTTTTTATAACTCGATTAAATTTAAATTTTTTGATGAAAATAACAATATCTTTAATTATTGAAAAATAATAAAATATCACTTTCAACACCCCAAATTTTGAAAATAATACTATTCTGGATATATTTCTAAACATGCTACATAGAGATATATGTGAACTATGATGTACTATAAATATATTATAATTTATATAGACCCTTATAAAATAGATGTTTTATTGATGGGTATGAATTAGATTATCTAAATAAAGTAATATATATATTTATTTAATAATAAATAAATATTTATTTCTTAAGGATTATAAATATAAATTTTCTTTTAGAAAAGTTATTTTATTCTTCAAAAGATTATTTTATTCAAAAAGCAGTTATTTTGTTTTTTTGAGTTAATATTATAATTAAAATCAAGAAATTTTATGAATTTAATTTGAGAGAATGGATATCATATCTTAATCAAACTTTTCAAAATTATCTAGGAGTGATATTTTTTATCTTTTTCAAAAAATAAGAAATTTATAGTGAAGAGTGAGAAATATTGATTTTTTTTTTCAAAATTATAAGTTTGTAACAAAATTATACAATGTTAAATTTTTATATGAAATTGTTTATAAGTAAAATTAGTTTTATTATTTTTTAATAAAGTAATTTTTTATTTTAATAAACATTTCGATATAATTTGGAATAAAAAAAATTAACATAAAAATTTATTTTTATAGGAAAAAATATTTTATAAGCTGTTTTGAGTATTAATAATAAATTAATTTATTCCACTTATAATTAGTTAATCACTAAATATTAATACTATATTTATAATCATGAGATAAAATTTTAGAAAATATTTCAAATATATATTTGTTCATTATGAATTGTAACCGTAGTAAATTTTTTCCCAACTAAATTTGAAAATCGCATAGTTAAGAGTAAAAAAAAGACACTAAAAATTATATTGTTTTCTTGATATTTTATGAGTATTGTTGTTATATTTCTATCCTTCTAACAAAAATATGAAGTCATAGGTGCATAACTATTTATATTTATTGAATTTTATGTAATTTATTGTAAAAAATGTTACTATAATTGTATTATTATTTCTAAATTTATTTCATAGGGATAAAAAGTGGATTTGTTCTATTATAAATTTTTATTTTAAGATAGAAATAATTTTAATTCATGTTAATTTAAGAAAAATTTTAATTAAATAATTAATTATTTAAAATTCAAATTCATCATTGAGAAATTATTTAATCAATTAATAGAAAATTAAAAAATGATTTTCAAAAATATAAACATAATATAATTTCAAAGAATTACTGTGTACAATGATTTTTTTCAGAAACAAATATAACATTAAACATTATTGAATATATTATATTCTTAATAAAATGTTCTGATGTTGTTTTTAATGTCTAATAAAATGAATTCTCACAAAAATGATAGTATGGTAATTTTATATTACATAATATTTTATTAAATGATTTTAATTTTATAAATATATTATATTCAAAAAATCTATTATTATATTTGTAAATATGTCAAATATGTCCAATATATAAAGAAATTATAATTTTATTGTAACCATATTTTCCGATGAAGATTAAACAAATAGTAATTATCAAAAGGGTTATTTCAAGTAAAAATGATTATATAAGTGTAAAAACATAACGCAATCATGTAAAAAATTTATTGGAAAATATTATTTAAAATACCAATATTCTATTTTAAAATTATATCAGTTTAGATAATTTTCAAAACAAAATTTATTTATTTTAAATTAATATTTTATACAATTCCAAGAGTGCCCTTCCCCTCACATATAGAAAGGGAAACTCCACTCCTCATTTCCTAAAACTTAAATAACCACTATAATACTCCGATAAATAATTAAATACCTTTTTAAAATCCCGTAAAATTTTATAGAGGTCATATTTTTCGCTGAATATCAACTGTGGAGGGTTTGTTGTGTAGAGAGAAAGATATCGTCCATATAAGAGGTATAGTCTTGTATAAAATGCTTCAGTTTAATTATTTTGTGTACTCTTTCACAACATCGTAAAACATTTTTAAATAATAAAACCAGTACAAAAAATATAATATGAATTATTTATGTAAATGTAATCACCTATATCCATGTATTATTTAATAAAAAATATTTGAAATCATTGTTCATGTGTATGACTGACTACCACCTCACAAACAAATGCAATTTATTTTCCACAACTTACACTGTTGGGTGAATATAATAATGGATTAAATAAAATGATATATTATTATATTATTATTAGGTTTCTAGAATAGGAAATCATTTTTTATCATTCATTCTTTATATCTATAGAAAATTCAAAAGGTGTTATTGTGTATGTATGACGAACCATCTCCATTAACAATGTAGTAAATTTCTTATATATACATTCGATTTTAAAATTAATTTATATAATGAATATGTGTAGTATTTATATAATATTTGACATCATATGTTTCTAGGATCCTGGATGAATATATAAATTCCATGACTATAAAATAGAAATATACATAAATAACAGTGCAATTATCAACAGAACAATTATTTTAACAATAAATTGTTAACAAATTAATAGGGAAATGTTTAATAAAGTAATATATTATATAATATATTTATTATTTCTTGTATAAAATTAATAATAAATATGTATGTATATATAATATATGATTTTCTAATTTGTATGATGCAAGATCAGTCTTAATGTCTGAGATCTCTCTGAACAAGCATTTTTTATTAGATGATGAAATTTTTTATCTAACTTCTTCCCTGTCATTAATGTTTTGAAAAGCCATTAAATTAAATTTAAAAGTATAACACATATATATCTTATATTCTCATCCATGTTGGGTTAATAAATTAAATTATTTTTATTTCTCAAATTTATTATTTAGGAAATTATATATAATAATGATATGAAGATAGATTATGACACCTAATCAATTCGACAAGTAATTCAAATTATTACTCAATATTATTGATTTAAATTTGTAGAACATTTAATGTTGAATATTTTTTATGGGTGTTTCAAAATAGCACTCCAATGAATTGTGTAAATATATTTTTTTCTCACGGGACACTATGTACATGATTAATGAGTAAATGTAATTCATTATGGATCTTTTTCCACCCTGTGATGTTGTCTTGACCATATATATAAATATATGCATATTTCATTTTTTTTTGTGTTTTGAAATTTTTTTATGTTTCCATAATAATATTATACAATATTATTTTTGTTGTGATCCCATGTATTTACTCATGGTACCACTCTTTTATGATATCATGTTAATCCTTGTAATCCAATGGTATATTTTGTTACAATGTTTCCTCCCTAACTAAAATTTTAGATCATCCATTTTTTCAATGTGTTTCCAAGGTTATTAAATATTGTTTTAGAAAATGAAAGGGAATTATTATCTCATTCAATACATTATGATATATATAATTATTAGTTTCACCATTTAGTAATATGATCCTATTATTAAAAATGGAATTACATATTCAATATTTTTGTTATATTTTAATTGATATTTATCATAAAAATAAAGTAATAATATATCTAAAAACCTTGGATAACATTATAGTTTATGCCATTGGGAATTTAAATCTTTTATTTTTTTGGAATTAATGAGTTTAAGTATCTAATAGGAATATATAATGAAATATCTGTAATATCTTTTTAGTCTAATTGTTCTTCGAATCCTGAAGAAATTCTTGGGTACACTAAAAATAAAATGTACATTATCTTGAAATGACCTAAAGAAATTATAGATTTAGAGACCTCATTACTCAAACATTTCACCTCACTAAATTGAAATTTAAATTTTGATGAATAGATAATAATATTAAGGTGAACCCAAAAATAATTATGACATTGTTCAACAATTTACTCCAATAAAATAATCTATCACCCATTAATTATTTTACCTTTAAATATATCTCAATTTTAATTATAAAATCCAAATAAACATTAATGGTAATATGGGTTTTACAAATTTTAATACCATCTAATGAAAAATCTACCAATAAATAAATAGAGAACATTGTATTTTACCATTGAAAATGTGACCAAAATAACAAATTAAGAATTTACTAATCTATAAAAATATAACATACAGATAATGAAAAAATGGAATGATTCTTATTTGTAACATATTATAAAATATGATAAAAATAATTATAAACGGAATTATGGGGATATAACAGCCAACTGTGTCTCTAAAATCTATAAAAAATTTATCGTTATAGAATTTATAATTAATGTATGAAACTATTTGTTTTATAAAATCAAGAATAATGTATAGGTCTTACCTTTTTGGAACAATAACATTTATTTTTTCTCTGTGGGAGGATATAATTCTAAAATTAATGAAGGTAAAATATTGTGAAATGAAAATTATTGTGATAAAAAAATATTCTAAAAAAATATAGTTGTATGGAGTTCTGGAAATCCATATATTTATAAGTTGAATATCATCATATAATATTTTTTATCAGCACTCCTAGAATTAAGGTTCATTGTCACTTCTCTTTATTGAATGGTAATCTATCAGTGCCATTCTTCAAAGTCATCATCCTATCTCAGGTACTTCTCCACCAATAAAATTAGCCAACACAACTATCAATTGATTATTCATTTTTAGGATAAGGATCTATATGACTAATCCCTTGAAACCATTTTTATTATTTTATATATAATATATTATCTCATATTCAGAAGAGGTCCATCTATGCATGAAAAATAAATATTTCCGAATTCATGTTGAAAATCATATATAGCATATTAATTTTTTACAATAGGCTAATTAAATTCATTTTAATATATTTCATTACTATCTAATAAATAAATTATATATTATTTAATAATTTAAAAATATTTTTGATTAATGATTATTATTTTCATAGGATCTTCATTTTCTAATCATGAATCAAA
The DNA here is from genome assembly GCA_963277665.1 of Viscum album. Taxonomy (NCBI): domain Eukaryota; kingdom Viridiplantae; phylum Streptophyta; class Magnoliopsida; order Santalales; family Viscaceae; genus Viscum; species Viscum album. The sequence continues at coordinate 1,883,177,318 of OY728136.1, forward strand.
TAATTATGTGTTTTATGATTTTAAATATCATATTTTCTGGTATATATCCTCTTTAATTAACATAACTGATCATATAAAATTATTATTAGATTTTATAGAGGATTGAATTATTTTTTATTAATCTATTTTTAGTAAAAAAAATTAATTCCATTTTCCCAACTATCTATATAATAACTATATATTCACTATATAGAAGGATTTACATGAAATATGTGTTCATAAAATATTTCTGAAAGACTTATATCAAAAATATTTATATATTATTTCTATCATTGAAATTTTAACTAATTATTTTTCATATTACTCTTTTTATCATATATTATGTAATAATTAATGTTGTAACACCCCAAGATTTCATAGTAAGTTATTTCTTCAAATTAATTCTATAACATGCCCTACATGCATCACCGAGTTCAAGCACACCACGACTTACCAAACTAGTCTTTCAAAAGTGTTTATGAATAATATTACTTTAATTTTAAACTTTATATTATCCTTATAACATTAGAATCCATATTATGAGTTTCTTAGCCATAATGTAAGAACAAATTCAATTTTTTTAAGATAAAGGAAGTATTTTTCAGAAAATGAAATTTTACCGCCTTTTGTGGGAAAACCTTTTTTAAATACAATATTTGACACTTTTATATACTCAACTTGAAAAAATAAACCTCTTATTTAGAATTGGGAGATAAAAAATTAGTTTTGATTAATTTATGGTATTATTCTGGTAACTTTCATATTTTGGTGAATAGTGAGAAATACTAAATTTTAATTAAAAAAATCTTTTTTAAGCGAAATAATTAATAGTTTAAAATTATACATTTTAATGGTTTGGTATTATAAATATATTATATTTTTACCATTTAATAAAATTCTGGTCATTGTAAGTAATTTCACTTTGAAATTAGAAATAAACAAGTGTTAATCTTTTGATAGTTATTATTTCTTAAAAATAGGCATTTTTGTTTTGACAACGGGAATTAATTTTAAATTAATAAATTCAACTTCTGTGTTTTGAATTTGGTAAAATAGAATTATTTTTTGAATTCGGAATATCAAAATTATGTTAGGTTGAATTTTATGTATTTTTCTGAAAACATTCAAATTTTGATGAATAGTGAAAAACACTGAGTTATAGTTTAAAAAAGAATTTTTATTTAAAAAATTATTTATTTTATTTAAATTAATTTATGCCAAAATAGATACAGAAAACTTATATAAGTTCATTTTAATTCATTGGAATCAGTTTATAATAATTTTAGATATATAAAAATGTTATTTAACTTTTCACCGCCTTTTACCCTTCTTATAGGAGAATTTTCAAATTCACATAAAATTTAATTTTACCGTTTCATTTAGTTGAATTTCAAAAACCTGAGAGACAATATTAATATCTAGGAGTAAAATGTTGTTCAGTAAGTTAAAAATAATATTTGTTGAATAGTAACTTTTTTCTTTTATTTATGGTTGTTAAAGGTATATAGGGTAATTCAAGGTAAATAGAATATTGTAATAATTCAAAATAACTTAACACATGTCCATACCTTATTATATGAGTAATTTCCGAAAATTGGAATCTTTGGGTCGATTTTGGGACCCCATGGAGCCACTTATGAATGATAACGACACTTTAGATTAATTAATTTAATGTAATGGAAAAATAGACATAAAAAACATTTAGTAATTAATTTTTATATGGTGTAATATAAGTAATATTTCTAACTATAAATATTCATTGGAAATATAAAAGGATTTCCTACATCATGGTATTTTTTTAAAATTTTTTAAACATCGCATAAATTAAATTATTTAGGACAATATAATGATGCAGTATTTACCTCATTAATAAATGTTTTAAATAAATTAGATTATAAATATTAAAATAATATCCAAAACATGTACAATTATTATTGGATGAATTTATTTCGACCATGAGTCATCCTATAGTAGACTCTAATGATTTATGGACCTTTAGAAACTGAATATCATTATATAATAAAATAATATTTTCACATATTCCTAAAGAGCCCCTCTTCCCCCTTATAAAAGGAGACCACTTATAACCAATTATTCACACCTATAAAGCCTTTATGCTCATCAAAACTCTACCAAATTAATCTCTCTATATCCCTCTCATCCTCTTAGAAGCCTTACCTTATGCAGAAGGCACTTCATGGTGCCCTCTTGGTTCAATCCAAAGGAATTTAACCAAAATAAAGGTAACAATTTCTCTTAACCTATTTTATTATATTTTACTCCTCCCACCCCTAAAATATTTTTATTACTTTCTTTTATAACAAAACCATTATCATAAATATACTTGGATTTTTTTATGATAAGTATTTTAATTACACTTACACACACCTTCATCTAATGGGTGAAAAACATAATGTTTCTGTTGATTGAAAACCAACGCCTCACGAAATGATGATTGTTCAATTACCTCCTACCTCCTCTCATGTTGGCCATTATGATTTAACTATAATTATATATGATATAAAATATGTTTATATTTTATTCATGCTTTTGTATTTTTCTTTTATAGCATATCGTAATGGTTTCCATTATGTGTAAACGTGATAATTTCATTTGTGGATGTGCGGACTACTGCCCCCTCAAAGTGATATGACCCATTAATACCATATGTGGGATGTATAAAGGATGTAATTAATGATATTATATAATATATTATATAGGAATTATATTATACTTATGTATCTTTATGTTTTAAGTCCATTAAAATAAAAAATAGAAATGAATGTAGCATTCCTCCGAAAGTACGGCTTACCGTCTCCATGAATGGTGCATTTAATTCTTACCCCAAAATGATATGTACTATTTTAAATACATGTATATACTGGATGTATATGATATATATGATTTCTAAATCTTGAATATAATTCTCGATATATTGATATTTTGACCATGTGAATAACTTGTAACTATAAGGTGTTCATTTTTGACTCAAGGGCCAAATATCGACAAAACAAATGTTATTAACATAAATGATTACATAATGATTATAACATGGTAATAAGTTATATAAAAGTAATAGTAAACATGAAAAAGGTTCTTAATAATGTATAAATTAAATTTAGTTAATTATTCAGGATTTTAAAAAATGAACAGTTCAAATCAGACACGAGGTAAGGGGTTTTCATCTCACTCCTTATTCCCCTGAGATTCATGCCATATTGACACTATTTTCATTTGTGTCTTGTATGTACTACCCATAATTGTATTATTTGAGTAATACACGTTAATTTATGTGTATTTACATATTATTTTCATAATACTTCTTTCATGGGGTGTATGTATCGTAAGTTACCAAATGGGTAAGGGTTAATTTCACAATATCATTATTATCTGAGGATGTTTTTATATAATTATCTACCGGGGAATATTTATTATCCATGTCCATGTTTCATAAAAGGGTCTTCAAAGGGATTCTAATTAAGATAATTTTTACTAAAATATCATTTCAAATGTTTTAAATATTAATTCTTCTAAATCATTCTCATTAATGTCCATGATTTCAAAATGGTTTTTATGAATTTATTTATATGGACATAAATGTTTTAAAAATTGTTAATTCCATTCAAGAGTTTCAAATTGGTTTGGGAAACTATGATTCAAAAATTTCGATAAATGACTTCCTTTCTAAATTGTGTAACATTTAAATGTTTTCACGAAAAACGGATATTTCTCTCAAAGAGTTTTACAAATCGTTTTTATCTATGTCAACATCCATTGATGGAATTTAAACTTGTTTGAAGTTTATTTATTATGATAAAAATGTTCCATATTTTATTAAATTTTTTGTGAAATGTTTAACTATGGATGTGTTATTTTTATACCATTCATTTTTTATGGTTAAAGTATTGAAATTTCGTATGCTAGTTTTAATACGAATGTTTATGTTATGTTTCAAACTTTTCATGTGAGGAATTTATTGGACTTAGTGAGTGACGGATGGAGCCTGCTATAGCTCCTCGATGCATCGGTAGGTCTCTTGAGACTACTAGATGTGGAATTGGCTGAGGCGTTTAACAATATGAGATATGGTTTTGGCCGAGGCATTAATCATTTATAGACTTCTTGGATGAGGCCTTGACAAAATGTTTCAGAATGTCCAGAATTATACATTCCATCATTATGAAAATAATTTTGATGGTTCATGTGGTTATTAAACTTATAGAAACCCCATGATTGTGTTTTATTCGGGCATTATTAACTCATCTCATATTCCTTCCATAAAAGTATTGTTGTTTATTGATGGTAATAGAATGATGTTTCAATTATTCACCATCCTTATTATTTATGTTATCTTCCACTATATTTCTTACCCTTACTGAGCGTTTGAGCGCACCCCATTCTATGTCTTTTTTCCCAGGATTCCAAGAAGTGTATTTCGATTGATATGCAGGGATAAGCTAAAGGTAATAATGGCCTTCTCAAAGAACTTTTTTTGTATTATATGTTAGAAAGTATAAAGTAATGTTCATGTATGAAATCTAATTTCCAAGACAGCTAAACTGATCGGTCTTTCGGAACATGATTCCTTGTAATCATGGAAATGTATTAAAATAATGTAATGAATCTAGGAATCTAGCGTCGGGTAATTACAGTTGGTATCAGAGGAAGTTTAGCAATATCCTTGGAAACTAGATTTAGATAAACTCTGATTAGAGCACATAAAACTATGATATAATTTGAAGATCAGTAAAGAATTACTTCTTAAAATTTCAGTAATGTATCGATTTTGTGTGTTTTCTAAGAAAATACATCAATGTCTGGATACGAGATGGTAGAGGTGTCTCTGGTACCGATGTACCTAGGGGTAAAACCCGAAAACATTGCTTTGAGCTAGACTCGAATGGGAACTGGTGCACGACAACGGGCCTTACTATACTTTTGGTTACGACACTCCAGGGGGAAATGCTTAGGATAATTATAAATTTATTTACAAACAACTATAAAGGGTTTTTCAGTATATATCTCCTCAAAGAAAACATTTTTTTGATTATGGATTATATCCATAAACTATACAATTTATGTTAGGTATTTTACATGTTTGGAATTATGAATTGTGATTCATCAACTGACATAGTATATTCCATTGTTTAAAATGGTTCCCATTAGAAGGAATGTGAACTCCAGTAATAAGTATGGTTCAAAGAGTAAGAAGCGTCACATCATTTATGGTAATAATCCAACATTCATAAGGGAAATTGTCTCCCATGTATTCTCAACATATGAAGAAATAATATCATGTGTTAGTAAGATAAGAAAAAAATTCCTTGTGTTCTATGGCTTTGAAGGGAGGCAAGAGAAGAAAATGATGGTAGAGATAAAGATGGATAAAAGGGAATAGTGGAAAGAAGGATTTTCCCATATGCGATTAATGTGGAAATAATCACCTTGGTAAATGCTTGAAGGAAGTGGGAGTTTGTTATAAGTGTGGAGAAAAAGGACACCGTGTACGTGATTGTAAGGGTAAGAAATTTTTTTCAAATATAAAATGCTTCATCTACAAGGTGTTGAGACAATACATGAATTAATGTCCCAGTTATAAGAGTATACCAAAAATGATGTTATTGGATAATAATCAAGTTATGATACTACCTTAGATGAAGATGAATGACTAGTGTTCTTATGTTGTTGTTATATAATTATTTCATTTGAGTGTTGTATCTACTATATACTGGTTTAATGAATTATAGTGATAAATAAGGATAGTACTACAGTACTATTTTATTGAGGATTTGAGATTATATGATTCTAAGAAAAGTAACATAATAGTAAGATACACTTTTTGGAAAAATACATGGTTGAAGGAAATGTAATACTTAATATGTTCCTGATAATGAGGTAGTGATTTTGGAATAAGATATGGTTGATTTGGATAATTTATATTGGATATTCTTGACTACCATGAAACTAATTAATGATTTGTATATTCCATCATTGTTGGAGTTTACAACGTTTTTGGATATAAGGACTATATCCATTATTCTATAAGGAATATGGGAGAATGAATGTAATCAATAAGGTTTTATGGTAATTAAGGATGTTGTAGTGTTTTAAAAGAATACATTATGTTGGTGTTCACATGTTATTACATGGAAAAAATAATCATCATTGTTTTTAACATCCTTATAAATTTTAGTCTGAGATTTTGGATATAAGTATTTCGGATTAGTATACATGTTGGAATGGATAATGTTTGAAATTGGATAATATTGTTAAGGTTATTTTGGGATTTTTATAAAAAGGACAACCTAGAGGTCAGGAGACTACTAGTTGCATCCGACAAGGCCGTGACACTGGAAACCACAACCGAAGAGCGACAAAGGTGCATCACCTACGAATGGACTATGTGATGTACTGGTTTGTATAATTTAGTTTTTGTTAAATAGTCCGATAAATTATTTATAGTCATTATTTTTGGAACATAATACGATTTAGGTATATATAATTATTTTTGAAATCATTTGGAGTGAAAGATGTGTTTATGGTGGGAATTAGTTGAAGGATGAAACTCTAATTGTCAAGTATATATATATATATATGTTCTCTTATTCTATGAAGAAATAAATTCTTAAACATTAAGTAAGGTATATTAAAACTAATGATGTGTTATCCTAATACCATATGTTTTGTTGAACCGATGATATTCTAAATCATCATAGACTTATGGCTTTGAGGCCGTCAATTCTACAATTTTTTGTGACTGATGACTCCAATCACTCCCTCTAAATATTTACGTAATTCCCTCCAATTATGTGTCTCTAATTTCCACAAATTTTCTCCTAATCGAGATCATAATTTTGTGGTGACTATTTCATTCCACTTTTCCTATTATTAAGACTAAATTTTATTAACCCAATTTATGATGTGGGTTTTCACACAAAGGTATTTTCAATTTTGAACCATTTATTTTTGAAGTACAATTTCAAATTGCGAGGACGTAATATGTTGATGGAGGGAAGAATGTAACACCCCAAGATTTCAAAGTACGTTATTTATTCAATGTAATTCAATAACATTCACTACACGCAACACTAAGTTCAAGCACACGATGACTTACCAAACTAGATGTTCAAAAGTGGTTATGAAAAATATTAACTGAATTTTAAACTTTATATAATCCTTATAATTTTATAATACATATTATGAGTTTCTCAGTCATAATGTAAGAACAAGTTCAATTTTTTTAGATAAAAGAAGTATTTTTTAGAAAATGCAATTTTACCGCATTTTGAGGGAGAACCTTTTTTAAATCCAATATTTGACATTTTTATATATTAAATTTGACAATATAAACTTCCTCTTTAGAATCTGGAGATAACAAATTAGTTTTGATAAATTTTTGGTATTTTTCTCATAACATTCATATTTTGGTGAGTAGTGAAAAAATACTATATTATAATTTAAAAAAACTTTTGTAATCGAAATAATTTATGGTGTATAATTATACATTTTAATGGGTTTTAAGTATAAATATATTATATTTTTACCATTTCATAAAATTCTGGTCATTGTAAGTAATTTCACATTGAAATTGGACATAAACAAGTGTCAATCTTTTGATAGTTATTATTTATAAAAAATACGCCTTTTGGTTTTGATAACGGGAATTAATTTTAAATTCATAAATGCAACATATATGTTTTTAATTTTCTAAAAAAATTCATTTTTGAATACAAAATATCAAAATTATCTTAGGGTGAATTTTCTGTATTTTTCTGAAAACATTCAATTTTTGATGAATAGTGAAAAACATTGAGTTATAGTTTAAAACAGAATTTTTATTTAAATAATTACTTATTTTATATAAATTAATTTATGTAAAAATAGATAAATAATACTTATATAAGTTCATTTTAATTCATTGGAGTTATTTTATTATAATTTTAGATATATAAATATTTTATTGAACTTTTCACCGTCTTTTACCCACCTCCTAGGAGAATTTGAAAATACACCTAAAACATAATTTTACCACTTCTGTGAGTTGAATTTCTAAAACCTGAGAGTCAAAGTTAATATCATGGATTAAAATATTGTTTAATAAGATAAAAATAATTGTTGGCGAATAGTAAATTTTTACTTTTATTTACCGCGGTTAAAGTTAAATAGGGTAATTCAAGGTAAACAAGAATATTTTAATAATTCAATATTACCTTAACACATGTTATAATTTTATTTGATGAGTAATGTATGACCATGGGAATCATTGGGTCGATTATGGGACCCCATGGAGCCACTTATAAATTATAATGACACTTACATTTATTTATTTATTGTAACGAAAAAATTGACATAAAAAAACTTTTTGTAATTAATTTTTATATGGTTTTATATAAGTAATATTTTTGAATATAAATATTCATTGGAAAAATAATGATATTTCCTATATCATGGTATTTTTTTATAATTTTATACATCAAATAAATAAAATTACTTAGGACAATATAATGATGTTGTATTTACCTCATTGATAAAATATTTAAATAATTTAGATTATAAATATTAAAATAATATACAAAACATGTCCAATTCGTATTGGATGATTTTATTTTGACCATGAGTCATCTTATCTTCGAATCTAATTATTTATGGAATTTTGGAAACCAAATATCATTATATAATAAAATATTATTTTCACACTTTCCTAAAGAGCCCCTCCTCCACCTTAAAAAAGGAGACCACTTATAACCAATTACTCCCACCTATAAAGCCTTTAGTCTCATCCAAACTCTTCCAAATTAAGATCCCTACATCCCTCTCTTTTTTTTAGAAGCCTTACCATAGGCCGAAGGCACTTCAAGGAGTCCTTTTGGTTCAAACCAAAGGAAGTTACCCAAATTAATGGTAACAATTTCTCTTAACTTCTTTTCTTTTATTTTAGTCCTCAAACCCCTAAACTCCTTTTATTACTTTCTTTTATAACAACACCAGTATCCTCAATATTCTAGAATGTTTTTATGAGAAGTATTTTAATTTCACTTACACACATATCCATATAATGGGTGAAGAACATCATGTTTCTGTGGATGGAAAACTAACGCCTCACGAAACGATGAATGTTCAATAACCTCCTACCACTTATCATGGTGGACATTATGATAGAACTGTAATTATATATGATATATATTTTGTTTTTGTTTTCTTCATTATTTGGTATTTTTCTTTTAAATCATACCTTAATGGTTTCCATTGTGGGTAAACGCGATAATTTCATTTGACGAAGTGCAGACTACCGCCCTTTCAAAGTGATACATCTCGTTAATACCGTATGTGGGATGTATAAAGGGTGGAGTTAGTGATATTATATATGATATTATACTGGAATTATAATATTCCTATGTATCATTCTCTCTTATGTCCATTAAAATACGAAATAGAAATGAATGTAGAGTTCATGTGTACGTATGACTTACCATCTCCATGAAGGGTGAATTTCATTCTTACCCCAAAATGATAAGTACTATTATAAATACAGGTATATACTGGATATATATGATATATTTAATATCTAAATCATGAATATTATTCTGGATATAATGTTATTGTGACCATGTGAACAACTTTTAACTATAAGGTGTTCATTTTTTACTCAAGTTCCAAATATCGACAAAGAAAAAATTATAAAAATAAATGATTACATAATGTTTATAACATGGTAATAAGTGATATAAAAGGAAAAATAAACCTGAAAAAGGTTATTAAGCAAGTAGAAATTAACTTTTTTTTATTATTCAATATATTAAAGGACGAACGGGTCATGTCAGACACGATGTAAGGGGTTTTTATCTCACTCATTATTCCCATGAGATTCACACCATATTGCCACTATTATCTTTTGTGTGGTGTATATACTGCCCATAATTGTATTATTTATTTAATACACTTTAATTTATTCCTGTTTACATATTATTTTTATGATACTTATTTTATTGGGTATATGTTTCGTAAGTTACCAAATTGGTAATGGTTAATTTCACAATCTCATTATTATACGAGGTTGTTTTTATATAACTATCTACTGGGACATATTTGTTATCCATTTCCATGTTTCATAAAAGAGTTTTCCAAGGGATTATATTTAAGGGAATTTTTACTATGAAATCATTTCAAATGTTTTAAATATTTATTCTTCTAAATCATTCTCATTAATGTCCATGTTTTCAAAATGGTTTTTATGATTTTTTTATATAGAAATGATTTTTTTTAAAAGTTATTTGCATTAAATGTTTCAACGTGGTATGGGACACATTGATTATAAAATGTCTCTAAATGTCTTCGTTTCTAAATTGTGTTACTTTTAAATGTTTTTAGGAAAAAGGGATATTTCTCTCAGAGTTTTACAAATCATTTTTATCTATGTCGACATCCTTTGATAGATTTTAAACTTATTTGAAGTTGATTTTTTATGATAAAAATATTCCATATTGTATTAATGTTTTTGTGATATGATTGAAAATGGGGATGTTATTTTTATACCATTAGTGGTTTATGGTTAAAGTATTGAAATTTCTGATGCTAGTTTTAATACAAATGTTTATGTTATGTTTCAACCTTTTCGTATGAGGAAGGTATTGGACTTAGTAATTGAAGGATAGATCCTGCTATAGCTCCTTGATGCATCGGTATGTCTCATGAGACAACTAGATGATGAATTGTATGAGCCCTTTCCCAATATGAGATATGGTTTTGGCTGAGGCCTTAATCATTTTTAGACTTCTTGGCCGAGGACTTGACAAAATGTTTCAGAATGTCCGGCATTATACATTCCCTCATTAAGAAATTAATATTAATGGTTCATGTGGTCATTCGACTAATAGAATACGCATGATTATGTTTTATTATGGCATTATTAACTCCTTTAATGTTCCTTCCATAAATGTATTCATGTTTATTGTTGGTAAAGGAATATGGTTTCACTTATTCACCATGATTATTAATTATGTTATCTTCCACTGTATTGATTACCCTTACTAAGCATTTGATCTCACCACTTTCTATGTTTTATTTATTCCTTGGATTCCATGATGTGCATTATTATTGATATGAATGGTTAAGATAAAGATAATAATGGCATTCTAAAAGAATTTTTTTTATTGTATGTTAGAAAGTTTAATGTAGTGGTTATGTATACAATCTATTTTCCAAGACTGCTAAACTAGTCGGTCTATTTGGACATGATTCCTTGAAATGATGCCAATGTATTAAAATAATGCACCGACTCTGGGAATCTAGGGTTGGGGCATTACAAATGATATATATTTTTAATATTTTTTAATTTATAAACCATAGAAATTCTTATCAAACCATTTTTTTATATGGACGACTATGAATTTGGATTTTGTTCTTCATAGTTGACACACCCATTTGAAGAATAAATTTATGCTTATTCATTATTTGAATGAATCGTATTCATGGTTGTGTAATACATTTTACTCAGTATCTATAAATATTACACAATTAAAACTATACAATTAAAAATTTCAGTCATCAAGGATCATCAAATTTAGCTACACAATCGAAAGTATAGTTCAAGTGACTTACATTTGTAGGAAACATGATAATTCAAATAAAATAATAATATCGATAAAAAAAGGTATTATCATATCAATATTACTACAACATTGTCATTCATTACATTAAAATATAAAATTATAAAAGATTCTAAATTATTCAAAAAGAAATTTAAAATACTAGAAACAAGATAAATTATCGTTATATATGAATTATAATAGATTTTAATATGTTAAATTAATTATAAAAATATATATAAATTTATCAATATTAAATCACCCTTAAATAATATTTTAATTAATGTGAAAATATCATGAATGAATTATAGTGATCTAGAATATCATACTAAATTTAATTATTGAAATCATGGTAAGAGAATTACCTTAACACTTTTATCAATTTGTGTATATTTCATTCAATTTATATATATAATATAATATAATATTTATTCCATTTAATAATCACATATTCACATATCATTAATATATATATATACACACATTAGAGTTACCTTACTGAATATTTATCTCACTCATTAATCATGAATCAAGTTTTTTATGGTATCATTCAATGTATAGGTTAATAATTCTATTCATGGTATTTCCATGTTTTTATATTTCAATTATTAGATTAAAATAATAAATTTCTAATAATAAATTATATATATAATGTTCAAAGGTTTATGTTAGGAATCTTATGATGTACAAATTTTAATGGATCAATGTAGAGGAAGGAACATTAAATATAAATTATGAAATATAATTTAATTATGTTGAAAAATGTTCCTTAATCACATTAAATATAAAAGGATCATCTGAAACATACATTTTCAATTTTTTTATGATTCCCATGTGATGTTAGTAGAAACCTATATTTTATAATCCTCTATTCCATAAAACATTCCCATTACATTTAATATATATACATTAAATATTAATTTAATATAATCAAGGAGTTATTTTTCGCTTATCGTACCTAGTAGTTCAGTGATGAGTATGAAACTATTTATTTGTGTATCATTGGATTAATCCTAGCCAATTATGTAAAAATTGGTTCCATAAAAATCAATTAAATCACTTAATAATTATGATATTTTAGATATTAGTGGATTGAAATGTTGAAAAAAATAATGCTATAAATAAATTTTCAATATAGAGTCTCAATATTTCATTTTTATCACTAATTAAAATTAATTTATATTATTTTTCATATAACGAAAAATTAAAATATCAATATTTGGATTTATGAATTTTTTTTAATGAAAATAAAGAAATTTTAGATGATTAGTTGACATTTATAATATGAATCCTCATTTTTATTCCATATTTATTTACATATATTTTTCATATCTTTTATCCCTTGACTGACTCAACTCAATTGCATTTTTTTCATCACCTTAGATTCTATCAAAATATTACTTCTTAAAACATTATGATCCTTCTGTGAATTGGGACCTATTTTTATTCATTAAACTAGTTTGAATCAATAAACTCTAATATATAATAAGTGATTGGTGTAGTTAGGGATCTTACTATTGGTAATATTCTAAAAAAGTTATATCTCTTAATATTTTTAGATAACCAATTATTTCGACCTAGGACATGTTGCTAATTCTAGGAAATACTCATCCCAAGATGCATAAAACTCTACTATATAATGATTTGACGAATGGAATATGATATGTTAAAAACATGTATTGAAATAAGAAAAAAATAGTAAAATAAGGATAAAAACATGTATCACATTTACTCAGATAGCATACTCCCAATTATTAAAAATGAAACTAAAATTTTGACACAAAATTTTTTAATTCTTATTCTCATGAATAATATATCACTTTACCACACATAGATTAACTGTAGGAGTCATATCTTTATATTATTTGAGAGGAATTATGGTGGGATGAAAAATAGATAAATTTGAATATTATAATAAGATAAAATACAAATCATTTTTAGGTTATGTACTACCATAAATCCATTTATATTGGGATTTTAATATCATATATGTAATTATCATTATCATAAACATTTATTTTTGTTATTTTACATTTTTATAAAATTTATAGTTATTTATTGACAAATATTAGTAACAATTAAATGAAGTAATTCAAACTCAACTTCATCTCATAAGTACTTTTGTCCACCAAAAAAATCATCTTGTCCCCAAATCAATTTATTCGTCCTTCAGTGATCATGTACAATCATCCTCATCCATTGCATCTATATATAGAATATACTATAGATTACATCTCCTCAATATGGTATAATGTGATAATTTATTTGAGGTATTATAAGTAATTATGTATTAATATACATAATTATATAGAATAAATTATTTTTCACTTATTAATTTGTATTACATTCAAATGGACCGATATGATCCTTATATGTATCCAAATAAATCAACATTAAACGTATGGAATAATTATGAATAATTTTAATTGTTATAATTGCAGATTTATTGGATTCATTGTGATCTTTTTTTATATCTATTATGAAAAAATGTATATATTTTTTTGATATTTCACTTGTTCTAGTAACCAAGAAATCACAATATTGAATGTCATCTTCCTGTTAAGCATACAATTCTTTTTTATTTCTACTTATATTACCAATATTATTTTTTATATTAATTACTACATAAATTTTGATGCTAAATAAATTTCATGGAATTGTTCATATGAAATAGGGGAAAATGTCTATTTTTCTATTTCATTATATAATAAAAATGTATATGTTAATTTTCTACATTTATGGTTTATTATGGAAAATCATAGTACTCAATGTTATTTTAAAAAATTATATCTCAAATTTTTTTTATATTTTTCAATTTGTAAATATTAAAAAAATATAATATTATCTTTAAATCCTATTGGTTTATGTGGTCATAAATTTTTTTATTTCTAAATGAAAAATATCATGATCAACTCAGTTGAAATAGCCCTCACTATTATTGGTTTCTAAACATTAGGGAAAATTTAAATCATGATGGGGAAAAATATGTTCTTTAAATTAGGATTTTTATCTAAATTATAAGGATTAGAACTACAATAGGATATATTTTTTAGATTTTTTGAGGCTTAGGTTGTTTCTCAAGTGATTGAGTCATTGATAGAGTATGGGTCAATGCATTCGTCAAGTATTCCAGAATGTTAAATTCATAAATATTTGTTGCTGACTGTGTTAGTTTGAACCATGATTTTTAATTTGTGGGGTGTTCTGGTTTGTAATGAAATGAGCCTAGGTGTTTTCCTGGTCTTAGGGGTGAAATTATATAGTTCTTATAATAATGTATGTGTTATATTGAGATTTTTTGTTAATTTTATTTCTATATTTATTGGAGAATGCTGGGATAAATTTTGTAGAATTGACTTCTGTAGTTTTGTACTAGGGTGAAAATTTAACAATGTTCCCATTAATAAGAGACCTCATACAAATAGAGTACTATGAAAAATATTTTTTCTCTTAAATAAGTGTAGTCCCATGTTCCATGGACTATTTTCATAAATATCTTGGTGTTTGGAATAGAGTAAAAGTCCTAACGAGTAATGGTTTGGTTGTATTTATGGGTACTCCCATATTTAAGAGTGAAAACCCTGTTTGGAAATCACACATGTGTTAGACCTTGCAATATATACGGGTTTACATGATTATTATATTGTATAATTAGTTTAGTATTGGGTCATCTGAGGATTTATATTTCCAAGACCTATGATGTTTAATGGAATTCTTATATGAGAATTTGTAATGTATTTGCATCCACTATTATATGAAAAAGTGAAACATAGACACATAAGTGTAGTTTGATGCATAAGTATTATAAAAATGGTTTTTTTCATGAACATAATGGTTTAATGTTTTTTAATTTTACCCTTATATATAAGGGACATCATGGTTTTGGGTTACTCATGTATTAGTACAGTATAATTAAAGGGTTTCCCTCTTTAAAAATTTATTTAGTGTATTAAGTGTTATAGTTTATAAGGGTAACTTGTGTAGCATGTAATGGTCCAATATATTATGAATATTGATGTATTATGGATAAAAGTTAATATATAAATTTTATTTCGAGTGAAAAACTAAAAATTCAGAAATGATTCGACCTTTCATGTGATATATATATATATATTCAATTTGATGTTATGTAAGGAATATTTTATTAAGGTTTAGTCTTACATATTGGAACCCCCATACATAAGGGTTGGTGAACATAAAAAAATTATTTTGATGAGTTCAGTCAAATTTTTTTTAAAAATATTTATTAATTGATTAATATATACATGGTGAACATGCCAAAGAACTATTCTATTTAGCACTCTAACATCGTTTTGAAGAGTTCTTTATCGTCTGATGATTTTTTTTCATACCGTTTTATAATGAAACAATCTATAGAAATTTATATATATATATAATATGAAATTTATATCAGGATTCCCTAATTGTATTCTAGTATTCTGTTAGTTATATATCAAATAGCGAGTTTTAGAATTATTAGATTTCTTAAGGGAGTGAGAGTGGCCATATTTTCTTGGCTAGTAGAGACCTACAGACACAAAATGTGGTTGGTAGCCCTTATATCATTGATTAATTTATCCATATTTTGAATTTACGATTATATTCATTCACTATGATCATTATATTCATATTTATATATTTTTTGTGTTCTCAACCTATAAATATAAATGGTTTCACATTGAAATAATAGTCAACTATGGCTGCATAGTATTTTAGAAGAATCGTTTTTGGTGCTTTGAAAATACTAGTACTGGTGATCCTTGTTATTAAATGTATTATTGAATGAGTTCAATTATTATGTAAAATATGATTTTAATTATATAATATATAATTTAAAATTATTTTTATAAAAATTAGTTTAAAATTGTATATGGTTCATAATGAAATTTATAAAAAAATAAATTGAATTTTGGTTATGGTTTTCAGTAGGTATTTCATTAAATGTGATGTTTTACTAATAATGATTTAGTAGTGATTTTTTACTTTTTATAATGGTGAGTAAATAAGACGTGCTTTTTTATTCATGATAGGTTATAAATATTATTTTTACTTGTTTCATAGGGAGATCTAAAAGGAGGTTGTTTATGATTTTTAATTTGGTTTACTACATATTGGGGACACACTATTTTCTAAAGCATGTATTCTTATTATAAATCTAATATATGATTATTTTGTATGTAATTCCTAGATCTTAATGATTCTTTATTTAATATGAGTCTCGTAACATGTTATGCAATTTATTTTTATTTGATTTGATTTTCATGCATTTGAATTAATGAATTTCTTGAAGATGCCCTACATATGATATCAATATGAATGGGTGGGTTTTAATTGATGGTATTGACCCCTTGAGGGGTAAAGATGGGTTAGATTAACTGGGATTAAGGGAAATATTTATTGGGAATTTATAGTGATGAAGGGATATGGAATTATGCTAAATATTACTAATATGAGTAGTTTTGGCTTAGTACGGTCGTAGGTGACTTAAAAATTTGAAAAACTAGTTTAGATAGAAAGTCCATAAATAATGCACAGTCCTATTATGAGATTAAATTTAATGTGAGTTATTTTGAGCTTTTGATAAGAGGGATTCCAAAATATCATCCTTACGGTACATTTATTTGGGGTATGGGTGGTTGGACACATTATTTCAGGTGTCCACTTATTTGTTATAGTATATAATACATTGTCTATAATGTAAATGATGGATGATTATTGTACATTCCATTGGTGAGAAGGTATTAACATGACCCTACCTTGAGTGAGAATGAAGTGGTTATGCTATAATTGTGATGCCCACACATATCATAGAGAGTGTACAATGTGATGTTTTTAATGATGAGTCCTTAATCATGGAGTCAATATGAGTGAGATATTTTTGGAATGTCCATACCCTAAGTATTATGGTAGTGGGGAGTTAGTGATTTTAGGTCCCTCCAAGAGATAAATAATTTTTTTACTGTGATGTATTTGACGACCAACTCCATGAATTGCCTCACCGTTGTTGAGAAGGTATTGGTAAGTCCCTACATTAAGGGAAAAGGTGGTGTTAATGGAATGATTTCATGGCCCACCCTCAGAGAGGTGTTATGTTGTTGCGGCATTCCATAGTATAAAAAGCATTGAATCACATTTAGTATAATGGTGGACTAATATAAAATTAAAAGTAGATAAAATAGCATGAAATACCAATCTATCTTCAACTGATAACCACCTGAATTTTGGTTGATGAACCACTAGAATATCACATGAAAATAAATAAAATAGAAAATATATCATCTAAAATTTCACTTACCCATCAACTGATTTCACTGAATATAAGATGATACTTAACCATACCTAGTAAATAAAATTTGACACCAAACACACACACCAAAAATTATAATAACATGGGAATAATATTCATCCTTAATGAAATGTTTCAAATAATTCAATACTTTAAAATATTGAATGATCAACCAAGAAAATTATAGGTAATTTATTATCTAGTTGTTTATAAATATTCTTACAGATCCCACTTAAATGTAATATCTATTCATTAAAAAACTAGTACATTCAATAATATTTTTTAAGTTTATTCAGAATCATAATTATATATATACAAACAAAATCATTTTTTGTGGGTGATTTTTCTATAGACAGTTTAACTTCCAAAAAGAGGGATAGAAACTAGATATCATTTTATCATGAAAAAATATTCAATTATTTCCATGATATACTCATTATATGACAAGACCATTTTCATTGTTTTCATATCTCTTTCTTTTCACACATCCATTAACTTATAATCATGACTGAGGTATATCCTACATATAATTCTGAAAAAAAATTAGTTATTTTTTTAATTTCATAAAAATAGCAATCAACTAACCTAATTTTATAAAATTACCACAAATGAATAATGAAACTAAAATCATCACATTCAGTAATATAATAAGAATAATTAACAATACATAAATTTATGTATTATACTTGAAAGAACCATTAAAATTTTTACTTGTTCTATTTTTGTTTTTCAATTAATTAATACAAACCCTTATTCAGTTTTGGTATGAATTTATTACACCAAGAATTCAATAAAAATATTGTATTTTACTTGTAAATTTACTCCTCTGGCTCAGTATAAATAAAATATATTTTTACATACACATGTTATTGATATATGTTATTTGAGGAAACCATTCCACTAACTATTTGGATGATTAAATGTTCCTCTATATTCTATTCTACCCCTCACTCAATCCCAATTGAGGAATGAAATTTCTATAGTGATTCCTATACTAAATTATTTATTAACAGGATCATTTACTTTTTTTGTACCAATCACATTCCATAGATATAACACTTCCCACTACATCATATATATAATTAAGTGATACATAATGTCGATGTTATTTCCTATTTCATGGAATACAAGATTTCTGGACAAGTGGATTTACATTTTTCTATCATAGAAAAGGATTCCTCCATCATGATTTCATCTAAATTCCTTAAAAATGAGATTCAACTACTCCATTTATTTCTAATATTCCAATACCAAAATATACTTTTATTCAATTAAACATAATGTTAAAAATATTCACGGGTAATGACATCCACCTGATTTGAATTACTCTATAAGTAAATTAGAACACTATTTTTCAATGCATACTATTTGATTCTACAAAAATTATGAAATCTTAAATAAATTGTAATAGATATTATGGCACATGTAAATAAAATTAAATTTATGTCCTTTCAAATTTCAAAGGATCCAGTTTACAACCCTTTCTTTAGGTTCAGTCCCCATTTCATTTATATGAAAATTACTAGATTATACTAGTGAAAGAATTTTCTCATATTTATAGAGAAGACTCTATGTTGAATATCATAGTCAATTTCATATATATCCATTTTCTACAACCTCATTCCTCAGTAAAAAAATTTAGATTCTTATTTTGAGAGAATTACTTCTAAAAGGTCTCCCAAAACCATGTAACATCACCGATGTCCTCAAAATTATGAACAATTGATGACATTATTTATATTGATGAGAGGAACTGATATTGTATTTACATTGAGATCAATCATCTAATGCTGAGAGAGTAAGAAATGAAAATAAATTATATGTGAAAAATTCCAATGATAAGAACTTACGGTGCTTCAAATTTCTAATTTTTCTAAACCTCTAGTGCATGAAACACAAATTCACATCCCAATAATATCCCAAATATATAATTTTTTCAGGAAAACCATGGTGACATTCATTATCATGATTCTTATCATAGTTATACTATTCCGTCACCTATTTAATTATTTGATTCACCCATTTCTGAATGGGTTATTTAGAGAGAAAATTTTTGTGATATCTACTACTTTGTTATATTGAAACCCCTTTACCACTATATGTCCTTCATATCATATGTTAGCATCAATCACATTCTTTATATGGTAATAAAACATGTTAATAATATCATTTTACATCCAAAATGTCAACCATATTCCAATATCCATATCAAATTAATTATCCAATTTTCTTATATCCATGCAGAACTATATAAATTAAATGTCACTACTTATATCTCATAACACAATTGGAAATAAGTTTTTGTTCCTAGAAACAGTTAAATAATTATTCCTAGAAAATTTCCTCTATATGGTTCTCAACCTTTGGGACCACCCATGATTATATATTAAGTAAAAATTCTAATGAACATCTATTTTTGATAAGTGGATATCCAATACCTTCACATTGAACTCATTCTCCATTTGTTGATCAGAAATTATGTAAATGTAAATATAATACTTGAAATTTTTATTATCTGAAAATCTTTTGATAATATAATCATATTTTTTAAAACGTATTATCATTAATTGTTGTATTTACATTCCATTATCACATACAATGATTGATAGTGTATTGTTCAATGATATGGTTATGAATTCATAAACTGACTACAATGGTGGAGGTTGTTATTTGATAGATATTGAAATTGTTTTTCGTGGTTATTTCATTGAGTAAGAGGAGAGTGGATAAACATAGTGTCAAACCATGCCATGATTTTTAAATTATGTGTTATGATTTTTGGAATGAGATAACATGTTCTTTAGCATTGGATGATTCCGACGGGATAAGGTTCTGTGGTCGTGTAGTGATCACATGTTGATCGAGAATGTTTTCCTGAATGAGATAATTTTTAATGTTTCTGAGTTGGTGTGTATCATTTTCATGATTTTCATACTTAATATGTATTTTAATCATATTATCTTGATAACTATATCATTAAGTTTGTTTAGGGAATTATGAATCATAGTACTAAATTAGAATCACCACATACACATTTATATAGACAGAGATTAAATATATGTGTGAAGTTACTCTTATTTATTTTAGTAGAAATGAACCATTAGATATAAAAATGTGTTTTAAAACTTGATTTACATAGAGACCAAGGATTGAATTGAGATTTATATGTTAGTTAGGCTAGAGACCCTTTTATTTTCTTTTTTTTATTACAATGATCTTGCTATACTTCCACTATTTTATTTATATGATAATGTATGTTAAGCATATGTAACATTGGAAAATAATTTATTTATTATTATTCATAAAATAAACTATTTTTTTGAAAACTTTCGTGTCCCTATTGAATCACATATAATATCTATATGATTATTGAGAATCTATTATAATGATGATTCATGTTGATTTTGGTAGAATTAGGCATTAACCCTTGTATTTACAGTTGAGTGGATAATATCCCCAAAACTATAATAGACCTTATATTATATTCATAAGGCTTTAGAATACATAAAACCATTTATGTGGCCTTAAAGAAACCACACTCCTACGTCACTCGGGAAATCCATGTTTGAGAAAAAATTCAATTTATACATCGTTTGATATTATATTGGTTTGAGGTAAAGATAGGTCTCAGATATATATATGTTAAATGGGTAGAATTAATAAATTTCATGGTTTCGATGAAACTCTTATTTTCAATGGAAAATTACTATTTGGATAAGTCACTATTGTTTCTGAATAATGTTGAACTGAGAATACAAATATAAGATGTATGAATCCATGTATGAGGCATATATATAAACCATGACCATGTAACCCCGTGAATAGATCAGGATAGGGGTTTGATTATAGAATGATAGGTGAAAAAGTTGAAATTGATTCAATACATATTTCCTCATTAGGGTTCAATATTAATTTGATATATTTATAGTATATTTTATGATTTTGAGTACAGTTTAAATGCAGTCATTGGAATAATTTATTTTTAAGGGTTATGTTTGAATGATTGTGACTATGAATTTTCATCTAAAATAGATAAATGAAATTTATGATATTAGATTTTAAGAAAAACCTTTTTAAAAATACATCTCATGAGGTATAATTATGAATTATTATTATGGGTTTATAATATGTTTTAACATGAATTATATAATATTAAAATGGTATGAGATTATATATGGCTCTTAAAATATAAATAAATGGTGGTTGATATTGAGTGCGAAATTTTTCAATTGAAACAAGGTTAATTTTTAAGGAAAAAACAATCTAGGATAGAAATTTTAGTTTTAGTTATCTTGAATGATTTTTGGATTCTAATATATCATTGAAAATTCAGCTGAATTTTGGTGTTATAATTTTTTATTGAGTTTTAATAATAAATTTATGTTATTGTATACTGGGATACCTAGATTTCAGTTCTTGACCAGGAGTGGCATAGTTATTTGAATTATTTTCTCACTTTGTGTGTGTTTTTTCAATGATTCATCAGATGTTATTATAGTGTGTAAATGTTTGGTCTTATATTTTGTAAAAATAAAACATATCCCAATTAACACAATATTAATCATTTTTATTGATAGAATA
This sequence comes from Viscum album, assembly GCA_963277665.1. Taxonomy (NCBI): domain Eukaryota; kingdom Viridiplantae; phylum Streptophyta; class Magnoliopsida; order Santalales; family Viscaceae; genus Viscum; species Viscum album. The sequence continues at coordinate 1,883,199,749 of OY728136.1, forward strand.
AGGATTATCAATAAAACAAAATTTCTCTTTCCATGGGGATCATATTGTTTTCTATGAGGGAGCAACATTTTTTTCCATGAGAGATGAATGTTCGATATTCAAACCAGGAACTCAAATTTTAATTTTGTTGGTCTAATGGTTCCTATATGTTGATTTTTTCATAGATAAATATTTTTATAGGGTTTTTTTACAAAGATATAATCTTACATTTAAATATGGTTAATATAGTTGGGATCAACATATTTTTGGGAATAAAACTATTTTTATTTTTTAGGGATTTAGAATTGATGGTTTGTATTTTTGATAATATTCATGATTTAGTGAAGTTTATGTAGATGATGATGAGAATAAAAAAATGTGTTTCGGTAATGTTGATATATAGAATGTAGAAAAAATTTACGCATATATGATGGTAGGCATGTATATATATTTTGGAATCTTAGTGATAGGGTAGATCAAAATGTTTTGAATAATCAATATAGCTATTAGTTTTTTCCAATGGAAGTTCATTCAAAATAATGAGTTAGAGCCCAGTAGTTTTGATGTTAATTTATGACTAAAATATATTGAGATAAGATATTGATGTGTTGTTATATCTTATTGAGACAAATAAGAGTTATTGGGGAGATTTTATATTTCTCAGGGGGCATGGAGATGTAAGAATTTGGATTATATTAAGGATTAAAAGGGTTTGAATATCTATATAATATGTTTGTATGATTTTTTTGGAGACTCAAAATATGTTTTATGTGCTCAAGTGAATTTTAGAGATGGAATATTTTATAGAAAATGTATTTGAAACAGATAAATTAAGATATACCACAGATTGATTCCATCTCATTGAACCTTGTACAGGTGTCATTGGTTTTTGGGTATGCTAATAAATAAGTCTTGAAAGTTTTCCAAGGAATAGTGATGAATGTATGTAGTCATAAGAAGACTAGTGGTGTGTTTTGTATTATATTTTCTTAATTTAATTACTCACGGTGTTGGGGTTAGGATGATTAATTTTGGAATTATTGGTGAAGGGTATTGTTGGTTACTTTTTTTAAATTCCCAAAACATGATTGTCCTTTTATAAAAAAAGATCAATCTTATGCATGGGTAGTCATCTACATAACGGTATTATGTTATGTGTGTGTAGTCCCATGCAAAATGGTCTCTATGAAAAAGAGTAATAGTGTCTAAAAAAGTTGGTAAATTGTGAGACATAAGAATTTAATCATATATATTGGAACCACCCATACATAAGGGTCCTCCCATTTTTATAAATGATCTATGTGTTACAAACTAGGATATGAAAGAGTTTTCATGAGTTTCATATTTTTTAATTGTATATGTATTGTAATTCTATTTGATATGTATAGTTAAACCCTGTGATGTTTCAGGGTTACATAGTGATGAGAATTTGTAATGTTTTGATAGAATCTATTATATTTATAAGTTAACCATTTATATGTTAGTATACACTATTGTTTAGGAAAAGAAAATTAAAACGTGTGAGAATGAAATGGTAAACTATTAAATATTAGTACCCTCATTCATATGGTTGATCATGGGTGAGGGTTCCAATATGTATGGGTACGCATATACATTTGATCTCAATTTTTTTGAATGAAATATTTGTGGGAATCCATTGTGATGAATATGTTTGTCCAGATTGATATATAAGTGTTCTAAAAATTTGAAATATTAATGGGTGATGTGTCTGTGGTTAATATTTAATGGTACACACAAATTATAAAATCAATATTTGGTATGGTTTTAGGATGGTATTTGATTCATAAGGGTTATTTATTGTGTTACATATGGGCGATGTGAAGGTTATTTACTCTTATGTCTGTGAACCACCATACAGATGTGTTTTAATGTTTTTCAGATTATCTAATTTCCTCCTCTACAACATCAATAAACTAGAGGTTCATCATGAGTAGATTCCAACCATTGTTGAGTAATGTAGGAGGCTATTATATTAATTAGTCTGATGATAATTTGTTGGGTCTATTGTTCTTATTTTAACTATGGTTATCATGATCATGGTTGAATTATTTTTTTGATCGATCATTCTATATTATGAAGATCCCACATCATCCTACTAATCAATAAAGACTGAATTTCATTCTAAATAGTCATTTTATGGATCCATGGTCAAATTATTTTTATTGAACTAATATAATTAATATTTTTAGTTGGAATAAATATTATTATGGAATAAGGGATTTAATTTTCAATTACATTTTTAATATAATTTTTTTATCGACTGATTTAAAAATAGAAATGGTTTAAAATGGAATAACATGGTGAATTATTTTTCAAGTTATTTTTCTGATATGGAAATTCAAGCCAAATGTGGGGTTTTAAGGAACATGTTCATTAGGAATTTCTACTGGTTTGTAGAAAGAGTAATAATGATATAAGATTAATTTTTTGAATTATTTTAAAAACCGAATTTTAAAAATGGGTTTAAGGGTATTTTAGGGGTCTTGGTTTAAGATAATTTTGTTCTGGTAGACCTCATATAGAGAAAAACCTATTTTTTGTAGAAAGATTATTTTTTTGGATTCCTAATATTATTTAACTAGTTTGATATTATTATAGAATGATTTTTCATGTTTATTATGGATCCATTAACCCTTTATGAAAATCATTAAGTGCTATATTGTTGGTTGTCCATATTGTTATGTGAGTTGGCCCCATATTATTCTGATTCTTGTATCAAAGTTATTGGGTGGGTTGATATTGATGCATATGAACCCATTATGTGAGGATATATATAAATTTTCTTAACTTTGATAGATCAATTTCTATTTTTAAAATTTTTTGTGGGGTAGGCCTTTCTGAAAAATGATTACAAAAGTGATATGTTCAAGCTCGTTAATAGCCGGCTAGCTCGATGTTTTTGACATATGTGTTTTGATGGAAAATCGATAAATTTTTTAATTTAATTTTTACATGAATATAGTTTATATGAGTTAAAATGGTAGGTATGTAATAGATATCCCATAATGATAACTTTTTGGTACATATATCATAGTGATGTGAAAATAAAATACAATTAACCTTTAACAACTCATAATTATGTATTTAATATCACAAACTGAGGTTTTTTAAATTCCCATAACATTTAAAGCGTACAGTTTTTGAGAATTAGGAAAAACTCAAACAACCCAATCCATTACAAAACAATGTGTGCATTTCAAGAAAAATTATTTTTTCCCACAAAAACATGATTCAAAAATTTACACTTTTTTTCAAAAAAAAAACAAAATTATATAAAAAATTTCCATGTAGCAGAATATAATCCCTTGATATGGATCCTAAAAAGTTACAAAACAAATTAAATATATTATAAAACATAGTAATAGAACAAAAATATAATTAATATATTTTAATACTAAAGGATTCCATTTTTCAATTTAAAAAACATTGAGATATATAATAAATTTTCCACTTTTTAATAGTAAACAATGATTTAAAATATCAAATTACTCATGCATGAAATCAAAATTATTGATTATTTTTTTGAGTAAATTATTTGTCAAAATGATGATGGAAAATTATAATCCATCGAGTTTCTCAGGAAACAAACTAAAATTTTAAATAGAATTTATATAGAAAAATCATATTAACCCCTGGAAAGATTATAAATTTTTTTATTAAACAAGTTCATTTTATTAAATTTTTTAAAAAAATACATCCACAAAAAAAATATTATATGAATGGAAGATATATTTATGTGAACTAAGACATAATCTTCATATATATATTACTGATATTATTAAAAATAGTACAACTAAATTTATTAAGGACATCATAATTTTATGAGAGAGAAATATAATTTCTTATGCAATCATTGAGTTATACCAGGATTACCTATCATCAAAAATAGTATATTGTTGGACTAATAATGTATTTATCATGTTTTAATGATCACAAATCTTAATCCATTAATAAACCTTGTTAATCCCATGTAATCTTTCACACAACAAATGTACAGTTGTTTAGAAAAGCTATCCAATGATCTTAAGTGATATTCCTTCATTTTGAATACTGTAAACTATCTTTGATTTACATTATAATGATTTAATTGATAAATTATTAAGTCTAATACATTTTATGAATATCACCGCTTATGTCAGAATACATATATTTTTCTAAGTCTGAGACACTATGAGTCTGCCACCGATTATGCTCTTCTAGAAAAGGAACCATACATCGTGAACAAGACATTATGAACTAGACACCGTGAAACAAACACCATGAACCAGACACAATGACCCAAACACCATGATGAGACACTATGACCATACACCATGACTAGATAGAGAGAACCAAACACCATGAACCGGACACCGTGACCCGACACGGTGAAGTAGACATTGTGACTAGATACCGGGACTATCCAAAAAATGTTTAAAGGAGACATCCGTTCATAGAGAAGCCATTTACAGACAAACTGTGTCACCTTTTTTTAATCTATGTTATCGTTTTTAAATAAAATCTCTAAATATCTTATTTGAAGACATTAAATGCTCTGACATAATTAATGTTTTATTATAGGGATATCACCTTACAGTACAAGGTACGTGGTGCAGAATACATGAAACATGTCGGCTCCAACACATGCGATCCAAGATAATAGATTAGTGGGGCATAGAAAAATTATGTACATTAATTTGTAATAACTATAAATAAGTGTGTGAGAACAACAATGATGAAAACACTAAAACCATTTTTGAAGTCGGAATTGTCACATACAACTCGGCACTGCTGAAGAACACATGAAGCATACTACAATCCCAGAGTGGATGACATCTTCACCATAAAGAATACCCGCAAATATTGATGACTTATTATACTCTGTTTTCCATACGAGGATATGATTTCTATATATTCTTAATCCTCAACCTCTATAGCTACATAAACAACCACTTAGAGAACTTATAAACTTATCACATCATTTATTATCTATTTTGTATCATTTTATTATCTTTCAAGAAGTGTGTATATCTGTATAACAACGATATATGTCTCCTATATTAAACTAAAGGATACTACATATCCTTCCCCAGACATATTGTTACACTTGTGTATACCCACATATATGTGTGGATGAGGTCCATGTGTGGCCTGGTAGTTTATACCCATGCATAACTACGGAAGATGTCGTCAGACCTGCATAGTCCTGTGTTCTGTTGTTAATCCCGATCATGGGTTTGGATCAAGTTTATTTATATAAAATTCTTGTTGGTAGGTGATCACCAAGTGGAGTGGATTAGGTCTCAGTTTGAGACTGAACCACTTGTTTTATATCCGCTGATCTGTTTAAATTTAGTTTTCAGTATTTTAATATTTAACTCATAGTTATCTAAATTCACTTTGATTATTAATCATGGAATAAAGTTATAATTGTTTTTCCTCAATATTATAGTTTCAAAAGTAATATTAATAACTACTATTAACATTAATGAGAATTAATCAATATTCTAAGAAGTTATTTAAATAGTAAAACTATCATAACCGTATTATATTGATTAAATGGGCTGTATTTAATTATATTGGTGAAACCTTATAGGAACATTTTTTAACAAAAAATTTCTATAGATACTCAATTCAACCCCTCTCCCCCCTCTTGAGTGATCTACCCTGACCAACATTTGGTATTAGAGGCTGTTTATTAAGCCTCTGTTTTTTAACTTATTCAACTATGATTGTAGTGTTACAATAATGATATGATAATTTTTGTAAATTTTAAATTTAGATCTCTTAAAAATTATTTATTTATTAAGTATAATATATTGGAAGGTTTAGAAACCAACAAACAACTATTCATTAATGGAACCAATTATGCTCTATAGAGAATTAAAATGAACATGAATTCAAAAATTATGTGTTTGGAAATTTTGTATTCAATTATAGATGAATATAAGATTTCAAATACAGATATAACCATGTTGTAAGAACCTATGAAAACTTCTTATAAAAAAAATTTCAATGTTATCTATGTTTTATATTTCTTCATAAGAGATAATTAATTTTATGGATTTTATTCTCATAAAACTCCCCTTGAAATTTGAGATGCCTTGTATGTTTCACATGATGAAACTTCTAGTGTAAAATAAATGAGACTTAATACATATACTATTAAATATGAAAACATTAAAATTAATCCTGGTGAGCCTATTTCTGACATGTATCTTAGGTTCAATTATATTTTCAACAAAATTATTTCCCTTGGAAGAGAAGTAAATTACTTGGGAACGATCATGATAATTTTCATATTCTTACCTGACAGATGGAGAGAAACCTTTGTCTCTATTAGAGAATTGTGAAACATCTGCTAGCTACATGTAAATTAACTCATTGGGAAGCTAATTATGTATAAATATGAGCTGAAAGTCAATAATGAGGATGAGGATGAACCCAATAGAAAATCTATGACATTCAAGACCACCACCTCAAAACAAAGAGAAAAATGGAAATTGGAAGCTTCTATAGAGAGTTCTAGTAGTGAAAAATCATCACCTGACAAGGATGAAGAGATGGATCAATTAGAAAAAAGATTCAAATGATTTTATAAGAAGAATATCATTTTCATAAAACCTTACTTTAATGGAAGATATGATCAAAAATGAAGTCGGATGAATGGTTGGAAAAAAAGTGATAGGACTGATGAGACAGTCTGCAATGAATGTAAGTGAAAAGTACATATCAAGGATTACTATCCAAAGCAGATGTATAAAAAGAAATATGTGGAAAATGATAGAAAGTATAAAACGGAAATGAAATAATCTTGGAGTGCTTATGAGAGCATTTCATGTCACTCAGAGAAATCACATGATGACCTTGATAACAAATCCAATATGTGGTTTATGAAAAACAAATATGAGGTAACATTGGACTCTTCATAACTTAATTCATACTATTATTGAAATAAGGGTGACTCAGAAAATATGTTTGATGATAAAATGTTTGAATACTATAATATGCATGATGAAACAGGTAATTAAATAAAAAATATATATAAATATTTGAAGAAACAACGACCTCATAATGTGACTGCTAATTCTAAACTGACAACTAAAAAGATGAAAAATGCTCAACTGATTAAGGAGAACAACAAATTAAAAATGTCTAATTATCAATTGATGGATGACTTAGAAAAGTTCACCAATGAGAAAAATAACATTACTCAATTTCAAGGTAAAAAAATTTCCCCTAAATACAATAATGGAATTGGTTATCCACTTGGGAAAATAAATTTTGGTATAACAAACTATGTTTCTAAATCTTGGACATAAAACATCACTTCATGTTCTGGAAAAAAATCAACTAGTTCAGTTTATGATAGAAATTCTCTCATTTAATGTTTTTATGGACCCAATTGATTTTTTTTCAAATTCCTTACATAATGCTTATAGGAAATTTATGAGGAAGATATGGGTTCCTAAATAACATATCACTAATGTTACTGGACCCAAATAAGTATGGTTACCAAAAGTAGTTTTCACTTGATCATTTCATAGGAATTCATCATTAAGAGATCCTATAAATTTTTATTGTACTTGGACAATGTGTGTTCAAGACACATCACTGGAGACAACTCATGTTTCAAGAATCTTAAAAAAATTTATTGAGCACATGTCACATTTGGTGAAAATTCTAATGGAATAGTCATTGGCCTTCGCTTAATCGGTAACTCTACATCAGTTTTGATATCTAAAGTACTATTTGTTGATGGATTGAATTATAATCTGATATGAATTTCACAATTATGTGATGATGGATTTCATGTTAGATTTTAAAATGATGATTTCAATGTTTTTTATTCAAAATAATAATTAGTGTTTTTAGCATTAAGAAATTGAAATTTTTATTCTGTTAACATATATTCATTAGTTTCTTAAAATACTTCATGTTTATGTGTATTTCATAAAGAGTTGCGTCTTTGGAATTGGAGACTAAGATAGTGTAATATTCAATCCCTTAGAAATATAAATAGAAAATTCTTAGTCAAAGACCCACCCAAACTTGAGTTTACAAATGATATAGTGTGTAGTCCCTATCAAAAGGGAAAACAATACAAAATTACCTTCAAACCGAAGAATGAAGTGTCAACTTCTCAACTTCTCGAACTGGTTAACATTGATTTGTTTGGACCATCTACAGTTTCTAGTTTAAATTGGAAGCACTATGTTTATGATCTTGTAGACATCTTTTCTAGATATACATGTACCTTCTTTCTGGCTCACAAAAGTAAATCCTTCTCTTACTTTAGAAAATATGGATAGTCTATAAAAAATATTAGTGTACTTAAAATAAAATCCTTCAGAAGTGATCATGGTTGTGAGTTTGAAAATCAAGAGTTTGAATCATTTTTCTCACAAAATGGATATAGTCACAATTTCTATACCCTGGGAATACCTCAATAGAATGGGGTTGTTGAAAGAAGAAATAGAACACTGTAAGAGATTTCATGGAAATTGTTTAGTGAATATAACAAACCTATTTATTTTTGTGTTGAAGCTGTAAAAACATCATGTTATATAATCAATAGAGTACTGATTAGACTAATTCATAAAAATACTCCTGCTGAGTTATGGAACAATAAAAACCCCAAAGTTAGATACTTCAATGTTTTGGTTGAAAAAGTCTATATCCTTAATACTAAGGTCAATCTTGACATATTTGTATCGAATAGTGATAAAGGAGTCTTTTTAAGATATTCAATTTAAAGTAAACCCTATAGTGTTTTCAAAAAATGAACTAAACGTGTCAATGAATCAATCCATGTAAAATTTTATGAAACAGATCTACATGATCCTAAAACAATTCTAGAGAAGCTGGCGGATGATGTATCAAATTTGGATATTAATTCACAATTCTGAAACCATCCAATGAAGGAATATGTGAAAACAACCATTTTTTTGAAATTACTTAGACTCAAATTACAATGAACATGAAAATATTGACGAACCTAATGTCACTAGTTCATCCATTTACAGAGCTGTTAGAACTCTTAAGAACCATTCCATAGATATTTTGTATGATACGTAGATAAAGGAACTCAAACTAGAGATTCTCTTAGAAATCATGTTTCACATCAAGTCTTCTTGTCACAACTTGAACCTAAAAACATTAATGATGCTATCAATGAAGAATTTTGGGAAATGGATAAGCAAGAAGAACATAATATGAATGAAAGGAACAATGTTTAGATAATATTTGAAAGAACCAATGACACATTTACCATTGGAATTAAATGGGTTTTTATAAATATGGTAGATGAAGTTGGTAACATATTTAGAAACAATGATATATTGGTTGCACAAGGCTATGATCAAGAAGAATGAATTGACAATGAAGATACCTTTTCACTAGTAGCTAGACATGAAACCATCAGAATTCTATTTGATTATGTCACACATCTGAATTTCAACCTATATCAAATGGATGTTCAAAGTGCATTACTAAATAGGTATATTTATGAGGATGTATTTGTTGAGAAAACTACTGGTTCTACAAATCATCATTTTACAAATCATATTTTCAAATTATAAAAAGCATTATATGGCCTAAAACATGCTCCAAGATCTATTTATGACAGGATGAGTACTTCTCTTATTTCTAATGGTTTTAGAAAAGGAATAGCTGATACTACCCTTTTTATAAAACAAATTTCCATTGATGTTTTATTTGTCCAAAATTATGTAGAGGACATTATCAATGGATCTTCAATAAATTCTTTATGTTATGATTTTTCTAAAATGATGCAAATCGAATTTGAAATGAGTTTAATGGGTGAAGTAAAATTCATTCATAGATTTCAAGTAATTCCAAAAAATTATGGAATTGTTTTAAATCAATGCAATTACATTAGAGATTTTCTAAAACGATTTGGATTGGATATCACTAAAGGTACATCCACACCTATGAGTACAACTTGTCTTTTAGATGTTGATGAAGATAGAAAATCGGTTGATCAAACCACTTATAGAGGAATGATTAGAAGTTTACTCTACTTAACTGCCAGTTGACCATACATTATGTTTGGTGTGTGTATGTGTGCTCGATTTTAAGAAAATCCTATGTAGTATAATTTAAATGTTGTCAAGAGAATTTTTAAATACCTCAAGAATACAACAAATCGAGGACTGGTCTATCCTATAAGACCATTATTTGAACTAGTTAGTTATTCAGATGTTGAATTTTGGTGGCTATAAGTTAGATAGATTAATAACCTCTAGAACATGCCACTTTTTATGAAAAGTCCCTTGTATCATGGTGTAGTATGAACCAATATTCTATTGCATTATCTACTGTAGAAGCTGAGTACATTGCTATTGGTAGTCGTTGTTCACTAATTTTGTGGATAAAACACACATTACTAGATTATGGATATCAATTCAGGCATGTATCTATAAATTATGACAATACAATTTCTATTAATATCTCAAAAAATTCCATTTCACACTCTAGGACAAATTATATTGATGTAACACATCACTTTTTGAGAAATCATTATCAAAAGGTTGATATCACTTTAGATTTCATTGGAACTGAATATTATCTTGCAGATATATTCACCAAACCATTAAATTATTAAGGAATAAACTACATCATACATGAATTAGGTATGAAAAATCATACGTAAATATCAAAATGTTTCATATCATTCTATTTTATATCTTACTATTTTATATTTTACAGTCTCAAGACTTTCTGTTTCATTTTTAGAGCGTCACATTTAGACATTCATGGTAACTGTCTGTCACTTACTATCTCTAACAATAAGGTCTCATGGTCTAGAAACCACAGTTTTTATAGTCTCACTATAAACACTTAGTACTCTCTCACCGTGAATGCCAGTTACTATCTCACTGTTAGTGTCAGTAATAGTCTCACTGTATAAATGATTTGTTATTTTATTTATATATTATAAAATGTATCGCAGTGATTACTTATTTTACCCTTTTTCATTCCATTAATTTTGTTTTTGTGACGATTTTTATTCGTAAATGATAAAATAATAGAAGTTTCACTCATTATTTACTCGAACAACCTTCTGTACTCTCAAATTTTAACCCTTGTTCACCCCTTCAACAATTTTTTCTCTTGAACCATCGACTAATTCCCAGGATGAAATGCCATTCATCATCAACTCCAGAGAAATGCAATTCATATATGAAGATGATCGCGGAAAAGATAGCACTCAAGGGTCCAGTGATTCCAAATCTGGTGAACCAAATAGTAGTACTTGAGAAAGACATATTCCCTTAGTGACTTCTTTCAATTAAGTCTATGTTTTTGAATGTATTGAAAGATCAAGGTTATTTAGATTGGTTTTCAAAGAAAGATATACCTATCTACACGATGTGGGATGCACAATTTTATCAGTATATATAATTTTCATTTCATTCAGAAAGTGTCTATGTTGTAAGAAGTTAGATAAATTTCCATAGATGCATGTTTTAATTGTGGTTATCGGTTTCATTCCTTTGGATAACTCATGAAGGTATTTTTGAATATTACTTGGGAGGTCCTCCACCTCCATGTGAATTCATTGTTTTGGAAGATTCCTTGTAAATTTTAACTGGAAATAGAACCAAGAGGAGATCTATCACTGATAAACTGGATAGAGAATCCGTACTTTTGTTTACGTTTATTAAGAACATTATTAACCCTAGAAAAGTTGATTTCACTATTCATAAATAAAAGGATATACTTTTGATTCATTCATAAAAAATAGACATAAGATCAATATTTGTATGTATGTCATAAACAATATGTATGAATTGATCAAGACCACATCCAAGTCAACCTCCCTATTTGAATCTAGGCTTATCTCAGCCATGCGACATTCCAATGGATTGGTTGGACCAAATGATAATGTTGTCAAGGATTATGAGTTATGTCTTTCAAATTTTATTATAAAGAAGATGAAAATAAATTGGAATACATGGAAAAAGGAATGGGTGGAAGACAATGATAGGATCTACGAAAATTTCAATCCAATGGAACATCCTTCAAGACCAAATAGTATTCATGATTCTGGTTTAGAACCAGATGAAGTTGTTGACTATTATGATGAAGAAGAAGAAGAAGTGGCTATTGTAACTTCTAGAGAAACAGTTTTTGATAAGGAAGATAGTACTCCTAATTATAAAGTAGTAATTGATAATTAAATACATGTTCCTAAAGATATTGATGATTTGGAAGGACAACCAAATGTGGAGGAAGAATGTATTTATTTTGAGACATAAAAGGATATTGTAGAAGAATGTAGAGGATAATATCTCCCTGATATGCAAGAAGATTCCCTTGAAGAACTCTCATTGGAAAATCTATTCATGATGTCATTATTTCTGTTGAAGAAATAATGGAGAAAGCCTTTTAATTGGATCAAAAGGAAATGATTGAAGAATAAATTGGTTAATTCGTGGAAATAAATCAAGGTCATAAGTCCTAGAGTCCTGAGAAGGATGTACCTACTGAGGGGAAGCAGCCCCCCAATTTGGAATCTATTGTAGTGAAAAATATGATTGATCCAAGTTTAGTAGACACATGGAATAATACCCTAGTTATTTATATGTGAATGACTCACATTAATTCTCAGTCAACAATCGTTACCTTTCTACTATGTTTCTATTGAAAATCGCATATGCTCCTAAATATATATCTTCCAAAGGACCTCATCCTGTCTTAGATTCTATCTCTAGGACTTCACCAGCACCTCAGACCTCGGTGAATAAAGATGACCTAAAATAATTTTGAGTAACCCTTTTGGATGGGGTTGAAAAACAGGTGAATACCCAACCATCTCCTGTAACAAATCTATGTGAGAGAGATGATTTAATGTTTCTGAAAAAATTCATTTGGCATATTAAACCCCAAATGCTTCATGAGATTCAGGATGTCAGAGTTGAGAAGAAACTACATAGTGATGAAGTACATACTCTAAGAGGTATAGTTGAAGAAATGTAGAATGCAATGAAATCAATATCAGAAAATACTTTTCATCTAATTGTGATTATTTTTCCTCAAAATCCAAATGATATTTCATCCTTGATTCAACCTCATTTAACTTCTTTAACTAAAATGATAGCTGATAGAAACCAAAAAAAATTGAAAGAGATGTGTGAGCATGTTGTTGGTCTTAACAAGATAACTGGTTAATATAAGGGGTGCCTTCAAAAAGATCTCAATCAACTGAAAACACATACCTTAGATATCACTACTTCTAATTCCTCTAGTAAATCTTCTTAACCATCCTTAGACAGTGATCTGTTTCGATGTTGGTCAAAGAGGAACTCCAATGTGTACATACTTTTTTTAATAATGAATCACTATCTAAATTTGTCATTAATAGTGATAGAGATCATGATTTTGTTCAAATCCATTCTAATACTTCTAATAATGATCAAGAAATAAATTCCAAAGAATGTGGACTTCTATTTCAAATGGATCTTCTCTAAGTCAGATATGACCAATAATTTCAAGTACCTTGTTGAAAATTTAATGATTCCTCCTATTACCCATCCCTTGAAGACTCTAGTTAAAAATCTCACAAAGTTCACTCATCTGTTGGACAAGATTATTGAGAAGATGGATGACTTTGAAAAAGATATCCAGAATGGTGGGGAGATCATTGCAGATTTTATCATGCTTATATGGCCCTATCATCATCTAATGAGTACTACCATAGTTTCTCATGTGACTGCCTCTATGAAATCTAGTTTTCCAACCCTTACATGTTCCCTAGCCTCCACTTCAATGTCTGTTAGTAAGGCGTTGAGTCAGATGAAGCATGTAATCCTTGATCAATAGTTTCCCCAGTCTTTTACTGCACCTACATTGGCCCTTTCTGTCATTGAAGGTCTTCCTTTACCTTCTCTGTCAACCAGCTCACTCCCTTCTTCTACCTCAACCTCTGCTCTTATGGATTTTTCTTCTAATCCTACTACTAATGGTAGTGAGAAGACTAGCCAGTGATTAATAATATTTACTACTCTCTTTATATAGTAATGTTTTTTAATTGGTTTTTCTATCTACTATTTGTACTCAAACACTCTTTGTCTATTGCATTGTGAACATTTCTACCTTTTCCCTCTTCACTCTTTTTGATAATCTCAAAAGAGGGAGAAATCTATATATGTTTTATGCACATTGGGAATATTTAGTTTGAAAAAATATACACTCTATACCTTTTTAATACCATGTAATAAATATCACATCAAATGTACAGTTGTTTAGTAAATCTATCCAAATATCATAAGTGATATACATTCAGTTTGATTACAGTAAACTATCTTTGATTTACTTGATAATGATTACTCTTATAAATGATTAAGTCTAATATATTTTATGAATATCACTAACTAATTATAAATATATATTTTTAACTTTGTCTGAGACATCGTGTGTCTTCCATAGGTTATGTTTTTCTGGCAATGGATCCAGAAACCATGAACTAGAATCCTTGAACCTGACAACCTGACCATATGCCGTGACAAGACATTGTGACAAGACGTCATGATGCAGACACTGTGAACGTAACACCATGACTAGACACCATTAACTAGACACCATGACTTAACACTGTGACCATCCAGACACCATGACCATCCAGACACCATTTTGAGGAGACAAATGTTCCTAGAGACAACATTTACGGACAAAATGTGATACTGTTTCTTAATCTGTTTTGTCGTTTTAATCTAATCTCTAACTATCATATTTGAATATTTTAAATGAAATGAAATAATTGATGTTTATTTATAGATTTTTCACCTGACAGTACGAGGTATGAGGTGCAGAATACATGAAACTTATCGTCTACAACACATGCACTCCAAGATAAAAGAGTAGTGCAGCCTAGAAAGAATATGTACATGAAAGTGGAATAAGGTGAAGCAAGTGTGTGAACAAGACAAAGAAGAAAACACTGAGAGAATTTTTGATGATAGAGTTGTCCCATACAACATGACACTAGTGAATAAGACAAGAAGCATACTATAATCCCAGAGTGGATGACATATTTACCATGAAGAACACCTGGCAATATAACTTACTTGTGATACTCTGTTTTCTATACGATGACTGGATTCCTGCATCTGTTGCATCCTATAAGTCAAGAGCTGCAAAGACCACCAATTAGAGAACTTATAAACTTATCTCATCATATCTACTCTATTGTGTATCATTTTATTATCTTTTGAGTAGTGTGTTTATCTGTATATCTACATACTTTGTCTCTTACATTAAAGTGAATGACACAATATATCCTTTATCAATCATCTTTTTACACTTTTTTATACCCACAGATATGTGTGGAAGAGGTCCATGTGCGTCTTGGTAGTTTGTACACCTGTAGAACTATAGAAGTGGTCGTGTGACCTTGACAGTTCTATGTGGTGTTGTTAACCCCTATCCAAGGTGTGGATCAAGTTTATTAATATAAACTGCTTGGTGGTAGGTGACCACCATGTAGAGTGTATTAGGTCTCAGCTTGAGATTGAACCACTTGTTTTTTATCCACTGTGCTGTTTAAATTTAGTTTTATTTGTTTTACTTTTTAACCCAGAGTTCACTATATTCACTTTATTTGTTAATCATTGAAATAAGTAATAATTGTTTTTCTGCACTAGAATAACATCAAAATTATTTTTAATAACTATAATTAAAATTACTGAGAGTTAATCAATTTTCTAAAAAGTTATTTAAATAATAAAACTATCATATCCGTATTACTTTGATTAATTGGGATATATTTAAATTTATTGGTGATACCTTATAGGTTTTTTTTTAAATAGTAATTTTTATAGATACCCAATCACCCCCCCCCCCTCTTTAGTGATATACTCTGACCAACAACAGTCTATATGGGTCATTAAAAAAAGGAAATATATATCATCATTAAATTTAATTAAAACCATATTTAAATGATATCTTAAAATCATATGTCAAATCACTTTCATAATTCACATATAAATATGTTTGAAAATGTTGTTTCGCATAAAAAATCCTTAAATAAAAATTTATTAGAACAATGGTAAATATGATATTATGTTAAAACATAGGAATAATAGTATAATATTATTCATACATTAAAATGATCATGATGGCATAAAAATATGTTCAATATATATATATATATATATAATTATTTTTCACTTTTCTAAAAAATTTCAATAGTGAACTTGATGGAGGTTTTTAAAAAGAATCACATTTTTAAATCCATTTTTAAATTTCAAGGATAGATGAATACTGTGTAAAACAATAATTAGAGAATATAAAATTATACTATTTAAACTTGATGACAAGAATTTATATAACGGAATGAGAGCCTGAAATATTTATAATAACATTTTAATGTAATATCAATTACCCCATGTTCGTATCACCACCTATGCTATAAAAATATTATTTAATTTATATACATTAATTACTTACATTCATATAAATATTTTTATGTTTTATTAACAATAATAATCCATTTAATTTCAATTATTACATTTTCATGCATAAATACTTAATATATTATGTTCATGCCGTATAATTCAGTTCCAAATCCCACAAATGAAATTAGTAAGGAGAAAATGGATAATTCAGATATGGTTTCATCATCTAAAACATATTAATTATAAAATAATTATTCTTATTCAAGAAATTAAATTATTTATATATCTCTGATTGATGGACATAAAAATTTAATCACATCCGTTCATAGAGTTTCCAGTCCACACATATTCTTGAGGGACTTAATAATTTTACAATAGATTAAAGGGTAATAATGTTCATAATATAATTTATTTACAAAATTATAATTATTTCATTTGTATTTTATACGTTACTGAAATATATCATAATCATCATCCCCATGTAGAGGTGCTGATTGAGAAAACACATCACTTGGTTGAGGTTGAACTCTACACATAGACACGACCACTATCTTCATTTACCATAGGATGGTAAAAGTGATCAATAATAATTGTATCATAAAACTAAAAAAATTCAACATATTTTATATATTTAATTTATTATATCATCTTAGATTTGATTGGATTTAAGGATGTATAAGAATAAATAATCATAGAATAAATCAGACAAAAAATCTACCGCATTTTATTGATATACTCTTTTTAATTGTGTTTATTTTTTTGAAAGAGAGGATTATGATAACACTACTGTATTAGTGATGTTTGAATATAGGATTTTATATATGTTTTTACTGAGTTTTTAAATATAGGATAACATCAATTTTTTATTAAAATAATAAATTCTATACCTTTTTAATGGACAAAATATATGTCATTTTCTTAATTTTTCAATATATACGGGTCATGAATTTAATTTTTTCATAAAATGTGTCCAATAAATAGAAAATTTGTGATATACCATAAACATTCCCATCCAATTATTATAGGATTAAAGCTCTATTATTTTAAAATAATTATCAACCATTAAACAATAGTTAGATTCACATTCCTTACTATTCTCATATATTGGCATTAAAGGAAAAATGATAAAAAAAAATTTGAATATAAATAATGTCACCAGGACTAATAAAAAATAATTTTCATATTAATTCAATTAATTTATTAATTCACCCATGAAATATTAATTTGAATGTTTTTATAAAATCAATTACTTCATCTTTCTATTTCTTACACAAGTGATAAATCGATATTGCATTTGAATTATAGTAAATTTTACCATTCTATAAATAAATAATAAATTAATATATTAAAAATAACTATGCAATACAATTCATGAATACATTTTTTCCTCATTAAATCATTATAAATATATGTAAATAAAAATAGTGACATTTTAAAAGTAGTTTTTAATGTAAATAATATAATATTCCTAAATAATTTATTTGGACTACATTACAAAAAATTGTAATATAAGTTGATAAGGTTCAAAATAATCACATATAATGAAAAATAACAATATTTTTTATGAATTATCACCATATTTGAACATTAATTATCTCTTTTTACTCATTTACAATGTTGATAATTTTTATAATTGTTAATATTCATTATGAGAAAAATTCATCTAATTTATAATGTTGAACAACATGATTTCAATTATCAAATCCATTTAACAGGAAAGTATTTCCTAAATAATATGTTATTACTTTTATTTTATGTTCATAAAACACATGAAAAATCCAATTTTCTGAATATTTCTTACATTTAAAATAAAAATGAATTTATAATGAAATAATGTATAATATTTATAATTATTTAATTAATTTGATTAAATAAAATGAAATTGAAATAATGTAAATATTTATAAATTTAAAAATATAATTTACTATTAAAATTAATTTAATTATATATAATTAAATGGTTATTTATAAAAAATATGAACCTTTCACTATTTTAAAAATATTATTCTCTTTAGAATATAAAAAAATATGTAAATATTAATTCAAAGAAATAATTTCCTTTTATAATAAATTTTTATCTTAAACTCTTTCTATATGTTGAATATAATTATCTTCATATCCACACATTAAACTAAAATAAAAATGATTTTGGAGAATATTACATTTCTGTTGTATTGGATGAATTTATACATATTAATTATCTTGTAACAACCATTAGATTAATTTTAATTTATTTTTTTATATAAATGATCTAAAACATTAACTACAATAATTTATCTATAGAATTTAATATTTTTTACATTAGAAAAATTAAAATTTTCAGAGAGATATATATTTTTAAACTGTTTTAATTATATATACAATCATATTTGATATAGATTTACTATTTCAATGAAATTAATATATATATATTTATGAATTAAATGTTCAATAAATGAATTTTTATATTTTGGATAATCAAAAATATACTAATTCATTCAATACAACTGTAACAAAATTAATATCAAAATAAATATATTTTATAGTATATCATAGTTGTTTTTATGCTCTGTATTGTGTACGATACACAAAATAAAAAATATTATTATTTTAAAACTAAAATCTTGAGGTGATTCATACCCACACTAAAGAAATTACATACACATAATTTTAATTTAATTGTATAAAAATCAATTAATCACACCATCGTAATATAATGAGATATTTATTTTATCATGAACATAATCTCTATATCAAAACAAAAAAAATTATAGCATCATAAATGCGGGTACCATTGTGTGAGTCATTCATGAAAATTCATTACAAAAATAATACCATAATAGTTTATCAATTATTCAACATAAAATTTAATAGTTTTGGGGAATTATTTTCATAACATCAAATTTTTGGATGGGATGTTAAATTCAGGTGGAATTTATAATCTTGAGTCAGTGGATGATTTTTTGATTATTTTGACTCAAAATGTGTTTCTACGGATTTAAATGTCCTAAAATGGGGTTTATTGATGATTTATTCCCTTAATTGGGGGTATGAAAGTTTGGGTGAGCATGACAGGTTTACTAGCTTTCTAGGATACTATAATTTTAAAACAAGAACACTACTGCACAATGACCAATGTGTTCAAACCAGAGTTTTTTTGGTCATAAGGAAAATGTTTCTCTTCCTATGTTAGTAACGACGTGAATTCATTGGACATAAATTTAATCATTTTTAGTTTTTTTTAAAATGTGTCTTAGGCCACCAATTCTTCATTGGATGGTCTACCCACATAGAGATCGTCTTTTCCAGACACCCCTCCCTAATTTCACTTATATTATGGTTGATTATTTATAAATAATTGTTTACATATGTAATTTGAGGATTTGTATTGGGAGATTATATGTAATGGAGTGGATTTTGGATGAGCTCGGAAAGAAATGGGTAGTAACATCATATCATTGTAATTATATGGAGAAATATCCAGATTAGGTTGATGGACTACATAATTTTCATATACAATTTGTTCTGTCGATATATTCAATGTGATGTGTGAGACAACCTCTATATGTGGTTCCTTATCAATAAATTGTAATTTTTAAAATAAGTAAATTTTACGAAGAGGAATGAAAAAGTAATAGATCACCATGAAGAAAATGAATGAGGTCATATATCATGATAGTACATGGGATTAGGATTAACTCCTCGATTACTAATATCAAATGCCATTAATTTATATCTATCTATGATATTTTTACCTATATAAGGGGGTTTCATTTGGAAAACTACATTGGAATGAAATAAGTTCTTAAGGCTGGGAACCATGTACATCCATAAAGGAGAAAATGATGAATATAATATCCAAGTAATAAATATTCCATGTGGAAACCACATACCCCTTGAGACCTAGGTTTAATGATATAAAAAATTGATCATGTGACCCTCCCCGTTTTGACAAGACTATGCCTAGGTGAACTGTACGTACATAAATCAAAATTGGTATGGGAGTGTGGACCACCATAGAGTATCATTTGGAAACCGATATGGACCATAAGAGAACATATATAGAATTTACAATGTTTTATACCCATGTAGTTTGTGGGGAAACACTCTAAGGATTATGGTTTATTAGGATATCAAATCCTATGGGTACTGGTTGTTGAATAATTTAAAATTCATCAGAAATAGGAGCAGTTGTGCAGTTCCTTCATTGGTGTGTTGATATAGGGGACCTGAGTATAAACCCTGAATCATATTTGAAATTGGGTGTGTGTATTTGGTAATTGATAGAGATGATTAAAGGTGTCACAATAGAACCAATAACATTAATTTTATATAACGGTTTTTTAATGTGGTGATGGGTTTAGGCTTTTGAATTACGCATGTTATATGTCCAATTTATAATGGCGTTTGATGCAAACCCTCTATGTGTGTTTCCTTTTAACCTGTAAACAATCCCATTTAAAAATTTAATAATAGAAAATTAAATTTTACTAAGACTTTTAAATGAAATATAAATATCCATTATGGGTGGTATTTTATTTTTTATGAAAAAATCTCAAGGGTGGTGATATACTCTGTGACGTTGGATAGAAATAGTCACATAGATGAATTTGGTTATACAGGGATAATAAAACACCCATAAAGGGTGTTTTATGAAACCATAATTAGAAAATCACATAAATGGTTTTCTATTATACACTTAAATTAAAACACAATTAAAGGGTTGTGTCTGTTACTTTATGAGAAATCACCCATAAGGGGTGGTCTAGTTTAACTGATAATAAAAAAATACTGAAGGGATGGTCTATATTATTTAATTGGTATATGATGTTTTGTTGTTCTATGTGTTGGTTAATAATTTATATGACACACTTACAGAAAACCTGACACACTTCCAAATAGGTATGGAAGATGATGGTCTCCAACATAAGGATCCATGGTGGCTGATCATTTCTTTCAATTTAGTCACTATTTATTTATCTGATCATGTCACAAGAACATTTGATAACATATTTGTGTTTTTATTGGACCATTATAGTGGTGATATACTAGTTTCTATTCTCACACCCTGCTTAGGCCTCCATTAAATCCATGCACTTATGAAGTTATATCATGGTTATTATAGGAACATGTTGGTTTGAAGACTAATATTAGGATTTTAACCATAGATATGGAAATATAAAATAACATCAGCAGATCAAAAATTTATATTTATCAGATTTATGTTAAATCATAGAATTTATTATCTTTTAAATCATTGATCTCATTGGTGTTAGTGTTGTGTATGTTTTAATATTAAAAGATTTAGTAATAATTTATATGTTAATTTTCCAATTAAAATGGAATGGAAATCCACCTAACTGAGCATGTATACCCTTGTAATTTGACATGGATTATCTCAAATTATTTTTTGGTCACTATATTGTGATTTTATTTTCAATTCAGTATTCATCCATACAGATGCTCGATGAGATTCCATGCATTGGTGGGCTATTGGGTTTCCATGTTAAACTGACACATATACAATTCCCTTGAGTTACCATTTTCATGTTATTGGTTATGTGGTTATGGGAGGGAACCATTTTCTATAAACATGAGTGATGACCGAAATGAGTTTATAGTTTTTTGTAAATTTATGTGGACATAGTAAACATGATATGTTGCTCGTTATTTAAATATTCATAAACTTTTTGATTTGAGGGAAATTTGTAAGAGTGGTATTCCATGTTTTATTAATACCTTGTGAAAGGAATCATGGGTGAGTTCTTTGAAATATAAAATTATTTAACATGATGTACTATTAGAATTATGATAATGTAATGATAAGGACATTGGTTTTATTGTGTGATCAATATTCATCGGTGATAACACCATTGTATTGCTACTTTCAAGAAGGGAAGTACTATTGGGCTTGCTTGACCATATTATTGAAGTTTTTTTGGTTCTTTTATGGGATTTACGGAAAGATACATTGGGAATTATTATAGTGATTTACAGAGTAAAAATATATAATTAGCTTTCCCTGGGAAAGAATTTATTTCATCAGATGAGATGATTTGTGATTCTCTTGGCTTGAAGAGTTAAAATTATAGGGAACATGATCAAATTTTTTTAATGACATATGACTATCTAGATTCAATATCTAGTTTTGATGATGGGGTGATACTATAATTATATCTTATTCCATTTCAACTCAGATCAAGTTTTGTTCATTATTGGGCCTCTGTATATTGAATTTTGAATCAGTGATGTCCATGGGTAAGAAAATGATTCAAAATGTTTTATATGTTATTTTTAGATTAGTAACTAGGTAATGTTGAAAAGATCATCATAGGAGGGGAGATGAGGATTAGTGTGTGGAACATGTTGAGTTACAATAAAGGAGTGGTTTATAGGAAACCATATTATGGGGAGTGAACCATTGTGCTTTTAATGGAGTGACCATTATTATGGATAGTAATTTCATTGGATGTTAGTGATAATGATCTTTTATGTCACGAATGAGTAATAATTTGTGGTTGATTATAGAATTTTTGTATGGGTGAGTTGGAAACATCCATTTTTTGTACTATAGTAGATGCAGCATGAGCCATGATGGAATGTTCCATTTTATAGGGCCATATTTTGATATGAATTTTCATTGTATAGTCGATATGAAATTAGGATGATGATTTTAGAGTGAATATGATTTTCCTAGACCAATATAAATATCATAATTATGATTTACATGAGATATTTGTTGTTTTAGTTCATTTCTATTGTTTTCAGGATGGTTTTTGTGTGATACAATGATTATTATAAGATAAACCACAATTTATGACATGGTTCAATGATGAATATGTTTTGCTTCATTGTTCACTGCATGTAATAACAATTTTATAACAATTATATTGTTTTAAAAAATTCCATGACAGGGATAATGGGTAAAAAAATTCTTCTTGTCATCTAGTGAGATCAATCATGTGATTAATTGTAGTAATGGTTTGTTTTTTAAATGAGATAAATTTGAAAGAAAACAAGAAATGATACTATGATTCAGATACATCTTATTTGGAATGATAATGGTATTCTAATATTATTATGAAGCATTACTATGAGAGAAAATATTATTTTGGAATAGCGTATGGGTAGTTTCAGGATATATTATTTAGAAAAGAATTAATGATACGAGATAGAGATTCTTCTAGTGTGTGTTTTTATACTTTGTTGGGTGGGTTATGCTGGAAACCACACCTATAGGTTCATTAAACAACCTAGAACCTGTATCAATATGTAATCCATATTTGGGTAATAACTTTGGATTGTATTTTGTTCTTTTTTATTTATGGATCATAGTGGGGATAATCTTATTTCTACTGATTATTTGGTTTTTAGTAAGGTCATGTACCAAGAGAGAAAATTATTGTGGATCACTCTCCAGATGTTTTCATGATAAATATTATTATTGGTGAAGTATTGATTAATTTCCTGACATTCATTAAAAATTGAATATAGGGATATCATATGGTTTTCTAGATAATAGTGCAATGAATTGAGAGTGGATTGGTGACCCATATAGGTTATCTATACATACCCGAACACCACTCATAAATTCATTTCCTAAAAAAAATATAAAAAAATCGTTCATACCAATAAGGATTGTCTGATTTTATCCATCTTGAAAATAATTAATCAAACAATTATATTTTATCACTTAAAAACACTAGGGAATTTTTTTTTTAGTGTTGTAGGTAATTAAGATAAAATATTACATAAAAAATTACCTTCATATCAACAGAGTATTTTTCTAACTGTACAAATCTATTATTACTATATATTAATTTTTCTTTATAAAATATATTAATTTCTACACTTGAACATTTCTAGAATAAATTCATTTAGCATCATTTTTCATATCATTGGAAAAGTAAATAGAATATTCGTGAGTTCAAATTCAATGAATGGGTAAACCTAACAGTTATGAATTAAATGTCATCCTTGAGCTGAAAATGAAAATAAAGATATGATGACATAATACATGTTATTGATCATTACATAAGATCATTTATACCCATCAATATCGAGATCATCAATCAGGAAAAATTGAATAAATATTTAATATAAGATACGTTACAAATATGTCAATATGAATCATCCATGAGAAAATAATCAATGATTGTGGGTTCAAAAGAAACACATTGAAACAATATTGAAAATATGTTGCCATTTTGTAACAACATCATTATATCACTCTTTTAATAAATCATATAAGTGGGAGAAACAATGATTTTTTAAGATTTAACATAATTTAATGTTCATTATAATAATTATTCAATAAAATGTATACTATAAAGGACCCACCAATCATTAATTTATAATGTAACCACATGTCCTAAGTTTATAACATAACTATCCACAATTGGAATATAATGGAACAAACTATTTTCAAAAATAATTTATAAGAACAATAACATGAATAATGTTAATAAATATGTCATTTTTTGATAAAAATCATATAAATAACAAATATTCCTAAATAATTATTTTTATCCACTACGAACTAAATGGGTTACATGAAAATATCATTAAAATTATAAAAATCCATCCCATGAAAGAATTTGATTGATATAAGTACAAAATATCCCCAGTGGTGAATTTGTTCCATCAAGTTTTGTTGATGTTGAGATATAATAGTACCATTAATAGATCATTAAAAATATTTTAGTGGAAAAAAACATTTTCACATAGATAATAACTTTTAATAAACTAAATTTTCAATGATTTAAAAAAATTTTCTTTTCATTGAAAATACACTAGGACACATATTATGTAAATATTAAGAAAAATATCTATCATGACAGACAGAAAATCTAATCTTGTCATCAACATTCAAATTAAACATTCTTTTAGAACATATTTCAAAGATAGTTAAAAGTTACCCATACAAAATATGTTATGAATATTCCATTTAAACCCATTTTAAAAAGGAAAAATATCCTAAAAATTGACTTTAAATAATAACTAATATTTGTTGAAGAACATTCTTGAAAACATTTCAGGAATCATGGATAATTAATTGAAACAACCCTATCAAATATATGATATATGATTATTATAAAATAAAAACAACAATCACGGTGTTTTATATATAAATAACTTTTCAATGTAAAAATAACAATGTAAAAAGAATTTATAAGAATAGTAATTTAAAATTAATTTGGTCTTTAAAAATAATATAATATAATTTTTTTAAAAAGTGCCATGGAAATAAAAAATATCAAAAAGAATGGTGGTTTCCAAATAAATCCAATACTACTTTGCTAACATTCAAATGATAACTCATTGAATTAAATAATGTTGGTCGGAATGGATACTCAAGAGGGGGGGTGAATTGATTTCCAATTAAAATTTTCTGTTAAACACAATGTTTATTAAAATCCCCCTATTTCAAAAACAGATTAAACTGTAGTGAATTTATAAAGATTATAAAGGTTCACTTAGTTTCTCAAAGATTGATTAGTTCTCAGTTAACTTAATCTTATGATTAAATTAACTTTTGAAACTAACTTACTGGTTTATAATAAATATAAACACTTGCGAGTTTAACTATCAAAGTAGCTTTTAAAATAAATTATATTTCAAAGTAATAGAAGCGGAATATGAAACAAATATGTATAGTATGGATATAATATGTATCTAGAAACACAGAGAATTAACCAAGAGGTTCAGTCTCAAGCCGAGACTTAGTCCTCTCTAAAGTTTATATAAAAATGATCCACACCCTGGATCTGGGTTAACAACAGTGAACACAATGTCCAGGTCACAAGGCCTCTACCACAGTTCTGTGTGGGAAAACAAACAACAGCTTAGAGCTGTCCAGGTCTCACACGACCTCTACCACTATCCACAGTGGGAAATGAAGTGTAAAAAGGTTTTCTGAGGATTTACAGATCCTCTAGTAAAAGTTTAGGAGTTAGTGTGTGTGTTTAATACAGCAGATAACACACAATGCTCAAAATGTAAAACAAATGTATCACAGAGAAGAGATGTAGAGTTTAGAAATGGCTCTGGTGATTTCAGTGTAGCTCTGGACTCTTTTGTATTTGGTCAGAATTTATTCTGAGTCCTCTTCTCATTTTTTGTTTGAGAAGAAGAGTGTCGTATGCTTTAGGTTCAAAGGCAGTGAGATGTAGTCGATGAAGTTCTTCAATGTTCATTTGTATGCACAGAACTCTTCTTGAGTAGGCTTGATTGTGTATGAGGTTCTGTTCTGCTTGGTTCTTCCTCCTCTTTCATTCCTCTATATTCTTCTTGTGTTCATCTGTCAACTGTTTTATTCAGCAGAGTCTTCTTGTATTTATGTCACGTGCTTCGGAAGACAGAAAAAGTTTCCTTTTCGCAGGTACGAGGTACGGTTTCCTGACATCCGACAACCTTTATTAATTAATTGACAGAGCATTAAAATATACCTAATATGACTGTTGGTTAGATTAAATAAAGATAAAGATAAAGAAATTCAAACATTTGTTTATGACTATTGAAGAATCAAGTGATCGGTAGGTCATCAGCATTAGTGAGTAATGATCGGTGACTCAGATAGATCAGCATCGGTGAATCAGAATGATCAGCATCGGTCTGTCATCTGATCGGTGAGTCAGTTTGATCAGCATCAGTGAGTCATTTGATCGGTGGCTCATTTTGATCAGCATTAGTGAGTCATTTGATCGGTGGCTCATTTTGATCAGCATCGGTGAGTCATTTTATCGGTGAGTCATTTTGCATGGGTGAGTCATTTTGCATCGGTGAGTCCGATGATCGGTGGCTCATTTTGATATCGGATCAGTGTGACTGTTGTCCATTGATATCGGATCGGTGCTTCCGATGCCTGTTGATATTGAATCGGTGCTTCCGATGTCTGTTGATATTGAATCGGTGCATCCGATTTCTATTGATATTGGATCGGTGCTTCCGATGTCTGTTGATATTGGATCAGTGCTTCTGATTTCTGTTGATATTGGATCGGTGCTTCCGATGTCTGTTGATATGGAATCGGTGCTTCCGATGTCTGTTGATATTGGATCGGTGCATCCGATGTCTGTTGATATTGGATCGGTGCTTTCGATGTCTGTTGATATTGAATCGGTGCTTCCGATGTCTGTTGAATCCAGAAGACTTCCAAAATAGTTTGTAAGTCTATAAGCATAGACAAAAACATGATAACAGATTCATTAACAGATTGTAATTAAGTTTATGAGAAATCAAACCAGATTAAGCATTAATGGTATGTGATGATTTTTGATTATTAAAACATCAATCATAGACATGAAATCAACAATCTTCCAGAGGGCTCAACAATCTCCCCCTTTTTGATAATCACAAATCTTTATCATAAAATATAAATAATATGATATATCATTAATAAAAACATAATGATAATTAAAACATAAAGAGAGTAAATATAAAGAGATATATAAATCTCCCCCTTAATTTAAATTTTCCATATATATTATACAGAGTTATCCCCCTGAGATATATACATCTCTCGTATATATATAGATCTTTCTCCTCACCTTAGATATATACATCTTTTCTCCCACATATATCTCTCCCATACATCTTTCTTCTCCCATATATCTCTCCCATACATCTTTCTTCTCTCATATATCTTTCTTCTCCCCCTTTGGGATAATCAAAAAGGAGGGAAAACAGATAAGTGAAAGTAAAATCAGTCGGCATAGAGTATAGAAAAAAAAATTTATAAAGTACAGAATAGTAGAGGCATCAGAGTGTTCACCCTATCAAAAACAATATACAACTATTTGTTGGGATACAAAGGGGATTTTACTTTGTCTTTGGGATCAATAGTGGGTATGTTTGAAGGCTTGGAGGCAGGCTATACATGGAGAATCTGAAGTGGTGGTAGGACAACTCGGGCAGGTGTAGGAGCAGGTGCCACAGAGAGTTGTTGTTGAGAAACAGGATCTGGTTGAGATGCTTGCTGAGGAACTGGTCTTAACTGAGATAGAGCTTGAGCAACAGATAGCTGATTTGGAGCTATATCAGAGTCACTGAGAGGTTCAGAAGTAGGAACTACTATTGTAGTGACATGTGCATTCAAATAGGGCTTCAAAAGATGAATGAAGTCCTGAATGACTTCTGCCCCATACTTCATAGCATTTTCAAAATCATCATTATTCTCCATGAACTGTGCCAAGGAAGGGGTAAAATCTTGCAACTGATGAACTTGAGTTTTGAAGGCCTGAGTGACTGGAGGTAATTTCATATTCTCTGTCAACACCTTGATGTTTGCATCCATCTCATGTTTTGTATAAATCTTGGAAAAGTAATTATCAACTTTTTCTTTGATCTCTTGCAGAGCTTTCTTAGCATCTGCTGAATACACCAATTCCATCTTATGACTGTTATCACAGAGCTCTTTCATCTTCCGCAAAAATTCTAAATCAAGAATTTGTCTAACAGCAGCTAACTCATCATGCACAACTTCTCTTAGAGATTCTAGCTCACGGGTAGTGATCTTGGTTACCTTGCCTGTACTGGCTTGGCCAACTATGTGAGTTAACTCAGCTTTCAACTTCCTCAGGTCAGACTTGTTGAGATGTTAAATCAAATTTCTCAAAACTTCCATCATACCAGAGATGGTTGATCGGAATTCACTTGATAGTGATACCAAGCCGGTGTGAAGATCCTTCATAGTCTGATTCAAAAAGGCTATGTGCCTGCCAATAAGTTCACCAGTATTGGCCAGGTCTGGCTTCACAGCATTAGATACTCTTTGTGAGAAGGCTTCCAATGAATTTTCAGAAACTTGTAGAGACACTTGAGTAAGAGCAGTAGAAATTTCTTCTCTAACTGTGTCTCTCACAGTAGTTAGCAATTCAATCTTAAACTTATCAAGATCAGCTTGAGAGATTCCAGAACTAGGTAAGTTAGCATTTGTAGGATCAATAGTAGGAACAAACCTTGATTATCTTGGGAGATTCCTCTTCATAGCTACAACAGATTCTAGCATTGCTTCTTCTTCTTCAGAATATTCTAAGCCCAACACAGCATAACCAGGGTAGTCATCCCAAACAGCAGCACACAGGGTGTATTTTGGTTTCTCATAGCTTGATGTTCCACTGATTTTTGGTGAATCAACCTTTCCACTGATATGTATTTCTTGTACTGACTGAGGTGGTTCTATTTGATCTACAGAAAGACCATCCACTGGTCTGTTATCACCATCAATAGCAGCCTCAACATCATCAGCATGTACATCATCACTCTTCGCAGAAACTTCACTGTGATATTCTTCAGTATCAGAATCTTCTTCATCGCCAAAAATAGGTTCTGATTCTCGTAGGGCTAAGGGTGGACTAGCAGGTCCAAATTCTATTCTTCTTTTGGGACTAGCAGTGTCAGGATCACTCCTATCATCAGGAGATGACATAATTCCTTCCTCAGTTGCAGCTTCGTCTTGCTCTTGGGTTTGGTGGCCTCATCCTTTCCTTCTTCTTGCTCATCATCATCAGAATAAACTGGTTCCTCATCTGGTTTCAAGCCAGGGTCTCTCAAATCCTTTGTCCTCTTGCCATGATCTATGGGATTGTAGGCTTCATAAAATTTATCTTCATCTGCAACCCAGCACTTCTTCCATGGATTCCAATTGATTTTCATCCTCTTGCAGATCTCTTTATTGAGACAGAAGGTATGATCTATTTCATCAACTTCATCATCTTCATCAACACATTCTAGATTCTTGAGCATGGTAGATATCATCTTTGAATAAAACAAGGCAGTGGCTTTCTTGGACGGTTTTACCATTCCAGCTATGTGCACCATCACATATCTACATAGATTGATCTTCTCATGTGTTTTCAGAAGAAACAACAGGAAAACATCATGGTACTTTACGGCAGCAAAATCTCCTCTCCTAGGGCAATGTTAGTGCTGAATAAACTTGAAAAAAAGTATGCATTCACCATCTAATTCTGAAGCTGTGATTCTCCGTGACTCTCTGTTTCCAGTCAGAAGCTCTAGAGCTAATTCATAAGAGAAGTAATCAGATTTTGGAGGAATATTCCCAGCATAATCCTCATACCGACCTTCATGAGGTACATTCAAGCACTCAGCCCACTGCTTAGATGAGAAGGATATTTTCTTTCCTTCTACCACATACGACATCCTGGCAGCCTCCACACCATCTAGAGTGATTTTCAGATTCATGTAGAACTCATGTACCAGCTTCGGGTAGTCTATTCGAGAGTTTTCTGAAAACCAGTCTATCCATCCTTGCGATTCAAGAACTTGCAGCAACAGTGACTTACTTGACAAAAGCCACGTAGAGCTGACATCTCTTTCTACAGCAACAATCCGAATTTCCAGGTTTGGATTTACTAATCGTTGAGAGGTACTAATCGACTCGCCTCGAGCACGCTTTGAAGGTACAGGGCTATCTGGTCCTTTGCTCGGTCTCTTTTGCTTAGTCATTCGAAGATTTTGGGAAGGCAGGAGTTCGAAGGTTCGAAGTAGAGGGGAAGAGAGGTTGAAAGGTTTGGCGGGAAATGAAAGGTCAAAGTTTTAGGGAAGATAAATAGCCGCGTATCATTTATTTTATCATTTAGGGTTCCCATAAAAAGTATAAAAGAAATTTACTAATTAATTACAATATATAAAAAAAGAAAAATAGATCGGTATGACAGATCGGTTTCACAGATCGGTTTCACAGATCCGTTTCACAGATCAGTTCCACAGATCGGTTTCACAGATCGGTTTCACAGATCGGTTTCACAGATCGGTTTCATAGATTGGTTTCACAGATTGGTTTCACAGATCAGTTTCACAGATCGGTTTCACAGATCAGTTTCACAGATCAATCATACACAACTCTTGTTTAATAAATTTCATTCTTTCAGAGCATAAAGGCTTTGTGAAGATATCACCTAATTGATGTTCAGAACTAATAAATTTTAAGGAAATATCACCTTTTTGATAATGATCTCTTAGAAAGTGATGTCTGACATCAATGTGCTTAGTTCTAGAGTGAGACACATGATTCTTAGATATATTTATTGCACTAGTATTGTGACAGTTAATTGAAACATGTTTAAGATCAAATCCATAATCCTAAAAAGTGTGTTTCATCCACATAATTTGTGCACAGCAACTACCAGCAGCTATGTATTCTGCCTCGGTAGTAGACAATGCAACTGAGTTCTATTTCTTACTACACCATGATACTAGCGATTTTCCAAGAAAATGACAAGTTCCAGATGTGCTCTTCCTAT
Organism: Viscum album; assembly: GCA_963277665.1. Lineage (NCBI taxonomy): Eukaryota > Viridiplantae > Streptophyta > Magnoliopsida > Santalales > Viscaceae > Viscum > Viscum album. The sequence goes on from OY728136.1 coordinate 1,883,231,393, forward strand.
CTAACTTACATCCAGAAAAGTCATCATTTGAATAGCTAGTTAGGATAAATGATTGTCCTTTTGGATAAAACAAACCTAAATTTACATTATACATAAGATAATTAAAAATCCTTTTAACATCCAGTAAGTGTGATTCGTTAGGATTAGCTTGAAATCTAGCACACATACATACACTGAACATAATGTCTGGTCGACTAGCAGTAAGATAAAGTAATCTCCCAATCATACCTCTGTAATTGGTTTGATCCAATGGTTTCCCAGCTTCCTCTGTATCCAGTTTACAGGTAGTACTCGTAGGTGTATCACTTTCCTTAATACTATCCAATCCAAAACTTTTTAAAATATCCTTTTTATATTTAATTTGATTTAAAATAATTCCATATTTAGTTAGAAAAATTTGAAAACCAAGAAAATACTTAATCTCTCCCATTAAGCTCATTTCAAATTCATTTTGCATAACCTTTGAAAAATCAGTACATAAAGAATTTTTAGAAGATCCAAAAATAATATCATCAACATTGATTTGAACTATTAATACATCTTTTGAAATCCTTTTTATAAAAAGAGTGGGATCAGCAACTCCTTTTGTAAATCCTTTTGAGATAAGAAAGATTGAAAGCCTTTCATATCAAGCTCTTGGAGCTTGTTTTAAACCATATAAAGCTTTAGAAAGTTTAAAAACATGATTTGGAAAATGAGGATTTAAAAAACCAGGAGGTTGTTCCACAAAAACATCTTCAACAATAAAACCATTTAGAAAAGCACTTTTGACATCCATTTGATATAGATTGAAATTCAGATGTGATGCATAGGCAAGTAAGATCCTAATAGCCTCTAATCTAGAGACAGGTGAAAAGGTTTCCACATAGTCAATTCCTTCTTCTTGATTGTAACCTTGTGCAACTAGCCTAGCTTTATTTCTAATGATGTTTCCAGATTCATCAACATTGTTTCTAAAAACCCATTTTGTGCCTATGGTCAAAATGTCCTTAGATCTTTCTACTAATTTCCAGACATTGTTTCTTTCAAATTGATTTAGTTCTTCTTGCATAGCCATTACCCAAAATTCATCATTGATAGAATCATTGATATTTTTAGGTTTTAACTGTGAAAGAAAAGCTTGATGTTCAACCTGATTTCTTAGAGAAGCTATAGTCTGTGTTCCTCTATCTAGATTTCCTACAACAGCATCTAAAGGATGGTTCTTTAGAGTCCTAGATGGTCTTGAATAGATAGGGCTAGTGATTTCAGATTCATCAACAGATTGAGGTTCAACAGAAGCAGGTTCTGGAGAATTTCCAGAGCTGGGGGTTTTAACTATAGGTCCATTATCTTTATTATTGAGATTCAAACCAGAGCGATCATCTTCAAGAGAGATTTTAGGTTCATGTGGATCAGTTTCATAAAATTTGATGTGAACAGATTCTTCCACACATTTGGTTCTTTTATTGAAAACTCTATAGGCATTACTAGAGATAGAGTAACCTAGGAAAATTCCTTCATCACACTTGGATGCAAATTTGTCAATATTGCCTTTAGTATTGAGAATGAAGACTTTGCAGCCAAAAACATTGAAGTAGTTAACCTTAGGTTTCCTATGTTTCCACAACTCATAAGGGGTCCCCTTATGAACTGGTCTGATCAAGACTCTATTAATGACATAACAAGCTGTATTTACAGCTTCAGCCCAAAAGTAAATAGGTTGTTCATATTCATTGAGCATGTTTCTAGCTATTTCTTGTAGAGTTCTATTCCTTCTCTCTACTACACCATTTTGTTGGGGTGTCCTAGGTGCAGAGAAATTGTGACTATAGCCATTGTGTGAGCAGTAAGAATCAAAATCATGATTTTCAAACTCACGACCATGATCACTTCTCAGGATCTTAATCTTGAGTCCACTATGATTTTCTACAGACTTGGAGTATTTAACAAAGTAAGAAGAAGCTTCACTTTTGTGAGCTAGAAAATATACCCAAATATATCTAGAAAAGTTATCTACAAGAACATAGACACAGTGCTTCCCATTAAAACTAGAAACTCTAGAAGGTCCAACTAAATCCATGTGAACCAACTCGAGAGGTTGAGGAGTTGACACTTCTTTATTTGATTTAAAAGAAACTTTATGTTTCTTTCCTTTTTGACAGGGATTACAAACTTTGTCTGCGGGAAATTCATGTTTGGGTAGGTCTCTAACTAAGTTCTTCCTAGAAAGTTTTCTAAGTGAGTGTACATTGCAGTGTCCTATTCTTCTATGCCAAAGCCAAGACTCTTTATGGAAAGCATTTAAACAAGGAATATTCTGCTTAGCTAAGGAATCTAAATCAACAGCATAAACATTTTCATTTCTTAAAGCAGAAAATACTAAAACATTTTTAGAGTTAAAAACATTGCAAGAATCATTTTTAAATTTCACATAAAAACCATCATCACACAACTAAGAAATGCTTAACAAGTTATATTTAAGTCCATCGACAAATAAAAATTCAGACACCAAGATTGAATCAGTGTTACCAATCTGGCCTAAGCCGATGATTTTTCCTTTTGAATTATCACCAAAAGTTACAAAGCCTCCATCATCTTTAATAAGCTCTTGAAACATGAAAAGTCTCCTGACATATGTCTTCAACATCCACTTTCTAAGTACCATATCTTCTTGTGACAGCTCTTCAAGCAGGTTTCCTACAAAACATATTTAAATGGAAGATGATTTTGGTACCCAGATCTTCTTGGGTCCAGACATGTTAGCCAATGATACTTTAGGTACCCATATTTTTCTAATGGGTCTCATATAATTTGTAGAATTAACATTCTTTGAAAGATAAACATTATAAGATTCATAACTATGAATATAACTGGTTGAGGCATATGAAGTTCCAGAATTAACTATCTTCTGTCCAGATTTAGGAATGAATCTAGTTTTGGAAACTTTTCTTTGTCCAGGTTGGTATCCTATACCAGTAGTATATCTAGGTGCAACTTGCTTTTCTAGCATTTTTGTTAGAGTATTCTTGCCATTTGTGAACTTCTTTAAGTCTTTTCTGAGTTGCTCATTAGACAATTTTAGTTCAGTATTCTCTTTATGCAACTGAGCATTCTTTTCTACTTCTATATCCAGATCAGATTTATGCTTAACACTTAAAGCATACTATTTCTTTAAACCTTTATATTTATCATTAATCTCATTACAGGTTTCTTCAAGAATATCAAAATATTCAAACAGTTCATATTTAGACATGTTATCGCATTCAGAATCATCTCTAGAATAATATGAATTTAAAGCAGGAGTTTCTGATGTTACCTCAGAAGTGTTTGTCATGAAACACATGTTGGCTCGATTCCTTTCAGAGTCTGAAGATTCAGCTTCACTTGTGTTGTCTTCTGAAGCACTCCAAGTAGCCTTCATGGCTTTCTTGTACATGTTATCCTTGTATTCATACTTCTTTCTGTATTTTATCCTTGGACAGTCTGATTTTATGTGTCCTTTTCTTTTACATTCATAACAGACAACTTCATCTGATTTATCAGACTTCTTCCAATCCTTTTTCCAGTGTACTTTGTGATCATACTTGCCTTTGTAGTTTGACTTCCTGAAAAACTTCTTCTTCCTATAGAATTTCTTCAATCTTCTAGCAATGTGAGCCATCTCAACATCACTGTCAGAATCATTCTCACTTTCCTCACTGCTTGAACATTCATTGATAGCTTGAGGCGTTTCCTTATCCTTATTCTTTGAGGTTGTAGTCTTGAAGGCAATAGACTTCCTTTTAGGTTCATCATATTCTTCATTGTTTACCTTGAGTTCTTCTTCATACACCATCAAATTACCAATTAGTTCCTTGAATAGAAGTTCTCCAATGTCACACGATTCTCTAATGGAGACAGAGGTTCCTCTCCATCTTTCAGGTAGACATTTCAAAATTTTCATGATTTGATCCTTTGCTGGAACATCCTTTCCCAGAGAATTCATTGTGTTGATAATTTCATTGAACCTGAGATACATATCAGAAATGGGTTCATCAGGCTTCATCTTAAAATTATCATACATAATAGTATAAGTATTCAATCTCATCTCCTTAACATTAGTTGTTCCTTCATGAGAAACAGCTAAGGTATCCCAAATTTCATATGCAGTTTTACATGCAGAAATTCTATTAAATTCCTCATCTCCTAGAGCACAATACAAGGCATTCATAGATTTACAATTATTATTGTAAGCAGTCTTTGTAGGTTTATCCCAAGTAGATCTATCAGTACTGGGAATTTTGTATTCAGCTTCAATGGCAGTCCAAATATCAAAGCTCATACTTTCTAAGTGAATTTTCATTTTTAGTTTCCACTGAGCATAGTTTTTTCCATTAAAGAAAGGTGGTCGGTTAGTAGCAGCACCCTGAAGTATATTATCCATGATATCAAAAAAAGAATTTTAAAGAGATAAAAAATTAGAAATAACAGAAATTTTAAGAACTATAAAATACAACTAGAATCACAGTTCAAAAACAGGGTACTTTAGAAAAATATTTTCCAACCTCTGATACCAAATCTTGGTCGGAGTGGATACTCAAGAGGGGGGGTGAATTGAGTTCCAAATAAAATTTTCTGTTAAAAACAATGTTTATTAAAATCCCCCTATTTCAAAAACAGATTAAACTGTAGTGAATTTATACAGATTATAAAGGTTCAATTAGTTTCTCAAAGATTGATTAGTTCTCAGTTAACTTAATCTTATGATTAAATTAACTTTTGAAACTAACTTACTGGTTTGTAATAAATATAAACACTTGCGAGTTTAACTATCAAAGTAGCTTTGAAAATAAATTATATTTCAAAGTAATAACAGCGGAATATGAAAAAAAATATGTATAGTATGGATATAGTATGTAGCTAAAAACACAGAGAATTAACCAAGAGGGTCAGTCTCAAGCCGAGACAGAGTCCTCTCAAAAGTTTATATAAAAATGATCCACACCTTGGATCGGGGTTAACAACAGTGAACACACTGTCCAGGTCATAAGACCTCTACCACAGTTCATTGTGGGAAAAAAAACAACAGCTTAGAGCTGTCCAGGTCTCACATGACCTCTACCACTATCCACAGTGGGAAATGAAGTGTAAAAGGTTTTCTGAGGATTTACAGATCCTCCAGTGAAAGTAAAGGAGTCAGTGTGTGTGTTTAATACAGCAGATAACACACACTGCTCAAAATGTAAAAAAAAATGTATCACAGAGCAGAGATGTAGAGTTTAGAAATGGCTCTGGTGATTTCAGTGTAGCTCTGGACTCTTTTGTATTTGGTCAGAATTTATTTTGATTCCTCTTCTCGTTTTTTGTTTGAGAAGAAGAGTGTCGTATGCTTCAGGTTCAAAGGCAGTGAGATGTAGTCGATGAAGTTATTCAATGTTCTTTTGTATGCACAGAACTCTTCTTGAGTAGGCTTGATTGTGTATGAGGTTCTGTTCTTCTTGGTTCTTCCTCATCTTTCTTTCCTCTATATTCTTCTTGTGTTCTTCTGTCAACTGTTTTCTTCAGCAGAGTCATCTTGTATTTATGTCACATGCTTCGGAAGACAGAAAAAGTTTCCTTTCCGCAGGTACAAGGTACGGTTTCCTGACATCCGACATCCTTTATTAATTAATTGACAGAGCATTAAAATATACCTAATATGACCATTGGTTAGATTAAATAAAGATAAAGATAAAGAAATTCAAACAGTTGTTTATGACTATTGAAGAATCAAGTTATCAGTAGGTCATCAGCATTACTGAGTAATGATCGGTGACTCAGATAGATCAGCATCAGTGAATCAGACTGATCATCATCGGCATGTCATCTGATCGGTGAGTCAGTTTGATCAGCATCTGTGAGTCATTTGATCGGTGGCTCATTTTGATCAGCATCGGTGAGTCATTTGATCTGTGGCTCATTTTGACCAGCATCGGTGAGTCATTTGATCGGTGAGTCATTTTTCATTGGTGAGTCATTTTGCATCGGTGAGTCAGATGATCGGTGGATCATTTTGATATCGGATCGGTGCGACCGTTGTCCTTTGATATCGGATCGGTGCTTCCGATGTCTGTTGATATTGAATCGGTGCTTCCGATGTCTGTTGATTTTGAATCGGTGCTTCCGATGTCTCTTGATATGGGATCGGTGCTTCCGATGTCTGTTGATATTGGATCGGTTCTTTCGATGTCTGTTGATATTGGATCGGCGCTTCCGATGTCTTTTGATATTGAATTGGTGCTTCCGATGTCTGTTGATATTGGATCGGTGCTTCCGATGTCTGTTTTTATTGGATCAGTGCTTCCGATGTCTGTTGATATTGAATCGGTGCTTCCGATGTCTTTTGAATCCAGAAGTCTTCCAAAATACTTTTTAAGTCAATAAGCATAGACAAAAACATGATAATAGATTCATTAACAGATTGTAATTAAGTTTATGAGAAATCAAACCAGAGTAAGCATTAATGGTATGTGATGATTTGTGATTATTAAAACATGAATCATAGACATGAAATCAACAATCTTCCAGAGGGCTCAACAAATAATTATATATGAAAATTTATTTAAAATGAATTAAAATATATAATAAATAAAAAATTCATTAATGAGTCATTATATACATAATACAAGTAATTCATGGTTCATACCAAGAAACATTCCTCCCAAAAATTAGACTATAACAAAGTGAACCATTTAAATATTGTAACATTCAATGTGGAAATTAACCCATATTTTTATTATGTAAAAATATTTAAATCCATTTTAACTAAGTTTAAATTAAAAATAAATGAATTTACATATCAATTTATATATTATCATGAAAAAAAATTCAATTATGTACTAATAATAAGCAATGAATGGTAAATGAGCCAATAAAACTCTTACGACAACATAACAATAACTTAAGCTGCTCTATGATGTAATAATTTTAACTAAAACATAAAATAAAATTAATTATGAATTATTAATGTAATAATATGTCATAAATTTGAATATATGCACAATATAATAGAATTGTTTTTATAAAATAAATATTTCTTCAATAAAAGTGAATTGAAATAGAATCTTGTACTTGGAGTGTATAACTTACACATATTTAATCTAAAATGTATATAATTATATTACATAAATTATAATATTTCATAATAAAAATTAAGTTTTTTCCATACATATTTAACATTTATATAATAAATTATAATTAAATATTGGATTATATAATGGGTTTTCTCCAAATTGGGTATTTTGAGAATTTTCGGTTCACAGATAAAAAAAATCAAAATGTTGATTGTGGAAAAAGATATAATTCATTAATAATTACCTAAAAATTTACATTACCTAATTATTGTTTTTATAAATAAAAAATTCATTCAAAACCAACCTAAAATTATGTTTATGAAAAATGAACTATATTATAATTATGAATGTGGTATGTCGTTTTATGGATCAGTAACGTTTCCATTATTCAATGATCATGGTGAAAATACGGTAACTAATATTTTATCATTCAAAAATTATCATTTGATCATTAAAAACATATAATTTCGTTAAATATAATTATAAATATAAAAAATGAGATTTGGTGATGAAAAACTAATCACATCTCAATATGGAAGTGGTAGTCTACATGTATGCATGAATTACGTAATTATTTCTAAATAAATGGGATTGAATGAATACAATAAATAAATTGAATTAAAATTAAATATATTTTTATTTACTATCATATATAAACATTTAACACATCATTGTTAACATCCATAATAGCTGTCTATTGAATATAAATCACAACAATTCCTGAGGCGGTAGTCTGACATAAACACCAATGATAATTTTCATTTACCAACTAAAATGAGAAGAGATTGATATAGATTATGATATAAAGTCCTACCTAATTTTATATGGATAATACATATATTATAGTTTATAATTTTTAACCATAATTTATGGTTGATTAACAAGAAATAATTTTAAATCATTTCGATAAAAGTTATACCTCTTCTTTCGTAATCCACATTTTCATTAAACATTATCCACTGAAGAATGGTATTATTATCACAATAAATCCAATAGAAGAATTAATGGAATCTAATAAGGTGTCATGGATGATATTATACTAATAAAACAAATTTTATTGTGTTTATAGAAGAGAATATGGGACCCTTTTATAATAAAGGGCGTTCCATTCTAAGAATTACATAAAATATTAAAATACAATATGATAATTTTACATGGAATAATTATTCCAAACTAATATCAATAAAATAATAGATGTTTATGAGTATAAATAATCCCATATAATCAAAATTAAGCCAAATATAGGTGATATTTTTACCAAATTCAATTTATTTTAACTCATGTTATCCCTTTTTGAATTAACATGTGTAATAAATTTTATAAAATTTACGGGGAATAATAATTAGTAAAAATTGATAATTATAAAATAAATAAACCATGGTTGATAATTTAAGCCATAATAAAATATAATTTTTTAGAACATGATTTTATTATTTTTAAATCAATTAATAAAATATTATTTGTTATAAAATATTGTTAATATAAATTTTTGAAAGAATCATTTAATTTAAATATTAAAACACATTTGGAGAAAGTTTATTTTATAAAAATCCATTCAAATATCCATATAATTATAAATTTATATAATTAATTCAATTTATTATATTAATTTTAAAAATATTTATAATCATTTTTTATTAATTAAATAAATATGGTGTTGGTGATAAGTATGAATTTATTGAAATTATTTCATTAATAAAAATGGAAAATATATTACGATGTAAAAAATAAATTATATTCAACGTAACAATATAGATCAATAAAAATGTTTTTATCAATGTAAGAAAATATTATATATTTTAAAAGCATGATAGTTCCATTTTTGATTTTTTATATTATATTAATATTATTAAATATAAATTCAATGACATAAGGAATAGATATGTAATATTTGTAAAAAATGTATGAAAATGGAAAAGTTAAAATCATAAAATAGGATAATGGTATATTATATGATCATGTTCTTGTACTTAACATTTTCTTTTTAAACATATCTATTTTATTTACCCTTACCATGGGAGTAAATATTAATATGTTTACCATTAATAATATATAAATACACAAATTAATTTATTATTAAAATGAAAAATAGTAATTAGAAATAGTGTTTTAGAGAAAATGTATTTTTTATTTTAAATACGTTTTCTAAAAATTAAACCCTAAAATAGATTCCAACATAAATAATTGGATTATAAATAATATCATATAACTAATAAACCTTTTAATCAATTTAAATTGAAATGTATTCATTTAAATCATTGAAATAACAATACAGTTATAAAAAAATATTGTAATTTTGTCACCCTTTAGTTGAAAATAAATATTTTATGAAAAATATATAAAAGTAACAACAAAATAATTTTGAATTTGTAATTTCACAAATTATATACCTATTTTTATATGAAATCACTAAATGTTAAAAAAATGAATTATATATTCACTCCAAAATTGAAATAAAAAACCAATATTGTAGAAAAAGTATTTTTATTGAAAAAAAATTCCATAAATGAAATTTTTTAATAATTATTAATTAATAAGTAAAATAATATAATTAGTATTTTTATAAATATATAAATCATAATTTAGATTAAAATATATATACCAACTAATTTATTTCTATTATTTAAGGATTATATTTAAATATTAATATTTAATTCTTCATTTAACTTCAATGTCGCATATATTTTACACTATCCAACTTGGTCAAATATTTTAAAATAGAGAGATATTAAATTATAATCCCCCATTTAATAAATTAAATTTTCAATATTTTATGTTGTAATTGGTAATAACTGGTTTTACATTTAAAAACGCATTTTTATGAATTCCAACATCATAAAAAGATGTTATGAAATTTTCTCTTGAGAAGAGAGAATGTGAGATGATATGGTCAACATGAATAAAAAATAACCAGGCTTCTAAATTGAATAATAATAGTCTGAAGAAAAAATTATGACATGTTTGAAAATCATACCGTCCAATTGTGGATGGAGAGTGGTTGACATCATTGATAAAATGAAACTGAATGATCATTAGAATATCGATGACTAAAAATCCTTTAATCAATGTGATGTGAAAAAGAACATTGATTCATCAAAAATTAACATTAAATGATATAATTTTTTTCAATATTAATTTCATTGTGTTGAGGAATTATTTTACCACATAATCTAATAACATAAAGAAATATACTAACATGAAAAGTATAATTTAATACATTAATCATTTTCTAGAAAAAAACTCATTTTTCACAAGAATATGAGTATTCAAGATAACTTTTTCAGGCATAAAGAAATAAAATTATCATTTATAAGAGTACATAATTCAAAACATTATTAACATATATTTCTCCTCTATTTTAACAATAACAAAAAAATGGTTAGCAAAACATAATATAACTCTCAAAAGTAATAATTTTTAATATGATGAAATAATTCACTAATATCAAAAATTCAACAATAATACCCAATGTTAAATCTAAATAGGTAAATAAATAATTTTATTAATATAATTTAAAACAATTTTGAATCATATTGAATGCCAATGATGAGAATTATTTGATCACATATTCCTCAGTGATTAATTTAATATTTATCTCTAAATAACATCAATTAATGTTAGAGACACATACCAAACATGTATATTCCCTATTCATATAATCATTATGACATGCTAATCATTTAAAATAATAAATAACCTTAAATATAAATTAACCACTATTACTTTAATAACATCAATATTAAATAATACTTTAACTATAATTTTTATCTCATTCTATTCAACATACATCCTAAAACACATAAAATTATTATTCAAAAATAATATTCTTGTGAAATATAGTGGTAACATACCCCCCAACCAAATAAATTATCTCCCAAAATATATTTTATCACTATAATGTAATATCACATAAAAACAAAAATGGATTTTCTAAGCGTTATGATCGACATTAATGTTCATAACCCATGATGGTATTCATAACTATTTTGATAACATTCCATGAAAACACCACAATATATAAGGATTTCAATGCCTTGTCACTAATATCGACTATAAGAACTTGGTCAACAATTGAAGATATCATGATTAAAAAACATAATTATTACATTTAGGATTTGATACTAATAAACATGACCTCATTTTTTCAATCAAAAACATATTTCATCAAACCAAAAAATTAGATACCTTACATTCCCAATGAGATTTATGATTATAAATTTATACAAATTTTATAGACTCATACACAAAAATTACTAGTGACATAATTTGAGAAAAATTCCACAATGCCCCAAATTTCCTATTTCATATTATGTATTTAAAATCTCTAAAATATTTATTATAAATTATAAATTTATATATGAAAATAATTTAACATAATTATTTATGATATAAGGTAAAAAATTAATAAATATTATAATAAATTCTCACTATTGTTATACGTATGTGTTAACACATAAATTTAATCAATGATATTATTCTTTGAATAAGGGACTGATGACCCAATCAATGTTCAAGATCATAACATTTAAACATTTATTACCATAAATACGTTGATCATTAATCATGAAACATGGTATAATTATTTATTATAATTCCAGGTTCTTATATATAAACAATTATATGTTTTATGAAAATAATTATTGGTTGATGATTGATTAGAATCTTATTTAATGCATTGATAAAATTTCTTAGAATTTAGGAAAATCATCTTAATACTTATCATTAAATCAGTATTATAACTGGAATAACCAATAGGTTTGATTTCCAATACAATTTTACAGATAATATAATTAATACAAAAATAATAAGAGGGCTATACTAGGCCCGGACATCATAGGTTTATAATATAACAACCCATCCATGGTTCATAAAATAATCACCCATCCATGGATTATAATATAACAACCCATAATAAAAAAAAATCAATGAACCATATGGATTTAATTTATTCATAAAACTCGTAGAAATGACCATTATTAATTTTAAAATATTATTAAAAAATCGATAAGAAAAGTGTTTGATAATAATAACTTTTAAAAAATAATAATCTATACTGATAAAGAGCCAGGATTCTTACCTATATACAAGTTATAGAGTGTAGTTTGAATTTCCATAAGAACATTCCTAATGAGCCAACACACTCCCCTCACTTCCGACTATTGCAATTGACTCCCCCCATTGGTTTTGATTCCCCCCATGTTGGTTATGGGAGTTTTCTTGTAGCCTTAAGAACCTCCTAGACAGAGACCCTTCTTCTATATTTCCCTCTATGGCACAACCATTAGATACCTGTCCATATATTATAATAAATCCAATAGATTTTTGATCAAGTAATAATTCCCCAATAACTTCCTTCCTAGATTCTTAATTTGAGGAATATTTAGAGAAGCTGAAATGGTCTCTCTTGGATTACATCAAAGTGAATAAGTCCCCAATTGAGAAGTTTAAAATTTTCATCTTGAAAAGTACATTGAATCAGTTGTCTAGGGTCACACTGCTCAATAGAAAAAATTCCCTTACTGTCTTAGATACATGAGATAATTTTGTTCAGGCTTAGTTCATAATCCCTTGCTCGATAAATCTGTGATTTTTTCACCTATCTAGATATTCCATGGAGGTTCAACCAGACTAGAAGTCCCTATTTTCATCTATTTCGTTATCCCATCTTGTCCTTCCAGTACCTTTCCTAAACCCTATAGACTAGGTGTAGTTTGATGACTCTCTTGGAGAGCTTCTATGTGGTATGTGAAGAATCTCCACCTATAGGAATGGGAAGAGGCTCAGATATGTGTTTCACCACATCTATCATCTTTGCCTTTATAAATTCATTTATTTTGTGGAGATTATGAAGAGTGGATAAAATATATCCTTGTTCCCTCATCACCCCATTTTGAACATTTTTTAACCTCATCTAGAATTTGATACATTCTTGTAGAAAGAACTCTTCAACTTTATATCTATACCACATGACAAAGCCAATGGTTAGTGATTCCCCTGAAGTCTATAGATTCCTAGTATGTTGTCCCTTTGTCTGGTGTCATTGCAGAGCCCTGTGAGATTGAAAGTGCTTCATTTTCTTCATCTCATTCTCCTTCCCCCAACCCCACCCCTCCTCTCTCCTATTGAAAATAAACCCATCCTTTATGACCCTCCATTTCGACCCCTAATTACGTTCCTATGTCTTTTTTCTCCACAATATCCCCCACTCTTTCCCCATGTATTCTTTTACACCCACCAATTCCTTCCTGACCGATCTAGATTTCTTTCCAAAGGAAAGGGGATTGTTTTCAAAGACCCTCCCCATTCATAATTCTATATTCGAGCCTCTGAACTACATTTTATACTAATTCAATTATCAAAAATCAATAATTAATTTGTTTATGTGTAATATCCTTCCTCCCTAAGTCCATTTCCCCAGTTTAACTCCTTATCTCAAAGCCTGTATTCAATGATAATGACCTATTTCTCTTCGTCTCTCATATATCCCTCTTGCTAGATATGAAAAAGGTCTCAGTCTAGATCATTGATTGACTCTTTAACTGATCATGCTAGTAGGAACTCTTCTTATTGGTGCTTGTCTTGCTGATCCCTATCCTAATTTTATCAATGATAATTTTTAATTCTATGGAAATTATATACAGGTTAAAATCATATTCATTTCTAATGATTCAGATAGGCATGACGTCTCACTTACGGTGATTCTTGAACAAAATAAAATCTCAACCAATATCATGGAGTTTTTAAGGAGATACGAAATGTGTTGTTATATTCACGGTGATCTATAAAACCATAAAATTTGGGTATTCTGGGATCCCTTGATCATGGTTGTCATGTGGTTAATTTTGAACAGTATGTATTGGTAAAGGTGGATGATGTTGTTCGCTTTTGTTTCTACTATATAATCAATAAAGAATTCAATTAACATCATTACGAAAATATTTTTATTGTTATATTTCCCTTTAATATTGATATCGAACCATATCTAGCAGGGGAGACATGAAATATATTTTGGACCCATTAGAGTAGACGGGTGGAAGCCCCATACTAGAAAATGACAAGATCCAATTATTCTCTTTTGTGCCTCAGAAGGCGATTCATGTACTATGATTTAATGGTGTCTAATTTCACTAGTTTAATAACCAAATAATTAATTAGAAGAATCGGTTCATGTTCGACCTATGTTTTGGAAATATCCAAAGAATTTCCAATCTCGAAGGTCATTTATCTAATCTGTGTATTGTAAGATCACTATCTAATCGTTATCAACCACATATCATTCAATCTAGGAGGGTTTTTGTTCTTCTTCTCTAGAATTTGAAAACCTCACTATAAATTATAGGATATGGTTCAGTGCTCGTGGGATGCCTCATTCAAAGAGAGGAATTGGTTTTTCCTCTATAATGACATGTAGTGCTTTAAATATGATATTATAGCCTCTATATGCTCCCCCACCAATTATTCCATGTTTGCGGGACATCATGTAATATATTGAAGATGTTTTACTAGACCGTAGAGATTCCTAGGATGAGAACATTCTTGATTCATTGGGTCTCTAGAATAAAAAATTAAATGATATTTTGTTGGTGAAGGAGATGTGTATTCATGAGTTCAATTGTAATACCTGTATTAATGTAGTGGATCATAACACGACATATTTTCATTTGTGTTTAAAAGAGAAAAAAATTGTCCTATCACCAAAAATATATGTGGAATATGGATCCTTCCCCTGTGAGATGGATATTATAGGTGACAAGGTTTGCACTTATTATAAATCAATACCTTTAAATCTTAACTGTCACTAGTAGAATGGTTATAATTGTGATCATGTTGAAATCATTAATGTAGTTCCAAGGGTTATATCCACTATTGTCAAGGAACATATCGAGCGTATCCCATAGGAAAAGGAGGTTTCAGACTCTATAAAGTATTTTAATTAGGATAGTTCTTCTGGACCTAATGGATTACTAGGGCCTTTCATTTTCAGTGGATCCATTTTGATTAAATATGATATTTTTTGTGATATATAGTATTTCTAATGTGCGATTTCCTACCTCGGGTATCTAGTGAAACTATTTAAATCCTCATCACATAGTGTGTGACCCAACCTCAATTTCATAGTATCACTCCTACAACATGTTTAACTATACATATAATGTGTTAACAAGCATCATCAAGAGTAAGTTTTCTCAGTTGATTCAGTGTTGTGTTTTTGATTAGAAACATTAATTTTTTCAGGTATGGTCCACACAAGAGGGGGGAAGTATTTATCCCAAGAAGTTTATTGAAATTAATAAGAAGTTATGAGGTTTTAAAATTGTAGTTAAGGTGGATATCAAAAAATCCTATGATAGGATCAAATAGTGTTTCATCATCTTTACTGTGGGGTGTATGGGATTCTATGAATGGGCCACTGACATGATGTTCCAGAGTTATAGTTTTCCTAGGTTCATGTGGTTTTATCTAGAGGCAATGTGGATTCCAGAAACTAGGTAGAGGGCATATTCAAGGTGACTATATCACTCCCATCATTTTTAGCATGGATTTGGATGGCTTATGAATATATTTTGTATCCCCCCTGAAACACGATCTTTTCCTTTTTTATCATTACAGATATCATTTCCCAAGAGATTGTCGCCACATATTTTCAGATGACCTCATCTTCTTCCTTAACGGAAGAAAATCATCTATTATAGGATTAAAAGACACCACAACTAAGAAGTCTTATTAGAGTTGGATATTCGTTAATTTGGGAAAGAGTGGTGTGTGAATTCATACTTCTTACCAAGATATTCCCATGGATAATATTGAATTAATCATAGGAATTATAATTAAAATATTTCGCATGTTCTATCTGGGTTCCCACATATACCCCATATGGATCCACATCATAAATTTTAAGGTTTGGTAAAGAAGTTCATTAACTAAATAAGAAATTGGAAGAACATGTTTCTATCTTCTAGAGGTATAATCACCCTTAGTAATTGTGTTTTTTCATAAATTCCCTTGCATATTATTTGAATTTTCAGGGTCCCCTTATATATCATTAAACAAATTGAGTTTACCTTGAATGGATTACTTTTTGTTACTGATGGGGTGAGAAAAAATTAGTTTTCTTTTTGTTTTTAACTTGCAAAACTAGGTTAGCATGGTAAAATTGGAGTAAGGGACATGTGTCAGGTTATTCAATTTCTTCAGAGTAGGCTTTAATCAGAGTTTACTAAGGAAATCTCAATGAGGTGGCAGTTTATTAGAGGGATTTAAGGTTTTGGGTCATGCAAGATGGTGTAACCCCATTCTCTTTGTGTAACACTTTGTGTGTTCATATTATTTTTCTTAATGGCCATTCCTAGTGGATATTGGTTTTGGGTTTTATCCAGATTTCAAAATGAAAATTGGGGAAGTCTTATAGATTCATAGGTTTCCATTCTCTGAACATGCCCTTTAAGGATTCTAGATTACATTCCCCATTTATCTGAGTAGCACTCAACCCAGACAGTATGCTATTTTTGGAAACATTTTATTAGTGGTGTCCCTATACAAATTTTTCTTCACTATATCCACTACTTTAAGGTTCACATCCAATTCATAGAAATATGTGATGCTCCCTCATCCCTCTAGCGACCCATGGGGTACCTGCCTTTGGTGAAAATATATCACATCTCAATTTAACATCATGTAATGTAGAATATGATTTCATGAATTTCCTTTGGAGAAGGAGTTAAAATGAATGTGTGTTCATCTTGTTTCTCAATGTGTATGTTGTATGTCTCCTTCAGATAAGTATTTTCATCACTATTTCATTTAGAGTGGATGGTAAGGCTTATTAGTAAGGACCTAGAGGAGTTCATTTCTTCTATACAATATATTAATTACCAAGAAATATTTCTACATTGTTGGTTCTACCACACAATAGAAAAAATAAGGATAAGAAGGCCCTGACGATACATCTAGATGAGGGATGTTGGTGTGTCTAGAACACTCATTACTAGTATCTTCAATGAATTAATTTATATATCTTGGATGCTCTAATGATATTCATGTGAATTATGGATGATTAAGTATGAGATATGAATTAGGGGGAGGAGGAACCCTCCCTCAGGTGTTAGCTCCTTTAAAGAATCCCTTCGGGCTCATATAGACCTAGAAAAATGGTACACTGTGATTGATATTCTCTTCATAATGATGGTATTATTCATAAAATTGATGGTGCATATAGTAACAATTTCATTCTTAGTGGGGGTGGTTTCTATGATTTTAAAAGCTTGACTCTCTTTACAGGTGTTTTTGAGGGCAAGTGACAGTTCTCATTGGTGAGAAAAGGTTTACTATAATTCACCCACTAGGTTCTTTGGGTTCTATGGGCTTCATGGTCACACATAATCTGTCAGGAAAAAAATTAATTCGAAGGCAAGCTCAACTGGCACTGGTTCTGAAACATAGTGATTGGTGGGGCCTGCAGACTCCTCGATGAAGGGTATGGCTCCAGTTACCATTAGAGAGTCTTTTTTCAATTTCAAATTTCGTGACTTATTTGGAGGCACATGGAGTTGCTAGCTCAGGTCTTCCCTCTAACGGGTTGGTCCCACGGTCGACCACGAATTCTGAGTAGGTTGATCTTATTTTATTTTTCTACGGGCCCTATTCTTGTCGGTCAGTTTCCCTTCCTTAGTCCCCCCATGTCTTTTCCCCAACATTCATCAATGTATAGTATCTCCACCCATTTATCACTGTGGTATCTAAAACAATCCTGGGATAGTTATCTAGCTTCTCTAGCTAGACAGTTCCCTTCACCAGAGATACATGAGGGAGTAAAGATGAAGTCTCTGGTTGGGAGGCATTCTCCTACATGGCTTCTGCTTATTTCCTTACTATATGATGATTTCTCTCCACATGAACTCGTTATCTTTTAATGTTATCCATAATGGTATACCCAAATGCAGCCTTCAAGAAGTGGTCCTTATAACCTAAAAGGGGCTCATCAATGGTAGGTATAATGAGGCCTATCACGTGCTCTAGGTCGAAAGAGTCTATGTTTCTGGAACCACCGGTTCCTCCCTTCTATTTTGGCCAACAAGGCCAGATGTTCTAGAACTAATTTTATCCTTGATTATTTGGAATGCATAAGACTTGGGATACCATGAGAAACGTGGCTTAATCAACTTTGAAATTAGAAAACATCCCTATTCTCTATTTTTTTATTATCAAACCCAAGTAGAATCCTAGAAGACATTCTTCCCTGACTAGGGGAATGGGGTTAACGAACACATTTCATGGGTCTTCTAAAAATTATCATATTTTATTTGTTGTACCATTATCGTTTCCATAAAGTTTATGATTATCTGGTGGCATTGCATTAACACCAAGATCACATGCAATGGTATGAAGGTTCTCTTCTCCTTCTTATATGATATCACTGACCCTTTCAGGATGAATGATCTTTGCAATCATCATGAGTGCTTCAAACCCGATCTTCTAAAATGGGTTATTAAAGGCAACAATAATACCATCATTGATTCTTTATAGAAAAAAGGTTGATCGACCACCAAACTTGGTGGTTCTTAGGACTTAAGGAATGTTTTGGATGCAACAGGTTTGGTGTACCTTGGGTTATATGGTTCAAAATACACATGGTTCAATAATGAAAGAGTAGGAAATCGCATCTGGATCCATTTAGTTAGGTGGTTTACAAATCTACAGGGGTTGGAATCCTTTTCTCGAGCATCGGTTACACTTCTGCCTCGTACTCTCTCGGATCACTCTACACTCCTTATAAATCACAGACCAGATATTTCAACATTCCATTCCTTTTTGTATTCTAGCACATGGAATCATGATAAATCAATCAGGTAGTTTATTCAGGGATCTTGGGTGCATGGTGTGGCTGGAGGGTCTTGGTAGGGTCTTACGATTCGTCACAAGCGACTGATGGAGCACATTAAGGGCTGGTTGTCCAACAGACCAAATGATGTTAATGGGCTGAGAATTATCAAGTAAGAGATTGTAATAATGGAGGAGGCACATCTATATGATAGATATTATTATACTTTCATCTTGTTATGACATTAAAGAGTTGTTCTCATGGAAAGGGTTTTGGAAATGGAAACCCTTTATAAACAAAGATCCCATGTGAGATGGTTAAAGGAATGTGATCAAAATAACGCCTTTTTCATGCATGTCTGAAATGGAGGAAATGAAAGATATTTAACTTGAGCTTTAACAATGGGGAGTTCACCTCAAACATTGTTGTGGAAGGATAAATGGCCCCGGATCAATTCGAACATCTTCTGGTCGGGGAGGGGGGGGAGGAGGGGAACACTGAGCACTCTCTAAATGTTGAATAATGTGATGAGTTTTTGAGATCGGTTCCTCATCTTTTTGGGAATACTGATAATTTTTTTCTTTTAGTTTTCACATTAGAAGATGAGATTAAGGATTATGTATTTGGAATGGCTCCTGATATATTTTTGGACCAAATGGGTTTCTAGCTTCTTTCTATGATGCATTCTGGGGGGTGGATGCACCGCATGTGGTTGAAGCATTCCATGATTTCTTTGTTGTAGGGGGATGAAGACGGGGTCTTGTGAATCCAAATAGGTCCTTATTCCAAAATATGGACCCCACGAGTATCGATCAGTGTCAACCCATATGTCAATTCAATGTGTCCTATAGAATGTTGAATTATATTCTATCTAGGTGGTTGAATGGGGTCATACATAGGCCGGTGAATAAAGAATAGCATGTCATTTTACAGGGGAGGAGTATTCAAGGGGAAGTGGGCATTTTTTGTGAAATGGTGGATAACCAACATAGAAAAACATTGTGTTCTAATGTTATATTTTAGGATTACATGGACAATGACTATGATAAAATAGAGCGGAGTTTCATCTACCATGTGATGAAGATGTTTGGATTTCATGATTGGTTTTCAGATCTCTTCTTCAGTTGGAATTCATCTCCTTGGATATCTTTATCCCTCTTTGGAAATGAATGTGCTTCCTTAAATCAGATCATGGTGTTAGATAAGGTGTTTCCTTATCCAGTAGACTTTTTATTTTGGCCCAAGATGCACATTGAAGGATTTTAATGAATGGTCTAGAGGAAGGCAGGGTTTTTCATTATACTTATAGGCATGGAAGGAATGTAATTTCATATATTTGGTTCGTAGATGATATTTTAATTTTTTCTTACACAATATGCAGGTTACTGTCTATACTATGGGAAATCATGACTTCTTATGTTCGTTTTAGTGGACAAAGAATCAATCTAATCAATAGAAAGATTTTCATTTCAAATAAGTCTTCTAGGAGACATTATAGGGATATTAAGAACACTCTTAGCTACCTCTAGATCCAATTTCCTATTCATTACCTTGGTGTTCCAATTTCATGCATTCATATTAAAAAGATATTCTTTGAGGTTATTAATAACTGCTTTTTTTGGAAGGACTCATAATTGGAAGAAAATTTTCTTTCATTTGTTGGTCATGTCATATTGATCAATAGTGTTCTCTCCACTATTTAAATGCATTTTTTCATTGATAATCAATAAAATTAAAGGGGATGTCATATGGATGGAGAATATTCTAACGTGATTTCTATGGAATGCCATCCAAATAGGTCATTCTCACTAGTCCTCTTGGATCTGACTGGACAAACTGGTTTCTGAGGGAGGAGTTAGGATAAGGGATCTCAAGATAGTCGTGCAAAGAATACATGGAAGATTAGTGTGGGATATTATGGTTGTAATGTCACTATGGGCGTATTTCATCAGTTGTTGTTATAGTGATTTCTGGGAATTCCATGCCTCAAATGCTAGTAAATTGACCAACATCATGTAATGCAGGTTTCAGCCCATGATTATTTTAAATTATGATAATAGAGGGATTATTGGTAAAGGGAAAATTAATTTTCTGACAAACAAATGGGTTATAGAAAAACTGATTTATCATGGCATCCATTTTCCTAATATTTCTTTTAGAGAGGCCACTGAAAACTACGACTTCATTCATGTGTTGATTTTTCAGGATTAGTTAATGGAATTACAAGCTATGGTAATGTGTGATGACCAAGAAAAATGTTGATTCATTATGTCATGTTCAGGAATATTTTTTTCTAGAGATTACAGGAGGTTCATCCACCTCAATGGAAATTCTACGAAATGGGCACACAAGCCTTGGTGCAACGAGATACCTAACAAATGAGATTCATGGTGTGGTTCATTACGAATAAGGCTCTTCTGATAGATGAAATTCTTCAAAAGAAGGGTCTTCCTTTGGCCTCCCGATGTTTCTACATTGAGTATTCCCATGTTGAGTCCTCTATCCACCACTTTTTTCAAAGGAACATGGTGTGATATATCTATCCTCTTTTATTTCTTCTACCCTGCATCAATGTCAATATCTTCTCATTGAATGTATTTTTGGAATATTCGTTTTATGGCTCAGAGTCTAAAGATTCGATGTGGAATGTGAGAATTGCTATTCTGGTTTCCATCTGTTGGGTTATTTGGGACACCCGTAACCAGGCCAGACTTGGAATCCACTAGTATCTTCTCTACTTTTAGATGCAGTTATGTCTTCTCATCGCTGAAATTATTCGTCTTTTAAATGGGTGCTTGAAGTTTGAGGCGATTTGCATGTTTCTCATGAATCCATGCAGGCCGGGAAGCGAGAATGGATTTTTGGTTAGATGGGATCCTCTGATCGTTGGACTGAATTTTAATGTTGATGGATCCTACAGGAATGGGTTTATGAGGGGAGGTATGATTCTTAGAGAAAATATGGTCTTAGTTCTTCTAGGTTTTGGTGATTATTATGGCCCATGGTACTCCTTGGGTGCAGAGCCACAAGCACTTCTCTCAGGTCTATTTGTTTGGAGGGGACGCGGACTCCTGGTGGCAGAGGTGGAGTCTAATTTAGAGATTCTTATTAGGTAAGTATCGGTACTTCACTCTGTGATATGGGAGCTGACATATAACATACATTGATGTTCTAGGAAATCCAATAGATGACAAATTCTTCATCACAGTTGGAGAGAATTGAATTTTTTAATGGAATCACTAGCCCAGAATGGAATCCAAGAGGAAGTCTTTATAGTTTTTAATACTCTTGATTTACTTTCAGAGGAGTGTATGGCGATCGTTAAAGAAGATTCCCAGGGTCATCGTGTTTTTTGTCCTCATTGAGGGATCTTGACTATGTTATTTGTAATTCCCCCCTTTAATAAAAACTAATGATTCGTATTTAATGATAATAATAAAAACTCTTTTAAAAAATTTTGTAGAGAGATTCAAAAGTTTTATTTGTGAAAAATGTTGTGATATTTAATTAAAAATATTTATAAAAATAGTTCAATGATGATATAAAATATCCATTTTTAGTAATTTATATATAGAGAAGAATACTGTTTATTTTTTTAGAAAATGTGGATATGGAAAGACTGATTCGTGAATTATCATATGTTAAAATAAAAGTATCACTTATAACATATATTCTTCTGATTCATTAATCAAAAAGGGATGAAATATAAAATGTTCTTGTAAACTGAATTCATTAATACTATAAAAAAATATGTTCCATGAAAAGAAGAGTATATGATTTCCTCTAATGAAACACTGAGCCTAAAATATTTTAAAATAATGAATATTATCACATAAATCCCTTACCTATTTGATATATATCGAATTAAGAGGAATTGAAATAAACAATATTTTTTTAATATGTGAATCTTGAGAATTAAATCGATGAATATGACATAATTAATTAATTGAGATATATATGAAGGACCTCAGACAACCCTGAGAGGGGTAGGGTTGAATCAGGGTTTCATGTTTGTCACATAAATTGATTGAACTTGTTCCCTTATAAGAATGAAGTTATTTAACCATATAAGATGGATATGTACCATAATTAAAACATTCTCATGCTGATGGAAAACACATCAGTTTTAATTGGATGACCACTAAGGGATATATCCGAGGAGAATATGACGACAGGTTACCAGTCATACAAAATACTACTAATCATCACTTTTTGTGGATTACAAATGTTCGGGAAAGTAACTCTCTCTTAGGAACCCTACAGTTATAATGGTTTAGAGATAGATCACTCCTTCCCATAGATCACTTCCATTGACTCCACTTGGATCACTACCTTCAATGCATTCTCAGTCTTTTTATCAATTGGAATTCCTCTTCAATACAATGGCATGGATGTCTTTGTCTATATTCAGCATGAGACACTTCTTGAATCAAAGTCTTGAGTTGATTATCTTATATATTCATTTCAATCTTTTATGGAAATTACTGAATGCACTACAACTTATTATTCTTTTAATCCAGTTTCACAAGTTCTATTGTGATTGTTTACGAAATGAAGATCATCTCACTATGCATCATCAAGATATGCATCTTCTTATTTCTTCTCCATATCTAGGTGTGAGATCATTCATGTACCATTTAAATAAACTCCCATTATTTTATTTATTATTATTCTTCCCACATGTGAATCCATAGTTGTGGATTTTTTTAAATGACTTGATGTATTCATGCATGAGTAAACATTCTCTCCATATTTTAATTCATATTCCTTCATAAACGCACACACATGGTTTGATGAATTTACTCAACAGATAATATAATGAATGTACGTACATTCATATTTTGTCTTCAGTCTTCTTATTTTCATGCACATACACAAGTTATTCCCAACTCATGCATATGGATTCATGTGCATCATGGATTTATTATCCTATATTTGTGCACACCCAAAAAAATGAGATCCCTTAGGACACACAATATCTAATTTTAACTTTCTTTTCTTTCTTTGGATTCACTTGGTTTGGATGCTTTTATGTTTTAAATGTTTTCTTCTTTGAACTAGAATGGGGGTAGTTCATTATCTATTGGATATCCTCCACAAACCATACATAATGGTTCATGAATCTTTCTCACAGAGGGACTTTTGTGTTTATCCTATGGATAGTGAGTGCAGACCACCATTGTGTACAAAGTGGTATGCAGTTCAGTTTACTGAACCATGCAGTATGCTGTTCCCCATATCCCCCCCTACTGGAGCTGGTTCATGAGTCATTACTTCACCAAACCAGAATTATAACTTGTACTGCTTCCTTACGAACACCGAACGGTTCACTGGACATTTCTTATCAAGCCAACATTGTTTGTGACTCTTCTCTTCATGAACCAATATTGTTTCATGATTTTGGGATGTTCCTTCATGAATTAAAGATTGGATAGTATTTTTTTTCTAATAATAGATTTCTTGAAATCTTGAAAGCATTAGCCTTTTCAAGGATTATTGGTCATTTATTATAAGAAGAGATCAACAATTTTATGTTTTAAAATTCCATGAGATATTCCACGAAGAATGTGGTTTTAAAATCCTCAAAGAAGGGGTATGAGATACACTGATATTCTCCGTTTTTTCCATTTCATTCATGAAACCTTTCCCTTTATCATGAAAATATCATGTGCATGCATTCAAGATTTCATGAAACTGTTTATCTCTAACTACCTAGCTTCTACTATTTGTCCTTGATGCTTTGTTTAATTAGTACATGTTGAAATTAAATTTTTTTTAAATTAAAATGAAATTTCATGCATGAAATCGTGGATTCCATATAACAATACTATAGTTGATTCAATCATCAAACATTGTTGGATGGTCGATCAAGGTGGTATGGATACATCTTCAAAGAAATGTGGAATCAAGTTCCCTTCAATGGATTTGATGTTGAAGATGATATCATAGACTCTCATTAGTCATTGGATCAACTTTGATTAGGCACATACAACAATGATTAGATCGAAGGCCCCAAGATGAATCATGCGACCACGATCACCCACGAGATCTAATGGATGGTTGAGAATGGTTTGGTCATTAAAAACATTTTCCCAGTTAAAAAACATACATGGAAATTCCACAGTTTAATTATCAACTCATTTCATCTTTATCATATAATTCCTCGGTCATTTCCAATGTACCACCACATACTTGTGTTTTGTAGGTGCGCTTTGTTCCCACCCAATGCATCCTAGTATTCGTGTTACACCGTTTCGTGGATCACGTCATGCGTTTACTATGGCTCTATTGGGCAGGCTCTACCTATCTTGCCCATGGGAACATTGACCTTTTTGTATCTTCATGTGCTTAGGGTTGAGACTAGGTGGCTAGCTCATTGGATATCACCTTATTTTTTATATTAAGCCACTAAAAAATGTTGAATTAAATGTTAACATGAAATCAAATTCATGGACCCCTAGTATTCCATTCCTCATCTTCATATTTCATCTTTTGCCTTCTCATTTTGGATTATCTATTCCAAATCTATTCTTCTGCTTTTTCTTTTTTGATTGTCAATTCCAAATCCCAACAATCATCAAAAGATATATGTTACTTAAATGTTGTAAAAATTTTATTACCTACTGATTAAAGTTATTGAACATTAGTATTAATGTAACATTTGTATGATTTGTCTATTCTTTATTTTCATTGGACATAGGAGAGATACTTCTTTAGATTTATCATCATTGTCATCACAGAAAAAAAATACAACTAATTATATTATAGTGGCCCCAAAAATATCCCTCTATGAATTTTTCTATCAATACCTAAAATGATTCTTTAAAATGAATGTCTCAATGTCAAAATGAGATTATTCTCTCTACCCTTAATTTTCATTCTCTATATAATTCTTTTGACTTTAACTCCCCATTATTGACGAGAAATACAATGATCCCGGTAGTGATTCTATCCGTCCATACTTAAGCAGTGTGCCTCAATCATTGCACTCTTTTATTACATGACCTATTCTCGGTGTAGAAAATAATAGAATTCGATTTACACACAAATGTTGTCCATTATCTACTAATCATGATACCTAGTTGGATGAGAACTCCTCTAATTAACATCAAGGTTCCTTCACATTCATTCTAGGATAAGGATAATAAGTATTATATGATATTTTCAACCTGAAAATCCTTTTCTAATGTCATGACCATCAAACAATATCAAGAGTAATTTAATCTTATACTAACTAGGATTGATACATGTTGAAATAATAACTCTGGTAGCTTCTTCATTTGTCTCCCCCATAAGGGAACACTTCTCACCACTGATTATCAGGTTCTCACCATGACATATTGCTTCGCCTTCAATTCTGTGTATGATAACATCAAATATAATAATCAATGATTTAAGGGAATAAGGTGGGTCTTCATTTCCTCTTCAATATGTACATGAAGGATGAAATTTTTTTCTCAACCAAGACGCTCCATTTCTCCACTCCTCACACATGTACATTTGATATTTATTTTTGATTGTGGTTGTGTAGATCTCAATATTTATTCCATCTCTTTGTGTGGGAGTATTATTTCATCAAGGGAATTCAAATCACTAGAATTCATGTTTCAAAATTCATCTTCAGGAAGAATAATTTTTGGGACTAAATAAATATATTGCAGTTCCTAAGAGTGTGAACATTATAGTTTCACCTCATGAACATGAATTCTCTATATTCATGAGGAATATTCTTATTTTCGGTTGCACTAGCCTTAACTTGTGCGTCTCCTTTAATTATAATTCCTTAAAAATCCATAGGCCATATAACAAATATGTCTCTAGGAACTATTGCAGCACGTTTGGATTTTTCAAATTTCTTATTCAATGTGTATTACTTTTTGTGAGTTATTTTAGATGTACCACTCTTCATCATCTTGTATTTTGAATCCATGGAATTCTCACCTTTCCGTCTTGGAGTCTTCTTGGGAAAATTTTATTCTGAAACATTCTTAGGATTTATTCCCATTGTATCTTATTCATTCATATTTTTCTTCTTGTGGTCTTCTATTATTATCAACTCTAGATAAATATTCAGATAATAATGCTCCATTATTTTTTCCACTCTCATTGCATATAGAACATATTATCTATAGAATTCCAAATCTATTGGAATTATATAAATACTTCTGGATTTGTAGATGATTCTTCTTCTTCTTCTTTCAATTTTAGCCTTTTGATATTGGTTTTCTATTAGAGTTTCCATTTAAGGCATTGTAACAAATATTTAGTTCATAATTATCAAATCTTTTCTGTTCCAACATTGACCATCAAATAATTTCTTCTTAATATCGACAATATTAGAGTTTTTTCTTCTTATTAATGTGTTCTTATTTATCTTGGGAACTAACTTTTAGATTCACCATCTATCCAGCCAATCGATTGGGATAGGTTTCTTCTAATCACCTTTCTTCATCTATACATTATTAGAATTTTTAATCAAACATGCTCTTTGTTTAAAAACATATTTAGAAACAATATTACAAGTTAGCATGGATGGTAATTTAACATTCTCAGATTTTTTTTATAAATCAGTGAGTGAATTCATGATCATATTATAACATATTGGAGGAATTTTGAGAGTAGAATACTTTATTGAGTATTTAATATTGCCATCAACTATTCCCTTATTTTGTGAAGCATCAACATGTGTCTTCTCAGAATTAGTCAACTGTGCATTGATTTTTAGATAGTACATTTTGAGGATGATCTTATGATCTTCAATCATGATAATATTCTCTTTACAATTCTTTTACAATATTCCAACCCCATATTTATGAATATGAATTTTTCTTTGTAACAAATAGTCAATATCATTAATAATCAGGGACGTTTCTTCTAAATTTGGAACCCCAATTTTAGTGCTCTATTTCATCTCATCTTTATGTGCATGAAAATTTTCTTCTAGAGCCTTATTAAATCCATCTTTCTCTTCAACGGCAACAATCCATCTGAAGATCTTTAAAAATTTAGGAATTGTTTCTTCTAATCCACTTTGCATTATATTGGCTTATCTTTTCAGTCACATGATCAAAACCTGCATAAATTTAAATATACTAAAAACAGTAAAAACTCTTTCATCATAAATATCATGCAGATAGGTTCTGAATTTATCTTCATCACTTGAAAATGTGACAGAAGTGTGTTCCTTTCCTATGGTAGAAACATGAGAAACCTTCTCATTACAATAAATTCTTGATATTTCTTTATTATTATAAGGTAATGGAGAACCAAACATTGCGTCTTCTTTAGACATGAGGGACTTCTTCGAATTCTTCTTCTCATTCATTTTCCTATTTTCCATGGAAATTCTAGATATAGAATTATGCTCAGGGGTCACTAAAGATTTAACCAAATGCACTTCATTTTTTTCTTTAAGAAGGATACTCAAATCCAGTTCTAAATAGAATTACTATAGAGTATCCAACATAAGTTAATTATTCCCTCTAATACCACATGATTGACCCAGAACACAATAAGAGGGTGATGTTAATTACGGGGTCACATTTTTTTATAATGTGAAGGATCTTATACCATGTTGGATGGGACTTATTTTACCATATATGATGGATATGTTCATGAATTAAAACATTAACATGTTAAAAGAAACAAAATCACTTTTATATTGTTCAATAATAAGGGCTACGTTTAAGGAGCATAGGTAGACATGTTTAAAGTAATATCAATCTAAATGAATATTTAGTTGCTATGGATTAGAATGGTTTGGGCATAGTCCCTTTGTCAGAGGAAAACTTCATTTAAAGAGGTTCATGGATATATTACTTCTTCTCTCAGATCACTTTTGTTCACTCTCCCTAGCTCACTGCCTTTGGAGAGGTCTCACTCAGTTTATCAACTTTAAGGTCACTTCAATAGATTTCAACGGGTGTATATGTTGTCTATATAGCATGAGACATTTCCGTCAATGATTTCTTATGTTGATGATCCTTTGTATTCAGTTATCTCCATTATTGAAATTATGGAATGCACTAAAACATCTTCTTATTTCAGTCCAGAATCAATAGTTCTTTTGTTATTGTTGAGCAATGGATATCAGCTCACTATACATCATCAAAATCAGCTTCTTATTCTTTATTCATCATATGAATGAATGATATCATGATTTTATCATTAAAAATAATTTCTCCAATTATTTTAATTCTTATTCTTATGCACCCATTTTCACAAACAATTGTGGATTTTACTTTTAACGTCTTTATGTATTAATTCAAGAATTAAAATTGTCTCTATATTTTTCTATTTTTCCCTCATAAATGTACACACATGAAACAATTAATTCTTATAAATGATATGTTCATGCATGTATGTAATTTCTGTTGACTTCTTCTCTACTATTATTTGCAAGCAAATACACTCGGTTGCATCAAATCATGGATATGGATGCATGTAAATCATGCAAATTTTCTCCTCTATTTTTCACAAAAAACAGATATGATCCCTTAGTACACACAAATTATTATTTAATATTTTATTAATTATTTGGATTAACTTGGATTGGATGCTTTAATGTTTCATATGAGTTCTTCTTTGAACCCAAATGGTTTTAGTTCTTTATCCACAAGATCTCCTTCAGAAAATCTTCCAAAATGGTTTGAAAATACTCCTCAAAAAAAGGGATATGTGGTTTTCCTTTGCATAGAGAGTGTGAAATTCTATCGCATACCATGTGGTTAGTGGTTATCCTGAGTGGTTCATGGTTATCCTTTTATAAACCAGAAGGTACGTTGTTCATCTTCACGAACAAAGCGGTATGCAATTCTCCACTTCACCAAACATGATTTGGTTTGCGAGATGTTGCTTTGTAGAACCAAATGGTACATGGTATCACTTCCTCATGAACACAAAACTTTTTTTGGGACCATTCTTCTCGAAACAAAACGTTTCTCAGCACTTCACATCAAGAACCCATATTGGTTCATGGTTCTGGGTTGGCCCATTGCGAATTGTAGCTCAGAGAGTCTCTATTTTCCAAAATAGGAGTTCTCGAATGCATGGGAGTAGCAACCATTCCCTGGATCGGTGGATCACTTTTTATAATTAGAGATTAAATATTTTCTAAATCCAAATACCTCTAGATATTCCATGAACATCACAATTTTATAATCATCAAACCATGAGTATGAGATACGCTGAGATTATCGGTTAATTCATTTTCATGCGCACAACATTACCCTTCTTCATTAAAATATTATTTATATGAATTAAATATTGCTTGAAACTCTTCATCAAAAACCACATAGATCATATAATGTGGCCGTACATAATCACTTTCTTCATCTATGTTCGAAATTGATTATTTTGTAGTATGCATGTAATAGAAATTGCATGTATGATATCAGGGATTTCATACAACCATAATAAAGTGGTTACAATTCTAAATCATGGGTAGATGGTCGATCATGGTGGTACGGATGTGCCTTCAGTAGACTGTGGAATCGATATACCTTTGAGGGTTTGAGGATGATGAAGTTGGTGGAGTCTCCACTCAGTAGTTGAATTAACGCAGATCATGTATGAATGACAGTGATTAGATTGCAGGTCGCAGGATTAGGCATGTGGCCATGATCACGCATAGGATCTGATGGATGGTTGATATTACCTTTGTCATTAAAAACATCACCCAAAATCAAAAATAAAATGTGGATATTCCTCAGTTTAAGGATCAACATATTACATATTCAACTCATTATTCTCCTCCCCTCTACATGGTACCACCTGATAGCATGTTCTGTAGGCACGGTCAATTCCCCCACTATGAATCCTTTCCACTTTTCCCAGATGCGTGGTGAAGTGCAATTTAGATCCATTATTCCACTCTTGGGATGTCCTTTCCTCACATCCCATTGGGCGTGGTCAACCTCTATTGTCTTGATTGTGTCTCGGGTTGAGGCTGGGTAGCTAGCTCATTGGGTGGCCCCTCAATTTTTAATGTAAGACAAAAAAATCTTCACATAAATGCTAACATGAAATAAGATGCATGGACACCTAGTATGCCGATCCTTTTATTCATCCTTATTCTCCCTCATTCTCTATTTGGATTATCAATTCACAAGCCCTTCTTCCTCCTTCTATTTTGGAATTATCAATTACTGAGCCCTACGATCATCCATAAAAGGCTGGTACTTCAATGTCATAAACAATATATTAATTGTTGATACATGTTCAGTGAAAATTATGATTTATGCAACAAGAATATGAATTCTCCATTATCCCTTAACATTGGACTTAAGAGAGATAGTTCTTCAGATTGGTCATCATTGACATCATTAAAAACATATGCAACTCAATATACTAATGTGTTCCAAATAGAAATTACAATATAAATGGAATTCATAATGCATGACATGAAAAATGTCTCAAAAAATTTATATGGAGTGAAAGAGAACCCATTCTATGATTTTAAATATTGATGTGATAACTATAAAATTAAAATATTATGTAATTATTTTTAAATACATTAATAATCAGGTCTTAAAGAATAATAAAATTTATTGTAAAATTCACATATAATAATGACATTAAAAAATCAATGATTGAGATTTATTCAACAAAATGAAATTGTAATCATAATCCTCATACAATTTTTTCGATTTATATTAAAATCCCTTTGATTGAAATAATTTTAATTAAACATAAAATACCATGATTTATGAACGATTCATTATATAAAATTTAAATGAGGTTTTATATACACAATATAAAATAATTTTTTTGCATAACATTAAAATATTCATAAATGAATGAAAATTGAGACACAATCCCATATAGAGTCTAAAAATTCCATGTTTTCACTTTTGATATTGTATAATAATCATAACAATTATTTTATATCACAATAAAATTATCATGTCTAAAATTCATGTCTATAAACCATTTATTACATTTTTTAAAATTAAATATTTAATCATTTAATCATTTCAGTTTGCATCATGTGTTTTATGGATGTTTAGTTCATAATTTGAAAAAACAATTGAATGTTTGAAATGGTCATATATATCACTACACCATAATATATAGAAAAAAATAAAATAATAATTTTCATTTTTCAATAACATATTATTTTAAAATCAACCATGAAGGATGGAAATGGAATATGAAATATGTTTCAGTCATCGAGAATATAAGATCTATGTATTGTAGGGAAACATTTCCATTTTTCACTGAACATGATTAAAAGAATATAATTACTATTATATATTTCTTAATGATTTATGACATAAAATTAAGATATTATATTATTAAATATAATTATACATATCACCCATTTTATGTGGTGATGAATGAAAATTCATCTCGCATCATGGACGGGGTAGTCTACTAGAACACTTGAATGATTTTATCATTTTTATATGAAAGGATAGGTAAGAAAATACAAGTTATTTTAATTCTTAAAAAGTATAATTATTTCATGAACACAGTATATCTGAATCAATTAAATCCATATTTATAAATAGACAAACGTTGTCTAATAGAATAAAATTTCTTTTGTTCATGAGTCATTAGTCTCAGGTACAAAAGAATGAATTTTTCATTTATTATATAATGTAATATAATATTTATATATCGTATTACATCAAAATAAAAACAAAAAAAAATATGTAAGATTTTTTTTTAATTTTTTCATTACTTATCAGTAATATTCTAAAGGGTTATAAGAATAAATTAAAATAAGAAAATATTAAAAAAACTCAATTATATTTCCCCTGAATCCATCAAAGGTTGGTACTATTCCAAGACTGTGACCTCTAGAATATAAGGAAGGGTGATTGGAATGTACTTTTTGTGGTGATGAATGATGAAATGAAACATTATGTGTGTATTCAAGTGAAGAGTAGGTTACATTTTATAAGTAATTTACATGAATTCATGGAATAACATAATGCATTAAATTGTGATAAATTAAGTTTCTTTGTAAAAATGATTAAAAATTGATATTATTAAAATATATTTTTAGGATCAATCAATTTAATGTCATATAATAACTTTTTTATATGTATAGAATATTTTAGAACACTTATCTCTTTGATTAAACTAGTGTTAACCATTTTTTTAGGATTTCCACAATAAAAATATATTTACTATTTAGGGTTCATAATATTTTATATAAATGAAACATTGGCCAATAAATTGATCATGGTTGATATTATAAACTATATTACAATCAAATAGATAAATATATATAATTTTTAATGTTAAATTATATAATAAAATATTACTAACTAAAAACTTTCATGAATGTCTATTTTAAAAATATTCGTTTCCATTTAATTTTAATAAAAAATTAAATTAAATTAATTCAAATACAATAATTTTACATGCCCTAGGGTGGAAATGTTTTCTAAATATATTTTTAACATAATAATTCAATCAAATTATATAAATTGTAATATTTTTTAATTATTTATTTTACTTTTATATTAATTTAATTATTATTAATTTGGTACTGTATAGGAACTTACGATAATTATGTTATTAATAAAAATTTAAAATAAATAAACATGATAAAAATGGGTTATATTTAAAATAATCATTAATGAATGAATTAAGGATGGTTTTATCCTTATCGAAACGTATTGTAGTTGTAAAAATCCTGAGAGTAGCTGTTTTGATTTTATATTTTTCATTGATATTATAATGTCAACACCAAGGAACTATGTCAATATGTTGCTATATTTTAGTAACACAGAATAAAATAGAAAATAGAAAATCAACCACTATGTTTAAGAAATGTTGTAGGGTAATTTTTTAGTCTATGTCATAATATTTTAATCCTTATTTACATTCCTTTAGCAGTCTAGGGTGGTAAATATTTAAAACTATTACAATATAAAATGTCCAAAAAATGGGTCCAATTTAAACTTTTTTTGAAATTGATTAGAATATTGAATTCATTTGTCAATATTATATTTCTAGAAGTGGAATATATTAACTTATGTTTAGAATGAATAATGAAATGAAAAATAGGATTCTAGAAAATTCCATTATATGTTTAAAAGTTTTATCATAAAAATGAAAATATAAAATTAATTATAATGAACATAATTTTATTATAAATATTATAATTTAACTAGTTCTACATTGGTACCATTTTAAAATAAATCTTTTACACTTGTAAAAATTGATTTTTTATTTCTTATGAATTATTTAATACATTTCAATTTATTAAGATCCTTATTTATAATTTATTATATGAACAATATTATTCAAACAACCTAATTCATCAAGTAGATTATAACAATCTTTTTTAAATAATTTTATTTTTTTAATTCATTTTAGGTTAGTGTTGATTATATTTTATTATATCAAACGTAGTCTTTCCTGTAAAATATTGGAATATGACATTAAAAGTGTATATTGAATTTATTATGAGACATCCTATGTTTTAAATTTTTTAGGATAGGGTGATTATAATTCTCAATTTCATGATGAGAATTGAAATTCATTATGAATTTAAATTTTGGAGCTCGTGGATAGTTCATATTGAGAACCAATAAACATAATGAGATTCTGAAAACATAATTTTTTTTGTAAAATGGATCTTATATGTGGAATGAAATTTAATGGATTGATCATGGATTTAGGAGTAAGTTATAGGAAAAGTGGGTGGCTATGTTCCAATAGTTATGTAACAACACCATTTTGATGACATGGATAAATTTGTCACACCATGGGTTTTTTATATACAAGGTATGTCCCTTCTTCTAGTGGTTTTCATTTAGTTAACACGATGGTTATTCAATGAATAAATCATAAAGTATTTATATTTTTTTTAGGGGGGGGTCGACCCCCCATTATTCTTAATCTGAGGGGCACACAAAGTGATGGTGTTTTCTTAAACTCACCTAACACAATTATCATCCATATTGAGTGGTTTATGATATGATTTTATGTATTCATTAGGTAGTTTATTCATACTTTTCTCTTTCAATTTACCATTATTTGATCTTTCGAGGTTTTTCATAACTTTGAATTAGGACTTTCAGAAATTTCCACGAGGTCTTGGTAGAAATTTCCATGATCGATGAAGGTTTTATACATACTTGTAATAGGATCTATTTTGATTACATCAACATGAAATTATTATTTTATTTTAGAAAACATACATTGTAAAAAAATTACTTATGGTTTCCATCAAATTTAAATTAAATTGATTGTGGAAATAGGTTCCCAAAATTTGGGATTGAGATCGATTTTGTATCAAGGGTCTTGTAAGGACCTCTGTTTAATAATTTGACATGGTTATGGTGTTAAATAATATCTTTGGGCGTTTTTCAAAAAATATTTGGAATTGATTTAAAATAAATAATAATTAATTATTAACAATAACTTTTTCTATATGAGGTAGGTGCTCAGAAGAGGATTAGGGCTTTAGTAGAGTTTGGAGGAGATTAGATAGGTAATAGATGCTTCTGCCAATATTTTTAATCAATTGTGAAGAGATTTAATTATTTTATATGGTATGTGTACATTCTATATTGAAACGCCCAATGTTTTTAAGAATTATTTTTTGAATAATTTAATTTTTTGGTACTTTTCACTACACACAACACCAATATATAACAAATAGGAATATAATTTTTATATTATTAATTAAACATGATGTTTGTAACCAATAAATAGAATATTTGTGGTATAAAAAGAAATTAATAAATTTTGAATATTAATTTCAAAGAATTTATTCAAAAAATATACATTTATTAAATTATAAAAAATCATTATCAAAGCATTTTATTCTATGAAAGAAATATTATTTACAAAAATTTATGTATTCTTTGTTGAAAAAATAATAAAATATATTTTTGATAATTTTAGAATTTTTTTTACATATAATTAAATAATTTTCGTAATCTTTATTTGAAAATTATCAACGGGTAAATTTTTTATAATTCTCAGAAAATGATAATTATTTATTGAATAATTAAAAATATTGAGTTTATTAAAATGTTATATTTCATTCAATGAATTTAAATAGTTACATATTGTTTAAAAATGTATCAAAAGTTATAGTAGATTATTTATTTTATTATTAAAAATATTTTAAAAATTTCTAATCAAATTCACATTTTCTTTTGATATTAAAAAAATTCATACACCGAAAACATTATAATTGGAGAACATATTTTTCATGATGTCTACTAGATCCATATAATTTTACATTTTTCTCTACACCTATGAATTTAATATAAAATTATGTATTCCATATTATTTTTAAATATAATTTATATTATATAAAATTTCAAAATAATTTTTTGGTTAATGTGAAAGTAAATATAGTAATGATTTATTAATGCGGCTAAGTCTATAACTGGTTTACATATGTATAATCTACAAAGATAAGGTGTAAATCGACCAAATTTTATTTATAAAGCCATTTTATATAATTATTTAGCCTTTATATCATATAACATTTCATAATTAATTTTTTAATCATTTTTTTATTTATAATATTTGTACAAATTTTTCTATTGAAGAATTATAACTATGTCATTTTCCCCACTTATGAAAGGGAACCCCTCTATTTCTTTATTCTCATATCCCAAAATATTTTTATCATTCAAGACATACCAAAATCTATTCATTAATTCTCTTCACAAATTATGGATTCCTTATTATAATTAATAATTCCTCATATGATGTTAGAAGGTGTAAAAATAATTGCGTTTTAGGGGAAAAGTTTCATAGACCTTAATGATAAGTTTTAATTTTATTTATTCTTAAAACCAATTCTGAAATATTATAACCCAGATGATATTAAAAATTATTATATCCTATATAATAATTTTTTATTATGTTAAGAAAATAACTTAAATTAACATGATCTTCAATTATATTAGAAATGAAACTGTAGATCATGTGTACGAAGAACAACTATCTCATTAACAGATGTATATTGCTTTTCATTAATACCACTCATGGATATATATAATTATATATTAAACATATATATAGGATTTCTATGAAATAATTATTCAATTTTTATTATAATATCATAAATACCTTCTTATATTCCATTCTATGGGAATATGATAATGTCTCTTGTGTGTATGATAGACTACCGCCTCATGAAGCAACATGTTTTTTATTCACCTCTGCCATACATTTAATGTAGTAAGGGTATATTATTTTAACATACACTTTATATATTATATCATTGTAAATTTATAAAGGATATATATTTTTACCATCATTTCCTTCTATCTATTGATAAAATGGAAACATCGTTCTTGTATTCACGTTACCTACCATCTCCATGAACAATGTCAATGATTTTCATTCTATAAATAGTATTTATTACAATAAATTCAAATATAATGACGATATAAGATAATTATATCATGGATAATTTAGGGATATTATGGATCCTTGATCATTGTAAATGGAACACAAATACAAACCAAGACATGAATAAAAAAATAATAATTGTTTACCCCAAATGAAATTTTAAAATTGAATTATTAAAGAACATGTATTGAAATGTTATTGTATTTTTTCCATAATTCATAACCCTTTCATGTAGAAAATCATTGATAGTCAGTAGATATCAATCACCCCCCCTCATAATCTGAATTTTTTAAAATGGAATGAGGGTTTAAAATGAATAGAATAAGGACTATTTCTATTTTTATAGAGCTATAGTTGCAGTAGAAAAATAATCAGAGTAACAAAAATAGATGAAAAAACACAAAAATTATAGATTGATCAAATGGTGGATCAAACATATCAATCAAATAATAAGAATAATAATTTAATGATAGACTCGAATATGATATATATGAATGAATAAA
This sequence comes from Viscum album, assembly GCA_963277665.1. NCBI lineage: Eukaryota > Viridiplantae > Streptophyta > Magnoliopsida > Santalales > Viscaceae > Viscum > Viscum album. Next base: position 1,883,269,126 of record OY728136.1, read on the forward strand.
AACCCATAGAAAACACCAATGTACACAATCTCGATCCTCACATTGATACAATATCCCAAATCCACCCCATCCAGTATGAAATAATAAAATATATAGTCCCCTCTAATTTTCCAAACCTGCATCTATAAAATTTAAAATGGTACCTAATGAAGTCCAGAATAGGGTATAAGTAAAACTCAGTTGTTTGACACCACATTTTATAATCAAATCCAATATATTAGTATGTTATTATAAGAAGTTGATTAACCTAGGTACAGATTAATAAAAAATTAAAATATAAAAAATACCCTAATTTGGTACCACTATTTAATACCACTCAATATGAGGTATCAATATTCCAATAGTAACTTCAAGCTAATGATGTAGTCATATTATCAGGAAAAACACTATATGTAATATTTTCCTCATAAATAGCCCAATAAATCTATATTAGATATATACCATTACCTACCCAAGAACTCAATATAATAACTTCAACCATACTAAGACAATTCCTCTAAAAAATAATTTCAATACTACTATAAAATCCCTCAATATATTCATTTCAGCATAATAAAGTGAAACAATACATAAATTAATTACTTCAAATCTGGAATCATTAGTCATAATAGAATCAATAACAGAAAATAACATCATAAGACACCAATTGCTTTTCGACCAAGAACATTTTTATCATACAATTACCCTATAATTTATAAAATTATATATTACAAAATTATATTTCTAGTATAAAAAACCATATCATAACAATATATCACCAATCATTTTAATAAAAAATAAAACCATTTTTCTAATGTGATTATATCATAAGGAATCACATATGTTCTAATGTCGTTAATATTAATTTTTCAATAAATAATAAAATTCACTGTCATTCAATCATAGGGTCACACTAATGATTGACTCAATTCAAATATCAAAATTTTCTGATATAAAGGGATCCAATATTTCGATTATATATATAATTATCACCAACAATTATTCTATTAGATAAAACACCCATTGTGTCAAAATTATTTCACAGTATTTCAAAGACATAAAAAATTGAAATAGAAAATTGGGATTTTTTAGAACACATTCCATTATATACGTAACAATGAAAAACTCTCAATAGATAATTCAGAGATATAAAAATAGAAAATGGAGACCACATGAATATCCTTGATTACAGAAGAGTGAAGATCAAATCCCAATTCTATATAATTCATGAGGCGACACCAATTTAATGGAGGATAGAAATATGGTTGAGAAATCCAAAGGTAAGGAACACATTAGAGATCAAATTCTTGACAGGGTCCTGTATGAGGGAAGGAATTAGATGTCACATGTAATAGCTATATGGTTCGATCAAAGAGTCTTCAGAGTGAATCAAAAATAAATTAGATGTACAATGTGATTAAAGACCCTACTCAAAAAATTTGAAATTTAGAACACCTTTAAAAAATTGAAAATCATTATTGACAATCTACAATTAAAAACATATCTCTACAGGTTAAATAAATTGGGATCAACCATTTTCACAACATAAAAAACGTCCATAGTGTGTAAACTATTAACATATTGTAATAGTTTATGGAATCTTCCTATAAAAAGATTATTTTTTTAACTACTTCAGGATTTGAATGTTTATATCATGAAGAATCTACAATATCACTAATAAAAATTTCATAGGTAAAACTAGTCACTCAAATGGATTCCTCTTATATTGTTTTCAAATTTATACCCGAACACCCGTAATTTGAAAAAAAAACATACATCACTGAACTATAGTTCATTTCACTTATAAAAATCTCTACATCCCATAAATAAAATGTTCAATCATAATAGTGAAATATAAGTTAATATAAATCTAAATAAAAGTTGATAAACCAAAAAAAGGGGACATACCAAAATAAGATATTACAACCACCCCACTATATAAAATCTCATCCTAGAGATACTCTATATATATATGTGGGATATTAGGTATCATGTCTAGCCGCAATGATCACAGAATAGATTTCTTTTTATAGGTCTCATATTTAGCATTCCCATGCCTCCACTACACTTTCACTATATTTCTAATCTTCCCACGATGATACATCTATGTATGGTTAACAATATATATCTGATTCTATATAAAGGACTCATACGAACCAAGATTGATGTAATGAAACTATATCACATGTGATGTTTTGTATTATAATTTTGATGTTGGAATATATGAAAATAAACGTACATGAAATATTATTATTATGGAAGGGAAAATCTATATGACACTATACAAACCAACCCTATAATCTCGAGTGGCCTCATGAACCTAGGAGAAAGATTTCCTTATTTCAATTTATAGAGAAATCCCAAACTAGTTGAAACTATAAGTAAAACACGATGACCAATCTCAATATTCATAGGTTATCTCCATTAGTCAATGTAAGATTTATTCTTACATTTTATGGGAACATACATCAAACTGATCAAATAATCCTTCCCAATTTTTTTTCTTAATGAGCATATGTTCAAAAAGAATTAAATCACATTCAAATAACCAGATAAGTGGTTTACAATAAAAACATCCATACAAAGCATCATAAGGATATATATGGATTGATACATGTAAGATTTTATTATATTATAACACTATTAGTGTTATATTCTTTGCCCATCAACCATAAAAATCCGTCACATATGCTCATAAAATGTTCTATATAATATGAATTTTTTATTTGTATTTTCCATATATCTAATGATGGAAAGATATATATAGAGGAACATGTGTTCTCAAAGTATTTGAAACACTCTTCCAAACCAAGACATGAAATATATATCTCAATAATAAGCAATATTCTAAAGAACACTATGTAGTCAAACATTCTTTTGCACATAGAGACTTCCCAGATCCTTAGTAGTGGTGGTCTCCATGATTCTAAACATGTTGTCTACCATCATAATTTAATATATAATCACCCATTAAACATAATTATTATTATGTGTTATGGTTAATCCTACAACAAATTCTTTGTGAAACCCATATCTTTTCCATTAGATAATTAGTATTGGTTGTACTAGAGTTTTATGCATTTGACAATCACTAATAATCATCTAATAGGAGAAGCATATGAACAAGAATATCGTCATCTATTTATTAATTCATGTCCAACAGTAGTATATATGGAGACTATGATACATAATTTTCATAAAAGGATTTATAACTAATCTGGAATCATGAATCTCCCCCATTAGATCCTCATGCAAGCCCATAGAATCTTGTACTCAAACATGGAATGAAAGATTATTTAATCTTAAAGGAAACCATTTTAATGTTGTCTCCAAACAATATAAGGATTCCCTTATAGTTAATACCTCCATATTCGATATGTTATATGTCTTGATATGGTCGAAAAGAATGTTTGATATAGAATTTGATTATTAGTAACTCCTCCCTGACAATCTTAATAATATATATGTATAACTTCAAAGAGATATATCATCATCCACACATCGATAGAATCCCACAATATCAATGTATAAATATTCTAAATAAAAGGCATAGGAAATGATGTTTACTTTACCAAATGTATAATCTAGTACAATGTTGGTGGACTGAAGATACTAAAACCACATCCTCTACCAATGGTTCTTCTCCCACTCAGATAAAATGTACCCAAGTATATTGTGATCCATTTACATAAAAAATATTTGTAAAAAAAAGTGTCTCTAGAATTTTAGGCCATGTATAACTATAGTTTACTCCATATCAAAAGTTGGATAATTCCTCTATTGTGGTTTCAGTTGTCTGCAACCATATAGAACCACTCAATCCTCCAACAATAGAATATCACAATATCCGACACCGTATGTGTAACAATATAAGAAAAAATAATTCCCCCTCAATTGAAACATGATAATAGATAATGAGGTTATCACGCTCTTCAACTCCTGATGAAATCATCAATATGTATTGACCAAAAAAACGTCACTGCTTTATTTTTCATTCCAGACATCGATGATTCCATAGAGTGGAAGTCCAAAATAAATTTTTTAATGAATTTAGGGACCAAGAAATTTCATATTTTCAAATACATTGTGAGGATAATATAAAATACATTAAATTTAACCTTATTAGTGTCTATTTCACAACTTCCTATGAGAAAACATTACCTAAGAAGTGAAAACTATCAATATAGAAACTACATTTATTTATCGTGGGTAATAGCTATTAATCTATAAATTCTCTAAGGATCATGTAAAAAAATTCAAATTATCATCCCCAGATAGGTATTTCTTAATGATATCATTGAAGAATATCACTTGAAAATGATTCAAGATAGGATGAAAAATTATGTTCATCAACACCTTGAGTACCTCTGCTGTAATTTTTAGGTCAAAATTCATATTCATCAACTGAATCATGAATTACCTACTCTTATAAGGTGTATGACGTATGTTTGATACAATCACTATAAAATTATCATAAATATATCTCAATTTAATATTATAAAAAATCCATGAAATCCTCAACTGACCGAAGAGATCATTGATTCATTGAAGGGGATACCAGTTCATGACTATCATCTTGTATAATCCTTGAATGTCCAAAGAAATTTTCAAATACCCATAGACTATTTTGGTGAAACATAAATGAGGATCCTAAGGTAATGAACTAGGTTATATGATACCATCATATTTTATATCTTCCTATTGAACATTAAATTTTCAAAAATACACTAGTGATGCCCAATAATGAAGAAATAAAACTAGTTGAACTCCAAACACTTACTCAGTGAAAAACTCTGCATCCACATTGTCTACTATTCCTAAAATCTCTTTAGTATGAACATACTTAATGTTGAATACAAATAGAGGAAAGGTATCATGCTTCATTCCACCATCATCTTGAGTAATACCTAATATCGGAGATATGATAGAATCCATTATTCACTAAATTAGTCATGCATGTCCATCAAAAATAACCCATTGACCATTTTGAAAAAAGAGTACTCATTATTGATATCGAATTATATCATTAATATACTAATAGTACATGTTAACATGATATTGAACTATCTAATCAATACCATCAATCAAATTTAATCCTATCATTTTTAGAAAAAAATAGTTCAAAAATGAAATGGTAACCACTAATTTATGTCGAATATTTATTGTAACATTTTATATTATTTAATAGTTCTCCTAATATTGTGACAATATTAATATAAAAATCTATGAATTCCCTATATTTTCTATGAAATTTTAATATAATGAATATACAATGAAATGATATTCCACTATATAAAAAACATGTTAAATTGTAGTTGATATACAAGTAATACATAAGATGAATAAACTAGTGGAATATTACCAATTTTATAGAGTTGTAGTAATAGAAGAAACAATATTAGAAAAAATAGAAATAATGAAAACCAAAAAATAGTGTAAGTTAAACTAAATGGTTAAAGAAATTGATTAATACCATAAAACAAATACTAATTCAATGACTATATGGAATAAAAAATAGATGAATGACTAAAAAAGTCAACAAATACACCGAAGATCCCAGTCCCAATCCACTTGTTCATCTTATATCCATGATCTAACCCCTATAGTTTTTAATAATCAGTAAAATACCCCCTTTGAGTTTTAAAATATTGAATATATGTAATTTTATAAGGTACAAAATAGTGGACCAAAAAAGTCTGAGTAAAATATTGTAGACCGACACTACACTATGTAACCATAACCAATCAATTATCACGGGCATGGAATAAGGAAATAAATTGGGGTATTAATTAATTAATTAATATAGTATAACAATTAACCTACATATGAACCATACATTTATATATATTCTTGTAGAATCAACATGAAAACTATAACAACATGTCCATAGAAGAATCCCATGATTGAGAAATTCCATCTATAAAATAATCTCTTCATATCTAGGTGAGGCCCTCTATATAAGAATTTCAACATAACCAGGACAAGATCTATATATATGGATTTCACTATAACCATAAAAAATACTCTGACTTATATTTTCAACATTACTATCCAATACCTCCATATAATCATTTCAGCATAACTAGAACAATCCCTCTATATAATCATTTAAAACTAATTTGTCCAAGAGCATTACATTATCATTTCATCATAACAAGTTATATCCCTATATATAAGACATTGAAAATAAACATAAACACATGTTATAATTGAAATAATAATACAACATAACATTATAATCTAAAATGTTCAATTCCACCCATTAAATTTTCATCTTTTAATAACCCTTTCATTCATCAGGTTGTGTCTTAAGTAGTTATCCATTCAGTGTAAAAAACCATATCATATCCATGTATAACCATTCTGTTCAGAATATAAGTAATCCATCATCTAATTCTATCATATCACAAGAATTCACCTATTATCTCATGTCATGGTAAACCATGTTTAATTTCAAAACCCAATTCATTATTATTTAAAGGGATGATCACCCTATGGGATTTTTCATGCAAGGTTATAAAATTATTGGATCCCAATAAATGTAAATATTATTTAAAAAACAACATTATCATCACCCATTATTGGATTATATAATAATATTTTTAAATGATTACATAGAATTTAAAACACATAAAAAAATAGAATCATACCATTGATCGTTGTTTAATAGAAAATCTCATTACCCGACGATTAATAAAATAATCACTACATAGAACTAAAACAACGAATGAGGGTGATGGATATCACATGTGAATCATGTATCACACTAGAATCATGATTTGATCCAAATTCAGTATTTTTTAAGAGATCACAATTATACAATGGGGACAATGTAAGATATGTTAATATAATCAAAGGAACTCTTCATAGATCATACGATAAAATAGGACATTAGGTAGGGAATAAATCACCTAAAAATCACATGGATTCATATTAGGGATTGGGAATGGAAGATACAAAACAAATAAGAAATAAATCACACATATATAATTGTAAGAAATATAGTAATAGATAATTTCATGATGTGAACCGCTTTCATAATGTAATATTATGATCATACATAATAAGATTAGAAACACATCACTTTCAGTGTAATTAATGCCAATATATAATGTTAATGATGAGAACCAATATCATGGTGTTTAAAAAATTCATGAATTGAATCTGTCCAAAACATATTCCCAAAAAGAGTGGCATCATGTAATCAGTTTATGATGTGTAAGTGTTCTATATAGAGATTCTATAAAAAATAAAGAAAATTTCCCCAGGCCAATCCAACCCCTCAATGGACATCATCTTATATTTTTTTCACAATTTCAACTAGACTCAATTATTTTAATCGAACATAAATTGTAAATAACCATACATTCATTAATGGAAATTGATTCTTATCTAATTAAATGTATTATTATAGTTATAAAAATATGTGAACTTCCCTGGTTTTATGTTTATGTATTATAAAATTCTTTTAGGAATTGTGACTGTTGCTAATATAGATTTAGAATAGTGAGCACATGTTTAGTGTAAATATATGACTTTTTGAAAAATACAATTTAATTAGACAATGGAATCGATGGACTCATCCTATATATTTCCCCCATATTAAGCCCATTTGTTGGAGCTCGGAAAAAAGGTGGCATCATTGGGCTTTGCTTTTGAGCAAGCCCAAGCCGATCTTGAACACGTTATGTTTGAGTGGAACCGACTACAGGAGAAGTGGAAGTTAGATGAGATTACCACCCGATTGATGTTATCTGAGCCACCCTAAGAGTCTGTCACCATCGAACACCTTACCCTTCGGTCATATGCGGGTTTTATAAGGGGTTATGTAACAAGACCCTAGAACTATTACTATGTGCATTATTTTAGTATAAATAATTTACATTCATTTTATTATTGATACTTTTTAAATAAATTTTAAAGCACAAATATTATTTTTAGTTAATATTCAAATATGAAATCTATTTTGATGAATTAACGTATTTTTTAATTAAATAATATTTTAATAATAAAATAATATTATTATTATAAAATTAATTTTTATTAAATATAAATTAATTTAAAATTTTATGAATGAGATTGTAATTTTTATTCTGGTTTGAAAACTGTTTTTGTCAAAACCCATGAATTTTGATTAAATGTCTGTTTTAATATTAATATTAAAAATTCACATATTTATAAAATTATTTAGATAAAATTAATATTAGTTTTTGAATCAGGACGTCGAAATTATCCACTAGTGATTTTTTCAAATTTTTCCAAGGCAGTATAATTTTTGGGTAAAAATTAAATACCATTTAAATATATAAAGTGCATTATGACATCATAATGACCCAATAGTTATGAAAGAAAATAATATAGACATTATTTTAGGAAAATATATGTTATTCCAATAACACAATGTGATTTCTTGCTTGTTTGAATTATTTTACAAAGCATTAGTGGACCCTTAAAGGCTTATAAAACATTTTGTCTTAAAATTATTTTTCAAGAGAGTGCGACTCTCCTCCACATAATCAACCCTATTATTTTAATAAGTTCTTCCATTGGCCTTATAAAATATTATTTTTCAATCCCATTTGGAAGAAACCATGGGAAAAAACTATGGACTGGTATGTTTTTTTGATTATTTTAATGTGAGGTGTCCCAAAAAAAAATAATAAATAATTCCCTATCCTTTCCTATATAAACCCACCCATGATCCCACATCCTCTTCCCTAAAATCCATTAGATTTCGACCTACCCCTTCCCTCCTATATCTATAATCCTCCCAAGGTTCCCCAAACTCCTATGAATCCTCTCTCAAGACTCTACCAAGCCTTTGGGATCACACATCCAAGTAAGGGATTTCCTCCTTTGTCATTTTTGTCCAATTGCACTAAGTTGTTATTCCATTTTTTTCAATTAAAAATTTTGAGGTATGATTTCACACCTCCCTGATAATGTAATTTATATGTTTTTATGATGGGATACCCCCTTCCCTCTTATTAATGAATCCCATGTACACCTGTTACCATGTCAAAATTTCTCGAGGGATTTCCCTCTCCTCTTTTACATCCAAGTAATTATTTTGAATTATGCATCTAAATTCCATTACGTTTTTTGAGACATGTATATATATATGACCCCATTACATTCTATTTAATTCATATATGACGAGGAACCTTTTTCTCTTTGATCAATTATTTTCATGAATCCTTATGTCATGTCGTTATGCTGTAGAAATTGCCCCGTGTTTTTCTAAGACAAGATAAATTTTTAGTGAATACCATACCCATGTCTCTATCAAGTCTATTAACCATTATACACATATAAATATTGAATGGTAATTTAATTTATTTATTACAAACTACTTAATCATGGAATAACTTATGATGTTGATTGATTCCCTGATCCATGTGGCACACTTTTGCATGAAATGAAATGTTTCAGAAGGGTGTTCCCTGATAGCACTCCAATGCATTGGATAAAGTATAGTATCATGAAAAATCATTTAAAATGGGTGTTTAATCAAGATAATTAATTTTCAACGAGGTTTTATGCCTTATCCAAGTGCAATGAGGGTTTACTAATTATCCATGTGCAATGTTCCATGGATCATGCTAATTCCATGTTTGCCACATTTCTATGTTATTATTATCATATTTTATCATGAATTTATGTTCTTGTTTATCTGTTATACGTTGATATGACTATTTTATAAAATGTACGGTATTAATCATGTTATTCAATGTATATTCCCTTATTAGGCTTTAGAACTCACCCTTTTATTATGCATGTTCTCAGGTAATCCCATACAATGCTATGTATGATGGGATGTAGCAGTCATGTAAAGGAAGTTCTCAATAAAGATGTTGTATTTCATGTTTTATGTTGTTATGTTATGAGTCTATGCCCCAAAGACACTACACCTCTTGAAATTCCTTGTTTTATCAACTAAATAATTTATGTAATAAATCGGGTTTAAGTGTGTAATAAACATGCAGGGTTGTTATAGTTGGTATCAGAGGATATATATATTTATTTTTTGTAATTGGATTAGAAACCCCTAGTAATGAATTATAGAAATTATTAATTATAATAAAAATATCTCTAAGTATTGGTGAGTATTGAGTAATAGGTTTATCAACCAAATACATCTCTATCAGGATATGATCAGGTAGAGGGAGCTCGTGCACAGATGTATGGTAGGGGTAAAACCCGAAAACAATGCTTTGAGCTAGACTCGAACCAGAACCGGGGAATGAAAATGGGCCTTGCTACACACTTGGTTACAACACGATTATGTGATATTATTTGTTAAATTAACATGCTTAGTATTATCCCTTATTTTTGTAATTTAAACAAATGTATCGAGGAATATATGTTAGAAAATTGATCATGAATATCATAGATTGAAGCCAACGGATGCATAATTTAAGGAACATAAATTTATTTATAATTCATTAGTTTTCTCATAGGATTATCCTTTAGCTATTACCCGAAACTATTATTTTATTTTGTCAAATGATTGGTAATAAAAGGACTCAGGCTATCTACCGATGTGATGAACAATGTGATGACTGTGCTAATGAGTTTTCCTATCCGATGGGAGCATTGATAACAATCATTATCATGCTTTTCTCTTAGATAACTCATTCTTGGAATAGAAAAATGGGTCAAGAGGAATGTTCACCCCCCGTGAGAATGAACATGTTTCTATGAATTTATTCATGAGACAAAGGACTCCTACTTTTATTGTATCATCATATCCCTCAATCTACAAACAATGGATCAACTCCATTGATATTATCTTCTACATCATTCAGTGTTCCGAAAAAGAGATGGTTCTCTTAGATGCTTATCATATGAAGGGTGAAGCTGATCAATGGTGGATGTTGATAAAAAATGAAATTCCTGAGGATGAGATTGAGGTGTTTTAATGTAAGTATTTATGGCATATGTTTTTCGATAAATATTTTACACGCACCCTCTCACATAAGATGGAAATGGACATCCTTGACCTCAAGAAAAAATACGATGAATTTGTCGAAGCGTACGAGGAAAACATCACAATGCAATCACAATATTCCTTCAGCTTTGTTGTTACCCCTGCATATAAGGTTGACCGCTTCAATGGTGGGATGAAGCCTAGCCTACAGAAAGCACTTATGATCCCTGACATTGACAGCTATGAAAAAATTGTATGATGTGCCCTCAAGGTCAAAATGGAGATCAAAGTACCTCAACGATATCATGGGGATAAGAAGCGTAAGGTGGACTTAAATGTTGGCAGTCCAATGGATAAATTAAACAGTGCTAAGAAGATCTATCACCCCACATTTCAAAGGTGTGGAATGAAGCACCCCAGAAATAGCATGAAGGGCCCGAGGAAATGATTTAGGTGTGGAAGAGAAAGGCACGTAGCTGTTAACTACCGACAATAAATACCAGCGGCTATAACAGAGGTGAGTAACGCTCTGTTCAAATGTAAACATGTTGTTTAGTAGTAAAAATCCAAAGAACCAGGGCATCGTGGAGATTAGTACAATGATCCAAGGGTTTTCAATGGCAACCAACAACTTCCAAGGTAGCAAGGGAGTGATTTTTCCATCACTACTGCCGAATTGATTCCCAACTATGAAGTGGTGACAAGTATGTTATTTATTCATTCCAAACATGAGAAAACACATTTTGATTTAGGTTCTACATATTATTTTATATCTGGAAAGTTTAGTAGAACAATCTTATCACCACAACAAATCATGGATGTAATGATTTTAGTGAGTACAGAAAATCGGGAAATCATTGCATCCCTTGAATATAACTCCCCCCTTGTCATAATATGTGGATTGAATTTCTCAGATAACCTCATCATACTACCTCTGGTGGAATTTGATGAAATTATTATCATGGATTGGATTTCCTTATATAGATCCAACATAAATTTTCATGAGAGGGAAATCAATCTCCATGTAGAGAATCAACCCCCCAGTTCTATACAAGTGCCAGGAGGAATATGAATCTTCTTTAGCTCTATAATCTCATGCGTTGATATTACTTCCCAATGAGAATGCGTATCTAGCTCAGATGATTGATTATAAGAAGGAAACCACCCTTGGGGACAAGCCCATTGTGAATGAATTCATAGAATTGTTTCCTAAGGAATTTATGGTCTTCCTCCAAGAAGAGATGTTGAATTCTAAATTGATCTTATACCTGGGGCATTGCCAATATCCAAGACTCCATATAGAATTACTATTGTGGAGATTGAGGAGAAAAGGAAAAAAGTATAGGGGAATCTGGATAAATTGTTTATACACCCAAGTTCTTCACCTTGGGGTGCCCCAATCATCATCATCAAGAAGAAAGACGGGTCAATGCGCCTTTGCATTGTTTATTTTGAGCTTAAAAAATCATGATAAAGAAAAATTATCCTTTCCAATGAATAATTGACTCGTTTGATCATCTATGTGGAGCACAATACATCTCCAAGGTGTATTTGTTGCCCGGAAATTATAATATAATGGTGAAGTAGGAAAATATCACCAAAACAGCTTTTCTTACAAGATACATGAACTATGAATTCATAGTAATGCGTTTAGGACTAACTAATGCTCCAAAAATCTTCATGGAATTGATAAATAGAGTCTTCAGGTATTACCCCGACAAATATTTGGTATTCTTTATAGATGATAATCTGATAAACTCCAAAACCAAGGAGGATCATGAGGGGCATCTAAGAACTATACTAGACACATTACAAGAAAGAGAATCTATATGCAAAGTATATCATGTGTACATTCTTGTTAAAGGAGGTCTCATTATTGGTACATATCATCACAAGCATTGGAACATCTATAGATCCCTCCAAAACAGATGCAATTGGGGGATGAATGAGGCCAACATCAGAAATCGATATTCGTAGATTCTTGGGTTTAGCTAGATATTATTGACAATCTGTGAAAAATTTCCCATGATTGTCCAACCATGATTCCATGCTAACTCAGAAGGGATTAATGTTTTCTTGGAGTTATGAATGCGAAGAAAGATTTAAGAAGTTAAAAAGGAGGCTTATCACAACGCTCGTGCTCACCTTACCCACAAGTGGAGAACATTTTTTGGTATTCATTGATGCTTAAAAGAAGGTCATGGGATATGTTTTGATGCAAAATGACATAGTAATTTACTATTCTTCAAGGCTATTGAATGTTCATGAGAAGAATTATCCAACACATGATTTATAGGTGGCTGTGGTGATCTTCACTTTAATATTTTGGTGGCACTATCTCTTTGGAGAGATGTGTGAAATATATACAGACCTCAAAGCCTCAAGTATATATTTAAATAGAAATATTTGAACATGCACCAATGAAGATGGTTAGGGAGGATCAAAGACAATGACCGCTCAATCCATTACCAGCATTGGAAATTGAACAAGGTCGCAGATGCTCTATGTAGAAAGGACCCGACTATTCTATCATTATGTCAATTGAGAAGGATCCAATATTCATAGAAGTGACCAATATGGACAAGGGAATCACAAATAAGTGAACATCATTAATCCATTCTCAAATGATTTCTCAACCATCTCTTTGGAAAAGGTTGAAGGATTATCAAAAGGATGATGTAGAAATTCAGAAAAATGTGGAAGCTATCAGAAAAATGAAATCCACATAGTTCAATGTTAATAAAGAAAAACATGTGAGATTTGGGAAATGACTATGTGTTCTATCCAGTCTAGAGCTGAAGAAGGAACTTTTGATGATGCACATAGTTTAAATTTCTCTATTCACCAAGGAAACACAATGATGTATCGAGATATCCGAGAGCAATATCGGTGGGATAATATGAAGAAATAGATCAGTAAGTATACATTAAAGTACCTGCTGCGTCAGAAAGTGAAGGAGGAGTGATAGAAGTCTAAGGGGATGATGCAATAATTGCCCATAGCAGCATGGAAATGGGAGAACATCACCATGGGAATTGTCAACGAACATCCGAATAAATCCAAAGGAAACAATGCAATCTGGGTTGTTGTGGATCATCTTACAAAGTCTGCAATTTTTATTGCAATTTTGGAGGATTTCTCATTGGATCAACTAGTGTAGATATATATCATGGAATTGTTAAGGATGCATGGAGTACCACTATATATTTTATCCGATTGAGATCCAAGATTCACAACTATGTTTTGGAAGTGTTTTCAACATGATCTGGATATTGAACTGAACATCAGTAAGACCTATCAGACTTAAACTGTTGGCCAATTTGAGTGAACTATTCAGACACTCGAGGATATGTTAAGATCACACTATATGGAAATTAATGGAGGGTGGGACCAACATCTTCCACTGGTTGAATTCTCCTACAATAACAGTTTCCACTCAAGCATCCGAATGACACCTTATGAAGACCTATATTGGATGAGGTGCTGAACACAGACATGTTGGGATCATGTCAGTGAACTTATGCTACTAGGACCTGAAATAGTCGATGAAATGGTGGTGAAGGTGAAAATCATTCAGTATCATATCAAGGTAGCCTAGAGTCGAAATAAGAGTTATGAAGGTAACCATCGATGAGACCTTCAATTTAATGTAAGAGATATGGTATTTCTATGCATATCTCTATGGTAGAAGGTCATGAGGTTTGGAATGAAAGGGAAGTTAAGTCCTAGGTACATCCTCCCCATCGGGATTCTTCATCATGTTAGGGATGTGGTCAATCAGCTAGCACTTCCACCAAACATGGATAAATTACATGATGTCTTTCATGTATCCCTCTTAATGAACTACATACCTGACCCTTCCCATGTACTATCTTTATAGGTAGTAGAGTTAGATGATGATATTTCTTATGAGGATCAAACATTGAAGATCCTAAATTGTAGAGAAAAAGTTCTACGAAATAAGACAATGCCCCTCGTCAAGGTTTTGTGGCGAAACCAAAAGTTTGAAGAATCTTTGTGGGAATAAGAGGAAGTGATGATGTTGATTTACCCACATGACTTTTAGTGTGGGAAAATGAAATTCTAAGGGCGAAATTTCTTAAGGGGGGAAGACTATAACGACCAAAATGTTCATTAATGGAAATTCCTCTTGATCTAATTAAATTTATTATTATAGTTATATAAAATGTGAACTTCATGGGTTTTATGTTTCTGGATTTTAAAATATAGTTATAAATTGTGACTGTTGATAGTATAGTTGTTGAACATTGTTCACTTGATTCGTATAAATATTGGACTTTTACAAATCCAATTTACTCAATCAAAGGAAGAAATGGACTCATCCAGTAGACTTTCCCTATACGAATCCCATTTTTATGAGCTTATAAATGAGGTGGCGTCATTGGGATTCACTCTTGACCAAGCCCAAGACGAGCTTGAACACGTTAAGCTTGATAAAAACAGACTACAAGAGAAGTGGAAGTTAATAATGGTTAACACTAGAGAGATGTTATCCGAGCCATCCCAATAGTCTGTCACCATCACACACCCTACCCTTTGGACATATGGGGGTGTTATAAGAAGTTATTTATTGAGACAATAGAACTATGACTATGTAGATTTTTTTATGAAGAATTTTCATTCATTTTATTATTGTTACTTTGTAAATATTTTTTGAAGCACAAAGAGTTTTTTTAATTAATATTCAACTAAGAAATCTCTTTTGATGAATTAATTCTTTTTTTAATTAAATAGTATTTTAATTAAATATTATTTTTATTATTATAAAATTAATTTTTATTAAATATAAATTATCTAATAATATTAGGAACATATTAGTAAATTTTATTATGATTTGAAAGTTGTTTTTTTTTCAAAACCCATGATTTTTTTGTAAATGACGGTTTTCTAAAAGTAAAAATTAAAATATTTATAAAATTATTTTGATAAAATGAATATTTGTTTTGGAATCAGTACATCAAAATTATCCAATGGTGAATTTTTCAAATTTTATTGAGACAATTGAATTTTTGGGTAAAAATATAATACAGTTTAAATATATAAAGTGTTTTATGAAATCATAATAACCCAGTAGTGATGTAATAAAATAATATAAAGATTATTATAGGCCAATATATTTTTTACCATTAATATAAGGTGATTTTTGGTTTGTTTGTTTTATTTTACAAAGCATTAGTGTACCCTTAAGAATTATAAAACATTTTTCCTTTTTAAATTATTTTTGAGGAGAGTGTGACTCACCTCCACATAAGCAACCCTATTATTTTAAGAAGTTCATACATTGGACTTATAAAATATTATTTTCTACTCTCATTTGGAAAAGAAATGGGCAAAACCCATGGACTTGTTTGGGGTTTTGATTATATTAATGTGAGTTGTCCCAAAACTAAATAATAATGAATTCCCTCTCCTTTCATTCAGAAATCCAACTAGGATCCCACTTCTTTTTCAATGAAATGAACTAGATTTCTACCAAACAATTCCATAATATACCTATAATCCTACTAAGGTTCCCCAATCTCCCATGAGTCCTCTCTAAATCCTCCCCCAAGCATTTGGGATTGAACCTCCATGTAAGGTATTTCTTACTTTCTCATTTTTGACCAATTTTAATTAACTTGTTATTCTTTTTTGTTTTCAGTTAAAAATGTTGGGGTGTGATTTAAAACCCCCCCTCCCCACCCATTCTGTCTTTTTTATGTTTGGATGATGGTATACCCCTTTCCCTCTTATTAATTCATCTCATGTAAACTCGTTACCATGCTGAAATTCCTTGAGGTATTTTTCTCTCATCAGTTACATCCAAGTAATTCTTTTGAATTATGCATCTAAATTCCATTACGTTTGTTGGGACATGTATCCATATGACCCATTAATGTCCATTTCATGTATATATTATGAGACACCCTTTTCTCTCTCATCATCCATTTTCATGAATCCTTTTGCCACGCCGTTATGCTGCCGAAATTGCACCGTGTTTTTCCAATCCAAGACCATTGTGTGGAGAATACCATACCCATGTCTCTATCAAGGGTATTAAACATTATACACATATACATATTGAATGGTAATTTCATGAATTCATTCCAAATTACTTAATCATGGTATATCGTATGATGTTGATTGATTCCATGATCAATGTGGCACACTTATGCATGAAATGAAATTTTTACGAAGGGTGCACCCTGATAGTGATCCAATACATTGGGTAAAGTATAGTATCATGATACATCATGTGAAATGGGTGTTTAATCATTCTAATTCATGTGAAATGAGGTTTTACTCATGATTCATGTGCAATGAGGCTTTACTCTTGCTTCATGTGCAATGAGCCTTGGCTCATGCTTATTCCATGTTAAGTGTTGTTGCCACATTTCCATGTTATGATTATATTGATTTATCATTCCTTTATGTTCATGTTTCTATTGTTATCCATTTATATTACCATTTTATAACATGTATTGTTTTCCTCATGTTTACCATGTTTATTCACTTACAGGGTTTTATAACTCCCCATTTTCTTATGCATGTCTTCAGGTTATCCCATGCAATGCTAAGTATGAGGGAATGTAGTGGTAAGGTAAAGGATGTTTTAAATAAAGATTTTGTATTTCATGTTTTAAGATGTTATGTTATGATCCTATGACCCAAAGACACTAGACCTCCCGATCATCCATGTCATAAGAAGTGAAGAGTTTTTTTAACAAATTAGTTTTTAGTGTGTAATAAAAAGCATGGTTGTTATATAAATCCCCATATTTTAGTTCATATTCCCTATAAAATTTATGCATCCCCCAAAAAAAAGGTTTGAAAAACTTAGTTCAAATTAATAGGAATGAATCCCATCTAAAATTAGTTAAACAAAAACTCAATGTGGGACATATCTAATACTATGGCATCTTACAATAGGCAATTCATTAATCTAATGATACAAATGAGTATAGTTAACTATTATATGTATAATAAAACTCTCTTTTTTAAATAATTATTTAGAATGTGTATAATGGATGGTGTGACATAAGGTAAGAGAATTTTATCTCCTTTTTATTCTCATGGGTAACATGCCATATTAAAAATTGGTTTTATGAGGTTTTTATAATAAAAATTTATTTATTTTTCAATTATTCTAAAGAAACTATTGGATATATATATATATATATATCCATATAATTTTCATTATCTAATGGGGTAATGATTCAAAATAAATAGAGTGGTAAATGGTGTGTGTTATAATCTCATTTCATATTGGAATAGTTTTTATTAATATTCCAATGATAAAATATTATGATATATCTATCATAACACTTATAAAATATATAATCTTATATTTATTTCTTAAAATAATTTTTCTTTAATTTTCCTCATATTACGTACTCAAGATTCCATTAGATATTTTTATGGAAAAACAACATTATTTACCACTTATATTGAAAATTATTTTTCCTACAATTCCATATTTTATAAATATATTTAAATAATTTAATTACTAATAAAAATGGTTGATTAAATATATTTTCACTAATATTTTGAATTATTTAAAATATATCAAAATGGATTTTCATGAGGATTTCCATATATGATAGTTTTTAATATTTACAGAAAATATGAAATGACCCTATGGTTCAACTTGTAAAAATAGAATATTATTTTACACCATAATAAACACTGAATGTTTTCAATATTCCTTTATGAATTTAAAATATTAATTTCCATGAAATTTTTTTTCACATCGTTTAGTGATCATTTTGTCTCCAAAAGTCAATTTTCAATGTAAAAATGATATTTTCTTGTTGAAAAGTACCATGTGATATATCAAAATCATTTTACCTCCTACGTGAAATCCTTTTAAGTTACATAAGGCTTTATAGGATTATAATCCAAGGATACCATGAATATTACTTCCTTAGATTATTTATTTTCATGATGAAATGTTTTTTATGCAATTTGTTCTTTTTTTACATTGGTTATGATATGTTAAAATAATTACAGGAAAATGTGATGCTTTTATATTACATGGGTTATGATAAGATAAATGATTATGAAACTCATTTCAGTTCATGTGTATTGATATTATTAATGTTTTATTATATTATGGAAAATGTTTGTATAAATTTCATTATGCGAAGCGTTAGAAAAATAACTCCCTCAAATGTATAAGTTGATTATTGATACCCCATTTAACAAATAAGACTCGAATTGGTAGTGAATAAGTTTTTATGGGCTTTTCACTAAGATAGTCTTGGGAGTGAGCAATAAATACTATGATGGTTGATGATTGAACCCATTCCACTATGAAATATTTATAACTAGTGCTTTACAAAAATTTCTTTTATTGTTTAATTTAATGGTTATGAAAATAATACATGTCTTATATAAATGCTATTTACTCATGGATCATTTTAATTTATTTTATTATTATGAATTACTTAAAAAAACTATGATTTTTTCCATGACTCATATTTATCATCTATGATAATGATAGAATATTTTTAAACTATTATACTTATGTTATCGTACCTTATGTTTATATTTTTTTGATACATAACATATTTTCCCTTACTGGGGATCTAATATAACCATTTCGTAATCTATTTTCCCAATGTTATTATTAATTTTATATTGTATGATATTTTATGAAAAGTGATAGTTATGAATACTGTACCAATTGTAGATTTTTCCTCGTATGAAACAATAGTTAATTTTTTAATTTTCCATAGGAACTAGCCCTTAATTATTTTCACATTGATGATTAATATATTTAATATAAATTAATATTTTAAGATGAAATGATTGTTGATGATAAATCATGGTCATTAATGTTTCTATCAGAGAAATGTAATGTTAATCACATGGAAGAAATAATAATTAATCATTTTTAGGGAACATGATGAAAATAAAATGTAGACAATAGAATTATATGTTTTGATAAAAAAGGAGTGTTTTTTTACAAAAAAAGCACTCTCATAATAATAAAATTGGATGTGGGTTTTTCTTAGTTTCACCTAAGGGTAATAAACATGAAAAGGGAATAATTAGTTATACACAATAATCACATGTCTAATGATAATGAGTACTACATCAAACATAGTCTGACAGTCATGGGGGATATTCACTAGAAATTGATTATGTATTTAGGAACCATCACGAATTATTTGAATTGAGGATGAAAAATACCGACGTAGAAAAAATATAAGGTGTTAGAGATTATAAATTTGGTTTAATGATTTAGATATCATATATCTGGTTCTTTATTATTATTTTGTACCCATGTTGATAAGTAGTTCATACATAATGATTTTTGGGAATAGTAATATAATGGAACCTAAAAGAACCTTTTTAATGATGAGTGTGAGAGAAAACACAACAATTATAATCATGAGTAACCAAATATTATAGTATATGAAATAGAATATATCATCTATATGTTATCAAACATTTTCATAGTATGAATCATCAAGAATGATAATATTAAAAAATATGGAAACATTATTCAGTTGAGTATACTTTGAAGACATTTCCACCTTTGTTTAGTGGTTTTAATTATACACATGTTTCTAGGTTATGGATCTGTTACATTGAAAATATATTTTCCAATTTGTATTTGTCATAGCATGAAAACATTTTTTTAGTTTTATATCATATGGAATGAGAAGTATATTAATGGTGAAAAATTATTATGAAATTGAGTCATAAAGATGTAACTCACTCTATTGAATGGGATTTATTTAAGAATGTATTTTTCCAAAATTACATCCCTCTATATTTTCATAAAATAAAAGAGAAGGAATTCCATGATTTAAAAATGAAAAATGAGGAATATATTGGAATCAATAATGTGAATTTTACAAGGCATCTAAGGTATACTTTTTCATTTATCACCCTACCTAAATGTAAGTATGACTTATTCTTTAGTGTCATAAAACCCAGTCTCTAGACGGTGTTTGAGATGAGGGGCATTGTTAGATATACCTAAATATTTTGATGTATAATCAAAGTGGACATAGAAATTGGAATTAATCATCACAAAAATGAGTTAGATAAGAAAATAATGATTTAAATAAATCAATACTCTAAAAACCATGGGGAAGATTATGCCAAAATTCATTAATGATAGAAATGTGAATGGAAAAAAATAGGATATTATAAAAAGGGGTTTATTAAATTTATTATTTCTGTGAATTAATTTTATAGATCAATTGATTTATGATGTGATTGGAAGAAGTTGTCAATCTATTAGATTAGACAGAATAGTCCATAGAATACACCACATTAGCTCTAGTGTATTTTATGAAAGGTGTTTGATAATTATTATAATAATTTCTCAAATATTAATGTTAATGATGATGATAATTGTATGAACCCTCTTATATTGGGAGAGAATGTTATATCTCATGAAAATAAAGTTTCTAATGAGGTGTGGGGAAAAAAATTAAAATATTTGAACTTAAAAACCACTGTAGAATGAGAAATATCATATTTGACTATAATATACCCACTCATTTATATTTAAAAATTTATCGTAAGGTATCGAAATTCTACCCTAATGATTAGATATTGATGTTTTACTGAAAAACCGAATTTTATGATGAACACATCTCATGTCTATGATTCATCCCTATTTGATATGTATATGAATATGATTCAAAAAATACACATTATTCACCCTATGGTTAAATTTTATATAACAATTAACATTTATTTTAAATATTTTAATAAATTACACATCTTTTTTATGATTAATGGAAGTTACATTTGGTATTCCAAAACAACCTATTTTCATCTATCAGTGTTATTATAGCATTGAACATCATATGGGGATAATATCTATTTTTTTATGAATTTTCATTCACAAAGAAATTTTATATCATATGTTTTGTGGGAAACACCGAATCTATGATTTTCTATCAGTGGATTAGTATTCTATAGTCGTTTGAGAAAAATTTATATTTCTTTGATCCAAATATTAACTTCAGCTCTGAATAGAAATCATACATGGTGGCACACCTTTTTCAATGAATCCATGTTTTATGGCTATAATTTATAGATCTCAATTGAATAATAAACTATATGAGACTGTATAATTGAATCAATTTTCCATGTCTGTTACTGTGGGGAGCACCTAATCTACTAATTATGATGAAATATGGATCAATGTGATTAGAAATTGGTTTCCATGAACTAAACAAGATCATAATAAAAAATGTATTCTAAACCCCATATTTATGATATTATTTCACAACTACGCTGACCTCAATACTTTTCCATGATTGAATATTATTCCAGATATCATTAATTGATGGTCATGAAAAAGGATGTATGCATGAAAATATTTTTTACATTTTATGGAAATTATGATTATACAGGGATGTTATTTCACCTTACGAATACAACTACTCTATTCAAGGATTTAATAAATATAGTATTCTGATATTACATTGAAAAGTATTGGTAGTTATTACATAAGATATTATTACTTATTTAATTATTAAAGTAGAGTATAAAAATTAATTTATAATTATAAAAAATACTATATTAAAAAGGTAAATGAGTGAAAATATTACAAGGATTAAATTTTCTCTATAAATGGAATCATTTTGAGTGATATTTTCTCGTTTAAAGGTATATTGGTGGATGAATTATATGAAGAGGCTATTGAATATTGGAAAATTCCTACCACGGTAAATGAGATCCACTTTTTAGCATTATATTATTAATGTAATATAATTTAATTATCACGGCTATCTAATTCATGCACCATGTTATCTAATATGGGTGAAAAGATTCTCTATATGGATGAACACAAGAAAATTTTCAAGGAGTTTAATAGAAGACTAGTCAATAAACATGTTCATACACCACACAATAGTTGAAAATGGTATAAAATCTATAATTATGTATCAAATAACAAATTTGGATGAATTCTCTTAAAAATGACAGGATTATAGCTTATGTCTCATGATAATTGGTGATTGATGAGAAAAATTACTTAACATCTGATTTGGGGTCAATTATAGTAATTTTTTCAATAATGATATTGAGGAATTAACTTTATATAGAACAATTTACATATATACATATCGTTATTCTTTAATGTTTATATTCACATAGAAGGATTTGAATATAATCCAGAATCCATGGTTGGATATGAATATATATTATGAATACTCAATTCATTACTAGCCTAGGATAGTGAAAAATAAGGATCATTTATTGATTTGAATGGAACATGATAGATTATTTATTAAGAGGATAAAAAAATATCCAATATGTATGTATTTTCAAAATTTTGGATCTTATAACCATGATGGAATGAGAGAAGATTTATCTTTTTCAAATAAGTGTGTAACCATATATCCATGTCTGAATAAATGGGATATTGAAGGGTGATATGGAGCTTCACCAATGGAGATAAATATTCATGAGTTTAAAATTAATCATGATTGAATGATATGTTTTATAAACTCTATATGTGTTCCTTCCAAAAAATATTTTGATAAATATATATTATATGTATGTCATTGTTTTTTATTCCTTATTATTTGATGATGTAAAATGATAAACATATTTCAAAGAGTATTTCTACTGGGATGGCAGGAAGAGATATATTTTATAGTTAGTATATATGTAATTTTATTTCTTAAAAGTAAGGATATGAGAAAAGAATATTTGGGGATGATACAACTCTTACCCATACTATAATTTATATTGAAAAACCACAATATTTTTTTTCATTGGACTAAACAAAAAATCTAAGGGACAAAGTTATATATGGGTTATGGTCTTTTGAATTACAATTTCAACAAACTACACCACAAATATAGTAGATTTATATCATGGTTATGATGATACAATTCAAACTAATGAGTCAGAAATAATTCATAGAGTATTATATTCCATTTTATCTGATTAGGATCCATGGTTAAAATAGATGATCTGGAATGGTTTTATTAAGATCTTGATATAGAGTTGAGTGTTAGTACTACATATTACATTTTGAGAGAAAATAATACTTAAAGAAACATTCAATCCCTTGAATTTATATATAGATTTGTTTCTATAGATCTTGAAGTTGGTTGGAAGCGACACCTTTATATAGTTGAGTTTTATTAACACAATAGCTTTAACTATAGAATTATATTGGATCTTTTTGATGACCTTAATGAAATAACTATAGATATACAATGTATAAGGATTATTTTAGAGATGAAAATATGATGAGATGATAACTAATTGATGGACATGTAGAGAGGATTATTGCTATTCAACAACACATAAGGGCTACACATATTTGGATGAAAATTTATACTTATAATTTCTTTTGTTCTCGAGAATAATAATTTAATGATAATTTTATTTTAACAATATATTAGGGTATAAAGGTAATGAGAATCATAATGAAGGTTAAAATATTTCTTATGTATCTCTATCCCATTTAAATTATTGATAATAATGAGATTATATGTGATCGATTGGATCTCCCAACAAAGATCTCTCAGTTTCAAAATAGAATTGATGTATGTCTCTGAAAAAAATACATAACTGGTCCATTACTAGTAATAATCGAATAAGATGAACCACTAGAGAAAGATATCTCATAAGATGATAAAATATTATATATTTTGTATCACATAGATAAATTTCTTCAAAACTTGACCACTCATCTGGTAAATGATTTATGAAACAACCACCACCACGAGGAAGCTATAAGGAAAAAATGATGTAATGGGGAAGGAGAATCCTAAATAGTATATAAAAAAGTGTCTGAAATTTGAGTAAAAAATTTATTTTAAGGGGTGTAGAATAAAACACCAAGTGTGTTAATAAAATATTATTTTCAAAATAATTTAATAACTTCTATAGATTTAATTCCACATTAAACCACATTTTTAAAAATAGCTATATAATATTAATATTATTATTTAAACATGATTTTTATATCATTGAAATTAAATTTGGTGTTATTAATTATAAAGATAAAAATTTCAAAATTAGGTTTAACAGTCATTAATAAATAAAAACCATTTGAAAATAAAAACTAAAATGTTTAGAAAAGTTTTTAGGTTATTTGAAAATACCTTTTTCAAAATGAAATTATTAATGATGAATGTTGTGAACAACCACTAATATTTGTTATAATAAAATTAAAATTTATTTTTTAAAAATGAATTTATTTTTTACTAAACATGACTGTATATTACTATTGTGAATATTTTATAGGTTTCGAAAAGGAATAATTTTTTGGTGTATAGAGATACATATGAATATTAATAAAAGATGACTTTTTGTTTGAATAAAATAAAAGATTTTTTGTTATTTAATGTTTTTAAAGAATAAAATTATTTCAGTTATGTTATTATTAATCCAATTTAGGTCACTATAAGGAAATTCAATGTTTTACATTTGATATTAAATCAACACATACTCATGAAAATGTTTCAGATTGAAACCTATATCAGTCATCACACTTGAATGATTAATTTTAAATGGAATTTTAACAATTATATGAATGGGATTTAGAAAAATGGTTTCATTTTTTTGATTCATACAATTTAATATTATATATAAAAGACTAAAGTTTTTCCATTAAAATTACTGATAAAAATAGTAAATATTAAGTAATACATTTACATGTTTACCAATAATTAAATTTAAAATAAGTGTACAATAAATAAAAATTTCATAATTCATTTAGATGGAAATACATAAACAATATATCATATAATTTTTTTATAATGAACAATTTTAAGAATTTATCTTATTTAAAACAAGTGTACACCTTTTATATTTAATAAAATTTAATGTGTGTCCTCTCTACCACATATAAAATGACACCCTCTCAAATACCCAGTTCCATTTTGAAAAACCCATCGTATTTGAAAATACATGGCAACATATCAACCATAATTTCAAAAAAAGCACAATAAAAGACTAATTTTTATTTTGGAAACCACATATGATAGAATATGGTGTAATCGCAAATGGGTTTTCTATTGAAATAGTAGTGTTTAGTTATTCCTTTAATTTTATTTCTTCCTCAAAACCCTAATATTATTATTTATCCATGATGATAAAATAACAATATTATATCCCTTAAAACGAGTTTTTATTATGTTAATTGTATTACATATATGTATCTCCACATACATTATGTCGAAAATCTGAAAGTCGATCATGTGGAGGACAGACTACCGCCTCACAAACTGAGGTGATTAATTTTCCATCACAACCTATCACATATAGATATAATTCGGAAATTTAAATATATATATTATTTTAATAAAAAAACATAATTATTTTTATAAAATATTAAATATACATTTTATAATTCATTTTATACGGATATGATAATGTCGTTCGTATGTACAACACACTACCGTATCTTGAAGAGATATCATTTTTAAAAAATAAAAATTACTTCAATGGATGTAAAGAAAAATTTAATTAATATCTGGGATATATGTGGAATAATAATTACTCATCAAATGTGATACATTATTTACATTCTTTTTATTCCATCCACTAAAAAATGGAAACAACTTTCATACATATGTATGGTCTGTCGTCTCCATGAGACTTTGATTTCATTTTCCTTCTCTATCATATAGATAATAATAAAAATACCTATCATATATATATATATACATAATAAATATATCATATTTAAATTTATTTACATAATGTAATTGTTATCAATAAAAATGGAATAAAAATTCCAAAAAATAGGACAATAGAAGATGTTATTTCCTGAAACAAGATTTTAGAATAGAATTTTTATAGTAATAGTAATAAAATGATATATGTAATTCATAAAGATTATAATAAACATCATTATTTTCTGGTAATGGATTTTCAATATCCATACAATTATTATATAGTAATTTTGAATGGGTGTGATGGAGATTGAGTCGTTTGGTAGAAGATTTTATTCTCACTTTGGATTATAAGGTATACATTCCATATTTACCACTTTTCTATTTCATGTAGTGTATATAATTGTAACACCCCAAGTAAATAATGAAAATGAAATTTTTATATTTATCCCTATTTGTGAATAAAATGTTAATATTAATTTAAAGGGAACTCTATGCTCTATGGCTTATTCAATACGCAACCACAAGTTCCTTTGAAATCTTACGTTGCACTCCAATAATAAAATAATTTTATATTAACACCTAGCCATTTTAATTATGGTAACTTACTACAAAATGATTATATATTCTTGTCAAATATTTTTACTTTTTACAATAATGGTTATAGTATTAAAAATGAGAATAAATCCAATTTTAAGCGTAATCATTCTAATATTCCTTAAAAGGTCGATTAATCGCCTTTTGATGGAGAACCTATTTTAAATCCACTTTTTGAAAATTTTATGTGTAATATTTGACAATATAAAATTCTTCTTTATGATCGGGACATCAAAATTTACTTTGTGTAAATTTTTGGTATTTGTCCGATAAAGTTCATTTTTAATGAATAATGAAAACTTTTGTATTTTAATTCAAAACCTCTTTTTAATATAATTTATTTATATGATTAGATTGTCTTTTGAATTGGTTTTAAAGTGAAATTAGAATATATTTTTACCATTTAATCCAATAGTGGTTATTGTAATTTTTTTTGCTTTGAAATTGGACTTAAACTGGTGTCAATCTTTTAATAGATATTATTTTTTAAAAACACGCTATTTGTTTTCACAGCGGGATTTAATTATTAAATTAATTAATGAAAATTATATGATTTGAATTTTTTAAAATAGACATAATTTTTTAATTCGGAATATCAAATATATCTTAGGCTGAATTTTTGTTATGTTTCTGGAAAACATAATTTTTTGATAAATAGTGAAACCACTAAGTGGTAGTTTAAAAACAGATGTTTTTGTTTAAATGAATCTTTACCACTTCTGTGATTTGAATTTCAAAAATCCTACATACATGGTTGTCATTAGGATGTAAAATGTTGTTCAATGGGATTAAAATAAATTTTTTGGTCAATAGTAACTTTTAAGTTTTTAATCGCAATTAGATGTAATTAGTGTAATTAAAGGTAAAAATAATGTTTTAATAATATAAATTGACCTTTACACATGTCCTACCCTTACTGGATGAGTCATGGCCGACCAGGAAAATCCGTTGGTCAACTTGAGGACCCTATGGAGCCACTTTGGTTGGAAAATGACATTAATACCTTTTTATTTAAAGTTAAAATTTAAATGTCACAAACATGTGTTGTTTTACTAAAACAATTTTAGATGGGGTTATACAAGTAATATTTTTTAATATAATTATTAATTAGAAATAGAAAAATATTTCCTAAATCATGATATTTTTTTATAATTTTTAGATATTAAATAAATTAATTTATTTATGACACCGTGATGATGCAGTGATTACCTCATAAATGAATGATTTAAATAAAATGAGAGGATAGGGTATAATATATGTCTTAAACTTGTCCCAAACCTATTGGATGTGTGTATTTCTAAACCTTATCACCTTATCCTCAAAATATATCCTTTTTGGACCATTTAAATCCGAAAATAATTTTATAATAAAGTAATATTTTATAACATTTCAAGAGTGCCCCTCCTCTCCTCTTATAAAAGGCCCCCACCTATACCACCTTAAACACACCTCTCAAGACATTGTATTGGCCAACCCCTACCCATTTAATCTCTCCACATCCTTTCTTCATCATTTAAGCCTCACTTTGGGAAGAATCCTTTCTAAGAAAGCCTTTGAGCTCAAATCAAAGAGAGTTACCTGATTTAAAGATAATTTCTTCCCTTGTGTTCTTTTGTTTTATTTTTCTTTTCCAACCCTCTAAAATCTTTTTATTCCGTTCTTTTGTAACAAAAAAAGTATCTTCAATATACTAGGATTTTTTTATGTGAAGGATTCGGTCTACACTTTCACACACCTTTGTCTAATGGTTAACGATCATACTATTTCTGTAAATGGCGAATTTCTGCCTCACAAATCGAGGATTGTTCAATATTCTCATAAAACCTTTCATGGAGGCCATTATGATGTCACTATATTTTATATATGATATATATGGTATTTAGTATTTCTATATGCTTCTGAATTTTATATTTAAAACATTCCTTTATGATTTTCATGTTGTGCAAATGCGATAATTTCATTGGAGGAAGTGTGGACTACCGCCACCTCATGTGATGTGACTCGTTCATGCAATACATGGAATGTATAAAGAATGAAATTAATTAAAATATATGACCTATATACCATATATATTATACTGGAATTATAATATATATCTCTTTCAATTATTTTTATTTCCATTAAAATGACAGTGGAATAAAAGTAGCGTTCATGCATATGTACGGCCTACAGTCTCCATGAACGGTGCATTTCTTTTATTTTTTATCTACAAATGTTATGGAGTAGTATAAAATGAATATTTACTGGATATATATTATATTTAAATCATTAATACTATTCTAGAGATGATTTACTTATAACTACATGGACAATCTTTTTCAAACAAGATCATTTTTGACTCATGTACCAAAAATCGATTAAAACGTCTGATATGAACTCACATTATTAAGCAATTATTATAACATTATAATATGTGATATGAACTGAATAATAATATTTAAAAGTGTTCCTTAACCATTTATAAATTGTCCAATGTTTATTATTAAGGAATATAAAGAAACAAACAAGACAAGTTGGACTTGAGGTAAGGGATCCTACCTCTCTCTTTATTTTTAAGTACTCTTGTTATGTCACTTCTTTTAAGATCCTCTTTGTTATGTTGGGGGATGTTCTTTTATATTCCTCTTTTTGTACATTTTATTTTCATATTATGAGAGACCCTATTTTATCTCATCAATCCATTTTGGATGATTTGAGTGGCGTCGTTAGGCTGCCAAGTTTTCATAAGGGATTTTTCATCTCACTTTTATTCCCATGAGATTTATGCTACATTTTCCACCATTTACTTTGATTGGTGTATGTAACTCCCATTATTCTATTATTTTTGTAATATAAATTCTGTTATGATTATTTACATCAATTTTTTATAGTTTTTCTTTCATGGGGTGTACGTTTCGAATGTTACCCATCTTGGTAAGGGGACCTTTTACCCTCAACTTTTAAAAAGACTTATTTTTGTTATGTCTTTTAATTTTCATCTTATTAGGTTGGGATATGTTCTTATATATCCTTATTGATGTAAAATTTATTTCCAAGTGATGAGATACCATTTTTTCTCATCAACTCATTTTCTGAATTTTAAAGTGATGTCGTTAGGCTATCGAATTTTTACAAGGGAACGTCTTAAACCCATTTTGATTTCTTTGGGTTCAACTTGTACTTCTTGAACATATCATCCAATGAATATGTGTGAATGACATATGATTGTTTCACATTTTATATCCACTTATATCGGGTGTATGTATATTTCTCACACATAATTATGTGATATATTTATCCTTAATTTAAGGATACCATCTTTATAATGGATTTCATCTCAATTTCGATTTCCATTGAGACTTCATTGTGGTTATGCGCCAATTCACTCTTATATGGTGTATATATTGTTCTTTGACATATTATATCATTAATTCCATTATTATCATGATATTACAAAGTTCTGATTAAATGTTATTCCACAATTATTTGTATTCAAGAGTCTCTCATTTTGTTAAAAACTCTTTAACAAAAATATCGGTTTAATAGTTTTAAATATTTATTATTCTAATTATATATCTTTAATGTCCATGTTATCAAAGTGGTTTTCAGTATTTATTTATATGGACATTAATGTTTTAAAATTATAATTCCATTAAAAGCTTCAAAGTGTTATGGGAAACTCTGATTAAAAAATCTCTTTTAAATGGTTTTTGAAAATGTATTGATTAATTCAATATCTTGGAATTAATTATTGTGATTGAAAATGAAATGTTGTTATTGAAATATTTATATTTTCAATATTTTATGTGTAATGATGGTACCTGGACATTTTATGGGTGGTTATGTGATAAATCATATGAAGAGTGGTGCCATGAATACCAGGACGGGTGGTTACGTTATAACCACCAATGCATTGGGTATGGAAGTCGGCCGTATGGCTATTCCATTAAGTATGTGTGGAAGTCTACCGTATGGTTATTCCATTTAAGTATTTTTATGTCCCAAGTTACCTTTATATGTTATGTGTTCTTTATATGGGTTTTATGGTAATCTTTTGGTTACAAAAGGTTAAGTAATGGTCTTTTATTCAGTGAACAGTTTTTAATACTTCATAAAGGTGAAAAGTATTACTTTGGTAAAAAACTCATGGTTTACTTATTTTTTTGAAAAACTAATAGTTTTCTTTCTTTGTGTATCCTTTACTGAGATTTTTATGCTCATCCAATGTATTTTAAATGTTTTCCACAGGACTTAAATATGATTAGGGTCAAGGATGGGATCAAGGAAAGACGTTCTTTCTAAAACATTGAACTAGAAATGTTTTTTAAGTATTTTTTTATTTTATAGAAACTTAGTAGATGTGTCTACTATGTAATGTTTTGAGATGTAATAGCTATGAAATAATTCTCTAGAACTCTAAACCGGAAAATATCATCAATTTGAATTATTCATTTAATTCAATACTAAGTATGGTTTAAGGCTGGGTCCTTATAGATGGTATCAGAGGTCGGTTTAGATAACTTTAGAGGTTAGGGTATTCACTAAGCATAAGGGACATTACCATAATGGTTAGGATTTTATAAATACTCTTAGTTTTAGATAAAGTGAATGAGTAAGTATATCTTAGTGTTTATCTTCTTTATTATTACATGATGTTTTTGTTGGTATACTCACACTGACCTTTTTTGTTTTAGTAAATGGCTGGATCTAGCAGGCAGCAAAGTAACAGTGGATGTGAAGGAAACTGTGACAATTTTCTGAGCGAGCAACTGAATGATATGGGAGCTACAATGAGAACTATAGTGTTTATCCTCAACCAACTACCTGGAGTCATGATTTACCACCTAATCCTTGGTGATTTCAATAAGGCATCATATATGAAAGAAACAAATCCCTATGAAACTACAGGTAATAATAATAAAGGTAAGTGTGTTCAAAAACCTATGTGTCAACGATGTTGAATGAAACACCTAGGAAAATGTTTCAAAGGGACAGAAATATGCTATAGATGTGGAAATGAAGGTCATAAAGCAAGAACCTACCATGGAAAAAGGAAGCATCCAGTTGACTTAAGGAAAGGGAAAAGAAGTTCATTCTGAGGGATCAATTGAATGTTTTAAATGTGGTGTGCATGGTCATTATGAAAACACATGTCCTATGAAGAAGTTTCGGTAATGGGATCTCCAAGATCATACAAATATTCATTTAACAATACCTAATGCCATTTTGATCGAGGATGAAGAAACTAACAATGACCAATAAAATGTATGGATTATTTCTTAACTTTTGTTTTCCTATTTTAGAATATTAGGATATGATTCATGATTTTGTTTGTAAGAAAGATGTATTGCAGAATAAGTTGGAAAGGAATGGTTAATGGATCATGAGGAATGTTGAATGATTGAGAAGTCAACATATAAGGGCTTTAAGAGTAATGGTGAAATTCTTAAGAGTATTAAGTCTCTTTTGATGATGGGGTTACATTAGAAGACTTTTTATAGTATGTGTAACCCAGATGGTTGATATAAGAAAATTTTATTCAAGGAATATTTTTCTGTTCTTTTTTGGACATAGTTATAAAAAACAATTTGGGTTTATATGATCCTTACTTTTGAGGTAATTATGGGTTACTATATGTTATGATTGATAGTGAAGGGAATGAGATAAAATTGAGGTTAAAGTATGTTATGGCTATTTTTGATGATTTTATCTATTTTTGGGAAATGATTTGAGAAATATATAATTTTGAAAAAGGACAACACGCTGACCATGTGAAAACCAGTCGCATCGGACAAAGCTGCGGGAATCGAACCCACAACCAAAGTGTGACTAGTATTTATTGCCTACAACTGGACTATGTAAAGTCCCTGGTTAGTTTGACAAATTATCTTTAGTTAGATGATTTTATGAATTAAGAGTAATTTGATTTTGGGTTATCTATGGAAATTATTAACCTATCATGGAGGATATGTGAATAGGTTAATTACTTTTCAATACAATACTTTAAGAGAAACTGATGCTGTTTGGAGATAAATGATACGATTTTACTTGGACAACTATGTGATTAAATCCATCAAATATTTGGGTTTAAATCATTGTTTGGTTTACTTGTGGTGTTGGTTTAACTTAGGGTTTTGTTGGAAAATTTTTGGAGATTAAGAATAGATTATCTTTTTATAAAGAGTTATCCTTTTCTAGATTATCTGGTCTTATACTAACCTTTTTTGTTTTGGTTTTGGGTAATGTCTAATGACATGGGAAGTATATAGTTCTCTTTTGTGGATTAGGTGATTCTCTAGAAGTTGATTATAATACTCTTAATGTGAACAAGTCTTCCTAAATACTCATCATTTGGGAAAGTATGAGTTTGTGTTAGAAATATAGTAAAAGTTGAAAGTCAACATGACAAGTAAGTATGTTTCCTTAAGATCAAAAATAAATTCCTCAATGAAAATTAACTTAAATGAAAAATGTTGTCTGTTAAATTTTCCTATGGGGGAATCAAATACTGTTTAACCCATCACATGTTTGTGATTGTCTTATGGTTTACTTTCTCCTAGACATGTTTTCTATCACTCTCCCTCAGAACATGAAACATTGATTTTTCTTCCATATCCATGTTTTCCTACATGAAATCCTAGTATGGGTTATCTCAAGTGACCTTTTTACTTCACTTTCATTCTTTTAAAGTGATTGTTTTACAAACTCTTCTTCTGATGTGGGACTTTCAAACATGTTTCCGAGCCCAATTTTAAAATTGCGATGATGCAATTCCAAAAAAGTGGGAAGGATGTAACACCCCAGGTAAATAAAGAATATTAAATTTTTATATTTATCCCTATTTGTGAATAAAATGTTAATATTAATTTAAAGGGAATGCTATGCTCGATGGCTTACCCAATACGCAACAACAAGTTCCATTGAAATCTTACGTTGTACACCAATAATAAAATAATTTTATGTTAACACCTAGCCGTTTTAATGACGGTAACTAACTACAAAATTATTATATATGTTTTTCAAATATTTTTTCTTTTTACAATAAATTTTAGAGGATTAAAAATGCGAATGAATCCAATTTTAAGCATAAACATTCTAATATACTTTAAAAGGTCGATTAACCGCCTTTTGATGGAGAACCTCTTTTAAATCCACTTTTTGACAATTATATGTGTCATATTTGACAAAATAAAATTATTCTTTAGGATCAGGACATCAAAATTTACTTTCTGTAAATTTTTGGTATTTTTCCCATAAAGTTCATTTTTTAATGAATAGTGAAAAATGTTGTATTTTAATTCAAAACTTCTTTTTAATCTAATTTATTTATACGATTAGTTTATCATATGAATTTTATTTAAAGTGAAATTAGAATATATTTTTACCATTTAATCCAATAGTGGTGATTGGAATTATTTTCTCTTTGAAATTGGACTTAAACTAGTGTCAATATTTTAATAGATATTATTTCTAAAAAACACGCTATTTGTTTTGACAACGGGATTTAATTATCAAATTAATTAATGGAAAATATATGATTTGAATTTTGAAAAATGGACATCATTTTTGAATTCCGATGATCAAATATAGATTACGGTGAATTTTTGTTATTTTTCTGAAAACCGTCAATTTTTGATGAATAGTGACACCACTAAGTGGTAGTTTAAAAACTGATTTTTCGTTTAAGTGAAACTTTACCACTTATGTGATTTAAATTTAAAAAATCTGACATACATGGTTGTTATTAAGAAATAAAAGGTGGTTTAATGGGATTAAAATAATTTATGGTGAATAGTATGTTTTGATTTTTTAATCGCGATTAGAGGTTATTAGTGTAATTTGAGGAAAAATAATGTTTTAATAATATTAAATGACATTTATTCATGTCCTACCTTAATTGGATTAATCATGTCCAACCAAGACAATCCATGGGTCAACTTGGGGACCCCATGGATCCACTTTGGTTGGAAAATGACATTAATACCTTTTTATTTAATGTAAAAATTAAAATGTCACAAACATGTGTTGTTTTACTAAAACAATTTTTAGATGGGGTTATACAAGTAATATTTTTGACTATAAATATTCATTATAAAGATAAAAGGATTTCCTAAATCATTATAGTTTTTTATAATTTTTAGATATTGAATAAATTTATTTATTTATGATACTGTGATGATGCAGTGATTACCTCATAAATGAATGATGTAAATAAAATGAGAAGATAGGGTGACATATAAGTCTTAAACTTGTAACAAACCGATAGGATTCCTGGATTTAGAAACCTTATCACATTATCCTAGAAATATATATTTTTGAGTCCTTTTAAATCCGAAAATCTTTTTATAATAAAGTAATATTTTATAACTTTCCAAGAGTGCCCCTCCTCTCCTCTTATAAAAGGCCCCCACCTCTACCACCTTACACACACCTCTCAACCCGTTGGCTCTGAAAACCCCTTCCCATTTAATTTCTCCACATCCATATATTCATCATTGAAGCCTCAATTTGGGCATAATATCTTCCAAATAATCCTTTGAGCTCAAATCAAAGAGAGTTACTCGATTTAAAATTAATGTATTCTCTTGTGTTTTTTTGTATTATTTTTCTTCTTCAAACCTCTAAAATCTTTTTATTCCTTTATTTTTTAACAAAACCAGTATCTTAAATATACTAGGATGTTTTTAAGTGAATTATTTTAGCTACAATTACGCACACCTTCATCTAATTGTCAATGAACATACTGTTTCTGTGGATGGAGAATTTCTGCCTCACGAAACGATGATTGTTCAATATTCACTTAAATCTTTTCATGGTGGCCATTACGATGTCACTATATTTTATATATGATATATATGGTATTTATGTTTTCAATATTCTTCTTAATTTTATATTTAAAACATTCCTTTATGCTTTTCATGTTGTGAAAATGCGATAATTTCATACGAGGAAGTGTGGACTACCGCCCCCTCAAGTGATGTGGCTCGTTTATGAAATACAGGGAATGTATAAAGAATGAAATTAATGAACATATGTGACCTATATAACATTTATATTATACTAGAATTTTAATATACATATCCCTCAATTACTATTAATTCCATTAATATGACAAAGGAATTAAAGTAGCGTTCATGCGTACGTACGGCCTACCGTCTCCATGAATGGTGCATTTCATTTATTTTTTATCTCCAAATGTTATGGAGTAGTATAAAATGAATATTTACTGGATATATATGATATTTAAATCATTAATACTATTCTGGAGACGATTTACTTATAACAACATGGACAATCATTTTCAAACAAGATCATTTTTGACTCATTTACC
Organism: Viscum album; assembly: GCA_963277665.1. Lineage (NCBI taxonomy): Eukaryota > Viridiplantae > Streptophyta > Magnoliopsida > Santalales > Viscaceae > Viscum > Viscum album. Next base: position 1,883,305,553 of record OY728136.1, read on the forward strand.
AAAAATCGTCAAAAACGTATGATATGAACTCACATTATTAACCAATTATTATAACATTATAATATGTGATATGAACTGAATAATTATATTTAAAATATGTCCTTAAGCAATTATAAATTTACCAAATATTTTTATTCAGGAATATAAAGAAACAAACAAGGCAAGTCAGACATAAGGTAAGGGATTCTACCTCTCTCTTTATTTTTAAGTACTCTTGTAATGTCACTTATTTAATTCTCCCCATTGTTATGTTGGGCGATGTTATTTTATATTATTATTTTTGTAAATTTTATGTTCATATGATTAGATACCCTATTTGATCTCATCAATCCATTTTGGACGTTTTGAGTGGCGTCGTTAGGCTGCCGAGTTTTCGTAAGGGATTTTTCATCTCACTTTTATTCCCGTGAGATTTATGCTACATTTTCCACCATTTCCTTCATGTGGTGTATTTAATAACCATTATTATAATCATTATGTAATAAAATTTAGTTTATGAGTATTTAAATCAATGTTTTATATTCCTTCATTTATGGGGTGTACATTTCAAATGTTACCCAACTTGGTAAGGGGACCTTTCAGCCTCCTCTTTTTAAAAGACATATTTTTGTAATGTCTTTTAATTTACATCTTATTATTTTGGGATATGTTATTATATATCCTTATTGATTTAAAATTTATTTCCAATTGATGAGATACCCTTTTTGTCTCATCAACTCATTTTTCGAATTTTAAAGTGACGCCGTTAGGCTGTCGAATTATTAAAAGGGAACGTCTTAACCGAATTTCAATTTCTTTGGGTTCAACTTGTACTTCTTGAACATGTCATCCAATGAATATGTGTGAATGAAATATGATTGTTTCACGCTTGATATCCACTTATATTGGGGGTATTTATATTTCTCACACATAATTATGTGATAGATTTATCCTTAATTTAAGGATACCATCTTTATAATGGATTTCATCTCAATTTACATTTCCATTGAGACTTAATTGTTGTTATGCGCCAATTCACTCTTATATGGTGTATATACTGTCCTTTTACATATTATATCATGAATTAATATATTCTCATGATATTATAAAGTTCTGATTAAATGTTATTATGCAATTATTTGTATTCAAGAGTCTCTCATTTTGTTAAAAACTCTTTAACAAAAATATAGTTTTTAATGTTTTAAAGATTTATTATTAAAAATATTTATCTTTACTGTACATATTTTCAAAATGGTTTTAAGTATTTATTTATATGGACATTAATGTTTTAAAATTATAATTACATTAAAATCTTCAAAGTGGTATAGGACAGTTTGATTCAAAAATCTATTTTAAATGGTTTTTGAAAATGGATTGATTAATTTAATACCTTGGAATTACTTATTGTGATTGCAAATGAAATGTTTTTATTGAAATGTTTATATTTTAAATATTTTATGTTAAATGATGGTACTTGGAAATTTTATGGGTGGTTACGTGTTAAATTATATGACGAGTGGTGTCGTGAATACCAGGATGTGTGGTTACTTTATAACCTCCAATGCATTGGGTATGGAAGTCGGCAGTATGGCTATTCCATTAAGTATGTGTGGATGTCGACCGTATAGTTATTCCATTTATGAATGTTTATGTCCCAAGATACCATTATATGTTATGTGTTCTTTATATGGTTTTTATGGTAATCTTTTGGTTACAAAAGGGTAATTAATGGTATTTTATTCAGTGAAGATTTTATACTACTTCATAAAGGTGAAAAGTATTACATTGATAAAGAACTCCTGGTTTAGTTGTTATTTTGAAAAAATAATAGTTTCCCTTCTTTGTTTATCATTTACTGGGATTTTTTTTCTCATCCCAAGTTTTATAAATTTTTTCCACAGGACATAAAGATGATTACGGTCAAGGATGGGATCAAGGAAAGACATGCTTTCTAATACATGGAACTAGAAATGTTTCTTTTTAAGCGTTTTTATTTTATTTTATGAAAACATAGTAGAAGTGTCTACTATGTAATCTTTTGAGATGTAATAGCTATGACCTAATTCTATAAAACTATAAACCAGAAAAGATCCTCAATGTGAATTATTCATTTAATTCAATACTAAGTAAGGTTTAAGGTCGGGTCCTTATAATATTACCCATGTATGTATTTTATTATTCTCCTCATCATATTATGAGTCATATATATCAATATAGTTTTTTTTAATTGGGATAAAATTAAAAAATTTCCAATGTGGTATAGGTTTAAGGTTACAATAACATTATTTATTAGGATTGTTTATGATTGTGATTCAAATAAAGAATTATTATAATAACTATTTCATGAAAATAATGAATTTTTTTATCTTGTAGTTATTAATCAATACGATTTTTTCCTTCCATTTTTCTCTTTCTAACTATTCAAATGTCCAAATGACTTTTTAAGGAAAACTAACATTATTTTCCTTATATGAAAAGAATCCATTTTCTTCCACATCCATGTGTTAGATAAATGTTAAAAATAATGTTTTTATGAATCTAGAATGATGTATTAAACAACTATTTACCCATGATTTTTTAGAAATTGTTTTAAATAGAATATTATTATCATATTACTATTTAGGTAGTTTTGAAATTTTTATATAAAATATTAAAGGAATCCTATTATTAATGTGTACGACATATATGATACATTAGACCATATTTATAACTCAATGCTTTAATTATTAATTTATACATTTGAAAATTAATTTTATTAAAAATTATTATTTTAATTGTTTTGTAAAATATTATTTTTAAAAAGATGATTTTGAAATTCAAAAGGGTTATTTTCCTTAAGAAATGATCCTACTGTTCTAAAAAATTATTCTCGACCTAATATTTTAAAATGTAACGTTACATATGATTTAATGGTTTTATTAAAAAATTATATCATCATAATTAATTCCATAGTATTTTTATATTTATGTTGAATGTTTTTTTAATCTATTCTTTTCAACATAAGATATCATATGATGAAATGATCAAATGTCTATGAATGTCATTTTTTCCTGAGTTATACTATGGGGAATTTTTTTAAAACCCATAATTTTTCCTTAGTTCTTACATGTTGAATGTTTTATGAACATAGAGAAAAATATGTATTTTTTCTTTTTGGGATGGGTGGTACCTATATCAATTTACTTTTAAATGATTGGATATCGATATATAATGAGATAAATATTAATGGACTAGAGAGTGACCCAAGTTATGTTAGGGACATTATCTATTATGATAGTTATGGTATTGATCCTACAACACTATGATGGTTCGAAGAGATAAATTATTCCACTATGATAGTTTTGGAAATATACATTTAATAATAATGAAATTATTTTCTATGATAATTTTTATCTCAAATATCTCTCTTTTATTATAATTTTATTCTCTCATGGATCATGTTAATTGGTTAAATTATTTTTCATGTCTTATAATCTAAGAGGATTCCTTCCATGACTCAGGTTTATCATCTTTGATATGAATGATATGATTTTTGAATTTTATTCCCCAGTTATCATATAATTATGTTCATGTTATTACGATATCCACCTTGTCTATAGTTAAAAAAAATTGATTTAACCATTTTTTATGTTTTTTCCCATTATGATGAATATAATTTATATGATCTGTCTACAATTTGTTCTAGTAAAGATGAATAGACTGATATATGATTTATTTAACCTTTGTAAAAGTATTTTGTTTATCAATAATTCCAAAAAAATGTAGACCTAAAAATTATGGTGCTGATCATCATGTTATGAAATTAATATTCATATATTAATATGTTATATTTACGTATGATATGATTTTGTGTGTACATATATGGTATTTGAAATTTGTTTATTTTTTATTTGATGATATTTTCAACCAATATAGAAACTTAAATCCAATTAAATTTTAATAATTTATTTATATTTAATATTTGAATTGGAATAAACAAATATGATAATATACTAATGTAAATTAATGACTAAATATGCTATATCTTATATAGTGCACTGACAGGATGCATCATCCATTGATGGTTGTGGAAATTAGATGAGACCATATAGACAAATTGATAGCCTAATGATTATCTTCCTTAAAATGAATTTAATAAACAGTGAATAAAGGCCCATTCTTGGGAAACATGTACACCAATGAAGTGGAATGTGACAATTGAGTGATACACAGATTAAATAGGCAATGATAGCATCCCATGAAAATTTGGAGTCTTATATTTCTTTATCCAGCCCATAGTGGGAGTAAACCTTCCCACTATAATTGGAAATGATCTATGTGGGTCGTCCTTTGAAAGTATAGACCTCTATTTTGTGGGGAAAAAAATCCAAAATGTGACCTTATAATCCAAGCGAGTCCATTTTTTATCACTTAGTTTGATTCTAATGTGGTGTTGTCATGTATTGGAAGTGGACAGAAGATCATTTTGTATATTATGAGGGATATAATATCCTTTGGGCATCTAGTTTTGATAAATGTAGCATTCCCCACACTGATGGACACTATTGGGGTTCCACTATATACATGCTGATCAAGGGGGAAAAAGTAGGTTGTCATCTCATATTCATCCTTGAGAAGGTATGTTTGGGAATCTGCAGAGATGGTTAGTTGAGTGGCCATCAGTTCTATATATTAATGTGAGCTAAGGGGTTGTTGGAACTGGTGATGGGGTTAGAAATTCAACCAAAAATTTTATATATTTTATTTATAATGGGGTTCATTGTACTCCCTATGTGTGATTTTGTTTATGATTTTGGGAAAAAATAGGTGGTGGGATTTTATTTCATTTTGAATATTTCCATTTTAGTGGTCATTTAATATAAATTAAAAATTCATGTCGAGGTGGGGATTCATTTTTTATATAATCCACAAAAGTCGTGGTGATATATTATGTGATACTAGTGGAGAAAACGAAAATATGGGTGGATAATGATACACTAATAAAATAATTGGCAAGGGGTGTTCTATGAAACCATGATACCAATAAGGGGTGGTATGTTGAATATTTATGAAAAAACCCCAAATTGTATGGGATATAATACTTAATGGGAAACACCCCTAATGGGTGGTATGTTTTACGTTAATTGGAAATAATTATATGAGGTGGTATAAGTCACTTGATGAGATGTCACATGTAATGTGTGTTCTAAGATACATTAGGTTGAATCACATGTAAGGTGTGCTCTATGATACATGATTAGATTACATACATATTGTGTGGTATGTGATGATTGATGAGAGAAAAATCCATATGTTTTGGTTAGTGATATTTTAATTCTATAATCCCTGAGGGAGTTCTTATTAATGTGTCACATGAAAATCATGACGTTCTCCTAGACACTATGACATACAAAAATGTAGGTATTGTGGATAAGGGTTGTATAATTGTGGATTGACAGTGGTTACATATTTTTTAGTAGTTATTTTTTATCATTCCATGTAATATGCACGATTCAAAACATATTCTGGGTTCTATGCTACTAAATTAGTGATTCCAAACATAGTTACATACTCAAACCATACATGGACCACCATTGATTCATGGTAATGTAGAATATCTAAAATAGTTATTGTATATACATTTAGTAATATGGTACGAGATTAGGTTTATCTATGTATAGAGGGTCAAATAAAAATATAATAGGATATTCAGACATGATATTGATTTTATTTATGGTGGATACTAAAGTCCATATTTTTTAATAGTTTATTCATTATTTTCAGCCCACCTAGTGGATGATCAATATTATATGTTATCATGTTCTATATTCGATTTATTATTGTTTATATGTTTTATTATCATAATTTATTTTCTTATTTAATGATGTGTATGATTTTTGGTTGTTTACTATTGTTTATTACTATGATATATGTGGAATTTCCCCCCTTAAATATCTCATTAGACCCCGACTATTCGGTGGGATCCTCTATCCTTTAGAGAGGCACATAAGATGTCACCTGGACTACCTATTTGAGGTATCTATGTGAGCCAAGAAAATAATATTATAAATTTTCAATAAATATTATTAATTTCTAAAAATATAAATATATGGTTCGATTCCACATTATATGTGGTATTTCATCTTGTAATTTTTTGTATGATCAAGTTTCATTTTTATCGAATCAAATACTAAACAAAATTATTAATGAAAAATAATTATTCATTTTTGAATATGTAAAATCATCTTCTAAAAGATCATTTTATCTATATAAATATACAAGTTATTCCACTAGTCATTATATATTAATGGTGAATAATATGGTTATGAAATTTTAAAATAAAATCCTAATGGAATAATACTACACTAATCAACAAATACTCAATAATTTCACCCAATATTGAAAATAAATTACTCTATAAATTCATATCTGTAAAACTCAAAATCATTACTAAAATAATTTCAAAACCACTAAATTATAATGATTTGATAACATATTTTTTCAAAAAAATTTATTAGCAAATAACATTTAAAAAATTTAAAGGCACATAGAAATAAACAATGTTCCCAAATGATATAATCTTTGAAATTAGTAAATAATCATAAAATAATCTAAACAAACCTATAACCACAAAATTATGATATATTAAATTAAAATTTAAATGAATATTTATTTTGAAAATTAATACCTTTATAGAAAATAATGATCCTCTTTCCTCCATCAAAAATTGTACTAAATAAAGTGAAATTATTAATAAATAACATTAATAATATAGTCATAAAATTTATTTTCATTATAATGATTATATATATTATAACATTTAAGTTCGAAAAATACAACAACCCATTTATCATTATTACCAAAAATATCCTCAACAAAAATATCATATTAACCTTAATAGTTATTAATTCAGTTCAAATTAATCCCCAAAAATATAAAAAAATTCATCCTTAAGTTTTTTTAATAAAACACATGTTAAAAGTTTTGTTAACATAAACCTCAAACACGTAATAAACCTCAGTAAATGTCTCCCAATGTACTCACATTAAGTAAATCATCAAAAAGGGTATTAATTAATTCTAACTTATGAAAAACCTTATATTTAAGTAAAATTAAACATATATCACTACATCATTACTCTTGATTCTCAATAAGTAAATACTTCAATAATTTATATTTATTTATTATCATTTAACCATAAATTTATGAGTTATTCCTCAATACACCATTCTTATGAAAATAAAATAATTTTAGTCCTCATATTCATATATTTTAGTATAGAAATGTACCATAATTTAAAGATATGAAATATTGTTATAGTGTTCCATAAAATAAAATTTTTATTCACAATTTATTATACTTCAACATATAATCATGATAATACTTAATTCATATAATAATTTAAATATTCATAATTATCATTACACATTGATTGTTTATTATGATAATGGGTATACATACCACATTAGAGAAAACTTAGTATTCTAATGAGGTATTTACCTTGGAAAATAATCCCATAACATTGACCCATACAAATTTGTGAATTTATTTATTCATGATTCAAATCTCCTGAATATCCATAGAACTACATTTTTCTATTATTCTGTGTTTTATAAAACTCACTTAGGTTAAATTAGTTAGTCTTGACATGAGATTGTTGGCTATGAATATCCACAAGAGTTTTCACTTAAGTTCTTATGTCATTTGATTTCTAGTTTATAAAATGACCAGACTATACATCACATCCATATCAAACTTGGTTCTCATTGGACCTATCTATTTACTAAAACAAAAATGTTTAGTATGATTATATCATAAAAAAACAATAAAACACCTAATTTAGAGGATAAATTATTTAATATATGTAACCATGTTCTATTATTTTAAAATGTTTTTACTTTGTAAAATAACTATAATTAAATTTAATAAAATAATATTTATCATTACATAATATTTCTAAATCATTCTAAAAAAATCCCAACCTTTTTTTAAACCATTATATGATAAAAACTATATTATCATGTACCTTTTATAAAAAAAATATTTATTCATGTAATTGTAATTATTATATTTTTTCACATTCCCATAATATTTTATCATTATAGACTTAGAGATTTGGAAAAAAATTAAAAATAAAAACAATACAAATAAATAGGTCACATTCACTAAACATCCTTGTTTCCACTAAAAACTAGAGTCCTTAATATAAACTCATATTTTATTCACAATAAATTCTCCCCATTTATTATTGTTCCACATAATGGATTGCTAATACTTCCTATAGTTATGAATAATCCTTAGTCCTAGTAATAATAATTTTATATCATTGGATTAATAGTAAAATAATTATATGGGATATAAAAAAAGAATAAAACCCATTACTCTTTTTAAGAAACTATTAAATAAATAAAATAATTTTCCATTTAGAATATTTTAAAATGGGATAAATTATACATTTAATTACTCATGAAATCAAATTTGATTTTTTTTTTCATATGATTTTTTGTTAATAATTCACGTATAATCATAAATGTTAATTATTATTAGAAAACAAGATATCCCATGAAAAAATCAATATTGAAAAATATACCAATCTCTATTTTAACTGTCATAATAATTCTTAAAAATTAACCCATTTGTTTATCTTATGAAAAAAAATATTTACATAATATATCATTTAATTGAACATAAAATTTATATATGTTTTATTTGAAATTTTCATAAATGAACCCTTAAAAATTATTGGACATTAAATATAGATAAATATATAATAATTTCTTTACATAATTAAATATCATAACGATATTTTTTAAACACATATAATGAGGTAATTTTGGAGTTCATATAAATAAAAGTACAATAGTCATTTTAATTTAATCGATACATAAATTAATAATATTTGTAGAAAAATTACATATATAGTATTATTAAAAAATCATGATTTTTTTTATTAGTAAGTATTCTATAAAAATTATGGTTATATAGATGGAAAAATTATATCGAGTTATATATGATTGTAAAAAATCATTTTTATTTTGTTAAAATGAGTCCTAATTGAGAAGAATGAAAAATTCTCAATTTATCCCCTTGTAATGTCATTTTAATAATTTCAAGTATAGGTGTAAATAAACTTAAAAAAATGACTATATTAAATATAATAAAACTATATAATATTATGAAAATTATATATATCGATGAATAAGAGTTTAAAATAATTAAAATAACGTCTTTATTAAACACATTTACCTCATGTACGACCAAACATTTACATCCATTAACTCCTATTTCAAAAATTATGTTAACTATTATCTATATTAATTACCACATTTAGTTTTATACACATATAATAGAAATTTTTGTTTCATTAATCACCATATCTTATATAGTTACTAAATCTATTATGTTCATGTCAGAAATTTTGATGACATTATGTATATAATACCAAAGTAGATGTGGTATGTTGACCATGGTTAATGTGCCCATTTTTCTTTCTTATACAATATATTTTTCATTATATAGTTCTCATTTTTATTCATTTAATATAAATTGTTAACAATAAACATTAGTAAAACATGAAAAATTAATCTAATCACTTTGAGGAGGTGGTAGTTCACACACAAACATGGGAGATATTATCATTTTTCAATAGTCGAAATGTTATTTTTTAATGTAATTTATTTACATTCCATAATAATAATTATTTAATAAAGATAATTTATATTCATTTAGTGAATCTTAATAACCATCTATGTGAGGTGGTGATGAAAAATGGAACACATCATTTCATGGAGGTGGTATTCAACAAGTACACAAAAGCATTGTTTTATTTTCCATAGAATAGAAAAGGATATTTTAGAGGGTTTCACCATAAAAAATCGCAATTCAATTTATATGATATACTAATATAATTATATCTGTTATTTTTTTATAGTTTCGTATGAGGTATGATATGACGTAAGATTTGATCAAATTATTTATCAATTATATCACCCCATTGGATATCCATATATTGATTATTCTAAAATAACTTTAAAGTAAAGTTAATGATCACATTGGGGGGATGACAGTTATGAAAATAATGTTTAAAGTGGATGTAGGGGAAATTTTTTTATAGAAAACTAGAATATGTTTTTTATAAATTGTACAATTTTTTCACAAAACCCCTTATTTCCTAAAAAACATATTACTTTTAATGTTTTTAAAATCATTTAATTAATTTTTCTAAACAAGAAGAAGGGTTTCATCATAATTTCACAAGCATTTGAGGTTATAATACCTTCACTAAAAACCAAAATCAAATTAATATAATAAAAATAGTTTATTCTTAATAAAATAACATTTATAATATTCACAACTACTCTTTAACCCTATTGTATAATAATAAATATATTTAAATAAAAACGAGTTCTATTTTATATTAATTCATTAATAAAAATAATATTATATATATAAACAGAGTCATGTGGCACCCAATTACAATATTTTTTAATCTAAGGTTACTATTTTCAAAGTAATATTATCAATTAATAAAATAAGTGATATTTTAACCTTTTCACATGATTTTTTTCGTACATATTATATTTTACCCTTTTACAATATTTAGCCTATTTCACCAAGGTTGTAATTAATTTGACCAAAAAATGAAAATGAAATTCTTGCTAAATTATAAAATTCTAATATATTATATTAAAATAAAGTTTTAATGTTCAATTATTTAATGATTCAATAATTATATATATTAAATTGTATGAAAACTGGTTTTTTAATAAACATTTTTACGAATAAAATTAATTCCATACCAAAATAATGAATAAATTCAATTACGATGTAATTAATAATTACTATGAATAATGAAATTAATCTTTTTCAACAATGATAAATATAAAAATTTAAATGAGACATTGAAATTATATTTTTTAAAATTAATTAAATTATAGTTTTTTTTCAATATCTTTTTTTCATCGTTCACTAAATAAATAAAACATTAGAAAAAAATCCAAAAATATTTTTGATAATATTTTCTAATAAATTAAATTTTAAACACGTTTTATATTTGATCAAATCCAATTTATAAATTTATTATCAATTATTTAAAATATTTTTTTATAAAATTTATTTAAAATAATTTTATGTAAAATTGATTTTTCATCTATAAAATAAATTTATACACATTCCTTATCAATGAAAACCATTAGCTTAATATTAAATTATTATACTAATTATATGATCTAATTTCTTCCAAATCATTTATATATAATGAATAACTTAATTTATACTAGAAAATATTTATTAGGCATATAATATATTATTGTTTCAATAATATATCTCTTTATTGTATATTTGATCTTACAAAAAATGGATGTCTTATTTATTACGAATTAAATAATACATTTTTAATAAGGAAAAGATATATTCTTATATTTCATAATGTAGTTAGTATTATTCATACTCTCCATTTCAAAGGCTATGTAATTCTTGTCATATCTAAATAATAATATTTAATAGTATATCATAGTTTATTTTTTTCTCAAAATTGGGTGTTGTAAATAAAATAATACATATTTTTATTTTTGACAAAAAAAATCTGGTCAATACAAATATTGATTTATTTGGATTATTTACTATACTTTATTAATTATTCATACAACATGTTTTTTAACAGAATTATACTTGTTTTTTATCCACACATTTTATGAGATAGGGTAATAATGACACATTCATTTGTTACAAAATAATTGTACTTTTTTTATATTTTGGGGACAATAATGTGAGATGATTGAGGTCACTGTGATGTATTTGATTATAATACTTATTTTTAGCGTCAAATTTAGTAACATGTTTCTAATTGGACCCTATATTGAGTTAAAAGGATGCTATTAGTTTATGATTGTGATTTCCAGAAAAAGAGAAGCATGAGTTCAGTGTGACGTGGTTGATGAAAAGACATTATTCTTGGCCTCATCGTTGGCGAGAAGGTGATGAAAGAACCATATCGTGGGTGAAAATATAGTGATATGATTTTATAATGAGCTACACCCTTCAAGAGGAGAGTGAAAAAATTTGGTATAACATGATAACAGATATATAGAAACTCATTGAGTGAGAGGTTATTAACATAAAATAAATTAAGTGATAAGAAATTTTTATTGTGCAGCCTCAGTGAGAGGGTACAAATTTAGAATTTTTTTTGGAAACCAAACTAGAGTTCGAGGGTAGAGTTCAAGATATTTGGGTGTGGTTGAGTATTTTTAGAGGGCCTATATTAAATAATGTTTTTGATATCATATATGTTATGAAAACCAATGTTGATTCATTGAGTTATGGTTGGGGCTTTTGGCAGATAAATACAACATCTATAAAAAGTTTCCATATACACCGAGTGGGGATTCATGGTTTATTATTTAGTAGATATTGGATTGACATGTTTCATTTCATGTGTATCATTTTTTATATTTCATATTTTGTGAGTATCAAAATATTTACTTTCACTATTTATATTAATTTCTAATCAATCAACATAATCACTAGTACATATTGTGTTATGAGGAAATAGGGAATTCGAATAGGATATTGGAATCACCAATACTTTTATATAACACATTTTATTCAATATAAATGGGTATATAACCATGTTAAATTTCCAAATAAGGTATTCCTTGGAGTTGGAAAAATTTTTTAATTCTAATTGGTTATTTAGGACATATATTCACACTTTTTGTTTGGGTAAGTTTGGTATAAGGCCATTTTAGTTTACATTCTAGTTATTTTTGTACATATATTCCCTTTAATGATATATTTTTTAATAAATATAATGAGTTTTGATATACAAAAATATATATATACCAATGATGTTATGTTTTTAATTAACATTAATTATATACATTAAATTATTACATTATATTCATTATAAAAAGGGCTATCATGGATCCAATTTTTTGTCTACTGGTGATTGTAATAATCATTATACAAATAGTACATGAACATGATTATCACATTAGGTAATAACCCATTTTTTTTAAATTTGATAACCTACTCTCCCATTTTTTAATATATGACCTCCCCATTATATTGTGTCCCCTAGAAATTTTAAAGGCATTCCTATAGTCTAGTTTCCCCTCAATGGGGTGTAATTCTGGTAATCATAAATGGTCACTAAAAATGTAATATAGAACGTGTTAAATTAATAAAATGTTAGTTATATGTGGAGGTTTATTTTTTGGAGTTGATAAGTATGATTATATATTTTCTATCCAGAGTGGCTATATATAATACCCACGATTTCTCTGGGTGTCCAATATTAGGACTAGGCGCTCGATTATGAATTAGGTGTCAGAATGATAACCATTGTTTTATTGATGAGACTTGGCATATGTCAATGAGTATATCTATGAGTCCAATTAATTTTTCCTTGGTCATGATTGAGGAATTATTTGGAAATGATTCTTTTTCCAATGGGTGGTGATAATGTAATTCTAAATCGAGATCCACTTTTAATTGAAGATAAATTTAATAAATTTAATATTTTCATGAAATTTTTTGAATGCTGGATTTGACTAATATGTCTTTATGGGGAATATTTGAATTCTGGTAATTATGTTCATTAAATGAACATATAATAATGACTTATAAGACATTATTTATTTGGGGAAACTATGTTTTTATGAATACAAATGTGTTAAATAAATCTTCTATAATTTGGTCTTATATGGTATTGTTTCATGAAATTCATTGTAGGGATGGTGATTTAGAAATGTAGTGAGATTTAATAGTATTGAGAATAAAATGAGAACATGGATCTAAAACATGGCCTGAAATTCACTTTTTATGTCTTCAAATGTGTTTGGGAAAACATATCAAATTTGATTCATTGTTTTTTAATATTTTTTGGGATAGACCATTCTATTACAAGGGGTAGTTGAAAACTAAGGTGGGTTTTGGTTTTTGTAAAATATTTGTATCATTATTTAATAATTAACTAAATTATATGTAAATTTCGATTCTTGTATTTTAGTGATTTTTTCGACAGTGATTTGAAGGGTTTATTTAGGTTCTTTGCTGCTGTGTTGTGTCAGATGTAATAATCTAATGGATTTATTTCATGTGTGAACTAGTTTTCTCAGATATTTTATAAAAGGAACTCTTTGTCTATATTGACTATGATTTCATGGACTATATCTATAAATTGGAGATTGAAATGTTTATAAAATTGTGCTATTGGGATTTTTATTGAAAATTTTCATGTGATCTCTTTTTATTTCACCATTGGATGGATGAATGTTTTAAGGTTCAAATAGATTGATTTTTTATTTTCATACGGGTTAGAAGGGATGAATTTTCCTTTTCTATGTGATTAAAAAATTCATTATTATCATTAATCAGAACTAGCCAATGATAACTATTTCTTATAGTTAACAGGGCCATATAGATGGGGAGATAAACGTTTTTTAATGTAATGTTTTGAAATTAATAAGTAATTTTTTGAAACATATTCATATAATAGTGTTGGTTATGACCAAAATTCTAAGGTGAGAATATTTAGATCCAGAGAGATTAAATAGAAATATCAGAAATAAATAACTCCAGAGGCATGATAGTGTATGGATATAACTCTATTGGAAGAATATTTAGTAGGTACTTCTATCTTTGTGGAATAATGTCATTCGTTTTTTGATTTCCATAGTAGAATCATGTCATGTATCTCAAGAAATAACATGTAATATTAATTATGAATTAATTATTGAGTTTTTGAAGATTATTATTGATGAAGTATAATGACTTATTTAAGATTATTTACCAAAAGGTGTATTTTTCTAACAACCAATGTCATTATGGTGTGGTGAAAATCAAGGGAAATGTTAACTTTTTTTATAGTTAATGGTATTTTATAAGAATAGGGATTTAAATTTAGATTATAAGGGTTGAAAAATATATTGAAGACATTTTATATAATTTTTCGGAGGAATTTTTTTGATGGGTATCATGATAATTTTCAAGTATGATTGGTTTTAATGTATGAAAATCTTAGAATGGTATATTTGCTTGATTCTTGAATTTTTCATGTGTCACAACACCCAATAAAAAATTTAGTGGGTGTTAATGTAGGTAAGCTAATGTGTCATGTGGTTTTGAAAGAGATCAATGCTATGTTTTTATTTTTGGGAGGATACAATATTTTCTTTCGGGAATTTTTTCTTATAATTCTTGAAGTGTTATATTAAATTAGAATAAATTTTTGGTTCATTTTTTGTTTCTTAGTCTTTGGTCAAAAGTTTTGTGATGTAACCATATTCAAGGGTATCACATCCATGTTTTCATTTTGTGTTATTAATTTGTTTATTTTTATACTAGTGTTTATCCATTGGATTCCCACATTATATTTGATGAAAAATTTACATTTTGGGATTGACAGCAGGTGGTGCATGGTTTGTGCACGGTTAGGGGAAATAGTGTAATTTTCCCAAGAAACTGTTCATCCATTTAGAAATTTTGGACCATGGGAAACTACACAGTTTGTCTAGAAATATGGGAAAATGATCTGTAATGTTCCTCTTGGAAAAAAAGGGGTACCGTAGATGAACGATTTAGAAAACCATGATGTAAAAATTTTCATCCAGTAAAAGTAATTAAAATTTAGTTTTTTTGACTTTTTACCTTTTTAGATTTAATCCCTAATCCACTGCTTTTATCACCCACATAGTGTTTTTATCCCAAGGTGCCTCCAACCCTCCTCCCATCAAACATTGATCACATTTTTTGAGGTTATTTTGTTGGGTAATCTTCAATAAATATTCATGTTTGTTGTTTTATTTCTTGATTTCATCTATTTTCATGGGTTTCACATCATCATTCTTAGAGTATCATATATCTAAAAGATTATGTGACCTATATATGGTTATAAATCAATTATGATGACTCATTATTGATTTTATGTGTTCAATATTTCATTATTAGGGTATTATTGTGGCACAATTGTGGTTTCACACCACTTTTCAGAAGATTCCTAGCATTAGGTAGGTGTTTCCATGATTCTACATTGTTTGATGAGTTTGAAATGCTTGATTGGGTTTATAAATTTGTTCATTGTTTGACATATGTGATATAAACTATTATTTGAAATCATTTTAAAAATAATATGGGGTGAAATTTTTTTGTTTAACAGAAAATGGTCATGTTTTGTGGGTTTATCCATGTCGTGATTCTTGGAAGAATCTTTTTCTTTTTGTGTTTTCTACAAGTAGTGGATCTTAACGGTTTTGAGATGTTTATGTATTTAGTGTTTTTTTTCTTATTAATATTTGTTTTATTTCAAGTTTAATTTGATGTTTTTCATCATTAAATTGTTTCATAATTTGTTAATGTTATTTGAAATGTGTTTGAAAATGGATTTTGTATGCATGTGAATTTTAATGTAATTTTATACATGAAAGTGTGGTTTTATTTTTTCATTAACAATGGTAGTGTGTGATTGTAAATTGGTGATACACATATTATATGCAATATGGTAAATCATAATAATGAAGAAACATATGTATCTAGGTGAGAAACTAGGACTAATATGCTAGTGACTCAGAAGATGAAATACCATATTCATATAGTAGATTGATGTTATTTGTCTCAAAAGTATAAAAGTCCATATTTACCTAGTTAAATTTATGATTACAAAACAAATTATATTTTAATGACTAGTAGATACAATTGTAAATTTAGATCGATTCCACTCTAGCGGTTTGTTAATGGGGATATTATGGGTTGTGGTTTGTATATAACATTTCATTATGAACATAGGATTATATTTTCCAATTTTAAGTAGTTTTATAGGTTATTCCCATGAAATTTTTCTTTTTTGTGATATTATATATACTATCAACATAAAAAGTACTTTTTTTATTTAAAAATCAATTCATGGTCCTTTTAAAATAACGTATTTCTTTTTAATTGTTCCATATGAATGTGAGTTTTTCATTTTTTTTATAAATGTCATTTTATATTAAGTTAAAATGATTTATAATGGAATCTATTCATTTTTATGGAATTATTATAGGATTAGTATCACACCATAATTACATATTTGTGTGTAAGAAGACATTTTATGTTTGATCCATTTAAATGATAGATGTTTCCATGTAATGGTGGGTCCAATTTATATTTTTCCACTTATTATTGGTGGTGGTGGTGGCAGCTTGAGTATGATGATACTCTTGTTTCATGTAGGTTTTTGGTTTAGTCTCATTGTTTCCTTTTTTATATTTCTTTTTTGGGTTTGTTTAAAAGATTTAAACCTTCAATATGAATTGATGTACCTTGTTTGGTTATTATTATTAAATTATGTATTGGTTATTTTTTTATAGATTATGTAATTTGGTGAAATTTCACCCAATGTATATTTTAATACCAAGAAACTAGTATCTAGCCCATGGGGATCAGAAACAGCCTTTGGAACCATTCATGGACATGGTCGGGTCAGGATTGATGGCTCCCCATCTTCGTTTTATTTAAAATGGAATTTCAGATAGTCACAGACATATTGGCACAATTTATTTGGAAATAATTCTTGATATACTTGATCATGGACTATAGTGATTTAGGTTTCTTGTTGAAATTATGATTCATAGAAATCAAACATCATGATAGGACATGATTCATCATGGGTTTTCAACATTTTATTTGACTTCTCATCCTCGTGATACATACAAATTATAGACAGTATAATGATATTTACATGGGGTGGATATGTTTGTTTATTTTTTATTTTTATAGAAATAAATTTGGATGTGTATATATTTGTAAATTTTTTTTAAATTAATTATCAATTTAAAAATTTTATGAATGTTTTGTTGACAATTTTATTTTTTGTTTCATTTTCGTATTGAAAAATGCATCCCGGGAGACATCTGATGCATCAAGTAGATGAAGGAAAAGAGTGTTATCCCAGAAAAAATGATCAAAAATTAGTGGAATTAGTGGTTTATACAGTCCTCAATTTGGGTCCTAGAGGAAGTTGTAGTCTATGATAGGATAAAGAATCCAAACCAGGTCCTAGAAATCACATGGATCAGGAGTCACTCATGAATAACCAACATTAATTCTGAGTTAGTATGGAACCTTAATAAGAATAGGGGTGACTTAAGAGGATTATGAGGATTTTCGATTTCATTGACACTTCTTAGGTGTTCATTGTTAAATTCAATTCATTTATGTTTTAAGGTCCCAATTGGATGTTATCGGACTAAGTAATTCAAAATGGGGGCACGAGAATATTGTTTAGAAAGACTTTAATATCCACTTCAATGTGCAGTATTATCCCAAGGTCTTGTATTATGCCATATCAAAGGAGTGTATGAAGTAGATCTAGAGATACCGTTCAACGATGGAATCTACTAATCACATTATTGAGTTATTCGCGTACACACCTGAGATCATATCGAGTGAGAAAATGAAGGATTAATTATTGATGTAGGGGATAGATTTAGAATTCATATCATAGTATTTATTGTTCATGATAAATACATATTCAAAGGTGATCAATCTTGGTATGATGGAAGATATTTATCATAGTTATAAACCATGTTTCCACGGATCTAGGTCAATAGTGAGTGGTGGAAATTTTACAAAGAAGAAGAGAAAAAATGAATAGTAAAGGAAAAACGGAGGTCGTAGTTCAATATATCATTTAATGATAATATTGTGTGCAACTTCTAAACATCGGAAAGTTGTATTCAATTAGTGTGGAAAGGTTAATAAAATAAAAACTACTTCCTAATCTACTCTCATATGATGTCAGTATGGTGTATTTATGGGATACATAGAGGGGTTTTGAAGGGGAACACTTTTTTATTAAAGTGTTATAAGATCTTCGGTTTCTGGGGGGATTTCAACAAATTAAAAATGATCTCGGTCAGTGGAAACATGGTTTGGTGGTCATGGAGGCATGGATGGATCAACATTAAGACAAATTGATGTCATGGATGAAGCGGAATCTACTGTTCATTCTCAAGCTCTGGCTAGGAAGAAAAATCTTCTTGTGGTGGATCGAGTAGTAGTGGAATCAGATGTAGGGATTTCGAAAGTTTGATGTATCGTTATAATTGCATATTCTATATTTATTTCAATATTTAACAATGGTTAAAAATATTATTTTAAATCTACCCACATTTTTTACGTGTTATTTATAAAAAATGAGCTTATACCATATGTGATGGTGTTGGTAACACTACATGGTAAGAAGTGAGAGTAGGGTTTCAGGTGTCTTTGTTGTCCACTCACCATGTCAGGGGTCATGTTGGAATGTTATTTCCTTGTATTGAAGATATAAATTGTTGATATAATACTCTCAATGGATTGTATGGGGTGATATTAGGTGCAGATAAATTTTTATAGCTGGGGAATGAGATTTATTGAACACGATGGCCATCAAAAGTCTATCCTAGGGCATATGATCCTTAGATGCGACATGTTGGAACTCCACATCCCGAATTGTGAAATCATTTTTCATAGAAATTCTCACACATATTTGATTATTATGGTGGTGCTCTAGATAATGTATTACCTCACGCAGTGGATGAGTTCCAAATGATATTCAATTGGTTTTTTCAGGTATTATACTGGTGTGAATAGTGGAGTTCCTAATTTGTTTGGTGCTGGTAACAATGTTGACATTTATTCCATCAATCAATATTTTCCACAATAAATTGAGGTAATTAAAGGGATAAAATGATGAATTGGAATTCTAAGAATTCATTCACTTCTATATCTCACCATGGTTCTCCCGATTTCTATTCGTGAAAAGGATGACCCATGTCAATGATTGGGTATTTTTTCATATGTTAAATAATATAACAATTAAAAATAAGTACATTTTTTCCCAAATTGATTTTATTTTAAATCTTCATAAGGGTGATGGTGGTGTTAAAAAATTGGCATTCATTCTGGGTATCACGATGTTACATTTAGAGAGTCAAATGTCCAAAAATTAGAATTCTAATGTATGTATGAATATTTTTGGAACCCGATTATGCCCATTAGGTTAAAAAACATCTAGTGATTTTAATGGATCTCATAAATATTTTTTCATCACTATAGTGACTATTTTGTTCTTGGTATTCATGGATAACAACATGGTCTATTCTGGAACCAAGGAGGAGTAGAAGAATCATTTGAGTATTGTATTGAGAAATATTTGGGATCATTGTATCTATACCAAATTCTTCAAATGATCCTTATAGATCAAGTAGGTGATGTTTTTTGTCTACATAATCTTAGAGAAAGTGGTTTTGGTGGACCCTAATAATATTACTGTGGTGAGGTAATGGGAGAATTAAAGGAATAACTTTGAGTTCAGAATTTTTTTGGGAATGGAATGGTATTACAGTAATTTCCATCAAGAATAATCTTAAATTTGTAAACCATTATAGTGATCACCTAGAATGGAGTGGTTTTTAAATAGAGAGTAGAGTTTTATACATCCACTAATGAGCTTAAGAGGTAACATAACACTACCCATTTTTTCATATTTCTTGAATTTGAATGGGGTTACATGGTCTATTTTTATTCCTCATGTATGGGCCTTGGATGGTTTATACTAAATAAATATCACATTGTGGCTTATGGTTCATACCATCTCAAAAAAACAAGACACAATTTACACAAACCATTACCACAAATATGTTGTGGTTAATCTTGAATTGATGATGTGGTGTCATTATATTTTTGGGGAGAATTTTTTTTATTATGATCATACAATTATAGTCTAAATTTTCTACCAAAATCATCTAAACAGAAAGTTGTTTCATTAGGTTGACTTCCATTAGTGGTTTAATTTTATAAATTCTACACCCATGGTAAATGGAATTTTGTAGAAGAATCCTTCAGAAGAGTGGCTTCAATATTGTTTTGATAGAGTTCTATGAGGAGTTGAATATTAAGGGAATGTTATCAAAGATACACTTATATACAATGGATCCTAGTAGTGTTAATTTATTGGCCAATGTCCAGATTACACCTTCCATTATAAATTATATTCTCCCAGAGGAGAATGATTATGCATTGTCCCTATTTAATAATTGTGGGAAAAAACTTTTGATTGGTCATTGTATCATGAATGAGTTTTGTACTTTATATGTTTTTACCTAGATCCTTTTTCATTGGTGAAGGTTTTATAAAGGATAACCATCATTCTTTATTGGTCCTTCATCTTGGTTCTACTAAAATGAACTATGATGTGTTTCAACCTTTCTAGTGTCTAGGAATGTGGTGGTATGTAGATGATTTGTTATCGCAGGGTTATACATTTTGTCAGATAATAGAAGAGAACAAAATGCTATCTATTTTCCTTCATCCACCACTCATTCTTAAATATATGTGGGACAAAGAGGCCATGGAAATAATTTTTTATATCCTTATACTACCAAGGGAAAAATGATATTTATGTTGTGATTTATGGGCTGAAAAACTATTCCCATTTATTTCATATTAGAGTTTCAACTACTGTGGATGCGTTGGGATAGATGAATGTTTAGGAGGCTGTGAGGCTTCATGGTGTGCTATTGTAAATTTCCTTAGATAGGTACCCTTGTATAATCTTAGGGTTTTGTGAATGACTTCATAAGGTTATGGGGTCACTTTTTATGATGATTACGACAAACCAACATAAAGAATATGGTCATATGGAGTGGGTGAATTATATTTTGGAAGACATGGCCCGGTCATGAGTGTTGGATTTTAGGGGTTCATTGGATAACCATTATAGAATGTTTGAGTTTTTATATAACAATTGTTACTAATATTTAATTATAATTGTTCATTTTGAGGTTCTCCATGGTGATCCAAGTCTGTTTACCAAGTGATGGGATGGGGTGGGCTGAGGGCTCAGTGTTGGTATGAATCTTTGATTAAGAGACTTATGATATGGTCAAATTGATTAAGAAATTTTGGTAGATATATTAGAGTCTCTAACAGACATATTCTGCTCAGAGGCATATAACATTGGAATAGTTTTCAGTTTCCAAGTGTTCATGAATGTGGCTCCTCCCTTGGATCATCACCAATTGGGTAAGAAAAGGATGTTAATTCAATTGTATGTTAGAGCATTTGAGAATACAGAACATTTTAGTAAGAAATATAACCTCGACATATCTGATGTATTGAATTGGGATTATTTGGATATGGAGTTTGACATGTCGATGTTTGAAGGGCCAGTTTAGACTATATATTTCCATGTGAAAGTTCATTGATGGAATTATATTCCATTGGATCAAGTTATTTTGAATAATAGTAAGGATATTCAATAGAATTGGGAGATGATTTCTATGGTTGAGGTGGAATATCTATTTCTTCTCCCATCATTTTTCAAGTTGAATTTTCATATACAAAATTTTTTCCTAGTGGGGAGAATTGTCACATCCATTTTTAAATTGGGTGGTATTAATTTATTTATTTTTAGTCTAATGATTATACATGGGATTTCACACATATATTTGAGATTTTTTTTATTTTTATCTTGATATTAGGTGGAACATGGTTTGTCACGATTCTTGAAAACTGTGCACCTTTACGATAAAATCAGTGGACCATTTTTCATTTTGGGCAGTTGTAAACTTCATTGTTTTGATAAGATTTTTGGAACCATGTCGAGGGTGGGCATCTATGAGGAATTAACCTATCTGATTTTTAGGGGAGCATTATTTCCATTATGTTTGGAAAATGATATGTCCTATCCAGGTAATTAACATTTTATGTTTTTTGCTTTTTTTCTTGGCAGATTATAACGCAAATGAACCCCGTTTTTTCGCAATATAGAATTTCTATCCCTTGGAACCTATAATGCTTCACAATTTTGCCTTGGACCACCTTTTTTGTAGTGATTTTAGTGGGTAGTATTGTATAAACATTAAATTATGTGGTATTTATTCGTATTTTATTCACTTTTAGGGTTTCTATTCTCCCTTCTTGGTGGTTCAAATATCTATAATATTGGGTGAACAATTTAAGGATAAATATTGATTATTAGGTTAAAACAATACTTTTTTATTCAATCGTGACTTGTTAGGTTAATGTGGTTGCACTGTTGTGAGTATTAATTAAATTTCAGGATATTTCCATGCTTTGGGTATCTGGTTCCATGATTTAAAATAAAGGGATGAGTTTAGATTTCATGTCTGATTTAATAAATGTGTTCAATGTTTGAAATTTGTGGCGTAAAATATGTTTTTATAATTTTTTGCAAAGCATATGTAATGAAGGTTAATTTTTTAAAGGAAAATATTCTTTGTTTGTGTGTCCATCATTTTTTTCATTCTAGGAATCATGTTATGAGTTATGTGTGTAGTGTGAAAGGTGATTTTGAAATTTTTTGAGATGAGTATGTCTTCAATGTGATTTTTTCTAATGTAAATTTGATGTGATTCAAATTTACTCAAATTTTACCTTAATGAAAATGTTTTTGATAAATGTGAAAGTGATGTGAAATAAGTTTTATTATTTATTAGGGGTGCGTGAGAATTTGAATGACATTTCTATTATTCTAAAGGGGGTTTTTATTTGTTTATTCACATATCTCTTGTGCTCATGTGAATGTTGTGATACACATATGACATTAGAAATGGTAATTTAGCATAAAGGTTAAAATTTTGTATTATGTGGGTAACTAAAACTAGTATACAAGTGACTAGAATGTGGAAAACATGAATTATTATCATGGATTAAATAAAGTAGAATATCGAGTGGAAAATCTCGGATTCACAAAGTAGGATTTATGATTGAAACACAATACAAAAATTTGATAATGATTTGTTTCCACTAAAAATTTGTTTAGATTACTCTCTAGTCGCTCATGCATGGGTACACTAGGGGTATGGATTTTTATAAAACATTTCATTGAGATATGATATTTTTAATCTTCCTTTTTATCTAGTTCTTTTTGTTTTCTCTTGGGACATAGTTCTATATAATCGTATCGTACCTACCATCAACATAGTGTGACCTTTTTTTTAATTAAAAATAAAACAATCCTCTATTTCAACTATATTATTCCACTAAAAATGATTTTTGATAAAAGTGAATGTTTTTAATTTTATTAACCCATAATGTTTTATATTCATAAATTTTTTTGATTTGAATTTTTTTCAGTGGGGATTCATCATATGGAATTTCGATAAAACCATCCTTAGAACATTGGGTTTAAGTAGAAATTTTTATTTACGAACCAAGGAATATTAAAATATGATGTAGTGATGGTGGATCTGGTTTCTAATGATCCACATCATGCAGGTGACAGTGGATGTGGTGTGAGGTTGGTCATCCTATTAATTAAACTAGGTTTTTGGGATAGAGTCGATATTCTATTTTTTGTTTCATCCCATTGGGTTTTAGGTTAAAATTTTTAAACCCTGAATATATTAATTGTGGTGAATTTTTTTTATTATTTATTTACTTTTTATTTTTCTTGTATCATTATGATTATGTGATTAGATGAAATCATTATAATATAATATTGTCATACCCATGCACGAATTTTTAGGTCATGCCACAAATGGGGTCGACTATTGGGTATTGTGAAATCCCAATATGGATTGTGTGAAAGGATTTTTGTGAATGATGTGTAAATTAAAATATTGGTTCTACCTTATAAAAGGTTAGTCTCTTTTTTAATTGTCCCCATGATTAAGGTACATTATTTGTTGACTAGCAGATTACTCATAAAACATCAATATATACTCTTTCCTCTGTGCATATAGATACCTGAGTGTCCTACCATATTTTATAAATTATTTAGGTATTTATACCTATGATATATAAGGGTCAACAAGTGTATAATATTGTGAAATTGGCTTTGTATTGTGATGTCCATTGATATGTAAAGGTATATGTTTTGATGAGTAATTGTAAATTTGTGATATGTATCTTATAACATTGGACCCCCCTTTAGAATTATAAAATTAAATAATTGATACCTAATGGTTAGAAATGGTAATGTCATGGAATATTCCAATTTAATATAATTTATTGTTACATTTATACATATGATTTATCATGAAATCATGTTACAATAACATATGTATTTTACAATCTATTTCTATCCACCAATTTGAAAATATGATTTATGTTGGAGGTCCTATGATATGTAATTTTAGCAAGTATGATATGTAAGGGTTCTAGAAAATGAAAATTTTGATGGAAGATGTGTCAAGGGTTAATACATAGTAGTCATTCTGAGTCACATCTAAAAAATAGGATTACTTGTAAGAGCCCTTATTTTAGTTAATCGACGTTTCTAGTGACAGGTGAATGTTTGTAGTACACATGGGTTCCACTATGGGTATGGTTTGTGGAAGATTCCAAATTTAACATTATTGGGTTTTTTTATATTTAAAAAATATATTTATTTGATAAATAAAATATGAAATGTGGCATTCCATTCATACTATAAAATTTATATTTATTCATAGGTTTTCTTTACTCACATATTCTAATATTCATCTAGAAAAAAAATTTTGGATTAAAATCTATTCCATAAGAACGTTATTGTAGGTCATAATTGGGGTTTTAGATAAATGAAAATTGTTTATTGTTTATTATTATCACTTAATTATATCTCATTCATATTTCCATTTTTCCTTTCATTTATCGATTACTCTATAATTTTGATATATTTTCAAAATATTAGATTAATTATCATTAATGTAATATCCTTTAGATTTTAAATCTATGTTCTATATTTCTTTATCCGAATGAGTTTGGTGGTCTTTACATTTTTATTCCACCTAATAATTTAATTATTCTTCATATGTTTATTTGTAGAACCCCCTTATATAGTACCCTAGAGTTGGTGTCTACATTATTAAATTGGAATATAACACAAGGCATCATATCACGAAGTAAAAAATAACATACTATTATTTAAAAAATAGATATATACATGATTCCTATAATTCACGTGAATAAAAACAAATTACAACATATTTTTTAGAATACAATTATTCCCCCAATTGTATCATTACTTTTTCAAACATTATACACATCATGGATATTTTAGGAAGGAAAAAAAGGGTTAGATCAAATTACATGTATGGGTTAAGAAAAATAGACGCATTCATGAATAAATGATAATCATCAAAATATAAAGGTATACAGATGAACAGACATTCAACAGAAATATTATATATATAAAAATCTAGTTTGAGATTAAAATAAATGGAAAAAGAGGCATTTAATGAATAACATGACTATAATAAATAGACAAGGCGTAGTCATAATCAGAAAGTATTTAATTTAAAATAGAATCCTCTAAATTAATAAATTCCTAATGAAGTAAATATAGATAAAAATCATAGTTAAACATCAGGGATAATAAAAAATTATTTCTTAATGAAGGAAATTATTAATTATTGAATGTTCTTTTTCCCTAACACATTATACGTCTACAGTTAAGATATATCCCCAAGATATATTTAAACATCTAGGTAGAAACCCATTAAATTAGGCTATCCAACTATTTCTTTTAATGATACTGTTGATTATTCAAGTGTATATCTATAGTAGTTCCCAACACATGTCTTCAATGTCCCATGATTTCATTATATATATATATATATATAAATATATATTAAATTTAAAAACATTTTTCTATAACATTATGTATTTTTATTGAGTTAAAAATGTTGATTTATCAATATTTTTCTACATAATCAAATGATTCTTAATGAAGAACACTCTATGTATAATTAATATACAGTTTATGGAATACTGATATACATGATAAATAGTATTCATATTCAAGGAAAATTCAATGTGTAATGATTACCGGAACAAGAATACCTCATTAAGATGTTATTCAATACAAAAATTAATCAATGATGTGATTCTAATACCATCCATGTTCAAAACAATCATAAACCTCCCAGAAAAGTAATTAGGATGGTACAAATAAAAAATATATCAAGTGTAGTATTTGTAAGATGATGGTTTTTTATTAATTAATATAAATATCATGAAAATATAATTTATAATATTATAGAATATAATTTCATTACTATTTATAAAATTATTTTTTGAAGCATAAAATATTATAAAAATAATATTCATTGAAAATAAAAATTAAAAACATTATATATTTTAGAATTCAGATTAATTTACAATAATAATTAAAAACTAATAATTTATAGAATATTAGTGATGAAATTTTCATTTAAAATAAAAATTGAAACAATTTTAAGATGTATCAATGAAATAACAGTCATGTTGGTGGGTAATTATGTACATGACATACTAATTAAAAAGAAAATTACCTTTACATTATAAAGGGAGTAAAAACATTAGTTGTTAGTGGAATTATAAGAAAATTTTCATGAAAAAAATAAAAAATTAATATTGTGTAATATTTTTTTAAATAAATAATTTTTAAAAGAATGGCGGTATTTTTTAAATTTTTTATAGAAATTTGGTTTTGTATGAAAAATATTTACTGATCGACGAGAAAATTGAAGTCATATTTTCATGAAGACATTTTTTAAATTATACATCGTATTAAATTGTGTAAAAATTGTATTAGTACATGAAAATATAATGAATAACCATATATTAATGAAATTGAATATATTTTTTAGATAATGGTTGAATACATTCCATCAACTAAAATTTTATAATAGACAATCATTGATGAAATTATATTTTAAAATAAACCCTTACAATGATCATTACATTTATTAGGAACTGTTGAATGAATCAATTGTGTTTATAAATTTTAATTCAAAATAAAATTACTGTAAATATAATAAATTTTAATTGAAATTCAATATACCCATAATATTTTAATATTGAATTCAATGAAAAATGATAACAACCCAATGAAATGAAATTGAGTAGTGAAATTACTTAGAAATTATTAATTTCATACCAAATCAACATTATGGAAATAATAAAAATAATAACATTGAATACAATGAATTATTAAAAAATCATCACATAAAATTTCACGATGAAATATATGTGCAATATAATTGAATGTAGCTACATAACATTATAATCTGAGTCAATGGCATGAAATCGAGATAAAATATTTTACCTTATTTATCCTATTACCTCGTCATGATTTATCCTTCTATATAGTTTTTAAACATATAATTAACTTATTATAGAACTGTATTAAAATTTAAAATATCTAATATTATCCTTTTATAGAAACTTATAAACCATTCATTAATAATTTTTAATTATTCTATTTGTTTCATGTTTAAATTTTCATGATTTATTATTCATTAATAGACATAAAATTTCATGTTTCATTGAATACTGTATAGTTTAAAGATCTCTAGTTTAATAAAAGTGACATAGTTATCATATCAATCATACCATTAATAATAAAAATGTATAATGGGTTTGAGAAATGATTGATGTAATTATCAAAGAGATGGTATATCGTATGTACGCATGGGTAAAGATTTCATTGCTCAATGATCATTATAGAAAAAATGAATCTAATATTTTAAATCTATAAAATTATAATAATATGTATAATAAAAATGGGTTTATTTAAATATCTATACTGATATCATCTATGGGTGTGGTGTTTAAAATAGAGTCACATCATTTAATGAATGTGGTGCTCCACACGTACATGAATGACAACATCATTATTCCGTGACTGTATGGCATGAAGCAAGATGATATATATTATATATTAATAATGATTAATATATTATTTATGTCAAAATTATTTAATTTTTACACAATTTAATATTTCATATTATCCTTATTACTTTTCATGTAAATCGTTAGTCCAAAAACGATTGATATCGCATTGCGATGTAGTAGTTCATCGTACACACAAGTAACATTATTATATCACCTATATAATGGAATGTAAATAATTATATATTATATAATAACTAAATAGGTATAATTATTTTATAAATATCTTATATTTACATTAGATCCATCATCATACTCATATATGAATGGTTGTAATGGAAAACATGAAAGAAACCAGTTCATGAGGAGGTAGTCCACCATACATATGAATGGTGATTCTATAACCCATTTTATTGAACGAGATTTGGTTTTTAGTTATTAAAAGATTATATCAATTTTTTTTATATTTTAGAGTAATATTTTATTATATTAATATTTAATAATTAAAATTGAGGGATGTATAGGATTAAATAAAAAATTGATCATTGAAAAATAAATCATCTTCTTCGGGTATTCTCCTTAGGACTGCATCAATGCCTTCCATGAGTGGATTTAATAACATAATATGGATTATAGGATGAGTAATCGGAGGTTTGGAAGTGATTTTATTAGGAATCCGATGAACCAAAAGGGTCTTAAGTTGTGAATAAAAGAGAAGATTGGTGGCCCTGGCCTTTTAAATGTAAGGGTGAGTGGAAAAATTTTAATATAAAAAAGTATACAATTTATCCACATTTAATTATTGTTTCAATGACCAGTAAATGGACCATTGCTGTTATTATATGGTAAACAGTAGAAATATTTCAAACTATTATATTTTAGGCATCTTTTTATGTTATTTTAACCATTAATTTTTTAGGATTATGACATATAAATCCATTTATAACATAACAAAGATAAATAATTTATTATGTTAACACATATCATTTTCCTAAAAAATTACATAGAAATTATTAGATAATATTAATTATTATGATTCCAAAAATAGAATACATTATTTGTATTAAAATAATATAAGAATAAAAATAAAATTTATAATTTATATCGCTTATATAAGGAGAATTTGTTCATAAGATTACAATGTTTTAATATAAAAAATCAATATGAAAAATATTAAAATGATATAAATTTGAATAGTTTATATATAATTTATCTAGTTTGACATAAAAAACAATTAAATATATAATTTATATTTATAGGTAATATAAAAAAATGATGTATTCAATTAAAATTTATTCTTTTCACTGTTATTAGAAAATAAAATTTTCCATAAAAATCACCATTATTTAACCTAATCAAATATAGTTATTAAAAATAAATATTGTATGTTAAATTTTAAAATTAAATTATCAACTTATTTTAAAATTATTTTGATATTATGTCTGTGAACAATAAATAAAATATATTTTTGAAAAATTAATTTCCCATAATATATTTCATTTTATTTTAAATGATTATAATATTATTGAAAACTAGTTGATAACCATTTTTAAAAAACAATTAAACCATATACATATTAATATTTATTTATAAATATTTATTAACCCAATTTAATGAAAATTTTATAAAGGTATACAATGGTTAAATTAATTTAGAATTGAGGATGTGCGTTCCAAAATAAATGTATGATAATAAATTTAATGAAATATATTTTGGGGTTAGCTTTAGATCAATCTTTTGTTTCTTAAATAATATCAAATATAAAATTAATCTTCTATAAATATAGGGTAATACTCTCTTACAATCTCCATTAAACTGTTTCCTTATAATTAAAACATTATGTTGTTAATCTAGTAATTTAAATTTTGAAATATCATTGTAGAAAAATGCATATTGTAAAATAGTTATTTAAATAACCTATTTATTAAAGATAATGTGAAAGTAGAATGTTAATTTTTGTAACACATAACATTGTTTCTATATAGATAAACATTAGTGTAACATCCCAAGTAAGTAATGGATAATATAAATTCCTATCTATGACTTTTTATGAATTATATAGTGTTTTATAGGCTTAATATGAGAGTAAATCCAATCTTAAGCATAGAATTCTCTAATATTTTTAAAGGATTGTTTTACCGGCTTTTGATGGAAAAACATTTTTAAATCAAACTTGATATAATTAAATAATCTATATTTGTCAAAATAAACGTATTATTTAGGATTTAGACATTGAAATTTACTTTGGAAATTTTTTTGGTATTTTTATGACAATGTTCATTTTTTAATGAATAGTGAAAAATACTGCATTTTAATTCAAAACTGATTTTTCATCTATTTTACATATATGGTTAGATTATTTTTTTAATTGGTTATAAAGTGTAAATAGAATATATTTTTACCATTTAAAAAAATTTGGTCATTGGGATTAGTTTCACTTTGTAATTGGGCATAAACAAGTGCCAAACTTGTCATTGAAATTGTTTCAAAAAAACCCGCTATTTGTTTTGACAACAAGAATTATATTTAAATTAATTATTGCAATTTCTGTGTTTGGAATTTGGTAAAATTGATTCCTTATTTATAATCCAAAGGTCTAAATTATGTAATTAAGACTCTTGTTTTTGGACATTATGAATAGTAACAATGGTAATTATCTTTAATTATCGTGATTAATTAGTAATTGGGTATTTAAGGGTAATAAAATAAAATCATAATAATACAAAATGACACCAAAATGTTTCCTAATTCTACTGATTGTGTCATGGCCGACCATGGGATGCCTTGTTCCAAACATTGGGACCCCATGGAATCACTTTTGTGTGATAGTGACACATTATCTTTTAATTTTTAAATAGTGGAGAATGTCACAAAAGATTGTATCATGCAAGTAAAACAATTTTAATTTTGTGTGTGTAAATTATATCATAGACTATAAATACTCATTAGAAATAAAAAAATATTTCATACATCTTTATAATTTGTAGACATTAAATAAATTAATTTATTTATGATATCATGATGATGCAGCGATTACCTCATTAATTAACGATTTAAATACAATAAAAAGATAAAGTAAAATATAAGACTTGTACTTGTCAAAGACCTATTGGATGAGTATATTTCTAACACTTACCAACGTATCCTATAAATATATCAATTTGGGACCTTTTAAATCTGAAACTCATTTTAAAATAAAGTAACATTTCTTGGCTTTCCAAAAGTGCCCCTCCTCCCTCTAATACAAGCCCCCCCCCCACCTCTACCTCCTTAACCACACCTCTCAAGCCATTGGCCCAACAAAGATCTTATCATTTTATCTCCCCACATCCTTCTCTTCATCCTAGAATCCTTACCATAGGCAGAAATCTCTTCAAGAAACCCTTTTGTTACAAACCAAGAGGAGTTACCCGATTTAATGGTAAAGTCTTCTCTAATGTTATTTTGTTTTATTCTGTTTCTCCAACCCCCTAAACAACTTTTATTCATTTATTTTGTAAAAAAATCAGTATATTAAATATACTAGTATTTT
Organism: Viscum album; assembly: GCA_963277665.1. Classification (NCBI taxonomy): domain Eukaryota; kingdom Viridiplantae; phylum Streptophyta; class Magnoliopsida; order Santalales; family Viscaceae; genus Viscum; species Viscum album. Next base: position 1,883,337,666 of record OY728136.1, read on the forward strand.
TTATAATAATGATTCGAGATACACTTATACACACCATCGTCTAATGGTTAAAAAACATACTGTTTTTGTGGATGGAGAATTTCTGCCTCACGAAATGATGATTGTTCAATATTATTTTAACACCTTTAAAGGTGGCCATTAAGATATCACTATATTTATATATTATATATAATATGTTCATATTTTCCTGATTCTTCTTTATTTTTCATTTATGGCATAACTTTATGGTTTCCATTATTTGTAAACGCGATATCTTCATTTTAGGAAGTGCGGACTTCCGCCCCCTCAAAGTGATTTGATTCATTAATGCCATATGTGGGACGTATTAAGGATGGAGTTAATGATATTATATATGATATTACACGTGAATTATAATATACCTTTATATCATTATGATTTCACTCCATTAAGTAAGAAATAGAAATTAGAGTAGCGTTCATGCGTACGTTCGGCTTACCGTCTCCATGAACGGTGCATTTAATTTATTACCTCTAAATTTTATGTAATATTATAAATGCATGTATATATACTAGATATATATGATATATATGATATCAACATCATGAGTATAATTCTGGATATAATGAACCTTTTACCACATGAACAACATTTAATTATAATAAGTCCATTTTTTGCTCAAGTACCAAGGATCGACAAAACGACGGTTATTAACTTAAATAATTAAATATTGTTCCTAACATGGTAATAAGTAATATAAAAGGAATAATTAACTTGTAAAATGTTCTTAAGAAAGAATAAATTAACTCAAGTTTATTATTTAGGAGATTAAAGAATGATCCAGTCAAGTCGGATACGAGGTATGGGACTTCATCTCAATCTCCATTCATTGAGGAATATTTTCTTTTATACATGACTTTATTTTATACGGTGTATAAAACCCTTTGAATTTTACATTTATTCAAAAGGAATCTTTTTTTATATGAAGAGTTTTACTAAATGACAAAAGGGAATGTTTTTGTCGTACATATGCGGCGACAACGAATTCTCCGCCGCCATTACCATTATTTGAGTTTCGGATTCCTCTACAAGACATAACTTTTTTTAAAATGAAAAATAAATACCGTGATTTACTTTTCTATTATTTTGGTATTGAAAATGGTTTTCATAATTTTTTTATTATATAAATGTGTTGTATTGATATCTTCTTATTGAAATGAGGAAATGTTATGTTTCCTTTATGCATATTTTATGTGATACAATTATGTTATGGTTCTTGGGAATTGTTTATGAAGACGGGTGGTTCCGTGATAAACTAATAGTGGGTGAGCCCGATATAGCTCTCCAAAGGAATGGGTAATGAAAAGGGGTTAAACTTTATGGTTTCTTCGATGATATTCAGGAAATATACTGTGATGGGTATTCCAAATGTAACCATGAGGGTTACTCCCTACGTAAGAAAGTTATGAATGCCTCAAGTTACATTTATGTCTTATGATTTCTATGACTTATTCATGATTTGATGTGGTATGTTAAAATGATTATGTTTTATTGTTAAATTATGGTTTCAATGATTTTTATGTATACATGTACAAATGTTTCCTTTTCGAATTTTTATATCCCTTACTAAGCTTTTGATGCTCATCCCATGTTTTTGAAATGTTTTTCACAGGTCAAGGGAAAGGTACATGATGTGATGGTGGTTTCAAGGAAGTGTCAAGAAAGAATCCATTTTTTTTAATATGTTATCGTTGATGGGGAAAAGGAGTGTTATCTATTATTTAACCACTTTGTTTAAATGTGGAATGTAATGCATGATTTATTATCTAATTCTCTAAAACTATAAACTTGAAAACATCCTCAATGTGTAATCTTTTGATAACTCAAGATTATGTAGTGTTTAAGGTTGGGTCCTTATAGTTGGTATCAGAGGTCGTTTTAGATAAATTTAGGAGTTATAAATCTATAAAATGAATATCCAAAAATATTTTTTATGGTCAAATTGAAATGATATAGCATTTGAAGATTACCATGTTACTTCATATAAGTCATGTTTGTTCAGAATGGTTTTCCATAGAGGAAACAGGGAAGCAGTGCTAGGAAGGGATACAGAATGAAATGACCTTACTAATTAGCATAATGATATGGTCAAAATTGGAACTGAACAGTTTGTTGTAGTAATGGTTCAATTGACTCAAGTGATAAATAGTGGTGGTATCAATGCACGAGATCATCCAGATCAACCATAGAGGAACATGTCAGTGGTGGAACATTTCATGAGGCATCATCCCCCATCATTCAGTGGATCATCTGAACCTGTGCAAGTTGAAGGGTGGATTAAAGTAATGGAGAAGATTTTTGATGTCATAGGGTGTTCAGAAAATCAAATGGTTGGTCTTTTTATTTACCATTTCGAGGGTGAAGTAGATCGGTGGTGGTCGATGGTTAAAAATATCAAGGACACTGATGATATTGATGCTCTTGACTGGGATGAATTCAATGGTATGTTTCTTGAGAAATATTTTCCTAAGGCTGTTCGACTTAGGATGGAAAACCAATTCTTGGAATTGGGGCAAGAGGACGACTTAGTGGCTGCATATGAAGAAAAGTTCAATCCATTGGCAAGGTATGCTCCAAATTTTATTCGGGACCTTGATAGTAAAATCAATCATTTTTACTCAGTATTAAAGCCAAAATATCAAAAATCATTAGCTTCGCGTGAGTTCAAGTGTCATCAAAAGCTTGTTCGATGTGCTGAGATGGTGGAAACGGAGTTTGCAGATGATCAAGTGTTCTATAACAACCAACAGAAGAGGAGACCTAGGAGGTAGGAGAAAGGGATGAATTCTTCAAAAAGGTTTGACTGTATGAAAACTAAGTCTCAAGTTTCTGATAAATGTGGTAAAAGGAATTATGGGGAATGTCTTCTGAATTCTGGAAAGTGCTACCGATGTGGTAAGACGGAAAATAAGGCTCGTGATTGTACTGAAAAAGATCAGGGTGATGTTAAGAAAAAATTTGATTTATAGTTAGTGAAATGTTTCAAGTTCAATGAGATGGGTCACTATGAAAATGGGTGTCCAACAAAGAGCTCAAGTGATGGGAAGCAGTTAGACTATAAGCAGAATGGGCTGGTGAAATCCTTTGAAACTACTTCAGTAGATTTTCGGCCATCAAATGATGTGGTATCAGGTACATTGATTGTTTTTTCAGATTATGACAGTGTGTTGTTTTATTAAGGGTCTACACATTCCTTCATCTCTGAATACTTTTCTAGTAAAATGGGAATACCATCTCAAGAAATGACTCCTGAAGTTGTGGTATAAACACCTGGGTGAAATGTTGAGACAAAAAGAATTTATAAGAATCTTCCTATCCTTATCTGTGGAAAGAACCGACATGAAAAACTTATTGTTTTACCTCTAGTTGAGTTTGATGTTATCTTGGGTATGGATTGGCTCTCTATCTACCATGCTAAGAATGATTGTAGAGCTAATGAAGTTTTTTTTCAGAAAGACATTCAGTTTGTGTACAAAAATGAACCATTACTATTGCAAACATATCAAGAGGATGAGAAACTTGTAAAAGATGGAAATGAATATTACCTTGCACATATTGTTGAAAATAAAGGAACTGTTCAGATTAATGATGTACTAGTTGTAAATGAGTATCCTGATGTTTTTCCGGATGAGTTTCGTGGAATAATACTAGATTGGGAAATTGAATTTACTATTGACTTAGTTCCTGATGATAAGCCAATTTCAAAACCCCCTTATAGAATGGTTCAAATTGAACTTTTAGAGTTGAAGGGGAAATTGCATTATTTATTAGAGAAAGGTTTCATTCAACCTCGCACATCACCATGGGGTGATCCTATCTTATTTGTTAAAAATAAAGATGGTTCTATGAGACTTTTCATTGATTATAGAGCATTGAATAACATAACTGTTAAAAACAAATATCCTTTGCCTCATATTGATGATTTGTTTGATCAGCTCCAGGGAGCTCAGTTTTTTTCAAAAATTGACCTGATATCGGGGTACCATCAGTTGAAGGTAATGGAATTATATGTTCAAAAGACCGCTTTTCGTACGAGATATGGCCATTATGAATTTGTAGTAATTCCTTTTGGGTTGACCAATGCACCTGCTGTATTCATGGACCTTATGAATAGAATTTTCCATGAGTTCTTGGATAGGTTTGTGGTTGTTTTCATTGATGATATTTTGGGGTTTTCTAAAATTAAAGAGGAGCATGATAGTCATTTAAGGGTCATTTTGAAAACCATAAAAGAAAAGAAATTGTATGTGAAATTCATCAAGTGTGAGTTTTGGTTGCAACAAATTTCTTTCATTGGTCACATTGTTTCTAAAGATAGGATAACTGTTGATCCTACAAAAACAATTTTTGTTTAAGAATAGCCTAGACCTACCAATGAAACTGAGATTCGTAGCTTCCTTGGTTTGGTAGGCTATTACCAAAGGATTGTTAGAAATTTTTCCTAGTTATCTAGTCCAATGACTAAGATACCTCGGAAGGGTGTTATGTTTATCTGGACAAATGAATGTGATGATTGTTTTCAGGAGTTGAATAGAAAATTAGAGAATGATCTAGTTTTGGGACTACCTTCCTGGAATGGTGAGTTTGTTTTCTACATTGATGCTTCATTGAAAGGACTTGGTTGTGTCCTAATGCAGAACGATTAGGTAATTACTTATGCTTCACTTCAGTTGAAAAATAATGAGGTAAATTACCCTACATATGATTTGGAATTAGCTGATGTTGTTTTCGCATTAAAAATTTGGAGGCATCATTTGTATGTTAAAAAGTGTGAAATATATACTAATCAAAAAAGTTTATAGTATATATTCACTCAGAAAGAATTGAACATGAGACAGAGGAGATGGATAGAATTAATCAAGGATTATGATTGTACAATTCATTACCATCTGGGAAAATAAAATAAAGTGGCTGATTCTTTGAGTCAAAAATGTAATTCTTCATTAACAATGTTGCATTTGGAATGTGATCCTCTGGTTATGGTTTTGATGAACTTTGGCATAGAAGTTGTTGGTGTAGGATTCCATTCTGTTTTGATTCTGGTATGAGTTAACTATTATCTATTATAAAGAATTAAGCAATCCCAGAAGCAAGACAATGAGTTGCTGAAAAAGGAAGAGATGGTTCAGAAGGGTAAGCTATCGGAATTCAACGTTGATAATGATTGTGTTTTGGGATTTGGGACGAAATTGTGTGTGCCATATGATTCACAGTTGAAGAGAGAGTAGTTTTTTGAAGCTCATAGTTCTCCTTTTTCAGTTCATCCAGGCAGTACTAAGATGTATAGGGATATTCGGGAGTACTACTGGTGGGATGGAATGAAAAAATATATTTATGATTTTACTATGAAGTGTTTAAATTGTCAACAGGTTAAAGAAGAACTGATGTTACTGAAAGGAATGATTCAACCTTTACCAATACCATAGTGGAAATGGGAGAATATATCCATGTACTTCATAGTGGGATTGTCGAAGACACCTCGAGGTAATAATGCAATCTGGTTTATTATTGATCGCTTGACTAAATCTGCTCATTTCCTTACTATACGAGATATGTTTTCCCTAGATCAACTTTATTATTTGTATCTTAAATAGATAGTAATGTTGAATGGATTTCCCATCTCCATTGTATCTAATCGTGATCCCAAGTTCACTTTTTTCTTTTGGAAAGGCGTTCAGAATTCTTTTGGTACTCAAATAAATTTTAGTACAGCTTTTCATCCTCATTTAGATGGGAAGTCAGAACGAACGATTCATACCTTATAGGATATTCTACGTGCTTTTTCGATGGATTATCAGGGATGTTTGGACCAACATCATTCTTTGGATGAGTTTTCTTATAATAAATGTTTTCATTCTAGTATATAGATGGAACCATTTGAGGCCTTATATGGGAAGAGGTGTCGAACTCCATATTTTTTGGGATGAAGTGGGTGAAAGGAAGTTGATGGAACCAGAATTGGTAGAAGAGTTGGAAGAAAAAGTTCAGCTGATGTAGAGATATATGAGGATAGCTCAGAGCAGGCAGATGAGTTATGCCGACAACAGGAGGAATGATCTCTCTTTTTTGAGGTAGGTGATCATGTTTTTCTCAAAGTATATCAATGGAAAAGTGTGATGTGATTTGGTATGAAAGGAAACATGAATACAAGGTTCATTAGACAATATGAAATTCTGGAGAGAGTTAGATCAGTTTAACACCGAGTGTCTTTACCCCCGAGATTATCTCAGGTACACAATGTTTTTCATGTTTCAATGTTAAGGAAGTACATGTCAGATACATCTCATGTTTTGAGTCTAGAGGTAGTTCAGCTGGAAGAGAATCTATCTTATGAGGAAAAACCAGTCCAGATTCTTGACCATAGGGAGAAAGTTTTACGGAATACGGTTATTCATTCAGGAAAGGTTTTGTGAAAAAACCACATGATTTAAGAGGCAACACGAGAATCTGAAAATGCCACGAGGGATAAATACCCCCACTTATTCGATAAGTAAATACATTGTGGGGATGAAATTTTATAAAGGGAGGAAGGATGTAACATACCAAGTAATTAATGAATAATAGATATTCTTATATATGTCCATTTATGAATTAGATAGTGTTTTAGAGGCTTAAAATTAGAGTAAATCCAATCTTAAGCATAGAATTCTCTAATATTTTTAAAAGATTATTTTACCATCTTTTGATGGAAAACCATTTTTAAATCACACTTTTTACAATTTTATAAGCTCAATTTGTCAAAATGAACTTATTATTTAGGATTGGGACATTGAAATTTACTTTTGATAGATTTTTTGGTATTTTTTTGAAAATGTTCATTTTTTAATGAATAGTGAAAGATACTTCATTTTAATTCAATACTTCTTTTTGATATAATTTAATTATATGGTTAGATTATCTTTTTAATTTGTTTTAATTTTTAAATAGAATATATATTTACCATTCAATACAATGGTGGTCATTCGTATTAGTTTCACTTTGGAATTGGGCATAAACAAGTGCCAAACTTTTCAAAAAATTGTTTTAAAAACCCTGCTATTTGTTTTGACAATGGGAATAATTTTTAAATTAATTATTGAAATTTCTGTGTTTGTAATTTGGTAAAATTTATTCCTTATTTAGAATCAAAATGTCCAAATTATGTAATTAAGACTCTTTTTTTTTTGGACATTATGAATAGTAACGACGGTAATTATATTTAATTATCGTGATTAATTATTAATCGGGTAGTTAAGGGTAATAAAATAATATCATAATAATAAAAAATGACCCCAAAATGTGTCCTAATGTTACTGGTTGTGTCATGGATGACCATGGGATGCCTTGTGACAAATTTTGGACCCCATGGAAGCACTTTTGTGTGATAGTGACACTATCTTTTTAATTTTAAAGAATGGAGAATATACCAAAAGAATGTATGACCCAAGTAAAACAATTTTAATTTTGTCTGTGAAAATGATCTCATAGACTATAAATACTCATTGGAATTATAAAAATATTTCCTACATCATAGTATTTTTTTTATAATTTTTAGATTTTAAATAAATTAATTTATTTATGACATCATGATGATGGAGCGATTACCTCATTAATTAACGATTTAAATAAAATGAAATGATAATGTAACATCTAAGACCTCTACATTTCAAGGACCTATTGGATGAGTATATTTATAACCATTATCACCTTATCCTATAAATATATCAATTTAAGACCTTTTAAATCTGAAAATCAATTAAAAATAAAGTAACATTTCTTGGCTTTCTATGAGTGCCCCTCCTCCCTCTTATAAAAGGCCCCCACCTCTACCACCATACCCACACCTCTCAAGCCATTGGCTCGGCCATGATCTACTCATTTTATCTATAAACATACCTATCTTCATTTTAGGAGCCTCACCTTATGCATAAACCTCTTCAAGAAACCCTTTTGTTAGAAACCAAGAGGAGTTGCACGATTTAAAAAGTAAAGTCTTCTCAAATGTTCTTTTGTTTTTTTACTTATCCAACCCCCTAAACTCCTTTAATTAATTTCTTTTGTTTCAACAATAATATATTAAATATAATTGGATGTTTTTATATGAAGGATTAGAGCTACTCTTACACACAACTTTGTCTAATGGATAACAAACATACTGTTTCTGTGGATGGCGAATTTATGCCTCACGAAATGATGATTGTTCAATATTCTTTTAACAACTTTAAAAGTGGCCATTAAAATGTCACTATATTTATATATGATATATAATAATATTATTGTTTGATTATTATTTTTTATTTTGTATTTAAGGAATACCTTTATGGTTTCCATTGTGGGTAAACGCGATATCTTTATTTTAGGAAGTGCGGACTACCGCCCCCTCAAAGTGATTTGATTCGTCAATGCCATATTTGTGACTTATTAAGGATGGAGATAATGATATTTTATATTATATTATACTGGAATTATAATATACCTTTATATCATTATGATTTCACTCCATTATGTATGAAATAGAAATGAAAGTAGCGTTCATGCGTACGAACGACTTACCGTCTCCATGAACGGTGCATTTCATTTTTTACCTCTAAATGGTATGTAATATTATAAATGCATGTATATAATGGATATATATGATATATATGATATCTTAATCACAAATATAATTCTAGATATAATGAAACTTATACCACATGAACTACATTTAATTATAAGAAGCATATTTTTTTCTCAATTATCAAAGATCGACAAAACGACCGTTATTAACTTAAATAATTACATAGTGTTCATAACATGGTAATAAGTGATATAAAAGGAATAATTTTAACATCCCGAGTAAGTAATGAATAATAGATATTTTTTAATCTATGTCTATTAATGAATTAGATAGTGTTTTAGAGGCTTAAAATGAGAATAAATCCAATCTGAAGCATGGAATACACTAATATTTTTAAAAGATTGTTTTAATGACTTTTGATGGAAACCCATTTATAAATATATCTTTTGACAATTTTATAAGATATATCTGTCCAAATAAACTTATTCTTTATGATTGGGACATTGAAATTTATTTTGAAAAAATATCTGGTATTTTTCTTATAATGTTCTTTTTTTTAATGAATAGTGAAAATGTTGTATTTTAATTCAAAACCTCTTTTTAATCTAATTTTTTTATATGGTTATATTATTTTTTTAATTGGTTTGAAAGTTAAATTATAATATATTTTAACCATTTATTATAATGGTGGTCATTGAATTAATTTCACTTTGAAATTGGACTTAAACTAGTGTCAATCTTTTGATACTTATTGTTTCACAAAAACACGCTATCTGCTCTGACTGCGGGAATTAATTATTAAATTAATTAATGTAACATATAGGTTTTGAATCTTTTAAAATAGACATAATTTTTGAATTCAGAAAGTCAAATATAGCTTAGGATGACGTTTTGGTATTTTTCTGAAAATCGTACATTTTTTATGAATAGTAAAACCACTAAGTGGTACTTAAAAACTGATTTTTTGTTTAAATGAAATTTTACCACCTCTGTGTTTTGATTTACAAAAATATGACATACATGGTTGTCATTGGAAAGTAAAATGTGGTTCAATGATATTAAATTAATTTTTTGGTGAATAGTAACTTTTATGTTTTTAATCGCGATTAGAGGTAATTAGTGCAATTTAAGGAAAAAATTATATTATAATAAAATGAAATTACCTAAAAACATGTCCTACCCTTATTGGATGTGTCATGTCCTACCAAGACAACCCATGGGTAGATTTTTGGGACATCATGGAGCAACTTGGGTAAGATAAATACATTAATGCCTTTTATTTAAAGTAAAAGTAAAAATGACACAAACATGAGTTGTTTTAATAAAGAGATTTTTAAATGGGTTTATATAAGTCATATTTTTTACTATAAATATTCATTGGAAAGATAAAAATATTTCCTACATCATGATAGTTTTTGTATAATTTTTAGAAATTATATAAATTAAATAATTTATGACATCATGATGATGTAGTGATTACATCATTAATAAAGGATTTAAATAAAATGAGAATATAATGTAAAATCTAAGCCCTACACTTGTCAAAAACCTATTGGATGGGTGGAATTAGAACCCTTATCACCTTATCCTAGAAATATATAATTTTGGGACATTTTTCTTCCGAAAATCATTTTATAACAAAGTATATTTTCTTAACTTTCCAAAAGTGCCCCTCCTCTTCTCTTATAAAAGGCCCCCACCTCTACCACCTTACACACACATCCAAATCCATTCACTCGGCCAAAACCTACCCATTGTGTCTCTAAACATCCCTATATAACTCTTAGAAGCATCAATTTGGGCAGAAGTCTTCCCAAGGAATCCATTGAGCTCAAATTAAACAGAGTTACCCAATTTAAAGGTAGTGTCTTCTCTTGTGTTTTTATGTATTATTTTGCTTCTCCAACCCCCTAAACTATTTTATTCATTTCTTTTGTAACAACACCAGTAACTTCTTTATACTATGATGTTTTTATAAGAAGGATTATTGCTACACTTACACACACCTACATCTAATGGTTAAAGAACACACTGTTTCTGTGGATGGAGAATTTCAGCCTCACGAAACGATGATTGTTCAATATTCATTTAACACCTTCAAAGATGTCCATTAAGATGAAACTATATTTTTATATGATATATAATAAGTTTATGTTTTACTTAATATTATTTATTTTTCATTTATGGTGTACTTTTCTGGTTTCCATTTTGGGTAAATGCGATATCTTCATTTTAGGAAGTGCGGACTACCGCCCCCTCAAAGTTATTTGATTCGTTAATGAAATATGTGGGACATATAAAGGATGAAATTAATGATTTTATATATGATATTATACTGGAATTATAATATACCTTTATATAATTATGATTCCATTCAATAAAATATGAAATAGAAATGAAAGTAGCGTTCATGCATACGTACGGCTTACCGTCTCCATGAATGGTGCATTTAATTTCTTACCTCTAAACTTTATGTACTATTATAAATGCATTTATATACTGGATATATATGATATATATGATGTCTACATCATGATTATAACTCTGGATATAATTCATACATGAACAACATGTAATTATAAAGAGTTTATTTTTTTACTCAAGTACCAATGATCGTTAAAACGACCGTTATTAACCTAAATATTACATAGTGGTCATGACATGGTAATAAGTGATATAAAAGGAATAATTAACTTGAAAACAGTTCTTAATCAAGTAGAAATTAACTCAAGTTTATTATTCCCGAGTTTAAATAATGATCGATTCAAGTCGGACCTGAGGTATGGGACTTCATCTCAATCTCATTTCATTAAGGCATATTTTCTTTTATACACAACATTCTTTTATACGGTGTATAAACCCCTTTGACATTTACTATTATTAAAAAGGAATATTTTTATACGATTCCTTTACTAAACGACAAAAGGGAATGTTTTTTTTGTCATACGTATGTAGCGACAATGACTTCTCCGCCGCCGTGACCATTATTTGAGTTTCGGCATCCCCTACAAGCCATACCTTATTTTTAAAAGAAAAATAAATACCATATTTTACTTTTCTTGTATTTTGGTATTTAAAATGGTTTTAATAACTTTTTTATTATATCAATGTGTTATTGATATCTTGTGCTTGAAATGTGGAAATGTTATGTTTCTTTTATGCATGTTTTATGTGATACGGTTAAGTTATGGTTCTTGGGAAATATTTATGAAGTCGGGTGGTTCCGTGATAAACTAAGGGCGGGTGAGCCCGTTATAGATCTCCAAATAATTGGGTAACGAAAAGGGGTTAAACATTGAGGTTTCTACGAAGAGATTTAGGGAATATACTACGATGTGTATTCCAATTATAACCAAGAGGGTTACTCCCTACGTAAGAATGTTATGAATGCCTCAAGTTACCTTTATGTCTTATGATTTCTATGATATATTCATGATTTAATGAGGTATGTTAATGTGCTTATGTTTTATGGTTAATGTATGATTTCATTCTCATGTATATATGTACTCATGTTTCCTTTCCATATTTTTATATCCCTTACTGAGCTTTTTATGCTCATCCCTAGTTTTTGAAATGTTTTTCAGAGGTCAAGGGAATGGTACATGATATGATGATAGTGTTAAGGAAGTGTCAAGAAAGAATCCATGTTTTATTTTAAAAATGTTTCAGTTGATGGGAAAAATGAATACAATCCTTTATGTAACCACTTTGTTTAAATGTGGAATGTAATGCATGTTTTATCATCTAATTCTCTAAAACTCTAAACCTGAAAAGATTCTCATTGTGTAATCTTGTAATTAATCATTATTAAGTATGGTTTAAGGCTGGGGACTTATAGTTGGTATTAGAGGTCAGTACAGATAAATTTAGGAGTTAGAATTCTATTAAATGATTATCTAAAAATATTTTTTTTGGTCAAATTGAAATGATATAGCATATGAAGATTACCACGTTCTTTCATCTAAGACGTGTTTGTTCAGAATGGTTTTCCGGAGAGGAAATAGGGAAGCAGTGCTAGGGAGGCATACAGATGGAAATAACCTTCCGAATCAGTAACCTGAGTTGGTCGGAATTGGAACGGAACAGTTTTTTGCAGTAATGGCGCAGTTGCCTCAAGCGATAAATGGTGGTGGTATCCATGCATGAGATCAGCCAGATCAACCCCAGAGGAACATGTCAGTGGTGGAACATTTCATGAGGCAACATCCCCCCATCATTCATAGGATAATCTGAACATGTGCTAGATGAAGGGTGGATTAAAGCGCTGGAAAAGATTTTCGCTGTCATGGGGTGTTCAGACAATCAAAAGGATAGTCTTGCTATTTACCGTTTGGAGGGTGAAGCAGATCAGTGGTTGTCGATCGTTAAAAATATCAGGGATGCTGATGAGATTGATGCGCTCGATTGGGATTAATTCAAAGGTATGTTTCTTGAGAAGATTTTCCTAAGGCTGTTTGACTTAGGATGGAAAAAAATTTCTTGGAATTGAGGCAAGATGAAGATTCAGTGGATTCCTATGAATAGAGGTTCACTTGATTGGCATGGTATGCTCCAAATTTTATCTGAGAACTTGATAGTAAAATCAATCGTTTTTACTCAGGATTAAATCCAAAATATAGAAGGTCTTTAGCTTCATCTGAGTTCCAAAGTTATGAAACTATTGTTCGATCTGGTGAGAAGGTGTAAATGTAGTTTTCCGATGATCAAGTGTTCTATAAAAACCAACAGAAGAAGAGACCGAGGTGGCAAGAGAATGGAAATAATTCTTCAAAAGGGTCTGACGGTAGGATAATGAAGTTTCCAGTTTGTGATAAATGTGGTAAAAGGCATTCTGGGGAATGTCTTTTGAATTCTGGAAAGTGGTACCGATGCGGTAAGATGGTACATAAGGCTCATGATAGCAATGAAAAAGTTCAAGGTGATGGTAAGACCAAATTTTATTTACAGTTAGTGAAAGGTTTTAAGTGAAATGAGATGGGTCACTATGCAAATGAGTATCTGACAAAGATCTCGAGTGATGGAAAGAAGTTAGACTACAAGAGGAATTGGGTGGTGAAATCCTTTGCAAGTACTTCAGCAGATGTCAGGCCATCAAATGAAGTTGTATGTGGTTCATTGATTGTTTTTTCATATTATTCCAGTGTGTTGTTTGATTCGGGGTCTACACATTCTTTAATCTCTGAAAACTTTTCTAGTAAAATAGTTATACCATCTCAAGAAATGACTCCTGAACATGTGGTAAAAACACCTGGGGGGAAATGTTGAGGAAAAAAGAATTTATAAGAATCTTCTTATACTTATCCATGTAAAGAAACTACTTGAGAACCTTATTGTTTTACCTCTAGTAGAGTATCATGTTATCCTGGGTATGGATTGGCTCTCTATTTACCATGCTAAGATTGACTGTAGAGATAAACAAGTTTCTTTTCATAAGGACATTCAGTCTGTGTGCAAGAATGAACCCTTATTGTTGATAACGTGTCAAGAGGCCGATAAAATTTTAAAAGATGGAAATGAATGTTACCTTGCACATATTGTTGAAAACAAGGGAACTGTTCAGATTAATGATGTGCCAGTGGTAAATCTGTATCATGATGTTTTTCCTAAAAAGATTCCTGGAATAATACCATATCGAGAAGTTGGTTTTACTGTAGACTTAGTTCTTGATGCTAAGCCAATTTCAAAACCCCTTTATCGAATGGCTCAAATTGAACTTTTAGAGTTGAAGGAGAAATTGTAAGATTTATTAGAGAAAGGTCTCATTCGACCTATCACATCACCATGAGGTGCTTCTATTTTATTTTTTAAAAATAAAGATGGTTCTATGAGACATTGCATTGATTATAGAGCCTTTAATAACATCATTGTCAAGAACAAATATACTTTGCCTCATATCGATGATTTGTTTGATCAGCTCCAGGGTGCTCAGTATTTTTCAAATATTGACCTGAGATCGGGGTACCACCAGCTGAAGGTAAAGGAAGAAGATGTTCTGAAGACTGCATTTCGTACAAGATATGACCATTATGAATTTGTAGCAATGCCTTTTGGGCTATCCAATTCACCTGCTGTATTAATGGACTTAATGGATAGAATTTTCCATGAGTTCATGGATAAGTTTGTCATTGTTTTCATTGATGATATTTTGGTGTTTTATAAAAGTAATGAAGAACCTGAAAGACATTTAAGGGTTATTTTACAATCCGTAAAAGAACAGGAATTGTATGGGAAATTCAGCAAGTGTGAGTTTTGGTGAAAAAATTTCTTTCCTTGGTCACATTGTTTCTAAAGATGTGATAACCATTGATCCTGCAAAAAACAAAGGTTGTTGACGAATGGCCAAGACCCACAAATGTAACTGAGATTTGTACCTTCCTTTGTTTGGCAGGCTATTTACAAAGGTTTGTTATAAATTTTTCACTGTATTCAAGTCCAATGACTATGATAACTCAGAATGGTGTTATGTTTATATGGACTAAATAATGTGATGATTGTTTTCAGGAATTGAAAAGAATATTGGAGAATGCTCCAGTTTTGGCACAACCTTCTAGGAATGGTGAGTTTGATATCTACAGTGATGCTTTATTGAAAGGAATTAGTTGTGTCCTAATGCAGAATGATCAGTTAATTGCTTATGCTTCACGACAGTTGAAAACTCTTGAGGTAAATTATCCTACACATGATTTGGAATTAGCTGCAGTTGTTTTCTTTTTAAATATTTTGAGGAATCATATGTATGGTGTAATGTGTGAAATATATATACCGATCAAAAAAATTTAATGTATATATTCACATAGAAATAATTGAACATGAGACAGAAGAGATGGCTATAATTAATCAAAATTATGATTGTACAATTCATTACCATTCGGGAAAAGAAAATAAAGTGGCTGATGCTTTGAGTCGAAAAATTAATGCTTCATTAACAATGTTGCATTTGGAACGTGATCCTTTGGTTAAGGATTTGATGAACTTTGTCATAGAAGTTATTGGTGCAGGATGTCCTTCTGTTTTGTTTCAGGTATTAGTGAAATCGTCTCTATCATACAGAATCAAGAAAGCACAGAAGCAAGATAGTGAGTTTCAGAAAAAGGTAGAGCTGTTTCAGAAGGGTGTGTTGCTTGAATTCAACATTGATAATCAGTGTGTTTTGAGATTTGGGAAGAGATTTTGTGTGCCGTGTGATTCACATTTGAAGAGAGAGTTGTTATATGAAGCTCATAGTTCTCCGTTTTCCGTTCATCCTGGCAGTACTAAGATGTACAGAGATCTGCGGGAGTATTACTAGTGGGATGGAATGAAAAGAGATATTGCTAATTTTATAGTGAATTTTTTGACTTGTCAACAGGTTAAAGTAGATAGACAGTTACAAAAAGTGATGCTTCAGCCTTTACCAGTACCAGAGTGGAAATGGGAAAATATTTCCACAGACTTCATTGTGGTATTGCCAAAAACAACACAAGTTAATAATGCAATCTAGTTTATTGTTGATCGCTCGACTAAATCTTCTCATTTTCTTGCTATACAAGATACTTTTTCCCTAGATCAACTTTCCCATTTGTATCATAAAGAGATAGTCATGTTACATGGAGTTCCTCTCCCCATTGTATCTGATCGTGATCCCAGGTTTACTTCTAACTTTTGGAAAGGCCTTCAGAAGTCGTTGGGTGCTGAATTAAATTTTAGTATAGATTTTCATCCCCAATCAGATGGGAAATCAGAATGAACAATTCAGACTTTGGAAGATATGTTAGGTTCTTTATCAATTGATTATCAGGGAATATGGAACCAACATCTTTCTTTGGTTAAATTTTCATATTATAACAGTTTTCATTCAAGTATACAGATGGAACCATTTGAGGCATTATATGGGAATCGGTGTCGAACTCCAGCTTTCTGGGATGAAGTGGGTGAAAGGAAGCTGATGGGACCAGAATAGGTAGAAGAGTTTCCAGAAAAAGTTCAACTGATACAGAAACACATTAGAACATCTCAGAGTAGGCAGAAGGGTTATGCGGACAACAGGAGGAAGGATCTCTATTTTGAGGTAGGTGATCAGGTTTTTCTCAAAGTCTCACCATGGAAAAGTGTGATGTGATTAGGTAAGAAAGGAAAGATGAGTCCAAGGTTCATTGGACCATATGGAATTCTGGAGAGGGTAGGATCAGTTGCATACCGAGTGGCTTTACCTCTGAGTTTATCTCAGGTACACAATGTTTTTCTTTTTTCGATGTTGAGAAAGTATATGCCAGATCTATCTCATGTTTTGAGTCCAAAGGTAGTTCAGCTGTAAGAGAACCTATATTATGAGGAAAATCGGTACAGATTCTTGACCATGGGATGCATGTGTTATGGAATAAGGTGATTCATCAGGTAAGGTTTTGTGGAAAAACCACATGATTGAAGAGGCAACATGGGAATCTAAAAATTCAATGAGGGCTAAATACCCCCACCTACTCGATAAGTAAATAAATTGCGGGGACGCAATTTTCTAATGGGGGAAGGATGTAACATTCCACGTCAGTAATGAATAATAGATATTTTTTTATCTATGTCTGTTAATGAATTAAATAGTGTTTTAGAGGCTTAAAATGAGAATAAATCCAATCTTAATCATGGAATACACTATTATTTTTAAAAGATTGTTTTACTGCCTTTTGATGGCAAACCAATTATAAATCTATCTTTTGAAAATTTTATAATCTATATTTGTCAAAATAAACTTATTCTTTATGATTGGGACATTGAAATTTACTTTGGATAAATTTCTGGTATTTTTCTGATAATGTTCTTTTTTAATGAATAGTGATAAATGTTGTATTTTAATTCAAACCCACTTCTTAATCTAATTTTTTTATATGATTATATTATTTTTTAATTGTTTTTAATGTTAAATTAGAATATATTTTTTCCATTTAATCCAATGGTGGTCATTGGAAATAATTCCACTTTAAAATTGGACTTAAACTAGTGTCAATCTTTTGATACTTATTTTTTCACAAAAACATGCTCTTTGCTCTGACACCGGGAATTAAATATTAAATTAATTAATGTAACTTTTATGTTTTGAATTTTGTAAAATAGAAATAATTTTTTAATTTGGAATATCAAATATCGCTTAGGGTGATGTTTTGGTATTTTTCTGAAAAACATCAATTTTTGATGAATAATGAAACCACTAAGTGGTACTTAAAAACTGATTTTTCGTTTAAATGAAATTTTACCACCTCTGTGTTTTAAATTTCAAAAATCCGACATACATGGTTATCATGAAGAAGTAAAATGTGGTTCAATGGGATTAAAATAATTATTTGGTGAATAGTAACTTTTAAGTTTTTAATCACGATTAGAGGTAATTAGTGAAATTTAATGAAAAAATGATATTATAATAAAATGAAAATACCTAGAAAATGTCCTACCCTTATTGGATGTGTCATAGACGACCAAGAAAACACATGGGTCTATTTTTGGGACCCCATGGACCCACTTGGGTAAGATAAAGACATTAATGACTTTTATTTAATGTAAAAGTGAAAATGACACAAACATGAGTTGTTTTACTAAAATGAATTTTAAATGGGGTTATAAAAGTCATAATTTTGTCAATAAATATTCATTGTAAAGATAAAAATATTTCCTACATCCTGATATGTTTTTTATAATTTTTAGACAATATATAAATTAAATTATTTATGACATAATGATGATGCAGCGATTACCTCATTAATAAAGGATTTAAATAAAATGAAAATAAAATGAAAAATATAAGCCCTACACTTGTAAAAAACATATTGGATGGGTGTATTTCGAACCCTTATCACCGTATCCTCAAAATTTATAATTTTAGGGCCTTTTTAATCTAAAAATCATTTTATAACAAAGTATCTTTTCTTAACATTCCATGAGTGCCCCTCCTCCCCTCTTATAAAAGGCCCCCACCTCTACCACCATACCCATACATCCAAAGCCTTTTGATCGGCCAAAACCTGACCATTGTTTCTCTACACATCCCTCTCTAACTCTTAGAAGCCTCAAATTGGTCATAATTATTCCCAAGGAATCCTTTGATCTCAAATCAAAAAAAGTTTCCCGATTTAATGTTAGTGTCTTCTCTTGTATTCTTATGTTTTATTTGGCTTCTCCAACCCCCTAAAATATTTTTATTCATTTATTTTGTAACAAAAAAAATATAATCCATATACTAGGATGTTGTTATAAGAATTATTCTAGCTACACTTTCACACACATACATCTAATGGTTAAAGAATATACTGTTTCTGTGGATGGAAAATTTCTGCCTCACGAAACGATGACTGTTCAATATTCTTTTAACACCTTAGAAGGTGGACATTAAGATGACACTATATTTATATATGATATATAATATGTTTATGGTTTACATATGTTTTTTTATTTTTCATTTATGGCATACCTTTATGGTTTCCATTATGGGTAAATGCGATATCTTCATTTTAGGAAGTGCAGACTACCTCCCCCTCAAAGTGATTTGATTCATTAATGCCATATGTGGGACGTATAAAAGATGTAATTAATGATTTTATATATTATATTATACTATAATTATAATATACCTTTATATCATTATGATTCCATTCAATAAAATATGAAATAGATGTGAAAGTAGTGTTCATGCGTACGTACGGTTTACCGTCTCCATGAACGGTGCATTTCATTTCTTACCCCTAAGCGTTATGTAATATTATAAATGCATGTATATAATTGATATATATGATATATATGATATCTACATCATGATTATAATTCAGGATATAATGGATACATGAACAACGTATAATTATAAATAGTTTATTTTTTTGACTCAAGTACCAATGATCGTTAAAACGACTGTTATTAACTTAAATAATTACATAGTGTTCATGACATGGTAATAAGTGATATAAAAGGAATAATGACCTTTAAAACGGTTCTTATGCATGTAGAAATTAACTCAATTTTATTATTTAGGAGGTTAAAGAACGATCGAGTCATGTCGGACCCGAGGTATGTGACTTCGTCTCAATCTCCATTCATTGAGGCATATTTTGTTTTATACAAAACATTCTTTAATATGGTGTATAAACCCCCTTTGAATTTTTCATTTATTCAAAAGAAATATTTTTATACGAATCCTTTAATAAACGACAAAAGGGAATGTTTTTTTGTCGTACCTATGAGGCGACAACAACTTCTCTGCCGCCGTGACCATTATTTGAGTTTCGACATCCTCTACAAGCCATACCTTTTTTTAAAAGAAAAATAAATACCATGTTTTACTTTTCTTTTATTTTGGTATTTAAAATGGTTTTGATAGCGTTTTTATTATATCAATGTGTTATTGATATCTTGTGATTGAAATGTGGAAATGATATATTTCCTTTATGCATGTTTTATGTGATACAATTATGTTATGGTTCTTGGGAATTGTTTATGAAGGCCGGTGGTTCCATGAGAAACTAAGGGCGGGTGAGCCCGTTATAACTCTCCAATGATTTGGGTAACACGAAGGGGTTAAAATTTGTGGTTTCTCCGAAGAGATTTAGGGAATATACTGTGATGGGTATTTCAAACGTAACCAAGAGGGTTACTCCCTACGTAAGAATGTTATGAATACCTCAAGTTACCTTTATGTCTTATGACTTCTATGATTTATTCATGATTTGATGAGGTATGTTAATGTTCTTATGTTTTATGGGTAATGTAATATTTCATTCTTATGTATATATGTACTCATGTTTCCTTTCAATATTTTTATATCCCTTACTGAGATTTTTATGCTCATCCCAAGTTTTTGAAATGTTTTTCACAGGTCAAGGGAAAGGTACTTGATATGATGATAGTGTCAAGGAATTTTGAAGAATGAATCAATGTTTTATTTTAAATATGATTCCATTGATGGGAAAAATGAATACTATCCTTTATGTAACCACTTTGTTTAAATGTGGAATGTAATGCTTGTTTTATGATCTAATTCTCTAAAACTCTAATCCTGAAAAGATCCTCAATGTTTAATCTTGTAATAACATATGATTAAGTAAGGATTAAGACTGGGGCCTTATAATAGTGAACATGAAAACAATTCTTATTAAAGTATAAATTAACTCATGTTTATTATTCAGGAGATTAAAGAATGATCGAGTCAAGTTGGATACGAGGTATGTGACTTCGTCTCAATCTTTTTTCTTTGAGGAATATTTTGTTTTATACACAACATTCTTTTATACGATGTATAAACCCCTTTGAAATTTACTTTTATTCAAAAGGAATATTTTTTTATATAAAGCATTTAACTAAAAGTCAAAAGGGAATGTTTTTGTCGTACGTATGCGGCGACAATGACTTCCCCTCTGCCGTGACCATTATTTGAGTTTCGGACTCCTCTACAAGCCATAACTTTTTTTTAAATGATGAATAAATACCATGTTTTACTTTTCATTTATTTTGGTATTGAAATTTTTTTCATAATTTTTTTATTATATAAATTTGTTTTATTGATATCTTGTGATTGAAACATGGAAATGTTATGTTTCTATTATGCATGTTTTATGTGATATGATTATGTTATGGTTCTTGGGCATTGTTTATGAATATAGGTGGTTATGTGATAAACTAAGGGCAGGTGATCCCGATATAGCTCTCCAATTCATTGGGTAATGTGAAGGGATTAAACATTAAGGTTTCTCAGAAGAGATTCAGGGAATATACTATGATGGGTATTCCAAACGTAACCATGAGTGTTACTCCCTACGTAAGAAAGCTATGAATGCCTCAAGTTACCTTTATGTCTTATGATTTCTATGATTTATTCATGATTTGATGGGGTTTGTTAAAATGCTTATGTTTTATGAGTAATGTATGATTTCATTGATTTTTATATATACATGTATAAATTTTTCCTTTCCGTACTTTTAAATCCCTTACTGAGCTTTTTATGCTCATCCCAAGTTTTTGAAATGTTTTTCACAAGTCAAGGGAAAGGTAAATGATGTGATGGTAGTGTCAATGAAGTGTCAAGAAAGAATCCATGTTTTTTTAATATGTTACCATTGATGGGAAAAATGAGTCCTATATTTTATGTATCCACTTTGTTTAAATGTTGAATGTAATGCATGATATATGATCTAATACTCTAAAAATCTAAACCTAAAAAGATACTCTATGTGTAATCTTGTGATAACTCAAGATTAAGTAGTGTTTATGTCAGGGGAATTATAATTAGTTCTAGTTGAATATGTAGATATGGGTGAAATGAGTAAATAATATAAAGAATGAATGATTTAATTGATTAGACGAAATTGAAACATTAATGGAATGTTAAGGGCATCAAAACCATAAATACGTGATGATTTAAAATTATATATGATACATAATATAATAATTTAATATGATAAATTTTATATTTTATAATCATTTTCATAATGTTGAATAATTCTTTTGCGGTCTGAGAATATTACAAAATATAATTACCTGATGCGTTTCAATTTTTTAGGCACAATATCTTCCTTTGGTTATTCAATGATCAATTCCAAATAAATTACCAAGTATATGAAATTAAAATACAAAAATGAATTTCTCTTAATGAATTACTAAATTAAATTTTAATGGATCATAAGATCCATAGAATAGTGTAAAATATTTTTGTCCCTAACTATTTTATAAAACAAATATGTTGAGAACCATTCCTCACATTTAATATATTAGTTTCTAAACCAAAATTTTAACACCAATTGATAATTTTTAAAATTAATTATTCAATTTTTTTTACTAAAAACAGTGACATATTAACCAAGTCATCAAATAATCAATTATCATTTAATAAACCCTTTTTATCATTCATTCATCAGTTCCAGAACCACATCTTTTCTTGATGTAACATGTTATCACCCAACATATTGGTTTTAATTTTTTAAAAATTATAAATATAATTTTATTAAATTTCAAAAATATATATTATTGGAATCAATAAAATAAAATTATTAAATAAATAATCTATTTTTATTATATATTTCAATAAAAATTAGTATTTCCCCAATGGTATAATAGAGTTTTTTGAAAATTATTAAAATGTCATTAATGGTCATTTTGACCCTAAAAAATATCAGTACCTTTTAAAAATATTCCAATAAATGTATTGGAATTATTAAGAAAAAAATTCCACTAAAACATAGACATATTCTAAAATTCTTTGAAATATCCTCAATATTTAAAAACATCATTAACACAAAACCTAGAAAGGTTGTTAAATTTATTCAACCTATGATCTAACATAAATCCATTACATATGATGGAATCCAAAAATCTTCTTTAAATGAATACACATAAGTTTATAATATTCAAATCCATATTTATATGTGTCGTGATTTTTATAACCAGAGTACCATTCCTAAAATAACCTCTAATATTTTAATTATTGACTACAAGATCATAAAAACCTCATCTATTTTATTTAAACATTAGCTTTTCTTGGTGTTTGGTTTAAACATTTGAATTGATCATTTACTATTATAATACCCAAATCATTAAATTTTAGACAACTAATTACAAATTCATCATTAGGATGAGATTCATTCCTCACTACTGGATTGTTCAATTTCCATGGAAATTCATTAATTAGAAAATTCATTTCCAAACATAAATTTTTTCCCATTACACTGACATCCCTTATATTGATTACAATAAACCTTAGTTTCATCATATGTAATTAATTTTCATCATCTATTAAATAAATTAATAATTGTTTGGAACGATACATTGAATTATCCAAATCATATCCCAAAGGAGTGTGAAACAAGGGGCATAGTAAGTTTCATTGTAATACACCAGGTGATGATCAGGTATGGCCAAATGATCCATTTTCATATTTATTAACGATATGCACATCTTTCCTAGAGATAAAACAACTTGTTGAATAAAAATATGGTTGTATTTAAATGAATTAATACACTATCTCATATTTATCCAAACTTTTTGATGTGCATCTACAATTTTTCTCAAAGTCTTTCATGTGATTATGATATATAATATATATTTTTAAAAATATAGATACATATTTTTCTACTAAAATTTATCTAATACTAAATATAAATTCAAAAAACCCAAGTTACCTAGTGTCAGTGTATAATATATTCCATTGGAATAATTTATAAGGATCATATCATAATGGAACAAAGAGTGAAGTTCTCTTGATAAACTAGATATATATATGATTCCAATATTACACATAAAAAACAAATCAGAACATATATTTGTCAGATTAAGATTATTCTTTTTAAAATATCTTTTATATAAATCATACTAAACCAGATGGATTCCCTAGAATGAAATAAAATAAAGGGAGATCTAAAATTCCCAGTATGGGTTAAGTACAATTAAAGCGATCATGAAGAAATGAACATAATTGTATTGGATATGTAAAGAGATGAGAAAAAAATATATTAAAATAATTCTACTATCATAAACAACATGTAACGAGAAATAACCCTAAATACATACAATTTAGTTAATAATGTGGATATCATAACTATATAATGAATAGAAAATACAGATATAGAAATAAATAAAAACATATGATATTTAATTTATAAAATTAGAATGAAATTAAACTATAGACACTATCATAATGAAAATTTAAAGGAAAATATTAAATGAGTTTTTAATGAAGGAAACTAATAATTATTGGAAATCATGTATCACATTCAAATGATTCCTCTACCATCCAAATCTATAATCCGTATAGTGAAAAATATATATATGAAATCCCATTTAATTTATGTTATCCATTACTTTTGTCTCACAAGACTACAAATGAATTGAGAAGAAATATATAACTATGCCCCGCCAACAACTTTCATGACAAAAGAATTCCAAATATATCAAATAATGTATTTAATTCATAAAAAATATTGATGTAAATTAGACATATGTATTGAGTAAAAAATTAAAATATATCAAAATGTCACCAATATAATCATATGTTGTTCATTATTAGACTCTCTGTGTTAAAATGATATATGGTTTAATCAATAAACAAGTATATGAGAAGTAATATGGGTATTAAAGGGTATTCTAATGACCAATGAAATTATGAATGTAAATAACACAAGTGGGTATTAAAGACTACAAAACTAAATTGTGGAAGTGAATTTCAATACTATCTTTTGTCAACATAATAATAAAACATCCATATGATGAATAATAATTGTATTAATACAAAATATCCCTAATGTAGTATATATAAAATCAAGGACTTTTTTCATTGATGAATATATATACCATAAAAAATCATTATGAGTATTATTCAGAAAAAAAATATTTTTTAAACTTGGAAATACTTTTTTCAAAACATACATCATATTGAAAATCATTCTATTTTAGAGAAATATTTTACATTTTTTTTCAAAACACTTTTATCTGAAAATATGTTTTATAAAAAAATAATTTGATGAATATTTGGGGAAAACAATCTCTAAAAACAAAATTTTAATATTCTAAAGGTGTATTGAACAAAATGACTATCATGTTAGCTGTCAATTCTAAACATATTGTAAACGACAAAAAGAAAATTATTTTCAAACTATATATTAGATAAGAAATTTATTTGATCATAAAAAAAATGGAGACTTTTTTTATTTTTTTAAAGGAATAATGGGTAAATATTTCTATACTAAATACTTTTGATGAGGTTATAAAATATGTTAACAACATTTTTTTCAACTATTTTTCTTGAATGAAAATGATTTCTGATAGAATTGAGACTATATATTATATTTTTTGAAAGGCCTTTTTCCAATTATTTTTTGTATAAATGTGTGGAAAATAGAACCATGGAGTTAAATATCAAAAATAACTACAGATTAACATAAATAAATGATTTTTCAAGAATTGTTCAACTAATTTCATTAAACTAAAATTTTATAATAATAAATCTTAATGAGAATGATATTTTGATATGAATCTATAAATTGATCATATTATTAAAATGATAATTAATATATGAATAAAATATTTTTATCAACTTTTAATTACTATAATATAAGTGTAAATAGGAAATATTATAATAAAAGGACATTATAAACATAATTTCGTAATATTCAAGATAATGAATATGCACTATTACTCGATTAGAAGAAATTGTGAAATGAAATTATTTAACAATTGGTTATCTCAAATTACAATTCCGTTGGATATAATAAGTCAAATAAAAACATAAAATTACATAAATTAATTATAAATCATGGTATAAAATGTCATGGGGTGGAATAAAAAATATATAGAAAAAACTAGTTAAATTAGATTAAAATATGTCATAATGAAATGAAATTTATACAAAATACCTTAGTATATGACTCTTGTTGGTTCATCATGATCGAAAATATGTTTTAGGTTTTTGAAATTTTAAAAAATTATTAATGAAACAAAATAATTATTACAATATAATATATTAAACATTTATGACAAATTATGACCACTTTTTTAATAATATTTCATCATTCCCATTCATTTTGGTGTTAACCACCGTGTTTTCTCATATTTCATTTTCCTTGTAAGAATAATTTCTTAGGAAAATTATATAGTTTTATAATATATTGAATAATAATCATGTTGTAAGTATATTAATAATAATACTTTTAATATAAATATATAATTTTTTTTGATAAATGAATTTAGTTATGATCATGGAGTCAGCAAGATATATATGCTCATGAGTAACATTACAATTTTTAACTATTATTATGGAATGGTGTTAAGAACTATTTTAACATTACATTATTTTAATTATATAATAAATAATATACTATTTTTTAAATATACACATATATATCATCAATGTGGTGTGGTTATCAAAAAATTTTCACATCATGATGTGAAAGGAGTTTTACACATGTACATGAATGAAGTTATAATATTTCATTGAGTGAAAAGGAAAGGAAAAAATGATATATATTATATTTATAGAATGAAAAATATGTAATTAATATTATATTTATTACCTTAATATCACATATTATCCACAACATGATCATGATTAATTTATATGTAAAGCGTCATTGAAAAATGAGTAACATCATTTTGTGAGCCGGTAGATCTCCCAAAAGACAAGCACCATTATCATATCCTCTGTGAAATAGGATTTAAAGAGATATATATATGATATAATGACACTAGATGTATAGTTAAGTTTTATATATCATATGTACACTTTATATCCATAATAATACCAAATTTTCAATGGTGGTAATGGATAAATGAATAATATCATTCCACGAAGAAGTAGTCTATCATTAACACAAATGATTATTTCATAACCCATTTAATGAATGTTGCGATTGTTTACATTAATTAAATTACTACCACAAAATTTATGTATAATTATGATACAAAAGTTAATATATCATATTAGTTAGATAATAATTTATAGATGCATAGAATGAAATAAAATAAAAATGCTCATTGAATAATGTTTCCTCTTCTTCGGTTATATTCCATAGTTTTCTACCATATCCATACATAGATGGATTTATTAAAAATATATGAATTATAGGATGTGTTTAGGTTTATTTTAATGAGATTTTCGAAGGTATTTTTAAATATAAATTGTCTGAATGTGATAAATAGAAAGGATATTGGTTGTTCATTTATAAGAGGTGACTTCCACACTTGTAATTTTATGAAATAAAAAATTTATGACCACAATTTTTTATTATGAAAACAATATAATATGGAAAATTAAACATTAATAGATATTATAATTTCTATATATGCGAATAAAAAATTATACGCGTTTTTATGTTATTTTAACAATTATATTTTTAGTTTAGCCACTAGAAAGTCTATTTTTACGATAATTGTGATAGTTAAATTTTACTACCCTCAAAATTCATTTTGGTAAATAATTAATTCAAAGTTAATTGATAATATAAATTTATCTAATTTAAAATAACTAATCAATTATTAAAAATTCCATTTATATAACTTGTAAAAATTAATTTAAAAATAATCCCACATAAGAGATGAGTAAATGAATTTTAAATAATAAATGTTCAAATAATTATAACGTTTTTATATAAACATTCAGAATAATAATTTTTCATGTGACAAAAATTTATTTAATTTATATATTATTTATATAACTTTACCATTAAACCCCGTGAAATTTTTTTTTCTCTTCATAAATAATTTAAATAAAAAACTAGTTTACAATTAAAATTCATTATTTTTCAGTATTAATAAGAAATCAATATAATTTAGAAAACCTCCAAAATTTCACCCTAATATAAATTCTATGTATAAAATTCTAAAATATAGTTTATGTTATGAGATAAAATGTAAAAATTGTTAAAAATTAAATTTAAATTATGTGCCCATAGAATTACTAAACCTCCCATTTATTATTAAAATAGTTCTACAAAAAACAAATATTTATACTTAAAATGATACTTATTTTATTTTTAATCAACTGATAAGAAATGAAATTATTTTTAAATTCATAAACCATATAATTTCTATAATTTTTTTTTATTATTCATTCCCTCCAATTTAATGGAAATGTTATAATTTGATACTATATTACGTTTAATTTTGGATTAGGATTTCTTAATTTTTGAGCTATTGAAGAGATTAAATATAATGAAGTATGTTACATGGTTAGTTTTAGTCTTTTGTAGCATGTAATATATGATATCATATAAAATTTTCTTTTCTTGAAATTTTGTGGTCTTACATGTTTTTTCATGGTAGTTCTTTTTATCATGTTTTGATGAATTTTTTGATATCTCTAATTTCATTTGGGCATGCTCGCCTTAGTTTAATAATTTTAAAAAATAAAACATATCTTTCTAAATGGTTTTTTGGAGTCACCACATTCGAATTAATTTTAGTGGTCATATTTATTTATTTTATTATGTAGCTATTTTTATTGTTATATAAAATTTTATTCTATTTTTATGTTTTTATTTTGAAAGGTATTTTTAATGAAAATAATTTTCTTGATGGAAATGTTTTTAAAATATTAGTTGAAGGTTAAATTAATGATTTCTTGTTATTGGTTTATATTTTTATTTAAAAACAAATTGTGGGTCATATAATGAATGTTTTTTTGGGTTTTTTATTAGATCAATGAATTACTAAATATAGCAATTGTTTCGATTTATGATTTTTATATAGAATATTTTGGAAATTTTATCTTGGGAATTATTGGAGGGTATTGTTTAGGATTTTTTTCGTGGCCATTTGGTTTGAAAAAAAATATTTTTAAAATCCGATTTGATGAATTTTAATCTTGTGTTTTATTTCATATAATTTTATCTATGACATATAATTATACATGAGAGTGTAAAAATTCCTTACAATTTAACAGCATTTATTTATGGTTATATAGATGGCCATGCGTGTTGATGCACAAGTTTGCATGATAATGTTCTACATTTGATGTACATGTGGTCTGGAGGGGTCAAATTAATTATTTTTCCCTTTTAGAGTTCTTTTATGGGATAACTATCAATGACTCTTTGGATTAATTCATGATTCCTCAAAATTTTTCAGGGTTATATTTTGGTTAAATGAGTTATAAATGAGTTTTTCATTCACATTATAGGTTGAGTGACCTAGATGTTCAATATATGGGTTTAAAAAATAATGTAACAATTTTTTATTGTTAATTTACATTTAAAAGAATACTATATTTAATTATATTCCTTCATGAAAATATATTAAATAACAAAAAATATGATATTTTGAAATAATGTAATTAAATATAACCTTTATAATTAAGTCAATGAAAAGGATGGTATAAATAAATGTAACCACGTTATGAAATATTCTAAAAACAATATTAATATTCACATTTATAAAAAATATATTTTTGAAAATAAATTAGTACAGATAAGCATATAATAACATCATTTTATTATTCAAAAGTATCTTTACATATGTTGGAATTTATGTGCATTTCATGTTAGTATTACATATATTTTTTATCTCAATAATAAATCTTATATTATAAAATTATTTTCATTTTTTAAATTAGTATAAAAAATTTAGATAATAATGGTAATTTCATTACTATGCATGAAAATTACCTATTGAGGTAAAAAAATAAGTTACTTTGGTAGAAGTAAAATAAGGTAAAATGTCAATTCAAAGTGGTAAAATACCTAAATCAAGATAAAAATATATCTCTAAATGAGTGGTTAAGGGGGGATTGAGCAAGTAAAATTCTATTTCTGTTATTCTACACTATCATACCTACATTCCATTGTATGTGATGCAAGATTTATATAATTTTATATGAATTTTCAAAATAACCACCACTTCTCGTAATAAAATTGTAACATCATGGATTATTTTCAAAGAGACACTATGTTTAATAATAGAGATAATACCCCACTGAGAACATAAGAGAACAACTAAATATAACACTTTTACCATATAAAATAGCTGTTAAAAAAGAGGGAATTAATATTATTAATTTATTTATTAAAATATGGTTTAAAATTTTATATAATTAATTATTTTGTAATCATTTATTTAGAAATTAAAATGAAATACTTTTTAAATTAAAGGAAATGTTTTTTAAAACTATCTTAATGAATATATTTCACTTTATTATATAATAAAATAAGTTTTTATGGACTTTATTAATTAAATATAATCAAATTAATGTTTAAAATTATTCATAATTATTATCTAGTCATGATATATGAATAAATGCAATTTTCCAGATACAAGAGGTTTTTTTAAAAAAGATACCTTTTTATCCCTTTTAAATGGGAACCAGATTTAAATATAGTTTTCTAAGATTTTAAATAATATATTAGAGTTTTTACTAATTCATTTTAATTTAGACAACCAAAATTACTTTGGATGAAATTTTCATATTTTCTGATGATATTCATTTTTAATGAATAGTTAATAATACATCATTTCAATTCAACACTACCATTTCATGTAATTTAATTATATTTTTAGATTATTATATTAATTGGTTTTAATTTATATTTTAATTTTTTATTATTCAATACAATTTTGGTTATTTTAATCAATTTTACATTGACATTAAATATAAATACAATGTGAACTTTCGAATGATTTATATAAAAACTTCATTTTCTTATTCTGTCAAAATGAAAAATTATTAATTAATTTCATCAAATTCAGTGTTTTGAATTTGGAAAAATAGATTTCATTTTTATACTAAAAAATTTCATATTTTGTAAGAAGGTCCCTTTTTAATGTTTACATATAGTAAGTTTAGTAATTATTATTTTTTCCATCGTAAATGATAAATGAAGTAATTAACAATTCATATAAAATTATAATAATATGAAAATAAAATAACACATTTCCTAATTTTGTTGGATGAATTTATTTCCACCATGATCATCATTGGTTAAATTTTATTACCACATGGATCCACATGGATGGATTTAATGTATTTATAATATTATATTAAATAAACAATTATTTTTGTTACAATATTTTATTTAAAAAATTATATATTTTAATATATAGTTATAAATTGATTTTCTATGACTATAAATATTATTTATAAAACTAAAATTATTCCATATGACATGATATTTTATTTATAATTTTATGAATTATATAATATAATTTAATTATGGCACAATGATAATGAAATAAAAGATTTATTAAAGAATGGATCAAGTAAATTATATTAAAAATATTAATATATATATACAATTTGATATATTTGATTCCATCCAAGAATTTTATTAATGAATATGTAATGATAGTATTGAGGTAACGTAGATTTTTCAATGGAATCAAGTTGTTATAAATTTGATAGAAAAGTGAAGTATGAATATTGTCAAAATTGACATTATCTGTAACATAAAATATAAAATATTTAATTAATGATCAAAATTTTAAACAAATCCAGGATTCAGCCAAATGGTTGAATTTCAAATAGAAATGTAATTATTTATTCATTAATTGGTCATTTGGAATGATTTATTAATTATATTAACTCTTAAAGAGTAATTAACTAGAAAAATAGGTAATAGAAACAATTAGATAATACAAAAAAATGATTATAAAATATTCAATACATTATAATTTTAAGTGGACGATGATTATTTGACCAAAAATAAGCATATCGTATAAATAAATATGCATGTGATATTTTTTAATTTAAATTAAATTATTAATAATTTAATACATAGAATAATTATAATAGTGTCTCTCCCCTCTCATATAAAATCCTCTCATTCCATTATATTCCTTACACTTAAAAACCTTTTCACTCTACCATTATCTGTGAAAAAAATTCTATAATCTGTCTTTAAATTCTTGAGGGATTTTTTATAAATATCTCCATTCATATTGGTGATAAGGTGTTATGAAGTGTGATCATTCGAAGGAAAGTTAATGTTTTCATATAAGTGTTTATATTTCATTTCCTCTTCCAATTCCTTTATATAAAATAAAAACATGATTAATTAATAACTCCAATTTCATAAAAATATTGAGAATTTTTTATTTCAATATCATCACATAAATCCATATCTTATTTCATTAAATATAAAATGAAGTTTTCATTCGTGTAAATGAAAAACTACCGCCTGACGAACTGTTATAGATCATTTTTTCATCAGAGTATTTAAATATTGGTTATAATGATTAAATTAGTATCTATATGTTATATTAATGAAATTTTAATAATTATTAGAAAATAATATATCAATTACTTTCTTACAACCATTTCACATAAAAATGATAACGGCGTTCGTGCATACATGTGAACTATCACCACCATGAAGCGAAGTAATAAGTTATTATTCACTAAACCTCAATTATGATATATATAAGTATATTAAAATTATTTAAATCTTATTAGATTTTTCATTATCATTCTGGGATTATTAAATAGTACATACCTTTTTTCCATAATGATTAATGAAAAATGAAGATGTTACACATGTGCACACACGACTTGGTATAAATATGATTTTTATTTTGATCATTTTCCATATCCATATTTAATGAATGTATTTATTTATATAATTGGTTGAAAAAAATTATTATTATTTCATGAATATTATTCTGGAGATGATTAAATTATGACTTCATAGACTATTACATCCTACAAAGTTTGTGTTTGACTCGAGTACTGAATATCGACAAAATGCATGATGTGATACTAAATAATTATGTAATTATTATGGAATGATAATTGTAATATAAAAAATATTAATATTTTTAAATATTCTTAAGTGTGTAAATAATTTACCATGTTTTACTATTCATGAAGATAATGATTTTACATGATGAGTGACACTTAAGGTACGATATTTATTCACAATCTCAACTCGTGGATGCATTTCTTGATGATATGAACCATTATTCGTTTACAATGTTTATATGAATCCCCATTTATTTTTTATCTATATTTTATATATATTAATTTTATTTAATGTTTTCCAATATGTCCTACATTAATTCGACTTATAATTTAAATGTTCGAATTTGTATGGGACCCTTTAAATAAAACCTTTTTTATGTGTTTTGAAGCTTTATTTTTCTTAATATTTTTCATTCATACTGGTGTTTTTAAAATTCATTTAGGTATTTAATTATATGGACATTAATGATTTAAGACATAAATTCTTGACAATTATTTTAAATTATTCAATGTGGAATGGGTC
This sequence comes from Viscum album, assembly GCA_963277665.1. Taxonomy (NCBI): domain Eukaryota; kingdom Viridiplantae; phylum Streptophyta; class Magnoliopsida; order Santalales; family Viscaceae; genus Viscum; species Viscum album. Next base: position 1,883,370,903 of record OY728136.1, read on the forward strand.
ACATTCATAAAAAAATCAATTTTATCATTGTTTTCAATTGATTTTTGAAAATGGATTGGTTATCTTATGAATGAAAATTAAATTTTATGGATGACTTGTTTAAAATTGATAGATTATATGAGATTTTACATGGAAATTTAATGGGTGAGTCCTATATAGTTTATATGATGGATAAGAAACATTATGTGTCACAGGTGATCTTTATATTAATTATATGAAGGTTTGAGCCCCATTATAGCTCATTAATGTTCTATGAGCCAGAAATATCATATACAAAGGGATATCCCCATTGTAACTCTATTATTCATTGGGTATTCCAGATGTCGAAGTTGACTATATTATTATACCATTTGTATGGGTGATTGTAATAGTGATATTGTAACGATGTCCTAAGGCTTCTAAATGATTTTCTATTCTGGATAAAATGTTTTTATAAAAATGGTATTAATGGGTTTACATGTTTTCCTATGACCAATGATTTACATTTATTATGTACCTTAATGATATTTTTTTCTCATCCCATGTTTTAAAAAGTTTTCAGTTGGGGTTTTGATTGGGAATGACAAAAAAGTTTCCCAGATGAAGTTATTGAAGATGTGTCCTAATAATAAATCACATATGTTTTTAGAGGCATTCCTTGGGTAAAAAAATGAATACATATTTTATGTGTACACTCTTAATGTATGGGTTTAGAATGTTAATTTTTCTTGTACTAATTATCTATAACTATGAAATGAAAATATCCTCAAAGGTGAATTCTCGTTCAATGAAACTACAATAAGTTATGTTAAATTATGGGTCATTATATTTGGTATTAAAGGATGGTTAAGAGATCATTAAAGATTAGGATGTATTCTAAATAAATATGTGCATCATCTGATTTTATAATTTTCCGGTTGATCATATGTTCAATCTCTTATAATTATCTTTTGAGGATTTATGTTCCAATATTTTATGCTGATTAATGGTATTTTTGAAGGCATTTATTTTTTAGGTAATTATGGGTTATTATTTTTTGGGATGAAAAAATAAAGTCATGAGATATACATTAGGGTTGAAATATTATGTTGTTATTTTTGATGAATTTATCTCATTTTTGAAGTGTTATAAAATTGTATATATTTTTAAAAATTAAACCACATAGATAACGTGACAACTCGTCACGTTAGATAATGCTGTGAGAATCGAACATGAAACTGAAGTGTGGAAAGGTTTTATTGACTATCACTACCCTATATGAAGACCCTTCTTTGTATGGATATTTTATTTTTGGTTAATGATATTAAATAACTATAAAATTATGAATTTTTTATCATAATTTTTATCCAATGGATCTCATTGATGATGGAAAATGATTTGATTATTAAGTGATAAATGTTTTTTTGGAAGACGTTCAATATTTTGGGAACATTACTTTATTAAGATAAATAAAATAATATGATATTTTTTTTAGGAGTAATAGGTGAATTATATTTTTGATGAATATCTGACTTTTATTTGTGGAATTATGGGAATTAGGTCATTTAGTAAAATTATTGCCTTATCATGGAAAATACATGATTAGGAAATTTCTTTTGGTTATGTGAAATTAAGGGTGATTTATTTTATTTGGAGATAAATTATTAAAAATATCTTGGAAGACAATGTGATCAAATCATTCTAAATTTTAGGTTTAAATTTTATTTTTGATTTTTAATGGAATTTAAATGAATGTTATTGTTTAAATGGACTATGTTGGAAATTTGATATTACATTGGAATATTGGACATAAAAAGTAAATTTTATTCATAAAATGTATTATTATTTTCGGAGAAATATCATATCCCAACCATATTTGTTTTTTATTGTTTCAAGATAGGAAAAATTTATTTTTAATCTTTTGTTGATTAATTAGATGATTCATCATAAATAATCCACAATAGGAAAAAGATTATAGTTGTGGTGGAATATGATTTATAGGTGAAAATTATAATTTTAATGTAATAATAATTCCTGTTTTTCTAGGTAGTAATATTATTTAGAATGTTTTTAAATAGAATCTTAAAAAATGTTTAATTGTTTACTTTTTCTACTAAGGAATCATTGACCTTTTTAATAGTCAGAAATTTATGATTTGGGTATTATTAACATCATCATGAGAATTTTTTTTATCACTCTCCATCAAAACATGGTGGTTAGATTGATTCCATTTCTATGTTTTCCTATATGTATTCCTAGAATTTGTTATATCATGTAACCTACATAACATGGTTTCATTCTATTAACATGGTAGTATACTTATTTCCATTTTTGATTTGTGATTAAAATAATGGTTTTTTGAAAATTCATACTATAGTTAACATTAAAAAATTAAAATTTAGAGAAGGTGATTTCAAAAAGTGGTATGGAATGTAACATACCTATCTTTTTTAAAAGAGACAATATGTTCGATAGCGTACATAATACACTAATCAAACATAAGAAAATAACTATATGTTATTTTGTTACCTTATGACATAGATTTTATAATGGTTGGAATGAAAAATATTAATTAATTTATGAAAATATTGTTTACAAATTTATATAATTATTTCATTTGTTAACAATTATTTTTAAATGAAAATAAAATCCCTTTTAAATAAAAGAATTTTTTTTTGAAAAACTATTTACATAAAAATAAGTGATTTTATAAAAAAATTCCAAACTTGGAAAATTTTATTCATGAAATATATATTTAATATATTCAATATAATGTTTAAAACTAATATTATATGGTTTCTATACATGATATATGAAAAAATTCTATATTTCGGATAGAAGAAGTATTTGTCAAAAAACACATTTTCACCACCTTTTAATGACAAACCATTTTTAAATCTACTTTTTTGAACTGTTAAATGTTCTAGTTTAAAATATAATCATATAAATTGTAATACAGACATCCAAATTTACTTTTTCATGAAATTATTATATTTTATGACAATATTAATTTTAAATTAATACTCAAATGTAATGTGTTTTATTTCAAATCTACAATTTCAACAAATTTATTTATATTCATAGATTATTATTTAAATTGTTTTTAATTTATATTTCCATTATTTTTTATCCCTCAATCAAGTGAATTTTATTTTAATAAATTTCAAATTCAAATGGGAATTAAAATTTATGTGAACTTTTGAACATACTACTTAAAAACACAATTTATTATTCTGTCATCATGAATAATATTTAATTATTTTATGACAATTCAGTTATTTGAATATTGAAAACCAGATTCCATATTTTTAATTATAATTTCAAAATTATTTAAATTGGACCCCTTTTATTTTTTAACGTTCTGAATATTAAAGTTAATAATAATTTTTATTACCACTAATAATGTTAAATCAGGTAATTAATTATTAAAATATTATTATAATAATATAAAACAACCATAACACTTGTCCTAACCTTATAGAATGACTATATTCCGACCATGATCACCCTTGGGTTGAATTTAGTACCACATGGATCTACTAGGATGAAATTAAAGCATTTTTAATATTATACTAAATGAATAGTAATTTTTTTTACGCTTCTATTTTTTAAAAATATTTTATTTTAATATGGATTTATAGAGGGGATATCTTAAAATATGAATAGTCTGTATAAATATATAATTATTACCTATGACAAGGTTTTTTATTTAATATTTTTTTGAAATTAAATAATTAAATTTAATTGTGATAGAAATATGATGTTTTAATGGATTTATTAAATAATGGATCAAATAAATGACATTAATAATATTAAAATAAATATAACAACATATATTTTATTCTATACACAATTTTTTTTATGAATATGATATGGTATGATTTATTTAATGTCGTTTTTTTTAAAGAATCAATTTTTATGATATTTTTAAAAAATCAAGAATGATTAGTGTAAAAATTGATATAATTCATAACTGAATATATAAAATATTAAAATAAATGATATAAAATTTCCAGAAAACAAAATATTCAATAAAATATTTTAAATAGGTATAAAATATTAATTAGTGAAACATTTATTGATTTTCTGGTTTGATTGGGTAATTATATTTACTTGTAATGTGTAAATCACTTGATAAATCAGTAAGAGTTAAAAGATGTTATAACAAAAAGATACGGATTCAAATATTTTTTAAAAAAATTATAATTTATATTCAATTTTTAGGGTTAGACTAAAAACCACCCTTTATTCAAAATAAATCAGTTTGGAAAATTTATAATTTAAATTCTATTTATATTAATATAATACTTATGATAATTCAAAGGGGCCCCTCCCATTTATCATAAAAAGAAAGAAATTCCTCTAAATTAATCACACATTAAAAACATTTGGGATCAAGAAAATATCTTCCAAAACCCATTCCTAGAATATATCCCCACATTTGGTGGCCTTATTTTTGGAATTACACCATTCTTAGATCTATTATGTTACTAATTAGTGTGATCATATTTAAGATAAAGAGTTTATTTATTTAAGTGTTTCATTTTTATTTCTTCCTTCACATCCATAAAATCTCCTGTAACCAAGATGATATATTATCTTCAATTTCCTCAATTTAGTGAGATATGAACATTTTAATATCATCAGTTAATCCATTTCCAATTTCATTAATTTTGAGATTATCATTTTTTTTGAGTGTAATGCCGAATAGTGCCTCATGAACCGATAGAGATTGTTTTTCATCTCCATCTTCAAAGAATGGATATAATGATATAATTAATGACTATATGTGATATTCACGAAATATCAATCACCATAAAAATTCTATATCAATTATTTTCTTAATTTCCATAAACATTAAAATGACAACGTTGTTTATCTGTATATGTGAGGTGTCACCACTACAAAGAAATGTGGTTCGTTTTTATTCACTAAACCACCTATTTGATATATATAAGTACATTTAAAATATTAAAATTATATAATTTATTTAATGATAATTATTGAAATATAAAATAATATTTACCTTGTTTTAATAATGATTAATGAAAAATGAAGATGTTACTCATGCGTATGTGCGACTTATTGTCTCCATGACATTAACATTGTTCGTTTTTTATATCAATATTTAATGAATCAACATAATGGTATAATTTATTTAAAATAATTATTGTTATGTCATGAATATTTTTTGGTAGATGACGTAATTATGAACTCATAGACTGTTGAAATCCTACAATGTTCATTTTCTTCTGGAGTACCGAATATAGTCAAAACACCTGATGTGGACATAAATAATTATGTAACTGTTTTAGATGAAAATAGTTATATAAAAGGAATATTAAAATTTATAATTATACATAAGAATGAAAATATATAACCTATATTTATTATTCTAGAAGATAAACATTGTATGTGATGAGTTGGAAATAAGGTAAGGGATTTCATCTCAATCTCATTTCATCGAGACATTTATTGTTGATATGTACCTTTATTCAGTTATAAAGTGTATATAAAACCTCTAAAGAAATTCTATAACTATATATTATCTATAGCCGTGTTAGTTAATGTTTTTAAAAATTATATATATTCAGGTGGATTATAATTTAAATGTTAAAATAGGCAGGAGAATTTTTAAGTAAAACATTGTTTTATGTTTTATAATGTTTTGTTCATTTAAATATTTATCATCATGTCCAGGTTTCTAAAATTCATTTATATTTTAATTTATATGTATATAATTTTTTTAATTTTAATTCTAAATTTTTTATTTAAATGATTCAAATTTGTATGAGGAACATTTATTTAAAAATCAACATTATAAATTATTTAAATTTGATTTTAAAAATGGATTGGTTATATAATCAATGAAAATGATATTTTATATGTGACATCTTGAAAATTAAAATCCAATATGGGATTGACTTTTTTTACTTTTATTGGATGGTACTGATATATCTTATATGATGGGTAGAGCCAAATTATATCTCATAGGTGAGCTAGATACTTCATATAGAAAGGTTTGAGCCCCATTATAGCTAATGAAATACTAGTGAGCCTGATATAGAATATAAGAATGGTGCTCACCATTATCTCTCTCTAATGCATTGTGTATTCTGAAGGATGAAGTCAACTATATTATTATTTTATTTATTATGTTCATTTTAATAGTTATATAGTAATGATTCCCTATGTAAACTACAAGATTTAATATGCTGGCTAATTGGTTTTTAAGAAATTATTTTAAATGGATTTTCATATTTTCAAGTGACTAATGATTTATATTTCTTTTTGTACCTTACTAAGAAATTTATCTCATCCAATGTTTTAAAATGTTTGTCATAGGTCTTATTATTTTTACATAAGAATAATATATCATTTTGAATTTTTTGATGATATTTATGAAATGAAATCATATTTTATTTTAAAATTGTTTCTCTTGCTGAAAATTTTGATACTGCGTATAAGTTACCGCTTATAATGAATCGGTATGCAATGTAAATTTTTTTTGTCTTACTTATCTAAATATATTATTAGGAAAGGTATTATAATGTGAATTTTAGTTAAAAACACTTCAATAAGATATGTATAATGATGGGTCCGTATAAAAATAGTTATTTTAAAATGAAACGATTTTATAACAATTATAAAATTATAATAAAATAAATTTAATTGATCCTTTTTAAATTATATCTATAATATAATTCTTACAATTATAAACTAATATATCAACACATAATTAGAAAATATTAAATTTTGTAATTTAATTTATTTTTCTGGAAAAAGAATTACCACTTAATATATGTTTTAATTTTTAGAAAAATTACCAAAAATTTAATAGTTTAAATAATATTAAAGTTAGTGAAAATATATATTTAGATATTAAAAATTAAAAAGTAGGGGTCTGAATATACTTCTACTAAAATAATAACTATGATGGTTAATTTGTAATCAATGTTTACAAGTGTAAGCATGTGTAACCAAAAATGTCTTGAATTTTACTTATTTAACAAGAACAAGAGCCCTAATATAGTACAATTGTTATAATTAAATTTCATAAAAATATATCTTATAATGAATTCACTACCTAACACCCTCAAATCACTTAGAATTCCATTCATACCCCCATCTAGAATTCAATTCCATAAGAAATAATCATTTTTCACCTATAATAGGAGCTCACTCCCAAATACAACAATACACACCACTATTACATAATATGGTAAATAAAAACCCATATTTTATCATATATATATCCCATATCTCTTTACAACCCCCTGTACAATGAAAATCATTATCTCATAAATTTGCAAACAAATCAAAAGAGATGAATCTATCTATTATAGTTAGTATTTCACCTCCTCAAGCATCATTTTTTATATAATTATTAGAAATTTTCAGAAAAAACTATTAAATACATATTAATATAATGAAACAGGTAAAATTACTATATTTTATGTAATCATATTAATCACATAATCTTTAACAACCTTACTCTCTTCTGCATAAAAGAATGAAAATGTTGTCCATGTGATCATGCAGAATATAAAATATTGAATTTTGTATTTTATTTTTGAAATCATACTTATATGGATGGTTAAAAATGGGTATTTAATGAAGAAATACTATGTTAATAATTTAATCAAAAAAATAAACTGATAAATTCATTATATCCTTCGTTATGGTCAACGGAATATAAGAACATCTACATAATATGTATAAAAAATACATCCTTCATAGATTTGTGTGTTAAAATTTTCAATATGGTTATATATAGATGTTTATAAAACATATTTTATGAATATATATGCTTCAAAAAAATTTATTTATGTCATTAATAATGTTCTGATTGTATGAGACCAAAATTAAATATCATTATAATGTTTTAAGGTAATATTAATACAGTTCTAAAAGCAAGTTCATCAAGTATCACTTTATCATGAACTATACAAATAGATATTATACATTGAAAATATATACTTATATATATTTTTTTAAATGATTTCAAAATATTTTTAAATATATAAATGACAAATTTATTGGAAATGAATGAGGTTGGATATCACCATTATGAAGCATGTGTAGAAAAATTTAAATTACAATCATCTGATGTTAAAGACAATCATTATCTAACTAATATATGATCAATTAATAATTATAATTGAAAATTATAATGTCAAATATTAATGAGTATTTCTATGAAAAAAATAATTCAGGTGGTTTTTTTATTACCAATAAATGTATATCTCGTTCATGGACATTGATATTACACAAGAGGTTTTCCTTATAAGGATTTTTATTCATCTATATATGCTACATGTTCACTTCTTAATTAATTTGGTGGTGTATATAATACAAATTAATATAATATTACTATAAATATTATTTAATTAAATGTTTTTAAAAACCCATATTATGTTAATCTATTCACTTGATTTAGATTTTCTTGGTAATGAAGTGGAACGAGATTAATTTAAGGGTCACTTTTTAATCAATATTATTATTAATTAATTTATAGATAAGAAAAAATTATGTTAAATTTATTGATAAACTACCCAAAAAATTCCTCTGGTTATTATTGATTATTTGCATGTCTAATATCATCTTCATTTCCCTTGGTAAATAATATACATACTGCAATTTTGTTATGTAAAACAGACTACATTTGCTATGATTTTCTTGATTTGTTTTTTCTATATGTCTATATTTATTTTATGGTTGTTATGAATTATACAATCATTTAATAAGGTCATTTTATGAACTTTTTGTTCATTATTTAAACATATTCGATAAGAATTTTTTATCATCATCCATATATTTCAATTAGATAAAAGTGTTAATTTAAAAAACAAATTATGTGAACACATTAATTGTCAATTATGATAATTCATATATATGATCCTTCCTATTTCATGTTTCCAAATGTTTTAAAAATTGTTTAAATTATTAATTATTTTTGAATTTATAATATAATTTTTTACATTTTTCAGATATTAATGTTTAATTTTAAAACAAAATTATTTATTATAAAATGAATTTCATAAGATGATTTTTTTAAGAAATATTTCCTATGTTTTTTATTTAATCTTAGTAAAATGATAATTAAATAATTATTCATTAATATAATTTGTTTTACAAAAATAATTTTTTGTTTTAAAAGTTTTTAAAAAAAAATTATTATCAATGTAATTTTCTAAGTAAATGTTTTGAATCAATTTTTTTGAATTTCAAGAAGGAATTTTTTTTTGTTTTTAAATGCGAATTTTGTAATAATAATATAAATTTTGTTTTTAATATATGAATGTATCCTTTAAAATTACCAATTTGACACATGCAATATATCCTCATGAAACTATTCACCGCCATTTTTTAGATGTAATATATGACGTTTTATGGGTTTATATTTGTAACCCATATAATTTATGTGGGTTAATTATGTGGTATTGTTTTTATAAATATATTCATTTCCTCAAAGAACACATATGGATGGTTTTAATAATGTGATGGATGGGAGTTAAATTATATAGATTTATATTGGAATAGGTAAATTCAAATATATCTTTAGAATATGGGAAATGGGTTGTAGTGAATCAAAAACCCTAGGAGACTATGTCCATTATGTTACTACTGGGACAATAAACCTAATAATATATCGGATTATAAATTATATCTCATGAGATAACATGTTGGGGATATTTTAGTGGTTCGTATCCATTACATGAATCTGTCTACTATATGGCGATCGTCTTCGTATTTTTACTTAATAGATTAAATTATTTTTGATGATAATTTTTGTTATATAATATTATTTTATCATAATGATCACATGTTACAATAACCCATGTCATATTATATACTCAATTACTTATTCCTAAATATATTATTGATGATACATGTTTATTTAGGAATTATTTTCAAACATTATGTTCATGGACCAAGACTATTATCTCATACGCTCATTCTTATGTTAGGCTCACTTATGATGATCAATTGTTCTCACATATGATTACCCTAAAAAATCATCAAAGTTAAACACTTTAAAATTATTACATCATTGTGTTATAAGTACATGTATTGATTATGATAAATTTAGTTGGGTATGATATAAAAATAATGTTCCCATGAGTTTTAAAATAAGATGATCATTTATCCCATATCTACAGAACATAAAACATTATTTTAGGGTATTTTAAGATTTATTGTGATACAAAATGTTTTTCTTTTGAAAATTATGTGAAATAAATTAAATATTAGCTTGGGTCATCTCAATTGGGGTCAAATACTATGTTTAGTGGATGTTATTTTTTTACTAAATATAGGAGTGTACATCTAGACCTCTAAATATACCGTTAGAGAATGGTTTGGTTATTCATGGTGATTAGTTACAATATTTTTAGGAATTAACAAGGGACTACATTGGTTAAATAACAGTGGATAAATAAAATTGTATGATAGCAAATTGATGTTCGGTCAAGGAATACATTGTGCGATTTTACAAAAAATACATCCATGTGAGTGCATAAAAATTTGTAAGCATATTTTGGATATAAAATCCTAAGTATCCTATTCCTAAAACCTTTTACCAAACAATTCATGACACATTATGTTGACAATTAAATAAAATGCCCAATTTTAACAATAAATAATTAAAAATATAAAAACCCCACAATTGAGTCACTTATATACATTAGACAAGTAGTTTATGAGTTTTATTGAAGTAGGAAACCGAATTTATTTAAAAAACCCAAAGTCATTCTAAAATAGTTTCCATTATTCGATTAATACCCGTATTTTCCCATTTCATTAGAAAAAATTCAGAATTTTTAATAAATTTCACCTGGCATGATACCCATTTAGATATATCATACAAAATATCATTATTAACAATCTAATGCATTAGAAATATAAGAATGAGGGATCTAAGATACTCTATAATTATAAATATGTTATTTATTAATAGATGATTAAATGAAATTATAAGATAATAATATGGTTATAAGATCAAATTTAATATGTATAGGAAGATCATATAATAATTCATTCACATCAAAACCAAAATTATAATAATCATATTCAGGAATAAAGATATAAAAAATATAACAGTAATATGATTTAAAAGTCATAAACCATTTTAAATTAAATGTTTTCAAAATAATTATTAAAATTTATATAATTCATATGGAATCAATTTTTTATATTTTGGGTAAATATAGGTTCATCATGTGGGAACCTATATCGGATAATTCATATATTCTCTTAAGAAAAAAACCAACTAGTTAGATTTTTGTATATATTATCTGATACTTATATTCATTAATTTCTCACATCATTTATGAGTAACTTCCATATAGTTATCTATATCTCATTGAAAACATCATTAGAGTTATATTTTTGTCTCACCCATCTTCATGAGAAATATTTGGATCACCATTCATCATAAAATATTTCATTGATCCATCACATTTATAAATTAAATAATTCATGAATTTTAAAAAAATTATCATATATACCACCACCATTAACATATTATTTTATGGACTAATGGAAAATAAAATATTTTAATAAGAATATGATAATTACATTAATATCCATGGGAATGTAACAAGATTCATTAACTAACCATTAAAGCATCATCATTATAATAAAATGCAATGAAATAATTTGGATAGTAACATAAAATAATATCCAATGTGATACATAAATTCTCATAATGTATTTTAAATATGTTAATAGTCAATTAGTAGCACTTTTAAAAAATTCATTCAAAATAGAGAAAATGTAATTTATATTTGGTAAAATGAATATTTTACAAAATTATTGAGACAAAAAATTTATATGAATATATCTAGTGAAAATGTAAAATGATTAATAATATAAATTAATTCTTATAAAGTATGTAAAAACGTTCATTCCCCATAAATTAAAATCCAATATTATTTTGACAATTTTTTTAAATGTAAAAAACAAATTCCTTGAGATTTTATTAAAAAGAACCTTTTACACAATTGTATATAAATTCAATTATACTGAAAATGAACATTTATATTAATTTCATCTTAAGGTAAATAATTACAAGAAATAGTTTGATGAAAATAGATATGGAAGGCAAATATTTCATCCCAAATGAAGAAATTATGAAGAATTAGTTTATAAAACAATATAAATCTATTTTAATTAACAAAGAATGGTATATCATAATAATATGTTAAAATCCACGAAACAAACATAATATAATAGAATATTTGGGGTTTTATGCTTAAGGATCATATAATTTCCCTCAATGAAAATTTAACGTTTTAATCTCACAATAAAATGATGTTTTAACCAAATATAATACAGCTTTTGTATATTTTGAAACATAACCCCCTTGTAATAAATATCATAACATTTAATATTATTTTCAATAAATATAAATTTACTCATGTTCTATCATATCAAAGGGGTCATATATACACCATATTAACACAAATAGGATCATAATAAGAAATATTCCCCAATAAAAACATAGAGATAAATAAACAATTTAGTTTTTCAAATCGATGGATCGAAATATCATAAAAGAATGAACAATATATAGAAATATGAATCTGAATAATGTTTATGTAATTCATCATAAAATAAATTCATGGTTTTTGAATATGACACACAAAAGAAAAATTTGGTGACTAAAAAATATGATTAATGGCAATTAAATATCAATGCAGAACCAATACTTCATGTTCTAACTGTAATTGTATGTTATCTTTTCCTAACATATAATAAATTTTAATTTATTATACATGTATAATTGAACCAAATTATTACTTATCATACTATTTATTATTCACCTATAAACACTTTTAACAAATTTTTTAATTGTTCATCACTAAAATCATGGTTTCAAGTGTAATTTTTTTTATTTTCATGCATATTTGTTATAATTGATTTCAGAATATCACGTTTATGAGGGTCTCATCATATCCAAAATATTAATAACATAGAATATGTCATAGTTATTCATTATATATTATTATATATCCATTCCTATAATATGGTGTGGAAAATGAATTATATAATATCATGGAGATAGTATTTTATACATACATAATAGTTATGTTTTGAAATTTTAGTGGGCATAGAAAAAGAATGGTAAATAAAAATTCCGCCTTATTGAATAATAATTAAATCATATATATCATATATATTAATTTAATATTTTAGTATGACCATGAATTTAAAGTGGAAATTGAAAACGAATCTAATCACATTATGGATGTGGTAATTCGCTCGTATGCATGATAAAAATTATCATACTAGAACCTATGGGGTTAATTTTTTAGCAATATTTAAACAATTAAACAATAATTATAATATTATAAACAAAAATAAAATTAGAGAATTCGTTTTTATAACCAACCATGTGATATTTCAATAATAGATAAAATATGTTGACCATAAATGTAGTCCTCTGCACATAAGTTTGATGCCATTATGAATTCCTCAGTAATATAATCTAAATTATTTTAATATGTTACTATGGTTAAGAAAATATATTGATATGGTAAAAAAATAAATACCCGTAAAATAATTCAGTGGATAGGATTCCCTCTTCATTGAGAAACATCTTTTTAATATATTCATAGTGGCCCTCGATCTATCCTAATAATAACATAAAAACTAATATAAATTTTTCATGGGTTTTTTAAGAGGACTGGGTAGATTTTGGTAATACTAAATGTCCAATTGAAGGTGTGAAGATGATAGGATTGGAGGATAACTTATATAATTGAGGTTTGTGAAAAACGTGTAAATACATGAAATATAAATATATAGTCTTTTTATAGATCATGTTAAATGTCTCCAATGTTCAATATATTATAATATATTGTGTGTCACTACCCGCCTTCACCAAAAAGGGTGATAAGTCAATAGATTGCCAAGACCTTCCTTCTTTATGTTGTAGGATAGATAATGAACCCCGAAACCCGCCTTCTATAGGTCCCGGAGTGGCGACAAGCACCAAGGGTATAGAAATTACACAGAAATGGAATGCATTATCCCTTTTTGTTTTATAGGATGGGAGATAAAATGATGAAACCCAAAAACACCAAAACTAAAAGAAAAGTAAAGCCAAAAGTAAACCATTCCCACATGAATGTTCCAAAAGTAAAAGCCTCAAAGTAAAAAAATGACTACAAGGGTAAAAACCAAGGAAAGGAAAACAGCAGTTATAACTTCCCCAAAGGTCTGAGCTAGTATGGTCCTGCGTGATCCCTGAAGTCCTCCTGGAAACCTGAAAGAAGTTTTATATACATAGGGTGAGCATACAAGTACACTCATTAGGGAAAACCAACGACTCTCATTTACAAATGGGGAAAACGTACTAAAGTTCTGTGAGAATCAGACAACCAACACTATCAAAGAGTTCACCCATCCCACTCACCGGCTACACTCACCAAATAACGCAAGTCATGTGATATATATAATAAGATCACATCGATGTTTGGGTACCCCATGCCACTTCCAAATTATTATTGAAGACATCCTACGCATCAGACCAATCCCTCTATTCTTACCGCTGTCCCACTGCCACACCCGCCCGCACACACCTGGGCCACAACCGCACGCAGTCCCACTACCGAATCTCGCCCGCAAACACCTGGGCCACAACTGTCACACGTAACCATGCCTGTAAACACCAAGGCCAGAACAACCACCACGACGCCCGAAGGCACATGAGCTAGAGGATCCACTGCCACGCCTGAAGACACCTGGGCCTAATCCCAAAGACACTTGAGAAACCACCTTCCCACACACACCTGGGCCAACACCACACTACCCTACCCGAGGATTCATGGGAAAATAGTGGACCTCATGCCATCATAGCTTTCCCCAAGATACTTGGGCTATCCGGGAAAGGGATAAGAAAAGGAACTAATAACCACCCACTAATAATAGTGTTTGAAAAAACACCCTCCCCATAAAATGGGGGTGTTTGGAACTACGTTCTCAACATGGATGGGGCATGAATAAGAAACACAAAATTTCAATTATATATATAGGTAACAAGAACACCCCCATGTTTAGGTTTTTCTTCAGCCAGCCTAAAGTGCACATGCAGCACTCAAGTTCGAGTCACAACTCTCGCCAACAAAAACTATTTGTCCCATTCGTTTTCATGTTTAGTAATGATTTTTAAATATGTTCTGCACCTACTTGTGAAACTAACACCATAAGCACAAACCAAGTAAAAGAATCTCGCCAAATGTCAATTTAAAAATTCACACCCGGTTCTCTTATAAAGTCACAACAACAATGGGATAAGTGAGATCCCTCGATGTAATGGAACCGAAGAACCCCCCCCCCCCGGACACTACACCGTGTCCCCCAAAATTGTTTCTCATCTACAGAGGATCACACCCCCATTCGTGATGTAAACAAGGTAACCACCCGGTCTTAAGACTCACAACCACTGAATCTGTAAAATAGGGGATCCCATCCCCAACTCCACAACCATCGAGAGTATAAAAACAGGGGATCCCATCCCCTCCCACATCTCCAGAAATCATCCCATAATAGAATACAACCAAACCACTACCACCAACACAAAGCAGGGACATGCCGATATTTTTATGTTTATAAGATTTATCACACTCCACGATTTCAATTTCCGTGTGGTTTAACTAGGGGTTATTATAGAAGGGTTGATCCTAGTGCTTTCAATTTATTTAGCCGGTTGTACGTGATTAACCAATTTACTTTTAACAGCAAGAGTTCACAACCACAAACAAGACATTTAAAACATCACCAGGGGTTCACTAGTGCACAACGAAAGACCACCAACGACCATGATTTTCAGTAGGCATAAGACTGCACAATTCAGAAAGATGATCATAACATAAAATAGCATCAACGATCACATCCCCCCTTATTTCTTTATTAAATCCATTCATTATCTTTATTTAGGTCTGGTATATCCAATTCTATTGAATCAAAGGCATGCCCACCCCACATGATACACAAAAAGAAGTGGCGATGGAGAAATTCCCAACATGTTGATCAATGATCAACGCTGATCCTAGCCGTGAAACTTCACAGATAGCGATGCGGCTTGCCTGAATGAAAATCTGTTCTTCTGAACGAAGGGTGCTACTAGTAGAGGGTGATTGAGAAAAGAAGAAACCACATCATACCCATAGTTTATAAGGGACGAGGACGGTTGAGATCAGAACGTGAAACCACTTAAGGAGCAGCGGTCGTGGGTTGACCACGCGGCCCCACACGTTATTAAAGGGTTCTAAACTGATGCACACACCAGGTTAATTAATTAAATATTTAATTAGAACATTTATGGGCGTTACCAGGAATTGAAACGAGTTTAAAAGGTTTAAAACCCTATTTGCGCAAGATGGAGCGCTACTGGAAAGAACCCACGGGGGTAGGCCAGAGCCACCGGTAGTTGAGAGCTACTGGTGGGTGACAGCTACTGGTAGCCGAGAGCTACCAGTAGCTGACACCAACTGGTAGCGGAGCTACCGATTGGCTACAGCTAAGGGTAGACCGAGCTACCAGGAGACATAGCTAATGGTTGGCCGTGACTACCGGTAGACCGAGTTATCAGTAGGCATGCTACCAGTAGGCTAAGGCTACCAGTAGGACTACCGTTGGGCCAAATTCACAGATATTCCCAGACCAGAAAACCAAACTTCAGATTTTTACAAAGTAATGGACCCCAAAAACCCGGTCCATTACATCAGATACCTATTAAACAATTTTCATCCTTGAGAATCAAACAACCCCGCAGGAAAGAGAGAGTCCGAAGAACCACCCAGAAAGATTCCTTTTTTGAGTGAACCTCATTTTAACTAAAAAGACCCTTCTGTCCAGAACCAAGAATTGCATCATGTCAACTGCCCAAGCATATGGGGGGGTTGGGGAGTCTCCTTCCCCATGTCAATATATTAACCGCTTTGTGAACCACTAACTCGCCTTCACTGGTTTAATCGCATCCACCTTAATGCGTCTTGATTAGTGGTCGGGTTCTCTCCTCCCCCATAGCTAGGGCTTTTCACACACATTCAGAGGAAATAAAACCAGTACATTTCACAGCCCAAAAGACCAAAACGTTTTACCACAACTTGTATAAAAAACAGAACATTACAAAAACTAAAAAAAATATAGGTACTGGGCACACATATGTTATTACCTTTCCCATGTACTCTCTTCAAGCCCACCATGTCTCCATAACACACGAACCAGGGGAATGGTCCACCCATGAAGCACCTTCTCTCTATGATGCCTGATCATCACTGGTCTATCCACAAAAGTCACGTCATCCTCCATATCCATCTCACCCCGATCAAGGACGTGTGAATCATCATGCAGATACCGACGGAGCTGGGACACATGGAATACATCATGTATCCTCAGTAGCGGTAGTGGTAACCCTAGCCGATAAGCCACTTCACCGACCCGCCACGACACTTCAAAGGGCCTGATGAACCAGGGAGAAAGTTTACTCCCCTTACCGAACGTCTTTTGTCCACTCCGAGGAGAGACCTTCAAGAATATGTGGTCTATAACCTCAAAATCCAAGGACCTCCTTCTGGTATCAGCATACAACTTCTGTCGGTCCTGGGCCTCCTTCATCCTTTCCCGCATGAGCTGAACCTTCTCTGTCATGCTCTGAATCACCTACGGGCCAAGGATACCTACCTCTCCTACATTGGTCAAACACACAGGTGAATGACATGGCCTTCCGTACAAGGCTTCAAATGGGGTCATACCAATGGTAGAGTGGTATCTATTATTGTAGGTAAACTCTACCAGGGACAAGTATCATACCAATGATCCTCCTTAGTCCAGAACACATGCCCGCAGCATATCCTCCAAGGTCTGGATGGTGCGTTATGTCTTTTCATCTGTCTGGGGATGGAAAGCAGTTCTAAGACGCAGCTGGGTGCGAAAATCATCCTGCAATCCTCTCCAGACTCGGGAGGTAAACCGTGCATCCCTATTTGGGACTATAGACCTCGTAACTCCATGTGATCGCACCACCTCATCCATGTACTTTCATGCCAAAGAATCCACTGTACTCTACTCCCTAATCTCCCTAAAGTGAGCTGATTTCGTCAACCGGTCCACTACCACCCAGATGGCGTCGTATCCCCCTTGGATCTTGGGTAGTCCCGTGATGAAATCCATCGAGATTTCATCCCACTTCCACTTGGGGACGTCTAGAGACTATAGTAGGCCACCTGGAACTTGGTGTTCATCCTTCACTTACTAACACACTAAGAACTTGGCCACAAACTCTGCCACTGGTTGTTTAACTCAGGGACACTAAAACTATTCCTTCAGTCCCTGGTGCATCTTGGAAACTCCTTGGTGAACCTCCAGGGGTGAGTTGTGGAACTCACTGAGAACCTTGTTGCGAATAAATTCTGGAACAAACATCCTACCCTAGAAAAACATATGGTTCTGACCATTCTCCGTCCACCCTTCCAGAGCATTCCTCTAGTCAACTCAGTCACGCATCACTTCACACTTTGGGTCTCCCCACTAAGACTCCTCCACTTGCTACAATAGAGAAGACTACACTGTCATCTGATATAGGAAAACTCAACTAATATCCATCCACACATCCAATTATAAGGAAACCAATTCATCCATTGCCTTCCTGGTTCCTGCCGACTCTCAGACCGTATCCTTCTGCATCCTTCTTCTCAAGGCATCAGCCACTACATTCCCCCTCCCTGATGTGTAGAAATACTCGAAGTCGTAATCATAGAAGAACTCCATCCACCTTCGATGCGGCAAGTTTGGGTCCCGCTGGGAGAAGATATACCTCAATATTTTGTGATCTGTGAAGACCAAATAGAATTCTTTGATGAGGTAGTGCCTCCATAACATCAGTGTAAAAACGACCGCTGCATGATCTAGGTCGTTGGTTGCATAATTACACTCATGATGGCATAGCGTCCTAGACCCATAAGAGATCACCCCTTATCGCTGCATAAACACACATCCCAGGCCCTGTCCTAAAGCATCATAGAACACCTCATATGCCGCCCCTTCTTCTCGTAACCTCAGCACCAGGGCACTAACCAACTTCTCCTTCAGATAGCTGAAGGCTGACTCGCATTGCTCACTCCACACGAAAACCTGGACTTTCTTGGTCAGGGCTGTCAAAGGGGCTGCTAGTCGAGAGAATTTGGGTACGAAACTTAGATTGTAACCTACTAGCCCGAGGAAACTACAGACCTCTTCCACATTATTTTGTGCTGCCCAAGAAAAAACTGCCTCCACCTTTGATGGGTCCACCGTTACCCCCTGCTCGGACACCACGTGCCCGAGGAAGTGCACTTCTCGTGTCCATAATTTGCATATCGCAAACTTCCCATAGAGCTGATACTGTTGGAGGACCTCAAAACCCTTCATCATGTGCTCTGTATGGTCCCCCAATGATCTTCAATAGACCAAGATGTCGTCGATGAACACAAATATGAACCAATCTAGGTACTCTCGGAAGATGGAGTTCATAAGACCCATGAACACAGCCGGGGCGTTCATAACACCGAAAGGCATGACTACGAACTCGAATTTTCCATATCTACACCTGAACATCGTCTTCGGGATGTCTTCCTCCTTCACACTCTTCTGGTGGTACCCATACCGTAGGTCAATCTTTGAGAACCATCCTGCCCCTTTCAGCTGGTCGAAAAGATCGTCTATCCTCGGATGAGTGTAGGGATTCTTGATCATCACCTGATTCAGCCTCCTGTAGTCTATGCACAACCTGAGACCACCATCTGCCTTCTTTTAGAACAATACTGTAGAAACCCATGGTGACGCACTTGGCCGAACATATCCCCACTTCATCAAATCGTCAATATGGATCTGCAACTCCCATAGCTCTGAAGGATCCATCCGGTAAAGAGCCATCGAGATCGGACGAGCACCGAGGTGAAGGTCTATCCCAAACTTGATATCATGTCAAGGGGGTAGAGTCATAAACTCCTCAGGGAAGTTGTCCATATACTCATGGAGGATCTCTGGAACCTCCACCATTTCAGCAACTACTTACTCTATTGATATCTCAGCTAACAGGAAGAGGAGGGGTTCCTCTCACCTGCTGCCCTTCAGACTGCTTCGCTCACCGGTGAAGGTAACACACCGGCGGCCCAAGTCCAAGAACACAACCCTTCCTCGGAAACAGTCGATGACGACACAAACAGAGAATATCTAGTCGATGCATAGGATGACATCGTACAGCTGTATCTGTTGTAGAAGAAGATCCCTAACTGACTGATGTGGCCCTATCATCTGTATGCATCCCCGAAAAATAATAAACAAGTCGATCTGACCTCTAACTGGTGTGTTCAAAAACATGGGCACAATAAGTCTCTCGGCATATAGACCTAAGGAACAGGATAGACTGGGTGAAAAAAAGGAGTACTAATCTCTCGTATCGAACAATGCATAAGCAAGGGTACTGAAAAAACTGATCTTACCTCGAATAACCTCCGACCCTACAGGAAAAGCTGACTCCACGGTGTCTAACTGTCCACGCCCAGCTTCTCTTCCCCTCGGCTATCGGCCACATCCCCGACCACACCCCTGTTGAGGTCCCTGAGGAGCCCCCTGAGGTCGGCCTCCTCCTCCTATGTCTGCCCTCAGTGGATTGGGGGCTCGCTGTCCTTGCTGCTGCTGCTGGAAAGGCCAGGCTGGAAGCTGCTGCTGGGGCGGGTGGTGCGGATGTCCGCCACCTCCGTATTGTACCCGGTCTGGGCACTAATTCCGGAGATGTCCATGGCTCCCACAGATGAAGCACCGCGGTCCCAGGCTCGAAGGAAAAGGGAGTGAACCAGGGGATCGAAACTGAACTGATGCGGCCTACTCCCTGCTGGTTTGAACCTAGAGGGTCCTGACGCTGGAGGCCTGGTGCTGACGACCTTCCCCTTCGATGGTTCCAGATGGATCCCCTCTTGTGACAATCCTCCTAGAGTGTGCATACTCTCCACCACTTCGGCCTTCTTCTGGACCTCCAAGTACATCGGCAGGGTAAAGGGGTCAACAACATACTGAAGGGAGGGTTAGAGTGCCTCCCCCAAACATCTTTCCTGACACTCTTCATCGGGAAATAGGTCCGGAGAAAAAGTTATGAGGTCCTTGAACTTGATTCCTAGATCCCTCTATGACATACTCCCCTACTGGAGGGAGAGTAGATCTTGTCTCTTTTCCAGCTTCATCGTCGAAGAGAGGAATTCTGCCCGGAACTGCCTCTCGAAATCAGCCCAAGTAGTGCATAATCATGTTCTTAAAACGTCTTAAACTTTTTATTTATTCTTAATTCCAAAGACATGCCATAAACATGAGAACATAAGAAATTATGATGCATGTACCTCTCCTAGGGTCTATACCCTGCAATCAGCGTGGCCTAACTTGGTCGTTCGGTAGGTCCAGAGTCCTTGAATTGGGTCACGAGGGGGGGGGGGGCTAAAATCCCGTGTCCTAGCCGGTCTTCCCTGGCCTAATTCGCGCACCAAGGTCAGCCAACACTGTTTACCTACCATCCCATGCATTCCTCACTTTTCCTAACTCTAGAATCTATCCTATCTCTTAACCATCACCTCTGATACCATTCTGTCTCGACCCGCCTTCACCAAAAGGAGGGAATGGTCCGCAGATTGTCATGCCCTTGCTTCTTTAAGTTTAAGGAGAGATAATGACCCCCGAAACCATCCTTCTATTGGTACCGGAGTGGAAAATAGCACCAAGGGTGTGGAAATTACACAGAAAAGGAAGGCATTACCCCTTTTTGTTTTATAGGATCAGAAGATAAGATGATGAAACCCAACAACACCAAAACTAAAAGAAAAGTAAAGCCAAAAGTAAACCATTCCCACATGCATGTTCCAGAAGTAAAATCCACAAAGTACAAAAGTGACTACAAGGATAAGTACCACGGAAAGGAAAACAGCAGCTGCAACTGCCCAAAAGGTCCGAGCTAGTATGGTACGGTGCGATCCCCAATGTCCTCCTGGAAACCTGAAAGCAGTTTTATATACGTACGGTGAGCATACAAGTACACTCAGTAGGGAAAACCAAATACTCTCGTGCACAAGTGGGGGAAACATACTAAGGTTCTGTGAGAAGCATACAACAAACTCTATCAAGGAGTTCACCCATCCCACTCACCGGCTACACTCACCAAAAAATGAAAGTCTAGTAATATATATAATAAGAGCACATCGATGTTTGGGTACCCCGCATCAGACCAATCCCGCCATTCTCACCGCAGTCACACTGCCACACCTTCTCGCACACACCTGGGCCAAAACCGCACACAGTCCCACGTCCGAATCACGCCCGCAAAGACCTGGGCCACAATTGTCCCACATAACCACCCCTGCAAAAACCTAGGCCAGACCAACCACCACCACGCCCGAAGACACCTGGGATAGAAGATCCACTACCACTCCCGAAGACACCTGGGCCTCATCCAGAAGACACATGGGAAACCACCTACCTGCACACACCAGGGCCAACCACCACACTACCCTGCCTGAAGATTCTTGGGCTAATAATGGACCTCAGGCCATCAGAGCCTGCTCGACGATACTTGCGCTATCTATGAAAGGTAGCAGAAAAGGAGATAATAACCAGCAACTAATAATAGTGTTGGAAAAAACACCCTCCCCCCATGAAATGGGGGTGTTTGGAACTATGTGATCAACTTGGATAGGGCGAGAATAAAAAACAAAAAACTACAAGTATATATATAGGTAACAACCACTCTCCCATGTTTATCTTTTTCTTCATCCAGCCTAAAGAGCACAGGCAGCACTCAAGTTCGAGTCTAAAACTCGCACAAAAAAACCCATTTTCCTATTCGTTTTCATGTTCAGTAATGATGTTTAATTATGTTCTGCAACTACTTGGGAAACTAAAACCATAATCACAAACCAAGGAAAAGTATCCCGCCAAATGTCAATTCAAACATTCACACCCGGTTCTCTTGTAAAGTCACAACAAGAAAGGGATAAGTGAGATCCCTCAAAGTACTGGAACCAAAGAACCCCCCCCCCCCCCCCGAGACATTACCCCATGTCCCCCAAAATGGTTTCTCATAAACAGAGGATCCAAACCCAATTTGTGATGTTAACAAGGTAACCACCAGGTCTGAAGACTCAAAACCACTGAATCCATAACAACAGGGGATCCCATCCCCAAATTCACAACAAACGAGAGTATAAAAACAGGGGATCCCATCCCCTCTGACATCTCCAGCAATCATCCCGTAACAGAAAACAACCAAACCACAACCACCAACACAAATAAGGGACATGCCGGTATTTTCAGATTTATAAGTTTTAACACAATACATGATTTCAATTTCTGTGTGCTTTAACAAGGGTTTATCACAGAAGTTTTGATCATGGTGATTTCAATTTATTTAGCCGGGTGTACATGATTTAACAATTTACATTTAATAGTAGGAGTTCAAATCCACAAACAAGCCATTTTAAACATCACCAAGGGTTCATTAGTGCACAAAGAAAGACCACTAACAGCCATGAATTTCAGTCGGTGTAAGCCCGAAAAAATCAGAACGATAATCATAACATAAAAGTGCATCAATGATCACAGCCCCCTTCATTCTTTATATAATCCTTTTATTATCTTTATTTAGGTCTGGTTTGTCCAATTCTACAGAATCAAAAGCACGCCCACCCCACATGATACACAAAAAGAAGAGACGATGGAGAAATTACCTACTTGTTAATCAACGATCGACGCTAAGCCTGGCCGCCAATCTTCATGGATATCGATGCGGCTCGCCTGAATGAAAATCTGTTCGTCTAAACGAAGGGTGATACAAGCAGAGGGTGATCGATAAAAGAAGAAACCACGGCTAACCTATACTTTATAAGGGCCAGGGACGGTTGAGATTAGAACGTAAAACCACGTAAAGAGCGGGGGTCATGGGTTGACCACGCGGCCCCATACGTTATTAAATGGTTCTTAACCGATGCACAAATAAGGTTAATTCATTAAATTTTTAATTAGAACATTTATGGGTGTTATCGGGATTTAAAATGAGTTTAATGGTTTTAAAAACCTATTTGCGCAAGGAGCGCTGCTGGAAAGAACCCTCAGGGGTAGGCCAGAGCCACCAGTAACTGAGAGCTACCGGTTGGTGATAGCTACCGGTAGCTGAGAGCTACTAGTAGCCGATAGCGACTAGTATCCGAGCTACATGTAGGCTGAAGCTAGCGGTAGACCGAGCTACCTGGAGACAATGATACCAGTAGCTACAGCTATCGGTAAACCAAGCTATCGGTAGACAGAGCTACCGGTAGGTTGCGGCTACCGGTAGACTGAGCTACCGGTAGGCCTGCTATAGATAGGCTAAGGCTACCGTTAGGCCTACTATTGGGCCAACTTCACCGATATTCCCAGACCAGAAAATACAACTTTAGATTTTTACAAAGTAATGGAAACCAAAAACCCAGGCCATTACATTATGTCTGATTTAATAATTGATTCAATATATAAAATTTACATAATATTATGTGTCATTTTGAACCATATCTCTTAGTTTAATCACCATCTATTCTCTTTTAGCCTCCACCATTGTAAAATATTACATAATCCTTCAGGGTTAAAAATATCATTATAAGAGTGTGAGAGGATAATAATATTATATTTCTGGATAATACAAAAATTTTAACAAGTACATGTAAAATTATAATATTTTTGTTTTTAAAAATAAATAAATAAATATTTATTGTTATAAAATACACTTAATGTCACATTCAGGATTACAAGAAAAATTTTATATTTAAACACACAATATTTCATAAGATATATAATATTATCATTTTAACAATTATCTCCCATTATTTTAAATACATAAAATTCAATATAAGCATTAACACGTACAAAATAAATCACTTTTAATAATTTAAGATCTATTCTTATATATTATTGGCTATTTTTCAATGATATACATCAATGATGCCTAAGCGTTGCTGTAGTTATTCCATAAATAATTAAAAATATATTACAATATGAAAAATAAATAATTCGTATTCAAAATTATAATTATAACTATTAATAAAATCTATTTATTAATAAAGAAATAAATATATAATTTTACAAGAAATAGAGAAACATGTTGTACTTTTTGTTTACATAAAATATTATAATGGTCATAATCACAATAATATGTCAAAAATTCCATTATTTCAACTTTATAATGATTTTTTATGAAATAAACACATATAATGGGATTAAATCATGTTTTTGAGAGATTTTTCTGTCTTATCATATAAATTATACCTTTTTTGGCCCACTTAACCCTTTATGGAGTATCTAATGTAAAACAATGTTTACTACTCATTATGGAAAAATATAGAAAATTAAATTATTATATAATATTAATTATCGGGATTTCAAATTATTTACCATTTCATATGACTAAATTATTATAAGTGGAAAAAAACTAATTTCAATATTTCTCCAGAAAACTCTTAAAACCCATTTTTAGATTAAATATATTTATATGAAAAGAATTATTTTACACTCATTTCTTATACAGTAATAACTAATAGATTAATGAAATATATTTTAATGAAAAAATAATCTTAAAATTAAATTTAAATACTTCAAAAATAGTTATTAATTTAATTTACAAACAAAAAATCATATTTTTCATATAAAAGATGTTTTTAATAAAGAACATCTTTTATACATCCATTGGATTTTATTTTTGTTTCTAAAAAGATTACGACAAATGAATTAAATTTATACATGTGTAAAAAATAATTTTTAATATGTTTGATAATATGAATTAATATTTATATAGAAAATATTTTACATAAATAATTTATGTACACCAAATATATTAATATAATTTATTAGTAACAAGGGTAAATCCTAAGTAATGTTTAATTTTTTAATAATTAAATATTATAGAAATGAAATATTATAAACATTATTTTATAATATATAAAAATTATTCACATTGTTTCGTTGCTCTATGAAGCGCTAAAATTCCAATAATTAAATTTAATAATGTTTAATATGTTATAAACTCTTGATGTGTTAAATTCTATATCCATAAAATAATTACATCCTCAAAATTTCATCTTATATTAAATAAACACTGTATAAAATATTATCAGAAAAAATTCAGAGTAGTGTAAGATAAATATAACTATTTATAAGTAAATAATATATAATCCACAAATATTCAATTTTCATATGAATTTGAATTTCATATCAACGTTTTGACTATGAAGGTTCTAATATCATAAATATTTTTTTTGATCCATGTTTTTACTATTATAGTACTTGTATATGTGAATGACTTTTCAAAACATACATTCATATAAGATAAATATATCCCACATATCACTTGTAAGAATTATCATCCAAATTTTATAATTTGATGAATTACTTTGCCCTCAATATAAAGAAGGATATATAATATGATGACATGATTTTATAAAACATTTCATTGATTTTTTTTGATTATAGTAGTTTTTCTACTAAGACATAGGTCATTATGTATATTAAAATTTTCATATTTCCAATCCTGATGAAATAAATTTAACTTTTAAAAGATTAAAATATACTCAAATTGAATAAAAATTATTGTTCCAATTTATTCCCCTCAACCTAAGGAAAAATCAGTAGAATATTTTTATATAATATAATGTATGAATAATATATTTTACAGGATTCTATAAAATTTACAAAGAGGATTGAAATATCATATTAAATGATTACGTAAATAATGAATAAGAATTGTTTTAAAATATATTCTTTAAAAAACATTAATTTTCAAAATAATTATCATTTTTTCGCATAATATTATAAGATCAACATAACATTTATTCTTCAATAACATTAATCACTTATAATGTTAAATTCCACAAATTAATATACAACAATAATATATTCTCCCAAATATTCTAATCATTTCCAAAAATGTCTCGGATCACCATAAAATAAAGAAAAAAACATATTTGGATCTATAAGATCATTAAATAATTATTCCTTACGAAAAATCCCAACCTATAAAATAGTTTTTAAATTACCTTAATCAAATATTATTCCCAATATATTAAACATACTCAATAATGTCATTAATCACATAGTCACAAAACCTCTTTTCAATCTTATGTTTATCTAAAAGAATATTTATAAAATATGATAACTTTTTTATTATTATTATACACAATTACATCTCAATAAAATACAATACTATCCCTAAAGATAATTTATATTATTCAACATATGTTATTAATAGAACTGTTCTTAAATAAAATTACAAAAAAATCATATATTAAATCAAAAGTATTAATAAAATAAAATGATATATTAATAAACAAAAATATCAAAAAATATCATATATCACTATAAAATCCAATTACATAACTCACAAATTTGTATAAATTTCATTAAATTTATGATCATTCAAAAACATATAATTTATTAATTGTATACTAAACTCATTAATTATATTTATATGATAACATAATGATGGCTAATATTATCTAAATCAATATATGATACAATCTCTAAGATCATGAGACCCATAAAAGAATATTTGGTTCAAAAATTGAATTCCATACACATTAGGTTGATAACAACATAAAATAGTGAATTGTTACAATATTTTATTATAAAAAATATATCTTCTAATCAATTATATGATCAATATAATTTTTATTTATTGTTTTAGGAAATTAAAAAAGCCACATCATGTAATAAAAAAAATGCATATCTAATTGAATAAAGAATTTACCCTTATAACCAATTTGGTTAATTCCATAAGAAGAATTTAACATAATCTAATAAAATTATCCTCAAATGATTACATTTTATAAATATCTATTCTAATATCATTCTTCATACTTGATGGAAATTTTACTATATTAAAGGGTGAGTATGTAAAAATTTTAGATATTTATCAATGGTGACATGTATACGGAATGTACCATCCCGAATTTCAGTAACTAGTATCTGAAATATTTAAACGCATGACCTTATGTACACCTCCCCAAACATTAATGTAGGAAAAAAATTAGTGAATATGTAATAAATAATGTTGGGAGACTACACCATTGTTATTATAGAAAAATAACATCATAAATAATAAGAAATAATTACAATAAATATCCAATAATAAATATAAAACATAAAAAATCATAAAATTGGTAAATGTACCCAATCCAATAAAATAAATATATCATGACATAGTGGTTTTATATTTTATATAAAACTCTTTAATAAATACACACTAACAATCCCCAAAATAGTTCCATATGTCATGACTAGTCCCCTCATCTACACTAGGTCCCTTGACCAAAATCAGATGTAAGGACTGAGCCATAAACTAATGAGATTGTAGTTATTTAAAAAAATCATTATATTTTTTTAAAAAAAGTATTATGATTTTATAGAAATAATATATAATATTAAAATGTAATGTCATACACAATAAGTGGAATCTTTTACTCAGTAAACATTTTTCCCACTGAAGGAAATATTTTAAAAATAACACATATGTTTTTCTCATGAAAAATAATCACAACATTCAAATTTACATCCACCATTAATATACCCATCATTTTTCCATATGAAAAAATATTTAAATCATGGTATTAAAAAAATAACCTTCAAAGCTACATGAGTGAATTAAATCATCATTCTAGTGAAAAATATGAAAACCCATTAAATGTTTTTTCTTGAAAAATTATTAGAAGGAAAAAAGAAAAATCATATAAGTTACTTTGGAAAGAATTTAGGTAATACTAATACATTAACAATTACAAATGTAATTAATATAAATTCGAATTCTATATTTGGAGTCCCTAATGAATTGGAGTTCTATAATGGGGCTCACCCATCATATCTTGAGCTATAATCGTGCTTAACCCATCATATCCTGGGAAAAATTGATTTTGAATAAATACGATCTGGATCTATAGTGGGATAAAATCATAATAATGATTTTAAAATGAAAAAATAATTAATAAAATCATTATAAACAGTTTTAATCCCTCTTGTGAATCAGATTTTTTTTATTAAAATACCATTTTCTGTATGAAAATCACTTTTATAAAATATGAAAAATACGCAGATAAAAATGGAATTATTTTCATTCAAAAGAAATAAATAAATATAGTACAACAATTGAAGAAATAAATATTTATAAAATAATAAAATTAAATTCATTGAACATATGTAAAAAACCACATTTCATTTTCACATTTGTAAAAGAGAAGAAAGAGGATATTTAAAAGAAGTTTTTTGGATGAAATTACTATACATAAAATAAATTGATATAAATTATAGTGTTATCCATTGAAATCATTAATATAGAAATATATAAATTCATAAAAACCAATTCTATCATATGTAAATTAATTATAATGTTTTAGAAAATAAATATTTAAAATAATTGAAATGTGGATTTTATTTAAAGAGTCCCTTACTATGAGTCTAACCCATCACGTATGTTTTTTATCATCATGAATAATAAAATTACGATAATTTATACATTCATTATTGACTATTTTATGTTTATTATTATTTCTATATAAAATATTTTTGAGTTATATATAAATATTTATTCATCTATGTTCATGTTAGATGTTTTGATAATATTCAGTAACAACATCCAAAATGATTTTGGTGGGATGTCTCTATTAATAAAATAAATTGTTTAATCATATAAATAATAATATTAATGAAATAATAATAATTATTATACATCACATTTAATTTTCAATTAATATATTATATATGGTAATAAGAAATTAACTACATTACAATCATGGATATGTTAGGCTCTATGTGCGCTTGAGTAGAATTACCATTTTTCAACGATCATTATTGAAAGAAGGAACATATTATTTTACAATTCCAAAATGAAAATAATATTATTAATATAATACTAATAATTTAAAAAATACATTTATATATAATCTATTTTATGTGGGGATGAAAATAGGTTACACCTCTTCTAGGAGGTGACGATTCAAAAAAACACATGAATGGCATTATAATTATTTTAGTACATGGAAGTTTTATAATATAAATTATATATTATTTTTAAATAATGATAAATAATTCATTAATAACGTATATAGAAATAAATTTCATTAGTATAACTATTTTTATGAAACGGTGATGGAAAAAAATTCATTAGTTCGTGATGCGGGTTTCTAACACATAGACAAACAATAAATTCTTTTCACATTATATAAAAGTGTAGGTGGATTATGATGACGGTAATAACATAATAACATATTTTTATAGGGATTAAAATGTATTATCAATTTTACTATGGTTTATTTATATTCTATGGATGTTATTGATGAAAAAACAGAAGAAATTTTTTAAAAATGATATCCATTCTATGGAAAATTTACTTATTTAACATTATAACACCTATAAGGTTACTGTTATTTCTAAAATAGTTCATCTCAAATGTGTTTTTGTATTCTAAGAAGGAATTTCGGGCACTCTTGGAATAACCAAATGTGATTGGATGTGTTTTTAAATGGTTGGAGATGTTATTTTCAATAGGGGAGAGGAGGGAAACTCTTTAATTTCTCAAAATATATAATATTATAAATTAATATTAATTTTCAAATGGATAAAAAAATATAAAAAATTACAATAATATATTATAATGTTTCAAACTCCGTTAATTAAATTAACAATATATATATTTTCTCTCAATTTCTACATTTATCCTTTGGTTTTAACTGTTACTCAACCACTTTAGTTCTTAACATGATGACATGGAATTTTAGTAATTATGTGTAAATAATTTTATTATAACAAAAAGAGCAGTAAATGAATAATGGATGAAATTTTAGACCATATATAGAAAATATATTTTATTAATATATTTTTTTAAATTTTATATCATTCATTTAAATATTATTTATTTTAAAATTGAATTAACGTTATCGTTTCCAAAATTCATTACCTTTACATTGAAATAAATCAATATATAAAATATTTATTAGAAATTACTCTTTTAACAAATCATTATTCTATCTAATTCATATATAAAATTTTTGGATCACGTTAATCATCTCAAATTTATTTTCTTTTTGTTGTTTTGATATCAATTATTTTCTTTTTTTCCAATAATAATATAATTACTGTGTTAATGTTCTATAATAATTTAAGGTAATTTTTATTCTAGGAAAATTAAAATTAAAATACAATTATATATAAAAATATATTATATTTCTAGTTAATTTTTATAGTCAACTGTATCTTTGGAATGACCATATATTATAAATATTATTGTTATTAAAAAAAGTTTTATATTACTAATTTTTCATTATATAAAATATCATACTGGAATTAATGTAATCCATGTGGCTCCAAGTGATCATAAGATAATCCTAAGGAATATTTTAGTATGAAATAATTCATAAAATAAAATTATTCCATATTTAAGAGTACACTTTTAATTACTATATTAATTATATTTACACTTATTATCCTCATTAACCCTTATCATTGAAAATACTAATAAATATGTTAACTATTAATATAGACCAAAAATAAAGGGGACATATTTAGTAAATTTATAAATTATGAATCATTATATTGAATCTATTTTTTTTAATTCAATATAAATAAGTGGCTAAAATAAATTTAAAATTTATATCATAGATAATGAGAGAACTTTTGATTTTTTGTAATGAGAATGTTCAGAAGACTAAAATGTTTTAATATACAAATTTAATTTGAAAAATGTTATAATGACCTAAATTGGATTAGTATATTTATAATATATTGTATTTTATATGTGTACAAATTTTAAATATAATTTTAATGTATAAATTATTTAGATTTAAATTTAATTTTCAATTAAATATCTATATTATTCATTATTCAACAAAAAAAGAAAAAATATTATAAATATACCCAAAAATAAATTGATGTAAATTATAATATTACAATTTAAGAGGAAAATATATTTTTTCAAATAAAATTTATAAAAGTTTCAAAATTAACTCTCAAAACATATACTCCATCAAATGGTAATAAAATTGCCTTTAGAAATGTATAGTTTTATAAGAGTAAATTTAAAATTAAATTTTTATCCTATTTAGAAACAGATTGTATGAATGTTTTAAATTATATTTTATATATTACGTATATATTTCATTAATATAATAAACAGTGTTATTTTTATCTTATTGGTATAAAACAAACTTGTGATATTAGAATTTTATTTTGGAAAAATATTTCTACTTATTAAGAAAATATTTTTATTTTATTTTTAGAAAATTTAGTCATCAAAGAATATATTTTATATACCTATTTAAAACATATTTTAAGTGTTTAATTAATAATGTTCACACATTCTATTCTAATAGATAGTTTATTACAATAAAAATTCAATAATTATATTTAAATGTTCAATTATGCTCGATGTGGCATATCATTAATTCTATCAATCATAGTGTTTCCATCATAAAATACCATGATGTTACAGTCTCCACCACACTTTAATAAATTATCATTTTTTAATTCAAACATCGTATAAATTTTTTTTTTCACATTTCCGAATACATTTTTGGAATCCCATATCAGAAAGTGGTTTAATAAAAAATACTCTTTAAATGAAAAGAAAGGGAAGTGTAATGTTATTTTGGAATAATACATAACTATATTTCAAAATAATAAGACATGTACATGGAAGATAAAAATAAATTGAATGTTTTGATGGAGGGTTATAGTGAACAAGGTCATGAGAATGTTGACCATCAAAAAAATGTATATATGGGATGTTTTAAAATGTCATTGATTTTATGATACGAAAACTAAATAGATATTGTTTTTGTTTCCAGATAATTTTTCATAGATTTGAGGAATTCCATTGACATCTATACTTATGGCATAAGGATACATATTTAATTGATAATTATTTTTTCATCCATTAATAAATTTCTACCATAAATTTCATGAACCCACCCACATGGGTCCTTCCTATGACTACCCCATGCCAGCCTCTAATAGGCTAGTGGATGGAGACCTGTGATGAGTATGGATATCCAAAAAATGGGTGGAATTATGGTAATGTAATTTTATACATAGAAACATATATAATCAAATAAAATCTAAAATGTAAAACAACTAAAAAAAGGAAAGCATACATCTATAATCCCAAAACAGAGTACACTGGTAATGTAACAAAAGACAAAAATCTGTAAATACAAGCCCAAAAATCATTAATGATACAAACCCTCACAAAGGGTGAGAATAAGATAAAATTAAAAATCATGTGAACCACATGGTATTTCTAGATCAATCTAGAATTCCCATGCTCAACATCATTCAGGGACACCATCAAAGATTCAATATTTTCAAAATATATGACAAATTCTGGAAGAAACCATTTAGGGGTGAGAATAAAAATACATTTTAATAAACCCTAGATAACCTAATAAAAATGAGAGAATATTGTTTTTCCCCAATAAAGAATATAAAAATAAAATTATAATAGAAAACACCATGATATACACATTATGTAAGTCACAGAACGATATAGTTCCAACCATCTATCACCCATATTATTATTCTTGAAGTAATTCTCATTTCATCACAATTCACTAAATGATTCATTTTATCACCGAAGACACTCTAAAAAATTTCATGTTCATTGGGACATAACTGAGGCAACCTCTTGTCTTAAAAGATTCTAATACTCGGATCATGGGACACACGAGGAG
Source organism: Viscum album (assembly GCA_963277665.1). NCBI lineage: Eukaryota > Viridiplantae > Streptophyta > Magnoliopsida > Santalales > Viscaceae > Viscum > Viscum album. Next base: position 1,883,404,625 of record OY728136.1, read on the forward strand.
CGGTTTGGGGAGATCACAAACCTAATATGGATTAACACTAAATGAAGTGGATAAAATTTAAATGATACCAAAAACCCAAAAAGTGAAACTATAGATTAGGGATCCAATACAAATGATAGGGGATCACACTAAATTTTCATGGAGTGACACCATGAAATCTATATGAGACTCATCCACTAGACGGGATCACAGTCATGTGATGTGGATGAAATGACACAATTTACCATGTAGGGAATGGATCAAGCGAACATACTCAAACAATACATGTCCATAATAATTCATAAAAGGATGAAAAATATAACTTGAAGCTAGTACATGGTGTGTACCGAGGATACACAATGTGTCGATCTATCTTCGGGTCGATTCATGTGGTATAACCTCACACGTCATGTACATATATACATATACACGGATTACATGTAACATTCAAAACATTTATAGAACATTGAAGACTCTTCCCATATCTCCAACTCATTCCCATGTATCAACCCATGTCCATGTCCAAGTAAATGGTGTGATTCACCCCTTTTACTCATCTTTGTGTTCGTGGACACCCTAAGGTACACACCTATCGATCATAATCAGGTCACAATGAAATATTTTACAATAGATGAACATATATCACCTCACCTAGTGGGTTACACATGGAACGTAATCAGGAAAAAAATACATGTGTATTTGGATTTTCATAATACATTGGGATCTCTTTTTCACCATCCCACACATCGATGGAGCCAATGAACATAAAAAAAACAGGTCTATTAGGGGCCTTTTGACACTTTCTTTCACTGATCGACATAATATGGACTAGAGTAATAAAAAAATTAACCACATCTTGAATCCATTCATCAGTTAAACAAAATTTTGAAGAATGGTACCCACAAATCTGTTCTGATTTTCCTTCATTCATCCACCTTAATCATTGCACCTCAATCATACCAGTGATCACGAACTGTACCCATTGTATAGATATATTACACCGAATAACATCTATATATTTAGGAAATACTCATTATTCATTGATCAATGATCCAAAATAAATTAACACTATTGAAGTGGAAGGAAATTGGGTAAAATCTATAAGACAACAAAAGTGTATAATGATCCTTGTAATTTGTTTTTTCAACATTGATCCCTTATTATAGAAGAAGAAAAATAGAGAGAAAAAACAATTAAATTGAAAATAAATACATCAATTTAAATATATGGATGATTCATGGACCAGTTATGTTTTTGGATATGATAAATATCGGCCAGGGATTAAATAACATGATAGAGAAGAAAAATAGAAATACAACTTCCTTTATTATTTATCATTTAAGAAGAATGAATTTATATTTTTTGTCATTATCGATATCCACAAACACTATTACCAAAATGATAAATAATCCAATCTCGTTCATTCAACTGTCATAAATAAATCTCACTAATGATCATCTATGTCCCTGGTGTTTAGTTGTGCAACCTTAATTAAAGTCTCATAACCATATATTTATTAAAGATATTGGTTCCTAGGTTCATATAAATAAATATATGAATTTATTTTATTCATTTTAACCCATATAAAATTTTTCAAAAACACCACAAACATTCAATTTTAATGTTTTACCTAGGGAAAAATTAGTACTAAACATAATGGTTTCCACATATATTTTATTAGGTCTACTATTCGAAGGTTAATAAATGTTTTTACGAAGACATCATGCATGATTTTCATAATATATATTATATATTAAAACATTTTTTCTGGACACATTGGGAATCAAAATCACAAACTGTCTCAGTTAATGACCTATATAATAATCCATATAATATCCAAAAAAACAATACAATGAAATTACGATTCATTAAATTTTCCCCAAACTAGTGATTTTTATCAAAGAAAAAAGAAAAATCTAAATAATATATGATTTTACTAAACTTCCATTTGGGTATCCCACTCCAAGATTATATCTTAATGATTCCAATGATACCACCAAACATGAACATGGGGAATACATCTCCCATAATGGACCATATCGTTCTGAAAATTGATCTCTATCAGGTACCCATCCAATATATCACCATCCTCAATATACATCTTGACCGATATGATAAAATTTTATGGGCCTTCAACATATATTTTCATCTGCGACACCTAGAAGACATATTCTAAGAATTACAAATAAAATGATACAAATATTAGGTGCACCACATTATAAACTCTATGTATTATCTGTTAAGGTCTAATGAATATGAAAAAAATATTTTCTTTCTAGTCTAATATCCTCCATCTATAATGATGTGAGATCCTTAGGAATACATGGTCTCAACCATAAAACTCTAAAAGAATCTATTTTTGGTCTAGATAGAACATATGATAGCCTTATGTAGTCTACATCAACTACCGGATTATCTAATCCTTCTATGCAATAGTTCTCACCAACTATGGGTTTATGAAGTATAAATCCCCTTGATTAGTCAAAATATGTTGTTTTCAGTTGGGTCTCACATAAAATACCTCACATGGTTCCATACCAATGGGTTTTTGTAGATATTATTGTTCCCAAACTCCCCCACGGATATATAATCCTCTCAACTATGAAAAAAACTTATAAAGTAAGCCTATTGTATTTCCACCAAGACCATATTGGTCTAGTCATTACGGCCTTCACTATAGGGGTAAAAATTCATGCTCAAGAATAACTGATACCCAAAGACCATATGTAATACCCATGATAATCATGATGTGCATGATGCATCATAGACTAAAGCAGTCATAGAGTAAACTCAATGGATGTAGACTATCTCATCAATGTAGTGTCATCCCAATCTATCAATGCAACTCTACTCTCGAAAAGATAGAATGTTGGCAGAATTGGTGAGTTGATTGATGATCACCTAGATGGGATTGTTTCCCCAGATGTACATGGAATCCACTTCAACAAGTACATGGTTATCCTATCCTAATTCAATTATGAAATTCAAGGGGAAGAGCTAAACCCTTTGTAAAATGGTGTTCAACCTTTACACCCTGAAAATTGAGAAAACAATAGTCAAACACAGCAACAAAACACTTCATGCCTAACCACCAAAACTAACATCAAAATTCATTGTACATATTTTCAAGACATGGATATTTTTACAATTGGGATTCATGAAACTACCACATCACTTCCTCCCAAATCATCAATGGTATCGTCATCCACACACTAAATGGGATAATGTGATACCCCTAATCAAAATATCCTTTGGGATCACATCCTGTATATAAATCAGTATTTATGATCTCAAAATTGTTAGATGTGCACTAATAATCCCTAACACATTGTCAACGTAGTGGGATAAAAATCATCGACTTATCATATAGAGACACATTATTTTCCACTAGGGTAAATTTATGTGAGTCATACTGCTCTGGTTCCTCACAAACAATATAGAATAAAATCTCATTCGAAGAGAATCATCCACTATGTTCCCCTTCCCAGGAGTATATAAAATATCAATGTCATTGTATTATAATAACGATGGTTATCACCACTATCTAATGTTAAGATCATAATTTGAGAATATATGCATGATACTCTTTTTGTTATAGTATGTGATAAATAGATCTCTTGTTAGGTAGTTTCACCACAAAATCTATGCAGTGTCTACATCTGCTAACTGAAGATCATGGGTCACATATGTCTCTTGATGCAGTATCAATAGACATGAACCATAAGAATTCACCTCAATCATCTACATCAAAATAGAACCCAATTTGGTCTGTGATGAATTATGGAATACAACCTACTCAACATCATCCTCTTGAAGTATCCAAAAGGGTGTTCTAATCAATCTCTTCATTATCTCTTGAAAGATATATTGGAAATTTTCATCAACATGAATGGATGGAACATTCATGTCAAAGCTATCAATGGGTTTCCCACCTTGGAAAAATCATGTAAAACCCTATGATACATCAATTTGTAATAATAAAACCCTAAATCATTCTATCATTTTTGGGTAGGAAATAAGAAATGACTACCTCAACCATTACTGAGTCCAATGGTATTCTTTTCTCTATGATAAGGTGTTCATGAATGTGGATGTCCCAAATAATCAACATTACCTTTGATATTTTCCCAAAAACAATCTTTTCTAGATGTGTTTCTAGGACCATAATTAAGATTGAATTCTTTCTCCTCTTCAAACATCAAATAAAATTTTATTTCATCCACAAAAACAACCATGAAATTCTATATTAAGGTATTAAATATCTGGTACCTGAGTCCGATGAAAATTGGTAGGGTGTTTTCATGTCGAACAACCTCACTATGTGCACATAGTGGCCATAACAACTTTTAAATGTCATCTTCAATATGTCCTCATCCCATACTCAAAAATTTTGATAGCTATATCCATGGTAAATCATTATAAACCACTACACCCCTATCAAAATATCAATGATGTATTCAGTTATCAGTATTAGATATTTATTATTTATTTTTACCTATTCCATGATATAGTAGTCCAAATATTACCCCATTTAATGTCTACCTTCATGGAAATCAGCACTAGGGGATCCTAGGGGGAAACACTGGTTCTCAAAATTCCACTAAATCAACCCTTATCTTATTAAACTCTATGTGAGAATTTTGATATACTGAATTATATATCATGTATATCGCATGATGAAATTCAATGATTATTATATCTCGTCATGGGGAGAAAAGCCTGGAACGTCCACATGAAATGAATCTAGACACTCCACCACCCCTCGACAAAATTGAAAGATGAAAGCATCAAATTCTCTATAATAATTATTAAAAAAATGTTAGTAAATAGTTTCAATATCCTTTTCAGGGTACTATACAGATATTCTATTGTTTATTTTTAACCCATAATGGTAAAAATTATTCATTCATTTTAGACACACTTTATCCTATACCTAAAACAGTTAGTCTGGGCTTGAGCTATGTACATCAATTTCATACCAAATATGTATTTATTTTGTCCTAATAAATTCTAAAAAGATATATCATTAATAAATTTTACTCCAATAATATGTTCACACTGGCGATTTAAGTACACAATCATTGAGGCAATGGTTATTATTGTCTCCAATGGCAAGGGTCTTTACAAATGGATCAATCAGAATATGTATGCATTGACCAGGTGAAGTTGAATGATGGGAAAGACTAACACATATGAAAATTACGACATACACTAAGGTATAAATGGAATTGATAGTAAATCATCATCATTGGTGTCGTGGGGATAGATGATAGCATTACATATAGTTGATATGTTCTCTAACCACTGGATCTAAGAACCTGGCATTGACCACCTAGGGTGGTGGTGGTAACTTGTCAAACCTCCATCCAACACATACTTCACATTCAACCCCTCATCCAAATTATCAGCAAATTTTAAACCCATTCTCATACCTTTGTCTCTGACTTGATGATCCCTTAAACATCCATCAATAATTTAAATGACATGTCAGAAAATACCATGTTAGGTATCCCCAACCATCACAGGAGAAACATGACATCTTCCCCTGACAATTCATTCAATTATAATATCCTTGTATCCCTGAACCTATATCAAAGGATTTTCTCCTAACATCAATGAAAATTTTTATCCTTGTGAAAAATTTCAGCTACCTACTACTAATGTGTCAGCAATTGCATACCCACTACCAGTATCGACAATCAGTGCTAAATCTTCTTTGAATCTCTATACAAAAATGGCCTTCTCAGAAACCCCATCATTGGTTTGAATTCATAGTGATATCACTAAAAAATGATATCCTATTATAATTCTTGTAAGATGGACCTTTTTATGACAGAAGCATCATTCATCATATTAAAGGTGTAATGATAGAGGTCAATAAAACTCCAAATTTACTCCAACATAGTAAAACTACCATGTTGATGATGCATAATATCTTTTATGTGCACTAGCAAAGAAATTACTGGATGAAACACTTCTAAGAATCAATTCTCAATGTGTGAATAGGATGGAACTATTAAATATTTTGATAATGTCACTATGCTTTTCCTTTATCCAATTAAACCCAAAATAAGTATTTCAAAGATGTCCACCATCTGATTTTCTAAAGTCATCACAAGGAAAAATTGAGAGTGAATTCATTTAGCTAGGACACATCCACCTAGGGTTCTATATCACTAAAAAACACATGAGGTTTTTGGATTTGATACTCATGTAGCACACTAAGTATAGACATATCATATAATGGATCTACCTATAATAGATACGACTCAATGGATCATGGTATATCTGGTAATCATCCCAAATGTGTTATATCCCACATAAGCCCCTAATCAAAATCCTTATCCCAAAAATAATAACTTTTTTGATCATTAAAAGTAATCAGTACTGGTTTTCATCATGTGGAAATATTAAAAAAAATAGATTTTTCACAGTCAAACAAGTATATCGGGGGAGTTATGTTAGTAGGGAAATAAAAAAATAGATCCCATTCCTATATGATAAATGTATTAATAATTTTCCATGAAAACAAATATTATATGTACCATGTCGTAAGGTAGGTGATTATGGTATGGGTGTATGGTTATGTCATTCTCTTCACCAACACTAGAGGCATGTCCTGATATTATTTCTAGTAACAAAAAACACTTTTAACATAATAAAATATCTTTGATTCAAGTTCAAATGTTTAACTAACTACTATGGTACCACTATTTCATGAACCATCTAGACCGGGTCCCATCCATGACTTCCCAAATCTGACCTCCAATAATCTATGTGTTAGTGACCAACACCGAATAGGAAAATACCACATATTTGATCCATTAGCCTAATGTAATTGTACACACACGAACACATCTCTAGGACCCTAAAATATTGGAATGTAATAAAAACTATAACTACTAATAAAAATATATATAACCTCTAAAAGAGTATGAAAATAATGTGCTAAAATATAAAAAGGTCCAAATATATGCCCATAAAATGTAATGAGTCCAACCTTCTATGAGAGAAATAACTATGATCAAATTAAAACTCAAAAAAAGATAGTATATCGATATCAAGATACACTTCACTAACTACACATCCTCCCAAAACAATATCAAAGGGGTCATCATATACATAATACCTGGAATGTGTGGGTATAACCCTTGTATGTGTGATTATAATAATAAAAATTAGGAAACTATGAAATCCCTAAACATGAACCATCAAGAGTTTTATGCTCAATAAAATGTTATAAGTATAAATAATTAAATGAAAACTCCATGATTTACTCCACAAGGACACCATGACACTAGGTGTTCACATCCAACATCCATCCATAATATTATGCATGATGAAATGTTAATTCTTGAATAACCAACTCAATAAGACATTCTATCACAATAGTCTTTGATCGAAGAGTTCTATGACATTAGGCACCCCCCATTAAGATAAAGGTTCGTATAAGTCACTGGAAACCAGACAAGGGGTCAGGCCCAACATAAGGTATCATATGAAAATAATAAAATAAATCCTTCCAATAGGAACTATATGGCGGAGGATCAAAGCCTTATGGAACGATGCCACACCAATTCCACAATCCCAATATAGGGTATAAAGATGATAGAGAATATCACTCCTATCACATAGAGGGACCCCACAAACATTATTAGAGACTCATTATCCAAAGAGGATCACAATCATATGATGTTTATGTAATTTTGTACTATACCCTTGATGAAATGGAATAATGGAACACACACGAAAGATAATTTTTCAATAAAAATAAACAAAGGGTAATAAACACCAATGATGGGGGTCCACATCACATACTGAGGGTAATTTGTTCCATCTATCCCTAGGCTTTATCATATGAAAATTTATCACAAAACATGTTAATATCCATATACATGATTTGTAGTATGGTATATATTTTGTATAGACCAATCCTCACCAAGACTAGGTCTCATGTCTATGCTCTTCTATCAACCCGTGTTTTAGTCTTGGAACATAGTGTGTCCATTATTGTGTACTCTAGGTATTGTATACATAACCTCAAAGTATAATGTTGATCATTCATGGATGGGTCACATGACATGAGACCATGTCATATGGTGGGTGTCATTTAAATTTAGCTAAAACCCGATAATGATATTGATGGAGTCCAATACAGAGTGTAATCTTAAAATAAAAATCCATATGTATTAGAATTTTCCTAATCCTCCCATATCACACATAAATCATCATTTAGGTCACCGCATGTGTCTCCACCTCAGGAACCTATTCCTCGAGGGAAAACTAACCCATGTTTTCACCTATTTATGTAATCAAGACATGAATCCTCTTAGAAATAGCTACATCAAGATACACATCATTGTGCATCAAAAAACATGGATAGTTGTAACACAAAAATACATTCTCAAACACTTATGATAATCCAAAACCATCATCGCGCCTCAATAATATCATCGATCCTAATGAAACCAACTATATAAATTTTGTAATCCAAATAACAGTTTCAAAATGATTGAATACTTAGTATTTCATGAACCAATAGAAGATTAAATTCCCATTATAACCTTGTGGAAAATGGGTGATGAAATTTATAATTCATGAAACTTGAGGAATGAAACATGTCCATTTTTGTTTCCATGATTCATTTTCATATAAGAATTCAAATAAAGTGGAAAATAAAATCTATTAACAAAATAATTCAATAGATTTATATCTACTACCAATGCTTATATCGATTGTTTTAATGGAATTCATCCTCATTCATCTCGGATAAAATAACAATTCATAAAACACAAAAAATAACCTACCTTTTGTTTTGGATCGATAATTTACGAAGACCAGTTTTTCATTACCATCATTAATGAGATTCATGTATTGAATTGGCTTAATACTCTACGACTCAGTCCGGGTCTTTCATCATTCACCTAGAAGGCTCTCTAGTGGTAATCTTGATCTTCATGATTTTAGAATTCGTCCACGAGAGATATTCCAAAACGGTATATTTATTTTAGAGTTCTATCACAGTATTGACATAAAATAAAACAAATAATTATATTTTTTGAAAATATTGATTTATACCTATGATATTGTTTTCACAAATGCCTCACATTGAAAAAGTTAATGTCATTGATAGAGAAAACTTAGGATAGAAACTCATCTAGTTTAATGTTATAGTCAATAACTATTTTTTGACCATAGAAACTCCATTTCAAAAAAACATGTTTTTTTTTGTAAAAATATGTTCTACATTCAACGTGAATTCATCTTGTTTGTCACCCATTCAAATAAATTATTAAAATCATTCTAAAACATTGGATGAGCTGGAAAATCTCATTAAAGTTCATGAGTGGATAAAATTATTTGTTTTGTGGAAAACATGAAAACCCATTAAAATTATTTCTCATAAAAACACCATAGAAAAAATAAAAAAATAGTTATGTATATAGGAAAAATTGTTTTGATAACCATCTTACACACACCCTAAAAAATTAAATAATCATATGAATGACTTCTATCTCTTGAGTATCGAATGAATTAAAGAGCTATAATGGGGATCACCCATCTTATTATGAGCTATAATAATGTCCAAAATATCAAGTCATGACTTATAGTGTGGATTTACCAATTATATCATGACCTATAGTTAGATAAACCCATAATAAACAATTTCCAATGACCATATCTGAAATAAAAGCCTCATATACCCTTTTAAAACCCATTTTCAAAACACTTTTGGATATTAAAATTCATTATTCTATGATAAAAATAACATTTAAGAAAATATTACAGCAATGTAATGAGTAATATATCCATTTAATTTGAAAGGAAATATTAAAAATATAGATATGAAAAATTAATGGATCGTATATAAATGAAGTAAAATAATTTTGGTTTTGGAATATATATAGAAAACAATTTGTTCAGTTTGGTAAAAAGATAAAAAATAAGTAATTTAAAAAATGATTTTTTAAATGAAAGTACATTCCAAAATGAATATATTAAGAAAAATTTAAAAAATTAAATCTAAAAAAATTATTATTCGTATATCTAAATTGAAAACAATTATTTTAAAAACCTTTTCATGAAGAAGAATGATATATAAAATAAATCATTAAAGCTTTTGGATTTTTTAGTTAAAGGGTCCCTTGTGTCTTACTCAACTTGTTTTTTATTTATCTTAGTTCATAATAAACAAATGATACGTTATATATGATTGAGAAAAACTATCATTATTACATTTAATTTAATATAAAATATTTCTATGTTATATATAATTATGTATTCATTTAAGTTCATGTCATATGTTTTTGAAGATATTCCGTACAAAAGTTGAAAATGATATTGGTTTGATGTCTATAGTCAAATATTTCATTATTAAATCATCTCTTAAATAATATACAAAGAAATATATTCATTATTTTATATATGAATTATACTTTCAAATTAATCAATTTAATATTATTATATAAAATTAACTGTGTTTCAATCATCGAGATGGTAGGATGTAAGTATGAATGGGGAACATTTCAATTTTTAAATGATCATTATAAAAATAAAGTAGTAATTATTTTAACATTACAAAATCATAATAATAAATATAATTTAATATTAATTATTTAAAAATACATTACTATATCATCCATGTGACATGGTTATGAAAATGCATCACATTGATTTATGTACATGATATTTCAAACATACTGATGAATGAAATTATCATATTTCAATGCATGGAAAAGTACAAAAATAAATAAAATATTATATTTTAATAATTATAATATTATAATTAATATAATATATATAAAATTTTATTTATTCAACATAAATGTTTTTAGACATATCATAACATTTTTTTCAATTTTTTTGATGTGAAGATGGATTTAAGTGATGATATTAACATAATATTATATAATTATATGGATTATGTTCTAGTTATTATTTTTTAATTATTAAATACAATTTGATTATTGTGGATAAAAAAATGCAGAAACAATTGATTAAAAATGATACATCTTATTTAAGAAATCTAAATTTAATAATTACCCAACACCATTATGGTGAGTTTTATGATATAAATAAAGCCTATATAATTATCTAAGGAATTGTATTAAGGAATTTTGTTATAAATTTTCAAATAAAAAATAAAATTAAACTATGAATTCAAATATAGAAGAGGTTCAATTTTATAGGTGGGGGGAGGGGAAATCATGAAACCACTCCATAGTATAAATTAATATAAATTAATTTTCAATTCTAAATGTATATAGATAAATTAATTTAAAATATAATATAAATATTGGTTAAAAAATTTAATAACATAATATTTTAATTAGTTTTGACTAAATTTTTAGCCTTTTATTTTGGATTTACCCCTCATATATCTTCTATATTTTTCACTCTTAAAACATGGTTTTGTATAAATTGAGGTCATTATTGTCACTATAAAATGGGAAAATAAAAATAAATGTTACTTAGATGAAATTTTAAAAACATTTCTAATTTTTTTACAATTTTTTTTTTTGTAAATTTTATGTCGTTGAATAAATATACCAGAAAGTCGGATCCAAGCAAGATTGGACCACCAAATTTATTAATAAAATAAAAGTGCAGAAACAGGAGAAGGAAGAGAGAGAGATAGATTAAAAGTCAAAACATTCATAGGCACCCCCCCATACCTGATCGTGTCATCAGCATCAGCTGATTCCCATTCTGATTTGGTCTCGTATTGTTTAAGAAACTTCTTATAGAACTTCCGTTTGTCCAGCTGCTCCTTCGATAGCTTCTCAATCTCCTTCTTGGCAGATGCCCTAGTGGTCACGGTCCTCGGAACTGTAGAGTAGTCCTTCCTTGGTTTCCTTGAAACTGGGGTAGATCTGACACCCTCATTGTCAGAGCCTCTTTTCTTTTCTCCTCGGACAATATCACTATATGATATCATATTTTCATCCATATATCTTCCCTTTGTCTCAACATGAGAGGCACCCCCTTTGCAGAGGGTTAGGTCCCCAACTCCAGGAGTGGATTCCTCCGCCCTTCCTTTCTCAGACGCAGAGGAGGAGGGTTGTGCATTCTAATGTGGAAGATCAATCACCATCATAGTGGGGGCTGTACTCAGAGTCTTTTCAGAGAAAAAGATGGGTGTTCCGATTGCCGTTCCAATATCATGCAATATTTCTGGATTCCAAAGAACCCAGTTCAGCCCATGAAGACGAACCCATACCTGGGCGAAGACATTCTTAGCACTTGATACATTAAAATCCAATGACCATTCATGCAGATGAATCCAACCCGGCTTTAAGAACATGGATCCAAAGCTCCATGCTTTCATCTTCACATCATCCGATGGAAATAAACAGTGAAAGAATCCCCGACCAAGAGAGACACATTTCCAGTTGTCAAAACCCCACAATGTCGAAATCCTTTGGAATAAATCTTCACATTTCTATGGCAAAACACCTTTAGGAAGGAAAACACGAGCAATCAAGGAGTTCTACCCTAGTGCCAGTCGTTCTGCAATGACACCAGGGTTAGCCTCCACATGGGCAAGAGAACCCTTCCGAAGAATCCTCCTATGTTCCTCTTTCTTAGACACAGGTGCCGATTCCTTCATGACATCCACGAAGGATCGCTGCCCGCGCAATGCTCCCAAAGAATCTCCAACCGAAACCCTAGCTTCAGCCATATCTCGAGGTCGGGAAGCAACTGGGCTAGCCGCCCTTGCCTTCTTCTGCACATCCACATCCAGCCGAGTAGGACCTTGAATAACACCATTCCGTGACCGAGCAGTGCTGGTCAGAGGCTGAGCTGCACAATCCTGCTCCCGCACATCCCCAAACAGCCGGACTGGTGCTCGAAAATCATCCCTTTCAATGGATCAGAAATTTTTTAAATTATTCATGTATACGGGGTGAGAAAATCTACTTTTAATTGGAAATTTGTTAAATTTGTGAAAGGTATTTATATAAAAATTAAATTAAAAACTGGTTTTTATTTAATATATTATACTAATATATATATATATTTGATATAATTTATCTTTATATAATATTTAAAATATAATTTATCTTTATAAATTATTGGATGAAAAATCAGTTCTCAAATAAAATGTAGTATTTTTTTGGATTCATAAAAAATTAAACACGTTAGAAAAATAAAAAAAATTAAAACCAAATTATATTTTGATTTTATAATTTCAAAAAATTTCTTTATTTATTTAAATAAAATATATAAAAGTGTCTAAATTTATTTTCAAAACTTGTGCGCTATTAAAAGGCAGCAAAAATGCATTCAGAAAAATACAAATTATTATTCATAAAATTGGATTGGTTTTTATTTAAGGTATAATAAACATATAGTATGAATGAAGAAAAATATATAAAACAAATTATAACTATAATTATTATGTATATTACATATTGGGATATTTTTTATTTCACTGTTATAAAACATACTTGTTTATATTTAAATTTTCATTGAGAGAAAAAATTATTTTATTTTCAAACACATTTTATTTACTTTTATAATTAATCATACTCCATGGAATTAATTATATTATCATATTTGACCCATATATTCATAATTCAGTTAATCTTATTCAAACCTATTATTCTAACCACATGTTTATAATCATATAAATTAAATAATATATATATATTCGTTTATGGTTGATTTTTCATATCATGTACACTATCGAACATAGTGTGTCCTTATTCAAATATTAGGATGTTTCATAATCCATAAATAATAGAAAATATACCATTATTTAAACCAAAAAACATGAAATTTTCTCAGGTACCCATGACTACATGAGTAGGGTGTGTTTATTAATCAGTGGATAACCTACAACATTTCTGACAAAAATATAATCAATAAATTAAAAACTATGTTAAAATTTGAAGCTGATAATAAAAAATTATATATATATATATATAACATGTTTTCTAAAATTAATAATATTTATATAAATTCATTTCTCATCGGGTTTCATGTAATATTTGACCAAATCATTTCTACTTCATCCCATGCCATTAACTAAGGAAATATAGCATAATGTTTAAACACATCAAGTAATAGAGACATATTCAATAATTAATTCAATTAAATTCAACCTTATATGAATAATTAGTTCATTTAAAAAATAATCTCAATTTCACTCTCTAAATCTTCAGTCTAGAAACCATGATATGCATACCATCTTTGGTTCCTATAAAATCATTTTGTAATAACCTAATGTCAAGGATCATCAGTTCATGTTACCTTCCATATTTTTTTATACATTTACTAAGGTTAATCATCCTTGATCAGTTAAAAATTACAATTAAAATGGGGTCCATTTTTTAAAAATTAATGTTTTCCAGGGTATATCACAGAAATTTATTTTAATTCAATTTCATATTTCAATAATTTGATCCTTTATTCATAAAACGCGACCATTATATATTCATTTGAAACATATAACCATGTGAATATTTTTTATTTATAATTTAATACTTCCCATTATCATTTCATAAAACATTACATTTTTCTTGTAAATTCAACAACCCCATATATCATTATATAATTCAAAATGACAGGTATAACCAGTTTAATATCATAAATCCATTATTCTGAAATTTACAACCCATTTTACCATTTTAAAAGGATTGGCCAAGTCCATGGGAGAAAATAAGACCATTACCATAGTCATTAACAGACTAAATGAGATCTATGAGGGTCTAAAATATCAATTAAAATCACAATCTAGTTTCCATTAATAATAAATTGAATGATTAGATGTTTCATGTTTTTTATATAAGGTGTAGACATAATGAATAACCATAATTTGAAAAATATAATAATGATAACATACCCCATGATTATAGAAACAAATCAACCAATCCTAGCCATCGATTTATGATTGAATAGACACAAACAAAAAAGATACTAACTTACTAGAACTATGGTTCAAGATAATTACAAGAAGAGGATTAACCAAGTGGTGAATATTTTATAAAATATAAATAAACATACTGGTAAGCATACCTATGGATTAAATCATATGAAATGTTACATCATATGGATTTAATTGAAAAAGACCATAATTATAAGAGGTGTATAATTTTAATACATCCAATGATACTAGAAGAGTACAGAACAAGAAAATTGGGATATAAATATATAATCTTAGGAGGGGAAAATTTGAGACATCTAATTTTAGTGGGGGAAGAAATATCATAGATTGGATTTGAAAACCTTTTGTTGAACTTGTGACATTTTATATCCATGGAATGAATTTCATGCAGAGTCTCCCAAGCCACTCACATAGTTTTAGAAACCCTGAGGAAGCCATGATTATTTTTTAAAACCAACCCCATGGGGTTTCCAAGACAGCTCACATGGTTTTGTAAACGACAAACCCCACTTAATCCATGCAACATAATCATGCTATATAATTAGAAAAAACAATGCAATAACTTTATTCCATGAATTGTCACTACATTTCCCCAATTATCACGATCATGAACCACATATATTCTATTAATTCATTCCATACTCATACAAAGAATTCCACAAGCCATTTAAAAAATATTTTAACTAAAAAAGGAAACTAAACACATAAATAGGTTATGTTCATAAAATCTACATACAATATAATAGCTCATGATTGTGTTTCCATTTATTGTTTCCTAAATCATAAAATGTATAATGGTTTGACATGAGACCTATATAACAAATCACTCTCCCATTTTTTGAATGAAAATATCTATGTTGAAAGAACTGTCGGATCGACAATGCATTCTTTCTAAAAAGTACTTTCTTATGGTTGTCCACTATATTAATTAGATGATCCTTAATTGATGCATTAAAATAATGATAAACATAATCAACATAAATTATATTATAAGGGTAGTGGTTATACATCCAATTTGGTGGAACAATAAATACATTATGAATATAACTATACCACTATGGAATAATTAATCTCAATGCTAGCAAACCAATCATTCAAAAAATCTCAAATGATCTGATATACTTGGTTTTCAACATACCCATCAAATAAATTTTACAATCACCTAATCTCGGTGCTAATCAATTAGAAACATGGTCATCCACTAAAAAGTCATGTGGTCAATAACCCTGGTCATCAAATCAAATATGTATCCACTTTTCCATATCAATATACATCAAAATCTACTAGACATTATATAAACTCTCATTCATGACACTTGGTCTCAAAAACTTTTTCTTTTCTACATCTATATAGCTCAAAGGTGATACATATGGACGAAAATGGAGAAACTCATATGGTCCTTTATAGACAGTTACATAATAATGGTTTTTAATAGTTAAATCATCAGGTAATAAGTGCACATAACACATTCCAATAACATCCCATTTGCATTACCTAATCATGTCCTCTTAAACATGATATTTTGTTCCGATTTACCTTGTATATATGAGTGAAAAAATGTTCTCAAAATAATTTTCCTAAAATTATCCCACTAAATTTTTTATAAATAACTTGTTAAAACATTGAAAATGATATGAAAAAAATAATTTAAGAAATCACATGAAAATATAATATATATTGAACATATGATATTCTCAGCTTATAGTCAGTAAAGGTATCATGAATCAAAATAAAATTGAATACATTTTTCAATTAATCCATAATCACCCATATCCATGAATTTATTTTAGGTTTCCTTAATAAGACCCCAATATGTTTTCAAATTTAACTTTTTAAATAAATTCAATTCATTTGATATCTGATATTGCATGACATATTGAACATAAATAAACAATGTTATAGTATTTAATAGTAACATGGTTATTGGAATTGTAATATGAGCATTATAAATTTTAATCAAACTTATTGAATTGTAACCTCACATATGAATGTATAAATTATATTTTTTGTCTTATGAATTAAAATTTAATATATTTATGTCATTGAATATGTAAATAAATTTATCAAAAATTATATATTTAAGGTATTTATCTTTTTGAAATGTAAATGTTTATTAATAATCATATAATTAATATAATAACTCACTAGAAATTCTATTTTCATATAATACATTCATAAATCAATAATTTTATTATGATTATATGATAATTTTATGAGGCCTTAATTTATTTTTTACAATCATAAAATTAGTTATATTTTTAAAATTAGTATTTTTCGAATAAATGATTTTTAACTAAAAATTAATTTTCATGTGTTTATAAAATTATAGTAAAAATTTAAGCCCACGTATTAATTCCGTACATTGGAAATTGTTTTGGATGAATTTTTGGAATTTCTATAAAAATGTATAATTTTTGTTGAATAGTAAAATACATTAATTTATAGTGAAAGCTAATTACATGAATTATTGACTCATGGTTGATGTGTGGATGATTTATGAAAAATTAATTTGTACTCAAATGAAAAAATTACTATACCACGTCTATTGAATCCTCACTATTGATAGTCATGATCCAAAACATTAAACAAATGAATTAAATAATAATAAAAATAAATTTTCCTCCATAATAAATACGATCATCAAAAACATATTCTCCTCACACCCTGAAATCCATGATCCTTTCCAATTTCTTCTCAAACCCTCTCCCAATACTCTCCCCCACATTCTAGTATTAATTTTCTCCCCATAATTTCCATATCAATGTTTCTTTAGGATGTTTTCATGGATAGGAATTTGACAGGTAAAAAAGATTTTCGTTCCTTTATTTTAATATTAAATTCATTTACGTTTTAATCCATTGCATAACATATATATTCAATCATGGTGGATAACTAAATTTTATTATATATACTATAATTTTATTTTTTTTATGGTATAGTCATCATCAAACACCTTTTCATCTACTTTTTATTCAAAAAATCAAAATATTGTCCATGATGTGCCAATTTACTACCATCATGGATGTCGCTTTTTAATTTTCCATTAAATTTTTCAAGACATGCCAAAAAACCAATATTATGGTAATTGGATATTTTATTATAAATATTATAATAAATACATAACATTTTTGGAACCATTATATATATAATAATAACTAACAAAACAATACTAGTATATGCTGATTAAAAAAAATTCTAAAATTGTCTATCTAGTTATCAGTAAATGTTTTTAATGAAGAGTCATAAATATTAAGAAAAAATGAAATAGAAAACCATATAATATTCTATAATTTGATTAATGAAATATAATTTAATAATTATATAACTAGTCACTTTTAACATGATATTTTATACATGTATACAAGTGAATCAATCATTGAAATCAAGTGAAGGAAAACTACTAAAATATAAAATTTAATTTTATAACTCTTCAAAAATGCCATAGATGAACATTATAAAATTATAATAAATATTATAAATGTTTTATTAGTTATTAATTAAATAATTAAATAATCTAAAATCATTAACAATGAATTTTTTTTTGAAAATATGGAACACACACAAACATAAGTTAATGGAGTCTCACCAATCCTCCATTTTTTTCAATTAGGTTATGCTTTCTCTCCCTTTAAGCAAATTTAATTCATTATTATTAATATTTTCTCCTCCAAAAATATATTTCTATTTTCCAAAGATATGTATGTCAATAAATTTTTATTCATTAGTGTGGAAATACACGTTACATTTGTTTCATTCTTCAATTCATCCCGATGAGCAGAACCAATTTATAATATCATCCATATTTTGAACACATTTTTATGTACACTCTATAATCTGTTTCAATACAATAAATATTTAATAAAATCACTTTTTTGAACATTAATACTAGTTTAGTTAAATTCATTTTTTATACAAAAAAACCAAACCTAATAATTTTTTAAGGACACTTCATTATTTCCCCACAAACCACACTAATGTGGATATCTTAAAATGTTTTTAACACACTTTTTAAATGATATTACTTCATTCTGACATAATTTTTCATTATACATTTTTATTTTCTATTTTCAATGACCCAGAATGTTTTACATATAGTCTTTTTGGTGACCATTATCATATTCCCTTTGGTGATGACTTATTCACCACTTAATCTTTTTGTGTGGTGTTTGTTTACTTCCTTTTTATTTTTGATAATTATTTATTTATGTTTAAATGAAATATTTATATTTATTGTATCTTGTATATGATTATTATATTATCATTATATTGTTTTTAAATATAAATTTTTTCTTCTGTTTTTTATTTAATTGAATTTGTGTATGAAATATGTATTAGACATAATGTGATGGGTGGGGCCCAGTTATAAATAAACCCTTGATACATCGATTAGTGTCATGAGACAAAATAGTTGGTAAAAAACCTTCTTGATTTTCTCGAGGAAGAATTATAAGGGTAAATACAAACATACATAACCCATATTGGTGATACAAGGGGCCATGGTCTAGGTATGTGATGTTTAATAAATGGACATTTTCATCATTAAATATTATGTTATTACGTTCTATGAGGTTTTAACTATAAAAAAATAAATGCATTCCAATTAATTCTTAATATTTTTAGAAAAATATTTTTTGGATATTTACCATTCTATAATGATTAATCATTATTTACTTGTATTCCCAAATTATTTTTTCATATAACCCTTACTGATAATTTTAGATCAACTAGTTTTATCCTCACTATGTAATGATGATGATATCTTCGACAATGTTTAAAATAAATTTTATTTTATTTTACTATTTTTTTGTCTAATTAAAAAAGTAATAAGTGAACTATGTATGTATCTATTTCAACAAAAATACAAATCTAATCGATCCTTTGTGAAATTATCTCTTATATCTCTATCATTAAAATAAAATGACTACAATCTTTGGGTTACTAGGGTCATGGTTGATATATTTTATTTTTGAGAAATTTTTGTGGAATACTTGGAAACTAGATATTATGAAAACATGATAATTATAATAATTTATTATATTAACGTTATGGAATAGTACTCAGGATGATAATAAGATAAATTATAATTTCCATTAATTAGTGATGGCTCTTAATGGATGGAAATAAATGAGTTCCTATAAAAAATGTATGGATTTCCCTCCAGATAATTTCAATTTAGTAAATATTGGAGCTGATATGATATTGAACATGTTAGGACATATTACTCAGGCATTGACAAATAACCATACTGAACAAAATATGGATCATATCATGGGGTATAATCCGCCATATTTTAATTTTAATACTAATTCAGTGGTAGTTTATCATTGGATCATGTCCCTTGAAAAGTTATTTATAGAATATATATGCAATGAAAATGAAAATTTAGTTCTGGTAATCTATTGCCTCATGAAAAATAATGATTAGTAGTTTCAATGGATCCATAATATTATATATTGTTATTAAATAAAATGCATGGAATTGATAACATTCCGTGAAACGTTATTTGAAAAAAATATTTCCCTCGTGAGAAAAAAACTAAAATGAAGAGAAAATTACTTAACATAAATAGAACGGAATAAGATAATGTTTTAGATTACAATGATTCCTTCAAATGACTAATGGGGTATTATATTGATAATATAAATTATATGGAATTCGATATTACTCAATTCATTGAAGGTTTTATGTTATTATGATGGAGGGAATTGGATTTTCTATCTTTTGGGCCACATAAAGAAAAAAATAATTTGTTCCATCAAAACAGATGTTGAATTTTATAGATATTAGATATCTAATGGGAATAAAGACAAGGAGAGGTATTTTTAAATACATTGAATATTTTAACCATCAAATAATTTTAGGGGAATGAATAAATATTCACTATTTAAAAATTGTGGAAGGAATCATCCTAGGAAAGGATTGAAAGGCTTGAGAGTTTGTTACAAGTGAATAGAAAAGTTTTGTTGATAAAATGAATGTAAGGTCAAAAAACAAATAAATGATGGTCATTTCATAAACATTAATTAAATGTGTCATTATTCAAATAAACATCAAATTCATCAAGGGAATTTACTATAGAGGGGGCCTAGGGAAGATGGCCAAACCTAACCAATCACCAAAGAAGATGTAGAAGTATCCAATGGTGTGGTGAATGGTAAAATAAAATTTTCATCTGTTTTAGGATATTCATTATTTTATTATTTATCATAACACTCTTTAATATCATTCAAATTATCCTTGAAAAATAAATATTTATATTTTTTAATCAGGTTGTTTTCTGTCAAAACCCTTAATGGAAGTCTCATTACAACAAATGTATGCCGAGATGTTCCCATTATGGAGTACAAAAATTATTTATTTTGTAATCTTATCTTCTTAACTATGGTAGTATTTCATAAAATCCTCTATATGAAATGGATTTAAAAATATTAGGTGAGAATTTACTTAAATAATAATAAAATTATGATTTGTGAGGAAGATATAGAATTCATTATTTTAGAGAAGAAATTTTATCATAAAATTTTTATCAAGATCCACACCCAATAGCTATACTGAATAATATTATTGGGGATAAATAAAAAAAATTCCTAGGTATGAAAAAATTCTTCTTTAAATTGAATATGTTCAAATTTTAAATGAACACATGTATGTATTTCTTGAAGAAATACCTAGAACCCCCCCCCCCCCCGAAAATGAAGACGAGTTTACCATTTATTTCATCACTACTTCCATACCAATGTTAAATATTCCTTATAGAATGGACACTGTAGAATTATTGGATATGAAGAAACATCATGAGGATATGAGTAGTAGTGGATTTATTTTCCATTGTGTTTCTATATTGAGAGCCCATTATCTATTTGTTAAGAACAATAATGGATCTATGAGGCCGCACATTAACTATATAAAAATTAGTTTTATTAAAATATTGATCATGTATAATTTTCCTTTAAATGATGATTTATTTGATCAACATGATGTAGAACAATATTTTAAAAATATTTACCATAATTATGGGTAACATTAACATTTTACTAAGGAAAATAAATATTTCAAAAATATCTTTTTGAACATGGTATGGCCATTATAAGTATATAGTAATACCACTTTGATTTAAAATGAACCAATTTTTTTCTTCAAAATAATGAATAAATTATTTAAGGAATTCCATGGTGATTTTTTTTAGTTCATTGTTGAAATTATGGGGTATTCTAAAAACTATAATGTTTTTGAAAATCAATTTCATGTTATTACTAATTATCACATAAAATTAGTGTTATATTGGTTGTCTAAAAATTGTTGTTTTTTCTTTATATAGTTTATTTTCATGGATATATTTTATCTAATAATGGAGTCATAGTTCTAAAGACAATGGGATTCTTGAAATGGCCTATACCAATGAAAATACTGAGGTATGTTGTTTCCTTGATTTGGTAGGTTACTATTCGTGTTTCTTTCCTAATAATTCACAACTACGTATATTTTTAACTAAAAATACTCATAAAGAGTATATTTTTTTGATATTTTATTTTGAATAATCCATTTATAAATATAATAGAAAAATTTTTAAATTCAGTGATCTTAAGTCTACCATCGTCATATGACAATTTTTTGATTTATTGTGATGCATCAAATAAAGGACATTGTTTTTTCTAAATAAAAAATGATTGATTTATTTTAATTTCATTAAGGATGTCAAAAACTCATGAAAAAAACCATACAAATACTGATATTATATTATTTTTTATAATATTTTCTACGATCATATGGATACATTACCTATGTTGTGAAATATTAGAGATTTATACATATTAAACGATTCTGAAAAAAATATCTACACAAAATGAAATCAACATTACACAATGGTGATGGATTGTGTTACTCAATGATTATGATTTATCAATACACAAAAATATAGGAAAATACAATAAGTTATAAGATGCATTAATTATGACTGAGCATGAATTTATTATCTAAATGAGTATTGAGAATGAATATATATTCAGGGGATTAATGAATGTGCATGTGAGAATTTTTTAGGAATGGGAAATGAAATTACTTTTTCAAATTATTTTTATATTATTAGTAATGGAGAAGAGAATAGAATCACATTCCGATGCTAAAAATATTGAAATGAATATTAAATATGTTAACAATTGATTTTTGGAAGAATTCAAGTTTGAGGAATGAATTCAATATTTTGAAAGAGTATATGTGTTTCATAAATACCTCAGATAAAAATGAAAGTACTATATGATACTCATATTTCTAATTTCTATATATATCACGGTAGTAAAAAGATTTATAAATACTTGATGGAACCCTTTTGGTGGGATAATATGAAGTGCATAATTTTGGATGATGTGTCGTGATGTCTAGTATTTGAACTAGTGAAGGCTGAGATACAACATGCCAGACAATTCATGAAACCTCCTAATACACCTATGTGTAATTTTACTGACATTATTAATGAATTTAGTAGTATATTTTAAATGAAACCATGAAATAATGATAAAAATGGGGTAATGACTAATCCTCATATAAATTCATCACATTTTATCACTACAAGAGAGTATTTTTCACTTGATCACCATGATAGAAAATTTATTAATAATGGTGTAATACATTATAGTGTACCTATAACGATTGATTATGAGAGAGGTCCCATTTTACAATAAAATATTAGAAGAGTCATCAAAAAATATTTTCATAATGATCTTCCTTTTAGTGTTGATTATCACCATCAACCCTACAAATAATCATAATGAACAATGTTAAATTTAGTAATCATGTTGAGATCATACTCTCTTCACATTCAATGTATTCGTAATTAGTGTTTACTATTGGGGGGATTTAATTAAAATAATTTTTGTCAATTCTAGCATTCAAAATAGATCTATATTAAGCATTAGAGGGAAATAAATTTTGATCTCCATCTTTTTGGGATGAATTTGGTGAGAGTAAATTTATTGGCCAATAATTTATTTATGAGACAAGGAAAAAGGAAGTAACTATTTAGGCTCATATTGAAGTAGTTAAGTGTGGGGATTTGAGTTATACTATCAAACAAAGAATGTAGATGTAATTTTAAGTGGTAGTTCATGTATTTTTGAAGGTATCTCTATTGAAGGGTTACTTAAGGTTCTGTTAGAAATGTAAAATAAACCCCTTGTACATCATATAATTTTGAAATTCTAGAATGAATTTTATCTGCATCCAGCTGATTAACAATGTCTCCATGTATCTATAATGTTTATGATGTGTTCAATATATCATTATTAAATATGTATATGCTAGAGCCAAATTATATACACTCCTATGATGAAATAGAACTAGGGATTGACTTTTCTTACCATGATTATCCTATTGATATTCTTGAGTCAAGAGAGCATGTATTGAGAAATCGGATGACTCGACTAGTAATGGTTCCATGGAGAATCGATAAAATAGAATAAGCAATGTGAGAAACTGATGTTTTTATGAAGATAAACCACCCACAACTATCTCGGTACAAATAATATAAAAAAATTTGAGGATGAACATTTTAAAGAAAATGAATAATATAACAACTAAATAATTTATGGTATGTATCATCTGAAATGAACTATGTTCATTTTAAAACATACATTGCAAATACTACTGATCATAAAAAAATTGTGATACACTATTAAATAATAAATTCTATATTGGAATGGAAATATGACCATTATGAATACTAATCTGGCCATTGGAATAGTTACATTATTTATGAAATTACAAATAATAGTTAGGTATCTTATGAATGAAAATATTTAATATTTATATGATGGGATATGTAAATTAATGAAAAAAATGAGAAATTCTGTGTTGGTATTTTCTGTAAATGTAAATGTTGAATTAGAAATTTTATAATAAAAAAACAATTTCAAATAATGTTTATTTTTTAAAAATATATTGAAAAATTAATATTTTTTGAGTAATGATTTTAAGATAAATTAACTAGACCTTAATTTGTTTTCCAAAATGTTATTTAATAAATTATATTTTCAAAATTGTTATTTTCAAAATTAATGATGATTTTATTTTAATAATTAATTTTTTCAAATATAGATTATTAATTTCAAAAGAGGTTTCCATTTAATATTTTTACATGTCCAAAATTGGTTTGAGTGTAACTTTTTTATTTTTCTAAAATTTTTTATTTTTGGGTATACAATCATAATCATCATCATTATACATGTGATTAATGATTTTCTTAAAACTATATAGAAAAATTGAGAGGTAAATATAGGGGATAATGTTGTAGAGTTCTAGAGCATCTTAGGGAAAAAATGTTGACAACATCCTTTAGGAAAAAACCCAGACTAATATGGAAGCTAATCGGCCCATTGGGAGAATATATGGATGCTAATAAGAACAAAAATTTCTTACCATCATGCCAGATGTGAATGAACAATATAATATTAGTGGTATAACTCTTTAATTTCTCATAAAAATAGGATTCTGATCATGTAATGCCACTAATATATCATTGGAAGTTACGGGGAATCATATAGTCATTTTCTACCAAAACCAGATCAATGCAAAAGTCAATGCATATTTGGAGTCTTGTGTGCATATACATTTCATAAGCTTCTAGTGAATTACCATATTAAAAGTATAATTTGAATAAAAAAGATAACAGTTCCCATCATGTCTTAGACTAGGCCTCTTCACAACCTTTAACCCATATTGATAGTGTTGTTTGTATTGTTCTTTAGACCGCTCTGTTGGGGTTATTACCATATCCATGATCACTAGTGTCCATTTACAGGGGAGGGAAATAGGAATTGTGATATAAATGATGAAAGATGTAGTGTTTTTTTTATCCCGGATGAATTGAATAAAATCTAACTAAAACTAGGAGTCCAATAGAAAAAGGGATGTCTCAAGCAGTGGATGTATGAACATATCGCCCTGTTCATAGCCTTTGTGAAGAACCATAATCCCACCACGAAGATTAAAATTCTCACATTAAATTCTGGATTATTTTTATCATTTCATTTAAACCATTGATTAAAATAATTTTGTTCCCATATGATCATAGGAAATATGACCAGTGAACCCACTAATTTTTTTTTTAATCTTCCACACCATTCACTATTGACGAATAAATGGGTGAAAAACTCCTCTTTAGGAATTCAAAAAAATGTAATCTTGATGATAGAAGTATAACCATGTGATGAAGGATATCATATATGGTTAAGTCCTTCTAGTTTATTATCCAAATTATAAAATAATTTTTATCACGAATTTCATTTATTTGATTGGTTTATCCCCCAAAATCGAACTTAGCTGTAGTGTACAAGAGCTGGAGGTACTCCCTTACAAACAAATCAACCATTGATATTCATGAAAAAAAACTATTCTTGTTTAGAAGAAAGGTTTATGTGATTAAAAATTTTATATTAATAATTTATTAATAATTAATGGGAGATATTGGGATATATCTTCACAAACTCGAATGTATCATTTCGCACATGACATCCTAGAAACGTGATGGTAGTACTAGAACAATTAAGATTCTATTAATTGATATCTCCCTAAAATATGATCAACTATTTATGTCAATGAATATTAGATATGTGAATGTGACTGAAATGATAGATAGAGAAGATATATTCATGGGGGTCATGATATTCTTTATATTTTTTTCCATGAGCTTTACCCACATGTTGCGGCCGTTGAACACATCCAATAAAATCTTTTCACATCTTCATATCATATCTCCCAATATTCTCCTAATGTTAATACCTCCTTCTTAATGAATACACTCTTGCGTCACCCAAGTGGCCCAATGAGACTTACTAATTATTCAGGAATCATAATTTTAGTAAGCATGAATATACTCAGTATTTAGTTTTATTTATTTTTGTATAATGAGAACTACACCTATTTAGATGGGAATCGAATTGAGAACACTTTTAAAACTGTAATACAGCCTTTGATTGAAATAAACCTATTTTTTCTTATTCTAAATCCATCAATTGATATATATATATGGAACAATATTAATGTGTAGAATGTGATTCACTTTTAGGGATATAGGTACCTTGAGATAATATATCAAGAGCGAGAGACTATTAAAACTTACGATTCAATGCAATGATATGATTATCTTTTCTACACACTATTAGGAGGGATAAAACTATATTCATAAAAATTGATCATTTTATCAATGACATTACAAAACTCATAGTTAAAATTGTTAATTCAATGAATTTTAAACATATTACCATTAAGTAAAATTACCTTTAGTTCATGATCACAAGAACTATATACTCAAATTAGTCAAAATCATCCCCAATATTTTTTTCTGGATACAAAAATGATAAAAATGAATTAAAAA
The DNA here is from genome assembly GCA_963277665.1 of Viscum album. NCBI lineage: Eukaryota > Viridiplantae > Streptophyta > Magnoliopsida > Santalales > Viscaceae > Viscum > Viscum album. The sequence goes on from OY728136.1 coordinate 1,883,431,861, forward strand.
AACCTCTTTTATCCACCATAAATACAACCCCTCACAACCTCTTCTCCTCATACATCCGTAGCTATGAATAATGTTTATTTTTTCCCCAATACCTCTTAAAAAATACTCTAATATGTTTTGGTATTGGTGGTCTTACCTAAAAGATCATTTCGATGTTCTTTAAGTACGATCAAAAGAATACAAATTGAAGAGGTAAAACCCCATTTCATTCATGGAATTATCTTATAGTTTATTTTCATTATTTATCTGTTTCATAACTTCTATATTATATATTTCATGATAGAACTAGTATCTTATATATATAAATTAATTATATTATCTTAGTGTAATATTCATAATCAATCAACTTATATTTTCAATTTTATTCTTAAAACGAACACATCATATATGATGGGATGATCCACCACCATCATGGAGGATTATTTTTCATTTTCTATTACTGGATTCATTCATTTCAGTAAAAACATTAATATATTAAAATATTATTTTATTATACATATTATATGTTACAAAATGTTCCAAAAATAGTATGTATACAGAATATTAGTTAATAAAACAATAATAGTTCATGAGGATAAAAAACAATACAAAATAATCTAGGTAGTTAGAATTAATGTTTTATATAATGAGTCAATGTTAAATCTATATAAAAATGACAAAAAATACAATTTAATTTTTTTAAGCTCCTTAAGATCATATAATTTATATTTTTGGACAAATATTCCCTATTTCATATGACCTTTCATACTTATATATCATTGTTCTAATCAGGAAAAATTAGGAAACAAACAATTCATAATAATGATATAGAATATTATAACTCATCAAAAAGGCCATAATGGAAGGTAATGAAATGATACTAAATAAAATAAATGTATATGTGTGTACTAATTAAATAATGAACACATCCAATTACATATAATGAACATTATGTGAATTTTTTTAAAAAATTAAGATATAAGGTATGACATTCTCTCTGAAAATCCATTTTTTTTCTTCAAGTTATGCTCTCTCTCTTTTATTAACACCAATTTAACTCATTATTATACATTTTTAATCCCTATAAATTCAATGAGTATGTTCTGATGATATTAATCTAGCTCAATTGTTGTTAATTTATCATCGGTATACATGTTTTATATGTTTCATGTTTCAATTCTCCTTGATAATAAATCTCGATTAAAGGGATCTTCTAGATTTCATACACTTTTAAACGTATACTCTATAATATATTTTAAGCCCTAGATATTTTCTAAAATAACAATTTTTATCATGATAAAATATTGTAGTGATTAATTTTATTATTAAAACAATTAAACATTTGTCGGTTTTGAATACTGGTAGATATATTCCTTTAAACCGCACTAAAGTGGATCAATTTTTAAATTTATTAAAAAATCATTTTTAAATGTTTTCATTTTAGTTAGACATAATATGTCATGTTGTTTTCAATTTTCCATATAAATGTCCATTTATTATTTAAATCCCTTAAATCATGAGAACCATTATGATATTCCTATTGTTTATTCTATATTCATCACTTATTATTTGTCTGTGGTGTATGTTTACAACATTTTTATTGATGGTCATCATTCTTTTAAGATTTCATTAAATATACATATTATCTGAATCATGGGTCTGATTATTGTCTTATCCATAAACCATTTTTAAATATTCTTAATTTAATGTTCTTTTTGAATTGAGTCTATATATATAAATTTTGATTTGGACATGCAGTGATGGGTGGTGCCAGGTTATTCAATTCCCCTCGATTCATTGGAATGTCTCATGAGAAAAACTAGTTGGTTACAAACCCTTAATGTTTGTTTCTAAGAAGAATCATATGGGTTACAAACAAAATACTTAAATCATCTTGAAAATATTATGGTTAATATGGTAGATACAAGTTATCCAATAAATATTCGTTTCCTTCATTCAGTAATAAATTATTACATTCTATGATGTTTTAAAAATGAAAAAAATCTATAGTGGCATTTTGATATCCAAATTATTTATGGAATTTGTTTCATGAGATTATTTAACATTAAATTATCATTATTCCTTGTTGGATTTTATTTATACCTTATCTATCCTTATAAAACTAACTATGAATTTCATCTCACCCATTTATTTGTTTTCCTTCCATAGTTTATGAAGTTAAAATATTTGAATTTGTGTTAAGATGGAAAATTTTAATGTTTTATGATTAATTACAAACGTAATGAGGGAAACTTGTTTTCATAAAGTTCCTTAAGACTATTAAATTAATCAATCCTTTCTGTTATTATCACTTGTATATATGACATTGTAATAAAATAGACACTTACTCAGGGTTACTGGGGTTAGTGTTGTTACATCTTGAAAAAAACCACCCAGAAACCCATTATAACATCATACCTTTTTCATTATAGAATGGGAAATAGATGTTAAAGTCTATCACTCTATTTATTCTCATCCTTAACCTATTGACATGTGTAACTCCACATCACAAAACATATTATCTCATATATCTATCCTCTAACAAAACTCTATCTATGATGAAAATAGATCTTTTTTTCTAACATGTTGAACTATATATATTGAAACATAAAAAACATATATTAGTTATTCCCAAGTAAAAGACTGCATGAAGACATGAACATGAACGTGAATAATCTTATCATTTTTTATGATCATGTTTGAAGGTAACTCCTTACTATACCTATTTTATCTACATTCTAGGAACAATATAACCTCTTACAGCCTCATCTAGACATGACTTAAATGTGAGGTAACAATAGATAAATACACTAATGTTATCTATCGCTACTCCTCTAGAATAATGAAATGCAACATATTTGACAAAGACATCATTTCATATTGAAAAATAGAATTGTAAACTATATATGTATATTTATTATGACATAGTAAATAAACAAATAATGATTCCCCTGTCTAAAGAATACTCAATAAAAAAGATGAAATATTTCATATACAAACCCTTATCCTCTAATAAAGAGTTACATGTTACAAAAAATCGATATATTTGAGGATCTTATGCTATGTATAAATTGTAATAATCTCCCCAAGTAGATAATACCATAAATATTTTATGTTGTGAAATAAAATTGATAACATGATATTGTGTGTATGATATTTCCATTTAAGTGGCTTTAGAATTTAAGACACTAACACAATGACTTGATCTCCAAACATCATCAATTCCCCATGTTTGATCCTAGATGCATCAATATATATATTTTTATCCTTACCTGATTCAAATATAATCAAACTTTATAATATAGCCTAATCCCTCATCAATTACTAGAATGAATTATCACATTATTCATTCAATTTTAAATTTATAAACTTCATTATTTGTACAGGGTTCAGTGCTTCCAAGTGGGAGACTTTTTTGATAAACCTTCTATAAAAACCTTCCAAACCAAAAATTCAAGGATATTAATAAAATCATGTCCTTCCCCCAAGAACCAATATATCTATCCTTATCAAAATCTAATGAAAAACATTATTTAGAGGTTCTATGTCTTATTAAATGTACTTTGTTTGTCCAAAAATGACATATATATTACTTCTAATAGATCTTATGAACTCTCCGATAAATAAAGAGTATTTCAATATTCATGAGATGATTATCTCATGTTTGGTAGTAAAATAATATATAATAAAAAAATTTCCAATTAAAAGGGTATTATTTATTTCACTCGGGTTATAAACTAAATATGAGTGTTTTAAATCCAAAATAGCCTCATGATGAACTCATTCAAGAAACACTAATGCACTGAGAAATGTATTTTAATTAAATATAACCCAAAAATTATTATATTGTTAATAAATGTTCAACAAAAATTATGGTTGGAATTTTTTAAACACATATACATTAAAATATTTTAATTATTTGATACTTTTTGAAAAAATAAAAAATGAAGTATTTTAATTATATATATATATATTACATTTGTGATATTGAAAAAAATGTAAAATGATTTCAAAATATAATATATTAAAAAAATTATTGTATATATAAAAACTCACTAAAATAATTTCTTCAACATTGTTGTGGATGAAAAAGATTTCTATCCACAAAGAATAAATATGGTTCGATTTTACCAAAACAATTCCTTCATTTTATGTACCAAAGAGAATAAAATGGTGCCAAATATTGAAAATACTATAGAAAATTTAATATAATATATTGGGTTTGTAAGAATAGTATCATATACTACCCCACAATATACTAATTATTAACACTCCTAAAAATATGTTAATTTATAACATACGCCATTACACTTTTGTAACTTTTGAATAATAATCCTGGTGAATGAAAATAATTCAATTGAAAATTTAAATATCATTAATATTAAGAGATTAATTTTATTCCTTATCAATGTGGTTGTATATAAATCATATAAACAAAAATTGGTGTATTACATGAGACATGACCCAAAAAATTAATTTTAAGATGAGGAAGCATTAATGTGTTGGAAATATCTGAATCAAAACCTCATTAATGAAAGAACAATATATGGATATTTAATTCCAAATTATTTTTATGTAAATATATATAAATTTATTTTCATGTTTTATATATTCGAAAAATAATATTGAACTAATTCAAATGTAATATGTCTTATATAAATAAATGTTAGATATGAAACATTTACAAAACTCTTGAATTTCATTATACATTCTCTTAAACCTATGTTTAAAAAATTTTGATATTTAAAAAATCTATAAAAACAAGAATTTATACTTATCATATGGTATCATATTAACATATTATATCATATCAGTTGTTTTATAAATACATTATCATGAAAATCATTGTTTCTTAGTAAACCGGGATGTTTTTAAGAATTTGTTTGTATGGTGGTTATGGTCCCTACACCTTGGTCGCAAATTCATCATCACCAACATAACAATAATTTAATAATTATATTTTATATTCATTTTATACACTTTTATTAACATTTATATAAGTTATTGTTGAAAAATTAATTAAATTACAGCATGAAAGTGGTTGTTTTAATGTATGCATGAGTAATACATCTAATTATTTATTTATGAAATGATATAAAGGAAGATATTATGTCACCATTAAAGACACAAATTTATAATATAATTTATTTATCAATTCAACAAAGATAATTAAATATAGAGCCTGGTCCCATGTGAAAATTTAAGAGTATTATTATATTTATTGACTGATATTATGTGAAATATATAAATTTTTTTATTGGTGCATCTTACATTGTTATAAATACTATGTTTATTTTTTTATAAATTGTAATATATTTGGGATTCTGGGTATAATAATCCTCATTTGTAGCACCCTTTTTTTTAAGATTTCACTTTTTTTTATATTTTCATTATGTAATGTGATTATATAATGTATTGTAGGTTTTTAAGACTTTTGAAATATTTTTGGGGATTTAATAGAGTATCATAGTTTGGGAACGGTTAGTATAAAACAAGAAAACACACATAAAAGACAGTTATTCTAAAACTGTGGGATGTTGATAATTTGATTGAAAGTTTCATTGTTATTACAATTTTTTTGGAATTCTATAATAAATAATTTAAGGCTTCATAGAGGTGAATATAATGGTTGTCACATATTTCGTCTAACCATGCAACCCAACCATGATAGGTGTGTTTGTAGGCTATTAATAGTGCACGACTAAGAGATAGTTTTCTGAACAATGTTTCCTTAAAAGAAAAAAAATAAAATTTAGATCCAAAAATTGTAGATATCACTCAATTTACCTCTTTAATCACATTTTTACCCTAAATAGGTCATATCCCAAATTAATGTCCCTACCAATAATATGTATTCCATTCATTTATTTTGGGAGTGATTCTAAAGGTGAATCTAAGTGCGTTGGAAGATGAAATTCATTGGTCGGTGCCAATTCCTCTTCACTTCATTAGTTTTTATAATCTTCCCTATATATGAATCCCATATTTTTTATTTTGGTGATATATACATGAAACATGATGTATATCAGGAATATATATGTTTGTTTTGGTTTAAGGGAATGTGATCTAAGGATGGTTTTTAGAGTTTCATGCAATGTGTTTGAAGTTGTTGGACTATTCATAATTTTCTCCTAATTTTTAGAGGAAATTGTTTTTACTCTAGTGTAAATGTGATTATAACATTAATTATTTATTTTAAATATATTGAATTTATTGAAATTTATTGAGAAATTTATGTTTCGTTCGTAAGGGAAAATCATTTTAGTGATGGATTTTTTAAATTATGTAATTTTTATGGTTTTTTGTAAACTGATTTTGGTCCATGGAATTAATATTCTGAATTAAAAATTATGGTTGATATTTTATGAATGTAATAATTTTTTATTTTAATGTTCTAAAGAAATAATGCTTTGGTGGAAAATGCATAGGTATGGGGTTTAGAATAAATAGAGAGACTATGTTCATGTGCATTTATTAAAGATATGGTCATGAACTTTCCCACATCAAAATGGTTCACCAAGTGATGACATGAAGGATGGATGTAGACCCACTCATGAATATACAAAGGTCACAATTTCAAATTCATCTTTGGATGTGTGTGATGTTATGGATTTCTAGATATGAATGGACATGCAATACTGGAATTTCAGAAATCAGTTTCAGGTCCTGTTTGATAGTTTTCTATGGAAACATTTAGGTTTGGAAAATATTTTTTCATTGATGTAAGATGAATAAAATTATTTTAAACTATTTTACATAAATGTAATAAAATATCCCATCCTAGTGTTGTGAGTTTTGATGTCATTTATGAAAACCTACTAATTTTTATACTCACCTCCTCTTTGAGATTTTTTTTCATTTTAATAAGCAATGTGTTGAGACATAATAAATTAAAAGGTATACCTATTATATAGAAAATTTTATTATTAAATTATGTTTGGAATGTGGTTTTTGATCATTAAATAGGTAGGGAGTTTCTGTGTCGGTGTATTTTGAGTCTTTAATCTTTATTTAGCTCCACTTTATATTTGGATAAGTTTTTCTATTTGGTTAAATTTTGTGTTGTTTTACATTGTAATCATTGATCATATTTAAGTTGTTTGATTTTGGTTATATTGGTTTGGATTCATTATTTTTAAGTGTAACTTTATCCCCGAACTAGTTATTAGAACCATGGAATTCATTTCCAGCCATTGGTGTCTAAGGGATGTAAAATATGGCATAGTATCACACCCATCACTTCTCAAACCAATGAGGATAGAAAGAAACATCAAAAATAAAATTAGAATGTTTGTTCCTTGATATTTTATTTAAATAATTCCATCTATTATTGTTATATTATGTCATAGGGGTATCAAAATTTGAAATTTATATCATAAAGAGGCATACATAACCAATTTTTCATAACATCTATTTTCCAACATAAGTGTTTTTATCATCTACTTGGAGATTTAACCTCATAATTATGTTTTTATTTGATCATAAGAGAACAACATACATTGACAAAAATCAGTTCAATTTTTTTTGGAATTATTTAGTTTTAGTAATGATATAGGATTTAGTGAAAATTTTATTTATTTTTTTAAAAAGTTGTAAATGATTGGATATGCAAAAGCATGGTAGAATTTTCAATAATGGGTTGAATTACGAAAATTATTGAATTTTGGATATGATTTCTTTGATATATGTGTTGTGATTAAATTGAAACTAATAAGAAATAATTTTCTAGAGAATGAGAAAAAATGGCCTTCAGTATTGGTTATATCAAATCGAACTAGTTATGCATCATAGTAACCAACAGGAAGATGCTGCTGAGAATGTGGTTCAACCTGAGATGTAGATGAACAAAAAATTTGATCATTATTTTTTTCAGGGATTTACAAGTCATGGATACAGTGAATAGAAGGGAAGAACCATGGAAATTGGATCATTACATTCTATTTCAAAAGTGTAATCTATCCTTATTTTGGGGTTATTTGAAGAAGATAAAATAAGAACTATGAAAAAATAAGATAAATCAAATATTTAATTTCCATTACACACCTTCTATGCTAAAGTTCATGTTGTCGATGTACATGATGGATCATTGTTCAATCCAGTGGTGATAATTATCAGTTAAGGATAAATGAGACTATTTATTTTCATGTGAGGTTATTGAATAAAATTTTAATAAAATATTCTATCGTCAAACATTATGCATTTAAACAACAACACATTTCATCAGTTTGAATAAACAGAACCTAACAGTGACATAACTTAACATCCCAGGTAAATAAAGAACATGAAAATTTTCATATTTATTAATATTTGTTAATTAAATATTAATTAATCTTTATAGGGGATTCTATGTACGATGGTGTACCTGATACAAAACAATGAGTATCTTTGAAATCTGATGTTGCTCCCTAATAATATAATATTTTTATTTTAAATGGTAGTTAACGCCTAGATGTTGTATTGGTAGGAATAAATATAACTAAATAAAATACTATTATACATGTTTTATTAATATTTTTATATTTATCCAATAAAAGTTAGAGGTTTAAAATAAGTAAAGAATTCGATTTTAATCATAAATACTCCAATATTCACTAAAATGTCGATTTACCTCCTTCTGTTGGCGAACCCTCTTTAAATCTTGTTTTGGTCATTTTAGTATGTTCTATTTCAAAAAATATAATTATTATTTACATTCAGGACATCAAAATTTACTTTGGTTAAATTTTTGGTATTTTTCTGATAATGTTTGTTTTATTAATGAATACTGAAAAATACTGTATTTTAATTAAAAATTGTCTTTTAATATAAATTATTTATATGGTTGGAATACCTTTTTAATTTATTATAAAGGTTAATTATAATATATTTTTTCCAATTAGTCTAATGTTGGACATTTTAATTAATTTCACTTTGAAATTGGACATAAACAAGTGTCAATCTTTTGATAGTTATTATTTCTTAAAAACATGCTTTTTATTTTGAAAATGGGTATTAATTTTAAATTAATTTCTACCACTTCTATGTTTTGAATTTAGAAAAATGTATTCCATATTTGGAATTAGTATGTCCAAATTGTGTAAATAGGTAACTTTTATTTTTATACATTTTAAATATTTACTTCATAAATATTTTATTTACCATGATTAATCAGTAAATATAATAAATATGGGTAAAATATAAATTTTTAAAAATATTAAATTACCCAAACATGTGTAATAATCCTATTGTCTGATACATTTCAGTCCATGGGCATTCTTGGGTTGAATATGGGACCACATGGTGCCACATTGGACTAATAATGACACTTTATATTAATTAATTTAATATAAAGTAAAAAATGACATAAACAAATATTTTTCAGTAAATACATTTTTACATGGGGTTATATAAGTAATATTTTAGAATATAAATATAATCTGGAAAGATAAAATTATTTCCTACATCAAGGTAGTTTTTTTATAATTTTTTGACATCAAATTAATTAAATTATATACAACACAATAATTATTCAATATTTACCTCATTAATAAATTATTTAAATAAATAAGATTATAAATATTAAAACAATATCCCCAACCTGTCCAATTATTATTGGATGAGTTTAGTTCAACCATGAGTCTTCCTAACATTGTCTTTAACGATTATTTTACCATTTGAAATCTAATATTAGGTTATAATTAAATTATTGTTTCAAACTTTCCTAAAGAGCCCATCCTTTCCCTTATAAAAATCTCTCACTTCCTACCAATTTATCTAACATATCAAGCCTTTTTATTGTGCAACATATGCTCCAATAATTTTCCAAGATCCCTATATTCATCCTATAATCCATACCTTAGGCAGAAAATACATCAAGAAACCCTTTTTGTTGAAACCAAAGAGAGTTACCCGATTAAAAGGTAACATCTTCTCTTAAGTTCTGTTGTTTTATTTTACATCTCCAACCACATATACTCTTTTTATTAATTTATTTTATTAAAACAGCAGTATCCTAAATATAATAGGATGTTTTTATGAGAATTATTCGGACTACACATACACAGACCTCCATCTAATGGGTAAATTTCATAATGTTTTTATGTATGGAAAAATAACACCTCATGAAACGATGATTGTCCAATTAACACCTACCGCCTCTCATGGTGGCCCATATGATGGAACTATATTAAAATATGATATATATTATGTCTATGTTTTATTTATTATTATGTATTTTTTATTTATATCATACCTTTATGGTTTCCATAATGGGTAAATTTGATAATTTAATTTTAGGAAGTGTAGACTACCGCCCCCTCAAAGTGACATGACTCATTAATGCCTTATATAGGATGTATAAAGGATAGAGTTGATGATATTTTATATTATATTATATTTTAATTATAATATATCTATGTATCATTATGTTATAATTCCATTAATGTATGAAATAGAAATGAAAGTAACGTTAATGCGTACGTACGGCTAACCGTCTCCATGAACATTGCATTTCATTTCTTATCTCCAAATGTTATGTACTGTTATAAATACACATATATACTGGATATATATGATTTATATTATATCTAAATCATTAATATAATTTGGGAGATAATGTATTGTTGAAGACATGGACAACTTGTAATTATAAGGCTTTAATTTTAACTCAAGTACCAAATATCGACGAATTAACCATTAATAACATAAATGATTACATAATGTTTATAACATGGTAATAAGTGATATAAAAAGAATAATATAGTTGAAAAAGTTTCTAACGAAAATATTGATTATATTTAGTTAATTATTCAAGATATTAAAGAAAGGTCAAGTCAAGTTGAACACGAGGTAGGGGATTTCTTATCTCACTTTTAATTTCGTGAGATTTCTTTTGTTCACCACATATTTATTGCATGTGGTGTATTGTGTACTGCCTTTTGATATATATATTATCATTATTCTCGTTATATTAATGGTATTATGTTATTTATTTGGTGGTTATTAAATTTCGGTCATACGACTCGATTGATTACAACGTAGTAAGGGGATTGCATCTCGCTTTTTATTCCTGTGAGATTCATACTATATTTGACACTATTTAGTTTTGTGTAGTGTATGTACTACCCATGATTTTATTCATTGTGTAATATAATTCAATTTTTGGGTATTTATGAATTCATCTTATGATCCTTATTTCATGGGTTGTATGTTTCATTAGTTACCAAATTGGTAAGGGAAACTTGTAACCCAATTTATATTCCCTGGGTTAATCATCTAATTCTTAATTGTGTCCGGATATGATTATGTGTGGATTCACTATTTATTTATTTATGTTTAAATTTACACTCCCATTTGTGTGGTTATAATTTTTATACACATAATCACTCCATTTATAAATTCTCAAGTCATCGATATGAACTTGATAAGAGTAATTTTAACTCAATATCAATTCATTGAGTTAAACATCTATGTAATTGGTTTTTTCATAAAAAGAACATGTCTTAATGTCCTATAATTGATTTACACTGAATATACAATCATATTGAGTGTATTTATTTTATTCAGAAATTATTATGTAGTTTATATATTTTTAATCTAAGGTTCAATTTTTATAGGGGATTTCATCTCATTTTACATTCCACTGACACTTCATTGTTATTATGTACCAATTAACTCTTATATAGTGTATATACTATCCTTTTTAATATTATATCTTGAATCCATTTATTCTAATGATATTATAAAGTTATGATTCAATTTTATTCGTCAATTATTTGTATTTTAGAGTCTCTCATTTTTTTTGATCTCTTTAACTAAAATATCATTTTAAGTGTTTTAAAGATTTATTCATCTAAATCATTATCATTAATGTCCATGTTTTAATTTTTTTATGGATTTATTTATGTGGAAATATATTTTTTCAAATGATAAATTCATTTAAAATATTCTATGTTGTATGGGACACTATGATTCAAAAATCAATGTTTATAAGTTTTTTATAATGGTTTGATAAGGCATTGATTATGTCAATTTCATGAAATGATATAATGTGATTGCAATGTAGAAATGTTATCTTTTCATTATTCTTGTTTTATGTGATATGAATATGTTATGGTTCTTGGGTATTTTCTATGTATGTGGGCTTTTCCGTGACAAACCTAGGGAGGGTGAGCCCAAGATATCTCTCCAATGCATTGGGTAACGTGACAGAGGTAAAGATAAATGTTTCTCCTAAGAGATTTAAGGAATATACTATGATGGGAATTCCAAATGTGAAACCCTATGTAGATGTGATAGCTACAATGTATGTTTGATATAGATTTCACATTTTACCTTTATAATTTATGATTTCTGTGTGTTATTTAGAAATCTTATGATTTCATAAGGTATCTTATGATTGAAAAGTATGGTTTCATTGTTTTTTATTTGTTTATGGGGAAATGTTTTCATTCTTTATTTTATATACCTTACTGAGCATTTTATTCTCATCCCTAGTTTTTGAAATGCTTTGCATAGGACTTAAATATGAATAAAGGTCAAGGATGTGATCGAGGAAAAGGCATGATGTCTAAAACATGGAACTAGACATGACACTTTTTTTATGAGTTATTTATTTTACAAAAAAATTCATACTAATTAGAATTATCTACAAGTAATATTCATGTTGTTATGTAAATGTTATGACCTAATTTTCTAAAAATCCAAACCTGAAATGTTCCTCAATGTGAATTACCCATTTAATTCAATATTATGTAATGTATAAGGATGGGTCCTTATAGTTGGTATTATAGGAAGATTTAGATAAATTTAGAAGTTAGGGTGTTATTTAATCATCAGTGACATACCCATAATGTTAATCATATTAGAAAGTGTCATGGTTATTTTAGATAAATAGAATGAAATTATGATAATATTAATAAGTATATCATAGAATTTACCCTCCTTATAGGATAATATATGACTATTTTAAGGATAAACTCAAACTGAACTCTTTGGTTTTAGTAAACGGTTACATCTAGTAGGAACCAGTGTAACAATAGATGTGAAAGAAACTCTAGTATTTTTCCAAATGAGATACTGAATGAAATGGGAGCTGTAATGAGAACTCTTGTGGTTAGAATATGTTATGGTTATTTTTGATGAATTTATCTCATTTTGTGGAATTTTATAAAATTATATTTTTTTAGAAAAAGGACAACCTACATGAATGGTGAAAACTCGTTGCGTTGGACAAAGCTGCGGGAATCGGACCCACACCCAAAGTGCGATTGGGATTTATTTTCTACCAATAGACTATGTGAAGTCACTAGTTATTATGACTTATTCTTATTAGTTTAAGGATTTTATTAATCAATAATAAGTTGATTTAGGGAACTTCTATTTTATTAAATTGATATCCTTAATGTAGGAAAATTATTTTGTGATTAATTGACAAAGGTTATCTTGGAAGATGTTCTCTATTTTTGGGAAAAACTATATGCCTATGGAAAATAGAATAATTTGGGATTTCAATTGAGGATTAATCATGAAATTATATTTTGGAAGTATATTATTTTAGTGGATATATTGTGATTTTGGTTATTTTTTGAAATGATTACCCATTCATAGAAAATATGTGATTAGGGTAATTATGCATTAGTATGAGACTTTTAGGAGTAGTCTATGATTTTAGAGTTAAATGTTAATATTTAATGTGGAAGACTATGTGATTAAATCATTCTATGTATTGGGTTTCAATATTAGTTTAGATTATTTTGAAAAATTTTAAGGACCAGTGTGAATTGAATGGTCTTTAGGGAACTTTGGGTACTTTTTTGTCAAATTTTGGTGAATAATAGTAGTATTTATTTTTATAATGGGTTATGTTTTTTTGGGATTATATGATCTGGTACTATCCTTTTTGGTTTTAGTTAATGTGTGAAGACAAGGGAAATATATAGTTCTTATTTTTTGGATGATGTGATTCTCTAGAAGTTGATTTTTTTGATTTTGATGTGACCTCTTCTTTTTGAATAATCTTTTTTTGGTGAAAAGATTAATTTTTTTAGAAACTTATTAAAGGATGAAACTAAACATGAAGGTAATAATATTTCATTATGTTATTTTTCTACGTAGTAAATGAATTCCTCAAAATTATGAAAAAGTATATAAAACAGAAACATTGTCTATTTACGTTTCCTACTGGGAAATCAAAGACTGTTTAACACATCATATGTTTGTGATTATCAGGTGATTAACTTTATCGTAATCATGTTTTATATCACTCGCCATCAGAACTTGACCATTTTTTCTCTCATTAATATCAATGTTTTCCCACATGAAATCCTAGTATGGGAAATCTAGGGTGACCTTTGTACTTCTATTTTATTCTTTTAATGTGATAGTTTTACAGACACTTTTCTAATGTTGGACCTTTAATGAAATTTCGAAGCCTAGTATTTAAAGTTGCGAGGACACAATTCCCAATAGCGGGAAGGATGTAACATCCCAGGTAAATAAAGAACATGAAATTCTTCATATTTATTACCACTTGTGAAATAAATATTAATTATTTGTTAATGGGGATGGTATGTTCGATTGCGTTCCTGATATGCAACAATTGGTTTCTTTGAAATCTTACGTTGCACAATAATAATATAATATTTTTATTTTAAATGGTAGTTAATGTCTTGTAGTTTTATTGGAGAGATTGAGTACAACTAAATTAAATATTATAATAGATGTTTGTTGAATATTTTTACCTTTATCCAATAAAATATAAAGGCTTAAAATAAGTAAAGAATTCGATTTAGAACATAAATACTGTAATATTCACTAAATGGTCGATTTACCACATTTTGATGGAGAACCCTCATTAAATCTAGTTTGGAAATTTTTATAAGTTTTTTTTGACAAAATAAAATTCTTATTTACATTCAGGATATCAACATTTAATTTGGGTAAATTTTTGGTATTTTCCGTTAATGTTCATTTTTAATGAATAGTTAGAAATATTGTATTTTAACTCAAAAGTTCCTTTTAATCTAATTTTTTAATATGGATAGAATACCTTTTAATTGGTTATAAATTATAATTAGAATATATTTTTACCTTTTAATCTAATTTTGGACATTCGAATTATTTTTCCATTGAAGTTGGACATAAACATGTCTCAATCTTTTGATAGTTTTTAATTCTTAAAAACATGCTTTTTGATTTGACAGTAGGAATTAATATTAAATTAATTTCTAACATTTCTATGTTTGGAATTTATAAAAATGGATTCCATACATGGAGTACGTATGTCCAAATTTTTTAAATAGGAATCTTTCATTTTTAGACATTTTAAATATTTACTTCTGTAAATAATTTATTTACCATGATTAAAGGGTAAATATAGTAAGTAAGGGTAAAATATAATATAATAATATTTTTAAATTACACTAAAAATTATCATAATCTTATTTGATGATACCTTTCTGACCATAGGCATCATTGGGTCGAATTTTGGTCCCCATGGAACCACATGGGAGTAATAATGAAACTTTATATTATTTGAATTAACGTAAAGACAAAAATTACAAAAACAAATATCTTTTAGTAAATCAATTTTTATATGTGGTTATATAATCTATATTTTTTACTATAAATATTATTTTTAAAGAAAAAAGTATTTCCTACATCATGGTTTTTTATTCTGCTTGGACATCAAATAAATTAAATTATTTATGACACAATAATGATGCAATATTTACCTCATTAATAAATGGTTTAAATAAATAAGATTGAAAATATTAAAAAATATCCAAAAACTGTCCAATTATTCTTGGATGATTTTATTTCAGACATGAGTCACATTAACTTCTACTTTAACTATTATCTGACCTTTTAAACCGAATATGAGGTTATAATAAAATAATTGTTTCAAACTTTCCTCAAGAGTCCCCCCTATCCCTTATAAAAATCCCTCACTTTCTACCCATTTACCAAACTTCTCAAGCCTTTGGATCATGAAAACTCTAGTCCAATAATCTCACAAGATCCCTTTCTTTATCCTAGAAGCCTTACATTAGGTACAAAACACTTTAGGAATCATTTTTGGTTCAAACCATAGGGAGTTACCCAATTTAAAGGCAACATCTTCTCTTAAGTTCTTATATATTATTTTACTTCTCCAACACCCTAAACTCTTTTAATTACTATATTTTATAACAAAAAAATGATTCTAAATACCATAAGATGATGTTATGAGAGGTATTGAAACAACACTTACACACACCTCCATCTAATGGGTAAAGAACATAATGTTTCTCTAGATGGACAACTAACACCTCATGAAACGATGATTTTTCAATTAATTCCTACCGCCTATCATGGTGGAAATTATGATGGAACTATATTTATATATGATATATATTATTTCTATGTTTTCTTTATTCTTATTTATTTTTCATTTATTTCATACCTTTATGGTTTCCATAATGAGTAAATGCGATAATTTCTTTTTAGGAAGTGCGGACTACCGCCCTCTCAAAGTGATATGACTTGTTAATGCCTTATGTCGGTTGTATAAAGTATGTATTTAATGAAATTATATATTATATTATACATTAATTATAATATAACTTTTCATTATTATGTTTTCATTCCATTAAAGTTTGAAATACATATGAAAGTATCGTTAATGCTTACGTACGGCTTATCGTCTCCATGAACGGTGCATTTCATTTCTTATCTCCAATGTTTATGTAATGTTATAAATAAATATATATAATGGATATATATGATTTATATGATATGTAAATCATCAATATCATGCTTGATATAATGGATTGTTGACGACATTGACAACTTGTAATTATAAGGTGTTCATTTTTACTCAAGTACCAAATATCGACAAAACAACCATTAATAACATAATGGATACATAATTTTTATAACATGGTAATAAGTTATATAAAAAGAATTATAAAATTTTAAATGGTTCTTAAAAAATTAAAAATTAACTTTAGTTTATTATTAAGAAGATTAAATAATGTTCGAGTCATGTCGAACATGATGTAATGGATTTCTTATCTCACTTTTAATTTCTTGAGATTTCCATTATTCACCACTTATTTATTGAAAGTGGTGTATTTTGTACTGAAATTTGAAATATATATTATCATGATTCACTTTATATTCATGTCATTTTTTGATTCATTTGGTGTTTATTTACTATTGGTCATACGACTCGATTGATTACAATGTGGTAAGGGGTTTTCATCTCACTTTTTATTCCCGTGAGATTCAGGCTATATTTACCACTATTTCGTTTTGTGAAGTGTATGTACTAAATATTAATGGATTCATTGTGTAATATAATTAAATTTATGTGTAATTACGTATTCATTTTATGATCCTTCTTTCATGGGTTTTATGTTTCGTATGTTACCAAATCGGTAAGAGAACCTTTTATCACAATTCTTATTCCTTGGGATAATATTATAATTCTTAATGATGTCATGCTATGATTAAATTTGGAATCACAATTTATTTTATTATGTTAAAATATCCACTCCCCTTTGTGTGGATATAATTATTATAGACATTATCATTCCATTGATAAATTATCAATTCATCGATATGAACTTGATAAGAGTAATTTTAACTCAATTTCCATTCATTGAGTTAAACATCCTAGTCATTGGTTTTCTCATAAAAATAACATGTGTGAATGTCCTCTGATTCATTTACATTGAATATAAATTAATTTATATAGTATTTATGATCTTCACACATTAATATGTTGTTTATTTATCCTTAATCTGAGGATATAGTTTTTATAATGGATTTCATCTCAATTTACATTCCATTGAGACAACATTGTTATTATGCACCAATTCACTATTATATGGTGTATATACTATCATTTGGAATATTATATCATGAATAACTTTATTCTCATGATATTATAATGTTTTGATTCAATGTTATTACTGAATTATTTTTATTCAAGAGTCTATCATTTTGTTAAAATCTCTTTAACTAAAATATCATTTTAAATATTTTTAATATTTATTAATCAAAATCATTTTCATTAATGTCCATGTTTTGAAAATAGTTTTAATGATTTATTTATGTATACGTTGATGTTTTCAAATGATAAATTCATTTAAAATATTCAAAGTGGTATGGGAAACTTTGATTCAAAAATCTTATTTTAAAAGGTTTTGAAAAAGATTTGTTAAAGCATTAATAATGTCAATATCTTGAAATGATATGTTATCATTGCAATTTGGAAATATTTTCTTTCCATTATTATTGTTTTAGGTGTTATGAATGTGTTATGGTTCATGGTCATTGTTTACGTATATGGGTGTTTTTGTGATAATCCTAGGGCAAGTGAGATCGAGATAGCTCTCTAATGAATTGGGTAACGTGATAGAGGTAAACGTGAACGTTTCTCCTAAGAGATTTTGGGAATATATTGTGATGGGTATTCCAAATGTGACTCCCTATATAGCTGTGATAGCTATAATATATGTTTGTTGTGTATTCCACAAGTTACCTTTATGATTTATTATTTCTGTGTGTTATTCCTAAATCATATGATTTCATGAGGTATGTTATGATTGAGAAGTATGGTTTAATTATTTTTTATTTATTTATGGACTAATGTTTTAATTCCTTATTTGATAACCCTTACTGAGAATTTTATGCTCATCCCATGTTTTTGATATTTTTCCACATGACATAATGATGAATAAGGGTTAAGGATGGGATCAAGGAAAAGTCATTCTGTCTAAAACATGGAACTAGACATGACTCTTTTTTTAGATGTTTTTTATTTTATGAAAAAATTTATACTGAGTATAATTGTATACATGTAATATTCATGTTGTTATATAAATGTTTTGACCTAATTCTCTAAAACTCCATACCTAAAAATATCCTCAATTTGAATTATCCATTTAATTAAATATTATGAAATGTTTAAGGGACATGTCCTTATACAGAATATGTGAATTAATTTATAAATATTTCAATATATCAACCCACTGATTATAGAAGTGCATCTGTGGATAGAAATATTCATAATTGTTTTTGAGATAGTAGAGTTGTTAAATGACATTATTTCATTATATATCAGATTATATAGAGAATGAAAAAGTTTGAAATATTGGGGGATTGCGATATCTTAGGTAATACCGATAGAGGAAGAATGTTGAATCCTTTAGGAAATATTCGGAACTACAAAGCTATGAATAAAAGGAAAATGGTGACATATATAGAATGTGGTGGATTGATATAGAATCAGAAAGTGATATTATTGAATCCTCCTCAGAAACAAAAGTGTAATTATAGAGGATTTTAGTGCGGTTAGCTGGCGAAAATGAATGAGAATTTTATAAAAACACATAGATATTGTCAATCCTACAACCATATTAGACATATTGAACATTATTTTAGTATTTCTCCATGTTCAGGTGATAAGGAAAAGTCTTAGGTTTATCACACATCATATTATTTTATGAGAAGAGTACCTCAAAATAGGTTTTTTGATGAAACAATAGAATGCTATGGTGATTATTAGAATAACATTACACCTTAGAAAGAGAAATCTCAATAGGGTAATAAATTTTAATGGGTTGTGACTAGGAAAATTTATTGAGCTAAGAAAATGATCATGAATGATCATTCAAGGAATTCAATAGAGGGACTTGAATATTTTTATTCTTAACTAATGTAATATTAATTATATGTGTTTATCCCAATCAATAATTTCTACTCATGATCTTGGTCTTATAGGTTTTCATGAGAAGATGGGGAATTATTTTTTAAAACAACTATATACAATTGGAATAAAAATTACATCCTTAATGAGAGAATAATGTTCTATATCTATTGAATGAGTATAATTAATTTGAAATTTCTCTGTACAAGAAATTGACTTATATAACTTAATCTTATTCATGGATTTGTAAATAATAATAAAATATGATATATAATATTACCATAAATGTGTTAGTTTTACAATTTATAATCATGAAGTTCATCTCATTAGAGTTAATTAATTATTAAGGGTAGTTGTAAAAAGATTTTTTGAAAGGGAACAAATATGATTAATGAATTCATTGGGAGGGTGAGGGGTGAATCAATGAATTGTTTTTCATCATTTATCTTTCTTATATAACTATTTTCAAAACTATTCAATGATATATCACATTCCCAAAAAGAAATAATTCAGAAACAAACATGAAAACATGGGTTTCTATGGTTAAATACATAATAATAGTAGATAGTTGTGGGCATGGTTGGGAAATAATATAATAAGATACAATCAACTTGAAAAAAATTATTTTTGGGGGATAAAAGTAGGGGAAATTAATACAAATTTGTGTTACTCTTTGATCAATATAATATTTCATGATCTCTATTTAGAAAAAAATAAGGTCAATAGGTTTTTAAAGAAATATTTTTATAAACCTACAGCTGTTTATTTTGAACATGTCACTTTACTACTTCAAAAAAGTCACATTTCCTAATTCATTGAAACAAAATTCATCATATTATTACCTAGTTTTTAGTAAGAACTACTTATAGAGCCATCATTTTAAAAATCAGTTTGAGGGGACAATATGACTATTCTGTTTAGAAACAAATGTAAATTTATACTATAGAATCTAATGTGATTCATTGATTTCTGTTCCTAAAACTATATGTCCAATTTCATAGTCAGATTAAGAAAACCATGAAAACAACATCTTATAATATCCACTTATGTAAGGACATGTTTATCATAACTATTCTTCTAAGAAACCTTATACTTAAAAATATATCATGAAAAACTCATGATCTTTTTCTCTCTCCAACACATGAATAATGTCAGAGTACATTATCAACAAAACCCTATTAATATGTGTCTCAGATATGAAATGCACAAGAACCCATTTCAACTTTACTACTCTACAAAATTTCAGAAACAAAAATTTCACATTCAGTTCAAAATATTTTTTGAAACCCTTTGTTATTCCCATTACTGATAGATTTATCCCAATACTTATTAAATATTATTACGATATTTCCCCTATTCAAATTTGAATGAAATTGTTTTTTCTATTATAATTTTTCAATTAAATATATTTTTTCACTCTTATTCCTTTTATTTTATTAAATTAATATAGATTTAAAGACATACAATTATAATTATTCAATTCAAATGAACCTATATTCCATTAAAATTATTGACTAATAATTATATATTGTTTCCGTTACAATGGATTCCTCACTGTTATAGCTATACTCAGTCAATTTTCCCATAAGATTGAAATTTTCAAGAGGATAAATTTTTGTATATATTCTTCCACAATCAACATTATAGATTAGATATGGAAGTACAAAATCTAAAATATAAAAATTATCTAATAATTTATTTATTTGATAAAAAACATCTTATTTATATGTGAATTATTTCATTTTATTCTGTAGTTCGATGACATATTAGTTTTAACCTACGTCTCAGGGATCATCCCCTGATTCCATTAGAATAAATTAATGTTATGTATTTTCTAATGAATATTGACCCAATTTAAATGAATATTGAATTTTTTAAATTTTCTAATTGAAAAAACTCTAAGACCACAATATGATTCTTTGATGAATACGGTTCAATAAATTATTATACATCATCCAATTAGACTTTCTATGAAACCCTTATGATTCACTAAACCCAAAAACATATCTATTTGGTCTCACTCAAAAATATTTATCCACAACTGATTAAAATATTCCTCAAACATGTTTTTGGTTACATAATTTTCATTATGTATTATGTAATGATTATAATGTTAGTTAATTATATCAAAACATTTACAAAACTTATTTCATCATCAAATTCAAACATTTATATAGAAAAAAACATTTACGTATGAAAAAACATGAAGTAATAATATATGAACAAATGTATTGGAATTCATATTATATTTTCATTATAAAAAATCCATTATTATAACATGACTTCTTCATGATTTATGAAATATTTTGATTAACATAGCACCTTTTGATATATAAAATAATTTCTACCATTTATTTTATAATGATTGGATCGCAATATTTTAGATAAATTATGATCTTGATAAAATTTTTCATGGAAAATAATTATTATATTTATTTTCCAAAATCATCAAAGTCTATCTGATTCTGATAACAAAATTTACTCAAATTAAAATATTCATTTTGTAAAAACATGATTCTAAAAAACAACTTCACCTATAGAACAATTCTTGAATAGAAAATCAAAATTTACACAAATTCATAAAAAATATGCATCCAATATTCTAGTTATAGTACAACTTATTCAAAACAAAAATACATAAATGTGATGTGATTTCATTAAAATTCATCAAAAAAATCTGAAAACACTTCTTCCATCATTTGAAAATAATTATCCAGTGAACTTGGTCCCAAAAATATCACCCTTTGACTTTCTTTCATCCAAAGATCATAAATCATAGAAATGTATTACTCAATATATGGATAAATATGAAATAATTCTAATATTATTTATGATAACACATTATATAATGTAAGATCTATTAGAAGCAAAAAAAGGTGAAATCCACAAGCAGTGACTTACAAAAAATTAGCATGAACAACAGAATTTCAACCTTTAAAGATTATTTAACAATCCTATAATTTCTTCCTTATAATCACTACAATTAACTGTAAGAATATGTCAAACACTTAAAAAATGATATCACATATTTTTCCTTTTATTATGTCACCCAAAATACATCCCTCCTTAATGTTTTATCAGAATAAAATTGATATTTTAATGAAACGAAAAAAAATTTCTCATTGAAGAAACATTCAAATTAATATATGATTGAGGGGACAGAAAAAAATCTCCCATCCTTGGAATGAAAAAGGTCAGACACCCATTTTAAAAATATGTTTGAAAATGGATAACTCTAGTAATGGATTTTAGAATATTTTAGCATCTTGTTCGATGGTAGGAACATACACAATTAGGATTTCATTATTATCCACATGATATTAGATAATGATATATTGGAGAAAAATATTTTTTGAAGAATAATTTTTGTAATCAATTTATTTTAATATTTATAGTATTATGATCATCACTTTATAAGAGTAGTGGTAACCGTAAATCAAATAAAAAAAATTATTACTATGTCTATACCCACATATGGTATGTTTCTACATGAGTTGATGAAAAATATTCTACATAATCCATGTTATGAGTTTCCTAATTTTTCATATTATTATTCAATCTCAGGAAAAAAGTTTCATGAAAAAAGCAACACATGTCGTGTGTAGTCTATTATCAACAATTCCTACAGAATATTTATTGTTATGCACAAATAAGTCAATTATTTCTAGAATTCCTCTATATAATAAAGATATGGAGACCATACAATTCGATATAACAAGATTATAAGTGAATATAGGTGGGTTCAGGCCTAGGTCAACCTTTAAGTTTCCATTCTTCTTTGTTTTCCTTAGATTTCATCTTCTTATCTCTCTTGAATGCATGGATTTAATCTTTAGGATATAAATAAATTTTTTATGAATTATAATAATGATGATATATTATTATTTTAGATCAAGAGAAAAAAATATGAAGAGTTTTTTAGATGTTTCATGAATTATTTTTGATGTTGTTAAGAAGTTGTTAATTTAATCAATGTATGAGAGGTATATGGATTCACTATTAACTCCCCTTGATCTGATCCTGAAGTATTGATTTTAAATTGACAGAATTTATAGAATTAAAATTTAAAAAACAATTTTTATTCTTGATAGGAAACAAATTTATTAATAGTATTGTGAAATTGTGTAAAACGGATGGTTTTGTGGAATTTTCAATTTGTAAAAGACATTAAAATATAGATTCAAAATTATTATTTGTTTCTAATATATGGAATAGTTTTTGTTGAAATTTATTAAAAACATTGTTTTTTGGAAAATGATTCAATTGGGTTTTCAAATATATGGTGGCCTATGTTTATGTTTATTCAAGATAGATAAGGTAATGATGTACCACCCTCAAAATTGGGTGGATAAGTTCAAGATATTTTCACATTCATAATGGTTCACTAATTGAGGAATTTGATAATTGGTATCTAATAAATTGTGAGTGTAGGTAAGTACATTGTTGACATGAATGTGTTATTTTGTATTATTTTTTGGATATTTGGTAATAGATGGGGATGCCAAAATGGAATTTGATAAGTTATTTTAAATTCTTTTTTTATTACCTTCGATAGAAATTAATTTTTGTTTGGAAACAGATTGGATTAGATAAAAAATAATCCAAATTATATTAATCTCTTTAATATAAATGTTATCCAAATTTTCTATCCAACTAGGGTGAGTTGGAATGTCCTTGGTAAATAACAATTGAATTTTATACATACCCCATTCATAAGAACATTTATTCTCTTGCAATGGATATATTCTGTGACACGAGTAAAGTAAATGTATCCTAATTTTTTACCGATTCTTTTTAATATTTTGGTCTTAGCATGTGGTTTTGGAGATTATTCCATTTTCGGAGTTTCTGTGTGGTATCTCTGGATTCATTATGATTTTTTGTTTTTATTCCACATTTTCAACTCATATTGCTAATTTTTGGACAATTATTAAATTTTATGACACAATAATCTGGTATCATATAGTGGTAGATTTGTTTGTTTATATTTAATTATATGATTTATTTTTAAGGGGAATGTATTCTCCCAAATTTTTTATGATTCCCTTGGTATTTATTGTCAAACTTTTGTGTATTCAGTATTTCACATATAGCATAGTATCACTCCAATCACATCTGAACCTAATTAAGAGTGTAATGATCTATCCTTGTGGATGGAAACTAAATAAATTTTATTTGTTTGTAGATAAATAATATATTTAATTAGAGTGGGATGATATTATATTAATGGAAAACATGATGGGTATTGTTTATCGTAATTTTTTTCTTATGATGTGATGTTTACAATATTATCCATGATTACAGTAATTTATTAATTATTCTAGTTCAATGATATATATAGATTTTGCGAATCTATTATTCAATTATCCTTGAGTGATATTTTATAAGTGTGATCCTACCTTCAATGGAAATGTATTGGTATTTTTCTGATTGTAGGGCCCTATATAAGGGGCATGAGTGTTCATTTTGATATAGATGATTATGAGAGTCGTTTCATGGAGTCTCCTTGAGTGATATAGTGATAAAATGAAAACAACATGAGTCAAATATAATGTATTAATGATGTGACAGCAAGGTCCCTCTAAAGATTGTGGAATGGTCTATGTGATGTGGTTGACGTAGACACATTATTTATGGGATATCATTATTTTTCAATGGTTTAAACAAGAACCTATCTTGAGTTATATGGTACCTGATAAGTGGTGGTTATGAGGCCCAAACTAATATGGGGTAGTGAATGATTTCATTTGGAATAATATAATGTATTTTTATTCACCATGGGTGAGAGGCAATGTAAATATGTTTCCAATAGTGAGAGGTTACCAGTCTAATATACGGTTGTGGAACCAGTCATTTTGTCAAAAAGAAGAGGTAGAGTAATGGTGGATGAAAATGTTGTTCAATTTTAATGTAACCTGGGTATGTGGGCATGGGTATTATATGGTATCATATCCGTCTCTAAGTCTTTAGGTATTGTTCCTTAGTTATGTAATGTGGAATATATTTCTCCAATATTGGTCGAAGAAGGTTTCATTAAGGATCATGGTTGTCTAGTTTACACAGGATAATATAATGTAGTTTAGTGAATTTGAATTTATTTTTATTTATTATGTGTATTTCCCTTTCATGATCATATAATTCAAATTTTATATACATCTCATGCACATCCAGTTGATCAAATTGTCGTTTAGTGTGTTGAGCTGATGGGGATTTTATCTTATTATTTGCACTGAACCCATAATTGTGTACATGGAATCAAATATTATATGCATTGGTATACCATCATGTATAGTTTCATGAATTGTTTTGTATTGAATATAAGACCTTGGTTTTTTTATTTTGGGATGTGGAATTTTTTAATTAATTAGTGATCACTATGTAATCCATTCTACAGGGAATTATAGTTTATATTCCATTTATTTTTCTACATATTTTATTAGCTATTGTACCACATTTATATTTATATGATAATGCATATTATGTATGTTGATCTTATGATTAATCTCATTTTATGTTATTGTATATAGAATATTTTATTATATTCTCCCCACTAGTATTTTATTCCATCACCTATTGTTATAATATTGAATAAAATAAGGTGGTATGTTTGATGTCATTTAGATCCCATTCTCAGATACCATCTGAACAATCAATATTGGGTAATTACGTAATCCCTACTTCACAAAAACCATGTCACATTTCCATAATTTACATTGCTATTTAGAATATATTATTTAACTCTTACACATTTTTTTTCATGAAATTGAAATATTATATATTCAAGTTATTTTATAAAATAACAACATGGTCTACCATACTGTTTAGAATCCTTTGAATTTGATAATTACTAGAAATTTTATCTACAATCAATAATTCATGATAAATATGATTTGAAAACATAAAAAATATTTTAAATGATTGTAATAAAAAATTACAATTCATAATTTTCTAATCTTATAAATCATTACAAAACTAACAAACATCATGAAAATATGATAAATTATCATTTTAGATAAATTATGATGTATTGAAATACAAAACATTATTAACAAAAATATATAAAAAATTATTACTATAATTCAGATAATATATTTTGAAAAAACTTTTATATCTATATGAAATATCAATAATTCCACTAGAAATATATTTATACAATTTCCAACCACTAATGTAAAAATTTCATCACAATTCTGTTATATAATTGATTCACAAATCCTTACATCTAATATGTGACAGAACATACATTCCATGAATAAATTGTATGATCCATGTGAATCCCAATGGAGGATATTTATGAGACATGTGAATTTTTTAAAATATAGTCTTATTAATGATAAATAATTATTTTTAATTGCTAATGATAGGATGTTTGTTAATGAGGGAAAACATATAAGAAAACATACATGACTAAATAAATACCTATATAATTTTTTATAATTTATTATCAACTACATCAAATATAGAAATCACCTATATCATTTTTTATAATGTTTAATATATTAATTGTTTATGAAATATTTTATATATAAAGAAAGAAATAAAAAAGTTCTAATTTTTAAACATTATAATGCTTTTAAATATCAATATAAATGACAGCGAGATTATTTAAAATTATATGAAATAGTATGATATCTGATCAATTTAGGGAAGTTAATGTGATATTATAAGTAATTGAGTAAGGTATAAAAATAATTAAAAAATGGTAGACAAAAATTTACTAATTTAATTATTAAAAAAATTCTTATATTCGATGTCTCAAAAAAATATACCTAATTAAATTCAAAAAATATGTATATAAATATTTATGTTTCGTATGACAGATTTGTGTGGGTGAGAACATTATAATGGCTAATCAGTTATCAGATAAATGGTGAACAATAAATTTTTTCGACTATGCATTTTAGCATGGAATCGCATCAGAAAGAATTATGAATCGTAATTTGATATAATATAGAATAAAATGTTGTATAAATTTCATTTTCAAGTCCTAGGTGAATTGTTATAGTAGATATCAAATTCTTTTTATAAAACAGAAATAAATTACAGACATCAGGTCATTGAAATTATCATTCCATGATTTGAGGACGTAAATTAATTAATTAATTAATTATATTAGTTATTGATATGGTTATGGTTTTTAGGGTTTTATCCAATTAATGAACAATTGACATGATGATTATAGAGGAAACAATTATTAGTATATGAATATTGGCATGAAAAAAATATAAGAAGAAGGAGAAGAGGTTAGTTCTAGTCTGATTATTGTGTGTCGCTAAAATGTGGACAAAGAAAGTAAGAGGGATGTAAAAAATATTTCTAATAAAGAATAATACTTTTATGATCATTTTCAAACAAAGATTTAGATAAATTAAGGAGTCTATATATTATTTCTGTATTAAATGTTTTCATATTTATTTCCTAAGGAGAAAGGATTGTATGACCATACGTGTATTCATCAAAACTAAAACACTGTATCTATAACAAAAGTACCCATTATTTATAAATGTTACGTATATTTAAAATTAATTGTGATGATATTGCAATATAATTAGAAATAAAACAAATGAAAAAAGGGTTATCATAAGGTTCACTCATTCTACTTATATAGTGAAATATCGTTAGTTTCTATAGGCTACAATCCTATTTTAGGGGTTTTTACCTTATTATCAATATGCTTATGTAATAAATGTAGGAATATAGTTTTGAACTTGAGACTAAATGAAAATTTTAGACTACAGTAAAAAAATAAATCGATCATAGGAAATCAATTTTGGAGCCACCAAGCATTGATTCAAATTTTCACCATCATTATAGTAATAAATTCTAAAAAAGGTGTAGACAATGTTTCCTGGGATATTCAAATCCATCAATGCATTTTGTCTCATGTCTTAGAACTTATATAGTAAAACTGAAAAAGTATTTAGAATGGAAATCCATCATATATTTTTCAAACATTATCAGAGATCAAGAAAATTCATTTTTTCTTTGACATCCATTGCATTTTGATCACAAGCATTGAATGCATTTTTTAAAATTTCCCAGATTCAATAGCACTCCATTATTTCATTGTATATAAAATATTTATTGTGGAATGGTATTTTTTGGTGTATAAAATGTCTTTTAGTGTGATTTCCTTCAACCCAAATATACATAACAGCACACTATTTTGTAGATATCCAATAGGACTAAACTCAGGTTCCTTGATTCCTAAAATTAATAATATTTTGGGTACGTATTGGTGACTACTATTTGATATCTACGTATGGGTAGAATAAATCCTAAAATATATCTAATCATTGTGTAATGTGACCAAATTCATAATGTGATTCCTTCTACAAAGAAAAAATAATTTTATTACTCTAGATATTTAATTGGATTTTAACTCATCGATCACATTTTATAAAAAACAAAAAAAAAATGAAAATAATTTCAAAACATATTAATGAATATCCTAAACAAAAATATCATAACACGCTCTCAATTTTGTAAGAATCTAAACACCACAATAATAATAGAATATAATTATATATATAATTATAACACTCGGTTTAAATAAATATTCTATATTTACATCATCATAATTGATATCATCAGCACAATATTTTTCTAAAGTTACCACATGAGGTATAATAAATATCCAAGACACATCAATCAGACAAATATTTAACATATTTTTAATCTATTCAAAGTGATCTTCAAAAAAACATTTTTTATATTTTAAGCCTTTTAATCAATATATGTGATCATCTCAAAGAATCATTTACTTATACATAATGTCCATCATAGTTTGTAACACATATCTATTATTATATATATTTCTACACTAGTAAAATCTTTAAAGAGTCTCACCCCATTAAATGAAGTGATTATATTTTTTTTATATATTCTTTAATAATTAAAAGGAATTATATATGAATCACTGAATTAAAGACTACGTTTGTTTGGGAAATTTCATTCTAAAAAACTATGTTTTTTAACAAATACACAATGTGATAATTCTTTATGATATTATCATATTTATTATATTTTAAAATATTTCCTTCGAATGGTCACAAATTTCCCCCATTTAGATAATAATTTGTTTCATAATAATTGTGTTATTTTAAATAGAATGTTCACAAAAATTATGTGAACAATTGTTTTCACACAGATTTTAATTTCCTGTCATCAACGGGTATGAAATATTGATGATCATGTATTCCAATTTTAACATAAAATAAAACAATATTTTCCGGTATTATGATTATTCTATATATTTAACATTGTTGTTTTCTAAATTTGATCTTTTTCTATTCTTAATTTCAAACGGTTTCACCTTTCTCTAATAATTAATGTGTCTATAAAAGTTTATTTATGATATCCAATATAAATATCTCATTCCCAATTAAAATATACATAATAGTGAAATTATGTCTTATTTTAATTACTAAAAAATATATTAAAGTTATATATAATTTTTAAATAATCAATGTCATTAATTCAGAATAAAAAACCCTGTGACTAAATAAAAATAATCTTTATAGGGTAATACAAGCAAGATGTATAAGAGTTAAAGTTTTATTATTCATATTTCTTGGGAATCATTAGCATTCATATATAGTGAGAGATGTGAAAATTTAAAATATTCATGAAATAAAATCTCCATAAATCTATTTCACCAAAACATGATATCTCATTTGTTTTACTCATATGGTTAAAAAATTCATTAAATTTGCTTTCCATACTTCTAGTAAAATATAATTCCATTAATATAAACAATTAGTAATAGTTTTTTTCATATCCTATGAAAAACTAATTGATATACAGATTTAATTTATATAAATAATGAATACATAAAATATTTTTTTTATAATTATAAATAATGATCCCTTTATTTACATTGAATACAATAGTGAAGGTTATATTAAAGAAACATATTAATCTTTATAAATATATCAAACATGGGAACCATAATAATATTGAATAAGTTATATTGTTTACTAAATGTATAATTCTCTCTCATCTTCACCATAAATGATTATTGAATTAATTCCCATTTGGAAAACAAATATTCTATTATAAAAATTTTATCAAGAAATTATTATCCTTTGAAATCATTTTACATTTAAAAATTCTTATTTATTTTAATATCCACAATATTAGGGAGTCCGTTGAAAATAATATGTTACTTACACTATAATAAAACACCTTATATTTATATTATTTTTAAAACACCCTTTCAAAACAATATTATCCTGGTTTTTGGATAATAATTCAATCTCCAAGTGTTTTTATTTTCAAAATATTTTAACAGATCTTATATTATAACTATCAAATCCTCATGCTATAGAGATTCATCAATAATAATGATTACATCATTTGAAATTAAACATGAATGATATATTTTCCTCACATTTATCTTATAATTGATAATAAATCTAATATGAAGATGATTTTTCTACTTCTAATATTGGTCACAAAGTCATTATAGTATTTATTCAACTTCATAAGGAAATTTTTAATTTCCAAAAAATTTTGAATCATCATTCAAATTTCAAGAAAAATTAATATATATGGGAGGTAATCCCATTTTATAAAATTATATATACAAGATCATATTAATTTTGTTCATCAATTGGAAATATGACTTAAAAAGATTTTCATATTTAAAAACATAAAACATAGAATATATCATTGGGGTTTTTCAATTGTATTTTTAATAATTGTAACTCCATTACTATATATATTTATATGAAAAATATATTCAACATATCTTCCACAAATCATAAAAATTTAAATTATTTCATCTTGTTGTATCAGGGGAAGTGGAATTCCATTTGTTTCTTTTTTATTTTATTTTATCCAAAACAAAACACAAATTCTATACTTAGTAAAATTGGTTGATGTATACAATAATTATTGATCTAGTAAATCCTTTTTGTTAATTATATCTAAAATAATTTAATATTTTCTTTATTTTGATTACCTGTTCTTTCTTTTATCATATCATGATTTGTAATTCCATTGAATAATTCAATTATATTATACTATTATAAATATCTAAATTCATGTCTTATTCTTCTTTTTTTAGGAAATTCGCCAAACTACCCATTCAGATATTATGTCCAATTATCATAGAAAACATCATTGATAAGTCATCATATTTGATATTTAGTACACCTTCAAATGTTCTTTAATATCTTTGTATATTCTTTATCCACTTTACATAAGTTTAATATAATTCATATGAGTAAAACACTAAATCTATCATATAATACTTATCTACATTATGTAAATTCAATATCATCATAAAAAACATATCAACGTGTATTTCCTTGAAATGGATCCTAATTCTAATATCCACAAAATTATGAATAATATTCACCATTTTAATGTTTTTAAATGAGTTAAAAGAAACGAGCCTTTAAAAATGTTGTTGTGGTATATTCCTCAAATCCCTATAGTTGATTAACAAATTATTTTGTTTACCTAAATGTATAATAAATCAATTATAAATATAATTCAACTCATATATCATAATAATACCAAAATTTTTGTTTTTGTAAATAGGGAATAGACTTCCACTTGATAACAATCAACTCAATATTATTCCATTATCCAAACACATTATAACACATTCATTCAATAAAATTACCATTTTCCCATTATCATATGGGTGAGATTAATAATGAATTTTTTTAACCCATTGATAAAAATATCATTACATGATTTATTTACAAAAATTTATGATAAATAAAAATAATTTACAATATGTGATATAAAAATTTAAAATATAACAGATTATCCACAATATTTTTGGATATATTCAATAAATTTTCAGCCATGTATGATTGGAATCCAAAATCAATTATTTCTGATTTTCCCATTTAACTAATTAATTGAATTCATAAAAACATTCATTCGGATTTAATTACTCTTCCAATTAATATATTTAGAGTCAAAATTTTTCTACCAAATTAGTATTGTGTGTACTTATTAGAAATGTATCCAAATTTTTCACACCACATTAATGCTTTTTCAAGGGGTTTATAAATATTTTTCTATTTCAGTGTATATTTTTTATATAAACCATTTAAGATCGTTAATTTATAATTTATTCCCCATAATTAATAATCATTTTTTGATTTAGGGTTTGGAATAATATATTAATAATCATATGATTTAATCAAATGTATTCTGTAGAACCTTAATATTTTTTAAATTGCTTATTTTATCTATTATAAATTTATATCATTAAATTATTATATTATCGAATAAGTAAAATTTAATCTTCTCTACCTTGGTTCATATCTCTCTTGAAAGAATAATGTTATTTTACTTTTGAAATACATTTATACTTTTCCTTAGTACACATATTATTGAACACCTCGGTATTTTTATGATTTTCATAAACACATCATTAGAAAACATTATGTTTTTTCTATTTTGAGGTTTTATAGATAATGAAATGACAAAATTATTTATAATTACTTTTTCTATGTACTCATAATCAAAAATGTTTTTGAAATAAATATTCAATTGAGGAATAAATATTTTAATATATCTAAATTTTTCTCTCATGTAATAAATTTTGTTATTTAAAGGTTAAATTTCATGAATTGATTTTTTTGGTAAATGTAAATAAATTTTCGATTCAACTTGAGGGATGTTTCATTTGATGAATTTTTCATATTTTTCTGAAATATTTATATTCAGGGTAGATGGTGAAAAAAATATTTACTCAAATATTTAAGGTTTTATGTGATGTCCTAGACCGAGATTCCAGCTAACCTTTTCACCATTCTCAGTGGGCTAGATGGCCTCAAGTTCATCTCTATGAATTCAAGATGCTACCGACTGGAAGCAAGGGTATAGGGTGTGTCCGTGAGGATATTATGCCCCTATAACCAATGTTTATCGCATCAGATGAATATTAAAAAAGTAAAATAGTGAATGAAATACAAATTAACAAAAGTAAGCATTGAAAATGAAGACAACATTAACAATAATTGACGTAATAAGAATAACATAAAAGCTTACAACAACGGATAATGATATATCATATATCATGAAAATTGGAAAACATTGATAGAGAACGGATGACATAACATGTTCCACAAATATATATATGAAATAAAAATACTATCATATGAATACTGAGATCCAATGTGGTCATCTTTTATCATGATCTATCTTAAATAGAAAGAAATAATGTGTTCAAAAACATATTATTCCGTTTATCAACAACAAAATTCATGCAATCTACTCTGGGTAACAAATTGAACTATAAGAGGGTGCAAGATAAATCTTAATGGGACACCGCCAATGGTGTATATAACCAAAATCCCATGAAATGGAAATTTAAAAGTGGGAACGTCTCCAAATATAATGTAAAGTAGTGAAATCTATCTAAATACCCAAGAACATAATTCATCCCTCAGCTAGCATATGAACATAACCAATCCCTTAATTGATTGTTAACCTTTTATAAGTCACATGTTAATGATTGTGATGGTTTAAAGTTATGACAATGAAACATTTAATTACATTTATTAAATTACTTATAGGGTAATAATCCAGTATAAGATTCCATCAAGGGTCTCAAACTCAGTAATAAATGTATCTTTTATAATGGTAAGAGTATAATACAAGAATCAAATCTAGAGTCATTGCACAATAAGATTCCTACAACATCTAAGGAGTTCGTCTGAGGTAATATAGTGATATGCAATGACCGGACTCGATGGGCTTTATCAATGGGACATCCTTGTTAATGATGGATACATATAGCCTATATAGGAAATCCTGTAATGTTTTTAAAGTGATCCTATAGTGTAATACCAGGAAACTAAATAATGTATAAGGATCTGGATCTAGGTGGTTCTCAACATAATAAAGTCATATTCTAGAATTGGAATGGGGTTATCGAGTGGAAAAATCATCCCGTAATAAGAATCCTATGTCTGCTCGAGTCAATGTAATACTATTTGATACTGATTTCATGTAGTATTTGATTTTTTTAATGGAATTACTTTCAATACATTGACATGTCTAATTTTCCTGAAAACATTTAATCAAGTCACAAATAATCAATAAGTCCATTTGGATCATGACATTCCTTTCATTAGTATGACAAAGCCAAGTAGCACCAAACCTTTATTAATTCCATTTAAATAAAATTAAAGAATTAAGTATCATTATACTAAATTCCATTAATTTTATAAGGGGTGCTATGCACATTCAACATATTAGTCATTCAAAATTAATCTGCTCATGTCATATACTTTGTATACATACCAATTTTGATTTCAAAAATAATTATCAATTTAAGAACATACGCAGGTAATTTAAAGTGGTGTGCATGAATTTTAAATATAATTATTCAATTCACCATATAAATCAATCCATTTAATATAAATAAATATTACACTTTGAATGATCAAACAATGTCAGCCTTGAAGAATGGATCAACCATGTCCAATATTAAAAATTCAATTAAAGAATAACATAATATATGGAAAGGATGACGTTTTTCTAATAACAAACAAAAATTAATCCCATATATTGAAAGAGAATAATAATATGGTTGTAATGACTATAATCAAGAAATATAAATTTAATAAACAATAGATGATGAAATCGGTAGGCCTCACACAACAATTCCAAAATCAATGAACATGAGCGATGAGACCACACGCCTTAGGATTGTATGATCATCCTCATCTAGTATTGGGCCTTGATTTGTCTCTATTGGAGTAGATCTAAGAAAATCATACAAACTCTTATACCCAGAAAAATTATTCATGAGAAAGAGAGAATGAGAAAGCAATAAACCAACTCTAGTACTTTTTTTGAGCATCCAACATTACAAATGGAACCTTTAACGGATCGTAGAATAATTATATCTACTGAGTCCTACCTTAGGTGTTAAAAATTATCCCAATAGATTGGAAAATGTATATTCCTTCTGGTTCTAGTATTATGAATAATTTAGTGGTGAATTTAGAAAATTAAGGAGAAAATTGACAGTTTACATAGAAAAACATTTAATGCATGCTTTTTCCACACAGTTCGACAAACTGTGTGCAACCTATGCATCATTTCTTAGGTAGAAAGGTAACATTGATTGTCCAGCTACACGGCTATGTTCTAACTGTGCAATATGCTTACGCCCGGATATTTCCATCTTCTAGGTTTACCAAACTGTGCACAAAAATTGTACTAATCGTGCAACATGGATACTTTCTCAAAATTATGAGTTTATTTCTCCAAACAATCCCAAGACACCCCAAATAACTTTTCTATCTCATTAAGAATCCATATTAGGCCCAAAATAAATAATTATACTAAAATATAAGGGAAACATACCTGAGTTAAAACCCATGTTCTTGCAATCTTCCCCCCATAAAAGAAATCATATCCGAGTTCACCTTCCAATTGTTTAGAAGCACTATCGAAGAACAATTATTTCCACCGATAACATATGTCATACTCCCACTCTTATACCTTATCCTACACAAATCCATGTTTCCATATCCCTGGTACTATAATGATAGACTGGCCTCAAAGAACATTCATGCTCTGTTCAATGATGTGTACCAGATACTCCTCAAATGTGTAATTAGCATCTAACTCAACATCCATATGAACAAAGGTATGAGATGGTTCTACATGATAAATGTAATTCTGAAAAAAATTAATGACATCTTGTATGGAATTGTAACAATGAGGTAATAAAAACCTATAGGTTACTGACCCCTATCACTCTAGGATATCAATTGGACCTATGTAATGATGTGAAAACATTATATACTTCTATAACATTATATTCACTATCCAAGGCGATTCTTAAGGGAAAAAATGATCCCCGTCATCAAAAAGTAGAGGTTGTTGATATAAATTGGTATATGATTCCAGACATGGAAGTATCCATTCTCTTTCTTATCAGCTGGACCTACTCCAAAGTCTCTGGACAAGGTCCTAATAGTGCTGCCTCATTTGCCTCTATCTAGCACAAGGGTGAATTGAATTGCCTACCATATGTGGCCTCAAAATGACCAATCTACATTGTTTCCTGAATCAAGTTATTTTAGGTGAACATGATTTTATGGAAAAAAATTGACAAAGAACAAATTAAATCATATACACATGCTCAGAGAAATTCCTATTGGATATGTATTTTACCATTTCATTTTCCCTCGGTTTGAGGGTGAACATATTTTCTTAGAAGAACTACTATTCTTATAGACTTCTAAAAACCCTTATAGAACTGTGTAGTGTAATGGGAATCTATAATCTGGAATAATAGTATTTGTAGCCTCGGGTACCTGTATGATCTCACAATAATATAGTCTTCCATGACCATTAACCGATAATGTTTCTAGAATTGGTATAAAATTTGATGATTTAGTTAATCAGTCATTGACTACCCATATAGAATCACTACCCATCTCCGGCCTTGGTATGTTGACTATAAAATCAATAGAAATGTATTCCCATTTCCATTTAGGGACTGGTAGTGGTGGAAACAATCTTATAGGTCACTTATGTTATGACATCACCTACTGAGAGGTGGAACACCCTGTGATACAACCTTATATCTATCATATCATCACATTCCCCCAATAATTGCATCAAATGTATCAATAAACCATCAATATTATTTGATTGCTTCCCACAGAGAGGCTTGGGAACCATTAATAAACTCTTCACTCATATATGTAGGGACCCAAACATATCCATTGATACATAAGATGTCATCTCTATATACAAACCAATCTAGATGTAGGTTTTTCATAATATACTATCATGGAATACAAATCCATAAGGATTTGAAAACTATATACTCTTCACTTTCTCAAGGAGTTAAGGGTAACAACAAAATAGGAGAGATAAGACTGCTCATAACTATCATGAAACTGTAGATCTATCATAGAAAATAAGGCCATTAACTTTTATTCACCACAGTCTTCTCATAATTAGTGTACCTTAGTTTTCTGACTCATTGCATCTAAAGACACATTTCCCTTCCCAGACGTACATGAAATATCAAAATCATTAGATTATAGATACTCAACCTGTCTTCACTTTATGAGGTTCATGTCATGCATTGTAAAAATATATTTATTGCTATTGTGTTTCATGTATACCAATCAATTCTCTCTAAAATGATAGTGTCTCTATTAATTTAATGCATGGACCATTAATGCAAGATCAGGGTCGGGTGCCAGGTAATTTCCCCTTATATTCCACAACTTCTGAGATCCATAAGAAATAATGATGGCTTCAAATGTCTGCACTTATCCTATGTTTATTTTGTATGTGTAACATAATAGAGTATAACCTACCAATAATTCATGAAAAATTAGAATAAGTGTTGATAGGAACCTCCCCATCAGCTCTTGTAAGGCTGTCTTGCAGGCTTATAACCAAAGGATCATAACCCATTCATTGTAAGTCCTATAAGGGGTGAATACAGGGGTGATAAATTTTGGAATGAAACAATTGAATGTTCTATCTATCCCCAAATAAAAATGTATATAAATCACTTTAATGGGATGGTCTTAAGATACAATAGAACTAGTCATTGCAGATTCAATATATATTCCATATTTTGATATTATATGACCCAAGAAGTGAAAATTGTTGATCTAGATGTAGATCATAGAATTCTGGGTGTAAAGATGATGATCTCTCAGTGTACTCAGAAAGAGCACAAGATGTTTGTAATGGTCTATATTGTTATAAGAATACCCCAAGATATCGACCAATAATACCACAACAAATGAATCTGAATAAGTGTGAAAAAACCTATTCAATCGAGAAATGAAAATAGAAGAACATATATATGACCAAATGACCTAACAAGGTACTCAAACAGACCATACCTATTATAGGATGATGTACGAGTTATGTATGATCTCCAGGCACAGAAATGATGATATCCTGGAATCATGTATATCTTAGAGAAGAACATATCTCATTGGAGCTACTTGTAGAGATCTGCTATTTACGGAAGTAGATACTTATTCTTAATCATAAACTGGATAAACATTCTGCAATCCACCCATATACTTATTGTTCAATTCACCTTTTTGTAAAAATTAATAGGTTATCACAATGTAGAGGTATTGGGCCCTATATAACAATTGGCCTCTAATTCCTCTAACTTCATCTTCAGCTTCAGACGATGTTTAGGTGGGAAAAAGTATGGATGAATGGACACTGGAGTAGCTCCTTAAACAAAATAAGTTTTAAACTCTATCTCTCTCTTAGGAGGCAAGCTAGAATTTTCATAAGGAAGGACATCCCTAAAAAAATCCACTACTAGAGAATTAACTAATTATCATAATATCTTATACATCGTGAAGATATTTTAAATATGGGAAGTCATTCATTTTTGGACATCGTGTTCTGGTCCCCCTATACAAGCTCAAACATTCCACTCACCCTTATGTAGACAACTGCATCCAATTGGTTTAGTAGAAGACACCCTATGAAAATAGTGGTCCACAAAAGAATGATATTGAACCAAACCATCCATCGTGATAATGTTATCTAAACCTTTCATTTAAGGAATGAAGTGGTTCCATATTAAGGGATAACATCCCACCTTACATGGACAATCCCTACACTAGAATATGATACGAGTACATTGTGGAATAATTTGTTTAAAAATTCAATGAAAACACCTTAGGAAAATCATAAGAATAAATATATAATCACTAGAGGGATAAGAACATATTAAAAACACAATAACCAAGTAATACTACCCCATCTACCAACTTAAAAATACATATTTCGGTATGTTCCCATCTATATGTTTCATTTAATTTTACATTTAATAACCGGGTTCACTCTTTTACCTTTCATAAACATGATAAGGAGGGATAAATATGTGCAATGATTTCCTTTAGAATTAATGTTTCAATTTTCAATTTATATCCGTTCATGGTGAATCATTTCCCATACAACATATCACTTTAAACAACCCAAATTTATTTATATCATAGTGGCCTGACTTAGTAAATTATTCACCCCAACCCATGAGGGCACATACACATCATTAATTGAGCTAGACAATCTCTTAAACTAAACCACATATAATACAATAATAATCTAACTATCAAAGCATTGATAAACTATCACATACATATAAACAAAAAAATAATTAAATGCACCTCTAAGGCATGGAAATATAGCTCACTTGAAATTGTAAGTTCTTAATATGATGCATGTAACAATTATCCTTTCCATCATATCATCTGGCAAAGGATAAAATAGCTTCATCAAATAGAGTAATAATCAACAACCGCACAAAAAATTTGTGACAAAAAACAATCAAATAATGTCAACATTGATAGGAAAAACAGAACAATAATTAAAAAATTTGGTAACATGTATTTTTTCGGTTACCTGGGTTTGCAAAGCCCAAGCATGTCTTATGACCATGTTCCTAGAATTTTTAATCTCAAAACCATTGTCTCAAAATTCTAAATCTAGAATGAATGCAGTATTTGTTACAACATTGTGACATCAAAAACCCGGATTCCACAAAACAGGTTCTCTATTAATGATGAACCACATTGCATCAAGCACATATCTCTAATCTCTAGAACCTACTGACTAGAAATGTGGGCGTAGGGTTTCTCCGATGGGAGACTATTCTCTCATTACCAATGTTTAGCATAACAGATGAATATTAACAGAGGTAAATATTGGATGGAATAAAATTAAAAATAATGAACAAAGGAATTATAGAAAATAGTAACAATAATTTAAATAACATGAATGACATGAAAGCATACAAGAACTAATGATGATGATATATCATGTATCTATAAATTTTTAAAACATTGAGACAAGATACTTGGAAAGACTTGTCCTAAAAAATTATAAATGAAATAAAAAGTCTATCACAAGCATCCCGAGATCCAGTTCAGTTATTTTCTATCATTGTCCATCTAAAATAGAAATTAATCTTGTGTTCAAATCCATATTAATCCCTTTATCACCACATGTTTTATTATAATTTAATTCATGTGCAACATTTAATACATAGAGGGTGTGAGATAAATATCAGTGGGACACCACCAATGATGTCTATAACACTTGACCCATGTAATGGAAATGTAATATTGTGAAAACATACTAATATAATGTAAATGAGGGAAATTTAACTAAATATGTAAGTACCGACTTCATCCCTCAACTATTGTCTGAACATAACCAATCCCTTAAATTATTATTACTAGTTTATATGTCGCATGTTAATAATAGTGATGTTTCCATGTTGTGATAAAGATACAAGCAATGA
The DNA here is from genome assembly GCA_963277665.1 of Viscum album. Lineage (NCBI taxonomy): Eukaryota > Viridiplantae > Streptophyta > Magnoliopsida > Santalales > Viscaceae > Viscum > Viscum album. The sequence continues at coordinate 1,883,472,810 of OY728136.1, forward strand.
TTTTTAATAAATGAATTCTATTGTAATAAAAAAGGAAATGAAGACCTAAAGGGTTTCCAACTGATTAATAATTGAATCCTGGCTAAGGGTATGAGTGTAATCAAGAAGAATATTCCAAATCATTGTAATATAAGATAATTACCTAGTACAAATAGTTCAACCATGGTAAAATAGGGCTATGAAATTACTCAGTGGGTGGGATTTATCCATGTCACATACATGTCAATTCAGTGTCCAAAAAATGTATCCATGGAATCCTATAATGGTATTTAAGGGATCATAAAGTGTAATACTTGGACTCCAAATAATAGACATGGATTTAGATCTAGTTGGATTTTAACAAAATAATTTTGTATTCTTTAATTGGGATGGGGATCCCGAGTGTTCATGGAATCCCACAATAAGAAACCCAGGTGAGATTACGTCAAGGCACTCATATTTGAAATGGAATTCTTGTAATATTTCATTTGGTTCAATTTATTCCATTCATTATAGTGACAAGGACATGTAGCATGATACCTTTTAATCAAGTCATAATTAATCAATATGTTGATTTGGTTCCATCCATTTCTTTTTATTATTGTGATAAGGAAAACTAGCATAAAAACATTATTAATTATATTTAAATCATATTCAATAATTAAGGATAATTCCACTACCATTCAGTAATGTGGTATGGGGTGCTACAGACATTACTGGGATCACAAACTAGATCTGGATTCCATCAAAAACAATTCCCAACCCGGTCTGTGGCAAGGCATGAAGGCTGCTCCATATCCCCATAGATTGACACAAGTTCTTGGGTTTGAGAAACAATGGTTTGGTAATGATTTGTCTAATTTTAGAAACATTCAACGACCAATAAATCATATAAAACGAATCTGAATTTTTCAACAAAACCATTTTTTACCAAAATTTAGTATTGAATTACATTACATTAACAAAAACCCAAAGTCCAGCTAAATGTATTAAATCCAAAAACAACATCCCAATAAACACCAGAAGGAAAAGGGAATCACCCTCAATCCATCTCCACGACAAAACACCAAGAAAGACTACAAATAACATGAACCACTGGCATGAAAAGATTTACCCAAACCAGTGAAAAAAATTACCAAATCAACATGCACCAAAAGATGTATGTATGGTGTGAGACTAAACCCTATAAGATTCAACCCAATGAGATTCCATCTGATAACATTTTTTAGACGAAAATCATTCAATTTTTATAAACCAAAATTATTGTAACAATTTCAACGTTGTGCAACATAAAATGAAAAACATATTCATAGTGTTACATTAAAGAATGTAGAAATTTAAAAAAAACACAGAAGCTACTAAATTTTCTAGAAAAATGCATCGTATGCCAATTGTAAGTACGATAAATACATTGAGCACTAGTTATTGGAACACTCTAGGAACATTGTAGTTATTGTACCCAACATACCTCATATATCAATGTAAAATTAGCAATAAAAAATATATTTCATATGAGTGATACACTAGTAGGGAAATAACCATAACATAGTGGTCTGCCACATCATCATTATTGATTTTTATGTGTTGACATCGTAAAAAAATGCTACATGAAAATGTGACCAAACCCCTATGGATCACAAGAATACTAGTCCTAGTTCGCCCACCTAGATAGCCATGATTCTTTCAATGTGATCAATCATGTTCAAAAAGATATCAAAAAACATTTTCACGTTAAAATGAATTTTCCAATTTATTTACACACCAAACACCCCACAACAAGTAACTTAATATAATTTCCACATTCTAATTCATTCTTATGGTGATACTCACACAAAAAATCCCCTAAACACGTTTCACATGTTTCTTATTGTTTAATAAATTGTTTCAAAAATTCATTAAATGTTCTCAAAATATTTGAAATCACAAAATCACCACTTTCTCATTCAAATACCTTTTTTAAGAAAAAACATGAACAAAAAATAAAAAATCATTATTTTTACACTTTTTTTAATAGAATAAACAATTTACAATTTTCATAAAACACTTTCAAGAAGTATAATACAGTTATTAACATAAAATCAATTAATAACTCTATTTTATATACAAAATCACACTAATACCTAACCAAAAAATAATTTCTAGCCATATAATAATTTTATAAAAAACATTCATTCATTAAAAAATGACCCCAAAAGATATCACAACAGTTACCAATGAAAAACAGATAATTACAATGAATCATGAATGTTTATAAAAAATGCTTAATAGAGTCTACCAAAAAGGGTTACTGTACTAAAAATAATATGTAACAATCCTTCTAAAAATGTTATGAATGAAAAATTAAGTCATAAAAAGATTCTTACGCATGGAATCAATTATCATTTGTGTGAAAACCCCAAATCATTGTGCGGAACATCAACCACAACACCACCGCACTATAAGGGAGTGAAGAAAAAAAAATCAATAATATTAAGACACTAAACTCAGAAATAAACTATTGGTACGAATCCCCTGCCACTAGACATCTGGAACTATAAGGGGGGGTTGAATACTAATGGAATATGGAAGAAAAACAGTAATAGAATCACATACTTGCTTGATTTTGATGTCCCACCCCCCACAAAAAACCCCATAAAAATGGGTTGAAAGGGTTCTTAATGGAGCATTGAGACTTCCTACTACTTCTATTGTCAAATTGGGGAAGAAGGGGGTGAATTAGGTTTATTATTGGAGTATAAAATTTAATTATCAAAATGATTTTTAAGGTACTGAACACTATGCACGGTTTGTCTACATGATTTAGTAAATTGTGTGGCCCAACTTTTTTCTATGTTAAGTAATTCTAAAACATGCTAATATTCTTCAAAATTTATGGGGACTTAGGGAAAACCTAGGGGGAATAAAAGTACAAGAATACGGGGGAAAATTTTCCAAATGAAAATACCCTTTCCAACTAGAAACTCCTCTAACTCAAGGGTATAAACGACCCCAACAATCATTCCCCACAAATGCATCCACTAGGAGTGTAGAAATTTCATTTCCATGAATCATAATTCCTATAAAATACATTAAAATAGAGATAAGTAAAAAAATACAATGAAACACGTTCAAGACTAAAAAAATCGTTCAAAAACACCCAAGACAGAAAATTTAATCTTGGAACACCTGGAAACCAAGAGAAAACTAAGAACCAAAATATGATTTGAAACAAAAAATGGAATAGAAAATTCTTTTGTAATAATTCTCCCCACTATAAATCATTCCTCCCTTGGAATCCACACCAATTTCAAATGGAAACAAAACAAAAAAGATTGACTAAGATGTAATCCCTTGCCATGTTTTACCCACCCCCAATTTCCAAAACACTTACAGTTGATAAAAAAAGGGATACTTTCACAAACAATAATTTACCCAACATACCTAAAATAATCAAACATATTATAAAAAATCCAGAAACACAATCCATATCACTTCTAGAAAAACCTTGATCAATCCCTTTGAAATGAAAAAAAAAACTCATACAGCGTTACCACATCCTTACTTCAACAAAACCAATGGATGTGCTCAAATTCCACTTTTACACAAAGAAGAAATTGCTGGTTAGATTGCTCCGAATGAGACTACCTAACAGTAATCCAACACTAAGGAAAAAACTAAGCCACTAACATTGGGAGACCCTAGAGGGATCCCACCATATAAATGAACTAGTTCATGAATCAAATCTAGAAAACCAAAAAAGGTAGGCCCCGACAGACTCCCCACTCTAACAGGAAAAATGAATTCTTAAGAAAGAATAGAGACACTAGTAGGGTAGGCTCTAATGGACTCCCCATCATAAGAGATAGACTAAAATTATTCTTATTTTTGAAGAACCTACATGAGACACGAGGTGGGTATTCTATCTATGAGAACCAATTTTCTTAACTAAATAACACACAACGACACAAAAAGTCCCCATAAGACCCAATCCCAACTACAAGTGGGGGTTCATCAACGAAACTCTAGACCAACAGAGACACTAAGTGGTACATCACTCCCATGAACATTAACTTCCTTAGACTATTCCATCCAAAACTGAGATCGAAAATATCATACAATGATTTTGAAACATGTAAAACCATACTGATAGTTTCACTCACTCGGATTCAGGTACCAGGTTTGGGAAAACAACCCCCCCCCCCCCAAAAATCGATCAATAACCACATACCAAACTAGTAATAGCTGTTAAAACATGATACCTTACTCCCATAGTCTTCTGGAAAATGCACCATCTTCATTCATGGACCTCAGACTGTAGCTTTGATGATTGAAGCATCTCTTTTCTCGTAGGGAGGTTCCAAAAACCCTTGAACAAAAATTATTCCTTCGGTGCCACAATAATCTACACCATGATCTAACATTATAAACAAAACATGACCCATCACATAAACCAAATAACCTTTCATGTAACCTTCACCATGATAGGGAGCTTGAAGACCCTTATGCATTTCCAAGAAAACCCCGTACACGAAACAACAGATTAAAGAACCTAATTTAAACACATTTACACAGAACAAGTAATACATAGATTCTAGAAATAAAGAAAATATTTCGATGGAGTAGAAGAACATGAAATGTTATGAAAAATCCACATTTACTGTTAATAAATCCAACACATAAAGACACCAACTAACATTACCCTTTCTAATGACAGAAATATTACCAAAGTGAGACCATGAACAATGTCCAAATATGCATTTGATTACAACAATTAACCATAATAGCCAAAATCTATCATATTTTATACACCAGGGGCTTAACATGAGTCATTTTTATATGATATTGGAATAAAGGATCCAAAGGCCCATAAAATTCTACAACCAAGCCTATCAATTTGGGACAACTTTACCTTTCATCACTATAATTCCCCAACACGACATCAAGATAGAACCTATAGACAAAACAGTATCAAACCTCAACATTGATGGCCCATTAAAAATTAAGTTACTATGGAATATTTAAATAATGCACAACCACAATCCTATTATAGGAGTATCCACATATATGAAAAATCAAAGGGGATATATTCAATCTTCAAGGCTTATGAAGAAAGTCCTTAGGGTGATCAATTGGAGGATATACCAATGGAAAATAACATATGGCGGAACATCCACCAGAATTATCTATTTTTGTGGGTGTACACTAGCCATAATGAAATCCCAATGACCCAACCATGGTGGTACCTAGTTAGAAACATACCAAAAACCAAAACAACACACAATAGGGGAACCACTTCAAAGGATTCCAGAAAAAATTCACATAAAATTCCACTAACCAACACATCAACCCAACTCATTGATGAAACATAACCCAAAACATAAATAAAAAATGTGGGGTAATAAACCTCAAAAAACACACAAAAACATTTGAGAAAACACATAATACATTTCACCCTATTAATTGGTTATCGAAACATCAAATATTCATTAAAAATATCTTATTAATGTAAATGATATGGTGATTAGCGAATTCACCAATGGAATATCATCGGCATTAGAAATGAATGTATTAATACCATCATGAGCAGCCACCTCATTGGAAACTTTGAACTCATCCACTTTTACATAAAAATCACTCATACTTGTTCTCACCCATGTGAACAACAAGGATAAAAAAACATCTTTACACCGTTCAAAACCAAATCACTTAATTCTAGTCAAAACTGAATTTGAAAACCCATTTAAAAAAATAATTGTTCTCCAAACCATCTAGTTTTTGAATCCACATGTTATGATTATAAATATCCAATATCAACTTTCAGAAATACCATTTTATGAAAATACACATTTTCAAATCATTGTTCAAAACTGTTCTGAAACACCATTTTCTATCCCCTTGAAAATCATACTATCCCACATTAAAATTCTATTTAAAACAGATTTATTAAACCCTATTAAACATATCCTAATGTTTCCAAACAATTAATTTCAGTAATCCACATTATTAAATTAATAAAAAACACTTCCAGCAAACTCACCACCATTAACTCAAAACCTCTTCAATTTTAAAATATAGTTTCTACAATTTTCAAACAAGAGCATTCCAGAATGAATTTTGAAATACCATAAACATGAGAATAGATTCAAGGGAAAAATAGTTCCAATGGGTGACTCGAATGTATGGTCGGAGACCATATTAGAGTCAAACCACTATCACATTGAATATTCTTGTAGAAATATCTCCATTTACACATGGTTTTCTAGGCCCTGTGAGCTAACAAAGACCATTGGCCTAACTCACATTTAATACCCCAAAAAATAAACAACCATATGAATCAAAAGAGATAGATTAAACCGGAATTAAACTAGTAACTTAGGACTCAACATGAGGTGTAATGAACATGCACCTTACCCATAACTAGAAAATTGTGTTCCAATAATACTAGCTTCGTTCTACCAAGGCTCATTCCCAAAATAATAGTACCCAAAATATTGAACCTCCACTAATACCATTTTTGTCATAAAACTAGATCTGGGCACCATCAAAACTAATGCCCAAACAAGTCTATGGAAGGGTTCTAAGGGAGTTCCCTATCCTCATATTCTAGTATAATTTCCCATGTATTATAAACAATGGTTTTGTAATGGATTCTGAAATTTTAGAAACACACAATAGCCACGAAGGCCAATAATACAAATCATAATTTTTCAACAAAGCCATTCATTAAAAAAATTCATAATTTAATTAAAAAACATAATCCAAAATACCAAATAACAACATAATGAAATAAATCAAATGAAACAGTTAAAGAACAACCTCATGGAAATGGGGTGTCACCCTTAAATAATCTCCACAACAACACACAAAGAAGTACCACTAGTAACTCGAAACCTCAGAACTAAAAGCATTACACGAGGCTGGGTCAAAAATTACATAGTTTACTTACACCCAAACATATAATTACAGTGTAAGGATAATCACAATATTATTTTAACAAAATATATTCCTGGTAATATACATTTTAATGAAAATAAACATGAATGTTTTAGAAACTATAATTCGGGTCACAATATCAAAGGGATGCGACAGTAAATGAAAACAGTTTTCAAGAGGGTTACCTTAAAGAAAAATCAATATTAAGTAAAACACACATGATACTAAATTTTCATCCAAGAACATTGTATAATTTTTGAAATTATGATAAATCCATTAGGAACTAGTTTCACGAACACCCCTAGGCACTAGCTAGTTGTGGGTCCCTAGGTATCTCATATCCTGGTGTAAAAGTAAACACAACAGACTTGCATCTCATACCTGAGCCACTATTATGAAAATACCCATAATCAAATGGTCACTTACATCATCATCAAGGTTTAGTTTTTTCCCATCATCAACCATGGTATTTGGAATCTTAGATAAAACAACTCTAGATCACTAGAAATCTAGACCTATTCCACCCACCTTGAGACCCAAAATTCCTTCTTTGTGCTAAATCATGTTCCACATGTTATCAAATACCATTTTCACAAGAAAATGACTTTTCCAACTTATACACACACCAGTCATCCCCAAACATGTCAAATAATATTATTTCCACACTCAAGTTCATTTTTAACACCATACTCACCCAAAATATCCCACAAACATGTTTCACATTTTTCTTACAATTTAACAAATAATTTCAACAATTCATAAAATGTTCTCAAAACCATTTTCATCAAAAATCACTAGTTTTCCTTTCAATAAACCATTTTTAGAACATACACTCACTAAAAAATTGAATTAACATCCTTTTCTCAATTTTATAAACTCAATAAACCATATAAAATTTTCATAAAACACTTTCATGAAGTTTAACAAGGTTTGGCACATAAAACCCATTCAAATAACCGGATTAATTGATAATGGAACACTAATACCCAACCCAAATAGAATTTTAATCCCTATAAACATTAGATAAACCACTTTCAATCATTACAAAATCCTCCCAAAATATAACACAATAGTTACACATGAAAAAAACAATTTCAAGTAAAAAATGAATTTTAAATCAAAATTCTTATCCAAAAATAAAAACATTATTTTTTTCAACATACATTATAAGTAATAATTATGAAAAAATGATAAGAAATCAATTCTATATCATTGAAATATTATTACTCATTGAATTATATACCTTATTTTCCAAAAACCAAAAATTCTGTGTGAAACTTGAAACCAACCACCCCTGCGCTACACGAGAGTAAAAAAGATCTTAAATCAATAATATTGAAACAAGAAACTAAAAAAGAATAGGAACATAACCCTAGATGATTTACATTTGGAACTCTATGGGGAAGGGAATAACACCAAATCAATAATCAATAAAACAAATAGATGGTCACTAACATGAATGATTTTGATGTTTCCCCCACCAAAAACCCCTTAAAATGGGTTACATGGGATCTTGAGGGTGATTAGAGACCACCTAGGGAAGCTAGGGATGAATTGCGGATGAAGGGGGCAGATTATATTTATTTTTGGAATGAAAATATTTGAATTTCAAAAACTTTTTTATTTTGCTGGACACTGGGCCTAGTTTGGCTGCATGGTTTAGTAAAAAGGGCTGCAAAAATGTTATCCATATGCATGGTTTGGAGACAGTGTTTAGTAAACCATGAGGCCAAACCATTATCCCTATTATATCCAAAAAAACCAACAAATTTTCATCAATATTCAATGGTGAATTTTTAGGGAAACTAGGGGAAGATATTCCAAGAATAGAAGAAAATAATTCCCAAAAAAAAACCAATTTATAATCCCAATCCTCATCTAACTCATGTGTATAATCCGACCCAATAACCCCCCACCCCATAGGTGCCACTAGGAGTGTCACAACTTCAATTCCATTTCACCTCGTCTTTATACCTTTCCGTTAATAATTCTAAGACAAAATACCATTTAAGACATCCAAAACTAATGACTTTGATCAAGATCACCCAAGACACCAATTTTATACTCGGAACACTCGAAAACCAATTGATGACTAAGAACCAAAAGAATATTCAAAAAAAAATTTGGAATTAAAAATCCAATTGTGAAAAAACCTATTCATCATTCATAATTAATCTACTAAAATCATATACATAGTATACATTCCAGTTTTCATTTTGAATTTAGTTATCAATTGAAGCACATTCCTTAGGTGGGTCAAGTGGTGAGAATTGATGGTAATTTCATTTATGATATTTTAAATATAGAAATACATTTAATATTGAATGGATTCACCTTTTATGAGTCATGAAAATTCACACCCAAATGGTGGATCAAAATGTCAAATATTCAAAACCAAATTATTCATTAACATATTAGATGAGATGGATTGTGTTGTGGGAATAAACAATAAAAATTAATCATATATATGGAAAATGAATTATCATATGGTTATACTTATTAAATTATGGAATATAAATTCAATAAATGGAAACCAATTAAATCGATGGGCCCTACATAGATAATCCAAAATTAAAAAATTTGAGGGACGAGTAAGAGACCAACCACCTTTAGCTTCTACGACTCTTCTCCTACAATATTGGCCCCTAATTTTCCTTTGATAAGAGTAGCTCTATGAGAAGGATACAGACACTCATACATTGATAATTAGTATGAGAGAAACATAGAGGATCAAAGGCTTAAATAAACCTGAGTACTTACCATTGAGATTCCAATGGGATTAATGAAAGCACAAATGGATCCCAGATGAAGGAGATATGTTAGCTAAAACATTAGTTATTAAAAATTCTCCAAATTGAGAGGGAGAAGGGTAAATATTTAGTTATCTTGGATTCAAAATTTATGAGGGATCTAATAAGCTTATTAAGGGTAAAATAGAAATTTCAACCCCAAAAAATCTTCTGAATGGTTTGTTCTCATGGTTTGAAATACCTTGCGAAAACCATGCATGGTTTCCTAAGTAGAAGGGTTACTTTTATAGTTAGGTAGAGTTCTTATGCACCAACCATATGATATGGTTTTGTCTAATTGTTTTATCTTAATGGTCAGTCATACCATTTTCCAACTTGTTTTAACCTTATGACAATGAACGTTTACAAAAAAGATGGCTATCAAGCTCTGAACAATCCTCAAACAACCCTAAAACATTTTTTATCTTATTAGACATCTATATAGGGTCCAAAATAAATAATTAGACTGAAATATTAATGTTCCATACATGAGTGAAAACTAGTTTTTTTACATTTTATGACATTATTTGGAATTAATAATGAATTAGTGAATATTAAATAATTTTTTATGGCTAATTCCATGATTCAGAAGTAAAATAAATTGTTTTAAAACAATATTTTTAATTTTAACTCTAATCATTTTCTCTCATGAGAGAAAATAATATTTCATTAAAAATAAAAAGCGGTTTTGGAAAATTGCATTTACTGGTAATTATTTAAGGTGAAATTAATTTAATGATTCATATATGATTTTTTAAAAATTTATGTTATTTAAAACATTAATAGAAATTCATGCAAATTGTTTTTATCCCTAATTTCATGGTAAAATGATTTTGGCACATAAATTATGTATTTTTCAAAAATAATTTTTCATGAATTTTGCATTATTATATCCAATTTAATTAATGTTTGATATATAAATTTGAATTGATGAAATTTTGTAATTCCCCCATTATGTAAATTAATATAATTATGCTCTAATGGTAAATTTTTTTGTTATTAATCTTATATATATAATCGGTTTAACTATGAATAAGTTTAAAAATATATATAATACTTCTAATAATGTTAATGGTTGATTTTATTTAGACCATTTGAGATCTTATCTAGTACATATTTGATCCTTTGTTCCACATGACCATGAATAAGAATTAATATTATTTTAAAATTATGAATAATTTCTTGGGTGGTACTCTACTCACTAATAATGGAAAGATCATATCCCCACTTCATTAAACATTTTTATAACTCTAGATCATCCAATACAAAACTAAATCTTTTAAAAATATATCTTACCATGTTCTATAAGATATATAATCTCAAAAAATATTGATCCTTGATGGATTAAGGTAAAATATAAATGATTTTTCTTAAAGGAAAGACTAAACTCTTTACATGGTGTTTCATGATTATTTCTTATTCATACTTCTTTTGGTAATCTTTAACCATTATCAAATAAATATATAATTATCTAAAATATCAAAAACATTTATTATAAATATTTTATAACATTATTCATATCATTTTAAATCATCTCGTAAAAAAATGCATCACTATTTCATACATGTTGAGTACCACATCTAGGAAATGACACATTTCATTTCCTATCACAGAATTATTTGGATGTGTAAAATTAAGCTAAAGTGAATATATATATAATTTATATATGAAATAATAATTATTATTAAAATATATTATATTACATATTTTGTTAACCATTATATAAATTGGAAATTTATATCATTTCTATTTTTTAAATTCAAAATACCACCATTGTGAAGCAATGTGATTCATTAAAAATTACAACATTAAAGGATGAAAATATTAATGAATTAATGGAAAAATATAAAAACTATAAAACATAATGATTATGCGAAATTAAAATATTTACTAAAATATTTATTTTTACTCATTGGTGAAATTGAGTTGTCGTTTTTGCATACGTACTACCTCATCCAAAAAACCTTTTTTGGTCATTTTTAAGAAAACCAAATATTGTTGGTTATCAAAGTGTATTTAAGATATAAGTAGAATAATTATAAACTATTTATAATTATAGAGTTAATGGAACCCTAACTCATTATCCCATGGTCAACACACTGATGTTTTTTTTGTGGAATATGACCGAATGACAAAAAATATAAAATATAAACATAACTATTTTTGAAATTTAGTAAGACAACACAATAACTAAATTATAAAGAATAATAACTTCAAAATGAACATGAAAAATTTTCTTAAGAACGTATGAATCTAATATGATGTTATTATAATGGATATAGGGAATGTATGAGGTGAGATGAGACTTCTGGTAAACTAATTTATATTCATATCGTTGTTTCAGAAGTTTGAAGATCATTATCCTCCAGACCCCTATTATTCTAAATTTTTAAACTTTTTCCTTATTTATACGTCAATATATGATAATGGCCATTTCAAAATGTATTTTAATTTTTTAATAATGGTTTTAAAAATAATCATTTCAATATGTATTATATAGTTTATATTTTCTTTTTTTTAAATGTAGAATTATTTTAAGATATACACCTCAAACAACGTTTTATTCCATAATAAATATTATTAATTATCAAGATTCATCAAAATTATTAAATTGGTTTAAAAATTATATCATATTGCAAAACATTATATAATATTTCTATGTTATTATATTTATAATAAAAATTATATTCTTCATTATAGTATTGATAAATGTGTATTGATATTTCTATAGATTCAAATGAGTTTCTAAAAGGATTGTGAGGAATATTAAAAAAACCAAATTTTTTTCCATGATATATTACATGATGAGTATATAAGATTTCAATTTAGATTGATATACTTAATTATAACATGGGAGCCTGATATGGCTCTCCAATGCATTAGTTAATGAATAGTCATCAAAGAAAAAAATGAGGGAGGGAACCATATTTGTTATTCATATATAATTAAATAGGATATATTTTATTATAAAATAGATTGACCAAAAGTTAACCTGGTTTTTCATCATAATAGAAAATGTTTCCTATATTAATCATTCAAAATAAATTTTATTTAAATATGTTGTTACCATTATGTAATAAATGTTTAAATTTGCATGGTTTGTTTTTAGTGATATGATTAAATGATTTCCCACAAGCCTCAATACTTTATTATGGTTTTTATTATTTCTTGTAATGGGATTAAAATGATTTAATTTATCAATAATTTATTTTCACATGTGATAATAGTTTATATATTCATTTAATGTTTTACTATGATGTAGTTTAATTTATTTATGGATTTTTATTTTTTTCACGGGAAAAATGAAATTCCATTATTTATATCCCTTATCATTTTTTTCAAATCCTATGAATGACTAAAAATTAATATTAATATTTGTTTTTTCTGTGGACTTATTTACAACATGTTCCATATTAAATATTTCAATTGAAAAAGAAATAGTTTAGTTGTACTAAATTGATTTTCATCATATTACATACATTCAATTCTAGTTTAAATTTAAAATTTTTAGAATTTATATTTTTTAACATGTTTGTAAATTTTGGATTTATAATTTTTAATTCTACTCATGCTGAAATTTGTAGAATGTAAAAATATTTTTAATTTGTGTATGAATAGTTAAAACAATAATTATTCAAATAATTTAAATCTTTAGAAATTATTTTAATTTAATAATGATTTAAAAAATTGTAAAACATTTTTTTTCAAAAAAACAAACATTAAAGAGTAAATAATATATTTTAAATCATTTTTTTATATTTTGAAACATAGAATTGACTATTATGAACAATATATGTATTTTATTCAAATATAAAATTATTTTAGGATATATTATTTTTAAATTATTAATATTTATTATTTGTACATTCAGATATTGAAATATTTAAAATTTATTGTAAAATTAATTAAAATAATATTTGTTTATATTTTAAATTTTTCATAATAATGTAATGTTTTCATTTAAAAATTTCATATTATTATGGTCAACATTGAAATTGGTGTGAAGTGTATTAACTAATAAAGAAGAAAAAAACTATATCTATAAATGTAAAAAAGATATATTTTTTCATTTTTTTCTACCAATAACATATTATACATATATTTTGGGTTCTATTTATAAACATTAACATGAATGTGATTTAATATTAATTTAAAATATTTATTAATTACATGTCTGTAACTCCCCAGACATATAAAAGGTAACCTCCTATATAATATTATTCATTCAATTTTAGAACTTTCTCTCATTAAATACCTATATAAACCTATCACTAATACCCCAGGCAACAACCTAAAAGTCATGATCCAACATACATACCTTAAAAATATAGATTACTATTTAATCCAATGTATGTTTTCCAAATAAATGGTATTACACTTGATTAATTGTTTCTATATTGTTTGTCATTCCCCCATATAAAACACTTATTTTTCCATTATTATATATTAAAAATAAGTATTATAAATGTTAAAAAAATAATTCATAATAAAGGAACAAACTTTTTTATCTCCCTTTTTCCCATAAGGGAAATGAAATAATTTCTATTGTGTACGTGTGGAATACCACCCCAATGAAGTGAAGTGTATCCTTATTTCATCAAAATTTTATAAAGATGGTTAACAAGAGGGAATAAATTTAATATATTATATTTGATAAAAGTATTATTATAAAAGTATACAATTATTATTCACTATCTTAACCTTTCAGTCCATTGTAAATTGAAATCTTCGCTCGTCCGTATGTGTCGATTACCACCACCAAAATCTGATGTGATCCTTTTTTATTTTTCACAATATAGTAATGGTAAAACGAATATATACAATGAATAAATTCTAAATTTATAAAATATTTTTCTATATGAAAAATAAAATTAATATATACTTTATTTTTTCCATATATATTAATAGTGATAACAACCTTCATTCATATGTATAGACTTCCATATCTATAAAATGGAATGGTACATTTGTCCTGATAGTCATACATTCTTTGTTTTAAACGTATATATAATGTATAAATATAACAAATTAAAAATATACAGTTCTTTTGTAATGGAATGATAACCCTTTTCATTGTGGTGAACACTCCGACTTTGTTTTGAGGTTATAATTCAGGAAGCCCAAAAGTAGTGAATATTAACTTAACCAGTATAGTAACTAAATTAAACTGGGTAATAAATGAAATAAAAGTGATAATAATAAAAATATTAACATGAAAATTATTTAAAAAATAGAGTAAAACTAATTTATCATAATTATTCATGTGTAAGGCGATGTAAAATGATATAAAAATCATAAGGGATGGTATTTCAATTTAAAAAACTATTTTAATTAATTTTAATTATTTCTCCAATATGTACATATTTAGTTTAAATAACCACGTAATGTTATTATTTATACATAAATGGTTCAGGAAATTTTTTTTAAATTATATTTAACCATAATTAAAATTAATTAAAATGAGTCTTTTAAAAGTTTTTTATATGAGTTATTTTTAGTATTTTAGAAATGGTCAAAAAATTCCATTAATATATATGTATTGGAGGAATATATCCACCATCATATGTGTTATTAGTTATCAAAATTATTTTATAATTTATCATGGTTTATAAAACTAGATCATAGTCTCACTCTTTTAGGAATTTTTTAGTTTTATGTTTTTTCAATAAAAAAAATTAGGTTTCATAATGTGGTTTTAGAAAAATAAAATGTATTTTATTGGTATAATAATATTTTTTTTATTTTATGTATAAGATGTGATATAATAGTTATATATTATTCCTACAAAATGACATTGTAATTATATATGATTATGTGTGATCCTAATATAGCTCAGCATGATGGGTCATACATATATAGCTCTTCAATGCATTGGGTAATAAATATTCGTATAAGGATAAAAATGATGGAAATAAATATGATGGATACAAATTAGGAATTAATTATGATATAGTTATTACAATAATTATAATACATGAGTCAAAATGGTTGATAAATATGATTCTCTATGTAGGTTATAATGTTTATTAAAATTTTTTTATAGGAATATTTTGATTTCATGAAAAATACAACATTAATGATGAAATATTTAATTTTCAATGTAACTTTTCCATGATTCCAAACATGACATCAGAAACCATCATATATTTTAATATTATTTTTGTAAGAACCCAGTTGTTATTTTTGAGGTTCGTGTTTCTTCTTTTCCATTTTCCTTAAGTGTATTTGTAAAAATAAGAAAAATGGGTAAAAATACCAATTTTTTTGGGTATACGCCGTGTACTTTTCCACACGTTGTATACTTTGGCCGTTTGGGATGAGTATACTGGGTGTGTTGTCCTGTAAGTGATGAAGGGTGTAAAAACTAACTACACATCGTGTACTTAGTAATAACATGCTATGTAATTAGTCGGTAGGTGAATAGTAAGGTGGTGGAAACAACCTCCAGTGGAACGACAATGCACGCCGTGTATTTAAAAATACACACTGTGTAATCATGTTGATAGATGAATAGTGTGGTAGTGAAAAGTAGCCGCAAGAGGAACAATTAAATGATTAAAAGTACACGTCGTGTACTTGAGAGTACATACTGTCTAGTTTGTTTTTTTTTCGCATAAAATAGGCAGTAGACTCCCCAATCGGCATAGGAGGAAGTGGACACATTTGTAGCGCTGGGAGAGAAGGTCGGAGCTTATATCCTCTCCCAACCGCACACCAGAAATCCATTTTTTCCGCATTCATCCTTGTTTGAACCATGTGGGTAAATCTTTCCTTCCCCTTGCTCCATTCTTACCAATTCTTTCTTGAGGGGGAAGTTATTTTTTATTTGAATGGTTTTTTATATCCCAGATCTATACCGTTCATGGTTGTTTCGGAAGGCATCGTTCACATATATCAATCAAGGGAGAACGGCGTAGGTCTTCTGATGTTTAATTCCAGCTGTCGTGTGGTTTTTGAGTATTGTTGTTCCACACGCCCATGTTTGGGGTGTCATATGGCTAAGGCCATGATTAATTAATATATCTATAATTTCATATATAATCTAATGAAAATTATAAACTGTTGTTTGGGATTATTTCATTGATCCAGGACCACCCTGTGGGTGCGATTCCCATGTTTAGCAATTTGGACAGGATACCCGAGGGTATACCTTCATATTATTATTCATTGAGTTTTCTTGAGAGAAAATGTGTATAATTGTTTACTTGTGTGTTGGGTAGGCCCGGTTTCTTGTTTATCCGGCGGGAAATGTTTCTCATGCTAGATTCCAAGTGTTTTTTTATCCTGGGAGCAACTTTACTAATGCATGTGGATAGTTTCTTTCAAGCCTAAGAGAATTATCTCATATGCATGAGGGAATTATTCATTATTCCTATGGGAAATCACCTGCGGGTTTTGATTCTGATTACCTGAGAGTTGGGATTTTCATGTCAGCGTACAACATTTACTTTGTATATTCACTGTGGTGATTTATTCTGTTTTACCTTCCAAGCTACAGAACATGCTTGGAATTAATAAATTATTAATAAAATACCAATGTAACTGGTAGAGGTAGTTACTTTTTAGTAATTCTTAGTTACTGCATTTTATTATGGCACACTGTTGTTGAACATTTTCACTGGAAGTTTGGCATGGGCCTTTGGTGGTTGCCTAATGGGATTTATTTCTAACACCTTTTTTGGGTCATGTCTTGGGTCCAAAAAGATTATATTAATTCATATGTAGATAGGGGTAAGGGTCCCAATACATGTACTTGATGGTTACAGAGGAGTAGGAGAGCATGGGATGAAGGCTAGGCTTGTGATGCTGCAGAGTTCTTGATGCGCTTTTTCATTCTACTTTGCTATATTTTCCCCTTGTATTGTATTGTTTTAGATTGTGGTGTATCTATTTTTGGCATATTTCTTGGACTTAAGGATATATGTCATAATTATATATTACTATTGTTCATTTCATTACTTCAGTACTTTGTCCATTTCAGAATTGGAATTTTTTACTACTTCGAATTTTGTATTCTTGTAATTTGGTCCACTGTGTTACACATTGATAAATGAGGGCATAGTATCACCACTATCAGACCTAGGCCCCCACTTCTAGACGACAACCTCTGGTGTTTGCGGAAATGTTTTTGAGATTATGTGACCAACCGGGTACAGGGAACCTGTTGAGTGGCACCCGGATCTGATACCTTACAATGTGGTATCAGAGGGTTTCTAATCATTGACTTATTGTTTTGATCCTATATTCAGGGATATGACAAATATATATTTGGTAAAAATCTATTCCAGGGAGTATCTAACTTGTGTACTAGGAAAAGCCAATCTACCTCGTGTTGAAATTAAACTGATATTACACTTTACAGTTGATCTGATTTTTACCATTGGGTGACACACTTGTGGTGTGTTGTTTATATTTTTATACCTAGGCTATATTTAGTTGAAACACGATGAGATGATGGTATGCCAACTCATGCATCATTTAGGCACATGTTAGAATCACATGTCATGCATAGTTTCCATACCATATAGGTGCATTAGAAATTGCATGTTTTTGGGATAAATGTTGTGCTAGGAAATTCATGATGTTTTTATAGATGCCTTGGAAAAATATCTTCTATTTTATAGGGTATTTCAATGTGATGTTTTGTAGAATTAATACCAAACAATGGTTCTTGAGGAGTATGGGCCCTCAAATACCAGAATTTGGTGGACCATTGACCTGATACTTTGTTATAACATGTATAAGATTCCAAACATTGATTCATGGGGACTATGGGACCTCATTGATTGGAATTTGGATGTTAGGTGTTGGTTTAAGTGTTTTTCTGGGCTACAGAAAAGCTTCAATGGCTTACTGTCCAGAAAAACCAAGAATACACGACATGTAGTTTAGACTACATGCCATGTACTCTTCTGTTCGGGAAGAATTTCAGAAATTTTTTGTACATGCCATGTACAATAAGTACATGGTGTGTAGTTTCCACCCGTGTCATAAGTCATGTGGGAAGAAACACGGGATAGTGAAAACTTTAGGGAACATGTCGTGTGCCATTTATACATGCCGTTTTGTATTGAACATATGTTCACCATGTAACTAACAACACGGGTGGAGAAATCTGAGCTTATACATGCCGCATCAATAAGGAACACGTCGTGTAGTTTGACCAGGGGATATGGCCATGTAACTAACAATCACGGGTAGGTGTTACCTCTTCATAAAAATGCCGTGTTCCTGAGGGACACGCTGTGTAGTCTTGAACGGTGATAGGTCATATGGACTAGGTCGTGTGTCTGGAGAAACAAGGTTGTGTAAAGGCCGCATTCAGGTGTAACACATCATGTAGTGTCATCCAAGTAGTCAGTAGTGTAATAAACAACACGAGTTGTTGGAATCTATGCCGTACACACCGTGTCTATCTGGGACATGTCGTGTAGTGTGAGCTGTTTACCCAGCCGTATAACGAACAACATAGGTCGGTGAATCTCATCTGGCACATGCCGTGTATACCTTATACCCTCCATGTAGTCTCGTTCATAAGAGATTCGTGTGGCTAATACGTGTAGAAGGACTTGGGTATGTGAAGAAAATTTGAGAACACACCATTTGTGTGGAAAACACGTTGTGTGTTTGTGGTGTTACATGACTAGTTCTGGAAGAGGTTCAGACCCATGTAAATGGTTTATAGGAACACATCGTGTAGTTATTATACACGCTGTGAAGTCCCATTTTGAAAAACAAGAATGTTTTCCATTCCTTATTTTGTTCTTATGTTCATAGTTCTTGATCCTTGATGATCTTATATAAAAAATGTGTTTCACCTTGTAGAGTCATGTCACGGAGATGACAAAGAGTTGTTCACCAGAATAGTAACAATGATTATATACTGGAGATGGTAGGCCATGGGATACCAATGGATCCTCCAGCAGAGCCATATGTGGTGCCAACCGTTATGCTAGACACGAGCACTAATGTGCAGTTCTGTGAAGGCTTCATGTGGTTCATACAGACCTTCCAGGGAGCACCGCCAGCTGCCGCATATATGAAAGAGCTGACACAGATATTCGAGCAGCATCATCTGCCTATATTTACAGGTTATGGCGGATCAAAATCTATGGAGACTTGGATGGGTTCTATGCATACTATTTTAGAGCATTTAAGGTTGAGGGTCAAGATCGCTACATACATGCTACATGATTCTACCAAGAGATGGTGGGATGTTACCACCCAGACTGAGCATCACAGAGATATGACGTTGGTTAGATTTCTAGGTAGTCTTCTATAACATTTTCCTCCCAAAAATGCTAAGGGTAGATCGAGCTCGAGAGTTCATGAATCCGCAGCAGGGGCTATGTCAGTAATGTACTATTATACCCGCATCATTGAGATACAGTTTATCACACCTACTTTGGTGGGAGATGAGGCGTTAAGGGATCAATGCTTTGAGTATGGTCTTCAGTATGACATCTTAGCATTGGTGATTGTTTTAGGCTTCATACAGTACATGCTATTGTGTACTAGACACTAATTACTGAGCAGAACATACGGGAAGCTAGTGGTGCAATCTAGGGCGGTTCGGCACCAATTTATGGTACTATTTATACAGGAAGGAGGAAGAGGCATATGGATTTCTCTCACAGTGGAAATAATAGACAGAGGAATTTTTCAGGTGGCTAGGTGATGTGCTAAAAGTGTGGTAAAGATGGGTACAAGAGACCTCGGTTAGCATGTGACCTAGTGGAGGCCCATATGGAAATAAGATAGGTCATCTACAATACTTTTTCAGAACATTTCCACTAGTGTCAAGTGAGAGGGCTTCTATGCAGACTCCATATGCGGTAGCAGGGCCATCAGCTTCTTACAAGTCATGGTCTTGGGATACATCGAGGTGTTCAGGACGAGGTGGTTATTGTGGTCATGGTAGCCAGAAACCAGGATCCCAGAGAGAGCAGGGCGGGTCAGCACAGGGTAGCCAGGCTATGTTGCAGGGTCGCGGCACTGGTCCGACATATGCAGTGCAACAGAACCAACAAGAGTTGGATCTCGGACCATCCACTGTCAGAGGTACTATTGTAGTTGCTTCTGCCTTATCTTGATTACATTTTTGATACAGGTTATACACATCGATTTATATCTGTTCCCATTGTAGAGAGCCTTGGGAAATGTTTTTCTTCTTCTTCTGATTTTATGACCCAAAACACTCGGTTGGGGATTAGAACGATTGACATGCATCAGTGCAGGGAGTGCCCCCTAGAGGTTGGTGGGTGTCACTTTATATGGGACCTCTAGGTCTTAGATATGACAGGATATGACGTCATTCTCAACATGGAATGTTTAGTAGCCTTTCATCCCATTTTGGATTTCTATCATCACATGTTGAGTTTCACATCACCAGAGTGCAGAAAGTTTCTATACAAGGGTGAATGGGATTTTTAGGCGAGCCGAGCTGGACCCGAGCATCGTTGGCATGGTGGAGTGACCCCCCAGATTATGATCTTATATCTGGATGACCAAAAAACATGTCAGAAGAATATCCCTCTAGTGGTTGATCATTTCATGGATGTCTTCCCGAATGTCTTTTCAGGTCTACCTCTGGAGCGATAGGTGGATTTATCTATTGATCTTGTGACAGGACCTACACCGATTTCTATTCCCCCTTATAGGATGGATACACCAGAGTTGCAGGAGCTCAGTAATATGTTGATGGAGTTATATGCAATGTGTCTCATCAAACCTATTACTTCTCCTTGGGGTTCGTGTGTCATGTTTGCGAAGAAGGTGGACGGTACCCTCTGACATTGTGTGTATTATCGGAATTTGAACCAGTTGACGGTCAAGAATCAATATCACTTTCCAAGGATTTATGGTATTCTTGATAAAATTAGATGAGCATGAGTGTTTTCAATGATTGACATGAGTTCTGGATTTCATCAGTTACACGTTAGACCATCAGACATACCGCTTATAGATTTTCGGAGCAGATATGGTCTATACGAATACTTGGTCATGTCGTTCGGACTCATAAACACACTAGTAGTTTTCAAGGCATAGCTGAATCATGTGTTCCACCCTTATCTTGATTCTTTTGTTGTAGTCTTCTTGGTTGATACCTTGGTGTACTCTCACACTCTAAAAGACCATGATACCCATCTTGAGATCATTCCGAGTACATTGACAGAGCATCTGCTATATGCTAAGCTCTCCAAGTGCCACTTTTGGATGGACCAGATACACTTCATGGGTCATATTATCATAGATGAAAGAGTTGATGTAGACCCAAATAATGTGAGAGAAGTAGTTTCATAGGACCATTTTAAGAACGTGTTTGAGATAAAGAGTTTCTTGGGGCTGTATGGTTACTACACGGGATTTATACAGAACTTCTCTTGCATAGTTGTGTCGTTGATGGGTTTGACTAAGAAGGGTGTGATGTTAATTTGGTCTGAAGATTGTGAGACAACATTTCTAGAGCTTAAGTGAAGTTTGACATCCCCACGAGTCCTGATAATTCTAGAGAAAGGGATGTGCAATACATTTTACTGTGATACATCAGGTATTGGGATGGGAGTAGTTTTGGTGAAGGGAAATCGAGTAGTTTCAAACGGGTCTCGGTAGTTGAGGCCACATGAGAGGAATTTCATGATGAATGATCTCATGTTTGCTGCATTTGTTCATGTGTTATGCTTTTGTTGACATTATCTATTGGGAGAACATTTTGTGGTCTTCATAGACCACAAAAGTCTAAAATACAACTTTACATAGTGTGACCTGAATATGAGACAGTGAAGGTGGATTGAATACCTTCAATCCATCAAACTTGAGTTTGCTTATACACATAGTAAAGGTAACGTAGTTGCTGATGCACTGAGTATGAGGACTCTGTTACAGGCAGTTCAGGAGGCCAACACTGAGTGGAAGCTCATGGCTTTGTTCTCTGAGATGCATTTAGAGGTTCACGATAGTCCGGGGCAAACATATGTCTATTACTTAGTTGGGACTTCTACGCTCTTGGATAGAGTGAGGATAAGACAACTATATGATTCAGAAGTCTTAGTTATATGGGAGTTGGTGGTAAGTGAGGACCCTCCTGGTGGTTGGACAATAGGAGATTATGAGGTACTGCATATCAATGGATGAGTATGGGTTCCATGGGATATACATGAAGAATTGATGCAGGAGTATCATGCTTCGGAATGGATAGTTCATCCTAGAGTCACCAAGATGTACCTTGACTTGATATGTTAGTATTTTTTTTCCAGGAATGAAAATAGAGGTAGCTGGTTTTGTTAAAAGATGTTCCAGTTGTCAGAAGGTGAAGACAGATCATCAAAGGCCCGCCAGACTATTATAATAGTTACCCATTCCAGAGTGGAAATGGGTTGATATCACGATGGATTTTCTGATTGTGTTACTGAGGTCTCCTAGAGGTAATGATGTTGTTTGGGTTTTTGTGGATAGAATGATGAAGGCAGCTCACTTTTTTCTGATCAAGGAGTCTATCGGTGTTGATGAGAACATGAATATGTATATCCGAGAGGTTGTACATCTTCATGTAGCCCCTTGTTCATTCATTTCATATATGGACACTCATTTTAATTCATGTTTTTAGTAGAGTTTTGATAGGGAACTGGGTACACAGGTGCTTCTGTGAATGGATTCCCACACTCAGACCGATGGCTAGTCAGAGCGAACAATACAGGTTCTAGAGGACATGTTGTGTGCATGCGTCCTAGACTTTGGGGTCTCTTAGGAGAAGCACATACCCCAGGTCGAGTTTGCCTACAATAACAGTTTTCAGGAAACCATTGAGATGGAACCATATGAGTCTTTATATGGTAGGCCAGACCGATCAACTTTGTGCGGGTTGGAGGCAAGTTAGGTATCATTACTGGGAACACGTCTTGTGTAGGAGACATTTTAGCAGGTCTATTTGATACAGAATTGAATGGATACTGCACAGTCTCATCAGAAATCTTACGATAATCACTATAGATGACCCTTGGAGTTCGTGGTCAGGGATCAAGTTTTCTTATGTGTTTCACCGAGGTTGGGATAAAGGTATATTAAGAGACATGGTAAACTGTCCCCGAGGTACGTTGGACCATTTGAGAATCTAGAGAGAGTTGGGATGATTGCTTATCGGTTTCAGTTAACATAGAGGTACCGGGCCATTCATGATGTCTTCCATGTATCTCGGCTACGCCGTTATCACTCAGACCCATCTCACATTTTTCAGACAGAGGAGGTTGAGCTTCCGGTCGATGCACCCTTTGAGAAGCATCTGATTCGTATTATTGATCCGAGCATGAAGGTTCTCCGATGTTGGTAAGTTCCTCTCATACGGGTGCTGTAGCAGCATGGACAAGTGTAAGACGAACCCTGGGTGCATGAGACCGATGTACATTCTCAGTGGCCAGAGTTGTTCTGAGCTTTATCTTTAACCCCATTGGAAGGGTAATTCAGGGATGAATTTATTTAAGGGGGAAGTTTATAAGAACTCGATTCTTCTTCTTGAGGTATGAGTTTCTTATTTTTCTTTTTTTTCATTAAGTGTTTTTTGTGAAAATAAAGAAAATGGGGATAACTCTCCAATTTTTGGGGTACACGCAATGTACTTTTCCAAATGTCATGTACTTTGGTCGTGTGGGATTAGTATATAGGGTGTATAAGGCTTTTAGTGAAAAAAGGCGTAAAAACAAACTACATACTTTGTAATTATTATTTACACACTATGTAATCTGTCAGAATGTGAATATAAAGGTGGTGGAAGCAACCACCTACAAAGCGAAAATACATGTCGTTTATTTAGAAATACATGCCATGTAATAATTTCTATATATGAACAGTGTGAAGGTGAAATGTAGCCACTAGAAAAATAGTTAAATGATGTAAACTACATGTCGTGTACCTGAGATTACATGCCGTGAAGTTTTTATTTTTCAATTACAATATGAAGTAGCCTCATAATTCATCAAAGGAGCCAATGGACGCCTTTTGTGCACTGGGAGAGAAGGCTAGAGCTTGGAGAAGCTCCTGACCATACACCAGAAATCAATTTTTTCCATAGTTGATCTTGTTTGAACAGTACGAGTAAGAAATTACTTCTCCTTGAGCTATTCATACCAATTATTTCCCAAGTGGATGTTATTTGGGATTGAATGGGTTTTCATTTAACCCAGATCAACGATGAACTTGTTCATTTCAGAAGACGTCGTTTGTGTATATCGATCAGTAGAGATCGAGGTATGTGTTCTGATGTTTAATTCCAACTGTCATGTGGTTTTTGAGTACCATTGTGCTATATACCCATGTTTGTGGTGTCGCATAGCTGATTCCTTGATTAATTAAGATCTCTCAAATTTCATAGATAGTCAGATGGTAATTATTAATAATTGTTGTAAATTATTGCTTGGATCCATGGCCACCCCATGGGTCAGGTTCCCGTGTTTAGCAATTTAGCCAGGATACCCGAGGGTATGCCTTGATTTTATCATGATTTGAGTATTCCTAATAGGTAATGTGTATAATCATTTACTTGTGTGTTGGGTTCGACCTAGTTTCTTGTTTAGCCCAAGGGCCATGTTTCTCGTGCCTAAGGGCATGTCTTTGTTTAACCCGAGGGAAACATTTCTTATTCCTTTGTGTAGTTTCTACCGTGCATGAGGGCATTATCTCATACACCTGAGGGAAATATTAATTATGCATGTGGGCAATTACCATTGGGTTTCCATTCATATTACCTAAGGGTATGGATTTTCATGTCTCCAGACAATATTTACTTTGTATATTCACTATAGTGATTTATTCTATTGTACCTCCCAAGCTAAAGCGCAAGCTTGGAATTAATAAATGATTTATAAAATTCCAATGTAATTGGTAGAGATAGATACTTTGGAGTACTTCTTAGTTACTGCATTTTATTATTACACACTTTTGTAGCACATTTTCAGTAATAGTTGGAAACGTGCCTTTGGTGGTTGCCTACTGGGATTTATTTCTCACACCCAGCATGGGTCATGTCTTGGACCCAAACAGATAATATTGTTGGTGGTGTAGAAAGGGGAAAGGGTCCCTATACATTTACCTAATAGTTGCAGAGGATTAAGAGAGCATGGGACCAAGCCTAGTCTTTCGATGCTGCTGAGTTCCTCCTACGTTGTTTTATACTGCTCTGCTGTATTTTTCCCTTGTATTGTATTGTTTCAAATTGCAGTGTGCACTGTTTTGGCTTCTTTATTAGAATTTGGGATATATTGCATCATTATAGATAACTATTGTTCTTTTCTTTACATCAGTACTGTGTCCATTTTATCATTGGTATTTTTTACTGTTTCTGCATTTGTATGCTTGTAATTTGTTCTGCTGCGTTACAATTTGATAAATGAGGGAATAGTTTCCCCACTACCAGACATAGGCCCTTGCTGCGAGTTGGTTGCCTCTGGCGTTAGGGGAAATGAACTTGAGTTCATGTGACCAATCGGGTTCGGGGCACCCATTGAGTGGCACCCAGATCGGGGACATTAAAATTTCAAATGTTCATCACATGTTTTATTATTATAATGATTAATTTTGGCATGTCGAAATTTTTTATATATGTACCGAATTTTTTATTATTAAAATGTTAAATGGAATCATACGTTTTCATAAATTTCGCTCGATAATAGAATAATTTTTTTAATTCATTAATTAGATTTTTTTATCATCCCATTATTCAATATTATTCTCATTTGATCTACGTCTGAGTATTAATTTTATCAGGGTTGGGATTTCTTCTATGGTGAATATCATTAAATAATGGAATAGTGTATTATATTAAAATGTTTTGTAAACAGAAATATCGAATTTTGTGGAAAATATATAATTTCAACATGACTTAAAATTCTTATTAAAACCTTATTATAAATTTAATAAATTATAAAAAAAGTATCACGAAGATTAAGAAATATGAAATAGTATATATAAATCTTGAAAATTTGGTTTTTTATGATATATGGTGTTATAAAATACAACATCAACCCATATATTTGATAAAATACTAACATGTTACATATAATTTAAAACTCATTGAAATAATGTTTCATGTGATTTCCAATAAACCAATTTAACATAATTCTCTTTCACCAATTTATTATAATCAAATAGATTTTCAATGGTATTATTAAAAAAAATATTCTCTATCTTCTAGAATATAATTTATATCACCTCTCAATCAAGTTTAATACATTTAAATCTTAATAATATCATTGGATTTTGACTTAATATGTTATTTTTTAATGAATTATCATTTAAAAAAATTCCTCAATTTTTTGAAAATATTTGATTATTAAAAAAAAATTGTAGGATCAATTCTAAATTAGAGTTCAATTATTTTCTATTCATTTTTTCTTTATAAGTAATTCATAATTTTTTTTAATATAGTAAATTTATCATTATAATTATATTATTTATTCATAAATATTATTAGTATGTGACCATGAAATCCTTCCTTCACTCATTCTCATTCCTCATCAAATGATGACCCTATATACTTTAAAGTAAAATTGTTAATGATGTATTTGTTTCCTATTATATTTACATTAATGAATATTATACCATTTTAAAAAATAATAAAAATTAATCCTCAAATATATTTTTATTTCAAAATATTTTATATCTTATTTTTGATTATTATAAAAACCATCCCAAAAGTGAAAAGTATTTCCCTATTTAAAATAAAGAATTGAGCTTCCATTGTCCAATACTTTGACACACATCACTCATTTATATAAAAAATAAATGTGTTAGTCAAAATATCTTTTAAAATATATAAACTTTTTATTTCAAATGTGACATATTTGGTTCAATATGATTTAGTAATTTTTAAAAATATAATTTAGTATCATTATTATATTTTAATTTTCTCCATAATGTTAATCCTTTCATCATCTTATAAAAAAATAAAATATTGATTTTATATGTTTTGAAAAAATATAATTTTTTACTTAAGAATAATAGTGATATTTACATCAATCATTCATTGCATAATTATGATGACTTTGTCCACCACCATGGTATCCTTAGAAAATTCATTATAAAATCAAATCAAGTGAATTATTTTTATTTCATAAATGAATAAATCATTTAACTATTAATAGTAATGGATATAAGTATTTTTAATGTGAATAAAAAATATTTTTATTAATAAATCATAGAATATATATAATAAATTATAGTTGTTATATGGTTTTTTATAAGTTCCATTGAAGATGTTTTTATTTAGAAAAATTATTGAATCCTTCTCCAAGAATGAAAAATGTATGAAAATTTATTTTATCCAATCAACATCAAAAATATTAAATAATATTTTATTGTATTATCATATTTTGAAAATATTTTATTGTTTTTTAGCAATTTCATAAATTTCCATAATAAGTGAAAATATATATAGAACAATTATTCTCTTCTATATCTTGAAACCCATTATATTGAACATGTGATCACTATTCCCATTTCCTTTTAATCAACATTTTCATTGATATATTTGATATAAATTATTTTATAAATAATTAAAAACACAAAATACTCTTGAAAATACATTTAACTAATTATATTAATATATAATAATAAAATAAATAAATTAATAGACCAATATTCTACACTGATTCCATCTGATGGGACTAAGTGATTATATCCAATAACAGGTGTTTTTAATAAGTGGTTACAAAAATTTGAAAATATTGAACAATTAATATAGACATTTTCTAATGAATATTATAAATAAATGGTAAAGTGAGTGTATGAGACTAGATTTGGAGTTAAGGCACAAGGAACAATGGATTTTTAAATGTTTCAGTTACTATTGTTATCGAGTTAAAATACTTGGTGACTAATGATTATTAAATTATATGATCATTCATATCATAATAAAAATAATCATAATTTGTAGACAAAATAATATGTTATGGATCTTACTATTTCCGAAACATTCTTTATAAGAATATTCTATTATATAAACTTTAGGTAACAATGTCATGCTCGTTAGGAATTTGTATCATGGGTTTAGCCACTTTTTACCCATTAATACTTCCACAAATTATTCATTTATTTCTATATAGTATTTATAGTATAATCCATAACTGTTTAACATCTAACACCATCCAAATTATGTTGAATAAACCCTAATTTTTCTAGAGCTCTTCTCTATGATACCATGGTTTTGTGTATTATGATGTGATTTTCAGATAAAAAATAATGGATTTTATTTCCTTAAAATTTTCAATTGTATCACGAAATTTATTACCATGATTTACCTATATTTTGATGTTTGCGTTGGAACTATGTCATAGAATTCTCGTTTTCTTAAAAACAATTAGCAAAAATATCATGTTAAATGTTATCATTGTGTGAGATTCTATAATATGTCATGGAAAACATAACGAGTGATGTCCCCAGCTCTCATAGGCATCCCTGCCAAAAAAATTCATGGCCCTCCATCATATAGAGACACCATCCCTACTATTTCATAGATTCAGTAACATTATAAAAATCTTATTTAATATCACTTAGTATATATGAATGAGTTTAATAATTTATCATAGGCACATAATAACAATGTTCTAAGATAATAATAACACTATTATTCCTTTCACAATAGGAAAATTTTATTCATCTATATTATTACATAGATCCGATTTTCATTAAATAGATCGATAAACTACTATTTTCATAATTAAAATACTAACACACATTCATGAGCCATGAATTAAACTCCACATATATCTATTCATAACATTATCCAAATGTGTGAGTAATTTAACACCAATTCCTAGGGTAGAATGATTATTTTTAACGTTATTTGGGTTTAGGTCAATTATATATCGTCATTTATCGATTTAGTTTAACTCAATAAATCTTATTATTTTTATAGTTCGTGAGGGATATTCAATCTCTATGACTCATTAATCACCCCAACCATTAATGGTTATTCTATATAACATAATGAATATTTACATAATTTAAATTTATATAAGGATTTTATTTGGGATGACATATTTGATATAAATTTCATATATTAATAGATAATTTATCTCATTGCTTTGTTATAAACTCATTAATGAAACATTAATACGGTATAATGTTGTTTCTGAATGTTCACAATATAAATCACCTTACTATATTTCCATATATTAATTGATTGGTAATTAGAACTCCTACTCTGAATTAAATTAATCATGTAACATCATTATATAAGACTTATCAACCTCAAAAATGAGAAATAGTTCATCAATCAACCCTATAGAAAATTTATTTATTCAAAAACGATATACCAAAATTATATGGAATCATATATTTTATGTCCTTTAAATATATTAATCAATAACTCATATAGCCATCAAAGAAGAAATAAATTAAAATGAAAATTTTTATTGAGTTTAGGGTCATACACTATTTTCAGTAGTCATTACTTGATAATAAGTACATATCTATGGGTGATGATATGAAATTCATTTTTCACAAATGAGTATATATGTTGAGTATAAAAACATTCAATGCATCAGTTCTACAATGCGAATTGATGTGTATTTCCAAACAGGAATATGAAGTACAAAATAATATGATCATTTTTTACAAAATGAAAAACAGTGATTTATTTAATACAAAATGTTTATAACAAATATATTGGTTACACAAATAAATTTAATCACCCCAAACCCACACACATTTATCATGAGTGTATTCCACATTGTATTGGATAATATGATACTAATAGGTATATGAATCCATATATACCCACTAAGATGGGTGGTGAATATGTGAATCAATTTATATTACATTATAATAGTTAAATAACATAGTTACATGGAAATGGTATTAGATTTTATTCATATAGAACATACCTACATAATAATTAAGCACACAATAGTGGGAATAATGAGTTTAAATGTATTAAGATACAATCTAAATTTCTAAATCCTTGCAAAAATATCAAAATTCCAAGGTCGAAAGATTAAAAAATCATTATGTGTATAGAAGATGTAACACCTTGACCCTATCTCATTAGATTGAGGAGGTGGTGAGGGATACATGGCCTCAACCGACGTTCCCAAGAAGCCAAATGCTGGCAATAAATGCCGAGGGCTTCATGTTCAAATTGGTGCACGATTTTTCCTTAAGACAAAACCAACCAAACCATCTATTAACCACCACTATATGATTCATTTCAATAAAAAATTCCCACATGAATCGTCATAAGACAACCAAATTGCTCCACCATACAACCCAAATCCAAAAAACAACACCATATTAGAGTACTATGCTGAAGACCAAAAAACAAATCACCACGTACCATGATACCACAATAGCTCTACACCAAACTCCAAGCTCCAAGCTCCACCAATAAATCATAATGCACCACTAAAGGAGTGTGATCCCTTACCTTTTCCCATGTCACGGTATACATCATCTGCAAAGACACCAATGTTCCAATGCAGGGGGTGAGTACTAAAACTCAGTAGGATTCCTCCAAATGACTTCCCTACACAGTCCGCTAGGATAAAACCTTTAGCACATTTTTATAAAATAATTTTTATAAAATAATCACAAGTGAAAACATTACCATAATCCATCATACCCTTAACTATCCATCTCAATCAAACCATGCAACCAAGGGAAATCCAACCAAACATTTCACAAGCCATTTCATCATTCACACACTATCACAATAATTTTCAACTTGCAATGTAATGCACAATAAAAAAACCAAAACAACCAAATAGTGGAGCTTCCGTCCAACCTATTCACCCATTCACACCTAGTGGTACTTCTCAACCATAACCAAACTATGGAGCTTCCGTCCAACCTGTTCACCCATTCACACCTATTAGATCTTCTCGTCCACTTATCCTTTGATCGTGGCCCTTCCATCCATTATCCATCCACTTCATATAGTGGTACTTCTCGCCACATCAACAAAATATTCACATCCAGCCATAAATAAGCATATGTCCCACCAAGGTCACAACAACTTGTAATAAAAAAATTCCATCTCATACCAATCCCCTTCAATAAATCTTCCATTTATTGAAAACCATTTTCATTTCCAAACCACATTAGATAAAAACAACATCTTTATTGAATACCATTTTCCAAAATCCATTTTCCCAAACCAATCTCTACAACCCAATTTAAATCTTTATTTTAAATTCCACAATAATAGAATTTCACCATAATGCCCCCTTTTCAAAAAAAACATCCAAAACATCACCCATGGGATATCCAATCAATTTTTCACATCAAACAAAAATTAATTAAAAGAACAACAAATTAAGTGTAATCAAAACTATTAGCTCTATCCAAGTGGATACGAGAGAGAATACACCTACCTTTAGGGTTCTCGAGAAATCGACCCACAAGCAACCGCACCTCAAATCCTGCTAACGCACCACCGAAACCTCTCCAGATCCCTCTCTCTAGCACTCACAATCCCTAAAATCAACATCCAAGGAAACCAAAACCCTAGATATGTACACAAAATGTTTAGATCTAGAAAACCTAGAGACATGGAGATGATGATCTAGAGGAAAACAAAAATAAACGAAGAGGTTAGACTTACCTGGGAGAAAACACCTTCAAAACACCTTGAATCCTCTTCGATTTACATCCAAAACATGTGGGAGATCAACCTCAACCCTTGACAACTCGAAATCCCATGTGAGGATCGATTGGGATGGTGGTGGGAGAAAAATTAGGCAAGACAGAGGGAGCCTGGATTTAAAAACCCTCCTTTTAAGTGGCTTCATAGTTAACCCGCACGGTTTGAAAAACCGTGCGCTAACCGTGCGCACAGTACTATCTAGAGAGGAGGGGTCCACATGGTTGCCTCACATGGTTTGTCAAACCATGCGTAGGTCGTGAAAAGACTATCGTCTAACCCTACACGGTTTCCTGGAGCACCCGCAAGGTTTCCCTTAGACGTGCTTAAACTATGCACCCATAGAAAAGCCTCCAAAATCATCCAAAACCATTCCAAAATCTCCCAAACTCTTCCCAAATCATCCCATGGAAATTAAAAACATAAAAATGTGTAAAAAAGGCTACATACCTCAAACCAGGAGTGATATATTCTCCCCACCATTTGAATTTCTGTCCTCGGAATGTAGTGAACCCACCCTTTGATGAAAGAGCTCGGGCCACTGCTTGACCATATCTTTCTCCCACTCCCAAGTCTCCTCTTGAATCTGACCATGCTGCCGGAATACTCAAACTAAACCGAAGATTTTACCACACAAGACATTTTCTTGCCTATCTACAACACACACTGGCACGTGCACCAACGAAGCATCCAGTTCTAGTTCAACATGATCTCATCGAATCACATGGTCCCGATACAGATGATACTTTTTCAACTGTGACACACGAAACACATTATGAACCACACTGAACATAGTTGGGAAAACTAAACAATAATCCACCACACCAACTCGTTCAAAAATATTAAAAGGACCAATATACCAGGGAGATTACTTTCTCTACATCCCAAACAGTTGATATCCCAACCTAGAAGAGTTCATCAAGAAAACAAGACCACTCACCTTGAACAACAACAGCCGTCGACGATGATCCACATAAGATTTCTGAAGAATCTGAGACGTCTCCATTCACTTTCTGATCAGCATGACCTTCTCTATAGTCTCATGGACAAGGCTCGGTCCAACCATCGAGGACTCACCTATTTCCACGCAACATAGTGGAGAACAACATGGTCTCCCATACAACGCTTCAAACAGATCCATATGTACGGATACCTGATAACTGTTATTGTAACAAAAACTCAACCAACGACAAGTGCTTCTCCCATGAGCCACCATAATCAATGACACAAGCCCGCAACATATCATCCAGAGTTTGTATCGTCCTCTTGGATTGACCATCCTTCTGAGGGTGATCGCCATACTCGTGGTCAACTTAGTTCCAAGGGTTTTCTATAAGGATTTACAGAAATGAGATGTAAACCTTAGATCTCTATCAGATACGATCGAAACCGGAACACCATGCCTCTTTACCACCTTCTAGATATAGATTTTGGACAGATCCTTCACCAATATGAGATTCACGAAATCGAATGACATGGGCCAACTTTGTTAGCTGATCCACTATCACCCATTTGGAATCGTGCTTTCTAAACATTCTTGGGATACTTGTGACAATATACATCCCTATTTTCTGCCACATCTAAACATGGATTGGTAAAGACTTCACTGTTATTGTTGGCCTCTGATGTTCTGACTTGAACTGCTGACATGTCAAGCATTTCGGAACAAACGCAGCCACTATACCTTTCATACAAGCTGACCAGAACTTCTCTTTAATGCAATATACATTTTCTGAATTCCAGGATGAACAACCCATCTAGATTGATGATACGCCTTGAGAATATCCTTCTGAAAAGAAACTGGTACAACCATCCAATTTGAAAAACATAAAACTGAATCTCCATTCAGTTTTCAACCCTCAATGGTCTCCCCACCATTGAGTCTCGAACCCTTGGTCACACACTCAGAATCAGATATATGTGCCCCTTTCACCAAGACACCAAAGTCATGAATCAAAAAAAATAGAAAAAAGACTACTCCATCACCATGTTACTCACATTCTAATCGTATATCATCTATATCCAACATCAACTGTCCCTAGTCCGATGCATGTTTCACCATCTGAGCATATGATTTTCTACATAATTCATCTGCCACTATATTTCCATTACCTGGTGTGTACATTATGTCAAAATAAAACATCTGGAGATATTCCATCCATCTCTTTTGCCTCATGTTCAAATCCCATTTTGAGAAAATGTGCTTCAAGCTCTTATGATCTATATATACTGTGAATTTCTCATCGAAGAGATAATGGTGCCACACTTTCAAAGCATGCACCACTGCTGCCAATTCCAAATCATGAGTTGGGTAGTTCTTATCATACACTCTCAACTTCTGTGAGCCATATGTAACCACATGATTCCATTTCATGAGAAATCACCCCAACCCTGATCCTGATGCATCACTATACATCATGTAC
The DNA here is from genome assembly GCA_963277665.1 of Viscum album. NCBI lineage: Eukaryota > Viridiplantae > Streptophyta > Magnoliopsida > Santalales > Viscaceae > Viscum > Viscum album. The sequence goes on from OY728136.1 coordinate 1,883,507,540, forward strand.
ACTTTTCGTGGTTCTTGAAAAACCAAGATTGGTGCTGATGTAAGGTGACCATTTAGATCTTTGAAAAACTGTTGATATTGTTCATTCCACTGGAATGGAACAATCTTTCTTGTCAAATATGTCATCGGTGAATCGAAAGGTGAAAAATCACGAAAAAATGCCAAAAATACCTAGCTAGACCAAGGAGAATATGTATCTCAAACACATTCTTTGGAATTTTCCATGAGATAGGAGCCTCTACCTTTTTTAGATCCACTGAAACAACTATTTCAGAAATCACATGGCCAATAAAAATAACTTACTGTATCAAAAAGTCACACTTTGACAATTTGGGATTCAACTGTTGATCCCTCATGATCCCCAAAACTATCGCCAAGTGCAGCTGATGCTTTACCCTTGTCATTGAAACCTCCAGAATATCGTCTACAAACACCACCACAAATGAATCTAGATATCTATAAAATATCTGATTCATCAATTCCATGAACACCACTGGATAATTCGTTAGATCAAAGAGTATAACCACATTTTCATAATGTCCATATCTACTTCTGAAAGCTATTTTACGAATATCGTCCTTCCTCACCCGCAATTTATGATATCCCGACCACAGTTTGATCTTAGAGAACCATTGGGCTCCCCTCAACTGGTCGAAAAAGTCATCAATTCATCGAAGTGGATATATGTTCTTTATCGTAAATTGGTTAATTATAAGATAATAAATATAGACCCTCAATGTTCCATCCACCTATTTCACAAACAACAATGATGCTGCCCACAGGGACGTGCTAGGCCAGATAAATCCTTTTTTTCTAACTCTTCCAAATGGACTTTCAATTCCCGCAATTCAGTAGGGGCCATCCAATAAGATGGAAGGGAGATAGGATTGGTTCCCTAAAGGATATAAATCATAAACAACACTTCTTTTATAGGAGGTAACCTAGATAATTCATTAGAAAAAACATCCATTAACTGATCAACCACTTCTGGAAGAACACTCTACTCAACACCCATTACTGATTCCAACAAATATAAGACCAACCAATGCGATAACGTTCCCACAGCTAGTGCCAAAAAAACCCATTGCACCCTGCGTTTTATTACACTCTCCTCTAAAGAGATGTATAAAACTACCCTATGTCGTAAAATCAATTGTTCATGCATCACAGTCAATGTGAGTGTTAAGCACCACCAACCAATCCATTCCCATGATGACATCATTCTCATCCATCTCAAGCACTCATAAATTCCACATTAGCTCAACCTCGCCCACAACGATACAACATGCTCTAAATAAGAAGCCTCAACACTCTCTTCGACCTAGAGGAGTTTGATGTTTTAAAACCGAGGGCATCATTTATACCCTTAAACCCAATAAATCAACCACACGTGTAGCAATTAAAGAGTGTGAGGCACTCATATCAAACAACACTTGAATCAAGGTAGAATTTATATGAATGGTACCTCACACCGTGCATGGACCCGACTGATCGCCCACCATATCGTGATCATCTCTAAACACATGTTTACTTGCCACAACTTTCTCTTTATTACATTGCTTATGCGTTATGGTATCCCAAGAATCACTATGACAAACTTTACTCTACTGACGATGGCTGTGCTGTTGTCCCCTTCTCACCGAAGCATACGACATCTGCGATCCCTGAGATGTTTCACGCACACCCGACTATGGAGAATTCTGAAAATAACACTGTAGATTCCCCATCTTCTTATAATTATGACATGATCAAGGTTGTTCAGTACATTCTCCCTTGATGTGGCTCGTCGAACCACACTGAAAACATCCTGGTTTGCTCTGGGGATTTAGAGGAAGATTCACTGATCCTGTCGTCAGATTATTTTCCATACTCCCGCCCTTTGAAAAAGTGTCCCTCCACCATTTGAACCCAGAATTAGAGTTCCCACTATACCACAATGGTACCAAAATGATTCCTCCGCCCGCCGTTCCCAACAGATCTCGCTCATCCACCGAGGCTCTATTAACCATCTCTGTGTAATCATCTATACACAATACTTCTATCTTTGAACGGATTTATTTCCTTAACCCTGATTCAAAGATCATTTCCTTCAACAATGTTCTTCCCACCACCTTTGGTGAAAACCTCACTGAGTTCATAAACATAGTTGTATACTCCATCACAGACATATGCTCTTTCTTCAAACTGATGAAATCAATCGTACACTGAAATCTGAACGTATGTGGGTTTAATTGTTTATTAATAAATTCCTCAAAGCCTTCCAACGTCACACCCTGGTCCGTCCATGCTTGGAATACCAACTACAACCACTAAATAGAATGTTCTACCAACATATACATCACCATATTCAGTTTTAACTCTACTGGTGTTCCTAGGAACTCGAAAATCATGTTCATTATATTCAACTACGATTTTTCCTTCTTCGGATCTGAATCACCCCTAAGAATGGATGGATTCTGCTTTTTAAACTGAACTTCTTGATTTTCATGCCTTGTTTCATCCATTTTATATACACTTTCCACATTTGGAAAGCTTTCACTATTCTCTCCACTAACTTTTAGTTCACCTGAGTCTCAAATGCAACCATGTTCTCATCGATCACTTCTTGTTAGTCTCTACGACGCCTACTCGGTGCTATTTCAATAAATAGAAAACAAACAACCATGATTCTCACTTTCATAGAAATCTATAATTCCCATTTCTATTGGCATTACACAACACTATCACAACAAGACATTCCACCTTTTCCACATTTTCCATGTTCCACAATTTTTTAATACCAAACCATTTTCAAAATGCCACCAGTTTCCATGTTTTCAATCCTTATGTTTTGAAAGCCAATTGAGAGTTTTCAAAATCCATATATTCATATCACATCATAAATAATTATACCCTAATGAAATATGCATCCAAAAGGGAATTCATTTCTACCATGCTTGCCCAACTCCTCTCATTGGCTACACCCATGACAATGAGATATCCAATTCCTATAAGTGTCTCCAAAACACTTCTGTACCCAACTCCCTGGTAACTTAAAGTTCAACAAAAAAGGGTTATCTATGTACATTTATACTATATATTCCATGTTCCGACAATACTATGCCTTGCTACCATCCCTACTCCTGTAATATACCACAATGAATGTCAACACCAAAACTAAGAATCAACTACAAAGGACCGAATAAGATGAAACCAATTGTAACGCCCAACCCCTACCTCATTTTCATGTGGTGGTGGTGAGGGATACTTGGCCTTAAGAGAACTTCACAATACTCCAATGGATGGAAATAAATGTCGATGGATTCATGATCAAATTGGGGAACACTTTTCCCTGAAGACAAAACCAAAAAAACCATCTAGTAACCACCACTATATGATTCATGTAAATAAAACATTCAAACTTGAATCCGCAAAAGACAACCAAATTGTTCCACCATACAACCCAAATCCAAAACAAACAACACAATATTAGAGTACTATGTGGAATACCAAACAATAAAGAAACATGTTCCATGATACCACCACATCTTTACAGAAACCACCAAGCTCTAAGCTCCACTAATACATCACATTGAACCACTAAGAGAGGGTGATGCATTAACTTTTCCCACAACATGGTACACAACAACTGCAAAGACACCAACAAGTAAAAGTAGCGGGTGAGTACTAAAACAATGTAGGATTTCCCCAAATAACATCCCTACACACGCCACTTGGATGAAATCGTTAGCAGATTTATATAAAAAAATTTATATAAAATAATCACAACTGAAACCATTACCATAAGCCATCATACCCTTAACAAGCCATCTCACACAAACCACGAAACCGAGGGAAATCCAACAAAACATGCCAGAATACATTTCATCATTCACACACTAGCACAATAATTACCAATTTTTAATGAAATGAACAAAAAAACAGCCAAAACAACCAAACGGTGGAGCTTCAGTCCACCCTCTTCACCCATTCACAACCAGTGGTACTTACTGACCACATCCAAATGGTGGAGCTTCTGTCCAACCCGTTCATCCATTCACACCTAGTGGATCTTCCCATCCACTTATCCATTGAAAAAGTCCCTTCTGTCCACTATCCATCCCCATTTTATAGTGGTACATCATGCCAAATCGACCAACCATTCCCATCAATCTATAAACAATAATATGATCCACCAAGTTCACAACAACATACAATCAACCAATTCCATTGCATACCAATCCACTTTAATAAATCATCCATTTATTGAAAACAATATTCCTTTCCAAAGCACATTTCAATAAAAAAGAACATCTTTATTTAAAAATAAAATCCATCAACCATTATCCCAAATCAATCACAACATATAATTTTAAAATCTCTATTTTAAAATCCACAATAATAGCATTTCACTATAAAACACCATTTTTCCAAAAAAAAAAACCAAAACATCACTCAAGGGATATCCATTCAATTTCTCACATCAAACCACAATTAATTATAAGAAATAAAAATTAATTGTAACCAAAACCATTAGCTCTAACAAATTGGAGTCAAGAGAGAAGCCACCAACATTTTGGGTTCTCAAGAAATCGACCAACAAGGAACTACACCTCAAATCCGGTGAACGCACCACTGAAACCCCACTAGATCCCTATCCCTTGCATTCACAAGCCTTAAAATCAACATCCAAGAAACTAAAAGCCTATACCTACACACAACTATTGTAGATCATGAAAACATATAGATAGGGAGATGTATATCTAGATGAAAACACAATGAAACCATAAGGAGAGACTTACCAGGGAGAAACCACCATCAAATCACCTTAAAACCTATTCGATTCGCTTCAAAAATTTGTTGGAGATCACCCTCAATCACTAAGATCCCGAAATCCCGAGTGAGGCTCGAGTGGGAGGTACTATGGAGAGGAATGAGGAAAGCTTGAGGGAGCCCAGATTTAAAAACCCTAATTTTTAGTGGCTGCACGGTTAACCCACACCATTTGATAAACTGTGCCCTAACCATGCACACACTACTGTCTCGAGCGGAGGGTTCCTCACTGTTTCCTCGCACAGTTTTACAAACCGTGTGCAAGTCGTGTGAATCCTAATGCCCCCATCACGGTTTCATGGAGCACCCGCACAGTTTTCCTTAGTCATGCTCAGACCGTGTACCCATAGAAAATCCTCCAAACTCATCCAAAACTATTACAATCTCTCCCAAACTCTTCCCAAATCATCCCATGAACTTTAAACACATAATTAGGCATAAAAAGCTACATACCACAAACCGGGTGTGCTATAGAAGAAAATCTTTTCCCTGACCTTCTTTTTTTATTAATTTATCATTAATGATGAAACATGATAATATAGTATTATAAATTTATCTTCATAGATGAATGAATATGAATAAAGAAACTAAAATAATTTTCAATTCACTGATTTTAAGGAATACCTAATCCACTATTATTTTTCATAATATTTCGTTATAAAATATTAGGTGAAAACTATCATTAGTTACCCAAAATATTAATCACATACTCATTGAGATATATTGTAGAATTTTAATGTTATAATTTTCCTATAGAAATCATTTTTTATATCTTAATTTTTTATACCATTGTTTCTCTCTTCCACATATATTGTATACACAATCATAACATCCAAGTGATTATAATTCAAGATATTAGTTTATGAATTTAATTTAAAATAGTTATTTAATTAATGTGGAACCTACATCATATTAATAACTTACAGAATCTCCCATTTTGAAAAAAGAAACATGTATATTCAATATCTAACTATTATTCTACGAAATATCCTCTTTCATTGGAATTTAAAAAATAAATTCAAACACATCATCCAAATACAACATCAAATTTCATTACTCCATTTTTTCTCCATTTGATCAGTATCAAAATATTTTTAAAATTTAATTTAAATTGGAAACATGGGGGATTTAGTGGGAGTATCCTTTCTATCATCCACAAAGAAATATGATCAAAAAAATTGACATAGACCATTTTACAAATTACATTGAGACTATAATAATTTCAATTTGAATATAAAACCATAACTTGTGTTACTATAAATTGTAGAAACATTGACACATCTAAAAGTATTAATTTTCATCAAGAGTTATTTCAATATGACTTCCTCTATTACAACATGACCTCTTGAAAGTTTAAATATAGAGAATAATTTATTGGTCATCGACACATCAATTTCAGAGTGTTTTTTGGTTTCATAATAAAAACTACCACCTAATCCAAATATCATGAATATTATTTATCAATTATTTCACATTGTGAAAATATTTAAATTAAATGATATATAAATTTATGAATCGTTAAATTTTAGTACCAAATAAACATGTTTCAACAATTAATATGTTGTGATTAGATTATTATTATAAATAAAAATTCAAAATTCTTTCCACATTACCATTATTCTTCAATAAAATTTCTATACATTCAAATTTACATCACCACATATGAATAATTTCAATTCCCATTAATTATAATGTGATTCATTTATAAATAATGATTTGTAATATATATTTATATGATTAAAATAAAATGAAACAACTACTTTTCAAAACATGTCCCCTTATAATCAAACGCAATAATGACAACTTTAGACAAAAGAATATTTATTTTAACATTAATCTCCCCCATTTCATTTATTTCAACTGTCGAACATAAATCCATTTTTTCATTAAAAGTGAATATTCATTATCTTTTTCATGTGATAACTCAGTGTAGTAATAACGAATAATTAATAACTACACCACATCTCCTTATGAGAGGCTAAAATACATTCACTTTTGAATATTCATCACCCATTTTCCTTCTCTTATTATCTTCTATGAACAACGGTTATATATGTTCCACCAAAACATTCTAAACATACATTAAAGAGAACAAATAAATTTACCTCCAAAATCTTTAAAATATACATTTCTAAAAGAATACCTTCCAAATTATATTATTCTCATTGTATAAAATGAAATTTATTTTAATTTATAATGTTATCTCCAAAATTTATGTTAAATAACTAAATCCATGATTAAAATGGAAGTGTAATATTTCATTATTAATGAGAATCATGATGTTAAACTCCCATTATAAATCCTTTCAAATGTAGTACATCATTTAGAATTGTCTGTATAAATATATCCTATGTTTTTTATTCATTAGTAATAAACAATGATTTAAATAAAACCATACTAATTATTTTATTAATGAAATGGTATTTTATATCTATGTTCATGAACAAATAATACATAACATGATTTATGTTTTTCATAATCGGCTTTACGAAACAGATATGCAATGTAAAATTCACTTCTACTTTGGTGACTTCATGATGGGACCTTATCAATATTAATTGTGTTGTTTAGTGTGAAGTAATAAAAAATTACCCCCTAAATATTAAATGGAAAAAAAATCACATTTCTTATTAGACACATATATCCCTAGGAGAATAATCCACCTAAAATAGAAATATCTATATCAATGCATACAACCTAATTTGTATTAAAAATTATAAAATTATAAATATTTTCTTTTCCCTTCTATATCAAACCAAATAAAACATCAACAATTCCGTAATTTATAATTTTATTCATTTAAACAACATGACATATTTTTTCCGCACAATGATGAATTATAGATGATTTAATGGGATATATAATATCTAATTTATAGAATGAAAAATTGATTATTCCTACTAGGAGATTCTGAAACACATTCTCGTTTTCCACTTTATTTTCACTATATTTAAAAACAAATTCCACAAAACATTGTAATGATTATAACATTCATTCCTCTATTTCAAATGCCCTTAAAAATTCTAAATCGTACATTTATTTATAATCTAAAATGTTATACTACACATGAGAAATTTGGATACCTAATAAAAAATCAATTTATAATAAATATGATATATCAAATAGCTCCTTTATTTTATAATATAAACTACATTTAAACATGTTTTCATTTCTATATAATATAATATCATCAATATAGAAAATTTTAATGAGATATATCTATATATTTACCATGATTCAAAAGAATTCCCACAATTACATTCTATAAATATAACACCATAAAATTTGTGTTATGACTTCAATACCATGACCTAATATCTTTTCATAACATATAAAACAACATTAATAATTTTATAAAATAAATTTTATGTTATCTATGAAATAAACATTCAGATTTTACTATGTATACACCTTCTTAAATCCTAAAAATTATGGTGGATGAGTATGAATGAATTTTTTAAATCAAATATTTACATTTAGCAGTGATTATATAAAAATATCTTTTTTGTGGAATAATTGTAACATATGAAATGATTCTTCACAACATTATATCCTCATCCATAAATTTTCTTTATAAATGAGTTGTATTTTATTTATAATATCTTCACCCATCTCATGAGACTTTTTACATAAAATATAAATTTTTTAAATAAAATTATGGGTTTTTTAGATAGATTTCATAGGACAAGTATTATTTTTTGTCAATAAAGTTCATTTATTTATTCATAACATCCATCCATTTAAGTAATTTTTAATCTAAAAATAAAATTTCTTATAATGAAACATTAATTATAATGATTAATAGAAAAAAATTCTAATTTTATAATTTTTATGTAATAAAATAAAAACCATTTTTTAATTTAACCTATCAAAATTTCCTTTGGGTGAAATATTCAGATTGGGTTGAATTTTGTTTTGATAATAATGAGAAATACTAATTTTGGTAAAAGTGTTACTTATTTTTAGAAATTCTATAATTTAAGAGACCCAAAAAAAATTTAATAGGATTTAACATATCCTATGTATTATTTATGATTCATTTATTTTAGATAATTACTAATTATTAAAATATATATTTGTTTTTTACTATAACATTTAATAGGTTTTAAGGATGTATTTTGGAAAAAAACTGTTTTAAAACTACTAATATTCCACCTTTTAATTAAATAAAAAAAAATTAAAATAAGGAAATTTTAAATGAAATATATAAAATATATTTAATTAAATATGTTTTGACTTTGATATTATTATTATTATTATTCCAAAAGTTATTATAGAATAATATATTTCTAAAAAATACCCTTCATGAACACCCTCCATCTCACAACACATGTAGGATAAATATTAAAATTTTAATTCCACATATATTGATTTAATTTTGAAAAATGATTTATAAATTTGGAATCAAATTAATTTCTAACATTTTTAAACTTCAAAATTATTATTTCTCAAAAAATTATTGTGAAATTAATTAAAATTAATTATTGTGATTAAGGAAAAAATTGAGTTTCCTTAGTTGTTAATCATAGAACATAAGTGGTATGAATGACCTAGTAATTTCAACAACCTAAATGATTGAAATATTCGGAAAACACAACCCATTTTATATAAAATATTTTTTATTTTAGGTTCATGAGGTTTTAGAGACATCCAAATATTGATTACTTGTTGGTATTTACAATTATTCCACTCCTCTACCATTATATAGGGGAATTCACTCTCCTAACATCTTCACACATACCAATCCAACTGGATTGACCAAATACAAAAAAATTCAGTAAAAAATATTCCATACTATTATACTAGAATCCTATGTTTGTGATGAAATCCATACAAGGATTTCCATTTGTGCAAACCAACTGCAGTTACCTGAAGAGGTGGTAATGTTATCCAATGTCCAATTTTTTTTGTCTCCTCCGCCTCATTAAATTTTTATAATGGAATGCTTTTATAATATCTTCTAAATCATAAATATCAATATATATAGTAATTTTATATGAAATATCTAAACATACAAAATAATCTAAAAATTGGTTAATAAATTTCCATTTTTGTGTGTGATAGACTACCATATCACGAAATGATGTAGTTCTTTTTCCCGTTACAACATCTCATGGTGGGGAATAATGTTGGATATAAGGTTTATATATGATATATATTATATATATTATATATTAATACATATTTATTCATTATATCATATAAAAAAATTTATATTTCATACCATATGGGATCTGATAGTGTCACACATTTTTATTGAAGACAACTACATAATGAAGTGATGTGGAATGTTTTTGACAATAATGTTAAAAGTAAGGTAATAAAAGATAATATAATGAATATATACGATATAAATGATATAATTATTATATTAATGGAATAATTATATTTCTATAAATATAATAAAACATTTTCATCTTACATTTTTTAAACTGAAAAGGTGATGACATTGTTCTTGGATGTGTGGACTACTTCTACCTTGAAGCGATGCAATTTTGGATTTTGTTTTTTCATAACTAGAGAAAAATAATAATCTATATTAGTATATTTATTTTTTGCATAACGTAATTATGATATACTTATCATTATTTAATGATTAATATTATATGCATTCTTTCTATAATGAACCTAAAAAATTGGGAGCATTACTCATGAAAACGTATGACCTACCATGTCCATTATTGTAACATTGGTTGTTTTCCCTTAATTTTATTCCATGATTAGTTTCAAAATAATAATTCAATCTATATATATTATTATTATTCCTTAATTATTATTCTTGGATCTATTTATATAAGGACACCTTTGACCATAGCTTACCTATGAATATCATTTTTGTCCCAAAAACTAGTTGTGATCAAACTACCATACATAAATACAATAAATTATGTTATTGTGTGTAAAATGATAAATTGAGAAATAAAACTTATATAAAACATAAAATAGTTCCAAATAAAGTAAATAACTATGATAATTTTATAATTCATTAATTTAAAGTCACACATGATGAATTAGACTCAATGTATGATACTTCACCTCAATATCTATTTGTTGAGGCATATAATTATATTACGAACCCATATTCTTTAATAATATGTATATAAATACTTTTTGACTTGTTATTAAATTAATATATCTAATATCACGGTATTTTATTTTGTTAACATCTTTTCAATTGATTATAGGTTTCCAGTATTTCTCATGTTATAATTTATTAACCTTTAATGAAATAATCTATTAATGCTTATTCCTCAGACTTCGTGTCTATTTTTTACATTGTTTTTAAGTTATTTTATATAAAACTAAAATATTTATAAATTGAACTTTATACATTATTTTAAATTATTTTCCATATGAATATTTTTACAAAATCAACAATGAATGTTTTTAAAAATGATAAAAGTAATGTTTTTATTCTTAACATATATTGAAATAATAAATTTTCCACCAATGTGAAAATTACTTTTGTTAATATTAAATTAAATGATTACACATTTCCATTAATGGGAGAATATTTTCCATTTTATTATGGTTTTTTTTAGTGAAAATGGATTTTCAAAAGAAATGTCTATTTTGTATATTGAAAATGGGGTTTAAAACATTGAGGGATTTTTCACTAATGATTTTAATGAACTTATTCCCATGTATTATAATTGAATAGTGCAAGAATAATAATTTTATATTTATTATATGGAATATAAAAATTATATAATGTGGTGGTCCAGATATCAGTAAGTGAGGTTATTATACCTTATAATATGGGGATGCCTATATAATGCTGGGTGATCTTTTTAGACCATAAATGATGGGTGTGTGAAGATTATATTAAAATGAAAAAGGAAATGTTATAATATTAATATAATAGAAGGAGGTATTTACCAATTGATTTCTACAATGTATTTAAATGTCCTCTAGTTACATCCGGAATTTGGTTAAAACAGGTGATTCATGTTTCCATATATATAACCATGAAGAATTTTTTATTTAATTCTATAGGTTTTATTTATTTTCATTGAGAAAATTTTATTTTTTTCAGGTTAACATTTTAGGTCATATACTCAATAAAAATTTATTATAATGTTAAAAATTATATGGGTCCCTTTGTGTTCAATTTACTATCTTTTTTTAATCATTTTGTTACTATTATACTGATTTTGTCTACATCCCATGGTTTAACTGATTTTATAGGGATTTATTAATTTGTAAGGGAGAAGAATACATAATATTCAATTTTTTATGGAATTACCATTAAAATATATAACTATTTTTTAAAATGTTTTATACTATACGATAAGTGTATTAATCATATTTTTCCACTTATTATTATTTTTTTGATATATTTTATTTATTATTAAATTATCTAAAACACTGAACCCAAAAATTACACAAAAGAATGAGAAAGAATTAATGAGTAAATGAATAAGATGATGTAATGTTTATGGTAGTGTCTTTATTTTTAGTATCAATGTTCATTTTAGAAAACATTATAGGTTAGGCTGATGAAATGAGAAAGCCCTTGGAAGATTTTTCCATATATACATGTTAGAATTACATAGATTTTTAATATTACCATATTATATCGGCTGAAATATGTATGTTAAAAATGTTATTTAATAGAGGAAATAATGACGAGAAATTGTAATGTAATCAATAGTAAGGTATCCATCCTTATTAGTAACCAGTGATTGTTGGAATTAGATTATAATAGGTTTTCGTAGTGATGACTAATTTGACTCAAGCGATATCTGGTGGTTATATCAATGGTAAAGACTAACCTAATTTGCTATAAAGGAACATATATTTTGTAAATAATTTTATTAGAAAAAAACCGTATAATTTAGTGGTTAATATTACCATATGGTGTCATAATTATGGATCAATTCATTGGAAATGATATTAGATGTCATGAGATGTTAAGAATGCCAAAATGATACACTAGATGTTTATTTTTTTGAAGGTGAATCTGATCAATCAGTGTATATGGTTATGGATAAAGAAAAATATGTTCAAGATTCCCTTGAATATTAATCAGTTAATTTGAATTCCCTTATAAAATAAATCATTAGGTTCTTTTTTCTATAGATGTAAAAACAATTCCTATAATTGCGGTAGAAAAATGAAGATTCTATAACTGCATATGAAACAAATAACACAATATTGGCCAAGTATATGCCCAATTATTTGTGTAAACTAATAGTAGTAATATTATATTTTAAAAAAAGGATTAAAAATATTAATAATATCATTTGATAAATGATAATTTCAAAATTATGATAAATTTGTTTGTTTTGATGGGAAGGTTGAGATAGAGTTTTCCTTCACATATATTCCCATAGAGGATAATAACATGAAACGTTAAAGATGGTAGAAATCAGGAATCATCTGGCTATTATGTATGATGTTTAACCCCAAAATAATTTATGTTTGGAAAATAAATTTCAAGGAATATTTCCTGGGATTTTGAAAGAGTTAAAAAGGATGGCAAATTGATCTCTTATCAATTAAATGCAATGAAAATAATTCAAATGAATCAATGAATGGTGTAATTGATATCAATGAAATAGTAATGTATTTTTGTTATTATGATTTAGTTTATTATTCTAATTCATGTTCTATTTTGGTTTTTCATCTTAAAAATAATAATTATTGGAAATAGGAAGGTATTTGTAATGAGCGGTTCTCCTCTTTCTCCCGATTCTCTTGGGGTTCATTCGACCCTATTACAAATCAGGATCCGCATTGTATCATATGAAAGGTATCGACTGTGCATGTTATAGTAATAGATGATGCAATATTTTCCAGGATATATTGATTAAAACACTCAATCATCACCCGAATTTCACTAATGAAGGTTACGAAACCCTGGAATCATACTAATTTTGTTTCTTGTCTTGTAGAAATCGGGGGTTCTAATGAATTCAAATTCATATCCCACATATAGGGTGTCTTCCATATTTTGATCCCCTTTGTGGAGTTAAAAAGTCGGGCATGTGGTATTGGTTCTATTAATATTAGAGAAGGAACTCTCCAGATCCATTATTGAAAGCTCAATTTCAATCTACATGATTTAAAGGATATATGTGCTCTAGTATAGATCAGAATACATGTTCTTAACTGGGTGTTATGGCATGATAAAAATCTATATGACATATCTTTCGCAATAAGAATTCTTATAAGAATGGAAATTTCTACTTAGTCAGTTACTTATGGTCATTATGTTCGTGTCATAGTTGAAATCGATATTAGTTCCTTAGAAATTGAGAAGGGTTCTATCCATGCCATAAGATGAAATATTCCTCAGGATTGAGTATGAGAACCCCCCCCCCCCTTGTACAGATTGTCTAATTGTAGGATAATCAACTGAAACCTATAGGAGGGACATAGTTGTTCTATGTTTCAGATAAAAGGCCATGATCTTCAACATTACAGAATCATAATGAATATTGTAGTTAATAATAAGGACGACCCAAAAATAGTGCAATATCTAGTAAGTCAGGTTCATGAAACAGAAGTGAAACACGGTGAGGTTTATATTAAGCTAGAGGCTGAAGATGACCACTCCCAAAAATGTGGTCTCATTGCAGTTAAGGATTCTGCACCTATCCCCCTGTTAATATGAGAGGTATGACTTTGCTAAATTGGGAGAATCTTGCAAATGAAAACCAACTAAACAATGTCGGAAGCAAACGTAACAACATTCTAAATGGATTTTATTTTAAAGATACATTTTCGAGAGGAATATCATGTAATGAAAATGTGGATTTAGATGAAATACATGGGTGAAAATAACTCTCTCCTCAATTAGAAGTTGATTACAATATGAGATAGGAGAAGATTTTGTTTAATGCAAAAAGTAAGAAAGGTAACGAAAAGAGAGATGTGGCGATATAAATGAGGGATAAACCCATAAGGTATTCTCAATCCTCTCATATGTCTGAACATGTTTTTCAGAAAGAAATTGAAGGAACACGGTCTGTGGACAAGGCTCTTGTTGAATCACTTCCATGTCTTGAACCTGGTACTGAGAAGAAGTTACCTCTAACTAGAATTATTGTTAAACCTTCTTCTTATTTGAAGGAATCTCCTTTGGCCAGTTCCCTTCCAGCCTCCTGTTCTGGTGTGGGGGTCTCCCAGTCTCTTGGACCCCTGTCTCCCTCCAGTTATGGTACTAATTTGGATTCCTGCAAGTTCCATGACACCCTTCCTATAAGTCCCCAGCCTTGAACCTTACTTAATATTGAGTTATTAAAATATTACACATTGAGGATCTTTTCAGGTTTAGAGTTTTAGAGAATTAGATCATAAAACTTGCATTACATTCCACATTTAAACAAAGTGGTTACATAAAATATAGTATTCATTTTTCCCCTCAACAGAAACATATTTAAAAAATAAAGCATGGATTCTTTCTTGACACTTCCTTGACACTATCATCATATCATGTACATTTACCTTGACCTGTGAAAAACATTTCAAAAAACTTGGGATGAGCATAAAAATCTCAGTAAGGGTTATAAAAAATATGGAAAGGAAACATTAGTTCATAAATACATAATAATGAAATCATAATTTACCCATAAAACATAGGCACATTAGCATACCTCATCAAATCATGAATAAATCATAGACATCATAAGATATAAAAGGTAACTTGAGGAATTCATAACATTATTACGTAATGAGTAACCCTATTGGTTACATTTGGAATACCCACCATAGTATATTCCCTAAATCTCTTCATAGAAACCTTAATGTTTCACTCCTTCGCGTTACCCAATGCATTGGAGAGCAATATCGGGCTCACCAGCCCTTAGTTTATCACGGAACCACTCGTTTCCATAAAAAAGCCCAATACCATAACATAAACGTATCACATAAAACATGCATAAAGGAAACATAAAATATCCACATTTCAATCACAATATAACATTTTAGTATATTGAAATAATGAATCCATTCAAAAAGAAACCATTTCCAAAACCATTTAAAACATTTAATAAAGAGATTTTTTAATCAAAGTGTCCCATACCACCTTGAATATTTTAAAATTTTAATCCATTAATAACCATATAAATAAATCCTTAAAAACATTTTTAAAACATGGATATTAATAAGAACAAATAATTAAAACATTTAAAGTCATATTTTGGTTAAAGGGGTTCTACCAAAACTAGAGACAATTGAGTACAATAATTGAAGAATAAAATTTAGTCAGAACTTTATAATATCATGAAAATAAATGGATTCATGATATAACATTCCAAAGGACAGTATATACACCATATAAGAGTGAATTGGGGAATAACAACAATGGTGTCTCAATAGAAATTTCAAATGTGATTAATTCCATTATGAAGAAGGTATCCTTAAATTAAGGATACTTCAATCTCAAAATTATGTGTGAAAAATATAAATACACCCAATATAAGTGGATATTAAGTTTAAAATAATAAAGGTTCATTCACACATATTCAAAAGATGACATAGTCAATAACTACATGTTGAACCCAATGAAATCAAAATTGGGTTAAAAAGTTCCCTTGGTAAAATTCGACAGCCTAACGGCATCACTTCAAAATTCCAAAAATGAGTTGATGAGAGATAAAAAGGGAATCTCATCACTTGGACATAAAATTTACATCTACAAGGATATAAAAGAACTTATCCCAACATAAAAATATGTAAATCAAAAGACATAACAAGAGATGTCTTTTAAAATGAGGAGGTTGAAAGGTTTCCTTACCTATTTGGGCAACATTCAAAACGTACACCCCATTAAGGAGGGTCATACAATGATGATGTAACTACCCATAAATGAGAGTATATTATACTAATAGTAAAATAATGGGAAGTACTTACACCACAGAAAAATGAAATAGTGGCCAATGTAGCATGAATATCACGGGAACAAAAAGTGAGATTAAAATCCCCTTATGAAAATTCAGCAGCCTAACGACGCCACATAAAACATCCAAAAATGGATTGATGAGATCAAATAGGGTCTATCATCACATAAAAATTACATAAAGTGGAACATAAAAGAACATCATCCAACATAAGAACATGAAGCATAAAATAAATGACATAAAAGAGAGTTCTTGCAAAGAAAGAGAGAGGTAGGATCTCTTACGAAAAATTCGGCAGCCTAACGGTGCCACTCAAAACTTAAAAAATGGATTGATGAGAGAGAATAGGTTCTCTCATTATATGAAAATAAAAATTAATGTAAGAGTAATACAAAATAATATCCCAATAACAAGAAATATGAGCTTTAAAAGGGATGACATAAAAGAGTGTACTTAAAAAGAAAGAGAGGTGTAGGATCCCTTACCTCGGGTCCGACTTGACTCGATCGTTCTTAAACCTACTGAATAATAATATTTGGTCAATTTATAATTCATTAAGGACCTCCTATAGAGATTATACTTAATTTCATATCACATACTATAATGTTATAATAATTGTTAAATAATGTTAGTTCATATGTGACGTATTTGCCGATGTTTGGTATATGAGTCAAAAATGAACTTGTTTGAAATATGATTGTTCATGTAGTAATAAGTAAATAATTTCCAGAATATTATTAATGATTAAAATATCATATATATCTAGTACATATTCATTTTATACTATTCCATATCATTTGGAGATAAAAAATGAAAAGCACCGTTCATGGAGACGGTAGGCCGTACGTACGCATGAATGCTAATTTCATATTTTTTTGTCATATTAATGGAATTAAAAATAAATGATATATATATATATATATTATAATTTCAGTATAATATATATGTTATATAGGTCACATATGTTCATTAATTTCATTCTTTATATGTTCCACATATTGCATGTACGAGTCACATCACTTGATGGGGCGGTAGTCCACACTTCCTTATATGAAATTATCGCATTTACACAACATGAAATGAATAAAGGTATGGTTTAAATATAAAATTAAGAAGCATATAGTAAACTTAAATACCATATATATCATATATAAAATACAATTACATCATAATGGCCACCTTTAAAGGAGTAAAAAGAATATTGAACAATCATCGTTTCGTGAGGCAGAAAATCGTCAACCATAGAAACAGTATGTTCATTAACCATTAGACGAAGGTGTGTGTAAGTGTAGCTAGAATAATTCTTATAAAAACATAATAATATATTGAATATACTAGAGTTGTTACAAAATAAATGAATAAAATGATTTTAGGGGGTTGGAAAATAAAACAAAAGGACTCAAGTGCAGACATTACCTTAAAATCGGGTAACTCCCTTTGTTTTGAGCTCAAAGGCTTCCTTGGAAAGACTTATGCCCAATGTGAGGATTCAGAAAATTAGATAGGTATGTGTAGAGAAAAAATGGGCAGTGGTTGGCCGAGCCAAAGGCTTTGGAAGTGTGCGTAAGGAGGTAGAGGTGGGGGCCTTTTATAAGAGGAGAGGAGGGGCACTCTTGGAATGGTATAAAATGTAACTTTATTTTCAAATGATTTTCGGATTTTAATGTTACCACATTAATGTGTTTCGAGGGTATGGTGATAATTGTTCTAAATAAACCCATACAATAGGTTTTAGACATGTTTAGGTCTTAGATTTTACATTATCTTTCCATTTTATTTAAATATTTAAATAATGAGGTCGTCGCTGCATCATCATGATGTCATAAATAATTTAATTTATGTAATGTCTAAAAATTATAAAACAAATACTATGATGTAGGAAATATTTTTATCTTTCCAATGAATATTTATAGTCCAAATGATCATTTATTTAGAAAAAATTAAAAATATTTTACTTTGGTGATACATTCTTTGTTACATTTAACATTCTTTAAAAATAAAAAGATAAAAAGTCACTTTCTCACAAAAGTGATTCCATGGGGCCCCCAAGTTTGGCACAAGGCATCTCATGGTCGGCCATGAGGCAACACATATCCTAAGGACACATTTTGTGTTCATTTTTTATTATTATGATATTATCTTATTATCTTTAACTACTCGATTACTCATTAATCAAGATAATTAAAGATAATTACCATCGTTACTATTCATAATATCAAAAAAAGGAGTCTTAATTACATAATTTGGACCTTCGGATTCCAAATATGTAATACATTTTATCAAATTCCAAACACGTAAATTTCAATAATTAATTTTAAAAAAAACTTCCCGTTGTCAAAACAAATAGCGGGTTTTTTTAGAAACATTATTTATGAAAAGATTGGCACTTGTTTATGCCTAATTCTAAAGTGAAATTAATCCCAATGGCCATCATTGAATTAAATGTTAAAAATATATTCTAATTACACTTTAAAACACATTAAAAATATAATATAACCATATAATTAAATTTTATGAAAAAGCAGTTTTGATGTAAAATGCAGTATTTTTCACTATTCATTGAAAAATGAACATTGTTAGAAAAATACAAAAAATTAACCCAAGGTAAATTTCAGTGTCCCAATCATAAATAATATGTTTATTTTGAAAATTAGTGCTTATAAATTTTTCAAAAAGTTGATTTAAAAGAGGTTCGCCATTAAAAGGCGGTTAATCGGCCTTTTAAAAAATATTGGAATGTTTACGCTTAAAATTGGATTCATTCGCATTTTTATTCCTATAACATTTATTGTAAAAAGAAAAAATGTATGAGAAAAATTTATAATAATTTTTTAGTTAGTTCTGTTCATTCCCTCAATTACAATGGCTAGGCGTTAACTACCATTTACAATAATATTATTTTATTATTAGAGTGTTATGAAAGATTTCCAAGAAACTAATTGTTGCGTATTGGGTACGCCATCGTGCATAGTGTCCCCTTTAAAGTAATTTTAATATTTTATTCACAAATATGGATAAATATGAAAATGTCATACTCTTTATTTACCTGGGGTGTTACATCCTTCCCCCCTTTTGGAAATTGCGTCATCACAATTTTAAAATTGAGCATGGAAACATCCTTGAACATCCCAAATCGGAACAAGAGTCGGTAAAACAATCACATTAAAATAAAGAATGATAAGTACAATGGTCACCCGAGTTAACCCATACCAGTATTCCAAGTATGAAAATATGTACATGGAGGAAAAAAAGGGTCATATTCTGATGGAGAGTGATAGTAAACATGTCTAGGAGAAAGTTAACAACAAGAAACTCACAAACGTGTGATAGGTTAAACGATATTCGATTACTCCGTAGGAAAAGTTAATAGAAAAAAATTTTTGTTTTTGTTTTTTTTTCATATTGAGAAATTTATATATAAGGAAACATAATTACTTATCATGTTGACTTTCAACTTTTATTAGATTTCTTACACAAACTCATATTTTCTCCTAAAGACGAGTATTTAAGAAGACTTGTTCAATATAATCAACTTCTAGAGAATCACCTAATCCACAAAATAGAACTATATAATTCCCATGTCTTTAGACTTTAACCCAAACCAAAACCAAAAAGGTTAGTACATGATCAGATAATCCAGAAAATGATAACCCTTTATAAAAACAAAATCTATTCTTAATCTCCAAAATTTGTGCAACAAAACCCAAAGTTTAACGAGGACCATTCGATAAACAATTTGTCCATAAAATTCTTCAATGTAAACCAAACTAAGATTGAAACCCAAGTATTTGAAGAATTTAGTCACATAGTCCTCCAAGTTAATCGTAACATTTTTCTCCAAACAACATCAGTTGCTCTTAAAGTATCATATTAAAAATTAATTAATCTAATCACATATCCTCCATGATAGGTTAATATATTTCCATAGATAACCCCAAATAAACTTACTCTTGATTCCTAAAATCATCTAACGAAAAATAATTAGTCAAACTAACCAGGGACATCATGTAGTCCAATGGTAGGTGATAAATACCAGTCGCACTTTGGTTGTGGGTTCGATTCATGCAGCATTGTCTGACGTGATGGGTTGTCACACGGTCTGTGTGTTGTCCTTTTTCCAAAACTATATAATTCTTAAAACATTCCCCAAAACGAGATAAAATCTTAAAAAATGATCATAACATATTTTAACCTCAAGTTAATCTCATGCCTTTCATTTTCAATCATAACATATAATAACCCATAATTACCTCAAAAGTAAGGATCATATAAACTCTAATGGTTACCTTTATAATTATTACCTGGACCTCCACATCGATTGGTCATCTCGTATTTGATGCATTACAGATCATACCAAGGTTCAAGTGGTTGATCATGACTTCTTGATTTTTGGTTTAGAACAACCACAAGTTTCCTCATTGAATCCCCCATTTTATCTAGAATCTTAATCAGAGAACCACCATAGATTCCTTCAAACCTGTTGTCTCTTTGGTGCCTGTTAGATCTATCCATTTACTAAAAACAGAAATTTCAGTGTGAGTATATCAACAAAACCATCATGTACTAATGAGGAAGGTAAACAATAAGATATACTTACTTATTCACTTTATCTAAAACTATGACTCTTTCTGAAATCCTAACCATTATGGTAATGTCACTTATGCTTAAAGAGTACCCTAACCTCTAAATTTATCTAAACCAACCTTTGATACCAACTATAAGGCCCCAGCTTTAAACCTTACTTAATCATGAGTTATTACAAGATTACACATTGAGGATCTTTTCAGGTTTAGAGTTTTAGAGAATTAGATCATAAAACTTTCATTACATTCCACATTTAAACAAAGTGGTTACATATAAGATATTATTCATTTTCCCCCCCAACGGAAACATATTTAAAAAAATAAAGCATGGATTCTTTCTTGACACTTCCTTGACACTATCATCATATCATGTACCTTTACCTTGACCTGTGAAAAGCATTTCAAAAAACATGGGATGAGCATAAAAAGCTCAGTAAGGGTTATAAAAAATATGGAAAGGAAAAATGAGTTCATATATACATAAGAATAAAATCATTCTTTACCCAAAAAATATAGGCACATTAACATACCTCATAAAATCAAGAATAAATCATAGAAATCATAAGACATAAAAGGTAACTTGAGGCATTCATAACATTATTACGTAGGGAGTAACCCTCTTGGTTAAGTTTGGAATACCCACCACAGTATATTCCCTAAATCTTTTCAGAGAAACCTTAACATTTCACTCCTTCGTGTTACCCAATGCATTGGAGAGCTATATCGGGCTCACCCGCCCTTAGTTTATCACGGAACCACCCATTTCCATAACAATGCACAAAACCATAATATAAACATATCACATAAAACATGCATAAAGTAAACCTAACATTTCCACATTTCAATCACAATATAAAATTTTAGTATATTGAAATAATGAATCCATTCAAAAAGAAACCATTTCCAAAACCATTTAAAACATTTAATAAATAGATTTTTGAATCAAAGTTTCTCATACCACCTTGAAGCTATTAAAATTTTAAACCCTTAATATCCATATAAATAAATCCTTAAAACCATTTTCAAAACATGGATATTAATAAGAACAAATAATGAAAAAATTTAAAGCAATATTTTGGTTAAAGGGGTTCTACCAAAATTAGAGACACTTGAATACAATAATTGAGTAATAACATTTAGTTAGAACTTTAAAATATCATGAGAATAAATGGATTCGTGATATAATATTCCAAAGAACATTATATACACCATATAAGAGTGAATTGGTGCATATCAACAATGATGTCTCAATAGAAATGTCAAATGTGATGAATTACATTATAAAGAAGGTATCCTTAAATTAAGGATAATTCAATCTCAAAATTATGTGTGAAAAATATAAATACACCCAATATAGGTGGATATTAAGTGTAAAACAATAAAAGGTCATTCACACATATTCAAATGATGACATATTCAATAACTACATGTTGAACCCAAAGAAATCTAAATTGGGTTAAAAAGTTCCCTTGATAAAATTCGACAGCCTAACGGCATCACTTCAAAATTCAGAAAATTCGTTCATGAGAGATAAAAAGGGAATCTCATCACTTGGACCTAAAATTTACATCAATAAGGATATAAAATAACATATGTCAAAATAAAAAGATGTAAATTAAAAGACATAACAAGAGATGTCTTTTAAAAAGAGGAGGGTGAAAGGTTCCCTTACCGATTTGGGAAACTTTCAAAACATACACCCCATGAAAGAAGGGTCATACAATGAAGATGTAACTACCCATAAATGAGATTATATTATACTAATAGTAAAATAATGGGCAGTACTTACACCAAAAAAAAGGAAATAGTTTCCAATGTAGCACGGATATCATAGGATCAAAAAGTGAGATGAAAATCCCCTTATGAAAATTCGGCAGCCCAACAACGCCACATAAAACATCCAAAAATGGATTGATGAGATAAAATAGGGTCTCCCATAACATAAAAATTACATAAATAGGAACATAAAATCACATCCTCCAACATAATAACATGAAGCATAAAATAAATTACATAAAAGAGAGTACTTGCAAATAAAGAGAGAGGTATGATATCTTACGAAAAATTCGGCAGCCTAACGGTGCCACTCAAAACATCCAAAATGGATTGATGATATAGAATAGGTTATCTCATAATATGAACATAAAAATTAAAATAAGAGTAATATAATAGAATCTCCAAATAACAAGAAATATGAACTTTAAAAGGAATGACATAAAAGAGTGTACTTAAAAACAATGAGAGGTGTAGGATCCCTTACCTCGGGTCCGACATGACTCGACCATTCTTTAATCTCTTGAATAATTAAATTTGGTCAATTTATAATTGCTTAAGGACCTCCTTTAGAGATTATTCTTCAGTTCATATCACATATTATAATGTTATAATAATTGTTTAATAATGTTAGTTCATATCAGACGTTTTTGTCGATGTTTGGTACATGAGTCAAAAATGAACTTCTTTGAAAAATGATTGTCCATGTAGCTATAAGTAAATAATATCCAGAATAGTATTAATGATTAAAATATCATATATATCCAATACATATTCATTTTATACTATTCCATATCATTTGGAGATAAAAAATGAAAAGCACCGTTCATGGAGACAATAGGCCGTACGTACGCATGAACGCTACTTTCATTTTTTCATTGTCATATTAACGGAATTAAAAATAAATGATATATATATATATATTATAATTCCAGGATAATATATATGTTATATATGTAACATATGTTCATTAATTTCATTCTTTATACGTTCCATGTATTTCTTGTACGAGTCAAATCACTTGAGGGGGAGGTAGTCCACACTTCCTTATATGAAATTATCGCATTTACAGAACATGAAAAGAATAAAGGTATGGTTTAAATATAAAATAAAGAAGCATATTGTAAACATAAATACCATATATATCATATATAAAATACAGTGGCATCATAATGGCCACCTTTAATGGTGTTAAAAGAATATTGAACAATCATCGTTTTGTGAGGCAGAAAATCGCCAACCACAGAAACAATATGTTCCTTAACCATTAGACGAAGGTGTTTGTATGTGTAGCTCGAATCCTTCTTATAAAAACATCCTAGTATATTTAATATACTGGAGTTGTTACAAAATAGATGAATAAAAGTAGTTTAGGGGGTTGGAGAAACAAAATAAATCAAAAGGACTCAAGTGAAGACATTACCATAAAATTGGGTAACTCCCTTTGGTTTGAGCTCAAATGATTGTTTGAGAAAACTTCTGCCCAATGTGAGGCTTCAAGGAGATAGATAGGGATTTGGAGAGACAAAATGGGAAGGTCTTGTCCGATCCAAAGGATTTTGAAGTGTGGGTAAGGAGGTAGAGTTAAGGGACTTTTATAAGAGGAGAGGAGGGGCACTCTTGGAATGGTATAAAATGTAACTTTATTTTCAAATTAGTTTCCGATTTTAATGGTCCCACATTGATGTGATTCGAGGGTAAGGTGATAAGGGTTCGAAATACACCCATCCAATAGGTTTTCGACATGTTTAGGTCTTAGATATTCCATTATCTTTCCATTTTATTTAAATCGTTAAATAATGAGGTCATCGCTGCATCATCATGATGTCATAAATAATTTAATTTATTTAATGTCTAAAAATTATAAAAAAAATACTATGATGTATTAAATATTTTTAGATTTCCAATGAATATTTATAGTCCAAATGATCATTAATTTAGACAATATAAAATACTTTTTATTTAGGTGATACATTCTTTGTTACATTTAATATTCTTTAAAAATAAAAAGATAAAAAGTCACTTTCTCACAAAAGTGATTCCATGGGGCCCCCATGTTTGGAACAAGGCATCCCATGGTTGGCCATGAGACAAAAAGTATCCTTAGGACACATTTTTTGTTCATTTTTTATTATTATGATATTATCTTATTATCTTTAACTATCCGATTTCTCATTAATCAAGATAATTAAAGATAATTATCGTCGTTACTATTCATAATGTTCAAAAACAAAAGAGTCTTAATTACATAATTTGGACCTTATGATTCCAAATATGTAATACATTTTACCAATTTCCAAACACATAAATTTCAATAATTAATTTAAAAGAAACTTCTCGTTGTAAAAAAAACGGGTTTTTTTAGAAACAATATTTATGAATAGTTTGGCACCTATTTATGCCTAATTCCAAAGTGAAATTAATCCTAATGACAATCATTGAATTACATGGTAAAAATATATTCTAATTACAACTCAAAAAAAATTTAAAAGATAATATAACTATATTATTATATTATATGAAAAAGCAGTTTTGATGTAAAATAAAGTATTTTTCACTATTCATTGAAAAATGAAAATTGTCAGAAAAATACCAAAAATTAACCCAAGGTAAATTTCAATGTCCCAATAACAAATAATATGTTTATTTTGAAAAATAGAGCTTATAAATTTGTCAAAAAGTGGATTTAAAAGAGGTTTTCCATTAAAAGGCGGTTAATCGACCTTTTAAAGAATATTGGAATGTTTACGCTTAAAATTGGATTCATTCGCATTTTTAATCCTATAACATTTATTGTAAAGAGAAAAAATATATGACAAACATATATAATCATTTTTTATTTAGTTCTGTTCATTCCCTCCATTACAACGACAAAGCGTTAACTACCATTTAAAATAATATTATTTTATTTTTAGAGTGCAATGCAAGATTCCTAAGAAACTCATTGTTGCGTATTGGGTACGCCATCGTGAATAGCGTAACCTTTAAAGTAATATTAATATTTCATTCACAAATAAGGATAAATATGAAAATGTCATACTGTTTATTTACCTGGGGTGTTACAGTACCAACCTCTAGTTTTGGTCAGGATGCTTCCATCTCACTCAGAACCCTACCAGCCTATATTTATGGTTCTTGTTTCGGTGTCTCCAAGTCACATGGACCCTTGCCAGCCTCATGTTTTAGTTAGGGTACTTCCATTTCTGTCTTCCCCCTGCTAGTATCTAGTTCTTCTTTGGATGCTTCTAAGTCACTTAGATAAGGGCCCAATGGGATGGTTCCACCTACACTACCTCATTCAGATATTCTTGCAAAATAGGCACATAATACTGTGAAGGATGCTGAATTAGGAATGTAGATTTTGGATCCCCACATCAAGGATCATAAAAATCCAAGTGTTCACACTAAACTTCATGGTGATCCTGGGATGATATTTTCTAATAGTAACCCTTCCCAAGAATTGAAGACCAGGACAAAAAGAAATGTACATACTTATAACCTATTTTATATTCTTACTCCTGTTAGCAGTGTTAATGATGGGAAAAACGAGATGGAGTGGCGAAATATGAAAAAATAAAAATGATGTTGGTGTCGAGAAACCTGCAGATGATCATGGTTATGGTCCATGAATACAAGTCATGACCTCGAAGAGGGGACGAAATCCTCATGGCATTGGTGGAAGACTCCATTTCCATAGTATGAGTACACGTTAAAAACAGGTTGAGATCCTGTCATGGGTATGTGTACTCGATTATTCTTCTGACGTTTCTTTCTTTTCATTTTCTACTTATAATAATGTGGCCTTTCGATCCTAAAAAATGTGTTAATGAAACCTATATTTTAAGGATTATTCTATATAAAATTAGTTGTATGGTATTTACAATAAATATTTTCTCTCTAGACATATTAGGCAGTGATATAGTTCTTTGGACTTTTTATTTTTTATTTTATCATGATAATATATATTGAAGTTCTCAATGATTTGTGTTATATGATTTAATTTCATTAATAAGATACCAAGATGAAGATAAATTGAATAGTGGTAGTGGAGGATGTTTCCTTTTTAATACAATTGTAAATAGGGAAATTGTTCAAAGTAGTGATTGGATGGTAGTAAATGTATACATGGACGTTTTTATAGAAGATTTTAATTGTCTTTCTATTAATTTATAGGTTGAGTTTACTATTGAATTATTACATTATTGTAAAACTATTTCCCAACCCCTTTTCACATGGTTCATGTGGAAAATTTTGAATTGAAAAATAAATTCATGGTGTTATTATATAATGGTATCAAGAAAACTATTACCAATATAGGGGAGACCCTATATTTTTTTATAATGGTAATGATAGATTAATGATATTTTTCCTTTACTATAGTTCCTTTAACAACATAACATATAATTACACGTATCCTTTTCTCCATATTATGATTGGTTTTATCATCTAGAGAGAGAGAGTAATATTTTTTGAAGGTAGAAAAATGGTTGGGATATGATCAATTGAATTTGATAAAGCCAAAATTATAAATACTATTTTTCATAAAATATATTGACACTATGAATTTTTAGAAAAACTCTTTCAGTTATATATTTAACCTGATATATTCATGGACCTTATGAATATAATTTTCGTCGAGTTCTTGGATTGTTTTTTGGTGTCTTTATTAATGGACTATTAGTATATTATAATTTCCATGAGGAACAACAAATCAACCCAATTTTTTGAAAACCCTAAAATAAATGATACTATATAGAAATTTTATAAGGTATAAAATTTTCTTTATAAAATATTTCATTCCATTGAAATAATTTTTATAAATACGGAAAAACAATTTACCCTATAAAATTGAATGATTTCTTAGAATGAAAATGAACAAAACACATCATATAGATATATAGTTTTTTAGGATTATTTAGTTACATATTTTGGATTGATGAAATATATTCATAGTTGACTATCCCAGTAATTAATTTACCTAGAAAATGAGTTATGCTCATATTTTCAAGAAAATGTTTTTATTGTTTTTATGAATTTAAAATATGAATGGTGATCTCTCAAGTATTGGGGATACCATATTGTTATGGTTAATATATTACCTATGGAAGTTATTCAAAAAATGGAATTGGTTTTTTTCAATGAATTATGATAAGTTACATTATTATTCTTCAGATATTTTGATACCTCATTTGTTACATTTCCAAACAAATGATTTCAAATTAGTTGTAATTATATTTCATTAAAATTTTGGAGCCATAATTTCTATGGTGAAAATAATGAAATATAAACTGAAAAATTTTAATTTCTATATTCACTCATATATAATAGAACATTTTAAATAAAATGTGGATGAAAAAAATTAAGTATTATGTATACAAGATTCATTAGAATCCTAGAAATGAAAATAATGTTGAAAATTATTTCAGTAAATATATTCTTCAATAACCATGTTATGTTTAGAACACAACCCAATGAATAACAATTTGATGAAATTTTTCAGAAAAATTGTGGATGTAGATTCATACTCTATTTTTTATATAGTATTAATATAGTCAACATTATTAGAAATAATTTAATGTGATCAGAAGGGGGATCAATATTTTCCAGAAAACGAAGATACCATCAAGAAGGTTAAGTTTTCTAACTATAATACTGATGAGGAAACAGTATTTTGTTTTTGAAAAAAAACTATGAATGGATTGTGATTCCCAATTGAGGAAATATTTTTTAATGGAGCACTTAATTCTACCCATCTTCCATGAATTTAGAAAACTCTATAATGTAAAAAATCAGTTTGGTTTAGTACATGTTGGATGGAATTAAAAGACATATTACAAAAAATACCATTCGGTGTTTGAAATTTCAGAGGATAAATAAGTATGGCATTTACTGAAGGGTATGCTTCAACCTTTCCTCGATCTATAGTGAAAATTGGAGATTATTTCGATGGATTTTTTGGTATGCTTTTCAAAGACATATTAATGTAATAACATGTTTTTGGTCATTATTGATCAATTAAATAAATCATCACATTTCTTTTAAATTCGAGATACAATATCATTTTATCTCTATTAAAGGTTGAATCTAATGGAAAAAATTATGTTAAATTGAAGGTCTCTCTCTATTATATCAGACTGTTACCCCAGGTTCATATCCAATTTTTCTAATGGAATTCAAATTTCATTAGTAATTGAATTCAATTTTCTTTTGGATTTCACCCTCAATATGATAGAAATTATAAGCAAACAATTTATACTATAAAATTTATTCTTCATTATTTCTCAATGTATCACTATAGATGTTGTGATTATCATATTTCTACAGTTGTGTTCTCCTATAGTAATATTTTTCATTCTATTATATAGGTGGAACATGTGCGTCATTATATATAATGAAATTTCACACACCAACATTATTGGAACACTTAATAGAAAGAAGATTTTTGGGATCAGAGTTGGTTGATGAAATGGATGAGATGGTTAATTTGATTCAGTGACACATGAGGATATCATAGTTTATGAAAGAATTTTATGTGGATCATAATATAAAAAAATAATTATTTTGAGGTAGGTGATCATGTCATTCTCAATGTTTGTCCATGGAATAGTGTGATGAATTTTTGTTAGAAGGGGGTGATAAGTCCATTATTCATTAGACTATATTATGTCATAGAGAATAATAGATTAGTTTCTACTAAGTGGATTTAACTTATATTTTATATTGCGTAAATAAAGTATTTCATGTTTCAGTATTAAGGATATATATGTTAATTTCATGTCTTGTTTATATCCATGATGTAATATTGTTATAAGGGGATATTTCTTATAAGGAATATCCTGTTAATGTTCTTGACCATTGAGATAATATATTTTGGATTATTGTGATTCTTAATGATTTGGTTTTATAGAATTTCACATGGTTGATGAAACAAGATGGGAATCTGAAAATTAATTGATAGAATGATATCTCTAATTATTTAATATGAGTAAAATTGTGAGGTTTCAATTTCTATAAGGGGTAGTTATTTAATATACTATATAATGATAGAATAAATCAGTTTCATATTTTAATATGAATGATATAGTTATATTTGTTATCAAATAAGTAGGTAATTTCAAATCTTAAAGGATATTGTTTTAATTGAAAACATTTCGGATAAGGTTTTATTTAAAATATTAATATCTAAATTATATAAATTTAATACTATGAGAATTAATTTTTTTTGAATTTATAATATGAAAATTTATTTTTTGTGCAATTTGGGATTTTTTATAAATTATTATTCATGGAATAGTAAAACATATTTATATTTTTTATAAAAAAGTCATTTATTTTAAAAAATAATTTATTTTAAGAGTCCTAATATGTTATTAATATGATATAAAGTAACATATTTGATATTTATGATATATATAATCCCCTTAATTAATTTTTAATTTAATATATTTTGATTTTTAATATATGTCAGTATTTGTGGTTAAATATGTATATTTCTAAAAATTCTTTTGGAATGAATAATAATATCCGATGAAATTAATAAATATAATAATAAATAGAGAATGTAATATATTAATTTCTTAGAATATATCTACGTAAAAACTATTTTAGTAATATAAAATTATTATTATTGTTTATGGATTTAATATAAAATATAATTTCTCAAATAATTACTCATTTGGAAAAACTATATCTTACAGCAACTGCAAGAGTAAATTTAAAATTGACTTTTCCATTTATGTGGATTGAATTTTTAAAAATGGATTATATAATTGAAATCATGATAACTTATAATTAATTTTATTGTATGTTTAGTTTTGGACCAAAACAATAGTGAAATAAATTAAAATTAAATTATTGTGATTAAGGTAAAAATGAATTTCATAGTGGTCAATAATAATAGTTAATGTATAGAAATGAGAAAAAAGTCTTCCAAATCCAACTGTATTTCTAAATTTATACCATATAATATATTTTTACGAATATCGTTCTTTATTGAAGGAATATGAGGTGAGGGAGACCTCCCTTCAATTTTTACTTGTTTTTATTTACAAGAATGTGAATACTCCTCCACTATAAAATTGAATTATGTTGTACCACTTATTCACTCCTATCATGAATTTTCTATAGAAAATACCCATACAAATTAAATTGAAAAATTATATTTTTTCATTATAGAAGTCAAAATTTTAGAATAATAACAACCAAGGTTATCCTTTGGTGCAATCTAAAATTAGATACATGAGGAAAAGGAATCCTTAATCAATATACATTTTAATTTTGTTTCCTTCTCCACATCATTAAATTAATAAAACACCAAGATTATATAATAACTTAAGTATCCAAAATATACTCCGATCATCATATCTTAAAGGTATTAACTACACACATACACATACTTATATCAAATGGGTAATGAAATAATAATTCTTTTGTATGGTGAACTACCACCTCATGAAACGATTTCATTCATTTTTATATTTCCACATCTCATGATTGGGAAAATGAATGGTCATATGATTTATGTATATTATATATATGATATTTATAATATAATCATACCTATAAAGTAATTAAGTCATATACATGGCCATTATATATATATATATATATATTTATACATTATATTAATGTTATTTAAAAAATAATTATAATTATGACATTATATCATACACTCTTTTTTTAGTTCATACACTAGCAGATATGATAACATTTCTCATGTGTACACCGGAGTACCTTCTAACAAGGTTATGTGAATCATTTTCACTATCATGACAAATGTAACGTAACAATTATAATAATAATTAATAAATATATATAAAAAATGAAAAAATTATTATATCAATGACATAATTATCATTTTATAATCATAATGTTTCATTTTTTGTTTTAAATTCACACACTAAAAATGTGATAATGTCTTTCATGCATGTGTGTTCTACCATCTACTTGAGGAGATGAAGATATTATTTTTTCCTAAATGTTATGATGATTTATACATATAAGTATATATAATAATCTAATATTATAATAATGATATAATTATAATTATGACTATAAAAATTATACAACCCTTCTTTTCAAATGAACAATTAAAAATGGTAATGTTACTCATGCATATGTATGACCTATTATCTCCATGATTGTAATGTTTGTTTATTTTTTCTAACCATTTTCCCTGATTGGTATTAAGAAAATAATTTTAATAAAATAATGATAACTCTTTAAATTTCTTTATTCTCTATATATGTATATAATTACCCCTTTTCCTATAGTTGAGCAACCTATTTCATTTTTGACACACAAACAGAATATGGTCAATAACCCAACATGAAAATATTTAATAATGTAATTGTGCTTAACATGGTAATAAGCGGAATAAAAGTAATAATGAACATTATATTTGTTCTAAATAAATTAAATAGTTATCATATGCTTATTATTTAGTAATTTAATTTCACATTCGATGAATTTGACTCGGGTAATGAGACATAATCTCAATATTTTTTCATCGAGGCATACCTCAATGTTTTTCACCATTATTATTTTATGAGGTTTATATACTAACAAATTAACATCTTATATCATGAATTTATCTATTCTATATTGAAATAAATATTTTCTATAATTCTTAAATAGTGTTATGATTCTACTTTTTCCCATGTGAAAAAATAATTTTCCTTCAAATAAATCCACATTTGATGTTTTCTCATAAAAATATTATTATCATA
The DNA here is from genome assembly GCA_963277665.1 of Viscum album. Classification (NCBI taxonomy): domain Eukaryota; kingdom Viridiplantae; phylum Streptophyta; class Magnoliopsida; order Santalales; family Viscaceae; genus Viscum; species Viscum album. Next base: position 1,883,540,281 of record OY728136.1, read on the forward strand.
CATTTATATAGTTTTAAATGAATTAAATGGAAATAAAATATTTATAATGTAAATTTCAAATAATATTATAAATGTCTTCCAAGAGGAATACCTTTACATGTTATATACAAATTAATTTGAAAAATGATAATAGTAATGCATTATTCATGAAATACAGGACATAAAAGTTTTTTCTACCACTATGTATATGAGTTTATTTTTATTTTTTCTTGCATGGCATAATGTTTCAGTTAAGTAAAAACTATATTTCAGTGTAATATCCTATTAAGTTATTAAAAATGTTTTATATTGGGAAAATGATATTTTATATTGAAAATGAGTTTTTTAAAATAGAATGGTAATTTTTTATACAAGTTTAAATGTGAATTTTAAAATTTTTATAACAAAAAATCGAATATATAAAAAAATTAATTTATGATATGGTATGTTAAAATTATATTTTAGGGTGTCCCAAATATTATTTGGTGAGCTCTTTATAGATTACATTTTGTGGTATCCTCGATAGTATTGGGTGATCCCGTAATAGCATAAGCAATGGGTGAACCATGATAATTCTTCAATACATTGAATAAAATTTAGTGTATTATCATTAAATAATAAAGGAGATCACCAAGGATTTCATCAATGGATTTAAATGTGCTTTAGATACCTTTTACAGGATTTTAAATATTTTATGATTGTTATTATGAATGTTACCAAGAATGGGTTTTAATTTCATTCTATTAGTTATAATGATTTTCATTGAGAAAAATATATGTTTTTTTTCAATGTGAAATTTTTTATTTATTATTATCCATGAACATTTATGATTATTCAAAATGTTATATTTTATTTCAAATGGTCAGTAAACTAATATTTTTCATTTTTTTTGTATTTGTTATTATTCTTGGGTGATCATCCAAAATTTTTAATTGATTTTCTCAGAATTTAAGAATGAGTAAGGGAATGGAAAAAGTATTTATTTATGTCATTGATATATTAAATTAAATTAAATTATTATTTAATTTTAAAATTAAATAATATGAGAATTTTTTTTCTAATTATAAATTTTCACATTGTCTTTTATGCTTTGGTTATGTTTGAGTAATATAAAAAATAACCAAAAAAAATATAAACAAAATGTGATACATATATATGAAAATGTATTAATGAATATAAACTTAGGATAATGTACATATTAAAGGATATTAAATTATATAAATCTTGAAAATCATTCGATATACAACTAGGGTTAATTTATAAGACATTATCACTATCCAATAAAAATTTCATCTTGATGAATAGTGATGTATCATTTTATAAAAATATAGGTCATAGAATCTATATAAAAATTTTATTTTTTCATCTATAATCTCTATTATTGATTTATAGAGAACAAAAATCTTATTGGATACAATAATATTAAAGATATGATTTAAATTTAAAATATTTGTACTCAAATTCATTATAAATTTGTATAATCATCAATGTAAAACCGTAAAAGTCTTCTATACCTCACATGAAATATTTAAACATCATAAAGGACTCCAGTTTATGATTCATAATAGTTATTCATATAGTAATTGAAAATTAATCAGTAAAAAATATATTTTTTTATAAAAATTGGGATGAACTAATCTGGGTCACCTAGAACTGAAGGATAGAACAGGACATTGACTCACCCTTGGTGTTTTTGCAATCACTATGGTTATCACATGTTCTAGTTTCTCATAGCATAAGTATTAGGATTATTTCCCTCGATAACTAGATAACATTTACATTAACTCAACATAGAAATATGAATAGACTAAAATATATATCCTACATCAATTCTATAAAATGAATCTTATAAATATTAAGGGAAAAGAAAAAATTACCACCGAAAAATGAAATAAATAATCTCATAAAGTAATAAATAATATCCAAAATAATATGGGAACTATAATGAATAATGAAAAATTGTTATAGCAGGCTAAGTTCAACGCATATAATTATATAAATAATTAAAATTAAACAACCATACTGAATTATGACTAACCATATCCATATAACCCCTCAGTTACTCCCCACATCCTTAAACAACTATCACAAAAACACCATAAAAACTAGATAATGATGTCCAAATCCATGTAACCTAAAATGAAACATGAAATATATATATTACAAATGTTGTATAAAATGTTTAACAAAAAATATTTGTTTTAGTATTTACTAAAAGGGATTTTGTTATTTAATTGAAAAAATTCATTGTATAGTAGTAAAAACTAAAATTTATGAAATAATTTAATGATACGTGATAATATTAGAACAAAAATCACTTGAACAATAAATTTATAAGATTACTATGTTAAATATTTCAAACAATAAAAATAAATTTTAAAACATTTCCACAACAAAAGACTCATTTTTTTAATCAATAAATTAAAATTAAAAATTTTCACAAATTTATATGTATATATCAATTCAATGAACATTATACATATTTTAATAAAAAAATATATATATTATAATGATTCAAAACACAATGGAACCCCACCACTAATAAAATAATTCACTAAATATAGAAAAATTATTCCATAGATTACAATAATTCAAGAGAACATATAACAAATTCCATTATGGAATAATATTGTTTCATGAGAAAAATACATTTCCTATTATTGTATTGATTAATCAAACTTGAATAATAATTAGAAAATTTTCAAGCCACCATACTAGCATGTACCTTCAATCAATATGGCAACTCTATATGGTATCGTATCTCATAGAAGAGGGGACACTATTACTGTTTGACTATCTAGTGTAGAATAAATTCTGAACTCCCACTCGATACTGAGTAAATCAATGAATATTTAAATAATAGGTGACAGAATATATAAATAAATACACAAACGTATATTAAATCATATCAAAAATCTCACCTCATATCCAATGATCTCACATTACATTGAATGAAATTCCAAATCCAATAACTATTTTAGAACCAAAATTTATATCCACAATCAAATCCACACTAAATATAATCCTATATCATCAAAAAATATTCATGAAATCCAAATCCATCCATTTGTTCAATTATTAATCCTAAATCGGTTGTATCTATTTAAAATACAAAATTCAAGGGAATTAAATTATTTAAAACTTTATAAAATAACATGCAATGACAATAAAACATTATGAAATAAAATCCTTTTGAAATACCAAGTATGAAATGTGAAAATTCACACCAATACATTTATAAAATCCACATTTCCATAAAAATTAAGTATAACATTAAAAATAAAAAATTTAAAATGATTAAAAATGAAATTAAACAAATAATAAAAACATAAAAACAATCATATTTTCAAATATATTCATTCTGATGTAATCTAATTCAATGGAGAACCTTACTATAAGTTATTAAACTATCTTTCCAAGCCCATACATTGTAAACCTCTAAAATTAATACATAAAGATCATTAAATAAAAACCCCTATAGTATTTAGTGTTTTATATTTATGAAAAATAGAATATAATTTGAGAGTGTGGGAAAAGAAGAGAGAAAAATGTTATGTATAGATATAACATGAGAAATCAATTTGAATACCAAGAATATTTTCCAAAAAATGAAGGATATTGGATTAGAGTTATCTTCTTAAATATGTTTGGTATGACCAAATAGTATTGGAGTAAATAAGTACAAAAAATGATATTTAGGGGGAAATTAATTTTCTCATTTATTAAAAAACAATACATTGATATGGTTTGTGGAATGGCCTATTAAAACATGAAATAGTGCAGCTCATGATGGACTTGTTATGGCCTAGCCTAAAGACACTAGATGAAATAGCCTAAAAACTAATCGGTGTGATTACCCCTCATCCAATATCATTACATCATCTCCCTCCACTCTTCATCACAGGGACACTCAGTAGAAAACCTCTATGTAATATCCATACCATTTTAACCTTGTCCCAAACAATTTACCCCTTTGAAACACACATCAACCACTAAAAACACTCTTAAATAACTAAAAGCTTACCATTAGGACGAAATATATATGTATCTTTATACAAGACCAACATTGGAAAATGTTTACCCCTTTGACATGGAATTCAAACCTCACACATACACAACATCTCTGTGAAGCACAAATAACATTATTGATGAACTCTTATCATAGTATAGCCACAAAAATATGCCATATACCCCATCCATGACATTTATAAACACACAATCGAAGATCTATTCACAACTATAACACCCTAAACTATGAAATGGTGTCTATCTTTACCTGAACTCAATGCTACAACACCACTCATTATGGACTATTCTTTGGTAAAATATAAAATTTTATCAAAACTCTAGTAACAATAAAAACTAAGAGAAAATAGAAATGACACAAAATGAATTTAATTTAAAACTAAAAACCAAGATTCTAAAAATACAATGAGTATTCAACAATCATCCGGTAGAGATTCTTTGGTGAAATAAGAAGATAAAAAATTTCTTAAAAACAACATGAAAATATGAAAAATTGATGGGCTGGCCAATCTAGTGATGTTTTGTTGGTAACGAACCCTTATATAACTGATAAATAGATTTAAATAATGGAAATCTAATCATAAAATTTCACCGATCATATTTTGGTATATGTCAAACCATAAAAATTTATCCAAGATTCCAATATGGTGTGATACATATCATTAATTCCCCCCCCCATTGAATTTTTTTCTCATAAGCGAAAATAAATGGTAGAACCCAAGATAGATTCAAAACATCAACCAAAATGAAAATGATAAAATAATAATCAATTTAATCAGTCAATACAAATATTCATGGAATCTTTACTAACTCTAAATAAAACAAGTCTTACTGTGATGTTTACATATGAAAATTGAAATGCATCACAGAGGAAAAAGATGAATCTCCCCTAGGGAAAGAATTAAAATTAATTATAATGTATTCATTAATGAGATACAACATAATAAATATAACTTTTTCATCTCACTCTATTGGTTATGGTGGTCAAAATATTCAGAACTCAATCTCATATAAAACCAACTAGAAAAATATAAATCATTATGATCAAACACATGGAGTGAAATTCATTAACATGTATTGTAATATCCTACAATAATAGCTCCAATGTGAAAACAATAAAATACCTATATTGAGATAACTATAAAATATATAATAACATGAAACATCATTTGAAGTAAATAAAATTTATAATTAATGAATGAAATCAAAATATAACACCATATCCAAACCCAAATAATAGAACTCAACACTTAGAATACAATAGTTAAATACAAATGACATATTTTCGTCCCCTAATTACATATATTATATACCCTTATGTTAATTAGAATCTATAAACCATGATTGGTATCTAAATATGACATGAAAATATAATATGTAGGAGAAAATAATCATTCATAATTTCTATAATAGATTCTATAAAATAATAAAAATACACATCAACCTTGAGGAATATTTCAACTACTAATAATATGAACAACATTTAACAATGATATTCACTATAAGGATAATACCTCAAAATATGCTTCTCGCTAGTATTTAATGAAAATTATAGATGAATACTCTATGTTCGGAAACCATAATATCAATTAGAATATGTTTAAAATATAACATCATAATAATAAATAATATATAAGAATAATTCCAAAGAAAAAATAACTCCTAAAAACAAATTCAAATAATTTATTTCCACTAAAAAAAATGTCTTAAAGAGTCAAATAATTTTTCAAATTATATATCAAATGTTTTTAGGTTAATTTTTTAGATATCATAATTAAATTTAATATAATATATTTAAAAAAATCATTATCCTTTTTAAAAAGATGACATAACGATTTATCACCTACATTAAATTTGGTTAGTAAAATAACATTTTCTCATAAAAAGTGTATCTAATAACATAGCCATAAGTAATATCCCACTAAAAGATTAATCAAAAATAAAATAAAACACCGTAAAAAATTTAAAACATACATCATGCCTAACTTTTTCGATTATTATAAATAGCACTATATAACCCAAGAATCAATGGATCTAAATAATTGAACAATTTGGAATACATAAAAATTCTTGGCATAGCATCATACTTTAAAAACAATTTTTTAGCCTCTACGAAACCAAAATTGGAATCTTGATTACTATAGGATGAAATGTAAGACTTATGTATGAAAAAATAAATAATGTATCTTAATTTACACCATTAATCCAAAAAAATGAACATATATTCTGCTAAAAAATCATGACACATTCATATATCTATCATTCATGCTTTCAAAAAAGGATTGATAATAATTAAAAAATTAAAAAAAACATATGAGGTACAAATTTAATGAATAATCCAATAAAAATAACATATATATAAATAATATATAAGATACAATAAAAATTTAATCAAAAGTGGTCTAGGACAACATGGTCACTACATACGTATCCCTAATGAAATAAAAATAAAAACCCTAACGAACCTACTACCAAATATCTACTTATGACCCCATAGTAACCCCCAAAAATTAGAATGCCATTAAAAACATAAACATTTAGGGTAATGAATACAAAATTAAATTAACAAAAAACTATATAATATTTTAATGTAGTGAATGGTGTAAGAGGGTTATTAGATAAATTGAAGATAAAAGAAATGCAATGATGAATTTTTGTAATTCCTTCCAAAGGAAATAACATTTCCCATTATTTATACATATTATTAGAAAATAATATTTTCACATAGGATAATATAAAATCACAAATCATATCCAAAATCATTTTATAAAATTCCATTTTTATCTCCATAAAAATTAAATAATTCCAATTGAAAACATTTCCCCACCCAATGCATCCCTTATTAAATAACTTATCTTAGAACCTAATTCAAAACCACATTAAATGTATAAATCATTTCTAATATCTATATAAATGTTTTTTAAAAATTATATAAATATGAGTAAAGGGAACCTCATTATAAAAAAATTATAGGTTAATAAGAGACAAGTCACCATTGATTACAATCATATTAGAGAACAAAAATATGTATTTCATATATATTCATATAGTTTCATTGTAAACACAATTGTTAATATGGTGATACAAGTCCTAGACATTTCCAAAAACACTAAAAATACCATTGGCCGATGTTTTATCCAAAATAACATAACCCAGCTAATTATTCAACACCTAGAATAACTGATGTCATAGAAAATCTATTCATATATAACACATTATATGAAAATAGTAGTGTTACGCTATATTTTTTATTATAAATCCATATCTCATAGTTAGTTCATAGTAAACACGTCAATTAAAAATGAGATTTGAAAATTATATGAAACATCATATGATCAATATAAATGCATCTCATAAATATCACCTCACTTCCAACACCCTCAAATAAAATAATCCCATATATATTATATCTTATTGTGGAATATAGTACAACCATATGGGGTAACAATACATTAATACCAATGGTTACAAGAAGGTCTCACTGAAAAACCAAAATAGTTAAATAAACATTAAAATTTCCTAAAATGAATCATTGAATAATTATTGGGATAGATATTTTTTTAAAATATTTATATTTTTCATTCAAAACACTTGTTTTATAATCTCCACATTAATCATCCATCAAAAAGGCATTAAATTAAAAATAAATGTAATAAAATTTATGAAAAAAACATCCTAGTTATCATTTGAATAGTAAAATGGTGTAAAATTAATTTTAAATTTTAAATTCATATGGAACGTTATTTTTTAATTTTTTGAATCACATGTCACATATCAAAAAAATTATGAAAAAAATCCATTGAAATAATATTTATTACATGTGAGAAATATGTCCAATTTTTTCATAAAATCCTATTTACTATCACATATAATCATAAAATTCTTATGAAATCATTTATAAATATAAATAAATGGAATAAATTGTGAATAAATAAAACACACTCAAAAACCCAAATTTGATGAGATTAAATATAGATGTTTTTACTTAATTTTTCACCATTTTGATTATAAAAGAGACAGCCCCACAAAGACCTATTATAAAAAATGTCTATAATTAATCTAGATTGGTCCGAGAAATTCATCTTATATTATAATGAGCATCTCATGGGAAAGGGAAAAAGTACATGTGATAGGGTGAATGTTGAAGATAAAATAAATTGGATAGAAAGATTTACCATGATAAATAACATCAAATCTATGAATGTTATCCTTAAAAAAAGGATAACAGAAAGGATATATTATTATATATTTCCCTAGATCCATAAAATGGTAGGGTGTAAATATATTTCTAAATGGTTTTTAGGGTTAAAATAATTTTTCACCCAATTTTAAAAAATACATGGTTGAAACGGTATATGCCATAGTCCTTTTCACAATGTCATAACTCTATCTAGGGAGTCCAATAATAAGAAATTGTCTCAACACCAAGACAAAACTCAACTAAAAATTGTTGTTTGGCCATTCTCATATTCCCTAGGATATTATGTAATGAACATCGACACTATGACCATAAGGAATTGTGTTAATTCTTTCAACGATTCCCCCTATTTATTCGATGGACTAAGAGCCACTCAACTATGGAACACAAATATTCATTTAATGAATTCCTTTACGTATATTCAATGTCACACTAACTCAAAACATCCCACATAATTGCATGAAACATCCACTGTGGATAAAACTAACAACCCCTATGGTGTTACCTTCCAACCACACCCTTATACCACAACAAGACCCTAGTAACCCAAAGATAGTGTCTTACATTATTAAATAATTATAGATAAAAATTCTCAAATAAAGAAGGTATGGACAGTTTAGTGGTTTCAAAGAAGAAATTTGATACATTCTACCCAATTGTAATTGTAAAAGAAAAAAACATACTACATATCAAAATAAAATTCTCAGAATCCTCCAAAACTATTTCAAACAAATCATCATCCTATAATAGATAAATGAAACTCTAAGATGGTTATCTCAAATTCTAAGTAAAATCTAAGTACAATGAAATATATCATGAATACTTAATGTTAATCCATATATAAATATAAATAACCAATTACACATTCCATTTTAATAACATAACTAAGAATATTCAATATGGATAGTAAGTAACTTAACATTCATGTAATTTTATTAACAAACCGAGGATAAATGTATTCAGAGATAATATAATATAAAAATATCATGGATGATAATAAATGAATTTATATTGATTATAATTCATTATTATTGGAAGGAATGTCTTAGTAATCTAAAAACATATTCTATCAAGACCGTTCAAAATAATTTTTAAAACTACAAGAAGAAACCTTTTTAATTTGAAAACTGATTGGTATTAAGAGCCTCACTAATGAATAAAAGAGGTTATATAATGTATATTACCCACCCCTCAATTCACATAAAAATAATCTCTCAAATATATAATGTTAAAATTAATTCATGGATCAGTATTCCATATCATCAAATATCTATACAGATTAATGTATAAAGATTTATCAATATTTTCCTAGTTAATCATATAACATTCAAAGAATGTAATGAATTGAAAAATTGTATATAATTTAGGAAATAATAATATCCATCATAGAATAATATGTATTTATAATATAAATGAAATTATTAATAAAAAAGATCCAATGAAAGTGATTATTTAATAAAAATTATAACTTACATAAAATAAAGTGATATCACACAATAACATTTACCATCAAGTAATATTCAGGTCAAATCCCCTAGGATGAAATAATTCAAATTTATTGTAATAATACAACGTATTATTAATTAGTAATATTATTATATTTATGTGGATTTATATACACAAAATAAGATTGAATTGGTTCACAATACAAAATTAGTCTCAATTAAATACAAATTGAAATGAATTGTGAAACACACGATCACTTTTAGATGACAATTATTTAAAATCATTTATAACTCATTTTATCATGTGATTAAATTATATAAAAACCATATGAAAATTTATTATATCATATATGATACATTTATAACATATTATCACTCATTCCCTAAGAATCATTCACTATTTTCATTGTATTGTGTGTTAATTTACTTGTTTTTATATGTGTGTTTTGTCATTAATGATTTGGTTCATTCACATATTACATAGTTTTTTATATGTACAATTATAATAATGGAAGAATTATAATATTTTCATATAAACTATATTTTTAAAACATAACATGATATATTATTATAAAAAATGAAGTACATTGAGTTCATGGAGATTTTTGGTCATACAAATACCAGATAAATGTTTCTCTTTATTAATGAAAATCATGAAGTGAAGGTATGTAATATATTACATTAATATATTATCCCAAATATTATAAATACAATATTATTTACATAAATTTGTATTCCATGAGGTATGGTGATGACACACGAGTCACAACGCTTCGTGGAGGTAGTAGATAAATAATGTTATTATCATTATATGAGTTAAAATATATGAAAGAAAATGATATATATTATATTATTATAATGAAGAATTTTTAATGAATATAATAATAATTCCAAGTATAATAAATATAATCATAAACATAATAAATATCTCCTTCTATGTGAATCTTTTTCCATAGGTGAATCATAATGCTTTCCAATGTAGAAGTCTCTTGTACACATGAACTACATAATTGTATCCATCATTGAATGTAATGAAAAAAAGTTATATAATCAAAAAGTACTCAAGAGGTAAAAATATTTTATAAATATCATATATATATATATTCTTTATATCCATAATCACAACCAACCGTGAATGGTGGAGATTGAAGAATAAATTACAAATGTTTGTCAGTTTGTAGTATATTGTACATACGAATGATGATTTCATGACCCATTTCATGGATAAAGAAATGATTGTAAGTAATTTATTTATTATAAAAATATCCTTGTATATGTTATATATTGGGATAATTATAAAATTTTGGTTTAATAAATATTTACAGAGGTGTAGTAAGAAGTAAAATTCAAATGGTAATTTTAGAAAATTCATTAATCTTTCGGTATCCACATTTGGGTTAAACTAAATTGTTCATAAAATAGGAATTTTAAATATTTATCTCTTATGGGATTAGGGAAGGTATGGTTTAATGTCATTATAATAGTTATTTTATGACCCATAGTTGTTTTGTGGTGTGAATAATAAATCATAAGTGATGTCCTTTTACAAGTGAGGTTAATAGAACACTTCAAATATTTTGTAAAGGATTCCATCATACCCAAATTCGTTTCTGAAATAAAATACCAAAATAGTGCATTATCTGAACTTGAAGCGATGAGGTAGAAATATTTTATGAAAATGAATATTAGGAAATATGTTTGATCATTTTTATCCATCATCTGTTCAATTTAATAGTTTGTAAATAATTTTTTAACATAACATGGAAATTGATTTTTTTTGTCTTCAGTTTGTTTTTTTTAAATTTAATTATAAGTCATTAAAAATTATCTTTTATTCTGAGACCAAATATAGAATTAATTATTTCAAATTATATTCATATAATTGAAAAAAACATTATTAATAATTAATCTCATAGGCATGATGAGAGTGAATGTTTTTAAATAGAAATTTAACAAAGGATTTCAATGTTATTTTATCCATGCATAATATGAAATTGATTAAAATGACAAAAATTGGATTACGTTTTATATAATATGAGTAATTTCACATTAAAAAATTAAATAATATAATATATATTAAAAAATAATTTTAATGAACATGAAATTTCCAATATAAAATGAGTACATTTCAATATTAACAAAAAATTATACATTTCATACAAATAAAAAAATAACCCAATGATAATTTTAAATTCTAATTTAAAAAATAATGTTTGTTTTTTAAACGAAATTTTCAAAATGTCTTATAAATTATGTATAAATCATGTACAAAAAGTGTAACTAAAATGAATTTAATAAAAAATAAATTATCTATAAAAACATTTTTATACTTGAAAATAAATCTTATTTTTAATTATAATCAGTAAATTAAAAATTTAGATGTGTAAAATTAATATTTTCAAAATATAATTTTATTCATACAAAAAAATTAATTTCTAGGATATTATGGTGAGATTTAAATAATATTTCCATAGAGTATCAATTTTTGTTGGAACCTGGTGTTTTTTACATCACAAATTATAAAAAAAAATTAATTTATTCAAAAACAATTATATTATAAATTATTGGTATGTTTGCACATACATGATAGGTATATGATTAACAAAAACAATTATTTTTCATCTATTATATTGGAGAATAGAAAACCATATTATACGTCCTTCTCTTATTAAAATTATACACTATCATATAAAATGAAGAACTACGTCATAGAACACTCCATTGATCCATTGTCTCAATCGCTGGCTTAACTCCAATCCAAAACACCAATAATTTTGTGGTAGTATCCTATAAACTATAATATTTTGAGAACCTAATGACACCATTTATAGACTCATAGGACGTTTTAATTCTCCCAAAATTAATATAATTAAAACAATTGTGACAAGGAGGTGTGAAATAAAATAATCAAAATCTTCATCAATGGATAAAAAACTGAACTAATATGTTAATATAATGTAAAATATTTATTCTCCACTTAAACATATGAATTTTTTTCATCATTAACCATTTAGAATGTTGAAGAAAAACTATTTAATAAATTTCATGAAATTTAGGAAATGAATAAAATTTTATATTTGATTAAGTAGGATTATATAAATTTTCCATGTTAATGATGTTGTTTACTCCAAATTTATTTTTTCTCCTTAAAGTAAAAATAGAATGAATTTTTCACGATCATTAATTTTGAAAAATACAAATTTTTTAATTTACAATGTTCATTGAATTATGATATTTCATCAATAAAATAAAACAATCATCCATTTTAAATGATTATATTTACTTTTTAAAAAATTAAAGAAACATGATTCTTTTTTTTCATCATCCTATTGAAAAATAATTTATAAATATCATCATTCTATTTCATTATTTTTTTATACCCTTGTATGTTTTTTATTATATCTTTATAGGATATGAAAATATATTATAAGAAATCATTTGAAATATATTTTTTCAATATTTTAATGTGTCTTATCAAATAAATGGGTTCTCTTTAAATTTATACATATATTATAATTTTTTTTGCACTTTTAATTATAATATAACAATGTTGACTTATCATAATAATATATTTTTATTTAATTCCATGGTAGTCAAACCATTAAAAATTTACATTCAAAGTACTAAATTAAGACTCTACCTTCAATTCAGATATTTCAATTTTGCATATAAAATTTCCTCATCAAAATGTGTCTGTCTCCCTCTATTATCGAACATAAATATCTTGATTTTATAAATTTATGTTTAATTAAACTAATATATTTTTTCCATACATTTAAATCCATGGGAAGAATATATAGGTATAATAAATTTACCTTTTAATACACTGAAATTTACCTTTTTAGACAATGTATCACATTGTACGTCACAAAATTTTACATTTATTTAAGATCATTTTTAAGAAAACACATTTTAATATACTATAAAAAAATTCATTTAGACATAAATATTTTTTCACAATTATTTATCATTTTATCTATAAAAATTTATTTATTCAAGTGTTTATTTTGAATATTTTATAGAATTTTGGAATTATTACTCGATTTCCAAAGATATTATATCCATTCCATTTGACATCCAACATGGCGTCATTATATCCTAAGGGGCTAACCAAATTTATTTATATATCAATATTATGAAAACCTAATAGAAATATTTTATTTTTTAATATTTCAGTGTATAACATACATTGATGATCCATATGTTCTAAATAAATTTACTGAACCTTGGATGAAATTATTTGGTTTTTTTGTATAAAAGAAACATATTTCTTTAAAAATCATATAATGAATCTAGCAGTTACATGTTCTATGGTCAATTATTATTTTTTCTTTTTCTAGGGATTTAATTGATTATGGGTTCATTCCATTTTGGTGTGGTAATTTGGCCAACATGGATCCATGGTCTATGTATCCCACAATGATCCAATGGTTAGACCATACGAATGGTCATCTACAACATTCAATCTTAGAGGTAAGATACAAAAAAACATGTTTAAAAATCATTATACATTATTATTTAATGGAAATGTGAAATATTGAATATCTAATTGTTTTAATAAAATTATACTCATCAGAACAGAAAATTGTTCCAACAGAACCAAAAAAGACTTTTAGAATTGAATTAATGGATTGAAACAATCAAAAATATGAATTAATAGTAGAAAATAATCCCAAAGCATCACATACACCTATAATCACATCACTCGACTCTAAATAAAATATACTCTAATACTATTAATGATGAGAAATAGAATCATTAGTACCATAATAAGAATGGTGGATAAGAATGTTGGTGAGGTGAGGCCTTGAATTGTCACTTCGTTATCTGGCATCCTTCTATTGGTGTAACCTAGCATCCACTGGTCTAGGGTGTGTTGGAAGGGCTGCCAAGGAATTTTTTATAGGAAAACCCATTAGTGTCTTCTCCACCATTTCTTTTTATTTTTCATGAGTACAAATTTCATGATGTGTAAATTTGGATACACATTGTTTAATTCCTCTCTTTGTTTTCCACCATGCATGTGAATCTCAAAGGAATTACATATTCTAATTGGACTATTTGACTCACTTCACAACCTGAATTGGAGACTCATAACAAGTAATTTCTTTTTTACATTTTGTACTGAAATCTTGACTTGTCGATCGTGGATATTTCCTTTTGAACATTTCAATATGTGTAATGTTATTACACACTTGAAATCAGTATTTTTTAAATTTCTCACACGGATTCATTTTTTAATTTAGATTATATGTCACCTCTCTTCGCTCATGGTAGGAAGTGTCTTTATGATTTTTAATTTACCGACTTTTCATTCCATTTCATAATATTAGTTGTTTCCTTCTATAAATAAAAAACTGACAAAATGTTAAAAAGTTTGAAACATTATTCATATAAATAAAAAATTTTATATTAAAACATTCTAAAATGTTTGAATGGAATACACTAATCACCATTGACCATAAAATGATACATATATATATAATATATCCATGAAATTATAATCCTATTTAGAGATCTCATTACATATAATCAATATAATTAGACTTCATTAAATCATTATCTCAAATGAAATATAAAGTCCTGATTAATTCAACTTCATAAATTGACACCTTGAATTTAAAAATGTATTTTTTTCATATGATTATATATATTCAATATAATATTCTGAACACAATAAAGTTAATTTATTTAATTTTAATTTCTATTAAATTATCTGAAAAACATGTTCTCAACAATGTTTCACACCATATATAAAATAATTACTTTAAAAAACACTAAATATTTATCGTATGAATAAGAAAAATATTGTTTATAGTTGTAGGGTCAGTATAAAAATATTTTTCTCATTCACTAACATGGAGATCTTTATAATACACTACAATGACTCATAAATTATAAAAAGATAATATCAGTTTCTTAGAATTTCAAATTTAATTATATTTAACACTACTGAACTAAACAACATTCATGAAAGTAATAAATATTATATCCTCTACTTCATATGATGATAGAACACAATATTATATTTAAATAAGATAATAATTTTCATATTTATAAAATAAATATATCTTATTAACATTTGAGTAATTATTATGATTTCTTTTAAAATAATTCTTTGTTCTATTGAAAATTGAATATTTCATCTTGGATTTTAATTTTTGATGGAAAAATCTTAATCATCATTATCATTGTCCATTAAACCTAGAAATTTTTTAATGGAATATAAAATACCTCCACATAGGAAAATATTAAGAAACAAAATTTTATTTTAATTTCAATTTCATTACCAACTAATTATTGTGATTAATTTTAGGAATTATTCAAACACTATCTAAATTTATTTGTCATCCTCATTTATATATAATGTATCCATTTTTTCTAACTAACTTTTTACCTCAAGCATCTATAAGATTTCATTTTTTTTGATTTAAAAATTTTCATAGTAGTTCGTTATGCACACTTTTCATATGTAATTAATACACTATTAAATTAATATAAAAAAAGCCTGTTCAAAATAATCAAGAGATAAAACAAATCAAATAAATTATAATTAGTACCATATGATGTTTATTTTTTATCATCATGGAATTTTAAATAGCTTCATGAATTAAGCAAATGGTTCTCACTACATCATTGTATATTTAAAGCAATTCATTGAAACATTATATAACAAATTTTATTTGAAATATTCTTTATTTCCTTCATCACTTCGAAATTTACTTCATGGATATTATCTACCATATCCTATAAAAATTTTAATATCATAATATTGATGAATTCAGTGAATTATTTCATTGGGAGTGATGAAATAATTACATTATATGATCGACTATCATTCTCAATGTTCACATGGTAATCAACTATAAATTCTCCAATTTATGCATGAAGAGAATAACAAATTTTTTTTCACTTGTGTCATATAAAAACTTAAATATGTTTATTATAAAGAAATTCCATATTTCTATATATGAATTTTATTAGCACAAAAATATAGAACTCGGTTTCTCTTATGATACCCTAAACATCAGAACCAACTCAACATCCCATCACAGAAAAAATCTGTTACTTGTTAGAAGGAGGGTGTAGGGGTATTTGATGAATCAATTTCATATACAACTCATCACTAAAGAACATTTTTACCTATCAAAATGTCTTATGTATTTTATGTCATAGTTTACATAATATATTATTGAACAAAAAAATAGTTCTAAAATTATTTTATATGGTTTACTAATGAAAAAAGGATTATATAATTTTCATGATCCAAAAACCCCAAGGTAAAAATATACATTAATCATCATTGATATGAAATATTAGATTTTATACATGAAATAATATTATATACAGATGCATCATTACTTATATAATAATATATAAATACCTAGTAAAATTATCTTTATAGATATCAAAATAATATTTCACCATCTATAATATGAGACATCATATTGATGAAAATGTGTACAAACTCCTCCTCTCAAATTTACAGGCTATATTTTTTATTTAACAGAAAATAATCATGTTTTTTTACATACCAACATTATTTATCTTATGTATGGATCTATATTTTTTATATATAAACCCATGAATTCCTAAAAATAATACATAACTCAAAACATCATATATCATAGCATATTATTCCACTTCCTCTTTGACATTGTACTCAATCATTACATCATATTATTTGAACCCAACGAACTATTTTTATATTGGAAAATAACAATTATTATTTATCATAGGTGTACTAAAATTATTAATTCTTTATTTAATAATCCACATTCAATAAAACAATTAACTATTATATATATCATTTACACTGCATCCATATTCCATATTCACTGATGTATAGATTTCAAATAAAAACACCAAACCCAATTTCTTTAACATTTCTCTCTATGAAATGTTTAATTTCATAAATCCAAATTTATTAAACATAATTTATATATATTATCTATATAGGATATATAGTTGGATTTTATTATTAGTCATATATTAAAAAATATCAAAAATATAATCAAATCCATATTCATATAAAAATTCAAAAAATGGAAATGGGCATTGTGAAAAAATTACCGAAACCACTATTTTACTTGTGTTCTGTGATGTTAAATTTCTGGTTACAAAATGGTTACCTCCAATGTCAATTAAAATGTAATTTTATATTTCCATTGTGGAATTACCATATCTATTATGGATTGACCACTTAATACCTCTCTACTTGAGAAACACTAATTTATCAGATGTACTGTTATGGATGTGTTATTGTTGGATTTATATGGCTATAAAAACCACCACACAATAATAATATATCATACAAAAAAATAAAAAAAAATCTCAAATAATATTTGTGAGGAAAAATATTCATATAATTAGTGACTAAAATCAGAACCTCAAAATTATGATACCAAATCAGGTTGGGAATAGAAGACTATTATAAATTCGGTGGGCCCATGTATTGAAAAATAGAATGATTCATATTGAACTATTAGAAATTTTAAATTAGAGGACCTAAAAAAACTAATGATAGAGGTACTTATTTCCTATATAAAATATAATAAAAAAATTTCAATCACATGTTTATGTTATATGAATAGATTATTTTCTAGTGATTTTTTCCACTAAAAATATAGTGGTATTCTAGGATTTCCTAAAATCACTTTTTTGGAAATATGCTGGAGCATTACTATCCTTGATATCAATAACCTTGAATTCATATATAAATATGATTCACATAGCATGAACATGTAGTGTGTACTATTTGATTATATTTTTCAACTAACGTTTTAATATTTATTGTTTTAGTTTTGTAGGGTGAATATTTTTTCGATTGTTTTGTATTCTTGTAAAATGTTTTACGGGTGTGCTTTTATTTAGTTAATGGATATAATGGTTCCAACATAACTAAAATAATGATTTAATATTTAACATTCATTACTGTATTTGGATATGTGGGTGTCACACCCACCATTATGGTGTGACTTAATTTTAATTCTCTCAAAAACATCTTTAAAAAATCATGAATTCAAATATTCTCTCAAACGCATTCAAAGGGATTTCAACTCATGTAAATAATAATACATATTTTAATATTGATTTCAATACATGGTTTGAATGTTTTTTTTAAAATTTGGTGATTTGTTAGAATTTAAAAAAAATAATCACATAGTTTAACACCCCATGACATTCAAATATATTTTTTATTGAATAAATATAATCTCATCGAAATATTGTGATAAACTAGACAATAATTCTAATTGAAACATGATAATCTATTAAATTATTATTTAAAAATCTCCATTATAACCCAGACATTAAATTAGTGTTTATTAAACAAATTAAATTTTAATATATACATATATATACAAAAATAAGTGGTTATATATTTATTATAAATGATAAAAAATAATTATTTTCATAAAAATGAAATATTTTATGAGGAAATTTTTTATTGATGAAAAATTTTCAACGCATATTTAGTGATTAGGATAAAGATAATTTTCTAAACATTTTCAAAACTTATTTTATAAAAAATAAATTTTAAATTATTAATATCAGACTGTTATTATATTTAATTATTGTATTGTTTCTTGAAAAAATTCATTTTTTCGGGGATAATGAAAAATATAGAATTATAATTGAATACTACATTTTAGTTTTATTAATGTATAACGTTACATTATAATTTTTATTGTTTCAATGTATAATTAGTTCAATATATTATAAATTAATTAAATTAATTTCATTGGAGTAATTTTGATATTGTATTGTTACATAAAGGCACTGTATGATTTTTAACATGTTCTCATTAAGAACAAGATTTATTTCGAGTCTAATAGGCTAGTTTTAAATTATAAATTTCTAGTTATGTGAATATAATGTTTAATAATGGAATAATTTTCTCGAATCAGAATAATATATTTTATCTAATATGGTAATCATAACTTTTTATTAAAATGAATAGTGAAAAGATAAATTTTGTTATTACGGTTAATGTAAAAATATATTTTCCTAGAAGATATAAATAAGAAGTATTAAATTGACTAAATAACTTGTATAAAATATAAAATATGACCATATACAGACCTTATTACTTATATTATAGAAAAAATTCCATTTTTGGGGTATTTTTAAAACAGAAAAATATCAGTGTAATTACGTATTTTATAAAATTACAAGTGTAACACAAGAATCACATCTAAAAGACCACAAAATATCCTATACTTTTCATACCTTAAAATTATTTAGTTCATCCAATATATAAAAAAATATCTGCCTTGAATCCCTCCATTAATCCTAGAAAAAGTATTATTTTTATAAATCAGTCCTAGTAAGGATTTCAGTTCTATAATAATGATATTTTCTTAAAAGGAGTTAATGTTTTTTAAGATGAATATTAATTTTATATATTTCTATACCAAGGAAAATTCTTATTAAAACAATGATATATTAAATTAATTATATTAAACACATATATGTATATAGATATATATGTTTTTATTTTATTTTCTTCATCTAAAAAAATTTCCACATTTATTAAATGGGTTAGAAAATCATCATTCATGTCTACGGTGGACCACTACATATTGAACCAATGTCATTGTATTTTCTATTATCACCTCTCACAACTGGGTAAAAAGATGTATATCAACTATATATATGTGAAATTTATAAATTAATCAATCATCTACATTAATTATTTCATATATAAATAATTATGTTCATTCTTTATAGGGTACGATGACATCGGCCATTTGTGTATCGAATGACTTCCCCACGATAACAAATGATTTTTATTTCACTAATTCTTAACATTAAACATGATAATGATATATTTATTTATATAATGTGGTATAAAGGAACTAATAATGTTATTAATGATATAATTATAATTTTGAAAATAAAATGTATCGTTTTATTTATTACACAAAAAATGATAACATCATTTGTGTACATGTGGACTACCACCATCATGAAGCGTTGTGACTATATTTTTTGTCACCTCACCAAAATGATGATATATAAGTATATTAAAATAATTAATAGGTCATTTATGAAATTATTATCATTTTTAAAATATTAAATATTACTTATCCCCTTTCCACTATTATCATCGATATATGGAAACTCTGGCCATTCATATCTACGATCTACCATCTCTATAGTCATAACGTATATCATTTCACAAAACATGGTTTCATGTATTAATTTAAAAGTATATTTTTCATATAATTAAAATTATTTATTTCATGTTTATTATTATTTCATTGATATAACAACATAATATAAACAAGAATTGGATCATTTATAATATATGATGAGTGAGAAAATAAGGCAATTGACACTCAAAACAATGAAACAAATTAAATAATATTAAAATAAAGGTAGTAAAATGTTTCAGTAGTATCACATATGTTATTAAAAATATGATTATGGTTTTTTATAAATTAATAATAATATTAAAATTATTAAACCAAAGGTTAAATATTTTTCACCCAAAAGGAAATGTGATGTTAGATATTTCATCCCAATTTAAATTCCTTTAATATTTATTTATTAATGTAAACCAAGTAACATTTATGTGGTATAGATACTATTCCATTGACATTTAATATCATGATTAATTCATTATTAATAGTCTTTTATGATCCATTTTTTATTATTTCGTCCAATGTGATTTGATATAAAAATTACAAAGTGGTAAAGGTTATTGAATAATATAACTTTCTTTTGTCACTATTAAACCCCTGTAGAAACTATCACTTTCATAATATAAATTATATTTATATATCAAAATTTTCTTGAATATCAATATTCATGTATTATCTATATTATTTTTTATGAATTGTATTAAATTTTTTATATTGTGTTTACATTTAATGTAATTTGAGTGACTGCAAATATATTGATAAATAAATATCCTTTACTCAATAAAATCATTTGATAAAAAAACTATTGATTCATTAATAAAATTGATTATTATATATATGATATATTTTCTGGACCTATGGTGATTGGTTGGCCCAATACAATATATATCCTCTATGCTTCAGTGGGTATCATTGTACAAATAAGTTATCTTAATTAAATAGTCTTCCACCTATAGTATTTAATGTATCCTGTGAATATTCATGACTGTAGGTGTCTAAAGATTCCTAAGATCATTTTAATTTAATTATTAGGTAATTCCATCAATATTAATTCTCTTATTACTATCCATCAAATTTTCACTATGATATTATCTCCAGATAGATTTCATTCCCAAATTATTGATTAAATAATATATTTTTTGTTATTTTAATTTCTATATTGATTAATAATTATATATTCATGAATTTTAAGTATTTAAATAAAATTTTTCTTTATTTATTTATATTAAAATATTAAAATATTGATTATTCATTATTGATTCTTGATATATTCTACTATTTTTATACAATATTGAGAATTTGAACTCGCCATAATTTTTCTTCCATTCCATAGGTTATAAATATTTTGAATGCATTTCAAGGATATTGAATTTTTTTAGATTTGTTTTATTTTGAAGTACAATTGTATAATTTGTATCATTTAAATATATAGTTCTACAAAAATGGTAAATTTATATGTCATAAAGGATTGGTTTCACTTTATTTATTCTAATGCAATTATTCAGATAGTGGATGAAGGTTACTAGAGTCGATGACGTTAAAAATGGTATCAAAGTTTTTTAGTTGAAAAATATTGAATTGGATTATGGAAAACATTTATTAGAGAACACATCACTATGATTTCCTTTTATCATAATTATAAAAGAATATCCTAATGCTTTTGAAAGAAATATATTTTTTTCTTCAATGAAATACATCCATCTCATGATATTACAAGTGAACATGGTTCGAGGATAGAGACACCTTGGGGTAATTACTCTTAAAATGGGGTATTAATCTAGAACTGGTTTTCACTTTGTGCATGAAAACCTGTAATTCTATACACTAGGTTTAATGGTCCCATGGAATATGTATATCATGATTTACATTTACATTACATATCATTATATAGATGTTTAAAATAATGATATTTATAAGGAAACAATGATTCTCATTTCGAGAAAAATAATTCATATATTTTATGTTATGCTAACAATTAAATCATATTTTTAATTATATAGTACAATTAAAAATTAATAATTTAATGAGTTATTCCAGTGTATTTCAAATCATTAAAAATGGATCAATGAAATAATAAATGTTTCAAAAAATAAGACCAATTTAGGGATTTCCCATTTAATTAGGTGAATAAAACATGAACTGTATGCTAGAAAATTATTGTTGTATTTGGAAATATTAATAATGTTATGTAAAATAACCATAAACAGAAGAATAAATATATTATATATGAAGATTATCCTCAGATAGAATTCTTAATTCCTTAGAATCCCCTGTAATTTGGTAGGACTAATAATCCAGTGGTAGTTAAGATTTGGATTAAGTCTATGGAGAATATATTTATTATGTGGGGACGTACTAGAAAGGGAATGGACATAATTATAGTGTATTGAATCAATGGTGATCTTGTTAAACCGTGGTTTTTGATCTAGAAATTTAATAAGGATTATGAAATAGAACCAATAGAATAAAAATATTTTAATAAGACATTATTTGAAAAATATATTCTTCATGGGAAACAAATTGAAATTAAGAGAAGGTTACTTATGTTAATTGAAAGGATGAATACAATGTTTCATGTTATGAAGAAACCATTAAATATTTATTTGGTAATTATATGTATTATATTCAAAAAATAGATTACATGATTGAACATTTCATTTAAGGGTTAAAACCATGTATCTGAAGGGTGTTGATTACTCAAACAATTACATTATATGATGAAATAAATTTTTATTCAAAATAAGGATTGAATTTCTTTCAATTATCATGTAAAAGGGGAATAAAAAGGGAAGTTGAAATTTTGAGACCAAGAGAAATGGAATGTTTCAATGAAGAATACAAGGAAAAATCAATTTCCATAATGTAATTTTATTTAATTAATCATCATGTGATGTTCTTGGAGGGAATGAGAGTTCATTTCTTGATTAGTGATATGGGGAATCGAGGTCTTCAATGTAAGATGAATAATAAAATAAATGATGTCATGTGTTTCAAATCTAATTAAATTGGGCCTCATTTTCAGAAATAACCCAATCACAAAGAGGATCTCACTTAGAAGTAGGAAAGTCGATAATTACAAGGTAATGTGTTCACTATAGATGAGTTTTATATAACTAATTATTTGGTTGTAGGAACATTAATC
This sequence comes from Viscum album, assembly GCA_963277665.1. Classification (NCBI taxonomy): domain Eukaryota; kingdom Viridiplantae; phylum Streptophyta; class Magnoliopsida; order Santalales; family Viscaceae; genus Viscum; species Viscum album. Next base: position 1,883,564,218 of record OY728136.1, read on the forward strand.
AACTATTCAAATTTATTAAATGAATTATTTGATTCTAATAATCTTAATTTTCTAAACCTACCATGTTTTTCTGGAGAAACTTATTTATTTTACATTTCTTTTATGATAGAGTTTTTTAGTTAAAACTCATATAGGATGACTTAATATAATGAAGATGTGTTATAATTCTTCTATTTTAAAACATAAATGTGCATTATTTGATGAAATTATTATCAAACCTATAGAAGAATTAGATATTACCCTTAGTATGGAATAAATTTCAAAATATGAGTTATTTTTTTGGCAGCTTAATTTTTTATGTTTTATGAGATTGATATAAAACAAAATAAAATTAAAGGACAATATTCCTCATTCGAGTCATATCTATATCCACCCGCAATATCTCTACCGAATGAGAGCCTAGAGGATGAAGAAAAATATTATGGACAGGGAGAAGGTAATATTCAAATTGAGGATGTACCCACTATACAAGAATGCCATCATGTATTTCATGTGGAATTACTAAGACATCCTTGAGAGTGTGAAGTTATGTTTTCCAATGATTTAAACCATGATGAAATACCAATATAAAATACTCCATATATAATGGACAAAGTGGAATTAGTGGATTTGATTAAACAACAAGATGAGTTGGGTGATATTTGATTTATTCTCCATATTGATTCACCATGGGGATACCCTATAAAATCTTTTAAGATGATGTATGTATCAATGTGGAACTACATTGATTATAGTACGATTGATGATATTACGATAATGAACTTGTAGTATCATATTAATGTAGATGAATTATTACAATAACTTCATAGGGACCAATATTTTTCAAATACTTATCTTCATTTTGGTTGTAACCAATTCCTCGTAAATATGGAATACGTTCTTAAGAAAACAATTTGGATAAAGTAAGGACATTTTGATTTAATAGTATTTTTATTTTTATTTAATAATATACCATCTATATTTATGGATATAATAAATAGAGTATTCAAGGAATATCACAATGATTTGTTTGGTAATCAATTATAAATTTTTTTTCTATTATAAAATATATGAAAACCCTATGTGTCACCTTTAGATCATAAATGAATTCCTTATAAATAAAATAATTTTTTTGTAAATTTACTAATTATAATATATGGAATAAATAATTGCATTTATTAACAATATATTATATAGGGATGGAATCATATTTAATACTATTAAGATAGTTGAAATACGATAATGACTTATTCCTATGAATATTACATAGTAACATGGATTGATAGGCTAATTGGGTAGTTCTAGTGATTAGTTAATAATTATTATGTATTGGATAACCTGTTAAAAATTAATACATGTAATGTGGGTAAATTTTTTTGGAAAAATAAATTTTAATAATTTGTTATGTTCAAAAGAGTATATTGTTCAATGATTCTATTTTTCTAGTCTAACAAATAGAAATTAGGTGTCTATGATATATAGTGATGTATTGAATAATGAAATTGTTTCTGAGTTGATGATAAATGATAAATTTGTTTCATAAAATTACATGAATTTTAAAATCATGAATACAAATATTACAACCCTCATCATGAGTTTTCATTTGTAATATTACATTTAATGATTTTGAAACATTATCTCAATGATGACTGATTTGATATATTCACAAATAATAAGAGCCTAAAATATATATTTCCATAGAAATAATTCAACATGGGTCAGTAGAGATTTCGCGATCTTCTCAAGGATTATGATATCTCAATATACTACCACCCATGTATAGATAATCAGGTAGTATATTCATTAAGTTATAAAGATAATGGATTTTTTACCTAATTAATGATTGAGATACATCTTATGTACATTAATCAAGTAAAATGGGAACATGAATTATTAAGAAAGGGGAAACATCAATCCTTTTATAAATTATTTCAAAAACATAATTATTAGAAAATATAAATAGTTATAATCTTTGGATGAAAACATTTAAATGATAATTAAATATGTGAATGATATGAATTTATAAAACATTAGATTTTAAGATGGGTTCCAAAATTTCAGTAAATAATAATCCTTTCATCAATACCTAATATAGAAATTCCATCACTGGATGATTATCATTGCTCTACTTTCATTATAAAAAATTCTAGTAAAAGAATATTTTGGTATTTGATTGAACTATTTTGGTGGGATTAATTGTAGTGGTAAATTGCTAAAGATGTGTCTATTTATTTCGTTTCACAATATGTTAAATATATTATATATTATCCTAGAGGAGTCAGGAAACATCTTCATATTCCAACGTTTAAATGGTATGAAATTTCAGTGGAATTATATATAGGACAACCCAGGACTCTATGAAATATTTATACAATATGTGTTTTTATTGATACCGTAACCAAATATGAAAATTTATTGTCTACAATATAATATTTACCCTATAAACACAACATAAGGCTCCATATTAATGATCTTTTATGACATCATGTTTTAAGACATCATAAAGAAACTTTTTGAGATGAATATTGTGAATGTAATCTTGTAGGCCTTGAAATTTTTAATGTGATAAAAATGGTAAATTTCATTCTGGAGCACATTAATGAATCTCAAAATATGTAAAAGACTTATTCTGAATATTTGAGAATGAATTTTGAATTCCATGTTGGTGATATTGTGTTGTTAAATATAATCCTAAGGAAGGGTGTTATATGGTTCAGTAATAAAAGGAAACTGATCCTTAGGGAAATTTTACACATTTAAATTGTCAGATTAGTTGGATTTTTTTCATATCATTTAAAAATGAAACAAAATCTCTGTAAAGTAGATGATGTTTTCTATGCATCAATAATAATTATTTTCTTTCCTGAGAAAAAGAATTTGGACACCTCTTGTGAAATAATATTTTAAACTGATCTATATTATTATAATGAAATAATCATAATTCTTATATTATTGAAGATCTATTGTAGATACATATAACTTCAACTGTAAAATTAAATTGTAGAAATCACATAATTCTGGAATGAATGTGAGAACCATATAATATTAAGAAGAAGAAGATCCCTTATATATTTGGAATATTGTATCTATAAAACTTAAAGGATAAAAAAATTGGATGGAAAATTTAACACCCTAGGAAATCAAAAATATATTTTATATAGAATTATATTCATTTTTTTGATATATTTTGATTCTTGTAGTATTGAATTTAAATGAAACAAGATACTATGTTAAAATATTATTTAAACATTACCATTATAACCTATGTGTATAATTAGAGTTTATGAATAGAACTAAATTATGAAAATTATATATTTCTCACATATTCATTTATTATATAAATATTTTAAATAGAAATAATAATTAATTGATATAAAATTTTAAATTTTATGAAATTATATTTTCATAAAAAATATGGTGTTGTTTCTTAGTACAATAAGGTTTTTATTTATTTATTTTTTCTTTTTTAATGGTTGGGGCAGAGGCCTCTTTTATTATTAAAGCAATGCAATTTCCTATTTTAACTGGGTAGAGTGAGACCCATTACATAGCCTGAAGTTCTAAGGGACATTTAGACCATTAGATAACCCATAGGCTGAAATTTTTGGCACAAGGTCCATTCTTCAAATAGTATCGCTACAGTACATGCATGCTATAGTCCTGCACAATACCTGCCACTGCTACAGTACCCTGACGCCGCTATGGTCCCAATTTAGCTACAGTGTAACTACAACAACAATACCTCTACTGCTATAGTATGTTATAGTACTGCTACAGTACTCTATGCCCAATGGGGTTTGAACCACATTTTTCATGTTGGATTACGAGGTTCTTACTACTTAGACAAACCCCAACTATAATGTCATCATTTATTGTTACACACTGAAGAAAACATTATTATTTTTGGAAAATTTGAAAATTAATTTTCATAATAATAAATTTATAAAAATGTAATATCATAATTAGACTATGCTGAATTTTGGTGTTCATTGAATATTTTCATTTTTGATGAGTAATGATAAATTATGAATATTATTTAAGAAAGAACTATTAAATTAAAATTTTAATAATGTTAAATTATATATAAATTTTTTATTATTGTACAATTATCTCATTTTAATGCTATTTAATTGAATTTAGTTAATTTTAACAACATTCATATTTAATTTTCTTTCAAAACCGTGTAATATTATAAAAAGTTTCACAATATAAACATAATTTTTTTTCATCATGTATGGGATTGATATTAAATTAAAATTTTGATCATATTTGAATGTAATTTTACAAAATGGATTCCATATTTGAGTAAAAATTATTTATATTATCTAATAATGTAATGTCAGTTTTCAATAAAATGAATATTGACAATTGAAAATATTATATTCCACGGTTAAGGTAAAAATTGATTTTTAGGTGGTTAAACTAAAAAGATAGGGGTAAATTTGGAATAAAAATATATAAAATTTATATTTAATATATATAAATACATTGTATACCTTATTTATAGAGATTGATTTATTATGGGATCCTTTTGACATGAATAATGTGTTGGTGGAATTCAATACATTCCAAAATTACATGTTTTCCACTCACTCCACTTATAAAATGTCCCCCTTTATACATTATTTTCACACATTCATAATAATTTATTAGAAAATCAATAAAACTATCACATTAAAACATTTCTCTCATCATAAAAAAAACCATTTTTTATTGAAACATTATTTGTCAGATTTTGGTTCAATCCCAATGAGGATATTAGGAGAATACGTATTCTTCTTCAATGAGAATCCATGTTTTATTTCTTCCTCCTCCTCCATAAATTATTTTTAAACTTTTATAATATAATAAAATATGTACATTCATAAAATGTGATATAATTTCTTGATTTATCCACCTATAACTACCTTCACATCCATCTAATGGGTTATTAAATCCTTATTAACATATATGGTAGACTATCACCACACTAACTGATATCATTAATTTTCTCATTTCCAACTGTCAAGATTGGTGTTTTGAGACATATAAAGTGTATATATTATATTTAAAACTATATTATAAAATTTTAGTCAAAATATAATTTTTTTAATTTTTATTTCGTATGAGATATGTTAACATTTATCTTCTGTACGGTGGAATACTGCCTTGCGAAGTGATGACATTCGTCATTCAATAGTGCATAACATTGACGCCGATAAGGATACCATTTTTATAATTTATATACATTAATTTTTTTATAAAAATCTAGAAATATATAGTATTTTAAATTAATAATAATAAATTTTCTTTCACGCATTAGGAAATGATAACAGTGTTTGTGTATGTGTGGGCTACAACATTTATAATGCTCTCTTTTCATAACCACACAACATGGAAGATATATATAAGTATTTATTAAGAAATAAAAACATTTTTATTATGTTATTATAATTATTGGAGGATACAATATTACTTACCCTTTACTTTAAAGATTGTTGTAATACGGAAAGTTACTCATGCATAGGTACATCCTACGATCTCTACGATTGTAACGTAATTCATTTACTAAAAAATTAACTATTAGATTAAAATTATATATTATGTATAAATATAGTAATTCATTCATGATTATTATTAAATAGGTTATATAAATACATAATATTTATAATAAATGGATCCTTCATAACTAATAATGAATGGGAAAATAGGGCGATTAATACTATTAACAAAGAAGATAATGAAATATTATTTACAAACGGGTTGTAATATAATATAAGTGCATTATATATGATTTTATAAATATTTTTATGGTTACTGAATAAATTAATACAATTATAAAAACCATTATCTTTAAGGATAAATATCTTTCACACAAAGATATTTGGGGAATTGATACTTTATCAAATTACCTTCCAATAATCTTGATTTGTTATTATGCACCAATTCAATTATAGGGGGTGTATATATTATCCCATTAACAAGTAATGTAATTATATATTTTATATTCATTGTATGAAAATTTTTAGTTTAAATTATATCATTGAAGGGGATTTTTTCCAAAAAGTTATCATGTGGTTAATTTTATTGAACAATCTAGCCTTCTTTTGTGATTATTCAACTTTTGTTGACAAAACCACATTAATCTGAAAGTTTTAAATGGTAAATTATTATTTTTTCAAATATACTTATTCTATTATGATGGATATGGTTACTTCTTAATTCATATACCATATTTACATACAATATTTACAGTGATCATTATTTTAATAATAAGATAAATATTGGTAAAATAATATCCTTTACTCAATATAGAGATTTTATGATAGTACATATTGATTCTTGAATTAAATCAATTATTTTCCATTTGAGTAATTCATTTTATATTCTGTAATGGGTGGGACCTAGTATAATATATTCTAATTAATGCATCAGTATATATCTTTAGGCAAATATGTTTCAAGAATTAAATAGGTTTCAACCTGTATTATTTTAAATATTTGTAGTAGGTTATGAAACTAGAGGTATCAGGGTGTATGATATCATGGAATCAAATAATTTTACATCTTCTTCATTAATAAATTTTTTATTTTTATCCGTGATATTTCCACATTTATATTATCTATAGATTCACTTCAATAATAGGTTATTGTAAAATATAGTGTTTTATATTATATACCTTTACATAATAATAATTATTTATATATGAACTATTTAAGGATAATTTAATGGGATTTTCTATAGTTATATAACTCAACATATTTTTTTTATTTATTTATTCAAGGTTTATTCAATTATAATTTATCAATAATTTGTATTTTATATCACATTTATTTCGAATTCTATACCATGTTTTTGAAGTTCAATTAATTGAAGTTGTTTCAATGATGAAAATAATTTTCTTTTATGATATTTTATTTTTTATTATCAATATATAATCGGTATCATTTATATATTTATTTACAAGGAACTATTTAATTGACCAGTCTTTTGGAATTTGATTCATTGAATCGATGGAATTGTAATAAAGTTGTCACCGGCTTTGGCTTATTGAAATCTGGGTTGTTATACATCACATTCAGTTTATATTTGATATATAAGAATCCCATCTTCTGATAAATAACATATAGATGATATTTCATTCAAAACAAATATTTATATTTACAACACTGATCACCTAGAAACATGGGTACCTGAGTTATGGTTAAAATTATGTTCCAAAATATAGTATTATGATAAAACTATTAATTTTTTTAATAAAATGTGTTTGAAGAGATGTTTTTGTTTAATAATATTGATCACATGGATTAAATAAATAATAATATTATTTTTGTAATTATTGGGGAAATTTATTTGATATATAAATAAATTTGGTATCCTTATATTTATTCCAAATGTTTTATTTTTATATGGTGATAAAAGAACATGTTCTATTAGAAATATATAATTCTATGTGACTTAATTAAAAATAAACATCAAGATTAATGGAAAATACTGTAACCTAATCCAAGGAATACTATAAAAGGCTTCTTCATTATAATCAACGTAATGATGATAATTAATGGTATTTATAATATAATAAATATTTATAATGAAGGTGATAAAAAATTAAATGAATAAAGGTTAACTATCTGGTTAATATATTTTGATGGTATTAATATACATATTTAATGATATATTAGAAAAGTAATTCATAAAAATAAATGAAATGTTGAGAACTATAAATTGAATATATAGGATAAAATGTGAATAAATTATTATTTTTTAATTATGAGAATCATATTAGATAAGTCTAAACAAAAATTACCCACTCTTGAATATCGAGATCACGATTCCTTTATAATATGTGACATTAAAAACATCATAAATTAAAATGAGATGATAATAGGTAAAAATAACATGAATATTATTAATTCTAATAGTGGGTTGTACAATATGATTAAATGTTTTTAGAATATGCCAAATAATCCAATGATTATGAAAATTCATTGAAGGAGGACAATTGCCTTGACACTATATTAAAAAAAATTGATGTGTCTCAATTAATAAAACATTAACAAAGTTAGAGTTATTTTTCAAGTAAAATAATTATAAATTATATCAATTTATGTTTCATGACATAAATAATGATATAAAATCTAAAATAAAACAGAATAATAATGCCATAGATGGTGATCTCATAATGGATTTCATATGTATAATGTTGAATATTTTTATTAAAGAAATGTTTTATTAGAAGGTGAATGGTAAGAGCTCTATTAGGCGAAGAGATATAATTTTCACTAAAAAATATAGAAAAAATTGTGATAGTAGTTTTTATATATAAATTTCATTATCTGGTGACATGGAGTAGATATGTACTAAAAAAGTAATAATTTTGATTCCTTGAGCACTGATTCAAGAGAAATTATGCATCTATAATTCAAAAGGAGTATCATATTTAAAAATTTATACATAATCATACCTAAAACTAAAAACGAAACTCAATAGTTCAAAGAAAATTTGAGGTTAAACACACAATTATTGTTGATCTATTATATAAATACAATCATATGAAACCTAATAGCTTCAATTATGAAAATAGAATCATTATTTAAAACAAAATAGGAATACTACAAATGAGGAGTACAACTAGTATTTATTTACCATGGATCATGATATACATGATCATAAAATGAAATAATGGATATTTTTTCATTTCTATATATATATATATGAAAACTATGGTCTTATTAATATATATATAATGAATAATCACCTCTTAATTTTTTTTGAGTTCATTATGTTATTTTAAATCAAGGTGATTGAATACAATGTATACACATTTCACATAAAATATCTTCTAGTCAATGAAGAATCCAAACACTAGATAACGAATTTAAACAAAACAAATTCATAAATGAATCAATTTTATATATTGAATACAGAATAGATGATTTATATAAATTATTTATTCTCCAAAAAATATTAAATTATTATAAAATCAATAAAAATCTCAATACAAATGCAATCTCCATTACAAAGCTCAAAGAAAAACCATACTCACCCATCATGATAGTAGTCTACCAACACATGTAGATTATTTTATATCATTAATTTTTTTATGTCTCTCCTTCTATTAAACTATTCATCATGCACTGATAGTTTTGGTAGAAGTGATAAAAAATATGTTTTGGTTGATGGGGCATTACAACATTTCATGAAGCACTAAAACTGAAAAATATTCTTCGATGAAAATGTTATTGACATTAAATTTGAAATATCACCCCATGGGATTATAATGAAGATACAAAATCTCTTAAATTTAAATTTCGGTATAAGTATAACACCACCTTTTACACTCTTGATCATCAATATTTTGGTATAAATTGAATCATCAATTCCAATAGATTACCATAAACCAAATAATAACAATGATTGATATGATAAAAGTTTCTTGTCCTTAATTTATTAAAGGAATGATGGGTGAGGTCATTATAGGGCCATGAAATATATTAAACATTATCACAAAAGTTCCAAAAATCATGATACAACCCAATGATAAATTTACCAATTATTTCTATTATATATATTTTCTAAAATCATTCATTATTTGAATCTCCCTTTATTATGGTTTGAAAATTAAGTTCCTCTCATCATTACTCTAATTTTACTTCATCAATGTGGAATAAAAAATAAATATAATATAATAATTCTTATCATGCCACCTATATTTCCCCATGAACATGTCATTCATAACAATGTTTACTCTAGAAATGATCAGGACACGACTCATTTTTCAATAAACATGATTTCTGTATTATTTTATCATTAATAAATAAAATCATTAAATAAAAACCTAAATTATATGCACATCATCCATGGTCATTAATGTTATCTTAACAAAAAATGATAAATCAAACAATAAAAATTTGGGTTTTCCATTATTGGTATAATGTATCAAAGAGAAAAATATTTTATGGTATAGATATAAAATACATAAAAACTAGTTATCATAAGGATGATTATATCTTATATATGTTGCAATTTGTACAATATTTAACTTAATAAAATTTTTCTCCTATATATTTTTTCATCAAAATATATCACCCATAAATATTATTTCCCTTCATCTAAAAACAAACAATTAATTATAATGAGAGTAATGAAATAATTATTATTTTATTTTTCTAATTTTAATTTTATTTTCCTCAATTGTATTTCTGTGTTTCTTTATAGAGGGAAATACTAAAGGTACAAATAAGTCGAATTTATGAAATATTTTCCCCTTGAACAATTAAAAGCACTACATGTTCTCTTATACAATAAATATATTCCCAATAAAAAATCACAATACATCTATTCTGCAAACTTACTCCACTATAAATTATTATTAAATAAGAAGATAAGGGTATGAAGAATAATGGTTCTTCATATTTTTCATATTTTTATGAAAACATGGTCTCGAGGGGCTAATAAAATATAAAACATAATGACGGTCTCAAAGGTAAAATAGTGTAAAATGTAATATTCATTTTATGGAATGAATCGTTTTAATTTATATGAAATAATTCATTATTGTATAGATCAATATTAATGTTATTTTTTTGTGATTTTTATCCTAATAATATATAAAAAAATTGTTTATTATAGAAAATATGTCAAAATAGATAATAATACCTCACCTGACATTGAATATATATATTTCAAAAGTAACTCATGTAATAAAAATAATAAAACATCATTTCACATAAAATTAATAAAATAAATACATAAATATTATAAGTAATTTTATTTAAATAAATAAACCAATATTTCCCAATCATGGCTCACCAAATAAATATTATAATGCTCATTCATAATAATGTATCAATCATCCTACTCTATTATATCCATTAAAATTTCATTTAATGATGTCGTTATGGTATTATTGAAGAAATAATATCAATATAGATAAAAAATATCTGAAGAAAACAATGTGTGACATTAAAATTCCCAAAAATTAATATTAATGTGAAAAAAAGAGGTGCTGAAAATGTTATTTGAAATTGAATAAAATATTCAACATTCTCTTGAAGGTATTCATCTCTATTTCAAATCACATTAATCATATTAACATGTTCATTTTCTCCTCAATGTAAATTAATTAATTAAATGTAAATATGGAAATTTTTAATATTCATAATATAAAATCTGACAAAATACTGATGAATTAATTCTACATCATCATTAATGAACATAAACTAATAAATTAAAATTATTTCATGATGAATAATTCTTATTAATGAAACATTAAACTCAATTTTCCATCCTTAGGTTATATTTTTAATGTATTCTAGAAATAATTGTCCATAATGTGTCCATAAACTAATAGTATAGTGGATATAATTTATTTTATTAATATTTAACCGTGTAGTGAATTTTTTATTAACATTATATATAACTCTCATTTTTTAAATTGATTAATATTTTAAAATTGTTGAGCTGGGAATTATGTATCATTAAGTGTTTAATATTGTTGAAATAACTCATGGATGTAATAAACAATGTAATATTTCTTTATTCCCACTTTATCATGCTTTTAGAATAAAAAATCATTAATGCAACTATTTATATTATAATTATTATCTTTATATTCTTTTTTATATTATTTCATTTAGGATCTACATTATTCATCCACCCGAGTTGCAACACATGTGATTATGTTCACAATTCATATTTTTTGTCTCAAATTAAACATCATTAATAAAAATATTAACATATTTAACCACATTATCATCAGCATAATCAGATATTATCTAGATCAAGACAATGAATATTTATAAAAAATTGTATACTTTTTTTTGACATCCACTATTTCTAGTATATCTATTTTTTAAAATCCTATTTCATGATATATTTCATGCCATTATTATTTTCTTACTTTTTTATAGTAATGATATGAGTGCACTAAATTTTATCATCCAATATAATATATTAATATGAGGACTTATATTATAAATGTGTGTAATGAATAATACGTATGAACTGAAGATTTATTTTGAATTTGATAACAATGAAAAAAAAAGATCAATTTGTATATATTGGGAAAAAATTAAATTCCTGAAATAAAATTATAATAAAAAATTGAATATATTATAAAATTAAATTCTTTTCTACAATCCTAATGTTAAACATTACATATTAGAGTATTTTAAAAATTAATTTACTTTCATGGATCTTTTTATTTTATAGTTTGTATGAATTATAACAGACTATTACAATGTCAATCCATACATTAAAAGTGGAAAATTTAATATAGTATCTATTTTTTCATTAAAAATTTCTTTAAATTAGAACTGATTTCTTATGATGAATAATATTCATAATTCTCACACCAGTGTCATCCTTTCCCCTAACTTACTTAGAAACAATAAATTGAATTTTAAAAACTAGTATGAGAAAAAAATATTTGTAAGGGACATAATATAATTGAAACTAGTAGTCCAGTGGAATGCCACCTTTTTTTTAACAATGATATTAATTTTTACAATGAAAGAAGAAAAATCTTTTCAAAAATATATTTATCTTACATATTTTATGTAAAAACAAATTTATGAATAATAAAAAGAATAAATAGTGTACAATATAAGTATGTTATATGGGATATAATTATACTCAAATGAAATTAACATGTTGTTGACTTCCATACATATCATTATCACTAATGGAATATCCAAACAATCGACATCCACTCATTTCACTCTTATAAATGGGGTAACCAAACAATAGACATCAACAACACATTAATTTTACATTATAACGTAAGAACCCTTCACATTTATATCAAAACCACCGATCATTGTTTTATCATATAACAACAGGTCAAATGTCACTGAATTATTATATAATCATAAAACATAATATCTTGATATTTTCAACAAGTAACACTTAAAATTTAATTTTAAATAAAAAATTAATCATTTCATGTTATATAAATAATCAATCCCATTTCAAAAACCATTTGGAAGAAGTAAATCCTATAAAAGGAAAATAGTTGATTCTTATAAGGAATGTGAAGGATAATAGAGGAAAAAAAATATCAAAATATACATAATATGTCCTTTAGAATAATTATATATCCAAATAAAAAAAATATTTAAAATAATATCATCAATAATATAAAATATAATGAATTTAAATAATTATACATTAGAAAATATATTTTTAAATCAATGTGTCCAATATGACATTGAAAAATTTGAATCATAAAGTCCTTGATGGAATAAAATTGAACAACAATTTAAATAAAACAATTTTAATAATATTTATGATATGATACATCGAAGGGGATGGTTATACACCTTATAAAAGATGGTGGGTTTATTACATAAAAACACTCATATATGAATGGAGATTGAGACAATGTCTCTTACCTTATATCTGACTAATCATGTGAAATCATTATCGTCCTGAATATTAAATTTAGTATAACTATTTACAATCTATTATAACACTTAATATCATTTTATAAACATATATTAACTATTTATGTTCTTGATCGATGTTTTGTTGTTATTTGGTACATGAGATGATAATGTATTTGGTGTGATGTTTATTGTCAATGTGTTTCTTGGTAAATCATATCTAGAAAAGTATTCATTACATGATTATGTTTTCATATATTAAATATACATTTTAAAAACAATTATGTATGGTTTTGATAAATAAACTACATCATAATCCTTGATGTGTTAGGTCATACATATATGAGCTATCGGTGGTGTGGGACAATGATAGTATGTAATTCCCTTATTGATTATCTTCAGACCAGAATCTCCATTTATGAGCATCCATGATGAGCATGAATTTGAGAGTAGTGATTCTGAAGGTAAAAGTGACATCCTTGGGTGATCAAAGATTCATTTTTAATTTCATCATATGGTGGTGTTTTATTGGTTAGCTCCATCAATGTGGTTTGGTGTGTAGGTTTTTTTGGTTGGTAGATGTTGGTCAACATCATGGCTATTTTGTTTTGATTTTTTGGGCCTTTAGGCTATGACTTCTTTGTCCCTTAGGACTTACTTGAATGTGGGGCTACAATCCATGTTCTGTGTTTTTTTTCATTTTAATTTTTTAAAAAATATTTGTAGGATCCTATATTTATATTAAAAAATTCATGATATGGTCTATTATTATATATATAAATATATTATCCTCCTCATATGGTGATTAGAATGAATCTCATCACTTCATTGATGTGATAGTTCACATGTATTCCCGAATGACATTATTATTTTTATGTGAATAGAATAGTTAGAACATAAATGATATGTTATCTTACAAAAAATATAATAATTTCCTAAATATCTTATATATAACTTAATTCCATAATTATAACTAGTCTTCAGAGATGACGATGGAATATGGACTTCATCAGTTCACAAGGAGATAATTTGTCGTACTGATAAATGATAACTTCCACAACCATTTGATATATGTGGAGGAGGATTTATCTTATGATACAAAAATTATAGAATATAACCATATGGATTATACATGGATTATTATTTCAGAAAGGATTAACAATAATTGAAGGATGTAGATGAATAAATAATATATAAACACATAGTTGAAAATGATATCTATTCTTTTGTAATCAATTGTTGTGTAACACCTTATGACCACTAAGGATGGTGTCATGCATAAAATAAGATACATAGAATGTGTGTAGGGATTATATTAATTGATTTTAGTATATATTATACAATCAAATTTTTTTATTAAGTGCGCTCCAAATTTAATAGGAGGTCACCTTTTATAAGCGAAAAGAGGGGAGCTCTTGGAATTTCTCAAAATATTAAATTAAGATAAATTATATTTCTTTTAAAAATGGATATAAACTGACTTATTTATGATCTATGATTATTTTTGGTTGAAATAACATTATAGAAACAAAATTACATCTGTTTGGACGATTTAGTATTCCTTATCTGTTGGCATTAACTATTTTCTAACCCCTTTAACTTTTATCATCACAACACGTTTTTTTACCTTTTCCAGGTTTCTATTGTTACTATAAAATTATCAATAACCATAACTTAGTCATGGATGAGCATTAAATCCTTAGTCCATGAATTTTTTCAATATATATATATATATATACTTATTATTTAATAAAATATTATTTACAATAAATTATCATTAATGTCTATTTTGACAATAATCATTACTCGGGTTTTTAAAAATACCAAAAAAATAATATATATTCAATTCTACAGATTTAAAACATACCTAATATGTAAATAAAAAAATAAAAAATTCACGGGTGAACTTAATTATATAATATTATATTGATCTTCATATTTAAAATATCATTTATTTTATATTTCCATTAATTAATCAATTACTACATCATCATGGTGAAAATCATTAAGGTAATTATTAATTAATAAAATATAATAAAAAATAACATGATGAAGATAAATATTATATCTTTCAAAATAATATTAATAGTTGAAAAAATATCTTATATATCCCTATATTTAATATATTTCCCTTTTTGTGAATAAGAGCATGAGATGTTTGACAGTTCCTTGAATAAATTATTATAAATGTTATAATATAATCAAAAAAACCAAATATTGTCATCTAATATATTCCATAATGATTAAGGATGAAACATACTCATCAAATGAAAATTGGTAACGCTTTAGTTTCATTTCATAATATACATAATATTATATTTATACTTACCAAAAAACCCCTTAACTATGGTAATAAAATTAATAAGTTTATTATCCATATTGTTTTATAATAAAAGGTACATATTTATGAAATTTATATATTTTTATTCAAAACATGGTATAAATTTGTATTAATTCAAGAATATAATTTGACTTGTATAATTACAAATTGTTCTCATGGAAGCGGCGAGGAAACAATTTTCAAAAAAGACAATATAAAAAAATTAAATAATTTTATATCCAACAGATATATTAATAAATTAAAATGAACACAATTGGATTAATATATTTATTCTTGATATATGTTTACATTTTAACCAACTTATAATAATTTTTTTCATTATAAATTATTTTGATGAAAAGTCTCCTTTGAATTAAAATGTTGTATTTTCACTATTCATCAAAATGAAAATTATTCAAAAATTAAAAAATATTTAAAAATATAATTTTATTATACTATATTAAAAATTATTTTTTCAATATTTAAAATATATAAAATAAATAAACTTTTTGAAAAAATTAATCCATTAAAATATTAAGATACTTATTTTTCAGAAAAATATATCTTTAATGAATAAAATTTGATTTAATTTTATATAATGTTTAGAAATCATGTAGAATCATTGTTAATAATTAGATTTATTATATATCTATATATTAACAATATATTCATAAAAATATAGTTTTTTTTTTGTTATTTTTACAAAACATTCTTTTTAATAATTAAATAGGTTTTCAAAAATTGATTTTCTTTTATATTCATTTATAATTAATGGGTCACCCAATTTTTTATTAAATATATTTATAAAACATATTTTCATAATTAACATAATTTCTTATTTCCTCGTTTCTAATGGAAAGATTATAATTTTTTCATTTAAATAATGATAATTTGTTATCATTTATGATCAATGTGGTGTATCTTATACACTATTTAACATGGTTATTCCTTTTAAAATATTGGGATGTTACATTATCCCCAATTTAGTAATTGGATTTTTCTTAATTTTATCTTGAGATAAATATCACAAGGTTTTAATTTTCCAAATACCTTTGTTGAAATTCAACAACAGATACAGGAATGACGAATCATCATATTTAAATGAAATGAAGAAAAATACAAAGGTCACATTAGATACCATATACCTCGGTTCTATATATGAAAACATGGAACTGGAAGAGAAAAGTAACTATTATGTTCTGATGTAGAGTTATTGAGACCATGTTCTTGAAAAATTGAACTATCCTAAAACCATGAATATGTTATGGGTAAAAAGGTTCTTGACGTATTAGTAAGAAATATAAACAAAAGATGTTATTATTTCATGTCCCTTTTCAAATAGTTACCGAATTATTTTAATAATTAGACACTGATAATAAGAAAATATATTATTTGGCATGTTGAGTTTAATCACATAATCAATTTCCATCTAAATATAAACTATTTTCCCCAAATAAATAGCATTTAAGATGAATGTTTCTCGCCTGAAGAACTAGAAACATCTTCTATGGAATCCCATAATAAACAAAAGATTAACTATTATTTTGTCTTGTTAGAATCAATTATCCAAAACCAAAATTTTATGATAATATATTATAAATATCCAAAAATAATAATCCCTTATAGGATAAATTTTTTTCATTCAATGTCCTAAAATTGAACTCTTAAACCCAATGTTTAACATATATCATTCAATAATTAACTATCCTTCAAAATTATTTATGATATTATAGACTAAGATTGAATTCCAAAATTCAAAAGGTTTTGATCACATATTCTTCTTAGTTAATTTTAACATTTATCACCAAATAATTTCCCTCACTCATAATGCCTCTTACAAAAAAATTATATTCTTAAATCACATAATCTTCATGATATTCTAACAATTTCCAAAAAAATAATTATTTACCAATCATGCGTAATAAAATCATACATTCTTCAAAAATATAACTCAACATTTATTTCTAAAATAGATTCATTTTTATTCCATTTATCTAGATCATATAGGGTTCCCAAAATAGAAAACAATATCAGAAAAAATGTAATCACATAACCACTAAATCATTTTCTAATCCCAATGTTATTTATTCGATACGACATATGTTCAAAAATTCAACATATTTTTCATCAGTAATATAGTTTATATATAATGATAAATTCGTAACAATTTGGGCATCATGTTGGCGAGTAGTATACGAGGAATCATTGTCGACATTCATGTAATGGCTCAAAACTCTTGGTATTTCCAAACACGATTATTTCTCACATAGTTTGTGGGATGTTGTGTTTCTGAAACCACATTATTTCAAACCCTAAGATATTCTATAAATTAATATAAAATCATAAAAAAAATAACTTAGTATGTTTTAACCCCAGTCATTCTATCATACCGTTAATTTTTCTACAAAAAAATTAATAAACCATATTTACCTAAAAATTTAATTTCATAAAATGACCTTTAGAGACAATAAATTTTCATATATTAATGCCTTAAAAAGTGTTTCAAAGACACTAGAAATACCATCAACCCTAAAATAAAAAAACCCATGATTATATCCCAAACTCTTAAGATACCATACTAATCTATAATTTTCTCTAATCTATCATTACAAACAAATATTAAGAAACTAGACTTAAACATTATTATTATATTTATTTTGAACTAGAATTAACATATTATATTCCTTAAAATTTTGAGTTTTAAATAATAATGAAAATATAAAATAAAATTTTTTCCAGATGTTACAAGTGGACACTTTTATAAAGTATCTGTTAATTTCATAAAACCAAATTA
Source organism: Viscum album (assembly GCA_963277665.1). Taxonomy (NCBI): domain Eukaryota; kingdom Viridiplantae; phylum Streptophyta; class Magnoliopsida; order Santalales; family Viscaceae; genus Viscum; species Viscum album. The sequence continues at coordinate 1,883,582,675 of OY728136.1, forward strand.
TTTTAAATAAAACCATATTTTTTATGATGATAAAAAATCACAATTTTTCCCATGATCACAACTATGTCCCTACACTTCCATATTCTATAGAAAAAAATAATACATGGTATTATCACAAATTCTTAGTAAGGGGGGAAAATGAGTGGAGACCATTAGTCCAATGAAAACCAATACAAAACATTTTTCAAACTGTAATTTTGTAGAAATTATATGTATTTGTTTCAAATTATATGTATTAATTATGAGATAACACACTTTAATGGCATGTGATTCGTGACATGGTGACCCTAGAATGGAATTTTAAACATTTTTATGGTACATTCTAATATATATGAGACTGTATTATTTTATCTTTTCAATCGGTGCTGTGTTCGAAAATCTGAGGGCACCGTTGAATTTATAATACTGAGATTTTACTATATATCATTATAAATTGGCTAGAAAGGGCCAAGTAAAAAAGTTATTTTTCATAAAACATGAGAAAAATAATAAAATTATTTAATGGAATTATTTAATTTCTTTTCTCACCGTTGGGTGGTGGATAATGATGTTGTGGTGACGTTACCGGGCAGAGACAGAGAGCATTAATGATACTCATTGATGGCCCATATCACGCGGTATAATGATGAAATAATTTAATGGAAAACTAAATGTTGTTTCATAAATGAAACAGTATAACAATGCAATGTCGCAGTGTAATAGAAATGATGAAATATGATTATTTTTTTATTAAAAAAACACATGGGAGAATGGGAATTTAACTACTGTGAATCTTGGATGAACCAACAGTAGTTTTCTTCTCCAAAAAATTGTTGAATGTCAACAAGAGTTCATCATCTTTGACATGCCTCTAAGTACAAATGTGGATTTTATGTCGTCATCATGATTCCTTGAGGATGAATTATTTGACATAGAACATCAACAAATAATGGGTTTGACTTATTTAATGATTCATCCATGTTCATGAAAAATAACGATGAACTCAGATAAACCTACTAAAAGGGTGATCCGAAAATCACTCATTCATGTGGGTGTATATTATATAGGGATTTGATTTGGGGGTTTTCATGTTGGGTGGTTATTCTCATGTTTATCCCCATGAATAAAAACTAACATGGAGGCTATAGGCCAACCCGAACAAGGCCTGATCCCTTTGCTGTAATTTTTATTTCAACATTCTCCAAGGTTGATTTATCGAGATAGTGGAAAGGAAATTTTGAGGTTGTCACAGCCAATTGAACGACCAGATGATTTTGAGGACACAAAAGGATTGATAAATGAACCACAAGAGCTACTCTGGTGGCTCGTCAAAGGTACCATCAGTGCACCTTCACTGGTGGTATCCATGGAAGGAGGGTTACATTGTATTCATCGGTGCACCTCGATAAGAGGATGTCGTGGTCAGATGACCACAGTATCCGGAATTCAAATTTGGATGACCGAGGTGACTAGAAAGAGAAGCTCCCATTTGAGGTGAGAAGGCGCGATGCCCGTTTGGGGTGAGAAGGAATGACATCCGTCATTGAAGAGAATGAATGGCACCCTATGATTCCTTGTGGATGGAAGGATCGCATCTGGTATGTCCGGTGGCTAGCGAACTATAGTTGGTTAACCGTGGCTAGAGGAGGCCATGCATCCGAGGGGCCATTGGTTGCCGGGCATGGTATGAAAACCACATCCCGGTTGTGCGACACCCTAATGGAAAAACCGCATAGCCGGAAATCAGATGGTGGGTTGCGCCCCATCCAGCGGTATGGATCCGCATCCTACCGGAAAGACCAATTACAATAGTCCTGACTCACACCCTTCAAGATGGGTCGAATGAGACAGGGTTGTCAGGAAACCAGGTTGTCTGGACCATCGACTGATTTGGGATGGGTCCAGCGATGACCATTAGGCCTGGCCCACTAGCCGTGTCTGACCAGACCAATGCCAATAAAAATCGGGTAAGTTTGGGTCTATCTAATTAAATCATTGTAACAAGTAACCCATGGCCAAGTGGGTCTGGTAGGTCCAATCGGGTTGGACTGGGCCCACATGAACCCGGCCCCAATTTACTAAAATTCATGTATCTCTCTGAACATGCATACGATTGATGTAGCGTCAGTGGTGTTGGGACAATTGCAACATATAATTCATTATTATATACTATTCTTTAGTGTTGGTGGAAGATGGAACATAGAAATGTTGGATCAGACTCAAATCAAACTGGGCCCTTTTTATAAACAAATCCATAACATACAGACTGGGCGTCCGATCGATGTGTAATCTATTTTTTTGGGACCCTTACTCTGAGAAGTTCCTTTGGGTTACTATATATGGTACTTTGTGGATGTTGAGGTATGATTTATTACTTTAGTATCACATTTTTTGGGAATCAGGCATTATAAGTGCGTGAATTCAGTGGGTGACTATGAAGTGGATAACGAATAGTCATCCTTTGTGGGTCATCACCTAGCGATCCTCTTTGGGTCAACACCTAGTGACCCTCTATGAATCAACACCTAGTGATCCTCTGTGGGTCATAACCTATTGTTCCTCAGTGGATCAACACCTAGCGATCTCTTATGGGTCTGCACCGACATTCCTGTACAGATTAGTCACATATCCTCTCGATAGAATTAAATGATCTAGATTTATGACTAATCATAATTACATCTGTGTTTATGTTATACCTTGTATGAGATGCATTTTTTTACTTTGTACTATGTTGTTGAGTTATTTCATGGCGTTATTGCATGTGGTTTATTTTCATTTTGGTATCATCCTTCGTGGATTAATGAGAGAACATCAGGCATCTTGGGGTCCCTACTGAGTATTGCAATACTCACCCCTGCATGGTCATCTTCTACATTTATTGTGTCTAGTATAGAAGACATATGGTTTTATATAGGTTATTAGCGTGATAGGTCTTAGGGACTCTACGATGGTGGACATGGTGTACTATGACTTGGTGGTTTCCAGTTGGACCATATGTGCACGAAATACTACATCGGCTTCCAGAATATTCACTTCTCTCATGATCAGGTAGAGTTTTTTTTTCAGATGTCCATCAGGGTATCCTTTTTGTACATTCCTATTTGTAGTTTCTTTTTTGGGTTTGTAATTTAATCCACATTCTTTCACTTGTTGATTCACTCATCTTTGATTTAGTTCTATACTTTTTCACCCTTTTGTGGGTTGGGATGTGGTTTGGTTTTTGTGTGTATTAGATTAAATGCAATTTCTTCCCTTTAGGGTTATGCCTTTCTGATTCTAGTCACCAGCCCCAAGCCAATGGGTTGTGATCTTGGGGTAGTCACATCACGGGCCCTGAGGGATGGCTCCTTGCAAAGTGGTATCTGAAGGTGGTCAGATCTACCATAAGAACTGAGAGTATATATATTAAATTTGGGAAATAGTGTTAGGTGTCTTGAGTTCAGATTTCAGTTTAGGGAGTCCAGTGTTGGTGTGGCTACCATCATATCTATACATAAGCATCCTGAATTCTATTTTCAACTAGTTACCAGAAAATAGTTGTTTATGTGTTTTGATAGTGTTTTTATCTTAATATCATTTGAGTTAGCTCACCATGTATAACATATTTACCATGGGGAATGTGTTTCTCAACAAGATGCATCCATGAAGACAGTCATCCATGATTCCAGTGAGAGAACGCGATGATGGTCCATCGAGCAAAAAGGAGTAGATGGGGGGACTACATACAATGATAGCACATTAGGTGGTGTACCACAACCACCACAACTCGGAGAGTAGTAGTTTCTACCATCCCCTCTAGTGTAGAGTGCACACAGAATAAGTGCAATGCACTAGTTCTAGAGAGAGTGTACATTGAGTTATTGAGGCAAGATAAATCCTCATGAAAATGAGGATTGTACAGAGGCTGTTACTCAAGGTTTTCAACATGTAGAGTCACTGACATCCCAAATGGAAGTTCTATATGCTCTCATTTTTTAGGTAACGACTTGGAAGTGGTGGATCCTGATGCCCCAAACACCAGAGGAAGAAACACATTTTTGGACGGTCTTTGAGAGCCTCTTAGAGGAAGAGTTTGTACCAGTGAAACATCACTTAGTGCATATTCATGTGTTACTACACCTATAGTAGGACAACATGGATGTGGCCCAATACTTAGAAATCCTTACAGACCTCTCCGACTACTCCACTAATATATAGAATGATATTCTTTTTCTAGGGCATGTACCTTTGATTAGGGATGCCGACAAGAGATTGTGGTGTCAAAGATTCCATTGTGCATCCCAATGTAGGATGGAGTGCTAGATAGATCCCTACTATGTGGAGAGCTTCCTAGCTGAATAGGCACCTAAGGTAAGTGCCACTACAAGACAATGGGTGGTCGAGTAATCTAAAACTAAAAGTAGGTAGATGAAGTAGAGGCTCAGACATACCAGACCATTCAAGGGATGTCCATGGTACGTAGGGTCAGAGGTTCAGTGCTCACGAGGTTGAGTATGTCATCTAAGGACTAGTCATTGTGACTCTTGCGGAAGACATGGTTGAATGGATTTTGATTACTCAACTCCCCACAGGGATAAACAGAAAGTGGTCGAGGGACCTCCAAGAGAGCAACAAAGGTTCTAGTGAGAAGGTCTGAAGGGCAGGTGACAAGGAAAGGGAGGAGGCTAAGTGGGAGGTGGTGGACGAAGGTTCAAGGTACTTCCACCACCACCCCTAGGAGGACCACCATGATCTATGAGAGAATGTAGGTAGGGGCGGGCCAGCTTTAACTAAAGGAGACCAATGACAATGAAGCTCAAGAGATGTTTATAGTTATGATATGTTTCATATTCACCTTAGTTTTAGTTCTAATATACACATGTTCTAGTCCCAACTTAAATTCCAAGACACATGTTCGGAGCTCAGAGATTTTGATGGTTCCATTGGCTCCATCACTAATATTATAAACACATTCAAGAGAGGAATAAATGATTTCAAACTAGTGTCGGAAGTGTGAGATTACTCTAAGAGGTGGGAACATTGGTTGGGATCTATTAGAAGCTTCAGTGAGGACTTACAACCACATCTTGGGTATGGAATGATTATCCATAGTCCATGCTCAGATCAAATAATTTAGGCACAATGTGTGGTGTGTCTGAAAGGATGAGACCATGCTTTCCTTCAACAGATATAATGGAACCCTTGCATCACAAGATGGAATTTCTCGGAGAAGGGTGTCGTCTATCACTCAATAATAAGTTAGCCACACCCATGGATCAATGGATGAAGTGGGTCCAAGAATTCTTATAGTGGTGGATAAATTTGAGGATGTTTTTCTAGAAGTCACAGGACTACCACATCGTAAGGAGTTCGTATTCATTATTGACTTTATCCTAGGGATGGACCTTACATCTAATCCTGAATTTTAGATGGATCTCATGGAGTATCTTGATTTGAGGTTATAGGTGGAGGAATTTCATAAGAAAGGGTTTATAAGGCCCAGTTTTTCCCTAAGGGTATCCCCAATGTTGTTTTCTATGAAGTCAAATGAGAGCATGGGGAACTGTGTGGACTTCTAGCACCTACACTAGGTTACTGTGAAGAATAAGTATCCACTACAGAGGATTGACGACCTCATCGGCGAACTGAAGGGAGCAAGGTGTTTATCAAAGATATACATCATATTAGGCTATCACCAACTATGGGTATAGGATGAGAATGTACGGAAGAAAACCATCAGGTGTCGTTACATCCACTATGAGTTCTTGGTGATTTCTTTCAGCATGAAAAATTCCCTAGAAGTGTTAATGAGACTCATAAATAGGATCATACAACCTTATCTTAATCATTTGTTGGTGGCCTTCATTGATTATATATTAGTGTACTCAACTTTTGAGGAGGATCACACTACACACCTAAAAATAGTCCTAGATACACACTGAGATCACCAAAATTATAGTATTCTCTTGAAGTTCCAATTCAGGATTCTAGAAGTCCACAATCATAGACATTTCATCTCCAAGGTAGCAGTTGATGTGGATCTGACAATGTTATAGTCTTTACATTATTAGGAGCCACCCATGAGTGTGACCAAGGTGGGGAGTTTCATGTGGTTGGATGGGTACTCAAGATGGTTCAGACATGGCGTTTCCATAGTACAAGCACCCTTTTAATCTTTGACACAGAATGGACATCCCTTTGGGTGGATGAAGAGATGCTAGCAGTGTTTCCTGGAGCTGAGGTGGAAAATGATTAGTGCTTCCATCCTGATACTACCAGAATATGGTGTTTGGTATGAATTCTAATGTGATGTATTTGGGAATAGTATTGGTTGTGTCCTGATGTAGGAGGGAGCAGTGATCGCATATGGCTCATGAAAGTTGAGACAACTTCAGAAGAACTATGCGGCCCATGACCTAGAGTTAGCAGCAATTGTCTTTTCCGTGAATATGTGGAGGAACTACATGATGGGTGAAAAATTTACCTACTACTCCAACAACAAGTGTCTCTATTATATCTTCTCACAGGAAAAAAAAACATGAGATAATGGTGACATATGGTGTTCCTATAGGACAATGAATTGGAGATATTATATAATCATGTGAAGTAGAACATTGTGGAAGATGCACTCTGTTGAAGGTCTAGTTTGTAGATGATGAGTGATGAGATGGGGAAGATAGATGTGATGTAGGTATTAGTCATGGATAGTAATGGAGGAGTTTACCTCTAGTCTATGACTTTTACTCCCCCACTCTTATAGTGAGTTAGGGATTCACAGCTATTGGATGAGGATAGTGATCCTAGACAATCTCATTTGTCCTCAAGATGGGCTCCTGGAGGATTTTTGATAGGTGGGGAGAACATCTTCCTTTTCAGAGGGCACCCCATAGTTGCAGAGAAATTTCAGAAAAATGTGTTGAGAGAGTCCATACATCACCTTTTTTGGTGTATCCTATAGTGTTGAAGATGTACCAGGACCGCCAACATTAGTACTAGTGACCAATGATGAATAGGGTGGTGGCCGAGTTCATTTCACGATGCTTCACTTGTCAGAAATTGAAGTTCGAGCATCAGGTTGAAGTAGGATGGGCCTAGCCACTAAAGGTACCAGACTGGAAATGGGATGGTATCTCAATGGACATTATGAAGGAGTTACCATGTACATCCAGAATACATGATTCTATATGGGTGATAGTTGATTGATTCACCATGTTGGTTCACTTTCATCCCATCTGAAAGCAGGGACCATTAGAGGTCATGGGACACCTCATCTTCTAGGAGATAGTGTGTATCCATGGGGTGCGTTCGACGATCGTCTTAGACCAAAATGTTCTCTAAACATCTCAGTAGTCTTATCAGTAGTATATGGAGTTCTAGACTCACCTATGCTTGAGTAATTATTATCATCCCCAGATTGATGGCCAGATGTTGAAGACCATACAGACCTTAGAAGAAATTATTCATTATTGTGTCCTAGATTTTTTTCACCATTAGGAGGAATGCCTACAACTAGTGTAGTTAATATACAATAGAAGCTATCAATACACCATTGGAATGAAACCATTTGAGGCGTTGTATGGGAAGAATTGTAGACCACCCATATGCTGGACAAACCTAAGGGAGTTGGCACTCATGGGTATGTACTTTGTACGAGCTACCACCGAGAAGGTGCAGGACTTCCAATAGTGGATGTGGACTTCCCAATGTAAGTAAAAGACTTATATCGATATGAGAGGGACACCATTAAAGTTTGATGATGGAGATCATGTAATCATTCAGGTATTATCCTGATAAGGACTGCAGATATTTGTCTCAGGTGGAAACTTATCTCTAAGGTTCATCAGAGCTTTTCAGATCTGGAGTAGAGTTGGATAGATGGAATACTACCTAGATCACCCCCCACTGATGAACCAGGTGAATAATTTTTTCCACATGTTTCAGCTGAAGAGATTCGTATTTGATCTATCGCACGCCCCCATGTTCTCTCCAGGAGGTTCGTGTGCTTCCAACGAACACACAAAAGAGGAATCGACCTCCCACGAAGGTCCCAATGATGTCAATCCTCTATCTCCACTGTGAACTATGCCTGAATCACCTTATCATTGATATAAAACTCTCCCCAGTCGATAACATGAGATGGATCATGCACGTACCTCCCCATCTGCGAAACATGGAAAACATTCTGCACCCGACGCATCTCTAGGGGAAGGGCTAGATGGTAGGCCACCTCTTTTACTCTACTGAGGATTGGAAAAGGTTTGATGAACCATGGTGATAGATTACCACCCCAACTAATCCTCTGTAATCCTCGTAGGGGTGGGACCCCTAGGAAGACATTGTCTCCCTCCTCAAGCTCTATGGTTTTCCATCTATTGTGATCATTATTTTTTCCAGAACATTCATGTTTACATTCTCTTTTGGATGATCATCACCTTATCCATGGTAGCCTATAACAAATATGGATCCCAAAGTGCAGAATCCATTGGGACTGTCTAGATAGAGGTGATCTACAAGGTCACACGTACAATGTCTTAAATGAATCCATGTCCATAGTGGAGTGATATCTATTATTTTTTGAAAACTATACCAGTGTCTGGTGGGCATCCAAACAATGGCCAAAATCAAGGACACACGCACGAAACATGTCCTCCAGTCTTTGTATGGTCTCCTCCATCTACCCTTCTGCATGAGGATGGATGGTGGTGCTTAAGTGCAGTTGAGTCCCGAAGAACATATGTAATCTCTTCCATAAGCGGGTTCTAAAACGAGCATCTCTATATAAGATGATCTTCCTCGGCATACCAAGAAGTTATAAGATCTTATGTATGATTACATGTCCCTAGACCACAATATATCCCTACTCTCAGATGAGTATTAAGTTAGCCGACATGGTAGACAATCCAAGATCTGGAAGATGAAGTCATGGCCCCTAGATGTATGTGGTATCCCTTTCATGAATTACATGGATACACCATACCAATTCAAATCCAGTACATCATGTGGATGAGCTAAGCCTACTGGTACCCGATTCTCCTCATTCACTTGCTGACAAATGAGGCATCGAGAAACCAACTCCACCACTTCTTTCTTCATCCCTGGCCACCAATACTAAAATTATATGTCTTTGTACATCTAAACCAGACCAGGATGTACCACCCATGTGGATGTGTGGAACTCCCTCAACACATCCTCTCATACAGTCATTAGTACGATGGTGCATCTTATGAATAGATTGACATTCTCCCCACCTTCCTAAAATCATTCATGACCCAGTCCTAAGGATATCTGTCCACGTCGGTAATCACAGTTAATGTCCCCATGTTGTTCCTCCCAATCACTCTGATGGAGTGGGAGAGTAACTATCATATATTAGAATTATGATGCTCCATCTCTATCCATAAAGCATATCCACAACGTGGGTAGATGCTCTGTCACCTCACTCAGCAACTGTAGACCATACCTCCTTTAGAGTGTGTCTTCTACTACATTCCCCTTCCAAAGACTATATCATAACTCAAAGTCTTAGTCTAAGAGGAAATTGAGCAATCATCACTACTCAGGTTTAGGTCGTTCTGTGCTAAGATATACCTGACACTATTGTGATCAGAGTAGACTGTAAAATGTTCACCCATCAGGTAGTGCCATCACATATTCAGTGAAAAGACCATTGCTACTAACACTAGATAATGGGTAGAGTTGTTTATCTTCTGTTGTCTCAAATACTGTGAGCCATAGGCGATCACTTCTCAATTATGTATCACGACATATCCTAGTCTGATCTTTGATGTGCCGTAGTAGACTAAACACCCAATACCCACTTCTGGTAGCCTCAAGATGGGGGAACTCGTTAGCCTCACCATCTGCACCTAAAAACATTTCTGGCATATCTCCATCCTCACGAAGGCCTATCCCTTTTTATCAAAGCTGAAAAGGGTTTTACAACTCAAAATAAAATTGTTATGAATATTTGGTAATAATCAGCCAATCCAAGTAAACCCTTCACCTAGATCACACTCCTAGGTAGCACCCAAGATAGCCCTGGCTCTATATTCATTGGGGTCCACTTAAACTCTAGCCTCTGAGATAATGTGCCCCAGGATGTTGGCTTTATTATCTAGAACCGGCACATCAATAGATTTCTATAAATATAGTTCTCTCCGAGGGTATCCAGAATTATATATAGGCGCATGGCATGGTCCTCCTCCTTTGCTGATTATATAAAGACTTCATCAATGAAGAATAACACGAAGAGATCGATGTAAGGATGGAATATCATATTCATGACCCCCATAAACACTATGGGAGCATTGGTCACACCAAAGGGAATAACCATGAATACATAATGACCATACCATCATCTGAATGTTGTCTTCAGTATGTCCACAACCCATAACATGGGATTGTGATATCCTGATCTGAGGTGAATCATTGAAAACCATCGATATCCCTATAGCTGGTTAAAGTTATCATTAATAATTGGGAGTGGATACTTGTATTTCATGGTCATGTAGTTGAGTCATTGATGGTCCATGAAATGCTTCATAAACCCATATGCTTTCAGGGGGAACAAACTCAGGGATGCCCATGGAAAACATTGGGCCTTATAAACCCCTACCCATAAAATTCCTCACAATATACCTGCAACTCACGATGCTCCATGGTAGCCATAGGATATATTGGTATAGATATCATTGTACTACCGAGGTACATGTCGATGTTGATGTCCACTGCTCTGTGAGGATCTAGACCTAGAACATCATCTAAAAAGACATCGACATACTAGTCCACCTCTACAGGATAACTCCGACTCTTCACACCAACTGCACTAAGAGTAAGGTTATCCAACTGATGAGTGATCAGTTTCACCCTCATCTGAGAACGTTTATACTGTGTTTTAGGGCTTCCCTTCTCATAGATGAATGAAATTAGGGTCCCATCCTTGAGGAAAAGCTGAACTTTGTGCCTAAAACAGTCGATCTAAGCATGGGTCGTGGATAGCCAGTCCATACCCACGATGACGTCGTATGGCCTTGATAATGCTATTAAGAGATCTCAACTGATGCCCTCACATCCGAGAGTGTGATCAAACTATTTTCACTAGTGTGTAATCATCTAATATTCTCCCATAAAAATCTCTAATCAGAAGGATCGAGTCGACGACTCCATTAGAATCTATGATCTCTGAACGAGTGCTGGGGAAATAAAATAGTAACTAGAACCAGTGTCCATATGTGCTGAAACTAAGGTGGAATATAAATAGAACATACATCTAATCATCTATAGAGAAACGTGGTCGTAGGGCTCAACTACCTCAAGATGAGATCTCCCTTGTCCACCTGCTCCTTTTATATGGGGTATACCACCTAGGGGTTGTGGTTGTAGAACTTCAAATCATCTTCGACCACATACAGCATGACCTGCTCCTCCTCCACATCTTCCGCCTTATAGATCCCCTCACTCAAACACCAGATACTGCCTCAGTGGTCCCTTGAACATACATTGTTATTTTAGGTATTTTGTCAGACAGTCGCGACCCATGTGTCCATGTTCACTAAAAGTGTAACAATATTAAGTCCAAAGAATACCCCCTCTACCTCGCGAGCTCCGCACCTCCGACCCTGCTTCTTGGGGTCATCCACTAAAAGGTGTGGAACTTTTAGACCGCTGTATTATTTTCCTAATGCCAGCTGCTGATGACTCGACTACCTATCATCCGGAGTTGGATCTCACCGTCGATGGATGCTCAATTAAGAATCTCTCCACCAATAATGATAGCTTGAGCAGTCTATCCTGTGTCGGGATATTGAGTGATATCATCAACGCTTTGATCTCCCACCAGAGACCCAACTCAATTGTTCAAGACCTAAAGAAAGATTCTTGTACCATGTTGGTGGAGTAGTATGAGAGGTCTGTGAATCTCAAGGAGTTCTGTGCCACTAATAAGCTTCCCTGATGTAAGTGCAGCAGCTTCTGGTTATGCATAGAGCGTAATGTTACTGATACAAACTCCACCTTGAAGGGGGTCCCAAGGTCCAACCTAGAGTGTGTCACCTCCTCATGCATCTAGAGCGTCAGACTCCACCATATCCCTGTTTTGCAATAAAATAGGCTAGCAGCTAAGATCACCATCTGATCTGTTGTCATCTCAACTAAGACAAAAACATATGTCACAACATCAAATAAGTCCTCAGTTTCCTAAGGATCTGTCTCACATACAAACATCTGAGATCACTATCTCTAGAACTCATGAAATGCACTCAGTCTGCATGAATGGTCTACAAATGGGGATAGTAGAAAATTCATCCCTATGGGTGGTGGTGGTGTTGGTACACCACTCGATGGTTCCAATATAGTATTAGAGCCCTAGACTAAAACCTCGTTAGGCGGCAGGCCATCATCGTCTACTCTCTATAGACTTTTGGTTAGCTGTCTATGTGGTGGAATCCTGAAATGAAACTGGTGCACCATGATCAATAAGTTAAACCAAGTGAGATGACTCGAAAGAGTCCAATAGTAAAACATTTCCAAAAGATACGCATTCAGTTTTTCCATGAACAGAGTCGGAATTTATAATTCAAGGTCCTTGTGTATGGATACATTGGCTGTCGCACCAACACTAGACTACCCAAACTAAAAACCACAATCAAAACACATAACACTATTGATCTAATGTAAATATCATAGTCCTATTTATTTGGTATAACTGACTCCTCTAATACCATGTTGTCATAACATCTCCCCCAAGGCCCGTTCTGGGACTACCCCAAACCATCCTTCCATAGTCCACGGTTTAGCGACTAGCACTGGAAAGGTGTATCCCAAAAACATGAAGGCATTTACATTAAACATGTATAAACACATTTTACAAGAACACAATAGGATTCAACCATAAAGTAAAAATTATTATAGTAATAGTGTCTACTAAATGTAAAGGGGCCAGAATACATGCCCACATAAAAAGGTAAAAATACAACAGAAAAATAGCTTCCGAGATCACTAACTGAGGATCATACCTGATTTATAGGCACATCACGTCTCTACAGCTCTCCATGTCAACCATTACCACAATCCACCATCAGGTAATATCTCCCCAATTCCTAGTAATAGATTCCCATCATCTTCACAAGAAACAAAAATGTGCTGGTGAAGCTTGTGCAAGGGTGAGTATAACAATACCCAGTAGAGACCCTGATACCCCCAAAGGTCTCTCATAATTATAGAATAGAAAAACACAAATCATGAACTCAATCAAAAATAAATATAAAAATACTCATCTCAAACCACATATAACATGACTACATAATTATAAATGATTAGTTGTATTGCTAGATTATCTTACTCTATCTTGGGGTCTACTGTTGATCCACACATGATTGCTTTGTGATGATCCACACTGGATCGCTAGGTGATGAGCCACAAAGGATCCCTAGGTTGTCACCCACAGAGGATCGCTGGGTCATGATCCATGGAGAATAACTAGATTATCATCCATAAAGTATTTCTAGGTGCTAATCTGCACATGATCTCTAGGTGCGTATCCACAAAGGATCAGTAGGTACTAATACACACATGATCACTAATCATCCATCATGTCTCAGCCACCCACTAAATTCCAATACATAGTACAAATGATTCTGCGAGGACCTGCTCCTCAAGACATTTGTCATATCTAAACTAACACTATGTCCCATGAAGAAGTAACCAGTGATCTTTCATGTCATAAGGGTCCCAATTAAAGAAATGATGCATCAATCGGACACCCAGTCTGAGAGTTATATGCATTTTAGTACCAAGGACTCGGTTGGATTTGTGTACTATCAATCCCAACCATACTCCATAATTCTCCAAAACAAGGTGGAGTATCTCAAAAGCACTGTCTCGTTCCAAGGATTACAACACTGCTGATGGATCATCAAACGTATACATGTTTTGTTAGATTTAATCCTTTTTGAGAAACAGTGTCGATATGGGTCTGAGTCCAGTCTGACCCAGTCGTGCGGACCCGACCCGACCTGGGTTGACCCAACCCATTCCGGGTCTAACTCAGGTCTGACACGGCCCGACCTGAACTAGCTAGGTCATCCTATGTAGGCTGTTCTGCGATAGGCTTATCCTGCTGGGTTGCCCACCTAGGTGGTGCATGGTCGACCCCCTTCTCGAACGACATAAAATATTTTGGTTACAGAAATGGTGGTGCCACGTGGTGCCGCCCCCTTACAGCTAGACCAGTGGGTGTGGGTCCCCATCATCCTCTATTTTACGATGCAGAGGCCTACCATTCACTGTGAAAAGTGGTTTCCATCAACCACTCTCATCTGACGGCATCGATGTCGCGCCGAAGTTTCATCCGCGGGGCTTTGACAATGCTCTAGAGCTCTGTTATCACATCTGTCTGCGCCTATAGGTCTTTTGGGATGCTTCCATCACTGCGTGCCTCCCAGTTTCAATGTTCTATAATGTTCAGAAATCCGCCCCCAAATAATGCAATAATAAATCAAGCAGAGGAGGGTTTGGGACTTATTCGTTTGGACCGCACACTCCATGTTGGAATCATAAAAAGGGTGAGATTAATTATTCTTTAAACAATTTTAAATAATCAAAACAAAACCCATAGACATAAATCAATAAAATACCCCCTACCTTGATAAATGATGGAGGTGTCATTGTTGTGGCGGGAGAAGAGTCCTAGTTTATTGAAGTCACCGATGTTTGTCGATCTCGGATTGTTGTTTCCCAAGCTTCTATCCTCTGTCAGTGGAATATTCCAAGATAATCTACAAGAGGATCCTCACTGGTTGATGCCGTTTCAAAAACCCCAACATGAGATCCATTTAAAATGAGGTGGAGGGTGAGTAACACATCGAACGAAATTTTGAGGCTCATTAATTAATGAACCTCTTTATTCCCAACGGTGAGGTTACACAACTGAAGATTCAATCCATAAAATGCATTGACAACCCATTGGTCCCACCACCGCCGCTCAATAAGAGGTACAGAAAATAAAATAACAATATCTAAATTTTATTTTATTATGTCATTAAATTTCGCAAAACTATATTTTTCACCCGACATACTGCGGTCGAAGTTATGCACCCCTTAAGTGAATCTCGGTGCAGTAGATTCAATAGTGCTCCCATATTTTTAATTTGAGAACTGGTTCATAAGATAAAAAAATACCATTGTGCGTCTATTGAACGTACTATTTAAAAGTTCAAAATTCTGTTTTGGGCACATTGGGCCTCAGAATAATGCGCTATCAATTTTCGTAGACTCGTAATAATCCTAAATAATTTAAAAATACAAATATGGAATTTCTAGGTATTTAAAAATATATTCATAAAATAGGATTTATAAAATTTTATATGTTACATTATCCCATGATTTTTTAGGTTAACCCCTCTTGAAACAATTTTAATGCTACCACAGTAACAAGATTCATATTTTTTAATGGTCAATAATGTCATTCTTAAATGGGAAGAAGGATCATAAGAATAAATTTTATGATATTATTTTGTTTTCCCAATAATTAGTGAAATTATAAGTTTTCTATTTTGAAACAACGAATTAATTATTTTATATCATAAAATATCCTTGATGTAATTTTACAATCTTTAAAAATAATATGATTATAACGATTTCACCATTAACATGGACATAAAATATCAATATTTAATAAAAAAATTGCATTATTTTGGATCTATGGAAATGATATAGTACTTAATCTTATCCAGAAATCATATCAATTAATTTTTTTTGAAATATCTAGTTAGATATTTGTACTTCTTGCATAAGTGCTTCATTAGTAATGTGTATGCCCTTTATGTCATTGTACAATTAGAAGAATTTTATGAAATATACTATTGGAAAAAATTTTGACCATAATAAAATTATTCATTAAAACCATTTATAACATCTTTTTATTCATATGAAAACATACTAGATATATTTAAATAAAGGGATTAACATTCTACACTTAATCATTACAAAAAATAAAAAAAAGGTCATTATCGATGTTAAATAGTACTATATTTTCATAAAATCAAATAAATGATGTTTTTGGTAAAAGAATCATTTTGTGAAATATATGAAATCATTTTAGATATCTTGTTACCAAATCACATTTTTTATCTCTAATTAACACATTATACCCTTTTTCGAGGTGATAAACATCTTATATTGTTAATATTCATCATACCGAAGAATGAAATAACCCTCATTACCTAATAACAATATGATATTACAATTTTTTTTATTAAACTATAATATTCAAATTATAGAAATTGAGATATTTTATTTCATTATTTGTTTATAAAACTCAATGAAAATCTATTTTAAGAAAATATATTTGTTTATGTATAAGAAATAATATTATATCATAAGAATGAAAAAAAATTCAAAATAATTTATTTAAATACTTTTTTAAAAAAACCAGTCATATTTTACTTGAAATGATAACATATAAAAAAGTAACATTGTAACGTCATGAATAAAATGATGAAATGAAAATATATTTTATTTAAATAAATACATCACATAGATTTACAAAATATAAAACATAAAATTTTATATTCTAAATTATAATTTTTAATCTAATATATTAATTCAAAAATATATATTTGGACTTAATATTTTTTAAAAAAATCATGTCATTAATATATAATGATAATGTACTAATACTGCCTATGTTTGTAAAATCTGTATTTTTCACAATTCATAAAAAAATAAACTAATCTCGAAAATCTTAAAAATTCACCCTAAGCTAATTTTTTGTAATGAAGAAAAAAATTAAATTCCTTTTATAAAATTAATATTCTAAACTTCATATATTTATATTTTATTTTAATATTAAAATACACAAAGAACGATTACATCCATATAAAAATAATCCATTTAATCATCAAATATTCTTAACAATATGTGATATAATTAATATTATTCAAAACTAAATCATTACTTATTATGGTCTAATAAATATATTAAAATATTCAATATATTTCAACAAATATATGTGCATATTATTGGTTAGCATCGACAAAATAATGACTAGGTTATAAAAATTAAAATTTTATATTAATATTCCCATAGTATATCTCAATTTATTTATGATTACAATTATGTGTAGTATGTTCGACAAAACTGGGAATATATTTACTATAAAATACATTCCATAATCTCGTAGGGTTAAATTATTACAAATTTATGAAATTAATTCCTCATAATTTTATCACATGTTTGATAATAATTAATTTAAATAATATAATTCTAAATTAAATGGAATAAAAGATAAATATAATAAAATGGGAATAAATACAATTTAATCTACATTAATTTAATTTAATTATTTAAAAGAAAATTAAATTTATATCTTATGAATATGAATTTAATCCTTACTTAATTATTTCTAATATATTTATTTTATAATTGTTAGATTTATACTATTTAATTAGTTTCATAAATAATACCTTCATATTAGTGTAATATTTTCCAAATATGAAATTCTATACTTATCTTAATATTTCTCATGTTTTCTGTATTATTTTATCATAAATGATGTGAATGTGAGAGAAAATAAAAACATAATTTATTTTCACAATTTTATTTTGATTTGTTTTTTAGAAGTTTTCCAACCATTTATCATGTCAATAGTTAAATAATCTGAGTTATTTTATTAATCATGAAGTAGTAAAATTATCATCTAGAGGATTAGAATATTTAAAAAAAGGAAGAAAAATTATTTTTTATGTTTCTAAGCAATATCCAAAACAAAATTGGTTTGAAAAATTTAAAATAAATTTAAATATGAATATAAATTTATAAATCATTATTATAAAAACTTCCAAAAACAAATCATAGAATAAAACTATTCATATCATAAATCTAAAATTTTAACACATTTGATACCCAGATAAATAATTAACTAGAAAACACTTCTATAATATTCTGGACCATATTTTATACCCAATAGAAGAAATATTTGATCCCATATCATTCAAATATCAATATAAATGTAATAATTATATAAAATTAATCACCATAAAATTGTCACAATAATAATTTACATTCCTTAATAATTTATTTAAAAAATTACTAATCATTTACATAAATAACCAAAATCACAAAAAAACATCCTTAATAAAAACATATTATATTGTTTAATATAACATAAGATTAATTCCTAATTTAAAATTACATAATATAAATTAATAATATTTTAAACATAATCATATAATATTCCCCATATAGTGAATTTCTTCAAAATTTTCATCTATCAAATTTATATAAAATAAATTTCCATTCTCCTTATTTTTGAAACATGATTACCAATTTATTTCAATTATAAATACTTAGCATATCATTAAAAGATGTTTTATCATTAAATTTCATATGATTACATAACCTAATTTTCCCCATAAAAATATGAAATAATAATTTCACACGAAATCACATGTTATACCTATTGATTACATATTAATAAATTATGTATTAACACAAAATTTTCATTTTCCAAAATTTCATCATCCACCTTACAATACAATAATTTGAAAACATAAAAGTGTATATATACATATAAACACATTATTTACCAAAAAAATCAATAGATAATGATTTATTAATCTAAAAATTTATCCTTATATGAAAACACTATAACTATTAATGTTATCTAAACCATGAACTGTTGCCTACAGATAAATACAGAGACTTAGTCCCCAAGATAAGGTGTAAAATACAAGTTAATTTCATTATTGCTATGATTATAACTGAAGTAACATGTTCTAATCATCAATAATTAATATATTATTATCCAAAATTGATTCACTTATATACCCTATAGAAATTATGTGTAGTGTTTTATAGAGTTAGAAAAAACCATTTACATAACAAAAACCATTTCATTTTAATGATAATGAATTTTTTTCTTTATACCAATTATTTTGTGATTTTAATGATGGAAAAAATATTTCAAGGAAAAAAATCTCCACATCTGATGGATTTATAAAAAAATTTAATAATATCATTCATCCTTTCCTAGGTAAATTGACACATGATAAATGTTGATCTCATATTATTAGTAAGTATAACAACAAGTGATAAAAACCAATAATTAATTATAATCATATGATAATAATAATATTATAAGAACATGATCAAAATTTTCAAATTATATTACAATTTATAAAAGATCAATAATCCTGATTCAGGGCATGTTGATAGTTTCTAATGAATGTAATAATTTTAAAGATTTTGGATTAGTTAACAATAAATAATTGACATTAATAAAATACCTATGTAATCTATAAAATAATAAAAAAATTATACATTAATGGTAATAAAAACCATTAAAATTATTTTATACAAAAAATAATTCATTATCACATAATCGTAATATGATATTATAATAAAGTGGATTGGATCACATAAATATTCATAATTTCAATTTATCGTAACTAACCAATCGAAGGAATCTTGTTTCTAAAAGATATCATCATAAAATAATTAACCAAATGTACAATAAGAAGATAGATAAAATCCATATTAGAAAACATTTTCCCTAATCCGTGTAGTTAAATATAATATATACGTAATTACTATGCAATATCTCCATTAAAGCCTAAGAATTGTCTATTAAAATTGGCATTCATGAAAAATACCTTTAAAAATGAATTTTAATGTGTCATGAATATAATTAGATAATATACTCTTCTCTTGGGATCTATGAACTGATATATTTTAAAAAATATAAATACATCAATTAATTGTAAATAAACATAGAAAATTGATAATGAATATTAATATATAATAAAAATCATATTGGATGACAAATCTATTGATTCAACAAACATTAAATTACACATTACACACACAATTTTTAATAATAAATTAAAAAATAATCTTTTTAAAAAATTTCAAAATCATAATTTCATAAATTTCAAAAAAATGTTGATGTAATTGAAAATAAAATATTCAATAAAATTAATGTATTTGTGAAATCATCAATAAATAATTTTTTTGATATTTTTCATGGATAAAATCTTTACTGACTAAAGATGATAAATATGGAATGGTTTTATTAATAAGGGTTAATTATTATGTTTTAAGTTTAAAATGATAAATATGTTAGTGATAACATGAATATCAATGATTTTTCCCCAGGAAGAGAAACTACATGTTTTTTAAAATTGAATGATTAACTAAAGTCACCTAATGGGGATTTAATATTGAAACAAAATAAATGAAAATGATATTATAAATAGGTGCTCAACATGAAATAATTGTCAGTGAGACAATATTAAGGTTAAGAACGCTAATGGTTTCGGAAATCAATTAATCAAAACCACATAATTTAAAATCATTTGATATACTACTATATAAAATTATTTATACATAAAATTAAAAAATTATATATTCATTGTTATTTTATACAATAAAAAATGGGACAGGTATTTATTATATAATATCATTCATTGAAATTAATGTGACATGATAAACCCCTGCCTCAGGTCCAGATTATCAACATACACAATATTGATATTCTATGCTATAAATATAGATATATTTTAAAATTACATGAAGTTTATATTTATAAAAATATTATTAGATATGATACATTTATAATTTTCAATTACACATTTATTAATATCGTTTCCTTATATAATTATTTAGGTTGTTTTGTATTCTTTTTTTATTGGTGTGCTGGGTTTTTGTTCTAGTCCTTATAAAAAGGTAATAAGTTAATAATATAATAATAATAATTTCATAAAACTGGAAATTATTCATTATATCAACATATAAAACCATTTAAATATTGTAGTGATGATAAATGATTTACATCACTTTATGAAGGTGATAGTCCACTTGCACACAATAGTGATGTTTCAAATTTTTGATCAAATAAAATTAAATAATGTAAAATAATAAAAAACCTATCAAATATTTATTATATAATATATGTTATAAGAAATTTTCATGATTACTATCCATATAAAGTAGAAATGTGAAAATAATCGAATCACCTTGAAGAGGTGATAATCCTCTCACACACACGATTGATGTAATCATCTTCCAATGAATTAAAGGGTAATAAGGTGGATAATATATTATCATTTTAGAATAATAATGTAGTGATATTAATCATATATAACAATTATTTCAATCTAAAAGTCCTTAAATGAGAATTTATGATGATAAATAATATACAACCGTCTTGGAGAAAGTATTCCATTTATACAAATGAAAATATATTATATTTTCCTTTAGATGGATGAATGTTGATAGTGGTTATTATATTAAAATTATTAAATTTATGTAATATAACATAAAAAAATCACAATATTAATATGTTTATTGATGATTTGGGGGTTGGAAATGAATAAATGAAGAAATGTATTTAGTGAAGATGATAAACTGCACATTGAGAAGCCACCTTTGGATCTCTTTTTATGGATCTTTTAATTAATGTTTTATGAGTAAAATAACCCCTAATATGGTGATAATGAATATAGTAATAGATTTTTTCATGTATTAGTTAATCTAAGGTTCCCATGATTTTTCTGTAGATGAGGGAAATAAGATGTTTTATTTCATAAAAGATGAGAGTGGAACACATTAAAATATTCAAAATATAAAAATAACATAAGGTCAAATTCATGTGGAATAGGATCAAAATATGATAAATTTAGATGTGGTTATGAGATAGGGTCACACTTTTATCAACCAATAACATTTTAAAAATGATTACATGTTATTTTAACAATAATTTATTTTTTTTAACCCCTCATTAACCCTCAAAGACCATACATTGGTAAAAAGATTTGTAGTCCATAAGAACCAGTAAAGTAATTATAATAGAAATAATGGATCATAGTAGGATAATGGTTTAATTACTACATAATTTCCATTTTATTTTATAATTATTAGATATTCAATATATTTATAAATTAATGACTTTTTAACAATAAATATCATTAATCCCATTTTGTTACCATTCACATTATTTCACCTTGAATCCAAAAATGTTAATGTGGATATTGATTTTGAACATATAAATTTCGTTGTTTCCACAAAAAAATCTAGTCACTATAATATCTAGAAACACCAAATATGATATTTTAAAACTATAAACTTTGATTTTTTACCAACTAACATATAAAAAGATTCATCGATGCATAATTGTTTTAGGTAATTTTACAGTTTCTAAAATTTTAAAAAATTTATTAATATAATAAAATTAAAATTTTTTATATTCCATTCAGTTTTTAAAATGATAAATTAGAAATTTATATTTTTAGAATATCCCATTAGGGTCATTAAAATAACTAGAGTACCATTCTTCCATTATTCACTACATAAAATAGTGCAAAGTTTATTATAAAAGGTGAATTGAAGAAAATAAAAATATTTTCAATTATTGAATGACTTCCATCTGAATACACTAATCAATTGATATGAAGTAAACTATTTGATTTATTTTAGTCATTATCGAATAGTTTTTATTTTAAATGGCTCATTTTACCCTTTACTATGGTGATAAACGTTTATCATGATTTATATTCTTTATAACCAATAAAAGAAGAAAATATCATTAGATAATTAGAAAAATACTCTACCTAGTTAGTAACTAATTATCTATGATCAAATTAATATTATAGGTAAATATTAATTTTAAATTAATTGTAAAAAATAAAAACAATATTTTTTTTTAATTCTTTATCTAATCATAAAAAATAATTTTTTTCCAAAAGAATGTAGAGTGTTGATTAATATTAAATTAATTTAATTAAATTCTATTAAATGATAATTAATTTTTTAACAAATTATAAAAAATAATTTTATACTTATTAAAAATGATAAAAAAGAGGGAAAAATTGTTTTTACTATAATAAATACATAACATAGATTTCTAAAATGTAAAACATAAATGTGGATGTTAATAATTATACATTAAAATGAAATATATTAATTCATAAAAATAATTTATCTCAATATTATTTGTTTCATAATAATTAATGTCATATTTTATGAATAATAAATTAAAATATTTGATATTATTTGTTAAATCATTTTACTTTACGATTCACATAATAATCAACTATTCTGAATACATCACAAAAAAATTCCAGATATAATTTTATTATGAGAAATCAAAAAATTATGTACATTAAATTTTATTATAATTGTAAAAATTTTAAATGAACCCCTTGAATTATACAAAAAATATAGTTTGAAACCCTATTTTAAAGATAATATCACTTTTTAAAAATTATCTAATCTTTAAAATATGGGATTTAATTCATATCATTCAAAATTAATTATATTTTTTAAATACAAAAGTAAATAAAATTAAATAAGGGAAACACATTAAAATAATTTTCATATTTTGGTTACTCAAATTCATAGTATCCCAACCAATGGAAATGTTATAAAAGATATATCAAAATATTAATAATTTCATCCAATAAACATATATTCATAACCGTAATGTTGTCTGAGGTAAAATATATTATACATTCTATTTATTTATAATAAAATAATTTTTTATAACATTAGCTATTACCACTAGGGTAAAGTATAATTCCACAATCATAGGGGCTTGGATATGTAGAAATGTATGAAATTGAATTAATAAGGTATTGTATTCAATTACTGACTCTATTTTTTATTGAGAAAATGATATTCCATATAAGATTGATATTTTCTACATATTTTATTTGATAAATAGATTTTATAAATTACTATTAAAATAAGGTAATTTTGAAATATGAGTATATATGATGTTAATTTCACAAAGGAAGGAATTATGATAAATATCGGGGGAAAACTAAGGATTTTTTGTTTAGTTCAATTTAGAATGAAAACTGCTATTTTTTAATTAACTATATCATTATTTTATTTTTCATTTGAATATAATTTTTGAAAAGACTAATCATTTTGGATATTATTTTATGTATAATATAATGATTATTATGTTTTGAAAAAATATCATTTTTTGAAAAAAAAAATCCATTATTGATGTTTATTACAATATTTGAAATTACAAAGAATTGAAAAATTATGTGTAATTGGGGAAATAATAATAATTATAAAAGTAGAACATATACACACACACACACACATATATATATACTTTTAAAATGTATAACTTATTGTCTGTGATGATGTGAAAATATGGAAATTATTCTTCATTATTGGTGAGTCTTTAATTCTCATTAGGTGTACAATGGTGGTTGTTTTTTGGGTGGATATATGTGTGAGAAACCACATTATTTTTAATTTTTTATTATGACAATATTGTTTTTTCAATTGAGTATATATTATATAAACTATATATTTTTTTAAAATGATAAAATATAAATTATATATATATTAAAGGGTTTTATATATTAATATAAGTAATTATTATAAGGGATCTATATCGATGTTAAATTAATCCTTCTAGATATATTTGTATCCCTTACAACGTACCATTAGACTGATGTGTTTAATAAATATGATTGATTTAATTATTTGATCTCACCCAGGTCATAGTATTTAGGTTTCATACTTATACTATTCTATAATGGAATTATATGATGATTTTTAATGAAAATTTTTAGTACACCATGTTATGGATGCAGACTAAAATGCTTGTGACTCAAAATTTGATCATAAATAGATTACCACCGTATTTATAGGGATTAGTGTGTCATGTGGTTTGTGGGTGGAATGAGAGGTCAATGAAGTATTAGAAGAGCGTTTTATGTATTCTATGATAATACATAATGAGTAAAATCATTGGTGAGTAATTGAATCATGTTAGGAATGGAATGAGTTTCCCTACGTTACTTGGGTTTCAATGAATGTGTTTTTTGTGATGTTTTATTTTTAATGACATAATTATTTTTGTTTTATTAATCGAAACTTTAAAGTGTAAGTGGGAAAAAATACATGAATGTAATGAAAATGTTTTTAATAATGTGAACATATAGAAATAAAATGTATATTAATTAACATATCATTCATTTTGTATATAATTATTCATTTTCATAATGAATTAATAATAGAAAATTTTATTTTTATTGGTTTGTTTTATGTATCAATAATTATTCCCACATGATCATTGTTTGTTAGATGATGGCATGTAGTGGTGGAAATTTATCTACTAGATTATAATCTTATAATAAGTATTTTTTTGTGAGTCCTAGATATAAATAGAAAATCTAATCATGATATTCTATGTGAATTATATGGGGCCTCAATATTTCAGAATAAAAAAATAGTGTCAATTTTAAATAAAAGTTTGAAGAAAAATGTCTTTTAAAAAAATAGTTTTTTTATTTCAATTTATTCACAATAAAAATATGTCTGATCTATAATATTATATATTGTGATAATCATCCCATAAATATTTATAGTGGACGATATATTTAGTAATCATATAACGATAATCACTCAACGAGATTCAAAAAAATCATTAATTATTGGTTGAAATAATATTGACGAACATATAAAATTTATAATTTCTAACAATTTAATATAACCATGTAGAATTCTACATCAATGTTAAATGATATAATATAATATTCATCAGATATGATAATGAATGAAAATTTCAAGTCATGGAGGCTCATGATGATTCCTTTAATATAAAAATATTTTTAAAATATTTTAATATACTTACCTATATATGTAAGTTTTTCTATAGGAAAACTATAATCGGGGAGGAAATAGAATAAAAACAATGTGATATATTTTCTTCAATGTATAGGTAGATAAAAATATCTATTCAATTTTAATAAAAAAGAACATCAGAGGATTAAAAGTGTAATTAAAATTTTAATTTCCTAGGGATGATTTTTCAATAGTAATTAATTTATATAATTATGGGGTAACCAAATTCAATGATTACATCACCTCCATTCCTTTTTTGACGTTTCATATGGTAAAATTCCTAGGGAATTATTTTGTGTTACTATTTTTATCAATTAATGATAGTGATTCAAACCTCATGTAGGTTTGGATAATATAGAAAATGGTTCTAAATTAAATTACGTTTTGGACTTTTGGGAAAATGTGGTTATATATAAATGACTATTATTATATAACATCAAATTATAATTGATTGTATTTTTTGTTAAAATAGATAGATATCACAATAGAAAATATGGGATCGTCCATAGTTCTCGGGACCATTTTATATAAATTATAAAATATTTATAATCTTTTTGATACAATAGCATCACATTTATTTAGATAGATTCTATTAGTATATTAATTGTTAATGATCGTGGAATTGATGATTTCTTATAATAAAAATGATTTATTATTAATTGAATTGAATATGTATTCATAAATGTGACAATATTTAACCTTTATGATTGTAGTGTATAAATATCTAGGAAGTCATAGTTTTTGAGTAATTAATTTGGTAAAAAATTATTTGGGAAGATTTTATTATTATATTTTAATATTAAAATATCTATTATAGTTAAATGTTATATATTGTGATAGCACATTATATTATTCGCATATTCAAGTGAAAATTAAGTTTTTTTTATTTTTTTGGATCAATGGATGGTGATGTTCGATATATATTTTAATTTAGTAGGGATTGTTCTTCTATAAAGGGAAGGGACGAATAAACCACACTTTCTAGTGTAGGTAGATGTATAACCTGATAATTGAAAAAACTATTTTTCTATTTTACTTTTAGAAAGATATTTTCAATTTTCTTCTAAAAATTTTCCAAGAATTAAACTTCTTTTCAATCATATACCAATATTGAATTGGTATAATTTTAAGATTAAGAGGATCAATAGTATAAAATTTTGTGGATGTAAATTCTTCTACAATAAATCATACATTATGTAATATTGATATTTTTTTCTTTTAATGACAATATTGATTCAAATATATGCATTATCATTCAGGAATTGAATTTTTTAATGGAAATAAATAAATATATTTATCCTCAAATTTATTGATTATTTTATCAAATGATGGATTATAATTGGTTTTCGAATAGCAAAAATTGGTATCGTATCTTGAGTTATGGTTAAAAGAAGATGAAATTAATAAAATATAATTTTATGTCAATATATCTATAATGATATTTCATTCATGATTTTCCGGAATACAAGTAAACTTGCATTGTTTTTGGAATTAGTGATTTCAAAAATTCACATGAAACTATTAATATTTGAAGTAGTATTTCTTAGATACACCCATACAGATTTGAAAACTTATTTAGGTCATATGAGGAACATGAATATATTTCATTTGATATATTTATATAATATTTTAGTAATAATATACGGTATAGATATATGAAATTTTGTTTCATAGACATGTTATTTTTTCAAATTTATTATTTATTGAAATTACCATATTGGATGTTTTTAAATATTTATTAGGAGCCAATGAAATCATGTAATTATTTGTTTCCTAGATTTTTATGGGATTTTCAAAGATATATATTTTTTTAATGTTGTATTTATTTTTAAAAAATTTTATTTATAAAATAATAAATTTGAGAATATAATTAAGTTCTTATTGGAATTTTTTGTTTTTAAAAATAAATATAATTTATCTTCAATAATTACATTTTAGGATAACTATTTCCAATGATATAAATTTAACGAAATATGAATAGTCTTTGGTAATATAATAATATTCCAGAGGATGGTTGTGTAATTGAGTCTTGATATGGAAAATCCCTGAGAATAATTTCACTATACACAAACTAAAATTATTTTTTAATTAATTAATTATACATTTTAATTATCTACATATTTTAAGATAAATTTTTTGTGTGAACATTTGGAATTAGATTCATGTACATATTATCAAATCTATATTTCAACCTATGGTAATACATATTAGCACAGTAAGATTGATATTTTGATGTATTACATTAATATACATGTGGGAAAAGAAATGTTTCGTCTGATTCCATGAGTATAACAATTCAAATTCATGTAGAGAATGAATCTATGAAAAAAAATGTATCAAATGGGTTTAGTGAATTACATTAAATGTATGAAAAAGGATATCATGGTTAGTTTCGGTACCTCTATTAAATACAAGTTTTTTATATTTATTATCCTCGTCAGATTTAAATAGTTGTCTAATTAAGATTATAAAATAATATAGAATCCTATAAATGGATGGTGGAATTATAATAAATGTATGAAAAGACATATTTTGATTAATTATTTTAGTGGGAGAATTACAATTCAAGTTGGGGATATTTAACACCAATTTAGATGAATATCATATCGTAGATCAATAATTATAAATATAAAAAAGAAACACCAATTTTGAGCATATTATTGATAAATATTATTAAATATTTTCTTTTCCAAAGTCTTAATTTCAAACTACTGAAGGGGGGACAATGAAAATATGTGGGGTTTTAAATCACACACATAATCATAAAATGGTTTGGATGGATATTTTCATAGATTATAGGATAATGTTATAAATGTTTTTAATGATATGATTTGGTTAGTGTTGGATTGTCCAAAAAATTTAGAATCTTATTACATATATGTCCATAATGTTCAATATAGAATCATAATATATTTTATTTATAGGATGTTTTTTTAATTTCATGTTTTACAATATCCCTGTTTTTGTTATATATAACAAATTCTTATTTAAAATCAATTTTTGGTTTTATAATTATACGGTAATTCTATTATGTAAGATAACAACATATCACTCTTGAACATATGGAAATAAAAAACATGTTATTCAGATTTATTTAGGATATTCATTGGATATTAATTCATCAAATAAAGAATTTATGAGATGCCCATATTCCACTATTGGAATTTATTAATGATAATAATTTTTATTGGTTATCTGTATGTAATTTTATAATGAATTATTTATTATACCACATAGATCACCATTATATTGAACCGCCACTAGTAAGAGGAATATACATTTTCCATGTTTAGTGTAGGAGATTAAGAATCATGTTTGATTGAGTAATAAGAGAATAATTTCAATTCCAATTCAATTAAAATAAAATTCTAATCCCCAATAATAAAAATTTAGAATTTATGTTATTGATTTTAATTATTGAATATTTATACTATATGAGGAAATAAAATATAAGGATTCCAGGGATATATAACGCAATATAGTGTTAAAATCATCAGTCATATTTGTTATGTAGATTATGGTTTCAAATTATATCTAAATTGTAAATTATTAAAATTAATTATATATATATTGAATGAATAAATTTCAATAGTATATGACCTATATTTTATAAAATTAAAGAATTATATACCTACAAATATGATTATATTATTTATAATAGAAAAAAATACTCTATGGAAATGAAGTATATTTTGTATTGATATTTTTTAGCACTATTAAATCAAATAATAGTCCTAGAAATTAGATTATATAATATAGAATTAGTAACCAAAGATATTTTTCGATGGGGATGCATAATAAAAAAATAGTTAAAAATTGTTAATTTTGATTATAATTGAAATGAATTAAATATTTAATATATGTCTGATTTCATATATTGTATCAATAATTTTAAATGAAAACATAAATTAATTTATTCATGATTTTTTAGTGTTCCATTGGGTATAGGATCATTTTTTATCCAACATTTTTGTATTAATGTGATTCAATATTGAAAACATGATTGGCTTGTACCCTTTAATCCTTGTATTATTTTATCACTGTATTTTATATCATGAAAATAAATTATATACATTTTTTAATGTGTTATGATAGTCCATCAATTTTTTTCATAATATTAAATTTTTTCAAAGAAATGATTCCTGGAGGTGATGTCAACGAATGTTTTCTACAATGATTATAAATATATATATATAATATTAATATAATCAATATATAAATAATTGTTCTGAAACACTATTGGAACCATAATAAAAACATTTATATTACTAAAAAAATATCTGTTAATTTTAACAGGATTGTAGAATGATTGTTTATATTGTGTTAAAAGTTCATTAAAATATACAGTACATAAAATCCCACTTATACCATTACCCCTATCCTAGGTGACTAAAAAAATGTAGGGATTGGACCCATTATCACATCATTTTCAAAAAACTGTATGGATATGGAAGTCTATATATGGTTTTCTAATTGGTTGTATAGAATCATTTGGATAAGATTCCACCACCTCTCTACCAACGGTTTTTGAATGGTTGATAATAAATACATTAGATTGATTGTAGAACACAATGTTTTCAAAACCATTGTGATATATTACCACCAAATAGACTAGATACAGGCTCCTTTCCCCAGAATCGATCAGCCCAATTTCCATAAATGAGATCTGTTTTCTTCTTCGTAGCCTATGAACAGTTATTTTCAACTGGTGATCTATACTTGGTTCATGTTGTTTTTATCTTTCCACATCAAATCGGTTTGTTCTAAATGAGTTATATCTTCTAAATTATTTTATTATGGCTATTTTAGTTTATCATCCACTATAATATCTCCCCATATTAGACATGAAAATATATATTTCTTTTTTCTTTAACCATTGTGTATTATGGTCATTTATGTGATTGATTTTTATAAATCATCATTCAGACAATTTTATAAAAATAAACATACCAGTTTTGTGTAAATATAAAATTTTTGTAAAAATAGTGATCTAGGAGATGAGGAAATATTTCTAAATCCCACTTTAAACTGAAATTGTGATAATTATAGTGGATTAAATCGAATTATATGTATTCTAGTGAGAGTGCTTTTTTTATACTGTGATTTTCTATATATTTTTGAAAACATATGGTGATGATTATGACCATTTTTTAGGATGATTGTGTCTAAGAGTTGATGTTGTGTTCATATTTGAATGAGATGTGTTGGGGGATGTTTAGTGGTGAATGGAGATTCTTTTTTGTAAAGTGATTGTTATGGTGTAGAGATATACTAGTGGTGGGATGTACTGGTAGTTTTTTCAATGTTGACGTGTTTTTGTGTCGTTGTGTTTCTGTAGTTTTCTAGAGTATATAGAATTTTATTAGTAATAAAAATATGGGAATTATTTCATTTGAAATTAAATATGTTTTAGTTGGAATAAAAATTTTCATATGTGAATAAAAAAAATCAATGCTGATACGTGGGAATAAATGTGGGGGATGAAAAAATGGGGGTTTCAAATAAATATGGAATTAAGTATATATTAAATATATATTGGTAGATAAATTAGAATATATATATATATTGGTAGAATATGTAAATGAAATATTGAAATTAAGGGTTGTGTGTGGTAATTGTGTGTAGTGAGTTGCAATTTTTCGCGGTAGTAGACGATGAATGATTTTGTTGAGTGATGAAGTAATGACTGGGAATGTATTTAAGGATTTTAAACTGTATATTATTATTTTATCAATAATTTAATATGTTTAAATATATAATACAATATAAATGCAGATAATATTATTTTTAATAAATTTAATTACATTTTTACTTTTATTGTGAAATTATTGATATAAAATATAGTAAAAATATGGGATGTTTCATACCTAGGTTATATGGACATCGTATTATAATATGGTTTTAATATTATTATTTTTAATCAAATCCTCTATGTTTTTCTTAATATACCAATTTATTCATTATAATGATGACCCGCTAAATAATATAATTTGAAATTAATTAAAAAAAAAACAAGAAAACTAAATTGTACCAAACGGACATAACTAGTCTTGAATCAACATCACAAAATGAACTGAGTTGAATTGAAATGACATTATTTGATCCTTTTAATCACGAATATACCCATTAAATAGTAAATCGTATCAAACTGGACATAAATAAATAAGTGTGAACTACATTGAGCCTACCTAAAATAAATTTTATATTTATTATATAAAATGAATAAATTTGAATAATATTTATTACAACCCTAATAGTCCTTCACCGACCCAATACAAATATAATAACAAAAACAATCCAATTTAATTGTATTTTATTTTTAAATTTATTCAATATCATGGTTATATTTTAAGTTTAATTTTTATATATGTAGGGTTTTGTTCTCTTTTTATAATATGATTTTCATAAAGAGTAGTGTGTCATTTCTGGTTTGATATGTAGAGAACAATTATTTTCTACATAGGTATATTTTCAATTAAACCTTGATATTATATAATTGATTTCATAAAATGACTTACAGTAACATATATACTAAATGCATAGATGTTGGATGGATGAATCTGATCGAATGTCAAGTGATTTTTAATACAATTTGGAGATATTATTATATTATACTTTTTGAAATGCTTCATATAGTGGTAACATGCACTAACAATGTTATAATTGTGTTGGAATACCATATTTGATCATTAAAGAAGTTAGATACCATATAACCGAATATTTTTTCAATCAAACTACTCTGTGTGGTGTTATAATGGATAGAAATTGGAATCTCAAAATAAAGAGATCTAAATTACAAGAATTGAATCAGTAATTTTATAATTGACTAGTTTCTATTTATTACTCATTAGGATAACTAATGGATTATTATGAAATAAAACATTTTTGGGAGAACAAATGATTCATCTAATAAAAATGATGATGTTGACATGGAGAAAAAATTGAATGATGCTACCATCACTCCAGTGTACCGACTATTTGGTAAAATGAATCACCTAAATTTTTAATTCAATTTCTTCATAGGAAAACGTTTCATGTTGTTTCTAAAACATCCATAAATTAAATTCATACATCTGTTATGTAATTACTTTTTGAGGATGCTGATATTCCCTAAAACAACTATGTTTATAAGATGTTAGATGAGAAAAAAGTATTATCAAAAGAAAACTCTTTCTTTCATGAGGGATTGCATTTTATTCTAGGAGGATACTACTGAATGCAATGATCTAATAATATGTGGTACAATCTCATTGAATATAATGGATGATGGAACACCATCCTGTATTAAACATAATATAATGCGACACATTACAATAATCCCTACAGGAAACAATATATTAATGTCTTGTGAAAAATCAATAAAAATGTAATGAAATTATACCTATAAAATGATGGATGATTATGATTTTGCTGGCACTACTAATAGATTTTCATGGATGAGTTTTTATTATTGAGATCATAATTTCACATTTGAAATTTGTAATGTACGGTCGGAACTTTCATGTGACAGTTTTATTTTTCTGGGAATGATCTAACATCAAAAAACACATTGTTAGTTTTAATACAAATTTATAACTATCCCCCATTGATGTATATAGAATTTTTTTACATTCATGAGTATAATCATATCTATAATTCATAGTCCTTACAATGATATAAACTTAAACATTTAACCTATAATAAATGAGTTGAATCTTAATCGGGATGTGGGAGTGCACATATATATAGCATGTTCAGAAGTCTCATTTTTGAAGCGTGGTGTACTTATGTGGATGATCAAAGAATGTATTTCTTTTGTAAATATTTATTCGTGGAGAGGGGATGGAAAACTAACCTATCCTATTTATATGAAGAATACCATATCTATAAGATTGAAATATATCCAGAAATTCATATTTATGGATAATCAATGATTTATTCTAATTGAATATCCATTTAGAAGTAATCGTTGAAGATTTTACAGTACCATGGAGACTGACAATCCACATCTTTGTATGTCTAGAAATGATTTTCTTAATTAATTTTATGATTTCAAATTTTTTTGTCAGTAAGTATAAAATGAAAGGTGTATTGATATAGAATGTTTCCACTAAAATATATTATAATTGTATGAAGAGGATTGCATTTTTGGAGTTCGCTAACTAGTAAACAATTTCTGTACATCATTTTTGAGAATTAGTTCACATTATAAATATATAAAGGAAATGATTCATTCAATTCTTCTAAATTTCATTGGGAAGAAAAAATATGGTTTCTCATATCTGAATGACATTTTTGATTTATGGATCTTACATGAAATGTTTTTTATTTGTATAATTTAATATAAAGACAAATTTACACATGCTTCTAATGCGATGAAATATAAAAAATATAAATTTTGGTAATTACAAAAGACTATTAATGTTTCTAATGGTGAATAATGAATAATTTCAAAATAGATCATTATTAGTCTGTTAAAACTGAAATCATTGAAGACTTGTGATTATCACATCCTTATGCATGAGTTGATTCCAATTGAAATAAAATAATTGTTTTATAATAAAGAAAGGGTGATAGTTATATGGTTATCACGTTTTTATAGGGATATTTGTGCTATGATGTTTTCCTATTCATTTAAGAAATAAATTGGTTGATGAACCATTAATTTTGTGTGAGTTTGTGATTTTATTTCCTCCAATATGTTTCACATGGATGAGTAATCAAACAATCTATATACAAACAGAAATACATCTTAGAGTACCTATTGATTTTAATTGAGTTTAACCAACTAAAATAAATATGTACACATTGATGTATTATTTATATGGTATGAATCATCAAGAAGTAACTAGCCTGACAATATACATGGCCCAAGAATGTATGGATCTCTGTCGAATTTATATTTATGATCTTACTGAGAGAATGAACAGACCATTGTGAAATGAAGAATAATATTACGAGATAATTGAACACCTATCTAAATGAAATTCAAAAACAATATGAATTCAATGATAATATACATTTATGACACTAATCCTTGAAAATTTGGAGATTAAACAACATAGAATTTTGTTCAGTGATGATTTTGTTTTATGAATACAACATTTAATGAAATTGAACATGCATATAATATCTAATACGAAGTAATTTTACAAATCTGTTAAACTATTTTAATCAATATCTACAGGGAACATAATGAAAGGATAAATAGAAATCCAAAATCGTTATCTTTGAGAAGGGTAGATATTTTTTCATTATAAGGGGTT
This sequence comes from Viscum album, assembly GCA_963277665.1. Classification (NCBI taxonomy): domain Eukaryota; kingdom Viridiplantae; phylum Streptophyta; class Magnoliopsida; order Santalales; family Viscaceae; genus Viscum; species Viscum album. Next base: position 1,883,617,522 of record OY728136.1, read on the forward strand.
TCTACTTAGTTTTAATTGAAGGTATATATATTACAATAAAAAATAATTAAAATCAATATTTAGTTATGTTTAACATAAAGTTATATTTCAGTTATTTAGTTTTCCTATAAACTATATCATTTAGGAAAAAAGATATTTGACTTTTTTCCCACAAACAAGATTTCATGACTATAAATCAATTTTGATCAATGGGGACATAATTTTTATCATTGAACAATAATATAATAAGAGAACACAACATGATGGTCTTATAATAATTTCCACAATAGTCTTTTTTACCAATGCATCAGATCAAAAACCTCAATTTCAAAATGTAATTTATTGTAGAGTAATTGAAACAATTAATAATATTTTATTATTACTATCATAGTAGATTCAATATGATGAAATTACAATGGTTTGATTAAATGATATGGTAGGGTACATTTATTGGACATTATAGATTTCGAGTTACTGACATGACTCGATGTAGCACCAACAATTAATGGTATATAACCATTCAATTATTCATTTTAAAATTTTAACTATTATGTATAATGTTGGGAGATACATTTGAGTACTTTATGAGTATTTTGGGTATTGAAAAAATGGGTTTATGGTCAGCACATGATTTTAGCCAAACATGTTGCCACTCTGCACATAACCAAGACTAATTTCCCATATTTGTGGATCTAATTTGGTTTGTCCATCTACCTAATATATTTTGACCCAAATCATCCCTAACATGTATTTTTCTACCCAATGTCCAAATGAGGTTTTCTATTAATTTGGAGGTTATCTGAACACGTTCTGTGTCGAATTCAAGGTAGATTCTTGCAGTAAGTGTGTGTTCTTCATTATTTTCTTAATGGTCTCTTATATCTACAAATAATTTAATCGAATTTTCATATATCTACTCACCCTATACGTAGATCTATGAATTTTGAGGCCATATAAAGATATATATTGTGTATACCATGATATTAGAGGAGATCAGTGGCGATTTCATTGAATCTTGACCCAGATTACTATGTGTTCTTTGTATGTTTCAGTATTCATCGAAAGAAGGGTGGTTTGGGTATTAACTATGATCTCTCACCACTGGAATTTAGTGGATTTATTTAAAAAAAATTCTTCATATTAAATAATTTTTATACAATTTTGAAACCTATTTAGTGACTATTTGTGGAAAACATAGGAAATTGGTTGTTTTTTTTAACACTACATTATTTGTTTTAAATGGGGATTTTTAAATTATAGATCATCTATTATTTTTTAAAATTGTGTTTTTTATAATTTTATAGTATATAAATGTCTTTTTAAAATGATTTAATGTTATAAAATTGGATTATTGTAAAGCTTTTAGTAAATGAGTGTTTTTTTGAAAAAGATAAATTTGTTTGAAATTGATTTTTGTTTTTGGAAAACATGGTGTCTATATCATATTTGATTACTATTTAGGGTTGAAATTTGATCACAAGAAATGTTCCAAAGGATAAATGGAACTCTCATACCAATGCATTCATTTTTGGAATTTCTTGTTGGGTAAAGTTTGTTGTATTACAAAAATTATTTTATGAAATTATCATAAAAAATTATTTAAATGTAAACGTATATTATAGATTTCTAGATAATTAGTTAGTAAGGCTTTATTTTATATTTATCTATAAACTATTTTGAGATGTGTTTTTATTTTGATTAATATTTTTCCAAAAATAATTTTATATAAAATATTTTATATAAATGCGGCTAACTTGTCAATGCTAGTAGCGTGAGAGGTGAGGTCATTAAATAATGACTCCAATGTACTATACTCACTTATTCTTCGTTACTTTCATGCATTTTCATAGGTTATCATCATGTACGTGGGAGAAGATAGGGTTCAGCATGTTTTTAGCACTGCATCATGAGTTGTTGAGCTGTCTAGTGGAGGTGGAGCATGAAGTGGGTAGAGTTGATATTCCCTTGGTTATATTGATGTCTTTTGGAGTAATCTTCCTCGTTTTGGTTGGTATTCTCATTGTATTAAATTTAACCAATTTTTTTCGTCTCTCATGGGTATAAAATATTTTTTGAATTCCCATTATTTTTTTCATGCATCATATAACATCTATGGATTGTGGTCTGTTAGTGTAAAGTTTATCATTAAAAGGGTAAATCATTCTATTCTGACCTTTGAATCCCTTCATCATTTATTTCCATCCTTTTGAATCTTTGGGATGCCTCTTAAGGCCCAGTAATGACTCATTGTGTTCTCAAGAAAATTAGAATAAGTGGGAAATTATAGATGATATCATCTTGGTCTTTTCTATGTGGAATAAGTAGTCTGAGTTTTATTGGTATTTCAGTTGAAATAATTCTTTTTATATTCATTGGGTGGTCTTCTTTGAAATTATTATAATTTTCAAAACATGATATTTAGGGAAGAAAATTATATATGTATACTATTTATGATAAACATCATGTTATTAAGGAGTTGGGTACATAAATTTTTTGAAAAAACTATTATGATAGTGGACTCACTTTATCATGGGATTAGAAAATTGGGACCAATGGATTCCCTCTATGATTTTATATCTCATTTTGTGTAATTAAATATGATTCAAACAATGTTTTTGGTTTTTGGGAAAAAAATGAAAGAACATGTTATCAAATAAGAGGTTTTGAGAAGGAAATAATTGATGTATTTTGAAAATATTTTTATATTTAAAAGAAAATTTGGATTGTTTCAAAAATGTCAATATTTTCAAATAAATGTTGTAACAGTAATATTATTGAATTTAACATGAAAATATAATCAGTATCTAGAATTTTGAAACTTAATGAATGTGTTGTTTTCATAGAAAATGGAACCCTGTTGGTGTTGTAGAAACAAAAAAGAGGAATATGATAATAATGTGGTTACACCTCATCCATAGTTCAAGAAAGAGCTACTGAAAATTATAGTCCAAGAATTACAAGATGTGGACATAGTGAACAAAAGGGTAGGGCCACAACATGTGGTCACCTCCAGACAGTTTTAAAATCATAATCTACCCAAATTCATAGGTAATTTAGTAATAGAGAGTGTCGGGGGATTGGTTAACATGATGAATCAAATATTCAAGTTAATTGTCACACTATCAGTCCCGAAGGTAATATTGGAATCTTATATGTTGGAGGATCTTACACACCGAAGGTGGTTTCTGGCCGTGCATGCTTGATTGAATTAGGTCTTGAGTTGGGGAGATTTTGAATAATTTTTTAACAATCAATTCTATCCTCAAAATTTCATAATCTAGTGAAAAATATAATTTTTCATCCTGAACAAGGATCACATGTGTCTTAATGAATATATAGCTAAAATCATGAATTTAATTTTATTTGAATCTGAATTTGTAGCAAATGGTTTCTTGAATGAATGAATCATAGAGTCGGGAATAAGGAACTAGAGTTAGTCAATTATTATTAAAATTGAATCACACATTACATGAAGATGGTAAAATAGGCATCATTAGATTATTTGGATATATATTGAGCTATATGAATGGAAAGCATTGTGATACTGGTAAGATATTATGGTAACTCATCTACAAAGAGTAAAGGGGAGAGGAAAACCTATTTTTAGGGTGGAAATGGGAATCAACATCAATCATCGTGATTAGTACATATTCCTTCTATCCCAAGGGGAATGTTGGGATTTCATCACTAAGGTAAATTAAACTACATCAAGATAGAGTGTATGACATAACCTCAACAATTGAAAAACTGAAAAAAATGGGGCATCTTTAGTGATATTATTGCAGTGCTCCATGGTCGGGTACTCGTGACACTTATCTGATGTCACATTAATCATATGCTTCAACAATGTGGGGCCAAAAAAATCAGAGTGGTATGTAGATCAGAGTTATCCATGGCATTTATAAGAACACAATTACTCGTCAATAGGGGAATTCACAATAGGAAACAAAGAGAAGAGTTCCATGATGAAGTAGTTATACACAGTACTACAGGTGACACTATATGACCAGGCTACACCTTTTATAACTTGAGACACAATTCTACTAGATTATACCATTATGAATTTGATGTATTATATATTTTCATCAGATTCATTTATTGCTCATCATTATTTATATTTTTTGGGTTTGAAACATGAAGTGGTGCAATTTGTGAAAAAATGTAAAACCCACTAAGTGAAAGAGAATGTTGAGTCTTTGTGTGTATATTATGTTCTATAACTATAGATAGTGGAGGGAAAATATTGAATTTATTTATTCTAGAGATATATGTCTATGATGTAATCCTAGAAATTAATTGTTTTACAGTATTAAGGGAATACATCGCTTGATATAGTAGGAATGTTAGTTTCACAACCGCGAATGGCATCACGCATCACTTCATATGAAAAACGGCTGAAAAAACATTTGAAATATGGTTGTTGGAAGAAACGGTTGGATGGATATATTATAAGATGGGAAAATTGACTTTTGGAGTCAGTGGAAGAGATCGAGGATAATAGTTTTCAAATAATAATGGCTCAATTTATAGATGTGTTTCCGGAAATATTTTCTATATTATAACTTATAAGGGAAGTGGATTTTATGATATAACTCCTTACAAGGAATATTCCTATATCCCTTCCATGTTATAGGATGAAACAAAATAGAATTATGGGAGCTGAAAGTTTAGTTGAATGAGCTAGAAAGAAAATGATTCAATTAGACAGGTATGTCTCCAGGGGTAGCACCCATATTGTTCGTGAACAAAGAATTCGTAACTATTTTCTTGTGCATTGATTATTTTAATCATAAAAAAGCTACGATAATGAATCGATATCCACATCCAAACATTTATCACCTATTCAAACAATCTATGGGAGATGGCTAGTTCTCAATTATTGACTTCTGATCATGATAACATCAATTGTTAGTTCTGAAGAAAGATATTCTAAAGAAGGATTTCAAGGGTAGATATAGCAACTATGAATATGTATTCATACCATTAGGGCTAACGAATTCACTAGTAGTCTTCATTTATTTTATGAATTAGATATTTTAGGGATATTTGGACTCATTATTTGTTGTGTTTGTGGATGACATCTTATTGTAATCTAATATAAGGACTACGAATGAGGAACACCTAGTGATACTCTTAAAAATCATGAGAGATCATTGTTCATATGCAAAACTATCAATGTTTGATTTTTTGATACAAGAAGTACAATCTTTGGGGGCATCTCATTTTTAAATAAAATTGCTTCAGTGGATCCTAATTTTTTTATGAAGATAACTATTGTAAAAAACCATATAATGTATTCATCAAATAAATTATTCTTGGTCTTACTGGGTATTATTATCATTCTATTCATGACATATCATGACTAGAATTTCCAATGAAAATGTTTCCAATGAAATATATTACATTTCAGTTGAATAAACAATATATTAATTCAATTCACAATATGAATGTGAATCTAACCTTAACATTAGCCTTGTCTTTTCTAGAACTAGGAGGTTGTCATATGTGATGCTTTAGAATCAGGGATTTGATGTGTTCTTTAGTTGGTAGACCATGTGGTTGCTTATGGTTGAAAAATTTTTAGTGTGTAGGAGAAGAATTTCCCAAATCATGAATTGGACTTGGTAGTGGTCGTTCTTGCATTAAAAACATGGTGTCACAATATCTTTGGTGAGAAATGTACTTTATTCATTGATCATAAGATCTTGAAATATATTTTCTAACAAACAAATATAAATGTCAAGAAAATGAGTTGGATGGAGTATCTATTGATGTTTGAATTAATCATGATATAAACACTAGAAAAATAAAATTTGGTGTATGATTAATTAATATGGAATTAATTTACTCAATTGTTAATGGACTCTATAGAGTAGTATCATTTGATGTCTGAACTTGCTGATATTCATGTGGAATGCCAAAACAGAGGGGATGTTATGGATTTATAACCTATTATAGTAGTTTCTACATTCGTAAATTGGGTAAAGTGGCCTTGAAATTTCACACATAATTCTTCCTTATCAGTTTAAAACTCAATGGTGGGGAGTCCATTGAGGGATGAATACATTATGGAACAAAAATTTTGCGGTTTAGAGATCAGATGGATATAACTATCACTTATTAGGAACAAAAAATTCATTCCTACCACCATTCAATATTGGATGAGCATCTCGGGATACAAAAGATGTATCAGGCATCGAAGGCACAATTTATGTTAAATGGTGTGAAATGAAAAAAGAATGTGTTTGTTTCAAAGTGCTTAACATGTGTTAAAGTAAAGGGAGAATATTATTGACCTGTAGGTATGTTGCAGTATTTACCTATTACATTGTGAAAAATATAGAACATAGTTATGGATCATTATAGGTCTCTCAATAAATGTCCAGAAACATGATTCCATATGGGTTATAGTGGATCGACTAACCATTTATCAGCATTTCATTCATATTCGTGAAAATAATATGGTTTAGGATTTTTTTCAAAACGATATCCATGAATTGGTAATGATACATGGAATACTAGTTTCGATAGTCTCTAGTAGAGTTCCAATGATCACATCTAATTCATGGAAATCCTTACAAATATTTCTAGGAACTGAGTATAATATGAGTACGGTGCATCATCATTAGATAGATGATCAATATAAATGGGCGATACATATGTTGGAATACATGTTACAGGCTTTTGTAATGGATTTTGGGGGCTCATGGAAAGATAAAATTCAATTGGTGGAGTTCTCATACAATAACTATTATCTGGAATTTATACATATGTACCCCATTAAAGTCTTATATGATCACTCTTATTGTTAACCTTTGTGTTTACTGGAAATAGGTGATTCCTTATTAGTTGATATGAGCCATGTCCACGAAATTATAGAGAAGATCGAGTTGATCATAATGACAATGGAGATGTCTCAGTGTCTTCAGAAATAAGATTATGATTGTCTCAAATGAAAATTGGTGTTAGAGGTGAATGATCATGTGTTCTTGATGTTCTCTCCATGTCATGAACATAATCATTTTGGGTTTTATGGAAAATTTTCTCCTAGATACATTAGACATTTTGAGATACTAGAATGGGTTGGATAGGAAGAACATCTATTGGAATTTCCACCATGGTTATGTTCGGTGCACACTATGTTCCATCAATCTCGATTGAACAATTATCAGCATGATCCTGACTAGGTTATCATATTGAATCACATTGACCCATGACGAATGCTTCTTTGGTACATATCCCAATGCAGATTGTTGACAGAAAAGAGAGAGTATTTCATGTAAAAATCATCGTTATAGTGTGGTTTTCATGCAAACATGGTAATATTCAGGACGATACATGGAAATTTTATAAGTAACTGAATGATCAATGGCTCGAACTCTTTCAATTAATCGATTGGTTGCAACATTCTGGGGACATAAAGACCAATGATGGGGAGAATGTAGAACCCCTTGTTTCTAGTATATAACCCTTCCCTAATAATTTTTTTCTGTTTAATGGTTATGCTGGAATTTGGGGAAGACATTGGAGTAAATTTGGATGGTTTTAGATAATGAAAAAATGGGTCACAACCAGAACACAGTTCGGCCAAACCATGTGGCCAAATGGTGAAAGGCCAAAACTAATTCCCTATCATTGTGGATATAATTCGATTTTTCCATTTGGTTAACCTATTTAGACAAAAATCAACCCTAAAATTAATTTTTCTCTTCTCCAACATCCAAAGGAGGTTATTATATTGATTTTTATTCTATCCAAAAATGTTCCTTGTCAAATCCAAGGTTGTTTCTTGCGGTAAGTATCCATTCAACATTGTTTTCTTCACGATTTCTTCAATCTACACCTCCTTTAATATAATTTTCATAAATACACACCACATGTGGTTTTATCTATATCTTTTGAGGTACAATAATGTAATATATGGTCTTTTTTATGATTGGTAGGATATCTTTGGTGGTTTTTTAATATCATTACCTATATTCTAGAGTTTTCTTTTTCTATTGTCGATTTTTGACTACACGGGTGATGTAGGTGGATTAAATCTCTTATCTAATTTATATGATTGATTGTTAAGAATTATAGTTTACTTTCTAATGAAAATTTAATTTACTTTTTTCATTTGCCAAATTTTTAATCCTATTTATTGATGGGTGGTGGAAATTGATATAAATTAGTGATTTCTGTGAAAACCAGTTTGATTGATTTTAAGTGGGGATTGGTAATTTATGAATATTTAGTAAATTTATAAAATCAAATAATTAAGAATTTTTATAGTAGATATATTTTATTTTAAATGATTTAATGTTTTGATATTTTATAACTATAATGTATTGAATAAACGGGGGTTTTATTGAAGTAAGTGATTTTTTTAAAATTTTTATTTATATTTTACAAAATGTTGCGTGTGTGTCATATTTAAAAATGGGCATGGTCGAAATATGATCATGTGACAAGTACCAACGACAAAATAGAACATGAGGAATAAATAACATGTGATGTAATAGTAGATCGATGAGAAACCACTCATGAGTATTGATCAATCATAATGATGCCTGAATTTTTTGTAGTTGTTATTGAGTATAGGTTATTGGTTGGAAAAATGTTTTTTTTAAGAATTATTTTTGAATGATTTATTTAAATATTTACCTGGTGTATTATTTTCTAGAAAATTGGTTCACATGGATTTCGTATATATTCATTTATAAATTGTTTAGAGAAGTCATTATATATAGTAATTAGAATTATTTAAATATTATTTTATATAAATGTCATTATATAAATATTTCTTACTCTTCTATCATATAGGAATGAGTGTGAAAGTCATTAGGGAAAGCCAAATGTGTTTTATATTCGCCGCTGCTTTTGAACATTGGTGCTTTTATAGATTTCATCTTCTGGGACATGGGAAAAGGTAGGGTCTTTCTAGTTTTCAGTACAACTTCATGGTTTTTTGAGATCTTTGGTAGTGTTGGAGCACTGAGATTGTGGATCCTAAATTCTATTCATAATTTTGGTGTTTTTACTTTCTTCCATTGTAATTTTGACTTCTAGTTTACTTCAACTATAGAACATTTGTTTGGGCTCACATTTGTAATAAACATTTTCCGAATTTTCAATATATGGTTCATGCATCATATAGCTATTATGGATTAGGGATTTTTGGTTTATAATTTATCATTAAATGTGTAAGTCATCCAAAATTTGTATTTGAAAACATTATTCATTTATTTCTAGTATTTTTCATCATGAAGATGTCTCCAAAGGCCCAGTAATGAATCATTTTGTTTTTAAGATAATGATAATGATTTGGACATTAGAAATGGTATCTTCTTTTCCCTGTAAATGAAGAACTTGTAGTATTGAGTTTTCTTGGTCTTTGAATGGAAATACATATTGTGTATTCCTTTGGTGTTATTCATAAACAAGATTCTTATTTTAGAGTCCTGAAATTTTATGCATAAAGATAAGTACCAAACCTTTTTATGTTTATCTTCAAGTTATGATGGAATTGGGTACATATGTTTTTGGAAGCAATTGTAGTATAAGAGTGTCTCATTGTAATATGTTTAGCCAATGAGACAGGAACCCGATGGAGTGTACATGAATGAATTCCCACTTTGATTTCATATCTCATTTTTAGTAATGACATATGATTCAGAGTATGGTTCTAGTTTTTTGAAAATATCATGAAATTTTTATCAAATGAAAGACATTCAAATAAAAATAATTAATGTATCTTGAATATGTTTTTATTTTCAAAAGAAATAGTGTTTTTTAAGTGGTTTGATTTTGATAGAAATTTTAAACATTTATGTTATAGAAATTGACATGAAAAGACAATAGATTTATAGATTAGTGGGACGTGCATTTTTTAAATGACACCTGGAAGGATACGTAAAAACAAACTGGAGGAAGACGCTAAATTGGTGGTTTCCCAGCATCCACAAGTGAACCAAGAGATTGTTTAAAGTATAGTCTAATAATTTCATTCTTTGGACCTAGGGAACAAAAGGGAGGATTCCCAGTAGGTTGAACACTCCATCGTATTTCAAGAGAAGAATCCACCCAACCACTGGGGGGACTTGAACCCGAGAGGGTAAAGGGTTGGATAAATATATTGAATTGAATCTTCTTGTTCATTGGATCAGTTGAATTCCTAATTTTAAAACTATAAATATATATAATGGAGGATATTATTGTAACACCCCAGGTAAATAAAGAATATGACATTTCATATTTATCCATATTTGTGAATAAAATATTTAAATGACTTTAAAGGGGACGCTATTCTCGATGGCGTACCCAACACGCAACAACGAGTTTCTTGGGAATCTTACGTTGCACTCTAATAATAAAATAATATTATTTTAAATGGTAGTTAACATGTAGCCGTTGTAATGGCGGGAATGGATATAAATAACTAAAATATGATTATATATGTTTTTAAATGTTTTTACATTTATCCAATAAAATCTAAAGGCTTAAAATACGGAAAGAATTCAATTTTAGGCGTATATGCCCTAGTTTTCACTAAAGGTTCACTTATCGCCTTTTAATGAAGAACCATCATTAAATATAGCTTTGTTCACTCTTATAAATTCTATTGGACCAAATAAAACTTTTCTTAAGAATCGGGACATCAAAATTTATTTTGTGTAAATTTTTGGTATCTTTCCGATAATGTTCATTTTTTTAATGAATAGTGTAAAATGTTGTATTTTAATTCAAAACCTCTTTTTAATCTAATTTATTTATATGATTAGATTATATTTTGAATTGGTTTTAATGTGAAATTAGAAAATATTTTTACCATTTAATCCAATAGTGTTCGTTGGAATTAATTTCACTTTGAAATCAGACTTAAACTAGTGTCAATCTTTTGATACTTATTGTTTTATAAAAACACACTATTTGTTCTGACAGCGGGAATTAATTATTAAATTAATTAATGTGACTAATATGTTTTTATTTTTGTAAAACGGACTTCATTTTTGAATTCGGAATATCAAATATAGCTTAGGGTGATGTTTTGGTATTTTTCTGAAAAACTCCAATTTTTGATGAATAGTGAGACCACTAAGTGGTAATCAAGCAAACTGATTTTTCAGTTAAATGAAAGTTTACCACTAATGTGTATTGAATTTTGAAAATCCTACATACATGGTTGTCATTAGTATGAAAAATTTGGTTCAATGGGATGAAAATAATTTTTTGGTGAATAGTAACTTATTAAGTTTTAAATCGCGATTAGTGGTAATTAGTGTAATTTAAGGTAAAAATGATATTATAAGAATGTGAAAACACCATGAAACTTGTCCTACACCTATTGGGTGAGTCATGGCCGACCAAGAAAAGCCATGGGACAACTTGGGGACCCCATGGATCCACTTTGGTTGGGAAATGACATAAATTACTTTTTATTTAATGTAAAAGTAAAAATGACACAAACATGATATGTTCTACTAAAACAATTTTTAAGTGGGGTTATACAAGTCATATTTTTGATTATAAATCATAATTGTAAATCTAAAACGATTTCCTACATCATAGTATTTTTTTTATAATTTTTAGACATTAAATAAAATAAATTATTTATGACATAATAATGATGCAACGATGACATCATTATTTGACAATTTAAATAAAATGGAAAGATAATGTAAAATCTATGAACTAAACATGTCCAAAACCAATTGGATGAGTGTATTTCTAACCCTTATCACCTTATCCACGAATTATATCAATGTGGGACCTTTTAAAACCGAAACACATTTTCAAATAAAGTAATATTTCTTTACTTTCCAAAAGTGCCCCTCCTCTCCTCTTATAAAAGGCCCCCACCTCTACCTTATTTCACACACCCCTAAAGACATTGGCTCGGCCAAACCCTGCCCATTTACTCTCTCCACATCCCTCTCCTCATCCTATAGGATTCCCTTTGGGCAGAATCCTTTCAAAGGAATCCTTTAGGCTCAAATCAAAAGGAGTTACACTTTTAAAGGTAATTCATTCTCTCATGTTCATTTGTTTTATTTTGCTTCTCCAACCCCCTAAACTCTTTTTATTTATTTCTTTTGTAACAACACCAGTATCTTAAATAAACTAGGATGTTGTTATAAGATTTATTCTAGCTACACTCTCACACAACTACATCAAATGGTTAAAGAACATACGGTTTCCGTGGATGGCGAATTTTTGCCTCCCGAAACGATGATTGTTCAACATTCTATTAACACCTTCAAAGGAGGCCATTATGATGTCACTATTTTTATATATTATATATAATATGTTTATGTTTTTCTTATGCTTCTTTATTTTTCATTTGTGTCTTACCTTTATGGCTTCCATTATGGGTATACGCGATATCTTCATTTTAGGAAGTGCGGACTACCGCCCCCTCAAAGTGATGTGATTCGTTAATACCATATGTGAGACGTATAAAGGATGGAACTATGATATTATATATGATATTATACTGTAATTATAATATACTTTTATATCATTATTATTCCATTATATAAAATACAAAATAGAAATGAAAGTAGCGTTCATGCGTACGTACGGCTTACCGTCTCCATGAACGGTGCATTTCATTTCTTACCTCTAAATGATTATGTAACGTTATAAATTAATGAATGTACTGGATATATATGAAATATATGATATCTACATCATGAATAAAATTCTGGATATAATAAACATTTGTCCACACGAACAACATGTAATTATAAGAAGTCCACTTTCGACTTAGGAACCAAACATCGGCAAAACAAATATTATTAACTTAAATGATTATACAGTGTTTATGACATGGTAATAAGTGATATAAAAGGAATAATGAACTTGAAAAATGTTCTTAAGGAAGTATAAATTAACTCAAGTTTATTATTCAGGAGATTAAAGAACGATCGAGTCAAGTCGGACCCGAGGTAAGGGATCCTACAACTCTCTTTCTTTTTAAGTACACTCTTTTATGTCATTTTTTTAAGCTCATCTTTCTTATTATTGGGATGTTCTTTTATATTAATCATACTGTATTTTTTATGTTCATGTGATGAGAGACCCTATTATCTCTCATCAATCCATTTTGGATGTTTTGAGTGGCGCCGTTAGACTGCCAAACTTTCGTAAGAGATCTAACCACTCTCTTTCTTTTTAAGTACTCTCCTTTATGTCACTTCTTTTAAGCTCCTCTTTGTAATGTTGGGGGATGTTCTTTTATATTCCTCTTTCTGTAAATTTTATTGTAATGTGATTGGATACCCTATTTGATCTCATCAATCCATATTCGGAAGTTTTATGTGGCGCTGTTAGGATGCCGAGTTTTCGTAAGGGATTTTTCATCTCACTTTTATTCCCGTGAGATTTATGCTACATTTGCCACAAATTCCATTGAGTGGTGTATGTACTGCCCATTATTCGACTCTTTGTGTAATATAATTTCATTTATGAGTATTTACATCAATGATCTATTGTCCTTCTTTCATGAGGTGTATGTTTTGAAAGATACCCAAGTCGGTAAGGGAACCTTTCACCCTCCTCTTTTTTAAAAGACTTCTTTTGTTGGGTCTTTTAATTTACATATTGTTATGTTTGGATATGTTCTCATATATACTTATTGATGTAAATTTTTATGTCCAAGTGATGAGATTCTCTTTTTATCTCTCATCAACTCATTTTGATGTGATGCCGTTAGGCTGTCAAGGGAACTTTTTAACCCAATTTCGATTTCTTTGGGTTGAACATGTAGTCATTGAATATGTCATCCATTGAATATGTGTGAATGACATTTTATTGTTTTAAACTTAATATCCACTTATATTGGGTGTATTTATAATTTTCACACATATTTTTGAGATTGATTTGACCTTAATTTAAGGATACCTTCTTTATAAGGGATTTCATCACATTTGACATTTCTATTGAGGGTTCATTGTTGTTATGCACCAATTCACTCTTATATGGTGTATATACTGTCCTTTGGAGTATTATATCATGAATCCTTTTATTCTCATGATATTATAAAGTTCTGACTAAATATTATTCCTCGATTATTGTATTCAAGTGTCTCTAATTTTGGTAAAACCCCTTTAACCAAAATATCGTTTTAAATGTTTTAATTATTTGTTCTTATTAATATCCATGTTTTCAAAATGGTTTTTAAGGATTTATTTATATGGATATTAATGGTTTAAAATGTTAAAAGCTTCAAGGTGGTATGGGACACTCTGATTCAAAAATCTCTTTATTAAATGTTTTAAATGGTTTTGGAAATGGTTTCTTTTTGAATGGATTCATTATTTCAATATCCTAAAATGTTATATTGTTATTGAAATGTGGAAATGTTATGTTTCCTTTATTCATGTTTATGTGATACGATTATGTTATGGTTCTTGGGCATTGTTATGAAGAACGGGTGGTTCCGTGATAAACTAAGGGCGGGTGAGCCCGATATAGCTCTCCAATGCATTGGGTAACGCGAAGGAGTGAAATGTTAAGGTTTCTCCGAAGAGATTTAGGGAATATATTGTGATGGGTATTTCAAACGTAACCAAGAGGGTTACTCCCCACGTAAGAATGTTATGAATGCCTCAAGTTACCTTTATGTCTTATGATTTCTATGATTTATTCATGATTTGATATGCCTATGTTTTATGGGTAAAGTATGATTTCATTCTTATGTATACATGTACTCATGTTTCCTTTCCATATCTATATATCCCTTACTGAGCTTTTTATACTCATCCCAAGTTTTTGAAATGTTTTTCACAGGTCAAGGGAAGGGTACATGATGTGATGATAGTGTCAAGGATGTGTCATGAATGAATCCATGTTTTATTTTAAATATGTTTCCGTTGATGGGAAGAATGAATACTGTCTTTTATGTAACCACTTTGTTTAAATGTGGAATGTAATGCAAGTTTCATGATCTAATTCTCTAAAACTCTAAACCTGAAAAGATCCTCAATATGTAATCTTGTAATAACTCAAGATTAAGTAAGGTTTAAGGCGGGGGCCTTATAATTATAGTCCAATGAGGGGATTTGTTGGTGAAAACTAGATTGGATAAGGGCTTGAGTTGGGGGGATTTCAAAAAATTGTTCTAAAATAATTCAATCCTAAACCTTTTAGAATCCAATGAAAAATAGACCTTTTCAACCTATATTATTAGAGACTATTTTTTAACTAATATGAGGATAAATTCATTAATATAGTATTATTTTCACCAATAGTTGTTTCACGTGTGTGTTTGAAGGTACATATCATAGAGTCGGGACTCGGGTCAGAGATTCGGTCGAAGTTTTATGTACTTTGTATCATGAATTATACAGAGATGGTAAAAAAGGAATGATTTGATGAGAATAATATCTATTGAGTGATAGGAGGTGGAACCATGATGATACAGATTGGAAATGTTTGGAGCACAATTAATGGGAGAAAACGGAAGAGGGTCACCTATTTTAAGGGTGTCAATGGGAATTAGAGTCAAATTGTTGGTTCAGTGAATATTCCTCCCAAACTAATGGTCTCGATGGGATTTCATTAGCGGGATTCATTTGAACAAATCAAGAGAGTGTGTATGAATATATTTCCAAAATTCCCCGTTGATAAAAAATGGGACATAAATACAGATATTGACATAGTGCTCCATGGTCAGGTGATCAGAACACCTCTCAAGTGTTGCAATCATAATATGATTCGATAGGGAAGGGCCAATAGAATCAAAGCCAAAATCATAGCAGAGCTTGCCAAGGTGATTATAGGAACATCATGACACATCAATTGGGGAAAACCTCATCAGGTAAACAAAGAGAAGAGTTCCATTGAAAATCAATTATATGTAACTGTGTATAGGACTTTGGATGATCAGGTCGCACCATCTATGTTGTGATGTACGATTATACTGAATTCTACACATATGAAAAAGTTCTATGATATAGTTTAAAAAAACATTATTCATTCTAATTTTAATGATTTTATGATTTTGAACATGAAATTGAACTCTCTATAATGAAACTGCAAACCCATCTTGGTGAAATAAAATGTCAAGCCCTCTTGTGTAGAGTGTGTTCTTTATCTTTTGATGGAGCATAGTAAAAAGGGGATCCCTCAGTGTAATATAAAGACGACAATAATGTAATCATGTTAATAGTTTGGATTACAATGTGCAAGGATCACATCAATTATTATATTAGGATGGTTAGTTTAACAATTGGGGACTTCGTCGATCATATGTTTTGGGGACGTAGGGTTGGTAAAACTGGTGAAACAGGCTTATTAACACTAGTGGTTCGAAGGATCTCTTATCAGTAGGAAAGAGTCTTATACTCAGTGCTCCATGGTTGGGTGATCAGAACACTTCCCAAGTGTTGCAATCATCATATGCTTCGATAGGGAGGGGCCAATAGAATCAACGCCTAAATCATAGGAGAGCTTTCCAAGGTGATTATATGAACATCATGACACATCAATAGGGTAAAACCTCATCAGGTAAACAAAGATATTAGTTCCACAGAAAATCAATTATATGTAACTGAGTATAGGACTCTGGATGATTAGGTTGCACCGTCTATGTTGTGAGGTACGATTATACTGAATTCTACCCCGATGAAAAATTTCTATGATATAATTGAAAATAATTACTTTATTTATTCAAATTGTACTGATTTTATGATTTTGATCATGAAATTGAACACTCTATAATGAAACTGCAAACCCATCTTGGTGAAATAAAATGTTGAGCCCTCCTGCGTAGAGTGTGTTCCTTAAATTTTGATGGAGCATAGTAGAAATGAGATCCCTCAGTGCATGATATTTACTACAATAATGTAATCATGGGAATAGGTTGGATTACAATGTTCAAGGATCACGAAAATTATTATATTAGGATGGTTAGTTTCATAATTGGGGACTGCATCGATCATATTTTTTGGGGACGTAGGGTTGGTAAATCTGGTGAAATTGGCTTATTAACACTAGGGGTTCAAATGATCTCTTATCAGTAGGAAAAATTGACATTTCCATAATTGGAATAGACTGAGGAATGAACAATTTTTGAATTATTGGATCAATTTCAATATGAGTCTCTTGAAAATTTTTCGAGGTGACCACCTATATGCTAAGTGAAGATTACTATTGATGTACATTAGTGGAATTGTTCCAAATCCTTTCTATATTATATGATGGAACTATTATAAATAATAGATTTGATATTATAGTTTGAAAATATGGAAATAAAGTGTTTTATAAGGCTATGTATGTATCTCTAGGAATCACCAGTCCTGGTGATGAATAAGGAATATGGAACTCTTCGCCAACGCATTTATTATCATAAGAATTGACATGTTAAGATAAAAGATCACAATCCAAATACATTCATTGATGATCTCTTCAGTAAGTAAATTGCATCTCTGTGTTTCCAAAAGAGTGACATGTGATATTGATATCACCAGTTGGGAGTTTTGAAGGAAGATATTCTGAAGGTAGGGTTTAGAAGTAGAAATGTGCACTAATAATATGTAGTCATTACTTTCGTTCAAACAAATGCCACTACAGTCTTTGTGCATTTGATGAATTATAAATTTCATCTATATTTTGAATCATTTATTGTTTGGTCTTTGTGGAATACATCATGGAGTTTTAAAATGAAAGGACTAAGCATGAGACAAACTTGGGGAATGGATAGTTGAATTTATTTTGGAATATGATATGTAAAATGATGTGCCGTGAGTGTGACACTTTATTCATTGATTCTTAACCTATAGCAGTGATCAACTATGACCTTTAGATAGAATTTGTTGTCAATACTACAATGTGGTATCATGGTGTGGGTCCCCATACTCTATAACATGGTAGATTTTTCACACCCTCAAACTATATCAGTTTAGGGATGCTATATCTATATAGTGGTACACCACTATATTCAAGGTTTAGTGTTGAGAGCATCCTCCATGTCAGATAGTTCCCCCAGATTATGCGGAACATAAGGAAGGAGTAGACCTCGAAATAATTATTTTGTAGATTTAATTCAATATAAATGAATCATATATAGTGCCCCATAGAATATGGTTCATAATGGTTACGATAAGCTCTTCCAATATGATTTTTTGGTGGAAACAAGGGTTTCTAACATATATTATGGGACATTTGGTGCTCCAAGATGAATTGGAATTCATATATGGTTTTTAATGATAGAGATCAAATCCCTCTATCTCACATTGGATTCATGTATATAATATTTTCATTTTTATGGTTTTATATAATATTATAATTTATATGGAATTATTATAACTCTATTAATACTCTTCTTTGATTCCATCTATTTGGTAATTTCTATGTGTCTTACAAGTTATGATTATTATTTCCCCTACATGGACACTATCGTAAAATGTCATGTCTTATAAAGATGAAAATACTCTTATTGGAGTTCTAGGTAGACAATGATATGGTTGGACTAAGATGGATATTATTTATACTAGATGGTCATCAGATAGATCCTGATACTTTTTTGGTAGCTTCCCCTTATTATTAGTTGATTGGGAACATTTATAGATTATAGTGGTCTTGTAATTATACTTTTTCACTTTTTTGTATGCAAAATGATGTACATTTATTTGTGATATATAATATTCAACATAATAAAATATTATTTTTTAACATTCCATATAATTTTGGTGTTTATAGATGTGTGCATGATTACTTTTAAAATATGATAAGGCATCCCTTATGTGTGAAATACATACTCGGTTCTAGTATATCAAAACTATACAATTGGATGTGACAATGTGGGTCATTCTCATCATGTCGTATGTTAGTATGGCCCTGGTTCGGTAGGTAATTACGATGTTCTCTAATTATTGGTCATCATAGGACTGGTGATTTGAGAAATCTATAAATAGTTCTTTGGTTTAGGAACTACAGCTTTTTTTTCAATGATATTCATGTATGTATCTTAGGAATGATAAACCAGTGATGGGGCGATGGTCTAGAAAACCATTCATCAAGACTCTTACTAATTTAATGTATTCATGGATCCAATAGTCACAGGTTATGGGATACTCATTATTGAATGCATAAAATAGGAATTTATTCTTGTATCCATTCTAATAATGAGTTGGATCCCAATATATGATCCATGGTTGTGGTATGTCTATGTAATTTTAATGGTTCCTCCATGAAAACTACCACAAAAGTTTTTGAAATACTATCCTCTAAATGGATATTTGAGTGATGTTTTTATGTTTTAGGGACATATTCATGAGAATTTTCCCCTAGTGAGGAATCGAATAGCAAAACATAATATTTAGTAGCTTGTGGACCAACCCCCAATGGTCTAGAAAGATGATTTTTTTTCATATCATTAGCAGAACATGTATCCAGTAGAATAATAGAATGGTGTATAAAAGATTATTAAGTTACATTTGTTACATAGACATAGGCATATTAGGTTATGTGATGATCCATAACCATATTTTTTTGAAGATACTGTATAAATATTTCAATGGGTTCTTTGTCTATTTATGACCTCATCTAATAAAAAAATCTACTCACAACCAGTATTCTTCACCTAGAAGATATTGTATCTAATGGTTTCAACAGATAAGACTCATGTGATGTCTACAATTATTTTTTTTGTAGTGTTATATATATCACATGATTAATGGTGATATAAACACAATTATAGTGTTATTTTGGATCGGGAGGCTCTTATGGTATTAATTATCAACCTGGATGATATACCTTTTGCCGGTGATCCTTGGGGCATGTCTTTCCAAGAGTGACATAGTGCATTGGTATAGGCATGTATTGATGATGTTTGACATGGATTTGGCCTTGAAAGGATTATGGAATGTTAACCACTGTCAAGAATATTTCAGATTTAATTTAAAATCATATGGATTATTGAATTCCACAAAAAGAGGATAGAATCAAGATATTTTATATGGGTTTCATCACCTTTTATAATTGAGTTCCTTCATATGTGTTACGTTTTAAGAGAAAACAGAATTTCTGGAGAAAAAATTAGAGAGGGAAATCATTACCCTTTACTAGTAGAACCTTGTGAAATTAGGATGTAGTAGTTTTTTAATGTATAAAATGTTCTTATATTTTTTAGTTTTAGTTTTTTGACTTATATTTGTGTCACATATCACAAAATGGGCCCCCGTTATAAACCTATGAAAAAATATGATCTATTTTTTGCATGAACATTTTTTACAGTATCCAAAAATGATAATTTTAAATTAGACAGTTCTACCAACACTATAAATTAATTATACGAGGTTATGTAAACTCTTTTGGAATCATTATTCTATGGCTTTGTGGCCCTGTGATGTTTTCCATAGTATGGAATAGTTCCCTACTTTCTATTCACAATTGACTTTTACAAGTGTGGGGTTTTCTTACATTAAATATCATTAGTTGTAATTTTACTTATAGATTAGATGGAAGCATAAGAAATGGGTAATGGGAAAATGTTTTCGAGCATATAATAGATTTCTTATAAGTTATTTTGGATTACCCTTATAGTCGTATATTATATTATATTTCAATTTCCAATGGTGAAACTGGTGAATGAGGATATCTTCCCTATGAACTTTTCTAGAGTGCCTCTCTCATGACCCCCACCCCTCAAGGTGTATCCCTCGTGGGCCAGAAATGTGTGATAGGAGATAATGACCACTGAGTGCCACTTCCAATAGGCTCTGGGATGTAGACTAGTAAAGAGGGTATAGTAAACACACAAATTGGAGGCATTAACCTCGATGAGAACACATGCAAGAGTGAGAGAGATGATAGACACCAACCATGATGCTTGTCTCAAACCACAACATAAATTATATCCCAAGTAAAAATATTAAATATCATGTAAAACTATTACAAATAAAATGGGGGAACTACAAGTACACTAAATAAGGTAAAAAAATAGAAACAACAAAGCCAAAATAGCTCCTGCAACCTCAAGCAAGTAGAATCCAGCCTAATATTCAACATGCTCCAAGTGAACTGAAAAATAGTTTATATATAAATATGTTGAGTATTATAGTATTCTCCTTAGTATCCTCCCCATAGAATCTTGTGAAAATGTAATGAAATCATTCTAAAGCATAAAGAAGTACAAGTGAAACTAACTCTTCACCTAAACCGATATAATATGTTCCCAGCCTCACCATGGCTACACTGACCAAGTATCACATAAAAGATTATATAATATAATAAATAATATCAATGGTACCCTTCTAATACTTCACCAATAGTTTTCCACTTTTCCCCACTGTCGTACGTCCTAAGAATCCCTCTCCAAAAAGGCTTGTCTGTAGACACCTAGGAAATGCACCACAACATGAACTTCAAACATCAAAACCTCCATGTCCATGTAAGAATGTAACCAAGTAGTTTCTTGGGATCCAACATAACTTTTATAACATATATCATACGTCAGGTATTATTCCTCACACCATTACAACCCATACTCAGAGTAAGGGTCATCAAGCCATCACAGAATATATATGTTACAGTTATAGTAGTCTGTAGAAAACTAGATCAAGAATATATGTGTGTGAATAACCGGATTCCATTACATCTATCTACACACATATATATATAGAAAACTAACTGTTGTTCCTACTAGCACATGTAACTTCCATGTGAAGAGATCAGGGCCAAAGGTGGTCTTCAACCATCCATCCTCCAACCGAAATGTTGAGGAAAAAATCCACATGGATCAGAATCCCCAGGGTGTCAGTTTACCCAACTAATAGGGTGGAGTATCATATAGAAACACAAAAATCAATAGATATAAAATAGATCACAACTGTACTATGATCACAACGTTGTCTTAGAATCAACTACAACAAATGTCTCATGGACTCTCAGCTACCACATCTAAGACTAGGTATCCTATACTGTATTTCATTCACTTTTTATTAGTTTCACTTTATGTTAATTAATTCATAAATCATTAATTAACCATCAATAATTTCCACATTATATTTAATTATCATCATACCCAACATTCAATGTTCTTTTAAATTGAAACCTCAGTATTGTACCCTGGAAAGCTCCAACCCCATGGGTTAACATCATTTATTCAATAATTTATTTAGATCATCACATTTCCATATTCCTATGAATTCTATAAAAACATACTATGATACTCAACACAAGGGGCTCAACAGGGTGAGAATATGAACTACCTGTTGAGTATTTTCCGCCAATAGCATGATCATAGACTTGTTCTCTATTTGGAAACTAACCACGGAAAGCACGTGGTATACCAAATCCGCCTTTTCCCCTTTTGGATGTAGGGTATGAAAAACCAGCTGGCTTGATCAGTGGGGAATGTAATTTAAATATACAACCAATGATTATCAGCAATAATCCAAACATTCACATCCAACCTGTTTCATCATCCCTATTTTCCTCTCCAACACCCACATACATAATGTTTTTCATATCACCACTCTAGGTGTCAATTTCATCCACAAACAGTAGGCCGACCTACAACTACATATCAAAATAGCCACCCATGCTCACGTCACAACACAACAAGTAGGAAAACAGATATCATATCAGTTGGGCTCCTAGACGTTAAACAGGAAAGAGGGTAACTCAGCACCCTACAGAGAATTGTCTTTTATCAAACTAATAGTTCTTTAATCCATCTTGGATTAACTAATTTATTATTTTTGGGTTCCACCTTCAGGAAACCTAAATATTATGCTATCACAAATAATTAAACATGATTTTTTTTACAAACATGATTAATATAAAATTATAATAAGACGAACTGGATTCATTTAAATTCTTCATTATCATTAGCCAATAAATTATAAATAAATTATAGAATTATCTTCTTTACAAATTACCATCAAGAATGAATAGATAAAAAAAGAAAGAATAGATATCACACTGTCTAGAAAAACAAGAGGCAATAACATATTATCAATTTCAATTTATTTATCCGGTTCAAATATTTATTATGTCAATTCCATTATGATCTAGTGGGATAAAACATTCTAAATATACAGTTGAACGTAAAATAAAAGATAATCAATGAATTCACAACCTCAAACAGTTCTTGAAGTTATATATATGAGAACGATCCAAAAAACGGGTTATTATCTCCTCGGCCCATGAAAACTGTATCCACCCAAGGATGCAGAGGCACCACTACACCGGTCAACACACAAGCAGATTCCATTAGATACATGGAGATATAATTCCATAAATTTTCACGGAGAAACATAAGGAGTTGAACCAAATGTAATGACAATAGATAATACCATATATCAATGATTGATCAATACAACTTCGTTTCATCAAAACAGAGTTGAACCAATCTAAGGGGAAAGTACTATTGTTTAACTCTTGTGGGATGGAATGAATGGATCGAGAGTCTCACATACGAGAACAAGGAGGAAGAACTAGGGTGGAAGATATATCTTCCCATTAGAAGTTTTAACAGGTCATTGGATTATGATACACATGATTTTCCCTTATAAGAGGATCGCATTGAACCATGCAATTTGACAAAGTAATAGAATCTAGATCCATATGGAACTTTAATATAGGAGTTATGGACTTTGAATCATCCTTAGTGTCCTCAAAATTAGGCTTTAAATGCATTTTACATCAATGTAATCATTAAAGGGGAGAAACTGTAGGATTCTGGAAACACTGTGCAGGAACTCAGCATTTGGAAAAGAAAAAAAATAGTTCATGAACCACACCATTGAATCCTCCCAATTAGTACTTCACCATTCTGAAAACATTGATCATGAACCTCACCGTTGAAACCTCACCATTTGAACCTCACTGTTCTCGAAACACTATTCATGAACCTCACCATTGAAACCTTATATTTGGGACCTCACCGTTCTAGAAACATTGTTCTTGAACCACACCGTTGGAACCACACCATTTTGGAAACAATTTTCATGAACCTCGTCGTTGAAACCTCACTATTCTAGAAACATTGTTCATAAAACTCACCATTGAGACCTCAACATTGGAACCTCATTGTTCTCAGAATACTATTCATGAACCTCACTATTGAAACCTCATTATTGGAACCTCATCGTTTCGAAAACATTGTTCAAGAACATGAATGTTGGAAAAGGAAAGAGGCTTCCATTGGAACCTCACATAAGGCTACTAATGACAATGTTCACATAAGGAAACCATTTCACTGTTCACATATGGCTAATAATGACACAATTCACCTAAGGCTATCATTGAAGTGTTCACCTTAGGCTTGCATTTCAATGTTCACAAAACAAGAAATCTGACAATGTGTTGTGGATAAGTCACATTGACCTTCTTGAACACCTCAGACACTATATTTTCACAAAGGAATGGACCTGAGAGGTTCGGGCCCTTACAGCCTCCCCATAAAAAATTTTATATCTATATTAACAATCATGAGGGAGATACTTATAACTCTACCAGAATATAGGATGACCCCATGCACCTATGTGAGATGATGGATTTTTTTATGAAATGTACTAAAAATGGATTTTTTTTGATGTGGTATGTTTTATTTGGAAGCCTATAATTTTTCAATAGTGTGTTGAATGATATTATCATTTGAGTTATGTATTAACTTCAAATGAACTAGCTGACATGGGATGTAGAGTCAGCCATGATAATTTATGTATTTTTCAACAATTGGTTTAGGGTGAAGTGGTTCTCATAGTGTTATATTATATAAATTTATCATGATCAAGAGGATCAAGAAGTTGATATTGTAAGGGTTGAATTCTAATGATGCTACAGTTCATTGAGTTTGTTGTTATAACCATTAGTGTGTTGAATTCCCCCACATTTTTTTGGAAATATATATTCTATCATTCAACCCTTCCCAAATTGATTCATGATATTCTTCCGCAATGTCTTTTTAGTGAACATGGCATCAATTGTGGTGCATGATAGACACTCGGTCATGGTTTGGAATATGTTATGTGAGAACCAACAAATTTGAAAACTCTATATATATTAGTTCTTGGTTATGTAGTTCCACTAAATACGACCATAAATCTAAAAAATATGAGTGATATTAAACCAAAAAAATGTTATGGAAATGCTATCATAGGGTTCCCAAGAGTGTCTGGTGGTGGTAGAAGTTTTTCTTAGTGAGGATTTCCCTTCATTATTATTGACAATGATTACCTCGTTGGCAGTATATTTGTAGTAAAATATTAAATAATATGATGGTTTATAATACATAAAGTTTATAGTTTTTAATAGTCTTCTTCACCATCAAGATAGGTAGTTGGAACATCATGATATCAATTATGAGATATTACATGACCATATAAATATCATACATGTTCTCGGTGGATTTATTGAAGATATGGATAACATCATCCTAGATTGTGGATGGTCGAGGATAGCAGTCAATCTAAAAATGAATGTTCTGATGAGGATTTATGATTCCCCATATCAATAAACCTAGGAGAGATGGTGATGTTCCATGGTCCCTTTTCATTATTTTGGTAGTTGAGTAATATGTGGAATTATCTCATGTTCAACACTTAATCTATCTCTTATGATTAATTGATATCCTAAGTGACATGATGTGTGTGAAATTTTTATGTTTTATCTATTGTCATATTAATGGGGGTTCCATGAACATTAATGAGTTTATAAGTAAATTTGAGTGATCAGATTATGACTCACCGTTATAACACCGTTCTTAATCATTTGAGTGAATTGATTAGTAGGGTGTTTGGGAATCTTTTTTATGATAAGGACACTCTTGATTCTGGTAATTCCCTTGAGGATAATTTAGAACTATTTTTCCCACATTACATCTCTATAATGGAGGGGTTTAAAGGGGTATTTTGGAATTTTTATCAATTAAAAATAATGTTCCGACCCAATAAATATATCCATTAAATGTGAATCGTTTGTTTTTTGGGGAAAGTTTTGTGAGTTTTCAAATAATTTATACCCCATGATTTAGAGTTTCACCCACATTTGGTGGAGCATAAATATAACAATAATTACCACTCCACCATCAGTGTAGTACCATTCATACCATGAATGGGTGAACCCATGGGACATTTCTTGTACTAGTTGTATCCAATTAAAGATAGTGTTTATGGGAATAATTTGGGTCCTAGTATTGGCCTTAATAATGGTGAAATATAAACAAGGGTGAGTTGGGACTTAAAAACAATTTAGGATTACTATTATGACACATTATTAAGGAAATTGATGTTTTATGATGAGACCATGAGTTCAGATTGATCACCACAGTTCATGGAATATAGTTTTTTTTGATAGGGCGATTAGTATTCTACGAAGTTCATTGGCCAATTTTTAGATTTTGTGTTATAATGGTTAGGTGGGGTATCAAATTTTTCTATAACCATAGTTATATAGGGTGTATGATTAATTTCATATATCGTTGAAATGAAAACATATACATAACTCATCATACTGTTTTAATCAGGGTGAGTTGGAATTGGGGTGGATTTCCCATTATAGATTCCTAACGGTGTTTGAGAACTTATAGTAGAGTATGGTTCATGGGGAAGTGATTCCCCTACGTGAGTGTCTATTTGTAGTCTACAAAACCACTTGGGGAATACATTATATTGTAATATCTACATGTATTTTTAACATATTCACATATATAGGTTGGATTTCTACTTTTTAGAATAAAAAAATTAATATTGAGAGATTGTAGTTACAATAATTTTTATTAATAAATCGAATATTCCAAGGAGTATTTTAAAATTGGGGATTAGGGTTGTATTTTATTTATGAGGCCAAGGCATCCATTGTAATGAGTAATTTCGATTATAAAATATAATATATACTACATGAATTGGTTTACATAAATAATGGTATTACTGTCAAATGGTGTCTCAAATTGAAAACATGAGACTACCCCTAAATATTGAATGTATGTTTTACCATATAAATTACATAAGTTTTATTGTCATGAAGATATTCAATAAAATGTAATCATGACTAAATTAAATTTATAAATTAAATTAATTGTCGTTAAATCATGAAACTCAAATGGATCAACTATATAATATTGTCTATGGAGAAGATCTTATGTTTATTTAAAAACATATATGTATTGAATGGATAAAGAGAGGGATTGTTGTTGGTTCATGTATTGGAAGATAGTCATGGAATCACATATTGAGGATCATATAATCATGGGGATGTTCTTCTACTTTTCAGTAAATGGATATCGCCAATGATACTGATAAAAGAATTTTCTTCCTTATCTATCAATCCCAATTATATGTATAGAATATTTCTTATTTTTTAAAACATAATTAATGTTTGAGATGAACACGAATTAATAATTTTCTATGTTAATATAATGACTGATCTCTATTGGAATATCCAATGTATCCACATCCTTCCATGATCATGGTATTTGATATTTTTTCGTCACAAATTCTTAGTTCTTTTATAATCCATTGATTATGGATTCTGTAAAATTTAACCAAAAAATCATGGCCTTTTTTTGATTATATCATTTTTGTTAGTGACTTTATCTCTCCGTTAATTTCATTCAAATTCTGTAATTGGTTGATCAGTGATTCAATGTTAAAAATAATTGTCCATCATTTTACATTCATTGGTTTTCATAATGTATTGTAGCTATGAGTTTGTCTTTGGGTTTTTGAAATATGATATAGGTGTTTTAGTGACAACGAAAACAAAATAATAAATTCACTAATGGTGGATTATGATCCCAATGGGGTGGACCTCTCTTGAAGAGAAATGAAAAATGATTTTGAGGAACAAGTGGTTGAGATCATTCAAGAAATGACTATAGTGTTCTTGTGTAGATATGGGGATTGTGATAGTTGATTACTCTTCAATATAGGGGATTTTAATAGTTTTAGTGACGGTTTTCCAATGATGGTAAATAGGAATATGGCTTTTGGATGATAGTGGAATGTACTTAACCTAGATATGATTATTATAGAATGTTTCCTAGTAGTTCATAAATAAGTGATTGTGAATGAATATATATACATGATCAACCATGGATTTCTATATAACCCCATTATTCAAGAAATGTAATCCATTAACACATCTCATGTAGTCCCCCAACAGTGACAACTAGGGTTTACATTGAGTTAAATATCACATTTCATATTGGTTGGACCACAAGCCATGTAATCCTACTCGGGTATCCAAAACATGTGCCATGGGTAGATTCCCAACACCACATGTGGTTAGAAAAATTGTCATACCTAAGGAACATTCAATATATAAGTTCATGGAAATACCAGTTCTGTATCTTGGGTGTATGCTCCACTCACTTACAGATGGGATGGGGTACATGGGAATGTGATAGAGTATGTGTGAATTCCCCAGAAAAGAAATGAGTGACTATTTACCTAATATATGATCCATTTAGGTTTTCATGGATTCTAATCTATGTCCATGTGATGTCACTCTACGTTTTCTCGAAATATTCACATACTATTTGACCCTATGTACAATTCTTTTACATTACCTAGGATATACTACATTGAATATATCATTATATGGAAGTAAAATTTGGGCCACTGAGCATAGAGTAGTTCATGTGTTAAACATGTAGATGACCTTAAATTTACAATTAGAGATATAATGTGAGGTGTTATGATTGCAATGAATCTTTTAGATACACTTGATTAACTAATGTGATCTAGAGTGATCATTAAATTGACTTCAACGTTAATAATATTCTTTCATATAAAAGAACATGTCCCACATACTCTTCAGACAAGAAGAGTCTGTAACCCACACCCACTAAATATAGGTCTGTGTACTCTATATACTGGGTGTTACTCCCATGTTATCATGTTCTAGCGGTGAGCGGATCATCCAGATGACTTTGTTCTCAATCAGTTGCGGGGAATAATAGTATGAATGGGGTACCTCAACATAGATTATTGATTTGTTATTAGAGATTTTTTGATAATAAGTAATTCTCCCACCCTTAAATATGACAGACTTTATAGGGAAATAGTCCCTACACACTATATATAATTTAGACAAATAGGATGTCAAAAGTAGTGATAATACCTTTAGAGAAGCATGCCCTCTCATTACTCTTTTCTAGGTTATGGAGATAGAGATGGCCTTTTATAATCTATTGAGATTTTATTGAGAGTATATGGATAATAATTAATGTTGATGAATAATATTATAATTTACACGACTCATTTGTGTTGATATGACTAATCCCTTTTGATTCCCCATGTTTGGTGATTTCGAGGTGTTTTACTTGATATGTTAATACTCAATCCATCAAGAATTCATCTCATAGAAGTTATGTATCATGAAAAATAATTACATCTCATTGGATTCCAAGGTGGAAAAGGGTCATGTAGAGAATAGTTGTATCAAAATCATTCTATACATACGTTTTATGGGTATGGTTCTGGTTTTTTTGGTATTTTCCCCTGTTTTGTCGGCAAGTTGGGATCATTTAAAGACAATGGTTTCCCTATATTTGTCAATATTAACAATTATTATACAATTAATGATAATATGATATAGGGTAGATAAAATTAATTCATATAAATTATATTTTTAACTTCTATATTATTTTGTTTTATGAATATGTTAGTTTGTAAATGTACTTTTTGATAAGGCCTTCTATGTGTGTGATATGTCTACTCAGTGTCAGTTTCTAAACCCTATCCGATTGGTGTTGGGATTGGATTATAAATATCATAACACTGTTAGAGTGGAATGGATCTATGGGATGGGTCATGAAAAATAATAATTAATTTGAATGACCATAACATGTGGATTTAACATTGGAGAAACTGGTTTACCCATTGCCGAGGTGAAAAATATTACAAACGTTATTGTTCATAATGCCTCAAAATAAAAGGGCCATATTTCCCATATTTTAATAAGTAGATTCAGAATATGGAATCTATTTTATCAAATTATATTCCATTATTTTTAATAATTTAATTTAAGATAAAAATTAGAGACCCAAAAAACAAATTTAGTAAATTTATTTCTAAACAACAAAATATTTTTCAACCAAATTCAATAATAATATTGATTCTACTGAACAAAATTTAATTAATCATGAAATAAAATATCTTATTTCTCCTTTAAATTATTTAAACAAAACATAACTTCATAAATTTTTTATTCCAACCAATATTTTATAAAAATATTAATTTTCCAAATATTTTTAAATATCAATATTATTAGAGAAAACTATGGTTTTCATTATATGAGAATATTAAAATTATGATTTTAAACATGCTTTTTATTTTCTCAAATAAAATTTCTAATAATGGATGAAATTAAATATAATATTTTTCTAATAAATACAATAGAAATAATTTTATAATGAATTATATTTTTGAAGAATAATATGGATTTACTAAATATTGAATGTTTATTTCTTATGATTTAATTAATACATTATATTTATGTTATAAATTTATATTTATATTTATATATGATGTTTAAATTATTCTTCTTTATAATAACAAATTCAATAAATAAGTTATAATAGTCATAAATAAATAATAATAATACATGATTATTTTAATCATGGCGTTCCGTGTCTTATTTGTTATTGAACATAATGTTAATTTAAAATCAAGAGTTATAAATATCATGTCCATTGTATCTAAAAGTCTCTGGTTATGTTATTATATTGATAATAGTCACTCTGAATAACATCCCAAGGGAAATATTAAATATTGTGTGTTGAAAAAGTAGTTAAATAGTTGAGTCCCAAATTAGATTTAGAAAAATAAAATACCACGCATTATTTTACTTAGGAACATAATTACTCCTTCTATAATATCCATGCAGATCAATCGTAGAGAAAATATTGATATATTATAGAAGGTAAAAAAAATAATGGATTGTCTCATATGATCTGTAATGTATATGTTCAACAGAATCCATATTTAATTAATGAGGGATAATAAATATACAAATATAATTAAAAAAACATATTTCATTTAATCAATATCACAGGGAAAAAATATTGATGGAATAAATAATGGAGAAATTATGTGAAATAAATTGTCACATGAGTTTTAATAATATTAATGGCTATGATTACTATTTAAATAATCACCTAAACATCAATAACAGATTTCAATATTATTAAATGAATAATGTCAGACATCATAAATTCATTGACAAAACATGGTGATACGACATTTTAAAATACTATCAATTGCCCATGAAAAGACATGTATGTAAATTTATAAGGCCTCTAATAATTAACAATTATATTATAACATATAATACCTTCCAATTAATTGATATGTTATATAATTATAAGCCCCTTTTTTCACATTATAACTCTGATGAAATCAATATATGAATGAAACATTCAAATTAATTGACATTCTGTATCAAAAATTTATTTTTATATAATAATATATCATGAAAAATTAAAATAACATTCCCTATAATATTGATAAAAAACATAGAGTAATAATATATATGTAATTATAAATTAATATCTCTAGTAAAGTAGATTTAAAAATTTGTTTAATTCATTGATTGATAGAAATATATAAAAATATCATTATATATGTTTTGAGAAAACAACATTTTTCACATTACATATATATTAAAAAACATTTATAGAATATTAAGTAAAAATTTATTTGTAAATAATAAAGGAAAATTGTATATAAATCATCAAAAAATTCCTAGGTGATGATGATGTAAATTGATTTTCACTTCATATAAGATAAATAATATTCCATTAATACTTTATTATTGAATTTAAAAAAGTACATCATTCAAGGATCAATTAGTTGATTAATTTTAAACTTTTTTGAAAAATTAAAATGTGGGTTGAAGTATTTTTAATAATCAAAGGATAATTCATAATATATTATTCATGACATATTTGGGAAAATATAGATATGAATAAAAATTATTCCTCACTAAATTGAATACAAATTAATTTTTCATTAAAAAAAATTAGTTCATTGAGTACTTCATGGGATAAAAAAATAGAAGAATTATAATTATCAGAAATAATCAGAGGATAATAATATATATTTTTTATTTTATAGAAAGAAAAAATAATTTACGATACAAATAATTAACTAAAAGAAATTATTTACAATGAAATTATGAAATAAATTGTTCCCACAATAACAACATTCGAATGAAAACACCCGTGATTAGAATAGATTCAAATGAAACATTATATCTTATGAATATAATATAATTAGGGATAAAATACTTTATTGGAGAACTAGATACACTATATAATAGAAGATAGGTATATAATATAAGATATGTCCCAAAGAAGTCAATTTTACAGTAAGGACCCTTACTACATCTATTTTATGCATAATATGGGTTCAAATATAATACATATTAATCTGATAATTATTATACATATATTATAGAATCGTAAAAATATAAATCACACCACACATTATTTAATTACAAAATTTTATCAATATATTATCAATAATTATTAATTTAAAACACTATTCTCAGTAATAATTGTTTTATTTTTCACATGTGTTATTTAGTAGTTTCATAAGACACGTATTTTTTACGATTAAATCTTCTAAATAATTTCATTAATTAAAAAATATATCCAATATATTCATTATATATTACATTAAATTAATCTATATATGGTAGATATATTGTAATATCCCAAGTAAATTATGAATGAGATATTTTTATATTTATTATTATTTGTGAAATAAATATTAATTTTTCTTTAAAGGGTTTTCTATGTTCGATACCATACCTAATACGCAACAACGAGTTTCTTCGAAATCATACGTTGCACACTAATAATATAATATTATTATTTTTAATGGTAGTTAACTCTTAGCCATTTTATTGGAGGGAATGAACAAAACTAACTATAATATGATTATACATGTTTTTTAAATGTATTTACATTTATCCAATAAAAATTTAGTGGTTTTAAATGTGAATGAATCTAATTTTAAGCACAATTTACATTAAAAGGCAGATTTATCGCCTTTTAATGGAGAACCATTTTAAATCTTGTTTTTTTCAATTTTATACAATCTATATGAAAAAGTAAAATCCTTCTTTAAAATGGGGACATCAATATTTACTTTGTGTAAATTTTTGGAATTTATCCGATAAAGTTCATTTCTTTAAGGAATAGTGAAAAATGTTGTATTTTAATTCAAATGTTCCTTTGAATCAAATTTATTTATATGGATAGATTATCTTTATAATTGGTTTTAAAGTGAAATTAAAATATATTTTTACCATTTAATCCAATTTTGTTCATTGGAATTAATTTCACATTTAAATTGGACATAAACATGTATCAATCTTTTGATAGTTATTATCTCGTAAAAAACACAATTTGTTTTGGTAACGATAATTAATTATAAAATTAATTAATTCCTATTATAAGTTTTGAAATTTTAAAAATAGGCTTCATTTTTGAATTCAGAATTTCAAATATAGCTTAGCCTGAGTTTTTGGTATTTTTCTGAAAAACATCAATTTTTTATGAATAGTGAAATCACTTAGTGGTAGTTTAAAAAACAGACTTTTTCTTTTAAATGAAATTTTACCACTTCTGTGAATTGAATTTCAAAATCCAACATACATTGTGGTTATCAAGATTTAAAATTTTGTTCAATAAGATGAAAATAATTTTTGTTGAATAGTAACTTTTGACATTTATTTACCGCGGTTAAAGGTAAATAGGGTAATTCAAGGTTTAAAGAATATTATAATAATTCAAAATTACCATAAAATTTGTCCAAAACATAATGGTTGAGTAATTAACGACCATGGGAATCTTTGGGTCGATTTTGGGACCCCATTGAGCCACTTGGGAGTGAAAAATGACAATTTAGATTAATTAATTTAATGTGAAGTCAAAATTGGCATTAAAAAATATCGTTTAGTAATTAACTTTTATATGGTGTTATATAAGTATTATTTTAGACTATAAATATTAATTGGAAAGCTAAATAGATTTACCACATGTTAATATTTTTTTTATAATTTTTAGTCATCGAATAAATTAAATTATTTATGACACAATACTGATGCAGTATTTACCTCATTAATAAATTATTTAAAAGAATAAGATTATAATGATTAAATTATTATAAAAAACATGTCCAATTATGATTGGATGATTTTATTTAAAATATGTGTCATCTTACCATAGATCTTAATGTTTTTTGGACCATTATAAACTTAATGTCATTATATAATAAAATAATGTTTTCACACTTTCCTAAAGAGACCCTCCTCTCCCGTATAAAATGAGACTACTTCTAACCAATTCCTCACACCTCTCAAGCCATTTGAATCATCCCAAAAATGAACAATTAATCTCCCTACATCCCTATCCTTCTCCTAGAAGCCTTATCTTAGTTAAAAGTCACTTCAAGAAGTCCTTTGGTTCAAATCAAAGGGAGTTACCTAAAATAAAGTTAACGTTTTCTCTTAAATTGTTTTCTTTTATATTACTTTTCCTACCCTAAACTCTTTTTATTCCACTATTTTGTAACAAAAACAGTATCCTCAATATAATAGGATGTTTTTATGAGATGTATTCAAACTAAACTTACACACAACTCCATCTAATAGATGAAGAACATAATGTTTCTGTGGATGGAAAACTAACGCCTCACCAAATGATGATTGTTCAATTACATCATACCACCTCTCATGGAGGCCATTATGATGGAACTATATTTATATATGTTATATATTATGTTTATGATTTTCTTATGCTTTTTTACTTCCCATTTATAGCACGCCTTTATGTTTTCCCTAGTGGGTAAATATGGTAATCTCATTTGAGGAAGTGCGGACTACCGCACCTTTAAAGTGACGTGACTCGTTAATGACTTATGTGGGATTTATTAAGTTTAGAGTTATTGATATTATATATGATATTATACTATAATTATAATATACATATGTATCATTATGTTTTTTTCCATTAGAATAAGAAATAGAAATGAAAGTAGAGTTCAAGCGTACGTACATCTTATCGTCTCTATGAACGGTGCATTTCATTTCTTACCTCCATATGTTATGTAAATACATGTATATACAAGATATATATGATATATTTGATATCTAAATAATGAATGTCATTCAGGATATAATGGAAGATTGACCTCATGGAAAACATGTAAATATAAGGTGTTCATATTTGACTCAAGTACCAAATATCGACAAAATGAACATTATTAACATAAATGATTAGATAATTTTTATAACATGATAATAAGTGATATAAAAGGAATAATAAACTTGAAAAATGTTCTTATTAAAGTAGAAATTATCTTTATTATATTATTCAGGAGATTAAAGAGTGATCGAGTCAAGTCAGACATGAGGTAAGAGAACTTCTTAACACAATTTTTGTTCCCCAGGTTAATCGTATACTTTTAAATTAGGTCATGACCTGATTCTATGTGAAATAACTTTTGATACCCTATATCTAATTTTTACATTACATATGTGTTCCTATAGTGAATACACTTAATATATCTATTTTATTTACAAAATGATCTTTGTAAGGGACTTCGTCTCAATCTCCTTTCATTGAGGCATATTTCCAATTAATACACGACTTTCATTGATATGTTGTATAAACACCATTTAATTTTCAAAGGGAACATTTTTCTATGAAGCATTTTACTAAACGAAAAAAAAGTAATGTTTATTTTAACGTAAGTAGTGACAATGAACATTCTTCTGCCGTGAGTATTATTTGATCTTTGGATTTCTCAACAAGTCATGATGTTTTTAAAAGAAAATTAATACCATACACTCTTCTGTGTATTTTTGTATTTAAAATGGTTTTGATAATGGATTTGTTATTTCAATATATTTAAATGATATAATGTGATTGAAATGTGGAAATTTTTTCTTTCCTTTATAATTGATTTATGTGTAATGATTTTAGAATGGTACTTGAACATTTGACGGGTGGTTATGTGATAAACCAAATGACAGGTGGAGTCATGAATACCAGGATGGGTGGTTACGTTATAACCTATAATGCATTGGGTATGGAAGTCATCCGTATGGATATTCAATTTAGTGATATGTGTGGAAGTTGACCATATGGTTATTCTATTTATGTAGGTTTATGTTCTAAGTTACCTTTATGTGTTATGTGTTCTTGATTTGGGTTTTATGGTAAAATTTTGGTTACAAAAGGGTAAGAAATGATCTTTTATTTAGTGAAGAGTATTTACTACTTCATAAAGGATAAAAGTGATATATATGATTAAGTATTCGTGGTTTACTTGTTGTTTTGAAAAACTAATAGTTTCCTTCTTTGTGTATCCCTTATTGATCTTTTTATGTTGATACCAAGTTTTGAAATGTTTTTCACAGGACAAAAAGTGGAATAGGGTCGAGGACAGGATCAAGGAAATGTCATGCTATCTAAAACATGGAACTAGCCATGACTCTTTTTTTCAAATAGGTTTAATTTTATGAAAAACTATGGAAACTGAGTAGAAGTGTCTACTTTTTAATATTTTGAAATGTAATAGTTATGTACAAGCTCTCTAAAACTCTAAACCTGAAAAGATCCTCAAAATGAATTATTCTTTAATTCAATATTATCTAAGGTTTACAGTTGGGTCCTTATAGTTGGTATGAAAGGACAATTTAGATAACATAGGAGTTAGGGTATTGTTAAATAAATGTCCATAAATTAATTTATTATAATATTGAAGTGATATAGAATTTATAGATTACCGTGTTGCTTCGCCAAAGATATTTATCTCTTAAGAATGGGTTTTATTTGAGGAAAGAGAGCATCTTTTCTGGGAAGGCATACAAAGGGAAATGTCCTTTCGAATCAGTATCCTAAGATGGTTAGAATCAGAACTAAACAATTTGTTATAGTGATGGCTCAGTTGAATCAGGTGAAAAATCATGGTTGTTTTTATTGATGATATTTTGGATTATTCAAAAACAAAATAGGAGCATAAAAGACATTTAAGGGTTATCTTGAAAACCTTAAAAGAAAAGAAATTTTTTGGGAAATTCAACAAGTATGAGTTTTGGTTATAAAAAATTTCATTCCTTGGTCACATTCGTTCAAAAAATGGCATAGCTGTTGATCCTGCTAAAACAAAAGTTGTTGATGAATGACCATGACCGAAAAATATAACTGAAATTCGTATTTCTCTTTGTTTTCCATCTTATCACCGGAGGTTTGTTGAAAATATTTCACGGTTATCAAGTCCAATGACTAAGTTAACCAGGAAAGGTGTTAAGTTCACCTGTACAAAAGAATGTGATGATTTTTTTCAGGAATTGAAAAGGAGATTAGTGAATGATCCAGTTTTGCCACTGCCATCCAGAAATGGTGAGTTTGTTATCTATATTGATGCATCGTTGAAAGGACTGGGTTGTGACTTAATGCATAATGATAAGGTAATTTCTTATGCTTCACGTCAGTTGAAACCTCGTGAGTTAAATTATCCTACACATGATTTGGAATAAGCTGTTGTTGTTTTTTCTTTAAAAAATTGGAATCATCACTTGTATGGAGTAAATGTGAAATATATACTGATCACAAAAGTTTGGAGTATATATTAACTCAAAAATAATTGAACATGAGATAGAGGATATGGTTGGAATTAATCAAGTATTATGATTGCACAATCCATTACCATCTGGGAAAATAAAATAAAGTGGATGATGCTTTGAGTCAAAAAAGTAATGCTTCATTAACTATGTTATGTTAGAAACAAGGTCCTTTGGTTTTTGATTTGGTGAACTTTGTAATAGACATTTTTAGTGCAAGAAATTCTTCTGTTTTGTATCAGGTGTCAGTGAGATCATCTCTATCAAACAGAATAAAGCATACACAGAAAAAAGATAGTGAGTTACAGAAAAAGGGAGAGTTTGTTCAGAAGGGTATGTTTATTAAATTTAACATTGATAATGATTGTGTTTTGAGGATTGGAAAGAGATTATGTGTTCATTGTGATTCACAGTTGATGAATGAGTAGTTACGTGAAGCTCATACTTCCCCGTTTTTAGTTCATCCTGGCATTAATAAGATGTACAAATATCTTCAGGAGTATTACTGGTGGGATAGAATGAAAATAGATATTGTGAATTTTACTGTGAAGTGTTTGACTTGTCAGTAGGTTAAAGAAGAGCGACCATTACTGAATGGGTTGATTTAGACTCTACCGGTGCCATAGTGGAAATGAAAAAATATATCAATGGAATTTATTTTGGGATTACTGAAGACATCTCAAGGTAATAATGCAATCTGGGTTATTGTTGATCGATTGACTAAATCTTATCATTTCCTTCCTATTCGAGAATTGTCTCTAGATCAACTTTCTCAATTGTATGTTAATGAGATAGTCAGGATCCTTGGATTTCCCCTCTGTATTGTATCTGATCAAGATCACAGGTTCATTTCTAACTTTTGGAATGGCCTTCATAAGTCATTGGGGACTAAATTAAATTTTAGTATAGCTTTTCATCCTCAATCAGATGGCCAATCAGAATGATCAATTCATACATTGGAAGATATGTTATGTGATTTTTAGATGGATTACCAGGGAAGTTAGGACCAACAACGTTCTTTGGATGAATTTTATTATAATAATAGGTTTCATTCCAGTATACATGTGGCTCCATTTCAGGCATTATATGGAATGCATTGTCAAACTCCAGCTTTTTGGGATGAAGTAGCTGAAAGGATGCTGATGGGACCAGAATTGGTAGAAGATATGGCAGAAAAATTTCAGCTCATTTTGAAGCACATGAGAACATCTCAAAGAAGAGATAAAAGTTACACAAATCACCGTAGGAAGGATCTCTCTTTTGAGGTAGGTGATCATGTATTTCTCAAAGTTTCTCCATGGAAACGTGTGATGAGTTTTGGTAAGAAGGGAATGTTTAGTCTGAGGTTCATTGGCGCTTATTAAATTCCATAGAAAGTTGGATCAGTTGCATACGGAGGTCCTTTACCTCCATGTTTATCCTAGGTACACAATGTTTTTCATGTTTCAATGTTGAGAAATTATATGCCAAATCTATCTCATGTTTCGATCCTAGAGGTAGTTCAGTTGGAAGAGAATATATCTTATGAAGAACAACCGGTCAAGAATCTTAACCATTGAGAGAAAGTGTTGAGGAATTAGCTAATTCACCAAGTAAATGTTTTGTGGAAAACCAATATGATTGAAGCATCAACGTGGGAATCTGGCAATGCAATGAGGGATAAATACCCCCACTTATTTTGATAAGTGAATAAAAATTGTGAGGACAAAATTTCAAAAGGGGGGAAGGATGTAACAGACCAAGTAAATGAAGAATAAGATATTTTCATATTTATTAATATTTGTGAATTAAATATTAACTTTTCATTAAAGGGGCTGCTATGTTTGATAGCGTACCCGATATATAACAACAGTTTTCTTTAAAATCATACGTTGCACACTAATAATATAATACTATTATTTTAAATGGATGTAAACTCCTAGCCGTTGTATTGGTGGGAATGAATGAAACTAAATACAACATGATTATACATGTTTGTTAAATGTATTTACATTTATCCAATAAAATTTTAGAGGCTGAAAATGTGAATTAATCTAATTTTAAGCATAATTTACATTAAAAGGCCGATTTATTGCATTTTAATGGAGAACCTTTTTTAAATAAATTTTTGGTCACTTTAATACATTCTATATGACAAAATAAAATTCTTTCTTATAATGGGGACATCCAAATTTACTTCGTGTAAAGTTTTGAAATTTTTCCAATAAAGTTCATTTTTTAATGAATACTGAAAAATTTGTATTTTAATTTAAAAGTTTATTTTTATTGAATTTATTTATATGGATAGATTATCTTTTTAATTGGGTTTAAAGTGAAATTCAAATATATTTTTACCATTTAATCCAATGTTGGTCATTGGAATTAATTTCACTTTGAAATTGGACATAATCAACTATCAATCTTTTGATAGTTATTGTTTTTTTAAAAACATGCTATATGTTATGATAACATGAATTAATTTTAAAATTAATTAATTCAACTTATACATTTTGAATTCATAAAAATAGAAATCATTTTTGAATTCTGAATGTAAAATGTAGCTTAGGCTTAATTTTTGGTATTTTGTTGAAAAACATCAATTTTTGATGAATACAGAAACCACTTAGTGGTAGTTTAAAAAATAGACTTTTTTCATTTAAATGAAATTTTACCAATTCTGTGAATTGAATTTTGAAATTACGACATACATTTTTTAACAATAAGTAAAATGTGGTTCAATAAGATGAAAATAATTTTTGGTGAATAATATCTTTTCAATTTTATTTACGGTGGTTAAATTTAAATAGGGTAACTCAAGGTAAAAATAATATTATCATAATTCAAAATTACCTTAACACATGTCCAAACATTACTGGTTGAGTCATTAAAGACCATGGGCATCTTTGGGAGGCTTTTAGGACCCATTTGGGCCACTTGGGAGTGAAAATGACAATTTAGATTAATTAATTTAAGGTGAAGAAAAATTGACATTAAAAAATTCCTTTAGTAATTTATTTATATATTCTGTTATATAAGTTATATATTCAACTATAAATATTTTTTGGAAATATAAAAATATTCCCTACATGATTGTATTTTTTTTATAATTTTTATACATCTAATAAATTAAATTATTTATGACAAACTAATGATGCAGAATTTACATCATTAATAAATGATTTAAATAAATTTTATTATAATGATTAAATTCTTATCCAAAAAATGTCCAATTTTGATTGGATGATTTTATTTCGAATACGAGTCATCTTAAATTCTTCCTTAACTATTTTTGGACCATTAGAAAACGAATATCATTGTATAATAAAATAATGTTTTCACACTTTCCTGAAGTGCCCCTCCTCTCCCTTATAAAAGAAAACCACTTCTAACAAATTTCTCACACCTATCAAGCCATTTGGATCATACAAACTCTATCCAATTAATCTCCATATATACCTCTCCTCCTAGAAACCATACCTTATGCAGAAGGCACTTCAGGAAGTCCTTCGGATCAAACCAAAGGGAGTTACCCAAATTAAAGGTAACATTTTCTCCTAAATCATTTTGTTTTATTTTACTTCTACAACCCTTAAAATCATTTTATTCCATTCATTTGTAACAAAACCAGTATCCTCAATATATTAGGATGTTTTTATGAGAATTATTAGAACAAAACTTACACAAAACTCTATATAATAGATGATGAAATTAATGTTTTTGTGGATGGAAAACTAACGCCTCACGAAATGATGATTGTTCAATTACATCTTACCTCCTCTCATGGTGGAAATTATGATGGAATTGTATTTATATATGTTATATATTATATTTAGGATTTCCTTATGCTTCTTTACATTCCATTTATAGCACACCATTATGGTTTCCATAGTGGGTAATACGATAATCTCATTTGAGGAAGTGGAGACTACCACACCCTAAAAGTGATATGAATCGTTAATGCCTTATGTGGGATGAATAAAGGATAGAGTTAATGATATTATATATTATATAATACTTGAATTATAATATACATATTAATAATTATGTTTTAATTCCATTAGAATAAGAAATATAAATGAATGTAGCGTTCATACGTATGTACAGCTTACCGTCTCCATTAACGATGCATTTCATTTGATACCTCCAAATGTTATGTAAATAAATATATATACAGTATATATATATGATATATATGATATATAAATAATGAATGTCATTCTGGATATAATGTACTATTGACCACATAGACAACTTGTATATATAAGGTGTTCATTTTTTACTCAAGTACCAAATATCGACAAAACGGACGTTATTAACATAAAAGATTACATATTGATTATAACATGTTAGTAAGTGATATAAAAGGAATAATAAAATTGAAAATGGTTCTTATGAAAGTAGAAATTAAATTTAGTTATTTATTCAGGAGATTAAAGAGCTATCGAGTCATGTCGGACACCAGGTAATGAAACTTTTTAACCCAATTTCTGATCATTGGGTTAATCTTATACTTTTAAATTTTTTCAGGAAATGATTCTGTTTGAAATAACATTTGATTTCATATAATGTATTTTTACATTACATATGTGTGCATATATTGAATACAAATAATCTATCTATTTTATTTACAAAATTATCTTTTTTAGGGACTTCGTCTCATTCTTCTTTCATTGAGGCATATTTTGTTTTAATACACGACTTTCTTTTATATTATGTATAAACACCATTGAATTTCCAAAGTGAATATTTTTCTATTAATCGTTTTACTAAACATCAAAAAGGAATTTTTCTTTTAAATTAAGTAGTGATAATGACCTTTCCTCCACCATGAGTATTATTTCATCATTTGATTCCCCAACAAGACGTCATGTTTTTAAGGGAAAATAAATACCATATACTCTTTTATATATTTTGGTATGTAAAATGGTTTTGATAATGGATTTTTATGTCAAAATATTTAAGTGATATATTGTGATTGAAATGTGGAAATGTTTTATTTCCTTTATAATTTTTTTATGTGTTATGATTTTATAACAGTACTTGGACATTTGACGGGTGGTTACATGATAAACCAAATGAGGGGTAGAGTCGTGTATACAAGGACCGGTGGTTACATTATAACCTCCAATGCACTGTGTTTGGATGTCAGCTGTATGGCTATTCCATTTAGTGATATCTGTGGAATTTTATCGTATGGTTATTCCATTTAATTATGTTTATGTTCCAAATTATCTTCTTGTGTTATGTGTTCTTGATTTGGGTTTTATGGTAATATTTTGGTTATAAAAGGGGAAGAAATGATCATTTATTCAGGGAATAGTATTGACTACTTCATAAAGGTTAAAAGTGATACTTATGATTATGTATTCATGGTTTACTTATTGTTTTAAAAAATTAACAGTTTCGATTTTTGTGTATCCCTTACTGAACTTTTTATGCTCATCCCATGTTTTGAAATGTTTTTCACATTACATAAAGTCGAATAGAGTCAAGGATGGGATCAAAGAAATGTCATTCAATCTAAAACATGGAACTAGACATGAATCTTTTTTTTCAATTTTGTTTTATTTCATAAAATAATATGGAAACTGAGTAGAAGTTTCTACATTGTAATATTTTTATATGTAATAGTTAAGCACTAACTCTCTAAAACACTAAACCTGAAAAGATCCTCAACGTGAATTATTCATTTAATTCAACATTATGTATAGTTTAAGGCCGAGTCCTTATATATATAAAATGCAATATAGAATTCATGGATATGGTTGGTCATATCTATGCCTGAGCACCATTTCAATTTTCTACAAAGGGAATGGAATATATGTAAAAAAAAATTCAAAGTTTAGTTTTATTATTATACCATATATATCTTATATATTTTTTCATTATTTTCTAATTACCATAAATATAAAAATGAAAATTATTAATAAATCACATCACTTTGTGTAGATGGTAGTCCACAAATGTAGAAAAGAGATATTATTATATTTCACATGATGAAAAATATAATGGAGAAGGTTTCTTCATAATAAATAAATTATTATATCTAATATTATTGAGATTTATTCTGATTTGTTCCATATATTTATTTGTGGTAAATTAATGAATTAAAGTAGTTGTGTTAAAGGAATTATTCCTTCTTTAAAACAACTCTTTTAGATATCTTATTAAGGACCGTATGGTTAGTACTTTTGAAAAGTGGATCCATTGTCATTTTTATAAGTATTTTTATTATGTAAAAAATAATGGATTTTTTATATAGGATATATTTATTTTGAAATAATTCATTTAATGTATTTATTTTTATAAGTGATTAGTGGGGACCTTGTGTTATTTCATAAATGTATAAAATATAAAAAAATTAAATACAACGAGAATTGATTAGCTGGATAAATTGTTTTTATAAGGAATGATACAGTTGAAATAAAAATTGGATGGTTTTTTTAGTTACATTAATAATTATTTTTTATTTTGACCACTTATGTTGACTATATAAATCTTAACCACTATATTATCAATTTAACTCTTAAAGGGTTATAAATTTACTTATTCCCTCAATTTTTTCTCATAATTAGACATGTGATGAAATTTATTATCATTAATATACTATATATTCTAATAATGTCATTCCAACTGCCACGTATCAAATTTCTGTTCTTCCACATCATTTTTAAGACATGTCAATCCA
Organism: Viscum album; assembly: GCA_963277665.1. Classification (NCBI taxonomy): domain Eukaryota; kingdom Viridiplantae; phylum Streptophyta; class Magnoliopsida; order Santalales; family Viscaceae; genus Viscum; species Viscum album. The sequence goes on from OY728136.1 coordinate 1,883,661,740, forward strand.
CTATTTCTCCTCGTCTCTCCACCCCATGGTATCACAATATTCTCCGCATTGTGCCACCCCGTGATATCTAAAATTTTATCTACCTCCCACTCCTGCTCCCGTGAGTTGATCACGGGTCCTGACCTAGATTACCCTCGAAGACCTGCATATGTCGTCCTCACTCTCCTGGTATATGATTTTTTTTATCCATTCATCTATGAACTCCTTCTTCTCCCAATTTCAACCATACTATTGGGGTTTTTTATTCTCCTAGTTTCTGTTGGGATTCATCTATTCACGACCTACTGTTCCAGCTAACTCTCGATGCTAGCATCATACTCCTCCTGGATTCCCTGTAGCCTTTCGTTCTTGTACTTCCATCTGAAAAATACCTCTCCTCCTTACGATTTTCCAATCCTTAAACAAGGGTTACATCTGGAAATCAATTCCCCCATATTATATCTCCCTCTCCTCCATTGGATTTATCTCCATCCTGTACTAACATCTTCTTCTCCATCCTTTATTACATCATTTAGATGACCATGGGTTTCTGGTGATCCATTTTAAAAACCGTACTCTCCAGCTCCATGCAGTAATCATCCTCCACCATCTTCGACAACCTTCTTTTTGCGAAATGTCTCGAAAAACAAAAATTAAACCGTCTAATTTTTTTGTGTATCCTTTGATTTTTGTTCTGTTTTTACATATTTTTGAGCGATGAGGGGATTAGATATGGGGCTTCTGAAATATTCGATGGTGACGATGTTTTTTTTCTTCCCACAAATCCCTCATCGCATAAGGTGGTCACCGACAAGGCCATCGAAATGTTAATGACCTCAGATGGTTCTCGAAATGAAAATGTTGACGTTTTGAAGATGTACATGATGATGAAGAATGAAATTATGGCATTGTACATAATAAACAAATCTACTTCCCTCACTATTCTATACGCTCAACAAAATGTAGTGGATCTAGTTCAAATATATGAGTTGTTATGTAAACTCATAATTTATCTTCAAGTCAATTTGATGGTGACAATTTTTTGGATCCATCATTTCTTTGTTTCTTCTTATATCAATCCGGAAATACTTAACCAGTGTCCTATGGCTGTTTGTAGATATGATTATTCTTGGTATGGACGGTCTTCAAACAAGGTATATGTTATTTCTTAAATGGATAAAGAATATTAATAATCTCTAACATTCTTTTCATAATTAATTTGATGTGATTTAGATACAGAGGGAGAAAGAGTGGTGCATAGAATTTAAATTCCCTCTTAGAAAATAATAATCCTCACCGAATAGTTCAAACACACGTGATAAGTGGTTTCATATTTAGGGGATTTAATTAACATGTGTAAAATATGTAGCTAGTCTTACCAATAATGGGTTTGTTGAATTGCATGATGGGAATTTATTTTCCTAGATGAGTGAACATAACACTTATGATGATACTGAGCTACCAATAGATGCCTGGAACAGTCTTATGGGGTTCAACCGGAAGATGTAATTTTTTACGAACAATATACTAGGTGCGGACCAAATATATATTTAGCAGCCAGGTTACCAAGGTTGTAGGAAATGGGTTTTCATAGCACAATCATGTCTCACCTTTGAGTTCTCTACCCAGTGAAGCAGATATACAGGTTTGATATCTAAAAGGTGCTTTATTTCCATTATAAAATTCATTCCCCTATTCGGTTTTTCAGGGTTTACAATTTATTATTAAACCTCATTTAATTAGTTTAGGTATGCCTATTTATTTGTATTATTGACATGATTTTTCATTATATATACTGATAATAACATTTTTATTAGTGATATAGTTAATTTTTCTCGTAATTTTAATTATAAATTTTTCTATTTGCTTAATATTTTTTTGACTTGAATTAGATTATTCAATCAAATGATTACATCCTTAAATTATACTATCATCTTCTTGCATTGATTCTCAGTTATTTTGATATCAGGTTAATAGGAATCATTAGTTTATTTTTGAAATAATTTTTCAATCATGTTAATTCCATTGATAAAAGAGTTCGTTTAATTATTTGAAACACTTAAATGATTTATGAAACCCGTTTTTTATTAGTTTTCATTTAATCTTTCATGTTCCATCTATTAATATCATTATTGATAATTATGTACAATGTGAAAAAAAAATTCATAGATTTAGGTATTTTATCTCTTCTATTAAATTTTTAGTATTTCAATTTTCTAACCATTTTTTCCCATTTTATTACAATACATCATCAATTCATTAATTGAAAAAATGATTTCATTCAGTAAGAGGGTATTTATTCACCTATTCGTTTCTATCGACTCACACATTGTTCCACTACTTCAAAAAAAGTTGCACTTTTGGTATTCCAAACATACATCTTTTACTAGACAATATATTTCTTTTTCTGTCTGGAAAATTGCATGTAATGATGATTAATGATTTGAATAAAGGTGTTTCATTACAAGAATAATGTATTATCTTCCACCCATTTAAAATTATATAATATGTTTTACACTCAATAGTTTTTCTCTTCCATTGGTTTTTATAATTAAATATTTACCACCTTCCATTTTTGAATCATCATAGTTCATAGATTCTTCCCAGTTATTGTTATTTCATGTGAACAATATTCATTGGTTTATACTAAATAGTTCATTTAATCTACTAAAGTAATGTTTTATATTTTTTTATCATGGACATATATATATCATTATTATGTATGTATTTATTTTTAGTTTCTCTAAATTAATGGATGTTACATATTATATGTAATTAGTTTTTTATTGAACTTAATATTTTTACATTCCCTAGAATCACTGGAACTAATACATTCATATTTTTTATATGGAAATGAGGATGACAGTCCAGTGATGATATGCATGACTTCAACCATTGAAGATCAAATATAGGTTTCTATGTTGATATAATTTTATTTTCACTATTCAAAATTTTATAGTTATTTTCATATAACCTTTTAAAAATATATGGTTTTGGTTCAATGTGAAATTTATACTTTTCACCTTCAAGGATAGCAAGATATCAGCCAAATCTAAAGAAGTTTGATCTATTGCTTCAGGGTTTCATTCAAATTACTTCATGTTTATTACAGGCTTATAGATACAATTCACCTAATATTTCTTTAAATACCATCTCCTTGAAAAATGTTTTGATGCTCTATAAATCCACAAAGAGTGGCTGCTAGAATTATTGGTTTTTTTATTATCAATTTATTGTTCAAATGGTGATGTGTGGTTACTGGTGATATAGATGGTGATGTTTATGATAATTTTATTTAGTAGGTTTATTATTTTTATTATTCGAATCAATATTTTGGTTCCAAATTATGATATCTATTTGGTGTTTCCAAATGGTGATTTCAAAGGGTAGAACTAGATGGAGTTTTTTATATTTTATATTTCAATGTTTCGTAACTAGATGGAGTTGTCTTTTCTATTCCTGCATTAATTTGATCTTATGGGTAGTTATTTAAAGGATTTATGTTTTCAATGTTTTCTCCCAATGATTATCATGATTCCAATGTGGACATTATTGTGATGTTTTGGCAAGAAGTTTTGATGGTTTTCATTTACTACAAAAATGATGATATTATTTTTAAACAACTATAACATAAATGCATTGGTTCCCTTTAAATTTTAATGCCTTTTATATTAATTTTCTACATAAAAAATTACTAAATTCCTATTAGATTTTATCTGCAACGTCCATGAGTTTGATAGAGGATTAGAATCTGAAGTGCCCAGATCAGTGCGAATCACTGAGAGGGAGAGGGGTGAATCAGTGATCCCTTGAAAACTTTTTACTAATTGAGTCTTATCAATTAAATCTCTATGACTGGTTAAAGCCTCGATCCACTCTTCTTGTATCCCTCAACCTTTCCCGAATGATGCAGTAATGAAAAGGCACAGGACACAAGGATTTACAAGGTTCGGCACCAAAGGCCTACGTCCATGCCATGTTGGTTATATGCCCCAACATGGTTTCTCCCATTATAATCTATTAGTATTACAATGGTCGATACAAAGTCACACTGTATATCTCCTGAGTCCCACATGAGGTTCTTTATACTGCATCCCACAGTGTTACCAGAGTCCCACTGGCCTCCTCTAGAACCCCACTGAAGACTTCTTCCTCCCTGAGTCTCACAGGGGGCTTCTCCTAGCTCCTCAAGTCACATGAGTAGATCTTCTTCACTTTAAGTTCTTCAAGTATCCTCAACAGCCTGGGATAAAGGCTACTGGCCGTTCTCTTCACTTCTGATCACTTGAGTTGATCAGGTCTTCTCATCTTTCTCAGGCTTTATCACCTTCTTCTAAGGATGACCTGGCTTCTCTCTTCAACTACTGAATACTCTGACAACTGATATATTTATCTTCATTCTAGTCCAGTCTCACATCAATTCAACTTCATGCACTAAATGCATGGAAACTCTGATTCTTCAAGATCTTCTGGTCTTGGACTTCTCAATTGCACACATCCTGATTTAGCTTTGTTCACGTGTGCACGTGCATGCATGTAAGCATGCACTCCCCTTCTTCTTCTCGGTGCAATAAACCCACAAAGGGTGTAGTATATTTAAGCACACACTTTCTTTGAACTTCACACACTTAATTCAATTTTCTTACACACATAAATATGTGTTCTTCTTTGTGTGGATATCTTCTTCTTCTTCTAAGTGTTTACACTTTTAGTGCACACACGAGGTTCGGCCTTCGTGTCTCTTTGAACACACTTGTTTCACTTTTGCACATACATGATCTTGGCCTCTTCTTTGTTTGTTAAGCACATACACAACTTAAGTGTGGTCTTCCTCTCCTCCTTGCACACACACATTTTATGTGTGTTTTTTCACTTCCACACACAACCAAGCCTCGGGTCTTCTTCCCCACTTTAGCACACACACACAAGGTATGCAACCCCCTGCCGCGTAGGGTCATGGTGTAGCAAGCACGCAAGGTGTGAGGTGCAAGGGACTCCTCCTCTTCTCAACCGCCGCGCAAGTGTGCAATGTGCAACACCGCGGGGCGCGCAAGTTCAAGGGAACAAGCGGCCGTGCAAACACCGCCTACTGCGCAAGTCCGTGGTAGAGATGGATGCAACCACGTGCGCGCAAGGATGCGGCCACGGGTCTTCCTGTCGCGCAAGGAAGGCGCGTAGGGGACTTTCCCTTTAACCTATTTCGCACAAGGGGTGCGCGAAAGGAACCTCACGGAGCCAAGGGGTGGCTCCGGGCTTCTTAAATTCTTCGCGAGGAAGAGAGCACTCGCGGGACTCCTCAAAGTTTCAGCAAGCATATTCAGAGGCTCGGCCTCTCCTTTTATAAGCAGAGAGATGCCTCACATGATCCACGTGATTGCAACATAAATTCATGAAGATTTCAGATCTTTGAAATCTTTAAACGAGCCGCAAATCCCGTTTTTTATTTTCTATTTCTTGCGGGATCACTTATGTTTCGGCGTTCTTCACGTGCATGAATTTTAACGTGTGCATGGCCTCTATTTAGGCCCATTCAAGCAAATCACGAAAACCCGATGCCTTGGAAACGTTGTTTGCCTCGACATTCATCGAAATCTCCCATTTCACGTATGCATGTATACTTTAATGCATGGATAGGTTTAGCATGGACAGACGATCACTTTGATGGCTTCAGCTTCATCTGCAATGTCCGAGAGCTCGATCTGTGAAGCTCGGAGGGCACCTGGTTCGTCGGTGGCTGCGGGGAGCTTCGGGTGAGCTCGAGGAAGGACACGAGCCTCGGAGTCGTCAGATCGAATGTTTAATGAAGCGCAAGATCTAGGATTTGATCGCGGGCAGCGCGTTGAGATGTGCGGCGCTGATCACATGCGAGATCAATCGTGCGGCTCAGATTAGATCTTGGAGAAATTTCCGCGTCCCACATCGAATTGGTGCCCGGTTTCTCCACGCCTTATCAATGTAGTGCTGCCGCCATTTGCTCAGTTGAACTCCTCCAACCACGGTGCCTCCCCGCACCGTGTTCTCTTAACGGGCGCGCTCTGTGCCCACTTCTGCCACTCGGGCGCGCCACTGGTGCCCACTATGCCCTTCTCCAGGCGGGCTCTGCCTCAAGGACTACACCCTGGCCTTGAGGGTTCCCTTGAGCGTGGTTCCCTCGTGTCCCGCATGTGCTCGAGGTGATGAACCTTGGCTAGCCTTCATTGCTGGAACTTTTTTCTAGTGTAAAACACTAAGTATACAATGTACTTAGTGCCAAATGGCATTCTTCCTTCTTTATTTATTCTCCTCTCTTCTACTTAAGAATTCCACAAATCACCTCAACATATAATCTTTACTTAGGAGGGAAATTCTTTAAGGTTCTTCTTCAACCGAATCACTTGAATCAATTAATTCTTCAATGTTCATCATTGATCCAATCAGAGATTAAGTTGGATCATCTTCTAATTTACATGCACTAAGTGATAGTGCATGGACTTCATTAAACTACTTTGTCCACTTAGAACTTGTGGATGGATCATCTTCAACTCCTCATGCACTGTGAAGACAATGCATGGTCTTCAAACAATGGTGTGACATTGTATCCTATTGATACATGTTCTTGAAACTAAAAGATCAGCTCAACAATCATCTGATTTAATGATGATGCTCCATAATCATCCATCTTTCAAGTGGTGTAACTTAGTATCATCTTGATACAAGTATTGAAACATTATGATCAGTTCTACAATCGTCTGATATGATCATGTGGAGAATGTTTCAAGAATAATCTCCAATGTCACTATGTGAATCTCTTAAGTGACATGACTCTAAGTACCATGGCCATTCTCCATTCATCACCATCACCATCAAATCCTTTGTCATTCACATATTGAAACTCCTTGACATCCATCCATTCATTCCTTGACAACAACATACCTCATTGACAACAAATGCAACACAGTGCACTTCAATCTCCCCCTTTGTATTTGTTGGCAATACACTAGAGAACATATGAATGAGTCAATATGTGTGCCAATATTTCTCCCCCTTATTTGAAATCAAATGCAATGGTGTGGTGTGGTTCTCTTAAAAAAATCACGTCCTCCCTTTGAAAAGCATTTTCTTCACAACTACTAAGAGAGGGATGATGTCACATGTTCTCTTTAGCAAAGAACCTTTAGTAAATCATCTCTAAGTCTACATGGGATAACCCGGTGTAGAAAAAAAGAGTGATGTAACCAAGGAACTCAATGATGTCCAACATTCACTATACATGTGATATCATGCTTCAAGGGGTTGAAATTTTTCAGATATAACAATAATTTGCTAAATCCTACACATACTCCATAAAACTCATTAGAAAGTTCAGTGCAAAGATAAAGCTTCCCCTTTCATTCATTTGTCTTCAATCAATACTCCCCCTTAATTTTCTTGATAAATACAATTAAGAAACAAGGGACGGATGTATGATTGGAATACCTTTAGCTTTTCTCAAGATGGTATTAAATCTCAGGATCCCATCTTCTACAGATTGGCTCCCCCTCAAGGGGTGCACTCCATTCTGTCCAAACCACTCTCCAGATGAGAATGATCATCATCTTCAATTACCTTTAATGTTAGCACATGTAAATACAAGTGATTAGGGAATAATATGGAACCTCCTTGGTTCATCAATGTGAAAAACAAAGTTGAGAAGATTCTCTGAACTGAGATGTCCCATTTTCAACATTCTTCACACTTGCACATTTGATATTCAATAATGTTTGTGCTGGTGTGGATCTCAACACATCTTCAACTTCCTTGTGTGTGACTCCTCTCTTTCTAGGTGCTTTCTGAGCACTATATTCTCCTGGTGCAATTTGAATTCTTTTGAAGAAACCCTTTTGATCTTGTATGAATGTCATGCATTTATCACTAGAATGACCAGCTTGATTGCACCTAACACATAGAACTTCATCTTCATGTGAAATCTTCTGCTTCCCTTTTGCCTTAGCTACTGCCAGTGCTTCATCTTCATCTCATTGTAGTTCTCTGGCAAGTTGCAACTGATTAGGCCATATGACTATTAAGTCACTTGGAAGTGTGGCCTCAGTTCTGGATATTCCACATGGTCCTTTTGGTGCTGTTAAGCTACCTTTCTTAGGCAACTTATTTTCAATCAATCCCTTCTACTACTTATGGATTGATTGTCTGTTTGAGTCCAGTCTGCTTCTATTCAGTTCGATGGATTTTTTTCAAAGATCCATGCTATGACCTTTCTTTCCACAGTATAAGCATATTTTCTTGGTGGTCCTTCTGGATGAATCACCCTTCTTGGGTTTAGACTCCAATGACTTATCTTCCTTTGACAATATCCTCTTGGGAGCATTGTCACCTTTCTTCTGCTTGCTTCCCAAGGATTCTCTTTGAGCCAGGTTTAGTGATCTTCTCTTCTTTTCAGCTTTGGATACAGTTGGATATTGACATGTATCTTTTTGACCACTTTTGAAAACATCCCAGATGTTATCAAGAAATCCAAATCTATTTGCAGTAAACAGATGTCTCTGGACCTGTGTATGTTGCCTCTTTTCCTCTGGCTTGCTCCCCCTTGGCATGGGCTTGCATTGTGCTTTGACATTCAGTGGATTGTACCAACAATCCTTTGCACAATGCCCATACTTATTACAACACCAACACTGACCATAATTCTTGTCTTCTTGACTTCTTTTGATTGATGGGTCTTTCTCTTGAATTGCTGTGTTTTTTCAGGAGAGCTCTGTTTCTGCATCTTCTTCATCCATACTTGATTGGAGTTGCTCTTCCATCCTACACTTTTTGTGGAAACACAATTAGAAGCTTTAGTACAAGAGGGTATGGATGGTACCTTCTTTTTATAAGATGTTGCACTTTCATTAGAGGATGTCTTTATTTTAGAATCATCCTTCTCAATTCATACTTGTGTAGCAACATTTCTTCTATCAGCTGACTGGGAGGTTTCAGCTTTGGGTGATTGTATATTTTTCAATATCACTTCTAGTTCTAAGCATTTCATGTTGAGGGAGTTCTTCTCATCCACAACAGTTCATAGCCTTCCTTCCCATTTTTCTTCCAGATTTTTTATCTGGTCTTCATGCACTTTCTTCATTTCTTGCAATTAATTGTCCAGCTCCTTCACCCTTTTGACTTTCTCTTCTATTTGAGCATCTTTGACAACCATTGAAACTCTGTGCAATTTTTCCAGTGCATGGAAAACTTCTTTAACCATTGTCTTAAAGAATTATTTCATAAAAAGGCTTCATTGAAATTCTTCACAAGTATCTTCATATCTATCATTACAAAGAGAAATGGTTTCATCCTTAGCCTTCGCCAACTTTCTGAGAGTGTTGGTTATACCAACCCTTTTTGCTAATTTATCTTCCATAGAATTGGCTTCCTCTTCTAGCTGTAATTTTTCATCTTGAAGATCAAGGATTCCTGTAACAATACACATTTCCAATTCCTTGGGGACTGTCTTTTGAAGATATTTGAGTGCATTTTGAAGATCATTCATTGTTCCAACTTCATCATAGATAGGAAAGGCTTTCTTCATCTTCTTTGCCTGTTTCTTCTTCCTGTTTTTCAGAGTCTTGGAAGATATCTCCATTTGCGGGTATTCACGCACTTCATCAAATCTGCACTTTATAAAGACTCCCTTTGGATCTTTTAGAGGTAACCTTCCCTCTGATACCAATTGAAGTGCCCAGATCAGTGCGAATCACTGAGGGGGGGAGGGGGTGAATCAGTGATCCCTTAAAAAAAATTCACTAATTGATTCTTATCAATTAAACCTCTATGACTGGTTAAAGCCTCGATCCACTCTTATTGTATCCCTCAACCTTTCCCAAATGATGCATTAATGAAAATGGATAGGACACAAGGATTTACAAGGTTCAGTAACAAAGGCCTACGTCCTTTCCATGTTGGTTATACGCCCCAACATGGTTACTCCCATTATAATCTGTTAGTATTACAATGGTTGATACAGAGTCACACTGTATCTCTCCTGAGTCCCACAAGAGGTTCTTTATACTGCATCCCACAGTGTTAGCAGAGACCCACTGGCCTGCTCCAGAATCCCACTGAAGAGTTCGTCCTCCCTGAGTCTCACAGGGGGCTTCTCCTGGCTCCTCAAGTCACACGAGTAGCTATTCTTCACTTTAACTTCTTCAAATATCCTCAACAGCCTGGGATAAAGGCAGCTGGCCTTGATATTCACTTATTATCACTTGAGTTGATCAGGTCTTCTCGTTTTTCTCAGGATTTATCACCTTCTTCTAAGGATGACCTGGATTCTCTCTTCAAATACTGAATACTCAGACAACTGATATCTTTAACGTCAGTCTGGTCCAGTTTCACATCAATTCAACTTCATGCACTGAATGCATGGAACCCTTGATTCTTCAAGATCTTCTGGTCTTGGACTTCTCAATTGCACACAGCCTGATTTAGCTTTGTTCACGTGTGCACGTGCATGCATGTAAGTATGCACTACCCTTCTTCTTCTCGGTGCAATAAACCCACAAAGAGTGTAGTCTCTTTAAGCACACACCTTCTTTGATCTTCACACAATTAATTCAATTTGCTTACCCACATAAATGTGTGTTATTCTTTTTGTGGATATCTTCTTCTTCTTCTGTGTGTTTACACTTTTAGTGCACACACTAGGTTCGGCCTTCGTGTCTCTTTTCACACACTTGTTTCACTTTTTCACACACATGATCTTGGCCTCCTCTTTGTTTGGTAAGCACACACACAACTTAAGTGTGGTATTCCTCTCCTCCTTGCAGACACACGGTTTAAGTGTGTTCTTTCACTTCCACACACAACCAAGCCTCGGGTCTTCTTCCCTACTTTAGCACACACACACAATGTATGGAACCCACTTCCATGTAGGGTCTTGGTGTAGCAATCACGCAAGGTGTGAGGTGCAAGGGCCTCCTCCTCTTCTCAACCGCCGCGCGAGTGTGCAATGTGCAACATTGCAGGGTGCGCAAGTGCAAGGGCACAAGCATCCGCGCAAACACCTCCTGTCGCGCAAGTCCGTGGGCAGAGAGGAACGCAACCACAGGTGCGCAAGGATGCGGCCACAGGTCTTCCTGTCGCGCAAGGAAGGCACGCAGGGGACTTTACCTTCACCTATTTCACGCAAGGGGTGTGCGAATGGAACCTCACGGAGCCAAGGGGTGGCTCCGGGCTTGTCAAATTCTTCGCGAGGCAGAGAGCACTCACGGGACTCCTCAAAGTTTCAGCAAGCATATTCAGAGCCTCGGCCTCTCCTTTTATAGGCAGAGAGATGACTCACATGATCCGGATGATTACAACTTAAATTCCTAAAGATTTCGGATCTTTGAAATCTTTAAACGAGCCACAAATCCCATTTTTTATTTTCTGTTTCACGCGGGATCACTTACGTTTCGGCGTTCTTCACGTGCATGCATTTTAACGTGTGCATGACCTCTGTTTAGGCCCATTCATGCAAAGAAAGAACATCCGATGCCTTGGAAACGTTGTTTGCCTAGGCATTCATAGAAATATCACATTTCACGTATGCATGTATACTTTTATGCATGGATAGGTTCAGCATGGACAGACGATCCCTTTGATGGCTTCAGCTTCATCTGCAATGGTCGGGAGCTCGATCTGTGAAGCTCGGAGGGCACCTGGTTCGTCGGTGGCTGCGGGGAGCTTCGGGCAAGATCGAGGAAGGAGACGAGCCTCAGAGCCGTCAGATCAAATGTTTAATGAAGCGCAACAGCCATGATTTGATCGCGGGCGGCACGATGAGATGTGCGGCGCTGATCACACGCGAGATCAATCGTACGACTCAGATTAGATCCTGGAGAAATTTCCGCATCCCACATCGTATTGGCGCCCGGTTTCTCCGCTCCTTATCAATGTAACGCTGCCACCATTTGCTCAGTTGAACTCCTCCATCCACGGTGCCTCCCCGCACCGTGTTCTCATAGCGGGCGCCCTCTGCGCCCCCTCCTGCCACTCGGGCGCGCCACTAGCGCCCACTATGCGCTTCTCTAGGCGGGCTCTGCATTAGGGACTGTGCCCTGGCCTTGCGGGTTCCCTTGAGCGCGGTTCCCTCGTGTCCCGCATGTGCTTGAGGTGATGACCCTCATCTGGCCTTCCTTGGTGGCACTTTTTTCTAGTGTAAAACACTAAGTATACAAAGTACTTAGTGCCAAATGTCATTCTTCCTTCTTCATTTCTTCTCCTCTCTTCTTCTTAAGAAATCCACAAATCACCTCAACATATAATCTTTACTTAGGAGGGAAATTCTTTAAGGTTCTTCTTCAACCGAATCACTTGAATCAATTATTTCTTCAATGTTCATCATTGATCCAATCAGAGATTAAGTTGGATCATCTTCTAATTCACATGCACTAAGTGATAGTGCATGGACTTCATTAAACCACTTCGTCCACTTAGAACATGTGGAAGGATCATCTTCAACTCCTCATGCATTGTGAAGACAATGCATGGTCTTCAAACAACGGTGTGACATTGTATCCTCTTGATACAAGTTCTTGAAACTTAATGATCAGCTCCAAAATCGTCTAATTTAATGATGATGCTCTATAATCATCCATCTTTCAAGTGGTGTGACTTAGTATCATCTTGATACAAGTTTTGAAACATTATGATCAGTTCTACAATCGTCTGATATGATGATGTGGAGAATGGTTCAAGAATAATATCCAATGTCACTAAGTGAATCTCCTAAGTGACATGACTCTAAGTACCATGTCCATTCTCCATTAATCACCATCACCATCACATCCTTTATCATTCACATATTGAAACTCCATGACATCCATCCATCCATTCCTTGACAACAACATAACTCATTGAAAAAAAATGCAACACAGTGCACATGAGAATCATCAATGATTCGCACTCGAGATGTTCTTTTAGCATATAATGATTTCCCAATGGGTATTCAAGTTGGTGGAGGGACACAATATGTATATTTATACATTTTATGAAAATTTAGACATATTTTAATTTCATAAAAAAATAAATTATTACATTATATATGTTTAATTATGTTATGCATTTAAATTTTTGAATTCAAAACATTCTTTAGGTAAACACTTCATTATATAATGTTCTTCAAAGCTTGAGTTGAACAACAATTCTTGAAGAATTAAGTGCCCATATTTTATATATAATAACTCCTGACCATGTAATTTGTATATAATTTGAACTGAAATAGAAGATAATGATTTTCATTCTTTTTAAACATAACTATAATTCCCCATTTTTATTATAATTTTAAGGGACCCCAGTTCTATGATTTTATTCAATGCTACTGGGTTATTTTTACTACATTTCACAAGAACCCATGCAACAATTCTTCTCATATCCGAGTCAAGGTTACTAAGTGACTAAATAAGCACCCCAACTCAAAAAAGAATACTGTATTAATTAGCATAGTCAATAGGTATATCGATTATATGTTATATTATGTGTTCCCTTCACTCATGACTAATATTTTCATACACTTATTCATTAATACATATGGTTTAGTTACATGTAAATAATTTTTTTAAAATTCTTTAAAAAAAATCACACGTGTTGTTATGTTATTTATTACAAAATATTTTATTCTCTTGATGGACATGTTAAATGATTTGCGGGAAATGTATTATCTTAAATGTCCATTTTTCATATTCATGTTATGAATGATCCATGATTGGATACCCAAAGTACTGTCTAATGACATTACATGTCTTCTTTGATACATGTATCTTTATCAACATCTTCTAATTTTCAATGTTATGGTATCAATGATATCAGTTAAAAATTTCCCGTTATTATTTTTATTTCCATTATCAAAATGTTTTATTTATGATTTTTTGTTTGACATCAATATTGAAATGATATTATTCTGCTGCATCTTCAAGTACATTATTGTTTCATGTACATTTTAAAATATATATTTGTTTCAATTGTTTTTTTCATTTCATGAAGTACTATTTCTAAGGGAGATATGATTTTCTTTGATTCGTCAAGCTGGTGAAGCAAGCATGCCTATAAACTCTTCTCTGAATTGGTCTTTAGGTCTATGGTGAGTGGAATTTTGGGTGATTTTGAAGGTTTTCATTATGTGAAAGATATTACTGTGTTTCAATTCAAAAAAATTGATTATTTTTTTATTTATTTAAAAAATACATTGGTTTCCCTGTTTGTATAAAATAGGTTCTAGGGATAAGTTTTATTGTTGATAATCTTCCTTTCAAGGATAGTTTTGGAACTATTAATGGAACATTCAATATCATTTTCTATGATGTTTACATGGTTTTAAATTCCAAATACTCTGATCAATTTTCTATGATGAAGGTGAGAATGCATAAATATACATTAAAATTTGATAACAGGTTGAAAAAAGGATTGTTCTAATCCCAAGGTGGACCTATAATATTATATAAGGTTATTGAATTATAGCTAATTGTGTTATTTAATTTTAATGTTAAAAAAACTCATCTTCATTTTTTATAAATCTAAATCTGAAGGTTTTTAGCATGTATAATATATTACTATTTTGGATTAAATTATTCCTATACATTCATCTCATTATAAGACCTTATGTCCGTTCCAAGATGTATTTTGTGTAATTTAGAAGGTTTTTTGTATTTTCATAAAGTACTATTTCTAAAAAAGATATGATTTTCTCAGATATGTCAAGGTGGTGAAGCATGCTTCCCTATACATTAATCTTAGAATCATTATTTATGTATGTGGTCAGTGGAATTTAGGAACATTCTGAAGGTTTTCATATTGTGAAAGATATAATTGTGTTCCAATTGATTAAATTTGATTGTTTTCTTATGTTTTTTTAAAATTTATGGGTTTCTCTATTTGTATGAAATATTTTCCAGCAATCAGTTTTAGTGATGATAAATGCCCGTTAAATGTTAGTTCCAGAACCTTTAATCATTCATTCAATAACAATTTCTATGACGTTTATTTCATTTTTAGTACTAAAAACACTGATCAATTTGCTGCAATGAATATTAGATTGCATAAATTTACTATAAAAATTATTAATATAATGAATAAAGTATTGTTTTGGATCCCAAGGTGGATCTATAATATTATCTCAAGTAACTGGTTTCTAGCTAATTGTGTTCTTTAATAGTGATGTTTTTTAAAAAACATCATCTTCATTTTTTATAAAAAAATTGTAAAGTTTTTTAGTTTATTCAAGATATTACAGTTTTTGAAGAAGGTAGGCATATACGTTCATCTTAGAATCAGGCCTTTTGTCTATTCTGTGTGGAATTTCATGTAATTTCAATGGGTTTTAGTATTTAAATTATATTCCATTAATAAATTCATTAACTTTTATAGTTATTTTTAATTCTTTACATTGTACAGGGGTTTCTCTATTTTTCTAAAATATGTTTTGGGGAACAGTTCTGAAACTTATAATGGTGATTTCAAGATTAATTTTGGAATCTATAATGGTCCATTCATGAACTTTTTATGAGATGTTTTTTCGGTCTTCAATACATAAAATTATGATTAATTTTTTACAATGACGGTTATAATGCAAAAATTTATAGAGAAAATTGTAAACATGATGAAAGAAGAAGGATTGTTCCAATACCAAGGTGGACCTATAATATTATTGCATGTTACTACATTCTAGATAATTACGTTATTTAATGTGTACGTTTTTTTAAATATCATCTTTGTTTTTTATAAAACAAAATCTAAACAGTGTCTTTCTATAAAATGTTATAGATAGAGAATGAATATGGAGTAGTGGAGTATGAAATTGGGCATCATAGTCATGCTTAAATGGGATGCTCTGATGGTTTATCATTAAGGTGGACGTTACTCATTTTGGAATTGGAAAATGGAGGACATTTCTGATGCTAGACGTTTTAATACAGATAGTTTAGTTAGTATTACCCATGCTTGACGTCATTAAAACTAGCCATAATTTTTAATATTAGGGTTTTCATGTTTATAGACGTTTTTGGGTGATGTTACGCATTTAATGAAATTTTTCCCGTATACTCATGATAAAATGTTTACTATGTTGTTTCACAATTATCTAATTGTTTTACCAATAGATGTGAATACAACAACATGAATTGGTAATGAATGCATATAGTCTGTCATTAAATTAGGGTGTTAACCTCTATTTCAACCATCATATGAATACATGAAGTTTTTGCATGAATTTATATAAATTCACTATGCAAATTCAAGACACTCACTTCTCTTTATCATTAATTTGGTGTCAAATAATTGATGTTCAGGTAATTTTTTTTTCATTTTTCATTTGTTTTGTGCTATTCAACTCCTTTTGAACTGACTTGTGGATTGTGATTTTAGGATTGTAGAAGAAAAAAATAAAAAAGGACATCTATCCAAACTTCCTATGGATGAATATAAAACCACAGGGAGCCTCCATTGACATTTTTTTCAGGATTTTACATCCAACTTTAGATATCAATATTATTCAAAGAAAGGCATGTTTACTTTCATTTATGGCAATATCTATTCTTCGAGAGACATCACTGTTCAGATGATGCGTCCAGGGTCTAATTTTGTTTTCTTCAACACAGGTTTTTAGGTAGTCTGTACAATTTTCCCCATCCCTTCACTATAGAATCATTGATTGACTTCACAACTAGTATTTCTATGTACTTTCAGTTTCCTTGATCCAGAAAACCCATAGTTTATGTGTTTCCCGTGACTATGTAATGTTCACTAATTTTTTATGGATGTCACTTCTATGATAAAATATACTAATGTTTTCATATAATGATTCAGGAATATTTGTATATATTTATTTAAAAGTCACATTAAATAGTTACAATGATTTTATGATTTTATTAGATTAGTAAATCACCATCATATTAAAATTTTCAGTTCAATTACATTCAAATATAGATTCCAAAAATCCTTCAACATTTTAGTCAACAATATTAGTAATTTTTATATATTGTTTCATTCCAAATAATCATACAATTTTTTTAGTATGAAGCAGTAGTACACTGAAACTATGGTCTTTATACAATCTATGTAATATGATCATAAATATTCTACTGATCAAATTCTTGACAGAAGAGTATAGCGTGGACGAGAATGCCTTTCTTTAGAAGTTGAATCCACACCCCTCCTACCATCTCAGTTGGAAAAATAGTAAAACTATCTATACTAAATGAAAAAATCAATAACCTCTTGGAAGATGTAGTGGAACATCAAGAAGAAGGAAAAGTGGATGCAGAAAATCAATTTAGGAAAAATGTGTATTTACATACTACTGAGAAAACAATGTTGATTCAGCAATTGTAGACTGGAAATACATTCATGCTCGGTCTGCAGAAAATGATGAATCATTGTGAGATTTGTGGATCTTTAGTTCTATGAAATGATGCTACTGAGAAAATCCAATCTCACATCACTGGTATTCAACATATATGGTAAGGTATATCATTATGGGGTTAGAGTTTTATAATATTCTAGGATATTAAAATTACACTACTACAACAAGAATGCTTCTAATTTATGCCCCTTTCACACATATACATGGACATACATTTTTTAGTTAATGATTCAATCATTAATGAATATATATCTTATGTTTATCAGTGAAACTGGTGATGCTGCAACATTGAATTGATAAATTTCCACTGACCTATATTGAACCAAGGATGTCATGTTGAACAATACTACGTACCGGTGATGTATTTTCTCATCCATTATGAAAAATAAATTATTAAAATAGTAGAATCCATTATTTCTTTCATGATACTATACATGATAAAGAATATCAGTTCTATAAGAAATTTATTATTTAGTTTTGGTTTCTCTAATAACCCAGTTGTATGGGTCCAACAAATTGAGAATTTTATGTGTCTATGTTCATGTTCTTGCATGTGCTATCGATTAATATGGACTGGTGAGAATTTATGTTGGTTTGATGATTTGTGGTAATGTTGATATTTCTCCGAATCAAATCATAAAACTATACATGTCATAACAAGTCACAATCATGCTTTTACTATTTATTTTAGTCCATTAAAATATACATGTGGTAGTCCATTCAAATCATTTACACATGTATGATTGAATATAATTAAATTATAGTATGATTGCTCTAACAAAACAGTCTTCCTGGTCCAACAAATTATGAATCTAATATATGGATGTTCTTGTTCAGATAAGGTGCTAACCAGGAATCTGGGCTGAGGGCCAATTTTTCTGGTTCGACGATTTGTGGTAAAGTAGATGTTCGGTTGAAACAAAATATCACATTTTATAAGTCAGAACAAGTCACGATCTTGCTTTTCCTCTGTTTTTCAGTCCATTGCTATATGCATGTTGTAGTCCTGTAAAATCATTTACACAATTATGATTGAATATAATTAATTCATATTCATATCTACAAATATGATGCTGTATTGAAATATTTCTTCTACCTCTACCAAAACCTCAAGCGATTCAAATATCCTGACTTTGTCATTATTTTGATCTCAACTGACAAATCTAATAGTTTTGTAATAAATGCAAGGGGTGGAAATATACTTTAAAGTAGTGACAAAAGTTCGAGGAGCTGATTTTTTTAGGAACAACATATCTTCTTGAAGGAAAATTTTAGAGATCAAAGGAGGTTGAAAGATGCAAGACATGTTTAAAAAGTTTTGGAAATGATGAATTTAACATATGGTCCAGTATAAAATCATCTGCAGTGGCCTCTACTCCATCTAATATCCAACTGTTGGCCTCCAATAGCATGTATATTGTAGCCATGTAATTTATAAAATCTTTCATTTACATAATGAAATGCACATCAGTTTCCATATATACAACTGTATAGATATTTTCATTAGTTGCATGAATACATTTTACGTAATGAATTTATTTCTATCAGAGACTGACTCTTTCTTATTAATTAAATTATGCATAAGACTTCACTTTATAGTATGCATTATGATGATATTTAAATGGTTTTTAATTTAAATATTTTTATTACATAGAAAAAAATTATATACTAAAAAATAAAATTCTATGTGACTATATACAAAGCATTTTTATCTGTATTATATAATAAAAAATGTATGTGTACAATGACTTTGTATCATTAATATGTGATGATATGTATATATACATTATGTATTTTATAGTCATGCATGTGTATATATTATTTTAAAATAGAATCACATTGCCTAAAATAGATCTATAAATATTACCATTGATTTCTTAATATTATGTATTCAAGTTACAAAAAATACATCAATTTTCCTTCATATATTTTCTTGATTCAATTTAATGTTGTCATGTAATATAATGTAGTTTTAAACTATGTGTCTTCAACTATTTATATTAATCAGTTGCATATTTTCTATCATATATGTATGTGGCTTCTCCATCCAATTTTCCATATTGTTCCATATATATGAAGAAAAGTTTCACTTCATTTTAAAATTTCCCAAACAACCAAATCATCCAATTTATTATTATTTTAATTATTTTCACATTAAACTTTTTTATTATTTCAACCACTTTATTATCTTTGATTTTTCATTCACATTAAATTTCAAATCCCGCATTATAAATATTGTGAATGAAAGTTTAAATGAATTAAAATCGTCAGGAATCAAAAATAAAAAATCCATAAACTTTTACTCTATACTTTTTGGTTTTCAACTATTTGAATGGTGTCTTCATATTCATTTCACTCCTATTTCATTAGCATAAACCATTACGTTATAATTAAAATTTATTCAACATTACTCTTTCTACTCAAATTTTAAAAATATTAATCTCTTATTAAAAAAATGCCTTTAATTGATGACGTCGTTCAATACCACATGAGAGTAATAGTTCTCTATATTATCTTCTTTTAGTATATTTATGTTTGAGATAAAATTTTAAAAACTATCATATTTCTAAAATATAAATAGATTCATTCGAGCATTATTAAAATAAATTTACATTAAATTCACATAGAAAAGGAATAAAATAAAATAAAATATGATAAAAAATATCTAATATGATATATTTATTTTTACAAATATTGTGACACAATAACTCACTCCCATTATAATAAATTATTTATTCTCTATAAAATTTAATTTAACCTTCTATTCATTAAAAAAAATTTCTTTATTTGATAAAAATTTAATATTGTCATATAATCATTAAAAAATATAAGTAAATAAAAATCAGGAAAATAATTTTATTTTTTCATATAATTAGAATTAATATTATTTAAAAATATTCTTTTTCTTATGTGAACACATATGATGTATTTAATATTAAGAGAGTGTCATTTTTTATTTTTTATTAATTTAAATATTATATAGATTATTTTAATTGACTAGGGTCTCTTAAAAATTTAAATTTAATGCATAAGGTAACAATGGTAGAATTATATTCATATAAATATAATTAATATGTCAAATAGTGACCTTATCACTTTTTATAACCTAGTTAATTTTGATTTTACATTTACCAAGGTGTTCAAAATTTTCCACGTTAAGTATTCATAATACCTGAAATTAAAAGGGCCCTATTTAAAAAATTTGTACTTAATGATTTCAAATATAAAATTATTTTTTCACATTTCAATTTATTCTTGTATCCTAAATTAATATTAAAAATCTTTTTTCAATACATAATATAAATAGTTTTTATATACATACATTTTTAGTACCAAACATGATATATATTCTTCATAAATTTTAATAAAATAATATATATATATTTTTTTAAAAAAATTTATTTGAATAGAAAATGTTTTTATTTAATTAAAATCATTAAGTAATATTGAAAAATAATAATTTATTAGTATAAAAACTAATTCCATGCATAAATACACATGTTCTGAAATAATATATCTTTTACTTATGTATGATTATTATTTTGATATCTATTCTTTTAATATCAGAAATAATATTTTATAAAACCTAATACTATATAATTTAAATTATTTTGTTAGAACTATTCACAAACACCAATTTAAGGGATGCATCATATCGAAAAATTATATTATAGTATATTTAGACATGGGGATTATTGTATTTTCATCCATCAATGAAATTAAATATTATTTATAATATTGTTTCAAAATGTATAGTGGTGTTAAAAAGAATGTATGTTTTTTTGATATGTTTTGATCCCTATTAGATATATTACAGTATAATTCATTCTTTGTGATGTGTATCACTAAGAGTGTGTGGAATTTTGAGCCACAAATTTTGTAGAAGACTAAATGATTAAGAGACTCTAGTAGGAATTTGTGCAAGTGGAGCCTCTTTCCTTAATAGATTTTTTAATTTGACCGAGAGACATTTGTTGCATGTTGTTTCTAGATATCTAACATTTTTCTGGTAGAATAGTTTACATTTCTAGTTACTTTTTTATTATGTATTATATATTCTTAATTTATCTTACCTCATTCATAAGGTTTTAATGTTTTATATTTTTCATCCTGATTGCATAAAATATCAATATTTATTGAGAATTAAGTGATGTGTATGAGAAAGCCTATTAAGAGGAAAGGGGAGAGGATATATGGTGTTTTAATATACTGGTGACTATGTTCATTCCCTTGGTTTATATTTTTTCAATAACGTGTTAAATAACATAACCATTAAGAAACTTGTAACATCATTCTTGATAAAATTCTATGGCGAGGTTATTAACTAGATTATTTCATTCCTTCTAGGTGTGGTTGATTTTTAAATATTTTGAAAACATAATTTACACTTTCTCATAGTATAAGATATTCCTCATTGTCAATGGATGGATACTGAGAGGCAGTTTCATAGAGAGGACGAGTCTGAAAAAATAAAGGAAGGGAAAAAAGAATCTGTTACCTTGTTATCTTTCATCATTTATTAAAGTATTTATTACTATTAAAATCACGTTATTGTGGGATAGTTTGGAAAAAATCATGAAAATGGAATTTTTAATTAATTATTTAAAATTATTATATACATGAGTTTTGTAAAAATGTTCCTCAAAATTATAAAAAATTTGAATTTATAAAGGGGACATGGATAGACCAGTTGATAATTAAACCATAAATATCATATGTGATTGGTTATTTATTTATATAGTGATAGATTTATGGATTTTTTAGTGTTTATTAAACCATTTAGACACCTAGGAGTTACCAAGAGGGGTGTTTTTTTAGTTCATATTATATGCTAAATAGTTATAGTATGCTTTGTTAAACCAAATAGATAAACCATTCTCTACAGTCAT
The DNA here is from genome assembly GCA_963277665.1 of Viscum album. Lineage (NCBI taxonomy): Eukaryota > Viridiplantae > Streptophyta > Magnoliopsida > Santalales > Viscaceae > Viscum > Viscum album. Next base: position 1,883,683,958 of record OY728136.1, read on the forward strand.
ATTAAAAAGAATTATAATATTATTATTTTATTCATTTTTATATCATTTTTCATTTCAATTCCCTCATTCATCTCCATAACTTATTCACTCTGATATCCCTTGGTCCACTCATGTAATGCACATAACCCCCTCTATATGTCACCACTATAATCTATGTTTTCTCTTAATTTACAATGGTTTATGGTTGGATTCATCATTTACAAGTTCCTTATACTTAAATTTTTCACATCAGATATATTATTAAAATAAATTTCACCTCAACATGTTATATTAAAACATATGGTTTATATTTTTCCTTTTTTTATTTCATTTATTTTTTGGGATTGTGCGGATATCTCCCTATCCAATTAGTTTTCCATCATCAAAGGTAACATGTTCTGGTCTATTAAATGATGATTTTTGGTATTAGTTACGAATTAAATTACATTAATATAGATTACATTGATGGTTTGGTACATTAAATTAAATTACTTTAATTTATATGTATATTTTGTGATGTGTTCCTTGTTTCTATTGGTTTATATTATTTCCAACATTTATTTCATGTCATGAAATGGGATATCAAATTTTTTTGTATAGTTATAATTTTCTATAGAAACCCGTGATTTCCATGTGATGTATAAAAATTATGAATGGAATTATACGTAATTGTATATTTAATAATTTTACTTTGGGGTTTTTAATGTTTTTTCTCAAATATTTTACTTGTAATATAATGTGTAATTTTAATTTACATGTAATTATTAAATGTTTCAAGTGTTTATTTGATTATAGGTATGGACCATTAATATATTTTGAACTAGTTTTTTTGGGTTAATCCAAATGGGTAGTGTTCAAATGATTTGAAACAATTTGGTAATGAAATATATTGAGGGGATTTTATTTAAACCTTTTGTGTTTTATTAAAAATAAAATTAGTTATAAGAAATCTGTTTCATCATCCTAGTATGTTTTAAATAAATTATTTATATGTTTTAAATTTTATTATTATGTGATTTTGAATGCTGGTTTAAAAGTGTTATTTAAAAGGGTTTTTATGTAATTTAAATAATGTGGAAAATGGATTTTAAATTTTTACTGTATTTTTAATATCCTATATGGTATATTCATATGCTATAAAAATGTTTGGGGAACCCTCTTTTGATCCCCATGTAATTATTATTTTTATTTTGGAATATAAACCCACTAGTAATATTTAGATAGTATATTTTGATGGTTATAAATGTATATAAATTGTTCTAATTCAAATAATGAAATGATATCTGAGGTATATGCTGATTTTTTTATTTTTATGCATTTATTAACTAATTAATGATTTTCCACATAAAATTGAAATGTAATTCGAGTCTTGGAAGTAATTTTGATGACCTATGTGCGTGAATCTATAGTGTATATAGTGGTTTGACTATAATGTATTTGTAGATACCCCGAGATGCGTAGATTTTATTGGGTACCAGGTCTTTATGTTATGAATATTATGAGATCATATTGTATAAGTTGTTTTGGAAACCGTAAAATTTATTTTATCCAACGAATCATCCTTATATATACATTCTACTATAGTTTGAGTCTAGGATTCATATATTTAGTAAAAAAATTGTTTACATTAGAATAAACTTTATTCTTAGGAATGAATTTCATAATTGTTTTATTTTTTTATTTCATTTTATTGTTCAATGTAATTCCCCAAATTATTTTTATTATGGTCACTATGATTCTGTAATATCATTTTAATTCATGATTTATATAGATACCTTATAAGGTAGGATATATTTTAGTGTATTATTTATATATTCAAATTATTATTAATTGTGGTTTGGAAACTGTTTTGATTAAATTAGAAGAGTTGTTTACTATATAATGGTTTTATTGAATAGGATTCTAAATAGAGTTCATTTATAAGATTGTATTTTTATGGGATATTATGAAGAGGAATAAATAATGTCTTGGGATAATCACCCTAGTGTTCCAAAATCCATCTCTCTGAGGCATTGGTTTTCATTCAAAAATAATAACAATCACTATATTTTTTTGGAATAAAGAATGTTGTTGTTCATAAATTCATCAACAAAATTTAATTTAAAATTTCATGTCACGATTTTGTAAAAATATTTATTTTATTTTAAATTTCATATTATTTTGAAATTATTTTACAATGAATTATATGGGATTTAGAAAAGTGGTTGGTATCTTAATGCGTTCTTATGTTGTTACCTTAATATTATCATTATAGATTTTGGTTCCTTATTTACTTCATGGTAACTCGTGGGTGTGTTGATTGACTAGAACGATTGATTGTTGTTAATTATTATATATTATTTTTAGTGTGGTTATAATTATCAGATTTTGTAGAACAAGCTTTTTCTTTTTTAAATTTTCAAAAAGTGAACACTTTTAAGATTTGATTTGCTTAATTAATCTTTAACTAAATACTATGGATGAAGGGTTGTGAAATCTACTAAAGGCCAAAACCAAGTAATTTTATGGTGAATATTCATCATTATATATATATATAATGGAGTCTAGGGGATTGTTTATAATGTTATTTAAATTTAATTACTTTATTATATTGTATTGTTAAGTATCGTAGTAAAATCAAATGATAGAAATGTATATTGTTCATTTTGGTTTTTTTTCTACTAGTATTTATACTCATAATATTGGTAGAAAAGTTTCCAAGTATGTCCATTATATACTAATAAATTTGTTTCTAAATTCTATGAATTAGGAAGAACATTTGTGCTAGTTGTTAATTAGGTAAATTACTGGTTTATATGAATGTGTTTCCAAGTTTATTATGTAGACTCTCTTAATTCTCTTGGAATGGGGGATAATATGATAAAAAATTATTTTTCATGGAAGTTAATGGGATAAATATTATGTTGGTGAGGGAATTTATCTTTTGAAATTTATAAAATGTGGGAATAAGTATAGGGGGACTCTCCCAAGGTAGTAATTATGTTATTATTGTTTGGAACATAATGACAACAACATAATTAAATACAATGAGATATGGAGGGATAACATACTGAAATTGAAGGAGGGAATTTCCCAAAAACAAAATGAGAACTACTTAGTGTAATTATTAAATTAAATGGATAATTGGAATTTTGAAAAAATATCATTAGACCCTCAATTGATGTTGATAATAAATTTTAACCTAAACATAATAAAATAAACTAGGAAAAAGCTATATAATCAATATATACTATGTATATTATGGTAATGAAGTGGATTGTAATAATTAATTAATACTTATCCTCTTCTCTATATTAATTAATGGCTTGTTTAATTCTAATTATAGTAACTCATGTACACTGAGAAAGTATTATATAATCCAAAAGACAATACCCCAAAGGATTAAATGATATCATGAAAAGAATGTAATTCTATTGTATCCCAAGTATTTTTTTATTAAATATAATTCATTAAAGTTTTATTATCCCTCCTCTAAGAAAATATGATATGATTATGGAAATGTGTTGAATATGAAACTTATAGTCAATAACAGTCGAGAGATTTGGGAAATCCAATTTAATATTTAAAATTAATATATGCTAAACGATTAGTACATGGAAAATTGTGTTTTATATTATAGTAATAATTACAAAAATGTATTTTTTAAACATAATAATACAGTATGTTAATATCATGTAACTCGAGAAACCTCAATATTATGATTGACTCATTCTAAGGGAAAATGATATATTTCTTTTCTTTTTTGACAACACTCATGAAATTTCAACACGATTAAGGTATATATCTTCAATACCATAAGAAATTTTCACTAGTATTTTCATATAAAAATTATGCAAAAAAATTATCTTTGGAAAATTAATGTAACACCATAAATTTTTTTAATACATTTCCATAAAAAATATAATCTTCCATAGTTTTCACCTCATGAAACAAAGAAATATATACAATATATAGATAAAAATAATGTTATTAAATATAACCAAAAAACTATCCATTTTACTAGAAATTATGAAAATTAACAGCCAAATTAAGAAATATGGGAAATGTAAAAAATAAATTGTAGATTTATTAATTAATAAACACAATTAGAATAACTGAAATAACTAGAAAATCAATTTTTATAAAAATATATTTTTATAAAACTATTAAATTACATTTAAAACCCATTTAATATATTATTAAATAAAAATAAATTATATTGGTAATATTAATAATAAAAAATTACAAAATTAATTTTTTGATGATAGGTAATATGAATAACTAAAATGTGACATTTTAAAAGGCTATTTTCAAATATGAAATGTTTTGAACAATAAGTTTAGATTTTATTTAAATATTGGCTAGTATAATTTTATAAATTTAATATAAAAAACACTTTTTATGATTAATTATAATTATATCATATTAATATATAAATTATGATTTTTAAAAACTAATTGATTTATTTGGGAATAGTGAAAATGAAATTTTTTATAATTCTATTGGTTTAATAAAATTACTATGATATTAGCCGAAGCTAACAATTATTATAAAAAATACATAAATAAATATATTTATTATAATGAATACTAAATATCTTAAAAAATTATTTCTATTTTACATTCCTATATTTGATATTTTTAATTATAAATAATAATTTTTCAAAAACATTTTTAAAACATCATATAATAAAATTTTAAAATTATTTTTATCTAAAATATAAAATTAAAATAAATTAAATTTTTTTCCAAATTTATAATCAATTGACAAAAATTATATCAAATATACCGTTTTATTTTATGAAAAAAAATATTATGTTACTTTTAGTAAAAAGGGGATGAATTTTTTCATAAATAATTTTATAACTCAGTTATTAAGCTTTTAATTAACCTATTATATTATCATATCCATTATTTAAATTTTTTTGAGGTACATCTATTAAGAGAGGCATCCCATTATTTAATCTGCATGGGTATTTACCAAAATATTATCTTGCTTCAATTGTAAAAGGGGAAATAATATATTAATTTACAATTACACCAAAACATATTAATTTTATCTAAAACTCTATGAAATCTTATCATAAGAACACCTATCCAAAATTACGAGGCACTTATTTATTAGAATAATTCCATCATTATTTTAATTCTGATCAAAAAATGATATAAATATAGTTGAAAGGCATGGATTTCAAACCACTCCTCCCTCTTTCTAATTTTGATAAATTTATATATTCATCAAAAAATTTAAATTCAATATATTATAATGTAACATTATTATTATTATTATTATTATTATTATTATTATCCAATTATGTTTTTTATTATGTATGTGTATGAATTAGCTTCCTCGTTTTCCTTTTATAAGAAATGGAATCTTAAATCGTGCATTATATGGACCACTTCTTCCACGACAAAATGTATACCATTATATTTGACCATCATGAAAGGATTTTTTGATTAGGGGATTTCATTAATAATTAATACATTTATGAAATTTATTATATTTTAAAATTATAAACAATATTTCTATTTTTCATATTTTATAGAAACTGAATTCATCATCTATGTGTACGTGCACCCTCCAACCTCCATGCAATGATTGATTTATATTTCTTATTTCATTACAATCTTACATTATTTGTCTTAATGATGGTTTAAATAGATAAATATGATGTTTATGTTATGAATATGGTAGTATTAATACAGTAGAAAAACCAATAAATGATATGAATCATAATCAATCATTTTAGAATTAATCATCTTAAACAACCAATATAAATAGATAATAACATATTTATGACATATAATACATTAATATTATAAGGCCCCGACCATTTACCATACTCAATATTGAATTAAATGAGTAATTAAAATTGAGGATCATTTCAGTTTTAGAGTTTTAGTGAATTAGGTCATAGCTATTACATCTCAAAAGATTACATAGTAACCACATCTACTAAGTTCCCATAAAATAAAAAAAACACTTAAAAAGAAACATGTCTAGTTCCATGTTTTAGAAATCTGGTCTTTCCTTGATCCCATCCTTGAAACTATTTATCTTTAAGTCATGTGGAAAACATTTCAAAAAACATGGGATTAGAATAAAAAGCCCTGTAAAGGATACACAAAGAAGGAAAACTGTTAGTTTTTCAAAACAACAAGTAAACCATGAACACTTTACCAAAGTAATACTTTTCACCTTTATGAAGTAGTCAAAAATCTTTACTAACTAAAACACCATTACTTACCCATTGGTAACCAAACGATTACCATAACACCCATATAATGAACACATAACATATAAAGGTAACTTGGGACATAAACATACTTGAATGGAATAACCCTATGGTCGACTTCCACGCATACTTAATGGACTAGCCATACGACCGACTTCCATACCCAATGCATTGGAGGTTATAACGTAACCACCCATCCTGGTATTCAAGGTACCACCCGTCATATGGTTTATCAAGTAACCACCTAAAAATGTCTAAGTACCATTACAAAATCATAATACATAAAACAATTATAAATGAAATAAAATATTTCCATATTTCAATCATAATATATTACATAAATATATTGACTTAACAAATCCATTATCATAACCATTTTCAATACCATATTACATAAATGAGTATATGGTATTTATTTACTTTTAAAAAATATTACGGCTTGTTGATGAAGCCAAATATCAAATAATACTCGCGGAGACAGAAAGGTCGTTGTCACCGCGTACGTTAAAAGAAACATACTTTTTGTTGTTTATTAAAATGATTCGTATAAAAAAGATTACTTTTGAATAAAAGTCAAATTCAAAGGGGTTTATACACTGTATAATGAAATTTGTGTATAAACAAAATATTCCTCAATGAAATGAGATGGAGATGAAGTCCCTTACAAAGACGATATCCTTAGATTAAGGATAAATCAATTACATAATTATGTGTGAAAAATGAATACTCCAAATATAAGTGGATATTAAGTGTACAAAAATAATATTTCATTCACACATATTCATAGAACGACATATTCTTGGATTACATGTTTACCCAAAAGAATTAAAATTTGGTTAAGAATTTCCCTTGCAAAAATTCGACAACCTAACAACATCACTTCAAAATTCAGAAAATGAGTTGATGAGAGGTAAAAATTGTATCTCATAACATGAAAATAAAATTCTGATAAATAATGATATATAAGAACATATACCAACATAATATTATGTGAATTAAAAGACATAACAAAAGAAGTCTTTTAGAAAAATGAGGGTAAAAGGTTCCCTTACCAACTTGGGTAAATTTCGAAACATACTCCCCCTGGAAGAAGGGTCATACAATGAATATGTAAGTACCAATAAATGAAATTATACTACAAAAAGTGTATAATAATGGTAATTTCATACACCACTCAAAGTAAATAGTGGAAAACGTAGCATAAATTGCATTGGAATAAAAGTGAGATGAAAAAATCTTTTACGAAAACTCGGCAGCCTAACTGCGCCACTTAAAACATCCAAAAATGGTGTGATGAGATCTAATAGGGTCTCTCATCATATGAACATAAAAATTAAAGTAATAGGAATATAAAATAACATTTTCTAACATAATAAAGATGAGATTAAAGGAAATGACATAAAAGAGAGTGCTTAAAAAGAAAGAAAGGGGTAGGATCCCTTACAAAAAATCGGCAGCGTAACGGTGCCACTCCAAACATCCAAAATGGATTGATGAAAGATAATAGGGTCTCTAATCATATTAACATAAAAATTACAGTAATATTAATATAAAATAATATCCCAATAATATGAAATATGAGCTTAAAAGGAATGACATAAAAGAGTGTACTTAAAATGAAAGAGAGGGGTAGGATCCCTTATCTCAAATCCGACTTGTCTTGATTGTTTCATTATATTCTTGAATAATAAACCTTGGTCAATTTATAATTGCTTAAGGAACTATTTTAAATATTATTATTCAGTTCATTTCACAAATTATAATGTTATAATAATTGGATAATAATGTGAGTTCATATCAGACGTTTTTGTCGATGTTTGGTACATGATTCAAAAATGAACTTGTTTGAAAATGAATGTCCATGTAGTTATAATTAAATCATCTCCAGAATAGTATTAATGATTTAAATATCATATATATCCAGTACATATTCATTTTATACTACTCCATAACATTTGGAGATAAAAAAATAATTGAAATGCACCGTTCTTGGAGACGGTAGGCCGTACGTACGCATGAACATGACTTTCATTTCAATGTTATATTAATGGAATTAAAATTAATGGAGATATATATATATTATAATTACATTATTATATACATGTTATATAGGTAACATATGTTCATTAATTTCAATCTTTATACATTTCATGTATTTCATGAACGAGTCAGATAACTTGAGGGGGGCGGTAGTCCACACTTCCTCGTATGAAATTATCGCATTTGCACAACATGAAAAGCATAAAGTCATACATTAAATAAAAAATTAAGAAGAATATATAAAACATTAATACCATATATATCATATATAAAATACAGTGACATCATAATGGCCACTATGAATGGTGTTAATAGAATATTGAACAATCATCATTTCGTGAGGCAGAAATTCACCATCAACAGAAACAGTATGTTCTTTCACCATTAGACGAAGGTGTGTGTACGTTTAGCTTGAATAATTCACATATAAACATCCTAGTATATTGAAAATACTTTTGTTGTTACAAAATAATTGAATAAAAAGATTTTATAGGGTTTGAGAAGAAAAATAAAACAAAAGAACACATGGGAAGACATTACCTTTAAATCGGGTAACTCTCTTTGATTTGAGCTCAAAGGCTTCCTTGGAAAGGATTATTCTCAAATTGAGGCTTCAATGATGAATAGAGGGATGTGTACAGATGAAATGGGAAGGGTTTGGCCTAGCCAAAGTCTTCAGAGGTGTGTGTAAGGTGGTATAGGTGGAGGCCTTTTATAAGAGGAGAGGAGGGGCACTCTTGGAAAGTTATAAAATATTACTTTATTATAAAATAATTTTCGGATTAAAAAGGTACTAAAAGGATATATTTCGAGTATATGGTGATAAGGCTTCGAAATAAACCCATCCAATATGTTTGTGACAAGTTTAAGACTTATATTTCACCATATCATCTCATTTTATTTAATTTGTTCAGTTATGAGGTAATCACTACATCATCACAGTGTCATAAATAAATTTATTTATTTAATATATAAAAATTATAAAACAAATATCATGACGTATTAAATCTTTTTATCTTTATAATGAATATTTATAGTAAAAAATATGACTGTATAACCACATATAAAAATTGTTTTAGAAAAACAACACATGTTTGTGACATTTTAATTTTAACTTTAAATAAAAAGGTATTAATGTCATTTTCCAACCAAAGTGGCTCCATCAGGTCCCAAAGTTGACCCATGGATTTTATTTGTCTTCCATGACTCATAAAATAAGGTTAGTACATGTGGCAAGGTCATTTCATATTATTGAAACATTATTTTTACCTTAAATTACACTAATTACCTCTAATCGCAATTAAAAACTGAAAAGTTACTATTCTCCAAAAAACTATTATAATCCCATTGAACCAAATTTTACATCATAATGACAACCATATATGTCATATTTTTGAAATTAAAATCACAGAAGTGGTAATGTTTCATTTAAATGAAAAATCAGTTTTTGAACTACCACTTAGTGGTTTCACTATTCATCAAAAATTGTAGTTTTTCAGAAAAATACCAAAAATTCACCCGAAGATATATTTGATATTCTGAATTAAAAAATGATGTCTATTTTACAAAATTAAAATCATATAAGTTGAATTAATTAATTTTATAATTAATTCTCACTGTCAAAACAAATAGTGTGTTTTTAAGAAATAATATCTATTAAAAGAGTGACACTAGTTTAAGTCCAATTTCAAAGCGAAATTAATTCAAATGACCACTATTGGATTAAATGGTAAAAATATATTATAATTTCACTTTATACCAAATTAAAAATATAATCTAATAATATAATTAAATTATATTAAAAAGAACTTTTGAATTAAAATACCACATTTTTCACTATTCATTAAAAAATGAACTTTATCGGAAAAATACCAGAAATTTACACAAAGTATATTTTGATGTCCCGATTCTAAATAATTATTTTATTTTGTCAAATATAACACATAAAATTTTAAAAAAGTGGATTTAAAAGAGGTTCTCCATCAAAAGGCGGTTAATCGACCTTTTAAAGAATATTAGAATTTTTACGCTTAAAATTAGATTCATTGGCATTTTTAATCTTCTAAAATTTATTTTAAAAAGTAAAAATATTTGGAAAACATATATTATCATTTTTTAGTTATTTCCCATCATTACAACGGCTAGTTGTTAATATAAAATTATTTTATTATTGGTGTGCAACGTTTGATTTCAACGGAACTTGTTGTTCCGTATTGGGTAGGCCATCGAGCATATCATTCCCTTTAAATTAATATTAAAATTTTATTCACAAATAGGGATAAATATAAACATTTCATATTCTTTATTTACCTAGGTTGTGACATCCTTCCCCCCTTTTGAGAATTGCATCCTCGCAATTTTAGAATTGGACTCGGAAACATCATTGAAAGTCCCACATCGGAACAAGAGTTGGTAAAACAATCATTTTCAAAGAAAGAAAGAAAAGTACAGAGGTCACTCGAGTTAACCAATAATAGGATTCCATGTAAAAAAACATGGATATGTATGAAAAATAAAAGGGTCATTTTCTGAGGGAGAGTGATAGTAAACATGTCTAGGAAAAAGTTAACCATAAGAAAATCACAAACTTGTGATGGGTTAAATGGTATTTGATTCCCCAGTAGGAAAAGATAACAGAAAACATTTTTGTTTTAAGTTAATATTCAATATGGAATTTATTTTTGATCTTAAGGAAACATACTTACATGTTCTGCTGACTTTCATCTTTTACTAGATTTCTTACGCAAACTCATACCTTCCCCAAATGATGAGTATTTAGGAATACTTGTACACATTAAGAGTAGTATAATCAACTTATAGAGAATCACCTAATCCACAAAAGAGAACTATATACTTCATATGTCTTTAGACTTTAACCAAAACCAAAATCAAAAAGGTTAGTACAAGATCAGATAATCCAGAAAAGAATAACCCTTTATAAAAAAAGATAATCTATTCTTAATCTCTAAAATTTGTCCAACAAAACCCAAAGTTCAACCAAGACCACAAGTAAACCAAACTATGATTGAAACCCAAATATTTTAACGATTTAATCACATAGTCTTCCATGTTAAATCTTATCATTTATCTCTAAACAACATCAGTTGCTCTTAAAGTCTCGTATTGAAAAGTAATTAACATAATTACATATCCTCCATGATAGGTTAATAATTTCCATAGATAACCCAAAATCAACATACTCTTAATTCATAAAATCATCTAACTAAAAAGGATTAGTCTAACTAGTGAGGAACATCACGTAGTCCAGTGGTATGTGATAAATACCAATTGCACATTGCTTGTGGGTTCGATTCCCGCAGCTTTGTTTGACTTGACAGGTTGTCACATGGTCTGCGTGTTGTCCTTTTTCCAAACTATATATTTCTCAAATCTTTCCCCAAAAAGAGATAAAATCATCAAAAATAACGATAACATATTTTTACCACAATTTTATCTCAATCCCTTCACTTTCCATCGTAACATATAGTAACCCATAATTACCTCAAAAGTAAGGATCATATAAACCCAAATGGTTCTTTATAACTATGTCCACAAAAGAACAGATAACTATTCCTTGAATAAAATATTCATATATCAAACACCAGGGTTACACATTCTATAAAAAGTCTTCTAATGTAACCCCATCATCAAAAAAGACTTAATACTCTTATGAATTTCACCATAACTCTTGAAGACCATATATGTTGACTTCTCACTCATTCAACATTCTTCATGATCCATTAACCATTCCTTTCCAAATTATTCTGAAATACTTCTTTCCTACAAACAAAATCATGAATCATATCCTAAGATTCAAAAATAGGAAAACAAATTTTAAGAAATAATCCATACCTTTTATTGGTCACTATCAGTTTCTTTATCCTCAATCGGAATGGAATTAGGTATTGGTAAACGAATATTTGTACGATCTTGGTGATCCCATTCCCGAAACTTCTTCATAGGACAAGTGTTTGCATAATGTTCATGCACACCACATTTAAAACATTCAATTGATCCCTCGGAATGATCTTCTTTCCCTTTCCTCGAGTCAACTGGATGTTTCCTTTTTCCATGGTAGGTTATTGCTTTATGACCTTCATTTACACATCTATATCATATTTTTGTCCCTTTGAAACATTTTCCTAGGTGTTTCTTTCCACATCTTTGACACATAGGTTTTTGAACACACTTACCTTTATGATTATTACATGTAGTTTCGTAGGGATTTGTTTCTTGCATATATGATGAATTATCGAAATCACCAATGATTAGGTTGTCAATCATGACTCTGGATAGTTGGTTGAGATTAAACACTAGAGTTCTCATTGAAGCTCCCATATCATTCAGTTTCTCACTCAGAAAACTGTCACAGTTTCCTTCACATCCACAGTTACTTTGGTGCCTGCTAGATCCAGCCATTTACTAAAACCAAAAAGGACAGTGTGAGTATATCAACAAAAACATCATGTACTAATCAAGAATATAAACACAAAGATATGCTTACTCATTCAATTTATCTAAAACTAGGACTCTTTATGAAATCCTAACCATTATGGTAATGTGACAAATTCTTAGAGAATACCCTAACCTCTCAAGTTATCTAAACCGACCTTTGAAACCAACTATAAGGCCCCGAACTTAAACCTTACTTAATATTTAATTAAATAAATAATTCAAATTGAGGATCTTTTCGGGTTTAGTGTTTCAGAGAATTAAGTCATAGCTATTACATCTCAAAATATTACATAGTAGACACTTCTACAATGTTTCCATAAAATAAAATAAAACTGAAAAAGAAACTTGTCTAATTCCATGTTTTAGAAAGAAAGCCTTTCCTTGATCCCATCCTTGACCCTATTTATCTTTAATCCATATGGAAAAAATTCCAAAAATCTTGGGATGAGCATAAAAAGCCCAGTAAAGGATACACAAAGAAAGAAAACTGTTAGTTTTTCAAAACAAAAAGTAATCCATGAATACTTTATTAAAGTAATACTTTTCAACTTTATGAAGTAGTAAAAACTCTTCACTGACTAAAAGACCATTACATACCCTTTTGTAATCAAATGATTACCATAAAACCCATATAGAGAACACATAACATATAATGGTAACTTGGGACATAAACATACTTAAATAGATTAACCATACGGTCGACTTCCACACATACGTAATGGAATAGACATATGGACGACATACATACCAAATGCATTAGAGGTTATAGCGTTACCACTCGTCCTCGTATTCACGACACCACCCGTCTTTTGGTTTATCATGTAACCACCTGAAAAATGTCCAAGTACCATTACAAAATCATAATACATAAAACAATTATAAATGAAAGAAAACATTTCCATATTTCAATCACAATATATCACTTAAATATATTGAATTAAAAAATCCATTATCAAAACCATTTTCAATAACAAAATACATAAAATATTATATGGTATTTATTTACTTTTAAAAAATATTACGGCTTGTTGAGGAAGCCAAAGATCAAATAACACTCGCGGCGGCGGAAAGGTCGTTGTCACCACGTACGTAAAAAGAAACATAATTTTTTTCATTTAGTAAAATGATTCTTATAAAAATGATTCCTTTTGAATAAAACTAAAAGTAAAAGGGGTTTATTCAATTTAAAAATAATTTTGTGTATAAACAAAATATTCATCAATGAAAAGAGATTGAGACGAAGTCCCTTACAATGACGTCATCCTTAGATTACGGATAAATCAATTACATAATTATGTATGACAAACGAATACACAAAATATAAGTGGATATTAAGTGTAAAAAAATCAGTGTTCATTCACACATATTCATCGAACGACATATTCAAGGAGTACAAGTTTACCCCAAAGAATCATATTTGGGTTAAGAAGTTCCCTCGCAAAAATTTGACAGCCTAACTATGTCACTTCAAAATTCAGAAAATGAGATGATGAGAGATAAAAATGGTATCTCATAACTTTGAAATTAAATTTACATAAATAAGGATATTTAAGATCATATCCCAACATAATAGTATGTGAATTAAAAGATATAACAAAATAGGTCTTTTAGAAAGAGGGGGTGAAAGGTTCCCTTAGTGACTTGGGTAACTTTCGAAACATACTCCCCATGGAAGAAGGGTCATACAATGAAGATGTAAATACCCATAAATGAAATTATACTACAAAAAGTGTATAATAATGGGCAGTACATACACCACTAAATGGAAATAGTGGAAAAAGTACCATAAATGTCACGGGAATAAAAGATAGATGAAAAATCCCTTTCAAAAACTCGGCAGCAAAACGACTCCACTTAAAACTTCCAAAAATAGTTTGATGAGATCAAATAGGGTCTATCATCATATTAAAATAAAAATTAATGAAATAGAAATATAAAATAACATCCCCTAACACAATAAATATGAGCTTAAAGGAAATGACATAAAAGAGAGTCCTTAAAAAGAAAGAGAGTGGTAGGATCCCTTACGAAAATTCGGCAGCCTAACGGCGCCACTCAAAACTTTCAAAATGTATTAATGAAAGAAAATAGGGTCCCTCATAATATGAAAATAAAAATTACAGTATGATTAATATAAAATAACATTCCAATAATAAGAAATATGAGCTTAAAATTAATTACATAAAAGAGTGTACATAAAAAAGAAGGAGGGGGTTATGATCCCTTACCTCAAGTCTAACTTGTCTAATTTGTTTCTTCATATTCAAGAATAATAAACTTTGGCCAATTTATAATTGCTTAAGGATCTATTTTAAATATTATTATTCAGTTCATATCACATATTATAATGTTATAATAATTGGTTAATAATGTGAGTTCATATCAGATGTTTTTGTCGATGTTTGGTACATGAGTAAAAAATGAACTTGTTTGAAAATGATTGTACAGGTAGTTATAAGTAAATAATCTCTAGAATAGAATTAATGATTTAAATATAATATATATCCAGTACATATTCATTTTATACTACTCCATAAAATTTGGAAATAAAAAAAAATGAAATGCACCGTTCATGGAGAGGGTAGGCCATACGTACGGATGTATGCTACTTTCATTTCTTTGTCATATTAATGGAATTAAAAATAATTTAGAGATATATATATTATAGTTCCAGTATAATATAAATGTAATATATGTCACATATGTTCATTAATTTAATTATTTATACATTCCATTTATTGTGTTAACGAGTCACATCACTTGAGGGGGCGATAGTCCACACTTCCTCATATGAAATTATCTCATTTTCACAACATGAAAAGCATAAAGTCATGTTTTAAATATAAATTTCAGAAGCATATAGAAAACATAAATACCATATATATCATATATAAAATATAGTGACATCATAATGGCCACTATGAAAGGTGTTAAGATAAGATTGAATAAGCATCGTTTCGTGAGGCAGAAATTCTCCATCCACAGAAACAGTATGTTCATTAACCATTAGATGAATGTGTGTTTAAGTGTAACTCTAATAATTCACATAACAACATCCTAGTATATGTAATATACTGTTTTTGTTACAAAAGAATGTAATAAAAAGATTTTAGAGGGTTGGAGAAGAAAAATAAAACAAAATATCACAAGAGAAGACCTTACCTTTAAATCGGGTAACTCTCTTTGATTTGAGCTAAAAGGATTCCTTGGAAAGGATTCTTCCCAAATTGAGGATTAAATGCTGAAGAGAGGGATGTGGAGGGATGTAATGGTCAGGGTTTGGCGGAGCCAAAGGCTTGAGAGGTGTGTGTAAGGTTGTAGAGGTGGGGGCCTTTCATAAGAGGAGAGGAGGGGCACTCTTGGAAAGTTATAAAATATTAGTTTATTATAAAATAATTATCAGATTTAAAAGGTCCTGAAAGGATATATTTCAAAGATAAGGTGATAATGTTTCTAAATCCACCCATACAATAGGTATGTGGAAAGTTAAAGACTTAGATTTCACCCTATCTTCTCATTTTATTTAAATCGTTCATTTATGAGGTAATCACTGCATCATCATAGTGTCAAAAATAAAGTAATTTATTTAATATATAAAAATTATAAAACATATATCATGATGTAGGAAATCTTTTTATCTTTCTTATTAATATTTATAGTCAAAATAATGAATTGGATAACCCCATCTAAAAATTGTTTTAGTAAAACAACACATGTTTGTGACATTTTAATTTTAACTTTAAGTAAAATGGTATTAATGTCATTTTCCAACCGAAGTGGCACTATGGGGTCCCCAACTTGACCCATGGATTGTATTGGTCGGCCATGACTCATCCAATAAGGGTAGGACATGTGGAAAGGACATTTCATATATTTAAACATTATTTTTACATTAAATTACACTAATTACCTCTAATCGCGATTAAAAACTTAAAAGTTACTATTCACCAAAAATTATTTTAATCCCATTGAACCACATTTTACAACCTAATGACATCCATGTATGTCGGATTTTTGAAATTCAAATCACAGAAGTGGTAATGTTTCATTTAAACGAAAAATCAGTTTTTAAACTACCACTTAGTGGTTTCACTATTAATAAAAAATATATGTTTTTCAGAAAAATACCAAAAATTCACCCTATGCTATACTTGATATTCCGAATTCCAAAATGATGTCTATTTAAAAAATTTAAATCATATAAGTTTCATTAATTAATTTAATAATTAATTCCCGCTGTCAAAACAAATAGCGTGTTTTTAAGAAACAATATCTATTAAAAGATTGGCACTAGTTTATGTCCAATTTCAAAGTGAAATTAATTCCAATGTCCACTATTGGATTAAATGGTAAAAATATATTCTAATTTCACTTTAAAACCAATTCAAAAGATAATATAATGATATAAATAAATTATATTAAAAATAGGTTTTAAATTAAAATACAACATTTTTCACTATTCACTAAAAAATGAACTTTATCGGAAAAATACATAAAATTTACACAAAGTAAATTTTGATTTCCTGACTCTAAAGAAGAATTTTATTTTCTCAAATATAACACATAAAATTTTCAAAAGGTGGATTTAAAAGACGTTCTCCATCAAAAGGCGGTTAATCGACCTTTTAAAGAATAATAGAATGTTTACGCATAAAATTGGATTCATTCGCATTTTTAATCCTCTAACATTTATTGTAAAAAGTAAAAATATTTCACAAACATATATAATAATTTTTTATTTAGTTACCGTCATTACAACGGCTAGGTGTTAACATAAAATTATTTATTATTGGAGTGCAACGTAAGATTTCAAAGGAATTTGTTGTTGCGTATTGGGTAAGACATCAGCATAGCGTTCCCTTTAAATTAAAATTAACATTTTATTCAAAAACTAGGGATAAATATAAAAATTTCATTTTTTTATTTACCTGGGGTGTTACAAATATTCATTAATTATTCTTATATATTCATAAAATTTCGAAATATCATACTAATACACAATAAAAAGTTCATCTGGATTCTAGATTAATGATATTAAAAATATGACACAATATATTCATCTATTAATCAAGGAATATTCATGTTTGGATCATTTTAATCATTATCTTCAATAAAGATATGATTTCATATAATTCTTACATTTATAATTTGAATATATGTAATAATTATATTGAAAACTAATGTGTTTTTAGGGTTTTGGAAGATTATCATTGTTATTATGTTCATTAATTAATACATGAAATCGTAATCCTCAATAATCACCAAAAAATGTTTTTTTGTTGAATTCATATTCAAAAATAAAGAATGAATCACTCATAATTTAATATTTTACCATAATATATCTTTAAAATTCATTATTTATAGAATAATTAATGGAAATTTGATGACGAAAATTTTGGGAAATATCAATATCGATTATACTACTACAAAACCAGTAAAAATGATCAAAACTACAGAAATATGTAATGGGGAAATAGGTAAAAAATTACTAATAAAAATTTCAACACATATTATAAATGAAACATTTAATGTGTTAATATCACTCCAAAATTATTTATAAAGGTTTTAAATTTTTTTATAAGAGGTAAATTATATTATATGAAAATTATGATAAATGGAAGGGTCTCTCCTTCCAATTTTCCATAGTATGTGACATGATAGATATATTGCATTATAATTTATTTCATATGGTTATTTCAAATCCCAATTTACTTAACATATAATAATATATTCAATTTCATAAAATTTTA
The DNA here is from genome assembly GCA_963277665.1 of Viscum album. Lineage (NCBI taxonomy): Eukaryota > Viridiplantae > Streptophyta > Magnoliopsida > Santalales > Viscaceae > Viscum > Viscum album. The sequence continues at coordinate 1,883,702,399 of OY728136.1, forward strand.
ATATTCATTACCTGAACATTCTATTAAGGTTCCTTTTTTTATTTATTACAAATTCTATAATACTTTTTTCGACTTACTTTCGGAGTCATTGGGTTAATTTCATTTTAAAATTAATATAATTTTCTTTATTTATTTTAAAATACATTTCCAAAATTTTATGTGGTGTTCCAATTTTTTCTATGAAGAAATTATTTCTTATCATCAATAACCAACAAATAAATAATTTACTTCCAAAATAAATGGGTTTTATTGGTAGTAAAAACACACATTTAATTAAATTTGTAATTATTGTATTTAAAATATGAATAGTTAATAGTTTTGATTGTATATTATTTTATAATAAGAATAATTTGGACTGTATTTTTAAATTTTACTTATATATTGAATTACCATGTTTTAGAATTTTATTAATAAAAATTGAACTTCATTTTTTTATTTTAAAAAATAATATAATCCTAAGATGATTTATTTTAGGTTTTCTAAGAAAATATTTATACAATAATAGAATTGTATTTACAAATAGGATGAAATCTAAGAAATTAATAGTGTATAAGTATAATAATTTTAAAATATGGTTAATTTTTATACGAATAGGTATGTTTTAAATGTGACTATAATTTTGAAATTTTAATTTTATTTTACTAACCTAGATTAGGTATTTTATAATAAAATAAATACTTTGGAAAAAAATATTTTTTAAAGAATACATATTTTTATTTTGAAATTAATTATATTTACTTTTAAAAATTGAATGCAGTGACATGAATTTAAAATTTTTAATAACTAGTTTTAAATTTTACATTAATTAACAATTTATATCTAGTAAAAATAAAATATATTTACTATTTAAAACCATTATATACTGTGGTGATGTCAAAAATAGAAAAAAATGAGTATCATAGGATGTGATGGGAAATAATGTTAAAACCAAGTTTTTAATTTATTTTGGGAGGTTTCTCTACCCATTTTTAATTATTTAATCAATTAATGATTTACTTTGGTTCCATATTACATATTTAATATGTTCCCCCTTTATATTACTTGGAAATAAGTATAAAACGAAAATCAAACCACTTACAATAGGGTCATCTCATCACACATTAAAAAAATTACTAAAAATTATTTTCTCTCATGAAAATTATCCAATTATACGTCTCCCGGAATAATTTTTTTATAATATTGACCATTGGGAAACTATTAAATACACTATTCAATCCATTTCGTAGGGATCATAACCTCATATATAAAGGTTCTCAGTGGAAGTAATAAATATTACTTGTCATTATTATTCTCATATTTATATATCCAATTTTAATTTCCAAATTCTTATTTAATTACCTATTAATTATTTAGATAATGAATTTTACTATGATTTTTGAATATACATTAATACCGCTTTTCCTTTTTCATAATTATAAATTATATTATAATTCATGCATTGTGTGTAATACAACCACCTTAATTAAATTTGTATAGTTTTCTTAAACCAAAATATATGGATAGTATAATACATGAATTCAACATAAAAAATTAACATATTTATATATTTTTTTTGTTCGTAAAGCAATAATCATTACTACAGATTTATCTAATTTAATTGAAAAATGAAATTAATACCAATGTATCTGTGTGGACTAACGACTCAATGAGATGATTTATTTTTATAATTTGCCATATCATATTACACAAATGGTCTTGTGGTTGAGATTTATGGATAAAGATTACATTTATAATACCATTATGTTTTGGTATAACATATTTCTGAACCTATTGATGATATTATGAACAAAATATTATAGTCAATTAAAAAATTTAAACCAAATGAACTCAACAGAAATATAATATCTTCTTTCAAATAAATGACTATAAAAATTATAATATTTTTATAATAACAAAAAATTATTTAACATCTCTATAATATCCCCAAAATAATATCATTAGTAATTAATTATAAACATATTAAAACTAAACATTATCATAATCATCCATTAATCATGGTGGTTACTTGTTTGGGGTTTCTTATCTATCAACACACACTATACAATAACATGTTTTTAAATTTATATTTGGAGTATTAAGATTAAAAAAATATATTAATCATTAATTCATGTATTAGGGTCTTGTGTTAGCGGAAAGCAGCCCATAATACTACATAACAAATGAGGGTTCAAAAGCCATTGGGTGCAGGATAGAATTTTTGTAATGCTGAACTGGCATGAACTATAATTGGACTATAGTAGTGGTGTGTATAGTATAAGAAAAGTAGCATCGGTGAGCGACACTGTTGTAGTGTAGGGTACTGTAGAAAGTAGTGTTGTAGTGGTGGTACTATAGTAGGGACTGTGTCAACAATGTTACTATTCTGAGAATGGGCCATGTGAAATAAATTTAATGGTCATCATTCCCACTAGGATTTCTGTCCAAATATATTATGTAATAAAGCAGCTTGTTGGGTTGGTTATCCCTTGGGGTGATATGACTTATCATTCAAGACATTGTGTGTGCTGTGTTTTTTTTGTTTACTATCGTCGTACCCCCAAGTACCTTATAGAATTACACATTTATTCCAAAAACTCATTTTGTTTATCATGTATCATCAAAACAAGATGATCAATTATTTAATATTATTTATTTGTAACAATAATTACCTAAAAATAAATTATAACATCAAAAAATGTAAAGGAATATATATTATAAAACATTATAAGATCAAATTATAATTTAATTTCGTAAATATACTGATACCAACAATAATTTTATAAAACAAGATTAAAGTGATAATTAATACATACATATTCTGTTAATAATCGGTAAAACCAACTTATATATACACATAACGACCACAAATAAAGATTACCAGTGGTTATAGTTAATAACAATATTATTGAGTAAATATTTAATGAACATAATTTAATTTTTAAGATTTATGGCGAATTTCCATAACGAATCATAACCGAGGAAAGGATTTTAATCTCAAATTCCTCTTATTGATACATGTTTGTTATTATGGACCTTATTAGATTTATATTGTATTTATACAAACTATTTGATATATAATATCATGAGGTTTATTTTTATATTTTAATGGTGAATTATAAGGACTCTATTTAAAGGGTTCTTGATGATAATATTACTTATGGTTCATGTGTATACATAATCTCAATTATGATCCCATGATACATGATACATTTTAATCACCATATTTATTTTTTATTTTTTTCTAATGATTTTCTATACCATGAATTTTCTAAAACATATTTCATTGTAATTATTGTGATTAAATTTTTATAATGATTATATTTTATTCATATGTCTTTTTTCTAAATTGTTACTTAAATAGTATGTGTTATTGGAAACTCAATTTATATTCATTGATGTATTGTCCCAACCTGGGTGCCACTAAATAGTTCCTTAAATCGATCGGTCACATGACCGCATACATTCCACACCGTATGCCAGAGGCTACTATGTATCATAAAATTATTTAATTAGAATAGTTCATTTTAATTTCTTTGTTTTTTGTATTTTGTGCTACATCAATATTATATTTACATACACAAAAAACATTCATAGATTTTTGTAGACACAACACTATGTTTTGAATGTGTTACATACAATTTCGAGTTCTTTTGATAGAATGAATTTGATAAAAATCCATGGTTAAGTAAACAACTAAATATTAGTATGTTACCTTACAACCTAACTTTTATAATAGTGGTTATAGCCATTAATAATGGAATTCTGAAAATATGGTGACTTGTTTTGTGATAAATTAATTACAAATGAAAATAAAAATCATTTTATATAAAATGAAGATTTTTTTCTAAAAAACTATTAAAATGCATATAACTGTGTTTATAAAATAAAAAAATCACTCATTATGAATTTTATTAATTAAATATATATTAAATATTATTAACATAATTTTTAAAATTCATCTTATTTTTTCTCAATAAATGGTATTAGAAGAAATGCCATTTTTCAGAAAAAATATGTATTTATTAAAAAAATGTAGTTTTGTTTCCTTTTGAGAGAGGACCAATTTTAAATATAGTTTTTCCTACTTTTAAAATTGAAATTCGGAAAGATAAATTACATATTTTAAATAGGTACATAAAAACATTATTTTTGGTAAATATTTTTTATTTTTCTTATTTAATTCATATTTTAATGAATAGTAAAAATATTGCAATTTTAAATCAAATTTGTGTTTTAATATATATAATTTATATTGTTAGTCTATACTGTTAATTGGTTTTTAATTTATTATTATATTATGTTCTTATCTTTAAATCCATATTTTTTTATTTTATTTTATTTCACATTGAATTTTATAAACACATTTCAAACTTTTAGTGGTTTTTAGTTTTTAAGAAGCCTTTTTGTCATTCCATCAATGGGATAAAATTTAATTTATTTTCTACAAATTCATTGATTATTTTTTTAGAAATGGAATCCATGTTTGGAATTATTTGTTCAAAAATATGGTAATATGTAAATTTAATTTGTTTTGGATATTATAAATAGTGATTACGATAAGTTTTATTTAACATGGTTCAAGTTAATTCTAGTAGTTTATGTAACATATTGATATGATAAGGACAATATAATTATCATAACACCATTAGAAATTATATTGGATAAATAAGAATCCACTTTTTAAACATAAGGATCATAATTTACTCATTTAATGGACTTTTATCCATGAAAATCATATAAATATTATTAAAATAAAATAAAGTGACCTGAAAGTGACAAAATTTAACACCTTTATTTTATACAAGTATACTAATTATAATATAGTGATAATCTAACAAAACATTGACAATCAATTTTATCATTAATTTTAATAAAATTATATACATTATTATCGTTTATTTTTAATTTTTAGATATTATATTATTACCTTAAAATAGTATACAAAGATGATGAAAATCTAATTTCATTGATGAAAAATTAATGAATTTTTTTTATTAAAATAATTATAACTATTATAAGAAGAAAAAACTTAACCAAATCACATTTTTCTAGTATATATTGATCAAAAATATCCAATGGTCTGGTTATTGACCAATTGGAATCCCACACTAATGATTATAATGAACATATTAATTTAAATAATGTAGAGTTAATGATATATATTTCATATATTTAATACTACATCATTTTAAATATATATTTAAACAAAAGATATATTATAATATAAATACATTTATAGAGGATTGAAAATTTATCTTCATCATTTTATTTTGTTTATAAAATTTACTGAAATAAATGCACATTAAATAATTAATCAATACTGAACTAGTAATTATTTTATTAAGGGAAATATGAAATGAATGGGATTAAAAATACTTAAATAAAAATAATTTGGGATAATTAATAATAAAAACAAATTTCCAATATTACTTTGTCACTATTGAGACATAATATACTAATTTTTTTATAGGTTATCATATTATATTGACATTATTGAAAATTCATGAAATGAAACGTGTAAAAATTCCCACTATTATTGTTTTTTCAATATAATGGTCTCTTAAATTATATAAAAATCATTAGAAATCAGTAAAAATAAAAAATAAATTTAATATTCAATAAAATTTTATAAATTATTCATTAATTGAATATTTGACCTTAAAATAAAAAACCAAATATATTTAGTTTTTCAAAAGTTGATACCTTATTTAATTGTTAAATAAATAATGAAGTATTAATTAAATATACAATGTTTTAATTGGAATAAAATCATGTTTAAATTTTGTTGAATTATGAGACTAAAATATTATAATATCTTATAATAGAATATATATCATTTTCGAGGTATTTGGGTAGATTCTTAAATTATTAAAAATAAAATTTTTCATAAATTCCAAAAGTGCCCCAAACAACAATTATAAAAGGGAATATACTCCATTAAACATCCTCACAAATTTGAGGAATGAATCTCAAACAACCTCTTCCAATTTCTATTATAAACATACCTAGTCACATTTTAGAAGTTCTCGTCTTCTCAACATACCTACTCCATAGTTCTTAAGAAGATATTTAGAGAGTGATCATCAAAGAAGAGGTAACTTCCTTACCATCTTTCCAAAATTATTTATTCATATACATCATTTTATTATTTTGTATTCATTTATAATATAATAAATCATGTAATAATTTTATTTATATATTGTATAATATTTATTGAACAACCATATTATTTCTTCTATCCAACTAATGAAATAACACAATCACCACGTGTGCACACGCATGGACTAACATCTTGACACCATTGTGTAATCTATTTTTCGTCACTACATTATATGGATGGTTATAATGTGGGAATAAATTGACATATATTATAATTATAACACAATATTTATTCTATAATAACATTTATAACATTCACATCCTTAATTATTAAAATTATAGAAATGATAATATCGATGGAGCGTATGTACGGACTATCGTCTCCACAATGTGTTGAGATTCATTTTCCATATTCCAACATTCAATTTTTATTAAATAAATGTATATAATAAATAAATATGATAAATAATAATATTATTCAATTATTTAAATGATAAATTTTAAGCCTATAAATAATATACTAGACTTACAGGACAAAACATGCCTAGAAAGGAAGAAACAATTAACACCCAAAAGAAGCATTATGATTAAATATAATTAAACAGATGATAATATGATCATTTATGATATAATTAATATATATATGGTTCAATAATAAGACATTAATATTATTTAGTCAATTATAAATGAGTTTTTGACCTATAAAAAGGAACTTTGACTTAAGGTAAATGAATTTCATTTAATTTCTTTATTTCATAGTGATCCATGATTTATTCACCACTTTTCCTTTTGTGTGGTGTACATACTACCCATGAATATATATTTTTAATTTTTTACATTAATATCTGGGTATTTAGATAACCTATTTCTGATATCTATTTCATGGGGTTTTACATTTTCGATGTACTAAATCAGTAAGGTATTATTTGTCATAATTATATTTCTTTAAGACACATGTTTTGTTATTAAACTATGTTCATATAAAAGGTGTATATATGTCCACTTAACATGTTATATCAGAAATATCATTCATTCAAATATATTATAAAATTATGTCATTATTATTATTTCATGGTGATTGTGATTCAAATATTTCAAAGTGGTATAAGGCACTTTAAAAGAAAAAATAATTTGTTCATTAAGAAATGTTCTAAAAACAAATCATATAATTTTCAAGGAAAATGATAATAAATAAAATTTTAATTATCTAATTTGTTCCATTATATATTTTCAAATATCATTTCAAATGGATATTTATTAAAAAAATATTTTGTTCTCGAAGGCATTTTTCAATGAAAAAGGATTATATTCCTCATGAACAATTTTGATGAGTTCTCTCGAAATTTATTTTCATACAAGACCATGTTATTTGTTATTACATTGGTTTTATTGTGGATTTGAACTATTGAAAAACTATTATTCTCTATGTTAATGGTTTATATTATTTTGTAATGGTACTTATGAATATTTTTTATTTTACACGTGTCATGCTATGATAAAATGTTTTATGAAACCCTTTTATTTTCATGGGTTATTAATGAATTATTTCCTGGTGGAAAAAATAAGAATTATTTCATTATTCGATTTGTGGGTCCTATATATCTCTAAAATGCATTGGGTACTGATTTATATCTCATGAAGTAGACATAAATCGAACGAAAAGAAAATATGTTTCAGTAATATAGGGATGTAGCGGCAAATAAATCATGTTCCATTTTACATGGCTGGAACCAATTGTTAAATTGGTTCAAAATAGGTATTGGTCCAATATTATTTCATTGGTAGCGATTCATTATCAAATATGTAAATAACAAAATATTCTTATATTTCTACCACAAATTCCAGGTATTATTCATATGTAATGTTTTTAGGGCTTATGTTGTTCATTTCTATATAATTAATTTCTTAAAGACATCAATTCATTATACCATGACTCCATTTTATAATATAGTATATGTAGGGTTTGATATTTTTCAAATATGATTATGTTCTCATAACCTTATTTCCATGTTTATTCTTACATATCTCTCTTGATAACCATTACAGAGCATTTGAGATCACCATTTTTTATGTATCTTGTCCCTAGGTTAATATGAAATATTTTAAATGAGATTTATCATTAATTATTTCACATAGATGATGTTTATGACCAAATATAAAGTCTCAAAATATTTTAATAGTGGTATATAGTGTATTTTTATTTATGAACCATTTTTTATAAACCAATGAATATAAGTGTTGGTCTCAATTCTCTAAAACTCGAAATCAAAATATCTTTGGTTATGTATGTGATTCATTAAATTCATTTTTATGTTTTATGTTATGATGGAAAAAATTGTACAAAATTTGTAAATATTCTTTCATTTGTGATGTGCCTGGATGTGTAGATTATGGGCTATTACATTTGGTATCCAAGTATGGTTTAGAAAACATTAGAGACTATAATTAATCCTTATTAGTTATTAATACCATCTTGGAATTATTATTTTTGGGTTGAACATAAGATCAGTGAGTTTTAATCCCCCTTGTAGGATTGAGGTTATGAAATTTTACAGTGACTAACAATATTTTAGTGATATTTAGTTTTTAGTTAATTATGGGTTATTTCATTTTTGGGATTCAAAATGAAATGTATGATCCAATTTTTTTGTTAAAATATGTTTTGTTTAATTATTACAATTTTATCACTATATGGGAATGAGATAATAATTATTTTGTTTTTGGAAGAGGACAACCTGTAGAAAGGGAGACAATCTATCACATCGGACAGAGCTGTGGGAATCGAACATATATCCAAATTGAGACAAGGGTTTATCACCTACCACTAACGTATGTGATGTCTCAAGATAGAATGAATTTTTTAGGTCAAAAAGGTTATGTAATTTGTATAATTATATTTTTAGGACTTATGTTTAATCAATTGGATATCATTATTTTTGGAAAATGATTTATGTTTTAAGAGATAAATATTTTTTTGGATGACGTTCATTGTAATGGGAACATTATAGGATTATGAAAAATAAAATACTATTGGATTTTTAATTGATGAGTAATGGTATAATTAAATTTTGGAAGAATATATGATTTTAATTGTATAATTGTGAAGAATAATGTTATTTATGGAAATGATTAACTTATCATAGAAAATATATGTGATTAGGTTAATTATTGTTTTTATATGACATTGATAGTGGTTGACATTAATTGGAGATAAATTTTAAAATATATCTTGATTTATTATGTGCTCAATTTAATTTAAATTTTTGGTTTAAATCATATTCTATAAATTATCGATGGTAGTTATTTTTTAAATGGTCCTTATAGACCATTGGGTAATAATGTTAAATTTTATATATTAAATTTGATTTTTATCACATAAGGTTTATGATTTATAGGAATTATATTCTCATATACTAACCATTTTGGTTAATGTAACAAGATATGACAAATATATAGTTAATAATATAAGGTAATTTGATTCATTACAATTTTATTCTAGTACATTTTGTGTGAAACATTAATCTCGAATACTCATCATTAAATATAAAGGATGAGTTTGTAGTGGAAATTTATTATGTAAATAAATCCTAATTTCAGTGTAAAAAATTTATTTTATGATCATAGTATAGGTAGTAATATAATTCCTCTACACAATTAGAATGGTCTTAAAATGTATTTCCATTTAATTTTTCTCCTACGAAAACAATGAACATTTAACCCATCACAAATTTATTGTTTATTGATTATTAACTTTCACTAATAATGTTTTCTATCAATATCCATCAGAACATGATGGTTAGTTTTTTTCATCCATATCCATGTTTTTCTACATAAACCCCTATATGAAATTATCACAGGAGACCATTGTACTTAAATTTCATTAATTTAAAATTATATTATTATTAATCATTCTTTTGATGTGGTATATTATTATTTTACAGCCCCGATTAATTTTGAGGGACATATTCATTTAAAGGGTGGTAGAATGTAACACCACTATATTTTAAGAGATATATTGTTATTAATTTAATTTAACTATTTTGTTGAATGATAACCCAAGATAATGCTAAACATCATGAAAAACAATCTTATATTGTTGTATATGAAACACTATACTTGTGTTCTGTTGCAAACAATTTTGAGTTCCTTTGATAGAATTTAATTTTGGAGAATTAGAGTTTAAGAGAACAACAAAATATTATTATGTTACCTTATATCCTAACAATTATAAAAGAGGTTATGAATAATATTAACTAAATTACAGAAATATTATTAATTATTTTATTATAAAATAATTATAAATGAAATTTAAATACTTTTTAAATAAAAGGAAATGTTATTATGAATAACAAAATAAATACAAATAAGTGAGTTTATAAAATTACAAAATCACAAAAAGTGATTTTTGTTTAATGACATAAATGTGTAAAATATTAAATATAATGCTTAAAATTCATCTTATATGTTTTCTAGACAAGATATTAGAATGAACTTTTTTTTGGATAAAATAATTATTTTTTAAGAAATTCAATATGGAACACATGTGATGGAACAAAAAATTTAAATTTACATTTGATGAATTTATAAATATAATTTGAAAAAAAATTATTATTTTTATATAGGTCATGAAAAACTTTTTTGGATAAATTTTATTTTGTATGAATGATAACATTTATATTTTAATTAATGGTGAAAAATAATACACTTTATTTGAAAACTACATTTTCCTCTAATAATATATAAGGATAAATTAAAATTTTAACTGGGTTTGAAGAATAAATATATTATGTTATTATAATTTAATCCAAATTTTTTCATTGTATGTAATTTCACCATGAGATTTATTATAAACCCAATTTAATCTTTTGAAGGGTTTTACTATATAAAAACCTGTAATATCATTCCCACAATGAGATTAATTTTAATTTAATTAGTGTAACATCTATTATTCAAATTTTGAAAATGTTATTCAATATTTTGAATTCTTCAGTCTAATTTATGTTAATAAGGTTCTTTTATTTTTTAGATACTATAAATAGTAACAACAGTAATTTATATTCAACTTCGTCAATGATAAATATTGAAATTTAGGTACCAAATGAAAATGGTAAGGAAAATTTAATTACCCTATATCTTTAAAAAATATCTTTTGATGAGTTAAAATAAACCTTTTACAAACAAGGATATTAACTGACTAATGTAATGGAATTTTATTGACAAAAATGATATAAATCATATTAAAATAAATAAAAGTGATAAAATGTCACCCTCATAGATCTTATAAGTATAAGAATTTTAATATAGTGATAAACATGATAAAACAAAAATAATGAATTTCCTATAAAAATATAATGAAATTATCTAGATCATGGTAATTTACTTATAATTTTTATACATTATATAATTACATTAAAAGGATACAAATAGTTATAGAAATATTATTTAATTGAAAAATAATCAATTAATGATTCTTAAAGAAAAATATAAATAACCGTTTTAAGACTTAAAAACATTAAAATATATTATTTGTCAAGTAAATGTCGACCATAAAAATACAAGAGTCGAGTTATCGACTAATTGGAACCACAGAGAGTAGATTATGGCATTTATATCATTTTAATTAATGTTGGGTCAATGTTGTCACTTCTGTATTTTTAATACTACATAATTTTTTATATTGGGATTAACAAAAGATAAATATGACTAAAAATACTCCAACATAATCTAGAAATACTATATTTTTCAGGGTGTTTTATTTTTTATTTTTAGTGAAGAAATTTTTATTAAATAATTAAACAAAACGGATGTATTAATTATTTTATTAAGGGAAATATCAAATGAATGGTACTAAAAATATTATAATAAAAATAATTATGGATAATTAATATTTCAAATAATGTTTTATATAATAAAATGAACCCATATATAAATAATAAAATATTTTTTAGGATATAATCTTTTCTGTGTATTTTTATAAACCCATGAAATGAATAGTGTCAATATAGACAATATAGATATTTAGTCAAAATAATGTTTTATTAAATAATTTAAAAATAATAACACTTAATTAAAACTAAAAACTAATATTAATATTCTATAAATTATTATAAATTATTCACTTATTTATTTTTTTAAAAAATAAGTATAATTAAAAACACTTTATTTATGAAATTTGTTAACGTAGTAGAAATTGAAAAAGATATTATAAAATAATTTTAAATAATAAGATATAAAATTTCATCAAAACATGTATAAATTTTATTTCATGATTATATTAAATATTTAAATTATAATATACTTAAAAATATATAATTTAATTAGAACATGTATGGAATTAAATATTATTATAAGTTTGTTGTTTTTTAAATTTCAAAATTACCCCTGACCTTAATTATAAAATGGATCCTCCTCCCTAAAATATTCACAGCAATTAGAGCACGTAAGCTAAAAAAATCATAAAATATCCAAAATTATTATACCTTGTCATATTTTAGATGTTATGGAATTCTCAAAAAACCAACTCTATTGTTCATAAGGGAAGGTTTAGATAGAGATCGTTGGAGAAGAGTTAAATTCCTTAACGGCGTTCCAAAATCATTACTTATTATACTTCTTCTTATATTTTGTACATTATAATAAAATAAATTTATTATTAACCTTATTCTGATATGTAATTATGGTTATGTAACTACCATTTCCAACTTCTATCCATCCTATTTAAAAACAAAATCTCCCCATGTGCTTACACACAACCTACCACCTCTACACTATGGTGTAACCTATTTTTCATCACCACTTTATTTGGATCTGTATAATTATGGATGTAATAGAATTAAATAATAATTATAACAAGGTTTTGACTTTGAATGTATCGTATATACCATTCCCATCAACAATTATTACTATTAAAGAAATGCCACTATCGTTTGTGTGTATCTTCGAACTACATTCTCAAGGACACAATGAGATTCATTTTATTTGTTCACCATTAACTAAATTTATATAATGAATAAATATGATACATATTTCCTGAGTTACATTTATGAAATAATTTAACTATATCCCAAGACAGTTATGATGGATTATATGGGAAAACATTCTTAGAAGTGATTAACCAATTAACACCCTAAAGAAGAGTAATAATGAAATATTTTCAAATGGAATATAATATGATCAAATTTGATACCATAATTATAATTATTGTTCTATAATAATTCAATAACTTTTTTTAATTAAAATGTACAGTTGATTTTGAAATGTATAATGGAACCCCAAACTCAGGTAAGATAATTTCAACATAGTTTTTTATTTCCTTGAGATACGTGCTTTATTCACCACTCAATTATTTGGTGTGGTGCACATACTAGCCATGAATGTTTTCTAAACCAATTTATTTTAATTAAATAGTATTTACATAAAAATAATGTGATATTGATATCATGGGGTTTTGGGTTGAAAATGTTTCCAAATTGGTAATGTAGCCTTTCTCTCAATTTTTTTCCTTTTAGAGACATGTTTTTATATACCTATATTCTTATAGGATGTCTATATAATTCAATTTTACATTTTATATATGAAATATCATTCCTTCCAAGATATTACAAAATTATTTTCTTTTTATTTGTTTATGGGGATTTTGATTCAATTGTTTTAAATTCATATGTGAAACTTTGAAATGTTTGAAGATTATTTTCCTCAAGAAACGTTTTCTGTTATGATGTCTCTAATTATATGTTTTGAATAATATAATATAATAATTTTTTTAAAAAAATATTTTATGTTCAAAGCAAAAAAAAATTATAGAAAAATTCTTATTTCCCTTAAGATATATTTTAATGAGTTCCCTCAAAATTATTTCCCCATTAAAAACATGTTATAGGATGTAACTTATTTATTTTTTTGGATATGAAGCAATGAAACCATAACTATTATTTTTTTAATGGAATAAATTTATTATTGATTAGTATTTATGATTTTTGTTTTTTTACATCAGTTATGATATGTTAAAGTGATTTATAAAACCCATTTCATTTCTTGTGTTATGAATGATCTATGTTCTTGTGGAACACATAATAATGATTTAATTATGGTATGATTGGGACCAATATAATAATTCAATGAATTGAGTAAATATTTAAATATCATGAGATAAGAAAGACTATAATAGAAAGTAAATGAGGTTTAGTAATACAATGTTATAACTACAACTAAATCCGGTTTATTAATCCATGGCTGGAAGGATGAGTGAACTCAGTACCATATTGGTATTTTTAAACTGTGATGGCCTTGGTAATGATGACTTGGTAACAATCTAAATCATTTTATGTTAATATTTTCATACAACAAATTCTATTTCTATTTTATATGTCATGATATAGTTGATTTTGTTCTTTATTTTCTTATGAAAAATGTCTTATAAAATTAATTAATTTATTCCATGTGTCTTTTTTATGATCTTTTATATGTTATGATATCGTTGATTTTGTTCTCTAGAACTTATATTAATGTTTATGCTAATATATATCTCTTGTTTACCCATATTGAGATTTTTATCTCACCCATTCATATGTTTCTTTTCCTCGAGATAATAGGGAAGTTATAAAATTAGTTTTTCCTAAAAGTATTTCATAAGGATATTGTTGATGGAAAAATTTCAAATAAGAAAAGATTGACAAAGTGTGAGATAGTGTGATTTAATAAACTAGTTTTTTTTTGAAAAAATGTTTCAATGACGTTTTCCTAATTCTTTAAAACTTTATACCTCAAAGGACCTTGGTATGTAAGTGATCCACTATTTTTGTTTTGATGTTTACAGTTTTTTATAGAAACTTTTGGGTCACATTATTAAATTTCATAACATTAGTGAAACATATGGAAGTACGGATTCTAGGATATTACATAGGAACTAGTAGAAATGGTGTTATATCAATCATGGGGATATTATACATTATTTTTCAATGTATCACAATATAAGAAATGAAATTAAAAATAACCAAAATATATAACCAATAACAAAACCAACAATTAGAACACGATAACTGGAACATTAAATACTATACCCAAACTAATCAATAGATATATCAGGCCGAGAATGTTTAAATATTCTTTTTGAAATCCCCAAAATAAATAGACATTGAAAACATAAAGTATGGTGTCAATTCTAGGTCTATTTCCCTCATCTATGCTCCACCCCAACCCATCCATCAAACATAGGGCCATTTCCTATATCAATTCACCCATCCATGAAATCTATTTACCTTTCGATCAGGCAGCCCATGTAGGGTGTGAGAAAAAATAAGTAGACCACAACAAACAATGTCTATAATCATATATAATCTATAATTTATTATGAAGATTTATAAATAATAAAATACAAACAATAAATTGAGTAGTTAAGTTTATTATGTTAATATTTATTTAACCCCATAAATTGTGGGTTACCAAAGACACATGAACTCACAATAGATTCTTCATCATGTTCTATAGTATGAACAATATCACGATACTATGGTTATCCTTTATCATTTCAATTCAAATTATGTAATAGTAAATTTGAAGCATAGTATAAAGCCAACTCAAGGGTGTAAAACATCAGTTCTAACACCCAGTGGTTATTTAGTGCCTCATTACCTATTAAAAAAAATTAATAATAACTATGGTATTTTGATGAAATAGTCTATATCCCACAAATTTATAACAATATGGTCTTTTGATGAAACAGTTCCTGCCACACACACATATATTTATTTAACAGTATTTGATTTTGAAGTAGTAGTCCATCCCCACCAACTTAAATAACATATATCAAAATATAACATAAATACCAATATCACATGTATCAATATATCACATTAATCACCAACCTCACACGTATCACAATGTCACATGTATCAAAATTTAAAAAACATCAAGGTTAAGCATTATTGACATCCTTTTCAAACATTCTTTGCTAACTGTAAAATATCAATTAGGAATCTATTCCATGTTTAACAAAATAATTTACATTGAATAATATGAAAAATATCACTATGAAACCATTAATGATTATTTATTCTTATAAATATTTAACCAATTTAACATAATCCAACAATTACACAATCTATATTTTCAATTTATTCATACCACGTTAATTGTCTAATTACAAAACCGTTATTTGACCGACTCAAAATATAATTAATCAATCCATTTCACATCACATATTTCCATTAATTATTTCACCAATTAATTTGTTCAAATGTAAAATCACAATATCACATTAATTGGTTGATCAATTAATTATTCCATTTCCACCATCAAAATTTATAATTAATTAAATCTCCAATATATTAATTCAATTCTAAAATCACAATATCCCATTCAAAAATTAATTATTTAATCAATTCAATTACATATTTAAATTCCCCCAGTTTAAAATAAATCATTAACACATGTAAATTAATTCGAATCAATTATATTGTTAATATAATCTAAAAATTAAGGAAATTTTAAATATCACAATTTCATAAGCCTTAAATAAATCAGGTCAATGATATTATAATTTTGACCTCATAACTCAGGATTAATGATGAAGATTTACCAATAGATATACCCAATTTGAAGAAAAAGAATAAAAACCACTATGAATAAAACAATCTATATCAAATACCTGGATCTAAGATAAAAAAATTAGATAAATATAACCCTTGATCTATGTCCATAAATAATAGAGGAATATATCCCCTCATAAAATGTATGACCGATGTAAAAGCATGAGGAAACAATATGGGATGAGATACTATAACTAAGTGAGGTGCCATTATTCACTATGGGAATCATATACCATATAAATAAGGTCATGAACCTTGGAAATTCTTCCAAGAACATCTATAAATGAGATTAATTAGTTGGGTCCATGTCAGTTCAAATTGGGGTAATGGTTAGGGGTTTTGGTTTTTTTAAATCTAATCTATGGACTAATGAAATTAATATGAATGGTATCCTAGGAATGGGAGGATGGTTTTCCAAACAATGAACCTATTCTATGGGGGTATGGTATGGTTACTTCTAAATGGGGTAACGGTTTGAAAATCGGTGTTCCACACATTAGAATCCATTCTGCGTGGAACTATTTGGGAAAATTCCATGCATACTGTGTGCTACCCCCAAATCTAATTTTCTTCAATTTCACCCAGAAACTCAATAAGGTAAACCCATATTATAATTACCTAAAAAATGAACAAGGGTGCCTATAATTGAGATTAAAAAATGTAAAAAAGCTTCAAGATCATGAACTCCCCATCTTTAAAATTGCTTATCCTTGAGATATACTAAAAATAATATTTACAATTCATATGTAATAATTTTGGTCCACTAAGACCGTAAATGTAGTTCTCACACCAATAATTCCTATAATACATGCCATTCATTTCATAGTACAGTAACTCTCGACACAAACTTTCCCCTGCCAATATTTCCCACTGTTATCCAACACACATATCAAAAGTTTCTCATAGGATGCATTAGTCTTATGAACAACATCATCAACATCTATCCAATTATAAGGGTCGGGGTGATATCATCAAATCTATGACATGTGTAAAAATCTTTAGTATAAATATACCTTTGTGGGGGAAATAATGGGTACACCACTATTTTGACTCTCTCAACATCCTTAAAAAGTCTAACTATCCAAGGTGATTTATTATCATATCTCTAAGTTTGATGGTGCCGTAATCTAAGAGACATCCCAAGAAATGAACAATCACCGTTTGTAAAAATGTGGCTTCTTCAATGACAATCCCCATATGAATTTTATGTAATATTAATCATATCCACACACATCTGAATCAGTTAAACCTACTCTGATGTATTTTGAATGACATGTGGTCCCAACTTCTCTTACTCACCTTCTTCCAACCATTATAGAGTATATCTATATGGATTAACATAATGTTCCTAATTTTTCTCCATCACTATATTATATTGATAGCTATTTTAATTGAAACACTACACCAAATCATGGTGATTCACCCAGGACTCATCAATGACTAGGAGATCCACAAGAAGCATATACTCAAGAACCTATATCGTACACACAGACCCCTATCTATTTTTTGGTGTAATTTGATTCTCAATAAATAATATGTAACAAGGAACATATACAATCTATTGCAATAGAATGTAGTAAAATATGAGTGATGGCTAGAAACAACACTTTGTGTCCCTCTATGGAGATAGACTATTTCTCAAACATACATTTATCCCAACAGATCCACTAAGTGGGTATATCATATAGGAAATAAATGTTATAAATTTGTCAAATGGTCTAAAATCACCCAAATAGATTCATTCTTCTGAGGTGTTCTCACAAGACCCACTAAAATCTATAATAATTTCAAACCACATCCATTTCAGAAAAATCAACAGATGTAGTAATCCCATGGGTGTTTGATGCTCAAACTTTACCGTTTGATAGTTATATCATCTTTTCACAAACCCTTTTATCCCATTTTTTATTCCTAACCACCAATAATATTGTTATATGTCACAGTTCATTTTGGTCTCACCTAGATAAACTAACCACTTTGAGGCATGATATTCATGAATACATGATTCCCTCTTACACATAGGTAGAATGATTTGATTCATAACATAGATGGTCCTATAAGAACTCGAATCTTCTTTTCATTTATGTTTTCCTTTTTTCTGGTGTTTTTGAGGAAATGTGGAGTTTCTTGAAAATTTGAAGTACATGTCATGCACTATTGAGGTACATGGAATGTGCTTTCCCCCTTAGTCACATTAGCTATTAGAGGTGGAACATAGTCTTAAGTGCGGTGCACTGCTTGGGTTTATTTGTAGCCCCCAGAACGAGGACGTTGTGCTCTAAGGGGGGGGGGGGGTTATTGTACCACCCCCAAATTATATACGGTTATATTACTAAATGATATGACTCATGTCAACAAGGTGCACCTTCCATTTCCGGAGTCTGCCTAATTAGAACTCCAAAGTTAAGCATTCTTGGCATCGAGTAGGGATCAGGTTGGGTGAGCAACTGCGATGTTTCCCAGGGTTTGTGTTAGTGAGGAAAAATCACCCTAGAAAGGGCATGTGTTGGCTGGTGGGGATAATCGTTTGTCAAATGACCCGTTCGGGCATGTGGGTGGGTCCCAGGATGGGGACCATCTGTCTGCGGGGAAACTGGGGGTACTTGGTGGGACATGACCCGTCAACCATGTTATTGGTGGAGTGTATGTCCTATCAATGGGACCCAGTTTTTACATTAAAGTGGTATTAGATGCGTTCTTTTCTTTTTGACTTACTGTTTTTCCTAGATTAGTGATCAGGATTGGTGAACTTCTGGTATATTTTCCAAGGTGTGTGTTAATGATGAAAAATCACACTGGGAAGGACATGTGTTTATCTTTGGGGATAATAGTTAGTCAGATAACCCGTTCGGGCATGTGGGTGGGCCCCAGGGTGGGGACCGCGTGTCTGGGGGGAAACACGTGGTACCTAGCGGGCTAGGACCTGACATCCATGTTAAAGGTGGGGTGTATGTGTTGTAACTGAGACCCAGTTATTACAGTAAATTGGTATCAGATGCGTGCTATTCTTCTTGGCTTACAGTATGGAGCCTATAGGAAGGGATAAGACAGAATTGGAACTTGGTAATAAGCTAGGCCCGGGAGTAGCAAACCCATGTATAGGTAAAATTTAATCTACCTAATTTATTGCAATTTTTAGGTTTTTCAATTTATTAAATTAATTTTATTTTCTCCGTTGGTGATTCAAATGGTTTGTGATGTTATTTTTAATGTTATTGAGGTTTTATTTCTGTTTCAACCCGATGATATGAGGGTATTCCATTTCATGCATCATATAGGCACTTGCTATAAATCACATATCATGCATTCTTTCCATTCCATTTAGGTTGCATTATCAATTGCATATTGTTATGATAGATGTTGTGCTAGATATGCATGTTGTTTTGATAGATGCGTTTATAGAATTCCTTCTTTTGATAGAGTATTAAATTTTGAATTTTTTGGTTGAATGAACGCCAAAACCTGGATATTAAGGTGTTATGGTCCCTCCCAGACCAGAATATGTGGATTATGACACTGTTATCCTTGTTTATAACATGTATATGATTCCAAGATTCGTGGGATGTATGAGACCTCACTAATCTAAATTGGGCACTTTAATGTTCTTTTCACTATTTTTCTGGGTTCCCGAGTTGTTTCTGAGGCTTACTGTCCGGAAAACCCCAGAATACGCGTTGTTTAATGATGAATAAATTCCATATGTTCTTCTATTTGGGAAGAATGTTTTTTATTAAGTACATGTAATGTACTATATGTACAAGTCATGTAGTCTCTATGTGTGTCTCAGACTGTGTGGGATAGGAAATGGGGTTTGAAATCATTGGTAGGACATGTTCTGTACTGGATGTACATGCTGGGTTGTAGAACTGTGTAACTGACCATGTTACTAACAACACGAGTCGGTTGAGTGTTTTCTAATATACGTCGTGTCCATTTGAAACATTTCCTCTCATGTAAAATGAGTGTCCGGCCCTGTCAAAGAAAACATAGGTTAGAAAAATCTCCTAGTATACGCCTTATCTAGCACTAACACACCATGTAGAGTCCATCGGGTAATTGGAAATGTCGCTAAAAACATAGGTTAGTGATGTTCGTCTATTACATATCGTGTCTGGAATTATCATGTCGTGTAGTCTTGTTCTAGGGGAACCATGTGTCTTAGCCGTGTAGAATAACTCATGTAGGGGATGAGACGTCATGTACATGTCGTGTGTTCAGAAAACATTCCATGTCTTTGGGGTGTTACATGACCTGAGTTGGAGGGACTACACGCCCTTGTGAAAAGGATTAACGGAACATGTATTATAGACATTATACACACCATGTATTCATGTTTTGAAAAAAATTGACTGATTTCTTTCTATTTTTTCCTTTATGAAATTCTAGGTTTCAGTACCTTTTAATATTAATCTAAGGTGTTCCCTTGACCTTGTAGAGTCATGCAACCAAGGAATCCACTGGTTGTATGCTGAATATAGGGAAATGATTAGACACCAGACATGGCTGATCAGGGACTTCCAGTAGATCCTATAGTTGTTCCATTCTTGGAACCTACTATCATTCTAGACAGAGGTGCTGATGCATAGTTCTGAGAGGGCTTTATGATGTTTATAAAGACCCTCTTAGGAGTAACGCAACATGTCCCTTCTATGTTAGAGTTTACGTGGATTTTCTAGTAACAATATCTTCACACATTCACAAGAGAAAGGGGACCCCAAGCTGCAGTGTCATGGTTGGATTCCATGCTGTCTATCTTCGAGCATCTGGAGACACCTCCAGAGAGGAGGATGAAGATTGCTATGTATATGTTTTATGAATCCACAATGAGATGGTGTAATGTGATCTCACATGCTAGATTCCAGTAGCTTATGGTTTGGGATGAGTTCCAGCGTGTCTTCTATAACTACTTCTACCAGGAGACACTGAGGTCCAATTGAGCCCGAGAGTTCATAATTCTAGAGTAGGGTACTCTTTTCGTTTTGAAGTATTCTTCTCACTTAATAAAGTGGTAGTGCTTCACACACATTCTAGGAGGTGATGAGTTATTCCTAGTCCAGAAGTTCAAGGATGGTCTTAGGTACGACATTCGATCGTAGGTGAATATCATCATGTTGACTTCCATCACATCTATAGTCAACCAGTCTATGATTACAGAGTAAAATTTGAGGGATTCTGAGGTTGTGATCTAAGGTGGTTCGACGTCCGGTGTTTGTATCCCTCCTACTAACTGTATGAAGCTCCGTAGGGGGTCATTTCACGGTGATCCAAGGAGGCAAGAAACTTCTTCTGGTAGCCAGGTGGTTTGATACTAGGGTAGGAAGAGAGGGCGTATGAGGCCACATTGACCAAGAGACCCAGTGGAGTGCTGATCTTACAGTAAGATGGGTCATCATCATTGTTTATGTCAGATCTTTTCACCAGTAGCTGGTGACATGGGTTTTTCTATGACTCCCCATACAGGAGTAGCACCACCAGTATATCATCAGTCAGAAACCCATTGTTCATATGGATATTTAGGCTGAGGTGGAGGTCACAGCCATGGAAGTTAGTCACTTGTATTTCAGTGACAACCGGGTGGATCAATTCAGAGTAGTCAAGTATGGACACAAGGCCACAATGAAGATCATATTTTTACATTGTAGTAGACCCAGCTGGAGTAGGTACCCGGACCCTCTACAGTTCGAGGTACAATTTGTTTCCTCAGTATTAGATTCTTCTCTTTTTGATACAGGATCATTCCATATCATTATATCTATTATTTTGTGGATATAATTGGGCTCTGTATATTTTTTTCTACTGATATCCTGACACTAGAAACTTCCTAGTGGACTAGAACAACTAGTGTACTATAGTGCTAGTAGTTCCCTCTTGAGGTTTGTGGGTGTCAATTCTTATGGTACCTTTTTTGTCCTAGAGATTACAGGCAGTGACGTCATTCTCGGAATGGACTAGCTAGTTCCCATTAATGAACGTATTGATTTATATCATTTTAGGGTGAGTTTCACATCACCAGAGGGAGGATCGTTTCTTAATAAGGGAAAATGGGATGTCCAGGCGAGCAGAACGGGACCCGAGCATCATGGGTTGGGAGGAGTTACAACCTAGATTTCTAGTCTTTATCTGGATGACTAGGGGACTTCCAAAATCGACTTTCCTACAACGATCGATCATTTCAGGGATGTCTTTCTAATGGTTGTTCTAGGTTCGCCTCCAGAGCATGAGCTTGACTTTTCTAATGAGCTCTTTCCTAGAGTAGCACCAGTGTCCCTTCATCCTTATAGGATAGCTACACCAGAGCTGCTAGAGCTCAATAAGAAGTTTGAAGAGTTACCAGTAAAGGGTATCACTAGACCTAGTATGTATCCTTAGGGTTCACCTGTCCTGTTTGTAAAGAAGGAAGATGTTACCCTCATACTTTGTGGGAATTATTTGAAGTTGTACCAGTTGACGTTCAAGAACTGATATCCATTGCCGAGGATTTATGATCTCGTTGATCTGATTCATGAATCTTGGGTGTTCTGGAATATTGACTTGAGATCCTATTATCATCAGTTTCATGTTATGCCATTAGATGTACTTCTTATAGCCTTTCAGATCAGGTATGGTCTATATGAGTATGTGGTTATGTCGTCCGGTCTCATTAATGCACCTGCATTTTTCATGGCATTGATTAACCGAGTGTTCCATCTGTACTTGGATTCTTTCATGATAGTCTTCATGGATGATATATTGGTGTACTATCACATTATACATGACCATGACACTCATCTTTAGATCATTTTGAATACACTGAGAGAGCATCAATTATATGCTGAGCTCTCTAAATGTCAATTTTCAATGAACCAAATTCACTTCTTGGGTCATGTTATTTCATAGGAAGGATTATTATTAGACGCAGAAAAATTGATAGTAGTAGTTTCCTGGGGGCATCATAATAATGTCTTCTAGGTACAGAGTTTTTTAGGGCTCATGGGTTACTACAATCATTTTATACAGGACTTTTCCCACATAGCAACAACACTGATGGGCCTAACTATGAGGGGTGATGCGTACTTATGGTATGATTCATGTGAGTCACCCATTAAGGATCTGAAAGGGAAGTTGAAATCAATACTGATACTAGTATTTCCAGATCTATGAAAAAGCTATACTGTATAATATGACGAATTAGGTATTGTGTTGGGAGCTGTGCTTATACAAGGAGAATGAGTCGTTGCGTATGGTTCTCGGCAGTTGAGGCCACATGAGAGGAACTACCCGACACACAATATCAAGAATGATGTAGTAGTTCATTCTTTAGGATGTTGGAGACACTACCTGTGGGGAGATCATTTTGTGGTTTTCACCAACCACAAAAGTTTCAAGTATATATTCACTCAGTGTGACCTAAATTTGAGATAGTGAAGGTGGGTTGAGTACATTCAGTATTTTGACATTGAGCTTGCCTTCATGCATGGGAAAGGAAACACAGTGGCTAATGCACTAAGCAGGGGAGTCAGATAAATGCAGTTTAGGAGGATATCTATGAGTGGAAGCTTACGGCTCAGTTCTCTGAGATGCATTTAGAGGTGCACGATTGGTAGGGGAAGACATTTCTTTCTTCTGTAGTTTTACCTCTTATCTTCTTGATCGAGTGAGAATAAGGAAGCTATCAGATTCTGATGGCCTAGTACTATGGGAGAGTCTATCAAGATAGGACCATATTTCTCTATGGACAATAGGCAAGGAAGAGATCTTTCATTTTCATGGCCCCATGTGGATTCCAACAGACATACGTGAGGAGCTGATGAGAGACATTAATTCCTAGGTTTGGGCATTTCATCCTAGTATTACAAAGATGTGTCGTGATATACACCATATGTATTGGTGGCCATTTATGGAGATAGATGTATTGGGGCTCGTCGTGAGGTGTTCTACCTATCAGTAACTGAAGGTGGAGCATCAGCGACCAGTAGGGATTTTTTAGCAGTTACACATTCATGGGTGGAAATGGAATGATGTCGTGATGGACATCATGATGGGTTTACCAAGGTCACCTCTATGGAATGATGTAGTTTTGGATTCAATTTATATACCCATAAATGTTTCTCACTTCTTACTGATCAAAGATACCATTAGTGTTGATGAGTTGAGAATGTTGTACATCCGATAGATTTTGTTTTTACATGCATTTCCACACTCCATTGTTTTAGACAGGGATTCCCATTTTACTTTTCATGTATGGCAAATATTTCAATGTGATTTGGGTACATATGTACTTTTGATTACAACATACCATCCCCAGATAGATTGCTAGTCCAAGCATATGATTAATGTGCTTGAGGACATGCTTCGAGAATGCATCCTAGATTTTGGAGGTTTTTTGGAGAAGCACATACATCTTTTAGATTTTTCCTAAATAATAGTTTTCAAGAAACTATCCAGATCAAACCATATAAGGCTTTGTATGGTAGGCCATTCCGATCCGACTTATGTTGGATGGTGGTAGGAGAGGCAGCAATTCTAGGACCTCGCCTTGTCTAGGAGACCATACTGTAGATAGAGATGTTTTGGAAGAGACTAACTTGTGAAGAGTCTCAATAAAAGTCTTCTGTTGATCAATGGAAACGACCTCTAGAGCCTGTGGCCAGAGATCATGTTTTCCAACATTTCACATCGATGTTGGAACACGGGAGGATTAAGTGGCAGGGTAAGCCTTCATCGAGGTATGTTGGTCCATTTAAGGTGTTGGAGAGGTTCGGGCCAGTTTCCTATTGGTTTCAGTTACCTTAGAGGTATTTGGAAATGCACAACGTCTTCCACGTTTCTCAGCTTCAACGTTACTTCTCAGACTCATATCATGTTTTATCAACCTGAGGAGGTTGAATTAGAGTTGGACTCCTCCTTTAAAGAACATCCTATCAATATTTTTGATTGAAGTACAATGTTTTGTTTATGAACAGTCAGTTCCACTAGTATGAGTTCTCTGGAAGCACGTGTGAGTACAGGACGGGACATGGGAGAGGGAGGCTGATGTATGATCATAGTGGCAAGAGCTGTTCAAGGATTATTCTTCTAAGCCACCTTTCTAGGGAGATTTGGGGACAAATTTCTTTAAAGGTGGGAAGTTTGTAAGAACCCATATCTTCTTTTCAGCTAATTTTTCCATTTTTCAAGTGATTTTGAGGAAATGTGGGGTTTCTAGAATTTTTTTAGAACACGTTGTGTACCTTAAGAGTACACACAATGTACTTGATTACAGTAGGTAGTCGTGTGTTGGACATATAACAACTATGCACATGTTCATGTGTGGTGACCATGAGGCCACCTAAAACATGGCTCGGTAAAGGCAAGTACACATCGCATACCTCAGAAGTACGTGAGGCATACTCAATTTTTTTCATTTAATGTAATAGAGTCACGTATGACAAACAGAAACACCTCCTTATTGATCTAGTTCATCCGAGAGCATCCGTACGACCATGATTCTTCTTTGATCCCCTGATCTAGCATCTTTTCTCTGAATCCACCATCGTCGATTTCATTGGGATCGCCTCTGTAAGCTCTTCCTTCTTCTAGTTGTTCATTTCCTAATTCCATATCTTTTAATAGATATCCTTGGTTTAACTTTTAATTGTTTTTGTATATCAATGGTGTTATTGGGTGATTCAAGTCTTGAGGTTCTCGTATAATGATCCTACAACACTGTGGTAGGTGGTTTCTTCCTTTACGTTGAATCTCATTGAGTTATATGTGAAAAATTGAACAATTCCCTTGAATTGGGTATTGCATGTTTACTGTTTTTTCCCTGTAAATTTCTTACTATGCTTGTATACTGGAATTGTAGTTAATTCAATGCTAGTAGGGTAAATTTCTATTCTTTGGAAAGTTTTGCCCAAGAATGTTTGTTTATGTCTGTTTAGTCCTACTAAGCCTGTTAGGGTGCCTTTATTTTCAACATTCCTAGTATTTTTGGATGAAGTGTTTGTTTATCTGACATGACGTTATATTGTATACTATTATCCAAGTACTTTATGAGGTTTAGTTTTCCTAAATTGCATTGCTGTGCTCATTTGACTTACACAGGACCGTGAGAACCTATTGTAGTAGAATATAGGAAGAATGAACACAAGGGCTTCTCTAGAGTGTCTATTTTTTACTTTTACGATGTGAGACCATAGTAGGAATTGACGTAAGTTCTTCCTCAGAGTGTATGTAGTTACTTGACGTGGTCCACATGGGGAATGTTATTTATGTGCTTCCCCAAAACACCATTCATTACTAAAACCAGACTATTGGTGGAATTGACAGTGAGTGATTCCTTAGAGAGTCTATACTTAAGTTGAACCAGAGTCGTTAGACTGTATGAACATCCCCGAGGGTTGTTTGTGTTGTTTTGGTCGAACCTGAGTAGTTAGTCTAAGAGTAATTCCTAGATGGTTTCCTTTTTTTATTAACTTCTTACTTGATATATTGTATTGAATGCTTTTAACTATAGGAATGTTTACTAATGAGTACTTCTTTGTTTCATGTATATTTTAACATATTTCCTACCATATATATTTACTGACTATTGGGCATAGATATTTGGTAGTTTCCTTCTGGGATTAGTCTCACACCCTATTCGGGTCTTGATTTTGGGCCCAAACATATTATATTTTTGTATGTATAGATAAGGGAAAGCACCCTTCTATATCAGGTACATGATTGCATAGGATTTAAAGAGCATGGGACCAAGATGAGGCTTGCGATGCAGAGGATTTTCTATGTTTTCTTTTATACATTGGTTTAGTACTGTATTTCAGCATTGTGACTTGTTTGAATTTTTTCCTAGACATGTGTATGAGGCATAATTTATATATGACTTCCAGTAGATTTTGATTTTATTCATCCAATGTTTACTATTGTATGGTATTAATACTGCTTCCGATGTTGCTATCTGTTTTGTTACCGTTGTGTTACTCTACCAATGAGGGCATAGTTTCCCCACTATCACACCCAAAGCCCTCACTTCATGTCAGCATCCTCTAGAATTCAGGGATATGCACTTGAGGCCATGTTACCAAAAGGGTCTGGGTCACCTCTAGGTGGCTTTCAAAACAAGGAAATTACAAATCTCATCATCATTAATTGTTCAATAGAACGTTGACTCCACGCATTCAATACATTCCCTCAAGGAAAAAACATCAAATCCTCATACTTATTATGCCAAATATGGTTCAAAAGTGTAGAATCCACATAAATTAATATGGACTAAACATCTCCTGACTCTATGGAACGACAATATACATCTCATATAGTAAATTCATCATCTTCCACTCAACACTAGAATCCTGAAAACCCCCTTTTATTGTTTTCTGTCTTACGGAATCATCAACTTTGTTCCACTTCATGTTATTATATTCTATCTCAAATATGATTGAATAAATGGACTCAACTAATATTGAATACCAAATATTGATGTCTCACTGTAAAAAAAACATTACCCTCTTTTGATCTATATACGTAGTTTACTTTCACCCAACTAATAATTCCACTAATACTTAAAATCATAAACCCTTGTAGGTAACATAAGGTTGACTGTTTGGTAGTTCAATTCATATGTACTCTACTTCTCATAACCATAGGCCTTAAATCGACCCTCCTACTTCAAAAATACTCCAATATCTATCCTAGAAGTGTCAAATAACCACATGTACTCATAAACTGGCATGAGTATGATTAATATTGGCTTTTTTCCATCCACTACTTGATTTTGTAGTAGGAATTATCCCATGATTTAATCCATTAATGTGTTACCCCCATCTTGGTCAATACCAAAATAGGTTCTTCCAAATAGTAAAATTCATAGAGGAACCTCTGATAATACCCCCACTAATCCAAAACATATTTGTATTTTGAAAAAAAATTGGGGTTTCTCATAAGAAATCCTAAACTGAAAGTTTGGTTGGTCTACTAACACAACGTCCCATTAGATGGGGGTGACCCAATAAGTGTGCAAGGGAAATAAAAAACACAGACATTGTTATCTATTTATTTATTTCATGCTCACATAGTGAACTCAAGCCAATGACAATATTTTAGGAATGATCATCATGAGCCTTGAAGAAAACCATGATTTCACCTAAAGACAATACCACAATCTTGTCTAGGTATCATTGGATGAATCTTTAAATGAAAGCCATAAATATTTTTTCTATATTTATTCCATGAAAAATAACAACAAAATCATAATTCCTTATATTCTTCTAAAATAATACCTTATTATATGAAAATGTTTTAACTCCATACCGATGACACCTAGATCACATTTTTAACATTGATAAGATGTAATCCTCTATAAACTATTAAAATAGATCATCTCTTTATAAAATATGCTACCTGTTCTTCATAGTAATTCAATTTATCATTTGGTACTCATAATATATGTGTTGATTCCCATCAACCTTATTTTAAAACAATACTTGAGAATCTCATGTTGATGTATTGAGATAGATAAACCCATTATCCATTAACTCATGATGCTAAGACATGATCCCTTGAATCTATTTTTTCCATTCTATTTGGAGGAATAGAAACATTATCTATGTCATGAAATAGTTAAATTTTAAATTTCATATCTACCTTAAATGTAATCCCTAATAAGTCTTAAAAAATATCATATGGTAATCATTCCACTACTGGTGGAATGACGTCATTTTTACACCACCATTATACAGATACAGACTTCCAACTTGGGTGGTAAGCTCCCATAGTTTCTAGTAATCTGAACATGCATGGACGACCTTCATATCCACTGTCCATGGTGAATATAATTATTACCCTTGGGAGACGTAAAATGTTCTCTCAAGTGGTAGAAATATATATTGGCTCAGTATGATACTAAATTTCGCATATCCAAAATTAGTTCAAGGCATGAAAAATCATGAATATGATGATCCCAACCTATCACAACTCAACACTCTACGGGTGGTTGAGGTCACTATATATTAAAGTGTCTTTAATGAACACAAAAGTGAATGATCAATTATGCACTGTCACGTGTAAATGAATCTTCCCCTTGGATACACATATTAATATCACCCCAGTTATCATTATCATAATGATGTTTCCTTTTATCAAAAGTCATAACTCTTGACCACCTATGAGAAACCAATGTTACTCCACTAGAAACTACCATCACGGTCCCCTCAGATATGAAATCTTAATTCCCCACTTCAGGGAAATTTATCAAAAATTATATATTAACATGAAAATTAACCTCACATAAAATTTTATCTTGGAAATTATATTCTATAGATGTATTATCTCAATACTGACCAATATAAAAGCATTGTAGATTAGTAAATCAACCATCATATTCCATCCTAGACAACATACACTATGTCAATTTTATGATATCAACATCTCTCTCTTATCTCAATGTCCAAAGATAAATGTTCTCTATGATGTTCCCCAAAATTTTCATCCTTGAAATACCCTCAAACTATCCAGTCTCATTATTAACATCCCACCAGTTCTTTTCAAATCCTCATAACATGTAAGAAACCAAAATAACCATCTTCTTAGTCGGTGTCACTAATGATCGAGATTAGTTTGGATGGATTAAATCTAAAACTCTATATCCTTAGTTTTACACTCTCTAGTGAAATTAGGATGCTGAAATAAATGAACATACAATATATGGTTAGGCAGACTCTTTACTACTTGTTCTATATTAATCTTCATAAACATCTTAAACTAGAAAATGTTCTCACATAACTATTATCCATGTTTCTAACCCAACACTATTAGTGCCTCTAATTCCACTACTAGGGAATACTTTCCATCCATATCATGCATTATTCCTGTATATAAAAATCATCGTGGAACAATATATCTACAATTACAAACACATTTCATCATAAATGTAACCCAATATTAAAATATTTACATAATAGGATTACAAAAATTCATAACATGTTATTTTCCCAGACCCCATCACACTGTCAAAACTGAGGAACTATATCTACCCTTAACCATTATATTTATAGTTCATGGATAAAAATGGGTAAAAAAATATTCATTATTAATTTATACTTAGAAATAATTTTTCCAAAATATTCAACTATTTTACTATTCGCATGATCATTATATAAATTTTTTTTATGTAACACATGTTGTGAAAATTATATTCATTTCAACTAATTTCTTAAAACCTTATTTCCTAGTTAATGACTAAAATGATGCATTTTACATAATTATATTGTGTTTCATGAATTATTAATGAATAAAAAACTCTTTTACCGAACTGGACCACGAGTAAAATCTAAGAAAAATTAGAAACCATAATCACATCACAGAAGAACTGAATCAATCGAGGTGATATAACATCATCTATTAAAACACACTTCTCTAACATCAATCAGACCATGGATACCTTACTTTTACACTTATATATTGGTTAGATACTCCAATGAACGTTCTCTTAACCATGACCGTATTCATATTATATTTCATAATTCCTTTATAAAAATATTAAGAAAAAATAAAAATGAAATGAAATCTTACTTGGATACCACTTTGTAACATCCACAACTCATTTATGCACCCCAGTGACCAAAATTGGCCAGTCAGAGGACGTCATGTGTGCCTCCATGTATACCATATGATGTCGACTAGAACCGAGGGACTAATATAAAAAATTTGAAAACATCCGAATATTTTTATAAGTATCAAAGTTGCGTTAATTAAATTAAAAAAAACCAAAATATTTTATTAATAATTAATAAAACATGTATCACATATTAAAAAAAATTCAATATCGGAATTAAATAGTTTATAAGTCATTCTAGGTACGTGACAAGTGTCAATATAAAAAAACCCAAAATATTGATAGATAATAAAAATGACCTGGTGGGTCCTGATATGGTGATTAGTTCCCCCATCCATGCTTTATCTCAAATCCTACATATAATAAAAGCCTTTTCTCTTAATGTGTCCTAAAACCATGGAAACTATTGGGGAACTAATCAAGAAACCCAATTAGGGTGTGGGTATAACTTGTTATTTCCACCCAAATAATATCTAAATTAATATATAGCCAATTACAGTTTATGATGTGGTGTAATGAATATAAAAAAATAAATAGGGTACAATGTTACATTTTGTCTGTTAAACTCTATTTTACAACATAAATATTAGGTACCTAAGGGAAACTAAACTCTGAATACATGCTTTATCCAATGATGGATTCTAAATCATGTAAAAATTCTATGGTTATCAGTTATAATTTCATTTCTCATCATATCATGTAAATTGTGATAATATCCCAATGCAGAATCATTATCATAGAATGTCATGTTTAACCCCCCACAATTATTTGGAGCTTCAGTCATTATCCCACACGTCAATAATCACTATGGTATTTTGAAGAAGTATTCTATTTCTCAAACATGTTTATCACTATGGTATAATAAAGAAACATTCCACATCCCACGCTAATATATCCATTTATCACTAAAGAGTTATGAGTAGCAGTCAATTTCCAACACACGTATATAACCTATATAAAAATATCACATATAAATCGATATCAAATGTATAATAATATCACATGCATTCCAAAAATCACTTTTATCACATTAAAAATGTATAAAAATTTCATAAACATCATGTTTATGGATTACTACCTTTATATTATAATATTATAATTAATATGAACCATTTCAAATTTAAATTAAAACAAGGTACAACATATTAATTCACATGGAATAATGTGACAAATCCTCATTAAAACATTTGTCATTATTTAATCATATAACTAATTATCCCATTTAGGTTATGGAAAAAATCAAATAATCCATATTCAAAATTAATTCAAATCAAAATAGTTAACAAATTACACAACCATTAAAAAAATAAATCACCATTCATCTAATCAATTATTTTAATATCCAAAATTCTATTAATTAATTGACCAATTAATTAATTAAATTATAAAATCATAATATCTTATTAATTATTTCAACAAATAATTAATCCGATTCCAATATCCCAAAAATCATATTAATCAATTAATCAATATATTAATTCAATTGTAAAATATAAATACAAAATTTTATAATTAATATATTATTTAATTCAATTTCATAGTTCAATTACCAAAATATTACATAAATCACTAACACATGGGAATTAAATCATATTACTTCAATTATCATTGTAATTTCCAAATTATGGAAATTTCAACGACACAATTACATACAAACCAGAAAACTAGATTATAAAATAAGACAACAACATAATGTTTGATGATGAATGTTATCCAATGAATATACAAAATTTTAAGGGCTATAATTGAAATCATGACATAGATTAAACTATAGACTTTAAACCTATATAAAAAATTCATCAAATGATATCTATCTAAACCTATATATTTATCCAAAACAATTAGTGGGAAATGGCCCTTTATATAATGAAAAATGAGGGGGGAGATTGAGAGAGAGAACTACACGGTACGAGATTCTCATACAGGTAGAGGTCCCGATCATTATGTTGGGATTTAAATCATCAAAAACATCAGTTAAGATCCTTAGGGATTCATATGATATCCTTTAAAATTATATGAATATGATTAGGGTAGTTGGGTCGAATTGGGGGAATATTGTAATGTCTTGTCCACGGTTCCATGAAAGGATGCCCCATTCATGTCCACTACTAGACCTCAAGTGCACCTCCACATATGCCAAAGGTAGTTGAATAATATCAAGGGTGTAATATCAATCATAGTTTGATTATACCATACTTTATCAACAAAAATACACGAGTAGAAACAAATAAAAAATAAAAACTAAATAGCCAAATGAAATCATAACCATAAAAGTGAATGTATTACAATATTCAAAAAACATTTAATACAATATCAATACAAAAGAGTAGATATGGAAAAAATTATTTTTCTAGTATCCAAATAAAAAATAAAAAAAAAATAAACATATCACTCATAATAGGGTCCCAACCCATGTCATGTTCCTTCATCCATTCTTCATCCTCAAAAAATACATATAACTTTGGGCATTTCCCACTATCCTATCATGTGACCATGAAATACATTTAGGTATAGATTATGTAGCCCAAGTAGTGTGTGAGTGAAACTCAATAGGCCACCACCAACTATGTTTGAAATAATATCAAATCAAATTATATAATATAGATGATTATAAATAATAGTAATAATTATTAGATAAATAGTTATCACATTATCAAATTATTCTTTATTTAACCACATAAATTTCTTAGGTTTATGAGGATACCTGAACCTCAATATGTTCTTCATCATTCACCGATGTCTAAATAATCCTTAAGGTATATCATTATCTATATTTACATTGTAACCGTTCAATATCTTGCCTCTATCGTAGAATTACATAGATAACTTTTTTTATCTCAATTATCTTATAAATGTCATTGTTATCACTCACCGTTCAAATAATTAATTCAAAAATTAATTAATCATCTCATTCTAATTAATGAACTAAAAAATTAATTAATATTATTGATATTATTAATTAACTAAACTATTAAATAATCTATATAACTCATTAATTAACTCAATAATTAATTATTCTTCTCAATTTCATTTATTATCTCAACAATTAATTATATTTACTGTTGTTAATTAACTGACCACTTAATTAATAATATCAATTTTATCAATTAAATCATAATTTATTTACTCATCTCATTATTATTAAGTACTTGAAAATTAAGTAATAAATTCAATATTATTAATTAATTAAAAAATTAAGTAATCATATCATTCATATTAAGTAAGAGAACATTTAATTAATCACCTAAATGTTATTAA
The DNA here is from genome assembly GCA_963277665.1 of Viscum album. NCBI lineage: Eukaryota > Viridiplantae > Streptophyta > Magnoliopsida > Santalales > Viscaceae > Viscum > Viscum album. Next base: position 1,883,736,893 of record OY728136.1, read on the forward strand.
TAAACTCAAACATTAAGTTATCATCTTAGAAGCCCATGGTCCTATAATTAATTACACATTTAAATTCCCAATTCAACTAAATCTAAACTCCCAAACTTATTCGACAATTAATTACCAAATTTTATAATATCAATTCCCTAAAAACTAATTCTATAATTAATTATTGAAATCAAAAATCAAAAATTCTAAAATATTATTCATATAAATGAATATCCAAATTAATAAATTATATAAAACGCCCATTCAAAATATTTAAATTATTTATCTATATAAAATTAATATAAAGAGTTTGGATTTTAATTCATATAACACATACCATAATTTTTTGGTGAATGATCTCTCAATGGAAATCCCCAAAAATATTTAGCATCACAATTATATTAGATGAGATCCAGATCCACAACCCTAAAACAATATTTTAAAAATCAATATCATTAAATTAGTCATCAATAATCATGATCCTAGATTTATATCTAATCAAAATAAGTACAATAACTCTTTCTAGGATTCGATAAGGTATGAGGATAAAATAAAAATGAGGAAGATTCAGATTCTCATTAAGGATGGGGTGAAACTCATCTATCTGGGCTTCAAAACAAAACAAATAGAGGTTGAGAAAGATTTTAACATGTCTAAGTGGTTCTGAAATCATGATATATTGTCTAGGATTGAATATGTGTCTAATAATGTGTGTTTCAGGGGTTCAGATGATTTATAATCATTTTTTGTGAATTAAATTTTTCTACATCGTTTTTTAAGTAGGGGGACATATCATTCCCAATGTGTGTTCCTAAATAGTGTGCCACTTCTATTTGAGTTCATGGTTACACCTAAAATTGTGCATGGTTTGAAAAACCATGTTCCAACCAAGAAAATCCACATTGACATAGGTTTCATGGTTTTTTGTGATGGTGAGCACAATTTTCCCTAACCTAGAACCATCCATGCATAGATATGTTTCATCCATTTTCCTCAAATTTTATAAAAAAACACCAAATGTTATAATCCAACCAAACAATGATCAAACACAAACCAATACTAACTGAATATATTTTTGTGAGTCCCCCAGTAAAATTTTGGGATTTTCAAATCACCCCAATGTATAATAGATCATACTCGAGAAACACTACGATGAATCTCTAATATTTTGAGCATAAAGTTTTCGCCAATGGCCCCTCTTATCCACTTATCCCTCCCAAGATTCATCTTGAACATGGTCATTTTTTCATGATACATGAAATGTTATAACATTCTATCCCTACAACACTTTCTCACTATGATCTAATACACATGTTAGATTCTCCTATAAGTAAACTTATATCTCAAGAACCACATCATCTAAATCATTCAGGTGATAAGGGTTAAGGTGATACTATCATAGTTGAAACACACATAAAATGTCATACATAGAACTGTATTTTTGTCCAAGGGGAAAATGGTATGCCACTGACCAAATTGTTCCCACATTCTCAAACAGTCTAATGAACCCAAGAGCAAGAATTCTCTACCTATGTATTATGTGGGGACCGATCACTACTGATACCCAAAGTAAAATGTGAACACCCTATATAAAACATGGGGTACTCTATATGTATTTTAATAAGAAAATTTTCTACTCTATGTTGTATCCATACATTTATTAATAATTTTATCTAATCTGACGTCTCCTATGTGATACTAATGCATAACTACTCTAACTATACTACCACTATACAACATAGAGGTTATCTACAAGTCCTTCCATTACATTCTTGTATGGTTCCATATGAGTAGTTATTTTTATCTTTTGTTATAGGAAAACTCCACCCAATAAATGTAATTCTCCAATTTCCCAAAAATTCCGAAACACTTAATATCCCCATATTCTCATAAATCTATATCGAATTATCTGACTGTCTGTATGTTTGTGGGTGTATCTTTATACATTATATAAATTTTTGACACCATGCCTACAGTATGAAATTCCAAAAGTGTAAAATAAATCATGTGCCACCATCTAATTAAATAGTCTATGGTAACAGATGTATAAATAATATGTATCGAACATAAAATCCTCCCAGGTGTTCCACCATGATTGTATCTTGTATTTGAAATAAATGAACCGACTTTCGCATATGGTTTGTAATCACAAGAAATGGTTCATTTTGATGATGCATTCAAGGAGACCCATGACAATGTACAAGGTAATGTGATACCACTTATATTATAGAATGTAAAATGACATTTGAAAACCTAGAGGTTGTTGATGATCCGCTTTCACCTGCTGACAAGTGTAACATCATCTCATGAACCTACTATATTTTTTTAGGCCATACCACCAAAACAGTCATCGCTGTTCATGGTACATTTTGGTCCCACATATATTTACATCCCACTATGAGGAATGATATTCATGCATCAACTACTACCACTTACTCGAAGGAAAAACAACACAATTTTTGACATGGATGATATCATACTCATCTATCATCCACTCTTAAGGTATCCCCCACCATGAAAGATTTCCATCACAAAAAAAAAATTGAATTCACATACTAATTATCTCAGATCATTCTGAAAACTGTATAATCCATTGAAACAGGCACTAGATACATCTTCTACTAAATATCATGTACCCCCATATGCATCTCATCTAGTAGAGTTATAATGTAACAGTAAACACTATAATACATATTTTCATTATTCTAACTTTTTTATATTAATGAATCAACATCATTATTTACTTTCATAGAAATATATTCAAGTTTAAGATCAAATGACAGTATATACATAATCCATATCTATTATAGAATATTGAAATATAACTGTGAGATGAAATACTATATTCACTTATTGTCTGCAAAAATTGTAATATTCTCACTCAATATATAATGTTTCCCATAATTACAAACAAAAACCACTGTATTCCACTCAAGTTCGTGTATAGTGTAAATTTGTTCATACGACCCCAACTGTTGATACACATTTGTGACCGTTTCATATTCTTAAAACAAAACTTTTCATATCTATGTCCCAGAAGATTCAAAAAATACCATTTATTCGTCACCTATTTTTGGTATGGTCATAATTTGTTCCATAGTTAAGCTACACTTTGGTAATTGGAAATCATTATCACATGATTCCTACCATTATTTTGTTACCCCTATCTCAGTCAAGCTAGAAAGTGGTTTTTCCAATCAAGAACAACATTTTATAAAACCTCAATAATATATATCTAATCCCATAAAAGATACATATATTGATTAAATTCACAGGTTTTTTCCAATAAACAATTACATATACACTCATTGGGTCTATATAAATACCTTCCTAATGGGTTATATAACTATGAATGTGAACCTCATCAATACATAACTGAAAAGTATATATCATGATGTAAAAAATGATCTCTCAGTGTAAACATAATGAGGAAAATATGTTTGGAATTATCATGTATAGTCTTCTAGTACACCATGGTGTCATCAACAGACATGACAATAATCTAATCTAGGTACGGATGAATGATATTTTGCATCCATATGATAAAAAATTATAGTGTTTTTATCAAAACAAAAGCCATTCCAATCATGTAATATATTCCATACCAAATAATGAATGAATATTTTTTATAGGAAATGTTTGAAATCTCATCAAATGATTCCCTTTTCTCATTTAAATCATAGAAAATTCACAAGATCCTCCCAACTGATCAAGCAGATCATTGATTCATGGAAGTTGATACTCATTCATCACTTTCATCAAGTTCAACATCCTATAATTGACACAAAATTCAAGAAAAATATTAAAATTCTTTTCAAACAAACATTGATAACCCAAAAAATGTATATAGATTGATAAAACCCTTCTAAATTAACATTTCCATCCATTTTTTGAGATCTTGAAGCTCTATCAGTATTTTTCTATATGGTGGAATATAGTGTAGTTCGACTCCTTGAATAAAAACAATGTCTCTCTCATGTGTAAGCCCTACAAAGTCTTCATGAAATACATCCTGAAACTATTCTGGTACTAGTATAAAAACATCATTCTTCTTTCCTTCATCATCTATAATTATACAAGAAACTAGGTCTATCATCTCTACTAGTTTCTATGTCAATTTACATACACATCATTTTTATATATCTCACACTCCTCGATGAATATACATTTCACCCTCAAGAGATGTAATTATTACCCTTATGTGGTGAAAATCAATATTTTATCAATATGATACTAACTTGTTCATACCAAATATTCAGTTGAATCCTAAAATGTCTAGGTTGTTAATATCCTATAAAAATGATAATTTCTGTCTTTGAGACAACATCCCTTGGATAACTAGATTTCCCTAGATCACATTCACAATAGAGTATCGATCGTTAAAACCCCACTGAAAAAATACACCACCAGTATAAACCATTCAAATAATTTGATGAATCAGTGAAATTTTAGGAAACTTTACCGAATAAGTCACCAAAAAATATATAATCATCAATAATAAAATCATCAATTTTCAATTGTCTAGCTTCACAATCCACCATATTTGGATAAGCATCATAACATTGTACTACCCTTCATTCCCTTCATGAAGTCTAACTCCCTAGAGCTACACCACACTACTGATATGGGAACCCTTTCCTAGAAGTTCCTCTAGCAGTACATATTCCACATGGATAGTTGAACTCCAACATTTTAGTGTGATATTGTGTATAAGGTCACCCTTATATACACTCATTTCGTCTGGATACCCCAACATTTCCCATCTTTCATGTGTGATAAAATAAATTAAATAGATATACCATCTTTACACAAGATTGAAACTCCACTGGTGGTTGAGGAATGTATCTATGATAGTGTCTCGACATACCACAATGGTGGAAAATCAATAGAAAATGGTACATGGTACCGACTTTTCCCATGGCCAATCTATTTTCCATTACATTGGATAATGTACTCAAAAAAAATCAACCTCCTCTTAGAATATGTCCCTCATCATAATCCAACAAAAATATTCAAACCTAAACAGTAATCCTATATCATGTTCCCCACATCTACGAGATCATGATTCACAATTTCTAAAAATAGGTTCATATAGAATATGTGATCCTCAGACATAATTTCATAGTTATGTTCTTCCGAAAATTATTTTACTGAAGTAGCATAATTTTCTTACAATAATGGAGAAAGTTGTTTCAAATCTATTATGTGTGTAGCATAGTCCAACATGGAATTACTCCAATTAGTCAATCCCATGAACTCAAATACTATCTCCAACCTCATTGTATCTATGTCGAGGTCATCATTTAAAAACTCTAATAAGTCCATCCATCATTTACCATTATCCTATCTTGTATAATCCTGAATTATGACCATTGATTTGCTGATTTTCATTGAACATATGTGGCTATAATTTCTCTCATATCAGTCAGAGTCTCTATGTGGTATAGTATTGAATAGATTTACTCAATCTAGATAAAAACCCCCCCATGTCCAGCCTGTAATGAAAATGTTAGAGGGTACTGCCAATGAAATTCCATCATTGTTTAATACATGCTCTTATATACTTACCCTATATCCCATTCAAGGAGTTTCATGAACCAAAAAAAATTTATCCCTAAACTTATCTTCAAATCCCAATCCCATTAACAAATTTACATCTTGTTTTGATACTAGATAGCCATCCCTATCTATGTCCCCATATCATCCTCTCAACAAGAATCATCATGGTGGAATAACACAACAATACCAAAAAATACCTTAGGATAATTTTCTCAACATAAACAAATATTAATGAAAACACAAAAGGTCACAAGAATTATTTATCCCCAAACCCCAATACACATTAAAAAATGATGTTTTAATACTACCCATAACCATCCTATATCTATGTCATGATTAAAAAAGGGTAAATCATTATAATTATTCATGTTTAATATTTCAAAACACTTTTATTAACAACTTGAATCATTTTACAACATTAAATATCATACGAATGTAAAAAATTCTCATGATCGGTGACATAACAAAAACCCATATTTTGTGCATGGATAAAATGGCACATGTCAAAAAATTATCATGAGTTCTTATATTTATGCCTCAAATCCCAAATCTCATGTCCTATAGTTCCATGAGTTAATTCCAAAAAAATTCAAAAACAACAAACACATCAACCAAAAGTGCATCACCCAAGGAGAAATAATAATATCATTTAATAACAAATAGTAATAACATTAATCCCACCATGGTGACTTGGGTTATCAATAGTATATAGGTTATTTATCTCAGGAACAAGCTCATAACCATGGATGGAATCTTCTTAGTATCTTATCTACCTTTCTCAAATGGTAATAAAAATGATGAGAAAAGAAATCTATGCTATGATATCTCATTGTAATGTCCCTACTTGGGTTCCATACATTGGCGCCCTGAACTAGTCTGCTGCATGACCACAAGAATGACTCTATGAATTTTAAAGGATTTAAAATAGAATTGAGGTTATAATATTGATCATAGGTAGACTAAACACCCTTTTATCAGAGGAATATACCATTTGAAATTACGAAAAACTAAATAATGAAATGAAATCAGAATCCGAACAATACAAGTATAACAAGGTAACCAAAACAGTAAATAAAATAAAAAACACTAAATAGTATATATTCAATTACAAAAATTTGTTTCTATAGTGATAGTGAAATCCCAAAAAACAGTGACAAAAATGAATCCCATGTGGGTCCCAAACCATGTCCAATTCCATCATTTATACTCTATCCTGACTCAGCCACCTAACATAAGAAATTTTCCCTTATCTTATTATGTAACCATAAATCTATTTGAGAACTAATCAGGAAGCCAAAATAACGTATTATTACAACTACTTAGGCCCCTAAAAACATTTTAACAATAATATACATTCAAATGATGAAATATTGAGTAGAATAATTAAATAATAACATTGTATAAATAAATATTTCTCATATTATTAATTTATTATTTATTTATCCAAATAAATCTATCAGGGTTTTGAGGATAACCCAACCTCAATAACTTATTTAGACCTTTCTAGTGTCTACCAAATCCCCAAGGGATATATTGTTCTAAAATTCCACAACTAACATTCTATATCTCTTCTCAATATCAAAATTCCATTGTTATTATTTTAGATCTAAATTATCAGATGATTTTTATTTCTTATCATTCATAATTTCATTAATTAATCTAGCTAATAATCAGTAATATAAATCTCATTAATAATCTCAACAATTAACTAATATTCTCATACTCATTAATTTACACAATTAATAATTATTCTATCATTATAATTAATTAACTCAAAAATTATGAAACCTTCTTATTCTATATAAATAAATAAAAAAATTAATATTATAAATCTTATTAATGAAAACATCAATTAATTAATTATCTCACTATTATTAATTTACACAAAAATTAATTAATATTCTTAATCTTATTAATTAATTTATTCATCAAAAATAACCTCAATCTTATTAATTAAGTCAATAATTAATCAACCATATCAAATTTATATTATAATAAAATTAATTAGCAAATTTAATAATATTTTGATTTCATAACTAATTATAAAACTAATTACTCAACTGTATAAATACGATTCTTTCATAATGAATTGCATAATTGATTATTCAATTCAATAATCCCTAATTAAAAAAAGGTACTAACATAATTTAATCTTAAAAAAATTTAATTCTATCTATGAAAAAATATATTAACATATAATTTAAATTCTAAAATAACAAACACATATTATAACTAAATTGATATTTGAATCAATGGCCAGCTAACTCAAATTTTTGATGATCGATCACCAAAAACAAATTCTGAAATATTTATGCAGCTCTACGATATAGAATGTTATCGAAATATAAAACCAATAGTATATTTTTAACCCACCAATATCATTCATTTTTATATCTTAACATAGAATTATAGATATATATGTTTTCATTACATGTTGAAAACCCTCTTCTGGTATAGGATAAGTAATTAAGAGTAAGAAGAAACCCAGTAGTATACGATTCTCCTACATAGACGGATAGATATATTCATTCCCATAATCGAATAAAAATAATTGAGGTAGTGAAGGAATTGAATCCATACAAGAGGCTCTAAAATCATAAAACAAGGCCCAGTGTTGAACATGGTTGAGTAAGGTATGTATAAAGTCTTTGGTTGAATTAAAACAAAATTTTCTAGGTAAATAAATTTTGGCATGTGGCGTTCTAGGAAAAGGCACAAATTTGTTCATAACCATGAGACTACATTATGAACCTCTTCTATAGGAGAGAACAATTAATCCAAAAATTTTATTGGTTGTTGAATCTATGTGCTGACCATGAAAATCTATATTTTACATTGTAGCATGTTTTTTTGGGTTGGGAAGCATGATTTTTCTTAAACATGCTCTTCCATCATTATTTAATTAGTCACAAATTACCACCCATGAAAACCCCAAGGTATGACCCAAATGTTTTTTTTAAACAAGGAAATATGATAAAAAATCAAAATAATTAAATATAAAAAATATAATAGTAATCATAAATATTTCTATGGTTCAAGATTTTAAAATCTGATTTCATTGTAATGAAAACTATGTGCACAGTTTCATGGGAAGGAAAAATGGTTTTACAAACAATGAAACATATGCATATGCCCATTAAGGGATGGGGGGTACAAGATTACTCCTTAAATCAATAATGGTTTAGAAAAACATGTACAAACTATATGAAATATCTATGTTTTAATTCACATTGTTTTACAGGTTGTGTGAACAATTTGGGAAAACAATCCACCAACCATTCACTTCCCCTCTATCATTTTTTTTAAAATTTCACCAAATTAATCACCATGGAAAAATCCATAAAATAATTACTCAAAAACAAGAAAAAGCTTACCTATAAACAAGACTAATACATCACTAGAAATGGTCGAGATTATACAATTATGTTATCATAATTTACTTGAATTTATATCATATATATTAGTTAATTTGATAAAATTTATTTCATTTTTTCTTTTTTTCTATTGTTACATTTTTACTTCATAAAAACCACTAAAAAATTATCTCGCTTTATGGGGTTTGTATCATATATAGGATATTTAAACCTGAAATCATTTTTAATTGAGTTATAATGTTTCATCATGAGCATTTATTTTCAGTCCATGAATCCTTGCAAAAAATTTGTTTTTATATTAAAATATATCCTAATATATTTGGAATGGAAATTTTAATTTTATTAAAAAAAATTACAATAATATTTAGGAACTAATTTTTAGATAAAAATGATTTAAAAATAATGAAAATGTTTTTTCTTTCTAAGTCAATTATTTTATCTCAATTTGCTAGTTTCAAATATATAGTAATTTTATATTTTCAGTGATATATTATTGAAATAATTATTAAAATATGATGGTTTTTAAATACATTTCACATTACATTTTGAATATTGATTTTTGAAGGGACTTGTAACATCAGATTTTATATTAATGAAAATATTGTAGTATAATAGAACTTTTATATATTCACTTCGATTTCACTATTAAATTTTCAAAATTGTTTACCATAATTGGTTTTTTGTTTACAATTACTACTCATATATATATATATATATATTTCATTTTTGGAAATTATTATGTAATAAAAAACAATATAAATCATATCATCATCTTTTGAGGTACAATTTCAGTATTATTTATAAAAAATATTTTCATCTATCAAAATATTCTTCTAGGACATCATTGTATCATTATAACTTTGTTCTATTAAAATAATCCCTCATCATTTAATGTGAATCTTATGTTCATTAAATTATAGAATTAGCTTAGCTATATACACATTAATCTATTAAGTATGAATAACCAATTTTATATAATTTAAATTTGATTATGTTTATCTAGAAAAAATGTTATTTAATTGATATTAGGAAATGTATATGCATTTTAAATGTTGTTATTATAATATATATGATTTTATTGAAATTTTCCGATCTATATCTTGACCATACACATTCATCCTATGAATGAGTTATGAACATGTTTTCTTTGTAATTTGTTTGGGAGTTTATTTGATACTACTTGTTATTATTGAATACTATCACATGAAGGTTATGAATTAATATTCTATATTTTACATTATATAGATAGAGATGTCTTTTTTTCCTAAAATAGTTTTCCTAGAGAATATTATGGAATGTCTTGTTGACTCTTATTTTAAATAAAATATACCTAAAAATGTGAATATTGGTTACCAAAATTATATATATATATCCCTTTTATGCATTTAGAGGTCTCATTAATCTATTCAAATTGTGTTTTTGTGTATACCTATCTCTACATCCATATAGTTTCCTGGAACAAGGTCTTTACAAAATGCTTTTTATATATCAAATTATTCATTCAATAATTATGTGATTGGTATAATTAATATTTATTTTTTTTATTTTCTTATGGATATATAATCCATTCAATTTTAGTTCATTATGTTGTTTTTTAGATTATTTATTTTTGAAATGTTAGGTATACCATGAATATGTATTTGATATCATCTTTTATTTTTTTACCTTTATAATAATTTATGATAATCCCTTTGTTATGTTTGTAATCCCCATATTATGAATACTTTTAAATAAAATGACATGTTTCGAAGGATAACATATGTGGAATAATTTTTCGGACATGTGGAAGACATTTAAATTATTATGGTGAATCCAATATAGTGAGAAAAACATTACATTAGATATGAAATACATGATATTTATTATTTTTAAATTTTAATAATTAACTAGACCCTAATGGTCTGGAAAAGGTATATAATTAAATATTATCATTATAAAAATGATTTTGTGGGTAATTATTTATGGGATTACAGTGTTTTTATCATATATTCATGGTAAATTGTTTGTTTATAACATTAGATCCAATGGATTATGTATGTGGTGGCATATTTGGTATCATAATAGTGTTTAAATTACATTAGATATTAGGATATTTACCGAGGATAATCGAGGGATTTAAAAGTCATGGATTATCAGGATTTCATAGTTATAGATAAAAATTTGCGATTATATATCATTAAATGTTAATGTAATGATGAACATTTTATTTCATGATTATGAGAAAATATTGTTATTGAAAACCCTGGGGATAATTTTATTCAACAATTATATGTATAAAATAATGTCATAGTGTTTTGATTAAGACTCTATGGTTTGGATATCCAATATACAACATTCTTAGTTGGATACTACATGTGTATGCAGTCTCTATAACATAAGTGCCTAAGGGTAATAAATCTAAAAAGGGTGAATTTATTTCTAACTCTATTATCACATGGTGCCTCACTGGGAGACTGAACTCTAAAACAAGTATGACACTACTAGGGAACATGAATTTTTAAATATAAATTTTGTTAATGAACTATTTTGATTGGCTTGAATATTTATCTGGATTAAAAACTAATATGATTGTGCCCATGGAGAAAATATTTTGAAATGTTTAGATTCATATTTTAATTAACATATTAAATGATATTTTTCTTTGAAGATAAAAGATAAATTTGATTTACAGAGCATGGGTTGAAAGGATTTTTAGGATGTTCATAGTAATTTGGATCCAATATTTTTTGGATTGTACATATAAGTAATAGAGAACTTAATATAAAATTATAAAACATAAAACCATATTTTTATATGTTAAATATAGTGTGATATATGAATAACCAAGTCTTATAATGGAAAAGATGAATAAAATATAGAATAATGTGATATTTCATAAGGCGATACATTATGAGTTAAAATTATATTGTGGTTATTTATAATAATTCTCTAAAAATTATCAACACTCACACTAAATCTTTTTGTATAAATATTTGAAGGTCGAAAAAACTATGTAATCAATGCATTTAAATGGCAATAAGAAAGGTATCAAAGTGGAAAAGTGAATGGGATAATGGATATAGTGTGAAATATTATTATTTTTCCACACAGGTAATGAATAATTCAAAAGAAAAATGTATTTATAGTTAAGATCACAAAAACATAAATTTAGAGAGGGATGTAATCCTATATATATATTGGGGACCAAGATTATGAAGTAATTATGAATCAATTTCATTTTTGTCTAATAAATTAGAAAAATCAATAAACAAATTTATATAAATGTGTATATGTTATTACTATGCATATAATGTTCTTCGGGCTTATATGGGTAAGGGAAAGGGAGAATGTAGAAAAAAATTATTCCTTCAATTATAGTGGTGTTTTGAAATATTTCACTCAATAACCCAATCCAAGAACCAGTTTGGGAAATAATAAATAATAATACTTGGAATATGGGAAAATAAAAAAAACTACTACTAATGAAGTTTATTGTAATGATTCATTCTATATTTTCTACTACCCAATGTAATTTATGTTTCCATGAACTATAGGATTTTGAGTTATAAATAAAAAGTCATGGTGATATAATTCTCATTTAATAATCATTATTTTTTTCAATAGTCTTTCAATATGTTTCAATATATTTTTCCTACAATATAATTATCTTCGAAACAATAAATGGGGTTTTTCTCTTTATTAATCCCTTATAATAATTTATCTTTTATATATATTAAATTCCAATGAGAGAATAAACCACTAATCATAAAGATTTGTATAATTAACTATGATTTCCCTAGAGAAATTAATCTAATCATATGATTTTAACTAAAAATATTTAATTTTTAACGTGGGGGGAGTGTAACGACATAAAATTTTAGTATCTGAATATATTATTATAACTAAATGTGTTTATACCATGATCCAAATAAAATATTGAACAAAAACATGAACCATGGTATGTTGAGACTAGTAAAAACTATACAATGAATTAGCAATAAGAAATTGGAGTAAAAACATCGCAAAATATTTTGATAAAATAGTGGCGTAATATAAAATAAATTTTATATTATCACTATATCTAAAATTACTAGTACAGTAATTTCATAGATTAAGTTTTATCTTTAGATATATTTTATATCTATTGGATATGATTTTTATTAATTTAATTATCATAAATTATAAAATATATTAAAACTATATTAATATATTAATACAAATTTTTTGAGTAATTGAAAAGAAAAAAGTATAACATATAATTCAAATTTAAAAACATATTTTATAATATGAATAGTTTTCCCTCATCTTTTCATAATTTATTTACATTTAAAATTCTCAATTTCATAAATTATATATTTAAATAATTAGAATAATTATGGATTAAAGACTATAATATATTTTTCAGATGAGTTTTTCATATTTTTCTAAAAAGATTTATTTTTAGGTGAAAATAAATCTCTTACAAATAAGATTACATTTCTGATGTTATTAGTATATATCTTTGAATTTCAAATTCAAAATAAATTTTTATAAGAAAAAAATATGTAATATATTTTTTCAATTTATAATTTTAATATTATTTTTATAATTGTCAAACACATATAAAATATTTTATATTAGTGACAATATTTAAAAAAAAATTAGGTTTAATACATTATAATACATTTTTTAGAATATAATTTTATTAATTTTATTGAATGAAATAAAAGAAACATATTTTTTATTTATAATCATTAGATTTAATTTATATTTTTAGTATAATTTTATTTTTCGTCTTGGAGGATAAACTACGTAGGTAAATTATCGTTCTCTGGTTGAAAATCTAAATTGTATTCATGTGTATCCATAGTGTTAAAGGGAAAATAATGTTTAATATAATTACATTAATTTGTTTTATTGGTTTTTCATGATTCTATATTTTATCCAACAAATCATATTCTATTATTAGAAATATTTCATTTTAAACTTGTGATCCTTTATATATAATTAATATATTTACCAAAAATATCATTCTCCCAAATTATAAATATGACCTCTCAATACCATTTCAAATAATTATAAACACATTTGTGTGCCCATAAATCCATTTCATTATTATTTCTAATATAAGAATATTTCTATGTGGTTAGAATATGTTAATATGATAATAACATATTACATTCGTTCCATATGGATCTTCCAAGACAATATGATCATGCTAAACAATATAAATTTTATTTAAGATACATATTTTATTTTAATTTTAATTTTCAATTTTTAATGACTAAACACCTATTCAATTACATTATTATTGTTAAAAATGTAATATTATTATTATTTCTAAATAGTAATTAATTATTTTATCTCTTTTATGTTAAGAAACATTTAACCATAATGTGCTCGTTATATGGACAACCGCCTCAACAATGAAACATGTTTTGGATTCATTTACCACCCTAAATGTTTGATAAAATTGGGGAATTTGAATAGTAATTATGATATTTATATCATTATTTTGATTCATAAATAATTTACAAGAATACCCTTTTTAAAAATATAAGAAAATTTAAATCATCTACCATTTATATGTATGGACTACCTCCAATATGTAATATATATTTTTCATTTTTTATATCATCACTTAATACTATTCACAGACTTGAGGAAGGTATTATATGAAATAATTCATGATTATGTTATCATTATCGTTCTAGTATTACTAATTTTGGACCCTATTATTTTATGATCAATAAATTTTTATTGTTTACTCGGATGTTTAAAATGTGTGAACTAAAAGTAAAATGTATCCTTTTTGAAATGTAATGGTGTTGTATAAATTTTCATATACATAAAATTTATTACATTTATTATATATCATAGTAATATAAATTAAATAATATCATTATTATTATGCAATATTTATATTACAACTGAACAATGTCATAATAATCTGTTAATCAAGGTAGGTTGATGTTTAGTTTGATTTATCAACCTACTTAAAAATATATAGAATTTATATCATGGATTACTAATAGAACATATTTACTGATATAATATGGTATAAAAATTTATTTTTTTAAATTATTGTATAGTCATATAAATATTTTACACATTATCTAATAAAACATTTATCATTCATTGTGAGTCATTGAAACATGATCGTAACATATTTCATATTTCCCAAATGAAACAAAAAACAATTTGAAATTAAAATATTTCAATATATAGTAAATTGAAACATATATTCTAGTATATTATATGATTAAAAGATTATTTGATTTTATAAATTATAATACACCAAATCTCCTTTTATTAATCTAGTTCAAAATGATAAAGATCGGGTACATTTGGTGTTGGAAATATGGAATAAAATAAATAATATTTATATGTATACAATTATATTAAGTAATAATTATATCTGGTTAGATTTATGAATAAAGTTATTTTATATTATTTTAATTAAAATAATTTAATTATATTATATCTTCCTTGAATGTTTATAATGAATCGAGTCTATGTGAATGATTTTCTTCCCAAATTTCATTCTCATTGGCATGCATTTTATTATTTACATAATTACATTTATATATTGAATATAATTGCTATTTGAGATATCACATATTTTAATATATATTATTCAAAATATTTTTAGATCAATTATATGAATTTTTGTTCAAATGGTCTTGACTAAAATGTGATTCGTGATGTAGTTTTCTCTGTGGTTTCAATTTTGATTTGGTGAATAATGTGACATATTACACACAATATTTCCTTTGTGTGTTACTATATTGATATAGGAGAAAAAAATTATATTTCTAACATTAATTATAATAATTTAGAATAACATGTCGAAATAAATTATATTCACTCAAATATATTTTGACTTCTATGTTAATTTAATCGTAATAGAGTTTTCATCAATTGGGTAATTTTTTATGACAAGAAATTACATAATTAATTTATTAATGTTCTTTTTTTTATATTATTAATTATTTTCTATAATTGTTAAAATATTAAGCTGATAAACATAATATAAATTATATAAGGTTTCCTATGTTATGTAGCCTATAAGTGATATTGATATCTGAAAATGATTTATATGGTTTTAATTTTTATTTTTAAATTTTACATGAATGGATTACTGACCTTAATAATATGTATTTCTTATGGATTCTATACCTCTATGTTTAAATAAATATATTGAATCAAAATAATATTATGTAACTTATTTAAAACAATATGTTTTGAAGAATTTTCTTTTGAAAATAATAAAACCAGGTTTTAATTTCACTTATATTTTTTTTCTACTCATCATTTCAACAAGATAAAGATTATGTATTTTAAATGAAATATAATTGAATTTTTTTTATTAATTAATGGTTTCTAAATATTGTTTATATATTAATTTGAAAAAATATACTTAGAAGAGACCCATTACACATTCTTTTATATTTATTAAAAAAATCAAATAGATATTTTATTTTTTCACAACCATTTAACTCTCTATTTTTATAGGATTTACCCTAATAGGGTTTATGATTAAAACTTCATACAATAATGTATATTCTATTTTTTTGGAATGAAATCATTGTACCAAATTACCCAAATATAAAACTCTACATAGGTGTAATTGTTCATCTATTATTTTACATGAATTACTTTCATCTCTGAAAAAATACTTTTATGTTTCATTTATTACACTTGTTATATTTTCTTTAGAAAACATCCACCATGTTTATATAAATGTATTATGATTATTTAATTGTATCATTGAAATAATAATACAATTATTGATAAATATTTCATGAACACCATTTTTTATATAGTTCAGATTTGATGATGTTAACCAATGATCAATGTAATTTTATTATCATGGTGAAAATAATTATAATTCAATATTTTTTTATTTATATAGAAAATATTTTCTTAATGCTAATAGTCATGTATTATAAAATCCACATTCTTCTTCTGGTTTTGACATAGTAATTTTATCCATAATGTTGACATGTGGAATTATATTTTTCTTCAGGATGATTATTGATTGCTTATATTGGTTGATTATATGTTGTAATTTGGTAATTTTTTTATTATATGGACATCCATATCATATTCATCTATATTTTCATAAAGAAATTGGGATAAAAGACTTTTTCACACTTGTTATGAATGCATTAGATTAAACCATGTGATATATTGGTTGAAAATATTATATCCCATTATTGCATTGACATATATCATAAGCCAAAACTACAATTGGTGTAGTTTTATATATCACCCCATTTTATTATTATGTCTTCTAATAATGCGTTTGTATATTTTTTTAGACATGTAATTATGAATTCCATCAATAAGTGTTAAATATGATGAAAGTAAATTTCATTATTTAAAATAATTTATAGAACATGCTATCAGTTTCTGTTTATTATATAAATATTTTGATATTAATTAGTATTATATTATATAAACCATGCATATTTTTTTACAACAATATTTTTTTTACTCTTACTATGAATTTTATATCAACCATTTTTTTCATCACAGACATCTAAATTAATATAATTTAACATTTGGTATAATATATGTATTGAAGGACTTTCTTTACATCTTGTAATTATGGGATAAATAGCTATCAAAATTTAAAATTGGTAATTATGTGAGTTTATAATGTATGTTTTTTTGGGACCAAATTTGGGTGTTTGAGTTTGAGGAATCACAATTATGTATTTTCATGGATCATTTATAAGGAACTATTTATATTAATATCTTCAAAATTATTATCGTTACTTCTTGAGAATAATATTAATGTACATTGAAATATTAATTTTGTAGGAATATCTAAATGATTTTTACAAACATTTGTATTTTTTCATCTATATTTCCTATAAGACTTTTCTATCATGAAGTTACAATTTAATCATCCTATATATTTTATTATTACATGATTCCTTTATAAAAGATATTTTAGTTGTGATTCGATATTTTTTGTTTATATTATGTGATATTTTTTATAAATATTATGGAACATGTAATATTATAATTCTTTCATTAAGATATGTTTATGATTGCTTTTATGCTTCACATGTATTTAAGGATGGTGGTTGATAGGTTCTTATATTTCCTTCTAATTTATTTGTTTAATTTTTTGTATCAAGATATCATATGGGTACAAGGGAGTATTTATCCCAATCCAAAGGGTACATTGAATGATCAATACAAAAACAAAATGTTACATGAGAGGATTTATACCTAGCCCAATTGGTAGTGAGGAGTATCATCCCATTATTGAGAATGTAAAATTGTGCTTATCCTAACCATATAATTTGATTAATTTATTTTTGTAAATATGTGAAATATGGTTTCTATTCTTATCTTAATGATAAACTCCTTTTAACCAACAAAAATCAATTATTGTTAGAAATATTTTCCTTCCAATGAAAAAATTGTATAATGTATTTAGAATTATTAAGTAATGTCATTAAAACATAAATTTTAAAATAGCAAAAAAATCATTTCAAAAATTAACATATATTTTTATATTTACCGTGATAAACTTTTCTTAGAGAGATTTTTTATTTCTAAAAATTATGTATTTTTTGGAATAAGGGTGAACAATAACGATTTAAAAAACAGTGATTTTTTAGAAATTATTATTTCAGATGAATAAAATTACTAATTATGAAACATTTTATCTAAAAAATAAATTTTATTAAATAATGAATTTATTATAAAAATATAATATTTAAAATTAAAATATATGAATTCATTATCGAAATTAAAATAATGACTTATAGTAAAATATATTTTTCTAATACAATATTTACAAGGTAAATTTCGATTATGGAATAATTTTAATGTAAAATATGTTTCTATTTATTTAAAATAATCAAATTGAATCTATTGTATCTATATCATATATTTTTTGAATCTAATATATTAATTTTCAAAAAACAAAATTTTTCCATCAACGAGTTTCATTGTGTTTTTTTCATATATATTAACATTAATTTATGAACCCTATAAAAATTTAATCATGTAAAACGGATTAGATATTTTCAAAAGGAATTATTATTATAATTTAATAGAGACAAATTATTTATATTTCATAATTAATACTAAAAACAATAATAAATGGTTACCCTGGTTATGGTTAAAAAAGATTAACAGTTGTGTTGAACTAAGAGGTTGTGTTCAGAATGCCACCTAAACATATTAAATTTTTTTTATTTGATGATACTTATACCCTATATTAAATTCCGTAAAAAACATGGTCATTTGGAATAATTACACTTGAGAAAGAGAATGATTATATTTTAATATATAAATTAATTACATTTATGTCCTCTCTATAACCAATAATGGGTAACCACCCTTCCTAACCAATAATCAATAGTTGGTCCTTCTAAATTAAACAATACCTAAGATAATAATTTTTTATTGAATATTCCATTCAATATATACCCCTTTATCTTCTTCATAGAATGATATTTCAACCCTTAATGTGTAATCAAAAGGTAGTGTCTCAATTATTTGGTAATTATCCTTACCGAGTAATTAAATTTCTCTTTCATCTAATAATATATATATATACATATAAAATAACTATAATAAAGGATTAAATATATAATAAAAAATATAATGATATATTATAAATATTATCTTAGAATTAATTTTTACATCTTTTCCATCCTATAGATAATGATAACATCACGTGTGTATGTATAACCTAATATCTCCATGAATCATTGTAATGAATTAGTTATCACCACACTATGTGTATGGATATAATATGGAACTGGTTAATTTTTAAGAAATTTAAGAAAAAAATAATTTCGAAATATATAATATCATTTACCTTCTAAGTCTTTTATCCATTAAAAAATGACAATGGGGATCGTCGGTATGTGTTATCTACCACCTACATGAAGTGATGTGGTTCATTTTTCGGGTCCACAATTCAAGGATGTCTATAAAATATATGTACTGTCTATATATTATATTAATATCATGATTAAGAATCTATAGATGTTGTATCCACAAGCATGTTCTGAAGTATAAAACAATCTAATAGAAGCATACATGATGAACATTTTATTTCATGATTATGAGAAAATATTGTTATTGAAAACCCTGGGGATAATTTTATTCAACAATTATATGTATAAAATAATGTCATAGTGTTTTGATTAAGACTCTATGGTTTGGATATCCAATATACAACATTCTTAGTTGGATACTACATGTGTATGCAGTCTCCATAACATAAGTGCCTAAGGGTAATAAATCTAAAAAGGGTGAATTTATTTCTAACTCTATTATCACATGGTGCCTCACTGGGAGACTGAACTCTAAAACAAGTATGACACTACTAGGGAACATGAATTTTTAAATATAAATTTTGTTAATGAACTATTTTGATTGGCTTGAATATTTATCTGGATTAAAAACTAATATGATTGTGCCCATGGAGAAAATATTTTGAAATGTTTAGATTCATATTTTAATTAACATATTAAATGATATTTTTCTTTGAAGATAAAAGATAAATTTGATTTACAGAGCATGGGTTGAAAGGATTTTTGGGATGTTCATAGTAATTTGGATCCAATATTTTTTGGATTGTACATATAAGTAATAGAGAACTTAATATAAAATTATAAAACATAAAACCATATTTTTATATGTTAAATATAGTGTGATATATGAATAACCAAGTCTTATAATGGAAAAGATGAATAAAATATAGAATAATGTGATATTTTCATAAGGCGATACATTATGAGTTAAAATTATATTGTGGTTATTTATGATAATTCTCTAAAAATTATCAACACTCACACTAACTCTTTTTGTATAAATATTTGAAGGTCGAAAAAACTATGTAATCAATGCATTTAAATTCCAATAAGAAAGGTATCAAAGTGGAAAAGTGAATGGGATAATGGATATAGTGTGAAATATTATTATTTTTCCACACAGGTAATGAATAATTCAAAAGAAAAATGTATTTATAGTTAAGATCACAAAAACATAAATTTAGAGAGGGATGTAATCCTATATATATATTGGGGACCAAGATTATGAAGTAATTATGAATCAATTTCATTTTTGTCTAATAAATTAGAAAAATCAATAAACAAATTTACATAAATGTGTATATGTTATTACTATGCATATAATGTTTTTCGGGCTTATATGGGTAAGGAAAAGGGAGAATGTAGAAAAAAATTATTCCTTCAATTATAGTGGTGTTTTGAAATATTTCACTCAATAACCCAATCCAAGAACCAGTTTGGGAAATAATAAATAATAATACTTGGAATATGGGAAAATAAAAAAAACTACTACTAATGAAGTTTATTGTAATGATTCATTCTATATATTCTACTACCCAATGTAATTTATGTTTCCATGAACTATTGGATTTTGAGTTATAAATAAAAAGTCATGGTGATATAATTCTCATTTAATAATCATTATTTTTTTCAATAGTCTTTCAATATGTTTCAATAAATTTTTCCTACAATATAATTTTCTTCGAAACAATAAATGGGTCTTTTCTCTTTATTAATCTCTTATAATAATTTATCTTTTATATATATCAAATTCCAATGATAGAATAAACCACTAATCATAAAGATTTGTATAATTAACTATGATTTCCCTAGAGAAATTAATCTAATCATATGATTTTAACTAAAAATATTTAATTTTTAACGTGGGGTGAGTGTAACGACATAAAATTTTAGTATCTGAATATATTATTAAAACTAAATGTGTTTTATACCATGATCCAAATGAAATATTGAACAAAAACATGAACCATGGTATGTTAAGAGTAGTAAAAACTAGACAATGAATTAGCAATAAGAAATTGGAGTAAAAACATTGAAAAATATTTTGTTAAAATAGTGGCGTAATATAAAATAAATTTTAAATTATCACTATATCTAAAATTACTAGTACAGTAATTTCATAGATTAAGTTGTATCTTTAGATATATTTTATATCTATTGGATATGATTTTTATTAATTTAATTATCATAAATTATAAAATATATTAAAACTATATGAATATATTAATACAAATTTTTTGAGTAATTGAAAAGAAAAAAGTATAACATATAATTCAAATTTAAAAACATATTTTCTAATATGAATAGTTTTCCCTCATCTTTTCATAATTTATTTACATTTAAAATTCTCAATTTCATAAATTATATATTTAAATAATTATAATAATTATGGATTAAAGACTATAATATATTTTTCAGATGAGTTTTTCATATTTTTCTAAAAAGATTTATTTTTAGGTGAAAATAAATCTCTTACAAATAAGATTACATTTCTGATGTTATTAGTATATATCTTTGAATTTCAAATTCAAAATAAATTTTTATAAGAAAAAAATATGTAATATATTTTTTCAATTTATAATTTTAATATTATTTTTATAATTGTCAAACACATATAAAATATTTTATATTAGTGACAATATATAAAAAAAATTAGGTTTAATACATTATAATATATTTTTTAGAATATAATTTTATTAATTTTATTGAATAAAATAAAAGAAACATATTTTTTATTTATAATCATTAGATTTAATTTATATTTTTAGTATAATTTTATTTTTCGTCTTGGAGGATAAACTACGTAGGTAAATTATCGTTCTCTGGTTGAAAATCTAAATTGTATTCATGTGTATCCATAGTGTTAAAGGGAAAATAATGTTTAATATAATTACTTTAATTTGTTTTATTGGTTTTTCATGATTCTATATTTTATCCAACAAATCATATTCGATTATTAGAAATATTTCATTTTAAACTTGTGATCCTTTATATATAATTAATATATTTACCAAAAATATCATTCTCCCAAATTATAAATATGACCTCTCAATACCATTTCAAATAATTATAAACACATTTGTGTGCCCATAAATCCATTTCATTATTATTTCTAATATAAGAATATTTCTATGTTGTTAGAATATGTTAATATGATAATAACATATTACATTCGTTCCATATGGATCTTCCAAGACAATATGATCATGCTAAACAATATAAATTTTATTTAAGATACATATTTTATTTTAATTTTAATTTTCAATATTTAATGACTAAACACCTATTCAATTACATTATTATTGTTAAAAATGTAATATTATTATTATTTCTAAATAGTAATTAATTATTTTATCTCTTTTATGTTAAGAAACATTTAACCATAATGTGCTCGTTATATGGACAACCGCCTCAACAATGAAACATGTTTTGGATTCATTTACCACCCTAAATGTATGATAAAATTGGGGAATTTGAATAGTAATTATGATATTTATATCATTATTTTGATTCATAAATAATTTACAAGAATACCCTTTTTAAAAATATAAGAAAATTTAAATCATCTACCATTTATATGTATGGACTACCTCCAATATGTAATATATATTTTTCATTTTTTATATCATCACTTAATACTATTCACAGACTTGAGGAAGGTATTATATGAAATAATTCATGATTATGTTATCATTATCGTTCTAGTATTACTAATTTTGGACCCTATTATTTTATGATCAATAAATTTTTATTGTTTACTCGGATGTTTAAAATGTGTGAACTAAAAGTAAAATGAATCCTTTTTGAAATGTAATGGTGTTGTATAAATTTTCATATACATAAAATTTATTACATTTATTATATATCATAGTAATATAAATTAAATAATATCATTATTATTATGCAATATTTATATTACAACTGAACAATGTCATAATAATCTGTTAATCAAGGTAGGTTGATGTTTAGTTTGATTTATCAACCTACCTAAAAAATATATACAATTTATATCATGGATTACTATTAGAACATATTTACTGATATAATATGGTATAAAAATTTATTTTTTTAAATTATTGTATAGTCATATAAATATTTTACACATTATCTAATAAAGCATTTATCATTCATTGTGAGTCATTGAAACATGATCGTAACATATTTCATATTTCCCAAATGAAACAAAAAACAATTTGAAATTAAAATATTTCAATATATAGTAAATTGAAACATATATTCTAGTATATTATATGATTAAAAGATTATTTGATTTTATAAATTATAATACACCAAATCTCCTTTTATTAATCTAGTTCAAAATGATAAAGATCGGGTACATTTGGTGTTGGAAATATGGAATAAAATAAATAATATTTATATGTATACAATTATATTAAGTAATAATTATATCTGGATAGAGTTATGAATAAAGTTATTTTATATTATTTTAATTAAAATAATTTAATTATATTATATCTTCCTTGAATGTGTATAATGAATCGAGTCTATGTGAATGATTTTCTTCCCAAATTTCATTCTCATTGGCATGCATTTTATTATTTACATAATTACATTTATATATTGAATATACTTGCTATTTGAGATATCACATATTTTAATATATATTATTCAAATATTTTTAGATCAATTATATGAATTTTTGTTCAAATGGCCTTGACTAAAATGTGATTCGTGATGTAGTTTTCTCTGTGGTTTCAATTTTGATTTGGTGAATAATGTGACATATTACACACAATATTTCCTTTGTGTGTTACTATATTGATATAGGAGAAAAAAATTATATTTCTAACATTAATTATAATAATTTAGAATAACATGTCGAAATAAATTATATTCACTCAAATATATTTTGACTTCTATGTTAATTTAATCGTAATAGAGTTTTCATCAATTGGGTAATTTTTTATGACAAGAAATTACTTAATTAATTTATTAATGTTCTTGTTTTTTATATTATTAATTATTTTCTATAATTGTTAAAATATTAAGCTGATAAAAATAATATAAATTATATAAGGTTTCCTATGTTATGTAGCCTATAAGTGATATTGATATCTGAAAATGATTTATATGGTTTTAATTTTTATTTTTAAATTTTACATGAATGGATTACTGACCTTAATAATATGTATTTCTTATGGATTCTATACCTCTATGTTTAAATAAATATATTGAATCAAAATAATATTATGTAACTTATTTAAAACAATATGTTTTGAAGAATTTTCTTTTGAAAATAATAAAACCAGGTTTTAATTTCACTTATATTTTTTTTTCTACTCATCATTTCAACAAGATAATGATTATGTATTTTAAATGAAATATAATTGAATTTTTTTTATTAATTAATGGTTTCTAAATATTGTTTATATATTAATTTGAAAAAATATACTTAGAAGAGACCCATTACACATTCTTTTATATTTATTAAAAAAATAAAATAGATATTTTATTTTTTCACAACCATTTAACTCTCTATTTTTATAGGATTTACCCTAATAGGGTTTACGATTAAAACTTCATACAATAATGTATATTCTATTTTTTTGGAATGAAATCATTGTACCAAATTACCCAAATATAAAACTCTACATAGGGGGAATTGTTCATCTATTATTTTACATGAATTACTTTCATCTCTGAAAAAATACTTTTATGTTTCATTTATTACACTTGTTATATTTTCATTAGAAAACATCCACCATGTTTATATAAATGTATTATGATTATTTAATTGTATCATTGAAATAATAATACAATTATTGATAAATATTTCATGAACACCATTTTTTATATAGTTCAGATTTGTTGATGTTAACCAATGATCAATGTAATTTTATTATCATGGTGAAAATAATTATAATTCAATATTTTTTTATTTATATAGAGAATATTTTCTTAATGCTAATAGTCATGTATTATAAAATCCACATTCTTCTTCTGGTTTTGACATAGTAATTTTATCCATAATGTTGACATGTGGAATAATATTTTTCTTCAGGATGATTATTGATTGCTTATATTGGTTGATTATATGTTGTAATTTGGTAATTTTTTTATTATATGGACATCCATATCATATTCATCTATATTTTCATAAGGAAATTGGGATAAAAGACTTTTTCACACTTGTTGTGAATGCATTAGATTAAACCATGTGATATATTGGTTGAAAATATTATATCCCATTATTGCATTGACATATATCATAAGCCAAAACTACAATTGGTGTAGTTTTATATATCACCCCATTTTACTATTATGTCTTCTAATAAAGCGTTTGTATATTTTTTTAGACATGTAATTATGAATTCCATCAATAAGTGTTAAATATGATGAAAATAAATTTCATTATTTAAAATAATTTATAGAACATGCTATCAGTTTCTGTTTATTATATAAATATTTTGATATTAATTAGTATTATATTATATAAACCATGCATATTTTTTTACAACAATATTTTTTTTACTCTTACTATGAATTTTATATCAACCATTTTTTTCATCACAGACATCTAAATTAATATAATTTAACATTTGGTATAATATATGTATTGAAGGACTTTCTCTACGTCTTGTAATTATGGGATAATTAGCTATCAAAATTTAAAATTGGTAATTATGTGAGTTTATAATGTATGTTTTTTTGGGACCAAATTTGGGTGTTTGAGTTTGAGGAATCACAATTATGTATTTTCATGGATCATTTATAAGGAACTATTTATATTAATATCTTCAAAAATATTATCGTTACTTCTTGAGAATAATATTAATGTACATTGAAATATTAATTTTGTAGGAATATCTAAATGATTTTTACAAACATTTGTATTTTTTCATCTATATTTCCTATAAGACTTTTCTATCATGAAGTTACAATTTAATCGTCTTATATATTTTATTATTACATGATTCCTTTATAAAAGATATTTTAGTTGTGATTCGATATTTTTTGTTTATATTATGTGATATTTTTTATAAATATTATGGAACATGTAATATTATAATGCTTTCATTAAGATATGTTTATGATTGCTTTTATGTTTCACATGTATTTAAGGATGGTGGTTGATAGGTTCTTATATTTCCTTCTAATTTATTTGTTTAATTTTTTGTATCAAGATATCATATGGGTACAAGGGAGTATTTATCCCAATCCAAAGGGTACATTGAATGATCAATACAAAAACAAAATGTTACATGAGAGGATTTATACCTAGCCCAATTGGTAGTGAGGAGTATCATCCCATTATTGAGAATGTAAAATTGTGCTTATCCTAACCATATAATTTGATTAATTTATTTTTGTAAATATGTGAAATATGGTTTCTATTCTTATCTTAATGATAAACTCCTTTTAACCAACAAAAATCAATTATTGTTAGAAATATTTTCCTTCCAATGACAAAATTGTATAATGTATTTAGAATTATTAAGTAATGTCATTAAAACATAATTTTAAAAATAGCAAAAAAATCATTTCAAAAATTAACATATATTTTTATATTTACCGTGATAAACTTTTCTTAGAGAGATTTTTTATTTCTAAAAATTATGTATTTTTTGGAATAAGGGTGAACAATAACGATTTAAAAAACAGTGATTTTTTAGAAATTATTATTTCAGATGAATAAAATTACTAATTATGAAACATTTTATCTAAAAAATAAATTTTATTAAATAATGAATTTATTATAAAAATATAATATTTAAAATTAAAATATATGAATTCATTTTCGAAATTAAAATAATGACTTATAGTCAAATATATTTTTCTAATACAGTATTTACAAGGTAAATTTCGATTATGGAATAATTTTAATGTAAAATATGTTTCTATTTATTTAAAATAATCAAATTGAATCTATTGTATCTATATCATCTATTTTTTGAATCTAATATATTAATTTTCAAAAAACAAAATTTTTCCATCAACGGGTTTCATTGTGTTTTTTTCATATATATTAACATTAATTTATGAACCCTATAAAATTTTAATCATGTAAAACGGATTAGATATTTTCAAAAGGAATTATTATTATAATTTAATAGAGACAAATTATTTATATTTCATAATTAATACTAAAAACAATAATAAATGGTTACCCTGGTTATGGTTAAAAAAGATTAACAGTTGTGTTGAACTAAGAGGTTGTGTTCAGAATGCCACCTAAACATATTGAATTTTTTTATTTGATGATACTTATACCCTATATTAAATTCCGTAAAAAGTATGGTCATTTGGAATAATTACACTTGAGAAAGAGAATGATTATATTTTAATATATAAATTAATTACATTTATGTCCTCTCTATAACCAATAATGGGTAACCACCCTTCCTAACCAATAATCAATAGTTGGTCCTTCTAAATTAAACAATACCTAAGATAATAATTTTTTATTGAATATTCCATTCAATATATACCCCTTTATCTTCTTCATAGAATGATATTTCAAGCCTTAATGTGTAATCAAAAGGTAGTGACTCAATTATTTGGTAATTATCCTTACCGAGTAATTCAATTTCTCTTTCATCTAATAATATATATATATACATATAAAATAACTATAATAAAGGATTAAATATATAATAAAAAATATAATGATATATTATAAATATTATCTTAGAATTAATTTTTACATCTTTTCCATCCTATAGATAATGATAACATCACGTGTGTATGTATAACCTAATATCTCCATGAATCATTGTAATGAATTAGTTATCACCACACTATGTGTATGGATATAATATGGAACTGTTTAATTTTTAAGATATTTAAGAAAAAAATAATTTCGAAATATATAATATCATTTACCTTCTAAGTATTTTATCCATTAAAAAATGACAATGGGGATCATCGGTATGTGTTATCTACCACCTAAATGAAGTGATGTGGTTCATTTTTCAGGTCCACAATTCAAGGATGTCTATAAAATATATGTACTGTCTATATATTATATTAATATCATGATTAAGAATCTATAGATTTTGTATCCACAAGCATGTTCTGAAGTATAAAACAATCCAATATAAGCATACATGATGAACAAAGTAGCTAACATTAATAAATGAAGACTTTTATGAAAAATTATTAATAAATTGTTGTTGAAATGTTATAAGTGGATCATATATGATTTTATAATAGTTTGTATCGTATATTTATTGAATTATAAAAAAATAGTGGATTATATAATAGGGTAAATGAACATAAGATGAATTTCAGTCCAATTTGAAAATATAGATATATAAAATAATATTATCAATGAATGTTGTTGAATCAGAATAGTGCTATAGACCATATAGAGGATCGGTATAATTATATTTTAATTATAAATACAATAAATCATGCTCGTGTATTTTTATACAAATAATAAAATTTCTCTTCAATTTAGTATCTGAAAGAAAAACTACGACCATTATTAATTATGGAACACATAATATTTATTAGGTGTGATATATATATTTTTTTCATTGGAAGTCTCAATTGACTATATTGGATAGTGGATATTAAATAAGTCAAAAACATCATTGAATGAATGTTTATTTATCAATCTAAAAAATATACCTACTATATATATATATATAACATTGTTATGAAAATCTATAAGGAAACCTCATAACCCTATAGATTATAGAGTAGCTTCCACATATAGAATCATCACGTTTTAACATGGAAATTTTCAGAAAAAAATAGATACAAAAAAATCATCAATATCCAACATGAGAGAATATATTCAATAATGATCAATTAGTTTTGATGTAGAGTTTTATTTTGGTTTCGAATAATTACCTATTAGTGTTTTTAGAGAAGAAATCTACTAATTCCTATAAGAATTTATGGATATATCATTCTTTATTTATTGTTTAAATTTAATTGTTAGATAACTGAATATTTTAAATTATGTAAACCCGAATGAGACTCAATATTACAACAATGATTTTTTTCAATCCTAACATGACCAACAATGATTTATCACATTTTTATTTTATTGGTAGCTCCATCTCTTTTGTATGAATTTAGAGTTTATATTCTTTAGATTTGATGTTGAAATAATTTTGGTAAACACAATCATTACATAATTTATAATGGCTTCCATGGATATTTGTAAAATAAATGTGATTGAGGATTATGGTATAATGAATGATAAATGTTGATGGTGGAGATCCTTGTATGGATTAAGGATGATGTTTTTGTAAACTATATATGTCGATGACATTGATATGTGACACTAAACAATTTTCATGGAATAATATGTGTAATTAATCAATTGGTAGGCCACTGTTGATGGTAAATGGTTTTTTGAGCATCATGGGTTACAATTTTTGTGGAAGATGAGGATACTAAATTGAAACTAGATTCACATGAAGGATATGAAATTTTGAATAAATTATAGATCACACTCTATATAGTTTGGTAGAACACACTCTATATGGAATCCTCTAGGTGGTTCTCAAGTTTTAGTTGATGAAAAATATTAGATGAATATGTACATTGTATTCATGATATGTAGAAACTAGCAAAGTATCTCGGAGTGTACCATCTATCTCACATAGGTGAAGAAATTGGAAGTGTACATGGATATAGGTATGTACAAGGGAACATGTAGAGTATATGAACTTTGATAGTGGTAAGACCAGACATAGCTATAAATTTTGTGTGTGTCCTAGGGACATGTTGTGTACTCCATAAATCGATGGTTAGAGACCCCAATATCTTTGATATAAAATTTGTAACACTATGGTTCTGTTCCCATTATCCATGGTGTGTTTCATATGTAATTCATGTTGATGTTTTAGTCTGGTATAAATTCACATGAATTGGACATAAAAACCCCTATGTAGATATAATATATAATACCTCCTTCAGGCATAATGATTGAACATAATTCATATCGTTCTAGCTATGTATGGTTTGGTATTATTTTTACTTTATATGGGAATATTGATCCCATTCAATTTGGGTTAGTATAGTTAGTGCTAGGTGTCCCCCATTGTCAATGTGTATGTTCCTCTATCATATTATGGATACCAATTATCTTCCTATGAGGTTTACTATGAAAGAGTTTCTATATTTGAGGACCCTTGTAATGCCCATCATTCATCATATTTCATGCCCCAATCATTTTTTCATCCTCGATGAGATCAAGCAATACCGTGAGACTTGATGACTAAGTTCTATCGAATGACTGTTTCATTGAATCATCAGGTATTATCCCTAGGCTAGTATCCATGTTATTACATGATATGAGTCCTCGAGTCAATCTATGATCATATCGAGGTTAAAAATAGCATTTCACATTTCTTATAATATTTTTAGATCTATATTATTTCTATGCCTTTTTTAATTTCAGAGATTCATTTTGGGTATGATTATACTAACCACCTTATTTGTATTTTCCCACATGTATAATGTCTTAGGAATATAAAAGAACATTCAATAGTTCCCTAGTTGTACAATGATTAGGTGAATCATAGTTGCAATAAATATACCATGGACCATTCCATGAGGTGTAGATTGGATGATGTTCCCTTTTGTTAGAAGGTCATACTCCTTTACTTTATTGGTGGGCTTGTATTTAGCCACATTTTCTTTTTTTGATTCACCTATTATACTATTACGTGGTACATTATATTTTTTTAATATTTTTCTATTTTATTTTATTATGTTTTCAAATTATACTAGTGTATGGAGATGAATGTGTGTGTACAACTACTTTAAAATAAGGCCTCACATGTATATAATACACCTACTTGATGCAAGTAACTTTTTCTGATCCTATTAGATGTTGGCATGTTTTGTCATTATCACCTAATATTATCCATAGGAGACCTAGTTTTTTGGTTCATGATAGAGTTTTTTCATAAATTAGGATACTATAGGATACAATTTTGGATAAATCATATCTGTTGTGATTGGATTTTGAAATAATGAAACAATGTAAAAGTGTCTCGAGTGTATCTCACAAACAAGAGAACTAATGTATAAAATATAAATTAAATTATATAATGACCATTATGTTCAGAACCTTATTATATAATCCATAAAAATATGAATAAGTTATAGGGAATACATTATTACTTGAAACATACTAGAATGAGTTTTTATTTAAATGTACATATTCAAACATATACATACTGATATTCAATTGATTGCGGTACATCTAGACTTATGAATGATCTTTTTATAATAATAGCTATTTAGGGTCCCACTTTGGGGTCAAATATTTTGACCAAACGGGTGTTGAGGACTCTCTATAGTGATACTATCATATGGTTTTCCCTCGTAAGGGATACTGAGTAGTACATTATCATATTGATTCGAGCGTAGACTCACCAACAGAGGGTTTGTGGGATCAATCATGTAAGACTGATAAATGGTTGGATCTAGTAGTGTAATATGATGTCACATTGTTATGAGTGAAAATAACATGTTTCATATGATGGGTTCACCAGTGATATAAGTAAAGATGTACATGTGAATGATAGACGCATGATGTTATAATTTCATGTTGATCTATAGTGGACTATTAAATTAATGTTGGAATAAATGATATCTCATTTTATAGGGGATATGTGATATTAAACTTTTGATGGCGGTGGAAATGCATTCTGAGTATGTTTGAACAAAAAGGTACCAAAATTTAAATAGGAGATGGATAAAGTGTAAAACCAAAAGAAGTGATGTTCATAGGGAGGTCAATAGGAAGTTAGATATTGAATAGTAACAAAGATATTTGTATTTGGTAGTCTATGATACATACTTCTATACATTATAATGCCTTTAGGATGTCTATTATAGGGTCCATGATCTGCATTTTTTGTTTGGAATAACTAATAGTTGGTGGTGGCTTACTTACCTGAGTTTAAATGCTTGAAATGTAGTATGATCGTAACTCTCTAACTAATTCATATTTTTTTTAGACCAATGCATGAACATTTCATCTTTTGTTAACCCCTAATGTTTTTTTTGAAATTCTAGTAGGTTCTATAACTAGAACCACGAGTCTAGAGTATTAAATTCTAGATCTTTCTGTGATCACAACTTTCTATAAGAACTGTGACGATAATAATTGAGAATAATATTCATTATTGATCACACTATAGTTATAATGAGGTCCCATTTTTTTACTTATTATATATTCTACAATTTTAAATTACCATTTAGAATTATTATGATTGGGGTTTTTGTGTTTCTGCATTAAAAATATGAGCTTTTTCATTCATTTGAAGGATATAAAATCTAGTAGAGTTTCCTAATATTGTATAGATGATGAAACAACTGATGTAACATAATTTATATAGTACAAACCATGTATATGAAAACAAAAATGACATGCATTTTACTATAGTAGTGGAGGGCCATGGGGATTCCTTCCATAAGGATGTTTTGGGATTGCATGCCCTATAAGATACCAACTCTTACATATATCATCACTAATGGAATACCCTTAAATTTGGTTTATCATGTTATATAGATCTCATATTGCAACCCAAAATAGTGTTACAGATTGATGATTTGTATAGGATGGGATTCCTTTGGCCCATTGTGCCACCTAGGAAGTCCCAATGTTGTTTTCCTTGATTGTAGATTTGATCTCAGAGACATGAGTGTATTATAATTGCATGAACCAAGGAAATATCTAGAACCAGAATACAAATATGATAATTATTGACATATGTGACTAATTATAAGATGATTTTTAGTTTACTATATTTAAACTCAGTTCATGATATCACTAGTTCTGAGTTGTACACGATTAATTATTAAATATAGAATTCCAATGCAACTATGGTTAAGATGACTACATGCTAGTTCCCATTCATGGGACAAATTCAACATCCATGTTCATAGAACTCCTAAATCATATATTTAATCCATTATTGGACCATTTTTTGGTCGACCATTATGAAAATGTCCTCGTGTACTTAATATCCAAAAGATGGTAAGTGTGAAATTTTTAGGATTGTCCAAAACCTTCTTTGGGAGAACCAATTTTATTAGAGTATCAAAAAAGTTTCAGTTATGGATTTGAGGGATATACTTATTATGTCATTATACCTACATGGAATTTTTGGTTTTAGACCCAAAAAAATTCATAGTAGTTCTATATTTGGTGACACTGAAATCTGTGACCGATGATGGAATATTTCTAATGATGGATGAAAATTATTGGAGATGCATTCCTCATTTCCCTAGCTTAAATACTCTTCTAAATTCCTTGAAATTAAAGGGGATCAATTAAAATTGAGGTATATGTTTCATTATTATATTTAGGAGTCACAATATATGATGAACAGATCATCCACAATGAGATATTTGGATGATTTTATAGAGAAATGGTTGTTCCAATATTCCACCAGATCTAAGATTGGGTCTATTTTAATATAGTGAATGATGGTGACTGATAATTATTCATTGAATCTAATACCTCATGAACATAATTACATTACCCATGATTTTGGTCCTTCCACTATAGTTTTATACACGATACCATGGATATACTATTGTATGTGAATGATATTTAGTATCAATTATGACCATTAGATTCTCATTTATATATTCATTTAGAAAGAGAATAACTAAGGGAGATGTGATAGATAATGATCAAGAAAGAATATTATTTTCGATATATTCCAGAAACCTAATAATAAGAACTATGTGGATGATATTCTAATATATAAATCATGTTCATAGTTGATTAATGAGGGAACTGAGTAGTTTTCCTCTTTTCAGTTGACCCTTGTTGACTAGGTTAGAGCAAAAAATCTACAGTGGATAACTATGACCCACCACAACTCCAATGTCTCAGGGATGTGTACATTTGAGATATTTATAGAGAGTTTCTTTATTAAAAAATATCTACAAGATAATTGTCTAATTAATTATTAGAAGGAGTGGAGCACATCATCATTTTTCAAGGATGGGAAATAGTACAATTAATTTAGTTAAATAAGGTACTAATAGAGATTAATATATACCGCTTAGGATTATATCTATGATTTTTTAATGTTGTACACACACCTTAAACATTAGTTATGGTATCCTAGATGATGACATTTATTCTTTAATAAAAACATGATTCCTCTTATGATAGAAGATTAAAGATGAGTATTAGGTATCCGTGGGGTCAGCCTAACCCCTTAAGGTGCTAGAGTGGGTGTGGGATAGTATATCATTCGGTATTTGGACATAAAATATGTGATCATATAGAGTTTACAATGATATCTTCCTGATCAAAGATCCTCATAAAATTTTAATCTAAATTATAACAATTATTGAGTATGTTTTAGTAGATATTTGTTGATGCATTTAGGATCAAGATAAAGAAGGATTCACGATATCCCATCATTGATTATTTCGATATTTCATGCCTACTTCGCGTATTTTTTCAAGAGGGTTTCATGAGGCATTTGGAACTAGTTGAATATGATCCGGACAATCCACCCAGTGAAAGATGACTAGATAAGGAAAACAATTCATGTAACGGAAGACAAATTTTTCACTTGAATGTTTGATTTTTTTATTGTTGGGACGATCACCTTCCTTTGTTGATATTTTTATATATCAACAGTTATTATTCCCTAAAAGGAATGGAATCATTTGAGTCCTTATACAGGATAACCATCATGTGACCATTGTGCTAGATGGATCTAGGAGAAAAAGAATAATTTGACCAATAGTTTGTATACTAGATATTAAAGAAGGTATAGATCACTTAGATAAGAAGATGACTCCCAAAGCAATACAAATTCAAATTTGTACTGACGAATTAGTCATTTGGAGTACAATTAGTGTGACCATGTGTTCTTAGTAGTAACTCTTATGTGATTAATGTAGATAATTTTTTCGGTTGGTAGGTTATATATATTGTTCATTTGGTCATTTACAGACTCTACAATGGGTAGTTGAGGCACTGTAGCGGCGGAGGGACTGTAGTAGGAACTGTAGCGGCAGCTGTAATATAGAAGGGACTGTAGTGGGGTGGGTACTATAGAAGCACTGTTCACCAAGGGGTCCTTTGGGCCAAAACAAATGGGATTTCAAGCCTTATATTTAGGCCACCTGGCCTTGGGCCTTCGGGCTATGTAATGGGTAACCCTCTAACCAGTCTAAAGAGGACATTTCTTTAAATAATAAGTTGAGGCTTTAGCCCCAACCTCTTAAAAAAAGGTTAGTTGAGGTGGTGTACCAATTAACCCAACAATCAATGTTAGACCAGGTAAATGATGTATTCCACATGTGAAAGTTTATGATATATGTATGTAATAAATCACATGTTATTGGATGGGGTGACCTATACCTTGATGATGGAGGGACCTTATCATCGGTACCTAGTTTTAAATTATTATCTGTAAAGACCCGGAAATTTCATGGAAATTTTTTTCTTCATTTCTTTGGAATTTTACGAGTCCACAGTTTCTGACGGCACCTGATTCTGAGGCTCGGTGTGCCCGGAATCCATTTCTGATGTTTTTCTCGGGTACGTTCAGTGAACGAACGAGCAGGTTTTTCTATCATTTGAACAGGTCCTCAGAATCCAAATCTGAGGGCATTAATGAAAACGCTGTGCCGGTAATTTCTTAGGAGGACCTTTTCCGAAGGATCGTTTGCTCGGGAGGAGTTGTTTAAAAAAAGTGGTTTACTTGAAGTGTGAAATAAAATATGTGTTACAAATTTTATTTCTTTTCTTAATGGTTATAACCTATGTGTGGAAGATGGGATGGGGCCCACTAGGTTGCTAACTTCTCTTGGGAGGTTAAAGGAGAGGTGGGGCCCACACGATCCCCCACCCTTTCAAATTCCTTTAACTCCCCTTAATGTGAGTAACTCCTCTCTCTCTCTCCGTCATTAATCTTGCCAATATTTCACTTCATTTAATTTGACAACTCAAGATCCTTTAATTAAATGGTTTAGTTTTGAGTTTTTAAATTGCATGGCTTGTATAATTAAATAAGAGTTGACTTATTTTATTTGGGTTGAGCTTGTTGTGTTAGGTTTTTTGGGGGGCTTATAGTTTCTGAAGAGCTCCATCCTCCCGAGAAGAACTCCATCCTCTACATTGAAGAATGCGATGAACGTCGGTGCCAACCCCGACTTCCTTTTTCTCGACGATTGATGAAGGGACGCCGTCATCCCACGACAATGTCAACGGAAAAGTGGATCTTTCTTTTCCTTCATCAAGCGATCAACCTTCTAGATTTGAGGTAGGGGATTAATTTGGGAATGATATTTTCGCATTATAGTATTCCTTATAAAACAAAGAGTGTGGATCAACTCATTATTAAGTTGATCCGCGAAAGTATTTGTTTTCGGGTTAGGAATATTTGATTGCGGGGAAAAATGTAGGGGAATTTTTTTGATATTCTCTTTATCTTTGAGAAAGGAACGAAGAGAGCAGACCAACCTTTGCTCGGTTGATCCGTGGATCGTTAATTCATGCGGGTTGGTTGTAGGTTTAATTTTCAGTAATGAATTGAATTAGAGTTTTATCCTAGTTGAAAATCTCTAACGCAGAGGGAACGGGCTAACAAACAATCCCTGACCCTCCGCAGATTGAATGTTGATGTGTGGATTGATGGGCGATGATGAAACGGGCCGCACTAGCGATTTGTAGTCTCTACAGTGAAGTTCGGGTCCCGTAAAGACCTTTGTTGCAGACGACGAGCGAAACGGACCACCGGTGCGAGTCTGGTGGTCTGTGTAAAGCGGTGGTGGCGTACCACCCTAGCGCGGCGGTGCCAATGACTAGCGGTGACGGTGCGCCGCCGGAGAAGACCGACGCGGCTGAGCCGCGGCCTACGCCGGGCCGGACTGCCCGCACTGGGCCGGGATGCCCACGCCGGGCCGGGCCGCCACGCTGGGCTGGGCCTCACTGGCTGGACCGGTCCACGCCATCCAGGCCGGACCCGGACCAGAGTTGGGTCGCCCCAGTTCGGGCCGACCCGGGGGGAACTGGGACGGGTCGGACCTGGCCCATACCCCCTATTTTCGGGCAGTTTCGTTCAAATGCCCATAACATGGGATACAGATCTATGATGGACAAACTGTCAGCTATGTTGGTATCCTTGGATCTAGATGGCTGTTTTGTTATAGTACACTCAAGGTTTCAATGAACTTTGGGTACGACCGGGTTGGTTTGAACCCGAAACCGACCGGGCCCTCAGAGTGAAAACGCTTATAACATGAGTACCAGACATCTGATTGATGTGTTGTCAACTTTTTTAGATTCTTTTTGGTGAGAAGGATCTCTTGGAATACTTCACGTGAGGTTTGGATGTAGTTGGAATAAGAGAGGGTTAGATTTTACCTGAAATCCAATGGGGCCCCTGGAACGGAAATGCTGAAAACATTCAGACCGAACGTCCGTTGGAAGAACCGTCAGCAGCATTAGTGATCATGTTGAGAAATAGTCCCATTTAGTAAATACAATGTGATTTCAGGGTACACTTGATATATGGATGGGTTGGTTCGTACAGAAAACCAACCAGGCCCCCAGGACAAAAAAGCTAATAACTCATAGACCAGGCGTCGGATCGACGCGCCGTCTGTTGCATTGAGACCCCTATTACAAGGAGGTCCTTTGAGTTACTTCTTCTTGAGACTTTGTGATACATGTTGTATCGACCAGTTGCTCATGGTGCGGACCCTCCTGGAGACGAGCGTACGGAGTACAGAGACCGTGTAGTTGGCAGAGACCTAAAGACTTCTTGTCCGATTCGAGTAGGAGTGTCTTGTATAACAGAGTGTGGAGCACTACTATGTTTGGGTGGAAGAACCATGACGGGGAGCACTACTGTGTTTGGGTGGAAGACCTAAGATACTCAACATGAGTAGTACCTCTACAGGATATTAGGGGGGGGTGCACTTCTGTGTTTGGGTGGCAGACCCCGGTGGGAAGCTCTGTTGTGTTTCGGTGGCTGACCCGCCGTACTCGACAGGGGGAGAACCTCAGCATTCTTAGATTAGTGAGCATCGCCTCAGAGTCATTACAGGATCAGTGTACTCGACAGAGAGGGAGCTCTTCAGCAGTTGCAGTTCGATATTATTAATGAAAATCATGGTTTGAGCTAAGTAATTGACCTTTGTTTTTTCCTCAAGATTGAGGTGGGTTACTAGATAATTTATGTATATGTATGGGCATAAACCTAGGTTTTGGTTATCCGCCAACTTCATATATGTGTGATACCTCATGGCTGAGATGGGTTACTTAGTAACATAGGTATAAGTATTGGCTTATACCTAAGTAAAGGTTATCCGTTGAAGACGTTATTTGTCTTTATCCTTGTTGGATTTAGTGAGACCTTGAGGGTCTCGGGGTCCCTACTGAGTATTGTATACTCACCCCTGTACGGGATATTCCCTCACCTCTTTGTATTGGTTGCAGACGATAGACATCACTGATCGTGGGTGAGGCTTGTAGAGCTGGATGGTACCAGAAGTGGATCTCACGACAAGTCAGTACCCGGAGGTGGATCTCCTAACGAGTCGGTACCTGGAGGAGATAGACGGAAGTGGAGTGTTGAGGAGGACATATGTACCTACCCTTTAGGTAGGAATCCTGAAGACATTCCAGGAGCATCTTGTCACCATTCAGCTATTGTCCTTTGAGTTGTACTTTACTTTTAGGTGTGGCTGTACATTTCTTTTGGGCTTGTATTTCGGGACCCATGTACATTCAGCACGTTTTTTTTACTACATTACTTAGTGTTGCTTCTACTTGTACTCTGTTAGTGAGTTTTGTTCTTTCATAATGGCAATTCCTTCCCATTTTATTGGTATTTACGCCTTTGGTACTAGTCGCCAGCCCCTGGCCTGTGGAAGGCTGGCTTCGGGTAGTGACTACATGGGCCCTGATGATGGGTCGTGAAAAATTGGTATTAGAGGAGATGGTTCTACCGTAGAACATAAGACTCTGATATTTATTTTCTGTGAAGCAATAGGGTTAAAGGTACTATGTGTGGTCTTCAGTTCAGGAATTCTTGTGTTGGTTCAGGTGGCTAACGTATCCATACTCCATGACCCTGACTTCTGATTTCCGACTCTGTGCACGAAAACACTAAATGTGTGTGTGGTTTCAATGATTTCCCCTTAAAACAGAGCCATCCAGGTCAGATCCGTAGTTATAATCATTTGACCATGTCACATCTGTTTCTTTTAGGTTTCCTTTCCACGGATGATCATCTAGAGCCCCAAGAGATGTATCTACTGACAGTCTTCCGAGTGATGAGGCCTCGGTACAGGGCCCTCGTTCAGTTTAGGTACCAGTGGAGGCACCAGCGGTACTACCATACGATGGGCCACTGATGTCACCATCCCTAACAGCAGGCGATGCATGCTTCTTGATCACGCTGCACGAGTTCCAGTGCCAGAGGCCACCCAGGTTCTGGGGGGAGATAGACC
The DNA here is from genome assembly GCA_963277665.1 of Viscum album. NCBI lineage: Eukaryota > Viridiplantae > Streptophyta > Magnoliopsida > Santalales > Viscaceae > Viscum > Viscum album. The sequence continues at coordinate 1,883,777,046 of OY728136.1, forward strand.
CACAGGCGGCTGAGGATTAGATGGAGGCTATGGTGAGAGTTTTCAGGATAGTAGGAACACCGGCAGACTTCATGGGGATCTTTTCTGCCATCCTCCTTCAGGAAGCAGTTGGCAGATGGTGGAGCCGAATTCTCTAGTTTTGTGATGATATGACCTTAACATGGGTAGACATAGAGGCCTTCTTCATGGTGTAGTTTATATTAGTGACTCTACACCCCAAGAGTGATTAGGATCTTCTACCTTTTCCGTATGATTTTCCATCAATAGCCGAGACATCTTTAGGCAGTAGACAGATGATGAAGGGGTCTTAGATGACCAGAACCGTAAGAGTGAGACAACGGGATACAATTTTTGTTGTGTGAGGCACATGAAACAGAGCCAGTCATATGAGGAGAAGGAAGTGTTATGCATGCGGCAGGAAGGGTCACATGGCATGTGACTGTCTGACACCCCCACACAGATGATCTGCAGGCATTGGAGGATCCACTGAGATAGAAGCAGCGGTGGGTGCTTGAGCAATAACCGAGTAGTGGACAAGGCAGTAGAGCTCCAGGTGTAGGAGGACAGGAGCGGAACTAGTGGATTCTTTTTGTTCTATGTACTTCTAGTTCCATGTTGGTATTGTATTTGTGTCTTTGTACTTCCAACAGCAGTAATAAAAGTCACTTATATTTGTGATGTTTACTTTCCTGTCAATTTGTTAAGATGATACTGAGAGGTCCTGGTTAAAACTGTTGACTTGACCCTCACATTGGAGATTTCTATTGGAGGAGACCTAGTGGCCTCACACTGATGCCGACGGTGTGACTCGACCCTTTTAGGTGAGAGTGACGGTTGGATATCTTGGTAGTAATGTCAAGACATTACGAAGACGTCCATGGCATATATGCATCATTCAAGTCAGGATTGATTGTACTAGGAAATGGGAATTGTTTATCCAGGAGATGAGACCAAGTTTCTCCTCTCGTCAAAGGAGAAATCATTGCAGCTCTTACTGATCGTAAGCGAAGAAGGGTGGTCATTGACTGACTTACCACTTCTTCAAACGTCCTACCGACCAGAGATGGTATGAGATATGATGGAGAAGGTGCAGATCATCCAAGAGCAGATAAAGACTACACAATGCAGTAAGAAACAGGAAACTGACGCCAGTCTCAGAGACATGGGTGTGTAAACTGTATCAAGAAGAAGAAGTTTTGAGGATAGATGAATCCACGGAGAAGAAGACCTGGAAGAAGAGCTAGGATAGAAGCATGTGGTGATGTATATTTCATCATGTTACAAACACCGGCCTTTGTTGTCCTGCCTGGCTCAGGGAGCTGGAGGGCAGGGAAAAAGAGTAGCTGCATGTGGTCAAGGAGTATAACCCAATGGCTCTATGAATGATTTGAGGGACAGTCTGTGTCCACTACAAGCTGCCGTAGTAAAAACATTGATATGAATCATTTATTCCTTCCACGAATCTTGTCCCAGACATAGAGTATCCCACAAGCCGTAGACTTGACCCTCACGTCTGGAGATACCTTTTGGAGGAGACTAGATAATCACACTTACGCCGACAGTGTGATCTGACCCTCAAGGTGAGTGTTTCGGTTGGAATCTTATGGTGGCAGCGCCGAGGCCTTAAAACGTTAGTCTGAGTATGGATTGGATCCATAGATATACACAGATTGGCTGTTTTAGGCAAAAAGGTTGTGCTTTATCTACAACGTTCGGATGTGTTTTCCTTGGTTAGTGAAAAGGAAACCCCATGTAGCACAGGATAAACTCAAGCACAGGAGGGTGCAGTCGATCACTCGTGAGTTATTCAATATTACCCTCATGGTTGATGGAGTCTTGAGTTACAGTTATAATCAGGAAATGGAGTTCTCTAGAGTTCGAGGATGGAGACCAGGTTCTTATACGGGTCTCACCTCGACGAGGTTTACGGAGATGTGGTCGAGGCGGCAAGTTATCTCTGAGGTTCAACAGACCTTTATAGGTCCTCAGTAGGGTAGGCGAGGTAGTTTAACGCATGACCATTCCACCTCAGTTGCACCGGGTGCTTGATGACATCCATGTAACTCAGCTGAGGAGATACATAACTGATCCTTCACATCATCGACCATAGGGTGTTTAACGTCGATGATAGGGTGACATGAACGGAGGTTCCAGTGGATATTGAGGATCGACAAGAGCGGGTTTTACGTGGACAGTCGATTCCTCAGTTGTTCTTTCACTGGTAGCACGAGAACCTCCACGAGAGCACATGGGAGCGGAAGGATCAGATGTGTGCTCAGTACCACTTTGTTTTCCTTAGTGTGTGTTGAAGCTTTACGGTGATGTAATGACCCGTTTTGGGAATAATGTAAGGACTTGGAAATTTGAAAGAAATTTTTTTCATAATTTTTTGGAATTTTATGAGTACGCAGTTTCTGACAGTACCTAATTCCGAGGCCCGGTGTGCCCGAAATCAATTTCTGAAGTTTAGCTCGGGAATGTTCAGTGAAGGAAGGAGAATGTTTTACTATCTTTTGAACCGGTGCTCGGAATCGAAATCTGAGGGAACCGATGAAATCGCAGCGCCGATAATTGCTTAGGGGGAACTTTTCTGAAGGTGGGTTTACTCTGGAGGAGTTGTCTAAAAAAGTGGTTTACTTGAAATGTGAAATAAAATATGTGTTACAAATTTTATTTCTTTTCTAAATGGTTATAACCTATGTGTGGAAGTTGGGATGGGAACGACTAGGTTGCTAACTTCCCTTGAGAGGGTAAAGGAGATGTGGGGCCCACACGAGCCCCCACCCCTTTAAATTACATTAACTCCCCTTAATGTGAGAAACTCCTCTCTCTCTCCCGCATTAATCTTGCTAACATAGAACATAATTTAATTTGACAACTCATGCTCTTTTAATTAAATGGTTTAGTTTTGAGTTTTTTAAATGCAATGCTTGTGTAATAAAATAAGAGGTGTCTTATTTTATTTGGGTTGATCTTGTTGTGTTACATATTTGTGGAGAGTTCTAGTTTTTGAAGAGCTTCATCCTCCCGCGAAGAACTCCATCCTCTTTGTCGAAGAACGAGAAGAACGCGACACCAACACCGACTTCATTTTTCTCGACGATTAATGAAGCGACGCCGTCATCCCGCGACAATGTCAACGAAACTGTAGATCTTTCCCTTCGTTCATCAAGCGATCAACCTTCAAGAATAATGTTAGGGGATTAATTTGAGAATGATAATTTTCCCATGATAGTTTTCCTTCTAAAGAAAAGATCGTGGATCAACTCATTATTATGTTGATCTGTGAAAGTATTTGTTTGTGGGTTGGGAATATTAGATTGCGGGGAAAATGCAGGGGAATTTTTTTTGATATTCTCTTTATCTTTGAGAACGGAACGACGAGCGCGGACCAACCTTTTCCTGGTTTATCTGTGTATCGTTCGTTCAGGTGGGTTGGTTGTGGGTTTATTTTTTTGGTAATTAATTGAATTAGAGTTTGATCATGGTTGAAAATCTCTTACGCAGATGGCATGATCTAAAAAACAAGCCCCGACCCTCCATAGATTGTTTGTTGATGTGCAGATTGACAGGCGATGAAGAAACGGGCCGCAATTGCGATTTGAGTTCTCTGTAGTGAAGTTCGGGTCCCGTAAAGTCCTTTGGCGTAGACGACGAGTGAAACGAACCACTGGTCAACATCATGTGATCCGCGTAAAGCGGCGGCAGTGATGGTGACTAGCGGGGGCGGCGCGCCGCCTGAGAACACTACCGCGACAGAGCCGCAGTGGTATGTAATTACAAAGCCGTTCTAGATTGGGGGGGTGTGGCGCGGCATAAAAGTCGAGCCGGTTTGCTGGTTAACCAGGGGGAACAGCCCCCCCCCCTTTCCATCCACCTCAGCCACGTGGTGATCCACGGCCCGTGCCGGGCCGGGCCGCCGGGCGGGGCCGGGCCACTCCGGCTGGGCCGGTCAGTGCTATCCGGGCTCGGCTGCCCCCTAATGGGCCGGACCTGGACACGGGTCGGGCCGACCCAGGGTGAACTGGGCCGGGTCGGACTGGGGCCAGACCCCCTATTTTCGGGCAGTTTCGTTCAAGCGCCCATAACATTGGCTTAAGATCTCTGATCGAGGCACCGTCAGTTATGTTGGGATCCTTGGATTGAGGTGTCTGTTTTGGTATATTACACTAATGGTTTCAGAGAACATTGGGTACGTATGGGTTTGTTCGAACCCGAAACCAACCGGGCCCTTAGAGTGGAAACGCTTATAACATGATTTCCAGATGTCTGATTGACGTGTCGTCGACATTGTTAGATTCCTTCTTGTGGGATGGATCTTTTGGCATACATTACCTGATGTTTGGATGTAGTTGGAATATGTCAGGGTTGGATTGTACTAGAAATCCAATCGGGCCCCTGGAACGGAAATACCGATAACTTTTAGACAGGACGTTCGTTTGACGAACCGTCAGTGGCATTAGTGATCAAATTGAGAAACGGTCCCTTTGAGTAAACCATATGTGAGTTCAGGGTATAGTTGAGATACTGCCAGGTTGGTTAGTACACGAAACTAACTGGACCCCTGGGACTAAAAGGCTAATAACTTACAGACCAGGAGTCTGATCGACGCGTCGTCTATTGCATTGATACCCCTATGACGAGGCGGTCCTTTGATTTACTTCTTCGTGAGACTTTGTGATACATTGAGTATCAAACAGTAGCTCATGGAGAGAACCCTCTTAGATATTAGTGTACGGTGTACAGAGACCGTGTAGCTGGCTGAGACCTGAAGACTGCTTATTCGATTCGAGTCAGAGTTACTTGTGTAGCCGAGTGGGGAGCACTACTGTGTTTGGGTGGAAGAACCACGGAGGGGAGAACTACTGTTTATTGGTGGTAGACCCGCGGTACTCGACAGGAGGAGTACCTCTGTAGGCTATAAGGGGAGGTTCACTACTGTGTTTGTGTGGCGGACCCCGGCGGGAAGCACTACTTTGTTTGGGTGGGTGACCCACGGTACTCGACATGAGGAGTACCCTAGTAGTCTTAGGTCAGTGAGAAGTGCCTCAGAGTCGTGACAGGATCAGTGTACTCAACAGAGAGGGATCTCTTCAGTAGTTTTGGATTCGATATAATTAATGAAAATCCTGGTTTGAGCAGAGTCATTTATCTTTGTGTTTACCTCATGATTGAGGCGGGTTACAAGATAACTTAGGTATATGTATGGAATATACCTAATTAGTGGTTATCTATTGACTTCATATATGTGTGATACCTCATGGATGAGATGGGTTACGTAGTAACTTAGGTATAAGTATGGGCTTATACCTAAGTAAGGGTTATCTGTTGAAGACTTTCTTTGTATTTATCATTGTTGGATTTAGTGAGACATTGAGGGTCTTGGGGTCCCTATTGAGTATCCTATACTCACCCCTGCACGGGTTATGCCTGCACCTCATTGTGTCGGTTGCAGATGACAGACATCACTGATCATGGTTGAATCTTGTAGAGCTGGACGATACCCGGAGGTGGATCACACGACGAGTAGGTACCCGGAGGAGACAGACGGACATGGATTGCTGAGGAGGACATTTGTACCTACCCTTCAGGTGGGAAGCCGGAGGACATTCCAGGAGCTTCTTTTCACCTTTCAACTGTTGTCCTTTCAGTTATACTTTACTTCCAGTTGTAGTTGTACATTTCTTTTCGGCTTGTATTTCCGGACCCTTGTACTTTTAGCACGTTTGTTTTACTACTTTACTTAGTTTCTCTTCTGCTTGTCCTCTGTTAGTGAGTGTTTTCGTTTCATAAAGGCAATTCCTTCCCTTTTTATTGGTATTTACGCCTTTGGTGCTCCTCGCCATCCCCTGGCCTATGGAAGGTGGGATTGGGGTAGTAACTGCACAGGCCCCGAGGATGGGTCGTGAAAAATTGGTATTAAAGGATTCAGTTATACCGTAGAACTTAGGACTCTGATATTTATTTTCTGTGAAGAAATAGTGTTAAAGGTACTAAGTGTGGTCTTTATTTCAAAGAGCCCAGGGTTTGTTCGGGTGGCCGACTTATCCATACTCCAGGACCCTGACTTCTGATTTCTGACTTAGTCCATGAAAATACTAATTGTGTGTGTGTTTTTAAAGGTTTCCCCTTAAAATAGCTCAAAATAGGTCATATTAGCAGGTATAATCGTTTGACCATGTCACATCTGTTACTTTCAAGATTCCTTTCCCCGGACGGTCATCTAGAGACCTGAGATACGTACATACTGACAGCCTATCGAGCGATGAGGCCTCAGTAGAGATCCCTCTTTCATTTGAGGTACCAGCAGAGGCACCATCGGTACTACCATACGTCGGGCCACCAATGTCACCATCCCCAACTGAAGGCGATGCACGCCACTTGAGCGCGCTGCATGAGTTCTAGCCCCAGAGGCCACCTAGGTCCCGGGGAGAGACATACCCATATGTGGCTTAAGATTTGATGGAGGCTGTGGTGAGCGTAATCAGGATAGTAGGTACACTGGCGAAAATCATGGTGATATTTGCTGCCATCCTCCTTCAGAAAGAAGCAGACAGATGGTGGAGCCGGATGCTCTGGTTTTGCGATGATATGACCTTCACATGGAGAGACTTCGAGACCATCTTCAGGGTGGAGTTTATATCAGTGACGCTACACCCCGAGCATTTTCAGGAGCTACTTCCTTTGCCATAGAATTTTCCATCAGTAGCTGAGTCATCTATAGGGAGTCGACAGATGATGTAGGGGTCCAAGAGGACAAGACCAGCAGGTGGGTGACCTCGAGATATAGTTTTGGATGTGTGAGGCACACGAAACAGATCCAGTCATATAAGGAGTAGGAAGTGTTATGCATGCGGCAGGAAGGGTCACATGGCACGTGACTGTATGACTCCCCGCACAGTTGATCCACATGCATTGGAGGAGCCACCATGACAGAAGCAGCGGCGGGTTCTTGAGCAACAGCCGAGCAGTGGACAAGGTAGTAGAGCTCTGGAAGCAGGTGGACATGAGCGGAACTAGTGGAATCCTTTTGTTCTAGGTTCTTCTAGTTCCATGTTGTTATTGTATTTGTGTCTTTGTACATCGAGTTGCAGTAATAAAAGACACTTATATTTGTGATGTTTACTTTCCATTCCATTTTTTTGGTTGATAATGAGAGGTTCTGGTTAAAACTATTGACTTAACACTCACTTTCATGATTTCTACTAGAGGAGACCCAGTGACCTCACACTAATGCTGATGGTGTGACTCGACCCTTGGAGGCGAGAGTGATGGTTGGATCTCTTGGTAGTAACGTCGAGGCTTTACGATGTCGTCCATGGCATGTATGCATCATTCATGTCAGGATTGATTGTATTATGCAATGGAAAAGGTTTATCCAAAGGATGAGACCAAGTTTCTCCTCTAGGAAAAGGAGAAACCACTATAGATCTTACAGATCGTAGGCGAAGAAGGGTGGTCATTGACTGACTTACCACGTCGGCAAACTTTATACCGACTAGAGATGGTACGATCTATGATGGAGAAGGTGCAGATCATCGAGGAGCAGAGGAATACTACATCGTGCAGTATGATATAGGAAACTGATGCTAGTCATGGAGACTCGGGTGTGTAAAATGTTTCAAGAAGAAGAAGTGTTGTGTATAGATGAGTCTGTGGAGAAGCAGACATAGAGGCATAGCTAGGAGAGCAGCATGTGGTGATTTACATTTCAACATGTTACAACCACCCTCCTTTGTTGACCTGCCAGGCTCAAGGAGCTGGAGGGCCGGGAAAAAGAGTAGCTACATGCGGTCAAAAAGTATGACCCAATGGATCTATGAATAATTCGAGAGATAGTCTCTGTCCACTACTAGTTATCTTAGTGACAAATGTTGATATGAATCATTCCTTCCTTCCATGAATATTTTCACATGCCTAGAGTTTTCAGTATGTCGTAGACATTACCCTCACATCTAGATATACCTTTGGGAGGAGACTCGATAATCACACTTACGCTGATAGTGTGATCTAACCCTTGGGGCGAGAGTTTCAGTTGGAATCTTTCGGTGGCATTGTCGATGCCTTAAGACGTTAGTCTATGTATGGATTGGATACACAGATATACACAGATTGACTGTTTTAGGAAAAAATTTTATGGTTTATCTACAACGTTTGGATGGGATTTCCTTGGTCGGCGAAAAGGAAACCACATACAACACATGATAAACTCATGCACGGGAGGGTGTGGTAGATCACTTTTGAGTCATTTAATATTACCCTCGTTGGAGCATGAGTTTTTAGTTTCAGTTCTAATCCGGAAATGGAGGTCTCTAGAGTTTGAGTATGGCGACTATGTTCTTATGAGGGTCCCTCCTCGACGAGGTTTACGGAGATGTGGCCGAGGTGGAAAGTTATCTCCGAGGTTCAACGGATATTTCTAGGTCCTTAGTAGTGTAGGCGAGGTGGTATACCGCTTTACCTTTCCAACTCAGTTGCACCGAGTGAATGATGATATCCACGTACCTCAACTGAGGAGATACGTGCATGATCCTTCATATCATTGACCATAGGGAGTTGAACGTCGATGACAGGGCGACTAGCATGGAGGTTCTAGTGGAGATCGAGGATCGACATGAGAGGGTCATACATGGACATTAGATTCCTCAGGTGTGCTTTTGCTGGTAGCACGAGAACCTTTAGGAGAGCATATGGGATCGGAAGGCTAAGATTCATGCTCATTACCACATTGTTTTCCTTAGTGTGTGTTGAATCTTTATGGGGATGTAAAGACATGAGGTGTGAGTAATGTAAAGACCTAGAAATTTCAATGAAACATTTTTCTTAATTTCTTTGGAATTTTACATGTCCGGAGTTTTTGACGGCACCTGATTCTGATGACCTGTTTTCCCAGAATGAATTTCCAAAATTTAGCTCGGGTATGTTCAGTGAACGAACGAGCGGGTTTTTCTATCTTTTGAACCGGTTCTCGGAGTCAAAATATGAGGGCACCGATGAATCCACAGCTCCGATAATTTCTTAAGAGGACCTTTTTTGAAGGTGTGTTTCCTATGGAGGAGTTGTTTAAAAAAAGTGGTTTACTTGAAGAGTGAAATAAAATATGTGTTACAAAGTTTATTTCTTTTCTAAACAGTTATAACCTATGTGTGGAAGTTGGGATGGGACCCACTAGGTTGCTAACTTATCTTGAGAGGTTAAAGGAGAGGTAGGGCCCACACAATCCCAAACCCCTTAAAATTCCTTTAACTCCCCTTACTGTGAGTAAATATTCTCTCCCTCTCACTCATTAATATTTCCAACTTAGCACTTCATTTAATTTAACAACTCGAGATCTATTAATTAAATGGTTTAGTTTTGATTTTTTGAAATGCATGGCTTGAGTAATAAAATTAGAGTTGTATTATTTTATTTGGGTTGAGCTTGTTGTGTTAGGTTTTTGGGGAGTGTAATGGTTTTTGAAGAGCCTCAACCTCCCACGAAGAACTCCATCCTCTTTATTGAAGAATGCGAAAAATGCCAGCGCCAACCCCAACATCCTTTTTCACGACTATTGAAGAAGCGACGTCGTCATCCTACGACAACGTCAATGGAACCGTAGAGCATTCCCTTACTTCGTCAAGCGATAAACCTTCTAGAATCGAGGTAGGGGATTAATTTGAGAATGATATTCTTCCCATTATTGTTTTCCTTCTAAAACAGAGAACGCCGATCAACTCATTATTATGTTGATCCGTAAAAGTATTTGTTTGCGGGTTGAGAATATTTGATTTCGAGGAAAACGTAGGGGAAATTTTTTTGATATTCTCTTTATCAATGTGAAAGGAACGACGAGCGCGGACCAACCTTTTCCCGATTGATCCGTGGATCGTTCGTTCTCGTGGGTTGGTTGTGAGTTTAATTTTCGGGAATGAAATGAATTAGAGTTTGATCCTGGTTGAAAATCTCTAATGTAGAGGGAACAAGCTAACAAACAAGCCCCAAACCTCCGCATATTTTTTGATGATGTGCGGATTTACAGGAAACGACGAAACATGTCGTAACATCTATTTGAAGTCTCCAAAGTAATGCTCGGGACCCATAAAGACCATTGGCGCAAACGGAGAGAGAAACGGACCACCGGCGCGTGTCCGGTGGTCCGCGTAAAGCGGCATCGGTGGCGACGCACCACCGGAGAAGACCGCCACAGCTAAGACATGGTTGGGGGCGGGGTCGGCATTAAAGCCGCACCAGTTCGCTGCTCAACCGGGGGAACATCGCCCCCACCCCCTTCCATCCAGCACGACCACATGTCGAGCCGCGGCCCGCGCTATGCCGGACCACCCACCACCCGCGTTGGGTCGGGCCACCCTCACTGGGCCGAGCTGACACACTTGGTCGGGCCGCACCGGCTGGGCCGGACTGCACCAGTCGAGCCGGGCCAACCTAGGGGGAACCGGGCTGGGTCGGACCGTGCCAAGACTCCATATTTTCGAGCAGTTTCATTCAAACTCCCATAACTTGGTCAACTGATCTCCGATCGACGCATCGTCAGTTGCTTTTGGATCCAAGGATCGATACAATCGTTTCAGTATATTACACTTATGGATTCAGAGATCTTTGATTATGGATAGGTTGGTTCGAACCCGTAACCAACCGGGCCCTCAGTGCGGAAAAACTTATAACTTGAGTTCCGGACGTCCGATTGATGGGTCATTGTCATTATTGGATTCCTTTCAGTGAGACAGATCTTTTGGAATATTTCAGCTGAGGTTTGGACATAGTTATAATAAGGTCGGGTTGGATTGTACCTGAAATCCAGCCGGGACCCTCGAACGGAAAAGCCAATAACTTTCAGACCAGACGTTTGTTTGACGAACCATCAACAGCATTAGTGATCACGTTGAGAAACATTCCCTTTGAATATATCCAATGTGATTTTAGGGTAATGTTGATATAGGGTTGGGTTGGTTCGTACAAGAAACCAACTGGGCCCCCCAGACTAAAAGGCTAGTAACTCACAGACTGGGCGTCTGATCGATGCGCTGTCTATTGCATTGAGACCCCTATGATGAGGCCTTCCTTTTAGTTACTTATTCGTGATACTTTTACATAAATGGAGTATCGACTAGTAGCTTTTGGAGAGGACCCTCCTGGTGATGAGCGTGCAGAGTATGGAGACCGTGTAGCTGGCTGAGACCTGATGACTGCTTGTCCGATTCGAGTCGGAGTGACTCGTATAGCCCAGTGGCGAGCACTACTGTGTTTGGGTGGCAGACCCACATCGGGGAGCACTACTATGTTTGGGTGGTAGTCTCGTGGTACTCGACAAGAGGAGTACCTTTGTAGGCTATTAGGGGGGTGCACTACTGTGTTTGGTTGGCAGACCCAGACGGGAAGCACTACTGTCTTTGGGTGGATGACCCATGGTACTCGACAGGAGGAGTACCTCAGTAGTCTTAGGTTAGTGAGCAGCGCATCAGAGTCATGATAGGATTAGTGTACTCGACAGAGAGGGAGCACTTTAGTAGTTTTGGTTTTGATATTATTAATGAAAATCCTAGTTTGAGCTGAGTCATTGTCCATTGTGTTTTCCTCATGAATGAGATGGGTTACTAGATAACTTACGAATATGTATGGGTATATACCTAAGTAGTGGTTATCCGTCGACTTCATTTCTGTGTTATACCGCGTTGGTGAGATGAGTTACATGGTAACTTAGGTATAAGTATGGGATTATACCTATGTTATGGTTATCCGTTGAAGACTTTCATTTTGTTTATCCTTGTTGGATTTAGTGAGACCTTGAGGGTCTCGGGGTCCCTACTGAGTATCATATACTCACACCTTCATAGGCTATGCCCGCACCTTGTTGTGTTGGTTGCAGAAGATGGACATCACTAATCGTGGTTGAGGCATATAGAGTTGGACGGTACCCGGAGGTGGATCTCACGACAAGTTGGTACCCACAAGTTGATCTCACAACGAGTCAGTACCTGGAGGAGACGAACGAACGTGGAGTGCTGAGGAGGACATATGTACCTACCCTTCAGGTAGGAATCCGAAGGACATTCCAGGAGCTGCTTGTCACCTTTCAGATATTGTCCTTTGAGTTTTAATTTACTTTCAGTTGTAGCTGTACCTTTCTTTTGTGCTTGTATTTCCGGCCCCTTGGACCTTCAGAACATTGGTTTTACTGCTTTACTCAGTGTAGCTTCTTCTTGTACTCTGTTAGTGAGTTTTTTTGTTTCATAAAGGCAATGACTTCCCTTTTTAATGGGATTTAAGCCTTTGGTGCTAGTCGCAATCCCCTGGCCTATAGAAGGCGGGCTTGGGGTAGTCACGACACGGGCCCTGAGGACGGGTCGTGACAATATCAATATGAAGAGATTATCCTGTAATATTAATTCGCTTAGTGTGCATTAAATGGTAGCACATGGATCTTCAAGAGAGAACCTAGGTGTTAGAGAACTGAATGTCAGCTCATTTCCCTCACTCATTTGAGTATTTATTATTTTTTGGGATGATATTAATTGATTGTGGGGAGAATATAAAAAATAATTTTACCTATTTTACTTTGTGATAAATTTATAATAAAATATTCAAGGATTAGAGAGGTCCTAGTGTGATGTTCTAGGACATATGGAGTATATTTATCTATAAAATTATTTAAATTAATATAAGATAACATGTTCGTGTACTTTATTATTAATATTTTATTTTCTCCCAAACAATTTATGAGATAGGAAAACTAATTCCTTAGTAAATTCAAGAATGTGGGTTTCCCCTTGGCATGACATATGATGAGTTCTAAATTGATATCATGGTATATTGAAGCCACTAGATGATATTAGGTAATATTAATAAATAATAATATATATATTATATAATATATAAATATAATTTAATCCTACAAAACAATCTATTTTTTTACTGTTATGACATTATCAAGGATTTCCCATGCAATCTTAGAGATTGTAAGAGTTCAAACATGTAGAGAAACTTTAGGAGTGGTCAATTTATTTTTTGGAGATGAAATTGGATGCAAAATTTTTTTCAATTAACATATGTGATAGAACATGTTCAAAATGATTGATTTGACATACACACTGTATTTTCATTATATGGTCTAATTCCCCGTTCATGTTATTTGGTGATAAAAATAGAAAAAAATATCAATGAATTCATGAATTGTTCTTCATTATATATGTCTTTATTATTCATCAAATTTTTAATTGTTCATTTATTTAAAATACAAATTATCCATGATATTCCATTGATGTTCTCTTCCAAATGTAAAACATCCCACATCGATTTTTTTATTTTCATGTTTCATTAATTTCTCCCATCATTCATTGTTCACTCATTATTTTTCTTAATTTAATAGAGGTTTGAATGATTTTTTGATGTAAATTTATTTCATAGTATAACATGGTTTCATAGGATTTTTTATGTTTAGACTATATAATTTAATTGTGATGATGAACTGATGTTGGAGATGGATGTATGTGGGTAGGAATATGATACATGTTTTCTAGAATTTGATTTTGGATGATGATGATATGTGATACTGATGATTTTTTTTCTATATAATTTCCTAAATTTGAAAAATGGTTGGGAATTTATAATTTTCATTGTGGTTATGAGAGTCATCAGAGCAATTTTTTATGGAGGTAGAGGTAATTGAAATAGAACATGATGGTCTTGAAAAATCTATAATTTTAATGAAATGATGATCCACAAAGATTTTTGTTTGAAAGAACACAAGAGATGTGAGACCCCCAAATAGGGATATGGTTTTGGATTAATAAATATAATTCATGTAAATGTAGTTTTTTATATGTATTATGATCTCTAAGATTGATTTATTTAGTACATTGTATTGGGTGCATGATAATAGAAAAGGCATTATACATGAACCTAAATAATGTGCGGATATACAGATAGAGTACGAAGATCCTGAGAATGCATGACATATAGTGACACAATATATGTATCATGTAAATTATATTTACTCTTTTATTGAATGTTTATATTCATTTTTTCTTTATTATACATTATCTTTCGATACATCTGATTTCCCATTCACCTGTGGGAGTTTCCTCAATCCTCCCCTTTGAGTGGTTTGTGAAACATCTTGTCCTATGAATAAGAAATAAGATACCCTCAGTGGCTTTGAACAATAATTACACTTAATTTAAAAGGCATATGTTCCAAATACCCTCATTCTACATTTCTATGGGTTGTTATCATGTTACTTACATTTTAGAATTGTGATACCCTATCTATTTGGTCTGTCCAATTATGGTTAGTTGTTTCATAATTTCCCATGGAGTTATCTATAATTTATGTATCAATAGTTATTATATTCTGATGTGTTGTTACAAAATCATGGGTGTATCTCAGAAAATAAATATCAGTTACTCAGATTTCATTTAGAATTAATGATGGGTATGAACTCACAAATGAGATCTGTCAGTATAGAGAGACTCAATGAGAAAATTATCATAGAAAAGTATTAACCTGGAGTACTGAGAAGAATCCTTATCCTAGAATATAGTTTTTAATGTTTCTCTGAGTTGTGGAGTCAATTTATGATTATATATATGTGTGTATTACCTTATTTATTTACTCATAACTTTTTTTATTTTGAGATGAATTCCATTTTGATTTTTTGTGGTTGGTTAATTTTGGGAGACCTACTATATATGACAATAAACACTCGTTCATGGGATCTACCAAAACATGATGTGACATATGTATATAATATTCCATTTTATGGATTTATAGGTGGACCAGGAGTAGGTGGAGCTTATTTGGGTGTGATGGACCATAGATGGATATCGATGTTATACTTTGATAGTAGTTTCTATTTAGTCAGAATGTGAAAATCTATTATAGTATTTATGAAAATATATTTAGACCATTTTTAACTTTTCATACTAATTTTCATACTATAATTTTTCATTATAAATTTTTATTTAATTTAATGTATCAATTATTTATCTTTTTTTATTATACATATGTTTAAAGATGAGTTCATGTGTACTTGTACATATGTTTATGGATTCCCTTATATGTGATATTCCTAATGTGTTCAGGTCACTAGACTCTTTGTTATTGGAGGAAATATTATGTTGTCACACTTGTCTTATGATGATAAATGTGGTCTGTTGTGGGTTTTTACGATAGTAAACAGTTTATTTTGAAATTTCATGCATATTCAGGCTTTTAATGATAAAAAATCCTTTAGAGGAAGTATATGAACTTTCTCTAATAAACCGACAAAATTTTTAAATACAATCTCTATTCATAGAGTTTTCAATTATCATTTAGTTTTTTTAATTTATTTTCTGTGGATATAATGAAAGAAATTCATATACAAAAAATGAATTTTTTTTCTATTTGGTATGGTGTATTTTTCTTTCGTGCTCTTATTTTCACTAAATTTCATTCACTAATTTCATAAAAATTATTTTTAAATATATTAAATTAATTTTTTCAATGATTTTATTTTTATATAATATTTTATAATAAATTAAATTTCCATTTTTTAATTGGGGTACATTTTACCAAATTTGTGAATGGATTCATAATAAAAACATTATGACACGAATGTATTTTCACTTCATGATGACATTTTCATTATTTTATGATTAAAACTTATGTATATATGGTTATTTATAATGAATATTATATTATTTATATCCTTCAATATTTTTTTTAAAATATGTTATCTGATAATTAAAGGGGTTGTTTCCTCAAAAAACTTCTTAATTGATATTTTAATTTTATATATACCTATGTAAAAAATCATTTGATGAATAATAAACATTTTTTGGGTTAGAATATTTTGATACCATCATCTATACTACACTTGGTTGATTAGGATCACATTGTTATAATTATTTATTGTGGAAAATATTAATTTATTAAATGATAGTTTTTCAATATGAATGTTTCTGATGATTATGTATTGAATTTATATTCTCCCCTTCATTGAATGAATTAATTGGACATATTAAGTTACGTGTGAGAGATATTATTTCCCTGGATGAATTATAATTTCCCATTTTAATAACATGTTTGGATATTTTTCATGTTCCTTGAATATATACATTTGTTGTTATGACAAACAGGACTCAACTATATGATTATGAAGTCTAACATTATACATGCTATCATTATAAAAAATATATTTATTTTACATGTGATTTATTTATATTTTTACGTCATATATGTTTTGGAACCCTCTATGATGTTACTTATATAGAATATATGATTTTTTTATTACATATTATTCATGATTTATTTATTCTATGATGGGTTTTTGGTACACATTCCCATATTGATAATCTAATCTCACCCTTTATTTATTCTATGAAGGTTTTTTGTTACACATTCCCATTTTGATAATCTAATCTCGCCGTATTTTAATGTCTTCCTTTCACCAACATAGAAGGATGAAATGAATTGTTGATTTTAGGGATTTAACATATGAAATAATTAGTTTTCAAAAAATAATTAAGTACTATATCATGTTTTGAGATTTAATATGAGAAAAATATATGTATCTAGTCTCCCGTGTATACTTGACTATTTTATTATTTGGGTAATAATAAATTTTATTTTCAAATAATATAGTAAAATACCCATTCAATATGTTTTATAGGATTTAAGGGGTTACATTAAGTATCAACTGATTTTTTTATAAACAATGGGATCTAGATTATGAAGAAGTCGATTAATGTATACAAAAATATAACAAACATGTAAGATATGTGTATGTATATAATAATATCATAGTGATATTTAAGGAATAGATTGTTTGATTTTCCAATATGTACATCCATTTTTATCAATATTATTGATATAGTTGTAGCATTGATGAATAAATAGTTAAAATATATAAATATATCAGAGTTGGAATTAACTCGATCATAACCAGTGTATAATGAATGGGAAAAATGCTACACACAGAAAAAAAATCACTATTGGTATAATATTGGAATTTTTTTCAGAGTCATTAGAAGCCATTATGGAATATTTGAAATTTTTTTTCTGATTTAATAATATTATAAATGATATTGTGCTTACGATTAGGAAACTATCTATGAATAATGATTCAATTTATCAGATGTGTTACAACACATTTATAATCATATATTATGGTTTAAAAATTACAATGTTAGAAATTAATTTTGTAAATAAAATAGTTAAAAATATATCCCAATAGAAGCAATTACAACTATATAACTGCAAAAAATCTATTTGGGTTCTACACAATGAAAGGGAAATGAAGATGTAGTTATAGGTTGAGCTAATGGTATGAAATTTAATACTATATTTTTTAATCTTACTCAGGTTATGACGAATAACATTTTATAAATATATAATATTATTGACCTCCATCATGGTAAGAAAATGATGGCCAATATCATTAATATTCGTACTCCATTATTTTTTAGGAAAAATAATCTATTGGAAGTTGGTAAATAGATGAATTATATAGAGATAATGTCCCTCTCATTTGGAAATAATTAATGTGTAAATTATATCACAGTTTTTTTCATCATAAAGAGTAAACTAATAATTTGTGATCATTAATCAAGAACACAAAAATGTAGGAAAATATTAAAAATATAGATTTTAATAATTTACATTAAATAGTTTTCAAAAAGTAAATTCATCCCGAGATAGTACATTATATTATAAAGAAATTATAGAATAGATAGAAAATGAGAGGAGAAAATGTTTCTGAATATGAAGAAAACATTACATAGATAGAAACTCATGATACATATTATATATTTTATACATCCAGTATGATAGATCATTTTATTTATTAGATAAATAAAACACTTCAAAAAGAATTTTTATATAATTAATATATTATATTTTATGTTGTGTTATTATGTCTAATTAGGTACTATAATCGGTTTTCCATGTCAAATGTTTTATATGGAAAATAGGAAAATATGAAGTTTTATCATCAATCTAGTAATGAAAATTATGGAAATTTTTATAAGGAAAGGAAATAATTTACAACTTATAAATTTTTTAAAAAGAAACACCAAGGAAAATGATTGATGCGAATGGGATATTTCATCCACAATCTAGAGAAAGGCAGTCGATCTCATAACTACAAGGGTATGAAATGAGATTTCAAAGTTTAAGGATTAAATTTGTAAAGGTTTGGGGTACTATGTGAATTAATTCCTTATTTTTTAAGGGATTATAAGGTAGAAATGCTCAAGGGTTAAATCCCATTCTTGTAAAATCACAACAACAAAATTTTAATGTTATAATGATATTGTAGAAGGTACAATGATCAATTATTAAAATTTAGAATTTATTTATTTTTTTCATGATCCTTTAACTATATTATATCATCAAATATTTCTATGAAAATATGAAATATACATAGAACTATAACATGATAATATTCTATAATGTCACATAGTTTAAATATTATTGTAATAAAGATATTTAATTCAATTCCCATTAAAAATCATAAAAATACCAATTTAATTATTATTATTATTATGAAAATGATTAACATTAAAATTATACAAAATATTTAATGGATTCTAAGATAAAATGATTAAAAAATTTACATAGAGATTGAGATTAAAATTTGGGATATAGATATGGAAGCCATTATGTTAATACTATATACTATATTATGAAATTATATATTGATCTGCATCAAGTAATTCATCTTCAGGAAATTATTAGGGATGTTTTGAAAAAATAGCCCCGTAAAGGTAATTGTATGCTTATAATAGATTATGTACTTATTATGATTGAATATAATGATTTTTTTACTGAATAACAACATAGACATCAACCTGAAAAGGCAGTTTAGTTTTCCATTACTTATATACCTGATGAAAATAGTATATATGTGACTCAATAAAGGATGTCAATAGTTTAATTATTGTCACAGAACCAAAAAACCAAGGAGTTTTGTGATAAGGGATTTATTTACCCTAGTTTTTCACCATACAAAGACTCTATTATTTTTTAAGAATAATAAAGGATCAATTGATGTTATTCATTTAGTAAAAGAATAAATTTCATTACTATATAGAAAAATTACCCTCTACCACAAATTTTTGACTTGATTCAACAAATTCAATGAGATTATGATATTTAAAATATTCATCATCATTATGGGTATCATCAACTACGTCATAGGATGGTAAATATTAGTAATATGGAGTTTCATATGATATTTGGGATTTTGGAATTTATAGTGATTCCTTTTTCAAAGAATAATTGGCCCTCAATATTTATAGATATGATGAAAATAATATTAAAGGATTATATCTTTAAATTATTAGTTATATTAGTTCAATATAACATGATAAATTACAATATACAAGTTGAGAATATAAACATTTTTGAATCATTCGAATGATGCACAGAGAAATTTAGTTATATAAAAAATTCATAAAATTGTAATTATGGGTTTAAAACGTGTCTCTTTTTTGTATGTTGTATATATTAATGGAATGTCACATGATCCATCCATGATAGTGGTAATGATGGAATGGAATGTGCCAATGAATATTTATTATTTATATGATTCCTTACATTAACTATTTATTAAGAATTATTTATTCATAAAAAAATTATTTATTCTATAACCAATAATATATTTTTCTCCATTTAGAGGTCATTTTCATATGGTTATACGATATAGGAATTTTTTAGATAAATTAAGTGTACATTAGTAAATTCAATGATATTTAATTATACCTTTATAATATATTTATATATGATATATTTTGTTGAATCAGATAATGTAATTGGAAATATACCAATATTGAATGATTTATTTCTTTCTAATGCATAAAATATGTTTAATATTAATGAATAAAAATATCCAACACATGATCCTGAGTTGGAGGATTTAATATTTTATTTGATCATATGAAGGTATTAATATTATTAAGAATGATATAAATTATATATATATATATATATAAATTTTATACAATAAATATTATTATAGAAATACCTCAAACTGATGAAAATATGATTATTAGGACTATATAAAAAATTATGATTTATTTATACTCTACCAATTTTGGATGGAAAAAATGTTGTTGATGTGCTAATAAAGAATGATCAAGGCTATTTTGAGTAATATTAATATCGATAATGATCATATATTAAAATATATTGTAATGATTGATATGTTACATGTTATGTTTTGGGAAACAAATAAATATATAAAAAATTCTGGTCAAATTTTTTTAGATAAAATAAAAATTCCCCATCATAATGATGAGAATATTCAAGAAGATCAAATATATGAAAAATATAATGTTTATTGAAATCATTTATGTGTGTGGTATTTCTATATTAAATATTGGGATAATGGACACATCTATCAAAGAAATGAAATTATATTCATATGACTGACCTCATAACAAAAATTACTCTATAAAACCTAGTAGCACCAACATGTATTAGGATTGGAAAACAAATTTTTAAAAAAAAGAAACAAAATATTCATGAAAATTTATCAATATTATTAGATTTTTTATAGTTAATGAATGATAGGATTCATCATATAAAATATTGAAACTCTAAGATATTAATTTATCGAAATGGGATGGTATTACCATGTAAATGATTAATAGTTTTACAATTACTCTTAGAATTAATTCATACATATGGGTTATTTTTTGTAAACTTACCACTAACATAAATTTCCTCAATATGGAGGTGATAGAAAAATTAATATCATCATATATCATTAAATTAATGATGTTTTGATTCTTATTTGTTCCCCTCATTCGGTATTATCTTACAGTGATTGGTTATTTATATCAAAATTATGTAAGATTCTTCAGAAAGATCGTGACAGAAAGTGAAATTTGAGCACATCCAATCCTTATCAAACTAATGGAGAATCCAAATAGAATATTCATACATTATAATACATGTTCAGGTCATTCACACATTGATTTCAAGGTATGTTTCATTATTATTCATAATGGTGTATCTAACATAAAATAATATATCCCATTCAATAATTAAAATAAAATCATGTATTTTTATTGTATTGTAAACATTGTTAAACTCTAACTTGTTAGAATGGATTTGGTGAGTGGAATATTATAGGCGTAGATATCACAATAGAGACCACATTATAAGTAAATATTATTCAAAATCACATTAAGTTAGAACAAAAGATAAATAATATATAGTACCAATTTTAGAAGAAAATATTTTGAATTTTTGTTCATAGATCATGTTTCCATGATGATATCATCATGGAAACGTGTTATTTGGGATATTATTAAAGGAAAATAATGTCATCATTACATATCGACATCATAAATTAAAGAATGAATTTTAATAATAGTTGGACATTTTAAAATACTACTCTGCCTACATAATTTAATTATTAGTTCATCATAAGCTTATCAATGATTTACATGACTGACCTAAAGATTTTGGTCACATTGAAGGAAATATGTATGCAACCGAATTCATCATACTACTAAGAGACTATATATATTCTTGAAACTAGATAATAACTATTGATGAATTTACAGAATTTGAAAGAGTTTGTACTTCTAAAAAACCATATCATAGAAGAAGAAACATGGGAACCTATATAAAATATGGTTAATAACTACCCACATAACTTAATGAGGTGATATTATTTAATTTTAATGTGAAAAAAACTTATCAGTGGGTATGAATGTACCACCATAAATTCAAGAACAGTCAGAACAAATTACTTTAAAAGGAAAAAATAATATCATATATAAAGATTTATTATGAAATTTAAGAAAATCATTAATTAAAATATTTTTTTAATATAATATTATTTATTTAATTCAATTTATTAACTTTGATTGATATGCTTACCATAGTGTGAATTTATTTATTTTTCATAAATAGGTTATTATTGGGTGAATAGTGAAAATATATTTTTTAAAAAAATTATTACAAGTATATTTTAATGATACAAGAAGAAAATTAAATATTTTGAAACATATTTTATAACCCACACATATACATTAAAATTAATAAAATTTATATAAATATATGATGTTTAATACATAAATATATCATTTAAATTTTGTTAATATAAATATTATTTTGTTCAAATAAAAAATATTTACATTCTATTCATTAAATTAAGTATTATAAATATATGTTTTTTGGATATTCTTAATATAAAAATTTTCACCTATTATTTGAAAAATGCATTTATTTCTAGAGTAATGAAAACTATAATTTATTTTTCACTAAAATCATTTTTATGCTTAAAGAAAACAATTTTATAAAAATGGTTTCCATTATGTGGCTCCTAAAAATTTTCAATTTAATTTTAACCAACTACTAAAATATAATCATGTAAAAGTGATTCTCTATTATTGATAATCATATTTAATATTATTTAATATGTATATCAATATTTTTGTTCTTATTGAGTAGTGGAAGGATTAAAAATTATTTTCTATAGTTATTGTTAATACATGTTTACTAGGGTTTAAAATAATAGATAATGGTTTGAATTCCATATAAACAAGTATAAAACTTGTTGATTGAAGATAAATCCACCACATATTATTATCCTTAAAATCCTGTTCCATTTGGAAGAATTATACATGAGGAATACATAAAATAAATTTAAATATGTAATGTAATTCCATGCATATCATATCCATCACATTAAAAAATTGAACATACCCTCCTCTAGTAATAAATATTATTGGTCCTTCAATCTTATAAAAAATATTTAATAATATATTCCTTGAATCCTTCCCTTTATCCTAATCTTAATGGAAGTTTTTATGTCCATTTTTCAAAACATATTGTAAAATAATATTTAGTCATCATTATCAACTCATTAAATGAATATTTCTTCCACAACATCAACAAAATATATTTTACACATCCAAATAAAAATAATATAGTTGTAAAAATATAATATGATATAATTTTAATTATGTAACAACCATTTTAAACCACAATTCCATCCTATATTAAATTCAAACAATACTCGTGCGTATGTATAGACTGTCGTCTCTATATAGAGGTGTAATTCATTTTACAAATAGAGTTTAAATGGTTTTTAATAAATATAGAATGGATGAATATGTTTGAAAATTATAAAATATGTATTATTTGGAAATATAACATATCATTTTTCCTCATACACTTTTTTTAACATAAAAATTTACAATTTTGATCGTCCGTACATGTGGACTACCACCTCCATGATAGGATATGATTTATTTTTTATTTTTAATATTATTGGAATATTAAAAAAACATTGTAAATATATTTAGATATTAAATTATGTTAGTTATTTACATTATTGATATGATTGAAACATGGGATAGAGATGAAGACTAAAACTACCAAAATAAATCATACACGAAAACCAATAAAGTTAACACTTGGAAATCATAATTTAAGTAATGTATTATTAATAAACGTGTATGAAGTGTTATAAAAATAGAATATAAGATATTATAAATATTTATATTTTCTTTTAAAATATTAATAATAAATATACATTTATGATAATTTATGTTGTACAAACATAAAGTGAAATTCTATCATAAGGTAACTGTTTATTTTGCAATAAAATTATTATTTGAGATTGTTTATCTTATGTTATAAATTGGATAAATTATATGATCATAGATTCATTAACTAAATATTATATCTTATCATCAATTTCAATATTGGATTACATGTATTAGTTCCAATTTATCCTTTATTAGTAGTCAGAATTTAAATTTAATATTTTTAGTGAAGACTTGTTATGTTTATCTATTTTTATTCAAGAACCAATTTTTAGAAGTCCATGTATTGTTTTAAATATTTTGAGTAATTATTTAAATTTCATCCAATGTTTTCATCAACCAATTTTTATCATTTGTTAATTTATAATATCAAATTAAAATTTAATGTTCTTTTTTACTTTCTATACAAGGCACTTCTTCCCAAAGATAAGAAACAATTTTTTTAACTTTTACCCCAAGAAAATATATTTTCACTTTAATTATATTTTTATTAGATAAATATTTATTAAAATGTATAAACATATATTTTATGTGATAATTATTTTCCTAATATTGTTGAAAATTTTCATATTAAATATAAGTTATTTTAGAATGGATAAGTTATGTTCCTCATGAATTAATTTTTGATCTTTTTTTTGTATTTTCATCTACGAAAAAATTTCCTTTTGAGCCTTATTATTTAATTGGGATATAATTTATTGATACCTTAACATATTTTATACTTATTTCCTTATAATATTGTTTTTATATTTATATTTTGGGGAAAATATTTTCATTTCATATGGTAGTTTTTAATATAATATTTATGATGAATACACATAGAATTTTTATTTTCGAATTTTGATAATTCACACATTGAACGTAAAATGTGATAGAATTATCCCTTTATATCCCCTTGATTCTTGGGTATCTTGAAAAAAAAATTTCATTTGGAATATTCTATACATACATATATAAGATGTCTTAGCCCAAGGCCTTGAATGTGTGATTATGAGATCTGACATTTTTTATTCTATAATTATGAAACTATTTTTTGTTTTAAATTTTATTATTTATGTTTACATATCATACATGAATTTATTCCAAATTGATGATATTTTTTAGTTTCATTATTTCATTATTATTAATCTCTTTAATAATTCTCTTGCTTTATTTTTTGTATGAGACATTTTGATTAACTATAATCCTTATTGAGCATCTAAGATCACCATATTTTTATGTATTCATTTCTCAGTGATGCTAAAAATTTTATTATGAATGGTTTCATGGATGTAATTAAATAAATATTATGTTCTCTCAGTAACCATAAATTGTATTTAATTTTTTTCAGTTTATTTGGAGAACCCTGTTTGTATATAGTCTATATTAACCAAAAATATTAAATCCTTTTTGTTGTGATACCTTGAATTTTGTGACATTGTTTTTAAATAACTTCTAGATAGATATTACTACATACAAGTATTTTCACATTTATGTCATTGTGTTTTTAATATTACTATAATAATTACTCATGTTTATCGTATATATATTTTCACACCATAACCAATGTATATGTTTTTTTTTCATTTTAGATTGAATACCATTTATTACTGAATTATAGTAAACTATTATTATCCAATGATCATTTTAATAAGAAATTTATACTATTAATATGGTTTACTATATTGATATGATCCCACCCTTGATGAATTGTTCATAATATTTCAACTACTTAGTTTATCAACTCACACATTTATTATGTTTTTCTTTCCCTGAGTTAATAATATACTTTTATCATGTGGAATATCTAGAAGGGGTTAAGAGGTGTGAAATTATTAAAAAAATGATTATAATATATGATTCTATATAGCTAATATCCATGAAACTAAACCATTATGTCATTGGGATGTGTAGCAATTTCTGATATATTTTATTTAAATCAGGATTTTAACTTGTTATTCATATCATGTTTAATTTAGGTAACATTATTTGTGTGGAAAATTTATATGAATTAGTCTAGTAGTAGGTTTGAGTTTTGTTACATACATAATTATATAACCCAATTGTATGATCCCCAATACACATTTACCATTGTTCCATTGTAGAGTGAAATCATTTTGAATCTACATTTAGAAGGTTAATATATTTTAATATATTATTCTCATTAATTGGTATTACTATCATTTTCAATAATCAACTATTTTTCTAGTTTTTAATTAACATATATTAGTTACAAAAAAATATACATTTTCCACATTATGAAATTAATGGTGCGGGTGGATGTAATAATTGATATAATTATAAATTACCACTTTTAAGCATGAAATGATTTAATGACAGGGATAATGTAATAATTCTTAGTTGGATATAGTATTTACTATACCTCATATTTAGAACTCATTTGTTGTTTCAAATAATTAGGGTCACTCTTATTTCAATTAAAGACGGTTTTATGATGGTTTTATTTGACACCATAAAATGATATTAATGAAATAAAAAATTTTAATTTCAAATTTAAAATATTACTTTCCTTTGTAACAGAGTTTATAATTGATAAATGAAGTATTCATTGAGGTTGTAATAGGGTGTTTTCATCAATTGTAGTTTTAAATAATTTTCAGAAAATGATATATTTTTTGTGGTGGTGGAAGAAATTAAATATTATATTATATTATATTAAAATATTCAATTAACATAAAACCAATTAGTATCTATGAAATTGGTTTTATATTAAAATAAATAATGATACTAATTAATTATCATGTAATAGGAAAATACTTGGAGGTGATTAATAGTTGGACATCAAGGATTCAATAATGAAATATGCATAATTTTAATTTTTGAACATTAATTTTTTTTATATAAATATTAAAAATTTATTTCTCCATTTATATATACACTTCGAAAAATTTTATTTCCAAATTCATGGAAAACCCCAAAATAAAATAATTAATATGATTAACATATAATGAAATAAATCTGTGATGATGTACTATATTATTTTAAGGAAATTTTATATAATAAAAATATATCTATAATATTTTTATACTAATTTGTGATATTCAATATGAAATTTTTATCTAATTGTCCTATATATTTATTTTATTTTAATGAAATAATTTTTGTAAATTATATTTATTTTCTTAGATATATTTGCCTATGTGTTTTAATCATAATTTTGTTACCAATAGTAAAAAACATCAAAATGAGAATATTTTTTTCCAAAAAATGGTATATAATTGTAAATATAATTGTGAAACAACTCAAATGAGAAAATAAATTTATGGTTATATAGTGATATATATATATATATATGTATATATATATATATATTAAGACATATTTAATTGATCTATTTATTTTATTTAATTATTACCTCAAACAATTAGTTGATTTATTTTATAATTCAAGATACAAGCATTTATATTTTTAATATCCTAATAAGCTTCAAAAATAATTATATATATTTTAAGAATTATATATTTTTACTCTCTCACTCTCTATCGATCACAATGAAATAATAATAAATAGTTACTCATGTTAGTGGGTGGTCACTGCGTGATGAATAGGGGGTTGCACAATACGGGCTACATGATCATTGACCAGAAAGGAAGGATATAACCAAATGGATTTATGTACAGGTTAGACCAATAATATATTACTAAACTACACATTCCGATTTCTATATTTCAACTATGATGGTCAAATGATGCTCATGTGGTCGGGTCTCAAAACAAAGGTGAAACCCCATGATCAACTAGTGTCATTAGATCAACATGATTACATATCAAACCATATGAATGTGTTTCCACAATTGTAAATTTCATGGATGAACCAAATATAATATATTTATAGGTTATATTCATTGATTTTATATCTATGTTATTTATCCCAATAATATATAATGTGGTGTGATTTTAGTGGATGGGGTTGCAAGGGGCGTTATATATGAATCCCTATAATTGTTTGCATAGAGAAAGGGAATTTGGGAGCACACCTAGGGACCACTATTAAAAAAAACACTGATTTCATCATCTCAATATTTCTATAATACTATTTAGATCATTTTTGTTAAATTTTACAAGACTAATTATTGTAATTAAAATAATATAATCATGGGTTCATGTTTTCATTTTATTATTAGGACCATTTAAGAATACATTTTTAGATATATTTGTATGTTACATTAAAACAATTAATCCATAATTAAATTATATTTCATATTTTTTGGATTGAACATTTCACTATGGTATTATTTGCTTTAACTACCTCTCTATCATAATTATTCCTTGTTTATGCCTTCTTTGAATTAAATAATACCCTTAAATCAAGAACTATTACACCAGTATCTACTTAACATAAATTAAATGTCTTTTCTAGGAGTTCTATTATTTTTTGGTTGTGCCCTCACTACTATTTTACGAGTCATGACCTACATGACATACAATTATTCCATCATATTTTAGTGTTCCATTAATAGTTTCAATTTGGGTTTTATCTACATGCTGGGGTCATAATGATATGGGTGTTTTTCGTTATTCTCAACAAAAATTTGGACAGAATTTTTTTTGATATCTTCCGACGTCTTATCTATGTGTTTCATTAGTTCATTTTTTCATGATTCATTGGTTCATTGGTATTTTTTATTTCATCCTCATTTTAAATTACATCATAGTAAGGTGTTGTTCTAGCTCGATGACTCAATTCTGGTTTTCTAATTGGTTTACCATGCATTTTTTGTAGATTTGTACATGATGGTTTGTGTTTTTACATTCTAGTGAAATATAGTTTTTCTAATGGAAAATATATTCTTTTCTATTGGTAAATGGTATTGATAGATTTATGTGGGTAATATTTTCCTTATTTTTCATTTTGATTAATGTTGGTGAAGAAAATTGAATGAAAACTGGTCTAATATTAGGTACATATCATTCAATTTTCAATATAGTTCCTTAAATATTAACTAATATAGATTCTTAATTATGATTAAGATATTTTGGGGGTTTTTATGGTTTGTTTAGAACATAGAAACCATGCCGGTGGATAAAAAATATCAGATGCAATGTTATAATAATATATTGGAGACATTCTTCATGGTTTCCAAAATTGGAAAACATATGGATAGAGGGCTAAAAGAGTCTACAGTGCTAGATGAAGTAGCACTTCCTTGGGTGAATGATTGTGAGGGTAGCTATATAGTTTTGATTATTAAGGATTTTTGGGGTTTATCATAGTATTTCTAACTATGCACATTATATCATGTGGGGTCCCTAGTTGTATAGTGAGAGGTTGAAGACTGGGGCACAGTTTGGAAAATTGGTTTGTCTAACCCTGCAATCCAATATTTTTTTATTAAAAGGATTGTTTTCCCTTATATCTATTTGACACGATACTTTCCAATTTTTAACATTTCGAATTTCAGGATTTACTTTGTTCCCTCATTGGATCTCTGACCTTGGATATAACTTAGAGATCTTGAATGCTATTCCATTTGAAGTCTAATTGAAGCACCATTTTCTCCAAGAATCCTTATCAATACAGGATCAAATTTGTTGACCTCCATAATTTATTTTTCTTGATTTAGTTTTTATATTTTTTGTGAAGTCTCATGTGATGTTATTTTTTTATGTTTTCATATTATTCCATTTTCATATGATCTATTTCAAAATAAGAGTCGATACTTGATGAGGAGAGTGTTATAGGCTCATGGTAGGTGGTTTATGAGTCGACCATCATGTCTGTCTATTTTTTTTTTAAATTTTAACATTTTGATTTCATAGGATTGTTCTAAATAAATACATATTCCATTTTTATAATAATAATTCTTATATTAATGATCTCATTATATATGTGTTTTCACATCATTCATTGTTGATTCCTCATTTACTTCTACCCAATGTATGGTGATTCCAAAATTATACATTGGTATCCCATGTTGATGTATCTGAGACACAATTCTTGTGTGTCGATTGACCCTTCTAATAGTAATCCCTATTTAATAAAAGGAACAATAAATTGTTAATTAATATAATAATTGTATCATATATTTATTATTATACCCATATATTTTAACACCCCAAGCTTCTACGGTAAGTTTCTCTTTGAATAATGCAATAGCGTGTGTTGTATGCAACATCGAGTTCTAACACACCACAACCAATCAAACTAGACATTATGAATAGTAATACCCACTTTTTGAAATTTATAAATTTTATTTTTCAAAATGGACTTAATTTTTTGATTTGAAATATCGAAATTAGCCAAGGGTGATTTTTTGGTATTTATCTGAAAAACATCATTTTATTGATGAATAGTGAAACCACTAAGTGGTAGTTAAAAAACTGAATTTTTCATACAACTTAATTTTACCGCTTCTGTGAGTGGAATTTTGAAAATCTGAGAGTCACGATTAATATCAAGGAGTAAAATGTGGTCCAATGAGATGATAATAATTTTTGGTTAATAGTAACTTTTTACTTTTATTTACCACAGTTAAAAGTAAATAGGGTAATTAAGGGTAAAAATGATATTAATATTACCCTAACACATGTACTAATTCTATTGGACATGTGTATATCGACCAGAAAAAACCTTATAAATAAAATATTATCATTGAGGTCCACTTGGATTAGATTAGGACATTTATTATTATTTAATTCAAAGAAGAGTTAAAAGAGTTAAAATCAATGTTTATTTACTAAAACATTTTTAATATAGGGTTATAAATAAGATAAATTCGATTGTAAATATTAATTAGAAAGATAAAATTAATTACTACATAATTATATTTTATTTATAATTTTTAGACATTAATAAAATTTAATTAATTTAGGACACAATGATGATGCAGTAATTACCATAATAGTGAAAAAGTAAGATAATTGATATTATAAATATCCAAATAAATATAATTTGAGACTTTTTATGAATTAAAATAATTTTATAGGTTAATATGACATGATAGGAATTATTTAACTAACTTTTTTCGAAGTAATCATTCTATTATAATTCTCACAAAAATCAATTTTCCAAATAGTGTCAAAATTGACAAAAAAAGGCTTTTTAAAACAAATATTATATTATTAATTGATATTCAATTCCTAAAAATCTAGGGATCAGCCAAGATACTTATATCATGATAGTTGAATAATTAATATACCACATGGGGGTGTCTTGGAGGTATATAGTATGTTTATTAACTATATAATATAAAAATACAAAGTGACAAGGTAAGTTTCAAACTAATTAACTAAGAGTTAAAATTAAAGATAAGGTTAATATAATGACCCAAACCTATCTAAATTCTATTGGTTGAGTGGTTTTGGACCCATACCAACCATAAACATTATGTAATACACTTTTTATCCATTACAAACCGAATATGAATTTATTATAAAATAATATTTTTAGCTTTTCCAAAGGTGCCCCTCACCCCTCTTATAAAAGGGAACTCCCTCTTCTCATTAATTCAGACCTTCAAAGCCATTTTGGTTCGGCAAACCCCTACCCAAATACTCACTAAACTTCCCTCAATACACCTCGAGGCCTTAGTTTGATCAGAAATCCAACTTATGGAGCCCTTTTGATCAAATCAAAAGGAACAACCCGAAGAAGAGGTAATGATTTCACCACCCTTTTTCATGTTCCTTTCTTCTTCCACTTCTTATTTCTTTGTTATTACCATTCTAAAATAATAAATGCAGAATATTATATATACTTAAATGTTATTATAATCATGTTACAACCATATTTCAGTCATCTTTCCATCTTTTTAATGACATGTCACCATACGTGCGTACGTACGGCTTACCGTCTCCACGTCGTGGTGTAATTGTTATTCAAAAAATTATTATTTGGATGGTTATAATAATGATGTGTAATTTATGAAAATAATATATATAACATGATAAGGATTATATATATATTATATAACATCCATCTAAATATTATTTTAATATCAAAAGAATGTATTTTTCGCTCGTGCATACGTACGGACTACCGTCTCCACGAACGCGATTAGATTCATTCTCCATCATATCCATTCAAGTCTAATTCTCCATTGATGATTAATAATAATGTTTAAGAACTTAATATCATTCTGGATATGAATAAGACACACCCTATACATAAAAAACGTTTCTTACGAAACAAAACATATAAAAGAAAACGAGTAAGTTAACACCCGAAACGACGATAATACTAAGATATTATTAACAAAGCAATGTTAAAAGATCATATATGATAACATAATAATGTACATGATTCTTGTATAATTTAATAACAATTATTTAACCATTATACAGGATTTTAACCTACCCCCAACCAAGGAAAAGTACAATGTATGGGTTTATTTCACAATCTCTTCATTATCCGAGTTTGTTTATACATAATAATCTACTGGGATTTCTTTATCATCCACATCCATGCTTCATAAAAATGTATTTCAAAACATTTTAACTAGTTACAATAATATTGGTTAAAGTCATTTATACATTTGTTTGACTTTTAATAAGAGGTTTATAAAGGAATATTTCCGTCGTTTTCCAAAAAAAAGGTTCTTTTTAACCTTTTCGACAGAATTAAGGTAAGAATGTTTTTTTAACTTATACGGTGGGTGCGACTATTTTCCACTGTTATAAAATCTTCAAAGATTACCTTACAAGCTTATAATATTATTTTCAATGAAAATGTTTTATTTTATAAATATATGACTCTTAAATGATTTCAAAATAGAAAGAGATATTTCACTAAAAAGTGTTTTGATTTTATCTATGTCAACATCCTTTGATGGATTTTATGTTTATTTGTAGCTGATTTATTATGATACAAAACTTCCATATTTTATTGATGGTTTTGTGATATGATTGATTGTGGATGTGTTATTTTTATATCAATCATGGTTTATGAAGAAAGTATTGACATTTTTTATGCTAGTTTTAATATGAATGTTTATGTTATGTTTAAACCTATTCATATGAGGAATTAATTGGACATAATAAGTGACGGGTGGAGCCCGCTATAGCTCCACGATGCATCAGTGGGTCTCATGAGACAAACTAGTGTCTTAGAATAAGGCCTCGACAAAATCTTATTTGTAGTCTTGGAACGAGGCATTGGCTATGTGGTTATAATAGTCTGGCATTATGCATTCCATCATTAAGAATGTGGTTGTTGATATTGCATGTGATTATTCGATTCGTAGAATATCCATGTGAATATGTAAATGGAGTTATTTCATTTTATTTTTTCCTTTATATGTTGAAGTTCAAGTTTAAAAGGCTTTTGATTTAGTTATAATTAGCCTTAAATGTTTTTTCTTATTTATGAAAGTTTCCTCTATATTTTTATCTTTACTGGGCATTTGAGCTCATCCCTTTTCTATGTTTTAATTTTCCTAGGATGTGAAGAAGTAAATTTTGAATGACCTGCAGGGATAGTATGAGAGAATAAGTGTGTGGACTATGGAGTCTATGATTTTGTAGTTTTCATTTTTTTGATGTAATGTAAAACATTATGAATATATCTAGTGTTTCCAAGGATACTAAACTAATTGGTCTTTCGAGATTTGATCATTCTTGTGATCATTCAAATGTTATGTAATAATGCACTGACTTTGGGTAACTGGGGTCGGGTCATTATAGTTGGTATCATAGAAATTTTAGTACAAACCTTGGAAGTTAGATTTAGATAAACTCTGGTTAGAGAACATAGACCTAAGATGGACTTTGAAGATTAGTATAGTAGAATTTCCTTGAATTTTGGTATTGTAGAGATTTTTTGAGTTTTCTGAACAATAATCCCTGTCTGGATACGAGTAGGTAGAGGAGGATCTGGCACAAATGTACCTAGGGGTAAACCTAAAAACACCGCTATGAGCTAGACTTGAATGGGAACTGGTGCACGACAACGGGCCTTACTACACTCTTCGTTACGACACTCCTGGGGGATATTCTTAGGATTACTCTCATTTTCATTACAAATCATTATGAAGGGTTTATGAGTATATACTTCCTGAAAGAAAACATTTTTTATGATTATGGAATATATGGATAAATAGTTCAATTTATGTTAACTATTTTATAAGTATGGAATTATTTAGTTTGATTCATAAACTGATCTAGTTTATGACATTGTTTAGAAATGGCACCTAGTGGAAGAAATGGAAACTATGTCAATGCACACACTCCATGTAATGATTTCCCTCCTACTATAGATAATTATAGTGGAGCTGGAGATGAAACTGGTGCTGATCAACTAATCGCCATACAGGGACAACTCACCCAGGTTATGAATAATAACCTTACCCGTATGGAGCACCCTGATCCACAGTGTGGAGGATCAATGTTAGATCGCTTCATGAGGAAACAACCGAAAACGTTCAATGGGAGTAAAAATCCATTAGTAATTGAGCAATGGATAAGTTCCCTAGAGAAAATTTTTCAGGTTTTGGGGAGTAGTGAAAGTGAAAAAGTTATCATGACAGTTTACCACCTCACTGGAGATGTTGATCAATGGTGGTCATTGATTCAAAACATGAAGGAATATGAAGAGGTATCAAATATGGAATGGAGGTAGTTAAAAGATCTATTTTTATAAAAATACTTTCCTCATGACCATCAAGCAGATATGGAAAGACAATTTCTGAGTATGAGACAAAATGAGGATGAGAATGAGGAAAAGTATGGGGCTAACTTTACAAGGTTATTAAGGTATGATTCAGATTATATACATAACCCAAGAAGTAATATTAATCGTTTCATTGATGGGTTAAAACCATTTCTCCGTCGAGCATTAGGCTCACAATACTTCTCGTCGTACGAAGATATAGTCTCGTGTGCTATCAAGACATAAAATGAATTCTCTAAATCTTATGAAAATAAAGTAAAGCAAGAGAAGAAGAGAGCGATGGAGAAAGAGACAGATAAATGGAAAAAGGGAAACAAGGATTTATTATTATTTGAAAATTGTGGGAAGAAACACCATGGTACTTTCCTAAAAGGAATGAGAGTTTTCTATAAATGTGGAGAAAAAGGTCACCAGGATCGTGATTACAAGGGAAAGAAAGAGGCTGTCAATGTTGAATCCTACAATTGTATAGAAATTGGGAATTATGAAAATTAATTCCCTAAGTTCCAAGGGAACTTACCTCAGAAAAGGCCAAGGTATAATAGCCAAGCTTATGCTGTTACTACAGTAGACGAGGAATAATTAATATATTTATGTTTTTGGACATAAGGATTATATTCTAGTTATGAGAATAATGTGATATATATAAGGATTTTACTGTAGTACTTGTTGTCTTCATTAATGTTTTAATATGATTAAGGTAATCATATTTTCTGTATGTTACAATAAGAGAAACTTTACATTGGTGGAAACTGATGTTACAATTAATTTTGGAATTTAGATATCTTTTACCGAGAGTCTGGACAGAGGTACATTGGATAACTATAGTGTTTGTAATGGATTAAGTTGAACATTGGATAGAATTTTTTAAGGTTAAAACATTTATTATGATCATTGTTGGAATATTATGATACTATAGTTTTAGGAAAAGGAAAACATGTAGGTCGGGCGATAACCCGTCTCGTCGGACAAAGCTGCAAGAATAAAACCCACAACCATATTGTGACAGGCCTTTATTACCTACCACTATCCTAGAGGAAGTCCGTGGTTATTAAAAAATATTTTTCATCATTATAATGGTATGTCTGTTAACATTTATAACCTTATATGATTAACATAAATATATTATTTTTGAGTTATGATATCTTTTGGAGTAAAAGATGAGTGTGTGGTAGAAATTAGTTGAAGGATGAAACTCTACCTGTCAAGTATATATATATATTTAGCTTATTATATGATGAAATTAATTCTTAATCTATAGGGATGGTATATTAAAACCAAAAATGTGTTATCCTGATAACTTATGTTTTTTTGAACTGATGATATTTTAAATCATCATAGATTAATGGCTTTGAGGCCCTCAATTTTACACATGTTTGTGATTGATGACCTCAATCACTCCCTATAAATATTTGTGTTTTTCCTCTAATTATATTTCTATAATTTCAACCAATATTCTCATATTTGAAACCCTAATTTGGTGCTGGCATTCTAATTTCCATTTCCCTCTTATTTAAAATAAATTTTAATAACCTTATTTCCGATATGGGTTTTCTATAAAGGTATTTTCTATTTTCAACCATTTATTTTCAAAAAACAACTTCAAATTGTGAGGATTCAATTTATTGAAGGAGGGGAGAATGTAACACCTCAAGCTTCTACGGTATGCTTCACTTTGAATAATGCAATAGCGTGTGTTGTACGCAATATCGAGTTCTAACACACCACAACCAATCTTACTAGACGTTATGAATAGTAATACCCACTTTTTGAAATTTAAAAATTTTATATTTCAAAATGGACTTTTTTTTGGATTCCGAATATTGAAATTAGACTAGGGTGAATTTTTGGTATTTTTCTGAAAAACATCATTTTTTGATGAATAGTGAAACCACTAAGTGGTAGTTAAGAGACTGAATTTTTCATAAAACATAATTTTACCGCTTCTGTGAGTGGAATTTCAAAAATCAATGAGACAAAATTAATATCAAGGAGTAAAATTTGGTTCAATGATATTAAAAAATAGTTTTTGGTGAATAGTAACTTTTTAATTTCATTTACCACGATTAAAAGTAAGTAGGGTATTTAAGGGTATAAATGATATTAATATTACCCTAAAACCTGTCCAAATTCTATTGGACAAGTGTATCTAGACCAAAAACAACCTTAGGAATAATATATTATCATTTAGGTCCACCTGGATTAGATTAGAACATTTATTATTATTTAATTCAAAGAAGAGTTAAAAGAGTTAAAATCAAAGTTCATTTACTAAAACATTTTTAATATAGGTTTATACATACGATAAATTCGATTTTAAATATTCATTAGAAAGATAAAAATAATTCATACCTAATTATATTTTATTTATAATTTTTAGACATTAAAAAAGTTAATTTATTTATGAATCAATTATGATGCAGTAATTACCATAATAGTGAAAATTTAAAATAATTGATATTATAAATACCCAAATAAATATAATTTTATACTTTTTCTGAATTAAACTAATTCTCTAGGTTAATATGACATGTTAAGAATTATTTTTTATACTTTTTAGAAGTAATCATTCTGTTTTAATTTTCCAAAAAATCTATTTTCCAAATACTGTCAAAAATGACATAAAAGAGTTTTTAAAACAAATATTATATTATTAATTGATATTCAATTTCTAAAAATCTAAGGTTCGGTCAAGAGAATTATATAATGATAGGTGTATAATATAAGGATCACTTGGGGGTCTCTTGGAGGTATATAGTAAGTTTATTAACTATATAATATAAAAATACAAATTGACATGGTAAGTGTCAAACTAATTAACTAAGAGTTAAAATTAAACGATAAGGTTAATATAGTTACCCAAACCTGTCTAAATTCTATAATTTGAGTGGTTTTAGACACATAACCAGATTAAAAATTAATTAATCCACTTTTTAGCCATTAGAAACCGAATATTAATTTATTATAAAATAATATTTCTAGCTTTTCCAAAGGTTCCCCTCACCCCTCTTATAAAAGGGCACTCCCCCTTCTCATAAATTAACACCATCAAATCCTTTTTGGTTCAACCAACCCCTGGAAAAATACTCTCTAAAATTACCTCACTACAACCTAGATTCCTTAGTATGATCATAAAGACAACCTATGGAGCCATTTTGATCAAATAAAAAGGAAGAACCCGAAGAAGAGGTAATGATTTCACCACCCTTTTTTCATGTTCCTTTCTTCTTCCACTTATTCTATATTTGTTATTACCATTCTAAAATAATAAATCCAGTATATTATATATAATTTTATGTTATTATATACATGTTACAACCATATTTCAGTATTCTATCCATTCTTTGAATGACATGTCACCATAAATGCGTACGTACGGCTTACTGTCTCCACGTCGTGGTGTAATTGTTATTCAAAACATTATTATTTGGATGGTTATAATAATTATGTGTAATTCATGTAAATAATAAATATAACACGATAATTATTCTTTATATATGATATAACATCCAATTAAATATTATTTTAATATCAAAATAATGTATTTGTCGCTCGTGCGTACGTACGGACTACCGTCTCCATGAACGTGATGAGATTCATTCTCCATTGTATCCATTCAAGTCCAATTCTCATTTGAAGATTAATAATAATGTTTAAGGACTTAGTATCATTCTGGATATGAATAAGATACAACATATCCATAACAAACATGGCTTACGTAAATAAACATATAAAAGAAAACGAGTAAGTTAACACCCGAAACGACGATAATACTAAGATATTATTAACAATGCAATGTTAAAAGATCATATATGATAACATAATAATGTATATGATTCTTTTATAATTTAATAAAAATTATTTCACCATTATATAATAGGTTAACCTACACCCAACCAAGGAAAATAAAAAGTAAGGGTTTATTTTACAATCTCTTCATTATCTGAGGTTGTTTATACGCAATAATCTACTGGGATTTATTTATCATCGATATCCATGTTTCTTAAAAATTTATTTCAAAACATTTTTAATATTTACATGAAAATGGTTTAAATTCATAAATACCCTTGTTTTAATTTTTATAAAAGGTTTAGAAAGGAATCATTCTGTCGTTTTCCAAATAAGGTGCTTTTTAACCTTTTCGACAGAATTAAGGTAAGAATGTTTTTTTAACTTATATGGCGGGTGCAGCTATTTTCTTCCATTATAAAATCTTCAAAGCATCCCTTAAAAGATTATAAGAATCTTTTCATAGAAGATGTTTTATTTTATAAATATATGACTCTTAAATTATTTCAAAATAGAAAGATATATTTCTCTAAAAAGAGTTTTGATTTCGTCTCTGTCAACATCCTTTGATGGATTTTATTATTATTTGGAGTTGATCTATTATGATACAAAACTTCCATATTATATTGATGGTTTTGTGATATGTTTGATTGTGGATTTTTTATTTTTATACAATTCATGGTTTATGAAGAAAGTATTGACATTTTGTATGCTATTTTTAATATGAATGTTTATGATATGTTTAAACCTGTTCAAATGAGGAATTCATTGGACTTAATAAGTGGCATATAGAGCCCTCTATAGCTCCTCGATGCATCGGTAGGTCTCATGAGACAAACTAGTGTCTTTGAACAAGGCCTTGAAAAAATCTTATTTGTAGTCTTGGCATGAGGCCTTGGCTTTGTGGTTATGATAGTATAGCATTATGTATTCCATCATAATGAATGTGGTTGTTGATAATGAATGTGATTATTAGATTAGTAGAATATCCAAGTGAATAAGTAAATAGAATTATTTAATTTTATTTTTTCCATTATATGTTGAAGTTCAATTTTAAAAGGCTTTTGATTTAGTTATAAGTAGCCTTAAATGTTTATTCTTATTTATGAAAGTTTCCGCTACATATTTAACTTTACTAGGAATTTGAGCTCATCCCTTTTCAATGTTTAATTTTCCCAGGATGTGAAGAAGTAAATTATGAATGACCTGCAGGGATAGTATGAGGGGATAAGAGTGTGGACTATGGAGACTATGTTATTGTAGTTTTCATTTTTATGATGTAATGTAAAACATTGTGAATATATCTTTCGTTTCCAATGATACTAAATGAATTGGAATTTCGAGATTTGATCTTTCTTGTGATCATGCCAATGTTATGTAATAATGCACTGACTCAGGGTAACTGGGGTCGGGGCATTACAGTTGGTATCACAGATATTTTAGTACAAACATTTGAAGATAGATTTAGATAAACTCGGATTAGAGCACAAATATCTAAGATGGACATTGAAGATTATTATATAAGAACATCATATAATATTGGTATTGTATAAATTTTTTGAGTTTTCCAAGAAATACATCCCTGTCTAGATATGACCAGGTAGAGGCGGCTCTAGAATAGATGTACCTAGGGGTAAAACTAGAAAACCCCTCTTGAAAATAGACTCGAACGGGAACGGGTGCACGACAACGAGCCTTACTGCACTCTTGGTTACGACATTCCCGAGGGATATGCTTAGGATAACTCTCATTTTATTTACAAATCATTATGAAGGTTTTATGAGTATATACATCCTCAAAGAAAACATTTTTTATGATTATTTATTATATCTATAAATAGTTCAATTTATTTTATGTGTTTTATAAGTAAGGAATTATGTATTTTGATTTATAAACTGATCTAGTTTATGCCATTGTTTAGAAATGGAACATAGTAGAAGAAATGGAAACCGTATCAATGCACGCACTTCATGTAGGGATTCCCCTCCTACTCAAGATAAATATAGTGGAGCTGGTGATGCAACTGGCGCTAATCAACTAATCACGATACTGGGAAAACTCACTCAGGTTATGAATAATAACCTTACCCGTATGGAGCACCTTTATCCACATCGTGGAGGATCAATGTTAGATCTCTTCATGAGGACAAAACCACAAATGTTCAATGGGAGTACAAATCCATTAGTAGCTGAGAAATGAATAAGTTTCCTAGAGAAAATATTTCGGGCGTTGGGGAGTAGTGAAAGGGAAAATGTTATCATGGTAGTTTACTGCCTCACTGGAGATGCTGATATATGGTGGTCATTGATTAAAAACATGAAGGAAGATGATGAAGTATCAAATATGGAATGGAGGGAGTTCAAAGACCTGTTTTTAGAAAAATACTTTCCTCGTGACCATCGACCAGATATGGAAAGGAAATTTCTGTGACTGAGACAAAAAGAGGATGAGAATGTGGAAAAGTATGAGGCTAACTTTACAAGGTTAGAAAGGTATGATGGGGATTATATAAGATACCCAATAAGTAATATTGATCGTTTCATTTATGGGTTAAAACCATTTCTCCATTGAGCATTAGTCTCACAATCCTCCTTGTCGTACGAAGATATAGTCTCATGTGCTATCAAGATAGAAAAGAAATTCTCTAAATCTTATGACAATAACGTAAAGAAAGAGAATAAGAGAATGATGGAGTAAGAGATAGATAAAGGGAAAAAGGGAAAGAAGGATTTTCTATTATGTGAAAGTAGTGGGAAGAAACACCATGGTACTTTCTTAAAAGGAATGGGAGTTTGTTATAAATTTGGAGTAAAAGGTCACCAGGATCGTGATTGCAAGGGAATGAAAGAGGCTGTCAATGTTGAATGCTATAATTGTAGAGAAATGGGGCATTATAAAAATTAATTCCCTAAGTGCCAAGGGAACTTACCTCAGAAAATTCCTAGGTATCAAGGCCAAGCTTACACTGTTACTATAGTTGAAGAGGAATAATTAATGTATTTGTGTTTTTGGACATAAGGATTATATTCTGGTTATGAGAATAACGTGATAAATTTAAGGATTGTACTACAATACTTTTTGTTTTGATTAAAGTTTTAATATGACTAAGGTAATCATATATTCAGTATGTGACAATAAGAGAAACTTTACATTGGGGGAATCAGATGTTACCATTGATTTTGGAATTTAGATATCTTTTATAGAGAGTCTGGGCAGAAGTACATTGGATAACTATAATGTTTGGAATGGATTAAGTTGAAAAATGGATATAATTGATTAAGGTTAAAATATTTCTCATGATTATTTTTGGAATATTATGATACTATAGTTTTAGGAAAAGGACAACCTGTAGGTCGGGATATAACCTATCGTTTCAGACAAAGCTGCAGGAATCAAACCCACAACCATATTGCGATAGGCCTTTATTACCTACCACTAGCCTATAGGAAGTCCCTAATTATTAAAAAATATTTTCATCATTATAATGTTATGTGTGTTAACATTTATAACCTTAAATGATTAGGATAAATATAATATTTTTGAGTTATGTTATCTTTTGGAGTGAAAGATGAGTGTGTGGTAGAAATCAGTTGAAGGATGAAACTCTACATGTAAAGTATATATATATATATATATATATTTCACTTATTATATGAAGAAATTATTTCTTATACTTTAGGGATGATATATGAAAACCAAAAGTGTGTTATCCTAATAACGTATGTTATTTTGAACTGATGATATTTTAAATCATCATAGATTGATGGCTTTAAGGCCCTCAATTTTACACTTTTTTGTGATTGATGACCTCAATCACTTCCTATAAATATTTAAGTTTTTCCTTTAATTACATTTCTATAATTTCCACCAATATTCTCGTATTCGAAACACTAATTTGGTGGTGACATTCTCATTTCTCTTTCCCTCTTATTAAAACTAAATTTCAATAACACTATTTCTGATATGGGTTTCCACAAAGGTATTTTCTATTTTCAACCTTTTATTTTCAAAAAACAATTTCAAATTGCGAGGATTAAATTAATTTAAAGAGGGGAGTATGTAACACCCCAAGCTTCTATGGTACACTTCTCTTTGAATGATGCAATAGCGTGTGTTGTACGCAACATCGAGTTCTAACACACCAAAACCAATCATACTAGCCATTATGAATAGTAATACCCACTTTTAGAAATTTATAAATTTTATTTTTCAAAATGGACTTCATTTTTGAATTTGAAATATCGAAATTATCCTAGGGTGATTTTTTGGTATTTTTCTGAAAAACTTCATTTTTTGATGAATAGTGAAACTACTATGTGGTAGTTAAAAAACTGAATTTTTCATAAAACATAATTTTACAGCTTCTGTGAGTGGAATTTAGAATGTATTAGAGACACGGTTAATATCATGGAGTAAAATGTTGTTCAATGAGATAAAAAGTATTTTTTGTAAATAGTAACCTTTTACTTTTATTTACCACGGTTAAAAGAAAATATGGTAATTTATGGTAAAAATGATATTAATATTACCATAAGATAAGTCCTAATTCTTTTGTACAAGTGTATCTCAATCAAAAACAACCTTAGTTGTAAATTATTATCATTTAGGTCCACTAGGATAATATTAAGACATTTATTATAATTTAATTCAAAGAATTGTTAAAATAATTGATATTAAAAATACCCAATGATGATGTAGTAAATACCGTAATGTTGAAAAATTAAAATAATTGATATTATAAATACCCAAATAAAGATAATTTGAGAATTTTTAGGAATTAAAATAATTATATAGGTTACTATTACATGTTAGGAATGCTTTAAATAATGTTTTTCGAAGTAATAATTCTATTGTGATTTTCACAAAAATTAATTTTCCAAATAGTGTCCAAATTGACATAAAAGAGTTTTTAAAACAAATATTATATTATTAATTGATATTAAATTCATAAAAATATAAGGTTCGGCCAAGAGACTTACATCATGATAGGTGTATAATTAATGGACCACTTGGGGGACTCTTGGAGGTATATAGTATGTTTATTAACTATATAATATAAAAATACAAAGTGACATGGTAAGTGTCAAACTAATTAACTAAGTGTTAAAACTAAAAGATAAGGTTAATATAATGACCCAAACCTATCTAAATTCTATTTTTTGAGTGTTTTTCGTCCCATCCCCACCTTAACCTTTAAATAATTCACTTTGGAGCCATTAGAAGCCGAATATGAATTTATTATAAAATAATATTTCTAGAATTTCCAATGGCGCCCCTCACCCCTCTTATAAATGGGCACTCCCCCTTTTCATTAATTCACACCTTCAAAGCCTTTTTGG
This sequence comes from Viscum album, assembly GCA_963277665.1. Taxonomy (NCBI): domain Eukaryota; kingdom Viridiplantae; phylum Streptophyta; class Magnoliopsida; order Santalales; family Viscaceae; genus Viscum; species Viscum album. The sequence goes on from OY728136.1 coordinate 1,883,820,322, forward strand.
TTCGTCCAAACCCTTCCCAAATACTCTCTCAACTTCCCTCAATACAACCTAGAGGCATTTGTTTGATCAGAAAGGAAACCTAAGGATCCCTTTTGATCAAATCAAGAGGAAGAACCCGAAGAAGAGGTAATGATTTCACCACCTTTTTTCATGTTCCTTTCTTATTCCACTTCTTATTTCTTTGTTATTACCCTTCTAAAATAATAACTCCAGTATATAATATATACATTTATGTTATTATAAACATGTTACAACCATATTTCAAAATTCTATCCATCCTTTGAATGACATGTCATCATACATGCGTATGTACGGCTAACCATGTCCACATCGTGGTGTAATTGTTATTCAAAATATTATTTTTTGGATGGTTACAACAATGAGGTGTAATTAAAGTAAATAATAAATATAACATGATAATGAATCTATATATATTATATACCTTCCAATTAAATATTATTTTAATATCAAATGAATGTATATGTCGCTCGTGCGTACGTACGAACTACCATCTCCACGAACGCGATGAGATTCATTATCCATTGTATCCATTCAATTATAACTCTCATTTGAAGATTAATAATAATGTTTAATGGATTAATATCACTCTATATATGAATAAGATACAACCTATCCATAACATACATGGCTTACATATCAAAACATATAAAAGAAAATGAGTAAGTTAACACCCGAAACGACGATAATACTAAGATATTATTATCAAAGAAATGTTAAAAGATCATATATGATAACATAATAACGTATATGAATCTTTTATAATTTAATAACAATTATTTCACCACTATACAAGCGGTTAACCTACCCTCAACCAAGGAAAATTACAATGCAAGTGTTTTTTCACAATCTCTTCATTATCTGAGGTGATTTATATGTAATAATCTACTGGGATTTATTTATCATCCACATCCATGTTTCTTAAAAATGTATTTCAAAAAAATTTACTATTTACAAGAATATGTGTTAATGTTATTTATACCGTTTTTGACTTTTATAATAGGTTTATAGTGGAATCTTTCAGTCGTTTTCCAATCAAGGTGCTTTTTAACCTTTTCTACCGAATTAAGGTAAGAATGTTTTTTTAACATATACGGTAGGTGCAACTATTTTCCGCCATTATAAAATCATTGAATCTTGCCTTACAAGATTATAAGAATATTTTCAAAGAAAATGTTTTATTTTATAAATATATGACTCTTAAATGATTTCAAAATAGAAATAGATATTTCTCTAAAAAGAATTTTGTTTTCATCTATGTCAACATCCTTTGATAGACTTTCTATTTATTTTGAGTTGATTTATTATGATACAAAACTTCCATATTGTGTTGATGGTTTTGTGATATGTTTGACTCTGGATGTGTTATTTTTATACCATTAATGGTTTAGGAAGAAAGTATTGACATTTTGTATGCTGGTTTTAATATGAATGTTTATGTTATGTTTAAACCTATTCATATGAGGAATGCATTGGACTTAATAAGTGATGGGTGGAGACCACTATAGATTCTCGATGCATCAGTTGGTCTCATGAGATATACTAGTGTCTTGGAACAAGGGCTTCACAAAATCTTATTTGTAGTCTTGGAATGACGCCTTGGCTATGTGGCTATGATAGTCTGGCATTATGCATTCCATCATTATGAATGTGGTTATTGATATTGCATGTCATTATTCGGTTAGTAGTATATCCATGTGAATATGTAAATAGAATTATTTCATTTTATTTTTTCCATACTATGATTGAGTTCATGATTAAAATACCTTTTCTTTAGTTATACATTGCCTTAAATTTTTATTGTTATTTATGAAAGTTTCCGCTATATTGTTATCCTTACTGGGAATTTGAGCTAACCCCTTTTCTATTTTTTATTTTTCAAAGGATGTGAAGAATGAAATTATGAATGACCTACAGGGATAGTATGAGGGGATAAGAGTGTGGACTATGGAGACTATTTTGTTGTAGTTTCCATTTATATGATGTAATGTAAAACATTATGAATATAACTAGTGTTTTCAAGGCTACTAAACTAATCGGTCTTTGGAGATTTGATATTTCTTGTGATCATGCCAATGTTATGTAATAATTCACCCACTCTGGGTAACTGGGGTGGGGGCGTTACATATATGGCATGCTCTACATAAATAAATGAAAATTTAAATGATACATTGAATTTATATTTATATATATTACATAAAAGAGTTAATTATAAATTAATTACTTGTTTTTTAGGTTTATTTACTTACATTACATGTTGGCGAATGGTAAAGTGATGAACCTAATTGTTTATTATTGAATAAATGTAATAATTGGCAGTGTTACTTAATTATTCAACTCAAATACTATGAATGAACTTTGAGTAAACCTAATAAATAATTAAAATGAATGATTATTAAATTTCCATAACTAAGTTATGTGTTCTATATAAGTTTCACATTTCATATGTGTCTTTTTTTATTTCCATACAATTGGTCGTACATGATTTATCCTTAGATTCTTGAGTGAATGCATTTCGAAATCAGGGGACACCATGACAATTCAATGAATTGTATTAAAAGATAGATTCTCCCTCTGGGACATTATTCTTGTCTACTAGTGGATATATGACCAGATTTCATAGGGTCCTCTCACTATCTTTTTGATTTTACAATTCCTTGGATTCACTTCATCAAATCAGCTTGATTTTTTCAGACATGTGGTTCCATGAATTCGTTATTACACACTAAGTCCATATTCTAGTCAAAAGTTCCTCAACCCCGGTATGCCACATGGATCAGTGCATCTTCCAAAATGGAAAGTGATATCAACTACTAGGGAGGGCCTAGAATGCCTCCACAGGTAGAATATTCCCACATTACTAGAGTGGACCCTAATAGAGGTATCATATAATATGTATTTAGAAAAAAAATATAATTTATAGATGGACATGTACAAGATTCTATGAATTATAAACAACTAAAGAAACTAATAATCATATTAAAATGATAATGATGATATATGTAATTAATTGATAAAACTATAAAACATAGATATAAATAAGAAGAATATATATGATATTAAAAACTAGAAAATGTAATCCTTAAACTACCCATATCATCATGATATCCATCTCGGTAATCTGATGCGATGTACATCCTAAAAAAGCATGAAATCATGTATATGAAGTTGTACGCTCTAATTTTTCACACCTACATGCATGTAATATTACAATGTTCCAATGGAATACCAAATAGGTTGTGCAATAAATCTCATTAAGCCACCTCCAATGATGACTATAACATCTAGTCCCTGTAATATAAACAAAAATAATGTCAATGAATCCACATATAAATTTAAACCAATATAGAAACGTAAATACCCTATTAACTACATCATCGCTCAACTGGTGTTGAAAATGTAACATGTTTTTTTATTTCATTATGTTTAACTTTATACAGTTAGGTCACATGGGGTATAAAAATTAATGAAATCCTAATAAGATAATGATAATTAGGGATCTAGTATATAGAATTGGATTCTGTAATGTTAGTAAAATTTATGGTGTTCCAAGTTAAAAACCTAGGAATCCATGACATGAAGGGTTTCTAACTAAGAGGTAAATGTATCTTGATTATATGGGTAAGAGTGTATTACAAGGATAATCATTGAATGTATTCACAATATTAAGATTATAACTGAGTCCAAATAATTCCCCTAAGGTAAAATGGGATAAGAAGTGACTAGTCCGGAGAGAGGATCTGAGGCACCTGATGTTGATATAAGTCACAGTGGATCCGAGGATCATATCCCTGAAATCCTATAAATAAAAAATTTTGATCCTATGATGTAATAATGGGCATCCACTAGTAGAATAAGGTTGGGTTCCAAGGTGACTCTCACCCTTGGCAAGAGACATCATTGAATTAGAATGGTGTCCATGACTGATCAAGCAATTCCCTCTAGAAACTAAGCTGAGATTGAGTATGAAACTACTAAAATAGTAAATAGGTCCATATAAATTGGAAATCATATATTTATTTCATATAATTAAACAGTCCCTATAATAAACATGCCTCTTGATAATTTTTTTGGTTGAAGCCTTTTACATTCATTAGTGTGACTAGGGTAATTGGTAATGCAACCATTCAATTAATTCATTTATGTAAAAAAAATTATTAAGACTCAACCTGACACCCTCAATCAGATATGGAATGGGGTCGTATTGGTGTCAAAACAATCCATTCAGTTAAATTCCATTTTTCTATGTCATATATATTAAAATTATATTCCATTCACATTCATGATTAATTTAATAAATTATAGATATTACCATAGAAGGTTAAAGTGATGATATTAAATTACTCTATAAATCTATAAAATCAAAATTAATCTAATTATATAGGATTACAAATAGAATATTCCAAACACACACCCAAATGGTGGAGTTATCGAATATATCAATGCACTTAAATCCCATTTATGGAAATTAACATACATGGGGATGTTAGTGTCCTATATCTAACATCCAATTAAGGATAAAATACTTAACAACAGTCTTAGAAAATTTTTATAATGACTACAAGTAAGAAAAATAAATTTAACAGATCGTTCAATATGAAATCGGTGTACACATATGACATTTTATACCATGAAAAATATTGCGGGATGATTTTTAGACCACATAAATATTACTTGTATAACTCTCCTCATCCAATATCATCCTATATTTTGTAAATAATTGTAAAATATTTGATGAAAGAAAAAATTATTTTTAAATGGGATGTATGAGCGTGTATTTAATTATTATTGAAGAATGAAATTAGAAAAATAATGTGTAAAAATAATGGGGTAGTTACTAACGCAGATCCAACAGGATGAACAATGATCAAATATGAGATGGATAGGGAGCATGGGCCAAAAGTAAAATTAAATATGTATAGGGGTCAAAATTGGAGAGAAAGAGTTATCCATCACAAGAAATAAGATAACTATAGAAGGTGTAATTTATAATAGTTTATGAAGGGAGTTTTGGAAATTTTACACATGAAATTAATGTCACATGTTTATCCACAAAATATGATAAATAGTGCGCCAACCATGTGTCTTCATTTATAGGGAGGATAAACCCATATAGTTATTCCATATGGTTAGAGAAACTGTTCCATGAAAACGTAAAAACCATCAAAAAAAATTCTACTGTTTTCATACACATGTACATCCCCTAGTTCACAATTTGTATAAACCATGAATAATGTATCACTCCACATTCCAAAAATTCATGGTTATTGATAACCACATATCCATTCCATCATAATTTCTTTTAAATAAAATTAAAATATATATCTCCCAAAAGATGAGTCCATTGATCCAAATAAGCCATAGAAATCTTTAAGACAGCTGAAAACTCAACTGGTGTCTGTATTTGGTTCGAAATAAGTAATTAGACATAAATTTAATGGATATATAAGTGATAAAAAAAGGGTTCATATATTCTTCCACTATTATATAAACTCATCGCAGAGTTCACCTTTCAATCGTGGAGAAATAAATCCCAAGAAAAAAATGTGGCCACTAGTCACGTACATCAGCATCCCACTCTGATGTCCTATCCTTTACTCAGTTGTTCTTCCAAAGAACCAATTATAAAGGTACATAACATAATTAGATAACATTTATAATCCATTAAATGATGTTTATATGATATTTATAAAATGAAGAATCAACATCTTACTCAAATTTCCCAGGAACAGTGGTATGAGAAGGGTCAACATGATACTTAGGAAATCATGAAACATAAAAGAATTCATGCATGGAATGAAACCCTTGAGGTTGTAACAACTGATAGAATGTCAACCATACTCTCTCCATGATCTAAAATGGACCGACATAATGAGGATGAATATTCATTTTCCACTACATCCATCTATTCCCTATACCTGGTGATTCCCAAAGGAAAACAAGATACACAACCCTGAACTCTAGAGGTCATATATGGAAGTCATCATATGATTTAAGTATATAAAAACCATTTTACATACCCTTACTGATCATATTGAACTACTCAAAAGCCTCCTTAATGATATGAGGTCCTATTTGGGATGTCATCCCTTCCACTATCAATTGTTTGGGTGAATGGAATGACATGTCGTACATGGACTCAAAATAATCAACCGGAATTGTCTCATAAAATATATTGTTATTTGTGAACATTAAATGGGAAATATTTTTCTCCCAAGAACCACAAAAAAAATATGCATGCCCCTTGAATTTACTATAAAATTTGTCACATTTTTTTAAAATGTAAATTTGATTAAGGGATAATGGATATGCCTAAAATATACACTGAACCAATATATCCATGCAACCCCCTCCAAAACCATTACATGAATTTAGTTTCCCAATCTTGAATGATAATATGAGGGGCCCTTTTTATTAATATGATCTTGTATAAATAAAATTTGTATATCTCTTCAAATGATAATATATCCTTGATATTAAGGATGTGAGATAGTTTTGATAGTTATTCAATGAAATCCAATATAATGTTTCTACCTCTAGGAAAACATGGTAGTAGAACTAAAAAATTTATCTTAAATCATACCATTTACATTTTTGGACCATTGTGTATGTAACTAGAATGCATGTCTCTAGTGGTTCACCTTCACCTACTGAAAGGTGGAGCACATAGTGATAATGATGACTATATGATTTCTCATCTCAAGCCACCAATACTGGCATCAAATATCATTGTATATAATTGAGGTGCCTAGGTAAACATCCCACTAGGATGTGTGAGGCCCCATCATTAGTTCCTCTCCAATATATGTTGGAAACCAGACATTTCCATGTTCAAGTATTATTTCATCTCTATGTACAAACCATACTAGATGTAGGTTATCCCCTAAAGTACTATCATGGTGAACTAAGCCCACATGTTCTAAAAACTTCATTATCTTATACTTATCAAATACGGAAGATGTAACATTAATGGAAGAGATATAATACCATGAAATACAATCATGAAAATATATATTCAACATAGAGATGATTTCCATAAATTCCCATTCATCACTAGCACCCATATTTCATGTTCTTAACATTACAAACACAGTGCATCTTCTACAACATTCCATTTTCTAGGCTTAATGTAATTCACAAAATCAAAGGATTGATGATATTCAATCAAAAACCCACATATTTGGTCCAATATACAATATGTAAATATATATTTGAAGAAATAGTGGTTTGTATACCCCATATATTAGTCACCAATTAAATAATTTCTCTAAAAATATAATGCAGGGAAAATTACTTCTTTATAAAAGTTGTGTGTCATGTAGTTTGTCTCAGTATGCCTCAATTTCGATGAACAAAATGAAATGAATCTATCCTCCTACATTAGAATGTCCCATAGGATGATTCCTAATTCATCATAGAACAATTTATATCCTCTTATAGGCTCTAGAAGAATCATAATAGGTGTCAATACAGGCATCACTTTTACCTCTTGAATGTCTTTCTCTCACTCTTCTAACTACATGAACATAAGAAACATCATTATAATTATAGAAATAGTTTCAATAAGGAATGATTATTTTTTTACTAAGTTCATATAACATAAATCTATGCACATAAACATTGATTATAAAACACATCCATGGGATGATCCTAGAGAACTACAACACTCACCTCTCTAGGTTAAAAGATATTACTGATTCTAAAATAATATGACCCATGAAGTGAAATTTTATGTTACCAAAGTAGAACATCGAATAAATACCATAAATATGGTAAAAACTCATTGTTCATAGAATGATATGATGGATCTTTTCATGGTTTCTTTAAGTGTGAGAATACATGAAGACGTCCCCTAGAAAGACCATGAATAAGTAATCCAAACAGGGGTGTAACATAGTAATCATAAAATCTATGTATATGTAAGGAATTTTAATTAGGACAAATAGCATTAATATTTAATAAAAAACCAAAAAAAACTAAGGAAACCAATATACGGAACATCAATTTGACTGACTCCCTACTAATGGAACCCTATCTCAGGTTTTTCTTAGATAACACCCTATAACTGTAGATATAGTAATATAGATAATCTATTTGAGGTATAGGATACATGATCTTCATTTAAGGTTTGTCCAACCATCTACAATCAACGCATAGAATAATAGACCTGTCTCCCTCTATGGAAGAAATATCGAGTAAAACCCAAGAGGAAGTATTGGGTGATATAAAAAATTTGGCCTCAATATCCTCCAACTATATATTGATCTCTTGTAGCTTAGTAGGTTCCATCATGTTAGGAGGAATTGAAATCGAAGCTTCTCCAGAAAGAGGCTCAATATTAAACTATATATATATCAGAGAATGTAAGTTGTAGTAATCTTTAAGAAATAAACTTTTTAAAGGATGTACTGTCATATGAATCTTATCCTGTTATAATATTTATCCCTTATATAGTGATTTAAAATATGGCCTGTAAAACCGTCTAGCCAATGATGATATGGTGTAGCTCTACCAACCTGGACATTAGACTCACCTTTTTGTAGATAAATGATTCCCTATTGTGATTTGGACAACATCCACCAATAATACATGTCAATAATTAGAATGATACAATAACATAATATACATCAAGATAATGACATCCAAGCCTATCATCTAGAGAATAAAGAGGCACTACAATAATGTTTCATGTTTTACTTAAAATGCATAGTTTCTATATTGTAGTGTTCTCTATAAATGTACTCTAAACATTTTTTCTAGGGACATGACACCATAGTAATACTATATTTAAATTATGAAACTATCCTTAATAGATACATATATAATTTAGCATTAATAAACTATATTAGATAATGAAGATACTATATTGGAGGATAGTAGAATAGTACCATTTAATATAGATGGGAACACATCCTGGTCCCTAGGAATCAGCAGTACATTTTTCAACTATCATGATCGATGAACCGACGATATAGGCAAACTACCCTAATGATGAAAACTCACATTTAGTTGTTGGTGATCAAGAGTATGGTTATGACCACCATAACCTCCTACAATACCATTAAAACTGATGAATCTATAACTCCCAACCATAATTGGCATAAATGTATGTTCCCATGAAGGTGGACCAAGTTAGATTCCTCTTCCAATATATAATGATGACAATGTCTGACATAATATTTGGAGGTTCCACATACGGCTACAAACATGTTATCTAGAGTGTCTCTCCCACAATATTGCTTCATGATCCCATTTCTCCCACCCCGATGACACACTATAGAGCTACAATTACAGGTACCCTAGATACCACTAACATGATTTTATACCTTGAGGGATCAGTTTATACTATCATAAGAATTAAATTCATACATCAGCACTAATAATCTATTCCTACTACTATCACCATCCCTCTTGTTTCACTCAATGATAAGATTCTAATTAACTATTTCAAAGATTTTTGGTTTAAAAAAATTCGACTTTGTATGTATGGAATATATAAGTGCATCCTAAATGTGTGAAGAACACGAAAAGCTCATCCTAGTCTAGAATGAAGGAAAACATTGTAACTCAATGAATTGTGTTGAGTACCCAAAAATTGATATATAATTCATCTTGAAAAACATGAAGTATCGTGATAAAATAGATATTATTTTCTGAGGAAAGAACATATTAGAGATGGATGCTTGGAAATCAGCCCATTTTATCACCATATAGTGTCTGACCTGGGTATCCACATTCCACAAGTGCTTGGCCACATCAGGTATCATATACGCAGAATGATTGATCCTATAATCTGGTGTAATATCTATATTTTCAATGATTGAAAATTTTATCTTCTTCCAACACACGACAGTATGTGTAATTCTATTCATTGATAAGGTAGAAGGATACTTGTACTTGAATTCAATGGATAGATCTATCCTAATTTTTTTACCGGACGTAGAGAACATTTTAAGAACTACATCAGACATAAAAAACATTCATCTAGCATAACTTCAGTGCACAAATTAGTTACGAAAGGTGGTTCCACATGTGTCACTCCATATGGTAAGACTGGCATATCAGTGCCAACCACACCAGGAGCATGGTTTCTAGTGCTGACCTGGAATGCGAAATGAGGAAATCATGGTTGAATTGGTCTATAAATGTTAGACATGCATATTAAAAATACATGTAGGCATGTAGGTTATAAGGACCCATCATTAAAACATTTCACAATAATGAATTAAATGAATAATTTACATTGAGGATCATTTCAGATTTAGTGTTTGAGAGAATTAGGACATAAATATTACATCTCAATGACTACAATGTATACACATCTACTCAGTTTACATTTTTTCACAAAATAAAAACTCTTCAACAAAAGAGTCATGTCTAGTTCTATGTTTTAGACAACATGACATTTTCTTGATCCCATCCTTGACCCCATACCACTTTATGTATTGTAAAAAACATTTCAAAAACTATGGATGAGCATAAAAATCTCAGTAAGGGATACACAAAGGGAGAAACAATAGATAATAAATATATACATAACGTAATCTTTTTAACATACCACATGAAATCATAATATTTTTTAAATACACATAGAAATCATATATCATAAAGGTAACTTAAGGTATACATATCATACTTACAATGTAGCTATCATAGCTACATAGGGAGTCAAATTTGGAATACCAATCACAGTGTATTCCTTAAATCACATAGGAGAAACATTAAAGTTTACCTTTGTCACGTTACCTAATGTATTGGAGATCTCTCTCAGGATCACCCGCCCTAGGTTTATCACTGAACCATCCATATATGTAACAATGGAAATGAACCATAATGTAATCATAACAAAAAACTTATGAATAAAGGAAAGATAACATTCTCACATTGCAATTACAATAAAACATTTTAATATATTGAAAAATGAATCCATTATAAAAACCATTTTCAATACCAAAATACATAAAAAGGGTATACCGTATTTGTTTTTGTTTTAATAACATTACGTCTTGTTAAGGATGCCAAAGATCAAAAAATACGCATGGTGGTGGAAAAGGTCATTGTCACCGCTTACGTAAAAAAATGAATCATTTCTTTTTGTCATTTAGCAAAACGATTCGTAGAGAAAAGATTCCCTTTGAAAGAAATGAAAAGTCAAAATGGTTTTATACACCGTATAAAATAATGTCTTGTAGAAATCACAATATTCATTAATGAAAGGTGATTGAGACGATGTCCCGAACAGAGATGGTATTCATAGATTAAGGATAAATCAATTACATAATTATGTGTGAAAAATATAAATACACCAAATATAAGTGGATATTAAGTGTAAAAAAATCATAGGTCATCTACACATATTCATAGTATTCCATACTCTATAAGTAGAGTTTTAACTCAAATAAATGAAATTGGGTGAAGAAGATCCCTTACATAAATTCGACAGCCTAATGACGTCACATTAAAATTCAGAAAATGAGTTGATGAGAGATAAAAATGGTGTCTCATCACATGGAAATAAAATTTACAGCAATAAGGATATATAAGAACATATCACAACATTAATAAGATGTAAATTAAAAGACCTAACAAAAAATAAGCCTTTTAAAAAGAGGAGGGTGAAAGGTTTCCTTACCGATTTGGGTAACTTTCGAAACATACACCCAATGAAAGAAGGAATATGAAATGTTGATGTAAATTCACAAAAATGATATTATATTACACAATGAGTAGAATAATGTGTAGTAAATACACCACTCAAAAGATATAGTGAAAAATATAGCACGAATCTCACGAGAATAAATAGTGAGACAAAAACCCCTTACCTCGTAATAAATCATGGCATATGACCAAAAGATAATAAGAACCAAATGAATCACATAATACCATGAATATAAATAGAATCATGATATTATATATCAAATTTATGTACACAATACACCACTTGAAATAAATAATTGGAAAACAATGGAAATCTCAGGGAATTAAAAGTGAGATAAGAAATCCATTACCTCAAGTCCAGCTTGTGCTTGTTCGTTATTTATATTCCTGAATAATAAACCTAGTTCAATTTATAATTGATTAAGGAAATCCTTTAAATTTTATTATTCAATTAATATTACATATTATAATTTTACAATAATTAATTATTTATATGAGTTCATATCAAACGTTTGGTCGATGTTCGGTACATGAGTCATGAATGAACTTTTTTGAAAATAATTTCTCGTGTAGTTATAAGTACATCATCTCCAGAATGGTGTTCATGATTGAAATATCATATATATATATAGAATATATTTATTTAATATTATTACATAATGTTTGGAGATAATAATTGAAATCTACCGTTCATGGAGACGGAAGGCCGTACGTACTCATGAAAGCTACTTTATTTTTTTTTCATTTTAATGGACTTTAAAAATAAATGAGACATAGATATATTATAATTAAAGTATAATATATATGTTATATAGGCCACATATGTTCATTTATTCCATTATTTATACGTTCTATGTATGGCATGAACGATTCATATCACTTGAGGGGGCAGTTGTCCAGACTTCCTCATATGAAATTATTGCATTTGCACAACGTGAAAATCATAAAGTTATGATTTAAATATAAAATATAGAATCATATGGAGGAAATAAATATAATAAATATAATATATAAATATAGTTTTTTCATAATTTCCACCATGAGATATTTTAAAAAAATATTGAACAATCATCATTTCGTGAGGCAGTAATTCGCCACCCACAAAAACAATATGTTATTTAACCGTTAGACAGAGGTGTGTGTAAGTGTAGGTATAATACTTTTAATAAAAAAATACTAGTATATTTAGAATTATTTTTTTATTATGGGATAAAATAATAAGATGATAGTGGTGAGTGAAGAAAGAAAATAATATAAACAAACAAGAGATAATACATTACATCTAAATCAGGTAACTCTTTTTTTAGCCAAAGGCTTCCTTGGAAGGAATTATACCCAAAGTGAGGCTTCTAGAAGTAATAGTGGGATTTGGAGAGATAATATGAACATAATTTGGATGATCCAATGGCTTGAGAGGTGTGGGTAAGGGGGTAGATGTGGGGCCTTTTATAAGAAAAAGAAGGGTCACTTTTGGAAAGTCTTGAAATGTTACTTTATTATAAAATGATTTCCGGATGATAAAGGTCCCACAATTATATATTTTTATGCTAAGGTGATAGGGGTTCTAAATAAACCCATATATCTTTTCATTTTATTTAAATCATTCATTAATGATGTAATCAATGCATCATCATTGTGTCAAAATTAAATAAATTTATTTAATGTATAAAAATTATAAAAAATATTCAATGATGTAGGAAATATTTTTAGATTGCAAATTAATATTTATAGCCTATGATATCATTTATTTAAACAAAATAAATTTTTTTTACTTGGGATATACAAACCATTTTTATATCTCTCTTCTTTTTAAAAATTATGTCATAAATGTCAATATCACACCAATGTGACTCCATCGCCCCGCAAGTTTGGTAAAAATCTTCCCATGGTCATACATGACTCATAAAATATGATTTTGACACATTTTGGGGTCATTTTATATTACTATTATATTATTTTATTACCCTTAACTACCCAATTCCTCATTAATCGTGATAATAAATGATAATTTCCATCATTACTATTCATAATGTACAAAAACAAAAGAGTCATAATTACATAATTTGCACCTTTTAATTCCAATTATGTAATCCATTTTACCAAATTCCAAAAACATAAATTGTAGTAATTAATTTAAAAATAATTCTTCTTGTTAAAACCAAAGATAGGTTTTTAAGAAGTAAAAATTATCAAAAGATTGACTTGTTTTTACATCCAATTGAAAAGTGAAATAACATCCAATTAAAAACATTGTATAATTAATAAAAACATAATTCAATTACATATTAAAAACTATTAAAAGGACAATATAACTATATAATTAAATTAGATGAAAAGGCAGTTTTGAAGTAAAATGTAGTATTTTTCACTATTCATTAAAAATGAACTTTTGTCTAAAAAATAAAAAAAATTATCCAAAGTAAATTTTATATTCCAAATTCAAAAATGATGTCCATTTTAATAATTTAAAAACATATAAGTTTCATTAATTAATTTTATAATTAATTTTCGCTGTTAAAACAAATAGTGTGTTTTTTAAAAAAAATATCTATCAAAAGATCAACACTTTTTATGTCCAATTTCAACGTGAAATTAAATCCAATGACCACCATTGGATTAAATGGTAAAAATATATATTAAATATACTTTAAAACCAATTCAAAAGATAATCTAAACATATAAATAAATTATATTAAAAGGATATTTTTACTTAAAAAACAACATTTTTCACTATTCATTAAAACTGAACTTTATCAGAAAAATAAGAAATTTTTTTTCCAATTACATTTTGATGTCCTGATTCTAAAGAAATATTTTACTTTGTCAAATATAATATATAAAATTTTCTAAAAGTAGTTTTAAAAAAAGGGTACGCCATCAAAAGGCGGTTAATTGACCTTTATGGAATATTAGAATATTATTGCTTAAAATTGGATTCATTCGCATTTTAAGACTCTATAATTTATTAGGTAATTGTTAAAATATTTAACAAAAATATATAATCATTTTTTAGTTAGTTTTTTTCATTCCCTCCATTATAACGGCTAGGTGTTAACTACCGTTTAAAATAATATTATTATATTATTAGTGTGCAATGTAATATTTCCAAGAAACTCATTGTTGCGTATTGGGTATGCCATCGAACATAGAATTACCATTAAAGTAATATTAACATTTTATTCACAAATATTAATAAATATGGAATTTTCATATTCTTTATTTTCCTGGGATGTTATATCTTTCCCCCTTTAGAGAATTTCATCCTCCAAATTTTAAAATTGGGCCTGGAAATTTCATTGAAAGCCCTAAATCAGAAAAGGAGTAAATTGAACTATCACTTTAAAAGAAAGAAAGAAAATTAAAAAGGTTACTCGAGACAACATAAACTTGGATTCCATGAAAACATGGATATGGTAGAGAAAAAAACCATCAAGTTCTGATGGAGAGTGATATAAAATATGTCTAGGAGAAATTTAACCACTAGAAAATCACAAACCTATGATAAGTTAAATGGTATTTGATTCCCCATTAGCAAAAGTTAACAGACATCATTTTTGTTTTAAGTTACATTTCATTGAGGAATTTAATTATGATCGTAACTAAAACATAAGGAAACATACTTACTTGTAATGTAGACTTTCAACTTTTACTGGATTGCTAACACAAACTCACATTTTCTCCAAACGATGAGTATTCAGGATGACTTGTTCGCATTAAGAGCGCTAAAATCAACTTCGTGAGAATAACGTAATCTACAAAAGATGAAGTGTATAATTCCCATGTCTTTATACCTTAACCAAAACCAAAATTGTAAGTATAGATTAGATAAACCCCAAAAGGATAATACCTTACAAAATGAAAAACTACTCTTAATCGCCAAAATTTTTCAATCAAAACCCAAAGTTCATCAAAGGCCAATAAATAAACAGTTATCCATAAAATTCTTTAAAGTAATACAAACTAAGATTGAAACAAAAATATTCAAAGGATTTTATCACACATTATTCAAAGATAAATCATAACATTTATCTCCAAATAACAACAGTTACTCTTAAAGTCTCATGCTCGAATGCAATTAACCTAATAACATATCCTCCATGATAGGTTAATAATTTCCCTAGATAACCCAAAATCAACTTATTCCAGATTCATATGATCATATAACTAAAAAGAATTAGGGATACTAACCAGGGACTTCTCGTACTCTACTGGAATGCGATACATACTAGTCACACTTTGGTTGTGGGTTCGATTCCTAAAGCTTTGCCCGACGCGACGGGTTGTCACACGGTTTGCGTGTTGTCACTTTTCGAAAACTACATAATTTTATAACATTTTCAAAGAGAGATAAATTCATCAAAAATAACCATAACATATTTTAACCACAAAGCTTATCTAATAACTTTAATTTTTCATCCCAAATTGTATTAATGTGTAATTACCTCAAATTCATGGATCATATAATCCCAAAGGATTATTTATAACTATATCCACAAAAGAAAAGAAAATTATTCATTGAATAAAATTTTCATATATCAAACATCAGGGTTACACATATTATAAAAAGTCATCTAATGTAATATCATCCTCAAAAGAGGATGAATAAATTTACAAATTTCACAATCCTAAAATCTACCATAACCCTTGAATCCCTTATATGTTGACTTCTTACTCATTCAACATTCTTCACGATCCTTTAACAATTCATTTCCAAATTATTATAAAATAATTATTTCATAAAATAAAAATCATGAATCATATCCTATGATTTCAATAATTGGAAAACATACGTTAAGAAATAATCTATACCTTTCATTGGTCATTGTCAGATTCTTCATCCTCAATAGGAATGACATTAGGTATTGGTAAATGAATATTTGTACAATCCCGGTGATTCCATCCCCAAAACATCTTCATAGGATATGTGTTTTCATAGTGACCATGCACACCACATTTAAAACATTCAATTGATCCTTCAAAAAGAACTTTTTCCCCTTTCCTAGAGACAACTAGATGCCTTCTTTTTTCCATGGTAGGTTATTTCTATATGACCATAATTTCCACATCTATAGAATCTTTATGTCCCTTTGAAACATTTTCCTATGTGTTTCTGTCCACATCTTTGACACATAGGCTTCTGAACACACTTACCTTTATGATTATTACATGAACATCCATAGGGATTTGTTTCTCGCAAATATAATGCCATATAAAAATCACTATAGTTCAGGTGGTCAATCATGACTCCAGATAGTTGGTTGAGAATAACCACAAGATTTCTCATTGCATCTTCTATTTCATTCAGTTGCTCATTCAGAAAATCATCAAAGTTTTCTTCACATCCACAGTTACTTTGGTTCTTGATGGATCTATCCATTTACTAAAACCAAAAATGGAAGTGTGAGTATATCAGTAAAATCATCATATAATACTAAGATATAATTATTCATGATATCTTAATCTCATTAACATTATCAAAAAATTCTATGACTCTTTCTGAAATCTGAGCCATTATGGTAGTGTCACTTATGCTTAAAGAATACACTAACATCTAAAGTTATCTAAACCTCCCTTTGATACCAATAATAAGGAATCGTCCTTAAAACAATACATAATCCTGAATTAAATGAATAATTCACATGAAAGATATTTTTAGGTTTAGAGTTTTAGAGAATTAGGACATAACTATTACATCTCAATTATTACAAAGAAGACTCATCTACTCAGTTTCAGTTTTTTCGCAAAATAAAAACTCTTGAACAAAAGTGTCATGTCTAGTTCCTTGTTTTAAACAGCATGACATTTCCTTGATCCCATCCATGACCTTATTCAACTTTATGTCTTGTGAAAAACATTTCAAAACATGGGATGAGCATAAAAAATCTGATTACAGGATACACAAAGGGAGACAAAATCAGATCATCAATATATACATAACATAAGATTTTTAACAATCCTCATGAAATCATAAGATTTCTAAAATACACATAAAAATAAAAAATCCTAAAGGTAACTTAAGGCATTCATATCATACTCACATTATATCTATCACAAATACATAGGGATTAACATCATTGTGTATTCCCTAAATCTCTTTGGAGAAACGTTAACCTTTACCTCCATCACATTACCCAATGCTTTGGAGAGCTATCTCGGGCTCACTCGGCGTAAGATTACCACAAAACCACCCTTATATGTAACAATGTTCAAACACCATAACATAATCATAACACATAACTTAAGCATAAAGGAAAGATAACATTCCCACATTGCAATTACAATATAACATTTAAATATATTTAAATAATGCATCCATTCAAAAAAAAATTTCAATACCATAATACGTAAAAAAAATATATGGTATTTCTTTTCCTTTTAAAAACATTATGTCTTGTTAAGGAATCCAAAGATCAAATAATACTCGCGACGGCAGAAAAGGTCATTGTCACGGCTTACGTAACAAAAAGAAACATTTCTTTTTGTTGTTTTGCCAAACGCTTCATTGAGAAAAGATTCACTGTGAATGAAATGGAAATTAAAAAGGGTTTTATACACCGTATAAAATAAAGTTGTGTGTAAATAAAAAGATGCCTTTATAAAAGTATATTGAGACCATGCCCCATACAAAGATGGAATATATAGATTAAGGATAAATCAATTACCTTATTATGTGTGAAAAATATAAATAAACCCAATATATATGGATTTTAAGTGTAAAAAAATCAGTGGTCATCCAAAAATATTCATAGTATGACATAATCAATAAGTAGATGTTTAACCCAAAGAAATGAAATTGGGTAAAGATGTTCCCTTATAGAAATTCGACAGCCTAACAACATCACTATAATATTCGGAAAATGAGTTGATGAGTGATAAAAAGGGTATCTCGTCACTTTGACATTTAATTTACAACAATAATGATATATAAGAACATATCCCAGCATTAAAAAAGATTTAAATTAAAAGACCTAAAAAATAAGTTGTTTAACAAAGGAGGGTGAAAGGTTCCATTACCGATTTGTGTAACTTTCGAAACGTACACCACATGAAAAAAGGACTATATAATGTTGATGTAAATACCCATAAACGTAGTTATATTACACAAAGAGTAGAATAATGGGCAGTACATACACCACTCAAAGGATATAGTAAAAAATATAGACTGGATCTCTTGGGAATAAATAGTGAGATAAAAACCCCTTACCTCATTGTAATAAATCATGTCATATGACCAAAAGATAATTAGATCCAAATGAATCACATAATACCATGAATATAAATAGAATCATGATAATATATATCAAATTGAAGTACACAATACAACACATGCAATAAATAATTGGTGACCAATGATAATCTAATGGAATCAAAAGTGAGATAAGAAATCTCTTACCTTAAGTCCGACTTGATCTCGTTCGTTCTTTATATTTATGAATAAAAAACATAGGTCAATTTATAATTGTAAAAGGACTTCCATTAAATTTTATTATTCAATTCATATCACATATTATCATGTTATAATAATTAGTTAATTATGTGATTTCATATCATACGTTTTGTCGATGTTCGGTATATGAGTCAAATGGATGGATGTCTTCACTAACAAATCATATTTTCTGCCATCTATATTTGGGGGAGAGATTTATTACATATTTATTTAATATTTTATAAAAAACAAGTGATATTTAATAGTAGATTACATTTAATTATTGGGATGGCTAAAATGTATGAATATTTTATTATTTAATATAATCATATATTTTCAAAATAATCCACGCGAAAACCCTGTTCTCGTTAATCAATACAAGATGACTTGTGGCCTCAAACACATCATTGACAATCAAAGGATACCTAAAAATTGGGGCTTTTAAGGTAATTTTCAGTTCAAAAATTCCCCCAACAATAAACTATGGATTGAAATATAAAATAATTATAGTAAAAATGATTTAAAAATTAAAATAACTTCAAAATAAAATTTTATTAAATAATCCAATACCAATAATATATTTAAATGTATCAAATGAGACACATGGGGAAAAATGTAAAATTATTTATTTATAAGATACCAAAACTTCTTAAAAATCTATTATATGAGACTATGGATCACTATTTATTAATAGTGACAAAGTCCCTTTACTTGTATAACATATAACTATCTCTCAATTATACTGAATTTTAACTATTGTCTACGATTATAAATGTAAATAGATTTAACTAGTGAATCAAATATACTCTCCAATACATAAATAAATTAAATATTAAATATTTATTAAAATTAATAATTTAGAAGATGTTTTAAACCCAAATATAATTTTATCAATAGAATTCTAAAACTCGGACATTTATTATATTTAATTCTTTAGTATTCAAAAAATATATATTCTATTTGTTTCAAAAATATTTTTCCTCTTCAAAATATTTTTACAGAAATGAAATCCATTTTCTAAAATAAAATTAATTTTTTTTCCTTAAAAACATAAAATATTTATTTTTCATTCAATAATATATGTAATATATCAAATTTAAAATATTATAGTGGAAAATCCATGATTCCATAGAAGAATTCTATTTTATTAATGTATTATATGTATAATCTATATGTCCATCATTATATTGTTTTACCATTGTTTAAAATCACGTTTTTATATCTAAGCTCATACCTTATGGAGTTTAATTTATAGATCATGTTACCCAAAATACATCACACATTATCTAAGGATATCAAATCAATCACATCCAAATGGATGAAATGTAATAATATCAAATACATTGACTCAAAAACACCATATTTAGACATACACTCACCATCATTGAAAAACAAAAAAAAATATGTTCTTTGATAATTTCATAATAAAAATAAATTCTCAAAATAAAAGAAAATCCATAACATGGAAAAAAAATATTTACATTATTATTTCAAATCCTAGTAAAATCGTCAATCGTCAATAACTAATAATAACCCTTAATTTTAAAATCACATTAATTAATTCATTAATATGGGATGCCTTTTAATTATATAATTACACATAATTTAATATATGAGATTTTTTATGAAACTAATGTCATTAATAGACACCCAAATAATTTAAGAACTAATTAAAATGAGTCATGTGACCTACTTGGTTATAGAATGTCAAGAAATTAGTTAACAGGATGATCTAAAAAAGTAATGTGATAAATTCAAAAATCCCTAGAATGATAATAAAATATTGCCTAATATATGTCAAAATATCTTAATATTTGATTCCAAATCTTCAAATCCATGAAAGAAACCATGAGTACTTAGTAGAGATAAAAAAACCATTTCCATGCATGGATATCCTACAACGTTAAAATATACCACAATCCCGTAATGATATGTACATAAGTAAAAAATGAAAGTAAATCAACCGAAAGGAATTTTAAGGGAGTATGGAAGAAATTTTTTTCATTTTTTATCTTTTGATATTTATGTGATAAAATAGTGGTATTTATAGCCAACATCTGGGTAAATTTTCATGTTCTATTAGTCCACGGTGTTGAATGTGTAACACTCATAGGATTGAGATTTAAATAATTTTAGTCCCCATGGGAGTATAGATAACTACCAAACTCTTGATGGATATGTAACAAATAATTATTTTTTTCCTTACATAGTATCTAAGAATATATTGGGGAATATACTTCATAATACAACTTATTATAAATTCACTCAGAATTTTTAATCCATAAAATACATTGACACAATGGTATACACCACATTTCATATATATTTGTTGGATCATTATAATTTTTTGAGATCATATAGGCATCCATATCATTATAATTACATTTTAACATCCCAAATTCATCAAATAAATCATTTTCCTAACGTTAAAAAAAACATCATTATAATATATCCCAATATTGAACATCTTATCATTTAAAATACATGATGAACTATTCTAAATTTTAAAGTCCCCGCACTACTATCAATTATTTTCCTCTCTCTACCATGGTTGTTCATAGGTCATCATATACTATCAATTACCTCTATAAAATTATAACCTTTTCTTCATAGGGTCTTCTTTGTAAAATCCAAAGTATGAGAAGAATCAGGTTGAAACTCAATTAGATCCTCCCAAAATAATATTCACCCTTGTAAATACTTATTTAACTTAAACATATTAACATAATTATAATCATATTTATAACAATGTATAAAATGAAATTTATTATCCAGTTACCTAATATGTTTAATCAAAAAAAAGGAACCACATTAATCAGTAACAACATCTATTGTATCATAATCAATTTAAACCCTGATAGATGTGTAACATTTAGGATTATATAATCTCATATATAAAAAAGTTAATTCCATAAATTAAAACAATAATATTATTATTTTTAATCACTTCTAAATTAACAGTATATCGATTCAACACATCCTAATTATTCAATCCATGCATCAAACTATATCATGGGAGATAATTCTCATAGATCTCAACCAAAGATAATAGAATAAAACCTCATATTCCAAATAATAAATAAATGTTTCACATATAAATAATTTATTTATGACAATATTTATATAAATATTCCACCTAGGGGTGATTAGCCTCCCAAAAAAATCCCAAAATGATACACAAAAGCATAAAGTATATATACTATGATCTGATATTTATTATCTATTATCCATTCTATCTAAGGATAATACTATATATTCATCTATAACTTCACATCAATATAATTTTCCTGTTCTTTATTTAATAATGATTTTTAATGTTTATAAATATTATTTATAATATACTTCCATATTATATAAAGTATAAAAATATCTTTTATATAAAACATATGATTTATATCACGTTAAATTGTCCTTCATATTATTAAATAATTTATATTCTATATTAAATACCCTATTGTAATAATGACTGATTGATTTAATGGTTACCTCAATATCCTAATAAAAATATTTATAAATATTTCCTCTCAATGTCATATCTGAAGCAATATAGGATGCAACATTCATTCTCGTTGTCTATACTCAATATTTACACACCGAAAAGTAAATCATAATTAATAAAAATTAAACCAAATCATTTTTTATTCATAACCATAATAATATAATTATGATTTCATGATATCTTATCATGTCTCCAAGATACATTTCTACTTGATTAGTGGTAATACATCAAATTTTATGTCTTAATCTCTACATGAATATACATATTTATAGTAACTTAAATGAATGAAACCTTCATTCCCTACCACGCCACAATTTCCTCCCTACAATATATGGTATATTACATAATTCTAATGTCCTTATCTAAATACTATTATTTAGTCACCTACTCAAATAAAATGGATATAAAATATTTTTTAGAGAGAACCAGACTTAAATTAATTATGTTACATATATATGAATGCATAACAATTTCCCCAATGAAAACCATTTCAGCTTATTGTCCTTCAATACCCAATTATATTTACTATTTATAAATGATCAATCTACCGTATAACCCCTAATAATTTCCTAAATGATCTCAAAATAAATGATTATAATATAGTAGACTAAATCATGTTGTATTTGATTTATATTTTAATGTTATAAATTATTCTCAAAAATATTCTTACTGATATATATAAATAATTTCATTTCAAAATGAAAAAACATCATGTTATTAAGAAAATTTTAAAAACTATAATACTATAAATTATTTACAAGGGTGTTCGTATAAGTTATTGCCAACAAAAACCCATATTTTATAACAATAATTCCTTACATCATGATATAAACTAATCCCAATACTAATGCATGGAATTACTGATAAAATTTAAAGTATGATTTAGGAATAACTATAATTAGTTTTGAAGTATATCTCTTTACCCAAAAATGAATACCTCTTCAAATTTTATACTCAATTAAATGTTTACTATCCTTAAATATAATATTTTTATAGTAGAATCCAATTTTAACGTACCAGAATATAACATTGTGAATATCTATTGAATCCAAAAAATTATATCTTAAAAAAATTCAATGGTATTTTCAAGGAATTTTTTTCCTATTAATGTCCTAGGATAATGAAAGATCCCATTGTATAAAATTACACAAGCCATGATAATTACCCCTGAAATATAGAAATGGAATTTGTAATTCCTATCAAGTAGTTTATACTCTTACGGAGTATAATAAAAAACATTCATGTGTGATACACATTTTTCAAAACAGTATGAGTAAATTGGGATATCATCAGTAAAAAATAACATAAATATATTTTTAATATTGTATTCTTCAAACCCAAAAACTATAGGTTCATCAATAATAATAAAAGAGAATAAAAAATTCATATCAGTTGAGTTTATTTTTTAATGATTTTTTTTGTTATTACATTACCCTAACATTATAATATCTACAATATTTGTCAAACAAGAAAAACAATTAATCTCTATTAACCTATTAAAGTAGATTGTCAAATGAAGGTGAGTGATATTTGTTTTTACTAATCACTAGGTTCATTTACTATTGGTCAGTATGAATCACTTTGAAATCATATTCATTGCTTGACAATAAAACAAATACATATTATGTGGAAAAATTATTATGAAAGAACAGAATATCCCAATTAAAATATATGGGAACCTTTAAATATCAAATATATTTTAGTTCATTGCGATATAACGGTAGTTATATAGAAATTTATTTTGCCTCAAATCAATAGAAAACACACAATATCTCTATGTGTGTAAGAAAAATAAATTATATCGGAAAATATATATACATTAAACCAATAGACTACAATTTAATGGTGGATTCATCCCATCCATAAATTTATGCATGAAGAAAACTAATTTATAAGAGAAGAATTTAATATATCGCATTATCGATCACTTTAGGTAATCATGAATATACCACTTCCCATTCATTGTTTGAATATTCAAATTTGGTATATAAAAAATAAAATATCAACCATTATTGTCAATTTGATACTTAAATTGAATCATCCAATCCATCCCTAGAGTCAAATCAGATATTTATGTTTTAAAAACTAATCATTCTAATAGGATTAAAACATTAATAATAATGACCATGCCCGATAAATTCCTATATCCTATCTAATTGTTTTTCACTATGTGGTTTGAATTTTAAAATAGAATCAGGTCATCATGAAAAAAAAACAATGTGATTGATATTTTATAACTTATCACCTTCCATATATAGCCTTTCATCACATAAAAATGAATCTAGAACATGAAGGAAAATTTTACCACACTCATATAATCTTAATTATTGCCACTTATAATTCCTTTAATCTATTATACAATCACACATACAAAAGGAGGGACTAAGAGACTATAATCTACCATTCCTTAATATTTTCCATGTAGTAATTGTATTATTCTATGTGGAATATCATATGTCACATGAAAATAAAAAAAATAAAAAAAAATCCATATATCGTTCAACATTACAAAAATCAACATTACAGAATATTATGATGGGGATTATTATTCATTAGTTAATTTTATTCAAAAACCTTTAGAAAAATCATTATAATAAAATTATTAAAAATTAAAACATTAAATGGATAAAATAATTTCAAAATATCTTATTAAACATCTTATAATCTTAAATTCATTAAAAATATATTTTCATGAAGGAGGTGAATATTTAATTAATTAAATGTCATCATATGTAGTTCAAACCATGTTTATCATAATTCATTAATCTTTCTAATACTTCCATGCATATTCTGTAATCATGGAACAGATGAAATTCCAATAAGGTAATCACGAAACTATCTTTTCACAAAAAATACCTTGTAACTTAGATTTATCATAAAATGTTTTCTGATTTATTTTATCAGAAAAATATCAATCCAAAACTAACATATTCATAATACTTAAAAAATCCCTTTAATTTATTATAACAGCTAGATATAATATAATTTTCTTACAGAAAAACCTAAGATCAAAAATCTTAAGACCTATGCAATTATTAGAAATGTAATCAAGAATGTTTGTCAACCAGAAATTGATGGTGAAATACATTTATTTGTTGAATAAATCCTGGGTAATTATTTTACATCAATTTTTTTTATCAAAAACTATTAATTAGTATATAAAATAAATTGACGATTTACCATTTTAAAAAATACATTAGTGTTATAAATCAAATTATATGATAAAAAACTAAAAAAATGATAGAAAAAATGAAATAAAAATTAAATTATCAATTAGGAATCTGATATATATTCATTACTAACTCTAAAATGAAACTCAAACATTCCTTAAATATTTAGGTCCAATTTGGAGTTTATAATACACTAATGTGGTGGGAGATGAATCCTTGGATACCAATACATAAAAACTCATGTTTATTATTAATATAAATGGTTTATATATAGTATTCCTGAATAAAAAATATAATTATGAGATATAGATATATGTATATCACACATAACAAAATATGTTTTTACAAGGCTCAAACACTAATTTTATCATGTGCATAACCATCGGTGTCTAATAGTTTTAATCCAATAATCCATATTTCATATATTTTTTCATTAATAATAAGGTATGGAGTGTGATTATTGTACTACGAATAATAAAAATTTATTTAAATGAGTGTAATTTTTTTTTATAATTTTATTCCACTATCATGTACTTCAAAAAATATATTACATCTACATCTTTTTTCACTTCCTCGATCATAAATTAAATCTATCAAGAATTCTCTCCAAAATGAATATTTCATTATTGAAATGTTTTATCTCATTATCTAATGTCTAAAATAATTTAAATATAACTATAAATACTCTATGATGTGTTGGGTTTGGCCATACCATGGTCCAGATATTCTAATCAATTTAATAACAAAATATTATATATCATAATGAAAACTATTTTTTTATTGTCAGTATAAGGACACTAAATTAAACATTACTTAATATTTACTTTTGGGAAAAATATAATTTTTTCACTTTCTGGATATTTTATGTTTTATAGGTTTATTGAATTAATAGTTAACAAAAAAGATAAAAAAACTAAATAATACAAAGGCAACAGATAATAAATAGATCTATTCCCCCCATATAAATTTCCTTTAAAAACAATATTTCATCAATGAATACTCATCATAGAATTCATAATTATGTTATTATTTCCAATAAATATCATGTTACAATAATAGAAAACATTTGATGAGTATAAGAAGATCTATATGGGATATAAATTATATGAAACTGTTAGTCCATTGAAAAAATGAATACCCATAAAATAATAACCTTTATATCACAGTTATTTGAGAAATTAAAATAAATCATTTTCACTTCATGAAAAAAATAAATGATAAAATAATAATGTTAAACCCCATAACTTGAAATTATAATCAATTCATAGAAACATCGAGAAACAGATTCATAATAAATTAAAAAATTCTATTAGAAGTAACTGGTTCCATGTTAAATCAATATGATAACCCCTTTGGTAACACTATCCATATTTCCTACAATGAAAAGTAATATTTCCCAAATATTTGATTTGAAATATGGATGCACCAATTATTTTTACTATAAGAGGATTAAGTGGAACTATCTCAGCAGACCCATTATATATTATATAATTTTCTTACTTATAAATATCTCGGATGCCCAATTAGATAACATGTAAAGTAATCACCTGATGTTATACGGGGGTAACCAATTCTCATGTAAAATTATCATGAAAGATAGTGTGGAAAAAAATAATGCTCTAAATTATCCATCAGTTTTATTTAAAAAATCTTCATTTAAACTCAAAAGAAAATCCCTTTTGGATATCAAAATTCCATTTTCATTTAATAACACCATTTTAAAAATAATGATATTATTATATTTTAGAAACCCATTTTTTATGTCAAAATACCAATGTAAAAATAAAAGGGGTTATTAATTGAAGGAAAAAATTTAATCTTGATTGGAAAGAATGAAATAAAATATTATTTAGTATTTTGGAAACATCCTTATTTCCATCTATTTTAAGAATATGAAATTCCATTTATTTCTTATAAAAACAATCCTTATAAAACTATTCAAAATATTTCATTTGAAAACCATTGAAAATAATGAATAAATAGACCAAAAATTTATTTATAATTCTTTTATGTCCACATATTTTTATTTATAA
Source organism: Viscum album (assembly GCA_963277665.1). Classification (NCBI taxonomy): domain Eukaryota; kingdom Viridiplantae; phylum Streptophyta; class Magnoliopsida; order Santalales; family Viscaceae; genus Viscum; species Viscum album. The sequence goes on from OY728136.1 coordinate 1,883,848,126, forward strand.
AAAATAATTCAAGACATTGACCTGAAAGTTAAATATTGGGTAATGTATTAAATTAAAAGGGGGTTTGTAAAGAAAAATCATTAATAACATGTAAAATACTAGAAGAAAAATCCCCGTGAAAAAATATAACATTTGTAAAATGTTTCCACATTCTAGTGCCCCAGGCCCGCCAGTCACATTACCACATGTTCATTTCACTTTATCCCAAAGGAAATCGACTAATAGTGAGGGTCTTATAGGGATCCTTGAGAGACTATACTCTATTAATTTCAATATCATAGTAATCAACTAGATGAAATACATAGATAGTAACCAAATAATGATATAAAATTACCATATCAATTAAATATCAGAATATGAAAAAATAGGAAATAATATTGAAATACTAAATAGTATAAATTCTAGGATAAAGAACATGAAATGTGTCAAATTGAACTAAAATTTAATTTCACTAAAAAGTCACTTGAGGATCCCAAACCAGGTCTTGTTCCCTCATATATTATATAACTCAATCTGAAATCTAACAGTGGAAATTTTCCCTTAACCTATAATGAAATCATTTAATCTATTCGGGTACTGATCGGGATGCCTGTGTAGGATGTCATTACAACTCATTAGGCCACAAAAATACAGAGTCTAAAAATATTCTAGTCAATAAGTGTTTTTTTAAGTTGAATAATAAAAAAAATTCAAGTAACAATGTAAAGAATTTAAATTTATTCAATAATACTTTATTTTACTTTATAAACACTTAGGCTCCTATGGAAACATATATCTCAATAGATTCCTTGTCCAGTGTTGCAATATGAACCATTACAAATTTAAAATTCAAAATTTTGTAAAAAAAATTGCTTCCATTATACTTTTAATTTCAATTTAATATTTGTCTAATTTAAACCATTTACCAATTCAAATAGTTTATGTTTATAACATAATGTATAGTGCCTTTTTAGTATTTGAGGAATTAGTCCCATTATCAAATATTTTGGGTATTTGAAGCATTAGTCATGGTCCCACAGATCATAGGTATTTAGAGTGTCAGTCAATGCCCCATAAAACTTACAAGAATGACTTGTATCTAGAATATTATTTCTAGGACCCCGTGGTTTTTTAGATCATTATTCTACATCCCTCATCTCATTTTCTCGGGCAATCCATAATTAATTCTATTTTTATCAATCAAGATGTCTTTAATTAATTGAAAGATATATTAATGACATAAATATCCCAAGTAAAAGCAACAATTAACTAATCACAACAATGTTATTAATTAAATAAACTATTAATTAACAATGTCAACCACTCAAATTAATTCAACAAATAACTAATGAATCACTAACATTAAATAATTATACAATTATTTAAGCACATCAAATTCATTAGTGAATTAAGTAATTAACTAATCATGTAATTAATATTAATTAATTTCAAAATTAGTTAATAAAATATATTTCATTAATCAATGTATCTAATAGATAATCATGTTAGAGGAATTAATTAATTCATGTATTAATTAATCACCTAAATAAAATTAATTAAATAAACATTTAATTAATCCTGTCAACTATTTTAATTAATTTTACAATTAACTCATCATGTCAATATCATTTATTAACTCAACAGTTAGTTATTTAATATCAAAAATATTATTTTTCCATAATTAATTCATCAGTTAATTATTCTCAATTCACAATTCAACATTTCCATAATTAACTCATTAATTTTTTATCTCGAGTGTCACCATTCAATATTTCAAAAAATAGTTCAACATTACATTTTACCAATTCAGAATATCAATATTCAAATTCATAAATAAAATAGTATTTATTTAATTCACAATAAAAACAAAACCATTACTTAATTCCACAATTAATTAATCAAATTCAATATCTCCAATAAATTCTCAAATTATTTGTTCGTTTCAATTTCATTAACTAATTACACAATTAATAATTCCCATTTTTCACATATATTAATTGAATAATTCATTCTTAACGTCAACCCCAATAATTAATATCAAAATTAATTAATTCAATTTAATCTCTTAAATTAATTCAAATATTAATTGTTCAAATCGATGGAACTAATTAAATTAAAATTTAATTAATCAAATCAATTCCATTAGTAAATTTATCTATTAATAAATACCGTTATTCCCATTATTTACTTCTATGGTAAAATAATAACATTAAATATTTAAATTAATTTATAAAATAATAAATACCATATATCCCACTATTTATTTCAACAATTAAATAATCAAATTACGCCCATTAATTAATTCATCAATTAACTAATTCTCATCAATCCCATAATATAATTCAAAAAATAAATAATCAAATTACCATCATAAATTATTTTATTCATAAATTAGTAATATCAATCCCATTATTTAATTCAATAATCAAATAATCACATTACTTTCTTTTTCTAATTCCTCAATAAATTAATAAAAATACTTATTTAAACACATTACATCCATAAAATAATTTTATAATTAATTAATAAGATACAAAATAAAATCTATTCATTTTATTAATTTCTAAATTATTTATTGAAGATCCATAATCCTAATAACCCCATAATTAATTCATCAAATAATAATTCCAACACAATCAATTACAAATACCTTTTATCAGATAAATTAATTATTCCATCTCAATCAATTCTATATCACAAGTCATTCTAGAAATTAATATTCCCAACTCACTCAATTTAATATCCCCGATTAATTCATAAATTAATTTTTCTATAATTATCATTTAATATCCCCAATTAACTGGTCAATTAATTATTCCAAATTGATCAATTAAATATCACGAATATATGAAGAACACAAATCCCATTAATTAATTCCCCAACTAATTAATCAATATCCAATAACATAATATCTGATAATTTATTTCAGTAGTTAATTACAAAATTCCAACCGAATTTACCATAATTAATTACACTAATAATTACCTCATTTGATAATCCCATTTCCATCATTATTAATTCTGTAATTAATTTTTTCAAATTTTTAATCCTAATATCCAAAATTTGAACATTTCTAACAATTAGTTAATAAAAATAATTACGTAATTCCATCAGGAATGTAATTGCTAAATTTCTAATAGCAATTATTAAATTTCATACACATTATTGTAATTTAGCCTTTTATATTTGAATTTTAATCCACATACCTCATGAACTGTGATGAACCCAAGCCAACAGACAATCCACAATTTCAAACGGAATGTTCAATAATGTGATAAAGAACATAATCATAATCCAAAAACTAGTTTCTGCTAATCATGTTTGTTTCCCATTAACCCATTCTGTGGGGTGCAAGGTTCCTCATTTTAGGGATCATGGTTTGAAAGAACAGGAACAATACTAGCAAAGCCTATCTATCAATGGTTTCATTGTTTTCTGTTCTAGGGTTCAAAGTAAAGGGAATTAGTGCGCAAATGGTGCACTTCCTTCTTTCTTCCATTTTTCTCAAATATTCAGCTGAAAATAGGAAAGGGTAAAACCCAACTAAAATGTACTCATCTGAGGGAAAATATGTACTTATTTACAATCCTTTAACATTTACAGGAATGGGTTGGGGTATTATAATACCCCATCGTATAAGAACTCATCTTTGTGTTGTACTCCCAAGAATCCCTGTGATTCCAAGAAAATAATATTTTTGCCACCATGTCCATCTACCTTAATATATAATTAAATATTCCTCATAAATCGAAACATGTTTCCACAATACAAAAAATTTCATCAGTGTATTCTGCATAAAACATTTTTATTTTTATTTTATACATGTTTCATATGATTATCGAAGAAACATCTGTGTTATACTCAGCTTTCACAACATACCTAACTTGTTTCATAACTCATTTTTAACATAAACCTCAATGAAACCATATAAAATTGGAACTTATCCTCGCCATCAAAAAGAAACCGGAATAGATGTTCATCCACCACCCTAACATTCCACCTTGACTTTCCCTAAGAAATTTAAACTTGATCCTTATATCTTTATCATTGGAATTCCAGTTACACAACATTCAAACCTAAGTAATTATACATGACCTAATATTCTCCCATCAATCCCAACAATTGGAGTTTTAATAACACAACACTTTCATAAAACATAACCACCACGTTCAATTCTTTAATCACTTGTTAAACACAAAAACATTAATGTGGAGTTTTAACCTTTCAGAGGGACACAAATAAACATCAACCACTACCTATTCTCAACATATAATTGTGGAGCCCACGATATTCTTCAAATTTTAATCCATCATGAGAACCACATACCAAAACTTTCAGAGGCACACCTTCAACCATCCAACTCCACATATACCTCTTTAATAGTATAACATATAAGGGTCTCCATATAAAACAAAAAAACATTCAGGTAGCTAAGCCTAAATCTGTATAATTTTTATAGTACATAATATGATGATAAGGTATGTGACATAATCATCAATATATAAGAGTAATATATTAATTCATCTGTGAAAACCACATAAAATTTTCCATTATCGATGTTTCCTCCCTCTAATAAATCACTATAACATTTCACACATCTCGTCCTTCCCTACCCACCAATAACTCACCACACTGATAAAAAACAGATAGTCCGTCAGATAATCTACCTCCATGTTCTCAGACTAGAGAATTATCACTACCGTAACTAGCCAGATCAAGGGAAAAATGGCATAAATGATTTTCATTTCAGTACATTATCATGGGTATCAATAGGTGTTTACACAAAACTCTATAAATAAATTTCCCATTTTCCTACCTCATAGTAAAAACTGAGGCACTATCACAAGCCTTAATCATCCATTATATAGATAATAGTAAAATAACTCTAACATTAGTAACATTGTTCTTATACAGCATTAAATAATAATTTATTATCATATTTTATAATTTCAAAATTTTTCTGAATTATACGTTAGGAACCTTTTCCATTTGAATTTCACAAGAAAGTAAAATAATTCATGTCCAAAGTCATACCCCATATCTATTTTACATGCATGCCTAAAATGATGTTTTTTATATAATAATCCCGACTTCCTAGAATGATTCATTCATAACCAACCATCACTCATTTCTAGGCCACAATTAAAACCTCAAAAAGACACAAAATCAATAATCACATCACATGAAAAGTGTGTCACCTGAAGGGAAATAACAGTAGACTATAACATTAAATAGTAATAGAAATCAGACAACATGGTGTAATTGGTTTTTCCCAAAGATATAGGATTGATAATTCCACATAAAATCTCATTAATCAATTCCCAACTCATCGTAGTCTCAATTATACAAGTCCATAATAGTGGGGGAAAATGGGATATAATAACACTTTGTAACCACCTAACTGATGTTCCACACAATTGTACCCAGAGTCAGTCAGTCACATGACCTCAAGCATTCCACCATAAATTCTAAAGGCATACAACCTACAAATAATGTCTAATGATGATCATGGGGAGGCAATAACATTTTTTTTCTTTATCCGAATAAAACACCAATATAAATAAATATAATGTAAGAAAATAATGATATAAAATAAATGAAACACTTAATGATTACATGTTTGAAGAAACTGGACGTACAACAGAAAAAATAAATAATAGTAATTCCATTTTAATTATGTTACAATTATCAACTGTATCTCAATAGTAAATAAGCTGACAATTCCCATGCAAACCCCAATCCATGTTTGGTTCCTATATCTTTTATTCATTCTAATTATCCATTTAACATAAGGAATTTTCTATTATCTTATCCCGCTATCTTGTTATCTATTCAGGAAACAATCATGCATCCTGAGTAGGGGAAGATTAAAAATCTATAGGCCACCACCAATGAAATGAAACAATTCTAGTCAATAAGAGTGTATGCAGTTCTTTAAATAAAAAAATTAAAAAAATTAAACTATGTAAATTTATTCAATTTTCTTGTATTTACATCCATAAACCCTCTAGTTCTCATGGACACATGTATCTCAATACCTACGTCTACCCATGTTGTATTCCTAACAAAAAAAAATATTTATTTCACAATTCATTTAACCATTAGACTTTCATTATCAATTTTATTTCAATTTAAAATACGAATTATTGTAACCATAGTCCAATTCCAAAATTTTTGGCATAAATATTCCTATCTAGCCCCCATGAGTATTTTCAGTGTTAGTCGATATATTACACATCATGGGTATTTTTATCATTATTATCTTTCCCATACATAATAGGACTTTCAAGTATCAGTCTTTATCTCATGCAATTTTCATGCCTTTTGTTGAGTCTATGACACCATTTCTATGACCTAATTGGTATTTAGAGTATCATTTAGTATCCTGCACACTATTTTCTCAATCAATCACATATGAATTCCATTTTTACCATTAAATATTTAATTAAATAAATTAAAAATAATTTATTCACTTTTACTACATTAGTGAGTCAAGAAATTAATAAATAACTTCAATTAAATTAATTAATTAAAAATTAAATTAAATAAATAAAAAACTATAGTCAATTTAATAAAAAACTAGTCACAATAATAACAACAATTAGTTTAAAAATTAATATATCATATTAATTCAATTAATCAATTAAATAATTAACGATTCACAGCTTTAAAATTAACTCATTAAGAGATTAATTAATCAGATAAATTTCTTTATTTAATTCCACAATTCACTAATAACATCAATAAAATTAATTAATTCAAAAATTATTTAATGACATCAATAACATTGATTATTTCAATAATAAATATATCACATCAATTCTTATAATTAATTCAAAACTTAACAAATCACATCAATTACATTAATTAATTCAATAATTAATTTTTTATTATCCACAATCTCAATGTCATAAAATTAATTCAAAATATATTTACTCTAAATTAACAATTCAACATTCTGATAATTAAATCAATAATTAATGGCCATCAATTCCACCATTCAATATTTTGATAATTAGTTAAATAATAAATTATCCAAAATTAGAATGTCAATATTATAATAATTAACTCAATAATCAATTATTCGATTCGTAGTCACAATATCTCAAATAATTAATTCCAAAATTAATTAATCACACCTAATATCTTCAATTAATTCAACATCTAATTGTTTATGTCAAATAAATAAATTAATTCTATATATATACAATACCATTTTATCCTGATGATTAATTCACTAATTAATTATTCACATCAACTACATTAATTAATTTGACAATAATTAATCACATTTAATCCCTTCAATTAATTCAAAAATTAATTTTTCACTTCAATGGCACTAATTAAATCCAAATTTAATTAATATCATTCCATCCATAAATAAATTCATCTATCAATCAATCCCTTCAGCCCTATTATTTAATAAAATAATTAAATAATCAAATTACATCCATTAATTTATTTATCAATAAAAAATTACCTTCCATCTGATTATATATTTCAAAAATTAAATAATCACATTATATCCATAAATTAATTCATCAATTCAGTAATCCCATCGATCCCATTAAATAATTTAATAATTAATTAATCACTTTACATGAATTAATTAAATCATAAAATAAATAATCATACCATTCTTATATATTAAATTAACCTTTTAAATAATCACATTAATTCCCTTAATTAATTCAACAATTAATTAATGCCATCCATCTAAATATTTAATTAATTAATTATATAATTAGATTAATTCTGTTTATTAATTTATTAATTAGTTAATCTCATTAGTCACATTACATAATTAATAATTAGATAATTTCATCACCCTATTATTTAATTCGTCAATTAATTAATCAAGTCATTAAGTTAATCTTAGTCAACCTAGTAATGGATATATTATATCTTCATTTTGAAATAATAATTAAAGGGGTGGATGAGGAAATAAAAAAGCACTCGTTGATGAACATTACCTCTTCTTTGTGTAATTCTATATGTTATGCAACAATGGACTACCATGGTCGTATTTCCCCCTAGTTTAAAGATTCTAGTTTGAAATTATGGATGTTTATATTTGATTTCATTAGGTATTGGTTTAACAATTTATTTAATATGTTGAAAGATGATTGGATGGGTGGCCTTCTATAAGTGAGGTGAGTGACACATATCTAATTCATGAAAGAGTGAATTAAATCAATTGTTTATTCATGTAAAAGATCCCAACAATGGTACATTATGTTTTATTCAATGGATAATGTCTATATATGTCATTCTAAACAGTTTTGAACATGTGTTTATTCATTTTAACACCTAATATTATACGTTTAACCACTAAGTAATCATGATTTAACTAAATCATTATAATTAAATTTAATTTTTTCCACTAATAACATTGGGAAAATTTTAATTTTCCTTTGTAAGATATTATTAATTCTCCTAATTACAAATACACAATCATATTATTCAAATTTCATTCCTAGAAATTTAAAATGTTATTTCAATATTATGCTCTCAAATGAAGTGAGACAATGATTCTTTAATATGAATACTTTTAAAAAAAATTGATTCAATATTAACAAAATGAATCATACTTATATTTTCCTATATCTAAATTAATATTTTATAATATATAATTTATAAATTTCGATTAAAACACTACCCATTAGGGGTTAATTTAATTAATTAAAACGTATATACAATATTAACTAATTTTTTCTTATTAATTCTTGTTTATAAATCCAAAATATTACATTTAATAACATTATATAATAGATTTAAAATAAATTAATTGGATAAAATATAACTAAATAAAACATAGATTAATTGTAAATATATTTTAAATATGTATTTATAATTTTACATTACAGAAATTATTGAATGGAAAGAAATTTCTAACAAGATATCTATTTTTCACTATTCACAAAAAGTAAACACTTTTTGAAAAATGCACAAATTTCACCAAAATTAAGTTTAGATTTTTTAATTAATAAATTTATTTTCATATTTTAATTATATAAGTCTAAAATTTAGAATTTATTCCTTTAAATAAAAAAATATTAGAAAACTATTTGGTTAAACATCTTACTTTCTGATTTTATAGTTACATAATATATTAACAACTAATGTAATTTTATAAATCCAAATAATAAATATAAATTGATTTATTCTACAAGTACATAGGTTTCTAAATCATTAAAACATTTAGTAATTTCTTCTTCACAATTCAATTCCCTTGTTAAACATATGGGGATATATTTATCTTGTTTCATTTTCAGATTCCCATGTTTCCCTTCAACCAAATGAATTTTTGATTAATAAATTATTCTTCTGAATCAGCTTATTTTTAAACACTTACTCTATATAGTAAACAATTGTTAGATTTCATAGTTCATAAGATAAGTTTATTTCCAATTGAACTATATCCAAGCCTAAAACATGCATTGTATTGAGACACATGTCATTAACATTGAAACCTAAAATATGTCAGGAACCAAATATAATCAGTAGGAAAAATCCACCTGTTAGAAAGCTGATCCATATTTCTAATATATTCAATATAGTATAATTAATCAAAAAAATAAATTTCATTATTTACCAACATTCATAACACATTTACACGGAAAAACATTTAGAAATATATGATCAACTACCTTAAAGGAAAGACCATTCTACCATTTATCCATATATCATTAATTCATAGTATGGGGCATCCTCATTTGTCACGTAATAAAATACACATTCTTATCCACTTACTCAATAGACTATAATCTGATCAACTTATTCTTGAAAACATATTTAAAAAAATATAGTGTCTGAATCCACATTCTATATAGTATTTAAAATAATTCCATTTGTACACTAGTAAAAAAACTATAGTTATAAAAATTTCCACCAATGAAATATGCTCATCCCAAAATCCCTAGTAATCCATAAACGAATAATGTATCATAAATTATATTTTATAAATCATATTACCAGAGTTTGCATCGTCTTGAGGATAAAAATATATATATATAATTTATTCAGATCCTAAAGACCTCTAATGTCCGTTCTAAAAATTAGAAGTGAGCTATAGATAACAGTCTAACACATTAGAGATATGAACTCCATGTAACATTACTATAACAATTTTCATAAAGTTGAGAAGCCTTATATAAGTTATTTTTATCTCTAAGGGTAATGAAATTTGATTATTATGTTACTTGATAAAAAGTAACCAAAATCAAATTATTATGTCTTGATTCCCTTTGGAAATTCCAGCATGAAGTCGACATATATATTCTCTCATTTCCACACTAGAACTAGAAGTGGATTATGTATCATATTATATACCTATCATTATATATTGACCTAATAATAATTAAAACACATCATGGAAAAGATAAAATTATTTCTTTTCATTCCATCCCACTAATAGGTATCTCAAATGTGATTATACATATTTGTGATACCGATTGAATTGAAAATTAATAACTATGAGATTCAAAGAATTACACTATCTTTAGATAAGAAACAAAAGGAACATGTATTCATTAATAACATAACCAAAAAAAACTTTTTCACAAATATTCAATTTATGAACCATAACCTTATAAATGTAATTTAAATGTTTATGTAATTATTGATCTATCTTCTATGTATAATTAGTTTTGTTATGAAAAATTGAAATGCATTAAAACCTAAACCAAAACATATGTTTTACCCAAATCCCCAAAATCAAGGGACACATTTGACATATCCTTATCTAGAGGGTCACATTTACAAAAACATATGGTTAATGTATCATTACTTTTTTCACTTAACTAATCGAGCACTTGGTTACCATTTACAAGATGAAAAAAATCATGAAAGAATAATATTGATATATTCTTGAAGCATTCTATGAATCATTCTCAATTACTTCTGAGTGTATATATATTTAAATAAATTTTTAACAATATATATTTCAAAAATTACACAATACAATAAATTCCCCGATAATATTAATGAACTCCCAACCAAAGTTAATAACAAATAATGATATGTGTAATTTAATTAATGATGTTTCAACTAGATTAATGCACAAGAGATTACCTAATAAGTTTTCATTAAAAAAAATAATTCCATTCACTAAAGTATCATCGTAGATGGAAAATTAACTATTTATATAAATCAGGTGCAAAACTATAGAATTCAAAAATATTTTCATAGTTACTAAAAATAATCTTCACATTCGCTTTTTAGATAAACTTAAATTTTTTTCGAGTAACACTGTTAGTGGGAAATAAAAATGAGAGTTGTTTTCATGAAATTAATGGTAATAACCTAATAATCCATAAAAATAATGAATTTGTGTTATATATATGTTTCTTTTTTATTCTTATACATTTTTTAACATGGTTAATGATGATTCCATATTTAGTGACAATTTTTTTCTAGAATATAATTTATTTTAACTAGAATCTTCACTTGATAAATTTCCCATACAATATGAATTATTGTATTCTTTTTAAATTAAACATTACATATATTTATTATTCCTATTTACTTTTATAATATACCATCATTTCATCAATAATAAAAAATTATAAAATATCAAAGAACAAATGAAAAATTCAAATCATAAGTTTTATATATACTCTATGAGCATTAGATAACACAAACAACATTACTACTATCTCTTAGTGCACATGTCTAGTTTGAAATTTTGTATCAAGAATGTATTCTTCCATTAAATTCAATGGATGGAAGCCCATCCTTAGTTTAATAATTTATTATTATTGAGATCCATGGAGATTTCACCACATCATTAGGTAGACTAATATCAATAGTAGTAGTAGAAAATGAATTTTGTAAACCTTTCTGTTTCTCATCATAATGATATCCATCTACTGATACTATAAAATTTCACAATTTTATATCAAAAATTAATGGAATTTATGGACGTTTATGATTCATTTCATTATATTAATGGGCCCTATGACCAATGTATCCCCACTGAAAACACGACCCATATCCTGACAGACATTCCTTGAAATGTCGTTTACCTCACATTGTACATTTTAAGGTATCATATTGGATATTTTACGTCTATTATTTGTCTATTTATTTTAACCATGACCTTTTATATATATTTTCATATCTAGGAACATATAATTTATAAAACTCTATTTCAAATTTCTCAACACATAGGTCCACTTTCTCATAAAATCTAAATTATAATGTGGCTAAATATTTTGATGCATAGCCTAGACTCTCTATATGAAATAGTCTACATTTCCACGCATATCTCAAGGAGGATAACGCTATTACTGATGCCCTATCCAACAAGGGTTTTCATCATACAATGACCTGGATGGACACCCTCCCCCTGGATTTACATTAGCTATTTGATAGTGATTGTAAAAAAATCACATCTTTCCGTCTCATGTAATCCCTTAGTCTTTTTTTATTCAATAAAATGTTCTTTGGTATTTGACCAAGGCATCAATTTTATAAAAAAATATATATTAATTTTATTATCAACTTCATGAAAACAAAATTGGGCACATATGAGGCCATAAAATTGATGTTTGTTTTAAATAAATTTGTCATGTATTCATCATTCTACCTCAATACTAGTAATTTATTATCCATATGGAGTCCAAAAAAACCATCAATAAATATATTCAAAAGTAAAAATATTTGACTATTTCACATTACATACAATTATGACTATATTATTCTCATGTATTAAAAAAAATTACTTTCATTGATCACCTCCGCCTTAAAAAAATACTTACCTTTTGATGTTACAAACATACCATGACATCATATATCCACTCTTGATCATTAATCTATACATCATCTTCCATGATTTCAGATGATCAACAAAATGGTGGAAAGATTATTCATGAAATAATCCATACGTCACAAGTTCCATCATTTTATATCAAGTTGCTCCCTAGAATGGATACCTCCTCTATTTATTGATTCTATCGTAAGAATAGTCTCTATAATATGTAGCTTACTTCGAATTTGAATTATATTAGGGTTCTAATTTTGGAGGATAGTTTTGTCTAAGTTCCTTCCCAATATAGGTTCATAATTTCCACTATATAAAACAATGATTTATATCAATTTTTTGGAAAAATACAAACAATAATCTCTAAATACAATATCATTTTAACAGAACCATAAGTTAAAATCATTCATTTGAATTATATTAACATAATTTTAACTTCTAATATTATTTTAGTTGACATATGATACCAACTATAATTACCCAACCTTAAACAATATATAATCAAGATCTTTATCAATGAATAAAAATTTACTAATTTTTAGGATATTTTCATATTTATAGTTTTACAAAATTGGTCCATGACGATACATTACAAAATCATATAATAAAATGTAGACACCTCCAATAAGTATCTATTTTTCACAATGTATAAATATTTTTAAAAGGAAACCTTATTTATTTAAAGAAAAATATTCATTCTTTTTAGCATGTAATCATTCATACCCTTACCCATTCTATGGAGAAAATTTGTAAATTTTCTATGAGAACAAAATTTTTCTTGGGGGATATAAAATAATGGAAACAATTAGTCATGTGGTAAAAATACAACCCATAAAATATTTACCGTTATATCAATGGTCTATAGAAAAAATAATTAATACCTATTCACTATAATATAGACATTTATCTGAAATAAAACATTCAAAACCCATAGAAAAAGTGAAAAAACATAATGGTAAAGCATATCATCACTGTCATAATCCAATGTAAAATTGTGTAAGATGTTATTGGATCCCAGTTAAATATATAAGGGAAGTTAATTGGAAATTCCATACTCATTTCCTATTATAAAAGGAGGATTAACTGAAGAATTGAATCTATAAATGGGAACACCTATAGTATAAGCTACAAAAGGCTCACTCAGTGCTATATGGGAATCCCCATCATCTATGTTGTTATAGGGTCACCTAGTGGTATCTGGGATGCCACTTCTTTGAAGCTATAATGAGATCACCCAGTGTGATCTCGGTGAAAAAAATTGTCTTGAATATTGATAATATACCATATCATGAATATTGGAAATTATCATTTCACTTTTATATAGGAAAAAAAATAATGAAAAATTTGAAACACATAAGAAAATTAATTTTTTATATTAAAAACTATTTAGATTTAAAATAGAATTTTCAATATTAAAACAACTTTTTATTAAGAATCCACATTTTCAATACCCGAATACGAAAATAAATAGAAATATTTTTTTTTATTTAGGTAAAACATGAGATATTTTAGTGGAATCTAGGAATAATATAATGTTCATGGAGGCAGAAAATTTATTGTCACAATGAGTGTTAGTAATTGTACATTATTTTAATAATTTTTCAAAACATTATGTATAAAACACGTAAGATGATTTATTTTGATATCCATTAAAAATAATTTATATTGGGAAATAAAATTTAATTGTTATGTTTTTTATGTCCATATAAAATTCATCATAAACAAATTTAAAAAAAGACATGTAATAGAGATATAGATAGAAGAAATAATATTAAATGATGTCTTTTTAAAGTAAAGGTCCCTTGTCACATAGAAAACAATTGAATTATAAGCCCCATCAACAATAGAAAAAAATTAATCCCATTATTATTCAGTAATTTTGATATAAAATATCAATTAGGTTGTTTATATTAAACTTGAGAGGATATATTTTCTTAATATCACCAAACGCATCAACAAAATGAAATTTAGATGATTCCCATTACGTTGTGTTGAAATTGTCACGCATGTCTTTATATTCTAAAATAATAATCTTAGTTTAAATATTTTCATAATTTGGAACATTTTTCATGTGTATACCTAATTTATTTTCCCTTATTAATAAGATATATATATTATGTCTTAAATTTCATGGGTGTCATTTATTTCATTTCACACATCCTTATTAATTGTCAATTCTAGATAATATAATGTTTAATGATGAAATATGTTTTCTTATTGGTTTTGGTAAATGTGTTCGTTCAAATTTACATATTATATTAATTTATTTTACAACTATGAAATCTAATTTTTTATTAATTTATTGTAATTAAATTTTTTCATTAACAACTATAGTAAACCATTATGGTCACCATGTTATAAATTATATTTTTGGATGATTCTAAATATGGAATCAAAATTTCCCTATTCAATACACATAAGTTCTAAAGGATAAGACAATAATAATCTTTTATATGTATTGAGATATATTATTTTTAAGAATTGAATTTTATTTAAAAATAATTAATTATTGTAAATAATTAATTAATATTAATCATTTCACAGAAATCAATTAATTTTTAATGATATATAATCAATATATTTCCATTATAAAAATAACCATTTTTTGATAATAAAATTAATTATAATTGTGGAACATAATTTATTTTGAAAAAATTTAATGAAACCCCCATTTTTTTACACAATAATAATATCATTCTAAAAACAAGTGAAGCTGATTCAAAAATAACTAATTGTATTAAATACTAAAAAACCATTACTTGAAAAGGAAATAAAAACACATTGGTATGTTTAAACTACATAATCTAATGAAAAAAAGGATTTTTGAAATATTCTATATTTTTTTACTATTAAATGAATAATAATTATTTTCAATAAAACCAAAAAATATAACCCAACTATAATTTTGATATTCTGATTTAAAAAAATTGATATTATAAATATAATATATAAAATAGAAAATTTATAAATATATATTTTAATATAACCTTATAATAAATAATTTAATTTGCCTATTCACTTTTCTTTTAATAAATAAATAAAATATTTCTAACAAATACAACAATGTAGTTCATATTAATAAAAATGAAACCAATTTATTCTATCATTAATTAGGTCGTGATAATTATTTTTCTAGTAATTAAATACCTATAATTGACACTACTATATAATATTATTGTAAATTCAACAATTCTCCGTGATCTCAACCTTAAATTATCAAGACATTATAATTTTTTATCGTGACCAGTGTGTACAATTTTTTATTATCATACTAGAGCTTTATCTGTGCACATTTCCTCCAAATATCGTCATGGTATTTGAACTTATTATTCAATTTATATTATATAATCATTTCCATCTCACCTATTGGCATTTATATTTTGTTACCAATTTATCATTCGTACCGAGAAAAATATATTTTCCCTTCCATAAACAATATATCATCATTTTTCATATAAAAATCATACTACTAATTGTTTCTTCATGATTTCATTATATATAGACTTATCTATGTAGAAAATTACATTGTTTATCTTTCAACATGTAATAATCTTTTCATCCTAATAATTCCTTGAATCTTTTGCTTCCATACCGACTTCAAAAATACTTAAAAGCATTCAGAAATTTGTTTTCAAACACAATATAATTTAAAAATAAATAATATTATTGAATAAATCATGTAAATTAAAAAATAATTATTTTCCCCCTTATATGTTAGTTAACGATCACATGATTATAAAAAAATATAATGTTGATAGCTCCCCTACCTTAACTGTAAATATAAAGAATATTAGATGATCTAAAAATTGATATCATATCATAACTATAGATTTTTAAATTTATATAAAGATAGGTATTAAATATCATAATCATTATTTGATCTTCAATCTACCTAGCTATGTATCTAAAATTAATTTGAAAAAAATAAATAACATCACTTATATGTTTCATATACCAACAACACTAGTCACCCAATGAAGAAAAAACATATTCACCTTCCACCCAAAAATAACCATCATTAGAAAAATAAATTTTATCGTACATATATCCATTTTGAAGAAGATATATCATTCTATTATAAGTATTTTTTATCCAATACAATGGAATAGAAATTTGAAAAAATATATTAATAGAACTATTTGGATTATGGAAGAAAACACAATCTAAATTACACTAATATGTTATAAAATGTATCCTCACCAAGGGAGTGATAAAAATACACACCAAATTCTTCATTTATGAATCATACTATAATTAAATCTCCATATATTATACATTATTTATAATTATATGGTCATTGATATAAATAGATTTTAACCATGATTATTGGACCTATTTCATTCAATTATTTATTCAATATTTATTATCAGACCGAACCACTAATGGTAACTTAATATTAATCATTATATATTCACATTATGGCTCAATACACATCATTTATATCATTTCTTATAGTGATACAAGATTTTTATTTTTTATAATAAATCAATTGACTAATCATTTTAGTGTGGATTTCTATGAAATGATCTTTTCTATGAAAAATAATTCACCCCACAAAGTTGACATTCAATCTCAAATGTCACTTGTCTAATACACATGAGTGTAATACAATGTGAAAATTAATGTTCCTTTTTTATATAAAAATCCTTAATCATGAGTGAATTTGATGTATCACAAGATCCATTATTCTAATAAATGCCTCAATAATCTTTCATTACATTGGAATCATGTAGAATGTGTAAAGGAAATAATGAGTTTAATTATAGATAATTTCATGTATATTATTCTTCAAAATTTTGTTTGCATCTATCATTTATCTAAACTCATTAATTTTTTATCCATTAGTATCATAGTCACAATTTTCAATAAGATATTATACCTCTCTTGATTCATTCGTCAAAAACATATATAAGAACTGCCAAACATACTTTTATTGTTGGAAGGATAATCTAATGTATTGATAATTGATTTACTATATAAGAAGACTATTATATAACAAACCATTATCATAACAATTAATTTTATCATTGTCATAAAATAGTTCTTACATGTTTTCATATTTTTTATCACAAAAATAAAATCCTAAATATTTGCAATAATAATGATTGATATATTATCATCACTATTGTTATATGGATTGAAAACCATTTTCCATATTTTTAATTCATCAAATTTTATCAATTTAATATCAATGAATAAAATTTTTTATTAACAAGTATCAGAATATATTGTTCTATAACTATCATAAAAACGCAATAACTATGATAAGAATGTATAAAATCCTCTAAATGAAAAATTTTAACATATTCCACCTTATTACCAGTACAAAACAATTATTAATGTCCATTTTGAACACTTTTAAATTTATTTTATCACCTTTCATGATAAAAAACTGACACCTGTATTCTTGATCTCATAGTTAATTATAAAAATTGTTCATTGTATATAAGATTATAGTATGCAACATCCAAAAATAGTGTTGTCATTGTCTAAATATTATAAATATGAAAACTTCATTACATTGGAATCTTAATATATTACATAATAAGACATAAATTTTTTTATCTATGATTTCCGGTTATTCTCCATAAAATGGTCTTGATTTTTTCTAAGGAATGTAGAAAATAAATATAATTTTGTGATCTTGAAAACCAAGTCAACAGTTATGGTATAACAAATGAAAAAATTCAAAAAAAACTAACATACATAATATGAAATGAAGAAATAATCATATTATTCTATATAAAAGGTAAAATTATCATTATATAGGAAAGGATGTTATAAAAATATAAATAAATAATTATATTGATAATAATAATAGATCTCAATGTGATGGAGTGAAATATTTTGAACATTTTTACCATATCATCATAGCCTTGTTCCATGAAATTATATGATTATGGTATGGATTATATAATTATAGTGGTAAATTTTGTGTCATTATACATAATCATTCAATGATTTTTTAATAATATCAATCCACACATGTTTCATATTAATTAATTTGAATCTATTATATAAAACAGATTCTAACAAGAAAATAAATAAATTTCCCTAAGGATCCAATTGTATAAGATGTATTGTAATGAATAGTTATCCTTAGGAAAAATGGATATATAGATTCTATATATATTCCCAAAACCAATATAAAAATATAAATAAATAAAATAATATATATCTATCATGTATGATATACATTATGATATTAATAGCTGAAGGGGATGATCCATAATTAATTGAATGGTTGTTGAGTATTACAGTTGTGTAAATTCAACTTAAAAAAACATGAATAAATATTTATCAATGAAGATAATATTTTTAAAATGTAAAATTACAAGGAAAATAATAAGAAAAAATAAATATAATGTTATATGATATAACTATTTGACACATACTAAGGATCTATATATCCATAATGAAAAACATCTACACCATTATGGTATGATGCCAAAAGGGTAATTTATTCCAAAATGAAATTTAATCCACTAGAAATCCAATGAAGTATATCATAGCTACATCATAATTAAACCCATTTATACAAAATCCTCCTTTTATATATAGTACGTCCATAAAAAATGTAGAAGACATTGTGATTTTGAAAATGAAATTATCACTATTGAGATTGTTTTACATTTAATTGATATATGGATGTTATGTGTTTATAGGGAATAGGTATCCATTAGTCATATAATTTTATTAAATTTCTCATTATGAAAATTAATGGAATTTAATTTTAGAATAAATACGAAATTGTAAATATTATACATAACATAGAAAGGGAAAAGACTGATAACACATACCTTGCAAAGTAGCCTACAAAAAATTGAGAATGTACATCACAGAACATTCAGAACCACTTCAATGGACTATTTTTATATTATTTAAAAGAATAAACATTCATAGATATTTTATATAAGTGATCAATTTTTGTATGGATTGGCATTTTTGGTACACTAGTGAGTGTTTGTCATTGAATTTGCAATATATATTTTGAAAATCATGGTTATTTATTATGATATACCATTTGTTAACCTATGGTTCTATAAAATTTTTATGAAATATATAAAATATGTATAAATATATATAGCTAATAAAACAAAACATAATTTTGTATGATTACATTTTCTATGTAATTTTAATTTTCCATAAATAATAGATATTAAAAAAATTACTCTTATTTTTAATTTTTCGAAATTATATATTTCTTTGCAAATTGATATTATTATAATAAAAATTAATTCATATAATAAAATATCAATTTATTTATTTTAATTATTCAATTATATGAATGTAGAATTAGTTCATATTATGAACTCTAAATAGATTAATTATTTTTATCATTTCTTATGAGATTTTTATTATTGAATAATTTCAAAAAATTTACCATATGAAAATTTCATTGTACTAAAAAATTTACTTATTTAATTTTTTAAAATAAATGACTTCCTATATTCC
The DNA here is from genome assembly GCA_963277665.1 of Viscum album. Taxonomy (NCBI): domain Eukaryota; kingdom Viridiplantae; phylum Streptophyta; class Magnoliopsida; order Santalales; family Viscaceae; genus Viscum; species Viscum album. Next base: position 1,883,868,323 of record OY728136.1, read on the forward strand.
AAAATAGTACTTTCTATGGATTTATAGTAATCTTATTTTTTTGTGGAAACCAATTACAAATTATATCATGGATAAAATGATGACAACTAAAAATTGATATAAATTTCAAGGCTTATAAATTATTATGATAGATGGTCCCTCTGATATTTCATTTACATTTCACCAAAGTTATGATTTGGATACTCCAAAAGAGTGTCTCAAAGTGATTATTATATATGTTCAAGAAAAACTATACAGTCATTAAAATATAATTTATCAAATTAAAATCGAGTAAAATTGAATTTTTTTGAAATTGTATTTATTTCTAAGGGTGTTTGAAAATACCCTATAATAATCACTCTTGGGACAAGATATATTGATTCTTAGGTGATAGATCAATAAATAATTAATTATATTCCATATTTTGGAAAATATGATATAACAAATTTTTCCAATATGTTTTTCTTGATTTCATAATAATTAATAAAAAAACTAAATACATTTAATGCATCCCTCCATAGAGCATGAAATATTGATTATATATAAGAATATACTATTATTTCACCAGTAATAAGTTTCATAGCTAATTATAGTTGATCATTATGAATATGGAAAGTTAATACATGAAATTCATGCCATTTTATATCCTTCATTAATTATACCTCAAGTTGTTTCGAAGTTGTTGTTATCATTTTTTATACTCATGAATTTCCCCTTACACAATGTTCATAGGTAAAAATCCATAGAAATTTCTATATGGTCAAGTGAATTTTTTTTTCAATAGGTTGGATAAATCATTATGCACAATATTCTTCTTCACTTTAGTAACATAATTTTGTCCTAAATCAAAACTTCATTTTTCTCACTCTTCACACCATTGAAAAATAACAATTCTACTTATTAGTCCTTTTGGGAATTGGATGATTCAATAGAATCAACTCCAATATTAATAAAAACTATCTTATAGGATCCTTATTCAATTATATATAATAAATTTTATTTATTAAAAATTTTTATATGGTAGTTTGTATTTATTTTCTTACTTCCAAAAAAATGTAAACAATTTTTTAATAAAATGTGTTTATTTTCTAATTTATTATTATTAAATTACATTGATATTCATTTATAAATATACATAATTATTTAATATTGACTATTCTATTATAAAATTATGTTCAATATTAATTTAACAATTGTATATTACACATAATAACCAAATTTATATTAGAACCATTATATTTCCATTTTTATTTTGTAATGGTTACCTTAATATTATAATGGTCATATTACATGTAATAAATACACATCAGTCTCCATTTTAAAAATGGTAAAAAATTTCTTATAAAGAATATTATAGTCGAGCATATTACTTATCCATCTTTTCTAGTTTGAGGGTGTTAAGTGTATTTACATCTAGTTGTTTTACTTTTCCTTCATATAACATCTTTTATAATCAGGATGCTAAAATTTATTTTCCATTTTAAAAGATTAAACATATTTTCTTCTTATTTGGAACCTTGTAACATACACCATACCAAAAAAATACTTACCCCAATCTAAAATTAAAAGGTATGAAATCATCAAAGTGTACAAAATACATATTCATGTTAAAAAAAATTAAAATCAGAATACATCCTGATCATCATGGACTATGAGACACCATGAGTAGGACACCCTACAAACTAGTCAACATTATCATCATCTCTACCATATCGGCATCGAATACCTATCATAATATCATCAGTTAGCATAATCACATGTTTTTTTGTGGGGTAGGTTCATTGGTCATGTGTTCGGTTAGCACTGTTAGTTGTTTCTTCCCTTAACTAGTGGAATTGGATGCTTGGACGAATAAAATACATGAATACTTTCTATATATTACTTTATCATATATATGTATTTTCTCTGTCGATGAATTAGATATATGAGGATTTTGTAAAAAAAATTATCGGTTATGTACAAGAATAAGTAATGAGGAGCCTTGGGATACATGGATAGATCAAAAATTTCATCAACTACCTAGATTCAATGAATACATGGGTAAATCAACTTTAAGTTAGGAATATGTATTTGGATTTCCTACCTTATCAATCTGATATGTTAGTAATTGGTTTTTTTTGTATCAAAAATATGGATCATCTACGTAGATCCATCAACAATTCCACTTAATCAACTAAATAACAGGTTCAACAATGTTGATCAGCTATATTAAGAACCCTCTATATGAGAAATCATCTATGTGAGTGACTTTAAATGGGTGAATTAGTTAAATAAAAACTGATTGGTGGAGTTTAATCTACATTGGAAATTTGGATATCTTAATTCAATCACACCAATATTTCTTTATCCTTCACAAAAAGAACCATGTTATTATGTTGGTGGGTTGAGTGAAGTAAAATAAAAGGTTGATTCATCAAGGATAATTAATTCCATGAATCTATAAGATGGAAAATGTAATAATTTTTTTGAGTGTAATGATATCATTGATTTTATGAATGAAGTAATTTCTAATGATATTTTGATAATCCCTTATCAAATGACTCAAAAATATGATAATTTACATGGTTCTTCAAAAATTTCATTCTCTTTATATTGGAGATTCCATAATGCATCAGTTGGAGTCATTTATCCATTCTACCTATTGATCAAGTTCTCCAATGGTGATTTCATCTTGAACGAAACCCCTGTATTTATTGCATAAAAACACATAGCGATTCATTCTTCCAGATATGGGATTTATTTCTTATCATATCCATTTATGAAAAATTATGATGATTTTTTATTTTATCTCTATAGCTATAAATTTTAATAAAAAATTATTTTTTTACTTTAATAATAATAAAATGGATTTTTATTGTCTATTGTAACATTTTACTAAGATAATGAATTTCCTCTAGATATTATAAATATTGTCAGTTCTATGATACTTTTACATATCATAATATTATGTTAATTTAATCTGTTTTTTCTGATGGAAAAAGAAATGAATTTTAAATAAATATTTAATTGGTTATATTTCTTAAATAATTAAGAATATATTTTTTTGAAATCTGGTGTTGGTTGTAATTTTTAATGTTCATGTTGATGATGATTTCATGTTTAATTGAAGATTATATACCATTTAATGATGTAATTTCATAAATAATGTTATGATTGTTAATTATTTTCTCTGAATATAATTAATTTTATATCAAAGAACAATAATTCATCAAATTCTTAAAAAACATATTTGTATTATTGGAAGAATGTTCAAATTATTTATTTAATTAATTTTATACTTTTTTACAGTACGATTCACTAGGTTTCTCATAGTTGTAACATGATAATTATGAATCATTTAATTCATGATTTAATATGTACCAGTTTACTAATATAGAAAATCTCAGATGACAAATTTTCATTTCAGCTTGAGAAATTAAACTATCATGGTTTGGAGCCACGATAGCTCATATTTTGTTTGATTTCAAAATACCCTTCACTGGGACTTATATTTCCCTATTTTATTTATTTTATGTTTCCTATAACGTTTAAAATGTGATTTCAATGTTCTATTTTCATTGTGATGTGATATGAGCATATGATGGTTGAGCTATGGATGGCTGATATGATATGAGTGGGAGCACAATTGATGTAGTTGTAGTTGATTCTTTTGATATAGAGGTAAATTGGTACAAGCATGTTGGTGATGGGGATAGAACTATATATGAAGGAACAATTTCACATTCGGGTTTCGCACTTACTTGATAATGATAGATTCCATCTTTACAAGAATCCATTTAATAGATGACAACAGATTTTCTTGTTTATTAACATTCCTTTCTCATCTTATTGATGTACCTGGGTGTTCTTGGTTAATTATCTCCCATTGGGGTAGATTATAATGGCTTACCAATATAACCATTATAATGTACCAATTCTAATAAATAATAAATAATTCAAAACTAATGAGTTTGGGGTTGTTTGAAGGAAAATTATAAAAACTTGTTAATATTAAGAAATGTTTTACTCAGATTGGATTATTCTTGGAAGGCATGGAATTCACACTGGTGGTTAATGATTGAATATTTAATTAATTTTAATTCATAATATATTTATAATAAAATAACTAAGATAAATGAAATTATTAATATAAAATATGAAATTAATTTCACTCCTTAAAATATTTTATGTATATACAATATCATATACCTATTAGTGGAGGTCGGGAGTCCGAGCTATGATAGATTTATTTGATCCTAGGACTATGATATATCATATTCTGGTACTTTTGTATTTTATATCTTGTATATTGTATGATTTAATATATTTCAACACCAATTTTGGTTTGGGAGAATAACACCTAGGAAACAATAATAGTGGTTTTTGAACAAAATCCCAATGGGAGGATGTACCTAGAGATATATTATCTTGACGATTATAATGGGTTGTGATCGATTGAGGTACTTAATCTGGGTATGGGTTGTAATTATTAGAGTTATAATACCCCGTGCACAATAGTCATCATATTAACTTTGTAGTCTTCTTGATGATACATTGTTAACATTTTTTTGTATTTTGATGGGATGATGTGAGGATGTGATGAATGAGGTGAATTTTTTCACACATAAAAAAGGTTATTATGACATGGATTTTTTTCAAGAGAGATAGCATATGACATGAAACAATTTGGAAGATCTACAAAACTATGGGGAAGTGAGAGAAGGGTATATCTGTTGTTGCATTATGATTATATTTGACCTACTATATGCGATACATAGTGAGTGTTAGACATGCAGATGAGGGGAACTTAGTATGCATATTTAGTTAACAAGTTAGTTTCACTATTATTCACTGTGTTAAAACATGGTTTATTAGTTATTTTAAAAAAAGGCTATGGGGTGGACCATACTAATAATTCTATTATGTTCACTCTATGTATATAAATAATTTTTATGTTAGTAGTATAAGGATGGAGATCAAAAATATGTTTATAATACAATGAAATTATAAATAAATTACTATAAACAAATTTCTGCAAGAGCTATATATATTAATAAAAATATGAAATAGTGAATTAATATAGCTATATATTTTATATTTGGATTAAATAACATTAGAAAACATTGTATTAATGTGGCATGTTTCTATATCCAAATTTTACATTATAATGAAATTATGCATATTCACCAAGTATTTCAGGTTTTTTTAGAATATATATATTTATTTCATGAAAATAATTTATCCTAATTTTTCAATAAATATAATTTTTATAAAAATAGTTATCAAATTGTTGCATTCTTGGGTTTCCAATTTTAATGACAATGATGTTGTAATGGTGTTTCATTTCAATATCTATTCAATGAGACATATGCTTTGTATGCACCTAATTACATTTAAATGGTTTTTATAATTCCTATTAAATATATAATATAATTAATTATCATTTATCCAATGATTTTTCACATTAATTTGATTAAATATAATTCATTCCATTTTTATTAAAAGGTTTATTATGGGTTTTAATGCTATTGATAACTCAAATGATCTTTTTTTATCCATTGATATTTCTTCTTATTCTTGTTTCTTCAATTCGTGGGTTGTTCATCCATAAAATTTCATTAATTATTAGTTTCTCTTCCTCCCTAGGAAAATGTATTTATAATTTATAAACCATTTAATGATAAATTTCATTCTAATAAATGTATAATGATGATTATAATAATTTCAATATTACACATGTAGGCTATTTGTATTCAATATCAATGTATAATATGAAAAAAATTCCCTTCTATATTATTGGAATCCGAATTATGTATTATCCATTTTGACCATAACATTTATATTCTCCTCTTATTAAAGATAAATTTTATTACCCTTATAATGAATTGGGATTTCATTCAATGTATTTTAATATATTAGAATAGTTTTCATTAAATGTTCATTTTCCTTATCATTGACTCCACATTTCCTTGAGATAATATTTAGGATTTTACTCGGATCCACTGTTGAATTTTTGTTTTATCACTTACATTACTTTAAAACCCCATTTATTTTTTAAAAAATAAATCTTCAATATTTCTTTATATTTATCAATAATTCCATTGATATAATAATTTTCTAAAAATTCATTTATTATTTCAAATATATTTTTCTTGTTTTTACCAAATAATTTATTTTATCAGAAAATAAATTACATCAATTAATATTTAAAAATTTATATAAAAAATTTGCCGAATTTTTTTTTGGAAATCAACTTTTTATATTCATGAGTTCAATTTTGGTGAATCCATTTAGATATGTTAACAACACTATTTTTCATTACATTGTTTCATAATGATATGATGATATATTATTTTCCAATTGAAAAAATGTATATATGATTTATAATTTGGGACCTATATCACCCTCCAATATAATGGATATGGTTCTATAACTAATTAGATAATTAGGTACTATTGTTTTAGGGAACCCGTGTCACTAATAGACCGTTGGTTTTTAAAATATAAGTAACCAATATATTATACGATTGAGAAACCAAATCAACATATAGACCATACTTTTTAAAAAACTGAATCCCTAATGGTTCATAGATTTTTGGTTTCCAAGACAAAATGAAATGATTCCTTATGAATATCATTGTTAAATTGTAATTTTACCACTATTTCTCCATATTGTTTCATAAATATATACTTATGATTATTTAGAATGAGTATTTTGGTAATATCTAAAGTGTTAATTCACTTTTCTAGTAGTATATTATTTATCATTTTAGATTAAAAATAATTCTATGTATATTTATATATTAAATTTACTATTCACTGAGTTTTTAATTTGATATGTGTCTATACACATTTGTTCTAATAATTTTAAGATTTAACTACTAACAAAAATATTAAGGAGTTATTAAATTAATATGTGTTTGATATATCAAAATTAATTTGTTCCAATTTCCCATATGATTATGATTCCGAAAATTTAAATAAACTCTAGAAGAGGGACTAATGATGATTAATTATAGGGAAATGCTTTTAGGGTTTTAGAAGATATTTGTTTTATAAAATTATTTTAATGACACTAAACCATATATTCATGGAAGTTTTCAGATTATTGTGAGATATAAGGTTTATGTGATATATATTATTTAAAATAAATATTTGTATATTTTGATACATCCAAATTAGTATCAAATTGAGTGTTTGAAGAATTTGTTTTTAGAACTAGACATGGGAGTCTTGGTTTTGGAACCTCAACTATTATTATAATAAGTATTAGTTATTTGTTAATATTCTTTTATAATTTTTTTTGAAATATGATAATTTGAAATTACAAAAAAAACATATAGATTTGTACAATGTATGTGTATAATGGATGGATAACATTATAATGTTTAATTTTTGTTCATATAATTTGGTTTCTATGAATTTATTCTATATATAGATAGTGGAAAGTGGATGTGGCCATGAAACATATACACCATTGGTTAATCAACCAAATAAATTAAATTTTATTATCAACATGTTCATCCCCACGTGCATGGTGATTGATCATATGGATTTAATCATAACCTATCACCACTATTGTATAAGAATTTAAAATTCACCATTATTTTATAAACCATTATAGAAGTTTCAAATTAATCTACATTGAGGTATCATTTTATGATTTCATAGTGAGTATAATTAAATGTTAGCATAGTTCAACCATGATTGATCAAGGTTCATGTAAAATTACTATTACATGGAATAATGAAGATAAAATCTAATGCGTTAATTTAAGATAAATTTCTTGGGATGATACTTCTAGTATTAAAAAAGTTATTTTTAGTAACGGTTGGTATCATAAGAAATGTAATTTAAATTGATTCAATGTATAAATAAATTATTATCCAAATTATAAACCAAACTGTATTGATTTTGGGGATGAAAATATTATTGCAATGAAAACCAAATTATCGAGAGTTATGGCTAAATAAATGAATCTTTTCTAACTCCAAAAAACTCCCCAAAAATGATGTATATAGTTTCAAGGAATCTAATATGATGAAAATTATTATTGAAATATTTTCCATTTGGATTTTATTTAAAATATTTAAAGAATAACCCACTGTAATGACTCATAAAAATAAGAAAATATTCCTTGTTAGGAATGATATTTCATCAAAATAATTATTATTATAGATATATGAAGTGTTCATACAAAATAATTGATGTTATTAGAATCCAAAAAATACATCATAGACAATTGAATGTCTTAAATAGAGTGCAAGATATAATATGGAGTATATGAATAAATTACTTCCTAAGTCATTGGATGAAGAGGAAAACTCTCCAAACATGAAAATTAAAAACAATTAGGTTATTTAAAGATAACTTATCATAAACATGAAATTTATCGATGTCGTACTGGTCTCTTCTCTATGGAATCATGTCTGTTTCCATATAGAATTAATTAACCATTTAAATTGTTTTATAATTGATTTAATAATATTATACGATTATGTTCCATGTTTACACTTTTGGGATCATTTCTTGTTGGAATCTTATTATCCTCCCCATAAATTTATATAATATGATTTTGGAAATTGGTTGGTTCTCTCTTCTTATATGGATAATTGTTTAGAATAAGGAAATTGCATTTAATATGAACCTATCACATTATATCAATGCATGGATGATAATGAACAACCTTCATTAGAAAATGAAATGAAGTGGGTCTTTATACTGAATTATGATAGAGTCTTAGGTCAAATGCATATTTAAAAACTCATTGTTAGGAATAATAATAATATGATGGAATCTTTTAATTTTCATGTATGTATGGTTTATAACTCTCTAAAAACTATATTTTAAATATTATCTAACTTTTTGTTTCCCATAAATATTTTTATATGTATATGATTATCCGAATTTTAATAATGTGATTTATTTATAGGGAGACAGTTCCCCATAATATATTTCTTGTGTATATCCCATTAATTAAAATTTATATTGAATTGTTTCCTTCACATGAAATACTAAACCTGATCAATTTGGGACAATGTATGTTAATATAATAATATATGAAACAACAATAAAACCATTTACAATGACAATACAACCTCAACAAATAATTATATAACAAAATTATATTTTATAAAAACATATACTCATATTAATTTTGTGAAGTTATTATTTTTGATGAGTTATTTATTTTTTGATCATATTTTACTATTAGATGAAAAAAATGAAATTTGATTAATACTATTTAAAATTATTATACATATATTTTTTAATGAACTATTATTTTTTAATTTATGTCTATTATACCAAATATATTATGGTGTAAATTTATGAAAGATTATTTCAAAAATAATTATTATATCAAACTAATATAAGAAGATTAATTAAATAAAAAATTGTCAAGAAGTGTTATTTATATCATTTAATTATTAAATGATTATTTTCCAATGAAAACAATGTCTCATTATATCTTTTATTTTTTAAATAAATTAAGAAATTAATTATAATTATTTAATTAATTTATCATAATTTTTTGATTAAAATTTTTATTCGTATCATACTATTTATTTTTTTTCTTGTATAATTAATGTTTAGGTAAATTATGATACACTCATTTTTTATTATTACTATTTCATTTTTTAATTCACCATGATATGACAATATAGAAAACCATTAATAAAAATTTTCATAACCATTTCTGTTTTTGATTAAAATTATTAATTTTAAATTGCAATATTATATTTAGAATTATAATACCTATAAGTTTGAAATATATGTTATATGTTATATTAAAATTAAATTTAATATTTTTAATTAATTAAGATCTCATTGGGTAGGTTTATTTCATGGAATGATATTTAAAATACGTGAAATTAATTTTTTGAATAAAAAATTATTCAATTTACTTAAAATAAACATCATTGATACTATTATCTTAAATATTATTTATACACTCAATGATATGACTTTCCACGAAACATGTTGTTAGGTTTTACAAACGTTAATGTTACAATTAATAGTTATTGAATGTAAAAATTTATTTTCAAACTTTTTTCTTATTTGGAATAATTAGTTCCAATTTATGTAGTTAAGACCATTTTTTCATTTAATAAAATTATATTAAAATGAAAAAAATAATTAAAATGGTAAACACCAATAATTTTAAAACTGAACAATCTATATGTGAATGAATAAAAACTTGTTAAAAATATTCATGGAAATGACTGGTTGTGAAATTATCCACCATAAAATTTATTAATCCATTATTTTCCATGATTGGATACATTTTACCATTGAATATTGAGACTTTAATTTACATATTACAAATATTCCACCCATATCATATACCAATACACCCATAAAACACAACTTATCTTTACACCCCAATACTATTTGAATCAACAAAAATAAAACAATATAACACATAATCAATAATATAACCATCTAGAGGAAATTATCTTATTCAAATATAACATATGATATATTAAATAAATATTCGTATGTAACTCTTCCAATATGTATGTAAATAATCACAATTAAAAATGTTTCTATAATTCTTCATTTAAAACATATAATACCTACTCCAACCCATTTTATATATGAATTTATTATAAAATGAGAACAATTGATATAATTAAATGGTATTATATTAATGTAATATCACCTTCCTACCTTCTATAGAAATGACTCTATATAAGATGATAAAAGCTTGTGAATGTGCAGGAAATGCCTCCCTGAATAGCGTTCTAGATTTTTCTTCACCACCTAACATGAAATGTTCAATGATATTATTTTCTGTATTTAAAACAAAAATATAAAATAATTATAAATCTTAAACTATAATCAATTCTATATGTTCCCACAACTCAAATTAAGATGATCAATTCCCTTGTGTGTACGTGCAGACTACCACTACTATAGATGTAAAGAATTTCAATTTGCAGTCATGAATTTTCTTATTTATTCAACTCTCTTATAATATTATCTTCCCTATTATAAAAATAATAAATATTATTATTTTTTTGTGTAATAATTTTTTTCCAAAAGAATAATTTCATTAAAATTCTCACCCATTTATTATAACTAGTTTTTATTTCAGTTTAACCACCAATATTGAAATCATTATAAATTTATATCATGATTAAATAAAGAAACATTATATCATGTGAAATTTGAAAATAAAATGTAAATTTATATTTTATTTATTCTATAATATTTTTTTATTATCTGACCAATTATTATGATACCAATATTTATTCATGAATATTATAAGAATAGTATCACCACTGAATTTATGATTATTAATGAAAACTAAAATACTAATAAAATTAAATTGTATAATTTATAATAATAATAATAAATCTAAAATTTTTACCTTAACTATATTTTATTGAATTTAATTGAATCTATAAATTATAATTTAAACAAAAAATGTAAAACATGTACTAATAGAATTAATTGACATTGATAAAAATCCAAGAAATAAAATATAAAATAATTATATAATATATTTATAATAATTGATTATAAAATAATAATATATAATTTTATGTGTATGAATATAGAAATGAAATATGTGATTAAGATAACTATTTTTTAGACACGAGGCTTGATCACATTTTCTTATGCAAGATTAATGTAATGATTTTTGTAACTCAATTTTGTTTCATTGAGATGTGATAAATATTCAACAGTTTTTAATTGTTCTATTCGTATATATATATATATATATTCAATGTATTTATTTTTTTCAAATATTTTCATTAAATATAATTTATCAAAAACCCCATCTAATATTCTAAATATCATTGGTTTTTAATTTAAAATGTAACAATGATGTAAGGATTACTGTATCTCTATTTCCATTATTTGGGATAGGTTTTTTAAGAAACTAATTTCTTTTAAAAGTATTTAATTCTACATATTATATATATAATATCATGATTAATCTTTTTTTCACGGTATTTTTGTTTTACTTATAGTCTCTTTCTTACAATATTTTTCATCAAAACAATTATTAAGAGGTAAATCTTATTTAAAAATATAAATTGGAGTGGTGATATTTACTAATGAGTTAATTTACTACATCCATTGGTAAATGAACAATAAAATATTATTATTATTTATATTGTTCTACTCTTTATTGAAAAATGTCTTTGAATTCAAATTTCATTATATAATTAATATCTTTTACATAAATATATGACATTGTGAGGAAAAAGTCACATATTTCCAATGTTAGATATTTTTCTTCTATAGATAAGTTTTTTTCATATAAATATTATACATTATATTTGATATCACTATTATGGTATATCTCTTATGATATTAAAATTTCCCCGTTTACTTTTTTAAATAATATATTTATTGCCAATTTTTTACCAAGTGATTTAAATAAAAGTATTTTTAATTATTAATTTAGTTCTCCAACCATGTTCTACTGAGTTATATTCCACTACCACATCTAATGATATAGTAGTTATAATATTTTCATGGATCTAATATTTATTTTTAATTTATGACATTAAAATATTTAAAAAATCACATGACATTTTTTAAATTTATATCTCAATGTGAAATTATATTAAATATTTGTTACAAAAAAGAAATTGTTTCATTAAAACAAAATCTTGATTTATCTTTTATTTTTATAAATATATAAAATTAATTTAATTAAATGGATATATTTTTCCTGAATCAACCTCTAAATTATCTTATAAATTAATGATTTGGGATGATTAATTTGTTTTAAATCGATTATGTATACTCCTGATGAAAATTTTAGTCATTTCACGTGGAAATGTTATGAACCCCATTTTTTGTTCCATTCATTCTGTATGGTATGTGGAATTATTATTGTCAAATTGATCGCAAATAAGAGGAGGATGGATGGGTGGGATCATATATAACACTCCTATTATTTATTTAATGTTTTATGTCACATGATATATTTATGGATTATAGGTTCTCAAAACGTAAGCTTCTAATATAGCGTTGTTTTGGGATAAAAAAGTAATGTATGCACTATTTTTTCTAATCATAGGTATCAAATGGGTCATTGTATTGTGATTTCTAAACACCATGTAATTATTTAATATTATTATTATTGTGTAATTGAAAATTTATATGTAATATATCCCTAACATTTCATTTTTTTATTCTTATCACTATGCTCTGTGGATCATGTTTATTATCATTTTTTTCACTACTATTTTATGTTATATTATTTCACATTTAAGAATACACATATTATTATCATATAATATTGTAAATATTTATATACTATAAATATTATAAAAAATGTATATCAACACTTTTAATATTTTCTCTTATTCTCATGATCTAATCCCGTGATAAAATATGGATGATTTTTTCCTAACTGAGTATTGGAGTTCATCCAACTATTATTTTAACAATACTGTTATTGGGAATATATGTATAAGTAATGATAATACTAGAATAGATTTCAGTGAATAATATGTATGGGTTAATTTCCACAAATTATGTAAAATAAATCACTTGGGTGTTTAGTTTTCAATGAAAAAAACTTATCTGTCTTTTTGATTAAAGAAATAATTTTTAGGTGAAATGTTTATTTTGTTAAAATGTTATAAATTTCAGTTTTGTTTATATTTCATTTTATAATTTTTTATCAATTCCATTATAGAAATAATGTTTTTAGTACCAAAAAATGAGAGTGTTAGTATCTGGTTCCTCTACACCTTTAACGATCATGTAATATGATTCATCAAGAAATTATCTCTAGTTCAATAATCAGGGAACTCATTTCATTATAATACATGTTAGCCTTCAAATATATCTCTCTAGCAGTGAATAATTTTTTGAGGTAGGAATACTAATCATTATTAATGATTAAAATAAGAAATCATATAATTTTTTTATGTTGTGTGTTGATGATTTTTATAGTTATTGGTGGTTCTCTAATAATTATCTACATATGTAGAATTATAATGAATCCTACAAATGTTTTTTTAAATGGTTTCATGAAAAAATATAATTGAGGGATTTAAATCAAGAATCCTAAGAAAATCACTATTATAATACCATGAAATTTACTCAAGGTTAACACATTTTCTTATTTGTTGGAAATTACTATAATTTTATAATATATACTTAATATAAAATATTAAATCACACCTTATTAATAAATCATTAATAACAACAATAATATCAAATTATATGTCTTTTGTATACAAAAAATGTATAATGGGAGGTTTTATAATACCATAATTATGATTTATCTTATCCTTTAGATTATATTATTCTATTATTATTAACATATATTTAATAGTGGTCAAAATCATTATGTCCCACAATATTGTTTCTCTTCAATCCAAACACATGTTTTTGTTATGATCATGTATAAAGATATTGTTTTTATGAATTTAATCTAAAAATTTATTTTAATTTATATTTTTACAAGGGAATCATTTTATATTTGAAAATATTGATAATTACATTTGAAATAAATGAAAATATACATATTATGATTCATGGAATTAATATTTTTTCGATGAACCAATGGGTTGAAGTATCCCTGGTCTGGATTCCACTCAACTGGTGCCTCGTACCCCATTTTGCACATGGCATTATGTTCAATTCCCCAAACAACAAAGGTTGACAACTAGAAGTGAGGGCCTAGGGATTGATATTGCGGAATCTATGCCCTTATTAAAATATTGTAACACAACAAAATACATAACCTCAACAATAAAAGTAGTAAATAGAATGAAACTAAAGTAAACAATTGAAGACTGAAAGATACGGATAACAAGATGGTATGTATTATCAAAATGATGCAGCATGTAAATTTTTCTATGTAAATAAAAAAAAGGATCCACTTCAAAAATGTAATTCGTAATATTATGGTACAAGAATGAAAAAGGAAACATATCAGCATCATAAGCATTGGCTTGGTCCCATACTCTCATGCTCCTAAGAAGCAATGATTTTCATGTATATGGACCATTTCCCCTATCTACCCCTACAATAATATAGTCTTTTTGGGACCAAAAACATGAAAAAAATAGTGTGTGAGAAATAAATCCTAGTATGCAACTACCAATGGTTGGTTCCAATCCGTTTGTGGTATATAGAATAATAGAGTATATTTATGAAATGTAGTAAACTGGAAGGTACTAAAAATTAAACAGTCATACATGTACTTGAATTCAATAACATTTATTTCATTTTAATTAATCAATTCAAATTCACTAAATTATATATGTCTGGGGATACATCATAATCCCATAAATCATTTATATAAAGTAAACACAACAGATACCTTAGTAGCCTATCTAAACAAAAAAGTATAGAAAAAATCCATTCTTATGCTTTATCATGGTAGAGATGTCATCAATTATTCCATTTCAATATGTATCAGTGCCAAGACTAATGTAAAAGCATTTCAACATATTCTAATCCGGGTAAATCCCGATGTGTCATCATTTCTTCATATTAAAATTAGGTACATTCCTGTTGTATGATAATTTCATCTTTTTAAAAAAGGTGCATGCCCGATGTATCAACATTTTAGCATTTATCGGTGCCTTGACCGGTGTATAAGAATTTAACCATAGTAAACAACACGTGTAAATTACACTATTACATGGTTTTTTATAATCAACTAACATTGGAACATTTCATTTATCATTAAACACATGCTAATTAAAATATGGAATGGCATTAACATATAATAACTTACATGGGAAAAAATATCTAGAAAGTCTAACATGTGAATTATAATATCAAAAATAATTAAAAAAATAATCTCATGATAAACATTTAATCATCCAATTTTATTTTACATAACGCTTTTAAAGGGAATCAAGTGCAATCCCATCGTTATCCTATGCCAAATGGCTAAAAATTTGTCATCATATTGGAAAACACCAAAATGAGGTGGCCCTTAATCAGTCCCAACAAGACTAAAAATTCATTAATTAATTTATTTAATTACTTATTGTCATTAAGTATCAACATGGTTAAAATTCTCCATCACGAAACACCCTAAACAAGGGCTCATGGAAAAAACGGTGCTTATAAGAAACTAGAGATTTAACAATTATCATGAGACCACCTACCTCATCATAGATTGAATCACCACATCCAGCCTCTACATCCAATTCTGGAAAGAACATTATAGATCTATGAAACAAGGATATTCAATCATCTTTAAATAACTTCATAGATAATATAAATTACCATGCATAGATCATGATTAATCAATCACTCACTGATAGGTTTCAAACGAAAATGATAGTGGTTGATTCGGAGTCCAGATGATCAACTGGGATGAAAATCCCCTTCCAGCGTTGTGGCCTTGCAATCCCAGTGCCTCCTCTGTCAAAAATGATAGAAAAAAATTATACACCCCGTTTAGAGAGAAAAAAAATGTAAACGGTGTGTAATTCCAAATAAATTTTGTGAATGTCATTTTACTGTTCATTTGGTGGCTAACATTCCCTGACATACTTTCCAGGACCTGCCAAGATGACTGCATGAATGTTCCAAAATATGCACAGTTTATTATTTAAATATCATCTTTTCCTTTCCTACATTCTCGCTTTCTATTTAATTCTATATTACATGGAAAAAAGATATGATAGGTGCTTAGAATTACATGACGTGTAATTCTAAATTAACATGTGTAATAGTATGATCCAATACTTTTCTAGTTTCCCATTATTTTCTAAAAAACATCTCAATAGAAAATGATAAGAAGAAATTGTAGCTCAAAATGAAGAAGTGTGTTCTTCAAAACATTCCCACTTAAAGAACTTTATCCATGAATTTCCCTTCCAATAGTAGAGATGGAATATCTGAGAATATCTATGGTCATTGGGCACATATTCTAGCTTCCTCTCTAAAGTCTCATCCTGTACATGACCATAATGTCATAGCACCTGTATGAGAGGGACTCACTAGCCTTAGAGATATGGCATGCTCCCGTCAACTACATGAATCAGATGATCCTCAAAGAAAGCATCAACTTGACGCTCATCCTCATTATACAGAAAAACATGAGACAAGTCTAAGTGATAGTGGCATAGTTGGGATACATGGAAGATTTCATGCATGGATTGGTACCTCTAAGGTAATTGTAAATGATATGCAGCCTACCCAAATCACTCTAGAATCTCAAAAAGCCTGACATATATCAATGAATTTTTACTCTCTCTCATGATTCTCTTGTGCCCCAAACTCAGTAAGTAACATATAAAAACTCATTCCTTCACCTAAAACTCCAAAAGTCATCTAAAACTATATGTGTATGATTTCTGAAGAGACTTTGGAGTATCCATCCTTTTTTGAATCAACTGAACCTACTCAGTCATCTTTTAGACAAGAGTTCTTCCAAGCATTGTTTCCTCCCCTACCTCCATCCAATATATGGGTGATCATTGTGGCCTATCGTAAAAATCCTTATAAGTTTCCATAAAAATGTTTTCGTTCAAGCTATTATTATAGGAGAACTAAACCATGGGTATAAGATTATTCCTTGATACCCCAATGTCTATAACACATGCATGAAACATGTCCTATACCACCTGTATCCTACGCTCTGATTGGCCATTAGTCCAAGGGTGGTATGTTGTGATTAGGAAGACTTATGTACCCAATTACCTCTCAATAATATACCACAAATGAGATGTAATGTGGGTGTCCCTATATAAAATTATAGAGTGAGGGACCACAATAAGACCTAACTCCTCTCAAATATACAAATTTTTTAGTTTATCCAAACTAATGGTCTACATGATTAGCATGAAATGAGGGGCCTTCGTATGCCTATCAACCATGACCCACACAACATCTTTTCATTTAGGCGAACTCTATAACCCCATCAGGAAATTTGTCATGACATCATACCACTTCCACTCAAGAATGGGTAGTTACTATAATAGTCTAACTGGCCACTAATGTTCCACCATCACCTACTAACAGTTGGAACATCTCATAACGAAACCAGCTAATTCTGGTTTCAAATCTAGACACTTGTACTGATAGCACAAGTCACAGTACATCTTGTTTACTATGGGATTCACTTCCAAAGATAAACCATGAAACTCCTACATCATATACTCACGTATATACCCTAAAACCCACACACATCCATGGGTACATAGAAAATATTCCACACCTATAATTTATCTGGGAGGAGGGTCCTCACAAGCGAAACTCTCCCATAGAACGAGGCCTTTGGAATTTGATAGTTTTCCCATCCAGACATTTTGCAATATCATATAGGTAACATCCAATGATGAAAGATAATTCAA
Organism: Viscum album; assembly: GCA_963277665.1. Lineage (NCBI taxonomy): Eukaryota > Viridiplantae > Streptophyta > Magnoliopsida > Santalales > Viscaceae > Viscum > Viscum album. The sequence goes on from OY728136.1 coordinate 1,883,886,579, forward strand.
TCCATGACTGTCATACACCTCAAAATACTTCTCATATAACAAATAAAAAATTAGACACTCACTTCTGGCCTCCTGCACTACCTATATTAGTGTCTTCATGCTCAGTGTGTCAGCCACTTTATTATTTTTTTCGGGCATATAAGAACGCTCAAAATCTAACAAAAAAAGTCCTTCCACCCACCTTCACTATATCATATTCAAATCACTCTGAGTAAATATGTATTTGTGATTTTTTGGACCACATACACCACAGAATGCTCTCTCAAAAACAACCTCCAACATCGCAAAGTATGAAAAACTACATCTAACTAGTGGTCACTGGTTGGGTAATTCCACTCTTTTGGTTTCAACATCGGAGACCAATACACAACAACTCAATCCCCCTGCATATGTACTACACCTAGCTCAATACCTGAAACATCACAGTACACAATGTATGTCTTTCTTGGATTTGGAAATATTAGTATCATTGCTGAAGTAAAATGTCCCTTCAACTCCTGAAAGAATCTGTTATGAAAATCTAACCACTCACAAATCACACCATTCTTAGTTTAGCCCTTCATCGGTGCAGATATGGGTCATAATTCCTATATAAAACCCATGTAGTAACCTTTAAAGACAAGAAACTCCTAACCTATAAAAAATTCAAGGGTTGTTCTTATGTAACTACTACTCTCGCCTTCTCTAGGTCCATAGATACACCATTATTTGAGATTATGTGACCCAATAACTGAATCATATCAATACAAAAGTGTATTTTTGTGATATTATCATATAACTAATTCCCCATTGGTGCATTAAAAATGATCTCAATTTTTTGGCAGGGTTGTGTCGATTTTGAGGATTCACCAAGATATCATCCACAAAAATTAAATGAAAAGAATATAGGTATAGATGGAATCACATGGTTCATCAGCTCCATGAATATTGTTGTCACGTTTGTGAAAAAAAAATTATAATTAGGTACTCATATAGACCATGCCTGCAATGAATGATTTTACGAAGTATGTTTGTATGTCGAACATGTAAAAGATGATATCCTGACCTGAATTCAATCTTTGAGAACACTGGTGATCCTCATAGCTGATCTAAAATGTCATCTATCTGTGTAAAGGGATATCATTTTTTAACTTTCAACTAGTTTAATTTCAGATATTCCATGCATATCCTATGGTTATTGTCCTCCTTTTTCCAAAAAAAAAAAGACATGTGTACCGCAATAAGAACCATTGGTTCAGATAAAACCATTATCTTCTAGATCTTCTACCCTCCCCCCCCCCCCACTTCCACTTTTTAAACTTCTTTTTAGACATCCTCTATGGTGTAATGGATAACAAGGCAGATCCTGGAACTATATCGATAGTGAAATACACCTCTCTGACTAGAAATAAACTTATAAATTCATTCTAGAAAACATCCATTAAACTATCAACCACTGGATGGAAATATTCTAGCCCTATTCTCTGATCATCCATATATAAACTCATGATCTGGGATGCCATACCACCAAGCACAATATGTGAGGGTCTATCCTGGATCACTAGATTCTAGTGGAAACGTCCAGCAGAACCATTAAAAATAGACCATTTTTTCACAAGCTCCACACTCGGCCAGGTCCATCGGGCCCCAAGATTTAGTATTCCCAATCCTTCTGCATTGGTATCACCTAATCTAGATACCACAATAATGTTTTAGACTAATTGTATTGATACAATAAAACATCATATGATACTTCTTACATCTTATGAAGACAATACCGGATCTTGGTGTCGAACTGCCCGGGCTCGCACCCCCTGTTTATCGTAGGTAGCGCTCGGTAATCAGGGCTTGGTTCACAATAGCAGCGACAGAAAGAAACCAAAATAAATTCACCTATGATAGGATGTCAAAACATTAACCATCCTTAAATATTATAGATTTTGATACATCATCATACATCAGAATATGTGTGAATCACTAAATCTTAGTAAAATGGGAAGAATAGTCCATAACATACAGTATTCACTGATCTAGGTGCATTAACTCACATTCTTGGTCGAACCTCAACATATTGGGAAAATAATAATCATAGAAGTATACCTCAATGTAATCCCATGTCATATCTTGATGATTCCTAGCCTAAGTGATAACATCCCACCACATCTTGGTAGAATCACGCAACATATATGTAATGAGATTGACCATCCTCTCGAGATGTGTCTCCAGATGCTTGAAGATATTCATCATTGATTCCAACCATGATTCTGTTTAATTTGGTCATCCATCACATGCAAAATTAAGTAGATTCTACTTTTAGAATATACGGTTCAGATCTGCCATATATTTGGAAGCCTGCGGTGCTCTTGGAAATGCCTACATGAACCTCAAAAAAACCCCACAAAACTATGAATCAGCACTTATATCTAGTATAATGGCTGGTGTAGAAGCTTGAACAATAGTAGGGTCCATTAATTTCCAGTGTCCTACCATTTCTAGAGCATGTCCATCACTACCCTCCCCACGTACACCTCATGTTCATCATGGTGGAATATCTCTAAATAGTCAAGAACACGCATCAGTTCAAATTCATCATGTATATTTTCCATTCAAATGTTTCAAAAATGAAATAGGAAAAGATACAAATTTTTTCTCAAAAGGTACTACATATAGTTTATTCACAATACATTGTCTGTACCTTCATGTTCTCACACAACCATTTTCTACGTCTGATATAGGCTTGTATCATCCCCAGCTACATGGAATGTCATTATGGCACATGGCGTGTTCCTATTAAAATTTAACATGGGCTTATAACTCTGCATTTTTGGTTTTGTATGGGTCCTATGTATATGTCATGTCAAGAATACACCCTTCATGCACTCAGGTATACCCTCAATGCCCTTCACTCGAATATGGCTATGTCCACAAAATTTTTACCCAGTTAATCTAAACAACCTGTACCAAGAGTACATTCTATGTTCTAATCCGAACTCAACATATCATGTTTTCTCTCACATAGATTTTTACACGGTCTGATACTACACACAAATTACATATGGTACAGATCATGTACATCTTAAAAACATGAAACTCCTCCTTCCACAAATATAATGGACACCAGGAGTGTTACGCTAAACTACACATCTTGTATATTGGGTTTTCCATGATAGAATCTACATATTTCCCAGAAAAACAATGTTCTTAAAATAATTATAATCGGGATTCCAAATTCATATCTGTGGGGGCCCATACTCCCCGCGAATCTATGTTTTGTACCCATAGATAACATAAAATACCACATTTTGTAAAAACATTAAATCTTGATCCACCAAATTTCGGTCCAAGAGGGACCATACACCTGAGGAACCAAATTTTAGCATCCGTTAAATAGAAACCATAGAACATACCAATACACCTAACATAAGAGCATGTATATCAATTAATATATAGTAAAAACTAGATGCATCTCTAGAACGAAATCTATCACAAAAACATTCAATATCTAATGCATCCTATATGGCATGGAATAATCCATGGAATGTGATTGTAATAAGTGTCAATATAATGCATGAGATGGAATACCCTCTTCACATCATGTTTCACCAAAGTAGAACCACAATAATATCAATGGTAATTAAAAAAATAAAGTCTGTCACCCAATAGTGAAATCAAATCAATTGTCACAACTCAAGATTGAAAACACATCACAATTCAAGGTAATTTGGATTTTACTTATACATGGGGTAGAAATAATTAGGTAAAACTAATTATGAAATTCTGTATCCTTCATATCCCAATCTATTGTCAGCTAATAGTAAGGCAAAGCAGAAAAGAAAGCACTTTGATATCACATTGTAACGTTATAGGTCCAAAAGCTACTCAACTTGTGCCCCATAACAGGTTGACAAGATGGCCTCAACCAAATTTCCCCAAATTCCAGAGGATACCGACTAGCAGCAAAGGCCTAGGGTGTGAATGCGGGGAAACTATGGCTTTTTTAGAAGAGTGTAACATGCCATCATAAATAATATAAATAACAGAAGTAGTAATCGTCATGAAACTGAATTAAAAAGTAGAATACTGAAAGATAAAGATATCTATAAGGAATATATTATCAAAATGATGCAACATGAAACATGTTAAAAGAAAACATAAAAACATTTATCCGCTACAAACAAGTAAAACAAAATATTAAGGTTCAAAAATGAAAAAATAAACACAAGAACACCACAAGACTTGGCTTGGTCCCATGATATCCTACTCCTAAGCGGCCATCATGTACTTGTATATTGATCCCTACCCCTATCGATCCCTATAGAAATATAGACTATTTAGTAGCAAAAACATGACCCCCAAAGGGGTTGAGAAATAATTCCTAGTAGGTAACCCCAAATGGTTGGTGAAAATATATTAGTAAATATATTCAATAGTAGTCTACAGTAGTGAAATGTAGTAAACTAGTAGGTACAAAAAAGTAAACAATCCTAGAAGTAATGGCATTCATTTACCATTATTTAGTGTTCTTTAATCAAATAAAATTACTTGAATTATATAAATCTTGAGATCTGGCCTAATACTATAAATCATCTATATAAATTAAACATAACAGATACCTCAGCAGGCTATCTAATTAATGAACTTTACACAGAATCCAATCTTTTTCTTTGTCTAGGTAGACGAGTCGTCAATCATTATATTTCAATATTTCGTAGGGGTAAATTATGATGTATAAGAATTTCAATATATTATAATCAGGGAAAAGCCTAATGTATCATCATTTTATCATAAAAAAATTAGCTACAAGCCTGGACATTTATCATTTCAGCATATTAAAAATAGGGAAAAGACCGGTGTATCATTATTCCAGCATGTATGAGGGCCATTCCCGGTGAATAAGAATTACAGAATAGTAAAAATCAATTGTAAATTACACTATTACATGGTTTTCAATAATCAACTCACATGTTCATATTTCATTAATCATGCAACACATGATTATTAAACTCTGTCATTGATTTAATATTTAATAAAACACGTTGGAAATGTTATATATCAAGACGAACAAGTCAATTAAACTATCACAATGCTTTAACTATATATCCCTTGTTAAACATTTTATCAACCATTTTCATTTTAAGTAACCTTTCAAAAAAGGATACAAAGGAATGACCACCAGCATCCTAGGAAGAACAGCTAAATAATGGTCATCCAAGGGAAAACATAACCACATGGTGGCCCTTAATCAAGACAAAGAATCATATACATGATTCTATTAATTTATTCAATTACCTAATGTCTTTTTGTATCATCATGGGTCATATTCTTAATCAAGTGACACCCTAAATAAGGTCACACGACAAAATGATACATATATTCAACTTGGAATTATACAATTCACACGCGACCACCGACCATGATTTAGTATTACTCTCCACGTCTATCCTCAAGATCCAATTTAAGCTATAATGGAAGAGATATCAGAAAAAAAATGTATTCAATCAAGCTTAAGTAAAATCAGACAGAATAAAAAATACAAATAATGGATCAAGAATAACTGAGCACTACCCGGTTGGGTTCAAATGAGACTGATAGTGATTGATTCGGAGTTTAGATGATCAACCGAGAAGCAAATCCCCTTCTGGTATTGGTGCCTCATGAACATGGTACTTCCTCTATCCAAAATTATTGAAAATGAGGCTACTGCCCATGTTATGCATAAAAAACAAATTTCAAGGCATGTTAGTCTATATACAACGCGTGTATATCATTTTATTGTTCATTTGGGGGCTGATTTCCACCGACACACTATCGAGGACCTGTCGACATGACTACACGACATGTAATAATAAGTGCATGTCATGTAGTTGGATTTTCCTCTTTTCCATGCCAACATGACCACATACCATGTATTCCCACATTACACTAGAAAACTAAACAATGTCTTCATATAATTACATGGTGTGTAACCCTGAATTAGCCTGTGTGATGGAATGATCCAGTACAGGTCTAGTTTTCCCTTGTTCTCTAAAAAACAACTCAAAGGAAAAAGAAAATGAAAAAAACCATACCTCAACAATAAGAACCTATTTATTACATGGTCAATCCCATTTCCAAACCAACTCATGATATTATCATTGGAATCTATATAAAGAAGATTAATAATGAGGTTTTTTCAAAATCAATATAGATGGCATTGTAATTGTGAAAAAAAATATATAGGTAATAAAATGATGATATCAAAATTAGTCCAGTAAAAACACAATTTTTTATTTTAATTTCCATTAATTATTTATATCATCTAATGAATATTTTTTTATAAATTTCATATAATATTCATGATGGTGTTCCCAAATAATTGCAATGGTAAACATTACTAAACCTCTGATTATTGGATAATATTCTATCTTTTTCAAAGATAAATTAATATACGGATACATTATCAAGTCATATACAACATTGTTTCCTTTTAATGGGTTGTAGTGTATCACATAATTATATTTCATGATAATTTTCATCCATGTCATTTCTATCATGTTGATACTTTTTGTGTCAATATGTACTCAAAACTCATATGATACATATATATTTTACATATATCACCTTAAATATATTTCATTATCATTTATATGTAATTAATATATTCTCTTTCTCAATATCATGAGTATAAAAGTTTATTTAATTTTCCTTTAATTGTTTTGATATATAAGAAAACCCTATATCATTTTTCATAATGACAGAACAATTTCTTTTATTGTTACATCACTCTGTCTCACAAAAAATTAATTCCAATTATGTAGTATTAATTTGTGTATAATGGTTGATCTAATTTTCAATTTTTGGAATCATAATTCTATTTCCAAACAATATGAATTTTTCCCAATTATTTGTTAACTAGGTTCATAGTTTGTAATATTGGAATTCATTTTCATTTAATCAACAATAGTAACTTTCTATAATAAAGAAACTAAATACCATAGTTATATTTATAGGTGTGGGAAATTATTTAACATCGTTAATCAATAATGGATCGAAGGATATTTTATATACATAGATAATACCATCATGAAACCACTTGAATACAAATTTCACTCTTAATTAAATTTATCATATAATAGTTTTTCACTGATTATTTGAGGTATGATCGATATATTCTTCTCAAATTACACATAACTAATAGAGTATGTCATTATATAATAACTAAATTCTATAATAATTATAAATTCACATACATTTAATACTCTTTTTATAGGAACAATGAATGAGGATAGATTTTATATTTAAAAGGAATATCATAGAAATTGTATTTATCATATGATATTGAAAAATAAATCTTATTTGTATTAATTTTCATTAATTTTAATTTTTGATAACTGGAATTATGATGAATATTTAGCAATTATTTACACAAATTAATTTGATCAAATAGTTTATAAATACATGGAAAAGGAATCCTTTCTTATTTTAATAGTTGAACATATTTAACTACAATTAGTGGAAACCCTCATAGATCCATCCTTATTTTAAATAATTAATCTACATTCTTACAATAAACTGAATCCAGGTTTTATGAATCCATTTTAAGGCATCTATTCTAATTAAATTTTTTATTCCACTAATATAACATATTTTGTTCTATTAGGAGGTTGAAATATGGTTTTTAATTAATGATACAGTTAATTTTTATTTATTAATCATAATAACATTGATATCCGTGTAATTTATCCTACAATTGACCACTTTAATCTTTTATAACAAAAACATCATATATTCATAGACTATCATTATCATTCATTGTATGTAATTTGTCTCCTTATTATAAATTGATTTTATTATCAAGAGAAACTATAGGTGGTTCCAAATAAGCCATAATTATTATAGTCCACCCTCTAAAACAATAGAGTATAAAAAAATTAAAAAAATAAATATATTTATCATTCTATTAATTAATTTAATATACTTTGGGAGCTAATACAACCCCATTATTATAACATTGTGATGCATTACTATTAAAAAGGATTGAATTTTTACAACTCTTTTCATCTACTTCGAATGACCCATTATATTTTTGTTGAAAAACATTTCCACTAGTAGTTTTAACTGGAAAATACATCCTTAGTGAATTAGAAGAATGATAAATTTCTATATAATAATTAAGATATAAAAAAATCAACAAAATATTTAAATAATATATGAGGTAACATTGAGTTTATAATCAATGAAACTCATTTGATAACTTTTGGGACATCAACATCAACCATAACAATTTTATTGCAATTTCCATGATCGCTTATTCAGTTTATTGATAATTTATAACACTGTGATTATATATATAATCTTATTTATTAATAAGTATATACATATAATATTTAAGAATATGGGGTAGTATAAAATACATGCACCATGTAATAACAAAACAACATTATTTTTTTATAGAAAATTATATATAGAGAATATATGCAACCATTATAATTGATGTTATTGAAATGAAATAGAACACATCACATATTAAAAAAATAAAATTGTATAATATAGAATATCCAAACCCCAAATTATTACCATAGTTGTGAAAAACTTAATAAAAAAGAAGAAAAAAACAGTAGTAATATGCATGATATTTTGAAAATGAATAATATACATATTTTATATGAATTTCAGTTAAAGGTGAATATGGTAAATATACAGTATTTATGTATATTATAAAAACAATTTACCATTAGAATAGTATAAATTATTATTTTAATAGTAATATGGTTGTTATAATAGTAAATGAATATAATAAAAATAAGCTGACCATAATAATAGTTATATGATCTGTAAAATAATAATTTATTTAATAAATCATATTTTCCACAAAACATTTTACATTATATTTTATGTATCTATTAAAATTTGACACATAATTTTATTAAACGTATGAATCTAATTTAAATATTATTTTATCTTATTTTATAAAAACAATTTGTTTTCATTTAATTATCAAATTTGAAAAATATTGATGATTACTAGTTAAAATTGATATATGTTATCTAATTAGAATATATAAATATACCACGTATTTTTTTTTAATTTTATAAAAAACATAAATTTTTATAAGAATATAAAAAAATAATTTTCATATAAAAATATGTGTTTTATATTATTTCACTATTAACTAATAAATTATATAATGGTTAGATCCACCACAATATTATATTGAAAAATAACTATAATCATTGAAAATAATAATTCTAAATTAGAAAAGTGACACATATTTTCCAATTCATAAAAGCTAAATTTATCATAAAATGTTATTTATTTTATTATATTCACTTTTAAATACAAATAATATCAGTGATTCAAATGATGAATAATTATAAAAATGAAATTTAAATTCACAATATATAAAAATTTTAATAAAACCACTACTCAAAATTTAACATTAAAAATAATAATTTATTGAACATTTTAACCAAAAAATATCTTCATATGTGTATAAACCTCCGGTTAGAAAATTTCATTTCAAAAACATCGTATATGCTAATATCTACCCATTTTCATTCCCTAAAACCTCAATTTTTCCCCCAGGCCATTCTTCTAGAATTAAAGAGAAATACATAAATGCAATAGATACATATAAATGGAGTAAGAATCAGTGAAGATGTAGCATCCCAATATATCATTTTCATTTTTTTTCATTATAAAATAGTATATTATTAAAATTTTCAACCATCCAAAAATATTTATTTATTAAATTTATAAAAAATACATTTTGTAATGACATTATATGAAAATTTAAATCATGTTTTACTTTATATTGTCTCCATCATATTTGGAAAATTATTTTTAATAGTGGTTATTGTCTACCTATGAGAACTATATCAATGATTTACCTATCACCAAATACCAAGATGTTTAATATATAGTATATATTATATTTATGATTTTAATATAAATTATTATAATATGTTACAAGTAGTTTTCCCAAAAAAATGAAAATTATAATGAATCAAAATATTGAAATCAAATGAAAACAAGATAATTCAAGGTATTATGTCATAAATGATTTCCTATTTAGAAAAAGTTGAAATAAATAATTCTAATTAAGAATATTTTATTACTAAAAATGATTATCAAATTCTTCATTATGTATGATTTAATCATAAAAATAATACATTCATGGTTAAATATGGATGAAATATAATAAGGCATTGTGTAAGTGGTCTCTCATACCCAACTCATTCCTTCTTTGATTTCTTGTATCGCTCAACATATTTTCAATAATTTTCCTCTATATCCATTCAAAATAAATTTTAATATATATTCCTTTTTCTGTTATTAGTGTATTTAAGTTCCTAATCCATTAAGATAAATTTTAGAAAACATTCATAATTTTTTATCGAAGATGTTTTCATGAAATCTCTCGATGATAATTCTAGGATTATCATCCTCATTTACAAGTAATATAATTTTTTTTTGTTAATTATAAAATTGAACATCCAAAATGATATTTTTTTCATAAACATTCATATTTAATTATTTTTTATATTACTTATAAACCCATTTTGAATACCATTATGATTTCATTAGTTAATTTTAGGAAAATATATGATAATATTTTATTTCAATGTGGAATTAATGATTATATGCATTTTTTGATTTCATTGTTTTGTTCATAATTTTATAGTACATTATTTCAAAATGTAATTTGTTATATTTCATTATATTATGTATGTTATTTAGGAAAATGATGATATATATGATCACATTCTATAATGTAATCATGTAAAGATAAGCTATTCATGGAGATGATACTACGTTTGTTCAAAATTATTGATTGGTATTTTACAGCAATTATTAAGATGATTCATTATATGCTTCTGAAAAATTCTATGGTTATTTCGAACTATTCTCTCAAACATTGAATGATGATACTTTTCTTAATAAATGATGATGTTATTTATTTTTATAAATGTAATATATTGATTCATATCACTTGTTTCAACACAATTATACATCCATTAGAATAATTTTGTAATGTCATAGACCTAGTTTCCCAGATTCGGTCTATTATTACATAATATTAGCTCGATCTAAAGAAATTATATATTAATTGGATGATTAGTATAGTATCCATAAAAGTACTAAATATATACATACATTATAAATTACAGTACGAAATGGAAAAACTATAACATTATGTCTCAGTTTAACAAAGTCATGTCCATTAACCTAATATTATAGGTCTATTATAATATAATTCTTCACATATTAGAAAATAAAAACATAATAAAGAGGTGAGATTAGATGCTCAATAAATATAACAATATTGTGTAAACTATCATAAGAAAATATACACATTTAAATAAATTTATAATACTAAAACAAATTCATTTTAAACATAAACATCAGCATAATATAGAAAAGATAAATCAAATAATTCTATTTTCTTATTCATATGGATATTATACTAGTCGAATAATCACATGTAATATCAATACCTAATTTCATATTGATGGAATACATATTTTCGAAATCATAAAAACGCTATCTAGGCCTCCTTCCCAAATATTAAATAATTATTTTTTCAAGCCCTTGTACCAAGACACTAGTTTGTCTCATTAAACCTACCGATTCCTCGAGAGGCTATAGCGGGGTCCCACCAATCAATTACTTGGTCTAATTTATTCCTCATATGAAAAGGTTGAAACATAACATAAACATGCATATTAATACAAGCATAAGAAACGTTAATACATTAACTATAAATGATGAAGGGCCTAAAAATAGCACATACACAATCAAACATTTCACCAAATCATAAATACAATATGGAATATAGTATTATAATAAATCAACTTCAAACAAGAGTTAATTATTACAAAGGATGTGTACATAGATGACATCATTCCAAAAAAATTGTGAGAAATATCTTTTTACACATTGATGTAATTTAAATGTAAAGAATACAATTATTTTGAAAATAATTTTATACATTTTTTAAGGAAACTTATAAGGTGATATATAGTTAGAAAATATCCTCACTCGTTGTATAAGTTAAAAAAATTCTTTCCTAAATTTATCAAAAAGGTCATAAGGTACCTTATTTGAAAAAAAAACAGAATGATTCATTTCAAATCAATTTATAAAAAGAGAAAACATTGTATAATTGAAATTAACCAATTGTATAGGAAACCATAAAAATGTTTTGAAATATAATTTTATGAATCAAAGATGTGGATGATAAAGAAGTCCCAGTATATAATCATGTATAAACATCCTCCGATAATAAAGAAATTGTAAAATTAACCTTTAACTTGTATTTTTCATTAGAAGATGGTACATTAACCAAATGTATAATGTTTAAATCATTGTTATTAAATTATTCAAGAACCCCATACATAAATATGATATCATATATGATTTTATAATATTTCATTGTTAATAATATTACAGTAATATCATTGTTTTGGGTGTTAACTAAAACATTTTACAATAAAATTATTGTTACAGAAGTCATGTTTATAGTGGAAAAGATGTAGTTGATTCATATAATGTATTATATTAAGTTCTTAGATATTAATTTTAATCATCATATGTAAATTATTCATGAATGGTTATGATGGGGAACATAATCTCATCGCATCTTGGAGACTGTAATTCATACATACGTACGAGTTAAAATATCATTCAATTATTGGTGAAATCATATGTAATTGGATGATATATTATATATACAAGAAACATTAACATGTTATATTTATTATTAAAATCAATTATACTCATTATTATACCCATCTAAATAAGGAATTATTTAATAACAAACTACACCACAATGTGGAGATGATAAGTCGTACCTATGCACATATAATGACATTATCATTCATTGGATGGATAGAATAATGAATATGATTTTACAAAATTTATAATAACATCAAAGTATGTAGAAGGTACTAGAGTCATTATTTTTTTATGGAAACAATAATGAAAGAAGAAGTGGAGGATGAAAAGAATATTGATAGAGGTGACGAAATAACTAACTCTTCTTCGGGTGATTCAATTTTATTTTTATAAAAGGGATATATGGTTAGCTTTATGATCAATGTAACGCCTATTGGATGAATTGATTGTATTTGGGATGGTATCTGAGAAGAGTTAGGCCAATTCAAATGGCTTTGGATGTGTGAAGTTATGATATGGGGAGGTAACCTTTTTTAAGAGAGGTGAGGGTCACCTTAGGAGAATCTTGAGATATTAATTCATTATAAAATCATTTTTAGATTTTAATAGCTCCAAATGAATTTATTTCAAGGATAATGTGGGTATGGTTCAAGAGCCTCTCAACAAATTGGTTTTAGAAAATTTTAGTTCACTATATTAACCTTATCATTTATATTTATTTCTTCAATAAATAGATTATCCTTTACTATGTCATCTTGAATTATTATAATAAAATTTTAATATACATACAATAAAAGGAAAATATAACCTCAATATGTTCATTAATAAAATATTAATATCTATAAATATAAGTCATTTTGATAAACCATATATTTTAAGACTATTATAAAATTTAAAAAAATAGTATATGTTTTTAAACGTCATTTATGTCAATTTTGAAACTATTTTGCATAAGGTTATTTTGAAATTCATAAATATACGATTTCATTGAAAAAATTACTTTGAATCAGCCCTATCATTTCATATTATCCAATAAAAATCGTGGATGGAATCAAAAGATTAAATGAACATTTATTTTAATATTTAAAACATCAATTATTTTAGTCATTTAGTAATAAGCTAATTACAACATCATCATTGTGTCATAATATATTTAATTATATAATGTCTAAAAAGTATTAATAAATTACCATGATATAAGGGAATTTTTTATTTTTATAATGAATACTAATTTCCAGATTTTTATTATTTCTAACAATATATTAAAAATGTTTTATTTGTTAAACATTGAATTTAACACTTTTTAAACTTCATTAAATAAAATATAATAAATGTCATAATCCAATCCATGTGCCTAAAAAATATTCACATTTCTGTCCTAAGGTAGATTTTGGTGTAAATACACTTATTAAATAGAATTAGGACATGTCTTGGGGTAATTATAATATAAATTATACCTTTAATTACCCAAATTAATTTAAATTTGGGTAAATAAAATTCATAAGGAACTATTCACCAAAATATATTTTAATCTTATAGAACCATATTTTACTTACTAATTTAAATTGTGACTCCTGAATTTTTTAAATGAAATAAAATGATGTGGTAAAATTAAAATTTAGGAAAATTTTCAAATGTTCCTAGAAGGTTGGAAAAGAAAACAAAATGATCAATAAAATTTTATACATGTAATATTATTATAAAATGACATATACAAATTACATTGGAGTAATATAGGTTTTATGTATCAGTTTTTTATAAAAATTAAATTTTAATTAAAATAATTATTTAAATAAAAAGTATGTTATAACAGTAGCGCAGTGCTTTCCACTGTTCATCGAAAACGGAATATTTTCAGAATAATACTAAAAAATCACTATATGCTAATTTCGATATTCTGATTCCAAAAATAAAGCCCATTTTGAAATATAAAAATTATAAAATTTATAAATGGGAGTGTTATTATTGATAACTTCGTTTTAAATGGCTAGTTTTATTGGTCATGGGGTGTTAGAACTCGAAGATGTGTACAATGCAAGCTATTTTATTATTAAAAGAGAAGAACATCGTGGAATCTTGGGGTGTTATAAATTTTATCTCAAAAAAATTTAATGCAATTCATTAGGTGATTACTGATGATATGTTGAATATAATGATTTTATGATGTCTTTGTATATGAATTTAAATAATGTCAAAATTTCATGGTTAAATGTTATATTTGAAGGTAAATTTTCTAGGAAATGAATCCTTATTATAAAAAATTTCTTTATTATTATGATTCCCATCATAATAATGAGGTAAAATTTAAAAAAATCATAAAAAAATTTAATTATAGAAAGGATGATTTATTTTAACGATTCAGTATATAAAAGATAACACATGCCAAACATATAGACATTACAAATTAAGAAATTATAATTCATTTAGACATGTGAATAATTTGTTTATCAATGCGACAACTCCATATTATTTGTTCTACCAATTTTTTATTTAGAAAAGTTTATTGCAACAAATCAAAAAAAATAGTGAATAGATCATTTCTTATTCCTAAATGACTATGGAATATTTTATTTATTTATTTTTCTATATATTACATTATATACCATATTATTAATTTTAATATTTAATATTTCCCTTAATAATTTGATGTGAAAACAGTTGTGAAAATAACTACTAGTGGAGTCATTCAATCCCATGTATTTCACTATTTCACATTTATAATAAATTTTATAAATCATCCATATAATCTTATAATCCCTTCTTTGGTTAAATATGACTCTATAATAAGTATATATTGTCTAATTGTATATAGATCTAAAATAAACTTCCCAAAAAATGATTTCTATTTCTATATCTCAAACCATTAATTTATAATTTAAAATTACTAAGAAAACATTTAATCAACATTATAAAATTATTTAATTATATGGGTATTGATAAAAATTTAATATTAATATTTTGTAAAATGGTTTAGAAATTAAACGTATTCATAATTTATATAATTTATAATATGGGGGGAATATACTAATGGGTTTTCTTATAAATTTCATATCCCTTCCCCAAATGATGATGTAGTCTTCTATAAAAACATATAAAAAGATCCAAAATAATATTAAAAAACATCTTTAAGATAATATTGATAGAATTGTAGATTTCAAGAATCAAAAGTTTCATAATTTGGACAATAGTTCAATTTCCTCTAATGTATGAAATTGGGGTTCATTAGACTTATTTATCATGTACCGAGATTGAATAATTTAGAATTGAATAATCTACAAGGATATCATATTTGTAACACCCTGACCCAGAAGCCCAGAGGTGGTGTATTATTTTAGTACATTGTAATGATTACCGGGAAACAAGTCCCAATGAACCATGTTGTTTAGTAGTATTGGAAACAAGATACATATATAAATTCAACATTGCAACATGAATCTAAATACAACATATAAACTCATTGGAAAAAATCCAGAACATTATTCTTATCCCTCCATGTCATTCATAAAAACATCTTCAAGTCCTAATTAAATGAAATAAAAGGAATTTGTGAGATCATATTCTTTGTAAGGGTAAGAAATACAACTGAATATATAAAAAACATCATCATTAGGCATGGTGAAAAACTAAAAATACATTCCATTTATAAAAAAAAATTAAAATAATATAGAATGAATATGAGCTGAGTAAATATTTTCATAATAAAACATAATCATAGATATTCTACTAGTTCAATAATCCCATAAACTATGAATCTATATCTTCTTAATGAGGTAAATGCATATGTTGGAAATTCTAAAACATATTGAAATGGAATTGTACAAGACTTCTAAAAATGATTAAGGCATTCGAGAAAACCATATCTCCAAATGGGAAAAGACTTGGCCAAGTCCACGTCTATTTGTCTAAAGAGACATACCAATGCATAGAGGGGATATAGCAGGCCCCACCCTTCACATTATTAGTTCAATTAATACCTCATTTGAACAGTAATAAACATAAATAAAATGTACATTTATATTGAAACTAACAGATGAAGTGTAAATTATTTTCCCCGAACATTAAGCATAAACACTAACCATTCAGAGTAAAATAGTAAATGTTTTTAGGATATCACATACAAAATCCAACTAGTCATAAATCATTCAATTAAATATGTTATATTATATCATAAATAATAGTCAACAAGAGTATTTATATAGACGAAAATTGTCTTAAAAAATATCATGTAAATCATGAGAAAAATTAAATTTTATTTTTAAAAGAAGTATTCCTTTGGAAAAGTATGTGTATAAAACTGTAATAGAATTAAAATATTATATTCAAAATAAAATTACTTATTTTTTAATGATAATGGTTTTGAAAAAAATATTATAGAGTTCCCATGATAATTGGTATGAATTATAGAAATCCCCAAGAAACGAGCTTTTATTTCCAAAATATTTTTGAATGTTAACTATTCTAATGTGTGAATCCCCATTAAATAATGTTGGATTTTGGCTGGTAAGCATATATAGAACACTCACACATAATTTCAGATGTGTACATAACAATACATAAAAACATCATTTTGGTATTTAGATAATACAAGTAACTCGAATGAAAATGTAGGTTCTGGTAGGAAACCCTTATAAAATTGTAACCAATTGAATTGTATGGCCCAAAATTAATAATAATAATAAATAAATTAAATATCATGAAAAAATTGATATTTATGAAATCATACAACAATCGGAAATATACATACATAGTACACATGTAATTACAATGAATACAGAATATCACAAAAAAATTGAAGTGAGATGAAGAAACCCTATACATATAGTCTGATGGTGTTCTTAACATGATCATATTTTCCTGGAAAAACCAAATTAAATTCATTAATTAATATTTATATAACCTATTCTATATGATATTGATTTATTATTTCATTATTATTTTCATTTATTTCCTTCTCGATGGGTTTAATAGGATCAATTTTATTGTTTTTGGAATGTTTACTTTCTTGGTATTGATGACCGATTTATGTATATACATATAAAGTTAAACATGTAACCGGTGAATGGTTTTCCTGAACATAAGGATTAATTTATTTTGCAACATTATTAACATTAACTGGTTATAAAATTCATTTGTGTATTGGGAGTGAATATGATTCATTATATAAAACAATAGTGATAATTGCCTGGGTAAATTGGGTTTTCATCATAACACACTCATTTCGATTTATACAATAATATTACGTGTACCAATAGATTACAGAACCATAAATATGTTTTCAGACATATATTATAGTCTGGATAAAAAATCAAAATGGTTTCCTGTCGACAATTGAATATGGTAAAAGAAATTGAATATAAATCGTCTTTGAAAGTGATAATACCACACATATCAGATGGTGTTTTCATTTATATTATAAAAGAAGGTTAATATATAGACGATAATTATTTATTCTATTATAACAAAAAATAAATTATATGTAAGGTATTACAGTTATCATAACATTTGGATTATATGAGGTCAGTAACTAAAGAAAAGGAATGAAAGGAACTCGAAATAAATGAAAAGTTGAGGAATCCGTTACGAACAATCAGTAGCCTAAAGGCTTCACTTTGAAATTCATACAATATTGTGATGAGAGAAATGTTTTATTTCAACATTATTACATATGACAAAATTTAATTGGGATATGTAATGACATATTGAAACATAGTACAATTGAAAATAAATGATATTAACATAAAAATTGTTCTTGAAAAAGATAGTGATTTTCAGATGAAAATTCTACAGCATAACAGTTATGCAACATGGTATTATAAAACAATAAAAAGAGAGGGTAAAGTGGTTATGAATTCATAAAATAATAATTATATATTATAGGAATAGAATAAAATTGAAATAATTACATGGTATGGAATCAATAAACATTTACCACATAAAAGAAAACTTCAAATAAAATAAATGAAAAGTGGTGATTACCTCTTGATGTAATCTTGCTTGAGAGATTATTAGGGTAATTTTTTTGTTATTAATATGATCCCATGTGATTTTGGATGTGTGGTATGATCTTGAGAATATATTTAGGTAGATGTTTTACAAGTATCAGTGCCTTATAAAAGTAAAGAGAAGGGGATGTGAGGGGTGTCTTTTTAGTGGTTGAGATGAGTAATTGTTTAAAATAGTAATCATTTTTTTATTATATCCTTCAAAAAAATAAATAATGTTGATTCATGTGACCGATAATAGTAATTAGTGCGTGTGAGTTCTTAAAAAGTGTGATTACATCATCCATGATTCTAGGAATAGTGAAATTTACTGATAATGTAAATATATCATTAATTACCGTATTTTAAAATTCATAAAATATTACATTATTCAGAAAAATACCAAAAAATTACCCTATCTAGTATTATAAATTTAAAATTAAAAAATGGAATCAATTTTTTGAAAATATTTTTCTAAATATTTTAAATTTAATTTTTAAAAAAATCACAATTTATTACAAAAACAACTTTAAAACTATAACTCAATTTATAAAACATTGATAAATTGATGATTATCCCATAAAATTATCATATAACCAAAATAAAATAAGGATAAATTTTATTATTACATTTTATGATAATATATTTTCATTTTAAATTCTCAAAGTAATCATAAAATTGTAATTAAACTATTTATGACATACAAAAATACCAATACTTATTCTATGATAATTATTTGACATTACAGATGTCTAAAAATTATTTATTCATTCATGGGTAAAGTTTTTATTTTAATTGATTATTTAATATTAATTATTATTCATTACTATTAATAATGTATGTCACAATTCAAAGTTTATGTTACTATACACCAAAAATGATGTTCGTCTTATCAAATTCTAAATATCGTACTAAACATAACCGTATATGTAATTATGTCAAAATTAAAATCACATATATTGAAAAATTATGTTTACTTGGCTAGGATATAACAATATTTTATTTTGTAGAGACTCATTGTTTCATGCGTTCAATATAACATTTATTTTTAAATTCTTGGGGAGTTACATTATCTCATCCTTAAAAAAATTCCATCTTCAAAATTTGAAAATGTACTATAAAAGATTATGTATGATACTTCAAAATTACATTGTGGGATACCCACATTAATAATATGGTTAAATTATGATATTAAAAAGAGTAAAGTAAAATGCATCGGTTACTACAAAACAACTTATTTTAATTAGACTACACTTTCATGGAAGAATAATCAAACGATCATGTAGTGACCTAAAACTCTAAAACACCATACAATGAACTACATAAAAAATTTCGTAAATGGTAATGATTCAAGACATATTACTGTGGGATTAAGAATTTACAAGATGAACTTATCATTAACCCATAATCATCAATATGAATCTCTAAAATTAATATTCCAAACATTTGAATAGCGTAATCATGTATCACCCTGAAATATTGTAATAACATGAGTTACCATAAAAAACCAAATTTGAAACATGCATTAATCTGTATTACAGAAGTTAAATACATGTTATTGGATATATTACTTAAATCCAAATGGGTTGTAAACATCTTTTTTGATAGTATAAAACAATTCTCAACAAGTCAATAATTATTTCAAATATAGTCATTACTTGTCTTAATAAATAATATCATTGTCATTATCTCAACATAAGATATATATAACGGGTTTTCCCCCTACATAATGTTTTTTATAAAATGTTTATCTTTCTACAAAATCACTTTTCCTTTAAATCATTAATTTTATGACCTCAAATCCTTATTGAAATAGTGATATAGTACAATCCATATATATCTCATAAATTTTACAACCAAAATATCATAAAATTTTTCTTGAATCAATATACATAGAAACATTATTTATTGTACTTCAATACTAGTAACATCATATTCTTTACCTTGATCCCATTTATTTTTTAGATATATATTTCCATGAATTGTTTGACATTCATTTTGGTAGTTCCCCATAACTGAATAAGAGATGCATTGAATATATGGAAATTATTTACTTGTCTTGAAATTAAGAACACGGTGGCCTTTTTCTCAAAACTTGAAGGAAACTCATTTTCCTCTCAAGAATGTTCGGAGGTGTTTCCATCAATAATTATCAAATGTGGGAAAATTAATTCATTCTTTTGTTCCATTTATCCATGTTTTTCCCTATCTTCATCTTCTTATTTTACATCCCTTCAAATCTATAGGACTCATAGAAGTATTTACATATATTGTTAAAACATTATACTTTTTCCTCATATGATCAGTATACTAGGGAGACAATATTCCATTGAAAATATCGATTAAGACCATTAGAGATATGATCCTTATTACTTTTCGCATCACAAAAAATGGTGAGGTTATAATTTCTTTTTGCATGAACCATTTATTATGAATTCAATATTAAATATTACCTCACAAAATAATGAACTCTCTATGACCCTAGACATGGTATAGAACATGGAATAAATTTATGCATTGTAAATCCCTGACCTATATACTTTGGTTACATTAGGGGAATAATTCCTTAGTACTTGAATGTAATGAAAATGTGAATCATCCTTTTCATTCCCTTCGATTGTGTAAAAATAGATGTGCAGTAAGGCTCATTGTCATATACCAGGATACCCAAGATCAAACCTGAAACTGTTTTTGGATTTTTCAATCCTAGGTAAATCTAGGCCCGAACCACATTCACATGTAGTATCTTGAAAGAGATGTTTTTTCTATAAATAATCACATTATAAATTCTTTACTGAAACACCATAATTTGATTATATTTTTTCCCTCAAATAAAATATTAGATATTTTTTCCCTAATCTACATTTTTTAATTCTAGATTCCATGGTTTCTACTTAACATCCTCTGATACAAACTGTAATGACCTAACCCTAGAAGCCTGGGGCCAGTCCATTATTTTAATAAATTGGAATTATTTATAGGATTCAAATCATGATGGACCAAGTATTTTAGTAGTTTGGGAAAAAAATATATAAATAAATTAAACAGTGTAACTTGAAAATAAATACACCATATAAACATATTTGACAACATCCACAACATTATGCTAATTTTTGCTAGGCATTCATAAAAACATCTT
This sequence comes from Viscum album, assembly GCA_963277665.1. NCBI lineage: Eukaryota > Viridiplantae > Streptophyta > Magnoliopsida > Santalales > Viscaceae > Viscum > Viscum album. The sequence goes on from OY728136.1 coordinate 1,883,908,335, forward strand.
CATGTCCTGGGAAAATGAATCATAAAAATATGTTGAGCTCATATGATTAGTAAGAGTATGTAATACAGTATATGATATAATAAAAAACAGTAGGCATGGTGAATAAATAAAAACACTTTCCTTTTAAAAATAAACTTGCACATAATATGGAAGGAATATGAGCTGAATAAGTAGTTCCCTAAAAAACATAATCATGGGTATTATAATAATCAAATAACCCCATGAAATATGAATTTATAGCTTCATAATTAGGGACATTCATACACGATACATTGTAAAACATACCTCCAAGGACTCGACGAGGACATCTAAAAATGATTAATGCCTCATCAAAAACCATATCTCAAAATGGGAAGGTTTCGTCTAAGTGAATATCTATTTGTCTCATGAGACCTACTAATGCATCTAAGGGATATAATAGGCCCCAACCATAACATACCTAATTCAATAAATTACTCATATGAATGGGGATAAATATTAAAAACATATAAAATCATATGGAAACTATCATATGAAATGTAAATAACATTCCCCAAATATTAAGATTAAACACAAACCATTTGGTGTAAATAAGTGAATTGTTTTACGATAGAAAATTTATAATAAATCTAGTCATAAATCATTCAATTAAATATTTTAGATAATATCATACATAATTTTCATCAAGATTGATGAAATAGATGAAGATACTCTTAAAAAATCTTTTATTAATTCTTCAGATAAATATACATTTATTTTTCAAATAAGATTTCTTTTGGAAATGTATTAGTATAAAATTATAATAGAAGATAAGAGTTATTTTAATAATAAAATGTTTTATTCTAGAAATAAAATGGTATCTAAAAACAGATTTTATTGTGACCTCATGTAGTGGTAGGAATTTGAAAAATCCTCTTCAATGAGTTTGGTATTTCAGAAAGCATCTTAGAATATCTCTTCTAAAACATGTAATTCTGCATATAATATCATTGTATTATGTTTGGTAAAAATATATATAACACTAAATAATTAATTATTAAGAATATATATTAATTACTAATAATTTCATTGAGGTATGTAGACAATAAAATTAACCCAAATGAAAATGGAGGATCGATTACAAATCCCTTACAAAATTGTATTGAATTGAATTGTTTGACACAAAATTAATAATAATAAATTGATAAATTTAATAACATGAAAATAATGGTATATTTGATATGATACATGTAACATCCCAGGTAAATAAAGAATAATAAATTTTCATATTTATTAATATTTTCGAATTAAATATTAATTTTACTTTAAAGGGGTTTCTATGTTCGATAGCATACCCGATATGCAACAAAGAGTTTCTTTGAAATCGTACGTTGCACACTAGTAATAAAATATTATTATTTTAAATGTTAATTAACACGTAGCCACTGTACTGGCGGGAATGGATAGAAATAACTAAAATATGATTATATATGTTTGTTAACTGTTTTTACATTTATCTAATAAAGGATAATGGCTTAAAATATGAAAAGAATTCAATTTTAGGCTTATATACTCCAATTTTCACGAAAGGACCACTTGTCAACATTTGATGGCGAACCATCATTAAATATAGTTTTGGTCACTCTTATACACTCTATTGGACCAAGTAAAACTCTTCTATAGAATCGGGACATCAAATATTTCCTTGTGTAATTTTTTGGTATTTTTCCAAAAAAGTTTATTTTTAATGAATAGTGTAAAATGTTGTATTTTAATTGAAAACCTCTTTTTAATATAATTTATTAATATGATTAGATAATCTTTTGAATTGGTTTTTAAGTGAAATTAGAATATATTTTCACCATTTAATTCAATAGTGGTCATTGGAATTAATTTTACTTTGAAATTGGACTTAAACTAGTGTCAATCTTTTGATACTTATTGTTTCATAAAAACACGCTGTTTGTTTTGACAGCGGGAATTAATTATTAAATTAATTAATGCAACTTATAAGTTTTGAATTTGGTAAAATGGACTTAATTTTTGAATTTTTAATATCAAATATAGCTTAGGGTGATGTTTCGGTTTTTCCTGAAAAACATCAATTTTTGATGAATAGTGAAACCGCAAAGTGGTGGTTACAAAATTTGATTTTTCGTTTAAATGGTACTTTACCAATTCTGTGTTTCGAATCTCAAAAATCCAATTTAAATTATTTTCATTATTAATTAATATGTGGTTCAATGTAATTAAAATAAATTTTTTGTGATTGGTTACTTTTATGTTTTATTAATCGCGATTAAAGGTAATTAGTGTAATATAAGGTAAAAATGATATTATAATAAAATGAAATATCATTACACTTGTCCTAACACAATTGGATGAGTTATGGATAACCAATACATACCATGGGTCTATTTTCAGTACCCCATGGAGCCACTTGGGTATGATAATGACATTTATGCCTTTTATTTAAAGTTAAAGTAAAAATGACACAAACATGAGATGTTTTACTAAACCGATTATTACATGGGGTTATACAAGTCATATTTTTGCCTATAAATATTCATTGGAATGATAAAACGATTTCTTACATCATAGTATTTTTTTTTATAATTTTTAGACATTAAATAAATTTAATTATTTATGACACCATGATGATGCAGCGATTACCTCCTTATTTAACGATTTAAATAAAATGGAAGGATAATGTAAAATATAAGACCTATACATTTCCAAAACCTATTGGATGGGTGGATTTATAGACCTTATCACCTTATCCTAGAAAAAAATTAATTTGGGACCATTAATATCCGAAAACCATTTGAAAATAATGTAACATTTTCTTACTTTCCAAGAGTGCCCCTCCTCTCCTCTTATAAAAGGCCCGCACCTCTACCACCTTACCCACACCTCTCAAGCCTTTGGATAGGCCATGCTCTGATCATTTTGTCTATCAACATCCCTCTATTACTCCTTGAAGAATTATATTGGGCAGAATTCTTCCCAAGGAAGCCTTTGAGCTCAAACCAAAGGGAGTAACCCGATTTTAAGGTAATGTCTTCACTTGAGTTGTTTTGTATTATTCTGCTTCTCCAACCCCCTAAACTCTTTTTATTCATTTCATTTGTAACAACTCAAGTATCTTAAATATACTAGGATGTTGTTATAAGATTATTTCAATCTACACTCACACACACCTACATCTAATGGTTATAGAACATACTATTTCCGTGGATGGCGAATTTCTGCCTCTCGAAACGATGATTGTTCAACATTATTTTAACACATTCAAGGTGGACATTAAGATGACACTATATTTATATATGATATATAATATGTTTAGTATTTCATTAATCTTCTGTATTTTTCATTTTGGGCATACCTTTATGGTTTCCATTGTGGGTAAACACGATAATTTCATTTTAGGAAGTGCGGACTACCGCCCCCTCAAAGTGATGTGATTCGTTAATGCCATATGTGGGACATAAAAATGATGGATTTAAAGTTATTATATATGATGTTATACTGGAATTATAATATACCTCTATATCATTATTATTTCATTCCATTTAAGTATGACATAGAAATGAATGTAGCGTGCATGCGTACGTACGGCTTGCCGTCTCCATGAACGGTGCATTTCATTTCTTATCCCCAAGTGTAATGTAATATTATAAGTACATATATATAATGGATATATATGATTTATGTTAAATATAAATGATTAATATAATTCTGGAATTAAAATATATGTAACTCTCATTTAGTTTTAATTCCATTAATATGAGATAGAAATGAAAGTAGGGTTCATGAGTACGTACGGCTTACCGTCTCCATGAACAGTGCATTTCATTTATTACCTCTAAATGATTATGTGATATTATAAATACATGTATATTCTAGATATATATGATATATATGATATCCAAATCAGGAATGTCATTCTGGATATAATGAACCTTTGACCACATGAACAACATGTAATTGTAAGAAGTCCACTTTCGACTTAAGAACCAAATATCAAAAAAACAAACATTATTAACTTAAATGGATACATAATGTTTATGAAATGGCAATAAGTTATATAAAAGGAATAATGAACTTGAAAAAGGATCTTAAGAAAATAGAAATTAACTCAAGTTTATTATTCAGGACGTTAAAGAATGATCGAGTCAAGTCGGACCCGAGGAAAGGGACTTCGTCTCAATCTCCTTTCATTGAGGCATATTTCATTTTATACACAACTATCTTTTCTACAGTGTATAAACCCCTTTGACTTTTACTTTTATACAAAATGAATCTTTTTCAACGAAGCGTTTTACTAAACGACAAAATGGAATGTTCCTTTTAACGTACGCGGTGACAACGACCTTTTCCGCTGCCGCGAGTATTATTTGGTCTTTGGATTCCTCAACAAGCCGTAATGTTTTTAAAATAAAATAAATACCATATACTCTTTTATGTATTTTGTTATTGAAAATGGTTTTGATAAAGGATTCTATTATGTCAATATATTTAAATGATATATTGTGATTGAAATGTGGAAATGTTATCATTACTTTATATTGGTTATATGTTTTATGATTTTATATTGGTACTTGGACATTTGATGGGTAGTTACGTGATAAACCATATGACGTGTGGTGTCGTGAATACCAGGATGGGTGGTTGCGTTATAACCTCCAATGCATTGGGTATGGAAGTCGGCCGTATGGCTATTCCATTATGTATGTATGGAATTTGGCCGTATGGCTATTCCATTAAGTGATATGTGTGGAAGTCGACCGTATGGTTATTCCACTTAAGTATGTTTATGTCCCAAGTTTCCTTTATATGTTATGTGTTCTTTATATGGGTTTTATGGTAATCTTTTGGTTACAAAAGGGTATGTAATGATATTTTATTCAGTGAATAATTTTAACTGCTTCATGAAGGTGAAGGTATTACTTTGATAATGTGTACAGGGTTTACTTGATGTTTGAAAAACTAATAGTTTTCATTCTTTGTGTAACCCTTACTGAGCTTTTAATGCTCACCCCAAGTTTTTTTGAAATGTTTTTCACATGACATAATGTGGAATAGGGTCATGTATGGGATCAAGGGAAAGTCATTCTATATAAAACATGGAACAAGACATGTTTCTTTTTTAAGATTTTTTATTTTATGGAATCTTAGTAGAAGTGTCTAATTTGTAATATTTTGAGATGTAATAGTTATGTCCTAATTCTCTAAAACTCTAAACCTGAAAAGATCCCCAATGTGAATTATTCATTTAATTAAATATTAAGTTTTAAGGCTGGGGCATTATAGTTGGTATCTGAGGTCGGTTTAGACAACTTTAGGTGTTAGAAAAGTGTTAAATTATAATATGATTGAAATTATATAGCATTTAATGATTACCATGTTGCTTCCCCTAAGATATATATATGTTCAGAATGGTTTTCCACAGAGGAAACAATGCAGCTATGTTGGGACGACATCAGGAGGAAGACAACCTTCCAAATCAGCAACCTGAGATGGTCGGAATTGGAACTGAACAGATTTTTGTAGTGATGGCACAATTGACTCAGGCTATAAATGGTGGTGGTATCCATGCCCGAGATCAGCCAGATCAACTGCAGAGGAACATGTCAGTGGTGGAACATTTCATGAGGCAACATCCCCCATCATTCAAAGGATCATCTAACCCCGTGCAAGCTGAAGGGTGGATTAAAGAACTGGAGAAGATTTTTGATGTCATGGGGTGTTCAGAACATCAAAAGGTTAGTCTTGTTGTTTAACTTTTTGAAGGTGAACCTGATCAGTGGTGGTCGATGACAAAAAATATCAGGGATAGTGATGAGATTGAGGATCCTCACTGGGGAAAATTCAAAGGTATGTTTCTTGAGAAGTATTTTCCTAAGGTTGTTCAACTTAGGATGGAAAAGAAATTCTTAGAATTGAGGCAAGAGGAAGACTCAGTGGATGCCTATGAAGAAACGTTCACTAGATTGGAAAGGTATGCCCCAAACATCATTTGAGATCTTGATAGTAAAATAAACCATTTTTACTCAGGGTTATAGACAAAGTATCGAAGGGATATAGCTTCTCATGAGTTCAAAAGTTATGAAAAACTTGTTCATTGTGCGGATAAGGTGGAAATGGAGTTTGCTGATGATCGGGTGTTCTATGACAAACAGTAGAATAAGAGGTCCAGTTGGCAGGAAAAGGGGAAGAATATATCAAAGAAGCAAGGAGGTAAGAAAACCAAATATCCATCCTGTGAGAAGTGTGGTAAAATGCATCCTAGAGAATGTTTATCCAAGTCCGGTAAGTGATTTCCGTGTTGTAAGTCTGGTCATATTGCTCGTAACTATAAGGAAGATAGTCATGCAGGCAATGAAAAGCCAACGGTAAGATGTTTTAAGTGTAATGAAATGGGTCATTATGAAAATGAGTGTCTAACGAAGAACTTGACTAGGGGAAATCATCCAGACTACAAGCAGAATGGGGTTGTGAAATCCATTGCAACAACTTCAGCAGATGTTGGGCCATCGAATGAACTGGTATCAGATACACTGTTTGTTTGTTCATATTAAGCTAAAGTGTTGTTTAATTCATGGTCTACACACTCTTTCATTTTTGTGAAGTTTTCTAGTAAATTGGAAATTCCATATCAAGATATGAACCCTGAACTTAATGTAAAAACACCCAGAGGGCACGTTAAGACAAAAAGGAATTATAAGAACCTTCTTATCCTTGTGTGTGGAATGAATCTACCAGAAAACCTTATTGTTTTGCCTCTAGTATAGTTTGATGTTATTTTGGGAATGGATTGGATTTCTGTTTATCATGCTATGATTGACTACAGAGCTAAAATGGTTTCTTTTCAGAACGATTTTCAGTTTGTGTACAGGAATGAACCTTTTCTTTTGATAACATATCAGAAAATTGAGAAACTAGTAAAAGAAGAAAATGAATGTTACCTTGAACATATTGTTGAAAATAAAGGAACTATTCAGATTAATGATGTGCCAGTGGTAAATGAGTATCTTGATGTTTTTCCTGATGAGTTGCTTGGTATTATTCATGATCGGGAAGTTGAATTTACTGTTGACTTAGTTCCAGATTCTAAGCCAATTTCAAAACCCCCTTATCGAATGGCTCATGTTAAACATTTAGAGTTAAAGAAACTATTGCAGGAGTTAAGAGATAAAGGTTTCATTCGACCTAGCACATCACCATGGGGTGCTCTTGTCTTGTTTGTTAAAAAGAAATATGGCTCAATGAGACTTTTCATTTATTATAGGGCCTTGAATAATATTACAGTTATGAAAAAGTATCCTTTTCCTTATATCGATGATTTGTTTGATCAGCTCCAGGGAGCTCAGTATTTTTCAAATATTGATTTGAGGTCGGGGTACCATTAGTTGAAAGTAAAAGAAGAAGACGTTCTGAAGACTGTGTTTCGTACTAGATATGGCCATTATGAATTTGTAGTTATGACTTTTGGATTAACCAATGCACCTGCTGTATCCATGGAACTTATGAATAGAATTTTCCATGAGTTCTTGGATAAATTTGTGGTTGTCTTCATCGATAATATTTTGGTGTTTTCTAAAAGTAAAGAGGAGCATGAAATTCATTTTAGGGGTTATCTTGAAAACCATAAAAGAAATAAAATAATATGGAAAATTCAGTAAGTGCAAGTTTTGGTTACAACAAATTTCTTTCCTGGGTCACATTGTTTCAAAAGATAGCATAACTATGGATCCTGCTAAAACAAAAGTTGTTGAAGAATGGCCAAGACCCATAACTGTAACCGAGATCCGTATTTTTATTTATTTGGGAGGTTAATACCGAAGGTTTGTTGAAAATTTTTCATGGTTATCTAGTCCAATGGATAAGATAACTCGTAAGGATGTTAAGTTCATCTGGACAAAAGAACGTGATGATTATTTTCAAGAGTTGAAAAGAATATTGGTGGATACTCCAGTTTTGGGACTTCCTTCCAGGAATGGGGAGTTTGTTATATATAGTGATTCTTCGTTGAAGGGACATGGTTGTGTCCTTATGCAGAATGATCATGTAATTCCTTATGCTTCACGTCAGTTGAAAACTCATGAGATAATTACCCTACACATTATTTGGAATTAGCTGCTATTGATTTTGCATTAAAAATTTGGAGGCATAATTTGTATGGAGTAAAGTGTGAAATATATGCTGATCACAAAAGTTTTAAGTATATATTCACTCAGAAAGAAATGAACATGAGACAGAGGAGATTTCTGGAATTAATCATGGATTATGATTGTACAATTCATTACCATCCGGGAAATTCCAAAAAAGTTGATGATGCTTTGAGTTGAAAAAGTAATGCTTCATTAACAATGTTGTGTTTGGAACATGATCCTTTGGTAAAGGATTTGATGCAATTTTTCATAGAAGTTGTTGGTGCAGGATGTCCTTCTGTTTTGTTTCTAGTATCAGTGAGATCTTCTCTATCAGACAGAATCAAGCAAGCACAGAAGCAAGATAGTGAGTTGCAGAAATAGGTAGAGCTGGTTCCGAAGGGTAAGTTTCCTGAATTCAACACTGATAATGATTGTGTTTTGAGGATTGGGAAGAGATTATGTGTGCCTTGTGATTCAAAGTTATCGAATGATTTGTTATGTGAGGCTCATAGTTCCCCGTTTTCAGTTCATCCTGGTAGTACTAAGATGTACATAGATCTGCGGGAGTATTACTGGTGGGATAAAATGAAAAGGGATATTGCTGATTTTACTGTAAAGTGTTTTAATTGTCAGTAGGTTCAAGCAGAGTGTCAGTTACCGAAGGGGATGCTTCATCCTTTACCGCTGCCATAGTGGAAATGGGAAAACATATCCATGGACTTTGTTCTGGGATTACCGAGCACATCTCGAGGAAATAATGAAATCGAGGTTATTGTTGATCGCTTGACTAAATCTTCTCATTTTCTTTCCATACGAGATAATTTTTCCCTAGATCAACTTTCTCGTTTATATCTTAAAGAGATAGTCAGGTTACATGTATTTCCTCACTCCATTGTATCTGACCGTGATCCTAGGTTTACTTCTAACATTTGGAAAGGCCTTCAGAAGTCGATGGGTACTAAATTAAATTTTTGTACAGCTTTTCATCCACAATCAGATAGGAAGTAAGAACGAACAATTCAGACATTGGAGGATATGCTACGAGCTTGTTCGATGGATTATCAGGGAAGTTGGGACCAACATGTTCTTTGGTTGAGTTTTCTTATAATAACAGTTTTCATTCCAATATACAAATGGCACCATTTGAGGCATTATATGAGAAGCGGTGTCGAACTCCAGCATTATCGGATGAAGTGGGTGAAAGGAAGCTGATGGGACCAGAATTGGTAGAAGAGATGGCAGAAATAGTTCATCTGATTCAGAAACACATGAAAACAGCTCAGAGCAGATAGAAAAGTTATGTAGATAACCGGAGGAAGGAACTATCTTTTGAGGTAGGTGATCATGTTTTTCTCAAGGTTTCTCCATGGAAATGTGTGATGAGATTTGGTATGAAAGGAAAGCTAAGTCCAAGGTTCATTGGACCATATGAAATTTTGGATAATGTTGGATCAGTTGCTTACCGAGTGACTTTACCTCCGAGTTTATCCCAGGAACACAATGTTTTTCATGTTTCGATGTTGAGAAAGTATATTCCAGATCCATCTCATGTTTTGTTTCCAGAGGTAGTTCAGTTGGAAGAGAATGTCTCTTATGAAGAACAACCAGTCCAGATTCTTGACCGAAGAGAGCAAGTATTGCGAAATAAGGTAATTCACCAGGTAAAGGTTTTTTGGAAAAACCATATGGTTGAAGAGGAAACGTGGGAATCTGAAAATGCTATGAGGGATAAATACCCCCACTTATTTTTATAAGTGAATAAAATTGCGAGGACGCAATTCCCAAAAGGGAGGAAGGATTTAACATCCCAGGTAAATAAAGAATAATAAATTTTCATATTTATTAATATTTGTGAATTAAATATTAATTTTACTTTAAAGGGGTTTCTATGTTCGATAGCGTACTCGATACGCAAAAAAGAGTTTCATTGAAATCGTACGTTGCACACTAGTAATAAAATAATATTATTTTAAATGTTAGTTAACAGATAGTCGTTGTACTGGCGGGAATGGATAGAAATAACTAAAATATGATTATATATGTTTTTTAAATGTTTTTACATTTATCTTATAAAGGATAATGGCTTAAAATACGAAAAGAATTCAATTTTAGGCTTATATACTCTAATTTTCACGAAATGTCCAATTATCAACATTTGATGGCGAACCGTCATTAAATATAGTTTTGGTCACTCTTATACATTATATTGGACCAAATAAAACTCTTCTTTATAATCGAGACATCAAATATTACTTTGTGTAATTTTTTGGTATTTTTCTGATAAAGTTCATTTTTTAATGAATAGTGTAAAATGTTGTATTTTAATTAAAAAAATCTTTTTAATCTAATTTATTAAGATGATTAGATAATCTTTTGAATTGCTTTTCAAGTGAAACTAGAATTTATTTTTAATATTTAATCCAATAGTGGACGTTGGAATTAATTTTACTTTGAAATTGGACTTAAACTGGTGTCAATCTTTTGATACTTATTGTTTCATAAAAACACGTTGTTTGTTTTGACAGTGGGAATTAATTATTAAATTAATTAATGCAACTTATATGTTTTGAATTTTGTAAAATGGACTTCATTTTTGAATTTGGAATATCAAATATATCTTAGGGTGATGTTTTGGTTATTTTCTGAAAAACTTCAATTTTTGATGAATAGTGAAACCGCAAAGTGGTGGTTACAAAATTTGATTTTTCGTTTAAATGGGACTTTACCACTTCTGTGTTTTGAATCAAAAAAATCCCATTTAAATTATTTTCATTATTAAGTAAAATTTGGTTCAATTGGATTAAAATAATTTTTTGGTGAATGGTAACTTTTATGTTTTATTAATCGCGATTAAAGGTAATTAGTGTAATTTAAGGTAAAAATGATATTATAATAAAATAAAAATATCTTGACACTTGTCCTAAACCTATTGGATGAGTTATGGACGACTAAGACAACCCATGTGTTGTTTTTTGGCACCCCATAAAGCCACTTGGGTATGGTAATGACATTTATTCCTTTTATTTAATGTTAAAGTAATAAATGACACAAACATGAGATGTTTTACTAAACCGATTTTTACGTGGGGTTATACAAGTAATATTTTTGACTATAAATATTCATTGGAAAGATAAAAATAGTTCCTACATCATAGTATTTTTTTATAATTTTTAGACATTAAATAAAATAAATTATTTATGAGACCATGATGATGCATCGATTACCTCATTATTTAACGATTTAAATAATTTGGAACGATAATATACAATCTAAGACCTAAACATGTCAAAAACATATTGTATGTGTGGATTTCGAACCCTTATCACCTTTTCCTCGAGACACATCAATGTGGGACAATTAAAATCCGAAAACCATTTGAAAATAAAGTAACATTTTCTTACGTTCCAAGAGTGCCCATCCCCTCCTCTTATAAAAGGCCCCCACCTCTACCACCATACCCACACCTCTCAAGCCTTTGGATCTGCCAATATCTGATCATTTTGCCTCTCCACATCCCTCTATTACTCCTTGAATAATCACTTTGGGCATAAGTCTTCCCAAGGAAGCCTTTGAGCTCAAACCAAAGGGAGTTACCCGATTTTAAGGTAATGTCTTCACTTGAGTCGTTTTGTTTTATTTTTCTTCTCCAACCCCCTAAACTCTTTTTATTCAATTAATTTGTAACAAATACATTATATTCAATATAATAGGATGTTTTTATAAGATGATTTCGAGCTACGCTCCCACACACCAACATCTAATGGTTAACGAACAAACTGTTTCCGTGGATGGCGAATTTTTGCCTCCCGAAATGATGATTGTTCAACATTATTTTAACACCATCAAGGTGGCCATTAAGATGAAAATATATTTATATATGATATATAATATCTTTATGATTTCCTTAAGCTTCTGTATTTTTTATTTTGGGCATACCTTTATGGTTTCCATTGTGGGTAAACACGATAATTTCATTTTAGGAAGTGCGGACTACTGCCCCCACAAATTGATGTGATTCGTTAATAATGTATATGGGACGTAAAAAGGATGGATATAAAGTTATTATATATGATTTTATACTTTAATTATAATATACCTCTATATAATTATTATTTCATTCCATTAAAGTATGACATAGAAATGAAAGTAGCGTTCATACGTACGTACGGCATACCGTCTCCACGAACGGTGCATTTCATTTCTTATCCCCAAATGTAATGTACTATTATAAGTACATATATATAATGGATATAGATGATGTATGTTACATCTAAATGATTAATATAATTCTGGAATTAAAATATACGTACCTCTAATTTAGTTTTAATTCCATTAATATGACATACAAATGAAAGTAGCGTTCATGCGTACGTACGGCTTACCGTCTCCATGAACGGTGCATTTAATTTATTACCTCTAAATGATTATGTGATATTAAAAATACATATATATTCTAGATATATAAGATATATATGATATCCAAATAAGGAATGTCATTCTGGATATAAAGAACCTTTGACCACATGAACAACATGTAATTGTAAGAAGTCCACTTTCGACTTAAGAACCAAATATCGACAAAACAAACATTATTAACTTAAATGGTTACATAATATTTATAACATGGAAATAAGTGATATAAAAGTAATAATGAACTTGAAAAGGGCTCTTATGAAAATTGAAATTAAATCATGTTTATTATTCTGGACGTTAAAGAATGATCGAGTCAAGTCGGACCCGAGGTAAGGGACTTCGTCTCAATCTCCTTTAATTGAGGCATATTTCATTTTATACACAACTATATTTTATACGGTGTATAAACCCCTTTGACTTTTACTTTTATACAAAAGTAATCTTTTTCTATGAAGCGTTTTACTAAACGAAAAAAAGGAATGTTTCTTTTAATGTACGCAGTGACAACGACCTTTTCTACTGCCGCGAGTATTATTTGGTCTCTGGCTTCCTCAACAAGCCGTATTGTTTTTAAAATAAAATAAATACCATATACTCTTTTATGTATTTTGGTGTTGAAAATGGTTTTGATAAAGGATTATATTATGTCAATATATTTAAATGATATATTGTGATTGAAATTTGGAAATGTTATCATTCCTTTATATTTGTTTTATGTTTTATGATTTTATATTGGTACTTGGACATTTGACAGGTGGTTACGTGATAAACCATATGATGGGTGGTGCAGTGAATACCAGGACGGGTGGTTATGTTATAACCTCCAATGCATTGGTTATGGATTTCGGACGTATGTCTATTCCATTAAGTATGTATGGAAGTTGTCCGTATGGCTATTCCATTAAGAGATACGTGTGGAAGTCGACCGTATGGTTATTCCACTTAAGTATGTTTATGTCCCAAGTTACCTTTATATGTTATGTGTTCTTTATATTGGTTTTATAGTAATATTATCATTACAAAAATGTAAGTAATGATATTTTATTCAGTGAATAATTATTACTACTTCATGAAGGTGAATGTATTACTTTGAAAATGTATACATGGTTTACTTGATGTTTGAAAAACTAACAGTTTTCATTCATTGTGTATCCCATATTAAGCTTTTTATGCTCACCCCAAGTTTTTTTGAAATGTTTTTCACAGGACATAATGTGGAATAGGGTCAAGGATGGGATCAAGGGAACGTCATGCTACATAAAACATGGAACTAGACATGTTTCTTTTTTAAGAGTTTTTATTTTATGGAATCTTAGTAGAAGTGTCTACTTTGTAATATTTTGAGATGTAATAGTTATGTACTAATTCTCTAAAACTCTAAACCTGAAAGGATCCTCAATGTGAATTATTCATTTAATTCAATATTAAGTAAGGTTTAAGGCTGGGGCCTTATAATACATTAGTGGTTAGTATACATACACCATATAGAAGTAATAGTAGTGGATACATAATAACTCACAAAAATGGAAGTGAGATGTAGAAACCCCTTACCTTAAGTTTGATGGTGTTCTATACATGATCATAGTTTCATGGATAACCAAATTAAATTCAATTATTAATATTTCTATAACCTAATATTTAGGTAATTTTTTTTATATCCTTAATATGTTATTTTTTGGCCTCCTTGATGGGTTTAAGATGTTCATTACTATTTTTTGGGAGTGTTTTATTTCTGGGTATTCATAACAAGTTTTCTTATATACATGTAAGAATATACATGTCATATGATAATGGTTGTATACAATATAAGTTTTATTTTATTTTGTAACATCCATAATATTAAATGGTTATAAAATTCATTTGCTTATTTCTGTTGAAGATGAATCATTATGTAAATCTTTAATGAAAATTGATTGGGTTAATTGGAATGTTTTTATCATAAAGAAATCATTTCAATATATAATATTTTATCATGTGTAAAAAATTATTATGGAACATTAAATATATTATAAAATATATATATATATATATATATTATTGTCTGGTTTAACCATCAAATTGGTTTCATGTCCATAATTTAATATGGTAATAGAAATTGAAAACATGTCGTCTATGAATATGGAAATTGAACACATCTTCTATGGTGTATTCATTTATATTATAATTGAAGGGGAAAGGAGAGATGATGATGAATTATTATACTATCATAAAACAAATTCTATTACATAAAAAATAATGTAGATCTCTTAAAATATGGTTGAAATGCACTTAGGAATGAAAAAAAAATCAAAATATATGAAATGTTGAGGAATCCCTTATAGAAATTTGGTATCCTAACGGAATCACATAAAAAATAATAATATATTTTCATGAGAGAAATGAGTTTTCTCATATTTGTTGCATAATATGAAAATTAATAGGTATATAGAATGAAATATCCTAACAAAATACAGTTTAATATAAAATTGAATTTCATAAATAGAGTGCTTGACAATGAGAATGATTTTGAGAAGATAATTCAGTAGCATAATAGAAATTAAACATGGTTTTAGAAAACATTATAAAAAGTGGGGGAATGGGTCTCCATTTCATAAAAGACTCATTATATAGTACGAGTAAATAACAAAATTTATATAAGAACATGTTATAGAAGCTTGAAATACATACCACATAAAAGAGAACATAAATTAAAAGAAATGAAATGTGGGTTTTACCTCTTCAAGTAATTATCTCTGAGATCCCCTTAAGGGGAGTTGTTTTGGCCTTTTTATTATACAATGGGATTGTTTACATGGGGGTATAACATGTGAGTATATTTGGGTTGAATTTATAAAAGGAACAAGGCTAGAGAGGAGTAAAGATAAGGGTAAGTGAGGGTGGTTTTATATATTAGAGGAGGGGGTAATTTTTTAACATATTATTCATTATTTAAATATTTCCCTCAAGAAACCATTACTGTTGATTAATGTGACCCTTAATAGTAGTAAGTGAATGATAGTTAAGAACCTGTTTTAATAAATCGTCCATGATTCCAAGAATAGTAAATTTAACTCATAATGTAAATATAGGGTAAATTGTCGTATTTTACTCTTCATAAAAAATGTGTATTTTATAAAAATACCCAATTTTTCACCCCATCCAATTTTTAAGGTGGATAATAAAAAAAGAATTACTTTTTTAAAAAAAATTCTAAATATTTGTAATTTAATTATTAAAAAAAATTAATAATTTATTGCAAAACAAAACAGCACTAAAACTATAACTCGTTTTATAACACCTTGAGAAATTAATGAATGTTAAATAAATTTTCCTTATTACCATAATAAAATAAATTAAGAATTTGTTTTTACATTTCATGAAAATACATTTCCATTTTAAATTATAAAATTAATCTTGAAGTTGTAATAAAAATATTTATGATATAAAAAAATAAAAATACATATAATATGATCAATAATTCTCATTTAAGATGTATAACTAGAATTTATACATTAATGGGTGATGTTTCTATTTTTTTTAAATTTTAATATTTATTATTATTAATTATTATTCATAACGGTATGTTACTGTTTATAAGGGTATGATACAATTCATAATGGTATGTTACTATTCAACAAAAAATAATTTTTCTTATCATAGTCTAAATATTTAACTTAACACTACAATTTTTTTCATTTTTTCTAAATTAGAATAAAAGATGTCGAAAAATTATGTTTACTAGTGTGGGTTATAGAAAATGGTTTTTTAGTGACTCAGTGTTTCATGCATTCAATATTAAATTTATTTGTAGCTTCTTCTGGTGTTACAATATGGATAAAAAAATATTAATTATCCACTATTACTGGCTGATAACTTTTTCCATATAATTTAAGGTTCACAATACATATTAATAATGAATCATAACTTTAACTATTATCATAATAATTTGGATATAAATAAATTTATAATCTACATTATGTATAAGAAATAGAAAACATGAGTCATATTTACATTTTGGAACATAAAAATTTAATAATATATATCATTAATTGATTAAATGAGTGTTTAAGTAATACATTTATAATATCTTAGTTTCCATTGTTGAAAATATTATCATATAAACTATTATAATGAAAGTATATTTTTAGAATCTATGGATTGAGATGTATGATTTAATTAAGGATTATTCATATCAAAATATCAACATTGGTGGATTCTAATTTTAGTATCTATCATTCATTGGGGATGTGATAACATATGAGGAATTCATTTATGATCCATTAATTAAATAGGTGATTGATGAAATTAAAAGGAAAAATATTCACATATAATTAGGTATTCTTTATATATGTGTATTATTATAGAAGATTTGTGAGAAATTTACGATTATATTCACCACCAATGTTTACACTAATATAAAATTATTTTGGGTTTGTAATATATAATTATTCTTCTAAAAATAATTTTTTATTGTACTTATAGAAAATGATAATTTGGTCTCCTATTCCACAAAAAATTATAAATGATATGAAATATAATATATGAGATATTAAGATAATTTTTGTACCCTTGTGATTCTGATTTTTAGACCCTACCTTTAAGAAGATAAATGTGACATATATCTTGAATAAATTTTTTAATGTATACCTTCACATAGAAGAATTTTATTGTGTTTTATTATGTAATCTTATGTTTATTCAAGTAATGTTTATTCATAAGATTGTACGATCAATGAAATGTTAATAAGTTATCTTTTTCTCATATGACATATGATACTAATATACTGTATGTTATGAGGATATAATGAAACATTATCACCATGGATGTGTCTTCTATTATGCTTTTACTCTATGACAGATTCATCATAAGAAAAATGGTATTTATGATATATATCATTCATTCCTCATTTTATTTGAACATAAATATAGAAGGTCCCACAATACCTCTAAGGATATTGTTTAATATTTCAATTCTCCCTCATGACTTAAATAAATTTTCCAGAGTCTTGTTCCTAACTCCATATCATTGTAGACATCTTATAATTATTTAAAATTTTACATTGTTATAGTAAAAACCATATGGATGGATTAGATGAGTGTGTTGAGTGTTGGGTACACTGATTGTATCATTATCTTTCATCCTCATGTTGGTCCGTGAAATCATTTTATGTTCAACCCTTAGTGGAATAATGATATTGTTTTTTAGAGTTAGGTTTAAAGCCTATTTTATAGTCCTCAAATTAGTTGTCATGATTATACATTTCTATTCATATAAGGGATCCAATTCACAACTCATCATTTATCCTATTTCTGTCACATTAGATATTTTTTCATTTATTATAATTTATATTATTCTCATCAGATGATAAATCTACTTCTTGAAACACATGTAATCTCATTATCATCACATAATAAAATAAATGTATCATATTCATCTCAAATAAGTATTCCTCTTTTAAATCCTTAATGAAATCTAATTATCATCACTTAATGGAATATGTTTCATCTAGAAGTTTTGTCATAATCTTGGAAAATAATGATTTTTATGCTCATAATAAATGGTTGGCCATCATATGATGGTCACAAATGGTATGTCAGGATTTAGAGTCTAGTGGGAACACTAATGGTTTACTGCCTAATGTGAAAACTAATGGTTTAGTGCCTATTGGTGACACTTGTGGTTTATATTCTTACAATGATAGTAATTATTTTAGGTCTCATGGGTACACTCTAATTTATTGGTTCTATCATTAAAGGTATTGAATATTTTATGATACAACCCCTTTATGTAGAGGTGGGATGGTAATTGTGTTTGTATTTCATATACAATAGAAATCAAATCTATCTTATAAGAATATAAATAAAATCCATAATTGTTTGAGTTGAATAATCTATTGTTTAGATTGAAAACATTTCCATGATGTTTAGATTCCTACTGTAATGAATCTTATGATGTAAATATGGTAAAAAAAACAAATATTTGTAATTTTTCATTAGGATTTTAATTTCCATCCTTGAAGTTTAAAGGACATTTATAGGATATAAAATATGGCTTTCCAACCCCTATGTGATGATAAGTTATCATAAGTGAAAGGAAAAAACGTCAGAATTGTCTATGGACTTTGAAAAAATAAATATGGAATAGGTTAATGTGTTAACCTTGTGATATATTATCGATTTTTTTAAAGGATTCATCAAATGGGTGAAATAACACTTCTTCCAGAAGATTCTTGTTGATAAAAATGAGAATTATGTAAGGAATTTTTTCATTTCATGAGAAGTGTTATTCAAGGATAAAGAGTCCCATTAAATGGTCTCAAACACCTAACAATTCATTTGATTAATTTTTATATAATATTCCAATATTATTCCCACCCAAAAAATTGAATTTATTTATATATTATTTAATAAATATTTATTGTATTTTTTATATAAGATTAAATTTTCAACATCCTATATATCAGAAATCTATTGTATAGCCACCTTAAAGTGGTTGGTTATGTGGTATTTGTAAGAATATAACTCTTGGAAAGTATATTTTTATTGAAAAAGTATCACATGAATAGATCTTGTCCTTTTGGGGTGATCTAGATATGATCATATAAAAGAGTTAATATTCAAAAAACACTAGGGTTTCTGGTTTCTACTTGTTTTGTACTAATGCAATGTTTTCACGATAATCTATGAAAATTCATTATTGTACACATTTTGAACATTTTTTTCTCATTATAATTCTTGTGGGATATTTATCTTCATAAAATGAAAATCCTAAAAATTTTGATAGATGATATATATGATTATTGAATTTTGATAAAAAATCATAATTTTGGATGTTTTTGTACTTGTTTGATCAAAATGGAATAACAGAAGGGTAAATATATTTATAATAAATATTTATCTTAAAATAAAGGGGATCATAATGATTTTATGTAAAATTATATATCCTCACTTTTTATTTAACTTTGGTATTTTTTTAGAAAATTAATAAGTGTTTAATGAATATACCATTTACAAGATATGTATTCAACAGTTATTGTCTATGTGATAATGATTTTTGTAATTCTATTAAAACCTATCTTATGAAAGGAGTCATGCTTGAATTAAGATCATTGGAATAAGATCATGGTTTATTAAAATTTTCTGTATTATTCAATGTTAATAAATTAGATTATATAAAATAAAATAGTTTGATTGAGTAAGTAGACAAATCTATAAAGTCATATCATTGAGTATCTTCTAAATGATAAAAATAATAATTACATATATTATCATAGACTGACTTCATATGAATTATCGATGTTGGATGACAATAATTTCCTAAATTATGATATTTAATATACCGATGGTTTATTGATTATATTAATTTAATTACTTTTGAGTATATTTTTGATTCAATCATTTTTATATGGGACCAAAACACATCATTGACAGTTAACTTGTTAAACTCCCTTTGAATGGTCAACTATAATAACAAATTCCATTAAAGGAAATATAATTATCAATTTAATATGCTATAATTCAAATTTATAAATTGAAAATATTTGTTTTTTGTATTATAAAATTATTAGAAAACAATACAAGTCGTATACATATATTAGAATGTAGATAAATACACTAAAGAACAATTCATTTTCCTAATTTATGATTTCGAATATATCCACCCCTTATTATTAGTAAACTGAATTATAGTTCCTACACATTTTAGGCCCTGTGAAATTTTATTACATAACTGGCAACAATATAAATCACTATATTATAAATAAAATGGAATGTATGTTTTTAGACCATATAAAAACTACAATCACCTCAAAAATTATCCAGTTTTTACATAATGAAAATTAAGTGACTGAATACTCATGAAGTCATCATTATTGAAGAATATTTTTCCTTAATCAATTATTATGAGTGATTTAATTTATAATCATAATCCATTGGGTTTTGCAGAAAATATTTGAACATATGATAATATTTATCATCAACGAATTAACCTTTCACCTTTAAAATGTTTTCAAATTTCATAGAACAAAACATAATTTCTATTACATTGACAATATAAATATTTCTATAATGATATTCCAAATTTTTTGAAAAAAATTTAGGTTAATTAGGAAAAAACATCATTGAACCCATAAAACACCACTTCCAAACAGAATAAAAAATAAGGTTATTTCCAAAATAATTCCACTGAAAAAAAATCAATTCAAATTTCATTAGTGAAATATATATGATGAACACATACACATGATCAGTATAAAATATCTATATTAGGTATAAAACTTATATATTATTGAAATTTATGTCTTAAACACAAAAAAAAATTGACGACATATTTTTAAATCATATTTTGGATATACAATGAAAATAGTGAGAAATTTACCATTCATTTAGAAATTAACAGTAAATTTTCAATAAGAACATTATTAGGATTACATTTCTAAATAAATATATATAAATAATGTAAAATTTTAATAAATAATAAAATCTATTTGGGTGAGGCAAGATATTCTTGTGGTAGATGTTTAAATTTTCCTATATTCAATTTTTAAAAATAAATAGTCACTAAAATGAAATTTTTTTGATGATTAATTTCTAAAAATATTGAAAAATTAAATTATTATGGAAATTGAAAATATATTACTATTTTATAAGTAAATATGAATAATTAATAAACAATTTAATGAAAATTTACATGGATTAAATACAGGTCAAAATTGTTAAAACATTATTTTAAAAAAAAATTCTTACAACGATTATGACTCCCTACCGGTGATCTCAAACTCATGAATAAATGAAATATATATATATATATATATATATATTAAAACACAAATTAGTATTTATTTTCTTATAATAATAATTTTTTTAAATTTTTTAACATTTTATTTTATAGTTACTAAATAAGTCATGTTCATGTACAATGTTTCGAAGATGTTCTGTAAATCACCCCCAAACATCTTCAGCATAATGAACATAGAAAAAGGGATTGTAAATTTATAATATAATGGGTATTAATAATAAAATTTATATCATATTATTAAATTAATTAAAAATTTATAACTACCCATGAATTTGATACATGTAAAATAAAATGCATCATATCATAGAGGTGCTAGACGACATGGACCCACATGTGAACGTTTTTTATAGAAAATTGGAATTTAAAAAAAAGGGAAATAATTTAAACTAAATAATATTTTGTATGAAATAATTTTATTTTTTATAAAAAAAATATTTATATCAACATCCATTTAATGTTGTAAAAAATTGAAAAATTCATTATACATGGTGACGGTAGTCCACACATACGCTTAAGATATGTTTTCCATTTTCCCATTAATGGGTGGGTAATATGGTAGATATTATATTTTATATACAAAA
Organism: Viscum album; assembly: GCA_963277665.1. Taxonomy (NCBI): domain Eukaryota; kingdom Viridiplantae; phylum Streptophyta; class Magnoliopsida; order Santalales; family Viscaceae; genus Viscum; species Viscum album. The sequence goes on from OY728136.1 coordinate 1,883,930,218, forward strand.
ACATAATTATTTAAAAATTTCATATATAATTATTAGTTATATCATAATGTTTATCCCATTGAGGTAGTGCTAAAAATTTAAACACATCAAATTATGTGATGAGTCATAGGTGGTTCATAAGGAATCTCAACTTGTACAAGCTAAATTGGTTTATCAACATTGTTATGATTATATTATAATATTTCTTTTCAGTATTATCCTAGATCCTTACATTCTCTCTAGTTCTATCGAGCATTAATATTAGAAAAATGGTTGTGTTTATTTTTTGAGGATGACACATTCTTATAGTTTCATGGTTATTATTGATAATTTGATTGGTGGAAGAGATTTTGATTCATATTGTGTCTGGTTTTTTCATTTATAAACTCATTATCATTAGGTCGTATATTTATCTCATGACCACAATGCTAATTAGACATGGATTTGGAGACAACATAGTTTTTATGACCCATTTTCATCACACTAAAATTTGAAAATGAGAGGTTATCATTAATGATTTGATCAAGGACATATATTTTTTGGTTCTTGTTGATTGTGTTTTTGTTTGAAATATTTTTTTGGAGTTTAAGTGGATATTGGGGATCCCACTATTTCTACATAGTTTTGGTTTTCCATCTTCATATTTATGTGGATTCAATGCAAGATCGATCATTAGAGATGAAGGGAGGCTTGAATGGATGTTTTTTTTAGGTTCTAATTTTTCTATTCTTCATGGTTTCTAGAATTTTATGGCCATATTATTTTGAGATTTATTTCACATTACTATTAATTACATGGTATTATTAGTTTTGATAGATGTATATCAATTAAATTGTATGTTTTTTTATTTCACGTGACTATTTTTTACATGATTTTCTGTGTAGGGTTAGCAACTCATTTTGGTAGTGTGTCTTGGTTATAGGCCTTGAGAGTTTGGTCAATGGATCTATTTTGTCATGGATGATTGTAACTTTTTTTCATAATGAATAACTAATTCTTAATTGTCTCCAATATCATCCTTGATACATAATGGATCATAAACTGAGGTTATTTCATCATTTTTATTATAGAGATCAAATTTTTATTCCTACTTGATGATGAAATTTGTTGAAAGAATAAATATTTTAATCCTTATCCATAACATTAAAATCCCACAATCGTAGATTCTTGTAAATATAATTTGGATATTGTATCTTTTCTAGCTCCATTAATAAGGTTGATAATATTTATAGTATATAATAATCATGAAGAGATTCAAAACACCATTTCATATCACACAAACATTCAATTATTCTATATGGATTAAAAAATTTTGACCACCTATTATTTTTAAATCTAAAAATAGTACATCATTATCTTCCTAGAAAATACATTGAAGTATCTTCCCATGCTTACTTGATCATGTTATAATATTTTAAAATTTTAGACTTCTTACTCTCCAAATAAAGGGATTTCCCTCTTATTTGATAATAATTATTCTACATAGAGAATAAACATAATGTGGAATGATATAAAGAGTCAGGTGTGAGTTGAGTAGCTTAGAAAAAAAGGAACAATATTTTCCAATCCATTGAACCAACCATGTTATCTGTTATCTCCCTAACTACCTGAGGGTTTCGAAGTCTTTGAATATAAAATATAATATATTTATTATTGTAGGTGGATTTGGACCTCTCTGACTGCTTCCTTTTATAAGTTTGTTTTCTTTAGTTTCCCAATGACTTAATTTTTCAATATTTCTATGACATTAATATGAACCCATTAATATTAGAATATTTGATTCTAAAATGCATATAAACCATTTATATTCTTGATCATATAAGCACTTCATATTTATAATGTCTTAATTTTTTATCATTTCAATATCATATAATTTATATTTATTTTATCCATTGAACAAATATAGTAAAACCCTTTTAGATATGAATAAATAAATACTAAAATAAGACATTTGATAATAAAAATTCATATTTTCCATTACGAACATCCATATGACCAGATAAACTCTTTTATTTGGACTTATTTATTTTCTTATTACACAATAAATTAAAAAATAACACAAATTTAAGGATTTAAAAATGGACTCCATCCACCTAAAAATTTGGTTATGGTATAAATCCACCATTAGATTTTGAGTGGGGACTACTGGAATATAATGGTGATGGTTTTTTTATAAATAAAGAAACATATTTTTCATTAATCAATAATACATAATTTATTTGTTTTACTTCACACCATAACATAGTTCTTTATGAAGTGTATTTATATGTATATCTTTATGAATCAAGAGGAGATTTGTTAATCTATTCTATGGTCTATTATAGAATTCCCATAAAAAATATGACTATTAGTATCTAAAATCATGATTTAAAAACCATATATTTATGATTCCCTATTTTAAATAAATGTTTCAATGTTCAATTTTTTAAAATCATGATGTGATTTTTATAATTTCAATGAAACCATGACCAATAGTTATGGAATGATTTATTGAATTTTTCCGAACTATGAATTCTATTTTATAAAATAAAACAATTTTTTTGTAAATATCAATTATCAAAAAATATTTATTTATAATATTTAAATTATTTGTTATGAAACATATTCTGAAACCAATGTTGAGTTTTAATATAGACAACCTTTTTCCAAATGCACGAAAAATTATCCACTAAAACATCTTTTGGACGAAGATCTAATTATTTATTTCAATTGAATATAAAAAAAAATAAAAATATTACGTCACAAATTCATGTTGACCATCCATGATCATCTACATGAGCTTGATAGAGATATCCCATTTTTGGAAAAAGTGTCCCAACTCCAAGGGTATCCATGGATTTTACGAATCAAAAAAAATTTAGGTAAGATTCCATCTCTTTTTATGACGTACTAGAACATTTGATTAATGAGAAAAATAAAATGAATGAGACATTATATTTGTACTTTGCGATTCTAGAATGTATAATATTTTCTTTTCTTACAAAATCATATTATAATAATTAATGATGTTACATGAATAATCCATAATGTAAAAAATTTCATAAATATTAAAATTATATATTATTTCACAATTCCAATGAATTTTAAAATGATTAAACAATGAAACACAATATAAATGGTTTTAAATTATGGCCGAAACTGAAATCTAAACATTTAACACATAAAATTTTGAAAAATAATTTAAGGATCATACAAAGATGATAAAACCCTTCATGAAATCATTATATTGAAAAATAATTTTCCCTTCATTATTGTATATTGCATAAAGTTTTCTATTAACAAAATCATGATATAGTAACATTCACCAGGACATTGTTTATTCCAAAAAAAACCATGACATCAAGAACATTATCCTATAATGGTGTTTAATCAGTTTATATATCTATTATATAGCTCATACATGGGATATTATTGATGGATTTATTTTTAAAGTAATCTAGAGGGAACATAAATCATATTCTGGTATAGAAGTGTTTTTTTTATATTGGAACTGTGTGACATGATTAATTTTATAAATTGTCTCATGTGGGACATTATCTCAGTACTTCCATGGATCATGTTAGGATATTATGGATTTTTGGTAGTGGAGGGGGAGGGGGTACACCCCTTTCTTAGGGGTTTGGGGCCTGATGTTTCTGAACAAAATAAATAAGGAACTCTAGTAAATCTGACCACTATAGAGGAGTCGACCAGATACACTATTGTGAGGCATTGTAACACTGTTGGCCACTTTTTGGTAATAAATAGTATTGTAATGAATTTTTTATTATTTATCTTGTTCTTGTGCTAGGTATTTTTTTATCCTATATTATAATTGTTTGTCTATGAAAATAGTAATATTCATTCATCTAAATTGTAGATGTAGATATTTCTAGAACTATATAATTTTTCTTTCCCTGTTTTATTTTTTATTTTTTTATTTTAAATCAGCAATCATTGGTTCTTCTATCATTTTGGTGATTTAATTATAAATTAATTCACAGAAAACACTAAAATGATCATACCATGTGACGTATAAACTAATGTTTCTATGAGAGATGATGCTTGAAGAAGAGTGTGGAATAAAGAATGGTGAGTTGATGAAAGAATGCATAAAACATGTGAATTTAGTTTAATGGACCACATATTCAGTATTTGTTGAAATGAACATATGTTTTATTCCTAAAGTTGTTTTGTAAAACAAATAAATTAAATAGTAAAATACATTAGTTGTTTTCAATTTTATCGAAATGGATAGAGAATCATATTAAAATAATGATAATAAAATTTAATTATAATTATGATACATTTTTTTCTATAATTATTATTATTATAACATTATTCAATGCTGAAGAAAATGAAATTATCATAAAATAACTCAGTTAAGTGTTATACCATTTCATTGGAAAACCACATTTAGCATACACCTTCAACGTTCATGGTTGTTCTTGTGAGAAGAGAAGAACCAATAATACACAGTAAGTGATTGGGATGGTATTATAGTATGTATTTTATGATCTAATGTTATATTTTATTTACATATGTGATGATAGTAGTTTCCATTTAATTGTGAGGTAATGTGAAATGATGAAATTATTCATAAAATTTAAATTTTTAAAATTTCATACTCCTAAAAAAGATATTCTAAAATAATATAATCATAAACAAAATGTGATATGGGTTTAAATAAATTTATTACCATAGATTTATGACAATATTTAATTTCCATATCAAAAAAATAACCCTAATAAACCGATTTTATGCTTTAATGTAGCAATAATAATTTACCATAGATGCTAATAATTATGAAAAAAATTCAAATTGAACTCATTAATAAACATAAACAGTCATTTTCAAATGATTAAATCAATAAATAAATATTCTATATATAATATTATTTGAAATTATTTTAATTAATGGATTAAATTAGTATATGAAAAATTGTTTTTTGGAAAATAGAATTTTTTTTCCTAAATTTCTATTGTGCTGAACCCAACTACAATATTATTAACTATATAATATATTGAATTTATAATGGTAAAAATTTCACATTAATCCCAATAAGAACGGAAAAAATATTTTCAAAAAATCTGAAGAATTATAGTTTTTTAATAAATAGTATATTTCCTTATTATCGAAAAAATCAATATTTTATATAACGTATATATTATTCATAGATAGATATATTTTAAATTTTGATATTAAAATTTTAGTCAATTTTCTCAAATTAAATTACTATATTTTAAAATTTATAATTTAACATAAATTGTATAATATGTGCTAATAAAATTAGCAATAATAAACTATTTCTATTTTTAATATGATAATTAATTTAAAATTATTGTAATTTATATCAATCCATCGAGTATATTAATGAATAATAATAATATATGAAATTATTTTCTTATTAAAATTACATGGTTTGTGGCACTATTACTCTTTATAAAAATTTCATCATAAAAAATTTATTCACAACATAAACAGCTATGTATATTTAGACCTCATAAAAGAGTATCAATGCTGCTTCCTCAACCATATAATTATTCTACAAAACATTAACATTGTGAGTGAGATTATTATATAACACCCAATCTCCACGATCTTTGATATTTATTTGATTTTATATAGAAGTATGATCGTCATCCAATTGAATAACTTTATGGAAAATTAATGTGATCAACTAGGGTAATATTTCATTATTCAACACATCTTGTATTTGAGATATGGTCATAGTTGAGGAAATGTTGTAATTAATGAAAGAAATTATCTTAAAATTATCAAATATGCTATTAAAATGTTGTCAAAACATTTGTTAAATATTGGAATTTATGAAACGCTTCCTAGGGTTTATCTTAAAATACATTATCTCCTACAATAAATGAAATTTAATTCTACATATTATCTTGATAACACCTCATCTTCCATAGAGAATACATAAACTTCTACATAATCATTATTAACTTATATAAAATTTATTCTACCAATTATGGTTCCAATAAAATAAACAAACTAACATCATCATAACATGCTATTGGTTGGCATCACATTCCACACAAAGACCCATATAGAGAGATCCATACAATAGAATGAAAATTATAATTATATGGAATGTAAACCAATTAAATATATTGATCCCACCACCCTTGATTATATTATGATAAACCAATAATAATATATTAAAAAGTATAAATATTTCACATTGAGTATCTATCATATTGATAATGAGAAGTTATATGAAAATAATATTAAATACCCAATGAAAATTTAATTCTATTAAAAAATATTAGTAATTTTAGAATCACGATCAGAAACATTGGGAGGGGTACTCCAAGTAATCTTGATATCCCTTTAAGAAGTTGTGTATACAATTAATCTAAATACCCACTATATCATATTAGAATAATATATTCTTATTTATTTAATCATTCTATTGTAACAAAAGTTACCTTAATAATGCAATAAGTATTTTTTATCTCATAAAAAGTATATGGAAATATTATCCATTATTTATTTTGGAACTAGAAACTGTTGAAGAAACCTCTTTTTAGTTGTTTCTCAAAATTAACTTATTATAAATACAACAAATTGATATTAAATTTAGAAATATATTTCTATTTCCATAAAAATTATAATATTAGAATTGGTATCCATATATTTTTGTTAATTTTTATAGAACATAAAATGATGGGAAATAAGTTACACTCAATAGTTCCATCATTTTCTGTAGATCAATAGTAGAAAAAAATCATTTCAAATCATAAAACAACCTCATTTTCATTAATAACTTTTAGAAAGATACCCTTCTTAAAATCTATATTTTTTTGTGAAAAGCACCATCATTCTACAAAAATACTAACTTATTATTAACTATAATTATTGTGTGGGTACCTAATTTGAAAGAGAGTTAGTTATTGAAATAACTTTTCATCAGAAAAAATTCCATAAATCATAAACCAAATGATCATTATCCAATTGAATCACGATTATTGATTAATTATCATTTTAACTCAATCAGTTAACTGCCTTATTTTATTTATCTATAGGAATGTAAAATTTAAATTTATAATCATTTATTAGTTACAAAATATTATATCTACCTCAATATAAACTAAATTAGAGTGATTATATAATTTTAAAAAATATTTCATTATATATTTCCCATTTTACAACATATAAAATAATCCTATCAGTTTTAATGAAAAAATAATCCACTAAAGTAGTTTTAATTAATGTCAAGAATATTAAATTACCCAATCATCAGGAAACAAGACACAACCACGTCCATTAAAATTATTTTTGATATAAGTACCAAATTCACAAATCCTAATTGGGATGGTTAACACTATATCATTAATCAATATACTTTATAATTAATTGGAATGTGCATCACAAATAATTTCCTTGATATATTTTTCTTATTTTATATTTTACATTTTTATTGGGATAGATAATTGATTTTTCTTAAATAATACATCTTTTATAACATGATAATCCATGAAAATTTAAATATGTGAGAAATTATTTTTCATTGGAAAATATTCACTACCTTATTTATACATTTATCAATTGTTATTATATCTTTAAGTGAAATTGGCAAAAATAATGTGATATTTTGAAATAAATATAAATTTTATAGTATTTTCATATGAATTATTCCATTTTAAATTAATCATAAAAATCCTTTTATTGTTCGAAAGTTCCATGTAAAATTTAAATAAAATCAAAAATCAAAAATATAAACCAACAAAATATTAATCCAAATAATCACTAAAACATATCTTGAAAAAATAAATAAATTAAAGGATCCATTCCCCATTTTCAAAGACATGATATAAAACACATAGTCAGTATACCTTGTATAAATGATTTCTTAAGAATGTCATCCTCATCCAATTTTATTTGGTGATACTATGAACTACGATCAATATATAGAATACATTAATCCACAGTGATTTGATTAAACAATTAATTAATAGGAGTCAATTAATACATGTTCATAATTGTGAAGTTATTGTGTCCTCCATAATCAATTAAATGTCTCATTGAAATATCCTTCTTCTAATTTATAAAAATAGTTGATTGCTATGTTTATGTGATAAAATCAATGAATACCTTATCAAGAAATATTTTATATACATTATAATTTAAAATAACTATAATGGATATATTGGATAAGGGGTTATTGAAATTCACATATCCAATAATACTGAGTGAACAGTGATTTCAAACTCTTTACCAGAAATATCGCTTGGAAAATGACTAAAAATTATTAATAAATTGTTTTACTACTTAAATATCACTATTCAATAGAATTTTTTTTATTTTAATAACATGAACTGTATAACACAATTTACAATCATCAATAAATAATTAGTGTCATGATATCATATAATCATTATAAACACATTCTAATTAAACCAATTGTCACAATCTGACAATTGAATTTAACTTCCTTAAATCTACATATATATTAGTTTTCTAAACAGAAATCAAATAAAAACCCACTTTAACATCAAATTCATGCGTGAGATGGATACTAATATTTTTAAGAAAAATAATTCAATACATAATCATAGTATGATCTATAAAAATATTTATATGTTAAATATTTCTGATATGAGTTTTTATACAATTAACATTATTAATTTGTCAAATTGGTATTTTAATTATACTATTTAATATTCTAGAAATACTAGAAGGTATAGAAAAAATTTAAATAATAATTGTCCTTAATCTGGGTAAAAAAGAATTGTCTAATTTTCACCAATTCATTACATGTCTTATATTTCATAATTTAGTCACGAAAAACATTTCTTCACCATTCTACTTATATACATTAAATATTTACATCCATCATGAATATCGTCAAATATATATATTTATAGATGACCATGTCCTTACAACATTAACACTTTACTGCATAATTTAATTTAATGGTTTGACCATTACCATTACCATTTCCCTTGATGAAAAAAATATAAACCCCAACAAAACAAACTTTTAATACATACTAGTTTTCCTCAAATAATTATTACCCATATAATGCAACATGTACTCTATAATGTCTTTATTGTTGAAAAAGATTAAAAAAACTATGTTTATACCTTCCCATCACATCACATAATTTATTGTTGATTTAAATTTATTGAGGGGATAATTTTTCCTATTAACATTATTTAAATATATATATAATCATTTCAACTTTTTTTTCAGGAAAAAATATATTATTTAGTGAAATCTTGTAAAATTTTGTTCTATTATCTTCATTGGAAGTAAAATATCCATACTCTATTTTCATTATTTATGAAAATTTAATTTATAACCAAACACTAAAAACTAGTGTAAAATACATTAGTATGATAAAAAATATTATAATAATGTATAATTTATGGAATCAATATAATTTTATTCCTTTATATTCTTAAAAAATTACAACCATATATCTTTTTCACATTCAAAATTATATATCTAAATAAAAACCTTTGTATGATAAGAACCACCCAAAATATGTAATATAGTTTCATGACAAGGATCTATCCTTAGACTACCACTTGGTCTAACATTCCACCAAATGTTGAAATGTGATATTTCATCAATTACTCCACTATAGACATGTTCCACAATAGATATTTTGGATTCTAAGTTTCATGCATAAAAAATTTTATATCGTACAACAATACAGTTAAAACAAAAAAACATCACATGTAAAAATCAATCCAATAAAGGTTTGTGAATTTGAAGGATATTATCTACACAATGAACTTATACATCATTCACCTCTTGTAAAAATCCAAACATTGGATTACCTGAATCATAACCCAGGTTGGATTACCACAATCCCCCAAGAAATCCACCCCAATTTTTAGAGGATTCTGGCTAGTACGGGGTATCTAAAAAGAGTACTCTGGAAACTATTCCATATTTTAAGAGTAAAATAACAATGGAATATTGAAATCTCATACATATGGTTGAACATCATTATATTCATAATAAATAACTAAAATTGAATCATAAAATAATAAGTGAAATGAAACATACATTTATATAAACTCAAAGCATGAAAAACTTACAAAAAATGTTATCCCACTAGGATAACAACATATACATAATAAACAGCTGAAATTAGGTACAATATACTTTACATCCAACATTGAGTCTTACCACATACCCAATCAACAAGATTCTCATGATCCACTAGCCAGGTCCTAATACTCTATATGATGGAATCTTTATAATTAAACAACACTAGAACCTTGGCCCATCCAACACACATCATGTGCTCCAACATAAAGGCATGCATCAAGTCTATATTCACACAGTGGTCCACATATAGGCGGTGAAAAATAAATCTTAGTAGTCATCCCACAATATGGAATATATAGTTTTGGTTATCAATAATTTCATAAAATCAGTATATTACTAGTATAGATAAAATCTAACAATAGCTAGAATAAAATAGAATCATCATAAAAGGGGAAAAATTATTCCAGAAAATAAAAAACTAATGGTTATTTCCTTACTCTTATGTTAAGAATACACCCACTCTGGCCATCGCAACATGATTTCTAACATGTGGATCACCCATCCACAAAACAACCTAAACCATTGTTAGATAAATATAAGATATAGATGACACAAGACTATGATGGAATAAATGTTGTACACTGTGTAATAACATTAAGAATCTATATGATCAAGTACATCTACCATGATTGCAAACTCCAAAAGAATTAATTGAATTAGTGATACAAACATGTAGTTTACAACATGTAGAAACATATCATTGTTTAAGGTGATACATAATTAATTAAGAACTAGTTATGGACACATCAAAGGATTTTTCTATACCACTAACCCATGACTGAAATATATATATAGACTATATAGAACACATACCACTATGATAGTATTAAAACCAACACCTTGTGTTCCTAAACACCTTTCAGTCCAAAAAATAATTCTATTTAGGGTGTCACACTAATCTAGATGGGGGTTTTCCATATAAAAAATAACCAATTACCTACCTACGATTCTCTAACCATATCCAATACATGGAGTATAAAACTAGATTATAACATAGGGGAAAATCCTAGTCCAATATATTAATCATTTAAATACTCAAAATAAATTTATGAATACTGAATGGAACCAACTGATAATGAAAAACGATATCTTATTTTTGGACGATCCATCCTCTACACGGGTATCCAAATAATCCAATAAGAAGAATTGATCAACTCATGGAAAATAAACCTTGGGCCTCTCTCAACACACTAGATATCATCATCCTAATATATCCATCCCAATTTATCATTGACCTACCATAGGGAGAATCATGGTGCTCCCACAGAACATTAGGGAGACAGTGTAATGATATTAAATACTAGAGACTCTCTATTAACACAAATGGTCTTGTTCCTTTCCTGAAATGATATTCCCAAATAGACAAAAGGGAAATTAAACTATAAGGGCACCCTAAATGGGATCCACATTCACCTCCATAGTGATGGGAAACAGTGAAGGCAGAAACATTCCAAACAATCCTATGTGTCTTCCAACTGATCCATGTTCAATAATTCAGCCAAAGGGGAATCTTGGGAATGAGATCACGTAAAAGACATTTCACAATGGCCCTTATTACCACATAAAATATTGATCCTTTTAGGTAAAATCATTATAACTAAAACATCAGGAAAACACTAGAAAGGTAAACCTTAACTTACTTTCTCTAGAAACAATTCGTCGATGGGAACCAAATATCTTATAATGGAAGCCGAATCATCACCATGCAACATGGTCATCCTAAAATTCCTTCTATAGAAACCACTTATCATTTAGACTGAATCCATACCAATAGGGAAGACTCATACCCCTATCAAAATAATCTCAATATCTCAATATATCATTGATGTATACACCATTATACGAAATCAACTTTATCCTAAAGGGACACAAAACATTGGTCTCATCAAACACATAAACAAAACATCATCTTCATTATTCTCAATCAACAGGTCCTAACACATACCTAGAAATAATGATATCTTTTGTGATAGTATATGATTTATTCATTCAAAGTTAATCCAATAAAACCTCAATTATAACCCCTTGTACCACTCAATCTATCGGGTCAACAAGATCATCACCCTATCCTAGGCTAAAAATATCGAAACTGAACATCCAAGATGATTTGTAAGTATAACATCAAATATATACTCCTACAAAAATCTATCATCCATAAACATTATCTAGTCTTCTTGTAAATATTGAAATGATTCCATGATCATGATTTTGGAAAGAAATATTACTATTATGAACTACAAATAAGTGATATTTTGAATTTCAGGTGAAATAATAAAAGAAATTCCCACAGAACAAAATTTACAGAATTGGTTTTTTAAGAACACGATGTATATAACAATTGGTCCTCCAAATTGGTTTGTCTTATATCACATTGAATATAATGTTCTAATGTAATTTTTTAGTACTAGGTACACAATGTATTTCCCAACACTAGTAAATTTCTATATACCTATATCCCAATTGGTGTGCACCCTGCCAATGTATAGGTTGTTCATAGCTCGTATATGTTGTGTAACCCAACAAGGGGTACCTTTATATGAACCATAATATGTACGCCACTAAGAAATGTTTTCCAAAATTGTATTCACTGCACATAAGGACATGTTATGTATTCTAAATGGAAATGTGTCCCCACACATAATGATTAAATTAGTATATGATAAAAATACCAAACAAATTAAAGATAATTTAATACTATGTATATGTCATGTAGTCCCAAAAAAAACTTCTGTAAATAATATGTACACATGTAATGTGTTATTTGAACCAAAAGTTGTGTATATGAGTAATCCAGAATCGAAAATACTTAAAATATCCAGAAATCCCTGATTTCTCCACACAATCAACAGGTTAACAACCATAGGGACCCCAAACACCAATAAAAAGCAATAAATATAGTAAACCACTATTACTTTATGATATTCATCATAAAAATTAGTGGTACTAAATCTGGGTAGAAACTGCAAAACATTGACATTTCATTCTTAAAATTCACCCATAGAGAATCGATTTTTAATTTTAATATCTCTATAGAGGCACCTCCCCCTTCCCTCCCACATTTATTGCATTCTACCTACCTTGATCAAAAGTTACAAAAGTGTAATCCCAAGTGCGTGTATGGATGATTGAAAGGTAGAAATTTGGATATAAAAAAGAAATAAATTAAGGGAATAAAAAAAGGAAATGAAAACACATTGTAGCCCAACTCTATCACCTAATATAATATTATTCCTCACCATGGAAAAACGTCAATTTTAGACTAATCCAAGAAGGAATATTCTCAATTTAATTAACTCTCTAATAACATGACCAAATGTAAATGTGTGAAGCAATTATTATCTAAATTATTATTAATTATATATTCCATGAAAATTATAATGACACATACTTTAATTAAAATATATCATATATTAAGCACCTTATTTATGTACAAACATATTGGATGGAAATATTTTCTGAGATAATAATCCAAGAGAATTTTCCATTTCCCCAATGAAAACTCTTTATAAAATGATCATTATAATGTACCGTAATTTTAAAAACTCATGATGACACAGATCATCATAAAATTACCACCACAAACGATTCTCCCCCCATGAAGTATGAATGGGAATAATGAAACCATTATCCCCCCAATGCACTAGTGTAACCAATGCTATCAGGAATGTCTAATGATTAGTCTTATAGTTCCAAAAAAACATTATTGACGTTAGAGATGTTCAAAATTCATCAATCTAATTATCGACATTATAGGATTATCTATTTATCACTACACTTACCGAATAGAGAACATCACAGCCCATGTTATATCCATCACATAATGAAAGGGATATAAGTAGACAATATACAAAAATAAAATGAGCACCAGCATGAAAAAGCCAAAAATATTACCCATAAAAACAATATAATCATGGATCATAAATACCAAGGTATATTAGTTTACTCCCCATAGAAAGGAAATCCTTAAATATATATTAAAATTAAAGTGTGAATCGTGATCACATGGGAATGTTAATAATAATAAGAGGCTAACACACCTAAGATAGTTGATCATATTCATTATGAAGGATAGTTCAAAATATTAAGATTCCCTAAAAAACACTTCTTCACCTTATATGAATATAATTCATTCCATTTTCACACACATGAAAACCCACCACTAAAGAATTTATCCAAGGGGATTAACATCTAACAAGGATTCCAGTATACCCCCAAATTTGAAAAAAATGAATATGGGTAGGGGTCCAACCAAATATTCCCTCTCATGATATCCATGATATATTTTTTACTCCCATAGATCCACATATCAATCATCCATACTCCTCATTGCAAGAAAAATCATGGATAGCGAAGACCTCCACATCCATATAAAGTGAAAAAAATATTTTCCACCCTAGCCATCAGTAATATCATGCACACAACCCCACCACATGACATGATACAAAATATCTGACAAGATTAGTTCCCTCCCATAGATAAAAACCATAGGGTATCAATGAAACCACATACATAGGGTAACTAAATTCCAATAAAAATAACTCTTAGTCACCCATCCCCTCATAGAATAACTAACAAGGAACTCAAATCCCATTATCATCACACAAGGGTACCCATGCATTCTACAATGAATGGGGTATATCTCCATAACTAAAAAAAATCACCCCATTATCCAAAATGTCTTTCCTAATAAAAAGATGATATACCTGTGATTCATTTGAGAAAAATTCATCCATGTACATAAATGAGAAAATGGTGTATGGAGAGTTTTTGATAATTAAAATAACTCAATGGCCATAATCAACAAAACAAAACATATAATAATATGTAATATAAATCTTACAATCCTATAATGATGTATAAAAAATTCTGACCTTCACATAGTCCAAAAGATAATTATCAAAATAAACCAATAATATTCAAATCCAATTCTGTCCCACAGAGTATATTTAATCTACTATTTGAAAATATAGTGTTGAAATCCCATTCAATTGAATTATGGAAATATTATCAAATATTGTTTTAGGAAAATATATTATGGCATCCATCATATATTTTAACACATTTATATATTAAATTATTACCAATCCCAAAATCTAGAAACCAATTATCTAGTTCTATTTTGTAACGCACCTAACCCTCTTGAACTGACATGTGTTCCAATCAAGCATACCAAAAGGCCTCAAGCAATCCTTTTACATTTTCAAAGTATGATGATCGGTGAAATGGTCTAAATGGTGTGGTTGGGAGAAAATATCCTATTTTATAACTGAAATAACATCATAAAATAACATAAAATATAACCATGGATGAACATTAAAGTACACATAATAAAAACATTAACACAGACATGTTATGGTAAAAGAAATGTTGAATATACTAATAGAAAACGAATTAAATAAAAACTTACCACAATTTTCCACCAACTATATTCAACACATATAAAAAATAAAAAATTGAAAATAAATACAACAGGATCTACTTCCAACATAATTTCGAATTACAATCGAGTTATACACGACTCTCTAGTTTTAACATCTAGATCATAAAATTCAACATGAGAATCTACACTCAAACAAGTAACAAAAAGTGTTTTCACCATCTAGTGTAACGCTTGTGCTACAAAATGAATATTGCGTTCCATTATACACATACACAATGGTTTACATATATGTTTTGAGAAAGAAATATCTTTGGGGATCCCCCAACTACAATACTACAATTTACTATCATAAAATGTGCATGCTCTTATTTTTTGTATCGCCTTGATAAATATTAATAAAATATATGAAAAAAACTAAATCTTCTTAAAAGGGGATTAATAAAAAAACAACCATGATTTGACTATAGATATATACCCGAATCAAATATACCACCACTTTTTCACCCACAAGTGGATTAATGTCATCTTGTTCACCTAACAACATAAAAATGAACAATCATCAAAATATACATTATATATCCATTTAATATGAATGAGATGGAATGAATGAATGATCCTAAGGATTAAGAATAATATTTCACATTGAAAGGTGAATCTACTCAACCTTATGACTCCAATAGAACAATCTAATGTGTTTGAAATATCATTTTGGTTGATAGATCTTAAGAACCTATCGGTCCCAATAATCCTACATAATGATTCAAGAATCAATGTATTTACAAAAAATGGATTCCAATATACTATAATCAATATCTACAATTAATACCATTACCCGTCAATGAAACAGACATCCATGACTATTAGAAAAACAATAATGTGAGTGCCTTGACATCTAATGATCAAATATCCACCTTATTCTAAGATTATAAATAAAATACATCTGGGTTTCACTCATCCAAATATTTTGTTTTCTCCCTACATACAAATAAAAATAGTTATCCAACTGAAATGAGAATAAGAACAAAACACATAGTCCATAATAAATGCCTGATATATTATGTATGTCATCTTGAATCCATTATCCTTTGAAGAGATATCAATGAATGAAATTGTCCAAAGGCCATCCAAACATGGATGATCATACCTTAAACCCATAATCAAAAATCCTAATCATGTAGAACTGATCAAATCTCATACTCTATTCATGGGGGATTTCATAGAATCCATGATCTTAGTATCCAAAAATAGCCAAAAAATTTTGTCAACAACCCACCATAGGTCCCAAAAAAACTAAGGGCTCTAGTGACCCCTAGGGTCACAACATAATGAAATTATCATATATGGACTCCCCTATTGAAAAACCACTATCTTAGTCCACTCTTGTCTAATTTTCCAAAAAATACACAAAAGACATATTTTGAGTAGGAAAACCTATAATTTGTTCCTCTATCTCAATAAAAATATTGAGTAATTCCCATTGAAGAATCATCTATAGCATCCCTCAATGGACTACCACTAATTGTAAAATAATTAATCACCCAACCTGAAATCTAGGGAACAATAATTAAAAATTGGGAACACTAATTGGTACTCATTAAAACCTCAATGTTGGATCATATAAGGTCTATTTATTTTATGTGAAACCTCTAGGTGAATTAAAAAAGGAAATCCATAGATTGATATCTCAACAACAAACACATACATGAGAAATAAATAACCCCAAATGGAAGCCCAATAATCACTATACCACATGATATTCCTCAAATACCCACTACAGTAACCAATAATTAGATCATGATAAAATATCCCACAAGGGAATCTTTAATATTCCCTCACACTACTCACAATTATTCAATGAAATGTAGCTACAACAGCCATCCCATTACATCAACCCGATTAAAAGTCTATAATATATAGGGTCCCCTAAAATCATAAAGATAAACCTTATATTTCCTAATCTCATGTAAACAATACTATCATGCTGTCATAAAAATGATATGAACATAAATAGGGAATGTTCTTGAATTCATAGATCCACAAGAAGATTCCTCAAAACATATAACCATATAAGAATAGATATGGGAGATCCCTATGAACACAACTATCACCCCCAGCCTTGCATCTCACAACCCAACCCCTTCAAGATTCTAAAACCAATTTGTTGGGCGGAGAAAAGGAGAAGTGATGGCAAGAGGGGGGTGAATTTCCTTTTAAAAAATGATTAACAAATTAAAATCAAAGTTGAAAGTGCAGCGGAAATAAAAGAGGCAAGACACGCAATTGATAACGGAGTTCGGCCTAAAACCCGGCCTACGTCTCCGCTCCCAACTCAACCGTTGAGAGATTTACTACCGCTTGATTTTCAATGGTTGTAGCAAGAAACTCACTAGCCTTTTTACAGGTGAAGGCTAGCTCACCTATTACAGCTTTCTTTTTAATGGTTTGAGCAAGAAACCCACTAGCCTTTTTACGGGTGAAGGCTAGCTCACCTTTAACTCAAGCCTTTTAAAAGGAAAGGCTTGACTAACCTCTTCACACCTTAAAGGTGATGTGAAAACCCAAAAGAAAGGATGAGAGAAAGAGATGGGGTTTGTAGGCACAAACCCAAAATGATGCTCAAAATAAATAAAGCAATAAAAACCGTAATGGGGAAGTCATGGGCGCCAATGGATTGATGGAGCTGATGAAGGGCACTCCCAAGCTTCTTTGGAGGTGCTCCTTGGATGTGGAAGTGTGTTGGAGCTAGTGGGGTTCCCTTGGAGGAATCCGCCGGAGGTTCGCCAAATGATGGGAAATGTGTCCGTTGGCTTCTCAATAGTTCCGGCTATGTTCCTTAGGCTTCCGGGGGATCAAGGTCCTTTATTTATAGAGGGGGAACCCTCATATGGCCGTTGGAGGCCTTTGGAGCCGTTGGAGAGGCTTTCGGAGCCGTTGGGAGGCAAGTGGACAGGCTGGTCAAAAGCCCAACGGCTAGTTTGACTGGCTCCACCGGCTGACCGGTACAGATCCACCGGTTGGCCGGTGTGTGCAAAATGGAAGAGGGCTCGGGCTCAGGCTCCACCGTCTGGCCGGTGAGCAGGCCACCGGTTGGCCGGTGCTGAGGCAGTAGCAACCACTGTGCTGGCTGGGTGCCACCGGCTGGCCGGTGATGAGGCCACCAGTTGGCCGGTGAGGAGGCAGTAGCAACCTCTTCTTTCTGGGTGCCACCGGCTGGCCGCTGGTGTGACACCGGTTGGCCGGTGGTCTGGACAGAAGGATGCCTTCTGTCCAGGCCTCCATCGGCTGGCCGGTGCTGATCCACCGGTTGTCCGGTGCACATGAAAACAGTGCACTTTGCTCCTTTCTTGGCTTCAGCTTGCTTGGCCCAATTCCTTGGTAACCTGAAATGATTCCTATCATCCAAAAACACTTGAAAGAGGATTAGATAAAAAGAAAAGTGATTGTGATCATGAAAATCAAACCACGAGGGGTACGAGAGGTACAACAATCTCCCCCTATTTTGATGATCACAATCACCAAAACAAGCAATGTAAAAAATGAAATGAAAAGCATGCTTTAAAATATTTCTCCCCCAATCAACCAAGAATTTCTCCCCCTTTGTGATTATCAAAATAGCACGGGGCATAAAACATTATTGTGGGAAAAAAATATTTTAAACCAATTGAAATTTTTGAAATTTGAATTGAAAGTTTTGAATCAGAAATTTGAAATGAAAGTTTTGAATGAAAAATTGATTAACAGTTTGAATTGATAGTTTTGAAAAGAAAATTGAATAAAACTTTGAATTGAATATTTTGAAATGAAAATTTTGATACCAAGTGTTGAAATTGAAAGTTTGAATTGAAAATTTTGAAATTGAAAATCAAAAGGGCTTAAACGATCCTAACTCCCCCTAAATAAAAACAACAAAACTCCAGGGAGAGGATTATCAAACCGAGACAAATTTTGGCCCGGAGAGACTCGCTAAAAGGGATTTTTCAATCCATACTTGTCTAGTGGCGGGTCTTCTCCTATAAAATTCATCGTTAAGGAAAATGGTTTTGGGCCTACCATACCGGGCATTTTTGCAATTGCACTCATAGATTAAGTGCCCGGGTTTTTTACAATAATTGCAAAATTTGTTTTGAGAGCTCCCCCTTACAAAAATAGTAGGAGCATGGGAAGAGGAAGCTTGCTTGGAATAGCCAAGCCCTTCGGTGGTTCTAGATATGCGTTGGGAACCAAGTAATTTGGTCAGATTTTGTTCCCCTTGGGTGAACTTGGATAGGGATTCCCTTAAATCTTTGATGATTGATTCCATGGAATCAACATCGGGAAGATTTTGGATTTTGAGGGTCAACTCTTCCTTCTCTTTGAGAAGTTGTTCTTTTTCGGAAGAGAGTTTTTTGAAATTCTTTTTTAAAGAAACAAATTTGGAAGAATGTTCGTGAAAACCTTCCTCCAATTGATCTCTATCATGTTGGAGATCCTCATAGGATAAATGATTGAAAGAATTTGAATTTGAAGAACTATAGGATGAGGAGTCGGAAGAAGTTACCTCATGGAATGCCATTAGGCATTTATTACCGTTGTCGCTCGAGGAGGAGGAGGAGGATGTGGAGCTATCACTCCATGTAGACGCTTTGAAAGCCTTCTTTTTTTTCTTTTTCTTGGCCTTTTTCTTGTGGGATGGGCAATCGAGCTTGTCATCGCCTTTAGTACCTTCATGGGTTACTTCTAAAAGATTCCAGATATCATGAGAAGATGAGCAAGTAGAAATACGATTAAATTCCTTACGGTCTAACCCACAATGAAGAGCATTCATGGCTTTGCCATCTAGCTCAAAATTTTAAATGTCTTCAGGGGTCCATTTGGATTCATCGGAAGAAGAAAGTGAATAACCATGCATGACAATTTTAAAAATAGGATAACCAATGCTTTTAAGAAATGTGGTCATGCGGGTTTTCCAAAAAGAATAGTCGGTTCCGTCAAAAAATGGAGCACGACCCAAGGAATATCCTTCGGGGGCGAAAGAGGTTGAAGCCATCAAAAAAAGATCTTGAATTTGAAACTGGTTAGGGTATTACTCAAATTTTGCCTCTGATACCAATTGTTGGGCAGAGAAAAGGAGAAGTGATGGCAAGAGGGGGGGTGAATTGCCTTTTAAAAAATGATTAACAAATTAAAATCAAAGTTGAAAGTGCAGCGGAAATAAAAGAGGCAAGACACGCAATTGATAACGGAGTTCGGCCTAAAACCCGGCCTACGTCTCCGCTCCCAACTCAACCGTTGAGAGATTTACTACCGCTTGCTTTTCAATGGTTGTAGCAAGAAACCCACTATCCTTTTTACAGGTGAAGGATATATCACCTATTACAGCTTGCTTTTTAATGGTTTGAGCAAGAAACCCACTAGCCTTTTTACGGGGGAAGGCTAGCTCACCTTTGACTCAAGCCTTTTAAAAGGAAAGTCTTGACTAACCTCTTAACACCTTAAAGGTGATGTGAAAACCCAAAAGAAAGGATGAGAGAAAGAGATGGGGTTTGTAGGCACAAACCCAAAATGATGCTCAAAATAAATAAAGCAATAAAAACCGTAATGGGGAAGTCTTGGGCGCCAATGGATTGATGGAGCTGATAAAAGGCGCTCCCATGCTTCTTTGGAGGTGCTCCTTGGATGTGGAAGTGTGTTGGAGCAAGTGGGGTTCCCTTGGAGGAATCCACCGGAGGTTCGCCAAATGATGGGAAATGTGTCCGTTGGCTTATCAATAGTTCTGGCTATATTCCTTAGGCTTCCGGGGGATCAAGGTCCTTTATTTATAGAGGGGGAACCCTCATATGGCCATTGGAGGCCTTTGGAGCCGTTGGAGAGGCTTTTGGAGCCGTTGGGAGGCAAGTGGACAGGCTGGTCAAAAGCCCAACGGCTAGTTTGACTGGCTCCACCGGCTGACCGGTACAGATCCACCGGTTGGCCGGTGTGTGCAAAATGGAGGAGGGCTCGGGCTCAGGATCCACTGGCTGGCCGGTGAGCAGGCCACCGGTTGGCCGGTGCTGAGGCAGTAGCAACCACTGTGCTGGCTGGGTGCCACCGGCTGGCCGGTGATGAGGCAACCGGTTGGCCGGTGAGGAGGCAGTAGCAACCTCTTCTTTCTGGGTGCCACCGGCTGGCCGCTGGTGTGACACCGGTTGGCCGGTGGTCTGGACAGAAGGATGCCTTCTATCCAGGCCTCCATCGGCTGGCCGGTGCTGATCCACCGGTTGGCCGGTGCACACGAAAACAGTGTACTTTGCTCCTTTCTTGGCTTCAGCTTGCTTGGCCCAATTCCTTGGTAACCTGAAATGATTCCTTTCATCCAAAAACACTTGGAAGAGGATTAGATAAAAAGAAAAGTGATTGTGATCATGAAAATCAAACCACGAGGGGTACGAGAGGTACAACACAATTCTCATTGAAATAATCATATTGAACTATCTCAATCTAAAACACCATCCAAGATGCCTCCAAATATTTGATGGATTCCACTGTTATAATCTATCAAGAAAATGATAATAAAAGACTACATACATGTAAACTTCTCAATATATGGATAAAAAAAATGAAAAACTATACAGGGTTAGAAATCAAAATTTTGTATACATGAGGTACACATTAATTAACGCCAATGGTAATCCCTCTCCATGGACATCAATCTATTCTCTGTGTACATTTCAAAACTATACAATGTGTACCCCTAAATGGGTACCCCACATGTAACTTAGTCCCTACTCATCATATACCCTTATATCGTATACGTCATGAAGTAATATTACATGATTTGTAACCATGCAAGCGGTACATTACCATAATCTATAACACCACATGATTATAAAATATGTACCCCATATTCAATAGTTTATATGACAGGAAACACGAATCTTATGATAAAATAAAACACACCAATAAATTATGATATGTTTTTTAAATAATTTAAATATATTAAAAATATTTAATTTTTTGATATTCTTATTTCAATATGTGTTACACGATAAACTATTAATGGATTGGGTTAAACACAACACAAATTTGATCTTCTGATACATGCAACACCCCGACAAAACAAAATGAGAAATATTATTAAAATATTGTAAAATAATATAATATTTATAACTAAGTAGTTAAATTGGAGGTTATTAATACTATTATATATATTAATAAAATTATGTTTATCTTATATCTATATAAAATTTAAGAATCATTAACTAGAATAAAATATTTTTTCATTGACTATATTTGTCATAAAATAGATTTTTTTCATTATTTGCAAACATAACTAAAAATTAAATTGTTAACCATTCATAAAATTTACATTATAAGATTATCTTGAATTTTTAAATCATAATATAGAAATATACTTTAGTTTAATTTTATTGATTTTTTGAAAATATTTTATTTTTCATTGAATAGTGAGAAACAATGAATTTCAATTTAAAATATCCATTTGTATCAGATTTTGAATGATGGTAAATTATATTTGTAATTGATTTAAATGTGAAAAGTGTTAAATTATATATATGTGTATTATATTAATTTTAATTTAATATTATTCAATTCCAAATTTTGATTCAATAATACTGTATAAAGATAAGCATTTTATCTTTAAAAACCAACCCTATAATCATGTCTGTGAGATTAATTTTAAATAAAACACTTCTAATTATGTGAATTTTAATTGAAAATAATTTATTCAATATGGAGATTCATAATAATTTATAATTTCATATTATGTTAGATTAATTTTCTACAAAATTAATTATGAACGATGTAAGTATTAATTATTGCGGTTCAGGTAAAAATATACAAATTTGTGGTTAATTTTAAAGGATAATGGTTAAAAAGAAATTAAAAGAACTAAAACTAATATCGGTTAGATAAATTTATATTTATCCTTCCAATATTCTAGTATATATACATTGGTATGAATCTTTCCATGTGACTAACATAAGAATTTTCGAAACATTTGTGAAATTTTAATGTAATTTCCAAGACGGCGCCCTTTCCACAAAAATAAAATAGAACTACCTACAATAAATTATTCACACCACCAATGACCTTAAGAAAATATAATACCTTAAATATTGCTTCACTTGATTTTTTATCTATAGTATATAGGTTTGGATTCTACCAAAATACCATCCCTATTGTCCATAAGTGGAGATCTCAATGACGTTTATTATAAAGAGGGAAATTATCATAACAATGATCCTTTATTTTCATAGTTTCTTTCACATTCAATTATTTTGAAACACCATTGATATAATAACACAATTATATACAATAAAATTATTTGTTATTATGTATATGTAATTCCTTCTTTAATTCCATCAAATGGGTTATGAAATCATCATTTGTGTGTATTCTGGACTACTGTCTCTCGAACAGATGTCATTTGTTCATACATTACCACCACTCATGGTTGGACATAATATGGGATTCATACCTTCAATAATATATTTATTTAATAGTTATACTTATAAAAATATAATATGATATATAAAAAAACATTTCATGCCCTTGAATATGTGATAACGTTGCTCGTGTGTATGACGAACTACCATATCTCGAGGCAATGCGTTTCATTTTGCAATAACAATTTACATTAAATATAATGATGGTAAAATTAAAAAAAATATGATATATATGAGATGATAATTATATTTAAACTTAATATTTCTACCAGTTCTTTTCATTTCAAATCAGTAGTGGAAGAAAACGATCAATCATATATATATATATATAAACTACCATCGACGAAATGTGATGTGATGCATTCATAATTGGAAAATTTCATAAATGGGTCAATCAATATATTTAATGAGGAAATATTATATTTATAATATTAATATAATTCTATAAATTATGGATATATATTATATGAAATTGGAAATTTATTTTTATGACATAACTCACCTGAGAAAACATGGCAAGTAATTTCAAAAATAATGAAAATGTGATATATTATTATGATTGAAGTCTTAAATGTAATAAAGGAATAAATAAGATATAAAAATATTAAAATGGTTCTTTTTTTTGTCAATAAAATTCATAAAACCATTCTCACAGAAGTTTAATCCCATTGAAATATACGAATGCGTGACGTGGTGGATGTCATCTTAATTTCATTTTATCAAGCCACATTATAATTTCATATTCATAATTTATTTTATATGATCTGTATACATCCACATCGACATGTTATATAAGGATTACAGAATAATTAATAGTTTTATTAGAATCAAATTGACTTATTTCAACTTTGGGTATTCAAATTAAATGTTACAAAGTTATAAATAATTATATTACACATATTCATTCTATTGAGTTATATTTCTCATTCATTGTCTTTGAAATACTATTATTATTGGTGGAATGACATTTTAATGTCATTTTTTTTATTTAAAAATATTTTATGAGGAATTATTTTTCAAATATATATTAAATTCATCAACATATTCTCATTTCAAGGATATAATTATTTTAAATGGTTTATTTGAAAATATCATTCTAAAAGAACATGTTTCTAATTAAACATCTTTTGATGGATTTTTTGGCCTTTTTCTAAATAAACACATTTAATTTTATTATAATATTTTTATTGAATATATTTGCTAACTATATTACCACATCTAATATTTGGAACTTTTAATGTTTAGAAAATGTATTTATGAAATTCTAACTTCATTTCTCTCATAATTTATAAATATATTTTCATCTAAAATTTTGTTTTCCAAAAAGGTTTTCAAAACTTTTGTCAAACAATCAAAATTATTTTATTAAATAAATTTTCCCAAATTAATTATTGAATGTTCTTAAAAGAATATTTATATAATTTTGTAAACAATTCCCACTTGGCAATTACAGAAACTATTAATGGAATACTTGTTTTATCTTCAAAACATATAACTTTTAAAACCATTTTATAGTAAACATTAATATTTGTTAACATTAATGAATAAATTTAATTTCCCACCATCATTAACATCATTTAATAGGAAAACCCATTTTCATGTTAATGATAATCATTTTGAGAAAATGTTTTTAAAACATAATTTTTATGAAATAGACTTTCAAAATAAATTATTTTTAAAAAAATCGATAATAAAGATTAATGTAAGGACCTAGAAATTCCATATAATTTTTCAAATTATTTGGGATTATTTTGACGTCACAAAATCTGAAAGAATGTTATCTTGGGCCCTAGAGTGCCCATAATGATTCGTCGAAATGTTATTAAACATTAATTAGCACACATGAGTAGTTTTCCTAAAAGAGTGGAATAACTCTTAAATGGGTTCTTGTATCAGAAATATGAGGGAACCATAGTTTTTAGGATAGCAGGTTTACCCTAGGCATGACTAATGTTTTGTCGTTATATGCCTATGGTGAGAATACCCAAAAATGGAATAACTATAATTAAAATAATTAAATATTATTATTTTATTTTTAAAATGATTATAACTCATGAACTGTGACTCAGATTAAAAATCTGTGACCACGGTTGAGCTCGTGAGGGTATGATTTTTTAGGTATATACTATCATTGGTCAGGATGGGCCATCTATGGAAAAAAAATTTCCGTAAATAAAATAATTATGTAACAATTTTTTTGGTGCTGAATTTCCTAACATCTGAACGTTAACACAGATTGAAAATAAAAGAGTATCATTGACTTTGCTGGGGTATGTTCCCCTTAGTTGGAGCCTAACCTCTACTGGTGTATGTAAAGGGTGAATGTTAATAATTTGTTTATATATTTTTAAGGTACTTTTATTTAGTTCAAGAGCGGTATTTTAATATCTTTTGAACCAGTACTCAGATTAAAAATACTTGGGCACCATTGAATCCTTAGAGCCATGATTTTCATAAAATACGATTCACTTCATCTTTAGAATTCCAGGAGAGAACGATAGATATTGGGAATTTTATAGCGATAAAAAAATAACAATGTTATTTTATTTACCTCATTTATTTTCCTCCAACAGATAAGCGGTGGTGGCTGGACCAACGACCTGTCAAGCCATTAAATTCCTTGAGTCCCCAATTCATTGTAACAGTGCCATTGGAATTAATAATATTCCTTAATTTATTGAACCCCATTAATTCCATGTGCTTTACTCACCCATCCCCTCTTTTATTTATATAGAGCTCATGGTAGAGGATCATCACAACTTTACCAAGTGACGAAGATCGTGCAAATACCGTGATGCTAACAATTTAGAGGATGGGACAGGTTCTAGCGATCGATGAAGAGCTCCAAAGAATAACTAACATATGTATACAAAGAAGGTGTCCCATTGATCGTCTTCGGAGAACATCTTTTCTAGTTGGGGGGTCTATTTTGAAATTTTTCTTTGATAAATTAAATCCTCTTCCACTTTCTATCACCATAATGCGGAGGATACGGGCCAAACAGACAAGGGTCGGACCCTCTTCCTCTTCTTTCTTGAAATGAACCTTGGGGAAAAATCATAAACCTGATGGAGACACAAAATGGATGGTAACGCTATGACGGTGGAAGAACAGAAGAGCCGTAGACCCAGACGACAACAATATTCGACACTGGAGCACATTCGGTGACCCACAAAAGAATCTATTAGTGAAAATTTTCGGAGGCGGCTCGTGGTGGCCGGAGGAGACCCACGGAAACCAGCTGTTTGGCAGTGGAATGTGGAGCATGAAGATGTACTGCAGCAACCAAAGGTGGTCAGCCCAAGATGGCCATGTGGGACAAGTGAAGTGCACGGTTGTGTAGCTGGAAAAATAGTTCATGGACATCAGACCTTGTTAGGAAAAAGTTGTGCTCCACGCCACGTTGGAAACGCCTGATCCGCCAAATGGCCGACTGGTTAATAGCGGTGGTGCAGCGCCCCACTAGCTGGTGAACCCTCCCCCCATGCGTGGGGCATACGGGGAAAAATGGCTTTCTTAGGGTGTACCAACCTGGCGTGCGCCGACCGAGAAGGCCAGGACAGACCAGTTTCCTGGTGGTCCATTTCGGGTAGGCAGGACCAACCGCCTCCTGGACCTGCGAATTGAACCAGGATGACCATGAAGAGCTAGACCCAGTAAACTAGCCTTACCATTAGTTGGTCTTACCCGAGCAGGGTCAAGTGGAAACTAATTCCCATTCTGTCGGGTCGTCCTGACCTAGTCAGACTGAGCCCAGACCCAACCGGTTGAGCAAGGCTAACTAAGGAGCGACCACCCTTGTTTCACCGAAAGAGGTGTAACTTGAGAACCAGGTGTCCATTTGACAAACTGTCCACAGTAACAGAATCCTTATGATGAGGCGGACCTTTTTGTATACTCCACTTGAGTTTTGAGGAATTTTGGAGTGTGGCCAAGTTGGATAGAATTCTAATATAATCGGGGACTCGGAACTAAAATTATTATAAGGTATAGACTCGGCGTATGGTTGACACGCCGTTCATCACGTTGGAACCAATATGGCACGGTGGTTCTTTGGTATACATCTTCATGGAACATCATTGAGGTTTAGGTACAACTAAATTCTTTAGCATAGTTTCTTACAGAATCAAACATGCTATGAGTGGAAATGAAGTGGCTGGCAGCGGGGCATATGTTGGAGAAAAATAATTTAGAGGATAGTATAGAGCGATATGGTGTTGGTCAACACTGATCATATGTGTGTTAGATCTTTTGTGGGTCAATTATCATCAATCCTATGTGGGTTAGTGCATACCGATCTTGTGTGGGTCGGATCCTATGTGGTTCATTGCGGGGGGTAGTACCTATTGACCTTGTGTGGGTCAGACTCTATATTATTAGAAAAAGTGCCTCTCGACAGAATAAGATGATCTAACTTCTCGAATAATCATTTGTACTTGTTTTCCATAGTTAAATATATGGTGTGAGTTGATTATTTTACATTCTTGGTGTTTCATTTATGGTACCATTACCATTGTGGTGTTATCTTCATGGTGATACCTGTGTGGTAGTATTACATTTGTGGTTCTATCTTCATGGTGATACTAGTGTGGTACTTTTACCTACATGGTGTTATCTTCGTGGTGATACCTGTGTGGTACTTTTACCTTCGTGGTGTTTTCTTTAGGGTGATACATGTGTGGTACTTTTACCTTCATGGTGTTAGCTTCGTGGTGTTATCTATGTGGTAAATTTACCTTCATGGTGTTACCCTTCTGTTATTCATCTATCATGTATGAGACCAGTATATTTTGATAACTTAAGTGTATGTATGGGAAAATACCTATGTAGAGTAGATGAATCCTTCAGGATTTTTGATTGAGGTATTAATTTGTGTTTATTCCTTTTTAGAACTCTTTGAGACCATTGGGGGTCTCGAGTTCCCTACTAAGTATTTTTATACTCACCCCTGTATAGGTTATGCCCACACCTTGTTTTTGAGTCTTGTGTAGATGACATACAGTTTTGATCGTGGCTGTGGGATCCAGGATGGGATGGTTCTCATTGGTGGACCATATGACCTGATGTGACAATGTTACAGTTGATTTTGTGTTGTACCTACCCTTTATGTGTGGTCCATGGTGGAAGTTTAATGAGTTGTTTTCTCTTTGAGTTGTAGTTTCACTTTTTGGTAGGGCATGTATTCTACCCCCTTTACATTCAATACACCTTTTTACTACAAGAGTTTACATTGTCGTAGATTCTTGTAGTTTTCTCAGTTTGTGTTTATAAACAGGAATAAAGGCAATGCCTTCCTGTTTTAGGGAAACGCACTTCCGGTGCTAGTCACCAACCCCTGGCCTATGGAAGGCAAGTTTGTTTTAGTCATGAAATGGGCCCCAAGGGATGGGTTGTGACAAACTGATATCAGAGGATTCGGTTCTACAGAAGAACATAGACTCTAATATTCAATATGTGGCAATAGTTTGAAGTTTTATGAGTGTGTTTATCAGTTTGGGTAATCCAGTATTCGTGCTGCGGCCGACGTATCCATACACCAGGACCCGGAATTCTGATTTCTAACTAAGTGCACGAAAACACTGATTACTTATGTTTTTTAAATAATTTTTTTTTCTTATGATTTCTTTTAGTTAACTCACAAGGTATAACTTAATGATTTTGATGAACCTATTACATATAAGGATGTGGTTGTGTGGACAACCATATAGGATTCCAAAAAGAGTACACGATAACAGCCAAACCGGCAATGAGGCTTTGGTGTAGGGCCCTCTTACATAGTTACCACATTCGAGTGGTGCACTAGCAGCACCACCACCTGATGGGTAGTGGATGATACTAGTGGACCACTCATTTTGACTGAGCACATTGCACGAGTTTTAATGGAAGAGGTTTTCAAGGTTTTGAGGCGAGATAGATACTGAGGAAGCAAAAAACTAGCAGTATGCTGTGGATATTGTTTTCCACCATGTAGAGACACTAGAAGATCATATAGAGATCCTAGATACTAGTATTTACCAATGAGTGACCATGAGGATGGTCAGCATAGTGACGAGGCTTCGATACGTGGACGGTTTTCTGATATGGTACCTCCAGGTAGTGTGCAAGCTATATAAATGCATGTTGGTCAGCGATAACAACAAATGTAGTTTTAGTGCCTTATAAGCATTTTAGCATCAAATACCCCTCAAGATCCATGGTGAGCATGAAACATAGGCAGTTGAGGATTGGCATGATGAGGTGGGTGGGTTTCCATCTAGCCAAGGCACCATTCGAATAGATGGTGGTCCTCATAGAGGGCCTTCTATGTGGCTCAACAAGATAATGAAAGGGTTTGGATTACCCTAAACATGCGATGAGGTGATATTTCAGTGTACATGTTTGAGAACCTTCCTTAGAGTATAGGGTCTTTTCGACAAAATAGCTAATGGTTTTGTGTTCCCTAGAGCTTCTACTACTTTGTAAGAAGGACAAGTCAGTAGATGAGTATTCATCGAGATGTACTGACCATCCCAGGTACATGATGAATATAGAATGGTCATTTCATCAGGTCTCAGACCTTCATGAGAGCTGTGTTTATGGACATCAGAGACACACTATTCCATTAATCATTTATACATATGTTAGAGTGCAAAATAGAACCATTGTGGTTGAATGTTCTTTGGTTGAGTGGATACCTCCAATGAATGTTAGCAGTTGGAAAACAGAAAAATGACACCAGTCTTAGAGACGTGGGTGTGTAAAATTTATCTAGAAGAGTTAGTGATAGGGAACAATGAATCTATAGTGTATTAGTTGTGGATGTGGAGCTATGGGATAATCATGAGGTGGTATACATGTCAACATGTTACAACCAGCACCCCAATGTGGTCCCCAACAAGCTCATGGAGCTGGTGGACAGGGGAAGGGAGTAGCTACATGCGGTCATGGGCTATGACCCAAGGGCTCCATGAATGATTCTAGGTATGGTCTATGTCTACTACTAGTTGTTGTTTTAATATACATAGGTACCAATCATTCCTTCTTGATATGAATCTTGTTCTAGACGTCGAGATTCGAGTTAAACAGATTACTTGACCATTATGTCTGGAGATACCTTTGGGAGGAGTCCAGATAATCGAACTTATACCAATGGTGTGATCTAACCCTTGAGATGAGAGATTCGGTAAGATACTCTTAGTGGAAACATCGAGGCCTCAATATGTCAGTTTTGGTATGGACTTCTCATCCACATTTCATACACAGATTGACTGTATTAGGTAAAAAGGATGTAGTATTTCTAAAGAGTTTGAATGTGTTTTTTTGGGTTGTTGAAAAAGTAAACCCAGGAAGAAAAATATAGAATCTTGTATAGGACGGTACAACCGATCACTCTTGAGTCGTCCGACCTTACCCTCATGGTAGTAAGAGTTTTCAGTTTTCAGTTCCCAATTGTTGGGGCAAAGAGTCGGAAAAACATTATAAAGTTGTTTCCAGGATTACCTCTTCGAGGTGGGAGGGACTTCTGCTTTAGATAGGTACTACCAGATATTTTTACCTGACTTATACTGGGTAGAAACACCCTTTTTAGCATTCATTAAGGAAGGGGTACCTTTCCTTTTGACAGGGAAGTGTCCACATGGCTTTCAAGAGGTAAGAAAGATACTGATGAGTACCCCCATCTAGAGGATACCAGAAGAGGGCATTGGGTGTGTAGTCTATTACGAAACATCATATACTAGACAAGGTTGTCTCCTAATGAAGGAATAGGTAGTTATTTATTAAACCTCAAGAATGTTGAGACATCATGAGAAGAACTATGAAAACCATGACATGGAGTTAGTAGTAGTCGTATTTGTTCTAAAGATGTGGTGGCACTACTTGATGGTTGAATGGTTTACTGTTTACTTTGATCACAAGAATCTCTTTAATATCATTCCATAGAAGTGCCTAAACCTGACACAGTGATATTTGGTAGAGTTCCTATGATAATATGACTTTGAGATAGTCTATACTCATGGGAAGGGGAACATGGTAGCAAACCCACTCAGCAAGAGGCCTGGTCTATAGTTTCAAAGTGAGGTTCATCAGTATCTAATAATGCTATGAATATCCTTCACGGATAAATAGGAAGAAACATACCTTAAATCTATGACATTCACTCCCCCAATCCATCAGTAAGTTCGGGAGACACATCTTGGAGATATTGACTGTGAGGCCCAACTTGCTCAGTTATCCTCAAAATGGTCTCCTGAAAGATTTTATGAAGGTGGGGAGCATGTCCTTCTCCTCATAGGATTCACTATGTTACCAGTGATGCTACAAGATGAGGTTTTTAGATAGATCCATAATCACCTATTAGTGGTACATTCTGTAGTGGAGAAGATGTAATAGGACCTATGGTGTCAGTATTTTGATGCCAAAGATGAAGAATGTATTGGTAGAGGTTGAATCACGATGCCTCACTTATTATCTAGAGAATACTTCACATAGTAGGTGAGGTGGCGTACCATATTACTCTTCCCCCAACAGATATACCGGGGGAATAATGTATTCCATATGACTTAGCTGAGGAGGTAAGTGCATGATCTGTCACATGTTTTCGATGATGTGGTGAATTTTTTAGAGTTTCCAATTGAGATAGAGGATCGACATGAGTGAGTCCTTCGTAGATGGATAATCCCTCTCGTGGAAGTTCTGTGTAGCATGGGAACCTCTAGGAGAGCGCATGGGAGTGGGGGGGGGGGGGGGCTCGATTTGTGCTTAGTACCCACATTTTTTGATTTTCCATTATTTTGGATTTCGAGGATGAAAGGACCTATAGTGGGGAGAATGTAAAGACACAAAAATTCCATAAATTTTTTTATAAATTATTTTGGATTAATTCGATGGAGTGAAATCTCACAGAACACGATTTTGTGGCCTGAAGTGCCCCAAATGATCAGTCGAAATTTTTTAAAATTTTAATTAGCGCTCTTGAGTATTTTCCCGAAAAGAGTCAAATAACTCTTAAATGGGATGCCGGATCAGAAATTTGAGTGTGCCGTTGAATTCAAGATAGGTAGTTTACCTTAGGCATGACTTAAGTTTAGGTAGTGCATGTTTCCCGTGAGAAAACCCGAAAATAGAATTACCATAAATAAATTATTTTAATAAAGTTATTTTATTTCTGAAATTAATATAACTAACAAACATTGACTCAGATTAAAAATCTGAGACCGCCACTGACCTCAAGAGGGTATTCTATCACTGGATGATTCTAACAATGGTTGGGGCGGGCCAACAATGAAAATTAGTTTTTGGCCATAAATAAAATAATTAAGTTACACATATTTTAGTGTTAAAATACATAACATATAAACAATAACTATGATAAAAAAACCAAGAGTACCATTGAGTTTGATGGGGCATTTTCCCCTTAGGTAGAGCCTATCAACATCTGATACAGGTCAAATTTGAATGTCAATAATTTATTCGGCATTTTTATGGTACTTTCAGTAAATGTAAGGGAGAAATTTTTCTAAATTATGAAATAGTGCATGGATTAAAAATATAAGGGCACCGTTGAATCGGCAACGTCGGGATTCACATAAGGGAGGCCTCACTTCGACCGCAAAAAGTTGGGAGAAAAAGAAAGTTTTTATGAATTTTAAAAGAATAATAAAATAACAATGTTATTTTATATCCCTCATTTGATTTTCCCTAATAGACAAGTAGCGATGGAGCTACCAACGATGTTTCAATCCAATAAATGTATTGAATCCTCAATTATTTGTAACAATGTCATTTGAATTAGGATGGATCCTTATTTATTTAACACAATTAATTACCCTTACATTACTCACCCTCCCCCTCTCCTATTTATATGGATGTTGAGGTAGATTATTGGCATAACATCACCAATGGACGATGTTCGGGAAAAATACCATGACACTAACCACTTGGAGGATGGGACTGATTCCAGCGAGCAGTGTTGAGTTCCATTGAATCATGAACAGATGAAAATGACGAAGTAGTTTTGTCGTTCGTCATTAGCAAACATTTTTTCTAGGCAGGGGTCTATATTTAAATTTGACTTTGATAAATTAAATCCTCTTCTTCTTGCTATCACCTTAACGCGGAGTGCACATGCCAAAAGAACAAGTCTCGGACCCTCCACCGCTTCGTTCTTGATATGAAAATCATGGAACAATTTACAACATTATAGAAACGTGAAATGGAAGGTCATGCTATGACGGGGGCAGCGATGACGAGCCGTAGGTGGAAATGACACTAGGAAGAACCATCAAAGCACTTGCTATGGCCCGAGGAAGATAACACTGGTGAGCCATGTCAGCGGAGGATGATGGTGGCCGGAGGATAACTGCGGCAATTAGTCGCGGGTGGTGGAAAGTGGCACGTGATGGCGCACCATGGATTCCATGGGAGGACGACCAGAGATGGATGTTTGGGACAAGTGTGACGCCTACCAGCACCACTGGTGGAAGTGGCCACGACGATCCGACCATGACACGAAGGTGAGGCGCGGCCCGCGCCGTGCCGTGTTAGTGACCCACAGTCGGCCATATGTTTGAACTATTAATTGTTGTGGGTAAGTGCCCCATAAGATTTTGAATACTCCCACAAGCGTGGCGCCAGTGGGGCGAAACGCTATGACTCTTGGCGGACTGAGCCCG
The DNA here is from genome assembly GCA_963277665.1 of Viscum album. Lineage (NCBI taxonomy): Eukaryota > Viridiplantae > Streptophyta > Magnoliopsida > Santalales > Viscaceae > Viscum > Viscum album. The sequence goes on from OY728136.1 coordinate 1,883,964,714, forward strand.
GCGCGGGCTGGCCAAAGCGGGCTAGCCCCGCCCAGTGTGTCGGACCCAAGGCATGGCGGGCTAGTGCCGATGGGTCAGGCCTACCATATCCTAGACACATGAATAGAACTATGATGACCCCAATGGGCCGGAACCAATAAATTCAGCTGACCCTTAGTGGTCCAGATGTGAGCAGGGTCAGGTTGTCCCTGGGAACCTTTTCATCAGGCCGACCTGATCGAGTCGAACCTAGCCCAAACCCTTCTGGACCTTGATTAATGAAATGCTTGTTACTGAAAAATGGTTGTTTGTTCAACACACAATCATTATCATTGGGATCCCATTTGTTATGTGATCCTTTTGACATTCTCCGGTGGGCCCGACCAAGCTAGGCCAGACCGATGTGTGACCACCACCGTTTAACGGAAAGGGGTGGAACATAATAACCAGGTATTCGTTTGATGAACTGTCTGTGGTGATGGAACCCTTTGGATGAGTCTGTCCTTTTTGTATAAATTATGTGAGTTTTGAGGAATTTAGTTTGCAACAAGGTTGGATCAATCCCGAATCCAACAGGGACCTCAAAACTAAAACGCTTCTATGTCACAGACCGGGATTCCATTTGATCTGTCATCTATCGTGTTGGATCTCTTATGACATGGAGGTCATTTGGGATACATATTATTGTATCTTAGTAGTTTTTGAGGAACCAATGAAGGATTGAGGTGAGGATCTCCAAGAATCATGTGTGCTATGTGCGGGAATCTAGTGGCTGGCAGCGATGCAGAGGTTGGAGACTGTTCATACAGAGGTTAGTACTGATTGATCCTGGGTGGGTCAGCACTGATTGTGTGTGGGTCAGATCTTGTGTGGGTCAATGCTCAGCAACCCTATGTGGTTTAGCGCATACTGATCTAATGTGGGTCAGATCATGTGTGGTTTAGTGCTCAACGATCATGTGTGGGTCAGTGCATACTGATCTTCTGTGGGTCAAATCATGTGTGGTTCATTTGCAGGGGATAGTACCGATCGATCATGTATGGGTTAGACTCTGTATAATCAGCAATTGTGATTCTTGATATAATAAGATAATCTAGTTTCTCGATGAATCATATGTACTTCTATGACTTATTTATATACCTGGTGTGAGCTGAGACTTTTACTATCATTGTGTAACCATTTTGTACCTTCTCTATCATGGGGTTACCTTCATAGTTCTATCATTGTAATGGTACATGTGTGGTCATTTTCCCTTCATTTTTTATATTCGTGGTGATACCTGTTTGGTACATTTACCTTCGTGGTGTTATCTTCTTGTTGATACCTATGTTGTGATGTCCCGTACTCGGCTGCCCCTAACCCCGAGCCCCGAGCCCAGTTGGACACATGACCCCTGGCTCATCTCCCCATAGGCCAGGGGCTGCCGACTAGCAGCGGGGGTGTGATGGTAAGTCAGTGGGGAGACTGAACCCCCCATGTTAGAGTACACAACAGAATAACAACAAAGTGATAGAATATCGGAATCACAAACAATGGATAAGCAGGTGAAAAGGGGAATCATAAAAACCAAACAACAGAAGTAAAGTAAATCTGTATAACATACAAAATCCTCATAGGCAGTGTCTGATATAATATGGATGCATAGAATGATGATACAAAAGTAAACAAAAGACTGGCATGCTACAAGCAGTACAAAAGGAACAAATGGAAGTCTACAAGCATCCCTAGCCAAGCTCGGTCATCAGCTCTAGAACTCCAGCTAGAATATACAAGTATCAACCACTTGCAGTTGGGGCCATTCCCCAACTGGTACCTGTGGCAGTAAATTCTACACGGGTGCCCAGGAGGCCGCTCAGGTATGGTGTGAGACAAGTCTCAGTAGGCCACCACCATAGATGACTATGTGTAATCCAAATAGGTGTTCGTATTAATGGTGAGCAATAGAGTGAATGTAAGTAATGAAATAAATAATCAACCCTCCCACTCAGGTTCCAGCAGGACACCTGTCGGTTCTACCTGCTTCAGCTCAGGGCTGGTATGTCTGAATGAAACACCTCATTATAGATATATATATATACATATATATATATATATATAATACGTGGGTAGGACTGGGACGAAACACATAGACGTCCTTAACCCAGGGGCGGCGCTCTCGATCCTACCACTGGCCTAACCATGGGGAAGCTCTCACAGTCTATCCCAGGACCAAAGGATTATAATTATTCAAGGGAGATCTCACAGTATACCATTATCCTGGAGACATATAATAGGGTATCTCTCACGGTCTACCCCTGGCACGAAGCTGTAACATTTTATTAGGGGCGCTCTCACGGTCTGCCCCTAGTTCGAAGCCGTATAATAGAGGAGCTCTCACGGTCTACCCTTGGCGCGAGTCTAAAACATTTAATTTTCATAGGTTATAAGGCATAACATTCTTATAACATTCATATCAATAAAACATGGCATTTCCATCCCACAATATCAAAAAATCACATTTCAAGCAAACATGAATTTAAAATAATAAAATGGATTTAAGCTAACTCATCATAGCCAAGCCTTAACCAAACCATCCCATTTTCCTCACATGGAAAATGGAATTCAAGACATATCCATAAGGTCCAAAGGTGAAGAAGGGCCATAAATCAAGATATAACAACTATGGGTGTCCATACCGGGGTCATATGGTACCCAAACACCCAAATGAGGGTAGTTCCCATAACCTCCAATCCCAAGGGTCATTTAGACAGTAATCATTCAATAATAATAATGGTATTGGAAAAATGGTATACCACGGCATGACAATATATACTCAAAAATGATGAAAACCCAATAGGAGAACACATGATCACCCACCGTAGGGCTGTAGACATAGGCTCACTCGATATGGACCTCAGATTTTTAGTACATTGGAAGAGATATGAGATTCAGTCCAATGCCCTGAAAATAAGGCATATGCGCCTGCATCAAAATAGCGAAGAGGAAACCACGATTTGGTTAGAAAAGTAGGCCAAGGGTGGTTATCCTTACCTTAGGATATCCAATGATTCCATTGGATCAAGGATCGGGCACCGGATGAAGAAACTAAAAGGAATTGAGAGAGAAGAGGGTTTGGGAGCTCAAGGAGGCTTCCTCCTATGTTCTGGCCGCTGGAACCAAGATGAAAAGAAAATATCTTAAATAGATATTTAAGGGAAAAAGTGTATTTTTCACCATTTATAGGGTCGCACAGTTTAGGCGCACGGTATAGCCGAACCGTGCCCAAACCGTGTGCACCTCACTGCCTCCAGAATGCAGGGCTGCATGGTTTACCCAAACTATGCAACTTTACTATTCATGTCGTGTGCAAACCGTGCACACTTGAAGGTACCCCTGCCTTCAGCTGCACGGTTTATGCCAAACCTTGGGCAGATCATGCGTAGGACATGCGCCTCAGTCTGCAACTTCAACACTCAAACTCCCAGGCACCAAAAAAGCCCCAGACACTCCCTAAACCTTCCTTTTCCTGCTACACTCATTAAACAAGATTAAAGGAAAAATTTGAAAGAAAACTAATGATTCGTACCTTCGCCAAAGTGTAAGGTTTTTACAATATCCCCTCCTTAAATCAAATCATCCCCAAGTTGGCCTTACAAGGGTAAAGAGGTATCACCAGCGAAGAGCACCGACCATTGAGATCATATATCAGCCAGCCGCTCCCAGGTCTCGTCATGTACCCGGTCGTACTTCCATAACACCCGTACAAGAGGAACAGACCTGCCTCAGTGTGTCTTCATGCTCCGGTCGATAATTCACATCGTATACTCCTCGAAGGAAGCATCCATATCCAGTTCAAACTCATCAAGCTGAAACACATGAGTCGGATCTGAAAAGTTCCAGCAAAGCTGAGATATAAGAAAAACATTGTGCATGGCCTGATATCTCTGCAGATGTGCAAGCTGGTAAGATATTGGTCTGATCCACCTCACCACCTCAAAGGGTCCTATGAACCTCGACGAAAGCTTACCCTGCTTCCGAATACGTCTCTACCATAACTTGGGTGAGACCTTTAAGAAAACCTGGCTCCCAACCTCGAACTCAAGAGGTCGTCGGCGCTTATTAGCATAGGACTGCTGTCTAGACTGAGCTGTCTGCATACACTTCCTGATAAGTTGTATCTACTCAATAGTCTCCTGCGCAAGACGTGGTCCTAGCACAGCTGCCTACCCTTCTTCAAGAAAACACAAAGGCGGTCGACAAGGCCTACTATATTAGTCTTCATAGGAATCCATCTAAATGGTGTCCTCGAAGCTATTATTATAACTAAACTAGACAAGAGGAATATTTTTCTCCCATGAAACTCCAAAATCGAGAACTCAGGCACGTAACATGTCCTCTAATACTGGTATAGTCCGCTCGGTCTGTCCGTCGGTCTATGGGAGATAGGTCGTACTCAAGAGTACTTGCATACCCAAGGCCTTATGTAAACCCTGTCAGAACCAAGATGTAAAATGAGGATCTCTGTCCGAGACAAAAGAACGAGGGGCTCCATGAGGGTGCACTATTTACAAGACATACAACCTTCCCAAACCATCAACCGTGATGTTCTCCCACACGGGTAAGAAATGCGCGACCTTCTTCAGACGGTCGATGATAACCCATACTGCATCATTGCCACGAGGTGACCTGGGTAACACAGTTACAAAGTCCATAGAAACATCATCCCATTTCCACTCTGGAATAGGCAACGGCTGCAAAAGCCCAGCCGGACGCTGATGTTCTGCCTTCACCAGATGACAGGTGGAACAACGCGTGATGAAACCGGGTATCTCCCACTTCATGCTAGTCCACCAGTACTGTCTTCGCAAATCACGATACATTTTGGTGAAGTCTGGGTGAACTGCCCATGTTGAGGCAAGGAAATCCCTCATCATCTCCACTCTTATGTTTGCTGGTACCCATACACACCCACGAAACAATATAGTATCACACTCATCTATGGTCCAATAAGTAGAGGCATCATCAGCGACACATTCCCATAGGAAAAGGCCTTCCGGATCAGATAATTATCTTGCCCTGACCCGTTCCAGAAGAGTAGATTTCATTGCTAAGGCTGAGGGAACAGTCTGGCCCTGACCCTCCTGAACCTCAATGTTCATCTCTGAAGATAGGGCCATCAGCTTCCACTCCTCATCAGATTCCTGAACTACTTGTGACAGAGTTTTCCGACATAGAGTGTCAGCTACTGAATTTCCTTTACCAGGAGATTAGGCCGATTATAAATAAAAGTATTGCAGTTACTCGACCAACCTGTACTTCCTAAGATTTAAATCCCACTGAGTGAAGATGTAATTGAAGATTTTGTGGTCAATTAATACCACAAAATTCTCCCCCAAAAATAGTTCCTCCAACAATGTAACGCATGCACAACTGCTATGAGATCATGGTCATGCATCAGATAATTCCGTTCATGAGGATTTAACTGAAGAGAAACATATACTACAACTCACTCGTTCTGCATCAAGATATCTCCAAGACTGATACCTAACATGTCACAATAGACCGTATAAGCCCTACCCAGCTCCAGGAAGAATAGAATCAGCACTGAAGTAATTCTTCACTTCAGTTCCTAAAAAGTTGTTTCACAAGGGCCTGACCACTTTAATCTCACCCCCCTTTTTGGTCAATGCTATAAGCGGTGCTTTTAGGTGTGAAAAGTACTGAATGAAACACCAATAATATCCTGAATTAACCAAGAAACTCATGATATCGAAGACGTTCTTGGGCTTCTCCCATGAGACTACAACACTCACCTTCTCCAGGGAAACTGAAACTCCAGACTCAGAAATAAAGTGACCCAGGAAGTGAACCTTATTTATCCAAAAGTGGCATTTACTGAGCTTTGCATAAAGCTGATTCTCTCTTAGTGTATTCAACACGATCTCAAGATGGGTTGCATGGTCGTGTCTCAAGCGTGAATAGAATAAGATATCATCCAAAAATACAACCACAAATGAATCAAGGTAAGGGTGAAAAATCTGATTCTTAAGAACCATAAACACTGCAGGTGATTTTGTAAGCCCAGACGGCATGACTAGGGAGTCATAGAGACCATACCTACTCCAGAATTCCGTGTGAGGTATGTTTGAAGTCCTGACATGTACCTGGTGATATCGCAACCTCAAATCTATCTTGGAAAACACCTTTGATCCTTGGAGATGATCGAAGAGTTCATCTATTCGAGGTAAACTGTACCAATTCTCGATAGTCAGTTGATTTAACATACGGTAATCCACGCAAAGACGAAGGGTACCATCTGCCTTCTTAGCAAAGATAACTGATGATCCCTAAGGAGAAGTGATGGGACCTATAACGCCTTTTTCTTCTAGGACCTCCAACTGACTCTTGAGCTATAGAAGCTCCTTAAGTTCCATCATATAAGGAGGAATGGTAACTGGTGCTGCTCCTGGTAAAATCTCCATGGTAAACACCACCTCTAGAACTGGAGGTAGACTAGAGAAGTCCTCTGGAAATACATATCTAAAACACTCCACCATAGGAGGATAAGCATTGGGCTGTAACCATTGGTCATCGAGATAAAAACCGGAAACCTGTGCCATGACACCACCCAATTTCTGTTGTTTGGGTCTTGCTCGTGTTGCACTAAGATCCCATTATCCCTTATGAACACATTTTTTTCCTTCTGGTGATGTAAACATCACCCTCCGGCAATAGCATGCAATCCAGGCTCTATAGGGAACTAACCAATCCATCCCGATTATCACATCAAAACCTGTCTTATCCAGAACATATAGGTTCCACACGAAAAGTTAAATGCCCACCACGAGGGGACAATTATGACAATGACAAACTCCCTCTGAACAGATACCTAATAGGGTATCCAATGTGATCATACCATGATATGACTCAATGTCGAGGCATAAACACTTCGTGATAGCCTCCGCTATGAATGAGTGAGAAGCGCGTGTATCAAACAAAGAAGATACCAATGTACAGGCAACGAAGATCTTACCTCGTACAATAGATGGCTCGACATACTTCTCATGCAGTGTAGGCTCGACTGCATATAACTTGATGGTACCAGGACCTTGAGTCACAACCTGACTACCCTAAGCAGACCCGACCTTCTGGTGCTGAGGGTCATTTACCTGGTTACCTATGCCTCGACTGCCGCCACGGCCTAATCGGCCGACAGTATTCCAACCACCTGATTGATGTGATCCTACTGATCCAGCTCCAAGTCATGGAGTAGGTGTAGATCCCTTCTCACTAGGAATTGGAAACAAAGTCCTATAGAAACATTGAAGGTGACCCATCCTGGTGCAGCCTTTGTATTCCACTAGGACTGGTGTACACTGCGCCTGGAAGTGTCCCTTCCTCCGACACTGTATAAAAATATTAGATCTATCTGTGTTGGGAGCCTGAATACCGTCGCCCCCAAGGGAAGACTCAAAACGTCTCTTTTTCCCGGAAGAAGACCCACTGGAATCATTCGGTGCGAAACCGCCCTCGACTCACTATCTTCTTCCCTCATATTCTGTTCAGTAATCATATCTTAGTTAATAATCTCAGGAATAGATGTTAACCTGAACACATTTACCTGATACATGATGGTGTAACTCAACCCATCCTCAAAATTCCTAGCGGCCATCAGATCATCGGCAGCTAGCGATGGGGCAAAACACTATAGCTCGGTGAATCTGGACGATTACTCCATGACTGTCATAGTTCCTTTCTGTAGGTTCACAATCTCCTTAGGTCTGTTAGCTCTTAAGGGTTGGGAAAGAAAAATTCATGAAAGCCTTCTTGGAAATCTGCCCATGCCATGTCTCCCTAAGTACAAGACTGGGTGATGACGTCCCACCACCTTCTACCTGAATCGTGTAGCATATAAATGGATATTTGGACTCTCCGCTCGGGAGGTGTCTCAAGATGTTCAAAGATGGTCTGGATAGCCTCCATCCAAGAATTAGTAGCAAGAGGTCCTCCATATCTGGAAAAAGTTGGAAGATGTTGTAACTGGAACTCGCGGGTCAACTCTGCCATACAAGGGGCATATCGTACGCCGCCTTGAATATTCTTCATAATCCTCAAGAAACCCTCACGAAACTGGGAATCAGTGCCCATCTCGGGAATAACAAAAGGAGCCAAAAGTGGCTTGATTGGAAGATCAGCTGGCGGCTCAGGGCCCACTACCTCAGGAGTGTGTTCATAATCGACTTCAGCACGCACGACTCAAAGACGTCGTGGAGGCATAACACTACAATGCCAAACAAACATCTTAAAATAAGAAACCAACAAATTAAAGGTTGAACTATAGATTCAAGGACAAGTGCTACGCCTTCCTACCCCTAAGTTCACCTACCCACACCTACAAGGGTTCTTATCAAAACAAGAAAACCTTAAAAATTTTTATATATAGTGATATGGCATTTCCCAGCCCATAAGGGACCATACTCCTCATGAACTGAAAGATGAAACACAATTGGATGTCATTTATCATTTACTTGTGTTAATTATGTATTAGAATTTACTTTTTAAGAAAATTATTGGTTTAGTTGTAATGTTATTTTCCGATCCATAAGGGCCCATACACCTTATGAACCAAAGAGTGACACCCACTAAAACCACCTCATTCCTAAATTCACAACCTGCAAGAATCGTTATCATAGTTGCATACATATTAACCATGCATAGAAATAAACAACAGGCAACGATCACTGAAAATTTAGACGTGGCATGGCAAGATGCATGGCCAAATGACATTGTGACTATCGTGATGCATGTTCTAAAGCAGAACCCCCATTTCATCGGGTCGAACCATGAAATCAAAATTCCAACCTCTCAAGTATCAGTAACATTGCAAAACATGTGAAGCACCCAATGGTGAAATGATATCAACAATAAATAACATAATCAATAACAACATAAAATAGAAATCCTGGTCTTTATTCCATACATTGGTTCATGACGCCCATGCATAGCTTATAACCAAGTCCCTAAGAATTTCCATTTTCCAATCAATTGTCTCCAAATAGTAAAGCACAAAAGAATGAAAAACCTCTGATAGCACATTGTGACGTCCTGGACCCGGCTTCCCCTAAACCAGAGCCCTAAGCCCAATTGGACATAAGGCCCATGGATCGTCTCCCCTTAGGCCAGGGGCTACTGACTAGCAGTGGGGGTGTGATGGTAAGTCAGTGGGGAGACTGTACCCCCATGGAAGAGTACAAAACAGAATAGCATCAATGTGATAGAATAGAGGAAGCACAAACAATGGATAAGAAAGAGAAAAGGGGAAAAATACAAACAAAACACCAGAAGTAAATTAAACATGTATAACATAAAAAATCTTTATAGGCAGTGTCTGGTACAATATGGATGCATGGCATGCTGAAACAAAAGTAAACAAAAGACTGGCATGCTACAAGAAATAAAAAAGGAACAAAAGGTAGCCCACAGCATCTCTAGACATGCTCGGTCCTCTACTCTATAACTCCTACTAGAATGTACAAGTATCAACCAGTTGCAGCTGGGGCCTTTCCCCTAATGGTACCTACAGTAGTAAAGTCTACACGGGTGCCAAAGAGGTCACCCAGGTAGGGTGTGAGACAAGTCTCAATAGGCCACCACCAACGATGTCTACGTGTAATCCAAATAGGTGTTCATAATAATGTTGTGCAGTAGAGTACAAGTAATTAAAGAAATAAATAAACAACCCTCCCACTCAAGTTCCAGAAGGACACCGGGTGGGTCTACCTGCTTCAGCTCATGGCTGGTATGTCTGAATGAAACGCCTTCTTATAGATATATATATACATATATATATATAATGTGTTGGGTAGGACCGGAACGGAACTGGTTGACTTCCTTAACCCAAGGGCTACACTCTTGATCCTAACCCTGTCCCAACCTTGTGGAAGCTCTCACGATCTATCCCCAGCCCAAAGGCTTTATAATTATTCAAGGGATCTCTCACAATCTACCCTTATCCTGAAGCCATATAACATGGGAGATGTCACGGTCTACCCCTAGCGCGAAGCTGTAACATTTAATTAGGGGAGCTCTCAAGGTCTACCACTGGTGTGAGTATTAAACATTTAATTATCATAGGTTATAATGCATACCTTTCTTATAACATTCATATCAATAAAACATGGCATTTCCATCTCTCATTATCACAAAATCACATTTCAAGCATACATGCATTTAAAATAATAAAAGGGGTTTAGGCTAACTCATCCTAGAAAAGCCTTAACCAAACCATCCCATTTTCCTCACATGGAAAATGGATTTCAATACAAATCCATATGGTCCAAAGGTGAAAAAGGGGTAAAACTCAAGGTATAACACCTACGGGTGTCCATACCGGGGTCATACGGTACTGAAACACCATAATGAGCGTAGTTCCCATAACCCCCAATCCCAAGGGTCATTTAGACAGTAAGCAGTCAATAATAATAAGGGGATTGGAAAAATGGTAAACCACGACATGACAATATAAACTCAAAAAAGATGAAACCCCAAAAGGAGAACACATGACCACCTACCTTAGGGTTGTAGACGTAGGCTCGCTCGATATCGACCACATATTCGAAGTATATTGGAAGAGATCTAAGTTTCAGTCCAATTCCCAAAAAATAGGGCATATGAGCCTGCATCAAAATAGAGAAGAGGATACCACGACTTGACGAGGAAAGAAGGCCAAGGGTGGTAATCCTTACCTTAGGCTATCCAAATCTTCCATCAGATCATGGATCGGGCACCAGACGAAGAAACCACAAGGAATTGAGAGAGAAGAGGGTTTGGGAGCTCAAGGAGTCTTCCTCCACTGTTCTAGCCGCTGGAACCAAAAAGAAAAGAATATATCATAAATAGATATTTAAAGGAATAAGTGGAATTTTGACCATTTATAGTGTTTCCCTATTTAGGCGCATGATTTACCCAAACCGTGCACAAACCGTGCACACCTAACTACCTCCAGAATGCAGGGATTTATGGATTACCCAAACCGTGTTCCTTTACTATTCATGTCGTGTGCACTTGCAGGTGCCCCTACCTTCAGCCGCACAGTTTATGCCAAACTGTGCATAGACCATGCGCAGGTCGTGCACCTCAGTCTATAACTTCAAAACTCAAACTTCCGGGCTCCAAACAAGCCCTAGACACTCCCCGAACCTTCATTAGGCTGCTACACTCATTAAACAAGCTTAAATGAATGATTTGAAAGAAAACTACTAATCTGTATGTTCTCCAAAGTGTTGGGTTGTTATATATGTGGTACTTTTATTTTCGTGGTTTTATTTTTGGGGTGTTACCTGGGTGGTAATTTTACATTCGTGGTGTTACCTACATGTCATTACCTTTGTGGTATTCTTACCTCATTTATGAGATGAAAATATTCTAATAACATTGGTATATGTATAGGGATATACCTATTTATAGTTGATGTCTAATTCTTGCTTTGTTATTGAGGTCTTGGTTTGTGGTTATTCCTTTGTGAAACTCTAGTAGAACATTAGGGGCCTCGAGGTCCCCACTGAGTATTTTTATACACACCCCTGCATAGGTTGTGCCCACACATTATTGTATCTTTTGCAGAAAATGGACATCATTGATCAAGGCTAAGGGATACAGGACATGATGATGCTCAGAGGTGGAGAATTGGATGTGACGTGACACATGTACAACAGATCATGAGCATTACATACTATTCAGGTAGGATACTCGATAGACATTATGGGAGTTTTTTTCTATTTTTGTTGTACTTTCACTTTCTAGTGGGGCTTGTATTCCAGACCCTTTACTTTCAGTACACTTTTTTTACTATAGTGGTTTACTTTTTGGATTCATCTTGTTGTGTTCTGGTTTTTTGTGTTTGTTCAGGTTTAAAGGAAATTTCTTCCTTTTTAAGGATATTCCCTTTTGGTGCTAGTCACCAGCCCAAGGCCTATGGATGGTGTTCTTGGGGTAGTCACATAATGGGGCCCGGGGGAAGGGTCGTAACAATTAAAATGATATTTCCATACATTTGTTTTTTAAATATCTTTTTTTCATCAAAATATTAAAACATTATTTTAATTATTATCTTCATAGTATTTGATCATTTTATAACATCATGAAACCTCCTATATATTGTTTGTGTTTATTTTTTCAAAGGATAGCAGTGACATTTATATCTTTGATTCATTTTTTTAGAAATTATTATTCCATTGAAATATTCAAAATTTTGTTATCATTAGTCCTTAGATTTCCCTAAATTATATATTTCATTTATCAAGGATATTAATATTTTTTAATCCATATATCATTTTTATATATGTTTTTTATATATTTAATAAAAAACAAATTACTCAGGAAAATTTGATAAATTAGTATTTCGTTCTCAATATAGATATTTGATGATAAGGCCCATTTTTTATTAATTTAATCACTTACATGATATTCGAGAAATGCTTAGAAAATTCAAGGGAAATTTATTTTCCATTTACATAAATCACTTTAATGAATTGATAGAATCAAAGTATGAATTGGTTAGAATCCCTACGGTTAATGGGATTTAACCCCACATGTTTTAAACCATATTTGGAATACTATGGATTGTTAAGGTCATGTCTTCCTTGAAAAAATGTCATTAGATAATTTCGAATAGTCTTCATTTATGTTATTATTATTACCCATGATATTTTTACATTGATATAACAACTGAAAGAAAATCATTTTTTATTATTAATTTTATAGAAATTGTATGGAATTTTATATCTTTATTTATCGACTATTCTTAATCTATTTATATATTCCTGTTATTTAAATGGAATATATGTTAATTTATTTAACTTTTATATTGATTATGGATTTTATTAACATATTCATAATTTTTTTAATCTACTACAATTACTGATTTTCATGTATAATTGTATAAATGGCTGAAATTAAAAATATTTTAATATTATATATATTTTTATTTCATTTCTTAATTTAATCTAGATTCAATTCATTTACTATGTTAATCATAACACTAAAAATTCTAAACCAAATATTTTGAGTCTTAATTTATAGTGTACTAGATTCAAAATAAAACTAATCAATAATCATTATATTTTTAAAATTTAGCCATATTATGGGACACATGGACCTCACAAGATGTACCATAGAGAATGTCAACTAAACTGAACCAATTGTATTGATTTTTTTATGAGAACAATATAAATTTCTAAATTCATTGAAACTACACCCGAATTAAAAGGGAATTCCATTACATCATGGACAAAATGTTCATGATCCTAATATACAAATATTGTTCCTTATGGATGAATTAAATTCTTGTCAACAATTATTTTCAAGATTTTATTACAACACACAATTAATTACATTTCTCTCAGTCCAATCACCCAATTGAGATGAATTTTATTTTGAGAAATTAATGATATAGGATCCCAACATTATATAATCTGTTTTTTGGGATTATATTTCATATTCCAATCCTAAAATGAATTCACATTTTTTTTCATTGAAATATTATGGATAATAATGGACATCATCGATGAGTAATGAAAAATTTCCTTCACATTGGATAAAAATGACCAATGGTTCTAAAATTTGGAGGGTTAAAATTCAAAATTAATACACACATCTTTGGTGAAGAATATTTTCCTAATTGGGCATTCTAAATGGTCCAATGGTCAATATCACATTATATATTTTTTTGGAATCCAAACAGTCCATCACCTTAGGTTATAAATAGAATTTCGTATTCTCCATGTGAGACGATCAAATTTAAATGTATAAAAGGATACACTATAATGACCATTACCCATCCAAACTCAATGTATGACGATAAAAATGCATGTTTCAACATGATATTCACCACATCTAATTTTTATTTTCATGATATTTTCTATTTTTTATTGGTATTCTCATAAGTGTTTGAGTTGTAAATTTTATTAATTATTAATGAAATTATATTTATAATCAATTATTCACTTCCACCGAATTCAATGTACAATAAATTATCATAAAATAGTATAAGGAATGTTTAAAAACAATTATTATTTGGAATTATTATTTAATTAATTCTTGTGTTTATCTCACTTCACCATTCATGTATGTGTTTAGTGGATTACTATTATTTTTTCAAGTTCATTGTATTCTATTTTTAACTCATAATTCTAAACATAATAATATGGATTAATAAACATATTAATGTATGAGTAAAACATCCATTTGGGTGGGTACTGATTTTATTATTTCATGTTACTGTGACATATTTTTCATCAAATATTCATTGGTTTAACATTGAGTATATTAAACTTAAACGGTCATGGATTTAAAAAAATATTTTTTAATGTGTGGATTAAATGTGTAATTAGAACCATAGACACACTACCATAAAAAGGTAATGATTAATATTATAGCCCAATTTATGAAGTGTCTTGTATTAAATCCTAAAAACATAGGGATTCCAATAAATTTTTTTCTAATTATGGAGTTAATTCAATGAAATATAATGCCGAGATGAATATATCATAAGCTTAAATCCCAAATTAGGAAATCTACACAATATTTATGAAATTTTTTATTCAAAATTTATCCAGAAATAGATATAATTATTCTTTCCAAAAACCATACATTAAAAATAAACTTAAAAAAAATACACTAAAAAATATTACCATTAGTTAAGATTCAACTTGAATATCAATATATAGATTAGCGAAGCAATGGACATTTGAAATGTAATTATCATAAAAATAGATAAAGTTAAAATGAATTTTTTTTTAGGGATTCTTAAATTATTAGTAAATAATTTTTTATTTTTAAAAACATAATAATAATCAAAAAAATAAAATTGAAATATTATCTATAGAAAAAAAGAAAAAACTCCCCTTCCTAATCCTTTCATGATTTATTTAAATACAACCTAGTCACCAAAAAAACAAACAGGATTTTTTTGAAGATTATATAGGGAAAACACTTATCCAACTGTGGATGAACTTTGGGGATAATCAAATCAATGAATCATCATTTTTCCCACCCAATGGAGCTATATGTTACTTATAATATTGAAGAACAGCATAAAAACTCATTGAAACTTATATGAATATCCAACAAAATGGTATTCAATATTGAATCATTGAGTCATATTTCGAACTCAACATTTTTTGATTTATAATCTACCTAATTCCTTTAGGTTATCCAATAAATACTCAAATATTTACCTCAAAGAGTTAAATATTATTTTCTCCACCATAATGCCTTATGGGGTTTCTGATGAACAAATAAGAAATCTTGAATTCACTTTCTCCATATACTAATATGCCATGTCATGGACCTATTTTATCTATCCATGTTATTTAACAAGATTTAATTTCACTTATAAACTCCAATTATAAATAATTATCCATTATACATGAACCTATTCTATACAAAAGGAAATAAGTAGTATCTATCATTTTCCTAATGAATCACTCCATGAGTACTAGGAGAGGTTAAAATTCATTTTGGAATCATTCCCACACCACCATATTCTTGAAAAATTAATCATAAAAAACATTTATGAGGGGGTTTTTACAATAGATATAACTCTCATTGATTTTACACTTGGAGATGCATTTTAAGAAGACTCATTTTTCTCTTTAGGATTTCATAAGCTATATATATGAAAAACATTCAATAATATCATACTCTAGAATATGACCAAGTCAAAAATTCCAGGAGAATTAATACATAGTGCACAAAAAAATAACAAAGTGTATGAGTGGGATTAAATATATTGTAATATAATTGTTTTGGATTCCAATACGAAAATTTAATATTATATATAATCTATATTTCATAGACCACAAAAATTTACATTTCAAATCCCATAATATCAAAAATAATGATACATGTCTATAACATCAATATGATCCATCAAAATCATCTAAACATATGGAGATCAATGGATAATATTATCTATAGAACAACAAGCATAAAAAATATGGTTATTTCCATGGATAATCCATCAAATACCACTATATTCCCTTTACATCTAATTGTATCATGGGTTTGTTGTATTGTATTCACATATGTCATCCCCATAAATTTGATCCTCAATACCCAAACTAATTACAATATGATATATATAGAGAGAGACTGGATACTTTATACAACTATATCAATTTTTCTCATTAGCATGGAAAGATCAATTATCCTCAAACTCCTCCAGGATTCCACTATTATAGTGAGCCTTCTCTACTACCAACCCAATGCAATCGATTTACCGATGACCCAAATCATGAAGACCCCAACATGGGACATTAATTTTTTTATTATCATCCAAGGGAAATTGTTATGGAATATATTTCCCCCTTCACTTATTATAGCATTAAAAACAATAAAACCAATTTAGTCTACATGCATCTAACCTATTTCAGAAAAACAATCAAATTCATCCAAAATCAAATCTCAATTATTTACTAAGCCCAAGAGTAATTTATATGAAATCAAACATCAATATGGAAAACAATTACAATTACCCATGATGAATCCTTTAATTTATCTATAAATGTTTATCTATAAATAGAAAATAAATATATCCTGAAATATAATTCTACATAAGTTCATATAAGGTACCACATTCTATTTCCTCAATCTATGTGTATGAATAATAATTCTTTTCATCATTATTTTTAAAATAATGAAATGTTTATTCATTTTCAAGTCAATATTCCCCTCTATGATTACATCAAAAGAATAATTTAATATGGAATGTTAATAATGGATTTATGATTCTAAATTAGACAACATATGACCATTGAAATGATATAAACACACCAAATAAATCTGATGATGTTCAAAAATATAAGGACCTTTATGGTTCTATTCTAAATAAAGAGTTACATAATTGATTAGGCACTTATATACCTATGATCATTAATAAATGTAATTCCAAAATACAACTTATTCACCATTTGTATAGGTCCCTTACAACCAAAAGTTTTTTATCTAGTTGGTCAATTAAAACACTATGAGTCATTTTTTAATTTCTGAGGATGTCCATTTCCTAATAAATCATATTTTCTTTCATATTGATTTAAATGTCCATAACATGAAATGTGAGATGACTTATATCAATCTACGATAATTCTAGGAAGGCCGTTCAATTTATAGTAATAACTACGAATAATGGAAATGTTGGAATCTTATACATGTAATTTTGTGACCAAATAATCGTGATTAATATTTCTCAAGCCATGTGATTCACATTAGAAGATAAATTTTCATTTTATATCCTTATATATGTAGAATCATATTTATGTAAACTAGATAATTTTCCATAATTCTCTTCACACTCTAATGATATAGGAGTGTGTGATATTTTCACCATAATTATCCATGTCATAAATATATGTTTTTTATTGAACATACATTTATAGAATCCATAAATGTAAACAGATGTAAAAACTATTTGAATGAACATATCACTTATGATTACAACTATTAAACCTATGAACATAATGTGTCAAATAAGTCAATCCCAATTGTAATCCTTTAATATTATCTTATGTTTCCTTCCATGAAAGTTAATGATGATACTCATTTGAAAGACCCTCTTTTACACCTAAAAATGGATTTATTTTTCATGATCACACTTATCCTGTACTTTTCTCCACTGAACATATGAAAACTGAAGAGTCCAAACTTGGTTCATTGATAAAGGAAAACTAAAATACCATATTATTGGGTTAGATTGATTTATGTGGTAGTTATTAATGGTTGGATAATAGTCACAACAAATTAACATATAGATGTAGTCACACATAATTTTAAAAAATTCATTGTGTGCATTGATTATTGAAATTTGAATGATGAAACATTAATAATCACTACCCACATTTTTTCATGATCAAATTCCTGAAATATTATCTGGATTTTTATATAACTACATTCTTGGTGGATAAATTACATAATATTAAATCCTAATAGAACTATATGAGCAAGAGAAGAATATGTACAATTTTCCCTTTAAAACATATGCATAAAAAAGAATATACTTTTCCATTTTAATTATCCTGAAACATTCTAGAGGTGTATGATGAGTATATGTTATAAATTCATTTACAATTTCATATATTAACAAATGGATAAATTTACAATTTATAGTGATTTAGTATAATTATTCTTTCATTCACAATATATAATCCAAAAAAGTAATATAAAATGTATATTTGTGCTGAATTTGGGAAAATTTTACTACATGGTTATGAAAAGAATTGTTCAATGAAATTTTGTTATATATTGATTGTATTAATGTTCATCTTAATAAAATTGTGGTGATTTAGTAACTTCCAAAAACCACATCAGTATGATACATCTTTTCATTCCATTATCATTCCCTTTTTAATCAAGAAATCGTCCAAAATATTAGTTTGATTTCCCTCCCACATATATGTCTACTCAAGAATGAAGTTACATTAAATTTTAATTTTTCGTGGAATATATATTTCAATGAAAACAATTTTGTTCTTACATCTTCCCTAATAATACAATCCACATATTGAACATTACCCCCTTCAATTATTGTGTGATTCTTTTGATAGGTTCAATAGGGGTTTCCATTGAAAATGACTTAAAAACACCACATTTTGACAACTCTGCCTCAATAACAGGGGATGAAACTCAACATCAACAAAATTTCATTGAAAATGAACTTTTAGATGTTGTTTTTTCCATTAGGTAAATTTTTTCATTATATTCTGATATCTGAAATCATTATCCTTATAGATTGTTTAATATTAATGGCCAAACAAATGAAATTTGATTCAAAACCCCTACTAATAATATGGATTTATATAATCCTTAATTTTTACATTTATATCAATGATTTACCTATAAAATAAAAATGTATAAAATTTCACCTATGTATAATTTTACATTATTCTTATTCTAAAATCCATTATATTAAATTTCCAACTAAAAACCTTGCCAACTTCAATATAAAGTTTCCATGGTATTAGCCATTTTAATTTTAAATGGATCATACTATTTTCACATTAATTTATTCAAATGTAAAAAACAATTAAGATAAAAAAAATATAAAAATTCTATTTTGGGAAAAGAAGAAATTATGGAAAACTGAGGATGTCATGGTGATTAGGATTTGTTTTGTTGAAGTAAAAAATATCTCTTTCTTAAAACTATTCCTGTATATTCATTGGGGTAGAAATTTTGTCAACAAAGGATATTAAAATAGTCATTGACCCAAGATTAATATTGATATCTCTCTTCAATAAATATCAGGAGTTCTATAAATCATGTCCTAGTTTCCAAATGATTGAATAATTTTCATACTAAAAAGAATTTTAAAAATAATACTTTATTATTATTTTATATTTTATCTCTTTGTTGATTTGATTATGTGTGTCCATTACCCCTATTCAATTGGATTTTCCTATATTCTTCATGTGTTTAACAACGATTCTATATTAGTTGAGGCCAAACAAATAAGAATGGTTATTACACATACTATTATTGGCTTCATCAAAATCCACATTTTTCCTTGTTTTGGAGATCTTTAGACTATTTTAGGTGGCATAAAATAACATTTATATTATCAATAATTGAAAAATAATTTGAAAAATAATGTTTTTTTACATTAATCATAAACAAATTATCAACTCAAAACTAATGTCATGACTGAACTTTCTAATATTGAAGTGAAACATGTTCATGGTAAAATTTCTATTCCCATAAGAAATTAGTGGTCTAAAATACAAAATGAAATGATTTGGGCCTATCATGAAATATATAAAACACCTATTGTGATGTCAGAATTTAGGATATATTAATGTAAATCATGTCATTTAAATGTTCAAATCATAGAATAGTCATTTTGTGATATGAAAACCAAAAACAATGATAATTAAAAATATTGTAAAGAGAGGTTGTTGTAGTATACTTAACTAGATTATCTTTGACATGATCCAAAAAAGAATTAAAATATTTGGAGTAAATATTTTAAGGAATTCTGTGGCAGAAATATCTTCTGAAAGTAAATACATGATGGTTAAAAGGTAATTCTCTTCAAATGTTTCTTGCAAATTCACCCATGAAATTTTAATTATCATTTTCAAGGTCCTTTTATTATTAATAGTGTTTACACATTTGGTTTAGTTTGCATCCAAGACTTATCATCCAGAAGGAAATACACAATTAACAGAATATAAATAATGAATCAATATGATAAGACAAAATCCCTAGGAATCACATGGACATCCTCTGAATCCCAATCTATTGAAGTAAACATAGAATTTTACGAGAAAAAAGACCCATTAAATCCATATCAGGGGAACCACCTTATAGTTAACTCCATCTCCCTCTATTACTCCACTATCTCTTTCCTTATCTTTACATAAATGTATTATTAATCCTATTTTATATTCACAGTAAATATTTTTTACAACATTTTTAAAAGAAATTTAACATCTTTATATTTCTGGGGGTGTCTATTAAAAAAACAAAAAACCAAGAAACCCCCTAACAAAAATACCAAGAAACAAACATAGTTACAATAGCTCTCCAACCACATCTAAAATTTCTTCCAACAATTCATGGAAGTCTAAAAACTTGTTCTCCTATAATTATGTTCTTATTTTTATCATAAATTTTCTTATTTAATTTTGTTTAAAATGTAATAAAAATATTATGATAAATTTTTTATTTCAAAAATGATTCTTTCCCAACTATAAGGAATGATAATAACATTAGTTAAAATGTTACGTATATAAATCTCTTTATATTTTGTGTCTCACCAACCCACGATTATAAATAATGAATTTTTGGTCCTTCATGCTAAATTCTATACTCCATAATACATTAATATTATAGAAGAATGTTATAAAGTACAAGATTATTACAATTTAAAAATATCCTCCCATTATCCATATTTTAATATTCTTTTTGAAATTCACATTCATGCATATGAAAACCCTTTTATGATATCCATTTTAAAATCCCAAAACCTTATTAAAACCAATTTAAAGACTTATTTTCATCGAATAATTTATTAAATGTAATGTGTGGGGAATGGGATTAGTTTTTAGTACCATTTCATTGAAGTTCATTATGTCAAAAAATGATGGACGGAATAAATCAATTCATGTTTGGGGGTGAGGTTGTCATTTACTGAGTTTTGAGGATTGACTTAGGTTTATGACATTTTATAAAAATGATATTGATTTTTTTGAATAATATATTAATGATACAAAAAAAAAGATTTGTTGCATCATGGGATGGTCAAAAATTCACTCTTCCTAAAACAATGGTATAATTATAACTATTACATTTTGTGTCATGATGGTATTGAATATTTTTTGGGAGATGATTGTGATATTTTCTCCAAGTGATAATTTCAAAAAAAGAAGAGAAAAATTAAATAAATAAGGGAAAATTGTATACTTAGATCATGTGTTCTTGAATATATAGGGATGTTTTGTGTTCTGTAAATATTTAATAAGTTAATTCCCATAAAATTTTATTTAACATTTTTAATAAATAACATACTCATTTACTTTTAAATATGCGTTTCCATTTCATGGAATTAATTGTTTTATAAAATATTTCATTTCTTTTTCTATTTTGGAATTTTACCCCTCTTTTAATCATTATTGAAGATTCAATTATAACCATCCAATTGTTAGAAAAGTCACCTAAAAAGAACTCTATATTATTATTAAACTTTTATTTAGAAATGGAATATGATAACACCTACAAACATTATATGTTCATTTTTTGGTTGGTGAATTAGTTAACAACCTTTTGCAAATTTACCTCATCTAGAGGCGTCTATGTTTGGAGTGCCCAAATTTTTCATTTCTAATTTGTATAAAAAAAATGAAATGTTATTGGATCATTATTTATGTAAATGTTTTTGGTGGAACTCATTATAGATTATTTAACTATTCTATACCCCCCTTATTGAAGAAAAAAGTTTATATTTTTGGGTGAGTGATAATGATTTGGTTTTAATTTTACGTTTTTTTATCATCACCGCATCAATATGCCAAATCGTAGTGATGTTTTTATTTTTATATTTTTATCCACATGTTTATCAACATCCATTACTGATATTAAATTAAAAATATATAATATTTTGAAATTCAAATGTTTAAATATTAAATGTATTTTCTAATAATTTCTTCAATTAATCTTGATTAAATTCATTTGAATATATTAATAAATAATCTAATAATAATAATACACATTAGGTTATTATTATTTTATAATTTTCATATATCATCTATTTATAACTAATTAAACATTTACATTATCCAATTGGGTCATTTTAAGGCCCATATTGACGAAACAATAAGGCCCAAGGATTTTTTCAAAGAAACTGGTCTCGTTGTGGTGTTATATTTTATAATCACAATACAGATGTAAAAATTCATTAATGCTCCACAAAAAACCAGATAAATTCCACTACCTAATTTGTAACAATTTAAAGGCCTTATCTAAAAAATATTTGGACCAATTTATTAAGGAATTTATTAGAGCGAAATCTGTATAGGATTTTAATACACTATACAATAATGCGCTTTTAACCCAATCATGTTCCCCAATTGGGCTTAAATTTTCATGATACAATGATTATAAATAGGTTTCAAAATTTTTAGAATAAATATCTCATATTTTAGGCATCATTATAGGCTATGTTTTGAAAACAATGAACACCAGAAAATGTTAAGGAATACAACCAATTGATAGGAAGAAAAATATAGTGGCCATAAAAATTATAGTGTGATGTTTAAGCATATATAAAAAAAATTAGAGAAGGATATTTCTCTATATTCTGCTACCTATGTGGTCAAATGTTTCTTCCAAACTGAGCGGTTGATTTGGAATGTGAACAATCCATCTGCATGGGATATAAAAAACGCCACTATTCTCCATTTAAGTGGTTAGAATTTAATTTAATAGTATGATAAATTTTAAAGACCATAACATTTAAAAAGGTCTATTAGTACCTAGAAAAATATTGTTTTTTCTGGATATACCATTTTACAATATTTTTTTATGTTCTTTTCTTTTCACTTTCATTTGTAATGTCATAAGTGTTTTAGTTATAACTTTGTTTAAAAATTAATTCATGTTACATCACAATATCTATTTATAATCTAACTATATTATTATAATATTAATGGTATTTTAATAATTTAAATGAATTTGAAAACCCTTTCCCCATTTCATTATTATTCAATCAAAATATTATATTTAACTCCCTTCTAGTTTAGTGTGTGTGTTTAACACAATAATCATAACTAGGCCTATTATGTTTCTTATATTTTTATGTATTCACCCTTGACATCATAAACCATATTATTTACCATATCAATTTATAAATAAATAAACGATTCAATGAAGTTATATGTTATTTATTTATAGATACTGAGATATTCTTTTCGATAAATATTTTGTGGGTTTATATTTTGTATTTTATACTTCAAATTTCCAATATTAATTTTACGTTTTTCTCATCCTGTATAATAAAAGTATTATTGGAACCATAATTGAACTACCATAAACAATTAGTGATTGAGATTATAACCATAGTTTTGTTATATATTGGATTAATTCCAAAATAGTTTGGAATTCCAATAAAAATTGATTATTTTGATGTTTGTGAAAAATTTAAGAAATATCCTGAATTCATCAAGGATATCATATATTTAAATCTAAATAAATTAAAAACCCCAATTATTTATATTTTTTTATAGTAAAATCATCTATGAATCATTTTAATTATTAATTAAAAATGTGCCCCTCCCCCATTAAAATAAAAATAATTAAACTCAAAAAAATTGTACCATCACTGAGGATTCGATCCGAGTACCACTATACACATTAGGAGGGACAAATCCATTTAACATTTGATAAGAAAAATTCAACAGTTTCTCAATTATTTTTATGATTCATAATATATTAAGATATATATAAATAGTACAAAATTATTTTATATCAAACTTATTTTGATTCATTTCCTAGGAATACATGAATTATACTATGTTTGATAAATATGTACATGATAGAGGAAATAATTAGATACTCAAAAAAAATTATGTTTATATTTTCATTCTGAAATTTAATATTGGACCAGTGTATGTATTTTCTTAAGACACACTACTAATTTCTTATGTATTTTAGGATTTTATTCATTATCTCTTCTTCCAAACTAATAAAGTAACACAGTATCTCTAAGCTACTAAAGTCATGGTTGTTAAAGTTGGTATCAAACAATAATTTTATAATCATATGGAACCATATTTATGAAAACATTTATTTGGTAACATAATCAAGTGATATAATTTTAGGTTATGAATAATGGTACATCGTAATGTATTGTTATGTAAGATATTGTGTGGTTTTCTCAGAAATATATTCATTAATGGACACTATCGGTGGATGTGGTTTTGGAACAGATGTACCAAGGGGGAATAACACTTGAGGGGTGAAATGGGTGTGACCTGATCATCACATGGTTCACAAAAATGTGCCTTACTATGGACATAGATTTAGAGTCCCTAGGGATATTCGTAGAAAAATAACATTTTCCTTTTAAAACATTGTGAATTATATGAATAGATTATGACAATGAATTACCAAAGAAAAATCTATGGTGTATAATATGGAATATTATTATTCTCCGTAAAATTGGAAAATAAATTATATGTAGAAAATATGGACAAAAATCTAAAAAATGAATGAAAAAATTTAGAATATGATGTAAGGTAATGAATTTCTTCATATGGATCAACTAATAGTTCATTGTCATAAATGTAGGGAGAATAAAAATTATCATAATCAATTTAGAATTCTAAATGTTAACACCCAGACCATTGAGAGACCTATGTTGAAATAAATTCATTTAAATATGTATTTGTATTACATAATTAATTTATATAAGTATTTTTTTATAGTTGAATATTTTTAATTAATCGTGATACTTTTAAGGATTCTGTTATATATCAAAATAATATATGTCTTAACTAACTAAGGAGTTATATAAACCATAATTGATGAATAATTTTTAGAATAAACATTAGTAAAAATTAAAAAAAACATGATTTTTAGTTTAATGAGATCAATGTCTATAATGATTTAAGATGTATTGGGAGAAAATTAACGAAATAAAAAATTTTATTTTAGTAAATGTTTTACTAAAATAGATATTTGAGGAATAATCCCTTTAGATTTTATTAAATTAATTTAACGGTATTTAAAAAATTTAGGATAATTTTGTTAATAATGAAATTTTAATAATATTTAATTATTTTATTTATTTGTTGGGAAAAATGAGGTTGTATTTAAATCATTAGTAAAAAGGTTATTTAATGAATAATTTAATATCAATGATTTCCATAATATTTTTTGTGAATTATATTTAAATTATATTATTATTTTTATAAAAAAGACTACCCATATTCCTCATAACCCCCCTCATAGGGTTTAGAAAATCCAAGAGTATTGGACCAATGACTGTTGGATGATAAGTTATTACCACCTACAATTGACCATCTTGATGTCCTAGTTAAATAGAAATTAACTTTAGTTAAATTACATAAAAATAAAATATTATTTATTAACATGGGATTTTAATATTTTTTTAAGATATTAATGCATTATTTTGGATAACATCTTCTAACTATAATTTCTTTTTAATAGTTATAGATTTACATAAAGACAAGTCACCATTTTATGAATCACATGACCCATTAAAAGTAATTTTCAGTGCATAAGGAATAAAAATGCATTTTTATATTTATTTCATAGACTATGGATTTAGTAAGAAATTTAACATAATAAAACCAAAATAATTTTTTTTTTATAAAAAAGAATAATATCTAGTACGTATAATTTCTTTTAAAATTATATAGTAAATAAATTCCACAACATTATAAATAGGATGTTGTGAAAAAAATTATAGTATTACATTCATATCTAATGAATTAAATAGTATTTTAAATCAACTAAATTTTATAGTATAGATTCCCTTGAATTTATTTTAATAATTCCATTATTTTTATCAATGACCTCAATCACTCACTGTAACTATTTATGCTTTTACAAAATTTCCATATATTCACATTCCAAATAAGTATTCTTACCAGGAAACCTAGTTATATATCATTCCATAAGAACTTCTTACATACATTTTTTCTCTATTAAATATGATATTTGATTAAATATTTTTATGTTGGATTTTAATGAATGTAATTTATAAATATAAATACCTTGATTACCAAGAGCATGTTAAAATTTTATCGATTTAATTTATTTAATGTGGGTAAAATGTGACACCCTGATATTTTAAAATATATATATCATATATGATACTGAAAAGAAACACAACAAATATATTAGAATTTAATAGAACAATGTACAATTATATAATATCATTAATTTTAAATATATTTAATATATTTAATATATTTAATTAAATGAATTCATGTGTTATATTCTATTATACACATCACTAAGTTTTGATTGTGTTATACCCAACACTCTATTTATCAGTCATTAAAAAAATAACTTTATAAGATATATGAAAATAATTAAAACATTACTACCTAGATGTAAAATTGGAGGGTATGAATTTTAATAGTTAAATTTAGTAATGTTTGGTTACACAGAAATTATTAAAAAAATAAGAATCATTTATAAGAATAATATATGTTTTCTGAAAAACACTATTTGTCTTCAATGGTATTTTTTTCTGACATTATATAGAAATTTCAAAATTACTTCTTAATAAATTTGAAATTTTTATTTGAATTATTAATTCTATTTTAATAATTGTAAAAAAGTATATTAAGGAGATTTTTTATGGATTCTATATGAAAATTGAATTTTCTGTAAATAGTTAAAATTATTATATTTTAATTGAAATTTTTCTTTTTAAGTTAAATTATTAATAATGTTTAATTATATTTTGAATAGGTATCGATGTAAAATCAGAACTATTATAAATCTATGAATCCAATAGTTGTCATTGGAATAATTTCTATATTGAATTGTGATATAAAAACACTATAATCTTATATCCATTTTTTCATTCAAAATCGTCATTCTTATCATGTATAAGGAATAAATTTCGAATTAAAATTTTCCAAATATAAAAATGTTAATTTGTAAAAATATATTAAATATTATCAATCATAATATCATATATTTTTCAATCATTTCAACTTATTTTTTTGACCATCAAATGCTGAGTTAATATAGGAAGAATTTATTATTGTATTTATAGTAAAAATGATTTTATAAGGTATAAATATAAATGATTAAGGGATAAAATGACATACCAAATATTCAAAATAATTTTATCTAAATCTATTTATATCTTATAATTCCCAATTTATAATATATTTTCATTTCAATGCATTTTTCCTTTAAATTTATTTTTCATTTGGGATTTGTTTGGTAAATTTCCCTGTTATTTTTAAGAGGGTCCCCATTCTCCAATTATTAAAGTTCAATACCTCCCCGTAATTATTAACACCCATCAAGAAAATTTAGTTCAAAATAATACTGATAAATTATCTCCAATAAATAATTTGATTCAATATATATATTCGGGTACCACCAAAATACCATTACTAGGGTCCATTGTTGGATATCTAATGGGGGTTTCTATTAGTGATGGTAATTATCTAAAGAATGATTTTTCATTTTATTTATTATCATTCCAAATAACATTAGGTATTAAAATTTATAACATAATAACATAGTATATACTAAATAAATAAATCTTTTTATTTTTATGGAATCACAGTTATCGATCTGCACTTCCTTCAAATGGGTTATAAAATCATCATTTTTGTATACGGTGGACCACCATCTCTCAAATTGAAGTCATTCATTTTTTCATTAACACCTCAAACAAATGGATATAATTATGAAATTAAAATATTTATATATTATTTAATATTTTATATTAATTATGAAAATTTAATATTTTATATAAATTTTCCATTTCAGTTCGTTTATAATTCGATAATGACACTTGTATGTACAGTGGACTACCGTCTGACCAAGCAATGTCATTAATTATCATTTACTCATTAAATGGAAATTAATAATGATAAATTTTATAAATATATGTTATATATTTGATAAATTATTTATTATATAAATTTAATATATCTTACACTTCCTTACCATTTCACAAATTAATGGAATGATATCGTCACTCATGTGTATAAAAAAATTCCTATCTCACCGAAGTGATGTAATTCATTTTCCTTATTTAACCTTAATAAAGGGTTATAATAATATGTATACTAGGATAATATGATATTTAGTATAATAATATCATTATTTATAATTTGGGTAAATATTATATACATTCGAACTATAAAATTCTCGACAAAAAGTGCATGAGAAGAGAATGAAATTAAAACTCTAAATAAATTAAATAATAAAATATTATTAAATAATTTGTGGTAAAATTTAATATGTATATTGAATATAATATAATAAATATTAATATAATTATTATTTTTTTGTAATTAATTCAATTATAGTCATTATTCATGTATTTTAGTCATGCTCAATTAAATTAATCTATGATGTAAACGGTTTTATCTCAATTTTATTTTTTTGACACACATTCTAATTTTATGCACATAATTTCTTTTACACGGTTAATGAACATGCCCATGGACTTGTTATATCATTATTAATTATTTATTCATAGAATTTTATGTTTTAATTTTAATTAATTAACTTAATGATATTTTATTTAAAAGTAAATAAGTTGTAAATAATTTTGTATGTCAATTTCTTTCCATTTATTTGTATTACTTTTTTTTATTATATATTCAAATGTTTTCTTTAAAATGAAAATTGGATATATATTTTTGTATTGAAACATGTTTATGATGATTTAACGTTGATACACATATTATATTTACTGTACATTTCTCACTTCAACCTTGTAATCATTTTAAATGATTTTTTCATAATCCCATTCTAATTGAGTATATTAAATATTTATTTCAGTAGAAAGAAATGATTTTCTCATTTTCTAAATATAAAAAAAAATCATTTATTCTCTTCTATTTATTCATTCTTTTTTCATTTAATAATAGTATTTTTTTATTCATTGGTAGTTAAAACATTTTTCAATTTTTAATGAAAATCCAACATCATTTTTCTCTTTAGTCGGATAATTATTTTCATCCAAAACCATGTTTTTAAAAAATAATTTCAATTTTTTTTCAAATATTATTATTGATTTATTAAGTAAATATTAATCTAATTTTACTTATTATTTTTTTCAATGCAGTAATTATGTAGTTTTTAAAGAAAAGACCAGTTGTATTTTAACCAAAATTAATATGTATTCATCATGTTTTTTCTAAACAATCTACACTTCTAAAATTTTATATTAAAAATGGAATATTATTTTATTCCTAAAAAAATTACTGAATTTCCATCCTTCATAACCATCACTTCTTTTAATAATCCATTTCATGCTCAAGAATAACTTCTTAAAAAATTGTTTTATAGTGATTTTTAATGAAAAAGATTTTAAAAAGATTTTAAATTTTGAGATGAGATTTTCAAAACGAATGTAATATATTACACAAATATATAGTGAAATTTATTTTGTTATCAATGATAATAAAATTAACATTACTTACACTTCACCTGGTCTATGATTTATTGTTTTTATCATTATTATTCATATTGATGGTTTGAAATTAATTTGAATAAGAATTGTATTTACAATCGCATCCCGTATTAATTAATGTAGTAATTATGTTCCCCATGAAATATCTTCTGTAAAATGATAATTTTATTTTAAATATCCATTAATTATTATAAAACCCATATATTTTAATGGAACTCTTTTTTTGATAACATATGTTTCACAAATCAATGGGTATAAAAAACCAAGATAATATCCATATTTTAACATGATCATTATAATATAGAAATAAAATTGGATGGTAGGAATATAAATTACAACAAAATTACATAAATATGAATTTCATCGTCAATAAAATTATATATATTTATAAGAAATGAAAATATGATTTTTATTAATGTAATTTCATTTACCCAATAAATTTTTTCAACAAAAATTTCTTTTTTTATATTTTAATAGAATATATAGATCATTAATTTATAAAATTTATTGAAAATTTATTTCAAAAAAAAATCTTCATTTTTGGAATTAACATTTCAAAATTATCGTAGGTTAAATTCTCATGATTTTTTAAAAATGTATATTTTTGGGTTTAAAATTTAAAATATTATTTTTACATAATATGATAACTATTATCAAAAAATTGTTATATTTTAATGATATCTATTTTATTAAACCATATTCCTAAGAAAAATGTATTTATTGATATACAAAACACATAATTTGTTACATTTAGAATCACATGCTTGGAAATTTTGAAAACTATGATTTTATTAAAAAGGGTTTTTATGATTTGTACATGTAAAATATTTAGAATTGATTATTTTCACTTTGATTCATTGAATAAATTAAAATAGATAATTTATTTATACTAATGAAGAAAAAATTTGATTATTATTTAAAATTTATTTTTATTCATATTAATGATATTTTGCTAAAATATTATTTACCGTAATAAAGGTAAAATAATGTAGTTTGTCAAATATTAATATGATGAGATTACAAAAAAAGAAGATACTATTAAATGGGATTTTGATGTGTTTAGACCTTATATAACCATTAATACAATAATTATGCACCATATTCATTGGAATTAATGCAACCTAGATGAGGTTGGATTTATAAAAAAATTATAGTTATTTAATATCTTTAAACCATCGATATTAAAGTGTTAATACCAATCCTCACCACCACATTGCTCTTAAAAAATACCAATTCTCATAAAATATCTACTATTATATATCCTTAATACTCTCCCAATTTCAATGTGATTATCATCTCAATAATATGACAATCTTATGTTCCTCATGGGGTACTTGAAGGAGTTGATATTCAAGAGGTTTCATTCTCAAACTACTTATCATAAATTATTTTCTCCATCAACCATATCCAATAATACAAAAAACATAATGTAATAAAAAATATTGATCCAATTTTTACAATGAAATTTGTTTTTATTTTATAAAATTTACATATCACATATTTTCTCATTTGATTTTTATTCAATGAGTTAAAACCATTGTCCAAATTGGTGTTGTTAATCATCTTCGTGGATAATGATTTTGTTCATTTTACATTATAACCATGTTGTATGGTAATAAAATTATTTTTATAGTAAAAAAATATTTTAATAGGTATATTATAACCAATTTCATGTTCTTAAACTAAAATATTTACATCATATTAAATATAATGTTATAAGATTATTATCGATTGAAAAACTGGAAAAAATGTTGAACAATATTCATTAGAAATCAATGAAATAAATCAGCCTCGATTTAGAAATTAAAATAATATACAGGATCATTTAAAAATCAGTATTTTTATTAATACTATTTAATTATTATTTTTATTTTTATTTACATTTGACATGAACAACCATAATTATACCCAAATAAACTAATAATGAAACCATGAAATAAACGCACATGAAACAATGAAACTATTTAAATATTATTAATGATTGTGTGTCAATATTTGATAAAAGTATCATATAACATATTATAATTATGAATATTTTTTTTATAATTAATTAATACATTTCAAAAAACACCATATGTAAAAGAAAAAATAAAGAAAACTAAATGGATTTGTGAGGTAAGTGTTTCTCATATCACCTTTTCTTCATTTAGATATATTCCTTATTAACAAATTTTTCCATTTGTGTAGTCAAAATCTATAAATTTTATATATCATATTATGAATATATTTATATTCATGTCATTCAATATTAAATTTATTAATTATAACTTTTAATTGGGCATTTGATTTGATGGATTATATAAAATAAGGAATTTATTTACTGCATTCTGGTTCATCAGGTTAATCATATACAATATTTATTATGTAAAGAAAATATTTTTTATAATATGATATCATAATATATTATGTTTACATTACAAGTTTTTATAAAATTTATTGCTGATAGACATTATATAATAATTTTATAATCTGTCAATTTAATGATATGTTACTTTAAGAGAAATCATTTTGAAAATTATTTCTTTTTTAAATATTAACTACAAATCAATTTTCCTCTCATGACATTGTATTATAAAATTACTAGTACTCCACTCGGGCATTCGCATGACGCTATAAAACAATTATTATTTTTAATAATATAAGTTCAATTTTCAAACTCATTAATTCATTTTAGTATTTAATATACTTAAAAATAAAATTGTTGTAAATAAAAATGGAATAGATGGATAATTGTTGAAAAATCATAAACATAGTAGTAAATATTTAGTTGAATTAATAAGGAATAGAAATTTATATTGGAAATTCATGGCAGAAAAATCAATTACATAAATGAAAAAATGATTCAAACGGATAATTAAAAGTATTCTCATTATAATATTTACTGTTGGAATGAATTTCATGTGATTTTAAAAAATAAAATAAAAGGGATGAACTGAAGTAAATAGAGGTGAATGGACTGACATCACCTTGATCATCAGTTGAGCATCTTTCATAACAACCCAAAAGCTACAACACTGATTCTCTATTTATCTTCAATGAATTTGAATGGACTCCCCAGTAGATAAAATTAGTTGTATAATGGAAATATGGACAACAGTTATCAATGATTCTTCATGTTAATATGGTTATTTCACCCATGATGGAAGAAATGGTATGCCCATAGATTTTTGGAAACATATTTCACATGAAGGATCCAAAAAATATATGTTGAAATAACATGGTAGTGGAAATTGATATATCTTTACTGCAGATGCACTTCACAACAATAATCAAGTTTTGGATAAATATAGATACTATGCTAAAAATTAAATGAGATAGTGTGATCAATGATTAATAGTTAAACTATCAATTTTAAAAGTTATATAGAGCTGATAAGTGTGTCAAATTTAAGAAAAACCAGTAGTTATCATTGAATTATCAGTATGAATTTATAATCATTTTCAAAGGATTGTCAATTGTGTATCATTAAAATATGTTATGTTAATAGATGATACATAAGAATACTAATATTGTTCCATCTATAGAATCACTTTAAATCTAAAAAATTCAGCTAATAATTTTAGGCCAAAATCTACAGTTACAACAAACAATTAACACGAAATCATAATATATTATGAAACCTCAATCTTGCATTCAATTTATTCATACCCAATTGTACTATCACCATTGTATGAAATAAAGATAAAACCATATTTCTATTTTTTTCCACCAACAACTACATAAATGACCATTAATAAGAGTATATACATCGATCATTAATCACAATTAATATAAATGAAGATTAACAAATGTCCTAAAATTTTTCCACAACATAGCTATGGTGCAACTTTCATATTTACATTCACATTAAATCTCAATGGGAGCCCTCTCTGCCTTGATATATTCCTTCCAACCAACTACCAAAATGCCTTCATCCATGTAGAATCAAAAAAGAATCTGATCAGAAGAATATATATAAACTTGTTATAAAGAGTATAAAAACAATCAATGCAGAATATAAAAACAATCAAAACATAATCTGATCAAAACTCATTAGGTCAAATATGAAGATTAAGATCAACACAGGGGTACACTCCTGTACCAACAAAATATAATATAATAAAAACTGAATCAGATCAGTAGAATATATAAAAACTTATTACAGAGAGTATAAAAATTGAATAGTTTCAGTGTACAACTTTTCATTCAAATTGAAACTATAGGAATATAAGGTTGGAAAATGGATATTAAAAAATGACATACTGTTGACTAAAATATGTATGGGTTTCTTAATACTGGATTTGAATGTAATTGAACCGAAAAGGTTTAATATATGTCTTTTCATTATAAAAATACTATATAACACTAGTAACAGTCCATTAAATGTGTAAAAAATATTCCCTATACTTACCATATGAGATTCATAAAGGAGAAAACTGATTATTCTTTTTTATCAGATGAATAAACCATTCCTTGAAATATCTGTACATATTTAAAAAATGAAAATGTTTAAAAATAATAATACTTATTAATGCATAAAGAAATTTCAGAATACCAAAATATGAAGGTTAACATAAAACAAATAAATAGTAACCAAAATAAAAAGAAGATAACATAGAGATTATTAACATAAAGCTCTTCATGAAATATGGTTATGTTAAAAAGTGATTGTTAACATGAATCTATTTTAGTAAACATGAGTTATGTCGAATATTATTCTTAAACACATCAGAAAAGAAAATTAATGTGCAGAGATATGCCAAGCGATATTTGTAAAATGTATAGTTAAATTAATTAAAATACAACAATAGAAAACACAAACACACAACAATGTGTAATGTTTGTTAAACTAATATCATAGTGGAAAACAACATCCATCACGACCTTATCATCCCTAGATGTGCATATATGTGGTCTTTGATTCATGAACATATATGATTGAAACATTCATCATGTGAATCATAATGAACTTGTTAGTGCCCATAAAAGTGTAATGAAAATAAAAGACAATGAAGATTGAAATATTAATACGTGAGTGGATGATAAAATTAATATTTTTAAAAAATAGTATTTTAGTGTTGCAGCTGACTTCTAAACATCCAGTACTTTCATGTTCTTATAACACAGTAGTAAAACAAAATTTTACAGAATTGTGGATTCTGTTATTCCATGAAAAGAAATAGAATGAGTAAAAGAAATAAAAATAATTCATATTATTGTCAAAATAAATTGTTCTATCTATTGAAGACTAATAAAAATTGAACAAAACATATGTGAACTAATGTGAACAGAAAATATGCGATCATCTACATGAATCATCTAGATAATATTTGAATAGATGTGAAGCATATTCCATCAGTCATAAATTATGTAGATATAAACATTCAGGGATACTCCACAACTTTTAATTTCTTAAAAAATAGTAAAATCATGTGATCTTTCACCACTAAGACACATACCATAAATTTCAGCATTATAACATTAACAGTTTATAATAAGACCTCTAAACCTCAAATCCCTATTATGACCCCATGTATGTTAAGTATTTCCAGCACTATAAAGCCCATATATATATATATATATATATATATATATCATATGTTACTATTGTATGATTCATCACACTACTTTCCAATAAATTTATAACATCAAGAGCCTATGAAAGATAATTTTCACACTGACTTGGATGCCACTTATAATAAATGTTCATCGTACTACTATAGTTTAGAACATTATGTGATGTTCTAGAAATGTCTAATTCCATAAATACTTTTTATGAATTCTATTTAATTTTCGTATTCCAAACACTTCAATAAAAATTTATAGGGCCTGATGTCTAATTCCACAACTTTTAATTTCATCAAATAAAATAAAATCATGGGATAATTCACCACTGCACAGACATCAAGTAACAGAATTATCACATTAACAGTTGACAGGATGGCCTCTAGACGTCACATAACTAATAATACCCAATGTAAGCTCAGTATATCCAACATTGTAAAGCACATAGATATATATATATATATCCTACGTTACTGTAGTAGGTTTCATTATAGTTAATTCTAATTAATTTAAAATATCAAAAGTTAGTGCATGATCATTTTTACACTTCCCTAATTGCCACTTACAGTAAAATTTCTTCATACTCAAGTAGGTGTAAACATTTAAGTATGTTTTATAATTCTTTAATTCAATGAAAATGTATTTGGTGAATTATATTTCTAATTTGGTATCCAAACACTTTAGTAAATACTTACCGGACCTGCTACTTGGGTAAAAACCATCTTTCATAGACTATAAAAACACATCAGTTGCATCCTTGAGCATTAAATTAACTTCTAGGAACCTGATGATTGGAGTCAACCAAAATTCATAAGATAAGGTTGTATTTATGGTAAACATTATAATGATATTTACCTACATAGATGCAATAATTTATGTCTCTTCCTGAGATCTCATCTGAATAACTCCTTAAGGATCATTCTGAATCTTCACCTTTGGCCACACCAGAAGTCACATGACCAGAAATACCAACTATAGGGGATGAAATTCCAATCATTATATCCTCACCCAATCATTAATGGGATGCAGAAGACCCCATGTATAAATGTCATCCTCATGCTCCTCGATGAATTTTGTTCTATCTGTGTAGGGATCATAGAAAGCAACCATTGAATATCCCATAATGGAGAGACATATCCCATGTGTAATAAGACAATTCCACATCATTTTAGTGGCAGTGAGCTACTGGTGGAGTCTGTAGGTCTCCTTGGGTTTGGGTAAGATGGATTTATTTTTTACAGGAGGTTATATTTTGTGAAGTCACCATTATTACAAAGAAGTACATGTACAAGATAAAAAAATTATGTGAAAAGGGGTTGAATAATCTACCTATATGCTGGAAATTGATAAAAAACACACCCATACAACTAATATTAATAAAAAAAATACTATTCCAACTTCCATTTTATATATATTTTGAATTCATTGAATTTTCTACCAATGGATTGTGTTTGTTAACATATGGTTCTATTTGATTGCATGCACCATTTTTGCACAGAATTACCTATACCAAATAAAATAATTAACTGAAACGGTTTTGTGAATATGTCTATATGTAGGAAAATGTTAATGAAACACCCATATAGGTAATCTTTAGCAAAAAACTATATTTTAACTTCCAGTTTACATATATATTTCATTGAATGGATTTACTAAGATTGGGGTGATTTTGTTAACATGAGGTTATATTTGGTTTGATGTGATATGTTTTCTTCCTCTCCTATTCCTTTTTCTTCTTGATTATGAAATGAACCAGGGATATTTTTGAAGGATTTGAGTTGTTGGATCCATTACACTTTGACAAAATCATCTTCAACATTAATGATGCCTATGGAAGCTCAAGAAGGATGGTGTTAAGTATGTGTATATAATTTATGTGATTACCAATTCTATGTCACCCCTCTTGTGATGTATTTTAATTTTAAATATATTAAGTAATTTTTTGGATAAGATGTTAGGATTTGATTTGGGAATTTTTTAGGATTGAATATCCTTGGATCGTCATATGAAGGAGATGAGACTAACACATGTGGTTTTTATTCTTAACAGGATAAGTCACCTTTTGAATAAATAATCATTTTATGATTTCCGCCTATTTAATACAAGTTTGAATTTTATCCATATCAAAAAGATTATATATGTACTATGAAACATCTAAAAGGATATTTCACGGTTGAATTGTTGTTATTATTTTCTCAAGAGTGATTATGGCATGCCATGAGGTCTAATACGATGTGATGCCCATTATATCATTATATCACCAACTACTTATACGTATCACATAGTGATATAGTTCATCATCTCTTTAGTATTATACCACTCAAATTCTTCATATGAATCATTCAATCCTTGTTGAATAGATGTTATCATTTTCATGATCTTTCTAAACCATTATTATTTTGAAATGTGGTTGTTACTGATACGAATATCAATATGACATACAGTGAAGTCTTCATTCATATGATATAATTATAACATAATCACTTGGAATTTTATTTTAAAAAATGATATTCCATAAAAAGTTCTTACCAGGAAATTATATAGGGAACAAATCCAAATCATGGGGTGGATCAATTAAAATTTTCTATAGGAGTTCCAACTGCCTTGGCAGTACTAGTTCAGCTTCCTGGACCCATGTTGAGAAATAACTTTATAGTACCATCTTTACGATCATAAGATATAACAAGAAGAAATGGTGAGTAATTACATCATTAAAAGATGAACAAAAATACCCAGGTTGTCTATAATCAACATTTAAGAAACATTAATGCTAAGCAGCATACCATGGTAGCATAGGCATATGATTTTCCTCAACGCGCATACATCTTGAGGCCTCTAGCAGAATTTACAAATAGTAAATCATCTTCCCAGAAATCAAAAACAAAACATGTCAATAAGAAAACTCAGGCTTTGGTCCGCCCTACCCTCTTCAAGACAAATTTCTCAATTGACCACAAAGAAAAAATGAAAAAGGAAATCCTAAAAGTTAATAAACCAATACTGCAATAAAATCCCATGATCTATGTAAGGAAATGCAGCATTCACTGAAACTAAATTCATTTTACATGATAATTACACATCAATCCTGTAGTCTATGGCCTCGGTCGATGTCTCGTGTTCATCCTACAGGTATATTCTCCATCCTCTGTAATTTTTTGGAAAGTAATTTATCAATTACATAGAAAATAGGTGATACATATTGTGAAGACACATATCCATATCAAGAGATTCAAATAGAAATGAAAAAATGATTATGATTTTCACCTCCCAGCAGTATCAAATTCCAATCTACCTTCCACACTATAAACATTGTTTCATTGAGTTTTCTCATTTACTTTAGAAGATTTCGGTAGAATGATTATAAACTTGTCAACATCCTATATTTTATCAACTATTATGAAGCACAAAATATCATACACAACAAGAAGATCACACGAACAACCAAGTTTAGATAAATTAATTTCATAAATCATGTGCATTTCTGATGGAAATATTAAACAATGATTTCCACAACATAAGCATTTTTTGAGAGATCCAGATAAATTTACCTCTTGTTTAGCGCTCTCAAGTAACTGACATCCATGCTTCTACCGTCTAAATTGCAAAAACAGTGATGATGATGTGAAGGTAACATAATTAAAAGAAATGGGGATGAGAGAAAGTAGTATGGTGCAGATAAATTCACTGTAAGAATGCAGATGGAAAATACCTTGCTAAGGAAAATGCCAACATGGGAGATCCCAAGATCAACTCCTAGACTAAACTCTCCCCTCCAAAGAAGGTCAGGAATCTGATGAATTTCATTGGGATGTATTTCATCCAATGAAAATCCACGAATTTTAAAGACAGTGAGCATGGGATCAGAGGCAGATCGCTTGTTGCAAAGGAACATCGACAGCAAGAGAGGTGATGTAGAATCTTTTTCCGTTGATGAAGAATTTTGCGGGGAGAGTTGCAGATGATGAATGGATTCGCTAAAAACCATAGGCTATTCAAACTGAATGCAGAACCATCATCGGGGAGAGAAAATTGAGATGCAGAGGAAACCCTTGATTGGGGTGGAAAATGGAGGAGGACGCTGGCTTCGAGGATTTGCGGAGACCCTAGGTCGCGAAGAGGTGAAACCTGAGCCCGCATGGGAGAATGAAGATGGTGTATAGGTGAGGGGAAACTATTCCATATTCTACATCGATGAAGGAGGAGGACAGATTTTAGCATAACCAGGAGACATAGTTCGAAGGAGGAGCACGATGGCATCAGGGATTTGTGCAATCCTAGGTCGTGAAGAGGTGAAACCTGAGCCCGCGCCGGAGAAGGAAGTTGTCAGAGAGGTGAGGTGAAACTATGATAAGAACCACGTCAGAGAAAGATGATGACAGGGTGCATCGTAACCAGGACACAGAGTTCAAAGGAAGAGAGTTTTGTAGGGAGCATAGGTCCTGATGAGCTGATACCCGAGCGAGAACGAGAGTGGGAGCGGGAGCGGGACAAAGAATATATAAAATAATGGGAGCGTATGAGGGTCATGGAGCTTTGTAGGCTTTACATGTAAGGATAATTAGGCATGGATGATCTAGAGATGGACACGTGGAAGTGGATAAATACTATGTTTAGTATATTTAGTAGATTTCAAAAATTTGTTTCTAATTTATCCTATGATTTTTATTGCCATTTTTTACTCATGTATAAATTTTTACAAAATGGTTTTAAAGAAATATTTTTCATTATTTAACCAATTTTTTTAATAGTTTCTCAATAATAATATGATGGAATTCTTTTTAACATATAAGTCATAATAGGATTTTGACAACATATTGATACCCTAATTTTTTTTGAATATTATTGTAATTTATTACATGGTTATCTTCAATGAATTTTTTTTCATTTATAAATACACGGTGTTTTAAATATATGATATTTTGAATGTGAAAATGGGTATTTTCCTTAAAGATATTCAATGACATCATTAATTGTATTTTTATCTATGATAATATCCTTTGGATAATATCATGCTTTATTGGGGATGATATATTATGATTCTATCATACATATTTTATTAAGTGGTTTATGATTAGTTTTATAAGGGATGTAAATATTTTGATATCATTCCCCATATTACTCTGAATGATTTTTGGTTATGTTTTCTAAATGTGGGATGTTAGTTACATATGGTATACTAATTTAAATAAACGTAAATTTTTATTATGTTTCACCCTAATAATTTGAGATATAAATTTTATAAATAATGTAATGGGTGGTTCACTCTATTGAACCTCGATTCATTGGAATGTGGTACGATACAAAACAAATTGGGTATTGGATTACAACTTAGCTGTTTATGTAAGGTGTCATTGATGAATCCTTGATGGTATGATATAATGTATAAAATTATGTTTTCCTATATTATGGGATTATTTCTTTATTTTATTATTATTCACAGATTAGTGGAAGATCTAGGGTTATTCTTTAGCTTATTTGATTATTTTTAGTAATTATTTGATCATATTTTATTCAAGATAGATTATGCGAATGTTATTTATTAAATGACATATATTTCGGTTATTTTCCTTTCCGAAATTGATTATTATTATTTATTATTACTTCTGTTGTACCAAAACGATACTGATCACATGATCTCACCAACTTCTTTTGTATTATTTTTTTTCTTTGGATTACATGAAGTTTAATATGATAGTTATGTAGGGTTAACCTTGGAGAATAATGGTTTACTTAAAAAACAATCTTTTTTTATTTTATATGGAAATTTATAGTTCAGGTATGTATCTTGTATTTCAAAACTAGTAATCATTTTTTGTAATTTTGGATGTGATTATTTTTATATCGTGATTATGAAACTATGTATCCACTGAATCATGGATTATTTGGTCGGGGTATTTACTATTATCCATATAAATTGTCATGGAAATTATTATTTATTAAAAAATATTACATTTGTATATATGTTTTTATGGGAAATATATCCAACTAAATATGAAATATTGATAAATATATTTTCTTTATTCAATAATGATATTTAAAGATAAGGCACATTTTTATGAATTAAGTCAATTAATTGATATATAAGGAATTATTTGGACATTCTTGACTCGTGTTTGTGAAAATTTATAGAAATATCATTGATGCATAGCTAGGCACAAGGGATGAATCACCTTTCCAAGAAATATTTAAATGGTTTTTCACCAATTATGTTCCATATAGTCTTGTGAACTGTATTGAGGGTAAAGTTATCATATTCCCAAGAAACATGAGGTCTGAAAATTACCTATTTACTATATTTATTATTCTATTATTATCCATGAGATGTTTACACTTATATTATAATTGGACTAATTTATTTATAATATCTGTGATTATACGGATGGTGTATTTAGTTATTTTACCCATCATTATTTATTATGACTTCTATATTCATTCAATGAAGTTATAAAATTGGAATTTGGGTTTATTTACATAAATTTCTATATTTATTATGATTATTGATTCATGATATATTTATTTTACCATAATTCATACTAAGGATTTGAGCTCAACATTGAATTATTTTTTTAATTGGAATCTATATTGTATTATATTTTTTATATACAAATATATGCAACTTAGAATAAACATTTTCGTGAAATAAATATTTTTTCTTTAATAAAATGTAATATAGAAATAACATTTTTATCTGCTCTAGGAATACTAATAGACTATATCTTATATATTGATGTGATCCCTTCTGTATTTTTCCAAATCAATAAATTAAAAAATAGAATCTGGACAACCAGGCTTGGGATCATCACATGAAATAATCTATGTAGTTCTCCAGGGACTCTATGACTACATTGTGTAAACCTGACATATCGTACGGCCTTGTACTCTTCAAGGCTAAGTAACAGTGCACAAGGAGTATTTTTAGGAACTCAAGAAACACCCATAATCACCCTAAATGACATATAAATCCCAGTTCTCAGCATGCAGTCCAAAATTATAATCTTCCATGAACATGAATATCATAAGGAATGATTTATATGAATCACATGTCATGTACACATCTATTAAAAACACTATAAACTACAAGAATCCTTTAATATCCCTTAAAACCCCACAGATTGACCACCACAAGGATACCAACTTCCCATAGCAAGATATAAAATTTTTAAAAACTAAGATACGATTATTTGAAATAAAAATCATTATTTGGCCCAACCTATAGGTGAAAACTACAATCCAATCAAATTTAATTAGTTCTACGCATCTATAAATCATTAATCAATAACTGGATGAGCTTCTAGGTGGTGAAATCACCATACCGAACACCTTTCTATACCTATATATCCCTTGGACTAATACCCCAAAGGGGGAAACCCATAGGGGTATATGCTCTTATAGAGTAGGGAAAATGTAAAATTAAAAATTAAAAATTAAAAATGTAATTTAAAAAAAAATTAAATGAAAACAAACATTTTTCATACCTTAGTGCCCGATCTGAGGTTAGTCATCCTTGAGGAAATCCCCCATTCAAAATTCAATAGTATATTCATAATCATTGTTCTAAACTCATATTTAATTATTATTAATAATTTAAAATATTTGAGTAAATGAAAAATGAACTATATTAATATTTAATATTATATGAAAATCAGTCTGGTAATATTTCCACCTAACTCATTTCCACGGGTAAACAACCACTTCTGGAACCAACTACGATTGAAAAACATCATCTAGGAACATATTTCATGATAATTTGCTTTTCTTAAAATAAAAACTCCTCAGATCAAAATGATTAAAATTTTCTTAATTTTCATATCCCATAGTGACATAGAACGTCCCATTATGTTTATTCTTTGAAAACCCATTATAAAATAAATATAGAATAGACTAAGAGACATTAAATCCATTTATGTATTGAAATTATAATTTAATCCAATAATTAAAATACCATAAAGGACTTTTCATAATAACATTTCTGATTCTAAAATTATCTAATCCTTTCTCTGATAATTCATGTAATGGTATGTTACCTTAACAACCTATAATAATAATTTTAATAGAATGTATTTCAAATTCATAAAATTTGATGATCATTTATTTTTATAATATTTCGCAATTAGGATAATATCATACGTATAATTATTATGCATCACAATGTGGAATCTTACACTCAGTGACCAATTATTCAAGCAAAATGGGATTATTAAATTGAACCATCTCATTCATTAATTTCTATTTTTTTTATTTTTAAATGAATAAAGAATAGTTGGAAGTGTTACCGTGTATTATTTTAAAATGATTCATATCCCTTGGAAAAACAATTGAAAAAAATGGATGAGAAGAAGAATCAAATCAAATAATATAAAAAATTAAATTAATTCGTTACTCCATTCAAAAAAATAGTAAATCTATAAGAAAAGATTACTATTGAAAATATAAACATTGATCTTTAGTATTATTTTACATATTCATGGTATTGAGTTTATTATCCAAAATGTTTCATTAAAATATCATATTGAATAATTTATAAAAAAATAATAATCAAGATAGATTCATAAAAAATGAAAACCCATGAAAACCCATCTATTGGAATATAAACATGTCACAATTAAAAGGGAAATAAGAAATCATAAAATTTTGGATTATATTCTTACCATGTGAAATAAAATGATTCATATAAAAAATAATTTTCTAGAAAATTAAATTATTGATGGTCAATTGTGACACCATCTTGATTGAATCATTACAATAACCCTTTAAATAATTTTTCCAAAAGGAATAGCCTACAAGGTTAATTTATTTATAATTATTTAGTGAAAAAAATATTTACCAAATACATTGTAGATATATATCATTCTCACTCATCCATGTGAACAATGTACAAGAACCATTGAAAGTAAAAAATATAGATTATTTCACTTTTTATGCAATAATTTATTATATATTTATTTTGGAATGAAATGGAATATCACCTTTTCATATCATATTAAAATAGTGAGAAATATCACTTTTCCTTTGAAAACATGTAGAAACTAATAATCCCCATAATAATAGAAATATAATGTTCTTCATAAAATATTTAAACGTACATGGTAACAATGATAATGGATATTAACTCTAATTTTTGGAATATGTTCTCTCGTATAAATTTTAAAAATCCTTCTTTTATAATATAGTAAAAAAACCAAAAAATTCACAATTATGTATAAAGATTAGAATATTAATTTATTAATATATTTATAATTAATGTAAATTAAATTATAAAATTAATTTATAAAAATTAAT
This sequence comes from Viscum album, assembly GCA_963277665.1. NCBI lineage: Eukaryota > Viridiplantae > Streptophyta > Magnoliopsida > Santalales > Viscaceae > Viscum > Viscum album. Next base: position 1,884,009,187 of record OY728136.1, read on the forward strand.
TTTCTTTATAATTAATTTTTGAATCATTTTTTATAACATGGGAATATTGGAAAAATAGATTAAAATATTTAAATTGACATTCTAAAAAAACCATACATTGATCCTAAATCACCAGATAAATTATTTGGATACTATATAATAATAAACTCACTACATATGTATTTATGTAAATATTCATGTTTATTAAATAATCCCAATCCCTTTTATTTCATTCATTACCATTCCAAATATTATTACCAAATCAATATGTTTATGCCGGATGATTTGAGGAATTTTTTTTAAAATCTGAATACAAAATTGGTGTTCTCTTTATCATGAATTGTGTCATTATTATATCATATATATAATATTAATCATGATATTCCTATCATTTTAATAAATTTAAAAAAATTATATCCACTCATGAAATTATCGAATGAAAAAAATACTTTCTATCGTAGAGGTTGAAATCTTAACGTACACATGAAGGAAATTATAATTTATTATAAAATAATGAATTAATATTAAATATATAATGATTTATATTATATTGATCTTATTTATCTTTTGTGTATCATATAATTTAAATAAGTTTATCCACATTTTCTATCTTCTGAGTTAGTTATTAAAAAATGTGTTCTACAATAAGGTGGTATTCCACTTACATAATTGAGAATCATTTTAAAATTTTCAATGGATTCGTGGTAAGAAGGTATATATTATATTATCATTAACAAGAAATAATTATTTATTAATTATAATATATTTATTTATTCAATGAATAATAATAATATTCCATGTGATATTTTTATATCAAATGAAACACATCACATTTTGGAAGTGGTAGTCCACGCGTATGAAAGAACAATGTTCTCATTTCCCATATAATTGGAAAACCTAAAAAATAATTATAAAATAAGAATAGTAACATCTAATTATTTTTTGGATAATTATTTTTTTATTTCATCATGAATATGGTAAGTTTCATGGAGGTAAACCCAATAATGAAATTAATGAAATCGGTTAAGAGTTATACATGTTCCTTGTAACACCGAATTTAACATACACATTAACCCATCTTTATTTTTCTTTTTCATATAGTACAATATATAGGATACAACGATGATATTTAGGAATTTATTTAGTAATATATTAATTTATAAATATGGTTCAATGTTTTTATTCATTTTTTGGTAGGAAATTCCAATAAATAAGTTAGGGGCTTTTCGCCCATGTAATTATTCTTTACTTTTAAATATTATAAATGTCGTAGTATTTTTCATATGGAATGGAAATAATACTATATAAAATAAGTGGATATAATTGTTGAAATATTTTTATCTATTAACATTTATAGTCAAATTTTATTACCTTCTAATATTGGTTTAAATTTATTTTACACGTTCAACCCATTTCTAAGAAGATAAAAATTGTCATCAGTTATTATTGAGTAAAACAAAAATTAATTTTTTTTATATAATATAATTTTAAAATACTAAATAAAATCTAAAATTTATTTTAAAAAATTCGTTTTATTTATGTGTAATTAACCCATGATAAAATAATTTTGACAAATTCAATGAAAATAATTTTTCTAGAAAATATTTTTTTTTTCACATAATAATGAATTTATAACAAATCAGTTATAATTATATTTACTAGGGAATTTAATTGTTTTAATAGTATAAGTGGAATAATTTTAATGTTACTTCAATCCAAAATATAAATATAACATTAATATTCTTGAATAAAATCACATTTTTTATAAAAATCAGTATTTCTCACTTTTCACACAAAAATTAATATCTTGAGAAAAATTCCAAAAATTCATCCTAAGATAAATATTTAATATTGATAGAAAAATTAAAATCATTTTATAAAATTAAATTTATGATATATATATGTAAATAATTTAAAATAAAAGCAATATACACATAGATAACATTACTTTTGATTATATTATTTGATTTTTGGATTTAAAAAAAATTATATAAAATTATTTTCAAGAATGTGAATCCAGAAAATCAGATGATTAATATTGATAAAAAATTATATTTATTTTATATCGATTGGAAAATGGGTTTCATATCAATTTTTAATCACCAAATATTCATATATCACACGCTAATATTTCAAGCATTTACCTAGAGAGGACAACCAACATAAACTATGATTAGATTTATGATAAGGACCTTTGAAAATGGGTAATTATTTTTGGATAAATGGGCATAGGTTTAATGGATTTGATACATCATAACATTCTTTAGATATTTTATGCAATTTTTTCAGCAATATATGGATGTGTAGAATTCATAATTACATTCTTACCTTTATTTTAACATCATGTATGAGATGTTGAGTAGGGGGTCATTGAACACCGACACATTCCACACACATCATGGTGACCTTGGTATCAAGATAAATGATAAATACGTGATTATTATATGTTGAATTTATGTTATTTATGATTAGTTTCTATATGATATAAAATCATGTGAGTATATAGATAAATCAACCATTCTTAGGAGCATCATACATTGTTTACTCAGTGAGACATAGTTTGGAGAATATTGTATTGATATTAACATACATATTATTATGTGGCTTATAATATTATTCTAAAATAAACGTGGAATAAAATTAAAGTGGATAATGAAATTTATGGGGTAGGGATGTAATGAAATCATAGTCGGTATTGGGTTCTTTTATAATATATCATGTATACATAATGGGTATTCCAATAAACCTAGAAGGAATCTACGAATCTGAGAAAAAATATATCGGAAAAATTTTATCAGTGTTGGAAACATCTAGTATAGTTCTCACACATTTTTGATTATATGATCATTAATCATGGTGGTTTGGGTTGCACAAAGATTCCCTATTTACCTTATCATCCTAAAATTTGATATCCCCAAAAATATACAAAAAAATATCTCTCAGTGGAGAATTATTATATATATATATATAATTTTATTAAATATACCATAGAGTAATAATGAGATTTAATAGAAGTGATATACCTAACATAATCATCCCCTTAGAAAGATACCTTTGTGAAAAACTAATGAATATCATCAGCGTGTTGACCCCAGTGATTCACTAGAAATTGTTGATCACCATTATAAGGTAATGTGAGTAATTAAAATTAATCATCTTTATCATAATCAAAAGCATAATCATGTATGATATAAAATTTATCATCCAATAATGTTCACTTATGATATCATTTAATAGTATAATTTTAGGTAAAAGCATTGATGATGATAAAATATGTTGACCATATATCATAATGATTTTATTATTATTTTCAATACCTCATTCGGCTCACACAATTAGTATAAACCAAGATCAACTGTGAATTTAACCCCTTGATCATATGATAACTTTGATGGATTCTTTTACATGAGGGAATCATTGAAAGGATAACAATACTAGATATTGGATCCTCAAATAAATACTATTGGATTTTCCATGTAGTTTAATAGAAGAATCTCCCAAATAAATAATGAAATATCAAGTGATCAAAGAATAATAATAGCTGAATTCCCAAGGGGTTATAAATAAGAGTTTACCCAACTAAATTGCACACACATTAGTAAAAGTGTCGGGCTCCTAATAAATTATTTGAGACTATGGAGGTATATAAATGTATGACCTTGAGGGTTGGTGTGACAATCGATGTTCGAATATAGTAAGTGAAAATTATATTTTTACAAATCATCAATATAATCCATGTTTTAACATGTCATGGAAGGCAAATATGGTTTTTTTAGGATGTATATCCATTTTAATTTGTCAAAATAAACATTAAATTAGTTTTTAAAATTTTTATTTAGTAAATATTAATATTGGAATAATTTAAATATGGTATTTAAATATTCATAATTATATTTAAAATAATATTTGGTATTATTTTAATTATCCATATTTTGATGATAAATTTTAGATTATAAAGATAATATCTATGGGAGTGAAATTTGGATTTTTTATGAAAACTATTTATTAAAAGGCCTAATTTTTCTCATTTTAATAAATAAAAATAATCATTAAAGTTGAATAATGTAAATAAAATTTATTGAATATATGTGTATATATATATATGAGTGTATATAATGAGTTTTACTATTTATAAAGTTAATATATGGTCATATTTTGTTTAAATCACAATTCTCGAAATATCGTTACTCCACATGTTTTACAATATTATTTTTAAATTATATTTAGCCACATTCATGAATTTAATTTGATAAAATGTACTTAAAATAAATAATAATTATAAAGATTATTTAATATGTTTAACTGAATTATTTTTCATAATTAATAGTATATAAAAATAATAAATTAGTATTATTCTAGTTAATTTTTTTTCAAGGTTAACATAAATATATGGGGTTTAAAATGACCTAGAAACATTAAAAATGATATAGTTTGGAAGAATTTTATCCTTATCATTATTCTTATAAATTTTATACCATTTTTTATCTATGTTTCTATAAAATTACCTAGACATTATTTAAAAACATTGAAAATATACATGTGTTCCACTCACCACAATTATCAAAGGGCACCCCCTGCCCTCACATATACACACCTATGCAGCCCATTAGTTGAACAAACACTACCAATGTCTCTCCAAAAAATAATTTTCCACATTATAGAGGGTGCGTAACTCCCAAAAGACCATCCTTATAGTTCTTATTATGATACACGATACATGTTTTTCGAATTGAAGTAAATTGAATTCAGTAACCTCGTTTTTGTTGTTTCCCCTTTTAGCACTATCGACTACTTCTTAAAAAAACATTATGATAACCCAATTATATAAAAAATAATTTTTTTTAAGATTTTTCATTAATATATATCATTCCCCTCCATTGTTTATTAAGAAAAAAATCCATCAAACACATGTACGATAAAATATCTCCTAAAAACAGAGGGAATTTTTTCCCCTTCACTGACTCACATGGATTGTTATAATTCACGAACAAGTTAATATATATGATACATAATATATAAGATTTATTCATTAATATATCAACTAATTACATACCAATTCACCCATTAAAGAATAATATATTGTTGACTATGTGTATGTATGTGTTTCCATCTCCACTAATCGATGTGAGTTATTTTCCATGTTCCAATTTTAAGAATTTTTATAAAAACATATAAAATGAATAAATATTTTATTTACATCTATCATATCATTGTGGATATTTTTTTAACAGTATTTTTAAGATTAATTGGAACATTTTTGTTAAATAATGCATAAAAATTTGAATAAGTTAACACATAAGACAATTATAATAAATAAATATTACTATTAAATGGGAAATAAAAAGACATAAGAAGATCATATATGATATTTTAAATGTGATTATTTCTCTAGAATAAATTTATAACATGTTTTAAAAAAATATTACAAGGACATTGCCTTAAAAATTACATATGATTGAGTTATGTTCCAAATTCACACTAATGATCTTTCCAGTATTATATTTTTTGTGAATGAGAACATAACTATTACATTAAATCTCAAATATTAAAATTTAGACACTTTTACTCTATCCTATTTTATTCACAATAATAACACTACATAAATAAAAACATGAATTCTTTTTCTTTATAAAAATCTTCTTGAATTATATCTATCTTTTACCACTCCTTTTACCTTGTGAATAACATTTCAAAAACATGGGATGGGAATAAAAAATCATTTTTAGGGATATAAAATAAAAAAATAATACATTAGACCATGAATTGATAAAAATTAAATAAATCATAATTTTCAATCGTAAAACATTATATCTATATCATACCTCATGAATTCATATGATTTATGAATAACACATAGAAATCCTAATTCATAAAGGTAAATTGTGGAATCTATTACATACATAAAATTTTTATTTCACGTATATACAGGGAGTTATGTATGGAATACCTATAACTGTATATTCCCTAAATATTTTAAGAGAAACATTAACATTTACCTAAATAATGTTACCAAATTTAGTGGAGATATATCTCGGTCTCACCCATCATAGGATTATCATGGAACCACCCATATGCATTCACAATTCCCAATAACCCTAAGATATTCTTAACACATCAAAACATTCATAATTGAATGATAACATTTCCACGTTGGATTCACAATATATCATTTCAAGATATTTATATAATAAATGATTTGTTAAAAATATTTTCAATATAAAAATACATAAAATAGTAAATGGTATTTATTTTCCTTTTAAAAACATAATGGCTTGTTAAGGAATCCAAATATCAAATAATGCCCATGGAGGCTTAATGTTTACTATCGTTACGTACGATAAAAACAAAATATTCCTTTTTTCATTTGGTAAAATTATTTGAAGAAAAAGTTACTTCTTGAAAACCATTGTTTAAAATTAAATGAAAAAATGGTATAATTATATAACGTATAAAATAAAGTCATGTATAAACCAAAATATGCATCAATGAAAGGATATTTAGACGTAGTCCCTTTCATTGATTCATACTTTTCTCGTTCGTTATTTATATTCATGAATAATAAAATTATGTTAATTTATACTTTCATAATAACCATATTCAATTTTACAATAAATTTTATATTACATATCACCATGTTATAAAAATTACATAATTATATTACCTCATATAAATCATTTTTTTGATATTCAGTACTTCAGTCGTAAATGAAGTTGTTTTGATGTAAAGTGTCCATGTAGTCAAAATTCCGCCATCACTAGGATATTATTACTGATTTACATATCATACATATATATAATATATGTATTTATATCCAGTGTATATATATATTTATAATCATCCATAACATTGGGGATATGAAATGAAATTCACCATTCATGGAGAAAGTAAGTCATATGTACGCATTAACACCAATTTAATTTCTTTTTCATATTTATTGAAATGAAGAATAAATGATAAATAGTTATATTATAATCCCATTATAATATCCATGTTATAAATGTCACTTAATTTCATTTATTCCATCCAATATATGTTCCATTTATTGCCAGAACGAGACATATCACTTTGATGGGGTGATAGTCCACACTTCCTCAAATTAAATTATCATATTTACACATTATGGAATGAATAATAGTATGATTTTAATGAAAAATAAATAATCATAGAGACAATATAAATATAATATATAAAATATATAGAAACAATTTTATCATAATGGACACCATAAGTGGTGGTTGGGAAAAATTGAAAAATTATTGTTTTGTGAGTAATAGTTAACCGTAAACAGAAAATGTATGTTCAAATATATTATATGGAGGTGTGTGTAAGTGTAGTTTGTGCCCTTATCATAAAAAAATATAATATATTTATGATAATAATTTTTTATATAAAAATTGAATAAGATGAGTATAGGGAGTGTATAAATAATATAATTGAATGGAACATGAAAGTAAAAGTCACCTCTAAATCGAGTAACTTCTTTTGATTTGATCCAAAAATATTTCAGAAATTGCCTTATTATCAATGTAAGGATTTTATGAGGAATAGAGGTATTCCGAGAGATTATTTGAGAATAAATTGGATAAGCCAAGTGGATTCAGAGGATTGAGTATGTGCGTAGAGGTAGTGGGTTGTTATAAGATGGAGGATGGGCACTTTAGGATGGCCTTGAAATATTATTTTATGATAAATTTATTTCCAATTCATAAAATAGTCCCAGACACATTTATGTAAATGATAATATGAATTTCTTTGTAGATACTCTCAACCAATAGGTTTTAGAAAAGTGTAGGTTAAAAAATTAACCCTATCATTTTTCTTTAACCCTTAGTAAAAAAAAACAACTCTTACCATGTATTATTTTATTTTCATAATATATGCTAACTATAGTGACTATAAAATTATTAGTGAACCATAATTATATAATTAATTAAAATTTTAAAATTACATAAGTTATTTGGATGAATAATTGATTTTTAGGACTATTATAACATTTAATAAAATAGTATGTGGATTAAAAACTCATTTATGTCAATTTGGAAACTGTATAGTAATGGGTTTTTATCAAATTCATAAATAATGATTCATTAGAACCAAATGCATTAACACAATGTTAATTTGTTAATTTAAACCATAAAATTCGTGGATGTAATTAAAATAATCATATTAAATTAGTTTAAATTTTTATATTATTATTTATTTGAAACATTCATTAATAAGGTTATCACTACATTATCATTGTGTCATAAAAAAATATATTTATATAATCTATAAAAATTATAAATAAAAAACCATGATTATGGAATTTTTTTCTTGCAAATGATTATTTATATGAAACAATATCTATTATATAAATCCATATAAAAAATATTTCAGTAAAAATACTTTTTTATAATATATTTCACAAAACATTAAATTACTTCTAATAAAATGAAATTTTCAAAACCATGTGGCACTGAAAGGACAAAACATTAGAATATGGATTATAATGGTCAGAAACATATCATCCAATAGTATTAGGAAACGTTTTAGTGTAAATTTATATTATTGTGATATTATTTTTTTACAATAATTTACCATATTTACCCATTAATCATGGTAAATTAAAAAAATTACTGATGTTACAATTCAAAATGTCCAATACTAGAAGGTAAATATATATAATATTTGGACCTTATGATTCCAAATATGGAATCAATTTTTATAAATTCAATATAAATAATTTAATAAAATTAATTTAAAATTAATTCCCACATTCAAAACCTAAAAATATGTTTTTATGAAATTAAAACTACCGAAAGACTGACAAGTGTTTGTGTCCAATTAAAATGTCAAATTACATTGAATGAACAAAATTGGATTAAATGATAAAAAAATAATCCAATTTATCATTGAAACCAATTAAAATGACAATATAACTATATAAATAAACTAAATAAAACAATAGTTTTGAATTAAAATGTTGTATTCTTTACTATTCATTAAAATATAAATTTTATCATAATAATACCAAAATTTCATCCAAATTAAATTTTGAAGTCCTGATTCTATAGAATAATTTAATTTTTACAAATAGAACATATAAATGTGATAAATAATAGATTTATAAATTTTTCTGATTTAAAAGGTGAAAAATAACCTTCTAAAAATATTATAGTATTTCATGCTAAAAATCATATTCATTCATTTATTAATCCTCTAAAAGTTTTTAGATAACTGTAAAAAAATTATCATTTATATGTAATAATAATGTACATATTTATTTTCATTACTTCCAAAACAATTTATAGGTATTAAATACCATTTAAAATAATAATATAATTATTGTATTATTTTTCATTATAACTCAATGATGTGTGGAACATAAGATTTCAGAGAAACCCATTATTGCGTGTTGAGTATGATATCTAATATGGTGTCCCCTTTACCATAAAATTAATGTCTAATTCATAATTATTAATTTATATGAAAATGTTTTATTTAATAAATAATTGATATACTACATTATTCCCACCATTTCAAAATTATGCCCCCACAATTTTATTTACTTATTAAAAAATTTGAGGGAATTTATCCCAAATATCATTTTTAAATTCGCATGTTGCCTTCTCAACATGATTTTTTCCCCAAAACCTTTACCAGATGTATTACCTTATTCTGCAACACTTTCCCCCTACATTCAATAATCTTGAGTAGTTGTTTCTTATAAGATATATTCAGTTTCAACTAAACTACATATGGACTCAAAAAATGTGATGGAACCCACATATACTTTTTAAAACATTTATACAAAAACAATTGTGTTCCTCTGAAGAAAATGATTGTAAGTCCACAATATAGTAAATTGATCCTTCTTTATCTATGATTTAATTGGGTATAATGAACCTCAAAATCTGCTTTCCATTCATACCTACACTAAAAACATATCTCCATGTGGAAACATTGAGAAATACATGGTCACCTACCTTAAAAAAAGATCCTTCGTCCGGTTTTCTGCTTTACTTTTTTTCATTCTATGAAGTGTTCTGATTTGATTCTAAATCAACCAAACATTCTAATCCATATCATACACCAATTCTAGACCCATCAACTTCTTTTCACCCTTTCAACCCAAAAAGAAGGCGTTCACATTTCATTCCATGTAATGCATTAAATGGTTCCATCTGTATATTAGAATGTACAATGTTATTAAATGAAAACTCAACCAAGGAAATATGTTGGTCCCATCATTCCTCGTAATCCATCGAGAATGAAAGTCTCATACCTGCCAATATTTTAATTTTTCATTATGGTTACACATTTGGTTGAGAATGAAAAGTTTACTAAATTTTAATTCATTACCCATTGACTTGAAATGGCCCTTCCAAATGATACAAGTGGACATAGGATCACGATCGGATACAAAGGATAGGGGAACTCCTATTAAACTGAAAATCACATTAATTTTAGATGGATAAATTTGATATCGTTACATATTTTCTCGAACATAAATAATATGAGAAGATTTAGTCAATTAATCAACAATATTACAGATTCCATTTTCACGAGGAGAAGTCTTTGGTAATCACACTATGAAATTTATTGATATATTTTCGCATTTCCACTCTATCACTGTAAAATGATAAAGCATACCTTTCATTAGATTCCACTATACATTAACTTATTGGTAACTCAATCATCGCAATGTAATGTCAGGAATGTACTTTTCATTCTATCCCACCAATAATAGTCCTGATGATCTCTATACATCAACGAACTAACAGGATGAACTAAAAAAAAGAACACTTAGATTCACAAAATAACATTTTCTTCAATTTGTAAATCACAAGGAATACATAATATCTTTATAAACCTCAAAAAAAATATTTTTCCAATGACTAATTTTGGTCACATTCACTCTTGAACCAATTCTACCTTTTTCTACAACTCACTGTCTTCTTTCGGAGAATTCTTTATTATATCTGATATAGATGATTGTACTAAAAACTGATAAAAATAAAGGAATTTATAGCACAAACAACATCCATTGAAAATTAATCAATACATTAATCATTGGTTAATGTTTAAAACTAACCATTTTTAATGTATAATTACATGTTCAGCTCAATGCATCAACCACTTTGTTTTCTTTTCCAATATGTTAATTAATCATGAAATCATAATCCTTGATTAATTCTTTCCATATTCTCTATATGTTGTTAAATAATTTTTGAGTAAATGTATACTTCATTATTTTTTGATCATTATATATTTGATGCATTACAATATACAGATGATGCATCAAAATTTTTAGAAGAAAAACAACTGCTGCCAATTCCATAACATGTGTACGGTAATTTACCTCATGTTGTTTCAACTGATGTGATGCATAAGAAATTACCAGATTATTCTGAATTAAGAAACATCCAATTAATTTTAATGAAGAATCCCTATAGATAACAGAGTCACCATTTTTTGATGGTAGTGCTTAAATCGGAGCATTAAATAATATTCTATTCAATTACAGAATGAATTTAATAGCATTCTTTAATACAGATTAACATAACATAATTTTGAGTCAACAAACTCTGTGGGATAGATGACCATGAAAGTTTTTTTAATAAATATAAGGTAATAACCTTCTAAACCAAGGAAACTACAAATATTTGTTATATTTTTGTGTCTTTCTCATTCTTTATCAACTTTTTTTGGAAGGATTAATAGTTACACCGTCCTTAGAAACAATGTTACAAAAGAATACAAAAATTTCTAAGCAAAACACACAGTTGCTAAATTTCCCATATAGTTTCTTATCCATTAAATTTTTCCAGACAACCCTTAAATGTCATTCATGATCCTATTTACTTTTGGAAGATACCAAAATATCTTTAATAAACACAACCAACTACTTATCGAATAACTCGTAGGAAGTTATATACATAAGATCCATGAATACAACAGGTGCATTGGTTAACCCAAAAAGGTATAAATACAAATTCATAATGACCATATCTAGTAAAAAACATGGTATTTGGAATGACTGCTTACATTACATTCAAATGATGTGACTCCAACCTAAAGTCAAATTTTGAAAAATTCTTGTGCTCCGAGGAGATGATCCAAAAAATTATCAATATTATCTAAATAATACTTATTCAAAACAATGATGTTGTTTAATGCACTATAATCTATGAAATGTTTCATTGAAGAATATTTTTTACAAGAAGGACATGAGATCACCATAGTGATGTGATATCTTGAATGAATCCTTTATCTAATATCTTATGAAATTATTTCTTTCACTCTAAAAGATCAATTTGACCCACTCAATAAGGGGTTTTTGAAATTGGCATAGAATCATGAACTAAGTAGATAGTTAATTCAACATTCCAATAAAGTATTATAGCAAGGAACTTGTCATGAAAAAAATCACGATACTCATTTACCAATAGAACATCATTAATTTGAACAGTTCCTTTGTATTCAAAATATGTGCAAGGTAACATTCTTTTACATCTTTTACTAGTTTCGCAAAATTATTATATGTTATCAAAATTATTATTTCATTGTTGTTCATACACTGAAATTCATTCTAAAAAGAAACCTCTTTAGCTCTATATTCAATCCAATCATAATAATTGGAAATCCTATCTGTACCCAAAATATCATCAAACTCTACTAGAGGAAAAACAGTATGGTTTGTAGGTAGAATCATTACACACATAGGTATAGAACGGTTCTTATATTTTTGTTTCTTCTCAAAATTTAATCTAGGAGCTTTTACCACATGTACAAGATTTATATCTTGATATTTACTTCCTAATTTAATTGAAAATTTCATAGAAATGAAAATATGTTTTGACCAAGAATCAAGAAAAAAATTGTCAAAATGTGAATAAACAAACAATGTAATTGATCAGAATATGCACCCTTGGTGACGGCCAATCTGAATCCTCGGGCAATGCCTCGGGATATGACTGCTCAGGACTGGGCCCAACAGGATGTAAACTAGGGACTCACTAATACCATCGAGGCACTAACAGCTCGATTGGAAGGGATGGAAGGTCGATGCGCTCTAATACATCTGGAGTGGAAACCCTAGCTAGATTGGGTGACCAACACACCACCTCCACCAAATTTTGGGAGCCCTGTATTCCAAATCTTCAATGGATCAGGCGATCCAGAGCAGCATTTGATGCACTATGTGTCCTATTGCGGCCCTATGATGGGGAATCCGGAACAAAAAGAAGCAGTGAAACTCATATGCTCCGTGCCGACCATGCAAGGATCTGCCTTTGTCTGGTATACGAGTCTGTCGGCCAAGTAGATAAAGAGATGTGACGACCTTTGGTAGCAGTTCATGGTCCACTTTAGTTCAATGCTGAATAAAACAACAGTCAGTGATCTCATTAACTTCAAGTAGAGGGAGAATGATAGGGTCTCATATTTCAGCACCAGATGGAACGGTCTGACCTATTCTCTGAAAGTGCCAATGCCTCAAGATGAGATGCTAGCCATATGCCTAGATAATCATAGAGATGAGCTGCGAACACCATTCATACCAGTGGAGTGCACCACTAGCATTCTCCATCTCTTGTCTATTACCTAGAGAATTGAAGACTCCCTACAGGGGACTAATTCAAACTCCCAAATAGCCTCGCAGGATCCTGCTAAGTGATTTGTTAGAGCTGAAGCATCCGTTGTCACGCTCATGCCGGCCCCTGTGCCCGTTCCACCGCTTAGGCCTCCACAAAATCGTCGAGGGACCCCTGTCTATCAGTGGTCACCCCCGCTTAAACAGGACGATCTGAGAGTAAGGAAGTGAAACCACTTGGAGGAGAGAAGAAAGACATTATACTCATTCTGAGACGATCATGTCCGCGATGACTTGATCGCTGCCATGAACTGCAACTTTCTCTGCCTCCCGGAGCCGAGGAGACCTGAAGAAGTTGGTCGCGATGACAGGACATATTACTGCCCCTACCTTCAGATGATGGGGAACAATATCCGAGAGTTATTCGTCTTCAATGACCTCTTGTAGAGGATGGTAGATTATAGACAAGTCGAGTTGGGACAACCTCCAGCACATGTGGCATGTATCTCTACCACCGACTCTGACAGAAAAGAGGGGTGGTAGAAATTCACCAGAAAGTAGTGGCAGAAATTTGACAACTGGATGACTCGGAAGACTATCAACCGAGCCTAGGGAATACTCCGGGCTCAACTACAGTAGCCGGTGTTTCCACCACCAGCCCCTGGAGCCGCAAATCCGACCACATCGGCCTCACAACTCTCGAAAAGCCAGACAGCTGGAAGGAGTCGAAGGAGGAAGCAATCACAAGAGGAGTAGTCCGCAATGGGGCCAATGTTAGTCCCGACCCTGGTAGATTTTATGCCCTTAAATCTAGCACAACGGGCACCGACCCACCAAATGGAACCATCAGAGACAATCGACCGGGTTGAGCTGTCAGAGGATGAGGAGCCAATATTTGGTTCTATCAACGTTATCCATCTCATGGAATAATTCCCTGATGAAGGGTATGACTATGAACCTGAGTTTCATACACGAGGAGCCGGGAGGAGGAATCGCAGAGACAGAGGATACCAGGGGAGGCGCAGCCGCGACCGAAACCAACCCTACGGTTCGACCCCATCCAGACCTTCAATATTGCGGAAACCTGCGGGAGATCCCTTCAGTGGACTCAGCAGGAGATGGAATGCCCCTCCACCCCCACAAGAAGCCTCTCCGGTCCTATTGTTATGCGATACCCACCAGAGTAGGAGTGTGTGTATTGTCACCTAGTGTGCACAAACAGACCGGCCATGCCAAATCCTCAAAACGTAGGGACCCCATCGACATCCGTCCCAACGGCCGGTCCCTCCTCGCCAAATGCTCCAACTCCAAAAGCACCCGCTAAGACTCTCCAACCAACGGAGAAGCATCAACCACATGAGAAAAAATAAGACATCCTTAAGTAGCTAGCGTCAATACCATCCAGGTTGTCAATCCCGGATGCACTGAGTTTGTCATCAGACTTCAGGGAGGTGCTTATGGAATCTTTGATCAGCCCCCATGAATTCCAAGCCGAGGAAGCTGCCGCAGAGATTTACCATACGGATACTGGCCCGGGTGAATGCAATGCGGTGATCTCCTTCACCAATCAGGACAAAGATTCCATCATGGAGAGACAAATCAGACCAGTATATGTGTCCGGAATGCGGAATGGTATTGAGATCCGAAAATTCTTTATAGACAATGGCTCTAGAGTTAACCTCCTTCCTCTACGGACACTACGTAAGTTGGGTTACAGTGAGGATGATCTAATTCCCTCGGCCACAACTTTATTAGGCTATTACAAGAGTGAATAGAAACCAATGGGATAGATTAACCTAAAGACCCATTTTGGTGACTTGGTAGCCTACACAGAATTCCTAGTGGTCCGGAAGATAACGGCATTCAATTCCCTATTGGGAATTCCATGGCTCCATAAGCACATGGAAGTTCTTTCATCCAACCACCAGTGTATCATGTACTATTTCAATAGAAAAAGCGGGACGTTGCACGCCGACAAGGACCCTTTTGGGATCTCCGAGTCAAATTACATCGACGTCGGGTTCTATGAGAAAAAGAAAATGAAGCCTTTGGTCGACGGCATCGACTGGATCCCCTCTCCAAATGGCCTGGAAGTGGTCCCCGATGACCCCGTCAGGCAGCTTGGCAGAGATTATGTCATGCCCATCAACTGTTTTGAGAGTGGGAGTTCAAGTTCGGACACACATTCAGATGTCCTCATGACTTCAGCCATGATGACCAAGCACGAAAACACGAGAACCTCCACTAACACTCAATTTGGGGAAAAATGCTCAAGCAGGGATGCCCACGATGACTCCCCCTCAAACCCTCGAAGGCACAGACCAGAAACACTATCATCTTCAGATCAAGAATATGATGACTTGGGAGAATATGAGGGGGAATATCTCAGAGATGCACCTCCCGCATTTGAGGAGGGTATCTCCACTACTGTGGATGAGCCTAGGGAAGTAAACCTAGGTACCGAAGAAGACCTGAGGCCAACTCTCATTAGTGTGACCATGTTTCCCAAGGAACACGAGGTATATACCTCCTTCCTAAGGAAACATCAGGTTGACTTTGCATGGATTTACACGGAAATGCTAGGACTTGATCCTGAGGAAGCGACACATCACCTTGGTCACCTAGAAGGCCACCGAGGCCTGTGAGAGGTGTTCGCATAAGCTGTGCATTATTATTAAAATCATGTGGGTCATCCATGCAAGTTAAAATGAGTGTCTAGTAACAGACACACAGTATAAGCATGGTTTGTTAGATCATACAAGTCATAACATTCAGCTTACTTAGTTTTGGATTATTTGTAAATTTATTTAATTATATTTTATGTTTTGAGGGAATTAATAAAATGTTGTAAGTTTGGGGTTTTATCTAATTAAATTCAAGGTTATAATTAATTTAGTTAATTGATGGGAAATAAATGTTTTATTAAATTAATTTTAGGATGGGTTAATTAAATACAAATAGTATAAATGGAGAATTTATTTTAATTAAATTTAATGTTAAAATGTATTAAATTAATTGATGTTTAAATGGAGGGGTTTATTTAATTATATTCAGAGTAATGGAATTTATTTAAATGATCTAAATTGGGGGTTATGATCTAATAAAACTATTTTGAGAGATTTTAATTAAATAATGATGATTTGGAGAATTCATATAATTAAATTTAGTTTAGGGGATTTTAAAAAATTGTCATTTAATTGAGAGTTTTGGGTTTATCAAAGATGAGTAAAAAATGACGCGATTAAAGGGGGAGTTGGGGTTTATCCAAGAAGTGTCATAAATGATGTTTTTTAATAAGGAGTGGTTGTTTATATAAGATGTTTCTTAATTAGTTGATAATAATAATAATAATAATATTTTGATAATTATTATTTTTGTTTTTATATTAATCCTTATAATAAATATAGGTATCTAATTTTTTATGTGAGGGAGATGAGATGGGGGAGGTTCAACCCATTCTTCTCCTATGGAAAGTAACACCCCACATTTTTTATCTCGTTTTTGAGGCACACCACATCCATCTTTAGGATTGTATCAGTGTGCCAGATTCATTTGGCTCTATCACATATTTTTTTCGTCTCATCGATGTGAGTCCTTCTATATGAGTTTTATTTTTCACATCAGTTGTTTCATCTCTCGGTCACTCGTGACACACCAATAGTAAAGCACCCATGGG
The DNA here is from genome assembly GCA_963277665.1 of Viscum album. NCBI lineage: Eukaryota > Viridiplantae > Streptophyta > Magnoliopsida > Santalales > Viscaceae > Viscum > Viscum album. The sequence continues at coordinate 1,884,026,415 of OY728136.1, forward strand.
TAGCGCACCACCCCTCCTACCAACTCTTATTTGCGCAGATATCTCTATCTCATTATGTCATGAATGTTTTCCATCCCACCTAATTGCGACGTTCTCTATGTGTTTCATAGTTCTAATTGGTTGTTTCGGCTCTCCATCGTACTATCTATATTTGGAAAAAATCCAATATTTGGGTTTAATTTGGTCTCTTCTTTTATTTTAGTTCTAGGAAGTGAGAATGAAGTCTTGGAACCTTTTTTTTCTATATTTGAATGACTGCTGCTGAAGGAAATTAAATTAGGATGGATTTGGTTTACCTCCACTATTTTCCTGTATGGTTCTATACCCTTTATTTGGATTCCCATCACTTGAATTTGTGTCTTATCGTTGTTAAGTATTTATGTTAATGTTTTGGGTTTGTGTTTTCCCCCGCCATAATAAATATGGGTCTCGGTAAATAATTTTTAGGTGGGATGATAAATTTATGAGTGAATGTGTTCTTTTGTTAAGGTGCATGTACGTCGATGGATCATGGTTTGAGTTAGGAAACATTGGCTTAACCAAATTCATTGATATAGGGTTCCAAACATTGACTAATTAATATAATTTAGTTTTGTTTATTTATTACATTTGATAAAGTTGACATCAATGTGGGATTTCATTACTTAATGGGGGAATGATTAATTAATTTGGATAAGTTGACATAATATATTATGAATTATTTTTGTTCTTTGATATGATAATTAATCAAGTGATTAATTATGAGTAATTTATTTGGATAAGTTCAGAAAATTAATTATGAATTAATTATGTTCTTTGATATGATAATTAATTGATAGATTGATTATGTTTAATTATTTTGGTAAGTATAGGTAGTTAATTATGAATCAATTATGTTATTTGAGATGATAATTAATTGACAGGTTAATTATGAGTAAATAATTAAGTTTGGTTTATATAATTAATTATGAACTAATAATGTGTTTCGAGATAAAAATTAATCAAGTGATCATTTATTAGTAATTAATATGGTAAATATGAGATACTTAATTATGAATTAATTATATTCTTTGAGATGAAAATTAATCAAGAAATTAATTGTGAGATATAAATTTGGTTAAGATTAGGTAATTATTTATAAATTAATTATGTTATTTGAGATGATAATTTATAAACAAATTAATTTTGAGATATTAATTTGGATAAGTTTAAATAATTAATTATTAATTAATTATGTAATCTGATATGATAATTAATTGGGGGTTCTATTTTGAGATATTAATTTGGTTAACGTGAAATAATTTATTATGAAATTAATAAGTTATGTGAGATGATAGTTAATCGAGGGATTAATAATTACATATTAAACTAGATTCTTTGAGATAATTACATTATGCATTTATTATGTAATATTGAGTTGGTTTCCATGAAATAAATATTTGTGAAATTTATTATGCGTTATTGATATGGTTGACTTTTGATTATTTAACTTATAATTTAACTAGATAAATTGATGAGATTAATTAATGGTTTATTTAATTAATTTTTTATTCATTATTAGCTAATGGTTGAGTTAACTTATAGAATTTTCATCATTAACTATTTGATGAATCATTAGTGAATGTGATGTTCTTTATAATTTATTTAATTAATTAATAGACTATATTAATAAATTTATAAAAAAAATTGAATGAGATCTTACGGTGAAATAAATAACATTCTACACCTGTGACATATATTTATATATGATTGATAAATGGGTTGTGAGATAGTGATTGATGCTTCAAATTATCACAGGATTCTAGAAACATTGTTTTACACCCAACATTCTGGAAACTTTTCTTTTATGTGTTATGGACTGATGCTCCAAATATCCATGGGTTGTCAGATAAAGACTACTGCTCCAAATACTAATGAGGTGCTTGAAGGGACATTCTGCACCCATAAATTGAAATGGGAATGTGTATCCAATTAGTTAAACATGAATCGTATTAAATTGCTACGGAAAGCTGATGTGATGTAATGTTTTGTGAATTGAATACGAGAAATGGTTTAGACTACATCCCAACAAAGACATGTATTAAGATAAGGTTGTTAAGGGGAATGTGGGGATTTTTTTCATTTAAATAAATAATAACAAATAATGTGTTAAACTGTTTATTTATGCATTCAATATATATAGTTTCATTTTATACTATTATTTTCAACTATGATACAATGTAGGTATCTTCGTCAGGTGTTCAATAGGAACCTAGATGGGCTATAGTTATTTACAAAAAAATAATGACTTTGTTATTCCTGAACACTAATTAATTATATTGAATATCATGATTGAGATAGACACTTCTGGTCCCATGCTACTAGGATTTATATCTCAATCTCTACTCAGGCCACTATTTCACTAGGGTATGATGGTAAATTCTACTATTTTACCAGACCTTCAGTTATTCTTGTTGTTGTTTGATTGTATTTTGAAGTTAGGAACAAAGGACCGAGAGGGAGCTCGGGATTGTCATGGATATCACCCAAGGGGATTTGAGACTTTTCCTTATTTCTATACTAAAATGTAATGAATGATATTTTGTTTACATCCTTCAGATATGTATCACCATGACAAGAATTCATTTTATAAACTGGTATTGGCCTCTGTCTTTATCCAGCAGACTATTTCTATATAACTACTTCTTTTGTTGTATGTTTTTATTATATATTTTCATTGTGCCCTTAGAATATGAGTGTACTTTCACTCCATTTACTATCCATAGACTGTTGTTGTTATTCAGAAATCTCGAGTTTGTGGGGAGATGTTCTTGAGGTCATTTGGTGACTACTCTGGCTGTCAGTTCAAGGGTAAGTTGCGTCGGGAAATTACATATATTTTCACTCATTGAATGATGATTATGTTATTCAAGTACATGTGGATTTCCACCATTATAATATGATGTGACTCTAATATCATCACTATAGCACATGGATGATATATATAAGTATATTTTAAGATATAATAAGGAATATTTTATATTATTATAATTATTCAAGTAAAGATATCACATACCTCATTTCCAAAATGAACATTGAAAAATGGAAATGTCATGCATTCATACATATGGACTAACATCTCTAGGAACATAAAATATTCCATCACAAAAAAAATTCTTCCATTTTGGTCTTAAATGTATAATTGACATATAAATATAATAACTATGTAATTATTATTACCTTGTATATTTTCAAACTATATAATATTCCCATAAACATGAAATTTCAGGATAAAGCATGAACGATGAAAAAAGGCAACTGACACCTCAAAGGAAGAAAATTATGAAATATTATTCATGAATAAGTGATAATATGTAATAAAAGAACCTATTATGAATATTAGTATTATTCAAGAATTTGATAATCACATTTTTATGTCCCCTATAATAAGGATATAAGCTGTTCAACCAAAAGAACGAATGAGTTAAGGGACATCATCATTATTATCTTGCATTATTGCATATTGAAATTTTATTCACCTTACTTCATTTATATTTTTTATATATTTCCACATTGATATTTAATATAATGATTGAATAAAAATTAATTTTATTTTATTTTTATTTTGATTTAATGCACCCACAGTGATTTCTATTAAATGTTACAAATTAGTAATTAATTTCACAACACTCTTTCATTTCATTGGGTTATATTACTTCCTTTTTGGCTTCATCATTATTATATTAATTTAGTAATGAGGTTTTTTATCTTATGTTTTATTGAAAAAAAACATGTTGATTTAAAATTTAGACACCATATCACTTCATTTATTAATTCCTACTTTATCATTATGATCTCTGCAAGGATTTATTTTATATTATCGTTTTAATCCGGACTATTTAAATTTTAAATCATAATATATGACGTTAATTTTTAAGTAAATAATAAACATTTTAATTTTATTATCCTCTACTTATTTATGAATTTTTTCATGTAATAATTCAAATTTTCTAATATTTTATACAAAAAATGAATGTCTAAAAGATTTAAAAAATATGACATCTTATCTCTATTTTTTCTGAAATCATTTTCCTTCCAAAACCCTATTTTCTATAAGTTCTTTTAAAACTAGTATTTTCATTATTAAAATTAATTTATTATGTAAATTCATAACAACTTGGAAGTCAAAATTATTTTTTATGGAATCCTCATTTCATTTTCCAAACAAGGTTTATTTAGTGTTTTATGAAACTTTAATGGGGATCAATTTTTTAATATAGTTAACATTTATGGAATTTCCTTCTATAATGAACACTCCATTATTTAATTCATAATTTTAATATTTAGGTGGTTATTTTCAAATATTAAAGTTTACAAAAAATTGATGAACTTTTTTTTAAATGGTGATATTCAAAATGAAATTCACATTTTAATCAAAAAATGATCTTAATGATATTTTTTATTTCAGTTCTAATTATCATCATGAAAAAAAATATTATATATATAATATGTTAGGGATATATTATATCTTTGATGCCAATATTCTTCCTCTTGTTGGGTTCTGAATGTTTTGAAAAAAATCGAAATTACATTAAATTATATAATTCATTTTTGAGTACATAAATTTCCCATGAGTTATTCATGTTACAGTTATAATTGGAAATTATGTTTATTCTAAATATTAATATTATTTATAATGTATATTTTTATTTAATGAACCATATATAATTTATATATATGGGTTTTTAATTTGAAATTTATTTTTTATCTATGTAACTATGTATTAATACATATGATTAAATCAATTATGATTGTTGATTATATATAACATTGTTCATGAATTAAATTGATTAATTGGTTAATGATGAGTGGTTTAGAGATACAGTGATGAGTGGAGATAGGAATTTTCTATTCCATAAATGTATTTATAGGTCTCATGAGACAATTGTTTCCCAAAATTAATCATTTTTTACATATACTTATGTACTATATTGAGAAAGGTTTTTACTGTAAATGTATCATGATGCATGAAACCATTGAGCCCAATAAGAAGTCATTTAGCTCATTTACAGTTGTATTATTTTTTATCTATTATATATCCACTATGATGTTACCTCTATATTCATTTCATTCTCAGTTTATTGATTAGATGGAATGCATGTTCTGTTATTTACATATCCAATTTTATTATGCCATATCGAGTTATGATAGTCATAGTATTAATTTAATGGAATGTTCTTATTTTATTTACCATTTTATATAGATTATTAGATATCATGTCATAATACTTATGTTATTTAAATGGAATTGTGATGAGTTATTTACCATCCTTGATGATATGGGTTATTAACTCTTGGTAGGTTCTGTTGTATGTAACCACTATCAGAAATTTCTAGACAGAAGCAGAACTTCTAACCACTAATTAGAAACAATGAAAAATTACAATGGAAATTTATTTTGTTCGAAAAAGTATATGGTCGTCACCCATCATACAACATATCTAATGATTATAGTAGGACATGTAATTTCTATATTTAGAATCATCTACAGTTTCCCATTAAGATTTGGAATTTCCCTGATAGAGGATAATAAGGATATTCACACGTTCTTTCTTTTACACTATATCAGATGATCTGGTGGAAACATTTTATGGATCATTAGATTAGACTTTTCAAGGCCTTCTTTTTCACAGGGCACTGGAGAAACCACTGTTGTGAATTGCATTTTCCTTACCATGAATGATTTCAATCTTATAAGAGTCTTGAGAACCACTACCTGATTCCTTGAGAGGGATTTCACCAATCATTGTTTCATCATAAAATATCCTATCACATTTATTATAATACTAGAATACTTAATGATCTTCATGATCTCCCAACGAAAATACAAATTATGCAGTGGATTGTGTTGGTTGATAGAATCCTACCAAGGGGATAAAGTATCAAATTTAATCAATTATATCCATCCATTAACCAAAATAAATTGGGAATATGTATCCTCTAAAACCCTCTCTTGTTTCATCCCATTGTCAATAATATCCATTTCTTATTGAATACAATGATCACTAACATCGAGATAATTTGCATCCACATTCAAATTCGCTACAAATATAGAACTAGTATCTATGTTCAAGTCTATTTCATGATGTAAAATAGTCATAGGGATATCATTTATACTAGGAATTGTTTTGGATAAACCAATATGAGCAATCCTCATCTCTTGGAATGAATCCCGCATCTTTAAAGCCCCATACACACGATTCTTCACAAATTCTTGTCTTTCACCAACAGGTTCCACATTACGCTACACTGTCTGCACCCTCAATTTCATTCTAAAAAGTTTCTTATTGTTCACTTTCTTATATTAATAGGATAAAAACGCATTTTTATGACATATTTCTTTGACATTAATAATTTTTTGAAAATCTGAACCAAGATACAGATGTTTTGAATATTCTAAACTTAAAGAGAGATCATCATCCAAGGTAGAGAGGAAAATATTCTTAATCAAGAACATACTTAAATAAACATCCACAATAATACTAGAAAAATTTATAAATTTTGATATCATAGTTTCCCAATCCATTTTAACTGGAATACCCACCAAAAGAAAGAATATCAAATAAAATCATGGGATTCTATAATATCCATTTACGACCAACTATTTTATTCCAAACTTATACTTTAGTGTTCATTATAAACAATGGTTTAAACCAAAAATCCATCTCATTAAAAAAATCATACATGGAATTAATGAAATTAACATAATCACCAAATATTTGCATTTTATTTCCTATGAAGGGAATATTATATAAAAGAAACCCTTTACTACAATTATGGAGCGCCAATCAGAGGTTTTCCAATTTGAGACTATCTTTTAAACCATTTAATCAGATTTACAAAGCATTCCACCAACAATAAGAATCAATATTTCAATAATGGTTTGCTTTAAAATATTAAGTATATCAGCGATAGAATCCTTATTTGTGATCACCCATGTATTATGACCCTTCTTCATGATACGATCTAAAAAAACCTTTTACATTGTAAAAATTTGTCATTCTAGAATCCCCTTCATTCTCTACAGGACCATAAAATCTTACAGTACTATCAAGTTTTGCATAAAAGGTAGGATGATATACCACTTCTGGGATGACCATTTCCTTGAATTGACTAGCCACAAACAAAAAATTAGCACGATTCTTCTCATTATCCCAATGTGATCCAACCACTATAGATCAACCCTTCAACCCAATGTTCACTGATGCATCATGGTTCACATAATATGTCCCCAACGTCAGATACTTTTCAAAATCGGCATCTAATTCATACACTATCACCACAACTTGATCAGGTGATCCTTCCACTGTCAAAGCATGTCAGGTTGGGAGAATCTCAAATAATCATATCACCATGTTTCCACCATCACTAATGTTGTCACAGTTGACTAGCAGCGTTCCGATAATGTGAAGAAAATCCATAACAGATAAAAGAAACCATGATCAGCTACCATAGAATCCATCAACGCATACCCTAGCTCATGTCAACTCCATTTCCTTCACCAGAAATTCTATTAGGAAATGAGGTATTGGGGCATCCTCCCCACCTGTGCACCACATGTCCCCAGCAAGGCCCAAGGTGGTAAATTTTTGGTCTTAGGACAGTTCCCAATGGGGTAGAGGGGCCCAAAAGAGGTTTACTAGCATCTAGTGAACATTTTCATTAGAAGAATCAAACTCGAAATCTTAAGGTTGGGACTCCACCACCATTAAAAAAATCACAAGTTCCCCGTAGGCAAAACTTGTTGTTTTGAAATAAGGTGTTGGGGATACCTCCACACCTACACGCCACACATACCTAGTGAAACCCAAGGTAACCAACCCTTGGACATGGTCTAATTGCAAATTGGGTAGAGGGCCCCATGATTGGCTTTCTAGAATATAGTGTGTGTTAGCATGTGAGGAATTTAACTGAGAACCTCGAGGACAAGAAGCCAATGACTTTAACCAAATCACATGTTCCTTATAGAAAAAATATGTTTTTTGTTAACAAGGTATTGAGGAGGCCTCGCCACATGCACGAAACACATCCCCAATAAAGCCCCATCTGACCAACCCTTGGGATTATCCCACTTCCCAATGGGATAGAGGGGTCCAAAAGGGATTTAAAAGAATATAATTCATATTTCCTTGTAAGGACTCGAACCCAAAACCTTGTGGTTAGGACGCCACCACAATTAACAAAATCACTCATTCCCCATGGGAAAATGTGTTGTTGGGTGAGGAGGTTTTTGGTCTACCTCTCCACTTGCATGTCACACGTCCCTAGCGAGGCACAAGGAGGACAACCCATGGGTTTAGGCCATTTTAAAAAGGTGTAGAGGGGCCCACAAGATGTTTTCTTTCATATAGTGATTATTTCCTTGAGAGGACTCGATCATAGCACCTTGGGGTCAATACAGTAACATCTTTAACCAGTTCACCATAACCCATGGGAAAACATGTATTTTGGTTGCGATGTATTGTAGAGGAATCCCCCCTTACGTGACACACGACCCCAAGGAAGGCTAAGCTGGCCACCCCTTGGTATTATTCTAGTTCCCAATTGGGTATAGGGGCCCATGAGAGGTTTTCTAGAATATAGTGCATGTTTTCTAATGAGTAATCAAACTGGTATCCTCATGGTCATGACACCACCACTTTAAACCAACTCAACCCTCCCATGCGGGCAAAGAAAGTGTTGGGTGATGAAGTATTGGGGAACCCCCCTCAATCTATGAGCCACAAGTCCCCATAGAGGCCCATGTTGGCCCTCCCATGGGCTCAGTGATGTTCCAAACGGGGTAAAGGGGACCACGAGTGGTTTGCTAGCATATAGTACGTGTTGTCTTTCAAGGACTAGAACACGGATCATCATGGCTTGGACACCACCACCATTAACCAAATCACTCATGCCTCACAGTAACTTGTGTTTTTGGGTAACGAGGTATTGGGGAAACCTCCCCATGCACATTCCACACTTACCCACTGAGGCCCAAGGGAGCCAAACCATGGTCTAAGGCTAGTTCTTAATTGGGTAGAGGAGCTACAAGGGGATTTATATGATATAATGTGTATTTCCTTGTGAGGACTCAGGCCCAGATCCTAGGGGTCAGTATGCCACATCTTGTAACCAACAAACATGTGCACTGTGGGAAAACATGTTTTTGGGTAATGAGGTACTGAGGCGGCCTCCCCACTAATAGGACACACATCCACAACGAGTAACAAGGTAGCCAACCTTTGGGATTATTTCAGTTCCCAATGAGGTTGAGGGTCCCACGAGAGGTTTGATAGCACATATTACGTGTTCCTTATGAGGACTCGATCCCAGACCATTGGGGTTTGGACACCACCACCTTTTACCAACTCACATGATCCCCACATGAAAACATGATGTTGGGGAATGAGCAATTGGGGAAGCCTCCCCACAGGCGCACCACAAATCCCTAGTAAATCCTAAGGTGGCCAACCCTTGAGAATAGGCTACTTCTCAAAGGGGTATAGGTTCCTATGAGAGGTTTTCTAGCATATTGTGTGTGTTTCTTTATGAGGACTCGGACCCGAATCATCGGGGTCAGGATGCCACCGCTTTTAGCATATAGTGTAATTTTATTAAGGGGAGTTGACCCCTACTCTACATTTGATCTTTCCCTTCATTTGTATCCATTCAAAATATTCCATGAATTGTTATATTATTGATATCTAAGGATACAATATATGTAATATAATAATTCTAGAAATGTTATTTAATATTTTTCAAATTGATTGTGGGAATCATGTACGAATCTATTTTTTCAAGAAGACTAATTTATTTAGACTTTTGAGATTCTATTATATGAATCTTAAGAAAATATAATAATGTAAGATAACATATCTTAGTTAATGGGGATGGAATGATTACAAAATTTCTCTAAAATTTCTATATTTTTTGTATTAGGGATATAATTTGTCATCAAATAGTATATAATTTCTACATTTTTTGAATTAATTTAGAATTTATTTATTTTAATGGTTAAATGTTATTATTATTTATTATTTTTTCAATATTGAAATTTATTAATAAGGATTATTCTTTATGAATTGTGTTGATAACAAAATACATGTCTATTTTGTTGGACATGCAATGAAGTATGGCATTAAATTATAGATATCCCCTTAATCCAGTGACAAGTCTGATGAAAAAAATCATTTGTCAAAAATAAATTAGTTTTTATTTTATACCAAACAATAATTTTAAACTATCGTGGAATATGTTCTTGATGGTACAGATATCAGGTTTTATTTTCTGATCACGATGTTCAATATTATGAATTTCAGTCATTTGTAATTCTGTAATTATTATACATGATTTTATATTTGTTATTATACATGAATGAATTATACAGTCATATTATTTATTAAATGTCTTGTTTTTTAGTTATATAACTTTATAAAATTATTATTTATTATATAATATTGATATATTAAACTACACTTAATCATTGTGAGTACATTCTGTAACATCCCAAGTAAGTAATGAATAATATCTATTTTTATCTATGTCTATTAATGATTAAGATAGTGTTATAGAGGCTTAAAATGAAAATAAATACAATCTTATGCATGGAATACACTAATATTCATAAAAGATTGTTTTACTGCCTTTTGATGGAAAACCATTTTTGAATCTATATTTCGACAATTTTACAAACTATGTATGTCGAAATAAACTTATTCTATATTATCGGGACATCAAAATTTACCTTGTGTGATTTTTTTGTATTTTTCTAACAATGTTCATTTTTTAATGAATAGTGAAAAATACTGCATTTTACATCAAAACTACTTTTTAATCTAATTTATTTATATGATTAGATTATCTTTTGAATTGGTTTTGAAGTGAAATTAGAATATATTTTTACCATTTTATCCAATGGTGGTCATTGGAATCAATTTCACTTTGAAATTAGACTTAAACTGGTGTCAATCTTTTGATACTTATTGTTTTGTAAAAACACGCTATTTGCTCTGGCAGCGGGAATTAATTATTGAATTAATTAATTTGACTTATATGATTTTAATTTTGTAAAATGGACTTTATTTTTGAATTCGTAATATCAAATATATCTTAGGGTGAATTTTTGGTATTTTTCTGAGAAACTTCAATTTTTTGATGAATAGTGAAACCACTAAGTGGTAATCAAGCAAACTGATTTTTCAGTTAAATGAAAGTTTACCACTAATGTGTATTGAATTTTGAAAATCCGACATACATGGTTGTCATTAAGAAGTAAAATGTGATTCAATAAGATTAAAATAATTTTTTGGTGATTAGTAACTTATTAAGTTTTTAATCGCGATTAGTGGTAATTAGTGTAGTTTAAGGTATAAATAATGCTTTAATAATATGAAATGACGTAGACACATGTCCCAACATTATTGGTTGTGTCATGGCCGACCAATAAAAGCCATGGGTCAACTTGGGGACCCCATGGAGACATTTTGGTTGGGAAATGACATAAATTACTTTTTATTTAATGTTAAAGTGAAAATGACACAAGCATAATATGTTTTACGAAAACAATTTTTAAGTGGGGTTATACAAGTCCAAATTTTGATTATAAATAGTCATTGGAAAGATAAAAAGATTTCATATATCATAGTAGTTTTTTTATAATTTTTAGACATTAAATAAATTAAATTATTTATGACATAATAATGATGCAGCGATGACATCATTATTTGACGATTTAAATAAAATGGAATGATAATGAAAAATCTAAAACCGACACATGTCCAAAACCAATTGGAAGAGTGAATTTCGAACCCTTATCACCTTATCCACGAATTATATCAATTTGGGACCTTTTAAAACCGAAACACATTTTCAAATAAAGTAATGTTTCTTTACATTCCAAAAGTGCCCCTCCTCTCCTCTTATAAAAGGCCCCCACCTCTACCTCATTTCACACACTCTTCAAGCCTTTGGCTCGGACAACCCCTGCCCATTTGCTCTCTCCAAATACCTCTCCTCATCCTAGAGGATTCCCTTTGGGAAGAATCCTTTCAAAGGAATCCTTTATTCTCAAATCAAAAGGAGTTACACTTTTTAAGGTAATTCGTTCTCTCATGTTCATTTGTTTTATTTTGCTTCTCCAACCCCCTAAACACTTTTTATTTACTTCTTTTGTAACAACACAAGTATCTTCAATATACTAGGATGTTGTTATATGATTTATTTGAGCTAGACACTCACACAAATACATCAAATGGTTAAAGAACATACGGTTTCTGTGGATGGCGAAATTATGCCTCCCGAAACGATGATTGTTCAAAACTCATTTAACACCTTCAAAGGTGGCCACTATGATGTCACTATTTTTATATATGATATATAATATGTTTATTTTTTCCATAAGCTTCTGTTTTTCTTCATTTTGGGCATACCTTTATGGTTTCCATTATGGGTAAACACGATATCTTCATTTTAGGAAGTGCGGACTACCGCCCCCTAAAAGCGATTTGATTCGTTAATACCATATGTGGGATGTGTAAAGGATAAAGTTAATGATATTATATATGTTATTATACTGGAATTATAATATACACTTATATCATTATGATTCCATTCCAGAAAATATGAAATAGAAATGGAAGTAGCGTTCATGCGTACGTACGGCTTACCGTCTCCATGAACGATGCATTTCATTTCTTACCTCTAAATTATGTAATATTATAAATGCATGTATGTACTGGATATATATGACATATATGATATATACATCATGAATACCATTCTGGATATAATGAACCTTTGACCAAATTAACAACATGTAAGTGTAAGAAGTCTATTTTTGACTTAAGAACCAAATACCGACAAAATGAACATTATTAACTTAACTGATTACCTGAAGTTCATAACATGGTATAAAAGGAATAATGAACTTGAAAAAGATTCATAATCAAGTAGAGATTAACTCAAGTTTATTATTCAGGAGATTAAATAACGGTCGAGTCAAGTCGGATACGAGGTATGGGACTTCGTCTCAATCTCCTTTCATTAAGCCATATTTTATTTTATACACAACTTTCTTTTATACGGTGTATAAACCCCTTTGACTTTTACTTTTATTCAAAAGGAATCTTTTTTATACGAAGCGTTTACTAAACGACAAAAGGGAATGTTTTAGTTGTACGTAAGCGGCGACAACGACTTCTCTGCAGTCGTGACCGTTATTTGAGTTTCGGCTTCCTCTACAAGCCATACCTTCTTTTTAAAAGAAAAATAAATTCCATATTTTACTTTTCTTTTATTTTGGTATTGAAAATGGTTTTCATAATGTTTTTATATCAATGTGTTGTATTGATATCTCGTGATTGAAATGTGGAAATTTTATGTTTCCTTTTTGCATGTTTTATGTGATATGATTATATTATGGTTCTTGGGCATTATTATGAAGACGGGTGGTTCCGTGGTAAACTAAGGGCGGGTGAGCCCGTTATAGCTCTCCAATGCATTGGGTAACGTGAAGGATTGAAACGTTAAGGTTTCTCCGAAGAGATTTTAGGTAATATACTGTGATGGGTATTCCAAACATAACCAAGAGGGTTACTCCCTACGTAAGAATGTTATGAATGCCTCAAGTTACCTTTATGTCTTATGATTTCTATGATTTATTCGTGATTTTATGAGGTATGTTAAAGTTCCAATGTTTTATGGGTAATGTATGATTTCATTCTTATGTATATATGAACTCATGTTTCCTTTCCATGTTTTTTTTATAACCCATACTGAGTTTTTATGCTCATCCCAAGTTTTTGAAATGTTTTTCACAGGTCAAGGGAAAGGTACATGATAAGATGATAGAGTCAAGGATGTGTCAAGAATTAATCCATGTTTTATTTTAAATGTGTTTCCATTGAAGGGAATTAAGAATACTATCTTTATGTAACCACTTTGTTTATATGTGGAATGTAATGCAAGTTTTATGATCTAATTCTCTAAAACTCTAAACCCGAAAAGATCCTCAATGTGTAATCTTATAATAACTCAAGATTAAGTAAGGTTTAAGGCTAGGGCCTTATAGTTGGTATCAAAGGTCGGTTTAGATAACTTTAGGAGTTAGAATTCTATTAAATGATTATCCAAAAATAGTTTTTTGAAATGATATAGCATTTAAAGATTACCATGTTGCTTCATCTAAGACATGTTTGTTCAAAATGGTTTTCCGCAGAGGAAACAGGGAAGCAGTGCTAGGAAGGCATACAAGAAGGAAATAAACTTCCGAATCAGCATCCAGAAATGGTCGGAATTGGAACTGAACAGTTTGTTGCAGTAATGGCGCAGTTGACTCAAGAGATAAATGGCGGTGGTATCCATGCACGAGATCAGCCAGATCAACCGCAGAGGAACATGTAGGTGGTGGAACATTTCATGAGGCAACATCCCCCATCATTCAGAGGATCATCTGACCCTGTGCTAGCTGAAGGGTGGATTAAAGCACTGGAGAAGATTTTTGATGTCATGGGGTGTTTAGACAATCAAAAGGTTAGTCTTTCTATTTACCGTTTGGAGGGTGAAGCAGATCAGTGGTGGTCTATGGTTAAAAATATCAGAGACGCCGATGAGATTGATGCTCTTGACTGGGATGAATTCAAAGGTATGTTTCTTGAGAAGTATTTTCGTAAGGCTGTTCGACTTAGGATGGAAAAGCAATTCTTGGAATTGAGGCAAGAGGAAGACTCAGTGGCTGCCTATGAAGAATGGTTCACTCGATTGGCAAGGTATGCTCCAAATTTTATCCGGGACCTTGATAGTAAAATCAATCGTTTTTACTCAGGATTAAAGCCAAAGTATCGAAAGGAATTAGCTTCTCGTGAGTTTAAAAGTTATGAAAATCTTGTTCGATGTGCTGAGAAGGTGGAAATGGAGTTCGTCGATGACCAAGTTTTCTATAACAACCAGCAGAAGAAGAGACCGAGGTGGCAGGAGAAAGGTAAGAATTCTTCAAAAAAGTCTGATGGTAAGAGAACTATGTTTCCAGTTTGTGATAAATGTGGCAAAAGGCATGCTGGGGAATGTCTTCTGAATTCTGGAAAGTGCTACCGATGTGGTAAGATGGGACATAAGGCTCGTGATTTCACTGAAAAGGATCAAGGTGAAGGTAAGAACAAATTTGACTTCCAGTTAGTGAAATGTTATAAGTGCAATGAGATGGGTCACTATGCAAACGAGTGTCCGACAAGGAGCTTGAGTGATGGGAAGCAGTTAGACTACAAGCAGAAAGGGGTGGTGAAATCCTTTTCAACTACTTCAGCAGATGTCGGTCCATAAAATGAAGTTGTATCAGGTACTTTGTTTGTTTTTTCAGATTATGCCAGTGTGTTGTTTGATTCGGGGTCTACACATTCTTTCATCTATGAAACCTATTCTAGTAAAATGGGAATACCATCTCGAGAAATGAATCCTGAAATTTTGGTAAAAACACCTGGGGGAAGTGTCAAGGCAAAAAGAATTTATAAGAATCTTCCTATCCTTATCTGTGGAAAGAACCTACTTGCAAACCTTATTGTTCTACCTCTAGTAGAGTTTGATGTTATCCTGGGTATGGATTGGATCTCTATTTACCATGCTAAGATTGCCTGTAGAGCTAAAGAAGTTTATTTTCAGAAAGACTTTCAGTTTGTTGACAAGAATGAACCCTTACTTTTGATAACATATCAAGAGGCCGAGAAACTTGTAAAAGATGGAAATGAATGTTACCTTGAACACGTCGTTGAAAATAAAGGAACTGTTCAGAGTAATGATGTGCCAGTGGTAAATGAGTATCCTGATGTTTTTCCTGATGAGTTTCCTGGAATAATACCAGATCGGGAAGTTGAGTTTACTGTTGACTTAGTTCCTGATGCTAAGCCAATTTCAAAACCCCCTTATCGAATGGAACAAATTGAACTTTTAGAGTTGAAGGAGCAATTGCAAGATTTATTAGAGAAAGGTTTCATTAGACCTAGCACATCACCATGGGGTGCTCCTGTTTTATTTGTTAAAAAGACAGATGGTTCTATGAGACTTTGCATTGATTATAGAGCCTTGAATAATATCACTATTAAGAACAAATATCATTTGCCTCATATCGATGATTTCTTTGATCAGCTCCAGGGAGCTCAGTTTTTTTCAAAGATTGACTTGAGATCGGGGTACCATCAGCTGAAGGTCAAGGAGGCAGATATTCCGAAGACGGCGTTCCGTACGAGATATGGCCATTATGAATTTGTAGTAATGCCTTTTGGGCTAACCAATGCACCTGCTGTATTCATGGACTTAATGAATAGAATTTTCCATGAGTTCTTGGATAAGTTTGTGGTGGTTTTCATTGATGATATTTTGGTGTTTTCTAAAAGTAAATAGGAGCATGAAAAACATTTAAGGGTTATGTTGCAAACCTTAAAAGAAAAGAAACTATATGGGAAATTCAGCAAGTGTGAGTTTTGGTTGCAACAAATTTCTTTCCTTGGTCACATTGTTTCTAAAGATGGAATAACTGTTGATCCTGCAAAAACAAAAGTTGTTGATGAATGGCCAAGACCCACAAATGTAACCGAGATTCGTAGCTTCCTTGGTTTGGCGGGATATTACCGAAGGTTTGTTAGAAATTTTTCACGGTTATCTAGTCCAATGACTAAGCTAACTCGGAAGGGTGTTAAGTTTATCTGGACAAAAGAATGTGATGATTGTTTTTAGGAATTGAAAAGAAGATTGGTGAATGCTTCTGTTTTGGCACTACCTTCCAGGAATGGTGAGTTTGTTATATACAGTGATGCTTCATTGAAAGGACTTGGTTTCGTCCTAATGCAGAATGATCAGGTAATTGCTTATGCTTCACGACAGTTGAAAACTCATGAGGTAAATTACCCTACACATGATTTGGAACTAGCTGCTGTTTTTTTTGCTTTAAAAATTTGGAGGCATTATTTGTATGGAGTAAAGTGTGAAATATATACCGATCACAAAAGTTTAAAGTATATATTCACTCAGAAAGAGTTAAACATGAGACAAAGGAGATGGCTGGAATTAATCAAAGATTATGATTGTACAATTCATTACCATCCGGGAAAAGCAAATAAAGTGGCTGATGCTTTGAGTCGAAAAAGTAATGCTTCATTAACAATGTTGCGTTTGGAACGTGATCCTTTGGTTAACGATTTTATGAACTTTGGCATAGAAGTTGTTGGTGCATGAAGTCCTTCTGTTTTGTTTCAGGTATCAGTGAGATCATATCTATCAGATAGAATCAAGAAAGCACAGAAGCAAGACAGTGAGTTGCAGAAAAGGGTAGAGCTGGTTCAGAAAGGTAAGTTTCCTGAATTCAACATTGATAATGACTGCGTTTTGAGATTTGGGAAGAGATTGTGTGTGCCTTGTGATTCACAGTTTAAGAGAGAGTTGTTATGTGAAGCTCATAGTTCTCCGTTTTCAGTTCATCCAGGCAGTACTAAGATGTATAGAGATCTGCGGGAGTATTACTGGTGGGATGGAATGAAAAGAGATATTGCTGATTTTACTGTGAAGTGTTTGACATGTCAACAGGTTAAAGAAGAGCGGCAGTTACCGAAAGGGATGCATCATCCTTTACCAGTGCCAGAGTGGAAATGGGAGAATATATCCATGGACTTTGTTGTTGGATTACCGAAGACATCTCGAGGTAATAATTCAATCTGGGTTATTGTTGATCGCTTGACCAAATCTGCTCATTTCCATGCTATACGAGATGCTTTCTATCTTGATCAAATTTCCCGTTTGTATCTTAAAGAGATAGTCAGGTTACATGGAGTTCCTCTCTCCATTGTATCGGATCGTGATCCCAGGTTTACTTCTAACTTTTGGAAAGGCCTTCAGAAGTCGTTTGGTACTGAATTAAATTTTAGTACAGCTTTTCATCCTCAATCAGAAGGGCAGTTAGAACGAACACTTCAGACATTAGAGGATATGCTACGAGCTTCTTCTATGGATTATCAGGGAAGTTGAGACCAACATCTTTCTTTGGTTGATTTTTCATATAATAACAGTTTTCATTCCAGTATACAGATGGCACCATTTCAGGCATTATATGGGAAGCGGTGTCGAACTCCAGCTTTCTGGGATGAAGTGGGTGAAAGGAAGTTGATGGGACCAGAATTGGTAGAAGAGATGGCAGAAAAAGTTCAGCTGATTCAGAAACACATGAGAACAGCTCAGAGCAGGTAGAAGAGTTATGTGGATAACTGGATGAAGGATCTATCTTTCGAGGTAGGTGATCATGTTTTTCTCAAGGTTTCTCCTTGGAAAAGTGTGATGAGATTTGGTAAAAAAGGATAGTTGAGTCCAAGGTTTGTTGGACCATACGAAATTCTGGAGAGAGTTGGATCAGTTGCATACCGAGTGGCTTTACCTCCGAGTTTATCTCAGGTACACAATGTTTTTCACGTTTCGATGTTGAGAAAGTATATGCCAGATCCATCTCATGTTTTGAGTCCAGAGGTAGTTCAGCTGGAAGAGAACCTATCTTATGAGGAACAACCGGTCCAGATTCTTGACCACAGGGAGCAAGTGTTACGGAATAAGGTGATTCACCAGGTAAAGGTTTTGTGGAAAAACCACATGATTGAAGAGGCAACATGGGAATCCGAAAATGCAATGAGGGATAAGTACCCTCATTTATTCGACAAGTAAATAAATTGCGGGGACACAATTTTCTAAAGGGGGAAGGATGTAACATCCCAAGTAAGTAATTAATAATAGATATTTTTATCTATGTCTATTAATGATTAAGATAGTGTTATAGAGGCTTAAAATGAAAATAAACACAATCTTATGCATGGAATACACTAATATTCATAAAAGATTGTTTTACCGCCTTTTGATGGAAAACCATTTTTGAATCTATATTTAGACAATTTTACAAACTATTTTTCTCAAAATAAACCTATTCTATATTATTGGGACATCAAAATTTACCTTGTGTGAATTTTTGGTATTTTTCTGACAATGTTCATTTTTTAATGAATAGTGAAAAATACTGCATTTTACCTCAAAACTACTTTTTAATCTAATTTATTTATATGATTAGATTATGTTTTGAATTTTTTTTGAAGTGAAATTAGAATATATTTTTACCATTTTATCCAATGGTGGTCATTGGAATCAATTTTACTTTGAAATTAGACTTAAACTGGTGTCAATCTTTTGATACTTATTGTTTTGTAAAAACACGCTACTTGCTCTGGCAGCGGGAATTAATTATTGAATTAATTAATGTGACTTATATGATTTTAATTTTGTAAAATGGACTTCATTTTTGAATTCGGAATATCAAATATTTCTTAGGCTGAATTTTTGGTAATTTTCTGAAAAACTTCAATTTTTGATGAATAGTGAAACCACTAAGTGGTAATCAAGCAAACTGATTTTTCAGTTAAATGAAAGTTTACCACTAATGTGTATTGAATTTTGAAAATTCGACATACATGGTTGTCATTAATAAGTAAAATGTGGTTCAATGAGATTAAAATAATTTTTTGGTGATTAGTAACTTATTATGTTTTTAATCGCGGTTAGTGGTAATTAGTGTAGTTTAAGGTATAAATAATGCTTTAATAATATGAAATGACATAGAAACATGTCCCAACCTTATTGGTTGTGTCATGGCCGACCAGGACAAGCCATGGGTCAACTTGGGGACCCCATGGAGACATTTTGGTTGGGAAATGACATAAATTACTTTTTATTTAATGTTAAAGTGAAAATGACACAAGCATAATATGTTTTACGAAAACATTTTTTAAGTGGGGTTATACAAGTCCAAATTTTGATTATAAATAGTAAATGGAAATATAAATAGATTTACTATAGCATAGTAGTTTTTTTATAATTTTTAGACATTAAATAAATTAAATTATTTATGACATAATAATGATGCAGCGATGACATCATTATTTGACGATTTAAATAAAATGCAATGATAATGAAAAACATAAAACCTACACATGTCCAAAACCAATTGGAAGAGTGGATTTCGAACCCTTATCAACTTATCCACGAATTATATCAATGTGGGACCTTTTAAAACAGAAACACATTTTAAAATAAAGTAATGTTTCTTTACTTTCCAAAAGTGCCCCTCCTCTCCTCTTATAAAAGGCCCCCACCTCTACCTCATTTCACACACTCTTCAAACCTTTGGATCGGCCAACCCCAGCCCATTTGCTCTCTCCACATCCCTCTCCTCATCCTAGAGGATTCACTTTGGGAAGAATCATTTCAAAGGAAGCCTTTAGGCTCAAATCAAAAGGAGTTACACTTTTTAAGGTAATTCGTTCTCTCATGTTCATTTGTTTTATTTTGCTTCTCCAACCCCCTAAACTCTTTTTATTTACTTATTTTGTAACAACAACAGTATCTTCAATATACTAGGATGTTGTTATATGATTTAATTGAGCTAAACTCTCACACAACTACATCAAATGGTTAAAGAACATACAGTTTCTGTGGATGGAGAAATTCTGCCTCCCGAAACGATGATTGTTCAACACTCATTTAACACCTTCAACGGTGGCCATTATGATGTCACTATTTTTATATATGATATATAATATGTTTATGTTTTCCTTAAGCTTCTGTTTTTTTTCATTTTGGGCATACCTTTATGGTTTCCATTATGGGTAAACACGATATCTTCATTTTAGGAAGTGCGGACTACCGCCCCCTAAAAGCGATTTGATTTGTTAATACCATAGGTGGGATCTGTAAAGGATAAAGTTAATGATATTATATATGTTATTATACTGGAATTATAATATACTCTTATATCATTATGATTCCATTCCATAAAATATGAAATAGAAATGGAAGTAGCGTTCATGCGTACGTACGGCTTACCGTCTCCATGAACGGTGCATTTCATTTCTTACCTCTAAATTATGTAATATTATAAATTGATGTATGTAATGGATATATAAGAAATATATGATATCTAAATAATGAATACCATTCTGGATATAATGAACCTTTTACCAAATTAACAACATGTAAGTGTAAGAAGTCTATTTTTGACTTAAGAACCAAATACCGACAAAATGAACATTATTAACTTAACTGATTACATGATGTTCATAACATGGTATAAAAGGAATAATGAACTTGAAAAAGATTCATAATCAAGTAGAGATTAACTCAAGTTTATTATTTAGGAGATTAAAGAACGGTCGAGTCAAGTCGGATACGAGGTATGGGACTTCGTCTCAATCTCCTTTCGTTGAGGCATATTTTATTTTATACACAACTTTCTTTTATACGGTGTATAAACCCCTTTGACTTTTACGTTTATTCAAAAGGAATCTTTTTTATACGAAGCGTTTACTAAACGACAAAAGGGAATGTTTTTGTCGTACGTATGCGGCGACAACGACTTCTCTGCCGTCGTGACCGTTATTTGAGTTTCGGCTTCCTCTACAAGCCATACCTTCTTTTTAAAAGAAAAATAAATACCATATTTTACTTTTCTTTTATTTTGGTATTGAAAATGGTTTTCATAATGTTTTTCTATCAATGTGTTGTATTGATATCTCGTGATTGAAATGTGGAAATTTTATGGTTCCTTTATGCATGTTTTATGTGATATGATTATGTTATGGTTCTTGGGCATTATTATGAAGACGGGTGGTTCCATGATAAACTAAGGGCGGGTGAGCCCGTTATAGCTCTGCAATGCATTGGGTAACGCGAAGGAGTGAAACGTTAAGGTTTCTCCGAAGAGATTTTAGGGAATATACTGTGATGGGTATTCCAAACGTAACCAAGAGGGTTACTCCCTACGTAAGAATGTTATGAATGCCTCAAGTTACCTTTATGTCTTATGATTTCTATGATTTATTCGTGATTTTATATGGTATGTTAATGTGCCAATGTTTTATGGGTAAAGTATGATTTCATTCTTATGTATATATGAACTCATGTTTCCTTTCCATGTTTTTTTTATAACCCATACT
Source organism: Viscum album (assembly GCA_963277665.1). NCBI lineage: Eukaryota > Viridiplantae > Streptophyta > Magnoliopsida > Santalales > Viscaceae > Viscum > Viscum album. The sequence goes on from OY728136.1 coordinate 1,884,048,415, forward strand.
GAGTTTTTATGCTCATCCCAAGTTTTTTAAATGTTTTTCACAGGTCAATGGAAAGGTACATGATAATATGATAGAGTCAAGGATGTGTCAAGAATTAATCCATGTTTTATTTTAAATGTGTTTCCATTGATGGGAATGAAGAATACTATCTTTATGTAACCACTTTGTTTATATGTGGAATGTAATGCAAGTTTTATGATCTAATTCTCTAAAACTCTAAACCCGAAAAGATCCTCAATGTGTAATCTTGTAATAACTCAAGATTGAGTAAGGTTTAAGGCTGGGGCCTTATACATTCACTCACCGAAAATTTATTTTTCAGTACCCAATAAATGAAGAATAATTTTATGGTTTATTTAGAGAATTAGAAATATATTCCATTACTATTATTTATATTTTATTAAAATGTAAAATGTGTATCATATTTATATTTTGATCTCTAATACTACTAAACTAATCTATTCTTTGGGATTATATCTATTTTATTTTTAATAATTTAATAAAGGATTCATCACCTCAAGGCAACTAGTTACTATTTTTTTATGGTTTGTATTAGATGAATTTTAATAAAAACCATTCATATTAGATTAATGAAAACATAGATTATAGTACATAAACCTTGGGTAGTCATTGAGAATATGTATAATTCAAGAAAAACCTCATAAGGGTTTACTATGGTAGATATTATGTGGGTTTTCATTTCAATACATCCATATCAAGATTCATAAAGTGGATATGGATTTTATAAAAATGCATATAGGGGTAGAAACACCAAAAGTGATTTTTTTTAGTACATCTCTCTCATAATTATTTTACACTATGTTTGTTCCCTAACTTCACATTTTATTTAACACTCTTTTGGCATATTCTCTTGTTAGATCATGTATTGACAATGACCCTAGAAGCTTAAATCTTGGGTATGATTTATTTAATTGAAATAATATAGAATAAATCGATGTTCAAAGAAAAAAATGGTTTTTTAGTTGTTGTATAATAAATATATATTCCATTAATTAAAAAAATTAGAAAAAAATAGACATAATTTATTTTGAATAAAATTATTCCATATAAAATATCCTTGATTATTAAACATAGTACACTTCATGGATTCCTTATAAAGGAAGAAAAATAAGTATGATCTGAAATGATCATTACGGGATATGTAGATCAGAAAATATCCCAAATCAATGAAGATTGATCAATATAGAAAGGTAAAGGATTGGATAAACATGACATTTAAATATCTTTAAATCATAAATAGATAAATAATAATCAATATAGAAAAGAATATAAATGAAACAAAATTTGGTTAAATAAATAAACAATGAATTAATTCAACCAATCGATAATATTACTGTGAAAATATCATGTATAACAATTACTATATTATTAATTAATAGAATTATTAATTATTATATGTAATTAATATTAACATAATACCTCTACCATCAAGACCTTCGACCTGACTGTATAAAACTTCTAAGAAAAAAAGTAATCTAGTTTAGCCTTCTATATCTCTACTATCATGATCATTCATAATATTGTTTAAAACTATATTATATATTATGGTCGGTTATTCCAAATTTATTTATGAAATGTAACACTCTAATTAATCATAGTTCTATATATGATATAGGCCCCACCTGAAAATTCATTTCTAATACATTCCTCATATTTCAATTAATATATATAATTCATGCATCAATAATACTTATCAACAAATATTCGTATTGAGTAAAATATATATAATTAACAATATATCAAATGTTAAAAATATATCAACTTTTAAAAAAATTGTATGATAATATGATGTGACCTGTAAGAAATAATGATATAATTGAATGATAATATAGATATTTCTATGATTTTTTATTTACTAATCATAGTAAAGTAAATATTTCATAGGAATTTTAATGGTTTCATAATTGAATCAATAATGTGATTTTAAAAAGAAATTTATTCACTTCGACGAAAAATAACATTTTATTGGAATTGATTAATAAAAATACCATGAAAATACATCAAATGAATTCTTCGAAAAAATATCCTTATAATTATGAAAATAATTTCTGAAAACATAAAACATTTTCAAAGTAAATTTATTTTAAAAAACTAAATACTATAATGGGATAAATAATATATTTTTATTTCGTGGTTTAAAAAATTTCTATATGTTATGTACATGTTAAAATAAATATTCTATTCGCATTAGGTTTGTACAATTCAAAATTGAATTGTTTCTAAAAATCCCATGAGGATTAAATTCAAATAATTTTCAAATGATACAAACATGGGTAAAATTTTATATAATATATAATTTTTGGAATGATAAATAAATTGAATAAAATTATAGAAATCATGGATTAGTAAGAAAATTTATTTCCCACAAAAGATAGAAATAATGCATGATTTTCATTAAAAGACTGTTCTATTTTTTTAAAGATTCATTTGGTGTTATAAAGTATAACATGAAATTGTTATATCATAAATATCCAAAAAATAATATTATTAAATGGTCTTATTATACATAGAAAAATTAATTCCCACCAATAATAAATAAGGAATAAAAAATATCGATTAGATGGAGATTGGGATATAAACCCTTAAAATGACCATAATATTGATTTGAGTGTTAATTAATTAATCAGTTCTATTTATCAAATATAAATCCACATTAAATAGGTGGATATAAAAAATATTAACATTTAAATTCATTAAACATATAATTTTATAATATCAACGGTGAATAAGAAGTTGTATAACGTAATAAAGTGAAATTGAGTTATGAAAGGTTTCACGACTTGATATGTCATAAGAAAAGTCATCTTGGATGTAATAATTCAAATTGAAAATAGTTATTTTAATTATTAATTATTCATGATATAACATGTAAAATGGGAATTAAATAAACTATATAATGGTAATTGGGTCATAATATTAAGAAAATTTCAATGAATGGAAATAGATATAAAATTATTTTCCTCACGCTTCCATTTGGTTGAATGCGAATAATTATTTTGAAATGTGGGTTATAAAAATTTATTAACTTATAATATAACCATATTAATAATTATAATATCATATATGATATTTTTATAACATCTTTGTTATGGTCGAATTATAATCTTTCATTACTATAATTATTTCGGTTACTTATTTATTTGTTTTTTATTACATGTTTCATCATGAATGGTCATGTTTGTTAACAGCTAATATAGTTTTATCGTCTATGAAATATTATTAGATAAATTATTATTATTTTTTACATCAATTTTCATTAATTTCAATCATTAAATACAGTTTTGAGAAATCATGATTGTTACTATCATAGAGTCAGCAGGCAATGCGTACACATGAGTAATGATTTTTTTTAATGATCGTTAAGAAAAATGGGTAATTAATAAATTATTATTATTTAGTCATCATAATATAGTGTATTAAATATTAATTCATTAAATTTACTTGTATATATCATCAATGTGGTTTGTGATAAAAAGATTGTCTCATCGTTTCGTCAAGAAGCAAATCCACAGTTACATGAATTATGTTATCATCATCTATTGTATGAAATGTTATGAAATATAATGGAATATATTATTACTTCATAATGGCAAAATATGTCATGAATATAATAATAATTTAACTAATATAACATATAATTTGTAAATATTTATTTATCACCATTCATTTAATGCATTTTCTGAGTAATAATCGCATCACATTGTGAGGCGTTAGACTGTTGTACACCCGAGCGACGTTATCATATATCATATTAAATTCAAGATAAAAATTTATATATAATATAATTAATAAATAGTAATACATATTGTATAAATATCATATATATAATTTAGATATGTCATTGTACCCACTGTGAGTGGTGGTAATGGAAAAAGTGATGACATCGTTTCAAGATGTGGTGGTCCTTCGTACCCACAAATGACGATTTCATAAAATATTTGATGTAAGTGGGTGTGGTTTTAGGTCATAAATTTTTTAATTATATTTATTACATAGACATTTTTATAAACTAATGTCTTAATAACAATTTAAAGAGGAGTATAAATAAATTAAATTAAATTTATTGTTGAATAATGTAACATCTTCTTCTAGTATCCTTCTTAGGTTTTCAACAATTTCATCCTAGATTGAATTTATGAAAAAATAAGGCATAAAAATTGAAATAATAATATTTTTGTACTAATTTCGACTGGTTTTGTCTGAACAAAAAGGTCGTGATGTTGTGAAGATGATTTGAGAGGGGTTTCCTTTTTTTAATTGTGTTAAATGGATTAAATGTAAATTTTGATAATAATAAATTCACCTTATGTTTTCTCATGTATGAAGCCTCCAATAATAAACCATTATATAAAAATAAATTAATTAGTTCAAATTTTATCGATAAATTATATTTTACAAACGTTTCATATAAATTTAAGATATATCTATTTAATTCAATCCCTTATAAATACATTTTTACCTTAACCACACTAAATAATTTTTATTTTTTATACAATTTATTTTAGTCGTTAATTATTCTTACTTTATTATATATAATAAAAAAATTGATTCCAAATAACGAATTCATTTTTTCAAATTCAATTCTCATTATTGGTAAATTTTAATTTAAAATTAATCATTCATGTGCGATGAGAATGTGGGTGATTAACGTGATAATGTTCAAATGTTTATGATGTTTTTTTTATTAAATTGGATTAATTTATAGAGTATTTATTTAATTAATTTCAATAAAAATTATAAATAAAATTTTCATTATAAATATTTTAATTGAAAAGGTCGGTTTAAATTAAATTTTAGTATTATTTACTATTGCTAAAAAATTATGATTTTTATATATAATCACAAAATTCAAGCAAAATAAATTATTTATATGATGATTTAAAAAATTAATTACATATCATAAATTAAATTTTCTAAAATTTGTAGAAATCATTTCAATGTTATTTTTGAAACGAACCATTAAGCTAACTTTTTGTATATTATTGTTTTTTAGAAAATATTTTTTTCTATTAAATGATTATAATTTTATTAGAAATTATAGATAAATAGTTACTATATAAAATATATATTTTCATAATTTAGATAATCAAAAAATTTCCACCATTTTAACTGTCTTCATGGTGAATGTGATATTAAATAATAGTATTCTAATAATATGTCACCTATTATTTAAATTTTGCGTTGCATGTAACGAAAGAGAAAATCGGTGATGTAGGTAATATAATATATTGAAGAGATTATTTTAATTTGAAAAATATATATATATAAATTATTGGGGTAGTATATTTTATTGTAATTATGGTGATTCTTATAGCAGACAATATTAAACATAGTGTTATTCTTTTAGAATATAATGGTGTTACATTTTCCACACCTTACGTAAATTGAATCCTTTCTTTTAAAATAGGATCTTGATAGTTGGGGGCATCGTATTAGATTTATGATCGAAAAAAACATTGTAAAAACATTTAATAAAATTTCCACTTAATATGACATGAAGTGGAGTAAAAATATAATATCAGTTAACACATATTTTTGTTTATATATTGGATATCATTTGTGAAATGTGGAGATATTTCCATGTAAGAAAATATGAAATAATTATAGTGATTGTATGATGTTATTCACAACAAGAATGTGATTATTGAATGGAAATATAGTAGACTCAACCCATCATTTCTCAGATTATGCCTTTTTTCTGATACACCCTATTGATAATTATAGGCATACAGAATCAATTGTCACAGGTGTGGTGATTAATTGAGTGGAACAATGTATCCATCAGTTTACATTTATTTCATATAGATCATATAAAGAAAAATATAAATTTAAGGTCCTCGAGTTGTGGTTTTTTTATTCTCAAACTATGGGTTCTTCGAATTCATGATTGGGACCCCTGTTTTGTTCCATATCAAAAATGAAACATGATTGTTCAAACACGGGTTTTAATTAAAGGTTTTAAATAGTTTTCTTTGGAATCTAGATATCCTCTATTATATCATTGCGACTATTGAAATTTCCATTAAGTTAAAAAAATGAACTAGTATTAAAAATATGGCAATTAATCCCATGCGTTGGTCGAGCAAAACCTCAATTCAGCATAAAATTAATAATTATATATGGTTTGTGTAGAGTATATGTTTGAGCTTTTCATTTAATATGAAAACATTTTGAATTTCATCAACACTTTCAAGGAAATTTGGTATAAAATAATGAACTTGTTTAGGGTCACGATGTTATATTATGGTATAAAATATAGAAATAGCATTAATGATTGAAAACTTTAGTCCGATTTCATATTATTTGAGGTAATTGAACCAATAGGAAAGCATGATGAACTATAGTATTATGATGACCGAATATTTTATCAATGAAAATTAAATTGGATTTAATTTAATGTAATTTTATGTAAAATAGTTATATAACATATGAACTTATTTAGTTTTATGTTTTGCGATTTGAAAATATAGTTAAAAATTGATATCATTGCTAATATAACTGTTGAACAGTGATCACATGATTAGTATAAATATTGGGCTTTAACAAATCCAATTTACTAATAAAAAGGATGTGATAGCCTCATCAAGTATAATTTCATTATATGAAGCCCATTTTTCAGATCACCGAAAGGAGGTAGTGTCACTGGGAATCACTTTTTACCAAGCCTACGTTTAGCTTCAACACGTTAAGATTGAGTGGAACCAATAATGGGAACAGTGGAAGTTAATAGTGATTATCACATGATAGATTTTATCAGATCCTCCCCAAGTGTCTATCACCATCAAACACCATACCCATCGGTATTGTATGAGAGTTATAAGGTATTATGTGACAAGACCCTTTCACTATTATTATTTGAATTTTGTATATAATAAATAATATACATTAATTCTATTAATGTTATCCTCAAAATAGTTTTTAAAGGACAAATATAATTTTTTTAGTTAATATTCAATTAAGAAATATATTTTTGATGAATTAAATGATTTTTTAATTAAATAATATTTGAATGAAATACCAATACTAAATTTATTTATATTAAATATAATTGATCATATAATTTTTATGAATACAATTGTGATTTTTATTATAGTTTGAAAGGGGTTTTTGTCCAAAAACATTAATTTTTTTATATATTTTGGTTTTTGTTATAAAAGTAAAAAAATATTTATATAATAATTAAGATAAAATGAATATTATTTTTGGAATTAGAATGTCAAAATTATACAACGGTAAATTTTCTAAAAATAAACAGACAGTCAAATTTGTTGGTTAAAAATTAAATACCTTTTAAATATATAATTTGTTCTATCGCATCATAGTGACTCAATAGTGATGTAATAATATACTATAAACCTTTTTTATACCAATATATTTTTTACCTTTAAAATAATTTTATTTTTTGTTTGTTTGTATTATTTTACAAAGCCTTAGTGGACCGTCCGTGACTTATAAATATTTTTATCATTTTAAAATAATTTCCCAGAAAATGTTACTCACCTCCACATAAGAAAGCTTAATATTTTAATACATTAGGACATTTTACATATAAAATAATATTTTACACTCCTCTTAAAAAACCATGGAAAACAACTATGGTTTTGTTTGTGTATTTTATTAGTCTAAAGGGTGGTGTCCAAAACCAAAAAAAATAAAGAATTTCCTATCTTATCTTATATAAACCCACCCAGTCTCCCTCTTATCATCACTCAAAACCCTTGGATAATGTCCCTACCATTCCATATTCTCTCTATAATCCTTCCAAGTATCCCCAACATCCCATGATTCCTCTATCCATCCTCTCTAATGCCTTTGGGATCACACTTCCAGGTAAGGGATTTATTCCTTTCTCAATTTTTTCCAAATTTTATTTTGATGGTATACCAAATTTTTTTCAATTATAAATGTTTGGAGATGATTTTTAAACTAACCTATACTTTATCTATTATGTTTTAATTATGATATACCTATTTCTCTCCCATTAATGCCTCCAATTCAAACCCATTACCATGCCAAAATTCCGTAAGGAATTTCTCTCTCATCATTTACATTCAAGAAATTATTTTGTATTATGAATCTAAATTCAATTTATTATGTTTGTAAATGTTTCTATATGACCAATTAATGTAAATAGAAATTTAATAAGATGAAATAACCCTATTTATCTCATAAATTCTTTTTATGAATTTTTATGTCACGTTGTTATTATACCGAAATTGCACCATTATTTTCAAATCCAATTTAATTGTTTAGTGAATACACTTCCCATTTCTAAATAAAAGGATCCACCATTATGAACCTTTAATTATTGATTATATAGTTTTATTTATGACATCCACATTCTTTTATATTGGAATAAATGATGATGTTTAATGAATCTCGGTTATGTGATCCATGTGGCACACTTATTCATGGATTAAAATGATTAAGAATGGTGCTCCATGATAGCACTACAATGAATTGGGTAAATATTGGAATCTTGATACTTCAAGTACAATGATGTTTTAATCATGATAATTCAAGTGCACTGAGGGTTTACTCATGCATCATTTGCAATGAGACTTGACTAATTCTAATATGATGTTAAATTTTGATGTCACACATCAATGTTATGATAATCATGCTAAATCAGGCCTTTATGTTCAGGTTTCTCTTATTCTTCATTGATATTACTTTTTTCTAATAATTTAATGTATTTTTCATGTTATTCTATGTTTACTCCCTTACTAGACATTATAGATAATCATTTTCTTATGCATGTCTTTAGGATATACTATGCAATGACAAGTATGAAATAATGTGTGTGGTCATGTATAAAATTTTTCAATAATGATGAGTATTTAATGATTTATGTTTTCATGTAATGATACTAATACACAATTCAAGAAGACTTCTATATCTTATATGTTTTAATATGTGATGATTTTATGTAATAAATTATGTTTATGTGGTAAATAAAAGAGCAATTATGATATATGTATGGTGGTGAATCCCTTTCTTCTAAACATTTGGTTAATATCCCGCATTGATATATTTTTAGAGTCATAATTTTAAAATTTATGATTGTGGGGATGTGCTGGCCCTGTTAGAAAAAGTTGTAATTATTTCAGGAGAAATTCCATGCAGTATAGGATGCATGACTACCAAAAAATAGGGAAGGTCCCCTATTTCCTGGATGATAAATATTTGTGGTGAAAAGGGATTGAAATCTTGCAGTGTGTTGTTAGAACCTATGGTTCTACCCACGCAGTAGACTCATGTGAAGGACCATCTACCATGGAAATCTAAAATTCAATGATTAATGACAAAAAAATATTGTTAATAATTAGGGGTTCCAATAAATTTCGAATAGGAAATTTAAAATTTATGTGTATGGGAAGGATATACCTAAGTCAATAATGAATCCTTTATGTAAGGATGGTTATGATGTGATAAAATATTATAATAAAAAAATTCATGATCCAACGCATCAGGGGGGATCTAGTGATGCATTTTTAATTCCAGGGATGGTACATGGGGAGTATAGGTGGCCTCTGAAGAAGGTGTTGTGTGCGAATCAGACCCTGTAAAATTTACAATACATGAGATCCTAAACATGTCATATAGAAAGGAAACATTTTAAAATGAATTTGGAAACATGGAAGGTTAAATAAATGGTGTTTCTGGAAATTTGATGGTGAATGTAGAAAATAAAAATAATATTATCTTTTGATATAATGCGATTGATTATATATATTCTACTCGGAAGGAGGAATAATATTCATTTAAGTTTTATCGTGATGATTCCTAGAAACCTCCTAAATAGTGGAAGAGAGTCAAACACCTAAGGGGTTGAGGAGATTCCTACGTTAGGGGTTCCGGATGTAAAATTTGATTGGTGGGGTTATTTTAATGTTGTTTTAGAGCCACTTTGTGGACAATGTACACCATACGATTTTATTTACATAGAATGATTGTTTTATAATAAAATTTTTCTGATCATGGATGCCAATCCATAGTTATCACTATTAGTTTATAATGGAATGAATACAATACATCTATGATGATTTATAAGACTCTTTGAATCAATAGATATGTATTTAATAGGACAAAATTTATATTTCAATTTCTTTTTCTTAATATTGAAGATTTATTTTTTGATCTATGTATTTAATGAAATATCTCTACATGATATTTCTCTATTTTATATGTATCATTTCATACATTGGTTATGCATCCTTAAATTTCAAATTCATAACATTTTTTTTGAAATAAATATCAATAAATGAATTTTTTATTACTAAATAACTAAAATTCACTTGTATGGGATCATAAAATTCTTAAAAGAGAGACAAAACATTCATCCTATAATCAATAATTTTCCAAAAAACAAAACTCTTAAAATAAGTTATCCAATATTAATAAAATTAACATATATTAAAGACATCCATTAAACACAAAATCATCATAAAAATTTCAAGATTAAAACTTTCCTTAGTTGTTAAGCTTATGTCCCTAAAAATATTATGATTCAAAACATTATAAATATTTTAACTAAATTTCAAATGTGATATTATCATTATTACCCAAATGAACTTGTAGTAGCGCTTAACCATCACATAATAAACATGTGAAAACATTTATGCTGAATTTTCTGGGCATATGGTAATAAAATAAATCAATATAAAATCATTGTTAAAACAAGAATGATTTATTATTCATATATAAAACTCAGATTATTTGATATATTCTATAAATCCAAAAATGATTTAAACCCCATTAAGCATAAAAAAATTTATTGAGCTATCATTAATTAGATCAAAGGTACTCATTAATATTAAATTTCAGCTATCCATACCAATTATATATATATACTAGCATGATTATATCGACATCATGAACATATTATGGGACCTCCATAATGTGTTTTACAGATGTTCATCTTTCCATGGAATATATATTATAGTTCATCATTGCTAATCAACATATGATTTAAAATACATAATGAAAAATTACTACAAAAAATCATTATATTTTTCATAATTATTTTAACCAGGATATCAAATTACGTAATTCTTGAATCCAAAGAAAATAACATCAATCCATTCTCTTTATTTTTGTAATTAGAAATGACTGACCATGACACACAAGCCTCCATTTAAATCTTTTTCTTTGACGCATATGGAATGTTTTTAGTTCTGGATCTCATTTATGATGATTCATCATACATTATAAACCTTTTCATACCCTTATATTCAAAATCATTGGTCACATTATCTCATCATTTCATAAAAATTCCCATTAATTTATAATAAGTACCACGGTGTTTCTTTCCAAAAAATACCACTTAAGGAAAATCATTATTTCCCTTCCTTTATTTATCCATATTTTTCCAAGACCTTATTTTTTTCTCATCCTTACCCTAAAATCCATATTACATTGTTAATGATTTCTTAATCTTGTAATCACATGATACTATTTCCTTGAATGATGATAATGATCATGAGATTAGTTCCCCTCGATACAATGAATAAAACCCATCAACTTAATGATAATTCATACTATTTGTATTATGTTAATGGATTTGTTTCGCATTCATTCAAGTATGTTCTAATTATAAATGATTAAATAAAACCTATTTTAACAGATTATTGTGTTACATATTGTATAATCCCAGAACTAGGGAAACATAAATTGGAAAAATTATTCATAGATAATTTTATAATGATAAACATGGATTACTTTATGATATCATAATTTCATATCGTAAATAATGGATTTTAAATAGAAAATGGATTTTCTAACTAGTATTCAATGGGAGTTTCAATCATGGCACACAATATCATCAGTTTTGATGTTATGTGTAAATATATAGTCATGCCAGATGCACCATTTTTAGAGTTATCACTCCATGGTACAATTATATCAGAACCAGTTCCACTTGTATTATCTATATTGGGATATATTTCCAGGTAAAACAATATTATATCTCCCACACACAACAATCAGTATGGTCATATAAACTTATTCTTATTTTTTATGAAATGGTTATGATCTAGAATCATTTATTTTGTTAAATGGGTTCTCATGGTTTTTACAAAAAAAATTATGATACAAATTGTAATGACTCCAACCACAGAATCTTAGAGACTATTCTTGTTTTTAATTGGAATATGATACAATAATATTCATCTGTAATGACCGAATATTTTAGAAGAAATTGTAATCTCGGTACATAAATGAGTTATTCGTTACATCTAAAAATAAAAATTTCAAAATAATGTATTTTGGAAATACAAATATTCACCCCAAAATATAATTTCATATAAAATTTAGTACACTTCATATATTATTAAAGAACGAAACAAAATATGGGTGACATAAACTGAATAGTATGTGTTAATTACAATAGAATCAATTAGTAATCAAAAATTAATGATCAATATAAATGGTAAATAACTAAAAAAACGTCATTCATATAACATAACCTAAATAATAGATAAGGAATAATTTATATAGAAACATATATAACAGAATAAACATTATTATTATTCAATAAAAAATAATTTATTTCATACATAGATAATATAATTGGTAATATATCAAAGATAATAATAAATGAATTCTTAATGAAGGAAATAATTAATTATCTGACATTATGTCTCTAGAACTCGAATCCTCTACCACAAATACGTTCCTCAAGATGGTCTACAACTACACCATATAAAAATATCTAGTTTGGACAACTATATATATACCATTTAATCATTTTTTGAAGACATTTTAAAAAAATTGGGTACATTCTTATAGGTAATGGACAACTAATTTGTCTCTTGATACCTATTGATTCATCGAAAGGATATATAAAATCTAAAAAACATAATTCTCTGAATTACTTAATAATTCCTCTTTTTCTCGAATAATAAATTTAATTCATTGATCTATGTGGCTTATCATAAAATATCTATATATAGTAAAAAATACAAACTCATCATTATTTCAACCGATAAACAAATAACATATATTGTAAAAATAATATATAAAAAAGATGTAATTTTTATGAAATTGACATATATATAATACATTATATAAATAATTTGGGTAAATTTAATGTGTAATTATAATAGGAATGATTGTATTTCAAGATAATGATATGTGATACTAAGCATAATCATGAAAATGAATAAAAATAAATTTCATAGACACAATAATCATAAACCATACATATACATTACTAGTATGGTATCTATAAAACATAGAGTTATTAGTGTAAAATTTTAGGGATGTTTTCATTGATAAATAAAAATATCCTCAAATCGAATTTAAATACTTTCATGATGCAATTATACTTTCCATATTGAAATTCACATTTGAAAACATAAATCATTTTTCAAATAAATTTAATTGAAAATATAATTGAATACATATAAGGTATGATTTAATAAATTCTAAGGGCATGATTTCAGAAAATAACAATCATGCAGTACATGAAGAAACTATGATTACTTTTACATTTTTAGTAAACACTAAATTTATATTATAATGGAAGATGACATGAACATTAATTTAATTTTTTTTGTATATTTTAAATGATGGGGAAATTTTACATTAAAAAAATAAGATCTGGAATGTGAAAAACATTTGTCAGTATACATTTATAAAACATGGGTTTGAATGAAAATATATTTCTAAACAAAGTGATAAATAAATTTAAATTCTCTTAAAATGTTTTTTCAATTATTTTATTTATTAATGTTAGTAAATATTTTTACTATTACATGAAAATGTCATGAATAAAAAAAACTATAAGAAAATAAAATGGTTAAATTAGACAATGATGAAATTATTCTTTTCTACTAAAACTCATAAATAAACAATCTCAATTAGAATGTCATTGAGATATAAAACCCTATAATAAAAATTATGTGGATGTGTTAATTAAAATATTAATATTTAATGTGAATCTTCTATAAATACTAAAAATAAAAGTGCAAATTTAATATAATATAATATAAATTCATTAGACATTAACTCATGAATATCAAATATGACCGAGATTTAATATAACCTAATAAAAAGAAATAGATGTATGAAATTAACTATCACACGGTGACTCATAAGTCAAATACCAATGAACGAAATAATTCAAATTATATCTAAAAATATCATGATTTATGAATTGTTAATGATATTAGAAGTAAAAATTGTATCATATACACCATATAAAAGAAATTGGTGCATAAAATACAAATGATACATAGGGAAAGGAAATTAAGACAGAATCCATTGCCACACATTTCCTTTTGGTTAATCATGCTTTAAACTCATGTATAGTTAATCTAAAAACGTTATTATATTTTATAAAAGTATTTTATACTTTATAATATCATATATTATTGTTTTATATCATGTTATCACAATTTCATTATAAATCATTCATTATTTACATTTTGGACAATAATTTCCTTGTTTTCGTATGCATGATTCATTATGAAAGATATGGCTCTGGCACATTTTATATAGTTATATAAAATAAATAAAAATAATAATTACATTACTATAATTATTATACATAGGTGATACTTTTAAAAACAATCATTCATGATGGATTATATACATGAATTACTTTAAGATCATTGGGATGGTAGGTCAGAAGTACATATTAGTAATGGTTCCCATTTATAAATGACCTTTATATAACATGGGAAATTAATATAACATCATTAAATATGGTTAATAATATCATATAAATCATAATAGATAACTAAATAAACCTAAATTTAATCCATGTTTTGTGGTGATGAATGGAGTCTCACGGCATTTTATGATTTTGATAGTCTTCACCTACAAGAACGACATTATCATCTTTAATTGATTGAGATACTATGAAATATATGAAAAAAATTTCTTTTAATAAATATAAATATATAAATAATATAATTATTGATTAGTTTATATGGAATATGTTCATTAAATATTTCCTTATCACCCTAATTGAAATGTTCTATTGAAGATGAATCACATTGTTTCACGTAGCAGTATTCAATTGTATACTATAGAACCGTTATAATATTTCATAAAAAATAGAAATTAAAATGATATATAAGATATAATGACTTTGTAGGTATAATTTTGTATTACATATCATATAAAATTTATATTCATCATAATACAATACCATAATATGTGGTGATGTAAAAATTAATGGCATTGGTTTGTGAGGAGGTAATCCACCATGAACTAGAATATTGATTATATATATAGTTTGATGTAATTGGTAGTATTTATCAGTTATTATCATGAAATAAAAAATATATGTATATATAAGATAACTTAATTATTATATAATCAGGGTTGAATCATAATTTAATGTTGTGGAGAATGAAATAAAATAAACACAGTCAGGGAACAACATTACATCTTCATAGGGAATCCACATTAAGAAAGGAGTAATTCCATAAATTGTTATAATTATACACATAATATTCATTTTTGGATTATATAAGGTATGTTTGGAAGTTACATTGGATGTTATTTTATTAAAATGGATGTAATTATGTGAAGAATATAAGAGAGTAGTGTCATTTTACATGTGATGTGAGTGGCACAATTGTAAATTTTGAAAAAATTAATTCAACACACATTTTTGGCAATTAAAAGGCCTAAAATAATGTCCCATTACAGGTAAAAGAATATTAAATGTTCAAATATTCCAAAAAAAATATATTTTTAAATGTTTTTAGGTCATTTTAACACTTTTTTTAGTTTAATCCTATGTAATTTCATTGTTACCTTAACCATGATTTATAATTATTACTATCTTCAACATTCAAATATAAATAATTTTAAGATGATAATTATTTTAATTCTAAATAATCCCTATTAAAATTATATATTAAATTTTTCTCAATCAAATTCATTGATGTATATACATTTTATTTAAGACAAATCAGGTATACGTGACTGGATTGTGGGTTTTCAATGAGAAATGGTCAAAGGTTTATAGTGTTTTCCCTAAAAATTATATATGAAAATAATAAAAATTAATTTAAATGTATTAATTTTAATAAAATTAAATTATTTTTTGTTAATAATCATTGAAAATTTTAATTCTACATTGTAAATAATTTGAAACTAAATGTATTTTTAATAAAAATTCAAAATTTCTCAACATTCATCAAATAATGAAACATTTGAAACATTTTCCAAAAAATAGAAATAAACTCATTTTGATATTATGATTTCATATATTAAGATAATTATATATATATCATAATATTATTTTGTTTTATATGTTCTTCTATTCTTTCTTTTTCATGTCATATACACTATTGAATAAAATGTTATTCTTTTACTATTTTAGGGTTTATACTAAATTTTTTTTCTCACAAACCATTTTAAATAGTTTTTAAATTTATATTATATTTAAATCTATTCACAAATGAACTATTATTAGGAATCTAGGATTACAATTGAAAATATTTTCATTTTATTTCAAGTGTTTTAATATGTTTATTGTTATAAATTTTGACTTAAATTTTATAATTTTACATGGAAATTCGGTATATGTTATTATTTTGAAATGGAAAATAGAAAAAAGAAAATAGTCAACAATCATGGTTCATGAATTAATTTACTTATGAAGCATTCTCATACAACTAGTTTATGATTTTAAAATATCATGGATATATTAGTCAATATTAATCAATTTATAATAAATAACATTGTATGATTGGTGAAACGCATTGTTCCACATCACGATTACTAATTTTTTGATAACTTCATGTTATAAAATTACCCTTAATATAGTTGGAATACTAATCTAAAATTATTTGTTGAATTTTTTATTTCAATTATTATGATATTTAAGACCTTGGGATGTGATGAAATAAAAAATATTTTACTTGTTATATATTGTCTCATGGGTGATGTTGGCCATTATAGGGCATCGATTTAGAATATTAGTGAGGATGTTCAAAAATGACACATGGAATGCAGATCATTTCATAAAAAAATATTTGAAATATATTTCCCTCATGTTTAGTAAATTTTAATGAAGAGAAATAAATACAATTAAAAAAATGAAAGTGTATGAGTAACCTCAATTTGATGACTTATTTTAACATCATTATATGGTATAATATTTTTTAATGATATACATACACTATGGGTCCCATTAACAATTATTATTTAAGGATTAAATTTCTAAGACTACATTATGTATGTGGTATGGAATCTACGAGTTTATAATAATTTCAATTGGGATTACCAATACAGTATATGTTTTTTATATATACAATGACTATAAAATTCAATAAATATATTGATTTTACTAAATAATTGATGATATATTAGTGTATTTCATGATCAATGATAAAAAATAGAATTATCGATAGAAAATTATTAAGAATATTATACTAAAAAAATATGGTTGAAATTTTTCTTGTGTGAATTGTAGATTCAATTTTTTTATTTTATGGTACATGTACTGTATAAGGATACAAAGAAAATTGATCAAATAATGTTAATGGTAATCATATATGTAACTACACCTATGAGGATACAAGTGGTATGTAGATTCATTGTCTCAGTAGTTTAATATTGGTGAGTTTTTTAATGTTTCCCCATATGGGATAACCCATTAATCATTCTCACATATAATGGGGTAAAGTTCACATGGACTTTGGTATCAGAGAAATGGTTGTGATTAATTGAATATGATATTGGAAAATTATCTGATTTTAAATTAACCATTAAGAAATTATGGACTCGTAATATATCGATACATAAAATAAGGGATATAATGGCGACCATATGAAAAATTATAATATTATTTCATATCCATCATGTTAGTTAAAAAATCATGAACATAGATATGGAAATCAATATTCAGTTAGAATTTGTAATTTTTAAATTCAAAATATGTATAAATTATCTCTATGTTGAATAATTTCAGATATACTCAGACACTAAGGGAATAAAATAAATCATATTATATAAAGGAATAAATATGAATAAAATTTTAGGACTCTAATTACTGACAAATATTGATATCCCAAAACACTACCAACCAGGGAAGTAAAATCATGATGTAGATGAATTTAGAAGGAAATATCATAGATTCAGAACCTAATTGATATAGATAGGGATCCCATGTTCATATATGATGTAAACATAGATATGGAAATTATTAATAAATTTGAGATAAAACCACTTTTATAAATGATATAAACTATTTTTTGTTATAAAATAAAAATGAACTGAAAATGATGAAGATAATTTTAAAAATAAAATAAATTCTAGGAATTATGTTAAATTATAATAATTGTTTTATGAAGGTGGAATTCATATGATAGGAATAGAATATATTTATAATATTTACATGTGTGAAAAGTGTAAATATTGGATTATGATCATATCATGACTTTCTGCATTCAATTTAGAACCACCAACCATACTAAATATAATGGATAGACTAAAAGGACTATTAAAACAACTTGATAAATATTGTGATATTTAATAACATACAATATATATGTTGGATTATTAATTAACTTTTGTAGTGTTTCAGTTTTACAACTCTATTCATTCAATTATTAAAATAGCATCATACGAAGTATAATATGGAAGGTGATGTGGTTCTCTAAATTTTTGGGATGATGTTTCTGAAATAAAATACCTTGGACCGACACATGTTTTGAAAACAAAGATAAATTTAAATACTATTCAAAATCATATTAATACATCTCAAATAAAGTAAATTTTTTTTTAATAACTAGATGAAATATTTAGAATTTCTACATCAATATGATTTTTTAATGTATCTTTTTAGAAGTCTTCTATAAGGGCTGATAACAAATGGAAATTTAGCCACTATTACGTCAGATATATTGAAATAATGAATATTATTGGATCTATGGACGTCCTTTTTTTAATGAATTCAATGTAATCTAAATTTTATAATTTTCCCATATATTATTGTAATGAATATTCATTTCTAACCAACTGCATGCACCCACCTCTGAAAAAATAGAGTTGTATCACATTTTATCTTACAATGAATACCCTATGTAGATTCATGAAACTAGAGAGAATATATTATTGAATTATATTAGTTAATAGGTAATGTTACATTATATAAATAATAAAATAAAAGGTGAAACACAAGAACCATAGTATTATCTGATGGAAAATCACACTTACATGTTTAGAATGTTGAATGTTTGAAAATTTCAGGTGAAAATATTTTTAGGAAGAGAAATCAAATGCCAAGATGCAATAATAGTATATGATTATCGTATTTTACTAAAAATATAAAACAATTAACATTTTAAAATTTCGTGGAATAATAAATATAATTAGCTATGATGAATATCAATTTCGAACAAGCATAGTCAAAATTTATCCTAGAATGGATTTTGGAATTTTTCCTCTAGAAAAAACAATTAATGAATGAAGTATAATTTAATATTTAAATATCCACACATTAATTTCAAATAATATATTGTAATATTATATAATATTTTTATGTAATGTTGTATTGACTATAAATTTTATAGAAATAAATAAATAATCATTTCGAGTTAAAAAGATATATTTTCTAGAAAAAATTAGTTTTTAGAGATTATTTCCATTACATTTAAATTTTAAAAAATAATGTTTAAATAATAATGATTTAAATTAAATTTATATATTTTATATCTAACTAGATAAATTATAACTAGTTTAATGATTTTTTCTAGAATAATATTTTATATAAGATAATCATATGCTTGAAAAATGTATTTCTAGAAAAATAATTTTTGGAAATTAATCAGAATATTTGTAAATTAAATTCATTCACATAACTAAATTTAATATTCTAAAACCTATTTGATATTTTGAATCATAAAAATTTATATTTTTTAATATTTCCATTTACAATTGTAGAGAGAATGGATATAAATACTATAATATTAATTACAATAGTTTTGGATTAAGCGGGTTCATAGGGGGATACCCAAAAATTGATAAAGATAAACATGACCCAGATACATACAAATAACCCAATGGATGGTTTTACATTCACAATACCATAATCTCTTTCATATATTATCAATTTTGTAGCCATATTTCAACATGTTCAAAATTTATTTTGGTAACGTCATTTCAAAATTGTAGGTCTTTCACTGGATTCAATTATAAGAGGTTACCCAACCCTAATTGATTAACATCACTTAAATAATTAATCCCTACCAAACAAGGGAATAATTTCTCAAAAAATTCGTAAAAAATTTATAGAAGTTCTGATAGGCCCAAAATTTACACCATATTTATCTCAGTAGGATATCTAAATGAGGATATTCTATGTGAATTGTAGTTGTCATCACCAATCTCATTTATTTTATATCATCCTTTAACATGACAAAGTATGTCATAACACTTCTAATATGATAAATATATTATATACTATATAAATTGTATGTTATTATGTTTATGTAATAATGTTTAACAATATCTGTATTCATCATATAGGAAACAAAATCATCGCAAATTTGTACGAATGATTACCACCTAACAAATATATGTAGTTTCATTTCAATCTCCAACTCCCAATGATAGTTATAATGATGTATGAAATGAATATATAAATATGATACATATAAATTAATATTTATTTTAGAAATATAAAATTTCTTCTACATTCTTACCTATTTACCCATTAAATAAAATTATCATTTAACTAGCGCTTAATTATGACTTATTGTTTCCACGAAAAGATGAGATTCATTTTCCATAATTAAATTTCAAGAATGACTATAATATTTTTTCATTGAATAAATATGATATCTATGTATTTAATATAATTACATATATTGTGTAACTATATCCTTTTCACATGAGTAATCACATCCATGATTGGCCATGCATTAGTAGACCAACCATGTAAATCAAGAAACAATGGAAATAATGGAATATTTTTAACAAAAATGTGATAAGATTTTATTAGAGGATCATATATGATAATATATAAATTATTATAGAAATATTATAAATTAATAATATTTTTACAACTAGTTTATAAGAGGCTAAAAATGTTCAACTAATGGGAAACATTATGTAATCTCTTTGTTCTCAATTTTCATTCCATTCAGACTTATTTGTTATTATAAACATATTCCTTATTATGTGTTTTATGAACTGAAAAATTGACAAATTTAACATTAATATGTATTTATTAGTGATGAATAATTATTCATTACAATATAATAATTTCATGGGTTATAATTTTAGAACTACCATATAGGTAATAATTCACATCATAATCACACTTGCTTTGTGTATTTCTTTAATTAAATGAATTTTAACATTTATCCTTCATATTATATAATAAAAATCTCATGAAAATTTTATTTAATGTGACTAATTTTTTTTTTAATTTTTTTCAATCATAGGTACATGAATCAAGAAATGATAAAATTAAATGAATAAATTATTTTATTTCTCTTTAAATCAAATATATTTTCTGTCCTTGTACATATTTATATTTTTAGAATTCCCTTTTATTTACTACAGTGATTTATCAAAGAATAAATATATTATCCTTGAATCATTACTATATGAATGCAATATTTTAATTTTTATTGATATGTATGTAATTTTACATTCCTTACAGAAATTCAAAATAAATGTTTTTAATGTATATGTTGTAAAGGGACATCCCATGAATCGTAACTATATTAAGAAATTGATATTCATAATCAAATTTTTATTATTCATAATATTAAAAAAACATGATATTTTGTTTAATATTTCTCTTTAATTGAATGTATTATTTTAAGTAGAATTATTTTATTTGATAACCACAATTCACCATGAAGGTCTGGTCAACTATTGTCTCTTAATAATTTTGTTATCATTAATATCCTCTTGAAACATTTAAAATATTATTACCATTTAAAATAAATTTTCAATTCAATATTTACATCATTTGTGTCATGAATATGATTATTTCCTAAAATTTACATCACATTTACATATATTGTTTTATATTGAATTTTATTGGATCTAATGGGGTAATATTCATATTATATATTATTATTCAATATATACTTTTTATGAATAATTTTTTATTAATTGAATTGATTATTATATATAAGAGTGTTGAATAAAAAATTTCATGATGGGTGGGGCTTATTTATATGTTTCCCCTTAATGAATAGAAAGGTCTCATGATGCAAATAAATTGGCCAAATTAAATGAGTTTTTATATATTTCAATTGTTTTAAAATATTGTCACGTAACTTCATTATGTTATAGATACCATTACGTCTAATATCATGGTATAATATTTTTATCACTTCCATAAATAATATTTCAGTTATTATTATACATGGGAATTTTAATTTGATGTTATGTTTAGATGATTTTAATTATCAAGTAATTGAAAAATAAAAAAATTTCCAGTTATATTGTTTTGTGTATTTATTATTCGTTATATAATAATTTTGGCTTTCTATGAGTTTAACCATTAATTTGAATTTTAACTCATACTATCTTTTCCTTACCCATTGATTTGAAGAGGATTTATTTGATTGAGTTTTAGAATAATGAATTTTTTCCAATAATATTTTTTAATTTGTATTCGACATGTAAAATGAATATAATTTATGTATATAAAAATATATGAATACAAAAATGATTGGACCTTCGGGATTATACTCTTTTTATTTTTAATTAAATAAAAAATTAATCATCATCTCTAGGTTACTTGAGTCGGGGTAGTTACTGTGGGATCAACAACCATAAATTGTGGACAATAAAAGAATTTACTATAACAAAGTTCATATTCTAAGACCATTGATTATAGATAAAGAATGTATTTTTTTATTTTAATACATTTTTTATGTATATAAATAATGAAATCTATTTTACCAAATCCTATAACACCCTAGAAAATATTCAACAAGCTTCAAATGATGATGGTTAAAGGGATTTCTATAGAAGAACATTATATTCAAACATAGAATAAATATCATTAGGTCGTCATCCTCAATAATTTTAGTTGAAAAATAGAAATAATACATAACCTATATGTGATATAATATTTCTTATTATTGGGAGATATATTCACAAATAATGTCTTTATGATTTTCAAACGACTATCTAGTGAAGCCACATAAGATATCAGGAAACATGGGGATGTAGGTAAAATGGAGTCCAGCAAGGAATAATCCTATGAAATCAATATAATGTTTCTATTACCTTATATAGTGGTAGATACTAACTTATTTTAAAGGGCTATATGGGGACTAATTTTCATACGTAAGATTTAAATTCTTACAACATTCACCATTTAACTCGATAACTCTAAATAGAATATAACCTTTTTTAAAACATATAAGGGAATTGGAAAATAATGGAGGCATTTAATAAATCAATTGAGTATTAATATATGAGGTATTTCATGAATAATCATGTTGTCTATGAAAGTAGAGTCATATCTCTAAAATCATAATCCTCCTTATAGTCTAGGGAGTGTTTCCTCTAGACACTATAATTGATCCATTGACTGATATATATTTTAGTTTCATATAATGTTAATGATTTTTCTACCGTGGAACAAGGAAGATAAAATATAATTTTTTTCCTATGTGTAGTTTCATGGAACTTTAATGTAACATTATTGATTTAATAATTTTAGACACATTTTTTATGATCAATAAACCTCTCTATAATACGTCTGGCTATATTCATTTTTCTGTTGTGGTAGATGAACAACTCATGTCACTCAATGTTAACATCATTACAATGAATGTGGAGTTTTTCTCAATAAATGTATATAAATAGTTAATAATTCATCCTATATCATCTACACACTTCATTAATTATCATCCTATAATCAAAAGTATGATGTTTTGTTGAAGTATTTTCCCTTTTAGGGGTGTTAGATACCCATCTGTGATGGTTCCAATGATCTCTATCAATGGGAAAATGTATGAATTGGGGAAGAGAGATAAAATCTAAAATTAGATATTGTGAAATATTTATCATATAATTTGGGGAAGTGTAGACAACTATAATAAATTTGTTGGAGCTTCCAAAAATAGAGGAACCAACAAAAAAGTCATTAAATCCAAATTCAAGTTATCCTGGACTAGTGTATATTTAAATTAAGGGTGAATGTACGTTAATATAGGATTTAATTATGCATGAATTTGGATAAATGAAGAAGATAAATTGATGTAAAATTTATATAATATAACCACATGATCCATTGATGGAGGTCTAATAACATCTATGGCAATTCTTCCAAAAATCGTGATAAAATGTCATTCTGAATTAGATCACATATATAGTGTCTAGTGAACGAATTTGTTTTTATGATCATCTATTATTCACTATAAACAAATTCTTTCAATAACATTTTCCAGAGTGAGTGACTAATATTTTGAGGATTTGACTCATCAACAGCCGTGTTTGTAGATCATTCTAAGAATTACAGTTAGGAAACATCGTATAAGATTTTATAGTAAGAAATGTCCCACATACATGAAATTTTTTAATATAATTTTTCATTTAATTTCCATTTCGGATTTTTTTTGGGGTTTTACAATTCATTTTGGTGGAAATGGTGGGTTTTTTAAATTTTGGCTATATCTTAAGCCCATTTCCTTATTTGAATATAAATTTTTATTTATTTTATAAATACTTATTTTTACAAAATTTTAAATCCATTCCACATCCCAAATGGAATACCATGATATGTTAAAATCAATATATAAATTTGGAATCCAATGTAATCTATAATTATGATTGTATTGGGTTTTTTATTAAGGTGTTGGGCCATCCCAAAAGCCCATTTCCTGCATTAATAAAAAAAATTATTCTTCAACGTTTCATTCAATTTTTTTTGTTTTTTCTGTTGATTCCAACTCTCACCCAAGCCCACCTTCGTAAGGTACTCTCCCATGCTCTCCTCCCCTTATTTGGAGATCCTTTACATCCGTAATATAAGTGACACATCTTTGGATTTCACAAATCACCTAGTTTTGAAAAGGTAAATAGATTCCTTCATAAATCCTGAATTTATTACTATTTTTCCACATTCTAGTTTTTATATGATCTCCTCATCCTTGTTCAAACCTCCCATGAATGTTTGGAAATTGGAAAATTCATCAAATGGTGGATTTAGGGTGATTTCTCCAATACTCCATCAATTAAGAGTTCCTCCCTTCAATTTCATCAATTTCCTTATGGTTTCATACCACTTTCATGATATTTCAAAGTGTCCAAAAGTATGGGTTCAAAGCTAGGGTTTTACATGGGGTCTTTTTTGTGGAATCTAGAGATTTTAGGTTTCTATTCACTTTTTGTGATGCGGTGGTGGTGCACCTGATGTTTTGCACCATGATTTGAGGGTTATGACTCAAAAGGTAGCTGATTCCATGGTAAACCATTCCTGGATGAGTTATTTTTCTTATTTTACTGATTTTTCTTATTCCCCAGATGTTGTGTGTGGTTTGAATACAGTTTTTGAGGGATTTGGTTAAGTATTTTATTTTATAATTGCATTTTTGTTGCAGTTCCAAACTTTTCAAACGTAACAAAAGTGGTATCTTCTTTGGTGGTTTTATAAAAAAAAAATTGATTTATTGGATGCTGAAATGGGATGAAAATTATGTTTTGATGATTCCTTAGTGACATTTGGGCCTTGGAAGAATGTTTTTGGAAAATGTCTTGGTGTGTAAAAAAAATTTATACTTCTTGAGAGCATTTTATGAAAATGTGTGTTTTCATTTGTATAATTTGTGGTATCATTCACGGTGAGTTTATAACACCTAAAAGTGGTTTTATAAATATCTATTGGGCTTCCAATTATACTTTGGTATTGTTTGGTGTGGTTTTGTCCTTGAAATATGGTTTTGAAATATGTATTATGATGAAAGTTTGGGTATACTCTTTAGAATTTTTTTATGATGGATTTGAAAGATTTAATGATTTATTTAAGAGGTGAAACCATTTTTCAAACTAGTTTGGAGCGTGTATAATTTGAAATGGTGAATTTTAAATTTTAAATGGGTTGTTTTGAGTGGTCTTCCATCTTGGAAATGTTTTATAATAATGTATTAAGGATTTAATAAATTGTGTAACAGATGTGAATGTGATGTTGGATATTTTGTGTTTGTGTGATGTGAAAATTTGATTTGGTTAGAAAAGGGTATTATGTAACATGTGAGTGGGCTGTTATGGGAGTTGGAATATCTTGGAATGGTTTTATAAATATTTTTACTAGATTTGTGGAAGTGTTAATGAAATGTGAAATGTGTTGTGGGATATATTAGTGTGAGTTGGATTTCAAAATCAATTTGAATGAAAAGTGGAATTTTGTGATTTGTGTGGTATTAATGTGTGATTTTTGGTGAATTTTTGATGTGGAAATGATATTTACATGTGCAAAGTATATTTATTAACTTTTTGAAGCTTTTTGAGCAGAAAGTGAATGCTCGAGTATCTATGTGGGTGGATGTGTGCTAGTATGCTAGTGAGTTCATGGGGTTTGGCCTCAGTCTCACTTAGCAAGATTGATGCTTACAACTCTAACTAAACTATGATGATGATGAATAGGGACTACTAGGTTATTGGTATGTTCCCTACTAGTGTATTGTTCATGAGAATAGATATTTTTTACGGTTACTCTCACCGAGATTTGAGGTACCCGAGACCCACAACAAGCTAGTGCTTAGAGGTTATTTCCAACTGATTGTGATCATTACATTATTTATTCTTACCATCAGCATATAGTTTATTTGGATGGAAATTTAATTTTATTTGGAATTTATTTTAAATGTGTTGATTTTTTAAATTATCCTACATGAAATCTGATTCTTTTTTAATGTTTCATCCATAAGAAATTGTATCTAAAAAATACATGTTTTTGAAAACTTCCATTCTTTTCGTATTTGAATGTTTATCGCATTAAATCTCTTAGTGGTGGTATTTTACTAGGATTTGGATAAAACCCTACTTACAGTATTGGGTGTATTTAGAATTGGTTTTTTTTATGTTTCTTGTTGGGTATAGTTTATTGTGCCAGTGGTTCGGCATTCTTGCAGGTTCTTGGTTATGTTGTCTCTTAGGGATGGCTTGAGGGTGGTGCCTATCTCCATGAGTGTTCATTAGCAATTTATTTTTTATATTTTTTTGCATTTTTTATTTTCTTTGTGAGTTTTTTTAAATTATTTAATTTAGTTAAGAATTTTTTTTAAATAATGTTTGTTTTAAAAAATATAGATTCATTTTTTTAGATTCATTTGTTGTATTATGTTTATAAACTTGGGTAAATCATTCCCAATTTTTAGATTATGATATATATGAACTTCTTCAAGCCCATGGTGATCAGGAATGCCCTTCAAGACATGTCGCAGGCTAGGTTTTGTGTCAATTTTGGCGGCGACCAGATTCATTTCGTGAAAAATTTTATCAATAGAGGTTTCTGTAAACTTTTTGTTTCATCTAATTTGGGAAATTTTTGGGATAGTCCAGAGTTAAGATTGTCAGGACATGGAAATCCAGTTCTGGGTAGTGTGCCTGATCAGTACACCTCATGATGATATTCATGTCACTATGGGAGGTCGAGACTTATCTAATTCCTTTGGTTTTATTTTGTTTGATGATTATTTTGGGAAATAAAAAGAGAATTGTGTAATAGTCTTAGTGAGTTCGCAGGGCATGTCCAGCCATGTGGAGCCGATGTTATTTCTCTAGAACAGACTCTATTATGGTGATGTTATTAGAGTGTGGCTGCCAACCATATGTCCAATTCACCCACTAATTCTAGTTTCTCCTCGCATTGTCTTGGGTCCTTTACTTATGATGTTTGGGATGTTCGATTTTAAAGTAAAAATAACATGGTTTTATGAAGAGTAAGATTTTTTGAAATTATTTTCCAATAAAGTGGGAATGGTTTGATTTTTGAAATGGTGAAACTAATATGTCATAATTATTTTTAAATTAAAAAAAATGGTTTGTTTATGCTTCTTTTGAAACGAATAGGTATGCTAATGTTGGTTTGGAAAAAGTGTTTCTAATCGAGTTTTCTAAATTTTTAAAAAGGTGTTTTAATGGGATGATTTTTCATGAAATTAATGTGTATCACTTGAAAGTGATTTTTTATTTAAATGATTGGGATTTTCTTAAATGTTCTGTAAGCGGTAAATTGGGTTCAATTTCGTGGTTATTGGTATTGTGAAAAAGGAAGTATTGGACGATTGTTTTGATTTTGAAAAGTGGAATGAGTTTTGGTTTTAAACATTAGAAATTTCATGAGATACCACATTAATGGGGTTATATGGTAGGATGTATGGTTTATAGAATGAATGGATGAGTTTTGGGATGGATATGAGGACGATGCCTGGTGTGGCACAAAAACATGTTTGTGTGGGGCTTATGGGGTAACATTGGTGGATACGCTAACTGATGAACCATTTGTTTAAAAGAAATGTTTTTAAATGGGAAACATGATGTATTGGTCAGTTTATTGAGATGGTTTGTATTATGTGTTTTTTGAAATGTTGATCTTGTAGAATATTTTGAGTCCTAAGACCCCACTTGTTTGAAATGTGCTTTGGGTTTTTGTTAGGTCGGTAAGCTGGGTTGAAGGGATGGTTTGTGGTCACTTTTGAGAAAATTTTGGGAATAAATTATGGTGTTTCCCCTAATATATTTGGATTTGGTTTCAGTATTTGATAACCAATGGACCTGATTGGTTGGGTTCCTTGGAATCTCTCTTTGGATATTGTTCGCCTCTGTTAAGTGTTAGTGCACAACTGAAGTAAAACACAAACTGTTTCGTCGTTGGAAAATTATTCTAGTTGATCAATATATGGAATTATTTTTCTAGAATTGTATAGTGTGTCTACACCATTTATTTTTTGGGTTTTAGGATACTCTTGTAGTGAGAGAGTGCACGTGGAATGTTGAAAGATACCAAGGTTTCGTAAGTTTCAGGATTCTTTAATGGTGGAAGTGGTATGGGATTATTAGTGTGGATGAGTGTCTGGATGGTATCTAAGAGGGAATATGGGTCCTTCATAGTCTCTTGGAAATAATAGTTCATGCTAAACAACCATTGTGGGAAATTTTGTCATCAGAGACCATTATGGACACCTTCTGTAATTGTGTTTTTTTGGGGGACTTCGCATATGGTCACATTCCATGTATTGCTTCTATCAATCACAATGGTCATTTTTTGTGACACCTTGTGATGTTGTACACTCATTTTACAGTAAATGTGAAGGTTGTGCAATAATCTATGATTCATTGGTATGTTAGGAGTATGTATCCCTTGGGAAAGACATCAAATCATCTATCATAGAGAACGGTGTTTATATGTGTCCTCCCCTTCTATTGTTTCTCACCCGAAGAAACATGGTGTAATATGTCTACATCTTATGATCCCTTGTATCAGTGATTTTTTTTGTAAAGTGAGTTCTAATGTGATTTATGTCTTGGTGAACCCATCGGGGTCTGTGGTGTAGTTGTTTGCAGCACTGAAAGAATAATTTCAACAAATGGGTTTCCAAATCCTAATTATGTGGCCGAAGATGCTTAAATATTTTGATCTCCAACCATAGGTCCTAGAGAGAAGCTAGCGCATAGTCAGGGGAAATCCTAGGGTATTTTAATCCCTTGTACAAGTCCTACTCTCACTATGAATGATAGGAAGCGTTTAAACTTGTAGTGTTTTCATCGTTCTTCTTTTATTTTCATTTGACTGAAAGAGGTGGATGGCCACGTGCCCATGTTTGTCACCTAGTTTCATTCCTTCCCCCATTGGTTTCCATTGATTTTTTTGGAGAAATGATTAAATTTTTTCTAGACAGGTTGAGCACACAGTTTTTACATGGTGAGATGTTATCGTCACATTGAAAACCATGCAGTTATAAGGATCCACATGATTACCATATGATTTCTCAAACATTACGGTTTTCCACAATCTTTTTGTTCTGGGGTCTTTCTAGGTCAGCTTATGCGGGTTGGTTAAGATGGTTGGTTCTTATAATGGGGATGCCCACCAATTATCTCATGTTTGTTCTTTTTTAAATCCCTAATGTAATTATACACGTTGTACCTGGGTGTCCTTTTGGGCCACCCCTATTAGTATTCCGATTTTGTCTCAGGAAAAATTTATGTTGTCTCTTATTGTGGGAAGCCCATTTGTGTCTCCTCATACTAGTAATTCAAATTTTTCCATAGTCTTGGAATAGAAGTGGGTAGTCTCATTTAGTGATATCAAGATACCTATATATTTCTT
Organism: Viscum album; assembly: GCA_963277665.1. Taxonomy (NCBI): domain Eukaryota; kingdom Viridiplantae; phylum Streptophyta; class Magnoliopsida; order Santalales; family Viscaceae; genus Viscum; species Viscum album. Next base: position 1,884,078,710 of record OY728136.1, read on the forward strand.
GGGTAATCATTGGGATTGGAGAGTTCCCAATGGTTTAGGTATATCATTGTAACTGTAACATTGTTCGATGTTGTTGTTTGTTTGGGTTAATTTCATGAGGCTTGTTCAAATAGTGATTGAGGAGTTTTCTTTTTGGATAAATCATAAATGTTATTGATCATTTCAGTAATGTGGGGTATGTTTTGTTTGTGATGTATTCTTTATTTATAAAATCATATGTTGTGTTTTTTCGTTTGGGGGCGATGCTTGCAAAGGAGTCCATTTCTACCTTTTGGTTGTGTTTGGTTTTTTCTTTTTTCCTTATTGTGTCTTTAAAAGGGAGGAGTGTTTTATGGTGGGGAGAATAGTAACATCCATGAAATCTTATATAGTCAATTTTCATTTAATTTCCATACCATATTTGTTTTGGGGGTTTACCATGAATTTTTGTCGAACTGCTGGGTTTTCAAAACTTGCGCCAAACTGTATTCCAATTTCTAGATTTAAAAATAAATTTTGGTTTCTTTTTTGATTTATTTTTTTCAACATTTTACACCCATTATACATCCCAAATGGTATCCCCTAGTATATTAAAATCAATATATCAATTTGGAATCCATAGGAATCCATAATAGTGATGGATTTGTGTTTTTTATTAAGTTGTGGGGCTAACCCGGAAGACCATTTTCTGTATTAAAAATATTTTTTATTTATTTAATATCTCAGTCTTTTTTGTGACTCTAACTCTCACATGATCCCACATACTTTAGGCATGCTAACATGATCTCCTCTCCCACATTTAAGATCATTTCCATCGGTAATGTACGTAAATATTTTAAAGTTTTCACAAATCACTTGGATTTGAGGCGGTAAGTAGATTCCTTCATAATTTATTTATTTCTAAATATTTTCCCCCTATTACTGTTCCTACATGATCTCCTCATCCTTTTTTGATCTTACCTTGAATGTTCTCCTATTTTGAAAATGAAATACTGGTTGATTATTGGCGATTTCTACAAGATTCCATCAAATAAGTGTTGCTCCCTTCCATTTCATCCACTCCCTTATGGTTTCATCCCTATATTTTGATGTTCTAAAGTGTATAGAAGTTAGGGCTTGAGCCTATGGTTTTACATGGGGTCTTTTTGGTGTAATCTTGAGATTTTTTGAATTTCTTCACTTCCTTGTTTTGTGGAGGGGGTGTTCTTGATGTTTCGCACTAATATTTGATGGTTTCGACTCAAAAGGTAGGCGATTACATGGTTAAACATTCTACAATGAGTGTGTTTGCTTGTTTTACTGGTGTTCCCTGTTCCCCGTATGATTTTTTAGGTGAGAAGACCTTTTTTGAGGGATATTGTTAATAATTTAATTTATAATTATATTTTTTTTGAAGTTGTGATCTTTTCGAATGTAACATATGTGATATCATTTGTGGTATTTTTATAAAATATGATATCGATTTATTATATTTTGAAAAGGTATTGAAATTATGTTTTGTTAATGAAATACTGTCATATGGGAATTGGAAGGGGGGTTTTTTGAATAGGTTTGTTGTGTAATATTTTGTTATACTTGTTGCGATCATTTTATGAAAATGTGTGTTTTCATCTGTATCTTTCATGGTATTATTCAAATTTATTTTATAACACTTGAAATTAGTATTATAAATCTCTCTGGGGGTCTCAATTCTACATTTGTAGTTTTTTTCAGTGGTTTTCTCATTCGAATATGATTTTGAAATGGGTTTTATGAGAAATGTTTTTGTACACTCTTTATAATTGTTTTATAAAATATTTCAATGATTTAATTATTTATATTTGTGGTGAAAACATATTATAAAAGTTTTTGAGAGTGTGTATATTTTAAAATGGTACTTTTTAAATGTAAATGGAACTGTTTTTTAATATGTTCCATCTAGGAAATGTTTTATAATAATGATTAACGGGTTTACTAAAGTGTGTAAGAGATGTGAAAGTGATGTGTGATGTTTTGTGTGAGAGTGATGTCTAAAATGGATTTTGGTAATGTAAAGGGTATTATGTAACATGTGATTGGGCTGTTATATGAGCTCTAATATGTTTGAATGGTTTTATAAAGTTTTTAATGGATTTGTGGAAGTCTTTACGAAATGTGAAATGTGTTGTGGGCTTCTATAGTGTGATTTGGATTTCAAAATCAATTTGAATAAAAATTGGACTTTGTGACTTGTGTGGTATACAGGTGGGGTATTTGATTGATTTGTGATGTTGAAATTATATTTTCATGTGCAATGTATATTTCTTGACTTCAGAAACATGTTTTAGAACAATGGGGAAACCCTTGTATGTTGGTGGGTGGATGTGTACTATTATGATAGTGAATCTGTGGGGTTTGGCCTTAGTTTCACTTAGCATGATTGATGATTAAAACTCTAACAAAACTATTATGTTGATTATTGGGGACCACTAGGTTATTGGTATGATCCTTACTAGTGGCTCATGCATGAGAATAGATAATAATGATGTTTACTCTCACCATGATATGAGGTACCTATGACCCACAACAAGCTAGTCCCATGGGGTTATTTATTATTTAATGTTCTGATTAGATCATTTATACTTACCATCAGAATATAGAATACTTGTCTAGAAAATTTAGTAGCTTAGGATTTTATTTTAAAAATTTTGATTCATTAAATTATCCCCCTTGAAAACTGATTCTTTTTTACAGTTTCTTCTTTTATAAATTATAATTAGAAATTACATGTTTTTGATTACATGCATGCTTTTTGTCGATGAATTTTTATGTTATGGAATATCATAGTGGAGGTATCCTACTGGTCTTTGGATCATACATTACATACCCCTTTTAGTGTTAGTAGACTTGGTTTTTTTGATGTCGTGGGTTGGTATAGTGTATTGTGCTAGTGGATCAGGTTTCTAGTAGGTTCCTGGTGGTGACGTCCTATAGAGATGGTTTGAGGGTGGTGCCTCTATCCATTAGGGTACATGGGATGTTTCTTTTTGGTTTCATACCCTTGTTATATTCTTTTTGAGTTGTTTTAAAATTTGTAAGTTAGTTATGAATTTTTGTAAGTGGTAGTTTGTTTTGAAAAATCCTGATTCGTTTTATTGGATTCATTTTTTGTTTTATGTTTATAAACATGGGTAAATCGTTCCCATTTTTTTGTTATGGATACTTGTGCACTTTTACTAGACTGTGGGGATCCAGAATGCCATTCGGTCTATGTCTCGTGTTGGGTTTGGTGCCGGTCATGGTGGTGAGTAGATTCGGTTCATGACAAAATGAATGAGGGAAAACTATTGGTGTATGATTATTTGAGGTAAGACAAAGTCAGCATCCTCGACACCTAATAATTAGTGCATCAGTTCATGGCCCATAATTATTGGATCCGAATATTGGTTTTCGAGCTACACCCCAATGATGAGGTTGAAAATGAGTTGTTGAAAAAGATATGGATGGAAACATAATCTTAAATATGGATGTTTCTATATCAGATAGATGTAATGGTTTTGGAAGAATTTGAGGAATAAATAGTATAAAAATTACATGTTATAATTTTTGAATCACCCTACATAATTTTCTTGAAATAATATTATTTCATTTTATAACCTATATTTATTTCTCCATATCTCTAATAAGATAATTATGGCACTTAAAAAATAGTTAAGCTCATGTGACTAATTCTATGATTGAAAATAAACATGTAATAGAAGATTATTTATATTACATGAGACAACTAAATATGAGAGGATGGGCTAGGTTTGAATGTCACATCAACCACTATTATAAAAAGGATTATGATACATGGATATAGATGAAATGATTATAAAATATTAGTTCCCATTCCAAAAAACACTATTTAATAGGGGAATGACTGATTGTGTTTTAATTCCACATGAGTATAGGAATGTGGTAGAAATATATATTGATACTCTGAGAGTTTTAATGAAAAGATAAAGGGTAGAATGGACTTTGTGTTTTCACTTATATACATTTGGTAAGTAATGCATACTATTGAATCACTACAATTGGATTGAAAAATATAGAATATAACTATTGAACCTATTTGAAAAATTATTAATTCTATAATTTTATGGATTATTTTTTACATAGGTGATTTATCAATGAACAAAGGTAGGATAAGATAGGGTTAAATAGATCATCATCATAGATAATGTGGAGTCAGTATAAACAGAAAAAGGTTGATGTATATTCAAATAAATGGATATAAATTATATTTTTAAAGTGTTATAGATTCTATTTAATGATATTAGTATCTATTAGTGTTCTTCAATAATAAATTAGAAATATCAAAAAGTAAATCTAAAAAAAATTTTGAATGATGAAAAATACCATTTTTCCAAATACAGATTCCCAATCAATAAGATAAAATTATATGATGTTTTATTATTCATTAAAGTGTAGAAAAAGGAAATACTATAGGTTATATAGTTTATTTTTATAGATCATATATGTAATAGGGACACTAGATATTGATCAAGTATCTTTTCCATAAGGGTTATAGAGTTTAAAGCCACACATCATAAAACATAGGATAAGGATTTAAATTTTGAAATAATGTCATGAATATCCCATCATGATTTGGAATCCCCAATACTAGTATAGACAACCCATAAGTTGAATTCATAAAGTTGATCCTCTTGATTCTAGGATCATATCCAATTTACATGTTTTAGATTATACAAGTTTGATCTTGTGGGAGCAGAGGTAATTTTTTTATATATTTTACCATTTGGTTATTCATAGTTGATAGTCATGGAACATTGATCATGTGTTTCCTCTTGATTATGGCCTTAAATCATAGACCATGGGGGAATGATAGTCTATATAGAAATAATGGTGGGGTAGACTGATTGTGAAATTCATTCCCAATTAAAATCCATTCAATATCAATTGTATATTTGTACAGATAAATTTCATTATCAATGTTGATAAGTTCAAGGATTTTTGGATATAATACATTAATGTTTATGTGGATATAATGTTGTATTACTGATAGTGTTGGAAAAGAACCCCATTAAGGGAAAGTAATGAAAAGCATTATCGGTGCTGATAAAATATATATCAACGGGATCATGAAAGGATACAAATGAATAAATACATATCCAGTGGAGTTGGAATTGATGATAGAATTTATCAATGGTTTTCTGTATAGATCCAACTCATCAACAAGAAAGAGGTGAAAAGTAATAATTTCCATTTTGAGAAAAGAATGAATAAATGAAAAGTGACATGATGAGAGTCTTATCACAAGGAAATATAGGACAAAATAGATTAATTATTTGGTATGTCTTGGAATAATGTATATATAAAACACTATATATACCATAGAATAAGAATAATGAAACTCATTGTTATAATATGAAACCCACTGCAAAAAATTGACCATTAAAATGAAAATGTATTGTGACCTGATTTGAGTGTCTTGAATAATATTATGGTTTAATTTATGGTGATAAATTCACATTAATTCAATGAATATTTGGGACTGAAGAATGGAAAATGAAAGAGATAAATCATGTTTTATCATGATAAATCAAAATAAATGGTATTCAATCCCGACACAGTTTTTTCGTAGTGTAACTGTAGGTGACTAACACCGTATATAGTAATAGTATGAAACCATAGTGTATGATCCCATGACAACAAATGAATTTCATAGGTTTATGTGATCCAATAGTGAAATATCTATATTTTTTAATATTATATTGTAAGAACACTGAATAAATCATCAAACAACATATGGACATAATGAATAGAAAGTTGTTTAACCTCATATGGAATATATTTTTATAAAATATATAATTCAAGAAATCATGGACTAATGAGGGGTTGTTCATATTAACATCATGCTTCATGGATGATTGAACACATGGGTTCTCATTATATTGTGTCTCAATCATGCGAAAGGCATAATCAACATAAATCTATAATCCAACTTGTTCCATGATTAATGTATGAAATTTAGTATAATGAATGGTTATTCAGGTTATAAAATAGAACATGTAATTAAAAATCCTTACTTTTTTAAAAAAACTGGCACCGGATCCGATCCCATATACACATGAATAGTGTTCCTGAGCCCTGTGGGATGAAATCTATCACATGGGAATCAACCGAAAAATGAGACAATGATTTCTCACTACAAAAATTAATATACATTTCATATATGAAAATTCATATAGAAAAAATAACAACAACAAGTAACATATAACATGACTAAAGGGAAAAGATGCAGTGATGAAAATAAAAAATACACAAAAACCAGCGTACATTTTAATCAAAGAAATGTACAACTAAAACAAAAAATAGATAATCCATTCGATATTGACGAGTTATCCAAAAATTTCACCATTATATATCCTCATCTAGTTGATAAATCTGTCACCAACCCTACTATGAAATCTTGTCATCTCTTATATTAAAAAGAAAATACCATGTCTATATATTCTATTGGGAATATATTGGACTTGAGATAAATTGGTTCAGTAGGATCCTACCACGAAATTCCATATCACATTATTGTAAAAAATTCCCAATATTCTAAACTCCAATCACATATGGTAAGATAATTAAATAAATATTTTTATATCATATTAATGTCAAATATTTAACTTTTATAATAGTTTTAAAATATTGAATTTAAAATTATTTCAAATATTATTCTAGAGAAAATATTCAAGAAGGTATACTGAACCCAAAATAGTACAGTAAAATTCCAAATGATATATATACCAAGGATAAGAATAAGATATGGGAACAGACTAATAGTACAACAATTAATTACTAATTCATTGTTAATTTCTCCTCACAATAGGACTAAAGAAAATATGAACATCCCATGTGTTAACCCCCACCCCTAGAAATGTCAAAATCATATACCCCTAACACATCAACTAGAGAGTAGTATAACAACCCATGGATGAATCTATGATAATAAAAAGGATCAGGCTAAATAATACATCATCCACATAAGAACACAAGTCTTACCATACATGACATATTTCAAAATAATTTCATTGGGATTCATATTCAAGAAAAAATCCATACCTCCCTTTATTCAATCAAAAACATGATTTACAAAACCATTTAATATTAAAATTCCTTGTTAGATTAATTTATATTTTATTTTACCCCTATAATGTGAAAGAATATTTTTTTTAAAACCATTTATTACACAAATATTATCCTTTAAGAAGTTAGGGAAATTTATTTATAAAACAATTTAGTATATAGTGAGGATTTATGTTTTACCCAATATATTATGGGGATGTAACCAACTACCTGTTAATCAAGAGATCAAAAGATAAATAGAATTATGAATTACCAATGGAGACTCAATAGTGAGGGAGATAAAATATAAGTATCAACAATAAAAATCCATCAACAAATTGATATAATTTATTACAAACATTTCTATTGATAACAATTAATGGGGGAGAACAAAAAATAATAGAGGATTTCATTGTGATCAATGGTAAAAATACCATAAACTGATAAATCACATTCACCGATATATATATCTATGAAGAAAGGATGTTGGAGGAGCCGTGATCCCTCCAAAGAGCCTCCCAACAACAAAAGGTTCAGAATAAGAAATACCTAGAGTGATTTTGTTATTTAATATAGTGTTTTGGTATTTTAATGTATTGAAATACATATCATGGAATATCCAATAGAACTACTCCACATATTATCTGATAATAAACCAAACCATGTCATATCAGAGGATACCATCATGAAATAACCCCTAGTATATCGGTCTTCTAAAATTCAACGCACACACCATGCCTTGACACTATTTTAAATTAGAAAGGATATGATAAAACCAACACGGAACACCATATCCTCCCTAAAATAAGAATGGAAAAAATAAAAACCCTACCCATCATAGAACTCCTCTGAACTAATGAAAAACCAAAATTAATAGAAGATTCATATTTCCCTACACCGCATCAATCCATTCACACCATAATATTTCCCAAATTTGAAATATATCAAAAAACCCCAACTCTAGTGGTATATTTCATATCCAACTCAATGTGGAATATGACCAACTATCCATGATAAAACCCCTCCCACTAATGAATTTCATCATGTAGAAAACCCAAAAAAATTACAAAAACAATAATAAATACCAAGAATATTCACAACGAAATGGTAATCAAATAAAAGGGATAAAAGCTTCCTGAAATCTATTATTGCGATGTTAAAATATCCACACCATAAATTATTCCCCCAATACCTTCATGATGTTTCTATGTCAAAGATATTTGACACTATTCTCTTATCAGTTCCCTAGGTTTGGACACATCTTGTTAATCAGATATATGAAGTCAAAAAATAGAAACCAATAGAATTGAATTCCCATATATGAATTTCAATTGAAATCCAATGAAATCAACCTATTTCACCAAAATCGATACATCTGGTTATAACTCAATATCAAACCAAATAAAATAATGATAGGTATTGGAATGGTTTTTTAGAGATGATAAACTTGGAAAAAGTCATGATTATTTTTGAACTAAGCTAATAAGACAAAAAGATAGCAATCTAGAGATTTTATCTTAGTGATCTCAAATTCTATATCATACCACAAAGTTAGCATTCCCTATTTCCCAAGACTATAGTGAACCAATCAAGTAGAAACCATCAAGTAAATCCATACATCAATGTAAAACTCTAATGTATAGTCTTGATGAGACTCATTTCATTTATTCCAGCATTGGTCTATAACTAAAAATCCATGTATATGCCAACTACACTTAAATGTATCTTAACTGTGAATCAGACCAACAAGAGAGTCCTTTCCCATCCCTTACCAACAAATTATATACCTCATTCGTTGACTACAAAATTACTAATGTTAGAAATTGTACATGATAATTTGAAAGTATTGTTATAAAAAACATAAATAATCCCAAATGATTTCCCATAATCCACATAATTCTAAGATGATTGAATAGATTATATCCTCTAGGATCTGAATCAAACACAATTTTTGGTCATTTTTCAATAGATGGTATGTTTTACCTAAAATAAATTAAGTCCCCATAATTTTGGAAGACTGTTATAAACTTTTGTAGTACCACAAAGATACCTATAATTGAAAATTCTATAGAAAACTCAATATATTATATCAAAATCTCCTTCATATACAACATACAAAGCGATTAAACCTTGATGGTTTCCTTGATAAGAATAAAATAGGATGAATTTGTTAAATGGTCAATCACCACCGAGGAAACATTAATCATTCAATAAGTTTATACTAACAACTTTTTGAAGTCTATAAACAGCTTGTCCCTTTAACAAACTAAAACAGGTCACATAAAACCAAAATGTTTATGGTGATCTCCCATTTTCATTATTAATTTTTAATAGAAATATAGTTATTATAAACTAATACTCAACATGAATAATACCATCATTAGGGAGAATCCAAATTAAAATAGCATCCCCACTATAAAGGGTTTCTATGGTTCCCTTGATCTCAAATTTTTTTTGTTGTCTCTATATGATAGACTAAAAAATAGATGATGAAAATTGAATAATAATCATGATAATGCATGTTTCAAACTCCAATTCTTCTATATGATACTAAGTTAAGATCCCCATCAGTTTGCACTCTTCAATCGATCCAATGATAGTTTGTTGAGATACATTTTTACTATGAGAATATGTGATGTTATTCCCCTTCCCTAAGGTGTAAATGGTTTTTAAATAATATATCTTAATATATTTGAACAATCATATCTATATGATGTTATTTTTCTTCTATGAAACTATATATATCAAAAAATAATTTTATCAGATAATAATATGTACATGTACTAAAAAAGTTTATATTACCCACAAATAAGCATATACAGAGCAGGGGGATCTATGAATCATTTGTGGGTTAATTTTTTTCTTGAACATAGATATGAATATATCCATAGGTAACATCATGATATTATTTCATAAGAAAAAAATTTATTCAAGAACAAGAAGATTCATAGCATAACATATACCCCTTACTATAATTTAGTACGATTAAAATAGTTGTTGATGAATGAAGGTGTTTTAACTAATTGAAAGATGCATAGATTTAGTACCCCGTTGTAATTTTTCCAATTTATCTATTAGAAAATTTAATATTGATTATACTATTGTGAATCCATAAAAACTGACCAATATTATCTTAAATGACATAAGAATCTATAGGACTCAATGAATTAATTTGGATCATTCCATTACAATGTAACATTCACCTTAATTGGATAGACTGATAAGATAAATTTTTAAATCAAATTCTCCAATAACAAATACATTTTTACCATGAAAATTCAATTTGAGAGACTCCCTTAAATAGGGTGACTTCGAATGATTTCCATAAAATGTTCATATAATTTTTTTTCATGTTCAGATGTCAAATAAACCAGGTTATCATCTAAAAATGATAATGGTTTCAAGATACTAGTGGAATTTATTAAACATGAATGGAAGAACATTTTAATTAGTGTTGCAAATGGCTAAATGAGTCACCTGATATTCATAATGGTAATAAATTTAATTGAACATGAACTTGGGAATATCATTCGATGAAATAATAACCCTACCCAAATATTAATTTTCAAAAACCATTTCACCTACATTTACCGATCAAAAAAAAACATTCACATATGGAAAATTGTACATTTTCAAAATCTCTAATAGGATTAACAAATGATAATAAATGAATAATTAAAGTGAAGAATAATCCTTCTTTGTGAAATTCATTGGGGATTCTTATAGTAAAACACTAGGTTTGAATAACCGTTGTTCAATATATAATCCAATAAGATATTGATATCTATCACATCTGTTCGTTAAATACAGTTAGATGGTATCAATATAAACTCTTTCCTAGCACAACCTAAATCTATAACTCTACTTCTCTTACAAGAGTAAGACTACATAAATCATCTAGTAAGTCATTATTGAAATCTCAAAAAACTTTTGGATGATCAAAAGGAGATGTAACATCATTGGGATAAATTGGAACATAAAAACACATGATCTATGAAACTCCCAAGATATATCATTGTTACTAATGAATGAAAAACATAGATGATAAAAATGATTCCATTTATGATGTGTGATCATAAAAACTATAATAATGAGGAATTAAAAAATTACCTATCAAGGCCCAAAAAGTATCATACTAAATCCATTAAAGCAATAATTTTTTAATAATACATACACTAGAAATCTGTATATATTCTATACCCAATAGGTTTTAACAAATCCATAAAAAGGAAATTATATCATTTGAATGTTCTAAAAAATCAAAACAATGAATATAAATATATTAGAGAAATACCAATGTAGCAGATGTAGTAGTTGTTATTGAACATTCAATACAATTAATACTTATCATCCTAACACGGAATGAATCAACCTCCACCATAAACACATCTATTTTATTGTGTGTGTTAACATTCATGAAGCAAGTTTCCAAATCCATCTGGATCATAATTAATATAAATTCCCATCATTTTCCCTTGTAATCAAGGATAAGTAACTATAATCATGTGTAGAAATATATATGATGAACCCCTAAAAGTATCCACATAAGCCATAATAATTTCACATTATTATGGGGGTGGAGACAGAACAACAGGTGTGGAGACCCTTTAAACATTGGTAGATTTTTAGGGGAATAATCCTGAAATATTTTGATGGTGTAGAGGAATCTCATATCTAATAACCACTGAATGTAACCCAATTATGATCATTCTATACTTTTCATTTTTTGAGGAGCCAGTAAAGCTACCACATTGTAGAAGGGATGGGGGAAACTATACAAAATTGTTTAAAATTTTATTTTTTTCAATATGGACCAGTAAAATATGTCATCATAGGTGGAAACCATTAGAATCTACATGATAAGATATCTAGGGGAATAACATAAGTTAATTTTTTACCATTTAGTTGATCATTCCTCACAACCACCAGATCAAACTGTAATATGTCAAAAATAATATTTGAGTAATATGGTACCAAATTCTATATACAATACCAAGACAGTGCCTCTGGAAACTTTTTCATCATATGATACATTGGATATATTTTTTAATGGATATTTTCATGAATCCCATCCAATCCAAAAACACAATACTCTCATCTTATACGATATAATCCAACTATATTTTACATGGACACAACAACATAAATGTCACACACTTCACGTTATTATCCCCTGATTCATAAAGGATATTGAATATCTCATAAATATTTTCCTACCTATCCTATTCATATTTTTTGTTCAGTTGAAACCAAAAAATATACGGTGTACTCATGTAAGAATTCACATGATCAATCTTGGTCTCATCCATATCCTAGCTTCACATTTGCTTCATGGTCATGGTCAAGAAGAATAGAATATTCAATGACATAAACATATCACACAATTTCCTCTATAATATTCTAATCCAAAGGATTATTCCTTTGATAATAATCTATCATTGTACCATGATTTTGGAACACAATGTTGTCTACATGGAAGAATATTTCAATTCATAAAAAATTAAAGAAAATGATCAATGTAATGGTAATCTAATTTTTTATCTTGATGTATGATGAAATAAATTTTGATTAGAGTCAAAACTCAACATATCCAACACACACATCCCAGAATACCATGGAATCATAGGGTTTTTCCTGATAATATTTGTCTAGGAAATTACAACAACCTACATATCAAGTCTCGATAATCATAACTCATGTATTCCAATCATCCCAAGGAGAGGAATGTTGATAAATACCACCACTAATACTAATTTTTAATGTACTTACCACATGTTATATAAAATCATTCACCCAAGTTAATCACTACTAAACATAAGGTCATTTGTATCCCCACATTCTAGGAGCTAGCACCTATGAATCAACTGACAAAAATGGGATCAATTATATAAACCATGATAAAACATAAATGACAGAAATAGATATAGATATATTGAAATGAATAATAAGAAAATTATATTCCATATCAAACCTAAAACAAATGTACTGATGAATCTCATAATAAATAAGAAAAACCCATATGTTATTCATAAAATAAAAAAATGATAGATAATACTAGAAACCACTACTCTATGTGATATGGTGGTGACATCCCACTATGTCACCTCCAAAAACTTATACCAAGATGAAAAAAAAATATTACCTCACTATTGTTCCATTCCTTTTTAGGATTAAAATCCAATACCAAATATGCACATTCCTAATAAAATCTATATAGTGTGGTAAAAACTGGATTAGTAGGATCCCAAATTGGTGTTTTTATCATATCTATATACAATATATCAAATATTGTCAATTTTCATAAAAAAAGTTATTGTAAATAAGATGAAAAAATTGTATAAAAAGTTTTTTAAATATTTTCTTTATTTCTTTTGATGAAAATAAAGGTAGGTAAAAATATTTCATAAATTAATTCCCAAAAACAATTTCCATAAAGGAATTGAAAATCCATAATAGTACAAGGAAAATCTCAATGATCAATAGCCCTAATATCACAACATGAATGGATTTAATACAAAATGTAACAAAATCTATTTGTAACACCCCAAGATTCTATGGTACGTTTCTCTTTGAATAATGTGATAGCGTGTGTTGTACGCAACACCGAGTTCTGACACACCATAACTAATCAAACTAGGTGTTATGAATAGTAATACCTACTTTTTGAAATTATATATATTTTCTATTTCAAAATGGACTTCATTTTTAGATTCGGAATATCTAATTTAGCCTAAGATGAAATTTTGGTACTTTTCAGATAACTTTAATATTTTGATGAATAGTGAAAATTAATAAATTTTAATTAAAAACAACTTTTTAAATCGAAATAATTTATATTTTTAAATTATGAATTTGAGTGGTTTTAAAGTATATTTAGAATATATTTTTAACATTGAATACAATGTTGTTAATTGTACATAATTTCACAATTAAACTGAACATAAATAAGTATCAATATTTTGATAGTTATTATATCTTAAAACACGATTTTTGTTTTGACAGCGGGAATTAATTTTAAATTAATTACTGCCACTTCTGTGTATTGAATTTGAAAAAATGGATTCCATATTTGGATTCAGGATGTTCAAATTGTGTAAATAGGTAACTTATATTTTTATACATTTTGAATAATTACTTCGGTAAATATTTCATTTACCATGGTTAAAGGGTAAATCCGGTAAATAAGGGTTAACAAATAATATTATAATAATAAAAAATTACCGTAAAATGAGTCCAAACCTTATTGGTTGATACATGTTCGACCATTTCATCTTTGGGTCTATTTTGGGACCCCATGGTGCCACTTGTAAGTGAAAGGGACACTTTATTTTAATTAAGTTAAAATGAATAGAAAAATGACACAAGCATATATCTTTTAGAAAACCAGTATTTACATAGAGTTATTTATGTTGGATTTTCAACTATAAATATTAATTAGAAAGATAAAAATATTTCCTACATAATTATATTTAATTTTTTATTTTTATACATTAAATAAGTTAATTTATATATGACACAATAATGATGTGGTAATTACCATAATAGTGAAAAATTTAAATAATTGATATTATAAATACCCAAAAAAATATATTTTGAGACTTATAATGAATTAAAATAATTTTCTAAAATAATATGACATATTAGAATTGATTTAATTTACTTTTTTAGAAGTAATAATACTGCTATAAGTTTAACAAAAATCAACTATTAAATTGTGACAAAATTGACATAAAAGAGTTTTTAAAAACAATATTATATTATTAATTGATATTAAATTCCTAAAAACCTAAGGTTCGGCCAAGAGACTTATATCATGATAGGTGTATCATTAATGGACCACTTGGGTGTCTCTTGTTTGTATATAGTCTGTTTGTTAACTATATAATATAAAAATACAAAGTGACATTGTAAATGTCAAACTAATTAACTAAGAGTTAAAACTAAAAGATGAGGTTAATATAGTAACCCAAACCTTTCTAAATTATATTTGTTGAATGGTTTTCGACCTATCCCCACATTAATATTTTAATAATATACTTTTGAGCCTTTAGAAACCGAATATGAATTTATTATAAATTAATATTTCTAGATTTTCCAAAGGAGCCCCTCACCCCTCTTATAAAAGGCTAATCCCCCTTCTCATTACTTTACACCATCATAACATTTTGGATCAGCCAAAATCTGCCCAAATACTCTCTCAACTTCCCACAATACAACCTAGAGGACTTATTTTGATCATAAAGCCAAACTAAAGAGCCATTTTGTTCAAATGAAAAGGAAGAACCCAAAGAAGAGGTAATGTTTTCACCACCCTTTTTCAAATTCATTTCTTCTTCCACTTCTTCTTTATTTGTTATTACCATTCTAAAATATTAACTCCAGTATAATATATATAATGTGATGTTATTATAAATATGGTACAACCATATTCAGTATTATATCCACATTTTGAATAACATCTCACCATACGTGCGTACCTACAGCTTACCGTCTCCACGTTGTGGTGTAATTGTTATTCAATATATTATTATTTGGATGGATATAATAATGATGTTTAACTGATGTAAATAATAAATATAACATGATAATTATTATTTATATATGATATACCATCCAATTATATATTATTTTACTATCAATAGAATGATATTTTCACTCGTGCGTACGTACGGACTACCGTCTCCACGAACGCAATGAGATTCATTCTCCATCGTATCCATTCAAGTATAATTCTCATTTGATGATTAATAATAGTATCTAAGGACTTGATATCATTCTGGATATTATTAAGATACAACCTATCCATTACAAACATGGCTTACATAACAAAACATACAAAAGAAAATGAGTAAGTTAACTCCTGAAACAACGATAATAATAAGATATTATTAACAAATCAATGTTAAAAGATCATATATGATATCATATTAATGTATATGATTCTTGTATAATTTAATAACAATTGTTTCACCATTATAAAGGAGGTTATCCTAACCCAACCAAGGAAAAGTACAAGGTAAGGGTTTACTTCACAATCTCTTCATTATTCGAGGTTGTTTATACGTAATAATCTACTGGGATCTCTTTATCATCCACATCCATGTTTCTTAAAAATATATTTCAAAACATTTTTAATATTTAAAATAATATGGTTTAAAGTCATTTATACCATTGTTTGACTTTTTATAAGTGTTTTATAAAGGAATCCTTCCATTGTTTTCCAAACAAGGTTCTTTTTAACTTTTTCGACAGAATTAAGGTAAGAATGATTTTTTAACTTATACGGCAGGTGAGGTTTTTTCCGCCGTTATAAAATCGTCGAAGCTTCCCTTACAAGCTTATAAGAATATTTTAAAAAAAATTGTTTTATTTTAGAAATATATGACTCTTAAATGATTTCAAAATAGAAAGAGATATTTCTCTAAAAAGAGTTTTCATTTTATCTATGTCAATATCCTTTGATGGATTTTATGCTTATTTGAAGTTAATTTATTATGATACAAAAAATAAATATTCTATTGAAAGTTTTGTGATATGTTTGACGGTGGATGTGATATTTTTATACCATTCATGGTTTCTGGTGAAAGTATTTACATTTCGTATGCTAGTTTTAATACGAATGTGTATGTTATGTTTAAACCTTTTCATATGGGAATGCATTGGACTTAATATGTGACGGGTGGAGCCCGCTATAACTCCTCGATGCATCAGTAGGTCTCATGAGACAATATAGTGTCTTGGAACAATGCCTTGGAAAAATCTTATTTGTAGTCTTGGGACGAGGCCTTGGCTATGTGGTTATGATAGTCTGGTATTATGCATTCCATCATTATGAAAGTTGTTATTGATATTGCATGTGATTATTCGATTAGTAGAATATTCATGTGAATAAGTCAATGGCATTATTTTTTATTTTATTTTTTACAAACTATGTTAAAGTTCATTTTTAAAAGTCTTTTGTTTTAAGTTATACATTTCCTTAAATGTTTATTCTTATTTACGAATGTTTCTGCTATATTGTTATCCTTACTGGGCATTTGAGATCAACCCTTTTCTATGTTTTATTTATCCCAGGATGTGAAGAAGTAATTTATTAATGACCTTCAGGGATAGTATGTGGGGATATGAGTGTGGAATAAGGAGACTATGTTGTTGTAGTAGTTTTCATTTTATGATGTAATGTAAAACATCATTAATATATCTATTGTTTCCAAGGATATTAAACCAATCGGTCTTTCGAGATTTGATCTTTCTTGTGATCATGTCAATGTTATGTAATAATGAACTGACTCTAGGTAATTGGGGTTAGGGTGTTACACTATTACTATTATAAACTCAAGAAATTATGAGACTGTGCTTGTGGGAAATATAAAGGCCTCATCAATGGGTCCCCTAAAAATTTCATGATCATTTACCTAGTGAAAATGTATTTTTGTGTAAAGGAAAAACCCATGAGCTAAATCCCTACAACTAAAATGAATGAGATAAAATACTAAACTATCCACCTATGTGACCAAGAATTCCCATATATGAATATTTCATCAAAATTTCTAAGTGATTCAAAATTAATAATAAATTCGAATGAAAAAATTATTCCATAAAAACATGTTTTATAATAATATTTCTGAATCCATTTCATAATTATTTTAAAATTTATTTTCTTTTACCCATACAATGGAATGAAATATTTTACTAAAGACACATTTATTCATAAATAAATACTATCCCATGATCATTCCAATTTATTTATAAAATAATTTAATAAATCAAAACCATTCAATGTTAAACAAAAAACGAGATAACAAAAACAACCTAACAATTTTATAATGAGATCAAACAATCACCTGAGCGTATAATAGAAAAATAAGTTTCGAAGGTGGGGGAGTCCAAGAAGGATTCCCTAAAATTAGAAAACATTAATTTTATAATCATATTCGTAAAAATAATTTGGATTCAACTCTCAAAAAGTGAGAGATTAGTGAATATGTTATGATTCCATAGTGAGTATTAATTCCCATAAAATGTGGGTTCAATCACATCTACAGTACTTCGATATGAGAAGAAGTTATGTTGTTGGAAAAAAATACCTCTTCAATGCCTCTTAGTATAAAATTTATCGGATAAAATCTTAATTATTAGTAATTTATAATTTAATATATGGTACTGAGATTTTATTTTTTATAAAAAAACAAACTATAGATTATCTAATTGAAACATTCTATATATTTTTTTAAAATATATCATACCTTAAAAAATCATTGAAGACTACACCTTAGCAACCTCTATTCAAAATATCCTAAAAATACATGGTGAAGACCACTAAAAATTCCCATTTTCTATGGTAAATTCTATTTTGTATCATATAAATAACATTATATCAACCCTTAAATATGAAATGGAACCCCAAACTCCCTCCATGACATAGTTCTCATACATCCTATAGCACTTCCAAAATTGGACAGGTCTTATAAATTTCTTATATCTCATCCATCCATCAAATTAATAATATTTAATGAAATGAAAGTGGCATAAAAAAACCTATATGTTATATTTTACACAACATTTGTTATCTAAGGGATAAGAACACCCTCAATATTCTATACTCTTTCGCACTAAGGTGTAACCTATAAAAAATCCCAAAAAAAATAAAAAAAACCTTTCAGAATGATTAGAACCATATCCATGAAAAATTTGATAACATGTAGGTAATATATAGAACATCAATGATGGTAATTATAGTTTATAGTAACAATAGAGTAATAAATGTTTTGGTTTTCTTGATGTTTTTTCCTTGATAACTGAACCCATAAAAAATCGGAACTCGTCGATAGTGATTCCCCCCGACTGATTATACACTGAACAATGTAATATCTTGTTTGGGGGTATCAACAAAGTTGTTAAATATCTATAAAATATGAGATGGTGGAGGAATTTTTCATTTTTTACTAAAATATTTTGGAATTATTAATTTGGTGAAATATATGTATAGGATGTCTAACATCCATGTTTCCAAAGTGGGTCCACAATCATACTATCATAAATATGGGTAAATTCATCGAGGGAATTATTTGGAAAACCATATAAAAATATGGATATCATCTCATTAATTAATAAAAATCATTTTCTATAATATTCAAATTGGAAGGGACAATGGTTGAGATGATGGAACATGGTTCATCCTTATAAAGAATGTGTGTAATTTTTTAGAGAATGATTGATGTAGTGATTCAAACTCTAAATAAAATATGTATAACTATTAGGGAAGAGAATGTGCTCGAGTTTATCTTGAACAAATTATAAATTTATTTTATTTCATAATTTATATATATGAGGCTTACCAACACAAATAGATTTAATATAGTCTAGGAGGAGACATTTGAATAAGATTCGATATTTCCTTGGGGAAATTCGTTGTAATCCATAAAGAATACCATTTAGCAAATTCATATAATTTTTTTTGTCATATTTATATTCATCAATCCCAGATCATGGGTGTCATTATTTGTTTTAAGGATGATTATATATCAGAATAGGGTTAGGAAAGAATATATTGAAAAAATAGTTTAAAAGCTGTCACAAACATGGAACTCTATAATAATATATAAATAAATAAAAACACATATACAACTATATTATGGTCCTGATTCTTGGACCATGTGAATGGGGTTACTAATTTAAGTTCATCAAACATAGATCACAGTGGGTGATATTTAGATAGGCAATTTTTATTAATAAATTAAAAGATAATCTATCAAGAATTGGAAACCTATTTCCAATACTAGATAACATTAAAAATTGTGCACACTGTTTAAGGACATTATTAAGTGTCCATTAGTGAGGGGTAATTTAAAATCACACATATTAGACTTTCTCCTTAGAGAAAAGTATACTCTCAATGAAATGTGTGAATGTGAAACAAGATATAGAAAACTTATCAGCAATATATTTTCGGGGTAACATGATATTTATTTATAGACCCACATCTAAAGATTTTTGTCTTTCAATAATAATCCAATGAAATATAAATAAATCAACACATAGTTACTAGTGGTAGCATTATATGAAATTGAACAAAGATGTGGCCTGATAAGAGATATAAACATCTACAAATGGAATTATTCTCAGTTGTCAAAAATTGAATAATTAATATTTTATTCACGCATAATGATTCTTCTATATTTTTTTGCATCATATAGTATTGACATCGACCATGTGGTTCCATAATGATTGGTCCGAAAAAATACCATGTAGTTCAATATCAAACCACATGGGTCTGTCCTATATTATGAGAAATAATTTTATATGGATAAATTTTCATGAATATTAAAGACATATTATGAAGTGATTTTCTTATTTATTTACATTATTGTGAAATGGTCATAGGAGAACAAACTGGATTTCAATAAATGTATTTCTATCGTATAGTCACATTTGTTGGGGGTGTATTATAACCTCATCCATGGTATTCAATGAGTAATCAACATTAATATCATTATTGTGAATGATGAATGAGGAATTCCATTGGGGTTTCATATTTAATGGGTTTCATAAATGTATTTTCAAATCCTCAATAAAAGTAAAAAATCAATTTAATGGAATGGGTGATATAAAAATTCTTGTTTAACTCTCATTCTACTCGATTCCAATCGAACTGAAGATTATGAGAAAAACTAATCCAATGTTCATTGGGTTCTTCTAATTAATTTAATAGATTTTATACTACTCATACGTCATCAACTGGACATAGACATATAGAAGGTGAAATTTTAACAAATCATTGATTTCGTGGAATTCTTCATTTATATGTAATATAGAATTAGTGTTTTTTGTGTTAAATTTTGATTTCTGCTATGACATTACCACAACCAAATGTATTGATTTTCACAAATAAAATATATTTCATTCTATCATCTTCTATAGAATTTTATGTTTTATTTAATTTAATTCTTCAATAATCCCATAAAATGACACATGATAGATGGATATTCTATTTTAAATGATCCTCTAAATTTTATCATATTCCAATACCCACTATCGCATATCATGTAAGAAAGTTACGAACATTAAATTACAATATTTGATGATATTAATTATTACCCTGATATTTCCTCAAATCCTTAAATAATAATAAAAACATCGATAACATAAAAACTAGGGGACCATTTATGTTTAGAGTAACAGAAAATCAGAACTAACTCATATAAACATTGTCTCATAAACAACAAATTAATAATATACGATACTATATCCCAATATACCCATCATCTTATGTTCACTTTAGGTTGAAAATATCATCATTTTAATGTCATTTATATATATAATATATTCACTACCATTCTTTAAATCCTTTGGAAAATGAATTATAAGAAGGGTGAGATGAATAAATCAATATGGATAAACATAATCGTTATGAATTTAATGCAATCAATGATAATAATGGTGAATAAGGGTTTAGTTCCACAATAAATGATCTTTAATATTACATTAAAATATTTACACTCATTAATAATTGGATAATAAAACCAGAAAACATGGAACAAGGCATTAATGAAATTGAAACTCATTTCAATCAATAATAATTTTCCACGTTTTATCAATTTTGACCAAAAGAAACATCATAAACCCATATATAATAATTAAAACCATTTTCAATAATTTAGATAATCATTTTAATAAAATCAATTAAATCCCTATTTATTATAATAACCATATGGTCGACATTTCGGATTATCTATACACATTGCACAAGAGAGATATAATTGGGATCACCCATTGTATAAGAAATATTGGGAACACATATGGCCTATAATGGGGATCAACCCTTACTATAAAATATACAAATCTCCCACATTGTTCATAAGATATAATTGTTCTCAACAAATCATAGAATATATTTTGGGCTCACCAATGATCTATAATGGATCACATCTCTTCTTATAAGTTGTATATGGATCACTGGTTTCATATAATAATCAAGTAACATCTTAGGTATGAAACTATGTCATCATAAACCCCATTGAAATATTCTTTTTAACCCATGATAATCTAATTAAATGATGATTAACCCATGGATAAGAAATAAGTTTGATCAAAATTAATTTGAAATATTATTAACCATTAGAAACTGAATGTGTTCCATACAAATTTATTTGAAACAATCATTATCCACGTGAATATTGAAATATTATTATATCAATTAAATATATCCCTTGTGGATTTTAATTAACAAAAATGTTTTTGGATGTTGATTAATTTAAATACCATTAAAATATTATTTAAACAATGTTGAGGAAAATATCATTATCATTTTGACTACCACTTTTTAAAAAAGAGTACATTTTTAAAAACCATTTTATTGAAAAAAAAACATGGAAACATTTACATTTTGTTTTAAAAATCATTCAACACAATTTTCAACACATAAAACAATTTTAAAATAATATTATTTAAAATTTATCAGAATTCACCGTTTTAAAAAATAAAAAAAAATTAGTAGACAGTTTTTTGAAAAATTATATACTTATGTCCAATGGGAGAAATGAAGATGTATTTTCATAAAAGTATTTATCAAAAATTCCTTGTACCAAATAATTTAAAACTGGTTTGTTTTTTCATGACCCCCTCCCAAAAATGTGTACCCTCATGGGCTGGCAATGGGAGAAGGTAGATAGTGACCCCAGAGTCTGGCCTCTAGTAGGCCCCTATATGGAGACTAGCATTGAGTTTGTAGTGAATACACAAATAAGAGTCATTATCCACTAATAGAACACATGCGAAAGAGAGAGATAATATAGAAACCAACCAACTCCAATTTAGACTGTAATATATATAAAATCCTATATACATGTATGTTATGTCATGAATGAACTGATACAACTAGAAGGGAAAACATCATGTACTAAAAAGAGTAAAACAACAGCGACAATGATCCTGTACAGCTCCTGTAACCCCAAGCTAGTAGTAACCATCATAATCTCCAACCTTCTCCAAGTTACGTGAAATGAATTTAATTATATGTTGGGTGAGTATAATAGTATAGAAAGTAAGATCCTCCCCATAGCCTTTCATGAAAAAGTAAACGATGCAGGATAAAGTGTTGTGAACAACATGTGAAAATAACTTGTCACCAGAATATGTATAATATATACCTAACCTAATTATGACTACTCAATCCTAGTATCACGTTTAAGAGTATGTTATTTAATAATGAATATAAATGTTCCCCACTACTACATCCCCACTAGTTTTCTACTTTTCCCAATCATCACACATCTTAAGTACCTCTCTCTAAAAGGGTTTTCCCACATACACATAGGTGTCATACCACATCATGCTCCTTATATGACAAAACCTCTATGTTTAAATAACCAATGTAACTATGTGGTTTCAATGACCAACCACATATCTCATAATATGTATCATATGTCTGGATTCATACCTCAATCCATTATGAATCATATGCTGAGTAAGGATCCTCATAACATTATATCCCATACACATCTCACCAATAGTATCCCATATGAAACTACATCTATAAAATATGTGTGTGAATAACCACGAGCCATTACAGACCTATACACACATTTATGTCAAAAAATAATCACAATTTATACATGAAAAATTATATACCATGATTAGATAGTAGGGAAAAAGGGGGTAGTCAGCCATCCGACCCCCCATCAAGATATTTGGGAAAACACCCACCCTAGTGCATAGAATCCCCTGGTTGTCAATTTCCTAACAAAAATGGTGGAGTATCATATAGAAACCAAATACTGTAAATAATATAATATAGTGCATTAAAACACTATGGTCATTACCATGTCCTAAACTCAAATATAGATCAGGTCTCTCATACACACGATTTCCATTAAGAACACATGATCTCCAATTAGAACCCAACCACTTAAATTGCCACAATAATTTATATTATCGATTTCCATCAATTTCACATTATATTAATTAATTAATTAATCATAAATTAACGTGTAACAATTTCTTCATCATATTTCATTAGCCTCACAATAGAGTTTCATTCCCTAAAAGAAAAACTAACCCAAGTACATGGTTCCTCAAAAATATTACCTTAGTATTGCATCCAAGAAATCTCCAACCCCATGGGATCGATATCATTTATTCAATCATTTAATAATAGAATTACACCTTTTCCTAAATTCCAAGTACTATAATAAGACATTCAAATAGACAAAACACAATGGGCATAACATGGTGAGTATATGAACGAGCCATGGAGTATTTTCCACATATACAACAGTGTAGACCTATCCATCATTGAGATTCTAAAAATAGAATGCATGTGGTATACCTCAGCTGTCTTCGTCACTTTTGAAAGGATCATAGTTAAATCCATATTCCCCAATCAGTGGGGAATATATTAAGACAAACTCGAAATGATTCAATAGGAATTTATAATTCACATCATTGGGTAATCCTGGCTTCAACTATTTTCACCATTTATGGTGTCCTCCTTGACACCGACAGGCCTGAACTGATGTATCTTGTCACTCTAAGAGTATACTACTGCCACAACCACTTGGCCTACCTTCCCAAAATATCATAATAACCATCCAGAATCTCATCACAAGTATGAATAAAGAAACAAACATATCTACTGGTTTCATGAGCCTAAAAAAGGCATTCAACCTTCACACACAACGAGCACTCATAGATTCAAATAATATGGCTCTTGGAATTTAAAATTGAAACGGTAACTCAAAACCCCTCAAGGAATTATCATTATTGAAAAACCAGTTCATTATTCTATATTGAATTAATCGATTCTATAAAACATGCATAACTTCATCTATTTTATCATCATCAAATTAAAATAACAACTGGATTCATTTATATACCTCTTTATCAATAGCCAATTAATTTATAATTAATCATGGATTTATATTATTTTCAAATTCCATTACAAGTTAAATGGTAACATGAAAACAATAAAAATTATATGATCTACCAATCTAGAGGGATTCCATTATCAAGGTGTAAAGAAATAACATATCATTAAATCAAATTAATAAATACAGAACATATATTTATTATGTAAATTTCATTGCAATATAGTGGCCAAAACATTATAATTTTGTGAATTCATGTAAAATAATATAGAATACATTAATCCCCTACCTCAAGAAGATTTATATGTTCTTTGTACATGAATGGGGCAACACAATAGATCACATTCACCTGTCCCAGAAGAATGCATCCATCTGAGGATGTAGAAACACAACTACAGAAACAAAAAATAAAGAAAACTACATTAAAAACATGGAAGTCACATGCAATAATATGGAAAAATTAAATAGAAGGTGAGTAACTGGGAATAATTGTTGTCGATAATACCTTATATCGCAGACAAATCGAAAATTCCTTCTTGCACTAGAACATGGGGTGTACATGGACTTTGAAAAACATGAAGGTAAAAGATCAAAGGATTATAGTACATTTCTACTAATCCTATGGGATAAATAACTCTGGGTGTCCTGTAACAATGATGATAAATAAAAACAAACATGGGTAGATGATATCTCTACCCTTTGAAAATCTAAATGGAGCATCGATTTAGATATGGTTTAGTTTTTCCATTCAAATCGGATCTCACCAATACTATGCAGTTTAGTGAGTAAAGTCACTAGGGACCATAGGAAAATTAATAAAAGTATTATGAGATTTCAATCGGCTATAAATCACATTAAAAAGTAATTGACCACAATTTATTTCAATGAAAATGAAAAAGGGGTGAAACTGTAAGAAGTTGGAAACACTGCTCAAAAAATGGCTCACTGACACTGACAGATGAAAATGACACGCCCACACTGATAGTTGAAAATGACACACTGATATTGTCATTTCAAAATGACATACCGACACTAATAACTCAAAATGATAGTCCGACCCTGAGAGTTCAAATTACATACCAAAATCGATAGTTCGAAATAACATGCAGACACTGATTGTTCCAAATGACACGCTGACAATGACTGTTCAAATGTCATGCTGACACCAGTAGGTCAAAAATGACATGTTGACACTAACAATTCAAAAATAAATGCTGACACTGATATTTCAACAGAACACGCCAACACCGATAGTTCAAAACGACAGGCTAATATCGAGAGTTCTAAATGACTCATCGTCATTACTATTCACAAAACTGGAAATACTGTTTCATAAAACTAGATCTAGAGAAAAGTGTTAGGGATAAGTCTCATTGATCTCCTAGAACACCTCAAACAATTGATTCCAACCATGGAATGGGCCATAGATGTCTGATCCATTATATATGACACCTATAAAATAATTATCAACCTCAATATTTCAAAACGAACCACATAAGAGGTAGAAAAGGGGTCCAAACAAACACCCTTAGAGATTACTATGAATAATCTATCCACTAAAGAAGTTCAACCACATCAATATGGGACACACGAGACAACAAAATAGTTATAATCACTCATAAACTCTGTCCTAGGGGATATACCCCATAAATTGGGGAAGCCAAAATAAATAAAGAAAATAAATCCATCTCATAAACACAAAAGGTCGACATCCAAAAACAATCATCATTTAATGAAAAAAGATAAGCATCAAAAATATCGGGGTACTGAGTGTGTATTTTTGACTCATGTTCCAATGTACTCTTTTCTAAACCACCATTCCTCCAAAACAAACGAACCAAGGGAATTGAATTCCCACCCAACACCATCTCATTGTGGTCCTAGATCTATATAGGATACTCCATGGAAGAATAATCATTGTAAACATCAATCTTGTCCCAATAGTTGATGTGATAGTCATCCAGAAGATAACGGTGGAGCTGCAACACATGAATAGAATAATTTATATAGATTATATGTGTGGGAAGTGATACCGATAGGCCATAGCTCCAACATAAGTAAACACCTCAAAAGGCCCAAAAAACAACGCAGAAATCTTAACCCCATGACCAAAACATCACTTCCCATGACCTGATCACCTTCAGAAACACGTGATCCCTAGAATCAAAATCCATACGTCTTCTACATTGATCAACATATGACTTCTGATGATCAAGTGCTGCCTTCATCCTCTTAGGAATCACCTAAACCATCTATATCATATTTTTTACTAATTCTACACTGAGAAATGCTGACTCTCTAACACAATTCTAGCATAACGGAGAACAGAAAGGCCATCTATACAAGGCTTCAAATGGTTCCATACCAATGGCGGATTTAAAACTATTATTGTAAGATAACTCTACCAACTATATTACCATATCCATGAACCTCCAAAATCTATGACATAAGAAGGAAACATGTCTTCCATAGTTCAGATGGTCTGCTCTGTCTGACCATCCGTCTATGGATGGAAAGTAATTTTGAGGCATAATTTAGAACCAAAATCTTTTTGGAGACCTCTCCACACCCTAAAGGTATAATAGGGGTCTCGATCTGAAATGATATTTTGTGGGATTCAGTGGAGTGTTAACAACACCTATAGATATTTCCTCGATAGAACTATTTGTAAACTGGTCTCGTTGACTGCTACAAAGTGGTACAATTTCATCCGACAATTCACTACCATTATATAGTGTCATAGACTCTATAAGGTAGAGGTAAAAATGTAAATAAGTATATTGTGATTTCCTCCCAGTTACATATAATATCATCTAATAGTTAGAGTACATCAACAGGGACACGATGCTCATCCTTTACCATCTTATAGACCAATCATCGTGGAAAAAAATCTATAACCACACGGTTCATCCCATTCAAAAAAAAGTATTCTTCAAGGTTCGGTACATACTTGTAACTTCAGGATTCACCTCTAAAGGAAAACTATATACAACTCTCAGAACCGTTTCACTTGAAGCCAAAGTAACAAAAAAACATCCCTAAAACAACACTCAGTGTTGTTAATAATTAGACCAATATTAAGTGTCCTCACCACAAACATCTATGTCTCTTCAAACCTCCACATCATGATCCCCAAATTGGGATTCTTCTACCTACTGTACCAGAGATGAATGCACTATAATCTGGAAATAACAACCTCCACAACCAACATCACGCATATCTATATGAAATTATGATTTTTCTTTTATCACTCACTAAAAATCATGGGATTCACACATTTCATTACTACATGAATTCTTTCTTAATTCATCAGCTAAAAAATTACCCTTTCCATGTTTATATGAGATTTACATGTTTTAATCCTAAAAAACCCCACAATATGATTCGTCCAAAAGTTCACGTCACGCTGGGAGAAGGCATACCTCAGGATCATATAATCGATGAAAACCAAAGAGAGATCTCCAATGAGGTAATGGCTTCATAACATCAAAAAAATCATTACTTCCACCAAATCGAGATTTTGGGAGGCATAGTTTTGTTCGTGGCGACACAACTGATAAGACGAATAATAAATATCTTATATATAATAAATCATAAATCATCCAAACCCTAGATTTCATGAACCGCATAAAACATCAAACTGAACCCCATATACTGGCAGACAGTGAACCATAGCACTAACCAACATAACCTTCAGATACCCAAATGTTACTTCACACTGATCAGTACCCAAATACGCCTGATTCTTCTTGGTAAACACTATGATAGAAGTTCCAATATGATGAAAATCAGTTATGAACCTCCAATAGTAGCCTGAAAGAACAATGAAACTCCTCACCTCTACTATTATCATAGGGGATTACCCAGACACAACTAATTCTATCATCGACGGATCCATAGCTACTCCATTATTTGATACAACATACCCAACAAAATGGTCTTCTTGATCCCCAAGATCACAATTCATCATCTTCAAAAACAACTAATGTCGATGAATAACACCTAAAACAACATCCAGATGCTCTGTATGTTCCTCCTCAAATGCATAGAGCAATATAATTTTGTCGATGAAAACCAGCATGAACTTCTCCAGGAACACACAAAAAACCTATTTATTCAACCCAATGAACATAGCTTCAAAATTTGTCCCACGGAATGACATCACCAAGAACTCATAATAAAAATAATTACAAAAGAAAGCGATCTTGGGAATATCCTCATCATTCAGTTTTATATGATGATACCAAGACCACAAATTGATCTTCTAGAACCTACATTCTCCTATAAATTTATTTAATAAATCATCAATCGGTGGACGTCGATAGAAATTATTCATTTACACTTTATTCAAGTGATAATAATCAATAAAAACCACAAAAATTTTGTTTGCATCCATCATGAAAAAACTAGTTACCCCATAATGACACACTCATCCGAATAAAACCACATTATAACATACCATTGAGAAGTATTAGAATATCTCATAACTCAGAAATATCCATCATATATGCATACATATACAGAAAAAAAGATCCTAGTTGTTGCTCGATCCCAAACACGATCTCTCATTAAGGTTGTAATGATACAACATATTCGGGAATGATATTAGGGTACACATTTATTACCCAAGAAACACCACCTATTGAACATCCAATCAACTAAACATCAGTTCAATCATTAAGGATATCAAAGAAGGATCATGCCTCTGATCCATCCGAGGGTCTCGCTCACCAACGAACACTACTAGATTACCATCAATATCAACTAACAAAACCTACCTTCTAATGAAATCCACAATATCACTCACTGAATAAATAAAATACATGATGAGGATGAAACCATATGGTTGTATCTGTAAACATAGGAAATATTCCAAAGAGTGGTGCTACCCCAGAACTAGCTCAATGTATCTACAAACGTCCAACATGTCATCTCAAACTCAAAGCAGCATAGTCAATTCTAAGGGAACTAGAAGCCCCTCTACCTCTGGTCCCAAAGCATGGAAAAGGTATTATATATGAAGTAGTGAATTGATCCTACATTAAAAAATGCATTAACACGTGTGTAAAACAAATAAATGGTACCATGAATGATGTCGGGCTCACCTGGGGTTGGCAACGCTAAAGAATGAAACTGACCACAACCTGCTACATGACCTCTGTATCCCAGATGATGACTAGTACTACGTACATGGTCCACTCTCTCATGTAATGAACCATCTTTGGGATTTCATATTCTTTCCCCATCTGCTCTCTATTGATCCAGTTCCAGTTCAACCTACTACTTCTAACTTAGGTGGAACTATCTCAACGTAAGAACCTATAGTGAAACACCTACTGCAAGCTGGCCACACTAAAAGGGTGGTCACTCTCATTACTGGTTACCTCAACCATCAAAATACAAATAAGTTCATGACCCTTTATCGTAGGCCATATACAACCACCCCCATAGAAAAGATATGTTTAGGGCTTGGACCTACCCTTGGCCAAATGTAAACTCTTCCACCTTAAAAACTAAAAACCTTGTATGATAAAACACTATATCATGAGGAATCCTGACAACTCCCCTCTCTTGATGATCTGGTTTGGGGTAATTTTTTCATCGTGAACTATGACCTCGCTAGCATCTGAAGATAAGTCATTTGTAGAAACGGGGTGACCTAGCTTAGAATCTCTCAACACAAAGCCTCCTTGAAATACCTCACCCTAGCCTCCTCATCTAAAAACCAGTCTGAATAATATCATAAACGGTTCCCAAAATGGATTTCAAACTCTCACACACTAGAACACACCTGTATAATGGTATGTATCTCCTAAATACTTGATGCATTCATGATTAACAAAAGAATCTCAAATCTGAACCACTCTGAGAACTACTCCCACGATATTTCTAACTCCTTGTAATTCCCGAGGAACTTGAACCACCACTTCCTCAAAGCCCCACACATAATACTAACAACAAACGATACCTATTCATCCTTATGATCCCAAATTTAGATGAAATATATCATAAAATACTCCAAAAATTCATCCATTAATGTTTCATAAATGGATCCCACATATATCAGCTGACTATAGCACTGGAACACTCTGATTTTACTCCTCCAAGTGTTTTCATTGTCAACTATACTATATGGTTATTGGCTAGCATAGTCGGATGGACATAATCTGCATCAACCTCAGGAGAATGCTAGACTAGATCCATGCATAAATAGTAACAACCATTTTTACCTCCTAACCCAGGAATATGGATGACTCAACAATAATTAATTAATAGTTTTATTTTATTTATTTTTGTACAAACTATCCCAATTTATACCCATTCAGACATAGGCACCCAGAATAATGATGCATGATCCTTTCCTAGGTATCTTCCCATCGACAAGTATCACCTCATTTAGTAGCCATTGTGAACATAAATTTCTATATATCACATAATGTTGGGTGGGGGCTAAATTCATGTTTCTCATCCATTATTAAATTCAAAGAACAATCTCTAAAATTGATTCATGTTATTAACCTACCAACCCATGAAACCTCACATGTGACTAACTCCAAACTACATCATATCACTCAACATCCCTTTGATTAAAATCATTCATTACCCAAACCACAACATGTATCCCTCCTAGGCTAGAAATCTAAGAAGTTAGATAGTTACCCCCTGAGTCCCACCTCTATTAGGCTGTTGGTTTGAGACTAGCAATGAGGGTATAGTGAAAACACAAATGTGAGGAATTAACCCAGAATATAACACATGAGAAAGAGATAGATAAGATAGAAACCAACCAACCCTAACATAGGAAAATATATATAATAAATCAGATGTACAAATTTTTATTGTCATTCAAGAACCACTACAACATAATGGAAAAACTGAATGTTCCATAAGAATGTAAAACAATAGCGAAAACAATGTCCAAATAGATCCATAAACCCCATGAAATTTGTTACAAGACTAATTATTAATTGCTCCATGTGAAATGAAAAATAGTTTATATATACTTAGGGTGTGCAAATTAGTATACTCATAACGATCCCCCCCCAGTTCCTCTAATGAAATTGTAATGAAATAATACTAAAAGGAAACGAACAACAAGTGAAACGAATACATCACCTAAATAATTTTATTGTGTTACCTGCCTCATCCTAGATAGTCTCACCATGTATCACATAAAAGAGTACCTAATATAATAATGAAAAACAAGGGTACCCCTCACCCACAACCCCACTGCTTTTTCACCCTTACCCAATGTCACGTGTCCTACGAATCTCTCTCCAAAAAAGATTTCCCAAAGATACCAAGGTGTAACACCACTACATGAGCCTCATGAAACACAATCACTAAGTCTGTGTAACCAAATTAACCAGGTAAATTCCAGGAGCCACCATAAATAGTGTAAAGTTATCATATGTCAGATATTTCCCTCATGTTATTACATCCCATACACCTAGTAACGACCCTCAATCAATTACAACCTATACTTGTTACACATATAGTACAACATATAGATATATATCCTTAATATAAGTGTGTGAATAACCACAATCCATTACATACCTCTACATACATATATAAGGAAAACTAATGATCGTGCCTACCAGCATATATAACTACAAATATAAGTGTCACGGACCAAAGGGGGTAGTCATCCATCCAACCTTCCATCATAATGTTGGGGAAAACACTCCCCAAGGGTTCAGAATACCTAGGTGTCAGTTTCCCTAACCATCAGGGTGGAGTTGAAAATAGAAAAACATATATCATTGAATATAATATGTCTCAAAACCACAGTATGGAAATAATATAGTCTTTGACTCAACTATAATTCACGGATCTCGGACACCCATCAATCACTACTAAGACTTCATATCCTATAAGCACAAAAATATTTAAAGATCCAAAATTACATAATTTATCCTTTTTATTTAATTTAACATTATGATAATTAGTTATTTAAACATTAATTATCCATTAATAATTCCCACATTATATTTCATTATGATCCCAATAGAATTATATGCCCACGAGGCATAACAAAATCAAATCAACGGTTCCTCAGAAGAATAACATCTGCATAACATACTAGAAAGAACTGACCTCGTGGATTCAACATCATTTATTCAAAAATTTAATTAATATAATGAACAATATTAAATAATTATATGTATTTAATGAAAAAATTCTAGGAAACAAAAAGGTTCCTCAACATGGTTAGTAGTTGAACTACCCGTCGAGTCTTTTCCATGTATAGAAGAACGGCAGACCCATACATCATAGAGAAGATAAATACAAAAAGCATGTGGCATGCCCCGAGTGACTATGACTCTCTTATATGGAGGGTAAAAAATTATATTCTTCAAATAAAAGTAAAATTGCAAAGATAAACATGAAACATATTCAACTTCAACCCAACTTTAGCATCATTATGTAATCCATGTGCCAATCTATTTCATCATCTATAGTGTTATCCTTAGAACCCTCATGCATAAACTAATGAATATCACCACACTAGGATATAAATGATGCCTCAGCCATTACGCCTCTCTACTACGAGTATCACAACATCCAACCATACTCGCAACACAAGAACCAACAATCAAATAAACATATAAACTATGTTTTTTCTCTAAAAAAGTATTTCAACATTCACACACAATGATCAATCACCACTCAAAAGAATGGGTTATTGGACTTTAAAAGCATAAGGGTAACTCAAAACCCATAAAATAATCATCTTTATCTCACAAATTCTTTTTAATATATATTGAATTAACCTATTCTATAATACATGCATAAATGAATCGATTTTATTGTCATTAAATTAAAAAATAAAAACTAGATTCATTTACATGCTTCTTTATCTTTAGAAAATTAATTTATTATTAATCTTGGCATTACATTATTTACCAATTCTCTAAAGAACAACATAAAATAAGGAATGTATTTTATATCACACAATCTAGAAATCATGAGGAAAATCATTATCATGGTATTAATAAATAACATATGATCGCTTCCCATTGTTTAATTCTGTTCAAATTTTTTGCTACGTCATTTCATTATGATCTATAGGACAAAACATGCTAATTCTATGACTACATGTAAATGAATATAGAATCCATGAATCCCATTATTCAAAAGTTTTCCAACGATATTTGTACGATAATGGGCCAACTCAATAGATCAAGATCACCTCTCTATGACAATATCATCTATCCAAGGACATAGAGAATACACCAGAACGACCAACACAAATGAAAAAACCATTAGAAACATAGATATCACATACTATAACATGCCATTGAGAAATAGAAGGATAGGTACCCAAAAAATAGCATAAGAACATAAATATATATTTAATATGGATTAATAATTCCATTTTTCATTGAAACATTGGGTGTACACACAAGAAAAATAACCTAAGGGAAAGGATCCTAGGATCATTGTTTGATCAAATGAATCCTATTAGAGAAATAACTCCGGGAATCTCATTCATGGGAAGAATAAGAAAAAATAATAGCGTTCGGAGATATCTCTTCCCATTGAAAATATAGACAAAGCACCATTTTTGATTTGGTTTAAATTTTCTATTAAAAAAAATATTGTCAATACAACATGGTTTGACCGAGTAAAGGCACTAGAATGCTTATAAAAATTATAATAGGAGATAAGCGCTTTGAATCAGCATGAAATATTTTAAAATAAGGCCTTAAATGAATTTTACATCAATGAAAAAGTCTCAGGTGTTGAACTCTATGAAGATAGAAACAATGTTCACAAATGTCTCACTGAAACAGACAGATGAAAATGACCCACCAAAAATGACAGTTCAAATGACACGCTGACACTGATATTTCAAGCAGACATACTGACATCGGTAGATCATAATGACACATCGACACCGATTGTTCAAAATGACACACTAACACCGACAGTTAAAAATGACACGATGACACCAAAACATGAAATGACATGACGCCACCAAATATTCAAAATGACACACAGACATAGATAGTTCATAATGACACACCAACACCAATAGGTAAAAATGACAGTCCAAAATTGAAATTTCAGATGACTCACTGACACCGATAGTTCAAAATGACATGCCAACACAGATAGTTCCAAATGAAATGCTGACAATGATAGTTCAAAATTAAACGCTGATATAGACAGTTCAAATGACATGGAAACACTGAAATTTTAAAATGGATCACTGAAAGTATTGTTAAAAAAATGAGAAACACTATTCACAGAACTGGAAATTTGGAACATATTGTTGATAAGTAACCTTGACCTCCAAGAACACCTCAAACACTATATTTCAGCAAAGGAATAGACTATAGAGGTCCAGACCATCCAAAAATTAAATTTATGTATCATGATTAACCACATGAAAATATAATTATTGTGTATTATTACAATTCAACATCAGAGACTTAATCATACACAGATATTAAAAATGATGAGATTGTAAAAAAAGACACTTAATACTTCGGTAACATTGATTCAAAATCAGCATACAAGAATATTAGAAAATGTAAAATAAAATATCATGAAAATAAATTGATTCATTAAATATCATTTCAAAGGGTCAAAAAAACCTAATAAAAAAGTGACATGTCAATTTTAGGACATACTTCTCAATGAATGAAAATCAAGACAAAAACACTTCAACACTTTGATAACATTGAAACCATAAATAACATTAACGATAATTGTAAAAATTAATATTTAAATACGAATAAATTTAAGGATATGAAAATTAAAATACATTTATTGTATTAGAAATACCAGATAAACAAAATAATGATGAATGTGCCATATATATAAGAGAAACAAAAGTGATATGTTAAAACCTCATACCTTGAGTCTGATTCGAAATTCATTGTCATCATATTCTTGAGAAATAAAATTACCTTAATTATTTAAATGATATATAACCATTTCTAGGTTAATTATTACCTTTATTTCACTTATAAAATCATTCTATATAATTACTAAATAAAATATTTTTTTCATATTTTTTAATCATATATGTCTTATGAATCAAATCATACATTTGTAGGTTGAATATGATCAAATTTTTAAGTATTTAAACATATCATGTTTAATAATAATTATGTAATCATAAATTTATATAGAAATTTTGTTATTAAAAAATCATGGGGGAATATTATTGTATATAATATATCAAAACAATCCAGAAGATGATAGGCCAAATATATTCATGAGTAACAATTATTTTTATTCATAATCATCCGCTAAAGTTTGTGAGTAACATTCATCTTTAAAAAATAACCATTCTATTATAAATACCATATTATATAATAAAAAATACTTTTATTTATAAATATTGTGATATAAAAGAAACCACATAACTTTGAAAAGGCAGTAGTCCACATGTCTACGAATGACATTATAACTTATACATTTTGTCAAAACATAATGGAGATAATGAAGTATTATTTTTATAGAAAGGTAATTAATCCATTATTCTAATAAATATTTCATTTTTTAATATTTATTTATTATATTTTCCCTTATCACTTTACATGTAACCTCTTTTTAATGAATGTCTAATATCCCATCGTGAAGTGATTGTCCACCGTACACACGAGCGACGTTATCATAACCCTATGATATGAAATGTAAAATTGTTATACAAGTTATAGTTAAAACTTATGTATTATTATTCATTAAATATAATAAATATCATATATTAATAGTTTGTACATCCTAATTCACCACCATGATAGGTGGTAAATGATAAATAAATGACATCTTTTCCCATAGTGGTAGTCTGTTACACACACGAATGATGATTTCATAAACAATATTATGGAACTGTATGTTGGTGTTGGTAATAACTATAACATTTAAATATTATAGTATATTTATGATACTTTATTAATTGTATAATCACGTGATAAGAATAATTTGAGGGGTTCGAGAACGAAATAAAATTGAGTCACTCGTTAGAGAACATTATCGATTCTTCAGGTTTCTAATTTTTTTGTACCATTGAGCTTCTTGGATTGATTTATGAAAAAATTAAGGATTATCAGATAATGTGGTGGATGCTTGGAAGTGATTTCAGAAGATTTGGGTAAAGAAAAATGTCTTCTATGGTGTGATTAATAGGGTCGAGTGAGTGTCCTTTTATAGTGGAGGCAGAGTGGTATTCTTGTAAATACTAAAAACTGATCAACATTAAGATGTCTGCATTAACAAATGTGCATAAAAAATTAACAAAATAATGTATATGAAGTATTATTTGGTCAATAAATACATCCAAAATTTAAAATAATTATATTTTTTATAATTTTATTCCGTAGTCATTATGTTTACTCATGTTTATACATATAGTTTTTTATCTGGGAAACACATATATTCTTATTCACATTAGCAATTTATAAATTAATAATATAATTAAAAATATATTTGTTTGATAATATATATATTAATTATAATTTTATATTCAAATTAACAAAATAAAAGTAATATTTGTGTGTAAAATTAACCTTCATATAGTATAATACAATTTTGAAAACCTATTTTAACCTCAGTAACATTAATTACTTTTAACTAGTTTCACTAATCAATTTCTAAAAAAACTTATCTTGACCTATTATAAATTATAAAATAAGTTGAATAAAAAAAATGTAATATATTAATTCAAATTAAACAAATATAAAATTAATAATATAATTTATAATTATCCATGTATACATGATAGGAATGTAGAATTTCACTATGAAAATGTTCAAAATTTCAACAAGTTATTATATATAAATTCATTAAAATAATGATATAAATGACATAAATTAGATTAATTAATGTATAATTGATATATATTTTTTAAAAATAATTGAAAATTATATTTAACAATGTAAATTATATAGAAAATAATTCCCTATTCATTTAAAATTCATTATTTATCACTATTCATCAAAAATGACTCATCTATGAAAATTACCAAAAAATCCTAATTTTTTTTTGAAAATAAAAATAAATAGGAAAATTATTCATTGAAATATAATTTATATATTTGTCAAATTATATGGTTAAAAATATTTATCCATTAAAGGGTGGAATGTATTCCTATTTGAGAAAAACAACTTCCATATAGGTAAAATTGAATTTATTCTTCTTTTATTCCAATAGAATTTTTTCGATTAATTTAATAACATTTTAATGATTATAAAAAAGTAATATTTTATTAATATTTTCCATTAATATATATTAATTTAATTTATTGAGATAAAATCCTTTTTGGGACATAAAGATAAATTTTTATATGAACCGCTGCTTTATATCTGTTAGTTTTTTTTAATTTCTAATTAATTTTTCAAAAACTAATTCATTATATATATATATATATATTTTCATTAATAATATTTAAATAATTATTTAAATATTATTCATTCTATAAATTAAAATGGATAGGTGATATGTTATATAAAAATATTAATATAATCTTCTTTTTCGATAAGATGCAAAATTGTGTGTAACACAAGGAATCGAAAAACTCGATGTTACATAAAACAACATATAAACATGATTTTTCATATAACAAAATATTAACTATAGATTATGAGAAAAACAAGAGATGAGTAAATATAAGTTAATATTAAGGAATATATTTCTTAAAATCCATGAACGTTAAATTATACCACCTTAAAATGAATTTCAATATTTTAATTTATCATCATTATTAAAGGATTAAATATTCTCAATTTAAAATATTGAAAGCACTATAGTATAAATTTAATAAATAAACAAAATACCATAAAAATTGTATTTTAGTAACACAAAGGTCACTTGTTGTTTTTTATAACCGGTATTCCACAAATGTACAACCTTCATGTGAAATTAATAAATATATTTCGATTAAGAACTAATTCAAAAGGACTAATATTTAGTGGTATGGAATTATTCAAAAACAAATTAAATAAAAAAATAACTTAAATATTTATGAAAAAGATAATATATATTATCTCAATAGATTGTAATAGGTTAACATTTTATTTCAATGTCATTTTCCTAAATTTTAAGGAACGTTTTCAGCATATTAACTGAAATCGTAAGGAAATATACGTACTTAATGAGTAAATTTTCATCCATTAACCAATTTACACCACATTAACATCCGTTTCTCCACATATTACTAATAAATTTGGTTTTTTAATTCCCAATTCACTAACATAATCTTTTTAGTACCCTATTACTCAAAAAGGGATAATCATGCAATTCCACTTATCCTTAGACAATATCCAAAACAAAAATGGTTAGTACTTGGTCGGATAATTCCCAAAACGAGTAGAAATTCATGTGGTAGATTAATCATGAGAAATACTTACCAATGTTCAAGCCAATCCATTCAATAAAAAATTAACCTCAAAATTCTTCAAATACATCGTAACTATGTTCAAAACACAATGACTATAAGGATTTGATCATATTTTCATCCATGGTAAACCAATCATTTTTCATCAAATAAAATCTTATATATTTCTAAAAAAAGAATAAAATTTATATATATACTAATGTGGATTTTGCGTAGGCCAGTGTTAGGAAAAAACCATTATCAATCTTCAGTCATGGGATCAAAACTGAACACATATCTGAATGCGACGAGTTGTCACCTAGTATATGAGATGTCCTTTTCTAACATGAAAAATAATTACATAAAAAATAAAAATACATATTTATATTTGGGGATAAATATTCCTAAAAATAAAAATAAATCCATGGAGTGACATTAACCACTTTAGGACCTCATCACATTATACTAAAATGGGGTCTATATAACATTAATCATATTAATATCTTAAATTTCATATACTTATGATGGTATCGTTAACTCCTAAGATAATATCACATGATAATATCCTAATACCCAATGTTATTAAAAACGAATATTTATACTAATAATAATAGCCCGAGACACACACTCAATGATCCTATAATGAAATCACGAACATTACATTTTTTTTATTTCATGCTGATAATGGTGACCAAATTTTATCATGTAAACTATAAAAATTAAAAGGAAAACATGGATTAAATACAAAATAGAGGTGCATTAAAGTATTTTATTTTATAGAATTTTGAAAAACTCATGTCTAAATAGACTCATAAACAACTAGTCCATAAAGTTGAACACTATCTCCTGTTATATGTAGTATTTTTTATATCACATTAATTCATAAATATCATAATTATGAAGTAAATTATAGATATATATTGGTCAATATATTTCATTAAATATCGGTAACATTAACAAAATAAGTTTGATTCCAAAATATTTTTAAGGGTAAACATCAGAAATAAAAAGTATTATCATCCATGTGCAGATGTGTTCAGAGGGGTGTATGGAAACAATCAAAATGAACGAAGAATAAATATTAATATAAAAACCAATAAATACCTATATTATAGAATTTTATAACAAGTCATAAGTAATTAATATAGTAGAATGCATGTGACATCCAGAAATGGGTTCCAATCACTAGTTCCCCGAGCTGGTTGGTCACCTGACCTATAGAATACCACCCATCCGCTAGAGGGTAATGTATAGAAGAAATTTTCTAATATTGTTCATGTGGTAACTATACTGTATTTAAAAATGTTGCAAAAAAATTTAAGTCAAAAAACCAAATCCAACAGAATAAACATAAATAGAACATTACCAGTATCACATGATAATATAAATTTTTCTATATCTAATCTAATAAAGTATATATGTGATTCCAAAATAATGGTCAAGTGATTAATGATAAACTGAAATAAATACACAATAAAAATTCAATGTGAGTCCCAAACCTGTCTATTATCTCATATATGATCTATCCCAAATTGGATGACAATCATGAGACTCTTTCCCCTTTCCAATCATACACACAATAATTCATTTATAGTACAAATCATGAATCTGAAGTAGGGTTTGACTAAAACATAGAAGGGAACCACCAAAAATATATAAAAAATATCCATTCAATAAACATATATATTGTTGTATAAATTATTGTGTATATGTAGTATGTTTAATATTATTAATTTCGAATTAATCTTTATATAACCACCTAAAAACATGGTTCATGGGGACACCCACATCATCAATACCTGCATTGGCCCTACCATATAAAAAAGTATCTCTAAGGGATATCATATATAAGAATACCATGGTTTTCATTTGTCAATAAAATAGTTTCATATTATGAACAATTGAAAAAATAGTCTAATGCCAACATTTTGGAACTAAATAATCATATCTAGCACCCCTTGTCTTTTAAACCATTAGTATGTGTCCCAAAAACTATTTATCACTATTCAATTTTGAATCATCAGTTCATATACCACAATTGTATATCAGTCAGACACTTATATTTTTTTTAGTCTTCGGTCCATGTCCCATACATATATATAAAAAATGTATCACAATATCACAGGCATGAAAATTTTCAATTTTTTTTATAACAATAATTAACCATATTTTAAAATATTATCATTAGGGGAACTAATTATATTAGAAATTCAATATTGGTTAATCATTTTAATCCCATGGAATAATTAACAAATTCACCGTTAAACATTTTATTAAAATTTAAATTTATGACCCATTAACATATTTTTTTATGCGAGCCATATCATAATCCTCAATTTTAGTTAATAAATAATAAAAATTAATTTAAGAATTAAAAAATCCCATTATCTCATAAATTTCACAATAAAAATATTTCATTGATTAATTTACAAATTAATTATTCCAATTACACCCAATTCAT
Organism: Viscum album; assembly: GCA_963277665.1. Taxonomy (NCBI): domain Eukaryota; kingdom Viridiplantae; phylum Streptophyta; class Magnoliopsida; order Santalales; family Viscaceae; genus Viscum; species Viscum album. Next base: position 1,884,120,426 of record OY728136.1, read on the forward strand.
TTTCACCAGTTTAACCGAAATCATTATCTTATGGAAAATAAATTAAATAAATTCAATAAAAAATGAAATTATTGAATATTAGAAATTTTAATTTCCCAGTAATATTTCATGTAATAAAATCTAGTCTATGGGAATTTAAATATAGACCACCAACAATAAAATTTATGATGAATTATAACCAATGAAACTCACCATTTAAAGTAGAACAAGAAAGATCGCCCTGAGTAATGATATTTATATATGAAAAATACATCAAATATCAAAAGAATCATGTTCAAACAAAAATAAATCTATAACCATCATCCATTGATTAAAACTGTCCACTTTTTATCTGAAATGATTTAAGAGAATCTATGGAATCCACATCAGATTTGATGGACTTATCTAGATAGATGTATATATTAAATGTATGATTTTATTTATAAATATTAGAGCATTAAACACATTGGAATCAATTCAAGAATCATTAAAAATGATATAAATAGGTTTTGGTTCGATCTTGCATGTTTTTTGATATATGGAAGGTATTAGATAAATTTTACAAGAATTTTTAGTATAAGTGAACTATGGTGCATAGTTTCCTGAGTAGGGGTGCACGTTTTCCCAATCTATGGGACCTAACCGTATGTGTATCCTATGAGGGGTGCACAGTTACTCCTAATTAGGTGTGTGTTTGGACCACCATGTTTATATTGTGAAATCCCTCTCCATATGTGGTTTCATGGTTTCCTTCGGTAGGGCGTGTGGTTCGGGAATATTGTTCAACAACTATTCACTACAAAAAACCCCTCCAAAAACATCCAAATTTCACACAACACACCCAATATAAAACAAATGTAAAATATACTAAAAATAATGAAATTTTCTTCATCAAAATGTGCTCAAAGCTATATAGAAAAGGTTGGTATCTTATAATCTCCCAACCATATAACATCTTATCATCATGATAAACTCCCATGCATTACTAATATTTATAAATAAAACTATTGGCCATCTAAGACCATATATATTTTTCTTGACTCCACTGTTCCCTCCTGAACATGGCCTTGTTTCAATAACACATGATCTATTCAAACATTATTTCCTATGAAAACTTAGCCAATATGAACTGAAAAACATATTAGATACTCAATTAAGGATCACTCTCAAGATCATCATCTTCCACGTTGATAAAATTAGAAGGATAGAGGTGATGCTTCTAATTTAATGAAACTTAAAAAAATAATTATTGCACTATACTTCTATTGTAGAGCATATAATTATGCCAATGAAATGATTATCTTCACCACCTCAAAATCTCCAACAAATATGATCTCTTACTTTCTCTACCTCCAAATTCATTGAATACATATTCTTGGAGACAGCTGAAGGAACACATGGAATCCACTTTAAAAGCATGGGGTCATTAACATCGATACAAATATGAATTCTTCCAACATATATCTATTGACATAAATTTTTGAATTAGTGGAACCAACACTTATGTATAATTCACAATACTCAATCCCAAAAACATTGACTCACATTCGTCAATCTAACATAATTTTGTATTAATGTAATACCATTAAAAACCACATATGGTTCCATCTATATTGTTTCCTAATAATTGTTTTAATTGGAGAACGTCATCAAGTCTTGGTGCTTCATCCTGGAACCACCAATGTATAGGACACACGAGTGATGAATATCCTCAACCACATATATGGTATGCCTCGATTACAATTTTTCTTGGTAGAATATATACTTAGTAAAAGTTATATACCAATAATAATCTACCATACCTTATATAAAAATGTTGGAATCTTTGATTTACCTTCTAAAAATAAACTCCATTGAACCCAATGTATACATAATATTTCTAAAAAATATACATCTCCCAACTAGTCCATTTAGAAATTAGTTGGTATAGTAATGAAATTGATTCTACTTTCGTTTTTATTTCCACAACCACCAAAATATCATCTTTTTTTTTTCGTAACCTTAGGATACAGACCAAAAAGTATCTTTTGACATTGTCGCAGATCCACTATTGAATTGGAAATAGCATTACTAAACAACCTGGTTGTTTTTTATTGGCCTTCTTCTATTGATAGGTGTAACATATTATCAAAATCCATACGATCTAATTTTTTATGCATTACTACCAAAACTATCATCTTATGCCACTGTACATTTTGGTCAAACCTGGATGCACCATTCAGTTTGAGCCATGATTTTATCACATCATATCTTCTATTTTACTCAAATTAACAACAACATTATTCTTGAAAACGATGATCTCATCCTCCTATAAGGTCCAATGTGATGGTGTCTCCACATGCTCAAGTTTTTCTCTATATGAAAAAAATGACAATCTTAATTAAAACACTCCTAGATCCAACTTAGATGTTTATATTCAGCTGAAACTGATATTAGAGTCATCTTCTCATGGATCTCATTAACCAAGTGATGTATCTCCCCCATTAATGTCATTATCTTCCACTCAAAATGATACTTATGAATTGAATGATTATGAGTATTCCTCTTGGAAGATCATTAATACTATTCCACTTCCTAGACATATATGCTATCTCGAAATCAAACAGCCTCATATACTCCACCAACCTTTACTAACAGAGATTTATTTATCATTGGTAATATATTAACATCAACATTGTTATTGTCTTTATACACAGTAAAATATTCTCCAAATAGATCATTAATGCAATACATCAATACTTAAAACACTAAATCCAATTCTATGTTGTGTGTCGGGTAATTATATCCATGCCTCAACAAAAATCATGACCCATATGCTAAAACCAAAACACCCTCCCTCATAACCACTCCATGAATGAGCCAGAAGCTCCACACAACCTCATATAATCCCGACCTAGATATCATAGAATTAAGATCTTTTTGGACATCAAGAGTATCTTAAATTGTTGGAAAACATTCTCAAGTGAACTAGACCTTTCAATCTTTACACTCATGTTGGTAAATCCTAAAATGGGTACTGCAATATGGGATAATCCCTAGATGAACCACTGATAATAACGTACTAATCCAAAAAACATTGGATAAAAAAAATCATGGGTTGCATATAATAAAACCCTTCCTATAACTTCTATGGGTCCACTTACACACCATTACCCATGAAATGTGGCCCAATAATTCTAATTGGTCAATCTTGATCTGGTACATAGCTAGACTACAGTATAGTTGATGGTCAATTTCTTTCTCACGAAGAAGGAAAGATGTTGTTCATGGTATTCATGAGTCTTAGAGTACACCATGATATCATCTGAAAATACCATAGTAAATAGATATTGTAATTGGTTGAAGATTCTTATCATCAAGGACATAAATAGTACCGGTGTGTTCTCTAGTCCTAATGACATCATGATGAACTCATATAAACCACACAGAATTATAAAAATCATGTAAGTTATATCAGATGTTTGAACTCTCCACTGAGGATACATTAATCTTAATTTGTTGTTAGAGAAGATACATGCCCCTATCTACTAGTCTAATAGATAATCAATACCTGGAATAGGATAATGGTTAATTAAAATTTTCTTTTACATCATCATTTAATCGAAACATAACACAATGACTCATCATCCTTCATTAAAAACAAGAATAGAGAACCCCAAGGTGATGTACTCAGATAGATAACCCACTTATTCATCATCTCGTCAAATTGATCTTTGAGGTCTTGAATATCAATTGGTAAGATTCTATATGTTTTTATAGATACTGGTTCATCCCCGATCATGGGATAAATTATATATTCAACATCTCTCTTAGGTGGAAGAACTAAGATGTAAACATGAAACAAATCTGATAACCTATCAACTACATGTGTTATGTTTTCAGGAATTTCAACACCATAATCTACAACAATTCTTGCAACATGGGTGGTGAGCTCCTACATTTTATGATGAACTCACACTACTCCTAAAAAAATTCTCATAATGAAACTTCAGGATCTCATATGTCATACCTCATGACCATATAGAGGAATTTACTAGTCCTCCATTGGAACCCTCATTCAGTTTCCACTCATAAATTAGATCTTGATTCACAACTTCCAAAATAATTTTATGTCGAATGATATTCACCTGACACATAATTTCAAATTTAATCCTATCAAAAAACCTTTTTTCTTTGTTGACTCACCCCTCCAACCAATGCATTTAAAAATTTCTAAAAATCTATAAAATAATTTTCATATACCTTTATAGACATATTCATTAAATTCAACCTCATAAACTTTAGTGCTCTCTTCTTTCTAGGCATCATAGGGTTATGTGATAAAAAACAAGTCTAGAATTCCCATTCAATCCATATTTAACAGTTCTTTATGCTTTTTATGGATGTCCCACCAAATTTAATGATTCCAATTTAACATGTATAAATCAATTTTTAACATATTAATTGACGGATTACCCATGTGGTAAGGAATCATCTTGGTAGACTCAATAAAGAACTCGGATACCTTTGGTCCACCCTCTCTGATAAAAGTTAGAGGGTTCTACAACTAGGACACACGTGTTAGGTAGAACAAACTCTTCATAACCTTCCATAGGTCCCTCTACATAAACTACATGAATTGAGAAAAAATTTCACTCAACAAATCTTTGGCTCCTTCACCTTGCACTATTGGTGACTCATTTTATACTATTGGGGGATCATTTCCAATAATACCCTCCCATTATCCTATCAAAAAAAATAATCATGGAAGAATATCACTACAATAAAAACCACATGTTTTAGGAAATAAAAAGAACATAACAATGTTAATAAGTGGAAATCACATAAGGCCATAACAATTCCATCCCCCTTTCCCCACCACATGGTCAAAATTGAGGCACTATAACAACCCATAAACATCCTACTTCTTGTTCATGGTTAAAAAAATGTGTAGAATATTAATCATTATGGAAGGATAATTAGACACCCATTTCCATAATTTTTCATCTTTTTAGAATATTCCTCCCAAGTCATAATATGAACCATTTTCTGTTAAATTTCACAAGAATGGGAAAAAAATTCTATTCCAACAGCTCTCACAAAAAATGTTTTTATATGAATGTCTAAAATGATGTCTACCAAAAATAATATTGAGATTATAGATTTATTCAAGCATAATAACCTCTAATTTTATTCTAGGAAACAATTAAATCGACATAAAATATCATGAAAAATGTCAAATCATAGAACATGTGCATGAATTGAGGAGAAATAACATCCAAACTTAATAGAAAACACCAATATCAACAATCTAACTATGGGTACATAGGTTTCCCCTCAAAGATGGGTTTTCTAATCCCCATGAACATGATAATTTCTAGGGAATTAATTTTATGTTATCATATTTTCCATTCACAAATAGTAAGACAAAAACTCCCATTTGATACTAATTTTTAACATTCTAACTTATGTGCCACTAACCGGTTCCATGAGATGGATGATGAAATGTCATCAAGTATGCTTCCCTTTATTTCATATGATTATGACTAGAATCAGGGGTCTAATATTTATCATGGGGAAACTATAAAATCATTTTCAATGTATAACAACAACAGAATTAGTAAAACCAATATGAGCTATATAAAAATAAATAGATTATATGAGTAAAACGTTATAATAAAAATAGGAATACAATATCCAAACTAAAACAATATTTATTTGATGAAAAGATCACTTTCATGGGTCTAATAAAAAAATATAATACATACACACTAATAACACCATGAGGGTCCTGACACTTATCTGGTTCCTTTAACCATGCTTCTTCCTGAATCAGTCATCTACTAAAAGCATTTTTCCCTTATCTTGGTTGCAAATATGAATTCTCTTCAGGTACCAATCAAGAATCCTGATTATGTTGTGAGTAAAACATAGTAAGATACCACCGAAAAAGTCTAAAATAATATCCATTCAATAATAATGTATTGATTTGTATAAATAATAATGTACAAGTAGTATGGTAAATAGTCTATATTTCAAATTATTCCTTATTTAACCATATAAACCCCTCGGATCTTGTAGATACCCAAATCGTGACGTACATGGACATTACATTACTTTTGAGAAATACTTAATACATTACAAAAATAGACACCCAAGGACTGTAATAGTTTAGTATCTTTGGAAACTCAGAACATAATCTTCTAATCATGGTAAAAGACCTTCAACATCTCCTATAAAGATCTTACTTTTTTTCTTACCAAAAAACAGTCTTTATATCATGGGTAAAAGAAAACATAAAAAGGTTGAGAGGAAATTCTCAGTAAGGGTAAAATGAGGAATATAAAACAACCCATTATCATTTGAACGTAATAACATGAACATAAAACAAAAAAAATCATGAGTAATGACATAAATCTTGATGGTACATAAGGTATAGATCATATAGGAAAATTAATCATGATAAAATAGCATGGGAATAAAACATTTAATTATGGAAACCATTAATCACATGATATGATTTCCATAGTATCCAAGGCATTGCAGCCAAGACCATCATAGTGGACAATGTCCATTACTGAATTGGGTTTACCTGCCGTTCCAGCCCTGTATTACTTTACTAGATTTTTGTGCCATTACATCCATGTCTATATCATGAGATATAAATCATTACCAAATGCATTTGAGGGAGATATAGGTCCCCCCATCTCATAATGAAATCATTCTTACGTGTGCCACAACATAAACATAAATCATTTATCATAACCCAACGAATAAAATGGGTTTCACAAAATCAACCCATCATAACATAATCCATATAAAACAAATGGATTTCATTTCATCATAAGAAAATTGAAACTATATAAATAATAAATATATTATACTTGAAACATACACATATGAAATAATGTCATCTTTGATGGAAAATGGTTTTGATAAAACACATGAAATGAATTCTGGAGGAAAATATACTTTCTTCTTCAAAATCAATTTCTTTTCCCAAAATGCCATGCAATTTTAAAAGATAAATATTTTTTTGAAAATATTCATGAAATATTATAGAATAAGATTCATGAAAATATGGAGTTATGAAACAGTAAAAATCTGTTCATTCCGTATAAGTTAAAAAACATTATCCTCGTACTTTTAACGGAAAAGTAAAAAAGTACCACATATGATAAACAAAAGAAATATTCCTTTCATAACACAAAGTAATAGTCAAATAGGGGGAAACATGACTTTAAAAATACATGTAATAATATTAAACACTTTGTGGAAATCATTTTTATGGACATGGATGAAAAATATAACCCCAGTAAATACTTATGTTTAAGTAATCTCGGATAAAAATGAGATTTCAAATTTATCCCTTACCATTTATAATCGGTGAAATCATATGTGTAATAAAATAAGGAAAATAAAATGCATATTTATCTATCATATACTTCATTATAAAAATAACAAAACATTCATGGGAAGCATAAACACCATACAAAATAAATAGGTGCTGATTAAGGCATATGACTCACAGAAATAAAAGTGAGACGAAATAATCCATTACCATAGATCCGATATGCATAATACGTATCTAAACCTCATGTATAATGATTTCAATAATTTCATTGACATAATACATAATCATATTAATTTTCATGATATCATATATGGTTCACTTATAACTTTGTATTACATATTCTTTTTGAAAATTCCAGGTAAAAGTAGCATTTTGGGTAAAACCATTTCATTTATCGTACTTGTTTCGACTTGTTGTTCTTAATTATATCCTTATTTTCTTAATTCCAGAATTTAAAACATTATTTATATAGAATATATATTCATCATATAAATATATATGATATATCGGTAAATGGAATGCAATACATCGTTCATGGAGATGGTAAGTGATACATACACATGAACGATGTTTTCTTTTCCTTATTGAACTGAAATGAATTAAGTAAATGAAACATATATGTACATAAATCCAATATAATTTTTATGTAATACCTTTCATGATTATTTATTATAAATACTTTATAATCATACATGAATGGTTAATCAAGGAAAATGAATCTCATCGCGTTCGTGGAGACGGTAGTCTGTACGTACGCACGAGGGATGATATAATTCTTTTGATATTAAAATCGTGTATAATTGGATGATATATCATATATAAATAATCATAATTATGTTATATTTTTCATTTATATCATTTATAATCATTATTATACCCATCCAAATGATGAAATGATTGAATAACATACTACACCGCGACGTGGAGACGGTACGTTGTACATACGCACGTGTGGTGACTTTTTCATTCATAGGATGGATTAAATCTCTAATATGGTTGTAAGATTTTGATAAAAACATCAAAGTATATATAAGATACTGGATTTATTATTTTAGAATGGAAAAAACAAAAAAGTATGGAGTGGAAGTAGAAAGGAACTTGAAGTAGGTGGTGAAATATTTACCTCTTCTTCGGGTTATTTCTTTTGATTTTATCAAAAGGGATTCTTACGTTATATTTATGACTTAAGTAAGGCCTTTAGGATGAAGGGAGGACAGTTGAGAGGGTATTTGGGCTGGGTTTGGACGAGAAAAATGGCTTTTCGATGTGTGAATTATAGAGAAGGGGGAGTCCCCTTTTATAAGAGGGGTGATGGGAACCTTAGGAAAAGCTGAAAATATTATTATATAATAAATTAATATTGGGTTTATAATTGCTCCAAAGTGACGTATTTTGTATCTAGGGTGGGGATGGGTCGCAATCCTATAAACCAATAGGTTTTAGACAAGATTAGGTTACCATTGTAACCTTATCATTTAGATTTATCTCTAAGTTAAATAATTTAACTTTTACGGTGTCTTCTTGTATTCTTACACTATATGGTTAATAAACTTACTATAAAAAGCCAATCGAACCCTAATTGGGTCATTAATGTCAAATATATTATTATATAAGTCTTTCTATTAACCATAGATTTTTAGGACAATTATATATAATAATAATATAATATTTGTTTTAAAAACTCTTTTATGTCAATTTGGACACTATTTTGGATTTTGTTTTCGATAAATTCATAACATCATTATTAATTAGAGATTAATTCATCTAATTAAACCTAATATGTTATATTAACCTAGAAAATTAGTGTAATTCATAAAAAGTTTAAATTATATTTATTTGTGTATTTATAATATCAATTATGTCAATATTTCTTTAATAAGGTAATTACTGCATCATCATTGTCTCATAAATAAATTAAATTATTTAATGTATAAAAAATATAAATAATATACCATTATATAAGAAATTTTTTTATCTTTCTAATGAATATTTAGAGTCGAATTTATCTTATGAATAAATCTATATTAGAAATTGTTTTAGTTATTATACTTTGATTTTAACTCTTTTAACTCATCTTTAAATAAAATAATAATAAGTTTTCTAATTTAATACAATTGGACCAAAGAGGTTCATATTTTATTCATAGGGTTGATTATTGTCTAATTATACTTATATAATAGAAATAGGACATGTGTTAGTGTAATAATAAATTCATTTTTACCCTTAATTACCCGAATTACTTTTAACCGTGGTAAATAAAAGATAAAAGTTACTATTCACAAAAAAAATTATTTTTATCTTATTGAACCAAAGTTTACTCCTTACTATTAACTGTGTCTCTCTAATTTTCGATATTCAACTCACAGATGTGGTAAAATTATGTTTTATATAAATTTGAAAAATTTTCTAGGAGGTGGGTAAAAGTCGGTAAAAAGTTCATTAAAAATTTTAAATATCTAAAATTATTATAAAAGGATTCAGTGAATTAAATTGATCATATATATGTATTATATATCTATTTTGACCTAAAATAAATTTAAATAAAAATTATTTTTTAACTAATAACTCAGTGATTTCACTATTCATCAAAAATTGCAAGTTTTCAGAAAAATACCAAAAATACACCCTAGGCTAATTTTGATATTCTGAATCCAAAAATGAAGTCCATTTTGAATGATAAAATTTATAACATTTCAAAAAGTGGGTATCACTATTCATAATGGCTAGTTTATAAAAATATTTAATAAAATATCTTTGTTTAGTGAAACTCAGTATTGCGTACAACACACACTATCGAGGAAGGTCGTGATTGCGTGTAATGCAAGCCAAGTCAGGGTTGCTCTTAGTGAAAGATTCATTTATTGTTGAATATAACATAATCCAAACATATTTAATTTATACATTTAATATATATATATATATACAGTCAATGTTGTTTAGAATAACTTCTATCATACGAACTTGATATTTTGTGAAACACGATCCAAGAATAGTGTTGTGTATACTGCAAGCTAATACAATGTTGCGTATAGCGCAGTATAATATTGATGTAGCATAAAACACAAGATATCAAATAAATTAAAAATAATACTTCTCATAAAATCTCGGGGTGTTACATTATACCTACCTTAAAATGAATTCGGCCCTTAAAATTCATGGGGGATATAAATGGTTTTCTACTTGAAAGTTTTTTTCAAAGAAATACACATCTTAAAAATGAATATGAAAATATCATTTTATAAAGGAACGTTAGAAACATAATGGACACCCAAAGTAACTCATCACTAGTATTCCACATAAAATAACATAGGTGAAAATATGGACATGGAAGAGAAATCTAACCATCATGTTTTGATAGATAGTGATAGAAAACATGTCTATGAAAAAGCCAACAATCACAAATCCATAAATTTGTAATGATCTAACATACAATATGATTCATTGGATATGAGGCTACTATGACAACTTTTTTTGTTTTCAATATCATTTACCTAATGTTGATGAATTAAAAGAAATACTTACTTGATTTTGGTATAATCTTAACGTTCTTCATTCCATAACAATTTCCACTTAATATCTTAACGAAATGAAGTTTAGTTTGACATTCGCGAGTTCTAGTAGATCATGCAAGAGAATTATGGGTCATTCCATATTTCTCAAACAAAAGTTTAGCGAAATTTACCAAATATACATAAGTTCATCTGTGGTGAGGTTAATCGTATATGATTCCAAAAATTTACTTATACTTTATCAATTAATAAAATAAAACTAGTTTCTACTAACCAGGGACTTTCTGTAGGCCAGAGGTAGTCAATAAAGGCCTTTCACACTTTGTTTGTGGGTTCGATTCCCACAACCTTGTCCTATATGACCGGTTGTCGCATATCCTACAGGTTGTCCTTTTTCTAAAACTATACTATTATAACATTCCAGAAATAATATCAACAAAAGGTCCTATCCTTAACCAATATTATCTTATGTCCAATATAATCTATTTCAAATCTTTAGCCTTATCCAAAATACATCTATCCAAAGGTCATAGAATAAAGACAACGATTACTAGAAATGTCATCAACCAAGCATGTGAATACCATCATTTATCCCCCATATATCATACGATATTACTTGTCTGTTACATTCCAAATATGTGAATACCTTAATCATGTATTCTATTGAAACATGAATTACCATATAACCTTAGTGAAAACATGAATGTTGTCAAAAGTTAACTCTTTCCACATACCAAAATCCCAAAATTTCTATATACTCAAACCATGATATCACTTTGTCCTTATATCAGTCCTGAGATCATGAATACTATGAAACATTTAATTTTCTCCTTAGCCCTTAATTATGCGCATATCATCTGATTTCCAAAAATATTTCATTCACTTTTCATGGTTACCAGTACCATTCAACTTATTCATTCAGATATATTAGGGAAACAATAGTGTAACAATCCTTATATGATTTAGTATTCCACAGTACCATACATTAATCTTGATAAACTTGGAATCATTCCACTACCTTCATTAACCATTGACCTAGCTTCAAAAATTCATTCATCTGATATATCATTTGTATTCTCTTCATCATCATCAGCATAAATACTACACATATGACTATGTTGATTCCCTTTACGAGACTTTCCCTTAGGGCATTGGTTTGCACAATTCCTTTACATTCCACATTAAAAACATTTAACCATTATTGTTGTCTTAGAAATACCAATTATCCTTGTCCATGGAGTTAACTGAACCTTTTCCTTTGAAATTACTAGCTTTGAGTCCTTCGTTTCCACACCAAAATCATCATCCAGTTCCTTTGAAACATTCTCCATGATGCCTCTTCCAACGTGATTTACATGAGGTAAATTGAACATTCTTTCCTACATGATCATTATGAAAATTCATATTTCTCTTATTAGCTGAGTTAGGAATCTTACCAAAGTTGATATTATTGATCATATTATGAGATTGAATATTAGGCATAATAAAAATGATTGGACATACAAATATCATTTCATTTGGTTTCTCGTAAAGAATATATTTCCATTGTCCATCATATTCTCCATTAACACGAATCCTCATGTTTCATTCCATTTCTTAAAACCCAAAAAAAATAGTTTGAGAGGCAAAACTCATACTAGAAGAACAACATAATCAACAGGGAGTACATTAAATATATAACATCTTAGGTTTAATTATAAGATCGTTACAGTAATTTTAGGACTATAACATATACTTATACTTAACCATAGGGACATCCCTAGACATACCTTATAAATATTTCTAGGGATCTCACTAAAGTTTTCGCATCCTATTTTTCCAAGGTAAACTAAATCTTTACTCTGATACCTATTGTAGAGAACCAAATCTTGACATACAAGGGAATTACATTACTTTTTAGGAATAATAAATACATAACAAAAACAAACACCCAAGGACCGTATTAGTTTATTGCCTTTGGATACTCGGAAAAGAATCTTCTAATCACAGTGAAAGATCATCAACATCACCCATAATGATCTTCCCTTTTTTGTTACCTAAAAACTCCATTTATATCCTTGGGAAAATATAACATAAAATGGGTGAGCTCAAATTCTTAGTAAGTTTAAACAAGTAGAACGTAAAACAATCCATAAACATTTGTACGTCATAACATGACCATAAAAAAACAAAATCATGAGTAATGACATAAATCATGATTGTACATAAGGCATAGATAATAATGAAACATTAATCATGATAAAATAGCATGGGAATAAAATATGTAATTGTGGAAACCATTAAACACATGATAGGATTTCCATAGTAGCCATGGAATTTCTGCCAAGACCATAATAGTGGGCAAAGTCCATTACTAAATCGGGTTTACCTGTCCTTCCATCCCTGTATTACTGTAATGGATTTACTTGTCGTTACATCCATGTCTATCTCATGAGATATAAAAAATTACCCAATGCATTGGAGGGAAATATAGGTCCCACACATTTCATAATAAAATCATTCTTATGTGTGCCACAACATAAACATAAATCATTCTTCACAACCCAAAGAATAAAATGGGTTTCATAAACATCATCCCATCATATCATATTCCATATAAAAAATTGGATATCATTTCATCATAAGAAAACTGAAACCATAAAAATCATATAGATATTATACTTGAAATATACACATATGAAAAAATGTCATCTTAGATGTATATGGAATTGATAAAACACTTGAAATGAATTCTTGAGGAAAATATCCTTTCTTCTTCAAAATCATTTTCTTTTCACAAAATGACATGAAATTTTAAAAGAAACAGATTTTTTTGAAAATAGATACGAAATCATATAGATTAAGCTTCATGAATATAAGACGTTATGGAACTGTAAATATCTGTTCATGCCGTATAAGTTAAAAAAACATTCTTCTCTGACTTTTAACAGAAAAGTGGAAAAGTACCACATATTGTAAACAAAAGAAAGAATAATTCTATAACACAAAGTAAAAGTCAAAGAGGGGAAAACATGAATTCAAAAATACATGGAATAATATTAAACACTTTATGAAAAACATTTTTATGGACATGGATGAAAAATATAACCCCAGTAAATACTTACGTATAAGCAATCTCAGAGAAAAATGAGATTGCAAAATTATCCCTTACTATTTATAATCAGTGAAATCATACTTGTCATAAAATAAGGAAAATTACATGAATATGTAAGTATCATATGCTTCATAATAAAAATAATAAAGCATTCATGGGATGAATAAACACCATAAAAAAGAAATAGGTGGTGATTACGGCATATGTCTCACAGAAATAAAAGTGAGATGAAATAATCTCTTACCATAGATCTGATATGCTTAGTATATATTTGAACCTCCTGTATAATGATTTAAATAATTTCATTGACTTATTACAGAATCATATTCATTGTTATGATATCATATATGGTTCACTTATGACTTTATAATACCTGTTCTTTTCTAAATTTCAGGTTAAAGCAGCGTTTTGGGTTAAATCGTTTCATTTATCGTACTATTTCGACTTTTTGTTCTTTCTTATATCCTGATTTACATAATTACATAATGTAAAACATGATTTATATATAAAATATATTCATCATAAAAATATATATGATAGGTCGATAAAGAAAATGAAATACACCATTCATGGAGACGGTATGTCGTACATACACATGAACATTGTTTTTGTATACCTATTTAATTGAATAGAATTAAGTAAATTTAACATATATGTAAAAAAATAAAGTATCATTATTATGTAATATCATTAATTATTATTTATTATACATACATTATAATCAGACATGAATGGTTAATCATGGAAAATGAATCTCATCGCGTTCGTGGAGATGGTAGTCTGTACGTACGCATGAGCTATGTTATCATTCTTTTGATATTAAAATCGTGTATAATTGGATGATATATCATATATAAAGAATCATAATAATGTTATATTTATCATTTTTATCATTTATACTAATTATTATACCCATCCAAATGATGAAATGGTTGAATAACAAACAACACAATGACGTGGAGACGACAAGCTGTACATACGCACGTGTGGTGACTTTTTGATTCATAAGATGGATAAAATAACTAATATGGTTGTACAGTTTTTATAATAACATCACATAATATATAAGATACTAGAGTTATTATTTTATAATGGATACAACAAAGAATGAAGAAGTGGATGAAGAAAGGAACATGAAATATGTGGTGAGATATTTACATCTTCATCGGGTTATTCCTTTGGACTTGATCAAAAGTGGTACTTAGGTTGGATTTATGACTTAATGAAGGAATATAAGACTAAGTGAGGATAGTTGAAAGGGTATTTGGTTAGGGTTTGACTGAGTCAAATGGATATTGTAGGTGTGAATTAGAGAAAGTGGGAGTGCCCCTTTATAAGAGGGGTAAGGGGCACCTTAGGAAAAAACATAAAATATTATTTTATAATAAATTCTTATTTGGTTTATAATGGATCCAAAGTGACTTATCTAGAGAATATTGTGGGTATGGGTCTATATCCTCTCAAAAAATAGGTTTTAGACAAGTTTAGGATACCATTTTAACCTTATCATTTATATTTACCTCTATGTTAATTAATTTATTTTTACCGTGTCTTCTTGTATTCTTACACTATATGGTTAATAGACGTACTCTAAACTGCCAATAGAACCATAATTGGTTCATTAATGACATATATATTATTATATAAATATTTTTTCCAAACCTTATAATTTTAGGAAAATTATATCAATTAATAATATAATATTTGTTTTAAAAACTCTTTTATGTCAATTTTGACAATATTTGGTATTTTGTTTTCTCTAAATTTATAACATCATTATTACTTCAAAAACAATTCATATAACAAACCCTAATATGTTATATTAATCTATAAAATTATATTATTACATAAAAATAATCATATTACATTTATTTGGATATTAATAATATCAATTATGATAATATTTCATTAATAAGGTAATTATTGCATCATCACTGTGTCATAAATAAATTAAATTATATAATGTCAAAAAAATATAAATAAAATACCATTGTGTAGGAAATATATTAATATTTCTAATTAATATTTATAGTCAGATTAATCTAATGTATAACTCAATATTAAAAATGTTTTAGTTATTAAACATTGATTTTAACTCTTTTAACTCTTCTTTTTGTAAAATAATAATAAGTAAACTAATCTAATCCATGTGGACCGAAAAAGTTATTATTTTATTCCTAAGGTTTTTTTTGGTCTAAATATACTTATACAATAGAATTAAGACATGTGTTAGGATAATAATAATAATATCATTTTAACCAAAATTAAGCTATTTAATTTTCATCGTGGTAAATAAAAGTAAAAAGTTATTATTCATCAAAAATTATTTTTATCTTATTGAACCAAATTTTACTCCCTGATATTAACCATGTCTCGTGGAATTTTGAAATTAAACTCATATAAGTGATAAAATTATGTTTTATGTAATATTTTCAAATTCTCCTAGGAGGTGGCTAAAAACGGTAAAAAGATCAATAAAAATTTTATATATCTAAAATTATTATAAAATGAATCCAATGAATTAAATTGAACTTATATAGTTATTATGTATCTATTTTGACCTAAAATAAATTTAAATAAATTTAAATTATTATAGAAATAAAAATTCGGCTTTAACTATTAACTCATTGTATTCACTTTTCATCAAAAATTGAATGTTTTTAGAAAAATACCAAAAATTCAGCGTAGGCTAATTTTGATATTCAGAATGAAAAAATGTAGTCCATTTACAAATATAAAATTTATAAAATTTCAAAAAGTGGGTATTACTATTCATAACGGATAGTTGATATAATATTTTCATAACATAATGTTGTTTAGTGAAACTCGACATTGCGTACAACACACACTATCGAGGAAGGTCACAATTGCGTGTAATGCAAGCCAAGTCAGGGTTGCGTGTAGTTAAAGATTCCTTTGTTGTTGCGTATAACAAAATCCAACCATATTTCATTTATACATTAAATAAATATATAAATATATGTATATATATATAAACACACATTCAATGTCGCGTGGTATAAATTCTATCAAAAAAACTTTAAATTTTGTGTAACACGATCCAAGAACAGTGTTGCGTATACTGCAAGCTAATATAGTGTTGCGTATAACCCAAGATAATCTCTATGTACCATATAACACAATACATCAAATAAACTAAAAATAATTCTTCTCATAAAATCATTGGGTGTTACAGTTCTTGAGGACACTGCCTTATCAATAGATGCCTTGTCCCTTTATAGAGATTAAACTATACTGAAGTTATATCAAATATCATAATGAAATTGTTATCATTCAGTATATGAATTAAATTCATATTATGACCAATTGGGAGTATTATCCTATGACAGCATTTTGGGCCTAAACTACAATGTCTACAACCATGTTCATATTTAAGGATTCATTATAGGTCCTATGGAACATTTACCACAATGAGATTTTTTAGAATCATTCCATGTCCAACACACCACTATCAATCATTCATATATGATACTTCATAAAATCATTCCTTATCTCAAACATATATATCACAAAACCAGATGTATCACAACCTCACACATATCACAATTTCATAAATACCAAGGGTAAGCATCATAACCAATATTTTAAAACATTCTAAATATGGGGTACTAAATAAAATATCCAATAAATCATGGACAATATTATTAATCACATGGATTAATATGTCCAATTCTATATTAGTCCATTTATCAACATTAAATTATCTATCATGTTAGATAATTTTGGCTAAGATACACTTCTCATAATCCACATTGTCAATTAATCCATAATCACATCAAATGACTTATTACACAATCCAATTATAGCATCAATATAAAAATAAAAATATTACATTATTTAATTAAACTAATAATTAATCAAATTACACAATTAAAAATTTATAAAATTTTACCAAAATCATTATCACATGGAAATAAAATGAAATAAATTCAATAATCAAGGAGATTTCTAAATAATGAAAACTTCAATTTCATAATTACATACATGTAATGAAATCATGATGATTGTATTTTGAATTTATACCGCTAAAATAAAAATTTATTATGAGTGCTTTCTAATGGGAATCTCCAATTGAAGTGGAAAAATCAAGATTAAGATGAGGAAATATATCCAGTTCCAAAACCTAGGCGGATGATCAATAGAATAAATATCTATCAAACCTATATATATATCCATTCAAAATGAAAGAATTCCATCCCCTTTTTTTCTAGAAAGAAAGATGTAAACGAGAAGAAACCACAACTGATGACAATATCATACTGAGAGAGGTTCATATCATATATATGAGATTCAATTCCTTATTACTAGATGTCATAATTCCATGGAATCCATCTCGAAACACCAAAAAATATGAGATTTTGTTTGGAGTCAATCTAGGGGTTTTCGAGTAACAAGATTGATGAATATAATATATTAAATGAATTTTAAAAAAATTAAACTTCATTGAATGGTTTCCAATGAATTTGTTAAAAGGTTTCCAAATATTTTCCCCAAACCAAGATTATATCCCCTTTTGTGTTTAAATTTATTCTTAATAGGGAGAACATTTTGAAGAACCATGTTTCAATCCTGCAATCACTATTTGTATGGGGTTTCACAGTTCTATGGGCTAATATTCACGGTTTGGTAAAAACATGTGACAACCTTTCACATCCCATAACCCTTCAAAAAATGTACAAATTTCTCCCAAATTCACCCAAGATAAATCTGAAACAAAATATACGAAGAACAACACAAACAATTACATTAAAATGTGCTCAAGACATCTCCAGAAAAGGTCTATTTCATACAATGTAATAAGAATCACCATTTTTAATTTGATATCAATATTTATCAGATGAAACATCATTATCTCATAATAAGTAATTTATATAATTTTAGGCACCATAGATAATCACATTCAAAAAACAAATTAAAAATACATTTAATTACGATAACAAAATAATGTAATCAAAAAAATGTCATTAACCATTGAAATGGAGGGCTAAAATGGGGGGTCAAAAATCATATATTCTATATCAAGATCACATGTGAACACTAATGGGGCTCAACCCATTGAATAATCTACATTATTATAATTCAATATCTATAATGGTGAAAATCCTTTAGAATAAGCTGTATTGGTCCAACCTAGTTTATATAATGCTCAAGAACTCCATCTTCATTTAAACAAAATCATCATAAATGCGTTTTAAATATTATTTTGAAGACATCATAATCAATTCTAATTAAGATTAAACTATATAAGGGAAATTGGTTTAATAAAATTTTCTTTGACATATAACGGATGCATAGAAAAGGAATGAGTTTCATAACAACCACATTGATGAAATCACAATCTATCAAAATAATGAATGATGATGGTTTCAATAAAAATTATCCCCAGTGGAGGAAAAGTAACATCATGTGCATCTTACACTAATGAGTTATATTACCATTAAAATATCATTAAAATTAATTTCTAGGAACATATAATATTCATTTCAAAAATCAATATTAATAACTAAAAATATTTGGAAAATAATTTTCTTTGAAAACATCAAGGAAAACATATAATGGACATTTTAAATTTTCATTAAAAAATTTTAAGATTTTTTTTAAAATATTATTTCCCAAGAAAATGATATTAAAATAAATTTTTTAAAATTAGAAATTTTTTTAGAAAAAATTGGTTTTACAGAAAAGAGACATTTGACTAAATATAAAAATGAGGTCAGATTTTATTAATATATGTTATAAAATATTTTAACTAATAAAGATTGGTAAAAATTCAATACTTAATAGGAATTAACATGATAAACTATGTGATAATAATAGCCATGATAATTATTAGAACTGGACATCATAGACATAATCTTATACAATCCTGATAAATGGTGAGATTGTAACAAACTTCTCTTAAAAATATGGTAACATTGATTCCAAATCCCCCTAAAATAGTATTCACAAATATAACTTTTAATATATTGAAAATAATTATATTCATGTTATATCATGTCAATGGGTCATTACATACTTCTTAAAATGATACAGGTTTTATCATAACATATGTCACAAAGAATGAAAAATTGCGAAAATATTCCCTTAACACATTGGTAACTTTGAAACCGAAAACCCATTGAACATGATATGATCAAATAAAAACATAAATCCTATTTGATTTAGGTATATGATTAAAAATATATAATTTTTTTAGTATATACACCACATAATAAAAATAAGCGGTGAATGTTTCTTATATTTCATAAATATAAATGTGAGACTAGAAAAAAACTTAGCTGTGGTATAATTTGACATTCTTGTCCTTTATCTTCATGAATAATAAATGAATATAATTTTTAACTTTTATTTATAAAATTTAACAATTTTTATTAAAATTAATTCAATTATAGACATTATATATATAATTACACAATCCATTCAGTTAATGTAGTATGTTTTGACCATATTTGACTTATATGTCCAAAATAACATTGGTAGGTCGACTAAGGTAAAAGAAGGCATTATTTATACATATAATGAATAATAATAATGAAATAATAATAATTTTTAAAAATAAATTAATCTTTTTAATTCAATCAAAATAAATTTTTATGAAAAATGAAATAACTATAAAATCAAGGTGACGATAGGTCACATGTACCCATTAGTTATGAATCAATTTTTCAATGATCATTATAGAATGAATGTGAGAAAAATATATATTTATTTAAGGTTAATTAAATATTAAATATTTTATAATTTAATTATATATAATTATATATATCTTGTGGGGTAAACAGAATCACATTGCTTCGAGGAGTTGATAGTCCATACATCAATGAATGATGATGTCACTTTTTATGTGTTTAAAAAATGTAATAAAGAAAATTATATAATATTTTTATTGAAATGAAATTATTTAATGAAATTATAATTATGTAATTTTTTTATTATATATTTACTATATTTATACTTGTTAATTTCTTTGTATCATGTTACTGATGAACACTTTTCATCCCAATGTGAGTAGTTGTCTATCATAAACATGATAAATGATATCATATCACATTTTTTATGAAATATAATTAAGTTTATTTATGATATACATAAAAATTTATTATTATTTATTAAATATCATAAATATCATATAAAACCTGTATTTCCATAATTAGGCCCAACCATTAGAGGTGGTAAACTAACAAAAAAACATCATTTCACGAGGTGGTATTCCTCCATACACACATATGATGATTTTATAACACATTTGATGGAAGTTTGTGTTGGAGTATGCAATAAAATAAAAATAAATAAATATAACCACATATGGGATACTAAGGATATTAAATAATCATCTATTAAGATTATGTGAAGGTGTGATGAATGAAATAAAAGTGAAATGCTTGTTAGAGGATATTAACTCTTCTTAGGGTATCTCCTTTTTGTTCTCACCGATGTAATTTGTTGGAAGGATTTTTAAAAACAGTAATGTTTCTAGGATAAGGTTATAATATTCGGTCAGTTACTTGGGTATATTTTTTAGACAAATTTCTTAGGAGGGGTAAATAATTGGTGATACATATAGTTATTTTTGTGAGTAGTAGGAGTTACATTCTTATAAATACAAAAAGCTAATCACTATTAATAGGTATCCATTTCTATATGGGCCTAAAGAAATGATAATTACTGGAGAGTATAGATGATTTGCTTTATAAATACCAATAACACAACCAAATTTAATTTTTCATCATTTTATTCCAATGTATTTTTCATTACTCAATTTTATGATTATTGTTTTTACTTAGGTAACTAATATATTATTTATTTACATAGTTAATTTATACTTTAAGAGTAAAATAAAAAAATTATTATTTAACATATCCCAATGAATTCTAAATATTAATACCAATTAATTAACTAAAATCCCAAGTGCGTGTAAAAATAAATTTAATAAAACGGCATGTAACGCATAAACCCCCAATTTGTCCTTAATCAAATTAATTGATTTTAACTACTTTCACTAATCACATTGTTCAAAAATTAAGTGGTGAAATTTATAAATTATAAATTATTATTATTAAAAATAAATTATTCATATTTCCCAACTCAAATATGTTAAATAGAAAAGTTTAATTTAAAAATAACCTCATAGGCACGATGAAAAATTGGTTTTTTATGTTATTATGTTCAAAAGTGTATTCATATTTTATAACTAAATTAAAAATAAAAAACACAATTATGACCAAAATTAAATTAATATATTAATATATGCTCAAATTTATATGTGAAAAAATTTTATAATATAAGTTAAAATAATAATCTATTTCGAAGAAAAGTCTTTTTTTTTATTTTCTATTATTCACCATTCATCAAGAAAATGATGGTTTTCAAATGTAAAACAATAATTCACAATATGATAAATTTGAAAATACTGTATCTAAAATGAAATTAAATATGGAAAAATAATATTTATAATATATTTAAAATTTATTTTAAAAAAGTGTCTTCTATTAATATGAGGAAATGAATCTTATTATAAATGTACAAAATTATATGCATAAAATTGGATTTGATCAAATTTTACATCTATAGAACATATTGGATGAATTTCAAAACATTATATTTACTTTACAAAATATAAATTTCACTAAATCATTTACTAATAGAGATTTTATAATTTATTAAGATAAAATGACTCTGTGGGAATGAAAATAGTTTCTCTTAAAAACATATCATTTATATTAAATTTGTTTTTAGTTTCATATATAATTAATGTACCACTACAGAATTCAATATGTAAAAAAATTGTAAAGTGTATTTTCATTATTCTATTAATCTTATTCATTTTCACAAATAGGATAGATCAGTAATATGGTAATTAGTAATATTAACAGTATATTGTTCTCCAGTACGACTTGAACTTCTGTGTATCACAATTTATTGAAGAAACTCAGTGTTGCATACAAGCATCCTGACAATCGTATTGCATACAACAAATGATATAAAATGAATTTCATATTACCTAAGATATCAATGAATTCAAATTTATAAGAACAAATATATTTTCTAAAATACAAGGATGTTACACATAGCATAGAACTTCTTCAAGGTACAGTACAATAAATTTGTTCTTTATTCTATTTGAATATTTTGAGTCTAGTAAACCAATAACTAAAGTTTGATAAAACAAAGTGGATCATCTACCTAGTGTTGAACTCATTTAGGGAAAATTTCGGAAAATTCCATGAATAATTTTGTGGTATATTGAATAATCATCTACTATCACGTTATTTTTGATGGGTGGGGACCCATGACATCGATTCCACACATATTGGAGGGATATGAAAATTTGTTGTTGTGGAACATGTAATGTGTATGATGCATGAGGTTTGTATTAACATGGAATGTGTGACACATTATTTTCATTTCAATTAATCCATAAAACATGGTGGGAAAACATAAACCAACAGTTATAACATATTTGGATATTTTAATGAAAAATTATATTAACCTTATGAACTATAATAAAACCATTATAGGACATGGAATATTCTTATCACCATAAATAATGGAGGAGGATTCCATCAAATAATTTAGTGTAGTAGACTTTATCAATTTTTTGGAAATAATAGTGGATGAATTTTAATAGCATTATGAATATTTTCTACCACTCATAATGGTATGATGGAAATATTCCATGTTGAAATTACTCACACAATAAAATCAAATTAATAGATGAATCCTTAATTATATGGATGGTTAAGGTATTTATTTTAATATATGGTTCTATGATTATTCATTTCTTGATATTATATATCAAGGGTGTGGGTGATCACCCAATGATGTCACATTATAATGATCATATACTATTAACCCTAATTATTAGTGAATATGGGTATTTTTTCTTGGGATTCATCCTAATCATTATAATATTATGATATATGAGTCAATGTTATCTTAGAAAGAAATTTGAAAATCAACAATGGTGACTAGTTGAGAAATTGACTGAGGTCATGCTTCCTAATATCGTAATCACTATATAATTACATGATCCATACATCAATGTATAGAATTATTTTCATCCAAGGTACCATGATATAAGTGACCCATTCGAGTCCATTATTGAGGGATTTATATCTTCACTAAATTTTTGTGGACCCCAATGAATGTATGATCATATATGGAATAGGTCTTTTGAGGAGGTGTCAAGGAGAACACTGGGATTCCATATTTTTTTAGGGTAATTAATCATATTCTCGATCCGTAATTTGGTGGTACAATCAAGGTGAACTACATATTATATAATTGAATAATAAAAGGAGGTATTAAATACTTGGGGAAACTCAAAATATCTAGAAAACTACTTAGATATAATTTAAATGAATAGAGAATAATAAAATTCATGCCCATGTAAATCCCATCAATATATGAATATGATATCGAATTTAAAAATAATTACTTCCCATTTATCCTATTTTTGGGTTAGTATATAATTTAATGATTAATCATAGTAGATTAATTATACCCAATGATATAGCAGATAGTGGTAAAACATCAATATTTAAAAAATCCATGATATGGTAATTCATATAAATGGGATAACATCTGACCTTAGTGTTCAACATCCAGAGACTAATGTAATATATATTGTTATCTAAACTACCATAATTTATCTACGTTAAAAATGAGTCAAAAGATTACTCAATAAATTTCATATATTGAATGAATGGTTACCACTAGAAAGAAATCATCATAATGGGAAATATAGTCATGACTACATGTTATTGTCAAAAGTACCTTATTAGTTTTCATCTAATTAGTATGAGTGTCAAATATTTACCACCAATTAGAAAGAATTATACATTACCTCCATCATTTAGGAAAATTAATATATTGTCAATTCCATTGAAAACCTATATTCACTCACAAATTACCTGGAGGATGTATCTTAATGATTTCACTCATCATTTTGCAGTTGATTTTAATATCTCTATATCAATAACAAAATTAATGAAATTTAAAATACCTGATCCTAAATTAATATTTTAAGGGATTCATCAATATATTTTATATATTAATTATTCCATAAAAATTATCAAAATCATGGATCTAGATTTAGCAATACATGACCACTAAATATTATACATTTCCCTCTACCACTCTGCTATATTGATATAGAAGATTCATAGCCTGGTATTAGAATTATAAAACATTCAACAAAAAATAGTACATCATCGGATAATAGTTTATGCCCAATGGTTCCTTTAATATACTTTCCTAATAATATTTAATGTACAATCCATTCTATTGTACAATGATTATCTATTGATTAAGTAGAGGGAATGAATGATTAATGTCGAGTAAATTAGTTAATCAAATATATAAATTTTAAATTCATCATATGTGAATTGGTAGTTTAGTTCCAACAATACGATAAAACCTAAAATTATATCTTTATTTTTATTAAGTATTAAATTTAATCTCGTCTACTTGGGTTACTGTGATGATCCCTACTAATAATTTATTCATCTATATACACGAAAACATCATCCATGTCTGTGGAACCATAGGAAAAGTTCATTCTTATTGAAAATGTATTATATCCTTGATTTCCAAGGGAAAATCCCTAAATGTGGATGAATAATAATTTATTGATCCATATTATATCATTTTGTGAAATGAATATAAATTGTGATGTTTCTTTAAGAATCACAATGTATTGATTATATTCATTATTTGGATTCATAACACTGATAAATGTTACCTGTGACTCTTCCTTAATATTGATGTTCAATTATATAAACTCATAAATTTTCTTGAAAGATCAATTTTTAAATGAATAAGTGTATATATTTAGAACATTCTAACAAGATGTTTAGGGTCTAGTGGGATGAGACAATTGTCCGGGTGTAAGAATTTGTGATATATAATCCCCTTCCCAGGTTGGTGTAGAATCTTAATATTCATTTATCAATAATTCTATTTATAATTTCCTATGTAATGTAAAAAATAAAATTAATTACATAATCTTATTATTGGATTATTATTTATTATTTTATATTCATTATAATAATGATATTTAATTTTTCTTTTAAAAAAGAAATAGTTTTATTATTATTAGAATCATTTTCTATTACTTTGTTATTTAAAATAATCAATAAAAATTTTATAACAATAATATTAGAAAACCATACATATATTTGAAATCATCATATCAAAATTAAATTATAGTCACATTTTTTATTTTTTTAAACATTGAGCTTTTAGTGAATTGTGACAATTACTGAATTTTTTTAAAACAACCATTTATTTTATAATTTAATATAAATTTTCAAGTTTATATTAATGTAAAAAATGTATCCCTTAATTGTAAATAATTTTATTTATTACTTTTGAATCTATATTATAAGATATTTTTATTTAATTTTATTTTTTGTCTTAAAAACACTTTTATAAAAAAAATATTTCATTACATTGTTCATTGGTGTAATAAAGAAAATTATAACACTTATAGAAATTTAACCATGAAATTTTTGTTACATAATTGGAATTTTGTGGTCCATTGTTATAATTTAAATATCTTTTATTTTTGATTATCATGATTAGTAACTGAACAAATATTTATCACCGCATTAATGATGTAAAATGTAATTATTTCTAAAAGTATTGTGTTAATCCATAAAAATCACAATATAATCTATCATTAAATTATTATTGGCGTTTTATTCTTACAAGGAAATAAATGGATAAAACATTTCTTAATTTATTCCTAATTTAATTTCTAATTAATTAAATATACTTTTAAATATATAATAAAATACATAATGTGTGTATCTTTGTTTTGAAATCTATAACGATTTAATCATAAAAATAAATAGACTTTATGTTCATTTATTAATTCTAATTTCATATATAAATTAAATGTTCGACTTGGGAAATGTATTTATAAATTATAGTGATGAAATAAACACTTTAAATTCTTTGGTAGCACTGATGTAGTTCTTGTGTAGTGTAATTTCATGGACCTTCCAGGTCCATTACTTTGCCATATTATGGTGTTTGTGGTGTCATGTTGACCATTAGTGACTCAATGAGTTTTCAGAATTTCAGGATTTGACAAATGTTGGCACTGAAGGGTGTTAGTGGCCCCCATGGTTATCGGTGGAACCGACGGGTCGCCCATAGCACCAATTACCATCAGCGCTAGGGTGATGGTGCCAGGGAAATGGTGCCAAGGTGATGGTGCCGAGGTGACGGTGCCAAAATGACGATACCAGTTCACTGGTTCTAGGGAAATGGTTCTAGGGCAACAATGCCAGGGAAATAGTGACCCACCTAATAGTGAGTCTTGAACTTTTTTTTCATAACCTTCCTATTTTTCACATTCATGTATCGTTCGACTTAAAAGTATTCTAATATTCATTTCAAAGCCATTTAATCCTGGTGAAAGATGTATTAAACCACAATTATTTGTTCCACACATGGGTAATCAGAACATGTGGCCTTATCACTCGGTGTCATAATTTGTTGTGTTCTATAGTTTCACTGATTTTTCCCTTTTTGCACCATTTACAGGGAAAATAATGAGTCATTCCAGATCCATATCCCCTCACCCTTAGAGCCTAGGAGTCTTCTACATGTGGGAATTCCATAATTCTTGGTGCAATGTGAAAATACTTATTGTTGATCATACATTTTGGGTCTTCTTTAATCTCTCCTAAATGTGTATCATGTGGGGTGGGTATGATTTTTTTTCTTCACTACATGGATGAAACTAATCCTTAACAAATATAATAATTTATTTATAATGAATTAAGGGGGTGTTTGATGATGATGCTGCTATACGCTTATTTTGTAAATCATATTTTGCGAATTGTATAGGCTTATGCCCCTTGAAAATTGTGGTTTTTGGTGTTCTTTCTTGCTCATTAATGAACATCTGTTTTCATGTATGAACTTATGATTTAATGGATATAATATGGAAACTTCTTAATCAAGTAAAATCGGTTCATTAAATGGAATTACAATGAATGATAATCCTTTTTTGGCCACCCTGATTCACCAATCAGAATGATTTAACTTGATTAATGTTATGGTTAAATATAAAAACACCCTTTCTTTGTTCTATTAATAAGAGTGGTCGTTATTCTAGATTCTTGTGGGGTGACTGGGATGGGGATGGGATCCCCTGTTGTTCATTTTTTTCCTTGTGGATCTATTCTTGAATGTTGGAGATTTTTTTTGGTTCTATTACTTTGAAAGATCTCACGGATCCATTTTGTTTTCGTGACTTTACAAGTGAACCGAATGTGAATGCTTATATTTTTTTCTGTCTATTTTCTTGTTCATAGATTTTTTGACTAGTGGATGGGACTATTATTTTACCAGTAGTGAAGAATAAATTATTATTGAAACAACTTGAACATGATAACATGAATGGGTGGTGCTATAGTTCTGGCTGTTATTCTCTTGTGCATGAATGAATATTAATGAGGGTGTATGTGTAGAGGCTAGTTTCGAAACCCTTAGGTTGGGATTTGTGTTTGTTCATCTATATATATATATATTTGTTTTTTTTTTGTTTCTTAAATGCACCCCCACACACATTGAACACATCATTCTCAACACCCCCATTACATGGGGAAGGGTTTTTTTCCTAAAATTCATATGAATGGATGGTTGTTAACTTCCTTTCATCTCCCTCTCCTGGGAAGCCCATAAATCTTTGGAAAGATTGTGACGGACAGAGGTCCACAATAGCCCAAGACTCTTCGAGTAGGGTATGATGTGGTGGTTGGCCCTGGTGTGTGCAGGTAGGTATGTTTCTCTTAAGTCTTTGGGATGAGTCCCATGTGTGTTTGGTTGTGGAAGTAGTTGTTCTCGCCCCGGTGTCTGCAGGCGTGGTTATGTATGGTTGTGGTGGCCTAGTTGTCTGCTGGATGATTGCGTGGTCAGGGTGTCCTAGGTGTCTGTGGGTGTGGTTATGAATGGATGTGTCGTCCAAGGTTTCTATGGTTGGGATACATGGTTTTGGTGTCCCATAAGGTTATTGTTGGGGTGGCAGTGGGATTACAGTGAAAATGGATGGGGAGGTCTGATGTGTAGGTTGTCTTCAATAACTAGTGGGAACGAAGTGTGAAGTACCCCATATGTTGATGTGCTATTACTATTAATTTATCTAGCTTTCATTATTTGGGGAGTTTGTATTGGTGAGGCTGGGTGGATAGTTTCCTTTCTAGGTGATTTGGTTACCTCTACATTCTAATGGGACATTAGAATACCTCCCCATTTGTGCATGAGATATTTTGGGTTTCTCTACATGAGTATACTATTATACTCACCCTACATATAAAAAATAACTTTATGGTTTCTAGGAGGACCTCGGGGACCGTGTGGGTCCATACTAGCTTCGATTTATGTCAGTTTATGTTGTTATTTTCTATTCTTTTGGTACTTCTCCGTTGGAGTTATCTTATAATTTGAATGGGTATTTCATTGAACATGAATATGGGAATGTGTTTTGCCATTACTTTTACCATCATTTTTGTACTTGTTTTGGTTTTTACAATCTTTTCATTGGATCTTACTAAATAAAAAGTGTAATGCCTTCCATATTAGCAGTTATTCTATAATCTTGGTTCTAGTCACCACTCCTGGGCCTATTGACAGCAAGACTCAGGGGTCATTATCACCTTTTCAACATGAATAAGGAAGGGTATGGCAGTTTATTATACCATCCCTCATATGGATGATGCCAATATGTAAAAGAATTGTATCAGCGGTGATGGTTGAGATAAAGGATGCAACTCCAGGTTATGCACAGTGAGGATTGCTTGTGAAGTTAGGGAAATTGTTTTATTAAATCTATGTTCTTGATATGAGCTCGGTAAGACTGGCTAGCACAGAATATTTTAGGGCACCCGTGATCCGATGCAAGGACTCTAGACCTATAGAACAACCATGTGAGGCTATACTAATTTAATGATTGAGACCATATGAATGGTACATGCATCCTAATGACTTGTTTTCATGTCTGTTCTGGGTGTTTCGCGAATTTTTAGTGTATAATAGGTTGAAGAAAAATTTTAAATAAATACTCAACACTACTCAGGATTAGGAATTCATTGTTTACCTTGGATCTATGTCAGCCAGAAGATGACGAAAAGTATTGCAGGTGATCGACGCCTAGGAGTATCATTTGACTGATCATTAGAGGACTGATCATGAGGAGGAGGATGACCAGTGGCAGAAGAAGCTTAATTCCATTCAATAGTATACCCTCATGATGTATGTGGGAATCACCTATGACATGGAAATAGAATGATGACATGGGGAGTTGGTGATAGATTTCAACTTGATTTGGTCTCTAATAGAGTATTGGGTTCCAGTAGTTGTGATCCATATGTGGGGAGTGGCTCAACAGTGTCAGATGCTCTACACCGGGGTGAAGAAAGAAGCTGAGGTTTTATGAACTGACGTCGATAAGTAGTTATAAGGATAATTCCTTTCTTCTATGGTGAACACTGCGATGGGGAAAGAGATGATCTCCCTCCAGTAAAGGATTATGATGGTAAGGAAGTGGGGATAATATTTAAGGATCTCATCATTTTTTCTCCATACCTAGTTCTGGATGTGAAGTAACGTGTGAGACGTTTAGAGGTGGCACGCAGACCTTCTTTTCAGTATTTTATTACTCCAATTATTATACCAACATACCTAGAGGTTTAGAGGAAGTATGATTTGGTGTTGTGTAATCACATGATAGGAGGGGTGCCTCATGAGGGGAGCCATTTGAGCTTGTCAAATGGGAAGGTTGTAACCATCATACCTCAAGCATCAGGTCTGTCTAGGCTCTTGCTGGTGGGGAGCATGCTTCAACAGTTCATTTTTTGATCTCCGAGTCCACTCCATTTCTTTACGGGCCTAGGACATAGGATCATTATTTAGGGCAGTTGTGGGAATCTCCTTACATAGTACCCGGTCCTAGTGTTGTACAGTGGAGGATGGTAGGTTCAGTGCCCACCTCAGCAGAAACTGTTTCCAGCCAAGATTTTACAGGAGTTGTAGTAAGAACAACGACCTCCATCTCCTTAGAGAGAAAACACTATAGAAGGAGGCTTGCATTGGGGTACTCCTCAGGGACCATGACCAGGGCATGGTCTGGGAGGCAGCCAACAGTCAAGGGGCACAAGAGCAAGGAGTGGGTAGTTTCATGCCACAAAATAAGTAGTTCTCATATGGGCAGAGGTCATTCGCGGTATGATATACTTGTTTAACATTATTTCATGTTCCTTGTATGATTAGGGAGCTTCACACTCCTTTTTTGTACATGGTCTAGCCCCTTTCATGGGTCTAGAAATAGAGAGTATCTCCATACACCTTGTTCTGAATATTCTTGTTGGGTGTTAGACTAGATTGTTTGATGTTTGTACAGTGAGCAAACTGATTATTGGGTTGCATCCATCTAGTGGGGATCTCCCTCTACTGAAAATGAAACCATAGATATCATCCTATGAGTCAGCTGATACAGAGATGATAGAAGTCCCATGGATCGTCATTTAGTTCCCTGACGCCTTCCCTGGAGTGGTGGTGACTCTACCCGTCGAAGTGATGATGAGTTTGGGATAGACATGATACACAGTGCCTGTCTGATTTCGAATGATCCCTTTCAAATGGCGCCTTCTGAGTTGCAGGAATTTCAGATCTAGGTTGATGACATGATTAAGAAGGGTTTTATCCAATCGAGCACATCACCAAGTGGGTTTCCATTATTCATCTCAAAGAAGGAAGATCGTGGTGTATGGATGTGTATAGACTACCTAAGGATAAATCAGGGGACAATCAGGTACTGTTACCCCCATCCGAGGATCGAAGGACATTTTGACCAGTTGATGGGAGCAGATTGGTTCTCTAAGATTGAATTGTGGTAAGGATATCACCAGTTGAGCATGAAGGTGGGTGATGTCTTGGAGGCTGATTTCAGGTGTAGATATAAGAACATTGGGTTCTTTGTCATGTCATTCTTCATTACGAGCACACCGTCCATGTTCATGTGGATGATGAACATCATCATCCCAGAATATTTGGACCGGTTCAAAGTGGTTTTTAATGACGACATCATGATCTACACAAGGACACATGAGGATCATGCCGATCATTTCAGTATTGTTTTAAAGGTCCTCTGATAGAACCTATTCAATGGAAAGTCATCTTATTTTAATTTCTAGACACAAGAAATGCACATTATTAGACACATAGAATGTAAAAGAAGTAGACCTGTTGATGGTCGAGGTTTTTGTTTCATAGGAATCACCCCCAAAACATTGTAGAGATTTATAGTTTCTTATGTCTAGAAGGTTACTACTGGAGGTTTGTTCCAAACATCTATTGAGTTATAGCTCTTTTGAAAGCCTTGACCATGAAAGAAAAAGCATTTGAATTGAGTGTGATGTTGCAAATAATATTTCGTTATCTGAAGGGGAAGCTGGTCAGTTCCCTAGTGCTAAGGTTGCAAGAGGAAGGGGTGACGTTTAAATTGATATGTAAGAATTCAGTCCAAGGCTTGGGGTGCGTATTGATGCAGTCGTAGTGGTTGATCTTTTATGGGTCGAGGAAGTTATGTCCTCAGGAACACAACTATTCCACTCGTGACCTGGATCTTGTAGTGGTTTTGTTCTCACTGATGTTTTGGTGGCATTACCTTATAGGGGAATGCTTTGTTGTTTTCACATATCAAAAGAGCTTGAGTTATATCTTCACCTAGCGAGACCTGAACTTATATCAGTATAGGTTGATGGATTTCATCAGGACATTGAATTTTAGATTTACTAAACCTCATGATAGGGGAATTTGGTGTCTAATACCTTGACTAGTAATTTATAGAATGATGTGGTTCGAGAATCAGTAGTTTATAGGAAGAAAATGGATGAGTTAGATTCCTTATAACTAAATTAAAAAGTGGGGGATGGTATAGGATGTCTATTCATGATTATGGTGTATTATTCCATGGAAAAAATAGGTGGATGAGTCATAATTGGGTTTATTAGAGGCGGATGTGATTTTTGATCATGTTAGCCATGCCATTGCTCTGGAAGGATGGTCTAAAGATGGCAAAAATCATATTTTTTCATGGGAAGTTGTTTTCATGGAGATGATGCATGAGAGTGTTCTTGGTGAGTTCCATAACACAACCCTTAAGATACACCTAGGAGTTTCCAATATGTACTAGGTCCTGAGGGGTCCGTTTTGGTGGCCTGGGGTGAAGCAGGAAATGGTGAAGTTTGTGGAAAAGTGCCTCGTGTTCCAATAAGTAATGGTTGAGCACCGTGTTCTGGGTCATCTATTACAGCCCTTAGATGTCTTATAGTGGGAGAGGGATGACATATCGATGGATTTCATCATAGGTAAACCCTTGTTTAATGGAGGTTGTGATGGTATCTGGGTAGTGGTGGACCAGATGATGAAATAATATCACATCCAGGCGGTCAAAGAGTCAAGTGCAGTTTATGTCATAAAACAGAGGTACGTGGATGAGGTGGTGAAGTTTCATGGAGTTCATAGGTCCATAGTATCAGATCAGGATGCATGGTTTACCACATTAGTTGGGAAAGGATTGAAACGTGATTTTGGTTCCCAATTATTCCTCAACAATACTTTCCACCCACAGACGGATGACCAGTCATAGAGTACCATGCTGACATTAGAGGATATGCTTTAGGAATGTGTTTGGTACTTTGAGGGATCATCTTTACTAAACTTGGCTCTGGTATTGTTTTCCTACAACAATAGCTACCACTCTAAAATTAGCATGGATCAATTTTAATCATTTTACAAAAGGCTATAAAATTCACTTTTCTGTTGGATAGATAATGGGGAGACATGTGTTCCTGGTGGGGAGGTGGTGGAGAGAATGACATAGACGATCCATCTTGTGCGTGAAATGATGATGGTGGAACAATATTGGAAGAATTCATATGATAAAAATAGGGGGATACAATTGGAGTTTGGGGTTGGGGACCACGTGATCTTGATGTTCTCCCATCGACATGGATAAAAGAGGTTTTGTAGGGGGATTAAGCTCTCTCTCAGGTTTTTCAGACCCTTCAAGGTGTTGTGGAAGGTCAACGATGTGGATTAACATCTGGTTCTACAACTGCCACTATTGAGGGAGGATGACCTCTTCCATGTATCTTAGCTCTATCGATATCTATACTATGAATCTCAAATTCTCAATTGGGGAGAGATAGATATCGAGGACGAAACAAAATTCATGGAGAGACCACTAAGGATCGACGATTGTGGGGAGAAGGTTCTTAGTGGAAGAACCATTCCTTTGGTTCGTGTGTTTGTGAGGCATGGTGGCCTCGAGTAGAGTACTAGGGAATGGGAGGCACATATGTGTTTCCAGTACCTAAAGATGTTTTGAGTGTTTTCTATGTTTCTTTGTACCTGAGTGTGATATAGTGCTTGACCATTTTAACTATGATGTGAGCTATTTCCCTTGTTCTCAGGATGTTTGTGAAAAGTCCCCACTCTAGAGAGGGGATGACCTGATCCCTAATCAAGAATAATTAAAGAAGTTGTGATTAAACCCGTGTAGATGAGTCAGTTACACCCAAATCAGATTGTATCTTGACATGGAGAAAAGGAATCCCTAACCCATATGTCTGGACCATTATACCTTATACATTTTTGTGGATGCTTGGGGGAAGGGAGTGGTAGTGTATCTGATGTTTTTCAGGAGATAGATGAGGGATATGTGTTTCTAAATAACAATGTTTTTTCCATATTTCAAACTACTCTAGGATGGGTCTTCCCTGATAGGTCTTTTGCGAGGTGGTTATTTGGACCACTCTATTTTCTAATGGTTTTTCCTTAAATTCTCCAGCATGAGAATATTTTGACAGGTCTCTGATGTAATGACATGGACCTTCCTAGTCCATTACATTGCCATTAACAATTGATGATGGTGTCGTGGAGACCATTGGTGACCCGTTAAAGAGTTCTCCAAATTTTAGGATTTGACCAACGGTGGCACCAATGGGTCTTCCATAGCACCAATCAACATCAGTTCATGGGAGACAGTGTTAGGGCGATGGTGTAGGAAACAAATAACGATGTAGATGCTCAATATACACGAGGGGGGTGAATTGTGCACTTTAAAAATTTAATTAATCAAGTAAATATCTATGTTTAACAATGTTAAACTATGAAAATTTACAACACCTCTAACACCAATTTTAGAATTGGAAGAATATATGAAGTTATAAACTTCTAGTTCTACACACTTTCTTAGAACAGGAAACTGATTCCGAAAAACCGGTTCCGGAAATATGGATCTTTAAAGATGGATACAGAAATATAATTCCAGAAAACTAAAACATAATGAAATTTTACAATATGTGATTATACCTTAAAGCGTATAGAATATAAATGAAACATAGTACAAGTGTAAGGATATATAAGAAAGTTATATTTTCCTTACAATACAAAATGCAACAGAAAAACTTGTAACAAAAACAAGTAGCAAGATATAAATCTTTTAACCCAAAGAGAAGGGTATCCAACAACCATGGATAAAGGTCCCTTGATTTATACTTTCACGAATGTTTTTCGTACCCACACCCGGGTAAGCCCTCGATACAAAGATCAGAATCTATGTCTTGTTATCCCCCAAAGCCCTCAACTTCACGGTAGTTGGAACCTATATCTTCCTCAGCAATGAAGCCCTCAAATTTCAAGGTAGTAAGAACTTCTGTCTTCCTATCCCCGGAAGCCCTAAAATGTAATCACCAATATTCGGAGTCGCACGAAGTAATATGATCAAGCAGTATAGTATGCACAAGGAATGAAAATATTCTCTCTATAGAAATCACCTTAACAACGTGTGGTCTCTAGAGTGATCAACTTCAGTGATCTCATTAAGAGATCTATCAAATGTGCTCCTATTTATCTTCTCGGTTTGAACGGTCGGCTCTCTCCTCTAACGGCCATATTTTCTTTAAATTTCAGAGGGACCTGTACACATGTCATGAAACCAATGGTTAGTTAATAAATAAAAGCATGAAATCGTTTTGTAATGAAACAAGTATAAGTATAAATAAACTGAATTTCAGAATGTAAGCAATTAATAGTTCGGGGTCTAAACAAATTGAAATTCAGAGTCTATAATAAAGAGATATTCGGATTCTGTTTTATAGGAATTTAGAATCTGAATTCTGGGGAAATTCTGAGTCAAAATTTCTAAGGAAAATCGGATCCTGGTTTCACCAGAGTTTAGAATTTGAACTTATACAGTTTAGATTCGAACTTGTAGAAGTTCGGAGTTGAACTAGTAAAATTTCACAGTCGAACTTATAGAAGGTCGCAGTCGAACTAGTAAAAGTTCCGAATCAAACTTATAGATGTTCAGAGTCGAACTAGTAAATGTTTGGAGTCGAACTCGTAGAAGTTCGGAGTCGAAATTTGTTGGAGTTTGTATCCAGAATTCGAAATGGAACTTTATTAATGTTCGTATCCTGAATTCAGAGTGGAACTTTATTAGAGTTCGTATCCTAAATTCGGAGTGGATCTTTATTAGAGTTCATATCCAGAATTCAGAGTGGAACTTAATTAGAGTTCATATCCAGAATTTGGATTAGAACTTTATTAGAGTTCTTATCCATATTTCGGATCCTAAAACAGAATGCTTCATATCTTAGCTTTATATGATTCTGAGATTTTGGGTATGAATCTGATTTTTATACTTAAGAAAAATATTGATATGTATAAGGAAATCTAGGTTAGGGTAAATTTCCTTAAGGAAGTAAATTTTCCTTAGAGAAATAAAATAAATATTTTCTTATGTATAAGGTGTTTGTGATTTTCAAAACAAGAAGGAATGGAAAATTCATAAGGAAAACCTTATTGACTCAACAATCTACCCCTTTTGGGAAAGCACAAACAACATTAGGAAACAAAATACAAAGACATTGAAAATTTTTTTTAGACATTGAAATTAAATATTATCTCCCTTTGTTCATAGATGATAATGAATACAAGTAACTCCACCTTAGGCATTGAAAGTCTAAGGATTTTATTCTGAATTTCTAGAGTGGAGTTTTCATTATCATGGGAATGAAAAATTTTGTAATGACATACTCCCCCTCACTTTAAGGATATCTTCACTTAGAAATTTTTCCTTCTCCATTTTAAATTTTTCCTTCTCCCCTTTTAAGTAGTTCTTTTTACTTCTCCACCATTGTGATTTTCAAAAGCAATTTATGGGAATTGAAAATAAATGTGGTACCTGAAACAGTAGTATATAGCAACACAAGATACAACCATCCAAAATTTCATTAGATTTGAAAAAAAATAAAAGGAAATACAAATGAAACAAAATATTGAATTTGTCTATTTGTCTTCCTTTTCCTTTGAGATTAGCATCTTCAACAAGGTTTTCACCTTCATTAAATCTTTATGATCCTCCTCGGCTTGCCACTCCAAAGCTTTTATCCTTTCATCTTGAGCTTTCAAATCATTTTCATGAACCATTATGGCCTTTTCCTGCATCTTCAGTAACTTATATTGCTTTTCCAGCTTCTCTTTAAACTCAATCCATAAATCTCATTCCCCTTTCCAGTTATGAGCAACCAATTTAAGCTTCCCATTCAGATATCTGACCTATTGATTCCAATAAATTTACTCAATGATAAAATCATCCTGAAGATTCTAAATCTTTTTATCCTTGGTGTCAAAGGCTTCTTTTACATCATTCAGAAAATGATCAATGTCAGTTATGTCTTCATCAACATTCATAGACCACAACGATATTTTTCTGCATGATTTCCTGTGTACAACATAATTAATAAGGAAATTTATATGGTCGTCCTCAATCTTCACACACATATCCATCACCATAGATATGGATTCTGACATCTGATTCAAACTGTGTTGCAGAATCTGGCATCTGGAGTTTATAGTGGGAAATATCAGAATGGTGTCCACCAACTTTTTCAAAGACTCGACAAAAAAGTCATGACTGTGTGATGATGACTCCGAATAAGAGACCTTGCTTGGAGATTGCTCTTCCTCAACCTGCAATAACATTCTTCTAGAAAAACCACCAACTTTTTTCATTCAAATGATATCATTTTTTAGTGTGTCCATGATCACTTTCATTCATTTATCAATTTTCGGAATGGGTTGATCAAGTCATCTAGATCATCACTTCCTTCTTCATCTTCAACAACCTGTTCCTCTATTTTATCACAATCTACTTTTTCTACTACTTCAACAACCTTTTTACCCTTAGACTTTTCTGGATTGATGTAGTTCTTTCCTGGAGTCTCTAGTAATTGTTCGGTAAGAAACGTTTCCGGAACTGGATTCTGCTCCGAAGCTATTTCAGTTGCTTTCAAAAGAGATTGAAAAATCTCAACTTCAGACATCTTTTTCTTCATCTTTTTCTCTTTTGCTTGTTTTTCTAACTCATTAGCAGCTCTCTCTTTTAATTTGTTAGCCTTAGCAGGTTCCAATATGAACTGTGGATCCCCTTGTTTCCTATTCTCTTTTTCTTCTATCAACTTAGCAGCTACCTCATCTAGATATGCATTCTGTTTTTTCGTCTTGGGAGGTGAGGATTGGGTTTCCATCGATTTGGGAGTTTTATCTTCAACAACCACTTCCTTAAGCTTCATCTTCTTAGAAACATTCTGCACTGGTTTAGCATTCTCCACACATTCTAGAATGATTTCAGCTTCTCCCTCTGGTAAAGGATATAATTCTCCAGATTCATCAGAAAAACCCATTTTCATTCCCTTTAATGTATCATCACTTAGTAGAATTACCTTGCAATTTCCTTTCTTGTAAGTGAAAGAAACTATTAATGAATCAAGAAATCTGATGATATGTTTAGAAATCAGGCCCGGATACATTATGATCTGCCCTTTTATATTACCTTATTTGATATTCATAACTGTAATCAAAACATGCCTCATCAGATTTAACTTCAGAAGATTTACTAAGAAATATAGGATATAAATGTCACTCTTCATGATATTATCATTATCACCCATTCTTGGTAAGAGAAAACCGTATACCCACAACTGTAGAATATGATTATTCAGAGAGAGATGAGCAATCTTAACAGTATTGGCATCTTTATGTCCATGAAATTTCAATGCCTTCACTTTGTTGAAACTTCTTGATCATCCGAAAGCTTATGTGAACAAAACTCAACTTCACCTTCATAAGACAAAACCACCAAACATGCAGCCTTGGTGTAGGATAATTTGTAAGTCTTCCCATAAGACTTAAAAGAAAACAACTCTCTACCATCTTCCTCATGGAAGGAAACATACTCATAGAATTCAACAAGCAACTCTGTATAAACCAGAACCTGTTTCTCTGGCTTTGATAAGCAAACATCCTCCAAACTATTCAATTTTATATTCTTAGATATAAAAGAATCATACTTGAAGAATCTCGGATGCACTAACCTTCCATGTAAACTAATCATTTTGAGATTGGTTTTGAGGTATACATATATTAGGATGTAGCTTCAACAGACATTCAGAATGGAGAATTCTGTAAGATTCGGAACGAGATTAAGAAAGATCGTAATGGCCATAAGAAGAGAGTCAGGGCATCGAGATGCAAAAGCTTTGAAAAACTGATGTGGGATGACCATCAGGGGTCCCCTTCATATAGGTGATGGAGTTGACCTTTGAACTTCCAAAAACCATATAAGAGTTGAAATCCCCTTTCATCTGATCTAACGGTTGAAAACATACCCGTAAGGAAATATTGAATCCAATCATATGAGAGTTTTTAAGAAAAACAATCATATTTTAAGAAAACTAGAATCTGGAATATTTTTAAATTCATAAGAACATACAAGCAAGAAAAATATGACTATGAGAACATAAGTAAGGAAATCATACCTTTCGTAATAGCTAGGATGTTTATTCATAATAGGTGATAATCTTCTGGATGAAAAATTTGACTATGAATAACTATCTATGAAAAACATGGCGTTGAAAAGATATTGAGTACTAAAATTCTATTACAAAAAGTGTGAGTACAAAAATCTCAGTACGAAAAGTGTGAGTACGTAAATCTTAGTACGATAAGTATGAGTTTGAAAATCTCAGTACGAAAAGTATGAGTACGAAAAATTTTAATTATGAAAATTCCAATTACAAAAATTCATATTATGAATATTCTCATTACGAAAATTTCGTTACGAAAATTCCAGTACAAGAATTACATTACGAATGTTCCAGTACTGAAATTTCATAACGAAAGTTCCAGTACGGAAATTTCACAAGGAAAGTTCCATTATGGAAATTTCATTATGAAATTTTCAGTACGAAAATTTCATTACAAATGTTATAATACAAACTTTTCATTATGAAAATTTCCAGTAAAAAAATTTCATTAAGAAAGTTTCAGTTCCGAACATTTCTATTATGAAAATTTTGGTTATAAAAGTTTGAAAACCTGACTATGAAAATTTTGATTGCAAAATCTTGGAAAAGAAATGACTACAAAAATTTTGATTATGCTAAGAAGAAAATTTACTCATCCTATGAAAAAGAGTTTATTACTATAAGGAGAATTGTTCAACAAGAAGTTAATATAGAATGATTACCTCACCGTTATCATTCCTAACTTCTGTTTAATGTATTCGAATCTATCGGAGGGTAATGATTTTGTAAAAATCTCATCAAGTTGATCTTGCGTTCCGATAAAATAAAGAATGGTATCTCTTTTTAGTATGTGATCCTTAAAAACGTGACGCCTAATATCTATGTGATTTTCACGACAGTGATGTGAAGGGTTTTTACTAAGGGAAATGGAACTTTTGTTATCACACAAAATTTGAGTCTTAGTAAAACTCAAGCCATAGTCTGTGAGTGTGTGTTGCATCCACAATACTTGATCACAACAACTTCAAGATGCTATATATTCAACTTCAGCAGTGGAGAGTGCTACTGAGTGTTGCTTCTTGGAGGACCAAGAAACCAACGAATCTCCTAAGAAATTACATGTTCTGGATGAACTTGTTCTATCCATTCTACATCCACCAAAGTCATCATTTGGAAAAATGTTTAAAACAAAATCATTTCCAAAAGTATAGAATAATCCTAGATTCATGGTTCCTTTTAAGTAGCGAAAAATTATTTTCACTGTCTTTAAAGGAGATTCCTTATGATTGGATTGATTTTTGGCATATAAGAATACTGAAATCATCAATTCTGATCAACTAGCTATTATGTAAAGTAGACTTACTATCATACCTCTAAAATATTTTTGATCTACAAGTTTCCCAACTTCATCATGATCATGTGTATTTGAGGTACCGATAGAAGTACTTATACTCTTAATTTTTTCATACCCATACTTTTTTTTGAAGATATTTAATATACTTATGTTTAGATATATAAGTTCCTTCTGGTTTTTAAGAAAATTGAAAACTAAGGAAAAATGTTTACTCACCCATCATACTGATTTCAAACTCAGATTTCATTAGACATGCAAAGGAATTAGTTAGAGATTGCTGAGTTGAAACTAATATGATGTCATCAACATATATTGGAATGATCAAAAAAAATTTCTTATCGTTCATTATAAAAAGGGTTGGATCTGCATTTCCATTAACATAGTTTTTTTGAAGCAAAAATCGTGTAAGTCTATCATACCTAGTTCATGGGGCTTTTTTAAGACCATACAAAGTTTGGTAATTCTAAAAACATTATTAAGATATTTTGTGTCTTCAAATCTAGGAGGTTGTTCAACAAAAACTTCCTATTGAACATAACCGTTAAGAAAAGTAGATTTCACATCCAATTGAAAAAGTTTAAAATTGAATAATTCTGCAAAGGCAAGTAAAATACGAATAGATTCAAGTATAGATACTCGAGCAAAGGTTTTTTCATAGTTTATTTCCTCTTTCTGATTATATCCTTTAGCAACCAGTCTATCTTTATTTCTAACAATGACTCCATTTTCATCACACTTATCTCTGAAGACCCATTTTACTCTAATAACAGAATTTTCTATAGGACTTTCATCCAAGGTCCAAACATTGTTCCTTTTGAATTCATTTAGTTCATCTTGCATGTATTTTGTCCAATCATCATCCCCTAAAGCTTCATCAATGATTTTTGGTTCCAATTGGTAACTTAATTCTAGATGTTCTACTTAATTTATTAAGGAACTTCTAGTCCTTATAGGTTGATTGACATCACCAATGATACAATCACTGGGATGATTCTTTAGAAATGACTGATTTGAGTTTTGTAAAACAAATTCGTCAACATAGGGTGGGAAATCGTCTGGGGTAAATGTTTTAGAAGTATCTTCATGAAAAATTTCCTTATCAGAAGGATCTTATAACAAATTTTGAATAATCAGTTTTTGAAAACAAATCTGAGGATGTAGGATGGGGTGATTTAAAAACAAAAGGATCAGATTCATCGAATTTTACATGCACTATTTCTTCAACAGTACAAGTGTTTTTGTTCAAAACTATATAATCCATAGAAGTTGTGGAGTAGCCTAAAAAAATTCCTTCATCAGATTTTGGTGCGAATATGTGTAAGTTATCTTTAGTATTCAGAATGAATACATTGCATCCAAAAACCTTAATGTAAAAAAGTATAGGTTTTCTACCATTCCATAACTCATAAAGAGTATTATTAATATTAGTTCTAATCAAAACTCGATTTATAGTATCACAAGTAGTACCTACAGCTTCAGCGCAAATAAGTTTTGCTATAGAATATTCACTCAACATGGTTCTAGTTATCTGTTGAAGAATTCTATTTATTCTATAAACTACACCAATTTGATGATGATTTATAGGTGCTGAAAAATTGTTACTAATACCTTTTCTACTACAAAAAGTTTCAAAATAATAATTTTTAAATTCTCCTCCATGATCACTATGAATAGTTTTCAATGGAAGTTTTTTGTCATTTTTAACTTGGGCTCTAAAAATTTTAAAATAAGAAAGAGCATCAGACTTCTTTGCTAGAAAATAGACCCATGTAAATCCAGTGTAGTCATAATCTAAGAAAAATACATAATACTTGCTCCCAATACTTACAGTTTGTGTTGGACCAAAATGATCCATGTGCCCCAACTATAATGCATTAGTTGTTGATACTTCACCCATTTATTTAAAACTAGATTTATGTTTCATTCCATATTGGAAAGGATCACAAACTTTAGAAGAATCACATCTAAGCTCTGGTAGGTCCTTAACAAGTTTCTTCTTAGATAGTTTACATAAGTTTCTAAGGTTACAGTGACCTAGTGTTCTATTCCATAATGAAGAATGATCTTCTATTGCACTTAGGCAAGGTAAATCATGTCTCTTATAGTCTTCTATTTTTAGTGTGTAAACATTCTCTTGCCTGTTGGCAGAGAGAATAAACTCTTCCTTGAAATTATGTACTAATCATTTATCATTCCTAAAATTCACAAGGTATCCTTCATCACATAACTGACTTATGCTAATGATATTATTAATAAGACCCTTAACAAACAAAACATTTGAAATCAATGTTTTACCAAGAAGAACAATATTGCCTATACCAACAATTTCCCCCTAAGCATTATCTCCGAAAGTTAATTTTTCTCCTTTCATCTTGATAATCCTTTAAAAATAGTTTTTGTTACTAGTTATATGCTAGGAAAATCCACTAATCATGTACCATGTATTGTTGTTAGTACTTTATTATCCTGAAAATAAGAAAATAATTAGACATTCATAATCCAAACTTGTTTGGATCCGATAATTTTAGATAACAAAAATTTAGTTACCCAAGTGTTCCTAGAAAAGTAAACCTTATGAAAGCCTAAGGATTGGGTTTTTTTTAAATAACAATTCTTTGCCCAGTGACCACCACATTGACCCTTGGTATAAAATTGGGAACTTTTAGGAACAAAATAATTGTTACTAAAAGTTAGTTTATCATTTGTATAAACAAATCTGAATTTTCTTCTTAAAGGTCGTATTTGTTAATACATCTTATCAAAATTTTCTT
This sequence comes from Viscum album, assembly GCA_963277665.1. NCBI lineage: Eukaryota > Viridiplantae > Streptophyta > Magnoliopsida > Santalales > Viscaceae > Viscum > Viscum album. Next base: position 1,884,164,376 of record OY728136.1, read on the forward strand.
TACCTTTGGAAATGATTGACAGAAACTTCATTAAGGAAAATATTTTGAACTTCAGTTTTATAACAATGTTTTTATCTTAAAAATCACTGTATTTCCAACTAGAGCTAGGCTCGAAAACACTTTTCATAGAAATTACTTTTTCTAGATCTTTAGAAAGTTTATTCTTCTCAGAATTCACTTCCTCAAGACTTTTTGAAATACTTATAAAATCAGCATTTTTTTATCAACATTTTTAGAAAGATCTGATATTTCCTTAGTAAGAATAATATTCCTAGAGTTTTCTTTATCAAGTGTTTTATTGAGTTTTGATTTCTCAATTTCGAGAAGATCAGCAAACCTAGAAACTTCTTCATAGGTAGGTAAAGTATTTTCTTCATTAGAAGAGGATTATTCATCAGAAGAGTTATAATATTTACTATAATTATAATTTAAAGAAACATTGGTCAATGATTCAGCATTGTGTACCATATCCATAAAGAAATGATTGTTAATAGGTAATCTTTCTATAAGACCAAGATTCTTCTATCTAGAAGATTCATAATAAGAATATTAATCTAAAGAGTCACCACCACTGGCACTCCATGTATCATTATCTTTCGGAAATTTCTTAGCTTTATATTTATAATACTTCTTCATATTACTTTCATAATGCCTCTATTTTCTTAATTTCTTCTTGAGCAAAGGGAAATCAGGTCGTATGTGTCCACTTTTCTTGTAGTCATTGAATGTGACCTGGGAATCGTTCTTATATTTCCTTTAATTCTTCTTATAGTTGGATGGGAATTTTCTTTGTCCTGGTATCTTGATCATCCTTTGAGAAAGATTAGCTAACTCATTCTATGAGATTTCACTCTCACTAGATTCAGATTGGATAACAACTTTCTTAGATTAGGATCTAGTTACTCTCTTAGGAGTTTTAGCTTTCATGTGATTTGATGTTGTAGTAAAAGAAACAGTACCATTACCATTCTTCCTTTTGATGTTGTCAGCATCTCTTTTTCATCCTTGTTTCAAGTTAGAGAAGTGTTCCAAACAACTCATCTATGGAAATTTTAGTGACCTTACTCTTCTCATCAATTGCTGTTCTCTTTGATTCCCACTCATTTGGCATAATATCAATGATCTTGTCATCAAGAGCTTCATCATCCAGACCTTACTCTCCCATAGATTGTAATCTATTCACAATAGTCATAAACCTTTGTTGAAACATACAAATGGGTTCTCCATATGGAAAATTAAAACCATGATACTCAGCTCTAAGCATGGCTCTTCTAGTCTTAATCACTTTAGATGTACCAAAATGAGTAACTTCAAGCTTCTTCCATATAATGTTTACTTCATCACAATAAGAAATTTCTCTATATATATTCCTGGTCATTGAACTTAGTAACGTATTGTGTACCTTATAGTTTAATTTATTATCATGCTTCTCTTTTTTTGTGAAATTAAAAACTTCCTTATGAGGAATTTGATAACCTCCAGTAAGCATAAAAATGTTTTCTACTCCAGTATTGATAATGAATGTCTTCATTCATTATCTCCAATACTCATAATCATTACCATAAAAAATTGGTGGCCTTGTTGGATTTATGTTGTCGATTGACCAACGTTCATTCCTGCCATCTATAAGAAATAAATTAATTTCCTCACAAACTTGTTAATAACAAAAGTTCGTATTCCAGGAGAATATTCCTAATAATGTAAAATATTGAACAATGAAAAGTAGAGCAAGAAAAACATATATGTGAGTATAAGTATTTTAGAGACCTACTATGATACCAATTGTAGGTTGGTATAGAGTATGATGTTTCCAACATCTGATAACAACTGTAGGATCGAAATAACGATGTAGATGCTCAATATAAAAGTAGGGGGTGAATTGTAAACTTTAAAATTTTCCTTAAACAAGGAAAGATATAAGTATAACAAATTTAAACTAAGAAAATTCACAACACCTCTAACACCAATTAGGGAATTTGAAAAAGTTATGAAGTTATAAACTTCTATTTCTATGCACTTGCTTAAAACTGGAAAGTGATTCCGAAAAACATGTTACGGAAATATGGATCCGGAAAGATGGAACTGGAAATATGATTATGGAAAACTGAAACTTAATGAATGTTTACAATATAATATTTGACCTTAAAGCATATGAAATCTAAATGAAACAGAGTACAAGTGTAAGGAAATTTAAGAAGGATATATTTTCCTTACAATAAAAAATGCAGTGGAAATAACTTGTAACAAAAAAAGTAACAAGATATAAATATTTTAATCCAAAGAGAACGGTATCCAACAACCTTGGATAAAGGTCCCTTAATTTATACATTCAATAAAGTCTATCTTACCCACACCTGGGTAAGCCCTCAATACAAATATTTGTGTCTCTGCCTTACTATCCCCGCAATACCTCAACTTCATGGTAGTTGGAATCTCTTTCTTCTTCAATAAGGAAGCCCCTAAACTTCAAGGTAGTCGGCACCTCGTTCTTCCTATCCCCATAATACCTAAAATGTAATCACCAACATTCGGAGTCGCACGATGCAATCTAAACAAGAAGTTCAGTACGCAGAAGGCATGAAAATATTCTCTCTCCATAAATCACCTTAATAGCGTGTGGTCACTAGAGTGATCAACTTCAGTCACCTCGTTAATAGCTCTTTCAAATGAGATCCTATTTATAGGTTCGGTTGGAATGGTCGGCTCCTACTTCCAACAATCATATTTTCCTTAAATTTTGGAAGGACCTATACATGTGTCACTAAACCAACGGTTTGTTAATAACTGAAAGCACGTCATTGTTTTGTAATGAAACAAGTATAAGTATAATTAAAACTTAAGTTCGGAATGTAAGAAAATAATAGCTCAGATTCTAACAGAAATGAAATTCGGAATCTATAATAAAGAGATATTTGGATTCTGTTTTGTAGTAATCCAGATCCTGGATTCTGGGGAAATTCTGAGTCTGAATTTCTAAGGAAATTCAAAGTCGGGTTTCACCAGATTTCAGAATCTGAACTTACAGAGTTCATAGTCGATCTTGTAGAAGTTCATAGTCGAACAAGTAAAATTTCGGAGTCAAACTCATATATGTTTGAAATAGAACTAGTAAATGTTTGGAGTTGAACTTATAAAAGTTCGGAGTCGAACTAGTAAAAGTTCAGAGTCAAACTTATAAATGTTCAGAATCGAACTAGTAAAGGTTCAGAGTCGAACTCATAGAAGTTCGTAGTCGAACTTTGTTATAGTTCGTATCTAGAATTCAGAATGGAACTTTATTTGAGTTCTTATCCTAAATTCGGAGTGAATCTTTGTTAGAGTTCATATCCTGAATTCGGAGTGGAACTTTATTAGAGTTCGTATATAGAATTCAGATTTGATCTTTATTAGAGTTCGTATCCAGAATTCAGAGTGTAACATTATTAGAGTTCTTATCCATAATTCGGATCCTAAAATAGAATGCTTCATATCTTAGAATTATATGATTCTAATATTTTGGGTATAAATCAGATTTTTATACTTAAGAAAAATATTTATATGTATAAAGAAATATAGGTTAGGGTAAATTTCCTTAAGGAAGGAAAATTTCCATAATAATATAATATAGATTATCTTAAGAATAAGGTGTTTGTGATTTTAAAAACAAGAATGGCTGGGAAATTCATAAGGAAAACATTATTGACTCAACAGATGGTGCCATGATGATAGTTCAAGGGAAACATTGCTAGGGCGATGGTGCCAAGGATACGGTGACTCACTTAACGGTGAGTCCTTCCCTATTTCTCCAAGACCCTTTAATTTTTTTCGCAGTGAAGTATCATTCGACATAAATTCATTTTAATAGCTCTTTCAAATCCATTTAATGTCAAGAAAATATGTTTTAAACCCTCATTATATGGCCTACCATTGGGTTATCATAATGTGTCCCTTTTTTCCTCAGTGTCACTCCTTGTTGTGTTTTATAGATTCACCCATCTTTCACATTTTCTACCATTTACAAGAAATACATTATCTCACATCTATTACATATATCATCTCCGAGGATAATTTATAAACGCCATTAATTTATAGTGGGTGAAAATACTAAATCGCATGGTTGGGACATGATCCAACTTTTAATTGCATTTAAATCATCTCCTGGATTTTAGGATCAGTCCTTTTTCATAAGATGAGATCATTTCTTATTTTCCTTTCACTCTCTCCTAGTGTGTTTAGAGTCCCTCTTCCACAGACACATCGTGCTCCATGGTTTAGCCCTTTCTTCTCACCCTTGGATCATTGGAGTGTCTTGCTACTGGCACAACCACAGTTCTTGGCGTGAGGAGAAAATATTGATCATTGATCATTTAGGCAGGGTCCTCCTACCTCTCCCCTCACTATATATCATGTAGGGTGGATATGATAATGTTATCGTATGTAATGGATGAAACCAAATTTTAATGAATATATTAAATGGTTTCTAAATAATGAAGGGGAGTGATTGATGATAATTCTATTTTACTTATTTATTTTATTCCTATGTTTTGAATTGTATGGGATAAAAGACCCCAAATTTTTTTTTCTTTGGTGGTCCTTTCATTTTCACTAATGAACCTATTATTTTATGTATGAACTTGTGATTGAATGGACGTAACATGGAAACCAGGTAATTACCTAAAATCTGTTGATTAAATGGATTCTCATTGAATAAAAATCCATTTTTGATCACCCCATTTCACCAAACAAAAAGAAATAACATGATAAATGGTATGGTTAAATCTAAAAACAACCTCGATCTGTTTTGTTAATAAGAATTATTTTCATAGACTTTTCATGGGGGGTGACATGAATGAGTATATTATCTCGTATTATTCAGTTGTTGGCATGTGGATCCGTACCCCGTAAGTTGATGAATGGTTTTGTTCCAGTACTTTTAGGGATCTCATGGATCCCTTTTGTTGTTGTGACATTATAAGGGAACTTGGTGTGAATATTTAAATTGTTGTTTGGTTTTTTCTCCTTTATAGATGTTCTAGCTTTTGGATTTTTCTGTTATTTTGCCGATAGTGATGAATTAATTTTTAATGAAACCACTTGAACATGATAACAAAAATGGGTGGTGTCATAGTTATTGTGGTTGTGATTTTGTGCATGAATGAATTGTGACAATGGTGTTTGTGAATAGACTGGATTCAGAACCCTTAGGTTGGGATGAGTGATTTTTCAACTATATGTGTAAATTTTTTTGGAATCTTATACACACCACATCCATGTTTAGAACATTGTTCTGAACTCCCCCATTTTAACCGGAATAGTTTTTTTTTTCAAAACATTTCTATGAGTGGCTGGTTGTTAGATTACTTTTAGCAACATATATTGGGTAGTACAAGACACATCGAGAAGGCTGTATGACCTGAGGTTCATTATATTCCAAGACACATTAGGCACGGTACGTTGTGGTGGTTGGACCAGGTGTGTGTGGGTAGGTTTGTTTCCAATGTGTCCCCAGGATGAGGACCAGGTGTCTTTGGGTGTGGTGGTAGTAGTTCGAGACCAAGTGTTTGTGGGTGTGGTTACGTATGGTTGAGGTGGCCCTTGTGTTTGTGGGGGGAATGCAGGGTTGTGTTTTCCCAGATGTCTAAAATGTGATTAAATATGGATGTGGTGGACCAGGTGTCTGTGGGATTGATACATAGTTGAGGTGTCTTGTAATATTGTAGTAGGGGAGATAGTTGGACTTTACTAAAAATGGTGGGGGAGTTTTGACACATAGGAAGTATTCAATAACCTGTGGGAATGAGGTTCGGGCTACCCCAAATATTGATGTTCTATTATTATTACATTACCAGACTTATTTTATTTGGTTAGTGTGCCTTTGTTAGGCGGGGAGGATTGTTTCCTTGTAATGGGTTATGGTTATCTCTACATTCTCAAGTAGATTTTTAATGACTCCCCACTTGTGCATGAGTGATTTTGGTTTTCCATTCCAATAATACATGTGTACCCACCCTACGCATATTAAACTCTTTTCAGGTTTCTTGGAGGACATCAGGGAGCGTGCGAGACTGTTCTAGATCGGACATTGGGTCGACTGTTGTTGATGTTTTCTCTTATTCTGTTATGTTCCATTTAGTGTTTTCATGAAAATTATATGTGTTTATATTTGAACATGAATATGGGATTCAGTTTTGTATTTAGTTTTTCCTTTGTTTTTGGATTTGTTTTGATTTTTACCATCTTATATCCCAATATTACTAAATAAAAAAGGGGAATTCCTTTCATATTATGTGTGATTAAATACCCTTGGTTCTAATATCCACTCTGGGGTCTATTAAAGGAGGGGAATAGGGGTAATTATCTCACTTTCAACTTGAAGAAGGAAGGGTCTGGCTGTTTGATGTTCCTTTCCCCATTATGGTGAAGGGGGGTAATGACATGCATGTAGTTGAAAAATAATGTAATTGATTTTAATAAAATATATAGATATAATATAATTTGTTATTTATAATGTCAAAAAAATTTAATAGATCAATATGATGTATTTATTACTTTTTAATTTTTTTCAATCAAATAATTATTTTATCTTGATATTATTAAATTCATTTTAAATGTAGTGTTACAAAAATGATCTTAATGATATTTAATATCAAACAATATGTCAATACTTTATTTGAAATTCTAGAAAGTACTCTATTTTACCGATTAAATGGGATATAGTTGAAAATATCACTCATAGTCAATTTAGGGGACTTTATCTCTCTTTAGTATCTTATTATACACCAAATCAGTAATAAAGATGTTATCATTGTAGTTGTGATAATGGTTAATAGATGGTAAAAGAAATTAAGGGTAAAAAACATATAAATGTTTAACATTAATTAATGGAGATTATTTAGTTCCATAAACATCCTATAATTATAATTGTATATAATTTTATCCATTTTACTGGGAAAACAATTCATATTGAATTAATATTTTATGCAATTCCAAGGGAACTCATCCCCTCACCTACACATGAAATCATCTAATCCTTTCTACCTCACAACTCTTGATAAATGTTTTCTATTAATGACTACCAAACCCCCCCCCCCCACTTCACATTCAAAATACCTTACACATTTTATTAATTTAAAACCATCCTATGAATTATTTTAGTGGTAACCAAAATAGGTTCGTTGAATTAGAGGGAATTTTTTTCACGGTTTATTTTATATTATTCCCCATTAAAAATAATAAAATCACATGCAATGCCTCTAAAATAATACGACAGATATCCTTTATATTTTCATATGATATTATGTTAATTTATTAATCTATATCCATTTCATCCTTAATCATATCAGAATTGAAACTATTTTCTGTGAGTTTTTCTTAACGATTTAAATAATTTTCCAACACAGAATATTAAGGGTGGTTATTGTTATGTCTTTAATGTTAATATAATATATTCATGATAAGATTAATATTTTACAATCATAATATATCAGTTATTTTCTAACATTAATATTCATTAAAAATGATAATGTTGTTGGAACGTATGTGTAGACTACTGCCTCAATAAAGAGATGTGATTCATTGTTCATCACCACATCTCATAGATCATATATATGTATTTATTTTAATTTATCATATGTTAATTTTGATACAATCATCCTTAAATTATATTAAAATAATACCTACCACCTTTCTCTCATGTTCATTAAAAAATGGTAACAATACCCGACAAACATACTAACAACCATCTTCATTCTGTTACACAAATCATTATTCATAACCATATTTCATGGTTTGTTTTAAAAGAATAATTTACTTATAAAAATGAAAATTATTTAATTATTTTTATTCTATATATTATTTAATTATTTTCTCCTTTATAATATTAAACATAATTTATTTATTTTAGACATTTTTTGGGAATATCATCAAAACATACGATGAGAACATAATTGATTATGAAATTGAATATATAAAATGTTTTTAAATAAAATAAAAGAAATAATAAACATGAAGATTTTTATTAATACTGTAAATATTTTCCATATTTTTGTTATTCAGGAATCTAAAAATAGATGTGATTACTAAAAATCAAGGTATGTGACACTTTAGCATGAAACATTGTTATAAATTTTTTTAAAATATATACTTTTTAAATATTTTTTCATCCCCATATTATTAAAAATACATTATAGATATTTTCATCAAAATAAATGAAATATAAAAAAATATTTATATCACTTATAAAGTGATGGAAAAAATACAAATAGATATATTTAAAAAAAATTCATATTATTTCAAAATGAAAAAATGAATGTTCTTTTTAACTTATATGTTTTCAATGTCATTTCCTCCAACTAAAAATGAAATTTAATGTTTTTATCAAATTATAATATTAAATTTTTTTATAAAATAATAAATCTATATTACCATTATTGTTGCTATTTTGTTTTTGAAATTTTTTTTAAATTTAAATGGTATTTAGATATACAAAAATATTTTCCATGTGGTTTTAAAATAACTTTTCAAGGATTATAATACGAAAATGTAATGGAATAAGAATAATTATTTTAGATATAGTACCTGATAATTATTGATGGTATGGGTGTCCCTGATACAACATATAATATGGATGATCCCGATATAGTATAGACAGTGGGATATCCAAAAATGACATGCGTGACTTGTAATCCTGATATAGATTTAACATTTAGTCAGACAAATTAATTTTATATGATATATATGAATAATATATCTCTCCATTGAATTGATTAACAACCCATATCATCAAATACAAGAATGATTTTGTTAACTAAGAAATTTAATCATTTTTTATAAACTAGTCTGTATTTAATTCTTAAAATATTTATTAATAAAATTCTTTAACTTACCCCAAAGGGGTTTTTATACTTATTATGAGATTCAAAGGGTATACTAAGAAATAAGTGTGATTTTTTTCATTCGTTAATTATTTATCTTAGATTCTCATCTAATATGGTGATAATGGAAATAAATTTATACACACTCATGTTTCTCATGAAACAAAAACATTTATTACTAATTTTCCCTTACATATTTTTTTTTTCAAATCCCATATTTTTAAATGTTTATCATTGGGTATAAGGATCAGTAAGAATAATGATGATGTAATTAAGAATATAATTTTGACTTACCATCAAAAGAAAAAAATGTTTACTTTTTAAATGTATTTATTATCTAAAAATAGATATGATTAAAAGTTTCCAACCTGTATTATATGAGTATTTTATTTAATTGTTGTGACCTAATTTTCTAAAACTCTAATCCATTAAAATCATTTAAATAACAAAATTTGAATTTTATTCTAATGGAATTATATTATGAAATTATAAAATATGGTTTATTATAGTATACATTATTAAAATGGTTTATTATAAAATAGTGGTCTGTATAATTTTAATAGAGCAATTTGATAATTTATACATAATAATTAGGTTTAAATAATATAAAATTTTAATATTACTAAGTCTCTTAATCTAATATATGCCTCTTAAATATGTATTTCTATAGAGGAAATGAAGAATTCAATTTTTGAATGTATTTTGATGAAACATTACAACGTTGTTGGCATCATTGAATGGTGTGAATGGGAATTTAGATTTTTTTCTTTTATGGATTAAATGAAAATAGATACATGTAATTATTTCATACAAGGTAGATTGAAACTAGAATTCCTTAAATGGAAAGTGTCGATAGTGATGAAATTCATAAAACAAAACACTATAGAATTTTATATATCCTTACTCACATTGGTATTATTATAGATTGAAATTTTTTTTTGAAGTTATATTTTATGTCGTTGGATGTTCATACTGGAAGAAATTTATTTCTATCGATTTATATTTTTATTGTATTGATAATGATTTGTTTTATTTGGTAATATTTATGAGATTGAGGGATAAGGTTGAATAAAATTAATTTGAAAATTTGTAGAATATTTTTCTATTCAAATATGTCTGTATGATTTTTCATCACAAGGAGAAGATATAATTCATAGAATTGGGGAAAAAGATAACTATTCAATATCCATGTATGGATAAAATTTCACAAGACTTGATGGTATGAAAAAAATTAATAGTTATATTGTTAGTAAAATTAATACATTTTTAACAAATGAATCAATTTTTTGAAAAAAATATTCCTCATGAACATTTTAATGTTATGATACAATTGATATTTTTTTAAGAATAATGATATAATTACTGCAGAAACATTTATTACTCAAAATGAAAACTATATGATGTTGGTAAGGATGTAGGAAATTGTGATGTGCTCCACTAATAAATATGAATGTATACCCCCAACATTTAAAATGTGTATAAGAAAATATTTTAGTGAATGTTGGGAAGGATCAAAAAAGTGTTTTAGGTGGGCTATGTATGGACATAGAAAACAAGATTATAAGTAAGAGTGTGCTAATCAGCATACGGCTCGGGTAATAGATATCCAAAAAATGGTACATTTTTTAATTTTAATGATTTTTGGAATAATTGATACATGTGTAATTTTTTTTACTCACTGTGATGTTAAATTAGATCGTATACAAACAAGTTTTGTAAAATTGATATTTTATAACTTTTTTTGTGTTCGGACATCTATGAAGTATCGATAGGTATATTATTCAAATTATGTAAATTCCCTGTTTGACTTTGTAAATTCAAAGTCTGTCCTTTCAAAAAAAACATGGTATAATGTGAATATTACCTCATGAGAATAAGATTGAGAATTAATTGGAATATATATGTCAATGCATTTATGAAACCAATATATATTGGAATAATTTTATTCTTATAAATGGGATGGATTTTCCTATAAATTTTTTTGATCTACCATTATTAGTATATAATATTAAATTGAGTATAAATTGGATTTATGTTCATCATCAAAATATAAATTGCAATTATATGTATGTTTTATTCCACTATTTCATACTCTTGAGAACATATCAATAAGATAAGAAATTTATTAGAGAGGAATGTTGATGTTAAATATCAAAGGCTGTTGAAAAGATAGAAAATATTGAAATTGTTTATGTGTCAGTACTAAATGCATATATGGATGTTTTTAATAATTTATTTTCGAGTTTTTTTTTTCATTTCAGATATTGAGTTTAATATTGACTTCATACCTGCTTCTAGGAAAATTTTTGGAACACCTTATCAAAAGAACCAGGTAGAACTTTTGGGATAGAAAATTTAGTTGTGGGAGTTTTTAGATGATTTATTTGTGTTCACTCAAACATCACAAACATTTTCTATTAGTATATATTTAAAATTGAAATGTGGTTCAAAAAGTATTTTTAGTGATAATATAGAATTGAATAACATTATTATAATGAATAAGTGTAATTTTACTCTTCTAAATTATTAAATTGATCAGATCTAGGGAGGGAAGAATTTTTCAATGATTAATCAAGGGTCAGGGTATCATTATATGAATGTGGAGAAGGATAATATAAATAATATAATTTTTTTTAAAAATATAAATATTCATTATGAGATTGCAGTTATTCCATTTTGGTTGTCTATTAAACTGATTTTATTTATGGATATAAAAAATATAGATTTACATAAATATGTAGCAATGTTTAAGGATATGTTTATTGATGAACAAGTTTAGATTTCTAAAATTTATAATGATCATGAAAAAAGGAAGGGTCTATTTGGAAATAATAATAATAAAATAATTAAATTGAAAATTTACATTGTGGAAATGTTTCATGAATTTCATCTTTTTCAATTGGATGATTTATTAAAATTATCGCATAACCAAAAACAATGATAAAACTATTATTTTTAAAGATTGGAAGAAATCAAATAAATTCCCAGTGAATCTTAATTTTCATGGATTAGCAATTTACAAGTGCTAGTTTTTTTTAAAAAAAATATCCTTAATTTATCAATCAAAATATATTAACTTGAAATTTTTTAAAATTCATTTAGAAAATCTAGTGTGATGTTTATTTAAAAAATTAAAATATTGTCACGGAATGCTTATGTTGTGTCAAAGGATTTAGAATTTTTTTTTTCAATTCAACAAAAATGCGTTAATTAAGGTATATGGTAATTTTAGGATGTAGATTGACCATATAATTTAGTAAGATTTATGTCAACTGAAACATGATGAGTAAATATTTCCTAAACATGATATATAATTTGAATCAATGGTCTTCACATTAATAGTATATAGAATTAATTACAATAAGAAAAATATATAATATATACTAATAATAAATGTTTCATTTATATATTTAGACATAATTTGTGGATATTATGTGTTATATATAAATGGAAATGGTTATAGATTATGATTTCCCGTTTGATTTCTACCATGAAATAAAAAAATATACATTATCATTTGAGTTGTGAAAATAATACTTGAAAAACAATATAATGCTTTGAACATAACCCATTTTTTAATGATTTGATGAATTTTTTCATGGAATGTTTTCTTTTAGAAACATCCCCTATTTTGTTTTAGGTGTCGGTACAATAACCTCTATCATAATAGATTAGGAAAGATTAGGAAAGCGACCATGATTTACATGGAAAGGTGTAACTGTAAAAGAAAATGTATGTTATACGAGTTAGTATGTTAAAGCATTGAATGACATTCATATTTTATGGATCAAAAAATATACACTCTATTAAAATTACATTATCAATAAATGGAGAACATAATTGTCAAAATTCACAGAATGTAAACTTTAAATAGTTTTTCCTTACTTATAGACTTTAGTTCTATTATCAAAAAATCATCACACTCTTACATTCTCCTTGAATATATAATAATATCATTTATAAATATTACTAAAAAAATATAAAGGTAATATCAAAAGTCTATATTCATTATATCCATGAAGACAGTCCGAGAATTAGTATGACCTAATATTTTTAGCATATATTAATTTTGATTATATTGTGAATGGAATGATTTCCTGGGACTATCCTCTACATTGACCCTTAATTGGTGATATGAATAATGACAATTAGTCTATGAAATTTAATAATATCAATGAATATGATAAAGAAATTCATTAGAATAGGGTATATATACATATTATTTATTGTGAAATGGCTACGTTATCGATAATCAATGCATATTCACATTGATCCATCAATATTATTCACAAAAAGAATAGGTTCACCCCACGTTGACTCATTTGAATAAATAAATCCTTTATAAACATTATCATATACTTTATTCTTCAATTCATTTACTTATATTGGATATATACTATAAAGATACTTTGTGATATGTTTGGCACATGGAATGCGTTCTATTGATAACCTAATAACATCATCTAGAAGAATAATGTGAAACTATTTTGGAATGAAATAAAAAAATCAATATACAATATAAATATCATTTATGTAGAGTTTATACCAAAAACACTAGGATCTGAACCACTTATGTATAATAATCAAGTCCTACAAAATTGATTTGATATCAATCTTAAGTTCATATCTTTTATCCAAATAATAGATGATCAGTTGTTAGTTGGGATTTTCAACCACGGTGTTTTTCCATTATAATATATTTGGGTTTTACATGGTGAGATATAATCCACGAATATTATAATATAAAATTAAACTGTAGGTATAATAATGATAATTATAGTAAGAAAACTAAAAAAACATTAACTCATGAATCATATTTGGCATTAAATGCGAATATTATACTATTAGGGGAATCTATTTCTAAATCAACATCTAAAAAATGAGGATATGAATTAAGATTCTATGTTACATTTCTTTATATAGATGAATTAATATAACTAATGGAAAATATGTTATATAAATATTTTATAATACCTATCACCACACATGAATTTATTGTTAGAACATCAATTCCTCAGAAAAACCAAAATGGTCACCTTTTCAATTATAAATATTAGATCATAGTAACTAATAATTCATAATATGTCTAAATAATGACTCTTTCATTTAAATATATGATATCCTAGGGTTTACATTATCATCATATATTAAAATTCATTATAATGTTTTGAAATGAAAAATTTATTTTCCACGAAAATCATCCTTGAGTGTTAAACCATGTTCAAAGTAAGGTCACACTCACGATGAACAACAAGAAATGTTTAGATATACTCTACAAATTTTTTTTCTAAAAATTCCACATATCCATGTATATTATGGTACCATTTCCATTGATAGTGTCCATAAAATGATGTTTATATAGAACATTTTTTTTGTTTATCATAAATTATAATTTTCTCTTATACATATGATTATCTTATGGGCTCTCTCAAAATAAATATTGAATATTTTTCTAAAACACACAATATAGTACAATAAATTTTTGTTATATTCATAACCATGGACAAATAAAAAAATTTCCACATGTAAACTATATCATCCCCATATTTTTTCGTCATAAATATTGACATTTTTTGAAAAATCATTCATAATAAATATATTCATAACATGGGAAATATAAAACATTAATGAATAAGATAAGATTCACAATAAACAAAAAAATATTGATACAAATAATAACCTAATAAAATATGAGTTTTAGGGTATGGAGACTTTAGATTATGAGGTTAAAACCATACCATGTACATCAATGATCATAATACTCATTCGTGGCATAATGTGTGGATATTAAAAATACAAGAATCATATTATAAATAAATGAATATGATACATCAATTTATTACATGAAAATAGTAATGTGGTAAAATAAAAACATATAACATTAGGTTAATGAATTAATAGAAATATGATCACGCATTACATTAAGGATATGAAATATTTCCCTCATGTAGAATTACAGATTAGAAAAAGATGTCTACTTATAATTTAAATGACATGAAAACCAATATAATTCAAGCATATATTGAAATAAAACCGAGGTCCCCACTAAACATTTTTCACTTGAAAACCATGTCCACATATGTAATTGTGAAAATGAAATTTGGTTCCCCTACTCTGTACTTACTCATGAGTTATCCATACTTCCTAAGGAATTATGTTTCTACATAATTCTCTAACATGAAAAACAAAATTAAATTCATTAAAATGCCCAACACAATATAATAAATAATATATCATATACCAACCATTAAAAATGTAATGAGTTTCATAATTAAATCATCATAGTATAACTTGTGGAATAGAAATTATTCTAGAAAGAAAAAACAGTAAAAAAAACAATTCATAAAAATATTATCAATTTAATCATAACATATATAATGACATAAAATTCAGGATATTAGATTATAATATCCCTATTATAATATAAGTAGAATCATGTGTTTTTTCCTTAAGTAATAAATTACCATTAAAAGAAAATTAGAGAAATTCCTAATGAATAAACCCGTTGTACATTGAAAATAAGTTTTCTAATATAAAATCATCTCAAATTTAAATAAAATTTTATTATTTTAAAATAAAATTACAAACATTGAAATATTAAATTATATCAATGAGGGATCATGAAAAAAGAATATTTTATTCAGGCCATACTCTATAAAATTAATACACTTCTCAATTTCTGTAAAAATTCAGAACTAATGAATTCAATTATAAAAATTGGGATTCCGGTAAAAAATAAAAAATCCTAAATTGGAAAATATTTAATTGAAATATATTTTGAAATATTAATGACATATTTAAATAAACTTTTATAAAACAAATAATTTTTATAGAATGGATTTTTGTTGAAATTAAAAATTAATTTTTTTCTTAAAACACAATCATTAAATAATGTAGATCATAATGAGAAGAAAATAAAAGTATATAATTTAATTTCAATATATATATATAGGAGATGAAAATAAATTTGTTTCATGAGATATATATTATAGGATATAAATATCATAAAATTATTTATAAATAATCCAAATTATTAACAAGAATATGTAATAATCCCCTCACCACATTAGTAAAATATGAGTCATAAAACCCATGAAATTAATAAACAAAGATATTATTGCAAAGCCACATAATTTTTTAAAAAATAATCATAGAATACCTTTTTGTTATGTACATACACCACTCAAATGAAACATGTGGTGAATATGTAATCTCTCCCAAGTAAATAAATGTGAGTTGAAAATCAGTTACCTCATATTTCTATAACAATAATTAACATTATTCTCTCCTAGATTATAAAAATATTATTTTTAGAATTATATTATAAATCAATAATCCTATATATCATAAAATAATTTATTAACAATTAACCTTTTATCACTTGGTTATCTAAATTACATGGTTAAAATAACTCTTTTGGTTAATACTAGTTTATTATTCAAGGATGTTTTTGTTAATTAATTTTGGTTCTTATACATTGATAAATGTTCCAAAACTACCATTATGTGTTTCACAATATAAAATTAATATATATTAATTATGTAAACACATGTAATCTTCCATAATATTTATAGATGAGATCATGAATTACAACTTTCAAGCAGACAGTCGGTACTGCGTATGCATAAATGATGTTTTTTATTTTTTATGGATTTAAAATTAGAGAGGTAAATATTAATATACTTATATAGAAGATTTCATTATATAATATATATCGCTTATATTAATTACATATACCCTTATTACCATCCATGTTCAAATTAAATTTGAAAACATACTTTTTGGTAATGGAAGTCCACACGTACACTTGATAAACATTATCATGTTTCAATAGACTGTATGTTAAGAAGGTAAATGTCATATTATAATTCCATAAGTGTTGTTATATCATAAATATTATATATATGTATGTATGTATATATATATATATATATTAAATCCATATGTATATTCAACCTGGACAAGCGATTATTTAAAATGAATTATATCGTTTCACAAGTCGGTAGTCCATCAAATAACACATAGATGGATTAATTTTCAATAAAATTTTTCAAGAGATAAATATTGGTAATTTAATTATCCTAAAAAAATATGAAATATTTTTAATATACGATATTAATTACATCTGAAAGTTGTGAGATTATTTTAGTAAGGTTCAAAAAAAAAACAATCGGTTAAGAACGATAGTTATTTTTTCATAAAGACTCATTAGGTTACCAGAAAATGCATTATTATGGGGATTTAATAGTTAATATATGGACTATAAAATATTAGAATGGATGTATTTATGTTTTTTTTGGAAAATATCAGTTGATCTGAAACGATCATGACATGTGGGTAGGAGAGGAGATGATATTTCCTTTTATAAGTGGGGGAGAGAACACGCATGGAAACCACAAGGAAATTTCCCACAATAATACAAAATTATAAATCCACTAATAAGTTAAATAACTCATAATGTACTTATATTAAAATATGGGACATTATTATGATAAGATATTGTATGAAAAACGGAATTATTCTAATTCAAGGGGGAAAATTAACATTATTTCATTTAACACCAAATAATAAAAATTAAACTTAAACATTATGATTTATCCTATTTTTAAATTGAGTTATAATAAAATAATATGTTTAATTTCATGTACTGTATTAATTATTTTGATTCCATATATAATCAATTTTGTGAAATTAAATTCTAAGAATTGACAAAGATTAAAAGAAAAAATCATATATGTGCGATGAGAATACATCTTTCAAATGAATTATTTTTCTATGTATGAGATGGTCAATATAAAATATTAATATAATATTTATTCTTATTAATTAAATTTAATTAAAAAATATGTCATTTTATTTTATAATTTAATTTTAATAAAGTTTATTTTGTATATTTTTTAAATGAAATAGTAGTTTCAAATAAAATTATATATTTATAAGTAATCATAAAAGTTTATTTTTTAAAAACAATTCTAAAAAATACACAATAATATAATTTTAAAATGATTATTTCCAAAAATAATATTTATGGTTTAAAATTTAATTTTTGAAAATAAGAAAAAATTAACTTCATAATGAATGAAGAAACTAATTTTTTAAAATATAATGTTTTATATATAAAACTTGATTTATTAATACCCCAATAATATATTAAATATTATATAAGAGATATAAAATACAAAATTTTTAAATTTCTATAAAAAAATAATGATTTATTTAATTTATTAAGACAAACCACATTGTACGCCTAAAATAAATTATCAATAAAAATTTAGTTTTTAATAGAAATTAATTTTTATTTTCATTAATAATAAATTTATAACAAAGGTATTTATTTTATATTGTTGTAAACTATATTGTATTTATAGATTAGTTAATCCGACTCGTTCTGAAGAAATTAATTGTTTATTTTTATAGGTATACTATATTATTATTCATTATAACTAGAGCTTGGATATAACACAGTCTATAAAAGAAATTAAATTTATTTGAAAAAATATGTCATAAAATATTTTTGATTTAAAAGGATCATAATCGGTGGGAATAAATCTATAATTCCAAAAAATGATTCCCAAACATCAATCCATGAGAACATTATAGAGGCATTAAGGGGTGATATAGTTCTTCAAAATAGGATATTAGAAATAATGGATGGGAAGCATTAGGAATTTAATAATGAAAATAAAGTGTTATTCAATTCAGAATAAGAATATATGTGTTATAATATATTAATATTATGTCTGATTTATTTCATGATTCACATATATCTCTATTATATATCCATAATTAAATTACCATGATATATTAATATGATTGAGATTAATTATTCAATGACATAATAATTAAAGAAATTTTTCAACACACCTCAATTTCCATCGTATATAAACAAGTTGATGTTGAGAAATACAATTATAAATCTCTGTTTTAAAAAATTACACTTTTCCAACGTTGAAAGTTTATGAAAATCCCGAAGGACCTTTTCATGGGTCTTCTGAAGAAGAATAACGATAAAAAATGATATTGGTTATAGTGGATCATCTCACTGTGATAGCTTGCGTCGTACGCAATACTGAGTTTCACTAAACAATGATATGCTATTAAAATATTATTAAAACTACCCGTTATCAATAGTAATAACCACTTTTTGAAATTTTATAAATTTTATTTTTTAAAATGGACTTCATTTTTTGATTCTTAATATCAAAATTAGCCTAGGGTGAAATTTTGGTATTTTTCTAAAAACTGTAAATTTTTGATGAATAGTGAAACCACTAAGTGGTAGTTAAAAAACTAAATTTTTCATAAAATGTTATTTTACCGCTTCTCTGAGTGGTTTTTCGAAAATATGAGAGACACGGTTGATGTCAGTAAGTAAAATGTGGTTCAATGAGATGAAAATATTTTTTTGTGAATAGTAACTTTTTACTTTTATTTACCACGGTTAAAAGTAAATAGGGTAATTAAGGGTAAAAATGATATTATTATTACCCTAACACATGTTCTAATTCTATTGGACAAGTGTAATTCGACCAAAAACAACCTTAGGAATAAAATATGACCATTTAGACCCACTTCTATTAGATTAGGACATTTATTATTAATTTATTTAAAGAAGGGTTAAAATTGTTAAAATCAAAGGTTAATAAAAAATCATTTTTAATATAGGGTTATACATAATATAAAATCGACTATAAATATTCATTAGAAAGTAAAATATATATTCTACATAATTATATTTTACTTTTAATTTTTGGACATTATGTAATTTAATTTATTTATAACACAAATATTATGCAGCAATTATCTTAGTAATGAAATATTGACATAATTGATGTTATAAATACCCAAATAAATTTAATTTGAGACTTTTTATGAATTACAATAATTTTCTAGGTTACTATGACATGTTATTATTGATTTAATTAACTTTTTTCGAACTAATCATTCTGTTTTTATGTTCACAAAAATCAATTACTAAATAGTATCAAAATTGACATAAAATAGTATTTAAAACAAATATTATATTAGTAATTGTTATTTTATTCCTAAAAATCTAAGGAGCGTCCAAATGACTTAGATAAGGTTATATATATTAATAAAAAACAACTTGGGGTTCGTTTGGCAGCTTATAGTAAGTTTATTAACCTTGTAGTATAAGAACACAAGAAGACACGGTAAAAGTAAAATTATTTAACTTAATGTTAAATCTAAATGATAAGGTTAAAATAAGAAACTAAACTTGTCTAAATTCTATTGGATGAGATTATTTCGATCCATCCCCACATTATATTAGAAATAAATCAATATTGAGCTATTTAAAACCAAATTTGACTTTATAATAAAATAATTGTTTTAGTTATTCCAAAGGTTCCCCTCTCCTCCATTATAAAAGGGAACCTCCTCCCCCTCATCCTCACACCACATTGATCCTTCAAGATCGTCCAACCACTACCAATTTCTCCTCTCCACTTCCCTAGAAACATCCTAGAGGTTCTGGTCTTCTTCAACGAACTATTTTAGTGCCGTAAAAGGATGTATCAAAGAACCACTTTAAAGAAGAGGTAATGTCCGTTACCGATTCTTTCATCTTTATTTCTTCTTCCACTTATTCTTCATTAATTGTTTCATTATGAAGTAATAACATAAGTATCAAAAATATACTGATATGTTATTATAAGTATGAAACAACCCTATTTCGCCATCTATCCATCCTATGGAAAAATAAATCACCACGCGTGCGTACGTACGGAATACCGTCTCCACACCGTGGTGTAATCTATTTTCCACCACCACCTTACTTGGATGGGTATAATGGTGTAAAAAATGACTATATATGACTATAATAAATTGATATTGATTCTAAAATAGTATACATACACTCCAATACAATTCCACGATCATAGGAACGATATCATCACTCGTGCGTACGTACGGAATACCGTCTCCACGATGGGATGTGACTCGTTCTACATGATCTTCATTGCACAATGATTATATAAATGAATTGAATGAATGAATATGATATATATTACACTAATACCATTCTGGAAATGAGGTATCTATAACCTAAAGAGAAGAATAATAATTTATTCGACAAAACACGCATAAGAACAAAAAGTAAAAAACACCCAAATAACAAGTAGTAATGAAATATTACTAATAAGAAGCTAAAAATATGACCATATATGATATCATAACAATATGTATGATTCGGGAATAAGTCAATAACATTATTTAAATCATTATAAAGGAGGTTCGGACACTTACGAAGCAAATTGGACCTAAGGTAAGGGAAAATATCACAATCTCATTTTATCCGACATTGTTTATACTTTGGTATTTATTGGGGTGTATTTTATCATCCACATCCATGTTTCCTCAATATGTAATATTATTTCCATCCACCTAAAATTTTTTAAATCCAAATTTACCCTTCGGTGAGTTTTTAGTAAATTATATGAAAAGAATCTTTTGTCGTTTTTCGTACGAGGTACTTTTTGACTTTTCCGACAAAAGTACGAGAAGAATGTTTTTTTTAACATATACGACATGGATGAATTTTTAAAACATTATTTCCATGAAGCTTAAATTACATGTTTTCAAGCTTATTTTTAATCAACTTATTTTAGTTTAAAATTGTATGACATGTTAAGAAAGAAAATGTGTTTTTGAAGTAGAATGGATATTTTCCTCAAGAATGGAGTTCGAGTGTTTTATCAAAATTATTTTCCATATAAGATAATAAAGTGTTCTATTTCTATCCCTATTATTACATTGATTTGATTATATTATGATGTAATTATTTTTATGAATTCCTTTATCTTATATGAATTGTTTTATGATGTCACAATGTTTAAGATTCCCATTTTTATTACATGGGTTATGTTATGATGTATGGTTTATGATTTTGTGTAAAACATAAGAATGGTATAATTATGAGATTGGTGGGACCTATATCTCCCTCCAATGAATTGGGTAAAGATTATATATCTCATGAGATAGACATGGATGGAACGTTAGGTTAAACCGGTTCAGTGAAACAGGACTGAAACGAGGAGTAAACTCGGTTCAGAAATGGACTTTGTCCACTAAGATAGTCTTGGCAATGTGTATTGACTAATAAGAAATGATTCTCTATGATTATGTCTGTATGCCACAATGATTCATGTTTTAAGTTATGATTATTTGGATTACATTTCAGTACTATGATTTATCCCATGTTATGAAATTACGATCTCTTTTGCAGGTTAAGATTTCCAAAAGTTATGTTCTTAAGTATATGATGTGATTTATATTTATTTTGTTTACCCTTACTAGGCATTTCAGATCACCCTTTTGTATGTTTTATTTCCCCAGGTTAGGAAGAAGGTTATTAAGTAGGATATTCCAAAAAGGGACTCTATATATGATGAAATAAGTGGGAGGCAAGGTTGATGCTTTATGAACCAGTTGTTTATGTTTACCAGTTTCTAAATACTCTATACCTATACGGTCCATTCCTGGTTTTGTTATATGTTGTAATAAGTGTGCTTCAATTTTTGAATTACTAACAATGTATGTAATGTATGGGTCGTTATAGTTGGTATTAGAGGAAAGTTATAGTCAACCTTTGGAAACTAGAATGTGAAAGCCTTAGTAAGAACCCTAAGGATAAGTCTAAGAATCAGAACACAATATTAGTGTTTTAGAAATGGCCATGAATAACATAGGATAAGACCTTAAGTGTGAAATTTTATTCTTGATTATGTCGTTTTCCTATTATAATTAGTGTTTCTCACACTATTCTTCTTGGTTTTAGTCAATGGCCAGAACCCGAAGGAACCGTGTTAATGTGGAATGCGACGGGAAATGCAATGATTGTCCCCCTGAGCAACCAAACGTTATGGGAGCTGGAATGCAAAATCTTGTAGCCATGCTCACACAACATTCTCAGGCTATGAATCATGCATGACTTCCAAACGAGCAAAGGAAGGTGCAACATTCTGTTAAATCCTTCATGAGACAGCGTCCACCTTCATTCAATGAGTCTACTGATCCATTAGTTGCTGAACTATGGATTAGTACTACTGAAAAGATATTTTCAGTTCATCAATGTTCTGAGCATGATAAAGTCATCGTAGTAGTGTATCGTTTGGAAGGTGATGCTGATCAATGGTGGAATCTAATTAAGAATATGAGGAAAAGGGATGAAATTGAGTCCATAGAATGGGACGAGTTCAAGAACATATTTTTCAATAAGTACTTCCCTCGTATTATCCGAACAAAGATGGAGAAAGAGTTTCTTGAACTGAAGAAAAAAGATGATGAATCTGTTGGTACCTATGAAGAAAATTTTATAAGACTTTCAAGGTACCCTTCTGGTACTATTATCCAACCTGAGAGTAAGATGGATCGATTCTATAGTGGATTAAAATCAAGTCTTCGAAGGGCATTATCCATAAGGGACTTTAATATCTACGAAGAAATCTTTTGATGTGATATCAAAGTCGAGATGGATATTGGAGTAACCCATCAGTCATATGGGTTTGATAAGAAGAGGAAAATGGAATTCAAAGGAAAATCTAAAGAACACACTGAAAAGAAGATGAGCTTTACCTTATTCTCAATGTGTGGAAAGAAACATGGAGGCAGTTTTCTTAAAGGGACAAGTAAATGTTTCAAATATGGAAAGGAAGGTCATCGGGAATTTTAATGCCGCAATGATGGGAAGAAGATGTCTAATGATGCAAACAAAGGAAGGGATACACAGAATGAACCTACTACACTTAAATGTTTCAAGTGCAAGGAGATGGGGAATTATTCCAATCAATTCCCAAATCCAAGGGTTGATTATGATGGTCGACTTCAACAAACTCTTAAGGCTAAAGATAAAGGAATGTCACATGCAATTTCTATCAGCGATGTGGAGTACGATAACGATGTGGTGAAAGGTACACTTACCATCCACTCTAAAGTAGAAAATGTATTATTTGATTCTGGATCCACACACTCTTATATTTCTGAAGAATTTTCTAAGGATATCACCGTATTACCTCAACAATTAGATGTTGAGTTAGCTGTGACATTCCCTAATGGCACAATAGTCGCATCAAAAGTTTATAATTCTTCTCCGATCGAAGTTTGTGGGAAAGTGCTTCCTACAAATCTTGTGATCCTTCCTATAGTATAATTTGATGTGATTCTTGGCATGGATTGGCTTTCTTTATATAGAGCTCATATCAATTTCCAAATAAGGGAAGTCACATTTCATATTCCAGATCAATATATGATCGTCTATCAATGCAAGGATGAACATAACCTTCCTGTGGAAATTCCTTCTATCTTATGGGTCCTGATTCCACTAAATGAAGGTTATTTATCTCAAATGGTTGGTGAGAAACTCACGATTAAGAATATGCCCATTGTACGGGATTTTGATGATGTATTTCCGGAGGAATTATCGGGTCTTCCACCAAATCGCAAAGTTGAGTTTTCAATAGAACTCGCACAAGGTGCTTTGACTATTTTAATGACACCTTATAGAATGGCCCCAATTTAGTTGCAAGAATTGAAGAAGAAACTCCAAGAGAATCTTGATAAGGGGTTCATACGCCCTAGTGCGTCACCTTGGGGAGCACTTATTCTGTTTGTTAAGAAGAAAGATGGATCAATGAGACTCTGCATTGATTATCGAGAACTTAACAAGATCACTATCAAGAAAAAATATCATCTCCCATGTATTGATGACTTATTTGACCAACTACAAGGAGCTCAATACTTTTCCAAGATTGATCTTCGTTCGGGGTATCATCAATTAAGGGTCAAAAGGGAGGATATACCAAAGACTGCTTTCCGTACATGGTATGGACACTATGACTTTATAGTGATGCTGTTTGGTCATACTAATGCCCCTGCTATCTTCATTGATCTGACGAATAGAGTCTTTAGAGACTATCTTGATCAATTTGTGGTAGTCTTTATAGATGATATTCTGGTATATTCAAATAGAATGTATGAACATTAAGATCACTTGAGAATTATAATGAAGACACTAAGAAAGGAGAATCATTATACCAAATTTACCAAGTGTGAATTTTGGCTTCAAAAAGTTGAATTTTTGGGTCACATAATCTCAAAAGAGGGGTTATCTGTGGATCCAGCAGAAACAGAGGTTATCGAAAGATGGTCGAGACAAAAAACATAAACTGAGATCCGAAGTTTTCTTGGTTTGGCTGGATATTATCGACGTTTTGTGAAATATTTTTCACGACTGTCTAATCAACTCACCAAGTTGACTCGGAAAGGAGTTAAGTTTTTTTAGATGGAGGAATGTGAAGAGAATTTCAAGGAGTTGAAAAGAAGGTTATCCAGTGCACCTATGCTCACACTTCCTTGTAGTGGAGAAAGGTTTGTGATCTACAGTGATGCATCAAAGAAGGTATTGGGGTGTGTTCTTATGCAAAATGATATGGTGATAGCTTATTCATCACGACAGTTGAAAATCCATGAGAAAAATTACCCAACCCATTATTTGGAGTTAGCTGCGGTAATATTTTCATTAAAGATTTGGAGGCATTATCTTTATGGTGAAAGGTGTGATATTTATACTGATCATAAATGTTTACAGTATATTTTCACACAAAAGGAGCTGAATATGCACTAAAGAAGATGGTTGGAGCTGATTAAGAATTATGACTGCTCAATCCATTACCACCCTGGGAAAGAAAACAAGGTGGCAGATGCATTAAGTCGACAAGACCATTCCAGTTTATCCATGATGAGGATCACAAAAGATCTAATATTTATTGATTTACAAAGGATGGATCATTGAATTATAATGGAAGGGGAAAAATATTATCTTTATAAAATGAATGTTCAACCATCTATACATGTGAAGATTAAAGTGGCACAGAATTAAGATGTCGAGTTAAAAAGGAATGTGAGAAATGTTCCTGAATTCAACCTTGATTGTGATGGGATAATAATGTTTAGGAATCGGTTTTGTGTTCCTCCCATCCCGGAATTAATGAAGGAGCTGCTGGATGAGGCTCATTATAAGGCCCCAGCCTTAAACCTTACTTAATATTGAATTAAATGAATAATTCACATTGAGGATATTTTCATGTTTATAGTTTTAGAGAATTAGGACTTAACTATTACATCTCAAAATATTACAAAGTAGACACTTCTACTAAGATTCCATAAAATAAAAACTCTTAAAAAAGAAACATGTCTAGTTCCATGTTTTATATATCATGACTTTCCCATGATCCCATCTTTTACCCTATTCCACATTAATTCCGGTGAAAAAAATTTCAAAAAAACATGGGGTGAGCATAAAAAGCTCAGTAAGGGATACACAATGAATGAAAACTGTTTGTTTTTCAAACATCAAGTAAACCATGTGTATTTTATCAAAGTAATACCTTCACCTTCACGAATTAGTAAAAATTATTCACTGAATAAAATATCATTACATACCATTTTGTAACCAAAAGATTACCCTAAAACCCATTTAAAGAACACATAACATATAAAGGTAACTTGGGACATGAACATACTTAAGTGGAATAACCATACAATCGACTTCCACACGTATCTCTTAATGGAATAGCCATATGGCCAACTTCCATACATACTTAATGGAATACCCATACGGCCGACTTCCATACCCAATGCATTGGAGGTTATAACATAACCACCCGTCCTAGTATTCACGACACCACCCGTTATATGGTTTATCACGTAACCACCCGTCAAATGTCCAAGTACCAATATAAAATCATAAAACATAAAACCAATATAAAGGAATGATAACATTTCCAAATTTCAATCAAAATATATCATTTAAATATATTGATATAATAGAATCCTTTATCAAAACCATTTTTAATACCAAGATACGTAAAAGAGTATATGGTATTTATTTTATTTTAAAAACATTACGGCTTGTTGAGGAAGCCAAAGACAAAATAATACTTGCGGCAGTGGAAAAGGTTGTTGTCACTGCGTACGTTAAAAGCAACATTCCTTTTTGTCGTTTAGTAAAACGATTCGTAGAAATAGATTCCTTTTCTATAAAAGTAAATGTCAAAGGGGTTTATACACCGTATAAAATATAGTTGTGTATAAATCAAAATATGCCTCAATGAAATGAGATTGAGACGAAGTCCCTTACCTCGGGTCTGACTTGACTCGATCGTTCTTCAACGTCCTGAATAATAAACATGATTTAATTGTTATTTGCTTAAGAACATTTTTCAAGTTCATTATTCCTTTTATATCACTTATTTCCATGTTATAATCATTATTTAACCATTTAAGTTAATAATTTTTGTTTTGTCGATATTTGGTTCTTAAGTCGAAAGTGGACTTCTTACAATTACATGTAGTTCGTGTGGTCAATGGTTCTTTATATCCAGAATTAAATTCCTGATTTGGATATCATATATAGCATATATATCTATCATATACATGTATTTATAATATCACATAATCATTTAGAGGTAATAAATTAAATGCACCGTTCATGGAGACGGTAAGCCGTACGTACGCATGAACGCTACTTTCGTTTCTATGTCATATTAATGGAATTAAAACTAAATGAGAGGTACATTTATTTTAATTCTGGAATTATATTAATCATTTAGATGTAAAATAAATCATATATATCCATTATATATATGTACTTATAATAGTACATTACATTTGGGGATAAGAAATGAAATGCACCGTTCATGGAGACGGTAAGCCGTACGTACGCATGAACACTACTTTCATTTCTATGTCATACTTTAATGGAAAGAAATAATAATCATATAGAGGTATATTATAATTCCAGTATAACATCATATATAATAACTTTAAATCCATCCTTTTTATTTCCCACATACGGCATTAACAAATCACATCACTTTGAGGGGGCGCGTAGTCCGCACATCCTAAAATGAAATTATCGTGTTTACCCACAATGGAAACCATAAAGGTATTCCCAAAATGAAAAATACAGAAGCTTAAGGAAATCATAAACATATTATATATCATATATAAATATAGTTTCATCTTAATGTACACCTTGAAGGTGTTAAAATAATGTTGAACAATCATCGTTTCAGGAGGCAGAAATTCACCATCCAGGGAAACAGTATGTTCTTTAACTATTAGATGTAGGTGTGTGTGAGTTTAGCTCGAAATATTATTATAACAACATACTAGTATATTTATGATACTGTATTTGTTACAAAAGAAATTAATATAAAGAGTTTAGGGGGTTGGAGAAGCAAAATAATACAAAACAACTCAAATGAAGACATTACCTTAAAATCGGGTGACTTTCTTTGGATTGAGCTCAAAGGCTTCGTTGAGAATAGTTATGCCCAAAGTGATGCTTCAAGGAGTAATATAGGTATTTGGAGAGAAACAATTATCAGATATTGTCCGAACCAAAGGCTTGAGAGGTGTGGGTAAGGTGGTAGAGTTGGGGGCGTTTTATAAGAGGAGAGGAGGGGTACTCTTGGAATGTAAGGAAATGTTACATTATTTTCAAATGGTTTTTGGATTTTAATGGTCCCACATTGATGTGTTTCGAGGATAAGGTGATAAGGGTTCTAAATACACCCATCCAATAGGTTTTATACATGTGTAGGTCTTAGGGTTTACATTATCTTTCCATTTTATTTAAATCGTTGAATAATGAGGTAATCGTTGCATCATCATGGTGTCATAAATAATTTAATTTATTTAATGTCTAGAAATTATAAAAAAAATAATATGATGTAGGAAATACTTTTATCTTTCCAATTAATATTTATAGTCAAATATCTGACTTTTATAACCTCATGTAAAAATTGGTTTAGTAAAACATTTCATGTTTGTGTCATTTGTACTTTAACATTAAATAAAACGCATAAATGTCGTTATCAAACCCATGTGGCTCCATGGGGTACCAAAAATCGACCCATGGGTTTTCTTAGTCTTCCATAACTCATCCAATATGGTTAGGACAAGTGTCAATATATTTTCATTTTATTATAATATCATTTTTACCTTAAATTACACTAATTACCTTTAATCGCGATTAATAAAACATAAAAGTTACCATTCACCAAAAAAATGATTTTATTCCCATTGAACCAAATTTTACTTAATAATGAAAATAATTTAAGTTGTATTTTTGAGATTCAAAACACAGAAGTGGTAAAGTCCCATTTAAACGAAAAATCAAATTTTGTAACCACCACTTTGCGGTTTCACTATTTATCAAAAATTGAAGTTTATCAGAAAAAAACCAAAACATAACCCTAAGCTATATTTGATATTCCGAATTCAAACATGAAGTCCATTTTAAAAAATCTGAAACATATTAGTTGTATTAATTAATTTAATAATTAATTCCCTCTGTCAAAATAAATAGCGTGTTTTTATGAAATAATAAGTATCAAAAGATTGACACCAGTTTAAGTCCAATTTCAAAGTAAAATTAATTCCAACGACCACTATTGGATTAAATGGTAAAAATATATTCTAATTTCACTTAAAACCCAATTAAAAAGATTATCTTATCATCTTAATAAATTATATTAAAAAGAGTTTTTGAATTAAAATACAACAATTTACACTATTCATTAAAAAATGAACTTTATCGGAAAAATACCAAAAAATTACACAAAGTAATATTTGATGTCCCGATTCTAAAGAAGTGTTTTATTTGGTCCAATAGAATGTATAAGAGTGACCAATACTATATTTAATGATGGTTCTCCATCAAATGTTGATAAGTGGACCTTTCATGAAAATCAGAGTATATAAGCCTAAAATTGAATTCTTTTCGTATTTTAAGCCTTTATCCTTTATTAGATAAATGTAAAAACATTTAACAAACATATATAATCATATTTTAGTTATTTCTATCCATTCCCGCCAGTACAACGGCTACGTGTTAAGTAAAATTTAAAATAATATTATTTTATTACTAGTGTGCAACATACGATTTCAAAGAAACTCTTTGTTGCGTATCGGGTACGCTATCGAACATAGGAACCCCTTTAAAGTAAAATTAATATTTAATTCGCAAATATTAATAAATATGAAAATGTATTATTCTTTATTTACTTGGGATTTTACATTCATATTTCTTCATTCTATATTCATTCTGGAAGCACGAAGATGTATAGGGTCCTGAAAGAGTACTTCTGGTCGGATGGCATGAAAAGAGATGTTGCTGAATATGTCTCTCGATTCTTGGTTTGTCAGCAAGTTAAAGCTTAGAGACAGAAGTCTAAGGTGTTGTTACCACCATTACCCATACCTGAATGGAAATGGGAAAACATCACTATGGACTTTGTCACAGTACTTCCTATAACATCCAAAGGCAATAATGCTATCTGGGTCATAGTTGATCGTCTTACAAAGTCTTCACACTTCATCGCTATTAGAGAGGATTTCTCTCTGGATCAGCTTTCCAGGATAAATGTGAAGGAAGTGGTAAGATTTCATGGAGTACCACTTTCTATTATATCTGATCGGGATCCGAGGTTACATCAATGTTCTGGCGAAGTCTTCAGCATACTCTGGATACATAGTTGAGTATCAGCACTGCTTGTCATCCTCAAATAGACAGTCAGTCTGAGAGAACAATTCAAACTCTAGAAGATATGTTGAGAGATTACTCTATGGATTTAAAAGGTGTTTGGGATCAACACCTACCTTTGGTGGAATTTTCTTATAATAATAGCTTTCACTCCAGTATTGAGATGGCTCCTTATGAAGCTCTCTATGGAAAGAAATGCAGGACTCCAACTTGCTAGGATGAAGTTGGGGAAAGAAAGCTAATAGGACATGATCTGGTTGATGAAATGGCAGAAAAGGTCAGATCTATTCAACAACACGTAAGAGCAACTCAGAGTCGATAGAAAAGTTATTCCGACAACCAAAGAAAAGACCTAGAGTTTGAAGTGGGTGATAAAGTGTTCTTACGAATATCTCCCTGGAAGAGGGTCATGAGATTTGGAAAGAAGGGGATGTTGAGCACTAGATATATCGGTCCTTTTGAAATACTGGATCATGTTGGGAAGGTAGCTTACTGATTGGCGCTTCCACAGAATCTCTATCAAGTTCACGGTGTGTTCCATGTATCTCTCCTGATAAAGTATATACCTGATCCTTCACATGTACTTAGCTCAGAAGTTGTACCGCTGGAGCAAGATATTTCTTATGAAGAACAGCCGATAGAGATTCTGGATCGTAGAGAAAAAGTCCTACGAAACAAGACCACTCGATTGGTGAATGCTTAATGGAGGAACCACCAATTAGAAGAAGCTACATGGGAGCTTGAGGATATGATGAGGTAGAGGTATCATCATATGTTTGTTAAAAAGTGATGAATTTCGAGGGCGAAATTCATTTGAAGGGGGGTAGAATGTAACACCCGAGACTTTTATGTGATATATTTTGTTTTTATGTTATATAAATCATAAAAGTAATCTTTCAATACACACAACACTAGCTTGGCTTGCATTACACGCAACTGCGGCCTTCCTCGATAGCTTGCATCGTACGCAATACCGAGTTTAACTAAACAACGATATGCTATTAAAATATTATTACAACTGGCCATTATGAATAGTAATAACCACTTTTTTAAATTTTATAAATTTTATTTTTCAAAATAGACTTCATTTTTTGGATTCGGAACATCGAAATTAGCCTAGGGTGAAATTTTGGTATTTTTCTAAAAACATTCAATTTTTGATGAATAGTGAAACCACTAAGTGGTAGTTAAAAAACAGAATTTTTCATAAAACTTAATTTTACCACATCTGTGAGTGGTATTTCGAAAATCAGAGAGACACGGTTTATGTCAGTAAGTAAAATGTGGTTCAATGAGATGAAAATATTTTTTGGTGAATAGTAACTTTTTACTTTTATTTACCACGGTTAAAAGTAAATAGGATAATTAAGGGAAACAATGATATTATTATTACCTTATCACATGTCCTAATTCTATTGGACAAGTTTAATGCGACCAAAAACAACCTTAGGAATACAATATGACCATTTAGGCCCACTTGGATAAGATTAGGACATTTATTATTAATTTATTTAATGAAGGGTTAAAATAGTTAAAATCAACGTATAATAAGAAAATCATTTTTAATATAGGGTTATACATAAGATAAAAAAGACTATAAATATTCATTACAAATATAAAAATATTTCCTACCTAATTATATTTTATTTGTAATTTTTAGAGGATATATTATTTAATTTATTTATGACACAAATATGATGCAGTAATTATCTAATTAATGAAATATTGACATAATTGATGTTATAAATACCCAAATAAATGTAATATGAGACTTTTTATGAATTAAAATAATTTTATATGTTAATATGACATGTTATTATTGATTTAATTTAATTTTTTCGAATTAATAATTCTGTTTTGATTTTTACAAAAATCAATTTCTAAATAGTGTCAAAATTGACATAAAATAGTTTTTAAAACAAATATTATATTAGTAACTGTTATTTTATTCCTAAAAATCTAAGTTTAGGCCAAATGACTTAGATAAGGTTATATATGTTAATAATAAACAACTTGGGGTTCTTTTGGCTGCTTATATTAAGTTTATTAACCTTATAGTATAAGAACACAAGAAGACACGGTAAAAGTAAAATTATTTAACTTAATGTTAAATCTAAATGATAAGGTTAAAATAGGAACCTAAACTTGTCTAAATTATATTGGATGAGAGGATTTAGACCCATCCCCACCTTCTCTTCGAAATAAATAAATTTGGATCTATTTAAAACAGAATTTGAATTTATAATAAAATAATAGTTTTAGTTATTCCAAAGGTGCCCCTCTCATTCCTTATAAAATGGCACCTCCTCCCCCTCTTCCTCACACCTCATTGAGACTTTACGCTCGGCCAAACCCTGCCAATTTCTCCTATCCACTTCCCTAGAAACATCCTAGAGGTTCTGGTCTTCTTCAAAGACCTATTTTAGTGCCCTAAAAGGAGGTCTCAAAGAAGCACTTCAAAGAAGAGGTAATGTCCGTTATCGATTCTTTCATCTTTATTTCTTCTTCCACTTCTTCTTATTTATTTGATTCATTATAAAGTAATAACCTCAGTATCAATCATATAATTATATGTTATTATAAGTATGAAACAACCTTATTTCACCATCTATCCATCCTACGGAAAAAGAATTCACCGCACGTGCATACGTACGGAATACCGTCTCCACGCCGTGGTGTAATCTATTTTCCACCACCACCTTACTTGGATGGGTATAATGGTGTAAATAATGACAATATATGACTATTATATAGTGATATTGATTATGAAATAGTTTACATACACTCCAATACAATTCCACGATCATAGGAATGATATCATCACTCGTGCGTACGTACGGAATACCGTCTCCACGATGTGATGCGACTCATTCTACATGATCTTCATTACATAATGATTATATAAATGAATTGAATTAATTAATATGATATATATTACACTAATACCATTCTGGAAATGAGGTATCTATAACCTAAATAGAAGAATAATAATTTATTTGACAAAACACGCATAAGAACAAAAATTAATAAATACCAGAATAACAAGTAGTAATGAAATATTACTAATAAGAAGATAAGAATATGACCATATATGATATCATAAAAATAATTATGATTCTAGAATAAGTCAATAACAATATTTAAATCATTATACAGGAGGTTCGGACACTTACGAAGAAAATCGGATCTAAGGTAAGGGAAAATATCACAATCTCATTTTATCTGAGATTGTTTATACTTTGGTATTTAATGGGGTGTATTTTATCATCCACATCCATGTTTCCTCAATATGTAATATTATTTCCATCCACCTAAAATTTTTTAATTCCAATTTTACCCTTCCGTGAGTTTTTAGTAAAAGATATGAAAGGAATGTTTTGTCGTTTTTCGTACGAGGTAATTTTTGACTTTTCCGACAAAAGTACGAGAAGAATGTTTTTTTAACTTATACAGCATGGATGGATTTTTACAAAATTATATCCAAGAATATTCCTTTACATGTATTCAAGTTTATTTTTAATCAACTTCTTTTAGTTTAAAATTGTATGACATGTAAAGAAAGGAAAACTGCTTTTGAAGTAGAATGGATATTTTCCTCAAGAATGGAGTTGAAGTGTTTTATCAAAATTATTTTCCATCTAAGATAAAAAAGGGTTCTATTTATATCCCTATTGTTACATTGATTTTATTATGTTTTGATGGAATTATTTTTATGAATTCCTTTATTTTATATGAATTGTTTTATGATGTCACAAGGTTTAAGATTCCCATTATTATTACATGGGTTATGTTATGATGTATGGTTTATGATGTTGTGGAACACATAAGAATGGTATCATTTTGAGATGGGTGGGACCTATATCTCCCTCCAATGTATTGGGTAAAGATTTTATATCTCAGGAGATAGACACGGCTGGAACGGTAGGTTAAACCGGTTCAATGAAACAGGACTGAAACGAGGAGTAAACTCGGTTCAGAAATGGACTTTGTCCACTAAGATAGTCTTGAAAATGTGTCTTGACTAATAAGAAATGATTCTCTATGATTATGTTTGTATTACACAATGTTTCATGTTTTAAGTTATTATTATTGGGATTACATTTCACTACTATGATTTATCCCATGTTATGAAATCACGATCTCTTTTGCAGGTTAAGATTTCCAAAAGTTATGTTCTTAAGTATATAATGTGATCGATATTTCTTTTTTTTACCCTTACTAAGCATTTGAGCTCACCCTTTTGTATGTTTTATTTCCCCAATCCAGGAAGAAGGTTATTAAGTAGGATATTCCAAAAGGGACTCTAGATATGATGAAATAAGTGGGAGGCAATGTTGATGCTTTATGATCCAATTGATTATGTTTCCCAGTTTCTAAAGACTCTATAACTATAGGGTCCTTTCCTAGTTTTGTTATATGTTGTAATAAGTGTTCTTCAATTTTTGAAGTACTAACAATGTATGTAATGTATGGGTCGTTATATTTATCAAAAAAATTAGTAAATTATTGCTAAATCAATTATTTTCAACACAATATGAATGATTTTATCGTTTCTATAGTGTTTTTTTGGAAATCAGCACAACAACTAGCAAGAATCCCATCCATTTCATATAACATCATAAAACACATAAAATAACACAAAAAACACCTGTAATTGCAAAAAAAATAGCAAAATCCTCCAATAATATAATTTACCAGAACATGGTATTCTCCTTTTCATTCATCAAATGATAAGCACTCTTCCAACAAACCCATTTCAATTTCTCTAGTCCAAACATCTATATGTTTTACC
This sequence comes from Viscum album, assembly GCA_963277665.1. Classification (NCBI taxonomy): domain Eukaryota; kingdom Viridiplantae; phylum Streptophyta; class Magnoliopsida; order Santalales; family Viscaceae; genus Viscum; species Viscum album. The sequence continues at coordinate 1,884,199,588 of OY728136.1, forward strand.
TTTACTCATATTTCTCAAAAATAATATATCATCTAGTTGTAAATGGTGTGTTATCTACAACATCATCACATAGATAGAACTATTATTTTGAAAACGACATGAAAAATTCTCATTTATTCGGTAGAACATCTATTTTACATCTTATATTGGAACTATACATCCATATTGTGTTTCTATTATTTATTGAAGAATTTATTATTTACAAAAATTATTATTTTCATATAATATTTTATTGATTTTAGGTATAGATTTTTATAGATGTATTTGAATGATGGTTTTTAAAAAAACTATGTAGAATTCCTTCTCAAAGAGGGATTGAATAAACCAACCTTGAATTTATGGATAATTGGAGCCATAATATTCCCCTCAATGTTGAGAGACTAGTAAATATAGATAGTGGGAATGATATTGTATGAATATGATTCCATGTAATCAAATGTATTAAAATAGAATAAATCAGTGTAAGATGACTATGATGTTTTATCATGACCAATAATATGGTCATGTTCTCTATCCATGAGTTTGAGTGTATGATTTGGTGGATCTTGTCACTCATCGAAGGCTTCTTTTGTAGTGTGAAGGTCCATTGGCCACTATTGAGAGTCCAATAGACGCCAATGTGATGGAATTATTTTTGATAATGTTGTAAAATAATGTATCAATGGTCACTTCCATAGGCAAATCCATGAGTAGTGGCATAGATCACACCACCATGTCTATTAAAATATGACCTGACATTATGACAGGGTGATAAGAAGAAAACTTGTATGGGGATACTATCAGTGTCCATGGAAAAGGGTTATCTTTACTGGGAGGGTGGTACATTGGGGAGGGTGACATTGATATAGATGGGTGGGGTTGTGAAAAAGCATTGACACCATGTAAATGTAGAATTCATAGAATATAGTTATAAATAATGAAATAATGATACAATTTATACCACAAGACTAATAAATCCAACTGATGTTGAATCATATATTATTTACCCAATTACCAAAATTACATTATTATAAAAAATTATAAAACATTAGAAAAAGGAGATATGGTAAAAAAAAATATAGTATTTAGGCTACCAAAGTCAAGCATAATTAGACCTACCAAATCAAACATATATTCAGGAACCACAAATCAAAAAAATTTCAATAATTGTAATGACCTAGAAATTACACGGAAAATTTTTTCTTAGTTTTTTTGGGATTTTACGAGTATGCGGTTTCTGACGGAACCTGATTCTGAGGCCCGGTGTGCCTAAATCAATTTCAGAAGTTTACCTCAGGTACATTCATTGAACGAACGAGCGGACTTTTCAAACTTTTGAACCGGTGCTCGGAATCAAAATCCAAGGGAACCAATGAAACTGCAACACTGCTAATTACTTTGAAGGACCTTTACCGAAGAAGTGTTTTCTCAGAAGGAGTTATTAAAAATTGAGGTTTAAATAAAAAGGGGAATAAAATTTGTGATACAATTTTATTTCTAGCCTAGTTGGTTTTAACCTATGTGTGGGAGTTGGAGAGAAAGACACTAGTTACTAACTACCTAAATGAGGTTGAATATGAGGTGGGGCCCACACGAACCCGACCCCTTCACATTCCCCATAACTCTCTAACTCCCTCTTTAATTTGTAACTCACCCACTCCCCCTCATTAATGAAGTGAATTAATTGATTCTTTTAATTCATATCATTTTGAATTCATCTCTCCACATTTAATCTATGTGTTGTCACTTTATGAGTGATAACCCTTGGGTTTAGTTTCCTAAAAATAATAGAGAGAGAACTCTATTATTTTGGGGGGCTTAATTTCATGGTGGAGAGCTAAGGAGGAGAAGGAGAGGAGGGAGAGCTTTCCTCCAATGACAAAGAATGTTCTCGACGAAGAACGGCAATCAACACTTCTCTTCCTCTGCATCAAGGGAGAAGTCGCGAACCACGGTGATCATCGCCAATGACAACATGCCTTCTTACCTCATCTCATTCGTTGTAGAATTCTACGTCTCCAAAGAAGGACATCGACTTGGAAGTCCTGAAATTCTCCATCAACTTCCTCTTCCGTAACAAGGATGGAGACGCCGACCATGGAGACCGATACCGACAACAACGTTCTTCTTCTTCATCCGACGTCGACAGAATCAAAACCGTTCTTCCGCGACACCTGACTACTGTGACGTTAGACTTCCATGACTCGACGACATGCGACATCAATTTCAAGGTAGGGGGTTTTCGTATATAATCATTATGTGAATTATACCCTCGTGTGTGGGTATGTAATTGAATTATTTTCGTATAATATATTTTGAATAAATTATACCCTCGTCAATGATTAAAATAATGTTTTTAAATGTTTTACAACTGATAACACCTAATGTGGAGGGCGCGGGCCGAACAAACAAATCCTGACAACCCTCTGCAGCTTGTTTATTGATGTGTGGATCGATGGGAGACGATGAAGCCGGATGCAAAGACGTTTTGAACCCTTCGCAGTAATCTACGTGTCTCGTAGTGACCGTAGGCAGAGACGGCTGGAGGAACGGACCACCGGTGCACGTCCGGTGGTCCACGAAGAAAGGCGGTGACGCGTCACCCCGGCGCGGCGGTGCGTCGCCGGAGGAGACCGCCGCGGCTGAGCCGCGGCGTACCGGAACAGCTAAGACGATCCGAGTTTAGTGGGAGGCTCGACAATTAAGCCGCACTATTTCGGTCAATCGGGGGGGGGGGGGATAGCACCCCCCTCAACTATTCTCTATCTAGGTGGGCCACGCCCGCGCCAGTCCAACCAGCCGCCCCAGGCGGACCGGCCACGTCGGGTCGGACCGTCCGTGTCGGGCCGGGCCGCCCGCGCTAGGCCGAACCCCCGCGCTGGGTAGGGTCGCAATGGATGGGCCGTGCCGCACCAGCCGGGCCGGGCTGCACCCTAATGGGCCGGCCCTGGACCCGGGTCGGGTCTACCCAGTTCGGGCCGACCCATAGGGGGTATCGGGCCGGGTCGGACTGGACCCGAACACCCTATTTTCGGAAAGATCCGTTCAAATGCTCATAACATGGGCTACGGATCTCCTATTGACGCACTGTCAGTTGAAATGATATCCTTGGATCAAGATAGCCATTTTGGTATATTACACTCAAGGTGTTGGAGAACATTGTGTACGGTCGGGTTTCTTCCAATACGAAACCAACGGGGCCCGCGGAGCGGAAACGCTTATAACATGAGTTCGGGATGTCCGATTGACAGGCCGTCAACTTTGTTGGATTCCTCTTAGTGATATAGACCTTTTGGATTACTCCACTTGATTTTTGGACACAGTTGGAGTATGGACGGTTTGGATTGTACCCAAAATCCAATCGGGCCCCTGGAATGGAAAAGTCGATAACTTTCAGACCGGACGTCCGTTTGACGAACCGTCAGCGGCATTGGTTTTCACGTAGAGAAACGGTCCATATTATTATACCCTATTTGATTTCGGGGTAAATTTGAGATACGTTCAGGTTGGTTCGTACACAAAACCAACAGGGCCCCTGAGACGAAAAGGCTAATAACTCACAAACCGATCATCTGATTGACGCGCCGTCTGTTGCGCTGAGACCCCTAAGATGAGGCGGTCATTTGAGAAACTTTTTCGTGGGACTTTGAGATACTTGGAGTATCTAACTGTAGCTTGTGGAGCGGATCCTCCTCGAGACAAGCGTACGGAGTTCGGAGACCGTGTAGCCGGATGAGACCTGACGACTGCTTGACCAACTTGACTTGAAGTGAGTCGACTAGCCCAGTGGATGGAGAACTACTATGTTTTGGTACAGACCCATGGTGGATGGAGCAATACTATGTTTGGGTGAAGACCCTTGGTACACAACCAAAGGAGTACCTCTACAGGATATTAGTGGGGGTGCACTACTTTTTTTGGGTGGCAGAACACGGCGGGAAGCACTACTGTGTTTGGGTGGCTGACCCGCGGTACTCGACAGAAGTACCTTAGCAGTCTTAGGTTAGTGAGAAGTACCTCGAAGTCGTGACAGGATCACTGTACTCGTCAAAGTCGGAGCTCATCAGCAGTTTCGGTTTCGATAGTGAAAATCCTTGTTTTAGATGAGTTTATGACCTTTGTGTTTACCTTATGATTCAGATGGGTCACATGATAAATTAGGTATATGTATGGGCATATACCTAGGTAGTGGTTATCCGTTGATTTCCTATCCTTTGTATTTCTTCATGATTGAGATGGGTTGCTTGATAACTTAGGTATAAGTATTGTCTTATACCTATGTAATGGTTATCTGTTGAGATTTTTCTTTGTGGTTATCCTTGTTGGATTTAGTGAGAACCTGAGGGTCTCGGGGTCCCTACTAAGTATCGTATACTAACCCCTGCATGGGGTATGCCCGTACCACGTTGTTTTAGATGTAGATGATGGGAAGTGCTGACAGAGGCCGAGTGATTGAGGACGGGACTGTACCCGGAGGTGGACCTCACGATGAGTCAGTATCCGGAGGTGGACTTCATGACGAGTCGGTACCCGGAGGAGACAGACGGACAGACGATCGGACATGGAGTGATGAGGAGGAAATATGTACCTACCCTTCTGGTATGATCTGTGGTGGACGATCCAGGAGCTGCGTGTCATCATCCAACTGCTTGTCTTTGCTGTTGTACTTTACTTTCAGTTGTAGTTGTACCTATCTTTTGGGCTTTTATTTCTGGCCCCTTTTGTAATTTCAGCACTTTTGTAACTGTTGTACTTAGTGTTTTTTCCGCTTGTACTCTGTGGTGTTTTGTTTACTTTTATAAAGGCAATGCCTTCTCAGTTATCAAGATTTACGCCTTTGGTGCTAGTCCCCAGCCCCTGGCCTATGGAAGGCGGGCTTGGGGTAGTCACGACACGGGCCCCGTGGACGGGTCATGAAAAATTGGTATCAAAGGAGTCGGTTCTACTGCAGATCTTATAACTCTGATATTTTCTTTCTATGAAGCAATAGTGTTAAGAGAACCGATTGTGGTTTTCAGTTCAGGCAGTCCAGTGTTGGTGCGGGCGGCCGACATATCCATACACCAGAACCCTGACTACTTATTTCTGACTCAGTGCACGAAAACAGTAATTGTGTGTGTGTTTTCAACAATTTTCCCCTTAAAACGGATCAAACAAGGTCAGCTCACCAGGTATAAATCATTTGACTTTTTCACGTCTGTTTCTTTCGGGATTCCTTATCCCGAACAAAAAGCTAGAGCTCTGAGTGATATACGTACTAACAGCCTGCCGAGAGATGAGGCTTCGGTATAGGGCCCTCTTACAGCTGAGGCAATAATGGAGGAACCAACGGTACTAAAATACGTTGGGCCACTGATGCCACCAGCCACAGCAGCAGGCGATGCATGCCGTTGGGGCGCGCTGCATGAGTTCCATTTCTAGAGGCCACCCAGGTTCCGGGGAGAGACGGACCCACAGGCGGCTTAGGATTGGCTGGAGGCTGCGGTGAGAGTCTTCAGGATAGTGGGTACACCAGCAGACTTCATGGTGATATTTGCTGCCAGCCTCCTTCAGGCAGCAGCAAGTAGCTGGTGGAGCCGAATGCTCTACTTTTGCGATGAGATAACCTTAACAAGGGGAGACATCAAGACCTTTTTTAGGGTGGATTTTGTACCAGTGGATCTACACCCCGAGCAAGTTCATGAGCTGTGGCCTTTTCCACATGTTTTTCCATCAGTAGCCGAGTCATCTATAGGCAGTAGACAGATGATGCAGAGGTCCAAGAGGACCAGACCAACAGATGGGCGATCTCGGGTTATAGGATCGGTAGTGCGGGGCACCCGGGTTGGGTTAGAGTTAGGCGTGCCAGAAATGGATAGTGTTTCTCCAGCGGCAGGAAGCGTCACATGGAATGTGACTGTCTGACTCCCCGCACATTTGAACAGCATGCATAGAAGGAGCCACCAAGATAGAAGCAGTGATTGGTGCTTGAGCAACAGCCGAGCAGTGGACAAGGAAGTAAAGCTCCGGAAGCAGGTGGACATGAGTGGAACTAGTGGATAATTTTTTGACCCTTGTACTTCTAGTTCCTTATTGTTGTTGTATTTGTGTCTTTGTACTATGAGATGCAATAATAAAAAGACACTCATCTTCAGGATGTTTTCTTTCATGTCCTTTTGTTTGGTTGATACTGAGAGGTCCCTGTTAAAACTATTGACTTGACCCTCACCTTTGATATTTCTACTGGAGGAGACCCAGTGACCTCACACTGATGCCGACAGTGTGACTCAACCCATGGAGGTGAGAGTGATGGTTGAATCTCTTGGTAGTAACGTCGAGGCCTTATGATGTCATCGATGGAATGAATGCATCATTCATGTCAAGATTGACTGTATTAGGCAATGGGTGTGGTTCATCCAGGGGTTGAGACCGAGATTCTCTTTTTGGAAAAGGAGAAATCTTAGCTGCTCTTACAGATCATTGGAAAAGAAGGTGAAGATCATCCAGGAGCGGATGAAGACTACACAGTGTAGTAAGAAACAGGAAACTGGCACCAGTGTTAGAGACTCGGGCATGTTAAATGTTCCAAGAAGAGGAAGCATTAAGGAGAGATGAGTCTGTGAAGCAGTAGACGTGGAGGCAGATCTTGGAGAGCAGCATGAGGTGGTGTACATTTTAACATGCTACAACCACCCGCCTTAGTTTTCCCCTCAAGGCTCAGCGAGCTGGAGGTCAGGGGAAGAGTGAGGCTACATGTGGTCAAGGAGTGTGAACTAATGGCTCTAAAAATGATTCAAGGGACAATCTGTGTCCACTACTAGCTGCCATAGTAACAGACGTTGATATGAATCATTACTTCCCTCCACGAATCTTGTCCTAGACCTAGAGTTTCCGGTAAGCCATAGAAATGACCCTCATGTCTAGATATATCTTGGAAGGAGACTCGATAATCACACTTATGCCGACAGTGTGGTCTTACCCTTGAGGCGAGATATTCGGTTGGAATCTCTTGGTGGCAGCATCGAGGCCTTACAACGTTGGTCTCGGTATGGATTGGATTCACAGTTCAGGCTCAGATTGAATGTATAAGGAAAAATGGTTGTGGTCTAACTACAACGTTGGGATGGGTTTTCCTTGGTCGGCGAAAAGGAAACCCCAGGCAGCATAGGAAAAACACATGCATATGAGGGTTTGGCCGATCACTCTTGGGTCGACCAACCTTACCCTTGTGGGAGCAGGTGTTTTGTGTTTTAGTTCTAATCAGAAAAATGGAGGCCCATAGAGTTCGTGGATGGCTATCACGTCCTTATATGGGTATCACCTTAAGGAGTTTTATAGAGATGTGGCCAAGGCGACAAGTTATCTCCATGGTTCAATAGTCCTTTCTAGGTCCTCAAAAGGGTATGCGAGGTGGTTTACCACATGACCTTTCCACCTCAGTTGCACTAGGTGCATGATTTCATCCACGTATCATAGCTGAGGAGATACGTGCATAATCCTTCAGAAATCATCGACCTTAGGAAATAGGACTTCGATAGCAGGGCGATATTCACGGAGGTTCCAGTGGGGATCGAGGATCTATAGGATCATATCCTACATAGACGGTCGATTCCTCGGGTGCACTTCACTGGCAGTACGGGAATCTCCAGGTGAGCACATGGGAGCGGAAGTCTCAGATGCATGCTTAGTACCACTTTTGTAACCCTAGTTTGTCTTAAAGCTTTACGGGGATGTAAAGCCCTGAGGTGGGAACAGTGTCAAGACCCGAGAAATTCAAGGAAAATTTCTTCATAATTTCTTTCGTATTTTACGAGTATGCGGTTTCTGATGGCACCTGATTCTGTGGCCCGGTGTTCCCGAAATCAATTTCTGAAGTTTTGATTGGGTATGTTCAGTGAAGGAACGAGCGGGTTTTTATAACTTTTGAACCGGTGCTCAGAATCGAATTTTAGGGCACCGATGAAACCACAGTGTCGGTAATTTCTTAATAGGACCTTTACCAAATATGCTTTTTCTCGGAATTAGTTGTTAAAAATTATCGTTTAAATAATAAGGGGAATTAAAATTGTGATACAATTTTATTTCTAGCCTAGTTGGTTTTAACCTATGTGTGGGAGTAGGGGAGAAATCCACTAGTTACTAACTACCTATGTGAGGTTGAATGTGAGGTGGGGCCCACACGAACACCACCCCTTAACATTCCCCATAACTCCCTAACTCCCTCTTTAATTTTTAACTCACCCACTCTCCCTCATTAATGAAGTGAATTAATTGATTCTTTTAATTAAAATATTTTGGAATTCATCTCTCCACATTTAATCTATGTGTTGTCACTTTATGAGTGATAACCCTTGGGTTTAGTTCCATAAAAATAATATATAGAGAACTCTATTATTTTGGGGGGCTTAATTTCTTGGTGGAGAGCTAAGGAGGAGAAAGAGAGGATTGAGAGAATTCCTCTAACTACGAAGAACGTTCTCGACGAAGAACGACCATCACTTCTTCTCTCCCTCCACGTCAAGGGAGAAGTCTCTGACCGTGATGATCATCACCAATGAGAACGTTCCTTCCTACTCCATCTCCTTCGTTGAAGAACGCTACATCTCCAAAGAAGGACATCGACTTGGCGGTCCCGGGATTCTCCATCCACATCCTCTTCCGTGACAAGGAAGGAGATTCCAACTGTGGAGACCGAGGCCAACTACAAAGTTCTTCTTCATCTTCCGATGTCGATAGAATCGATACCGTTCTTCCGCGACACCTGACTACTGCGACGTTCGACTTCCGCGACCCGACAATGTGCGATGTAAATTTCGAGGTAGGGGGTTTTCGTATATAATCTTTATGTGAATTATACCTCCGTGCGTGGGTATTTAATTGAAAGGTGTTCATATAATTTATGTTGAATAAATTATTCCCTCTTAAATGATTAAAAGCATGTGTTTAAATGTTTTCCAATTGATAACACCTAACACGGAGGGCGCGGGTCCAACAAACACGGCCCGACAACCCTCTAGAGCTTGTTTATTGATGTGCGGATCGACGGGCGACGACGATGCGGGTCACAAAGATGTTTTAAACCCTTCGCAGTAATATACGGGTCTCGTATTGACCGTAGGCATTGATGACTAGAGAAACAGACCACCGGAGGAGAATGACGCGGCTGTGCCGCGGCGGACCAGAATGGTTATGCCGTTCTGGGTTTAGAGGGAGGCACGACAATAAAGTCGCGCCGTTTCGGTCAACCGGGGGGGGGGACAGCACCCCTCTCTTCTCTTCGCTGGCCACGCGAGCCATGCACGCGCCAGGCCAACCGGCCGCGCCGGGCCGGACCCGGACCCGGGACGGGTCGACCCGGGGCGGGGTGGGGGGTATCGGGTCGGACCGGGCCCGAACCCCCTATTTTCAGACAGATCTATTCAAACGCCCATAACATGGGCTACAGATCTTTGATCTATGCACCATCATATGTGATGTGATCCTTAAATCGAGATGGTCATTTCGGTATATTACACTCAAGGTTTTGGAGAAGTTTGTGTACGACCGGTTTGGATCCAACCCGAAACCAACTGGGCCCGCGTAGCGGAAACACTTATAACTTGAGTTCCGGACGTCCGATTGACGTGCCGTCGACTTTTTTGGATTTCTCTTAGTGATACGGACCATTTGGATTATTCCTCTCGAGGTTTGGACATAGTTGGAGTATGGCCGAGTTGGATTGTACCCAAAATCCAACAGGACCCTTGGAACGAAAAAGCTGATAACTTTCAGACCGAACGTCCGTTTGACGAACCGTTAGTGGAATTGGTGATCACATCGAGAAACAATCCCTATGAGTATACCCTATGTGAGTTCAGGGTACAATTTATATATTGTTGGGTTGGTTCGTACACAAAACCAACTGGGCCCCTTGGACGAAAATGCTAATAACTCACAGACCGGGCGTCCGATTGACGCGTCGTCTATTGCGTTGATACCCCTATGACGAGGAGTACCACTGAGATACTTTTTCATGAGACTTTGAGATACAAAAATTATCGACCTATAGCTCGTGGAGCAGATCCTCCAGAGACGAGCGTACAGAGTATGGAGACCGTGTTGCTGGCTGAGACCTGATGACTTCTTGACCGACTCGACTTGGAGTTAGGCGACTAGCCTAGTGGACAGAGAACTACTATGTTTGGGTGAAGACCAATGGCGGATAGAGCACTACAGTGTTTGGGTGAAGTCACGTGGTACTCAATAGAAGGAGTACCTCTGCAGGCTAATAGGGGGGGTGCACTACTGTGTTTGGGTGGTAGACCACGGCAGAATGCTCTACTGTGTTTGGGTGGCTGACCCGTTGTACTCGACTGGAGGAGTACCTCAGCAGTTTTAGGTTAGTAATCAGTACCTCAGAGTCGTGACATGATCATTGTACTCGTTAGAGACCGAGCACTTTAGCAGTTACAGTTTCGATAGTGAAAATCCTGGTTTGAGCTGAGTCTATGACCTTTGTGTATACCTCATGATTGAGATGGGTCACTTGATAACAAAGGTATATGTATGGTAATATACCTAGGTTGTGGTTATCTGTTGATTTCATAACCGTTTGTTTCTCATGATTGAGATGGGTTACATGATAACTTAGGTATAAGTATGGGCATATACCTATGTAAGGGTTATCTGTTGAGATCCTTATTTGTGGTTATCATTGTTGGATTTAGTGATACCATGAGGGTATTGGGGTCTCTATTGAGTATCATATACTCACCCCTGCACGGGCTATTCCCGCACCTCGTTGTGTTTGATATAGATGACGGGCAGCGCTGACAGAGGCCGAGTGATCGAGGACTGCATGGTACCTGGAGGTGGACCTCACGACGAGTCAGTATCTAAAGGTGGACTTCAAGATGAGTCGGTACCTGGAGGAGACCGATGGATGGACGATCGGACGTGGAGTGTGGAGGAGGAAATCTGTAACTACCCTTCAGGTAAGATCTGTGGTGGATGATCTAGGAGCTGCGTGTCATCTTCCAGCTACTTGCCTTTTCTGTTGTACTTTACTTTCAGTTGTAGTTGTACGTATCTGTTGGGATTGTATTTCTAGACCCATTGTACTTTCAACACTTTTGTTACTGCTATACATAGTGTTTTTCCCCTTGTACTCTGTGGTGTTTTTTTACTTTTATAAAGGAAATGCCTTCCCTGTTATTAGGATTTATGCCTTTGGTGGTAGTATCCAGACCCTGGCCTATGGAGGGCAGGCTTTGGGTAGTCATGGAACGGGCCCCGAGGACGGGTCGTGACAATAATAATATTTTTAAATATAACAGATCAATTTTCCCCCCATCACCATCGCCATCACTATCGTCATCATCAACATCAGTCTCATCCAATTCCTTATCATCATCCCTTCCCCTGACCACATGCCCATCCTCATCCCCTACATCATTCCCATCCTCATCCTTAACCTAATCTTATCACTTATCATCTCTATTCTCTTCCACCCCAGCTTCTACCTCTCCCTCATCCTTAGCCTCATTCTCATCCATGACCAAAATATTATCCTTATCTTAATCCTCTTCCACACCATCATCATCTCCTGTAATGAAATATCTTCACCCACACTAAAACTGTCTCTTGTGCAATGTACTTTGAATGTATCGACTGCATTTATTCATTACAAGCATTGTTCACTGATGGCGGATGTGTTTCACATAAACATTCATCAGTTTTATAAGTATAGTTTTTCTTTCAAGTAAACTATTCTTCCACCTATGTGTCCTTTTTTCAGCCTATTATTCCCAATATTTACCCTTTTATAACCTAGTTGAACTAAAACTTGTACCTGAAGAGCTCCAATTCCTTTTCGAGATAATACTCTTTCCTGGATTGGATCATACTCTCGTAGGGTGCTCATATCCCAACATCAGATGTGAGTGATCAGTTGGCAAAAAAATTCCAGTTCTTCGGAATCAAGGGCCTCCAAATCAAACTATTACAAATATAAATACATTATTAAGTTAAAAAATAAATAAAAAAATTTTAAATAAAAAAATTAAAATTTACAACTTGCAGTTGTGTTAGTTTATCAACCGCACATACATTTTTTAATTCTACTCGAGAAAAAATGTCTTTCTCAAGGAACATGTCCATAAATATTCAATACATTCCTCTATAATGACATTGATTTTATGAAACAAAAATTAAAAATATGTTACCAATAAATAATTTCATAACACAAATTATTTAAAAAATATTAATTGAATAAATTATAGAGAAAATAATAGAATTTTTACGTACAAAATAGAAGTTATAAGAAACTACCATACATTCTTCCTCTCTAGATGTAACATCGTAGTATGCCCCAATGTAGGGAAGAATTTTTTACAAAATTTTTTTTTATTTTTTTTAGATTAATCAAAAATAAAATGAATAATATAATGAACATTATTAATGAAAAACATGAAATTTTATATTTAAATGCATTAAATGTGATTAATAATATAAACTTGATAGTCAACCAATGAGTAATCATTTTCTGATACCATTCTATTAGAAAATCATTCCACACAAGTACTAGATAAATCTCTATGCCAAAACTATCATGACATCCATAAAACAACATGTCTTTATAGGCTCACTAAATCTCTCCTAACTCCATCATACATTCTGGACAATTACCCTCACCATCGAAAAAATTAAACTGAATATGAAAACAACATATTAATTCATTTATATACAATAATAATATTATATTAAATTTAACATATTTTCTACTCATATATGTGGCCAAGAATTATAATTCACTTCATTTTGAAACGTTCTCTACAAGATAGGGCTGACATGAATGTTCTCGGAATATTTGGCATGCATCACAAAAAAAACTCTTATATTGATGCCCTATGTTTTCAACCATTTATGTCTTTGTGGTAACTCATCATCAACTGAGTGCATCTTTTCCAAACCAAACACATATGTATATGCATCTTCCCCCACCTCTTATAAGAAGATGTATTTTTTATGTTAGAAAATCAAATATAATATCATTAAATGTTAAAATAAAAATAAATTTTGGTAACAAAACTTTTTAGGATTGTAAAATATATATATGGAAGCCTGCTCACTGGGAACCTCTAGACATAATTCCACTGAAGGATCATCACCCTATAATGATGGATTGGGTCATAGTGTCTGCTTTATAGGTACAGACTATGTCAGATCTGTGGTTGAATATGAAATGCAGGAGCTTAGAGAAAAATAAGTATATGATAATGAAGATGGCTTGGATGGCTAACCAACTACATAATATGGATGAGGAGTGGGAAAAATCATTATATTCAGTAAAATTGTTGAAGAGGCTTAGATTTATATGGGGATGAAAACATTGGAGACCTAGATATACCATGTGTCCTTAATGGCACAACGGGATAAGAATTTATGGAATATTTTACATTAGTGGGATGGGATGTTTTAAAACTGGAACACAAACTAGAGTGCCCAGATATCGTACCATAATCTTTGTACCACTGAACAAAGTACAAGGACCACAAATAGGTTTCTCATCAAATAACTGGAACCTATGTGGTGGATCCTGCATAATAATTGAAAACAAAATTAATCACAAGAAATCATATGTTATTGATATATATATAAATATGTGTGTGTGTGTGTGAAATAAAATACTCACTAAAGTAATTAATGTGGGAATGCCTATCTTAGAAACTCGATAATTATTTTACAGCATATTTCTTTTCTCGACCATATATGGTTTCATTTCTTTCATTTGAAAACAAATATAGAAGTTATTAAGAATTTATAACTTCTATGTAACCAAAAAAATTTGTGAGATGGATTATTTTGCTTATGTAATTTGTTTAATATTTTCAGTTAGGTAATTGAGCTATTTTTTGGTTTGGTCATTAGTTTCATTTTTTTTGATATTCATATCAATTAGTTTATCATTTCCAATTCAATTCATATACTTTTTTCTTATAATTTAAAAGTTTCAGTTTTTTTGGTTTGGTAGATCTGAATACATTTCAATTTAATATTATAAAATTAAACTCATAAAAAATTTCAACAAATAAATATTGAAAACTCACATGAAGGAATGGTACGATACAAATTATTTGTAATAAATAGTAAATCAATTCATATATCATAAATTGTAACAACTGATGTCGGGCTAAACTAACATAATTGGGAACATAGACAAATGATTTTATATATTTCCCACTAAAAATTAAGGTTCTCATTCAAATCTACCATATTATGTATTGGAATAATCATAATTAATAAATGGATTAAGGCCAATGGGGGATGGGTTTGTATCAATTCCATCATCACCATTATCTAAAATATGTACTTTGATTACTTAAATAATGACTCAAAATTCATGTTGAATATGACCATTGGAATAAAAATTATGTTTCACCATTGATGCTAATATATACGTTTTATTAGTCGAAAGAGTGTGATTCATGACAATAACATGAAAATAATAATAATCAATAAATGTGTAATGCCTTGTCATCGAATCAGGCCATTAGAATTTGATCATAGTTACTCAACGATGTGATGAATAATCCATTATTAATATTTTTTCAATGAATCCATAAAAGGAAACATGTCCTACATGAGGTCTATTATTTGATGCATTCGGATAATAGTCAATCATTGAAGTTAGCATATTTCCATCACGTTTTGTTCTCATGTTCACTACCTATTCAAGGTTAATATATATGAACCCATGGATCACCAATTATTTTCATTCATAAAACATGATATTAGGACCAAACCCAAATATCATATATTATAATAGACAGTTTCAATTGGAAAACTCGATACCTAAAATATATAAAAATTACTTAATTAAATATATACAATAATTTTTATTAACTCAATATTTATAACTTTAATTTTAACCAAGAAGATAACTCTTTTCTATAAAAACTCTCTCTCTTTCTTAATAAAAATGAACAATGATTTCTATTTATAATTTCATTTTGTTCACAATAGGGAAATATTGAAATATTTTAATAGATATGAACTATTACAAGAGATGAGATAATATATACATTCTCAATTTACTTATTTTATGTAGACATCAATCAAATCACAATTTAAAAACATAGTGAAAAGTTCCACCTCCCGATCTTCAGGGATTAATGTCATCAATGTATATGATATGGGAATTTCCCTTGTTTTAGGATGTGATGGAAAATTGGGTCCATTTTTCTCATACTTTTCTTCATTCATTTCTCATTGGTATGTTCATTCTATTAGTAATACCAAACAAATACAATGAGAAAAAATCCATACATTCTTGGGAAATGTAACCATTCATGATAGAACCTTTAGGATGCTTATTGTTTCAGACATAATATTTCACTATTTACATATTTGTTTTCATTGGATATATCTAATGAAAAAAAACATTTCCTCTATGAAGTATTTTAGTTGGAAGTTTCACTCTGAGACGCTTCATGCATGTAAAAAATTATGAATAAAATAATTTCAATAGCTCAAACTAAATTTATGGGGTATCTACCATCATTTTATGAATGTAATATATAGAAAACAACTCAGAAAAAAGATATAAAAATAAATGGAACAAAAAAATAACTTACACCTTTACATTATTGTAAAAAAGATTATGTATTTCTATTGCAATCTACTCATGTATAAGGAGGTCATAATAACGATTCTTCAATGAGTTCATCATCAACTCTAATTTCTTTAGTCATTTTGATATATTGCATAAATAACCATCAAGAACATTAGTTTCCTCTAGTACATTGATATGTTGATTTCATTCTGCATGTCTCATCACATAAAAATCAAATGGAACTAGAAATTTATTCTCACTATTACATGCATGATGAAATTTTAGTCTGATATCCCAATCTACCAAGTCATGCAGTGATTTTTAATCATTTTTTGTCTTTCCAATGACATTTATATGATTCCAAATATACATTTTACATATATAATTTTCAATATGAAATAGGTCAATAAAATTACAAAAGAACTTTATTGACCAATGAGGAATCTCAATGAAGATACTCATCTTCATTCAATTGTAGTAGAAATCATTGGAAACAATTTTCCACAATCTATAGTTATTTTGATCCTTCACGGATTAAAAATCGAAATCATAAAATTCATTAAGTGCATCATTTCAAGACATATGCCGTGGTGGATCATATACCACTATGGTATTTTCAAATATTTGAAAATTATTTCTATATTGATGGTCACATGGTAGGAATCTTCGATATCACATAAATCTAAAAATAAGTTGATATTTCAGTCTTCTAGAGAAGGTATTCTTCATAAAAATAGGACATTCCAGTTTACCCTTCATGCTCCATAAGAAAAACATTTCATAAAGAAAAAAATCACCATTCATCCACTTCAGCATAGAATGCATCTAAAATCTCTCTCTTAACCATGAATCATATGTGTGAACACCCACATCCCGAAGAATATTAAACTCTATTATTAAAGGTTTCATTGATATGTATGTATTATTACGTGGATCAAGAGGTGTATATATGAGTATACTCCAAAAAATTAATGGTTTTTTCATACCCAACAAATTGGGAATGTTATAAATATGTATCAAAATAGGCCACATGTTGTGAACAGTACTAATCATTCAAAACACATTAAAATCGATACATGAACAACCGAGCCTCACATTACGCATGTCAACTCCAATATTTGGATATCAATAATCAAGTCGATACCATGAAAATCCTTCAATTGGGTGAACCAACTCATCATTATTACTATTTATGTTAGTATCATTCCATTACATTTTTATTAATATTTCATCATACTGGAAAACATTATGTAGTTTGTGTATTAGTAGAAGTGACACATTATGTTCTATTGAACAAAGAATGGTGTTCTGTCAGCTACTGAATTCTATCTTGATGATCCATATTTTATTAAACCGGTTCATTCATTAGTTTCCTCCAAGAATGAGTTGCAATATTTTTAGAATGCAGAAATTTTATTTTTTGAAAATACAGTTCTTCAACTAACATACATGCATGCATGGTGGTTTGAGTGAACATATGAGTCATCCAGAAGTATGTTTGTTCAAAAGGTAAGAATGTAATTGTTGGCATTATTAGAAATCCCATACATGGGTTTTCAATGAAATAATCAGATTAGAAATTACTACTATTTCATTTAACCACATTGACAATATACGGGTGTCGTCGCTGCGTCATTCAGTTTTTAACCCTCACAATGTCATCATTTTCATTAGACACATGATGTGTACTCATATTAAAGTAGTATTTGGTTAAAATAATTTCCTTATCATGATGATGAATAAATATAAATTGACCATATATCACATTCATTAATTCATCCCTCTCATTTGGATCATCAATAATTTGAGATTCCATTTTATGCCCAATGTGATACCCAAAATATAGTTAGTTTGAAAACCATATTTGGTTATATGGTAGCTAACTTATTCACGACTCAATCAGGTTCTTCCAGCATAATTATTACATGAATAGTACATGTGATAACTATCTAATCCAGTGTAAAATGAAAATTCTAAAAATCTCTACAAATTGTTTTGAAAATCAGTGGATATCTGATTAGTTTCATAAATGTAACATCTATTCATTCTAGTTAAAAATTTATAATAAGTAATTTCATGAAATGAATTCAATAAAATTACAGAAAAATAGAAATTATTTTTCATTAAACAATCATTTTTAGTTTATATAAAGCTATAACGGAAACAGTACACTATATTAAAATCATAATATGAAATACATCAAAATACTATATATATATATATATACAAAATAAAACAATGATATATAACATAACCTTGGGAGATCAGATAAATAATCATTGTATGAATAATAGTCTATCTAAGATAATTACGAGAAAAAAGTCAGCATTACGTCTAAATTTATGGTTATCATTTTATTTCATAATTAATTATATATTTCTAATTATTTTTTACATTTCAGTATTAGAAATGAATGTTATTTTTTATAGGGTGTGTTATTTAAAAGGTATCAATCTCGGTGTAGTGAACTAGAAACATGTATGTGCTCAATAAAAATTATATAAATCTTACTAGATGAGTTAATGATTGGTTGACTGACTTCAAGGTATACCCCAATGTGTTATACTTACCTTATAAAAATACATTCAAATATTTTTAAGGGACACATGGGTTCCTCACGGGACCCCTATCCCACTATAAAAACTTCAGTCTATGCTGGAATACCTCTTGTGATGTGTCACCATGTATATTGGTATATATATACATATGTATGAATATATATTAACTATATATTTTTAAACATATATACCCATATATTTAGATATCTAATACTATCCATGTCCCGAGGTCTTAAGAAAGTGTCCCTGTATAATAATTGGAGTCTCATAAAATAAATAAGGGTCACCATGCCCATCTGTCTCATAGAAAAATATTGGGAACCAAGATTTAATATCATAATTAAACCAGGATGTCATGTTGTGTGTCATAATTAATATAGGATTGCATGGTAGGTATTATAAATAAAACTAATAGGCTTTATAACTATCATCCCAATAGATGGACATGTAAAATCATTCCTAGTACCATAAGTGTTGTGAAATTATATATCACACATCCTAGACCAAGGGGTTTTTAATTTCCATGCCTACTAAACTAATAATGTTACATCTATAATAAATTGGTATAATATAATATAGATTGACCTAGAATACCTTATGTGAGGAAATTCATAAATTGGATCTTAACATTTATCAAGATCTAGTATAACATCATTATCATAATTCAATTAATAATATAATAACATCCAATGAAATAATACATTCCTTAATATAATTCATCAACAACTTTATTAATCAAATTCTAACACTATTAAAATAATAATATTTATCAACATATAAACATAATGCCTAATGATATATATAAAGGTAAAAGGGGTACATTGATACCTATTTTAATTTATTTAATTATTTAAATCATCCTATTAAATTTAAATAATACTCTCTTTGAGAGGTTTAATCCTTAGTCTGGAATGGTTAAAAAATAAAGTAATTTCACTCAGAATTTGAATCTATGTGCGAAAAGATGAAAAATCATCATTTTTTTTGTATCAGCATCTATGTGTGTAAATATGGTGTATGTCTATATCGAAGAAATATAATGGAATTTAATAAAATCTACTGTATAATTGTGTCTTATATGAAAAAATAATCAATGAATCAATCTGTATACCGATATAGTATATACAAGATAATAAACACATATAATGATGAGAGATTTCAGAACTAGGGGAAAACAAAAAATAAATAGAAGAAACCATACTTCCCAATTTTATAATAAATATAGGTAGAAATTATTTTGAAGTCGAAGAAGGCAATTTCAAGTGAAATAAACTGAGTTAAAAGTGTGATGGATCACTAGTGGAAGATTGGATTTCAAATTGAAGAGGGTGTTGCACACTGTTAGGGGAAAAGAACAGATCTAGAATCGAGAGGGGTCAAATTGTGCTAAATTTGAGAGAAATCTATCCAAACTATATTTAAAACCCATTATTTAAATATCATTTATACCAATTGTTAATTAAAACTATTGGTATATAGTGGTTTCGATAACCCTTTCCAATTGTTTTGAAAAATTGTTGTGAAACCATATAATTATACACCCTTTCCAAATGATTTTGAGAAATCCATTTGGAAAGTGTACCCTATCCTATTGGTTTCAGAGAACAGTTGCGATATGGAATTTGTAAAAACTGGAATTCTTTTAGTGTATCCCCATATCAATGGAAAGTGATTTTTTTTCATTGCTAATAACACCCTTAAAATCAACAATTACTTATTACAATCTTATTTTATGGATCCTACATGTTTTTTTTACACACACACACATAGATATATATATATATATATATATCCATTTACAAACTATTATATAACATCCAAGACAATTAAATTTAATTCATATTAAACACATTTAGTATATTTGATATATTGTGATGCATGAAACATCATGTTTAAATGAATTACAACACTATTAAATTATTATTACATAAAAATTACCATTGTAAGAAATATGTTAAATTGAAATATATGAATATAAATAAATAAATAAATATTTAATATATATACATATAACAGAAATTAATTTATTTTTTATAGATTTTAAATTAAAATATGATTTATTTGAATAAGAATGATTTTTTTTTCTAGAAAACTGGATTTTTTTTCAAAAAATGGTTTCCTCATTTACAGATAAATTATGATTGAATTAAATTTAAAACATTTAAAATATATTTGATACAAAATCAGCATCTTTTTTAAAATCATCACATACAAATTAACACAGGGTATATTTTTTATATTCACCAAAAAAAATAATTTTTCAATGAATATTGAAAAATAGTAATTTTTAATTATTGTTACCCATTCATTTAAAATATTTAATAAGATAAATTAAATTTTAATTTTTTTTAGAAAAATATTTTACAAAATAAATTAAATATTATATTTTTTATTTCATTTCATTTATTTTTAAATTAATTTTCAAAATTTAATGTTTCCATTTGAATAATAATTTGCTCTTTTGAACCACACTTTTTTATCATGTTTGTGTGTAAAATATTCAAATTGAATCAACCAAATATTTTAATTTCAATTATAAAAACTATATTACATATTTGGAATCAAAATAATTTATAATTTCTAATATGGTTAGCATAATATTATTCCATTATGATTACTAAAATTTTATAAATTTAATTAATGTGAATATTGTTAAAAATGACTTAACAAGTTTTATAATACAATAATAAGGGATGGTAACATATAATGTTAATGAAAAAATAATGAAATTAATAGCCGAAACGATGAAAACAAATAAATATTATTTACAAAGGGATGGTAAAAGGAAATAAAAGGATTAAATGTTATATTATATGTATTAATGTGGTTATAGTATCAATTATAATATTCAATAGTACTATTACAGACAAGTGTAAATGATTTTCAACCAAAGGAAACTGTGACGTAAAGGATTCCATCTTAGATTCAAGTCATTGAGGAATATACAATTATTGTGTGAATAATAAATTTTATATATTGTACATTGATCCCCAATTACATGTAATATCATGAATAAAAAATATTTATTTTATTTTAAATTTTGAATTTAATAGTTTCATCTAAGGGGATTTGAATTAAAAATTACGATGTGGTAATGAATTTCTTGGCATAATTTATTTTCATTGGATTATATTACTTCTTCATTGTAATTGTTATTATTAAATTATGTGTGTAATGACATTTGAGTATATAATTATATTTTTAAACATTCATTATTATGATTTTCATTTGATAAAAATAATAGATTTATTAATTCTCAAATAAATATCATAAAAATTACAAGATATTTTTTCTCAAATTCTATTAAATTGAGAATTATTTAATAATACACACTTAATCAATTTTATGTGGAGTATATACTACACCATACATGTATTTAAAATTGAATATATACTGTTACATGATCCTTAATGTTTTATTACAATTTTATCCGTATTATTTGTTTCATAGATATGAATATTTTTTAAACTGTATACCAATCTTAATTATGGTGTTTACATTTATGGTTTTTTCATTAATTTTGAAAATATTGACATATCGATGAGCATTATTATTTATGGATGTTTTTAAGTAGTTATATTTTTCATGTATTAGATATTTTTATCAATACATGAGTAAATATATTGAAATATAGTCAAAGGAGATATTTGAAATTATATAAACCATTGAGGCACCAATATATCCCCTATGAAAAATCAGTTGGACAAATTGAATGGTATTCTATATATATAAATGTATATATATATATATATATTTATAAATCAACTGGTGAAATATCATTGATATATAGTGATCATGATACTTGAGATCATGACATCCTATAATTATTCCTTCCATTTATTGTTAATTCACTAATAATTATTATCTTTGAGATTTTAACCAGCATTTTCTCCATAGTTGAATATAATTCAATGATTAATGATTAAACTAAAATTGGGTTCAATTATTTATTTTTCGTATCTAATCAGGTTGTCATGTTATTTTAATGGTATGCGTTTTTAGTTGTTTACATTTAGTTATTTTTTATTCCTTATCTAATTATGATAAAAAATTATTTAATAAATTTAATATCGGTGTAGTTATTTAATTTTCCTATTTGATTATTATTTATGGATTAATGATATATTCAGTAGTATGTAACCCTTACAGAATATTTGATCTCATCCTTATATCATTAATAATAAACCAGATATGATGAATAAATCATTCAATTTGTTTTCAATGATGCAATTAATTTTCTATTGTTATATAATATGTTTTAATATCTATTCCAAATGAATAATCGGTATGATGTATATATCTTGTCATTAAAAACAAATTAACTAATATTTACATTGTTATTTTAAACCCACAAACATATTCTAACGTAATAAAAAATACATCAGTTATGAATTACTAGGGTTGGTGTCATTACAGTTGGTATTTGTGGAAGTTTAGTTGAATCCAGTGGAACTATATTATTAAAAAACAGATTGGGGAACCTAACACAATGAAAATTATTTATGATATGTATATAAAATAATAATAATGTTTTAGAAAGTATGAGATTATATGGTATTTCATTGAAATTCATCCTTTTATGGATAATACAAGTTGATGTAATTTTAGAACATATGTACCTAGGGTTAATAACTCCAAAAAGGGAGTATTTGGATTGAATTTACAATCACCATTTCATGAAAATGTTCATTACATTACACCTAGATTGACACTCTAAGGGGATAGTTTTAGGATAATTCTTAATTTCATTTTAAAAAATATGTATAATTTGAAAAAATTTATATCCCTAAAGATACCATGTATATGAATCGTTTTTTAATAGTGCATAGTTATTTAATTCGTGTTATTTGGTAAATGATATTTGGAATTATTTTTTTATTTAAAACAAAAATTTTTTGAGGTAACCTAGAATATTCATTTATTCAGAAGTGACACTTTTATGGAAGATGTGTATCTGTAATCTTGGAAATATAGAGATATTCGAGCTATGAAATTCAATATACTTTGTATTGGAATAGTAGAAACTAGGGCTATATTAGGGCAGTATAATAATTATATTCTAAATAGACTTCTCTATATGGAGAATCATGTTCTCTATAAAGATTCTTCTATTTAGGTTTTTATAATGTGATGTAAGGCCCCATCATATAGTTCTAGTGGACAAATAAATAGATTATGACTCTAGAGAATATAGATATGGGCATGGAATGTGATGGAAACAAAATGATACATATGGTGTTTATTTTCTAAAAAAAATCTTCCCAATGATGGTACATGATCCTGAATAGTAGAGATCTATTAGAATAATAAATCATGGAATTAAATTCTATTATGTATTCATTATTTGAAAAAATAGTGAATGTTTTATAATTTTAATGAAGGTATTAATCCAAGTCTCCAAGGAGATTTTGTTTGTCAATCATTTTCTTTATATGATGAAATAGTTCATGTGTCAACCAATAAGATATGAAATTCTCTAGATCATGCATAATAACTTGAAATAAATAGAATAAGTGTTAATCATTAAAATTTGATAAAGGGAATTCGTAAGATATGGATAAGATAATAATTACATTTCAAGATTCTGAAACCTACAAATGAATCATCATGGGAAATGATTAAAGGGATTGTGAGTCAGTTACATGTGTGGATATAAGGGACTATAATAAATACTTCAAGGCGATGAATGAAAATAATAATATTAAAATTTTCATTTATAGGGGGATAAGGCACTACAAAACCCAATGTCCCATGAATCATTTGATTCGATCAATGTAGCAGACGTGGGGATATGGAAAATCTTTTGTGATCACTATTGATGAGGAGGATAGACCAAATTATTTAGTTTTAGGTACACTAATCATATATTCATATTTAGCTACTTATATATTTTATTAAATATCATTTCACTCATATAACCATTTTGACAACCAATTTATACATTTATATTATAATGTTTGTATGAATTTTCAATAAAAATACATAGGGGAAGTCCTTCTACAATAAGGATGTGTCTACAACTCTCCATTATTACAGTGGAACGTTCTCTATTTGAGGAATTTATCATTATACCAATGATTAATGCTGATGATATCCTTAGTATGAACATTATTTCAAAATATGTTTCCTTATTTTATTAGAAGGAGAAGGAAATTATTATTTTTGATAAAAATATGTAATTCATCATATTTATAGTAATTCCATCATTATCTTTGTCATGTTCAGATCCACCGTCAGTAACTCTTATAAATGAGATTCTTTTAGATGAAAATAATACGATATTTTTTTGATAGTGTTTTCATCAATCAGAGTATGTACATATTGTATAGTAATACATTGATGTATTTAATGATAAAATTTCTATACATCTACTTGATCATGATGATATGTTTTCATCAAGATAGTCCCAGATACATGACCAATATTAATGATCACCTATAGAATATCCACAGTGGATTCATCAGAGTTAAAGAAACAAATTCGTTATTTTTATGATAAGGAATTTATGTTCTATAATGCTTCAGATTGGGGAGACCTTTTTATGTTTATTAATAAGGATAATAGATCTCTGAGGTTATGCATTTATTTTAAGGATCAGTGATAATATGATAAATAATAAGTATCATATACCTTACATTGATGATTAATTTGATTAAATTAATAGGGATAAATATATATGTCAGATTGAACTATGATATGGGTGTCATTAATGTTCGTTTAATGAAGGATGAAATTATAAAGATATAATTTCAAATGAGTTATGAAAATTACAATTTCATAGTAATTAAATTTTGATTGATGAATTCCCCATTAATTTTTATAGATCAAATGGACTCTGTATTCATGGACTCTATTGATGATTTGTCATCGGTATCCATAGATGTTGTTTTAGTGTATTATATAATGTATTAGGACAAATATAATCACTTGGGGATCATTATTAATACACCTACATGAAATCTGTAATATGGGAAAATTTGTATGTGTGATTTCTGGATTAAATATTTTCTATTTCTGGAAATATAGTCTCTATATATGTAATCTTAGTTTACCCCATAATGAAAAATGCAGTTATAGAATGTCCCACACCAATGATTCCAACATATTTATGAATATTTATTTCTTATTATGGTTACTATTATTGATTCATTTATGGGTTTTCCAGATTGGATAACTTATTTTCCATGAATACATGTACTATGGTTATTATCATTTTCATAATGGAATGAGTAGAATTTTTTGACGATTTGAAGGGAAGTTCCTCAATTATATGATTTTAAATTTATCATCAAGAAATTATGGGGTTTTTATATTTATATATTCATCATATAAATTTTTTTTTTTCATCATTAATCAATGTTATTTAGTTATATCATATTCATTAAGTTAATTTAGGTCTAATTAATAGATATATCTAACTCATCATTGTAAGTAAGATGTTTCAATATTTTCATTGACGTAAAAGATACATTATACATATTATAGAAATGTGACATATATAAAAAATATTAAACACTAAAATACATCATTTCATAGAAATATATTAGTATGTGAAAAATGAGATGGCATAAGCTACTCAAGGATTTTGATTTCTCAATGCAATACAACCTAGGGAATTAAAATAAGGAAGTAAAATAACTGAGTAACCAAGACCATTTAGTTCAATAAAATTGAATTTCAAGAGGGATACAGTGTTCATGGATCTAGTAAAGAGAGATATGGTAATTATTGTGAAATTGGAGATGTAAACCATTTTTAATTTGAATTTCACAGCACATTTATTTGAAATGATTAAATGTTCTCAATCATATGTTTATAATATTTTGAAGAAAATAAATGATGTGAATGGTGGGATGTTTGTAGATTTATTTATAATAATTTAATACTATATTTTCGAATGTAAATATGTTTTAAACCTATATATGATATAATTGTTGAATTTATTAGTGATACTCATATCATTAATTTCATTATAAACTGTGGTAATACAAATATGTATTGTGATTTTACGGGAAAAATTTCACGGGATAACATAAAGGAAGAAAATTGCACAGTACATATCAAGATCATTAATATTTCAATAGGTATATATGGAGAAATATCATCAATGATTATTCATGTAACATTATTTTATTCCTTTTTGGGAAGGGGATTACATCTCTATAGGCCTTTTTAAAGTACAATCACTGACTCCTTGAAAAATTGATTGACTATGTGTTATTATTGATCGCATGAGCTAGTATAAACATATTCTCACTATGTGAGAAGAATTACCTCATTATGTCCTTGTATGTATCTATATTAAATATGTTGTAATAAATAAAATAGAACCTATTTTGATTTTTCTAATCATGATCTCTGTTTTGAATTAATGTTTTGAAATAGACTTCATAAGGCCCTTGACGTAGACCTTCATTTGTGTACTTCCTAATATCATTAAACTGATGGATATTCTAAAAGAAATAAATAAAAAATTTAACAAATGATTACGTCATGATCAATTTATTTTCATGTTATTTGGGAGTATAATTTTAAATTAGTAAAATTTTCATATAACAATAGTTTCCTATTATGTATTAAAATAGATTTATATGATGCATATTATGGAAGTAGGTGTCATACTCCAAATTATTGGTTGAAAGTTAGGGAATATAATCTTTTAAGAAGATAACATGTTTTAGAGATAACAATTTAGGTAAATAAATTTTTGAATCACATTAATGTGTCTCACATTATGAATGATAGATAGGTCTATAGTTAGAGGAAGGATTTAGAATTCAAAGTGATAAAACATTTTTTTCATGAATGTTTTACTATTTAAGGGTGTTATAAAGATTAGGAATAAATTGAAACTGGGACCTATTTACATTTCACCCTATGAAATTATGAAATGAATTGTATCTATGGATTATAATTTTTAAATGATGCCATGAATATCAAAAGCTCCAATATATACCACACAGCACTATTAATGTAGTAAATTATAGACCAAACTCATGTATCCACCTCAGATGAAATTTAATTAGAACATAAAATATTTTACATGAATAAACCATCCATATTATTGACACTATATATTGAGTATTGAGGATGTCGATGACATTTATGGTAAATGTACTTTAAGGAAATCAAAAAATGGAAAATGAAATTTGAAAAATTTGAGGATATGATGATGATGAACAACACAGATCTGTCTAGAAGATTAAATACAACAAATTTTGAGAATAAATGTCTCATAAGACATAATAATATATCTCATCCTTAATTTATTTAGTTTTCCATTTTAAATAAATTCCATCTCTATTATATATTTTTACGTATGCAATGTGGTGTACAAACGAAACACAATACTCTATTAAAAAATTATTAATTAAATTAGACATATATATATAGAAATAAAATTCGAGTTTCAGACAAGGAAAAAATAAATTACATAAAATATATATCTTAAATGAATACATTTTTATATATAGAATAGATATAAAAATAAAAATCTATTTAGTGTAAAAGAAATATTTTTTAAAAAAATTTATTTATTTTCAAAGGATACAGTTTTTTCAAATCTTGTTAATATTTAAAAAATATATATGATAAACTTGACATTTTATTTTAAATATTTTTATTAGAATTATTTAATGTTTTTTAGTTGGGTTTTTAATGAAAATATTTATTTTCAAATGAATGGTGAAAAACACTTATTTTTATTGAAAACTGCAATTATTTTTAAAGTATTCAAAAAGATAATTTTGATTTTAAATATTTATTAACGTAAAATAAGATCAATTATATTAAAATTTAACAAAATTAGTTTATTGGGATTAATTTTATTTTTAATTTTAGTATAACAATTTTTTACACTTATGTTAATTTTCTCTATGGAAACAAACTTTTTTTCGCAGGTGTGTGTATAATATTAAATTAGATTGTGATAATTAATTTAATTTCATTAGGAAACATTTAACCAAAATTTTGTATCGGAAATAATTATATTATTCTATATTGTTATCTTAATGTTTTCCCCATTTTGAGTAATAAAAGAAGTAAAATTTAATTACTTTGGTTAGAGTAGATACAGATTTAATTGTGGAATTAAACTAAAAAAATAAGTAAAATGACATAAAAATATCCAAAATTAATTGGATTGAACTTAGTTTCATGATATCAACTATAAGGGTTTATAATGATCTATTTGGAGGGGTTTTCATAAAAAATGTATGGGTGATTGATTCTTTTCAAAAATCCCCCTCTTGTCTTCTACCCCCAATATAAATGGCCACCTCATATTGTCCTTACTTCACACACCCAAATAAATGTGAATTAGTAAATACCTTAAAATATGAAATACCTAATTCCCACTCCCCATAATAACAGATTTTTTTAATTATAAATTCTTACATTGATGTCTTTTTTTTTAAACCTAAGGATCCCGTGTAAAAAAAGGTTGTATTCCTAAACAAGAATCCTTATTTAATTTCTACTTCCATCACCTTAGAATAATATTAATCTATAATATAATAAAAAAAATTAATTAAAATAAACTCTGTTTCTATTGTTTTAATGTAATGAAATATATTCATCACCTCTTCCATAAAATGGGAAACTAAATCATTGATCGTGTGTTCGTTGGTGTGTCTCATCAAGATACATTTTAATTTGTTTTCCATAAAAACCATTAATGAATGGATATAATGATTTAATTAACAAATTTATATGATATATATGATATTATGATATTTAGTTTATTTTAATTTCACATATACCTTTTCAATATCCATTTCATATAAATAATGATGTTGTGGTTCATGTGTATAATAGATTAGTGTTTCATGGAGTGATGTGATTTGTTTTTCATGTAATCATTAAATTGAATTTAATAAAAATAAAATTAATGAATATCTGTTGTATATATGATATTTTATTTATTTCTTGGGAATATATTCTTTACCCACTTCTTTATCCTTTCACTCAGTAAGGGAATTATATTGGTTCTCGTGCGTACATATGGCCTACTGCCTCCATGAAGTGATGTTATTCATTTTCAATGTGAATAATATTAAATTGATATAAAATGTATCTAATGAGTAAATATATTATTTATATCATTAACATAATTCTATAATGTAATTATATATTTTATATGAAAATAGAATATTAACATTCAAGACAAAATAGACTTGATAAAACAGTGCAATTAACTCCAGAAACAGTGAAAATAAAAAAGTATTGTTGAAATTCATGTTGTTAAATATAATAATATGATAATATATGATAATATAAGTATTTATCTTCACCTATTATAAATTAATAACATTACATAAACCATTAAAATGTAGTATAAATCATTTTATAGTAAAGGAAAGTGTGAGGTATGTGGCTTCGTCTCAATTTCCATTCATGGAGGAGAATTCTCTTACATTGTGCCTGATTTGATTTATATTGTATAAATAGAAAAAATTTTACATGTAATATCATGAATAAATCCTAATTAAGGATATTTTATGATGTAATATTAATTATTTCATCAAATGATATTTGACTAGAAAATTACCATGTGGTAAATAATTTTACAACTCAGTTTATTTTGATTGTTTTATACAACTTATTTGTTGTCATTAATATTATATTATTATGTGTGTAATGAAAGTTTACTATAATATATGTTATTCATTATTTTATTATGTGTATGGAAAGTTATACGTATAATTGATTCATTTATTCTCACTTCAACATTATGATCATTTTGAGGTATTTATTTCAAAATTTTGATTTCATTGAAATGTATTTGATAATATATATATATATATATATAATCACTTCTATTTGGTCTACATACTACCCAATTGAAGTATCTAACATTAATACCTATTTATTTAATATTTTTAATGTTTTAATTTATGTTTATCAATATTATATATTTTTTGGATATGAGTATTTTTAATACCAAGTTCCATTCATACATACAGTCTTTACAACATTTGTTATTTGATCAAATAGTGAAATAATAATAAATACGTGTTCTCTAATCAATGATAATTTTAGTTTATTAAGAATATTATTAATAAATTGCATCATTAAATTGATATGTGTGGGATTCCTTTGTCTTGTATTGATGGTTGGGACTAGAAATTAAAGATCACATTGACGCACCAATAGTTCCAATGAGGACAATTAGTTTTTTAAATTAAATGGGTTTCTTTAGGTTGGACTAAACCATGTTTTTAATGTTCATTATGTACAATATATCATGATTCATGGGATTATTATGTCTAATGACTAAGCATTCACAACATTTATTATATTAATATTTTTAGTATCTAGGAGATATTCTAAAATGCAACACCACAAGAAGCATCTCATTACCAAGTTGTGGATTAAATGGTCTTTTTTAGTTATTTTCCTTAATATACTAAATATTACTTATTTATCCATGAAACTAACTTATTTATATTTCACATTTGTTTAATAATTTAACATTAAATCATGATTATTCCATATCTAATTATGAAATCAATGTTATTTATTAAATGGAATGTGTGTTTAGATATTTTCCATTATATATTGATTATTAATTATCGGTTCATTTTATATTGAATCTTTTGGGTCTCTTACCATGAATTTGATATCACGTTTATCTTCTTTCTATTCCCCATGATATAAATTATAAATATATGAATGAGTTTTAATTGAAGTAAATAACATTCTTTTGTGAGGTATTATTTCTAATATTATAATACCAATTTAAATTGGGTATCATATATGTATATGATTCATGAAGAATTTATACCTGAATGATACATTGGGATTTCAACCCATTTTATCTATTCTGATTTTATAATGTAGTCACTATCTCGGGGTTACTGTGTTTAGGGTCAATACACATTATGATTAAATGGAAATTAACATTTTATTTCCAAAAAGCAATAGAGGTAATGTGTGATACCATCTAGTTTATCCATGAATAACATCATCAAAATAAATTAAATAATCATTGAAAATAATTTTTTGCAAATTGGAATCATTTTCCATAAATAAAATCTAGGATAGCGTGCTTACCTATGTTCCTATGTCGTCCTATATAAAATCTTCTAATCCATCCACCATCTTCTCCCATGATTGAATATATGCCTCATAATTGATATTCCTATCATTAAATCCCCATATAAATATATGGTCAATCTTAATTGTTAATGAACTATATACACAATTGGTAACAACATGCAGAACTCTTTACATCATTTTCTATACTTCCTCATTTTTGGAATTGATTATATGATATTCCTCCATAATTACATTCTAGGATGGGATAAGAGAATGAGTGGGTTCGTATAACTGATATTCCTCGCTATTGTCTCTCATTTAATAAAATTCATAACACTCTGACCCATGAAATCTCCCAATACATAACTCTATTATTCATGGTTTCCCTACAATTTATCATAATTATTTATTTGGAAGACCATATCATTTGAAATTATTATTTTACTTGATCAAGTCTCTGTTATTTTTGGTAGAAAAAAATAGTATTTGTGACTTTTTTTATTCATTTAGACAAATTGAAGAATTTGTTATACAGTCTAGTTTTATTCCCCTTCTTCCATCTCAAGCTACACTGACCATGGGTGTAACTTCCTCTGATATTGTCTTATGAGGAGTAAAAAAATAGATTCCTCTTTTGAGGATGTTACAAAATGTTCTTTCCCCACAATATCATTCTTCACCTGGTGTAACACTACATGATCCTATGTCAGTACCATAGGATCCACGTCCATTAGTTGGTTTCATTTTATGAAGCTAAATGGTTCTTCCTCAGGATAGATTTAGTATTTCAAATCCCCAAATCAGCAGGAATACCCTGATTTGAACATACCATAACCTTGACACCATTATATTCCTCCATCATAACCAAAGACATAATATATTGGTTAGGAAATACCTATGTGTGAGGAGAAATCAGTCTAATGTTCAAGGACTCTTTACCATGAGCCACATCTTCTATCTCTATATCCATCATAATGTACACAGTTGACTAACGTGAATCTAAATCACTCTTCAATATGTAAATAATTTCCACATACTTTAGATCGATTAAATGAATTCCCTATTTTTGAAAATGGGAGGCATGAAACACAACATTAAATATCACCTTAGACATCAGCACATATTTATCTATCTTCGGATCCACACACGCACAACTGAAACCATGTAGGAACCATCAATCCAAATGTCCCAAACGACTACACATCTCGCAATGAAGCACACGAGACTTGATGGAAATCGATTTTTATTTACTTGAATTCATCACTAACAGCAAATGAGACCCTCCCCAATAGTTTTTGAATACTTATTCTTCCCAAAATATCTACGGGTTAATCGGTTAAATGATAGAGATTGTTCTATTTTTGGAACACAAACGTTTTCCAACCATATTCCCTAGAATTCGATTGATTGATGAATTTTGGAATAGAAAAAAAGGAGATATATTGAATTAACACAAATCATGATTGGATTAGTGTCCATTAAAAAATTTAAATCATAAGACCAGTGAAAGCTAGAGAACCTATAATCAAGGCACATATATATATAACTATACAACATAAAAATAATTAATTCCTCTTAGGTGAAATAAATCATTAAAATTTTTTTGTCTGGAATGACGAAAATCACGTGTTATTGAAACCACCACGATCCCAATATGAACATCTCAAAATCAAATTCTAAATATTATTGATTCTTAAAATAGGACACCAGGGGTATATCCAAATGACGTGAATCTTCTATTAAATCTAATTATAATAATGGATGTTGATTCCCACCATAAAATGGATTACGAACCTTCATCCTTATTCATATAGCCTGATACACAGGAAGGGAATTAGGGGTTGAGAAAGTGTGGAAGGAATGATGCTTCAAAACCAATGGGTTTAGGGTTCCCCCTTCTATTGATATGAACGGGGAGGTAGAATCTGTCTCTATCACTATAAGGGAATCACCTCTATGATCTGAGAGCTGAGAACTGATCCTCACATTTAATATGAATAGTTAATAAACATTATGAAAAAGTTTAATAATACTATTTTATTGGATGTTAATTATTGATAAAATTTTCCTTTATATGTTGAATGAATGGTTGTTAAAGTTTTATAGTGGAATGGGTGAATAAGTAACTACATATTGGGCATATTAATTAGAAAAATCTCTACAAATCATGGTATTATGTATGTAAATTTTGATAGTGAATCTAAATTAATTCAAATTATTCATGAAAAACATATACATATATGCTATTAATTAACATTATATTATCGTTTAAAAAAATTTGATCATGGGATATATATATATATATATATATATATGTTATTTTGTAATCTTAATTTTCATGGTTTAAATTATAGGTTTCTATAAAATGATTCCCACATTCTAATGAAAATTTTCATCTTATTCTGATATTATTATGATGATTCCTTTAACATATATAAAATATATATCCATATATCATGTTCTTTCCCTATTATTCTATCCTATATTAGGTTCAATGTTCGCATATTCTTTAATGCATGTCCTCATGATATTATATGTATTAAGAGAATTTTTTAATATATTTATAGGACATTTTTAGTGTATTAATATAATGTATACACATTTATATGTAATAAATTTTTATGATACAAATTTTAATAAGACACAAAATGTTTTTTTTAATTTGTAATTTTTATGTTTTATATCATAAAAATAACGTATCTAACATATATAAAATAAGTGGGTGTCTATATGTAAATTCACATGATTCATGGGGAATTGATTAAATTAATAACCTATTACCATGTATTTGGATAATTTGAAATTTAATGATTCAAATTTATATTTTCTCTCACAATATTGATAGAAATTATCACCATAATTGATACAGACATTCAAATCTAAAAAATAAACCACAATAATTTTCCATTATTTATTTCTTATGAAAAAATAATGCTCTCTCCATATTATTCATTTCAATAGTTTTTTTATAATTACTTGACATTAAAAATTACATAATCAATAGTTATTTTAATATTTTTACTTTATATCACATAGAGTATCCTTTTAGGTATAGTGTTTTAAATAATTAGTACGTAACTCATAAATTAAAAAATGTAAAATAAAAATTCTAAACCTTCAATTAGTATCAATTTTTTTGCCATATAAATCTTCAATATTAAAACATCATCTCTTTTATAAAACTAATTTCCACTATCAAATTGAATTCCTCCCATCCCTTACTCTTTCATAAGTACTATGAAAAAAATAAAAAACACATGATGATCATAAAAAACTTGATAATGGATATGAACATAAAGAAACTATTAGTCTATTGATAATCATTAAAATCCATAAATACTTATCAAAAACTAATACTTTTCATCCTTAAGTAGTAAATACATTTCATTCATAATATGATCATTTATTACTGTTATTTAAATAAATATATTACCATAAAACCCATACAAATAATAAAAAATACATAATTATTAATTGTAAAATCATTTCTCTTTCAACACTTATAAATGTAATAACCATGGGGCCATGTTCAATATATGATACTCTTACAAATAGAGAAGTCATACGACTAACACTTGTTCCCAATTTATTATTGGATTATCAAGAAACATCATGTCATTAGTTTTTCACAAATATACTTATAATTATTATTTGATTTACCACCATTCCAATGTCCGAGTACCAATGTAAAATCATAACATATAAAATAATAAAATTTTGACCATGTTAGTCATATTATTTCAGTATCACAAGATAAAATAATTTACTGTTATCCAAATAATAAATAAGTATTAAAAACCCATTTTTAATAAATAATAATATGAGGATATAATTTTATAAAACATGTATGATTTTAAATTAATATATAATTCAAATAATTTTCATGATGGAGGAAATTAATTTTTCCATATAGATTAAAAATAGAACACTAATTTTTTCAATAAACAAATTGTTATTCCTAAAACACATAATAAGATTCCTTTTGAAAAACATGATATTAAATTCAAAATTTAAATAAAATTATTTCATAATATTTTTTTATCCATATAAATTAATAATTATAATAATTTAAATAATATATACATGGAAAAATAGGAATAGATCTTTAAACGTACAACGCATCACATACCACTTTGAACAATAAAATCATACTCCAAATAATATAATAAAACCTAAAAAAGTAAAAAACATTATAAAATATATATTATGGATATGAAATATATTTGGGATTTATATATATTTTATTAAATAATAAATGTGAAAATCATCGTGAAATTTCTCATTGATTGGTGATGAAAACAAAATCCATTACCGAGAGTCAGACATGTCACATGTGCCATTTAATTAATAATAAATAGAAATATTTTAGTTATACACCTTTTTTATAAATTTTTACATTTGTATCAATACCCTTATTTTACTTATTTAAATAATTAAAAAATCTACTTATAATTTTGTGTTTATGTCGGGGTGGTTTGAACATATTCTATTTATGTGAAAAAAAATATTAGTTTGTAAACCGTTGTAAAAGGTGCCATTACATAACTTTCTGCAGAATTAATATTGTGGAAAAAATTTCATATCTATACATACATTAAAAATTTAAAAACAATAATTAAATATGGATATGAAATATGATCCAATGTTATAATAATTGATTTTATCGGATGTATGAATTGAAATGAAAAGTTATAATTATTCAATTGTCAATATAGAAAGTATTTATTTGACAATATTCGTATCTATAAGTATAACTTTATCATATAAACCATATAATATAATAATATATACTTATATTTAGATATATAGTGATATAAAAGGAATCACTTTTCATGGTGGAGGTGTTATTCCACATGTTTACGAATGACGTTATCCCTTTTTCAATGTTTTGAAATGTGAAAAAAAATGACGTTTTGTAAATCTAGATATTTAATTATGTAATTTCTATAATATTAATTTTATTTATTTCAAATATTTATAATTAATATAATCCATAATATATATTCATGTAG
Organism: Viscum album; assembly: GCA_963277665.1. NCBI lineage: Eukaryota > Viridiplantae > Streptophyta > Magnoliopsida > Santalales > Viscaceae > Viscum > Viscum album. Next base: position 1,884,235,746 of record OY728136.1, read on the forward strand.
CATGTGATTGTATCACACTCTTTTGAGGTAGTGGTAGTCCCCATTTACACAATAAATGTTTTAGTATTAACACAAAATGTAATTTATAATGTATTAGTTATAAAATAATTAAAGAAGAATGATGAAACTATAAAAATCATATATTTTATATATAGACATAATTTCCATATATATTTACAACCATGAAATGTTGTAAAGAAAAAAATGAAAAACACAGTTTCGTGATGTGGTATTTCATCGTACACTATAACATTAAGTATGTTACCCATTAGATAGATTTGAGTTAATTGTATTTTCAAATCATGAAATAACTATTTTATAGTGTATTTCTGGTAAAAATTTTATTATTTATCAATGGAATTATAATATTTTAGTTATTGGAGAGTGGAAGTGAAATGAAAGTACTTGGTCATGGGTGTTACCTCTTATATAACTATCATCTTTTGGTTTTTATCAAATGGATTTATTCGATGTATATCCTCCCAAGGAATGGAATCTGGTAATAATGGATGGATATTGATGATCTATTTGTGTTAATATTGGTTGATCCAATATTTATTGAGATGTGTGGGGATGTTAGTGGGGTGAGTACATTTTTAATGTGGAGGAGTGTCACTCTTGTAAGTCATTGAAAATGGAATTCCACACAAGTTTTAAATTTTAATGTGGTTCCAGTAATGGTGAAAATATGAAAAAATGTATTATAGGATCATAATATTTCTATAAACTGTATTTTGGACATCATTCTAGGTCATTTGGGCCCTTCTTTTTAATGTATAGTCCCCAGCTATGCAAAATTTTCGCATTATCGTTGTAATTAATATTAATCAATGTCACTAATATATTTTATAATCAGTAATTTTAAATTGTTATACATTATAAAATTTTCTGTTTCAAAATATATAATCCATTTTATTGTGTTTTAATAAAAGAGGGGAAATAAATTAAATTATGTTTAATCCCATGAATGGGATGTGACAACGGGCCTTTAGAGAAAAAAATATCAAACATTTGGTAACTTTTTATATCCAATTTCAAAGAGAAATTGGTTCCAATTACCATAACTATAATTAATTAAAGTTAAATTTTTTATTATAAATTATAACTAATTAATATAATAATAATACTATATTAATAATGTGAAACAAAATGTTGATTTGAACCATGGATCAATGTTAGTCAACATTCATCAAAATATTATAGTTCACAGAAAAATAAAAAACATTCACCCAAAGAATACATTGATATTTACCTACAATTTTTTTAATTATTTCCTATAAAAATTATAATAATTTTATAAGATAATTTTAAAATGAGTATTCTATTAAAATGTTGTAAAATAACTTCTTAATAATATTTAATATTTTATCCTTAAAATTGGATTTCATCAAATTTTAAACCATTAAATTTTTTTTGATGAATGGAAAAATATTTTATAAGCGTGTCTAAAAATAATATAGTTTGTTATATTAATTAAACTGATATAAACTTTGAGAGATAATTACTACTTAAATTAATAATATTAATAATATAACATTTTCGATGTAACCCAGTCTTATGTGCAATGTAATATATTAGAAAATATAGTTGTGGATGTTCGACTATTCTATTTTCAATTGCCAAAATTTATATGTTATAATTAATATCTAATTATTAAATATAAATAAAATGAAATATACTAATTCTATTATTATCATGGAAGATTCATCCTTCCCCCTTTTCGAATTTATATCCTCTCAAGGTTAATCATTTATAATATATGTGGTAAATGTTTTACCTCATATCATTTTGATATTATTATATTTCCTCTTTAAACATATGTTTCTCCCATAAGACATTAAATAGAATAAATAATCTGTTAATAAATACTTTTTTTATGGGGTCAATAACCTCAATAGGTTGTTCCTCATAATAAATATTATCTTCTAGATAAATTACATCAGAGCTCAAAAACTGAAATTTGAAAGTTACATACTTCCTTAACAATGAATCATGGAATGCATTGTGTACCTGATATAAACTCATAGGTAGGGATTTCCAGTAGGAAACGTTCCAAACTACTATAGGATTTCATACAGTCCCATAAACCATGTCATCACCTTCCCTTTCTTACAAAAACGTACATTACATTTCTATCAATAAACTATTAAGATGTCCTGATTTCCTACCTCGAAAGAATGATCACTTATCTTGTTATACACAGAACTCGTTTTCCTTCCCTGATCATTCCTCTTGTGTCACTGAATCAATCAAACATTGTCTAATATTTATTATTCTATATCTGGTCCCATTATCTTCCTTTCTCATATTGAATCCATAAATGTCAATGCCTAACACCACTTTCCTTGTAATTCTTCAGAAGGATCCATTAGTATACTAGAATGAAGTCTATTATTATAATAAAAGTCAACGAAAGAAGTTTTTCTTCCCACAATTACCTAGTAATCCATTGAGAAATAACGAATCATATCATTTAATGTTTTTATATTCATTTCAGACTATACATATGAATTATGTGGAAAATTATATAATGAAATATAATTCAGTGCCCAATGACATCTAATTTTGTTTACAGAAATTGGATGTGAACTTGGGAAAACATTCTGATAAAATGGGGAGAGGAAATCCATATAAACTTAAAATCACTTTATGATAAATTCTAGAAAGCTGATAAAAATACATTATGTCTGGAATTGGAAAAAAAATCATGATTTAGTTATTTTATAAACAATAATCCAAATTTCATTATTATCATGTGATGTCTTTAGAAATCCTACCATGAAATACATTGATATATTTTCCTACTTCCACTCCAACACTAAAAAAGTTTTAAGTATACCATTTAGTAACAATCTATCTTATTTAATGTTATAATAAGTCAAACACTTCATGGTAAAGTCAACTATGTATCTTTTTATTCCATTCCACCTATAATACTCCATATGATCTAGGTACATCATAGTGATACCATTATGAATATAAAATTGGGAACTATGAACTTTAGTTAGTATGTTTTAATTAAATATGATTAAAATGTTATACCTAATATTTTACCAAATCCTAAAACACCTTCTTCATCAATACTAACTTCTATAAACACTCAAAACTTAATAGATTCTACATTATCTTGTAATGATTGATCCACCTAACTATTGCCTAATTTTTTTATAACTTCTACTGTACTGAAACATGATTCAGAACTAGGGATATCCCTGCAACCACATTATCTATCAAAAATTATTCAAACCATTAACTAAATCCTGAAATTCATGATTTATCATTTTTAATGAAGTATTACATTTTATGAATAAATGCATTTTCCCATTGATTGATATTATATGATGATAGTGAATCAAGAAATCAAAATCTTGGATTATTTACATACATCGTCATTGTCTCAAGTTCAAATAAGAATTAGTGGATATATAATTAAAATTATTTTCATTGTATATATTTCACTCATAACTAAATAAAAATGATGACTTCTAATGTTTAATGTAAAAAATTGTAGTTAATTGATAATCATGTGTAGCATGCTATAACTCATGGGTCTTCAACTGATGGGAGGAATAATCATTTAACCATTCATTCATCAATAATACATAATTAATTCCTTTCAATGAATCACCATTTTAGATGAAAAATTCACCATTTCTATAATTCATGAATAAAAATATCATTGAATTTTTTTTTCATTTCCAAAAAATAGACATCGAATTATTTGGTAATGATTAACATAACTATTTTTGGATTTAACATGGTCCATGGGAAATGTAAATGAGAAATTATTTAACAAAACCCTCCGTAATAATCCTATAATTCTTGAAAACTGTGAATCTTCATGAAATTGGTTGGACATCGACAAACTTCAAAAAAATTATTTCATACAATCAAGTGATATTCCATTATTAGAATATAAGTTAAAATGTAATGATTTTTTTTGTAACCAAAATTCACTCTTACTAAACATTCCATAAAGATTTTATATTTTAATATTTTAAAAATAATACATCTGTTTCTTTAATGTATCTCTTGGGTTTTATAATATACAAAAATATCCTCTCAATACTAAACACAAAACTTTTCCAATAATTTTTTTATCTTATTTCATGTATCCTAAAGAAAATATGTTTTAGGGAACATTCTATTAAATTTGTCTCATTCTAAGGAATTAATCATTCTAGATTATTTGATATTTTTATCCATTTACCATAATTAGTTAGATTCACCTTCAAATGATAAATTAAAATAGTTTCATTTTGATGATCCAATATTCCCATGACATCAAATATCATTCTAGAGATTTACATCCTCATGTAGAAGTCTTGGGGTCATTCAATCATATAAACATTGTGGAATGTTGTCACATGAAATGATCCAGTATCGTCATCTTATTCTGTGGTATAACAAGTTCATATATTTCATATATACCACTACCATTTCTTGCCTATGTCAAGTGATCTGTCAATGTAAAAAAAATTCTAATTCTAAATTCCTACCATCCCTGGATGCTGATTTATATGGATATTTTCTACATGGTTCCTTCCGATTAAACTTAATTATTTCCATTACAGACAACCTTTCTTGATAAGAAATTAGAAGATTGAAAATGATAATATTAAAATTATATTAAATTCTTAATTTTCCATAAGTTAAAAACATCTAAAAAAATTATATTAACATTAACCAATCATCTGAGGTTATGCAATCTCACATATGAAAACAACTATAAGGACCCAACCTTAAAATATTACATAGTCATGAGTAAATTCAATAATTTTACTTTATATCACATTGATAATGCATTCTATTTTATATTTTTTTATAAATAATACATAACGTATATATAAGAAAACTATAAAGTACAAGGTGGTCACTTAGAATCAGTATACATTTTTTCCACCATATTAAACATTCATAATAATGCATGATCGTTTTTATGAAAACTATTCTCCATTATCAACTTGAATTCTTCCAATACCTTACTCACCCTTGTATCCTATGAAAAACATTTTGAAACAAGGAATGATAATAAAATATTAACAAGGGATATAAAAAGTACGAAAATATAATCCCGTTTATATGCATTAAAATCCTAGATTATTTATCGAAATGTAATACTTTTAACAATTAATAATTAATAAATACATTCCTTTCAAAATAATATCATTTATTACTGTTATTTTACTAATAATATTACTATTAAAACCATAGCAAGAATTAAAAATACATAAATTTTTCTTGAGAAATAAATATAATATTTATACTTATAATAGTAATAACCTTGAGGTTTACTTCTATACATGTCACTCTTGCAAATGGGATATCTATATGGCCGACATCCATAGAAAACATATTGGAAGTCTATCATTGACCCACCTATCTTTTGATTATCATGAAACTACACAACATTATATTATTATATAACCACCAATCAAATTTCCATTTACCATTATATAATCATAAATTATAAAATAATTTAATTCTCAACATATTACTCTTAATAAATTATTTTTACATATAAGACGAAATTTCATGTTATTGAAATAATAAATTTTTTTCAAAACATATTTTCTATAAAAAAAAAATTTTTATTTACAAAATCATGTAATATTATAATATAATATATAATTCCAATAATATTCACATTAGTGGAAAATTCATTGTTTCTTCATATGTAAATAATAAATCATTCCTTTTGACATATAATAGAAAGTTACTTATAAAATGCATTCAACAATTACTTTTGAAACCTATCTAATTAAACTAAAAATGGATGTAAATATATTTTATAATCATTTTATATAAATAATAATAAATATTTAAAATAAAACCAATAATATTGACATGGAGTAAAATGATTAAATATTTGATCATACAAATCCTCACATAAAATACTAAACATTGAAATCAGAAAAAATAAAAAATAAAAACAATTAAATAACATTAAATCTTATAATATATATATATATAATGGATATGGAATTTCAATGGTATTTTATATACACATTTTAAAAGAGAAAATGTTCAAATAATTAAGAAATGAATTAAGAATGTAGATTGAGAAAAAATCCCTTACCTTTAGTCTGACCTATCAGATGTTTAATTGTTTTCCTGAATAATAAACTTATGAAAATTATTTAAATTATTTAGATCCATCAACAATTTTATCATTAATTTTATCTCAACTATAAATATTTTTTTAACAACTATTTAAATAATTATGTTCACATTCGGTGTTTTGGTAATACTCAGTTTATGTGTCAAAAATTGATTTAATTTATAATCTTTGTATATTGGGTTTTATATAAAAATGTAAAGAATTATATTCATGAGATATAAATAATATATACAAATTAATTGAAAATTTAAAACCAATCATAAAATTTGGTTATGAAAAATGATCCAACATTACAATCATAGAGACGGTATGTCAGACATTTACCTGGGTAAGCTCATTTTTTTCAATGATCGTTATGAAAAGATGATAAGTGAAAATATATATTTCAATAATTATAATTATATCATATATACCATATTATTTAATCTTATATACATATATATATAATTATGGTCATGTAAAAGGTATCAGATTGCTGTGATGATGTGGTAGTGTACACATCCACGAATGATGTTTTCACTTTTTCAATGTGAAAAAAATGTTTAAAAAATGTTGTGTTATATTTATAGAAAGGTAAATATTTCCTTAATATCATAATAATGTAATTTATGTCACAATTTTTTAATTATATTCATCTTTAATACATTCCATATAGTATTTGAACATATCACATTTCTTTGAGAAGGCGGGGCTCCTCACATTCACAATTGATGTTTTCATATTTACATTGATATGGAATGTATAATGGTATGTGTTAGAAAATTAATACAATAAAAATAAAATAAATTTCATATATATAATATATAAATAGTTGTTCCATCATTATCCACATCCATGAATGGTGGTAATGGAAAAAACTAACATCATCGTTTTGTGAGTAGGTATTTCACCGTACATAAGAACGGTAAGTTCATTACCCATTAGATGAATGTGTGGGTGTGGGTTTGTTTACAAATTATTAGTAATAAATTCTTGTATATTTTTGTTTCTGATATTATTATTTATTCATTTAATAACAATATTTGTGGGAGGGGTGCGAAAATAAAATAAAAGATCTTGAGGAAGGGTAATACCTCTTATTTGAGTAACTCCTTTTCGTTTTCACCAATGGGATTCCTTGGATAGATTTATACCACATTTTATGCCTATATTTATATGGGAGGGGTCTATAGGATATATTTATGTAGATATGGGTCTTGAAAAGGTGTCTTGAATGTTTTGAGGAAATGGGAGGGGTGAGTGCCTTTTTATAGTAGAGGAGAGGTGTCACTCGTTTGAATTGTTACAAATGGAATTCTACCCATGTTTTTCCCATGTAAAGTGTATCCAGTAATTTTAAAAATAAAATAAAGTTGATAATAGGATAGAAATATGTCCATAAATTTCTTTTTTTACAACTCTCAATGTCATTTGGGCACTTCTATTTATGGTTTAGTCCCTTTTGTCTATTTTTTCTCTTAATCATAGTAATTAATATTAATAATTTTGACTAATATTTTTGGTAGAAAAATTAATTTTACAATATTATACATTATAAATGATTTTTATTTCAAATATTTAATTTATATTAACATTTTACAGTCATAGAAGTTGTAAAAATATAAATAAATTTAATATTGAAGATGAGTTGTGACTATTGGTTTTTAAAGAAAAATGTTCCAAATATAGCTAGGTATTTGTATCCAATTTCAATTTGAAATTTTTTAAAATGAAATAAATTTATTTAAAATATATAAATTTAAATTAATTATACTTAAAAAAATTAAAACTTATTTTACAAATATAAAAGAAAAGGATGAAAATGTTGTTTTTTTACTAAAATTCAGTTTTCATCAAAATATGACATTTCTCATAAAAGTATCAAATATTCACAGAAACTAAATTTCAATATTTATATTTATTTTATTTCATAAAAAAATTATAAAATATTCCAAATTATTTTTGAAAACTGGTTCTCGATTGAAAGGCCTCATAATACCTTTTTGAAAACATATTGGTTTTATAGGTATAAATTTTAATTTAGTCTTATTTTAAGCCTATAAATTTTATTGAATGAATTATAAAGTAGTTTATAAATATTTGTAAACAAAAAATACTTATTATGCTTTAATCACTCAAAATTATTTCTTATTTGAAAACTACCAAATTAAAAAATAAAATTTACTATATTTGATTTATTGGTATAACTCAGTCTTGCATGAAACATTAGATTTCGAGGAAACTCGTTGTAATGAGTAGTGTATGTGTAAGGTCCACTAGGCTGGATACCCTGAGAGGGGGGGTGAATCAGGGTATGAACAATTAAAAATTAATGCCCGTTCTGATCTTGTTTCGCTGTGAAGCAAAACACTCTTATCTCTTTTCCCTGTTGCACGATATAAACAGAATGTAAAGCAAGCACAGGACACAGCAATTTTACTTGGTTCACCGCTAAGGGCTACGTCCAAGGAGCATACGCCGACAGGTTGCCGGTCGTACCAAATTCCACTAATCTTCCCTAGCTGTGGATTACAAGGTTCGGGCTAGATCACTTCTATGCCCAGGCTCACTACCTTTACAATGTTTAGGGTCAGCTCACTGCTTTCCCAAGGGTCACTCCCTGTTTCTCTCTCTCTGGCTCACTGCCGGTGGAGAGGATCACCTTCTTCCTCTTCCTGAGCTCACTGCTCTTGGATGGAATCCACTCACAGTTTATAGACCTGTAGGTCTCTTCATTTTCCTGAAAGAATGCATCTTCTCTTGTATGTAGATGCTCTGTTGAAGTTTAACTTTCACCCGTTGATGAATATCTCTTTGCACCGAAGGTATCGGGAAAACTTCCAGCTTCCACACAGTCTGAAAATCACTGCGGGAACAAAACCTTACTTGGCGCGCAAGTCAACCTCGGCGCGCAAGTATCGGCGCGCAAGTCACAACGGGCGCGCATGTCCTCCTCAAACACTTGCGCGACACAAGCTTCCTCAACTCCAAACTTGCGCGACTCTCTTCCCTTTAAACCCAAACCACTATTGGAACGCAACTGCAAACCGGCGCGCAACTTCTAACACCGGCACACAACTTCAACCACTGGCGCGCAAGTCCCACCTGCGCGACCACACACACCACTTGCGCGACCACCACACCTGCACAACGGGAGCTCTCGTCTTGAACTCCGGTGAAGAATGAAGGGGGGTGGTCCAGTATTTATAGGCAATCTGACCCCCCTGCGCGTCGGCGCGCAAGTCACCTGCGCGACCCAATCTTGGCGCGCAAGTCTGCCTTCTTTCAGACACTTGCGCGACCAACTCCCAAACTTGCGCGAACCTACTTCCATTGCCATATTTTGATCTTCTGATCTTGAAAAACATGTGGCGCGCAAGTTTCCGTTACTCCAAGTCCACGGCGCGCAAGTCCCTTTGCCAAAAAACACTTTTCTTCATTTGCCGATTTTCAGGCCCAAAAATTTGGCAAACACTGGAAAACGGCGCCACCTTGTATCTGTTCTTTTGTACCGCCTCCAGATCTTCCATTCCTTTTATCGACGTTCTTGAATCAAACATGGATCGTTGACCTCAGCTCTTGAACTCGACATTCCATCATGAAATCCTCTTTGTCAACAATCACAACTTAGATGTCCACTTTGTCAACAAACACAATCACCTCAAAAAGGCTTCAATGATACCTTGAGGGATTTTTGCCCAACAATCTCCCCCTTTGGGTTTGTTGACAACTCTTCCAAACAAAGATATGTCATTGATTCTTCAACCTCCATTCGCCGCATTGCGATTCTGATAGCGACCAAGGATTTACTCAACACATACTCTAAGCCCACATGAGCAATGCTCGGCGTGAGAAACAAGAGTAAATGAAAAGTTCATCAATGAATCACTTTGTCTCTGACATCCACTGTTGACACCAAACACTGTCCAACACCACTCTTCTGCTTTTATCACGATCCTCACCTGTCGTGATATCTATTCTTTGATCGATCACTTCTAGCATCGTCAGATTTAATACGCTCCCCCTTTCTTCTCAAAAAGCATCAACTCCCCCTATCTGGCTGCTCCACCTGTCAGCGTCTTCCCATATAATTCATGATTTATCAAATCTCCGCACTGTCTCCCCCTTGAACAACCACTATTTTCTCCCCCTTTGTCAACGAACCCAAAGGTCACGCCTTTGAAGTCTGTAACAGAGTAGAGAACACATTAGCACAGTAGGGAAAACACAACATACCTCGGGGAGAGGGGGTGGTCCCGCGTCCACACTATTTCAAGTGCGGGGAATCGACTGAACTCCCAGAGCTAGTCGATGCCTCTCAAAAGCTTCCTTGGGTAAGGCCTTTGTCAGAATGTCTGCAACCTGTAGCTCTGTAGGCACATACTCCAACTTCACGATGCCCTGCTCAACCTTCTCCTTGATGAAATGATACTTGATCTCAATGTGCTTTGTCCTGGAATGATGGACATTATTTTTGCTAAGATTTATAGCACTTGAGTTGTCACACTGGATTCCGATCGGAGACTTCACTTCAACTCCCATATCTTCAAGCTGCTGCTTCATCCACAATAACTGTGTGCATGCTTGAGTGGCCGCTATATACTCAGCTTCTGCGGTGCTCAATAAAATGCAATCTTGTTTCTTGCTTAGCCAAGAAATACACAATCCACCAAGATAGAATGCACCACCTGACGTTGATTTTCTATCATCTGCTGAACCGGCCCAGTCTGCATCAGTATATCCCAATAACTCTGTCTGAGATTTGTCGTTGTATGTCAAACCGAAGTCCACTGTGCCCTTGATATACCGAAGTATTCTTTTCACTGCAAGCATGTGACTTTCCTTGGGATTACTCTGATATCTCGCTGCTTGGCATGTGGCGAAAACAATATCAGGCCTTGTTGCGGTTAAGTACAACAGACTTCCAATGATTTGCATGTATTCTGTGATATTAACTGCCTTTCCATCCTCATCATTTGATAATTTCATCCGGGTAGCAACCGGAGTCTTCATTTCCTTGGAATTATCCATTCCAAACCTTCTTAGAACTTCCTTGGCATATTTGGATTGAGAAATGAATGTTCCATTCCTTCCTTGTGTCACCTGTAGACCAAGGAAAAACGTTAGCTCTCCAATCATTGACATTTCAAACTCATTTTTCATGAATTCGGAAAACTGTCTGCACTGAGCTTCATCTGATCCGCCAAAGATTATGTCATCGACATACACTAGCACCATCATCCTTTGATTACTTTCATTGCTGAAATAGAGATTGTAATCAACTCCTCCACGCTGAAAGCCAAGCTTCTTCAAGTACTGATCAAGCCTTGAGTACCATGCCCTTGGTGCTTGTTTCAGCCCATACAATTCCTTCTTCAGCCTGCAAACTTTTTTCTCATCCTCATGAATGAGAAAACCATCTGGCTGCTCAATATACACCTCTTCTTCCAGAACCCCATTCAAGAATGCGGATTTGACATCCATCTGGAACACTTTGAACTTTCTTTGCACTGTTATGGCCAAAAATAATCTGATTGTCTCCAGCCTTGCAACCGGTGCAAAAGTCTCATCAACATCTATTCCCTCTATCTGGGAGTATCCCTTGCACACTAGTCGTGCTTTGTTCCGAATCACTGTGCCATCTTCATTCATCTTGTTGCGATAGACCCATTTAGTCCCGATGACATTCTTGTCTGCTGGCCTTGAAACAATCTCCCATGTCTGGTTCTTCTCAATCTGATCAAGCTCTTCATTCTTGGCCTGAACCCAGTTTTCATCTTCAGCTGCATCAGAAAAACATTTCGGCTCCACTTGAGACAAAAACGATGCTTGCTGTGATGATTTCATTCTTCGAGTCTGAACTGGAGCTGTTTGATCACCAATGATATTCTGCCTATCAATCTCAGCTCGACTCTTTGGCTTCCTTGCAGACACCGACTTGACACTTTCCTCTTCATCATCAGTATCTTCTTCTGAGTCAGCTTCTGCCACTTCTGCTCCCCCTGGGTTGCTTATCTCATCATCACTTTCATCCAGGAACTGTTCACTGGGTCGTTGAGCAGTCTGTTCATTTTCAACTATAGTGACATCATTGCTTTCAATGATTTTTCCCAGCCTTTTGTTGAAACATTTATACGCTTTGCTTTTCCCGGAATAGCCAAGGAATATCCCTTCATCTCCTCGTGCCTCAAACTTCCTATGATGTTCTTTGTTGAGAATGAAACACTTACTTCCAAAGATTCGAAAGTACTTCAACGTTGGCTTCTTTCCGTACCACAGTTCATATGGAGTCTTCCCTTGCTTCGGACATAACAGGGACCTGTTTGAAACATAGACCGATGTCAGAACTGCTTCCTTCCAAAATTTCTCTGGCAGGTCCTTATCAATAAGCATTGTTCTGGCCATGTTGTTGATGATCCGATTTCTCCTTTCAACTACTCCATTCTGTTGGGGAGTTCTTACTGATGAAACTTGATGCCTTATCCCATGTTTCTCGAGATAGTTTTCAACCTTACTGTTTGTAAATTCCGTACCGTTATCAGTACGAAACTTCAGAATTTTCTGCCCAAGCATCTTTTCTGATTCCCTCCTGTACTGCTTTATGCAACTGAATACCTCTGTCTTATGGGTTATGATGAATACCCAGGCCATTCTGCTATAGTCATCAATGAAAAGAACATAGTACCTTTGCCCATTTATAGCTCGTGGTGAGATAGGTCCACATACATCAGCATGCACCAATTCGAGCACTTTAGTTGATTTCTGTTCCTTTGGCCTGTATGTCTTTCTGATGATTTTCCCTTGTTGACAAGAATCACACGTATGGGTGCGATCCCGTGATAGTTTGGGAAGGTCTCTAGCAGCATCACATTTAACGAGATCCTCCATAGATGGTTGGCATAGATGACCAAGTCGCTTATGCCAAAGCTGGTTTTCTTCCTCTCTGGATAAAAGACAAGTATCTTCTTCCCCACTTACAAGATAGAGATTTCCCTTTGACCTTTTTCCCTGCAGAACAGCTGCTCCATCTTTTCCTTTCACAACACACATCTTCTTGGTAAATTGGATAGAGTGCCCAGAGTCACATAGTTGACTGACACTGAGTAGATTATGACTGAGACCCTCTACTACCAAGACATCAGCACGTCTCATCTCTTTGCCCCCAAACTTGGCTTTCCCTGAGCCAACAATCTTCAGGCCTTCATCATTTCCAAATTTGACAACTCCTTCTTTGTCATATTTGATGCCTGCAACAAGATCCTTATTACCCGTCATGTGGGATGTGCAACCACTATCAAGGATCCAAACACCAGATCGATCTGATGCTTTAAGGGCAATCTCCGCCACCACAGCCTTCTCATTTTTCTTCTTCTTGGTCCATACTTTTTCTTTCACACTCGGCATGGATTGAGGCTTCTGTTCTTTCTCAGAGTATGATGGACCACCCTCATCTTGCAGAGCTGCAAATCTGTTCTGAACTTTTAACTCACTTGTTGGTTTATTGATCTGCTGCTTGTGAACATTTTGATTATTCTTTGACACATTTCTCTGAATGATTGATGTGCAATACCTAGCCATGTGTCCAAATCCTCTGCACCAAAAACAGTGTCCTTCAAAATGTGTCCTGGAAAACCGTTCTCTGTTTGGCTGCTGTCTCTGCTCATGTTCCCTTCTGTATCTCTTGGCTATGGAACACACAAACTGTGAATGTCCCATTTTCCCACAGTAATAACACCTGATATAGGATGCATTCCCTCGTGATATTTCAGCACTGTGATTTCCCCTTTGGTATCTTTGAATATTCTGATTCTGTTTTGTTCCCAAATCAACCTTCACTTTCGGGATGAGTGCTTGCGGTCTGACTGCAATTGTCTCCAATTTTTGTTCTTGACTAAGCCCAGAAACGACCTTAACATCTGAGCTCAATTGCTGTTTCTTTCCTACTGAACTGCTAGGCTCCGCTTTCATCTTCTCTGTCTTCTGAATAGCCTGCTTTTCAGATATCACATTGGGGGTCAAGAGTTTATCTTGATCCTTGAGTTTTTGTCGCAGACTGACCACTTCTTCTTCAAGATCTTTGATACATCTAACCTGCTCCTTTCCTGTGTTTGTCAGACAATCAATTTCCTTCTTTTGTTCCTCAATTTTAAGCTTATACTCAACAATATTTTCTGAGCTCTCTGGTGTTGAGGATTTTAGTCTTTCAATTTCTTCTAACAGCTCAGACTTTTCTCCATCCTGTTGTTTCATGTAGAGTTTGGCATCACGAACCACTTTATTGGCTTTCTTCGTTTTGGCTCTCCAAACATCTATCTCCTCAAGAGCTGCTTCCAATTCGTCTTCCATATCAATTCTCCCTTCAATTTCTTCTTCTTCTTTAGCATCAGCTTCATCTCCCTTTTGAGAACTACCAACAATTGCCACCAAGGCATTTACCCCACGATCTCTGCAATTTTCTATTTCCTCAACTTCTTCATCCTCAGACTCATCTGAACTTTCAAATTCTTGTGAGAGAAGATTCTTTTTCTTGAAGAAATTTCTCTTGAATTGTTTCTTTCCTTTCAGAAAAGCTGAAGACTTCTTTTTGGGAATTTCAGCGTCATCATCATCATCATCATCTTGAAACTTCTTGGGGCATCTTGCCGCAAGATGACCAACCTTTCCACATCTAAAGCATGCTAGTGGAAGTTTACCTTTAAACTTTCCTCTTCCTCTTTGTAGATTCGAAGAAAGGAATGACATCACCTCATCTGTCTCTTCTTCTTCATTAGAATCTTCAATGGTGAGCTTCTTCATGGCCTTAAATGCCACCTCTTTAGACGTCCCCTTTTCCACAGCCTCATTATCATCGTTCCTCATTTCATATGCAACCAAGGTACTGTGAAAATTGTCCAATGTCAGCTCTTTTGGATCTTTATCTTCTAGTACTGAAACTTTCGGATTGAACCGAGGTGGAAGTTTCCTCAAGATGCGCTTTACAATCTTTATGTCTTCAATGACTTCTCCAAGACCTCGCATATCTTCCACAACAATGTTTACCCTATCAAAGAATGCGTCAACAGACTCATCCGGGTTCATTTTCAGATCTTCATATTTGTTCCACAACACCTGCAGCTTTGCCTCTGTGACTTTTGTGTCCCCTTCATATATATTCAAAAGCTTTTCCCACATGGAATGTGACGTTTTGCATGACATCACCTTTGTGTAGATGGGATTGGAAAGGGCTCCCCCTAAGGCATTGATTGCTTTGGAATCAGCATCCAACTCTCTATGCTCAGCTTCTGATAAGGCACCACTATTAATATCAGCTGTGATACCATGCATAGCTGCTGAAAACACATCCATTCCCAAGGATCGGAAATAGTGTTGCATCTGATTCTTCCATATCTGAAAATTATATCCGTCGAAGATCGGAATCCCTTTTTGATTGGTTACCTCCATTGAGAGAAGAACAACTTTCAACCTTTCCCTCTGATACCACTTGTAAGGTCCACTAGGCTGGATACCCTGAGAGGGGGGGTGAATCAGGGTATGACCAATTAAAAATTAATGCCCGTTCTGATCTTGTTTCGCTGTGAAGCAAAACACTCTTCTCTCTTTTCCCTGTTGCACGATATAAACAGAATGTAAAGCAAGCACAGGACACAGCAATTTTACTTGGTTCACCGCTAAGGGCTACGTCCAAGGAGCATACGCCGACAGGTTGCCGGTCGTACCAAATTCCACTAATCTTCACTAGCTGTGGATTACAAGGTTCGGGCTAGATCACTTCTATGCCCAGGCTCACTGCCTTTACAATGTTTAGGGTCAGCTCACTGCTTTCCCAAGGATCACTCCCTGTTTCTCTCTCTCTGGCTCACTGCCGGTGGAGAGGATCACCTTCTTCCTCTTCCTGAGCTCACTGCTCTTGGATGGAATCCACTCACAGTTTATAGACCTGTAGGTCTCTTCATTTTCCTGAAAGAATGCATCTTCTCTTGTATGTAGATGCTCTGTTGAAGTTTAACTTTCACCCGTTGATGAATATCTCTTTGCACCGAAGGTATCAGGCAAACTTCCAGCTTCCACACAGTCTGAAAATCACTGCGGGAACAAAACCTTACTTCGCGCGCAAGTCATCCTCGGCGCGCAAGTATCGGCGCGCAAGTCACAACGGGCGCGCAAGTCCTCCTCAAACACTTGCGCGACACAAGCTTCCTCAACTCCAAACTTGCGCGACTCTCTTCCCTTTACGCCCAAACCACTATTGGAACGCAACTGCAAACCGGCGCGCAACTTCTAACACCGGCGCACAACTTCAACCACTGGCGCGCAAGTCCCACCTGCGCGACCACACACACCACTTGCGCGACCACCACACCTGCGCGACGGGAGCTCTCGTCTTGAACTCCGGTGAAGAATGAAGGGGGGTGGTCCAGTATTTATAGGCAATCTGACCCCCCTGCGCGTCGGCGCGCAAGTCACCTGCGCGACCCAATCTTGGCGCGCAAGTCTGCCTTCTTTCAGACACTTGCGCGACCAACTCCCAAACTTGCGCGAACCTACTTCCTTTGCCATATTTTGATCTTCTGATCTTGAAAAACATGTGGCGCGCAAGTTTCCTTTACTCCAAGTCCACGGCGCGCAAGTCCCTTTGCCAAAAAACACTTTTCTTCATTTGCCGATTTTCAGGCCCAAAAATTTGGCAAACACTGGAAAACGGCGCCACCTTGTATCTGTTCTTTTGTACCGCCTCCAGATCTTCCATTCCTTTTATCGACGTTCTTGAATCAAACATGGATCGTTGACCTCAGCTGTTGAACTCGATATTCCATCATGAAATCCTCTTTGTCAACAATCACAACTTAGATGTCCACTTTGTCAATAAACACAATCACCTCAAAAAGGCTTCAATGATACCTTGAGGGATTTTTGCCCAACAGTATGCTATTAAAAATAGATGCCATTTGATATATAAATTACTATCTAAATAATAAATACTAATAAATATGAATAATATAGATTCTATCATTATAAGGGAGGTATGATTATTTTTATATTGTTCTCAATAGTTATATTATTAAAATTTTATACTTTTAAAATCTTGGGTTTAGAAAACCCTTTCATAGAAATCATGTCACTTATCAATATCCATTCATATATCAAAATATTTGAGTGAAAAATTCCATTAGAAGCCGTGGATTTAATCTATAAATTTTTTTCTCTGTCTCTCATTGTGGATTTAATACACATTCCACAACATGTGTTGTTATCTTTATAGAGTTAGCATTGTATTCTAAAATCGTTATCTATTCCATTCTTCCAAAATTCAATTTTGTTTTCATATTTTCACTTTTTCAGGATAAAAAATAAATATGACTGATTTATTTTTTATTTGAATTATATTCACTATTTTCTATGAAATTCTAGTTAGAATTTTGAATCAAAGCCCTCTATTTATCCATAAATATCCTTAGATTACATACTATCATATTAACCCACTTTATTTACCTATATTCGTATTCTATGATTGTGTACCCAAAATTATATTACACCATAGTAGCTGGGGTGATTTTTGATAAAATAATTCCATCCTTGGCATTATATAATCATGTTATAATCATTTCAAAAAAATATATGAACCCTTCATTCTTTATGAGAACAATTGATATAAGAATGTATAGATTAATGTTTGAAAAATTGGATTTTAAATTTTTCACCACAATTCAATAGACCAAATATAATACCATGAAGGCTACCAAGGGTTATAATAATTCATTATTGACGATGTATGTATTATGTAGGGGTGATATTTTTTCAATGGGAAAATCCTCATCTTTTCTATTTACACACTACATTGAAATTTGAATTTAATTATGAAATAGGGTTATCAATTAAAAGAATTAACAGACCAAATAAGACAAAGAAATATTGAGGGTTTAATTTTCTCACATCGACTTCTTATTAACATCGATAACTTAATGGATGTTATATTACTTCCATTATGCACTGTTAAAGGATTACTCCACAATATTTTTTTCATAATTTTGTAAATATATTTTCTATACTTTTTATAGTTTTTTACCTTTATAAATTTGAATACTTATTCAACAAATTTATATCATGAATTTTGAAATAAAACACATATAATAACTCTTAAAATACAATCATTAACATACCATGAAATTAGCTATTACAATTTATTTTTTCATAATGTAAAATTGTTTTCATTTTGTGGGTCGGGAATCATTATGGTTCAACCCCCCCCCCTACAGTGTGAATTCCTATAAACATTATAGATTTTTACATAGTATTTTTTAATATAGTGTTGCCTAAAATATTGTATATGATCCAAAAATCTCAAGAATAATAAGATATTATTAATTCTACAAACTATGGTGTGTTCTTTAACTCCACATTGTGGATTCCTATTAAATTTTAATTAATAATTTCATCCCCTACTCAAAAAACATAGTCTGCGTGGTGAAATAACAGCTTTGTTGTATACTTATACAATTACCTCTAATCTATGGTGTGTTATTTTATATAAGGAATAGGTATTAAAAATCACAACAGAAAATATAAATTTTCATATATTTCTTCTGGAACCAACAGAGATATTCTAGTGTTGTCCACCATAGAGATATATATGATTGGTATTCTTATATAAAGGACAAAATTAATTATTTTAGGTACCTCCATTTATCTATAGAAACCTAAATACTTATAGAAATATATATAACATGGTTTTTTATATTGAATCATGAAATCCAGAGACCTCTATTTTTTACAAGATCAAATATGTTACATTCCTCCATTAAAACATATTATGAAACTAATTTCTACTTGATAATTATCTCTAGATGGATCCTAATATTCACATGAAACATTAAATGTAAGTTCCCTTAACAAACAAGAATGATCCTTACACATGTTCTAAAATGATTACAAATTTCATACTATGATAGAGATAATAATATTTTACTCTTCCTCATGTTGGGGTTTTTATCCTATAGCTCGATGAAGATCACAAACAGGATAATATTCTACATGTAAAAATGTCCTTAACATGAGTATATATAAATTTATATTTCAGTGAAAATCCATTAAAAACAAAATGGTTGAAACAATTTTCGCATTATTATGTTTCTTTAATCCTCACATTAATTAATTATAATAGATTTATTCCCCCAATGGGTGAATGCAGCTATAAATTTTAATAATATATTTTCCTTTACATTATTAAATCTAAATACCATCAAGCATTATAACTCTACCTATAAAAATAAAATTATCACATTTATTAAAAAAAATTCAAATCCCAAAAAAATGGTAAATTATTTTTACAAAAATAATCTATTCCTATATTAGTAGAATCAATTTATTTGATAAAAGTTAAATGAATACTGTTTATTTATTTTAAATAGTTTTTAGATCCAAATTCATTCATTTCCATTATCTCCCCTTGGTTATTATTATTTTGTATGGATAAAATTACTATGAATATATCATGAAATTTTTGATTTATTACCATATTTTGTAGCTTAGGCATTCCTTTCTCAATCATATATTTTTTTAAAATGATGACATATTTCTATGTGTATTGTTTTTTAATGTTGTAATTAGTATGTATTTTTTCTATCACAATTTTAATGTCAAAATAGTATATCATGGATTGACTAACCATCTCTCTAAAATTGCCTAATTATTTTTTAATGTATTCTAGATTTGCATAAAAATTTCTATATAATATACTCTTATCTTCATCAGTATTGACTGCTGTTATCTCATTATATTTGTTGATCTATAGAATTTTCATACTTCTAATCCACTATATATACTAAAGTTGGGTTATTCCCATCTGACGTGTCGGCTCCTCATGAAGCCACGCCTCCAAATAACTATTTTCCTTCCAAAATTTTCCCCAGGCTATCAGGCTCTTCATGCGTCCATTTTCCCCCAACCTCCAGCATCGCTGGGATTACCTCCTCCTCCACCGTGGCTTAGGGTTTCCACTCACCATCGTTATTCACGGACTTCATCCTAAATAGCAGATCCGAGCTCAACACCTTCCCCTGAGCTCCCACCGCATTTCCTCTATTCTCATTTCATCTGCCGCTATTTGATTCCTCTATCGGGCTGATCTTGCGACATCATTTCTCCAAGCTCCATGCCGACATCTCATTTCGCTCGTATTTTTTCCTCCTCTATCTGTGCTTAGGGTTTCTACTCATCGACGTTCATTCGTGGAATTCATTATAATTAATCTACATGATCTCTTCACCATCCTCTAATCTCTCCCCTCATTTCATGTACCCGTATTTCGTTAGCCGCTATTCAATTCCTCCAATCTTCCCCCGCATTTCATCCGATGTTCGATTCCTCAAATTTCCAGCGGCGATTACGGTATCCAATAATCCCTTATACCCGCTCGATGTATTCTTAGTGGAATACTGTCTATACCGTCTTGTCACAGAAAGAATAGGGTTTCACAGATGCATGATTCAATACTCTGCTGGACGATTCTGGTCACCTCCTCCCGCATACCCTCCCCAGAAGCATCACAGTTGCCATCACCCTCCTTGAAAACGACATCGGGGATACCATAACATACATCCCAAATCTTTATTTCATCACGTACCTCATGAGTAGGGTTTCTTTTTATTCCATATGGATCTGTTGTCTACTAACAATGTAACGTATTCTATGTCACTCTGCACAGCATCTTTTACATCTTTATTGCGATTTTAATAAGAGTATATCATTTTCAACTATCATTGGATCTCTGTTTTTTAGCCCGGTTTTGGATATTTTCAACCTAATCAGTACATGGACTCTACATTCTGGAATATATAATAGCACATACCAATGTCTAACATTTTGACACTTGTATGGAAGCTACTAAGAAATACTTCCTTATTTATTATTCACCCACTATTGTGGGCATACTTATTTTCTTCTCAATTATATAGAAATACAAATCCCACGTGGAATTTAAAGTTAAATTACATAGATAGATATTTGTTTTTTTGAATAATCGTTAATTAATATTCCTTCCATGTATACTATTTTCGGATATGTGGGATATTTGAATTCTCCATTCCATCGTTGATACTTAACACATATAGCTACAGTCTTTTCGATGATAATATAAGACTTCTTTGACAACAGCCTTTTGCGTCTTACATCTGAGGGGCATCAATTATTTTCACATAGGTATCCATTCATAAATGTGGTTGAAAACCAATTTATGTACATTATGTTTACCATTACTTGGTCATTATATTAAAAACTTGTATTTTAATTTATAGTAGCTCTAGTAAATATTATCATGTCTATTGTGTTAATATTAAACATTTCAACTGATCTTAAAATTTAAAAAGTAACATTATTGTCTAGCTATTTATAAGCATTTTATATTCAATTATCAACTCTTCATAATATATTTTTTTCATGACAACTAGATAGTTCTATAAAATAAAAACCAACAAAACCATGCATACGCCTTCCCACTCTAGAGAATCAAGGATCCACATAAGGCTACTCATGCAACAACATCAATAAAATCGTGAGTACAGTCTTAGTTTTAAAGTAACTTAATTACTAACTATACATCTATCATTATATGAGTTGCATAACAATCAATTTAGTAACTATACTATTGTGTGCTGTAGGTTCTCCAATGCTTTCTACCGTGTCCACCAGCAGTCCAATTATTCAGCCACTATCATCAAATGTCATCGGACATACAGACCGAATATTACCATTTTCACCTATATGTGTTAATGGTATGTTCATTTGAGAAATGATATGAAAAGCTTATTGATTCCAATGATGGAAGACTAATCATCATTTGTTACTTTTGTGTTCATAGTACCATGTGCAAGTCATACAGATTCGACAATGATTGCTGGAAAAAACAAATGAAAACATATACATAACACCCTCTCTCCTATACCTTTTAGTAAGTATGCTGTCTATGAAAATTAATTACCCTAATATGGGTCAAACCTTTAATTACTGTCCATCAAACACTTCTGTCAATTTTTTCATTAGGTCTACTGAATGAGGACAACAATCTCACTGAATCTGTAGTACTCAACTCGAAAGAGTATGCATGACTAATACACTTAAATATGACATGTCAATTAAATTTCAGTTCTTACTCTATCCTGTGTTTCCAGATTAAGTCTTCCAAATATTGATGTACTACAGTACACTACTGCATCATTGAAAGGTATGTAATAAGTTATTTACACATTACTATTGATTTATTCATTTTTTTATCATAATTACAAAAAGTTTATGTAACTTGATATTCTAATCAAAAATATTTTCCTTCACATATTTTAGCAACGTCTTCAAACAATACCGATTTTTTTAGTACAACTGCACGATCCATAGGTTTGTTGACTAGCCAACTGATCTTCAAATATTATTACATTCTATTCATGATATTACAAACCATATTTACATTTCATCGACTTCTGCAGGAAACTCATTAAAAATGGACATTGTGGAGAACACATGTTATTGATCTTAGTACACCAGAATTATTAATATCATAAATCCAATACTATTCAAGTATAATCTCTGAATATTTAATATTGTTTTAAATAAAATTTTCCTCACCATTCAAGATACTCAGATATCAGAGACCCCACAAATGTATGCCAGTAATATCACTCAAATTTGTGGTATGACGAGGGAAATAGAAAATTCAGTAACAGACAAACCTCATGATTTGATCTATGCTGCTCTATGGGAAAGATTTATTTGGATTTTCTCCTATCACCTCCTCCATACCTACTGACGCACGCCTGTCGTAGGGCGTGGTAAAAGCTATTTAATTTTCTAGTGTAGCATAGAAGCTGACCAGGGTCGTCTCACTTAAGGAGCTTTCTCAATCGTTTACTTAATTAATCTAATTTAACTAAACTAATTCTTTTTGGTTGTTTTTATTTATGAATGTAATGCAATTTAATAAAAGATAAAACTAACATGCAATGACAAAATGCAATTAATTGATAAAGAACTTGGCCTTTATGGGTTGGTATGTGGGTTTCATAATTCTCCTTGTTGATATTTAAATTAAGTTTGATAATTCAATTATGAGATCTCATTCATGAATTACTATTCTTTTATTTATTGGTGTGAAATGTTGAATGCATTTTTCAATCTTAACTTCACCTCCTCCTATAATCAAGGTTGATGGCACACCTCGATCGAGAGTGTGTCATATTCCAAGACCTGCCTCCATCGTATGCCATTTCAACCACTGAATGGATCAACTCCATCGTATGAAGAGATTGTATCCAGTAGAAGGGAGGGAAAATATTTAATAAAATAATATAAATGAGTTTGATATCAGTGTCGTGGTGGACGATCGCCACACCCGTGCACATCACTCTTACTCATCACAAACTTAATAAAACATTGGAATTTAAGCACCAAATTAAGGAAATTTCCACATACCTCCCCCGGGCCAAGTCTCGGGTTAACCCCTCATATTTTAGGGTAAGAGGTCATGGAGGATAATATGAGAATAATAAAAGAAGAAAAGAAGGAGAAACGATGAAGAAGAAAATAGGGAGGAAGGGTGGACACAAAAATAAAAACAATGCATGAATTTTATAAGAAATATGAATTACAAACTAAAAATAAAATAAAGAAAATAAATGAAATGGGGAATATTTCTTTTCGGCCTCCCTCGGTGGAGATCTCCTCCTTGGTGCCTTGAAGGAATGGATGAAGAATGGATGATTTGGGAAGGAGGTGAGTGCCTCCTTTTATAGGCAGAATTCGACCCCCGAATGTCGATACGTTGTAGACCCCTTTAATGACATATTCACGCGTTCCACCCTTCATAAATGTTGTTCATAAATGTCTTGGACGACTCCTCTCCAAATGTAAGATAAGTTGGAAACCGTATGTAGGTGTTATGAATTTTTCATTCTTGGTTTCTGTTTCTGGACGAAGCATCCAGGAAGGTTCCTCCAACATAATGTCATTCAATAGCCTCCTTAATGACCTCCAACATCCTCCAAATTTATTTTAGAGACGACCCTATCTGTCCTAGAGGTATCCCAGGTAGAAACACATAATTTGGATATGTTTAGGCCGCGTTTGATGCACGTTACCTTGGGTTGATCCATGCTGTCCGCCCGGGAAAATTGCAATCTTCAATGATTTTTTTGACCCTTTAGATGAAAAAATAAGCTCCTGGTCCAGAAGACAAAAATTAATAAAATAAAATAAGGATTCTAAAAAAAATTTAGTCATAAAATTTAGAATTTTATGTTTCCTGAAATGACCAAAATACCCCTGACGTAAAATTCTGTCAAAAATCCAGAATTAGTCGTTTTTCACATTTGGGTTCAAAATAGCACTAAAACCTAAAAAACATGATAATTACCCATTCAATAACACTTTTTTGGGATTATAAACTATGTTTTACAGTATAAAATATATGAAAATATGAGCTTTATTACACCCCCACACTTAAACATTGCACTCCTGGGAAATCATCTTACATCCAAATCAAAATCCACACAACGATCAAAAATGAGAAAATATCAATGATTTCATCCAAAATAGAATTCCATCATGTCTCATTTATGAATAATAATTCTCTCATTTTCATTTCAATCATTAAAATTTTTTCAAACTCATAAATCAATCCACGGCCCAATCATAACCTACCTCACATTGAATTTTATGTCACTCATCACTCAATAGAAATTGATTCTGGAGTTATGCTCATACTTGAAAATCACATGTATCACCATAGGATTGTGAAAATTATCATTTATCCATAGCATGAAACAAGAAAATGAATTTAATCATGAGGTATTTAATTAAAGGTTCAAATGATTCTGTGGCTTAGGGTCGGTGGTAGAATGATTGAAAAATGTTCCAAGCTAGAAAGATGAGGTTGAACTTTTAAGTACAATGCATGATTAAATCAAGTGAAAAAACAAGAAATTCCTCACTCAATACTGCTTGTAAATGTGAAAAACAACCCCACCCCTCTTTATGACATGGTACATGAGCCAATAAGTGATGATATCATCTATGTTCTCCTCTCTTTTTTTTAAAGCTCCAGAAAGGCACATCTTTATTTTTTTCTTTTTTTATGGTGGATGAGCTGAAAATTGAATACAATGAATGAATGAAAATTCATGCCCTTGATTTTTTTGGGAGGGACATGAGTCATATAAGAATGTACAATGAGGAATTCAAGATCATCTCCATTTTGTTTGCTTTCTTTTTTAGGAGAAATGGATTAAAAAAATAAAGCACAATGAATTGATGACACATGCCCAATTCTCTTGTTATCCACAACCCAAAATATTGACACACACTTCACATTACCCATAAATGATAAAAATCCCAAGGAACGCACATGAAAGGCCCTTCACCCACACTCAAACTTGAAATATCCATTCAAAAATACTAAAAGTGAGGGTAGGTAAAGAAAAATGGCTTGTAATGTGGCTTAAACCTATAAGGCAATTCATGGCATCTAAGGGCTTACGAAGGATAAATGTAAAGGTGGGTCTCAAGATAAAATGTGGCTAGCCAAAGTGATGCCTCAATCATTTTAAATACATTCCATGAAATTCAAAGCTTTGAACTAGAATTAATCACAAATTCTAGTTCTCACACAATATTCATGTTTCCCTCAAGAAAGTGTGGGTATTAGGAAGAATATGTAAAAGTGGATTAGAATACCTCACAGGATTGAAAAAAATATATTTTGAGTCAGTTGGTTCATGGTCATGGATTTCAAAAATCAGTCAAACTCATACAAATTCTTGATAATTCAATTCAAGAAAATGTTTTCAAATCAACAATCATTTAAAATCCATTATTTCAAAAATCATTTCAACTCCTTCAAAATAAATTGTTGTGTGAAAAGTGATAAGAATATACATTAAATCTGAAAATATGTTTTGGACCAAAAAAAAATAAAGGATTTTAATGGATAATCGTAAAAAGTTAACTCCCTTTTGAAATAATGATTCGGTCCTCTTCCTCTAATTCTCAGGGATTCCTTCTGCCTTCATGATCCTACAAAAGAAAAATTACTAAATTAATCACAAGGATCATTTTATTTAAGCTCAAAATTAAATGAGGGAGGGGGCCACATGGTAGACTATTTCCTAATGCTAAATTTGAAATCTAAATTCATAATATTGAATAATAAATTACTATAAAGAAAGTAAAGGATAAATCTTTTTATGATCCCCCAAGTGGGCCCTGGAATCTTTTACTGCCTCCAGAGGGCCGTACCAGCTTTTATCCATAATATGTTGGTGGATGAAGCTTCTTTGATTTGAACCACCACATGTGGTTCTTCCCAGCTTGAAGATCTTTTTTCTTGTTGAGGAGGACTCCATAGATAGAGTATACAAGATCCTCCCCCTTCACAATTTGGTACAGCTTACATGGCGGGGGTTGGAAGAAGTAGGGAACCTCCTCTTCATTTGTTGCTACTTGTGCAACATTCCCTTTACCTTCTTGTGCTCTGCCTAGTAAATATTCAGTGTGTTTATGGAGCTTTAAATTTTCCCCAACATGTGAAATTTCTTTTCCTTCATCATCCTCGATGGCATAATGTGAGATGGCCGAATCTGAAAATTCAAAACTATTAGGGGTGATACTCAAATCATTTTCAATAAAATTAAAAGAGTTTGTGTTTAAGATTGTGTCATCTCCCTGAGTCAGTTCGACTTTAATATCATCTTCAATTGAATGTGCGTCTTGGAGTCGATCTTCACTAGAGGTTGGTAGGTAGTCGGGCTCCTCCACCTCAGGTTTGGATTCAACTTCATGGATGTCTTCAGTGAAATCAGGAAAGACTAGTGGAACTTCCTTCTTGGCCTTGAATCTTTTTAAGTTATCTTGGAATTCATCGACCATGGCCATAAAATATTCCAATTAGATCCATGTTGCTATCCCTCTTTCCACTTGCATGACCGTTATCATCTGTGCATCAGCTCTTCATGGGAGGGCCCCCTCGGTATAGTCTGTTTCTTCTTGCTGCACCTGTGAGTAATTGTTCCATGCAGAATAATTTGAATTTGAATCGATCATGGAAAAAAGTTTTTTTTTCAATTTTTTTTTAAAATGGAAAAAAATCTAAAATTTGAAATTATAAATTGTAATGTAAACAACCGATTAGCTCCCCGGCAACGGTGCCAGTTTTGACGCACGCCTGTCGTAGGGCGTGGAAAAAGCAATTTAATTTTCCTAGTATAGCATAGAAGTTGGCCAGGGTCATCTCACTTAAGGAGCTTTCTCAATCATTTACTTACTTAATCTAATTTAACTAAACTAATTTCTTTTTGGTTGTTTTTATTTATGAATTTAATGCAATTTAATAAAAGATAAAACTAACATGCAATGACAAAATGCAATTAATTGAGAAAGAACTTGGCCTTTATGGGCTGGTATGTGGGTTTCATCATTCTCCTTGTTGATATTTAAATTATGTTTGATAATTAAATTATTAGATCTCATTCATGAATTACTATTCTTTTATTTATTGGTGTGAAATCTTGAATGCATTTTGCAATCATAACTTCACCTCCTCCTATAATCAAGGTTGATGGCACACCTCGATCGAGAGTGTGTCATCTTCCAAGACCTGGCTCCATCGTATGCCATTTCAACCACTGAATGGCTCAACTCCATTTTATGAAGAGCTTGTATCCAGTAGAAGGGAGGGAAAATATTTAATAAAAGAATAGAAATGAGTTTGAGATCAGTGTCGTGGTGGACGATCACCACACCCATGCACATCACTCTTACTCATCACAAACTTAATAAAACATAGGAATTTAAGCACCAAATTAATGAAATTTACACATACCTCCCCCAGGCCAAGTCTCGGGTTAACCCCTCATATTTGAGGGTAAGAGGTCACGGTGGATAATATGATAATAATAAAAGAAGAAAAGGAGAAAAGATGAAGAAGAAAACAAGGAGGAAGGGTGGACAGAAAAATAAAAACAATGCATGAATTTTATTAGAAATATGAATTACAAACTAAAACTAAAATAAAGAAAATAAATTAAATGGGGAATATTTCTGGTCGGCCTCCCTCGGTGGAGATCTCCTCCTTGGTGCCTTGAAGGAATGGATGGAGAATGGATGATTTGGGAAGGAGGTGAGGGCCACCTTTTATAGCCAGAATTCGACCCCCAAATGTATACTCGTTTTAGACCCCTTTAATGACATATTCACGTGTTCCACCATTCATAAATGTTGTTCATATATGTCTTGGGCGTCTCCTCTCCAAATTTCAGAAACTTTGGAAACCGTGTGTAGGAGTTATGAATTTTTCATTCTCGGTTACTGTTTCTGGACGAAGCATCCACGAAGGTTCCTCCAAACTAATGTCATTCAATATCCTCCTTAATGACCTACAACATCCTCCAAATTTATTGTAGAGACGACCCTATATTTCCTAGAGGTATCCCAGGTGGAAACACATAATTTCTATCGGGTTAGGCCGCGTTTGATGCCTATTACCTTGGGTTGGTCCATTCTGTCCGCCCGGAAACATTCCAATCATCAATGATTTTTTAGACCCTTTATATGACAAAATCAGCTCCTGGTCCAGAAGAAAAAAATTAAGGAAATAAAATAATTATTCTAACAAAATTTTAATCATAAAATTTGGAATTTTATTTTTCCTGAAATGACCAAAATACCCCTGACGTAAAATTCTTTCAAAAATCCAGAATTAGTCGTTTTTCACATTTGGGTTCAAAATAGCACTAAAACCTAAAAAACATGATAATTACCCATTCAATAACACTTTTGTGGGATTATAAACAATGTTTTACAGTATAAAATATATGAAAATTTGAGCTTCATCACACCCCCACACTTAAACATTGCACTCTTGGGCAATCATCTTACATCTAAATCAAAATCCACACAACAATCAAAAATGAGAAAATATCAATGATTTCATCCAAAATAGAATTCCATCATGTCTCATTTATGAATAATAATTCTCTCATTTTCATTTCAATCATTAAAATTTTTTCAACCTCATAAATCAATCCACGGCCCAATCATAACCTACCTCACATTGAATTTTATGTCACTCTTCACTCAATAGAAATTGATTCTGGAGTTATGCTCATACTTAAAAATCACATGTATCACCATAGGTTTGTGAAAATTAACATTACTCCACAGCGTGAAACAAGAAAATGAATTTAATCATGAGGTATTTAATTAAAGGTTCAAATTATTTTGTGGCTTAGGGTCGGTGGTAGAATGATTGAAAAATGTTCCAAGCTAGAAAGAGGAGGTTGAACTTTTATGTACAATGCATGATTAAATCAAGTGAAAAAACATGAAATTCCTCACTCAATACTGCTTGTAAATGTGAAAAAAAACCCCACCCCTCTTTATGACATGGTACATGAGCCAATAAGTGATGATATCATCTATGTTCTCCTCTTTTTTTTAAAGCTCGAGAAAGGAACATCTTTATTTTTTTCTTTTTTTATGGTGGATGAGATGAAAATTGAATACAATGAATGAATGCCAATTCATGCCCTTGATTTTTTTGGGAGGTACATGAGTCATAAAATAATGTACAATGAGTAATTCAAGCTCATCTCCATTTTTTGTTTTCATTTTTTAGGAGAAATGGATTAAACAAATAAAGCACAATGAAATGACGACACATGCCCAATTCTCTTGTTATCCACAACCCAAAATATTGACACACACATAAAATTACCCATAAATAATAAAAATCCCAAGGAACTCACATGAAATGCCCTTCCCCCACAATCAAACTTGAAATATCCATTCAAAAATACTAAAAGTGCGGGTAGGTAAGGAAAATTGGCTTGTAATGTGGCTTAAACCTATAAGGTAATTCATGGCATCTAAGGGCTTACGAAGGATTAATGTAAAGGTGGGTCGCAAGATAAAATGTGGGTAGCCAAAGCGATGCCTCAATCATTTTAAATACATTCCATGAAATCCAAAGATTTGAACGAGAAATAATCAGAAATTCTGGTTCTCACACAATATTCATGTTTCCCTCAAGAAAGTGTGGGTATTAGGAAGAATATGTAAAAGTGGTTTAGAATACCTCACAGGATTGGAAAATTTTTTTTTTAAGTCAGTTGTTTCGTGGTCATGGATTTTAAAAATCAGTCGAACTCATACAAATGCTTGATAATTCAATTCAAGAAAATGTTTTCACATCAACAATCATTTAAAATCCATTATTTCAAAAATCATTTCAACTCCTTCAAAATAAATGGTTGTGTGAAAAGTGATAAGAATATTCATTAAAACTCAAAATATGTTTTGGGCCAAAAAAAATAAAGGATTTTAATGGATAATCTCAAAACGTTAACTACCTTTTGAAATAATGATTCGGTCCTCTTCCTCTAATTCTCAGGGCTTCGTTCTGCCTTCATGATCCTACAAAAGAAAAATTACAAAATTAATCACCAGGATCATTTTATTTAAGCTCAAAATTAAAAGAGGGAGGGGGCCACATGGTAGACTATTTCCTAATGCAAGATTTGAAATCTAAATTACTAATATTGAAAATTAAATTACTATAAATAAAGTAAAGGATAAATCTTGGTATGATCCCCCAAGTGGGCCCTGGAATCTTTTACTTCCTCCAGAGGGCAGTACCAGCTTTTATCCATAATCTGTTGGTGGATGAAGCTTCTTTGATTTGAACCACCACATGTGGTTCTTCCCAGCTTGAAGATCTTTGTTCTTGTTGAGGAGGACTCCATAGATAGAGTATACAAGATCCTCCCCCTTCGCAATTTGGTACAACTTGCATGGCGGGGGTTGGAAGAAGTAGGGAACCTCCTCTTCATTTGTTGCTACTTGTGCAACATTCCCTTTCCCTTCTTGTGCTCTGCCCAGTAAATATTCAGTGAGTTCATGGAGCTTTAAATGTTCCCCAACAGGTTAAATTTCTTTTCCTTTATCATCCTCCATGGCATAATGTGAGATGGCCGAATCTGAAAATTCAAAACTATTAGGGGTGATACTCTAATCATTTTCAATAAAATTCAAAGAGTTTGAGTTTAAGATTGTATCATCTCCCTGAGTCGGTTCGACTTTAATATCATCTTCAATTGAATGTGCCTCTTGGAGTCGATCTTCACTAGACGTTGGTAGGTAGTCGGGCTCCTCCACCTCAGGTTTGGATTCAACTTCATGGATTTCTTCAGTGAAATCAGGAAAGACTAGTGGCAATTCCTTCTTGGCCTTGAATCTTTTTAAGTCAGCTTGGTGTTCATCGACCATGGACATCAAATCTTCCAATGAGATCCATGTTGCTATGCCTCTTTCCACTTGCCTGACTGTTATCATCAGTGCATCGGCTCTTCGTTGGAGGGCCTCCTCGGTATAGTCTGTTTCTTCCTCCTGCACCTGTGAGTAATTGTTCCATGCAGAATAATTTGAATTTGAATCGATCATGGAAAAAAAAATTTCATATTTTTTTTAAAATGGAAAAAAATCTAAAATTAGAAATTAGAAAATGTAATGTAAACAACCAATTATCTCCCCGGAAACGGCACCAGTTTTGACGCACGCCTGTCGTAGGGCGTGACAAAAGAAATTTAATTTTCCTAGTGTAGCATAGAAGCTGACCAGTGTCATCTCACTTAAGGAGCTTTCTCAATCGTTTACTTACTTAATCTAATTTAACTAAACTAATTCTTTTTGGTTGTTTTTACTTATGAATGTAATGAAATTTAATAAAATATAAAACTAACATGCAATGACAAAATGCAATTAATTGAGAAAGAACTTGGCCTTTATGGGTTGGTATGTGGGTTTCATCATTCTCCTTGTTGATATTTAAATTAAGTTAGATAATTCAATTATGAGATCTCATTCATCAATTACTATTCTTTTACTTATTGGTGTGAAATCTTGAATGCATTTTTTAATCTTAACTTCACCTCCTCCTATAATCAAGGTTGATGGCACACCTCGATCGGGAGTGTGTCATCTTCCAAGACCTGGCTCCATCGTATGCCATTTCAACCACTGAATGGCTCAACTCCATCGTATGAAGAGCTTGTATCCAGTAGAAGGGTGGGAAAATATTTAATAAAAGAATAGATATGAGTTTGAGATCAGTGTCGTGGTGGACGATCACCACACCCATGCACATCACTCTTACTCATCACAAACTTAATAAAACATCGGAATTTAAGCACCGAATTAATGAAATTTCCACATACCTCCCCCGGGCCAAGTCTCGGGTTGACCCCTTATATTTGAGGGTAAGAGGTCATGGTGGATAATATGATAATAATAAAATAAGAAAAGAAGGAAAAAAGATGAAGAAGAAAACAGGGAGGAAGGGTGGACACAAAAATAAAAACAATGCATTAATTTTATTAGAAATATGAATTACAAACTAAATCTAAAATAAATAAAATAATTGAAATGGGGAAGATTTCTGGTCGGCCTCCCTAGGTGGAGATCTCCTCCTTGGTGCCTTGAAGGAATGGATGGAGAATGGATGATTTGGGAAGGAGGTGAGGGCCTCCTTTTATAGGCAGATTTCGACCCCCGAATGTCGACGCGTTTTAGACCCCTTTAATGACATATTCACACGTTCAACCCTTCATAAATGTTGTTCATAAATATCTTGGCCGTCTCGTCTCCAACTTTCAGTTAATTTGGAAACCGTGTGTAGGAGTTATATATTTTTCATTCTCGGTTGCTGTTTCTGGACGAAGCATCCAGGAAGGTTCCTCCAACCTAATGTCATTCAATAGCCTCCTTAATGAACTCAAACATCCTCCACATTTATTTTAGAGACGAAACTATCTTTCCTAGAGGTATCCCAGGTGGAAACACATCATTTGGATATGTTTAGGCCGCGTTTGATTCCCGTTACCTTGGGTTGGTCCATGCTGTCCGCCCGAAAAAATTCCAATCGTCAAAGAATTTTTTAGACCCTTTAGATTACAAAATCAGCTCATGGTCCAGAATACAAAAATTAAGGAAATAAAATAAGGATTCTAACAAAAATTTAATCATAAAATTTGGAATTTTATTTTTTCTGAAATGACCAAAATACCCCTGACGTAAAATTCTGTCAAAAATCCGGAATTAGCCGTTTTTCACATTTGGGTTCAAAATAGCACTAAAATCTAAAAAACATGATAATTACCCATTCAATAACACTTTTGCGGGATTATAAACAATGTTTTACAGTATAAAATATATGAAAATTTGAGCTTCATCACACCCCCACACTTAAACATTGCACTCCTGGGCAATCATCTTACATCCAAATCAAAATCCACACAACAATAAAAAATGTGAAAATATCAATGATTTCATCCAAAATAGAATTCCATAATGTCTAATTTATGAATAATAATTCTCTCATTTTCATTTAAATCATTAAAATTTGTTCAATCTCATAAATCAATCCACGGCCCAATCATAACCTACCTCACATTGAATTTTATGTCACTCTTCACTCAATAGAAATTGATTATGGAGTTATGCTCATACTTGAAAATCACATGTATCACCATAGGATTGTGAAAATTATCATTTCTCCACAGCATGAAACAAGAAAATTAATTACATCATGAGGTCTATAATTAGAGGTTCAACTGATTCTGTGGCTTAGGGTCAGTGGTAGAATGATTGAAAAATGTTCCAAGCTAGAAAGAGGAGGTTGAACTTTTAAGTACAATGCATGATTAAATCAAGTGAAAAAATAGGAAATTCCTCACTCAATACTTCTTGTAAATGTGAAAAACAACCCCACCACTCTTTATGAAATGGTACATGAGCCAATAAGTGATGATATCATCTATTTTCTCCTCTTTTTTTTAAAGCTCCAGAAAGTCACATCTTTATTTTTTTCTTTTTTTATGGTGGATGAGATGAAAATTGAATACAATGAATGAATGACAATTCATGCCCTTGATTTTTTTGGGAGGTACAAGAGTCATAAAAGAATGTACAATGAGTAATTCAAGCTCATCTCCATTTTTTTGATTTCTTTTTTTAGGAGAAATGGATGAAACAAATAAAGCACAATGAAATGACGACACATGCCCAATTATCTTGTTATCCACAACCCAAAATATTGACACACACTTCACATTACCCATAAATGATAAAAATCCCAAGGAACGCACATGAAAGGCCCTTCCCACACACTCAAACTTGAAATATCAATACAAAAATACTAAAATTGCGGGTAGGTAAGGAAAATTGGCATGTAATGTGGCTTAAACCTGTAAGGAAATTGATGGAATCTAAGGGCTTACGAAGGATAAATATAAAGGTGGGTATCAAGATAAAATGTGGCTAGCCAAAGAGATGCCTCAATCATTTTAAATAAATTCCATGAAATCCAAAGATTTGAATGAGAATTAATCACACGTTTTCGTTCTCACACAATATTCATGTTTACCTCAAGAAAGTGTGGGTATTAGGAAGAATATGTAAAGGTGGTTTAGAATACCTCATAGGATTGGAAAAAAAAATATTTTGATTCAGTTGTTTCATGGTCATGGATTTCAAAAATCAGTCAAACTCATACAAATGCTTGATAATTCAATTCAAGAAAATTTTTTCACATCAACAATCATTTAAAATCCATTATTTCAAAAATCATTTCAACTCCTTCAAAATAAATTGTTGTGTGAAAAGTGATAAGAATATTCATTAAATCTCAAAATATGTTTTGGACCAAAAAAATGATTTTAATGGATAATCGTAAAAAGTTAACTGCCTTTTGAAATAAGGATTCGGTCCTCTTCCTCTAATTCTCAGGGCTTCCTTCTGCCTTCATGATCCTACAAAAGAAAAATTACTAAATTAATCACAAGGATCATTTTATTTAAGCTCAAAATTAAAAGAGGGAGGGGGCCACATGGTAGAATATTTCCTAATGCTAAATTTGAAATCTAAATTCCTAATATTGAAAATTAAATTACTATAAAGAAAGTAAAGGATAAATCTTGGTATGATCCCCCAAGTGGGCCCTGGAAACTTTTACTGCCTCCAGAGGGCAGTACCAGCTTTTATCCATAATCTGTTGGTGGATGAAGTTTCTTTGATTTGAACCAACACATGTGGTTCTTCCCAGCTTGAAGATCTTTGTTCTTGTTGAAGAGGACTCCATAGATAGAGTATACAAGATCCTCCCCCTTCGCAATTTGGTACAGCTTGCATGGCGGGGGTTGGAAGAAGTAGGGAACCGTTTTCTTCATTTGTTGCTACTTGTGCAACATTCCCTTTCCCTTCTTGTGCTCTGCCTAGTAAATATTCAGTGTGTTCATGTATCTTTAAATGTTCCCCAAAAGGTGAAATTTCTTTTCCTTCATCATCCTCCATGGCATAATGTGAGATGGCCGAATCTGAAAATTCAAAACTATTAGGGGTGATACTCAAATCATTTTCAATAAAATTCAAAGAGTTTGAGTTTAATATTGTATCATCTCCCTGAGTCGGTTCGAATTTAATATCATCTTTAATTGAATGTGCGTCTTGGAGTCGATCTTCACTAGACGTTGGTAGGTAGTCGGGCTCCTCCACCTCAGGTTTGGATTCAACTTCATGGATGTCTTCAGTGAAATCAGGAAAGACTAGTGGCACTTCCTTCTTGGCCTTGAATCTTTTTAAGTCAGCTTGGAGTTCATCGACCATGGACATCAAATCATCCAATGAGATCCATGTTGCTAAGCCTCTTTCCACTTGCTTAACTGTTATCATCAGTGCATCGGCTCTTCGTTGGAGGGCCTCCTCGGTATAGTCTGTTTCTTCCTCCTGCACCTGTGAGTAATTGTTCCATGGAGAATAATTTGAATTTGAATCGATCATGGAAAAAAGATTTTTTTTCAAATTTTTTTTAAAATGGAAAAAAATCTAAAAATTGAAATTAGAAAATTTAATGTAAAAAACTGATTAGCTCCCTGACAATGGCGCCAGTTTTGACGCACGCCTGTCATAGGGCGTGACAGAAGCAATTTAATTTTCCTAGTATAGCATAGAAGCTGAACAGGGTCGTCTCACTTAAGGAGCTTTCTAAATCGTTTACTTACTTAATCTAATTTAACTAAACTAATTATTTTTGGTTGTTTTTATTTATGAATGTAATGCAATTTAATAAAAGATAAAACTAACATGCAATGAAAAATTGCAATTAATTGAGAAAGAACTTGGCCTTTATGGGTTGGTATGTGGGTTTCATCATTTTCCATGTTGATATTTAAATTAAGTTTGATAATTCAATTATAAGATCTCATTCATGAATTACTATTCTTTTATTTATTGGTGTGAAATCTTAAATGCATTTTGCAATCTTAACTTCACCTCCTCCTATAATGAAGGTTGATGGCACCCCTCGATCGAGAGTGTGTCATCTTCCAAGACCTGGCTCCATTATATGCCATTTCAACCACTGAATGGCTCAACTCCATAGTATGAAGATCTTGTATCCATTAGAAGGGAGGGAAAATATTTAATAAAAGAATAGATATAAGTTTGAGATCAGTGTCGTGGTGGACGATCACCACACCCGTGCACATCACTCTTACTCATCACAAAATTAATAAAACATAGGAATTTAAGCACCGAATTAATGAAATTTCCACATACCTCCCCCGGGCCAAATCTCGGGTTAACCCCTCATATTTGAGGGTAAGAGGTCACGGTGGATAATATGATAATAATAAAAGAAGAAAAGAAGGAGAAAAGATGAAGAAGAAAACAGGGAGGAAGGGTGGACACAAAAATAAAAACAATGCATGAATTTTATTAGAAATATGAATTAAAAACTAAAACTAAAATAAAAAAAATAAATGAAATGGGGAATATTTCTGGTCGGCCTCCCTCGGTGGAGATCTCTTCCTTGGTGCCTTGAAGGAATGGATGGAGAATGGATGATTTGGGAAGAAGGTGATGGCCTCCTTTTATAGGCAGATTTCGACCCCCGAATGTCGACGCGTTTTAGACCCCTTTAATGACATATTCACGCGTTCCACCCTTCATAAATGTTGTTCATAAATATCTTGTCCGACTCATCTCCAAATTTCAGATAATTTGGAAACCGTATGTAGGAGTTATGATTTTTTCATTCTCGTTTGTTGTTTCTGGACGAAGCATCCGGGAAGGTTCCTCCAACCTAATGTCATTCAATAGCCTCCTTAATGACCTCAAACATCCTCCAAATTTATTGTAGAGACGACCTTATCATTCCTAGAGGTATCACAGGTGGAAACACATCATTTGGATATGTTTAGGCCGCGTTTGATGCCCGTTACCTTGGGTTGGTCCATGCTGTCCGCCAGGAAAAATTCAATCGTCAATGATTTTTTAGACCTTTTAGATGACAACATCAGCTCCTTGTACAGAAGAAAAAAATGAAGGAAATACAATAAGGATTCTAAAAAAAATTTAATCATAAAATTTTGAATTTTTTTTTCCTGAAATGACCAAAATACCCCTGACGTAAAATTCTGTCAAAAATCCAGAATTAGTCGTTTTTCACATTTGGGTTCAAAATAGCACTGAAACCTAAAAAACATGATAATTACCCATTCAATAACACTTTTTTGGGATTATAAACAATTTTTTATAGTATAAAATATATGAAAATGTGAGCTTCATCGCACCCCCACACTTAAACATTGCCCTCCTGGGCAATCATCTTACATCCAAATCAAAATCCACACAACAATAAAAAATGAGAAAATATCAATGATTTCATCCAAAATAGAATTTCATCATGTCTCATTTATGAATAATAATTCTCTCACTTTCATATCAATCATTAAAATTTTTTCAACCTCATAAATCAATCCACGACCCAATCATAACCTACCTCACATTGAATTTTTTGTCACTCTTCACTCAATAGAAATTGATTCTGGAGTTACGCTCATACTTGAAAATCACATGTATCACCATAGGTTTGTGAAAATTATCATTTCACCACAGCGTGAAACAAGAAAATGAATTTAATCATGAGGTCTTTAATTAAAGGTTCAAATGATTCTGTGGCTTAGGGTCAGTGGTAGAATGATTGAAAAATGTTCCAAGCTAGAAAGAGGAGGTTGAACTTTTAAGTACAATGCATGATTAAATCAAGTGAAAAAACAGGAAATTCCTCACTCAATACTGCTTGTAAATGTGAAAAACAACCCCACCCCTTTTTATGACATGGTACATGAGCCAATAAGTGATGATATCATCTATGTTCTCCTCTCTTTTTTTTAAATCTCCAGAAAGGCACATCTTTATTTTTTTCTTTTTTTATGGTGGATGAGATGAAAATTGAATACAATGAATGAATGAAAATTCATGCCCTTGATTTTTTTGGGAGGGACATGAGTCATAAAAGAATGTACAATGAGGAATTAAAGCTCATCTCCATTTTTTGCTTTCTTTTTTTAGGAGAAATTGATGAAACAAATAAAGCACAATGAAATGACGACACATGCCCAATTCTCTTGTTATCCACAACCCAAAATATTGACACACACTTCACATTACCCATAAATGATAAAAATACCAAGGAACGCACATGAAAGGTGCTTCCCCCACACTCAAACTTGAAATATCCATTCAAAAATACTAAAAGTGCGGGTAGGTAAGGAAAATTGGCTTGTAATGTGGATTAAACCTATAAGGAAATTCATGGCATCTAAGGGATTACGAAGGATAAATGTAAAGGTGGGCCTCAAGATAAAATGTGTCTAGCCAAAGCGACGCCTCAATCATTTTAAATACATTCCATGAAATCCAAAGGTTCGAACAAGAATTAATCACAAATTCTGGTTCTCACACAATATTCATGTTTCCCTCAAGAAAGTGTGGGTATTAGGAAGAATATGTAAAAGTGGTTTAGAATACCTCACAGTATTGGAAAAAAAAATATTTTGAGTCGGTTGTTTCATGGTCATGGATTTCAAAAATCAGTCAAACTCATACAAATGCTTGATAATTCAATTCAAGAAAATGTTTTCACATCAACAATCATTTAAAATCCATTATTTCAAAAATCATTTCAACTCCTTCAAAATAAATTGTTGAGTGAAAAGTGATAAGAATATTCATTAAATCTCAAAATATGTTTTGGACCAAAAAAAATAAAGGATTTTAATGGATAATCGTAAAAAGTTAACTCCCTTTTGAAATAAATATTCGGTCCACTTCCTCTAATCCTCAGGTCTTCCTTCTGCCTTCATGATCCTACAAAAGAAAAATTACTAAATTAATCACAAGGATCATTTTATTTAAGCTCAAAATTAAAATAGGGAGGGGGCCACATGGCAGACTATTTCTTAATGCTAAATTTGAAATCTAAATTCCTAATATTGAAAATTAAATTACTATAAGGAAAGTAAAGGATAAATCTTGGTATGATCCCCCCAAGTGGGCCCTGGAATCTTTTACTGCCTCCAGAGGGCAGTACCAGCTTTTATCCATAATCTATTGGTGGATGAAGCTTCTTTGATTTGAACCACCACATGTGGTTCTTCCCAGCTTGAAGATCTTTGTTCTTGTTGAGGAGGACTCCATAGATAGAGTATACAATATCCTCCCCCTTCGCAATTTGGTAAAGCTTTCATGGCGGGGGTTGGAAGAAATAGGGAACCTCCTCTTCATTTGTTTCTACTTGTGCAACATTCCCTTTCCCTTCTTGTGCTCTGCCTAGTAAATATTCAGTGTGTTCATGGAGCTTTAAATGTTCCCCAACAGGTGAAATTTCTTTTCCTTCATCATCCTCCATGGCATAATGTGAGATGGCCGAATCTGAAATTTCAAAACTATTAGGGGTGATACTCAAATCATTTTCAATAAAATTAAAATAGTTTGAGTTTAAGATTGTATCATCTCCCTGAGTTGGTTCGACTTTAATATCATCTTCAATTGAATGTGTGTCTTGGAGTCGATCTTCACTAGACGTTGGTAGGTAGTCGGGCTCCTCCACCTCAGGTTTGGATTCAACTTCATGGATGTCTTCACTGAAATCAGGAAAGACTCGTGGCACTTCCTTCTTGGCCTTGAATCTTTTTAATTCAGCTTGGAGTTCATCGACCATGGCCATCAAATCTTCCAATGAGATCCATGTTGCTATGCCTCTTTCCACTTGCCTGACCGTTATCATCAGTGCATCGGCTCTTCGTTGGAGGGCCTCCTCGGTATAGTCTGTTTCTTCCTCCTACACCTGTGAGTAATTGTTCCATGCAGAATAATTTGAATTTGAATCGATCATGGAAAAAAGTTTTTTTTTCAAATTTTTTTTTTAAAATGGAAAAAAATCTAAAATTTGAAATTAGAAAATGTAATGTAAACAACCGATTAGCTCCCAGGCAACGGCGCCAGTTTTGATGCACGCCTGTCGTAGGGCGTGACAAAAGCAATTTAATTTTCCTAGTGTAGCATAGAAGCTGACCAGGGTCGTCTCACTTAAGGAGCTTTCTCAATCGTTTACTTAATCTAATTTAACTAAACTAATTCTTTTTGGTTGTTTTTATTTATGAATGTAATGCAATTTAATAAAAGATAAAACTAACATGCAATGACAAAATGCAATTAATTGAGAATGAACATGGCCTTTATGGGTTGGTATGTGGGTTTCATCATTCTGCTTGTTGATATTTAAATTAAGTTTGATAATTAAATTATGAAATCTCATTCATGAATTACTATTCTTTTATTTATTGGTGTGAAATCTTGAATGCATTTTTCAATCTTAACTTCACCTCCTCCTATAATCAAGTTTGATGGCACACCTCGATCAAGAGTGTGTCATCTTCCAAGACCTGCTCCATCGTATTCCATTTCAACCACTGAATGGCTCAACTCCATCGTATGAAGAGCCTGTATCTAGTAGAAGGGAGGGAAAATATTTAATAAAATAATAGAAATGAGTTTGAGATCAGTGTCGTGGTGGACGATCACCACACCCGTGAACATCACTCTTACTCATCACAAACTTAATAAAACATAGGAATTTAAGCACTAAATTAATGAAATTTACACATACCTCCCCCGGGCCAAGTCTCGGGTTAACCCCTCATATTTGAGGGTAAGAGGTTACGGTGGATAATATGATAATAATAAAAGAAGAAAAGAAGGAGAAAAGATAAAGAAGAAAACAGGGAGGAAGGGTGGACAGAAAAATAAAAACAATGCATGAATTTTATTAGAAATATGAATTACAATCCAAAACTAAAATAAAGAAAATAAATGAAATGGGGAATATTTCTGGTCGGCCTCCCCCGGTGGAGATCTCCTCCTTGGTGCCTTGAAGGAATGGATGGAGAATGGATGATTTGGGAAGGAGGTGAGGGCCTCCTTTTATAGGCAGAATTCGACCCCCGAATGTCGACGCGTTTTAGACCCCATTAACGACATATTCACGCCTTCCATCCTTCATAAATGTTGTTAATAAATGTCTTTTCCGTCTCCGCTCCAAATTTCAGATAATTTGGAAACCGTATGTAGGAGTTATGAATTTTTCATTCTCGGTTGTTGTTTCTGGACGAAGCATCCATGAAGGTTCCTCCAACCTAATGTCATTGAAATACCTCCTTAATGACCTCCACCGTCCTCCAAATTTATTGTAGGGACTGCCCTATCTGTCCTAGAGGTATCACAGGTGGAAACACATCATTTGGATATGTTTAGGCTGCGTTTGATGTCCCTTACCTTGGGTTGGTCCATGCTGTCCGCCCGGAAAAATTCCAATATTCAATGATTTTTTAGACCCTTTAGATGACAAAATAAGCTCCTGGCCCAGATGAAAAAAATGAAGGATATAAAATAAGTATTCTAACAAAATTTTAGTCATAAAATTTGGAATTTTATTTTTCCTGAAATGACCAAAATACCCCTGACGTAAACTTCTGTCAAAAATTTAGAATTAGTCGTTTTTTCACATTTGGGTTCAAAATAGCACTGAAACCTAAAAAACCTGATAATTACCCATTCAATAACACTTTTGTGGGATTATAAACAATGTTTTTCAGTATAAAATATATGAAAATGTGAGCTTCATCACCTACAAATGTTGGTTTTCAATCGAATTTCTCCACAATC
This sequence comes from Viscum album, assembly GCA_963277665.1. Lineage (NCBI taxonomy): Eukaryota > Viridiplantae > Streptophyta > Magnoliopsida > Santalales > Viscaceae > Viscum > Viscum album. The sequence continues at coordinate 1,884,277,939 of OY728136.1, forward strand.
ATGAGCTTTCCAAGAACATATAAATCATTATAATTCTATGTTTTCATTCACGTCTATGGGTGGGATGGATGATAAGTCTTTGAACTACGGTATAGCCCTAAAAATATTCAATTTAAATGGATAGAACTACCATCACATAGGTAGTTTGTGTCCGGTAGAAGGAAAACCCCCAAGTTTTTCCCAACCATATGTGTTTGACACAGAACATGAGTTCCAGAATAGAGTTAGTAGTATGAGGTATTTATGAAATTCATTTCTATAAATATAAAGCTGATGCATTTCATTGTATTTTTCTAACACAAATATCTCTTCCAGCTCTGATGGCAGAAATCTTCAGTCAGTTATTAACTTTGATATTGTTGAGAAGTTGCCACATATTCTACATGAGAACAATGATTTAGCTCAACAATTCATATCAGCAGAAGTTGTCCAGAATCGTGAAGATGTTTCAAACATAATGCGACGCCTGCTTAAGAAAATACATACACATGAGGCAACATATAACGTACCGACAACATCTGAAATTTCCATGCTTATTGTCAGAGATGTTGAAGATCAAAACCAAGAACGTGACATCATCATTCAAACCAAATGTGGTACATTGCAACAAATTGATGAGCTTGACCCTTTGTATCTGCGATTACAGTATCCATTGATTTTCTCTGGTGGCCAGGATGGATATGTTTACAACGTAATGCGTCACGCTACAACGTTCACTACTAGTGCTAAGCTAAGAAAGGTTATAATGATAGAATATTTCTCTTTTCACCTGCAAATCTGTGACATTGAACCATCCACTTTGCTACATTCCAGAAGACTGCTACAACAATTTTTTGTTGTTTCTTACACAACGATTAAGTCTCAGAGACTATTGTATATTCATTTAAACCAGAAGCATATGCGGGTCGACCTATACAATGGATTTCAAGATGCATTCCTTTGAGGTGACCGAGAAGGTTCCTTTTGTGGGAAGTGCATCATTTTTCTCTCTTCATTTACTAGTGGTCCAAGATATATGATTCAAAATTATCAGGATGCAATGTTAATTTTTAATTAGGCAGGGTATCTAGATTTGTTCCTTACGTTTACATATAACCAAATGTGGCCAGAAATCAGTAGATTTGTTACACACAAGAATCTTCATCCAGCTCGCTGTCCACAATTACTATCTCGAGTAATAAATATAAAGGTCGATCATCTTTTGAAAGAGTTAAGAGAACATTGTATATTCGGAAGATCAAGGGCAGTTAAGATAGTCTATGAATGTTCATTATGTTTAACTAATAAGATCTGTTATTAGTGTTTATTATTTTCATCTTATTCTTTCTTATTACATCACGTGATATTAACCAGACAAAACCTATTTCTGTTTTTCCATTACAGTTGTTCGAACCATTCAAATCCAAAAACGAGGATTTTCGCATGTCCACATTTTATTATTTCTTTGTATGAAAAATGGAAAATGCTCTAGGTTCATTCCTATTTTTTTTTTCTAAAATAATAATAGATGACGACGATCATGTGATATATCGTAGAAGGGATAATTGGAGATCCATCCATAAAAATGGTGTTTAGTTGGATAATAATTTTGTGGAACCATACAATCCAGTTTTGCATCTCAGGTATCAAGCACATCTAAATATTGAGGTCTGCAACCAATAATCTTCTATCAAGTATCTCTTTAAATATATATTCAAGGTAAATGATCGTGTAATGGAAGAACATTATGAAACCAATAAAAAACTGGCGTAGTCAACACTATTGATAAAATACAGATGTATTATGACTGTCGCTACATATCAACTTGTGAGGCATCCTGGCGGATCTTCTCTTAGGATATACATTACAGATATCAACCTGTCGACAGGCTGCATTATCATTTACCAGGGAAAAATACTATGACATATAGAGACGATGAAAGAATTGAAGACGTCCTAACTGGCATAAATGTTGCTGAAACAATGTTCACTTCTTTGTTTAAATCAAATTTGGCACTCCCAGAAGGTAGATGTTTAACTTTCACAGAATACCCGACTAGGTGCGTCTTCTGTAGTCAAGACAAGAATTGGAATCCCCGAAAACAGGGTTTCATTATTGACCGACTCTACTATGTGCCTCCTACCACTGGAGATCTATACTACCTTCATACCCTTCTAACAAAAATCAGATGTTCCACATCATATGATGATTTGATAACTGTCAACAGCATTATTTAGGGAACTTTTAGGGAGGCATGTTCTACTATGGGTCTACTAGCAGATGACTGATAATTCATTGATGCTATTAAAGAGTTCTCACCATGGGGAATGGACCACTGTCTACGTAGAATATTTTCAAGGATGCTAAACTAAAATAACATTTCTCGTCCAGATATTTTTTGGGATGAAACTTACAATATTCTCTCAAAAGTTATTTTATATTTTGCATGAAGAAGGCTTCAAATTCAAGGTATATTTCAAATTATCAACCACCTTTTCCAACTACATTAATAATTTAGTGTTTTGTTTCTGTATTTTATACATGTCTATTTACTCTTCCAGTAAGGTATTCACATCACTAACGTTATTAATGAATCTGCGATCTGTTAGTTTAAATAATACTTGTAGCTATTACTATAACAATATTTATACTCTTAACTATGACAATCATTTAAAAAATCTGTTCTAGGTGAACAATTATCAAATGGAATACACATTCATATACTTTTATTAGACATGTTTATAGCTGGATTATATACTTACACTCAAGTGTTCCGTGTAGTATCTGTCATTTTTTAATTAGGTCATTGTATCTAGAATCTATAATCCTTTGATATGTACTCTTACTCTACCTTTTACATATGGATACTAAAAAGATATCAACACATTCTGAAAAAGACATTAGTATACATTAAATAAATGCATTTATTTGCAGAATTGTAAATGACATGGTTCTGCATGGATTTTTTCTGCACACTTCTATAAAATTTTCTTTAATCCATGTTAAATTTTGTACATGTTTATGCATATTAATATGAAAAAAATGCATGACTGTCATGCATTTTTAGTAGTCCATGTCATGTAATATCAATGATTATGTGCATTTCTATGTTACAACCGAAGGCTTCTGTTGCTTTTGTATTTATACTTTTCTCTATTCTGTGATTATATTTGTTCCCAAAACAATTTTTAATTCAGTTTTTACTATTTTATTCAGATATCTCTTTAAATGTATCAAATTTACTATATATATCGCTCTCATTTATGAACAGAGGCACATGTTTTCTTTGCAAGAAATTAACGACATTTTACGAAGCAACGGTAGGTCTCTTCAGAGTTTTCCCCCTATGCCTATTCTAGATTTTGTAATTGACACTGTTACAAATCGTTCAATTGTGGAGGAACAAAACTATAATAGATAGGGTCTTTGAAATGATTACATTAATTTATAGGGTATCCTTACCAGTGAACAAAAAAAGTTATAGATGTCATTTTGTCTTCAATAACATCAGTGTGTGGGGGTTTCATCTTATTTAATGGATACAGAGGGACCGGTAAAACATTTATTTGGAGAGTACTCACATCTTTTCTATGATCATAGGTAAGTATTGTTCTAGAAGTAGCTTCACTGATGCGATGAATATTATAATCAAGGTACGACTATATTTCCTATGATATCAATTTTCGATGAACTACATTCTAGTGTTTAGCTTCTCTTCTATGATAATAATAATATCAAGGTCATCGTAATATTATACTTTTCATGGTGGTAGGACAACTATGTTTTGGTGGTACTGCGGTTCAACGCTTCTTTTCATGCTAGGTCTTCTATTGCGGTAATAGACCATGTCAATGAATTTATTTCAGATAATAGTTTGGTGAACTTACATTAATATGAAAACATCTGAAACATATTTAATTGCTTTAAGATTGCTAAAACAAAACTAATTCCAGTGGTTGGGTAGCTTGGAAACAAGGGAAGGGGAGGGGACGTGGATGACAAGGTGGAGGGGGTTGCAGGGGGAAAAGGTTCGGGAGGGAGGGAGGGGAGGGGAGTGCCAGGGGTTGGACAGGTTGGATGAGAAATGAGGAGATGGGATGGGAAGGGCCGGGCAGGATGGAGGGAATGAAAGGAAAGAGGAGGATAATGGCCGGAAGAAGGGTGGTGCTGAGAAACTAGGTGTGACTTTCTGTTGTTATTGCAAAAGTATGAATATTTCAGTTTTATTTTGACAACGATTCCTTCTCACAACACCCTTTTTGGGGTAAACGAATATACCATCATGGATGAAAATGGTATGTTTTCTGTATTAATCTATTTTCATGCAAGAAATGGTTGTTCTAAAAAAGTAACAGAGTACTATAGTTGTTTCGAGGAACCCTGGATATCTGTATACTATATACCAAATCCATTTTTCGGATCTGTAACATCTAAAAATAGTAGAAACTGTTGAAGTTGAAACATTCAATTCTCAATTTCAAAACTTATGCTCTAGTTATTCAGTAATTCTGTTACATATATGTCTTCATTACAAACTTGATGATGGTCCAGGTGGAGGAAGATAAGAATATTGTTGTTCATAGGAACCCTGTTTTTCTATACATTTGATACACATTCCAGTTTTGGGCTCTACAACATCTTATTACAATAGAAACTTCTCAATACATAAACTTATGTACTCATTTTATAAACTTTTGTTTCCATATTTAAGCATTTATGTAATATTTATTTCTTCAATTTTTAATTGATATATAAGGCGTATAATTATGTTATTCTATTTATGTAACATTTTTTCTGCATTTCTGTTCCAGTTGTTCAGAAATTCTATTCCAATTATTCTGCATTTCTACAACATATATTTTCTCAATATTTCAGCATTTTTGTAACATTTTTTTCATCATTTCTTTAACATTTATTTCCACTATTTCTGTAAAATTTATTTCATCAATATGAAATTGTTACATAATTAAAATTTCATCATTTTTGTAACATTTATTCCAGTTTTGGTTTCTAATAAATGTGTTGTATTACAAGTTTACATAATTACAGTTGATCTATGGTTATAGAGGAGATTCTATGATTTTTGTGGTATTGCACTTTTAGATCTGTAAAATTTTATGTGTTATAAGAAATAGTGTTCTTTTAGTTAATTGTGCTTCAACTCTTAACGTATAGAAAATCAGGAGCGGTCTAAAAATTGCAGTTATTGGGTTCCACAACAATATCGACATAGATATTCTGGTACCCTAATACATCATGTATTACAGTTTCTTATTGCATCAACTTTCATCCTTTTCAATCCATTTCGTATATAAATTATGTTACATGTTATTATTTTCTCTCCTTTTCAAAATTATAGTTTTGACACAAAAATAGTGGTCATGGTTTTTGCGATGATGTTACTCCAGAACAACTATCACATTTCCAATCACGTGATTTATTTCTATCATCTACATATTCGTAGAATGTGGTTTCTTGATGCGGCATTCCGGTGACTTCTGAGTTTTTTCTAAAAAAAATTTATTTTTTATAATCACAAGTTATTGTTTACATTCATAATTCTATATCAATAAATGACTCCTTATTGTTCCTTCTTTTCCATAATATGTACCACTCAATTTTTGTTTTAATCATTTCCAAATATAATATGATTTATTATGTTACAAAATTTGTATTCCATTATTGATAATATGAATTTTTTCTTTATTTAAGTGTATCCAAATTGTGAAAACATGGTGTTTATACATATATCTTCTATATATCTATGGATTGATAATTTCACTGTTTCCATTTTGGTCATACATATAATCTACTATTCTGAAACATTAACGTATGTTCTGGAAAGAAAATTGTGATGAATGTGTAGCTGATCAGCTCATGGATTATTTCCTATTCTTTAACCAATATAAATCCTTCTCACAACTAAAAAATTAGGTACAAAAACAACATTTTTTTCTAGAAAAGTTATCATATTTTCAATAGAGAATTTAATAAATGCAATTGTCTAATGTTTATTTTTGTTATTTCTTATCTGAAATCTATGACACACTGCCTCTCTAATTCCATAATGTTCAATCTTTGGAAACATTGGCTATTATAAGGGTTCTATCTTTGGTAGTTCTGGTTGTAAAACATGTGATGGAGCTACATTTTCAACACCACTATAAACGTACTTTAAAAACAGAACCCATTATAACTGTTGCTTTTAATAGTAAAATCTTCATTGTGAATTATTATTATTGAATATTTTAACATATGAGTGTAGATATTGAACAAACACCTTCCAACAATAAAACATGCTTAATGAAGAGTATGGTGGAAAGAGTATCATTATTATACATAGGTATGTATCTTATTATTATTTTTAATTTTATTTCATGTTATTGTCTGCCTGAAATATATTTTTTTTAATGTATCACCCTCATTACAGGTTTTCCAAATCAATTTCAATTATTTTTCTAGCATATAGGTAGGGACTAGGAAGGATGGAGGGGAGGGGAGGGGAGGGGAGGGGAGGATGACTACATGGGGTAGGGGAGGATGATGGCAGGGGGTATGGGGCTGCTGGGGGAAATGGTTGGGAAGGGGGGAGGGGAGGGGAGGTGCATTGGCTGGGTAGGGGGTGGCCAGGTTGGAGGGGAGGGGAGGGGAGGATGATGGCAGGGGGAGGGGGCTGTGCAGTTATTTTTCTAACTCATTTTCTAAACATCTGTTTCTAGATTTCATAATTTCTGTAACAATTATTTCTTCAAACTGTAATTGATATATAATGCTGATCATTATGTTATATGGCTAACACCTGTGTTTTATTCTATGTTTACATAATTTCAGCTGATCTATGGTTAGAGAGGAGATTCTGTGATTTTTGTGGTATTTCAATTTTTTATCTGTAACATTTTATATGTTATAGGATATATTTTTCTGTGAGTTCATTGTGTTTCAACTATTAACGTACAAGAAATTATGAGCGGTCCAAAATTTTCAGTTATTGGGAACCCCAAAAATATCGACAATGATATTATGGTACCTTATTACATCATGTTTTACTATTTCTTATTGCGTCAACTTTCTTATTTTTCAATCCATTTCATTAATAATGTATCTTACATGTTATTATTTTTCTCTTCTTTTCATAATTATCAATCCGTGAAACAGTTTTTTTAAAATATTTTAGGTTTGATACACGAAAAGTGGTCATGGGTTTGTAATGATGTCACTCTAGAACAACTCTCACATTTCCTGTCATGGGAGATTTTTCTATCCCTTACATATTCCTATAATGGGGTTTGTTGATGCAGCATTCTGGTGACTGTTGTGTATTTTTCTAGAAAAATTTTGAGTTTTTTTTAATAACATGTTTTTTGTTACATTAATATTTCTATCTCAATAAATGACTACATACTATTCTTTATTTTCCATTATATGTACCACTAATTTTTTGTTTTAAACATTTCCAATTTTAATATGATTGATTATGTTTTATTATAGGTATTCTATTATTGATAATATGTATTTTTTTACAGTGTCATGAAAATGCACGAGCGAAGTACTAGTGTAAATATATATTTCACTTAAGTATTTTCTATCCATAATATCATCATCCCTAACTATTTCATGTTATTCATAGAGTTATTTTTAATTTACAACATGATGAATTAGTCCATAAATAAGGGTTCCTTAGATATTCCTCATGATAGGCATCACAAAAAATATATTCTCTTAAATTGGGAAATATGATAGTGAGATTGTAATTAAATTACAATTAATATATGTAGTACTATTTTGAGAATATAGAAATTGTTCTTATAGTTATTTATAATCATTTTGATCAATATTTTTGACTTACTATGTTTTGGAATCATTAATTCAACCATTATTTATATTCAACATACCATGCAGTCATGGTCCAAAAAATCATATAACAATAACTTTTATTATTTATCCATTCAAGAAAAATATAACATTATATTTGAATTAAATTAAGGTGGAGGGAAACAGTTATATCCATAGCCTTTTTTATTTCTTTATCGGAACATATGTTTTTTGAATATCAATTACTAAGAAAAAATTATTTCCCAAAATGTATATTATATCATCAAAATTTATTTTTTACCTTAAAATTTTCATCATCTATTAATATCACAAAGATTTTGTAAATGAATCTTACTCATCTCAAGTCCAATTTATCCATGAATTTATAAACCCAAGAATTCAAGGCCCAAGGTTCCTATATCATTACATTTTTTTTCTTTTTTATTCATCCACATATTTATATTTTATTTCGATCAATATTAGCTTATAATTAATTAATGTAATCAAATAAATTGATGATTTAAATAATAAAATTTGTATTGATATCCCTTTATGGGATTTGGTATTTCCTCTATGAAACCAATATAATTAATAGTTATATAGACTTATTTCATTCCATAATAATGAATACCTAATCCACAACAACTCCATCAATATGGTAATTCCTCATTTCCACTAGTTATAAATGAAAATCCTTTAAACAAAAAATAATCATGGGTAATTCATGAATTCATTTTATTAAAAATCCATCATGATGCATTCTTCATCCAACCAAATTAAATTAGGGGTAAATGTGTGACTATTTAATGTATTGAAGTGCCTTTTATTCGGAATGAGTTGTTGAATTTTTGGGCCCTACTCGATTTAAGTGGTGGTCATCTAACTGTAGTTGGGAAAGGGGAAAGTATTTTTAGATTCTTTTTATTGTGGATTATAGTGTTGAAAATTATGTAATCTGATCTATATTTGGGCATGGAGAATGAAAAATTTAGGTTCATTAGTAGGCACGATATATTGGGGAGATAACACCAGTAAAGGTAGGGAAGTGGTGAAAAATTACACTGATATGGTGTAAGAGGCATGATAAGATGGGGCAGGTAATTAGTCTTGTGTATAAGATCAATTATTGTGGTGAAAAAGATTTATTATAATCTATATATTGGAATATAGAAAATTTGTGGTAGGTTATTCTTATGGCAGGCCAAGTTAGGGAGATAACAAGTATATAGGGTGGGTAGTTCTATGTAAGATCTTGGATTCCAATATAAGTTATATTTAGTTACATTTCAGCTTATATCACTTCTTTTTATTTAATAAGTGTTTCCCATGTTCATATGGATTTTTGGGATGTGTTCTAGGGTACAAGGACTTAAATGAGGGGGAAAATCATGTTCTTGGAATGTTTTTTAATCTGTGCATGGTTAGTGAAAACTATATAGAAATCCTATGTAACCATGAGAGGGGTTGTTTTCGGATAGTAGCATCTGCACAATTGGCACATGTTTTAGAAAAATATATGGGTAAACAATGTGACCCACTAACATTGTAAAATTTATAAAAATTCATTTCCAAGTATTTTATGTTTCACATAGAATTTCCACCACTTCTCCACCCTAGAACCCAATAAAGGATCCAAGATTAAAGTATTTTCTAGGAAGTTTTATCCATAAATTCTAGGACCTTTGATGTTCTCTCAGTTAGGGATTGAAAATTCATGTATGTATAGTCTCCTCTTGTCATCTCCTTTTGGTTTATGGTTTCACTTTCTTGCAAATATCTGTCTGAATCTCTATCTCCCTTATTTCTCAGTGAGATTTATGGAGTAGATTAGAAAGGGGTTTGGATTGGGATCCAAGGCCTCTATTATGAGCTCGTTTTCCAATAAATTTGTGGTAGGTGGTCTACATGTTATATCCCATAGTTTATATTTATATTTTTCTATGTAGGGTATTATTCTTGTTCCCATATTGACGTGTTCTTCATTCCATTGGTAATATGTGGAATATTGAGTGTCTAAATAAAAAAAATTAACCACTAATGAACCCTATTGGATGATTGGAGTATGTTGTTACAGTTTTAGGTTGACCAATGGGGTGCGTCGACCCATCCTAATGGGTTAATGGAAATATAAGGTGTGAAATTTACTCGTGATGATGTAGAGCCTTAAAGATTGTGTTAAATGGTTTATGTAATGAGTTAGTATAGATTTTTTATAGTTTTTTATCATGAGGTTATTAGATAATGGTTTTTTGGTTGGAATGTAAGTCAGTTAAATGGGATTCATAAAAATTTGAAAAAGAATTATATTTACACTTGAATATTCTTAGTGAGATATGCATTGGGAAATGGTAATTTCGGGGTTAAATTGTTATTTTTTATAAACAATGAGTGTGTTAATGGATTTTTGAAAAAAATTAAGAATGCGCACAAGGATTTGTAGAGTGGTGTATATGCAACACCTGAGACTTTTATGAGAAATATTTTGTTTTTATGTTATATAAATCATCAAAGGAATATTTCACTACACACAACACTAGCTTGGCTTTCTTTACATGCAACAGTGGCCTTCCTCGATATCTTGCGTCGTACGCAATACCGAGTTTCACTAAACAACGATATGCTATTAAAATATTATTAAAAATAGCCGTTATGAATAATAAAAACCACTTTTTGAAATTTTGTAAATTTTATTTCTCAAAATGGACTTCATTTTTGGATTCGGAATATCGAAATTAGAATACGGTGAAATTTTGGTATTTTTTCTGAAAACTTTCAATTTTTGATGAATAGAGAAACCACTAAGTGGTAGTTAAAAAATCCGAAATTTTCATAAAACTTAATTTTACCGCTTTTGTGAGTGGAATTTGGAAAATCCGAGAGACACAGTTGATGTCAGTAAGTAAAATGTGCTTCAATGGGATGAAAATAATTTTTTGGTGAATAGTATCTTTTTACTTTTATTTACCACGGTTAAAAGTAAATAAGGTAATTAAGGGTAAAAATGATATCATTATTACCCTAACACATGACCTAATTCTATTGAATAAGTGTAATTCGACCAAAAACAATCTTAGGAATAAAATATGACCATTTAGGCCGACTTGAATTAGATTAGGACATTTATTATCAATTTACTTAAAGAAGAGTTAAAAAGTTTAAATCAAAGTTTACTAAGTAAATCATTTTTAATATGGGGTTATAAATAATATAAATTCGACTATAAATATTCATTATAAATCTAAAAAGATTTCCAACATAATGGTATTTTATTTATAATTTTTAGTCATTAAATAATTTAATATATTTATGACACAACGATGTTGCAGTAATTATCTTATTAATGAAATATTTACATAATTGATGTTATAAATACCCAAATAAATGTAATTTGAGACTTTTTATGAATTAAAATAATTTTCTAGGTTAATATGACATGTTAGTATTGATTTAATTAACATTTTTTGAACTAATCATTCTGTTATGATTTTCACAAAAATCAATTACTAAATAGTGTCAAAATTGACATAAAATAGTTTTTAAAACAAATATTATATTATTAATTGTTATTTTATTCCTAAAAATCTAATTTTCGGCCGAATAACTTAGATAAGGCTATATATATTAATAATAAACAACTTGGGGTTCCTTTGGCTTGTTATATTATGTTTATTAACCTTATAGTATAAGAACAAAAGAAGACACGGTAAAAGTAAAATTATATATCTTAATGTTAAATCTAAATGATAAAGTTAAAATAGGAACATAAACTTGCCTAAATTCTATTTTATGAGATTATTTAGACCCATACCCACCTTATCTTTGAAATAAATCAATTTTGAGCTATTTAAAACCGATCATGACTTTATAATAAAATAACATTTTTAGTTATTCCAAAGGTGCCCCTCTCCTCCCTTATAAAAGGGCACCTCCTCCCTCTCATCCTCACACCACTTTGAGCCTTCAAGCTCGGCCAACCTCTGCCAATTTATTCTCTCCACTTCCCTTTGAGACATCCTAGAGGTCTTGGTATGCTTCAAAGACCAATTTTAGTGCCCTAAAAGGAGGTCTCAAAGAAATGCTTCAAAGAAGAGGTAATGTCGGTTACCGATTCTTTCGTCTTTATTTATTTTTCCACATCTTCTTCTTTAGTTTTTTCATTATGAAGTAATAACATAAGTATCACTCATATAATGATATGATATTATAAGTATCAAACAACCCTATTTCACCATCTATCCATCCTACGGAAAATGAAATCATCGTACGTGCGTACGTACGTAATACCGTCTCCACGCCGTGGTGTAATATATTTTCCACCACCACCTTAATTAGATGGGTATAATGGTGTAAATAATGAATATATATGATTATTTTAAATTGATATTGATTCTGAAATAGTATACATACACTCCAATACAATTCCACGATCATGGGAACAATATCATCGCTCGTGCGTACGTACGGAATACCGTCTCCACGATGTGATTCGACTCGTTCTACATGATCTTCATTGCATAATGATTATATAAATGAAATGAATGAATTAATATGATATATTTTACACTAATACCATTCTGTAAATGAGGTATCTATAACCTAAAAAGAAGAATAAGAATATATTCGACAAAACACGCATAAGAACAAAAAGTATTAAACACCCAAATAACAAGTAGCAATGAAATATTACTAATAATAAGCTAAGAATATGACCATATATGATATCATAACAATGAGTACGATTCTGGAATAAGTCAATAGCATTATTTAAATCATTATACAGGAGGTTCGGACACTTACGATGCAAATCAGACCTAAGGTAAGGGAAAATGTCACAATCTCATTTTTATCTGAGATTGTTTATACTTTTGAATTTACTGAGGTTTATTTTATCATCCACATCCATGTTTCCTCAATATGTAATATTTATATCCTTATACAACAGATTATATCCAATTTTACCCTTAGGTGTGTTTTTAGTAAAAGATATGAAAGGAATCTTCTGTTGTTTTTCGTACGAGGTACTTTTTGGCTTTTCCGACAAAAGTACGAGAAGAATGTTTTTTAACTTATTCGGCATGAATGGATTCTTAAAACATTATTTCCAAGAAGCTTCCTTTAAAATTTTTCAAGTTTATTTCTAATCAAAATATTTTATTTGAAAATTTTATGACATGTTAAGAAAGGAAAATGTTTTTAAAGTAGAAAGGATATTTTCCTCAAGAATGGAGTTCAAGCGTTTTATCGAAATTATTTTCCATATAAAATAATATAGGGTTATATTTCTATCCCTATTATTAAATTGATTTGATTATGTTGTGATGGAATTATTTTTATGAATTCATTTATCTTATATAATTTTTTTTATGATGTCACAATGTTTAAGAATCCCATTTTTATTACAAGGGTTATGCAATGATGTATGATTTATGATTTTGTGGCACACATAAGAATGGTACCATTATGAGATGGGTGGGACCTATATCTCCCTCCAATGCATTGGGTAAAGATTTTATATCTCATGAGATAAACATGGCTGGAACAACGGGGTAAACCATTTTAGTGAAATAGGACTGAAACGAGGAGTGAACTCGGTTCAGAAATGGACTTTGTCCGCTAAGATAGTCTTGGAAATGAGTCTGGACTACTAAGAAATGATTTTATATGATTATGTGTGAATGCCACTATGTTTCATGTTTTAAGTTATGATTTTTTGGATTACATTTCACTACTATGATTTACCCCATGTTATGAATTTATGATCTCTTTTGCAGGTTCATATTTCCAAAAGTTCTGTTATTATGAAAATGGTGTAATTGAGATTTCTTTTGTTTACCATTACTGAGCATTTGAGCTCACCCTTTTGTATTTTTTCTTTCCCTAGGTTAGGAAGAAGGTTATTATGTAAGATATGCCAAAAGGGACTATATATATGATGAAATAAATGGGAGACAGTGTAGACACTTTATGAACCAGTTGATTATGTTTCCCAGTTTCTAAAGACACTATACCTATACGGTCCTTTCCTAGTTTTGTTATATGTTGTAATATGTTTTCTTCAATTTTGAAGTAATAACAATGTATGTTATGTATGGGTCGTTATAGTTGGTATCAGAGGAAACGTATAGTAAACCTTTGGAAACTAGGATGTGAAAGCCTTAGTAAGAACCCTAAGGATAAGTCTAAGAATAGAACGCTATCTTAGTGTTTTAAAAATGGCCATGAATAACCTAGGATAAGACCTTAAGTGTGAAATTTTATTCTTGATTATGTGGTTTTCCAATTATAATTAGTGTTGCTCACACTATTCTTATTGGTTTTAGTCAATGGCTGGAACCCGAAGGAACCGTGTTAATGTGGAATGCGACGAGCAATGCAATGATTGCCCCCCTAAGCAACCAAACGTTATGGGAGCTGGAATGAAAAATCTTGTATCCATGCTCACACAACTTTCTGAAGCTATGAATCATGCAGGACTTCAAAACTAGAAAAGGAAGGAGCAACATTCTGTTGAATCATTCATGAGGCAGTGTCCACCTTCTTTCAGCGGTTCTACTGATCCATTAGTTTCTGAACAATGGATTAGTACCACTGAAATGATATTTTCAGTTCTTCAATGTTCTGAACATGATAAAGTCATTCTATAAGTGTATCATTTGGATGTAGATGTTGATCAATGGTGGAATCTTATTAAGAATATGAGGAAAAGAGAGGAAATTGAGTCCACTTAATGGGATGAGTTCAAGAACTTATTTTTCAATAAGTACTTCCCACGTATTCTCCGAACAAAGATGGAGAAATAGTTTCTTGAACTAAAGAAAAAGGATGGTGAATCTATTGGTACCTATCAGGAAAATTTTACAAGACATGAAAGGTACACTTCTGGTATTATTAGACAACCTGAGAGTAAGATTGATCGATTCTTTAGTGGCTTAAAACCAATTCTTCGAAGGGCCTTATCCATAAGGGACTTCAATAGCTATGAGGAAATTGTTCGATGTGCTCTCAATGTTGAGATGGATATTGGAGTAACCCATCCGTCATATGGGTTTGATAAGTAGAAGAAAATGGAATTCAAAGGAAAATCTAAAGAGAACACTGAAACGAAGATGAGCTTTCCCTTATGCTCAATGTGTGGAAAGAAACATGGAGGGAGTAGTCTTAAAGGGACAAGTAAATGTTTCAAATGTCGAAAGGAAGGTCATCAGGCATTTGAATGCCGCAATGATGGGAAGAAGATGTCTAATGATGCAATCAATGGAAGGGATACATAGAATGAACCTACTACACTTCAATGTTTCATGTGCAAGGATATGAGGCATTATTCCAATAAATTCCCTAATCCAAGGGTTTTTGATGATGATTTACATCAACAAAATCTAAAGGATAAAGACAAAGGAAAGTCACATGCAATTTTTATCACCGATGTGGAGTACGATAACGATGTGGTGAAAGGTACACTTACCATCCAATCTAAAGTAGCAAATGTTTCATTTTATTCTGGATCCACCCACTCTTTTAGTTCTGAAGATTTTTCAATGGGTATCACCATATTACCTCAAAAATTAGATGTTGAATTAGCTGTGACAACATCTAATGTCACAATAGTCGCATCAAAAGTTTATAATTCTTCTCCGATTGAAGTTTGTGGGAAAGTGCTTCCTAAAAATCTTGTGATCCTTCATATAGTGGAATTTGATGTGATTCTTGGCATTGATTGGCATTCTTTAAATGGAGCACATATCAATTGCCAAAGAAGGGAAGTCACATTTCATATTCCAGATCAATCTATGATCGTCTATCGATGCATGGATGAACATAAACTTCCAGTGGAAATTTCTTCCATCTTATGGGTCTTGATTCCACTAAATGAAGGTTATTTATCTCAAATGGTTGGTGAGAAACCCACGATTAAGAATTTGCCCACTGTACAGGAGTTTGATGATGACTTTCTGGATGAATCTTCGGGTCTTCCACCAAATCGTGAAGTTGAGTTTTCAATAGAACTTGTACTGGGTTCTTTTCCTATTTCAAAGACACCTTATAGAATGGCCCCAATTGAGTTGCAGGAATTGAAGAAGCAACTCCAAGAGAATCTTGATAAGGGGTTCATACGCCCTAGTGTGTCACCTTGGGGAGCACCTGTTCTGTTTGTTAAGAAGAAAGATGGATCAATTAGACTCTGCATTGGTTATCGAGAACTTAACAAGATCACTATCAAGAACAAATATCCTCTCCCACGAAATGATAACTTATTTGACCAACTACGCTGAGCTCAATACTTTTCCAAGATTGATCTTCATTCAGGGTATCATCAATTAAGGGTGAAAAGGGAGGATATACCAAATATGGCTTTCCGTACAAGGTATGGACACTATGAATTTATAGTGATTCCATTTGGTCTTACTAATGCTCATTCTATCTTCTTGGATCAAATGAATAGAGTATTTAAAGACTACCTTGATCAATTTGTGTTAGTATTTATAGACGATATTCTTGTCTATTCAAAGAGCAAGGAAGAACATGAAGATCACTTGAGAATTATATTGAAGACTCTGAGAAAGGAGAAACTTTATGACAAATTTACCAAGTGTAAATTTTGGCTTCAAAAAGTTTCATTTTTGGGTCACATAATCTCAAAATAGGGGATATTTGTGGATCCATCAAAAAAATAGGTTATCGAAAGATGATCGAGACCAACAATAGTAACTGAGATCTGAAGTTTTCTTGGTTTGGCTGGATATTATTGACATTTTGTGAAATATTTTTCACGATTATCTAATCCACTCAACAAGTTGACTCGGAAAGGGGTTAAGTATGTTTGGACGGAAGAATGTCAAGAGAATTTCAAGGAATTGAAAAGAAGATTATCCAGTGCACTTGTGCTCACACTGCCTTGTAGTGAAGAAAGGTTTGTGATCTATAGTGATGCATACAAGAAGGGGTTGGGGTGTGTTCTTATGCAAAATGATATGGTGATAGCTTATGCCTCACGATAGTTGAAAATCCAGGAGCAAAATTACCCAACTCATGATTTTGAGTTAGCTGCGGTAATCTTTTCATTAATGATTTGGAGGCATTATCCTTATGGAGAATGGTGTGACATTTATACTGATCGTAAAAGTTTAATGTATATTTTCACACAAAATGAGTTGAATATGCGCCAACGAAGATGGTTGGAGATGATTAAGGATTACGACTGCTCAATTCATTACCACCCTGGGAAAGAAAACAAGGTGGCAGATGCATTAAGTTGACAAGACCATGCTAGCTTATCCATGATGAGGATCACAAAAGATCTAATATTTATGGATTTACAAAGTATGGATCTTGGAATTTTAATGGAAGGGGGAAAATCATATCTTTCTCAAATGAATGTTCAACCATATATACATGTGATGATTAAAGAGGCACAGAAGGAAGATGTCATTTTACAAAAGAAGGTGAGAAATGTTCCTGAATTGAACCTTGATTGTGATGGGATAATAAAGTTCAGGAATTGGGTTTGTGTTCCTCCCATCCCCGAATTAAAGGAGCTACTGGATGAGGCTCATAGTTCTTCATTCTCTATTCATCCTGGAAGCAGAAAGATGTATAGGAACCTGAAAGAGTACTTCTGGTGGGATGGCATGAAAAGAGATGTTGTTGAATATGCCTCTCGATGCATAGTTTGTCAGCAAGTTAATGCTGAGAGACAGAAGTCTAAGGGGATGTTACAACCATTACCCATACCCGAATGGAAATGAGAAAACATCACTATGGAATTTGTCACAGGACTTCCTAAAACATCCAAAGGAAATAATTCTATTTGGGTCATAGTTGATCGTCTTACAAAGTCTGCACACTTCATTACTATTAGAGAGGATTTATCTCTAGATTAGCTTGCCAGGATATATGTAAAGGAAGTGGTAAGATTGCATGGAGTACCACTTTCTATTATATCTAATCGGGATCCGTGATTTACCGCGATGTTCTGGAGAAGTCTTCAGCATACTCTGGATACAGAGTTGAGTTTCAGCACTGCTTATCATCCTCAGACAGATGGTCAGTCTAAGAGAACAATTCAAACTCTAGAAGATCTGTTGAGAGCTTGCTCTATGGATTTCAAAGGTGGTTGGGATCAACACCTACCTTTGGTGGAATTTTCTTATAATAATAGCTTTCACTCCAGTATTCAGATGGCTCCTTATGAAGCTCTCTATGGAACGAAATGCAGGACTCCAACTTGCTAGGATGAAGTTGGGGAAAGAAAGCTATTAGGACCTGATCTCATTGATAAAATGGCAGAAAAGGTTAGATCTATTCAACAACACATAAGAGCATCTCAGAGTCGACAGAAAAGTTATATCAACAACCGAAGAAAAGAACTAGAGTTTTAAGTGGGTGATAAATTGTTCTTACGAATATCTCCCTGGAAGAGGGTCATGAGATTTGGAAAGAAGGGGAAGTTGAGACCTAGATATATTAGTCCTTTCGAAATACTGGATCGTGTTGGGAAGTTAGCTTACCGATTGGTGCTTCCACAGAATCTCTCTCAAGTACACGATGTGTTCCATGTATCTCTCCTGAGAAAGTACATACCTGACCCTTCACATGTACTCAGCTCAGAAGTTGTACTGCTGGAGCATGATCTTTCTTATGAAGAACAGCTGATAGAGATTCTGGATCGTAGAGAAAAAGTCCTACGAAACAAGACCACTCGCTTGGTGAAAGTTTTATGGAGGAACCACCAATTAGAAGAAGCTACATGGGAGCTTGAGGATATGATGAGGGAAAGGTATCCTCATCTGTTTGTTACAAAGTGACGAATTTCGAGGGTGAAATTAATTTTAAGGGGTGTAGAATGTAACACCCGAGAATTTATGAGAAATATTTTGTTTTTATGTTATATAAATCATCAAAGGAATCTTTCACTACACACAACACTAGCTTGGCTTGATTTACATGTAACCGCATCCTTCCTCGATAGCTTGCGTCGTATGCAATACCGAGTATCACTAAACAACGATATGCTATTAAAATATTATTAAAACTATCCATTATGAATAGTAATAACAACATTTTGAAATTTTTTAAATATTATTTTTCAAAATGGACTTCATTTTTGGATTCGGAATATCGAAATTATCCTAAGGTGAAATTTTTGTATTTTTCTGAAAACTTTCAATTTTTTATGAATAGTGAAACCACTAAGTGGTAGTTAAAAAAAATTAATTTTTCATAAAACTTAATTTTACCGCTTCTGTGAGTGGAATTTCAAAAATTCAAGAGACACGGTTGATGTCAGTAAGTAAAATGTGGTTTAATGAGATGAAAATAATTTTTTTGGTGAATAGTAACTTTTTTCTTTTATTTACCATGATTACAAGTAAATAGGGTCATTAATGGTAAAAATGATATTATTATTACCCTAAAACATGTCCTAATTTTATTGGTTAAGTTTAATTCAACCAAAAACAATATTAGGAATAAAATATGACCATTTAGGCCCACTTGGATTAGATTAGGACATTTATTATCAATATACTTAAAGAAGGGTTAAAATAGTTAAAATCAAAGTTTAATAAGTAAATCATTTTTAATATGGGGTTATACATAAGATAATTTCGACTATAAATATTCATTAGATATCTAAAAAGTTTTCCAACATAACTGTATATTATTTATAATTTTTAGACATTAAATAATTTAATGTATTTATGACACAACGATGATGTAGTAATTATCTTATTATTGAAATATTGACATAATTGATGTTATAAATACCCAAATAAATGTAATTTGAGAATTTTTATGAATTACAATACTTTTATGGGTTAATATGACATGTTATTATTGATTTAATTAACATTTTTCGAGCAAATAATTCTGTTATGATTTTCACAAAAATCAATTAATAAATAGTGTCAAAATTGACATAAAATAGTTTTTTAAAAAAATATTATATTATTAATTGTTATTTTATTCCTAAAAATATAAGGTTCGTCCAAATGACTTAGATAAGGTTATATATATTAATAATAAACATGGGGTTCGTTTGGCTTGTTTTAGTAAGTTTATTAACCTTATAGTATAAGAACACAAGAAGACACGGTAAAAGTAAAATTATTTAACTTAATGTTAAATCTAAATGATAAGGTTAAAATAGGAACCTAAACTTGTCTAAATTCTATTTGATGAGAGAATTTAGACCCATACCCACCTTAGCTTACAAATAATTCAATTTGGAGCTATTTAAAACCGAACATGACTTTATAATAAAATATTATTTTTTGTTATTCCAATGGTGCCCCTCTCCTCCCTTATAAAAGGGCACCTCCTCCCTCTCTTCCTCACACCACTTTGAGCATTCATGCTCCGCCAACCTCTGTCAATTTATTCTCTCAACTTCCCTAGAGATATCTTATAGGTACTGGTATTCTTGAAAGACCAATTTTTGTGCCCTAAAAGGAGGTCTCAGAGAAACGCTTCAAAGAAGATGTAATGTTTGTTACCGATTGTTTCATCTTTATTTCTTCTTGCACTTATTCTTCTTTAGTTTTTTTCATTATGAAGTAACAACATCAGTATCACTAATATACTGATATGTTATTATAAGTATGAAACAACCCTATTTCACTATCTATCCAACCTACGGAAAATGAAATCATCGCGCGTGCGTACGTACGGAATACCGTCTCCACGCTGTGGTGTAATCTATTTCCCACCACCACCTTACATGGATGGGTATAATGGTGTAAAGAATGAATATATATGATTATTGTAAATTTATATTTATTCTGAAATAGTATACATACACTCCAATACAATTCCATGATCATGGGAACGATATCATCGCTCGTGCCTACGTACAGAATACTGTCTCCACGATGTGATGCGACTCGTTCTACATGATCTTCATTTAATAATGATTATATAAATGAATTTAATGATTTAATATGATATATATTACTCTAATAACATTATGGAAATGAGGTATCTATAACCTAAAAAGTCGAATAAGAATTTATTCGACAAAACACGCATAAGAACAAAAAGTAATAAACACCCGAATAACAAGTAGCAATGAAATATTACTAATAATAAGCTATGAATATGACCATATATGATATCATAACAATTAGTATGATTCTGGAATAAGTCAATAACATTATTTAAATCATTATACAGGAGGTTCGGACACTTATGAAGCAAATCAGACCTAAGGTAAGGGAAAATATCACAATCTCATTTTTATTCGAGATTGTTTATACTTTTGAATTTACTGGGGTGTATTTTATCATCCACATCCATGTTTCCTCAATTTGTAATATTTATATACTTATAAAATATTTTATATCCAATTTTACCCTTCAGTGTGTTTTTAGTAAAAGATATGAAGGTTATCTTTTGTCGTTTTTCGTATGAGGTACTTTTTGACTTTTCTGAAAAAAGTACGAGAAGAATGTTGTTTTAACTTATACGGCATGAATGGATTCTTAAAACATTATTTCTAAGAAGATTAATTTATAAGTTTTCAAGATTATTTGTAATCAACTTCTTTTATTTTAAAATTTTATGACATGTTAAGAAAGGAAAAAAAATTTGAAGTAGAAAGGATATTTTCCTCAAAAATGGAGTTCAAGCATTTTATCAAAATTATATTACATCTAAGATAATATAGGGTTCTGTTTCTATCCCTATTATTACATTGATTGGACTATGTTGTGATGGAATTATTTTTATTAATTCATTTATCTTATATAAATTGTTTTATGATGTCACAATGTTTAAGATTCCCATTTTTATTACATGGGTTATTAAATGATGTATGATTAATGATTTTGTGGCACACATAAGAATGGAATCATTATGATATGGGTGGGACCTATATCTCCATTCAATGCATTGGGTAAAGATTTTATATCTCATGAGATAGACATGGATAGAACGGCGGGTTAAACCGATTCAGTGAAACAGGAATGAAACGAGGAGTGAAATCGGTTCAAAAATAGACTTTTTCCGCTAGGATAGTCTTGGCAATGAGTCTTGACTACTAAGAAATGATTCTCTATGATTATGTGTGTATGCAACTAAGTTTCATGTTTTAAGTTAAGATTATTGGGATTACATTTCACTACTATGATTTACCCCATGTTATGAATTTATGATCTCTTTTTTAGGTTAAGATTTCCAAAAGTTATGTTATTATGAAAATGATGTAATTGAGATTTCTTTTGATTACCATTACTGATCATTTGAGCTCACCCTTTTGTATGTATTCTTTCCCCAGGTCAGGAAGAAGGTTATTAAGTAAGATATGCCAAAAGGGACTATAGATATGGTGAAATAAATGGGAGACAATGTAGACGCTTTATGAACTAGTTGTTTACGTTTCCCAGTTTCTAAAGACACTATACATATACGGTCCTTTCCTGGTTTTGTTTTATGATGTAATAAGTCTTCTTCAATTTTGAAGTAATAAAAATTTATGTAAAGTATGGGTCGTTATAATATACACATGAAGTTCTACACCCACATGTTGAGTTTTAATCATGTTCTAATCTCTACCCTTAAATTCATGGGTTGGGGAAGGGGATAGACTTTTATTCTCTTAATGGTTTCCTTCCACCCTGATCAATGAGTTTAGGTGATGATTATGTGGTAGTTATGGTGTAATGCATAGTGAAATAGGAATGGATTTATCCTAGTATTCCATATAAACATTGTACATGCGCAGTCTATTGAACACATAAAAAGGTGATCAAAACCATGATATCCTTATGTAGTGAAACTCTCTTTAACAGAAACATAACATAAAGGAGAAAAACCTAGAATGGGTTATTTACTAGTTTCCCTTAAATATCCATTATTTATCACTTTAATGAACTATATACATTTACTGGATAATTTTTAGACACCATTGGCGGTGGCTTATTGAGATATAACCACACCCTACTCGGTCCCCCATTGGGTACCCGTGAAGATTTCATGGATGCATGTCATGAAATAGGCAAGGGACTTATTCAGGAGATATATGTCAGGTTTGGTATGTGAAAATATGATGTTCGAGACTATGAGCTTGGTTCATTTTGGTGATTTTTCTATTTTTCATTCTTTTCATGTTTTTTCACATGGAACTGTTACATCGCATGCAATATTTAATATTTCATGTGGTTTGTATCCTCTTCGGGAAATGTTTGTCTATGAATTTTATTGGTTATTTCCTATTGTTTATGCTGTTTATATTTCATTCTCTTGTGTCTTACACGGGTAATGAGGTTGTACTCTCCCCATGTTACTTGTTAGACCCTCGATGCTAGTCACAAATTTCTAGCATATGGGTATGCATGCTTGAGCTCATGTAATGACTCGTCTCGGGGCACTGATTTAGTCGAACACAATCCATGGATGTTAAAAAATGGTAACTAATGATTTAGATTATCTGTCTTTCTATTTTGTGATGTTATAAATGATACTAGTACAATGGAATAATATTGTAATGATCTCATTCCTGGGAGTAGCTAACACATATACGATGGAAAACCTATGTCACCCTATGCAGGAATTTTATTCTGGTTGTATGTTTTTACAGTTGATGATATTTCACCATTGGGTGATGCACATGTGGTGTTATGCGATAGTTTTATGATATTTTTATAACATTAGGAATGGCATGAGGTTTCTCATTCATACATCACTATATACACCAATTTATATAAGTGACATGAATAATAGTAGCTACACACACATGGGACAGGTGTGTGGGTCATAGAGAGTATGATGTATTTGTTTTATTGAAAATGATGAAAATTGGTAATTTTGACATGGTAAAAATGTGAAAAGGGGGATATAATATATTTGAATATTAATAAATAATTGTTATTGATACGATTTTTTATGTAGATTATAGTTGTCAAATTGAGTAAGGATTTTGATATAGTCCTGGAATGGTGTATATTTCCCTTGTATGAAATTACCTTGGTGGGGTGACCATGGGTAATTTCTTAATTGTGATTGGAATTTTGGTAGTGCAATTGAAATTATTTTTTATGGATAGTGGAGAAATTTCCCTTACATTTTCAAGAATAAATTATGTCTTGTATTCTAAAGCTTATTTTTCTCATTGTAGGTAGATTCCACGATGAAGACGTGTGCCAGTTGGGTGATAAGACGATGTTTCCAATAACAATTATCCTGTGGTGGATCCCAAGGAAATTTTTATTCACGAAGTTAGGTAAGTTCTGTTCCATGATAATATTTATCATTTTATTTAAATGATATAAGGGGACCTAGCGCGGGTTTCATTTAGTAAGTTTGATCATACCAAGGATTTTCAGCTGCATCACCCTCTGAAGATTATTATAAAGGCTTGGAGAGATGCATCCTGGTTTTGGATAGGGTCAATACAAAATATTCTTGACCACCTAGGGACACCTCTTGAGAAATAAGACCAGATTGATGCCTATGTGCTGAGAGGCCAAGAAAATTGTGGGTGGGACATCATGGTTCAAACAAATCAGGATGAAAGAATTATGTGTTATATTATTTAGGATATATTTCTTGAACACATTTTCAAGAAAGGTTGAGGTTGGAGAAGGAAGTAAACTTTATGATCTTAAACCAAGGGACAATGTTAGTAATGGACTATTATAGTCAATTCTTTTATTTTTGAGGAATCATTCAGACATTTAAAGGCAATGGGGATTATGTGGTAAAATGACTCCAGGATGGGATGTGAAACGAGATCAAATATTTGGTGAATATAATATCACTAAAAAGGTTTTTTTTATGTTGTGTATCAATCCCTCAATTCATAAGGGACCATGAAGAGATATTTGGGTAGCGAACTTGTGATGAATGTTTGGAGAACTTGTGGGGTGACTTCTAAGAGTAGAAAGAACCCTTTTAGAATCATCCATTAGGGTGGAAGATCACAATGCAGATAGAAGAGGGGATCATTCTCTTAGAGTGGTGACCAAATTAATTTTTATATGTGTGGAAGGCATGGGAACATGTGTGGCCAGTGACCCCGAGAATAAGTCGAGTGACGATCATACAGTAGGTTATTGCATATGCAATGGTTCTATAAGAACTCGTGGCTATTGAGATTTGTGGAAAGTTATAAGAAGATGTGAAGTGAAGTTAGGGGATATATTACCCTTTGTTTAGAAGGAATTTTGAACTCCCTTTCTCATACACGTAGAGGTATTAGATATGGAACTGTAGGTCAATATCACCCACACCAAAATTTCAATGCAATAAAGGATATTCTGACTAGTGTCTAGGGTAGAGGGGTAGGTCATCCCCTTGATGTTCAGATTATGCCCAACAGTGGATATGCATGATTGTGTATTGTTCTAGGTATGATTCATTTAGCTTTCATGCTCTCTTGCGATTTATTTGAAACAGGTGCTACCTATTCTTTTATATATGCTCATTTTGTAGCTTTGTTGGAATTAATTATATAGAGAGGGTTTGAAGTAATGTCACTTGGTACTTCATTATGGGTAATACTTGGGTATATCATGTAGTATAAGGGTTGTGCTCTAGAGTTTGGGGGATATTGTTTTTGTGGGATCTAATTCTTCTAGATATGTCATATTTTTCTGATAATCGTTTTATTGTATTGGTTAGTGGGGTATCAAGACCATATCAACATTTATCAGTGTATGGTATCATTAAGGTATTTTTAAGGAGACACTAATTTCATTCGTGGTGAGAGGGATGTTTGAGTAGGCCATACAGTTCCATTTTGTCAGTATTAGTGATAGTTCAAGGCCCATCTCACATAACCTATTCTAGATAATGGAAGAATGTCACAACATGTATTCCCCCTTTTGGACGATCAATTCTAGAAGGTTTTTTCAAAGGACTTCATAGGGAAACCACCTAAGAGAGATATCTCTTTCATGATTTACTTCTTATAGAGGGAAAAATCTATTTCCATTCTTCCATTCCAATTGGAACTAGTAGAGATCCATGATAATATGGTTCATATAGAGATGTCAGAGAATAAGGGGTTTATTCAGCCTAGTACACCACTTTGAGGATCTCTTGTACTATTTCCTAATAAGACTGATAGATGACTGCGGTTATTTGTTTACTTTGGAATGCATAACAATATGATAGTTATGAACTGATACACTCTTCCAAGAAATTATGAACTTTTTGACTATCTCAGAGGTTCCATGGTGTTTTCTATGATCAATTTGAGGTTGGGATACCTTCATTTGAGGGTGAGACCTTCTAATGTTTCCCTAATACATTTCTAATGAATTTACGGGTTTAATGGATTTTTGGGGATGCCATTTGGGTTGACTAATGTTCCATCTTTTTTAATGGAAATTATGAATCAAATATTTCATCTGTATCTAGATCAATTCATGGTTGTCTTCGTTGATGACATATTGGTGTACTCCATATCTCATATGATAATTCCAAAAACCTTCACATCATCATCAGTACACTAATGGAAAATAAGAATTATGCCAATCCATCAAAATGTCAATTTTTTATTGACGAGGTTGATTTCCTAGGACACATAATTTTTGAGTTAGATGTGACAGTTGATCTAGGCATAGTGAAGGAAGTGGTGTATTGGGAGCCACCCATTAATGTTTCTGATGTTCATTGCTTTATTGGTTTGGATGGTTATTACCAATGTTTAAGTAGAGATTTTTCTCATTTGACAACGCCACTCTCAGGCCTAACCAAGAAGGGGTCATGTTTGAATGGTCAGAGGCTTGTGAGAATTCCTTTTAAGAGATGTAGAAGTGGTTTACCATTGCAGTGATTTTAATCTTACACAAACCATGTAAGAGGAACACATTATTATATGACACTTTCATTATTGGACATGGTGTATGATTTTTTTTGGAAGATCAGGTTGGTGTTAATATATCAAGAGAGTGGAAATGGCATAAAATAAATTATCCTACTAATGGCATTGAGCTAAATGATTTAGTTCATTCCTTGAAGTGTTGGAGGAATTACATGTTGTTATAACTCTTCATGGGGGTTACCACCCATTAATGTTACATGAAAATATTATCTCTGTTGGATTTCAATCTCCAATATTGAGGGTGGGTTGAGTACTTACCATCATTTGATTTCATGTTGGTATGTACACCAGTGAAAGGGAAAATTTTTTCTAATGCTTTGATAAGGAAGAATCAAAATCAAGTGGTTTATGAATCCTATTTAGAGAGGAATATAATGGCCATGTTTACTGAGGCTCATTTAGAGGAGCATTATGGGAATGGGAGAATAACTCTTACATCCATATCCATTGTATTTTTTCCTTTGAACCATGTCATGGGGAGGCCGATGGTGTATATATAGATTTTGGCTATGGGAAAATTTCTTAAATGTGGGGGGTCACCATCAATTTTGGATTTTGATGTCGCTGGAGTTTCTTATATTCACATCCATTTTGTGGTTCCAACAGGTTCGTGGGAGGAGTTTATGCGTTAGTTTCAACAATCATTGTGGGAAAGGAAACATGGATTGACTAATATGTTCCATGACCTTTGTAGAACATATTGGTGGATTGTAATCAAGATGTATGTTGTGGGTTTTGTGGCATGATTCCTTACCTGACAAAAAGTGAATGATAAAAATCAACGTCAATGAAGTTTGGTGCAACCCTTTCCTGTTCTGGCGTGGATGTGGAATGATGTAATGATGGTATTTTTATTTGTTCTTCTGAGGATTCCCCAAAATAATGATGAAATATGGGAGTTTTTTCACTGATTAACAAAAGTATACCATTTCATTTCTAACTAGTTGAGTTATACAATGGTCCAGTTGGGTGATTTATATTTTCTAGTAATATTATGGTTTCATTTTGTCGCATGAACCATAATCTCGGATCATGATCCATGTTTGACCTCCCGCTTCTATTATGGATTACAAAAAGTACATCGTACACATCAATTTTTTATTATGGTTTATTACCAACCAACTAATGATCAATAAGAACGTACAATCCAGATATTGGAAGACATGATGAGATCTTATGTTCTAATTATTTTTTGGTTTTTGGGAATGGCACATGTCACTCATTGAGTTTTCTTACAAAAACATTTTTCAAGATACAATTTAGTTTTATCCTTTTGAGGAACTTTATGGGAGACCATGTAGATCTCTATTCAGTTGGCTCTAGGTCAGTGACTCTATCATGTTAGCACCAAGTCTTGTGTAGGAGATACTTGAGAATGTATGGTTTGTTCAAAAGTTCATCAAATGGGCCCAAAATAGTTAGAATTCATATTAAGATCAGCATCGTAGACCTCATGATATTAGGGTGAGTGGTGGTGTGTTTCTTTGGGTGTTTCCATGTTTGGGTCACCAATGAATATGGAAACATGGCACATTGGCACCCATGTATGTGGGGTTATTCGAGATAGTGGAGAGGATCAGACTGGTGGCTTACCAAATAGATATTTTGTTGGAACCATGGATGTTATGTGCATGAATTGGATTATGGTTTGTGTTTGTTTTCAATCCCTAGTGGATGTTCAGAACGTGTACCCGAAAAGTGATCATACAAGTGACTTGCACACCTTGAAAGGACTTGTGCGCAGGTACCTTAGAGGATTGGAAATTTTCCCTCCATTTGACCATCTTGTTTGGAACTTCAAAATATGGAAAAGTAAATACGGGCACCCAAGATTAGAAGTTGGTCACACAAGTGTCTAGGAGGACAGAAGGGTTACGCTCCAAGACTTGCGACCCACCACGCAGGGTATCCGAATGCCTATAAATAGTGGACCACCCCTCCTCATTCAACACAAAATTTAGACTTGAAGAAATTCAGAGATCCCATCGCACAGGTGTTAAAGTCACACAAGTGTTAGTAGGGCGCGCAAGGTGGAGCGGCGCGAAAGTTGTTTTCTTCCCATCCAGTAGTCGTAAAATTGATTTGGTGATACGTGTGCACAAGAATTGAAGTTGCACGGTAGGTTTCTATTAGGTTTCAAAACCGACTTGAGTTGAGAAGAAGTTTATTTGCGAAATATTGGCTTTAAATAATATTGAATCCCACAAGTGTTGAAGGTGGACTTGTGCGACAGTTATACCCTTTGTGCCGTCCTTGAAGGTTGTGTGCCGCCTTGGAGTTGCGCGCCAGGTGCTGTTGAGGCTTGTCAGTTGTCTTGGTGCTGCATGAAAGTTGTATATCAGTTCACGGGTTATAGTTGGACATCAACAGAGAATCCACATAATGCAGAGGATGCATTCATAGAGCAATGATGAAGAGAACATCACACATATAAACTGAGTGGGACTTCACCAACGGAAGTGAGCCAGGGGAGTCATTGGGAGTGACCTGAGGTACGCAATGAGCTATCCCGGAACAATTGTAATGGTAGTGAGCCTAGGACAGAGTGACTGTGACCGAACCTTTATAATCCACAACTAATGAAAAATAGTGTAATTTGGTATGCCCAAAAACTACTCGGGGTATACTCCTTGGACGTAGACCTTAGCGGTGAACCAAATAAAATTTGTTATGTCATCTCTTTGCTTTTGAATGTTTCATTACAAATAATATTCTTCATACAGGTTTAACTAGTTCCTACCAACGTAGGAACAAGATCCTCAGTTTAAAAGAAAAAGTTGTCACCCTGATTCACCTCTCCCCTCTCATGGTGCCCCGGGGTCCTACAAGTTGTATCATAGGGTAAAGGTTTACTGGGGTTTGGTCTGTCACTTACCGTTATGGACCATACGGCTAATGTTAGAGGAGTCCCTCACTTTGATGGAAGTCATTTCAAGATCTAGAAGAACAAAATGAGATCTCATTTATGATCTCTTGGAATGGAAGTTCTTTTTTCTACTGTGCAAGGAATACATGTCACTGATCCAAGTGGCATGGCTATGATTGACACAGACATGAAAATTCTTGTTGTGGATGCTAAAGTGCAAATTTCACTCACCGCAACCCTTTCTGATTAGATCTATCATAAAGTGATGAATTGAACCTCTAAAAAATCCATGTGGGATAAACTCGATATCATTTATGAAGGAGAGATCAAAGAGAAGGAGGTGAAACATCAAGTGATGCACAATAAGTTCGATGATTTGAAGATGCATCTTGATGAGAATGCAGACTCCTTCTTCAATTGAATTACTAGAGTGGTTGGAGAAATTTAGGGCCTAGGAGAAGAAATCAATGATGTTGACATTGAGAATAAAATACTGAGAAGACTTCCACCATTGTACAATGCAAATGTGTCATCCCTTTTGGAAAGTGATATTTCGAAACTTTCTCTGGATGATCCTATGAGCAGCTTGGTTGCATATGAAATGAGTGTCCAACCAGAAGATGATACGACTCATGTGAGCAAGGAAATGTAATTCAAATCCATTGATAATTTTTTTTTCAAAATATAGTAGTGGTGAAGATGATGAAGAAAAATAAATCATTTCCCTCATTGCAATGAAATTCCAGACGGGAAAAGGGAAGTTCAAAGGGAAGTTACCTATTTCTTTCTTTCATTGTGGTAATGTCAGGCACATTGCTTCTCAGTGCTTAATAGAGATAGATGATAATGATAGTGATGCTGAAAACATCGAGAAGCCTCATAAAATGTTTCTCAAGAAAAGAGACTTCAAATCAAGAAAGAGAGTCCTTAAGAAGAGTTTTCTCTATGAAGAAGAAGAAGATGATGGTGAATTCTGTGAAGAAGAAGAACCATAATTTAAAACTGGAAATGATGCATCCATGATGTCCACTATTGAAAATTCAGAAGATAATAGTGGAGAAAATCAGTTAAAAACTAGTTTCAATCCTAAGTTTCAAATTAAGGATGTTGTTATCAATATTAAGATGAAATGTTAGATTTGCAGTAATTGGAAATCAATTGTTGTAGAATCAACTAAATATGTTGATCATATTGAAGCTGAAATTGAATGATATGAATAATTTGTGAAATTTCAATCTAAAATAAGTGAAAGCAATGATGATGTAGTGGATCTGAAGCTGAGAATTGAAGAACAGGAAAAGGTCATCAATGATCTCACCTCTAGACTAGAGGAAAAATCCATGACTACTGAAGTTCTTGAAGAGGAAGTTTCTACTATTAAGAGTAAAATTGAGACTGATCCATGTTCAATAGAATCAAGGAAGAAAATACAGTTTTGAAGATTCTCAGATGAAGAATTACTGGTGAGAGCCAAGTGTGGTTCAGATAGGGTTGAAAAAATCACGAGTAATCAATGACCCGCTGGCATGGGAAAGAGTGGAATTGGCTATGAAGCTGAGACATCAACTGCTATAAGTGAAAAGATACAAAAGAAATACAATATGAAAGTTGAAAATGTTGAAACATTGCCTAAAGTTCCAAAAAAGGAACCCTCAATCCAAACTAAAAAAAGAACTGAAAATTATCCTCAATCATTTAGAAATGACAGGATGTCTATCTACTCTCCCAAGGAAGAAGGTATGAGGAGAAATTCGATTGAGATTTCATTTACTCCCATGAAGTGTCAGTTCTGTGCATATCTATGCCATACCATGTCGTATTGTGAAGAGGCAAGAAGATATCTAAATGGATAAGATATAGGAGTTCAACAGAGGAGAAAACATCCATATCCTAATTCGTATAGAAGAAACAATTTCTATGGGTACTGTTTTCGTTGTTCTAACTGTGGTCAAAAGGATGTTAATTTTAGGTAGAGAAGGGACATGGACACCTTATATCAAAGTTCGAGACAAGTCAAGTCTTTTCAGCAAGACATTGTTTTTCATTCAAACGGGATTTCTCTTAACAAATAATATTTTGACTATAATGAACCAGGGTACATGGAAGAAATAATTGAAAGGTCTTCAGTGATCTATAAAATAATCCAATGTCTCATGGAAAGAATGAAAGAAAATTGAGAAATCAAATCTTGCATAAGTATCCCTCAAATATACAAAGAGCAGCAGCACCTGGATCCTTGATAGTGGATGCTCATCCCATATGATGAGAAATGATGACCTTTTGAAGAATATTGAAAAGAAGGTTGATGGAATAGTATAGTTCGGTAATGATGGAGCTTTGAAGATTAATGGTAGTGGGAATACTGCTCTCTCCAATGGGGAGATGAAGAATACTGAAGTTCTTTATGTGGACGGTATATGCCACAATCTCCTCAGTGTAAGTCAACTCTTTGACTCTAGGCTGATTTTTACCTTCAACCAAAAAGGATGCACTATAAAAAAACAGGGAATTCTCTTATGAAAGGCTGTAGAATAGATGGAAACTTATAGCAGGTTGATAGAAAAGTGAACTCCTGTTATTTGTCTGGTAAAGAAGAAAAAAATTTGTGGCATCGAAGGCTGGGGCACATTAACCAACAAGACATGGAAGAGATATCTAGGATGAAGATTGTCACAGATATTCCCATTCTAAAACGTGAATGGGAAAAATATTGTGATTCTTGTATTCGTGGGAAGCTGGTATGTTGTTCATATTGGCCAAAGAAGAAAAGTGCATCACATCTTCTTGTTCTTATTAATACAGACGTATGTGGCCCAATAAATGTTGCTGGAACCCATGGAGAAAGGTACTTCGTCCTTTTCCTTGATGATTATAGTAGAATTGATTGTTTAATGTTGATTCACAGGAAGCGACAAGTAGATGATTGCATGAAAACTTATCGCTGGATTTCTGAAAATGATATAGGACAGATAATAAAAGTCCTACAGTCTGACAATGGAGGGGAATACACATATATTGAGTTTGAAAATTACCTAGAAAAACATGGAATATATCCTGAGGTAGCTGTTGTGATAACTCCACAACAAAATGTAGTTATTGAGTGTTGGAATCGACAGGTCAACAATATGGCCAGGACTATGCTGATCAAGAGTGGTATCTCTCGCCATTAATGGAAGGAATTTTTTGAAGCTGCAGTGCGCACTCAGAATCAAATAGGGCTTTATATGGGTGAGATGAAGACACCATAAGAATTGTGGCATGGAATGAAGCCCTCTTTGAAATACTTTCATTTTTTGGAAGAAAATGCTTCATCAGATACACAGAATGAAATCAAGGAAAGTCTGGTGAAAATGAAGATGAAGGAATTTTCCTCAGATACTCAATGAATAGAAAAGCCTTGAAGTGTTTCAACAAGAGATTAGGAAGGATTATGGATATAAGGGATGTTAAAATAATAGAAGAGAAAGCAAAAAATGCTTAAAGGACATCATATGTTAATGTGAGATAAATTGAAGAAGAAATTAAACGAGGAGAAAATAAAAATACAGAAATAGAGGAAGCTATAAAAAACACTCAGCAGTCACATCAAGATGTTGACTCAGAAAGAAGAATCTGAAGAATAAACTGAGGCTGGATAGAATGCAACTGAACCAAACTGGAGAAATCATAGATTTGAGATTGAGCCATCCAATATAATTGGGGACAAGAGTGCCCCCACTCAAACAAGAAGAATGCGGAATAACACACAATCTGAATTTCTATCTGTTGTGGAGCCATCCTCATTTGAAGAAGCTGTAAAGGATGAATCATGGTTGAAAGACATGATTGATGAATTAGATCAGATTGAAAAGAATCAGACATGGGATCTTGTCCAAAGACACGAAGGTCACGATGTGATTGAGACATAGTGGATCTTCAAAAAAAAGTTGGATGAGTGTGGAAGTGTTATCAGAAATGAGGCACGACTGGTACGTAAAGGATACTCTCAGATTAAAGTTGTTGATGTTAAAGAAACCTTTGCTCTAGTGGCTAGATTTGGGTCAATCAGACATTTCCATGCCATGTCACTCCATGGAGGATATAAAGTATACAAGATAGATGTCAAGACAGAATTCATGAATGGTGTACTGGAAGAAGAACTCTATATTGAACAAGCAGTGGGTTTTGTTCTTGGTTCTGATGAAAAAAAAGTCTAAAAACTAAATTAAGATCTATATGGTTTGAAGCATGTACCATGAGCATGGTATTCTTGACTGGACTTGTTGCTCAAGAAACTGGAATTCAAAAGAGGCATAGTAGACCACAATTTGTATGTGAAGAATTCTCCAAAAGATCAATTCATGGATCATTCCTACATAGATGGCATCGTATTTGGAGGCAGCAGGAAGAAATATGTGGATGAATTTTCCAATCACATGAAATCGGAATTTGAAATGTCTATGGTTCGAGAGATCACATATTTCTTTGGACTTCAGGTGATTCAAAAGAAAGATTACCCTTTCATTTATCAGGAAAAATATGCAACAGAGATACTGGATAAGATTAATATGCAAGACTCCAAACCAATGTCAACTCTGATTTCTATTGGAACTAAACTAGGAAAACATGAAGATGAGACCCTTCTAGATCCCACCATGTACAAGAGGGTAATTGGGAGACTACTATACCTGACAGCGATACTGCCAGATTTTGTCTTTTCCACATGTCTCGTGGTCCGCTTTCAGAGTAATCCAATGGAGGAACAAATGGCAGTAGTAAAAACAATCATGAG
The DNA here is from genome assembly GCA_963277665.1 of Viscum album. Taxonomy (NCBI): domain Eukaryota; kingdom Viridiplantae; phylum Streptophyta; class Magnoliopsida; order Santalales; family Viscaceae; genus Viscum; species Viscum album. The sequence continues at coordinate 1,884,312,187 of OY728136.1, forward strand.
ATATATTCAAGGGACTCACAATTGTGGCTTATACATTTAAGTAGGATAGAACAATGAATTATCAGCATTTTCTGATGCTGACTGGGCCGACGATGTTGTGGACAGAAAGTCCACCAGTGGTGGTGCATTCTATATTGGGAATAAATGTGTTCGTTGGCTGAGCAAGAAAAAAGAAAGTACTTCTCTTAGTACTGATGAGGCTAAGTATATCTACGCTACAATGGCATGCACTCAACTACTATGGATCAAGCATCTATTGAAAGATATTGGTGATGAGGTGAAGCAACCAATGGTGATTTACTATGATAATAAGAGTGCAGTTGATCTTACGAAAAATCATGTTTTGCATTCTCATACAAAACATATTGAAATCAGGTATCACTTTATCCAAGAGAATGTTGAGAAAGGCGTGATTAGAATGGATCATGTGGGAACAGATGAGGAAGTGGATGATATCCTAACTAAGCCACTATCAGTGCTTGTGTTTGAGAATCCTCGGTTGAACCTCGGTGTTCAGCCACCTCCTAGTGCATAAGGAGGTTACGCAATAACCCTCTCCCTAGTTTTGATAAAAAAAAATTTCTGTTTATGGCTGTGATGTAGGTTTGTGGGGGAGATACTATCCAGGGGGTGTGGTTTGAGCTGAACAATGAACTAATACCGGTCTTTGGGTTTATTTTCATTGGGGGAGAAATGAATAAATTTAGAGTTAGAGGATGAGAATGAACTCGGGAACTCAGCAAACAGGGCGTCTTTGAGAAGTCCAAAACACGAGATCCCAATTCAATCCTCATCTCCTATTTTCTACTTTGAGAATTTCTCATGTATACATAGAGTGTTGGCTGAGTTGATTCTTTCATTTTTTGGTTTGCATGTGGATCTATTGAATTTATTTGTTGATTGCCAACAAACCCAGAGGGGGAGATTTTTGGAACCATGGATGTTCTGTGCATGAATTGGAGTATGGTTTGTGTTTGTTTTCAATCCTCAGTGGATGTTCAGAACGTGTACTAGAAATGTGATCATACAGTTCAAGAAGACAACTGTATTAAAGATTGCGCCGTTTCGTAGTGTTTGCCAAATTTTTGGGCCTCAAAACATAAAATATGGATAAATTTGGTTTTGGAAAATAGACTTGCGCGCCGAGGCCTTGGAGGCTTGAAAACCTGCGCACCTGATGTTTTTGAGAATGAGAACATGAAAATATGACAAAGGAAAGAGGGTTGCACACGTATTGGTTTGGTCACGCAAGCAACTTGCGCACCGTGAAAGGACTTGCGCACCAGTACCTTAGAGTATTGGAAAGTTGCATGCCATTTTACCATCACGATTTGATTATCAAAATAAGGAAAAGTAAATAGGTGCACCCAAGATTGGAAGTTGGTCGTGCAAGTGTCTAGGAGGACAGAAGGGTTGCGCGTCGAGACTTTCATGCTGAGGGAAGACTTGTGTGCCGTCGCGCAGGGCATTCGAATGCCTATAAATAAAGGTCCACCCCTCCTTATTCAACACGAACTTTGGACTTGACGAAATTCAAAGCTCCTGTCGCGCAGGTGTTGAAGTCACTCAATTGTCGGTGGGTCGCGCAAGGTAGAGCAGCACGACAGTTGTTTACTGCCCATCCAGTAGTCGCGCAAGTGATTTGGTGATACATGCGTGCCAGAATTGAAGTTGTGTGATAGGTTTCCATTAGTTTTCAAAATCAGCTTGAGTTGAGAAGAAGTTGAGTCGCGCATGTTTGGATTTAAAGAAGACTGAATCGTGGAATTGTTGAAGGTGGACTTGTGTGATAGTTATAACTTGTGCGCCATCCTTGAATGTTGCGTGCTAGGTGCTGTTGAGTCTTTCTCGTTGTCTTGGTGATGCAAGAAATCTATAGATCAGTTCACGGGTGATAGTTGGACTTCAACAGAGCCTCCACATAATGCATAGGATGCATTCATTGAGCAATAATGAAGATAAATTCACGTATATAAACTGAGTGGGACTTCATCAATGGCAGTGAGCCAGGGGGAGTCAATAGGAGTGACCCGAGGGACGCAGTGAGCTGTCCCTGAACGATTGTAAAGGCAGTGAGCCTAGGACATAGTGACTGTGCTCGAACCTTTGTAATCCATAACTAGTGAAGAATAGTAGAATTTGGAACACCCGACAACTTGTCGGCGTATACTCCGTGGACGTATCCATTAGTGGTGAACCATGTAAAATTTGTTCTGTCATCTCGTTGCATGTGAATGTTTCATTACATATCATATTCATCATACAGGTTTAACTAGTTCCTACCAATGTGGGAACAAGATCGTCAGTTTTAAAAAAAATGTCACCCTTATTCACCCCTCCATTCTCAGGGTGCCCCGAGGTCCTACATATTTAACAGTGGTATAGAGGGATTCATGATGTTATTCATGTTTTTAAAAATTGTTATCATCACCTTCATATAGCTCAAATTTTAGACATTTATAGTGTTATCATGATCTAGATGTCTCTTTTAGGGATCATCTGGTTTGTATAGTGTATCATATTGAGAAGTTTTTGAGGGCATGATAGTACATTTGGATCATTTCACATGGAATGATACAAATGTCTAAGAAGAAACCTAGGAGTGATAGAAAGATATGTGGGTCATGTGTCCTAATATCATTACTTTGGAATCTCAATGAAGCTCAAGAAAAGAAGCTAGAGGAAGAGAAATATCATGTAGGGGAAGTTATAATATACTTGATTCCTCAATAAAATATGTTTTTTATGTTTTAGTTTAATTCCCCTTTTTTGATTAAATAATTTTTTCCCAAGTTCATTTGGAGGCTTGGGAAGTGTTCTTGTAGTTTAAGACGCCAAATAGGGGAAAGTGTGTTTTTTAGTCATGTTGCATAGTTTGTGCATGTTTAGTAAAAACCATGAAAAAATACCATGTAACTTTGTGGGGGGGGGGTTGTTTTAAGAAAATTCCATCCATGCGATTTTCGTATGGTTTGGAAAACCCTATTATAAAACCTTGCGTCCCAATAACTTTGATAAATTTACAAAATAAATCATTACATGATTTTTTAGTTCCATTTGGGATGTCTACCATTTCTCCTCTTATGAATCATATAAATGAGTCATGTTTCGTTGATCATCAAAGAAGTGATTATCCTAAAATCCTATACCATTTAATGTGTCACTAGTTTATCATTGATGATCAAGTTATGTCAAATCACATAGTTGCTATATTTTTTGGATTATGGTTTCCATTTTTTCTCATTCTTCGTATGAAGCTCTAAAACACATATTTTTTCTATGAGGATTAGTGTGAATCTTCAAAAGGGGTTTTGATTGGGATTTATGTCCACTATTATGAGTTCATTCTCCAATAGATTTGAGATAGGTTGCCTAAAAGTTATATCCCATAGTTTATATTTTGATTTGTTCTTGTACGGTTTTATTTTTTTCTTTATATTGATGTGTTCTTGGTTTCATTTTTAATACATGGTATAGGGAGTGTCTAAATAACCAAATGAATCCCTCATGACCTCTGTGGGATGAATGGAGGATTCTGTTACTATTTTAGGGCAACCCATTAGGTCCACCCACCCTTCTAAATGGGATAAATGAAATATAAGGTCATAAATTACCCCCTGATTATGTTGAGACCTAGAGAATGTATTAATTGGTTTATGTAATTTGTTAGGATAGATTGTGTTCAGTTTTTTCTAATGTGGTTAAATTATTGGGGTTTGTTTCGTTTTCATGTAAATGTGTAAAATGATATTAATTGGAATTTGGTAATGAATTATGTTCCACATGAATATTCATAGTGAGATAGGCATTGGGAAATTGGAATTTGGGTATAAGTGGTCATGTGTTATAAATGATTATTGTGTTAATTTATTGTTGTATAATTATAAATTACTATTTTTTGATATTTTTGTGATATTTTTAATGATATTAGTGATGAAAAGTTGTATTTTGGTTTACTTTTGGATGATGAAAAATTACAATGTGAACAATTATTGGTAGAGTGGTGTATAGACATGAGTTTCTATGCACAGGGGTCATGTTTAACTGAGGTTCTATGATCCACCCTCTATATTCAAGCACTAGGGAAAGGAACATTGTTCTATTTCCCTCACAGTTTTATTCCACCGAGATAGAGGCATTTAGGTGATGATAATCACTAGTGCAGAAAACATTATTTACGTCACTATTTTTTAAGTCGGTTATATATAACAGACATGATAATCTGCAAAATGTGGTTTTTTACGTCGGTTATAAAATAACCGACGTAAATAATGCGGTGAGTAAATTTTTATCGTTGTTTATTTTAATAACCGGCATTACAAATCATGCTCGTTCGTTTTTTACGTTTGTTATAAATTAAACAACGTAAAAAACCAAAGCGCGGTGTTTTTTACGTCGGTTATAAAATAACCGACTTAAAAAAATAGCAGCGTTTGAGGCCTTTTTGACATCATTTATTTGATAACCGATGTAACAAACCAACCGGCAGAATTTTTTACGTTGGTTATTTTATAAACGACATAAAAAATCTGTATCTAATAAATTTAAAATGTCAGTTATTATAATAATCGACATTATAAATGTAAAAAAAAACAGTTTATAATGTCAATTATTAAATAACCGACGTTATAAAACATTCAAAAAATTAACAAGCCCCGTTGATTGTCATTTATGATTTTTCGATCGACATTCTGGTGGCTCGGCTCTCTCGCATAGTAAACCCTAATCGACTCGTCAATCTCATTGCATTAAACTCGTTTTTCCATCATGATTTATCATCCTTACTCTCCTCTGATCTATCATCTCAACTAGCAACAGTGATGTAAGCATCCCACAAGTTTATTTAATTTGTTTTTTTCCAGAATATTCTATATATATGTTTTGTGATATATTTGTTTTAACTAGGTAAGATTCTTCGATTTCGAACCCTCTTACATCTTTTTTCCGTTATCATCTTATTTATCATCCCCATATCTATTATATCAACTCGCAATATTCACTTAAGCCTCAACTACTTCTATTTAGTTTGTTTTTGTTTCACGAATGCCCGACATTGATGGTAATTTTTGTTGTCATTGACAACTAATGATCTCATTCACTTATATTACTGCATAGTATGGTTATTGATTAAATGTATGAATTTAGAAATGTTATTTCATGTGTTGTTTTTTCTTATGTTTATCCTCTTTTATATGATAATCTATTAGAAAAATAATGTAATGGATGTTGACCTCAATGTCCCTTCGATGCATCGATATGTCTCATGATTCCAAATAAAATTGGGTTCTGCTGAGGGCTTAACCTATTATTTTTTCAGGCCTTGTCCAAGGACTTGAAAATATGATTAAGATTTCTAGAATTATCCATTACCTAATTATGATATTAGTTATCGAGAAAACTTGTGACCATTTTACTAGTTGAATATCAATGGTTATTATTATTTATCATAAGATCATTTTAGTATCCATATTTAATAATATTTAATTCCATCTATTTCATGATTAAGTATATATTAAATGCATGTGTTTTTAGTGGTTCACCATGCCTAGTTTTTATATGTAAACCATTTTTTGGGGGGTTGTCCGGGGGTGGGGGCTGTCTAGAGGATTGGGGGTGTCCAGGGGGGTGTCCAGGGGGGTGGGTGTGTGTGGGGGGATTTCAAAGGAGGTGGAGTCCTGTCCATAGGGTTTTGGGGGTTATCCGGGGGGTGGGGGTTGTCCAGAGGGTTGGGGGTGACTAGGGGGGTGTCCAAGGGGGTCGAGGGAGGGGTGGTGTCCTGGAGGGGTGGGGGTGCTATCTGGAAGGTGGGGTTCTGTCTAGGGGGTAGGGGGTTGTCCAAATGGTTGGGGGTGTACGAGGGGGGGGGGGTGTCCAAGAGGGTAGGGGGTGGGGGTGGTGTTCGGGAGGGGTTCGGGGTTCTGTCTAGAGGGGTGGGGGATGTTCGGGGGTGGGGGATGTTCGGGGGTGGGGGCTGTCTAGATGGTTGGGGGTGTCCAAGGGGGTAGGGGGTGGGGGTGGTGTCCAGGAGGGGTGGTGAGTGATGTCTAGAGGGGTGGGGGTTGTCCGGGGGTGGGGGTGCAGGGCTATCCACAAGGTTGAAGGTGTCTAGGGGGGTGTCCAAGGGGGTGGGTGGGTGTGGGGGGTTGTCCAAGGGGGTGGGGCCTGTCCAGAGGGTTTTGGGGGATGTCCAGGGGGTGGGGGGTTTTTCATAGGGTTGGGGGTGTCCAGGGGGTGTCCAAGGGGGTAGTGGGTGGGGGTGGTGTCCAAGAGGGGGTGGGGGTGCTGTTTAGAGGGGTGGGGGCTGTCCATGGGGTGGGGGGATGTCCAGAGGGTTGGGGGGTGTCCGAGGGGGGTGTTAAAGGGGGTGGGTGGGTGTGGGTGGCTGTCCACGGGGGTGGGGGCCTATCCAGAGGGTTTTGGGTCTTGTCCGTGGGGTGGGGGCTGTACAGAGGGTTGGGGGGTGTCCAGCGGGATTGACTACTGCATCATGGTTTCTGAGATTATGACATAATGATTGTTCCATGATTATTGGATTTACATTGTCATTTTCTCCATCTGAATTTTTATTTTAAATATGATTTGATTCTCAGGTTTACTCCATTTTCTCCAATTTTCTATCAACCACTGTAGGCCCCATGGTTTTCATTGATTCAATGGAATTTAAAACTGTTATATCTAACTATATTTTGTTTTAAAAATAATATTCAAGAATATTTTTTATATACACATAGATTTGTTTTATATTTCAAAATTGTTTTACATTCAAATTATGATTTTTTTCATATAAATATATATTTTTCTTGTCTTAAATATATATATATATTTTTGATATTTGTTATAGGTAATATGAGTCAGAGTTGGATTACGGCACATCAAATGAGCAATGAATATGAGGAAGGTATTGATGCCTCTTTGGAATTTTCTAAACGAAATGTTCCAAGTTGTGACATTTTTTCTGTCCATGCCTAAAATTTTTGAATATGAAGAAGTTGAAAAGTAGAGACATAAAAGATCATCTGATTTTTCATGGTTTTAATCCGAATTACAGCCTTTGGATTTGGCATTGTGAAACTAGATGAAATTTTACTGATGATGATGATTCGCAAGATGGTAACTGTGATGGAATTGAAGAAATGATTCGCAATATTGTCACAGAACAAATTGAGATAGAACTGCCAGTTGCATTTCTATATGTTGATGCTGAAAAACCATTATATCCTGGTTGTACAGATTTTACGGTTTTGTTGGCGGTGTTAAGACTGATTAACCTGAAGGCGAAACATGGATGGAGTGACAGAAGTTTTACAGAGCTGCTACAATTGACGAAAGACATTCTTCCAAAAGATAACAATCTTATAGATTCACATTACAAGGATAAGAAAATATTATGCCCGATGGGATTGGGATACAAGAAAATACATGCTTGGGAAGGAATATGAATTTATGTCAGAGTGTCCTAAATGTGGGACATCACAGTATAAGGTGAAAGAAAAATCACAGGCTGATGTAGAGATTATAATGATCCCTTACAATTTATTTTGGTATCTTCCTTTAATTCATCGTTTCAAACGTTTATTTTCTAATTCACATGATGAAAAAAGGTTAAGATGGCATGTTGATGAGCGAGTATGTGATGGAAAAATACATCATACAGTTTATTTCCCACAATGGATGAAAATTGATGCACAATATTCTACATTTGGAAATGAAATTAGAAATCTCAAACTAGGGTTGTTCAAAGATGGAATGAATCCATACTGAACCCTCAGTAGCACACATAGTTTGTGGCCTATTTTATTGCTAATTTACAACCTCTCTCCTGATGTTTGTATAAAGCACAAATATTTCATGTTGAGTATAATGATCTCTGGTCCATAGAAACTCGGAAATGATATTGATGTTTACTTGTCACCGTTGATTGATGATTTGAAACTGTTATGGGATGATGGTTTTAGGGTGTATGATTCTAATAAAATGGAATATTTTCAATTACATGCAGTGATTCTGTTCACTATAAATAACTTCCTGGTGTATGGAAATTTGTCTGGATACATTGTTAAAGGGTATAAAGCATGTCCAATTTGTGAACAATAGACATCATATTGTCAATTGCATCATGGGAGGAAAAAAGTGTACATGGGTCATCGAAAGTTTTTGCCTATGGATCACCCTTATAGAAGAATAAAAAATTCATTCAATGGCTCACAAGAATTTGATACTGATTCAAAACCTTTATCCCCTGATCTATATTTTTTAGAGGGTGAAAAACTATGATGTGACATTGGGAAAGACACAGAAATATGGTGATGATAGACATATTTGGAAGAAAAGGTCAATATTTTTTGAGCTACCATATTAGAGGTATCATGAAGTTAAACATAATATTGATGTCATGCATGTGGAGAAGAATATCTGTGATAGTTTTATTGGAACATTGTTAGGTATTAAAGGAAAGACAAAAGATGGGTTGAATACAAGATTAGACTTACTAACAATGGGAATAAATTTTGAGTTAGCTCCCACTCCTAAATAAAGATGAAAAATTCTTCCCCAGATTGTCATACATTATCGAAGAGGGAGAAAATTAGATTTTTTAGTGTCTTCATGATATCAATGTGCCTCAAGGTTATTCATAAAATGAAAAAAAAAATTGTCTCATTGAAGGACTTGATGTTGATAGGTATGAAATTGCATGATTTTCACATCATGATGCAACAAATTCTACTAGTTGCATTGCATGGAATATTTCCCAATCGTGTTCGAAAGACTATAATGATGTTGTGTTATTTTTTCAATTCAATTTGTAACAAGGTGATTGATGTGAATGATTTGTCCATTTTGGAAAGGGATGCAATTTTTATACTTTGTCAATTGGATTTTTATTTTCCTCCAACTATTTTTGATATAATTGTGCATTTAATGATTCATCTGGTTCGAGAAATAATGTTTTGTAGACCTGTATATCTTTGTTCGATGTATCCCTTTGAAAGGTATATGAAAATATTAAAGGGTTATGTTAAAAATTCATATCGACCTGAAGCCACCATTATTGAAAAGTATATTTCTGAGGATGTAGTAGAGTTTTGTACGAGCTACTTGGCTGCGGTGCAACACATAGGTTTGTCGCCATCTCGCCATGAACGAGTTACTAATGAGGGAATGTGGATTTGTGGCTTGAAAGTCAAATCATTGTCAGCTGAACAAATGAAGAAGTTAGAATCATACATATTGAATAACATAGCTGATGCTCAACCATATATCACATTGCATTTGAATTAGTTGAAATAATTTCATCCAAAGAAGAAAGAAATGTGGATCTAAAATGAGCACAACAAAAATTATTTCTCATGGATTAAAAAGACATTGCTTTGTAGATCAGATGAATCAGAGACATAAAAATGGATAGTGGGTGGTCCATGTTTAAATGTGATAACATGGTCCGATTATGACATTAATGGCTATAAATTTCACACGAAATCTCAGGACAACAGAAGTGCAGTTCAGAATAGTGGTGTATTGGTGTTTGCAGAAGAAATACATTTTGCGAGTGCTACGGACAAAAACCCAATTTCTGCATCAAGTGCATATTATGGAGTGATTGAAGATATATGGGAGGTTGATTACTTTAAAATTACAGTTCTTGTTTTTAACTGTAAATGGTTTATCGGTAACAACAGTGTCAAACATGATGAATTTGCAATGACACTTGTTAATCTGAATAGATTGGAAGACAGAACTGATTATTTTATAATGGAAACACATGCAAAACAAATTTTCTTTGTAGTAGATCAATCAGACATGTAGTGGGATGTTGTTTTACAAGGGAAAATCTAAATGTTGGTGAGGATGAACTTGATGAAGATGATGATTTATGTGAGATCCCTACATCCATGGAAATATTAACAGAACATACTGATGAGCATGTTGAAGACATGGTTTGTGCCATAAGGAATGATCACGACGAAGGAATTTTGGAAAACAATCCATTTGTACATTCCTAATGTTACAGGTAACATATGTTTATTTCTTTTTTACATTTATTTTTTTTCATAAAATGTTAGATATTGTAAGTTTTTTATTTATTAAAACATGTATTGAAACAAAATATGTATAAGTTTTTGTTTTTTTATGTTTGTCTACTTTACTCTATCATGTTTACCATTACATGAATTATATATCTATTATTTTTGTTCAGTGACAATTACTTTACCATGTTTACCAGGTTTACCATGTTTACCATGTTTACCATGTTTACAATCTTGACCATCTTTACCATTTTTTAACATACTTACCATATTACCAATGTTTACTATTATATATCTTAGTAAACATTTCTATTTTCTAATTACAGTAGTATTAAAATATTTGAATTTGTATATTTGTGAACTAACGTTTGTTTTTTTTGATTTGAAGGATAATGACAGATCATTTAGTTGATCAACCACATGATTCTGGAGATGATCATATTGGTCATACCTCTGGGGAGGAACATTCACATTCTCTTATTATGAAAAATAGTTCAAAGGTTGGTAAACATGGGTGCACACGTTTACCAAAATTAGCACTTTCCCATATGCAGGATCAAAGGATACTCATTGAGTTGGATGATGACATTCCTAGAGGTCCAAATTCAAAAGATTTTAAGAGTTTTATATCAACCCTGGCTAAGAGAAAGTAAGAATTCTGTATGATGACTGGAGAAGTGTGGATAAAGCGATAATCTCTCAGTTGTGGGAGACGATTTTGGTAAGATCTTTTTCTATTTTTTACTATTATTTAAATGTTTCTAGTATATATAATATGTTTAACCTCTTCTTTATCAGATGAAATTTGATATTACTGACACTAGAGGAATCAGGAAGAATTGCTTATCATTGGCTGCCAGCAGATGGAGGGATTTCAAATCAACCCCCTCATCTAATTTCATTTATGGTCATAGGAGTCATGACAATCCATGTCACATGTATCCTTTTATATATGAAGACACATGGAGACAGTTTTTTGAAAGTATAAGAAAATAGTCATTTTTTATGGGAAATGTAAACTATTATAATATTTCTTATATAAATGATCTTATTAATGTTTTGTTAATGATTTCTTATTCTTAATTTACAACAAACAAGGAATGCTCACCAGGAGATCCAATCTAAAAATGTATACCCTCATATTTTATCTCGGGGAGGGTATGCATTTTTGGAAGAACATATGATGGCGGTCAAATTTCAACAACTAAGAGCTGAGTCTTAAAGCTCTGGAGAGGGGGCCCCTCCATCCCCTCCATCTAGACATGAAAAATGGAAGAGATCTCAGAAGGGAAAAAAGGGTAATATCATTCGGAATAATCGAGAATCATAGCTGAGAGATTGTAAGATATATATTTTATTTATTTAACTTAACTATTTTCTTCATATAATTTCAATCATTAATGAAATGTTCAATTAATTAATATAGGATTCTCTTGAGGTGCCGAGTTCACAGGGGACATTTACAGCTACTGGGAGGGACGATATTTTATCTGCAGCGTTGGGAAATCCCGAACATCCTGGTCGTGTAAGAGGATATCTGGCAGGTGTATCGGTAAGAAAAGTATTTCCACATTCTTAAAATTCTTACATTAAGGGGGTTTATTAAAAAAAATTAGAATCCTTGGAGGCTGAAGTTCATAATATTAATGCGATGATGGAGGAAAATATTAGAGCGTCGGTGTAGTCTATGTTTTCAGACATGCAAAGACAATTTCAGACTGCAGCTCCCACTCATCCACCTCCCCCTGAAGACCCCATTATTTATCCTCCACCTCCGAAAGTAGCTCCCACTCCCCCACCTTAGCCTGCAGACCCCATTTTTTATCCTACTCCTCCGTCGCAGCTTCCTACTAATTGCATGTTGTATTTTGATGATCCTCAACATCATATAGTAGCATATGTGTTGGTATATTGTATAGAAGATACAGTTAATCATCAACAATTTTAGGTAAAGAATCAGAGGGTCACTGTACAGGATATTATAGATAGATCAGCTCGAAACCCATTACCTATATATGATGTGGCGATAGTTGGAAATAGTATCATCCATTTTTTAATTTGGCCATCCAGACTTCTTCGACTCATTACCATAGAGGTATGAATGTTATATCTTTTATTTTATTTTCTTATTAAAGATGTTTTATCATTTGAAAACTAATATATTTTTCAATTTATTTTTATAGGAATACTTCAAAGGTAAAGAAATAATTTATAGACAAAAACAATGACAAATGGCTATGGCATCAGATACAAATTCTAGTAGTCTGGACAGATTGTCAATATATTCAAATTTTTTTGCGGGTCATTATGAGTTTCCAATGGATGATCATGTTTTTGGACATGAAAGAAGTGTGGGGATTATGAATACTGATATCATGGAGCTGGTTACTAGAGATATGTTGGGCATCAATTTGGTACAAATTTTTTCCATGTAAGTATTAACACCTTTTCTCCGCGTTATATTTATTAAAAATGTATTATTATGTCTGTTTTGTATTAGGTATCTTTATATAATTTGTGAGAGGAATGAGCTGACAGATGTATATGGATTCATGGACCCACAATTGATTTCCCCTAAATCATGTTCATTGGATGAGGAACAAATAATTATTTATATTTATGAAATAATTGAAAGGAATATAGTCACACAATGTTTGATGATGTTTTTTTGTGAGAGGTATGAAACACATCTCTCTCAAAGAGTTAATTATCATTTAACATAAAAAACCACTAACATTAAATTTCCTTTTATCAGTGATCATTGGATGTTAGGGGTTTTTTTCCAAGGGAGAAAGCAATTTATTGGATATGCTATGTCCATGATGATGTGCGGGAAAGTTTTAAGAATATATTGGAAAATAAAGTTTCAATTTTTCAATAGTTTTATATATTATAATGAATTTTAAATTTACCGCATTCTTATTATTTTCTAATAGGGCATGGGCCTAATTTCTAAAAAACAAAAAGAAAAGGAGTGTCAAGTTCAAATATATAAATGCAAAGGTAAATATCCATTTATAATTTGTACTTTTTGATTTATTAAATAAAAATATTATATTGAATTTACAGTAATTCAAAAATAATTGTCATGAAAAAGAATGCGTCATCGAATGTGGATATTATATGTTATGATTTATGTATGAAGTAATAACAACTGGGACAGTTTTGAATTTTCACCTGGTAAGATTTCCTCTTAAACTTTTACATAATATATCAATTTGATTTATTCATTATACATCAAAAATACTACCCTTTTCATTTGTAGATTTTTGATGACCCTATAACCTATACCACTGAAGACATTAAACACTTACAAGTAGAGTGGTAAAATTATTTTACAGTTTTGATTGAATTTTAGTTTTTTGTAATGTAAAATGTAATTTTGAATATTGTCATTGTAATTGAGTATTTGGTAGTCATTTAGGTTGGATTTAGTTTTTTTAAAGTTGATAGTGTCTGTTTTGAATGTTATATATGTGAATTTTTAATTTTCATCTACTTCATGTTTTTGTCTAATTATGATGGTTTTTCTGGTATGGATTCTGGTCTGGGGGGAGGGGTTCCAAGGCTGTGGGGGTGTTCAGTGGGGTTGGGGGTGTCCAGGTGTTTGGGAGGGCTGTCCAGTGGGGTGGGGGCAGTCCAGTGGGGTGGGAGGGATGTCCAGGGGTGTGGGAGGGTTGTCTATGGGTGTGGGAGGGTTGTCCAGGGGTGTGGAAGTGATGTCCAGGGGTGGGGGTAATCATGAGGGTGGGGGGTGGTCCAGGGGTGTTTCGGGCTGTCCAGGGGGTCAGGGCAGTCCATGGGTGTGGTGAGGGCTCCAATGGGGCGGGGGAGGGCTGTCCAGGGTGTGGGTGGGTATACATGAGGGTGGGGGGTTGTCTCAGGGTGTTTGGAGCTGTCCAGGGGGTTAGTGGCAGTCCAGGGGTGTGGTGGGGGCTATCAAGTGGGTTGCGGGGGTGAGGGGGTGTTATTCATGAGGGTGGGGGGGGGGGTTCCAATGGTGTTTGGGGTTGTCAAGGGGGTCGGTGGGAAATCCAGGGGTGTGGTGGGGGCTCCAATGTGGTGGGGGAGGGCTGTCCAGGGTGTGGGTGGGTATACATGAGGGTGGGGGGTTGTTACGGGGTGTTTGGATCTTTCCAAGTGGTCAGGGGGGCAGTCTAGGGGTGTGGTGGGGGCTGTCAAGTGGGGTGATGGGGCGAGGGGTGCTGCTTAGAAGGGTGGGGGGTTGTCCCGGGGTGTTTGGGGCTATCTAGGGGGTCGGGGGGCAGTCCAGGGTTGTGGTGGGGGATCCAATGGGGTGGTCAAGGTTGTCCAGGGTTTGGGGGGTATACAAGAGGGTGGGGGTTGTCCCGTGGTGTTTGGAGCTGTCTAGGGGGTCGGGGGAAGTCCAAGGGTGTGGTGGGTGCTGTCAAGTGGGGTGAGGAGGTGAGGGGGTGCTGTTCAAGAGGTTGGGGGTTGTCCGGGGTGTTTAGGGATGTCCAGGGGGTCAGGGGCAGTTCAGCGGTGTGGTGGGGGCTCCCATGGGGTGGGGGATATCAAGTGGGGTGAGGGGAGAGGGGGTGTTGTTCAGGAGGGTGGTGGGGTTTTCCATGGGTGTTCGGGGCTGTCTAGGGGGTTGGGGGGTAGTCCAGGGGAGTGGTGGGGTCTCCAATGGGGTGGGGGAGGGCTGTCTAGGGGGGTATACATGAGGGTTGGGGCTCCAATGTGGTACGAATTCTGGATTTGGTTTCTGGTTGTTTCGGAGGGAGAGCAGAGGACTGCATTCGTTTTTTTTAAAAGTTGTCTTCCACGTTAGTTATTTTATAACTGACGTGATAATGAAATTGGGAAGGGTTTGTGACGTCGGTTTTTTTAATAACTGATGTGATAAACACTTGTGACAAGGTTTATCACCTCAGTTATTAAATAGCCGACATGAAAAAAGACCTTGGAAATGGTTTATCATGGGGTTTATTAAATAACCATCATGATAAATGGCCTGTTAAATGGTTTATCACATCAGTTATTTTATAAAAGACTTGACACCCCCCCTAGACTGGTTTAGCACGTAGGTTATTATATAACCGACGTGTTAAACCCCCCTGCCACCCCCAGTTTATCACAAAGGTTATATAATAATCGACTTTATAAACCCCCCCTGTTTTTTCACATCGGTTATTAATTATCCGACATGATAAAAACTGATATGTTATGTTTTTTAAGTCGGTATTTAAATAACCGAGGTAAAAAAATTTATTTATAACATCATCTGTATTAACGTCGGCTAAAAACCGACATAAAAAATTTAAAATAACCGACGTAAATAGCATTTTCTGCACTATTTTAATGTGGTTATTATGATGTTATTCATTGGGAGATAAGAATATATTTATTTTCATATGTCATAGGAACATTGATGATGCATAATATGTTGAACACGTGAAAAAAGGTGAACTAATTCATGATATGCTTAAGTAGTAAACCTTGATTTAAGGGTAGGATAACATTATATAAAAAACATAGAATGGATTATTGAACTGTTATCCTTTATGCACCACTATTTATTAGTTTCATGAACTATATATATTGAATATATATTTTTTAGTAACATTTAGTGGTGGCAGACTAAGTTGTACTCAAACATTGCTCGGGCTTCCATTGGGTACTTGGGAATATTTCATGGTTAGAGGACCGAAAATCGAATAGATACATAAGCTTGAGATGTGAGTCCAATTCGGTATGTGCAAAGATGATGTCCTGGACTTGGAAACAGGATTGTTTTTTGGATTCTTTTCTTTGTATATCTTTTCAGGTTTTATTTCTACTTGGCACAGTATATTGGCATGCAAAATTTACTATTGATTATTGTTTGTATCTTGTTTAGGCAATTTCTGACTATGCATGTTTTTGGTTCTTTCCTGTTGATTCTAATATTTATACGGTGTTCTATTGTTTCCTACATTGGTAAAGTGGGTATAGTATCCCCACATGACCTATTATACCCTTTATACTACTTGGAAACATTTGGTGTAAGTGGAGGTAAGCGTGTGATCATATGATGAACTATCATGGGGCACTGATTTAGTGGCCACTGGGTTTGGGATGTAACAAAGTGTTATCATAGGAGTTTTTTTCTATATTATACTATATGGGGATGGTAGGAATGAGATTAATATAGTGTCAAAACATGGTAATGATCTCAGGTTAAGGACCAGCTATCCTATGGTTGGGGGAACACCAAAGTCACCCTGGGTGGTAATTGTTTTTCATTTTTTGTGTTGTGACATTTGATGATATCTATCCATGGAGTTATGGAAATGTGGTGTGATGTGACCGTCTTATTTATTTTTTAATGTGGCAGGACAAGCATGAGTTTGTATAATAATGGATTAGTCTAGGAACATATGTATATAAGTGAAATGTATCATAGTAGGCACACACACACATGGGACAAGTGTGTGGGACATGGAGAGTATGTATAATTTTATTTATTGGAAATGATGAAATATGGTAGTAATGAAATGGTAAAAATGTGTAAAAGTGGTAATAATATATCAAATAAGAAATAAATAATTCTTCATGATAAGGGAATTTTTGTGGGATAGAGGGGTCCAACTGAGTAGGGAAATTAAAATAGTCATGAAATGATGTAATGTTTGAGGTTTTTAACTATGTGATTTGGTTGCAAGTGTTCTCAATTAACATGGTGGGGTGACCAGGGGTAGTGTCTCGGTAGTGGTCAATAATTTTTTGGTATCGTATGGGAAATTTTTTCTTTTGGGCTAGAGATGAACCTTCCCATATATTTTTGATAAATATTTAGGGCATGTTTTCTAAAGATTCCATTTGGAATTGTAGAGAGATTCCACCATGAATATGAATGCTTGATGGGTGATATGAGGACATTTTTGAGAACTCTTCACCAAGTGGACGATCAAGAGAATGTGATGATTTAGGAATATAGAGAAGATATTTTACAAGATAACATTTCTGTTTTTATGCAAATAATGAAATGGGAAAATTTTTCAGGTTGGGCCAATTATTTTTTAGCAAACCATTGAGTTTCATATAAAGCACCCTCGAACCATTACTAGAGTGGGTTAGATTGAAGAAATAGAGATCTGGATAGAGTCAATTGATTTTATTCATCGCCATCTATAGAATCTTATTGATAAACGATTCATGTTAGTGGCCTATATACTAAGAGTCCAAGCAAAGAGCAGGTGGGACATCATGTTCCAAATAGAGTAGGCTGAAGGAATGATGTGGATGGATTATCAAGGGATGTTTTTTGAAAACATTAACCAATTAATGTTTATGTAAGACAAAGCTACATAAATTATGGTATTCATCCAATGGACAATGTCGTCAATGGACTACGCTAGTCATTTCACCAATTTGGGACACTTTGTTCCACCGTTGATAGGAGACGTGGGAGGTCTAGAGAAATGTTTCTAGAACAGTCTGAGACATGAGATCAGATCTCATGTGAACATTTAATTTCTGATAATGTTTTCGGATTTTGTAGATCAATTCCTCATTTCAATTGGAACCTGAATGGAGCATCAGGTTGTGAAATTGCAGTTCTAGTAGGTCGAGAATGTTGTGTGAATTATGATAGTCAAAAGCAATGTTTTGGAAACTTCTAATGGGGATGATGCTCAGAAAGTAAACAGAAGTGGGGACTAACCTATCATATGGTGACCATATATTCTGCTATTAGTGTGGTCATTCGGGGCACATGTGTGGCCAGTTTCCCCTACCCCTAGTCGATGGTGGTGCATTTTGTAGTCTAGTTCATGTGAGGAGGTTCTTTTGGAACTCACAGTTGTAGGAAAATGGGGGAAGCTGGAGGTGGATGTCAAGTGAATAAAGGGGGTCAGTTAACCCTTATCAGGTAGGCGGTTGGAGATCCACGGGTAATACTAGTAAAGGTAGTCAAAGAATAACTCTAGGGAGAGATCACCCATACCAACAGGGTCGTACAGTTCATTGTATTTATACCGGAGTCTAGGGTAGAAAGGTGGGTCATCATTAATCAGTTCAATCTATGTTTGATGGTGGTGGGGAAGGACCATCTACTATTCAAGTTAATGTTATCATAGATTACATGATCTCTTGTTCTTTTTTAGATACATGTGCTACATATTATTTTATTTCACCACACTTCATAGTTGTGTTGGTCTTTACCATGGAGATATATTGTGGAGAAATGACAATAGAAAATATATTTGGATTAATAGTTGATGATATTAGGTATTGTAAGGGTGTTCTTTGGATGATGTTGGATAAAATTCACTGTGGGATTGTTTTTATCTAGATATGTCTTGTTTTGACCTATTCCTTTGAATTGATTTATTAGTGCTGTATCAAGGCCATTCTGACATTTATCGATGTCGGGTAACAATCACATCTTTTGATGGGTATACTTATGTCATTATTGGTGAGAGGGATGTTTGAGAAGGCCATGCGAGGCCATTTTATAATCGGTTGGGACAGCTCATGGCCAATGTTTCATTCCTTGTTCTTGATAATAGATGTGTGAATTAACATTTTTCCCAAATATTGTGGATCTGTTCAAGGATGGGTTTCCTCAGGGATTCTCATGGATACCAAATTATATAAATGTCATATTTATGATTGAGTCCCTACCATGAGCAAAGCCAGATTACGTTTTTCCACCCTTAATTTCCACAATAGTGAACCAAGAACGTAAGGATCAGTAAGAGGAGTTGGAGTCTACGGATTTTATTTATCCTAATACAGCACGCTAGTGATTTCATGACCTATTTGATAATATGGGTAATGGATCACTGTGGTTATGTGTTGATTACACAATGATTAACCAAATAACCTTATGAAATGATACCCACTTCATAGAATCGATGACCTATTTCAATAGCTCAGAGGCACCTCTATGTTTTCTACAATCGATTTGAAATTGAGATACCATCATTTGAAGCTGAGAACTTCTGATGTAACTCAAGCAACTTTTCAATGGAGTTATAGGTCATATGAATTTTTTGTGATGTGGTTTGGGTTGACCAATGTGTTATATTTGTTCTTGGATATTATGAACTATATATTTCACCCATAATTGGATCAGTTTGTGGTTGTCTTTGTTAATTAAATTTTGGTGTGCTTTAGAAGTCATGACGATATTTCAAATCCCCTATACATCGTCAAGTGTAAAATAAGAGATCATTGCCTTTACACCATGAAAACAAAATTTTAGTTTTCGATTGATAATGTTCACTTTTTGGGAAACATTATTTTTGAGTTAGGTGTGACAATGGATCGAGAGATAGTGTATGTTGTGGTTTCTTGGGATCATCCCAACAACAACACTTATATTTAGAGATTTCTTGGTTTATAAGGTTATTATTGTACGATAATTAGTGATTTCTCTTGTTTTCTAGTACCACTCTCATGTTTATACCTTACGGGGTTGATGTTTGAATGGTCAGAGGCTTGTGAGAATTATTTTCAAGAGATTAAGAAGTGGATTACCACCACAATTATTTTTATCATACCTGATCTATGTAAGAGGTACACCTTCTTCATTAAGGTATCAGGTGTGGGACTTGGGTTGTGCGGATACAAGATGATATGGTAATAGATTATGCATCAACATAGTTGATATTAAATGAGGGAAATAATACTACTCACGAACATTAACAAGCTATTATGGTTTATACCATTATGTTTTTGTGTAATTACCTATTAGGAGAATCGTTCACATTGTTTTCCAATGATAAAAGTCTCAAGTACATTTTCTCTCATCAAATTTTGAATCAATGACATTAATGGTGGGATGAGTACTTGTAATCTGTTAATTTTGAGTTGGTCTATACACCAGGGAAAAAGAATAGTGTTTCTAATTCATTATGTCAGAATACTCAAAATAAGATGGTTTTTGAATCCTATTCAGAGAGGGAGATGATGGTTTTTTTCATAGATGTGTTTGGATGTACAAGATTGGCAGGGGAGAATGTTTCTCGCATCATTAGCAGTTGAATCTATGCTTTTGAACTGGGTCATGTGGAGTTAGTTGGTCGATCGACAATGTTTTGCAATGGAGGAAGGTATTAATGGTGTGGATAAGCCACATAGTTTTCATTTTTATGCTGATGGAGTTTCTTTTGTTCATGGCAATGTTTGGTGCGGACATGTATACAAAATGAGTGGATGTGCATGTTTCATGCATCAAAGTGGGAAGTACACCCTAGCGTGACTAAGACATACTAAGAACCTCTCAGGTAGTATTGTTGGCTGGGAATGAAGAGAGATTTTATGGGTTTATGGTGCAATTACATACCAGTCATCACCATACATGTGGTTTTTTGTAGTCATTTCTTATTCTAGAGTGGAGGTGGAAAAACATAATGAGGTATTTTGTATTTTTTTCTAATTAGGATGCCTTAAAAGAATGATTTTATATGGGTAACTGTGGATCAAAATCCAAAAGTATATAATTTCTTTATGATCCTAGAGACTTATATAGTGGACAATTTTGGTGATGTATATGTTCGAGATACAATATACTATCAGGGTTTTCTAAAAACCATACTCTCAAATCATGAGATAGGTTTCATATTACACATCTAAAAGGTATTAAAGAATGTATTTTGTACCCTGCTATCTTTTAGATTATATTACCACCCACAGACTGAAGAGCATTCAGAAAATACAATCCATGTATGATAAGACATGATGAGAGCTTGTGTTCTAGATATTGATGGTTTGTGGGAAACACACTTTTGAGACATGAGTCTTTAAAAAACAATTGTTTTCATGATATTATTCAGATTCCTCCTTTTGAGTCACTCTACGGGAGACCATGTTTATTTTTGTTGTCTATGTTAGAGGATAGGGAATATTAACTGTTATAAACAATTCTTGTAAAAAATATGACATCGAACATTTGATAGGATCAAAAGTTCATGGATAGGTCTTATAGTAGAATATTTTCATATTCATATTGGTGTCGTGGACATCCTTCGTTCAGGGTGAGTTATAATATATTTCTTCGTGTTTTGATATGGTTGTTTAACCATCAAATACAGAAACATGGCATATTGGCGCCTAGGTATGTATGTCGATTCGATTTGTGGAGTGGATCAGACGGGTTGCTTAAAATTAGATCTTCTATAATGTTATAGTGGGATTCTTGATGTTTTTCATGATTCACAACTTCAGTAGTACCATCCAGACCCATCTCTTATGTTAAACATTCATGATGATGAGATTGAGCCGGATATATCATTTTTAGAGAATCCAGTTCATATAGTGGATCATAGTGAGAAAATTTTGTAGGGAATGGTTATAATATTGGTTCATGTTCTATGTAAGAATGGAAACATTCAAGAAGAGACCTGGGAGAGAGAATCAAATATACGGGTATAGTGTACCGATCTCTTTTTTTTTGATGATTAATGAAACACGGGAAGTACGGCTTAAGGAGGATCCATCCTAAGGTGCAGAGTATATACGATCCTAGATTCCTCCATAAGGTATGTTTTGTTATATTTATGTTTAAGTGCCTTATTTTAATTAACAAGTGTTTCTCATATTCAAATAGAGTATTGAGAGGTGATTCAAGGGATCGGACACGAAATTGGGGGGAAATGGTGTTTTCTAGTCATGTTGTAGGGCTTCCATATGAATAGTGGATACCATACCAAAAATCCATCTTACCATTAGAGGGAATTTTTTGAATAGTATAATCCATACCGATAGTAAAACTATGCGGGTAAAACATTTGACCTAGTAAAATTGAAAAATTTACAAAAATACCATTACATGATATTTATATTACAATCAGGATTTCCCCCTTTTATACTCCCTTAAACCCTAGAAATTATCCTATATTCCATGATATTTTATGAAGTTATTATATTTCAATAGTAGGCTATTTGGATTTACACCAATTATTGGTTGATGATCTGGGTAAGTCTAATATCTTCCTTGATTCTCCTTTTTGTTTAGGGTTTCCATTTCATACCCATCAATGTATGAAGCTATAAAACATTTTTTATGTGAGATTTAGGGTAAATAATTAAAGGTTATTTAGATCAGGATATAAGGCCTCAATTAAAAGTGTGTTTCCCAATGGATTTAAGTTAAGTGGTCTATAAATTATATCCAATTGTTTATATTTAGATTTTTTCATGTAGGATCTTATTATTGTTCTCATATTGATGTGGTCTTGGATTCATTGGTATGATGTAGAATATTGAGTGTCCAAATAATCAAATGATTCCATCATGATTCGTACGGGAAGCAAGGAGGATACCATTATTATTTTAGGGCTACATATGGGGTGATCATACACTTCTAAATGGGTTATCAAAAATTTAATGTAAAAAATTGACCCATGCTAATGTAGAGCCTTAGTGAATGCGTGAATTGGTTTATGTAAGGAGTTAGGATAGATTTTAGTTATTTCTGATTAACGTTCTTAAAGGATAACGGGGTTTTATAGGGAATGTAAATGTGTAAAATTGGACTGATGGGAATATCAAAAGGAATAGTGATTACACTTGAATTTTCATAGTGAGATAGGAATTGAGAAATATGAATTTGGGGTTTATTTGTTAAGTGTTTTAAATAATTAGTGTCTTAATGGATTTTGTAATAATGATAAATTACCATTTATTGATATTTTTATGATGTTTCTAATGATATTGGATATGCATTGTTGGAATGTGGTTACTTATGGATGTTGGTATTTAGAATGTGCACATGGCTAGGAAGACTGTGGTATAGGCATGAGGTTATACACCCATGGGTCCAGTTTGACAAAGGTTCTAAGCTCTACCCTTTAAATTCAAGGGTTAGAGAAGAGGACAATGTTCTATTACCCTAATGTTTTCATTCCACCCATACTGAGGCTTCATGGTGACAATAATGTGGTTTTTATGTTATGATTCCTTGATACATATGACCAGATTTATTCCCATATTCTATTGGTTCATTTATCATCCCTAATCCACTAAAAAAATGAAAAAGGGTAAACTAAACCTGATGATATAACATAATGAACTTGGATTTTAGGGTAACATAACATAGAGGTTAAGGAACCCTAGAACACCTTGAGAGGGGATGGGTGAGTCAAGGTGTCAACTTTTTCGTTTAAACTCAATGATCTTGTTCCTATATTGGTAGGAACCTGTAAATCATGTCTCAAGAGGATATGCAGAAAATAAACAATCACATGGAAAACAACGAAACACCAATTATACTATGTTCACCCCTGAGGGCTATGTCCAAGGATCATATGCCGAAAGTGTGTCAGTCATACAAAAACCACTAATCGTCACTATTTTTGGATTACAAGTGTTTAGCACAGTCTATATGTTCTAGGAATACTTCCTTTACAAGGTTTTTGGGATTGCACACTTTGTCTCTATGTTCACTTATACTGACTACCCCTTGCTCACTGCTTTGGAAAAATATTCAATAAGTTTATCAACTGGAAGGTCGTATCATTAATTTAAAATCAATACAAGAATTCTCAGTTGTACATGGATGCTCTATAAAAGCCTCATAATCAAGAAAAAGTGTAATTTATTTTCCTATACACTGATATGTTATGATGATTAATTTTTCAAACTGATTTGGAAAATTCGATGATTCATTGGGTGTTATGTGTACCACTGCTCTTTCTGCGTGCCACAATTGTTTTCAAGTTCCATCATGCTCCTCTATCTACCATCCATCACCTACGCGAACTATGCTACTCCACATTCCGCCTTTCTTCATGTACTACTCCACAGCTCCCCATACCGACCTGCTCAATGTACTACCAGGCTCCACCGTGTATTGCGAGAGCTATCTATGCACTATATTTCACATAATGTTTCCATATGAGGATGATTCTATCAGCATACCATCTTCTCCACCTTGTACAAATTCATACCTTACCTAATTTCTTCCCAAAATTTTAATCTCCAATATCCTTTTTTAACAAGGGGGATTACTGTTCCTTAAATAGTCATGTAACTCTACAAATTTTGGTAATCTGATGTACCCAAATATTCAATGTGGGAAAATATATAATGTAACCTCCATTCATATTTTGTCAGGCTCTCCCACGTTACACTATTATTTTGCGAAATTCAACAATCCTACCAAACTTCAATATCCCTCATACCACATTTCTTCACCGCATACCGTCTTTGGAAACAATTTTTTGTTTCCCCTTCAGCAGTCCGCATATCACGTTCCTTCACTATGTACCGTTACTGCAAACTATTATTATTTCCATGCACCTCTCTTTGCACCCCTCTACTCTCCTCTCCACACACAAAAACATACACTGCTCCATGTACCACACTTTCTTCATGGAATGCGGCCACAAACCATTCCTGAAACATGGTATGTGGTACTTGTTCCATGGTACAAGGTTCTATTATTTATCTTTTTTTCTTTGTCATTTAGAAAACCATTCATTCCTATTTTAAAACCCATTGTTTTCCAACACCAAACACACAATTTTGAGGCCCAAAAGATTTTCAAAACACTAAGAAACTACACCACATTCAATACTCTATTCAGCCTTAAACGTATGCCCTCATTCCTTGAAAACGCCATATTCTTCCATGTATATATTGAAAACAACAAAAACCAATCTACATTACTAGAATTTAATAGACATGGTCCCAACAATCTCCCCCTTTGGGATTTTTGGAAATCTCCAGATAAATTCACTGATACGCTATCAATGATCAAAACATGACCCATTATGAAACAAATCAACTATCATTCTAAGCATACTTGAGCAGTGCTCAATGTAGACAATAAGAGAGATGAAATTAATTGAGTTCCCAATGATCCTTCTTCATCCTGAACATCCTTGAATTTATCTAGTCTACCCCATTGTTAATAAAACAAAAAAATAGTTTTTTAAACCTTGTTGAGCTCATAATATACTCCCCATGGATTCTATCTCTCCCATAAACCTGAAACACATTAAAAAATAGATTAACACTATTAAAATAGTTGGGGATAAGGGAATTTCGTAACCTCCTTATGCACATTGAGGTGGATGAGCACTGAGGTTGAACTGATGTTTATCAGACACTACCACTAACAGTGTCTTGGACATAATGTCAGGCACTTGGTCATTAGTTCCCACATTGTCTATTTTGATCAAAC
Organism: Viscum album; assembly: GCA_963277665.1. Classification (NCBI taxonomy): domain Eukaryota; kingdom Viridiplantae; phylum Streptophyta; class Magnoliopsida; order Santalales; family Viscaceae; genus Viscum; species Viscum album. The sequence goes on from OY728136.1 coordinate 1,884,337,350, forward strand.
CTTGTGCAAATTTTTCCTTGATGATGTGATATATGATCTCAATATGTTTCATAGAATAATGATTAATAGGATTATTCATAAGATCAATTGTGATCTTGTTATCATAGTAAATCACAATTGGTTGTTTCTCCTCATTACCTATGTCCGTCATATACTACTTCATACAAAGTAACTGAGTGTAAGCCTTGGTAGCAGATATATATTCATCTATGACAGTACTAAGAGAAGTAAATTACTATTTTTTTCATTACTATCACACACATTTCATCCACATATATAATGATCAACCACTGGTAGACATTCAATCCACTACATCTCCATCCCAATCAGCATCAGAAAAAATAGGGAACTCATCACCTCTTCCTACAACAATGAATATCCCTTAATTCTGTTTACCTTGACTGTATCTCATGATTCATTTCACTACTGCCATATATTATTCCTTCATATTACTCTAAAAACAAGCAACAAGAAAGTTGTAAAGACAATATCTGGCCGTGTCGCCCTCAGGTACAGTATGATACCAATGATTCTTCTATACATGGTGGGATCAATAGAATCCATGTACCCATTCTTCCCAAGCTTTCTTCCAACCTGAACTGTAGATGACATTGTTTTGGAATCATTAATATTTGATTTCTTTAGCATACCTCTTGTATTATATTACCAAGAAATGAAAGTGTAATCTTTATTCTAAATCACCAACAACCCAAAAATGTATGTGAGTTCACCAATCATGGAAATTTCAAATTCTTATTTCATGTGATTGGAAAATTCATCCACTAATCCATGCCTACGTGAATCAAAAATAATATCATACACATATACCAATACCATGAAGTGATCCTTTTGTGAATTTATCACATTGATATTGTGATCCACTCCCCTCTTTTAAACTCATTCTTTCTTATATAAGTGTCCAACAGTGAGTACCACACATGTGGTGCTTTATTCAGGACATAAAAGGAATTATTTAATTAGAAAAAATTCAATTTAAAATTTCCAAGAAAGAAATCTATGGGTTGTTTAATATAGGCTTATTCTTCTAAAATTAATTTTAATAACGTTGTCCTGACATCCATTTGATACACATAGAATCCTTTTTGGATTTCCATGTCAAGAAATAGCCTGATTTACTATAGTCTTGCTATGGGAAAAAATATTTCATCAAAATCAACATTTTCCATTTGATAATATCCATTATAGACCATTCATGCCTTATTTCCTATCACATTTACATTCTCATCAAATGTGTTGTTAAAAATACACATTGTACCAATCACATAGTGACATTCAAATCATTTGACCAGATCCCAAGTCTAATTTTTGTCAATCTGATCTAAATCTTCATTCATTTACATATCCCATGACTCATCCTTTTTCACCTCATCAAATAGTGATGGATTCAAAACTAATTAAAATGCATAATGTGCATTATTCCTCATTATCCCTTTCTGAATAGGTGCATTCTGATCCCTAGTAATTTTGGATTGATCAATATCTTATCTTCAATTTCACCTTTGTGGTTCAACATAATTCTGTCCAGCTATGGATTCCTCTTCTGATTCTTCTTCAGAGTCAACAACATGATGAGACTATTTATATGTTTTCATGCCTTCTTCTACCATTGTATTTACATTTTTTCTATGTAAACATCCTTACTCATTATCTATCACATCAACATAATAATTCCATGATGCATTCATGTTTTTATTTTCCATGATCTTAAAATCACTATATTCTCCAATTCTTCCCATGTTCTTATTGAACATTTGTAAGCTTTGTTGTACATTGAGTATCTGAGAAATATTACTTAATCTTTATTGAATCCATAATTCCCTTGATTCCAATATTTGTTTCGGATAAAACATTTTCTTGTGAAAACAAATTTCAATGAGGGATTCTTTCCATTAAAAAATTCATAGCGTGTCTTTATCTCACCCGTATGAATCCCAGTTAAATTATGAATATACACTACCACTTGTGCTGCTTCTTTCCATTAAAGTAAAGGAATATAACTCTCGATCATCATAGTTCTGGCCATGTTGTTTACCTATCAATTCTTGTGCTCTACAACTCCATTTTATGGTGGAATTCTCACAGTCGTCACCTCATGTTTTATCCCATGCCTCACTAGGTAATTTTAAAATTCTATTGATGTTTATTCCCCTCAATTGTCAGACCGCAGGACTTTGATCATTTTCTCAAGTATCATTCTCGGCTATTCGATGATAGGATTTCATGCAATCAAGAACATGTTACTTCCTATGTATCGCGATCACATATACCACAATTTTGTAATCATCTACAAAAAGAACAATGTACCATTCTCCATGTGTTCCAGCAAGATTAATTGGCCCATATACATCTGTATAGATGAGGTCAAGTAGATTTGATGCTCTTGTCTTCTTGGACCAGTAGGAAATGCAGACCGGTTTCTCTTACATGCATGCACCGCATAAATTTTTTTCGTTCACACTTTAGCTTATGTATATCAATGACTATCTTCATCTTAGATATATTTTCCTTGTCATTCTAATTGATGATCTCCAATCTTAGATGTCGTAAGATGATTTCCTCTTGAACTTCTGCGTAGAAATTGTTTTCTTTTATGTCATCATTATATAAGTTTCCATATGTTCTACAACCATTCATGAGAGAATTTGCAGAATTTCCTTTTATAGTTCAACCATTCTGATGGAATATCACAAGAAGGCCTGATTTATAGAGTTGACTCAAACTATGAATATTGTGACATAGACCATTCACATAAAGGACATAAGTTTTCTTCATCTCTCCATTACCTAGCTCAATACTTCCACTGCCTTTTATCTTCAAAGAACCATCGTCACCGAACCTCACTATTCCATTGCCTTTTTTATTGACATTCGTTAATAGGTATGCATTACCCGTCATATGGGATGAACGTATGCTATGAAGAATCCAAGTGATTTTTTTTATTTTTAGTTTTAGGAGATACTTTGGAAAAATTTGAATTTCCCATTTCCATATTTTCAATCTATAAGATATTGAATTTAGAGTAGGACGCTGATGGACATTCAATTTTCTCTTTCATTTTCATGGGTTCATCATATTCCAATTATTCTTCTAGAGGATCAAAAAAAATTTAAATAGAAACACCATCTTATTGATGTGTATGGACTCATCTCTGAGCATTGAAAAAATATCTCTTATCATACATCTTCCAGCAATACTAAGCCTTATGGCCAACATTGGAAGACTGAAAAAATATCCGTAGAACATTTTTCATAAATAAGAAGTATCTTATGAACATTTTATCTTTTATTGAACTCATAAATCTTCCACAATCATATATATCCTCGCATATTCATAGTATGAAATGATAGGGATCAGATAGTCACAAAACTAACACATCCTCAAATTAAATGTGTTATCATTTCTATTTCTCATCATGCCTTGTTCGTCAAGAAAATAGTTTGACTGACTATCATTCTTATAGAATCGAGGATAATGCTTAGTTCTCCTTTTAGTTTCATTTATGGGTTTCTTTTTTAGCACCTATAGTGTCTTTTCAACATGATAATCTTTCACCTTGCCTTAATTCTGGTTCATTTTATTTATAACATTTTACATTTGGGAATCACATCTAATTCCCACTGTTTCTCTTAAATGTGAGTCATTGATCAGTCAAATCCTTTTCAACTCAATCAGAAACACATTTTTCTCTCTTGAGTAGCAAAATATCCAAGAACCTTCCAAACTGTATTTTCTTTATTGTTTCTTTTGAAATTGAATCTTTTTTAGTTTACTTCTAGAGTAACAACTTATTCATAGAGTCCATCAGCGGCCTTGTACTTCTCCTCGAGTCTTGAGTTATGGTCATTAATGACCATTTATTGTTCATCAATTATGAGTTTTAGTTCCACAACATCATTAGTGCTTTCAAGGATTGAGGATTGACCATTCACCAGTTCTTCCAGTCATTCAACTTCCACTTCAAGCTGATTAATATATTCTGATGATTCCACCACCATTGTTTTCCACTTATTAAATCTATTAAATTTAATCACAATCCTAGAAAAGAATATTAAGTTGTAAATTGTGATCGTCATTAGTATTCAACTGATAATCTCTAGAATTATCTATCAATAGTTCTGACCTTTCAATGGTAGCCATAATAGAGGCATGGTTTCCATTATTAAATTCAGGTTCATCTTCATCGCATAATTCATTATCGTCATCTTCCACCTCAACTAAAAAACATTTTTTTTCAGTACATTCATTTAAAATGTGATATTTCCCTTTTTGAAGAATCTTTTCCGATGCTTCACTAATGGAAAAATGACCTATACCCACAGTTTTGGGAACCATGGGCTGGAAAGGCGTTGGTATAGGGGTCTCAACCTATACCATTAGTTTTTCTAAACTATGGGTATATAATTTTCAAAGCGTAGAGCACGCTGTCCTAGGTGTCACACAACAGTCCCCACGGTTTTCAAACCATGGGGTATTAAAATTTTAAAAATTGTGCGCTGTAGGGGTTTGAACCCGAACCTCACGAACCACCTCACGGTTGGGCCTGACCAACTGACCAACGTAGCTATAAGTTTTTTTTGTTATATATACATATATCTACCTATATATATTAATAAAATCTATAAGAGGTATAAAAATTGGGGGAAGCGGGGTTCGAACCCAGGTCACCCAATACGCCTTCCTGCGCACCTGCACAAAGGACCAACTGACCTGCCATTTTTATTTGTTATATATATATATATATGTATGTAGAGGTATATATGTTAATATAATGGGTGTTTCGAAAAATGAAAACCGCGGAATTCGAACACGCAACCTACACCAGACGTGATGAACGGTTTACCAACCGAGCTACTGAATTTTTGAAATTATATATTTTTATTTACATAAATATATTAATCAAAACCGTGAATAAATACCTCTTTGAAAAAAAAATTTCATGTCCCGCCTGATTTTTTTTTCTTGGCGTAATGCGGGAATGATATACCCACGATTTTGCAAAACCGTGGGTATATGACTTAAAAGAAAAAAGCCCAATACCCACGGTTTTGATGAACCGTCAGTATAGGTCATCGAAAAATACCCTATACCCCCAGTCCTCTCCAAAACTGTGGGTATAGGTCTTAAAATAGAACTATACCCACAGTTTTGGGAACAACCGTGGGTATAGGTGGCCTATACCTACAGTTTTCGAAAACCGTGGGTATAGGTTCACATACTATCCCTATACCCACGGTTTTTTGAAAAACCATGGGTATAGACCTATTTTCCAGTAGTGATTCTTAGTGTTTCCAACTTCTCTTTTTTCATCAACAAATTTTATTATGCACAGAGAGGAAATGTGCCTAACTCTTCTACAGAAAAACCTAGCCAGAGGTAGATTGCCTTCAAATTTCATCGTTCCTTTGTTGAGATTCATGGAAATGAGAGAATTAGTTTTGTTTTCCTCATCATAGGCATCACTACTATCTCCTTAATCTTTTAGTTTGTCCATGGATTTGAATGCTATTTCCTTTCTCACACGAGTTGTAGCTTCTACTAGTTTGACTATCATTTCATATTCCATTTCATTGCTTAGAAGTTCATCCACTGAGAGATTGGAGAGATCTCTTTCCTCAAGGGATGGCACCTTTTTATTGTAAAGGGGTGGAATTATTCTCAATATTTTCTTTACTATGTCAATTTCATTGATTTATTTTCCCAAACCTCGAATTTCTCCTACAACACATGTAATTCAATTTAATTAGGAGTCTGTATTCTCATCAAGATGCATATTTATATCATCTGACATGTTGTGTAGAACTTGATGTTTTTTTACCTTCACTTTTCTATATCCTTCGTAAATATTTTATAGTTTATCCCACATTGACTTGGGAGAGGTGAAACTCATAACCATTAGATAAATATAATAAAAAGGGCTGCAGTGAGAGTATTTTGTGTTTTTTCATCAACATCAAGAAATTTCCTATCAGTTGCATTAATTTATAGTCCATTGGGATCAGTGACTTGTATTTCCTGTAGGTAGAAAATAATACTTCCATTCCAAAATATCATAGGAGGGATCTCATCATATTTTTTCATATTTGAAAATTACTTCCATCGAATAGGGGAACTCTACTAAGGTATACTAGATTCTCCATGATAGATGAAGATAGTTTCAACACCAGCAACCTACCTCTGATATAATTAAAGGACTCCTTTAACACCCATAGAGGGGAGGGGTGAATCTGGGTGTCAAATTATTCTTTTAATCTAATAGATCTTGTTATGATTTTGGTAGGATCCTATTAAACTTGTCTGAAGAGGATGTGAATAAAATAAATGATTATATGAAAAATAGAGACACAAAAATTTTACTTGATTCACCACTAAGGGATACATCTTAAGAGCATACGCTAAAGTGTGTCAGTCATATTAAAACCACTATTCTTCACAAGTTCTGGATTATAAGTGTTTGAAACAGTGACACAGGGATTGGCACACTTCCTTTATAAGGGTTTTTGGATTTCACACTACGTCCCGTGGAACACAACAGATCACTCAACCTTTCCCCTACCATGGGAGAATCATTACTCGGTTTAATTACTAAAATGTCTCCTCAATGATTTAGAATTAATTCATGCATCCTCATTTGTATTTGGATGCTCTATTGATGTCTTATAATCATGAACATATGTAATTTATTTTCCCCTACACTAATATGTTATGGAGATTAATTTAAAGAACTTATTTGGGAAATTTTAGGCTTCCTTGGGTTTTCCACGTTTTAATGTTGTTTCTCCATACCACAATTGTTTCAATAAACTATCCACATCCTCCGCGTACTTCGCTGCTCTGTATTCCTCCCTTCACCGTGTACTTCTCCCCACCCCGGTCATTTTCCTGCTCCACATACTACTATGATCCATCATGTACTGTGATAGCTACCTGTGTGAACCACACTCTCTGCCGCGTAAATTTTCATTACGCAGATGATTATATCTATGTACCATCTTCTCCACCTTGTACCACTTGGGATATTACCAAATTTCTTCCCAAAATATTAATCTCCAATATACTCTCTTAAAAAATGGGATTAATTTTCCATAAATAGGTTTGTAACTTGGAAATTTTTGTTAATCTGATTTACCCAAATTTTCATTGTAGAAGAATTTGTAAACTGAACACCATTCGCATACCATTAGGCTCCACTGCACGCTGATTCTATTTTTTGAACTAGAAAAAACCTTCCAAACATTAATATACCGCGAACAACATATCTTCATCACGTAACTTTACTAAAAATTATTTTTTATTTCTTCCTTAAGCATTCTCCATATCGCATGCCTTCACCGGGTACCGTTACTTCCAACTAATTTCATTTTCGCACACCACTACACACACTAAAACATGCACCACAATGCCCACCACTCTGTATAACACTCCCACTGCCTAGAAAGTGGTTGTGAATGATTCTAGGAATATGGTACTCAGTCCATGTTCCATGGTACATGGTTACCTTCATTTTCCGATTTTATTTGTATTTTTTCATACCATATAATCCTATTTGAAAACCATTTTTTACTAACAGAAAATCCCAGATTTTGAGTCCCAAAAACATAGAAAAAAATGGGAAACTGCACCACCTATAATAGTGCATTCAAATTCAAATGTGTGACCTCATTGTTTGCAAACTCCCTAGTCATCCATATGCTGATTGATAAAAGAACACAAACCAAAATCCATTACTAACAATGAACAGCCTTGGTTCCGACAAGATGAAGATAATATTGAATGGATTATAGATATTTTATCCTTTAAATTCCATTATTTATCACATTCATGCACTATCAAATTGGACTGGATATTTTATTGATGCCATTGGTGGGGGCATACTGAATTTTAATCACACTATGAATGGGCCATCATTAGGTACCCGATTAGATTCTATGGTTATAGTCAAAATAGCGGGAGGGTCCTTATACATGAGAAGTTATTAGGGTTTGTTATTTACATTTATGATGTCTATGACATGGAGCTAGTATGTTTTTGGGGATTTAATTTTTTTTCCTCTTTTCTGGTTTATATTCACGTGGCAATGTATCATAGAATGACATATTTACTGTTTCTTTTGGATTGTTTCTCATTTAGAAAATGTTTGACTATGAATTTTATTTTTTGTTCCCAATTATTTCTAATATTTATATTGTGTTACGTCATGGATTACATTGGTTAATAGGGTATCGTCTTCCCATGTGACCTATTAGACCCTCGCTACAAGTTAGCAACCACTGGCATATGGGATGGAGCACCTGGGGTTATGTGACGACACAACGCGGGGCACAAATTTAGTAGAAGTCCGGTTAAGGATGTTACATTCTACAACTGGTAACAACTATAGTGATGAGGAATGATATGAAAAGGTATATGATGTGTTTAGGAGAGACAGTCTTGCAGCGATGTGATGGGTTGTGACGCAATCAGTTAATTGAACGGTTAATCAAATAGAACATATTGCTGCAAATGTGAATGTATGTGAGTTGGGTGAGGGGTGGTTATCCATGTGGTTATTATGGCCTCCATGATGTGAACATTATAGTGTCTAAATGATGACTGATGAAGGATTTGGAACAGATACATCAACATCGATAGGGGAATGACGCTACATTAGGACAATGTTTGTAAGGACCATTTATTTTTATCATTGAAACATAACTTCTTGTAAATATTCTATTTAGTACAAATCAAATAAAATCACATATATAACACAAAAATCATTACAAATAAATTATTAATGAAATTAGTGGATTTTATGAAAGTATGTATCCTAACCTAAGGGAATAGTTACTGAATGTTTGAAAATGTAATGTGACCATTAAGAATAGTAACCCATATAATAGAATAGTTAAGCATTTATGAATTTAAAAAAAATATTTTGGAATATAAAAAACGAAAATATGATATATTTATATTACTGAATAAGTAAATAATATATTTACCAATGATAAATTAAGTATTAATATTTCAATGAAACAATATGTTTATTAAAAACATTATAAATTATATAATTATTTAAATGAAAATTCATTATCATATAATAGATTCATAAATAAATATATTTTTTATTATGATTATAATATAATTTTATGGTACCTTAATTATTTTTCGAATGTGTTATAAAATTAGTTAATATTATGAAATTTGTATTTTTCAAATAAATAAGGAATTTAAATAAAAATTATAATTCACATATTTAAAAAAATATTATAAAAAAAGATTTCATTTTTGAATTAAAAAAGATGAAAATGGTTAGGGTTAATTTTTTTAAATTATATAAAATTTTACATTTTGTTGTAAATAGTAAAAATATGGTAATTTTCTATATAAGCTAAATACATGAATTATTGAGTTAAAGAGGATGTATGGATATTTTAGGAATAATTAGTTTAAAATAACATGCACTATTTGTTTTATTTAGTCCTAGGAATCAACACTCTTCATTTTATTGATCCAAAATAATTAAAATTTGAATAAAATAATAAAATAAAAAACCCTCTCCTCCACTATAAATACCACCGCCACCAAATATTCTCATCACAACTCAAATGTCAGGATGTGTGCACATAGTCTACTCAATCCCCTTCCATGTAGATTCCCCATGTACGAGTGGCTATTGTCTTAAAGAAAAGGCCAAACTAAAGTGTCTCAAGGAGGTTCTCCGGGATAAGGAATTCAAGAGTTAAATTCCTCTTTCATTATTATTTATTCTATCTTCATTTTCATTTACATTCCACTCCTCACCTACCCTTATACATGTGATATGATAATTTAGTTATCTTTTATATGTTGGAATTTTATTTTCATGTAACAAAACACATTAACTTCTATTCCCCTACCTTTTTTGATCTAAAAAAAATATCATCCGTGATGTTTTGATTTTTCACATTCATGGATGCTAAGTTTTCACATTAAATTACCACCTTCATGGATGTTCATAAAACCATTTTTATTGTTAAAAATTATAATATATGAATTACATCTTACTTTATTTCATGTAACATGTATGTATACATAATATAAATTAATAAAACACAACTAGTTCTTGATGATCGAAAGGATACCAAAATAATATAAACTATAATCATTAACATTTTAACTAATGATTCATCCTTAAATATAAAAATTGATATATTATATAATTTAATATTCTATATTTCCATTACTACAATTTAATTTCAATCACGGAATAATATTCTCATTTTACAAGATTTTTCATACATAAATTTTTGTAAACCAATCATGAAAATAAAGGAATCAAACACTCCAAGAATGAGGAAATTTTATCTTATAACTCATCATTACAGCCATAAATAAACATTAATGACGTTATAAAAAATAAAATCCATGAATAAAAGGTTATAAATCAATTACATACTATATTAATGTTGATTATACTTTTCATTAAGTTAATGTCGAGAACATTGTCAGACATATGTTAAGGGATTCATTCCAAACATCAATTTTTTCCGCAGGGTTATATTTTATCACACTTTAACCCAATTTAATTTTTATTTAAATTTATATATATCCTAAATATTTTGATAATATGATCCGAACTCATGATACCATATCATAAAATACATATTTTTTTAGAAATACATGTTTTATATGGATCCCTTCTCAATTATTATAGATAAGAATTCCTAGTCAAAGGGGACATCTTATATCCAAACATATTTCCAGGTTCCATCAATAATATAGTTTTAGTAGCCGTTATTTTTATAATATCACAAAATTTGTCCTTAAAAAAACATCTTTTCATTTCTTGTCTTGTAGAATCAATTACTCATTTTCTATTTTATGGGATCATTATAATTTCTCTTAGACCACACTTAAGTGGACAATTTATAATAATTCATAGATAATATTCTTACAAGTCTTCAGTTCAGTTGGATATATTTTATAATTAAATATTTCTATTTTCCATTATTAAATCCATGTATTATATAAATATATTATTTCAAGGAAAACATTATGATACACCCATTGTTTAGGCCTAATTATAAGATTATGATACCCATTTATTTCAATGGGTGACAATTATGTTTATTTCTTACTTTTGATTATTTATGTGAAAGAGATATGCAAAAAATTGTTTTGACCAATCTGACCATCCATAATAATTATTTCAATTCAGATGGATATATTTTATATTATTTCACAGAAGACCTTATTTCATTCAATGGAAAGATGTATGAAAAATTCCAGAAAAATAGTATTAGAAAAATGATTACTTTGACAATAAAAGAAAACATTTAAATGAATTATACGTGGAGTGTATCTAAATACTCCAAAATCTCCCCAAAATCTAATCCACAGAAGGAGCCAAAAAATATAAACGCTAATTTGTTCTTTATAGATGAATAATTATTGGTAATAAAAAATTACTCTTATGATTCTGGTACTGATTGTTTCTCAAATGATAAATTAGTTTCTTACAACTCAATGCTAGGTGATAATTATGGATCATTATTAAATACTGGTATATCATTGAAAAATATTTACAATACTATTTTATGTAAATGAAACACAATTCCATATTATTAAAAATAATTATTTAATAGAATTAATTCACCTACATCACATTTTATAGTTCATGAAAAAAGGATTGATGAATTATCAGATGAAGTAAAATCTTGTAAATGCATTTCTCTTGATTTTACTAAAGAAGAATAGAGTCTAAATTATATGGTAATGAATAATGTTATTAAAAGAAGAATATTTGGAATCAGATGAAATAGTGAAAAATATAAATTATATTAATATTATTTTGTCCCTGATTCGAATCATGCTACCAGTTATTATTGTGGAATAAAAGGACATTTAACTAACAATTTTAACATAATAAATAAGAAAAATAGTGGTATTAAAATTTTCTTTAGTTATAAATATATATTCCATCCAAGAAATATAAATTATGGAAATATAAGTTAGACTATTATTCACATATAACTACTTGATGAGACTAAAAATATCCAAGAAAATCTAGGTACCAAAACAAATATTTGTTTAATTTATATTACATGAAAAATCTGACAGGAACAAAAAGGCTACATTCAAGGACACTAGAAAATGTACATTACTTAAAGGTTTTTCTACTTTGATTCTGAGCTGAATAAATTTAATGTGATAAGGAATAATTATCATGAAACTCATGCACCCACTCCAATGAACATATCAAAAAAAATCATGTGTAATTAGAAAGATATGTGGCCTTGAGGAAATTCCACTATGCTTATGTCACTGGTTTATTTAGTTAATCCCCCTAAATAAAATGATCTTCTTTACGAGAAACCTAAGATGATATTTTGATAAATGACATACCTTTTCCAAAGAAATGTTCTTCAAGAAATTTCTAGAGTAAATAAATTCAATACCAAATGACATTAATACTGATTGAAATAATAATTCGGAATGATTATTCATTTGAATCACCTTCACGGGAAACACCGATAATTATCTTTATCAATGTTTATCCTTCATCATTTTAATATTTCAATATAAATTTAAGAATCATGGAAAGATGAAATCTTATTCAGCTTAGCTATCATGAGTTTATAGTATTCAGTACTTCTCAGGTTCTCCCCTTAAGAGCATGATTCAACTTTAATTCCCTGCACTGTCACCTAAAATACAATACACAAATGATTAAGGGAATAAGGTGGTTACTCCATGATTATTCAATGTGAGAATATATGATTATATCGTTCTCTCAACCATGATGCTCTATTTTCTCCAGTCTTCATGCTTGCACATTTTCACATATGTTTTGATAGATGTTGATGTGGAATAACTCCCTACACATTCTCTTGTGATTTGTGTAGAGAATTTTACTTCTTAATAGATGTTATGAATTATACAATCTTAATCCTCTTGAATAATTCTTCATGCAATGGTATTAATGTTATACAACCTTTTGTTGTGTGACAATATTTCATACATATCTCACACAAAACATATTTATCATACGTGTTTCTCTTTGTTTTCAATATCTCATGAATTTTATCTTCATCATTTAAATGTTTTTCTTTCCTTTACCACCATCCATGGACTATGAATTCTCAGGTTTCCTTATTCATTCCAACTCTTCTAGTAAGATGAACGACATGGAATTTTGAACTATTGCAGTAGGTTTGTCTCTTCCACACAGGTTCTTCTGAATGTCATCCATATTTGTTGCTCTATTGGATGAATTTTCCTTCTGTTTCAAGTATCTAAAAACCAGGATATTCTCAGCATCCCCACATGAGATATTCATGGGGACATTTCATTTCATAAGATTATTCTGATTTCAGCCTGTGGTTTCTTTTTCATTATTTTTCAGCATATGTGGTCCTCTATTCTTACCATATTTTGATTCACTTTGAGATGATCACATAAAAACTTGGTGAACACTGACATTGAATTCATCACAATTGATTTCAAGCATTCCAAATATATATGTCGTATATATATGCTTCTGTATCAATGGATGTGGCTTCTTCCTCTCTGGCTTTCTCCCCTTGTGACGGGACTCCATTGTGAATTTTCATTTTAATGATTGTGCCAACAATAAAATTCCAAAAGCCTTAAATTTTTGTACCGCCAACATTGGTCCAAAAATGATGAATGTTTTTTATCTTCTGGATAAGTTTGATGGTTTTTCTTCTGGATTTTATGTGCTCTTTGTGGGGAACTGTCTTCCAGCTTTTTGTTCATCCTATCCACCATATCCTTGGTTGTAGGTAACTCCTCACCTATCCTTATCCATAATTATTTTTAATTTCATCTCTAGACTACACATTTTGTACAAAAATATTTTGAAACATGATTAAAAAATGGTTTTGATGGAACCTTATTCCTCACAACGTCTTGTGTTATATCACCAAAATATGTCCTGATCTACTTATCACATGTTTGAGGTATTTCAATTTTAGGTTCCTCAACTAAAAATTGATTAGAAATAGACATTATTTCATGAGATAGATCATCAACAAATGTCATGATCTTATAGTCAATTGTTGATTGTATTTCATCTCTATAATCCTCTAGTGGACACTGTGTACTAGTAGAAACTATTTCTTAATTTTGTTGAGGCGCAATTTGTGTCTTTTAAATATTGGTTTACTAATCTTCTAATTTTAGACGTTCCATATTTCAGTTGTTCTTTTGATCTTAAATCATGATCATCTTCTCTTCACAGGTTTACATCAATCATTCAACCTCATCTTCATAGATCATAAATTTGTTTCAAAAAGAATATATTTGTTCCATATTATTTAGGGAAGATTAATTCAAATATAATCCTTTTCCTTCGTTTATTTTTATTAGATCATCATCATGTGCCTGGATCCATTCTTCAAAAGGCTTAATGAATCCTTTTTTTCTAAGGGTTAAATATGTCTGAAGAGCTTATAAAATTCAGAAATTTTTTATAATAATACATTTTCCATATTTTCATATTCAATTTCCAGCTTGCTGATCTCGACATGCATGCATTTAAATATTCTAAAAAAATAGAAACTACCCATTCTTCATGAATATCAAGCATATAGGTTATTAATTTATCCTGATCACTTGCAGGACCATGTGTGGTAAATATTTGAGTAACATAACCACTAGTTCTGGAATAATCTTTTTAGTTGGAAACCTGGTAAAAAATATTTCTACATTCCAATCATAATATATCATCATTATTAAATGAAATGGAGAACAAAAACATCACACTATTTAGATAGGTGAGACTTCATCAATTGAATATTCTCTTTCTTTTTTCTTCTACATCTTGGTCAAGCATGGTATACAATGTTTCTCAGAGATAACTGAGAATTAATCATGAAAATTATAGATTAATGACTCAGGAATAAAAAATCAAATCCTATTCAAAACTGAATTACTGAGGAGTATCCAATATACATAAATTGTTGGCCTCTATTACCAATTGAAGGACCTTAGACAACCCATAGAGGGGTGTGAATAAGGGTGTCAACTTTTTCTCTTCTTTATTGGCTATTGTTAACACGTTTTTAGGAACCCATTATAAAACTTATCGGATGGATATGTGCGGTACTAAAAACATTCAAATGAAAAAGATAGCAGAACATTTTTTACTTGGTTCACCACTAAGTGCTACATCCAAGGAGCATACGCCGACAAGATGTCGGATGTACCAAATTACACTAATCTGCACTGGGTGTAAATTACAAAAATTTGGTCACATTCACTCTATCCCACACACACTACCCTTACAATGTTTAAAGGATAGCTAACCACTTCCCTCAGATCACTTTCGTTGAATCCTCCTGGATCACTACCATTCATGAAGATTCACTCAGTTTCTGACATGAAGGTCTCTACAACAGATTGACATAAAAATTCATTGTCTCAATTCATTACATGTCACTCCTTTCATCGAAGTCCCAAATTGATTCTCTTTTATATTAGCATTTATCCTTTAGTGTAATTAAATAATGAACAAGAACTGCTTCCCTATTTTTGTGAAATAATCACAATCTACATTTATGATGTTTTCATTTCCACCAACATTCCCTAATTCTACAAATTGTCATAGATCTGCATACCATGCCTGCTCTGCAATTCATTCCTAGTCCACATACAACACCTACTCAATAAACCACACCTTCTCTATGTACTGACTCTGCTCCGAATACCGCCTCTGCTTCATGTATCATGCCTGATCTGTGCACTGTACCTCCTTTGTGCACCACACCTGATCCATGCATCATGCCTGTTCCATGCATAATGCTTGATATTCACACTGACATCAGGTACCACATATGAATATGTCCTCTAAATTCCACCTTCACATACCACTTTCATGTACCGCCTCTGTGTAATGCCTTGATGTAACATTTATTCTTTCACTGAAATTATTCTTGAAATTATGAGAATTATAAATATCCTCCATAACACTTTTTATTAAACAATATATATCATAAAGACTATGCCTTTCAATTATGCAAATTGTTTCATCTATTACATACCACCTGGTCCCACACATAATCACTCCTACATACCACTTTCAGATATAACCTACTTCTACCACATTGATGATATTTTATTAACCAATACCATCTTCATTAATGATGGTATTTGTACTCATTATATAGGAAACTATCTCTACAAATTTCTCTAATAATTTTATCCCATATTTTCCATGTGGGAAAAACTTCAATGCATATAATGTCCAACCATGTACCGTATGTGCCCACCATGTACTGCGACCCTCCTATGAACTGGAAACCTTCACAACATACTGTGTGTATGTTAGTCTACGTACTACCTATCTTTCTCTAATGACGAGACATTCCGTGTACTGAAACTCCTTCTACGATGAGCCATTTTTGGTAGAACGACCCATTCCGTGAATCATTCCATGTACCTTTCCTAATACATGTAAGGGGCCGTAAACCAATCCTAAACATGTTACATGGTCCATGATTTGAGGTTCATAGTTTTCTTCATTTTCTGATTTTGTTCGTCGTTACACGTCTCGTTTTCTTCTATTCAAATATCTCTCGATTATCAAAAAATCATATTTTTGAGATATAATAATTTGGAAAACCCTAGGTAATAACACTACCTTAAATATATTATTCAGAAACTACTCTCATAAAAAATAATTGTCATCATTCTCCTTCAATAGTCATCTGCTTTAATCACGAACCATATCTAATGTGGTATATAGTCTTTGATTGTTCAACTATATCATTGTCAGATTTTTCCAGAGAATTTACAAAAACTACTATGTTTTCTAGAAACATTTTACTTTCCATTCAACACTTAATATGACTGGAATCATCTTCTCATCGTTTTATGATCATTCTTATATCTTCAAATCTCTACATGATCCATCATGCAATGATGTGTGTCTCTTCAGGTATGATCTTGCATGGTCTATTTGAACGATGAAATGTTACATTATCACATTATAACTTGAAGACATTCAACACTATATAAGGTAGTTTCATTGTTATAGGCATTGTATCACTTTTTATACTTGTACATTGAACTTATGATTAGTTCTAAAATAGTCACAATTTATCACTCTCAATAACAGTGTTGTTCTTATTCATCTTTTTCTTCATTTTGATCCTCAATGACAACTGTTGACAATATATACATCTTTATAAACAATGTGGTTGCAAAAAATATAGTATATAAATAGTATAATCTTCTAGTAAAATAGGGGGACTCATAAAATTTATATACATTGAATCAAATGAATGGAGGAATAGTAAAAATCGGTTACAATGAAAAAGGCATGTTTTTTGATGTATGCTTGGTTAGATATCCACATACCATCATAATCAACAATGTATTTTTTGGGAAAGGGTTAAAGAACAACCTAATAATTATCTCTCAAGTCTGTGATGATGGTTTTTATATTGATATTTCTAAAAATTCATTCTCTTTGTTCAATGATAAATTTATTATATATGTACAATAAAGAACTGAAAATACATAGTCTTTATTTAAATTAATAGTGTAAAGATAATGTTAATTTTTGAACTTCTATGATAAATGAGACTTGGATTTTCTATGAGGGACATGATCATTTTAATATATTGGGTTTTCGTAAATTCTATAAGAAAAAATTATATTCGGATTTAATATATCTATAATTAAAAAATGATAGATTCTATTATTTATTCCAATTTAGCAATGAGCATAAATCTTCCTTCAAATCTATTATCAAAATTTTTACATATAATCCATTAGACCTTATCCACATGGATTTGTTTGGACCACCCATAGTACATTGATTCACTAGTAAATTAAATATTTATGTTTTACTTTACGATTATTCCCAATTTATATGTTCATATTTTCTAAAACTCAATTGTGAAATATTCACTATTTTTTAATTTTTTATCAAAATATTTCATAATGAAAAAGTGTTAAATATAATTTCTCTATGAATTGATCATGGTCGAGAATTCGAAAAAAATGAATTTAGTAATTGTTTCTCAAATCTAGGTATTAATCAGACCTTCTCTTCAAGGTTTATATAATGAATATTATGTAAAACCATGTTACGTTTGATCCAAAAAAATTAAGTTTGTAATTGTTTCCCAAATAAAGGTTTATATCATGAATATTATGTAAAACCATGTTAAGTTTGATCCAAAAGTTGATGACGGAATATTTTTAGTATATTATGTTAACTCTAAATATTAAAGAGTATTTAATAAAATGACAATTAATGTTGAGGAATCGGTTCATGTGATGTTTGATGAAACTAATCCCATCATTAAAGAGAATGATCAATGTAGAGTCCCCAAAACTGACGTAATTGGACATTATATTAATTTTATGGAATACTTAATTCATAAAAAAAACCAACACTCAAGGATCGTAATAGTTTAGTGTCTTTGGAAACTCAGAACACAATCTTCTAATCATGGTGAAAGATATTCAACATCTCCCATAAAGATCTTACCCTTTTGTTTTCAAACCTAAAACCTTTCATTATATCCTGGGGAAAAGAAAACATAAAAATGGTGAGCACAAATGCTCAGTAAGGGTAAACATATAGAACATAAAACAATCCATAAAAATTTGAATGAAAAAACATGAACATAAAATCTAAACATAAAAATATTGAGCAAAGAAATAAATCGTGGAAGTACGTAAGGAATATATCATAAATGAACATCAATCATGATAATATATAATATGAATAAAACATGTAATTGTGGAAAACCATTAAGCACTTGATATTATTTCCATAGTAACAAAGGAATTGATGGAAATACTATCTTAGTGGACAAAGTCCATTTTTGAATCGAGTTCACTTCTCATTCAAGTCCTGTAACACTGAACCGGATTTACTTACCATTCCAGCCATGTATATTTCATGAGATATAAATATTTAACCAATGAATTGGAGGGATATATAGGTACAACCCATCTCATATTGAAATAATTCTTACGTGTGCCACAACATAAACATAAATCATTCTTCATTACCCAAAGTATAAAATGGGTTTCAGAAACATCATCCCATCATAACATAATCCATACAAAAAATGGATATCATTTCATCATAATAAAATTGAAACCATGTAAATCATAGAGACATTATACTTGAAACATACACATTTTAAATAATTCCATCTTATATGGAAAATGGTTTTTATAAAACACTTGAAATGAATTCTTGATGAAAAATATCATTTCATCTTCAAAATCATTTTCTTTTCACAAAATTACAAGAAATTTTAAATGAATACGATTTATTTGAAAATATTCATTAAATCCTATAGAGGAAACTTAATTGAAATATTTTTTTATGAAATTTTAAATATCTGTTAATGCCGTATATGTTAAAAAAAACACTATTCTCGTACTTTGGCCAGAAAATTCAAAAGGTTTTTCGTACTGAAAATGACAATAGATTCATTTCATATCTTTTACTAAAAATTCACCAATAGGAAAAATTGAATTTAAAAAATTTTAGGAGGATATAAATAAAATTATATATTGAGGAAACATGTATGTGGATGATAAATATGCCCCAGAGAATTTTGATGTATAAACAATCTCGGATAAAAATGAGATTATGATATTTTCCCTTACCTTATGTCTGATATGCTTCATATTTATCCATAACTCATGTATAATGATTTAAATAAAGTCATTTACTTATTAGAGAATCATATTAATTGTTATGATATAATATATTGTTCACTTATTACTTTATATTACACGTTCTTTTGTAAATTCAATGTTAAAGCATCGTTTTGGGTAAAATCGTTTCATTTATTGTACGTGTTTCGTCACGTTGTTCTTGATATTATTACTTATATCATGATATAAATAATTCCAGAATGAAAAACATTAATTATAAATAATATATATTCATCATATAAATATATATGATAGATCGATAAATGGAATGCAATACACCATTCATGGAGACGGTAGGCCGTACGTACGCATGGACACTATTTTCGTTTCCTTATTGAATTAAATCAAATTAAGTAAATGAAAAATCTTTTTACATAAATACAGTATCATTATTATGTAATATATTTGATGATTATTTACTATATATACTCTATAATCATACTTTAATGGTTAATCATGGAAAATGAATCTCATCGCGTTCGTGGAGATGGTAGTCCGTACGTACGCACGAGTGATGATAGCATTACCATGAACATGGAATTGTATTGAAGTGTATGTATAATGATTAAGAATCAATATAAAATTACAATAATCATATATAGTTATTCTTTTACACCATTATACCCATCCAAGTTAGGTGGTGGTCGAAAACAGATTACACCACGGCGTAGAGACGGTATTCCGTACGTATGGACGCACGATGATTTCGTTTTCCGTTGGATGGATAGAAGATGAAATAAGGTTGTTTTATATTTATAATAACATATTAGTATATGAGTGATATTGATGTTATTAATTTATGATGAAACAAATAAATAAAAATAATTATAAGAAGAAATAAATTGGAATGAATAGGTAAAGGATATTACCTCTTCTTTGACGCGCCTAATCTTAACCTCCTCTTAAGGCACTAGAGTTTGTCTTTTGAGGAGACCAGAACCACTATAATGTTTATAGGGAAGTTGAGAAGAGAAATGGGCAGGTTTTGTCCGAGCATGAAGGCTCCAAATTGAGTAAAGGGATGAGGGAGGTGGTGCCCTTTTATAAGGGAGGAGAGGGGCACCTTTGGTAACATAAGAAATCATAATTTATAATAAATTCAAACTCACTTAACAAAACCATAAATGAATCAAATACGAATAATAGATGGGATAAGATTTTAATATCTTCATCCAATAAAATTTATACATGTTGGGAATTTATTTTAAACACTATGAAATTGATTTATCCTTATTTAGTCTATTTAATTTCATTTGTAGTAATAAGATTCTAATTTTTAAATTGTTATAAATAATTACTTACGTGTTTCTAATTGTCCATAATTGGATAATTAATGAAATTTTTTACCATATAAATTTCAATTTATAATTTTTTTATATTATTGTGATTTTTAATCAATTTTATAATATTTTAGTTTAATAAAATAACAACAGTGTCAATTTTGACATTATTAATTTATTTTAATTAAAATAAAATCCTCAAAGAATATATATTCTAAAAAAATATTTAATAGATTCCTAACATGTAAAATTTTCCTAAATAATTCATGGATCACATTAAATAGTTCATATAATATTTATTTTAATATTTTTTAAACTCTTTATTTGGTATATCTCTTAATAAAATTATTAGTACATCATTTTTGTATAATTATTTAATATACCTATTTGTTGCATAAAAATTAAAAATAAAACACTATGATAAATTTAAATCTCATATATTTTATAGTAATACTTTTACTCGAATTTATCATCTTAAAATCACAACATGTAAATTGTTATATTTATTAAATTATGAAGGTGACAACTTTGGAATCATTTAAAATAAAATAATATAAGTTCCATAATCATTTTTATAAGAATCAAAATGGTCACAAATTATTCCATTGGATTCATAGGGTTTATATATACACTACCAATAAGTCATGGTCAGGTTTTTGGGCCTTTGATGTGTATTATTGTTTCAATAAATACTATATTATTGGTGTTTCACTAAATAAATGATTTCTGTATCAATAATGTATAAGATAATAACTTAAATAAATAACTCTTAAAAATTACAAATAAATTAACATGATAAATAAAAACATTTTTTCTTTCAAATGAGTATTTATAACCTAATTTATATTCTGTATATCCTTATATTAGAAATTATTTAATTAATAAAGTTTGAGTGAGACACATTTCACTTTCTTATAAATAAAATAAATTATAGGTATTAATCACATTGAAGTGGGTTCCAAATAATTCCATTTAGACCAAAATATTAAATAGGACGAATTATAATAATCAAATCATATTATGACAAGTGTTATTGTTTTTTTTAATATTATATTTACCCTCAATTACCCGATTTACCTTTAACTATGGTAAATAAAATTTACCGTATTTACTATTCCTAGTGCACAAAAAATGAAGAGTAGCCTATTAACATAATTTTGACCTACTGATTCAAAATATGTAATAGATTTATCCTAATTCAAATCACAAAAGTTTCATAAATTAATTTAAAATTCATCTTGTTGTTAAAAAAACTAGATTTAAAAGCTAAAACATTACAAAAGATTAAAATGATCTTACCTATGAATTCAATGTAAAATCAATGAAAATGACATAAGTTATATTAAATGGTAAAAATATATTCTATTTATACTTTAAACCCATTCAATATTATAATTTAACCATATAAATTATTATGATGAAAAAAGTTGTTTGTAATTAAAATATAGCGTGTTTTTACTAGTCATTAACATATAAAAGTTATCCGAATAATATGAAAATTTTATCCAAAGTAAATCTTTATATCCTGAATCCAAAGAATAATTATTTTTGTCAAATTTAACATATAAACATGTCAAAAACTATATTTAATGTGGGTGAGCCATCAAAATGCGGAAAAACTGCATTTTTTGAAAAATATTTATTTCACCCAAAAAATTATTTTGTTCTCATACCAAGTTATAGAAAATGTGTAAGATAAATAATAATGTTATAAAATAAAAAATTTAGTAAATACTATTCATAACGGCTTGTTCATAATAATATTATAACCATATATCGTTTTTTAGTGAAACCCAGTATTGTGTACTACAAACATTATCGAGGAAGGTCATGATTACATATAATGCAAGACAAGAATAGTGTTGTGTATAATTCAAGCTAATACAGGGTTACGTATAGTACAATAGAATCTTGGTGTAGCATACAACACAAGACATCAATGAAATTAAATAATAATAATTTTTCTCAAAAAATCTCGGGGTGATACAATCAATCATTTGAAGATATCGAATCCTTTGAGAACATTATACTTGAATACCCTATACCTTATTTTGAAAATGATATTAATAATGTTTTTTCTAGTTGAGAATATCACAAAACTGAGGAACCTGAATTTTTTTTCCTACAAGGTCTAGAACCTTAACGAACAATTCTTTAGAAACTGTCATCAGATACCATGACATATGAATTATATCTAGATGAAATGTAAGAGACCAAGATAAATTATCTGTCTTTTTTTATCTCAGTTAGATCCTATGTATATTGAATAAGCATTATAATATTATAGTTAAATATTAAAAATGATAGAATAATTAAAAGAATTCAAAATGAATAATGATCGATATTTAGTAGAAATCCCATTATATTATCGCCTAGTAGGATGTAGGTGGGTCTTTAGTGTAACTACCCAATGTTTTAACAATGAAATTATCCTCTTTTATGCATGACATAAATTATAATCTACTTATAAAAAACAATGAAATTATACTAAATACTATGTGACAATTGAACATAATTTTTCCACTTCTATGTTTTGAATTTCGAAAATCATACATACATGGTTGTGTTCAGGGTGTTTTTTGAGTCAAATAGAACAAAAATAATTTTTGGAAAATAGAAACATACCTTTATGAATAGTAATTAAACCCTTATGAATAATCAATTTCACTAATCAATAGTAACTTTCCCTATGATATTATATATATATTATTTATGTAAATGTGTGATGTGCCTATGGTTTGGAATAAGTTAACAAATTTTTAAAAAACATTGTTTTTCATGTAAATTATGATTTTAATTAAAAATTATATTAATAATATTTTGAAAATGATTTTGGGAAAAAGGATTTAATTTCTGAATTCTACACATAGACAAATACTCAGGGTTAATTTTTGGAAATTTTCTGATATACATGATTTTTTATAAATGGTGATATACCATAATTTACAAAATAAGCTAAATACACTAATTATAGAGTCATGTATGATTCTTTATTGATGTAAGCCCAAATGTTTTGGATTAACATGATAAAATTATTTCAATTAGTCATAAAAGCTTCAATATATCTTTTCTTATGGGGAAATAACAAATTAATGATTTTTTTTTTGTAGAAAACCCCTCTCCGCTCCACTATAAATACCACCCTTCACACCATCATTTCATCACACCTCTCTGGATTCAATACTTATCAAAAACCATAACATTAATATTCCATATCCCCCAAACGTCCATGAACTTATAGTCTCTTTAATAGTATTTCCTTAGGTTCTTTAAGAAGGATCTTAATAGGAGGATTCAATAGGTAATTTCCCTCTCTATATTTTGCTTTAATTTCCATTCAATTTAATGTTCTCCTCTTATTATCTCCCAAAATATATTCATTCAGGTGGTATTTTATCTCCAATATCATAAATATACTTTAATGTTATTATTCTAATGGAATATTATATCATCCAACCCTTTCTCAACTTTTATTTATTATAGAAAGTAAAACGTTGTTCGTGAGGTGTTAATTTATCACCTTCTAGAACGGAAAGTTTTTTTCATTTATAGCCTTTAGATATGGTCATGAAAGAATATTTATGGTTAAATCAAAGTATATTTTGTTTATTACTTACTATTTAATGTTCTATAACTGACTTATCTACATATTACTATCTTTTGAAACAAAAAAAGTTCGTTGTGGTCGAAAAAACACCAAATTAACCTAAAACATTCATCA
Source organism: Viscum album (assembly GCA_963277665.1). Lineage (NCBI taxonomy): Eukaryota > Viridiplantae > Streptophyta > Magnoliopsida > Santalales > Viscaceae > Viscum > Viscum album. The sequence continues at coordinate 1,884,362,040 of OY728136.1, forward strand.
TTAAATCCTAACTAATGATTCATCCTCATGGTATGTAACATAATCCATTATAAGATTATGAAAACTCCTATAACCTCAATAATAACATGTAATATCAGTTCTATATTTTTATCCATGTTCTACAAAAACATCCATTTATGAATACATGTTAATCGTTCAAGAATAAAATAGAAACAAACATTCTAGAACAATGTATTTAAACACTATAACTCATCCAAAGCCCCATAAAATTACGTAATGAAAAAAAAATGAACCCTCTTAATATATAATTTTGTATTTTATTTGTAAATAATTTATATAATGTCATTATATATGACATTAAAGAGAAGGAATAAGTCAGATACATGGTAAGAGGAAATTATCTATCCTGACTTTCTTTCTATAAGTTCTCCCTCTATCGCTCCATGTTTGGTATGATTACGAAATAAAAATAAATTATTAATCATTATCTAAAATTTTATAGGATATAAATTTTATCTTATTGATTTTATTAAAACCCCCACGTTTTCCAAAAAAACTCTTCCTTCAATGTAACACACCTTTTTTACATAATGATTAGAATTTCACTCTTCAATCATGGTTAATAGTTCTATGTCAAGAATGATATTTCCACTTTATTTTGTGCTCCAAATGTTTAAGAAAGTATAAATTAATATGTAAAACCCAATTAATTCCATTTTTATATTATGTTCATGATTTACATATTTTATTGTGGCATGCATTATAGTGTAAATATAATGATGTGATGGGTGCGCCTGAAATTATATAGCCCAATACAAATGTTTCAATATGACAGGTGCTTCTAGAATTATAAAGTGCTCCAATGTATTGGGTAAAGTGATGAATATAATGAGTAAAAAATAAATTTTTAATAAACCAAATTCTAGAATTCTTCAAAACTATGTGTGGTTGTTAACCACTATGACATGATATCTCTTTTTCTATGCATTTCCTCATTTCAAGTTATCTTATTAATGTTTCCTCTCATGGTCATGATCATTTTCTCATGTTATGACTATGTTATACCTTTGAAAGAAATTTCTTATCTACCCTTATAATGAGATTTTATCTCACCCATTTCGGATGTATATCGACAGATGACTACATGAAATAATAAGAGGTCAAGTGCCAATAAGATGCTACAGAAGAAGAAATTAAATAAATATTTATGTTTGATGTCGTAAATGTTAGGTATGGTACTTGTTTTCCCATGAAAATGAACCTCTGGATCCTCATGGTGAAGTACTATTATATCTTTTATCATTATAATGATGTAGTAGTAATGTATAAAATAAACGGATCTCTATAGTAGGTATCAACAACATGGATTAGGTAAATTGGTAATTAGGAATAGTGAACCCCTAAAGAAAACCTCTATCATGATACTACGTACAAATATTCAAAAAAATTACTATGATTGGGATCCCATAATTTATGATTTTATAAACCAGACAAAGAAATAAGTTATTCATTAATTGTTGACTTATGATTAGTTATAACCTTTTCTATTTTGGAAAATGGTGGGAACCAAATGAAACTAGGGAAAAAACTTGTGCGGGGGATAATGTAAAGATTTCTTGAATGAAATCCCCAATAATTTGGGTGGTGGAGTTAAAAATATCATAGCGATTCTTCACCAACTATCTTAGGATATGAAAATTTACAGGAATAATGGGGAACGTTCACCCACAAAAATAAGGAAGAAAATGGCTATCGAGTGTTTTATGTTGCAACTACCACCGATGATTACTGGATATTCCAATCCCCTGGCTGTGGAATGAAGGTTCAACTACATGGTGAAAATCATTTCTATGCACCACTGTTCTAAGAGAGAGAAGGTTACTCCAGTTGTTTATCGTATAGATGGGGAGGCCGGTCATTGGTGGGAATAGATTAATAACACCATGAAAATCGAGGAAATTGAAAATATGGAATGGGAAGACATTAATATCATGTTTAATACTATGTATTTCCTAATGACTCTTCGTACGACGATGGTGAGAGAATTAATATAACTCATTAAAAAAGAAGGGTAATTTTTCTCAACCTGTGATGAGAACTTCACAAGGCCTACAAGGTACACTTTGAGTTTTGTTATCAACAATGATAGTAAACTTTATAGATCCTTTAGTGGATTTGAACAACGGATTCTAATTGCTCTTGATTTTTGAGACTTTTGGAGTATTAAATTAGTTTTTAGATGTTCTCTCAATGTGGATATTGAGTTTGGAGAATGGTCTGATGGCTTTGTTGATATGAAATGAAATAATGTGTTTCAAGATGTGGGGCCTAATGATTAAGGTGTGAAGAAAACTCAATGACCCACATGCCAAAAATTTGGGAAGTTACATTATGGGATTTTCCTCAAAAGGATAGGGACATGGTTAATGTGTGGGAAAGAAGGAAACCATGCTCAAGGGTGTGAAAAAGACATGAAAATGAATGAGAATGTAGTGTAATAATGGATATAACCACCCATGGTTCAATAAGACAACTATAGGGAGAAGGAAAACTATGCAAGATAGTGCATTAAACCTTGAGTCCTTGAGGGTAATCTGCATCAGTAATCACCAAATACAAACTATCAAGGGAAGGAATATTCCAGCACTACCACATAAGTGCATCACGATAATGAAGTTGTACAAGGAACACTTCTTATTCATTAAAGAATGGAAAATGTTTTATTTGATTCTGGTTCAACTCATTTTTTATATCTTTCTTGTTTTTTAGAACTATAGAATCGATTCCCGGAAACCATGAAGTAGAGATATCTATAAAAATACCATGTGGGGAAATCATTAAAACCAAAGTGTTTAAATCTTCTCCTCTTGGCATATGTGGAAATATTCATCCAGTAAATCTCATAATACTTTCCTTGCAAATATTTTATGCTATAACCGGAATTGATTAGCTCTCGTTATATAGAGCACATATCAACTATAGGGAAAAGGAAATAACATTTCATATTTAGAACCATCCCATGCTCCTCTAAAAATGCAAGGATGATAATGAATCTCATTTGAAAAATCATTCAATTGTGTGGGTGTTGATTCTCTATGAAGAAGAATACCACGCCCAAATGATTGAGTTAATGAAACGTGAAAACATTCAAGAAATTCCCATCGTGAGTGAATACAGATATGTATTTCCCGAAGAGTTACCTGGAATTCCCCCATATAGTGAGGTAGCATTTGAAATAGAATTCATTCCCATAGCATATACAATATCAAATTTTCATTATAAGATGGCTATTATAGAACTGGAGGAGTTAATGATGATTCTTTGAGATCATTTGGGAAAAAGGTTAATATAAACTTTTGAATCACCTTGGAGTGCGCCTTTTCTCTTTGTGAAGAAGAATGATGGAAAAACGTGGTTATGTATCAATTTTTTGGAACTCAAAAAGATCACAATAAATAACATGTATTCGCTTCAAAGGATTTATGACTTGGTCGATCATTTATGTGGAGCTCAATATTTTTCAAAAGGTGGATCTTAATTATGGATATCACCGTCTACAGGTGAAGGACGATATTTAGAATATTGCCTTCCATACAAGGTATGGGAACTATGAGTTAATGGTGATTCCCTTCAGACTTTCAAATTCCAAAAAAAATTCAAGGATTTGATGAATAGAATCTTTAGACATTACCTCAATAAGCTTGTGGTAGTGTTTATCGAGGATATTCACATTTACTCTATGAAAACTAAGGAACATGAAGAACATCTAAGACTTGTGTTGGTGACATTGAGATTGGAGAAGTTGTATATTATCTCTGAAAATGTGACTTATGGATGATGCATGTCATGATTTAGGGACATGTGATCACAAGTGAGGGAGTTTCTGTTGACCCTCCAAAAACCAAAGAAATTGGGGAATGCCATAGGACATCTAGTGTCAAATATATCCATATATTCTAGGGATTATTTGGGTACTACCGATATTTTGTGAGGAATTTATCATTATTCTCAAGCACACAAACTATGATAACAAGGAAATGGGTAATGAAGGGATGGACAAATGAATATGAGGGAAGATTCAAGGAGCTAATGAGAAGGATGATCAATTCACCTATACTGACATTACCAAGTATGGGAGAAATATTTGTGATATACAATGATTATTCAAAAAAATTCTTGGGTTGTGTAATCATGAATATTGATAATTTGATTGACTATGCCTTATGGTAGTTGATTATCCATGAGCAAAACTACCCAACACAAGATCTGGAGATGGGATCTATGAATTGTTTTTTTTTTTGAAAATCTGACAGCACAACCTTTATGGTGAAAAGTGTAACATATATAACAACCACAAGATCCTGAATAATATATTCAATCCAAAGGAGATAAACATGCATAAAAAGAGATGGTTTGAGATAATCAATGTTTACGACTACTCTATTCACTATCATCCTAGAAAGGTGAACAAGGTAGGTGATGACCTATGAAAAAAAGAACATGCTACTCTATCCATGTTATGGATTGAGAAATTTAATATCTTCTTGGATAAGCAACGGATGTATTTGGAAATCATAAGGTCAGGGGATACATCCAACCTTTCACAAATGATTGCATAACCATCTAGCCAATAGAAGATTAAGGAGGAACAAGTGGTTGATCTAGAGTTCCAATAGAAGGTGGATGCAGTAAAAGAAGCGAAGTTGCATGAGTTAAATATCGATGATGATGATTTGATTTAGTTTTTAATGAGACATTGGGTGCCTTCATCACCCGAGATATTGAAGGTGCTATTATAAAATTTACATTTCTCAACATTATCTATCCATAATTAGAGTATAAATATGTACCATGATCTCTGAGAGCACATCTAGTAGGATAACATGAAGAGGGATATTACAAGAATATATATCAAGGATATTAGTATGTTAACAAATTAATGTAGTGAAAAAAAGTCGAAAGGGATGATGTAACCATTTCCTACTCCCATGTGAGAAAGGGAGAACATCACTATAGAAATTGTCATGGGTCTCCCTAAGACGTCGATGAGAAATAATGTGAAATGGGTTATGGTTGACCGAATCATCAAGACTTCCCTTTCTATCGCTCTTATGGAAGACCTCTCACTTGATAAACATTCCAAGATATATGTGAAGGAAGTGGTGAGAATGCATGGTGTTCCACTATCGATTGATTCTGACTATGATCCAAGGTTCACATCTATATTTTGGAGGAGCCTTCAACATTCTTTTTATATTGAATTAAATATCACCACAACCAATCACCCCCAAACTGAGGCCAATATGAAAACACTATTCATACACTGGAAGACATGGTTAGAGCCTGATCTCTAGAATTAAATGTTTGATGGGATCAGAATCTTCCATTGGTTTAATTGTCATACAAATATAGCTTCAACTCGAGTACTCATATGGCTCCATATGAATAATTGAATGTGATGTGATGTATAACTCCAACATGTTGTGATAAAGTTGGAGAATGAAAGATACATGTACCTGATATTATGCAAGAGATTCCAATGATAGTTCAATTCATCCTGAAACACATAAAATATGCTCATAGTTGGAAAAAGAGCTAGGATAAAAATCGTATAAGGGACATGGAGTTCGACGTTGGAGATAAAGTCTTCCTTAGAATATCACCATGGAAGAGAGTCATGCATTTTGGAAAGAAAGGGAAGCTATGATAAAGGTACATTTTCCCCTTGGAGAACCATGACCACATATGAGTCATGGACTGTCAGATTTCACATCCTCCAATTATGGCTCAATTCCATGATATGTATTACATATCACTTTTCAGGAATTAAATACCATATCCCTCACATGTACTGAACTCAGAGGTGTTACATCTTGAAGATGATCTCCACTATGTGAAGAAACCGTTAGAGATTCTGGATAGGAGAGATAAGTTTCGACACATCAAGGTATCCCACCTTCTCAATGTGTTATGTGGGAACCATAATTTTTTGGAATCTACTTACAAAACCGATAGGATATGAAGGAGAAGTATCATCACCTGTTAGTGTAAAACAAAATTTCAAGGGCGAAATTTCATAAGGGGGAGGGGGAGAAAGTAATGACACAATGTTTTATCAATGAAATTCCCTTTTTTAGTAATTCCTTAAAATATAATCTCATTAGGAATCAAAATTAAATGATATTATATACTATGTGACAATTAAACATAATTTTTCAACTTCTATGTTTTGAATTTACTTAATCTGACATACACGATAGCATTCAGGCTGATATTTGGAGTTGAATAGAACAAACTAATTTTTGGTGAATAGTAACATATCCTTAAGAATAGTAATGTAACCCATTTGAAAAGTGACATAAACTAAAGTAGAGTAACCTTACCTATGGTAGTATATATAATCAATTTATATAAAATTTTGATGTGCATGTGTTTTGGAATAAGTTGAAAAATGTTTTAAAAATGTATTTTTCAAATAAATTATTATTTTAATTAAAAATTAAATTAAAAATATTTAGAAATTATTTTTTCCAAATGGATTTCATTGTTGGAATATACCCACTGAAAAATGTTTAGGGTGATTTTTTGGGATTTTTGTGAAAAACATGAAGGTTTTTTGAATGGTGAAATACCTTAATTTACAAAATAAGATATATACACACATTTTTGTGTCATGTATGATGTTATACTGATGTAAGACCAATTGGTTTGTATTAAAATGATAAAACTACTGTAATTATTTATGGAATACTGGTTATTACTTGTATTATGAGGGAAATAATAATATAATGAATATTTTATTGAGAAAACTTCTCTCCCCTATACTACAAATACAACCCTTCAAACACTCATTTCCTCGCACCACTCAAGCATCAATCATTGTCTGAACACTGTCCAATAATCTACTTGATACCCTCCCCCACATCCAATAGCTTCTAGTCTCATCAAAAGGCTAGGCCTATGTACCTTAAGAAGGATCTCAACATGAGGATTCAATAGATAATTTCCCTCTCTTTTTACATTTAATTTCCTTTCAATTTCATGTTATTTTTTTATTCACTCCTCACATGTATTCATTCACATTGTATGGTAACTTCAGTATCATTCATATACTGTAATGTTATGACACTAATGGGATATTATATCATCCCACCCTCTTCTCCTCTTCTTTTTATTTTATAAAGGAAAATTTTGTTCATGAGGTGTTAATTTATCACCCTTAAGAACGACATGTTTTTTTCCTTTACAGACATCAGTTATGTTTATTTAAATATTATTAAAGGTGAACCAGATTATATTTTATTTATTATGTCCAATATAATGTTCTGTAACAAAATTATGTTTATTTTACTAAATTTTTAAATAGAGCAAGTTTGTTGTGGTTGAAAAACACCCGAATTAACCTAAAACGATAGTTATGAAATCCAAACTAATGATTATTCCACATGGTATATAAAATAATTCATTATAATATCATATAAAATATTGTAATATCATAGATAACAAGTAATATCGTTTTGTATGTTAATCCATGTTCTACACAAACTTCTATTTATGAATACAAGTGAAATGTCAAAGAAAAACATACATAAGTACATTAATGAACAATGTATTAATACTCTATAACTCATCAAATCCCTATTAAATTACTGAATGATAGCTAAATTAAATTTATTCATTTATAAATGGTTTTGAAATTTATAATTAATTAATTTAATGTCGTTAATCATGACATTAAAGGCAAATATATGTTCGGATACAAGGTAATGGGAAATTCCCAAACCCTACATTCATTCTTTGGGTTCTCTATCTTTCACTCCATTATGGGTATGGTTACTCCATAAAAATAATTTGTTCATCATTATATTACCTCTTTGGGGATAAAGTTTTTATCTAATTGATATTATGAAAAAACCATTGTTTTCTAGAAGAACTTTTCATTCAAATAAACACACTATTTTTAATTTCTGATTTTTGTATCACTCATCAATCATGGTTAATGTTTCTATGTCAAGAATGATACTCCTACATTTTTGTGGAAATTTTTTTCTAAAATTATTCTATATTATGTGACACCCATTTTATTCCCTTGGTTATGTTATGTTCATGTTTTACATATTTTCATGTGGCAGGAATGAGAAGGTAAATGTTATGATCTGACAGGTGCATCTGAAATTATATACTACAATATGAAAGTTTCAATGTGACAGGTGAGACTAGAATTATATTGTGCTCCAATTCATTGGGTAAAGTGATGAATCACATGTGTAATAGAGAAATTATATGTGAACATGATGATATAATTGTTCATAAAATTGTGTGGCAGTTAAAGACTAAGACATGATTTGTCATTTTTTATGCATTGCCACATAAAATGTTATTTTATTAATGATTCCTCTCATGTTTATGATCCATTTCCTATGTTATGATTTTGATATAATTTTGTTATATTTATCTTATCTACCCTCCTATTTGGATTTTAGGTCACCCTAGTTGATATATATCGACATGTGACTACAGGTACTAAGGAGAGATTAAGTTCCAATAAGATGCTAGAGAATATGAAATTAAATAAATGATTTTTTAATGTTGTAAATTTTATGTATGGTTATATTTATTCCAAGAAACTAATCCAATGGATTCTCATGGTGTAATAATATTGATTTTTGAACTTTATAATGATGTATTTGCAATTTTTGAAAAGGATGGGTCGCTATATTTATAAATAAAAAAGATGTTTAAGGGATTGTAACTACAAAAGTGTTGGTTATTAGATATATGATATAATAATTCTAAATTTATAGATTATGATGAAACCATATACACTGTCGCTATATTATACTCTATTAGAATCATTTAATCATATACAGCTCATATAAATTTTAAATAATTTTTTATTGATGTTAAATGTTTCTTTTAAAATGGATATTTTATAGAAGATGTGTATGTTGAACAACATCCTAGTTTTGAAAACACTCAAAAACCAAATTATATTTTAAAGAATAATAAATAAATTTATAGAATAAATCAATAATCTAGATCTTAGTATTAATGAATATGTTTGTTTGTTTTGAAAAATATATTAACTGTTATATTGGAAGATGCAATACTTTTTAAAAAAACAGCTTTTTCTAATATATTATTAAACAAATTATATTGATTATTTAATTTCTGATTCGCCAAATAAAAATTATTTTAATGACTTTTAGAAAATAATAAAAAGGTAATTTATTATTCTTAATATGTGATTGTTTAATTTATTTTTCGGATTTCAAATTTATCAGCAATATTATGGTATTCTTAAAAAAATTAAATATATGATTGATTTATTGAAACATTTTGGACATGAAAACAAAAAGTCATGTTCTACTCTTATTTTACCAATATAAAACATAATTTGGATGAATCTAGAAAACATGTTGACAACAAGTTACATAGGCATATAATTGGTAGTACATTGTATCTTACTGCTATAAGACCCGAAAATATGTTTCTTGTAAGTTTATGTGCTAGAGTTCAATAAAATCCAAAAGAATCACATCTTATAGTGGTTCAAGGATTATATAGATATTTAAGGGGAACCTTTTTTAATATCTTATTTACCCCAATAAATCAAATTTCAATAATCTTCACATTCAGATGTTGACTTAAATATTTAGTATGATTGTCAATTAAGAAACAACATTCAATTTCCAAATCAATAGTCGAGGAAGAATATGTATGTGAAGGTAGTTGATGTTTACGTGTATTATGGACAAAATAAACTCTAGTAGACACTTGACTACATATTAATAATATACCTATTTTATGTGAAAATTATAGTTTTATTAATATTTTTAAAATTCTTATATGTAATTATAGGACTCAGAATATTGATATAAAGCATCATTTTTTAAAGAATCATGTTCTTAAAATGGATATTTATTTATAATTTGTAAGTACTGAATATCAGTTATATTTTATTTTATCTAAACTACTTCCTTTTGAATAATTTGATTTTATTAATGGAGTTTTAGATTTATATAATTTAAAATAAGTGTTTTATTGATTATTTCATTTAATGAATTTATATTTTTAAATATTGTCAGTATATTTTGGTCAAATTTATTTAGTATATTTATTTATTTAAATTAATTTTTCTTTAAAATTAGTATTTAATTTATTTGGTTAATTGAATTTTTATAAATTATATTTTTAAATCATGTGTTTTCAAAAATTAAAATTATTATTAACCATCTTAATCGGCAAGAGAAACCAGAACATGTCATAATCTGTCAAAAAAATCTCAACATTCCTTATCTTATCATTTTGAAACTACTTGGTCTCATAGATCCCTCATCATTATACTAAACCCTAGAATCTAAAAACATTCTACATTAAGATTCATTGAAATGAAAAAGACCAATCGAATGGATGAAGGTGAACTACGTGATCTGAAAAGGTGACATTTTCTAGGACGAATTATTCTTGAAGGAAAAGCCATATATTTTGAATGGTTGTGTGAAACATTACTTCTAAACAAACAAGCTCTACAAATTCAGGTTATAGAGTTCCTATTAATTGATGAAAATATATATTTTCATTATGAGTTATAACTGATGAACATTTATATACGTATTTAGTTTAGTTTTAGTGAATTAGATGATACAATATCCTCTCAAATACGAGATTAGAAATTTTCAATTTCATTTGTTGAATTTTATTGGATTTTAAAATAAATACATGAAGAAGTATTCCCCATTGTCATTCAATCAATTCAAAATTAGGATCAAAAGTCATAGGATATCATGTTGTTTATGTTTTTATACAAATTTATGGAAAATTATTTTAATGGATATTGAGGATGGACAAAAGGTTTTAGTAAATCTCCTTCAAACTATTATTTCTGCAAGAATTGCGGAGATGGTAAAAAATTTATATTCCAACATGTGTATCTTGTTTTTATTTATAAGTGACATCAGGTAAAATTAATAAATATATTTTCTATGATATTTATGTCATTGTTTATATTTAGGGGAAATAATTTCATTCAATCATTATGTAATGATCACATATCTTATTCTCTTTAGGAAAAATTTGATTTGAATTTTTGATTATAATTTTAAATTTCATCATAGAAATGAACTGAATGTTGGGAATCAAAGAAAATTTTGTTTGTATTGGAGAATAATAAAAGGTAAGATGATGTCTGTTGGTGTGGATGACCAACCATAAACATGATCTTTTGATCTTTGTGATCAATGTAAAATAAGGAATGGATATGTTGTAGAATCTAGAACGTAAGGTGTTTCTAAGAATACCATGAGAAAGCATCGATATGATGACACCCATATTACTAAAGAAGTATCAGAAGAACAAGTAGTTTATGCGGAAAATATTTTAATACCCAGGAAATGAGAAGATCCATAGCATCAGGACCCATTTTAGGATTTGGATAGATAACTTATTTAATTAATTTGGACAAACCAGAACATATTTAGGATAAAACATATAAATTTAGGATCTAGAGGTACCTATTGTTCCTAAACCAAACCGTAAAGAAGAGTTATCTCATTAACATTATCATTCCCAAAACATAGTCACCTAAACCAATGAGATAAACGAAAATTATATTATATATTCCACTTGTCCCTCAATAGAGAGATCTGCATCTGTTTATACAGAAAAGATACAGCTCCTTGATAGTATATCATATTTAAGTGAAAAGTATGAGGAAAAGTTTTATTGTAATTCCATATCAATTTTAGTGGTTTATTCAAAAAATAGATAATGGAAATTATAACTCTTAAAAATAAGATTGAAGGCCTAGTTATAATATTTAACAATTATGAGGAAGATAATTACCATAATCATCCAGAACCGGAAGATTCAAGAAAATATTTTGAGGATTTAATAAATTAATTTATTCCAATGATGGAATTAATGTCTAATCAGAATCTGATTCATGAAATATGAGATACTTATATATCAAAAATATATTTTTATATTTTTAAAAGAGAGATGTTGTATGAGATTGTTAATAACAAATCATAATCTATTTCTAAAAAAATATATTTCTCACATGAAATGAGACATGAGAAGTTAGATCAAATCTATCAATGGGAGTGTTAAACTAGGAAGAGATTTTACTTCTTCCCTTCCAAATTCATCAGATTCGATCAAAATAATTCCAGATATCTCATATATAATTCCTTATATGAATGACAATATCCAGAATCTTCGGTGTAATAGTTATCCCTTATATGTATCATTACAAAATCAGAGACATCATTTTTAGAAACTGACAACATGTGATCCTAGAATCAGTATGTTACTAGATTAGTTCATTGTCAAATTATATTTTTTATCAATAAGGGATAATATACTTGTCTATTTAAAAGTTAATTTGAATTTAAATATAAAAATTTGTCAATATCTATGAATTTTTATAAGGAATTTTGTTGATAATATGTCATAAAGGTTAATAGATCATTTTATATAATTTAATGATGTTTTTTCATGTCTCTCATTTATTATAAGAACCTAAAATATAACCTACCCTTGAAAAACTCTATGACCATCAACTAGATCTATTGTCTTTCCATTTTCCCAAGACAAAAAATCTAATGAATTTGTAGAGTTTTTATAATAAAAATTACTTTGTGTAGTAAATTTCTTGATTTTATTATATGATTCTATGTATTAAAAGTAACCCAATCTTATTTGTCCAAATGGATCAATAGAATAATTATATTATATAATTTATTTTAAAATTGAAATTTATAAAATTATTTTTCTTTTAACTTCTTTTTGATATCAAAAAAGGGGGAGATAATTATGTAGACAAAAAATTTAATTTATTTTAAATATACACATTTATAAAAATATATATAAATAGGAATGTGAAACTGAAAAAAAAATTATTATCGATTTTAGAAATCCTATATTTTTTGTTAGTTAGTATATTGGATGATTTATCGACAAAATTGGTGAGATTTTTGGGCATCTATTATCTCGAAAATACTCTATAAATCATATTGATACTTCTTTTCATGAAATACCATTTTCATATAATGATATAACCTATATATTATTTTATGAAATTAATTTCAATAGAAAATATTTATTTTGGAATTAGATTAATTATTTTAATTCATAGGGATTATTCATTAATATGTTTGTTCTAGGTTTTATTGTATTATTGAAACATTGGTCATACCGTATGTTGATAAACATAACGTAACAATTGATCCCTACTCTTGAAAATAGTGTATAGGGAAACAACTCTATGTTTAGAATAGTATGTCTGGATCATCAACCCTACCTTATCAAAAAACTATTATTAATGAACAATACATTTGGATGGAACCATACATTATTAAAAAAAGAATGTATGGTTATAAAATCATGTGATTAAAAGGAAACCTACATTTGAGAGTCAGACATATTGATCATCGACATTTCGTTTATGATAAAACTTCTATTTCCAACAATATTCTTGGAGAATTAATGAAATATTGTTTAACCCTAAATTTTTTATTTTTTTTGTTTTCTGATGGAACCCTACATTTTACAATTCAATGTCGAAGATTTAAATTCATGAATTTATCTTCATTTTCAATAATAATATTCACATAATTTTTTCTAAAAAAGATTTTTTTATTTTTGGTTCAATGTGTGTTGGGATTTATTCATGAACTATATTCAATCGATAAGACAACTCATATTCTTAATGGATGTTGTGACTACTCCAGATTATTTGGAATTTGAATTTTTATAATCAATCTGGCGATATTCTTGGATATGGGATACCATATCCAAAACTGTAATGTATCAGACCTCTTAGGTCTATTCATATGCTAAAAACTGGAGAATGATGTGTTTTGAGAGGTCAGGGTGACATATCCCAAACATTTTTCCAAATTTCTAGTCATGTGAACAGTTCCATCGGTGAGGTTGAGGTGAATAGTTCCCTCAGTGAGGTTGATGTGAACAGTTACATCAGTGAGGTTGATATGAACAATTACATTGGTGAGGATGATGTGAAGAGTTCCATAGGTGAGGTCTATGTAAAGATTTCCATATGTGAGGTTGAGATGAATAGTTCCATTGGTGGGGTCAAGGTGAATAGTTCCATCAGTGAGGTCGATGTGAACAGTTCCATCGAGGAGGTCGATGTGAACAGTTCCATCGGTGAGGTCATTGTGAACATTTCAATCCGGGAGGTTGATGTAAAAAGTTCCATTGGTGATGTTGAGGTGAAGAGTTCCATCCGTGAGGTCAAAGTGAACAGTTCCTTCGGTGAGGTTGATTTGAATTGTTCCAATGATGAGGTTTCAACAGTGAGGTTCATTAACAATGTTTATCCTTTGAAAATTTTTGAGTTTGGGAACAATGTTACAAGAATGGTGAGCTTCCAACGGTGAGGTTTCAATGGTAATATTCATGAATTTTATTTTCAAATTTCCAAATTTTAATTTCATGAATAGTTTTTCAAGAACGGTGAGGTTCTAACGGTGAGGTTTCGATATTGAGGTTTATGAACAATGATTTAAATTTTCCAAATTTTGATTTCATGAAAAGTGATTCAAGAACAGATTAGATTCAATGCCGACGTTCCTGAAAAATGTTTTTCATTTTCCAAATATTGAGTTCATGAGCAATGTTTCCAGAATGGGGAGGTTCTATCTGTGTGGTTTCAACAGTGAGTTTCATCAGCAGTGTTTTTCCATTTCCAAATTTCCAGTCCCTGAACTAGGTTTCTAGCTTCCTTCAGTTTCTCCCAATTAACATTTCCTTTGATGTAAAATGCATTTAATGCCCCGTTTTAAGGACTCTAATGCTAATTCAAAGGCAATAACACCTATATTAATTTTCCTAAGGATCGTGATGCTTTTACTTGGTCAAACTACTTAGTTCAATGTGATCCTCTTTTAATGGATAATCCGGCTTATCTTAAACTACTACTCTATTAAATATTCTAAAGTAATGATGTATCTTCATCCCTAGTTATACCTATTTGTTCTCTAATGTGATATGATCGAATGTTTCATTCCATCTAGTATGATTTTCACAATAAAAAATTCCACATTGGATTGGTTCCACTACATTTTTATTTAAAAAATAATTATCAATAAATCATTATTATAAGGAATAATATATTGTTATTCTTTTGGAATAATCTCTTTATTTTTCTCCATTCGCTTTAATGAAATTTTACCCCCATGTTCTTAATGAGATTTTCATGGGGGTTGGCTGATGTGGTAGAGTCTCTACATCCTCAGGTTGATATAGTTTTCATTATGGAGGAGATTGAAATTTATTGTATGTCATGTTCTCATATAAATAAGGTCATGAACCGTTTGTGGAAGAACATTTTTTTCTTCTCTTTTCATTAACATGAAACTGTATAATTAGCATGTTATATCCCACTTGATCACAATGGAATTGAAATAACACATACATGAACTGGATAAACAACGTGACATCAATCTTATGTTATATCATATTATTATGCTATATAGTTTGATATCTATGAATTATTTTTATAGATTTTTGTTATTGATAGAAACTAGTAAAGAAGATAAATCCGTAATTAATTGATAATAGTTTGGATTAATATAAATTGGCATGTAATTGAATCTAGTTCCTCTTCTTGTAATTTAAATTTATTCAAATTGGTGTAGTAATCATGTTTAATTCTTTTTTATATCTTACTGTTTAGGTTTCTCATAGTTGCAAACTCTAAAAATAATAAATCTGTTAATCCAAGATGGATTAAAGAACTAGTAGTTTGATGATAGATAATTACTTGTAGGGTTCTGAGTAACCCTCTTGTTTGTTTAAGGGAAAATATACTAATTGTTAGGATGGTTTTTTTCATAGTACTTGTGTCGTGAGGTGAGACTTAAAGGCTGTTGTGACATGTGGGGGGAGGGAGGCTTATTGTTTGTGGCAACAATTGATGCCCAGAGTGGTGAAATGCATCAGTTTATGCATGTGGGTGTTAAGGATGACACCAGGGATGATGGAATGAGTTGGATGTGAATGTTTCAATGATTTCTGATCTTGATGGATCTTTATCTACTTTACATTACCCACTGCTCAAGGAATATGGTTTTGATAACCCTCCTTCCAAAAGGGGAGAAGACATGTGGGGTATGCCACACACATTCCTTGTATGGCTTCTTCAAGTAGGATGGGTCTATACTCATTCTCTAGGTGTAAAAGAATTTATGGGTAGTTTATCTACTCAACGAGTTGAGCCCCCGTGTGTTTAGTAGCATTGAATATTTTTTTAGATTTCAGGGGAATATTGGAAAGTCATAACGTTGTTAATAAAATATTGAATAAATTATGATAACCAAAGGAGTTGGAGCATGCTGGGATGCAATGTTGAGGACAATGGACTACGGGTGAAATAAAAATGAAATATATGGTGGAATTATTAATGGATAATTATTGATTAAAGAATTAATTAACTTAATTTGAAATTGATAAAAAAATTGAATGATGTAATATAATAATGATTTTTAAATTTTTGTGTGGTTAGATGATACCTAGTCTTAGAAGTGGTAGTCAGGAGTCCGAGATACGTTAGCTGTAGTTGAGTATAAGAATAGGTTATTCCCATAGTGGGGTTTTGAGCTATATTATATTCTGTAATTTTAGTGTTTCTTTAAGCTAATATACCCCATCAGTTAGAGAAACTGACACCAACGAGATTCTTATCCCTAGGGGGTTTTCCCCCTAAATTCTGGCGGGTGGGTGGATGGATAAATACCCCATTTGGCCCCACTCTCTTTTCTTGGTAGTTCCTTGTGCTGGTAGGCACATCAGTTAGTTTTCCATATATATGTGTGTAATGGGTTGTAATGGCTGGTGGTCATTCACACACATATATTCTAGAAATAGTTTCTTATGGACTACTATATATGTAATGTGTATAGGATATGATGGATTGATGATACTTACTCGGTGAATGGGTAACAATGGCATTAGGATTAATAACAGACATATGATACATGTTTTTTGAGCTGTGGGGATCCTAGAAACTACCTAGTTACTCTGCTTACATGGACGTGGTGGTTTTTTTGAACGAGGTGCATGTTGTGGTGATTCATCTCGGTGTCTGCATGAATGTCTTTTTAGAGAGAGATGATTAGGATGTGTGATGTTGGGGAAAGAAACAGACCCCTAGGGATGTAGTAAATGGTACCCTTGATATTATTTACTATATTATATACTCCTCTGTGTGTTTCATGGTGAGAGTACCAAGGGTGAGGCTGGGAACATAGTAAATCTTCTTAGGCGATGAGTTAGTTTCACTTGTTGTTCACTGTTCTTTATCAAGCTTTCATTTATTTTGAACGAGTGGCTCCAAGGAGTATCCTATAGATTATACTTTTATTCTCACGATATGTATATATAAACCATATTCAGGTCACTTGTAGTAGGTTGGAGACCAAGCTAGTTTTTACGAGCTTGGGGTTTTATGAGTTGTTGGGGCATTTTGTTGCTCCTATTTTTACTTTTTTTATTTTAAATTTGTACCATTTCTACTGTTATAGTTTTTCATGAAATTAAATATGTGCACTGAGTATTTATTTTATATTTTAGTCTATGATGGATTTGGTTTGTGTATGTTTTCTCTCACTCTTTTGCATGTTCACTCATAGAGGGAAATGCCTACCATTTGAGTGTTTATTGTTCCCTCGGTGGTAGTCGCCATCCTTGTCCGGTCGGAGGTGGGAATCGAGCGCCATTATCTCTATTCTCACATTTCTGACCTAGGAGGGGTAAACCTTGTGGGGAGGTGGTCATCACAGGGTGGTATCAGAGGCCTGGTTGAGGGATAAGATGGAGTTTAGTGTTAGGCACAGGCGAGGTTGCTTGGGTTGGTAGGGAAATTGTGCTATTCTTGTTTAGCATGTGATGTAAACACTAGAGACCTGCTGAGACATATGAGTTTAAGTACCCCTATGATCTAATGTGAAGACCTTGATTTTTACAATGGATACTAAACAAGGTGATACTAGTTCTAGGGTATAGTTAAAAGAAAGGATGACGCATTATTTTTCTTTCTTCTTGTGTTTGAATTGGTAGAACTTGGGATATGTTACAATAAAATGAATAAAATAAAAATATTAATTAATTAATGCTATGTTTTCCATATTCTAGGTTGACAATCTCTAACTCTTTTTTATTATATATGCATGGCTCCAGGTTGATATCCTTGTCCGGATCACATGGAAGATGTCCAACATGTTCTGCTAGTAGATCACCTCTGGGTAGAGGACGATGACTATGATACTTAGAGAAGGACACTCTGTGAGTTTCAGTGCTACAGTTAGCAGATGTGCATGGGATCCATTTCATATGCAGTCATAGAAGACTGGTGGAGGAGGTTGAGATAGGATTTAGTTCAATCCGTGATCGGAAAGAGAACTGGGTGTCCTTTGTTTTGATGATACTTCTTGGAGCAATGAGACAGTGGTGGTTCTTGTTCCTTATGGATCACAGTGAGTCTGTGATATCAGGGGAGATGTTTCCGGACATGTTTAGATTAGAGTTTCATGCCTCGACCACTAAGGTGTCTAGTCGCTAGGAGCTTCATACCTTTCAATAGTGGAGGTCTAGTGTGCGGGATTTTGGATTCCATTTTCGGAACCATTTACAATATACTTCGAACATGTTACCAGATATGGAGTCCAGGGAGAGTGTTTTCGAGGAGGCTATGTGTCCATAGATCCAACGCCAGGTCACCCCATTAATGCTGAAGACATATCTTGAGGTTTGGGGGAGTGAATATGTTTTCAAGAGTAAATTGGAAAGAACATGATCACCATGAGAGGGGAGTCATCATGATTCATCATGAAGCAGAGCTGTGGATCGGGGTTCTCGGTTTATAGGCCAGAAGAGTTTCTATTTTGCGGGGGGTATGTCCTAGCCCTCGAAATATCGTTTCTCCATGGATGGAAACTCATAGGATTATGACAGTGGATCAAGCGCTTATTATTCTTATTGTGGTCAAGGTCATCAGTAGTAAGAATTCTCGACCTTTCAGACAATTCATCATACAACTTGTGTTCCGCTCTAGGTTCCTCTGTTGAGGCACTTCCAGCCAGGGCAACATCAGCAGGTTGCACCTGCTTTAGACTAGAAAATGGTAAATGGGTAAAGTAGAGGATAGCCTTGTGACACTCTCCATCAATAGAGAGTAGAGTGAATCAATGATGGTGGTCGTCATCAAGGTCAGAGAGGTATAGAGGAGGTCATGGTCATCTTCATGCTTTAGCGTTGCCAGCACCTAGAAAACTAGATTTCGTTTGAGGTACCCTTTTCTTGTTGTCTACATTGGTGTAGGCCAAGTTTTATTTAGGAGTGAAACACTCTTTCATATCACCAACCCATGCCCATGCTTTGGGACTTGAGGTTGAGAGGCATCCAGAGCCCATGGCGTTGACTACACCAGTTTAAGGTTGAGCTGAATAGTTTGATGTATGTAAATACTGTGAGCTAGTGTTGGGGTAGCACCGCTCTTGGGTAGATTTTCTAGGTTTAAGAATACAACCATATGATTTCTTCCTCTGTATATATTGGTCTTATCTGGTTCAGGATATCGTTTATTTCTTTAAGAGGGATGTTGTTTTCTTCGATGCAGATGGAGAGACAGTGGTGTTCGTTGGCGAGCGAGACCCACAGATGGGTCAGAGGTGTGTTCCGTCTCTTTCATCCCTGATGGATGAGCTGATGCTGAGTATTTTAGAGGTTCAGTAGTTGGAGATTCCTAGGGTCATAGAAGAGTACCCTTATGTCTTCCAGAAGATGTTTTAGTAATACCCCTCGATGAGAGATTGACCTTCAGATTGAGCTACCACAAGTAGCTTATATTATCTATATATATCTATAAAGGATGTCCAATTAGAAGTTATGAGAACTATGTATATATCTAGATGGAATGTTATAGTGTTGTATTGTTTATCTGAGTGTGTCATCGTGGGGCGAACTGGTTTTGTTCGTAATGAATGATGAGGGCAGTTTGCGGTTGTGTGTCGATTATCATCACATAAACAAAGTGACAATGAAGAATCACTATCCTCATAAGCAGATTGATGATTTATTAAATCAAATTAAGGGGTGAAAGATGGTTCTCAATGATCAACTTGCAGTTTGGATATCATCAGATGCATGTGAAGGATGATGATATTCCGAAGACAGTATTCAATTGTCGTCATGGGCATTGTGAGTTCGTTGCAATGGTGTTCAGTGTGAAAAAATTCTCCATCTAAATTCATGGGATTTATGAATTCTATGTTCCGTTAGTTCCAGGTCATGTTCATGGAGGTTTTAATCGACGACATCCTAGTGTACTCCTCATTTTAGGGGGATCATTGAGAGCATCAACATGCTGTTTTGGGAGTTCTTCGTCAAAAATAGCTATTTGGGATGTTGTCAAAGGGTGATTTTTTGGCTCGAGAAGCCCATTTCTTGTGCCATGTTGTGTCTAAAAAGAGACTATAATTGGATCCACCAATGGTAGAATTAGTTGTGTCTTGGGAATCTACCCAATACTGTCTCAGAGGTGCGATGTTTCCTTGGTATTGCAGGCTAATACAGGATGTTCGTAGGAGATTTCTCTCTAGGTATGTCTCCTCTGATAGCTTTGACAACGTAAGATCATGTTTCATAATGAAATATTAGTTTTGAGAATCATTAGTGTATCAATAAGAGATGTTAGTAGGTTCTTCAGTTAGTTGTCTTCCAACCGAGGAAGTTCAGTTTGATGTTTTCTGTGATGCTTCACATCTAGGGTTTGGAAGCTTCATGATCCATTTTCTATGTTATGATTTTGATATACCTTTGTTATATTTATCATATCTACCCTCCTACTGGGCTTTTAGGTCACCCCTGTTGATATATATCCACATGTGACTACATGTACTAAGGAGAGATTAAGTGCCAATAAGATTCTAGAGAATATGAAATTAAATAAATGATTTTTTTAATGTTGTAAATTTTATGTATGGTTATATTTATTCCAAGACACTAATCCAATGGATTCTCATGGTGTAATAATATTGATTTTTTAACATTATAATGATGTATTTGTAATTTTTGAAAAGGATGGGTCGCTATATTTATAAATAAAAAAGATGATTAATGGATTGTAACTACAAAAGTGTTGGTTATTAGCTATATGATATAATAATGTTAAATTTATAGATTATGATGAAAACTTATACACTATCTCTATATTATACTATAATATAATCATTTAATCATATACAGCTCATATAAATTTTAAATAATTTTTTATTAATGTTAAATGTTTCTTTTAAAATGGATATTTTATAGAAGATGTTTATGTTGAACAACATCCTAGTTTTGAAAACACTCAAAAACCAAATTATATTTTAAAGAATAATAAATAAATTTATAGACTGAATCAATAATCTTGATCTCAGTATTAATGATTATGTATGTTTGTTTTGAAAAATATATTAACTGTTATATTGGAAGATGCAAAACGTTTTAAGAAAACAGCTTTTTCTAATATTTTATTAAACAAATTATATTGATTATTTAATTTTTGATTCGCCAAATAAAAATCATATTAATGACTTTCAAAAAATAATAAAAAGGTAATTTATTATTCTTAATATGTGATTTTTTATTTTATTTTTTGGATTTTAAATTTATCAGCAATATTATGGTATTCTTAAAATAATTAAATATATGATTGATTTATTCAAACATTTTGGACATGAAAACAAAAAGTCATGTTCTACTCTTATTTTACCAATATAAAACATAATTTGGATGAATCTAGTAAATCTGTTGACAACAAGTTACATAGGCATATAATTGGTAGTACATTGTATCTTACTACCAGAAGACCAAAAAATATGTTTCTTGTAAGTTTATGTGCTAGAGTTCAATAAAATCCAAAAGAATCACATCTTATAGTGGTTCAAGGATTATATAGATATTTAAGAGGAACCTTTTTTTAATATCTTATTTACCCCAATAAATCAAATTTAAATAAGTTTCACATTCATATGTTGACTTAAATCTTTAGTATGATTTTCAATTAAGCAGCAACTTTCAATTTCCAAATCAATAGTCGAGGAAGAATATGTATGTGAAGGTAGTTGATGTTTATATGTATTATGGACAAAATACACTCTAGTAGACACTTGACTACATATTAATAATATACCTATTTTATGTGAAAATTATGGTTTTATTAATATTTTTCAAATTCGTATAAGTAATTATAGGACTAGGAATATTGATATAAAACATCATTTTTTAAAGAATCATGTTCTTAAAATGGATATTTATTTTTAATTTGTAAGTACTGAATATCAGTTATATTTTATTATATCTAAACTACTTCCTTTTGAATGATTTGATTTTATTAATGGGGTTTTAGATTTATATAATTTAAAATAAGTTTTTTCTTGTTTATTTCATTTAATGATTTTATATTTTTAAATATTTTCAGTATATTTTGGTCAAATTTATTTAGTATATTTATTCATTGAAATTAAATTGTCTTTAAAATTAGTATTTCATTTATTTGGTTAATTGAATTTTTCTAAATTATATTTTTAAATCATGTGTTTTCAAAAATTAAAATTATTATTAACCATCTTAATCGGAAAGAGAAACCAGAACATGTCATAATCTGTCAAAAAACCTCAACATTCCTTATCTTATCATTTTGAAACTACTTGGTCTCCTAGATCCTTCATCATTCTACTGAACCGTAGAATCTAAAAACCTTCTACATTAAGATTCATAGAAATAAAAAAGACCAATCGAATGAATGAAGGTGAACTAAGTGTTCTAAAATGTCAACATGTTCTAGGAAGAATGATTCTTAAAGGAAAATCCATATATTTTGAATGGCTGTGTCAAACATTACTTCTAAACAAACAAGCTCTAGAAATTCAGGTTTGGGAGTTCTTATTCAATGATGAAAATAGATATTTTCATTATGAGTTATAACTGATGAAATTTGATATACGTATTTAGTTTAGTTTTAGTGAATTAGATGATACAATATCCTCTCAAATATGAGATTAAAAATTTTCAATTTCATTTGTTGAAATTTATTGGATTCTAAAATAAATACATGAAGAATTATTCCACATTGTTATTCAATCAATTTAAAATTACGATCAAAAGTCATAGGATATCATGTTGTTTATGTTTTTATACAAATATATGGAAAATTATTTTAATGGATATTGAGGATGGACAAAAGGTTTTAGTAAATCTCCTTCAAACTATTATTTCTACAAGAATTGCAGAGATGGTGAAAAATTAATATTCCAACATGAGTATCATGTTTTTATTTATAAGTGACATTAGGTAAAATTAATAAATATATTTTCTGTGATATTTATGTTATTGTTTATATTTAGGGGAAATAATTTCATTCAATCATTATGTAGTGATCATATATCTTATTCTCTTTAGGAAAAATTTGATTTGAATTTTTGATTATCATTTTAAATTGCATCATAGAAATGAACTGAATGTTGGGAATCTAAGGAAATTTTGTTTGTATTGGAGAATAATAAAAGGTAAGATGATGCATGTTGGTGTGGATGACCAACCATAAACTTGATATTTTAATATTTGTGGTCAATTTTAAATAAGGAATGGATATGTTGTAGAATCTAGAACGTAAGGTGTTTCTAAGACTACCATGATAAAGCATCGATATGATGACACCCATATTACTAAAGAAGTATCAGAAGAACAAGTAGTTCATACAGAAAATATTTTAATACCAAGGAACTGAGAAGACCCATAGCATCAGGACCCATTTTAGGAATTGGATAGATAACTTATTTAATTAATTTGGACAAACCAGAACATAATTAGGATAAAACATATAAATTTAGGATCTAGACGTACCAATTGTTCCTAAACCAAACCGTAAAGAAGAGTTATCTCATGAACATTATCATTCCCATAACATAGTCACCTAAACCAATGAGATAAATGAAAATTATATTATATATTCCACGGGTCCCTCTATAGAGAGATCTGCATATGTTTATACAGAAACGATACAGCTCCTTGATAGTATATCATATTTAAGTGAAATTTATGTGGAAAATTTTCATTGTAATTCCATATCAATTTTAGAGGTTTCTTCAAAAAATAGATAAAGGAAATTAAGACTCTTAAAAATAAGATTGAAGGCCTAGTTATAATATTTAACAATTATGAGGAAGATAATTACCATAATCATCCGAAACCGGAAGATTCAAGATAATATTTTGAGGATTTAATAAATTAATTTTTTCCAATGATGGAATAAATGTCTAATCGGGATCTAATTCTTGAAATATGAGATACTTATATATCAAAAATATATTTTAATCTTTTTAAAAGAGAGATGTTGTATGAGATTGTTAATAACAAATCATAATCTATTTCTAAAACAAATATTTCTCACATGAAATGAGACATGGGAAGTCAGATCAAATCTATCAATGGGAGTGTTAAACTATGAAGAGATTTTACTTCTTCCCTCCCAAATTCATCAGATTCGATCAAAATAATTCCTGATATCTCATATATAATTCCTTATATGAATGAAAATATCCAGAATCTTCGGTATAATAGTTATCCCTTATATGTATCATTATAAAATCAGAGACATCATTTTTAGAAACTGACGACATGTGATCCTAGAATCAGTATGTTACTATATTAGTTCATTGTCAAATTATGTTTTTTTATCAATAAGGGATAATATACTTGTCTATTTAAAATTTTATTTGATTTTAAATATAAAAATTAGTCAATATCTAAGAATTTTTATAAGGAAGTTTATTGATAATATGTCATACAGGTTAATATATCATTTTATATAATTTAATGACTTTTTTCATGTTTCTCATTTATTATAAGAACCTAAAATATAACTTACCCTTGACCAAACTCTATTACCATCAACTATATCTATTGTCTTTCCATTCTCCCAAGACAAAACCTCTAATGTATTTGTAGAGTTTTTATAATAAAAATTACTTTGTGTAGTAAATTTCTTGATTTTATTATATGATTCTATGTATTAAAAGTACCCCAATCTTATTTGTCCAAATGGATCAATAGAATCATTATATTATATAATTTATTTGAAAATTGAAATTTATAAAATTATTTTTCTTTTAACTTCTTTTTGATATCAAAAAAGGGGGAGATAATTAGGTAGAAAAAAATTTAATTTAATTTAAATATATATATTTATAAAAAAATATATATAAATAGTAATGTGAAACTGAAAAAAAATTATTATCGATTTTAAAAATCCTATATTTTTTGTTAGTTTGTATATTGGATGATTGATTGTCAAAATTTGTGAGATTTGTGGGCATCTATTATCTCGAAAATACTCTATAAATCATATTGATACTTATTTTCATCAAATACCATTTTATTATAATGATATAACCTAAAGTTTATTTTATGAAATTAATTTCAATAGAAAATATTTATTTTGGAATTAGATTAATTATTTTAATTCATAGGTATTATTCATTAATATGTTTGTTCCAGGTTTTATTGTATTATTGAAACATTGGTCATACCGTATTTTGATAAACATAACGTAACAATTGATCCCTACTCTTGAAAATAATGTATAGGGAAACAACTCTATGTTTAGAATAGTATGTATGGATCATCAACCCTACCTTATCAAAAAACTATTATTAATGAACAATGAATTTGGATGGAACCGTACATTATTAAAAAAAAATGTATGGTTATAGAATCATGTGATTGAAAGGAAACCTACATTTGAGATTCAAACATATTGATCATTAACATTTCGTTTATGATAAAACTTCTATTTCCAACAATATTCTTGGAGAGTTAATGCAATATTGTTTAACCCTAACTTTTTTATTTTTTTTGTTTTCTGTTGGAACCCTGCATTTTACAATTCAATGTCGAAGATTTAAATTCATGAATTTATATTCATTTTCAGTAATAATATTCACATAATTTTTGCTAACAAATAATTTTTTATGACTCGTTCAATGTGTGTTGGGATTTATTCATTAACTATATTCAATGGATAAGACAACTCATATTCTTAATTGATGTTGTGACTACTCTTGATTATTTGGAATTTGAATTTTTATAATCAATCTGGCGATATTCTTGGATATGGGATACCATATCCAGAAGTGTAATGTATCAGACCTCTTAGGTATATTATTATGCTAAAAACTGGAGAATGATGTGTTTTGAGAGGTCAGGGTCACATATCCCAAACATTTTTTCCAATTTCTAGTCATGTGAACAGTACCATCGGTGAGGTTGAGGTGAATAGTTCCATCAGTGAGGTTGATGTGAACAGTTACATCAGTGAGTTTGATATAAACAATTACATTGGTGAGGACTACGTGAATAGTTCCATTGGTGAGGTCTATGTGAAGATTTCCATATGTGAGGTCGAGATGAATAGTTCCATCGGTAGGGTCAAGTTGAATAGTTCCATCAGTGAGGTCGATGTGAACAGTTCCATCGAGGAGGTCGATGTGAACAGTTCCATCGGTGAGGTAATTTTGAACATTTCAATCCAGGAGGTTGATGTAAAAAGTTCCATCGGTGATGTTGAGGTGAAGAGTTCCATCTGTGAGGTCAAAGTGAATAGTTCCTTCGGTGAGGTTGATTTGAACTGTTCCAATGACGAGGTTTCAACAGTGAGGTTCAGGAACAATGTTTACCCTTTGGAATAATTTGAGTTTGGGAATAATGTTACAAAAATGGTGAGCTTCAAACGGTGAGGTTTCAATGGTAAGATTCACGAATTGTTTTTTTAATTTTCCAAATTTTAATTTCATGAATAGTGTTTCAAGAACGGTGAGGTTCTAACGGCGAGGTTTCGATATTGAGGTTCAAGAACAATGATTTCTATTTTCAAAATTTTGATTTCATGAAAAGTGATTCAAGAATTGTGAGGATTGAACACCGAAGTTCATGAAAAATGTTTTTCATTTTCCAAATATTGTGTTCGTGAGAAATGTTTCCAGAATGGTGAGGTTCTATATGTGTGGTTTCAACAGTGAGTTTCATCAGCAGTGTTTTTCCATTTCCAAATTTCGAGTCCCTGAAATGGGTTTCCAGCTTCCTTTTGTTTCGCCCCTTTAACATTTCCTTTGATGTAAAATGCATTTAATGCCTCGTTTTAAGGACTCTAATGCTAATTCAAAGGCAATAACACCTATATTAAATTACCTAAGGCTCGGGATGCTTTTACTTGGTCAAACTACTTAGTTCAATGTGATCCTCTTTTAATGGAAAATCCGGCTTATCTTAAACCACTACCCTATTAAATATTCTAAAGGGATGATGTATCTTCATCCCTAGTTATACCTCCTTGTTCTCTAATGTGATATGATCGAATGTTTCATTCCATCTAGTAGGAATTTCACAATAAAAAATTCCTCATAGGATTGGTTCCACTACATTTTTCTATAAAAAATAATTATCAATAAATCATTGATATAAGGCATAATATATTGTTATTCTTTTGGAATAATCTCTTTATGTTTCTCCATGCGCTTTAATGAAATTTTACCCCCATGTTCTTAATGGGATTTTCATGGGGGTTGGCTGATGTGGTAGAGTGTCTACATCCTCAGGTTGATATAGTTTTCATTGTGGAGGAGATTGAAATCTATTGTGTGTCATGTTCTCATATAAATAAGGCCATGAACTGTTTGAGGAAGTACATTTGTTGCTTCTCTTTTCATTAACATGCAAATGTATAATTAGCATGTTATATCCCACTTGATCACAATGGAATTGAAATAATACATACTTGAACTGGATAAACAAGGTGACATCAATCGTATGTTATAGTATATTATTATGCTATATAGTTTGATATCTATGCATTATTTTTATATATTTTTGTTATTGATAGAAATTTGTAAATAAGATAAATCCGTAATTAATTGATAATAGTTTGGATTAATATATATTGGAATGTAATTGAATCTAGTTCTTTTTCTTGTAATTTAAATTTTTTCCAATTGGTGTAGTAATCATGTTTAATTATTTGTGATAGCTTACTGTTTAGGTTTCTCATAGTTTCAACCTCTAACAATAATAAATCTGTTAAACCAAGATGGATTAAAGAACTGGTAGTTTGATAATAGATAATTACTTGTAGGGTTCTGAGTAAACCTCTTGTTTGTTTAAGGGAAAAGAGACTAATTGTTAGGATGGTTGTTTTCATAGTACTTGTGTTGTGAGGTGAGACTTAAAGGCTATTGTGACATGTGGGGGGAGGGAGGCTTATTGTTTGTGGCAACAATGGACGCCCAGATTGGTGAAATGCATCAGTTTATGCATATGGGTGTTGGGGATGACACCAGGGTTGATGGAATGAGTTGGATGTGAATGTTTCGATTATTTCTGATCTTGTTGGATCTTTATCTACTTTACATTACCCACTGCTCAAGGAATAAGGTTTTGATAACCCTCCTTCCAAAAGGGGAGAATACATGTGGGGTATGCCACACACATTCCTTGAATAGATTCTTCGAGTAGGATGAGTCTATACTCATTCTGTAGGTGGAAAAGAATTGTTGGGTAGTTTATCTACTCAACGAGTTGAGCCCCCGTGTGTTTAGTAGCGTTGAAATTTTTTTAGATTTCATGGGAATATTGGAATGTCATAAAGATGTTAATAAAATATTGTATAAATTATGATAACCAAAGGAGTTAAAGCATGATGTGATGTAATGTTATGGACAACGTACTTCGGGTGAAATAAAAATGAAATATATGGTGGAATTATTAATTGTTAATTATTGGTTAAAGAATTAATTAACTTAATTTGAAATAGATAAAAAAATGAATGATGTAATGTAATAATGATTTTTAAATTTTTGTGTGGTTAGATGATACCTAGTCTTAGAAGTGGTAGTCGGGAGTCTAAGATACGTTAGCTGTAGTTGAATCTAAGAATAGGTTATTCCCATAGTGGGGTTTTGAGCTATAGTATATTCTGTACTTTTAGTGTTTTTTTAAGCTACTCCACCCCATCAGTTAGAGAAACTGACACCAACGAGATTCTTATCCCTAGGGGGTTTTTCCCCTAAATTCTGGTGGGTGGGTGGATGGATAAATACCCCATTTGTCCCCACTCTATTCTCTTGGTAGTTACTTGTGCAGGTAGGCACAACAGTTAGTTTTCCCCATATATGTGTGTAATGGTTTGTAATGGCTGGTGGTCATTCACACACATATATTCTAGAAATAGTTTCTTATGGACTACTATATGTGTAATTTGTATAGGATATGATGGATTGATTATACATACTCGGTGAATGGGTAACAATGGCATTAGGATTAATAACAGACATATGATACATGTTTTTTGAGCTGTGGGGATCCTAGAAACTACCTAGTTACTTTTCTTACGTGGGCGTGGTGGTTTTGTTGAACGAGGTGCATGTTGTGGTGATTCATCTCGGTGTCTTCATGAATGCCTTTTTAGAGTGAGATGATTAGGATGTGTGACGTTGGGGAAAGAAAAAAACCACTAGCGATGTAGTAAAGGGTACCCTTTATATTATTTATTATATTATATACTCTTCTGTGTGTTACATGGTGAGAGTACGAAGGGTGAGGCTGAGAACATAGTAAATCTTCTTAAGCGATGAGTTAGTTTCACTTGTTGGTCACTATTCATTATCATGCTTTCATTTCTTTTGAACGAGTGGCTCCGAGGAGTATCCTATAGATTATACTTTTATTCTCAGGATATGTATATATAAACCATATTCAGGTCACTTGTAGTAGGTTGGAGATCAAGCTAGTTTTTACTAGCTTGGGGTTTTATGATTTGTTGGGGAATTTTGTTGCTCCTATTTTTACTTTTTTTTATTTTAAATTTTTACCATTCCTACTGTTGTAGTTTTTCATGAAATTAAATATGTGTACTGAGTATTAATTTTATATTTTAGTCTATGATGGATTTGGTTGGTGTATGTTTTCTCTTACTCTTTTTCATGTTCACTCATAGAGGGAAATGCCTCCCATTTGAGTGTTTATTGTACCCTCGGTGGTAGTCGCCATCCTTGTCCAGTCGGAGGTGGGAATCAAGCGCCGTTATCTCTATTCTAACATTGAGGACCTGGGAGGGGTACACCTTGTGGGGAGGTGGTCATGACAGGGTGGTATCAGAGGCCTGGTTGAGGGATAAGATGGAGTTTGGTGTTAGGCATAGGCGAGGTTGCTTGGGTTGGTAGGGAAACTGTTCTATTCATGTTTATCATGTGATGTAAACACTGGAGACCGGCTGAGACATATGCGTTTAAGTACCCCTATGATCTAATGTGCAGACCTTGATGTTTACAATGGATACTAAACAAGGTGATACTAGTTCCAGGGTATAGTTAAAGGAAAGGATGAAACATTATTTTTCTTTGGGCTTGTGTTTGAATTGGTAGAACTTGGGATATGTTACAATAAAATGAATAAAATAAAACTATTAATTAATTAATGCTAAGTTTTCCATATTCTAGGATTATGATCTCTAACGCTTTGTTTTTATATTTTCATGGCTCCATGTCGATATCCATGTCAGGATCACATGGAAGATGTCTAGCATATTATGCTAGCAGATCGCCTCCAGGTAGAGGACGAAGACTATAATACTTAGAGAAGGACACTCCGAGAGTTTCAGTTCTAGAGTCAGTAGATGTGCATGGGATCCATTTCATATTCAGTCACAGAAGACTGGTGGAGGAGGTTGAGATAGTATTTAGTTCAATCTGTGCTCGGAAAGAGAACTGGGTGTCCTTGGTTTTGATGATGCTTCTTGGAGTAATGAGACAGTGGTGGTTCTTGTTCCTTATGGATCACAGTGAGTCTGTGATATCAGGGGAGATGTTTCAGGACATGTTTAGATCAGAGTTTCATGCCTCGACCACGAAGGTGTCTAGTAGCTAGGAGCTTCACACCTTTCAATAGTGGAGCTCTAGTGTGCGGGAGTTTGGATTCCATTTTCGGAACCCTTTACAATATAATTCGAACATGTTACCAGATCAGGAGTCTAGGGAGAGGGTTATCGAGGAGGCTATGTGTCCAGGGATCAAACGCCATGTCACCCCATTTATGCTGAAGACATATCTTGAGGTTTGGGGGAGTGAAGATGTTTTCAAGAGGAAATTGGACAGAACATGATCACTATGAGAGGGGGGTCATCATGATTCATCATAGGTGCTGGCAACACTAAAGAATGAAGATGACCATGTTTGATTTAGGAGTGAAACACTCTTTCATATCACCAATCCATGTCCATGCTTTGGGATTTGAGGTTGAGAGGCATCCAGAGCCCATGGCGTTGACTACACTAGTTTAAGGTTGAGAGGAATAGTTTGATGTATGTAAATACTGTGAGCTAGTGTTGGGGTAGAACCGCTCTTGGGTAGATTTCCTAGGTTTAAGAATACAACCATATGATTTCTTCCTAGGTATATATTGGTCTTATCTGCTTCAAGATATCGTTTATTTCTTTAAGAGGGATGTTGTGTTCTTCGATGCAGATGGAGAGACGGTGGTGTTCGTTGGCGAGTGAGACCCACAGATGGGTCAGAGGTGTGTTCCATCTCTATCATCCATGATGGATGAGCTGATGCTGAGTATTTTAGAGGTTCAGTAGTTGGAGATTCCTAGGGTCATAGAAGAGTACCCTTATGTCTTCCAGAAGATGTAGTAGTAATAACCCTCGATGAGAGATTGAGATTCAGATTGAGCTACCACAAGTAGCTTATATTATCTATATATCTCTATAAAGGATGTCCCATTTGAAGTTACGAGAACTATGTATATATCTAGATGGCCTGTTACAGTGTTGTATTGTTTAGCTGAGTGTGTCATCGTGGGGAGAACCGGTTTTGTTCGTAATGAATGATGAGGGCAGTTTGCGGTTGTGTGTCGATTATCATCACATAAACAAAGTGACAATGAAGAATCACTATCCTCATAAGCATATTGATGATTTATTCAATCAAATTAAGGGGTGAAAGATGGTTCTCAATGATAAACATGCAGTCTGGATATCATCAGATGCATGTGAAGGATGATGATATTCCGAAGATAGTATTCAATTCTCGTCATGGGCATTGTGAGTTCGTTGCAATGGTGTTCGGTGTGAAAAAATTCTCCATCTAAATTCATGGGATTGATGAACGCTATGTTCCGTGAGTTCCAGGTCATGTTTGTGGAGGTTTTTATCGACGACATCCCAGTGTACTCCTCATTTTAGGGGGAGCATTGAGAGCATCAACATGCTGTTTAGGGAGTTCTTCATCAACAACAGCTATTTGAGATGTTGTCGAAGGGTGATATTTGGTCTCGAGAAGCCCATTTCTTGTTCCATGTTGTGTCTAAAAAGGGACTATAATTGGATCCACCAATAGTAGAATTAGTTGTGTCTTAGGAATCTACCCAATACTGTCTCAGAGGTGCGATGTTTCCATGGTATTGCAGGCTACTACATGATGTTCGTAGGAGATTTCTCTCTAGGTATGTCTACTCTGATAGCTTTGACAAAGAAAGATCATGTTTCATAATGAGAGATTAGTTCTGAGAAGCATCAGTGTATCAATAAGAGATGTTAGTAGGTTCTTCAGTTAGTTGTCTTCCAACCGAGGAAGTTCAGTTTGATGTTTTCTGCGATGCTTCACATCTAGGGTTAGGAAGTTTTCTGAGGCAACATTGATCAGTTGTTTCTTAGGGTCTTGGAAGTTGTGTCCGGATGAACGTAACTATTCCACCCATGATCTTGAGTTGGCAGTCATGGTGTATTCTATGATGTTGTGCAGACATTACCAAATCAGATAGTGCTTTTTTTCTCTCATCATATGAAATAGATGAATTTTTTCTCCTAGTGTGACTTGAACATATGACATTGTAAGTGGACAGATTTCTTATCAGAATATGACATTGAAATATTGTATACGCATGGAAAGGGGAATTTTTTAGCAGGTGCGCTGAGTCGGAATTCATGAAGTGATGCACTGTGTGAATCTGGTGACCCCTTGAGAGTAATGGAAGGACTATCATCATTACATCTTGATATGGGAGAAGTTTGGGGTAGAGGTTGTCTTTTTCAGATGATTGTGTAGGTATATCTGGAGTAGTAGGTGGATGAGTCTCAATTGGGGGATCTAGAAATGGAGGTCTGGAGAAACCGAGTTATTTTTGGCGAGGCCACGGATGGATGGTCTGAGGATGAACAACACCGAGTGTTGTATCCTGGAAGGATCTCTATTACATTGGAAATGCATGAGACAATTCTCATAGAGGTATATATTTCTTCTTTAGTAGTGAATCCTAGTATGAGAAAGATGTACCGATCCATGAAGATCTAGTTTTGGTTCCATAGGATGAAGCGTGTAGTTTCGGAGTTTCTGTGTCGATGTTTGGTCTTCTAGAAGTTGAAGGCTGAACATCGTGTTCCTGGTGGTCTTCTCCAACTGTAATATGTTCATCAGTGGAAGCGAGATGACATATCAATAGACTTTTTTACTAGTTCAACTCAGTTTTAGGGACGACATGATGCTATTTGGGTGGTAATGGATCATTTAACAAAATCATGACACTTTATAGAAATCAAGGAGTCAAGATCAGTGGATGTTTTGTAGAGGTAATATCTAGAGGATATTGTGAGACTTCAGGGAGTCCCTAGTATGGTCATTTCCAATCGATATACTCATTTTACATCTGTGGTGTGGAGGGGTGTCCAGTATGCTTTTGGTTCACAACTATGCCTTTTCTATGCTTTTCATCATCAAACAGATGGTCAGACATAGTGGACCATCCAAAGTCTTGAAGACATGTTACGCTCTTGTGTATTGGATATTTGAGGTTTGTAGAAGAGGAACTTACCCTTGGCGGAGTTAACTTTTAATAATAGTTTTCACTCCACCATCAGTATGGCACCTTTTGAAGCATTGTTTGGTAGGCCTCTCTGTTCTCCGTTGTACATGACTGGGGTCAGAGAGTCATCAATTCATGGACCCGAACTAGATCTGAATACAACAGTGATGGTTTAGGGGATTCATGATAGGATGAAGACAGTGTAGGATCATCATAAATCATATGATGATCAAAGGAGGATACCCTTATATTTTGATGTTGGGGATCAAGTTTTTCTGAAGGTGACTACGTATCATGGGCCAAAATGGTTTGGTTATGGGAGTAAGCTTTCTCCCAGGTTTGTTGATCCTTTCTAATAGTTTGTTTAGGTTGGTGTTGTGGCCTCTCGAGTAGCAATTCTCCCACAAATGAGTTGGATGCAATATGTTTATCATTTGTCGTAGCTCTGTCGTTATCTTCATGATGACTCTCATGCCATCAATTAGGGATTGATAGATGTTGATTATAATGAAACATTTGAGAGGGAGTTGTAGAGATCCAAGAACACAAGGAGAAGGTGTTTCCCAGGATTCTATCCCCTTGGATTGTGTCTTGTGGTGACATGGTGGAAAGGGAAAGAGTACCTCAGAATGTGAGTAAAAAATACATGCTTAGTATCTATAGTTTATTGATGTTTAACTCTTATAAGGTAATGTTGTCCCCCTTGTGGTTATAGACCATTCATGGTTATAAGATTGCTCTATTTGGGTTCTTCATGTGGATTTATCTCTTTTAAGTTGTATCTCAATGGGTGGTTGTTCAAAATTATTATCTATTCCCTTTTAGGTTGGTTTTTAATTGTCGAGGATGATAATTTTTTGAGAGGTATCTGATATAATGGTGGGAACTACTCAAGTCCATTACATTGCATAAAACTAGTGTTTCAGGTGTTCTGGTAGGTCAACGTAACAAATCCCCAACACTTTTCCAAATTTCTAGTTATGTAAACAGTTCCATTAGAGAGG
This sequence comes from Viscum album, assembly GCA_963277665.1. Classification (NCBI taxonomy): domain Eukaryota; kingdom Viridiplantae; phylum Streptophyta; class Magnoliopsida; order Santalales; family Viscaceae; genus Viscum; species Viscum album. The sequence goes on from OY728136.1 coordinate 1,884,396,923, forward strand.
TTTAGATGAACAGTTCCATCGGTAAGGTGGATGTGAACTGTTCCATTAGTCAGGTTGATGTGAACAGTTCCATTGGTGAGGTCGAGGTGAAGAGTTCCATCAGTCAGTTCGATGTGAACAGTTCCATTGGTGAGGTTGAGGTGAATAGTTCCATTAGTTAGGTCAATTTGATTAGTTCTATCAGGAGGTTGATTTGAACAGTTCCACCATTGAGGTTAATGTGAATATTTCCATCATTGAGGTTGATGTTAACAGTTCCATCATTTGATTCCTTCTTTCAGACTTTTGTACCTTCCCCTTTTTATAAAATAATTTGTGCCTCGGTCTTTAACAGAGGCACCACTTTCTAAAAAAACAGTTCCATCAGTGAGGTTGAGGGGAACAGTTCCATCGGTGAGGTCGACGTGAAAAGTCCATCAGTGAGGTTGAGGTGAACAGTTCAAAAGGTGAGGTTTAAACAATGAAAATCATGAACATTGTTTTTCCTTTACCAAATTTTGAATTCAGGAACAATGTTTCCATAATAGTGAGGTCCCAACGTTGAGGTTTTAATAGTGAGTTCCATGAATAGTGTTTTCCATTGCCAAATTTTTAGTTCATGAACAGTGTTTTCTAAACGGTGAGGTTCCAATGGCGAGGTTCCTGAATAGTGTTTTCTATTGAAATATTTTACGATCATGAAAAGTGTTTCCCAAATAGTGATGTTCAAAAGGGTGAGGTTTTAACTATGAGGTTCATGAACAATGTTTTTATTTTTCCAAATTTTGAGATGATAAACAGTGTTTCCTGAATGGTGGGGTTCCAACAATGAGGTTCATGAATAGTGTTTTTACTATTCCATATTTCATATTTATGAACAGTGTTTCAAGAATGGTGAGGTTCCAATGGTGATGTTCATGAACAATGTTTTTACTTTTCCAAATTTCGAGTTCTTGAATAGTTCTTCTAGCTTCCTACAGTTCACCCATTTAACATTTCCATTGACGTAAAATTCATTTAAAGCCACATTGTAAGGACTCTAATGCCGATTCAAATGCCATAACTCCTATATTAATTTCTATATGCATTGAAATTCTTTTACATGGTAAAAATCAAGATGTTCAATGCCATCAGCTTCTAATGGAAAATACAGTGTTTCTTAAACCACTGATCCATTGAATGTTCTAATGGGACGAAATATATTTCTCCCTAGATCTTCCTACATGTTCTCGGTTGTTAGATGATCGAACCTTTTATTCCATTATATAAGATTTTCACAATCAAACTTTCCTCCTCAGACTAGTTTCACTATATTTTGATGAAAACAAATAGTATCGATCAATCTTCTATATAATCTATAATCTATCATCATTCTCTTGGGTTTATATCCTTCTTTTTCTCATTTTTATTTTAATGAATTTTACCCCCATGTTCCTAATGGGATTTTCTTGAGTGTTGGTCGATGTGGTGGTGTCTCTGCATCATCGGGTAGATATAGCTATCAATGGGGAAGAGATCTAACTCATTGTGTGGATCATTCTCATATAAATAAAGTCAAGAACTGTTTGAGGTGGGGGATTCCTTACTTCTCTTTTTTTTACGTGCAACTATATAGTTACTATGTTTTATCCCAATGGATCACAATTGAATTGAGATAATAAATATTTGACATAGATAAATAAATTGATATCGATCGTATGCTATTTCTTCTTGTTTTTCTAGAGTGTAATATCTATGTTTTCTTTGTTTAGCCTTTAGTTCTAGAGGGAAATTGGTAATGAACATATATCTAGAATTAATTGAAAATTGTTTGGAATAAGATAAAGAGGCATATAAATGAATGTGGTTCTTCTTCTTAGAATGTGATGTTAATCAAATGAGTGAACTAAGCATGTTTAATTATTTGTGATAGCTTACTGTTTAGATTTCCAATAAATGGAACATACGAATAATAAATCGGTTAATCCCAGATGGATTAATGAAATAGTTGTTTGATAAAAGATAATTTCATGTTGGGATCTAAGATATCCCCTTTCTTGTTTAAGGGAAAAAAGCCCAATTGATATGATGGTTGTTTTCCTACTGCTTGTGTTGTGATGTGATCCTGGAAGGTATTTGTGATATGTGGGGGTAGAGAAGATTATTAGTTGTGGCAGAAGCTGCTGCCTATTGTAGCGATATGCATCAGTTTATACAAGTTGTTTTTGGGTATCACAACAGGGATGATGAAATGAGTTGGATGTGAATTTTTAGATGCTTGTTGATCATGTTTCTTGTTTATCATCTTTACATTCACCATAGCTAAAGGAAACTGGTTTTTCTTACCCTCCTTCCAAAAGGTGTGAAGACACATTGGGTATTCCACGTGCTTTCCGTGTTTAAATTCTTGAGGTAGGATGGGTCTATTCACTTTCTATATGTGGCAATGACTTGATGATTAATTCATCTACTCACCAAGTTGATATCCCTTTTGTTTAGTATCATAGAATGTTATTCTAGAATTCTTGTAAATATGGGAAAGTAATAATTTTGTAAATAAATTATTGAATAAATAATGTTAATCTAAGGATTTGGATCTTTCATGGAAATAATAATGAGGAAATCCAACTTTGGGTGTAATGATAATGAAATATAACGTGGAATTGTAAATGGTTAATTAATGTTTAAATTCGCAATTAATATAAAGTAAAATGACTAAAAATGGAATGAATTAATGTAATAAAGATTTTTAAATGGTGTTTTGATTATAGGATACCTAGTCTTAGTAGTGGCAGCCGGGAGTCTGAGAGATGTTAGGAGCTGTTGAGTCCAAGACAAGGTTAGACAAATAATGTGGTTGTGAGATATTGTATATTCTATACTTTCTGTTTTTCTATACGCTACTCCACCCCATAAGTTAGGGAAACTAACACCCCATGGATTATAATCCATATGGTGCGTTTTCCTCAACATTCTGGTGGGAGGATGGATGTCTCACTACCCTTTTCCCCACTCACATCTCTTGGTAGTTACTTGTGCTGGTAGGCACATCAGTTAGTTTCCCCCATATATGTGTGTAGAGGGATGTAATGGCTGGTGGTTATTCATACACATATATTCTGGATATAATTTTCTATGGACTATTATAGGTGTAATGTGTATAGGCTATGATTGCTTGAGGATCCTTACTCGGTGTATGTGCTATAATGGATTGAGGTATAATACCAAAAGTATAAATCACGTTATGTGAGTTGTGGTGGTTCACAAAAACTACCTGGCTACTTTTCTTATGTGTATGTGATGGTTTTGTTGCATGAGGTGCATGTTTTGGTGCTTCGCCTAGGTGTCTATAAGAAAACCTTTTGGAGAGAGATGATTAGGATGTGCAACATTGGGGGAATGTGGAAAACCAGTGGGGAAGTAATAGCGGGGTACCCTTGATATTCTTTGTTATATTATATACTCTTGTTTGCATGACATGGTGAGAGTATCCATTGTGAAACTATGAACTCAATATACATATTTATGTGACAAGTTAGTTTCACTTGTTGTTTATTGTGTTTTAGTATGCTTTCATTACTTTTGAACGAGTGTCTTCATGGAGGATCCTACTGTGTGTACTCTTAGACTCACCCTATGTGTATATAAATTGTTTTTTATGTCACCTAGATCAGGTAGGAGATCAAGCAGGATTCTAGTATCTTGGGGTTGTAGGAGCTGTTCAGGCTTATGGTTGTTGCTATTATTAATTTCTTTTGTGTATTTGCGGTTTTTCCCATTTTAGTTGTAGAAGTTTTTCATGAAATTACATATGTGTACGTAGGAATTATATTATATTGTTTTCTAAGTTTGATTTGGTAGGTGTTTGTCTTATATCTCTCTTTCACATGTGCTCTCTTTGAGGGTAATGCCACCAATTTGTGTGTTCACTATACCTTTGCTTCTAGTCGCTTACTCAGGGTCTACTGGAGGTGGGACTCGGGGGGTCATTATCTCCCAGCTCACATTGCCGGCCAAAGAGGGGTAATCCTTATGGGGAGGGGCTGTGAAAATAAATCTATGATATATATTTTACCCGGGTATCATTTTATTTTTAGAATATATATAAAACATTCATAAGAATGACTCTATTCTTGCGAATAAATTTTAAAAATCCACCACAACAAATGATTAACTTTTTATTTATAGAAGAGGCTAAACATTCGACATTGAATTGTTTCAAACGTGTAATACTCTAAGATTACTACTGAAACTATTTTTTACAGTCGTTATCAAGGATAATTTCAAACTCGGATTGCATTATAAATTTTATTTCTAGAATGTATTCAATTCTGTAGAAGAATATCAATATAAAATGAAAATTTTTGGGTCCAATTGTAAAGATCTACCCGAACCACAAACAAATAAATCTATTTTGATTAATTGAAGAATAAAATACTCGTACGACGTTGTTTTTTATATATCATCTTCTTGAGTGAATATGTGGATTACCATTTTCCTGTTAAATGACCTTTATTCTCTACATAGCCGAGATTAAAAATATATCATATTCCATCATAGAGTTGTGGTATTGAATATATAAAGATAATAGGACCTTTTAATAAATTTTTTCAAACTCACAAAGAGAGAATTGTTAGAGTGGACTAAGGGATCATTGTACACTGAACCACTATAAAATTGATGTGTTCAATATTTCTTGTAATTTTCTGATCATATTTCCTACAGAAGTAAACAATTTATATATTCATTAATCTAAAATAATTTCAAATGAAATTATAATTCAATATTTTTTAAAAGACACAATTCACCCCTCTTATGATATAATTTTATTGTTCTAACCTATCATTTAAAAAAAATCATAAAATAACCAGAAAATTTCGATTCAAATTTTTTTAGAATGTATTATTAGGTTAATATTACATTATAAAATAATTGAATATTATTAAAAGTTTTCTTGTAAAAATTATACGTAAAATATTGATATGAACGAAAAATCTCATCTAACAATGAGGAAATAAGTTATATTTTTCATAAGAATACTTTCTCAATAATTTTATGTAAATCTAATAGGAATAGAAAAATAGAAAATTTAAAAAAATTTAATAACTATATTACAAGAATAGAAATATCGTTTATTAAATTAAGATCATAAAGAATTCCCAAAATGTACCCAAAACAAAATAAATCTTAATTACAAATTAGACTCAAATAAAAACCATTACCACATTGGCCAAATGAAAAAAAATTAATGAATGAAGGGATCAAAAATAATATTATATATCCCATTAATTAAATGAATAAAAATTTAGCCTTCATAATAATTAATCAATATAAAAAAATAACGATGAATGTCAAGAAACACATCTCATGAAAATTTTATTTTGACAAATAATCCATATAAATATCATATAATTGAACATATAGTTTATGATTGAAGTGTTTTTGTGTTACAATTTAATTGTTAAAAATTAATCTTTTAAGAAATATACAAATCACGATGAAAATTTGTTTTCCAGAATAATGACTTCTTATGTATACCGACGTCTTTACCCCAAAATTAAGAATAATGGAAATTAAATACATATTTATTTTATTATTATTAATAAAAATAAAATAATTAAACTTTAAAACCAATATATAATAAATTGGACCTTCTATACATATGAAATGATCTTTTTTTTCTATAAAGTCATTAATTTTTCACAAAGTTAATGAAAAATTAATATGTTCAAAAAGACACAAAAATTTCATATTATGAAAATTTAAATACTATAAGTTCAATAAATAATAGTTTTTGATAATTAAAATTTCTAATATTATCCTAAATTAATTAATATATTCACTCTCAGAAGCATCAAAACCCATTTTTCATGAAAACACATTTTTAAGAAGAAATGAATGTTTTTGCATTCCTTCCTCAATATAAAATAATAAAATGAATATTAAATCATCAAATTGAATATAAAATATTGTATATTCATTAGAATCACTATAAATAGTGATTAATTTACTATTTTATTGTGAAAATAAATTTTTCACTTTTAATTGGTTTTATAATATATAACACTTTTAACTGCTAATGTTTTTCAACTAATTTCAAAAAAATATGAATTTAAATTTGTGTAATGGATATATATCATGTGGATATATATAGTGTTTATGTTTCCATGTACTATATATATAACGGTAATATTACATTCCAATTTCTATACTTTATTGCTTCACTAAAATATATTATTTTACTTTTATCTCATTATGTCAATTGTAATCCTACATCTCTTTCATATTTCCATAGTAGTATTTTGTGTCACAATATTCCTGGAAAGGCCTGATGATAAATATTTATTTTTTTCCATTATATATGTTCTTGTTAAATTCAGTTGCAAATTTTTCATGTTTTTTCATATTTCAACCCTATAATGAATAAATTTATATTTTCGATGTAAATTTTTTTAAATAATTTTATCATGGTAAATTTTTTGTTTTTCTAGTGTGTATCACAATATATCAGACATAAAATTTAATAAATGAAAAATACATATTGAATTATCATTGGGTTACATTCTCTCCATCTTTAAATCAATTTTTTCCATTAATTTTATCTTTACCAGGGTTTATATGGGATTAATATTTTAAAATACATTTAATCAAAATCCATATTGTAAAAATTGTACATAAAACATAATTTTGAATAAACAAATAGGGAAATATTATTATCATATGGAATATAACATAACTAAGATACTAATGTGGATAAAATTAGTTGGATGTGAAGATATATACATGGAGGATAATATTAATTTCAAAATAATTTTTTGGGATAAATCAAGAAGATTACCATAATAAATTGATTAATAATGAGAATAATTATAGTCAAAAACACAAAAAAAATATAATGGATTAATAAAAATTTGAAATCATAATATATTAAGGAAATTGAAAAAAAATTTAATGTTAATATCATTTTTGTATAGGTGATGAATTCCCTATCTACATAGTCTATGATAATAAAGTAGTATACTGGATTTTATTTAAATTCATTATCTCAATTTCATCCTTTAGTTTCATAGGTAAATAAATTTCCACAATTATCAAATCATTTAATCGAAATGATGTCTATAGATATCTAATTAATAATTCACAATAATCATCCTCTTAATGAACGTATGTAATATAAATAGAAAAAGGATTTTTTAATATTCATTGACACTAAAAAATTTATCACCTGAAACGATATTTCCCAAATATTACGTTATATAAATATAGAAATAATTAATATGAAACACTGAAAAAAATAAATATTTTTTTATCTTATATCTTTCCAAAAATAGCTATACTATAAAATTATTTAGAATATTTTTCCCTAAAATAAAATAAATCAGTATAGATACATATTATGCAATGAACATCCAAAAAATAGTAAATTAACATTATATAATAACCCTAATATATATCATTGTCTTGATAACAAATATAGTCAAAAAGTATTTCCCTGTCACCAAAAAAATATTTAACTATAATGGTAAACACAATATATAGTAGTCCTTTATCAATTCAATGGTGTATCCTTCATAAAACAAAATACTATATTCTTATCACCGTATGTTCTATGATATATGTTGATATGTCATGAAAGATCAAGAATATTCATAGTATTGAAGATTAAATGTAATGATATACCTTCTAAAATATGTTGGTAAAAGAGGGACACACATATTATTTGTTCCTTAATTCACTAAAAAGAGATAAAGTGGTATCTATAAATGTATCCTTTCTTAAAAATGGTTAGATAATTATGTACAATATCATATCCATATTGGATAGTGTTGTCACTTACTATAAGGATAATTTTAATGGCTCCTCCATTACTTATGAACCTGTGGATTGTACTATTCCAATAAATGTTAATAACAAGAAAAAACAAAGCATATTTGTACTCCCTAAGAGTTAGTTATTATGGATGATATTTTTTGTCTCAACCCTAAATGTTCCCCTTATCTATATAGGTTAACCAGATTGTTCTTCAAATCCAACTTTATGATCAATAAATCTAATCCTTGTATACCGATTCTCAAAATTGTAAAAGGTGTAAACATCCTCCTGGGTTGAATTATATGTTTATTCCTCTCATTCCCTAAGTGGATCATGGAAATGAGATTTATATATTTAGGTCAGTTTTTAGGATCATAACATTTATAAAATTATTAGAAAACTTATTTCCAACATGTTTGTATCTTTATCAAGTATGACTTTGTCATCAAATAATTCTGTCTTCTTTAATGTATGGACTATTCACGATTGCCATATTACTACCTCCTAGTGTTCCAACCTTCCCAAAAGTCCCATCAAAATAGGAAACATTTCAATAACAATTTACATATAAAATTATTTGATACGATGGATTTGAATTTTATATGTAAGATTCTTCCTAACATTGGGTTTCTAGATTTTTCTATTAATTAGGTTAAACTCTTTTTGGGGTCTTCCCTTGTCTTTATCCTTATAAATTACTCTCCTAAAAAATCTTATCATGATCTAGTGGTTTCAAATAATGTTATCAGCTTTATTTTCATTAGAGAGGATTATCCTTTTTGAATTATCGCCATTAATTATTCTAATGGGAATCATAAATCCATTTGACCTAGAAGTGGGATCGTTTCCCCTAAAAATCATTAAAATATGGATGAAAACATTATTTCTTTTCATGTTAATTAGTGAATTATCATAAACATCATTAATTACCTCTTATATTAGTAGTATGTCTCTAAACATGAAGATAGTGGGAACAGGTTCCCCATATTCATTGGTATGATCCTTCCTCATCCCAACAAATATGATTCTCTAAGATAATGTGAGATTGGAAAGGGTGTTCTACCCATTATTTACGTTAGAGTTCCAATTTTTTGGGTGGACAGAATGCTTTTTATTTTTCATACATTATTATCCAGGAAAGAAGGAAAATTTCCACATAAAATACTAAATATCGATTTTTGGATGGTCGGGTATGTTTTGTGGAAATCATCATTATTTTCCAATTTTTCTACTCCTTCATGGTGTTGGAAATTACTCAATATCTTATCATAAGTATCAATGTTTCCAAGAATATAACTATTTTGAGAGTCATAATATTGGGTAGAATGTTATTAAACTATCATCTCGAAGAATTTCTCCATGACCTATGATATATGTGGTGAGGAATAGAAAGTATTTAGTGCTTCAATGAATCCTTGAAATCACATTTTATATAGATTCTCATAAATTAAAATATAAAGAACCACGGATTTCTTCTGGATAGATTTATAACATACTAAAAATTGGAATTGTAATCTTATTGGTTCTTCTAACTAGTCTACATTTAAATTTATTTTATCTGCAATTTCATCACATTCTTTATGGTTGGTATCAAAATATTAATACTTCAATTTTTTCATTACTAATAGTATTTGAGTTCTTATTCATTACTCTCTAGGGATTATGTCACTACAATTTTTTTTAATATCAAAAAATATTAAATTAAATCTTATATTGGCTCTTAGATATAACAGTAATACATATGTTTACAGCTCAAACAACTCATAGTGTTGAGATTTATGGTTGTGGGACCCTATATGTAATAGTTTCTGAACTTCTAAACACTTGTACTAATATTCCATTTGTAATGTTGTAGATCTTAAATGGATTGGAAGGCGTAATAAGAGTATCATATGACCTTCCATGTATGATCACATGTGGAGGTTGGCTCATAGGATATTACCAATTGATTCATAATTATAGATCTATAGAATATCACTTTTCACTTGATGTTCTCTCTACCATCATCATATAAGTTATCTAGATCAAATGTTCTCGAGTTGAGTCATGACCTCCTCAATGTGGAAGGAACTCGTAGACATTTTTCAAATTAGTTTTCCGCAAACTACCATTGTTAGTGAATTTATAAATTATTTCTTAAACCTATATCCCCCTATTAATTTTTATATCATATTTATGGTTTTGACAATGTAATTAATCTTCATCAAAATTTATCCACATAAAAATGGATCAATGATAATGTTGCGTTCATGCTTCATGCCTCATTCGATAAATTATTGGTGGATGTTATACAAGACTACCCCTCTCAAAGTATATTTTTTTCTCATTATTTATGATCATTATAACATAATATGTATTGGAATAAACTGATATTTTTATCGTCCCTTTGTAATAATCGACTACTTATTGAAGTTTACCCTTGAGGTTTGAAAAATTTTAACATTAATTGTTCATCATGTGATAAAACAGGTCCCCCAGTTTATGGGTCTGTCTTTATGGAAATTGATGTGGATGCGTTAGGATTCCTATATGGCTCATGTGGTGCAGCTTCTTGCACTGATGCTTAAATTTTTATTGTCTTCGTTTTATCTAATCATGAAAAACAAAGGGGATGTAACAATATTTGGCTGAAAGGTTACTCTTTTATCATTTTTCAATCCAATGGAGTAAGTTTTGCTCTATTATCATTTATTCTAACTAATATATTGATCAACTACTTTGATGATCTATCATACATTGGATTTTTTTATCATCTATTTATAATGGGAGGATAATTATCATGTTGATAATCATCACAAAAAATTTTAAGTGGAAATAACCATATGTCATTCGACCAGGATCCGGATGATCTTTAAATCCTAATTCACAGGGAACAATGTAAAATTAATATATTTAGACACTTGTAAACTTGTTTCATTTATTTTAATAAAAGAGTCTTACTCTATTAAGGGAGGAATCATATTTCTAATAAACCATAAACATATAATTTCATGATTTTATCCTGAAATATTTAGTTAACATCACCTGAAAACATCCTAATATCCAATGTAATATTAAACCTTCTTTGATACTAGCTATAACAGTCCTAAATCTCCACTCTTAGATCCAGTGCACAAAATATAATCATTACATTTCTTTCATTGATACCAATAATAATGACCCAATTTTATTCATAGAAAACTACCAAATAAGTGGATAATATTCTTTAAAATTTATTCCCAATGACAATTTGTGTTTTATATATTTGGGAATTGGTAGAAACATTTTATAACATTATCAATGTCATTATGTTGGAATTTGGCAATGGTAAAAAAATTTATTACAAAAAATTATATTATTATCTTATCCCACATAATAACACTTTTATAAATATATTATTTAATACAATTTTTTTTTACCATAGGAATGGAAATCATAAAAAAGGGGTGATTTCAAATGATTTGTAAGTGTAAACATTGGCTTTAACAATTGAATATATTCAACGATGAGAATATGCACATAAACTTATGGAACATATTAAATGTTTGAGATAATTATAATAACTATTTAGTAACATTAAATATAGTGTAATTTAATCATATGAAATTGCACAATTCTTTATAAAATATCCTATTTATAAGAATTAATAATCACCAACCATGAAATATCAATATAGATAAAAATAGCCCATTAAAAACATAATGTAAACATTTTAGTATCATTGAAAATTACCCTTATAACTCATCTAATCATGGGTCTGAAATAATTGGATACTTTTAAAGAAAATTGGATAATCCAACCGAGTTAACTCTATTCTTATAGAATTTAAAGGCAAATAACATTACTCAATGAAATAGAGAGAAATTTCCAGCTCACCCATCATATATGGTATGTCGGTATCCCGTGGAATAATTAGATATATTATGATCACATATAGTCATTTTTAACTTATTTGTATCATATTTAAATATAACACATGGAATATTTCATTTTTGTTCATCAATGTAATAAAAATAACTTCTATTATATTATATCATGATTTACACTAGAAATAAAATGTGAATCCAGATAATCATAATAAAAAAATCATCATATAAAATATAAAGAATGATGATATGGTTTATCAAATGATCATATTTTTTATGAAGTGGAAGAATCATCTAGAAATATAGAATTTAATGAGAATTAACTTAATATAATATTTGAATTATTTATTAAAAAACACAGGAAAATTAAATTTTATTTCATTACATTTAAAAAACTAAAAACATTCAAAATATTATAAAAAAATATTTACATAAAAAGACATGGAAATTGGAAATGGATTATTCAAACATAATAATAGTTATGATGATAAGAAATATTTTTCATGTGGTATATTTTATAACAAATATTTCATCCAGTCTTTTGTTAAAATGTAACACATTTAAAAAAACAATAATCCTTTAAAATATTTATGAAAATAATTTTACATATGTAAAATTAAAATAACCCATCATTTCATAATTATAAAAAAATTCCTGGAAAATGTTTCAATGAAAATATGGACACTGAAGAAGAAGTTCACCGACCAAATTAAAAAATATGTCAACTTTTTTAAAAAAATTGTTTTCAATGATATTAGTTAATATATTGTGGAAAAAAGTGTGAATCATCTAAAAATATAAATAAATAAAAGATACTAATAGATATGTGGTTCATGAAATTAGGATCACACAATTCCCCTAATGGAATTATGAAAATAGAAAATATGAAATATAGATGGGATAATAACAAAAAAAATTACTACTTTGGAAAAATTTGAATCAAGATTCATTATAAGAAATAATAATATGTAAAACTACGAAGTACATGAATTATTTGAAATTATATGTCAACATTTATAATATGTACACTACATAATGAAAAAAATCTTAGCATGATTAAAAACTCAAAAAAATGATATTTAGATAAATCATCTATACAATGATATTATCATGATTGACAATATTAATTAATAATGTTTTTTGGATAATTGTAAAACAACATAATATAAGTTAAAATAAAACATGATGAATTATTTTTTTCATTACACACATTTTCATTCAATAAAATTGTAAATTAAGTGGATCTATATCCCAATGAATTGAAATTGACAAAAAAACATGTATCCTCTTGTCGAGACATGTTATGGATGTTCTTCCTATGATGAAAATTAAACCCAATGTAATTATAATTTTCATTATGAAACATATATAGGAATAAAAATTTGAAACAAATAATTTATTTATATTATTTACTTACTATAATTAGTTACATAATTTTTAATTTCAAATTGGTTGTTTTGAGGTTGTTCGTCAGGTTATAGAACAATATAAATGGATGGATGAATATTTTAAGATGGTAAAATAGTACATATTATATATAATGTTAATCATGAAATATTTATAATTTTAATTCATAAAATAATCTCTAATGACAATATAATAATGTTGTACAAGAAAAAATTCTCATCAAATAATAGAGGAGGTAATCCAGACATACTCATGAAAAATGTTATCATTTTTAGATGGGAAGAAGGGTAAGTAAATAGATGAAATATTGAATTATAAAATGAATAATATTTTTAATTATCATATATATAATTTAAATCCATCATTATAAATATCAATAATAGGTGATGATGGAAAATTAAACAAATCACATTATAGATCATGAGGGATATTTCTATTTTCCATAAGATTGAAAAAGGTTGTGAATGGGATTATTCCATAAATATAAAAAAAGTAATGTGCATTATATATAATCATGATATTATATATTGTTTTTTGGTGATGTTAGGAGGGGATAAATGAACAATTAAATGATCAATGAATTTACTTAGAACTATACACCGTCATTAAAAAAACACCTTATGTCAGTAGATAAATCCTTCGTAGATTGTTATTATGAATAACCTACGAAATCTTGGATGGGTAGGTAATGAATGATATATGAGGCTATTGATGGGTGGATATGAGAGGATATATGGTTTCATTTTATAAGTGATGGTGATGAAAGTCATTGTATTTTAAATAGACATAAATATATTAATGTCTTACTCTTTTCAAATGGACTAAAAAACAATCAAAATATATAATGAGATGAGATTAGGTCCCAAAGTTCCAATAAAATAAGATTTATACAAGAATTTTGGTAATTTTAATCTAAATTGGATTATTTTTAACACATTTAACACATTTTAACTATTACTATGGTAATTTACTTTTTGAATAATGTTATTATCCTAAATAAAAAATATTTAAACCAAACAAAATATTTTTTTATGAAATTATGATTCCATTTATGGAATAAATTTTATAAAATATCGTTCCAATTTTTTATTTTTCATAAATTTCAAATAAACTAATAATCCAAATAAGAAACAATTTTCTAGAAAATGAGCTCTTACGTATAGATTAGTTTTCCCACAAAATGATATTAACTCAAATAAAATCAATTGGAATACGAGTATTCCAAAAGATATACTTTTATTTTAAAACCAAATAAAAAAATTCACATTTATAATACTTGAAAAAGATAGTTTTCTATAAACTCGATAAATTTTCACTATTGAAAATGAAAGTAAAATTTACAAAAAAAATCCTAAAAATTATTCAATTGATAAATTTCATATGATTATTTAAAATATGAAATAATTTTGATAAATTAAAATTCATACATGTGTAATAATTTAATTATAATAATCAATCTATATAGAAAGAAACCCGATTTTCTAATAAAACTATTTTTTGAAGGATAAAAGGACATCATTCTCATTTAATTATGAATAAAAAGAATTAAATAAATTATTATTAAATAAATTAAATATAAAAAATAATTATATATTTATAATAATTTTTAAATAGTAATTTATTTAATTAATTATGAAATAATACAATTCATACAAAAAACAGTTTTATAAAAATGATTTCTTTTAACATAAAAATATATTATGTTTATTTCAATCCCATTGAAAAAAATATTCCTAATGACAATAACTTTGGATTATGTATATATATATATTTCAGTTCTATTTCCAACGTCCTTATATATAATTATCTTACTACATTCAAATATATATCCTTACATGCTTCATTATAATTTATACATTTATTTCTCTTTCTTCATGTATATTTTATTCCAAATTGTTTTCATTGATTCTAAACCTAATGTTGATGTCGAATTCTTTATTGAGGACCATAATGAAAATGATTTTTTATTTTATTCATTTTTATACATCTGTTAATTTTCATCAAATGAACTATTCTTCATTTTGTTTATTATTATAAACTCATTAACCATTAATGTTTATATTTCAATGTATTATTATTTTTAAATAAATGTTTCATAGTGAATTTAAGATTGATGTTTTATGTATCACAATGGATATAACCTCATATTCAATAAATGATAAAAATTTATTGAAATATAATGGTATTAAAATAATCATCAATTAATATAATAATGTAATTTTCTTCTTATGCTCTCAAAACCTCCATAAGAACACACAAAAAAGTGTGCATTAGATCACTTAGAATTGAGGCACTCAATTCCTTTATCTAGTTGTGCTTCCTCACATACGTAACTTGTACATAAAATTTTATACTATAATATCATTTTAAATTTGGTATATTTGTTATAACCATACGTTTTTATATATTATATTTCATTCATTTTATGATATGTTTATTCTTTAGTCTATAAATTATATTCTTTTTCATATACTATATGAAAAAGTGTTGTTATATTTTCATCTTACACCATATAGATATATGTTGGATCTCTATCTTAACAACAAATATTCCTCATTTTTTTATTTAATAGAGTGGAAATTTTCATTAATATTGAATTCATTTTCATATTATAAAATGTATCATACACTACAAATATTAAGTTGATGTCTATCCTCAAAAAACATTTTTATCCTTTATTTCATCTCAAGAAAGCCTTATCATTCTACATATTTTTATTTTAAATTCGTAATTTTTAAAATACTTAATCATTTCATCAATATGGGTCTTCAATTTTTTGAAATGAAAACATATTAATTTTTATGTGGGATGGGAACCCACTATTAACGATAATTGTGATTCTATTCATGGTTTATTTTTGAGAAATTTATACCAATATAACATTATTATTTTATTATTATCTTTCAAAGATATGAATGTTTAGTTAATAAAAAAGGTGATCAATACACTTCATTATCTTTGAAAAGAACATATTATTATCCCTACATGGGATTGAATATATTTTTTAAGTGAATCTCATATGTTTGTTCATGAAATATTATTCATCGGAAATAATCATAATGAGTTATAATGAAAAAATTTAAATAATTTAAAACCATCTGAAAAATATTAGTTATAATAACAACAATTAATATAATTTTATATTTGATATGAATAATATAATCTTATACATTTTCATTGACTTTCATGAGATATTCCTATCAAATAAATCTTGACATTCATAAAACAGGATACTGTTATTTTTAATAAGTACATAAATATCTTATTCCCAGAAAACAATGGATATTTCAATAAAATTAATTCTATATGTATCCTACATTAATTTTATTTCATGTTTTTTGGTTTTACATTAAATATCTATGTTTTAAATATGTTTATATTTTCTAATTTTCATTGTATTAACATTAGTAAATTTGGATGTGTCAACGTGAAATCTAATACAACCCATTTCTATAGGCATAGACCAATGTTTATTTATGGTCACCTCAATAACTATCAATCCCCTTATTATAATTTATTATAATTTTTGTAATAAAAGAATTTTTATTGATTCATCATTATTTTACATTAAATATTTAGTTCAACATAAATATTCATTCCCTGTGATATAATTTTTTGGTATATATATTAAACCCTATTACATTTGTTAAATGAATTGGATTTGGATATCACCTATTATATTGTGTTGTTTTTAATTTTCCACCTTGACATGTATAAATTCTTCAAAATATAGAATTTTATGCCTTAATACCTTAAAAATATTTCCCCAGATAAGAAATTTCAACTTATATGATATGATTTATTATATAATTGACCAACCATTTAGTTCCTATTTAATTGCATGACTGAATATTATAGATATTTTGATATTTTATATTCAATATAAAAAATCCCTTTTTATTATTTTCTATTTCCTCTTCCATCATATTTAATTAATGGTTTACACTATAACATATTATATAACATATATGAAATAAAAATTCTCAAATTAAATAAAATTTTCAACATTTTCATATTCCTTTTCAAAAATGTTTTTGAATTTGAGAAACATCCAAATTGAGAGTCTAGATTTTAATATAAATATTATAGGAAACCTCCTTTTTGATATTGACTAAATGTCATCATTACCTCCATTTCAATAATGTTTTTTCATCTTAAATTATCATATAGATCCATATCACAACTGAAATAAATAAAATAATATTTATGGTCATATGTACCATTTCCCGGAAAGTATCTACAATCCCCATGTGATATAAATTCATCACTAATAATTTCATCATTCCCTCAAAATTATTTAATATCAACATTTTATACATAATTGAAATAATTCAATTTTTATGTTTAATATGATATATTCATAGGAATTACTCACATCTTAAAAGCCTCTATATTTTTATAATATTACATGTGAGTTATAATTAGAGGATACCTTTATTCATGGGATTTCATAGTGATATTATTTAAGGTAGTTATCTTTATAATAATATTCTACATGATATAAATATAGATCATTATGTCTCTGAAACCATGAATGAATCTCATAAATTATATTATATTATTGTAGAATGCGACAATATTATAATATTGTTTCATCTTCATATAATCAATTTTATTGCACAATTCATCAAAAATAGCATTGGCCACCTTCCAATTTTATTCATAGTTTTTTAGAAGATTATTTAATATGGATTTTGATAATGTAATATCAATTAATTTCTTATAGATCATGTTTCATAAGTCATAGGAAAAGAAAAAATTCAACGTTCACATCAACATAAACAATTTCTTGTATTTATTTGTTATTGGTATTTTTTGTATCATTTTATTATATTCTATGTAAGTTGTTATTGTATAAACTATAATGTGAGATATTTAATATGTTCATATGATATTATTACATATCTTAATGTTAAATACTGTAGAATATGGGACCTATTTTATATTATCCATTTTTTACTAAAAAACATTTTTTTAGAAAATTATTCCTCAAATAAAACATGATGTAATAATATAAAAAATACATCGTAAGAGGTTGTAAATAAGGTTGAAAATTAATATTGTTTTTAATGGTATTTCTTTCTTCTGTTATTATGAATAATAAATACCTATCAGTATTTCTGTACTTATATGATCTAAGAATGTTGAAATTAATGCAATTTCACTTGGATTTTACTTGGTTCATCATAAAAGGATGTCCAAAAGATAAAACATTAATTTTCTATTGAAATAAAATATGTTAACATAATAAAATATATTTTTTTCCACTATATTGTATGGTAATATTTATTATACATAGTAACACCCTAATGTTATCTTTTTATGATCCTGTTTAGAAAATGAATAAAAATAGGTCATAAATAAATTGATTACAATAATCCAATCACAAAATAAAACCCTGGAATATGTAGGGTCTCATTAGTGTAAATAATGTAATTCTTCTTATCATTCTCATTAAGGGAGTTAAATTATTAAATTTCCTGATATATATTGATGTTTAATAATATTATTTTATTCATAAATTTTTCCCCTAAATTTTTATATTATTTTCTCATTAAAAAAAATCCCCATTTAAATTCTAGAAAAATTTTCCAAAATATATGGGTCATAAATATCCAAAATAATCAAACATAATATTTCCTCTAAATCAATGAAATAATTATACTGAAATCAAACAATAATTTTTGATTTAAAAATTATTTTTAAGTGTTGTTAACTTTTGTGGCAAATCTAATTCGTGGAACAATATCCTATAGTACATGAGGGACTCCTCAAAAACTACTATATTGGAGATTAGAAATATTCAAAATGGTTTATCCTCTCAAATTTGATAATATCAATATATTTTAACAAAATTAACTCCCTTTATATTCTCCTAATAGTGAAATATTTATTTACTCTTCAGTGTACATTCATAAAAACCAAAAATTACTCACTTACACCACTCTACCCAAAAAAAACTAATTAATAAAATTAACCCTTATATAAATTTTACCAATAGAGATCCATAATTTTAAGTGATTCATTTACTATATGGTTTAGGTTTCCCCAAATCGCATGAGATAATAAAAAAAGTATTTCATGATTTAATGGAAAATATCTCTATTTTCTCAATTCATTGAAATAAATATGACTAGTAATACAATATACTGGGAACCATTACATGATATATATAAATAATGATCTTTATATAAACTAAAATACTCATTGACACATATGTTTTGTGGAAATAAGTGTATTGTAATGCAATACAAGTATATTTAAATTTATACATATAAAATATGTTGTTTTCCACTTCTAAAATAACTTATTGAACAATCTATGTTGTTTCTATTATCTCTAGGGAATTCCCATGTGGTTTTCCGAAATTTTAAAAGGAAATATTCATACTATACAAGAATGAATGAGATAAATTTTTTATTACATGTCTAAATTTATATTTACCACATAGACTACAATTTTCCCTAATCCCATATGATGATGTTTATATACTTCATATACTATTACTACCTCACTTTTATGACCTTCCAAAAGTATTAATATCCTTCAAATGATAGCTAATCAATTCCAAATTAAACAATTACATTAAAAACACATGGTTTGAATATCTGTATATCTCCTCTATGGAATTGATGTGATACAATATCTCTAAAATATTAATGGTTATAATGAATATGATATTTTTTACTCATGAAAAAATACTATGATTTTATTACTTATTAAGGATGAATGTATCCACTATAAATGAGATAAATGTTTCATAACATGTGACAATTTCACTATTAAAATTATAATATGCTTATATCCAAAATAATATTCACTAACAAGATCTACAGTCTAATCCCAACAAAGATTTTGGCTGTTTGAATGGTTTCCATTCAATGAATATATAATCATTTCTAAAAATTGATATATTTTTTCTTTAGATAATTAATTACACTAAAATTTTTAAATCATATTATCTACATATTTTTAAATTATAAAAAATTCATTCTAGGTGTTTTGGAAAAAAAATTATATAATTTTTTAACGGGTTTGTAATTATTTTATTTTATCCATAGTTTATATTATAAAATTAGTTCTTCAAATTTCCAATAAACATCATCTAGTAAAAAATAAAACATCAATGACACAAGTAACATAGAAACATTATATATTTATTATAATATTATAAAATAAATAATATCAACATAAAAATTCCAAAATTTTACTTGTCCTGTGAGACTTATTATATACTGAAGCATTTTGTTACATTGGAAACCTAATGATCATTAATATAATACATGATTTTTTATTTCATTTTTATTTATCATTATGTCATGGAAAATAATTTTTATTCTATCCAAGGTTAATGGGGAAAATATAATGGGTTGATAATAAAATATTTGTAACGTGATACATTATTATTGATTCTTATATTTCAAAAGCATGAAATACATAATATTATAGGAATAAAAGTAATAAAATTACAATATATAAATGTTATAAATAGGAAAATATATTCATGGATTACATAAAAATTGAAATAAATAATTTCATTGATATCTGTAATTAATTTCAGAGTAATGGAATTCAAAATGTTATACATCATAACTATATCATTGAGGTATTATACAAGGGGAATCAAAAATAAATATTAAGGATGATCTATTTACCTAAAAATAGTATTCAACTGACATATACTATTTCATTAGTGATTTATTAAATTCCATGACCCGCCCATAAGAAAATAATCCCAATTCATCCCTTATATGAATAAATAGAAAACCATAAAAAATGGTTCCTATAGAACATGTCACCTAATATAGGTTTGTAATTAAATGTTATTCATATAGGAAAAAATATTATTTTAAATATGTTCCACTTTAATTAAATTATATGTATTTTAACATATAAATCAATAAATAAAATAAAAATAGTCCTAGGATATTCGAAATTAAATGTTTTGTATCATTATCAATGGGATTCTAATAGAGTGTTTGGTTAAGATACATTCATTATAAAATGAAATAAATTATGTAGTACATTGTGTATATATTTGATATGCATCAATGATAACAAATTTCCCTAAAGGAAAACATTAAGTCTTTTTTTAGTTGATTTTCAATGGTGTACTTATTCCAAAATTATTATCCATCCATTGGAAACATAAAAAAGGCTGCCCTGATTACAACACAATAATCCTTACATAAACAATTTTAAACTCATAGATACATTATATCTATCACACCAAATATAAATTTAATATATATGTATTTGGATCAATATTTTTAAGGGAATTTAAATATTTTTGAATTAGAATGTCCTATGAATATAGAATAATGAGAAATAATGGTAAACAATCATTTAAATTATAATAAGTAATTTATATCTATAGTGAATAATTAAATAATAGGTTAGAAAAATGAATTATTAAAGAATAAATTGAAGGAAGGAAGGAAATAAATTATGACACTTACTTTGTAATATTTCTTTATATAATTTGATAATTAATTCCATTGTAACTTTAATAATCCTTCTAAGTATTTTTATGAGTGAATATAACTAGATATCCATGATAATTTTTTTATGTACTGAAGAATGGGGAATTATTGAGTGTTTATTGTAAATATGGGTTATTGTTTTTTATTTTTGTTAATTATTGTTTGTAAATAACACTTGGGAATAATGAAATACCATTTGTTTAACAATTTATTTAAACATGGTACATGTGATTTATAATATGTGGTTCAAAATTATTTTATTTGATCAAAATGATAATTTTCAATTATAATATAATAATTCCGTGACATTATAATGTATATTATAGGTTCAAAATATTATTTTAAAAATATAAAATATAAAATGTAATTAAATAATCAAATTTTATGTCATGTACTAATTTATAATAATCATAAAAACGTTATTATATAAAATTTAATTCTCAATATATACCTAATAACCATACACTAATATTACTATTAAAATGAGATAATAAAATTTTATAAAATTACAAAAATTAATATTGGATAATTTCATCATGATGAATTTAATTATTAAGTCCCTTTTTCTATGAATATATATCCCTATATATGAAGATTGTAATTACTGAAAGAAATAATTTTATTATAAAAGTATATGATTAACATGAAATATTTAAAAACAACTTATTAATAATATCTATTTATATTCTACGCGTTATGTGGGAAATTAGATTCGTATACATTCAGCAACAAACATTTATTTAAAAAATTATTTATCAAAATATTATAATATTATAATATTTATTTTAATGAAAAAAAATAATTTATAAAAAACATTTATATTGATATTATCATGTACATATTTCAATATAACTAATCCTAGGGTAATATTATATATTCAATGGGTATATTACTCCTCATAAATTCACCTATTTATAATTGTAAAAATAATTCATTTCAATATCATGTTTTATATATCATGTATATATCTTTTCTTATTTTTTATCGTAATATAAATATATAATTCAAATTATATAATCATTTTAGTTTTTGATCCATTATATTTAAGGATTATGGTTCATCAATATATTATTATGTATTTTTTAGAAGTACTTATAGCCATTATAGTGAATGAAATTTTCCTACTTTTCATGTTAATTCCAAAATAAAAAACATGATATTAAATGATGGATATTACAATGAAATGTGTATTATTTATTCATTATTACTCATTATTAAAAATTATAATAAATGTTAAAATATTCATAGGCATTTAGGCAAGGAAAGAATATTTATCCTATGTTAGAAACATTATTTTATATTATCACATACATTAAATTGGAGATTTGTTTTGTTCAAAATATCCTTTATAATCATGTTTTATTTAAAACCCACTTCATCACAAAAAATTTATTCTATTTGATATGTGACCCCTATTCCATTGAATAATACTTATATTGATCTCAATCTCATATTTCATTCCCATTATACTAAAATCTATTTTAAATGAATCATTATTTTTTTATACAAAAAGAAATACTACTATCATATGATTTTAAATTAATATTCATATACATGATTAAAAATGATCGCCACTATCATAAATACAATTTCTGGTCTCAATATGTTTAATATGCTTTACAAACATCGATCATCCTTTATTTATACTTTTAATAAATGGAATTCTCAGTATACTTATGGGAATTTTGAAAATATAATTCTATGGCCAAATCAATACCAAATTTTAAAAGTCTATATCCATGAAATTTATCACTCACATCATCAATTTAAATTTATTTTAATGATATATTTTTAGAATAATTAGTATTCGCCACAATTCTATGAGTGATTTTATTTATATTTATGTTTTTTCATTATTAAATCCTTCTATTTTGTGTATATCAACAAAAAATATCATCCTCATATCTCTCATAAAATATACCCACATATATATGGATTATAATGATAGAAAAAAAGAATAATTAGTACTTTTAATTTAATTATGTTTGGACTCATCGCAAATTATACATCATAAGGTTTATTGAATCAATTGGTTAAATGAATGAAATTGTTTAAAATATAAATTTTTCAATTTATATCTTGTCCTAAATTTTATTTATGATTAATGCATCAATAAATTAGATAATATAAGGAAAATAAAACATTGATTCTGTCACTCAATAATTCGATTTTTGTATAGTGTGCATAGATTTCTATATTCATACTTATCCCATTCTTCTAAGGAAATTCCTCTTACTCTTTATTTTTTATAATGGGTAATTATTTAACTAATCCGTTTTGGTATTATATAAGATATGATTTTACTCAGACATATGAAATTTATAAATCTCTAATTATAATTTTATATATACAATATAAAATATTCATATATCATATGATAAATATAATTATTAATAGAAATAAATTTATTATCATTAATTGTTGATTTCGTGCTCAATGTATCAAAAACATCTGATTGTATCAGCATAAAAAGTATTTTTATCTCCACATATTTTTAATAATATTAAATATCATTTGATTACAAAAAAATATCACATTTTTTCACATTTTTTTCAAAAATTAAATTAATAATGATTCATAATCTATGAATTATTCTTATTATTTTGAAACAATTTTCCAGGAATTCTATTCCAAAGCATGTTATTTTATTTTAAAGTCATCAAACATGAATTTAAAAAATTAAATTTCTAAAGTATTTTTTCTCTTGTTATATATATATATATATATATATTATTAATTCATTTTCCATTTTTCCTAATTTTTATGATGCATCCATTTTTCTAAAATATCACCTTAATCAAAGTTTCATGAAATTAAGAAGGAGTTAAAAGGCCATTACTTATTCCAATGAGAAAGGAAAAAATATTCAATTCCATCATATTTTAGCCAAATTTATTTATTTTTATTCCTTTAAGATTTATTCATCTACATTTATAAAATAAATATTCCACCTTTTATATCACTATATTTTCCTTAAAATATGTTTTTCATCAGTTACGTGTGATAATCAACCACTCTCTAGTTTCCACAAAGTATCTTTTTATTTAATCATCACAATCCACCTCATTTTCTATTTATTTATATTTATTATACTTCTATTGATGTATTTAGATTTCATTTTTTTTCAAATTACCTATATCAATAGAATCTTATGAAACTTATTGGTGATGTGATTAGGTTGATAAGTCCTCCCAAAAGTTACATCTATATATTTATGTGTTATGTAGTTTCATATTTTCATTTATATGAATCAAGGAATTATTTTATTAATAATAGATTAAATATACCTTCATTAATGGAATATTATTTATTTTCGGAGTAAAATATCATAGAAGAACATATAGGATTTGTAACGTTATAGTCTAAAACTATAACATTTTTTTTTCAAAATACAGTCACGTAGGGAGAAAATTTCATTCCCCCAAATCTACACATTGATTTTACATTTTATTTTAATTATGATACCATTTCCTATTATTAACATTTTAAAAATAATTATAATTTTTTTCGTAATTTTCCTTATACTAAAATAATATAAAGCCATTAAAGATTATTTTTTTTAGATTTTCAACACCACAACTAAAGGTAATAAGGGGTGTTTCTTCCCTCTTTTGTAAAATGATCACCTTATTTCCTTAATTTTTTTTAACTAGAAATTTTTTTATTATATTCTTGATTATTATTAATAAATGATCATGGATCCATAGTACAATCTATTAGTTTCCCAGCAGCATCGAAAATCGTCTTTACTAATTTAGATGAATAACTTATAAATTTAATATAATTTTGAAATTAATATTTATATTTTTTTAAGATAATGAAATTTAATTTTTTTATAATGATATCCATCCTCGTTATTTCTAGATGAAAATATAATATAATAATATTTAAAATATACTCTTTCAAATCAATGATTTCATAATGATATCTAATAATTAATTCACATTTTCTTCTTTATCTGCAATATCCTTGTAATTTGAAAGATAAAGATATAGTTTTAAAAAATTTGTGAAATTTTTATAGATATATTTAACTATCAATACTTTGGTTTCATTACATACACATAAATAGATCAATATATAATTAAAATTCAGGAGGAAAATTATAATTAATACTATTCTCTCTTTTATTTCCAGCTTATTATTAATTACAGAAGTAATAATTAGATTATATTGATTTTTCATTAAATCTGTGTGTAAAACATTTTAAATATACTTTTCCCTCTTACAATATCCTCACTATAGGATGTTATATCATGTTTTTAGTGGTAATTCATTTCTAATAATTTATTTTTTTTATTTGTTTCACATATATTTCTTTCATTATTAATTCATATCAATGAATTCCTCCTTGAATATAAATATTATTTATGGGATTCCTAATATTCACTATTAATCTTATTGGAAATTATTACATGAAAATGTATGTTTTCCCTTGTAATTACCTTTCTACCAAGTATATTATTAAAAAAAATATGAAATAAAATTTTTAATAATTATGAATGAATGTCCATATATGATCGCTCATTAATGTAATTGATTATATCATAGATTCTCAGTCCTTTTGATGAAATTATTTCAGATTCCATTTACATTTTTCCATTATATTGTTGGTGATTCATGAATGTTCATTTGAATAGTGAATTTGAATTGAACCATTCTATATTTTCATAAATTAAATAATTTTAGGTAAATCCTTTCAACACTGCAATTTTTGATTGAATCATAACATTCCATTGAAATCTTAAATAAGAATATATGTAAATTGATGATTAAAATCCTTTCCCAAATAATACCATAACGTATTTTTATGATTCTCTATAATAGAATATTGGTAAAATAATTAATAGATAATAGTTATACTATCTCACCCCCAAAAAAATCCTTGGGAAAAGGTGTCTGTTCTACAAACTGTATGTGTTATCTTGAGTAAAACTACGGGTGTGAATAAATGATAAGGGAATTAATAAAATATAAGGACTTTTTACATTAAAATTTTTTTAAATGAAAAGTGTGAGACATATTATGAACAAAAATGTTTACTAAAAACAACTCAATATCCATATAAAATGTTTAATATCTTATTAGTAGTTAAAAATAACCACAAGAGTATCCCAAAATCAAATGTAAGTCAATACATGGGGAATAAATGTAAAACCACTCTACACATTGTGACTCGATCAAATATTATTGTCAATCACCTATCATCCACTACTGATATGTCCCACTATTCAACTGGAGAAATATTAAATCTTCCCCTCACATGTGTCTGGAGAATTGATGTTCTCATAATCATACATATGCATATACATGGATTAAAATAACAAATAAGTGGAAAATTAATCAAATATTCATAAATATTCAATTATTATCCTAACAAGATACCATAAATTACATAAACAAGTCAAGAATATGAGCATATAAATTGTATACACAATATCAATGTTAGAAAAATCAATTTGAATAAATTTTATACACTATTTAGTTGTTGTATTTTGAATTCTACAATATATATAGATATTTTTCATGAAAATTTATTATTTTCATACAAACACAATCCCATTACATGGTGTATAAATTCAAAAAAAATATAAATCTAAAAAATTCCATCTATCACTTATTCTTATTTAACTGTTCTCATCATGAAAAAGTTTGTTGGAATATTTTAGATTGGTAATGATAATGAATTTTTCACTAATGAGATAATGATGTGATGTTTTAAATTAATGGACTAATACATCTTGTTTAACAACAAATATTTGATAATTCTTTTCATGCATGTGAAAAGTTCATGAAAGTTATGTGATGAAATGATCTAATTAAATGAGAACAATAAAAATAACTACATGAAAAAATATATACTACATAACCATTCCATGATTCCATAAATATATTGATTAATATAAAAATTAGAAAAGATTTATGTTGATGCAATTATGTCTAAAATTCATCAAACCAAATGAATATAAAGACATTCCTAATCCAAGATATCATTAGAGACGATTTATATGAAAATACATGAACACTGATATATAAAATAACCTAGTATGCTAAGAAAACTATGTATCACATAAAAATTTACATCTGTTTTCCAAGTTATAAGATCATTAATATTTTTATTATCTACTAATATATAGTTATAATAAATTGTAAGACCAATGAAGATTACTTCAAATATAAAAATTCCTCACTTTAGGTATTTATCAAAAATTTAGTATTAACATATCGTTATTTATAGTACCTTTATGTGTTGTGTCTGGTCATGTGTAGTATATGAATATAGAAAAATATCAATCAAATACCACAGAAAAGGGTCATGTAATTTTTCAATGTTTTAATCCATTATTTCGAAGAATAGTTTTCATTCATTTTTGAGACATACAGAAAATGAAAATAATGTATCTCAGAAATTGGATTTGGGATATCCTCTTTCCAAACATTTTTTTATTGACACCCAAATCATAAATCGATTTAATAGAACTATGTATGTGCCTTAAATTGATAAAATATGTTATATATTCATGTTATACTATACCAATTATTTATTTTGACATTATTAAGTACATGGTAATGAAGGAAAAAAATTATAGATCCATTTATGTTTATTATTAAGATATCTATATCAATCAATGGTGATATACTATTTCTTATGAAACTATTATATTTAGGCTTTTAGAAAATATATTAAAATGCATTATTTCTATTTCCTTCATCCAATTGATAGCATTGAAATAGGAATATTTTTCTGTATAAAATCAAAAAATTAAATTCATCCATTTCATGTGGTAAGATAATTAAACATTCTACAAAAATAATATGATATCATTCTATGACGGATAGAAAAGAACTATTCTAGATTTCATCAATATTTTATAATGTTACATCTTCTTATTCACGGGATTCATTCCCAACAATTAGTAATAAAATTTCCTTCCCTACTATAACTCTATTCCTTTAATATATTAAATTTATATATAATTATATCATATGATATAAAATTCTCATTTACGAAATGATAATTGATATGATCATTGAAATATATCCTTCAATTATTTCCCAGAATTAGATCATAGATGTATATATCTAAAATTGTAAAATCCAAATAAAATTTATCCCCATAAATAGTTATATAAAATTTTCTATACTTGATTTATTTTTTCTCCCATTACACAATGGGATTTTTTTTCCCAAAAAATGACGAATAAATTATATTCACAACCTATTAATATATTCAACATGATAATAAATAAATTATTTTAATATTATTTAATCAAATGATCCTTATAAATTATGTTATTTGAAAATGATCTTTCATGTAATTAACCAACATTGGTGTCACTCACTGTTTCCCCAATCTGGTCGATCACATGATCACAGACTCACCACACCATATGCAATATGCTACCAACTAGTATCGACGGTACAATATTGACAATCGGGAGATAATACCTTCTTTATCAAATTTGAAAAATTGAGGAAGTAATCACACCAAATACAACTAAATAAACATAAATAGAACAATACCAGTATCACATGATAATGAATATTGGAATAATATATCCAAACTAAAATAAGTATATAATTCATGTAATTATTAGTGTAATGTATCAAATGAAACAACAACAAAAATTCACATTAAAAATTCCAAGAAGTTCCCAAAGCCTGTATGGTCTCTTAATCCATGATCCGTCCAAAAACATCAGTCGAAAAATGTTATATTTACATTACCCTATCTTATAAACATGATGCTTACTAATCTATAAATCAGGTATCCAGAGTATAGTGTGAGTACATGTCAGTATGCCACCACTGACAACATGTAAAAAAAATCCACTAAAAAACTGTGCTTACATTCATATAAAGAATAAATTAAAAGAAGTAACTTCAAAAAATTTCTTTTCCCATTTTGGTTTATTTAACCACATGAAATGATGGGTTCTCAAAGACACTCAAACTAAAAATACCTTATATGGGCCATTCTACATGTTGAACTATCCCTAAGGGTTATTATATACCGTTATACGATGATAATAAATTAACATATTTATTCAATAGACAATTAAAAACATATTCCAATGTCAACATCATGGGCCTAGAAAGCCCTTTTTAGCACTACATGTTTATATGCGCATCTTTCTATGTCCCAAAACCCGTTAATAACTATGGTCTTTTGAATCATAAATCCATTTCCTATAAATTTATATCAGTTAATGTCATATGGGATTGTGAATCATCATTCCATGTCCCACACACACATATCCAAAAACACATGTATCAAAATATTACATGTGTAAATATTTTAAAAACAAAACATTTTTTGAATCAATTACATTATTTTCAATCGTTGACATCATCGGGATCCAATTCAATTATCAACGAAATATTTGTTAATCTAATTAATCACATAAAATAATATAAATTGTAAATTGTAAAACCATTTGACAACATTTAATAATATACCCATTAATCCATTATTAATAATCTAACTATCTCATAATCCTCATTGTAAATTAATTTATAGTAATATTAATTGACTAATTATAAGATCCAAATATCCCATCAATTTTAAATTAATATATTTCATTAATTAATTGAAAAATTAAATAATTCCAATCAAAAAATTTCAATTTCCCAAATTTACCCAAAATCATTGTCACCTTGAAACTAAATTAAATAAATTCCATCATCAATGAAATTTTCAATTCATGGGAATTAAAATTTCAATATTAAATACTTGTAATAAAATCTAGATAAGGAATTTTAAATTTAGTACAACATCTAAAATATTGATGATTAATTGTCACTAATTGAAACCCCCAATTAATGTAGAACAACAAATATCATGATGAAGAATTAGATATTTATCCAAAACCTAGATCCAAGATCAAAATTATCAATATCCACCAAACATATATCTTGAACCATCACCAATAAAAGAAAAACATTTACTTTTTTTTAAATGTAGATTCATAAGTTAAATGAAAACCCCATAAGATGAGAAAAAATTACAAGGATATGTAAAGAACCTAATTCCAGGAAAATATTCAATCTTAATGGTGTTTATAATACATTATAAGTCATCCATAAGCCCAAAAAAATTAGTAAAAATTTAGTGTTTAGTTTTTTCAACATATGGGGAAGCCTGGGTGCTTTGGATAGTTTAATCTAATTTTTTGGTGTTTAATTTTCAGTGAGCACATGTTCATGTATGGGGCAGATGGTATCCCTAAATAGTGTGCCTAAATATTTCACTCCTTCTAGGTAGTCACATATTTACTACCAGAATGTCACATTTTTTGAAAAATCGTGTTCCACCTATGAAAATCCCCTCTATTTGGGTTCACATGATTTTTTAGATTTGGAATAAGGTTTGGGAAAACTATTTACTAATCCTGTTCTTCTAGACATCCATCCAAAATTCTCTGATTTCCCTAAAAAACTCCCCAAGGAAAAACCCAAAATTGATATACTAAAAAAAATCAAAAATATAATTCTATAAAACTATCTTGAAATATCTATGGATATTCTAGCGATCTTATAAACTCCCTACATTATAATATATTCTCCATGAGATTTACTCCCAAGAATCTCTAATATTGTAATAAAAAATGATCGGGGCATGGGGCCTTATATTTCCTCCACCAACCCTTGTTTCTTCATGAAAATATCTATGTTTCCACTATACACTAACTATTAACTTGTTCATTCCCAACTAATCTTTCTCACATCGATCTATAAAATGTATCATACGCTTCTCCAATGATGAATTTGTCTCAAGCACAATATCATCATCATCAATAACATGATAATGGTCAAAATGATACCACTAAAAGTTTGACATATGAAATACATCATGCATATAATGATTCTCCTATTAAAGATGCAATCAGTGCGTCCCCAAACCTGATGGCCTCCATAACCAAAAATTGTCCAACAAATCTGGATGCTGACATTCCCTACCCCTAAATTCTATGGTGACCCAATCTAGATTACACCTGAAAGAGTAGAAGATCAACCACTATAAAATTAAGCATCCATTATGTCTATCAAAAGAAATATTATGTCTACTATAATCCATAGCCATATTATTCCGAGTTAACTAAACTCGATCTGACACCTCAGACAAAATACTTGATCCCAACATCTCTAATTATCATTCTGCCATCTAGAATTGAGGTGATCTATATGGACTATAATAAATATCCCTATATGGATCTTTTAATAGAGAACATGATAACTATTTGTAAAAAGAAAATGTACCAAATCTAGGTGCTTCTCCTAAAATATACCAATGTCTAGGACACATACCCATGGAATATCCCCAATCAACTTATAGTACATTATGATTTCCCATCATTCTTTAGGTGGTATTTCATACTCATAAAAACATTTAATAAATTAAATTTTGTAATACATACTAAAAGTGTGATGTAAAATGTGATTCAATGTCTAAAACTATACTCTATGGACCCCATGATGATAGTGAATTCCTTGAACATACATATCTCTAAATTGATCTACTAATAATGTCTTCTGTATATAGAAGAAATGAGAAACATTCATTAGTGTGTCTATAACCACCCAGATAGTGTCAGTCATATGAGGTGACCTCGAGAGACCCACCACAAATTTCACAGTAATGTTCCCCCACTTCAACTCTGGAATGGTAAATGGTCCTTGAAAAACACAACGTCATTGATTCTCATCATACACATATAGATTTGTGATGCATCATTTCATAAACCATTCTATTTAATTTTTCATTCTTGGACACCAAAGATATCATTATTGTACATTGTTCATTTTGGTCACACCTTGATTCCCCAACCACATAGAGGAAGGAAAATCAATCATCATATCCTTCTACATATTCATTGTAAGGACAATATAAATCTTAAAATGATGATCTCATCCTCTTCTATGGTCCCATAAGTAGGTGACTCCCCTCCATCATTGATCTCTCTCAAGGAAAGTATTTTTGGATCCCAAAATTGAATATCTCAAATATGGATCAAACATGTTGTCTATACTAAACACGATACAAAATATATGTAGTCTTGATATTCTAGAACCACAACATATATCTCAGTAATCAAATTCATCATCTTCTACCAGACACTACACTCTTGAACTGATTGAATATATGTTTTCCTTATTAATGATTAATTAACATTATTCCCCATCCCAGTTGTATATGGTAGCTCAGAATCAAATGATGGCATGTAAAATACAACCTATCGTACTAGAGATTCAAATCACTCTAAGAAAAGATATACCTTAGGCTCTGATTATCAATATACATACTAAATTCTCAACAACTGTATATTGTCGAAAGCACATCAAATCATCAACCACATACCCAGTTTTGAGGTCATGAATAAGGTAGATCTTCTCATGTGGAATCAATTACAATGAACCATATTCTAAAACATGATATCCTTACAAGGACATTGCTCTAAGACATATCCTAGATGCATCACAACACTCCAGATACTTCTCACCTGGCTCATGTTTGATCATGATAATTGTCGTTTTAAGGGCTTATTCATCTAATTGATGTAATTACCACATGTTTCTGACCATTAAAACATCACTACCCTATATTTGAAGCATTTTTTTTTACCGAAATTTGATAATAGTCTTAGATCCACCTCTAATAAAACATTTCTTACCCTAGAATAATGTGGATATAAAAACATTATTAGGATGCTCTGAGGAAAAAAATTACTAAACATTTTATTGGTCAACAGATAGTCCTTCCACAAAGATGATGTGACCCAATATGTGTACATTATCCATCCAAAGATAACACATATATAGTTTTGTGTACTATCAATGCTCCCACATTGTACTCTGAATGATGATAATTTGCTGTTAGTGATTTTCATGTGTCGTTATGTTCAGAAATATTTTATACAACAAGACTACAAAAACATTATCCACATATGGATAGAATATTTTTTTCATCCTGGAAATATTTATTCTTAGTGCATTGGTCATACCAAACTACAGCATGATGACCATATATATTTCATACCATATTATGAAATAATTCCATGATATATCGGAAGATCATACACTAAACTAATGATATCCTGATCTCATGTTGATCATGTAGAAAACTCAAGCTTCACTAAACCGGATAAAATGTGATCTATACATTTAAGTGGATACCTTTTCTTCAAAATATTTAATTTCAACTTCCTTTTATTAATATATAAGAATAGGTAATTCTCATGATTCTTCGTAAATAATAGGTGAACCCAAGGGTGATATACTATGATGGATAAAGTAATATTCAATCAACTCTTATAGTCAAGACATAATCTATTGATCCTCTATTAGTTTCCTTCAGTATGGTGGAATATAAATTAGGTCAACTCTGAGAAAGAATTAAATTGTAATCCCAACATAAATATCAGGTAAAAGTCGTAATAATTTCCTAAAAACATATCCCTAAATGTTCCCACTATGGATGAAAAGTCATCTTTAATTACACAACCATCATCAAGTAATTGGCTTGTGACCAGGGTGATAAGATACCATTGTGGGTGGTGAATTGTGCCTGCAAAAATATCCTTGATATACTACCCTCCATGGAGAATATAATTATTACACTTAGGTGACATAAAATTCAATCTCCATCAGTATAAATCTATATGGGATCGGTACACCAATAAGCAATCAGTACCCATGATTAGGTCAAATCCCAACTTGATAGTTATGTAAATATCCCAACATAAACGGGACTACACAACCTCGAGAGAACACCCCTTGCATAAAAAAAATGTCTCTCAACAATACCACTATTGGTGTATCTAAATAAAAAACCCCTCTTATGATCTCTCCCACCAGGATTAAACGTTTCCCAATTGTGATGATATAAAATAATTATATGCACCACTATCAAATAAAACTCTAGAAATCATATAATATACATGAATAGTAAATCTAACTAATGTTGGTCTAGACTCTATATCAATAATAGTTGGACGAGCATCATGAAAATGGATTTACCCTATAATTTGTGATGCATTCTATGTCCCCTAATCTTAACCACTTTATTGATACATGTATTCATTCCCAAAAGTTCATCATCTTTTACATCTACCTCCTAATCTATTAGAACTCCAACATCCATTTTGATATAGTGTAGAATGTCCCCATTCAACAATATTTATCATTTTAGCTCCCCCATCATTACCCATCATTCACAGGTTATAAGAGAACATAATCAG
This sequence comes from Viscum album, assembly GCA_963277665.1. Classification (NCBI taxonomy): domain Eukaryota; kingdom Viridiplantae; phylum Streptophyta; class Magnoliopsida; order Santalales; family Viscaceae; genus Viscum; species Viscum album. The sequence continues at coordinate 1,884,431,665 of OY728136.1, forward strand.
ATGTCCTTTCATGCCTTAGTCATGTCACTATACTGATAGACAAGGGCATTGTCCATGAATGTGACCCATCCTACTACACTAGTTACATTAAACTCATGTTAAATCATATGAAATAGATCCTTCTAGTGTATAATATGATTTCAACATCTCTATTAAAAATTATTATAAAAGTGCTTCTTAATATCATATGTAGTCCATGTTGACCATCCAGTAGAAAGAACATGTCCTCTAATGGAATCCTTCTAAAGGTTCCTCTTAAAAATAATAGCTTGATACACCACTTCTTAAAACTTTTTTATCCAAATGATATTCACATGATATTAAATTGAACATTTAAGACCATCATGAAACCCTATTTTTTTAGTAGACTCATCCCCCATGAAATTTATATCATAAATATGTAATTATATTAAACTCTATCATAGTCCTTCACGGATATGATCCCCTAAGTCAACCACATAAACATTACTTCCCTATCCTAGCGAAGTGTCTCTGGGTAAAATTTCTCCAATAAAATCTACATAAATTTATTTCAGTCTATATTATCTAGTTATCCATATCAATTATTGATCTACCATTAGTTAATTTCATTACAATCTAATATCTAAAAGTCATTTTTGACTCTTTTCTCAATAGGAGACTCTAGGTGGTCATAGATCAGCTTGTTAGACTTAATCTAGAGCTCAACTACATCATTTCCACCCTTTATAATAAATGATAGAGTATAATGAAACATGAAAAACATGAATTTTTTCATACATGAACTTCACAGCACTATTAGGGCCCATATCCACAAACTAAATGAATAGAGTAATGTACTCGTGGATCTTCTCTCCATATCTTTCACCAGACAATATCTACACCTCAGGTTCCACTATTGGAGGGTAATATCCACCCATAACTACATGCCTTCTTTGCATAAAGAATTTCCATTAAGGAATATATATACACTTATAAGCACACATCTCATAACACATAACATAACCGTGATATGATACACAAGATGAAATTACATTATTCGATAATAATTCATTCCCACATTCCCTACAACATAATTAATGTTGTGCTGCTATCACTACCCTTAACCATCCGACATCTGGTTACTAGTTAAAAAATCTGTAAAACCATTCTCACTATTCAACACATATTTGAAAAACATTTCCACAATTTAAATTATTTTAATTTTTTAATATCAATATGTGGTACCAATTAATGTAATATTTCATAAGCATGTAAATACAATTCAATCCCAACAACATACTGGGAACATGATTTTTTTATGCATGCCTAAAATTATATAGGTCACAAAATAACCTTGAATGAAAAGAATGATGCAATAACACTCCACTCTCATTACATTATGGAAAATTAGTAAAATAACAAAAAAAATTAGCAGAAAAAATTACATCACAAAAAAGTGCGTCACTCGATTTAAAATAACATCTCAATGTAACAAGAAACACCAATAAAAATACAACCATGGTTATGTGGATTTTCCCTTATACGTGGGTATGATACTCTACTAAATAAGATCATGTCTAAGGACTGACTCATATTATTTTCATGTCTACCCTTCCCAAATAGTAATACAATGTAAAAAAAAAATGAAAACCCCCTTGATAGAACATGGTAAAGCTTTGACCCTAATTCCACTCACTACTACCCTAAGCTAATTGGGAACATGACCAATAGAGTTCCTCCCCATATTCTAGAGGTTGTCTACTAGTAATGATGGCCTCATATATATCATGGGGAGCCAATTCCTTATTTTTAAAATTATCTAAAATGAATAATTAAAATAAACAAATCCAACGGAATATCCATTAGATGAAAAATAATCGTATCACATGATAATCAAAAAAAAATTCACTACAAAAACTAAAATAGTAGAAAATTAATGCTAAAATAATAGTCTTATATCTAATGAAACCCAAAAATAAATACACATGATAAACTTCAAACAGGTCCTGATACCTATCTTGTTCCATCATCTGTTTTCCATCCCTACTCAATCATATAACATGAAACTTTTTCCCTTATCCTAACATACAAACACGAAGTCTATTCAAGTGTCTATCTGGAATCCCCAGTAGGGTGGGGGAACCAAGCTATCAGTCACTAGAAATGGAGTCCAAAGTAATATCCAGTAATAAACAATGTATGTTATAGTATTGAAAATTAATTACATTAAGTTAGGTAAAAATTTACATTTTGAAATAGTTTTCTTTTATCTACTAAAACCACTATGTTTTTTAGGACACCAAAACCATCAATAACATCTTTGGAAAATTCCAAAGTCTGAACTATCACCAAAGGATGTCAAATATCTCAATAAAATTGTTGTCATTTATCATATCTATTTAATTCCAATTATGTATTGTTGAAACTATATGCTAATACCATAATTTGGACCATAAAGTCTTGTCTATCACCCCGGGGGTATTTGAAGCATCAACCTGTGTCCCAAAACCCATCTATGACTATGAAATTTCATAGAATAATTCCATGAAAAACACACATATATCATTCAATAGCAATTGTGATTTGTAAGAATCACTATGTTCCCACACTCATATATGAAAAAAATCAAATTTATCACAATATAACACATTTCACAATTTTATAAACATAACTGTTAAGCATAATTAATCTTGTATTAATTTTTCTTCATAATGGGGTACCAATTCAATAGTCTAATCTATATTTGATTACCACTATAATCATATTGATTAATATAAACAATTCTTCATTAAACCATTTAATAAAAAATAATAAATTAACTAATTAAACCATTTAGTGTATGCCAACCATATAATAATGATTATTTTTAATTATTCCACAGTCACATTAATTAAAAAATTACACAATATGAATATCACCTAAATTTAAGAATTATAATATTACATTATTTAATTAAATAATAAATTAATCAAATTCCACCAATTTCCATTTAACCAATTTAACCCAAATCACTTTCAAATTAAACTAAATATAATCAATCATATAACCACTTTCCCATTCATGTAAATAGAAATTTTACAATTACATCCACTTCATTACATCAAGACCATGTGATTGGTACTTAAGTACACATATATCAAAATTAATGATGATCCCTCACCAAAAGAGAATCACCAATTGAAGGAAAAAATCAAATCTCATGATGAACAATGATATCTAAATCCAAAAACTAGATCCAAAATTGAAACACACAATATCCATCAAAACTATATCTACAACAATCACCAAAATAGAAAACTCGTCACCTTTATATCTAATAAGAGAGACGCGATTGGAATGAAATGACATGGGATGCGAGTATCTTACTGGGAGAGGTGTATATTTTCAATACAGAATTTGATTCATAAAAAATGAGTCTATAATACAGTAAAAATCACCCAAAATACTTAAAATGGAGAGTAAATGTTTAGGATTTATTTTGGTAAACATATGGTGATGTTTTAGGGGATCATATAATTTTAATCAAATTTTCATTGCATTAATTATTCCCACACACGTTTCTTGTTTTCGATGCCTGGTTTTCATTAATTTTGTGTCAAATAGTTCGCCTCCTCTCAAGGATTTACAAAGTTACAACTATATGTTCACATGTTATGTAATATTTTGTGTCATCTATGAGAATCACCTCTATTTGGGTTTATACCGTTTTATAGTCTATGATCATGGTTTTGGGAAACCATGTGCTAACCGTGCATTACCCCATATGCTTTACAAATTTTCCAATTACACACAAAAATTACACAAGTTAAAATCTAATAAATATATTCTCCAAAAAATATAATAAGTTTAAATGTAAATGAGCTCAAGATACATCCAAAATTGGTCATGATTTTACATTTTCATGCACTAAAAATGGTCCTAACATTCCTCTAGTGACTATTTTCTCCCCACCATACAAAAGATTACTAGAAAACAAGAAATACACAATGCTTCTAATTATTTTCCATTGGTTTATATGTTAAGTAATAACAATAAATTATTTGAATTTCGTGGTTCATAGGATGATAAATGATCAGATAAGGTAGATATGTCCAACAATAAGTAGCTTTTATACTATTATATCTATTTCAATAATTTTTTATTTGAGATTGATGTATAATAATAAATATGGTATCACATTTTATCATAATAGTGATAATTTTGAGATATATGTTTCTACTGCATGATATTTTGATATAATGATCCACATTTAAAACAATATATTATTGTTCAATGGAACAAAGGAAATGAATCAAATTTTGTCAAACTGTTCTCCTATTTCATATTTCCATGAGAATTGGTTTCCATTTTAGAATATATTATGATGTTAGAGTTACAATTGTTAATCATAAAGGTGAAATTATTACCTCCATCATAATTTCCTATAATTTATTTTTTGCCGCATTTTCTCAATTAACAAGATATTTCAATAATCAGAAATACAGAAGATGAGTAAATTTGATACAATTTTTAGTTATGACCTTACCTCAAGGATATGTGATTTAAATAACTCTATTTTAGAATAATTAAGAGAAAATTGAATAGGGTACATGATCATATATACATTATATTTTATATACATATTTTCTTCTGTGTTAGTAATGAAATATATCATCTTGGTGATCATGAATGTATATGGGCATATTTTTCTATTAAAAAACTTTTCGAAAATTAACCCTATAATTTCTTGGTATTTTTTTAATTTTCAATATATTAATCTCATTATTTCCTCACATTGTAATATAGTATATATACTTCAAGATCCACCATGATATCAATTGGTGATCTCAAAAATTAAAGATTATATTATTTTAATAAATTAATGCATCTATGATTTACAAGGATGAATCCATAAGAATTATTAGTAGAATCAAATTATATATTAAAAATAATATATTTTTATAGTATGGTTACATAATTTTAATTATCTTGTTAACATATTAAAGGATTTAATAATACTTTTTTTGGGATGTTTATTCAGCTTTTGTTTAGGTAGAATGAAATTTTCATTTGTTTCCTTATACATATTTCACGATATGGGAAATAGTTCCATTAATATATAAACATAACCAATTTCTACTTAGTAATAACAACATAAAAAAATAATGGATTAATATATTTCATATAATAAAAACTAAATTTTCATAAAAATATTTAAACATTCATAAAATAAAACATGAATTTTGCATCCATGTTTGGAAGATTTTCTATTATTATATGATACTCTACAAAAATCAGTTTAACCCATATTGAGGTTTCTAAACTTTTAATAGTGTTTATTAACACATCATATTCTATAACCACCCTGGAAACCATATGGTTTGCATAATGTTTCCAAATACTACTTTTATTTTTTTTATTTCAGTTACTAACATGTCATATCTTTAGTAACTACTAATCTAATAGAATAATCCAAAAAATATTATAAAATTTGTAAAGTTCTTCAACTAACACATGATCTTGGGATGATGTAGTGTATTTACTAACCTAAGGTGTTTTCCAAATGGCAGTAATGGTTGGAAATAAATTCCAATGGATTTACAAAAAATAGGGTTATTTCATCCTTAATTAATCAAAATGAAGAGGAAAATTAATTTGGGACACACCATGACAGGAAAATTTTAACCAAACAAACTCAATATCTAATAAAATGTATGAAGAAAATAGTAGACTCTAAAATTTAAAAAAATTATATATGAAAAATACCCAAAACATTCAAGATGTTGGGCACTCATGTGTCACAGATCTTGACATCAAGACTATATCATCTCCAATTATCTATCACATATCATTCTCTTATAACAAATAAACTTGCTCTAATATAGGTCTATGAAGTTATACCATTAAATAATTCATAAAAAATTGTAGAATCAACATGGTGTGTGTATAATGGGTGAGAATATCAATAGAATAATAAATCCCCTAGAATCATCCTACAAACAAAACATTGTATTAGATAATATTTTTCATTTTTTAAAATAATTATGTGTATGAAACTTGTTATAAATAGATTTCCATTAAAAAGGAAAGATTATTATAATAAATTTTTATATCAAAACTTAATTTATATTTCTTACTTGTAAAAATAAGTTAATAATATATTCATTTATTATATTACATTTCCACTATTTTCTCTGAGAATACCCATTCCACACACACACATCTGTTCATCCTTGATGATATTTTAAAGACTCATGTGTGGTAACTTTCCTTATGTACCAATTCATCAAGTGATCATTAACATATAGGCCTAAAATGGAATTGGTGGGAAATTGATAATTAAACAAGTTTACTTATCATTAAATAATGAAAACATGACAAAAAACATATTTCAAAATATATTTAAAACATGCAATATTTGGAAAATTTATCATTTTGGAATTTAAGGAAAAACCATTTTAACACCTTTCAAATAACATGATTTTAAGATAATATCAAAAGAGATTTTAAATGTTATCTTATCAATGGTTTTTTCAAAAGAAACATAATAATGGGTTCTATAAATCCAAATACCTAATTTTCTAGATAAATTTTAGAGGGAGGAAGACAAATAACAAAATAATATCTGATTCTAGAATAATTAGTTAATTATCATTGTAGATAATGATTTGTAAATCCTTATAGTCTATAATTTCAAAAAAAATACAATCGAACACATATATTAAGACATAAATATTTGAATTATATGTCCTATGTAGTTTTATTATTGAGAGGAAATGATTACACATTGAAAAATATGGAAATACAGAAAACATGCTTTGACATATTATATTTAATTTCAAGGAAACAGTGAAGTGAAATTTATAATGAAGACAATTTAAAAAAAGAATACATTGTTCATTATTTTTATGTCATAAGGAAACAAGATGAAGGTTGATGGTATGAATATTGTTTTCATTTTAGATAAAAAAATTTCTAATTATATTGACTAAATCATTGTTTAGTCTTCATGGTTTACTAAATTGTGTGCCAAACATGCAAGGTTCAATAATTCAAAACTAAAGGATCACAATGTCTTCATATATAGTAATTAAATTATCCCTTGTTTGGTGATAATAAAGTGGATATATATGATTTATCCTAAACATAAACAACCTATTTTATTTTATATTAACTCCCTCATGATGTAATACAGTTACCTACTGAATCATTATGATTTCCCTGAATTGTATGCCAGTCGTGCACCCTCAAAAACACCACAAAAAATATTCCCATAATCTCCCAATAACATAATTAGAATAATATTATCCCAAAAAATAAAAAACATATAAAATAATATAACATACATCAAACTAGTGGTGTTACGGTATCACCCTACTCTAATAGATCATATGAGGATGTATTTGACCCACGATGAATATGATCCCCGAAAAAGAATTATATAACGCCATATTTCTATCCTAGATGAATGATGCACGACCGTTGAAAGGGGTATATTCCTTTTTATCAAAACATCAACCATGAAAATGATTATTTTCAAATCTTTTTTTATTCATATATTTCAAATAAAAAATTTATTAATAAATAATGATATATATAGAATGTTCAAGATTCCATATATTTTAACATGTTATAAATACGCATAAATTAAATGGAATGTATTTAGTTTCTAATAGTTGATATCTCATTTTATAAAAAAATTATAATAATATCAACAAGAATAAGGAATGAATATTAAATAGATCCATAATCATTTTTATATGAGTAATCTAAATGAGTAAAAATGTGTTAATCAATTATCTATTTATCTTATGATGTTATTTAATTGTTGAATTAGTTGTTCATCATAATTCAACTCCTTAATCCTAAACAAATATCATTTAAATTATCCATATAATTTATGGTACATTATAAAAAAATTATCCTCTTTTATCAGGATAGAATTAATTTATTTATATAGAAAACAATAATATTCCATCTTAGGATAAACCATGTTGTAGGAAATATAATCATTGTTAGATAAAAATTACACAGCCTAATAACATTATATATATAACTATTTTATTATGTACATTTTTTATTATAATAGCATATAATTACTAAAAACCCATGAATAATATTATTAGATAGATCACAGAGCTCCTCTACCTGAATATTAAATGCCTAAGAATGTACTAATTTTATTCTTGTTCATAATGTATTTATATTTTTCTTCAAAACATGGTATTCACATAGTTATTTTTTGCCCCATCTTCCCATATTATGATGTTCAATTATTAACAAAATTCCCAAATGCATTACCATGTCATTTATCAAAAATTAAAATAGATGAAATGGTATAATTATAAGACATTATATTATATTCCACCATCCTAGTTGTTATTCATCATCATTTTTCATGACCATATCATTTGAAATGAAACATTCTTCCATTATTCCTCACTTATTATTTGACATACATAAAAAATTATGTTCTTAGGTATGAAATATGTCATAAAAAATGAATCCTCTAAAATGATGTATTCTTTTCTCATTAATGTAAAAATTAATCAAATGATTTATCATTAATGGTTATGATTGTAATAAGACAACAAGAAACCATTATTAATTCTAATGAAAAAATTATAAATAAATAATTAACAGTAGGAACATGATTTTGAAACTATGTAAAAAGCACTCCAAAAGATAAAATAATATTTTTGAGGGTATACTACATATTAGTATAATGCAAAAAATCAAAATCACATTTTATAAATTTATTAATTCTAAAAAAACCCTAATTAATTAACCGTAGGATCTATCTCCTATCTCTTAATCATCAACATATCTCTATTAACAATGAACTGAATATTCACCTTATTGAATTTATGAATATTTATGTTTATAAATCCACTAATTTTTACATGCATGTGATGAATAAAATTACATTTGTATTACCCCCCCCCCCATTGAGTCAAATACACTATTTTGTAGGATAAATTTATATATCCTTGAAAATATTAATTGATAAATTTAAAATTTTATTAATCAAAAATATTATTTTATCTATATACTTCTAAATCCAAAAAATTATTTCATAAATTATTCATTCATTTTTTGGTTGGAGGAATGTTTTGAATGCCATATATTTTATTGAATTTTTGTATAACCACTTTTTAACATGGTGGAGATGGAAACCTTATATAACATCGAGTATATGCACAACGACTAGTACATGACATGATTCCTAGAGGAACATGGCCCAATACCAACACGAAATACCCAATATACCAATAATAATAAAAATACCCTTCCATATACTATAGATCATTGATGGATCCTAGATTCCGACCACACATTTATGTTCAACAAGAAGTTCCTGATGAATATCTACATTTCTCATATTACAACAGTAGATATACATACTATCTCATTATTTTAATCTTCATAGCTTTTCAATTGTGGCTTCCACTTTTTTTGATTCATCTTATGGGGTCTTCTCATATGTGGTTCGACTTAAAGACATCATGGAATATATTCCGTGTCATCCAAATTCCAACTTCTAAGATGCCTAAGGTTGTATGAAGGACCAATGTCCTAATTGAAATTGGTGGACCAATGGCCATGTGGCCTATAGGCAGAAACAGGTAGATCAATGTCCCAAAACGAATGAATAGGTTAGATACAACTATTCCAACAAAATTACTACAATTTTACATTATAATAACCAATAATTACCAATAAATTATATTTTACGATGTCGTTCATGAATTATTATACGTTTTTATAACAATCGATCTACTAATAAAATTATGATTCCTTAATTTTCTAAAATTACAATATTCCACAAAATTTCCATTTTTTGATTAATCCTAAAAATACATAGAAAAAAATACCATAATAAAAAATAAATAAAACTTATAATTTTAATATACATTGGGATAATAAACAATTTTTTAAACAACAATTGATATTATCTAATTTTAAAAATTCCAATGGGAACTCTCTATTTCCGCAAAATGAACGCCCCATACCAAGGTATCACAACCACAAACCATAAATATTTTAATATTTTTCTTTATAATTGTATAAATCTCATATCATATATTAAATATCACACCATAGTGGGGGAATCATTTAAGTACTTGTAATTTTATATATATCATTTTTTAATGTACACTCTTTATTTTATCAAATGTCATGAATGAAAGATAAATATTTACAAAATAGGGTATCACAAAAACAATATTAACAAATTATAATTCCATGTTTATTAAACCTATGAAATCACATATTAATATATAATTTTTCCTTCATAATTAAAAAATACTGATTATTAAATATATTATAGCCTAAAACCCCCTCAAAAATAATTATTTTTAATTCCAAAATCAATTTCAATGAATAATAATTTCTAGAAACAATTTATTAATGATATTATATATTAAATATTTCTAAATTATAATATAAAACTAAAATTATATATATTTAAATTTTATTTAAAACGATGATAAATTATGATTAATCAATAATTAAATAGTAATTAAAAATTATCATTAGATGTATTAGATCCAACTAAAATGTTATGTCATTCCACATTATTTCCATTTGATGTCAAAAAATTACATAAATATGCTTCATGAAGAATAACTCTTAATATGATTATAATCCCTAAAAACAGACTCAATAATATACAGACCATAAACCAACATCAATCGGTCTCTGAGAATTATCTATGGAATTTGAATGACATAATAAGATTTGGGGTTAACATAGTAATCGAAAATAATATCGAAAATATAATTTAACACATCATTGTGTAGTTCAATGTGAGTAGATTAATAATAAATATTCTATGAATCTAACTAATTGATTTTTCATGGAATAAAGATTCATTTTATATATGTTTTCTGATTTATATAATGAAACCATGTCAATTAAACCATTCATAATATCATGACACATGGTCCTTATGACAATACATGTGAATATGAAACACACATTGGAATGAAATTTGTAGAATTTATAATTTCCATAAATGGATTCTAGAATAATGAATCACCCACTAGAAAATCACCATTAACAACACAATCACTATTTATAGTCTTCTGGACCATGCATAATATTGCCTAGCCCTATAATACTTTTAATTTCGTCTCTCAACAATCTAAATGAACATGAAATAATTACTTGAAGGAAATATCAATAATGTAATCAAAAATAAAAAATGATATTATCTTTTCATCTATTTCCCAAAAAGCACAATTCAATGTCTCTATTTTGTCATAATATAATTTCCACACACAACACAACACATGAATGTTTTAATATATGTTATGGTGTAATCGATATCATATAAGATATTACTATATTAATTAAGTAGTAATTTCTAATATAATATTGAGTGGATATTCCAATGTTATTCACTATCCCTTATCCTATTAATCTGGGTTATAAGGTGTTTCCATATTGTTATGTCATGGAATGTTATAATAAATATAAATTAATTTCATCAAGTAAATCATGTAAAAATGTTAATCTAAATTAATAAATTATATAAATATACGAAATAAAATATTATATTTTAAGTATGAATATGAAAATAAAAATGTTGATATTTTAGTTATAATTGAATAAATAATTTTAAAATATGTTATATGTATTAGTTTGAATAGTATATTAAAAATATATCAATAAAAACTATAATATTTATCAATTTTATTTACTATTATAGAGACTTATATTTGAATTAATATAAATTATAGTGAAAATACCTAATTAATCATTAACAATAATTATGTATTGAATACCCCCAATCACGATCATTTGCTTCTACTTGAAAAATGATATCAATAGTGATTTGAAAACACACCCTCATAGGGTTGTAATTTAGACAATTATGAGAATTGCATATAATTTAAAACATGTGATTATATTAAAATATGTGTCAGTAAATTTAATTTTCTTCTTATGATGTAATAATAAAAATCCAAAAATATATTCAATTTAAATTTCATTCATAAAATTTCATTATTAATAAAAATATTAACTCTTTATTTCAATATATATTTATATATATTACCATTCCAACATTCATATATGATTAATAAACAAACTATTTTTTCAATTTTTTTGTTATTATAGTAATGGATTACCCATTTAAAATTTTATAATTTTCACACATTGAATCACCTATATAGATTAATAGAAACAACTATGATATTAAAAATAAAAAATTCGATTAATAATAAAGAATCCTATAAAAAATTTATATGTTAAACCAACTATATCCTTTAATAATAACAATTATCTTCCCCTCATTTATTTTCTTATACACTTTGGTAAAATGGAATAAGGAATACCAATTATTTTTCAATAAATGGTAATTTTTATATTTTCCACCCTTTTTTCAAAGTTTTTTTTTAATATTTTGTAAAAAAAATTTCTTAACACCATTCCGTAATATATTTATATGAGTATAAATTTAAAATTTGTTTTTAATATATAATAAAAACTAATCTATTATTATCATATTAACAATGCTTTATATTTATCATTTCAATTTAATTTGTCTAAAATACACAATCACTCAATTAATCTGTAATTTAATTTATCAATAAAATATGAGTAGGTTTATATATATGCAACAAATTTTTCATTATATTATATTATTTTCTTTATTATTTCAATTATTATCAATAAATATTGATATTACAAAGTGATTATGTCTCTTACATCAACAATTTCATGTGAAATAATCATGTACTCTATAAAAATTATTTCTTATGTTAAAATGATTTTATAAGATAATCAAAATAAATAACCAGGATATACATTAAATTAATATTTAAAATGTATTGAATAAATATTACCTTGTTTATGTTGTCAACATTTCCATGGCCGATTAAATTATTTTTTTATGAAATTTGAATATTTTATATAATAAACATATGTTTTATATTAATCATGATTGAATGTTCTAGAGTGATAAGTTGATGATTTAAATATATATTCCCTTACCTATAATTATATAAATGTTGTGGTTATTAAAATTAATAAACAGAAAATCATTTAATAACCTTTATAATGAGATCTTCCTTAAAAATTATTAAACAAGTGAACTATATTATATTTGGTGGAACCAGATCATTCTACATATTAATCTTCCCATATAGGGAGGTGAAGATTATAAAAATCATGTCGTGCATTTTTTTACTTCATGATTATATAGAGATCTGATAAAAAAATATAGAGGTGTTTAATTTTGTTTCTATAAAAAATTAATTGAATTCATGCAATCCATCACTTAGTGGATTGTTATTCATTTTTTGGGCTATTATAAGTGGTATCAGAGACCAATTACCATCATAATAAAAATTTTGTTTTATTATTTCTGTATTGGAATAAAATATATATTGTAAATGGAGACATCGGTGAAATTGGGAACAATAAAGGTATTCCCACTACCTGTGGGAAAATAAAATTTTTTGAATGATTATATGATAAAAACTATATTATCAACTAGTTTAATTGATTTATATGCCCCAATAGATAGATTTATTTCTTATAGTTATTGTGTTTCATTGAATTCATTTGATATAAGATATATGAGTAATGATTGATATCCTTATAATTTTTAGTGGTGTTTCTAAATTTAAATGAGGTTATGATTATAAAAGGAATATGGTATTATGTCGAAGACATCATTGATGGATGTAAAATTATGATGAAATAAACACAATTTATGTTTAGGTCATTTTATAATGACATAAAATTGATTGAATATAATTATATAGATTAATTATTCAATATATTAAAAAATTGTTACCAAAGTCATTTGATTTATTGAAATATTCGTGGAAAAAAATTTTATACGGAAAATAATATGAATTTGGAATAATATGATTTAGGATTATGTCACATCACCAGAAGAAAATTTCATAAATAAACATAAATTACATTATAGGAACCTCATTATTAATTCACTATATATATGGAATGGAAAATTCTTCTAGGATAATAAGAAGACATAATATTAACTTAATTTTAAGGATTAAAAATAATAGAGGATTGAGGAAGAATTCAATGAAGATGATTCTTGTTTTTCAGATCTAGTAGAAGATAAGGATTTAAATATAGTTGAATTTTCTCATACTACAATTATATGTTAATGAATAAGAAATGGAATGAATAAGGTAAATTTTAAATTTAATTTTTTCATGTGTGGATTTTTTGGACATTTCATAAATAAATTTCTAATGTTTATGGAAGAAGAATATTTTTATGATCATAGAGAGAGTGAAAGAAGATTATCTAAACATAAATTTTTTAACATTTTCTAGCTAAATGTTTTCATTGAGGGGTAATGGTAAAAAATTATCTATATCTATAAATAAATACTTCATATCAATGTAATATCATAAATGATTTTTTCATAAAGATGTGAATGTTGAATCTTCAAGAGATGATTATGAATAACTACATATTTGGAATGTAAATTATGATGAATTTAGTAGTGATGAATGTACAAATGTTTGGAGTGACGAAGAAAATGATATAGAATTTCAATTGAAGTGATAACTGATTGAATGTCTTTCAAATATCTCAAATATTGTACCAATGATAAAAATGTAATGAAATATAATTAATTTTTTGAAATAAAGAATATGTTCCCACTAAAGAAAAATCGTAAAATATAAAAGTGATTGATATAGTGAATAAATTTCTGGATGATTATAATACATTGAAATTTGAGATGGAATAGAATTTTATTATGAAGGATTAGTATTCTAATACAATTTAATTAATTATGAACAATAATGAAAGGTTATTGGAAATATATATATATATATATATTAAATATTTCTGTTAAAAAGGATCTATTAATCTAACTATAAAAGGATGTGAAATATTTTGAAGATTATAATATTTTTAATGAACAAGTATTACATAAAATAATTAATTATATGTCTACAAAAACTTTTAATTTGTAATCTAATATATTATTCCATGTCACAAGTGAGTAAATTAATATTTTTGGAATAATATTTTCGATCATAGAATCTTATATATTATAAGAGTAATTAATTAAATAGAACAAAAATAGATTAGATTATTATCATTAGGATTAAAAACATTTATATGAAATAAAATATTTTATCCATCTACTAATAATTTCATCACTAATATGAACCTTTATTAGAATCTAAAATACGGTATAATTGCATGTTTGAACATCTGGATAACAACATGTTCACAAATTTGTTTATATATTTTTAATAATTCATGGAATTAAAATTTGTTTCTTTACAAGTCAATTTTTTTATTGATTATTTAATAATATTCCCCTGATAATATATAGATTATATGAATTCATATGTGGTGGTGTAAAAATAATAAAATAAATAAAAATCAAAATAATCATTAAAAATAAAAAATTATGTTTGAGAATCAATCTATACCATTAGAAAATGAGTTTTGAATATGTTAATAGTTTTCCGATATTTATGAATTTTTATTAAAAACAAAAGAACCAAATTAAATTTAAATTTAAATACATAAAATTCATAAATAATGAAAAAAAATTGAAAAGGACGTTGTTTTTAAAGTAGAACATAATGACTCCGAAATGTATTATATATAGAATAAATGTATTGGATGTTATTTAAAAAATATAAAATATTAAATCATTAATAGAGTTATATTAAATGTTCAGTATGTATCAATTTTATTTGGAAATTATGGGTATCATATAATCAAGGAATTCAGATCAGTTTATATTAGACTAGAAATATTTATTGCCTAATATCATAATTTTTTTGTTCAATTATACATAATAAATTAACCAGGTCCATAATATCTGATGATTTAAATTAATTTATTTTAAATAAAAAATTTTTCTTAGTTAAGAGGTAAGGTGATGGTTGTGCCTCGAAAAGAGTTCAATGATCTAGAGATAACTTGTTTAATGGTGATAATGCATAAAATCCATGTTACATAATTTTTATAGAAAAAAATTATATTTGGACTCCATAAAAGTTCATCTTAGTCTAATGAACCTAGGAAAGAAAGCCTTGGGATAATATAACATCCCATAACCTGAACTCACACATTCAACACTGAAATCATAAAATATTTATTTCTGATATTGATTGTGTTAATTATGACCCATTTTTTCCTATAAATATTAGAACATCAAAAGGAATAATTGAATAACTTATAAAATTGAGGAATATTAATTATTAGAGTTTTAGGAAGTTATAACAAACATGTACATAAAAAATCACAAGATTATAAATGAGAATTTCTCTAAAAAAGTCCATATTTTTGGTTTTCTCATTAATACATCATGATCGCCTATATGAAAACCCTTATAGACAGAATTAATTCATCTTCTTTAATTATATCCTAATAAAATAGAAAAATAATATGGGTGTGTTTGAATGATCAGTATGGGAAAATGTATGAATTGAAAATAAAAATATAATCAATGATTAGAAGAAGTGAATATGGTAATGAACATATAATAAAAGTGAATGATAAAATATAAGAATATTAATACCCATCAATTCCTAGATAGTAAATAATGAAAACAGAGTATACGAAATTAATAATTGAAAAGGTCATACTAATAAATAATAATATTCTATTTGATATCACTCATGATATAATTAAAAACATAAACCCATAGTGAGAATATATAAAACATATTAGTATCATAAAAAATCGTCTCATATAAACCTGGAATAACCTTTACAGAACCATTACCAAGGGAATAACAATAATTTTGAATTTAAAATTTTTTTTCTAAGAAAAAATATTTTCCAAATTCTTTGGAGCAGTTTATAGAAACAACCATAATTTACACTATAACAGGTTCTCTCTGTGATTTCAAGGGTCACCCATCATCTATAAAATCCAAGAACCACATAATATAAAAAAAACCATAAAAAATTTCACTCCAAATAACTCAATTTATTAACCATTATTCTTTTTAGGACATGATTTTCCCTTATTAAAGAAATTTTTTCCACTAAAATCTCTTCAAAAAAATAAAAATCCATGTAGAGCAAGATATAAGTTGGTATAAATAAAAAGTAACTCTCATAGAGGATCATTAACAACCTGCACTATTAACATTTGTTAATGGAAATACCATTAAGATATTATTAAAGATATTCTTAAAGAAAATATCCTCTAACTTTTGAAAATAACTTTTTAGAACATAAAACATTTTTAAAATCCATTTATTTGAAAATAACTTATACAAAATAATAGTTTCCATGTATTATGAAATAATATTATTTTAAGTTGACCTTTGTAAACATGATTTTAAATCATTAATGAAATTATTTTCATATCATTTGAAAAATTCGTACATGTCGTACATGTTAACATAACATTCCTTTTTCTCTATGAAATGTTTAGATATGTTCCTTGACCATAAATAGATTATAATAGTCCACTAAAAAATATTTTTAAAGCAAAAATTTGGTAAAAATTTTAATAACTAAATAATTTAAAGAAAATTATTAACATTTTTGAAAGTATTATATAAATACAAGGTATTTTAAGAAAATATATTTTAGTTTGAAGTGAAAGAAATTCACATATTCATAAAAAATATAGATTATTATAATTACTAAAGAATTTAAAGAAAGAAGTATTATATGAAAATGAAATTAATAAAATTGGATAATAAAATTCATTATAAATATAGGATTTCAACATCCGAGACCTAATCATAGACAATATTAATAAATGATGAGATTTTAAAATACGACTCTAAACAATAAGGTAACTTTGAATCAGAATCCTCAAAATAAAATAACATCAAATGAAACATATAATATCATTAAAATATATAGTTTCATTATATAACATGTCAAATTAGTTGTATATAAACCTCATAAAATAATGGGTATATTGCATAAAAAATGTCTCAAATAAGGGAAACTATGAAAAAAATCCATTACAACTTTGGTAGAATTGAAATTATAAACCCCATATAAAGGATATACATAAATTTATATTTAAATCCATATAAATTTAATTATAAAATTCATAAAATTAAAAAAAGAAAAATAAATACATCATAAAAAAACGTGTGATGAATATGGAATTTATCACACAAAAAGATTGGTTAGATGGGAAAACACTTTACCTAGAGTCCGATTCATCACCATTGTTCATTATCTTCTTGAATTATAAAACTATGTTATTTATTTAAAATGATTTATAAAAATTAAAGAATTTATTTATACTTTCATTTCTCATATACACAATTCATATATAATTACATAATACATTATGTTCATGTTGGATGTTTAACATGATTAGGCTTATGTGTTAAAAAATTACCATGGTTAGTTGATTATGGTCAAACTGGTCATTATTTTAGTATATAAAGAATAATAATCATGAAATAATTAACATATATATACATAAATTTTACATATAAAACCAAAAATTAAATATTTTTATTTAAAATTATCTATTGATATTATTGTGCGGATGTTAGGTTGTCTGTAAATTTGAATAATTCTTCCATTTTATCATTATAATTATGGAATGATGTTATGTAATGATTTACATTTAAATAATGATTCTAAATTATTAAATTCATTATAATTAAATTAAATATACATATATATATATATCATTTTTGTTATTTGGTGATGGAAAAACAAGAATCACACCACTTCAAGGATGTAGTAGGAAACACGTCCATGAAGGACCTTATCACTTTTTCAGATTATGAAAGGGTGAAAATAAAATTATATATTATATTTTAAATAATATAATTATTTCATTAATATCATAATTATATCATTTATATCATATATATTCATCTTGGTACCCTTAATAAAAATCATGTAATAGGTTAGTGAAAAATGCTTCGCATCGCTTCATGACGTGTCGGTACGCTATACATGTTGGTGATATTATCATATCCCTTACTGCATGAAATGAAGAAAGGTTTAATATGATATAATTAATAATTATGTATAATTATTTTAAAAATATAATATAAATAATATATAAATTGTATTTTCATTTCTATTCCAAATAATTATATGTAGTAATGAAAAAATGTATGACATTGTTTCATGAGGCGGTGGTCTGTTGTTCACAAAAATGATAATTTTGTAATCCATTTGATGGAAGTGTGTTTTTTAAGTTAGTAACTATATTAAAAATTATTATATTAATGATACTACTTCTCTTTTAAAATTATTTTATATTAATAATTTAATGGGGTAAAAAAATAAATCAAAAACACATGTTGATTAATGTTCTGACTCCATTGGGAAACTCCTTTCTGTTTTCAGAAATGGAAATCCATATATATATTTATGAAACTTATAAAGATTAATGTATTATAGGAGAAATTTTTTGATGTTATTTTTGATATTCATAGACCATCCAAATGAATTCATAAGTGTGACTACTGGGGGGCATGGGGGCATCTGATTAGTGTGGTTAGTGGTAATATTATAAACCTTTGAATGAATGAATTACATGGATGTTTTTCTTGTAAATTTTTCCAATAACGCAAATAACATAGTAAATTAAGATATAGAGTGTAAACAAGACAATTAAATTTGTTATGGATATGTTTCTAGGTTATTTGGACCCTTAAGAATAATGTTTAACTAATATGTAAATTCATTTTTACCCTAATCGCTATAATTAATTTTAATAATCTCAACTAATCTCATTGTTAAATGATTATGTTATCCATTTTAGAAATAATAAATTATTATAATTCCAAATATATAATCTACTTTTACAATTTTATTTCACATGAATGGAAAATTTTAAATTATTATTAATCATATAGACACGGCGAGACAAAGTGTTTTTTAAATGAACATTTTTGAAAAAAATGTTTATCCTATTTTAGTTCATTGACATACATAAAACATTGAATGAATGTTAATTAATATTTAATTATATATTGTAAAAAAAGTTCATCTAAAACATTACTATTTATTGATCATTTTAAATAATTAAAAAGAAAAAACAGTATACAATTTAAATCGGTTTTTAGAAAACCCCATATTTTTACCCAATATAACATATAATATAAACAATATAAAGTGTAACTGAAATAATAAATTATAAAATATATAAAATACCTTAATTTAAAATATATTCAAAACAAATTGGTAAATTAAGATTAAATTATTTCTTGAAAAGAAAAGACTTTTTACAAAAATCATTATTTTTCAAAAACCATCGAAAAATCAATTTTCTCAAAAAATTTATAAAAATTTCATCAAATGAAATTTTGATATTCTTATTAAAAATGAATTTTAAATTTTCAAATAAAATATATAAATTAGTTACAAATTCTTTATTAAATCAATGTTCTATTAAAAGGTGTCAAAACATCTTTTTTGAAATATATATAGTTTTAAGCGAAGAAATGTATTTATCATGTATTGATTACATATAGTATGAATATTAAATATTTGATTCAATATATATTATAAATTTCATTAGTATGATCCAACTATTATGATTTTTTTAATTTCATTGTATAAATCACTATTGTGTTTATTAAAATATTTTTTTAGTAACACATTTTCATTTTATTTTTATAGAGTTTTATTTTCCTTTAGAATTAATTTGTCACCATAGAATACAGTGTAGAATCAGGTTTACATAATATTTACATATTTTTGTTAATCAAGCTAATAACCTAAATTCCAATGTCTAGTATATAATGGTAATATATATCATGGGCCATTCCAATTTTTTTTTGTGTTGATTAGATATTAAAAAAAAGTGGTTACGTGTAAGCCATTCTAATTTGGATGTTATGTGTAACCCAAGATATTGAAGAAACATGTTTTTTTGGTTTCATAAGATAAAATCATTATTTCCTTCCCTTAATAATATCAATTAAAATATTATTCTTTTAAACCATTGAGTTTTTACAATCTCCCACATTAATAAATTCGGTATTTGTAATTTGTAATTTATATTAGTAATAAATGTATGGAAATTTGAAAACACATTTTCTGTAACCCAAAAAATTAACATAGGTTAATAATACATTCATATTACAATATTTAATAGGGAGTATAAATTTAAAATGAAATAAAACATATTTAGGAATCAAAAAAGAGTACATAGGTCATAATAGTGGAAAAGTGGGATTAATTTTACAGAGTAGTTACATAAAATGATCAAAAAAATTGTGATTAATTAAATGTTATAGTCCTGAATACCATAATTCTTTTCTAATTTAAAATTACATAGGTTTGTCATAAATTAATGTATTACAATATCATTTTTTCATCAAGGAACATTTTCATATATTTAAGGAAAAAACTTACCATATTGACCATGATAATTAATAAATATACTTACTTGATGAGAATGATATCATAATTTAATTAATTTCAACAAAAATAACCACATTTTATCCAAAAAGATAGTATAAAAATCAAATCATCATAAATTTTATGCATAAAAAAGTAAATTTAAAAACCACATAATCCTTAATGATATAATGATTTATTCATCATATCTTTTAAAATTAACCAAAACCAAACTAGTTAGCACATGGTATGATAATATGCTAAATTAATAAACCAATATATATAAGATACATTATTTTTCAAAATTAAATTTCAATACACAAGTTTTAGAAAAAATAATTCAATAAATAGTTATCCCTAAAATAATTTACACATTTCCAGATTATGTTTTGCACCAATTTATTAGATTAAGTTAATCATATATTATTCCAAGATAAATTAACAATTATTACTCAAAAAAATCATATAATTTTTTAAATTAACATAATATTTACTAATAAAAATTTCATTCAAACGATGAAATCATATATGGCATTGGTAGTTTTTACTATCATCTCACCCTTTACTTGTGTGTTCATAGCCCGCAACCTTTAATGAAGTGCTAGGTTTTGACTCGATCGTTGAGTATTCCTTTTTTCCATTGAACATGAAAAATAATGCATAACAAAAAAAATAATTTTTATCCTAGGTTTTACAAATACATCCACAATAAAATTACATCTTCCCAAATTTCATTAATAACCACATATAATCTACATCTTAACACTGAAAAATATGGTGTCTCTAACATTTAACTTATAATTATTGATAATAATATAAACTTCTAATGGTAATAATAAATTACAATATAACCACACATAAAAACATCATAATCTCAAAATTTACCTACACTGGCCATTGATACCAACTATAACATCCGAAAACCCATACATTAGAATCCAGTGCTCAAATCATATATATTTACATTTCTATAATTGTTTAGATAATTTTGAACAAATTATTTTCCTCTAATCTATTAACAATCCAAATAGAAATTATATCACATTAATCATTGAGATCCCATTAGGTTTATTATTTTAGAAAACTTGAATAAACTCATACATAATCAATTCTCATTACATCAAATAAAAATTTATTTGAATTAATCTATATTTTATTTTTCACATTAATACATCATTATCATCTATATAAAATCCATTATATACATAATTCATTCATCACTATTATTTATAACCTTAGGATATGGGAGAAAAAGGCTTGTGAGATCAATAACTCGTAAATGGATAAATTAGGAATTAACAAATGGTTTTCATCAATGAGAACAATAAAATCCTAACTCAATGATTACATTATCAAATTCCATGCGTATGAAATAATAATATTTACACCCTTACATACATGGATCATCAAACATGAAATCATGGAACAAACCCTTAATAATGGAAAAATTTCCTATGAAGAAATAATCATGTGCCATGGGTTATCATCGTTGATCAAAAGAAACCTCAGAAACCCTTAGAAATCATTCCAAAAATGTATTGGTATCTTGGATAATTTAATCATATATCCCTTTTATAACCCTTTCAATTTGAAAAACCATAAGACGTGCATATAATAATATTATAGAAATAACATAATCGTTTCTTAATTCATTAGATAACTCTCACGACACAACAATAATTTAATTTATAATATGATCTACAAATTCTATCATGTCACAACCATTATTTATAATTTACATGAACTGAAACATCAATAAAGAACATATAGAATTATTTACATCATACCTCCTCACAAAAACATTGACACATTTCCGAACATGATTGACATGATATAATTAAACAGGTTCTATACCATTATATTTTAAAAAATAATGATACATCCATTGGAAGAAGAAATATGGTGTGAATAAAAAATATCACTATTGTAGGATAAATATTAGTGATGTTTTTTATGTATATAAATGGAGATACCATTGAATGGTTTTGAGAAATTTTTTTCTGAAAAAATTCCTTTAATATGGAAAATCCATTTCTAAAACATAAACCCTTCAGAAAATTATTCAATTTGAAAACCAGGTTTTAAAAATATAAATTTATTGAATATTATGAAAAGATATACATTGAAAATAAACTTGTAAATATTAAATGGACACTTAAATGAATTTTTATTCATGATGAATGGTAAATATGTTCAATCCATACATGTTAATGGAATTTTACACTTTCACTTAGTAAGTTTCCTTGATAAAAAAGTGACCAGAGTATTATATTTAACAAAATTGAATGACAAAATTTGGTAAATTTACCTTTTATAAATAATTCAAAAAACAATTTTAAAATATTTTGAAAATATGTTCAGAAATTATGGTTCTAAATGATAATAGATTTTCAATCATAGAGGGAACCAATGATATATTTTATTAATTTTATTTATACACGATTCTTAGTAAACATGACAAGAAAGAGTACTATTATATCAAAAATAATTAATAATTATAGGATAATAGACATATTTAGAGTTAAAATATTTCAATATCATAGATGAAATCATACACAATCCCAATAAAAGATGATAGTATAACAAAAGGCTATCTAAATTGGTATCATCTAATCATAATATCCTAAAGGAATAACATTAATTATAAAATATAACATCATGAAAATAAGAAGATTAATTACATAACAAATTGAAGGAGAGTTCTATACACATTATAAAGGAATATAGGTTAGCAGAAAGACATGATCTCAATGAATGAAAATTTTTATAAACATTCATTTCCATTTTAGAATCATTGAAATGTAATCCATATGAAAGGTTGATCCTAAAATTCACATGTAAATCCCTCATAAATTTAACAATAAAAATAATATGATATGTTCATGGGGTATATATAAACCACACAAAACTATAAAAGGTGGATATGGAATTTGTCTCATATAATAAAATTTATAATGAGAAAAAACTATAACTAGAGTCTGCTTAATCACACATGTTCTTTACCATAAAGAATAATGAAATTATTTAAATATATTAATTGATTTATAACTTAGTTAAATGTTTTTATTACTTATATTTCACTGATAAAAAATCTATATATAATTTCATAATGAATTATATTTATGTCATATTTTTGGACAATATTTGGCTGATGTTAAAAAAAAGACACTACACAGTAGAATATGGTCAAAAGCTACATTATTTAAAATTATCTATAATAATAATCATGATATAATCATTATACTTATAATTAAATATTTCATTTAAATATGATCATTATGTATTATTATAAAAAATTATTTAATGTAATGATCTTGGAGATAGTATATTATACTTACACAAGATTATGGTTTTCATTTTTCAATGATCATTATGGAAACAAGTGGTCTAATATTTTATATTTTAAGTATGATAAATATATAATAAATATAGTACTATTTAATTATATATAAATATATATATATCACTCTTATAATTTGGATATAAAAAATGAATAATCAAATCGCGTTGAGGTGGTAGTATCTTATAGGTCCATGAACAACATTGTAACATTATTCGTGTGACAACTGGTAAGATGAAGAATTATATATTATATATCCCAAAATATAATTATGTATTATATATAAAAATAATTTTTTATATCATATATATTCATTATATTTATCCTTATTACCATCCCTAAACATGTTAGTGAAAAATGATTCATGTCGCTTTGCAAGGGAGTAGTTCTCTATACGGCCCACCAATATTATCATGTCTTTTAAAGAATGACGTATTAAAAGGTTTAAATTATATAATGATTATATAGGAATAATTATGTTATAAAAAACATAAATAATCATAATTTACATGTTTTATCCTAAACATAAGAATTTTTAATGGAAAAAAACTGATATCATTTCGTGAGGTGTTAGTTCACTGAACGGACAAATAATGATTTGGGAACCCATTTATGGTATGTGTGTGTGTTTTACGGTTATAAAATTAAAATAAAAACAACTCAATATATTTTGGATATATAAGTTATTATATAATCATGTTATAATAATAATTTTTGGATTGATAAGGAAATAAATAGAAAATTCATGTTGATGATCATATCCTCTTCTTAGGGTAACTCCTTCTGTTCTTCACTAGATGCCTTAAATAGTGTGATTTATAAAACAATTATGGATAATATTACGAGATGGATGAATTGGATAATTTATTTGGGAGGTATTTGTCTTACTAAAATGGCTCGAGATGTAACGACCTGATCATTTAGGAATAAAATTTCCTTTCTTTTAATGTCATATAGATATAGAAAACACATTCACTTTTTTTTGTTATTTTTCAGATTAAATGAAAACTAATTCTCATTTTAGTTGATAATATAGACATTGAATAGTGATCTCAAAATGAATATAAATATAATTATTTTAGAATTTCTTTCAACCTGGATATATGATATTATGGCCTCACCAAGAAGACTCAGGAATTACACAGGTCCTTTTCAGAGCTCTGAAAGGAGGTAGCCTCAATGGGAATGTCCCTTGACTAAGCCCAAGACGAGTTTCAAAACATTATTATTGAATAGAATATCATATGATATGTGTTTATTTTAATAGATATTACCACCAATACAATGTTATTTGAGCCACCCCAAGAGTTTTTCACCATCACACATTGTTCCTGGGGAACTTATTCATGTGTTTTAAGGGGTTATGTAACTAGGTATTAACTATTATTGTGTAATCCCTTTGAATAATTATAATCCCAATTTTATAAATTTTATTATGTAAATAGAATTTCTTAAAAGAATGGTTAATTTGATAAATTTATTTTTTGGATAAAATGGTATTTTTGACAAATTTATCAATTATTATATTAAAAAAATATTAAAAAATTTTCATATAATTGATGAATATAGATGATCCTTATTTGTAAATTATTAGGTAATTTGTTTGATAAGAATTATTTTTTTATATGATAAATCATAAAGTATATTTTTAATGAATTTATATTATGGAATTAATGAATTTATGAAATAATTGATATTTAAAAAAAATATTATTATCAAATTAAATTTTTTAACAAAAACTTATTATATATTTTTGATGAAGAAAATTAAAATTTTATTATGGTTTGAAAACTTTTTTTTCAAACTAGTCCATTTTCCATAAATCTGTGTTTCACATTAAATGAAAAAATTTACACACACAAATATATATTTCTTTAGATAAAATGAATATTAATTTTTGAATCTGGATGTCAAAATTATTCAATGGTGAATTATTCATAATTTTCAGAGAAAGTAAAACATTTTTGGTAAAAATAAAATAATATATAATGAGAGTCTACTCAACATAAGAAAGGTTAATAATTTAACATCATCATACCATATCCATATAAAAAAATTTAACACTCTTATTTCGAAAAATATCATGGGAAAAACAATGGTAATGATTGTGGTTTTGAATATTTAATTGTATAGATTCCAAAACCTAAAATTGGGAAATATTAAAAAAATTCCCCTCTCATTTCATATATAAACAACCAAGATCCCACTTCTCTCAACAAAAATACTTAGATAAAATCCCTACCGAAACCACCTCTCTAGGAACCCCCCCCCCCCATGTCGCCCCAAGCTCTCAAGATTCCAACTTTTATATTGTGTAGTCCAAAACTCAAGTAAGGGCTTCATTCCTTTCTCATTTTTGTCAAAGTTTCTTTATATTGTAACATGATTTTATTTCCAAATACAAATGATGGGGTTTGTTATTTCTCTTTATCCAAACAAACCATATTATTTGTTAATTATTATATACCCATTTCTTTTTCATTAATACCTCCCATGTACACCCGTTATCATGACAAAATTTCGTAAGGGTTACTTCACTCCTCCTCATTCTTCAAGATTCATTATTATGTTACACCATCAATTTACAAATTCATAATTTTTTAAAATGTATTAATATGGTCTCATTACTTCCAGTTTCATTTTTATATGCTCATAGAGCCCTTTTTCTCTCATCAACCAATTTATGAATCCCCATGTGATGTCGTTATGCTGTCTTGATTTCACAATGTTTTTTCATTCCAAAATCATCATATAGTGAATACCACACCCATTTTTCTAACAAATTTATTCACCTTTATTCACATGTGAATTTTTGTGAGTACTTTTGAGTATTTATTCTATATTTCATGATTGTGGAATAAATTATGATGTTGAATGAATTCATGTTATATGATCTATGTGGCACACATATGAATGAGATTGAAATGATTATAAAGGATGCAACCAAATAGAGATCCAATGCACTAGGTAATGTTTAGTATCATGATTCATCATGTTGCGAATGAGATTACATGTTTCTCTTATTGTATTTTTTCCACCATTTTGGGATAAGGGTTTACCTGATTCCTTTATGTTAATGATGCAATGTTTTATGTTTTTTCCACATTTCCATTTATGATGATTATGTTATATAATGTCTTTATGTAAATGTTACAAATATGCTCCATTGATATGTCTATTTTCTGACATGTACAATATTCATCACTTGGTGTCCTATTTACTACCATACTAGGCTCTATATCTCACCCTTTTATTATGTATATCTTTAGGTTATCAGATTCAATTCTTAGTATGAATGAATTTTTTGGTAATTTAAAATATGTTTTCAATAAAGATATTGTATTTTGTGTCTTAATTTTACATGTAATGTTCTTAAGCCCAAAATACACTAGAACTTTGGATCATCTGGGTTGTATTATTTTCAATTTTATATAATTAGTAAGATCTAGATATGAAATAATGAGAAGGGTTGTTATACATCGTTTCAATGTATATGTTTAATTAATTTTTTTTGGTTAAGGATTAGAAAACCCTAGTGAAAACATTAGGCCTCTGACTAAGTATAAGATTAGAATTCGAAATTATTTTAGTATATATTAAGTGGTTTATCGTGAAAATACTTCATATTCGGGACACAAATAAGTATAGGTTGCTCTAGCACATATGTATATTGGGATAAATCCCCAAAACACCTCTTTGAGAAAGAATCGAATGTGAATTGTTTCATGACAAAGGGAATTACAATAATTTTGGTTCAACATGCTCGTGGGATAAGGTTTGATAAATTTATAAGCATAGTACTATCCATTAGTAAGGGATAAAAAAATTCCACAAAGAATATATGTTAATAAGTAGATCATGAAAAACAAAGATCAAAGAAAAAAATTTATAATTTAAGGAGATAATTGTAATTTATATGTTATAATTTTTTTGTTTTACTACCATTTATGTGTTTAATAGATTAAAATACTCACCCCTAATTTTCTTTTTATTTTAGCTAATGGTCGGTAATAGCAGGTCTTAGGATAAAAATAATTGTGAAGACCAATGTGATGTCTATTAAAATGATATTCCAAATTCGATGGGAGTGGGAATAAAAAACAATGTCACATTACTATCTCATTTAACTCATGTTATTAATGGAAACATGGGTAAACAAAAACATATATCCCCCCAACCAAGAACAAGTCGCAATCGAGGGCTTAATGAAACAAAGGCCTCTGACTTTCGATGGATCATCAGATCCCTCAATCATCGATAAATTTTAAACTCCATTGAGAATATCATATACATATTTCAATGTTCTGAACAATAGAAGGTTTTTATTGATGATTACCATAGAGAGGGTGAAGATATTCAATAGTCGGAATAGATAAAAAAATAAATTCTTGAGGAAGATATTGTGGCGACATGATGGAAGGATTTAAAGAAAATGTTTATTGAAAAATATTTTCCCTGAACTATCCATCCAAAGAAGGAATGATCTTTCATATCACTCAAACAAAAGGAAAACTAATCGTTTGTGGAATATGGGAAAACATCCCCAAAATTGCATGATATGACTCTAGGCTTATCATTACCTCTAAATTCAATTTTTTTTGATTCATTAGTGGGATAAAATATAGCATAAAAATTCACTATATATCAGCGACATTGATAGCTAGGAAAAAAATGTCCAATATTCCCCCAAATTTGAGATGGGGAATGGGTAATCTCAAGGGTATCATAGGGATAATATGTGGAAATATTAATTTAATTATTGAATTTCAATGGATAAATCCAATGGTGCTAAGAAAATATATCATACCACTTTCCAATGGTACATAATGAACCACCCTTGAAATTTCTTAATGGGGGAAGGAAATACAGTAGGTGCTAGAAGGAAGGAAACCTAACTAGCGATTGCCGACAAGAAAATATTGCTATTATGTCTGAGGAAATGAAATCATTGTTTGATCATCAACGCATTGTTTATTGCTACAGCTACAAATAACCAGATCACTTTGTGAACCATTTCACCCATCCAAGGGTTTATTGAGGCAACCAACAACCTCTAAGGCAGCAAGGATGATCTTTTTCCATCACTACCATTAGAGAGAATCCCAAAAACAATTTGTTGTCAGGTAAGGTAGTAATTAAATAAAGAATATCAAAAATAACTTTTGATTCTGGTTATATATGTTGTTTTATTTCCTGAATGTTTATTTGAAAAATCCAATCATCACCACAAATAATTAAAGTAGAGATGTTTAAGAGAATAGAAAACGTATAAATTATTTCATCCCATGAATATAACTCATCCTCTCTCACAATTTGTGTATTAAACTTTCCAAAAAACCACATCATACATCACTTGGTGGAATTTGATGAAATTATTTTCATGGGATGTCTTTCCCTCTATTGAACCAACCTATATTGTCATTAGAGACAAATCACTCACTATATGGTGAATCGACTCCCTAATTATATACATGTTCCTAGAAGAGGATGAATCTATTTTAGAGCCATCATCACAAGCATGGATATTACATCTTTATGAGCATGCACAAATTTCATAGATCATTGATTATATGTAAGAGACCATCTTCTAATATGTGACTATGGTTAGAAAAGTTGGTAATGTGTTTCCGAAGGAATTGAATGGTTTTCATCATAGATGATATTGTGAAATCTCGACTGATCTTAAACCAAGGGAATTGAAAATATCAATGAATTTGTATGTAATGGTTTCTTTGGGGCATGAGGAGATAAATAAATAACTAGAATAGAATCTGGATAAAGGGGTTATACACCCATGTGCTTCACCATGGGGTGCACCAATCCTCTTCCACTAGTTGAAAAAATGATTACCATGTCGGCATTTTTTACGTAGGTTCTATATAACTGATGTGAAAAGTTGTAAAAAATTGTTTATCACTACAGTTATAATATAAACGACTTGATGATTCAACGAGAATTGATTTATAATTTTGGTTAAAATATAACCGATGTAAAATATTGAATATGGGTGCATTATCGCGTCGATTATTTTATAACCGATGTGATAAATCATTTCCCATTGATTTATCAAAACAGTTAAAAAATCAACGACATGATAAAAAAACCATTTACAAGATAGTTTATTATATAACAAATGTTTTTAACAAAAACAAAATAGTTTATCATGTTGGTTATTATATAACCAACATGATAAGTCTTTAAAATGATTTATCATGCTCCGTATTATGTGATTCTATTTTCTTCGATCGGGTGACCTACAACTTGTCTCTCTCACTTGGAAATCCTAGAAAGGATTATTCAAAGTTGTTCCCTCCAATCTAAATTTTTAAACATCATTCTTCATCTTTATTATCCATAGATCTCTCAGGTCGACTCGAAACACTCATGTGAGCCTCACACACCTTAGTTTCGTTTTTTATTTTTTGTGATTCCCTATACTTATGTTTTGAGGTATTATTTTTCTATAATTGTTCTATCTATCATTGTAAGTTTAAAAATGTTTTATAATACCATGCAACGTTAGTTTCTTGAAAAACAACCCATTGGAGTGATATCATGCATGGTCTATGATATTGTTTGCTACCATGTGTGTTCTATCATGTGTCTGTTTGTGTACATTCATGTGTGTGCTACGATGATATCATTATTGAGAATGTTATCCCCAATAATCATACAAACAAGGAAGATATTCAATAAATTTTTTTCCATCAATATTTGTATCATTCATTAATTTGTTATTATGGTAATATATTTAACTTAAAATTCAATTTTAAAACAATTTTTTCCCATCTATGATAAAATTACTAATTTAGTGTTTGAATATAAAATAACACAATCTACTAATATATTTGAAAATAAGCTTGGTTGAAAACATCTCCCCCACCCCCCACGGACACCTCCACCCTCATGACACACACACCCCCTAGAAAGCCCCCCACCCCCAGGACACCCCCACCGTAGGGACATCCCACCCACCCAAGACTCCCCCACCCCCATGGATGGCCCCCAACCCCATGGAAACCCCCACCCCATCCCCCTCAGAGCACAGTAAACCCTAAACACCCCTACCCCCCTTAACATCCCCCTCGCCCACTTCACACAACCCCCACCACCTTGGACATCCCCTGAACACCACTACCACCTTGGTCATCCCCACACCACCTAGACACCCCACACCCTGGACACCCCCTAGACAACCCTATCCCTATGGACACCCTCAACCCCCTGGACACCCCCACCCCTATGGAAATTTACCCAACCACTCTTGACAGCCCACCAACCACCCCAACACACCCCCACCCCTTGGAGACCCTCTACGGACATGGAAAGCCCCCTCACCCCCTGGACACCACCCCCACCCCCTTGGATACCCTTTGGACACCCCCACTCCACTGGACACCCCCACACCACCTGGACAACACCATACCATAGACATCCCCCACCCCCCATCACCCCCACTCCCTAGACCCCAAACCCCCTTAGATTGCCCCTGGACACCTTCACCCATTAAACCACCCCACACACCCCTAGCCACACCCCAACATACACCTCCACCCCGATGGACATCCCCCAACCCCCTAAGAACCCCAACCCCCCAAACAGAACCACCCCTTAGGCACCCCCACCCCAATGGACATCCCACCAACCCCCAAGACCCCACCCCCACCATCTTGGACACCCCAAACCCTAGACACTCCCACCCCATTGACAACCCCCATCCCTTTAGACACTCCCACCCCCCGGGACACGCCGACCCCCATAGACAACCCCTTCGCCCCAAGACACCACCTCCACCCCTGTGGACACCCCCACCCCCATGGACACCCTCACCCCTGGACACCCCCACCCTTCTAGAAACCCCCCACCCCTAGAAACCCCCCAACCCTAGACAGCATCCCACACCACCTGGATACCCCCCATAGAGTTCCCCCTGACCCCTAGACATCCCCTAGACACACCCACCCCATATACACCCCCTACCCACATGGAAAGCACGCTCACCCCCTGAACTCCCCCCCTAGACACCCCCTACACCCACCCCTTGGACAACCCACCCCCAAACCTTGGACCCCCCCCCCCCCACCCTCGAACAACCCACACCCACTGGACACCCCACCCCCTGTACACCCCACCCCCATGGACAGCCCGCTGAACCCCCCTTGACAACCCCAACCCCTATACACCCATTAACCCCTTAGATAGACCCATCACCCCCGTTACACCACCCCCACCACCTGGACTCCCCTTACCACATGGGACAACCCCCTCACCCCCAAGACACTGCCACCCATGGACAGACCCTTCGACACCCCACCCCCATGGACAACCCCACCTCAATGGACACCCCTTGGACTCCCCCCCCCCCACCCGACCCCCCCCATTGACAACACACCCCCTTGACACCCCAACTCTCATGAAATCCCCCACCCCCTGGACACACATACCACCTTAGACATCACCCTCACCCCCAGACCCCCCCCCCCCTCTTGGACAGCCCCCACCCCATGGACACCCCCTACACCCTTGGATAACCCCCTAACCCCCAGACACCCTCTAACCACATGGATCCCCCCTAACCTCCCTAGACACCCATGCACACTCCCACCCCAATAGACCCCCCCCCCCCCGAACACCACCACCCCCTAGATACCCCAACCCCTAGACACTCCCACCCCCTTGGAAAACACCCCCCAATGCCTTGGACAACCTCCCCCTCCCCCGACAGCTCCCCCCCAGACACCCCTACCCTCTAGACACTCTCAACCCCCATGGATAGACCCTCACCACCATGAACACCATCCCCACCCCACCCACATTGACACCCCTGGACACCCCCACCCACTTGGACTGCACCCCCCCACCCCCTAGACACCCCCACCACCATGAACAACCCCCACCCCAGTAGATAGCCTCTACCGCCCATTGCAATAAATTATATACTAGAGAGTGTATGTCAATGGTTTCCATGAAACCGTTGAAATAGATAATATACTGGAAACCATGTATACAAATAGTTCTTGAACCATTGGAATATATATATATATATATATATATTCCAACATTTTCATGGAAACAGAAGGCATATTTTTCGTTTAGGCAGTCTATAACAACATTTATTATATAACTGTTGGTATTGTGCTATAGTAATGGCCATATTAACAATAGTGTGTGAAACCATTGGGATATTCTATCCCAACAGTTTTACGGGTTCTCCCAGTGGTATCAAATAATTGGGATACGTCTATTTTTCGATAGTGAATATTAACATATTTTAATATTTATAATTCATATTTCATGTCATCAAAAGGATGATTTTGGTATCCAGTTCCACCATAATGTATAAATTGTGAACCTTAAGAATAAAGGATCAAGGATGAATTAATACTATTATATAATGATCCATATAAGAGATATGAAATCCTAAAATGATTTTTATATAAATATAAAACTATTATATCTAACTACATTTTCTTTTTAAAATCAATTTCATGCATATCTTTTTCAAATACACATATATTTGTTTTATATTTCATAATTGTTTACATTAAAATTATGATAATTTTTATATAAATATAAAATTTCCTTATATTAATAAGATATATAATTTTTATATATGGTATTCATAATAATTAGTCGATGTTGGATTACAAAACATCGAATGAGTAATGAATATGAGGATGGTGTTGATGCATATTTGGAATTTTCTAAATGAAATTTTCCAAGAAAATACTTTTCTTTCTGTCTATGCCTGAAATGTTTAAACATGAAAATGTGGAAAAGTATAGTGATAAATGATCATATGATTTTTAATGGTTTTAATATGAGCTAAAGGACTTGGATTTTTCATAGTAAAACTAGACAAAATGTAAAATCTGTTGATGATGATTCTTTTAAAGATGGTTTCTCTGATAAAATTGAAAAAATTATTATTGGTATTTCATTAGAACAAATTGAGATAGAAATGACAATTAAACATCTATATGGTGATGCTGGAATACCATTGTTTCCTACTTGTACATATTTTACAGTTTTGTCGATGTTGTTAGGATTGATTAAATTGAATGAAAAATATGGATTGAGTGACAAGAGTTTCACAAGGCTGATACAATTATTGAAATACATTCTTCAAATAGACTACGATCTTCCAGATTGAAATTATAAGGCTAAGAAAATATTAGGCCCAATAAGATAGGGATACAAGAAAATATAAGTTTGTCTAAAGGGTTGTATGATATATTGGATGTAATATGAATTT
This sequence comes from Viscum album, assembly GCA_963277665.1. Classification (NCBI taxonomy): domain Eukaryota; kingdom Viridiplantae; phylum Streptophyta; class Magnoliopsida; order Santalales; family Viscaceae; genus Viscum; species Viscum album. The sequence continues at coordinate 1,884,466,511 of OY728136.1, forward strand.
ATGTCAAAGTTTCCAAAATTTGGGACATCATGGTATAAGTTGGAAAAATTATCATTGACTAATATAGTGATTATAGAGATCCAAACCATGGTATTTTGGTATCTTCCTATAATTAATCTTCTTAAACGTTTATTTTCTAAATCACATGATGCAAAAAAGGATAATATGTCATGATGATGAGATGATATGTGATGGAAAAAACATTGTCCAGTTAGTTTTCCATAATGGATGAAAATTGATGAGAAGTATCCTACATTAGGAAATGAAATTATAAATCTCTGACTAGGGTTGTGCACAGATGGAATGAATCCATACCAAACCCTAAATAACATACATAGTTCAGGGCCTATTTTATTGGTAATTTACAACCTATCTCTTGAAGTTTGAATGAATCTCAAATATTTCATGTTGAGTATAATGATCAATGCTCTCAAGAAACCGAGAAATGTTATTGATGTTCTCTTATCATCATAGATTGATAATTTTAATATTTTATGGGATGATGGTATTAAGGTTTATTATTATTATAATATAGAATATCTTCAACTTCGTGCAGTGCTTATGTTCACTATATATGACTTATCAGCCTATCTAATTTTTTGGGATACAATATTAAGGGGCATAAATCATGAACAATTAGCAATCAAAACACTTCATATTGTCAATTGAATCATGGGATGAGAATAATCATCATGGGTCATAAATTGTTTATATTATGGATAACTCTTATATAAGAATAATAAAGGAATTAAATGGCTCATAAGAATTTGATATTTCTCCAAAAACGGTATCCCCTGATGTGTATTTTGAAAGGGTGCAAGACATTGATGTCACATTGGGAAAGTGACATAATTGTTGTAATGATAGTAATATTTGGATGAAAATGTAAATATTTTTTGAGCTAGCATATTGGAGATATCATGAAGTGAAACATTATATTGATGTCATGCACATGGAGAATAATATCTGCAACATTTTGATTAGAACATTGTTATATATTAAATAAAATATTAATAATGGGTTGGATGAAATATTAGACATACTATCAATGAGAATACGTTTGGAGTTACCTCCCACTCTTAATGGAATACAAACATTTATTCCCCCAGTATGTCATACATTATCTAATATGGAGTAAATTATCTTTTTTCAATTCCATCATGATATAAAATTTCCTCATGGTTATACCCAAAATGTAATTTTTTGTCACATTAAAAGATTTGGAGTTGATAGGTATGAAATCCCACGATTGTCTCGTCATGATGCAACAACTTCTTCTAGTTTCATTATGTATAATGTTTCCCATTCGTATCAAAAAGACTATAATGAAGTTGTTTTATTTTTTCAATTCAATTTGTAAAAAGGTGATTGATGTGAATTCTTTGAACATTTTAGAAAATGAGGCAATTTTGGAACTTTTTCATTTGGATTTTATCCTCCATCTTTTTCATGATATCATGGATCATTTAATAGTTTATCTTGTTCAAGAAATAATGCTTGGTGGATCTGTATATCTTTCTTTGATATATCCTATTGAAATGTATATGAAAATATTTAAGGGGTATGTTAAGAATCCAAATCTACCGGATGCCTCTATTATTGAAAAGATTATTTCTGAGGTGGTTGTGGTGTTTTTTATGATCTACATGGACACAATGGAGCACATAGTTTTTCCTTCATCTCGCCATGAATGAGTTAATAGTTAGAGAAAGGGGATTAATGGATTCAAATTCAAATCACTTCTAGTTAAAAAATTTAAAAATGTAAAATTAAACATATTAAAAAACATATAAGATTCTGAATAATATATCACATTTCATATTAATGAGTTTAATCAATCTCATACAATGAATAACGAAATATTTATTTTTAATGAGCACAAAATTTTTTTTCCAAGTTTAAAAATACCTTGCTCTATAGATCACATGTATTATATAAATTAAGATGGTTCGTGGGTGGTCTGTGTTTAAATGAAATAACATTTTCCAACTATGAGATTAGTTGTTATACATTTCATTCGAATGTTGAGGTCAATAGAAGTGCAGTTCAGAATAGTGGAGTATTAGTGTTTGTAGAAGTAATGCATTTTTCGTGTTTTAAAGAGAAAATCCCAATATCTGCATTATGTGAATATAATGGAGTAATTGAAGAAATATAGTAGGTTTATTACATTAAAATTAATGTTCCTCTTTTTAACTATAAATGGTTCATTGGTAACAATAGTGTTATAAAAAATTAATTATGAATGAGAGTTGTTAATATGAATAGTTTGGAAGACACAACAAATTCTTTTATAATGGGAACACATAGAAAACATATTTTTTATGTTTTTTATCAATTAGATATGCAATTTTCTTTTCTTTTACAACGGAAACACAATATTTTGGTGAGGATTAACTTAATGAAGATACTGATTTATGTGATATCCCTACATCCATTGAAATATTAACATCAAATAATGATGATCATGTGGAAGATATTGTTTTTTCCATAAGGAAAGGTCATGACGATGGAATTTGGGAAAACATTCCATTTTAACATTCCAAATATTCTTGGTACAACCTATTTATTTGTAGTTACATTTATTAATTTCATAAAATTTTAGATATTGTCATTTTTTTCTTATTTAAAATTTGTGTTAAATCAAATAATTATAAATTTTTGTTTATTTTAGGTTAGTTTAGATTATTTATCATCCATCCTATTACGTAAATTATATATCTATTGATTTTGGGGAATGAAAATTAATTTACCATGATTACCCTCTTTAGATTAACATAGATTTTCCTTACGTAACATATATAGTTATTTATTTTGTTGAATAAAAATTTCACTACCATGTTTACCATGTTTGCCATGTTTACAATATTTACCATGAGTACAATTATGTAACTTATTTAAGTTTTCCATTTTTTATTTACATTAGTATTGTAATATTGTAATTTTTATATTTTTAAACTAATGTATTCATTTTTGATTTGATGGACATTGATGGATTAGTCATTTGATAAACCACCTGATTTATGAGATGATAATCATGATCATTACTCTGGGGAGGAACATTCACAAGATCCTCTTGATGTTCCCCAATCGTCATCATGTGCTCCCTTAACGAGAAAGAAGAGTTCATGAGTGGGTAATCATTGTTGCACATGTTTACAAAAATTATCAATTGCATATTTCCATGACTAGAGGATACTCATTTATTTAGGTGAGAATGATATTCCTAGAGGCCCAAATGCAAATGATTTTAATAGTTCTATATCAACTCAGGGTAAAATAAAAGTAAGCATTTCGTATGATGATTGAAGAAGTGTGGAAAAATATATCTTAGTTTTGGGAGAGAATTTAGTTAACATATTTTTTTGACTAATCATTAAATTTTTATAGTATTATATGTTTTACATCTTTTTTATCAGATGACTTTTGATATTATTAAAACTATAGGATTTAAGAGGAAATTTTTATCGATGGACGCTAGGAGAGGGAGGGATTTAAAATCAACCCTCACATCTGATTTCATTTTTTTGCAATAGGAATCATGACAATCCATGTCATATATATCCTTTCATAGATAATTACACATTGAAATAATTTGTTTAATATTGATGAAAATAATAATTTTTTGGAGTGGAAATGTAAATTTTTATATGATTTTATATATAATTGACATATTAATGTTATTTTAATGATTTATTATTATTAATTTATATCAAACAAGGACATATCCTCAAGAGATCCCATCTAAAGATGTATACACTCATAGTTTATCTTGGTGGGTATAGTTTATTGGAAGGTGAAATGATGGCATAAAAATTACAAAAACATAGATTTGAGTCATCAAGCTCTGGAATGGTTTCCCCTCCATCCATTATATCTAGAAATTAAAAATGGAAGAGATATATTACGGAAAAAATAGGTCAATATCTTTAGGAATAAAAGAGAATCGTAGCTTAGAGGATTGTAAGATATTTTATTTATTAATCTAGTTATGTCATTTATATTCATTTTATAGATTAAATTATTACCGGAATGGAAATTAATTAATAAAGGATTCTCTTGAAGAGAAGAGAACACAATGGGTATTTACAACTGTTAGGAGGAAAGATATTTTATCTAAAACATTGGGAATGCCTGAATAACCCGATAGTTTTCGAGGATACCCAACCTGTGTATTGGTATGAGAAGTGTTTCCACATTCTCCATCTTCTTCCATTGAGTGTGTTTATAAAAAATAGAAACCTTGGAGGTGGAAGTTCATAATATTATTGTGACGATGGAGAAAAATATTAATGCATCGGCAAAGTCAGTGTTTGTAGACATATATTAGCAATTTTAGACTGCAACTCCCACTCCTCCACATCACCCTACGAACACTATTATTTATCATCAACTTCCTATAGTAGCTCCTATTCACCCTCCTATACACCCCATTATTTATCCTTCACCTCAGCCCGAGGACCCAATTTTTTATCATACTCCTCCCCCACAACATCTTAATTATTGTGAGTTTTATGTTGATGATCCTCACCATCATATAGTTTCAAATAGGTTGGTATATTTTATAAGAGCGATAATTCATCAATAACAGTTATAGGAAGCGCATCATATGGTCACATTACATGATATTTTAGATAGATTATCTTGAGTACCATTACCCAAAAATAAGTTGATGACCATTATACATAATATCATCCACTTTTTAATTTTGGCCATCTAGACTTCTATGACTCATTACCATAGTGGTATGTGTGTTATATATTTTATTTTATTTTATTTATTAATTTTTTTTGACATCTGAAAACCAATATATTTTTCTATGTCTTTAGATGAATACTTAAAAAAGAAATGAAATAATGTATAGAATTAGACAATGATAAATTGGTATGTCATCAGATACAAATTCTAGTATTCATGAAAGGATATAGAGATATTCAAATTTGTTAGTGGATCATTATTCGTTTCTAGTGGAATCACTTATTTGTGGATGTTTAATAAATGTGGGGATTGTGAAAATGGATATCATCGAGCATGTTAATTGAGATAAGTTGGACATAAATGTTGTGAAGATTTCGTCCATGTAAGTCATAACACCTTTCCCTTTGTTATATTAACTAATAATTTATACTTTTGCCTATATAATATTAGGTAACTTTATATCATGTATGTTAATAATGAGTGGAAATAAGTATATAAATTCATGGACTCACATATTATTTCCCCTGAATCACAAGCATTGAATGAGGAATAAAGAACACTTCATATTGCTGAATGATTTGAAAAAAATAAAAAAACACTGTATTGGATGATGCCTTTTTAGGGGAGGTATGAAACATAAATATGGAAAAGAGTTCTTTATATTATAACAAAAAACCACTAATATTAAATTTTTATTTATATCTATGATCAATTGATGTTAGGTGTTTTTCTTCAATGGAGAAAAAACATTGTTTGATATGATCAATCCATGCCGTTGTGCGGGGTTGTTTTTTGAATATGTTAAATAAGTCAGTTGAAATTTATTAATATTTGTTTATATTATAATGAATTTTAAAATTATCCAATTCATATTATTTTATAACAAGGGATGGCTATACTTTCGAAAAAGCACAACGAAAAAGAGTTCCCATATCAACTATGTAAAAGTGAAGGTAAATGTCCATTTATAATTTGTACTTTTCGATGTATTACATAAAAATGATATTTTTAATTGACACTCATTTTAATGGAATTTTCATGAACCACATGGAGTCATCAAATGTGGATATTATATATTAAGATTTATGAATGAAAAAATTACTAATTGAACATTAATGAACATTGAATAGGTTTTATTTTAATATAAACATTGTCATTATATTTTTATTTGATTTATTAATTATTCATGTAAACTACTATACTTTTAATTTTTATCTATTTTAGGACCCTCAACCATATAGTGCTAAAGATTTCAAAAACATACAAGTGGATGTGAAAATTATTTTATAGGTTGTTTGGATTTTAGTTTGTCAATAGTGTAAAATTTAAATTTGAATATTGAAATTGTACTTGTGTATTTGGAAGTTGTTTTGGTTGGATTTCAGGTTTTTTAGTTGAAATTATATGTTTTGAATTCTATATATGTGAGTGTTTAATTTTTCTCAAGTTCTTCTTTTTTTAGTCTTGTTATGATGTTTTTATGGCATGGATTTTGGTCAGGTTTTGGTCTTGTTTTGGTCTGGTTTCATCTTGTTTTAGGTCTACAATTGCAGGGCATAGATATGGATTCACAGGTTTATTTAAAATAATTGGTTTTACAATGATTATTTTATAACTGATGAATTAAACACATGGGTATAGTTTATTACATCAGTTATTTCACAACTAATGTCGTATATCCCATTCCATGTCGTTTATAGTAAACCGATGTGAAAACCCCTTCAAAGGCTCAATTTATAATGATGGTTATTTAATAACTAATGTGTTTTAAATTTTATTATGTCGGTTATTAAATGACCAACCTAATAAATCGACCTCTGAAAGGGTTTTTTATGTCGGTTCTTATATTATTGATATAATATATCATTTTGAGGCTCGATTTATTATGTCAGTTATTTAATAACTGTCATAAAAAAACATATACTACGTCAGTTATTAAATAAAAAATGTGATAATTCATTCCCCCGAAGGGTTTTTCAAATCAGTTTTTAGGAACTGACAAGAAAATATATTCATATTTATCCTTTTTACGTCAATTTTAAAATAACCAATGTCAAAAACAGTATTTATCACATCTCCTTTAATAAAGTCGGCTAATAACCGACATAAAAAATGACCTACATGCAAAATGTTTTCAACACTACTGTTTTTCATGAATAAGGATTGTTCAATGAACCATTCTATTGATTATCGTGAGCTCAAAAAAACAATGATACTGAACAAGTATCCATTCCAATGAATTGATAACATGTTCAATTAGCTATGTTGAGAAAAATCCTTCCCCAATGTGCATCTATGGTCATGATATTACCAATTAAGTGTGACGTAGGAGGATATCTAAAATACTTATTTTCTTATAAGGTACGGGGGCTATGAATTCATAGTAATGCCTTTCAAACTCACTAATTCTCCAGAAATATTCATGTGCATTATGAATAGAGTCTTTAGATATCACCTTACCACATTTTTTGTAGTGGTTATAGATGATACTCTAATATTCTCCAAATCTATGGAGGGACATGGGGATCGTATATGCAATGTACTAGAGACATTGTGAAAGGAGAAGATCTATGAAAAGGTTAAAATGTGTGTGTTCTGGTTGATGGAAGTCTCATTATTATGTAATATCATCACAAGAAAAGAGATATTAGTGGATCCTTCAAAAAAACTTGAGGGATGGATGAGGCCGTCATATATAATGGATATCTATATCATTTTTGGTTTATCTAGATATTAACGTCCATTTTTGAGAAATTAATCACAATTTTCAAAACCTCCTAATAGGATAACATAGAAGGGAGTCATGTTTTATTGGAATGATTAATGTCAATAATTATTTATTAATTTGATGAAGAGGATTTTCACTACCCTTATTCTCACACTTCCCAGACGATGGGAGCTTTTATTAATCATCATCAATTCATCAAACATGGGAATAGACTGTGTGTTGATGCAAAATGACAATGTCATCACCTATGGATTAATGAAATTCAAAATTTAGGAGAAAAACAATACCACGCATGATCTGGAGATAGAATCTATGATATTTTCAATAAAAATATGGAGGAATTTTTTCATTGGTTAAATGAGTGAAATATATACTGATCAAAAAGTCTCACATATATATTCACATAGAAAGCGGTGAAAATGCACCAAACAATGATGTTTAGAGCTCATCAATAATTTATCCTACTCAGTCCATTACCACCCTGGGAAAGAGTACATAGTGTAAGTTTCCCAAAATAGAAAGGAACCAATGATTCTACCATTGATGATAATTACAAAGAATTCAATCATAAAAAAATTGATGAATATAGACATCAGAATCATAAAGAAGGGATCATCATCAATCCATTCCCAAATGATTTCCCAACTTTATATTTTAAAAACATTAAAGGATTCTCATAATGATTTTGTTGGAATTCGAAATAATGTGGAATCATTTAGAAAAGATAAATCCTTGATGTTTAATGTTAACGATGAAGGAATATTTTGATTTGGGTTAAGCAATGTGTACCATCAAATCCAAAGATAAAGAAATCACTTTTGGATGATGCACATAGTTCTAATTTATATATTAACCAAAGAAACACAATGATGTATGGAGATATCTTATATCATTATTGGTGGGGTTACATTAAAAAGTAGATAATCAAATATATGTCAATGTTCCTTGTATGTCATGAAATGATGGCTGAGAGGAAGAAGTATAAGGGGATTCTACAACCATTAACCATACCATCATGGAAATGAGAGAACATCACCATTTAATTTTTCATTGTACTTTAGAATACATCTAATAGAAACAATGGTATCTAGGGTTTTGTGGATAATATTATAATAACTGTGCAATTAATTTGAATTATTGAGGATTTTCATTGGATCTACAAGAATAGATATACATCAGAGAAGCGGTAAGGCAGCATGGTGTACAACGATCGATTCTATCTGATCTAAATCTAAAATTTAACTCTATGTTCTATAAAAGTATCCAACACTATATAAACACTGATTTGAACATTACCACGACCTATCACCCTCAAACTGATGGAAAATATGAGAAGACTATCCCTAAAATTGAGGAAATGTGGAGATCATGATCAATAGACATCAAAGGCAGATAGGACCAACATATTCCTTTAGTAGAGTTTACTTACAATAATAGTTCCCAATGAATCATTCAATTAGATATTGTGATTCCATTTATTGGAATAGATGTAGAACAATGGCATGTTGGGATAAAGTTTTGTATTGAAAAAAAAAATCTAGTTCTATAAATGGTCGAAGAAATGTTAGATAAGGTTAGCACCATTCAGTAAGACATCAATGATTTTCAGAGTTTACTACAAATCTATGTGGACAATTGTCAATGATATGTAGAGTTTAATGTAAATTCCATGGAATTTCTCCACATATCTACATGAATTAGAGTGATGAGATTTGTTAATAAGAGAAATATTAGTCGAATGTGCATTGACCCATTTGAGATCTTTCATCCAATTGGAGATGTGGCACATTGATAATCCATCCACCTGAACTTATATAATTTAAATAATGTATTCCATGTATCAATTTTGAAAAAATACATACCTAACCCATTTCTTGTACTCAATCCATAGGTGGTTCCATTGTAGAATGACTGTTCTTATGTAGAGAAGCCGATGTAGATCATAGACCATGGAAATTTATTTTTCCGAAATATGATAATACCCCACATTATAGTTTTGTAGAGAAAACAAATGATTCTATAGGATACAAGGGATGTGGGGGAGGTAAAGAGGCATTGTTACCGTCATCTATTTTAGTGAGGGAAAAGGAAATTTCATGGGAAAATTTGTTAAGGGGGAAATATGTGGTGACCTAATCAGTTATGAATAAATTTAACTTTCTATTAATGTATAATAGATATAGAAAACACATTAAATTTTTCTATTAATATTATTTGTCTTTAATGACAATTATGTATCATTACCATTGATAATATAGTCATTGAATAATGATCAAACAACTAATATAAATATACGGTTTACCAAATCATTTGGACACAGAAAAAGGAGATGATTCTCTCTTTCAGTAAATGCGGTTTGTTTGAAGCTTATTATACAATGCTTGGAAATGAGGTAAAATCACTGCACTTCTCTCATTACCATGCCAAATAAGATCATCAACATGTTAAGATTGAACAGAATCACCAACAGTAGAATATATGTTAATAGATATTAGCACTCGGTCGATGTTATCGGAGCCACCCCAAGAGTATATCACCATCGCACAACATTTCCATAGATATTATGTGGGTGTTATTAGGTGTTATGTAACAATTTATTAGTTACATTTTGTGTAATAACATTCTATAAATAAAAGTCTTATTCCTTCAATACTTTTATGGGAATTATCTTATTTAAAAAAATGTTTCATTTGATAAATTTATTTTTCGGGTAAAAATGGTACTTTTGATAAATATATGCATTATTATATTAAATAATATTTTTATAAAAACAATTTTTATATATTATTATTATATAATTTCTTTATCTATAATTTGTTAGGTAATAAATTTGATAAAAGTAATATTTTAGTTTGATAAAATTGAAAGAGTATTTTTAAGGAATTTATTTTACGGATTTAATAAATTTTTTATATGATAAATATTTTAATAAAATATTATTATAAAATTACTTTTATTGATAATAAATGATTATATAATTTGTATAATGTCAAATGTAAATTTTATTATGGTTCTAAAAGTATTTTTGTCAAAACCTGTCAACTCTTAATAAAAGACAGTTCTCGATTTAAAAATAAAAATTAACATATTTAGAAAATTATTTCAATAAAATATTTTTGTTTCAAATTATGATTTAAAATTTAACCAACAGTTTATTTTTCTTTATTTTCCTAGATAGTAGATTTCTTGGTAAAAATTTAATAATATATAAATATATAGTGTGTTTTGTGACAACATAATGTCCCAATATTAATGAATTAGATACCATATAAGAGATCTTCGACCAAGTATATGTTTTATCGTTAAAATAATGTTTTTTTAGATTTATATTACTTATTTAATAATTACATAGTGAATCCTCCAAAATGTATAACATATTTTTTTGAGATTTATATGTTCTTTTCATAAATAATGTGACTCACCTTCACATAAGAAAGTATAATATTTTAATATCATCAGCCCTTGGACTTATAAATAAATTTACACACTACACTTTTTAAAAACCCATATGAAAAACATATGACAATATGTGGTTTTGAAAATTTAATTATATAGATTCAAAAACCATTTCTTGTGAAGTATTAATGAATTCCCTTATCATTTCTTATATAATCCCACCCATGACCAAACTTATCTTCCCTATATAATCATGGAGCACTTCCCAACTCTATCATCCCCACTCTATAATCACCAAAAGTCTCCCCATGCTCTCAAGGAGCCCCTCTCTAGGCTTTTGAAGTTGCACACTCAATTAAGGGTTTCCTTAATTTCTTATTTTTATCCTAGTTTCCTTATATTTTTATACTGTTTTATTCTCAATTACAAATAATGGGGAACATTTTATCACCTCTCCCATATTGACCTTATTAGGTTTCATTGATGGGATTTGCATTTATCTGTCATTAATCCCTTCCATGTACACCTGATACCATGTTGATATTTCATAAGAGTTATTTCATTCCGCCTCCTTCTTCATGTTTCCTCATTTATTAATACCTTCTATTTTCAAATTTAATATGTTGGAAAAATTATTTATATGATCCCCTTACTTCCCATTTTGTTACAATATTATTATAGTCCACTTTCTATATCATAATCCCATTTTATATAACACCATGTCATACAGTTATGCTGCTGAAATTTTCCCATGATTTTCCTCTCCAAAATCATCATGTATTGAATATCATACATATTTCTCTTTCAAGGGTAATCACTATTATTAACATATTTTTGTTGAGTGAGTAATTAAATGTATTTATTTCACATTCCTTGATTGTAGAATAAATTTTTTATGTTTAATGAATCCATGTTATATGACCTATGTGGCAAAAATAAGTGTGAGAATCAAATTTTTATCATCAGTGCACCCTGATAGATCTCCAACACATTTAGTAATGCTTAGAATCATGATACATTGTTTTGTGATATGGGTTGACCAGATTCCATTATAGGACATTTTTTATCTATGTTGGGATAAGTTTTTACCAATTTATATTACGTTAATTATGTGGTGTTTTATGTTGTTTCCACATATCCATTTTATGATGATCATGTTATAAAATTTCATTATGTTCATGTTTCTCTTATGTTTTATTGATATTTCTATTTCCTAACATGTTTTTTAATTTTCATATTTTTACCTTATTTACTACCTTTCTGGCCTTTATTTTTCACAATTTTATTATGTATGTCATTAGGTTAACCCTAAAAAATTCTTAGTATGAAGGAATGTTGTGGTCATGTAAAATATTTTTTCAATAATGATGTTATATTTTATATCGTATGTAGTAATGTAATTTTCAGAACCCCCAAATACACTATAAAAATCGATCTTTTGGGATGTATTAATTTAAAATATATTTAATTTATGTTGTATAAATATGAAATAAAGTACATGGTTGTAATATGATAGGTCTAAAGAGAGGAACAATGGGCAAGGGGGGGGGGCTTTTATTTGTGAAGTTGGTGGAAAATATTTATATTTTTGAACGAGTGGATTCCACCAAATTTTATTACATTTCATCTGCCTCAACTTATACAAAAACTTTATAATTGAATTTATAAGGATGAAATATTTCTTGAAAATAGGATCGATCAAATTTCTAGGTAACATGACCCCATATGTTTTGTGTTTAATAACTAAGTTAACTTGTTTTTAACCTAATCCTTCTTATTAATATTAATTTTATTCACTAAATACATTATTAAAATGTTATACTGGCCTTATTAGAAATTTAAAAATATTATTATTCTTAAAATTATTTCCATTTTTTCATATTCAAATCACATTAGTGAAATAATATAATTTACTATTTATCCTACATATGTGCGGAGACAACATGTTTTGAAAAATTCTATTATATGAGAAAAAATATGATTTGATATAAACTCAATTTATAATAATAATAATTCTATGTAAATAAATTAATATGTAATCATATATAGTGTATAATTAAATTTTAAATATTAACCATTAGGGATTATTTTAATTAATTAAAAAAGGGAAGCATTATACATGTTAAAATAGTTTAAAAAAAGTCATTATAGACCAAAAAACCAACTTATCATAAAACCCAATATTATATATATTAAAACTAATTTAGTGGATTATATTTAGATTATGTTATGCTATAAATAATTCAAAACATATTGATGATTATAAATTAAATAATTTATTGAATTTAAATATGTTTTACATTAAATATTAACTTTTAACTATTCACCAAAAATAAATAATATTCCCAAAAATCCCAAATTTCAAAAAAATTAAATTTCAATATTTGAATTCCATAATTAGAATTTATATTATTATCAAAATTAGTTAAGTGTTAAAAATTATTTTTTAAAATATAGCACCATAAAAATATGACAAAATGATTTTTTTAAAAACTAATTTTTGAAGCGAATAATTGGAAACATGAAGTCTCGAAAATAAAGTGGGTGAATTTTAAACATTATACTACATTTATTATATATAAATTACATTAATTGAATTCAAAATGTTTTAGTTTTTTATTTTATAGTAATAAAACACACTGATATTCCATAAAATAATTTTTTAGAAAAAATTAAATTGTTATTATCCAAAGATCATTGTTATTATTTCTAATTTATCGCACAAAAAATAATTAATTATATATACATGGGTAAACCATTTTTTCATAGTTTATTTAATCGTATTCATATCCTCTATTCAAATGACTAGGTTATAATAAATATATATATCATGGGCCTATTATGTTTTTCGATACATGTTGAATATGCTATAAAATCATAGGGTTCATATAATGAAATAAAAATTGATATTTTTTGTATTGAAAAGTATTGATGAAAAGTATTGTTTCATGTTTCATAAAAAAAATTAGTCTCATTTTCCCTTTACACTATCTATTATAATTTCCATTTTTATTATGATCATTTTTTTGTAGGTAAATTTTTTATTGTAGGCCAATATCAAAAAAAAGAAATAATTATTCTGTTATATATTTTAAAAGCAGGAGATTATTAATTCTCTAGATAATAATGATGATATTCAAACATCTCATCGATTGAAGTTTATTCATTTAGAAAATTATGGTACTAAGAGAATGCCTTCCACAAATTGAGACATTTATTTTTTTCATTCACTGATAAATTTACTCATATCACTTGAATTTGTTTATGAATCATAAATTAAAAGATATAAAACAATTAATGGGTTGAGGATCTTCTTTTCAAAAGGGGAGTGGGTTTTTTATCAAAAGTAGGGATAATTTAAAATGTGGAAGAATATTATTTTTATGTTTTAATGCATATATTGAGAGTCTTGGCATTCACCATGAACTCAGTTCACTAAAAAAGGACAACAAAAAGTATTATTTGAATGGAATAATTTTTTTATATAGATTATTCAGTACATTATGTCCATGCATGATACATATCATTATTTCTTGAGATATGATATTGGTTCATCAATTAACATTAAAAATAATTTCCTGTATAGGGTAAATTTAGATACTCCACCATATTTTGTGCATTTTAAAAATTCCCAAGGTTCAAAAAGAATATGGGTGTTAAAAATATTTTATATAATAAATAAAATAGAAGAAAAGAATTTAATGTTTGATAAGAGTGAAATAGACGTTATGATTTATTTTAATCTTCTCATTGGAAACAGACATCACAATTATAATATAGAGATATATATTATTGTATATGTTAACTATGTAATGTGGTTAAAACTCAAAGAGAAAGAAATAATTAATTGAGGACTGTGTTAAAAAAGTGATGATGATTCTTCTTTTCATATGATGGATGCAATTTCAAAAAATACCAATTATTCGGATTCATAGAAAATTTGTATGAGTGTTTATAAATTTTTTGAAGTTAATAAATCCTTTACCAAACCTTCTAAGGCTAAAATATATTGTTTTTTTCATAAATATTATTATAGAATAAGAAAAGTAGTTTTCAAATTTAAGAATATTCATGAAAATAAAAATTAACTCAATGATTTCCCATGATGAACAATGTGATGTAGATGATGGTTTTTAGAATTAATAATGGATATATTCTATGACTTATGAATTAAATATCATTGATAATAATTAAACAAGGATATTGTAACTCAATCCCCTTAATAATTTTATTATAACTGTCTTAGTGAATAAAATAGATGAATAAAATTAGTGATTTTGATTGAAAAATAATGAATTTTGTGAAAATGTTACTTAGAATTTAAATTTAATTGTATTTATGAGTCATTAATTTTTTTTATCTAATGTGTAGATTGTTGAAATATTTTTTATTATTTACTTATAATGTTAGAAAAAAAATCTCCAAAAGGATGAAAAGTCTACCTTGATAATGATAATATTGGAAAAGGAGGTATACATTGATAGTCCTAGTTTTTTTTTCCATTACTGAAGATGAAGGAAATAGTTTTTGGTTAAATAATTATCTATATGGGTAAATATAAATCCCGTGATTATTTTATTCTGTGTTATGTTGTTTATTAAAAGGGATTAATATTATAAAATTTAATGTGTACAAAATTGTCTACATTAAATTTTTCATTGTGGTAGCCCATATTTATATTATGTATATTGATGTTATTATTTTTACTGTAAATAATATTGGTTTTTTTGGAAGAGTTTACTTTTTAAATTTTGTATATAAAGGAATGTTTTATCTGATGAGTAATGATATATTTTTTATGATTAAAAATTTCTCAACACCTAAATCACATCTACACTTATTAACAGATGTATCCTCAATAATATTTAATGAAGATTGGAATTAAAGAATAAATACATTATTTAGTTGGTATAAAGATTTCATATTATGAGAAAGGTAAAGAAGATAATAAGATATAATTTTATAATCTTGTTTAGGTTTACATTATTTGACAACATTATATGTAAATAAATTGTATATATTATTTATTTATAGGAATCATTGTTTCATTAAGGAGATTCATATCATTGTTAGTGAGAAAAATTTTAGTTATTTAAAAGAAAAACATACTTTTTATTGAATAATTACTATATTGGACTACATCATATATATAACTATATATACAGATATTGGGATAGAAATACATAGCATAAAAAGACTACATCTGGTTGATTTTTCATCATTAGTAAATGATGTGTATGTTTTAATAAGGAGATGAAATTATCTATAACATTTAATTTAAAGAAAAAGATATTCCATTTATTTTTTTAATTAGATGGTATTATTAAAAGTCTTCATAAATTACAGAGAGTTATTTAGAGGCCCGGTGTGTTCAGAATGAATTTCGGAAAAAAATACGGTAAGTTCAATCAATGCGTGAGTGACATTTTCTATCATTTAAATCGGTGCTCGGATTAAAAATATGAGGGTACCATTAAATCTGCAGTGCTAGGATTTGCTTAAGGGAGGCTTCATAATTTTTGTAGTAGGTCTGATGAAAAATTTATGTTTTGGGGCTTTTAAAAAAATAATAAAAATAACATAGTTAATTTCTATTTTACTTTATTCTCCTACAACGAAAAAACGGAAACGTTGGACCAACGACATGACATGACAATAAATTACTCGAATTTTCAATCTTATGTAATGAAATCATTGGGGGAATTATGAAGGTTCCTAATTAATGAGCGCCCATTAATTCCAATTGTTGTTACTTACTCTCCCCTCTCCAATTTGTATGGAGCTTGGGGAGATGAGTTGACCCTGATTTACCAAGAAACAAAACGCTGACAATGATCTGAGACACCAAACCCTACGAGGATAGAGCTACTTCCATCAAGCGGCGTTGAGAGACACTGAAACCCCAAACCAAAGATCAATGATCGAGCAACGTCGTTGGAGGCAAGTTGAGAGGATGATGAATAATGACCCACTTCCACAACTACAGTCGTTTCTCCATCGTTCTTTAGGAATGGGTTTGATCCTTGTTTAAATAAAATTGAATTTCTTGAACACATTAATCCTCCCTCATGATTATGAGAAAATAGGGAGGGAACGGGTCTAAAGAACTCGCCATGAACCCTCCACTACTTTTCTACCCTTGTGCCCTCCTTGGAATCCCACTAGCAAGGCGGCACCAACTGGCTATGAAGTAGGCGGTGCATCAAAAAACACCGTAAGAGGAGGCTGAAACATTATGCTATGGTGGTCAACAGAGCGGCCAACACTAGCTGGCCGTGAAGGATGTGGGATGCATCGTCGCATGCTGCTGGTGAGAAAAGGGTCACAACTCATTAGCCGTGGAAGTTAGACAAGGCGGTCGACACATAGTCTGGCTGCAGAAGGGGAGGTGGCGCAACCAGTACACTGCCGGTGAGCAGAGGGTTGTGACTGAAGCCATCGATGATGAAAAACCTTTTCATACATAGTGGGTTCCACATCGATTGAGAAACACCCAGGTGGAGCCACCGTTTCTCAAAGCCGAACGGTCTCTTGGCCGTTTGGGATACCGAGGGGAAATTCTCCCCCCTTACCAGCATAGGCGGACCATGGGCCACCACCTTATTAGCCGCACCTCACATAGTGGAGATGCCTTCCCTACATGCCACCTGCCTAGTGGACAACTACGCAGTGGGCCTCCTCTCAGTGGGTTTCCTGCCTTGTGGGCTGCTCCCTTGCATGTCGGGCCTCACCCTAGTGGATTGGGCCGCCCCTAGCTGGTCAGGTTGTCCCCTTATGGGTCGAGCCACCCCATAAGAGTCAGGTCTCACCCCCTTGAAGGTCGAGCTGGACCCCATCCTAGTGGGTTGAGCCTGGAACAACCCATCTCTCCCGAGTCGGACTCAGGTCAGGTCAGTTTGACCGGGTCGTCGCAGACATGGGCCCAACTGGACCCTAAAACACATAATGGGTAAAATCCTGTGAACCATACTTCCATTTAATGAATTGTCTAAAGTATTGGGATCCTTGTAGGGTGAAGATATTTTTGGTATACTCCACTTAAGTATTGGAGACAGTTGTAGTATTCCCGGGTTGGATCGAACCTAAATCCAACTGGGCCCTCAGAAGTAAAATGCATTTAACTCACAGAAAGGGTGTTCGATTCACACACCGTTTGTCGTGTTGGAACCCTTATGACATGATGATGCATTGGGTTACTCCTTTGTGGTGCTTAGTGGCAGTCAAGGTAAGATCGATATCTCACGGTTAAAATTAAACGGAACTCGAGTTCAATGGGTGCGAGGAATCTTGTGGCCGAATGTAACGTGAAGAATGAACATCGATCCTTTGTGGGTCAATATCTATCTATCCTATGTGGGTCATTATTTAATAGATCCTGTTTGGGTCAGCACCCAACGATCCTCTATGGGTCAGTTCATACCGATCCTGTGGGGGTCAGGTCCGATGTGGCTTAGCAGGGGTTATTATATAATGTTCTTGTTTGGGACAGATTCTGTGTGGGTCAGTGGGGGTTAGTACCTATTGATCAAGTGTCTTTCAGCAGTAGTGACTCTTAACAAAATAAGATGATCTATCTTACGACTAATCATCAGTACTTATGCACATATGTTATACCTGGTGTGAGATGAGCCATTATCATTTGTGGTGTGAAGTTCATGGTGTTACCTGTGTGGATCTTCTATCATCATGGTGTTACATGTGTGCTACTTATATCTTCATGGTGTTTCATGTGCGGTACTTATAACTTCATTGTGTTACCGGTGTGGTACAACTATCATTGTGGTGTTACTTATATGGTACTTATATCTTCTCTGTGTTAATTGTGTGGTACTTCTATCTTCGTGTCGTTACCTATGTGGTATTTCTACCTTGGTGGTGTTATCATTGTGGTGTTACCTCTGTGGTACTTATACCTTCATGGTGTTATCTTTGTGGTGATACTTGTTTGTACTTTAAAATTCATGGTTTTAACGTTGTGGTTCTTCTACCTTCATGGTGTTACCTAGGTGGTACATCTATCTTAGTGGTATTACTTGTGTGGTACATCTAACTTTGTAGAGTAAGATGTTTTGTACTTCTAACATCATGGTGTTACCTGTGTGGTACTTCTACCAATGTGGTGTTATCTTCATGGTGTTACCTTTGTGGTACTTCTACCTTCATGATTTTATTTTCATGGTGATACTCATGTGGTACTTCTATATTCGTGGTGTTACCAATGTTACACTTCTACTTTCATGGTGTTACGTTCGTGGTGTTATTTGTGTGGAACTTCTATCATTTTTTGTTGCCTATGTGGTACTTCTATCTTCGTGGAGTTATCTGCGTGGTACTTCCACCTTGGTGGTGTACATTTGTGTTATTTTCCCTCGTGAATGAGATTATTATATCTTGATAACTTAGGCATATGCATCAGAATATACCCAAGTGGAGTTGATGTCCATTGCTTCATGCTTGAGATTGAGGTGTTGCTTTGTGGGTTTTCCTTTGGGGAACTCAGGAAGACCTACAGGGGTCTCGGTGTCCCTACTGAGTATTGTTATACTCAACTTTTCACATGCTTTACCCACACCATGTTGTATCTTCTGCAAATAATGGATATTATTTATCGAGGTTGAGGGAGAAACGACTGGACGGTTCTCGGTGGTGGACCATTTTGTGGGATGTGACGCAGGGACTACAGATCATGAGATATTCATACCCATCAGGTAGGATCCTCGAAGTATGATCTAAGGGTTGTTTGGTACTTTGAGTTGTATTTTTACTTAACAGTTTTACTGGTACTATTTAGTTGGTCTTGTATTTTAGCCCCTTTTACATTCAGTACACATTTACTAAAAATTTTTACTTCATGACTGCATCGTTTTGTGTTATTGGACTATGTTTCTATACATGATAAATATTCAATGCCTTCCAATTTTAGGGATACACATTTCTGGTTCTAGTCACTAGCCCATTCCCTATGGAAGGTGGGATTGGGGTAGTTACGGTACGGGCCCCGAGGGAATAGTAATGACAATGTGGTCTCAGAGGAGTCGGTTCTACTAAAGAACTAGGAATCTAATATTCTCTTTGTGGAAATAGAGTTAAGTGTTAATTTTTTTTCTGTTTGTGGAATCTCTTGTTGGAGCAATGACTGATGTATCCATACTCCAGGACCCGGAATTCTGATTTCTGGCTCAGTGCACAATAACACTGATTGCATGAGTTTTGAAAAAAAAAATCCTTGGTTTGTTTCGTGTCATCTCTCTAGGTATAACATAATGACTATAAAAAACTTGTTCATTATTAGGATTCTGCTATGTTGATAGCCTTTCAGGATTCAATACAGAGTACATGATGACCCCCACCGAGTGAGGCAGCTCCGGTGTAGTGCCCTATTACTGTGGTGGAAACTTCAGGTAGTGTACCAAAATAACCACCACCCATTGAGATGTAGTTTCCACTAGTCTAACTTGATGATGGTGCACAAAAACTGAGCCTATTTTACATGTTCTAGTAGCAGTGGCCTCTAAGAATTTGAGGGGAGATAGATCCCCAGGAAGGTGAGGACTCGACGATGTTTGTGGATAGAGTTTTCTTCCTAGTTTGGACACCCTCAGATCAGATTGTGATCTTAGATGTTAGTCATTATTTTTGTGTGACCAAGAGGATAATCCACTTGCTGATGAGGCTTCAGTACCTAGAACATTGCTTGAGGTGGTACCTTTGGGTAGTGTGCCATCTATATCATTTCCCTTTGGTCAGCAGTTCAACTGGTGGTACTAGTAGAGGACCCATGTGGTCTTAGTGCCTTTCGTGTGTTTCAGCATCAGATACCCCTCGGGTTCTGAGGAGAGTCCAACTCATAGGATCCTAATGTATATCTTGGGGTGGTGGGAGAGTTTCAATCTAGCCATGGCTCTATTCAATCAGATGGAGGTCCGGGTATAGTGTCTTCTACGTGGCTCATCAAGATGATGATTGGGATTAGATTGACAGGATCTTGAGAATAGGTGACCATTCTGTGGAGAATATTGAGAACCTTCCTCAGAGAGGGGGGTACCTTTACCTAAAAGGCTAAAGGATGAGTGTTTCCTAGAGATTATAAAGTTCTAGCAGGACAACATGTTGGTAGCTGAGTATTCCTCGAGGCATACCAACAATCTCATGTATTCAAGGAATACAGTATGGTCAGTGCTTCTGGGATTGGACCTCCGATCGAGGTGTGTTTAGGGAGATCTGAGCCATCACTTTTCCTCAATTTATTCTTTCTCATGTTGCAGTACTACAGAGAATTTTTTGGTTGAATTTACTTTGGTTGAGTGGATAAAGCCAATGAATGTTAATAGTTTGAATGAAGGAAACTGATGCCAGTCTCAAAGACATGGGCATGTAAAAATGTTTCTGGGAGAATAAGTGATAGGGAAAAATGAATCTATAGGAAAGAAGAAGTGGAAGTGGAGCTAGGAGGGAGAAATTAGGGGGTATTAATTTCGACATGTTACGAACACCAACACAATGTGGTCCCCTCTAGGATTAGGGACCTTGAGGACATGGGAAGGGAGTAGCTGCATGCGGTCAAGAGTGTGACTCTGGGGCTCCAGGAATGATTAGAGGTACGGTATGTGTCTACTACTAGCTATCGTATTAATATACATAGGAACTAATAAATATTTCTTTCAACAAATATTTTTTAAGCTTTATAGTCTCTAGTAAAACTGTTGACCAGACATTTACGTCTATATATATCTCTGGAAGGAGTGTTGATTATCACACAAACGCTGACAGTGTGATCTAACCCTTGAGGTGAGAGTTTCTATTGGAACCTCTTGGTGGAAGAGTCGAGGCCTTACAATGTTAGTTTGGGATGGGACTAGCCATCCAAATTTTATACTCAGATTTAATTTATTAGGAAAAATTTTATCGTTTAATTAGAACATTGGAGTGGGTCTTTACTAGGTTAGTGAAAATAATGGAAACCCAGGAAGCACATGATAAACTCATGCAATAGAGTATGAAACCGATCAATCTTGAGTCGGTAGGCCTTGACCTCATAGAAACTGGAGTTTTGAGTTTTCAGTTCCCAAAAAGAGTGGCATAGTGTGGAGACATCATTTAAAAATATGTTTCTAGGATTATCTCCCTGAAGGGAGAGAGAGACTTCTACTTTGGCTGGGTACAAACAGAGTTTTGAACAAGAGTTCTTCATTGTAGCGGAACCCTTGACAGATTGGAAGAAGAAGGGGGAGCCTTACCTATGGAAAGAGAATTCTCAGTATAGATTTTAAGAGCAGAAACAAAAATAATGGCTAGATTTCATTCATCGTGTTGTCGAGCGCGTCAAATTTTATGTTTATTTTTGTCAAAAATTTATTCAGTATAACTACAACCCTAGGTCTTCTTTCGAAGGAGCCTTAGATCATTAATTTAAAAATTGGTATTTGATTATGAATTCATAAGGTGATTTTGGTTTTTTAAAACTTGGGGTGTTATTTTATTGAAGATGAAAATAGAAAATGAAAGTGATAAAAAATAGAAATTAACAAAATTAATTATGCATGATCAAATCTGGTTACCCTCATGATTTTTATCCTTAATAACTTCATGATATAGTGTTATGATATTTTAATCCCTAGTTTGTAACAAATAGAATAATAATGTTACTATGTTTATACTAGGATACCTCGAAGAGATCAGTCGAAAACACACAATGACTCACCGGACACTGCTGATGATTTTGGGATTCGTGTTCGACTTGATAACTGAAACTCACTAAGGAAACACACAATGAACTCGATGTGCTATCAAGGATTGTATGTTATTTCAATTTTATACCATTAAATAAATTAACATGTCCTTGATATTGAATATTTTAGTTCAATTTACCAATATTAACCATTCAAACAATACAATTGAATATGGAAAGAAAAAAAGGACGAACGATGTGTGAAACCTCACATGAAATGGTACCCCCAAACAAGATCATTTGAGTTTGAGTATAACATAATAGTATATAACTTAATTAAATAAAAATCTTGGATGAAGAAAAACAACACAAAACCTATAATTAAAATTATTATTCAAAATAATAGAAGTATGAAGCTCAGGATTACTTCACATTCTTCCTCGGGTGATCAAAAGGGGTTTAGATACCTATGGGAGGGGAGGAAGAAGATGATGTTGAAGTAGCACATATCATTTATTACAGAATGTATAGGGATGTTTAGAATACTCCTCGGGGAATCCATAATTGAAGCACCTTGCCTCCAGGTCAAACACTCAAATGGGGATCCCATGGTGCCATTTTATAGGAAAATTGGAAGGTGGTTGAAGGTGGATAGATTTCATCAACCCACTTGTACCATGGGTATCAGCGAATAAAAAATTGAATATCCCTTTTGAAAAAACATTAATGATGTAGCGCCACTTCCTGAATATCGCCACTAAATGTTTGGAAACAATTGGACAAGTGGATCTAGATATATGGACAAATTTCAGAACACCACATTCGACATTGTACAAATTCTGTGTTCTGACAGATCTGGTCGATTGGGATCCTTAAAGGAAGAATTGGGATGGAGTTATTTAATATGAAATGTTGAACAATAAAATTTGTACCATCCCAAAAAAATTCTTCCCATTTGTATGCGTTTATGTTTCTAAACAGGCACAATAGTTGACATGTCTTCTCGTACCCATGCAATTTTGGACAATTTTTATTACACTTTTTCATGGGCCCTCCAAATCATCTCCTCCTACATTTAAATCATAAAAACATGTAACATATCCCATTATTATAGTGATAAACACAAAATAAATGAATTGCACATGATGTTCAATTTTTTTATTTTTATAATTTTCAATAAAAAACAAGTTTATCCCAATGGAGTGAGGGTGAAAATGAAACTTTGAATCGTGGTACAATCACACCCCCACACATAAACATTTTCACTCCTGAGCAATGTAATATATCCAAAAAAAATGATGCATGTATATATTCCCAACATCATGATATTTTAATATTTGAGGAAATTTAAATTCATTAATGTAATTTGATCAATGTACCAATCAATCCAAGGAGTTCTTCGGAGTGAAAATGGAAAAAGATGTCTCATAAATCATATCACAATGAAATTCAAAAAGATTCATGTTACCAAATTGAGTGATGAATTAAAAATTCAACCATGTCACTAACTCTCCATGTGTGTGTGTGAAAATAACCCCATGCTATTCTTTCCACATTCTATCTATTAAATATACATTATTTTAACATTATTCAGCTTAAATGATTTCATCCACAGAACATGCACTACATCCATTGCAATCATATTTCAAGACTCACTCACTAAAGCATTCCCAGATGTCAAAACATAAACTACAAACCTAGATATCGCCATATGGGGCACATTTCATCACTCCCACCACTTATTAATTTGTTTTCATAAGTTTTATTCAGAACAAATCTCACACTCATCTCTCAAATCTTGTCGGATCTCCTCACGACACTAATTGTAATAGTTATAACAATATTAATGGTTGAGGAGGAGTGGTTTTTGACCAGCCCAAGACACAACCCACTTTTGTTTGAGGGCGTACAATAGTCCGATATCAGGTACACACACATAGGCAAATTCAGTGTAGTAATGAAACAGATCAGATAAGGAAATAACATATGGAAATATCATTTTAATCTGAAAAATATTAAAATAACATATATTTACCTTCTATTATGTATAAAATATTCACACATTAGGGTTGTGTGTAAATAAGTGTGTAGATATTAGTGACCCGATTTTCCCAAAAAGTACTCACAAAAGTGGAATCAATTTTCTCAATGGATTCATATAAATACAACCAGTTTTATCATTGAAAGAAAACCATTTCAATAAAAATCACTCCCTGATGGTAAATTCATGCATATATTAATTCCATAATAGAGACATGATTACATAAAATGTTAAATAAATAAGGATAAAATATTTCAACATGCACTTCTATTATGATTCATGATTTTTCTGACCATAACGGGGATAGTACAAATACCATAAATAGGTGAAAAGAGATGAAATAAGAAAGGACATGAAATTCTTCATGAACCCAGAAAGATGTGGAAAATTGAAAATACCATAAATAAGGGAAAAAAAGAAAAAAAATGAAAGACGATGAAAATTATAATGAACCTAGGGATGTATCCACCCCACACACCTAGAATGTGCAATGTCCTAACTTTAATAATTTATAATGTGAGAAGGAAGGATAATACCAAGTGTATTTATCTAGTATGTTCCTTCAAGAAGGTGTATTTCATCCACCAGATTCTTTGGAAAATATTCATAGGAGTGTTTATATCCATGTCTGTTAACTGTAAGACATCATCCACTCTGCTCATGAAAAATATTTATTTCACTAAAAAAATAGTAACAATATAAGGACAGAGCCATCGAGAATTAAGCATACATGGGTGAAGCTTTAGCCAAGAATTTTAAACGAGGACCTTCTCACCAATATGGAACCTCCGCTGATGAATCATGTGATCATGTATAGCCTTTGACTTCTCTTTATAGATTAAAGATTTATGATTTGTATCATGTCAAATTTATTCCAAATCTTGAATCTGCTACTTCTTATGATCACCTCTATATGAAAGATTCATATTACATTGTTTAACAACGCAATATACACAGTTTTATTCCTCCACTGTTTGGTGAAAAGATTTCCCAAACACAATTCTGTATGGTGACATTCTGATTGGGGTTTTAAAAGTTGTACGGTACGCCCAAAGTTCATCATCCAAGTGAAAACTCAAATATTTCTTATTGGGATGTACAATTTTTCCATGATTATCTTAACTTACCAATTTGAGATTTATTCTTGTTCGTTAGTTGATGGGTGATATGCCAAGGAGACTATATGATCATCCCTATATATAAAAATCAAATTTTTAATGTTTCAAAAGAAAAAACGGGAACCCTGATCAATAATGATGAATCTCGTAAAAAAGAACTGACCAAAAAGGTTGGACCTCAAAAAACCAACAACAACTCGATAGGCATCCATCCAAGTAGCCTTTGATGCCACCCATTTAGACACATAGTCCACAGATAACAAGATGTACATGAAAACAAATGAATTTGGAAAAGGACCCATGAAGTCAATGCCCCATTCATAAAATATTTCACAAAATAACAAGTGCTCTTGTGGAATTTCATTACTCTTGGAGATATTCCCTATGAATTGAAAATGACTACATGAAATGAAAAAACTATGGGAATCCCTATACAATGTTGGCCAATAATGACTTGAGTCAAGGACTATTCGAGCTGTTCGTTGAGACCCGAAGTGTCCGCCACAAGACAAAGTGTGACAGAAGGTAAAAAAGAGAGGTGAACTCTTGGTTAGGGACACACTAAAAAACTAGTTGGTCAGAAACAATTCTCCACTAAATATGGGTCATCCGAATGTACCACTAAGAATCATGTTTATGTATCTGGGATTAGGATGTGATGAAATCAGTGGGGACCCTAAATGTTGCTAGAAAATTCAAAATGTCCACGTACCAGGGTGTAAGGTCTGCATCATCACAAAGGTTTTCATGGGGAAAGTATTCTCTAATGGGGAAGGATGTGTCAGCATGGTGGACTAGTGGTGGATAAATCCTACTAATGTGGAAAAATACAACATTTTCTACTCCCCCATTATCTATAATGTCAAGTTCATACTTTTTGAGGACGAACATCCATTGTATGAGGCAGGGATAAGCATCTAGTTTCATTAAAAGTAATCGAAGGTCAGCATGGTCAGAAAACACAATCACATTGGACCAAAAGAGATTTAAAAAAAAATCCAAGTAAAACACAATATAAAGGAGTTCATTTTCAATTGTTTTGGACATTACCTTGAAAGGGTCAAGGGTATATGAGGTATATGCAATGAAATGACAAGCCTTCTCAACCATTTTTTTATAAAACTACCCCAACTACAAAGTTGGTTTCCTCATAGGTAAGCTTGAAGGGGAGATCCCACGTTGGGGGTTGTATGATGGAAGGTGATGTAAGTGTCCTTTTTAGTGAATTGAATGAATCCTCACAATTTTTATCAAGCACAAACATAGAATCTTTTTGCAATAACCGGGACAATGGTAGTGAACTCTTACTTTAGACTCTAAGGAATTGATGATAAAAACCAGCATGACCCAAGAATGATCTTCCCTCACAAATAAATTTTGGAAATAGAAGTGATGAAATTAAAAAAAAATTATATTTATCAACATGGATTCATGTATTTGAAATGACAGTCCCCAGAACTATCCCCCTCTCATCAATAAAATGGAATTTCTCACAATTTAAAACATGATCTTTTTCAATGCAGCAACAGAGGACCGAACGTAGGTGTTCCAAAAAAATCATAAAAAAAAGAACCATAAATTGTGAAATTATCCATAAAGACTCCCATACAAATCTCAAGGTACTCCGGAAAAATACTCAACATACATCACAGAAAATTACTAAGAGAACTACATAGACCTAATAGAATCCTTTTATATGAAAATGTGCCGAATGGACAAGTAAATGTTTCGTTTTTTAATTCCCCAAGTTCCATATGGATTTAAAAATAACTAGAATATCTATAAAAGAATAAAATATTGGGACATACCAGCCAATCATTCAAACAATTGGTCAATGAAATGTAGAGTAATGTGGTCCATTTGTATGGATTTATTCATTCTACGATAGTCAACACAGACTCGCCCTCTACTTGCACACATTTTGGAACCAATTCATTCCTTTCATTTGAGTCAACTATTATTTTGGTTTTTTAGGCACAATTTTCACTAGGATAACCAATTTACTTTTATATATAATATAAATGATTCCTGCATCTAATAATTTATTAACTTCTAATTTTACTACATCAAGGAGAGTGGGATTCAACCAGAATTGAGATTGTCTTATGGTATTAGCCTCATCATCAAAAAAGTATAACGTGTAAACAAACAGATGGGCTAATCCCAAGAATATCAACCACTGTCCATTCTATTTCCATTTTACACTATCACAAATGGTTGATCAGTTTTGATTCCTATTCTAGAGAGAGGTCATTGGAAATAATGATGGGAATTTGGTCAATACCCTTGGGATATGCAAATTTTAAATTAGAAGGAAGTTGGATATGTTCCAACACCGGTGGTTTCTATATTGACGGAAGGGATTTAGGGGGAGTGAGGTCCATTAATCTGTCTATTTTTCATCTTTATTCTCTAAGGATAGAGAATCTATTGAAATGATATTTTCTGAATCATTGACGGTCATGGGTAACTCATAATGAACACACTTATCAATTAATGCACAAAATTAAAAATTTTCAGAACCCATAAAACAATCAAAACATGAATAAAAACTCAAATCATCTATGTGAAATGAAGAGGAAATTAAATCATAGTATCAGCTGAGAAGAGAATTGATTGTGTGTGCATCAATTGATAGAACTTCCTTAGAATAGACAGGAAGAGTGGAGGGCTCTTGATGGGGTGTTTCATAGCCTCAAGGATATTAAAAATCACAATTTCCCCACAAAATTCCATGGACAGCGTACCATTGTGAACATTGATGACTATCTTTCGGGTTTTAAGGAATGGACTCCCAATTATGAGAGGGGTATGTCCTTGCGGTTTGGTATCTTCTATCTCAAGAATGTGGAAATCATCAGTGAAGATGAGATACATCACTCTTACTAGGATGTCCTTAATCACTCTTAATGAATGCATAGTACTCTTGTTGCCAAGTTTCATGATAATTCCTATTGGTTGATGTTTTCCAACTTGTAGTGAAATATTCACGAAGTGAGGCATTACAATAAAAGAAGAACCTAAAACATACATAAAATCAAAAAATATGGTCTCCCATATAGTACAAGGTATCTTGAATGTGCATGTATACTTCCACATCAATGGCATTGATGGTTGAATAATGGCCAAAACATAGCTTCATAGGTTGACTATTTTCTCCCCCTTCAACCTTCGCCTATAAGTTTCTAGTTCTTTAGGAAATATGGAATAACGAAAAATTTTATTAACTGAATCCAACAATGGAATATTAACATGAAATTTTTTAAATGTATCCATTATTTCATGTAAATATCATAATCAATGTTTTTTCTAGATTTAGGGATACTTTGAGGGAAAGGATGAAAAATGGATTGTTCATGGGGATCATTAATGATAATTTGATTACTCAAATTTTCTTGCTTTTCATTTCATGAAACATTTGATGGTTGGAGAAGAGAGTTTTCAAGAGGGGGGTGTACCTATTGTGCAGAAGCAGTAGATGGAGAAACATCTTTACCAATATGAGGTGTAACCACACATAAATTACCTTTGTCCTACAAATATTCAATGGGTTGGGATGGGAGTTGTCCAGATCCTTGTATCTTAAGCACAAAGATGGTGTCTACCAAATACCCCACTTTAGTTCACAAGTCATGAATAATTGATTATGTGGTTTGTTAGAATTGTAGGTTCAGGGTTTCTATTTGATTCACCATATCCTCCAGGATTGTTTCATATTTAGGATGAGGATGATGATTGTTTTGAGAAATTGATGGATAGAGAGACTTCAGACCTTGGCCTTATGGATACAAATTATACTTGGGGTATCTTGAGTTTCCACCTTGTCGGTTCTAGGGTTTTTCTTGCCACCATGGATTTTGATTTGGCCTGAATTGTTCCTTCATGATGGGAGCTGTTTATTAGAATGGATCTGTCACGACCCGCCCTCGGGGCCCGTGCCGTGACTACCCCAAGCCCGCCTTCCATAGGACAGGGGCTGGCGACTAGCACCAAGGCGTAAATCCCGGTAAAAAGGGAAGGCATTGCCTTTCTAAAGTAAAAAAACACCACAGAGTAAGCAAGCGGAAAGTAAACACTAAGGAAAAGTAGAGTACAACTGAATGTGCGGAAAAGTAAATGGGCCAGTATACAAACCCAAACTGAAAGTAAAGTACAACTCGAAAGGGAAAACATCAACTGAAAAGTAAAATCCTCTACACCGAGCTGTCCACTGGAAATCCCACCTGAAGGGTGGGTACAGATAGCTCCACTGCTCCACGAGTCCCGCCGTCCGCTCCGAGCACGTCCCGCCCAGTGGTCCACCTCCGGGTACCGTCCCGCTCTGCAAGCCTCAGCTAAGGTCAACGTTGTCCGTCGTCTGCAACCAACACAACGTAGTGCGGGCAAAGCCCGTGCAGGGGTGAGTATAAGCTACTCAGTATGGACCCTGAGACCCCTGAAGCTCTCTCAAATCCACAAAGGATAAACCACGAAGAAAGGTACAATCACGAAGTAAAAACCGACACTGCTTAGGTATATGCCCATACATATACCTAAGACATCAATTTCAAATACGCTCCAACCTCCGAGCCCAAGTACAACTCAGTCCACACAGGAAAGTAAACGTATTCCACACAGGAAAGCAAAACGTAATCTACACAGGATTGCACAACACAATCCACACAGGAAAGCAACAGAATCAGCTCACACAGGTATACATCTTCAAAGGACGATAAAGATGATCTCTGATCCATCTAAGTCGTCGGACCCACGAAGGATCGATAGGTAACTAACCCCCGAAAAAGACCCACACAGGATCGGGCCCACACAGGACCTGTAGGCGCTGGTTTTACACAGGACCGCTGAGCGCAAGGACCCACACAGGATCGGACCCACACAGGATCGGGCCCACACAGGACCTGTAGCACTGATCCATGTAGGATCGCTAAGTGCTGTAGTCGTCGTCGTCGAATACACACAGGATCTTTGTACTGTCGTCGTCGCAGTCACAGTAGCAGTAGAAGCAGTAGTAGTCACAGTAACAGTCGCAGCCAGTACTAGGGTTCCCGCACACAGCAAGCTCGTTCGGAGGATCCGCTCCACGAGCCGAGAGGCTGATACATCAACTGTCACAAAGTCCAGATTTGATGTATCCAAAAGTTCCGTATCGATAACAGGAACTCAACGCAACAGACGGCGTGTCGATCGGACGCCTGGTCTGAGAGTTATTGGCATTTTCGTCCCCGGGGCCCGGTTGGTTTTTAAGGCAAAACCAACCCGACCGTACTCCACCTGCACCCAAACCTCGGGCGGAGTATGCCAAAAGATCCTTCTCACAAAGAGGAACACAACGCAGCTGACGGCACGTCAATCGGACGTCCGTAGCTCAAGATATGAGTGTTTCCGCTCCGAAGGCCCGGTTGGTTTCGTGAACGAACCAACCCGGCCGAACTCAATGTAATCCGAAACATTGAGTGTGATATACCGAAACGACCGTCTCGATCCAAGGATCGTGTTTCCGTAGATGGTTCGTCGATCGGAGGTCCGTGGCTCATGTTATGGCCAAAAGACCGAATCTGATTCGAAACGGGGGGGTCCGGGTCCGGGCCGACCTGGCCCGACCCCCCCTGGGTCGACCCGACCCGGGTCCGACCCGGCCGGCGGCGCGGCGGCGCGGTGGCCGCGGTGGCCTGGCGCCGCACGGAGGCAGCACGCGGGTGGAGCAAAGCCCCCTGCTTGATTGAGAGGCGGCCCGGCTTTTTAGCCGTGCCTGTTTGTAAAACCGCCCCCCCAACGTGGGGGGCTTGATTGGCAGGAAACGGGGTGGCCGCCTGCCCCCCCTCAGAGGAACCTCCCCCCTCATAATGAGGGGGGTTTTGTACGCTGGCCGGGGGATTAATTTCCCCCGGTTTATTACCATCCGGCCGGCCAGCTGGCCGGCCGGTTTTCTACAACGGGACCGGAAAATCCGGTCCCCTCTTCGGCTTCCGACGCCGGCGGCTCGGCCGCCGGTCTTCTCAATCCGCCACTGCCCGGAACCGGCCGCGGTGTTCGTCGTCCGGCGCGGTGCGACGGCACCACGCCCCTCCGCCGCACTTTGATTTCCTTCAACGCGGCGCGACGGCGTCGCGTTCTTGGTGATCCTTCCATGGCGCGGCGCGACGGCGTCACGTAATATAATTGCACGATTAACCGCGTGGTGCGACGACACCACGCCACCTTGTTTCCACCCACAAGGTAAATCAACAAGAACGATGAAGGGGGTTCGGCCGTGTTCATGCGGTCCGGCCCCCTCACGTTAAATTAACACAACTTTAAATATTCAAAAGCCTCACGTTAGACATGCTAGATCCACGATCAAGAATAAAATAAATAAACAAGAATCAACAACCCCTACCTCGGGTATAGGTTCGAAGATTTGACAACGTCCCGCGGAAGACAACGTCGCAGAGGTCGGGCGTCGCGGTCGTCGTTCTTCAAATCCGATGATGAAGAGATACGCCCGAAGAGATACGTCATTGGCGAAACTTCTTATGTCGACGAAGGGAGTCCGAGGAGGAAGCGGCGTTCCCTCTCGTTGACACGGAAGACGAAGAAGAGCGGAGCGGCGATCTTCGTCGGAACTTGAGCGTTCTTCGTCATGTTGAGCATTCTTCGTCAAGTTGAAGAAGAAGGAGGAGGAGCTCTCAAAAACTCTCATGTTGGCTAAAGAGTTCTAACCCAACAAAAAGAGAGAAGAGCTTAATTTAATCACAAACTTAACAAAGAATTTCAATGGTTTGAAATTCAAAATGGATAACTCCAAAAAATAAACTCACTTATTTAATATACATGAGTTGTATAATTAAATAGAAGTTAAGTTGACAAGCCTTTAAGAGGGAGAGAGGGGAGTTAGGGAACTTGAAAAGTTTAGGGTTCGTGTGGGCCCCACCACACTTAATCC
Organism: Viscum album; assembly: GCA_963277665.1. NCBI lineage: Eukaryota > Viridiplantae > Streptophyta > Magnoliopsida > Santalales > Viscaceae > Viscum > Viscum album. The sequence continues at coordinate 1,884,499,082 of OY728136.1, forward strand.
TCTCAAAGGAGGTTAATTGGGTGTGGGTACCACCCCTAACTTCCTTTGGGAGAAGTTAACCCACAAGTTTAAATAAATTTTGTATTTCACAAACTTTATTTAACTTAATCTAAAAACCCAAAAACTAACTTTCAACCCGCAACAAACGCAACTTCAGAAAAGGTATCTTTAAGAGAATATTGGCGCTGCGAGTTCATCGGTTCCCTTGGATTTCAATTCCGAGCACCGGATCAAAAGTTAGGAATTCCCGCTCGTTCGTTCACTGAACGTACCCGAGCCAAACTTCGGAAATTAATTCCGGGCATTCCGCGCCTCGGAATCAGGTGCCGTCTGAAACCGCGCTCTTGTAAAATTCTAAAGAAAATTAAGAAAAAATTTCCCTTGAATTTTACAGGTCTTTACATTACTCCCACCTCAGGGCTTTACATCCCCGTAAAGATACATCAAATACTCGGGAAACAAATGAGGGTACTGAGCACGCATCTGAGCCTCCCGCTCCCATGTGCTCTCCTGGAGATTCCCGTGCTGCCATCTGATGCGCACAAGAGGAATCGATCGCCCATGCAGGACCCGCTCCTGTCGATCCTCTATCTCCACCGGGACCTCCGTAAAAGTCACCCCATCGTCAATGTCAAGCTCCCCATGGTCAATGATGTGCGTCGGGTGGTGCACGTATCTCCTCAGCTGAGACACGTGGAAGACGTCATGCACCCGGTGCAACTGAGGTGGTAGAGCTAGGCGATAAGCCACCTCACCAATCCTACTGGGAACCTGGAAGGGTCCTATGAAGCGCGGAGATAACTTGCCGCCTCGGCCAAATCTCCGAATACCACGTCGAGGTGAGACCCGCAAGAAGACGTGGTCGCCATCCTCGAACTCTAGTGGCCTCCGCATCCTGTCAGCATATGACTTCTGCCGGCTCTGTGCTGTCCTCATCCACTTCTGGATGATCTGGACCTTCTCTATCGTGGCCTGGACCATCTCTGGTCCCACTAGTGCTGACTCCCCAGGGTCTGTCCAGCACAAAAGAGATCTACATGGTCGGCCGTACAATGCCTCGTACGGTGCCATCCCGATGGTGGAGTGGTATCTATTGTTGTACGCAAACTCCACCAAGGGTAGGTGGTCCTCCCAGCTATGACCAAAGTCGAGGACACATGCGCGAAGCATGTCCTCGAGAGTCTGAATGGTCCTCTCCGTCTGACCATCCGTCTGAGGGTGAAAGGCTGTGCTCAAACGTAGCTGCGTCCCGAATGCCTCCTGTAACCCCTTCCAAAGACGGGAAGTAAAGCGAGCAACTCTATCGGAGACGATAGATGATGGCACACCGTGGAGCCGCACAATCTCCTGAACGTAAAGACGTCCCAAGCTCTCCACTGAGCCCTGCTCTCTGATGGGTAAGAAGTGTGCCGACTTGGTGAGTCGGTCAACAATCACCCAGATGGAGTCGTGACCTCTGGAAGTGCGTGGAAGTCCAGTCACGAAATCCATAGATATTCCGTCCCACTTCCACTCCGGAACCTCCAAGGGCTGTACCAAGCCCGCTGGTACCTGATGCTCTGCCTTCACCTGCTGGCAGGTGAGGCATCGAGAAACGAACTCTGCTACAGCCTTATTCATGCCCGGCCACCAGTGCTGTCGTCTGAGGTCCTGGTACATCTTCGCCACTCCAGGATGTACCGCCAAAGGAGAAGTGTGAAACTCTCTCATCACTTCCTCTCACAAAGCGAATGGTACCATGGTACGTCCTCTGAAAAGGATGTCGTGCTCTGCTCCAAGGGAGAAACCATCAGGTGCCCGTCCCGAGGATATCTGTGCACGCCGTGTCTCACAGTCAGCGTCCCCACGTTGTGCCTCCCTGACTCGCTGCAGTAGTGGAGTAGTGACTGTGAGAGACTGAAGGAAGGCTGCTCCATCTCTATCCACGAAGGATATCTGCAAAGAGGCTAGCTGCTCCGTCGCCTCCTCAAGTAGCTGAATGCCCGTCCTCCTGCTAAGGGCATCGGCTACTACGTTCCCCTTCCCAGGAGTATAGACTATCTCATAGTCATAGTCCTGGAGGAACTCGAGCCATCGCCGCTGTCTCAGGTTCAGGTCCTTCTGAGAGAAGATATACCTGAGACTCTGATGATCAGAAAAGACTGTAAAGCGCTCACCCATCAGATAGTGTCGCCATGTCTTCAGAGCGAAGACCACTACTGCTAGTTCCAGGTCATGGGTAGTGTAGTTCTTCTCATGCGGCCTCAACTGACGTGATCCATAGGCGATCACTGCCCGCTCCTGCATCAGAACACATCCGAGTCCGGTCCTTGATGCATCGCAGTAAACTACGTACCCTACTCCCTCCTCAGGCAACCTCAAGATAGGTGCGCAGGTCAATCTCTGTCTCAGCTCCTGGAAGCTCTGCTGACATCTGTCTGAACACACAAAGGGTTTCCCCTTCTTCGTCAAAGCTGTGAGTGATGTCGCAACTCTAGAGAAGTCTGGCACGAATCTCCGATAGTATCCAGCTAGTCCCAAGAAACTCCGAACCTCAGTCACGCTCATGGGTGGCTCCCATGCTAACACAGCCTCAATCTTCGCGGGATCCACTGCAACTCCCGCCTCAGAGATAACGTGTCCCAAGAAGTGGACCTCACGTATCCAGAACTGGCACTTCGAGAGATTACCATAAAGTTGGTGCTCTCGGAGTGTGTCTAGTACAACTCGCAAGTGATAGGCGTGCTCCTCCTCTGTCGTAGAGTAAATCAGAATGTCGTCGATGAAGACCACGACAAACCGATCGAGGTATGGCTGAAAGATCCTGTTCATGAGAGCCATGAACACTGCTGGAGCATTAGTTACACCGAAAGGCATAACCAAGAACTCATAGTGGCCATACCGACATCTGAAGGCCGTCTTCTGCACATCCTCGTCTCTGACTCTGAGCTGATGATAGCCTGACCTGAGGTCTATCTTCGAGATCCACCGTGCTCCCTTGAGCTGATTGAAGAGGTCGTCAATCCTCGGTAGCGGATACTTGTTCCTCACTGTCACCTGATTCAGGCGACGATAGTCAACATAAAGACGCAAGCTCCCGTCCGCCTTCTTGGAGAACAAAATCGGGGAAGCACAGGGTGAAACACTGGGGCGGATGAAACCCTTGACCTGCAAGTCCTCCAACTGTACCCGTAGCTCTCGAAGCTCGGTGGGGGCCATCCGATATGCTGGAGTGGATATCGGGGCTGTCCCGGGGTACAAGTCAATATAAAAGTCTACCTCTCTGCGAGGAGGTAGCCCTGGAACGTCGTCGGGAAAAACGTCCGCAAATTGATCCACCACTACAGGAAAACCAGGACTCCTCACATCAACTGCTCCAAGGATAAGGCTAGCCAACTGATGAGTGATGGGTTGTCCTCTCCTCCGCGGAAGTCCATCCTATGCTGCTAAGGTTCCCTTCTCGCCGGTGAAGGTGAACCTGCTCCCTTCGGTGCGTACACATCGCACCTTGCGCCTAAAACAGTCAGTCTGTGCATGGACCGTAGATAGCCAATCCATGCCCAAGATGACGTCGTAAGGCCTCGACGCTGCTACAAGAAGATCCCAGCCGAAGCTCTCACCTCCTAGAGTAAGCTCACACTGCCGGCACCCGTGCGTAATCGTCGAATCTGCTCCCGTAGGAGTCTCTAGCCGTAAGGATCGAGCCAACGGCTCTGTCGGAATCTCCGAGCTCCGAACAAGGGCAGAGGCTATGAAAGAATGACTCGCTCCTGTGTCTATAAGAACTGCATCAAGGGTGGAATAGACACAGACAGTACCTCGAATCATCTCGGGTGCGCCGTGTTCGTAGGCCTCTGCTGCCTGGAGCTGTGCCTGTCTATGCCCGCCAGCTCCCTGTGGTCGGGGTGGACCTCCTGGTGGTGGTGGTGGCAGAGCTTCAAAGCATCGCCCACCACCGGCTGCTCGTCCAGCTCCTCTGCCTCATCCGCCTCCTCTCTGCGGACCGCCACGGTCGACCCTCTGCCTCTGCCTCGGTGGTACCTCAACCGTCTGCTGCTCCTCGGCACGGCGGGTCGGGCAGTCACGAGCCATGTGGCCCTGCCCGCCGCACGAGTAGCACTGTCTGCCTCTCGAAAGACTGGCTCCGCGTTGTGTGCCCCGCACTGCTGAGCCAGTGTCCTGAGGTCATCTGCCTGAAGTTCTGGTCTTTCTGGACCCCTGAGTCATCCGTCGACTGCCTGCTGCAGATGACTCTGCCACATGCCGCCCTGCGGTGGGTCACTGTGCTGGTGTAGACTCAGTAAGGAAGCTCTCGATCAGAAGGGCCCGCTCCAGTACTCCTGTCTGAGTCGGTATGCTGAGGGAGATCAGCGATGCCCTGATCTCGTGTCTCAAATCCTGCTCGAAGGTCCGGGCCCGGAAGAATGGGTCTCGTACCATGTCGGTCGAGTAGCGCGAGAGATCGGTAAATCTCGCCGAGTACTGAGCGACCGTCATGTTGCCCTGTCGCAGCTATAGAAGCTCCTGGATACGCACTGCACGAAGGGTGGCTGGGACAAACTCCAAGCGGAAGAGGCTCTCAAAGTCCTTCCAAAGAAGAGATGCCTCATCATCCACCTGGAGCATCAAGATCCACCATCGTCCTGCTTCTGCGTGTAGTAGGCTCGCAGCGAGGATCACCATGAGGTCTGCTGGTGTCCTCACTAGCCTAAACACTCGTACCACTGCCTCCAGCCAGTCCTCTGCTGCCTGGGGATCCGTCTCCCTGCGAATCCTGGGCGGTCGCTGGCGCTGAAACTCATGCAGTGCGCTGAGGCGACGTGCATCGTCAGCGGCTGCTGATGGAAGAATCGAGGGCTCGGCGGGTAGAGCTACCGCCGGTGCCACTACTGGCAAAGGGCCCTGCACCGAGGCCTCATCGCTCGGTGGGCTGTCGTCACGCTCGACTCTCGGAACCCTAGCTGGCTGCCGTCGTGGGGCCATCCTAAAAAGGAAACAGGTGCGCCACGGTCAGAACAGTATACCTGGTGAGCTGATATAAGTAATCACAAAGAAAACTTTGAAACACACATGCAATCAATGTTTTCGTGCATTAAGTCGGAAATCAGAAGTCAGGGTCCTGGTGTACGGATACGTCGGCCGCCGCACCAACACTGGACTCCCTGGACTGATAACCACACTCAATACGCTAAACATTATTGCTTCTCATAGAAAATATCAGAGTTCGCGGTAGAACCGAACTCCTCTGATACCAATTTGTCACGACCCGCCCTCGGGGCCCGTGCCGTGACTACCCCAAGCCCGCCTTCCATAGGCCAGGGGCTGGCGACTAGCACCAAGGCGTAAATCCCGGTAAAAAGGGAAGGCATTGCCTTTGTAAAGTAAAAAAACACCACAGAGTAAGCAAGCGGAAAGTAAACACTAAGGAAAAGTAGAGTACAACTGAAAGTGCGGAAAAGTAAATGGGCCAGTATACAAACCCAAACTGAAAGTAAAGTACAACTCGAAAGGGAAAACAAAAACTAAAAAGTAAAAGCCGCTACACCGAGCTGTCCACTGGAAATCCCACCTGAAGGGTGGGTACAGATAGCTCCACTGCTCCACGGGTCCCGCCGTCCGCTCCGAGCACGTCCCGCCCAGTGGTCCACCTCCGGGTACCGTCCCGCTCTGTAAGCCTCAGCTAAGGTCAACGATGTCCGTCGTCTGCAACCAACACAACGTAGTGCGGGCAAAGCCCGTGCAGGGGTGAGTATAAGCTACTCATTAGGGACCCTGAGACCCCTGAAGGTCTCTCAAATCCACAAAGGATAAACCATGAAGAAAGGTACAATCACGAAGTAACAACCGACACTGCTTAGGTATATGCCCATACATATACCTAAGACATCAATTTCAAATATGCTCCAACCTCCGAGCCCAAGTACAACTCAGTCCACACAGGAAAGTAAACGTATTCCACACAGGAAAGCAAAACGTAATCTACACAGGATTGCACAACACAATCCACACAGGAAAGCAAAAGAATCATCTCACATAGGTATACATCTTCAAAGGACGATAAAGATGATCACTGATCAATCTAAGTCGTCGGACCCACGAAGGATCGATAGGTAACTAACCCCCTCAAAAGACCCACACAGGATCGGGCCCACACAGGACCTGTAGGCGATGGTTCACACAGGACCGCTGAGCGCAAGGACCCACACAGGATCGGACCCACACAGGATCGAGCCCACACAGGACCTGTATCACTGATCCATGTAGGATCGCTGAGTGCTATAGTCATCGTCATCGAATGCACACAGGATCTCTGTACTGTCGTCGTCGCAGTCACAGTAGCAGTAGACGACACGTCAATCGGACGCCCGGTCTGAGAGTTATTGGCATTTTCGTCCTCGGGGCCCGGTTGGTTTTTAAGGCAAAACCAACCCGACCGTACTCCACCTGCGCCCAAACCTCGGGAGGAGTATGCCAAAAGATCCTTCTCACTAAGAGGAACACAACGCAGCTGACGGCATGTCAATCGGACGTCCGTAGCTCAAGATATGAGTGTTTCCGCTCCGAAGGCCCGGTTGGTTTCGTGAACGAACCAACCCGGCCGAACTCAAAGTAATCCGAAACCTTGAGTGTGATATACCGAAATGACAGTCTCGATCCAAGGATCACGTTTCCGCAGATGGTACGTCGATCGGAGGTCCGTGGCTCATGTTATGGCCAAAAGACCGAATCTGATTCGAAACGGGGGGGTCCGGGTCCGGGCCGACCCGGCCGGCAGCGCGGTGGCCGCGGTGGCCTGGCGCCGCACGGAGGCAGCACGCGGGGGGTGCAAAGCCCCCCTCTTGATTGAGAGGCGGCGCGGCTTTTTAGTCGTGCCTGTTTGTAAAACCGCCCCCCCAACGTGGGGGGATTGATTGGCAGGAAACGGGGGGGCCGCCTGCCCCCCCTCAAAGGAACCGCCCCCTCATAAAGAGGGGGGTTTTGTGCGCTGGCCGGGGGATTAATTTCCCCCGGTTTATTACCATCCGGCCGGCCAGCTGGCCGGCCGGTTTTCTACAACGGGACCGGAAAATCCGGTCCCCTCTTCGGCTTCCGACGCCGGCGGCTCGGCCGCCGGTCTTCTCAATCCGCCGCGGCCCGGAACCGGCCGCGGTGTTCGTCGTCCGGCGCGGTGCGACGACACCGCGCCCCTCCGCCGCACTTTGATTTCCTTCAACGCGGCGCGACGGCGTCGCGTTCTTGATGATCCTTCCATGGCGCGGCGCGACGACGTCGCGTAATATAATTGCACGATTAACCGCGTGGTGCGACGGCACCACGCCACCATGTTTCAACCCACAAGGTAAATCAACAAGAACGATGGAGGGGGTTCGGCCGTGTTCATGCGGTCCGGCCCCCTCACGTTAAATAATAACACAACTTTAAATATTCAAAAGCCTCACGTTAGACATGCTAGATCCACGATGAAGAATAAAATAAATAAACAAGAATCAACAACCCCTACCTCGGGTATAGGTTCTAAGATTTGACAACGTCCCGCGGAAGACAACGTCGCGGAGGTCGGGCGTCGCGGTCTTCGTTCGTCAAATCCGATGACGAAGAGATACGCCCGAAGAGATACGTCGTTGGCGAAACTTCTTATGTCGACGAAGGGAGTCCGAGTAGGAAGCAGCGTTCCCTCTTGTTGACATGGAAGACGAAGAAGAGCGGAGCGGAGTTCTTCATCGGAACTTGAGCGTTCTTCGTCAAGTTGAGCGTTCTTCGTCAAGTTGAAGGAGGAGGAGGAGCTCTCAAAAACTCTCAAGTTGGCTAAAGAGTTATAACCCAACAAAAAGAGAGAAGAGCTTAATTTAATCACAAACTTAACAAAGAATTTCAAAGGTTTGAAATTCAAAATGTATAACTCCAAAAATTAAACTCACTTATTCAATATACATGAGTTGTATAATTAAATAGAAGTTAAGTTGACAAGCCTTTAAGAGGGAGAGAGGGGAGTTAGGGAACTTGAAAAGTTTAGGGTTCTTGTGGGCCCCACCACACTTAATCCTCTCAAAGGAGGTTAAGTGGGTGTGGGTCCCACCCCTAACTTCCTTTGGGAGAAGTTAACCCACAAGTTTAAATAAATTTTGTATTTCACAAACATTATTTAACTTAATCTAAAAACCCAAAAACTAAATTTCAACCCGCAAAAAACGCAACTTCCGAAAAGGTCTCTTTAAGCGAATATCGGCGCTGCGAGTTCATCGGTGCCCTCAGATTTCAATTCCGAGCACCAGATCAAAAGTTAGGAATTCCCGCTCGTTTGTTCACTTAACGTACCCGAGCCCAACTTCGGAAATTAATTCCGGGCACTCCGGGCCTCGGAATCAGGTGCCGTCTGAAACCGCGCTCTTGTAAAATTCTAAAGAAATTAAGAAAAAATTTCCCTTGATTTTTACGGGTCTTTACAGGATCCTTGGAACATGGCTGCCCAAGACATAGGTGAATCTTGAAGTTGTGGTCACTGGTCAGAAAAATGAGTATTTTCACGACAAACACTACAATTTAATGGAACTGGAGGAGATTGTGACTTACCTTGTTCTGGAGATAATTTCCATATAAGTGTATGAATCTCATCAATCATGTTATCCACCTTTATTTCTATATATGAATGGCATACCTCATGAACTCCTCGGGTTGGTGCAATAGCTCATGTACCAAATTGTTGTTCATTTTGATCCATGTTGGCTATTATGTCACAATCAGCGGAAGATGTTTTATAAACCAAGGCACCACTAGCTACTTCATCAATCATTCCATGATCCCTAGGGATAAGTCTCTCATTGAAGTATTGGATTAATATTTTTTCACTAATCTGGTGGTGGGGACAGCTTGAGCATAGTCGTTTGAATCTCTCCCAGTATTCATTAAGGGTCTCTTCTTGTGGCTGCCTAATAAAAAAAATTTATTTCCTAATTGATGTAGTTTGGTAGGAAGAATAGAACTTCACTAAAGAGAGTATGTTCAGGTAATTCCATCCACCAATTCTAGTAGGAAAATATTATATCCAATCTTTGGTTACACCCATAATGGATAATGGGAAGGCCCTAAACATAATTAAGTCCTCAGAAAAATTTTGGGGTTTCATGGTGGAGCACACTATGTGAAACTCCATATGTTCTTTATGAGGGTCCCAGCCAAGAAAACCAGGGAATTTGGGAAGTAGGTGGATGAGGCCTGATCTCAGCTTAGTGGTGGTTGCTTCATCAGGATATTGGATGTTTGTAGAATGATACTCTATATCTGGGGTAGTCAGTTCATTTAAGGTTATATTATTTTCCGCATTGTTCTCATGGATTTCATTGGGTTCAAATTTTTATTGGTTTATGAACACATAAGGTTCAATAAGGGGTTTCTTACTGTTACTTGATTGACCTTTTCTAGATTCCTTTATTAGTGTGTGATGTTCCTTTTCAATTTCTTGGTCATATTCAAGTAGTTTTTCTTTTTCTGATATTGTCATGCAAATAAGTGATGAAGTTAGTTTTTTTGTTATTTAATATGGATAAAGTAAAATAAGAAGGGTGAAAAGAGGATATATTGTTATAATTCAGAATTATAGAGAGAGATATAGAGAAGATGAATATTAATAGAGATATGGGGAGGAAGAACACACAAAAACAACAAAAATTAAGAAAAAACCCATAATTAAAACATTAAAATGGGGGTGGGGTATTTAAAGGAGTACTAATTATGAAGTAAAATTAATAAATAAAAGGGAATAAATAAATAAAATGATCTGGAATCCCCTGAAATGGCACCAATATTTTATAACAATATCTATCGTGTCAAATTAGATGTTTATTTTTAATTAGAATTTCTGCAGAATAGTAGAAAACCTAGGTCGTCTCTCGATGGAGACAAATATAATTAATTTAAAAATATGGTTTTTATTAATAAAGTATTAGGAGAATTGTGTTTTGTAAAACATTGGGGTTTTATGATTGAATATGAAAATAGAAAATGAAAGCAATAAATCAAAATTGAAATTAACAGAATTAATTAAGTTTGATCAACCCGCTGTACTATCAGGATGTTCATCCCTATTCGCTTAATGATATTGGGTTATGATATTTTAATCCATGGTTTAGAACATGTAGAACCATAATTTTACAGATTTTCTACTAGGATACCTCCTAAGGTTCATTTGAAAACAGAAAATGATTTTTCGGACACCGTAGATGATCAGGTTATTTGTGTTCGACTTCATAACCAAAACTCACCAAGGAAACACAAGAAGAAATCAATGTGCTATCAACGATTGTAGGTTATTTTTGTTGATACCATGATATAAATTTACATGGCCTTGATAGTTCATAGGTTATTTTGATTGACTAATATGAACCACACAAACACCCCAATTGAATGAGGGAGGGAAAAAGGATGAACAGTGTGTGAAACATCACATGAAAGGGTACCCCCAAACTTGATAATTTATGTTTTAGTATAACATACAAGTATATAATCAAATTAAATTAAAAATAGAGGATTCAATAAAACAACATACAACTTGGTATTAAAAATATTATTCAAAAAAATACAATTATGATGCTCGGAATTACATCATGTTCCTCACCGGTTGATCATGAGGGGTTTAGAACCCCATGGGAGGGGAGGAAGAAGAATATGTTGAATTGGAACATAAAATTTCCTCCAGAACATATAATGATGTTGAGAAGCCTTTTGGGGGACTCCACTATTGAATCACAATGCCTCATGACCATACACTCAAATGGTGAGATCGAGGTGCAATTTTATAGGAAAATTCGTAGGTGGTTGAAGGCACAGAAATTTCTCCAAGCCACTTGTACCACACGTTTCAGCCGATAAAGAATAAAATATCCATTTTTAAAAATCTGGAATGTTGTCTCCATATATCCAGACTATCTTTTCCGAATTTTTTCCATCAACTGGACAGGTGGATCCAATGATATGGTCATATTATAGAATACCACTTTTGACTTCTCACGAATTCGGTGTTATGGAATGATCAGGTTCGTTGGGCCCCTTGATGGCATATTTGGTCTTGGGATCCTTAATATGATATGTAGCACATTACTACTTGGACAATCCCACCAAATGAATTCCAATTTTTATGCACAAAATATTCTAAATAGGCACAATAGTGGACAAGTCTTCATGGATCTTGTAATTTAGGCCCATTTTCCTTCCACTTCATCACGGGCACTCCAAATTAAATATTCCTACATTGAAATCATCAAAACAAGTAACATTGAACATTTTAATAGTGATAAATACAAAATAATGGAATCAAACATGATGGTTAATAATTTAATCTTATTAAAATTTTCAAAACAAAATAAGTTTATCACAGTGGTGTAAGGGTGAAAATGAAACAGTGAATCTTTGAATGATCATTAATATAGGACAATAACCCTGAGATATTCTATAATATTGTGAATAGAAATGTGGTGGAACACACACTCATTAGATTTTCTTGTCTATAGCTATTGAGTGAGGTGTCGGATCAGCTAGTCGCACTGCAGATATGCTTTGTGGATAAAGATGGAGCATCTTACCTCTAGTCTAAGACCATCACTCCCCCAATTCGTCAGTGGATTTGGGAGGCACTACTTCGGACGTTCACTGTGATGCCTGGTGTGCTCCGATATCTTCAGGACAATATCCTGATAGATTTTCTTAAGGTGGGGAGCACTTCATCCTCTTTAGAGGACAAACCATGTTTCCAGTGATGCTTCTAGAGGAGTTTTCAAGGGAGAACCGTACATCCTCTTTAACGGTACATCCTAGATATGCAAAAAATTACAAGGATCTATGGGATCAGTAATAGTGGCAATGGTTGAAGGAAGTAGTGGTAGAGTTTGTATTACGATGCCTCACATGTTATCAGGTGATGAATGCACAGAACTGACAGAGGTCTTATGCTAATATGAGGCAGTGACCTTTGGAGTTCGAGGTGGGAGACCATGGAATACCGCTTGAAACTTCCACTAATATTGGTGAGGGAGCACTACGTCATCCACGTATCCCAGCTGAGGAGATATATTCACGACCCATCTCACTTAATCGAATATGGTGTGCTGGTTTCTGATGATTTTGTGATGTTCATGGAGTTTCCAGAAGAGATTTACGATCGACATGAGAGGGTCATTCGTGGGTGGTTAATACCTCTAGTGCTCATTCATTGGCAGCACGATAACCTCTAAGGGAGAACATAGGAGAAAGAGGCTTATATTTGGGCTCAGTACCCCCTTTTGTTTTCTTTGTCTATATTGTGGCTTTCAGGGATGAAAATCCAAAAGGTCGGGAGAATGTAATGACCCAGATTTTCTATGTAAATTTTGGGAGATTATATGGATTTATTACGAGTATTAGAAGATTGAAGGTGCATGATTCCAATGCCCGGTGTGCCTCTAATGAATTATTGAACTCTTTTTATGGTATGTTCAAGAAAATATGTGAGCGACATTTTCTTACTTTTGAACCAGTGCTCAGATTAAAAATCTAAGGGCACTGTTGAATCTGAAACACTGAGATTCGCTTATGGGAGGCTTCACATTGACCATTGTCGGTCTAGAGAAAACGTTTTGTTTTGGGACTTATAAATAAATAATAAAAATAACTTTGTTAATTTTTATTTTTCTTTATTCTACTTCAACGGACAAGCATCAATGTGGGACCAGTAGCGTGTGAAGACAATAAATTCATTAGCCTTTCAGTCTTAAGTAATTACATCATTATACAATTTGGATGGTTCCTAATTAATAATACCACATTAATTCCCATTTTCGTTACTTACTCTACCCCTCTCATATTTATATAGAGCTTGAAGAGAAGAGTCGGCACTTCTTATCCAAAAAAAGGAGTGTTGAAAATGTGCCAATACACTAAAACCTTGGAGGACGGATCGAGTTCCAGTGAGCGGTGACACCAAAACCCAGAACCGACGATTGATGATCGAGCAACGTCATTGGGGGATAGCTGTGTGGATGACCAAAATTGGCCCAATTCCATAAACAAGTGAATTTCTCCATCATTCTTGAAGTAGGGGTTTGATCCTTTTAAAAATTCAAGTGATTTTCATGAACCCTTTAATCCTCCCTCAGGATTAGGATATAGCGTGGGGGTTGTGGGCCTAACGTACCTTCCCCGATCCCACTGCTATGGTGCAACCCTTGCACCCACTATAGAAGATCACCCTCATGGTAGCACCAAATAGCAATGAAGGAGGGGTCGTGATGACGCATGATGTAAGGAAAGGCCATGGCACCAAGTCGTGTTAGTCAATGGAGCAGCCGGCACCAGTCGGCCACAAAGGAGGTCCAGCACACCATCGTGTTCCGCGAATGAGAGAAGGGATATTTCTCATCAGACGCGGTGGTCATAAGAGGTAGTAGACACATTGGTCAGCCTCATATGGGGTGGCAGCGTGACCAGCGCACCGTAGCCACGCTGAGGGCCGCAGCAGAAGCTGTGGCAGAGGTAGAACACGCGCTTACCATGTGGCTTCCATGGAATCTGGGAAGCTCCCATGTGGCGTTGCCATTTCACAAATCCGAATGACCTCTAGGCCATTTGGGATAACCGGGAAAATGCTCCCCACATGCCGGCTCGGGCGGACCACGAGCCTCGCCTCACGCGACCGGGCCACCTAACCAGTGGGTCGCCATCCAGTGCGCCATCGCCCAGCGGTCTGGGCCTCCCCCTTGTGGGTCAGGCTTCCCCATAGTGGGTCAGGCCAACCCCTTCTAGGTTGGGTCATCATGTTATGCTCCGGACACCCCCTTGGGGGCTGTGCAGTACCCTCCATTTCGGGCCAAGCCGACCACGACCCAACGGGCTGATCCTTCCATGGCCCGGCCCAGCCGGGTCAGACTCAGATCGGGTCAGTTTGATTGGGTCAGACCGGACCTAGGCCCAAATGGTCCCAGAAATACATAAGGCCAAATCCTGAGAATCAGAAGTCCGTATGAAAAACTATCTGCAACGTTGGGAGATGTGGAGTGAAATAGTACTTTTATTACACTCAAAATTAGTTTTGGATATAATTGGAGTATGACTGTGTTGGAGAAAACCAGAATCCAACTAGGACCTCAGAACTAAAATGCTTATAACTCACAGACTGGGCTCCGACTGATGTACCATCTGTCGCGTGGGAACACATATGAATTGGTGGGGATTTTGGTTACTCCTTTGTGGTGCTTAGTGGTAGTTGAGGTATGACCGATATCTAGAGGGTCATATTCTATGGATTTCGTATGGAATCTCAATTTTTTATTACATAACATTTCATTAGATTTTACAAATAGAGGATAATTAAAGTCTAGTGTCTGAGAAATAAGGAACATAATACATTAAAAAAAACATAAAAATTTATTCTAATCCACTTGAACGGCTTCATAATAAATTCATACTCAGTAAAATTATGGAATCTCATAACCTGGAGGCATTCAATTTAAAGAAAGGGAGAGCATAAGGCCTAGTAAGGGTAAACAAGGTAATCATTTTACTTGTGACATCAATAAGAACTTGAATAAAAACATATGGACATGAGAAATAGAAGTATAGGAATATCATAATAAAAAGTAAATGAATAATAATGTGAATATTTGGAGACAACATTTCATTTTTACATTCATGAACATATAACCATGGTTTATCCCTGAGGTGTCATAAAATTTACAAAGGTTATTCACAAAGGAATCATGAAACATGTCATCTCTAGAGATTAATTCTTTACCCAATTCATTAAAGCGCTATCAGGGAGCACCCTTAATATGCAATTATTGTCATGTCTTCCACATATATCATAAGAAAAAATTACATAAATAACCCATATAGAATAAAATAAATGGGTTTCATTTAAAAATCGTGACATTTTAAAAGTTATTAAAAATAAGATCATTATATCATTTATAACCCCTTGAAAGGGAGTGAGGGTTATATGTAAATTGATTACAAAATAATATATAACCATTATATATATATTTGAACAGCCATAGAAATGAAATAGGTCTGGTTATTAACATAAATAAACAAGATAATTTCTTGATAGAATGAGATAGGAATTTTGAGGTGAAATATCTACAGCACAATGACTATAAAATATGGTTTTAGAAAATAATAAAAAGAGAGGGTACAAGGGTAACCCACTCATAAATAAATCATATAACAATATAAATACAGAATAACATGGAGGTAAAAACATGGTATGGATATTTGAATGACATACCACAATAAAAGAAACTTAAAAGGTAGAAGAAGATGCGATTTTTTACGAGAAATTTGCCAGCCTAATGACATCAATTAAAATATAAGAATACTAATTGATGAGAGAAGAAAGGGTATCTCATAATTTGGACATGAAATTTATAGTAATAAGAACATATAAGAACATACCCTCAACATAATGTGAAGGAAAATATAAGACACAACATAAAAGAAGTTATGACTTAAAAGAGGAGGGTGAAAAGGATCACTTACCTTGATGAGTAAATTCAAATGCATGAAGGTTGGGACCTTGGGAGGCTCGAGGGAACCTTGGAAGGACTCCTTGGGAGTTAAGGAGACCATAAATTTGTTGAGGAGATTTTGGAATGAAATGAATGAGGGAAATGGCTTGGTATTTACAGGGAAAGCGTGTGAATAAAATAATAATTTCAATGGGACTCCTCATTGGTGGTATTTGCAAAACCATGGGCTTGCCCATGGTATTGGCCACTTAGGACACATAATAGCATATATCACTTTTAATAAGTCTACCAGAAATCTTATATCATTATGACATCATTAATGATTTCATTAAACACCCTAAACATGTAAATGCATTTTTATTATTCACCGATAATTCAACTATTTCAGAAAAAACCCAAAAATTCATCCTAACCTAATATCGTTGCTCTGAAATAAAAAATGAATTCCATTTTATGAAAATAATTTTATAAATATTTTTAATATAATTTTTAAATAAAATCATTATTTATTCCAAAAATACTACTTTAAAACTATAACTCATTTTGTAATAGCATTAAAAAGTAATCAAGGTCCCATAAAAATTTCATATACCCATTATAAAATAAAGTATCAATTTAGGATTCAATTTTATGAAAATTAATTTCCATTTTAAATTATTAAATTAATTATAAAATTGTAAATAAAATATTTATGGCATAAAAAATACCAAAACTTAAACTATGATCATTTTTTCCCTTTTAAGATATCTAAAATATATTTATCCATTCATGGGTGAGGTTTCTATTCATTGCGTCAAATTTCAATTCATTACTATTAATTAGTATTCATAAGGGTATGTTACTTTTCCTATTTTACTATTCACTAAAAACCAAGTGGATTTTATTAGACTCTAAATTTCTCACTGATGAAAACTGTAGAAGGCCCTTTTTTGAAAATCATTTCACATTAATAATTATTTAATGAATACAAAAATATTTTGAAATACACTTTTTTCTTAAATTCATCAGTAATACACCTCTTATATTTATCCGGATATTTCAAATTCACAAAAATTTCCATTAAAAGAAATAACAATTTTATTTATATAAAAGGATTACACCAAGTATGTAAGGTATCGTTATATAGCCCCTTATAACAAAAGAATAGGACCTACGTTTAAGGTGTGTTATGGTGATAGAATCTTGGGGTGGCTCAGACAACATTGTCCGAGTAGTGATTTCTATTAGCTTGAACATTTCCATTAGGTGATTTTGTTCAAGATTCATACATTGGAGTTTGGCTTGGGCTAGGTCTATATAAAATCCCAATGATGCTACCTTTTTTCCAAGCTCCGACAGATGGGCTTTATATGGCACGAGTCTATTTGCTGGGACCATTCAATCTTCATTCTGTATTTATTAACCAAGATAACTTTATTTATAAAAACAGAATGTTATGATTATAGTTTCCCGCAGTCATATTGACCAACCATCATATAACAGTCAAAAAACCACTATCACATTTTAATTATAACCACTTCATTAATTAATGTAAATAGTTTTGTTGAGTATAAAATAAAATATCACTAAATATTAGGAAACAAATATAATTTAAAAAGGTCAGGTCATTACATTCTTCCCCCCTTAAGAAATCTTATCCCCTCATACCCTCTGAGGGGAAAGCATGTGGATACTTGTATCTCATATACTCCTCTGGTTCCCACGTGGCATCTTCACATTTTTGGTTCCTCCAAAACACCTTAATAAGGTGGGTAGTCTTGTTGCATAGAACCTTTTCTCTACGATTCATGATCTCAACCAGCTTCTCCTCATAAGAGATATCATGTTATAGTTGCACCACCACTAGATTTAGTACATGTGATGTGTCAGGTGTATACTTCCTCAAGAGGGATACGTAGAAGTTATCCTGAATTTGGTCTAGATTTGGTGGAAGTGAAAGCCAATAGGCAACTTCTCCCACACAATCAAGGATTCCATAGGGGCCGATGTACCTAGGGATGATCTCCCCTTTCTTTACAATCCTCATGACTCTCTTACAAGGTGAAATCCTAAGAAAGACTTTGTCACCAACATCAAACTCCATGTCCTTTCGACAGTATTCGTCATAGCTCATTTGCCATATCTGAGAAGCCTTAATGTTTTGTTTGATGGTATGGACCTTTTCTATTATCTCTTGCACAAGATCAGGCCCAAGAAGGTTTCCCTCACCAGCTTCATCCAAACAAGTTCGATTTCTACAAAGCATCCCATATAGAGCTTCATATGGTGCCATTTGAATGCTCGAGTGGAAGATGTTGTTTTAAGAGAACTCAGTAAATAGAAATGTTGATACAATCTACCTTTAAATTCAATTAATCATGTTCTTAGCATGTCCTCTAGTGTTTGAATAGTCCTTTTACATTGGCTATCAGTTTGGGGGTGATAGGCCATACTGAAATTCAATTCAGTGCTCAGAGATTGTTAACGACTACTCCAAAATTTTGATATGAATCTTGGATCATGATCTTATACGATAGAAAGTGGAACTCCATGCAGCCTTACCACTTCCTTCACATAAATCCTGGCTAGTTAATCAAGAGAGAAATCTTCCCGAATAGAGATAAAATTGGCAGTCTTGGTGAGACGGTCCACAATAACCCATATCACATTATTTCCTTTGGAAGTTCTTGGGAGACCAGTGACAATGTCCATAGTGATATTGTCCAAATTCAATGCTGGTATGGCTAGTGGTTGCAATACCCCTTTAGTAATTTTTCGCTCTTCCTTAACTTTTTGACATACCAGGCACCTTGATGTGTAGTCAGCAATATCCCTTTTCATATTATCCCACCAATAATGACCAAGAAGGTCCCCATACATTTTTTTGCTACCAGAATGTATAGAGAGAGTCGATCTATGAGATTCATCCATTATCTCCTTCGTTATTTCCAGAATAGATTGAATACATAGTCTTATATGAAATTTCAGTACCCCTTCTTGATCAGTATTGAACTTTGGAAACTTCCCATATTTTATATCCACAAACATCTTCTGTAACAAAGTATCTTCTTTTTTATCTTTCTTGATCTTCTCTATTAGTGATGATTGAGAAATTATTTGGTTTAGGGTTGATTCTGTCCCTTCCTTAATAATTCCCATGTCCAAATTTACTACGTCATTGATCAAAGGATCTCTTTGAATCCTCATCATGGAAAGAACAACTGGGTATTTCCTACTTAATGCATCAGCAAATTTGTTTGCTCTTACAGGATGATAATGAATTGATCAATCATAGCCTTTAAGATGTTCCAACCATCTCCTTTGTCTCATGTTAAATTCCCTTTGTGTGAAAATATACTTCAAACATTGATGGTCGGTGTATATATCACATTTATCCCCATAATAGTAGTGCATCCATATGTTCAGAGCAAAAACGACCACAACCAGCTCTAGATCATGTGTAGGATAATTTTTCTCATGAGTCTTCAACTATCTAGATGCATAATCAATGACCTTGTAATATTTCATGAGGACGCACCCAAGACCTTTCATAGATTCCTCGTTAAAATTAACGAATCCTTCTCCACATGAGGGCAGTGTTAACAAAGGTATAGTAACCAATCTCTTCTTCTGCTCTTGGAAATGGTCCTCACCCTCTTTTTTCCAGATAAACTTGACCCTTCTTTGAGTTAACTAGGTTAATGGTTTATATGGTCCTGAAACGGATTTCACATACCTCCTAAAATATCCTTCTAATCCAAGGAAACTATAAATCTTAGTTATTGTTGTAGGATGACGCCACTCCTCTACAACTTTTTTCTTTGCAGGGTCAACTGTGATTTCTTCATTAATAACAATGTTCCCCAAGAAAGGAACTTGTTTTAACCATAATTCACATTTACTAAGCTATCCAAAAAGTCTCTCCTTCCATAGAGATTTCAAAAGAACCCATAGATGATCCTAATGATCCTAAAGACTTTTGAAATATATCAAAACATCATCAATAAAATCTACCACAAAGTTATCAAGGTAGTCTTTAAAGACTCTATTCATCAAATCCATAAAAATAAAAGGTGCATTTTTCAGTCCAAAAGGCATAACAAAAAACTAATAATGCTCATATCATGATAGGATGGTTGTTTTTGGAATATCTATTTTCTTCAACCTCAATAGATGAAATCCAAATCGAAGATATATCTAAGAGAATAATTTAGCCCCACAAAGTTGGTCAAATAAGTCATCAATTCATGGAAAGGGGTATTTGTTCTTTACATTGATTCCGTTAAATTCCCTATATTCAATGCATATACACATCAATCCATCATTCTTCTTCACAAAGAGAATAGGTTCTCCCCAAGGAGACACACTCAGTCAGATAAACCCTTTCTCCAAAAGATCATGGAGTTGTTTCTTTAATTCCTCTAGCTCCATATTTTCCATCCTAAACGAGGTATTTGATATTGGATGAGATCCAGGTATGTGTTCAATGGAGAAATCTACCTATCTTTCTAGGGGAGGTCCAAGCAACTCCTCAGGAAATACGTCAATGTATTCCTAGACGATGGGTACATTTTCTCTCCTAAATCTCTCATTTCCTTCTTCTTATTCACCGATAAACTCTATAAAGAAGGATATAAGAGATTCTTCTAGACCAAGATCTGGTTGAGATATCTCTCCTTGGAAGATAACTGTAGGTTTTTAATTCAAGACTACCGATATTTCCTTACTTCTGCGTTTGATCATAGCATTATACTTTGAGATCCAGTTAATCCCATGTATAATGTCGAATTCTAGCATGGGAATGACTACTAGATTTGAGATAATTTTGTGCTCAAAAAAGTAAATACATGAGTTTCTAAACAGAGATGATGCTTGGATAATCCCACCAGGAGTCTTAGATGATAACTATACTTTTATCATGTTGGGGTTGGATGTAAATTCTTTTCAAACTTGGAGGAAATAGAGGAATGCGTAGAACTAGAATCAAACAATGTACTTTATACCTTTGAGATAACAAAAAGAGTACCTGCTACCACCTCATTTGGAGCTTCAACTTCCGTTGTCGTGATAGCAAAAGCACGACCTTTTTCCCTTGGCCTTTACTGAGGTTAATGGTGGTTCCCATCTACTACCATCGTATTTGGACAATGATTGGAAAAGTGAGCAATTTTTTCACACATAAATCACTGGATATCAGCTAGGGATTGCACTATCTTCCACTTTTCATTAGTGTTTGGATGTTGATTTTTCACCGCACTATGACAATTCCTCACAATATTGACATCTCCTCCACACATTTAGCTTTTCCCGCCCCCGAGAAGGCAGTTCCCCAAATGATTCTTCACACATTTATTACATGTGGTATGTTACACTTGCATGCCTCCTCTCCCCCGATCAAAGGTCCTCCCTAAGCTGGGCTCAATCGATCTCTTTTTTTTTTTTGATTTATGAGACCATTGCGTCTCACCAATCTTCAGTTCGACTTTCATTGCACTCTGCACTGTTCCCTATAGCTATCATAGTCTCGGTTGGATAGATTCATCCATAGATGAGGTCTCAGTACACCATAGAATCTATCAACTTTCCCATTTGTATTCATGAAAAATATAGAGGTATATCGTTAAAGTCAGGTGAAGTTCATCTCATAGATTCCGATAGATTTGTTCTCCTACTATATCAGCTCGATAAACTCCTTCTCCATTCTTGTTCTCATGGAATGAGGGAAATACTTACTGAAAAAGATCCCTTTGAACTATTACCACTCCAAAACTTCAACTTCCACTATATTCCTTGTGTTTTTAATCAGTTCCCACCACTGATAAGCTTCCCCATCTATGTGATAGATGGACAGGGTGACCTTCTATTTCTATGAACATCAAAGCACAGAAAAGATCTTTTTGATGGAGCTGATCCACTACTCAGCAATCAATGGGTCAGTCGATCCATCGAAGGTTGGTGGTCGTTGAAGCATAATGGACTCAACAAAATGTTTTTCCCTTCATTATGAGATTAGTATCTTAGCTTGATTCATGTTATTTCCCATAACATGAGGCATTTGGTTCATCATTCGCATGAATGTTTCCATTCCGGATTACATTGGAGGGTCTTCCGCGCATGGTCCATTGTGGTCATTGTTTGCACGATTCCTCCTATTTCCCTCTATTTTCTAAAAGAATAAAACCATAGTAAAAAACTTATTTCATTTACAAATCATTTAACTATAAAGGATTTTATGTCTTAAAACATCATATTTAAACAATTAAATTTAACTATAATTCCTTGATAATGATTTATAAAAAGATTGTGATTAACTAATCATATCCCCTAAGATTGTCATAACCAATAGTGGAAAAAGGCCTGTTGTTGTTCACCAGTTCCCATTCGAGTCTATCTCAAAACGTTGTTTTTGGGTTTGACCCCTACGTACATCTGTGCCAGAGCCTCCTCTACCTACTCGTATCTAGACAGGGATGTATTTGTTTGATAAACCATTAACTCAATATTCACCAAAATACCAAGAATATTTTATTATATTTAAAATTTTTATAGGATTCTTACTAAATATTTCATAACCTAATTTCCATAAATAACTAAACTATACTTTGACACCAACTATTACTTCCCGCCTTTTTATTACTAAACTATTCATTACATTTTACAAACATAGGATCTTTAATGTCTAGTTTCTTGGAAATCATGAACATAATACACGGAAAACAACAAAAAAAATCTTCTATTCCACTTTTACGGCTTCATCATAAGTTCATACTATGAAGCATTACTGCATCTCATAACCTAGTGACAATAAATTAATGGAAAGGGTGATCATAATTCCTTGTAAGGGTAGACAAGGGACTCACTTTACATGTGACATCGATAAGAACTTGAATTAAAACATAAGGACATGAGAAATGGATGTATATGCAAATCATAATAAAAATAACTTGAATAATAACATTAATATGTGGATAAAACATTTCATTTTTACATTCATGAACATATCACCAAGTTTTATCCCCGAGGTGTCATAAAAATTATAATGGTTATTCACCAAGGTATCTTGAATCTTGTCATCTATAGAGATTAATTTTTTACACAATGCATTGGAGCGCTATCAGGGTGTACCCATAAATTGTATTTATTTTCATGTGTTCCACATATATCATAAGCATCCAATACATAAATAACCCATATAGAGTAAAATAAATGGGTTTCATTTCAAGATCGTGATGTTTTAAATTTTCTTAAAAATATGATCATTATATCATTTATAACCCATGGAAAGGGAGTGAGGGTTTTATTTATTTCCATTCTAGAAACAAAATATCTCATTTATATATTTATGAACACCCATAGAAATGTAATAGGTCTGGGTATTCACATAAACAAACAAGATAATTTCTTGAGAGAAAGAGGTAGAAATTTTGAGGCGAAATTTCTACAGCATAACGACTATATAACATGGTTTTAGAAAATAATAAAAAGAGAGGGTACATGGGTAACCCACTCAAAAATAAATCACTTAAATATATAAATATAGAATCACATGGTGGTAAAAACCGTTATGTATATTTTAATGACATACCACAAAAAAAGTAAACTTGAATGGTATGAGAATATGCGAGTTCTTTTATGAGAAATTCGGCAGCCTAACAACATCACATAGAATTTTAGAGAAAAATTTATGTGAGAAGAAAGGGTCTCTCATCATTTTTACAAGAGAAGGACAGTAATAAGAACATATAATATCATACCATCAAAATAAATAGATGGAAAATATAAGAGCCAACATTAAAGAAGTCATGACTTAAAAGGGGAGGGTGAATGGATCCCTTACCTTGATGAGTAACATCGAATGTATGATGGTCAGGACCTTTGGAGGCTAGAGGGGACCCTGGGAGAACTTTTTGGGAGGTATGGGGACCAGAAATTTGTTGAGGATGATTTTGGGATGAAATGAATGTGGGACATCTCTTGTTATTTATAATGAATGTGAGTGAATAAATTATTAATTTCCAAGGGATACCTCATTGTTGGTATTTACAAAACCATGAGCTTTCCAATGGTATTTTCCCCTGGTATTTGCCACTTTGGACACCTCATAGAATATCTCACTATTAATAAGTCTACAAGAAAGCTTACATCATTATTATATCATTAATAATGTCATTAAACACCCGAAACTCAAAACTTCATTTTTACTATTCACTGATAATTCAATTATTTTAGAAAAAACCCAAAAAATCATCTAACCTATATTCTATGCTCTGAAATAAAAAATGAATTCCATTTTCTGAAAATAAATTTCTAAATATTTTTAATTTAATTTTTAAATAAAATCATTATTTATTCCAATAATACAAATTTTAAACTATAACTTTTTTTGTGACACCTTACAAAAGTAATCAAGGTCCCATATAAATTTCATATACACCATAAGACAATAAAGTAAAAATTTATGATTAAATTTTATGAAAATAAATTTCCATTTAAAATTATTAAATTAATTATAAAATTGTAAATAAAATATTAATGGCATACAAAAATACCAAAACTCAAACTATGATCAATTTTTCACATTTAAGAAGTCTAAAATGTATTTACACATTCATGGGTGATGTTTCAATTTTTTCGTTCAAATTAGTATTCATTACAATTCACAAGGGTATGTTACTATTCCTATTTTTCTATTCACTAATAACCAAGTTGATCATATTAGACTGTAAATTTTTCACTGATCACAACTGTAGAAGTCCTTCTTTTGAAAATTATTTCAAATTATTATTTATTTGATAAATACAAAAATATTTTAAAATAAACTTTTTTCTAAATTCATCAATAATACACAACGAATATTTATCCAGATATTTGAAATTCACAAACTTTTCTATAATGAGAAAAAAAAAATTTATTTATATAAAAAGATTACACCAAGTGGCTAACGTCTTGTTACATATCCCCTTATAACAACATCATTGGACCTAAGTGTAATGTGTGCTATGGTGATAGAATCTTGAGGTTTCTCAGACAATATTGCCCGAGTAGTGATTTCTATTTGCTTGAACTTCTCCCTTAGGTTATTCCATTCAAGATTCATACGTTGAAGTTCATCTTGGACATGGCCCAGAGAAAAGCCCAGTGATGCTACCTCCTTCCCAAGCTCCGAAAGATGGGCTTCATATGGATTGAGTCTACTAGATGAGGCAATTCAATCTTCTTTCTGTATTAATTAACCAAGATAACCATATTTATAAAAACACAACGTTAATATTATAGTTTCCAATAGTCATATCGACATATGGTCATATAACAGTCAAAACGTAACGGTTACATTATAATTATACCCAATTCATTAATTAAAGGATATATTTTGGTTGAGTATAAAATAAAATAACACAATAAAATTTGGAAACAAATATAATTTAAAAAGTTCAGGTCAATACAACTTGAGCACACCGGGTGTGAGAAATCCAGTGGCTGGCTATAATGTGAAGAAGGATCATTGATCCTATGCGGGTCAGTATCTATCGATCTTGTATGGTTCAGTTTCTATTAGATCCTATATGGTTTAGCTCTCAGCGATCCTGTGTGGGGCAGCACATACCAATCCTCTATGGGTTAGATCCTGTGATGTTCAGTGGGGGTTAGTACCTAACAATCCTGTGTGGATCAGATTTCCTGTGGGTCAGTGGGGGTTAGTACCTACAGATCATGTGTGGGTCAATAGAAGTGACTCTTTATAGAATAAGATGATCAAGCTTATGACTAATCATATGTACAAGTGTACATAATTTATACCTGGTGTGTGCTGAGTATTTAACATTCACGATGTTAACTTCGGGGTGTTATGTGTGGTACATCTACCTTCCTGGTGTTACCTTTGAGGTAATTCTATCTTCTTGGTGTTAACTATTTGGTACTTCTAACTTCGTGGTGTTACCTATGTGGTACATCTACCTTTGTGGTGTTACCTGTGTGGTATATCTATCTTCGTGTTGTTACCTGTGTGGTAGATCTATCTTCGTGATGTTAGATGTGTGGAACTTTTACCTTCGTGCTGTAACTTTCATGGTGTTCCCTGTGTGGTACGTATATCTTCAAGGAGTTACCAATTTGTTACATCTTCCTTTGGGTGTTATCTTCATGGTGTTACATGTGGTGTACTTATACCTTCATGGGGTTGTTTTCATTGTGATACCTATATGGTACTTGTAACATTTGTGTGTTACCTGTGTAGTACTTCTACCTTCATGGTGCTACCTATGTGGTACTTCTATCTTCATTGTGTTACCATTGTGGTACTTCTAACTTCGTGGTTTTGCCTTTATGATACTTCTATCTATGTGGTGTTACTTGTGTGGTAATTCTACCTTCATGGTGTTTTCTTTGTGATGTTACCCATGTGGTACTTCTAACTTAGTGGTGTTATCGTCGTGGGGATACACATGTGGTACTTCTATCTTTGTGGTGTTTCCTATGTGGTAATTCTACATATAAGGTGTTACATTCTTAGCATTACATTCGTGTTTTTAACTCCGTTCTTTTACCTAGGTGGTACTTCTCTCTTCATGTGTTACATATGTGGTACATCTATTTACGTGGAGTTATATGTGTGGTACTTCAACCATCATGGTGTACTTTTGTGATATTCTTCCCTTGTGTATGGGATGAGTATAACTTGAAAACCTATGAATATTTATTGAAATATACCCATGTAGAGTTGATATCCATCTCTTTGTGCTTGAGATGCAAGTCTTGCTTTTTTGTTTTTCCATTGTGGACTCTGAGAGACCGACGAGGGTCTCAGGGACCCTACTGAGTATTGTTATACTCGCCCCTAAACGGTCTTCGCCTACACCTGGTTGTGAATTGTGCATACGAAGCACAATATTGATTGAGGTAGATAGAGGTAAAAATGGACTATTCTTAGTGGTGGACCATTTGGAGTGATGTGATGCAGTGACTACTGATCATGAGATGTACCTATCATTCATGGAGGATCATTATTGGGCGATCCATGAGTTGTTTTGTACTTTCTGTTGTATTTTAACTTCTCAGTTGTACATGTACTTTTTAGATGGGCTTGTATTCAGCCCCTTTACATTTAGTACACATTTACTACAATAGATTATTTTTTATTGCTTCTGATTTTTTTCTTGGACTGTGTGTTTATAAAGGTTAAAAAGGAAATGGATTCCCATTTTAGGGATACACCTTTCAGGTGTTAGTCACCAGCCCCTAGATTTTGGAAGGCGGGATTGGGGTAGTCACAACACATGCCCCAAGGGAAGAGTCATGACATTGAAAATCAAGGAAGAACATCAGGTATCCTTACCACTATTCATAAAACCATTAATGTGGATAATGACTATATAATAAGATCACATAGAGGATGAAAGGCTTCTTTTACATAAGGTCTCTAATAATCAATGTTCTATCAATATAAAAGATAATATCATCTAATATTCGTGATCAAATAAAATAGATATGAAATAACACTACATCAAGGATCATCTGGAAAAAATATTTCAATGATGAAATAATCAAAATCAATATAGATAGTAATAAAAGTTTTTAGTAAACCATGAAAATATAATTCATTTAAAATTATTTGGACAACGATAGGAGTTAAACCTCATTACTCTAATGGATAATTAATTTTTACCCCATCCCTTCTCTAAATTTTTATTTGAATATTTTTTAAAATGGTGGATAATGAAAAAGAATATACCATAATGATTGTTCCATTATGTATTTAAAAAATGTATTAATAAAGGTGTTCTTCTTTTTTAGATGATATATTTATACACACATCATCTATTAGGGATATATAATATAATAGGGGATCATGTATTTTGTTAAAGATACTAATATATAAAATTTTGATTCTCACTTTATTCTGTGTGAGTTTTTGAGATCTTGGAACTGTTTTAATAATTTCATTTATCAAATATATTGAAAATTGAGATTAATAATTTTTATTTAATTATTTTATAAAAAAAATAATTGTTAGTATACAATGGCATCACATTATAGGAAACTTTAAATTTTCAATTCTTATAATGTTGAACCCGATTAGTGAATAATATTATGTAAATAATTGTTTCTATAGAAAATATTTTTTCATAAAATATTTTACTTTATTCATATATTAATTTTCCTCATGTATGATTACAATTTTTTAATAATGATTCAGTTATATGTATAATAAATTTAACATTTATTTATATTCTCCTTTTCAATGAAATGTTAGAGAAGATTGTTGAATGCATGATGAGTGTTGGTAAATGTTTTTTATTTATGGATATTGTAGAGATCCATGTTTATAAAGTCATTGTTTATTATAAATATTTATCTAATAGGGATATGTTGATTTTATTGGGAAAATTATATTGATAATAGATATATTAATTTTATTTATTTGAGGGAATTTTATTCTAATACGTAAATAATATACAAACTCAAATGAAATAATTTTCATTTTAGGTTAATGGATTCCTGTGGTTTGAATGTGATTAATGAAATTCCAAAATATTTTGAAACGAATGTCAATATTTATTTTGAATTTATATGACTCATAATAAATATGGATATATTAATATATCTATAAAAATATTCTTTATTTATGTGAGCATTATATATATCATTTAGCCTGAAATATTAATGTAAAAATGAAACATTATAAGTCTTAGTTAATCATTGTAATATTGAGTTATAAAAGGGATAGAAATATCCTAAGTGAAATGTTAATATTTTAAAGAGAAATATGAATTCATAGCAATCAATTTAAAATCAATCATAATCATTTACTATAATATAATGATTCATCTTCTACTTTCTAAGAGTCATCGTAATACTGAATTTGAAAAAATGATAATGAAAGAAGAACTGTAAGGTTCATTTCAAAATTCTGCATGATTCATATAAACTGTATAAGTGTCATATAACGAAACAACCAGAGTCAAACTAATATACCTTATGATTCATTCGAGATTTTTTTGATTAATTTCTAGGTTACACAGTGAGATCTAGATATATAACATATCTAAGGTTTATAAATGTTTATATGGAAATTTCATATGAATTGTTTCTAGATAATTAGAAGAAATCTAGATATTTATCAAAAGATGATAAAAATAATATATTTGATTAAAAATATCATAATGTGGATATTTGAATTAGGATTTAATGAATAAGATGGGTTATTCCATAGAGTAACATACTATGTCCAGAAATATGGGAGTTAGTTATTAAAAAAGTACTCAATAATGATGTAATTCCAATAGATCGTCCCTGGTAACCAAGAATAAATTAACATAATGAAGAATCAATAATAAGAAAAATTGATTTGGATT
Organism: Viscum album; assembly: GCA_963277665.1. Classification (NCBI taxonomy): domain Eukaryota; kingdom Viridiplantae; phylum Streptophyta; class Magnoliopsida; order Santalales; family Viscaceae; genus Viscum; species Viscum album. The sequence continues at coordinate 1,884,527,886 of OY728136.1, forward strand.
CAGCAGCTGAAATGAAATTATATTTTTATATTTTTAGTTTGAAATTGGAATTTACATGATGGAAAATTGTTGCTTCTATAAAATATGTTATTTATAGTTTAGTATAAATATGATAAAAATATAATATGTTCTAAAAATAATATAAATATTTTATAAATTAGGGAAAAGGGAAAAAATAAATTAATATGCTTATGGCTACATATGTAAAACAAAGAGATTTATAAAAATCATCTTACATACAACAGGAATTGTGCCTTGTATTATTAAGGTCTCTCCAATGGTTTACTAACATTTTATAAAATTTTGATTGTGTGGGAACACAATAAACATTTGGTAGATTAATTTATAATGTGATTTCATGGTTTCAACAAACCCATTTATAATAAACATCAAACTTCTATTGTAATATATGATGTTATGTGAATATATATCATTTCAAGGATAATATATGTCATTTCTAGAGGTAAAGATCATAATAATTCTAATATACATATATTTTTATTCTTCAATGTGGTCATATTAATAACATTAATTTGAAGTGAAGATTTTTTCTATATAAAAAATTGGTGTAATTCAAATCAATGATTCACTACAATATAAGTCATTTTGCACATATCATAATGTTATTTTCATGATAAACCCCTTCTATAATGGATAAATTGAGACTATGTCCCTATTTTGGTGTACATTCCAAAACAAAGAAGATAAAAGGATTACTCATCACACATATTAACTTATTTTTTATTTTATAGGTCACTTTTTGATTTAATTATTTTTTTAAAAGAATCCTAGAAACATTTCCCATTTTATATATTTATTCTTACCATAAAAAGACATAGACCTAGTTAAATATTATTTTATAAATTATATGATTATGATGGTATATTTCTGGAATATGAATCATAAAATGATAAAAAAATACAGAATCCCATTCATATAATTTATAGTTGTGTTGGTGATTCATCTATAATTTATACATATATTGGAAAGAACTATATAAATAAAATCTATCCAAAGAGATGATATGGGTAGACATCATAGTTGAATGTCATATTAGATGACATGAATGTTTTATGGGGTATGCTCCACATGATGACAAACCTTCATTCAATGGAACATAACACTAGAAAATATAGGTATACATGGAACTAAATCCTCTTAAGAAAACATTAATAGATTTCAAATGATTAAGGCCCTCCGGTAAGACATATTTTATTTGTTAATGTATAAGTAACCCAAAGAAGGTGTAATCGTTATATATGATTTTCAGTTTTCTAGGAAGTATTAAAAGATATGTTGGAGTTTAAGGTCATCCTGATCGAATTATGGGTAATGAAGATCTTGTTTACCTCTACAATGAAATATGATAACTTTTATATTTAAATATTAAATTTAGTTTACTATGTGTTTGATTTTTTGTCAGCCAAATTATAGAGAGTATGAATATGTTTGATTTGGTGTTCACCAAGTAAATTTTTAACAGAGTCATTTTTCTTACCTGGGGTGTGAAACATTCCTTAAAGGAGTCATAAAATATAGCTTATGATGAAAAAGGTTTTTTACATGGACATTATTTTTATAGTAAATAGATAGGGGTAGATAGGGATATTAAGATTTATGGTCTAGACACATAATTAAAGGGATATTTTTTGATTATTAGTGCGTCTAATTGGGAGTTAAAATATTTAATCATTAATAATCTATATATATAAGTGATAAAGATGATTGAATAATATTATAGGAGGGCTCTACCATGTGTGTTGGGAGACAACACTATTGTAATTACTGAAAATATGTGAAGATGTGTCCATGAAATAAGAGAATCAGAATGGAGCTATAGCATGATACTATATAACTATGTTCCTAAATAATAAATAATATGCTAAAATCATTATGTATTTGTTGTAGATTTTTTAATGGATTTTTTGTTGTTTTAAAAAAAATTTAATCAAATGAATCATATTTCATCAATTCAATGATTAAAATCATGAAAATATAAATTTCACTGAATTGTATAACATTGGTGATATAGACCCATGATAAAAAGGTATTTCAACAAGTGGAAGTGTTAATAACTTTATAGATATGAAGATATAGTATTTTTCTATGTATATAACATTAGTATTTTTTCAATCAATACCCAATTCTGAAAGAACATATGAAAATGGACAATTAGTTGATTACTATTCTAATAGTTATCAATGTTACAAATCATCAAATGTGGAATACGTGTGAAAGGGTTATGATAACAATTATTTTGTTCATGTAATTTTGGAGAACCATTCAGTTTCAGGATGTTTTTTTTAATTTATATTTTGTGGATAATAGTAAACCATAATAGAACTTATGTTTAATAGAATTCTAAATTTTTTTTACTATCATAATATTACCTAAATAGATGTTTCGTTAATGATACTATTGGAAATATCTATAACATAATAATAAATAATGTTAATTTTAAATCATAAAAAATCATTCTAATGGAATAATTTATTCCTAGAATACATATTCTAGATCATTCGAGAATGATGATATACTACTAGAGAGAATTCCTGATTTCATGTATGAAAGATATATCTCTACAGAACAATTAGAACTTACTTATACATAGTATAATATAGAGAATGTGAAGAATTTATTTAATATGTTGGTCACCATGTTTGTCTTTCATCAAAAATAAATAATTTAGTGGAATTATTTAGTTTCCTTTATAGGGAAGAGTGACATTACCACAAATCAGGGTAATTGGACTTTGTGGGCCTCTCTAGACACTAAATGTGATTTATTAGATTTTGGTGAAACATAAAAATATTTTTTCATTCTATTTGTCTGTATCCAAGTATGGATTAACTATGAAAATCTTGTGTCCAATGGTTACACTTTTATAATCTCCAAAAGGACATAAATCATACATAGAATATGATTTAGTGAATTAACTCTAAAAAGAACAATATATTAATAGAAAACCATTGACTTGATAATCATGTGAATATGATAAAATTGACCCCACTAGTCATGGGATTGAGAGCATTATAATGTAGTAATAGAAAATTATTTATGAGAAATAAATTGTTAATGAAATATTATACACCAATTCACCACCACCCCTACCTAGGCTTCATCAAATAAAATCATCTTTTGTAACTAATAATTGGTATCATGGGATACAATTTTCTTAATTTTTAATCATTATTATTTAATTTCTATTTTATGTATTTATATTAACATCTAAAAATATTTTGGAAACATTGTTAATTGATGGATTTTAAAGATTTTGAAAATCAAAAATGCAATTACATCTAATAGAATTGAGTTTTTTGATAGTGAGATTCATATAAAAAATTCAGGATCCTATTGAATGAATGTTTTGATTTATTCAGATTAATTATATAATAATTCATTTTATGACGTTATAGGAATAGTTGAGGTTCGCAATTTCCCATGTGAATATTGATAAATAGATGACGATTAAACACTATGAAATCCATATATAAAATCAACACACTTATCAAAGAATTAGATATATGAATTGATTCAAAATCCATGATGATAAATAATTATAATGATATACAAGGTTTCATTGAGTTTTTATTGAATACTATGGTGGAAAAGGTAAATTTTTAATAATATATTTGTTTATGTTAAAACTAAAAAAAAGGTAAATGAAATTTCCTCATGTTGAGGAAGTGATAGAGATGTATTAAAATATTATAATTTAATTCTGGTAAAATAATAAGGTCATTTTCTAAAAAGATCCAAATTTTATATTCAAGATGGATGAACATTTTAAAAATAATAGTGAATTTGTTGATGATATTAAATGTATGTAACAAGGAAGGGAGAGAATGAGATATTAATCCTAAAATATAGGATCTATGCAGAAAGAACAAATTTTAATGCCAGATGATATTTCATGTAATTTGTTTGGGGAAATTTATGATGTAATTAAACTCCATGAGGAAAATAATGAATATATTGAATTTAGAAGCATAAAATTCTCAGTAAAAAGAGGATGTGTTGATATTTGTTAAGAAACACATGGGAATAAAATTCCAACGATAGAACTATTCTAAACAATTATTTATATGTGATATTTTACAATGACATAATATGAAATTATTATATTATGATAATATATTTTTAATAATTTTGGAATAATGAAAAATTAATAATGTCACAAATTACATTTTATTTGGTCAACCACTGCCTTTTTTATGATGGAACCACTATACAGTTCATTAAATGAATGACATATATGTTTTCATGAAAAAATTATAGTAATTTAGGTACTTAAAATATGCTCAATTGGTTTTACAAAAGAGGTATGTAAAAAGTGATGATCATAATGAAAAAGTTTGAATTCATATTTTTTAAAAGAATGAAGGCAATGCCTCTTATTTTGAAAACAATAAAGAAAAAAATAGGATCTTGATTGGGAGATAGAATATAAATAATGATTCCAAAATCATAAAGGGAAGAAACATATTGTTTTTATCAATCATTCACATAATTTTTTTTCTGCTCGAATTGCATTCCATTAAAAAATATAACGTATATGTTCTTTTCCCATACATATAAATCTCACTCAACATGGAAGCAGAAATTTAATCCTTTTATATAGACTCCCAACATTAGTATTGTCTGAGTTTGAGCTATATTCCTTCTTCTAAGTGGTTTTTTAGGAGAGGTGTCCCTCATTCCCTCATCCTATAGTGGTACATTCTAAAGAAGATTCTCTTAATTATTAATCTCTTTAGTTGTTTGATCAACCACCACTTCTTGGCACCCATATAAATCTTCCTCTTGTAGGATTCACCTTGGATCCCTCATTTTCCACAAAGGATTTTGGTGAAGAAGATCAAATTTTAATGCTAATTGGGGAATCATCTTTTATTTTTTTAACGTTAGAGTTACCTTACGTATAAAATATTTCATAATGAAGTCCTTGATCAACCACTTGTTTTATTTCATCCTCATTCCCTTGTTCAACCATCAAAATCATTATCACTTCCTTTTGTATGTTTCTGATCTTCCAGTAAATTATCGTTTTGTCCATTCCTACGTAAAATATCATTCATGTCATTTTCCACTTAGGATAAGAGGTTAGCCGACGATTTCATGATTATTTCAGGATGTGGAGACTTTGACATTAGTTGAATCACGTTCGTGGTCAGTATCCACAACCATCATCCCATCTCCATTAGGCTATTGGGAATATAGAATTAGTGCATCCTTCACATTATTACATGGATCATCAAGGGGATCTCCATCGTCAATAATTGGTTATGGAATGTCTGCATCATTCAACTTTGACTTCTTTCGATGAAGATTGGCTAGGTTCCCTCTTATCCCACATCCCTCACAAGAGTTATTCTTGGAACATAGCTCAAATGTTCTCTTAGTAGTCACACATTCAATACAGGATAGAGTTTTTTTCATTCTCAACATAAATATTGATATTAATAAATGGAGTGGAAGGAGTTATAATTTAAATCACAGTGCTACATATATCAATCTCCACCTGCATCTGGGAAATCTGTCTAAACCAAACATTCTCAGTCTCTTTTTAAAGGCATATATGATTCCCAATTACCATGTTATTTTCATGCACTATCTTGGGGTTCTATAATACACAATTAAGACAATGCAGGTGAACCTAAATATGAAAAAATAAAATTTGATCTTGTGATACATTTATATCCAAAAAACACTCATGTAAATGATTCCATCATACTTTTAGTTAAAGCGAATGAAATTCCCCATGATTTATTCTTAAATTAATCTAATGGAAATAAATAACAAAAAAAATCTTCACCCAAGAGAGACACATTTCCCTTTGAATAAACCCCACAATGACGAGATCCTTCTAGTCATATCATCAATATTCTAGGGTATTTCACCTTTTCATAAGACAATAAATAAAATTAGAGAGTTTCATAAATTTACAATTCGCTCAAAAAATGTAGTAGGTTTTGAAATAATGTGGGCTAATGAACCCTTATGATATAATCTACATAGACCTGAATCCTTTGCATTGTCAAGGCCCATGATCTACTGGATTTTGAACATGAATGATTTTCCATCACCTCAACAAATGAACCGTGTGAATAATATTTGTGAGATGAATTGTGAGTCATTTGGGTATCCCGCATCATCACATCCAATGAAGAGGATTTATTCACTGATGTTATATTTAAGCCCAAAAAATTGCTCCCCATCGAAAAATCCAGGGACCACATTTCTCGACTCATTAAATAAATCCACAAAACCAGTACCCAAGGATATATTTGAGGTCATCTATCTCAATATTCTTAGATTCGGTAGAAAAACTAGAAGATGATGCTAGATACTAGGCCAGAGGAATCAATGATTATTATCCAATAGCAAATTTAAATGTTGAGTCCATATGTCAGGCTTGAGTTAATGAATAATCCATTCATCTGAGAAATAAAATTCAAAATATTTAATTATAATTTCACAATGGTGAGTTTTATTTGATGAGATGACCGAAATATTCTATTGAATAAATGGATTATTTTATATTCATAAATAATGTGTCCAAAATATAGATGATTTTAAAAGATACACATGTGAATGAAGTAACCCAAAATAGGTTACTTATTTTGAAAGATAATGATTAATGCATGGATATATATGGAAATGAAATGTTCTGAAAAATTACAATAACTTATGTGTAAATATAACCTTTTCATAAAGAGTAATCAAGTAATAATATCTTGAGATTTGGATATTATTAATAGAATAATCCAATGAAATATAATGATTAGTTGGATTCTATCAAAATAATTTTTGTTTTCCATATAGATTCAAAATTGAAGTATTAAATTAATGTGGTGGTCCAATGTGTTTCACCATTTATAATAAATGTGAATATTTTAACATTACACTTTAAATATGTATTTAAATTTAATAAAAATTATCAAATAGTTTATTATTTTTGGGAATGTATGATCCATTGGGTAATTTCATTGAAATATAAGAGTCTTATTGAGATATTATGATATTATTCCATCGATGATGGAGTTATAAATGTGAAAACATATAGGATATGAAACTATATTTTAAATGAATGAAACATGTTTTGTTATTTAATTGACAATTATTATAGGGGTATAATTTATGTATTAAAAAAATAGAAAATATTATAGAATTAATAGAAATTATTGAATTATTATATTATAATATGATAATGAAAAAAGATAATATGATTTTTTATATAACATGTGATGTAATTGAATAATTTCAATGATATAAAAATATTCTAAAAGTTAATTAACTCTCATTTTTACTATTAAATTTTATATTTAGAGACAAACTTATGACTCTTAGTTGGATTTTGAATCAAACTATCAATGATTTTTGTATCACCATCGTCCATGGGAAAAACCTCAGTAGATATAAGAATGAGTTTTTCCAAACAAACTGGTTTATATATAATCAAATTATGTAAATGAATGTATGAATTAGGTAAATATTATTTCAATGTTAATTCACTAATTATTATATAAATATGTGAATGCATATACATGTTCAATTACATTTTAGAAACATAAATTATATTGTTTCTCCCAAATAATTGTAGAAAGTTAGTCCGATGGACAACATTAATGTTTTTACTCCAAATAAGTCCTCTTAAATTCAGTTATAACTCAGTAAATTTGGAGGTTTTTAATATCCCATTAAAAATTAGTATGTAAACCTCTAAAATTATTTAATAATGAATCTGTTTTTGAATAAAATTATCTTAAGAGATTTCTCAATTTTATAGTCACATGGTGGAAAATGATGTGCTGGGAAAATTGATGTGCAATCCCTATATGATTGAAAATAGATGAATATTTATATGAGTTTAATACTATATGGATATCTTGTTCTCACTAAATATGATATAAACCAAGACACCCTAGTAGATATGATTTAATCTGAGTGTTATAAGATTAAAACATTCTTAGATACACTAATTTTTCTAATTTCATTGCATTAATGAAAGAAAAAAAATTCAACACATAATTTATTTTACCATTAATAAAATTCATCCGGGTAATATATCATTCACATATAAAAAATTTCAAGATAATAATAAAATGAAAAGTTTACATAGTTAACATGAATGGGGAAACATCTAAGTGTAACACTCTTACAATTATCCCTTTGTACCAAAATAAACTATAACACACTATTTTTTTTGGATATAATGTCTTTATAAAGTGACACTACAACATGGTTCATTACATGTACATGTTTAGGTGAGTTCACTCCACACAAAGGCTCACTGCATGCTTTGTGGTCTTGGGAATTCCCCATTTAATCTATATAGTCTTCCTATTTTCTTCATTTGGGAATTAAATAAAAAGATACTAGTTTTAAAAAATTCACGAATCATTCATTTAATTGATATAAAGTCCACACTATGTTATATATGAATAATTGTTTGGATCAAAATCAGAATTTATAGATGTGATGATCCAATGTACAAAATTGTTTTTTCTCTCAAATAAACATCCAAATATAAAAAAATTATAATGGTAGATACCTTATTCTCTAAAAAAACATCTTATATAATAAAATAGTGAACATAAAGTATTTTCTTCCTTCTAAATATTATGAACATTTTTTCTACCACCTTATGTCAGAAAACTAGATATATCGATAATAATCCATATCTTTGATCTTAAATGAAAAACTATACAATAAATCAAAATATCCATTAATTTATATCATATTAAAATCTTATTTTATTCCTTCCTTATTTGCCAATCAGAAAAAATGGTTCTCTTTTCTAAATAATTTATCATATACTCTATTATAATACTCAATATTCTTCTCTTATACATGCTGATAATTTAACATTTATAAAAATAATAATAATGATGACCAGTTAACATCCAATTTTATCATAATAAAAATAAAACCTTGAATAGGTTTAACAATAACCCTAACACAGAAATTAGAAATAGATTTAATTTATCATCTTAAAAAACTCAACATTGTTCGGAATAATGAAACATTTCCATATTGGTTTACCATAAACATCATTCCAACAATCATGGAAACAAAACATCATTTGCTTCATAGAAAATTGTTTTTTGTCAATATGTTTTAATATACATATGAGTTATGTTGTGTGGAATGAATCACATCACAAATTTTTATTATATTATAGAACATCTAGAAAAATAAAATTTACTACCCAATATATTTTTCATTATCCAATAATTATGACACATTGAAATAAATCTTTTTTAAAATTTTGTAGATAAAAAATGATCAATTACAAATATCATTGAATTATATACTAAATATATAATGAATCACATCCAATGTTTAAGAGTCATATGATTTAAAAATCCAATGAAATTATCTATAGTCCCCTCATTACATTATTGAAATTTTAGGGAATGAAAAAAATATTATAAATTAACATAATGGTTAAAACATAAATTTTATCACTTGATGAAAATAACATTATATATTATAGTGTTTTTTGATAAAAATTCGAATTTCAAGACAAGAATTTCTTGATGAAAATGTACGTCTATATAATCTAAAACATTTTTTCACAATATCAGTGAATTGAAAAACATTATAGACCAAATATTTGGGATATGTATATTTTAGGTCTATAAAAAATCTATATTAATATAATATTATCCCTTGAAATTAGGTTTCATGTAAAATGATTTTTTTATTGTGAATGCCTATGGATTATGTATATATTTTACTATATTCTAGAAATGATTTTATAAATTGATGATTTAATGATGAAAACTGAGAATCCATAATGATTTAAAATATATTTATCATTTATGTTAAGGTTCATTTGAATATCTAGGAGTTAGTTTTCCAAAATAGTGTGTTTTAAAAATTGAAATGTTGCATTTAATTATTTTAATTCATTTATTAGGTTTTAATGTTTTTGTTAAATTTGATTAAATTGAATTTTTGTAATTAATTATGTCAAAATTTAACTCACTATAAAATATTACTTATTAAAGAAAATTAAATTTGGGATCTACTTATCAAGAGACACATATTTTAAAAATGTTGGGTTTTCCCCATCATTGATATTTGGACATTTCAATATGATTTTAGAAAGATGGATAAGATGTGTCTATATTTTATTATATTTATGGAATTCTACCTAGAAATGTATTGAGTAATTGTAGTGTATTTTTAACAACAATAATATTTTTTACAAGTAAGGATATATTAGATACTGTAATATACATGAACCAGAATGCATAAATGACCCATGAATAATATTTATTCAAACTTAATCTCTTAATAGAATACATTAAACATATCCTTTAGAAAAAAAATGAACCATTATATAGTAAATCATTTTATCCAAGAAATTAAATTAATGGGTCTGAATAGAAATTGCTAAATTATTGAAATTATAGAGTTTACAAATTTATAAAATAATTTTTATTGTTATCATTGATTTAAATTTAAAATGATAATCATTTGAAAGAAAAATAATTATTTTTTGGGAAAAAATCTATATCTTTCTAAACTTGGTTTTCGTCACACTTTTTACACAAGAAAGAAAATTTATATTTACCACTTTTTGAATTTTTTTTAAAATGGAATTAATTCCCATAATTAATTTTATAAATTTCTTATTATGGTGTTTTTTTGATAAATAATTATTTTTCAATAAACTGTGACAAATACTAACATATGTAAATATGTTATTTCATGTCAATAAATTACGTTACGTACAAGTTTCATTATATTTTATTTATATTTTAATTAATAATTTTAGTTTTTTAGTTTTATTTAATTCATGAAATATATTTTCAATCAAAATTATAATAGTGTATTAGTATATGTATATTTTTTGTTTTAACAAGATTTATTCCCTAAAAACATTTTTAATGTTTATAATGCCTCACCATTAAAATTATTAAAAACACTGCCTTATGAGTAACAATTCAAATGAATAAAATATATTATATATCTATAAATACTAATTAAATTACATATTATTATGATAATTTGTTAAATAGTTACTATAAAATCAATTTTCATTGACAAATATACATCTTCAAAAAATCTTTTTTGTCACGTCTTTTGATTTTATTTAAAATTTAATTCTTTAACTTATATTAATTAAATTTGGGATAATGGATTCCATATTTTTAATTTAAATAATTTATATGAACTAATATATTCATATTAATCTAATATTATAATTAATATTTAATATAATAAAAATATAATTATTTGGTTACGGTAAAAATGTATTTTTATTGGGTTAAACTAAATATATATACGTTTAAATGATCTAAAAGATGTATAATTTCAATTTTATGTTAATATTTAATCCCTTGAATTTATAAGACTAATTAATGATGCAATTTATTTCTTTTTTCATATAAAAACCATAGTTTCACTTTTTTATTTCAAAATATTTTAGGTGATCCACTCACCTCACGTATAAATGGTCACTCACTTACCTCTTTTATTCAACCTAGAAATACATCTTACCATCCAAAGATATCCAATTTTCAATCCATTCATCCCTACCGAATATATATATTAAATTTTCTGATCTTAAATCAATTATAGTAAGGATTACGGAGCTAACGAATGGAGATTTTCCAAATAAGATGCACAACGACAAAAGAAGCATTTTTATTTTATTTATTTTAAAATCCGTTAAATAATCATAAAATATTTTTATATAATAAAAATATAATATTCTTTATAATTTTATTCTAATATGGTTATTTCATCATGTAATATCCATTCTAATTCCTTAAAATGATAAACCAACACATCATTCATGAGTACGACGGACTACCAGCTTAACCGATATAATAATTTTTTCATCATTACATTACAAAGAAGGTTATAATGATTAAATTAATGTATATATATATGATATTTGAAACATAAATATAAAATTTTAATTAAAAACATCACCAATATCTTTTTAAATTAAATTCTCTACTGTATATGAAAATTTTACTCTTGTGTATGGAAGAAAACTGCCTCACGAACCGATGTGATTAAGGATAATAGAAATGAATATATGTGGAATAATTATAATATTAATGAAATATTTTTCATTATTATAAGATAATATTTCTTTTATGTTTCCAAACAACTAACTAAAAAATGATAATGTCGAATGTGTGTTCATGTGAACTACAACCTCCATTATGCGATGTGATTCTTTTTCCATAACCACCTAAAAAGTATTATATGTATAATTATATTTACTGAAATTATATTGTATTTATTATGTTATCATAATTATATTAAGATAAAATTATACATAAATTCATTATATAATGATCGTTTAAATATAGAAACATTACTCAATCGTATATACAATATGCAATCTCAGTAGTTATAATATTGTTCTTTTTTTATAACTATATTTTATCATTGCTAAGAGAAGCATAAATTGTGAATAGTAATGAAAAATATTTAACTATTATTATTATATAGACTATTTAAAAATGATATATATTTTTTATGGACATCACAATTATATCGTTTTCTAAATAATGAACTGAATGTTCTTAACAACTCGATTTGGAATTAACTAATTAGGTATTTAAATATTAAATTTAAAAATAATATTATATATTTCTCTATAAGGTTTCAAACCAGTAATATTTTTTATAAGTTATAAAAAAATTCATATAACATTATTATACATTATTTATAAGACATAAATGGAATGTCAGGGCTCATGGGAAGGTACATTGTCTCATTATTCATTCATTGAAAATAGTTAATTGTTATTCTCATAAATCATTTTATCTGGTGTATAAATTGAAAATTTTACTATTAATTTCATGATCCCATCATAAATAATTTTTTTTTCTTATTTTATTTATTTAATATTTATATATTTGAATTAAATGTTACCATGTGGTACAAAATTTCATAATTGGATTTCATTTCATTAGGATATTTATCATATTCCTTGTGTACTGATATTATATGATTATATGTGTAATTATATTTTGTATATTATTATGTACTTAAATGTGTTTAATGTGGATTTTATATTGATACATATAATTGATTCATTATTTTATTCTTAAATTCAACGGAATGATTTATTTCATGGTTATGTATATCAAATACTCATTACTGAATATATACATTAATGATTTGCACCTATATTAATTTATGAGGTGTTTATAAAAACCTTTTCACATGTTATATAATTACTATCCATATTTTAATCATATTAAATAATTCATTTGATGTTATTACTTCTTATTGATTATTATTGAATAGTTACCAATGTGGCAAAGGATTTTTGATTTAATATTTACTCTCTCAGGGTTGTTTATATTTAAATTTAATTATGTAAAAATACTATACTATTTTTTTGTTGAATAAAATATATTTTTTTACAATATTTATATATGTGATATAGATATTTAATATTATTATGTGTATGATATCATTTTTTAATAATTACTTTATTATTAATGGTTTTTTTAAATAATTTCAATAAACAATTATTTACTAAAGCTATTTTACATGATAATAGATTTTATAATTGTGTTAAAAGTAAATTTATTAACACTTTAAAAATGGTTCACATTTTACACACATTAATAAATATTTATTTTTTTACCACCTACTTCATGAATGTAATTTATCTTAAAAGTGAAATTTATTTATATTGAAGATTTTTTATTATATTATAAATTCTATTTCAATGAAAAATAGTTCTCTAATTGTTTTTAATATTTAATATTTTAAATAATTTCTTTCAAAATTTAATGGTTATTATTCTCATGATTTGTGCTAAGAGATATTTAAGTATCAACTTCTAACTATGGTATCATCTTTTGATGTTACTAAAAGTGAAAAATCTATTTTCCTAAAGATTTATTTAATGATATATAATGGTATTTATATTCATTAATACCATAACCTTTAATTTTACATATTCATAACTAAGATATGTTAAAATAGTATAATACTAATAATTCCACTAGATATTTATGATTTTTTCACATATAATGTCATTGAAAACATTTATATTCAATTAGAAAATAATGTTATAAATAAAATATTATTTGATTTATTAGTTATTTTGAAATTTGGGATTCAATGTATAATAATTATATTATCATTCTTTTAAATTTTTCATTATGATGGTTGGTAACATTATAAACCGTATATGGGTTGTTACATAATTAAAAATAGACATTTGGTTCTATGATAATGCAATGATGGTTTGTTCTATGATAATCCAAGGATAAATAGTTCTATGATAATAAAAGGATGAGTGGGTCCATGATAAAATTTTAATGGATTCAGTATGAAATTTGACCATATTGTTACTCTATATGTAAGGGTAATTGTAATAGATATATGGATTTTATTTCCCAAGTTACCACCATGTTTTATATATTTTTTTTATATATTTTTATTCATTTAATTAATTTTGGAGCCTAATGGATGTTATTATTTATTGTTTTCCACTTTTTAATTGGGTTTAGGGGTATCCTCACATGGATCATAATCCTAGAGGCCCATAGGCCTAATACATGACCATTTAAGTCCAAAATTCAAATAGAATAAAATACTCCACTAATTGATTCTAAAAACGTTTCAAATCACCCAACCTGCAATTTTGATGAGTAAAAAATGCCCCATGTAGAATAGCATTATTCCTGATCCTGATGTTCAAAGTCAGAACCTCTCATTTGGACACTCTAATAGCTATGCTTTGTGGGTGCTATTGCATTAAAAATATTAAGGGCCACACTAATCTATGTGTATTGTGAGGAAACAATCCAACCAAAAACAAGCCTAAATCTTTTGAATACCACACCAAATCACCAACCCCTCTCTACATTGAATCCATACATGAAATGTGACTTGTTAGGCCCATATCCTAGAATCCACACTAAGGATCCCCCCTGCAACATCTTGAACTTCACCAAAACCACCCTAAAAAGTTGTTAGAACACTCACTTTAAGACTTGTGTAATTTTTATGTGATATATTTTCTTTTTTCTCTAATTCTCAAAAAAATAAAAAGTCTATTCATGTAATTGATCCAATATATTATCAGTATGTTATTAGTTTTGAGTGGTAAAAATAGGGATATTTTTACTAATATAATGAATGAAATGTAATGGTAATGTTTTTAGATTCAGATTTAGGAGTGTGGGTCTGTTGATATTATAGTTGGCATCAAAATAAGGTTTCTATAACTTTTGATATGAAGTTTTTTTCATGTGAGTTTATCTTTGGGTTTTTAGATACAATCACAGTTCTAAAATAGTAAGTATTATCAAAATTCTACATGTCCGGGACAATCATTTTTAAGTGTTGTGTGATGAGATATTAATGTGATTAATTAATTTTTAGGGATACATTTTATTTGTTTTATGTACATGTAATGATATCGATAAAAATAAATTTTAAATTTTTTTGAACACTATATTTATGTTATTGATACCATTTTGGGTTTTTAATAAATTTAATACTTAAGTAATTATTATAAATTATCTTTTAACTTATAGTTTACCAGGTTAATGTAGATTTATTTTTTTAACTAAGTGATTAATGTTATTAATGGAGATGATCAATATTTTTTTTTAATATATGATGAAATTTTTGAGATAAATTTTGAGGTTAAAAAATCGGTAATATCTAAATCATATAGTTTATTTAAGATATATGGATATTTATTTATTTATGGGGTCAAATTGTTTGAAATTTTTCTATTACTATGAAATTGTTTAAATTGATTTTTTATTTCATCAAATTAAGGTTTATTTTTCTAGAAACAACCTAACCATTATTTATGATTTTTAATTTTTAAATATACATAGAATAGTTTTATAATAATTTTTTTTGGTAATTTGATTCTTTAAAATATTTTCATACTACATCAAGAGTGAAACAAAAATAATCTTAAATAATAACCATTTGTGAAAAATTATGATATTATGGTGTAAATGGATTAATGAATGGAATTATACTCATATAAAAAGAAAATTTACATATGATGTTGGTGTAGAAGGTATAATAATTTATCACTTCTAGAAAGTGGATATTAAAAAAATTTCTCATGTCACCATAATTTTCGATGAAATATATGATATTTTTTATACTTGATGTTATTATACATATTTAGTTTTTTTATATTCTTATAACCATTCAAATTATTTTTCTTAATGATTTATATCATATTCCATAATTATTAAGGAATTATGCTTTTCTCCCTATTCTATAACTTCACTTATGACCAATATTTTTTCCATGTGGGAACCTAGTTTAGAATTATTAAACAAGATCTCCAAGAAAAACCTTCTCTCTGCACAATATGATGTTTGGTTAACCCTTATTATATTGAGGTGTTTCTAAAGAAATATTTTCAAATTTAAGACAATTAATTTATGAGATAAAATTCATATTATGAGGAAACAATTTGTTAAATGTTAGAGAATATAACACCCCAATATTTTTTTAATAAATGAATATATTTACATTATAATATTAAACACCAAACACTGGGCTTATATGATCCCTAAAATATATATCTTCAAATTTAATATCTTTAATAACTTACTGTTCAAACCAGATTAAGTATAAATGAACCATAATATTGTGTTCCAATATAACGTAGCTTTTAAATTAGAGTGTATGAATATTACAAAATAAACTATAAATATTATATGGTTTATGAATTTATCGAGTAAATTAAATTCTATTCTATGGATTACAAAAAAATTAATGATTTTAAATGATTAGAAGAAATTTTTTCTGAAATAAATCTAAATAGCGGTTTCGTCACGCTTTCAAAATAAACCGTAATATTATTTTTACTAGTTTTATAAAATTTATTATAAAATGGAATTAATTTTTTAATTTATCTAAAAAATTAATATTATATTGATATTTTTATTATGTTTTAAAAAAAATATTATTTTTTTAGTTGTCAAAAATACCGATTTTTGGAAAAAATGTAATATTTTCTTAGTAAATAATTTGATTTATGAGACCCATTAATTTATAAACATCATTAAATATGACATAAATATTATTTATTTATATTTTTCCACTTCATTAATTTCTAATCCACTTTATATTGTACTTAATTCAAATATTAATATTTTCCTAAAAAGGGACCTTTATGAAAGCTGTATTAAATTGAATTACATTTATTATTTTTCAATTTATTAAAAAACAACTAATGAGGAAGTATTTATAAGAAATTTATATAACAGAAATATATTTAATTTTTTTTTCAAATTATTATATTTATTATAATATGAGATAGTGATAATAGAAATTAATAATTTTCTATAAATATACACCTCTTTAAAAAATACATTTCAGTCATGTCTCCGGGATTTATGCTAAATTAAAATCTAAAAATTATATTCAATGAATTTGTAAACAAAATATTCCAAATTTGGAATAATAATAATATATATTACATAATATTTTCAAGATTTGTTTTTTATGGATGAATATTGAAAAAAATAAAAATATATTCCCAAGGTAAACATAAAAACTTATTTTTTAGGGGAGATGAAAAAAAAGATAAGGGCTAAAATGACCGAAACACTAGGATAATTTCTATTTTATAAAAATAATCCTAATTTATATTTCATACGTATTTATAATGGTAAATTTTGAATCAATTTTTTGTGTGAAAAAATTGGATACAACATTTTATTTTTGAAAATTAAAAGTGTTCCACTAACCAAAATTTTAAAATTACAGCCATTGTCCATTCAAATTCAACCATTGAAATAATTAATTATTTTTCAATACCGAAAATATAACTTTTTTAATTCCTTCCCCAATACATGGATCTCATTTATTAATCAAAATTCATTCATTTTATGTATTTTTATTCTACCGTAACAATGATTTCTAAATAAGGTGTAATTTACTCAAGTGACACTATTTATTTTATTTCTTCTTAAACATAATTAAAATAACTATAAATTACTTTTATATAATAAAAATATTATCATATATATACTTATATGTTATTATATTAGTGTAATAACCTATATACCTCTCCTCCTTCATAAAATGGGAATCAGAACCATAATTTATGTATATGGTGGACAATCACCTTACGAATCGATGTATTCAATTTTCATATATTCCTTTAATGGATTTTTAAAATAATTGATGAAATAAAAATATTTTATATTTTTAAAATAATTATAATTATTCAATTATAAAATAACATATATATTCTTAAATTCAATTCTATTGTTGTCACAATAACATCACTTTTGTGTACGGTGGACTACTTACTCACAATGCGATGTGATTAATTTTCAACATAAAATTTCATGGAAGGTTACAAGGATAATGTTTATTAGTATTTGTTAAATAATTTTTATATTCTTGTCATATTTATCATTATCAAATATTAATACATCATTTTCATTCCTACCATTATACTCGCTATGAAATGATAATGTTATTCATGGGTATTTGTGAACTACTACCTCCGTTAAGATATGTTCTTGTTTTTTCATCACCAAATCAGAAGGATAATATATCAGTTTATTTACATAAATACTATATCACTTATAGAATTATTTTAATTTAGGAATTTTAAAATAATACTTAATTTACTTCTACATTTTTTCTAAAATGTAAAAATTACTCATGTGTTCTTATGACCATTCATCACCATCATTATAACATAGGAAATATTTTATAACCATATGTCATGGTTGGTTTTAAAATTATAAAATTTTATTAAATATTATATAAATTACATGCTTAATATAATATATGTGAAGTAATATTAAACTATTTGACCATTGGAAACACACTGAATCCATTTCTTAAAAAATGAACCGAATATCCTCAAAGAACTGTCTGTAGAATAAAGAGATTATGTACTTATTTTTTCTATTAATAATAAATAATATAAATTACTGAATAATAAGTAAATAAACATGAAAATTTTCTTATGAAATAATATAGTTGATATAAGATTACTATATAATAGTTAAATGATATAAATGGATATTTTGTACTCGAGTTATGGGACTTTGCCACTATTTTCCTTCACTAACGAATATTTTAATGTCATGAACCAATTCCCATTATATGGAGTATATAATTCCACTTATGCATGTAATATCACGAACCCTTAAAAAAATCATGGTATTTTATGTTCATCTTTTTTGTTATTTCATCAAATGAGATTTTAATTTATGATTACCAAATTGTAATGAATTTCATAACTCAGTTTCATTTAATTGGGTTCTATTAATTCATCTTTGTATTTGATATTATAATATTTTTTTTTCAATAATTTCATATTAAAATATTTTTTAACACTTTATATTTTAGGATTTAAATTTCATACAAATAGTATATTCATTTTTTAATTCTGAAATTTAATGTTATATTTTTTGTATGGGTTATTTTCAAAAACCCAATTTCATTGAGACAAGGGGTTTTTTATATCAACATATATTATTTTATGAGGAGATGATTCTACAAATTCTAAATATTATATCATGAATCTATTTATGTTTTTGATTATTACTATATCATTTTATGTTATTCTTACAGGGGATTATTATTGAAATGGTACAAAATTGGTAAATTCATTATGATACCATATCCTTTATTTTGGGATTTTTCATATTCAATATCCCTTTAGTGGAAATTAGGTTATCTTATATTAATGAACAAAATCTATTTATTATCCTTGAGTCATAAATTTTGTTATCTTGTTTAGTTTCGATTTCATAGTTTATTGATTAATGATGCTTCACTAATTTAATCTGTATTTGAAAACTATATTTAATTTCAATTTAGATTGGTTATCTTTTTCTTCCATGTCCTTGTTATCAATAAAATATTCAAAAAAACCCATTTATAAAAATAAATTATTAGTTATATTTATTCTTATGGTTATTTTAACATACTGAAATTATTTATATGTAATTTCATAATGTTACTAAAATGGGCATCATTTTTGTTGAATTAAAATATATTTGACAAGAAAATTTATTTTCAATAATTACATAATTAAAAGATCCCCCCCAATTATGACCATTGTTCAGTTTAAATTTTACCTTTAAATTTATAAATATCATATTAAAATATAATTAATTTTTAATATCTAATAATAATTTAAATTTTAAATAATGCTTTTTGAAATGGAATGTATATTTACCTCAAGAAGTGTTCTGAGGGATATCGAGACATAATTTTACATATAACATTACATTATTTGATGTTAGTAAATGGGGAATGATAATTTTCCACCATAATGTTTTATAGAAACATTAATTTTATTTAAATTCATCAATATCAGAAAAACATAATGTTAATTATTCACCAGTAGTATATTTTGAATGTATATCACTGTTATTCATTCTTTGGATGGATTATGGATGTTTTAAATGGGTTTTTATGGAACCCCATTTTGGTCTATGGGTTTATCATTTTATGAATATAACTCTAGTTAATTTATAAGATTTTGTTATTAAATTTGATATTACATGTTTTATTATTATATTATGGTCCCATATCATTTTTTAGGATGATGGGGATTCCATTATAAATCAAGGTAGGGAGATTACGTTTTTAAATAAGAATGGGTGGTTCCATAGTAATCTTAAGAAGGGTGGTTTCATGATAAAACATGATTGGGTGGGTTTGTGATAGCCCGAAAATTAGTTGGTTATAGAAGGAACTATATGGTTATTACATTTGTTTGATTTATTTTATGAGTTATATATAAATGATTCCCCATGTTACCTATACGTTTTATATATTTTTTTCAATGGGTTTTCATTTATAAGTATCACATGTATCATGATTACCTATTCTTATAACTCTTGATATTCTTAAATCATTAAGGTATGCATATATAATTTCATATGTATAATGATGATGAATTAATTTGCAATAATCAATTTTTGGTTTAGGTGGAGGAAGATTCATCTAACAACATGTTAATTATTTATTTAATAATTTGTCTTTATTCTATATATCTATGTACATAAAAGGTAATTGGGAATTTTTTGATACAATATCTATTCCTGATGGTATGCGATTTGGATTGAAAAAATTGGGACAAGTTTATGGGTACAAACCATTAAATGAAATAAATATTTTCTTGAGAACTATATCTAAGAGTGTATGTTTTTGGATATTATAGTATTAATTTAAAGGTGATGTTTGTTTCATATAATTTGGTCATTATCATAGTGAACATGTTTTGGAAATTGTTCATTCCATTTTTATAAGGTAGTAATGTGTTATATTTAAATTTTATTGGGAGATATTATGCTAGTGATTCGTAGATGGCTGGGTTAATTAATGAATAAATTTTTTATTCTATTTTGGGGTTATGATCCATAATTATATTTCGGGATTAATGCATTTGAAAAAAATGGCCTTAGGATTTCTTTAATTTGATGTATTTTTTGGATGCTCAATTTATTTGACATTCATGAGAGGATGTTTTTGTGAAACATCATCTCTTGTTTTCATTCTATATTTTAGGAGGGTTCATAGTGATACATTACATATAATTAGGGGTATACACAGTTTTTTATATTTTTTTATTTTTGTGAATCTTTGTGATCTTGAATACATAACTAATGTGTTTGGTTATTGTTGTTTAGGTCACCAGTTACACATGATTAATATTTATCCCATTTTGGATCTTCATTATCATGTTTTTTTGTGGTTTGACCCTATTTTAAACATTAATATAGTTTCTCAACATGGGGTTAAAACCTTTATATTTTTTAATGCATGAACATGGATAATGCATGATTTGGATATCTTAGTATGTGATGGTTTTGGGAAATATGATCTATTGATTCATGAAAGTTCATTGTGTTTTGGATTATTTTGATTGGTATTAAGCTATACTTCTTCCTCGGTAGTGGGAATGGTATATTCATAGGTATAGATTTTTTATTATTTGTATTGATAATTAGATAAAATGTGTGTTTTAGTGTTTTTCAATTTCATTGTTATTCCTATAGATTATTACTAAATATTATATGAATTCTAAATGGTGGGAGACCTATGTTAGGTATTCATTTTCAAAGTCTGTTGAGTTAGATGGTTGTGATATAACATTTTTTATAATTATTCTAGATTTATATTTACCAATATTTTTTCTAATGGATTAATATCATTTTATGGTATTTCCATTTTAAAAGGATTTATCTCAGTTTTACCCAAACTGCACAAAACTTGTCCTTGGGTGTGGATATATTCTCAATTTATTGATTTTACATTTTTCAATGACATTATGTGGAAATATTTTATGTTAAAGAGAATTTTTACACATGAATATATTTGTTTATATATTTATTTTCATATTATTTTTTAAATTTTAAAATTCTACAGTATAGTTTAAAATTATAAAAATCAAGAAATTTTTTAATGTTTAAATCATTGTATATATGGTTTTGAAAAAACCCTGTGATTTCCATTAAATACTCATTTGTTTAGTTCATTTTGATAATTGATGGATTTTATGCATAGGTATTAAATAGTTGACTCCAAACTATATAAATCTTATTGTAATCCTTGTGAGAGATTTTTTCATATGTTTTTTTGTACGTCTTGTTTATTGTGTAGTAAATACATTGAGTTACCATGAACACTACTATAGTTTTCATAGATATATATTCTTTAGTTATCAGCTAATTTATCAAATATGTTGGTTTATAGGGTGAAATGTTTGTTATGTTTTAGGTATGTTGTGACCCATATGGTAGGTGTATGATTTAGAGAAACTTTGTTTCCAAACCAATAAATACACAAGTATCATATAGTGTTGTCCCACATTATTGGAGTGTGGTTTACTAAACATTGCTACTAATCCATGAAGTATCACACCCTCCTATAAAAGTTTATTGGAAAATTTCACGACATTGAATTATTATGGTTTCTATTGTCTCTCACAGTCTCTTTTTTGGATGATATTAGGGTGATCCTATGTAAATACTCTCCACCATCATTGGTTTTTATGATGGATTATACCGACTGTGACTTTATTCAATAAAGATTCATTTTAGTTAATGGCTAGTTCAATAGGACTTCTGGGATGAACATATTGTTAGTTGTTATCCTTTGTATTAAGTATCCATTTTAGATATTATTATGTGAGTCATTGGGATTATTTTAAAAACATGATTTATATGATAAATTATAGTAACAGTAATAATAATTTCAAATTAATTATGCCTATAATTATAGACATTATTCATCTATTATTTTGAAAAAAATAATACCTGATTACATATTGGGACAAACAAGATATGAAATAAGAAAAAAATATAGTTATAAATTATAATATAACATTACAATTAATTGATATGAAACCATATATCATATAAATGGATTATTTTTCATCATGGATGCTACTATCAATTGTAACAGAAAAAGGGGACAACAAATTGAAATTAATATTATATAATGAAATAGAAACTCCAACAGATGAACATTTCCATTAAGAATCACTTTTAGTATAAAAGACCAGCCATAATAAATAACAACGGTATCATATAAACAACTTTAAAATATCAAAAATGATCACTATATAAATGAGAAGAGAAATTGAAATAAGATTATTATGTCTATATAGGAAGGAAACATTTAAATTGTAAAGTGGGTCATTGTAATTATGGCCAATGAAAATATGGTCATTGAAATTAATATCATTGTTCATATATCACACAATTATAATGAACTTGGCTATTGTTATGTGGTAATTTTTTTAAAAAAAGTACTCATATGGAATAAAATTTTATATTAAAATATTATATATATGAATATATGTATATTTAAATGTTATAGATAATTTTATAATTACGATTAAAATATTATAATATATAAATATAATTGAAAAAAGTATTTCAATATATTATGAGTAGAACATTGTTAAATTTTAGAATATTATTAATCAATAAACAATATTTATCAACATGAATTTAGTAGAAATGTAATATTTAATTACAATTAAAAATTTTATTATTTATTTTATATTTCTTTCATAATGAAATAAATTAAAATTATTAAAATATTATTACAATGATACTATTATATCAACATCATATAAATTAGAAAATGATATGAAATTATTTTAAAAACACATAATGATTAAAAATGCCATATTTTATAAAATAAATTTTATTTATTTTTTATTTTTTAATATTTTAAAAAAATATAAATTTGAGAATTTCAAATTTATAATATAAAAATTAATTTTATTTTAATTACATCATCTTTAGCCTAATAATATTTTCTACATTTTTATGAAATAATCAATTTTTTGGTGAATAGTTAAAATACTAATTGTAACTGAAAACTAACACTATTTTAATACAAGAATGTCTTAAAATATTTTGAAAACCATTTAATATAGAAAAATAATAATAAATATAATTAAATTTAAAAATTACTATGTTGAATTTAAAAAACATGAACTTAGAAATTTTGAAACTCAAGTATTATATCAAACGACAATCAATGTGTAGGTGATTATAACAAAAAAATAGAAATTATAACATTTAGATAACAATTATAACATAAAAAACATCCTATTTTTTTATAATTTATGTATTATATAAAATTTTCAATTACATTTTTAGGTACATTGATAATATTAGTTTAGTTAGTGTTAATTTTCATGATAATGGTAAATTAGTTTTTTATTAATTATTATTTAAATATATATTATATTAATTAATTTTATATTTAATTTTATCAAATTTATTAATGTTAATTAGTTTAATTTGACGTTAAATATAGTTTCCAAATCATATAATTCGGTGAAATTTATTAAACAATTTTTTTATATTAATTAAAATTACATTGTTAGAGAAGTATTTAATAGTGTACGAATAAATTTATAACATTAAAATCTATTTGGAATTAACATAAAAATTAATTGAATGAGTTTTTTAAGAAAATGAAGGTTCAATTATTCTTTATAAGATATTCAACAGCCCGATTAATTAAACATAAAATTATTATTATTTAACAATGTATGGTATAACCTTTCAATTAAATAAGAGGGAATGAATAATTTTAACCAAAAATAAATAAATAAATATAACAATCATAATTATTGGTAATTTATTAATTAATTCATTTTAAATCATCTCTTAATTTTTAGTAATGTAATTATATTAATGAAAAATATGTTTTCTTCAAAAATGGATTTTCTATATTTTGTGATGATTGAATATTATAAATAGTATTTCAAAATTTTAGAATTTTTTTTATAAAAATTAAGTTTATTTTTCAATTTATCATGTCAAAATTATATAAAATTGAAAGAATTAGTATTTGTGAATATATTTATTTTCCAATGAATAATGAATAATATTGTTTTTTATTAAAAGATGTATTTTATTTTATTGTATTTACAATGAAATATTATATTATGGATTAGATTTAAATTTTCATTATTTCATTTTTATAATCAAATTATTGTATTTTAAAGGGATGTTATATAGGAATTTATTGAAAATAAATTATATATTAATATGAAATTTCACTCGAAAACCATTTTTCATCGCATTTTATTGGTTTTTTTTAAAAAATGAATTCTCCAATTACTATTTTTAGTTTAAATAATTTTATTCTATATTTGAATTTTGTTGCTCCAAATTTAAGAACTAGGACCATTTTAGGTTAATATTAATAGTATCCTTATTAATTTTATTATAAAGGGATATTCAAGTAATTAATGTTAAAAATATATTGAACTGTTTTATAAACCGAACCTAACACATTACTTATGTTTATTTAATTATCCCATTTCATCCATACACTTACATTATTTGTTTATATATATATATTTACCATTTCGGTGTGATTATAACATTAATAATATATTATTTAATGAAAAGGGAAAAATATGAAACTGTACTTTTATTAATTATAATATTTTTACATTGATATTATTACTGTTTAAGTTGAGTTATAAATATTCCATTTAATATGTAATACAATTAATGTTGACATAGTAATTTCTTTTTATTTTTTAGTTACAAAATAATTACTGAAAATACATAAACATTGATGAAAAAATTATTATTCTATTAATATAAAAAATTAAAAAATGATATTAGAATATTATAATAAATATAATTTGAGATAAATAATTTCATACATTAACTTTTTAGATGATAATAAAATTTTGTCAATATGAACAAAATTTCTAGATTTTCATATTCTTATTAAAAATAATGTAATGAATGGTTCTGAAAATTTTCATTAATGATACTTTAAAATAAATATTATTTTATAAAATAATATAAATTTCATGAAAATATTATATTAATCCAAGTGATTATTATATAGTTTATAATATCATATTTTTCCATGATTTTGATGTTTTTCTATTTATAGTAACTATATTTACATTAAAATTGTAAAAATATATTATTTCAAGGTAAGAGTGAAAGGTATTAATGATGGTTATAACAAAATGATACAAGTATAAATGTTCCCGCAACTAGTCTAAAAATTATTGGATAACATTATTTTTAAAATATTAATCAATTATTATTTATAACTATTTTGTAGGTATTTTTACTTTAATTTTAATTTATATTAATTTAATAATTTGAGTAATTCAAATATTCACCTCCCCTCTCTTCTATAAATGATCCAATTATTTTCTTTTACAAACCTATAAAAACCCATTTTGTTTAAAAAAGTCCTTCTTAAAAACC
Organism: Viscum album; assembly: GCA_963277665.1. Taxonomy (NCBI): domain Eukaryota; kingdom Viridiplantae; phylum Streptophyta; class Magnoliopsida; order Santalales; family Viscaceae; genus Viscum; species Viscum album. The sequence goes on from OY728136.1 coordinate 1,884,554,618, forward strand.
CTCATAATTTCTATAACCTAATTGTATTGGACTTGCATTAGGCAGAAAACCAACCTTATAGGGAATAAGCTGTTAATGAAAAAATTATTTTTCAAGGAAGCGGTATAGTTTTAATCACACATTTACATTTTATTTCTTATTCCACAAACATAAAATATTATTCAACAATGAATATATAATAACTCCAATATATTCCATATATTGAATGTTTATTTTTCAATTTCATAACCTCTATACATATATTTTTAATTCGAATGCTAATCAAAATAATCTACTATGTTTACTATGGACTACCTCCTCACGATCAGTGTAATTCTTTTTACATAACATTTTATAAGTATGTCTAGACCGGTCCCTCGGGGCCCGTGCTGTGACACCCTCAAGCACGCCTTCCATATGCATGGGGATGGCTTCTTGCACCGAAGGCGTATTCCCTTAAACTAGGATGGCATTGACTTTATTACATGTAAACACACACAACCAAGCACAGAGAAAGACACGAACACGGGTAAACTGAATAGTAATAAGAGTGTGTACTATAAGTAAAAAGGGTCCAGAATACAAGCCCAACTGTAAATTTAAAGAAAACTGGAAAGTACATGTAATTTGAATAGCTCTAGTGAACACCCAGCAAGGATCCTAACTAAAGGGTAGGTACAGATCTTGAACGGTCATCTCTACAGTACACCTCATCTAAAGTCCACCTATAAGCTACCTCCTATCCTGGTACCCTTGTCCTCAATCAGCACTATCTCTCAACTGCACCAAACACAACAAGGTGTGGGAATATCCCGTACCTGGGTGAGTATAACGATACTCAGTAGGGTCCCAAAAACCCTCAAGGTCTCACAAAATCCACAAAGGATAAACCACAAAGCATGTAAACCTGTGACAACCCTACTTAGGTATACGACCATACATATACCTAATTTATCAAATATTTCCCATCTTATTCATGAGGAAACACAAGACCCAACCCCTTAGCCAAAGTAAAAATGTTCCATGAAGGAAGGATTGCCATGAAGGTAAAACCACAAAGGTAAGTACCACAAAGGTAATTCCTCACAAAAGGATACCACAAACGAATCACCACAATGGTATGTACCACATAGGTATCACCAATATATTAAGTATCACACATGTATGCCACACTAGAGATAACCTCAATGGTATCACCATGAAGGTAAGTACAAAAAAGGTACGCCATGAAGAAGATTACTTCAAAGGTAAAGACTCATCTCACACTAGGTATAACATAGGTACAGTATTAATGATGATTATATGTAACTACTGAATCATCTTACTCTTTTAAGAGGTAGACCCGCATAGGATCCAAAATCATCGGACCCACATAGAATCCTAATTCATCAGACCCACATAAGATTCTTTTACATCATTAGACCCACATAGGATCCTAGTACATCATACCCAAGTAGGATCCTAGGAGAGTCCCAAGTGGATTCCAAGAGCGGATCCAAGTGAGACCCTCGAACTCATACCCACAAAGGACTCGAAAGCACAAACACACATGGGATCCCTTTCTCATTTATAACCAGAAACATGGTTCCCACACTAAGCATGCTTCATTCCAGGAGGATCCACTCCTCAAGACACTGGTCGACACTCCAACTACCACGAAGTCCCATGAAAATGTATCCCAATGGATGACCACATAAAAGGGGTCTCAATGAAAAATATGGTGCGCCAATCAGACGCACAGTCTTTAAGTTATTCTCCTTTTTATCCCGAGGGCCCTGTTGGATCAGTGTTCAATCCAACCCAACCACACCCAAGAATTATCCAAAACATAAGTAGGGTATACCAAAAAACCCATCTATATTCAAGGTTTCTGGATCCATAGACGGTTTGTTAAACTGATGCATGAAGATCATGATATGGTCGAAAGAGAGAAAATGGGTCGTAGCTAGTCCAGGTCCGGTCCGACCTGGTCGCCTCGACCTAGAACGACCTGGAATGGGCCGACCAAACCCGGTTCAGGTCTGCCCAGCCCGCAGGTTCTGGACGGGCCCCGTCGACAGTGTGGCATCACAATAGGCCCGTGGTGCTGTAGCCTGCCACGGCAGTTCAGACGGCCCACCAACTCCTCCATATGGCGTAGTCACTCACCGCACCTTTGACGACGACCAGCTTGGCTAGCCGCCTTCCCTTCGTAGCCATGGAACAAGGTTGCGTATCTTTCTCTCTTGGTGGCACGGATGCATTCCACCATCCCATTCGTGTGGCAAGCCTCCACTAGCTGTTGCCCTTACTTCGCCACTGCACTTCTTTGGCGGTGTGGTCACGCCGTTGCCTTCATCGTAGCCAGCTGTGGTGTTGATCGCCGTTACCGAGCCCCACCGGTGTCTGTCTCCATCCTCCTCTATCATGAAGAACAAGTCAAGATCCACAATGATTTTTAGAGAAGTAGGTCCATGGTCATTGGCGTGTACCCTCTCTGTTAGAGTGGTAGCAAGTGGATCATGGGAGGAGATTCAACATGAATGAAAATTAACGATGATTAATCGAAATCATACCCCTGCCTCGAGGGTTTTTTGATGTCGGTGAGGAGGGAAGGATGGAAATCAGTTCATCATCATTGAAGAAGCCCCTAGTTGGAGATGGAACATTATTCATTGGAGAAGATGGGGCGTTCTTCGTTGGATAATGATCTTCGTTGGGAGGTGTTCTTCTTTGGATAGAATGTTCCTCCACAATTATCCAAATTTCTCCCATTCTCCTTTTCCAACCCAACCCTCTCAAAGGTAATGAGGTGAAAATATAAATTAAAATATGTTTAAAAGATTAATTTATGACGGAACAATTTAAATGTTGTCACATTTAATTAATTTTATATGGATCAATTAATTAAATGTGGAGTTGAAAAGTTTTTTCCCATTAATAAGGGTTCGGGTCTGCCCCACCACTAGAATTCAATTTGAAGCATTTTAGTTTGGGTGCTCCCCACCTCCATAAAACATGAAGATAGGCTTTAATAAAAATAAAATAAAAGTTTTTTATTTTCTTTTTATTTCAATGAAAACCCCATAAACTAACTTTCACACTCAACCAACTACGATCATGGTGAAAGTCTCCCTAAAAGAATACATGCGCCATGAGTTCAACAGTGACCTCAAATTTCAATTATGATCCCTGGTTTAAATGTTACAAATAATCATTCACAATTTTACAGAATGTACTTGAAAAAAAGTTCAGAAATTCATTCTGGGCACACCGGGTCTCAGAATCACGCACCGTGAATTTTCCCGGACTTGTAAAATTCCCATATAATTAAAAATATTTACATGGAATTTACAGGTTTTTACATTGTCCCCAACTCAGTTATTTGCATCCATATAATCCAGAACTCAAACTAAGGGAACAAGTGGGGGTATTGAGCATTTATCTTATCCTCCCACTCCCATGTGCTCTCCTAGAGGTTCATGTGTTGCCAACGTACACACACCAATGTTATAGATCTCCCATGAAGGAATCTCTCCTGCCGATACCCAATCTCCACTGGAACCTTTGTAAATGTCTCCCTATTATCGATTTCCAGCTCATCGTGGCCAATGATGCAATAAAGGTTGTGCACATATCTTCTTAGTCGGGATATGTGGAAGATGTCATGCACCCGATGTAAATGAGTGGGAACTTTATGTGGTAAGCCACCTCACCAACTCTACTGAAGACCTAAAAGGGTCTGAGGAACCTCATAGATAACTTCTCACCCCGGCCAAATCACCACAAGTCTCATTGGGTTGAGACTCATACGAAGATGTGGTCACTATCCTCAAACATTAGAGGTCTCCGTGTTCTGTCGGCATAGACTTCTTCGTGTTCTGTGTAGTCTTCATCCGCTCTGGGATGATTTGTACCTTCTCTGTGGTAGGACATTCTATATCTAGTCCCACGAGTGCTGACTCCCCTAGGTTATTCTATCACAATGGAGATATTAATAGTCGGTTTTACAATGCCTCAAAATGTTCCATCCTAATGGTGGAGTGTTAGCTGTAGTTGTATGAAAACTCTACCAATGGAAATTGATCCATCCATCTATGACTGAAGTCAAGGACGCAGGCACAGAGCATGTCCTTGAGGGTTTGAATGGTCCACTCAGTCTGGCCATCCTTATGATGATGGAAGGTGGAGAAAAAACGAAGTTGTGTCCCAAAAGCCTCCTACAACCCCTTTCATAGATGGGAAGTGAAATGTGTATCACGATCAAAGACAATCGTTGAGGGTTCTCTATGTAGCCATACAATCTTCTTCAAATAGAGGTGTCCCAGGATCTGTACATAACCCTGCTCTCTGATTGGTAGGAACTTGGCCGAGTTGGTGAGTCGGTTGAAAATCACCCACATAGAATCATGACCCCTGCATGTATGTGGATGTCTTGTCATGAAGTCCATTGATATCCTGTCCCACTGCCGCTCTCAGACCTCTAAAGAATGAACCAATCCTACTGGTACCTGAGGCTCTGCCTTCACATGCTGAAAAATGAGGCACCGATAGAAAAAAATTACAACTGATTTCATCATTCCTGGACACCAGTGCTGTCGTTGATGATCCTGGTACATATTCAGCACTCATAGATGTACCGTTAAGTGGGATGTGTCGAACTACTTTAGCACTTCCTCTCGAAGAAACACTAGTACCACGATACATCTTCTGAATAAGATTACATGCTCCCCACCATCATGAAATTCATTTGGTGCTTGTCTAGTGGATATCGGAGCATGTTGAGCCTCGCAGTTAGGGTCCCCACATTGCGCCTCCCTGACTCACTGAAGATGTGGTGGAGTGAATGTAAGAGACTAAAGAAAAAGAAAATCAATCTTCATTCACAAAGGATATCTACAAAGTGGACAGCTGCATAATCTCCTCACCTAGAAGATATATACCAGATCTCCTGCTGAGTGCATCTCCTACTATATTATCCATACCATGAATATATACATTCTCAAAGTCATAGTACTGGATGAACTCTAGCCAATGTCGTTGCCTCCGATTCAGGACCTTCTGAGAGAAGTTATACCTGAGAATCTTGTGATCAGAGTAGACTGTAAAAAGTTTTCCCATCATGTATGGTTGACACATCTTTAAGTCGAAGTCCACTACTGCTAACTCCAGTTCAAGGGTAATGTAGTTTTATCTTGTTTTCTTAGATATTGAAAACCATATGAGATAACAACTCGTTACGACATCAGGACACTTCTGATCCTGGTCCCTGATGTGTCCCTATAAACTACGTACCCAACGCCCTCCTCTAGTAGCCTCAAGATGGGGGCTCGAGTCAGCCTCTTCCTCAGCTAATGAAAGCTCCACTAGAATCTCTCCATACACAAAAGGGTTTCCCTTTTTTTCCAATGCTGATAAAGGTATTGCAACTCTGGAGAATTGAGCACAAATCTCTATTAGTATCCATCCAAACCCATCAAGCTCCGTATCTCCGTCACAATCCTAGGTGGATCCCAATAAAGTACCACCTCAATCATCGTTGTATCAATAAAAAATATATCCTCGTAGATGACATATCGCTGAAAATGAACCTATTGGATCCATAACAGGCTCATCTATATATTTCTATAATGCTGGTGCTCGTAGAGTTTGTCCAGAAAAATATTCAAATGATAGGCATGCTCTTCCTCAGTAGCCAAATTGATCAGAATGTCCTCAATGAAGACTAATACAATGCGATCATGGTATTGTTAGAAGATATTGATCATAAGTCCCATGAACACTACTAGAGTGTTGGTCACACCGAATGGCATAAACCAGAACTCGTAGTGGCCATATCAACATTTGAAAGCCATATTCTTCACATTCTCATCGTGTACTCTGAGATGGGGATAGCCTGATATGAGGTCTATCATCGAAAGCCAATGTTCTCCCCTCAGCTGATCAAAGAGGTTTCCAATCCTCAGAAGTGGGTTCTTGTTCTTCACGGTCACCTGGTTCAGGCACTTATTGTCAACACAAAGTCTCAAGCTGTTATATGCCTTCTTAGCGAACAAAATGGGGGCTTCCCAAGAAGAAACACTGGGCCGGATGAACCCCTTCCCCTGTAAGTTATTCAGTTATACCCGCAGCTCACAAAGCTCAATGGGATCCATCTGATACACTGGTATAGATATCGGTTCCATCCCAGGGTACAAGTCAATGAAAAATTCCACCTCTCTGCAAGGAGGTAGACCAATAACATCATTAGGTAAGACATCTACATACTTATCCACCACTATAAGATAGCTCAGACTCTCCACATCATCCACTCTAGGGGTAAGGTCAGCCAACTAATGAGTGATTGGTAGCTCTCTCCATTGGCTAAATCCATCATGTGCTACTAAGGCTCCCTTCTCGCAGGTGAAGGTAAACCTAGTCCCATCCTCATAGATACACTTCACTTTTTGCCTAATATAGTGAATATGATCATTTACTATAGATAATTAGTCTATACCCAAGATGAAATTGTAAGGCCTCGATGCTGCTACTAGGAGATCCAGCTGAAGCTCTCGCCTCATAGAGAATTATCCTACTGTCTCCACTATTGTGTAATCATCGAATCGTCTCTCATAAGAGTCACTAGCCCCTATGGATCGAGCCAATGGCTCCATAAGAATCTCCAGATCCAATCAAGGGATGTCGAAATAAAACAATGAATGGAACCTATGAGTATATGTTCCACATCTAAGGTAGTGTAGACACAGATCATACCTCATATCATCTCCTGAGCACCATGGTCATAATCCCCAGCTGCCCGGAGCAGAGCTCGCCCCAATCCACCTGCTCCCTGTGGTCGGGGTGGACCACCTGGTGGTGGTGGTAGTAACATCTCAAAAAGTCACCCACCACCAACTACATAGCATGCTCCCCTTTTACATCTGCATGTTCCCTACATACCTCCTCGGTCAAACCTCTGTCTCGACCTGGGCGGTCTTTTGACCATATTCTAATCATCTATATGGCGGGTCGGATAGTCATGGTCCATGTGACTCTACCCACTGCATGTGTAACACTAATTTCCCCTCGTATGACTAGCTATTTCTCCAGCTCCCCTCACAACCAACCACGAATACTATGGTTGTACACATGTAGGTTTGGCCCTCCTGGAACACTATGACATCTATCTGCTTCCAGCTGTAGAAGACTCCGCGATGTGACGCCCGGTGGTGGGTCTCACTGCTGGTGACTTCTCAGCAATGAAAATATCAACTAAGAGGTCATGCTCTAACACCCCCACCTATGTCGAGATGATGAGAGAAATAATCAAAGCCATGATCTCCCCCCTGAGCCCATGATCAAAGGTCTGGGCCCTCAAGAACGGGTCTCGCACCATATTAATATAGTAGCATGGGAGGTTGGTGAACCTCGCTGAGTACTGAGCCACAGTCATGATGTCCTGCTATAGATGAAGAAGCTCATGTATGTGCACTGCGTGAAGGGTTGCTGGGAAAAACTCTATCCAAAATAGGCTCTGAAAGTCTGTACAGAGATGTTTTACCTCAGCCTGATCCTAGGGCATCAAGATCCACCATCTTCCTACTACTTCCTATAGAAGACTGGAAACAATGATAATGATGAGATCAACTACTATTACAACCAGTTGGATGACTCTCACCACGACCTCCAAGCAATCTTCATACACCTGGGGGTTTGTCTAACCCCTGAACCTGGGTGGCCTCTTGCGATGGAACATGTGAAACGTGCTCTAGTGGCAGGCACTATCTACTATTGGGGATGGTGGCATCAGTGTCCCAACAGGTAATGGTACCCCTAGTGCCTCTGCTTATGCCTCTGCCGAAAAAGGGCCCCACACTGAGGCCTCATCTCTCAGTTCTCTATCATCACATACTATACCCATAACCCTAGCTAGCTCTCTGCATTGAGGAATCCTAAAAATGAACTGGTGAAACCCAGATAATAAGTTACACATGATGAGATGACCCAAATAGATCACAATGAAAACATTTCAAAACACTCACACAATCAGTGATTTCGTGCACTGATTCAAGAAATAATCAGTCAGTGTCCTGGTGTATGGATACATCGGCCACCACACCTACACTAGATTCCCTAATCTGATAACCATACTCACTACACATAACATTATTTCTATTAATAATATTAGAGTCTAATGTTATATGGTCAAACAAACTCCTCTGATACGAATTTGTCATTAATTGTCCCCCCGGGGCCCATGCCGTGACTACCCCAATCCCGCCTTCCCTAGGCCAGGGGCTCACGACTAGCACCGAAGGTGTATTCCCTAAAATTTTTATGGAATTGACTTTATAACTTGTAAAAACAGGCAACCAAGTACAAATCAAGATATGAACATGAGTAAACAGAAAAGTAAAAAACGTTTGTACTATAAGTAAAAGGGGCCAGGATACAGGCCCAACATGAATTTACAAGAAAACTAGAGACTACAAGTAAGCTGAATTGCTCCAGTGAACACCAACCAAGGATCCTACATGAAGGGTTGGTACAACTCTTGAACAGTTTTCTCCATAGTACACCACATCTAAGGTCTAACTCTGAGCTACCTCTAGTCAAGTTACCCTCATCCTCAGTCAGCGTTGTCCATCGTCTGCACTAAACACAATAAGGTTCCGGCATAGCCATTTCTTGTTTGAGTATAACGATACACATTAGGGACCCTGAGACCCTCATGGTCTCACAAAATCTACAAAGGATAAACCAAAAATCATGTAAATCTATGAAACCCCTACTTAGGTATATTCCCATACATTTATCTATGTTATCAGATATTACCCATCTCATCCATGAGGAAACACAAGGACCAACTCATTATCCAATGTACAACTGTTCCACGAAGGAAATATTACCATGAAGGTAACACCACAAAGGTAAGTACCACAATGGTAAAACCACACAGAGGGGTACCAAAAAGGCATCACCATGAAGGTAAGTACCACAAAAATACGCCACATAGAAGAATACCCCAAAGGTATCACCAGGAAGATAAGTACCACATATGTACTCCACATAAAAGAATACCTGAAAGGTATCACCACAAAGGTAAGTACCACAAAGGTACGCCTCAGAGAATATTACAACAAAAGTAAATACTGAGATCACAAGAAGTATAAATTAGGAACTGTAGTAAAGATTATTATATGTAACTACTGAATCAACTTTCACTATTAAGAGACAGACACATGCTAGATAATAAATCACGATACCCATATAGGATCCAAAATCATCAGACCCACATAGTATCCTAGTACATAATCAAACCCACAGAGGATCCTAGTACAACAGGCCCACGTAGGATTATAGAGTAGTATCATGTGGATTCTTAGAGAGGGTCTAAGTAAGACTATCAATAACAGACCCACAAAGGATCCCAAATCACAGACCCACATAGGATCCATTTCTCATTTACTTCCAGCTACAGGGTTCCCGCACTAAGATTGCTTGATTCTGAGAGGATCTTCTCCCTAAGAAACTGGTTGATACTCCAACTTGCATGAAGTATCACGAATAAGTATCCCAATGGACGTCCACGTTAAATGGGTCTCAATGCAACAGAAGTTGCATCAATCAGATTCTCGGTCTGTATGTTATTGGCTTTTTTGTCCCGAGAGCCCGGTATGATTTGTGTTCGAACCAACCCAGTCATACCCTAGCTTTAGCCAAAACTCATGTGGGGTATACTAGAAGCACCACCTCGATCCAATTTTTTTAGTTATGTAGAAACTTCTTCAATCGGACGCTTGAAGCTCATGATATGGCCGAAAGTGTGAAAATGGGTTGTAGTTGGTCCGGGTCCTGTCCATCCTGGGTAGACCGATCTCGCCCATCTCGGCTAGGGCTGGCCTGACCCGGTTCTGGTAAACCCGACTTGTTGGGTCCAGCCCGGCCCACAGTGTCCAACCCATCCTACATACGCGGCCTGAACCATTGTGCTGTGGCACGCGGTGCGGCAGCCCACTGTGTGGGGATGCTCGTGTTGCGGCTGCCAGCCGCGGTTGGCAAGACGACCCGCCCACTCCTCGGCAGGGCACAGTCGTGCGCTGCGTCATCGCCGATGGATGTCTTGGACGACCGCACTCCCCTTTCCACCATGGCCCAAGGCCGCAAATCTTTCTCTCCTGGAGACGCAGATGCGTGCCGCCATCCCCTTCGGGATGTCGGCCTCCGCTGGCCGCCACCCTTGCTTCACTGCATCTGACGGGCCACTACCCTTCTCTGGCGGCGCATTCACGTCGGCGCCTTCGTCGCAGTCGACCGTGGTGCCGGACGCCGTTCTTGGGCACCACCAGTGTCAGTCACCATCTTTATCCATTGCAAAGAACAAGTCAAGAACCACAATGATTTACGGAGACGTCGGTCCATGTTCGTTTTTCCCGTACCCTACTCTTTAGAGTGATAGCCAGCGACTCATGGGAGGAGATTCAACGTGAATGAAAATTAACAATGATTAATCGAAATCACACCCCTACCTTGAATGTTTGTTGACATCGGTGAGGAGGGAAGGAAGGAAGTCGGTTCATCATCGTTGAAGATGTCCCTCATTAGAAATGGCATGTTTTTCAATAGAGAAGATGTAACCTTCTAAGTTGGAGAATGATCATCATAGGGAGGTGCTCTTTGTTTTAGAGAATGATCCTCCACAATTATCCCAATTTCTACCCTTCTCCTTTTACAACCCAACTCTCTCAAAGGTAATGAAGTTCCAATATAAATTAAAATATGTTTAACAGATTAATTTATATTGGAAAAATTTAAATACCGACAGAATTAATTAATTTTAGTTGGATCAATTAATTAAATGGGGAGTTGAATGGTTTCCCCCCATTAAATAGGTTTTGGGTGGTCCCCACCACTAGAATTTGATTTTGGGGTTTTTATTTCTGGTGGTCACCACCTCAATAACCCATAAAAAGTGGTTTCATTAAAAATAAAATAAAAGTTATTCTTTATTTTATTTTTATTTCCACAAAAAACGCATAAACTAACATTCACCCTCAACCAACTGTGGTCGAGATGAAGGTCTCCATAAGCGAATACTAGCGATGCGAGTTCAACAGTGTCCTTGTATTTTAATTCCGAACACTGGCTCAAAAGTTACAAAAAACTCTCTTTCATGTTTACTAAACATACCCAAAAAATAGTTCAGGAATTCATTCCGAGCACACCGTGCCTTAGAATCCCGCGCCATCAATTTTCACGGAATCGTAAAATTCCCATATAAATAAAAAATATTACCTGGAATTTCCGGGTATTTACAAAGTAACTTTTATAATTGTGGATTTTATATATATATGATATCATTGAAATATTAATCATTATTTGTTGTTAATATAGAACCTATTAATTTCCATTCCATACACATGAAAATGGTACCAATTTTCAAGTGTATGTGCAGATTACCACATCCCCAATGCGATATGACTTTTTTCATCACTATAAAACATGAAAGATATATATCATTAAATTTGATGAAATATTTGATATATATGATATCATGAGAATATAAAAATTTTAAAATAACACATACCTTACTTCTATAATGATATTTGAAAAATAGAAACGATAATCATGGGTATGTACAGCCTATCATCCCCATAGTTGTTTCATAGTTCACTTTCCAGAACCATATTTAATAGTTTGATATAAAATTTATTGATATATATTAATATTATAATTATATCATGATTTTTACTTTGGATATGGTGGATTAGGGAACACTTTGATCATTTCAACATACCTAGGTCATTCTGGACATATGATGCCAATATCCCTAAATCACCTAATGTCATATTAAATAATACATTACATTAATATAATATGATAATAATTTATAAAAAATATAAAAAACAAGAAAATGATTCTTATGAATGTAAATATTTATCCTATGTTTATAATGTAGTAATATATATTACATATGATAAAAGTTTTACTCAGTATAGTGGATTTATTATTCATTTTTTAATACATACCTTAAATATATATTTGTTCTTATCTATATTTTAAAAAAAGGTTTTAAATAAGGTTATTACTATTATTCTGTCAATTATTAAATTAATTTTTACCCATGTAGTAATATTTTACCAAATGGTTTGAAGGTAATTTTTTTTATCATTCTAAATGAGGGAAATTGTCCATTTTCAATGATATGTATGAAAGGGATGCTTCATTAAAATTATATATAATGGACAACATTTCTAGTCTCAAAGAAAAAAAATTTCATGGTGAATTTATTTATAATTTTATATGGTTATTTTGAAGGACAATTTTTACATTTATAATTTTAGTGATTCATAAATATGTTATTTATAAATAGAAAATTTATTTTTTCCAATGATTATATTTATGATAAATGATTTTATAAATCATGTTATTGTTTTCGGTAATTATAAATCATGAAAATTTGTTCAATTATAATCCAATTTTGTTTGGATCCATTTTTCCCTAGAATTCATTGGGTATTGATATCAACCAAATGGTTTTATCAAATATGTTATAGATTTAACTTATTAGGTATATCCTAAAAGATAATGAGAATATATTACGATTGTTATTACAAGATTAATTATTATGGTTAATCCATGAGTATCCTCGCTAGGTATTATAAACTTACAACTATAGTATTTATTGTGTATTGTTTTTGGATATTACATTGAATTACATGATATATATTGAATATGTATGTATCAAAGGTATAAAATCTGAAAATAATTTATGTGTTTTTAAAAGTATCAAAGAATCCTATTTTATTAAATTTTTTAATAAATATTTCAAATAACATTTTTATGAAACTTTTTTGTTTTAGAATATGATTTAATATATATTAAAAGTGTTTATTTGTATCCAAATGTTATTTTTAGAATATAATATTTTATTAAGTAATCATGGTATGACTATTTCATTATTTCATTTATGTCACTTGCAAAAATATATGTTCCCAACTCATGTTTTGAAAATGTTTATCATTGGGTTTGTGAATGGATAATTTAAATTAAGAATAAATTTTTAATGTAATTTTAATTTGTGATATAACTAAATCATTCTTTTTTTTGAAGGATTCATTTTTCTTAAAACAATATAGATAATGATCATAGGTTTCTACATTGTAAAATATGATTATTTTATTTGAGTGTTATAACCCAATTAGTTAATCCAATAAATTTAATATATCAATTGGAATAAAAGGATATGAATTATATATAAAATGTATTATATTATTTAATGTATAATTATAGTTGGTAATAGTTTGTATTAGATTAATATTTAGGAAAAATTAGATATTATGATTCCTTTATGTTACATGTTCTTCATTGTTAAAGATATCATCATGGGTTTACAATATTAATGTTTATTATAAATTCAATGTATTAATAGAAATTTAATTGTATATATTGATGTATATTGAGGTGATTATTGTTGTCTATGTAGAATGTATTTATAATTATTATGGACTTATGAATAAATGATGTAAAGGTTGATGTTTAATTGAGTTTATAAGGGTATTATCTTTAATAATACCATATTTATTTTGACATGTAATAATATTGTTCATGTTTTAATGGAATTATATTCTATATATTGAAATCATATATAGGAAACAATTTTAATTATCTAGAATATATTAATTTATCTAAATTATTTATAGGTCATTGTATTATTTTCATATAATTTAAAAATATCAACTATACTAACTATCTGATAAGACGTTCATCATGTCACAAGATAAAGGGGATATAAAAGGAATCATGATATCTAGGTTTAAGGTAGGAATTATTGTTTAATTTATAATAATGAATAATTTTTGGTTGATATTGATGAATCATAAATTTATTATTTACATATTTTTTATTGGAATAAATTAATAAGGAATAATATGATGAATACTTCTTAATGGTTTATGAATGATGTTAAAGGGTAGATTTGTTTATCTTACATTTTTTTGAAATATGATATAGTGGTAATTTTTCAATATTATTGGAATCGTAAAATTCCTATGGTTTACTATATATTGTATATGTTTTAAAAATTTGGAAACATATGAAATATTTAATCACTACCATTGAAATGTGGTCCAATGAGAAATGTGATAATTTTTTGGAGATAATTATTTTGCATTGAAATTTGTTATGGGTGCATGTACCTCTAAATTTAACATGGTAACAAATTATTTGAATCATAATAACTCTAGTTTTAGACAACATGTGTTTAATGGTATTTGTATCATATAGGGTATACATGATCTTCGATGATGAGGTTATTATGGGTTATTGAATAATTTGGGATGTAAAATGAAAGGTATTAGATGAAATTTGTGGTTAAATATATTAATTTATAATGAATATATTGTTGTTATTATCTAGGATCTCATCACAATTTTTTGGAATTAACGAGGATTATATTAATATAGTTTTAAATAATGGAAAACTAATGGGTTATAAAACAACTGAAATGTTTTTCTAAAGGTAGAATGTCTTGAACAGACAATCGAATGGAAACAATGTTCAAATTCCTACGACTAGCCTATGTGGTGTCCTTGTTATAATTACAAATTTTTATTAAAATGATATGAATGACATATGATTTGTTAATTTTGAAAAAATATTATTAATCATATATATTACCATAAATTTTAATTCTAATAAGTGATTTAGTTACTAATGATATTTTAGAAGATGGTCCCCATTATATTAGGGATCATTATTAGATTATATTAATCAAAATAATATTGGTTTTTCAGAAATAATGTATCAGTTATCTATATCAAGGATGAATGATTTTATTATGGAATATTTTTATTGATGTCATTTATATAAATGACTATCAAATCATATTGAATATGTCATACGGGAAATTATAATTTTTTCATTATACATTAAGAGTGATTGATGTTTTTGGGAATATAAGTATTAAATTGTTCTTGGAATATTATGTGATCAAATCCTTGTTATTTCTTGGTCATATTATTATTCAGAAATATTTTATTAATTAATATATGGATTGTTAATATTATGAATGGTCTATTTTGGGCTCTTGGTATTACAGTTAATTTTTTATGATTAATTTTTTTTCTTATGATTTTCTATTGATTTTTTAATTTTATTACAGTTTGGTAGTTTTTTTTCATTAATTCATAAATAAATGAGGAATATATTGTCTTATATTGTGATTATTTTTATTTTGAGAAGTGTATTATTGTTATTAATGAATAAAAACATCTTGGATGCTCAAAATATCGATCAAAGGATTATATTTTCTTGTGAATTGATTAAAGGGTGATATTCTACTTGTCATGTAAGTATATGTCGCCACACTCTTAGTCTCTATGGAAATGAAATTCATCATGTAAAGTAAAATTATTCTGAAAAAATTTATATATTTACATTTTTAATAGGGAAATCAATGTTCTTTTTGACCCATAACATATTTACAGTTTTTTGTCTTAACATTATCTTGGAAATGTTCTATAACATTCACTATCACTAATTAGAGTATTGTTTTTTCTTCCATATCCATGTTTTCACATCCCACTTATGTTATCCCACATGGAAGCCTAATGTGTTTTTTTCTTATATGACCCTCATATATCTTTTTATCCATTATCAAGATTCATTTTTATCAACCCATTTTTCACTTTGTGTTTCAAACAATGTTATTTTTGAAATTCAACCCCCTAATTTTTTATTGAGAGTTCATATTGTGAGTATGTAATTTTTTAAGGTGTGCTATATAATATCATGAGTTTTTTTAACAATGATTTTTTGATAGCATACATGATACAGAACATTGATCATAAATGAACTATTAATTACTATTATTTTAATGTAAGCATTATAACCTAGTCATTATATTGGTTTGAACTTCTCGTATTAACCACATTATTAAATATATATATATATATAATTTTGCAACAAATTTATACTGTATTAATTAATTCTTAGTAAATATGAGCTCTATATTTTGGTAAATCTATTCTATTCTAGAAATATTTACTTTCTACAAAATTGTGTATTTTCTTTTTTATTATTAGGGGTAAAAATTAGTTATTTTTAATTTGAAACAATTCATTTTACAGAAATAATTTAACTTTTTAATACATCATTTCAATGTTATCTTCGAATATATTTTTTTAATTCCCTAAAAATATTTATTTGTCAATGAATACAGATAAATAACGATAAATATTTAAAATGTTATTTTATTTTAATGTATTTATAATTAAAGTTATATTTTTGTTTTTTTATTTAATTTGTTTCGTTTTGTAATCCCATTTGGTTTTTTGAAATGTATTTTATATTTTAATTCAAAATAAACATAATTTATATTTTGATGTTCATTTTAATGAGACAAAAACATTTTCAATCTTATTTTTTCATAAATTAATTTATATTAAATTATAAAATTTCAAAGTTTTTAATTTTGAAAAATGGATTCCATATTGGGAACCCATGGTTAATTTTTTTTAAATAGGTCCATTTATTTTATGGAAATTTTAAAATATAGCCTTAGTAATTTCTGTAACCATGGTAACGATTAAATCATATAATTATTATTTGAAATATAATCATAAAGATTGTAAAATGACACTAAATAAAACCATAATTTTTTTGAATGAGAGTATTTAATCCAGAAACATCCATCATTTAGTTATATTTTCTATTCTTCATTAAAGGTTGATTATAATCGTTAAAATATATTATATAAGGAAGTGTAAAAAATATAAAACTCATATTTTTTATAAATATAATATTATTAGAATATAGATTACAATCGTATATTGTAATATTCTATTTTTTATTATAGAATATCAAAATTTCAACTATATTTAAATAGTAATAATAATTATAAAAGTAGTTTGTAATTTTTGAATTAAAAATGACTTAGTTGTAATTGAACACATTTACTGTACTACTAAATTTTGAAGATTACTTTCTAAATTAAAGATATTTAATTTGAAAAATTGGATACCAAATTTTAAATAATAACATTAAAATTTAATTAGGGTAATGTTTTAAGAGTTTTTAAATAATATTAGTTTTTAATGAAAGGGGAATAAATCTGATTTTTTGTAAAAAAAAAATTAATTATCTAAAAGAACTAATTTAAATGTTGCATTATATGTATTGAAATTTTTAGAAATGATATTATTTTTGGGATCAAAATAATTAATGTTTTATAATATTTACAAATTAATCAATGTTCATAATTAATATTGAGGGCAGTAAAAAATATTTATTGTGGTTATAGAAAAAAGTATATATTTCTGTTTAAGAAAATAAGGCAATGGAAAAAAATTCATAAAATAAATTATAAAATATATTTGATTAACATATTTAGAAAATTTAAAATCTTTTTCATGATTAAGGTCTTTTTAGGAGCCTTATGGTCTAGGAAATCATGGGTACACATTATTATTTTCAAAAACTATTATTGTGGCACTCATAATACTTAAAAAGGACACATTGTCTCCTCTTATTCTGACAACTTCAATTTGATTAATATTAATCCTTCTCTAAAACAAAAATTTAATCCATCCATACCCATGACCTAGATCCCTCGTTATGATCCTTAATCCATCCTGATATGCAACTTGCTACTTATATATGGAGGTTATTTGATGTAGTGGGATTGTGCTTGAATGAGAATATCTATGAATATTTTTTCTTCCACATCCATAAAATATTAAAATAAATATGAATATATAAAAAAACAAGTGCCCCAATTTGATAATTTTTTATAATGAATACTTTGTAAATAAAATCCATTTAATATTCCATCAAATTGGATAAAAAATATTCAATTGTGTGTACGTCAGACTACATTCTCATGAATCTATGTAATTTTTTCCATCATCGCCCCTCATATATTATTATAATAATTTAATTAAATTATGAATATGATATTTGTAAATTTTATATAAATATGGATTCATTATATCATTCTTTCCTTTTTTACATTATGTTTTACGGGGTATGAGATAATGTCACTCGTGTGTAAGGGGGCTACTGCCTCAAATATTCATGTGATTTTTTATCACTAATGAATTTTATGTAAGGTAATATGGATAATGATAATTAATATATGTGATATAAATGACATAATAATTATATTAATGCTATATTTATCATTTTAATGTCAAAATATAAAATTTCCATTCTTCCCTAAAAAATGATAACATCGTTTGTGTACATGTGTTCTACCACCTCTATGAATCAATGTGATTCCTTGTTTTTCATCGCCACATAAAAAATAATGATATATATATATTATTATTATATATATATGATACTGTAATCATTTGGAATATATTAAATATTACATACCACCTATACAATAAAAAGCATTGAAAAAATGGAATCATTACTCATGTATATGTATAACCCACTCTCTATGATCTTGAAGAATATAATTTTTTGAAGACCATATATCATTATTATTATTAATAAATATTAATTTATGAATAAATATGATTATTATTCCAATATGTATATTTTTTAGATGTTTAAATAATTTTCTCAAAATCAGAAATCATTTTTTTGAAACCATTTTGACACTTAAGCGAGATATCTTTGAAACAATTATCATATACATAATTAATTAAGTAATTTGGTAAGGAAATATAATTAGTTAAATGTTAGAGATAATAAAAATTAAATGTCTTCTAAATATGGTAAATAATTCATATAATTTTATTATTCTTGAAGATAAAATACTATTTTGAGGAATTGAACTCGAGGTAAGTTACTTCACCACACATTCCATTTATTGTGGAATGGATTGATGTTATATATCTATAATTTTTATTGGTTGAATGTACAACCCCATCGACCTGTTATAAAATTAATAGTATTATTATCTAAAAAAAATATTGTTTTTTTATTCATTCATTGGGTTTATGATTCAATTAATTGATTTTTTATATATGATATTTATTTTAAAAAAGTCACTTTTAATGTTTTCCTAAAACTATTTTTTTGATTTATGTCAATGATTTATAAATTATTTTTTTACACCAATGAGAGATTGATTAAATAAATTTATAGCTATGTTTTAACTTTTGTTGAAAAAATTAGATTTTTTGTATGGAATACCTATAATTCATTGTTGCTCCGTTGCATTCGTCGGGGCACGCACAACCGTCTGTGGGGAGGACGCACTACTTGTTACCCTGCATTCCCGCTTTCCAAAGGCGGCCAGCATCCGTTCCTTGTTCAGGGACGTCTTCTCCTTGATCGAAACTGGGATGATGGGATGTCGGTTCTTCCTTTCGTGGATTCCTCCTCAGATCTCATCACCTAGTCCGGGTCTCCCTCATAGATTTATGACGGGTTCATGAAGCTCATTCTCAGTACCATATCTACATGGACGCCAGTTAATTACGCTACTTCCATCAAGATGCTCCAAGGGGTCTTGTCGGGGCAGCAACCTTCGATGAGGAGAATGGTAAGGTTGGGGTTTCATTGGAATGTATGTCTTTGGTCCCTCATCGTAGGGCTTCTCGAGGGGGAGGAAACCCGATTCATCCCACATCAAACGTGGGGAATGTGTACCATCTGAGGTATTCCTTAGCTTCCAATGTTTAACACGGGGTATGTCACGAGTTTAACGTCTTGTGGATACGGGATACAGTTTAACGTCATGCGGGACACGATACAGTTTAACGTCATGTGGGACGAGATATAGTTTAATGTCATGCGGGACGAGATACAGTTTAATGTCCTACAGGATGAGGGATTTGGGGCTTACGCTCTAAGGCGACCCATGGTGGTCAGGGAACTGACATTGAGATTTTGGGATGACCGGGTGGTGGTCTTGAAGCTCGTGGAGGCTTCCTACATACCGTGCGTTTGCATGAATCAAAGTCCACGTAGCTCGCTGGGATGGGGCTTACGCTCTGAGGCGGCCCATGGTGGTGCCATGGTCGATGCACACTCTAAGCCCACGTGAGCCATGCTCGGTGTGAGAAACAAGAGGCAGAATGGACCATATGATCACGTTGCAAAAAGGTGCGTCCGTGAGAAGCGAAATGGGGCTTACGCGTTGAGCGGTCCAAAGAGGAAACAGGGGCTTACGTGTGGTTAGCATCCCTTGGTTCCGGGGCTTACTCCATGGTGGAGGCCCGTGGTACGACAAATCACAGTGGTAAAAGGACTCCACTGGCCTTGGCAGGGGGGAAGCACGAAGATTCACGTGTGCAACCATCAATTTGAAAGGCTAGGGGCTTACGCTCTGAGGTAGCCCTTCCCCTGCGGACAAACGACACTCCGACAAGGAGGATCTCGTTTCATGTGAGGAAGAGTCCATTCCTATGGAGAGGAGAGGCATAACAAATGTTCGAGATGGGGGGACCCTGTGTACAAAGAACGGGGTCGGACCACAGTTTAACGTCATGTGTTAAGGACGAGGTGCTTAGCAATTTAACGTTCTGCAGCTTTGCGGAGGTGGGTTCACTCCACATCCTTAGGGCTTACATGCCCAATGCCCTCTACCCCTTGTGGGAGGGAAGGCATCGGCAAGGCCATAGTGAAGGGGGACGTAGGGAAAACCACTGGGGGGTCCACGTTAGCGTGGCTATGCGAAGTATCAATATCCATTAGCATGCCTATGCGGAGAATCAAAAGGCAAAGCAACGCAATGGGAAACATGGCCCAAGTGACATTAAGGTTACTTCGCACGAGCCTAGAAGTCCGTACGGGAAAACAACGCATGGCGTGCATGCTCGAAAGGGGAGACATCAGGTGCCGGTGCAGGGGGAAACCAAGGGGTGTCAAGGTGATGTGTCCTGGGCTATGCGCATAGAAAGAGGGTTTGCGTGAAAAACAATGGGATGGCGCGCAATTGGAGCAAGGGAATTGTGCGCGAAGAGGAAATTACGTGCAAGGTATTGCTCGCATGGCAGGGTATTGCGCGCACGAGACACGGATTGCGCGCAATGTTGGAACCTGGGGAAGGGGGAAAATTCACTTAAGCCAGTGGATTTGGCGCAAAGGTGACCTCCTTGGAAAGGTTGCGCGAAATGAGTGATTACCTAGAAGT
The DNA here is from genome assembly GCA_963277665.1 of Viscum album. Taxonomy (NCBI): domain Eukaryota; kingdom Viridiplantae; phylum Streptophyta; class Magnoliopsida; order Santalales; family Viscaceae; genus Viscum; species Viscum album. The sequence continues at coordinate 1,884,575,645 of OY728136.1, forward strand.
CATCTTGCACGCGTGGGGAGCCGAATTGCGCGCACGAGAGTCGCTTCGAATTACGCAACCCTCAAACCATTCGGGGTCACCTTATATTCATAAGCGATGTCTGGCGCGGAATCCATGTGATGCCTGAAATCTTTCGCGCCGAGCGCAGTCGGCACGCGAAAACTCGCCATGCAGAACCGGGGCGCGCAAAAATTGCGTTCCTCATCGGCTCAATTCCGCGAAACCCAGGGATACTACACACGCAGAACACTTTTTCGTGCGGATCCTCCTTTATTTCGCGCACCACATCCTGGGACTCCGGATCGGGGCTCTCATTCCGAATATGACTTCGCTTCTTCATTTCGAAACTTCCTCCAAGAGTTACGGACTTTTTTCGGCATCAACAAATGCCCCCCATTGGAATTGGATTGGCAATAGGTCGCAACGATCAGATTCCATGGGAAACGCCGAAACGTCAATGCGCTGAGTCTCCTGGTCAAGTTGCATGAAAAATTCCGACGGGGCGCGCAAAACAACTGACGCGCGCAGAATACTCTTTCCGCGCGGTGCAGAACCCTTGAATTTCCTATAAAAAGAGGCACAGGGTCCAAGATCCATACTTCCACTTTTTTCACGCGATACGCTCATCGCTATCGTGCGCGAAATCACTTCCGCGGCTGCGCGTAAAAATGCTCTGGCAGCGCGGAATTCCATCCGAAATTCGGCCGTGATTTCGCGCATGTTCGTGATCTTGCACACTTCGCGTGCTGATTGCGCGCTCATCTCTAGGATTTCACCCAACTCCCTCAGATTTCACGCAAAACTCTCCAATTCTACGCACTGCATCCTGATTTTTCCCAACTCTCGAAAAATTTGAGATGGCTGCAAACAGAGTTGATGAGCGGGAAGCCGATACCCGTAGGAAAGAAATGGTGGCGAATGAGGAGTTTTATGGTTCCATGGTGATCATCTCCAACAATCTGACCTTGTTCAATCTGCTGAATCTAGCTCAGAAGACGTATCCCTTGTTTAACAACCTCCCACTCTAGAATTTTGGCATCCTGGAGGAGGTGCCACTGCCATGCTTTGAGGTGGACACGCCGTGGTCATGGGTGACTCGGGAGGAAAAACATCCTCGCTAAAACATCACCAAAAACGTCCATACTTCCAGGGAAACCACACATATAGATGTATATGTCCTGAACCCGAGGACTAGGACCTTTACCGGGGACGAGCATGTTGTAGAGGATTCTCTGGCCCTCTACGCGAGCACGTTCTGTCAGAGCGTCACAGATGATACGAAGGGTTGGCTTAAGAATTGGGACCTGCGGTCCGGGGGAAACATCACCAGTGAATGGGCCTGGGAGTTCTGGCTACGCTATACCTGTGACCAGTTCGGGGACGAACTGCGGTATATCAGCCTGTTCGAGGCGGTGTGGACATCGCAGTTCCACTTCCACCACCAGCCTAAACTCGGACTAGAGAAATTCACCTGGTGGACTCCTGACACCAACACATTCCACGTTCATCATAGGGATGTCAGCATCAATCTCTGGGATGTTCACTGCATCAGAGGTATCCCACTGGAGGGTTTCCAATACAACGAGTTCGTTCCTCCAAAGAGTACCTGGGGAGATAGGTCGTAGACTTCTATGCTGACATGGAACCTGTTGGAGCTGGCCAAATAGAGGCTGGGGGTCAAGGACCTCCTGAAGGAAGTTGCTTTCAAGGGCTGGTTCAGCCTGTTCCTTGAGAAGGATCTGGTCGTAAAGATGCCGGGACGGGGCAAACAGTTCCCAGCCGCGACTCAGAGGAGCAGGGATGGGTCATACTGGAGGAACCTGGAGGCTGAGCAATAACAATCATGGGGATAACGCGTCATTGAGTCCAGGGACCCGAACATCTGGTATGTTGGGTTCCTTGCCTCCTTCCTGAGCGGGTGGCTCCTGTCGGTGCGGGACGCGAGGATGGGCGTCCGCCCAGCAACATTGGTGATGTAGGGATCCATGGCCGCCAACAAATGGTTCATCTTGGGCATCCCTGTACTGGTCAAGCTGTATTCCATCCTAGGGCGCATCTCACGAGGGGGTCTCCTCGGAGAGTATGTGGTCCCTTCCAGATCTTCCATGGCTAGGTGACAGCTCATCTCGGCGGGTACACTTTCCCAAATTTCGTTCGTCCACCGAGAAATGGTCTACGACCGTCCTTGCTAAACATCGCAGGGGTGGCGCCGATGACGCTCAATAAGGAGGGCGTGAGGATCCGCATCAGCAACCATGCCAACTTCAACTTCAGCCCGTCCCCCACCACAGTCGGCCAGCTGGTGGACAATGGTCGAGGATCTCTGGAACATCAGGAATACTTTCAGAGCATTTGGGGCGGGGATCTTGTGGCTCGGATCGACGGGAATGATATATGCGAGCCTTACGTACCATCCCGATTTTCCAGGAAGTTCGGGTGCCTCCAACGAATTCCAAAGAAGGTAATCACAGATGTCTAGTAGGAGAAGAATCCATGCGTCCTGAGCTAGATGTGGATGATATTTACCACCTTCAGCTCTGGCGATGTCGTCACTCTTCCCCCCGCCAGGGTCGATGTTGGCCTAACATCCGAATACGCTGAACACTGGACCATTGGGTATCCTGAGGGGCTATTAAGCAAGCGCGTCCGGCAACTCGAGGTTACTCGCGTGGAAATTGGGTGACTTGAAAGAAGGCACGGTGCCGTCGGATGGGGGGAACCAAGGGCGCGTCAGGCAGCGAGGCATGCACAGTCCATGACTTCGGCAGTGGGAACATCACATGGTGCGGCCATGTCCTCATTACCCGCAGGAGGGTCACATGAGGCGGCTGGGAAACTGCCCGAGAAGCAGATAAAATACCTGCTCGAACCTTCCCAAGTCGCAATTCTCCTGGCACTGTGGTCGGCTTGGATGGCCCTATGACAATCGCTGAGCATCTAAGCCATTTGGCAGAAGATAATGCAAAACGGGATCCAACTGCCAGAGGTCGGGCTCGTTCGAATTACCGACCGAGTAAATTTCTATCGGCGGCATGCTTACCTAATGGCCATGGATGGATATGCAGGCCAAAGGGGGCGGCGTGCAGATCCACCTTTCCTAGTGAAAGTGATTCTTGGCCAGAATCAGGATTCCGAAGCGATGACGCTTGGAGTAGGCGATAGTGACGAGGAGTCAGAGGGGGAGGAGGAAACCGGAGAGGATGAAGGCGAGGGAGAAGATGAAGAAGAAGAGACCAAAGGTGAGGGGTCGCAAGGGGCCACCTACCAAGGGAGTCTCTGAGAGAGCGGCGAGATTGCCGGCTCTAATCTCGACATAACAGAGATTCTTGAGGTTTTTCTCTATCTTCATTCATTTCCCTTATTCATCGATTCTTCTTTCCAACTTCTAACCCACGTTCCCATCCTACTCAGGAGCAGTTGAGAATTGGACAGGCATCCCCCCCAGAGGAGGGTGGAGAGGAACCGGTGGGACATGATGGGAATCCGACACCCATCATTTAATTAACAAGCGCGGAGGGGTCTCCCCGTACAGAGGCTCCTGTAGCGGCCGAAACACTAGGTAACCACGCTCTAGATTCCTGTATGTCTCACGCTTCACTACTGGCGCCTGGTGGAAAAAGATCCCGTCTGACCGGCGTATGCCTTGCGCAGGGATATCAGCACTGGAGGCATGTCAGGCTGCGGAGCATGGGCCATCCGCGTGTGGACCAGCGGCGGACATACCACCACATTAAGAACATGCTCCTTGCACTAAGTCATCCCCGACAATTGATGAACAGGGGGCGGCGGACATCAGCGGCGCTATCCCTGTGATGAGGTCGGAAGCTGGTGGAGGCATCATTTCCACTGTGGTGAGAGAAGAAGGTCTCCCAGATGTCGAGGATTCTATTCCTCACGAAGGAGTCCCTGTGGCGGATGCTGCTGTCGATCTGCTGGTTGCCTTCCCCATATACTGACCCGCTGACCCCGAGGATATAGATGACTCAAACTCAGAGGCAGCCCAGGAGAGCCGGATGACACGACACAAGGGGTTGAAGTGTATCCAACGCTTCCTCAAAGAGCCCTAGTCGGATTGGGTGAGGTGGATGGGATCACTTTAGACCTGGCTATGCTTCCTGTGCGCCGGAGGGGATAACACTCAGCGCCATCATCTGACGGTCCGTGATTACATGGCCGAGAAGATATGCGAGAGAAGCCAGTGCGATGACATTGCCCAGTGCTAGGAAGTATTGTCGACCGCTCAAGCACTGCTAATAGCAAAGCAAGAAGTCCAGAACCTCGAAGTGCAGGCGACAGAGAAGGAGGCCTTAATCGCAACATGCGCTGAGCTTGTGGAGCAATTGATGGACCAGCTGGCTGACGCGCAAGAACAAATGGTGGATGGGAGTAACCAGATGACCGTACATCGAACCGAGCGGTCGCATGCACAAGCTAGGGATGGCGAGCTGTGCTCTGTGGTGGCTGATGAGGAGAGAGTCTTCAAAGATCAAGAAGCGGTACTAGAGGCTACCATCCAAAGGTTAGCAGTGCTGGAAAGATCGCTTCATCACGCTGATCCCTAAAGGCTTTGTTTTTTCCATCTCATGAACTTTCTTCTTGTACTGCTCATCATCTCAATCCAATATATGGCCAAATCCATTCATTTGTATCCTTGGTTTAATGCGCTCAACCATAGATTCGAAAAGAATAACAACTCATCCCTAGGCTACTGTGGGTCGTTCCCAATGCGAGAAGACGAGGATGATTATGTCATCATCTCATCCAACTGTGGGGAATTTACCAAGCTTCAGGCGTCCAAAATTAGGCCTGGACTTCTGATGAGACCCAGGGTCGATTAATTTGTCGACTTCACAATGTGCTCTAACACACGAGCGGGGCGATGCCGGGGGAATTGAAATCCATCCGATCATAGGGGGATGGAGAGGAAGGGTGAATCACAATGCCCAAATTCAGAACACAATGGGGAACAACGATGGATGATAACTGTCAACCGTGGCGGAAATACAGCATCCATATCATGTTGGCCTGGAATAGGGATAGTAAACAAGGGTAGACCACTGACCATGTTCGCAACACGGGGCCTAACTCAAATATCGTCGGTCAGTTTTCCGGAACGTTGGCCCATGACATTAGGCGGACAATAGGTCTATCATCCATACTGTCAGGGGGTCCCTTCAAACATGACCATTCCTCCGGAAAATTGGACTAGGATAGTAGGTGTACCATTGGTCGAGCATCCATACTGTTAGGGGGTCCCATCAAACATGAGAAGTAAATGAGGATCCGAATAAGGGGGAACGCAAAGCGTGGATGGTGGAGTGGTGGCTTGTTCAAACAGAGTCCAACACTCCCGAAATTGCGCCACCATGGCGAAGGCGCATTTGGAGGACATATCGACCTGATCACGGGTCGTCCCAATTTCTAGGCAGGACCTCTTTGGCGAGAGAACTGATGATTACCATTATTATCATGGGCCATCCCGAACCTGCTCGGGGTAGATGTCCTGATTACACCACTTCCCATGAAGTCGGTCCGATGGGCCGACAATAAGGAAGGACATGGTTCAGTAATCCCTAGGGATAGACCCAAAACAAAATGTCTGAGCGGTCCTACGTATCTCATTAAGATCAGATTCAAGCCACACGTAGTTCTTGAAACACAGTTTAACGTCATGTTGGACGAAATACAGTTTAACGTCAGGCGGTACGGGGAACACATCTCTTCTGGGGATAAGCACGGCATGATGAGTAACCCAACGTAAATGAGGACATAATCACAAACCACATCGCGCAATCCGATAAGAGAGAGTGAGTCGTAAAAAGTCAAAGAAATGATCTTAGTTTTAGGTCTTAGAACTCGGACCAAAGGTCGGAAGGAAACGTAAGAGGCACACGGTGGAGAAAATCAAACACCTGGCATGAATGGGAATAGGGGGGTGTGTACGGTGCGGTGAACAACTCGACGTTAATGAGGGCATAATCCCATATCACACCGCACACCACCCCTTAGGAGAGGTTTTAGGTCAAGGGACCGGAAACGAAAGTAGGCTGGGCCCGCGATGAAGTGACCCGGGTGATCCTATGTATCTCATAAGGATGATAATCAAGCCCTACGTAGTTCTTGGAATCATCTTAGTTTAAGGTCTTAGAGCTGGGACCATGAATGGGTAAGGAGAGAAATGGACACATGGAAGGGCGGTTACAAAACCCGACATGAATAAGGACCTAATCCCTACTTACCATGTGCTCTCCGGGGAAATGCTCGAGTCGAGGGACTGAACACGAAGGTAGGCTAGGCCCATGGGGAAGTTCCTCGGGTGCTCCTACATATCTCATAAGGATGAGAATCAATCCATACGTAGTTCTAGAGGGGTATCATCCTAACGACGCATAGCTGAGACTATATCATCATAGTTTAAGGTCCTATGGTTGGGACCAACAACACAGTTTATGGTCGTAAGGTTTGGACCAACAACACAGTTTAAGGTCATATGATTTGGACTGACAACACAGTTTAAGGTCATATGGTTTGGACCAACAACACAGTTTAAGGTCGCATGGTTTGGACCATCACACAGTTTAAGGTCCTATGGTTTGGACCATCATACAGTTTAAGGTCATATGGTTTGGACCAACAACACAGTTGAAGGTCATATGGTTTGGACCAAAAACACAGTTTAAGGTCATATGGATTGGACCGTCACAGAGTTTAAGTTCATATGGTTTGGACGATCACACAGTTTAAGGTCATATAAATTGGACCATCACACAGTTTAAGGTCATATGGTTTTGACCAACAACACGGTTCAAGGTCATATGGTTTGGACCAACAACACAGTTTAAGTTCATATGGTTTGGACCGACAACACCGTTTAAGGTCATTAGGTTTGGACCGTCACATAGTTTAAGGTCATATGGTTTGGACCATCACACAGTTTAAGGTCATATGGTTTGGACCCTCACACAGTTTAAGGTCATATGGTTTGGACCGGCAGGAACACACATGATGCAATAAAGCATACATGATGCAGGTGAGGAAGTAATCCCATTCCATCACTATGCGTGGTTTCGAGAGAGGAGCCTTGGGCCAAAGGTCTTACGAGGGTTCAACAATCAGGGGTGCAGGAGATGCTAGCTCTCATCTATGCTCATCCCTAAACGCAATGTCTGGGAGACTCCTCGTTCCCCATGGGGATGAGGGTCATGCTACACGCAACCTGTAGAAAAGAGACCCAAGCACATACTCTAGCACTCATATCGCGGGAGCCCCGAGAGACACTGTTACGCAGCTCAGTCTGTCTGATGTGCGGGGGTGGACTGAGGGTTAGTAAAAGGAGTGTCGAGATTCCACCTTGACACAGTGGGGCAAAACATTATATGAACCATGACACCAAAAATCAGGGCTCGGGGAAACTGGCGTGACAACTAAGGATTACTGTTGACCATGTTCGCGACACACCATCCTGTCGTGTTAGCCATGTGTACAAACAAATGAGCATCAACTGATGACCATGTTCGCAATGCGGGATTCGTATCAATTTTTTGTCTGAAACCCTTGGGGTCGTTGGCCCATGAGGGTAGGAGAGCCCTTGGGCGTTGTATCCAGGCTGTTCATGGGGGTCCCTCTATGTGTGAAGGATGACGGGGGCCCGAATGAAGGGGAACACGAAGCTTGGCAAGTGGATGGAACTTTCTTAAGTGGAATCTGGCACTCCAAGTCCTAGACCAGAGTACCCTGAGCACATCAGCAGTCCACTGGAAAGGGTCAGAGGGCTCAGTCCAAGAGCGGCCAAAAGATGGAGGATCCCCGGGCAAAAGAGGGGGTATAATGCCAAACACCCTCGGAACCGGGAGATCGTGGGATCTCTTAAGAGACGGGGCTGGACCTGACATCAAGGTGTTCATGCGGTCCTGCGTATCCCATAAGTATGGGAATCAATCCATACGTAGTTCTTGAAACATAGTTAAACGTCATGTTGGATGAAATATGGATCTTAGTTTTAGGTCTTAGACCTCGGACCAAGGTTCAATTTAGGGTCGTGTGGGACCATACAGTTTAAGGTCATGTAGGACCATATAGTATAAGGTCATGCAGGACCAAGGATGCCTATATGTAGGTCAAAATTCAGTTTAAGGTCATACTGGACCGTACAGTTTAAGGTCATGTCGGACCGAGGAGGGTTTAGGCAAAGTACTTCTTGAGTAACCTGCCGTTGGTGGGAGGAGTGATACTCTCAGCATCCATAGTCACCAGGGAATACGTGCCATTGGGATAGACCTTGTGGACAATAAAAGGTCCCTCCCACTTGGGCTCCAACTTGTATGGTTTCTTGACAGGAATCATTGGCGCTCTAAGAGCCATCACTAAGTCACCATGAAGGAAGGATCGGAGGCGAACCTTCTTATCGAAAGCTCGATCCATCCTGCTCTGATGCCTTTCTAGGTTATGTAAAGCATGAAGCCTACTTTCATCCAGCGCTTCCAATTTGGCTAGACGAATCTCGACAACTCTATCCGGCGCTTGCTGGTTGTAGACCGACATGCGCAATGAGGACAGCTGGACCTCGATTGGAAGGATGGCCTCAGCTCCGTATACTAGGGAATATGGAGTCACCTGGGTGGTCCTATCAGCCTAGAGGGAGTTGGGGAGCTTTTCTGGAAAACGTTTCTTGTTCTGTCCAACCATTTTTTGCACAATGTTATAGAGGGTTTTTTTAAACACTTCAATCTGTCCATTCGCTTGCACATGATAGTGGGATGTGTGGTTAGAGTGAATATTGTAATTGGCGTACAATTTCTTCAGCTGGGCCTCTCTGAAGTTGGTTCGGTTATCCGTAAGGATAGCGTGAGGTATTCCAAACTGGTAGATGATATTGGAACTCATGAAGTCGGTGATAGAACAAGCCTTGACTTCCCTAAGCAGGGCTACCTCGGCCCCCTTTGAGAAGAAATTCGTAGCAGTTAAGATGAACCGGCACTGGCAGGCCGTCGCCGGTGGGTAGGGCCCTATGACATCCAACCCCCAGACAGCAAAGGTCCATGAATACTTAGTAGTATGGAGAGGCTCCGGTGGCCGATGCAAAAAGATAGCATGAACTTGGAACGCATGACACCTCTTGGCGTGCTCGATGTAGTCGTGGATCATGGAGGGCCAGAAGTATCCCAACCTCCGAATATGGTGGGACAACATCGACTCAGCCTGGTGGGTGCCACAAGAACCAGCGTACACTTCTTTCATGACTTGTGGGATCTCGACTCCTTGAAGACAACGGAATAGAACACCGTCAAACTTGCGCCTGTAAAGGAGCTACTAACGGCTAGGACCGCTTTGAAGGGTGAACTACGGCGTGTGGCACCGGATTCGTTCCTACTATGCTCAGTCCATCGGAAGGTTGTCGTACCGGAGATATTCAACCAAGGGTGTCCTCCAGTCAGTAACTATCTCGATCACCACGCCTGAAGCCCCGGGGGGTCCTAACGTAGGGGAACTAGTGGTGAGATGGTTCACTCGCGGGCCATGATCGCCCTCTGGGATAACAGGAGCAATGGCTCTCCAGTGCGCCACGTGGATGATTAGGTCATCCTGTTCGGGCTCCGAGAGTGATGCAACCAGGCTGGCTAAAGCATTTGCTCGACTGTTCTACGACCGGGGAATGTGAACGACATCTGGTTGGGAGGGGATCATGGCCATTAAATGGAGGGTGCAATTCAGCAACATCATGATTTCTGGCTTCCTGACAGCATAGTCACCATTAACAGGCTTGATGACTAGCTCAGAGTCCCCTTTTACATACAGGTGGGGTACATTAACCTCTAGATCCAACTCAAGGCTAGTGATGAGGGCATGATATTCTACCTTATAGTTGGTGCAGCCTTCTGACAACAAGAATGAATATGGAAGAACGGCTTGCTCCGGGGTGATGAAGACGATACCCAAGCCCAATTTGTTAATCCTAGGATCGTTGAGCCTTCTACCGGTAGGGCTTCAGGAGGCGTCGTCAAAGTGCATCTGCCAGCATGGGGTGGCGTGATCGACTCAGTGGATTACTTCATCATGAAAACCCAAATCCAGTGGCCGGTCCGCAGAGGTTGGGTGGGCAGCTAAGAAGTCTGCCAATGCCTGTCCTTTGACGGACTTCTGAGGTACGAACCTAATGTCGAACTAATGGAGTATCACTGCCCAGCGTGCCAATCGGCCGGTCTATATAGGCCGACTCAGGATGTATTTCAACGGGTCTACACGAGAGATTAGCAGAACCTCATGGTGCGGAAAGTAGTTCCGCAATTTCTGTACGACGAATACGAGCGCCATGCATCTCTTCTAGAGGGTAGAATATCTAATTTCTGTGTCAAGGAGCATGCGGCTGATGTAGTAGAGGCTATTCTCTGTTCCCTCGTTGTCCTTTTGGGCGAGAAGGGCGCCAAGGGATCGCTCCAGGGCAGTCATGTAAAGGACCAGCGACTTTCTGGGAACAGGTGGCATCAGGACCAGAGGCTGAAGCAGATACTGCTTTATTTCCTCAAAAGTGGTCTAACACTCTTCGTCCCGCCCATAGGCGGCGCCTTTAATCATGATTCGAGAAAAGGGCTTACACTTTCCAACCATATTCGCAATGAATCGGCGTATATAGCCTAAGTGTCCTTGGAGGCCTTGAAGCTCTCGAATATTATTCGGGGAAGGCATTTGACTGATGGCCTTGATCTTCTTGCGGTCGATCTCGATACCTCGAAAACTAACAATGAAGCCAAGAAACATTCCATAGGTGACCCCGAAGGCACACTTCAATGGGTTCATCTTCAAGTGGCGAGAAAGGTGGAAACCGAACACGTTTTCAAGGTCATTGAGATGGTTCTGGCACTGAAGAGATTTAACCACCAGGTCATCTACGTAGCACTCCACCAGTGTCCCGAGGATCAGATTGAATATGTGGTGCATAGCCCGTTGATAGGTGCCACCCGCATTCTTCAGGCCGAAGGGCATAACCCGGAAGTAGAAAGTGCCCTGGGGGGCATTAAAGGCAGTGAACTCTTCACCCTCGGGGACCATCCGGATCTGGTTATACCTGGAGTACCCATCCACGAAAGAGAGGGCTTGGAACCCGGTCGTTGCATCGATCAATAACTCTGTCATGGGAAGGGGAAAGTCATCCATCGTATAGTGGCGATTAAGATCGCGGAAGTCGATACATACCCTGATCTGCCCGTTCTTCTTCTTAATGGGCACAATTTTGGCTATCCACCTGGCGTACTGGACTTCCTTGACTTAGTTGGCCTTAATGATCTTATCAACTTCGGCCTCAACCATGGCACCATGAAAGGGGTGAATTTTTCTTAGAGGCGGCTTGAACCCACGATGGTTTTCTGGGAGGCCAAGGCGGTGGATGGCTACCTGGGGATCTAGTCCCGACATCTCTTCATAACTCTAGGAAAACACATCAAGGTGCTGGCTGAGGAAGTATATGTTCTGTTGCCGCTCCTCGGGAGGCATAGCGGCGCTGACCAATGTGAGTCTCGGGTCCGCCTCGCTACCGAGGTTCACCTGTACTAGCTCATTGACAGTGGTGGAGACGCCCTCCTCAAAGGAAGGAGGAGAATATTCCATGTATTCTTCTACACTTGTGGAATGATCATCCATGGGGGGGAGCCGTTTCGGGGAGGCTCGACCCTGATGGGGAGCTGGCACCGGCTTGGGCAGCAGAGGTCATCACGACGGGAGACTCATACACCACGGAGACCATGGAGACGAATATGGTTGATCCAATCCCATCCGGCCTTCAGCCCAAGGGGCCACACTTTACAACATCAAAGCAGTGGTGACACTTTGTCTTGAGACGGTCGATTCCGGCTCGGCGAAACAGACACCTATGACATACTGCCGTTTCCATGAGCCCAACGTCCTGATATCGTACATGGGTAGGAGGCTTTGGGATCACCTGAACCTGGTTGGTGTAAGAGTACGAGGTAATTTCCCGCGGTCGTTTAGACCCGGAAATGTTCCTTCCTCTGGTACTCGAGACAACAAAGCACTCTCCCATATCGGGAGTCATGGCCTCCAACCGATGGATTGGGAAGACATATGCGTCATCCAAACCTGCCCAGGGATCACTCGTGATAGCGGTGGGATCAACCTCACCTGCCAAGATTTTCTTGTCCTTTCTCTTGTAATAGTCAGCATCCAGGTAACAAGATTTACAAGAGGAAAACGGAGACACATCTCCTTGGAGCACACCCACTCGACCCTCAAGGGAGTATTAGAAGCACTGATGGTATGATGATGGAACCACTGCGTGATGATGGAGCCATGGCCTGCCCATCAACGCGTTGTAGGCGGTGTCCTGAGAGACAACCATGAATTCGGTATTGGTAATTAAGCTACCAAACTAGGTCTTCAGACGAATCTTGCTGAGTGGAATTTGCTCGGTCCTGTCATACCCCTAGATTCTAAGGTCGGAGGGAGTTAAATCATCCTCGAACAACCCCAGTTTTCGCAGTGTCTGAGTTGGGATCTAGTTAGTCCCAGAACGCCTGTCGACAAGACTGCGACAGACTTCCATGCCGTTAAACTGGCCGGTGATGTACAGCGGGAAGATGTTCCCCTGTATGGGAAGGTCTTCATCTTCACCGGAAAACGAGATAACCGCCTAACATTTAGTGTCCTAAATCACCTCGGTGTGGAAGGCTTCTGCGGACGCTACCTCTATTTCAAACTGGAGGGGGCTCCTTAGAGCCTCGATGAGTGCCATACGCATTTCAGACGAGAGGGGAAGGGACTCAATGATGGAAACCCTTGCCGGAATTCTGGCCAGATGCTTCAGGACATCATACTTTCATGCCAAACGCGAGCTTCTGCTTACAGGAGGTCGCTCTGTGATTGGGGGCATGACGGGCCCTACTGGTGGGACCGGTGACTAACTGGTACTAGGCACATCCCCATGTTCACTAGATGAATCTCGGGAGTTGACTGTCGTGCTAGGACCCAAAGGCCATAGTCGTCCAGTGGTAGGGCTGGGCTGGTTGCGTCACGGGAAAGGCGGTTCCGCCCGATCCAGCAAAACAAATGGTGGTGGAAGTGAACTTGTTGTCACCGGGTGAGGGAGCCGCGAGTGCTGCTCTCTGTACCGGGCTTAATGCCTAGTCTCGGTAGCATCCAGGGCCTGACTGGAGGTGACAACTGCCGTGCCCCGACGATTCACGTATCCATGGCTCCGCCGACCTTGGCGACGGCTGGGGACATTGGGGAGGTCCACCTGGCGCTCCTCATCATCGGGAGTCAAAAAGGGATTTACCAACTCTACGGTGTTAACCAAAGCGTACCCTTGACATTCACTCGAGGAGTATTCCACTACTGGACGGGGTCTCGGAGGGATCCCCATTTTCCGGGGGCATGAAATCGCCAAGCGTGTCGGAAGATGATGGAAATGGAAGGGCACGTTCTTTCTTCTTGCGCCACCGCCTTCTCTTCTTAGAAGAATTAGGTTGGGACGACGATGCCAAAGCGGCGCTCACAGACTCTGGGGGCTCTGGCCGTCTCAGGCGGGCACGGATGATGCCATGGGCACAGGAGAACGTCCTACGGGCCATCCAGTCATTATAATTCTGGGACCCACAGTCGGAAACTTGTTCCCACCCATCCTCATTATCACTACTACTACTTGATCCCACGAAGACACCTCCCACCTGTGACGGGGCTGGGCCCAACCTGACTATGTTGTTGTCAATCTGATCTTGGAGGCAGTCCTTGAACACATAGAATTGTTGGATGGTGTGTCCTAGGATCCGGTGATAGGGGCAGTAGTTAGTGTGATCAGTGAGACATGCCTCTTCTGGCATCCGACACTCAGGCAGCCGCACGAGCCTCTGCTCTAAGGCGGTACTGAAATAACCGGGGAACTAGGACTCACCAAATGATTAAGTCCAATTCCTTCTTTCTGGAAAGGGGGCTCTTGGGGGATGACCATGAATAGGGGCCAGAGGAGCAGGCCGAGGAGGAGGAGCCGGATTACCTCGCCTAGGTGGTGGATGTGCGTTAGGCGGAGGCACCTGTTGATTTTGAGGCAGTCGCTACTGGGCCGGAGGCTGGGCCCGTGGGGGTGGACCCTTATGAGCCTGCTGAGCTGGCCTCACTAGTAGAAACTCTAGATTTCTGGGGGCCTCTATCTGGGCCACAACAGCGGGCTCGACTCTGGCGGATCTCTATTCAGAGATCATAAGAGGCAGTGGGCGTGCCTGGCCAGCCTGTTGCAGGGCTTTTTCGAGGCGCTGAGCCTTGTCCGAGAAGTCCCGGAACCCTCCAGGGTAACTCTGCTCGATCAAAGAAGGAACCAAATCTTCCATTATGTTCCCTACACACATCTTCATTAACTGCTCCTGATTCAGTGGCATGTCAAGGGAGAACGTGAGCCCCTTCCACCGGGCGAAGAAGTCCGCGACTCGCTCATCGGGCCTTTGCATTCACCTGAAGAGGTATGCAATGTTCGTCTTCCAGGTTGTGGAACTGAACTTGTAGAGGAATTTCCGGTGAAGGTCCTCCCATCTAGTCACAGATCCAACAGGGAGCTGGCTGTACCAGACGAATGCTGGTCCTTCTAGTGTCTGAACGAAGCATCGGAGCTTGGCAGCCTCCTACTGCGCCAGAGCCCCTAACACAGGCCCGCACCTCGAGTTGAAGTGGGCCAAGTGTTGTGGCTGTTCTCCGGTCCCATTAATGGGAGAAAAGTGGGGTTCCCAAATCCTGGTGGATCTGGCATGGCATACACCCATGCTGGGTATGGCTTGCCATCCGGTGGTATTGCCACCTGCCGAGTTTCCAGGGTCTCCAAGCGGGCAATGAGTACTTCCATCAGATCATCCGAATGCGGATTCCTGTCATGATGAGGATATCTATCCACAAGCGTGTTTCCAGGCTCTTCGATATGGTAGTCACGCTCAGCGGCTCATGGGGCAGCTGGTGGAGAGACTATCGGGGCGGCGGGAGGAAACCGAGCAGGGTCCCCCGGGTGGTCTCACCATTCGGGAGGGTTTGGCAAAACATATCGCGCCCACTTTCCATGGGTCCCAGTGTCTCCCATGTTGGTGAACATGACACGGTCACGGCTACCCTAGGGGATCTCAGCATGGGGTAGATGCTCCTGCCCCAGTTGTCCTGGACTAGGGTCACCGTAGTAAGGCCTCCGCTCTGCAATGCATTCGGCCAAGAGCTCATCAACCAGCCTCTTTTTCTCAGCTAGCTGTTGGCGCAGCGTGGCCTTCTCGGGATCTTCCTCTACCTTCTACATCGAGTAAGATGGGTCGTCAATTTTGACAGACCCCATATGCTCTTTACCCTTGCCTATGTTTTGGCCTAGTGTTAGTGCCTCCGTGGGTACAGGAAGACCATGGAGGCTCCTCTGTTGGAAAGTAATCCTCCGAGATGGGTCTAGTAGCGGCCTGTCCTCAGAGGGCGAGTCCCCGTCAAGGGGATCCACAACGTTTCCATCATCTGAAAGGTCATCCATGTTGACTGCCACTTCCCTTAGCGACGTTCCCTCAGGGTCGTCCAATGGATCGGGCTATTGGCGGATCACACAGAAGAGGAGAGCAGCGTAATGCCCCCATCCGCGGACGTGCACGTGGGGGGGGGGGGGGGGTGGCCTACTCAAATATTATTTCATAAGGATAAAAATAGTTCATGTCTGGTCTTAAATGATTGTTAAAATGATGAAATATTTTGTAATCTATGAAATTTATATTTAATTCTTAGTGTACTAATAGTTACCTTAAATACTTGTGAAAAAACATTATTTTACTTTTTCAAGATTTATAAAAAATAAATGAATTCAAAAATAATATATTTAATTATATTTGTATTATTATTATAATCCATAGAATTTGATGAGAAATATTACATATTTGTTTTGTTTTAACTTTTTGTATTAAACTTCCTTTTCCATCATGTGTTAATTACATTTAAACTATGTGAATTATCTAAAAAATAAAATAAATGGTATTTTAGTGTACATAATATTTTATATAATGAATTAATACTCATAAAAAACACATCATTTTAATTTTAATGAGATATGGTAAATAATGTTAATAATATCCTATTCATGGGTCACATTCTCATATATATGATCATTCATAACACTTACATATTAATAAATTTGGAAATTATTGTTTTTTAAATTTGTGTTAATGAGGGTTAGCAGTTAGTGATAAAGGATAAAGAACACACAATGTTATAATATATAAATTAATTAGAGGATTTATACTTTTCGTAATCCTATATTTTACAAATATAATAATTGGAAAAATAAAACTGGAAAATAAATTTATATTATTTTAATACATGAATAAATATTAATGGTTCCCTTTGCTTACTGATAAAATGGAACCACTTCTCCTCTGTCATTCATAATTATTGAGCACTCTATATTGACTATGAACTTACCAAATACCATCATATATTTTCTCACCCCATCTTAGAGTTTTTTATTCAAAATACAATCCTTCCCTAGGGTATGGTGTAATCCAAATGAGGTCTCACAAATAATAGATATAACTCTTAACCAATACTGTTTGATTTATTTTCCCTTCTATTTCTACTAAATATTTTCTACCCATCTGAAAATAATTAATTTAGTATCATAAATATATTGAGATATTATAAAGAGAATTTTCAAACCCTTTTCCTCGCAATTTTCATCTTATGGAATGTTAATACCTATCTCATTCATACGTACTACTTATTATCCCCACATATCATTGAATTTTTTTTAATAAACATTTTACATGGTTATATATATATATATTTCTATATAGAATTTATAAAATAGTTATGATTAGATTAATATACAATATAATTTCATTTATTATCCTTCTATTATTTATAAATGAAAAAGTCGCTTGTGCGTACATGTGGATTACCACCTCTGTGAAGTGATATGATCAATTTTTCATGTATAAATTTCATGAATTCTTATAAATATATATATAAAGTATATGTATCATAGTAATATCATTATTAACATTCTATAGATTATATATCCTTGTGAAATATGCATGTATAAAAAACCACTGAACCAATTCATCCATGAAAAATGAAATAGTTACACAAAGATAAAAATAAATTTAATTAAGAATATTTAATAAAATTGAATTTGTATGTTATAATTGGGTCATATTCCATGTTATATATATATATTGTTATTATATTATAGAATTATATTTAAACATTATTTTTTAAATGATCTTAAAATAACTTATGAGGAATGTTGACCATGTGTTAGAGGATTTATTTTACAATCTCATTTTATTTTAGGATTGTTTTTACAGAAAATAAATTTATAGGAAATTATATGATCACTTATATGAAAAAAATAGTTAATTTTAATCTACTATAGTAATTTATGTATTTTTTTTTCCAATTTTTTCTATGGTTACATAAATTGATCAGGAAAATGTTTTAAAAGAAACCAAATCTTGTTTCCTACTTTTTATGAATCATTTTCAACTATATCCATTTTTCATTAAACAAATTTCATGGTTATTTTAACTATTCACTTTTGACTATATGTAATCATTTTTTCCAAGATTTAAATTTTTAAAAAATATATAAATGTTTATTATTATCATTTTAAAAATGAGTTACTCTTTATCAATTGTGTAAACATAATAATTTTTTTCAAGTACAATCCATTAAAGAAACTTTCCACAATCATGACTACTCATTTATTTGAATTCACCATTATATGTTTTCATGCTTATTTATAATAAAAATTATTATTATCATTCCTAAATATTTTTTATTTTAAACAAATAATTTAAAAATAAAAATTTTATTTTAGTCAAGAAATGTTCTAGTGATTTTTAATAATATTTTGAACAATGATACCATGCATTTATTTTACTAGGGATTTGATCCAATGATAAAATCATTGTTCCTACTCTATATATTTAATAAAGTGGAAATATTTTAGTTTGGAATTATATATTCAATAAGGATGTTTGATGAATTATAATGGACATTGATAATCAATTATTTTGGTCATTCAATATATGAGGATTGCATAGGATGTGAATGTGATAGGTGGGGCCTAATTATAGAACTCACATCAATGAATGAAATGTATCATTGGAAAAATTTGTATACATTACATATTTGATGTGTATTTCTTTTACACCTACATATATTAAGAAGAATGATTTCATTTTTAAGATGCACTTTTTATGATTTTTGATATCTTGGTTGAGATTTCTTGACCATGCATGTATGTAATCATGCATTTTCTTTTTTGATAATTTCAATTTAATTTTTTGGTTTTTTTTAAATTGGTATTATCCCCGGATTATTATTTAACTAAAATTGTTGATTGAATGGATTATTTTTTTGATTAACCACTCTTCTATGTTTATTTTACCTTATTTACTGATGATATGTCCACTGTATATAACAATTAAATCTGTATCTGAACACACCTTTAATTTTTTTTTACATTTCCAATGCTATGATGTAGGATATTATGAATGATATCAAGGATTAAAGAATGTTTATTATGTAATTTTATTTTTATAATTCTATTTCAAAATGAGAATTATGTTTGTATCGTATAAGGACCCAACCTTAAACATTACATAATATTCAATTAAATGAATAATTCACATTGAGGATCTTTTCAGGTTTAGAGTTTTAGGAAATTAGGACATAACAATTACATCTCAAAATATTAAAAAGTAGGCACTTCTACCAAGAATAAAATTTTTTATAAAATAAAAACTCATAAAAAAAGTCATGTCTAATTCCATGTTAAAGAGAGCATGGATTTTCCTTGATCCCATCCTTGACCCTATTCATCTTTAAGTCCTGTGAAAAACATTTCAAAACTTGGGATGATCATTAAAGGCTCAGTAAGGGTTATAAAACAGTGAATGAAAACATTTGTTCATAAATACATACAAAATATGAACTCTTTTAATTACCTCATGAAATCATAAGATTTATGAAGGAAACCTAGAAATCATAAACCATAAAGGTAACTTGCAGAATCCATACCATGGATACATTGTAGCTATCACAGCTACATAGAGAGTTAATTTGGAATACCCATCACAGTATATTCCCTAAATATCTTAGGATAAATAGTCATGTTTACCTCCGTCACATTACCCAATGCATCGGAGAGCTATCTCGGGCTCACCCACCCTAGGTTTTTAACTGAACCACCTGTATTCGTAAATAATGCCCAAGAACCATAACATGATTATAACACATAGCATAAGCATAAAGGAAAGATAAAATCTCCACGTTGCAATAACAAAATATCATTTCAATACATTGAAATAATAAATGAATTCTGAAAATCATTTTCAATACAAAAATACAAAAATTTAGTATATGGTATTTATTTTTTCATTTATAAAACATTTCGGCTTGTTAAGGAAGCCAAAGATCAAATAATACTCACAGCGGCGGAAAGGTCGTTGTCACTGCAAACGTTAAAAAACATTCCATTTTTTCATTTAGTAAAACACTTCGTATAAAAATATTCCCTTTTAATAAAATGGAAATTCAAAGGGGTTTATACACTGTATAAAATAAATTCATGTATAAAACTAAAAATGTCTCAATGAAAGGAGATTGAGACGAAGTCCCTTACATCGCGTCTGACTTAACTCGATCATTCTCTAATCTCCTGAATAATAAAATAAAGTTAATTTATAATTTATTAAGAACCTTTTTCATGTTTATTATTCATTTTATATAACTTATTACCATGTTATAACATTATGTAATCATTTAAGTTAATAATGTTCATTTTGACGATTTTTGGTACTTGAGTCAAAAATGGACTTCTTATAATTACATGTTGTTAATGTGGTCAAAGTTTTACTATATCCACAATGATATCATTATTTGGATATCATATATATCATATATATCCATCATATACATGTATTTATAATAGTACATAACAGTTGGAGGTATGAAATGAAATGCACCGTTCATGGAGATGGTAAGCCGTGCGTACGCCGAAACGCTACTTTCATTTATATTTTATATATTAATGGACTTAAAATATAATGATACATAGGTATATTATAATTTCTATATAACATCATATATAATATCATTAACTCTATCCTTTATACATCCCACATAAGGCATTAAGGAGTCACATCACTTTGAGTGGGTGGTAGTCTGCACTTCCTCAAATGAGATTATCATATTTTCCCACTAGGGAAACCATAAAGGTTTGATATAAATGGGAATTACAGAAGCATAAGGAAATAATAAACATAATATATATCATATATAAATATGGTTCCATCATAATGGACAACATGAGAGGCGGTAAGATGTAATTGAACAATCATCATTTCGTGAGGTGTTAGTTTTCCATCCACAGAAATATTATGTTCTTCTTCCATTAGATGAAGGTTTGTGTAAGTGTAGTTCGAATACATTTCATAACAACATCCTAGTATATTGAGGATACTGGTGTTGTTACAAAATAAAGGAAATAAAAAAGATTTTAGGTGTTATAGAATTAAAATAAAAGAAAATAATTTAAGAGAAACCATTACTTTAATTTGGGTTACTTCAATTGGTTTAAACCAAAAGGACTTCTTGAAATTCATTATACATAAATTCAGGCTTCTAGGATGAGGAGAGGGATTTAGGGAGATTAATTGGACAGATTTTGGATGAGGAAAATGGCTTGAGAGGTGTGAGGAATTGCATAAAACTGGTCTACTTTTATAAGAGAGAGGAGGGTCTCTTTAGGGAAGTGTGAAATTATTATTTAATAATATAATTATATTCAGTTTCTAACGGTCCAAAAATCATTATAGTAGAATATAAGATGATTAATATTTGAAATAAAATCATCCAATCAGAATTGGACATGTGTTGGATAATATTTAATTCATTATAATCTTATTTATTTTAATCATTTATTATTATGGTAAATAATCCATCATTATTGTGTCATAAATAATATAATTTATTTTTGTCTAAAAATTAATAAATAATTATCATGATGTAGGAAATATTAATATATTTCCAATGAATATTTATAGTAAAAAATATTTCTTATATAATAACATATAAAAATTTATTACTAAAAGATTTTTGTTTATGTCTATTTTTCCTTTACATTAAATTAATTAGTCTAAATTGTCATTATCACTCCCAAGTGGCTCAAATGGGTCCCAAAATAGACCCAAAGATGACCATGGTCGTTAATGACTCAAAAAATAAGTTTAGGACAACTGTTAAGGTAATTTTGAATTATTATAATATTCTTTTAACCTTTAATTACCTTATTTACCTTTAATCGTGGTAAATAAAAGTCAAAAGTTAATATTCACCAAAAATTATTTTCATCTTATTGAAAAACATTTTACTTCATGATAACAACCAGGTATGTCGTATTTTTGAAATTCAATTCACATAACTGGTAATACTACATTTAAATGAAAAAGGCAGTTTTTTTAACTACCACTAAGTGGTTTCACTATTCATCAATAATTGATGTTTTTCAGATAAATACCAAAAAATCGGCCTAAGAAATATTTGATATTCCTAATTCATAATTGATGACTCATTTTCCAAATTCAAAACATAGAAGTGGAATTAATTAATTTAAAAATTAATTCCCGCAGTTAAAATAATGAGCGTGTTTTTAAGGAACAATAACTATCAAAAGATTGATACTTGTTTATACCAATTTCAGAGTCAAATTAATTCCAATGGACAACATTGGATTAAATGGTAAAAATATATTTTAATTTCACTTTAAAACCAATTAAAAAGTTTATATAACCATATAAATAATTTAGATTTAAAAGAACTCTTGAATTAAAATACAATATTTTTCACTAGTCATTAAAAAATGAACTTTATCAGAAAAATTCCAAAAAATTGCACAAATTAAAATTTGATGTCCCCATTATAAAGAAGGATTTTATTTGGTAAATTATAATATATTAACGTGGCCAAAACTATATATAATGAGGGTTTTCCATTAAAAGGCGATAAATCATCCTCTTAATTTAAATTATGCTTAAAATTAGATTCATTAACATTTTAATCCTCTAACTTTTTATTAGATAATGTAAATATATTTAAAATACATGTATAACAATTTTTTAGTTAGTTACATTTATTTCTACTAATAAAACGGCTAGGATTTAACTAACATTTAAAATAATAATATTATATTATTAGTGTTCATCATAAGATTCAAAAGAAACTTGTTGTTGCGTATCAGGTATGCTATTGTACATAGCAACCCTTTTTAAAGTAAAATTAATATTTAATTCACAAATAATAATAAATATGAAATATGTATTATTCTTTATTTACCTGGTATGTTACATCCGTACCCCCTTTTGGGAATTGTGTCCTCGAAATTTTTATTCCCCTATCAAAATAAGTGGGGGTATTTATCCCTCATAGCATTTTCAGATTCCCACGTTTCCTCTTCAACCATATAGTTTTTTCCCAAAACCTTTACCGGATGAATTACACTATTTGGAAACACTTAATCTCTATGGTCATGAATTTATACTGGTTGTTCTTTATAAGAGAGATTCTCTTCCAACTGAACTACCTCTGGGCTAAAAACATGAGATGGATCTGGAATATACATTCTCAACATCGAAACGCGAAATACACTGTGTACCTGGGATAAACTTGGAGGTAAATCCACTCTATATGCAACTGATCCAACTTTATCCAGAATTTCATAAGTTCCAATGAACCTTGGACTCAATTTTCCCTTCTTACCAAAATGCATCACACTTTTCCAATGAGAAACATTGAGAAGGACATGATCACCTACCTTAAAAGAATGATCCTTTGTCTGGTTATCTGCATAACTTTTCAATCTGCTCTGATATGTTCCCATGTGCTTCTGAATCAACTGAACTTTCTCTAACATCTCTTCTACAAATTTTGGTCCCATTAGCTTCCTTTCACCTACTTCATCCCAAAAATCTGGAGTTCGACAATGCTTTCCATATAATGCTTCAAATGGAGCCATCTGTATACTATAATGAAAAATGTTATTATATGAAAATTCCACCAAAGAAAGATGTTGGTCCCAACTTCCCTGATAATCCATCAAGAAAGCACGTAGCATATCCACCATGGTATTAATTATTCGTTCAGCCTGCCCATCTGATTAAGGATGAAAAGTTGTACTAATGTTTAATTCAGTACACAATGACTTTTGAAGGCCTTTCCAAAAGATAGAAGTGAACCTGGAATCACGATCATATACAATGGAGTGGGGAACTCCATTCAACATGACAATCTCTTTAACATACAACCGATCATGTTGATCTAGAGACAAATTATCTCTAATAGGAAGGAAATGAGCAGATTTAGTCAATCGGTCAAATATAACCCAGATTGCATTATTACCTCGGGATGTATTTGGTAATCCCACAACAAAGTCCATGGATATGTCTTCCCATTTCCACTATGGTAGTGGTAAAGGATGAAGCATACATTTTGATAACTGCCACTCTGCTTTAACATGCTCACAAGTCAAACACTTTATAGTAAAATCAGCAATATATTTTTCATTCCATCCCACCAGTAATACTCCTCAAGATCTCTATATATCTTAGTACGACTAGGATGAACTGAAAATGGAGAACAATGAGCTTCACATAACAACTCATTCATTAACTGTGAATTACAAGGCACACATAATCTCTTTCCAAATCTCAAAGCACAATCATTATCAATGTTAAAATTAGGCAACTTACCCTTCTAAACAAACTCTACCATTTTCTGCAACTCACTGTCTTCCTTATGCGCTTGCTTTATTCAGTCTGATAGATATGATCTCATTGACATCTGAAACAAAAAAGAATAATTTCCCACACCAACAACTTCTATGCCATAATTCATCAAATCAAAAACCAAAGGATCTTGTTCCAAACATAGCATGGTTAATGAAGCGTTACTTTTTCGACTCAATGCATCAGCCACATTATTTGCTTTTCCCAGATGGTAAAGGATCGTGAAATCATAATCCTTGATTAATTCCAACCATCTCCTCTATCTAATGTTCAATTCTTTCTGAGTGAATATATACTTCAAAGTTTTGTGATCAGTATATATTTCACACTTCACTCCATAAAAATGATGTCTCTAAAATTTTAGAGCAGACGTGAAAAGAGGTAATTCCAAATCATATATAGGGTTATTTAACTCAAGATGTTTCAACTGACGTGAAGCATAAGCAATTACATGATCATTCTGCATTAAGACACAACCCAGTCCCTTCAACAAAGCATCACTATAGATAACACACTCACTATTTCTGGAAGGTTGTGCTAAAAATAGAGTATTCACTAATCTTCTTTTGAATTCCTGAAAACAATCATCACATTCTTTTGTCCATATGAACATAACACCTTTTCGAGTTAACTTAGTCATTAGACTAGATAACCTTGAAAAATTACCAACAAACCTTTGGTAATAACCTGCCAAACCAACAAAACTATAGATATCGATTATATTTGTGGGTCTTGGACATTCTTCAAAAACTTTTTTTTAGCAGGATCAATAGTTATGCCATTTTTTTGAAACAATGTGACCATGGAAAGAAATTTGTTGTAACCAAAACTCACACTTTCTGAATTTTCTCATAAATTTTCTTTTCTTTTTAAGGTTTTCAAGAAATATCTTAAATTAAATTCATGTTCATCTTTAATTTTGGAATAAACCAAAATATCATCAATGAACACAACCACAAACATATCCAAGAACTCGCGGAAAATTCTATTCATAAGATCCCTGAATACAGCAGGTGCATTGGTTAACCCAAAAGGCATAACTAAAAATTCATAATGGACATATCTAGTATGAAACGTGGTCTTCAGAATGTCTTCTTCCTTTACATTCAACTGATGTTACCCTAACCTCAAGTCAATCTTCAAAAAATACTGATCTCCCAAGATCTAATCAAACAAATCATCGATATGAGGAAAATGATACATATTCTTAATAGTGATGTTATTAAATGCTCTATAATCAATGCAAAGTCTCATTGAACCATCTTTCTTTTTAACAAAAAAGATATGATCACCCCATGGTGATGTGCTAGGTCGAATGAAACCTTTATCTAATAACTCATGCAATTGCTTCTTTAACTCTAAATGTTCATTTTGACTCATTTGATAAGGGGGTTTTGAAATTCGCTTAGCATCAGGAACTAAGTCAATAGTAAATTCAACTTCCCGATCAGGTATAATAATAGAAAACTCATCCAGAAAAACATCAAGGTACTCATTTACCACTGGAACATCATTAATCTGACTAGTTCTTTTGTTTTCAACAATATGTGTAAGGTAGCATTCATTTCCATCTTTTACCAGTTTTTCGACTTCCTGATATGTTATCAAAAGAAAGGGTTCATTCTTGTACACAAACTGAAAATAATTCTGAAAATAAACCTCTTTATCTCTACAGTAAACTTATCATGATAAATAGAATGCCAATCCATGCCCAAAATAACATCAAACACTACTAGAGGCAAAAAAATAAGGTTTCCAGGTAGATTCTTTCCGCACTAAAGGACAGGAATGTAATAATGTTTTCTTTTTGTCTCAACATTTCCTCCAGGTGTTTTTACCATATGTTCAGTACTCATATCATGAGATGTAATTCAAAATTTACTTGAAAAATTCTAAGAAATGAAAGGGTGTGTAGACCCTGAATCAAACAACACATTGGCATAATCTGAAGAAACAAACAATGTACCTGATACTACTTCATTTGATGGACCAACATCTGCTGAAGTAGTTGTAACGGATTTTTCCACCCCTTTCTTCTTTTATAATGGAAGCTTGCCTTCGACTGAGTTCTTTGATAGACACTCATTTTCATAATGACCTATTTCATTACACTTATAACATTTTACTGACTGTAAATTAATTTTTTTTCTTACCATTACCCTGATCTTTTTTAGTGAACATATGAGCCTTATGTCCCATTTTACCACATCAGTAGCACTTACCAGAATTCAAAAGACATTCCTCTGCATGCATTTTACCACAATTTTCACAAATTGTAAACTTAGGTTTCTTACCATCAGAATTCTTTGAAGTGTTCTTCCCTTTCACCTTCCACCTCGACCTCTTATTATGTTTCTTTTTCAAAGAATACCTGATCATAAGAAATCTCCATTTCCACCTTATCCTCACAACGAACAATTTCTTCATAACTTTAGAAATCACGATAAGCTAAATCCCTTCCATACTTGGGCTTTAATCCTGAGTAAAAATGGTTGATATTACTATCATGATCTCGTATGAAATTTAATGCATACCTTTCTAGTCGGGTGAATTTTTATTCATAAGCAGCAACTGAGTCATCCTCCTGCCTCAATTCCATGAATTTGTTTTCCATCCAATGATTAACCACCATAGGGAAATATTTCTCATGAAACATACCTTTGAATGTATCCCAATAGAGAGAATCAATCTCCTCACTATCCCTAATATTTTTCACCATCGACCACCACTGATCAGCTTCACATTCAAAATGGTAAACTGCAAGACTAACTTTTTGATTTTCTGAACAACCCATGACATAAAATTTCTTCTACAGTGCTTTAGTCCACCCTTCAGCTAGCACAGGGTCAGATGATTCTCTAAATGATGGGGGATGTTGCCTCATGAAATGCTCCACTACTGACATGTTCCTATGAGGTTAGTCTAGCTAATCCTGTAAATGGATACCACCAGCGTTTATCACCTGAGTCAATTGTGTCATCACTGCAACAAACAATTCAGTTCGGATTCTGACCATCGACAGTTGCTGATTTAGAAGGTTTTCTTCCTCATGATGTCTTCCAAATATAGCTTCATGTTTCCTCTGTGGAAAACCATTCTAAATACAAAAATATCTTAGGTGAAGCAACATGGTAATCTGGAAATGCTATATGATTTCAATATTAACAAAAATTACTTTAAGGACATTTATTTAACAACACCCTAACTCCTAATGTTATCTAAACCTAAAACTGATACCAACTATAAGGACTCGGCCTTAAACATTACATAATATTGAATTAAATGAATAATTCACATTGAGGATATTTTCAGGTTTAGAGTTTAAGGGAATTAGGACATAACTACTACATCTCAAAATATTACAATGTAGGCACTTCTACCCAGATTCCATTTTTTTTAAAATAAAAACTCTTAAAAAAAGTCATGTCGAATTCCATGTTAAAGAGAGCATGGCTTTTTTTATCCCACCCTTGAACTTAGTCATCATTATGTCCTATGAAAAACATTTCAAAACATGGGATGAGCATTAAAGGATCTGTTAGGGTTATAAAACAGTGAATGAAAAACATTTGTTCATAAATACATAAAAAACATGAACTCTTTTACTTACCTCATGAAATCATAAGATTTATGAAAGACACATAGAAATCATAATTCATAAAAGTAACTTCAGGCATCCATACCATACTTATATTGTAGCTATCACAACTATATAGGGAGTAAAATTGGAATACCCATCAGAGTATATTCCCTAAATCTCTTAGCAGAAACATTCATGTTTACCTCCGTCACGTTACCCAATGCATTAGATTGCTATATCGGGCTCAGCCGCACTAGGTTTATCACAGAACCACCCGTATTCATAAAAAATACTCAAGAAGTATAACATGATTATAACAAATAACATAAGCATAAAGGAATTATAACATTTCCACATTGAAATAACAAAATATCATTTCAGGACATTGAAATAATAAATCCATTCTCAAAATCAATTTCAATACCAAAATATGTAAATTGAGTATATGGTGTTTATTTCTTCCTTTAAAAAAACATTCTGGCTTGTTAAGGAAGCCAAATATCAAATAATACTCACGGCGGCAGAAAGGTCGTTGTGACCGCTTACGTTAAAAAAAATTCCTTTTTTCATTTAGTATAACGCTTCATATAAAAAGATTCACTTTGAATAAAATAGAAGTTCATAGGGGTTTATACATTGTATAAAATAAAGTGGTGCATAAAACTAAAAATGCCTCAATGAAAGGAGATTGAGACGAAGTCCCTCACCTCGCGTCTGACTTGAATTGATCGTTCCTTAATCTCCAGAATAATAAAATAATGTTAATTTCTACTTGATTAAGAACAGTTTTCATGTTTATTGTTCATTTTATATATATTATTACCATGTTATTACATTATGTAATCATTTATGATAATAACGTTCATTTTGTCGATATTTGGTACTTGAGTCAAAATGGATTTCTTATAATTACATGTTGTTAATGTTTTCAAAGGTTCATTATATCCAGAATGATATCATGATTTGGATATAATATATATCATATATATCCAGAATATACATGTATTTATAATAGTACATAACATTTGGAGGTATGAAAAGAAATGCACTGTTCATGGAGACGGTAAGTCGTACGTACGCATGAACGCTACTTCATTTCTATTTCATATTTTAATGGAATTAAAACATAATAATACATAGGTTTATTATAATTTCAGTATAACATCATATATATTATCATTAACTCTAACCTTTATACATCCCACATAAGGCATTAACGAGTCACATAACTTTGAGGGGGCGGTAGTCGGCACTTCGTCAAATGAGATTATCGTATTTAACCACTATGGAAACCATAATGGTTTGATATAAATGGTAAGTACAAAAGAATAAGGAAATAATAATCATAATATATATCATATATAAATATAGTTCCATCATATTGGACACCATGAGAGGTGGTAAGATGTAATTGAACAATCATCGTTTCATGGGGCGTTAGTTTTCCATCCACAGAAACATTATGTTCTTCATCCATTAGATGAAGGTGTGTGAAAGTGTAGTTAGAATCCATTTCATAACAACATCCTACTATATTTAGGATACTAGTGTTGTCAAAAAATAAATGAAGTAAAAAAGTTTAGATTTTGTAGAATTAAAATAAAAGAAAACAATTTAAGAGAATTGGCTTTCTTTTATAAGGGAGAGGAAGGGCTCTTTAGGGAAGTTTGAATGTATTGTTTTATAATATAATGATATTCGGTTTCTAATAGTCCAATAAACATTATGGTCTAAGATAAAATGATTTATATTCTAAATAAAATCATCCAATCATAATTGGACATGTTTTGGATAATATATTAATCATTATAATCTTATTTATTTTAAACATTTATTATTGAGGTAAATACTTTATCATTATTGTGTCATAAATAATTTAATTTATTTGTTGTCTAAAAGTTATAAAAAAATACCATGATGTAGGAAATATTTTTATATTTCCAATGAATATTTATAATCAAAAATATTTCTTATATAACACCATATAATAATTAATTACTAAAAGATATTTGTTTTGTCTATTTTTCATTTACATTAAATTATTTAGTCTAAATAGTCATTATCACTCCCAAGTGGCTCAAAGGGGTCCCAAAATCTACCCAATGATGCACATGGTCGTTAATGTCTCAACCAATAAGGTTAGTATAAGTGTTAAGGTAATTTGGAATTTTTATAATATTCTTATAACCTTAAATTACCTTATTTAACTTTAACCGTGGTAAAAAAAGTCTAAAGTTACTATTCTTCAAAAATTATTTTTATCTTATTAAACCACATTTTACATCTTTATAAGAACCATGTATGTTGTATTTTTGAAATTAAATTAATAGAAGTGGTAAAATTACATTTAAATGAAAAAGTTAGTAATTTTTAACTACCACTAAGTGGTGTCACTATTCATCAAAAATTGATGTTTTTCAGAAAAATACCGAAAATTCAGCCTAAGCTATATTTGATATTCCGAATTCAAAATTGATGTCTATTTTTCCAAATTCTATGCATTTAAGTGGAATTAATTAATTTAAAAATTAATTCCCACTGTTAAAACAAATATTGTGTTTTTAAGAAACAATAACTATCAAAAGATTGATACTTTTTTATGTCCAATTTCAAAGTGAAATTAATTCCAATTACCAAAATTGGATTAAATGGTAAAAATATATTTTAATTTCACATTAAAGACAATTAAAATGATAATCTAACCATATAAATAAATTACATAAAAAAGAACTTTTGAATTAAAATACAATATTTTTCACTATTCATTAAAAAATGAACTTTACCGGAAAAATTCCCAAAAATTGCACAAAGTAAAATTTGATGTCCCCATTATAAAGAAGGATTTTATTTGGTCAATTAGAATGTATTAAAGTAACCAAAACTATATTTAACGAGAGTTCTCCATTAAAAGGTGATAAATCGGCCTTCTAATGTAAATTATGCTTAAAATTAGATTCATTCACATTTTAAGCCTCTATCATTTTATTGGATAATGTAAATACATTAAAAAACATGTATAATTATATTGTAGTTAGTTTCATTCATTCCCTCCAATACAATTTCTAGGAGTTAACTACCATTTAATATAATAATATTATATTATTAGTGTGCAACGTAAGATTCCAAAGAAACCTGTTGTTGCGTATCATGTATGCTATCGAACATAGAAACCCTTTTTAAAGTAAAATTAATATTTGGTTCACAAATATTAATAAACATGAAATATGTATTATTCTTTATTTACCTGGGATGTTATATATCGTGTCTTCAAATACAACCAAACTAGTCAATACTACATAGTGATACCAATTTTTTCTTTTTCCAATTTAATAATGTAAACAGTTGGTATAGTTTCTAACCCAATGGTGAGATAGATTAGGTGGAATGCTTCATCAACATTGGATATTTTTTACACTCCAAGACATTGATAAAAACTGAGAATTAAAAATATCATACACATGTCACAATGATATTATATATACAGGGAATCCATCTTGGCATGGGCTAATTCTTAAGAATATAATAATAATTAATATTACTGTGTATTTTTAGGGACTTGTATAATTTCAATTTAAACATTCCAACCCCCAAAACCATATATATATATATATATATATATTAAAATCATTCAAATCGTTGAACTTAGTAAATGCATATAGATATCTATTCAAATTTTAGATCTCAAATTAATGTGAAACCTCTAGAATTAATCTCTTAAACAAGAAAAAAATTCAAAATAACATCTAGATATCCAACCATCTATATTTATAATACATAATTATACATACCATATACAGGAAAATCATCTAATAGTGAATAAATTAAATTAACTTATCATCTAGAATGATACCATTTTACTATTTCTACTGCTAGAAAAAATAACCAATAGACTATTCGAAAATCCAAAACATAATGAAAAAAAATAAAAAACACTCACTTCCACATTCATTGGTTATTTTATTACATTTATGATTATCATGAAAACTAACATATTGCAATATGGTTCTTATAATCTCCCTCTTTTGAATAATTCCATAAAATCTATGAACCATCAAGATTGATATAGTCACTCCCTATATCTCATTCATTCATTCATTCTATAAAAAGTATATTTTAGGGGATTATTCTCCTCCAACTATATAAAAATTTCAAATTGTTCATTTTTCACTAAAACCTCATTATTTTTTATCTATTTTTACATAAAATATATCTGTGTCACCCCTAAAATTTCATTTTTAGTTTTTTAATATGCACCGTACACCATATTTATCAAATATACTAAAATATTTTCATACCTAAATGAATTTATGATTGAGGTATACTTTAATTTCCCATCGTATTCACTAAAAAATATAAGTATATTTTGATTAAATGATAAATATAATAAAAACTTTTAATATTTTTAGAACAATCTATCTTTAAAAATTGATCTTCAAATGAAATTCACATAGTGATTATTCAATAAAAGGAATTATAGTGACTAAATTTAGCACTTTAAAATGGGATGTTAACCATTATACAAACCCTATTGAGTTTTAAATTTGTGAGGGAATGATATATTCTGTTAATAAATGTAATGTTTTCCATGCCACCCAGTAACACATGTAACAAGGGAAATAATGATCTATTAAAAATAAAATTATCGTCAAATCAATCACTTATAAAAAATAGTGTACATGTATAAACAATAAATATCTTCCGAGAATGTGTTATACCATATTTTGTTCCACTTGATATAACATATCTATTGAAAAATTTTGATTATACAAAATAACTATTATGTTATTATCCTCGGAGTGTTTCTTAATTCTTATATGAGACTGATTAGCGTTTTCATATTCTGCATAAAATTTTATCAATATAATTATCATTGGACAGTAAATATTATAAACATTAGTATGGGAAAACCATATGTATTTCACTATAATTTTTCCTCATGTCTGTAAAAATAATAAAAAATATTTTATTTACTACCAAAATGTTTAGATCTTAATCAAATTAAACTTGTTTTCCTCAATGATTGTAGAAATTACGTTAACATTTTATCCATAGTATTATTCATAGAATGTAACCAATTAGTAATGATCCATTAAAAAAGTTTAGTTTCCAAATATTTCGTGATACCATTTCTAAATTTTATATGTTATTTCACACATGTTTGTCTCAAAATCATGTTTTTACCATCTTTACCTCTTCTTATATTCACGTATAATAAGTTTTATCATTCATTATTTATCATTACTACATACTATCATTTCATGTCATTTTTCACATAAAAATATTGGATTTAATTATTATATCATTTGTATATATATTTAACCAAATTATTCTTTCAATTTCTCTTCAAACTTATTTTCTGAACCATTTAAATTTTTTCCACATATTATAAATGATTTTGTCTTTATTATGCATAGAGGTTAAATCTATCACCCATTGTTGAACATAATCTATATTTGATTTTATCAATTCATATTATTGCATTTACATAGTTATTAAAATACATTCACCTCTATTAAATGTATACATATAGTATATACTGCCTCCTTATTAATCTTTTATAATTCAAATAATAAAATATAAAAATTATTTATTTTTAGTGTGGGTTAAATCATGGATAAAAATTTAGAGGTGTGCGGTTGTTTATTATAATATAAGACTTCTATTAAATATTTCAATCAATAATTTAGAGTGGTATTTAATTATATTAAATGGAAAATATAGAATAATTAATTAATTTTTTCAATCTCAAGTTTCATCTCCATTAAATTCATCTATATTAAATATGTGGAAATATTTTCAATGATTGCACCTTTTATATTTTCTTACCATTTCATAACATGAAATCCTATTCTAGTATTATAAGTATCCTTATTTTCATTTATATTCCTATTTTTAAAATATTTCTTTCTCTATATATCTTCTCTAATATAAATGAATAAATTTTTTTTTTATTATTTACCTATAAAAATTCTATATTTTTTTCCATGGTTGAAAATTTACGATAAAAATTAATTTCAAACAAATTTACATTTTATAGTACATTATCTCATTCCTTGTGATGATCAATTTTTTTCAAATGTCTCATATCTTCACACTATACCTACTTGATTTATATTAGTTATAGAATTAGTTGTATTCTTAATCATACCTAATTTTATTAATATATCCCAATATATTGAATTATGTCATTTGTAACCACATTCATAATTTCTTTTTAATATCCCCTATCTAGAAATCTCTCAAATTGATGAAAAGGGTTGGTCCCACAACCTCAGGTGTGCCTCCAAGTATGCAATAGGTTGTCTCCTAGTATTGGGTGTGTGACATGAATAGTGGGGAGACTACATCACATATATTAATAGTATAAGATGTAGTGGAACAGTAATATAAGAAATAAATAAATAACAGAGTGTGGAGACAATAATAATAAAATGAAATACCAATAAAACCCAAATAGAATCATACAATTAAAAAAATAGTATAATAATGTAATGAAATGATTGAATGAAACTCAATACCATACTAGATGCAATATAAAATAAATTAGTGAGATTGTTCAACAAAATGAATAAAAATCATTGTAATGGAACTCAATGTTTGTCCTTTATGAAAACTTCATCCCATATAGAATGAAAAACATCTATAGTATGGTAATTTTCCTTTCCAAAACATGCATTCAAACAATATTCTCAGGTACAAAGTGGTGAGACAAATAAGGTATGAGTAAAACGTCATTCTTCAACACCATCGTTTTTAATCAAACAATTCATATAACAAGTGTATGTAAAAATGAAATAGAAATCTGTATTACATTAATAAAAAATTAAATTAATACCGCATTAACAAATTTATGTACCATTCCATAATGTCTTCAGGAATCCCTAAAAATCATAAAAATTATAACCATATAACTAAAGTAAAATATAACTTTCCTCGACACCGTGTCAAAAAGTATCTGATCATTTCCTGGAAAAAAATTACAACAGTGACCTTAGAACCAATTTATAAATCACAAAAATACATTTCAAATTATCTATATAATCATTTCAACATGTATCACACATGAAATAACACTATATAAGCATATCAACAATTGTCATTGTGTCTAGCCCACAACTTAAGAATTTTTCCAAGTCACTGGTCTTATCATGTTAATAAGTATTTCATCATATACATGGTCCTAGTCTACTATATAATAATTTCTTCATGTAACCATGAATATCCTGCTATATTATCATTTCCTCATTTATCAACAAAGTGAATTCCCCATATAATAATTACAACATTTATTACAACACATGTCATAATAAACAAGTACATCACAATATCACATCATTAGGATCAATTGTTAATTATGAAAATTAAAATTTATCTTTCTATTACACAATTCATAAATCAATTAGTTATAACTAATAACATTAAATATATCTCAATAAGAAATTAATTACATGGTGACTCTATATAATTATATCACCCAAAATATATATCACGTTAAACACATTTTGTTCCATTGAAACAATTCATTTATATTCAGAGGTTTTATCACCAAAATGGTTTTGAGAAGCTTCTATAATACCTATTTGGATCAAATGTTCTCTAATAAAAAATTGAATTCATTAATTTAGTTTATTAAGAACAATATTTTTTGGACTAATTTAAATATTTAACATACATGAAAATTATCAAATCATATTGTTTTGGATTATATCTCTTAAATTTAATCGAAGATCACACAACACATCCAATGGACAATGCCCTTGAGGAAGAATGTGATGAATATTGGAAGAATGATTATAGATCAAAATTTATCCAGATCCAAACCAACAATGATGACAATTAAAAATATTTCACAACAACATTTATAGAAACAATATAGGGAAGGGGAATCCAAAGGGGAACCACTTAACAGAGGACACATTACATAAACAAACTTAAGAAAATAGTGAGGCACTCCAAAATCACCATTAATGAGACCAGTGGTTGTGGGGAATTTTTTTGTAGGTTAATATAAATATCATTCACATAGCATTTGTTAAAACAATATGTCGGGGAATTAAATAGTACATATTATTTTTATAAATTCTGAATTTATTTTTGATGGGATATTCTAAATAGTTCTATTTCATATCAATATTATTTATTCATATTAACAATTACATGATGTTTAATATACATACATGATGTATATTTCCTTCATTTCATGAATCAATTCAATGCTTATAACAATTCAAGACATGTTCCAGGAAAAAATTAAAATGTAATGACCCAAACATTTATCAATGATAATTCCACATGATCTAATTAAATTTATTACATGGTAAGATTATCATTGAAAAAAATGAACTTTCTTGGTTTTATATTTTTGGATTTTAAAATACCATTTAGAATTATTACCATTTCTAATATAGTCGTTGAAAATTGATCACCTGATTAGTATAAATATAGGACTTTATCAAATCCAATTTACTATGAAAAAGGATGTGATGACCTCATACACTAGACTTCCCCCATATGAAGCCCATTTGTAGGAGCTCATAAAGGAGGTGGTATCATTGGGCTTCACACTTGACCAATCCCACATTGAGATTTAACATGTTAAGCTCGAATAGAACTACTAATGGGAGAAGTAAAAGTTGATAGAGATCACCACCCAAGTGATGTTATCTAAGTCACCCCTAGAGTCTGTCAACATCTCACACCTTACCCTTAACTCATATATGGCTATTATAAGGGGTTATGTTACATTACCATAACACTATGATTATATTCATTATTTTTGTATATAATAATATAGAATATACATTTATTTTATTATTGTTACTTTGTAAATCGTTTTCAAAAGGAAAATAGAATATTTATTTAATATTCAACTAAAAAATATATTTTTACAAATTAATGTATTTTTGAATTAATTAATATTATAATAAAATATTATTACTATTAAATTACATTTTATTAAATATAAATTATCACCTTTTTTATGAATAATATTGTAATTTTAAATAATGTTTGAAAGATATTTTTTTCCAAACCCATGACTTTTCGATAAATGACTGTTTTAAATTTTAAAGTGATAATTCACATATTTAGAAAATTATTTCGATAAAATTAATATTATTTTTGTAATCAGAATGTCGGAATTATCCAAAATATAATTTTATGTAATTTTTTGAGACAATTGAATTTTTGTGTAAAAATTAAATATTGTTTAAATATATAATTAGTTTTATGACATCATAATGACCCTATAGTGATGTAATAAAATACAATATAGATTTTGATCATCCAATATATGTTTTACAATTAAAATATTGTGATTTTAGGTTAGTTTGATTTATTTTACATATCATTAGTGGAGCCTCGAAGAATTATTAATCATTTTAGCTTTTAAATTTATTTCCTTGAGAGTGTGACTCAACTCCACATAACCAATCATATTATTTTAAGATTTTCGGCCATTTTACAAATAAAATATTGTTTTCCACTCCACTTTGGAAAAAATGGGAAAAAGAGTGGGCTAGTATGTGGATTTTATTAGTTTAATGTGTGGTTCCCAAAAATAAATAATAAAGAATTATCTCTCCTTCCCTATATAATCCCACCTAGGCTCACACTTACTCTTCAATAAAAGACTTTAGTGTTTGTCCAACTGCTTCCCTACTATCTCTATAATCCTCCCAAGTTTCTCCAAGCTCCCTAGAAGTCTCTCTCAATCCTCTGACAAGCCATTCGGATAACACTTCAAACTAAGGGACTCCTTCTATTCTCATTTTATCCAAGTTTCTTTATATTTTAATGCTCATATATATTCAATTATAATTTCTGAGGTATGATTATTAACATACACCATAGTTTTCTTCTTATGTTTTAATGGTGATATTCCACTTTCTCTCTAAATAATTCCTTCCAATACACATGTTACCATGATGAAATTTTGTAAGGGATCTCTCTCTCCTCGTTTACATTCAATAAAATATTTTGTATTAAAATTTTAAATTCCATTATATACGTTGGTACATGTATCTATATGACCCTATAAATTTCTACTTCATTAATATATTATGAGACACCCCATCCACTATCATCAACTATTTTTTAAAACTCTTATTTCACATTGTTAGGATGCCGAAATTGCACCATGATTTTCCAAGACAATGTCATTATGTATTGAATTCCATGACAATTTATCTATCAAGAGTATTCACTATTTTTCCAATTTAGTTATTGATTATAGAGTATCATGTATTATTTTCACATTCCTTTATCATGGAATAAATGATGATGTTTTATGAATCCATGTTATATGATCCATGTGGAACTCCAATGCATGAAATGAAATTTTTAAGAAGGGTGCACCCCGATAACATTCCAATGCATTGGATAACATTTAGTACCATGATACATCATGCTAAATGAGGGTATACTCATACTAATTCTTATGAAATGAGGTTTTACTCATTCCTTATATGCAATGTTCCTTGGCTCTTGCTAATACCTTGTTAAGTGTTGTTGCCACATTTCCATGTAATCATGCCTTTATGTTCATGTTTCCTTTATTCTCCATTGGTATTCTTATATCCAAACATGTATTTTATTCTTCATGTTATTCCTTGTTTACTCCCTTACTATGATTTATAGCTCACCCTTTTATTATGCATGTCTTCATGTTATCCCATTCAATGCTAAGTATGGGAGAATTTTGTGGTCATGTAAAGGAAGTTTTCAATGAATTTGTCGTGTTTAATGTTTTAAGTCATTACGTAATGTCCCTAAGCCCTAATGAAACTAGACCTCTTGATATTATATGTGGTATAAAGTGATTATTTTATGTAATAAATCATATTTAGTTGTGTAATAAATAGCAAGGTTATTATAGTTTGTATTAGAGGATATATTAATTTATTTTAGGGATCAGTATTAGAAAAACCTAGAGAAATACTTAGGGGGAAGACTAAGGATAATAATGACATCCCAAAAATTTGGTGAGTATTGATTTAGTGGTTTATAAATAAAATACATCCCTGTCTGGATACAAGCAAGTAGAGGCAGCTCTGGAACAGATGTACCTAGGCGTGAAAACTCCTACAGTGTGATTCGGGCTAGACCCGAGGTATCATGGTACCCAAAAATGGGCCTTGCTACTCTATTGGTTACAAGACTTCAGGGGATATGATTCGGTTAATTCAAAATCATAGTTTGAAACATTATTAAGGGAATTAAATAAATTACCCATATGAATATATGCTATAATGTATATCATTGATAACATAAATTGAAGCCTACAAATTCATAAGTTAAGGAAATAAATGTAATTTAAAAGTCATCTGTTTTTGTCTTTGGAGTACCCGTTATGTGTTACCCCTATCTTTCCTTTTATTCCAGCCATTGGCTGGTAATAGGAGTACTCATGCTACCAATTGATGCAAATACCAATGTGATTATTGTTCTAATGGCAAGCCATATCCAATGGGAACATGAATCACAAACATTGTCGTGATACTCCCATAGATAACTCATAATTTGAATACAAACATGGGTCAAGAAAAACATTCAACCCCCCACCCCCCAGAATGAACATGTCTCCATTGATATCTTCATGAGACAAAGCCTTCCATCTTTTAATGGATCATCTGATCCCTAAATCTCCTAACAATGGATCAACTCCATTGAAAAGATCTTATCAATCCATGAAGGTTTTGAAATAGAGAAGGTTCTAATTGATGCTTATCATATGGAATGTGGTGCCAATCAATGGTCGAAATTGATCAAAAATACAAAGCCTATGGAGGATATTGAGGCATTGAAATGGACAGATTTTTGGAATATCTTTTTGGATAAATATTTTCCTCACACCCTTTGTCCTAATATTGAACGGTAATTCCTTTCCATCATGAAAAAAGAAAACAAATCCTTCAGAGAGTTTGTTGAATACCTCACAAGGCATTAGTGATATGCCTCCGCCTTTTTTATTTTCCCCGAATACTAGGTTGATCGCTTCTTTGGTGGACTGAAACCTAGCATATAGAAAGCCCTAGCGATATGCGACTTTGATAGCTATGAGAAAGTTTCCTTTTGTGCCCATAATGATGAAGTAGAGAACATAGACTCTCAAGGGTATCATTGGGATAAGAATAATAAGGTGGAATTCAATTCAGAAAATTTGATGGATAACTCTAACAGTGCTATGAAAATCCATCACCCCACTTACCAAATGTGTGGAAAGAAGCAACCCAAAAATTTCCTCAAGGGGATAAAGAAATTCTTAAGTGTGGAAGAGATGGTCACCAAGCTATTAACTTTTGACAAGAAAACCCCATGGATTCAATATAAGAGAGGAATTATTTGTCTGAACCTCAACATGTTTTTCATTTCTTCAAATAAAAAGAACTAGGGAATCGTGCAAATCAGTTCCATAAGCTAAGGGTTTTTGGAGGCAACCAATAACCTTCAAGGAAGTAAGTGTGAGATTTTTCCATCAATGCCACCGAAGTAAACCCCGACAACGATGTGGTGATAGGTACAATAGTTAACAATTCAATAATAGAGAACATAGTTTTTTATTCTGGATCTACGCATTATTTTATATCACAAATTATTAGTAGATTAGTCATAGAACCACTAAAAATCATTAAAGTAAGGATTTCGGTGAGTATAGAAAATGGGAAAATCATTTCATCCCAGGAATATAAATACTCCCCTATTATAATTGGTGGATTTATCATTCCATTGAACATCCTCATACATGCTCTGGGAGAATTTGATTCAATTCTCGAAACAGATTGTCTTTCCATATATAAAGCCAACATAAATTTTTATGAGAGGTAAATCACTCTCCAATTGGAGATTTGTCCCCTGATTATATACATGCTCAAGGAGAAATATGAATATTATTTATAACCATCTTCTCAAGCATGGATATTACTACAGAATGAGCATGTGTATCAGGCTCAGATGATTGAGTCAATAGAGGAATCCATCCATAATGATATCTTTTTTTGAGGGAATTTGATGAAGTGTTTTCCAATGAATTTCTTGGTCATTCTCCTAAAAGAGATTCTGAATTCTCAATTGACCTCATACCTAGGGAATTGAAAATATCAAAGACTCCATATAGAATGATTGTCGTGGAGATGGAGGAGATGAAGAAATAACTACATGAGAATCTTGATAAAAGGTTTATACACCCATGTGCTACACCATAGGGTGGTCCCATACACTTCCTCAGGAAAAAATATGGGTCAATGCGACTTTTCATTGATTATCATGTGCTCAAAAAATTCACGATAAATAACAAGTATCCTCTCCCTCGATTTGATTACTTGTTTAATTAGCTACATGGAGCACAATACATCCCCAAGCTAGAACTATAGTCGTGATATTACCATGTAAGGTTGAAGAAGGATGAAATTCCCAAAGACTGCTTTTCATACTAGATAAAAGCACAACGAATTCAATGTAATTCTTTTGGGATTCATTATTGCTAAGTAATCTTCATGGACTTGATGAATAGATTATTTATAGATTATCTCAATAAATATTTGTTAGTCTTTATATATTATATTATAATATACTCCATGACCAAGGAGGATCATGGGGAGCATCATAGAACTATACTAGAGACCTTGCAGAATGAGAACCTCTTTTCATTGTATATCACATGTGTGTTCTAGTTGAAGGAGGTCTGATTCATAGGTCATATAATCACAAGCAATGGAATATCTTTGGATCCCACTAAGACTACAATAATTGAGGTATGGCCAAGGCCATCCTAAGTAACCGATATCCATATCTTCTTAGGGTTGGGAGGATAGTATTGTCGATTTGTGAGAAATTTATAACATCTGGAAAACCCTCGTACCAAGATAACTAGGAATGCAGTCATGTTTTCTTGGCGTATTGAATGCGAATAAAACATAAAGTAGTTGAAAATGTGGCTTATCACTGCACTCTTGCTCATATTACCCACGAGTGGAGATAAATTTCGGGGTATTTAGTGATGCTTCAATGAAGAACCTATGTTGTGTGTTGATGTAGAATGATAAAGTGATATCCTATGCATCATGGTAGGTGAAAATCCATGATTAAAACTATCCAACAAATGATCTAGAGTTTGTGGCTATGTTCACTACATTGAAAATCTGGAGGCATTATTTCAATGGGGGGAAGTGTGAGATATATACTGATCCCAAGATCCTCAAATATACATTCACACAAAAATAGATTAATATGAACCAATTACGATTGATATAACTCATCATGGATTATGAATGATCGATCCATTACCACCCTTGGAATGTGACCAAGGTGGAGAATGTTCTAAGTAGAAGGGATCTTGCATTGTTATCTATGATATGAATTGAAAAGGATCCAATATTACAATATTTTCATTGGATGGACATGGGATTCACTAATATAAGAACATCATCAATTATTTCGTAAATGATTGTTCAACTGTACCTCATCGAGAAAATAATGGATTCTCAGAGAACAGATTTGGAAATTCTGAAAAGGGAGGAAGCTCTTAGAAATGGGACATTTTCAGTGTTCGTGGTTGATAAGGATGGAATTGGGAGATTTGGGTAATGATTATGTGTACCATTAGATCCAATGATAAATAAGGAGCTTCTGAATGACACACATAGCTCATACATATCAATTCACTTGGGGATCCCAAATATGAATCGAGATCTTTGAAAAAACTTATGGTGATACAATAAGAAAAGTGGGATTGCTGAATATACATCAGTGTACCTGGTATGTCCGCAAGTGAAGGTTGTGAGGAAAAATTCAAAGGGGATGATGTAACCACAACCCTTACCAACACGTATGTGGGACAACATTACCATGGACATTGTCACTAGACCTCAAAAGACATCATGAGGAACCAATGCTATATGGGTCATTGTGGATCATCTTATGAAGAAATCACACTTTATCGAGATTCGAGAGGACATATAATTGGATCAAAATGAATGTATTTACATCAAAGAAGTTGTATGGCTACATGGAGTACCAATATCTATTGTATCTGATCGTTATCTGAGATTCACCTCGATGTTCTGGAAAAGTATGTGATATGCATCAACCACTAAATAGAACGTTAGTACGTACAATCAGCCTCAATTTGATGGCCAATATGATCGAACTATTTAGACACTAGAAGATATGTTAAAATCGTGTTCTATGAACTTCAAAGGATGATGTGACCTATATCTTCGACTAGATGGATTCTCATACAATAACAGTATCAACTCGAGCATCTGAATGTCACAATATGAAGCCCTTTTTGGGAAAAGGTGTAGATAACCAGTATGTAGGGATTAATTTGATGATCATAAACTACTAGGACCTAAAATGGTCAAGGAAATGGCGGATAAGGTGAAAACCATTCAACAGCATATCAAGGCATCCCAAAGTCGACAGAAGAGTAATGCAGCTAATCATTGACGATACCTTGAGATCAAAGTTGCAGAAATTGTATTTATTCTCATATCTCCAGGGAAGAAGGTCTTGAGGTTTGGAAATAATGGAATTTTATGTCATAGTTACATCATCCCCTTCGATATTCTTGATCGTGTCACGAATGTGGTGTATCGACTAGCACTTCCACATACCATGGCCAAAGTAGAAGATTTCATTCATGTATCCCTCTTAATAAAGTAAATACCAGACCCTTCACATGTACTATCTTCAGAGGTATTACAGTTATATTATGATATTTCTTACGAGGCTCAACCTATGAAGATACTAGATCGTAGAGAAAAAATTCTATGAATTATGGAAATAACCCTTGTCATGGTGTTGGGGAGAAACCACAATTTTGAAGAAGCAGTGTAGGAATCAAAGGATGTGATGAAGTAGAGTTACCCACATCTTTTTTAGTTTGGGAAAATGAAATATTAAGGGGGAATTTATTTAGGGGAGAGAGATTGTAACAACCTAAACTATTATCAATGGAAATTCATCTTGATTTAATTAAATGTGATACAATGTGAAATGGTCATTGAAAACCTATTCACTTCCTTGGATTTATGTTTTTGGATTTTAAAATACCATTAATTATTTTGATTTTAGCCAATGTAGTCATTGTATAGTGATCATAAGATTAATATAAATATATGGTTTTATCAAATCCAATTTACCAAGACAAATGAAGTGATAGCCTCATCCAATATACTTTCCCCATACAAAGCCCATTTTTCAGAGCTCGTAAAGGAGGTGGTGTCATTGGGCTTCACACCTATCCAATACCAAGCTGAGTTTCAACATGTTATGCTTGAACATAACCACCTATGAGAGAATTTCATGTTGGTAGAGATCACCAACCGAGCAATGTTATCCGAGCCACCCCAGGAGTCTGTCACCATCGCAAACCTTACCATTCGGTTGTATTCAGTTATTATAAGGGGTTTTGTATCAAAACCCTAGTACTATGATTATATGCATTTTTTATATAATAAT
The DNA here is from genome assembly GCA_963277665.1 of Viscum album. NCBI lineage: Eukaryota > Viridiplantae > Streptophyta > Magnoliopsida > Santalales > Viscaceae > Viscum > Viscum album. The sequence continues at coordinate 1,884,619,478 of OY728136.1, forward strand.
AAACAATATACATTCATTTTATTATTGTTAATTTGTTAATAGTTTTAAAAGCACTGATAATATTTCTCATTAATATTCAAATAATAAATCAATTTTGATAAATTAATGGATTTTGGAATAATATAATATTATATTAAAATATAATTTTTAGATTAATTTTTATAAAACATTAATGGTAATATAATTTTATGAATACAATTGTTATTTTTATCCAGGTTTGAAAGCTATTTTTTCAAAACACATGAATATTTCATAAATGTCTTTTTTTTAAATTGAAAATTCACATATTTAGAAAATTATACGGATAAAATTAATTTTTTTTGTAATCAAGACATCTAAATTATCAAATGGTAAATTTTTCTTAATTTCATAAGATAATCAACTTTTTGGGTAAAAAATAAATATTGTTTAAATATATAATGAGTTTTAAGACATCATAATGACCATATATTGATGTGATAAAATACTATAAAAATTATAATCTTCTAATATAAGTTTCACCATGAATATAATATGATTTTGGGTTTGTTTTATATATTTTACAAAGCCTTGGTAGACCCTCCAGGACTTAGAAAACATTTTATCTCTTTAAATTGATTTTCTTGAGAGTGTGACTCACCTCTACATAAGAAACTCTGTTATCATAAGATATTCGGCTATTGGCCTTCTAAAATATTGATTTACACTCCCCTTGTGAAAAATACAAGGGAAAAACCCATTGTCTGGTTTGTGGTTTTGACTAGATTAATGTGGGGTGTCCCAAACCTAAATATTAAAGAATTCCCTCCTCTTCCATATATAACCCCACCCATGCTCCAACTTCCACGTCCCTCAAAGACTGTGGAGTTCTTCCAATCTCTACCCTAATCTATATGGAATCCTTACAAGGTTCCTCAAGCTCCCAATAAGCCTCTCTCAAGACCCTCACATGCCTTTGGGATCACACTTCCGAGTTAGGGACTCCTTCCTATCTCATTTTATCCATGTTTCTTAAAATTCTTATTCCCTTTTATTTACAATTATAAATAATGGGGTATAACTTCGCACCTCTCCCATACTTCCCTACTTATTTTTGAATGATGAGACACCCATTTCTCTATCATCAATGCCTCCCAAATACACCTTTTACTATGCCAAAATTCAGTAACGAATTTCCCCCTCCACATTTAAATTCATGAAATTCTTTTGTACTACTAATATAAATTCCATTACATAATTTTGGACATGTATTTATATAACCCCCTTACTGACCTTTTCATTTAAATACTATGATAGACCCCTTCCACTATGATCAACCATTTTTTTGAATTCTTATATCACACTGTTATGCTGCAAAAATTTCACCATAATTTCCCAATCCAAAGTCATTATGTAGTGAATTAAATGGCCATTTCTCTATCCAGGGTATTCACCATTGGGAAAAATTATTTATTGATAATATAGTTTCATGAATTAATTCCAAATTCCTTTATTGTGGAACAAATGATGATGTTTTATGAATCCATGGTATATGATCCAGGTGGAACACTTATTCATGAAATGAAATGTTTAAGAAGGGTGCACCCTGATAGCGCTCGAATGCATTGGGTATAGTTTAGAATCATTAAACATCAAGTGAAATGAGGGATTAATCATGGTAATTAAAGTGAAATGTTTTTTTCTATTGTTTCATGTGTAATGATACTTAGATTATACAAATACCAAGTTAAGTGTTGTTTCCACATTTCCATGCTATCATTCCATTATGTTCATGATTATTTGAAGGCCTTCGAGCCCCCTCAAAGCCTTCAGGCCACATGCAGTTTCCCCAGATATACTACAAAAAAATATCAGCCCTAGTGGAGAATTCACAGTAGGTGCACTCCCCAGAGCAGAGCCAAATTTATTTTTCATAATGAGAGGGTATGGCTATGCCAAAAGGACCATCCTATGAATGCACATGAAGTCTAGAAAGATGGCCATGCGAAGGTGGAGAGCTACTCTCATGACGCAGATGCTAGGGAGGAGAAGTTCCTTGTAGATTCTTTGGTTGAATTCCCTACGAAATTCGGGTCATGTAATCTCCTAATCCTATGGGCCTGGTAATATCTCAGCCTACGGGCCTTGTAAGGGTCCCCCATCATCCCTTGAAAGGGGGGCTAACAAAAATCAATAAAAATTAAGGACGTCGGTCCATTGGGGCATTGTATCTGTGTCTCTTAACATTACCTTAACATTAAGGATCAAACCCAAAAAATCAATGTAGATATACAAGGAATAATACGGTACCATACACCCTCACCAAGATAAAATGTCTGCTCCCTAAGATACTCCAAGAGTCACTATGGTGTCTCAAAGAACCTGTCCTCCTGGTGTGCTCAAATATCAGAATGTCTCCCCCCTATGTCTCCTCCTGTTCCCACCCATGGATCCACTATGATCAGACCACTGATAGAGTCCTTCCCTAGAGATACTTCCCAATTCAGTCCACAGTCCTTAACAAAGGATTATCAACGTAAACCTCAGAACTAATCTCATTTTTTGTAATTTTAATCATGTGATAAGGAGGTAAACCACATCACTAATTATACAATATGTCCAACACATCATGAATTTCACTATTGTGTTGTGAATAGGCAAAACTCTACACCGCTGGACCAACCATATCCAATATCTCAAATAGACTGATAATCATAGTCCCTATATTTTCTTGTTTATTGAGACATAATTCTTCCTATCTTGGACACACCCATATAATATCTCGATGAATAACATCATAATCTAGATATGATTTTGGGTGTTCAACATAGGATTTATTCAATCTCTGTATAGTCACCAACCACTATTTTATCAACTGATCCTTCTCAGACATATTCGTCAGGAGACTAGTCCCAATAAGCGCTAAATCACCTGCCTCCAACCACCATAGAAGTGAATAGAATCTCTATTAATACAATTACTGAAATGGTCCCATATATATGGATTCCTTGAAGCTATAATTATGTGAAAACATTATGAGTACCATATTTTATTCTTATTAACCAAAAAATACAAAACATAGGAGCACAACATATCCTCGCGAAACTAAATAGTACAATCAAATTGAAAATAATATTTTCAATGATATGTCATATTTCAAAGTAATTTTGAATCCATTTCAATCATAATAATGTTCATGAAACATGATATGAAATGAGGTTCTCTATTTAAAAAGATAATCCTCGAACAATCATTCTACCAAACTACACCATGCTTGCCAAAAATACCCAGATAACAACTATAAAGGTTTTATTGATAGGAAATAAGTGGGATTCCATCATCATTATTTTAAATCACGCATATAAAATCATTATTAAGGGGTTTTCGGGGTAATCCTAACACAATATCAATATTGAAATCATCCCATTTCCAATAATGAGTGGTAACAAGATAAAAATACCACCAAGCCTCTGATTCTTGACATTTAAATTTTAGGAAGCGATACATTCTCAACATATCTTGGTACAAGCTTCGTAATTATTGACAATTTTTACTATCTATTTATATCATGATACATAATTTTCAAACTATGACACACCACATTAATTGAATCATGAGTCCCTTTCATCAGATCATCACATAAACCTATAGTATCCAGTACACAACCACTGGAAATAAGATAATTTCCATTTACAAGTTACTATCCCATGGTTTTTTTGCATCATATATGTCCTTTGTTGCATCTAATGCCTTTAGATTATATAACTTTTAGATCGTTATTCAGCTTAAAGGAACTGTTATATTAGATATCGAATTCTGAAATTCTATTATCAAAAACTTATAAACAACAAGATGAATGTCTACAAATAGATCCATCACCTGCCACTAATCACAATACACTCACAATACCCCTATCTTAATGTAATGACCTTCCAATTATCATTGGATTGAGAGTACAACAAGTCATTATTAGTCGTTAAGTGACATCCCCAATACGCCAAAGTCTATAAATAAATGCTGAAGGGTTTCAAATACAGGTTAGGTGATGATTTACCATTTATGAAATAACCAATAATCCAACCAAGAATAACAAAAAATTCAATATATGATGCATGAAAAAATTAACGAAAACTAAACAAATTTATTTATGTCAAACCACATCATGTACACAACAGGAAAAGACCAAACCAAGCATCAAAGTACACAACAGATGAATAACTCAAGACTCTCAAAAGACACCACAAATCTGTGCTCCACAAGCTCCAATCTCCACCACATCTCCCAAGCATCACCATGAGTCACTAGCAATAAGATGCTTTACCTTTACCTATTCCCCGGAATATATCATCTACAAAACACCAAAGTGCCAAATCAGGGGTGAGTATAAAACTCAGAAGGTTTCCCCAATGAATTCCCCACTCACGCCACTAGGATAGAAGAGTTAGAATCATTTATATAAAAACATTTTATATAAAAAAAATCACAAAAGTAGTTTATAACTAAATTTAAACATGTTTCCAAAACCATTCATAACTAAAGGCATTAAAAGAGCAATTTAAACCAATTTTCTAGCATGTTATTTTCCTGAAAAATAACTAAACATGCTTTAGAACCATTTCACAGACATTCCTTTTTGGAATACCCAACCATTCCACAAACCCATGCAACCAACCATGCATGCTACCAAAAATAGGGGAGAATCCCTATCCCTTATACATCCCCACCATGATGGGGGAGACTTATTACCCTTATCCAACCCAAATGCTCATGAATGATTGACGGGGGAGAGCCTTAACCTTTATCCATCCCAACACTGATGGGGGAGATTCCTAACCCTTATACGTCCCGAATGCAATATGAATGATTTAATGGGGAGAGCCCTAACCCTTATTCATCCCTACACTTATGGGGGAGACTGAAAACCCTTATCCATCCCACATACCCTTCAACACAAACAACCATCATGTCAACTACCAAGTGTGTTCAACCAATTCAAACCATTTCAATAAAACTTCTTTTTTATTGAAAACCAGTTCCATCAATGATATTTCAATATCAATCCATTTCAATAAAATGCTCTTTTTATTGGAAACCCAATTTTCATCAATCCATTTAAAATTTCATAAAATCCATAATTTAAAATAATCATTTTAAATTCATGATTCTAAATCACTTTGCACAATAATTTACAAAGATTTCACAATTTCAACAAAACCATAAATCAACACTAAAGAAGATTTATTTCCATGCTTTTAAAATTAATATCCATTAAAGAATAATAATATGAAACTAATCCAATCAATTCTAACTAGAGGAGTCGATAGTGATGCCACCTACATCAATGGTTTTGAAAAAAAACCCTTTACAAACGTAGAACACACAAGAAAACCAGGTTGCTTCTTCAAAAAACCAGCCTTAGATCTCTTCTCCTAGCATGATTGAGATCAAATATCATCATATTTGGAAACCAAATACCTAGATCTCCCCATAATGGGCGTAGATCTATGAAACCAAGAGAAGAGGAGAGGTATATCTATGTAGATCTAAGAAACCGATCATGGATGACAAAGAACGATCACATGCCTCAAGAATCATGCTTTGAATCGCCAACAGAGACCTTTAGATTTCCTTTGGAACTATGGGAGAACCTTCATTGACATTAGGTGAGGCTAAATCCCAAATTAAGGCTGCGAAAGAGGAAAAACGAGAAAATTAGAGGCAAAATGTGTGAGATCCACCTTTATAGGACCTCGTTTAAATGGCTGCACAGTTTTCTCACACGGTTAGAAAAACAGTCTTCTAACTGTGTGTTAGTCACTATCTCAGAAGATAGTCCATGCACTGTTTGGATGCTTGGTTAGACAATTTGTTCACTACCCTTGCAAAAGCTACTGCATCAAGGGACAACTACCCAAGGTTTGGCTGCACGGTTTAGACAACCCATGCGCCACTCGTGAGACTTCCCCTTTTCTTCAAAATATCACTTAATGTTATCTCGACTCTCCAATTAGTCACCCATAACTATAAAACCATTTAAAGCATCAATAAAGGGTTACATTCTAGAAACCGGGGGTACTATATTCTCCCCACCATTGGTATTTCCTTCCTTAAAAAGTAGAAAACCTTCACCCAAATGAAATAGTTCCAACCACTACTCTTTCATTTCATTGTCACGTTCCCAAGTCTCTTCATGATTCTGACCATGCTGCCATAATACCCGCACTAGACTGATGCTTTTATCCTGCAAGAAATTCTCTTGCCTATCCAAAATATGCACTGGGATATGTATCACGGAAACATTTGGATCTAGGTCTACGTGATCCCATCTGATCACATCGTCAGGGTCAGGATGATACTTTTTCAACTGAGATACATTGAACACATTATGAACTGAACTAAACCATGGTGGTATTTCCAACCGATATGCCACCTCTCCAACAAGATCCAATATCTCAAAAGGGCCAATTTATATAGGAGATAACATTCCCTTTTTTCTGAAACGAAGATGTCCAATTCTTATAGAGATCCTAAAGAAGACATGATCACCCAAAACGAATGACCACGGTCTTCGACAGTGATTTATATATGATTTTTGACGACTATGATCCATCTCTATCCTCTTTCTAATCAACTGTATTTTCTCTATTCTTTCTTGGAAAAGTCTTGGTCCGACTATTGATGTTCCACTAGTTTCCACCCTGCATAGTGGTGAACGACAAGGATGAACATACAATGCTTCAAACAGATCCATGCATATCGGGGGTTGATATCTTTTATTTTATAAAAATTCCACTAAGGGTATATGATCTTCCAAGGATCCTCCAAAATCCATTACACAAGCCCTCAACATATTATCCAATGTTTTTATCGTCCACTTGGATTTCCCATCCGTCTGAGGATGATACATTGTGCTCATAGACAATTGAGTTCCAAGGGCATGCTGTAAGGATTTCCAGAAATGAGATGTGAACCTTGGATCACTATCTGAGACTATAGACAATGGTAAACCATGCCTCTACACCACCTCCCAGATATAGATTTATTAATGATCTTTCACCTTATGAGTATCAAAAATAGAGATTAAAAAGATGACATGGATAGACGATCCAATATCACCCAAATGGCATCGTGTTAGTGAAACGTTCTTGGAAGACCTGTAACAGAATCCATTGGTATTTGATCCTATTTCCACACTGGGATGCGAAAAGATTGCAACATACCAACTGGTCTCTGATACTCTGCATTAACCAGTTGACAAGTTAAGCACCATGATAAAAACTCAACCACCTTCTTTTTTATGTTGCTCTATCAAAACTACACCTTCAACACCTTATACATCTTCTGTGTACCTGGGCGTAAAACCCATCATGAATGGTGGTAAGCATGAAAGAGTTGTTTATGACAAACCGTATATACAACCATCCAATCTCTGAAACACAAAATTGAACCCCCATCATGTTTACATCCATCAATGGTCTCCGCACCATTGAGTTTTGAATATACAACTAGACATTATGATTTCGATTTTTGTACTTATTTGATCATATTTACTAAATTTGGAACAGGTATAGTTGATATGAAAACTGAAAAATTACTTTGGTCTTCACATTCCACATGCATGTCGGCTAAGACCGATATCAACTGCTATTCATCTGAAGCTTCTTTTTCTAACTGAGAAAATGACTCTCTACTCAATGCATCTTCCATAGAATTCCCTTTCACAAGTGTGTACATCAAGTAAAACATAAAAATTTGGAGATACTTCATCCATCACCTTTGACTCAGATTCATATCTCATTGTGAGAAAATGTGTTTCAAGATTTTTTGAGCCATAAACACAATAAATTTTCTCACAAAAGAGATAATGTCTTCATGTTTTCAAGGAATGGAAGACTGCAGCTAACCCCAAATCATGTGTTGGGTAATTCATTTCATGCACCCTCAACTTCCTCGATCCATAAGAAACCACATAATATATTTACATGAGAACAAAACCCAACTGTGATCCTGATGCAACACAATACACCACATACCCCTGTCCTGGTTCTGGAAAAACCAAGATAGGTGCTGATGTAAAATGAACATTCAGTTTTTGAAAGGATTTATAACAATCTTCCTTCCATTGAAATGGATCATTATTCATAGTCATAGTTGTCATTGGTGAAGCTAGTAATGAGAAATCATGCACAAAGAGGCAGTAGTCACCTTCTATACCAAGAAAACTTCGTATCTTGAACACATTATTTGGTGGATGCCACGAGATAACAGATTCTATCTTTTTAAGATCAGCAGAATCACCCATCCCAGAAATGACATGGCCATGGATACATTCTTTGTGTATCCAAAAATCACACATTGATAATTTGACAGACAAATGATGATCTCTAATGATTTGTAACATTTTTTTGGGTCCACCTCATGCTCGACCATTGTCTTTGAATAGGCCATGATATCATCAACAAATACCACAAAAAATAATATTTCTCATCAAACTACACTTTCAATTCCCATAAGTCTGTTGGTTCCATCATATAAGAAAGAAGGGAAATATGACTGGTCCCCAGAAAGATATCCATTGTAAACTACACTTCTCTTAGAGGTGGTAACCCTGAGAAGTTATTGGGAAAGACATCTGAAAATTGATCCACAACAACTGGAAATCTATTTTCCTCAATATCTTCCATTGATTCAAAATTCAACACTACCAACTGGTATGAGATCATTCCCACCATTGGTGCCAACAAGCTCTTTACACCTTTCATTACCATCCCCTATCCTCTGAAGAGATAGTCGATACCATCCTCAGTCATGAAACTAAATATTCTCCTATAACAGTCGATTTTATCCTTAAACATTGTCAACCAATCCATACCTATGATTACATTATAGAAATACATGTCCAACATTGAGAAGTCCCATTTTAACTCACCTTAGTCAAAAGTTATATAACATTCTCTACATACAACGACTTGACGTTCTCTTCCACAAATAGAAGTTTTCAGATTCGAAATAGAATGAATCATTTCCAGTTTTAAACATAGCAAGTCAACAACATGAGAAGCAATGAAGTAATGTGATGCACCAGTATCGAAGGGAACATTCATAAATGTACAATTCAAAATAATTGTACCTCTCACCATAGATGGTCTAACCTGATCATCGAACATCATCTTCTCAACTCTATACAACTTCTTCATCGCTTCATTGTTCTCTTTGTTTCCTTGCTGAGATTTCCGGAGTTGAGGAGTAATGGTATTTAGGGAATCACCATGGCTATATCTACTATGCTAAGGAGACTGATTCTGCTGTCCAAGTCCTGTCGAAGCTTATGATGTTTGCGAAACCTGAGGAGTGTCACGTGCACTCGAACTCGGTGCATTCCTACAATAGTGTTATAGATTCCCCATATGTTTTAAATTGTGACATGCACTAGGTTGCGTCGTACAATCTCGCCTTTTGTGTTGAAGTAAAACACATTGAAAAAAACCTACTTTTCTCTGGGGTCATGGAGGAATGTTCACTAATCCCCTTGTCTGATATTGATTTCCACTTGCACCATGGCAGGAGGTTTCCCTTTTACTATTGTTCCTAGAGGTTGAGTTCCCACCATTTCTTGTAGGTATCATCATGCATCCTCCTATAATTCCCTAGATATCATGTCCATCAACAGTCACTCAGTTCACCATCTCTGTATAATCCATAATACAGAGCACCGCAATCTTCGATCAAATCTTTTACCTTAGCCCCGATGAGAAGATGTGTGCCTTCAACGACGAACTTGTCATGACTTCTGGTACAAAAGGACTAAATTCATGAATTTATCCACATACTCTATGAAAAAGAGAGTCTCTTGTTTCAAGCAGATGTAGTTCATCGTTTTTGGAAACTTGAACGTGTGAGGATAGATTTTTTTGTTGATCAAATCTTCATAATCATCCCATGTAAGGGCTTCCTCCAATTTAGCCTGCACCACTAAATCCCACGATTGAAGTGCAAGGTCCTCGAGCATATACGTCTCCAACATGACCTTGATCTATGATGGTGTGCCAATAAAATTAAAGATACGAATCATCCTACTTAGCCACACCTCCGCCTTTTCGGGTTCAGCATCACCCCGAATGTTTGGTGGATTCTGCTTCATGAACTGGATGGTATTATCCACATGCCTTGTTTCATTCCTTCGGTTCTCTGTATCCAGAACAAGGAAATCATGGACAATACTTTGAGAAAGCTCTTTGTTCACCCGTGGTTTAGGTGCAACCACATTCTCCACAGCTTCATCAGGTTGGTTCCGATGTCACCTACCAGGTGCCATTTTCTAAACCAACAACAACCTCCATCAATCTCACTCTCTAGAAACTGATGGCTTAGCATTTCAAATTCTATGACATCATTTATCACAACATTGTTTTCAAAATGGCCTTTTTCCCATGATAATTTTTTTTTAAAACATTCCCCATGCCTTTTGAAAATCGACCCATTTTTAAAATACACCAAATACACTGTTTGCAAAATCGTTCACTTGAAAACAATTTACGCATTTTTCAAAAAAATTCACCTTGAAAAAAATCGAAAATCATTCCTCACAATGAGATACAGACACCTAGTGGGATTTCATTCTTCTATAATGCATGTCATGCTCATATCATTGGCTAAACCCATGTCAATGTGATTTCCCAACATTCTAGAATTTTTTCCAAAACACTTATGTACCCAACACCCTGGTAACTTGAAGTTTAACATAAACGGTTTAGGTATGTGATTTTATGCTATTTATATCAAGTTTCAACAATCCTACTCTTGTCTAAGATTTTGACATAAGGAATAGAAATTATTGAATTTCAACTCCAATACCAAAAACATCGATGACCACTTGTTAGGCGAGGACTGAACAAGATGATACCATTTGTAATGACACGCCAATTCTCATTGGTATGACAGTACAACTAGAAATTACTTGTTCTTAAGAGAAAACCCCAAGATTCCAATGGCTGGGAATAAATACCTAAGGGTTTCAAATACATGTTGGGGGATGATTTACCCTTTATGAAATTACCCAAAAACCACCCAAGCATAACCAAACATTCACTATATGATGCATGAAAAAATGAATGAAAACTAAAAAAATTTATTTATGTAAAACCACATCATGTACACAATAGGAAAAGACTAAACCAAGAATAAAAGTACCCAGAAGATGAACAAATCAAGACTCTCAAAAGACACCATGACTTTGTGCTCCACAAACTCCAAGCTCTACCACATATCCCAAGAATCACCAGGAGTCACTAGAAATAATATGATTTACCTTTATCTGTATCAACAAATACAACGTCTGCAAAAGCAGTAAAGTGCCAAAGAATGGGTGAGTATAAAACTCAATAGGTTTCCCCAATGACTTCCCTACTCAGGACACTAGGATATAAGAGTTAGAAACATTTATATAAAATCAGTTTATGCAAAACATTTTCTCAACTGCAGTTTATAACTAAATATAAACATGTTTCAAAAAAAATTCATAACCAATGAAATTCCATTAACAATTTAAACCAATTTTCTAGTAATTTATTTTCTAGTAAAATAACCAAACAATCATTATAACCATTTCACAAACATTCCTTTATGGAATACACAAACACTGCACAAACTAATGAAACCAACCTTCCATGCTACCTGGAATAGGGGAGAATACCTAACCCTTATTCATCCCCACCATGATGGGGGAGACTTATTACACTTATCCAACACAAATTCACAAGAATGATTGACGGGGGAGAGCCCTACCCCTTATCCATCCCAACACTGTTGGGGGAGACCCCTAACCCTTATCATTCCTGAATGCAATATGAATGTTCTTTAAGGGATAACCCTAACCCTTATCCATCCCAACAGTGATGGGGGAGACCCCTAACCCTTATCCATCCCACATACCCTTCAACATGCACAACCATCATGTCACCTACCAAGTGTGTTCAACCAATTCAAACCATTTCCATTAAAATTCCTTTTTATTGAAAACCAATTCCATCAAAGTCATTTCAATCTCAAACTATTTCAATAAGACACAATATATTTTGAAAAAAAAAATCTATATCAAACCATTTACGATTTCATCAAATCCATAATTTAAAATCATCATTTTAAATTCAAGAACCCAAATCTGTTTGCACAACAATTCACGAAGATTTCCCAATTTCATCAAAACCATAAATCATCACTAAAGAAGATTTATTCCTTGATTTTAAAAATCATATCCATTCAAACAAACCAATCTGTAACTAAGAAAATCTATTCTAACAAGAGGAGTTGAGAGTGAATCCTCCTACCTCAACGGTTTTAATGAAAACCATAACAAACGGATAACACACAAGAAAACTAAGTTTCTTCTTCAAAAAAATCCTTAGATCTCTTCTCCAAGCATGATAAAGACCAAATATCATCATATTTGGAATCCACATACCAATATCTACCCAAAATAGGCGTAGATATAAGAAACTGAGAGAAGAGGAGAGGTAGATCTAAGTAGATATAAGAAATCGATCAAGAACAATGAAGAACGATCACATAACTCAAGAATCTGACTTCGATTCACCAAGAGAAAAAATCGGATCACCTTCGGAAAGATAGGATAACCTTATATAACCTTAGGAGAAGAAAAAAACATGTTAGAGCTGCTTGGGAGGAAAAAAGAGAAACATAGAGGCAAAAACGCGTGAGATCCACCATTATAGGATATCATTTAAGTGGACGCACAGTTTTCTCACAAGGTTAGACACACCGTGCGCTAACCATGGGTTAGCCACTGCCTTGGTAAACAATCCACGCATGGTTTGAAACAAGGTTAGACAAACCGTGTGCTTCTCGTGCCGAATCTACTACCTCAAGGGCCAACTATGCACGGTTTGGCCGCACAGTTTAGACAACTCGGGCGCCGCCTCTGTGACATCCCCATTTCTTCAAAACATCGCTTAAAGTTCTACTGACTCTCCCATTCATCACCCATAACATTAAAACCATTAAAAGCCTCAAGAAAGGGTTACATACCAGAAATAGTGGGTACTAAACATAATATTTTGGTTTAATGTATTTTAAATAATGATTCTATTTTCCAGTGAATAATATAACATGATATCAAAATATTTTATATACTCAACCCACCAACTATATTGAATGTTTATGTCCTGATAAGAAATTATTTACCCAAGTATATTATGTTATAGGAATACCACATACTTCTCACATAATATATAGTGTCTTAAACATCACATGGAATTATTACTATTATTAAATCCATATTTTTATTATGGAAATTTCTCTCATGTGGTCTTAGATATCAAGATCGATAAGATACCACTCGATCCATCAACATCAGATGTGCATAGAGTCACACTCTGGATGCATCACAGTACATGATATATGCATTACCTAGAATAGGTAATGTGATGATATGTTTCAATGGAGTCCAACCCTAATTCTCCTAAAAATATCTCTTGTATGAATTTTCCCAAATATACTCCACCCCTTTCATCATCAGTCCATACATCAGTGCATCCAAATGGGATAATTTCTAGATTAATCCATGATAATGACCAACTAAACCCAAAAATCTTTATATCTATAAGATATTATTAGGAATCTCCATAGATTCCATGGCTTCAAATTTCTTGTGGTCCTATGATAGTACTCACATTGATATGGCATGGCCAATGAAGTTGAATTTATGATTCTAAAAACTAAATTTGGTTATCTTGGCATAAATATGATGCTCTATAAGTTTATATAAGATGATGTTAACATGATTGGCATGATATTATATTGATTGGGATTAGACTAATATCCTTTCAAGAAAAACTTCCTGAAACTAGTGCACAAAAATATGAATGTTCTCATTCCAGAAGGCCATGAACATCATCAATGTATTGGTCAAACATAATAGTATCCTAAAGAAAGAATACAATCCAAACATGATACAAAAAGTAGTCTACAAATGTCTAATATTATTACAATGAAATGATGGTATATTTATCTAAAATCTATCTTGTATAAGACCTTATCACCTCTAAACAGATCTAAATGGTTGATTATGTGTTGTAGTGGATAGTGATTCTTGACCACCATCGGGTTCAACCTCTTATAATACACACATAAGAATAAATTCCCATTACCATTAGTGGAAAATATAATAGGATAAACCCAATTAAATATACAAGGTTCTATGAATCCATTAGATATTACGTTGTAATAATACACATTAAACTCTCCAATGTCTGAAGATGTTCTTCTGTGTGAAAGGATCAGAATTTGACTTATTCCCGACACCAACTCGACCATGAACTTGATATCTAAATTTGGTAGTATTTAATTTGACTCGTTTAAAAATACAACCTAAAATTGATCTACCACTAGGGGAAATTAATCATGCTACATTCCACAATTATCTAGATTAAGGCCACCAACTTGGGCCAAGATACATTCCCACATACACTAAAATGTTCATGTATGACTACTGTGAAAATCACAATCTCATGGGAGATAATAGATTCACCCACTTTTAGATTTAAAAGGACCCTATCTCCATGTAATATTTGATATCATCATCATATAGAATTATATAATTCATAAAAAGAATACAATATAAACCTATCAGTTCCAGCATGAGTGGCTTCCAAAAAAAATAAAAACAACCAATATCTAGAGATTAATCTTTAGAACAGTTGTTATTCCATAACCTCACTCCCAACGGTCTGTTCATGGTAAAAAAATGTCCAATATTTCCATATAAAACATAAAATTGATTATAAAAGTAGTATATAAAAGATAATTTGACAGTTCACTATCAAAAACACAATAATGGTTTCTGAAAAAATAATTGTACCTCTATGAGTAGATAGTTTTGCATCCTTAATTGTCGGAGTAGTCTCCATAAACTGAATTATATCAAAAAATCATTCCTTGTCTCTTTCTATAATACACTGAAATATACCCTCTTCTTAGTACATTCATTCCTGTATTGAGGTACCACATTCCCTACCTCGACTAGAATATCATGGGGAACTTTAGATGCATTCCTTTTGAAGGGTATATTAGTCCTTAACATACTATGACTCTTATCAGGTTATTTTACCATAGTTATATTGTTGTGTACACCTAAAAACTATTTAGGTGGCCCATTTTTTCTTAAGAATTTCACTCCAATGTGAGGTAAAAAAATTGAGTCAGTTTTTCTACCATCGTACCACACTGATAAAACTATAATGAAACACAGTCCTATGATGGATTCAATATCCATGAATGCTCTAACAATTTCTATCCTAGATAAAAAAATTATTATGATTCTACTTTCCACTAGTATAATTGTACGTAGTTTTTAGTAATGAATAATCCAAGATGCTTCTCAGGAGCACTCTCAAATTTCTTTTTGTGATGAATGAATGAATCATCACATCTGATAAAAATCTCAGATGGAAGACGTTCATCTTTGACGTGAAAACATAGAAAATACTATCCCAAATATGTATATCCATTGATCTCTTATCATATGATAAATATTGAAAAATGAATATTGATGTATCATTCAACATAGTCTAGCACTGACATTCCCCCTTATATTATAAAGATGAACTCATGGGACATCCCATCACTCAATGTATCATGATAGAAATGGCTCAGGAACATCATATCAATGTTATTACATGATAATGACTTTTGCTGCACTACCTACTTTAGAATTTTCCCCAAATTCTTGGTTAGTCCACAAATCAGAAACAGAGAAAACATTACATACTTATCTTCATTAGTCCCAATATTCTTAATGATCTTATAGATAGTGTAAATCCTAATCTTGGCTATCTTGGGTCCTCCCTCGACAATTAATTTATTTATATTCTAGAGTAAAAACATACTCATAATCTAATACAGTAATGGAATAGTGTAAACACACAACAATACCATTGATAGCATGACTTTCAAGAAGTTACTATGAATCTATACATCCATATGGTCATTAAGAACAATTGGATTCTATAATTCATTTGTGTTAGGATCAAAAAAATTTCCACTATCATAACATGAATCTCGAAGAAGATGATGATGATGATTCGTTTTCTCTATGAGACAAACACAATCCTTAGAACAGTAGTTCTAATAATGTCTGCCTCAAAATGTGGAAACACAAAGAAGCACTGAAACACAGTCTATTTAACAAGGATTCCAAGTGTTTCTTCATGAACTAGAAGTTCATTTATTCATTTTATATGGTATAGAAAAGATTTATTATCAAAATTCAAAAATAAAATATAATCACATAAAAAATATTGACCCTATCATGAATAATTAATTACCATGTATATCCTTTTGTTCCTATTATAATTAATGCATACAAATCATGTTCCATACACGAAACTGATTATAATACAAAAAAATCAATAAAATGTTTATAGGATAACACCACAAAACATTTGAATTAGACAATGATAAATAACATTAATTGAAAGAGGTGAATGACCTAAAAAATAATCCCTTCCCTGTGATCTCATATTTCCCTCAAATATGGGTTAGGTACTCCTATGAAAAATTCCATTTCCATGCACATACACATCCTATCACACATTCTAAAATTCACAAATTACAATGATAAAAATAATAATGTTGAGGTACACTTATTGAACATTTTATCATTCCTCGATCGTATAATCTCTCACATGTTCAAATATGGTTGGTCACAACACTGAAAGAATACCTACTTGTATGGTATATACTTCCAACTAGTGGTGGGAGTGAGATAAGAATAATGGTTAGACTATACCACCTACATTCAGAGCTAAATACACAATAGAAAGGGAATATAAATAAATGATTAAATCTCATTGTTTTTGAACAATAATAATATAGTGGAATACTAATAATAATATAGAACTCAATCATCTAATAGCTAACAAAGTAAAAATGAAATGATGTGCATTAATGTAAGATAATGTCATGATAGATGTAATAGAAAAAAATAGACTAGAATACTCAATCAAAGACTCAAAAGTCACTAGTGTGAGTGTAAAAAATAGTTGGTCAACACAACCTTGTCTAAAAACCCATTCAGATAACAAGTGTATTAAAATTTAAATAAACATGTGAATTAATTTATAAAAAAATTAATTTATTACCACATAAAATTTCTTTATAACCATTCTAGAATGTCTCTGAGTGTGTTTCAGAACTATACCAACCATAACCATATAACCATGGTGAATCAAAACCTACCTCAATTCCATTACAAAATAGCTCTTAGAATTCCTTATAACTGTGAAATCAATAACATTATTACAAATGTATAAATCACAAAAATCTGAGTTGAAATTTCTATATAATAATTTTAGCGAGTATCACTTGGCCAAACCTGCTATATAATCATATTAACAATTTTTTACTTGGACTATCCCACTGTATTATCATTTCTTCATCTCACTAGACCCAGCATGTTATACAATCATTTCATCATGTCATTGGGCATATCCTGCTACATAAACATTTCATCATTTATCAATTGGGAAAACACCCCATATAAGAAGTACCACATTTATCACAACACATATCATAAAAACAAGTATATAATAAAATAACATAATCAGGATCAATGGTTAATTATGAAATTTACAATTTATTGTTCAATTACAGTCAACAAATATCCATTATTCATAAACAATATCATAGCATATGAATCAATAATTAATACATTCCACTAAAAATATACATAAAGAAATCACCCATAATCCATGTTAGAATAAAAAACTATATATTCAATTTAATCAAATAATTTATCTTTAAGGGTTTGGTCACCGGAAGGATAGATACAATCGAGGTCAATGCTAAATTATATCCAAAAATACTCCATGTAATAATTCAATTTAGACATTAAATTTATTTTATGCACATTATTTTTTACCAAATGAAATATTTTAAAATCTATAAAATTATTATTCCATTGGGTTTAGGTTAGAACCCCTACCTTTAACCAAAGATCAAACAAATTTTATAATAGAGAATGAACATAATTAAGAAGTTATAGATTATTTCATGAAATATTATTGATCAAAATAGACCATGATCAAAACTGAAAACTCACATAATCAAATGAATTTTCCAGTAATTTTTGGGGAAACAAGGAGAAGAAGGGGTAACCCAATAATAAACACACACCCAAGGATCAATATCACAAAGAGATATTCAATATCGATGTTGGTTCTCATAAATTTAATTGAAGGAGAACTTGGTTCATGTTGAATAAGATGAATATAGGTCAAAGGAAAATTAAAAAAAATGAATAATTCAAAATAGAATGTTGGGTAATTACATGGTGTGTAATATAGGAACACGTCATGAATTAATTTTCAATTGGAAATGCAAAAAAACTCATCACCGTGGATTATTATTTTTGATTAAATATTAAATGATGTGTAAAATAATTATAGGATATATATTTATTTAATGTCATGAATTATTTTACATCTAGTTATCAGTCGTGACATGTGTAAATGAATAAATACATGACAGTTATTATAGTTATGTGATGTATAACTTTTTTCCAAAAAATATTATAACCTACAATTCTTATGAACCCAAACCCCATTTAGTATTCTCAATAGACCCATATCCTAAATTAACACATGGCCCTTTTATACATGAACTCAATTAATTTAAACTGACATCCATCCCTGTACATTAAGTCATTATCCTCAAAAAACAATCTATATATCCTATCAAAAATACAACCACTAAAGAAAAATATTACACTCAAAGAGGGACATAGCTGGAGAAAGATTGGGTATTACAATCATCCATAATAATGATCACCATTTTTTCTTTATTCACATAGATTAAATGTTATAAATTTTAGTCTATACATATTCATCATGTTACCTTTCCATATAAAAAATGAATATATTTCAATTATTTTTACTCCTGTGACTAGGTATAACAAATATATAAATTTTTATTTATTACTCAAACAACCTAAACCGCTATTAGAATGAAGATAATTATTATAAGAAGAATTATTCCTTAATTAATGTTTCATTAAAGTAATTTATCTACAATTCCATTAACTAAATATAATCACTCCAATAGAATATTATCAACAAGTATTTTCATATCCTATAATCCCATAATAAAATAATCTATGATCACATTTCTCATGGAGGACTCACTTGTATTAGTTAGTTACATTCTTCAATCACTGAATTGATTTACTTTTTTCATCTTTTTTAATTCATTTTATCCTCTTCTATGATTTAAAAAATAATTCATCATTTATTTGATTGATTATGTTGAAAACCAAAACATTTATTTTCCATTTTATTTATATTTTGGGATTCATGATACTCTTTAAACATTCTCAATGAGCCATATAGGTACGATACGTTGTGCTACATTCATGATGGAATAAATAAAAAAATTGATGTACCAAAATCCATTTTAAATATGTACTTTTGTGTATTAAATGTTTTGGATATGTCAATACCCACAATGTATCACTACCTATATATATTAATGTCAAGTATAGACTCAAATTGGGTGATTTACTATAGAATTGTTTCATGTATTACTCACTTTCATTGGAGGGATTTCCCATTTTCTTTTATTAAAAAACACATGATTTGTATTCAATTTATATACAAGATGGAATATTCCCAAAATATCTCAAGGTAGGTCAATCAATATTTGGTATATATATCTATATCAATTCGAATCCTACTTTCCGGATGAAATTATCCAATATATTTCAATGTGTAAGCCTCAAATATCATACCAGATATAAAAAATTCTTATTAGTAGAGTTGATCCACTTCTATAAATTCATTTATCCAACTATATAAAAATACAATATAAAATAATTATACTATTGGAATTATTCTAAAATATGTTATTTTTAGTATAATTTAATTAGCCTAATGTATTTATGATAATTCATTTATCTTATCATTACTAATAATTTATTTATAAATATAATAATATTTTTTAATTCAAATCCCTGGTTGGTTTCCACATTATTCTCCTCTTATATTACATAGTTCATTTTTCAATATCATCTATTCTCTATAAAACTCTAATACAATAGAGATATCTTTTCTATATCTTCGTAATATTTTATGAAAACTCAAAAAATATCTACACCTCTAGAAAACCTATTCTATTCATTATAACCATCCCTCAAAAAATATTCAACAATAAGTCAACAATTTAAATATTATTGGGTAATTAGTAACAATATCAATAACCTCCATAATATTCTATGAATTACAATTCATTAACATAGTTCAAATTATATAGAATAACAATAATAAGAGTGTTAAATGTTTTTTACAATTTGAATATTGGTTTCTTCCTCAGCATTTTCCATCTTATAAATGGTCAAGGAAAAATAAAACCATCACAATGTCAATTTTTTTGAAATTGAATTTTATTATTAACCATTTCAATAAAATTCTGTTATCATTATCATGTTATAGACATAAACTAATGGTTCATTCAATAATTTTATACTACTTCCTTCACAGTTCATAATATTGTTGAATAAACTAAAACCATAGAATATTATTTAACACTATTTATTTCTAGTGTCTCTTCCATATTCTAGATAAAAAGAGAAACCCTAATCACCACATATAACATAACACTATTCTTGTCATGACCCAACCCAAATAGAGGCTCAGGATGCACCTACCCCAATCCCACCTCTATTGTCTAGGGTTGTCGACCAATACTGAAAGGCATATCCTAAATGGGAGATATTTTCCAAATGTACCTGTATGTTAACTCCCACACATATTAATAATGTATTGGGGAAGAAAAATAATAAGTTACAATACATAGAATGATATATAATCGTGAAAAAAAATATTTGGTGTACATGAGTATGTTATTGAAAATAGAAACGTATATGGGAAAAAACAAGAGTAATGAAAAGTTGTCCCAACTTGAAAAAATAGGATGGTAAAATACTGAAAGAGCCAAGATCTTAATTTTAAGAAAATACCACTGTACGCCATCCCAGGAACCCAATATCTCTAAATTCATCTAAAATCACTATAGAAATGTCCATAATATTAATAATACATGTCCAATGATGTAAAATCCCATGGAGGGTGATTATATACATACACATTAGGATGCACCTAAATCTAAAGGTGGAACAATTTGAGATTCACTATGAATAGAAAGCGAGTAGATTGTATATAGTGAACAAATAAACCCAAACATATATGGTGAGATCATCCAAAGACAAGGAGCACAAAATAATGTGTTGGTGGACTACACATCATGTCTTTTCAACCCACAACATCATAATAACCTGATCAAACCAGAAGATGCTCGACTTGGTGAGTAGGTAGACTAATCCATGGGTCTCTGCAACCCATGTCAATAGAGTATCCAAATACAAGCCCATTAAAATATATAAATAAATAAATAAATATAAATGATCAATCCAAATAATCCAAAAATGAGAGAGAAAGGGATCTGATTCTCATATCCCATCACCTAAAAGAGTCACAGACAGTTCCAGATGTACTTCAACAATGCCCCACATCTCATGCATTTTCCAAAAAAAAATTCTTTTGGAGCCTCACCTCATAAGTATGTTGTCTAGTCAATGAGCCATACTCTCTAGATATAAAACTCATTCCATAGTATAAAAAGAGGGTTCCACTCAGTGGATCAATAGAGAACCCATATTAGGTTCCAAAAAAAGTGTTCCACTCTAATAGTCAATTGATGACCCGTTTATGGACTATTAGGAGGGTTCCTCTATAATATTCTATAGAGGAATCATTCCCTACAAAACATGAGGTATCCATTATAATAGTTGATAGATATACGATTCATACCCTGTTCCAATAGGTATGTTACACTCTAATGGTAATGGAGCCGTGTCCTACTAAGTATGAGGGTTCCACTCAATTCATTGATCAAGGAACTGTGCCCAACCTAAATAGAGGGTTCCACAATAAAATATGGGGTACCCATGACCTATACCATTATGAGGGCTCCACAGTAATTGGTATGTAAAGTGAACATGATATCCTAAAATAGTAGGGTTACACTCTCTGATGCTAGAGGACTCATACCATGGATCTATAGTTTGGTCCCACTCTAAAATCCTCTAGTGACACTACATGATAACTTTCATCATTGAGAATCACCAAAATATTCTCCATACCTGAAAAATATCACTACATATTTAAAAATACAAAATAAATTCCAACATTGTGTTCTATATGGAAAAACACATTCTATAAGATACTTATAGGAAAAAAAACCAAGGTCAAATGGTGGTGATACAAGAGATTGATGTTTATTCAAAAGTAACCAAGGGGTAAAACATTTTTGAGGGGACCCATGTGGCATGTTGTTCCACTCCATTGTCAGGATGTATCCTTGATGGTAAAAATATCTCTTCAAGTGGTGGGAAACATGGAATTTATTTGTTCTACAAGGTGTTCCTAGGCCACTCGGGGTATAACCCATGTTCTTGGTTGTGTTTGAGTATTTTATAACACATCCATATGTCTATATATGTCATTAAGCATAAGATTCTACCCCCGTTCCCCATCACATGGCTCAAACACCAAGATAAGGGTTACATTATATTTTATTAGTCCATAAAATATTCCAATAAAAAATTATAGGTTAAAACTTAGATTCCAGAAATAAGTCCCTACACAATGTCTGTTCATCGCAGTACATGGAATGTAGTCATGTTTTTTCCATATTCTAATATCAATATTCATGATTCCATTTTCACCCTTTGATGCAGTTGATCAGAGCTTCACACGACACAAAATTTATGGGGATTCCTTGGATTAATTATTCCATCTACTATTTCATTAAAATTGTATTCAAATTTCATCTTCCTAACACCGTACATGTATTATCTCTCATTTATAATCATGTTACTAAAATTTTTAATCCAATCATATTAGAGACTCATTAATCTCACTAATCATATGAATCCATAATTAATTTTTCATCCTGTCACCAAAATGTGGAATCATCATGATTTTAGTGGTCTGATCGGGAAAATTATAATATGAAAATGTAGATTTGTGACCATGGAGTCAAATTGTAAACAATGTGATGACATTATTTGAGGCTGGAAAAAAATAAATTTTTTATCAATATTTTCAAATATAAAATGGAAATAAATTTGAATGTGTATATACTCTGATTGAATGTAGTTGAATAATCAATATTAATATTTACATCCGTAAATGGATGATTCAAAAATTGGTGAATGTCATAAAAGAGATGATCCGACTAAATCAATATAATCAAAACAAGAACGAAACCAAAAATTGATGATTTCAATCTGGATATTTGATTATTTTTAATTAACGAACAGACTTTCCAATGGTTGAATTATGTATTTATGTTTGTTGGATCAAAATGTACCATGATCTATAGTTCACTCGTCATTTTATGTGATTTTCCAATTAAAGGAAGAAGAATTATCTAAAATACTTGATTGTTTTATGCAGGTAACCCTATAAATTTTCCATTAGAATCATACTTATAGATGTAATATGTTTCATTAATTTAATGATATCATTAAATTAATAATTTTATTTAACCACTAAACATTCCAACAAAATCCAACATATCTATACACCCTACTATAACCTATTTTAGGATGTTACTAGGGTACACATCAGGTTCTAGAATCTTTTATGATATTTTCTATCTGATCCGATCTATAATTTTAAAGATACACATTTTTAAATAGATTTCACATGAATAATATAATATATATTTAATATTTTCATATACATCATTCTGGGAAAATAGAGACATAGAACCACATGCATCATTAATATCGACATAAAATATATATATATATATATATTTCAAACTCTTATATGGAAAAAATTTCTCTCTACATTTTTCACCACTTATATATTTTCTTCCAAAAAAATAAAAACTATGAAAATAAATTTGGCATATATGCACACATCTAGCTCACCCACTCCCATGAAAATTCAAACATTTTATTATTCTACCACAACACACAAACTAAGGGTATTCTCCCTCCACATAGGGTTATATCAAGTTGATCAATGTTTTACACTATTTTATAAAACAATTGGCTACATACTTTATTCCTCTCTCACCCAAGTCGATAATGTTTATAGAATCATTAATTTAGCTACTAACCTATGAGGCATTCAAGAATTTATGTACCCACACTAGCCTCGTGGGTAGGGAGAGGTAGAAGAAAAACTCGCTAACCCTCTTCATGATCTTGAATGGATCGATGAAGATCATTGATAACATACCTAACCATGTGAACCTCCATAATACTCATCATTGAGAGACTCTACCTTAATTTTTTTCTACCTTCTTGAACTCAATGGGACTACGATGGATATCTATGTAATATTTATACCTATTTGGGGGCGTCCTTATCCGTTCATGGATGACCGGTACCTTAATTTCCATTACATATACCAACTCCTAACCCAAAAGGGATATATTATGATTATCTTTAAAAAATGGATGACCTGAAGGTCTCACATTCTAGTCCTCAAAATTTTTCATTCCAATAGTAGAGTGGAATTTGTTGCTGAACACTAACACTGCTAGGAGAATGTGATCCTATACGATCTAGATGAATTCCAACATTCATTCCCTCATCATATCCTCCCACACATATATAGAGTGCTTGTTTTGACCTTCCATATAGTGGTTAGTGGTTGTAATCATCATCATTTAGATGTTGAATTCCACTTTATAGACTCTCCACAATCATGTTATATACAGTGAATAAGTATCATATACAATAGTTGAGGTAACCCCATAAAGGAGAACAAACCTTGCAACCTACCTCTTCCCCAAAATCTCTATAAATCTCTTATACATTATATAAAGGAGTGTTCCATCATTTTTAGACAAACAACTATCATCTATATAGAATCATGGTCCTTCATTATTCAAGGGAACCATGTCAAAATTTAAAGAGATATGTCATCGGAATTCCACTTCAAGATTTCAAGGGGATGCAACAAAGCTATAGATGTTATTGTATAGACTTCAATTGCAGATATGTGAGGTCGTGAGAGAAGAAATCAGCCACACATTAACTAATGTAAGACCACAACAACTACTGTTATTGTCTCTTTACATGATCCCCATAGTTGGATGTACAACCAAGGGATAATTTTGTAACTCTCACATTACTTCCTCCCAAATCAGGACTTGGAACACCGTCTTCCCCTAGAAATGGATGACATGGTTATCTCATTTATAATATACATCTTGATAACCCCACTTGAATATTTAGTAACGTTTTAAATTATTTTTGATATATATTGGATGTGGATCCCTCACGTGCTTGATATGTGGAAGAAAAAAATAATTGAATGAAGAGATGTTTCACCCATCCACTTCCCCACTGTCTGCTACATGAATGCCAACTAATCAGAATCCACATGAACCAAAAAATAAGTGTACATCTTTAAAAGGGTATTTTATACCACATATAACTTCCCCATGGTATAGAATATCTTGAAGTCATAGTCACGAAGGAACCCCAACTAGGGTCATTGTCTGAAGATAATCTCTCACTATGTGATGACATTCCAGAAACATTGATGGTTTCAAAAAACTATGAACTTATCCCCAAGAAAGTAGTGTCTTCACATTCTTTAGGATAATATTAACACTACCATATCTAGGAAATGAGTCGTGTATTTCAAGTTGTTCATCTCAACTACATTTAATTGCATGTGTTAACTTCCAATTGTAGTATCAACATGCACATAAGAGAAACTCCTGAGGTATCGTAATACACTGAATACCCCACTCCCTCTTCATGTAATATCAAAACAACCGAAATAATATTCCTTTCCCTTAACTACTTGAATGATATCTGGAACCTCTCAGTTTAGGTAAAAGGATTCCCATTTTTCATTAGGGTGTTTAAAGGGTATGCAACCATTTGTATGTCTTCCAAAACACCTTGCAATATCCCTCTATGCCCAAAAAACTCCCCACCCCATATATGATTTTGGTTGACTCCCTATAAATTAATAAATCAATAGTTTCATGGTACATGGCTAATCCATGCACCGTAGAGAAATGACATATAATGTATGCTTCAGGAATCTAGAATATTCAATTTGATATCTTTACAAAAAGGTGAGGATCTCAACAAATATTAATACCCATCCAAAAATGCTCTATATATTACTCCTATGTTATATATTATATGTGTATGTATTCAAGCAAGATATCCATAACCCTGTGCAATTATGGATTGATGATGTAGTTCATAAAATCCTAAAACATGATGGAATTATTCATTACAACTAATAGAATCAATAATAAATTATAAAATCCATAGAAAAATATGAGTGGTTAATTTTAAATATTATCCTCTTGGAACATTAAATATCGGTAGTCGGACCTCACATCAATCATTGAGGTGAACTTCACACCGCTCAACTATTCAAAAAGATAATTAACACTCAAAATGGGTTATTTTTTTTATTATCCTGCCATAGTTCTGGAAATGACAATCTATGAAAATCCAAAAATCGACTTCAGATTTTTCATAATAAAAACTAGATATACCCATAAATACAAACTATGATGAATAAATACATATTTTAGAAGGAACTCCAACTCCAACTTCTCTTCCTAGAGCATGGTAGGGGCCACCCGATATGATAGATAATATATAGTAGATCCTCCTAGAACATGATGATTAGGGAATTAAGAGAACCTTCTTATTGGATAATAAAATGAATGAAATTGTTTACTATATATTAGGATTATTGGGTTATAAATAGGTAATGGTTGAGAGAGGAAATCATAAAGGATTCATGCGGCCTCTATCTATTCATATGTGGAAATGGTGTAATGTAAATGTGTAATTTTCTACTAGATTACAATTTACTCACAAGATAAATTAATCAATAAGGGGTATTTTTAATTTCCATTCCTAGACAACATATTTTCTCATTAAAAGAGATTAATTAACTCATGATCAGCACTAATTGATCGATATCACTGAATTCATGATAATCTATGGGGGAACACTTTTGATTGTATGTGATAATGAACAGTGGATTAACAAAAATTATAGAGGTTTAATAATGGTTATTTTTAATAATATATATTTTTAACTACTCATTATACTCAGATAGATGGATAGTTTGAAATAAAATTTCAAACTCTAGAATACATTATAAAGTTGTTCTAACATGAATATCAAGTTACTCTAAATAAGCAGTTACCTTTTGTGGAATTTTAATATAATAATAGCTTTCATTTGAGAATTAAAATGAAAAAATATAAAAAAAAATTATTATAAATGATTTTTACACCAAAATCATGAAATTTCGATGGTGACTAAAAGCTCTTAGGAATATAATTTATTAATGGTATAATGATGAATGAGATTAAAATTCATGGTCATATCAAGGTAGATAAAAGACGAAAAAATATATAATTTAATAACCAAAGGAAGGATCAATAAATTCTAGAATGGATTAAATATTCTTAATGGAATCTATATGGATGGGTGTTATAATTATTTTTATGAAAGGGGAACTATCTTCAATGTATAAAAAGCCTTATGGAATTTTTGATTAAATTTTAGCTATGTCTTATAAATTGGAAACTCCATATTGCTTCTCTATGATGCATGATGTTTTCCATATCCCATTATAGTAGTTTTATATAAAAAATAATATTCATGATATCACATATTATTAAATGGAATTATATCATAATTTATCTTATTTTCAAAATCCAATCACGATTGTTTGACCCAAGAGAACAGCTATTACAGAATTAGATAAATCAGCTGGTAAAGATGCAATAATGAAATAATACGATATATGAAGCTATGTGTGAACAAGGGGATGTTAGGATTATGAAAATATCATTTTTATATTTATGGGTTTTTTGGAGAATGTTTAGAAGATAATATATTGGGGTATAATAAAACACCCAAGCATCAATAATGATAATGAATCTTTTCATTTTGATGAAACATTGACAAATTCTGTATTAATTTTTTTTAAAAATTGATCTAAAATATAATAAATTTTATAATTTTAATATTATTTAACTAACATTCTTTTCAAATTTTAACGTTCACAATAATCAAGGGATAATTATATGTATTTTTCTAAAATGTTTATTCTGGTTTAAAAAGTGAAAAATATAGATACTGCCAAATTGTTGATATATTTTTGAAAAAATATTGACTTGAATGTTTCTGAGCCTTTTTTTATGAACTAACATAAATAAAATAAGTATTAAAATTAATTTAAAAATATAAATTTTTAGATAGAGATATCTGTTTGAAATTTTAAAAATTTATTTACTGTTTTTATTCAAAATAATAATATTTATTATTCTTCAGACAAAAATATGTAAAGTTACATTCAGTTTTGGTTTTGTTTTATAGTAAAATAATAATAAATTTAGATATCATATATAACTAATTCCATCATAATCCACATAATACATTATTTTTATATGAAATCATTTTTGAACTAAAAACATTCTTTTTTTTAAAATGGTTTGTCATAGTGTTTTTTGGACTTGTATTTAATGTCTTTTTTTCCACTAATCTCAAAATATTACATGAAAATATATTCCATATTTATAACCCACCTATTAATATTTCATTATATGATCAATTAATTTTATTTTTAAAATGAATAATAACCAAATTAAAAAATGATCACATTGATTGAGGTTAAAATGGGTGAAAAGGAATAACAATTGATGGATAAGGATTCAAGATAACAAAAAACACAAATGTAAGTCTCATTTGATTCATTTATTTATACCATATAATTAATATATTATAGTATATGGAATGTTTTTACTTGACTGACCTTGGTATTACTTATATTATATAACAATGTTATAAGTATTTTCTTTGTCATCCACTAACCTCACTTTTAAAAGAGAACATGTTCTTCTAAAATAAACACTAATTATGATCCAAATATATCATAAAAGGATTGACCAAATATATTTAAAAAACCATACAAAAATATATTATTATTTGTCCTTAAAAAAAGAAAACATTATGAATTTTTACTTTGTAAGACAATATATATTTCCCAAAGAAGAGTTGATTTTCTTATCCGATAGCTTTCAACATATTTACTCTTATATCAAATTTATATAGGTTTTATAAATCCTGTTATATTAAATATTGTTTAAATATATAATAAAATATTTCTATAATTATGGACCAATGAATACATACATCTTCTCCATATGATGTAAAACTAAAATTTCAATCATGCATACATAAATACTACCACCTCCATGAAGCAATGTGTGTCATTTTTTTATTCTCTCACATGGATGGTTATGAATATGGATTTTGATGATAATTATATATCTTTTAAAAAATATTAATATTTATGATAAATTGTTATCTACTATATTACCCTTGCATTTATTTGATATCAAAACATCACTCATATGTATGTGTGGACTACCACCTCTATGAACCAATGTGATTAATTTGACATTTCTTATATAAAGGAATGATCATAACGATAAATTTAAAAAAAATATAATATTTATGACATTAATATTATTCATGAACGGTTATTCATTATATACATTCTATACATTATATTCTTTAGGAAAATGAAATTTGTCATTATGCATATCTGAAGGTGACATCCACATGAACAATGTATTCAATTTTCTATTAACTACATAAAAGTTTGATTAAAAAATTTATAAAATTAATAAAAAATTTATTCAGGAAATTATTAAGATTCTACATATGTTTAAACTATATTCATAACAATTTTGACCATTGCTAATATAGTAAAGTAGTATTGGATGAATTAAAATAATTACATTAAATAGTCTACGTAAGAAATAACTATACAATGACTGGATATAAAATAATTATAAACGGACCGTTTAAACTAATTTTTTTTATGAAAATGGATCTTCAAAATTATTTAAATAATTCTAATTTAATATTTAGTGGATATGATGCATCTAAAGATGTGGGAATCCATTGTAATTTTTTTTCATCGCAATTCCACTCTAATGAAATATATTTTATATTATGCACCTAATATATTTTAATTTTGTATTCAAATCTCTTTTAACATATTATAAAATTAATTCATCTTGTTAATTATATATGTATTTAAAAATCATGTATTGAATTTTATTGGTTTTGATGCAAAAATTAATGAAATGGTAAAGGTTCATAGGAAAGATCACTCATATTAAAGATTGATTCTATTTAAATTTACATCGGAATAAATATATTCTCATTATAACACCCAAAGATTTTATATTGTGTATCCTTTTAAAATAAAATTAATCTCTTTGATATCATACATTGCAAAAAACATTGATCTTAAATTAACTCTAAAATATTTTTATTTTAGCAAGGTCATTATAAAGAATCAGTTAATTTTTAAGAAAGAATATTTTTAATCAAATTATTAAATATTTACTTATAATTATTTTCTTTCTTGTATTAATTAATGAATTGTCTATACGGATAAAATTGTTTATTAATGTTATTTTTTCCATAAGAAATATGTTTTCTTCAAAAATATATTTTTATTTCATTCTTTGAGAAAATTAATAAATTTATTTTTTGGAACATTTCAATAATTAATTTGACAAAACTAAAATAAAACATTTCTCGATGAATTTGTTTTCAGTTGTGTATGAAGGATATAATTTTAAATGTAATTTTTAATCTTTTATGTTTTGATTATTTTTAAATAGATTACATATTTGAATTAATGTGTTATAAATTAGGTAATAAGTAAATTTTATTTTTAATTCATAAAAACAAAAAATGGATAATAAATTAACATAGTATATATAAAATAATGTAGCGGGTTGATGATTAAAGGTAACATCATTAAATAACATAAAAATAAAATATTGAATGAATGGTTTATGTATTGATAATCAATAAATATAAATTAAAAAGTTAATTATGATCCCAATTATTCAGAATATATTAATCTCAAATGTGTCTGACGTAAAATATAAAATAATAATAATTTAATCCCTCACCCCCCGTCAAGTATGAATATCACTTGTGACCAACTCTTTCTCCTCAAAGCAATAGTGTTTTTTCAAATATCATTCAAATAAATTCCTTAAAAATATACAAAAGTACATGTTCTTTTAGTATAACCCTGATACCAATTTCTTATTCCCTAAAGGTTATTTTGAGGAGGTGATATTTATGAGGAAACTTTTTGAAGCGACCTCTCATGATTTATTTTTCCTACCTTTTAACCACAAAATTCATCCATAAAGTAATATTAATTCCAATATACTGTTTATAATATAATTTTAGGTTTCTAATGGAATATCGTTTATCCACCATATTCATGAACTCCTCTTATTCGAATAAATGATACCATCAAATTACAGTTGTTAACCATCACAATGAATAATGATTTCTTGTTTTTCATAACCTCATTAATGTATGGTCATAAAAGTATAATAATGGTTAAATAATATTTTAAAAGTTATATTATAAAATATATTATGTTTGGGAACTAGTATATAAATGTAATATTAAGTAAATTAAAACTATCGTGTGATGGTTTAAAAAACTACCAAAATAATCTAAATATTTATAATTAACATTTTATCAATTGAATAATCCTAATTTATGAATAAAATGGATATATAGGACCATATAAAATTTTTTAATTAAATAATTACCATTTAATGTCACTTATCATGTTTTATTTTAGTATTACAAGAAAACCCATATTTATAAAAAAATCAACCACACAATAATCCATGAAATGGAGGCATAGAAAACAATGAAAAAATTGAAATAGTATTAATTAATAAGAGTTATTATGTTATAAAAGTATCACTTAATTTATTTTAAATATTATTAATTTTTTTGAATAAATTAATATAAAAATTTAAGCATTTACAAAAGAGGGTAATGTATTCACCCTTAAAGGTAAGTATGTGGTAAGGATTTCTTGTCTCACTTTTACATCTCTAAGATATATGTCCCAGTCATAAATTATTTCTTCTATTTGTTCTATACATATTATTGTTTGATATATCATATCATGCATCTATTTATTTTTATGTTATTAAATGATTCATTTTATAATAACTATTTTTATGGGGCATATGATTCAAAAAAATTTAATGTTGTAAGGGAATTAATAACCCAATTTCCATTATTTGGATTAAACTATTATATCCTTTATTATGTCATCTGGTGTCTAATTTTGAAATGATATTTCAATATAATTTATTTTATGACAATTGTTCATGTATTATCATCAGATATATATATTTGATTCATCTGATTATTTATTCATTCATAGATATGATATTTAAGAGGTCGTTTTTAGAATAATATTTTTAAAATTACCCTTACAACTCTATTTTTCTTCAATGTTCATGTTCTCTATTTTTTTTTAAAAAAATGATTTTTAAATTTCATTTATGATTTTTAAAATACAATTTTACAAATTTTTTATCTTTTAAAAATCAATTTTATAGTATTTTTACCCTTTTCAAAATTATGCTTTTTATAAATTTTCACAAAATATATAGAAGGAATGTTTTTTAAACATATACATAGTGAGTTTATTTTCCAATAATCTACACTTTAATGTTTTGAAATCTCATTTATATAATTTAATTTTATTTTTCAACGAAATTATTTTATTTCTTTTATGGCACTTTAATAATTTATTATTTTATAATGGAAATATTACTTTTCAATAATTATTTAAAGTGTAATTTAGAAATTAAATTCCATATAATAAAACATTATTTGATGTGTCATATTCCTTGTTAGAGATATTATTTTAAGATACTATTTTTATTATTTATATGTTTGATACATGTTGATGATTTCATTATGTTAATAAATCGATATCAATTTCCATAAGTTATGTTATGATATTATTTTTATAAAACACATTTCATTACATGGGTTTGGATATAATGAATATCTTATGTCATTTTGGAACACATATGATAGGTTTAAATTATCTGATGATGGTTATGTTAATACCAACCATGATGGTTTACTTATAAACTTTGATTGGTGGGACATATCTCCATCTAATGAATTTGATGATTATTTTAATCTCTTGAGATTTACAAGAAGGACTTGAGATGTGAACATGATTATTTATGACATGACTATAATGAGAATTTCCCACGAATCATTAAGATACAACTATAATGTTTAGTGAAATTGACTCAATAAATCATGAATGGAATGGGTAGTGATCTGAACTTAGTAATACGGAATGGGAAAGGTAATTGAGATTGGTTTAGCAAGGTATATTTTTCAACCAAAATTACCTTGCGTCTGAACCATGACAAATATGCTGGTTGGGGGAGTTAACCATTTCAACTATGATAATCCTAGAAAAGATCATTAAAAATAGAGAAAATGAGTTTCTATGTTTATGCGTGTGTGTATATTATATGTCATATTCTAATTTTACTCTCCCATAGATTATGTTATCTTATTATTAATGAATTATGAACATGAATGATATATTCCATGACTTGGGATAATGATGACTAATATACAAGGTATAAATTTCCAACATTATGTTAATGTTCTTGGGACCATATATACTTGTTATGATTGATATCTTCCCTATTTAACCTTACCGAGCATCTTAGATAACCCTTTATTATGTTAATTTTTCTATGATATAAATAATTTTATTGGGAATGGTCTGTAAAAAGTTCTCTAGTTATGAAGAAACAAAAAGGAGATAATGTATATGATTTAAGAACCAGTTGTTTAGGTATCCAGGTTTCCAATGACCGTATACCGATATGATTCTAGCATGGTTTTGTAATTATATGCACTTAATATTCATCTTTTGATATGAAAAAACAATTTATGAATTTTTTTGAGTCATTATAGTTTCTATCAAATAATGTTTTAGTTGACCTTTATAAAATATGATGTCAAAACCTTACGTAATATTTATAAGGATAATTCAATATATTGTTAACAATCGTGTAATTTAGGAGAAGATCATGAATAAAATATTATTAATCATAATGTGTCAGAGATTAAAATTTTATAATAAATTTCTATTCATCCTGCAGTTTTACATCTATGATTTGTGATGCTCATATGATGTTTTTTGGGATTTAGAAAATAGCTAAAACTATGAGGATTCATGTTAATTGTGAATTTGATGGACAAGGGAATGATATTACTATTGAGAAACCAAATAAAAGGGTATTTTGAAATAAAACCTTCTTATGATTCGTAATCATCAAGATAAAAATATGATTAATGGTAGAACTTTTGGTGAGTATGATGAACCATCAAATACTATAATTGTGGATATTCATGGGGGCCAAAGGGGACGAGTGTTAAATGTTTCTCATTTAATTCATGTGGTATTGTGAATCAAAGATATTTCTTCAAAGTAATAAGAAGATTATTTAGGAGTGTATAAGAAAGAAAAAGGAATGTAATTTCATGGTAATAATGAATGTTGACTTATGTCAATTTATATGAAAAACGTTATTCCCAAGGCATCATTGATCGTTAAATGTTTTAAATGTGTTATGTATGAGAAATATGAGAATCGATGATGTATGTTGATATCTCATGAATGTAAATAGAAAGGTTTCATGAGTGAGTACTATATTTCCAATGATAAATAGACTATGAATGAAAAATGAGATAGACTAATTGTTTTCTAATAAAACTATGAAACCTGGTTAATGGTTTGAAATCAAAGTGGAATGATTGAGTTTTTATATATTTTCAATCATGAATAATATTCTTGAAGTAATTTTATGGTACTGTTGAAAAATTATATATCTATTTATTATTCAACAGTTTTTTTAGTTATGGATTTTAGATTATATATTGAATGGTACTATTAACCCTTAATAGTTATTCAGGTTGTAGGGTGATATTTTCGGAGGACACATTATTAGGGGAAAGAGTAACCTTAATTCATTCAAAATTATGGGATACCAGTGAGATAAATAGTTTTTTTTTTGATAAAATAAATGATATTTTATTGATGAAATTACAACTTATTATTAATATGATTGAATAGTTATTTATGGAATTATTTTATATATTTTTTGGATCTATGGTTTTAGGAAATAGTTAATTTTTCAATATAATGCATGTATCAACAATGGTTTTAAAGTAATTCATGTTACTACCATGTTTTAAGATCATTCATGATGAAGTAATTTACATTATTGGTATGTGATGATTAATATACCCTTCAAATTTTTAACAGATTAATGGTATGTTTATTTTGTAAATTTAGTGACCTTCTTTGTAAACTATTAGATCCTGATATTTTGGATGGTTCTATAAGGTTAACTATTTATGAAATAATTTATGTTGAACATTGGATGTGGTTTTTTAGATTAATAAATTACATAAATATATTAATATTTATAAATATTTAATATTCCACGATATCCAATTTTTTATTATTAGTCGAGAAGAAGTAATGATTTTTCATCGC
This sequence comes from Viscum album, assembly GCA_963277665.1. Lineage (NCBI taxonomy): Eukaryota > Viridiplantae > Streptophyta > Magnoliopsida > Santalales > Viscaceae > Viscum > Viscum album. The sequence continues at coordinate 1,884,654,976 of OY728136.1, forward strand.
ATAACATATATCAAGTTCAATTAGTTTTCCAAGATTTACAATTTCATCATCATATATTTTAGTAATAAATAAATATTTTATTGGTCATGCAACACCAAAAAATTGATAATTTACTTATGAGTTGAAATCATGTATTTGTATCCTCTCATTTTATATATGTAATAAATATTATCCCATTAGAATCATCTCAGATGATACCAATGCCCTTTTTATCGCTTATTTATTCTATGGGTTTTTTTCATTAACATTATAATGATCATGTTCTATATAATTATCCATCATATATTAATAGATATAATTCTATTCCATATCCATATTATTAATTATAAATAATATTTCCTAGTCAAAATCCAACTATTGTGTTTATCTTCACCATTATCTTTAACTCTTTTTAAGAGGATTCATTATTGGGTATTTTAATAATGTGGGTTCCCCACAATATTTTTAAAATATCCAACTAATATTTTTTATGTGAAATTTTAAATTTGAGGGGATCATTTATTTAATTATTTTTCACATTCGGATGATAATGTATTGATTTCTAATTTATTGAATCTCTCTCAAAATCACAATGTCTTCCATGTATCTCTCTAATGAAAGTACATAAATTATCCCTCACATGTTGTAAATTTAGAAGCCACACTTGCTGAGAAATATCATTCTTATTAAGAAAAACGAGTAGTGTTTTTTGATATTAGAGAGAATTTTATACCAAAAAAAGATCACTCACCTGGTTAATGTTTCATGGAGAACCCATGAATTTTAATAAGCTATATAGGAACCTGAGGATAAGTAGAGACAGATGTTACCCCATCTATTTAAACTTGAAGGATGATTTTAGGGTGTCAAATTCATTTTAAGGGGTGTTAAAATGTTACACCCCATTATTTAACATTATTTATATTTTATTAAAATAAAATAATTCTCCTATATAGCCTATGCTGTATTGAGAACCGAACATAAACGAACTCCATACAATTTTTATTTTAACACGTCCATTATAATATATAAGTTTAATTATATCGAATGAATAATTTTAGAAACAATATGAAAAATATAAATTTCCAACTCATTATTAATGTATTAATAGAGGAATTATGAATATGCACATATTTTGTAGTAATTTAATTTTGTTCATAAAATATATGTTTTCAACAACAAACTATTTTTATTATAACCAATTGGGAAATTAATATAATTTATTTATGAATTTTTATAAAATTATATTTAAAAAATAAAAATAAATTGTTTATTTAACATTTCATAAATATCATATGATTAATTTTTTTATAATTTTTTTAAAATCATATTTTTATTTGAGTAGTAAAAATAATGATTTTATAAAACTCTCATTTTTATTATATTTTAAATTCATTTTATTATTTTAAATTTATCTTAATGTAATATAAATATTTTTTTTTCAGATATAATATAACTAATTACATTTAATAAATACTTATACATTTATTGTTATGACTACATTTTTTTGTCATAAAAACTCATTTGTCAATGAAATTGTTTTTCAATGAATTTTGATTGTTAAAAATTAAATATATGTTTTAAACTTCTGGGTTTTGTATTTCTAAAAATGGATTACATATTAGGATTCAAGAGATCAGAATTAGGTTATAATTTCATTTTTAGGAATTCAATTTTACAATGGTATATAAATATTTACATTAGTATTTTTTTCTATAATGTAGTGGGTTAGTGATTAATTTTAAAACAATTAATACCTGGAAACTACAAAATTAAATGTTTGTTTTATTTTTTCCCTCAAAATTAAAATCATTTAAAATAATAATTATCATCCAACATCATTTTAGTTGATTCCCCTTATATTTGGTTGTCTTTAAATATTAAATAATCATTATTTCATCACATAAAACTACCACTCGTCAAAAAAATACAACCCCTCACTACTCCCTTTATTATAGAAATATATTAATACCTTAATATATATACTAAATATTCTATACAACACTCACTAGACATATATATTATACTTTTCCGAACCAAATGTCAATTCTATGTTCCTTGAGCTGTATTTTAAGGAGGTTATATTTAGAAAATAACTTTATCAAACAACTTATCCTAATTTCATATATTTCTTTACATTATCCTCATCTCAATAATATGCCAAATAAAAATAAATAAATAATAATTTTTATAATGTAATTTTATGTTTTGAATTTAATGTCTTATATGAAAACCTTTTATTACTTTATAATATTTAAATAAACAAAACCATTGTTTTGATTTTGATGATTTACTAAATCTGTGAGTAATGGATTTTAGTATTACATTACTACCTTCAAGTTTGGTCATAAAATTATCATTCTAGTTAAATATGATTTTAAACACTATATTTTAAATTATTTAAATTTTCTACAATAAATATATATACATAACATTAAATAAAACAAAACGTGTTCATGTTGGTCGGAAAATCCCCAAAATAAAATGAATATTCATTGTTAATATTTTACAAAATGAATCATCCTAAAGAAAGATATATATATTGAAATAATATATATATATAAATTAATTAATATCTTTTTATTTCAAAAATGTTGTTTTATTCGGATTTTACAGGAAAATCCAAAAGTATACAGTAATGATCTAATCAGGAATCCATTAAAAGAACATGGCCAAAATAATAAGAATAATGAAATTTTATTAATTTATGGGGATAAGATGTAATTAAATAATCACATAAGGCATTATAAATATAATTATTTTTCACTAATTAATTAATAAGCTTGTTTAAATATTAATATATAAGGATATGTAATTGCAAACTGAAGATAAGTGTGAGGTAATGGTTTCTCGCCTCACTTTTACTTCTGTGAGATATATGACTTATTGGCCTATTATTTCTTTAGTTTTGTTAATATATTGGAAAATTATATATAATAACATGTATTTCAATATATTCATGGTATTAAATGTTTTATTTTAAAATTATTAATTTTATGGGGTGTATGACTCAACTAATTATCATGTGGTATGGGAATTTTAACCCAATTTCCAATAATTAGGTTAATATTCTACTTCCATTATTATGTCATACCATGATTAATATTTAAATGAAATTATAGTATACTTTGTTCTATTTAATCTTTTTTACTTTTATTTACATCATAAGAAAAATATTCTCTTCATTTTATTAATGCTCGTGTCAATGATATTATATTTGTATAGGACTTTATTTCAAAAATTATATTTTTAAAATTTCCCATAAAATTGTACCTTTCTTCAATGTCCGTGTTTTCTAAAAATATATCAATAACAATTTTATTATTTTATTATTATTATTATAAATTAATTGTTACTCAAATATTTCTTTTAATAAATATGTTTTGAATGTTTATTTTAATTTTTTAAATTATGATCTTTGTGCCTTTTCAAACAAAAACATGGAAGGAATTGGTTTAAAACCTATATAGGGGAGATGACTTTCTAGTAATTATATTTATTTAATGTTTTAAAATATCATTTACGATATTAAAATATTGTTTTCAGATAATTTGTCTTCCATTACTATTGAGTGGCTCTATAAAAATCCATTAATCTAAAAAGTGAATTCTTTTTATCAAGAAATACTTCAACTTATCATTTAAAATTAATTTCTATTTACGATAAAATTATTTAATGTTACATATGATTTACAATGGATATTATTAATTTATATTATTTATATTATTTATATTATTTGTAGAGTCAGTTTATGTTTATAAAGGCATTATGTTTGTGAATCCATTTTTTGTTACATGAGTTATGTTATTAAGAAATGTCTATGAAACTCAATTCATGACATAGGTTCTGATATGATGAATGAATATTGTAATTGTTCCATATATATGTATGGGTTTTATTTTGTAATTTTGGTTACATTATAAACAATTATTGTGGTTATATTGGAAAAAAAATTTGTGTGACCTATATATAATCTTCAAAGGTATTAGATAAGGATTTGAATTTCATGAGATATAATGGAATAAAATAGGAATTAAAATACATTAATTGAGGAAGGAATAAAATGGGATGTAAAATTGATTAAGTAATTAAGTAATGTAATGTTATGGGAACTCTATTTATAAATATAAAGATGAAATAGGGAATGTACTTAAATCAGTATGACGGGAATGGAATGGGAAGTGGAACCAGTTCAAAAATGTTACTTTTTATTACATGATATTCCTAGGACTAAAACATCACTAATTAGATGGTCTATAGAGTTCACCATTTAACAATGAAATTCATAGAGATAATCCTTGAATTCAAATGATATAATTTTTAATTCTTATTAGTATTAAACAACACAATTTATTATTTTATTGTTATTCTACAATGACTCGTTTCCTCTTGTGATTCATGTATTATGAAAATAGTTGAATTTTTCTATGAACCAATATTATGATAATTGATGTTTAGGGTAAACTTATGAAATGTAATATTAATGTTTTAATTCCATTATTCTCATTTTTTTGTTTTAATCCGCCTTATTTCCATTTACACTATTTCTATAATAAAACTCACTTATAATACATTTCCGAGAAAATGATGAATGGTTTTAATCATGACCTAAGAAATGGGGTCTATTTATGAAGGAATATGTGGGAGATGAAATAGAAATTTTACCATATTGTTTTTTATGTTTCCAACAACCTAAACTCACTAAACCCATTGTTATATATGGTGGAATTGTAATGAAATGTAATGAATGTTCATATATTTATATAAAATATATATTTATAAAATATATGGTTAGTTATACTCAATATCTTTTTCAAGCCCATATAGTTTTTTACCCTCTGGATATTTCATGTTTTTACAAGTTTCATTCTTACCATTCATCTATGTCGAACTAAAAAAAACAAAATAAATGTTTTTAGAAATAAATATCCTTTTTTCATGTCAATTTCCAGGAAAAATTCTCTTCCATATCAGTATTCATATAATTGATTTATATAATATTTTATATAATTTTCAATGATTAGAAAAGTTATATTTCTAAAACCATTTCTCTTTTTACTAAGGATTAAAATTAATAATATATATATTATTTGAAATAAATTTTTTTTCATTCTTTATAAATGATTGTGAGGGATGTTTTTTAAAATTAAATGTCTTAAATGGATTATTCGATCGCTCTAACCATCAGTTAGTATTTAGATTCTTCCATACTTTTTATGAATTTTAAATTAAAATATAATATCTTTATTATTTTAATTTCTGATATTTTTTAAAAATTAAAAAAGTATTTTTTTTAAATAATGGATGAAATGAATTTTGGAACTGGTTTTAAATTATGTTTTTACAACTATGATACAAATGTTTTTAAGAAATTTATTTTTAATTTTTTTCATTCATTTTTATCTCTACTTCTCAATAAAGTTTTTTTTTATTTTCAACCTCAATTGTTGATAAACTGATTGTTTTTTATCCTCCATTTTTCATTTATAAATTATTAATTATATTGAGATAAATCATATTCTTATTATCATGTTAAATATTATTTTACATTATTTATTAGAAAATAAAATTTCACCTTCATAAAAATATTTTTGGTATGATGAATCTATTATGTATAATATATTCTAAATAATATTTTATTAATTGAATCATATATCTATATAAATTGTTATTTGGGGGGGTTTTTTAATAATTATATTTCATTTGATAGAGAAATATTGAAATTATTTATTATTAATTCAATATATATATTTATTGATTTTAATACATGTTGAATTTAAATTATATTTTGGATTTAGTATATGATGAATTTATAGGAAATATCTAATTGATATGTGTAGATAAAATATATAAATATCCCCATTGATATATCTATGTTTCTTATGAGATAACAATTTTTCAAAAATCGTTCATTATTTGGTGTATACCAACTCATTAAATGAAATTTTATGACATAATTTCATGATTGTAAGGTTGATGATATCACGACATGAGAACCTAATGGTATTTTTATGAGGCATAACATTATTCATTTACTTAAATATGAATTCATTTAATATTTTCTTTTTGATTATTTTTTTACATTTTAATCAATGTATTTTGAAGTTCAGGTTGTTTATTAAATTGCATAGATATGTATAATTCACACTACTATATTTTTTACATCATATCTACTCATTATATAATATATTATTCATCACCCCTGCTATGAATTAAAATTATCCCTGTTACTTTGTTTTCCTATCTATATGAAATAATGAAGGAATCGTAGATTGATTTCCAAGGATGTATGAATGATTTTATTCTTATTTTTTATATTTCAAATGTAATATAGAAATAACTCATGTATTTAGTTTTATTAAATTGATAACCGGGTCAAATATATGTGATTATATTCCATATATATTTTATCAATGTAATAGTGTAAATTGAGGATTCCGATTAATGTAAGGGGTCATTACACTTAGTATCATACGTTCATATAGAGATGTGGTAGTAAATATATTGATTTAAAATGATTATAGAAAACATAGAATGTGTGGAAAAAATAATTCATTTCTAGTGGTAATTTAAAATGGATTTTTAATAATATTTATAATATAAAGTAATTTATAATATTATGAAATGATTTTTAGAATATAAATCTTTTATTTTCATTCAAATGAAGCTCTATAATACATCATTTATTTATTTTTTTAGCATATATTACATGATGTATTATGATAATTATCCTCTTATAATACAACTTTTTTATCCTAATGTACATTCATTATAGATTATTATAATTTGTTATAAAATGATAAGGTTAAAATGATTAGTATTTCATATGGAAATATAAATATTGATAATGAGGCACAACATTATTTTTCCATGTCGTATGACTAGCCATGTGTACCACATATAGTTCTATAATATTTTTTATTTGTGTACTAAAGGTGAATATTTCATATTTTTATTTCCAAATAGTTGAGTTTGTAACTTTTACATAGAAATAGTCCAATAATTTTTTATAAATTTATTATAAAATATATTAGTCCTATAATATCAAGGGGATATTAGGTATGTTATAGATAATATATTATTACGAGCTGTAAAAATATTACACTTCCTTCTCGTATGATGAGTATAAAATTTGGACACATTATTCAGATAAATTTATGTAGTATTTTTCCATCACTTGATAAGGTTCAAGTTATGTAATTATTAATTCATATTTTGGGAATTTTATTTTATAATCCACTATGATAAATGTAATTTGATGTATTTATCACCCAAATTATTATAAAAAAGAAATTAAATAACATATGAGTTGCTAAATAAGGTTGGCTTACTATATTTCCCATGATTTTTTGATGCCTTGGAAAAATGGATCATGTTAAAATTATTTCATTATATAATATAGGTGGTGGGAATATGTATTGATATACATATTTTTAATGGGGATTATTATAAAACAATTTTTTTTATGACTAAAAAAATGAATTGATATAATTTTCTCTTTTCATATGACAATGAATTATAAAATGTTTATTTTTTTCAACATTAAAACGAATTTCTTCATTCTCATTGGTTTACTAAATGTAAATTTAGTTTTTCAATAAATCAGGATCTTCATTAATGGTTGTTTTTAGAGATTATTGAAAATAATTTTTTGTTGATATTAACAAGGTATTAGTTATGATGTACTATAGGGTAAAATGGATTAATTATTTCTAATCTTTTTCTTCATGATATCCAAAACGTGTTTTGAATATGAATTAAAATTTAAATATAAATGATTCAATATATTTTGGAATATCAAAAACAAGATCTGGAAGTGGTACAATTGGAAGACTGACATAGTTATTCCCTAAATCATAATTCATGTGTGATGAATATTAGATATATTTTAATTTATGATATATATAAGTAATACGGTACATAAGTAATTACAAAAATACAATATTTTATTCTTTCATATGTATATCATATGTAATAAAATTCGTATTACATTTCTCATGATCTAATGATTTAAAAGAACAACATTATACCCATCATATTATATGACCTCAAGGAATCATAATAAGTAATTTAAAGCTTAATATTGCTATGGGATTATGATTAATGAGGTAGTAGAATGTTATGTGTTAATTCAATCATGATATTGAACATGAGAAATGAAATCATTAAAATAAATATTTTTTAACATAGAATATATCATTGAATGTGATCAGATGAAGGTACTTGTTCTTAATTTTGTATATACATGGTATTTTTTACATAGTGTGGTTATAATGGGTATTTCATTTTTCTATTTTATTATAATATGATGAATAAGTGATATTTTATCCCAAAAAACCATCCATTACTATTGGTAAAATTACACCTCAAATTCTCTAAAACAGTCATCTTTATAAAAATATATATGATTTATTATGATTTATATAACATTTTATTAATAGAAAAAAAAATTATGAAGTCGTTTATTACCTATGTTGATCTATAAAAATACATTCTTCATAATAATGTATAAAATCATTTACCTAATTTCACATGTCTAATAAAAAATATCACACTCTATCATAACATGTAAACATATGGTGTTGACATCCCAATATCAAAAATAAAATAAATCTACAATGGAATTTATAACCCATGTATTGACTTACACATGTAAAACTTCCACATTGTTACTAAAAACACATCATTTAATATTACAAACATATGGTTTTTGTAATCAAACATGTGGCGTTGGAACCCATAACATTTTTTTTATCAATCTCTAAAATAAAATATTTTTTATCAATTTTTACTTAATGAGATATATTATAATTCATATAAATTTCATAAAAATGAAATATAAATTTTTTACTTCTCAGACATGATAAAAATGGTTACAAAATAGTTGACAACAAAATTCCACACATTAGAAAAAAAATTACACAAATTATATTTCCTTCACTTGAAAATATTAACAATACATTTTTTTAATGTTATTTTATATCCATTAGGCATATTATCAATGATATATCAATTTTTTTTTGAAAACAACAATATTGAATTATTTGTTTTTTTAAATTTCATTCAATGTGATGACAAATTAAATAATAAATTTTATGTCATTTAATCATTTATTTCATATTAAATAAGAATGAATACTAATATATTACTATTTTAATAACAATATATACATTCAAAATATCTCTTAAAATAAATGTTCCAATAATATATCATATAAAAATACTCAATAAAACATTAAAATAATTCATCTCAATCAACACACACACACACACTAAAATTAACACATTACAATCTAATGTTTCTCCCCTAAATAAAATTGTCATACTTAAAATATATTTTAATTATTATATTTTAATTAAACATTCATATAAAAATAAAGAAGAACAATTGTGATATAATTTTTTTACGTTAAACAAGTGGAATGTGATGATGAACCCCCAGAATTGACCTTAATTTTCAAAAAGTGAATATTGTGGTAGAAGTATTATAGACACATTATCCATTTATTCCATTGTTGTAATACACATAAGATTAAAAATAACCTTATATACCATTAGTTTAAAATTGTAATAAATGGTAATTGTGTTATTTTGTTTATATTATTAAACTATATCTTTGTAAATATTGATTCTAATCTTTTGATCATAACCCACTAAAAATGATAACATCACCATAATCATGAGGTATTGTTACTAGGACCTCATCCAAATTAGTTTCCTTCTCTCATGTGACACAGATTTATTCATTATATCTATAAGAAGAAAAAATTTGAGTTATTATACTTTATTTTACATGACACATAATCCACTCCTAATAAGAGAACTCCAGAATAAGTAGACAACAAAACACCAATAATACCAAACATATTCACAGGAAAAAATTATAATGATACATATTAAATTTATTAATATAAATATTTCAAAAACTAGTATCATATTTTATATAACATGAGATACATTTTTTAAATTACATGTGTGTCCATTAGCATACATTAATGTTGAAAATTATGAAAATAACATATTATATTTCAGGTCTTGATGATTTAAAATACAATGAACTCCAAATGCGTTTTCAAAAAATAGTTTCACTAACATCTTATAATTTTAATATTTTCATCAATTGAAATTTGTTTTAATACATCATTTAATAAATTATTACTTGGATTTAGAGTTATTAATAAATGGAGAAAAACAACATTTTGAGAAAAAAATGTGATGGCAAAGTGATTCTATAAAAAACCACATATACACTGAGGGTTAACCACTCAATGTGAATAGCGCAGAAACATAAATTATTGACAATCAGTCACTAAGATAATAAATAATTCTACATCATATCATATAAGTGGGATATGACATATTTGGGGTTATTATACCTTAATTCATTTACTTATTTTCCATATAGTGGTTGTATAAAACTTTTAGTATATTTTCAATTCTATGATTTTTATATTTTTATTAAATAATTTTTATCTATTTATTTGATTGATACGTTGAGTTTTTTTAAACTTATTAAATTTCCACTCAATTATATATATATTTTCATAACATTTTTATTTTTTAAAATGGGGTATAATTTTTCAGGTTATTAATCTATAAAATCATTATGAATGTTGACCATATCATTTTTCACTTAATTTAAATAGTTATTTTATTTTTATAATTACATATACCCCATTTTATATTACATGAGATATTATTTAATTAATGTTCCACTATTTTTAATATCTATTAAAAAAAATATTGTATTATTTGATCTTAAAGCCTGATATATATATATATATATATATATTTATCATATTACATATTAGACAAAATAATGGTTTTTTGAGTTACTGTATGAAGCTTATCCATCCTTTATCATTATAATTTTTTATTTTGGGTTGACATTATTCATTATTCATTATTTTGGAATTTATACCCTATGATTTATCAGATTGTATCTTTTAAAAAATTTAACAATATTATATTATAAATGGTGAAGCACACTAGAATTTATATTATGAATACCAAAAAATTATAATTTATGCTTTATTGTTGTATTGTTGGTCAATTGAATTATCTAACATATTATTATTGATGTAAAAAACTATCTTAAATATAAATTAAATGTTATATAAAATTATACATGTTAGACGTTCTGATAATTCCTCCAAAATAAAAAGCATAGGACAATCATAAATATTTTATTCATCGTATAAATATTTTTCTAATTAGTATTATTAAAATTGTAAAAATTGTTCACTTTTATTAAGGATCGTATGTATCAAGATATTTATTACATAATGAAAAATAAAATATTAAAAAAATAAAGAATTTTTGTACAATTTTTGAATTATACAATGTGATGATTTGAATATATATTTTAAAAAGATCTAAATTTTATTAGGTAATACATTTTCAAAACATGAAATATTATCATTTTTTCTGTCACATTGAGGATAACAGAAAAAAACATGGTGAAACCTTGATGAATAATAATGGTTTTATTGATATAGACATGACCACAACATAAATAATATTTCAATAATGTGATGGGATGACAATATCTTTTAATTTAAAATTAAAATATTCTAAATTTAGAATTATGATGATATATGATCATTTTATATATTTTTCAATGATAAGTTTCCATTTATTATAAGGATTTTTTCGAATCAATATAATGCATTTGTGATCTAAATGACTAATTGGTCAGCAATGATGTTTTATATTTTTTAATGATAATATTTTGGAAAGTTTACTAGGTATTTACAATTGATTATAAACATGTTTTGATCATTATTAGAATAATTAGTGACATTATTATTTATTTATTTTCTAATTATTCTAATTGGCGTATTCAATTTCAGTAACTATATATTCCTTATTATAGTACATTTTTATAATATATGGTTGGTGTGATATAAAAATGATATACCTAATAGATACATGAACACTATACATATCATGCAATTCAAGGACACTTCTATATTTCTATTAAAATTGTTATAAATTATATTTTGAGGACAAAATTTTCAAATCATGGTGGAGCTATTATAACTATTTAAATTTTTCCATCCTTGATAGGTTATGTTTTTTTCATTTTATATTAAAGTATATTGTTCTATTGTATAATTTTAAATAATCTTATGATTTATCTTCACCATCCTATGTTATATATAGATAATTTTCATTAAAATGTAGGAATCTATAATTTTTTTAAGAATCACCTTCGAAATTCATGTTTTATGAATCACCATCCATCATGATAGTACATCTATAAAAATATACATTTATCCAGAATTAAAACACATATTTCTTCATCTATAACAATCTTTTAAACACATTTTGTTGTGTACTTTTCATTATAATGAAAAAATTAACCTTTCTAATAAAAACTATTATATCAATTTATTATTTAATTTATCAAATATTTTTCATCCTAATATACTCATTCATCTATATGAAAAAAATTATGAATACTCTCTTTATTTCATATAATTATAACATCATCGACATAAAATATTATAATAATAGAATTCATTCATCATTACTTATAATATATTATTTTTTATTGTATTCGAAATTTTATTTTTAGTCATATAAATCATTTATAAACATTTATACAAACTAGTTATCATATCCAGATCATATCACTTATGGGTTTTCAATATGATCATCTTCCTCGGGATCTCCCTTACAAATTTCTATTGTTACCTCCATTTAAAAAATAATATACCTTCATGGGATATAAGTATAAATAATAATTATAATGTATGAATTAGATATAAATAGATAAAATGTCTTTTATAACTAAAGTACTTCTTCATGAGAAGCTCCCATGAAAAATAATCTTACCTTGTTCTGCACCGTTTATCATTTCTGAATCATTTTTTTTCAAACACCCACATTACACAATTTTTTTATTATGTGTCAATCCCATGAGTTTTTATAATAAATATAATCCAACTCTTAATTAATGTATTCAATACACTAGTTTTTATTTAATAAATTATTCTTATTCATTAGTTCAACATGATATATCCAAGAGGTAGTGTTATATAATTCAATGATCACATATTTTTGAACTATTCTTATATGACCTCTATGAATTTTCTTAACATTAGAGACTTAAAAACCATTGATAAACTAAATTATCTCCATTTTAACAGTTTATATTGTTGAATCATAATCATTATCATAATCCACACATAAAACGTCACCATTTTCATAATTTAAAATATGATTCATAATTAAATTAACACATTCTTCTTAATAAACTAGTTGTGTGTATTATTTCTCAATCATATGAAATGATTCTTGTATCAACTTAACATAGGTATATTTTAACATTTTCTGAAATTATTTGTATTATTAGTGATAATATTTTCCATATGGTGGACATATAAAAAAATATCACATCAATACCATGCAGTTGAAGCATTCTATTGTTGGTATCCTTTCCTTGGATAATACATAGACTTCAAAACAAACTTATATAAATAACTATTGGGTTTTATTGTAATACATATCATAAAGAGACATGTATGAATACAAAAATTATATATGATATATTTTGTAATATATAAAATAATTAAACCATTTTTCCCCAAATAAAAATTAATGTCTAAGATCATGACTCTAGATGGATTGAAATTTACAATGAAATATGAATTTTCATTATTAGAAAGGTAAAATGATAAATCAAGGCATATAAGGATATGTATAGAGTATAATTTATAAATTTTTTGTGATGTGAAATTATTCTTCACTTGTGGGGTCCATATGGTTTGATGATCATTAGAGGAATTGGGTAGGTTTCATTTCTTTTGGGGTTCTTTATAAATGGTTTATGATTTGTTGTGAATGGTTTAGGATAAATCATTTGACACCTTGATTCTCAACATGTTTTTGATTCATTTTTAACTGACCACAAGTGAGTTTCTTGGTTTCATTATTGTTAATAATAACAATTCATTCTTGAAGGAGAAACGATGAGATGTTGAGGATTTTTTCAAACATATTTTGCATTTTCTACAAACTAAGAACCATGATGAATTTGGGAGAAATCTATAATATAATGTTTAGTTTATTTTTTTTCAAGCCTTGTGGTCTTACCATACATGGAATTTTTGTTGGTTATAGGGGATGAGCATGGTTATTGGATGTTTTTTCAAACCATGAGACCAAATCATTTGAGTGGGTTGTCTTTGGACAATCCCACCAATATAGTTGGCGCATGGTTTGGTAAATTTTGCATTATAACCATGAATATTCCCACATTTCACAAAAATGTCATATTTTATATAAATTTTTCATCATGGTTTTCAACCCCTCCCTCTTTCACCCCTATTCACGTTTCATGAAATAGTGGATTCTCATTCTCCTTCTACCATATCCTTTCTTTGATTTAGTGGTAAAATTGTAATAATTTCATAGTATTTAATGCAATTTTTCATTATCAGGTGGTTTCCATTCTTACACATATTGCGTCATCTAATTTTTTTTATTCAGTTGTTTTGATTTTTATGATTATTTCATTAGATCATGGTGGAATAATTCGTCTCTCATGGGACCTCATTTATTTCATAAGAAGAATATATCCTTAGACGTGTTCCATAAATCATTGGGTTGTGTTTCTTCAAGTACTTGGTCCTAGATTGTGGCCAATATTATTCCTCTAATCATTGGTGAGTTGTTAGTGGCAGTTACGTTGTGTCATGAGGACTTACTAATTTTTTTAAAAAATTTATTTATTTAGTTTTCGTTAATTAATTAATGATAAATGTCATAATTAGTTAATTGATATTTTTTGGTCTGAAAAACGAGTTTGGATGATTATAATGATCTCAGTCATGTGTTATGGGCTTTACAATATTCTTGGATGGTCCATGGAAAGTGAATCATTATTTAAATTTTTTTTGGAAAGCTTCGTTGATGAGGTAGGTCATCTAAGACCATTACTCGTGTAAAGACCCGTAAAATTCAAGGGAAATTTTTTCTTAATTTTCTTTAGAATTTTTCAAGAGCGCGGTTTCAGACGGCACCTGATTCCGAGGCCCAGAGTGCCCGGAATTAATTTCTGAAGTTTGGCTCGGGTACGTTCAGTGAACGAACGAGCGGGAATTCCTAACTTTTGATCCGGTGCTCGGAATTGAAATCCGAGGGCACCGATGAACTCGCAGCGCCGATATTCGCTTAAAGAGACCTTTTCGGGAGTTGCGTTTGTTGCGAGTTGAAAGTTAAGTTTTGGGGTTTTCAGTTGAGTTAAATAAAATTTGTGTAAGACAAATTTTATTTTTAGTTTGTTAAAAACCTACCAAAGGGGGTTGGAAGTGGGACCCACACCCACTTAACCTCCCTTGGGAGGATTAAGTGTGGTGGGTCCCACACGAACCCCTAGACTTTTCAAGTTCCCTTAACCCCCCTCTTTAATGGCTTAAGTTACTTAATTAATTTTGGGAGTTAAACTCTTTTGAATTTCAAACATTTGAAATTCTTTTCTGTTATGTGTTAATAAAATAAGATGTAATCTTATTTTATTATGGGTTGTTTGTTTTTTCCCTTGAGAGCTTTTTGAGAGCTTCCTCTTCATCTTCAAGCTCTGACGAAGAACGAAGAACGCTCAAACTCCGACGAAGAACGACGCCTCTCTTCTTCGTCCTCGGTGTCAACAAGAGGGAACGCCGCTTCCTCCTCAGACTTTCTTCATCGGCAAACGAAGATTCGCCAACGACGTATCTCTTCGGGCATATCTCTTCGTCAACGGATTTGACGAACGACGATCGCGACGCCCGACCTCCGCGACGCCGTCTTCCGCGGAACGTAGACGAATCTTCAAATCTTAAACCCGAGGTAGGGGTTGTTGTTTAATTCTTAAATTATTCCATTTCTTGCTCGTGGATCGCATGTCTACGTGAGGCTTTGAAATATTTTTATTTAACTGTTATAGTTAACGCGAGGGGGGCCGGACCGCACGAACACGGCCGAAACCCCCCTCCATCGTTCATGTTTATTCATGCGGGTGGAAGCAAGTGGCGTGGTGCCGTCGCACCACGCGGATGATCGTACAAATAATTTACGCGGCGCCGTCGCGCTACGTCAAGGAAAAATCTTCAAGAACGCGACGCCGTCGCGCCGCGTTGAAAAGAATCATGGCACGGCGAAAAGGGGCGCGGTGCCGTCGCACCGCGCCGGATGACGAACGCCGCGGCCGGTTCCGGGCCGCGGCGGGATGAGGAGACCGCGTCCGGTTCCGGGCCGCGGCGGAAGAGAAGACCGGCGGCCGGGCCGCCGGCATCGGAAACCGAAGAAGGGGACCGGAAATTCCGGTCCCGTTTGAGAAAACCGGCCGGCCAGCTGGCCGGCCGGATGTCTTAAAAACCGGGGGAATTAATCCCCCGGCCAACCCATAAAACCCCCCCTCTTAAAGAGGGGGGCAGTTCTTGAAGGAGGGGGGCAGCCGGCCCCCCTAGTTCTCTTAAATAAACCGGCCCCCCACGTGGGGGCGGTTTCAATCAAGGGCGCGACAATTGCCGCGCCGTTTTTCCAGGAACCGCGGGGCTTAGCCCCGCGTGCCTCCACCTCGCGGCGACTGGCCGCCGCGGCCCGCCGCGCCGCCCAGGGGGGGTCGGGCCGGGTCGTCCCGGACCCGGACCCCCCGTTTCGAACCAGATTTGGTTTTTCGCCAATAACTTGAGCCTCGGACCTCCGAATGACGAACCGTCTGCGGAAACGCGATCCTTGGATCGAGACGGTCGTTTCGATATATCGCACTCAAGGATTCGGTTAACATTGAGTTCGGCCGGGTTGGTTCGTTCACGAAACCAACCGGGCCTTCGGAGCGGAAACGCTCATATCTTGAGCTACGAACATCCGATTGACGCGCCGTCAGTCGCGTTGTGTTCCTCTTAGTGAGACGGATCTTTTGGCATACTCCGCCCGAGGTTTGGACGCAGGTGGAGTACGGTCGGGTTGGTTTTGCCTTAAAAACCAACCGGGCCCCGGAGACGAAAATGCCAATAACTCTCAGACCGGGCGTCCGATCGACGCGCCGTCTGTTACGTTGAGTTCCTGTTGACGATACGGAACTTTTGGATACATCAACTTCGGTCTTCGAGACAGTTGATGTATCAGCCTCTCGGCTCGTGGAGCGGACCCTCCGTACGAGTTTGCTCTGTGCGGGAACCCTAGTGCTGGCTGCGACTGTTCTAGTGCTACGACTGCTACTGTGACTGCGACGACGACAGTACAGAGATCCTGTGTGGATTTGACGACGACAGTACAGAGATCCTGTGTGGATTCGACGACGATGACTACAGCACTCAGCGATTCTTCGTGGATCAGTGCTACAGGTCCTGTGTGGGCCCGATCCTGTGTGGGTCCTTGCGCTCAGCGGTTCTGTGTGAGCCAGCGCCTACAGGTTCTGTGTGAGCCCGATCCTGTGTGGGTCTTCTGCGGGGGTTAGTTACCTATCGATCCTTCGTGGGTCCGACGACTTAGATGGATCAGTGATCATCTTTATCGTCCTTGAAGAAGTATACCTGTGTGAGCTGAATCCTGTTGCTTTCCTGTGTGGATTGTGTTGTGCAATCCTGTGTGGATTATGTTTTTCTTTCCTATGTGGAATACGTATACTTTCCTGCTTGGACTGAGTTGTACTTGGGCTCGGAGGTTGGAGCGTATTTTTAATTGATGACTTAGGTATATGTATGGGCATATACCTAAGCAGTGTCGGTTGTTACTTCGTGATTGTACTTTTCTTCGTGGTTTATCCTTTGTGGATTTGAGAGACCTTCAGGGGTCTCGGGGTCCCTACTGAGTAGCTTATACTCACCCCTGCACGGGCTTTGCCCGCACTACGTTGTGTTGGTTGCAGACGACGGACATCGTTGACCTTAGCTGAGGCTTGCACAGCGGGACGGTACCCGGAGGTGGACCACTGGGCGGGACGTGCTCGGAGCGGACGGCGGGACCCGTGGAGCAGAGGAGCTTTCTGTACCCACCCTTCAGGTGGGATTTCCAGTGGACAGCTCGGAGTAGCGGCTTTTACTTTTCAGTTGCTGTTTTTCCCTTTTCGAGTTGTACTTTACTTTCAGTTTGGGTTTGTATTCTGTCCCATTTACTTTTCCGCACTTTCAGTCGTACTCTGCTTGTTTAGTGTTTACTTTCCGCTTGTTTACTCTGTGGTGTGTGTTTACTTTTCAAAGGCAATGCCTTCCCTTTTTACCGGGATTTACGCCTTGGTGCTAGTCGCCAGCCCCTGGCCTATGGAAGGCGGGTTTGGGGTAGTCACGGCACGGACCCCGAGGGCGGGTCGTGACAAATTGGTATCAGAGGAGTTCGGTTCTACCGTGAACTCTGATCTTTTCTATGTGAAGCAATAATGTTTAGCGTATTGAGTTTGGATATCAGTCCAGGGAGTCCAGTGTTGGTGCGGCGGCCGACGTATCCGTACACCAGGACCCTGACTTCTGATTTCCGACTTAATGCACGAAAACATTGATTGCGTGTGTGTTTCAAAGTTTTCTTTGTGATTACTTATATCAGCTCACCAGGTATACTGTTCTGACCGTGGCGCACCTGTTTCCTTTTCAGGATGGCCCCACGACGGCAGCCAGCTAGGGTTCCGAGAGTCGAGTGTGACGACAGCCCACCGAGCGACGAGGCCTCGGTGCAGGGCCCTTTTCCAGTAGTGGCACCGACGGTAGCTTTACCCGCCGATCCCCCGATGCTTCCAGCAGCAGCCGCTGACGATGCACGTCGCCTCAGCGCACTGCATGAGTTTCAGCGCCAGCGACCGCCCAGGTTTCGCAGGGAGACGGATCCCCAGGCAGCAGAGGACTGGCTGGAGGCAGTGGTTCGAGTGTTTAGGCTAGTGAGGACACCAGCAGACCTCATGGTGATCCTCGCTGCGAGCCTACTACACGCAGCAGCAGGACGATGGTGGAGCTTGATGCTCCAGGTGCACGATGAGGCATCCTTGCTCTGGACGGACTTCGAGAGCCTCTTCCGCTCTGAGTTCGTCCCGGCCACCCTCCGAGCGGTGCGCATCCAGGAGCTTCTACAGCTGCGGCAGGGCAGCATGACGGTCGCTCAGTACTCGGCGAGATTTACCGATCTCTCGCGCTACTCGACCGACATGGTACGGGACCCATTCTTCCGGGCCCGGACCTTCGAGCAGGGTTAGAGACACGAGATCAGGGCATCACTGATCTCCCTCAGCATACCGACTCAGACAGGAGTACTGGAGCGGGCCCTTCTGATCGAGAGCTTCTTTGCTGAGTCTACACCAGCACAGAGACCCACCGCAGGGCGGAACGTGGCAGAGTCATCTGCAGCAGGCAGTCGACGGATGACTCAGGGGTCCAGACAGACCAGACCTTCAGGCAGACGACCTCAGGGCACTGGCTCAGCAGTGTGGGGCACACAGCGCGGAGCCAGTCTTCCGAGAGGCAGACAGTGCTACTCATGCGGCGGACAGGGCCACATGGCTCGTGACTGCCCGACCCGCCGTGCCGAGGAGCAGCAGTCAGTTGATGGACCACCGAGGCAGAGGCAGAGGGTCGACCGTGGCGGTCCGCAGGGAGGAGGTGGACGAGGCAGAGGAGCTGGACGAGCAGCTGGTGGTGGCCGACGCTTTGAGGCTCTACCACCACCACCACCAGGAGGTCCACCCCGACCACAGGGAGCTGGCGGGCAGCGACAGGCACAGCTCCAGGCAGCAGAGGCCTACGACCATGACGCACCTGAGATGATTCGAGGTACTATCTGTGTCTATTCCACCCTTGCTGCAGTTCTTATAGACACAGGAGCGATTCACTCTTTCATAGCCGCTGCCCTTGTTCGGAGCTCGGAGATTCCGACAGAGCCGTTGGCTCGATCCTTACGGCTAGAGACTCCTACGGGAGAAGACTCGACGATTACGCACTGGTGCCGGAAGTGTGAGCTTACTCTAGGAGGCGAGAGCTTCGGCTGGGATCTTCTTGTAGCAGCGTCGAGGCCTTACGACGTCATCTTGGGCATGTATTGGCTGTCTACGGTCCATGCACAGATTGACTGTTTTAGGCGCAAGGTGCGATGTGTACGCACCGACGGGAGCAGGTTCACCTTCACCGGCGAGAAGGGAGCCTTAGCAGTACAGGATGGACTTCCGCGGAGGAGAGGACAGCCCATTAATCATCAGTTGGCTAGCCTTATCCTTGGAGCAGTTGACGTGCGGAGTCCTGGTTTTCCTGCAGTGGTGGATCAGTTTGCGGACGTTTTTCCCGACGATGTTCCAGGGCTACCTCCTCGCAGAGAGGTAGACTTTTATATTGACTTGTACCCCAGGACAGCCCCGATATCCACTCCAGCATATCGGATGGCCCTCGCCGAGCTTCGAGAGCTACGGGTACAGTTGGAGGACTTGCAGGGCAAGGGGTTCATCCGACCCAGTGTTTCACCCTGGGCTTCCCCGATATTGTTCGCCAAGAAGGCGGACGGGAGCTTGCGACTTTGTGTTGACTATCGTCGCCTGAACCAGGTGACAGTGAGGAACAAGTATCCGCTACCGAGGATTGATGACCTCTTTGATCAGCTCAAGGGAGCACGGTGGTTCTCGAAGATAGACCTCAGGTCAGGCTATCATCAGCTCAGAGTCAGAGACGAGGATGTGCAGAAGACGGCCTTCAGATGTCGGTATGGCCACTATGAGTTCTTGGTTATGCCTTTCGGTGTAACCAATGCTCCAGCAGTGTTCATGGCTCTCATGAACAGGATCTTTCAGCCATACCTCGATCTGTTTGTTGTGGTTTTCATCGACGACATTCTGATTTACTCTACGACAGAGGAGGAGCACGCCTATCACTTGCGAGTTGTACTAGACACACTCCGAGAGCACCAGCTTTATGGTAAGCTCTCGAAGTGACAGTTCTGGATACGTGAGGTCCACTTTTTGGGACACGTTATCTCTGAGGTGGGAGTTGCAGTGGATCCCGCGAAGATTGAGGCTGTGTTAGCATGGGAGCCACCCAGGAGCGTGACTGAGGTTCGGAGTTTCTTGGGACTAGCTGGATACTATAGGAGTTTTGTGCCGAACTTCTCTAGAGTTGCAGCATCACTAACATCTTTGATGAAGAAGGGGAAACCCTTCGTGCGGTCAGACAGTTGTCAGCAGAGCTTCCAGGAGCTGATGCAGAGATTGACTAGCGCACCTATCTTGAGGTTGCCTGAGGAGGGAGTAGGGTACGTAGTCTACTGCGATTCATCAGGGACCGGACTCGAATGTGTTCTGATGCAGGAGCGGGCAGTGATCGCCTATGGATCACGACAGTTGAGGCCGCATGAGCAGAACTACGCTACCCATGACCTGGAGTTAGCAGCAGTGGTCTTCGCTCTGAAGACATGGCGACACTATCTGATGGGCGAGCGCTTTACAGTATTTTCCAATCATCAGAGTCTCAGGTATATCTTCTCGCAGAAGGACCTGAACCTGAGACAGCGACGATGGCTCGAGTTCCTCCAGGACTATGACTTTGAGATAGTCTATACTCCTGGGAAGGGGAACGTTGTAGCCGATTCCCTCAGCAGGAGGACGGGAATTCAGCTACTTGAGGAGGCGACGGAGCAGCTAGCCTCTTTGCAGATATCCTTCGTGGATAGAGATGGAGCAGCCTTTCTTCAGTCTCTCACAGTCACCCCTCCACTACTGCAGCGAGTCAGGGAGGCACAGCATGGGGACGCTGACTGTGAGACACGGCGTGCACAGATATCCTCGGGACAGGCACCTGATGGTTTATCCCTTGGAGCAGAGCACGACATCCTTTTCAGAGGACGTACCATGGTACCAGTAGCTTTGCAAGAGGAAGTGCTGAGAGAGTTTCACACATCTCCTTTGGCGGTACATCCTGGAGTGGCGAAGATGTACCAGGACCTCAGACGACATCATTGGTGGCCGGGCATGAAGAAGGCAGTAGCAGAGTTCGTTTCTCGATGCCTCACCTGCCAGCAGGTGAAGGCTGAGCATCAGGTACCAGAAGGCTTGGTACAACCCTTGGAGGTTCCGGAGTGGAAGTGGGACGGCATATCTATGGACTTCGTGACTGGACTTCCATGCACTTCCAGAGGTCACGACTCCATCTGGGTGATTGTTGACCGACTCACCAAGTCGGCACACTTCTTACCCATCAGAGAGCAGGGCTCAGTGGAGAGCTTGGGACGTCTCTACGTTCAGGAGATTGTGCGGCTCCACGGCGTGCCATCATCTATCGTTTCCGATCGAGATGCCCGCTTTACTTCCCGGCTTTGGAAGGGGTTACAGGAGGCGTTCGGGACGCAGCTACGTCTTAGCACAGCTTTTCACCCTCAGACAGATGGTCAGACGGAGAGGACCATTCAGACTCTCGAGGACATGCTCCGCGCATGTGTCCTCGACTTTGGTCGTAGCTGGGAGGACCACCTACCCTTGGTGGAGTTCGCGTACAACAACAACTACCACTCCACCATCGGGATGGCACCGTACGAGGCGTTGTACGGACGACCATGTAGATCTCCTTTGTGCTGGACAGACCCTGGGGAGTCAGCACTGGTGGGACCGGAGATGGTCCAGGCCATGACGGAGAAGGTCCAGGTCATCCAGGAGCGGATGAGGACAGCTCAGAGCCGGCAGAAGTCATACGCTGACAGGAGGCGGAGGCCACTGGAGTTCGAGGATGGCGACCACGTCTTCTTGCGGGTCTCACCTCGACGTGGTATTCGGAGATTTGGCCGAGGCGGCAAGTTATCTCCGCGCTTCATCGGACCTTTCCAGATTCTCAGCAGGATTGGCGAGGTGGCTTATCGCCTGGCTCTACCACCTCAGTTGCACCGGGTGCACGACGTCTTCCACGTATCCCAGCTGAGGAGATATGTGCACGACCCGACGCACATCATTGACCATGGGGAGCTTGACGTTGATGATGGGGCGACTTTTACGGAGGTCCCGGTGGAGATAGAGGATCGACAGAAGCGGGTCCTGCGTGGGCGATCGATTCCTCTTGTGCGCATCAGATGGCAGCACAGGAATCTCCAGGAGAGCACATGGGAGTGGGAGGCTCAAATGCGTGCTCAGTACCCTCATTTGTTTCCCTAGTTTTTGTTGTATCTTTACGGGGACGTAAAGCCCTGAGGTGGGAGTAATGTAAAGACCCGTAAAATTCAAGGGAAATTTTTTCTTAATTTTCTTTAGAATTTTTCAAGAGCGCGGTTTCAGACGGCACCTGATTCCGAGGCCCGGAGTGCCCGGAATTAATTTCTGAAGTTTGGCTCGGGTACGTTCAGTGAACGAACGAGCGGGAATTCCTAACTTTTGATCCGGTGCTCGGAATTGAAATCCGAGGGCACCGATGAACTCGCAGCGCCGATATTCGCTTAAAGAGACCTTTTCGGGAGTTGCGTTTGTTGCGAGTTGAAAGTTAAGTTTTGGGGTTTTCAGTTGAGTTAAATAAAATTTGTGTAAGACAAATTTTATTTTTAGTTTGTTAAAAACCTACCAAAGGGGGTTGGAAGTGGGACCCACACCCACTTAACCTCCCTTGGGAGGATTAAGTGTGGTGGGTCCCACACGAACCCCTAGACTTTTCAAGTTCCCTTAACCCCCCTCTTTAATGGCTTAAGTTACTTAATTAATTTTGGGAGTTAAACTCTTTTGAATTTCAAACATTTGAAATTCTTTTCTGTTATGTGTTAATAAAATAAGATGTAATCTTATTTTATTATGGGTTGTTTGTTTTTTCCCTTGAGAGCTTTTTGAGAGCTTCCTCTTCATCTTCAAGCTCTGACGAAGAACGAAGAACGCTCAAACTCCGACGAAGAACGACGCCTCTCTTCTTCGTCCTCGGTGTCAACAAGAGGGAACGCCGCTTCCTCCTCAGACTTTCTTCATCGGCAAACGAAGATTCGCCAACGACGTATCTCTTCGGGCATATCTCTTCGTCAACGGATTTGACGAACGACGATCGCGACGCCCGACCTCCGCGACGCCGTCTTCCGCGGAACGTAGACGAATCTTCAAATCTTAAACCCGAGGTAGGGGTTGTTGTTTAATTCTTAAATTATTCCATTTCTTGCTCGTGGATCGCATGTCTACGTGAGGCTTTGAAATATTTTTATTTAACTGTTATAGTTAACGCGAGGGGGGCCGGACCGCACGAACACGGCCGAAACCCCCCTCCATCGTTCATGTTTATTCATGCGGGTGGAAGCAAGTGGCGTGGTGCCGTCGCACCACGCGGATGATCGTACAAATAATTTACGCGGCGCCGTCGCGCTACGTCAAGGAAAAATCTTCAAGAACGCGACGCCGTCGCGCCGCGTTGAAAAGAATCATGGCACGGCGAAAAGGGGCGCGGTGCCGTCGCACCGCGCCGGATGACGAACGCCGCGGCCGGTTCCGGGCCGCGGCGGGATGAGGAGACCGCGTCCGGTTCCGGGCCGCGGCGGAAGAGAAGACCGGCGGCCGGGCCGCCGGCATCGGAAACCGAAGAAGGGGACCGGAAATTCCGGTCCCGTTTCAGAAAACCGGCCGGCCAGCTGGCCGGCCGGATGTCTTAAAAACCGGGGGAATTAATCCCCCGGCCAACCCATAAAACCCCCCCTCTTAAAGAGGGGGGCAGTTCTTGAAGGAGGGGGGCAGCCGGCCCCCCTGGTTCTCTTAAATAAACCGGCCCCCCACGTGGGGGCGGTTTCAATCAAGGGCGCGACAATTGCCGCGCCGTTTTTCCAGGAACCGCGGGGCTTAGCCCCGCGTGCCTCCACCTCGCGGCGACTGGCCGCCGCGGCCCGCCGCGCCGCCCAGGGGGGGTCGGGCCGGGTCGGCCCGGACCCGGACCCCCCGTTTCGAACCAGATTTGGTTTTTCGCCAATAACTTGAGCCTCGGACCTCCGAATGACGAACCGTCTGCGGAAACGCGATCCTTGGATCGAGACGGTCGTTTCGATATATCGCACTCAAGGATTCGGTTAACATTGAGTTCGGCCGGGTTGGTTCGTTCACGAAACCAACCGGGCCTTCGGAGCGGAAACGCTCATATCTTGAGCTACGAACATCCGATTGACGCGCCGTCAGTCGCGTTGTGTTCCTCTTAGTGAGACGGATCTTTTGGCATACTCCGCCCGAGGTTTGGACGCAGGTGGAGTACGGTCGGGTTGGTTTTGCTTTAAAAACCAACCGGGCCCCGGAGACGAAAATGCCAATAACTCTCAGACCGGGCGTCCGATCGACGCGCCGTCTGTTACGTTGAGTTCCTGTTGACGATACGGAACTTTTGGATACATCAACTTCGGTCTTCGAGACAGTTGATGTATCAGCCTCTCGGCTCGTGGAGCGGACCCTCCGTACGAGTTTGCTCTGTGCGGGAACCCTAGTGCTGGCTGCGACTGTTCTAGTGCTACGACTGCTACTGTGACTGCGACGACGACAGTACAGAGATCCTGTGTGGATTTGACGACGACAGTACAGAGATCCTGTGTGGATTCGACGACGATGACTACAGCACTCAGCGATTCTTCGTGGATCAGTGCTACAGGTCCTGTGTGGGCCCGATCCTGTGTGGGTCCTTGCGCTCAGCGGTTCTGTGTGAGCCAGCGCCTACAGGTTCTGTGTGAGCCCGATCCTGTGTGGGTCTTCTGCGGGGGTTAGTTACCTATCGATCCTTCGTGGGTCCGACGACTTAGATGGATCAGTGATCATCTTTATCGTCCTTGAAGAAGTATACCTGTGTGAGCTGAATCCTGTTGCTTTCCTGTGTGGATTGTGTTGTGCAATCCTGTGTGGATTATGTTTTTCTTTCCTATGTGGAATACGTATACTTTCCTGCTTGGACTGAGTTGTACTTGGGCTCGGAGGTTGGAGCGTATTTTTAATTGATGACTTAGGTATATGTATGGGCATATACCTAAGCAGTGTCGGTTGTTACTTCGTGATTGTACTTTTCTTCGTGGTTTATCCTTTGTGGATTTGAGAGACCTTCAGGGGTCTCGGGGTCCCTACTGAGTAGCTTATACTCACCCCTGCACGGGCTTTGCCCGCACTACGTTGTGTTGGTTGCAGACGACGGACATCGTTGACCTTAGCTGAGGCTTGCACAGCGGGACGGTACCCGGAGGTGGACCACTGGGCGGGACGTGCTCGGAGCGGACGGCGGGACCCGTGGAGCAGAGGAGCTTTCTGTACCCACCCTTCAGGTGGGATTTCCAGTGGACAGCTCGGAGTAGCGGCTTTTACTTTTCAGTTGCTGTTTTTCCCTTTTCGAGTTGTACTTTACTTTCAGTTTGGGTTTGTATTCTGTCCCATTTACTTTTCCGCACTTTCAGTCGTACTCTGCTTGTTTAGTGTTTACTTTCCGCTTGTTTACTCTGTGGTGTGTGTTTACTTTTCAAAGGCAATGCCTTCCCTTTTTACCGGGATTTACGCCTTGGTGCTAGTCGCCAGCCCCTGGCCTATGGAAGGCGGGTTTGGGGTAGTCACGGCACGGACCCCGAGGGCGGGTCGTGACAACTCGTAGCCTTATTTATTTAATATATATGTGTGTTCTATATTAATTGTTCTTACATATGAAATTATTTATCCCATTATTTGAGAAATTTTTTTGGGTTTTATTTTTATAATATATAGAATCAATGTATTCCATTGGATCAATGGGTATTTAAATGATCGAACCTGAAGTTAGTCATGGTTGACCATGTCATAAAATGGTTATGGTTGTAGTGTAAGAGGATGATTTGGAAATGATTTTAAGTTTTATGATTTTTTTGTAATTTTCTATGAGGAATTTAAAATGTTTTATGTTTTTTGGTGTTGACTTATAATGTTGGGGTGAATATGGAAAATTCATTTTTTTGTAATTATTCTAGCTTTGAAATTAGTTGTTGAACACCATGTGGATTTTGTAAAGTGGTATTAATTTGTTTTCAAATGATTATTTGAAGTGCGTTTGTAGTTATATCATTAGTTAGAATTCCATAATGTCTTTTATGGTAGTTATAATATAAATTTAGGCATGGGACCTTTTTTTCAAAGGGATGGATAGAACTTTTCAAAGGGTTTTATGATATGTGTAAATGGGGTGTTGGTTTACCATCCTTTGGCTTGTGTAGGTGGGTTAGTATTTTTTTTGGGCATGTTTAGGGTTGTGGAGGCTCATAAGGACATTAATACATATTTTTGGTTTAAACTATGTAGTTGTATTTCTCTTAGCCATTTTGAATAAACATGATCATGTTATTTGTATTTATGAAATGATTGAATGGTTTGGTGGTGGACTAATGCATTGTGAATAAGAATTATACAATGGATATATAGTTACACTGAGTCTCTAGACACTGATAATATAATTCGTTGTTATAATTATAGAATGATTGTCTTGGTGATGAAGGTACTCCATGTGGAAATGGATGTTGGATTGATTCTCCCCCTATTTAAGCCGGGCCTAAAGCATGATCTGGGCACCACCGATGTTATGAATAGATAGTTCTAAGACTAATTTTCTAGCCAAAAAAATTATTATTTGTGATTGTTTTTATTGAAACTTCATTCAATATCGGTATCGAAAGTTGGTTTATGGTCGTGTGTTATACAAATAGTTTATAAAAATTTTATATTGATGTTGATATTGGGTTCAGATGTTAGAAAAATCTTATGGGAACTATTAGAAACAGTACATGAGATAGGTATCTTTGATGTGTGTTATTTACCTCCTTGGTTTGACTAATTGATAAAAAAACCCCTATTGGTATTTATATGGTGTACCCCCATCTTTGTTACACTTTATTGGGATGGTTTGGACCACTGCATGTTCATTTGGCATGGGTGAAACATTGTTAACCTTAGGCCAGTGATTTCAAAATTATATTATGTATACCATAGTGTGAAATTAATTTTTTAATATTATTTTATTCCATCATTTATATACAAACATTGATCCAATTACTGGTATATCCATGGAAAACTTTTGTAGTTGTATATTTTGTTTTAATCACACCCTAATCGAGCCACGATTGACATTGTGATCCCGATAATATCTCATTTGTTTGTTACAGAGACATGGTTGGCATGGGGACCACAATGATTATTAGTGTATCGACTAGGATTTCTCAATTAATGTATGTTGAATGGATTAGTTTGGATCAGTGATATTGGGGATCCTTAATTTAGTTTCTTTTAATTTTTTATGTTACGTAACATGCCCTGTGGTTGGTTGGTTGTATATATAACATAGATTTTCAAGCATTTAATGCATATAATATAATTATATCACGTTTTTTACTATTTATTTTATATAATTAATATGATCTGTATTATTTCTGATATTTACTTCTGGTGTTGGACTCTGATATGTGGTATAGTCTCTGCATAGTTCTATTTTTAGACCAAAATTGTTAGTCAGTTTCCTCTAGCAAAAGAGTAAATTCTCTTGAGCTCATGTATCTCATTAAATCAGATCACTAGTTAGTGGATCTTATTATGGGGATATAGAAATAGGTATTAAAGAAGATTACATTCCTATTTTTTTCTATTGGTTTTTTTGGTAGGAATGAGATATAGAAATGTGTAAGAGTTCATGATCGATATCAATATTGTGAATAGATTAAACATATTCTTGTAAATTGTCGAGGTTACTATTGGATGAGATATATGTTTTGGATTTGTGAAGTTATAGTTTTATATGATTTTATCTTCACGAAATGCACATGTTGTTTGTATTTGATGATGTATGATAGATTCCTAGCTCCTGTTCAATATCAAATAATATTTTAGTTGGTTTTGAATCATTTAATCTAGTTTTAAGATTCATATAATTAATTATTATAGGGATTTAGGCACAACATGTTATATACCTTATTGGTTTTCTTTTTATAGAATACCTTTGGATGTTAGGTTTTGTTGATATGTGATGTGGTTCTAGATGATGTGGATGCTATTATGGTCCTTGTGTGTGGATGGTGTAGTGGACGTGATGGGTTTTCATGGTACAAATTTAGTGCTATTGGGCCACTTTTATATATATATTTTTTCAATATTGATTGTTTATATGGGTCCTCTAAGGAGCAGTCTAATTTTTTGATTTTCATAAAGGACATGAATAGTAGTTATGGGATGATGGTTATTATATGAAATCTTATTGGTGTGAGACCCAAGAGGGGGTTTTTTGAACTGATAATGTATATTAACAATTATATGGGAACATTTTGAATCACTATAATTTGTTTCCTTATGTTATTTGATGTGGAATATGTGTTTTTGTCACTCATGGCCTTTTGACGGAACTCCAGTCTTAGGAGTGGTGTCGTGTGACTTGGAGGGTGACTTATCAGAGAGGGTTTTCTGTTTATGGGTGACTTAATATCTATAATTTATGTATGTATGTTATGGAACATTGTAAATAGTTTATGAAGGGTTTATCCAAGCATGAGATCTAGCACAAAGGGATCCTTGGTTTTTTGATAAAAATTAATTCTGAGATAGTGTTTCAGGTTTGTGGTATGTCCTAAGAATGGTCGGATTGTTGGTGTGTATATCATGGGTGATGATTGTGTAGATGTGGTGTTCCTAATTATTATTAACTTTATTAAAATAAAAAGTTGTTTGTTATGATATTTGAATTGATGTGTATGAGTTTCATCATGTTTCAGCTGCATGTGCGTGCATGTTTTTCATATAAGGAATACGGGGCTGTCCAATTTTATTAATAAAGAAAACTCTTATAATGAATGTATTGTGGAGGAGTATTGGGTTTTAGGGGAATAATGTGTTGTTTCTTGGCTATGTTATACATGGATTTTCCTTCAAGGATGTGGTGAGAGTGTAAATGATTATAGTGAAACTTTTTATTGCCACTCATGTATTGAGAGGTCAGATAGTTGGTTTTTTTTCGAATATTTTCTTTTCATTTTAAAAATTAAAAAGGGTGATATGCTATAGGTGAAATAGGAATCTGGGGTAGGTGTTTCCAATGGATATGGATTGTGATTCATGTTTTCACAAATTTTTTCTTTTATAGTAGGAATCAGGATTTTTCGGTGGGTCATCCAGGAGTTTGTGTTATTTTTAAGTGATGATAAGATTTTAAATGGATGTGTAGGTGTTGATAGTAAGTTTAGTTTTTATTGTGGATCATATTTTTTGGATTTTCCAATTGGGGTATTAATTTAAAGTGTGTAGATACGAGGAGGCTATGTATTGATGTGGCTATGATGAAATTCTTGATGGATGGGAAGCCTGTGACATTTGTAAAGGTTTTTTATGACGTTATATTTATAGGTGTCTTTGGAAATAATTGAGTGATGGTGGTATTTTTCAAAGACATATAAAAATTATCTTATCTTGTGATTATCATTCCAAATATATTGATATCATATTAGGAATTCTAAAATAGATTTGTTTATATTATTAGATACCCTGATGTATTCTGGTTGTATATGGGGCCTCTTAGATGTTATGACAATCGATAGGTGAATGTTTGTATGGTGTAATGTGAATCATTAATGGTTTACATGTGGGGTCCTTTGGAAATAATGATGTCAAATATTTACAAGGGTTTTATTCTTGGATTCTATAAATGGATGATAGTTTATGTTTCCTTTGGTCATGGAAGAGAGGTGATATGGCCACCTATGATTCTTTCTATAATAGTGGTTTGATCATTGGAAGATGTGGTTGAGGTTTTGGGGTAATTTAGTGATGATGACACTCCTATGGTGGGGAGTGATTTATTAGTGGTAGAGATACAACCCTTGTGCATGATACATCATTGGTGTATGGAAGTAGAGATGGATCGATCAATGTGGAATCGTGATTCCATAAAAGACTACATGGGGGGAATTGGTGTGTATTGTAATGAATGATAGCATTGTTGAATCAATGGATGATCTGACTATTCTATCAAATTGGGTATCATATGTTAATTATAGTGGGTATGTTTATGTTATTATGGAATTCCACTCAATGTGAGGGAATACTAATTAGATGAGGTGGTGATGGGATGGATGATAGAGCAAGGCACATTTGAAATAAGTCTGCCAAAGGTAGACTGTCTTGGGATTGTGCACAATTTGGGTACAAAAGGATACATGATACATCTATTGTGGCACTTGGGAATAAAGGTTGTGTCTCATGTTAGGTTGTCCACTTAAGGAGATGTAGTTGTTCCCCATTTTTGAATGGACGATGGATATGATTCGACTTTGGATGGTTTTTTATTAAAAGTATGGTGTGATATTTCGATAGTGTTTCTGGTTGGTACGTAGATGAATTATGTTGATAATAATTTCATACTCATGAAGGTAGAATGACATTTGTCCCTCTATGATTTTCTAATGGAAATAGTGTTATATATGTGGAGATGGGGGATATAATTCGAACCTGATGACGGAGAGAACCATATATTTATTGTAGTTTGGGTGAGTTTTTAATAAATTTTACCATTAGATAGGTTTGGGTAAGAACCGTCCTAATGTTTCATCTGTGTTATGAGATGTCACCATGAGTTTAATGTTGTTTATGTTCCTTCAGATGATTTTTAATCCATATTATAGTATCAATGTTTCGTAAAATGAATTGGGATTTGGGGAAAAATAAATTGAAATTGATGTGGGTCATATTTTGAATACGGTTCACCAACAAGGATTATCTTTGATATAAATTCTTATATTCAAGAGATTGTAAAATCCCACATCCAGATACATCAAAATCATGGATTGAAATTGAATTTTATTACTAGAAGGTTCGGATAAATAATTAATACCCAAAATGAAATTCCTAGATTTGGAATTTCTAAAAAGATTATTGGAAAAGAGTACAGATGCTACGGATGTGATTCTGTTGTTTGGATGATATTCGGATGTGTCGGGTATTTTTTGGGAGTCGATAAGATTTCTAGAATGAGTGAATGATTTGGTGTTCATACATTATGTGAAACTATGCTACCCTTTAATGTTTAGATGGTTTTTAGTTCATTTTGAATAGATCACATGCGAGTTTTATGGTTCATGCATGGTTAAGAAAAAACAATATATCATCAATGTTGAAACTGGGAGAGGTTGAGGAATTTTTGAGGCAGGGAGAATAATTTGTTCACAGTTTTAGAAATTACTTGAACTATAATGCTAGTGGAAAGTAGTTCTCAAGTAATGGTTGTTGAATCCTTTTTCAAACTATGTGGCCTAACCGTGAGGGGTATGGTTGGTGGATATTAGGGATTATAATGGTTAGAATGCCTTTTTTCTAATAGTGTAGCCAAACAATGTGATTGCGAAGGCTTGGTACAGTTCCAAAAACACATTTATAACATTGTTTATAAAATAATTCTTCCAAATAGTCTCGTACCAAATATTTCATTAAAATGGATTATTTTTCCAAAATTCTCCTTCTAGGTTTTCACCACCTCCACCACATCTCTCCCCTTTTTTAGACATGCTAATTAGAGCTACCATACCCCTCACTCCTTCTACATCATTCAATTTTGTGGTGGAACCTAGTGATTTCTTGGAAATTGTGGTTATTTGTCCTTCACTGGTGGTTTGATTTATTCCCAATATTTTTCTCTCTTATTTTGGTATTCCACAATTTAGGTTTATATTATTATTCCACCATTGCATGGAGAAATCGTCATTTTCCCATGAGGATTTTTTTTTCATATTATAAAGATGAGATTGTTACATAAAATCTAGACATATTTGCTTGGAATTTGTTCACCAAAATTTTCATAGATTGTGGGATTGGTTCTTCCCCATGTCTTCGACCTATAGTGTGCTTACGTTTAGATGCATGATGATGGAGCTGTGAGTTGTTTGAATTTATTCCAACATGATTACTGGTTAATTAATTAATGAAAATTGTTAGAATTAGTTAATTTTTATCATTCTATATAATATTTGATCTTGGGTAATGGTTAGGATTTTTATTTGGTGGTAATGTGTTTGTACCTGGTTTTTATAGTCCTTGGAAATCCTATTGTGATTTGGAAATGTTTTGGATAAATTTTTTGATGTTGTCCATGATATAAGTTCATTACCAATTTTCTTATAAATAGTTTTTTATGTTTATATACTATATTTCTAGAGTCCAATTATTTCATACTAACTCACTTTATTCAATAAGTTGGTTGTTATTTTGAATTGTTACAATATAATTCCAAGTATCTTATTAGATATATGGGTGTTTAAAAGACTAAACATATAGTCTCCTGTAGGGGGATTAATCTCATTAAAATGGTAAGGTGTACATCTAAGCAGATGACTTAAAAATGATTTTATGTGTTAATCGGTTATTAAATTTCATATGAGGGTGATTAAAAGGTTTAATTATGTTTGGTGGATTTTTACCCGGTTATTGATGAGAATAAGGAAATACAATGTTTTGAAATGATGCAGGTTTTAAAATGATGTGTTAACCTCCCAATATATTTTAAATTTGGTTTTTTCATTAGATCAATTTTTTTAAATGTATTGGTGGTTATGTATTTATAGAAAATTCATTAATGTCTCTTATGATGGTATAAATATAAATTTTGGCCTTCAACATTTTTTTAGTGGGAATGACCCATGTTTTAAATGGTGGTTTTGAAATGATTAATAATTGTATTGGTTTAGCTTCATTTTTCTGATGTCACTGGTCATTCTTTATATGAGAAATTATTTATGTTTTGGTGGCCTATAGGGACCCTAGTAAGTGTAAATGGTATAAAAAGGTCATTGTTTGTTTCAGGAACATTTTGTATAAACATGATATTAATTATGGTATTTATGAAATAATGGAATGGTTAGGTTCTAGAATGATTCTTTTTGAACAATATGTATACTATATATATGGTATCATACCAAATCTCAAGGAAACGATATTAAACATCATGTTTAGTGTTTTAGACTACTAATATGTTTGATAATGGTTTACCATGTGAAAAAATAAGTTTGAATAAATCTCCTCTTCCTTGGGTTGGGCTTGATTGATGCTTTTGGAACCTCCGGTGCAATATATATATGGATGCTAGAATGAGGATGAAGTTACTAATTTTAGGTTTATTATTCATTTGATAAAAATTAAATTCATTATTAGTTAGGTTAGTTAGTTTGTGGTTAGGTGTAGGATGGTGCTTCCAAGAACATTTTTTTTTTGATGGCAATATCAGATTCAGATATCATACTGATGTCATGTTCACTAATGGACCGTGTAAATGAGATCAGTACCATGGAGTTTGGTTTTATGCATCAAAAAGATGAATAAATAGAAAATCAACCCCTATTGGTATAGATACGATGTACCCCCCCCCCACTATTTTTTGTTTTAGAGTGATGGTTTACATCATTTCATGTTCGGTTGGCCTGGGTTTCACATTAGGACACCATGGCTAGTGGGTGCAAGATGACCTAACATATCCTCTAGATTTATTTACATTTCAATTTTGTTAACATATTAATCTATTTATCAACAAACATTGATGGTCTGAATTTTATTTATCTGGACAACATTATTGATGGCCTATTTAATTTTACTCAAAACCATCACGGGATACCATTCCACTTAGGTACCCAAGTACTAATCACATGTTTATTACAGGAATAAGATTGTTCTAGAGATGATGGTGAATATTGGCTGATTGAGTTGGATTTATTAGGTGGTAGAATATTACTAGATGATTTTGGATCAATTATGTTGATGAGCCTTTTACAGTTTCATTGAATTTGGAATGTTATATAACCGTCATATTGGGTAGTTGGATATATGTATGACCTATCTGTTCATATAGTTAGTGTATTTGATTTTATTATAGCTTGTTTCAATATATTTTTTTAATTCTTTGTGCACATATTTGTATGATTTTTGGTTGTTTATATCTAGTTTTACATTATTGAATGGGGGTATTGTCTCATAACAGTTCCATTTTAGACCACCACTGGTAGTCAAAAAGAACTTTTGTATGAGAAGGAATACATGAGCCAATATGGTGTGCTAGCTCAAAGCACCAGTGAGTTGCTCCGGATCCAGGCCGTTACATAATTTCCCATTATTAAAAATTAATGTTCATTACATTTCAACAATTATTTCATCATTCCTTTAGAAAACATTTATTTATGGTTTATACTATAATCAAATCATATTCTATATTTATCCAATTATTCTTTATATTTTCCCCTAATATATTCATCCTCATTATTATTTTAATACTAATTCTCTAACTAATAAATAGCATGATAATTTTTAAATTTTTTCATGAACATGATATATGTAATCTTATTAAATCCATTAAGAAATAAAATTAGAAACTTATTTACATTAGTTTTCTTTTTATATTTTTCCCACATATTTCCAAATGGATAACTAATAACAATTAAGATTTTGAATCACATTTTTATTGCATAAATTTTTATCAATATTCAACATTTGAATAAAAAAGAACACAATATTTCTCTGATTTCATCATTAGAGAATCATGTATATTATATCCTAAGATTAAAATATTCACATTAACTTATTAAAAGTGTCTATGAAATAAATTTCATTAGTTTTATCATTAACAATATTATTATAACATAATATATCATCTTCTACCATAATAAATGAGTTACATATTGGTTATTTTAATGAGTGACTCATAATAATATTTAAAATTATTCACCATAAATTATTTAATTCTAAATTTCTGTACATTTTATACTTAATTGAGTTGTTGAAAATATAAAATTAATGTTTTAAAACATAAAAAATAATGAAATATTTAGTTTTAGATTAATTTTTCCAAATTTATTTTGTTTGAAACATTTTTAATATCATATTACATTTCAAAATTTCATATAGTTATCATTTTTAATTCAAAATAAATTAATATCAATGCATCACTTGTTCTATGAGAAAAAAAATATTTATAATATTTGAAATTTTAATGATTTTCTAAAACATTCAAGAATACATATAAAATAAATTAGTTTATCATTACAATTATAATATAGAATAAATTTTTTAATACTATTAATACTCAAATGACTTATATTGATTTTATGAAAAATATTAACATTATGATTTGTTTAGTCATGCCTTCTATAAATATCATTTAAAAAATATAATTTATTATTGAAATTTACTTCATTGTTTTAAATTTTTATAAGAATGTTTCTTCATTAATTAGTATTATTCCTTGTAATATCATATCATACAAATAATATAGAAGAATTTAAAAATAATTTATAAAAAAATATTTCATTTTCCTATAATTGAACCCAAAACAACAGAAAATGTAGTCCTTAAATGAATAATTTATCATTAAAATTTACCACTATCAAATTCATGATGCCATCTATTTTCCATAATATTAATTATAATATTTCACATATCACTCTTAAATGTAGATATTATATGCATATATTACCTTATAAATATTTATAGTATATTTTTCATTATAGTTGATATTGGAATACATGAATTTTCCTGGGAATTATTTTATTGATTCTAAAAACCAAACATTAAATATCTTTAGTTTAGCTTAACAATTCATTCCAAAAAAAGACAAATTATACATATAAAATTATTTCATTGATTTAATATTATTTAATAAATATTAGTAATTGATTTACAAAACCGTTTCATTATTATTTGGACATTCTCAAATATTTTGAACAGATTAGTCAATTTTGAACATGTATTTATTCATATGATTTCTAGAATACATAAACATTATTGGTAATTTTGAATCTAATTTTTAGTTATCATTTTATAAAAAAATTAAATTCTATTTATCCTAATAAATAAGATAACATTTATATATTAAAAACATTTTATAATATTACTTATTTTTGAATGTTAATTGAATTATAATTATTTGAAAAATATATATTTTTCTACTACTATTTTTTCTTCCCCAATATTATCTCCTTTTATATATACTCTTTCAATTAATATTTCAAGTTGAATTACTGTTATTTATAACTTTATTAATCAAGAAATAGATTTATTGTTTACTATAAATTAATTTTATTATTAACTTCACTAATTAATATCATAATTTTATGATCTATATGCAGAATACCCAAATGATTTATATTTCTATGAATTTTGAATTCATTAGTAATTGATATGAAATTAATCATTTTTATATAAATGGAAATTATTTCTTTATAATTTTATAAAAAATAAAAATATATAATTCACAGTTTTTATTCCTTGAAAATATTATTTATTATTCCATATAATTATTATCTTAATTGTATTTCAATTTATATCATTCAACTACAATGTGATGGACACTTCCAAAATTAAACATTTCAATTGAATCATTCCATGATATGGTTTATTTGATATTTATGCATTTTATAAGGTAAGGGACATGAGCATTAAATACATTAACAAAATTAATCTACAATGATCTAAATCCTATTAATCCTTACTACCTTTTTTCATATTCTTATTATACATAAATGAAAATATATATAATTTCGCAACCCAACTCATTTAATTTAAAGTAGAATCATTAAATTATGTCAATATAATCAATATAATGTTTGAAAAAATCAAATAGAGAATATTTTATGTGAAATGATTCATGTTATAAATGTTTTGTACTAACACTGTCGATAATGATACATTGTATATTCTTGAAAACCATGGAATTGAATAAAGTTTCCCAAAAATCACATATAACTCTCATGACATTATTAACTTTATGTAATAATTACTCAACTACTTCACCATAAAAAATTTGTATATATTTTATTTGAATTTCTAATATTATCATTGATTTCACTAACATTTCATTTAATTCACAGATATTTTGTAAACTATATATATTATTCTGTATAACAAAAATGATTTCCTCCACTAGAAGTTATTAGAAGATATCATTACATGCAATGAAATCATTTATAGATTCCATTTTCCTCATAACTATAATAATATGAATCATTTTCAATGTGTATAGACCCTTAATCTAGTATCCTATAGTTGGATGTTAATTTATTCATATTGAACAACATATATGGAATTAAATCCCAATGGTACAAATAGATTAATAAAATTGGTAAACTAGATACATACATGAATTTCACATGCATTTGAAGACATAAAAACAAAAAAAATTAGAATATCCATATTCACACGAAAATATACATGTCTATATATCAAAATGAAAATACTGATATCCTATAGAATGAAATAAAAATAAAGGGTATGTTCTGATGTGTCCCGACCCGTCCCCTGGGGCACATGCCGTTACTACCCCAATATGACCTTTCATAGTCCAGGGGCTGGTGACTAGCACCATATATCTTATTCCCAAAAAAAGTAAGGAATCACCTTTAATACTATACATACATATAGTCTGAGAACACAACAAGAAGCAACTGTGAAGTCAACTACTTTATAAAAAGAACTGATAAAATTAAAAGGGTTTGAGATATATGCCAAACTAAAAGTACAAGTAAAACTGAAGAGTAAAAATACAACTGAATTGAACAATACAACTGAAAAATCGAAAGTATCTACCGATTAATTTTATGAGGTTACTACATAAAGGGAAGGTACAGATCGCCTCTTCAGCACTCTAGTTCTGACTAATTCCTCTATGTATGACCTAGTATGGGCTCCCTCAAACCTCGGGCCAGCTGCACGTGGTCTCCACAAGATAAAACGAGGTGCAGACCTTGGTTGTGTAGGGGTGAGTATAAAGAAACTCAGTAGGGACCCCAAGACCCCTGAAGGTCTCTAAGAATTCCACTAGGAAAACCACAAATCATGATCTCGATCATACAACATAAATTAATAGACACAACTAAATTTGAGTCTACTCCCAAAACCGATATATATAATAGAGGAGTATGATTTTAATGCCGACCCACAAAGTATTTCTAGGAATGCTGATATCCAACCACATATTCTTCAGGCCTAGGAACAAGTAACATTCCCAGTCACAATGTATAATACCTTTCCTAATGGAGAACTCCTCCTATATTAAGTACGATGTGCCTATCTCATCACATAGAGGCATGTCCCACTAACCATGGACTACTGAGTTACACCTCCCCATCACGTACTGTGGGTTTATCAGGTCACACAGAGCCACTCCCCACTTTGGCCTACTGAGGTACTCATCCCCATTGCGTATCATGGGCATACTACATCACACAGAAGCGCTCCCCACTCTGGGTATGCCACATCACATAGAGGCGCTCCCCAATAGGCCGTTGAGTCACTCCTAGTTGAAAAGATCAGCAGTCCTTAATTCTCATCCTATCCCAGTGTTCCGTATGTAGTGCTCTTGGGATAACCGCTTCTCAAACCATTAGTCGTATTAAATCCGACACAAAGCCTGAAAACGAAGTAACATGATATACGTCATTTCATAAGGGTTCCAACGCAATAGATGGCACATCAATTGGATTCCCTAGTCTATGAGTTATTGGAATTTCTATTCCGAGGTCCCGGTTGGATTCCGGTGTGATCCAAACCAGCCATTCTCCAAGAATCGGCCAAACTCTCATGGAGTAAGTAAAAAGTACTATCTCCCTCCATGGATCCCAATGCCATTGATGATTCGTCAAACAGACATTCGGTTCAGATGTTAAGGCCCTTTATGTATTTCTGGGCCCGAAGGGGCCTAGGTCCGGTCCTACCTGGTCAGATCGACCCGGCCCATCCCGGTCTGTGCTCGGCCGAGGTCTGGATCGGCCCGTAAATTGGGCAGCCCGGCCCGCAATGGGGCGGCCTCCAGGGGGTGCGGCCTGTAAGGGCAGCAGCCCCCGGAGGTTAAAAGGTTGGCCGCCTGAGGCGTGACATGCAAGGGGTGCGCCCAAGACACCACTGGGGGAGATACCCTCCCCAGGTTTCCTTAATAGATGAGGGTCATTTGGTTTTCTCATATAGGCGGTTCCACGGGGCATCACCAGGTGCCGTGCAGGATTCCCAAGGCAGCTCCTTCCAGGTCCGTTGCTGCCAGTCGGCCTGCCGACCGATCTCTCTAGCGACGTGCGATGGCACATTGCACCATTTCCTATGGTCGATCAGTGTGTCAGCCTCTTTTTTACGGTCATCACGACTGACGATCCATGACCCTCCTTGTTCATCGACAGTTCGTGATTTCTCATCGTGCCTCCTCCATGGCCGGTCGGTGCCGGTGGCTCCGATGATAGCTGCAACATTGTGTTGTGGCCTCCCCTTACAGAGTTGGTCGATACACTATCCCCCATGTAGACTGTTGGTATCGCTACGTTGTCGGTCTTCCATAGAGGCACATGGATATTTCAAAGATATTGGATGGTTCAAGATGAGTCTGTTAGGCCCGCACCCTCTGCATTATCTCGAAAACATGAGGGAGTTAAGGGTATTAAAATTTTTTAATTAAACCATTAGAAAAACCCACAAGATACCCTACAATGACCACAGACAAAGATAAATGAATCTATGGTCAACCCATTAGTCGGTTGACCCGCGTTCATCATATTTTTCAAGGATGGGGACGATGAAAATAATTTTAAAAGAATAAACACATAAACCCCCAACCTTGAAAAATTGTTGGAGAGTGTCTTCGCTTCAAAGTGGATCATGCTCTCCATTCTCACAACCAGTTCCCAACTAAGCCACTCATATTTCGTCCTCTGGTTCGTGGTTCATTGTCGTCCATCAACTCCCACTGGGTTTGGCTATGTTCACTAATGGTCTGGTGTCACGGTGTTGTATAATCTCTTCATTTCTTGGCGAAGCTAGGCCGATACACCTCCCCATGCTCCATATATATAAGAGAGGGGGAGGGTATGTAACGACGTTGGAGTTTAATGTGGATATCCAATTAAAAATGTTCATAATTCCCCAACGACTTCATTATATAGGGTTCGCAGGTCAAACCATTTATTTTCTTGACACATCACTGGCCCCACCCCTTTTCCTACCTATTGGAGAATATGAAATAAAATATTAAAACTATTTCATTTCATTTCATTTAAAAATAGGAAAAACAAAAAAATTTCTCTGGACATACTATGGTCAAAGTAAAGCCTCCATTAAGAAAATCCGGGCACTCCCAATTCAACGATTCCCTTGGTATTTTAATCCGAGCAAATATTCAAAATTTAGAATATTCCACAAATGTATTTACAAAAGGTACCACAAAAAAGTTCAAAATATTATTAACTTTCACCCTCAACCCACACAGATCGAGGTTAGGCTCTGCCTATTGGAACCAATCCTCAATTAACCCAATAATAAGCTTGGATTTCTAATCTAAGTTACCGTTTAGATGTTTTATATTTTACAATAAAATAAGTTTTTCTTAATATTTTATTGACAGAATAAATTAACATTCACTGGTGGCCTGCGCCGGCCAATGTCAGTATCAGCCTATGGAAAGAATACCCTCATGAGTTTATCGGTGGTGTCGTATTTTCAATCTAAGTTACCATATGAGATTTATAAGAATTTGAAAAATAAAATAACTTTATTTAATTATTTTATTTCTGGTTATGCCATTTTTTTGTTTTATCACGGGATGTTTGCGCCGGCTAAACGATATTCACGCATAGGTTAGTCCTGCCATCAAGAAATCAACGATGCTCTCAGATTTTTGATCTGGGAAACCATTTATGAGTTATCCCTCTTTTTCAGAAAAACTACAAACAAACAATAATTCAAGCGTAAGAATACATCGGTGAATCATTCAGAGCACTATGGTCCTCATAATCATGCGCCGTCAGATTTCACAGTCTCAATATAATTCCATATAACAATGTAAATTATGG
Organism: Viscum album; assembly: GCA_963277665.1. NCBI lineage: Eukaryota > Viridiplantae > Streptophyta > Magnoliopsida > Santalales > Viscaceae > Viscum > Viscum album. The sequence goes on from OY728136.1 coordinate 1,884,696,666, forward strand.
GAATTCCAAGAAATTAAAATACGAGCAGAAAGAGTTATGTAAAATGGAATCAATCTTGAATAAATATTTAACACTCAATATACTAATATAAAAATCTAAAAACTGTATATATTCTATATCATGGGAATGAATAAAAATATTAAAGTATTAAATTAAGATCAATGGTTATATATAAATAATTACATGATCTAGAGACATATCCATGAATATTAATTTAAATGATCACGTGAACATTAGTAAATAATTTTATATGGATAGAATGAATAATGACATATATTTGAATCATTACACTTGGTCCTTCAACTAAATAATCTATGAATACCAGCATGGACTCATGCTAAATGATATACGTAAATTCGTATGGCCTCATCCAAATAGAAAAACAAAATTTAATAAACCTACCAATGCATCAAGGGTCTATATATATCTTGTCCCCTCTGTCACATAACAATTCAAATTCATTCAACAAATGAATTAATTGTATAACTTTTTCAACATACCTCCTATAAAAAATATCTATAAAAGAAGAGCTATCATACAAAATTTCAATACATTCACCATTAATACTAATAATAATAGATCTATAGAAAGAATAAGGATTATATAATTACAACATATCCCCAATGTATAATTATAGGGATATTTAATTTATTAATTAAAATTCCATAAAAAATATAATTAAAATTATTTTGAGCAACATACCCATTACATAGTGAAAATAACATTTTTTAAAAATTATTATTAGAAAATTGTGAAAAAATAATTGAATGGAATTAAGAAACCATTAAGGGATGTTTCAACTTAATTCTTTGTCATGGTAATTGAAAACTATCTTTATATTGAGTTTGTTAAAACAAAATCCTATTCAGTTTTTTAGTAAAATAATTACCCCAATTAGAATAAAAACAAGACTAATTTTCTTCAAATTTTTTTTAAAAATTCAAACATGTATAAAAATATCATCAATAAATAATTGGAGAATATTTATAAATTATTAATACATTTGAAAGAAAATATATATATGAAATAAAAATATACCTATATTTCTATAAAAATAATATAGGATTTCCTTAAAAACGTGATTTCAATATTGGAGTATGTAATTAGTATAAAATTAAATGTAAAAATGTAATATAAATAAAAATAATTAAATGATTAAATATTATTCGATAAAGATACAATTATTAAATAATTCCCTTTAGAAAGGATTTAATGTAAACTATCCTAAATAATGGTAAAATTGTGAAATAAATGATTACCATTTTGGTAAATTTCGAATCAAAATTGTTTGGATAAAAATAAAATTAATTATAAATTTAAACAAATAGAATTAATTAGTGTCCATTACATAACATTTCAAATTATTATTATATACACTTTATAAAATATGAACGATGCCTAACATAATATATGTCAAAAAGGAGATAAATTTTCACGGTAAACCCTTACCTCAGATCTAACTACCTTCGTATGTCTTTTAACCTCTTATGTTATAAATATTTATCTATTATAAATAAATTATAATACTATAATAATATATATTATTACATATTCTATTTACTTATAACCATATATCACTCATTTATTAATAATTTCCTTTTAGAATCACTCTTCATTCATATAATTTCTCTTTTCATATATGTTTCAATTAGTGATTTTGTTCCTTGTACGTTGTTCATTATTCCATCATCCACTAAAATATAAAAATTATATAAATAAAATATTTATTCACTTAATATATATTTATTACCGTCCATGTAAAGCTGAATTGAAAATCAGATGACATCGATTAATTTTAATTGTATTCCACTCAAACAAATGAGTGGGGTTATCATTTTCCAATGGATTGGAAGGTAATAAATTATATGATATATTATAATTACATATGAATATTTCTTTCATAATTGTCAAATTTATTCAACTGTTTCATCATCATATTAATCCTATTATTTATTTGAAAATTTAATTTTATCACAACGTTGAGATAGTAAGGCATATGTACTGGCGGGAAATGTTTTATCTTTTAATTAAATTAAAATGATTATGAACATTGTATTCACATAATAACAATAACATTTCATTACATTTATTTTATTTTACTAATTATTTTAAAATGGTAATAATGCATTAAGTGGATGTAAAAGATGAAATAAACATGAAATACATGGTATAGATAATTAGTTATTCTTTAGTGTATTTCCATTATATATCTTCTTAAGGAACAGATGGAATGTATTTTGGAATTTAATGAACCTTTATAACATGGATACATATTTTTATAAGATAAATTAATTTATATTTGTAGATATATGTTTCTTAATGTTTTTTAAATAATATTGGGAATGAGTTTCCTTTTATTAGTGATTAGAGGTTCATTCTTGTAATTTCATAGAAGATAAAAATATAATTATTTTATTTTAAATAAATATTCATAAAAATTATTCTAATAGGAATATAGTGTTAAATGTTGTTTAAATATTATAAAAAAATAAAATTTTTACACGTTTTTGTTGTATTTTAAACTTTAACTTTTTTTAAATCGACAAATCACATATTTTAACCGTAACCACATCATAAAATTTTCACATTAAATGTGTTATAAATTTACATTTACTGTAAAAATAATATTGTAAATATGAAAGGGATAAAATTATATTTAATATCATATATCCCTTGTCTATTATCCAAAGGTTTTTAAAAAAAAATTCCCATATACATAGGGTGGAATTAAATCCACCAAAAAATAATTAATATAAAAAATGTTGACTGTAATAGTTTTTTGTAACCATGTTTAACAAGATTTACCCATTACAGAGGTGGTAAATTTGACCAAGAAAACTATTTATAATTCCTAAAAATAAAATTTTAATTTTCACCAAATTTGAAACTCTTGATTATAAATGTAGAAGGCATTTTAACATATTCATTTACTATGTGGGCTATGATTTTTTTAAAGATAAAAAAATTAACATGGAATTTAAATAGTTTTTAAGAAAATTTATTTTTTATGTATAATTTTTTTTTCATAACAAATTTCACAATTAAAATTGATTCTATTGATATTAATTAGATTAGAAATAAATTAAGAGAAAAAATGTTTCTGTTAATAATTATTAAATAAGAATTAAACTATTTATTTCATTAAATAACTAGTTTTCATTTATAATTATCATTTTTCTCTAGTCATTGAAAATATAAATTTTCATAAAATTCTCAAAAAATAACACTATGTTAATTTTTAAAAGATGATTGAAAACATTATGTTTATTTTTTTAAATATAACTATATAATATAATTACATATTTATATTTGTAATATTTTTTTAGAATAAGTAATGAAATCTAATTTTACCGAATTTTTTCTTTAATAATAATATGACATTACTAAAAATTGAATATATATTTTATAATAATAAAATAATACTTTTTATTGAGTAGGAAATTTATTTTTCTATTTCATAATGTGGTTTATCCTATTAAATCCCATGAATTCAAATGGATTTGTAATAGTGGTGATATTTAAATAATTATATTTTTTGGTTCATTTATACATGGTGCTATGTTTCATGTACGATATCAAGCGTAGTGATTTAATGAATCCCATGGTCCCACACAACTAGAATATATTATTAAGTTACAATTTATATTACATCTATAAATAATTACAATTTTAATTGATAATTATCTAATTATATATATTTAATCCAATTATTAATTTCATAACTATATTGTTATATGATAATATATACAACATTTTATATTTCAAATTCAAAACATTAATACTCATTAAACATTTATAACATCACATTTTAATAACATACTGTAACCTAGACTATAATGTAATTAAAATTTATGAAGGACCCAATATAAGTTCATTAAAATGGGGTTAATTGGTGACCTAATTCTATTGCTAACACTTTCATGAATGTTTTTATCCTATGATTTTATATTTATTAATGAGAATATGGTATAACATATTCAATTCAAATGTAGTTTGAATATTAAATTAAATTGTCACATTCTCTTTTTGATAATTATCTACTCAGAAATAATGGTTGTATCCTTGGAATTTCCTTGATTACTATACACCAAAATAATAGTCTAGTTTCATTTTTTGAATATATTGAAATACGAATAACTTAGAAATTATATAAAAATAAAAGATATTTAAAAAATATTTTCAAACAAAATTAAATAACTATACGATAATACTCACATAAAAATTGCATCCTTTTCTATAATTTTAGAACCATCAATAATTGAATATAAAAAATATACTTTTTGTATCATATATTATGTCACTAAATGTAAAAAAATAAGAACATGTGAACTACAATTATGTTATTTATTATATATAAAATATATATATATATGTGTTTACAAATATTATAATTTAAATTAGTCGTAATACAGATCATTACGTTTCATAGCATTGAATACATATTCTCTTTAAGGTATATGATCAATATTCAATTCCATGTGATTAAACATAGGTAAAATAATCAATGTTGTCCCTCCATTAAGAATTACATATCCTTCCAATTATCCTCTTTTGTTCATTATTTTAATCTATAATAATCTATGACTATATGTTGTTATAATTATCATACCTCTTTAATTTAATGAATATATATTCAATTTTTCAATAAAAATGTGTATTTTAATTCCAAAATCTTCATTTTTACCTAAAATGACATGTGATATCAATTTAAATTAAAATTTATATGTTATTTCCTTAACATGGTATAGTATTTCTTTAAAAATATATATAACACATAATGTTATATTGCATGTGTCGACTAGCCAAAAGTCATTATCCAACCGAACATATAGAAACCATATGTTTGATTCCAAATGATTGTATCCAAAAATCATTATCATATATAACATACATGTACTATGTGTTTAATTTTCCAATTAAACCATCCAAAAATCATTCTCTATTGGAACTTGTAAACATCATTTATTATCTATTCCATACTAAATACTCACTTTAGAACCAAAAAACAATTACATGGTTCATTCAACAATCGGTAATTATTATACAATATATGTTATTGAAATATGATAGACAATGGTTATTCAGTATGAAACAAACATAATATGTCTCATAATCAGATGATTTAAACAAACATTAGTCATTTATAATACTAATATGATATTATATTCCCTAATATTTGAGTGTATTTATGCACGTACACTAATTATTGTCATTTGATTAAAAAAATCTAACACATTGGATACCCTATAATGAAGTAAAATTGGGATTATGTAGACTCGAGGACTACATATTCATTATCTACCATTATTAACAACTTATAACTTGTTATCAGGAAATATAATAATTAATAATTTTTTGCCACTAAATATTTGGAATAGAATATAAAAGATAAACATGTTCCATTTTTAATCGTGGTGAATTACTTCTATATGTATAGATAATCATTGTTTAATGATAAAAAATAATGATTTTTCAATACATCATTGAATGATGGAACTAATGATTCAAATTACTATATATAATAAAATAAACTAATTAAAAAATTAAATTATATTTCAAAAGAATATCATTCTGGAAATTGATATCTAAAACATGAATCATAAAATGATACATTTAATACAATCATGAATAATAAAAAATAAATTAAACAATTAAACAATTACAAAAAAATAAATTTATTAACAACAAAAATCCCCTAATGATCGTTTGTTATGAAAAATATCCATCTAATAATCGTTTATCTTATAATTAAAAAAACTATTATATCTCATCCATTCTTGATTTAAAATATTATTTCCACATGTTGAATATTTCATCACATCAATAACATCTCTCCACATTCCAGATGCTTATAAATTATCGAGACATAAAACCCAATTTTATGAGACATTTCCATCATTAACATTGTGAATGTTTAATTCCAAAATCACCCAAAATTTAATCACTACTCTCTCATCCATTAAAAATATCCAAAACAATATAAAATATTTTACCCAATTATGGTATCTCATAACCTAGTATATAAATAAATTTTTTAACATGGTTCCTATATGTAGATATACAATGCAACAATCCAAAAAAACAGAATAATGTACATTTCAATTAACAATCTAATTCCATAGTGTGCAAATATTTATTATAACATAATTATTAATTTACAACCACAAAGAATATAATAAACCATTTTCGTTAATTAAAATATGTAACACTACTCGTCACAATACAATTCATCAAGTACCATGACATGTACTCTGATTAAAGATGATTCCAATGTCATTGTATGATTAACTTCACACACCCCAATATATTAATTAATGTTATTGTGTTTAAGAATATGATTTTTTTTAATGTCAACTAAAACAACCAAAACATATCCCATGAATTCTTATCAAATATCCTCATCCATGATTTACATCATGAATTAGAATACACACACAACACTATAAGACACATCCATTATCAAACCAAAATTAATATTGGTCCAAAATTCCTTTTAAAAAAGACTTTCCAATCCAAATATTATCATGAGAAGCATAAGGATTCATACAGTCTTCTCAATGGGCACGATTATCGGTACGTCTCTCCCCATATCCATAATGTATCTCAATCATCAAATTCTCACCTACCTATTTTTAATCTAATATCATGTTAATAACCAAATTATAAAATATCATATGATATTAATTTCAATAAAATATGATTCATCCATCAACAAAAATTAAAAAATGAATGTGAACAGAAGAAGTGTAGTCAAATATATATAATGAAAATAATATAACTAAACAGAATCCCTATGATATAAAATTTAATTAAGGTTACAAGGGTAATTTTTTCAAATAACTAATATTTAATTCTTCGCACTCAATCATTCTTTATATAATCAGTCCATGATAATGCTATCAGATAAAAACCCCATTGAGAACCATCATATAATTCCATGTGTCGTACATCATCGTACTGGTTTAATCGATCTACAAAAAGTATTAATGTGGTTCTAAAAAACGTATATCAATGATAAGATGTCAATTAAATAATCATTATCATCACCTAGAAGAAACTCAAAATTGAAAAAACAATTTTAATGTAATTAATCATGCACTTATGATTAATAAGAAAAAAAATTAATATAATTCTCTCATAGTCAGATTTTACGAAAAAAAATTAATAACCATTATTTCAAACCATAAAAATGTAATTTTACATTTTCATTACATAATTATCCTATCTTTAAAAAAAAGAATATAACACACATTTAGAAATAATTCACATTGTTTTAAAACCTCATTGAATACCAAGTAATTTAAACCACCATTTATTCTTAATAATTCCTTTCCACATGATTTTACCATCGAAATATCATTTAAATGTAAAACTATAAATATTTCTTAAGAAGATATAAAATATAAATGCATTCCTCTTATAAAATAATTAAATAGGCCACTAAATATTGTTCATCAACAAAAATACCAAATAAATTATTTATCCATGCTTAGAAAAAATATGTTGACTTTAAATAATCATAAAAAATAATAAAAATATATATGACAATAAAATCACGTAGAATAAATAAATAAATAGTAATAAATCCATCTTATTTTATGAAATAGATATAAATATTGTTTTAAATCCACCTATTTCATTAATAAATACATTAATTTATTCAATATTAGCAATGATTTTCTCATGGACATAGAGTACAAATGAAAAAATGTTACTTATAATTTCATTATTCTCATATTTATGGTAAAATATTCATAATAGAAATAAATGTCCAAAATATCATCCTGATTATTCACGATACATTATCATTAAACTATGTGGTCAAGATTAAAAACAGTACATAGTAAAAATTGTCTGAGAAAAATACCATAATTCTCACTCAAATTCATCAATAAAATGATATCCAATTTGGAAATCACTAAAATTAAAATAATTAGAGTAACTTCCTTTAAATAAATACTGAGTAATGATGTGTGAACATACTTCACAGAAAACCACTTGAAACATTCCCTAAAATCAATATCATAATGATGAAATTTTCCTATACCTTGGGATAGTTGAATCAAAATCATATTCCTAAAATAATTATATTTCGAAAAATAATGTTATGGAACATAAATGAAAAAATATAAGATACTCTTCTATCATATATGGAAACAATAAAACATCAAACACAATGAATAAATTGAAGATAAATAGAGGGAGGTGAGGGGGAATAAAAGGTTCCCACATCATATTTGGTTTCCCGGAGACCATGGATTCTAAGAAGGATTTAACATAAAACCCTCAAAATGACAAACTATTAATTATAAAGAGTTTGGATATGTGAAAATAGCCAAATTCTTTATAGAACTTATGTATTCAATGAGGCCATGTGCATGTTTCCTATTTTTATAAATAATGGGAATTCACTACTAAGGAAACCACTAGATGTCTAGTTCTCTACCAAAAAATTATCTATTCATTCTTAAGAAACCCACAAAACCCAGTTCCATCCCCTTCAGTAATCATGCTCTCTCCCAATACATTATGTGTTTTTTATATCCATTACCTCAATTCAACATGTTTAATAACATAGTAATGACCCCCCCCCCTCTTGATCTGATTTAAAAAATATAATTATATATAACTATAAATCCACTATATTATTATCTTCTATAAATTTCATCTAGATGATAAAATATAAGTATATAATAAATCCCCACTATAATAGTTTTCATCCAAAAAATTAAATTCCAATTATTCAACTATAAATACAATCCTTTCAAAGATATTATTTCATTATCTCATTCCACATTCTATCCAACAATTCACATCATGCTCCCATTTCACTACTATCATAGCCAGGGAACAATACCCAAAAAAATAAAAAATTATCCCAGTATGAAAATTTCTTAAAACTATTAATTTTTTCCATCCCATAACCAATTCCATTTTATGTTTCACTAAAATTAGTCTAGTAATACCTATTTATTAATATAGAATCCTTCTCATTCCTAATAATTTTTTATATTGAAAATTCACTAGTAGACCCTGAATTCTGAATATATTGATTCTCAATCAATTCTCAGCCTTATAATGCTCCCCACAATAAGAAATAAAAAACCCCTTATCACACCAAATCACACTCTATACAATATAGTTTCTCTATTGAAAAATAGACATCTTCCATAAGAAATATTTTTCAGTTCATATACCCCTTTATTTTATCAACAATTAAACCATGTGTTCTTGAATCCTCTAATATTATTGTCACTTAGGACAATAATTAAATACACAATATGAATATATCACAAATCTAATTCAGAATAGACATTTCAAAACAGATAGGTAACTCATAGTATTTTTAATATAACTTGGAAGTGTGGTTACATAATAATGGGTTTCATGAATCAAAATTATTTAAAATAAATTTCACACAATGATAATTTAATTCAGTTTTTTCAAAATAAACAGTTTTCATCCAATAAAATTTTATTAAAAACATTAATCCCAAAATATATAGGTTTGGTATTCTTTTCCCAGGAAATTATTTTTATTTACAAAACCCCATTACAATAATGTTTTGAATAAAATATTTAAAATCATCATCCGTTTTTTATATAACATTCATTATAAATAATAAATGAATTCAAACCCACTTTTTTATAACCATTTAGAAAATTATAAACATATAAAATGCATTTATATATGTATTGTACCATCTTAATTTTCTCATTAACTAAGACCAATGTTTTTTAGACAACTAAAATCAAAAAAAAAATTGATATTGAATCATCACATTTAATAATCCTTCAAATAATATAGGTAACCGATAAAAAATACATTAATTAATACATCCCAAATATTATATTTGAATTTATTTTTAATATTCATTTTTTTAAATATTGAATCTTTTAAAGTTGACTTGTTAAAAAATATATTCCTTATATGATAACATAATTCCATCATAATTAAACTTTTAAAATCCATAAATAATTATAGAAACAATATCACTATTAATCCATATAACTCATCAAGATTCATAAACATTTCACATCTCAAGATCAAAAACAAAAACCTCAAAGATACATAGAATTACTACTTAATTAAATAAGAATATCCTACAAAAATATGTTTCAAAAATATTTATTCTTTTAAATATTACCCATGGATTACCTCCCATGACCTATGTTATAATGTAAACGTTTAGAAAACTCATATACCTAAACAAAATGAATTGATGTTGTTTTATTATTTCCATCCTTGTTACACACACTAATTCCACATCCAAAATGATGGATGAAAATTGTTACACCTCCCATTATACAAAATTCTAACAAATCATAGTGATGGAAAAATCTAACCATGGGGAGACTATTCCCTCATAGATACGTTGTTAGGTATATTCCCAAATATACTGAAAAATCTTAAAAAAAGTTCTAAACATCAAACGTACCCCAAACAAATGGTAACAAAACATGGTGCATATATTATTTTTTTATAATCCAATATAAAAAATAAAACAATCTACATGAATAATAAATGTTTTTTTAAATATAAAAGTCCAATAGATCACAAAGATGATTTTAAAAATTAATAGTCTAAAACTCAGTTGTGTATATATACAATACAATGTTTGAAATAAAAGAGGGTGTTTGTCGACCCAAAACTCCATAAAGCTTGAAATCGAATAATTTCCCTCCTAGATAACACATTTCATAGGTAATATCATTATATTAAAACATATACCTAAACATATATATGATTTTATTTTTTCCATGTAAATCAAAAACAATTATATATATATATTGGTCATGGGATTACACTGACCCTATAGGACCCCCTAATTACATTTCCTTACTATGAAATTATGATAAAGTGAATTTGTATTCAAGTAGGTAGAGTGTTTCAATCATCCATAAAGAAATATATCCAATGAATTCTCCTTAAATTCCATCATATATGAATTAAAACATGGTTAATAAAAAATATTCACTATAAGGACACTTACTAGCTTCTACATTACTATAGAATAAAACATGAATTTATTTCATTAAGGATGTATTTATATAGATCCCTAAAAAGTTATTATAATCCTGTATATTTTTCATCCTTGAATGAAATCATAAGGATTTTTTTTCACATCCATATTAACAAAACTCATCAATGTCACAATTGACACATTATTTTTCTCACTAAAAATCTTTCGAAACTAAAAAATTATCATGGTAAATATTTACCATATCAAGATAGAACATAATGAAGAATCATATATTACCACATAATTAATAAAATCATCAAACAATAATAAAACAAGAATGAAAATAAAGGAGTTTCTAATGATATAATTATCAAATATATAGAACCCCCATGACATAAAAAATCATAAAATAAATAATTATGCTTATCCATATAATATAATTGGGATCCCACTCTTTCATTTTTCACAATTTAATTTCATTGATCCATGCAAGAGATATATTCCAGACCTCCTATATGAAACTATTGACAATATATCATATTCCATGTGTTTTCAGAATTACTATTTTTAATTGTAATATGATTTTTGATTTTATTTAAAAATTTAACAAAGGGATAAAATATAAATATCAAAAACAATATCAATATTATTTTTATGGATATTTTTTAAAAAAATTAATCTTTCAAATATCCACATATATCATTATTCCATATAGATATATACTTATAATAATTATCAAAAATTTCAATAGGGCCTCACTTTACATCATTCCATATATATATTGTCTATGTAGGAGCATATACATCATGAGAATAAATATAAAACATTGGAAATAGATCTAAAATATCTCACTATAAAATAAAAATAATATGTCCCTCTACAGTTGATCAAAATCCCTAGATTTATCTAATATATCTCCTTAAGATTTGAATTTTTTGGAAAATGTTTCATTGAATCCCCACATATTTTCAATGTATCCCTATATCAAACATTTAAAAACCAAATATATCATAAAATATATCAACTCCAATCTAATCAATATATCTTATATGGATCCATATGTCATTACAAAACATAAAATATCTTATATGATCTTGGTCACTACATTGGATCATCAATCAAAAACCAATGTATAAAAACATAGAAATTAATTCAAATATTTTTCATAAACCTCTCCCTTTACAAAATCTCTTGATCCAGTAATAACATTGAGGTTAACCTGTAATGCACACCTTTAATTTTCCATGGGTTAGAGACTAACATCAAGGATGGAGTAACACATATATATGGAAGGAATTTAATCTTTTAAAATAAAATATCAGTATCATCCGAAATTATATAAATTCATTTAAAAACAATAATAAAAAGGTATTTTTTATCAAAATAATGTATTATCATTGAAAATGAACATATAAGTTGAAAAATATTTAAAATAGGCCATATAATATAGCCATTTATTGAGGAATTATAAGATATAGACCATTTATGAATATATGTTATTCTTTAATATAGGTACACTTTTCCCTTGTTTTTATAATATACTCATTGGGTTTTATCATTTATGCATGTGGTAGAAATTTTGTTATTTTTTGTGGGGTTTTGGATAGTACATGGTCGACGTATTGTTTTCCAAAACCAAGAACCCTACCCCAAAAACTGTGTAACCCCAAAGAGAGAGGGATTTCATGAGAGGTTCACCGTTCATGTGAACCTTTTAAAAAACTATTCACCTAATCATTGGAAACTAGGAACTTGGGATCAATTAGTCCAAAAATTAGATTGAAAATAATATAATCCCTATAACCTTACCCAAATTTGTTAAAAATAATCATAATTCCATTTTTATAATTCTTGGTGGATTGCATAAGAATTCTTAGGTCCCAAAATTACTATTCATTACAAATCAATGGCTATATAGATGAATCTGAACCTCTCTGAGTATGGGTTCTCTTCCCAATTAGGTTTCCCTCCACCCATATATCTTCTTGGATAAAAAGGGGAAATTTTTCAATATTTTATAATGGGTCATGATATATGGTTTGGGGTTTATGTAGTATTTTTTCTATCAGATCTACTTTATGGATCTTGATATCATTCTATGTCATAAACATGGTTTCTCTGCTTCAATTGTGAATTTCAATTGGTGACCCATTATAATAAATATTTTGGTTGGGGTTTTAAATTGAAAAAACCAAAATATTTATTTAAATTACATTTATTTAATTATAAAATTCTAAATTTAAATTATTGATAATTTTTTTTGATTATTTAATGGAATTAATTTAATTAAATGGTGATGATGAGTTGAATTAATTTTGAAATATAAAAATTAGTGGAATTTGGATAAATTAATTGGACTATTAATTAGTGGAATAATATCACTCTAAATTTTATTGGAAATTGGAATTGGGAAATCAATTAATTAATGTTATTATGAGTAATTGACAATGGGAATTATTATATAGTAGTCCTGACCATAATGGGATAGTGAATTATATGATTAAATGGTAATAAATTGATTACTAGTGATTATTTCATATTATTCCTTGTGGTTTAAACTGATAAATCTATATTTTTTTATAATATAAAAGGAATTATAATGTTTAGAAATTTTTTTATGTGACATAATTGTTGTCGATTTTTTTAAATTTGATATAGGTGAAATTTTGGATTATTTTTATAAACGTTCATGATAATATGGGATGAAGCATGAAATTCCCATGGGGTTCTATACATTGTGTTTAATATAAATAATTAATATTTATGACAATTTTTTTGATACTAGGAATATTTTTTGAAAATACACTATGTGTGATTTATGGATGAAGAGTTTGGGACACATACTATTGCTTAAAAATACATCTTCTGTGATTTAATGGGTTGTGGGACAACAACTAATGCATTAAATACCTATGGTGTCCATGACATGGTGTTCTAGGCCCAAAATATATGCATTAGACTATGCTTATTTTTAGACATATTTGTTAATTGAAATGAAAGGTATAATTTAATACTATCTATTATAATTTTAAATCAATTGAATATGTCTTATAGTTAAGACTATGACATGGGTTGAAGAAGGTATTGGGGTTAGGGTTCCATCTCATACCAAGGAGTTTATATATTTAAATAAATAATAGTTGTAAATGTAAATAATTTTCCATATTTATATTACATTATTTTTTATACAAATTCATACTCTATAATTGGCACTATATTGTAATAGTAACCATTGGTGGTGGGCCACTGAGTTAATATCACACCTTACATGGGATACATGATTTGTACAATACTAGACATCATGTCTGTATTATAGGATAAGGGAAATTTTCATAGGTAATTTGATTGAGTTTTGATGAAAAACAGATGAGGGAAGCAGACAGGTGTCAGAACCTTCTAAGGGGTTGTGAGTTGTTTTTTTGGGTTTTTCAATAGACACTTGACACTGATTTTGTTACAAAAAATATATTTTTTAGATGATGTATAAATTTTTTGATTACCATGTAATAGTAGAATTTTTTATTAATATTTATTCATTTTTATTGGTTTTATTTACATCCTCAGATGTTATAATTCTAAAATAAAATGGTATTGTATCCTGATTATCGATAATAGACCCTCGTTGTTAGTAGATAGCCTCTAGCATGCATAGTGGGGTTACTGAGGTCATGTGACAGATTAGATCATGTAACTAGTTTGTGGAAACTAGGATAGGACATTAGAAAGAGATATCAAATCATTTTTATTTTCATTACATTTTCAAACAATTTAGGAATGTTATATAGAAGACTATGAAGAGTTGGGACTTGTAAATGATCTCGTTCATGGGTATAGCTAACTGAAGTATGAGGGAAACAACCATGTACCTATGGTGGTATTTTTATTATTTTTGTGTGATTTCAAGACCCAGTCCCCACAAGGTGTACCCCTCCGGGTCTGGTAATGTGAAATGGGAGATAGTGAACGTCGAGTCTGGCCACCAATACGCCCTAGGATGGCAACTAGCAATGAGGGTATAATAACCACATAAATGGAAGACTTTACCCTCTTTGTGAACACATGAGAAAGATATAGTTAAGATAAACAACTAAAACTCATACTAAAATATAAAAGAAAACCCACATACACATTTCTATTGTCATGAAAAAACTACTACAAATGAAACAGAGAACATTAAGTACCAAAGGAATGTAAAAACATCAGTCCCCATAAAGATTGAATAGCTCCAAAAACCCCACGATTTTAGTAACCAACCTGATCTCTAACCCACACCATGTTACCTAGAAAATAGTTTATATATACATAGAGTGATTATAATAGTTTACTAATTAGGATCCTCCACGGAACCTCTTGTGAAAATGTATTGAAATATGTTAAAGAACAATGAACCACAAGTGAAACTAACTGATCACCTATATATGTATACTACGTATCCATCCTCACCATGTCTTCTCCCAAAATGTATCACATATAATAGTATATAATACAATTATGAAATATCAAGGGTACCCTGCTACCACTTCCCCATTGGTTTGCCTCCATTCCCCAATGTCTCATGGAATTATCCATCTCTTTAAAAAAATTCCAGCCCAAAGAGACATGGGTGAGCACTTCCACATGCACCTCAGGAAACACAAAGCTTCCTCGCAGACACCTAGACAAAGAACCACACCATGCACATAACCAAAAACATAACCATATTTTTTCTAGTAGCCAGCACAACCTGCATAATGTGTATCATACGTTAGGAATTACACTTTAAGATATTATACCCCATACATTGTGTATTTACCCTCAATCTACCATATAATATACATTTTATACCTATTTTAGCACAAAAGAAACTATATCAATAATATATCTATGTGAAATAACCAATATCCATTAGATTCCTCTTCACACATATATGTGGAAAACAAAACTCTATTCCTACCATTATAAGTAACTACCTAGGGAATAGAGCAGGGACAATGGGGGTAGTTAGCCATCTATCCTACAAATTAAATGTTTCGGAAAACTCCCCCAGGGCTCATAATCCTTGGGGTTTCAGTATCCCTTAATGATGAGGTGGAGTATTTTATAGAAACACAAAACGTATAGAAAATATTGTAGCACACATTTACACTATAGGCATAACCTAGTCTTAGATTCAATTGTAGGTATCATCTCTCGGACACCTAGATTTAACTTCTATGACTATGTATCCTATAAGAACACAACCATTTAAATAGCTACAAAATGATTACATTGTCCCTTCTTACTCAGTTGAACATTATGTTAATTTATGATTTTACCATTAATTAATTATTAAACATTACACATTATTTTCTATTATCATCACTCCCAATTTCAACTATTCCATAAAATTGAAAACTCAGTATTGCTTCCCAAAAAGCTCCAACCCCATTGGTTATAATAAATTATTAACTAATTTATTAACGCCATTTTTACTCTTCTAATTACTAGTTATTCAAAAAAAATATAACTAATCTTCAAACACATGGGGCACAACATGTGGACTAAATGTTCTACCTTTAGATTCTTTACCACCTATATCAGGAGCATAGTCCCATACATCCTTGAGAAGCTAAACATGGAAATAACACAACGTGCCCCACAAGTATTTGAATTCATTAGATGTAGATTACGAAATGAAAGCCTCTTCAAGTAGTGGGTAATTTAAATTAGATAAAAAACAATATATTTAAAAAGAAACCACATTTATATAAGTGTGTAAAACTGACATAAATATGTTACATCCCTTATAGTTTCTTCCCTGACAATAATCAACATAAACTGATGCACCTGACCACTCTATGCGTCAACTGCTACCACAACATCTGGGCCTTCTTCCACCACATCTCACAACATTTATCGAGTCTCATAAAACATCACCATCGTCATGAAAATAATATTGAATCTAGGATCATGTCTCTAAACAAGTCATTCTACCTTCACGCACAACGATCTCTCACCTCTCCATACAAAATTCTCTTATCCTTTACAAGAAATTGGGTAACTTAAAAACCAATGAGAGATTATAGTTTATCAAAAAACAAATACATTAATCTATCTTAAACTAACCACTTAATTATTAGTAGGTTCCAATGATGGGAAACCTAAAATGAAAGCTATCATAGATATCACAAATTCATTAACCAATTAATATTACCTTCCCTTAAACAATAAGCTCCAACATGCTTCTGGTTTAACAACTATCTGTAATGTGCATGACCATATTCATTAATTTGATTAACATAAATTAAAACAATAACCACCTAATTCATTTACATGAATCCTTTTATTTGTCCATGTAATTATCAAATTATTAGGGCTATAAGTACATTAAAAATTTAATCATGAACAATATGATAACAAGAGATGAATATATATCACACTATTTAGAAAATAAAGAGGTTACCATTATCATGGTGAAATGAAATATCATGTGATCAAACCAATTAATTTAATTAGGTTTAAGTATTTAATTATGTCAATTACATTGAGATCCAGAAGGCTATATCATGAAAACTCTACAATTTCATGTAAATTAATAGAAAAGTATTTAATACCCTACCTCAAAAGGTTTCAGAAGTTCTTTTCTTGAGATAAGTCAAGGAAATGAATCATTATCAACTTCCCTACAACAAATGCATCACCTAGATGATGTCGTGTAATAACCACCTAAAAATTTCCAAAAGAAACACCTTTAGGACCATGGAGATCGAATTCAAAAGCATGTAAATGATAAACAATAAAAAATTAATGGAAGAATACTAAAAAATTGAGGTATATATTACCTAGAATTATAGACGGCTCAAATAAGGAAGTAGGGAACCAATCAAAGATGATGTAATCCCCACATTTTGAAGAGGGAGATATTCAAGTTATCAAGGGTCTAGATGGGTTTCACTCAAGCTGTAGGGTTTGAAAAAATCTGAGTGATTGGGTGTCTTCAAAACCCCCACCAGTGGGGTAGTACACAATGTGTTCCTCCTCGTCACATCGTGTACCGCCTCTATGAGACATATGCTAAAGAATAAATCATTATGGAATATTGTTTTATTTTTGTAAAACCAGAATAATAAACCTCTTATACCCCTTGGTAACGTCATGTAGCCCCCTATTTTCATCTTATCATCACAAACTATTCTAGACATCCTCTGAGCCTTCTCCATGCACCTCAGTATTCAAAAACATGGAATGGGTCGATTCCCAGGGATTTGGGCCCCTTACATTAGATACCTCTCAAAACATTCTTGTCCTCGAAAATCCAAAACAAATACATAGGGAAAACAGAAAAAATGTTGTCCGAACAACCACCCCGTGAGATAGCTTTCATTGATTTGTCCACCACAGGAGATCAACCACATAAAAATAAATACTCTACACCTCACGAAAACAACAAAATAAACATTGTTACAAGGAAAAATCTAAACATCAAACAACTTGGGGTACTGAGCATGTATCTGGGACTCATGTTCCCATGTACTCTCCTCTACACCACTGTATTTATAGAAGAAATGAACCGAGTGAATAGAATGCCCACACAACACCTTATCCTTATGGTCCTAGATCTCCATAGGCCACTATTCGAAGGTCACGTCATTCTCAACGTCTATATCATTCCAATAGATGATATGAGAGTTGTCATGAAAAAATTGGCAGAGCTATGACACATTAAAAAAATTTATATGGCTCATATATGGGGGAAGTTCTACATGATATGCCACGTATCCAGCCTGATTAAACAACACAAAATGACCAACCACCTGTGGAGACAACATACTCCAACGAACATGCCTTCACTACCCATGATGGGGTGTCACCATCAAAAACATGTGATCCCTGATATCAAACCCTAAAGGTATCCTACTTTGATTGGTATTTGATTTCTGATGATCTCGTGATGCCTTCACACTCCCATGAATCACCTTTACCATCTATGATGTATTGTCAACCAGTTATGGCCTGAAAATTGCTCACTTTAGGACACCATTCCAGCACACCGATGAAATTAATGTTCGAACATACAAGGATTGAACTGGTTCCATACCGATGGTTGAGTGAAAACTATTATTATTAGAAAACTCCACCAAGGGTAAGTGCCCTATCCACAAGCCTCAAAAATCTAGGACATAAGAACACAACATTTGATCAAGAGAATGGATGGTTCAATCTATCTGACCATCCATAAATAGATGAAAAGTAGTGTTATGGAATATTTGAGAACTAAAATAATGCTATAGACCTCTCCAAACCCTAGAAGTAAAATGAGGTTCTCGATAGGAAATGATCATCTTAGAGACTCTTTGGTTTCTCCCCATCTCCTCCAGGACAAAGGAAGTTGGGAACCAAATAAAAACAAAGGAATCCCCAAACATTGAAGAGAGTGGTGTCCAAGTTATATGGGGTCGAGAAGGGGTGTGATCATGTCATTGTGCTCAAAAAAACAAAATTAGTTGGGTGTCATAAAAACACCTAGTGGTTGGTCAGTACCCAACGTGAACCTCTTCTTCACATCGTGTACCACCACGAGGCGACTTACGTCAAAAAACAGATAACCATTGTGCTTTTTTTATTTTTATGAAACCCAAACAGTAGACACTATGTCCCCCTTTGTCATGTATAGTATGCCCCTTATTTCCATCTTCTCATTACTGAACTTTTCTAGACCACCTCTGAGCCTTCTTAGAGCACCTCAGTCTTCGAAAACATGAAAAGGGTGGACCCCAATTGATCTAGGCCCACACATGGGATGTTACGATTAAATTTTGTTTCACATTGGTTGATGCATTTGTTGTGTGTTGTTATTGTAGTTTATTATTTTTTTTAGATCTCAATAATTGTCTAGTATAGCAAGAGAGATGTGTATACATGAAAATATCTCGGAAGTCAAGAAATTTTTGAACATGGAATAGTGTGAGGCATGCATGGGAAAACTGGGTTGGGGTATGTTATTGAATTTTCTTCTCAAACACATTCTTTAATAATTAAATTTTAAAGCATGCCTTATATGGAATTGGAAGAGTTATAATGATGTATAATGTGAATTAATGGGGTTCAAATTAAAAATGTGAATAATGACGATTAATTTAACATTGGATAACCATGGCCATGATATATGATGATTAAGGGTAGTGATAGTTCCTTGGATTTGACCATGTGGTAGAAAAAAACGGATGACTTCTTAAATCTTTATGTGAATGCATGTAACTGTGTAAATTTTGTGTAATGTGTTCAAAGGTGTGTGTTTTTCATTATAGATATATGTCTCCATGATAATGTCTTATGATAAGATGACAGGAGGACATTACTTAAAATGATCTTCCATTAGAGGAACATGAGACACCAATAGTGCCTTGTTAAGGACCTAGATAGTATTTCCATGAGATATTATCTCAATTCATATAGATTATAGAAAGAGACCCATAGTGGGATTTAAAAAGTATGTTTGACTAGAATTCATATTCCTAATGCATCACCCTCTAACATTTAACAGATAAGGTGGACCTGATGAAACTATTTAATGGATTGTGGCTATCGAGTAAATTATTGACCACTTGGATACTTTTAATTTGAAAAGATTCGAATATTATGATTATATGTTACGTGGTAAGTAAAAACCATAGTGGGACATCCATTCTTTGATGAATAGCTAATTAGTATGGAATGAATAAATTTTTTGGATGTGTTCTTAGAGAACCATTACATAGTGATTCTCAGGAAAGAGTGGGATGTAGATTTTATAAGGTTGACATAGGGGACCATGCCTCTGATGGACTATGAGAGTCACATTATAGAACTACAGTGGTTTTTATCGGAATTAGTGGGAGAATAGGTTATGGAGGAAAATATATTTTCGTATTGGAATAAATGTGATATTCTATCGCTGGGGAATATATTTTGGATGAAAAATGATTTTCGATGTGATGAATCATGCTCTTACATATTCAGAGGAACCCAAAGGAGGCTTACATTGAAGGAAATGTGGTTTATAATATAAGATCATGATGTAAATATTTTGAGAGTAGTAACCATAACTATGAGAATTACATATAGGGATATAGTAATTAGAGAGGGAAAGGGGAAGGGTCATTCACACATTACCTTTCAAGGCTAACATATCACTAGTATGGTTCGACCAATCAATTTTTTGGACATATTCCATGTATCAGTGGATTGGTGAATCTTAGTGGACTCAAATAGAATCATAGTGAGGAAACTATATATAAAATGATATTTTGAGATGTTTTTTTCATTGTTAATGTTTTAAATAGTCAATAACTCAGTTACTAAAATTTCTCAAAAATATTAATAAATAGATTTCTTTAAATTAGTTTCATTCGTAAACATAAATATTTAGAGAAACCATATTTTCCAACTTTTTTGAAACATTTCTCTAAATAAGCCTTACTATTATACAACACCACTTATAAAATAGTTTTTTTTGATACTTCAGTTAAGGAAACCATATTTATTGACATCTCTAAAAAATATCAATTTTTTTTATTAAATTTACATATATATAAATTTATGTTCATTAATTTTTTTTAAAATGTTTTATTCTAGTCTTCTATGATTTTTAATATAATAATTTTTTTATTTCAGTGATCAATGGTGCCACAGCCCTCAATTTTTCACATCAGTGGCACATTTTACTTCGACTTTGCTACTCCATTTTTCTCTCTGATGTGCAGCTACCAACACTATTCCTCGATCATCTTCCTCAGAAGAAGCACAATAACCCTCTATTGTGCCTAATCTGTTTAATTGACCTGCCAATAAAATTAGTCACATCTATCTCCTCCCTTATTTTGTAACACAAAAACAAGTCACCTATCTTAATAATTGTTATTTAATTATATTAGTACATATTTATATATGTTTAAATTGATTTCAATTTTTTAAAAATTCATATATTATATTTATATATATTAATATACATATATTCATATATTATAAATTATTTAATATATATATATGATTATATCGTATTCATATATTTTATATATTATATGTTTATATAAATATTTATGTGTATGTGTTTATATATATATATATCCTATAGTGGTGGATAGCAAGGATGGACTCTATGCTTCTATTAGTACTATTTTTATAATTATTATGATAACTAGTGCCTTATTTGATGTTGGTTCCTCTCATTTTATTATATCTTTACAATATGTGAATAGTTTTTCCTGGTGGTGGAGTTCATGAGAATGGTTATGCTGATAGATATATCATTTGGAGAATGGTCAACAGACATCTTATTTTTCATGGGTTGTTCTATCGAGGATCAAAAATAATGTTAATTTTGGGATCATTACACTCAAGATATGTCCGAATTTGATCTATGTGTGGGTGTGGATTGGTTAGTTTCCTATTGATCCCACATATATTTTTACCATAGATGAGTGACTTTTACATCTCTTTATGGTAAAAATTATATTCACTATTGAGAATGGGATATCCTGGTGGGTTGTGCAGGGCCATTTCATCAACAATTGGGGGAGATCACCACACATGTTTTTGGTTTTTTGATGGATGATGTGGGTGTGAAAAATATGACTTTACACCCATGGTGGAAAGGTTCCAAGATGTGTATCTTAAGTAATTATTAGGTGTTACACCTAAGAGAGGTGAGGATTTTATGATTGATCTCATATTGGGGGCTGAGTGAGATTAAATGCCACCATAAAGATAGAACCAAGAGAGCATAAATATCTCTAGAATCAGTAGGAATTGTTAATGTATAATGGCTTTATCCATCATAGTAAGATGTATAGAGGTTCTCGAAACTAATTTTATATGAAGGGTGATGAGACATTGATATTATTTTTGGAATACCATATGTTGAATAATATCGTTGTGATGAACCGTTATCCCCTTATATGTATTGATTATTTATATTAGAAGTTGAGAGAAGATTGTGTTTTCTCACAGATAAAATTTAGATTAGGTTATCATCAGTTGATATCACAACATTCTTGATCTTCCTAAAACGTCATTCAGAATTAGTTATGGCCATTATAAATTCATTTTGATTCCCTTTGTGTTGATGAATTCTCTTATATTTTTTATAGAATTTTTGAACAAAATTTTTTATTTTTAAATATATCATTTTGGTGATGTGTTTCTTGATGACATATGGGTGTAACTTACAACTCATGAAAATCATTCCTAATATATTGAAATAATCATGTGCAAACTGAGATGGGATTCGATACATTCTATGATATATATGTTTTAGTTGTGGATTTATCAGGTACATATCTTGGGCCACATCATCTCGAAGGAAGGTGTGATAGTGGACCTAGATAAGGTGCATGAAATTATTTATTAGGAGTACCCCAAGGATTTTATCGATATCAAACGTTTTATGGGATTATTATGATATCATAAGAGGTTCAGTAATGTCTTTCACTTCATTTCTGAAACACATTATTTCTTTATGAATAATGAATTAAATTTTTAATTATTTGTGGCATGTTAGAACAATTTCTAGGTATTGAATGTTATTTGACTAATGAATAAACCCTTATCCTACCAATACCATGGTAAGAGTATAAATTTTTTTTGATGCATCTTGGATTGGTCTGCGAGCAATATTGTTGTAGGGATACTAGGTAATACAATCTGGGTCATATAATTTGAGGCCAAATTTACAAAATTAACCTATACAAAACATCGTCCTAGCTATAGTGGTTTATTCATTAAAGTGATGAAGACACTATTTATCGGGTGAAAATATGAAATTATATGCTGATCAAAATAGAAAAATGTATATCTTTTATTTATTATATTTTAATCTCTTATAGTGGTGATGGTTTGAGTATATGCATTTATTTGGTTGTGAGCAACTGTATACACCTTTTAAAGGGAAATTGAGTTGTTGATGCTATTATAATTAAAACATAGTCACAATAAAATCATGAATCTAGATGTAAATAGATGGTGATGAATTTTCATGCTGATATACAAGTTGTGCCTTTTGATGGTTCAAAGAAGATAACTCATGTGTATGTTTTAGTGGAATATATACTTTTGAGCTGGATTAGGTAGAGGAAGAATGGGCGTCTAAAGGGTTTGTCTGTGGGTTATATCCTTGACGGTAGGGAGTCACATTTTTATTGGAGAACTGATTGTTATGTGATCATATATGACAAGAATCAAGTTTTTGGCATGTTCGTATGTGAGAGTAGGTAATGACTGAATTACATTCCACAATGTGTGTGGTGAATCTAGGTTTGAACAAAACATTCAAACACCTATGTTGAAATTATTGGTGGCCTTGAATAAAAAACGAAATTTCAGGATTCATGACAAGATGCAACATATTTCCATAGATCAAGGTCAGGTATCAACACCATTTTAGTTTACTACATCTTTTTCCCATTTCCGAAACGATGTGGGATGACATTACCAAGGATTTTTTTGTGGGGATTCTGATGATTCCAAAGATGAATGATTTTTTTGGGGATAGTGGACAATTTGACAAATGTATCACAATTCACACTTCTTTAAGAGATTTTCTCAATGGGTCTGTTTAGAAACATGTACATTCGGTAATTATTTCGCCTGCATGGAGCCCCATGGAGTATTGTTTCAGACTATGGAACATTCTTACATCATGAAACTGGAAGGTCTTACATTAATATCTTGTTACCTAGGTGTACTAATCATGGTTTTCCACCCAAAATTGGATGGGATATTGGAATATACTATACATGTTTCATAGGATACGCTACCAACATATGTCATTAACTCAGGTGGATCTTGGGAGAATTGCTTAGAACTCTATGAGTTCTCCAATAACAACAGTTATCATGATAATATTTATTTGGAACCTTATATGGAACATTATGGTAGGCCATTCGTATTACATCTATTATGGAAGTAGGTGGGTTTGTTAGAGGAGTTTTGACCGAGTCTTATATAGGATATATCAGAGACATTTTTGTTGACTTTGAAGCATATGGCTATAATTTGGAGTAGATAGAAGTCGAATACTGATATATATTGATGTCCCCTGGAGTTTACATTGGTTGATCAAGATTTCGTTAGGGTGTAGAATAGTATGGTTCAATATAAGATACAGTTATACCGAATGTTAGTGCACATGTAGGATGGACAATTTGAGTTTATTTAGGGAATCGTGCTGATGGAATTCCAATTGGATATTCCATAGAGGTATCATACTATGAAATCTATCATTCATGTTTCACAAATTTAGTAGTATCAACCAGAAACTTCTATTGCGATCAATGTGAATGATGTTTTGGTTCAGATTAATTCATTCATTTAGGAGAATCAGTTAAATTTTTTGATTCCCATTGAAAATGTTTAGGGTAAATACCCTTTCAATATTAAATATATTGAAGAATGATTAAAATTTTCATGAGGAAACCTTATTGTGATTCAATATACCAATCATTTTTCATCAAGATCAATGAGATACTATGGAGTACATATTGAGGATCTGTTGTTATAAGTAGGAATGAATGTAAGATCGTGACCATTTTTTATAGATATATCATGTTGATTTATAGTAAATATTTTACTCTATTTTTAATATATTCTTTTTGATTATATCATTTATGTGTTTGGGTGATATTTGGATTTCATTTGTGGGATTTTTGGAAGTGATTTTTTAGAAAATGGTTTAACCAAACTGTTTTCCCTTCCCCAATAAACAATAAAACAAAAAATATATAGGGACTAGATGGATGGTGTATGGTTTCTCAAACCATACACCCTATTAGGAGTAACAATAAACCCTATCGCCTATAAGAGGCACATATTTTGGGAACACGGTTTCGAAAACCATGTTCTCGACCCAATAAATTGTGTGCAAAAGTTTAATTACTCCGACAATTAGAAAAAAAACTCAAACATCTAGGATTCAAATTTTTTCAAACCAAATATACCCTCACCCACTCTACTTAATTATTAAGGCTTCCATATGAATTCATAGGGTTATAAAACACCATTCATGATGAATTGAATGTCGATAAGATAAATATATTCTTATTTGGGCTTTTCTTCTCCTCCCAATTTGGATTTTCTCTCTCTCAGCACTATTTCTAGATAAATAATGGCTGGTTTTATTTTATTGTTGATTTTTATACATATAGGGTTGATAGATCATCGTTATTTTGATTTTGGATTTATTTTTTCTTCCAGATCACATTCGTCATCATTACCTCTATTATTCAGCTGTAATCATGTATTTCTATTGATGATCATTCATCACAAATATTATGGAAGGTGGTCCAAATATTAAACCCAATAGTCTAAATTTAAATTACATGTATGTAACTATGATGACTTTCATTTCAATGATTAGGAAATTTCATTGATTATTTAATTAATTTAATTTAATATCTATATGAATTTGATTTTGGGATAAATTTGGGAAATTGAAATACATGGAATTTTGATTAATTAATTGGAAGATTAAATAATTATGTATTGTGATTCATATATTACAAGTTAAATATGATTTATATATAATATAAAAATAGTTGATTTGGAAATTTTCATGTGCCAACTAAAAAATAAATAATATACTTGAATTCCCTTACAAATACCATATCACTAATTTGGGGATTAATAAAAAATTATTATGTGTATCAAATGTAAATCCACATAATAATATAGGAAATTAATCATAAAATAAATAAATTTAATTACACATATAATCTTATAAATATAGAATAAATGAATTATAATTTTTACACAATTGATTGAAATTGAGTTATAGAATCAATTAACTCACTCTTCCATTTGATTGAAATTGATTTGACTTCATATATATTAGTTGTAAAAATGTTATTAGATTATCTATATACCATTTAAATATTTATTATTTTTGGATCATATGATTATATTATGATGGATATACTAATAAGAGTTGGATAAATGTTGTTTAAAACCAATGAAACAAAATAAAACATTATACCTCTTTAAAAATTATTAGAGTTAGACATAGTCTGATTTTCAAAGTGATGATTTGAATCATAATGGATCCAAATAATTTCAAAATATCTTTTAACTTATTCACTATTACAACGATAAATATATTTAAATAGAAATATTATTATGATGAATATATTTTTAATATATTTTCTATAAAATAATACCTTGAAATTAAAATTAATTCAATAGATGGTAACAATAAGATTGTATTATAATCTATATTAAATGACTGGTCTGTTTCGACCATTTCTATAAAGATGTAAATAAATATGTAAAATTTTACCCATTTTTCTATACATATAGGAATGTCTATTTATCCATAATATAAAATCCATCGATATAATGATCGGAATATCCAATTATTCCTATGCCCGGAGGCCCGACATATGATGAATAGTATATGTCCTCATATCCCCCAAATCCAACGATTTGATGGATCACATTCACCATATTCTTACCCTTAAATGCCTTTCATCATATTATTGATTAGATAAAAAATAATAATATAGTGGTTTTAAAGAAAAAAACCCAACATGGATTCCTTATAATGAATACTCTCTTATTTATTACAATGAATTAAAAATGGTTATTCATATTGATAAAAGATCATTAGGTATGATTTTGGAAATGTATAATCTTCAAACATGTCAAATAACATAATATTTATAGTTGGTCCACCAATTGTATGATTTTTATTTTTTTGTAACATATTTATATAGTTGGCACTTGAATGCTCATAGTTATCTTTTATAAGTGAGTGTCTAATATCCTTTTTCATTAACACCATTAATGTGATAAAGATATTCCTTGTGATATAAAAAAATATAAGTATTCCAAAAAAACATTGGTTCGTGAAATTTTAGAGTTTTTTAATTATCAATATGATAATACTTATGTGATCAATTCCTACTATTTCTATAACAGAACTAGAATGATATCCATGTCTATTTTCAGTATGATAGACAATTAGAAATTATATATCTAGGTCTAACTAATGGTATGTCTGATAAATTACACAAATACATAATCTGGTTATCTTAATGAAAATATTAGTTTTTATTCATAATACATTAAAACAATGTCTATGAATTGTAAAATATAATGTAGTCATCAAAAAAACAAAAGAAAATTCATGGGATCTAAAAATATAGATTAAAAATTTTATAAATGTGTTTGTGATTTCTAACACTATTTAAAATTAAAACTATGATGTAAATGTTCTGACTCAACAATATACCACTTTTTTTAAGTATTAAACAAGATATATAAATGAAAAATTACATAAAATCATATGTCCCTTTGTTCATTTAATATCTACGAATTTGTTTTTTCCACATAACTCCCCTTGTGTTCATAACTGATTCAAATACATCGTTTAATATAATGTATAGTATTAGAATATATCATATTTTATTAAAACATATCCATGTTTGATAAATATATAACCTTTTAAATGAACTTCACCCTCATTAGGAAACAAACACCCATTTTCTCAATAAATTTCCCCTTAATAGATCATTGTCCCCATTTTTTATTTTCAAGAAGGAATGGTATAAAATATAGTGTTTCCTAAAATTTTATAAAAAACCATACTAAATAATACTAACCTGACTAATCATCCATTTAAATAAGAAATAATATTTAACCAATAGAAATTGAATAAACATTCAAGCATTTGAAATTATTTTCAAAATATTTCAGGCAATAAATCTTTTGAAAATGTATTTAAAGAGTTTAAAAGAATTTTTTTTATTTATAATGTTTTTTATAAGTACCATTATCATCTTGGACTCTTGTCGACCTTTCTCAAGCTTTTAAATTCATTATTATTTTATCTGGTCTTCAGTCTCCATCTTTTTAATGTATTCAGAGTGATCATTTTTTATCCCCTACTATGATCATCCAATCTTCCAAATATATTTATCTACTCATATCCAACTATGTAACTCATATATTTTATTTCAAAATATTTACATTTTTAGTGTGATCATTACTGGAATATTTGAAAACATAGACAAAAAAATCATTCATCCGTGACTAAGGATAAATTGTTAGTGGAGTTGGCTGATTTTTACCAGAGTTTTTTACATCTAAAAATTCCTCACCCTGATTACCAATATTAGAATAAACATGGCTAAAAAACTCCACCATCAAATTTCTTTATATACTATAAGTACATGAATTTTCATCAATGGTATTTAATTCATATGTCATCTAAATCACAAATTATATTAAAAATATTATTTACATTTATTTCTCTGACATAAATTTCTGAATAAAAATACATATTTTATAAAAAATTAAAACATATTTAATTGTATCTACTAAACACTTAAAGGATTGAAATAAGATATTATATATTTTTGGTGTTATAATTTACATCAAATCTGATTAGAAAAAGGAAGTCATGTTAGGTTTAATTCTGCTTGTATTGGTTTCACATTCTATCCTTTTGTTAAAATTATTCATAGTGATTTTTTATCATTTGAATTTTCAAAAATGTAAACATCCTTATCAAATTCATATTTTTTAGATACATTCATATTTTTTATATATCTTCACATTCTTTATTCAATGACTATTCTGACACACTTTTTTGAAGAAATTCCTTCTTCTTTGGTAATTTTATATTTTTCAGCCTTTCCAAATATAGATGGTAAACATATTGAATATGAGTATTATTATGATGAATCCTTTTATGAAATTTTTTCTTCACTATAATTTTTTTAATTTCCATCATTCCTATACTTCTCTTATTCAATTAAAACTTCTTCCTCATTTTAGGATTATTCATATTATTATTATTCTTCATTTCCATCATCTTATTCTTTTTTTTCATCTTTTATGCATTCTTTTTTAAAATCATTATAATGTTCCTCCTCTACATAACTAACTAATGTCAAGATTCATTTCTAGATAATTGTGATTATAATTTGTTCTTTTGAAAATTTCTAAATAATTATTCCATAACTATAATTTCATTGCCATTATCAACAACAAAGGTAATTTTAGGTAGGTTGAAAGACATTTCTTTAAAAATTAATCATATGTTAATAATAATTTGAATAGTATGTTATATTTTAAGTATAGGATTTTTATAATTCTTCTAAAATCATTTTAACATGATTTCAACAATGTAATATTCTCATAACCACCTTTTTTTAATATTTATGATTTCTTCTTCTAGAAAATGTTATGAAGTTTGGATCTTCAAATAATTAGCCTCTATGAGGTCATATTTTAACATCAAACCCCCAAGCTTCTTCTGAGCATTATAAGGAATTATCCATTAAAAAAATTCATCTATAATCTTTTTTGTTTCTATTAATTTATAGTCAAATATATAATATCATTTCTATACTTATTAACATCATCCATGGTTTTCAATGATAATTGTGCCGATGATGTAGTACCATAAACATTTTTTACAAACGTCATTAATTTTGTATCTTACCAAATCATCATTATAGATAGTATATATTAAATGATAAATGAAATTTTATCTCTAACTAGATATGATTTAATATGTACCGTAAAAAATTACATTTAATTGACTACCATCCTATAAACAATTTGTGGAACATAATGATATTTGACTTCATTGTTGATGTTTTTATGTTATCTAATATAATTAAAATAAATTCAACCAAGTAAATATTCTTCAAATTCATAAGATAATCCAAAAAACAGGATTCATAAACTCTTATCATATCTCTATTGCCATTCCTAGTACTAAGAACTCTGTTATTCATAAAACTACTACTCAGTCTTCTGAGGTGATATTTGAATGTTTTCGAACATTGTCATAAAATGAAATAAATGAATATTTATCCTTTTTTTCAAAAGTTATGAGTCTATTTTGTATCTTATGTTAGGGTATGTAGGCTACTCCAAATGATGAAAATCTAAATATGTCAGCTACTATAATAAAATGATCGTGAAATCATAAAGATGATGTTTACTACCATTACATTGGCATGATTAAAAAAACAAATACCTAAGGAACAATGCATTTTGTATTAATGGTAAACTATATATATATACATGAGTACATTATTAAAAATTAATATAATAATTACGTCATAACATTTATTCGTTTTCCAATAACCAAACTACTCCATCAAAAGTATCATGGAATATATTTCTTTGTATAGTTCTTAGATTCTTATTGAGAGGAAAAAAATAAGGGTGATCTCAAATGATCAGTAAGGTTTATGTATAGAAATAGAAACACTGAATGAATGACAAAATTCATTATGAAATGGTAAATATCAACAAACACATTCTAGGTAAATGAAAAGATATAGAACAATCAATATGGAATGGTAAAAAATATAAAACACATGCCATTTAGTCATCCAACATAGAATTAATGTTCTTCCATATATAATGAAAAAACAATAATAACATTGATATAAATAATAAATTAATTTTTAATAATGTAAATGCTTAATTACTTGATGTCATGTATCCCATAAACATGATACCATAAGCATTATGATAAACTCTCAATTATGTTTAATTCCATGTGTAGAAATTAATCTATTATTCATAAAAACAAACTACAGTTAATTTTTACCAACTAATTCCAGCCATTGAGACTACTGATTCATCATGATGATGAAATTAAATAGTCCCCAACCTGTAGGTCCTTTTCTAAATAGCTACCAACTAATATGGAATGTACTAACCGGCCCCCATCTAATATATTACATGGCCAAAGAATTTCCCAAATATTTAATAATAAATTTAAATAAACAATGTACCTTATCTTGTAAGTATATTATGAAATGAATATAGATTTGTAAATATTTTCACATTCAATCAATTAATTTCATATATAAACAACGTATATAAAAATGTCTTATGGATTTGTAAATACAAAATATTTTATAAATTATATTGATAATTAGTGTAAATTCAATGTTTAATGATAATTGGAAAATGAATATTTTAATGGGACTAAAATTAATTAATGTAAATAATTTCAATCATATACTTGGATAAAGAAATCATAAACTATTTGAAGGACAAATATTTTCGATATAATTAGAACATATCCCATGTAGTGTAAAAATAAATTGTTTTTGTCATAAATGAATTGAAATACTATGAAGAAGTCATTTGAAAACATTTGTGTGGTAAATATCTTTTGGATTTTAATTTTTTTAGAATTCTTTTCAAAAAAAAAATTGTACAAAACATTTCCTTTGAAATTTATCCACTTATACATGAAAATTATTCTTCGACAATATAATGATAGATAAATCAATACATTCAATTTCATTAAAAAAACATTCTTTTCAGGGTAAAAAGTTAGAAAATTGAGTTTTTTGGAAAGAGTCATTAAGATTAATTTAAATAAAAATTATAAAAAATTAAATTATATTTGACAAGTAAATTTGGGAAGGTTAAAGTATTTTTGAAAACATTTTTACAAATCAATTTTTATGAAAAAAAGGTTATTCAACTAAAAAGATAAATTAATTTGGGTTTTCTTAAAAATATTTTATAAAACAGTTCAAGTAGAAAAGATTGAAAAAATGGTACTATTACATTATAATGTTCTTGAATATCCATAGAATAATATTATTACAGGTTTTATTGAATAGTGGTCATATAAATTTCTCAAATATAAATTAAAGGGAAAATAAGTTTGAATGTAATGATATTGTGATGTAAACCCTTAAAAAGACCATAATATTAAAGTGAAACTCAAAAAACGAATAGATTATGGTTATATAATATTTAAGTCTACGTAAAATAAGTTTAAACATAAAAATAGATAGTTTAAATTTATTTCACATGTTGTATTTCAATATTAATGCAAATAAGGATGAAATATAACCTAATGAAAAATTATTTGGTCATAAAATTATTTTCCACGTGGTAATGATCAATTAGAATACCTTTGGATGAAATAATACATATTAAATCTAAAAATTTAATTTCAACTTAATTAATCATGATATTAAATTTAAATGTTGTAGTATGTATACCATATATATGAAATTAGGTGCATAACATTAATGAATTTCTAATTGAATGGAAATTGAAACAAAGTCCCTTACTAATTAGTAACACATGATTTATAATCCCCATTAAAATGATAAAATAAAAATAAACACTAAATATCATAAAGTTAAAATAAGTCAAAAAATAATATATCAAATTGTTAATTATCTACCCCACACAAATTATTTATGTGGAGAGAATGGCATATGCCTCATGGAATGAAAAGTGATACAAGAATCTCCAACGTCGTGTTTCATTTCAGGTGAACATAAATGAACATATTGTATAATGGTTTTAAACATGCCACTAACATATACCATATCCATAATAATTTTTGTAATGTCAAATATTTCATTATTATAATAAATTATTACCATTTTTTAACAATCATCCTTTACTTCCAACATTTCAGTTGTTAATTGCCTTATTTGTCAAGTATGTTTTAACTTGTTACTTATTGTTCATATTAATTAAATATTATTTCCATCACAAAAGAATTTAAACAATGATTTTAAAATAATTTATAGTCATTGTACAATTATTAATTATAATCTATATAATTTTTATATGGGAAAGGAAATTCACCATTCATGGAGACAGTAGGTTATTTGTACGCATGAATGTTACTTTCACTTCATTTCTATATTAAAAGAATGAAAAATAAATGATATATACATATGTATTTATATGTATATTATTATTCCAGTATAATATATATGTCATATATGTTATATATATTTATTAAAACAATCCTTTATAAATTCCATTTATAGTGTGACTGGATCACATCACTTTGAGGGGGTTGTAATCCACAATTCAACAAATAGTATTATCATATTTATAAATAATGGACAAAATGAAGGTATGAGTCATAGAAGAATTGAATAATAATATAAAAATTATAAATATCCTATATACCATATATAAATATATTTTACATTATCAATTCCATCAATGAGTGTTGGAACACGAATTATGAATAACATCATTTTGTGTGGTAGAAGATTGATGTATTTGTAAAATTTTAGTATATTACACATTATATGGATGTTTGTGTAAGTATATGTAAAAAACATAGAAAAATACATCTTAGTATATTTATTATATTTTTTAATAACCTTATCATGAAATGAAAATAATTTAATTTTTGAATAATTAAATGAAAGAAAACTGGTCATTGGAAAATGTTACATCTTAATTCAGTAAATACATTTCATTATCACTTAAGAGAACACATGTTATTATTTATACGCAAGGATAGGGATATAATATAAGGTTAGGGTTTTTAGGATCATATTTTAGAATATATTGGGTGATAAAATGAGTTCGAAATATGTTAGGAAGCGCGGAGGGTGAGTGAAATTTTATACTGTAAGCGGAGTGAGATTCTTGTAAATTTCATAGAGGGAATTCCACCCACATTTTCTGATAAAATGTGGCTCCAATAAAGGAAAACATTATAGAACAATTATGATAATTTTTAAATATTGATATCAAATGTATTTTTAACAAATTTCTCGGTCATTTGGGATCTTACGTTTAAGGTTTAGTCCTTTATTAGGCTAATTTTCCTCTTCATCATTGTAATTAATTTAATTTAAATTTACTAAAATTTATTGAACAAAACTAATTTGAACATATTATATTTTATAAATTATTATTATTAAAAATATATAATATTTTTTTTTCAAATTCCAAGTACATAATTTGAATGAAATTATCTTATATTTTTTCCCATAGACTAGACTAAAAAGTGGGGTTTTAATGTAGAATGTTCAATAGATTTCTACATTTTTATATTTAATTTAAAAGTGAAATTGATTAAAAAGGCCTAAATTATATTAATATATAATAAATTTATCTAATTTAAATATAAAAATAATATAAGATATTATTTAACAACATACATAATTTAGATAAAAAAGATGTTTTTATTTAAAATTCACTATTTTTCACTACTGATTAAAAATATTACCTCACTGAAAAATAGAAAAATTTC
The DNA here is from genome assembly GCA_963277665.1 of Viscum album. Taxonomy (NCBI): domain Eukaryota; kingdom Viridiplantae; phylum Streptophyta; class Magnoliopsida; order Santalales; family Viscaceae; genus Viscum; species Viscum album. Next base: position 1,884,731,624 of record OY728136.1, read on the forward strand.
ACCCTTTTCTAATTTATATATTATGAGTTAAAATATTATCTTTATTTTGATATATAAAATTACTAAATGTGTCTAATTTAGATTTTAAATAGGTTCTCCATTAAACATTTATATATGTTTTTTAAAAAATTATATTCTTTAAACATAAAACATGATTTATTATTATCTTATACCTATAAAATCAGTATTATTAATAAAAAAATATTCTAGTGAATTTATAACATATATATCACTAATATAATTCAATACATTTAATTAATTTAATTTAGTAGTATAATATTAAAGTTTTGCATAAAAACATTTCCTTTATGTTGAATTGTTTTTTATATTCAATTATAATTAATTTTTAAGCTGTGAATACATTTTATTATTTTTATAAGCCATATATTTTCATAATAAAGTTAATATAATTCATAGATTATAATTTAATAAGTAGTTTATATGTTATTATATTAAATACAAATATTTTATTAATATATTATTGTATGTAAAACTCCATCATACATGTAACACATGCCATTGGACAACATCAATGTTGGGTGCGACTTGAGGTAATTCAGTTTTTTATTCAATACATGTTATATAATGATTTCAATTTATTTAAAATAATAAACATATTATAATGTGTCCCGATATTATATTCCCTTATGCACATTGAGTTTTGTGTAAAACACTACATGGAATACAATGTTCTTACATTCAGAATTTGGGGCCATACATTCTCCCCACCTCAATTAAAATGCGTCCTCATATTTAAAAATCAACCTTGGAAGTAATTTTTTTGATATTTCATATGTTTCTGTACAATTTAAAGAGAAGGTTTTTAAGACATACTCTATAAAAGAGTAATTGGTAATTATAATGTTCATGTGAAAGAACATATAACTATGTCTCTAATAATGAATACATATGTGGTATGTACAAATATGTTCATGGAGTAAAATCGTAATTATTTATATAGGGTAAATCATTTCATCAATCCACAAAAAGTTAATGGTAAATGCAATGTGGAGGGAATAAAATATGTAATTCTATGATTATTTTAAAGACTATCAATTTATAAAAAAATAATGTATTAGTATAACATTTTTGTTTACAAATCATTTTCAAAATGATATATAATTAATTTATTGCAAATCAATAAATGTAAATATACTAACATAATATGTTTCAATTTCACAATAAAAAATCAATCTTTTGGTTGTTCTTTTATCATGTTATAATTCATCCCTTACTCCATAAAATGGATATCCTGTAATGATCCCCTTTTTTAGATCACTAAAATTTCATTTTCATAGCTTATACTGCAAAAAAATAGTCATTAAATTTGTTTCTAACGATTTTCCAAAACTAATATAGTTAATAACCTTATCTATAACACAAAAATTATTAAATCTATTTTATCATTAATATTTAATAGATTAATTTTTTCAACTAAAAAATTGCACATAAACCAGGATATTACGTAGGCCAATGCTATGAATGAAAACCCTTTCATCATCCAGTCATGGGTTCCTATCCTACATCTATTATACAAAAAATTGGTGGTTACCTGGTATATAGGTGGTCCTTTTCTAATACTATATTAATGTAATTTACGAAATAAATATGATGGAAATCCATGAATTTTAATCCTTTAATAGTAACTTCTAAATTTTTTCAATACACTATTTTTTATACCTACTATACTAATTTAACTGATACTACAATTTCAATGATGATAATAATGACACTAAAGGTTTTAAAAACCATTAAATTCAAGTATCTCAAATATAACGAAATATTTCACTAATAAATTTTCTAATAATATAGAATTAGATCAATTTGAATTCCCTTATTATAATTATTCCATTAAGTATAAATCACATTAAATAACATATACAACACAATAAAAACATTATAAATGAACCATTGATTGAATACGATGTATATCTAGAGGTAAAGAAACCCAAATAAATGGAATAATAACTCAAAATTATAAATATTAATAAGAATATTATGAATATTAATCTGACCAATAGATTAGTAACGTCATCTATAGAAGTTTAATTTTAATTTACAAAACATATTAATGAAAAAATGATATCACTATATCATAGTTAATGTAAATATCTTTTTCAAGAAATTACTGATTATATACTGAAATATGTTTATATCATAAATTCTTAATTTCAATTTTATAATTTATCTCATGATTTTAAATAGAAATCATTTTTGTAATATTTATTCATAATTAAATATTTTCCATTCTTATGATTATAATATTATTTTATTATAAAATAATTTATTTTTCAAATTTCTATAAAATCATTTTCAATTTTGAAATATCTTTTTTCCATGTTAATGATTATTTTAATTGAAAATTAAATATATCTTATTTGGTAATTTTTTTTTATAAAATAGATTTATTTTTTTAATTCATGATGTTGGAAAACAGTTAATGTGAAATTTTTGAATTTTTATAAAATACACGAATTTATGGTGAATAGGACAATATCAATACCTTTGATAAATGCTAAATACCTAAAATATTAGGTCATGGATGATGTATGGATGATGTAATACCATAATCCCAAATTATCATTTGTTATCATAATATTTTTTTATACAATTAAGTACCTATTCAAAGTCACGAGGAAAAATAATATACTAATGAATAAAATAATGTTAAAACACCCCTCTCCTCCACTATAAATACAACTCATCGCCACCTCCTCTACTGATAACTATTAATCCTTGATGATTTTTAAATTTCTAACCAATAGATTAAAAAATTAACTTCACCAAATTCAAGATGTTATTGTTTAAAAAAACCAAAACCCATTCCCTATTGAGATTCTCAATAAGAAGTACTCATATGCCAATACAATTTCTTTTTCTTCTTATTTGTTTATGTTAATTATACTATGATCACCATCCATAATACGCGAGACTTGATAACTCCAATATAATTAATATTATATAAATATATTGTTATTTGTAATATCCCATCATCATATCTCATCTCTTCCCTATTTATTTTATCAATGAAAACATCATATATGCGGTTTTAATTTATTGCACTCAATGATGATGATTATGCGGTTTTTATTAACGCCTTCATGGGTAGCCATAAAAACAGTTTTATGATTAAAATATTCTATAATATATTTATTAATTAATATTTAATTTTTTATAACCATTATATATCCATGAGATTAATTAGTAATACAAAACTAGTTTGTGAAGATTGAAAAACCCCCCAATAATATAAATGATTATCACTAACGTATTATCTAATGGATCATCCTCGTCGTAAATATAAAATTTATTTTTATAACAATTTTATAGTTAGTATGTCCATTGATAACATATATCTTTAATTATGGATATATAATAACATTATACATAATCCTCCATAATCATATACAAGAAAACAGATCACAAAAACAAAGAAAACAAACACTCTTGAATGATGTAATTGAACACTATAACCCATAACAAATTCATAAATGAACCTAATATTTTAAAATAAATTGATTAAATGATGAATAGGTTTTGGAATTATGAACTAATTAATATAATTTTATTATTAAAAAAATTACGTACAAGTGCAGAACTATTTCAGACGTAAGGTAACTGATTCTTTCCGAACCTCCATTTTTTCCTTTAGGTTACACTTTCTCTCTCTTTACCAACCTATAATTCATATTAATTATTATGTAACATTCATATTTTATGTATTATTTTTCAAACATATTTTACTATATAACTTATTCATTCATTCATGGGTATATATTTGTTTTATATGTTTCCCTTCAGAATTATTCTAAACAAGAAATCTCAATTAAAGAAAACATCCTCATTTCATAACCATTTTTATATTCACATGATAATTTTATTAAGAAACCATTATTCTTATAAAATACCTACATTCATCATGAAAAACTAAATTTTTTAATTTCATATTTTACGAAAACAAATAATTCTTCACTATTTTAAATGCTATTTATTATATTCCATAAAATTGCACTATAATATTTCATTACAACTTACTTATAAATAATTTTTTACATGTGTTCGAATATTTTTTAATTAAAATATCATGATCTATTCATATTATCCTTATTAATATACATTTATTTTTTAAATCCATGAATTAATTAGTATCATTATGATATTCCCTTATCCTTATCCTATTAACATGATTAAGAACCCACATTCTTTCCCTCGAAAACCCCTGTGTTTGTGTTTAATTTTTTTTGTATGATTCCTTATATGGAAAACATATAAATGAACATGTTAAGGTTGGTTACCCCAAATAGTTATACAATGAATTTGGTAATGTTTAGTATCATGAAATGTCATTTTGGGATGGGGAGTGAACCTGAATTCATTAGAGAATTTTTGAAAAATTGGATGTAGTCTTATCAGTTTACCTTGACCCAAGTTTATGCCAAGTTATATATTGTTTACAATATCCCATGATTCCATTAATATATGTTCCCATGTTATTCTTTATTATTTTTATTCTTGTTAAATTACTTTTATGTCATCATGTTATTCCTTCTAATCCATGTTCTATATTTTATTGCTATATTATACCAATGCTTGGATTTTTAATTCACACCTTTATTCCTATATTCCCCCTGTTATCCTATAATGGTGTATGTTCTCAATTGAAGTTAGGATCTCAATTAGAATATTTAATAATTATGTTTTTAGTTTGGTTTATTTTTTTTCTAATTATGTACCTAATCTTTCAATGAAATTAAACAATAAGATCCTTAGTGGTATTTTATGGTTAATTATTCTTAAGATCATGTTATAATATGTCAAAAATTATTGGGTCATTATTATTAGTATTAGATATAGGTCTTGAATTTTTTTATATTAGGGATATATAACCATATTAAAAAACCATTGGGGTAATTAAATCACCTCAAATATCCTAAATAGAAACATAAAGAATCAAATTATTGGATATAATTTTCATTTACAAGATTCTAATTCTATGATCAATGTTTTATTTTTTATATGATTGTTATCTATGTATTAAATCCCCCTACTAGTACATTATATTTCATTTTTAATAGATCAAAAAATATTACCCCATGAAAAAAATAAATGTGATATGAAATTTGATGATTTCTTTAAATATATGACAAATATATTGAGAATGGGTCTCATAACATCCTGAAAGTACATACTCAATACGCCCGAGTTATGTTTTATAACATGAATCGCACGGAATACACTCCTTATCTATATAAATATCAAAATGATGTCAATGAATAAATTAAAAAAATTATTCCCTTGATTTTTTGGACTTATGATCCCCTCTTACATAAAAGTGGATTTAATCCAATGAGAAGGAATTAATTATCCTTCAGTTCTCAAATGAAGAAAATGTTTTGTTGTTGGAATATCCTTTAGATGGGGAAGTGACTCGGTGATGGACACTGATCAAGGACACAATTTCAATATAAGAAATTGATTCCATGGTTTTGGTGGAATTGAAGAAAATATTTCTCAATAAATATTTTCCCCAAAGCCTATATCTCATGATGTAAGGGGAATTCTTCCGGATGAAGTAGATGGAGGATGAGACTATCATGACGTATGAGGAAAACATCAAATTTCATTCCAAACAGGAATATTTATTTTTCAGTAACACTAAAAAAAAGTTGTATAACTACTCTAGTTAATAAATGTTGATTATAAAATATATTTTGTGATTCCATACATTGATAGTTATGAATAGATTGTGTGTTCGTCTATTATGGTTGAAATGGAGATCAGAGACTCTCATCAAACATGTTGTACTAGGGATAAAAAGATTATAAAAGTGATTAATATGGGTGGATATACAGGTAAACCCATGATTCAAATAATAACAAACATTTCACGTGTTAATAGTGTTGGACTAATTATCCTGGAATTTTCTTAATGCAAAAATAAGTGATAATTCAAATATAGAGGAGTGGGCAATATGGATAATAACTATTGAAGGGATATAATGAATCCTACTAATAAATAATAATAAAAGACGATTCATATCAATACATGACCTGTTGTTTTGTGTTTCAAATAAAAATAACATGGGCATTATGAAATCCATTTTCACAATCAAAGGGTCTTTGGATGCAATAAAAAAAATATCCTCAAAGGCATAATGGAAAGGAATATTTTATCACTACTACTATAGAATAGCCTAAAAATTATTGGGTGAATTGTAAGATGGATATTCATTAAACAATAGAAAATGAACTAGTTTATTCTGGTTCTACGCATTCATTCATATCATGCATGTTTAGTACAAATGTCACATCCCAAGTAAATAGAGTGTAATACATTTTCATATATTTTAATATTTTTGAATTAAATGTTTTTTCATTAAAGGGGATGTTATGATTGATGAAGTACTAGATACGCTACAACATGTTTCTTTTAAATCTTATGATGCACACAGAGTTGAGTTATATTGAATAATTATAATAATAAAAATACAACTATTTTAAATGGTAGTTAACGCATAGTCGTTGTATTGGTGGGAATGAACAGAACTAACTAAAATATTATTAAACATGTTTATCAATTATTTTTACATTTATCCCATAAAATTTAGAAGTTTATAATGTGAATTAATCCAAATTTATGCATAAACACTTAAATATTCAATAGAAGGTCGATTTATCACGTTTTAATGGAAACCCCATTTTAAATACAGTTTTTATCACTTTTATATTTTCAATATGACAAAATTATTATCACATTTATAATTGGGACATCAAAATTTATTTTGGATGAAATTTTGTAATTTTTCTGATAATGTTCATTTTTTAATAAATAGTGAAAAATACTACATTTTAATTCAAAACTGAATTCTAATCTAATTTATGTATATAGTAAGTATCTTATTTTAGTTGTTTTTGAAGATTAATTTGATTAAACTTATACCATTTAATCCAATTTTGGTCATTGGACGTAATTTCACTATTAATTTTAAAATAAACAAGTGTCAATCTATTGATGGATATTGTTTCTTAAAAACATGCTTTTTTTCCACGGGAATTAATTTTAAATTAATTACTACCATTTCTATGATTGGAATTTGAAAAATTAATTCTATATTTGGAATAAATAGGTAAAAATTATGTCAATAGGTTACTTATATTTTTATATATTTTGAATATTTACTTTAGTAAATATTTTGTTTGCCGTGGTAAAAAGGTTAATATGGAAATTATGGGTAAAAATAATATTATAATAATAATAATTTTCCTTAACACGTGTCATAATCATATTTGATGAAATATTTCCAACCATGTTAATAATTGGGTCGATTGGGGGACCCCATTGAGCCACATAAGAGTGACAATGATACTTTGTATTAATTAATTTAAAGTAAAGACAAAAATAACATAAACATATAGCTTTTAGTAAATTAATTTTTACATGGTGTTATATAAGTTATCTCCTAGACTATAAATATTCATTACAAATATAAAACTATTTCCTAAATCATGGTATTTTATTTATAATTTTAATATATCATATAAATAAATTTATTTATGAAACAATAATGATGTACTGTTTACCTCATTAATGAATGATTTAAATAAAAAAATTATAAAAATTAAAAAAAAATATCCAAAAAATATCCATTTATTATTTTATTATTTTATTTATAACTAAAGTAATATTATATTCCACTTTAATTATTTTTGGTCCATTTCAAACCGAAAATAAATTTATAATAAAATAATGTTTTCAAATTTTCTTAATGAGACATTCCACCTCCTTATAAAAAGACATCCACTCTAACCCATTACTCACACCTCTCAAGCTCATTGGCTCTTAAATACTCTTCCCAATTTTGCTTACTACATTCCTATCTTACTTCTAGAAGCATTCCCTTGGAGAGAAGAGAATTCAGGTAAACCTTTTAGTTCAATCCAAAGGGAGATACCCAATTTAAAGGTAACCTCTTATATTAAGTTATTTTTATATATTTTACTTCTCCATAACCCTAAAATATATTTATTACATTAATTTATAACTAAACCACTATTATAAATATTAGATGTTGTTGTTATGAGAAGGATTCAGACTAATCTTACACATACCACCATCTATAGTGTAAAAAGATACAGTTTTTGTGGATAGCGAACAATTGCCTCACGAAAAGATGATTGTTCAAATATCTACAACCACCTCCCATGGTGGAAATTATGATTGAATTGTATTAACAAGTGATATATAATATATTTATATTTTCTCTTTATGTCAATTTTTTCATTTATATTTTACTTTGATGGTTTTTGTAATGGGTAAATATGATAATTTCATTTGAGGATTTGTGGACTACAGCCCCCACAATGTTATACGAATCATTGATGCCATTCATGTATCTTATAATGGATGGATATAATGAAATAGTATATGATATTATAATATAAATATAATATAACTATATATCATTATGTTTTCATTCCATTTATGTCCTAAATAGAAATGAAAGTAGATTTCATGTGTACGTACGGCTTACCGTCTCCATGAACGGTGCATTTCATTTCATAACTCCAAGTGATATGTACTATTATAAATTAATATATATAATGGATACATATGATTTATATGATATATAAATCATGAATATAATTCTTTAGGTAATTTATTTTTTACCACAGGGACAACATGTAATTAGAATATTTTCATTTTTGACTCAATTTCCGAACATCGACAAAATCTGCGATATGAACTCAAATAATAAAATAATTATTATATCAATATAATAAGTGATAAAAAAAGAATAATAATCTTGAGAATGGTTCTAAATAATGTATAAATTATGATATGTTTGTTATTCAGAAATAACAAGGAACATTTAAGATAAGTTGGACATGAGGTAAAGAGTTTCTTGTCGTACTTTTAATTTCTTGAGATTTCTGTTGTTCACCTCTTATTTATAGCATGTTGTGTATTTTACACCAAAATTTGATATACATTATCATTATTTTATTTATATTCATGTTATTATTTGATAAATTTGGTGGTTATTAACTTTTGTTCTTACGACTCGGTTGATTACAACATTGAAAGGGGCTTTTAAACTCACTTTTTATTCTCGTGAGAATCATGATATATTTTCAACAATTTCATTTTGTCTGGTGTATGTACTGCAAATGATTGTATTCATTTTGTAATATACAATAATTTATTGGTATATAAATATTCATTGTATGATCCTTATTTCATGGGGTGTATGTTTCGTATGTTACAAAATAGGTAAGGGAATCGTTCACCCACCTCTTTTTAAAAGACTTCATTTATATAATGTCTGCTAATTTCTACATTATTTTGTCGGGATATTATATTCTATATCCATATTTCTATAATTTTTTTTGAAAGTGAAGATATAACCTTTTCCCCCTCATCAAATCATTTTCATAATATTTATGTGACGCCATTAGGCTATCGAGTATGGGTTATAAAAATTCTTAACCGAATTTAAATTCATTGGGTTAAAATTATAATTTTTGAATATGTTGTGCCATGAATACATGTAAAGGAACTATGATTTTTTTTCACATTATATCCACTCATATTGGGTTTATTATTATCTGTCACACATAATTATATAATTAATTTTTCATTAATCTATGGATACATTCTTTTTAATGGACTTTGTCTCAATTTACATTCCATTGCGAATTATTTATTTTTCAAACACAATTAACTTTTATATGTTGTATACACAGCCCTTTGACATATTATATCATGAATATATTTATTATTATGATATTATAAGCCTCAATTAATGTTATTACTTAATTAATTTAATTCACTCTTCTCTCATTTGGTTTTAAACTCATTAACTAAAATATCGTTTTAAATATTTTATTGATTTATTCTTACAATTATTTATCATTAATTTCCATGTTTTAAAAATGTTATGATGGATTTATTTATATATATGGGAATTTTTTGAAATTAAAATTTCATTGAAAAGCATCATAGTGGTATGAGGCACTATGATTAAAAAATCTCAGTATTAAAGGTCTTAAAAGTTTTTGAAAAGGGTTTGATAAATAATTGATTATGTAAATATCTTGAAATGATATATTGTGATTTCAATGTGGAAATGTTATTTTTCCTTTATTATTGTTTTAAATGTTAGGAATATTTTATAGTTATTGGGAATTGTTCATGTATATGGCTCGTTCTAAGATAAACAATGGGCTAGTGAGCCTGATATAGCTCTCCAATTTATTGGGTAGCATGATGAAGGTAATCATTAATGATTCTCTTAAGATATTGACGGAATATACTATGATGGGTATTTAAAATGTAACTCCCTACGTAGGTTTGAATGTTACAATATATGTAAGTTATGTATGACTTATTTTATCTTTATAATTTATGATTTCTATGCATTATTTAAAAATCATATTATTTCACATGGTATGTTATGATTGAAATGTATGGTTTATTTTTTTGTATTCATTATTGGGATAATGATTTCATTACTTATTTTATAACCCTTACTGAGATTTTTATGCTCCTCCCATGTTTTTAAATATTTTTCATATTACTTAAAGATGAATAATGTCAATGTTGGGATCAAGGAAATGTTATTCTGTATAAAACATGGAACAATAAATGTTTATTTTTTAGAGTTATTATTTTACAAAAAAAATAGAAACTGAGGAGAAGTGTCTACATTATAATTTTTGAGATGTAATGTATTTTTTATGGGCCATTTCTCAAAATATCTAAACTATAAAAGATCCTCAATTTGAATTCTTGATTTAACTCATGATTAAGTAATGATTAATTTTAGGGCTTTATAGTTGGTATCAAAGGTCGGTTTAAGAAAAAATTAGGGATTAAGAGTTTATTTTTGGAATGTGGTTAGTCTGTAGGTCTATTCTTTTAGTTAAATCCTTATTTTCTTACATTTTCAGATCAATTTTTAAAAAAATTGTAGGAGGAGGATCTCAAAGGAAATTTCTATCATTTCCTAATGACTTTCTTGCTACAATTATTTCAAATTCATGTATAGACGACTCTGAAACATTTATATCAAACATATCATTTGTAATAAATTGTTTACCATATCAGACACCTCTGATATACTTCAATACCATCGTGGATCATGGGTTGTTTTTAATGAAATGTTATTTTTTCAAAATATTCACTTATTTCCAAGAAACGTAAATATTATCAATGAATTTTCAAACATTAGACCTTATAACAATATTTTAAAGAATATTAAGATGTTGAAAAAGGTGGTGAAGAAGGAGAACCTTGTGAAAACTATTTATATTTTCATTTAAATTATAGTATTTCATCACATACATATGGTATTTTAAAACGACCAATGATTTAATGTTTCAACTGAAACATAGTTTGACTATTTTTCAAAATGAAATTTTTATAAGATGTTATGAAATTATATGTCATACATGATTTTTTCCAAAAACAATTTTTATATGATCACCCATATGTCCCATGTTTTATAGGTGTATTTGGATAAAAAATATAGATGATTTGGAAGGATCTATAAACCATTGTTACAATGAATAAACCATCAATCTACAAGAACTAGATGACAAAGGAACCATGTGGACTCAATGATCAATGTACAATGTTCTTTCTTTGTTAATAATTTTATTATATATAATTTTAAAAAAATCAGCATATATAAGACTTCACGACTTATGATATCTAGGTCATTATTAGTTGGGATGAAAATGACTGGCACAAGATAACCATTGAGGTTAAATTATGTTATAGTAAATTTTGATGAGTTCATATCATTTTTTGGAATGTTATAAATTTTTATGGTTTTTAAAAAGGAAAACACACAGAAAATGTGACAACCCGTCACGTTGGACAAAGATGCGAGAATCGAACCGACAACTATAGTGAGAATGGGATTTATAACCCACAAGTATACTACGCGATGTCCTTTGTAAGTATGAATTATTCTTTTTATTTAAATAATTTTATTGATCAAAAAATATGTTGGTTTAGGATATTATGATTTATCAAATGGATATCCTTAGAATAAGAACATTATTTGGGGATTAAGTGATAATGGTTATTTTAGAAGTCCTTTTATCATTTTGGGAAACTATATACATAAGGAAAATAGAATACTTTTGGATTTTAATTGAGGAGTAATGGTGGAATTTTATTTTGTATAAATTTATGGTTTTATTTTTTTCATATGATGATTTGGGTTATTTATGGAAACATGTATCCTATCATATAGAATATGTGATTTGTTTAATTACACTTCAGTATGAGGCTTCAAGAGTAGTCGATGTTATTTGGTGATAGATAATAATATTTTCATTGAAATACTATGTGTAAAAATCCTTATGAGTATTCGATTATAATCTTAGTTTGGGTTACATTGAATAATTTTGAGGACATTTGTTTATTGAATGGTTTTTGACAAAATTTTGGTATTGTTTTTCAAATTTTGGTTATTAAGTGTAGTATTTATTTTAATAATGTATTATCCTTTTTTTGGAATTATATGATCATATACCAACCGTTTTGGTTTTGGTTAATTTCTAAACAATAGTGAAATATATAGTTCATATATTCTAGATTATGTGATTCTCTAGAAGTTGATTCTAGCACTTTATGATTGACCATGCCATCATGCATACTATTATTTTGTATAAAAGATGAGTTTTTGTTGGAAACATATTAAAGGATAAACCCCTACATGAAAAGTAAGTATATTACCTTATTCACTTAGTCATTCTCGAAAATAAATTCTCCAACATTTTTAAATGTAACATTAAACAAAAACTGTAATGACCTGTAAATTTCAAGGAAATTTCTTTCTTAAATTCATTGGAATTTTATGAGTCCGTAGTTTCTGATGGCACCTGATTCCGAGGCCCGGTGTGCCAGGAATCAATTTATAATGTTTTGTTCTGGTATGTTCAGTAAACGTATGTGTGGGTTTTTATATCTTTTGAACCAGCGCTTGGAATTGAAATCTATGGACACCAATAAACTCTCATCGTCGGTATACACATAGGGAGACCTTTATCGCAATTTCGTTTTATCAGAAGTGGAAGTTATATTTTGGGGTTTCTAATTAAAAAATTAACGATAAAATAAAAATGTGTTTGAAACACATTTTTATTTGAAGGAGTTTAGGGTATTTGGGTTGTGGTTGTTTTCTCCAATGATAAGTTGGAGGTGGGGCCCACCCCCACATAACCTCCCATGAGAGGATATTGTGTGGTGGGGCCCACAAGATCACATATCCCTTTATCTCCCCTTTAACCACTTAAAATTCCCTTGTCTTTAATGAGCCAATCAATTCTTTATTTAATTTGTTGAACTCTCCACCTTCCTCCTCTCATTATGTTTGCCAACCATTTAATTAATGAATCGATGTTAATAAATTTAATCAATTCTATCTTTAAAATTTTGGAAATATTTTCAACAATAAAATACTAGTAGAGACTATTATTGTAGATTATGGGTGGAACTTTGAGAGGATTCAGAGAGGAAGTCTTGGAGAAATGTTATTTCTCTCGACGAAGAACGATGTTTTTCAATGAAGAACACTCAACATATCAAAGAACGTAAAGCAACACCATCTTCAACTAGAGCAGGAAAGGAGGCACCCTCACCCACTAAGTACACGATATGTATCGTCTCTACATGATGTTTCGAGCTCTACTTCCTTCGACATTGACAGAACGACGCCTGTCTTCTGCGACGCCCGTCTTCTGTGACTCGTCAACGTACAACACCGATTACGAGGTAAGGAGGATTTTGGATTATTTATTTTATACATGTGAATTGTGCCTTTGTACTTTGGAAAATATATGTAGGATTACTGTTTGAGCCTCTAATGGGGAGGGCCCGGGCTAACGAAAAAGACCGGACCCTTTGCCAATATGTTCTTGATGCGTGGTTTGTTGGGTGATAGATGAAAAGAAGGGAAACCCTGAATTGAGGTCGTCATAGTGATGAGCAGGACCTGAGGAGGTGGTAGGAGCAATCAGGAGGCTGAACAGACCACCAGAATGACTCCGGTGGCCCGCGAAAGAGCGCAACGGTGCGGGTCGCTAACGGCCGACTGTCTGGGGGTAGTTGTGACCCTTGCGCACCACCGGTGGAAGGATGACGCGGCACTGGGCACGACGGCAATGAGTAACCCATGACATTGGGTTCTGGGAGGGATAGGTGGTGCCAGTTGGGGCTGTCGTTACAAAAGACCAGGGTGTCGTGCCCCCCGCTCCACACTTGGACAGCTGGCCGAGCCGCGACCGGCCATTGGGCCGGCCCGCCTGCCACGCGGGCCGGGCTGCCTGCCGCATAGGCCGGGCCGCCTGTCGCGTGGGTTGGGCCGCCTTCCCCGCGGGTCGGGCCGTAGCCACCGGTCCAGGCCGCAGCCGCTGGGCTGGGCCACGCCCTACCAGGCCAGACCCGGACCCCGGTCGAGTCGACCCAATTCGGGCCGACCTAGGGCAGGTTGGGACGGGTCGGAAAAGACCCGGACCCCCCTCTTTGGACCACTTTTGGTTTTTTCCCATAACATGAGCTCCGAACTACCGATCGACACACTATCAGTTGCGTAGGATTAATTGGATCGAGACGGTGGTTTCAGTATTCCACACTTATGGTTTTGGTGATTTTTTGTTATGGCCGGGTTGGTTCGATCCCGAAACCAACCAGGCCCTTGGAGCATAAACACTTATAACACTCTGACCGTGTGCCCGATTGATACGCCATCTTTCACGTTGGGTTTCGTTTGATAAGATGGAACTTCGGGATACATAAACTATGGACTTTGTGATAGTTGATGTATTGACCCCTTTGCTGGAGGAGCGGACCCTCCCGGAATCGAGGGTGTTGTGTGCGGGAACCCTAGAGCTGGCTGCATCTATGATGATAAATACCGTACTGGAATCTGCCATGGGTTCGATAAAAAATACCATTGTACCGGAATTCTGTGTGGGTTTGACAGTTTGACAGAGTAGTTGGTCCTGTATCCGGTGTGGATCTGGAAGCTTAAAGGAATTAGTGATTACATCTGATAATCTCTATTACTCTAGAATATCTAGCCTATACCATGTGTGGGTCTGACAGCTTAGACGAGATAGATGGATTGTATCATGTGTGGGTCCAACAGCTTAGATGAGATAGGTGGACTGTATCCTGTGTGGGTCTGAAAGCTTAGACAGGATAGCTGGCTTGTATCCTGTGTGGGTCTGACAGCTTAGTTGTACTGTCTCATGTGTGGGTCCGACAACATAGATGATCCAGTGGCTATATCTGATCATATTTATCTCTCAACAATTTTGGGATGCCTATGTGAGCTGAGTAGTGTCTTTCAACCATTATCATCATGGTGATTGACTTACCTTTGTGGAATTGGATTGTTCTTGTGCTCGAGGGTTGGAGTCGTAATGAGATTGGAAACATAGCTATATGTATGGGAATATACCTCAGTTGGGTTAGTTGATAGTTCAGGATTGTATATTTCTTATTTTCTTTCTCCTTAGACGATATTGTGAGACCTTTCGGGTCTCGGGGTCCCTACCGAGTTTTGTTATACTCACCCTTGAATGGGATATGCCCGCACCTCGTTGTGTTGGATGAAGACGATGGAAAACACTGACGATGGCTGAGAGGGCCACGACTGGACGGTACCGATAGGTGGACCTTACGACGAGTTGAAACACTGAGGAGACTGATAGACTTGAGTGATGAGGTGGCCATTTGTACCTACCCTTCAGGTAGGAACCCCAGAGGACGATCCCTGAGCTGCTCTTTACTTCTAGCTGTTTGTCCCTTTTTACTTGTACTTGTTATTCATTTGGGTTGGTATACTGGCCCATTTACATTCTAGATCACTCATTTTATTCAGTTTTACATAGTATTTACTTATTGTTGGATACTCTGTTTTGTTTGTTTACTTCCATAAAGGCAATGTCTTCCCAGCTTGGGTAATTACGCTTTGGGTGTAGTCGTCAGCCCCAGGCCAATGGAAGGCGGGGTTGGGGTAGTCACGGAATGGGCCCCGAGGATGGTTCATTACAAAAACATTTCATGTTTACCTTTCATACTGTGAATCCAAAGGCATTTTAACCGATAATGTTCATTTTTAATGAATATTTAAAAATACAACATTTTAATTCAAAACTGCTTTATAATATAATTTATATATATATATATAATATAATATTAAATGGTTTTAAAGAGTAATTGGATTATAATTTTACCATTTTATCCAATTTTGGTCATTTTAAGTAATTTCACTCTTAAATTGAACATAAACAAGTGTCAATCCTTTGATAGATATTATTTCATAAAAACAAGCTTTTTGTTTTGATGACTTGAATTAATTTCAAATTAATTTCATCCACTTTTTTGTTTGGAATTTGGAAAATTGGATTTCAAATTTAGAATCAGGAGGACCAAATTATATGAATATGTAACTTTTATATTTAGAAATTATGAATAATTATTTTAGTAAAAATTTTATTTATCATGGTTAAAAGGTAAATATGGAAAATAAGGGTAAAAAATAATATGAAAATAATTCTAAATTACCCTAACACATTTCCAAATCATATTTGATGGTACATGTCCAACCATGGGAATACTTGGGTTGATTTTGGGACCCCTTTGAGCCACATAAAAGTGATAATGACATATTATATTAATTAATTTAAAATAAATACAATAATGACATAAATATATTCCTTTTAGTAAATCAATTTTCACATGGGGTTATACAAGTTATCTCTTCGACTAAAAAAGTTTATTAGAGATATAAAAATAATTCCTAAATCATTGTTTTTTATTTATAATTTTTAGACATCGAATTAATTTTATTCATTATGATAGTATAACGATTATGTGTTTTCCTCATTAATGACTTATTTATATAAATATGATTATAAAAATTAAAAAAATATCCAAAACCTATAAAATTGTTATTGGATGATTTTATTTAGAACAATTGTAATATTATCAATGACTTTAATGAGTTTTGGACATTTTGAAATCGTAAATATGTTTATAATAAAATAATATTTTTGAAAATTCCCTTAAGAGCCCCTCCACCCCCTTATAAAAAGCTATCACCTCTAACCCATCACTAACACCTCCCAAGACCTTGGTTTCACCCATTATATGCCCAATTTATCTCCAAAAATCCCACTATTATACTTATAATACTTCACCTAGGTATAAAGTAATTCATTTAAACATTTTTGTTCAAACCAAATGGAGATACCAAATTTAATGGTAACATCTTCACTTAAATTATTTTATTTTATGTTACATATCTGACCACATAAAATTATTTTATTCCATTATTTTATATCAAAAACAGTATCCTCAATATAATAGACTATTGTTATCAGAAGGATTATAACTTCACAAACACACACCAACATCTAATGGGTAATAAACATACTGTTTCTGTGGATAGAAAACTACTGCCTCACGAAACAATGATAGTTAAAATATCTCCAATCGCCTCTCATGGTGGCCATTATGATTAAAATATATTTATATGTGATATATATTATATTTATATTGTATATTTACTTCTTTATTTTTCATTTATATTGTTTTTTATGGATTCCATAATGGGTAAATAAGATAATTTCATTTTAGGAAGTGTGGACTACCGCCCCATCAACATAATATGACTCATTCAGACCATACATGGAACGTATAAAGTATGGAGTTAATGAAATTATATATGATATTATAATGAAATTATAATATTACTATAAATACTTATATTTTCATTCCATTAAAATACGAAATAGGAATGAAAGTAGCGTTCATCCGTACGTACGGCTTACAGTCTCCATGAACGGTGCATTTCATTTTTATCTCCATGTGTTATGTACTATTGTATATAAATATATATAATGAATATATATGGTATATATGATATTTAAATCATGAATATAATTCTTTAGATAATTTAATTTATACCACAAGGAAAAATATTAATTAAAATAAGTTCATTTATAACTCATGTTGCGAAATCAAAAAAATGTCTAATATGAACTCAAATAATTAATTAATTCTTATAGTAATGTAATAAATTATATAAAAGGAACAATATATGTGAAAAAGGTTCTTAATAAAGAATAAATTAAATTAATTTTATTATTCCGGAATAAAAAGGAATATACAAGACAATTCAGACTTGAGATAAGGGGTTTCTTATCTCGCTTTTAATTTCATGAGATTTTCATTGTTCACCACTTATTTATTGCATGTGGTATATTTAATACTTCCATTTGATATATATTATCATGATTATATTTATATTAACGGTATTATATGATTAATTTGGTGTTTAATAACTTTTGGTATTACGACTCGATTGATTAAAACGTGGTAAAGGGTTTTCATCTCACTTTTTTTACTTTGAAAATGATGATATATTTGACACTATTACATTTTGTGTGGTGTATGTACTACCCATGATTGTATTTTTTTTGTAATATTCTTTAATTTATTTTAATTTACCTATTTATTATATGATATTTCTTTCATGTGGTGTATGTTTCATAAGTTACGAAATAAGTGAGAGATATTTTTCACAGTCCACTTTTTAAAACCCTTCATTTATGTTATGTCTTTTAATTTCCACTTTATTATGTTAGTATATGTTATTAAATATCCTTATTTCTGTAAATTTGGTTTCAATGTGATGATATAACCATTTATACCTCATCAACTCATTTTCATAATTTTTAATTGAAACTATTAGGTTGTCGAGTTTTGGATAGAAAACTTCTTAAACCATTTTCAATTCATTGGGTTAAAATTATACTTCTTGATTATGTCGTGCAATTTATATATGTGAATAAAATCTGATTGATTTATAAAATATATCCACTTATATTGGGTGTATTCTTATTTTCATACATAATTATTTCATTGATTTATCCTTAATCTAAGGATATAATCTTTGTAAGGGACATTGTCTCAATTTACATTACATTAAGATTTATTTGTTGTTATATACCAATTCACTTTTATATGGTGTATATAAATCCCATGGAATTATTTTATCATGAATCTCTTTATTCAAATTATATTATAATATTTGATTAATTTTATTTCTCAATTACTTGTATTTATGAATCTCTCATTTGGTTAGTAACTCTTTAACTAATATATCATTTTAGATATTTTAAATATCTATTCTTAAAAATCATTCTCATTTATTTCCATGTTTTAAAATTCTTTTAAGGAATTATTTATATAGACATGAATGTTTTTAAATTTAAATTTCATTCAAAATATTCAATGTGGTATGCGACACTTTGATTCAAACATGTAATTATAAAATGTTTTAAATAGTTTTGAAAATTGATTGATAAAGCACTGATTATGCCAATATATTGAAATTATATATTATGAACACATTGTGGAAATTTTATCTTTTATTTATGCTTGTTTTATGTGTTATAAATATTTTACGTTTATTGGGATTTTTTAAGTTATAGGGGGTGGTTCCATGATAAACATAGGGCAAGTGAGCCTGAAATAGATCTGCAATGCATTGGGTAACCTGACATAGGTAAATGATATTGTTTCTCCTAAGAGATTTAGAGAATATAATATAATGGGTAATCCAAATGTAACTCTCTATGTAGCTATTAAAGATATAGGGTAATGAAGTTATGTATTCCAAAAGTTACTTTTATGATTTATGATTTCAATATATTATTCATAAATATTATTATTTCATATGGTATTTCATTATTGAAATGTATGGTTTCATTATTGAGTATTTATTGACTGGGTAATGTTCTCATTCCTTATTTTATTACCCTTACTGAGTTTTTATGCTCATCCCATGTTTTGAAATGTTTTTCACAGGACATAAAGATGAATAGTGTATAGTATGGGATCAAGGAAAAATTATGTGGACTAAAACATGGAACTATAAATGTTTTTTTATAGTTTTTATTTTATGAAAATAATTGGAAATGAGTAGAAGTGTCTACATTATAATTTATGAGATTTAATATATTTTTTATGGAATATTTCCTTAATCCTATAATCCTAAATATATCCTCATTGTTAATTCTTGATTTTACTCAAGATTAATTAATCATTATGACTAGGGCCTTTTAAGAACTCTTCAAACACCACCTCAAAATATGAAGGTTGAGTTATTTGAGAGAATAGGAAATTTGGGGATTATTTAATCCAATGTATATAATTCCTCCCCAGAAATTTTTTTTATCATATTCTCCAACAAATATTGTCTTACATTCATTGGTGGATTTCAATTCCTTATTGGGAATGTATTTCTATTCATTATAGAAATCCAACATCAACTTTTGGTGAATATATATCACTCTTCATATATTTAGTCATCCAACAATTTAAAACATGTGTATATAGGATTATGAATATAAAATAGAATAATATTCTAAATTATGGATGTTATATCCTAATGATCAATCATATATAGAACAAATAATTATGAAAAAGAAGATAATAATGTTTGAAGACATTCCCATTTTGGTGGACTACACTGATATGCTGCTAAGATAATTTATTAGTCTTCCTCAGGAATGAGAAGTGGAGTTCACAAGGGAACATATTCCTTGATCATTTCCCATATCAAAGAAACCATATAATTTGGACGCCTTATATGTGGGTCAGAGTGGATACTCAAGAGGGGGGAATTCAGTTCCAATTAAAATTTTGGTTAAAAACTTTTAGGATTAAAATCCCGCAAATTTGAACAGCCCAGTCAATTATGGAAGTAGAGATATAAGTGATTTATTATTTAATAGGTTTCTCAATGGTTGATTACTCCTCAGTTGAATCAGTATGAGAACTAATTTGACTTTTGAAACAGGTTTACTAAACAACTCATATATACACACTAACCAGACCTAACTATCAGAGTGTATGTAAAAATAGATTTCTGTCTTTGAAAATATTAGCATAGCGGATAGATGTTAAAAAAAGTAAATCAAAGATGAACACATAAAATTTAAACAAGTTGTTCAGTATTAAATAAAGACCTAATACTCTCCCCTTGGTGATCAACTGCCACCAAGAAATTATATTAAAAGTGATACACAGCCTATATTAGGATTTACAATAGCTTTCACAAACTGTCTAGGTTTTTCAACCTCTACCGTAGTTCTACGTGGGTAAACAAATAAACTGCCAAGCCACAGCAGGCTTCTTCCACAGTTATAAGTGGGAAACAAATGTAAGAATATTTTGGTATGGGGATTTTTAGTATCCCTCAGTTCAATCACAAAATGCATTGTGTGTAACACATACACACTTCTCACAAATGTAAAGTATTTAAACAAAGTAGAGATAAAGACAGTAGGGATACGTTTGGAATGATCTATTGTTTTGGTAGATCATCTCTGGACATGTTGGAATGAATGAAATGATGCTTTGGTCCTTCTCTGCAAGTTGACTCCAAAACAGAGTGTCACAACTTCAAGGTTGTGACATCCAGATGTAGAGATGACCAGCTTCTAGGATTTAAAAACTCTTTACAGCAAACTACTAAAGATTGTAGAAGGTTCTTTTCAATAGATCTTTGTGAAGATCTTGTTCTTTTGTATTAGTGCTTCAGGGTTCCCTTCTACTTTCAAGTATGTTCGGGGTCTCAACTTTTGTGTCTCTCTTCTGTGTCTTTTATATAGTCTCTTGTTTTTGTGTTTTGTTGTCCAGTAGGGGCCGACAAGAGAAATGTTTAAACCACATGTGGTCTTCCTCTTATATCGTACTGTCTCCTGATATCCCTACAAATAACATTAAATAATGTCAAGTGCATTAATTTGTCTAGACATGACCTTTATAATTGTATTAAAAGAATAGGTAAAGAAAAGAAAAGAATATCATTAGACTGGTAGTAGATGCACGTCACACGGTAGACTTCAATCTCTACAACTGTGGACTTCATCGGTAGGCTATTCAGCTAAGGGATTCAATTTTGGTATTTCCAACTGTGAAATGTAGTCTTTCCAACTATAAACTGTAGTCTTTCCACCTGTAGACTTCAACTGTAGTCTTTTAATGGTAGTTTTTTATTCTTTGAAACAGTGGATCCTCATCGGTGAACTCCATCGGTAGGCTCAATAGTAGACCTTTAATAGTATGCTTCTAATTGGTAGTTCTATAACATCAGACTACATCAATAGTAACCTTTCCAACTGCAGACATGAACAGATAATTTCTCAGCAGAAGACTTGAGAAAGCGTCTGACAGTGGACTTCTAGCAGAAACCTTGTTACAATAGTGACCTTATGACAGTAACTCTTTGTCTGTGAGCTTTGATAAGTAGATCATCAGTAGTCTTCTGACAGTAACCATGTACCGGTAGCTTCCAACAGTTACTGTAAATCTCCATCATTTATCTTATAACAACAGTGACTTAAGGTAATAGAATGCTATAACGGTGACTTTGAATAGAAGGCTCTTACCAGTAGCCTTTAACAGGGAGAATATATTTAGATAAATATGGACTGTATGTTGATGCACCAAATTCATGAGTCTAAATAATATATATTTTTTGGATGAAGATAATTGTATATGTAGATTAAAAAGATTAAAGACTAACTTAATATATTATGGTCAATATTTAAACATGATTTGTTATTATTAAAAGAGGTGAGTCCAACAATCTCCCCCTTTTTGATAATCACAAATTATGTCATTATGTATTAAAATTTGTCAAGTATCAGAGATTAATAAAAATATTATTTCGAGAGTTAGCACAATATTTTCTTATTCGTTTCTCAATTAGTACAGTATTCATAGTATTTCTCCCCCTTCATGATTGGAGAAAATAAATACAAATGGGAGAAAACTGATAAGGCTTATATTAATAACACAATACATTTCATGATGAAAAAGAATAGAGAGTCCCTATCAAAAGACATAAAAAAACTCAATCAATAGCATCTGTAGTTAAGGGGTATTTCCCTTTGGAAGAAGAAGATGGAGAAGAAGCTTGTGGATCAGCAGGTTTAGGAATGGCTGTAGGAATGACTGAAGGGGCAGCAACAGAAGCGCATGTGGGTCTATAGTGGGTAAATTTCTAAGGGATCAGTGGAGTAAGTCTTCTAATAGCTTCAGCAGGAGACATGATGGAAGATGAACCACTGGGTAGAGATGTAGATAAGGCGGGAGGGTTAATGACCGGGGTTCAATCCACATTGTGAAAGGGGAGAAGAAGGTTTCTGAAATCCATAATAATGCTTCCTCCTATTTCCATAGCATATATAAAATTATCTTTATTTTCCAAAAACATATCCAAAGTAGGGTCAAATTCTCTCAGATTGCTGACCTGCCCCTTGAATGCATGAGTCACTAGAGAAAACTTCATATAATCTATCAAGAGCTTGAAAAGGTTGGTCATTTGATGCCTGGTATAGACCTTCTCAAAGTAGGAATCCACTTTATTCTTAATGGCCTCTTGAGAAGCAGTAGCTGCCTGTAGGTGATCATGAACAAAACTGCTGGCTTCCCTAGTGGTAGAAAGTATCTGAGTATCAGAGGTGCCACTGGTACTAGCCTTGTCCAACTCTTCCTGGATAATAGTTCTGATCTGTTCAATGTTAACAGTGGAGTTCGTTGAGGGAAGGGGTTTTACAGAGAATGGTATTGTCTCATTGAAATACTGTGTCAAATTACTAACCACCTACTGAACAAGTGCATCTTGATTATTCAAATGTTCTTTGATTGATGTATTAAAATCCTCAAATACTTCCACAAACTTCTTGACTACTTCATTGATATATCTAACATCAGCATTCACTTGGGTTTGAGAACTGTTCATCGCAGTCAATGAAGCAATCGATTGTCTTAGAGAAACCAGAGCTCTTGTACAACTCTCAATTTGAGTATGGCATACTTTGACTTCATCCATCATTTCCTTTACTAGAATAGACATAGAATATCCCATATATAGCTGCAGGAATTTCTCCACACTCCTCATCTCTTCAACCAGGCTTTTCTTCAAATATTCGACTTATTCTCTCAGTGATTATTTCATTTCAGCCTTCAAGGACACAAGGTCATCCTTGGTTGCTAAATTTTCTGCCACAGCAGGAAATATAACTGAATCACTTTAGGGATGGGATTCCTCATCAGAATCTCCATAATTGAGTCCATGTACCATATATCCTGGATCTAATGACCAACATACGATGTCATATAACACAGAAATGGAACCAAGATTCTCTCCCTCACTTAGAAAATTTTATTGAGGAATCTCCACTAACTATTATGCTCGAGGTAACTCCACAACCTCCTCTTCAACTTTAGTAGATGCAACAACCATTTTCTCTGATAGTTCAACAGTAGGGTTAGTCCTATCTTTTTCTGAGTCATCAATGACTCTCTCATCAATGGTCATAGATGCCACTCCTGCTTCTTGATCAGGCACTATAATGTCTGTATTATCAATCATAGGGCTCAAAATGAGCTCTTCTTCTTCATGTTCCTCATCATCTGCTTCAGCAATAGCCTCCTTTTCCTCATGAACAAAATGATCTAACTCGGTTGCCTCATCCTCTTCAGAGGTGTAATTGAAGACATTCTGATATGCTTCTTCTTCTTCTTCAGTGGTCTCAGTATCACTGTGCTTCAGAATAATCTCTCTCCTTGGTAGTTCTTTTGGAGGTCTATCTGCTCCAAAAGCTATAGTCCTTTTAGAACTATGAGGTAAATCAGGATCCCTCCCTTCATCAATGGGGGTGTTCTCTCCCTGAGGGTCCACAGCTCCATCAGCCTCCTCCTCATCAGAATAAACCGGTTTTGGCTCATCAGGCTTCAGGCCTGGATCACTTTTTTTATTTGGCCTAGTTGGATGAGTACTATGGTCAAACATTTCCTACACCTTTCCATCATCATTCACCCATGTCCTCTTCTAGGTATTCCAGCTAATTTTCATTAACTTGGAATTTAACATGGAGATACAGACACTGTTCTTGGATACTATCATTTCTTCTTGATTTCCAGCCACACCCTTTACCTTTAGAATAATTGAATTAATATTCTCATGGAATAAGGAATTGGACTTTGAGCTTTACTTGGTCATATCTTCTAATTGTACCATCAATAACCTACATATGTTAATGTTCATTCCATGATTCAGTAAGTACATATGGAATATTTCCTGGTACTTCAGTACAGCAAAGTGTCCTATCCTCAGACTAAGTATATGAAGAATGAATTTGAATAAGAGCATATCTTCTCCATTCATATCAGCCTCAATGATCCTTCTTTATTTTCCATCTCCTGTCAGTTCTTCCAGATCTTTTTCATTCTCAAAAACAGCACTGTCTGGAGGATCCACTCAATATTAGTAATCAAATATTCCTTCATGAAAAACTCTAAAACAGGAATCCCACTCAGCAGATGAGAAACTAACCTCATTTCCATTGACTCTGTATATTATCTTATTCACATCCTCTTCCACTTCAAACATCAGATATTCATAGAATTATTTCACAAGCTTCGGGTAGTAAGGTCCATTGTTGTTGGAAAAGCATCCGGTCTATCCTTGGGCAACTAGTACTTTTTTCACTAATGAATTGCTCGTCAGCAGCCGTTCTTCACTTAACTCCTTTTCAACAATGTTTTTTATCTTGGTCAGATGCGGGTTTACAGGTCCCAATGGGGTGTTAGTGGTGCCACTGGATTTGGCTCGAGTTCTCTTAGGCCTTGGCGCATCCTCATTGATAGTCAGGGGTCGCTTTGTTCTGGCCATAGGGATTTAGAGAGGTTCGAGGGCCCATGTGAAGGGTTAGGGTTTAGGAATTTCAAGAGCAAGGTTCAATATTGGGAGGGGAAGGTGGATTGAAATGTGTTCGCTGGCTTTGATTTTATCATTTAGGGATTAAAACAAAATAAAATAGAAATAATAAAA
Source organism: Viscum album (assembly GCA_963277665.1). Lineage (NCBI taxonomy): Eukaryota > Viridiplantae > Streptophyta > Magnoliopsida > Santalales > Viscaceae > Viscum > Viscum album. The sequence continues at coordinate 1,884,757,557 of OY728136.1, forward strand.
AGAAATAAAAACGGTTTGAATTCCCGAAAAAATAAAAACAAACAGCGAGGTATCCAACAGTTAGATGTATCAGTGAGGTATACCGGTGAGGTGCAACAGTGAGGAATGATAGTAAGGTCCAACTATGAGGTCCAACTGTGAGGGTCAACTGTGAGGTTCGACTGTGAGGTCTAACAGAGAGGTTCGACTGTGAGGTCCCCTATGCTGAAATTAATCATACCTAACTCATTGTTAATGTAATTGAACCTCTCTGAATTCAAAGGATTTGTGAATATATCAGCCAATTGGTGTTCAGTGCCAATGAATTCAAGAGTGATATCACCCTTTTGATAATGATCCCCCAAAAAGTGATGTCTTACATTAAAATACTTTTTTCTAGCATGATATACTGAATTTTTGTAAATGCTAATAGCACTTGTATTGTCACACATTATAGAGACATGTTTTAATTGAAATCCATAGTCTAGTAAAGTATGTTTAATCCACATAATTTGGGCACAACAACTACCAGCAGCTATGTACTCAGCATTGGCAGTAGATAATGCAACAAAATTCTACTTCTTACTACACCAATATACTAGTGACATTCCTAAAATGTGACATGTCCCAGAGGTTATTTTTCTATCTAACATGCAACCGGAAAAATCAGCATCAAAATACCTCAACAAATCAAATGATTGTCCTTTTGGATACAATAATCCTAAGTTGGGAGTATGTTTGAGATATTTAAAAATTATTTTCCCAGTAGTTAAATGAGACTGTTTGGGATTGGATTGAAATTGGGAACACATGCATACACTAAACATGATGTCAGGTCTACTAGATGTAAGATAGAGTATACTCCCTTTCATACCTCTATAGTTGGTTTGATCCACTGGTTCTCCAGCTTCATCTGTATCCAACATACAGGTGGTACTCATAGGTGTGTCACTACCTTTACTACCACTCAAAGAAAAAAGTTTTAAAATATCCTTAATATATATTTTTTTAATTCAAAACAATTCCATTTTTGTTTTGAATGATCTGAAATACGAGGAAAAAATTGAGTTCTCCCATTAAACTCATTTCAAACTCATTTTGCATCATTTTTGAAAAATCAGCACATAATGAACTTTTAGATAATCCAGAAATAATATCATCCACATAAATCTGTACTAACAAAACATCTTTAGAAATCCATTTAATGAAAAGTGTAGGATCAGCTATCCCTTTGGGAAAATCTTTTGAAATACGAAAAGAGTTGAGCCAATCATACCATGCTCTTGGATCATGTTTTAAGCCATACAACCATTTAAATTGATTGAAAACATGATTGGAAAAATGGGGATTTGTAAACCCAGGTGGTTGTTCAACAAACACATCCTCAACTATGTATCCATTTAGAAAACAAATTTTAACAACCACTTGATGAAGTTTGAAAATCAGATGATCTGTATAGGCAAGTAGTATCTTAATGGATTCTAGTCTAGCTAAAAGTGCAATGATCTACTTGTAGTCTATTACTTATTTTTGGCTATATCATTGTGCAACTAGCCGACCTCTATGTCTAATTATATTCCCAGACTCATCTACATTATTTCTAAACACCCATTTATTACATATGGTTAAGCTGTCCTTGGGTCATTCCACTAATTCCCAAACATTTTTTCTTTCGAACTGATTTAGTTCTTCTTGCATAGCCATTACCCAAAATTCATCATTGATTGCTTCATTAATATTTTTGGGTTCAAGATGTGAATGAAAAGCTTGATGTTCAACCTGGTTTCTTAGAGAAGCTCTAGTTTTTGTCCCTCTATTTAAATCGCCTACAACAACATCTAGAGGATGATTTTGAGAGTCCTAATTCCTCTAGGAAGGGTTGAACTAGATTCTTCATAGTTGTCTATTGGATCAAAATCAGCAAGTGAAAATTCTATAAAATTTCTAGAACTGGATATTTTTACAGGGGATTCACTATTTTTATCAATAAGGTTCAAATTTGATAAATCTTCCTCATGATTTTCAAGAGAAGATTTAGGCTCATGTGGATCAGTCTCATCGAATTTGACATGAACTAATTCTTCCACGCATTTTGTTTTCTTTTTGAACACTCTATAGGCATTACTTGAAATAAAATGACCCAAGAAAATTCATTCATCACATTTGGGAGCAAATTTTTCATGATTTTCTTTAGTATTATGAATAAAAACACTGCAAACAAAAACTCTAAAGTAATTAACCTTAGGCTTCCTATTATTCCAAAGTTCATAAGGGGTCCTTTTTAGAATAGGTCTAATTAAGACTCTATTAATAATGTAACAAGCTGTATTTACAACTTCAGCCCAAAAATAAATAGGTAAGTCATACTCATTAAGCATAGTCCTGGCAATTTCTTGAAGGGTCCTATTTCTCCTTCCTACAACTCCATTTTGTTGGGGTGTCCCAAGGGAAGATAAGTTGGGACTATAGCCATTATGCGAGTAGTAGGATTCAAACTCATGATTATCAAACTCATGTCCATGATCACTTCTTAGGGTTTTAATCTTAAGCCCACTATGGTTTTCTACATACATAGAATTTTTGAAAAATTAGGAACAAGCTTCACTTTTGTAAGATAGAAAGTATAACCAAGGTTACCTAGAAAAGTCATCTACAAGAACATAAACATAGTGTGTCCCATTTAAACATGAAATTTATGATGGTCCAAACAAATCCATGTGAACCAACTCAAGTGGATGAGAAGTTGAAACTTCTTTTTTGATTTGAAATAAACTTTGTGTTGTTTCCCCTTTTGACATGGATTACATAATTTATCATTTCGGAATTCCAATTTAGGTAGGTCACTAAGTAATCATTTCATAGATAGATTTCTATGTGAGTGCACATTATAGTGTCCTAATCTTCTATGCCACAACCAAGATTCTTTATGAAAAGCATTTAAACAAGAAACATTTTATTTGGCTAAGGAGTTTAAATCAACAACATATACATTCTCATTTCTACATGCAGTGAAAACTAAGTCATTCATTGAATTAAAAACAATGCATGGATCATTTTCAAATTTAACATTGATGCCATAATCACATAACTGAGATATGCTATGTAAATTATATTTTAATCCATCAACAAAAAGTACATTAGAAATTAATATTGTATCAGGATTACCAATCTGGCTTATGCCGTTGATTTTTCCTCTTGCATTTTCACAAAAGGTGACATGCCCACCATCAAAATTAATTAGACTCTCAAAGAACGAATAGTCTCCTATCATATGTATTGAATATCCACTGTCCAAATACCATAGAGTGTTATAGTAACACTTTAAACAACTTCCCTACAAAACATATTAAACATGGGATAATTTTGGTACCCAGATCTTCTTGTTTCCAGAAAGGTTAGCCAATAAATCTTTGGGAACCTGTATTTTCTTTATAGAATTTCTGAAATCAACAAACATATTTTGAGACATAAATACTTTGTTCGGTCCTTTAGAAAATTGTTTTCTAAAATATTGTCTAAAATTAGCAGTGAACTGTCCAGATTTTGGAACAAATTTGGATTTGCTAATGTGTCTCTATCTAGGCTGATATCCTAGACTAGTTTTATATTTTGGAGCAATATGTCTTCCTAAAAACTGTGTCAAGGTATCTCTACCATTATTGAACTTATCAATATCCTTTCTTAATTGTTCATTAGATAATTGGAGCTGAGTATTATCTTTCAACAATTGAGCATTCTTTTCTTTTTTACAATTAGATCTGTTTTAATATTACTAGTCAAGGCATGTGGTTTATTCAACGATTTGTATTTATCTTTTAGTTCATTGCGAGTATCTATCAGTACATTGTAATATTAAAATAGTTGATCCTTAGAAATATTTGCATAATTATTTGAGTCACTGTTATCTTAAGAATAATAATCATTTTGAATAGGGGAAATAGGTACCGCAGATATGTTAGTCATGAAGCACATGTTGGCATGATTCTTTTCAGAGTCAGTAGCTTTTGATTCACTTGTGCTGTCTTCCGAAGCACTCCAGGTTGCTTTCATGGATTTCTTGTACTTATTGTCCTTATAATCATATTTCTTTTTGAATTTTTAATTCAGACAGTCATCATTGATGTGTCCATTCCTCTTGCATTCATAGCAGACTATATCATCTTAATTATCAGATTTCTTCCAATCCTTCTTCCACTTACCTTGTTGATCACACATACCCTTGTAGTTTGGCTTTCTGAAAAACTTTTTCTTCCTATAGAACTTCTTAAATCTCCTAGCTATTTAAGCCATTTCTTCATCAATGTCTGAATCTGAATCTTAACTAGTTGAACTTTTAGTAGGTACATGTATTTTCTCCTTGTCTATTCTCTTAGAGGTAGTAGACTTAAATGCTACAGTTTTTCATTTGGGTTCATCATATTCTTCTTTTTTCACCTTCAATTCCTATTCATACATCATTAGTTTACAAATCAATTCTTTAACCGGTAGCTTTATGATGTCACATGACTCTCGGATAGACACAGAAGTTCCTCTCAATTTATCAAGAAAACATCTCAACATTCTCATGATCTACTCATTTTATGGAACAACATTTCCCTATGAACTCATGGTGATGAAAATATCATTAATCCTAAGATACATATCAGAAATGGGTTCATCATGTCTCATTTTAAAATTATCATATGTAATTGTATAAGTATTTAATCTCATTGCCTTCACATGGGTTGTTCCTTCATGAGAAACAGCCATGTTGTCCCATATTTCATGAGCTGTTTTACATGCAAAAAATCCTTTAAATTCCTCGTCTCCTAAAGATAAGTAATGGGCATTCATATCTTTACAGTTATTATTATAGTCAGACTTTGTAGCATCATCCCATGTAGATCTAGCAATTTTGGGAATTTCATATTCTGATTCTATAGAATAACAAATATCAAAACCAATACATTCCAAATGAATTTTCATTTTAATTTTCCATTGGATTTAATTCACTCCATTAAAGAAAGGTGGAATGTTAGTAGAAACACCTTCTAGTCTATTTTCCATAACATGATTTTAGAAAATATTTTAATGAGAGAAAATTTAGAACAAACAGAAATTTAAGATCTTTAAGTAAAAATAAAATCATAGTTTGAAAATAGAGGGTTTGAAAACCTTTTATTTCTAAATAAGAACGAATCCTCTGATACCAAATGTTGGTCAGAGTGGATACTCAAGAGGGGGTTGAATTGAGTTCTAATTAAAATTTGTGATAAAAACTTTTAGGAATAAAGTCCCCCAAATTTGAACAGCCCAGTCAATTTAGCCAGTAGAGATATAAGTGAGTTATTGGTTAATAGGTTTCTCAAAGGTTTATTAGTCCTCGGTTGAATCAGTATGAGAATTAATTCTTCTTTTGAAATAGGTTTACTAAACAACTCAGATATACACACTAACCAGAACAATCAAAGTTAATGTAAAAACAAATTTCTGTTTTTGAAAATATTAGCATAGTGGATAGATGTTAAATAGAGTAAATCAAAGATAAACACTAAAAATTTAAACAAGTGGTTCAGTCTTAAGTCAAGACCTAATCCTCTCCACTTGGTGATCACCTGCCACCAAGCAATTATATTAAAAGTGATACACAACCTGTATCAGGATTTACAACAGCTTTCACAAACTTTCAAGGTTCTTCAACCTCTACCACAGTTCTACGCAGGTAAACAAATAAACAACCAAGCCACGCCAGGATTCATCCACAATTATACGTCAGAAACAAATTTAAGAATAGTTTGGTATGTGGATTTTCAGTATCCCTCAGTTCAATCACAAAAGTCTGTGTGTGTAACACCTACACACTACTCACAAATGTTATGTATTTAAACACAGTAGAGATAAAGATAGTAGGGATGAGTTTTGAATCCTCTATTGTGTTGGCAGATCATCTCTAGACTCGTTGTAATGAATTAAATGAAGCTTTGGTTCTTCTCGGCATGTTACCTCAAAAACAGAGTGTCGCAACTTCCAGATTGTGACTTCCATATGTAGTGATGACAAGCTTGTAGGATTCAAAAACTCTTTACAGCACACTACTACAGATAGTAGAAGGTTCTTTTTAATAGATCTTCATGAATCTCTTGTTCTTTTGGATTAGTGCTTGAGAGTTACCTTCTTCTTTTTAGTATGTTTGTGGTCTCTCCTTTTGTGTCTCCCTTCTATGTCTTTTATATAGACTCTTATTGTTGTGTTTTGTTGTACAGTGGGGGCCGACAAGAGAAATGTTTCAACCACATGTGGTATTCCTCGTACATCATATTGTCTCCTGACATCCCTACAAATAACATTAAATAATTTCAAGTGAATTAATTTATCCATACATGACTATTATACTAGTATTAAAAAAATAAGTAATGAAAATAATAGAATAACATTAGACTGGTAGTAGATGCATGTCACACGGTAGACTTCAATCTCTACAACTGTGGACTTCATCGGTAGACTATTCAGCTGAGGGATTAATCTGTGGTCCTTCTAAATATGAACTGTAGTCTTTCAAACTGTGAACTGTAGTCTTTCCATCAATAGACTTCAACTGTAGTCTTTTAACGATAGATGTTTATTCATTGTAATAGTGGATACTCATCAGTGAACTCCATCTGTAGGATCAACGGTAGAACTGTAACAATAAGCTTCTAATTTGTAGTTCGGTAACATCAGACTACTTCATCAGTAAAATTTACAACTGCAAACTTGAACAGATAATTTCTCAAAATAAGACTTGAGAAAGAGTCTGACAATGGACTTCTAGCAGAAACCTTGTTACATCAGTGACCTTATGATAGTAACTTTTTTTCTTTGAGTTTTGATAAGTAGATCATTCGTAGATTTGTGACAGTAACCGTGTACCTGTAGCTTCCAAAAATGACTATAAATCTTCAACAGTTATCTTCTAGAAACAATGACTTAAGGTAATATTAAGCGATAACAGCGACTTTGAATAGAAGGCTCTTACCAGTAGCCTTTAACAGTGAGCTTATATTTAGAAAAATATGGACTGTAAGATGACGCAAAAAAGTAAAGAGTCTTATGAATATATATTGTTTAGAATAAGATAATTGAATATGTATATTAAAAAGATTAAAGACTAACTTAATATATTATGATCAATATTTAAACATGATTTGTGATTATCAAAATAGGCGAGTCAAACAATATAGTTTAATAAATAATGAATAATTTACCAGATTATATGGACATGGTTTTTATATGATAGAGTGCTTCACTAGGGGGTTTTATATGATAGAGTGCTTCACAAGGACTAATAAATTCACATATGTATTTACTATAATTATCTCAACAAAATGATAATAATGAAAATGTATCCATATTCATGGATAACAGAATTGTCGGATCTACTACATGGGGCCTTATATTTCTCTTTGGAAGACCTATGATTAGGATATCATCAGTTAAATGTGGGGAAGGATGATGATCCTAGTAAAACATTTTGAACAATGTATGGAAACAATGATTTTATAGTTTTTACCTTTAGACCCACTAATTATCTATAAATTTTCAATGATTTAATAAATAGAGACATTGGAGATTACATTGACCAATTTTTCATTGTATTAATTGATTATATTCTAATATAATCCAAGAGAATTATGAAACAAGATGATAAGTTTAATACTATAATAAGGAAATTGTTGAGGAAAATATATGAAAATTATTGAAAAAGTGAGTTTTGGATAAAGGAAGTATTAGTATAGGGGACTGTTGTCCTTGTAAAAAGAATAATTTGTGGACCCTTCAAAGATAAATAAAATCAAGGACTGTCCCATGGAAAAATATGTCACTAAAATTTATTATTTCTTTAGTCTTGCTATGTGTCTCCAATAATTTGTGAAGAACTTCTCATGATTTTGAAACCCACTCACCAAGCTCACACTAAAATGAGTAATGTTTTTATGGAAAAGTAAATTTGAATACTGCTTTAAAGAGTTAAAAAACATGGTTTTCCCTACACCAAGTCTCACTCTACTGGAAAGTGGATATATCATTGTGTTATATAGTGGTGATTAAATTAATGCATTACAGTGGTTACTAATGAAAAATTATAACATTATAGTCTACACCTCATCGTTTTTTTAATTCAAGAAAAAACAATCTCACACATGATCTGGTGTTGATTTTTTTGATATTTGTTCTGGAAATATAGTGGAATTAATTATATGGAGTGATTATAATCATAAAATCATCAAGTAGAAGTACACACATAAAAATATTAGTATTCCCGAGCAATGAAAATCAAGGATTACAACTACTCAATCCAATATCATCCTAGTATATCAAATAATGTGGTAGATTCCCTAAGTAAAAAGGATCATACATCATTATCAATGATGATAATTGAGATGGATCCAATATTATTAGACTTACAAATTATAGACATTGGAATTGTTAATGATTTAATATCATCAATCCTTTCTAAAATTTTTTCCCAACCATTCCATATAGATTATAAATAGTATGATGAAGGAAATATTTAGGAAATATGAAAATGGTGGATGTTTTGAAAAATGGATAATCCTAAGAGTTTAGTATGGATGAAAAAGGAATCATGATATTTATGACATTACTATGTGTACAATCCGATCAAGATATAAAGAAAGTGATCCAGAATGACGGACATAAATAATCCTTCTCTATTGACCAAGAAAGAAAAATGATTTATAAATGTCTCTGATATCAATATTGGTTAAGAAATACAAATAATGATAGCACAGAATATAAATCAATGTTTTTGGTGTGTTAGTATGTGAATGTTTATAAGAAAAATTCTATATCAATGATGCAAGAATTTCTCATACCGACATGGAAATGTTAAAACACAACTATAGACATTGTCACTAAACATCCAAAGACATCGAGATAAAACAATTCTATATGGGTTGTTGATGATTATCATACCAAGACAACTCACTATATTACAATTTGATATGACTTGTCACTAGAGAAAAATGCACAAATATACATCATATAAGATTTAAGGATGAATGGAGTACCACAATAGATTGTATCTAATCTGGATATGTGATTGACCACATAGTTTTGGAATGGCATCCAACATTATCTAAAATCTATGGAGAATATTAATATATCTTATCATCCATAAATTAATTTTAATTTTGAGAATAAAATTTAGACATTAGTATGAATGTTGAGTGAATGTTCTATCAACTAAAAATAAGGGTGAGACCAAAAAATACATCTAGTTGAGTTCACATGCAACACAAATTTCCACTACAGTATCCAAATCTCTCAATATGAATCCCTTTATGAGAAAATATCTAGAATAGAGCCATGCTTGGATGAGGTTGGTGACCATTAGCTGTTAAGACCTGAAATCTTTGAAAAAATAGTGGAAAATGTGAAAACCATTTAGTAGCACATCAAAGTACCCTAATGTTTTTAGAATATCTAGAAGGATAATCATCAATGGGAAATTGAATTTATGGTTAGGGACATGGTATTACTCTTCATATATAATGGGAAAAGGCTTCTGTGATTTTAGTTGAAACAAAATCATAGTATGAGGTACGTTATCTCCTATGAGATTATAGACTGGGATGGAGCTGTGGCCTATCGACTAGCACATCCACCTACCATGTCTCATGTACATGATGTATTCCACATATCTCACTTGAGTATGTACATACCAAATCCAACAAGTGTACAAAATTTAGAGGTGGTATAGTTGGAAAATGTTTTCTCTTATGAGAAGTATCCAGTGAAGATCTTGGACCGTACAGAAAATATTCTACCCCAAAAATACTAGTAACTTGGTCAATGTACAACAAAGTGTCTATATGTATGAAGAAGAAACACTTGGTCTAGAAGAGATGATGAAGGAGAATCACCATCAATTTATTTCACCATATTATTTGCAACGAATATTCAAGGGAGATGAATCATAAAAGGGGAAGAATGTAACAACCAATAAATCTATAAATGGAAGTTTCATTATTATAAATATTACATGAATGATAATTTACACAAAATCACATAGTTTACATAATAGAAACAATTTAAATTAATAATGAATATAATATGTGGTACTTATTGTTGTTAAGGATCCTATACAAATATAATGGTTACATGGCCCATGGAATACTAATATAACCCTTATGTGTAGTAATCAAAATAGTAGAATAGTAACTTCATTAATGGAATTATAAATAAAATTTAAGCATGATATAAAATTTAAGATGATAAACATATATCATAGAATATGTAAATATATATTTTAGAAATTAAAATTTTAGAGTTGATATTTTTATAATAAAGAAATGTTTGTATTAAATTTTTTAGTTAATATAATGACATTATAAAAAAATTATTTTCATAATATGTATTTATAAAATATTATTTTTTTCATTACGGTTACAAGATATTTTTATGAGAACTTAATTAATTTCTCAATGTGTCATAAAATTGGTCGTAATTTTAAAATTATTATTTTGAAAGTAAATGTCGAAATTAATTAAAAAATAAATTCCATATTTTAAGAAAATGACTTTATTAAATATGATTTCTTTATTGGATCATAATATTTAAAATAATTTAGGGTTATGTTTCATGGTTTTTATAAAATAGATGATTTTTTTGTGACCAGTAAAATATGATAATTTATGATAAAATCAAAATAAAGGATTTATAGAGTCTTAAATGAAGTATTGATGATATAAGACCATAATATCAATATATACATCATTATAAAAATATTTTTTCAGCTAATGTTTAAACCATTCATAGTAATTAGGAAAACTAATTAACAAATGGATACAATAATTTGGAAACACCCCTCTGCTCCATTATAAATACAACCCCTCACCACCTCTTTGCATTACACCTATTACTCCTTAAAGAAAATAATATTTCCACACCATAATCATCCCATGTATGTTCACCTCTAATAAGGGTTTCTGGTCTCAACAAAATACCACAACACATTCCCCTATGTAGGTTCTCAAGGAGAATAACTCAAGACGTAAAACCGTATTTTGTATTATTTTTATTTTCTTTCAAATTCATTTAATTTATTTTTATCTCATCATTATTCCTTATCAAAATTAAATTATTACTATATAATATTTTGTATAATATAATTTTATTGTGTTTATGGGTGAACCCATCATCATTTATCTTCCCCCCATGTTTTTTTAAAAATGAAAACCTCTTTCATAATATTCAAATTTATATCATTTAATGACATTATTTTTTCAATTTCGATTACTGCATTAACGGTAGTACAAAAAAAAATTTTAAAAATTATGGGTGTATGTATTACATATATTTATCTATATGTAACCATTATATATAAATGAAATTAATTTATGAAACAAAACTAGTTTGTGATGATCGAAAAACATCCAAAATAATATAAACGATTATTAGAAACTCATTCTCCAATGATTCAACCTCACCAAAAATACAAAAATGAATTATATGACTATTTAATGTTATATACATTCATTGATAACATATTAAATAAATTCGTGGTTTGTATTACCATTATACATGAACATTAATACTCATATACAATAAAAGATATCCTGAAAACCATGAAAACGAACACTTCTGAATCATGATATTGAAAACTATTACCCCTTAAAATGTCATAAATGAATATAATAGAATATATAAAATCATGTAATTTTAAAATAGGTTTTATAATTATTAATTGATGAAAACAATTTGGTTATTTATAATATTATGTACAAGTGAATAACACTTTTAAGCCGTAGTTAAGGGATTCATTCATAACTACAGCTTTTTTTCTTCAGGTTCCACGTTCTCTCTATATTCACAAATTAAATTCTTAATAATTATAATATAATATTACTATGTTCTATATTTATAGTTAAAATATATTTCAAGATACAATAATTCTTTCTTTGACTAGTATATACATGTTTTATAAGTTCCCCTTCAAAATTCTTCATGATAAGAATTCTCGATCAACTGAAATGTCTCTATGTCTTACCAATTTTTTATTTTACTATATAATCAGTCTTATAACATCATTATTATTTAAAAATAACACTTTCAATCATGTAAAAACTATCTTCGACATTTTCATGTTTTCTTAAAACAAAAAATTGATTCCATCATTAAATGCTTGTTGGTATATTCAATGAAACATCATTAAATATTTTCATTTCTAATTACTCTTAAATACTAATTTTTACATGTTTTCACTTCATTTCAACAGAACGTATCATGATATATTTCTATTTTAACTTATTGATGTTAATGATTAATTTAAATAAATTATTTCATTGACACTATTATGGTATTCTCTTTTGTTAAACATTTTGATATCATTATGATACCCAATTCCTTCGATGGTAATCCTTATTTATATTTTTTATTACATATATGTGATTATTATTATTTCACACATATTCATGCACATTTTATGATGGGTTCACCTAGATACGATTCCAATTCATTGGGTAGTTTTATTCTCATTAGATGGCATGTTGGGACATGGAGTGAACCATATTCCTCTGTGGGACATTGTCCACCATGTTATATATTCTTGGTAGTTTCCCTTCACTAATTTTTATTCCTTATTATGTTTTTTTTCTACAATTACATGATTCCATAACTATATGTTACCATGTTATAATTATTTATTTTTATTCATGTCCCACACTTTTTATGTCATAATGTTTTTCCTTCTATTCCATGTGTTATGTTTTATTCTTATTATTATTCCCATATAGGTGTTTTGAGTGCATCACTTTGTTAATATATTTCCCTAGTTATCCTATACAGATTTGGGGGATAAATGGAAGGTAGGATCACATTATGGAGATTAAATAAATTATTATTTTATTTTAGTTTCATATTTCTTGTTATGTAGCTAATCGTCCAAAGACATTTTATTTTATGATTCTTGGTTTTATTTGATGGTTAATTTTTCATAAAATCATGTAATAATATGTGAAAAGTCATGGGTTGTTATATGATTTATAATTGATCGTATACATTCCTTAAATAATTTCAATATATCCTTTATCGTATAAAACCTGATGAGATCTTTATGTCATTTGATGTATGGTTAACCATAATTTTTTAATCCAATGATAGCATACATAACTATTAATGTAGTGAATACATATGAGATTCTAAAATATTAATAAATACTTATATGTTTCATAAATATAATAACCTGAATAAAATTGATTAAATAAATTCTATAATTTAATTATATAATCATTATGAACAATTCTAGAATTTTATTTCAACATAATTCATTCCAGTGTGTAATTTTTAACCTATGTTATTAATTTCCATTATCTATTAAAATCGTGCATAATGGATTGTAATGAAACTGTGAATTAACCTTGGAATTACCGTAGGATTTTAAAATGAGGTGCACAATAAGTCTTATTGTCATGTACCAGTTTACATTCGAGTTTGGGATGATGAAACTTTTCATTGTTTTTATTGCATAGAACATTCATTCCAGAACCATGTCCACATTTTGTATTTGGATTGGATGTATTTTTAGGAAGAATGGCATAACATCTAACATAATAAATTATGATGTTCTTTTATACATATATTTAATGTAAACCTCATGGTTATGTTCTCTATTCAATGTTTTATTAAATTTAGATCCCATTATTAATAATAATCCACTTTTTATACCTACTATAGTGATCTGACTGTAGAATCAGAGATCTGTTTCCAACTACCATTAAATTAGCATGATTACGTGAAATTAAATTTTGAAGGATCAAAATGTTTTGTAGCTTTGGTAAACCAAATATATAAATTAGTATTGTATAAAAAATTAATACACTAATTACATCATGATTTTTTTCATTCATGGATAATCAGTTTATTCCATACATTGCACCCTTTCATGTCATTCTTAGTGAATATCTTGGATTCCTAGTGAATGGAAAAAAATAAGCGTGAGATCAAATTCTAAATAATGGTAATTTATATAGAACACAATAATTTATCAATAATAAAAATCAATATGGAAATTAAAATAACTGATCACATATTCTATATAAATAATTGGATATGAAAAAAACAGTAAATAAATATATTTAATTAAAAACACATCCCATATAATCAATATAATGAGACTGAAAGTACACACATATATAATTTTAAAGAAATAATCCCATGTATAATAATAATAAATTAATTAAAATAATAACATTATTTTATTACAAGAATTCATGTTTCCCATGAACATGATACCATTACAGTCAAGATCTAATCTAATGAAATTATAAATCTATAAGTATAATTTAGTCTATTATATATGCATCAAAACTCCAAGTGTTTGTCTCCAACAAATTTTGTCTCATTAGACAAAACATTATTCATGGGAAATATTAAACGATCCCCAACCTATAGTGATTTCTTGAAATAGTCCTCAAACCATATGTTTTTAATTATTCCTTACCAATCCTATATAGATCATGTCTAACAGATTCATCATATGTTGGATAATTGGTTTAAATAAACAACATGCCCTATCAAATATTCGTATTTTGTAAAGAATATATATTTATCAATATTTTCCTAGTTAATCACATCAATATCCATGTAAACACTATATTTTAAAATTATATTCTGTTTATGACATAAACATATCACAGCTAAATGGTATTGATATTTAGCGGATATTAAATGTTCAATGATCATAGTAAATTTAATATGTCAAGGGGATTAAATAAAATAAAGTCATTTAATTTAATTACTATCCTTTGTCAAACCAATAATAAAACATACAATGGATGAATACAGATGGTATCAATAATAAATATCCCATATGATGTGAAAATAAATTTTTACTTCAATTGTTAAATTTAAATACTATGGAAATATTTTTTAACCACATAGTATAAGAAAATAACCTTTTTATTTTCAAAAAAAAATTAAAATACTTTTCATATAAATTAATTTTTTTTTTAAAATATTAATGAATCATAATTTTCAACATCCAATATAGGATTAATATGTATGATGGTGGGTAAATCCATACTTGTCATACATTGTAAAAAGAACATTTATTTTTATGGTAAATAGCTAGAAACATTACATGTTCATAATGTGATAAGAATATTTCTTTTAAAAATTTGGTAATATAAAAAAAGTGTTATTAATTACTCAATAATTTATTTTGGTAATGGTAATTTTTTTCTGAAAAACATATTACAAAATATGCATTTTATATGAAAACATGTTTAATGACTAAACAGATAAATGGATTATATTTTTTTAAAAAAAATTCTAAAACATTTTGATTACCAAAGAGTATAAAAAGGTATAAATACTTGAAAAAGATAAGTAATAAACAGAGATATTATAAAATTAATTTTTTTTGAACAATGGTCATATAATTTCCTTGAAGATAAATTTAAATGTAACCAATCACAAATAATTTGGGATTTTGAAGTAAGCACATGAAAAGAAAATACATTTGATGTGGAACTCAAACAACGAATATTTTATGTGTTTGTAAAATTTAAACCCACATAATAAAGTGTAAATATAAAAATATATATTAAAAATTGTCCACATTCATAATTAAAATATTATCAATGAAATTTATGTAATATGACCAGAATTAATGAAATGTTTTTATGAAATTATTTTCCAATTGGTAATGAAAAGTTTAAATCCATATACATGAAATCATTAAATTGGAAACTAAAGATTTCAAGAGGTATTAATGATTCATGATTTAAAAATTTATATATGGATTTATGTACACTATACAGAAGATATTATTTTCACAAAAATAATGTATGTCTCAATTAATAGAAACTGAAATGAAGTCCTTTAAAGCATAGTAACATTTGAATGAAAAGCCCCGTGAAATAGATAACTTGAAATGAAACATTATTCAGAATTAAGATAAAATAATTAATGATATAATATATAAAAAGTGTCCTTTTATACACCTCCCAAAATAAGTAAGTCGTAAAAACGATATTTGGATCACAGAATAAAAAGTGAGACATGAATCCCATACCTTGTGTTTTGTTTGTGTCAATGCCCTTTAACATCTTGTATAATTATTATAAACATGTAAAAAGATATACCAAAACAATAATAATATTTATAATTTTATCTATTTTCTTCTTATATATCTTATTACCCATTTGTTAATAATAAAATATTATTTTCACTATTTATGTTGTTAATTTTCTAGTTTGTCAGGTATGTTTTACCTAGTTAATTGTTGTTTATATTATTTATATAAAGACCAAATCATAATAAAATTTTAAACATGATATAAATATAATATATATTCAATTTATATTTATTTATAATAATCCTATATTTTTTGATATTGGAAATGAAATTCAACATTCATTGAGATGGTATGCCATACATGAGGATTAATGTTATGTTCATTTCATTGTAATATATAATGAATGAATGATAAATGATATATATATATATATATTTGTCTGTGTGTTATAATTCCAAAATAATATTTATGTATTTAGTCCACATAGCTTTATTAAATCCCTCATTTATACATTCCTTGGTTAGTGTGAATGAATCAATTCACATTGATGTGGTAGTAGACCACACTTCCACCAACGGTGTTATCACATTTATTGAAAAAGAAAAAAAGGAAGTTATGAGTAATATAATAATTATAGATGAATAAATATATTATAAATATCATATATAACATATATAAAAATAATTTCATTCATATTTCACAACCATGAAAGGTATTAAATGAAAAATTAACATCTTTATTTTGTGTGGGGGTAGTTCGTCATACACAAAAACAATAAGTCAATTTTCCCCTTAGATGGAATTATGTTTAATTATAGGTAAATCCAATTGAATAAGAAATATAATTATATATAGGATACTAATTTTATTATATAATCAGGATTAAAAATTAATGGAATTGGTGGAGAAATAAATTAAAGAAAAGTGATCCTTGGAAAATGTTACCTCTGAATCGGGTAACTCCTTTTGGTTTTCACAAAAGGGATTAAATAGTTTTATTTATGAAAATATTGAATATCATATTATTAGTAGAAGTATTTTTTGAGTTTTTTCAATCAAAAATATGAAAATAAAATTGCAATGAAATGTCTGAGTAAGTGGGAGGGGTGAGTGCATTTTTATAGGGGAGGAGTGAAATTATTTTAAATTTTTACAAAATTGAATTTCACCCTCGTTTTTCCTTTGAATAGAGGATCCAATAATGGAATTAATTTGAAAAAATGGATTTTATTGTCTAAATATATTCATAAAATTTATTTTTGAATATTTCAATTTCATTTTGGCCCTTCAGCTTATAGGTAAGTACTATGTTAGGATATATTTTTCTTAATAACTATAATTAATTTTAGTTAATTTCACTTATCATATTGGTAAAAAAACAAGTTGAATATATTAGAAATTATAAATTAAACTAATTCAAAATACGAGATATATTGTTTTTTAATTAAAATCATAGGTGTTTCAGTAATTAAATTATTTTTAATCCCACAAACGGGATGACAAAGATAGGTTTTAAGTTAAATGTTTATTATTTCATTTTATATTCAATTTAATATTGGAATTTATTCCATTGCCCAAAATTTGATTAATTTTTTAATTAATTTCATAATTTTACTTTGAAACTAATTAAAAATATAATTAAACCTTATATTTAAATATGGAAAAACATTAGTTGTGAATTAAAATTAAGTATTATTCATTATTCATTAAAACATAAATCCTTATCGAAAAATACCCAATAATCTCACAATGTTAATTGTTATTTTAAACATTCCAAAATGAAGTTTATGTTGATATCTAAAATTCTATTAGTGACAAAATTTTTATTTAAAAAACATTATCCATTGAAAGGTTGTAAGTTTTCCTTTTTAGTAAAATATCATTTTCCAGCATAAGACAAGAATTATTAAATTATTTTTCCATTAAAATCTATTGCATTAATATAAAAATAAATTTATTTAAATTATTAAATACAAATATCATTATTATTATTAAATAATTGTATTGACATACTTTGTTAGGATAAAATATGTTTCTGAGCATACATACATTTCCTTTATATTCAATTTCTTATAATATTCATTTATAACTAATGGATATCCAAAAAAGATATTTTATATTTTTATACACTATATATAATCATAAGATTGTTAATAATATTCAAAAACACCAATCTAATGACTTGGTTATTAATTAATATATTAAATTAAAATTTTCTGTTAACATTCTGTTGTTTGATAAAACTCTGTCTTGCATGTAACGCAAGTCCACAAAGATAGTCTCTGTTGCATGAGACATAAGATAATTTTTTTATGGTGTGTCTTCCAAGATATATCATATATTTATTTTATTTAAAATATTATAAATATTATATTGTATTGGGATATTACATTCCCTTATGTGCTTGGTGTTGTGTTTCATACATGTTATTGAATACAATGTTCTTACATTGAGATTTCAACCTGATATAAATTCCCTCCATTTATAAAACAAATTTTTTTTACCAAATATTGTTAATGAAGCATTTTCCTTATCATCATCTTTCTCAAATTGGACTGAATAATATAATTTAGAAACAACTTATATATATAAATATTGACATCTTTATCAGGATTCTCAACACAATTGGACTCCCATATTTAGAAGAAAACAATATTATTTTGTAAATACCCGTAAAATTCAAGGGAAATTTTTTTTCTTAATTTTCATTGGGATTTTACAAGAACGCAGTTTATGATGGCACCTGATTCTGAGGCCTGGTGTGCCCAAAATCATTTTCCCAAGATTAGCTCAGGTACATTCAGTGAATTAATGAGTGGGATTTCCTAAATTTGGAACTGGTGCTCGGAATTGAAATTTGAGGACACTAATGGAATCGCAGCACTGGTAATTGCTTAGGAACACCTTTCTTGGAGTTGCGTATTCTCGGGTGTGGTAATTAACTTTTTTTTTGGTTAAGTTAAGAATAAAATAAAATGGTGCAACCAATTTTATTTTTATTTAAAGTAGTTTAACCTAAGCTAAGTGGTTGGAGTTGGACCCACTATATCCTACTCCACTAGGTATGATATTTGTGGGGTGGGGTCCACACGAGCCCCAAGTATTCAACTTCCTCAAACTCCCTCTTTTAATTAGGTAACGCACCCGCACCCCCATTAATTGAAAAGTCAACTCATTAATTGATTAACTTATTTAATGTAATTAATTCATGAATTCAATTCGAATTTCAAATTTAAAGTTGGCTTGTGTGTTAATTAAATAAGACAAGGTATTATTTCATTAGGTTGTTGTTTGGCTGTGCCAGAAGATTTTTGGGAGAGGATTTTCTCTAACTCTTGAAGAACATCTTCTTCCTCGTCGAAGAATGTGAAGAACACCGAGACTTCGACGAAGATCTCTGTCACCGAAAAGGGGAGTTCTTCGTACCTTCTTATTCCCTCTCCGCATCTTGTGAGAGATTCCATCCTCGGAGATCGACGACGTGACGCCGATGATTCCCTTCTTCGTGACGCCGACGATCCTCCTTCCACGACGTACCTTTCCACAATAAACCTCATTCGACGACAACAACTGAGGTATGGGTTAATTGTTTTGTGGTCATGAATACTTTTGTCGTCGTTCAACGTTTTCAAATTGGGACACATGTTATCACAATAACGGGAGGAGGTCGGACCGCACGAACAAGGATGACCCTTCTCCCCCCTTGATTATTTGAATTTTTTGCGGCACGAGAAAAGACAGCGCGGTACAGATGCATCACGTGGAAATAATTAAGGTTGGTCGAAGAAGATTTGGGCCATTACGCCACGCCGTTGAAGTCGAAAAAAGACGTGGCGCCATTCCGGAGAACCTCAATGAGGCCGCAGCTGGAGTGGGGCTGCAGTGTAGTGGTGCGGTGCCATCGCGTCGTGCCGATCGGCCAAGGCCGCGGCCTATGGCCGCAGTGGTGCGAGAAGCAGTGGCCGGAACCGACGGCCGCTGGAGTAGGAGGGCGGGACGGCGGTAGTCCCCCGATGGCAGCAACCGGCCGGCCGGAGCGGGCTGAACCTTTCCAGGGTAGACTGGGGATTTTTAACCCCCAGGCCGGGCCACGCCCTAATGGGCCGGACCCGGATCCTATTAGAGTCGACTCGGTGTTGGGGGGGTATCGGGCTAGGTCGGACCGGGCCCGAACCCCCTATTTCCAGACAGATCTCTTCAAACAGCCATAACATGGGATACGTACCTCCGATTGACACACCATTAGCTATGATTAGATCCTTGGATTGAGACAGTTATTTTGGTATATTAAACTCAGTGTTTTGGAGAACGTGGGATACGACCGGGTTGATTCGAACTCGAAACCAACCGGGCCCTCAAAGCGGAAATGCTTATAACTTGAGCTCCAGACGTCTGATTGACGTGCCGTCGACTTTGTTGGATTCCTCATAGTGAGACGGAACTTTTGTCTTACTCCGCTCGATGTTTGGACACAGTTGGAGTATGTCCAGGTTTGTTTTGACTAAAAAACCAACTGGGCCCCTAGGACGAAAAGGCCAATAACTCTCAGTCCGAGCGTCCGATTCACGCGCCGTCTATCACGTTGAATTAATTTTGATGATACAAAACTTTTGGATACATCAAATCTGTACTTCTTGTTAGTTGATGTATCAGGCCCTCGGCTCGTGGACCATACCCTCCCGAAACGAGCTTGTTGTGTGCGGGAACCCTAGAGCTGGCTGCGATTGTGACGACGATGAAGACTGCATGGGAATCATCTGTGGGATCGATAGGGAAAACTACATCACTCAGTGATACTATGTGGATAAGTTCATATCGATCCTATGTGGATCAGATCATGTGTGGATCAACGCTCAGCGATCCTGTGTGAGCCAGCGCATACCGATCATGTGTGGGTCAGATCCTATGTGGGTCATTGCGGGGGTTAGTACCTATCGATCCTGTGTGGGTCATTGTGAGGGTTAGTACCTATCGATCCTATGTGGGTACGACAACTTAGATGAATTAGTGGCTATACCTGATCATCTATATTGTCTTATGAAGAAGTATTTCGGTGTGAGATGAGTCTTGACATTCGATCTTTATCTTCGATAAGATTGACTTGATATCCTGTGTGGATTACGTTATGCTTTCTTGTGTGAGCTGAGTCCTAACTTTAAATCTTTATCTTCGATAAGATTGACTTGATATCCTGTGTGGATTATGTTATGCTTTCCTATGTTGACCGGGTTGTACTTGGGATTGGATGTTGGAGCTGAACTAGAATTGATGACTTAGGTATTTGTATGGGAATATACCTAAGTAGTGACGAATGTTACATGGTGATCGTATCTTTCAATTGTAGATTATCCTTTGTGGATTCTGGGAGACCTTCGGGGGTCTCGGGGTCCCTACTGAGTAGCGTATACTCACCCATGCACAGGTTATTCCCGCACGATGTTGTATTGGATGCAGACGATGGACAGCACTGATCGTGGTTGAGGCTTGTAGAGCGAGTCGGTACCTGGAGGAGGACCAACGGGCGGGACGTACACGGAGCAGATGGATGGACCCATGGAGCTGTGGAGACTATCTGTATCCACCCATTAAGTGGGACTTCTAGTGGGCGACTCGACGTTGCAGCTTTACATTTAGTTTATGCAATTTGTTTTCAGTTGTACTTTACTTTCAGTTTGTGTTTGTATTTTTGACCAATTACTTTTCCGCACCTACTTTTGTACCCAGTTTTACTTATTTTTTACTTCTGCTTGCTTACTCAGTGGTGTTTGTATACTTCAAAAAGGCAATGCCTTCCCTTTTTTGTCGGGATTTACACCTTGGTGCTAGTCGCCAGCCCCTGGCCTATGGGAGGCGGGCTTGGGGTAGTCATGGCATGAGCCCCGAGGACGGGTCATGAAAAATTGGTATCAGAGGAGTTTGGTTCTACCAAATAACATAGGACTCTGATCTTTTTCTATATGAAGCAATAATGTTAAGAGTGTTCAGTGTGGTGATCAGTCTAGGGAGTCCAGTATTGGTGCGGCGGCCGATGTATTCGTACACTAGGACCTTGACTTCTAATATCCGACTTAATGCACAAAAACATTTATTGCATGTGTGTTTCATTATTTCTTTGTGATTACTTTGTGTCAGATCACCAGGTATATTATCTTGACCGTGGCGCACCTGTCACATTTCAGGATGGCCCCACGATGGCAGACTTCTAGGGTTCTGTGTTTTGTACGTGATGACAGCCCACTGAGCGACGAGGCCTCGGTGCATGGCCTTATTACTGCGGAGGAACCGGCGGTACCACTACCCGGCGAGCCACCGATGCTACCAGCCCCAGCCATTGAGAGTGCATGTCACCTTGGTGCACTGCACAAGTTTCTGTGTCATAGACCGCCCAAGTTCTGCAGGGAGACAGATCCTCAGGATGTTGAGGATTGGCTATAGGCGGTTTTGCGTGTTTTTAGGTTAGTGGGTACACCAGCTGACCTCATGGTGATCCTCATAGCGAGCCTCATGGACGTGGAATCAAGAAGATGGTGGAGCATGATGCTCCAGGTGCACAATGAGGCATCACTCCTCTAAACAGACATTGAGAGCCTCTTCCGCTCAAAGTTCTTCCCAGCCACCTTTCGCACAGTGCGCATCCAGGATGTTCTACAACTCTGGCAGGGTAGCTTGATGGTCGCCCAGTACTCGGTGAGATTTACCGATCTCTCGCGCTATTCGACAGACATGTTATGGGACCCATTCTGACACAGGCAGGGGAACTGCAGCGATCCCTTCACATCTAGAGCTTTCTTGCTGAGCCTACATCAGCAGCGAGACCTACCGCAGGGTGGCACGTAGCAGAGTCTTCTGCATCTGGCAGTGGACGGATGACACATGGGTCTATGCGAACCAGACCCTGAGGAAGACGACATCAAGACACTGACTCAAAGGTTCGGGGCACACAGCGTAGAGCCAGTCTTACGAGAGGCAGACAGTGCTACGCATTCGGCGGGCAGGGCCACATGGCTCATGACTGCCCGACCCGCAATGCGAAGGAGAAGCAGACAGTTGAGGGACCACCCAGGACGAGGAAGAGGGTCGACCGTGGCAGTCCGCAGGGAGCAGGTTCATGAGGAAGATGAGCTGGACGAGCAGCAGGTGGTGGGTGACGCTTTGAGGCTCTACCACCACCACCACCACCACCAGAAGGTCCACCCCGACCATAGGGAGATGGCAGGAAAAGACAGGCACAGCTTTAGGCAGCAGAGGCCTATGACCACGGCACACCCGAGATGATTTGAGGTACTATCTATGTCTACTCCACCCTTGATGCAGTTCTTATTGAAATAGGAGCGAGTCCTTCTTCCATTTCTACTACCCTTGTTCAGAGCTTAGAGATTCCAACGGAGCCGTTGGCTCGATCCTTATGTCCAGAGACACCTACGGGAGCAGACTCGACTATTACGCACTTGTGCCGGTAGTGTGACATTACTCTAGGAGGCGATAGCTTCGGTTGGGATATTCTTGTAGAGGCGTCGAGGCCTTATGACGTCATCCTGGGCATGGATTGGTTATCTAGAGTCCATGCTCAGATCGACTACATTAGGCGCAAGGTGCGATGTGTTCGATCTGATGGGAGTAGGTTCACCTTCACCGGTTAGAAGGGATGATTTGCAATGCAGTATGGACTCACGTAGATGAGAGGAAAAACCATCACTCATCAGTTGGCTACCCTCATCCTAGGATCAGTTGACGTGTGGAGTATGAGCTTACCTACTGTGGTAGATCAGTATGCAAACATTTTTTCCGACAACATTCAGGACTACCTCCTCGCAGAGAGGTAGAATTTTATGCCTACCTATACCCCTGGACAGCCCCGATATCCACCCCAGAATATCGGATGGCTCCCGTCGAGATTTGAGAGCTACGGGTACAGTTGGAGGACTTGCAGGGCAAGGGGTTCATTTGACCCAGTGTTTCACCCTAGGCTTCCCCGATTTTATTCGCCAAGAAGGCGGACAGGAGCTTGAGACTGTGTGTTTATTACCGTTATCTGAACCAGGGGACCATGAGTAACAAGTATCAGCTACCGAGGATTGAAGACCTCTTCGATCAACTCATGGGAGCAATGTGGTTCTCGAAGATAGACCTCAGGTCAGGCTATCATTAGCTCGGAGTTCGGGACAAGGATGTGCAAAAGACGGCTTTCAGATGTCGTTATGGACACTATGAGTTCTTGGTTATTCCATTGTGCATATCAAATTCTCAATAAGTGTTCATGTGAATCATGAATAGGATCTTTCAGCCTTACCTCGATCGATTTGTCGTAGTCTTCATCGACGACTGAGGAGGAGCATGCCTACCAATTATGGGTTGTAATGGACACACTCCGAGAGAACCTTCTTTATGGTAATCTCTCGATGTGTCAGTTC
This sequence comes from Viscum album, assembly GCA_963277665.1. Classification (NCBI taxonomy): domain Eukaryota; kingdom Viridiplantae; phylum Streptophyta; class Magnoliopsida; order Santalales; family Viscaceae; genus Viscum; species Viscum album. The sequence goes on from OY728136.1 coordinate 1,884,782,006, forward strand.
TAGATACGTGAGGTCCACTTCTTGGGACATGTCATCTCTGAGGCGGGAGTTGCGGTGGATCCTCCGTAGATTGAGGCAGTGCTAGCTTGGGATCCACCCAAGTGCGTGACGAAGGTGTGTAGTTTCTTGGGACTAGCTAGGTACTACCAGAGATTTGTGCCAGACTTCTCCAGAGTTGAGGCACTACTTTTAGCTTTGAGGAATAAGGGGAAACACTTCGTGTGGTTAGAAATATGTCAGCAGAGCTTCCAGAAGCTGAGAAAGAGATTGACCAACGCACCTATCTTGAGGATACCGGAGGAGGGAGTAGGCTATGTAGTTTACTACGATGCATCAGGGACCGGACTCTGATGTGTCCTGATGCAGGAGTGGGAAGTGATCGCCTATAGATCATGTCATTTGAGGCAGCATGAGCAGAACTATGATACCCATGACCTGGAGTTAGCAGTAGTGGTCATCACTTTGAAGATTTGGCGACACTATCTGATGATCGAGTGCATTACCGTCTATTCTGACCACAAGAGTTTCAGGTACATCTTCTCACAGAAGGACCTGAACCTAATATAGTGTCGGTGTCTTGAGTTCCTCGAAGAATATGACTTTGAGATAGTCTATAATCATGAAAAGGGGAATGTAGTAGCCGATGCTCTCAACAGGAGGACGGTCATTCAGCTACTTGGGGAGGCGACAGAGGAGCTAGGTGCTTTGCGGATATCATTCATGGATATTGATGGAGTAGCCTTTCTAAAATCACTCACAGTCACTCCTCCACTTCTTCAGTTGTTCAGAGAGGCACAGCATGGGAATGTTGACTGTGAGACATGGAGTTCACAAATATCCTCAGAACAGACACCTGATGGATTCTCTATGGGAGTAGATCACGTCATCCTTTTTCAGATGATGTACCATGGTACCAGTTTCTTTACATGAGGAGGTGATGAGGGAGTTCCACACTTCCCCTATAGAGGTACATCTAAGGGTGGTGAAGATGTAACAGAACCTCAGACGATAGCACTAGTGGCCGGGTATGAAGAAGGATGCGGCAGCGTTCGTTTTTCGATGCCTCACCTGCCAGCAGGTGAAGGTGGAGAACCAGGTACCAGCAGGCTTGGTAAAACCCATGGAGGTCCCGAAGTGGAAGTTGGATGGGATATCTATGGATTTCGTGACTGAACTTCCACGCACTTCCAGAGGTCATGATTTGGGTGATTGTCAACCGACTCACCATGTCGGCTCACTTCTTACCCATCAGAGAGTAGGGATCAATGGAGAGCTTGGGACGCCTCTATGTTCAAGAGATCGTATGTCTTCATGGTGTTCTATCATCTATCGTCTCCGATCGAGATGCTCGCTTTACTTCCCGACTTTGGAAGGGGTTGCATGAGGCATTTGGGACATAGCTTCGTCTGAGAACCGCCTTTCACCCTTAGATGGATGGTCAGACGGAGAGGACCATTCAGACTCTCGAGGACATGCTCTTTGGATGTGTCCTCAACTTTGATCATAGTTGGGGGGACCACCTACCCTTGGTGTAGTTCGCGTACAACAACAGCTACCACTCCACCAACGGGATGGCACCATACGAGGCGTTGTACGACCGACCTTGCAGATCACAGTTGTGCTGGACAGACCCTAGGGAGTCAGCACTTTTGGGACTGAAGATGGTCCAGGCCACGACAGAGAAGGTCCAGGTCATCCAGGAGTGGATGAGGACAGCTCTGAGATGGCAGAAGTCTTATGCTGACAGGAGGCGGATACCACTAGAGTTCGAGGATGGTGACCACGTCTTCTTACGGGTCTCACCTCGACATGGATTACGAAGATTTGGCTGAGGTGACAAGTTTTTTCCACGCATCGTTAGACCATTCCAAGTCCTCAACAGGATTTGTGAGGTGGCTTATCGCCTGCCTCTACCATCTCAATTGCACCGAGTGCACGACGTCTTACACGTATCTTAGATGAGGAGATACGTGCATGACCCGACGCATATCATTGACCATGGTGAGCTAGACATTGATGATGGGGAGACTTTTGTGGAGGTCTTAGTGGAGATCGAGGATCAACATGAGAAGGTCCTACGTGGACGGTCGATCCCTCTAGTGCACATAGGATGGAAGTACGAGAACCTCCAGGAGAGCACTTGGGAACGGGAGGCTCAGATGCGTGCACAGTACCCACATTTGTTTCCCTAGTTTATGGTGTATCTTCACGGGGATGTAAATCCCTGAGGTGGGAATAATGTAAAGACCAATAAAATTAAAGGGAAATTTTTTTCTAGATTTTCTTTGGGATTTTACAAGAACACAGTTTCTGACAGCACCTGATTCCAAGGCCCGGTGTGCCCGAAATCATTTTCCGAAGATTAGCTCGGGTACGTTCAGTGAATGAACGAGCGGGATTTCCTAACTTTTGAATCGGTGCTCGGAATCGAAATCTGAGGACACTGATCGAATTGTATCACCAGTAATTCTTTAGGAAAACCTTTTCTGGAATTGACTTTTCTCGGGTGTGGTAATTAACTTTTTTTTTGGTTAAGTGAAGAATAAAATAAAATGGTGCAACCAATTTTATATTTATTTAAAGTAGTTTAACCTAGGCTAAGTGGTTGAAGTGGGACCCACTATATCCTAATCCACTAGGTATGATATTTATGGGTTGGGGCCACATGAGCCCCACCTATTCAACTTCCTCAAACACCCACTTTTAATTAGGTAACGCACCCACTCCCCCATTAATTGAAAAGTCAACTCATTAATTGATTAACTTATTCAATGTAATTAATTCTTGAATTTAATTCGAATTTCAAATTTTAGGTTGTCTTGTGTGTTAATTAAATAAGACAAGGTCTTATTTCATTAAGTTATTGTTTGGTTGTGTGAGAGGATTTTTGGGAGAGGATTTCCTCTAACACTTGAAGAACATCTTCTTCCTCATCGAAGAACGTGAAGAACATCGAGACTTTGACGAAGAAATATGTCACGGCAAAGGGGAGTTTGTTGTACCATCTTCTAACCTCTCCACAGACTGTGAGAGACTCCATCCTCATAGATCGAAAACGTGACACCGATGATTCCCTTATCCGCGACGTCAACGATCCTCCTTCTGCGACGTCCCTTTCCGCGACATTCCTCGTTCGATGACAATGCTTGAGGTAGGGTTTAATTGTTTTGTGTTCATGAATACTTTCGTCACCGTTCAACATTTTCAAATTTGGACGCATGTTATCAAAATAACGGGAGGAGTTCGGATCGCATGAACATAACCGACCCTCCTCCCCCCTTTATTATTTGAATTTGTTGTGGCACGAGAAAAGGCTGTGTGGTACCAATGCATCATGTCGAAATAATTAAGGTTGGGCAAAGAAGCGCGGTGTAGTGGCGCCCTGCCGTTAAAGTCGTACAAAGCCGTGGCGCCGTTGCGCCGCGGTGGAGAACCTCGAAGAGGCCGAGGCTGGAGCGGGTTCGCTGCGGAGGGGCGCGGCGCCGTCGCGCCGCACCGATCGGAAAAGGCCATGGCATATGGCCGCGGTGGTGCGGGAAGCAGCAGCCAGAACCACCGGCCACCAGAGCAGGAGGGCGGGACCGTGATGGTCCCGCGGCGGCAGAAACCTGCTGGACAGAGCGGGCTGACAGTTTCAAGGTGAGAACGGGGGTTTGTTACCCCCAACTATATATGAAGAGCGGCCCCCTTGTGGGGGGCGCGACTTTTCAATTAGGGGGCAGCGTGCCCCCCTCTTCCGCCCAGCTCGGCCAGCCGAACTGGCCACGCGGGCCGCCTGAGCCCGCCCATTCCAGGCCGGGCCTCGCCCCCCCGGGCTGGGCCTTGCCATAATAGGCCAGACCATGTTCAGGTCGACCTGGGGGGTGGGGGGGTTCGGGCCGGGTCGGACTGGGACGGAACCCCCTATTTCCGGGAATATCCGTTCAAACGGCCATAACTTGGGGTACAGAACTCCGATCGATGAACTGTCAGTTACGATGCGATCCTTGGATTGATATGGTCGTTTTAGCATATTACACTCAAGGTTTCGGAGAACATGGGGTACGGTTGGGTTGATTCGATCTCGAAACCAACCGGGCCCTCGGAGCGGAAACACTTATAACTTGAGTTCTGAACATCTGATTGATGTGCCATCGACATTATTGCATTCCTCTTCATGAGACGGACATTTTGGATTACTCTGCTTGATGTTTGAATATAGTTGGTGCACGGCCGGTTTGGTTTTGACTTAAAAACCATCCGAGCCCCTAGGACGAAAAAGCCAATATTTCTTAGACTGGGCATCCGATTGGCGTGCTGTCTGTCACGTTGAGTTATTTTTGACAATACAAAACTTTGGGATACATCAACTCCGGAATTCATTTCAGTTGATGTATCAGCCCCTCGGCTCGTGGAGCGGACCCTCTCGAAACGAGATTGCTGTGTGCGGGAACCCTAGAGCTGGCTGCGACTGCGACCACGATGAAGACTGCATGGGAATCCTCCGTGGGTTCAACAGCGATGACTACAACACTCAGCGATCTTGTGTGGATCAGTGCCTACCGATCCTGTGTGGATCAGATCCTTTGTCGGTCAGCGCTCAGTGGTCCTGTGTGGGCCAGCGCATACCGATCCTGTGTGGGTCAGATCATATGTGGGTCATTGCGGGGGTTAGTACCTATCGATCCTGTGTGGGTCATTGCGGGGGTTAGTACCTATGGATCCTATGTGAGTCCGGAATCATAGATGAATCAGTGGCAACATTTAATCATCTCTATTGTCTTACGAAGAACTATTCTTGTGTGATCTGAGTCTTTACATTCAATGTTTATATTCGATAAGATTAACTTGATATCCTATATGGATTATGCTATGCTTTCCTGTGTGAGCTGAGTCTTGACTTTCAATCTTTATCATCGATAATATTGACATGATATCCTATGTGGATTACATTATGCTTTCCTGTGTGAACTGGGTTATACTTGGGCTCGGATGTTTGAGCTGAATAGGAATTGATGACTTAGTTATATGTATGGGCATATACCTAAGTAGTGACGAATGTTACTTCGTGATTGTATCTTTCCTTTTGGATTATCCTTTGTGGATTATGGGAGACCTTTGAGGGTATCGGGGTCCCTACTATGTAGCATATACTCACCCATGCACGTTCTATGCCCACACTACGTTGTGTTGGATGCAGATGACGGACATCGCTGATCGTGGTTGAGGCATGCGGAGTGATTCGGTACCTAGAGGTGGACCACTGGGCGGGACGTACACGGAGCAGACAGCTGGACCCATGGAGTTGTGGAGACTATCTGTACCACCATTCTGTTGGGACTTCTAGTGGGCGACTCGACATTGCGGCTTTACTTTCAGTTGTTGTACTTTCTTTTCAATTGTACTTTACTTCTTGTTTGGGTTTGTATTCTGGCCCACTTACTTTTCTGCACCTACTTTTGTACCCAGTTTTAAATAGTGTTTACATCTTCTTGCTTACTATGTGGTGTTTGATTACACTAAAGAGGCAATGCCTTCCCCTTTTTGTCGGGATTTACACCCTAGTGTTAGTCGCCAGCCCTTGGCCTATGAGAGGCCGGCTTGGGGTAGTCACAACACAAACCCCGAGGATGGGTCGTGACATATTTAGTGTTGAATTGTTCATTTAAAATGATGATATATCTATAATCTATTCCCTGAATAGAAACCACATTGAATAATCCCCTTTGGTTTCAATCACAACTAATACTAAAACTGGTGAACAGACATATTTAAAAATTATCATACATGATGCTTTTAATAGTGCAATTAATTGGGAGTGAAAAGTCTAAAGACCTGATGTGGGACGCAAATTTACCCATCTATATATAGGAACTAAGAGTGATATTTAATCTTTTAGAATATAACTAATGGTTGAGATTGAAAACTGTTCTAATTTGACGGTTGAGATTCATCTAATCAAAGTTTTTAAATATTTATTTTTATATATTGATGTTTTAATACTTTTATTATACTAATTTTCAATTGGATTACAAAATAATATATTTTTAAAATAAAATAATGTTTTTATAAAAAAATTTATAAAAAACATATGTAAACTAAAGTAATGAAATATTGAAAAAACTAAAAAAAATATAATATTACCATTCATATTGGAAAGATCTATGAGTATAAATATCTTATTATTATTGATTTTTTAAATATATTATGAAAGTGTTCAAATAAAATTTTATTATGATATTACATTTCAAAAAAAAAATGATAGTTCATAGATAAAAATTAATTTAATAGATTCATAATCAGAAAAAATTCTAACAAAATAGAAGTCTCTAAATATAATAAAACATTCTGAGTGTTGAATGAAATTTGAGAATTCTCCCTCCAATTTTTTTTCCAGTTATATGAGTTTGTAATAACCATTATTATTAAAATTTTAGAAAAGTTAAAATTTTAGAAAACTAATAGTTTTAATAAAAAATAAAAGATTGAAAAAAATGGACCCCTTATTTAATTATGTATGTTAATGTTATGGGATTCGTACATTATAAGTATATATGAATGGTCAATTAACATTGATAATTCCTAGATTCTATATTAAATAATAATATCTATCAAAACTAAGTGGGTTTTGTAAAAATATCAATAATGTGTTATTTCATTCAATGAATTTTAATATTATATCTCATTTAAATGTGTGATCCCAAAGTAAATGGTGTCTTATATCAATGTGTTTAGTATATGACTGGTCTGATTGGATACTTAAATAAGTAAATATTTTATTATAAAAAAGTATTATAGTTTTAGTAAAACTAATTCCATAGTTTGTGAGTGTGTGTTCTACCCACAAAAGTTGCGATCAACAACATCCAGCTGCCACATATTTGGCCTTGGAAGTGGAAACTTGTAAATAATGTTGTTTCAAAAAATACCATGAAACTAAAGAATATAAAAATAAATCAAAAGGTAAAAATGTAATTTTCTTTTTTATTATACATGAACTAAAGGTGTCATATGAAAAAAATTCAATTCAATAAAAATTTAGAAGAATAAAAATGGAATAATTTCGTAGTTCTTTTATGATAAAGAAAAATTATTTTTACATATTTTAAATTGGAATATTTTTTATTGGATCGATATCTTATACACATGAATATTAAGAACATTAAACACATATAATAAGATGTTTATTAATGTTATATTACGATCATAACACTATAAATATTCATATTAACATACTTTATTGACACATAAATATATAATGTTTTTTCAATACCAATAACAGTTCTAATAATAATGTATTTTGGTATAAAAATTTATTATGAACATAATTCATATACTTCTGTTGATATATAAAAGACAGTTTACATTTTTGTAAAGCTTCAAAATAAAGGAAACTTATTAAATCACATATCGTACTAATTTCAATCTCAGAATTCATAATATCTCCAAAATCATATTTTAATGATTATTGAGTTGAACCAAATATAAGGTCATAAACATAATTGTTTAGAATCATAATATTTTTATAGCCTTATTTTATAGAATATTTTTTAACTGCAACACCCTTAACAAATTTTTATGTATTTAAAATCCAGTTAACCTATCATATAATGATGTAGGGGCGTGTTTAATTTCTATTTATTATTTTGTATGTTTATAGAATTGTTTTGGATGTTATGTATTTTCAATCATATGTATTTCAACATAAAATTAATCATTAACATATCGGTTAATAAAATCACACGTTACATCAATTTTGAATTGTTTCAAATTAATGAATACATCAAAGGTTAGATGTATTCAAGTATCTAAAATTCCATATATATAAGAATACGTTACATTTGAAGATATTACCTCTTATTTATTATAAACCTTAATAATAAGTAATTATTCATATATATCCATTATTCCATTTTCATCAAAAGAGTTCAAAAAATCCATTTTACACTAATTATATAAGATTATTTAGGCTATTAATCTAGAGTTCAGATATTATTCCTCTAAAATTCATTGATATAATCATTCAATTCCTAAATACAATCATCATCACATAAAACCTATTAAATATTCTTCTGCTAAAATTAGGATAAGAAATTTAGATGTTTAATTTCATTTAAAAATGTACTTCTAGAACTAACTGGTTGATCTACATCATCAATGTTACCTTTATTGTTATTATTTCAATGAAACATTTAACATCACTGGTTTTTCAAATTATTTTCATAAAAAAATGTGTATAAAATATGACTAAAGAATAACATCAAAAAAATATTCTGGATTTATTTAATAATGAGGATAACTTCCTTAAAAACATAAAAAAATTAAAAAATAACATATGAGAATGTTGTTTGAGGTTGTATGAAAACATATGGACCTGTTTCACAAAACATGACATGTAATGATTACTCAATAGTAACAGTTTTTTATTAAAAAATCTATAAACCTTATATGTTGTGGAATAACCTAAAAATATTCACTCAGTAGATTTTTGTGAAATCTTATTTAGATTATCTTTTGTATATATAATGAATACTTTGCAACCAAATATATTGAATAAGAACATTTCATTTTCTTCTCATCCATAACACATAAGTTGATTCATTAAGAAATTTTATAATTAAAAAACTATTTACAGAATATGATGAATAATAAAATACATCATCCTTATAATATTTTTTAATTGAGTATTCACCCTACATGTTCATAGTTATTTCTTTAATAATTCTGTTTCTTATTTAAACTACATCATTATTTTAGAGAATTCAATGTGATGAAAGTTTATGCTATATACCATTCTTAATTCATATGTTTTAAAAAATTATTTCTATTATTTTCCACTATTATCACTAATAATAGATATTGGGGAGAGTTTCTTTGCATTTTAATTTATTTCTAAAAAAATTAAGAATTTCTAACGGCTTTAAATTTTATTGATATAAAATATAAACAATTATAACTTCTGTAATCATTAACTAAGACAAATACATGTATTTTCAAAAACAAATCCTACTTTGTTTAAGACCATATATGATCATGTGAACTAAATATAATGAATAAGAATTTGAGACATCACTAATAGATTTAAAACTTGACATATTTTTCTAACTGTATTGATATGGTTCACAAACTTTTGAAGTATCAATCCAATGTTCAGGTAGATCATTAAAATTACATTCTTATTCAACATATATTTTTCTAAGAACACATTTTATTATCCTTAAAATGCATAAAAATCATCTATTACACTGAGTGAATGTATGTATTGGCTCATAAGGTTATAAATGTTATGTGTATAAACATTCTCATGTTAATTGTTAGAAATAAGAATCTCATCCTCGGAACTATGTACTAAACCATGATCATTTTTAAACCTCAAAAGGTAATATTAATCAAATAATTCACTTATGATTATATGTTTTTGATTAATTCCTATAATAAATAAAAAATTATAAATAAGATATTTTCAATGAAGAAAAATGTTACATATTTCTATATTTATTCTTTGAGGATTATCTCTCAAGACACATTTCAAAATTAAACCCTGGTTATCATCATTATGAAATACTTGTTTCCATTACGATTCATGGAACAACCACTATCATTATACCAACTATTTTTATTTTTTGTATTAATTTTTATTTTCCTAAAAACTAAAGGATTATTTATTTGGAACCCAATCCTTTTTATGTCTGGTATTATTAGAAATAAAAAATTAGGCAACCAAAATGGTTAAATATTATATTGTGAAATTTTCATTTCTCTAGAAAAAAATATTATAAAAACCTATAGATTGTAATATATTTGTGGGAAGAAATTTCTTCCACTTCTAACCACTCTATAAAAATGTGCCAAAGGTTCACTTTTAGGAGAAAAATAATTGTCACTTAATATAGGGTTTTTATTTTGTGAAACCCATTCTGCTACTATTACTATAGTACCTCCAGTATTGGGTATGTAATCCTCACATGATATTTTAGGGTTATAAAGTGTAAGAGTGATGAATTTGATTGTTTTGAGAACATTGGAAGTGTTTTTGGTTTTAATGGTAGTCTCACGGGTGATGTATGATTTACCTAACCGTGAGGCAAAACCATGGGAAATAGTCTTCCTGAGGAAGTAACTCATACACTGTTAGAGAATGATTTGAGATACCGTGCTTTTGGATATCATTCGAGAAGTATCTACAACATGGTTACTGCATGGTTTTCATAACATTGCGGTCAGATCGTGTGTAGAGTCACAATGAGATCCATACAAATAGGATCTCACTCAATTTTTCTATAACTCCCTCTAATTGTTTCCAAAATATATATAATTGTAGATTATTTTACATTGATGGTAATAGAACCTATCCCAATAGATTTTAAGTTGATCTAAGGGATTCACTTAGGAAATAAAAGAATAATTCTTGAGGTATGTGATTGTTCATCTTTGGTCATAATCAGTTTCTTAGATCTACATAGATCTACTTCTCCTTTCCTCTTGGTTTCAATGATCATCGCCTGTTGTATGAAAATATTAGTTGGGGGATTCACAATATGATGATATTTTTTCTCCATATTTCTATGAGAAGATATATAATGAGGTGTAATGATGAATCGACTCGACATTTTTGTGTCTTATTCGTTCGTTGTGGTTTTAGTCAACACATTTGATGTAGGAGGCTTATTGTTGACTCTACATAGTAGAACTGATGGAAATGTTTCTTAATCAATTTCTTTGTGAAGAATTGATCATGAATTGGATTGCTAAGAATTGTTGGAAACCTATATTTGTGATGGTTTGGTAAACTATAGAAATCTAGGAAATTGGGTGTTTTGTGTAAAGTGAATTTAGTCTAGATTTTAAAATATTGATTTTAAAATAGGAATTTTTTGGAATTATGGGACATGGATTTTAGTAGATGTTTTCAATAAATATGGGTTGTTTTATGGAAATGATATGGATGTTTGGAAAATGGATTATTCTTTGGTTGTATAATTAATAATTTTTTGTGAAATGGTCTGAATTTGTTATTGGCAATTGGTTGACATACATTGGGTATTATGTGAGAGTTCATGTTTGATGTTCCCCTGAACAAGAGACATGTACCATCTTGGTACAAGCAGTTTGACCCTGGACAGAGGGAGCGTGTCATTGGGACACAAGGTAATTAAATGAGTGGCCACTCAAGAGTATGGAATTATTAAACTAAGCATGCATGTGTGGGTGTGTTTTGATATATAGAATGGATATTCCAAAATGATAATAGGAATTTACTTTTATTCTTTAATTAATTAATTTCTATAAATTAACTTTTCTGAAATTGGTTATATTTATTTTATTTTCACTTGTTTATGATTTCTTTTCAAACTTATTTATATAGGGTTATAGACTTTATTGGTAATTTGTTTTATATAAACTATTTTATATAATGTGAATACAATTCTATCCTAGTGGAATGTGTAGGGAAGTCATTGGGGGAATAACTAATGTGTTTTATACTCACCCCTGATTTGGAACTTTAGCACTTTTGTAGATGTTATCTTTCATTACATGGTAAAATGTAACGTTTCACACGTTTTTAGAACTACCTTATGATACTTGGTCTATTTGGTGATTGTGGATCATGGAGCTTGAGGAGAACAAAGTCTTCTAGCCTCTTGTTATTTTTAGTTTTTTATCCATTGTGTACATTGATACTTGTTTTTTCATCCTTTGTTGCACAATTTTATGTGTTTTTGAGACACATTAATTGGTTTAGATTTCATACATTGGTTCATTCCTTATGTAGTGAACGTTTTAGTTATGGATTCGTGGTTTATAGGTTTATTTATTAAAGGTTAAATCATCTATACTTATATTAGAAATCTTATGGCATTCATTTAAAGCCATTAGTGTCTTGGTGATGTCACTAAATTCCCATTAATGACACATTGTGCTCTCAAAATGATGAGAATTAGTAGGTCATTACAAATGTTATCAGTCTGGTCCTTCCTTTGTAGTAAAAATGTTATCATCTTGTTCAGGCCTTTCTTAGCAAGTATTCATCAATGTTCATGGTCTTGAATTTGAAATACATTCTTTCCATATTCCTTAGGTTGGAATCATGGAAAGGAGAAGGATTTTTTGGACATGAAATGTAGAGAATTAAAGGACATAACTAACCCATATATGATGAACATTATGTTTCCAAGGAGTTGGGTACATAAGTGTTTTGGAGACACATCATGATTGATGTAAATCCCATTTTCAGGAGTTTATGTAATGAGTTGAACCTAACATGCATTTTAGAGGAATGACATCCAACTAGGATTGCATAAAAAGTTTCTAGTAATGATTAATGTTGCGTGAAAAGTGTTTATATTATACAAAAGTTTGAAACTATTTACAAATTATAGACTTTTCTAAATCATCGTTAATATATTTTGGAAATGGTTTGATTTTCAAAAATCGAGGTGAATGTTTTCAAAAATGGTTGAACATGGAAAATGTTGGATTTTATAAAACAATATTCTAATAGTTGATGATATATAATTTTAAATTCTAAGGCATCCGTTTATAGGAGTGGGATTGACTGAGTTTGTTGTTTGTTTAGAAAATGAAACCTATATGGTGTTGTCAAAACCAACCCAAAGATGCTGTATAGAATGAGGTTGTACCTCAACCATAGGTGAACCAAGAGCTATTTAATATTATTTTCCAAGAATTGCAAGTATTGGATTTGAGGAAACAGAGGAATGAGAAAAGTCATGGGGGTAATACCTTCCAGTTAATGATTAAGAATCCACCAAACTTCCAGGGTTATATTGAACCCGAAAAATCATTGGTGTGGCTAAAAAGGATGAATCATATCTTAAATTTCATTAGCACACAATTAGAGTTCAAATTCAATCTGGTGACTTATATTCCTGAGGATGTTGCACGCTTGTGGTGGGATTTAGCGGTATAGGATTAATTGTATGATGTCCTTACATGGGAGTATTTTGAGGAATTGTCCAACAAAAAATTCAATCCACATAGAAACAAGATCCATTACAATATGGTCTTCTTTAGCCTGAAGTAGAAAAATCAATCAATCACAAAATATGGGGCTAAATTCATGAATTTAGGGAACATTGCACCAGATGTTTCAGCATGTGTGTCCTTGAAGTCACTCATGTTCAAATCAAGGCTAAGGGAGGATATTTGATCGAATATTGTGGTGATATGTTTTACTGATTATAAAGAGATGGTTAATAGATTGAATATTTTTGAACGTGATATCTCTAGATCTATGGGAGGAGATATAACTATACCTATATGGAATAGTTGGAAGTCAAATGCAGGTTGTAAGTGGAAAGGTGACCCCAATTTCAAAGATAGAAGTGGAAATCAGGATCAGATAGAGGGATCAGTGATCCTTCCTCCACAGCCTTAGAGAAAATCAGGTTGTTTTCAATGTGTCTCGCTTGACCACATAATTCAAGAGCGTATGTAACAACAAATATCATTCCATAACTACAATTAGTTGGGGGAATCTTCAGTGATATTGTCGCAGTTCTCTAATGCCAGGTGCTCAAGACACTTCTCAGGTGTTTCAAGCATCGTATGTATAGATATAGAGTGGAAAATAGACTCAATTTCATCAACAGAGAAGAGATATCAATGTTGATTCTAGAAATTCCATGACTCCTCATCTAGGGAAATATCAACAAGGAAAAAAAGATAATAGTATAGTGATGAATCAATTGTACATTGCAGGGAAGATGATTATCGATAATCAGACGGGAACATCTATGGTGAGAGTTACTATGGTTTTGGGTTCTACCCTTGGGAATGTTTTAATCAATACAGGTGCATCACAATATTTCATTGCTTCTCATTCTATTGATTTTATTTTTATAACATTGGAAATGATGAATTTTGTTTTAAAACTCCAAACGCCTCTCTGGGAAAGATACTGACCAGCCTTTATGTGTAGGGAATGAGTTATATCCATTATTGGAGCTGATCTAAAATGGGACTTCTCAGTGTTGGACATTAATGTATATGATGTTATCCTGGGTACGAATTGGTTGATAATGTTCAATGCTGACATTGACTATTATAGGAGAATAGTAAGATTCATGACTAAGGATCTGTCATATTTTCTCAAGATATATTTGATTCGGAGGTAATGGAGATGGATGATGTATCTTCAAATGTTTGGCATTTACTTGATCTATAATCCAAGAAAATAAAATTTGGTGGAAGATGCATTTATTAGAAATTTATATGATAAGTTGGAGAACCAAACATCAAATGTATGGCAGTTGATTTCGGTCCTAGTCGACATGCACGTGGAATGTGAAGACCAAGGTGAATTTTTGTTTTTTATCAGCTAGGCTTGTTATTGATTTGGTAATTTTTATAAAGGATCCATGAAAATCTGATACATAATTAATTTTTATGGTTTCAAAAGTCAATGGTGGGAGAACATTGAGAGCTAGGAATTAGTTGGGAATTCCGATTTTTATTTTAGAGATCTAATGGTTGTAACTATGGATTGTTAAGAACAACTCCTTCATGCTTACAAGAATTCGAGATGGGTTATACATATTGGATCACATATGATTTAATAGGTGTTGAAGGAATAGTTTTTGTGGAGATGTAAAAGAAATAGTGTTGCTGAGTTAATTATTAAGTCCTTAACAAGTCATCAAGTTAAGGAAGAGCATCAGAGACTAGTGGGCATGTTGCACACCTGGCCTATCCTAGTGTGGAAATGGGAGTATATAGCAATGGATTTTGTTCTAGGTTTTCCAATAATGATTTGGAAACACTATTCCATATGGGGGATAGTGGATCAACTTTCCAAGTCGGCTCATTTCATCCCTATTTTTGAAATTCATACGGTTGAGTATCTGTCCAAAATTTATATCCATGAAGTTATAAAGAGTCTTGGTGTACCAGTGTAAATCGTATCACATAGGGATCTAAGGATCACATAAATTTTTTTCAATCCTTACAAAAATCAGTTGGGACTCAGTTGACTATGAGAATAGATTATCATCTTCTAAAATATGACAAGTCTGAGAAGATTATACGGAAGTTGGAAGACATGTTGTGGGATTTTTTAGTTTTTTTTGGTGGATCCTTGTAAGATTATATAAATTTCGTGGAGTTCTCATACAATAACATCTCTCATTGATTGATACATATGGATTTCTTTGATAAATTGTAAGGGAGTCCTTGTCGTTCCCTACTGTTTTGGGTAGAAATGGGGGATACTATGCCAGTTGGGATAATCCTTGTCCATGAAATAACAGAGAAGTTCCATATTTTCTAGAAGAAGATAAATATGGGTCAGAGTCATTAGAAATTATATGCGGATCACCGTAAAATAATGTTGTCATTCCTTGTGGGTGATCATGTTTTTTGACGATATATTCAAGGCTTGGAAATCATTGTTTTGGGAAGTAGGGATTGTTATCTCCTCGATACATATGCCCATTCGAGATACTAGAATAATTTGGAGTTGTGGCATATCAGTTGAAATTAACACCACAGTTTTTTTTGGTGAAAAATTGGTTCAATGTATCTTAGTTGAAAAAGTATCCTCCTAATCGTGACCATGTGATAATATGGGATCACATCGACGTAGAATCAGATGCTTCATTAGAAAATATCCCAGTGAGGATTGTCAATAAACAACAAAATGTCTTTTTTTTTAAATTTCATCAGTCTCATATGGGTTTTATGGAAGCATGGTTAGACTCAAGAAGGGACTTGGTAACATGACAAGGATATGAAATTTAAATGGTTGGAACTCTTTCATATAGGTGAGTGTTTTCTACGTTCCTGGGATTGAATGACCAATGGTGGGGAGAATTTATTACCCTCTCTCTCTAGTAAATAGCCCTTACTTGATACATATATGTTTATAATATGTAAGGGTGATGGATGGGATATTCAGAATAAATTTTGATGAGATTTGGGGGTTAAATGGATGTCACACGGGCGACACACGGTTTGCCCTAACTGTGAGGCCAAACCATGAACACGGGTCCCCTAGAGGTAGTATATCTGTCACTATTGGAGCACGGTTTGGGATACTGTGCTAGGGGATGCCATTCAGGTAGTAGATTCCACACGGTTGGCGCATAAATTTCTTAACATTGCAGTTAGACCTTCTGTAGAGTAAAAATAAGGTCCTTAAAAATAAGAACTCACTTTTTTTTCACATACCACCCGAATATTTTACCCTAAACCACCCTATTTTTATATTACTCTCCATTTAAGGTGGGAGAACCTCTCCCAATAATTTTGGATTCAATCTAAAGGCTTCCCATAGTTAATTGAAGTCGTATTATTTAGGTGTGTGATTGCTCAACTTCGCTCTTGACTGGTTTCATAGATATATATAGATATTTTTCTCCTCTTCTATTGGTTTCTTAGATATATGTCCATTATGGGTACATCAACCTGGGGGTGCCAAGTATGAAGAGATTTGGGTTTGATATTTCTATGAGAAGGGATTTAATGAGGATCTGTGAAGAATTTACCTGATTTTCATATGTGTTTTTCATTCATTATTGTTTTTGTCAAAACCATTGATGTATGAGGCTTCATTCTACACACCACATAATATAACTAATGGTAATACTTTATAATTGATTCACTTGGGATAAATTGATCGTGAGTTGGTTGGTTATGAATTGTGGGAAAACATGTTTTCTAATGGTTTAGTAAATTATAGAAATATAGAAAATTTTCTATTTTGAATAAAGTTATTTTGTTCCTGGTTGTAAATATGGATTTTTAAATTTGGATTTTCTGTAAATTTTAAACATGTATTGGAATAGATGTTTTCAATAATAATGGGATGCTTTATTGAAATGGGGAATTTTTTAATTGGTTTTTCATTGCTTTTAAATAACAGTAATGTTTAATTGAAATGATTTGAAATGGTTAATTGGAATGGTTTTGTATATATTGGGTTTTTTGTGAGTTCATGTTTAACATCCCCAAAATAATTTATGTGTACCCTTGGGGTACAAGGTGCATGACCCTGGATCATGGGCGTATCTCATTGGGATACAATCTAATTGGGAAAATGACCACTCATGAGTATGGAACTTTCAACCAAACCATGCATGTGTGTATGTTTGTGGTGAACTATGGAATTGTTGTTACAAAATGATAAAAAATGGTTTTTATGCTTTTATTAGTAATTTTCTGGATAATAACTTTCTGTAAATTGGTTTCATTTTCTTTTTTAGCATGGTTATTATAGGTTTTTGAACTTATTTATATTTGGTTATAAACTATTTTGGTAAATAGATTTATATAAACAGTTTTATATATTGTTCTTCCCATTATTTCATAGTTATATAAATAGGGAATTAATTAGGGATAGCCTACAGAGTTTTTTAGTCACCACTACATTGGATCTTTGGTTATTTTGTAGATGTTATCTTTTGGGATAGGGGTAGGGGTAATGTTCACACATTTTATGCACTACCCCATTAAACATGAGAAATTTTCTGAATATGGATCATGGATCATATATATCATGTTGTCTTGTAATATCTTTAGAGGATTAATTTGTTTATCCTCCATTCACTTTGATACTTTTTTGGTCTTCTGTTGTTTCACACATAGATGTGGTTTAGAGACTCATGTACTTGTTTAATTGTATTTCTTTTCTTCATGCCTCATTTAAAAAACGGTTTGGCTATGGTTTATTGGTCTATTTATTAAAGTTTAAATCATCCTCTACTTTTATTTTAAACCATTTTTACATTATTACCAGCCATTGGCATCTTGGGGATGACGCTTAAGGCCCAGTAATGACGTTTTGTACTCTCAAGCTGATATGAATTAGCGTGCCATTACAATTAACATGATGTTAAATTGGATTGTAATTTTTTTTTAATTTTTCTTTACTGATTATAAATATTCAAAAAAATCATCATTTTAAAAATTTTATATTTTAGTTTTCAAAAATTATTTTTTACCCTCGTCGTTATTTATTTTGGAGTAATGTTTTTCATTGCAAACACTATACTTAAAAATCACATTTTCAAACAATCTTAAAAAAGAATATATTTTATAAATATTTGTATCATGTTTTTTTAATGACATGATATTTCATTACAAAAAATTTATATTCCAAAATCTTCCTTTGAAATTTTAGCATTATAATTATCATGTTTTCTAAAATTCATAAAATTTTCATTTTATAAATGTTTTCAAAATCCAAATATTTCTTCTAAAATAAGTAATGAATTATCTTCACTGTATATGTATGATTTTAAATCAAAATGTTTTGAAATATTCTCATTATAACTATTAGAGTAGTGTAAATTTAATGATAAATTTGTATGGTATTTAGTTGTTCATACCTTTTCTAATAAGCACTTATTCACTAAGTGTACTTTAAAAAAAGACAAATGTTCCACTGTTCAGAAAATTCATTCTTTGTAGATCTATTATAATAATAAACCCCATTTGGTCTCCTTGTGTTTTAATCCTTTAAAATGTTCCCTAATTTTTAATTAAAATAATTTTTTAATTTATTCATGAATCTATACCGTCTATGTCATTCTTTTTCTGCATTGGACAATCCGGTTTGAAATGTCCTTCTTTCCAACATTCATAACATGTTTTCTCATAATCCTTATTATCATCATTCTACAGATGACTGGTATTATATAGTAATAAAATATTTCTCTACAAATATATTATACATCCTCTTATTTGGGTTAGGTAATTCAATTACTGAATATTCTGGTATTCTAGAATCTTATTGAATAAAAGCATTCTTATAACTCATTGATTTTACAAATTTCATAGCCAATGGAACATTAAATGTTATATCAATTGTTGTAAAAAATTCAACACCACCATTTATCAATTTATATTTCACTATATATCTATTATGACTCCACTCATACTACATATGGGCTCCAATAAAATAATCATTAGTACAATTAGTTAAATTCTGGGTGTCATGCACAAGTGTTCTTTTATGATTCTAACTCAATGGGAATTGTGTCAATACTCATTTATAATATAATATGATCACCATTCCCTTTTCCACCATTAGATATTAAACTATTAATAATTTTCATAAATATATGTTACACTATTGCAACGGACTCTTTTGGTATAAAATAAAACGCTTGGAAATCATCTCTAAGTATAGATCTTCATTTTCACATAACATTAGATGTCCCAAACATAGTAACTTCCAATTTACTACATATGATATTAGCATCTTGAAAGGTTGATATCTCATTATATATATTAATTTTAATACATCATAATAATTTATCTCCATCTTTATAATTCAACAGATATTATTTCATAGCATTTTTAAAAGCTGAAACTTCCATATTAGAACACACATATTTTGTAGTAAGGAACAAAAAGTTTTCAATTCTAGTGCTTATCATGGATATCATTATTCTATCTCTCTAATATACAAATTCATTATAAAAGTTTATAAATAGTTGGATAGGATTCATATTTTTAAGATATTCAACATTCATATCTATAATTTTAAATACAATAGAAACTCTATTTTATATGTAACATTATTGTAACAACGTTTATACAAAATGTTTATATGAGAATATAAACAACTAGAATTACGTAATTAAATTAAAAACTAATCAACTATTTAACCAATAGAAACCTTAAATAATTCCAATTACAGGTTCATTTGGGTAACTTATAATATATATACTTGAAATAGGTACTAAAAATATTTTAAAACCCATTAAAGATAACAAAACACAATACCTCTTTTTTAAAATTTAAAAGACTCAAATTTATTATGATTTTCTATACAAAGATCAGAATCACAAAGGATCCAATTAATTTTAAATCCTATTATATTATATTCAAAATTTCACTGAGAAATGTTTTTTTCATATAATTATGATTACTATAACTAACATTCTAATAAAATCCAACGAGAATAAGAACTTTAAAAAAAAGAAAATATAGTGGTTTATAGTAAGAATGAATTTTAGGCTATATTAAAATATTGAAAACTTTTGACCAAATGAGTAATGTTTTAAATAAACCACAATAATGGTATCCCATCCTTTATACTTTCCGGAATGTCTATCATTCCTTACTCAGAAATTACTCAATACAACGATCAGAATTACTTTTTTCTTCTTCACCATGTAATCCATCAATACGTCGATCAATGTCATTATTCCTATCTATGGAATTCCCAAATATGATTGATTGGATTCATTATATTATTATCTCCAGAATACATGTATCAGTATAATGATTATATGTGGAATAAAAATGAATATTTTATAAAGGAAACATCCCAAAAATAATTCCTTAGAATGAAAACCCTATAATGTATTTCAATGAAATATAATAATATTTTTATGTAGGGTAAACATCAAAAGACTTGAGTTGGGAAATATATAATATAAAAAATATTTAAATTTCATTATATTTATAGGAGAAGACCCAATAGTCATATTTCATATTCTATTGGAACAACTGCAAATATTTGTCACATGACATCTCACAATTATCTTGTATAATGTCATGTATAATGTCCTTTTTTAAAACCATTACAATACTGAAAATAGTCCTTATTATATGAATAGGTCTATATATTTAGATAATAATCATAGGTTACTCTAATAGACTTACATATCAAATGAAAATACACTTATAGTTATAAGAATTATTCTTATTGTTTTGGAACCTGAATCTGTGCAATGGTCGTGACATTTATTAGTAAGATAGATTAGACAAAATTATTACCCCTAGTCTGAATAATGGTTATTTTTATGAATCAGAGACATTATTAATTATATTATTATAATGAAGAACAAAATTTTTTTATTCATAATACCTTAGAAAATTTTCTATACATATTAAAAGATATTGATTTGTATAAAAACTTACTAAAATACATAGAACGAAAAATTTAGTGGAAGAAATTTTAATAAAGTATTTTCCTTTTTCAAAACTAATGAAATTTAAATGTAATATGTAATAATTTTGAATTAATAATAATTTAATATAGGATACTTTAGTAATATATTATCCCCCTTTTTAAATAATCATTCATTATTTTCACTATTTGAGAAGTTAATTTCATCATTTTATTATTTATTATTTGTAATGAATGTATCAATTGTAGTGCATATTATTTTGTTATTTCATCTACTGATTAATATTATTGAAATAATTATATATTTTTTAAATCAACTGTACTTTTATTACAAATTATTTTTCATGTTTTTAATATATTCTGTACTTCTTGTTCATAGAGATGATATGTCATATGTACTCATGAGTAGCATTTCCATTATCCAATGATCATTATTGAAAGATGGTAAGTAATATTTTGTCATTAAATAGTGATCATAATATCATAAATAAATTATTATATATTTAAATATAATTATATTTATATATATATCATCAATGCGGTGTGGTGATTTAATGTCAGAGTAACATCGCTTTGTGAAAGTGGTAGTCCACTCGTACACCAACAAATTTATCACATTTTACTGAGTGAAAAGGATAGAAATAAATACATATTTTTTATTTTAACATTGATAAATATTTCGTCAATATCATAAATATGTCAATTATATCATATATATTAATTAGCATTATACTTGAAATTTTCTTTGAACATTTTTAGTGAAAACGAATGAAAATGCTTTACGAGAGGATGTTCCTCTATACACCCAATTGACATTATCATATCCCATACGGAATAAGAAATAAAAAGATAATATATGATATAATGATTAAATATGTATAATTAAGTTAAAATTTTCATATACATACTCCAGTTCCTTGATCATACCTAATCATGGTTTGTTGTAATGTAAAAACAAAAGGCATTGATTCGTGAGGCGATAGTTTTCCACATGCATAAATGATGATTTCGTAACCACTCTGTTGGAAGTAGAGTTAAAAATATGTCATTATATTATTATAATAAAATATAATAATACTAAATATACTCAGACCATTATATTAGCATGGATCAGAAATAATTGACATAGTTGTGGAAGAAAAAATGATTATTGAAGAATGTTATCTCTTCTTCAGGTGACTTCTTTTGGTTTGAAACAAAGTCCGTAATTTGTAACATTAATACCAAAAATAAGTCTTATAAGATGATATTATGGAATCATAAAATTTATTTGGGTAGTTATTGGCCAAAAAATGTTTTATTATCATGTGAATAAATGATAATAGGGTGCAGCCTTTTATAAGTGTGGTGACCGGTACACTTGGTATTTTTTGGAATGAATGAATTGCACAAACATCTGTATCATTAAAAATGGATTAAATAATGGAAAATTATATATAATATATGAAATATGGTTGAAATAATTATAAAAAATATATTTTATCAAAAAAAATAAGTTATTTTAATCTTTATACATTTGGTTTTAATGCATTCAAAATTTATTTATACCATTAACTTGGTAATTAATTTTTTGTTATTCAATATTCACACTGGTAAAAAATTAAATTGAACTTATTAGAAAATGTAAATAATTGTTATTCAAAATAGGGAATCCATTTTTCTAAATTTCATACATATAATTGGAATATTTAATTTATAATTAATCCCACACACTCAAAGATAGAGATGGTTTTCAATGAGATATTGTTGAATTGATTACAATGTTTTTATATTGAATATAAATATAAAATTGAATAAAGTGATATAAAATATAATAAAATATATATTATATATATAATTTTTATTTAAAACAATTTTAATAATATAAATTTTTCTTTAAACGTATTTAATACAAAATGTAGTTTTCAATTAAAATTAACTATTTTTTACTATTCATAAAAAATTGAACTTTTCAAAAAATTATAAAATATTATTATTAGAGTAATTTTTATGCCATGATATCATAACATATAATTACTTTTAATAATTAGTATTATAAAATTGTAAAATTTACAATTAAAATAATCCTTGTAGATGAAAGGGAAAAGTGGTTTTCTAGAAGTGTGTTTATTCACAAACAAGTTGATTCCTTATTAAAAATATTTATAATAATGGTTCTATTTTGAATATAATTTTATATTTTTTAATATAAAATTATTAAACATCACGTAAATCAGTCATCATTTGGCATTATTATAGTTAATTTAAAATAAAAAACATTATGTATATTACATGTTTTTAAAAAAAATCATACATTAAATCCCAAAAACAATATTGTTCTAAAATAAATTACAGTGATAGTTAAAAATAAATGATTTTTAATTAATATAAAAAATAATACATTTTTAATTATAATCATATTAAAAAAATAATATCACTTTGAAATTAATTAGTTTATTGAATACAAATGATATTTGTATAAATATAGGTATTTTTCACTACTCACTAAAAAATCAATATCTTTTGAATAATCCTAAAATGTCACCTAATGAATTTTTTTTTATAAATATTATAATAATTCGTTTTATTATGTTTACAGAAATTAATGATAAGATGTTTTCATGAATTAAAAAAAATATTCCAAATAAAACAATCTTTTGTTGAATAAAATTACATCAATATAAATTTATTAAATGTTTAATAAAAATTAATCAATAATTTATTATTATAAGGGAGTAAATATATATATTTAATAAATTAGATAATACTATAAAAACTTATTTCATGGTTATTTGATATTTTCTATATATAATGTTGCTTGTTAGTGCTTGAAGTTTCAAGTTCATTATATTATTAAACATAAAAATTCCAGAGTTATGTGTCCCATAAAGTATTATAGAGATTAAATTTATTTAAAATGAATTATATTGAAAAGTATCATGTACTTACATACTCATTTGATATTAGTTTTTCTATACATAATTAATCATAATTATGTTCTTTATAAATCTGTGGGTGTTACACCCACCGCTCATTAATAAATTGCTTCTTCACAATTAGAACTTTATATCGATATCCAATAGTGGATATTTGAAAATATGATTGTTTTTAAACCCTCATTAAAATAAGATTAATTAAATATATTCTTGAAATATTTTAATGGGATGTATGCGGTTAGTATGGAGTAACACATGATAGGTTTCCAAATTATAAAACATATTTGGAAATGATGGTTTGTAAAGGGATGTAATGTGTATATAATTATAAAGGATTATTTAGGTAAGTCATAAGAAATAATTGAATAATAAATTTAATGTTAAGGGCCCCTGGGAAATTAATTTTTGATGATTTAAAATTCCATTTAATTAAGTTGATATGAATATAAAATGAAAAAAATTTCTTTTCAAAACCCATTTCCTAGTGGTGAGGATTAACAATTCTATCGTTTATAATATAAGAAGAAAATATACATACATTAAGAATGTAATTTTATCCTTTTTTTAATCCCCACCAAAATATAATCTTTTCCTCTATACTATGAGTATTTAAAATGAATTTTCTATTCTTGAAGCACTAAAATCATATTCAAAATTCCACATTAACCTAAATGGGTAAATCAATCTATTCCAAATTTCTATATATATTAACCAAATCCAGTATGTTTTTCACATGGTAAGATAATTGCCAAAATATATAAAAGGTCATTTGTTATATTAATATTCCAAAATCCATTGTAAGACCCGAAGTTCAAACTAAATGATTCCGTGAATGAATAACCTTATAACCCAAATTACTTCAATCAAATCATCATTCAATATTTTTTTTCCCTAAAAGGAAAAATCATAATTTCTAGAATAGATGAACAAAAATGTGGTGACAACATTAATCACTTAGTCTCCAAATCACTCTTCAATATCATGGTTATCTTTATTATAAAGCATGTGTTCCCAAAATTACCAAAATATTAAATATCCTATAAATCCTAAATTTTTTCAAAACCTTTAAACATTTTAAAAAAAATTAATTTCATACATGGAATTAAACCAAACCTTTACATATAAATCACCATAAAAAATGAATCATAAAATTTATTTAATTGTATTAAGATCTCACTAATTATAAACATAAAATGATGTATAATAATGTGAGAAAATGACTATAAATATTCATATAGATCTATAATTTTCTGACAACACCTAAGATAACCTCACACGAAAACATCATAATCACCAATGTTATCTAAGCCATCATTTGATACCATCTATAATAGCCCATGTCCCACACTCTTCGATCCGATGACGGAAATGTAAACTTTACATAATAGGTACTAGTACCAATGTCGGTGACACATTTTCATCATCCATAACATACATAATAAAATTTATATATTGTATTAATTATATTATTAGGGACCTTTTAGGTTTGTAAATTTAGTGAATATGGAAAAAATCATACATAAAAAATACCCAAAAAATTAATGGAGAATATTTCCCTATAAAACAAGTTTTTCATATGAAATACTCAGTCATCAACATTATTCGTATGAGTCCCCTATAAAAATAACTAATCAACTTCCATATATGATAAACTATGAAAATGGAAACATGATAATTATTAACTCAAAATATCAGTAACGGTAAACATAATAATTAATAATTCAATGTCATTAATTACTATAATCATAGAATACGAGCATAACAACACAATAAGAGTGCATTTGAGAATCAAAAAAGAACACATCCTCACAAATAACAGAATCATTAATCATGAAACCTTGAATAAGGCTTTTAAAAATGTAAAGAATCATAAGAGTCAATAATAATGATCCAGGTAATATCAATCATGATAAAAATAACATTTTAATCTTAAGGAAAACATTGTTAAAACAAGTTGGTATCTTGGAAAAAATCAATATAAAACACATACAAAACAAGAATTTTTTTAATAATCATTCATTTTAATTTCAGTATAATTTTAAACAGAAAATATAATTATTATTAAAATTGACTATTTTCATAGATCACCCATTTTTTAATCTTTTACCAGATCACCTAGAACTATCTTTGTGCACCCATTATATTTAACAACCATAAAATCAAAATTAATAAAGAACATAGAGCATTAAATACCACGTTAAACATTGAAAAAGAATAATGATTTATTTTATAAGATGGTTATCCTGTATAAATTAAATGTTTTTAAGATAAATCTCATTGAATCATGATTAACCCGTTAAAAAGGGTTACCTAACAATATATTTTATACATGTTTTACCTATGGAAAATACATGGGATCACAAAAATATATTTGATGACTGATTGAAAAATGTAAAAGAAACAAGTTCAACAATCATATTTTTTAAATAATCCAAATCCATACTGAAAATGAATGTCGATAGTGTCATTATAGAATATACCGCATTTGAGAATAACAAAATACAAGAAAAATTGACTTAGATTAATGAAAATAAAATTAAAATATCATTAATTATAATATAATGAAAATTATATTTTAATTTAAAAATTATGTTTTCAAAATATAAAATTTCACAATATATGTTGATGGTCATTTCGTACAAAACAACCAGTGAAACATATAATGTATGATTTAAAAATCACTTCATAAATTTCATAATAAAAATAACCCTTATAATTTAAATAATTTCAATTTAAAACATTTTTAAAATCTATATGTTTAGAAATAACATTGAAAACATTTAAATAATGCATCCAAAAAAATTAGATTGACAAAAAAAGCCATTCATTCCATACATGTTAAAAAATGTTCCTTTAATGTTATTAGTAAAATCCAAATGAGAAATGTTTTTAAAATTTTTATTATTAATCATATAATTTTTTTTTTAAAAAATGAAGACATGGATATAAATATCATTAATAAATAATTTAAAAATTATAAAAAATAGAAAATATTCTTAGAATACATGGTTTTGGAAGAATATGGTTGTTCGAACTGAGATAGAAATAATGATGATTTTTCATAAAAGAATGTGTCAGTTATTTTAAGTATAATTGTGGGTAAAATGTTTCTAATAGTATAAAATATCATGAATAAATATAGGTGAAGAAACATCATGATAAAACTGATAGGTGTATCATAATATTTCAACATTGAAGACTTAATCCATGATAATCCTGATAAATGATGAGATTGTAACATTAAACTCTATTCACCTTGGTAATAGTTAATTGTAATCCCAATGGAATGATAACATTAAATTAAACAAAAAATAATAATAAATTAAATAAATTCAGGATATTACCTTTCAAATAGGCTGAATAAACACCTTAAAAATATTAGAGGTCCATAACAGGACATCAGTCTCAATGATTGTAATGTAACATAAAAAACCAATACCACATCAGTAGTATTTTGAATAATAAGTCCTTATAAATAAAAAATTAAAATTAATCATTAAATATTTTTAATATAATATAATTCATGATAAAACATGTAAAATATTAATTATACACTATTCATAAAAGAAACAAGTGTGGAATTTCCATTTGACTCTCAAAAATATAATAGGAAATAAAATAACCCTACAAAGATCATATCACTGAAGAGGATTAATAGATGAAATTATTATGGATATAAAATGAAAATTAAAATAAAAATAGTTGAAATGATACATAAAATACTCGATGGACATTACCCATATAATCATAAAATGATATCATTAATGTTGTAAATGATTAACCTAATTGATTTATATTGAGTTATAAAATCCTTTAACAAACACTTCCTCTTGGATAAACATTATATATCCTCATGTATAGTGTTTTTGAACATGTCACTAATATATTATGGATCCAATATAGTATTTATAATATTATATATGATCTTTTTATTACATAATATCCCCTTTTCTTAAATAATATTTCATTGTTTTCATTCATTTGAGAGTTGATAGCCTTGTTTTCAAATTCATGATTTTAATTGATTGATCTTGTTATTATAAATAATGTTTAATCATATCATATCTAGAATAATAAAAATGATATAATTAATATACATATACCTCACATAAACATTAAATTCCAATTATTAATAATGGATTTTAAAAAATGATTAATTTTACGATCATTGAGATGTTAGGTTGTATAAACGCATGAGTAACATTTCAATTTTTTAATGATCATTATAGAAAGGTGGTATACAATATTTCAACATTGTAGAATTACCATAATATCACAATACCATATTATTTCATTTAATATATATATATAAAAATATTATATTTGTGTTTTGGTGATGAAAAATGTGAGTGACATCATTTTGTGAAGGTGGTAGTCCACACATACACGAACAACGTTATCATATTTAAAATAGTAATATGCAAACAGCGAAAATGATATAATATATTTTAACAATAATAAATATTTCTGGAATACCAAAATTATTTGATATATATCAAATGTATTTAATAAATATTTACATATCATTTTTCTTCTAATGTGTTTTTGAAAACGAATCACATTACTTAACGAGGCGATACATCTCCTCATACAAGAGAGATGTTATCATAACCCATATGGAATGAAAATTAAAATTATATGTATGATATAATGAATAAAACTAAATAATTATGTTACAAATATAATATATATTCTTTATATCCACCATCACACCCAACTGCTAGTGATAGTAATAGAAAAATAAATGAATGTTGTTCAGGACATGGTTGGTCACTATCCACGTAAATAATGATTTAGTAACACATTTCTTGTTACTGGAGAGAGATTTATGTAATGAAATTTATATAAGAATATATAATTATATGTTATATATTAAGGTTATTTTAACATTATGTTTCAATAATAACTCAAAAAGGTGGATTTAGAAAAAAAATTAATAAATGGTATTTGAAGAATCTTGCCGGTTCTTTGGGTAGATTCTTTTGGTTTTCCACAAAATTCCATCTTTGGTTCGATTTATGCACAAAAAAAATCTTTTTTGATGACATTAGGTAATTATATTAGTGATTTGTAAATTTATTTTACCATAAAATTTTGTTTGAAGCTGTGAAGAATTTTTGAGAGATAGTGGCCTTATATAAGTAAAAGGTGGGGAAAATATATTGTTCGTGAAAACAAGGCATTCAAAACACATTTTTTAATATTAAAATGACAAAATAATGGAAGAAATTTATATACAATAAGTTTTATGTTAGATATATTTCTACTTATAAAATATTATTTATGTCATATCAACCACCATCATTTTAGTTTAGACCTCAGGTAAATTTATTTCAACATTAATCACGATAATTAATTTTTTTTATATTTACTACTAATATTTTAATAATCATAATAGAACCTTATTTGATAGTGTAATTTTTTATGATACAAATAAATTATTCATTTTTTCCAAATTTAATTCACATAAGTGGGAAATATTAATTTAAAATTAATCTTATAGACACGATGAGACTGTGGAATTTTTAATGGAAAAATGTTCAAATGTTTACAATATATTTATATCCATGTTCAATATCAAAGTGATTAAAATGACCAAAATTGTATTAATTGAAATATAATTTTATTAATTATAATTTGAAACCATTTGGAAATATAATTTACTATTAAAATAATTTAAATTAAAAGGTGTTTTTCAATTAAAATTTAGTATTTCTCACAATTCATCAAAAAAATATTTTTTTTGATTTTTCTAAAAAATTAAAAACAATATAATTCTGAAATATTTATTCAATAAATGAAATATAATTTTAATCATAGATTCTTTAAAAGGGGGAAGTTAAATTAAAAACAAAACTCACAGTTATGATGAAGAAGCAGGTTTTTGATATGTGTATTTTTTTCAAGGAAGATATGATTTTATATTAACTATATGTATAATTATGATAATAGTTTTATTATAAGAGAATATTTATGGATATATATTATATTATTTTAATTAATATAATTCCAAATTATGTGTTATTTTATATAATTAAAATGTAGTAACAATATGTAGTTTGGAACAATATTCATTAAATCTTGTTTTTAAAAAACGCAAAATGTCATACTTAAATACTCTATAATTATGACTAAATTTTAATTATGTTTATTAAATATAAATAATGAATAATTATTTGACATTATATAATATTAAAAAACTTACGTGGATATTAATTTACTTTATTTATTCAAAATAAATGATATTTTAAAAGATTTATTTTTTATTATTCATTGAAAAATAAATATTTTCTAAAGAATCAAAAAAATTTAACCAAAGTAAATTTTGATATGATCATTTAAAAAATATTTAATATAATTATAAAATATGTATTCTTTAACATGAAAAATTAATTTTAATATTTATATTGAAAATCATGATAAATCATTTCTAAATAAAACATAATATTATAATATTTAATGACATCACTAAAAGTGGTTGATTATTTACTGAATATTTATAAATAATTTCTGATGACAATTTCATATATATTTCATAAATTAGTTAACACAATTCATACCATCAAATTTAAATTCTTACTTTTAATTTTTATATATATCATTTATCATTAAATATTTTTGTTTCTTGTTGAATATTATGTCAATAATAATAATATCAAGGTTGTGTGAACTAATATATATCTATGTTGTTAAATGTAATTATAAATATTTACATAATAATTTCATTGGGGTTAAATTCTAATAAAAATATACTATTGTGTTCATTTATGCTAACGAAGGTTATTTTCATCTTCTAAAATAACATCTTTTTATAATCTCACACAACTCTAGTAGTCACGATAATCCTTGATTACAACCCATTGCTGATCAACCATCAAAATCTCAAAACCCACCCACAACCCAACTATAAGAGGTTGACGTAACCAAATAATCCTATACTCTACCACTAGCCGATGTACATATCAATTTTCAATGAGTATACAGTCATAAAGAACCCTATATGAAATTTTAGCCACATTTGAATAACATATCCCTAAAGCGATTATTTTATATACAATTCTATTATTTATCATTCATAATCATGTAATACGAGAAACCATACGTGAAAATTATCAATTGAGAGAGAAATTAAATTTAAACATGTTATAAAAACATAGAATCGCCTATATAAATTCAATAAAAACAAAAAATTATCATAATATTATATTATCATATGTCATTTAATAAACATATATTTTTTTCATCCATTAAAATTGAATCACATGTTGTATTTATACCTAAAACACCATAGGGAATAAAAAATGACAATTCCCCTAGGAAAACTAATAACTTTATACAATATAAAAATTCAAAATAATTACATTAAACGAAAAATTTCTTTTGAAATCACATTTAAAAATCATCATACATTTTAAACATTATTTAAATTTAAATTAGTTTAATATTACTTATATTATTAAATAATTTATCATATTCCACCAATATAAGAAATAATATGGTCCATTATCTCCCAATAAATAGGATAACTACTAAACTAATAATCTATCCATGTTATGTCCTTCATTGGAAGATATTAATCTCAAATGAGTTCATCCCATTTTACAATGACATTTACTCTTAAAAATACATGGTCATTGGGTTAATTATATCAAACATGAGCATAAAATAACATTTGGTAATGATAAATGAAGCAAAAAGATTAGTTTATTCAATGAATGATGGATACAATATTAAATTATAAATAAATTAATTTAATAATGTTTCATCAAACGTACTAAAAACTGTAGACAACCAACATTATCAAGTTAGAGATCACCCTTCAATGTGAAAAAATGAAATAACTATCAACAACAGATTTCACACCATATAAACTCATCCTAAAAGTGTATATACTACCCCCAGTGGACCCGTCATCATATAATATGAAAAATATAAAAATTATAATTTTATATAATGTGTAATGTTTGACCCACAATAGATAAAATATAAAGATTAAAATAATTTTTGATTGGACATCACTAAAATAGTGACCAATGATGTGAAATTATCCTTCCTAATACTTTCATAAAAAATAGATAAAATTATCGTAAATGAAAGGTTATTTTACTATTATCTTTTGAAATTATATCTTAATATATCTCATAAAACAATTTTAATTAGGGAATTAATTAAAGTAAATACTTAAATATAGGATGAAGGGAATATCATACCATAGATCATCATACCCAAACTAATCAAATTACTTTTAATAAAAAGTAATATAACATAGGTATAAGATGATAATGGAAATGATCTCTCCTTTCATAAGGATTGTTAGATACCAAATATCCCAAGGATAATTTTAATAAAAAACAAAAAATAAAAAACCCATCCCTACATAATGTGGTTGTAACTCGACTCCACTTGAATATTAATGGAAATACACCAGCAAGTTGGTTGGATATAATGTTCTTAATGAAAAGGATAGTGAGACTACCCTAATAACCATCCCACTTGACATTTAATGTGGTTGAATGGACATTCACAATGGTACTCAAATAACCTCAAATCATCATGCTCATAATTGTTATAATGATAACCATATCTAATTATTTTCAGTTAGTTTTAACTAACAAATAGTTCTCTTAAACCAATCTAAAAATACTAAAATAAGAACATATTTGTCATATTGTAATATATATATAATAATAAGATAAATATATTTGTATAATTTGTTTTTCTATCCTGGTCAATTGATTTATTAAATCAAGGGACATTTCAGATTATTACTTATATTTATCTACCAAATAACCAGAAGCTCCAATCATTGAAAAATAATCATTTTCTATCATTATTGTAATGTATATACATGTATCTTAAAATATATAAATATGATCTCGATCAATCACTAAGAACCATGATGAGAAATGATCTTTAGAACATTCAAAGATCACCATTCATCATGTATAATCTCACGTTGTAGAAAAAAATATAAAATAATAAAACTATGGATGTTTTAATATCATTTTTCTCTGGATATCCATATTTTTCATCATATATATTCCACTAATAATTCAGCACATGGTTCTTCATCTTCTTAATTTTGATGTTTTATATCTTATTACCAAATTATTATTCCCTAATGAACACCCTGAACGACTGATCTAACTAGAGGTGTAGTTTTAATAATTATTTTTAAAAACCATATGAAAAAATTATAGAAATGTTTTTTCATCAACACATATCTATTTTATCTTCATTCACACATCACTATAGTTCATCAAGTTCATCACACAGTTTTTCAATTTATTAATCTAACCTTGTACTTGATTACTATATAGATCAACATTTGGTAAAAACTGTGTAACATATGAAAATGTTTGGTTTGTTATCCATCAATATTTATTAATACATGAAATGAAATTAGAGGCAACCATAATGTAGTGTTATAAATTTAATCAATTCAAACACATGTAGAAATATTTTCAACTAATGAAAAATAACATTATTGTTTTTATCATAATTAAAAATCAAATGCTTCATTATAAAAAATACAACACTTATAACAACCACAAAATATTTGTTTTATATCTAGGTCCTCTATTGATCAAAATCTTATAGCACCATGATATGGAAAATCATAATGAAATTTATAAATTCACCTTTTTTATTTCACTTCAATTCGTAACCGTATCTATATCATCAAAAAATAATTTTTAAACCCATATTTATTCATAATGAGTGTTCATAATTAAATTTTACATTTACATTATTATTTTCATTATAAATGTGTTATAGTTTTGTTTTTAGGAAGTGGGAGAGTTTAAAATATATGTTTTGAGCTTGTAGGCCTTAAAAAAAGAATATTCAGATTCCATAAATTTTTCACTTTTAGTTTTATTTGTTCAACCCAACCACTCTTAAGAGAATATCGGGAGCATCTAATCCTTATGTAATAATTTCTGATGATGAACCATAAAAATTCAATACTAAATTTCATATGTTAATTTCATGGTTTGTGAAATGTATACATTAACATGCTTCCAAACAATGAATATTCTAGTTATTAGAATAGTGTAATTCATGTCATTGGTGCATGGTTTACCTTTCGGCATGACCAAACCATTAGAAGTGTGTCTTATAAACCTATTTGAACAATGTATTTCATGCATGGATTTGAATATTATGTGGCCAAAACAAGGGACATTCCAAATCAATTATTTTTATTACTAAATTACCCATTCAATTTCTAAAAACATTAACCATAATTTTTCTCACACAATAATGATCGATAACCCCCATGTATTAATTCTTACTCATTCTTCCTCCTCCATAGAGATTCTCCCTCAATAATCCTTTAACTAACATATTTTTCATTGTTTTAACAAAATTATGGTAATAATAGGAGAGATTTTAAAATGATTATTTGTTTTTTCTTGGTCTAGTGGTCTCACACAATTTATACACTATTTCATGGGTTTTTGAAAAATTTATTCTTCACATAAGTGGATCATCAATAAATGGTCATTGGTCAACATGTTCAATTCTAGTATCCTTGTATTGATGGTCTCCAAAATATCCATAATGATATTCTTTGATATTCAGTGTGTACATTGTCTGGAAACACATAACTATTAATTTCCCACACTTAACTACTCAGTGTTTAGCATAAAAAAATATTTTTTAGTTATAATTACGATATTCACATTGATGTTTGCACCTTTTTAAGTAAAAATTGTTCGCATGGGAATGTAAAATAGGAAAAATTCCCATTACATGTGTTGATCATTGATTTGATAAATAATGATGAATGAATGAGTTTTATTGTCTTTCATTATGATTTGAAAAGATGAATTGACACTGATCCCCCTTTTAAAAATAGTGATGGTGTACAATATTGAAATTAGTAATGATAATCTTGTGGGGTGGTATGCGGTAGTTATTTAATTGGTAACGCATAACACTTATTTTTCGGTAAAATTAAGAACGAGTTATTTACATGATTTTGGAAAAAATGAATGGATAGTGATTAATCATTAAATGAAATAATTAACTGCGATTTAATTAATTTTATATTTATTTGAATGATGGTTCATTAGGGTTTTCTCGGATTGATCATTGGGTAGTGCTTTCGAGGGAAGGTTCCCCTATTTCTCTATAGATGGTGTTTCCTCTATGTGGGTTCTCTAGTTTTTTGATGGGTAATTTCTTTATATGATATTCATGTTTCAGTGTGGTTATAATTTCCCATGTGTTAATTATGTATAGGTATGGTTATATATCCCATCGATGCTTTCCTTTATACAGATACTTTATTTAAAATATGAGGATGTTATGGCTGATCCCATGGGTCACTGTCGAACCCATGGATGTATGATCTATTTGATTTATTTATTTGTTATTAGCTTTTTTTTTATATTGGTAACATTGTCATGAATTTTTCTCATGAATATATGACATGGAAAGGTAATTTCCCATATGATTAATTGGTGATTTTCCATTTAGGGTGGATCATGTAAGATTTGGACTAGGCTAGGTCTGAAATGCTTTTATAGATTATTGTTGTTTACATATATTATTTTCATTTTGTATATTGGTGTATAAGATCAGCCTAATATGCTTGATATTATGGAAATTGGTACTATAATTATTTTATTACCAAATGGAATGTGCTTATTATTGTTGGAACATTTCTATATGTCTTATTTTATCATATATGTTGGTGAATAATATATATTCTTATAACTCTAACTAGATGGTATTGTATCGCAATAATATTTTTTTGACCCTCGTTGATAGTCAAAAACCTATAGAATGTGTAGAGACACTATTGATTCCATGTAGTTGTTTTTTGTATGGTCACAATCATCTGGTCGGTATTTTAAGGGCATTAAATGGTATTATATTTGATCTCCTTTATATATTTATACTAGGGTTCGGTAGATATGATATGGGTTATTGTCAAAACATTGAACAAAACTCAAACATGGGAATATTTAATAATCATATGAGTAAAGTACACTTTTCAAGGAAAATGATTATTGTTTTGTTTTCTGTTTATGCTATTTACATATTACACTAAGAAAGACACATCCAGTTTTGGATTAATTCATTATGGGATTATTATCTATTAGCCAGAATGGATAAATGGAATGTTCTTATAAATTATACAAGACATGTATATTTCATTTTTCATGTGTGTTATTCCCTACAATTTGATTCATTCCTTATTATATAGGTTCACTTATTTCAATGATCACCATCAATTCAAATGTTGTTTTCTAATTAAAAATATGGTGGAATTTTACTTAAATAATACATGAGGTGGTTTATATATATTTTTCATTATTAATTATATTGATTAATATAAATAATTAGTAAAATTAAAATCACATTACATATTATAAATCATTTTACTCTAAAATTTTAATTTATATTTTGTTTAGTTGAGCGCTTATTTTAAAAATTATAATTACAAAAAAATTGAAAAGTGTGATAATATGGAACCTATATATATGATATGAAACATTAGGTATTTTTTGATAACCCTATGTATTGGTGGATGGGGTTAAAGATTGTGAAAAAGTTATAATATTCATGTTATGTATGATAAAGATATTAGAGATGAATAATAAATGTGATCATGTTACATGTAATATGATAACAATAGTAATGGTAATGTGTTAGGTGTGTGATTGGTGTTGTAGACTAATACTTTGATGATGACATTAGGTCGAGTTCCAGGAGGGTGGTGATGATAAATTCTTAGGTTTATAATGTTCAGATACTCCTATAGTTTTAGGTTTCTTAATATATATTCAACTATGATATATCTTCTTATTTGTTGTGAAATCAATGGATAGATAGGCTCTATAAGAAATATCAATGATATCAATGTTGGATTCAGTGTTTTAGATATAACACCCATTGTTTTTTAATATGGCTTGTCATTCCCATGTAGTTGAGTTATTTATTGAGATGATCTAGATTATTTTAGATCATCTAAATAAAACCATATTGAGTATAGTTAATCTCATAGGGTAAGTAAAATAAGGATCAGAGAAATGATAGTAGGGAAACATAGTCTAAACATATAAGAATGTGTGACAATTCTAGATGGATTTCTAGATCAGGTTCATTGATAACATTTATTCAGAATATAAAAGAAATTTTTGGGCCAAAGAGTTTATATATTTATGACAAATATTTTTTTTTTATTTGGATATTCTTCCTTTTTTACTAATCTATTGTATTCCACCCAAATTTTAGTGGGAGATAAGATAGAAATGAATTAGAGTTTTATGCATGGTCTACTTAATGAGATAGAGAACCATGTGAATGGTTTTCATAATTCAACTTTTATCGGGGTTATGAATATGTCCCTGAATATAGAGAGGAATATATATAATAAATTTGGATTATGGAAATATCTTATGTAGTGGGATTAAATAGTTGAACTTTATGTAGCGGGTTGAGATATTTCAAGTAGGAACACCAAACTATAGTGAATAAAGAGTCCCATATTGTGTTGTTCCACATCTAAATTAGGGATATTTTCGTATAGAGTGATATCAGTGTTGGAAGTGAGGAAATACGCATCATCAATATACTTATCCAGTAGTTAAATATTGATTTGATATTATATTTGGGAACCTGAAGTTTTTTTACAACAATGATCATGGGTCTAGTAGTGTAGATGTATCCATGAAAATATGTCGATTTGTGGTTGGAGATTCTATTTGAAAAACGGAGGGAAAGTTATGAACCAATTTCTAAATAGTAATTGGAGATCCTTATAAATGATACCACCTCATCTATTTTGATACATAAGAGTATCCCAAAGGTTTTAATGGTTTATCAAGTATAAGAGAATAACCAACATGTATAGTTAAACATGCATTAAAAATGATATTGTACATTCAATGGTAAAAAATTTATTTTTCAATGACATGCCACATTTAATGAATCTATGGTAAGATTAAAAGGAAATATTTAGGGTTATTGTAGTTATGGAGGTGAAATTCACTCTAAATAAAATATTGTGACTAAATATTCAAATTTTATATTGTTATATCATGTTACAAAGAGTGGTCCTATAGATTTTAGCTTCAGTAAAAAATAGACACATAATGGACAATATTATGTGAATATTTTGATTAAATAATAAAATATTTTTTATTAGTTTAACTTAAATGGATTCCCATATAATTGTGATGATTCCCATCATTACAAGTGGTAAAAATTTATAGAATTAGATAATTTTAATTTTTTTTACATGATTGGTGAAATATGGGATTAAATGAACTCAATATATATTACATAAATAAAATTTACGAATTAGTATTATATATTTTTTAAAACAAAGGTTGGAACATATAAGGTTTAGAAAAGTGGATGTTATTCTATATAAATTTAATTTGAATATAAAAATACAATTGAAGGATGGTGTTTTTTGATTTGAAATAAAATATAAATGACTGTAAAGAAGAAATGATGAATATATAGGGGAGACAATGATAGATTGTGAATGTATGTAGTTATTAGACTCCTAAAGTATTAATCTTGTTTTAATGATCCCAAATCCTAAACATTCGTAATACTTGTTAATCTTGTTTAATCTCTAAAAAATCATGTATACAAATAATTTGTCTCTTTATGTCATAAAAAATTATTGTAAACTATTTTTATGATAATAAAATTATGTGATGAATGATTAAGATTGATTCATTATAAGAATAACATTGTTTATGTATGTGTACAGATATTTAGTTATGTTCGAAACACTGTGACTATACACCGTGACAAGACATCGTGACCAGACACCATGACCCAGACCCCATGGCCAGACACCATGACCAGACACCATGACCAGACACCATGACCAGACACCATGACCCAAACACCGTAAAACAGACAACTTGACCATACATTGTGACCATCCAGACACTCTGACCATCTAGCCACCGTGACCTGACACTATGATCAAACACCGCATATGTGGTACCGGTTCCTGATCTCTATATAACTGTCCCATCAAAGCGGCCTCACCTATCAAAGAAAATTTAGGATACTCTATTTCAAGGAGACACAGTTTCAAGGAGACACTATTTCATGGTGACACTATTTCATGAAGATACCATTTTAAGACAAATAGTGACACAATTTCTTAATCAATTTTCTTCAATTTAATTTATAATGATCATATTTGATGTTTTTAAATTTTTTGACATAATTAATGATTCTTTATAGACATTTTACCTAATAGTTCTAGGTACATGGTGCATAATA
This sequence comes from Viscum album, assembly GCA_963277665.1. Classification (NCBI taxonomy): domain Eukaryota; kingdom Viridiplantae; phylum Streptophyta; class Magnoliopsida; order Santalales; family Viscaceae; genus Viscum; species Viscum album. The sequence continues at coordinate 1,884,821,048 of OY728136.1, forward strand.
CATGCATCTTGTCGTCTCGATCCCATGCATTCTAATATTAAAAAGAACAAGATGGCCAAAAGAAAATGTGGTGATAACAGGGTAAAAGGAGAAACAAGTTTCTGCGATAACGAAAAAGCATGAGAATTATTGGAAAAAATAGACAAATGAAAATTCATGAAGAGAACATGAAGCATTCATTGTGATTCCATAGATCATAGTCGATAACATCTTCATATTACAACTCTATGAAGAACACGAGTCAGATCTGAACCCGAGCACCTGACTTGTGATACTCCGTTTTTTGCAATAGGACTTGATTCATTATTCTACTTCATCCTAGAAGTCTAGAGCAACATAGACTAACACTCAGAGCACTTCTAACCTTATTTCATCATTTCTATTCTATTGTGTATTTTTTTAACTTTCGAGCAGTGTGTGTGTGTGTCTGTATGAAAACATGCATTGCCTCTTTCATTAAATGGAAGGATACATGATATACTTTCTCAAACACCTATTTACACATTTTTATTCCTACAGATAACTATGGAAGAGGTTCCTCTCTATCCTGAAAATGTTCAAACCCACGAAGAACTATGGAAGAGGTCATGTGACCAAAACTGACCTGAGTACTATTGTTAACCCCGATCTAGGGTGTGGATCATGTTTTTTTATATAAACTAATTGGTGGTAGGTGATCACCGAGTGGAGTGTATTGTGTCTTAACTTGAGACTGAACCACTCGTTTTATATCCATTGTGCTATTTAATTTAGTTTTCACTGTTTTACATTATAAGTCAGAAATCACTAGATTTTCTTTGATTGTTAATCATGGAAATATGGTATTATTGTTTTTCTTTATTATAATATCTTTCAAAGTAATGCTAATAACTAATATTAAGATTACTATGAAATAATAATTCTTCTGAGAAGTTGTTTAAACATTAAAAAATTCATAACCATATTACATTGATTATCTTGGATGTATTTAAATTTATGGGGGAACCTTTTTAATAATACTTTATAAATTTTTACAGATATTCAATTCAACCCATCATGACTACTTTACTCAGACCAACATTTGGTATCAATAGATTATTTATTAAGACTCTGTTTTTGTCCCTATTCAACTATTATTGTAGTTTTATGTTAAAGATCAATAAATTTTTGTTAATTATAAATTTCTAACTCATTCAAATTGATTCATTATTATGGATAATAGACCAGAAGGTGAATCCACAAATAGACCATTATTCTTTAATGGAACCAATTATGCTCAATGAAAAATAAAAGTGAAAATGAATTAAAAAATTTTGAGATTTGAAATATGGTATTCAATAATAGATGAGTATAAGATTCCTACCACTGACTGAATCAATAAAGAAGACACCACCAATATCAGCTATAAAAAAATTTCAAATCCATGAATGCATTATATTTCTCTTTAAGAGATGATGAATTTAATATAATTTCATCAAATAAAAATTCCCATGTAATTTTGGATACCTTTTTTCTTTCACAAGGAGTAACTTCTAGTGTTAAAGAAATGAGACTTAATACTTATACTATTAAATATGATAACATTAAAATGAAACCTGATGAGCCTATTTTTGACATGTATATCAGGTTCAACGAAATTTTCAACACAATGATTTCTCATGGATGAGAAGTCACTTCCAATGAATAGATCATTGGGATTCTCAGATTACTACCCAACAGATGGAGAGGAACCTCAGTCTCTATTATTGAATCCTGAGAGATTATCAAATTACCTATAAAATAACTCACTGTAAACCAAATAAAGTATGAAGAAGAGATGAAATTCAGCAAGTAAGAGGAGGATAGACGCAAAATAAAATCTGTTGTGATCAAGACCGCCACCTCTAAACTCATGGATCATGAAAATTTGGAAGTCTCTGTAGAATGTTCTAGTGGGTAAAAATCAACACATGGTAGTGATAACGAGATTTCAAAATTATCCAGAAGGATTAAGAGATTTTACGTGAAGAATAAATTATTCAAGAAGCCTAACTTCAATGGAATATATGATCGAAAAAAAGTTGGATGAACGATTTGAAAAGAAGTGAAAAGTATTAGGAGATAGTCTGTTACGAATGTAAGAGAAATTGACATATCAAGGATGTATGAACCAACCACAATTAAAAAAAATATGAGTAAAATTATAGAAAGTATAAAAATGAAAGGAATATAACACGGAGTGATTATGAGGATAGTTCATGTGACTCAAAATCATCACATGATGAACAAGTTAACACAACCAATATGTGTTTTATGACAAACACAGCAGAGGTAACATTGGAATCTCTTGTACAGAATTCCTATAATTATTGAGGATAGAGTGACTCTAAAAATATGTCTTATGATGAAATGTTTGAGTAAATTAACAATCTTGAAGTGACATGCAATTAACTAAAAGATGAATAAAAGTATTTAATTAAACAACATGATCTTAACTCAATCATTAAGACTGATATAACTGTAGAAATAGGGAAAATATCAATTACATTTAGAGAAAAATGAAAAAAACTATGTAATTTGAAATTGAAAAGGGATATTGAAAGGTTTACTAATGGAAAAGATACCATGGTAGAAATTAGAGGTAAAAATAATTCTCTTAAATACACTATTGTCATTGGTATCAACTTGGTAATAGAAATTTTGGAATAATGAACATTGTTTTTAAATATTGGATATTTAGATTTACTCCTAGTTCTAGAAAACATTCATCCAGTTTATGTTATGATACACTCTAAACTGTTTCACTATTTTCTGGACAAAATAAAGTTTATTTTTCATGTACTTAACATAATTCTTATAGTAAACCTATGAGGTAGATATGGGTTCCTAAATCACTAGTCACTAAAATTACTTGACCCAAACATGTATGGGTACCAAAATCTGTATTTATCTGACTATTTTGTAGGAAATATGCTTAAAGAGATCGTGTATATGTATATTGTACTTGGATAGTGGGTGTTCAAGACACATTAAAGGAGATTATTTATGCTTCATGAATATAATAAATTTTTATTTAGGACATGTCACCATTGGTGAGAATGCCAAAGGAAATATTATTGGCCTTTTCCAAATCTGTAACTCTACCTTAGTTTTGATTTCCCAAGAAATTTTTTTTGATGGAATGGGATATAATCTACTTATTATTTCACAACTATGTGATGATGGATTTGATGATAAATTTCAAAATGATTCTTGCTATGTTTTTAATTAAAAAAATGAATTAATTTATTCAGCTTTAAGCAATGAAAATGTATATTCTGTTAACTTAAATACATTAGTTTCTCAAAATTATTCATTTTTATGTGTATTTCACAAAGAATAATGGAATTGTCAAAAGTGACTAGGACACTATAATACTAACACATATAGAATTTTAACTAGAAAAATCTTAGTAAAATACCTACCCAAACTTGAGTTTCCAAATGATAAATTGTGTAATCCTTGTCGAAAGGGAAATAAACAAAAACTTTACTTCATACCAAAGAAAGATGTTTTAACTACACATCCTCTCGAACTGGTTAACATGGATTGGTTTAGATCATTTATATTTCCTTATTTAATGGGAAGCACCATGTTAATGTTCTTGTATATGAATATTCGAGATATACTTGGACATTATTTTTTTCTCACAAAAGTGAAGCATGATCTCTTTTTACAATATATTCTAAAACATATGAAATTTGAAGTGGACATAGAATTAAATCCGTAAGAATTGATCATGGTCATGAATTTGAAAATCATGAGTATTAATCCTTTTACTCACAAAAGGGTTATTTCCATAATATCTTTGCCCCAATAACACCTCAACAGAATAAAGTTGTAGAATGAAGAAATAGAACCCTGAAAGAGATTTCTAGAACCATTATTAGTGCATATGACATACCTATATATTTTTGGGTTGAAGTTGTATATACAACATGATGTATTATCAATATAGTTTTGATGAGACCCATTCTTAAAAGAATATTAAATGAGTTCTGGAACAATTAAAAACCCAAATTTTCCTACTTAAAATTATTTTGATGTAAAGTCTATATCATTAATACTATGGTTAATCATGAGAAATTTTCATCCAAGAGTGATAAAGGAATCATTATAGGATATTCGATTTCTATTAATGCCTATACAGTGTTTAATAAAATAACTAAATGTGTGGAATAATATGTCCATGTCTGATTTTATGAAACATATACACATGAGCATAAAACCACTCTAGCGGACTAGGAGGATAATGTATTAAATATGGACATTAATTGAAAATCCTCTAACTATAGTGTAAAGGAATCTATGAAAACATCCAGTTCTGAAAATTCTCTAGATCCAGGTCACAATGAACCTGAACCCATTGAAGAACATGAAATCACCAGTTCTTCATTTATTTCATAGTTGTTATAACTTTAAAGTTCAATCCTTTTGTTGCGGTTATTGGAGACATAGATAATGGATCTCAAACTAGATCTTCTCTTAGAAATAATGATGAATGTCAAGTATTCGTATAGAAAATTGAACCTAAAAACATTAATAACGCTGTCAATGATTAATATTATGTGATGGCTATGCAAGAAGAACATTATTGGTTGCAAAGGAACAATGTTTGGAAACTTGAAGACAGACCCAAAGACATATTCACCATAAGCACTAAATGGGAATTCAGAAATAAGGTTGATGAAGTTGGGGATATAGATAGAGATAAGGCCAGATTGTTTGCACATGGAAATAATTATGAAAAATGAATTGACTATAAAGTGATATTTTCACCAGTAGTTAGACATGAATCCATTAGAATTCTACTTGCTTATGTTGGACATCTGAATTTCCAATTTTATCAAATAGATGATAATAGTGCATTCCTAAATGGGTATATTGTTGAAGATGTATTTGACCAGTGACCCCTAGTTTTAGAAATCATAAACTTCCAAACCATATTTTTAAATTATAAAAAGCTTTATATGGATTAAAACAAGACCATAGAGCTTGGTATGATAGATAAAGTACTTTTCTTATTTTCAAAGGATTTATAAAAGGAATAGAGGATTCTACACTTTTCATTAAAAGAATTTCCAATGATGTTTTATTATTTCAAATCTATATATATGACATTATATTTGGATCATCAAAAATATTCTTCATGTATTGGATTTTATAATATGACGGAAAATGAATTTGAAATGAGATTAATGGGTGAACTCGAATTCTTTCTTGGATTTCAAATCTATCAAAATAATGATGATATTATATTAAATAAATTAAAATATACTAGAGATATTCTAAAACATTTGGGTTTGTATAGCACTAAAAGTAGTTACAGTCTAAAGAGTACTACTTATATGTTGGATATTGTTGAAGACGGAAAATATATTCATCAATCCACTTATAGAGGAATGATGATAAGATTAGTCTACTTAACTTCTATCCTACCTGTCATTATGTTTAGTGTGTGTGTGTGAGCTCATTTTTAAGAAAATCCTAAAGAATCTCACTTAGATTCTATTAAAATAATCTTCATATACATCAAGCATACAAACAATCTAGGATAGTTCTATCCTCGAGGACAATCATTTGAGTTTTTGAGTTATTCTAATGTAGACTTTGATTGGTGTAAGTTAGATAAAAAAATAACCTATAGAACATGTCAAATTTTAGAAAGGTCATAAGTATCATGGTGTAATAAGAAACAGAACTTTGGTGTATCAGCTACTACAGAAGGTTAATACATGGATTTTAGTTGTTGTTGATAACATATTTTGTGGATGAAACAAACATTAATATATTATGGATAACAAGTCATGCATGTACCTATAAATTTTTACAATACAAGTGCTATTAACATCTAAAAAAATCACGTTTCACACTGTAGGACAAACCATATTGATGTAATACTTCAATTTTTGAGAGATCATTATCAAACTGGTGACATCACATCTAAATTAATTAGATCTGAATATCAGCTCGCTGATATATACACCAAACCATTAAATTATAAAATAATATATTACTTCATACATAAATTGAGAATGGTAAATCTTAATTAGTATGTGTATTGTTTCACAGCTTTCTATTTTATAGTTTATGGTCTCACAAGTCACTATCTAACTATTCTATAGTTTTACTATATTAAATTTTATTGTTCCATGTTTACGATCTCACTATTACTGTTTTGAACTTACTGTCTCAAACAATACAGTAAAAAAATTTAGAAATCACAAATCTCTGGTCTCACCATGATTTCCAGTTATTGTTTTACCATGAAATCCATTTGAAGTCTCATTGTGAAGGTTGATTACGGTCTCTCTGTAATGACTCATTATTGTATTATTTATACTTTATAAACCATATAGTGGAAATTAATTATTGTTTTCTTTTACTTCCCTACAATTTTTTTTGACGTTTGGTATCCCAAAATTATAAAAAATAAATAATTTTAACTCTTTCTTCATTCAAGAACTCTTCTCTCTTACCATAACCCCTATCTTATCCCTTCAGTTTCCTCTCTCTCTCTATCTCTCTTGAATAATTGATTAATTCCTAGGATGAAACTCCGATCATCGTCAACTCATGAGAAGAGCAGTTCAAAGAAGAAGATGAAAATAGCACCAAAGATAGCGCCTGAAGGTCCTTGGAATCCGAATATGGTAGAAAAAATAGTGGTACTCAAAAAGGATATATTCCCTAAGTAGATTATATCAAGTAATGATTTTGTATATAACATACATAGAGAGAAATGATGGATGTATTGGTTCCCAAATGATGATAATCCAATTTACTCGAATCTAGTTGAAGAGTTTTACCAGTATGTTCAATTATTTTTGATACAAAATATGTCTATGTTGTGAGAAGTGGGATCAATGGCCAGTGTTGTATCTTTTCTTTGAGGTTTTGGGTTGCATTCCTTAGGATACCTCATGAGGGTAATTTTGTGGACTAACTGAGAGGAACTCCACCTAGAAGTGAGTTCTTTGTCTTGAAAAAATGTTGGGAAGCATAACTAGGAATGAATCAATGTGAAGAACCATAGCTTCTGAGATAGCTAGTGAAACTAGACTTCTATTTAAATTTGTTAGGAATCTAATTATCCCCCAAATAGGTGAATTTGTAACACTCATGTATTAGGATGTAATTTTGATACAAGTAATGAAAATGTACATAAGATAAATCTATGTAAATATGTTATACACCGTATGTGTGAGATAATAAAAAAACTCCATGACAACATCCCTATTCAATTAAAGCCTTTTTCTCATATATGCTTCATGAAAAAGGGTTGTATGGACAAGATGAAGAATCCAATAAGGTCTATGAGGTATTTCTCTCAAAATCTACAATAATTAGAATGAAAATCAGTTAGAATCCATAGAGAAAATCATGGGTGGGAGATACTGAGAGAATTAATGAAAAGATCAATCCGTTGGAACACTCTTCAATACCTAAGGTTATTTTTTACTATCGTTTGGAATCAAATGATATTTTTGAGTATTTTAATGAGGAAAAAGTGGAAGAGGTTGAATTATCTACAATAGAATTTATACTGATTGTGGAAGATAGTGAGTCTACCCATCAAGTCATAATTTAGAAAGAAATGAACGTTCCTAAAGAAGTTGCTGATTTGAAATATCAATCTACTACTGAAGAAGAATCTGTTGTAAAGGTAAATGAACATGATTTTATAGAAGATAATATAAATGAATATCTTTCAACTATGAATGAATTTTCCCATCAAGAACACCCAAAGGAACATGCTATTGATGAAATTATTCCATCTGACGAAGAGTTAATGGAGCAAGCCTTTCCGTTGTCTAAAAAGGAAATGGTTGAGGATATCATGGATGAAATCTTAGAAATAGATCAGGGATCTAAATCTCCTAGTCTGGAGAAAGAGGCACCTAGTGAGGGGGAGTAACCTCTAAGTCTGAAAACAGTTTAATTACATAATCTGATTAATCGAATATCAGGTATTACATGGTATAAATACCCGAGTTATTTTTATGTGACTAATTCTCAGTATGTCTTAGATAAAGGAATTGATATGTCTTCTCTGATTCAATTGGTACTGGAATCTGCTCATGAAGTTATCTATACAAAGGAACGAGATCATGTCTCAGCTTCTATCGTTAAACCTTCATAATAACCTCATAATGTGGTGAGTAAAAATGATCTGAATTTATTTGGAACTACCCTATTTGGTGGAGTTGAAAACTTATGAATACCAAAATGGCTCCTATAACCAACATGAGTGAATGAAATTATTCCTTGTTGTTGGAAATGATCATATGAAAGATTCAAATAATAATGCTTCATGATATTCGAGAGGATACAGTTTAGAAAAAATAGTTAATTGATAAAATAATGACTCTCAAAGGTATCGTTGATGAAATAAAATGAGTGATGAACTAGAAACCAAAACGTATTTCTTATCATGTTGAGGATTTTGTTTGTTAGATTCCACTTGAAGTAGCTCCTTAATTCACCTTAATCTCACTTTTTTAGCTGAAATTGTAGATGAATTAAACAAGAATATTGTTCAAGAGATTTGTGAGCCTTTTATTGGTTTTAACAATTTTTCTGATGAGTATAAGGGTTGCCTCCAGAATTTTCTAAATTAGCCAAAATCTCTTACATCGGATGTCATTTCTTCTCATACTTCTGAACATACATCTCAACCCTCTAAAGAGAGTGATCTTCTTAGAACAATTCTCAAATAAGAACTTCAATTTCTTCATGGTGTCTTTGACAAGGAATCTCTATATGATGTTGTCAGGAACAGTGAGAGAGTTCTTGATTTCGTGAAAATATTTTCCTAGATTGCAAATGATTCTTATCAAAAAAATTTATAATAAGGTAGATTTCTACATCAATCAGTTCTTCTCTATGAATGAAATTACAAACCATTTAATGTACAGATTAGAGATTCTAAGAATACCTATTATTACTCAATATTTCAAAACAAAATTCCAAAATCTAAAAGATTTCACTCCTTTGATTGATAAGTTTATGGATAACTTTGATGAATCTGAGAAATCCATGTAATATGGTGGAGGTAACTTTTCTGACTTCATCAAGATTTTGAGGCCTTATGTTCATGTCCAGAGTACTTCTATTATTGCTCTTGCTGCTACACCCATGAGATCTAGTTTTCTTACCTTCTCATCCATTTCCCTTTCCTCTATATCTATTTCTATCTCTCTGTATTTGAGTTATATCAAGTCAGTTATATTTGGTCAACAGTTTCCTTGGTCATCCATTACACCTACCTTGGCCCCTTCTGTTTTTGAAGGACTCCCATTACCTTATCTGCCCACTGGTTCACTCCCTTCTTACACTTCTACCAATGCTCCTATGGCTTCCACTTCTTATGATACTGTCAAAGGCAGAGATATGACAAGCCAGTGTTGATGGAAAGTGACTAATATATTTTCATATGGGTGATTTATGTATTCATGTTACTTACTATTTTTAATGACATCTTTTATCCATCTAATGAATTGTGAACATTTATTGTCTATTTCTTATTTACTATTTTTGATAATCTCAAAAGGGGGAGAAATATTTATTCTCTATGCACACAAAGGAAGAGTCACATTACCTAAGAATAGATCTCCCACTCACATGATTTTTTATCATCAAAAGGGGTATATTGTTGTACTCCTCAAGTATTAATCATGTTATAATGATCACTAATCCAATACATTCTGTAAAACATGTTAATACTGTTTATTTTTTCCAAAATCATGTTTATAGATGATTAGTCTATGTATTCCTTAAATAATTATTGTAAAAATTTTTGTTTATAATGAAATTCTCTTATGAATGTTTAAGTTTAATTAATTCTTTGAATATCAGTGTTCAAGTCAATGTACAGATATTTAGCTAAGTCTAAGACACTATGACCAGACACCATGACCAGACATAGTGACGAGACACTGTGACCTAACAATGTGACCAGACACCGTGACCCAGACAGTGTGACCGGACATAGTGAGCAGACACCTTAACCAGACACCATGTCCCAACTCTGTGAGCAGACACTGTGACCAGACACTATGACCAGACACCATGTCCAGACACCGTGACTTAGTCACCATGACCCAGACACAAAGACCAAACACTGTGACCATACAGACACCATAACCAACCTGATACCATGACCAGACTCTATGATCAAACACCACATCTATGTTTCTAGTTTCTGATCTCTATATAATTGTCTCTTCATTATTGTTTCACTGCTCGAGGAAAAATGAGGATATTGTTTTTCTATGAGACATTGTTTCCAAGAGACACAGTTTCATGAAGACACCAATTCATGACAGACTATGAAACCATTTTTTAATCAGTATTTTATTTTTTCAATTTAATTTCTAACAGTCATATTTCATGCTTTCAAATGCACTGACATATTTAATGTTTCTTTGTAGACATGTAACCAGATTGTATGAGGTAGAAGGTGCATATACAAGCATCTTATTGGCTGCAACACATAAATTTTATGAATTAAAAGTATAGCATGTCTAGAAGAAAGGGTGGTGACAATAGTGGCAATAGAGAAACAAGTGTGCGTGATAATGAAGAAGCAAGAGCATTATTGAGAAACTAAGACACATAAAACATCACGAAGAACATACAAAGAATTCGTTTTGATACCATAGAGTAGATTAGAGAACACAATTTCTTTACAGACTCCACGAAGATCATGAGTCAGATATAAATCAGATCACCAGACCTACAAAACTCTGTTTTTCACAAGAGTACTCGATTCTGTCATCTGCATTATCCTAGAAGTCCATAGTTTCATATAATTACACTTAGAGAAATTATAACCTTATTTCATAATTTCTTCTCTGTTGGGTATTATTTTTATATTTTGAGATGTTTGTTGGTGTCCATATAATAACAAGCACGGTCTCTTGCACTAAACTAAAGGATACAAGGTATCTTTTCACATTAATGTTTTTACACTTGTTTATTCCAACAAAAAAGTGTGGAAGAGGTCCCTGTGTGACCTAACAAAGTTCGAACCCACGAAGAATTGTGGAAGAGGTTGTGTGACCTGGATAGTCATGTGTACTATTGTTAACCCCAATCCAGGGAAAGATCATTTTTATTTATATGAACTACTTGTGGTAGATGATAACCAAGTGGAGTGGATTAGGTATCGACTTGAGACTGAACAATTTGTTTTATATCTGGTGCGCTGTTTAATTTAGTTTTCTATGTTTTTGTGTATGTGTCTAAAATCACTAAATATTCTTTGATAGTTAATCATAGAAAGAAGATATATTTTTTTCATTATTAGAATAGCCTCTCATGTAATGTTAATAACTGATATTATGATTACGGATAATTAATCAATCTTATGGGAGGTTTTTTAAATAGTCAATATTTCATAACCGTATTAATTTGGTTAACTAAGATATATTTAAATTTATTGGAAAACCATTTTATGAATACTTTTTAAATGGAAATTTAAATAGATACTCAATTCACCCCCCCTCATGAGTACTATACTCTGAAAAATAGTAGTCTCTAATGTATAATTATTAAAAAGGAAAAGTAATATGACAAAGAGAAATATAAATAAAAGATATTGTAAATATAACTAAAATGATGTATATTATTTTTCAATGATATATTTTTTACTATATATGGTTATCTTCATTTTATATAAGATAACATTACACATTATCATATCCATATTGTGTTTTTTGAGTTAAATGATAATCTATTCACCTTAATAATAGACATGGAAATTCTTGTGGAATGGGTGATTATGGGGTTTTACTAATACATGAAATAGATATATCTTGACATTTTGAATAGAGAACTATGTAAAATATATTTTTTCAAATATTTTTTTGGATTGAATAGTGTATGTGTTTTCTATTATGATCATTTAATGATAACTAAAATTTATTGATGGGTTTAAAATGAGTAATGTAAAAATGAAATTAATTCACAAATTCAACCATTCCTCCCCCTCTCTCAATGGATTTTTATTATTCAGGTGGGAACATATTTGTTGAGATATTGGAGGAATACACATCATATATAATTTCACACAATATATATTGAAGTGTCACACATCTCTATCAATATCATAAAAAATTCCACTAAATATATGGTTTTTATGAATCCTTATATGAATTTTAAAATTTAGTTACTACTCAATACCTCTTCATCCATCTCAATTTTGGATCATTATTAGTGAAATAGTGTAAACACTCAAATGAAACATCATCAATATTTGTATCATATATTAACAATATAATCAAACCTAAAACTATCGCTGATAAGTAAAAAGTTCACATAACGATCATGAATAACCTCTACCTAATATCCTGGATGTGGATATAAAACCTTATAATCAATTTTTATCACAAACCCATGTTGGTGCTTGAGAAAGAGGGCCATATTAGTATTATAAATCCCCCAATAAAATCAACCATTTTTAGACACTATCAGGCATTAACATAATATAATAATAACTATTACTCACACCCCTCAGTCAATTTACATTTTATTAGTCATATGTAACATCACAAATAATAGTTTATCATTTATTAGTATAATTTTTAATTATATTTTTCATATATAAATCATCTTAGTCCTAAAAAATAAAAATAAAAATATATAATTATTAAGTATATAATTTCCCTAAAGAGTTCGTGTTAATATAAATATGATACAATCATATAAAATTCTCTTTATAATCCAAAAATATATTATATTATTCGTAATTGTTGTTTCATTTATCTTATTTTCTATATTATTAGTTCATTAGTATAGTAAATAATGTATTTTCAACTTTTATCCATCCATAAATATTTTTATTCAAATGAAGCCTTTTTGGAGAAAGTGTGAAACCAACAAGTACAACAATGCCATCAAACACTATAGTACATTAATAAATTGTTAAAGCCCAGCTTGAACCCATTGGAATTATTTTCCTTCAAAAATTTCTAGGAAATTCTTGTTACCTTTTTTCTGAGGTCATCCTAAATAATGTATTCGAAATAAGATGCCAGCATACCCCATGCTCACAAGAACTCCTCCTCGAATATTTTCTTATTATTGAACCCTCTTTTAAAGATTGGTGTTCTATGTCAATACCATCCCTTTAATCATTATTAATGTCTACTTGAATTGATCTTGATTTCATTAGTTTTATAACCTCAGTAGAAGCACAGATAGATACCTCATTCTCTTTTGTCTCTTCCTCGGATTGTAATAGAAACTCGCATGGATATTCTGTGATCATATCTTCTCCTTCTGGATCTCCATGAACCCCCTCCCCCTCCCACCATGGAAGGTGAGACTAGTTCCCTCACATGCACCTCAACTCCCTCTACATTGACTCTATCACTTGGCTAGGTTCCTGCCTCACCCCAAAAACTAGGGGAAGTAACATCCCCCACCATCTGTCTCACCTCCTCTGTATGCAAAAGAATAATCTAATTTTGATCTCCTACTTTTGAGGGTCCATTCTATTATGCATAAGATTCAGAGACTAAAACATTTAGACCATCATATCACTCCACTGGTAGGATCATAGGATCCTTCAGTTTCCCCAGTTTTTGGGCCGAATGAGTCTTCATCAGTCTAGGAAGGTAAGAGTTGTCTTTGTGCCCCATTGTATTCAGCTTTATAGAGACTACACAACACCCAGGGTTCCTATTCTCTTTGTTCCCTTTCATCTGTCTTTGGCTGTGTAAACAATTTCCCACCCACCTCTCCATTCCATAATCCATAAAGAGTGGTTCATAACCCTAAGACATAGCCTCTGTTGGACCCTTAGAATTTCCCTCTACTCTCCCTCATTGCACAAACATCCAAATCTATTTGTTGTGGGAAATGCATGATAGAGTTCTCCTTGAGCAGGATTCCATCTTGGTATCCAGTGGTATACGTACCCCATGTCAGGTCTTCTCCTACTAATTCCCTGCCTTCGAATTACTCTCACCAAGAGACTCTCTTTCAGAGTTCTTGTTATTTCCTTCCTGCACCGCCATTGCATAAGTGCATGTATTTATTGACTTAGATTCATAATTTAGGCCAGAAACTCCAACAGACTACTTTAGAGCATCAGTAGGTGTAGTGTGTGTGTCCAGAATTTCTTCAGCAACTCTACTATTCTGAGCTCCCCCTTTCATATTCTTGTTGCGAGGAGGGCATACCAAATCACTAAAAAGCTTTTGAATACTTCATCTACAGAAGGTTATGGAGGTAATACCATAATTGGGGTTTTCACCCTTGCTTCACAAGATATTTCCAAAATCTCAAGACCAACCTCATGTTCCACTGCTTACTCATCCCTACCATCAAAAATCAATTCCTTCTTATTTGCAACAGGGTTTCCCTACTCCACATTACCCTCAGTTTCACTGATCTCAACTTTACTACACCTATGCCTGTTATAATAGGCAGAGACTAAATGTCTTAGTTTGTGACACTCTTGTCAGAATGAGAGCCATGATTCAAAGATGACCCTTTGTTTCTAGCGATACTCTTCTCTAACCGAAATCCAAAACCACTCCATAGGGGCCTTTGAAATATCATCCTCCACACCTGCCCATGGGGACATTGGGTGATATACCACCAACATCCGACTATAAGAGAGCATGTATCAACTAACCATATTTCCTAGAATTTGGATAATGGAATGATTCTAGAATGGTAGAGGTAGATCAGAAAATCTTACCCATACCACATATGAAGACGCATCACGATTCATGATGAGTTTGATAGACCAATGAAGATGTAAAAAAGATGCATCTCTTGATTTCACGAGGGGCTCAGGACAAGGTAGCAATCAGATCATTCTCTGAGGGGAAACAAATAATCCGGTGTCACCAATCGAAGATTCCCACCACCACACATTCTTATAGATCCAATAAATCAATGACAAACTAATAAAAAGCATTTATAGAGGTATGAAGACCTCCAAATGGGTTTAAAAGCCTGAACCAATAAAGATATGAGGCCTCGTTGAACTCTTTGGTATAAATCTCAATCTTGGGAGATCCGTTGTAAAGTTCACATATATTAGGAAGAGAGGGATAGATGGAAATGGGGGGAGGAAATCCGAGTTCATGAAAGGGATGAAGGAACGAGTTGTCAAGGATGAAGGGTGAATTTTCTCACCAACCCATTTTAGGGAGCAAGAGGCTAGAGAAACGATGATCTCTGCTAGGGCATTGTTACTAGGGGATTGAGCTTCGCTAAGGTGGTTCCGTATTTTTTAATATTTTCATTCATCTTTTCTCATTCTATTTATAAGAATTAAATTCCATTATATTTAATATTGGAACCATCCTCAAGTGAATATTTCACCATTTTAATAATTATACATTAACATTATAAGGAAATGAATTTCATTAAATTTAATGTTTATATCCTTAATATAATGTACCAATCATTTGTGACTCATTTTCCAAATAAAATAAAATTATATAAAAGAGATGAAATATTATCATTATTTCAATAATTCATTCAGTCATAATTTACAAGATTTGTTTTCTTAGGTAATTCATTCCTTAAAATTTTTTTATTAACCCACCCAATTATATTCATTTGATGATATATTTTCATTCAATAACCCAAAAAAAATATTTTCGATCACACATGGGTTATGATTTCAATTAGTAGAGGTTATAAAAATAATTAAATATTTTATCTATCATTATGGAAACTAGTATCTAATATGAGTACCTTCATTAATTAGCAGTCATTTTTCATAGTGATTTGTTAATTAGAAATTTTAATCATGGGGATTCAAGTGAATATAAAACAACATCTAATTAATTTTAAAACCACACAATTAAAATTGAATGTATCTAGTGTTAGATTGAAAATAATTTATAATAAAACATTTGTTTCATTTAAATAACAAATGTCAGTTTTTTAATAAAAATTAAATTTCTATATTATCATCTATTATTCTGGTTGGCTGGAAAATCCCCTAAAAGCAAAATTTTGTTTATCACATATCCCACCTATTTATCACTAAGTCCAATTAAATATATGTAATTTTATTTTTTAGTTATAATATTCTTCAAAATATTACAGTAAAATTTGTTAAAATAATTCATGTGTTTCTATTAAAATTTTATTTTCTCCTTATGTTGTTCATCTAAAGTTATTCCTTCAATCCCACATTTGTTCATTCTATTTCAAAAAAACCCCTTCTATTTTTGTCTATCCCGCCTAAATCTATTCAGCTGGGGGGGAAACCCAATTACTACTCATTTGTCCCTAGATTTTTATTATCTAGATTTTTTTCTTCTATATAAAATACTTGTTGGAAGTGGTTCTCATCCTGTATGATTTTCATGTAGGCAGCAACACTATGATATTTCATGTGGGGGAAAGAAATGGTGATAAAGGAAGGCAGATTGGACATGGATAGTGGTGTTAGGGAATGTAGAGGGAACAAACATGTTTCAAACCATTGTTATATATGACTTCTTCTATGAGAAGCAGTGAAATAACGCACATGTAAACAATGGTTACAAGTGAGAATAATTCTATGGGGATAATAAAAAATATTATTGTCCCCATTATATTGTTAGCATTTATGGAATTTTGGGATGGTTGGCATTCCAGACATATCATTTGAGACCTTTTAGTTAAATTAAAAAACGAATTTTATTCCATTATATCTATAGGATCATTTAAAATTATAATTTTCCTTTTGGGTTTATTATAATGCTAGTTTGGATTGATGATCATTGACCAACATAGGTTCCTGGGTGTGTGTTCATGTCTTTTATAATCATATAATCCATAATATTGATTATTTTTTATTTTAAATAATAGAAAATGTAAAATAACATATTAAATATCATCATCATGATAAATAATACCTTTTAAAAATAAATATATAAGCAAATCAATTTTATTATTTTTATATATGATAGGTTATTAAACCACCACTAAAATAAAAATTAAATTTTATATTAGTTAACTATTGTTATTATATATCCTCATTAATAAAAAACAAAAAACCAGTTATTAATTATCATTATTTTTTAATTATTTATTATTTTAATAATAATTTATCTATTATACATTGTTTTATCCCTCCAAATCCATAATAAGTTATATTATTGTTATTATTTCTATTAGAAAACTCGATTTTAGTTAATAATCCCATTAATTGAATAATCATTATTAATATTGTTATCATTATGATCATTGTTTCCATTATTAAAGATAGATGTAATCATGGAGGGAATTCCATTAAGAGTCAGTCAACTAGATATCTCAATGCTAGCCCTAATCAAACATTTACCGAAATTATTATGGGGAGAACACCCAATCAATTCACCATTGATGATTCATCCATTGATTCCCCATTCTAGTTTCATACAAGTTACATACTAATTTTTGTTTCTCATGAATGGATATAGTGGATATTTCATAGAATCTCCATTTTATTGTTCTTATTATAATCAATGATCATCATCCGCTACATAATTTTTTTTGTAAATTATTTGAAATAATAAGATTATATTTATTTGTTTTTAAAACATTAATTTGAAACATGTTATAATTTTATTAAATTCATTAGATTACTATTCTATATGATTTCTTAAGTTTTTTTGGTTATTTGGAGGTTTCTCCATGAGGGTTACGAAATGATCTTATGATTTTGAAACATTTATTGAGCATATATTATCTTCAATTGAGTTAAGATTTAATATTATCATATTCACTACATTAAATAGGTTACACAATTCACAGTTATTAGACTCATTGATAATCCCATAGATATTGACTTTGATACCTCTATGTAATAATCAAAATCAATATATATATATATATATATATATATTATATTATATTATCTATATCTATAATCCATTTAAATTTGTTATATAAATTAAATTTTGTGATTATGGTTTTTTAAATATTATAGATTATAAATTTCACCAATAAATTATATTACCTGTTTCAAATTTTAGTCACCACTCTTAGTGTTATTGTAAGGTGAATTAAGGAATATATATACCTGATTTTTGACCTTATATTATTAATAGATCCATTTGGGTTAAAAAATGTAAATAATTTTTTTCAGGTCATATCTATAACATTTCATTCTAAGACACATCATATATTGATGTTTAATGGAAAAATTTAGTGGACCAACCAGATTGAGTATCATTATTTAGTTATTGGAATACATGATTATATAATATTTTTGAGGGATATTGAAAATTATCAAATTATGAATGTGAATTACGATAATGTTTACTCCCTTGTTATAATCCCATCTAATGTGTCATCTATCATAGATTATCTCATTTATACAATTTTTTCAATCCCACTCTTATGTAGAGGATCTCGATGCTTACAATGACTCTATATGAACCATTCATTATGAATAAACCTATGTCCAACATATATAAGTGGAATTATAAAACTCAAGGTCAAAAAATATAAATTAAACTATGGTGGAATCATATAGTTTCACTAAAAAATACATATTTAAGTCTACGAAACAAAGGAAGTACTCTAATTTTTTTAACAATTGTTAAAAGATAATAATTTATATATATTGGTGAAAAATTGATATACCATCAAAACTAGATGTCTTGGAGGACTCAACAACATCAGCTTATAAAAAATAGATGAAATAAATAAACTTGTGGATATTCTAATTAATAAGGAATTTTATTACAAAAACATAAACCATTGTATTTAGGTGAATACATTCTATTAATAAAGAGAGATCATGATGGTCATATTACTATGTGCTAATTCTGAAAAACAAGGGAGTGTATGCTATCAAAAAATGAACTAAATTTTATTGTAATCATAAAAGTGGTTATCACTACAATCCTTGTTTTTCAGTTGGATTGGAATTTTACTGATTTATTTTCTCTAGAATCTATGATTCCTCATTTTATTTTATTTTTTTATTCTCCAAAAGATTTAGTATGGATTTGAATAGAAATAAAAAAAATACATTTAGACTAATACACCATGTTTGATGCAATTGATTTATTTTAATTCAAAATGATTTTTCATGATTACCATGAATATTCATGTTTAATAACAATTTTTTTGACTTCACCCTAATATTTCGTTCCATTATTTTAGTGGATATATTGATTGATTTTTTATTTTTAGGTTTAGGGTAACCTCAAAGATGACCCCTTAACCTCTTATTTCCACATCGTCAAGATTTTATGATTGTTATTACTTATATTTATAGCCTAAATTATCTTCCCAATTACCACGATCTACATATCCATTTACACATTTTATTTGATATTGGGTGACAGTTTTAATATTTTAGGGTGACTACTCAAATTTAGAATTTTTTGACCTTTTTTCATTCTTATTTTACCTCCATTATTTGTTGAGTTTTGTCAAAATGACCTCACATGACCATATATTAACTTAAATGTAGTTTTGATACATATTTTTCAAAATTATGTATAACCTCCTCTATGTAAAATGATTATATATTAACAATAATTTAAATAATCAATTTCTTAATTCTTATCAAATATCTCTTTTAATACATCATATATTATATGTATCATCTTAAAAAACAACTCTTATTTTTACAATTTATACTCTCCCACATAAATGATATAAATTCTCAGTAAATTAATATTATTATAACGAGAACAAAACCTAATATTCGTCAGTAAGATTCAATGTAATTATTTTATTTAGTCATTTAAATATATTAATATTAACCTATAAAACTAATTTTAATTAAACAATAATATTTACAAAAATATCATTATTGTTTACTTAAATTAATACAAAATATATTCAATGTAAAATTTATATCATAAGGGGAATCCCTAATAATTTCATAATTATATGGGTTTCTCTATTTTGAATTTTTTTTATTTACACAGAGTAGATATAATTATTTCATTCCGAAATCTCAATTTAACAACTCAAATAATTTACACCACTAATTATTAAATATGATGGAGTAAAAGAAATAATTTTTTTAAGGATAATATAACATAATGAAAACATATATATATAATACTTATTATAATATGTTAAATAATAAAAATTTCACAATGACAAGGGTTTTTATGTTTGGGGAGATTGTTGGAAGGTTGAGTCTTAAAAACATGCTTCCATCCTTGTAGTATATACCAGATTCAATTATAAACAAATTTATGATATATTTTATAAACCTAAATAAATATAATTAATCATATTTTTTTTCTCCATTGAACATGAACAAGAAACCACCCTCTAAAATAGAATAACTAGAAATTATATTATTATTTTATCATTTTAATCTATTTAGTACTCAAAAAAAAGTTGATTTAACTGAAAAAATTCCAATTTTTGGGGCTAAATTATACATGTGTGTATCATCATATTTTCCTTTATTAATTGTAGAAAAATTTAAATTTTTTTAGAAAACATCACAATGAATGATATAATATCTATATACCTTAACATGAGATTTATTATGTTTAATTTTTCTGAGACATGTAGAATGATAACATTTATATTAATTTCAAATAATGATTTCTATCTATATACCATAGGGTTAGTGATTATATAAAATAAATTGTATATATAAATTTTAATAATAGATAATTTAATTTTCTTGCTGGGATTCCATAAAATCATTATAATAGATTATCAAAATTCTAATTTCATGTTGTTTTGATCATAAATTGGATTGAAATCCAAGAGGTATTAATAAGAATTTAATAAATAATTTTCCTTTATATTAGATATGATTTTTGATCATACAAATTTATCTCAATTATTTTTAAAAACAATGTATTGAAATTATATTTTTTTTACTTTAGTTAGTTAAAATAAAAACATGTTTGATTTTTTCCTTAGAGAGTATTATTTATAAAAAATTGATAATCCATTAATATTATAAAGATATATTTATCATACAAAAATCAATATAAGACATCGATAATATTTCATTTAAAAAAAATATTATCCAAATATCATTAGACGCATCTAAATAAAATGATTCATGATATAAAATAGTTATTTCATGAATTTCGAAATAAATCATTCAAAATCATGAGACAATATTATGTTTTTAAACTTATATCATGATTTGACAAAAATATATATATTGTATTAAGGTAAATGCTATTATATTTCCATCAAAATAGTTTATACACTAATATTATAATTTAATTCAGTGAAATATATAAATCAACACAAACTTTTATTGAAGATGAAAGATTTAGATATTTGTTCGTATTATTAATTATCAAATCGAATAATCATACTAGATCAACCTCGATTCCATGTATTTAAAAAACATTATATATCTAATTGTGGTCACTATGTTAATAGAGATTAAAAATCCTTTCCTATATAAAATTATATATAAATATTCATTTAAAAATATTATTAAAGTCGATATATATTTTTAATTTTTTAATTGATACATTGATTCAAAAATATAATAAAATTCAAACTAAAAATTACTAACATATTATCCCAAAAAAACTCCCTATATAAGATAAAATGAAAATAATAATTCCTTAATTAATCACTTGGTTATGTTGAAAACTATAATTTTACCATTTTAAACTAAAATGAAATATATCTCAAAATATATTAAAACATGTTTAATAATCCAACTAAAAAACCTTATTTAATTAAATTGATTTATTACAGGACCATAATAACTGAAAAGGGAAATAAATAATAATTATAGATAAATAAACATTCATAAGAGAATGCATTATATTTAGATTGTATTGATAAATATCATTTTTATTTTAAAACCCACTATCCTAACCAATCTTAATATAGTACACATACCACATGTCAATGTGCACAAGATTTGATTAATGTGTATTTTAATGATTTCATTTTTGTATTAAATTAAAATATTTTCTCTCTCCCACAATATTGATATAACATAAATTATATTATTTCTAGGATATTAAACTATTATATATTTCATTACGATTTAGTATAAAATTTTTTAGTTACTTTACATTCATTTTAAATGAAAAACAACAGCTCGCTTAATAAGAATTTAAAAGAATGATATTCCACTCTATTTATTTCCCTTTCAGTTTTGAAACCATTTTTTCTTCTGATGTGTATTTATACAGTTTCAAAAATGATCTGTGATATTTTTCATTAATATTATCAATAATAAATATTCATTTAAAATTGATTAATCAAAATATTTCATAAATTTTATTTTATATCATATTTTTAAATTTTCATTAGTCATGTTCTAAAGTATATTTTCTAGAATTGTTTTCCTTTTTGGAACTTTTAAACATTATTACAGTATAATTATGAATATAAATTAAAACATTCAATAATTCCAATATTCATAGATTGTTCCATTTAAGAATTTATATATCTTGTATTGTTTTACAATAATTACTCTAATGATAACCTGATTAGTAATTAGATCAATGTTGAATAACTGATCAGCGTTTGGACCAGATAGTATGATTTATTTATAATAAAAATATTGAACCTATGTGAAATTCTTATAGTTAAATGATTCGAAATATAATTAAATAAATATAATATTTTATAAACAATATTGTTATTATTATTTTTAAAACTAATTTTAATGGTACTCTTTGTGGAATTATGAAATGTGTTTCTAAATGATAAACTTTATATTTTTCAATGTTTTTAAAAAATATATCTTCTTAAATATTGTATTTTGGTAATGTTTTAAATCATGGATATGTCGTAAATATTAATTTTAAATTAAATTCTGTTTATTTTTCAAATGTTCAATGATAAATGTTTTCAAATTACTAATGATTAATAAATAATTTATTAAAAATTAATTACATATAATCCTTAACATGTAATTATTATTCAAATATTAATAATATTAGTAATTAATCACTAATTTTAAAATTAAAAATTAGAAATAGTTTATTGCTTATATATAATGACTTATTTTTTAATTTTTTAATAATTAAATAGTAATTGAAATTAATTTTCGGTTATAACGAATAGTTATTAAAAAGTAATAACAATAACAATATAAATATTTATGTTGATATATATATATATTGTTATATATATAAACATATATTTATATATATATAAAATATAAATTTAATTATATATATACCTAAACGTATACACATATTTTTGTTTAAGAGCGTGTATATGTGTGGGTATATGTATACAAGCCCAGACACATATATTCAAAATTTTGTTTGTATAATTGTATTTGTGTGTGGGAACATACACATATTTGTTATTGAGATTTTTAATTAATACTAATAAACTTATATTTATTCATATATCTATTTTCATATATATATATATATATGTTTGTTTATGTAATAATATATATGTAAGAAAATAAAATTGCACGATCCATTATTTGGGCCATTATTATTAAACCAGGGTTGAGGGACGGAATCCCTCACCATCAAAATTTTCAATGTTTTTTATGTTTACCAGATCTAGTCAATTTTTAGATATAGAGTCATCAATGGTCCTATTACAATAAACTATTAATGTTTGGGGTTAGTTTTTGGTGGTAGTGTTATCCAATCGGTGGGTTCGAGGGGGTTCTAAAATGTTTTTCATTTTTTTAAAATATAAATTTATAAAGTAATCACATACCCACCATTTGGTAATAATAATTTTTTTATTTAAAATTTATTAATAAAAAACATAAATAATTTTTTCTAATATTCAATTATAAATAACCACTACAAAATAAGAAATAAATTAATGTGAAATGGTTTACATTTAATTTCTAGAAAGAAATTGTCAAATTGTTTTTCAATAATATATACATGAAAAATTTTACTTTATTCGATTAATCATTTATAGGTGTTTTACACCGTATCTAAATAAAAAACAGCAGGATATTTTTTTATCAAGCATATATATATAAAAATTATATTTTATAAAATAATGTGTTTTGAAATGGACAATGATAATTCTATAAATAGATAAAACTAATTTGAAATGAGTTGAAAAATTTATAATATATTAAATAAAGTAAATATAATTAAATAAAAAAAATTTGATATAGTACACAATAATTGTTAAAAAAATTATAATTAGTTATTACAGGTACCCTATAAAATGAATCAAATGTATTCAGATTGATAACTACCTATCCCCATACATTCTTTTATTATAACCCATATGAAAGTCCTTATTCGGTTCTCAGATCTTATATCACATAATATAAGGTACTATCAGTGATCACTAATTCATATAAAGGAATAAAAATACACATTTTGATCCCCATAATTTGATAATTCATATATGATTATCAATTAGTTGCCGAATATGAGTTAAATATATGTTTTTTTTATAAAATTTTGAGGTAATATTAAATATAAAAAGGGAAATACAAAAGAAAATAATAATAATGAGTTATAAATGAAATGGAGAATAAGAATTATTCATGTCATCTAGTAGTTTGTTAATGAAATTTATAGATACAGATTAGTAATGAATTTTTTTTCACTTTGACTACTAATATATTTTTACATATAATATTGTTTCCTCAACCATTTTTATAGAAATATGAAATGGAATTTTAGATATTTTTAATCATTTAGAATCATATATGTGGTAAAAAAAATTAAACAACATAAATGCCTTCATCATTTAATGAAAACTGTATATAGTTGATAAAAATAAATTAATATATATTTTACTTCAATTTTTTTTCATCAAATTTTTTAGAATATTTTATCAATATTGTTGAATTAATTATGATTCAAAGAATAAAACGATCTATAATTAATTATTTTTATTCATGGTGTTTTATAGATATTTTTTAATTCATTGATACTACACTCTAGTGATTGAAGGGTTGATAAATGAAAATTTTAATGTTCATATAGTTATGAATATTACTATCATAGATTAATATTTATATTTAAATTGTATATTTTATGTCAGATCAATTAAAAATTCTTTCAGTTCATTTAAAACTTATGATTATTATTCTATCTGTTACTTTTACTATTTTTTTAGTTGTTAAAATTCTTATATCTTTAGTTTATTACATTCTATTTTCAATAGGACCAATAATTTTCAATTATTAATAAAATTTACATTAACTGATGAACTATTAAAAATAAAATGTGTATTTTTACTATCAAAACATAGTTATTTTCACAAAAATAACCCAAAGAATGAATAAAAAACATATCCAACGATTGGGTGTGATTGATTTGGTATTTAAAATTATATTTTTTATTTTTTATTTTTTATATTAATATAAATTTTTTCTATTTTGTAATTATTATGGATTAATATAAAATATTATTTTTATTTTATTAAATCCATATTCTATAATAATTTTATTACTATAATAAATGAAAAATAAGTTAATAATGTATGAGATGAAATCGGTATTATAGTAGTCTCATTAATTTTATTCTCTGAATTCATATTTTGAATAGAGATAAGTTCAGTAGGATGATTTCATGATAGGTGTTTTTCTTGCTTTATTTTTCTTACAATGTGGTAATTTTTTAAATTATATGTTAATTATAACCTAAATTATCTTTTTCATTAATTTTATTATTTATTATGTTTAATTTTTTATGAAAAAATATATATACCAAAATCCATGATCATTTTTGTGTAATTTGGTTTGTGAATTGGACATAATAAGATTATATAGTATTACAAATAAAAAAATATAATGTATGATTCTTAGAGTCTGAGAATTAATATAATTTTTACATTAATTATGGAAAAAATTATATATATTAAAATTGATGTCAGTCCCTAATGTTTCCATTATTTCATAGTTTTTCCACATTGATTTTGCTGTTTCTAAAATATATTTATTACTAAAATAAATATTTTTATTGTTAATGATGGTTTTGAGGTTAATTTATATAAAATTACTAATTTATTGGAAACTATGTCAATTATGCATAATTATGTGCGAAAATTATCATTTGATCGGTATTTTTATATTTTAGTTATAGTTTATTTAAATTTTACATTTAATTGTTCAAATGTAATATTAATTTTTTATAATTTTATCATTTAATTTAAATAACTGTTCAAATTTTTAGTTATTGTTAATTTTTTTTATTTTTTAAATTATTAAATTTTATTATTTTGTGCATTTTATCTTTAGTATACAAAGAAAATATATTTTTAATTTGATATTTTTAATTTTTATTTTACTTATTTTTAAATATAAATATTTTTTTATACCATGTTCTTCTCATGTATCCATTTTTTTTGTTTTCATGGCATTCATATTTGGTTATTTAAACTTTTCCAAAATCCCAAAGCCAATTTTAAAGTGGGAATCCATGTAAATAATTTTTCCAACCTCACATATCCAATGTTACCACATACATTTTTGGGAAATAAGGAAGTATAGATGTGAAAAAAAATTAGAATGTCACATGTATGATTATCCCCTACAACATTTGAAAAAATCAACCCCTCACCTATGTTAAGTCAACCCTTGAGAAAGATGTGAGATTGGGATTCCCAATAATGTCATGAATGAAATTAACATACAGTAAATAAAATTTTGGATTGGTTTTGAATCCAAACATGAAACAATGATGAAAATGAGAAACATGTGATCGATTCGACAAATTTTTCATGCTTAACAAATATGATATGTTAAGCTGTGACAAGAATCTGTTATCAATGATCCTTCATTGAGGATTACAAATCTCTATTTTTCTTGATGTTTCCTACTAGGATCCCATGGTATCAACTCACCATTAATGGTGAAATGAAACAAATATATGTGTGAGTATGTTCTAATTTTATGCATTGAGGAATTTATTATCGATATACAAGCTCTTTTTTTTGAACAACTATGGGAAGAATGTTTTTTCATATGAAACATTTTTAATTGAAGTAATGAGTTGGAGACGGTAAATGTATTCTAAATTTTGGTAAAAGAGAGGATCTAATGTTGATCTCAAATTCTAGATTCAGTTTTTCATTTTCCACTTGATCCCTTCTCATGAAAGAATTTACCCTTATATGTAATGGTGGAATCTAAGGTAGTATGTCACGACCTGTCCCTCGGGGCCTGTATCGTGAATACACCAAGGCCGCCTTCTATAGGCTAGGGGCTGGCGACTAGCACCAAAGCTGTAATTCCCAAAAAACTGGAATGTCATTGTCTTTATAAAACGTATAAAACACTACCAGAGTATAAGTGGAAGCAAACATTAAGAAAATATGTATTACAAGTGTGCTAAAAGTACAAAGGGGCCGAAAATACAGGCCCAACAAAAAGGTACAACTACAAATGAAGAAAGTACAACTGGAAAAGAAAAAAAGCTGAAAGGTGGAAGAAGATCCTGGATCGTACTCCAGGACCGTCCTCCGAGTTCCTACCTGAAGGGTAGGTACAGATGTCCTCGACACTCCCCAACTATTGGTCCACTCCATGTGTCATCCCGCCGAGTGTCCGCCTCTGGGTACCGTCCAGTCCTGGCTCTCTCGGCCTTCATTAGTGTTGTCTGTCATCTACAACCAACAAAACAAGGTGTGGGCATAGCCCGTGCAGGGGTGAGTATAACAATACTCAGTAGGGACCCCAAGACTCTCAAGGTCTCACAAATACAAAAAGTATAAACCAAAATTTAGTATTTCAATGGATAAACATTACTTAGCTATATGCCCATAAATATACATAACTTATCAAGTAACCCATCTCAATTATGATGAAGACAAAAATTTCATTGATTCAGCTCAAACCAGGATTTTTATTCATGATGTCGAAACCACAAATGCGGGAGAACACCTCCTCTATCGAGTATAGTGGGCCTATCGCTACAACCAAGCACTTCCCACTAACCTTTTACTGTTGAAATACTCCACACGTCTTGTAATGTGGCCCTTCTTCTACAACCAAGTGCTTCCCACCATGGGTGTGCCGCTACAATTATGCACTCCCCCTCATAGCCTACAGAGGCACTCCTTCTATTGAGTACTGTGGGTCTACCACTACAACCAAGCGCTCCTCCACCACGGGTCTTCTCCTACAACCAAGTGCTCCCGACTCGGCCATCTGAATCACTCTGATTCCATTGATCAGTAGTCGTCAAGTCTCAGCCAGCTACTAGGTCTCTGCAATCTGCCCGCTCGTCACTGAGAGGGTCCGCTCCATGAGCCTCAATCCGAGACTCTAAGTTTCAAAAAGTCTCACGTAGATTTATCACAATGAACTGCCTCATCGTAGGGTTTTCAATGCAATAGGCGATGTGTCAATCAGACGCCCGGTCTGTGATTTATTGGCTTTTCAAATCTAGGGGCCTCATTGGTTTTTAAGCTAAAACCAACCCGACCATTCTCCAATATCAACTGAAACCCACAGGTAGTATGTCAAAAGGAACGTCTCGTCAAAATTAATCTAACGTATTTGATGGAACGTCAATTAGAAACCCGGTACTTAATATATAAGTGTTTCCGCTCCGAGGTCCCGGTTGATTTCGGTTTCGAAACATCCCTGAATTTTCTCCAAATTCATCTAAAACTCAGTTAGAGTATCGCTAAAGGAATTTCATGTCATAAGGGTTCCAGTGCTGCAGACGACGTGTCGATCGGATGCACGGTCGTGATGTTATTCACATTTAAGTGAAACGGGCCCGACCCGTCAATCCGAGGGGGCTGGTGAGTCGGGTCAACCCGGTTTTTTCCAGTCCGACCCGGTAGAGGGTCGGACCAGCCCGGTTAATCATGCGGCCCGGCCTAGTGGGGCACGGCCCATCCCGAGGGGGCGCGGCCTGGCCCGAGCGAGCACTGCCCGACCTGGTGGGGCACGACCCGACATGGCGTGGTGCGGCCCGGCACGGCTCGGTGGGCCGCAGCTTGGCCCAGATGACCGAGCGGCTCGGCCCGGCAGGCCGAGCACTGTGGGGGGCACGACCCCCCGGTTTCCCGAACCAGCGGTGCCACCCTCATTTCCGGCCGGCCGAGGCCGGCCGGTCTTCCTTGCTTGAGGAGCCCGCTCATGCAGGCCACTGTTCCCCCAGTGCGGCACCCAGCACCGTAGGGTCTTCCCAGCCCGGTCGGCTGCCTGCCTGCCGGTTCATCTTCTGAAGCTTCCCGCAAAACGTGGGTTGTGGTCCACCATAGTGGGGCGCCATGAGGCACCACCGTCTTCCTGTCTGGCCGGCCACGACCGACTGTTTCTTCCACCGCGCGGCGCCCTCATGGAACTGCGGTTCCTTCGGCCATGCCGGTTCATCTTCTTCTGAGTGGCAAGCGGTTGTGGTTCATGGTCTTTCCCTCTTTTCGCGACACCTGGTGCCACGATCCTCTTCGGGACGGCGCACAGTCACCATTTCCACCGCTTCCTACGATTGTCTCCAACCACGATCATCACCGTCAAATAAACAATAGAAAATCTGTACGGTCGTCGGGTCGTGTTTGTTCGGCTCACGCCCTCTGCGTCAGACAATATCGAAGGCCGAAGTCTTTCACTTGAATTCATCAACATCAAGGGTATAATTTTATTAAACTAAAATTATACAAACCCCCTACCTCGATTATGACATTACATTTCATCATTTTAGTGTAAAGTAAAACCCCTCCCCGTAAAATCAAGATCAATTTTCAATAAAATAGAGCATTACTATAATGTGATGATCATCATTGTTGTGTGAAGTAAAACCCCTCCACGAATCATAGATCAGACTCCGAAACTCATTGAATATGGAAATTTTATCAAAAATATATTTGAAATTTACTTCATTATGTAGTTAAATATTCATATTGAATGATCTTACTTACGAGAAGAACTATACAACCCTTATTCATCTACCTCACATCATAGTTCCATTCTTCAAGGAAAAATTTTTTATGCCATTAAATCATACACTATAGTTTTATTACCATAAAATCATATAAATCAAAATAATATATTGGCATGAGGTACATATAAAATCATTATATTAATCCATAAAATACATATTTTGGAAAAGGTAACAATTCACATCATCATTGAGGCGTTGCCTCATACTTATGGACAAAACCATTCAACCAACCACATAACATTAAATCCTATATGGAACATATTGTATGGTGACACACAATACTTCAGTGTGATAACATTCAAATAGAAATTTAATTCCTAGAATAATCCACTAAACATTATGAAATTTGTTATTCATTACTCATTATGACATCTTATATGATCCATAATTATATTTATCATAAAAAATAACACAAAATGATTCAATATGATTGTTTTTTCTAATATTTTCTCACTTTGAGATTGTTAATAACCATTATAATCATCACCAAATGAATCCTCCACCTATTTCACATTCCTTTACATGGTTAATTGAGAATTAACTAATCATTAACTATGTGCAGAAATTAGTTATACTTAGTGTGAGAACCAAGTGTTAAATAAATATTTCCTCATAAAAACAGTTCATTTATATTCATGATGTTTGAAATATCATAAAATCCATCTAAATTTTAATTTGTATCCACTACTGTATAAAACATTATTCAACTTGCTATCATAGTATATTTCCCAATTAGAAATTAATATTCAATATGAAAAAAAATCACTAATACGAGGAAAATATATCCACCATTATTAATGAACTCATAGATAGCATCTCAAGTGGTTTACAAGAGAGGATTAGAAGCCCAAACATGTATACAATTACAAATATCATACCATTGATGATCACCATTATCGATTATTCTACTAATTTAATTGAATAATGAATCATCAAATATGTAAAAAAAAGTAATTTTAGAGTGGGGTCCCTTATTCAACAAATATATTCATCAATATGTGTAGAATCAATGATAAAATTGAATATTCTTAATGTCAACCATTGTTAGAGACTTTACCGTTATTTATATAACAATATTTTATAGAGGAACATGTTCAAATTTCAGTATTCTTTATTCAAACTTATCCTTTATATAGTGTTATTTTATCTCTATATGATTTATACATGGGTGATGGAAAAAATTAATACTATTATTGATTTAAATATAGTAATAATTCATTATTGAATTATCATAATTCATATCAACGACATCATCATGATGTTTCATCATCAAATAAATTTTTTAGGATATATTATAAAAATAAAAACATTAAAATCACAATTTTACATGAATATGAATTCCATGTCACAATTATTCAAAAAAATTATATAACCAAATGTTTAGTGTCATGGAAGATTAAATACATAATTGAATTATTTTAAAATACTCAGAACAAATTATTCCTTTCATCCTGACTCAAATTTTACTTTAAATTTTTTTTACATAAAATACAAATCCAAAAATAATTTCAAAGTAAACATAAGAATGGGGTGAACTCAACTAAATAGTAAGGAAAAAATATAAACTAGTAAAAATAAAAATATAATAAACACAAGAGAAACCATAAATAATGGTGAAATATCTAATCATAATATCATTGAATTAAATATAAAAATACATGGTTAACCTTTACTGATCGTTGAATCTGAACATATTACCAATGAAAGGTAATTGGAAGAGTTACGAAGATGTATTTAAAAAAAACCAACAAATAACATGTATGAATATAGAATACCATTAGAACATGGAAGAATATTAAAAATATTATAACATTCGAAATAAGACACATTTTAGAGGCGTGGAAAAATGATATACATAGGAAAACATTTTAAACAAATCCCACTATTTCAAACGATTATGTTGTGAAAAAATTCAATCATGTCCACAATCATGATTGTTAAAAAATCCTAGAATTAATCAATTTATATTTAAACAAAAATTCATGTATGTCCAATTTATGATAACACTTATGTTCTAAAATCATAACCAATTCCATAATGAATGATATAAAACCACACGCTTCGTCATCCATATTTATATATGAGTTAAACATTAAATAAAATAAAAAATATTATAATAAAGATCCAATTTATGAAATTGGGTTTCATAACATTTCCATATTTTATTAAATAGAATTATTTTTCAACATCATGACCAATTGAAAAAAAATTGATCACCCAAATTGATTATTTAAAAAGATCACATATACTGTACATTATGAAAACTTTATCTATTAAAGAACATTATAAATAATATTTTGAAAACATGTGATTTTTGATCTACATTATTTAAACCGTTTTATATAGAATTAAAAGAAAAATTCTTGAATCACATCATTAGAAAAATTCCAAAAATGGGAACATATAAAATATCTTGGGTTTATTCATAAAAATTATTACATTTTCACGAAAAAATAAATTCATCAAGTTAAAATACATTAGTTTCTTAAAAAATCGCATAATAATGGTGTAAATATATCATGAAATTATTTAATGTTAGAATAAATTTATCATGAAGGAATAAAACCATGGATGAGTGATTATGACCCAGGGAATAGATTTGATTCATCAAAACCTATTACCTTTATTCCTACATAGCCAAATGTGGAAAAAATCCTACAAAAAATAATTATCACTATATTTATGAAACTTATTAATATAAATTACCTTATATATAATTCAATTATTATAATATATTAAGATTATATTACACCTATGGAACTTATTTTTACAAATGAGTTTTATTAAAATTAATTATTTCATATTTACTTTATGATGTCAATTTATGTGACCATTCCTTGAAACCATATTTATCATGACAATAAAACAATGAATTCTATAATATTTAAATTATATCTAATTATAAAAACTAATTTCATTCTATATGTGTTTTATTTATGTTTTTCTTAAATGTAATTGTTATCAACTTAGTTTTGTAATTTTTTATGATCAGTGATAATATTTCAAAACTATGCAAAATTATTAATATAAAAATTCTAAAACTATAAATAATTATTATTATTGTATTATATTATAATAATATTGGAATATAAAAACCCATAATTATCCATCATGGAGTTTTATGTTTTTCTTTGTTTATATGATAAGACCAACGAAAACAAAAACACCCCAAAATTAATGGATTATTATTATTACGAAAGTGGTTTATTTTTTAAATAATATCATTATTACATAACATAAATTATATAATTTAGATATTTTTAATGTATAAAAAAATTATAATTCCATTTTATAAAATAATACTGAATCTCCAGGAAGGATCAGATAAATTACTTCATGGAGGCTGTAGTCTTCACAACATACAATTAACATATTAGTTTCTAAACTAATGATAGGGCATAAAATAAGAATATAATTTTTCACATTACCGTAGTAATTATATAAAATATTTTTTATTTATTATTCTATTACATTCATAAATCCATCCAATAGTGGTGGTGGAGAAAAATGGAACAAGACGCTACAAGGTAGCTATTGTTCAGAAAAATGTACAATACACATTATTTTGATTTTCTATATGTAAATTAGGGAATTAGTAATGAATTTACAATTAATATTATAACACATAATTATAATAATGATACTGAAATAATTATATGACTATTATTATGATATGTTATTAATACAATGAATAATATAAAATTATTATGGATTATGTATTATCCACATTGGGTCCATGATAATTCTCATAAAAATACCTATAATATTTTAGGGATAATGATAGCTTATAGAGTCTTGGTTCTAATGGATATTAATGAATCATATGAAATAAATAAATTTATATATGTTTTTGTAAAATTTATAAGCGGATGTGTTACATTGAGAGGGTGTAATTGATAACCATTTACGAGTGAGGAATATAGAACTTTTGTAAAGACCCATATCATTTCAATAATTAATGGATACTATTAGAGGTGAAAGTATCCATAGTTAAAAAATAATGGATTTTGGGGAGTTATAAGCATTATAAAACTTCCACCACTCATTTGAAAACAATATTACTATTTGTTTTTTAAAATTTTCATTTTAATTTTATCCTTGGAAACTATTTATTAAATATGTAATATACGATTTAATAAATATATAAAAAATGAATAATAAAAAAAATTGGTTTTATGAACCGAATTTCTATTTTATTTAATATATTTCAATAGATAAAAAATTATAAATTTTAATTTTAATTTAAAACATTTAATATATAAAAATATCATTTGTTTAAAAATGAATTTCTTACCATTATGTGTTCTTAATATTCTTCAATATTGACTAAAAATTGAATGTGATTTAATATATCATATACATGCATCAAAATATTAATATAATTTTTTTAAGAGATTAATTTATTTTTTTACATAAAAATGAACTAATATTTAAAAAAATCTTACAAAATAATGGCTTTACCATTATCATGGCCATTACATTTCCTTTTTTTAATCACATGTTTACCCTAGAACATGAAATTAAACATATTAATTAAGAAGATCATATTTATTTAAAATATGAAATACTTTTTAGTTATTGAAATTAGTCATGTTAGTTTAAATGTTATTAATATATGTGTATACAAATAGTTTATATGAGTAAATTTTTACTTATGATTCCAAAACCATAGAAATGGGATTAATAAATTGATCATAATATTTTAAAATGATTTCATTTATTTAATAAATATATATTATTATATTTAATCATTTTAGATAATATTTATTTCAACATTATATTACGATAGATTCATAAATGTGATTTTTTTACAATATTATCTATTTCATATTGTTCAACAAAAAAAATTTATTTTATAAAAAAATACTACATGCTAATTTGATTATATGGAATTTGAAATTGTAGACAATTTTGAAAAATTAATATTCTAAACAATTTAATTTTATATTTTTAATGAAAAAAAATATTTAATGACAATTTATTTTTATTAAAAATTACTTGATATGTTTAATCTAAAATTATATTTAAATTTATTTTATATAAATTACCAAATAGTTGAATGGTTAATAATTAGTTTAAATATATAAATATTACCTATTACAATAATCATTTAACTAGGATCAATTTATTTTATTTTGGTAAATTACAAAACCTTTATTAAATTTTCATATATTGGAATCCCTATTAAAATTTTAATCAACTATAATAATACATTATATTGTTTTAATTGATTATTAGATTTTAAAATTCAAATTATTATTTTCTTCCTATAAATTTAACAAATAATATTACATTATTTTTAGGTGTATCATCAGTTTGGTCTTTCATGTGACAATAGTTATTGAAGATCGTATAAATTTTAGGGTTCCAAAATATTATCTTTAACATCCCATGTTTTTAAAATGAAACACGAAGTTGGATAGCGTGAATAACATACAACATCATGCATAAGAGAACAACTAATATATAAATTCTACAAGTACAACCTATCATTCATAATGATGGTAATGGAAATTATTAACTAAATATATTTTCCACATGTATATAGAATTAATTCCTAGGTGAATAATTAATTTTAAATGAATTTAAAACCCATTTTGAAAGTAAAGTAAATTTTTTGGGAATTTTTTTTAATGTGCACAAGTATGTTTTACAGATAATAAATACACAAATCACCCTTGATTTATTTTTAATGAAGTGTATATTTATATAGTATTAATTATAATTTTTGACATTAATTTTTTTGTTTTCTAGATATTATATAAGATCAAATAATTTTTTTCCCAAAAAAGATGTACTTCTAAAAATGGAATTTTCCGCCTTTTGATGATGAAACTATTTTAAATTTAGTTTTTGTAACCATTATAAATTAGATTTTACAATATAAAAATTGTAATTCGAATCAAAATATTGATATAAATATTGGTTAATATTTTTAATTTTTATGATAAAACCCATTTTTTTATGAATAGTGAAAATTGTTTTTTAATTTAAAACAGCTTTTTCATCATGTTTATTAATAATGATAAATAATATTTTTTAATGTTTGAAAGGTATGAATTGTTGTTTTTTATCATTTAATATATTTTATTTAATTTTAATTAATTTCAAATTCAAATGGGATATAAATTCTTGGGAACTATTGAATGTTTTATCTTTAAATTCCAATTCTAATATTTCATCAACATGATTAATTTTTAATTAATTTAAAATAATTATTTGACTAAAATTTGGAAAACTGGGTTCTCTATTTTTTTCTAAATGTTTTAATTATTTAAATTGGTCACTTTTATTTTGGGACATTGTGAATATTAACATTTGTAATAATATTCATTACCATTATTAAAGCTAAATTGTTAAATTAAAGGTCAAAATTATAATATAAAAAAATAAAATTAACATAAAACCTATCCTAATTTAATATTATGATTATTTTTTAAAATATAATCCTTGGGTATATTTTTGGTCTAATTTTACTCCATTCTATTATTTTAATGCATTTATTATATTATATTCAATGAAAATTAATTTTTATTAAACTTTGGTTTTTTACATGTAAATTATTTTTATTCTCTTTTATCTACAGGTATACATTTATATAATCATTAACCACATTATTAGGGCCTTATATTAGTCTTACCTCCCTCTTTAAGGTTTTAATATGTTAACCAATGGTTTTCATCTGACAGAAAGGTGTCATTTTTAATCAAGTATTTGTTTTTATTTCTTCATCCACATCCTTCAAATATACATCAACCAAGATTATGTAAGTGTTTAAACAATTTTTAATTTTAATTGGATTATTATATTTCCATATATTCACATATTATATTGAAAATAATTCACTTTGGACCAATTTTTATTATACAATTAATTTATATTAATTTAAAATTTTGAAGAATTTCAAGAGTGTATATCCCCAATCATATAAAAGATACATAATTCCTATCATTTATTCACACATAAAAACCATTACGGAGTGTCCCATATCTTAATGAATCCCTTAATATAACCCATAAACACATTTTTGGCCCTATTTTTTCCATAACACCCTTTTTGGTGGGGCTAAGGTGTTAATCAAAGGTGATTGTCCAAATAGAAGGTATCGTTCATAATCATGTATTTCTGTTTTATTTTTTTCTCATACTTACATAAAATTTAATTCCCACAAGTTGATCTAATAAATACATTATCCTAAATTTAATTTGATGTTATTAGTTTAATATCATAACCTAAATGAATCTCCTTTTCTACTAAATGGGAGAATAATTAATTGTTTATGTCTACGTGTGAACTATCATCTCCAAGAACAAATATATTTAATTTTCTGTTATCATATCTATTGAAAAGTTATAATTATGTAATTATGGTTTATATAGGATATTACTTACATATTAATCATTATCATAAAATAAAATAATAATTAAATTCTTACCATCCACGCACTTAAGAAGGGAAACACCATTTATATGTATTTTTGAACTATTACCTCCACAAAGAGAAGTTATTTTTTTCCATCACCGCATCACAATTATGAAATATATATGTAAACATAAATTATTAATAATATATTTACTATATTATGATATTTATATACATATAAAATATTAATTATCTTTTTTCGAAATGATCATGAAAATTGGGAACATGACTTCTGTGTTTTTAGGGCATGTCATCTCCATGATTATAACATTGTTAATTTTCCATAACCATTAATAATTAATTTGATTTAAATTTATAATTAATGATTAAAATTAATCATTATTTCCTGAATTATATTATGGGGCTGATGGACTAATGACCAATTTTTTCTATAGAGATCTTACAAAGTCATTTTGGACACCTGTGTTGAATATTATCAAAACATCTGACTGAAACATAAAATATTACGTAATTTTTATAATATGGTGATACATGATATAAATGGAATAATAAAAATGAAAATTTTTCTCAAGAATGTAAATAATTTACATATTTTAATTATTTATGAAGATAAATAAAAAACATACTGATTTAGACTTGATGTAAGGGATGTCATCTCAATGTCCATTAATTAACGATTTTAATGTTGATATGCACCATTATTATTTTATACTGTGTATATATCACTACTATAACATTTAATATCCATAATTAATGGATACATGTATTATTTAATGTTTTTTTAAATTTATTATTTCACGGAGGATATAATTTAAAGGATTAATGTTGTATGGGAGAACACTAATTTTTAAATGTTTA
Source organism: Viscum album (assembly GCA_963277665.1). NCBI lineage: Eukaryota > Viridiplantae > Streptophyta > Magnoliopsida > Santalales > Viscaceae > Viscum > Viscum album. The sequence continues at coordinate 1,884,859,051 of OY728136.1, forward strand.
ATTATCAAATCATTTTGTCTATGTAAATATTCTGGATATTATTTTATATATTTTTTTATATGTATAAAAATTATTATAAAGTAAATTTAATGTCTATTATACATTTCATTCAATTGTTCTCAAAAAAATATTGTTACATATTTTTTACATTACATTTCAAAAAATGATAAAAAAATGTTTTTAATGTATATGGAAATAAAAATGTATCTATCTTCTTGACCATTATTTCGTAATTGAATTTCTTTATAATATATAATGATATTTTAACAGAAAAATAAATCATGTACTCCATTTTCAGTGTATTTATTTTTTTAAAATGGGTTAATTATTTCAAAATCTATAAATTATTTCTTGTGATTTCCAATGATATTTTATTAAGTGAGATATTAAAAATTTAACTCTTTTATGTGTTATAATTATATAATGGTGCGTGGATATGTTATGGGTATTTACATGATAAACTAATGATGGGTGGGTATGTTATAACCTCCAATGCTTTGGGTATGAATGTTGGTCATATAGTTATCCATTTGTAATATTGATACATATGGAGGCTGGTCGTATGGCTATTCAATTTATAATGGTCAAATATATGGAAGTAGAAAATATGTTTATTAAATTTTAGTTTTATTATTCAGTATGATAGCTATATATATAGTGTATTTTATCTTATGATTTTTCTTTAAAATCATTGATTTTAAAAAGGTAAGATACCTTTTTTCAATGATGATCCTTTTTAGAGAAAAATGAATGATTTATTTTAAGGAAGTTATTTATAGGTTCTCACAAGACTAATTGTTTTCTTTCTATATGTCATGTACTGAGATTTTGGGATCATCCATGTTTTTATAATGTTCTTTAGTGGTTTTCTGAATTTTTACATAAAACAACGTGTCATGCTGAATGTATTGATGATGGGATAATAATAGAAACAAAATTTTATTTTAAAAGGTATTCCTTTAGGGGAAAATGGATACCAGGTACATGTATCCAATTATAATTTAGGTGTTTACAATGTATGAGTTTTAATTAATTATCTAAAACTCTATATCTAAAATATCTTTAGGATTGATATAATATAAATTCTATTAAAAAGTCAAAATTATATGTTTTTGTTATGGTCGGGTCCTTACAACATGTAATTACATTCTAAACCTATTAATTTTTTTCTTTATAATTTAATTAATTACTAAATGATTATTATAGGTAATTTTATTCATAAAAAATTTCATAATTAAGAATATATCTTCAAATATAAAAAATTCCTTACACTCTTCGGCTATATCAAGTTACTTGTAATTTAATAAACAACATTAATCATTCATTTAATCATATACCACCACATTTATAATCCTAAATTTTTCATTTTATGAACTATAACATTCCCATAACTATCTTAATCCACAAGACATTGAACAAACATTGAATTCATATATTCTAGTTGAATTAAAACTAAATTTATACCTCAAATGGTATTAATATCTAGGTCATAAAATCACACACAAGAAAATATATTCCATAATCCCAAAAACACAGTGAACTTCAATACAATTATCATTAATAAATTTTCAATACTAATGTTTACCAAATAGAATAAATATATTTTAATAATAAATCAACCCATTTTTACCTAAACATAAAGCATGTATTAAGCCTCATATTTATCGATCCCATAATCAGGGTTCTTCAAGAATTATCTAAACAAATAAAAGGTTCTTATAAAATAATATTTAAATTTTCATTAATGAATTTCATTTATGTTTCCATTAAAATAATGGAACGACATAGAAAAATAGTCGTTAAATGTTTCAAATAATTCTAATAAAATTTAAAATATAAAATAAATTTATGGATCTGAATTGGTGATGGAAATGTACAATTAGGGGTGAATTTCCCCAAATTAAAATAGAAATTAGAAATTTACATTTATGAGTGGAGACGTTTTAGTAAAAATAATAAACAACTCAACCAAAATTTTGTGTTAAATGGAACATAAAAAAATAAAAAAATTAAAATATAAACATAATAATTTTATAATAGTTCATTTATAAATTATCCTACTCTACATGTTTAACACCAACCTAGTTTACAACACCCAATAAAAAATATCACTTTTAAAGGCAAGTAAAAACTGCTTAGATAAGCATTTTTCATTCATGGAGTCCATACCCAATTCCTTTCTCTAGTAATGGTTCAGGAAAAAAACCAACACATTTTCAAGAGAATGCCAAATCCCCAAATTTAGAGGCAGAATCATTTCCTTTTTCCTATTTTACGATTAGATACTAGCCAATATTTTATTATAGAAAACATAAAAAAAATATTATTGGTGTAATCCCAACCTATTAATTCATAGTTATTAGTCCTAAGATATTATATATTATAGTAAACTAGTATAAAGCCTTCTATGGGGACAGACTAAACCAAGACTATTCTTGGAACAATCCATTCCTCTGTGTTTTGTTAGATTAAGTGAAGCCTATTATTAAGTGGATAGAATGAACCCAATAATATATGTAGATATTATAAACCCCAAAATACCTTTTTTTAAGGGAGTATAATCCCATAAAATAAGAAAAAGTATTACAATAAAATCAGGATAATTGCAAAATAGAAAATTAATAAAACTATTTAAATTAGGTGAATAATTATTAAGGAAGATGATAATGTCTAGATCATGTAGTACTCAAGCCCTCTGGAATGATGAGATAGAAAATCTCATGTATCATTTACTTTACATTTATAATTTATATGAATGATGGATCTTCAGGACTTAATATTAAACGATGAAGCACATAAAATAAGCTGGGGATTCACTTCTCTCTCTCATCCTTATATGTTTCCAAATTTTTGTACACCAAAATAATAATTTATATTTTATTCATAAATACCAATGTGATATAATTCATAGAGAATAAGATTTAATTAAACTACAAAAACGAAATACATTTTTTACAAATATAATTATTATATAAATTAGATTTAATAAAAATATTCAAAAATGTTAAAAATAAATTTCGTAGAAACCATCGATAATTCATAAAATAGTATCTCCTCTTATTTAAAAACTAATTATTATTTAGTCATTTATTTATTCAAATATACATTTTTAAATGATTATTTCCAATATAAATCATATAAATGTATTTTAGATAAAAATAATTTACATTAGATTTATCTTTTTATATTATAAAAAATCTAAAAAACTATATTATGTGTTTTATTATTTAAATTAAAAATATTCCAAATTATACTCAGTAATACCCTAATAAACACCCTACTAATAATAAATATCAACCCTTCGTATTACATCCATTTTTTATTTATATATTTTATGTTCAACAATTTACAGTATGACTAAAAATATATTCTAAATCTTATGGGAATCTAATTTAATTATTAATAAAAAAATCTAAAAAATTTTATCATGGATTGTATATAGTATATGATTAATTATAGATCAAAGTAACAATTAAAAATATTTATAATAAACATGATAAAAAGTGAAATGTCAAACAATACAAAAAATTGAAAATTTATATATTTATCTATATATATATTTTTCAAAGATCACATATGAGTTTATAACACATACTAAATTAGATTTTCATAAATATTAGTTATTGAGAAATATAAAAAAGATTAACATAATTTATATCCTCGTAATCCAATGATTAATATTGATTGGAATATCAATTTGGGATATAAGATATATCATGTAACCAAGTTATAACTTGGATGAAAATTTATTTATGTTGGCAATTTTTATATAATAGAATTCATGTATCCAAACTATTAACATAATATAATTGATCACATAGAAAAATTCACATAACAAACATTATATATCTGAATTTGTAATGGTTAATTAACATATGTGGGTTTATATAGTAAATTTTACATAGCCTATTTCGTATAGGTGATTTAACATAGATGATTTTCCATAAGCGATTTCATAAAATTGTATTCATGTATATGTATTCATATAATAATATTGATGTATCCATATTCACATTTGAAAAACATCACATACTAAAACTCACATATCCAATATTTTATGTAGTTGGAATCATGTATGAAAAAACCACGCAAATAAAATCACAAATCCAATATTTTATGTATCTGAATTCACATTAATGAATTTTAAAAATAATAAATAGATTGAATCGTGAAATTTAATACCGAAATTAGTCTATCTATTGTACAAAATCTGATTTCTTTCTGGTGGATATATATTTAGAAACTTTTATTATAATTTCAAATAATTAAGAATCACCCAAATCTGGGATATATAGATCATATTATCATAAATATAGTATCAATACTACTATAATAAACTACATAATTAAGACTAAAAACATTCAGTGACATTTAACCAAATTTCTAACATAATAGATATCAATTCCAAATTATATTTATTTATATGAAGATTAGATATTTTTCATATATTTTGAACATATTAAGAAAAACTCATTTTAGAGTTATTTATCACATTTTATTATTGAATTATTTTTGGTAACTAAATCAATAAAATTTTCAATGTGTTTTGACTATATGGGAGATTTGCCTATGTGGTTGGCATACATAGAATGATTGGCTATTTGGTTTGACTATGTAGAAATATGAAAAAACATGAAATGTGATATTTAATCTTCCTTGATATCATATTTATTATAGGAACACAATATGAATCTTGTGTAACATGTAATGGAGAACCAAAACATGAAATCTCAAGATATTTTAAGTAAAAAATATTATGATATAATCAAGGTAATCGACTCATTAATTAATACCAGAGATAAAAATTAATGATACATAATTAAAATTATTAAGACATTCAAAGGAAATAAAACCAATAAATATTTTTAGTTGTCAAAACCATAACTGTTTTGAGAAAATAAAACAAATAATGTTTTGTCATTATCATAAAATAGTGGATTCAAGGGAAGTATCATAAAGATTATCAATAATAACTTTAAAAAATAAATTATATTATTAATGAATGTCATCATTTTTTTAATTAGGATGTAAAACTCTCTTCCTTAATTTAGAAATGGAAAAATGAAAATTTCCATCATAATAAGCATGTATTATTATTCTCAACTATTTATGTATTCTACCTTGTTTGGTTATATAGTATAGAGAATTTTAGAGATATAACTGTATATGCTTTGTTTTCATGATAGTATTTCAACCAAATATGATAATGGGTATGATAATATTTTATATTATAATATTAAAATATAAATAAGAATATTTCCTCCCCTATGAGACCTTCCCTTTTAACATATGATACATTTGATTCAAAAAATGTTTATATTTGTTCAATCATTTCTTATTTGTAGTGATTTTACTATTAGGTTCTATTTTCTTAAATATTTTACTTCATAACTGATTCTTCTATTATGGTTTATAATTAGAATACGATTAACAAATGAATACCTCATGTCATGACCCGCCTTCACCAAGAGGAGGGAAGGGACAATTGATTTCCAGACCCTTCCTTCTTCATGTTAAAGGATAGATAATGACCCCCGAGACCCCCCTTCAATAGGTCTCGGAGTGGCGACTAGCACCAAGGGATTAGAATCACACACAAGTGGAAGGAATTGCACATTTTTTTCATTTAATAGGGTTGGGAGATAAGATGGAAAATCCCAACAACACCAAAAATGGAGGTAAAAGTAAAGCCAAAAGTAAACCATTCCCATATGCATGTTAAAAACTAAATGATATAAGGCACAAGAAACTCCAAAGGTAAAGTACCAAGATAAGGAAAACGACAATAGTAGTTGCTACAACGTCTGAGCTAGTACGGTCCCGCAAGATCCCTGATGACCCCCTGAAATCCTTAAAGCATTTTATATATGTAGGTTGATTATACAGGTATACTCAGAAAGGAAACCAAAAGATCGCGTGCACAAGTGGGGAGCCACTCTAATTCCCTATGAGAAAAGAGATAACCAAAACACCCAGCAAGGAAAACTATCCAACTAATACTTACCAAGGAAAACTGCCCAAAATAACACAAGTCAAGTAATGTAATAGTAATAACACAACAATTTTTAGGTACCTCACGCCACTTTTCCACTTGTTATTGAAGACATTCTAAGCATCAGACCTCTCTATCCATTATCACTACAGTCCCACTATCATATCCTCATCTGAACACACCTGTGATACCACAACCACGCATCCTTCCCACAAACACCTAGGCCACAACAACCACATGAAACCATTCCCACAATCACCTGGTCCCAAACAACTACTGACATGCCCGAAAACACTTGGGGAGCATCCCGAAGGTACTTGGGAAACAAACATCCCACACACACCTGGGAAAACCACCACAACTACCCTACCTGAAGAATCTTGGGCTATAATGGACCTCAGTCCATCACAGTCTGCTCGAAGGATCTAGGGATACTTGAGAAAGGTAATATAAAAGGAGGTAATAACCAGCCACATGTAAGAGTGTTTGGAAAAACACACTTCCCCATGAAATGGGGGGTGTTTTGCACAAGGTTCTCAACTTGGGTGGGGTGAAAATAAGAAAAAAAAATCACAATTAGATATATAAGTAAACAAGCACTCAACTAGACCTAGGGTTCCAAATCCATCCTACGAACAAACACCCTAGTTACTCTTCATTCATGAAAGGTACACCACCCACATCCAAGTCATAACTCATTCCCAGAACAAATTCCCCATTGAGAGTTTCTTGTTTTCATGTTAAAGTGATTCCTTTTATGTAAATTCTGTACTACTAGGAAACTAATAGGTATAACCACAAGGTATGTAAAGGAAAATATCCAACAAAACATTAATCATTCACACTCGGTTCTCTTGTAAAGTCACAACAACAAATTGATCTATGAGATCCCTCTATGTAATGGAACCAAAACATGTCTCACCGTACAGCCCCACACAACCTTGAATCCAAAACTAACAACTGAACCACAACAGGGAATCTCATCCCCATCTATATTTCCCCACAAGCTTCAAGCAGAACACCACACATACTACCAAAATAGAGCAAGGAGTTTTCAGATTCAAGGACACCATTCACAAGTTCCTTCTTTATGTTTGGTGAACCAGGGTGATCACACAATGATTGTTCATTCACAAAGAATCCATTTGATCATGTAAATATCCATAAAAACAGATGTTCATTAGTGCACAACAAAAGACCACCAAAGGAAGAATGAACCCGGCCAAGAAGAAAAAGGAAGAATTTTTGTGCAATATAAGGATGAGATCTTGTTGTTACGGGATATGGAAAAATGAATGGCATTAAAGACAGATCGTGGTATCTCCAATTGGTTGGGTGGTTACACATGATGGAATAATTTCCATTTTATAATTCCCACCGGTGTGGTGGCCACAACGGTTGCCCATTAAACAATTTCTATAATTAAAAGGAAAACACGCCATAGGGGAGGAACTAATAGGATTTTTGAAAGCGTATGACACTGAGAAAAAACCACAGTTTTTGGTAAGCTAATGTTTAGCCGGATTTTGGGGATTTTAGATATCATTTTCATCCATTAAATGGATTTAGAAGAGGTTATAAAACCATTTTCACATCAAAATATATATTATTGGAGCGTAAAAAGACAGAACTGGAAAAAAAATGGAGACCACTCGGTGAGGACATGGTGGAACCATCACGGTGCCACCCTCACAGTGCCACCGTCATGGTTTTACCCTTACGGTGCCACTATCATAGTGTCACCCTCACGATTCCACTGTCAAGGTGTCACCCTCACGGTGCCACCCTCAGGGTGTCACCCCCATGGTTCCACCGTCACGGTGCCACCGTTTCTTGGTGAGACCGTGACTGGTGCCACCATTTTGGTTGAATCGTTCAATGGAACCATGTTTTCAAAAATTACTTGACCAGGAGGGTCCGAGCCATTACATCAGATACCTCTCAAAGCATTCTCTCCCTCGAGAATTAAGACCAGGCCCTGAGAAAAAAAAGAGAGGGGTTTGAACAACCGCCTCGAATGATACCTCTAAGGAGTGAACCTCGCCCTCACCTAGGAACACCTCTCCCTCAAGTAAGCACATAACATTCAAGGGTCATACCATACAGTCATATAGATTGGGGATTTATTTCCCCCATGTCAAGAAACTATCCGCTTTGTGTGGAACTGACTCGCCTGCACTGGTTTAATTGCATCCACATTAATGCGTCTTGATTACGGATCAGGTCCTCCACACTCCACAGTCAGGAAATTTCACAACATTCACAAGGTAAGGAAACAAAACATCTCCAAAACCAATCATGGTCATCATGACATCATAAACAAGTACAAAACAGAATAGAACAAAACTCAAAACAACTCTACGTATTGGGAGCGCATCTGTGCCTCTCGTTCCCATGTACTCTCCTCGAGCCCAGCATGCCTCCACACCAAAAAAACCAAAGGAATGGTGCATCCATAGAGCACCTTCTCTTCACGGTCCTTGATCTTCACAGGTCATTTTACAAATGTCGCGTCATCCTCGATATCGAGCCTTCCCCAGTTGAGTAAGTGTGATTTGTCATGTAGATACCGACATAGTTGATATACATGGAAGACATCTTGCATTCTTAGTGGAAGAGGTGGTAGCGCTAGCTGATAAGCGACTTCGCTGACCCTCTGCAACACTTTAAAAGGTCCAATGAACCTGAGAGAATGCTTACTTTTCTTTTCGAACCTCCATTTTCAATACTGAAGGGAGACCTTCAAGAACATGTGGTCCCCAACCTCGAACCCCATGTGTCTCCTCCTATTATCGGCATATGACTTCTCCCGGTCCTGACCCACCTCTATCCTCTCCCGTATAAGATGAACCTTCTCCATCATGCTCTTCCCCACACTCGGGCCAAGAAAACCTTCTTCCCCAATCTCTATCCAACACACGGGTGTACGACACTGCCTCCCGTACAAATCTTCAAATGGAGCCATTCCAATGGTAGAGTGATAGATATTATTGTAGGAAAACTCTTCCAAAGGCAAGTCTTGCACCCACGATCCCCTAGAGTCCAAAACACTAGCCCGTAGCATATCCTCCATTGTCTAGATGGTGCGCTCCGTCTATCCAACTGTCTGAGGTTGGAAAGAAGTGCTAAGATTTAGCTGCGATCCAATAGCATGTTGTAATCCCCTTCAGACTCGCGAGGTTAACCAGGAATCCCAATTCGAGACTAGGGACCTTCAGTTCCCATGCCACCGCACTACATCATCCATGTACCTCTGCGCTAGGGCATCTATCGCATCCAACTCCATGATTGTTATGAAGTAAGCTGATTTCGTCTGTCGGTCCACTACTACCCAGATAGCATCACAACCCCCATGAACTTTGGGTAGTCCCGTGATGAAATCCATCAATATGTCATCCCACGTCCACTCGGGGATATCTAAATGTTGTAACAAACCTCCTGGGATGCGGTGTTCATCCTTCACTAGTTGACACATGAGGCACTTTTCAACAAACTCTTCCACTTCCCACTTCAATATGGGCCACCAAAATTGACTCTTCATACCCTGGTACGTCTTGGAAACTCCTGGGTGTACCTCTAAGGGTGAGTTATGGAAATCACCTAGAACTCTCTCGCACATCGTCTCTGACACAAAAATAATTCCTTGAAAAATAATATAATTCAAACCATCCTCTGACCATCGTTTTGGAGAATTGACCTTGCTAATGCGATCACACATCACCTCAGTCTCTGAGTCTCCCCACTGAGACTCCTCTACGGGCTGTAACAGATAGGATTGAACTATCATCTGAAACAGGAATCCTCTACCATCATTCATCCTCGCATCAAGGTGTAGGGCATCCAATTCTTTCATCTCCCTCCAAGCATCTATTTATTCTCAAACCATGTCCTTCTTTGACATTATGCTCAGGGCATCATCCACCATGTTCCCCTTTCCTGAGGTGTAGGAAATATCGATGGCGTATTCTTAGAAGAACTCCACCCACCTTAGCTTCCACAAATTCAGGTCCCACTGGGAGAAGATGTAATTCAAGCTCTTGTGATCGGTGAAGACCACAAAGCACTCCCCGAAGAGGTAATGCCATCACAAACATAGTGTGAACATGATTTCTGCATGCTCCAGATTATGGGTGGAATAGTTACGCTCATGGGAAGGTAACTGTCTAGATCTATAAGTGATCAACTCTTGTTGTTTCATCAACACACACCCCAAGCCTTGTCCTGAAGCATCACAGAACACCTCATACGCCACCAATTCTTCTGGAAACCTCAAAAAATGGGCACTAACCAACATCACTTTCAGATAAATGAATGTTTACTCACACTTACCACTCCACACGAAAGCCTGAACCTTCATGGTCATGGCTGTGGAAGGTGCTGCAACTAGGGAGATGTTGGAAATGAAGCTCAGGTAGTATCCCTCTAGGCCTACGAAACTACGAACCTCTGCCCCATTCTTGGGTGTGGCCCAAGAAAAAAATTCCACATCATTTGATGGGTCGACCGATATTCCCTTCTCGAACAGTATTTTTCCATGGAAGTGCACTTCTCGCATCCATAACTTGCACTTGGACCACTTCCCAAATAGGTGGTGGTCTCAGAGGACCTCTAAAACTTTTCTCAGCTGCTCATCGTGATCCCCCTATGATCTCTAGTAGACTAGGATGTCATCAATAAACACGACTATGAACCTATCTAGATAATCCTAGAAGATGGAGTTCATGAGCTCCACGAACACAGTTGGGGAACAAGTCACGCCGAACAACACGACTACAAACTCAAAGTGCCCATATCTACACCTGAAGGCAGTCATCGTGATGTCACCCTCCTTCACGCTCAACTGGTGATACCCTGATCATAGTTCAATCATAGAGAACCATCATGCCCCTTTTAATTGGTTGAAATGGTATTCTGTCCTTAGGAGAGGGTAACGGTTCTTGATCGTTACATGGTTCAGTCTCTATTAGTCTATGCACAGCCTGAAACCACCATCTTCCTTCTTCACAAACAAGTCTGGAGAACCCCATGATGACACACTTGGTTGAAAAAAACCCTTCTTCATTAGATTGTCAATCTGAATCTGCAACTACCATAACATAGAAGGTTCCATCCGGTAGGGAGGCATTGAAATCGGACGGGCACTAGGTTGGAAGTCTATCTTGAACTCAACATCACATCGAGGGGGTATAGTTACCACTTCTTCAGGGAAGATGTCCATAAACTCACTGATGATTCCCCGGACTTCCACCATTTCTGTATCCACTGACTCCACTGACAAGTATGCTAGAAAAATGTAGGGGCCCCACTTTCCGACTGCCTTCCTGGCAACCCCGCTCACCGATGAAAGTTACATGTCGGCTGCCCAAATCCAGAAGCATGATCCTTCTTCAGAAACAGTCAATAACGTCACATATATAGAACAACCAGTCAATGCCCAGGATGAAATTGTATGGATATATCTGCAACAGTAGAAGATCACTAATATACTGATGTGGCCCTATCATTAGTCTACACCTTAGGCAATCATAAGACCAGTCGGTCTGACCTCCGACTGGCGTACTCAACACCACGGGCACTAGAAGTCTCTCAGCATCAAAACCCAGAGCATAGGCCAGACTGGGTGTAAAAAAAGTATGTGAAGATCTTGTATCTTACAAGGGATAGACCAGAGTACTAAACAAGGTGATCATACCTCAAACGTCTTTCGGCCCTACTGGAACCGCAACCTCGGTGGTGTGTAACTGTCCACGCCCAGATCCTCTTCCTCTCGGTTGTCAGCCGCCTTCCCAAATATGCCTTGGTCAAGGTCTCTGAGGAGCACCCTAAGGTCGACCACCTCCTGCAACGTCTACTCTCAGAGGGGCGGGAGCTCGCTGTCCCTACTACTAAAAGGGCTTGGCTGGAAACAGATGCTGCTGAGGTGGGTGATGCACCGGCCCACCCCAATGTAATGCACTAGGTCTGGGCATTGGTTCCAAAGGTTCCCATGGCTGCCACAACTGACGCATCTCGGTCCTTGGCCATAAATGGATGGGCAAGGGCTAAGAGGTCGAAACTGGAACTTCTTGGGTCTTCTCACTACCGGTCAAAACCTAGAGGTCCCTGATGCTGGAGGCCTACAGCTGACGACCTTCCCTTTTGAAAATCCCAACTAGATTCCCTCTTGAGGAACACCTCACATTGTGTGCATCCTTTATACCACTTCATCCTTTTTCTGGATCTCCATGTATGTTGGTAGGTTGAAGGGGGTGACCGCATACTAAAGAGAAGGTCGTAGTGCCTCCTCCAAACGTCTCACCTGAGACTCCTCATCTGGAAAGAGGTCAGTAGAAAATTGAAGGATATCCTTGAACTTGATCCCCAACTCCCTTACTGACATACCCCATGATGGAGGGAGAGTATATCATGTCTCTTCTCATCCATCATCATGGAGGAGAAGAATTCTACCCGGAATTCCCTCTCAAATCCAGCCCATGTCACCTCAGCCACCATCTTCTCCCCAAGATAAAGCGTCCAGCATTGACGTGCTGATCCCCACATCTAGCTTACAGCTAGAGGAACCCAGTACTCTGTCAGATCCCGAATCAAGATGAAAGCTATCACCAGATCCTCGATCCAGCTTTTTGTCTCAATGTCCAAGTTGCTGCCCTCATATTTTCCAAGGGTCTGTCGCTGAAAGGCGTGAAGCATCCTCTGCCACTGATCGTCCTCCTTCTCTCAGTAAATCCTCTGCCAATCAGCCATGTCAACCACCTAGGCCCCGATCACATGCACTACACATGGTCTTCGTCTAGGTGATATAGATGCAAGATAAACAAGGAATGCCTAATCCCTAGTAGTGTAGAAGATGGCTTTTAAATTTCCATAGATTCCTTATTCATTTTAAATCCCCAAAATTCCCATGAAATGTAAAAACACGAGTCATTATGATGCATGTACGTTTTTTAAGGTCTCTACCCTGCAATCAGTGTATCCTCACTTGGTCGTTCGGTAGGTCTAGAGTCCTTGCATCGGATCACGGAGGACCCTAAAATCTTCTGTCCTATCCTGTCTTCCCTAGCCTATTTTCATGCACTGAGATTGCCTAACATTGTTGCCCTACCATCCCAAGAAATCCTCACTGAACCTACACTAGAGCTCCATCCTATCTATCTACCCATCATCTAATACCATTCTGTCGTGACCCACCTTCACTCAGAGGAGATAAGGGACAACAGATATCCAGACCCATCCTTCTTCAAGTTGAAGGAGAGATAATGAACCATGTGACCCTCCTTCAATAGGACTCAGAGTGGAGACTAGCACCAATTGTATAGAATCACACACAAGATGGATGGAATGACCCTTTTTTCGTTTAATAGTTTTAGGATATAAGTTAGAAAATCCCAAAAACACCAAAACTGGAGGTAAAAGTAAATCCAGAAGTAAACCATTCCCATATGCATGTTCAATAGTAAATGATACAAGGGACAAGAAACTCCAAAAGTATAGTACTAATAAAAGGAAAACGGCAAAAAAATGACCCAAAGTCTGAGCTAGTACGGTCTCGCATTATCCCTGATGTCATCCTGGAATACTAAAAGAAGTTTTATATTCATAGGGTGAGTATACAGGTATACTCAGTATGGAAACCAAAAGCTCTCATGCACAAGTGGAGAGGCTCTCTAATGACCCGTGAGAAAAGAGATAACCAAAACACCTAGCAAGGAAAACTATCCACCCAAACCTCACAAAATAATACTCCCCAAAATAATGCAGGTCAATTAATGTAATAGTAATAACACATCGATGTTCGGGTACCCCACACCACTTTCCCACTGGTTATTGATGACATCCTATGCATCAGACCAATCTCACCATTCTCACCGCAGTCCAACTGTCATATCCTCAACCGAACACACCTGGGCTACCACAACCATGAATCCTTCCTGCAAACACCTAGGCCACAACCACCACATGTAACCACACCTGAAAACACCTGGGCCCGAAAAACTACATCCATGCCCGAAAACACCTGGGCCTCATCCCAAAGGTACATGGGAAACAGCCTACCTGCACACACCTAGGCTAACCACCACAACTACTTTTCCCGAATAATCGGGGGCTATAATAGACCTCATGTTGTCATAGCCAGCCTGAAGGATCTTGGGCTACTCGGGAAAAGGAGCAGAAAAGGAGCCAAAAACCAGCCACTCTTAAGAGTGTTTAGAAAAACACCCTTCCCCCTGAAAAGGGGGTGTTTGGAACATGGTGCTCAACTTGGGTTGGGCGCGAATAACAAACATAAAAACTATAATTATATATATATATATATAAGTAAACATGATCTCAACCCAACCTAGGGTTACAAAACCAGCCTAAACACAAACACCATCATTAATATTCATTCATGAAAGGTACCCCACCCACAGCCAAGTCACAACTCATTCCCATAACTAATTTCCCATTGAGCCTTTATTTTTTTCATGTTCAAGTGATTCCTTTTAAGTAAATTCTGCACTGGGCATCTAACAGGTATTACCACAAGCTAATGAAAGGAAAACCACCAAAAACACTTTAAGCATTCACACCCGGTTCTCTTGTAAAGTAACAACAACAAAGGTATCTATGAGATCCCTCGATGTAATGGAACCAAAACAGGTCTCACCATACGGCCCCACACAGCCTCGCATCCAAAACCAACAACCACAGCACAACAAGGGATCCCATCCCCATCCATATTTCCCCATAAGTGTCAAGAAGGACACCACACATACTACCAGAACAGAGTAATGTGTTTCCAGATTCAAGCACACCTTTCACAAGTTTCTTCTTTCTGTTTGGCTAACCGAGGTGATCACACAAGGATTGTTCATTCACAAAGAATCCATTTAATCATGTAAATATACAAAAGAATATAGGTTCATTAGTACATGAAAAAATACCACCAACAACGTTGATTTACAATGGGCAAAAGGCCGTATAATTCACAACACATAAATGAGGATAAAAGAAAAATAGAAGAAACATCGGTCATACCTCCTAAATTCATTAAAAGTCCATTTATTATCTTTATTAAATTTTGGTTTCATCCATCCCCACAGAGAAAAAAGCGTACCCACCCCACGTGATACATAGTAAAGAGAGATAAAGGAAAAACCATACTTGGATAATAAATGTTCGATGTTTAATTCCACGCTCCAAGAACTAGGGATGCACGACATGTAAGGAGGAGCATCGGGGACTCCAAGGATAGGAAATAATGGCTCCAGTACATGCGCAACACTTTCTTTGGAAAGGGGACTCCAAACGCACCAAGGGAAGAATGAACCCAGCCAAAAAGAAGAAGGAAGAAATTCAGTGCGATATAAGGATGAGATCTTTTTGTTTCGTGATATGGAAAATTTATCATCATTAATGTCGGATCTTGGTTTCTCTATGCGGTTGGGTGGTTACAGATGATGGAATGATTTCCATTTAATAATTCCCACCAGACTGGCAGCCGCAACGGCTGCACATTAAAAAATTTCATTAATTAAAAGGAAAATGCACAACATGGGTAGAACTGGAAGGCTTGGGTAAATGGTATGAAACTGAGGAAAAACCATGATTTTTGTTAAGTTAAAGGTTGACCGACTTTGGGTGATTTTAGATATCATTTTCGGGCATTAAATGGCTTTGGAAGGGGGTATTAAATCATTTTCACATCAAAAGATATGTTGCGGGAGCAGAAAAAGTGAGAACTAAAAAAAACAAAGACCACTCGGGGATGACACGGTGCCACCCTCACGGTGCCACCCTCACGGATTCACCCTCATGGTGCCACCGTAATGGTGTCACCCTCACGGTGCCACTGTGATGGTGTCACCCTCACTATGCCGCCATCACGGTGTCACCCTCACGGTTCCACATCAGTGGTGCCACCATTTCTTAGTGAGACTATGAACGGTGCCACCATTTTGGTGGAACGGTTCGATGGAACCATGTTTTGGCAAAGTACTAGATCAAGAGGTTCTAGGCCATTACACCTCACTACCCTTGGACTTTCAAAATCGATGTGTAATTTTACCTCACTATTTTTAACTTGGTGGTGACTTAATTAATAATCAATCCACTCATTTTATTATTATTACAAAAACATACATCTATTTATGATTCTGAATCCATATATGGTATCAATTCTTGGATGTTATTTCATAATGAACCACACAATATTTACTTTTTCAAAATTTA
Source organism: Viscum album (assembly GCA_963277665.1). Classification (NCBI taxonomy): domain Eukaryota; kingdom Viridiplantae; phylum Streptophyta; class Magnoliopsida; order Santalales; family Viscaceae; genus Viscum; species Viscum album. The sequence continues at coordinate 1,884,875,255 of OY728136.1, forward strand.
ATGATGTTATCCTATACATAGTTTAATTCATTTGTCATATCCAAATGGTTTATCTAAATTTTTATAGTCCTTGTATAAAATGACTAAAATATTAATCATAAATAATTAATCACATCATTAATACCAATATCAATGAAAAAATAAGAATAATCATATTTACAATATTTTTAACATGAATATTCATTCCATCTCACAAATATTCTCAAAAGTCAGATAACTGGAGGTTCACTGCATTGGAATATTGTCTTCATAAATAAATTATTTTTTAGTAATCCTCAGAATTTTCTCATTACCTATCATTAATAATCACTCTTAAAAAAATTCATAAAATATTAATATTCAAATAGTATGTAATGAAAAACAATTGTGAGATTAAAATATCGATAAGGGGAACATATCAATCAGACATAATAGTTAGATCATGAGAATATTTGAAAACATTAATTTTAGATTAATATGTAATAAAAATATCATGGAATCCTAAATAAAATAAATAGCACTTGGTTGAGAAAATGAGGCACATTAAATATGAACATAATATTAATGAATGGTAATCAAAATCAATGATTTAAAAAATATATAAATAAAATTAAATAAAAGTGTAAAAATGAAAATATTTATAACATGACACTACATAATTTGTTTCAATATATTTATAATTAGATAAATATTGAAAATGGGGAATAATTAAGACGATTTGAAAATATTTTTCACTATTTTATATATGTCTATCCATTGTACTGTGAACAAATCCAAGTTTTTCCACCCTTTATAATATGAAAAAATAAATTAATATCAACCTTTAACATATTGAAAATAATATATATATAAGTACATTATTCATTGTCTAATTAGATTAAAAAACCAACACCAACTCACTAATGGTTAATATAGGACCCCACTCATCATCGCCAATACATTTGAATGCAAACTAAAAATAAAATTCTTCCTTCATTCATATATAACCGATGCAAAAAATGGGTTTCAAAAATTTTATCATTTGCATCCCATAAATATTATTCTAAGAAACAAAATATAATGATGTCAAAAAAATCATCTCCACAAAAGAGTATATAAATGGAACACATATATAGGTAATTATGAAACATTAATCCATTGGAAAATAATTGAAAATAATATTAAGAAAATATAACATATCTAAATAACATTATGAAAAAAATTTATTAGTAATTAATAGACAATTTCAGACACCATTTCATAAAAATAAATTCCAAATATGGTTCCCCAAATGTAAATATTTCACATTTAAATTTGTTTTGTATAATTAAAAAATCTTATGATCCTGGGAATTAAATTCGTATTAAATTTTTAAATATACATTAACTGAATACCCACATTGTTAAAAGTATAATGAAACAAACGAACAAAATGAATAAATAAAAATATATATATGAATGAGATAAAACATATTTGAGTATCAAATATGTAATGAAGAATTATAGAATGAGGAAAAAAACATCTATTTGGAGAAAACCCCATTTATAATATATGTTAATAATTATAACCAAAATTTCATTTTCCTGAAATAATAAATTCATCAATTAAGTATAAATTAATTAAAAAATGTTTTTCTTGGAATTAAGGAATAAATATTAAAAAAATTAAATAGATGTCATTATAAATCAATTATGAATTATTATGGTCAAATAAGGGTTATTATCACCTAAGTAAAATATTTAGGTCATTAAACCCCTTACCCTTATTTATGTAGTGTAGAATCCTATATAAAATTCTCTTCAAAAAATAAACATTTAAATAGTATATATTATACCCATATTCATATAAATTTAAATTTTTTAAATCATTCATGATAATTTATTGTGAATATATTAGTTTGTTGTCCCTTATATATATCATTCAGTGTAATTAATATTAATTGTTTGAATCATGCTTTATGACTTAAATTTTAGTACCCAATAATCTGAAAAAACTATAACTCCTATATATTATAATTTACTAGAATATAGAATTTTAATCTTTTATAAATCTATTTTCTCATTTGATAATAATTTTAGAAATGTTGTGTGAAAATAAAATCTATTTTGACTTAGTTTTTTAATTTTAGTGATCAATGATAATATTTCCATAAATTTATAAACACATAATGTAACAATTTCATAATAATAAATATTAATATTTTCTTTTTAAGATATAATAAAATTAGAATATATTTTCCCATAATCATAAATTATGGGGTTTATATTATTGTTCTATTATGTGGATGGACCTTCCCAAACCTAAACATATAATATTTAATATATTATTTTGGTTATGAAGTTGTTTTTTGGAATAATATCATTATTGCATAACCATAATGTTATTTTATGATATTTTTTGGGTGATTAATCATATTTTAGGTTTATTAAATAAATAATTAATAAAAAAGTAGAAATATTAGATATGATACTTCCTGGAGGTGGAAGTCCACACAATACAGGAAAACATTACCACTTCCTTATAAAAAGAATGAATGAAGGTGGATTATAATTTTTTTCATAATAATAATTTTTTTATTATATATGTATCATTTATTATTATCATCAATTATTATAACTAGTGAAGGTATGTTATGGTGAAAAATGTAAGATGTCACTTCGTGGTGGTGGTAATCCACATAAACACATGATCCATGTTCTTTTTTCTATGTGGATTGAATTAAATAAATAATTTTTTATGATAATATTATAATAAATAAGAATAATATTTATTTTTAGAAAATTATATAACTATATATGTGATATTTTAGACAGGTAATTAATAGGTATATTTGATAAGAATTATGTATGAAATATTTTGGGACCTTATGTATGATCCCGAACATTTTTTATGTATTTATTTATTTATAATTTTGTGTCATATCTTTATTTTGGTCAATTAAATATTTATTAGGGGTATGAAGGGCCTCGAGGGTGTTTTGCTTGTTTGGGACATAAAGATAAAAATTAATTTGTCAACTGAGGGCATGTTGCATAGTTGGAAGACGGTAAGAGATAATAGTTTTCCCAAACCATGATATCCAAGTGGAAGGGATCATGGTTTAACAATCCATTCAAGGGTGAGGTAAAAATATACAGACATGGTTAGAGGCATTTCACACATTCAGTGCATAGTTTTCAAAACCACATGGGCCTCCACATGTAACTTTGTAACTCAACTCCCCTTAGAAATAGGCAGCCACACGGTAAGAGCATGGTTTTGAAATCTTCTACGCTTTAGTACTAGTGAATTTATTTCCCCCCACATTATTTTTAGATACCAACACAATTTATTTCTCTATTCAAGACCTCTAAACCCTATGAATGAAACCCAATCAACTCTAGCATTCCAATGGTGGTTCCTCTTCGATTATAGGTTTTTTGGAGCGCCTTCAGTTCGAAATCAATGCTCTGGGTATGTGTAATTCTCAACATGATTGAAATTTCAATATTTGGGTTTGAAATTTACATAATCTTCTAATGAATCCCTAAATCAATCATTTTTTGGGTAATCTTGGATGAGGATTCAAAGAGTATTTGAATAAATAACTATGGCTATGACTATGAGTTCATTCATCATTAGATTTGTTGTTTTTAGTTTACATGTTATATCCCATAATATTGATGTGTATTTTTTCAGGATTGTTGTGTGTTTGATGTATTTTATTAGATTAGGAAAAAAGGTTGTTTAATGATTAATTGAAACCCAACTGATCAAAAATGTTTGAGTCTAGGTTAAAAAGGATTTAGGTCCACCCATGTGGTGAACTAATATTTAAAAACCTATAAATTGGTATGTTAAGTGTAGATTTTATGTTTAAGAACGTAAATCCCTTCATGAACATGTTAATATGATTGATTGTGTTGAAAAAATAATTCTTTTTAGGTTTTAAGAATGGAATAACGAGGTGTTTGGTAAGGTGTATAAAGAGGTTAATTAGATAAATTGATATTTAGGTAAATGAAATAGAAATCTTATTTAAATTACTAAGAGGGTATGATCATATGAATTGAAAAAAAATTAAATTTTTAATGTCTTGTGAATTTAAGACCATGTAATTGGGTATTAATTAATAAATTAATTAATTTTTTGAATAAGTAAATACGTGGGAACTAATGGGATATAACTTATGGGTTGAGGCATGAGAATGTGAAATGGCCTAAATGGGATATATTTTGTAAATAGTAAATGTGCGAATTAGTTAATGAAAAATATTGATTACCATGTTGATTGTTATGGATTTTTATAGTTATTTGTATTTTTTATTAGGGTTTTCATGTGGTATTTTGTGGTGAATCGATAAATAAGCATATGAATAAGGCTTGGTAGTGTGGGGGTGGACTTGAGGTTCTACATCCACTGGTCATGTTCGATTGAGATGCTATGTTCCACACTAAAATCATGGGTTAGTAAAGGGGAATGATTTATATTCCCATAACAGTTAACTTCGATGAGACCACATAGATGAAGGATTAAAGGTGAGTGTGATGTGTTTTATGTGATGTGTTTACCCATAGTGAGATGAGGAAATTACTTATTCACTGATTCCTAGATGGTTACTACCACAAAACCTTATGTATGTGATGGATGGCCTAAACCATTTAATACATGTTGAAGATGGAAGGTACTATGCAGAACTGTAGCAGTGGCGGGTACAATGCAGTACTGTAGAAGCGTGGGTACTGTTGCAGTACTATCCACAGAATAGGCTTTGGGCCAACAAATTTGGCCTACGGGCCATTAATGGGCTAAATTCCCACTGGGTCTTCGGGCTATGTAATGGGTATCCCTCTACTTAGTTAAAGAGGTCTTTGCTTTGCTTTATTCATAAATGAGGAATCAGCCCCAACCTTTAAAAAAAGTAAATTTATCATATATTTCATTCTTTCTTGCTTAATCTGTCAAACTGGATATATTTTAGACCCCATATATATTGTCCCACATTGTTTTAATCACACCATTCGTGGTCCCCCTTTGGGTATTCCATAATATTACATAGTTTCATGTCATAAATAAGGAAAATTTTTTATACTAGGGAGTTGATTTGGGATTGGGTTGTGAATGGATTAGGATTTAGACATCTAGTAAGTTCCATCTTGTAGATTTTGGTATTTCTAATTATTCTGTTTTTTTTTAACTTTTTCATTGTGACGATGACATGAAATAATTAATTCATTTGTTGTGGCATGTACACTATTTTGGAAATGTTTGGTTATGAATGATTGTAGTTATTACTTATTATTTATTCTATTCAATATATTTTCTACTATAGATTATTATGGTAAATAGTGTATAGTCTCCCCAAAATATTGTTTAGACCCCCACTACTTGTTAGCGACCTTCTGTGTATGGGAAAGCATGATTCAGGTCATGTGGTCACTCGGATCGGGGAAAAATCATAGAGTCCTTCAAAATAGGGATACTAAATTGTTCTATCATTGATGTTATCCTCTATAACTAACTATTTGGTAATTGTAGAAAAGAGGTGTGTAAAGTGTGGGTACTTGTTAATTAAATCATGCATTGAAATAGTTAACCCATGCATGGGGGAGACCCTATGGGCCCTAAGGTGGGAATTATTGATCTTGATGTTTGTTGTTACATATGATTATATTACAAAATTGGGTGATAAACCTATTATGTGATGTTAATATTTTATGATATCTTACTCTTAGAAATAATAGCATGGTATTTTTTAGTCATGCATCATTATAGGAACCAATTTATATTTCTGGCATGAATCATGATATGAACTCATTGGACAACTGTGTGGGATATAAATTGAAGAATGAAGTTGACATTCAAGAAAAAAATAATCAAACAGGTGTCTGATAAAATGAAACAAATGGGTAAAAAGAAAATAAAATATTGAATAATATATAAATAAGGGTGGCTAAATAAGGGTGAACAGTGAATCAAAATATAGATCGTGACTAATTATGCAATGGAAAATATGTCTAAAGGGAAAATGTATGTTGTGAACATGGATGTTATTTATAAAAGAGGTTGTATAATGAACTAATCTTTTTTATGTTTGTCGGTTTACCCTATGTATACCAAGACTAGTGGTTGGGATGGTTGATCATAGTGTTCTAAAAGAAATGGTGTCCATCTGGGCAGTGTATGTGAAATGATTTGTTTATGGAATGTGGAGAGCGTTATTTGAAAAAATATATGTATGTTTTATGTAATGAGTTGTAATTATATTATTTTTAATTATAGGGAAATGTTTCCATGATGATGTGTATTGGTTGGGAGACATTGAGATATCATCGAGAATACTTCACCAGTTGTTGGGAATGAATGTCAATTAGTCCAAGATAATCACTGTGAGGAGAAGTACCATGAGAATTTCTCTCATTTTATGAAGATTATGGATAGTGACCTAGGGTGGGTAGTACCGACAGTTTTTTGAGATGATAATATAGTTTCAACTGTAACACCCAATGACCTTCACTAGAGAGGGTGGGAAGAGGCATAAGAGAATGGGATATAGTCCATCCAAATGATTCTTGATCATCGGAAGACTCCCTCTTTCATTCAAATTTTGTTGGAATCATATATGTTGTGGGATAAATAAAATCATTATTGACACATCATGATAATTTTTAATTGACTGAAGAAATGTTATGGAATGAATTTATTGAAATCGTTCAAGATCATTTCTATATAGATACACTGAGGTAGGATAGGGTTGTGGGGTTCATGAGTTTGAGACAACTGGTCTTGTGAGTGATGTATTATTCTAGTCATCTCATTGAATTGTGATTATTTCTTCCGGCATTGGTAGGGGATGAGAAAAATATAGTGAAAGAATTTCAGGATGATCTTATACATGAGATCAAGACTAGTGTGAATATCATCTATTTTAAGAAGTTTATAGTGGTAGTTGATTAAGACATTATTTCCAAAGGAAACCTGAAAGATATTTTAGGTAGTGGACATGTGGTAGTTTCTAGTTTGACTAGTGGTTTGGATTCTAATGGTAGGACATGTATTTTTTGGATTCTCCATAACTGTATAATTTTTCAAAGTAGTAAAAAGATAGTTCCTGCCTATTAGAGTGTATAACCAATGTTAAATTATTAGTTTGTTATGTTGGGTAACATGTGTGGTTAGTGTCCCCCAGCACTAGTTGAGTGCCAGTCGAGTGGTATGTTAGGTAATGTGACGAGGTTATTAAGAAACCCTTTTTAGGTGGGCATGGAAGGATGATCAAGGTCGATAAAGAGTTAATGAAGGGGTTGTATATCTTATATCGGGAAGTCAATTGGAGTTCTACATATCATACTTGTAGAGGTTGTAGATGTCGTACTCTTGGGATAGTGAGCAGGTATCAGTAGGGTAATGGAGTTCTAGACACTCATATAGGATCCCAGGGAAAATTGGCAGGCAACATCATGTAGTTCAGTTTACAGCAGGTTGTGGTGAGGTTGTACCATCGACTACTCAAGGTGCGATACTTACTTCTTATACATTTTATAATGGATTATCTGATCTTGTATCCACATAAAAGTTTGTTTATTCTTGGTTTTTAGTTAGGTTTGGATTTGTAGGGGAATGGTAATATGGGGTAATGTTGATACATAAACCATTGGGGGTGAAAACATTGGGTATCTGGAATTATAAGGCATGTGGTATTGATGTTGGTGGGTACTGTGTTCAATTGGATTTGTTCTTACTTCAAAGGAAATGTTTTGATTTTATTTTTGGTATAGATTTGTTGTTCTTATACCAAACCCACATTTTACAATTATCATTATAGGGTATTGTTCTCATCTCTTGAGGGAGAGCCTTATATCCATCATTGGGAATGGTATGTTCGGATATGTCATGTATGGTCAGTTTTTTAGAATTTCAGTGAACTGATAGCCTATATTTCATGACTTATTCTTCTGGATTGAGGATTAATGAATCTGGTCATTCCTCATAAGGAATATTTGTTTCATAATGTGTTTCCTATGGAATTATCAAGGATACTATGAAAGGGATGTTTTGAGTTCCTAATTGGCTTTTTCTCAAGAATAATTAGATTCCATTCATGATATAGACTAACACCCATAGAACACATTATGATTAAATATCAGTTGGAAATAATGATGATAATGGTTTAATTATACCATGTTAACTAACAAAACCTGAGTTATATTCCATTTACCATATCATTTATTTATATATTGAAATCACTATCTCTTAGATGGGATATATCATATACACTATTGGGGGTGGCATACTAAATTTCACTCACACTCGGCTCAGGCCTTCATAGGTTACCTAAGAAGATTTTATGGTTTCATGTCAGACAAGGGAATTGTCCTTAGACATTGGAGTTGGGTTGTGCTTGGGTTGTACATAGATGAGGATCCAGACACTGAGTTAGGACCATCTTGGGTATTTTTTTTAATTTTTGGATATTTTTCACATTGGCTATATGAGAATATCATATATATTTACTTTTTTGGATTGTAATCTGTTTGAAAATTCTATGTTATGCATGAATTTGATTATTTCATAACGTTTATGTTATTTCATTTCTCATTTTGTAGTGTCTTAATATGGTTATGTGTCATATATTCTCCCAATGAGATATTTTAGAACCATACTGCTAGTCGGAATTCCTTGTTTTTTGAGGAGGTGGTATTGAGGTCATGGGGAGACTCGGCTCGAATCACTAACATTATTTCCTTAAGGACAGGGATGTTAAAAATTAAGCAATACTTTAAAATAATCATGATAATTTAAGGTATTATGATATCTTATATAGACCATGGGATATTAAATTTTAATTATAATCCATGTACAGGTAAATTTATTATGGTTTCATGGAAGCATAAAATTGTATATTAAACATTGATAGGGTAGAAGTAATCCCCATTTAGAACTGAATTAATGGTGTATTTTGTGATCTCCATTTATTATAAAATAATTGAATGACACTATTCTTGGGTGAAAGGATCCAAAACTGAGAAGAAATTGAGTTTTTGGTTTGGTAAGGTTAATAAATCCTCTCCTGCACATTTACAAAGAATATTTAAACATGTGTAAATTCAGTTTCTGTTAAGATCTTACCTTTATTATTTTCATTTATTCCTAGGAAAATCATTTTTATATAATTAATAATTTTTTATCTATAAATATAAACAACCCCCTCTTAAAAAAATTGGTATTATGAACCTATATTTAAACAATATTTAATCCAAATTATTTTATATATAAGATAATATTTCCTTTTATATTAAACATTTCTTATATGAAAAACATATTTGTAGAAAATGTTATTTTATCATTAAGTTTTATTAATATTATTTAGTTTCAAATATAAATTGAATCTATGTTAATATAATAATATATATGTTTATAATTTATAATGCATTTGTTTCTTATAAGATATTAATTAACTATATATGGTAAAAACTTCCTAATTTTATTAAATTAATTAATTGAAAATAATAGTTTTTCCATTTTCAAGAACGTTAAACTATGAATTACTAATCGAAATTGTATTCCCAATATTTTTATTATTATTAAATCATGTGATCACTATATATTAAAATACGGAAAATGTTTCTATAGATTTAATTTACACTACTAATGGATTGTAATTTTTTGTATATGTGATTAAAAAATAATTTATATAGTGGAATATTTCTTACATTTCCAAAACATATATCTAATGATTAATAAATAAAAATATTATTTCTTAATGACTAGTTTTAAAATATTAATTGATATTTTTATTTATAAATTTTTTCAATAAAATTAAATATATTATTGGGTCATGATAATGTTATAAAATGGGAATTATTACCAAACTCAATATTTTTTTATTCTCATAAAATTAAATTATGTTATAAAAATATACATAATTAACACAAAGATAATTATTTTATGTGGAATTAAATAATTATCTTATATTTAAACTCAATCGCTTTAATTTCTAAATTTATATTTTACCATAAAATAAAATATAAATAAAAAATTATTAATTTTATAAAAAATATAATGTTTTAAAATATCATGTCTATTTAATCTTATATCATTTAAATTTATTAATAATTAAATGTTTACATTATAGTATATTAATAAAACTTGTACTTATTATAATAAACAACTAATTTTTAATAATTTAAAATATTATTTTCAAAGACGATATATTTTAAAATGGTACCTCGAGTGGAAAAATTTTGAAAATATGAATAAAAATCATAATATGTTATTAATTGTAATTATTATTATATTTCTATATACTAAAGTCTCTATTTGGGAAGAAATATTAATATTTTATGGTTTTTATTAGTCTAGTTTTTCAATAGTTTAGTGCTTTATGTGACATATGCTGTTGAATATCGTATTAATTTAAATGGTCCAAAATTTGATATCATTTGAAATTTAGTGTAATCTTGAGTGGTAGTCATATACTAAAATTTGATTGTACTCATTGAAACTAAATCATTCGCCATTCCTAGAAAATACAAACATAATCCCCTAATATTGAATACACTCCATGATGTTGAATTTCAATCATTTCCTAGACTAACCCAATGCACGTTGGTAAACCCCAATTTATGTTATCATGTACTACCATTATGAAATAACTAAAATTTTACCTTCCCTTTAAAATACATTAACTTTCTCTGCATTCATACAAGTGTTTTTTATTTTTGATTTATTTTTCACTCTGTGTCATTAATCGTGTAAACCAATGTGTTATGTCTTGTAATTATAATGTTCAATATAATCATAATTATTTTCCGATATTCTATCACATTGACCTGTTGTTAATTGTAATTTGTTAAAACATCATCTTGTTTGATAATATGGATTTAAATACTACATTTTAAACATATTTTATAAATAATTTGAATATTTATTTTGATAAACAAATGTTTTATGAAATACCTATGTCACTTGTAAGCTATGAAAAAACCACTACTCTGGTATCATTGAAATTACTAATTTACATATCATAAATTTAAATACATAATTTTGTTATTACTCATTAAATCATCCAAATATTACTCAATAAACATTAATAGAAACTATCAAACTTTTGTAATTATCATTTTATTATGTGTTAATTGTAATCAACTCTTCGTTTTTGGAATCCATGATTTCTCATATTTTTATCGTGCCTCGAAATTTAATCCCTTTACGATTAATTCATCACATAAAACTTTCACAATAAACAAAACATATATATTTTTAATCAGGAATATGAAAACATTTTTTATTCAATGTAACACCCTTTATCAATATATCAACATAGGAATTCTTAATAACATAAAAGTTTAATACTTTGATTCCTCGTAACATATTTAGGGGTTCAAAATTTTGATCATATCCAACTATTATATATGATAAACCTTCACATCTACATTTCTTCTATAAATTAGGGAATAGGTCATCCAACCATTTAATTAATTATTACAAATTATAGTTAAATTTTCATAGAGGTTCTAAGCAATAATGTATTTTTTCGATAATATTCTTTTATTTTTACCATGAAATAATTTCTTGTCATTAAATCTTACCAATTGGGTCCAGATCCTTATGCATTTATTTGGTCAAATTGTTATCTTTTGTAGCTTTATCCATGTTTTTTAAATCCACCTATTATTAAATAATTTTTTATATATTCTTCAACCTTAATGTTTGGGTGATATGTTTTAGTCACGAAAATTTTTTTCTTTCATAGGTATCAGCCGATATTTATGACATTATAGCTACTAATGACACTGTTTTATTGGCATATTCATTAGGCTCTAATTCAGAATCATCCAAAATACCTTCTTGTACCCATGACCAATTCACTTTGGAATATATTTCCTCTTATGTTCTCACTTTTTTAATAAAAGATTTATTTTTGTTCTATATATTAAATTTTTTGACTCTAATTTGTTTAACAATACATTCTATATAATCATGTAAATTCTTTTCTATTAGATTAATCTCCATGAAATATAAATTTATCTGTATAATATAATATTAATTTTTCATTATCTCCTAGTTTATATTTAATATCATTAAATTATATTAAAATATTATAATTACTAATTATTATCATACTATAACTTCAAGAGATATTTTCCATCATCTAGAAACAAGAAATTACTAGATGGTAATGGTGAGTGTTGTCATAACTAATTTATTGTGATAAATTCTGATAGTAACTTATCAATAAAAATTTGAAAAATGTTTTAATTAACTAATTACTCATATTAATAATATATTTTATTATTTACCTCCAATGAAAATTATTTCCTTATAACATACATTTTGATATAATGAATCACATTAATACCCCAAAAAATTGCACCGTTTATATTGGAAATTCTGAATTTTTAGCCAAAATATTTTATATTCTATCCAATGGTATAATATAATATATTTTAACATTTTTTAATTATGGTATATAAGTATCATATATACCATAATTATATAATAATAAACTAAAATAAGACAGCACCACATGTAATTAATGGATTTAAGTGACATTGGTCCATAAATATCAGTATAATCTAATTCCAGAAACATGTTGAAATTTTATTCATCAAATTATAATTCATGTGAATTACCTTATCAAATGAAAAGGTGTTCCTCATACAAGTAATATAACATGAGATTTTAGTGGTATCATTTCCAACTTCATAATTCCCCAAATAACCAAATAATTTTAGATTAATTTGACAAGAATTTAAAACCACACATTATTTATATATTTCATAGATAGAAAGAACATGTCTTATGCTTCGGTAATCATAAAAATTTCCATTTTGTATGATTCCCTTATATCATAGGTGTTACATAAGATACCTTATTTTAGTTACATTCATTAGAAAAATTCATTTCATACCCTTATTCACATTATTTTATTACACATTGAAAAATTTTTCCAGGGCCTTTAACTTCTAGGGGATCTTCCTGACTCACGCATTTACCTAATTTTTTTTCATACGAATATCAAATGATATTAAATAATAAATTGGTTCCATAAGTAATTACCACTTATCTTTAATAACTAAATTTGATGAAAATATATTTTCTCTTATCATATAGGAATTTCTACAGTTTTCAAGAATCTATACTCTAAAATATACCATTTATTTCAATGTTGTTTGTGATATCTCCACCATCTCATTATTTTCATTCTTGGCCTCTGTGTACTAGTTTGATTCATTGAGGGAAAAATTTTCTTCTTTGTATATATGATATGATATACCATCATTAATGGAGTGATATATACACCATATAAATGTGAATAAGTTGATGTTAACAAAATATTTCAATGAAATGTAAATTGAGACTGAATCACCTTCCTTAAACGTTCCATTAGTTGAACGTTATTTTACATAATTATTTATTGTTTAAATATTTTTATTATTTTATAATTTAAACATAATCGTATGTATAGTATCATATATGAACTTATTATAACATTTTAAAACCCATTTTTGATAATATTTTAATATTTTTAATTTTTCAAGTGTGAATTCCCTTGTTTTATCATGCATGATATTTCATGATAATTTTGGTTGTTATTAAATTGATATGAATACATCATCTCTATAATAATAATAATTTCATAGAAATCATATTTACTCTATGGATAAATTATTAGGACCCTTTATATAAGTTGGGAATATATTATTAATCACATTTCCTCCTAGAGATGGTTTAATTTATCTACACACGTGTTATTATATAATTCCCTTACATAATGAAAAGGTAATGAAATGTATTACATATAAAGTTTCACTGTTTATATTGATTTCACACATGTGAAAATATAATTTCTAAAAAAGGTTAAAGCGTAGGTAATTTTATGACATATATATTTTTTAGAATTTATATCATGTCATATATAAAAAATTTATTCATTAAAATTATTCTTCATACCTTCTACACAAATATTTATTGAAAAACAAATCATTTCACTCTATGAGGAAGTAGTATTCCATTAAAATGAATGAAATTATCATACATTAAATGTAATTGAAAGAATGATGGTATACGTCATATTGTAATTCAATATTTATTACAATATCATAAATATTATATGTATAAACATACATTAAAGACAAAATTGTCTTATATAATGATATGTGTTTAAAAAAATGAGTGACAATGGTTCGTGATGTAGTTTTTCAGAATACACATGATCAAAATTTCTTTTCCCATTTAATAAAAGCTTATTTGTATATATTATATTTCATTAACATAATAAGTAATAGTATATTGGATATAATATTTTTGAAATATTATCATTATTAAATTGAATTTTATGGAGGGGTTGAATAAATAAAATAACAATGATAATTTTTGAATGTTTCCTCCTCTTCAAAAGTCCTATTTATGATTGTACCAAAACCCATCCAAGGATAAAATTATGGTCAAATTCAGGTATATAGGATGTTTTTAGGGTAATAATTTATTCATTTGGGTAATTATTGGGTTAACCATATAGATTTTGAAGTGTTAAGATATGATAATAGGGTGTTACCATTTATATATGGGGGAGATGACACATATGGAATTTTTGAAAAGATTCATCATCTCCTACATTTTTTTATTTTAAAAGCCTATAAAATTGGTCATTATTTAACACTATATATTATTATGTCAACATATTTACATCCAATTGTTTTTTTATAATTTATTATGTCATTTTAGCTATTTTAATTTTATATTATATTTTGGTAAATTACTTATTAACTTAACTGGGGTAAATGATTTTTACTTCATTTATTATTCATAATGATCAAAAATTTTGTAGACATAATTAGAATATATAAATTACTATGATTATAAATATTTATCCCATTTTTTCATAATTAAATTTCACATATGTTTTTAATCAAATTTGAAATTATTATGGGAGATGTAAATATTTGTAGGTTTCAATAATGAAATTTCACATAAGTGTAGAATGTTATAATAAAAAAATTAACAAGAATTTTATTATATTCACCTAATATGTATTTATTATAATTTAATTGATATATTTTAACATTAATTTTTTTCAAAAAAATAGTTTCTATTTATAAAAAATAAAAAAGAATGGTTTCTTTTCAATAAAAATATTAATTTTTCTCTATTCATGAAAAAAGGAACATTTCATAAAAATAAAAATAAAATCACACTAAAGATAATTTTTGAATGCTGATTTAAAAATTAAAGTTAGTTTTTAGAAATAAATCTTCTAAATGTTTTAAAAATTTATTTAAAATTATGTTCCCAAATAACGACTAAGTCAACTTTTAGAAAAAGACATTTCTAAAAAACATTTATATTTCATTCAAATGAAAATTATTTAATTTATAATAAATATATAACCATTTAGTTTAATTTATAAATTTTGTAAACCACGAAATTTTTATAATTTAATTAGTCATATTGAAACCCATAATATTAAATACTAAGAAATAATGGTATTATTTAAATTATATTTTAATAAAATACCGTGTTTCATTTTAACAAGGTTTTCCATGCATTGCAAGATATCATATATATTAAATTTATTTAAATAGAAAATAAAATGTAATCTCTTGAGATATTTCATTCATCCCCTTAAAAAAATAGACCTTGAAATTTCAGGGATGTTACCACCTCAAATAATGAGTGTATCCTTTTTTCATAACACCC
This sequence comes from Viscum album, assembly GCA_963277665.1. NCBI lineage: Eukaryota > Viridiplantae > Streptophyta > Magnoliopsida > Santalales > Viscaceae > Viscum > Viscum album. The sequence continues at coordinate 1,884,890,894 of OY728136.1, forward strand.
AATAGATCCCATGTTTTCCTTACATGTTTTTGTTTATCAAATGTACCTTAAACAATACAGTCATATGATTCCATAATAATTTCTCTCACGAATAAAGAATCGTTATGGGTTATTCATAGTAATGAATATCATGTTCACTTCTATTTTATCATGGTTGAAAACATGAACTAGGTATGTCATGTACATCCAAAAAAAATTCTAGAACACCACATGTAATTTTGATAGACATGTTGTAATTTACCAAATGTAAGAAACACCTCCAATTAATATGAAATTTCAAATGGTTTGAAGTACGTGGAAATGATTTTCACCTTATTACCAAAACATTTTGACACTATTTCGTGAAGATAATGTACAAAAACATGATATAAAACATTAAATTTCAAATACGTCCTCTGATTATCAATAAAACTTATTTTACTACATTGAGATTCATTAATATGCAAACTAATAGTCATTAAAACTTTTTTTGTTAATACAACTTGTTCCTGGAAAATATGGTTCCATTCACTAATTTAATACATTCAATTCAAAGTATAAAATATCATTCTAAATAATGCTTAATATAGTTCTATTTGAATGATAGAATGAAAACTATTTTTATAATAAAGCATTAACATTGGTAAATATTGAGCACACATACCTCTAATGTCATGTTACCAATGTCTCAAAATGTCTTTCATTTTGGAATATCCACTTTGGGATTCTCATGTGAGTAATCTTATGAAAATACCCCATTTTGGTCAAATTAGGTTCTTAGTTATTCTATTTTTCTTGTATAATTTAACTCTCTTGTAAATCTCTATATTCATTTTTCATATTTATTAACCCTTAGTTAGTCTATTCTAGAACCACATCAAGTTGTGTTACCTAGATAGGTATTTATTTCTAGGAAAAAAACATAATATCTACCTCATTTTTTTTAAATTTTCTCCTATAATATTTCTTCAATATAATCATTATTTTATGTTCCCTAATATTTTTTACCTTAATCTTGACACGATGTATTCTAATAAACTTCTTCTAATAATAATTAAAACAACTCTGACCCCTGTAACTGGGAGAAAATATCTGCATTATTAAATTATCCTATATAGAATGGTTCAAATAATAATTGATACATCCTTTAATTAATTTTATAGAACTAGTTGCATATATGATACCCATTGTACATTGGGAATATAAAACAGAACACTACAAAATGAAATTGGCATCATCCTTTAAACTCATTCAATGGATTCATCTTTATAACCTTGTAAAAGAAAACAATTAATCTTAATTAATATTTCTCAATTAGGGTTATATGATACATAATATATTATGATTACATAAATCCTACATCATATTAAATTATAAATAAATTAAATTTCATTTCAATCAATCAATATCAAGATCATAAAATAAGGAAAATCAATATTTAAGAATAACTAACTAAACCCAAATTCAATATTATCAATAAACGAAGAATTGAATTCCTATATAGATAATATAAATACAGAAACATCATGTATTATAATACTTAACAAATTATCAATGATGTAAATTCATAGTTATTGGACATTATGATCTCAGTTACTATGATACCTATACAATCAATGAATTTCACAAAAAAATTAAACAATGGTTGAAAATCCATCTATGCTGGAAAACTAGTTTCTCTCATGAGATATATAGATGAATCATGGGGAAATCTATAATGGGATCCCAAAAATAAATTTATTTAAAAATCATTCATCATATATGAAACATTCAATTTCATTCTTGAATAAATATTCCTTATCACCAAATATCAATATTAATAAAAGGAAAATGAATAATCAATATTTCCAGTGATTATCAAGTTACATTAAAAAAAACATTTATGTAGAATGATATAGTATATTGGGAATAATAATCTACACCATTAAATAATAAGAATATTTAAGACAAATGTAATTTCTAATTTCAAATGATCACAAAAAAGTGATTGATTTTAGATAATGTAAATGATCATCAAATAGTTTTATATTATAAATAATTTTTAACTCATTGGTATCTTATAAATAAAAATAAATATAATACTAAATTCAAATTGAAACATTAATAATCATAACTAAATATATATTCATGTCAAATACATCATATTTCAAGTATATATCGCAATAGAAATTGAATATGTAGATATAAAAATTATGTCTCAACAAAATGTAAATTGAGATTAAATCACATACCTTAGGCATTATGTTAGTTAAACATGGTTTAAATTCATGAATAATTTATTTTTCGTATACTTAATTTATAATAAATTTATCTTTTAAATATCAAATACAATCCTATTATAATATTTTTCAATCCTTTTTGAAATAAAATTTCATTATTTTCATTATTTTGTGTGTTAATTAGCTTTTTTTCGCATTCTTGTACGATCATTGATGTTATGGTTCTTTTAAAAAGCATGTGAATACATCATATACATAACTATAATAATTTTATAGATATCACATTCACTAGGTGGATACATTATTTGATCAATTCAAAAATATTGTCAGTGAAAAATAATTGTATCGCTCCGTGGAGATGATGAGTCGAATGAACTGATGAGCGATGATATCATTACCTTAACTACTAAAAGGGTAAAGTAATTTATGATATATTAATTATAAGATATTCATATATGTCATGAATATAAAATATATACATTATATTTATCCCTATTTTATTCAGTGTAGATCATTAGTGATAAATGAGATATATTGCTTCAGTAGGAGGTAGTGCTCCATAGATTTGAGAAATGTTAAAATATTTGAAAAAAATTGCAAAGTATTTATATTTGATATTATATTTCCATATGTATTTCTATATCATTAATATTATATATATATATATAAATTAATCACATCATTATATTTGATCATGTGAAATGTTAAAGGACGATGTGTTACAACGATTTTTGAGGTGGTAGTCCTCCTTTAACATCGATCAATGATTTCATTTCTCTTTAGATGGAAGATTATATGGATGTTGTTTATGTGATAAAAATAATAAAATATATTTATATTGGGTCTATTTATTTATTATATTGTCATGATTGGGTAAAAATTGAAGGAGGTGGAATAACAAATGAAACAAAACAAATCATTTCAGAATTCCACCACATCATTAAATGACCTTTTTAGGTTTAAACCAAAATCCCTAATAGGATTTATTTATGAAAAAACATATTTAACTCATATGTTTTTAGGGTAGTAAATGATTTATAATTTTATTTATAGTATGATCCAAATATCATTCGATGTTTGATAATCGGAGGAGTGGGGTAGCCTTTTATAAGTGAGGGAGAGGAAACACATGGAATTATTGAAATGAATAAATAAAACTAATGATTTTAACATTAAATAAGCTCCAAAATGGTTCATTATAGTTTATTACATGTTATATTGTCTATAAATTTCCATAAAATAGTTATAGTATAAAATTCGGTAATATTAACCCTTAAATGTTTAGTTTAACCCTTCAGTAATTTAGTTTTCTCCTTAAACATAGTAATTAAATTTTTAAACAATTAAAATTCATAATTTTTATAAATTAATTTAATATTATTATGTAATATAAATTATTCAGAAAAATAATATAGAATACATTTCTCTTCATTCAATTCAATGAAGTGGAATAATCCAATTTAAAATTATACTCCTAGACGAAATGAAAAAGTGGGTTTCCAAAGGGAAAATTATCATCATTATATATGGGTTTCATAACAAAAATAAATATGAAATAGATTACATTGTGATTTATTTTATATAAAATAATTTTATTGAACCAATATTAATTTAGAATAAATTTATAATAAAATTTTACATTTGTAATAATTTAAATGAAAATTTTATTTTCAAAAAAAAATCATTATTAATTACCATTCAATGAAAAAAGAATAATTTCAGTAAAATAAAAAAATCCTCCATAATACAATAAATATATGGTTCTTAAAATATGCATTTTTTTTAAAATAAATTTTTTAAATGTGTTAAATATTTTTTTTAGTTATGGGTGGAAATTACAATTAAAACACCTTTTATAAAAATTTAATATTTCAAAAAACATTTTTGCATCATGAAAATTATTCTAGTATTATTTTTTTAAAATTGATAAATATATATTGAATTTATTTTATACATGTTTAAATGATACAATAATCATAAATTATTTATTCATATTAATACTTTATATCATAATGGGATTGATATAATGTTCTTTTTTAAGAAATATTTTAATAGAGTATCATGTTTTGTTTAAACTTGATGTTGTGTGTAGCACAAGACATTAAATAGATTGGATCTATTTGAATTGAAATATAACATAATGTCTCATGTTGTTACATATATAATCATTTTAGATTTACGATAAAAAACAAAATACCATTCTCAATATCTTGACATAAATTCTAGAGGACTAGTTCTTCCAAAAACACCAACCCAAAGATCCTTAGAAGAGATCTCAAGGTGTTCTTCTAATTATGTTGTGTTCACCTTATCCGAGAACCCTCAATTTTAATTCTTCTTTACCTAATAAAAATTATTTTTACATATCACAATATAGAAAATACTATATCATAAATATTTTTAAATGTTATTATTTTCATTAATTCACAATTATCTATCTTCTTTCCCATCACATGTTAATCGAATGTATTTCCTACGAGTTTGGACGACATACAATCTACATGTATATATACAAATCATTTTACATCAGAATATTTAATTTATGGTCATTATGATGGGTTTAATGATTATATATGATATTTAAAACATAACTATACTTCTGGAATTATAATTTCACATCTTTTTTCTTACCTTCCAGACTTTAGAAAAATGATAATGTTGCTTATGCATACGTATAAGAGCCACCATTCCATGAAGTGTTGTGATTTTTGTATCATTTTAATTTTATGTAGATGTTAATAAGGAGATATTTACTTAATATATATATATATTATGATAATTGTACATTAATTGTTTTTTATTATATAACATTATTTAAAATCATCTTTCATAAAATGAAAACATCATTCTTGCGCATATATATTCTACTATCTCCAAAAATATGGCAATTTATATTACAAAATATATTATTCATGGGGGAATATAAATATTTATATAGTAAATATATATTATTTTAATTACACTATTATCATTCCTTATATTATTTTACTATATTCAATGTATAAGGATTGAGAGTAGTGTGCTGAAATATGAGTTCAAAGTGATGTCATTTCCACAAAGAAAAGTGATTTGAATAATCAATTAGTTATAATATTCCATAAATACATAAAAATGGTGTATTATCTATAAATTTTTTTCCTAAATCCATGTATATAAAACTAATATTTTTCATTCCATATTTTTTAATGTGAATTAAGAATGATTAGACTTCTGGTAAGGGATTTATGTTTTAATTTTCTTTTTAATCGAGATTATATAAAAATTAATTTCCATTAAGGATATTTTTTATTGATATATACAAAATCCCTTTAAATTTATTTCCAAGAATATATTTTCCAGAATATATTTTTTTCCTTTTCCCATTACATTAATTAATTATGTGTTCTCAAAGAAAACTGAATATGTTGTTCTCTCTAATCTAAAATACTTTTTTTCCATATCCATAATTTCTATAGAATCTGAAGAATTATTTTTTTTATCATATTATTTTTTAAGTCGTTTTTATACTATTTTTACTTATTTGAACGACATTTTTCATGAATCTTCTTGATGTTTTACAAATGATTTATTTTATGTATTTTTTTTGAAAATATGAATGCATTGTCTTATTTTTAATTATATAGAAAAATAGAATTTTTTATTTAACACTTAGTAATTTGAATATTCATATACATATTTCCATGACTATATTAATATAAAATAGTTTCTATAAAATTTTGTAATTTATAATTTTTGAAAAGTGATAATCAAATGAAAATTGTATTTTACAAAATAATGTTTTAATGATATTTTTATAGTATTTATATTCATTGATGAAAAATAACTTTGATTCTGCTTATGTTTTATTGGGTATTTTATCCAAGGACACTATCACAATTATTTCTATAGATGTTTTATTTATATGATTATGATATATTTATAAAACCCATTTAGATGGATTATTCTATGATTAGATGAAATATGGAATTATTTCTCATTAAATGGGATATGATATGATAATAATTTTTTTATGATCTTATTGAACGCATATTTATACTTTTTATTATGTTATTGTTGGAAAACATTTCTCCCTATAATTCATTAGTTAAATTATATTATCTCTTAATATAGTTGTGTAAAAATTCAATATGTGTGATATGTTAAGGGAAACATGTTGAAGTGAATGATCTTTTATAGGAAACTAGTAAATGTTCATAATCAACTATAGGTAAAATGTGTTAATGCATGATATTTTGTTCTTGATAGTCAACTACGGAATATGAAATGGATTCTAAACATATGATGGTGATTAATATTTACAACCCAAAATTATGGTTTAGGATTGGGTTGTGATTATTTACCATTCTAATAATTCATGCTTTTTTAAATGATAATTGTTTCTTCTAGAAGTCATTATTATTATCATTTTCATATTTGGTTATAAATTTTAATTTACAGATGATATTATATTGTTATGATTATCTTATTCATTAATATTATAATAGATTCATATCTGTCAATCAAAACCATTATTATAATATTATCTTACAATTTATTACATTTCATTTCTTCAAGTTGTTAAAATAATTATGTTGGGTATAACTATGAAGAAAAATATGTTGTTGAACATTATGGGTTTTGTTTATGATCCTTCATGAATTAATATTTTTGAATATATAGTCTCAAAAGACTCAAAACCTTTTTGTTTCTTTAGTGTATTGAAAATATTTTTAATTAAATATTCATATAAAAATATTTAATATTTTCGAATAAAAATATTGAGGCTCTTTAATTAGAATCACAGTTTGGGTTAGTAAATCATTAGATATTAGGGTTAGAAAACATATATGAGAACCCTGACGATAGGTCTATGTAATGTATTAAATCCATATTTTATAGTAATGGTCTTGAATGTCTTTAGTAAATCCTATGGTTTCACAGATGGATGTCTAATGATTTACACATTCTAAAAATTATTTTTCATGATTATGTAGTTTTACACTTGTATTATTGTTTATCATTATAGGACTTTTGCTTTTAGTTAATGGATACAACTGTAAGGAGAAATGTTAATGACTAATGTGATGGTCAATTCATTGATTATCCACATGAGAATAAAAATGTTATGGGATACAAAATTCATAATCTTATTGTTATACACATATAACATTTTCAGGATATGAATCATACTGAGTTTCCAAATTATAAAAACATGGAACAATATATTATTTTATATTTCATGTAGAAACATCTATAGAAACCGAATACCATTACTCATATTATTACATGGTTTTAGGAAAAGTTAACCATCAAATAAATACCAAGGATTGAAATGCCTACAGTCTGTAAAAAATTAGTTACATAATAATAATTCAAGAAACCAAAATAAAAATATATTTCATTTAATCTCCATAATGATATCATAAATTCCGTTTATCTCTTATATATTTATATAATATCTTATGGAATACATCATTAATCGGTTGAGAGAAAAACCCCTATAAGGGAATAAACATTGTAATAAAGTATATCACATTGGTTATAAATAATAACATAATGACATAAAAAGGCAATGAACATGAATAAACTTATGTAATTATAACATGTAGATAACATGATAATGTAAACATGGTATAATAAGAATACATATGAAACATATAACATGACATAATCATTATTCAAATGTAACTTTAAAGACTATAGAACATGGTATAGAGAGTCCCATAATAGATTTATGATTACAACATATCGCAACATGACATACCATGAGACTAAAATTTACCCAATATATTGGATTAATATCTTAGGGCATCCATATTTTAATATTTACACATAAGTTTGTCACATGAAGAATAAAACAAAATGAATAAACACAAGTTATTCCATTGGAATTAAATTGATATAATAATGATGTCATAAGTCATAATGAATGGGTGTACCATATTGTTGTCCCTGAAATAATGGATTTAAATAAATAATAAAAATTTATATGGTAAAATTGTAATACGTTATGATAAATTCATGTGAAAATTGAGTTCATATATGTAATAATAGTATTCATGAAAATTTATACATAAACCACCATTGGCCAGTTTAAGGGAAAATATAGAAGATGCTTTAATGGAATAAAGGATTAGTTTTATTATAAAACCATAAATGAAATTATATATATTTTCATGATAAAAAATATTTACTTTATAATAATATTGATGGATTAAAATAGATTATGGAGTTTAGTTGAAACTCATTAAGAAATTGGACAATTCCCTCTAATTGGGATTTCATAATAAAAATAATTTATAAGGTAACATTATAAATATATATTTATCCTACAATGAAATAATAATTTATATAAGTGTATATATTCGAAACATATGCATCTAATTTATTAGTATTACATAATGAAATTATAAATTACATTCATATATAGAGAGATAAAGAGTGACCTAATGGAAAAATGGTGGTTTAGAGAGAATCTCATACCTTATTTCTAAAAATGAAACCTGATTCTACTTATTATCCATGATAACCAAATTAGATAAATTAGTTAATTAAATAAAAATATCATTTATTTTATTTTTAATTTATATTTTACTATGTTCATTAATTCCCATTTCTATGGGTTATAGGATTTCATTTCACCATTATGGGATCTTTGTTCCAAGATTTTATTATTGGTTACCTTCAGTATAATTATGGGAGTTCTTGTAAAATTGAAGAAAAAAACAAATGTGGAATTATTGATATATATGAAACTACATGAATTTTAATTATCACATATATATTTTTATAGATTTGAAAATTATTCATTAAATAAAAAGATAATGATGAAGGTAAGTCTATTTTGGTAAATTTTCAATTAACACAACCATGTTTTGTTATATTATATAATATATATATATATATATATATATATATATATTAGTTATATAGCTTAAAATGTTTCAATAAAAATATTATAATTATATTTGACAATAAAATGGTTTTCTGATGAACTTTGAAGGAGGTAATGGAAAATGAAAAAATTTCATCAACAATGGTGGTGGATCGACACATCACGGATGATGTTTTCTTTTTTATCACAAAAAAGTTAAGGCAAAATATTAAAATATGGATTTTACAAAAAAAACATTATAGTATATATATGATACATTAAATTTCATGATACATTGGATATGTGTTTTTAGGTAAGGATAGAAGATGAAAGGAAATTAAAACAAGAGGGGGTGTTTTACCTATTCCGTGTCATCTCCATGAAAACCTCATTCGCACACTTGGCAAGGTATTTCGATGAGACCGTTTGTAAAATAAAATTGAGAAGATGTTTAGGAGGGTAATTTGGAAGAATATTAGTAACTTAAAGAGATTCAATTGATTTATGAGAAGAGGTTTTGAGGGGTAATATCTATAGATGTAGGATAGGGGTGTTTCTGATTATTTTATTCATTTTAATATTATTTTGGTTCAAGACCATAGTGTTTATTATTATGACTAGGTACAGTAAATAGAGCATTTTATTTCGATATATTATTCAAATACCTCATCCATGACTCAATAATGACTCAAAAAATCATTTATTTATATATAATGTTAAATACCCTAAATTACCATGTTTTATTATTCATCAAAATTTCTATTATTTTTGAAGAATCCATAAAATTCAGCAAAACAATTGATAAAAATTTATATTTAAATAATGGAATCCATTTAATGAAAATAGTTTTCTATATATTTGAAATTTAATTTATAATTAATATCAATATTTATTAAAAAAATACCAATTTAAAAATTATAAATAATTTTATGAAACTCTTGAAAATTAATAAATGTCATATAAAATTATCTTAGAATAATAATAAAATTTATTAATTTAGGAAAATATATAATGAAAGTAACATTAATTTTAAATAATTTTTTTTAATTATATAATCATAAACTAATAAATTAATATTTACAACAATACATCCACAAATTTATCATTTCGGAATCAGTCATATACAAAAACCATGATATCAATAAAATATATTATCATTTATAAGATATTTAAATTTGACATATAATTTCATAGGTGATGTCATTATTCTATTGGACTGATTAATATTCATAATGGTCACATTAATAATCTAGTGGTCAAGATACTCTCCCATTTGTATAGGTCCCATAAATTCTTATAAATAACATTTATTTCATTCTAAATTTATGAATATAATGTTTTAATGTAGTTTTGTATGTGATATTTGTGTTTTATAGTATATTACATAACTATAAGAAGGTAATTTCCATTGATAAAATTCTAGGTCGTTACGTTTTTCCCCTTTATGAAATTTCTCCAAAGAAATTTAGTTTTACATAATAAGGTGAAAATAGGTGAGGGTACATCTCTTGCATATCTTCCTCTAATTACCATTTTTCCTATTCATAAATAGGGTTCTTAAATAATACTTAACAAGGTGAGTATTCTTGTACTGTTGAACATTATCTTTAAGGTCAATGATCTTAACTAACTTCTTTTCTTATGAGTGGTCATTCTCTAGTTTTACCAACTACAGATCCAGTACATGTGGGGGATCAGTTTTGTAATAATCAAGAGGGTTATGTGAAATACATCATATACATGATATATGGTAGATGTATGTTCTAGTCGATAGGACACAACATCAAAATGATCATGAATATTGATGGAGGAAATGTACATTTTACTCCAATTTCCTTCCTTCTGAAATCTCATTATCCTCCTCCATGGAGATATGTGGATAAATACCATATCTCCGACGTAAAAAGATTGGTACAATTGAAGATTTACTTCATAACTCTTATATCTCGTTTGGTCCTTCTTGACTTATTGTTGAATGGTTTTCACCTTCTCAACCATTTCTTCATCCATTTTCGATCATATCATCTAATGTTATCTAACATCATCTCGTCATGTCGGTGTTCTTTAAATTTTCCCCTAATGGGAATTAGATGGTAACATTTAGAGGCATGAGTGGAAACTAATTTTTTAAGATAACTTTACCATAGGTGGATATTAGTTCCATTCTCCATTAATATTTATAGAACATGCTCTCTAAATTTTTTAGAGTGTCTGAAAAGTATGATCATATTGGTTATTATTTTGAAGGTGATGGATCGTACTAATGTTCAACATATTCTATATAGAATGTTTTATACTTTTCCATAATATTGGGGTAAATATTTGATCTCATTCAAATAAAATCGATAGTGGTACTCTATGTAGCCTCAACGATTCATTTATGTATATATCTGCATGTTTCTCACGTGACACGTCCCATTAAATTTTAGTAATGTGATCTATCATTATAAGAAAATACTCAATAAACCATACAGAATTATTTCCTATGGATGTATTTGGATATCCAGGGACAAAGTCCATGGTGATGATTTCCCATTTCCATGTTGGTATGGGTAATGGTTTCTTATTTACCATATACTATTTCCTTTAATACACCACTTTATAAAATACCAAGCACATTTATGTATATTAAATGATATCCTACATCATATATTCCCACAAATTGTTCACTCAATGGTCTATATACTTCTTTCTCCTCCCTAGTTTAATAGTGATGTTTGATATTTGAGCCATTTAGAAGAAGATTTATTACCTGTAGATTGTATGGTACACATAAATATGACCTAAATATTATGAATCCATCCTCATTAATTTTTAACATAAAAGATTTATCATTTCTAATTTCATCAACCATTTTATAATTTTTCACATCATATATTTTATCATCCTTTATTTTAACAGTGAGGGATATTATAGAAAACATTTCAGACAAGACTAATGATGTTCACTCTTTAATGATTCCCATTTCCAACCATTGAAAAATATGATAATATTAGAAACTTCTCATTTCTCATCATTGATAATGTTACAGAATCATTTCTACGTATAGAATCATCCACTTTTTATACCTTACCATGATCATAGTGGATTGATAGGTCATAATCCTTGGTGATCTCTATACATCTTCAATGGTACATATTAACCTCTTTCTATGTGAATATATATTTTTTCCCTTATTATCATAAAATATATCACACATCTCCCCATAGAGATAATGTTATGATTTTGTTAACCTGATGATCGTAGTTGGAAAATCCACATCATGAGTGGGATAGTTTTTCTAGTGATTTTTCATCATTATTGAGTTTTTGACTATCAAATTATCATTGTTCATGAGTACACATTCCATTATGTTAATTGGTAAAAAAAATTATACCACATTGAGTTTCCAACTTATATAAAGTGTGAGTACGAGTGTGGTGATAGACCTCTTTTTAACACATTGAATAATTCTTCACATTCACTCATTTATAAATACTTTACCCCCTTCCATGTTATCATGGTTAATGGATTTAAAAAAATAGAATATCTTCAGAAAAATATGGTAATACCTATCAATAGATATGAATCTATGGATCCCTATTATAGATTTTGGCATGGAAACTCTTTAGATTCATTTTTATTGGAAGGGTCTGTATATATTCATTTTTAGTGATAACATGTCCCAATAATGATACCTTATCCATCAACAACTCATATTTTTTCAATATTCACAAAATAATCCCCTTTGAAAATCATTGTCATTGTATTCAAATTCTTCTCATGTACCTCCTTTGTCATGATGTATATAATAATATCATAAAAAACTACCAAAAAATTCATGGTAATATCTAAAGACTCTATTCATTTTTTCGATGAATATTTTTGCAGCATTAGTAAGACTGAAGGGTATACCTAGGAACTCATAGTGTTCATTCCTTGTTCTAATGGAAATATTTTCAGTATATTATTTATTTTAAATTATTTACTCATATCCTTGGTGAAATTTGACCACATATAAATACATGGCCTCACATAGTTGATCGAACAAGAATCTGATCCATGAATGTTGATACTTGTATTCTATTTTGATTGTTTTGATCTCATTATAATCAATTAATATGCCTAGTGTTACATCCTTATTTTTTATTAATAGTATTGGGTCACCCCTTGGTAAAGAACTCAGGCTTATAAAACCATTGTTCAAATTATCCTATAATTCCATCTTATGTTTTTAGAAATCAAGGGTGGTAAATCTATATGGGTTCTTCGATGTAGGAAGAAATCTTGGAATATGTTCATTTGTGAACTCAACATCCCTATCAGGTGGAAGACTAGAAAATTATATGGGGAACCCCTTAGTGTAAAACATAATAATAGTAATTTCATTTAGAATGATTCCCTCCATTTACATTATCATTTGATCTAGATATAATTTCTCATAAAATAATAATATCAACACATGAGATAATGATTATGAAAGATATTAATCCACATCCTTGAACATATATATAATTAGAGGATGCCTTTTGATTTGAAGATTGATATCCCGTTCATAAAATTTGATGATGGATTTGTATATATATAGGTAAACTAAGCCCAAACTGGCATCAAACTCCACCAAAGGATGTACAAAAAAATTTAGGTTCAGTAAACAAACAATAATATAAGTGGACTAATATACATTGGATGTAATAATTTCACAAATTTATATTATCACAGATAACTTCGCCTCTATATTATGATGTGGTGTTTTAATAGTTCAATTAAAAATGAATACTATAAAAGAATGTGTATAAATATAATAAAATATTACATTAGATATTCTGGAATTAATAACTAGCATACATATCACCACATCACTGTTGGGATCCAGTTCAGCAGTAGTGATACTATATTCTGTTTATTACCGCTAGGGAGGTTTTTTCATTTCTTACAATAACCCTTGGATTAAGGAGTATTCTTATATAATTTCCATGTTCCTTTCAGTTGAAACACTATACTACATGATAAGTGTTCATATATGATTTACATTCTTCATTTTTATTTGTGGGATTCCTTATATCCCTTTGGAAATTATAATCTACATTTCCCTCTCCTTTATATATGAATCATCTTTTAGTTCCCCATAATAAGTATCTAGGATGATTCTTTCAACACTTCTGACATGTGGGATTTGGTTTTTTCATTCCATCATGTGAATTATCTTATGATCCACCCATATTAAACACTATTATATGATATTTATATATTGGTTAATGTGACCTCTAAGGTTCATTGATCTTCATTTCATCCTTAAGGGATAATGGAAAATCTCTTCATATCTGTCAAATTCTCGAATCTATATGGATTTTTATTTACTATGATTTAATTCACTAAATATAGTATCCACATTGATTTTAGTGTTCATGAAAATGATAGGTTCATATCGTGTAATCCTTGTATGGTATTCCTTATATGCCCAAATATAATCATCTTATTTTTTATATATCCTAAGAAACTCCCATTAAAAAATATGATGGAGAGTTTGGGAGATATATTAATTGAAAAAATAATTTCTAGAATATATCTCAATCCCTTGAAGCAATTTCCTCTTTGGAAATTGTGTTTGTGATAAATGTACATCCTTGATTGGCTTTCCAAAAAAATGAGAGACTTCGAATAAGAATTTATTTTTTTCTATTTATCAATGTAAAAAATAAAATATTATCAATGCAATTAATCCATTTTTACATAATTTTGTGATAATAACATAAAATAAAAATTATAGTCCTTTGTCTCATAAATAATTCAACAGAGAATTTCTCTTTCATTGGGGAATGAAGGAATTCCACAAGATCAATGTTATTATACATTACATCATCCAATTGTTTTAGTACTATCATGATGCTTTCAAAACCCATTCCCACCATATTTTTAATTCTATTAAGGAAACAATCACATTGCATATCACATTTATTATTGTCATGGGTTCCCTTATTCCACACCATTAACTCATAACAAAAACGAAAAATTTGATGGTCTTGAATACATTGCTGATAATTATATAAAAATTTAACTTTGAACATATAAGGATAAACATTTAAATTGAAATTACATGATAACATGTGATTGGATAAGTTTTAATTTAAGTTATCCATGGGGATAGAATTATCTAATGGGTATTTCATAATGTTTTCCAAATCTCCAAAAATAACTTTACCATCCTTCGATACAAACTATAGTGACCTAATAAAATTACAAATACAATTACACGATTTTAAGCATAGTTACACATTATATAAAAACCAATGATCAAAAAATATAATATCTATGGGTGGATAGTTACATAATTAGGATTCATGAAATAATAATGAAAACATATATAATTTATCCCCAATAATGATCTTCAATCATCCTTTTAGATCTTACATATACATAGGATAAACATGGGAATCTATAAAAAAGGCATGATCTAAAAAGCCTGATAATGGAATAAACATAGGATTAAATCATAGACCATTGGTTGTAAGGTATAATATAATGGAATAAAATAGAATGGAACATCAATAAAAATAAGAAATTATAACATGTAGATAATGGGGTCATGTAATCATTGAATCTTTTATTTTTTCTAGAATCATACAACATGACATAAACATGAGTCATGAATACCCTCCAATATGATATCACATACTGGAAAAAGTCCCGTATTGGAATCATGATTACTCCCTATCCAAACATAACATATCATGAGACTAAAAATTACCCAATGCAATGGAGTGGTGTCTGGGTGAATCTATTGTAACATTTTCATTCAAATGTGCTCTACATGATGAATCAAACTTATGTAATAAACAGATGTGTTACCCATAGAATAAAAAGGGTATCCTAATCAGGTCATAATGCCTAACAAATGGGACTATCATAACGGAATCCAAGAAATAATGGATTTAAACCACAAATGAACATTCTTAATGGTAAATTGGAAAATATCATGAAAAAATTTGTCTAACTGAATTTGAATTTTGTAAATTGTAGAGTTTTAGAAAATTTAGAAATGATCCTCTATAAAATGATTTAAGGGAAATATTTGTAATACTTAAAGTGGAAAATAAAATATTTTTTTACAAACAAAAAATAAAATATGATAGTTTATTATGATAAAATATTGTACTATAGAAAAATATTAGTGTCCTAGAACATATTATGGAGATTCATCAAAATGTGTAATAAATTGGGATGTTCCCTTTAATCGGTCTTTCTTATGAAGATGAATTTAGAATGGAACCATATAAGAGTTGTTTTCCCCATAAAATAAAGATGAATTGATATGTCTAATTATGTTTGGAAGATATAAAATAATTAGGATAATAAAATGAGAATAATTAACAATTAAATTGTTTTGAATAATCATAAATCCAAACCTAGAGGAAACACATGTGTTTGGAGTGAATCCCTTACCTTATGTATGACACTATTTTGAAATTGTACATAATGTCTCAAAAATCAAATTAGATCCCTTAATTTACTTATTATGAAAATATAATACCTTTACTTTTTTATTTAAACAATCATTTATAAACCTTTATATAGGTTATGAGATTCAATTTCCTCATTCAGGGAGTATTAGTTTCATGATTTAATGATTGGTTCCTATGAGTTTATTTTTTGGAGCTCTTATCAAGTGGATGAAAAACACCAGAAGGTAAATTATTTGAAATTTATAAACATCAATAAATTCAAATGGTTTTATATATCATTTTTTCCTTATATTATAATGATTCATTATACCAAATTTTAATGATGAATATTAGTTTATTTTGATTAGTTTTCGATTATAAAGTTCTTGATTCAATTGACATTTAATATTACGTGTGTATACTAGTTGAGAAAAAATGTTTTAAAAAATATATGATTATCTAGTATATTAATAAAAAAATTTATGACCAACTATTAAGAGATTTTATCGAAGGATAAGAAAGAAAAATAAATTAATATAGGTAGGGGGATGGTTTTAAATCATTAGGGTCATTTCCTTGAGAACCTCTTTACGACACTTTGAAATGGTCATTTAATGAGACCAGAAAGACTAATACATTGGAAAATGTAGCACCCCGACCCTAGTAACCCAGTGTCGGTGCATTATTTTAATACATTGGAATTATTACAATGAATCAAGTCCTGAAGGACAGATCAGTTTAGCAGTCTTGGAAAATAGATTACATAAATTAACATTACATTGCAACATGAAACAAAAAAACATAGAATATATAGATCATTTAGAATTCCATTTTTCCCTTTAGATTAACCATCAATATCAATCATAATACAATTCTTGGAATCCTAGGAAGATAAAACATAAGAAAGGGGTGAGATCAGTTGCTCAGTAAGGGTAAATGATTTAGCAGAAGCTATAAAATTTTAAGTCAAGATGTGTAATATAAAAAGCCTTTTAAACATAAAATTGAACATAATATGGTAAAAATAAATGAAACATTACCATATAAACATGTACATGGATATTATACTAGTATAATAATCATATGTAATAAATAATTTCACAATGAAGGAATTCCTAATACCGGAAATCATTACCACATAGTGAAGGCCTCATGCCAAGACTACAAATAAAATTTTTGTCAAGGCCTTGTGCCATGACACTAGTTTGTATGATGAGACCTACCGATGCATCGAGGAGCTATAGCGGACTACACCTGTAACTTACTAAGTCCACTACATTTCTCATATGAATAGTTGAAGCTTAACTTAAACATTCGTATTAAAACTAGCATACAGAATGTCAATACATTAACCATAAACCATGAATGGTATAAAAATAGAACATTCAAAATCAAAATTATCATAACTCATTCAATACAATATGAAATATTGTATTTTAATAAATCCACCTCAATCAAAAAAATATTCAGTAAAGGATTTTGACATTGTTGAAAATTTTGAGTAAAACTTTTTGAGAGAAATATTCTTTTTTTTTCTAAAATCATTGAAAAGTCACACATTTATAAAGTAAGTAATTTAAAAGGTATTTTTTAAATCAAATTGTCCCATACCACTTTGAAACTTTTGAAAAGAATTATCATTTCAACACATTCATGTCCATATAAATAAATCCTTAAAAATATTTTGAAAACATATACATTAATTAAAAAGATTTTGAAAGATAAATATATAAAACATTTAAAATTCTTATCTTGATAGAGGGTACATTTAAAAAATCCTCAAAATATTAATTTTGAAATAATTTTTATGAAAAATTGACATGGATGATAAAAATGTTCCAGTAAATTCTTACACATAAACAATCACAGATAATAATGAGATTTAGGAATTAACCCTTACCTTGCACTTTCCTTTAGTCTAGGTTACGTTTAACATTCTGTATAAAGATCATAGTATGTTATTAAATTATACCAGAACCATATTAATATTTTTGATATCATACATGATTCAGTTATGACATTATACTACCCATTTAAAAATAATTTCTATGTTAAATTAACATTTCGGGTAATAATAGCTTTCTTTATCATATGTTATTTAACTTGTTACTCTTGATTATATCACATATATCAAGATTTAAATACTTCCAGAATATAATAATTATTTATATATCCTATATATTTATAATATAAATATGCATAATAGATATTGATATATATATAAAATGAAAAACACTTTTTATGAAGAAGGTAGTCTGTATATATTCATAAACGTTGTTTCTGTTTTCATATTATATTGAATGGAACTATGTGAATAAGATAAATGTAAGTATATATATATATATATATAGATCCAATAGCATTATTATTTCATATATTACATAATTATTAGTAATATATATTTTTATAATCATCAATGAATGGTGAACATGGAAATGAATCTCATCGCGTCGTGGAGACGGTAATCTGTACGCACGCATGAGGGATAATATCATTTACTTATTGGTGTGGAATTTGATGGTATATAATTTTTACAGATACATTATCATGATATTTTCATTTTTTTATACATATTAATCATCATTATATCCATCCACATAACATAGTGTTGAAAAACAAATTACACCACGACGTGTAGACGGTAAGCCGTATGTATGCACGCATGGTGACATTATCATTCACAAGATAGATAGAATAATGAATATAGTTGTCAAATATTTATAATAACATCACAGTATATATAATATACTTTTTTTATTATTTTATAATGGAAATAACAAAGAAAGAAGAAGTGGAAAAAGAAAAGAACATGAAAAAGGGTGGTGGAATTATTACTTCTTCTTCGGGATCTTCCTTTGGATTTGATCAAAAGGGATCCTTAAGATGGATTTATGACTAATGGATGGCCTCTAGGATAAATTAAGGATAGTTGATATTGTATTTTCGCAGATTTTGGCTGATCCAAAAGGCTTTGTAGGTGTGAATTTGATATAAGGGTAGTGTCCTTCTATAAGAGGGGTGAGGGAACCTTTGGAAAAACTTAAAATATTATTTTATTATAAATTCATATTAGGTTTAAAATGGCTCCAAAATGTATTATTTAAATTATAAGGTGGGGATGGGTCTAAAACCACTCAACAAATAGGTTTTAGACATGTTTAGGTTACCATTTTAACCTTATCATTTAGATTTAACTCTAAGTTAAATAATTTAACTTTTACCGTGACTTCTTGTATTCTTACACTATATGGTTAATAAACCTACTATATACAGCCAATCGAATCACAATGGGTTCATTAATGTCATATATATTATTATATAAGTCATTTTTCTGAATCACATATTTTTAGGACCATTATATCAATTAATAATATAATATTTGTTTTAAAAACTATTTTATGTCAATTTTGTCACAATTTGGTATTTGTTTTTTGTTAAAATAATAACAGCATGATTACTTGAAGAAAAATAAATTTAATCAATAAAAACATGTCATATTCACCTAGAAAATTCGTATATATCATAAAAACTTTGAATTTATATTCATTTTATTATTTATAATACCATTTATTTGATTCTTTCTTTAATAAATTAATTACTACTTCACCATTGTTTCAATAATAAATTTAATTATTTAATCTCTAAAATTTATAAATGAAATACCATTATGTAGGAATTTTTTTATCTTTCTAATTAATATGTATAGTAGATTTTACCTTATGTATAACCATATATTAAAAATGTTTTAGTCATTAAACATTGATTTTAGCTATTTTAACTCTTCTTTAAATAAAATAATAATAAATGTCTTAATCTAATCCAAGTGGACTGAAAGGGTCATATTTTATTCCTAATGTTGTTTTTTTACGAATTAAACTCATCCAATTGAATTAGGACATGTGTTAGGGTAATAATAATATCATTTTTACCCTTAATTGCCCTGTTTACTTTTAACCGTGGTAAATAAAAGTAAAAAGTTATTATTCACAAAAAATTATTTTTATCATATTGAACCATATTTTACTCCTTGATATTAACCATGTCTCTTGTATTTTTTAAATTCAACTCACAGTTTCATTAATATTATGTTTTATGTAAATTTTCAAATTCTCCTGTGAGGTGGGTAAAAGACGGTGAAAAGTTCAATAAAATTTTTATATATCTATAATTATTATAAACTAACTCCAATTAATTAAATTGAACATAAATAGGTATTATATATCTATTTTGATCTGAAATAAATTGAAATAAAATAAATAATTTGTGAAATAAAAATTCGGTTTTATATGATAACTTTGTGTTTTTTCATTATTCATCAAAAATTGATCATTTTTAGACAAATAGAAAAAATTAACCCTAGGCTAATTTAGATATTCTAAATCCAAAAATGAATTATATTTTACTAAATTCAAAATATAGAAGTGGAATTTATTAATTTAAAATTAATTCTTGTGGTCAAAACCAAAAGGTGTATTTTTAAGAAATAATATCTATCAAAATATTGACACTTCTTTTTGTCCAATTTAAAAGTGAAAATACTTAAAATTAACAGAATTGTATTAAATGGTAAAAATATAATCAAAATATACTTCAAAACCATTAAAATTTATAATTTAACAATATAAATTATTTTGATAAAAAAAGTTGCTTTCAGTTAAAATATAGTATTTTTCACTATTAACCCAAATAAGAAAGTTATCAGAAAATCAACAAAAATTTATTGAATCTAAATTATTATGTCCTAACTCTAAATAAGTGGTTTATTTTTCCAAATTGAATATATAAAAGCTTCAAATATTATATTTAAAAATGCTTCAACATTAAAATGCGGTAAAAGTATATTTTTTGAAAAATACTTCATATATCTGAAAAAATTTATTTTATCTTAAATTATGTATAAAAATCTCATATTATGGATTCTAAAATTATAAGGATTATATAATGTTCAAAATTCAGTTAATACTATTCAAAACTGCTTTTGAACGGCTAGTTTGGAAAGTTGTGGTGTGCATGAACTCAGTGTTGTGTGTAGTTCAAGTTATTGAATTACTTTGAAGAAATAATGTACTATGAAATATTGGGGTGTTACATTCATCCCTACTTTAATAAATTGCATCCTCACAATTTAAAATTGTTCTTTGAAAAAAATAGGTTGAAAATAGAAAATAACTTTGTGGGAAAACCCACACAGATAACTGGGTTAATAAAATTTAGTCTTAATAAAAAGAAAGGGGAAATGAAACAGTTACCACCAAATTATGATCTCTATTAGGAGAACATTGGTGGAAATTAGGGACACATAATTAGAAGGAAAATGTAATTATTTATAGAGAGTGATTGAGGTCATTAATCACAATATATCAATTAAATATATTGACATAAAAAATCCATTATCAAAACCATTTTCAATACAAATATATGTAAAAAGAGTATATGGTATTTATTTATTTATTTTTAAAAACAATTTGCCTTCATATGGAATCCAAAGATCAAATAAAACTCACAGTGGCGAAAATGATGTTTTCACCGCTTACATTTAAAAAATTCTTTTTGTGGTCATTTAGTAACATGCTTCGTAGAAAATGATTCCCCTTAAAATGAAAAGTCAAATTGTTTTATACACCGTATAAAAGAATGTAAATTGGAAATAAAAGGATTCCTCAATGAAAGGAGATTGTGATGAAGTCCCTTAACTAATGGTTAAGAATTATTTTAATCATAGAATAAGTGGTATATATATATATATATATATATATATATATACTTCACATGTAGAGTTACATCCTTTAACTAATTCCTACCACAAACTCATCCTTCACTCCAAAAGATTTCAAAAAAATATATTTTATTTATCCTAATCATATAGGGTTCCAAAAATAAAGAATTTATAATTCACTTATCAGTCCTTTTAATGAAAAACTACATTATACAATCCAGGAAATCATGTGGTTCAGCGATAGGTGATACACCCTTTCCTCCCTTTGGTTGTGGGTTCATGTATCACGGCCTTGCCAGACATGACGGGTTGTCGCCCGACCTCCGGGATCATCTTTTTATGGGAATCTAAAAATAATCATAACAATATTATCAAATTTCAAAATTAATCCATTCCAACCATTAGAATTATCCAAAATAATTATATTCAAAATCTCAATCCAATGTTTATATAGACTTTAAAAATAATGAGGATCCTTTTTCCAGGTAATACCACGTGAACGCCTTCATCGTGTATTATTTTACAACACCGCAACATTCTGAATTACCAAAATCAACCAACTCTTATTCCAAAATTACTACCTTAGTATCAGGATCATATAATCTCAAATTCCCAATGAAATAGTACTACAGAACAATATTTATTTATCTCCATAATTCATGTAACTAGTATACTGTTGATACAACACTCAAATAAAATAATTCTCTAATAACAACATAAGAACACTAGTAATTCTTCTTCATCTGAGGTAGTAAGATAACTTTATTATTATCCAATAATATCATTTGTGGTATACTCTTATGAATGGGACATTGATTCACGTAGTGTCTCAACGTGTTGCAGATTAAGCATTTTACATTTGAAAATTTTTTCTTACCCATGCAATCACGTACTTGGTGTCCTTTTTCTCCACACTTATAACAAACTCCCATTCCATTCAATAATTTACCAAGGTGATTCATTCCACATTTATTAAATATTGGAAAATACTTCATTACCTTATTCTCTTTATCCATCTTTCTTTCTTCCATCCTTTTCTTCTCTAGTTTTCCTTCAAATCCATAGGATTCAGAGAATTATTTATTGATCTTATTAACACATGATACTATTTATTCATATGATGATAATACATGGGAGACTATTTCCTTTCTAAATGTTGGCTTAATACCATGAATGGTATGACACTTCTTACTCTTTGGTCCACACGTATTGTTGGAGTTCCCATTCCTTCTTCTAGGCACCATTTCTAAACAATGGAATCCAGTAGGTCAGTTTATGAATAACAATTCATAATTCCAAACCTGTAAAATACCAAACATATATGGAATAGTTTATGGATATAATCCATAATCACAAAAAAAAACTTTCAGGAGGTATATACTCATAAACCCTTCGTAGTGGTTTGTAATGAATACAAAAATTATCCTAATAATTTCCCTAGAGAGTGTTGTAATCAAGAGTGAAGCAAGGCCTGTTTTCGTGCACCAGTACCCGTTCATGTCTACCTCAAAGTGGAGTTTTTCAGTTTTACCCCTAGGTACATCTATGCCAGAGCCGCCTCTACCTGCTCGTATCCAGACAAGGATGTATTTTCTTAGAAAACTAAAAAAATATCTACATTACCATAATTCTAGGAAGTCCTTCTATACTAATCTTCAAAGTCTATCTTTGGTCTATGTGCTCTTATCAGAGTTTATCTAAATCTAGCTTCCAAGGTTATTTCTAAACCTTCTCTGATACCAACCGTAACTCCCCGACCCCAATTTCCCAGATTCGGTGCATTATTTTAATACATTGGCACAATTACAAGGAATCAAGTCCCAAAGGACCGATCATTTTAGCAGTCTTGGAAAATATATTACATACATTAACATTACATTACAACTTGAAACATAAAACATAACATTAATAGTTCTTTGAGAATTCCTTATTCCCTTTAGCGTAACCCTGCATATCAATCATAATACACTTCATGGAATCCTGGGAAAATAAAACATAAGAAAGGGGTGATCTCATATGCTTAGTAAGGGTAAATAATTTAATGGAAGCTATAAAATATTAAGGCAAGATTTGTAATAAACAAAGCCTTATAAAAATAAACTTGAAAATAATATGGTTAAAATAAATGAAACATTAGCATATAAACATGCACATGGATATTCTACTAGTTGAATAATCACTTGTAATTAATAATTTTACAATGAGAGAATGGTTAATATAGGACACCATTACCACATAGTCAATGCATCATGCCAAGACTACAAATAAAATTTTTGTCAAGGGCTTCTTCCAAGACACTAGTTTGCCTCATGAGACTTATTGATGCATCTAAGATCTATAGCAGGCTCCACCTGTCACTTACTAAGTCCGCTGCATTCCTCATATTAATAGTTGAAACATAACATAAACATTCAGATTAAAACTATCATAGAAAATGTCAATACATTAACCATAAACCAATAATGGTATAAAAATAGGACATCCATAGTCAAACATATCATAACTCATTCAATACAATATGGAATATTGTATTATAATAAATCAACATCAATCAAAAATAATATTTAGTAAAGGATGATGACATAGTTGAAATTTAAGAGTATAACTTTTTGAGGGAAATATCCTTTTTTGTAAAATCCTTTAAAAGTCACACATTTATAAAGAAAGTAATTTAAAAGATATTTTTGAATAAAAGATTCCCATTACACTTTGAAACTTTTGAAAATAATAATCATTTCAAAACATTCATGTTCATACAAATATATCCTTAAAATCATTTTGAAAACATGGACATTTATTAAAAATATTTAGAAAGATAAATCTTTAAAACATTTAAAATTCTGATCATGATAAAGAGTACCATTAAAAAATTATTAAAATATTCATTTTGAAATCATTTTTATGAAAAGAGGACATGGATGATAAAAATGTCCCAATAAATACTTATGCATAAACAATCACCGATAATAATGAGATTAAGGAATAAACGCTTACCATGCACTTTCCTTTAGTCACAGGTACATTTATCCTCTTGTATGAAGATAATAGTATGTTATTAAATTATACCAGAACCATATTAATATTCATTATATCATACATGATTCAGTTATGATTTTATTCTACCTATTTAATAATAATTTCCATGTTGAATTAACATTTCGGGTAATAATTGCTTTCTTTATCATAGGTGTTTTAACTTGTTAATCTTGATTGTATCACTTAGATCAAGATTTAAATACATAAAAAATATAAAACATGATTTATATATCATATATATTTATAATATAAATATATATAATAGACATATATATATATGAAATGGAAAACACCATTTATGGAGACAGTAGTCCGTACATACGCATAAACATTATTTCCATTTTCATATCATATTGAATAGAACTAAGTGAATAAGATATATGAAAGTAAATATATGTATATATATATATATAGTATAATTATTATTTCATATATTAATTACTTATTTGTAAGATTTATTTTTATAATCGTCGATGAATGGTGTACGTGGAAATGAATATCATTGCGTCGTGGAGATGATAATCCATATGTACGCACGAGCGACAATATAATTTCCTTATTGGTGTGGAAGTGGATGGTATATTAATTTTAATGATACATTATCATGTCAGTTTCATTATTTATAAACATATTACTCATCATTATATACATACAAATAACATAGTGTTGAATAACAAATTACACTACGGCGTGGAGACGGTAAGCCGTACGTACGCACGCAGGGTGACATTATCATTCATAAGATGGATAAAATAATAAATATAGTTGTTAAATATTTATAATAACATCAAATTATATATAATATACTAGATTTATTATTTTATAATTGAAATAACAAAGAAATAAGAAGTGGACGAAGAAAAGAACTTGAAAGAGGGTGGTGAAATTATTACCTCTTCTTCGGGTTCTTCCTTTTGATTTGATTAAAAGGGATATTTAAGATGGATTTATGAATAAATGAGGGAATCTGGGGTTAATTAAGGATATTTTAGAGTGTATTTGGGCAGTGTTTGTCCAAGCCAAATGGCTTTGGCGGTGTGAATTTTAGAGAAGGGGAAGTAACCTTTTATACGAGGGTTGAAGGGCACCATTGGAAAAACGTAAAATATTATTTTATAATAAATTCATATTCAGTTTATAATGGATTCAAAATGTATTATTTAATGCTTATGGTGGGTATGGGTCCAAAAAAACTCAATCAATAGGTTTTAGATAAGTTTTGGTTACCATTTTAACCTTATCATTTAGATTTAACTCTAAGTTAAATAATTTAACTTTTACTGCGTCTTCTTGTATTCTTATAATCTATGGTTAATAATCATTATATATACTACCAATCGAACCCCAATTGGTTCATTAATGACATATATATTATTATATAAGTCTTTCGGCCGAACCTTATATTTTTAAGACAATTATATAAATTAATAATATAATATTTGTTTTAAAAAACAATTTATGTCAATTTTGACACTATTTGGTATTTGTTTTTTGTTAAAATAATAACAGCATGATTACTTCAAAAAAATACAACGAATCAATCCAACCATGTCATATTCACCTAAAAAATTCGTATAATTCATTAAAACATTGAAATTATATTTGTTTTAATATTTATAATACCATTTATTTGATTCCTTCATTAATAAGATAATTACTACATCATCATTTTGTCAATAATAAATTTAATTATATAATCTCTAAAAATTATAAATAAAATACCATTATGTAGGAAATCGTTTTATATTTCTAATTAATATTTTTAGTCGAATTTATCTTATGTATAACCCTATATTAAAAATGGTTTAGTCATTAAACTTTTCTTTTTAAATCTTTTAACTATTCTTTAAATAAAACAATAATAAAGGTCTTAATCTAATTCATGCAGATCTAAAGGGTCATATTTTATTCTTAATGTTGTTTTTGTTCGAATTAAACGTATCCAATAGAATTAGTACATTTCTTTGGGTAATAATAATATCATTTTTACCCTTGATTACCATATTTAATTTTAACTGTGGTAAATAAAAGTAAAATGTTACTATTCACCAAAAAATAATCTTATTTAACCACATTTTACTCTTTGATTTTAACCATGTCTCTTGGATTTTTAAAATTCAACACATAGAAGTGGTAATATTAAATTTTATGTAAATTCATAAATTCTCCTAGTAGGTTGGTAAAAGACGGTGAAAAGTTCAATAAAAGTTTTTTATGTCTAAAATTATTATAAAATTGCTCCAATAAATTACATTGAACTTATATAAGTATAATATATATATTTTTACCAGAAAAAAATTTAAGTAAAATAAATATTTATTTAAATAAAAATTCTCTTTTAAACTATAACCCAGTGTTTTTTCATTATTCATAAGAAATTGAACATTTTTTGAAAAATCCAAAAATTCACCCTTGGAGAATTTCGATATTCCAAATCCAAAAATGAATTCTATTTTACCAAATTCAAATCATATAATTTTAATTTGTTAATTTAAAATTAATTCCTGTTGTCAAAACCAAAAATCATATTTTTAAGACACGATATCTATCAAAAGATTGACACTTCTTTATGTCCAATATCAATGTGAAATTACATAAAATGACCAGAATTGGATTAAATTGTAAAAATATAATCAATGTATACATATAAACCATTATAATTTATAATTTAACACTATAAATTATTTTGATAAAAAATGTTGTTTTTAGTTAAAATATAGTATTTTTAAATATTCACCCAAATATGAAAGTTATCATAAAATCTCCAAAATTTTAGTGAAACTAAATTCTTATGTACCGATTCTAAAGAAGAATTTTATTTTTTCATATTTAATATATAAAAGTTTCAAATATTGAATTTATAAATGGTTCACCATTAAAAGGTGGAAAAAGTATATTTTGATACAAATACTTCTTTTATCTGAAAAAAATGTATTTGTTCTTAAATTATGTCTTAAAAAACTCAAAATATTGATTCTAAAATTATAAAGACTATATAAAGTTCAAAATTCAGTTAATACTTTTCATAACTGCATTTGAATTGCTAATTTGGTAAGTTGTGGTGCGGTTCAACTCGGTGTTGTGTGCAGTGCAAGTTATTGAATTACTTTGACGAAATAAAGTACTATGAAATCATGGGGTGTTACAGTAAAAGGATGGGAGTGGATTTTCTATAATAATAGCAATATAAAAATGATTATATGTTGTGAGGAGAAGATTTCTTTATGGGTGGTACTAATAGTAGGAGGGGAAGAGTGTGCTTGATTATTTTATTCATTTGTTTGTTATTTTGACCCCAAACAATTAATAATTTTGATTATTATGACTAATTACATTAACTACAGAATTTTAGTTAGATATAATGGCCACATACATTATCCATGACTCTCCTATGACTTAAAGATTAAATTATCTACTTATAATGTAAAATATATTAAATTATCATATATCACTATTCACCAAAATATATACAATTATTGGAAAATGAAAATAATTTACCCTAACCATTTTAGGATTTGTAGGAAGAATGTGTGAGGCTATGGACAAGCTGTGATTAGTCGAGATGTGTGTGGTTGTGTCCTATGTGTGTTCACTATTGTTGTGATAGTGGAAATAGTATAAGAACGTGGTAGCATCATGACATTCATCGTTAGTTATAATTAATAAACAAGTGGGATGTTCATCGGGGTACACAAATATTGAATTTCTTACTACATTACTTTACATGTATTGAATTATTTGGTGAGCGTGCCTTGTTTAGGTTGGGGTGGATAGTTTCCATGTTAATAGATTTTAGTGTTTTAGCTATTTTCACATGGTTGGTATTAGTATGCCTCTTCCATTTTTTCATGGGATAATTAATCTTTTCCTACAGAGTATAATTGTCTGCTCACCCTACATATATATAAAATTGTTTTCATGTTTCTAGGGATATTTTTCAGACCGTGCTGGAACTCAATAACTCCAATGTTTTTTCATAGTTGATGTGTCGCTATGTAGTTTTATTTTTGAACTTACATAGAGTTTACATTGTATTTCAAGTAGTTTTATTTTAAACATGCATGTGGGATGATTTTTTTTTCTTTATACAAATATTTCAAGGAGTTGTTTGAGGTGGATAAATCTTATCTCCCGGTCACTGTTACTATAAAAATGGTAATGCCTCCCACGTTTTATATTAATATACCCATGGAGAGGGTTTCCACCCCAAGGCCAATTAGATGCATGAATGTGGGTTCATTATCTCTCCTTCATGATGAGGAAGGAAGGTCTCTATATCATGATATCCCTTCTATCATCCTAAATAAGGAAGTCCATTAAAAAAGGTATCATAGCTGATGGTTGAGATATGTGATTAAGTTGGGGGTTAAGAATAATGAGGATTTCTTGGGGTTAGAAGGGAAACAATGTTTGATTATCTTAGTGTGTGTCCTGGGCCAGGGAAGATCAGCTAGGAAACAATATTTTAGGGCCCCATTATCCAATACAAGGACTCTGTGCTTACCGAACAACCATGTGATGCTACACTATTTGTGGGGTAGAGTCCCTAAGTAATGTACATTTATCATGATGACTTGTGTTCTTGATTGTTTTTGGTGAATTATGGAAATTAAAATAAACAATGAGTTCAAATGAATCCTAAAAAATTAAATTCTACTCATGCTTAGGAGTTCCTTGTTTTCCTTTCAGATATGGATCCCAAACATCGCCTGCGTGTGGTATGAGAAGTGGAGGCTCAATGAGCCAATCAGACCATTCAGTGAAGGGTTGAGGTAGAGGAGGAAGAAAATAAGTGGAAGAAGATGCTTCGTTCCTTCCAGCAACATATTCTTCTATTTTAGAGGGTAGTGTATCAGATATATAATTGTAGAGTTTTCATGAGGAGTTGATGATCACTTTCAGCTTAATACGGGATCCAATATAGTATTGGGATCCTATGGAAGTGACCCCTATGAGGGGAGAAGTGTGTTAGTGGTGGAAGTATTACCTCAATGAGATGAAACATAATTTTTTTACAAGGGATGACTTTGAGAAAGAGTTCTAGGAGGAATTCCATTCATCAACGATGAAAGGCAAGAAGAGGAATGAGCGACTCTCCCTCTATAAGGGGAGTATGTCGGTGAGGGAATTAGTGATCATGTTTAAGGATGCCCTATAATTTAATCCGGACAACTTTCCAGATGAGGTGTCTCTAGTGTGTTTCTTAGAGGATACATGATATCCATCTCATGAGTATGATGTTAATCCCTTCACACAACCAACATACATAAAGATTTAGAAGAAAGATGTGGTAGTGGATATGATTCACACCCGATTAGGATTTCTGTGGTTGAGGAGTAAGCCATGTTCCTCAATGGGGAAGGATATCCACAAAATGTATCTTGAGTTAGAGCCTTATAGGTTTTGGCTAGTCAGGAGCTGACCCTAGTTGTTTCAGTTCCTACTCTTCAATCCTTGACCATTCCCCATTGACCTAAGAATTATGTGTTTTTATTGCGGAGGTACTGGGAACCTCAATGGAAAATGTCTGACTCGAGCATTGTATTGTGGATGTGGTAATGTTCAGAAAACACCTCAGCAGGAGTATCCAGGTAGGCCTTTATAGCAGCAGCAATAGTAGGCCCCTACTTTAACTAGGATGGACGGTGCAGGGGGAGGTTGAACTCATGGTTCTCCTCTGTGAACTCAATCAGGGAATGTTTGGGGAGGCATCGGACATTCGAGGGGGCAAGGAGCTGACCATGGGATGTTACAAGACACAGAAGCAATTGTTCTAGTAGGGCTGAATATTGTTTGAGGTACGATCAATTTGTTTAGTATGCTTCTTTTCATAGTGTTTGATTAAAGAGCTTCTCACTCATTTTTTTATCCAAGTATTTCCCATTCTCTGAAATTTTACAATGTGTTATATTCTATTCCCCTACTGTTGAGTACACCAGTCAGAGTTTTGGAAAGTTTTGTTTTAATGTTTTAGGGGTATGTAGACTAATACTTGGGCCGCATCAGTCCAATGGGGATCTCATTCTTCTATAGATGCAGTCATATTATGTCATCCTTGACATCGACTTGTTGTTTTTGGTGCATGTTGTTATCAGCTATGTTCGGATAAGAGTCGTGTTATCAAACCTGAATGTCCATTATGTATCTTCTACTAGTAATCAGAGATATTATGATGGCAGTCAGCGTATGGAGCCACTTATTTCATTATTACCCAAAATGACTGTCAGATAAATCAAACACTATAGTTTAATATATTGAGTGTAATAACTTATTTAAATACTACCTCTTCATGACCATATTATCATAAACATCAAAATAAAAAAACTCAATAATCCCCAAGAGTTCCTAAAACCAAAACTAGTTATCTTATTTCCAGAATAAATATAACATCTCATGCAATGATGCATTCTCTCGCTGGGATAATTATGAAATTATCATTTAAATATAACATGTGATGATATTTTATCTCCTCTAGATAATTATGAAATTATCATCTATTGTATAAAATTTTATTATAATTATCCTTCTTAAATTATATTTTGATAATTATAGATATTTATATTTTGATAATACATGTTATTATGATTCAAAATTTTAATAATCATACTTTTCTAATAATATAAAATTATATTTTTAATTTTTTTTACTAAGAATCAATTCTAATCATTTTTTATTTCTGAAAAATTATCGTTTGATAAATCACTTATTTATTATCCATTAGAATTCAATTTTTCATCCATTGAATATTTTTAAAAATTATCATTTCATAAAATATTTAAATTATCATGTATTGATTTTCATTATTATATAGTAATAATTCGTTATTATTATGTTTTTGATAATATAATGATATTATATTTTAATAATAAAATATCATCTCTATTTCAAAATTTATTTAATAATTATTATTGATAATCCAATGTAATCACTAAATAATAATTTTAATACATTATCCTTTAATATTTGATGTCATAAAAAAATATTTTAATAATATTATGATTTATGTATTTTGTTTGTATATTTTTTCTAGAATTTCTCAACAGATGTAAGTGGAATAAATTAAACAACATAAACAAAATTCACTACAAAAAGGGTGCAGAGTTATAGCTAAGATAGAAATTGGAACCCAATCGGTTCATTATAGGTTCTCTAATTGTGTGTTCGTGATATACATGGATGCTTGGGAACGACTTGATCCACCACAAATAACAACCATATAGTTCAGATATATAATTCCCAAAGCCACGTGTTCATCATTTAAAAAATTAATACCTAATGTAAATATTTTCTTCCAATATTGATTGAATGTGGATTCATTGTTTATATCTCTTTATGGTCTTCCATTTCTTAATGGGTAAAAAATAATGAAATCGAAGTTTTTGAAATTATTTTCCTTCAATAAAATGGAAGATAAATGATCCTTATGAGATGATGAACGATACACATGTTTTTGAAGAATTAAATTTAAAATAATATAATAATAAAACCATTATATAACATGAAATTAAGAAAAATATGTACAAACCCCCTATAAGAACAATTTTTATGTCCTGCCAAGAGTAAAAATTGTACCTCAAACCTAATGGTTCTCCAAATTTTTGTAACAAAAACTCGTTTTGGAGATATTCAGTTAAATTTAAAAAAAATATTTAAAATATTTAATAAAATTTCTTTGATTTTGATTTAACTAAGTGCCTATGGAGTACAAAAATGTAAGTCTCTCCTTGGGTAAAACAATAATTATTGGCATAATGGTTGTTTTATATTTCTCATACTACGCACAAATTGGTATATATTCAATTATGTTGAAAATAAATAATTTAGATAATTTTCATCATGGTGATGCTAAAAAAAATTTACCTCGACAATTTTTTTGGTTCACATATGTTAAACCCTTTATCCAGATCCCCATGATGGTATTATATTTATCGTATGATCCACCATTTGGGTGATACTCAATTACTATAGTAAAATCAGGCTTGTTAAATATAATACATTTAGTATTTTTTATTTCATCTGTGTCAAGGCTCTATGATCCCTGTAATCCCATTCTATCTCAGTGCCCAACTCTAAACATTTCCCATAAATTATTCCATGGTATTTACAAGGATTTTAATATTACAAAAATCTTTTAAATAATTCGTTAATGTTATTTTTATTGATAAATAATTATTTACA
This sequence comes from Viscum album, assembly GCA_963277665.1. Classification (NCBI taxonomy): domain Eukaryota; kingdom Viridiplantae; phylum Streptophyta; class Magnoliopsida; order Santalales; family Viscaceae; genus Viscum; species Viscum album. Next base: position 1,884,924,296 of record OY728136.1, read on the forward strand.
TAAAAATTATTTTAAATAAATATTAGTTTGGGGATTTATTGTCTTTAAAAATGTTGAATACTAAAAATATTATCATGGGTTTAATAAATATACTCCGTATAAATTTTCAGGATTATTTTTTGTACCTCATAATGAATATATTATTTTTTATTCTATGATAATGATAGTTAATGAATGTTACATGAGGATCAAGACCATGATCCTGAGATAGGAGAACCTTTATGATAAATTTTACGAGTGTGAATTTTGGATTCAAAATGTTTTATTCAAGGATAATATATTTTAATGGTAGGTTAGATAAGTATATCTAGTAAATATTAATGTTATTGATAAATGTACTATACCATCCATGATAAAAAAAATTCATTGATTTCTGGGATATAAATGAAATTATAAAGAATTTTGACATATTTATCTTGAATATATATTCCAATCACTAAGTTGACTAAGAAAGGGGTAATGTTCTTGTCGACATAAGAATGTGAGAATAATATTATAGAGATGAAAAAAAAGGGTGGTTAGTGTACCATTTCTTACACAACAATGATGATTTGAATGGTTTTTCAACTACAGTGAAACATCAAAGAATGTATATGAATATGTTTTCATGCAATATGATAGGGTGATAGTATATTATGCATACCAATTGAGGGCCCATAAAAAATTACCCAAACCCCTTACATAGAGTTTTTATTTATAATTATTTCATTAATTACATGGAATAATTATCTCTATCATGAAATGTTTGATATATACACTGATCAAAAAAGATAAATGTATATATTCACCCAAAAGGAGAGAAATATGTGCTGGAAGTGATGCTTGGAGATGACTCAATATTATAAACACTCAATAAATTACCAATATAGTGACTAATGCTTAAAAAACATGCATACTACAAAGTTTTTTAATATTAATTAATTTAAAAAGTACATGCCCAACAGCCATATTAGTTTAGTGTCTTTTGAAATTGGGTTGACATTATTCTATGTTTTTGATATATATGAAAAATATCCATAAAATATCATCCCATTTTAGTAATATATTTTTAAACAAATATTTGTAACCTAGGTAAAGGAAACATAAGAATTAAAGGGCTCAGTTTCACAATATGGGTAAATAATGAAGACATATCAGCATTATATGAATAAATGTCGAGGGAAATGATAATAACATTTGAAGATCATACCCTACATATAAAAGAACCTAATAAAAATTCTTAAAATAATTATTAGAAGTTGTTAACAAATGAATAAAAAAGGAAGAAAGAGAATAATCCAAGAGAGTATTAAATAGGAATAAGACATTGAATTGTGGAAGAGACATAAAAATATAAAATTATTTCTATTATATACACAGATTACTACAAATTCCATCATGCTAAAAAGGGTTAAAACAAAAAACTATCTTAGAAGTCATGGTTAACACCTAATTCCATAGGAGTTGACAAAGTATTCCACTAAACTATGTTCACTCCCCATTCTAGCCCAGTATTACTGTTCCAAGTTCGCATCACATCCCATACGTGTATTACTAAATTGGATTTACTTCTCATTATATCCCAACATTACTGAAATATGTTCACTCATAATTCTATCCATGCATTAATTAATCGAGTTTAGTCCTCATTACATCCCAATTTTACTAAACTTAGTTCACCCCACATTCTATTATTTTTTATATCTGGAGATATAAATCATTACCCAATGCATTTCTGGGTGTAATAGGTCCCACTTATTACATAATAAAATTATAAGTACCTGTTCCATAAAATAAAAATAATAATCATATCATAACCCATGAAATGAAAAGGGTATCATGAAAATGTCATCATAACATATCCTATGGAAAATAATTACCTTTCAAAATAATTTTGTGAACGCATAACCTTTGAAAATAAGTTAGTTTCAAAGGAATAAAAAACATGAAAGAGAATCAAGTGTCATAAACATCAATATATCAAAACATTAAAGATTCATGATATATATGGTTGATATTATTGTATCAAACAACCATTAAGGAATAATTAACACCAATTCATGTCATATTAATTGGAAAATAATATTAAAATACATTCAAATAACATTTCTTGTTTTAAATATACATTCTTATTTGAATAACCAATTTTAAAACAAATATAATTTGTAAAACCTTTTCCATGTAAATAGCCTAAAAAACTTATAAATGAACAACTTAAAAATATTTAAATAAAAATAATTAATAGTTTCTTTTGAAAAACTTTTTCATTGATAATGGGATTAAAATATAATTTAATGCATTTTTAAAATTATTTTTGGAAACCATTATTTTTTTTAATAAACCTGATTCCCAACTGATGATATAAATAATATTAGATTTTCAAAAAAACATTCTTCATTTTCATAAATAAAAAATATTGGAAAATGATACTATTACTTGAATATATCATGAATAACCATAGGAGAAGAAAATTAAATACACATCATGAGATATGGATCACAATATTTCATCAATGGAAGCATAATTGAACACCATATAGTTAAACAGTGAGATTTTAGAAATAATATCTTACTAATATGGTAACATTGAATCATAATACCCAATGAGAGAATAAAATTTAAAGATGCATAAAATATCATTAAAATAAGGATATTCATGATACAAAATGTTATATAGGATTTTATAAACATTGAAAAAGAATAATAATTTGAAAAATAACACTTTTCTCAAATAATGAAATTTGAGACAAAATTAGTTTACCGATTTGGTGTCTTTTGTACCATAAACCCCATGAAATAGAGATCAAATAATGAATATCGAAATAATCAAAAATACATGGTTAATAATTATATAATAAATTCATGGTAGGTATATTCCCCTCACGAATGAAACAAGTGGTGAATATGGCATAAGTTTAGTAAAAATTAAAGTGAGACCATAAATCCACATACAGCTTGAGTATCTTTTGAATAATGAACCACATGAAAGAATAAAATAAATTAATAATATTAATATCATGAAATAAATTAAATTCATGATATAACATGAAATTTTATAGTATATCAAAATCAAAAAAAAGAGAATATGTGGTGAATATAGCATATATCTCAATGAAATAAAGGTGAAATGAGAAAACCCTTACATTAATTCATGAATAACATAATATTGGTTAAAAACCCAGGAATAATAAATATAGTTTTATTGAGAACCTATAACATATTCATATTTATATATATATAATAAAATATATTATTAACTTATGAATTTATAGTATTTTTTATTAACAATTTGATGTTAAATTTATGTTTCAGGTAATTACCGTATTATTTGTCATACAAGTTTTGATTTTTTATTCTTGGACATATTATATAGATAATGATTTAATAATTTCAAAAATTTGAAAAATTAAACTAATATAATTTATATGATTCATAATTGAATGTATACTAACATATTAATCTTATAATTAGGAGATGAAATACATCCTTTGTGGATAGGGTAGGTTGTAAATACTCTTGAAAAATGTTTCCAGTTTCATATCATATTGAAATATAGAAAATAAAATGATATATATATATATATTATAATTATAGTAATATAATTATTTCTTATATAACTAATATGTTTAATAAAATCATCCTTAGTTCATTCCATTTAAAAAGATTACAAATGACATCGATTTTGAGGAGGAAATAGTGCACTTGTCCACAATCAAAGTTATCGTATTCCCCAAAAAAGTAATGGATGAATTTAAGTGTTATATACTAAATATATAAGAAAAAATAAATAATATATATCACATATATCATATAAAAAAGTAATTATATCATAATTCCCAATTTTGAGTGGTGTTAATGGAAGAATGAATGACAATTATGAGGTGGTAGTCTGCCGTACACAAGAGAGATGGTTTTCTATCCCTTTGATGTATATTTATAAAGGTGTATGTAGTATCCTTAACATAAAATCTTAGAAATATATTTGTAATAACAAATTTATTTTATAATCTTGATATAATAATAAATGAAGAGGTGAAGAAATTAATAAATCAAAATTAATTGTGAATGAATGTTACCTTTTTTTGGGTAACTCCTTCTAGTTTGAAACAAATTAAATCCATGTATTTATTTACCCAAAAGGTAAAATTCATGGACGTGTGAAATTATTTTGGAATCTTATTAAGAAGTTTTTGGATAATACAACACTCTTAATAGGTGAGTGCCTTTATACAATAGCGGTTGAGTGTCATTCTAGTAAATACACAATGGTAAACCCTACTCAGTGGTCTCCCTTAAGTAATGTTCCACCAATAATTTTAAGCCTTTTATGAAAGTTGGAAAATAATATAAATATTCTATGGAATGGGGTTTGTAAACGTTTCTAGGCCATTTTGGACCCTAACATGACTATTAATTCCCTTTTTAAATTCATTTTTATCTAAATCCATATAATTATTTTTTATTGTTTACACTAATATTTATTTTAAAAAAATAAGTTAAAATTATTAATATTTATAAATTATTTTCATTAAAATATGGAATCTATTTTTCTATAATAAAATCACATAATTGGATGAAATTAATATAAAAACAATCCAATCGATGGGGTGAAAAACTAGTTTTTAACATGATCATATTAAAAAGATTGAAAAGATTGTATATCTAATTTAGTCATTGAATTGATTCCAGTGACCTAAATTGTCTTAATATTAGTATAATTTATCATAAATATACTTAAAATAAACAATTTAATATATAATTTAACAAATATAATTATGTTAGAGGCAAATTAAATTTTAATTAAATTTCTATGTCTTACACCATTCACTAAAAAAACATCTTAGAATAATACCATAAAATTACCCAAAGTAAATTATGATATTATTATTTGGAAAATGATGTTATAATTTTCAAATATAAATTATAAAAGATTAAAAAATCAGTTTTAATGAAATAGTTTAATTAAAAGGCCGTAAAACATCCCCGAATAAAAACACATCCTTTATTCTTAATCTTTTATGTTTTCTTATATATTGTTTATAAAATACATAATATATATTTTAACATGTTTATTTAGTATTGAGTATATAAATTTAGTTAAAATATTTTCTCAAATTAATGTTACTTTATTTATTGATATAAAATGTGTTTGTACATATAAAATGGTCTTCTTAAAAATGGTTTTTATATTTTCAAATAGTTCTTAATTTTATTTATAACTAATTTAAAAATAATAATTTATTTTATTTTCATGTGTAAACCATATTCTAACAATTTAGTTAATAATATTTTTAACTTCTATTCTAGTTTCTAGGTAAGGGCTATAATGATATTTAAATCATAATATTAATAGTATATGACATTTTGGTATAACTCAGACTTGTATGTAACAAAATATATCATAGGATCTCATAATTATATGTAAGCCCAGATAAAAATTGTTTTTTATATACTGAAATCTAATCTATGTTTTTAATATTGCATAATATTTACAAGGTGTGATGTATAAAGAATGAATGATTCGATATAGTGTGCAATGAAATCTATCAAATATTCTAAATTTATGCAAATATTCTTTCATAAATACAATGGATTATAGATTCTCCCTCCATAAAATTAATTACACCCTAAAAATTCATCGATGATGTAAAACTTTTATTACATTATTTTTCTTTTCCTAGTAACCCATATCGCAACACATGTATAAAAATCATCCATTAGAATGTAAATATTGGAAGCCGTATATGTTACTGAAAGTAACTCATGACATTGTTTACAGATAGAAGAACATATTTGGAAGTTTAATACTTGGACATAAAAGATAAATATGAATATCAAGTTATTAAGGAGAGTGATATAGTACATGGTTAGTAAAAGTTTAATGATAAAAAATCAAAAAATAAAAGATGGTTGAAAATGATAAGTTATATCACCCACAATGCTGATAATGGGAAAACATTTTATTGTAGACACATTTTATAATGTTTTATAATTTTCATAGGAATATATATTTACAAATATTCCATACAATGTAACCCTTTTTTTAGTCAATGATTAGTTTACACATCGTATCATAATCCCATAATTGTAGATGACTTTTTCATTCATAAAAAAAGTGACGGATCAAAAGTTCTATAAGAATAATGAAAAGTTATTCCATATTTCACTAGAAAATATCATGGTAAAATATTATAATAGGTTATGAAATGTGCATAAATACATATATTGTGAGATAATACATTAATCTCTAAAACAGCATCTAATGTTAAACAGAAACTCTTCCATAAATGTTGAACAATATAACCCTATTAAAATATTAAAATACTAAAAATTAGAAATGAGGTCAGTAAATTTCTCAAAATTAAATTAAAATGAATCCCCCTATATCATAATGTATATCTTGTACATCACATAAAAAATAAGTGTATAGCTTCACCATGAATATTCATGAAACTTCATAATAAACTGAATTATCGTTATACCATATTGAAAAAATAAATTTTTCTTCATTGTTAAAATAGTATATATATTATTATATATATTCCTTAAATACAAAAACACTAAAAACGTTTTTAGTTGTAACATTAACAACTTTTTTAATAAATAAATTATCTGTTCTAAGGATATAAATAGTATAAAATTTACTTTGTCAATATCAATCATCTCTTTGCCAAAGATAAACACTATTTTCTCAACATATTAAACGCGTTTAGATTTACCTACCCATGTTCACAATATTAAAATTCAAATAAATCACGTTTCTAGGAAATCATCATCAATCAATTTATTTTTTAAATAATACATAATGAACATCTACTTAAAGATCCACATAAAATAATTCTTAAATTCCAATACATGTTAACTTTAAATATACAACTTTCTTCTCAAACCATTCTCTAAGATATATTATCTTATTTATTAATCTATATTTTTAAAAATATGAAATATTAATCATGTATACTAAATTAAATTGTTTTTATAAACAATGCTATGAAGAAAAACATACCATTGATATGTAACTTTTAGTCTCTTTATCAGCAACAGAATGGTCATTATTCTTACAAACATAATTTTTTTCATTATGAAATTTCCCATAAGACATTTATTTGAATAATTACCATAAATTCCGTATATAAATAATTTTATACTCAATGATACAAAATGGATTCCATTATTCTCATCCATTTCATAAACTCAACATTTTATATTTCCTTTGTAGTTACTTAATTTTTGTCATTCATTTACAAAGTCAAAACATTTTCATGTTCCTATAATATAAACATGTGTTTAATTTATATAGGGAATCAATTTCTTGGGAACCAATATCTCAACCCAATACATTTAATTTAGGAGATTTTTCCTAATATTTGACTCATCTTTAAACATATCATTATAGATATAGCTAATCATATCTTTATAAATATCCCTAGGTATATAACGTAATTTATCTCTCCCTAGTATCCCAAGGTTTACTATATATATCCTTTCATACCAACCATATCGACCAAGTCTTAACATAAATGGATATTACCTGATTTTTATCAAAATTAATCATCATAAAAATAATGTTCCATATGATCATAATTGGTTAGTTTCATTTGAAATTGGGCAGACATTCTTCAATTATGGTTAATGATATTCAAAATTTCCCATAACAATCTTTCCATTTTATTACTAATATATAAAACCTATCTTGGTAACTTGGGGAAATTAAAGCATATTATATGGTGATCTCTGTTTCTTATTAATGGTAAATAATAAATATATAACATAACATTTACTTTACGATATTACATAATGTGCACAACATTTCAATATCATACACTACATATAAAAGATCATAATCATTTGTATTAAAATAAGGATTAGTTGTTCATAATATGTGAATAATAGGACAATTAAGAGAATAATCCATGAGATCATAACATTGGGATATGAAATTGAATTATGTAAGACACATAAAAATGTTAAATGATTTCCTTATTGGTCAAGGATTACATCCAATGACATATTAGTGTTATGTATTTACTCCCCAAACCATATTAGTAGTAAAGGTTCATTTCCAAAACCATATTAGTGAAAATAATAATAATTTACTCAAAAAAATTTGCAGGTTGTTCTATCCCTTTATTACTTAATTGTGTCAATGTCCATTTACTGCACTATATTACGAAAAGGAGTTCACATCCAATTAAAGCCCTATAATACTAAAATTAGTTAACTTCATTTTATAGACCTATGTTACATAATATATTTCAATCCATGTTCAACCCCTTTATTACTCAACTATGTACACTCGTAATTCCACATATTTCTATCTCATGATATAAATGTCTTACTAATATAATTTGAGGGAGACATATGTCCCACTAATTAAATAAAAAAATCAAACATAATTACGACTTAATATGTTAAAAATTATTCATTTCATAATCCATGAAATGAAATGGCTGTCATAAAAATTTCATCCAGTTATAACCTATGGAGAAAATAATGGGTTTATAATAATTTCATCAAAGCCTATCCTATGAACATAATCGTATTTCAAAATAATATAAACCCTGGAAGATAAATGAATGTTATAAACATCATATCATAAAAATTTAAACTATCAATTAATGAATATTAATTACATTCCAAGATGAGATCCCTATTATGTAATAGGTAACAAAAATGTATGTCATAAAATATAAATAAAATTTAATTATTTTTAAAACACATTTAATATGTAAATTAAACTATTTTTCATTAAAAATTTATTTTCAAAACATATAACACTATGAAAACCATTTTATTTGATAATAAAATTAAGAAAATATAATGTGATCAGTTAAAATTATTTCGTTTGAAACATAACAAAATGAATTATATTTCCATGTTCATGTTTTATACATGTAATTTAAATCATTTTTAGAAAACGATGATCTTGAATAAAATAAATTCTTGACTGAAGAGTGAAATAAATATGTATTTTCAAAAAAAGTATTATTTATAATATGTATCAATGATTGAAAAAAAATAGTACAATTAATTTAATATATCAGGAATAAAAATATATGAAAAATAATGAAAACTCATGAGATATGGACCATAAAATTTCATCAATGTCAATATAATTGTACATAGCCACGTTAATTGGCTAGATTATCTCAATAAACTCTTACCACATTGGTAAAATTTTATCATAATACCCTTGATAGAATAACATTATATTAAGATTAAAATATCATGAAAATAATTATATTAAATTATAGTTTATTTAAAATGGTATTATATACACCTCATAAAATAATAAAGATGAATAAATAATATGTGTCTTAGAGAAAGAAAATTGGGGAAAATTACTTTACGGTTTTGGTAACTTTAGAACCATAAACCCAATGAAATAGATACAAAAAAGGGATATGTAAATACCGATAAATATAATGATAAAAATCATTTAATATATTCATGAGAAGGATATATAATGTAGAATTGATATGAATGGTGAATATGACATAAGTCCCACACAAATAAATGTGAGACATGAAATCCATTTAATACTGAGTATCTTTTGAGAATTGATCCACATTAAAGTATGATTTCTAGTTAATCTAGTATCATGAAATAATTTAAATTAAATATATAATAATACATGGGTATGTGTATGCACCACATAACAACTATTTGTAGTGAATATAGCATATATCTCAAAGAAAAAAATGTGAGATGAGAAAACCCTGACCCTAAATCATTGCACTTGTCATACAAGTTCAAACCAAATTTATAATAAATATATGATTATTATAAATATATCACAGAACCATATTTATATATATATATATATATTATCATATATTATTTTCTTAAGACTTTATATTTCATATCTATTTATAATTACATATTAATGATATGTTTCAGGTAATAACCACATTGTTTTTCTTATATGTTTTGATTTTTTACTCATGATCCTCTTACCTAGATTTTCCCATCATGTCCCAGTGGGGCCCACGTCTTTACTTTTCATGCCCTCGTCCTATATGTTTGGGGCAGGTGACTTGCACCAAGTAGGCATATCACTAACATGGGAGGAATTTCCTATGTATGTATACACACACACACATATCAAATACCACAACTACTAAAATTTAAAAACCAATAAGGAAAAAAATGCATGAAAAAAACTATACCCTACCAAAAGAGTACAATTAAATGTAATGTGTAGATAGTAAACGAGATTGAATAAAATCCCACCCAAAAAAAGACGTTGTAAACTACAATGTCCATCTAGTATATAATAAATAGGTATAGGGACTACTTCACATTGATGTAGGAACAACCCGCCCAATAAGGAAGCGCATAAATCTCGGTTTAGTTATTGTCCACCATGGACTCTGTCATAAGGTCACTCGTTTGAACAATACATGATAGGTGACGGAAATCCCATGGAGGGGTGAGTCTAAAATACTAATTAGAGGATCAAAAAAAACACAAAGCAATACAAAACGTAAAAGTAAAATCTTCTCTACATAGTATATTTTTACAGAACCTATAACAAGATCAACACATAGATATACATGATACCCAGACCCTTAGTCTTATGTTAATGCAAAACAACCCGCATACCCATGCTATAGAATCGAATAGAATATTCAACGGAGCACTCATCCAGGAGAACACACTACATTAGTTTGGTAGCTCTGATGAATTCCATCATGGAGGTACTATTCATTGATATGTTCCAAAATAGATATTGATGCATTAATATATTTGAAGAGAGAATATATACACTCAGTTTGGGAGAACACACTCTTGAGTGGTAAGTTATCAAGATAAATTTATGGGGATCCCTGTGAGGGACTTGGTGCATACCACAAATCATCTTCATTGACCTACTAAGTATAAGAACAATTTCATATAGTATTTTTTACATCAATACCTTACTCTAACTTGGGACTATAATTGGTTGAGCATCTCGCTCTTGGAATCTCGGAGAGACTTTAACTCTCTCCAGAAATTCCAGCTGAAGGTATCATACTCTTGTGGATGGAAATGATACCTTACCTTCTGGGGAATGATTAATGGGACACTTATCCAAACAAAAAACATCCAATTTATTGTTTAAAAGGAGAAAAATTCATGTAAAATAGAGTACATGGTGTGTATTAGTGTCACAAACCTTGTCCCTTGACCTCGAGTACTACCCATGTGCAACAACCCATGTTAGAAAACATGTAGTGTAGAAATTGATGTACCCAGTGTGTATAAGAGAAACATGTTATTCCATACTATTTGGGGGACACTCTGTGTATACTGGCCATGTGATTGTATATGGCTTCAACACATTTCTCCAATCCTGTGTACCAGCACATGAGGTGACCTGTAAAATCATCCTGGGCAGTCCGTGTGGTGGATTACATGTGGCGTACTCCACCATGTGTCTATGTATCATCTCAGATAAATGTTTGGACCCATGTAGGGATCCAATTGTTGTGTGACAGGGTTTAGAATCCATGTAATTTCTTTCTATATCACATAACAATAGTCTTCGCTGAACTGGTCCCACGCACCATGTTCTTCGGAATACACGCCATGTATGTCACATTTTTTCAGAGAATGTTGTTCTTCCTATCACAACTAAGTTGATCAACCAAAACTTTATCCAGCTAACCATTCACATCAAAACATAATATCCATGGTCATCCCATCATAATAATTCTGAATTGGAAGGTTTCAAGAATTCGATCGGCTCTATAAACTCATTTTGATCATCCACAGAATGAATGGTCAAAGAATGATTTCATCTAAAATGTGTCAATTCATTTTTCTCCATAATAATTTCTCCACCTTCTAGTCTTCATGATGATAGATCTATGATTTGGTATCATTGTGTTTCATGAAGGATACACAATGATCCATTGTTCATAAACATGTGAAGAACTCAACGAACACCTAGGGTCAGGAGAATAAATTCATAAAAAATCAAGGAACAAACCTCTGCCATTTTTCATTATAGAGTTGATACATTCCAATTATAAGGATCAAGAAGATTAATACAAAAATGAATCAATACCTAAAAACTCAAAAAACAACCCCCCATTAAAAATGATCAAACTGTGGGTCAACCTATTTGTGGGTTGATCAGTGTTCATTATTTAAAAACAATATCATGGAACAAATAAATCCAAACTAAAACCCCCAAACTCGAGTTTGGATTTATCGTTGATGAATAGGGAATGCTCTATCATCATTGACGAGATCCTCTAACTACATTGGAGCTGTGATTCATGAACGATTGATTCAACTTCTTTCATGGTCGAGAGGTTTCTTCAAGGGGTCTCTGGTTCATGCCACCACAGAATTCCAACGTTATGGGTATCACCCTATAATTTATTCTTAATCTTTTATGTTTTCTTATATATTGTTTATAAAATACATAAGATATATTTTAACATGTTTATTTAATATTGAGCATATAAATTTAGTTAGAATATTTTCTCAAATTAATTTTACTTTATTTATTGATATAAAATGTGTTTGTACATATAAAATGGTCTTCTTAAAAATGGTTTTTATATTTTCAAATAGTTCTTAATTTTATTTATAACTAATTTAAAAAATATAATTTATTTTATTTTTATGTTTAAACCATATTCTAACAATTTAGTTAATAATATTTTTAACTTCTATTCTAGTTTCTAGGTAAGGACTATAATGATATTTAAATCATAATATTAATAGTATATGATATTTTGGTAGAACTCAGACTTGTATGTAACAAAATATATCATAGGATCTCATAATTATATGTAAGCCCAGATAAAAATTGTTTTTTATATACTGAAATCTAATATATGTTTTTCATATTGCATAATATTTACAAGGTGTGATGTATAAAGAATGAATGATTCGATATAGTGTGCAATGAAATCTATCAAAGATTCTGAATTTATGAAAAAATTATATCATAAATACAATGGATTATAGATTCTACCTCCATAAAATTAATTACACCCTAAAAATTCATCTGGGATGTAAAACTTTTATTACATTATTTTTCTTTTCCTAGTAACCCATATCGCAACACATGTATAAAAATCATCCATTGGAATGTAAATGTTAGAAGCCGTATATGTTACCGAAAGTAACTCATGACATTGTTTACAGATAGAAGAACATATTTGGAAGTTTAATACTTGGACATAACAGATAAATATGCATATTAAGTTATTATGGAGAGTGATAGAGTACATGGTTAGTAAAAGTTTAATGATAAAAAATCCAAAAATAAAATATGGTTGAAAATGTTAAGTTATATCACCCACAATGCTGATAATGGGATAACATTTTATTGTAGACACATTTTATAATGTTTTATAATTTTCATAGGAATATATATTTACAAATATTCCATACAATGTAACCCTTTTTTTATTCAATGATTAGTTTACACATCGTATCATAATCTCATAATTGTAGATGACTTTTTCATTCATAAAAAAGTGACAGATCAAAAGATCTATAAAAATAATGAAACGTTATTCCATATTTTACTAGAAAATATCATGGTAAAATAGTATAATAGGTTATGAAATATTTATAAATACATATATTGTGAGATAATACATTAATCTCTAAAACATCATCTAATGTTAAACATAAACTCTTCCATAAATGTTGAACAATGTAACCCTATTAAAATATTAAAATACTAAAAATTAGAAATGAGGTCAGTAAATTTTTCAAAATTAAATTAAAATCAATCCCCCTATATCATAATGTATATCTTGTATATCACATAAAAAATAAGTGTATAGCTTCACCATGAATATTCATGAAACTTCATAATAAACTGAATTATCGTTATACCATATTGAAAAAATAAATTTTTCTTCATTGTTAAAATAGTACATAGATTATTATATATATTCCTTAAATACAAAAACACTAAAAACTTTTTTAGTTGTAACATTAACAACTTTTTTAATAAATACATTATCTGTTCTAAGGACATAAATAGTATAAAATTTACTTTGTCAATATCAATCATCTCTTTTCCAAAGATAAACACTATTTTCTAAACATATTATACGCGTTTAGATTTACCTACCCATGTTCACAATATTAGAATTCAAATAAATCACCTTTCTAGGAAATCATCATCAATCAATTTATTTTTTTAAATAATACATAATGAACATATACTTAAAGATCCACATAAAATAATTCTTAAATTCCAATACATGTTAACTTTAAATATCCAACTTTCTTCTCAAACCATTCTCTATGATATATTATCTTATTTATTAATCTATATTTTTAAAAATATGAAATGTTAATCATGTATACTAAATTAAATTGTTTTTATAAACAATTCTATGAAGAAAAACATACCATTTATATGTAACTTTTAGTATGTTTATCAGCAACAGAATGGTCATTATTCTTACAAACATACTTTTTTTCATTATGAAATTTCCCATAAGACATTTATTTGAATAATTACCATACATTCCGTATATAAATAATTTTATACTCAATGATACAAAAGGGATTCCATTATTCTCATCCATTTCATAAACTCAACATTTTATATTTCCTTTCTAGTTACTTAATTTTTGTCATTCATTTACAAAGACAAAACATTTTCATGTTCCTATAATATAAACATGTGTTTAATTTAGATAGGGAAGCAATTTCTTGGGAACCAATATCTCAACCCAATACATTTAATTTAGGAGATTTTTCCTAATATTTGACTCATCTTTAAACTTATCATTATAGATATAGCTAAACATATCTTTATAAATATCCCTAGGTATATAACATAATTTTTCTCTCCCTAGTACCCCAAGGTTTACTATATATATCCTTTCATACCAACCATATCGACCAAGTCTTAACATACATGGATATTACCTGATTTTTATCAAAATTAATCATAATAAAAAATAATGTTCCATACGATCATAATTAGTTAGTTTCATTTGAAATTGGGAATACATTCTTCAATTATGGTTAATGATATTCAAAATTTCCCATAACAATCTTTCCATTTTATTAATAATATATAAAACCTATCATGGTAACTTGGGGAAATTAAAGCATATTATATGGTGATCTCTGTTTCTTATTAATGGTAAATAATAAATATATAACATAACATTTACTTTACGATATTACATAATGTGCACAAAATTTCAATATCATACACTACATATAAAAGATCATAATCATTTGTATTAAAATAAGGATCAGTTGTTCGTAAGATGTGAATAATATGACAATTAATAGAATAATCCATGAGATCATAACATTGGGATATGAAATTGAATTATGTAAGACACATAAAAATGTTAAATGATTTCCATATTGGTCAAGGATTACATCCAATGACATATTAGTGTAATGTATTAACTCCCCAAAACATATTAGTAGTAAAGGTTCATTTCCAAAACCATATTAGTGAAAATAATAATAATTTACTCAAAAAAAATTGCAGGTTGTTCTATCCCTTTATTACTTAATTGTGTCAATGTCCATTTACTACACTACATTACTGAAAGGAGTTCACATCCCATTAAAGCCCTATAATACTAAAATGAGTTAACTTCATTTTATAGACCTATGTTACATAATATATTTCAATCCATGTTCAAACCCTTTATTACTCAACTATGTACACTCGTAATTCCACATATTTCTATCTCATGATATAAATGTCTTACTAATATAATTTGAGGGAGACATAAGTCCCACTAATTAAATAAAAAAATCAAACATAATTATGACTTAATATGTTAAAAATTATTCATTTCATAATACATGAAATGAAATGGCTGTCATAAAAATTTCATCCAGTTATAACCTATGGAGAAAATAATGGGTTTATAATAATTTCATCAAAGCCTATCCTATGAACATAATCGTGTTTCAAAATAATATAAACCTTGGAAGATAAATGAATGTTATAAACATCATATCATAAAAATTTAAACTATCAATTAATGAATATTAATTATATTCCAAGATGAGATCCCTATTATGTAATAGGTAACAGAAATGTATGTCATCAAATATAAATAATATTTATTTATTTTTCAAACACATTTAATATGTAAATTAAACTATTTTTCATTAAAAATTTATTTTCAAAACATATAACACTATGAAAACCATTTTATTTGATAATAAAATTAAGAAAATATAATGTGATCAGTTAAAATTATTTCGTTTGAAACATAACAAAATGAATTATATTTCCATGTTCATGTTTTATAAATGTAATTTAAAACATTTTTAGAAAACGATGATCTTGAATAAAATCAATTCTTGACTGAAGAGTGAAATAAATATGTATTTTCAAGAAAAGTATTATTTATCCTATGTAACAATGATTGAAAAAAAATAGTACAATTAATTTAATATATCATGAATAAAAATATATGAAAATTAATGAGAACTCATGATATATGGACCATAAAATTTCATCAATGTCAATATAATTGTACATAGCCACGTTAATTGGCTAGATTATCTCAATAAACTCTTACCACATTGGTAAAATTTTATCATAATACCCTCGATATAATAACATTATATTAAGATTAAAATATCATGAAAATAATTATATTAAAGATAATTTATTTAAAATGTTATTATATACACCTCATAAAATAATAAATATGAATAAATAGTATGTGTCTTAGAGAAAGAAAATTGGGGAAAATTACATTACGGTTTTGGTAACTTTAGAACCATAAACCCAATGAAATAGATACAATAAAGGGATATGTAAATACCGATAAATATAATGATAAAAATAATTTAAGATATTCATGAGAAGGATACATAATGTAGAATTGATAGGACTGGTGAATATGACATAAGTCCCACACAAATAAAAGTGAGACATGAAATCCATTTAATACTGAGTATCTTTTGAGAATTGATCCACATGAAAGGATGATTTCTAGTTAATCTAGTATCATTAAATAATTTAAATTAAATATATAATATTACATGGGTATGTGTATGCACCACATAAGAACTATTTGTAGTGAATATAGCATATATCTCAAAGAAAAAAATGTGAGATGAGAAAACCCTGACCTTAAATCATTGCACTTGTCATACAAGTTCAAACCAAATTTATAATAAATATATGATTATTATAAATATATCACAGAACCATATTTATATATATATATATATATTATCGTATATTATTTTCTTAAGACTTTATATTTCATATCTATTTATAATTACATATTAATGATATGTTTCGGGTAATAACCACATTGTTTTTCTTACATGTTTTGATTTTTTAAACATGATCCTCTTACCTAGATTTTCCCATCATGTCCCAGTGGGGCCCACATCTTTACTTTTCATACCCTCGTCCTATATGTTAGGGGAAGGTGACTTGCACCAAGTAGGCATATCACTAACATGGGAGGAATTTCCTATGTATGTATACACACACACATATCCAATACCACAACTACTAAAATTTAAAAACCAATAAGGAAGAAAAATGCATGAAAAAAACTATACCCTACCAAAAGAGTACAATGAAAAGTAATGTGTAGATAGTAAACGAGCTTGAATAAAATCCCACCCAAAAAAAGATGTTGTAAACTACAAAGTCCATCTAGTATATAATAAATAGGTATAGGGACTACTTCACATTGATGTAGGAACACCTCACCCTACAAGGAAGTGCATAAATCACGGTTTAGTTATTGTCCACCATGTACTCTATCATAAGGTCACTCGTTTGAACAATACATGATAGGTGAGGGAAATCCCATGGAGGGGTGAGTCTAAAATACTAATTGGAGGACCCAAAAAAACACAAAGCAATACAAAACGTAAAAGTAAAATCTTCTCTACATAGTATATTTTTACAGAACCTATAACAAGATCAACACATAGATATACATGATACCCAGACCCTTAGTCTTAAGTTAATGCACAACAACCCGCATACCCATGCTATAGAATCGAATAGAATATTCAACGGAGCACTCATCCAGGAGAACACACTACATTAGTTTGGAATCTCTGATGAATTCCATCTTGGATGTACTATTCATTGATATGTTCCAATAGAGATATTGATTCATTCATCGATTTGAGGAGATAATATATACACTCAGTTTGGGAGAACACACTCTTGAGTGGTAAGTTATCAAGATAAATTTATGGGGATCCCTGTGAGGGCCTTGGTGCATACCACAAATCATCTTCATTGACCTACTAAGTATAAGAACAATTTCATATATTATTTTTTACATCAATACCTTACTCTACCTTGGGACTATAATTGGTTGAGGATCTCGCTCTTGGCATCTCGGAGAGACTTTAACTCTCTCCAGAAATTCCAGCTGAAGGGATCATACTCTTGTGGATGGAAATGATACCTGACCTTCTGGGGAATGATTAATGGGACACTTATCCAAACAAAAAACATCCAATTTATTGTTTACAAGGAGATAAATTCATGTCAAATAGAGTACATGGTGTGTATTAGTGTCACAAACCTTTTCCCTTGACCTCGAGTACTACCCGTGTGCAACAACCCATGTTAGAAAACATGTAGTGTAGAAATTGATGAACCCAGTGTGTATAAGAGAAAAATGTTATTCCATACTATTTGGGGGACACTTCGTGTATATTGGCCATGTGATTGTATATGGCTTCAACACATTTCTCCAATCCTGTGTACCAGCACATGAGGTGACCTCTAAAATCATCCTGGGCAGTCCATGTGGTGGATTACATTTGGCGTACTCCACCATGTGCCTATGTATCATCTCAGATAAATGTTTGGACCCATGTAGGGACCCAATTGTTGTCTGACAGGGTTTAAGAGGCCATGTAATTTCTTTCTATATCACAGAACAATAGTCTTCGCTGAACTAGTCCCACACACCAAGTTCTTCGGTATACACGCCATGTATGTCACATTTTTTCAGAGAATGTTGTTCTTCCTATCACAACTCATTTGATCAACACAAACTTTATCCAACTACCCATTCACATCAACACATAATATCCATGGTCATCCCATCATAATAATTCTGATTTGGAAGGTTTCAAGAATTCGATCAGCTCTATAAACTCATTTTGATCATCCATGGAATGAATGGTCAAAGAATGATTTAATCTAAAATGTGTCAATTCATTTTTCTCCATAATAATTGCTCCACCTTCTAGTCTTCATGATGATAGATCTATGATTTGGTATCATTGTGTTGCATGAAGGATACACAATGATCCATTATTCATAAACCTGTGAAGAACTCAACGAACACCTAGGGTCAGGAGAGTAAATTCATAAGAATTCAAGGAACAAACCTCTGCCATTTTTCATTATAGAGTTGATACATTCCAATTGTAAGGAACAAGAAGAATGATACAAAAATGAATCAATACCTAAAAACTCAAAAAAAACCCCCCATTAAAAATGATCAAACTGTGGGTCAACCTATTTGTGGGTTGATCAGTGTTCATTATTTAAAAACAAGAACATGGAACAAATAAATCCAAATTAAAACCCCCCAACTCGAGTTTGGATTTATCGCTGATGAATAGGGAATGCTCTATCATCATCGACGAGATCCTCTAACTTCATTGGAGCTGTGATTTATGAACGATTGATTCAACTTCTTTCATGGTCGAGAGGTTTCTTCAAGGGGTCTCTGGTTCACGCCACCACAGAATTCCAAGGTTATGGGTATCACCCTATAATTTATTCTTAACAGCTTATTTAAACTCTCTAGTTTCATCATTGACTCAAATTTATTAAAGTAAATATTTTAATTTAATTTATTTCTTTAAACACACAAAAATTGACATTCCCAGCAGACCAACGCCGACCAATGTTAGGCATCACCTATGGTAATGTCTCTACTATGAACACAATGGTGACCTCATGTTTTGGATCTAAGAAACCATTTAAAAGTTATTCAATTATTTCATGAAATCCACTCACACGTTCTATTTAAAAGTAAATATATTTCAAAAATTTAATATTGGTACTCCAGGCCTTGGAATTTAATGTCATATCACTGCCTGGTCTTGAATTACTTCGTTAAAATATTTAAAAATAATACATGTAAAGCTATATAAATTACGTTCTCTCCACCTTAGGACTTTACATCCAATAAAATACAAATAAAATGTAGAATCAAAAGGTGGTTGTTACTGGGAAGGAATTTGATTCTCCCTCCCCCAAATGCTCTTCTAAATATTAATGTGCTACCACCAGACACACACTAGGGGAATCACTAACCCAGAAAGAATCATCTCCTATATATACTCGATCTCTAATATGTAATCAACAAATGTCACTCCATCCTCGATGTCCAATTTCCCCAAATAGATGAAATACGACAAGTCATACACACACTTCCTTAGTTGTGACAAATGGTATATGTCATTTACCGAGTGTACCAGTAGTGTTAGGACTAGGTGATACACCACCTCCCTAGCTCTGCACAATATCTAAAAAGGGTAAATGAATCACAAATATTAAATTCCTCTCCTTCCAAGTCTCTATAACTCTCATCAATTCAAGACTCAAAGGAAGGCATAGTCTTCCTCCTTGAACTCTAGATGTCTTCATCTTATAACAACATAAGTCTTATTCCATCTATGTGCAGTCATCATCCACTCCTGGATGATTTCCACCATCTCGGTGGTAGCTCACACAAACATTGGACCCATTAGTGTGAACTCTTTAGTGTTAGTCGAGCAAACTGATGATCATCATGGTCTCACGAGAAAGTATCAAACAATTCCATACAGACGGTATAGTGGTAGCTATTGGTGTATGAAAACTCCACCAATGGTAGGTGGTCCTCCTCACAATGACCAAAGTCAAAGATATAAGAATGTAACATATCATATAGAACCTGAATGGTTATCTGTATTTGAACATATGATTAGGGATGGAAGGTTGTTCTCATGTGTAGCTGAGTGCCAATCACCTCCTGTAATCCCTTCTACAATAGAGAAGTGAAACAAGCATAATGTTATGAGATTATAATCTATAGTATTACATGTAGCAAAACCATCCCTTACATATTGAACAACCCCACACTATCTATTATGATCTTCTCTAGCATGGCTAGGAAGTGGGCCAAATTGGTGAGTGGGTTGAAGATTAAAAAGATCTAATCATGTCCTCTAGATGTTCATGGTAACACTATTATGAAGACCCTCGATATTGTACCCCATTTACACTTCTTCAAATGTAGGTGGAGAGATAATCCCACTAAAACATGTTTCTCAGCCTTGACCTACTGGTACATAAGGGATCGATAAATGAAATATGCCACTACCTTCTTCATTCTTGCCCATAAAAACTGACAGCAGACATACTGCTAGATTGTCGCCACTCTACGTTGTACCACCAAAGAGGAGGTATAAAAATACCTTAGATCCTCCTCCCACAATGCTGTTGGAAAACTATGTGTCCTTTGAATAGAAATACATGCTCTCCACCTTAAAAATATCGACCATGAGCATGTCCCATGGATAACTGAGAACAAAATGTCTCTTAGTCAACATCACCTAGCTTTTCCTCCCTAACTCACTATAAGAGTGGAGAGTTTAAAACCATTCAATAGAGATATGATGCATCATCTCCATCCATGAAGGATAAAAATTGCAAGTCCAACTTCTCGGATTCCTCACTCAACAACTACGAAGTTGATCACTTGATGTGAGAATCTTCAACAAATTTTACCCTTCACATGAGTATAGAAGATCTCAAATTCATAATAATGGAGGAACTGTAGCCATATAATCTATCTTATATTCCGATCCTTCTATGAGAGGATGTACTTTAGGATCTTGTTCTCATTGAATATGATAAAATGATCACCACTTAGGTAGTTCCACTTCATCGTTAATGAATATAATATTGGCCCCATCTCATGATCATGGGTTAGGTAGTTTTGATCATGTGTCCATAGCTAGCATGAACCATATAAAACTAATTTCTCGTCACCCTCCTCTAAAAAAGACATGATTGGGGTGCTGGTGAAACTATGCCTCAATTATAGGAATTCCTACTAGCTCTTATCCGTCCATGAAAATGTTTTTCCCTTTCAGTTCAATGCTTTTATCAGTGATGATATCCAAAAGAAATATGGACTGATTCTCTAGTAATATCCTTCCATCCCAATGATGCTTTGCACCACCATCATACTCTTAGGTGGCTCCAATTCTTACACCTCCTCGACCATGGGTGGGCCCACTACCACCCCACCTATTGAGATGACATGTCCGAGGAAGTGGGCGTCATGTATCAAGAACTAAATCTTTTAGAGAATCACATAATGTTGGTTCTCTTTGAGTAATTATAGTTCTATCAATCGGTGTCTCATGTGATCCTTCTCTGACGCTAAGTATATAAGGATGTTATTGATGATGACTACTCTGAACTGGTAATTGAATGGCTGGTAGATCTGGTTCATGATTCCCATGAACACTATAGCAGATTTCATCATGTTGATGGGAATTAACAACTACTCAAAATGACCGTAACAACATCTAATAGCCATAATTAGTTTATCCTCATCTCATACATGTGACGGGTGGTAACATGATATAAGGTCCACCTACTAGAACCATTGTTCCCTATCATCTGATATATGAGATCATCAGTCATCAGTAGTGTATACTTGTTCATCATGATTACATGGTTCAGGCGCTAGTAATCTATGAAAAACCTCAGACCACAATCTACCTTCTTTGAAAACATATTCTGGGCTGCCATGGTGAAAAACTAGGTCTTATAAATCCCTTCCTCTAAAAATCCCTCAAATACAGCCTTATCTTTTTATGCTCTACTAGAGACATCTGATATTCCAGTGAGGATTTAGGTGTTTTCATAGGGTGTAATTTGATATAGAAGATTCAATCTCAGTGAGGAGGTACTCTGGGAACATCATCTGGATATAAGTCCTTGTACTTTGCCGCGACTAATTCGAACTGAATTCTCACATCATCTACTACTCCAAGTGTATGGCTAGAAAAATCATGGGTGATCAGTTTCACCCTCCAATGCATGATCCCATTCTGTGCTTCATGGGTCTCCTTTTCACCAAAAACTGAACACCGCATTCCATTACTGCCGACACACCACAATATTCACATAATGCAGTCCATTAAGCTGTGGACTGGAGATAACTAATCCATACCAAGAATTACTCATAAATTAATTGTGTTCTACCACCAAGAGTATCCAAAAAAACTCTCACCATCGATTTTAATATCATACTATCGGGAAAGATGAGTGATAATTGAGTATCAATTGATAGTTGTCTCCAAGGATAAGGGGTTATTAAATGGATCTACCATAATCTAAAGGTTTTTCACAAGACATTTTTCAAGGAATGAAATAATGAAACATGTTTCTATATGTATAAATGATAATGTTAAAAAGACATAGACCGTATATCAAATCATACCTAGAGTCTTTAGTTTTTAAACCTCAACTACATATAGCTTCCCCCACCCAAATCCCCCAACTCTCCGAGTATGTTTTGGACCACATGGGGGTGGTTGTAGATGTATGTAAATGTGTATTCCAACTCTTGCATATCTATATACTCATTCACCTTGTCTTCCTCCTAGAGGGTCTACTTCCTCAACTATCTATCTCTACCTCAACCGTCCATCCACTACCTCCCAGTCAGCTGCATGAAGGGTTGGACAGTCTCAAGTATGATGTCATCTGAAAACATATGAGTAGAATAACCTCTACCTAGGCCAACTCAATCCATATTGATAGGGGTGCACTAAAAATTCCCAATCATGGGTACTCTTATGATGTCATCCACATACCAATCCATTTGGATCACATGAGTTTCTGGGTGTCGAGGTATCGACACCTATCTACCAAGTGTGGACTTCCATCGGCTGTCTCTGCTCATCCCTGATGCTCTTGACCACTAATTCTTCTTAAATCTCCCCAAAATAAGTCGAAATTCATAGAGGCACCTCACTACATTGGGTGTCCCATAAGAGATCTTTCTCAATTTTTTGAGAAATGATGTTCTGATCCCATACCATATACATCTAGGACCTGACAATGTTGGTGAAACTTAGAGATTATTCAGCCCCCATTAAACTACCCTGCTAGAACTAAATATTCTACTAGATATGCACTGATCTCAGCATAACCAAAGAGAACTCTAAACTAAAGAGTCACTCAAACTCCATCCATGAAATAGTCTCCTCATCGTGATTATACAAGGTCAAACTCCACTATATCCCAAAAAAACCTTGAATAAGGATCACTCCTAAGATCGCCATCAGGACAGCTGGTTTGCTCAATTGGCAGAAAAATCTGGTCACCACATTAGTCCATTCCACATATGCTTGTGGATCTAGATCGCCTCAGATCCTAAGGGTTCTTTGTCTCTAAAACTCATGGAGTGCACTCAACATGCGCTCCTCATCTGTTGGTTCTGCAAGTACCATGTTCAGCTCCATTGGTGGTGTTACCACATTTGCACCACTTAAAGTTAACACCTGAGGAACAAGTCCCATAATTAAAGCCTTTTCATTGGTCGGTTCATCTTTGTGATTGAGCTACTGAATCCTAGAGGGTATGAATCACATAGTAATACTATAATGAAACAAGATGTACCATGGTTAAAGTATATATCTGGATAGCTGACATCAAAGAAACTAGAAAACAGAAACCATTCATATATGATGTGTGTACTTTTATTTCTTTTCCTACAATATGTGTACTATTGTACCTAGTAGAAATGTATGTTATCATAGTCTTGGTGTATGGATATATCGGTCGAATACACCAATAATGGAGTCCCCGGCATGAAATAAGAACTCAATCCACCTAACACTATTGCCGTAAAACAATTCTCATAGACTCTTGGTCCAATTGTAAATACAATCACCTCTTATACCACTCTACCACAAACCATCCCAGTGGGGCCCACACCACGAATCCCCATACATGCCTCCAATAGGCTAGTGACTGGTGAATAGATCCTCCTTGGCATATCACTATAATTTTAGACATTTCCAACATACCTATACACACTAACACATCTCAAGACACATACATGATGAAATATAAAAACCACTAATGATAAAATGAATACATACAACTGAAACGAACCAAAAGTACAATATAATGTAAAGTGAAAATAATAAACAGAGATATAATACAAGAACAGCACTATAAAGTGTATGTAAACTACAAATTCCTACTTATAAGTAATTAATAGGTAATAGGAGTGCTGCTCGTAGTCGTATGAGCACCTCAAATAGTAAGGAAACTCAAGGAGATCGATCTAGTCCCGGTCTTCCCTTGACTCCATTAAAAGGCTTCTCATCTGCAAAAGACATGATACGCATAGGAAATGCATGTGCTGAGGTGAGTATAACAATACTCAATAAGGGATCCCAAAAATAAAAAATCAATACACAATGTAAAGGTATAGTTAGCTATACCATGTATATTTCTACAGAATGTATAATAAGAGAAACGTCAAGATATACTCGAAAATAAAACCTATAGTTTAATATTACATCCGAAAGAGCTATATAAACATGCTAGGGATTCATTTCAAAGATTACATGAAGTACTCATCTAGGATAAATTACTCCATAATTATAATAAATTTTATGACTTTTATCAAAGATGTAAATTTCCTATGGATTCTCCATGAGAGAGATATATGCACTAATAGATCTGAAGAGAGAATAGATAAACTCGTTTCGGAAGAACATACTCTTGGGTAGGAAAATACATGGATACACAGTTGATGATCACTTCCACGAACTTGGTGTATACCATGAATCATAATAATTTACCTACTAAGAATAGAATTGACATCATGGATGATTGGTCACATTGATAACTGACTCATCCTAGGGCCAGGAATGGGAAAAAGATCTCGCATTGGGCCTATCAGAGGGACTCTGGCTCTATCCAGAAAGTCATGCAGAAGGGATCATATGCTCATGGATGGAAACAATACCTTACCATTGTGGTTAGAAGAAAAGAGACACTAACCCAAATGAATTATTTGTAATTTATGATGGACATGGAAATGAATCCAAGTAGAAGGGAGTACATGGTATATAGTAGTGTCACATGTCGTATCCCTTAATCCCAGGTACACCCCAGGAGCAATGGCCCATGTCCGAAAATGTGTCTTGTAGAAATAGATTTACATTCCATGTATAAGAGTAACACATCATGTCGTTCAATTTGAGGGCCACTCTGTGTATGTTTCCCATGTTCTTATACATCGATTCTATATGTCTCTACCATCTCATGTACTAGTATACATGGTAACCTGCGTAACCAGCATGTCATAGCCATGTGGTTGAGTACATGTTGTGTTCTACACCCATTGACTGTGTATCGTCTGAGATACACACCAGGTCCCGCATTTTAACCCACATGCCATGTGAAAGTGGTCACACACCATGTCATCAGATCATGTAGTGCGGAATCCTAAGTGAAATTGAACTGGTCCCACACTTCGTGTTCTTCGAGATACACACCTTGTTCATCCAGATTTTCTTGAAATTTTTATTCTTCCTCTCTCCCTGAGGTTGAATTTTAAAGCCTCAATTTGTCTCCCTTTTCTTTTCAAAACTCCAAATCCAAGGTTGTCCCATGATAATAACATAGATTTAGTAGGATTTGTGTAAGATCCCGGTTTTTGGAAAGGTATGTTTTTGTTGTTTTTTGGGTTGAACCCATTGTTTTTTAGAGATTTAAAATGTTTTCTAAAAGTGTGAGAGGTCATTGGGGTGATCAGAGGGCTCGGGGAACAGATGTAAGGAAATCAGGGCAATACAGGATAGGGTGTACGACTTGCGCGTGGCCAGGTAAACCATGCTGCCTGCCCGGGCTAAACCGTGTGACCCTTCCTCCTCCGGGCAGAATCATGTGCACGGTTTTCCAAACCGGGCGGCTAAACCGTGTGACCCATACTCCTCTCGACAATGGCATGTGAACAGTTTGACCGCGGTTTGCCAAACTGTGTGGACAAACCATGTTTCCACTTAATGTTTGGAAAATTACAAATTTTCCACTCCAGGATTTTAAACCCCAACTCTTTATTCTCCTTTCCACCCCCCCTTCTCAACCCTAGGACAATCTTGACCGAACCAAGCTTCCCTAGAGTGGTTCTCCTTCGATTATAAGGTCTTTTTGGTGCCGTTGGTTGCGGATCAAAGCTTCAGGTTAGGCTAATGTCATCCTTGGTTCTCTTTTTGGTGTAGGGTTTGTATCTTCTCTCCCTCTTATTCTGAAGCATTAAACCCTATCTTTTGGGTGAGTTTTAGGCTGAAGCTCCAAGGGTTGTTCGAATCGAGGTCTAATGACTCGATTGAGATTGTGTTCAACCACGGTTTTGAGGTAGGTGGTCTACAAAGCTATATCCCATGGTTATTTGGGTATTTGTGCATGTTTAGTTGTGTTTTGGTTTTCCTGTGGTTATGTTTTGAATAACCAATGCATGTATGGTAATAATGGTATTTAAAATTGTAAATGGGAACCCTCACGATTCTCTTGGGATGTGTCAGGATTGTCTTGACCTAACTAGGGCCATTCGTGGGATGTGTCGGCTTTTCCCAGGTTTCGAGGTTGTTAATAAACAAGTGACCTTATTGTAGTAAATTGTAGAGCCCTTGATGAATATGTGGGAATGATTGGATGAACTTGGAATAGAAGTTATGTGATGCATCTATACTTCGAAATAACCTAGGGGTTATTTGAAATAGAATGAATGGTTGATTCATGAAAATTATGAATTTGCTAAATGGGTTAATGTGTATACTAATTTAAGACCATAACAGGATAGTTTATGGGTCTAATGTTCAATGCTTAGGGAGATAGGCATAACACATGGGAATTGGGTAAATGGTTAAATGATGTGGAATGGTAATGTGTTAATGGGATAAGACATGATGTGGATTCCCATGTGGGTTGTTGTGAATAGTGTTTGTCGAAGGGAAATGGTTGGGATGGTTGATGGTTACATATATATAAACACGTGCACATGGAATTGTACAGTGGGGTATGACATGAGGATCTACGACCATGGGTCGATTAGAGAATGAGGTTCTAAACTCCACCCTAAATGCATGGCTTAGGAAAGGGGACTGAGGGTCTATTCTCATAATGGTTGCATCCACTCGGACTGAGGCTTCGAGGTGACGTTATGGTTTCTATGATGGAGTTAGTCCTAGGGAGATACGATAATGATGTGGTTACCCACTTGCGTGTGATTTTTGTCCATAGACCCATGTAACATAACGAATGTGTTTAACCCATGGAAATGTGATGAAATGGTAGGTGATGATTATTGGTAATAAATGTATGGAAATGGAATGGCAATGACTTTGACTGTGAACTTGTTAAAGACACCTTAATTATTTACTTGGAAATTATCATTCATATACCTTTTTCATGAACTACCTGTTCATACTGGATATTTTGTAGACACCGTTGGTGGTGGCCTACGGAGTTGCACTCACACCATGCTCGGGCCGCCGTTGGGTACCTGAGAAGACTTCATGTTTTCAGGTCAGGACAAGGGAAAATGTCCTTGATAGATAGTGAGTAGACATGGGTAGCTCTTGGTGGAGGATCTGGACGTGGAGTCGGGACCATTGTGGGGATTTTGGCTGTTGTCTTTATTTGAGGATTTTCTACACTCTTACACTTATAGTATGACATGGAATATTTATTGTTGGAAATGATTAATATGCATGTTCTGTGTTTATTGTTTATTGTTTCTACTATTTGGTTTATTTCATTTGTGGATTACTCTGATAAAAATGGGGTATAGTCAACCCAATTGACACTGTAGACCCCCGCTTCTAGTTGGAAGCCTTTAGCATATAGGGAGGCGCGCTTAAGGTCATGTAACCACCTGGCGTGGAGCACTGGTTTAGTGGATTCCTGGTCAGGGAAGTTACAAAGTGGTATCATAGGAAGTCTTTCTTCTCCTCCGC
Source organism: Viscum album (assembly GCA_963277665.1). Classification (NCBI taxonomy): domain Eukaryota; kingdom Viridiplantae; phylum Streptophyta; class Magnoliopsida; order Santalales; family Viscaceae; genus Viscum; species Viscum album. The sequence goes on from OY728136.1 coordinate 1,884,953,281, forward strand.
TGAGGTCTTGTTATTTGGGATTGGAATCCAAGGGTTAAGACGTGTCGGGACGCGGTAATGATCTCGTGCTTGGGAGTAGCTATCCCATGTACGGGGGAAACCCAAGTCACCCTGGGTGGGAAATTTTGTTCTTGGTTGTGTAATGTTACGGTTGATGATATTTCACCGTTGGGTGATGCACATGTGGTTTGATGTGACTATTTTATGATGTTTGTCTCATGGCCTTAAAGGCACGATGATTTGTATTGATGAATCATTATAGGCACCGTGGGAGATAGGTGACATGCAGTGTGTTATGCACACGCACGGGCTGGGTGTGTGAGGCAAGAAAGTTGGCGGAATCATGCTTTTCATAAAATCATGAAATGATGAGACGAATGAAATAACACAAGTGGGTAAGGATGAATGTATGGTAAATGATGTTTAATTGAGTGAAAGGGTTTGAAACAAATTAGAAAATATTGTTGGATTAGTATATTAAATGGGTTGTTGTAGCTAGTAAAGCGATTTTGATGGAGTCATGAACGTTTATGGTATGCATTCTAAAATCATGTGCTTGGCATTATAAAGAAATTCCACCACAACATCGGTTAGTATTTGGGAAGATGAGGATTTTGCTGAGAACACTCCTCTAGTAGAGGTGTAAGAAAATGTGGTGATCAATAAAGGTATAGAAGACCTGGTCTGAGAGAACCTGGCTCGCCTTATGAAGATGATGGATTGGGACCCAGGGCAGGTTGCACTGGGTATGTTTGAGCTGACTAGGGAGTTCCAGCTGCAGCACCCTCTGACCTTCACCGGAGAGGGTGGGCCAGAAGTAGCGAAGTTCTAGTTAGAGTCTCTCCAAACAGTACTAGACCATCTGGAGACCCCTTTGGAAAAGCGTGTGAAGCTAGCTGCTTATAGGTTGTGAGGCCAGGCTAGGCATTGGTGGGACATTCAAGCTCAAATAGAGGAGGATACGAGAATTTTGTGGAAGGTTTTTTAAGAAAAGTTTCTGGAGAATTTCAACCCAGAGGATTTCAGACAGAAGTGGGCTTCAGAGTTTATGAGCCTGACTGAACGATCTATATCAGGGAGGGACTATGCTAGTCGCTTCACTGATTTGAGACGCTTTGTCCCATTGTTAGTTGGAAATGAGGCAGAAGTAGCAAAACATTTCCAGGATGGGCTGAGACATGAGATCAGGTCTCAAGTAAATATCTTCCACTTGAAGAGGTTCGTAGAGGTTGGAGATCAGGCACTGATCTCGGAAGGAATCCTGAAAGGAGCTTCGGGTAATGGGCTTGTGGTGGCAGCGGAACAGACAAGCAGTGCATCTACTGAAGGTTGAAAGTGATACCATGAGAGATCATAGTATGGTGGAAGTGTGCAAAGTGGCTGGATGAAGGATTAGGCCTCTCAGAGTGGGAACCAGGTGTTTTGTTATCTGTGCGGCAGGCCAGGGAATATTTGTGTTCAATGTCCTCGACCACCAGTCAAGTGTCGTTCGTGGGGTGGGATAGGGTATGTGAAGTGATTCTGCAGGAACCATCAGCAGGGAGGTGATAATGATGGTGAAAATCAAGTGCTGGGTACAGTAAGGGGATCAGTTTCCCAGTATCTGGAAGGTAGTTGGAGCTCCATGGGCCGTACTGGCAGGGGCGGTGGACATGGAAATCCAGGGCATGATCACTCATGCCAGTAGGGTAGTGCAACACAGGGCGTTCAGGCTGGGGCCCAAGGTATAGTGGAAGGCCAGCTTCAAGCAGTTCAATTTGTGTCTGGTGATGGCGAGGTCGGACCATCGACTATTCGAGGTACGATCCTTATAGGTTCAACTTTTTCTAGTGCGTTGTTTGACATAGGTGCCACACACACTTTTATCTATGCTCATCTTGTGTTAGCACTGGGTTTACCTGTGGACAGGGTGTGTGTATTTATGTCAATTGAAACTTCATTGGGGGTGTAGGTTGAGAATATCAAGCAGTTCAAGGGATGTGACTTGGAAGTTGGTGGATATCATTTTCTGTGGGACTTGTTCGTTCTCGAGATTTTAGGTTTTGACCTAATCGTGGGAATGTATTGGTTGGTGTTTTATCGGGACCACATAGATTGTTATCGTTTTCGAGTGTCATTCAGGTCGCTTGAGGGTGATGCTTATGTCCACCGTGGAAAATGGGATGTTCGACCAGGTCGGGCAAGACCGTTTCGTCAGCAGTTGAATGGACTCACGACTCAAGTGTCATGTCTCATGCTTGATTACAAAGAAAGAGGATAATAGTCTATCTTTCCTCCTATGGTGGATTAGTTTAAGGATGTGTTTCCTAAGGATTTCTCGGTTTTACCACCCGAGAGGGATATCGAGTGCACGATCGAGTTGCTACAGAGAGTGGAGCCAGTTTCTATTCCTCCATACAGAATGGCCCCAGCATAATACCTGGAACTGAAGGTCCAGCTTGGGGAGTTGGAGCATAAGGGTTTTATCCATCATAGTACGTCTCCTTGGAGATATCTTGTACTTTTTGCAGTGAAGGCCGATGGGTCGTTGAGGTGGTGGGCTGACTATCGAATGTTAAATCAGATGACAGTGAAGAATCAGTACCCTCTTCCTAGAATTGATGACATGTTTGATCATTTGAGGGGTTCATCGGTGTTTTCTAAGATTGATCTAAGGTTTGGTTATCACCAGTTGAGGGTGAGGTCTTTCGACATACCACAGACAGCTTTCCAGAGAGAGTACGAGTTGATTGTGTTTATGGTAATGCCTTTCGGCTTGGCCAATCCACTGGTGGTGTTATTGGGTTTGATGAACCAGATCTTTCATCCCTTTCTAGATCAGTTTGTGGTTGTCTTTTCTGAATATATCTTAGTGTACTCGAAAATTCACGACGATCATGCCCAACATCTTGACATAATCTTCGGTACGCTAAGAGAGAATTAGTTATATGCCAAGCTATCAAAGTGTAAATTCTGGATAGGTGAGGTTCATTTTTTTGGGTCACATCATCTCGAAGGAAGTTGTGTTAGTGGATCTAGTGAAAGTGCTGGTTGTTGTACCTTGGGAACAGCCCAATAGCATTTCTGATGTTAGTAGTTTTCTAGGTTTGGCCGCGAATTACTGAAGGTTCATTTAGGGTTCCTCTCACTTGGAAGCACCACTCTCGGGCTTGACCAAGAAAGGAATCAGGTTTGAGTGGTCGGAGGCTTGTGATAATTCTTTTCAATAGTTGAAGAAGTGGTTGATGACCGCACCTATCTAGATATTACCTGAGCTGGGTAAGAAGTACATCATGTTTTGTGATGCATCCAGAATCAGACTTGGGGCTGTGTTGATATAGGGTTAGCGGGTTGTGGCTTATGGGTCAAGTTAGTTGAGACCCCATGAGCGGAACTATCCCACCCCTTATATTGAGTTGGTAGATGTAGTGTTTGATTTGATGTGTTGGAGGCACTATTTGTTGGGAGAGTGGTTTACCGTGTTTACAGACCATAGGAGTTTAAAGTACATCTTCTCACAGCGGGATCAGAATCTTTGGCAGTGAAGATGGGTTTAATAACTCCAGTATTTTGACATTGAGATGGTGTACATTCCAGGAAAGGGAAAGAGTGTTGCTGATGCTCTGAGAAGGAAGGTTCAGAATCAGGTGGTTCAGGTATCCAACACCGAGTGGAAGGTGATGTCTTTGTTTGTAGAGATGTACCTGGAGGTGCAAGAGGAGAATGGTCATGTCATTCTTGCTTCCTTAGCAATGGAGTCGGCACTTTTCAGTCGAGTTAAGGAAGGTCAGCTTGATGATCATGAGTGGTTTATCATGAAGGAAAATATTAAAGGTGGGGAGCTACCTTCTGGAGGGGCCGTCGACATGGACGGTGTTTTTTTGTGTTCATGATCATGTGGCTGTACCAAAGGGTCTGTGGGAAGAGTTGATGTGTGAGTTACATGCATCAAAGTGGGTAGTGCATCCTGGTTTGACTAAGATGTACCATGATCTTTGAAGGCAGTTTGGGTGGCCTTCAATGAAGAAGGAAGTTTCGGGATTTGGTTCACGGTGCCTTACCTGTTAGCAGTTGAAGGTCGAGAATCAATGTCCAGGTGGTTTGTTTCATCCATTTCCCATCCCAGAATGGAAGTGGAATGATGTGAAAATGGATTTTTTCATGGTTATTCCAAGGACAAAACATAAGAATGATGCAATATGGGTGGTTGTGGATCAGTTAATGAATGTGGTTCATTTTATACTGACTCAGGAGACCATTACAATCGACGAGTTAGGTGAGCTGTATGTTTGGGAGATAGTGTGGTTGCATGGGGTGCCGAAGACCATAATTTCAGACCAATACCCATGTTTCTCATCACGTTTCCAGCAAGGATTGCAGAATGATCTTGGTACGCATTTGTTTTTGAGTACGGATTTCCACCCACAGATGGACGGGTAGTCGGAACATATGATCCAAGTGTTTGAAGAAATGTTAAGAGCTTGTGTCTTGGACTTTGGTGTTTCTTGGGAGAGGCACCTATCGTTAGTTGATTTTTCCTACAACAACAGTTTTTAGGCTACAATTCATATGGAACAAATTAACGCGCTTTATGGGAGACCATTTAGATCTCCATTGTGTTGGATAGAGGCTGGTGAATCTGAGTTGTTTGGGCCAAGTCTCGTGCATGAGGCTTTAGAGAGAGTTATGTTGATCAGGAAGCAAATGGCTAAAGCTCAGAGTAGGCAGAAGTTGTATTCAGATCAGAGGTGTAGACCACATGAGATTGGGGTGGGTGGTAAAGTGTTCCTTAGGGTGTAGCCAAGGATGGTCCACCATCGGATATGAAATCAAGGTATTCTAGTGCCTAAGTATTTGGGACCATTTGAGATTGTGGAGAGGTTAGGACAAGTGGATTATTGATTGGATTTTCCATAGAGGTATACTGGGATGCATGATGTGTTTCATGTGTCGCATCATCGACGGTATCACCCTGACCCATCTCATGTGGTTGATGTTGAGGATGTGGATCTTCAGGCTGATGCATCCTTTGAGGAACATCCAGTTCCTATGGTGGATCATAGTGAAAAGGTCTTGCGAGGCAAGCTTGTTCCATTAGTGAGAGTACTATGGCAGCATGGGAAAGTTCAGAAAGAAAAATTGGAGTGGGAATCAGAAATGCGGGCTCAGTTTCCCGAACTCTTCTCTTCGGTGGATCAATGAGGCATGGAAACTCATCTCGAGGATGAGCCGTTATAAGGTGGGGAGGTTGTAAGATCCCGGTTTTTGGAAAGGCAAGTTTTTGTTGTGTTTTGGGTTGAACCCTTTGTTTTTGGGGCTTTAAAATGTTTCTTTAATTTGTGAGATGCCTTGGGGGTGTTCCGGGGGCTCGGGGCATGGAAGAAAGGAAATCTTGGCAAGACAGGCCTGGGCACACGGCCTGTGCACGGCCAGGTAAACCGTGCGGTCTTCCCAGGCTAAGTTGTGCGACCCTTCCTCCTTCGGACAGAAGCTTACGCACATTTTTCACATGGTTTTCCAAACCATGTGGCTGAACCATGCTACCCCTCCTCTTTCGGACAGTGGAATGCGCACGGTTTTCCAAACCGTGTGGCCACATAATGTTGGGAAAAATAACAAAATTTCTACTCCAGGATTTTAAACCCCAACTAGGGATTTTCCTCTCCACTCCCCCCTCTCAACCCTAGAATGAACATGCCCAACCCATGCTTTTCAGTGGTGGTTCTCCTTCGATTCTAAAGATTTTTTGGTGTCGTTGGTTGCGGATCGAAGATCTGGGTAAGGCCAATCTCATCCTTGGTTCTATTTTTGTTTTTGGGTTTGTATCTTCTCTCCCCCTTGTTCCAAATCTCTAAAACCATATAACATGGGTATGTTTTTGGTTGAAGCTCTAAGGGTTGGTCGAATCAAGGTCTATGGACACAATTGAGAGTGTGTTCAACCACGGTTTTGAGGCAGGTGGTCTACAATGCTATATCCCATGGTTATTTGGGTATTTTTTCATGTTTAGTTGTGTTCATGTTTTCCTTTGGTTATGTTTTGAATAACCTAGGAATGTTTGGTAATAGTGGTGTATAAAATGGTAAATGGGAACCCTCATGATTCCCTTGGGATGTGCCGGGATTGTCTTGACCTAATTGGGGCCATCCATTGGATGGGTTGGCTTTTCCCGGGTTTCGGGATTGTTATTAAACAAGTGGCCTAGTAGTAGTGAATTTTAGATCCCTTTATGAACATGTTGTTATGATTGGTTGAACTTGTAATAGTATTTAGGTGATGCATCTTGACTTGGAAATATCCTAAGGGTTATTTGAAATTGAATGAATGGATGATTCATGAAAATGGTGAACGAGTTAAATGGGTTAATGTGAATCTGATTTAAGACCATGACAAGATAGGTTATGGGTCTAATGTTCAATTCTTACTGAGATAGGAATAACACATGGGAATTGCGTAAATGGTTAAATAATGTGGAATGGTAATGTGTTAATGGGTTATGGCATGATGTGGATTTCCATGTGGGTTGTTTTGAATAGTGTTTGCTGGAGGGAAATGGTTTGGATGGTTGATGGTTACTTATATAAAAGCATGTGCACATGGCTTCCTAGAGTGGGGTATGACATGAGGATCTACGCCCACGGGTCAAGCTAAGACTGAGGTTCTAAACTCCACCCTAAATTCATGGGTTAGGAACGGGGACTGAGGGTCTATTCTCCTAATGTTTGCATCCACCAGGACGGAGGCTTAGAGGTGAGGATATAGTTGGTATGAGGGGGTTATTCCTAGTTAGATAGGATAACGATGTGGTTACCCTCTTGCGTGTGATTGTGGTCCTTATACCCATGTAACAAAATGAATGTGTTTAACCTATAGAAATTTTACGAAATGGTAGGCAATGATAATTGGTAATAAATGAATGGTAATGGAATGGAAATGACATTGACTCGGAACTTGTTAATGTAACATTAATTAATTACTAGGAAATTATCATTCATATTCCTTTTTCATGCACTACCTATTCATATTGGATATTTTGTAGACACCATTGGTGGTGTCCTACTATGTTGTACTCACACCCTCCTCAGGCCGCCATTGGGTACCCGAGCAAACTTCATGTTTGGAGGTCAGGAGAATAAAAAAGTTCCTTGCTAGATAGTGAGTGGACTTGGGTAGCAGTTGGTGGAGGATCCGGAATTTGAGTCAAGACTATTTTAGGTATTTTGGTTTTTATATATATTTAGGGATTTTTAACTCTTGCACTTGTAGTATTCCATGACATATTTATTGTTGAAAATGATTGTTATGCATGTTCCGTGTTTATGAGTTATTGTTTCTGCTATTTGGTTTATTTTTGTAGTGGATTACTCTAATAAAAGGGGGTATTGTCTCCCCACTTGACTTTGTAGACCCCCGCTGCTAGTCAGCAGCCTTTGGCGTGTGGAGAGGCATGTTTAAGTTCATGTAACCACCCATCTCGGTGCACCGATTTAGTTGCTTCCAGGTTGGTTACGTTACATATTGGGACTTCTGTCGACTCTGAAAACTCGTTTCAATCATCCGAGCAAAGAACAGTTGAATGATAATTTCTTCTGAACGGTGTTAATTCATCTTCAACCATCATCATCACACCTTCTCTAGGACATCATTTTGTCAGATCTACGATTTGGGATCGTTTCATTTCAATATTGATATGTAATAATCCATTGTTCATAACCTCACAAAGAATGTAGAGAACACACTAGGTCAGGAGAAGAAATTATTAAACAAATCAAGGAACAAATCATGGAATTTTTTAAGATCTTGATATTCTCCAATTATATCGATCATGATGAACAAAAAATATGATTCAATCCCCAAAAATAAACCTTAAAAACAACTCTCTAGTAAGAACGATTGAACCACATGTCAACATTTTCATGGGTTCATCTGTGTCCAACATTTAAATCCTAGAATGAGGTAAAACATTATTGAAATAACAACCCCGACATCAAGTTAGGATCGATCGTTGAGGAAGAGGTAATATTCTTCCATCATTAATTTGATCCTCTAACACTTTTGGCACCACGATTCATGAATGATGGATTCATCGTTATTTCTTGTCAAGAGGTTTTTCAAAGGGGTATCCTCTCTACACCTCTAGATAAAAATACTGTTATGTGTTTGACATTGGAAATTATACTTAACTTCTTATTTAAAATCTCTCATCTCCATGTTGATGAAAAGTTAATAAGTTGAATATTTTAATTTATATTATTCCCATAAACATCTAATGAATAAATTTTTCATCTGACCTGAGCTGGTTAATGCTAGGCCTCTACTGAGGTAATGTCATTACACTGAACACAATGGTGCCCTCATATATCCAATTTGAGAACACATTTAATATTTATTCCACTATTTCTAGAAAACTTCTCGTTCATGCTATTTGAATGTTTAATTTATTTCATACATTTATTTTGGTCACTCTATGACTTGGAATTGCACACTGTCACAAAGCCCTATTCTTGAATTCATTCCATATAATATTTAAAAAAACACAAATATTCGAAGACATTGCATAAATCGGGATTTAATTATTTCTAGAATGTAAAACATGATAAAAATATCATATATATTCATCATATATTTATTTATATTAATACATAAAATATAAAAATAACAAATGATAAACATCATTTGTGGAGACGGAAGGTCAATGTTCACATGAATGTTGTTTCAATTTTAATGTCATTTTGAATGAAAGAAATGTAAATGATATATATTTATATATATAATATTAATGTATCATTATTAATTCATATATAAAACACATTTTTAAAACCTCATCCTTAGTTCATTTAATGTAAATCATCAACAGATCACTTTAATTTTAGGAGATGGTTGTCCATACTTTCCAAAAAGAAGTTATCACATTCCCAAAAATTGAAAAACATTATGTTATGTATAATCTAATAATTTCTTATGTCTAAATAAATCATATATATAATAGATATCATATAAAAAGAGTAATTCCATAATTATTTCCAGCCATGAGTTGTGGAAATGCATGAAAAATGCAATCTGTTTAGGAGGTGGTGGTCCGCCACACACACGAACGATGATTTTTATCCCATTTTATTAAATTATATGAAGGTAAATGTCATAAAATAAACATAATAAAATGTAATTATATTTATTATATCTTTCATGTTATATAATATTTATATAATAATACTTTAAGAGATGGAGAAGGAAATAAAATAAAAGTAATCATTGACGGATGTTACCTGTTATATGGATATCTTTTATTAGTTTTCAACAATGGACTACCGCAGTTTGATTTCAATAAAAATTTAGGATTATAGGATTAGAATAAGAATGATGTGAAATTATTTGTGGAGGGTTTCGATCTTGAAACATTCTTGAGAGGTGTAAATAAGTGAGGGGCTTGAGTGCCTTTATATTGTGGAGGAGGAGTGACATTCTGGTAAATACAAAAAATGTAAATAAAATTGTGAGGTCTCTCATACAACATGTGCTTCAAATAGTGGTACATTAACAATAAATGTTATTTAATGTTAGGAATATTCCCTTAAAATTAGGTTTGTACGTGTTACAAATTAATTTTATCCCGTTATATTAATGATTATTCTGCTGATGGACTCATTTTTCTCATACTGAATGTAATTAATATCAATGGTTTTCAATAATCATTTCAGTCAAAAATTAAATTGAACATATTATAAATTATAAATTATTTATGTTTAAAATATGAAATCCTTCTTTTACATATTAAAATCCTATAATTGGATGAAAATAATTAAAAACTAACCCTGTATAGAATATGGAAGAACAAGTTTTTGAAGTGAAAATGTTTAAATGGTTAAATTGATTTTATATCGAATATTGATTTGAAATTTATTATAATTAATTTAATTATATAAATATGTATATAATGGAAATAAATATAAATTAAATCCTACATAAAATATAATATATATATATAAATAAATTATATTAAAATGCATTTTAAAATTAAAATTTTTTGTTTCTCACTAATCATCATAAAATGATATATTTAGAAATGCTTCTATAATTTACCCTACATATATTTTGATATTAAAAAATTTCAAATCAATTTTATTATTTCAATTAGAAATTTTTAAAATTAAAATTATTAAAATAAAAAAATCATCCATTAAACGGAAATAAAACCACATATTAGGAAAATACATCATTTTATGCGTAAAATTGAATTTGTTATTATGTATTGTATATGAAATATAAAATATGAATGGAAAATATTCAATTGAATAATAAATATAATCAATAAATAAAAATAATTAATAAAAATTGTTTTTTCTAATTTAATTATGTAAAATGGGTTTGAACATTTTAAAATATTATTTTTATAAAAGTAATTTCATTATTCTCAAATAATTATGACTTTAATTTCACACTAATTGATAACCAAATGAATAATTTTTTGTAAATGTTGAAATTATATTTTCACAGTTTAGTTATTCCTTCTTGTAACATCCATTACAGTGTCTAGGTGGTGACTATAATAATATTTTAACAATAATATTAATTGTATATTTTATTTTTGAAAACTCTACCTTACATGTAGAACAATATATCGAAAGAAAATTGAATTGTGTGTAATGTAAGGCAAACATAGTGCTGCATGTCTCAAAAGATAATTTAAGTGTTTCGTATAGAAAAACCATGTCATGGTGTAGAATATAAGGAAATAATAAATTTTTATCCTATAATGAAAGACAATAGTAAAATTTATTTCATTCGAAGAAATACAATCCTAAAAATTTAAGTTATTTTAACCACATTATGGTGTAAAAATGTGTAAGATGTTTTTAGTAGAAAGGACCATGTTATCATATCTATAATGTTGAAAAAAGATCAAAATTTCTTATATCTTTCAAGGAATAATGTATAAATATTTAAGGATGGGGAGATCTTATTTATTTATAAAATAAATGTTAAACCATCCATCTACGTGATGTTTAGGGAACCAGAAAAATATTATCTAGATCTACAAAAGAATGTGAGAAATTTTCATAATATTTGCCTTGATTTTGTGTGAATGGTTTGTTTTGTAATCCATTAAAGTGTCCCATTAATTCTACATTTGAAAAGGTATTTGTTCGATAAGGATAATAATTCAATATTTTATATTCATCTTGGAAGTACAATGATTTATTGAGACTTGAATATGTTTTTTTTTGAGGGAAAATAGATATATTGATGAATATGTATATCAGTCCTTTTTATTCAAACAAGAGAAGGTTGTGAGATAAAAGTATTAGGGGATGTTACACCCATTTACTATATGATAATTGATATGGGAAAACATAACTCTGTATTTCTTTATAAGACTCCCCACAACATATAAATACAATAATGCTAAATAGGTTATAGTTGATCTCCTTATGAATTATAGAAACGTCATTAATGTCAAGTTTTTTTTTATTTTGATCATATTCAAACAATATACATTGAGAAATTTTCAATATTTCATATATTATCACTTTCAATCATAACTTAGTAGGATCTGGTATTTATCTCGTTGTTCTAGTGATGTCTTCTATAGGATTTAGATACATATCTTATATTCAGTATACTATATCATCATGAGAAATATGTCCAGACTAGTTTATTAGTTTAAACATTAGATGATATACTTATATAATTTTCTATTTATTTAAATTGTTTTTGGGACAAACACATTCATCTAGTGTAGTTTTCTTACAAAAATATCTTACACTCATGAACTGAGGTAGATCTGTTGGAATCACTATATGCAATGAATTGTAGAACATAAACCTACTAGAATGAAGATGGATAATGGAATACATTGGGTCCTAAAAATAATTATGAAAATTTATAAAATGTTATAACAGTTATACAGCACATCGTGGAATCTCAGAGTACATAGAAATTATTTGATAACAATTATCAATGTGATCAGATTTTTTAATAAGATGAGAAGGTTTTTCTATGAATTTATCCATGGTAGAAGTATATGATACTGAAAAGGAAAAAAAATTTATAACTATTAATACTATAACCTTTATGATTCTTGATCATGTAGGGATTGTAATTTATAACTTTTCACTTCCAAATATCCTCTCTAATGATCTTGACATGTTCCATGTACTTATGATGATGTAGTACATACCCAACCCTCAAAATGTTCAAATCTAAAAGGTCATACCACTAAAGAATGATCTTTATAATGGGGAATAATTGATAGAAATATTGTATTCTAGATATATTATTCTATGGTAATTTTCTACTCACATATTTAATGATCTCCATAAAAACCACAAATTCTATGAAGTAACTTGGGAACATGAGAATGCAATGAAATAATGATATGCCAAATTTTTTGTACTAAACTGACAAATCATGAGGGATAAATTCATTGCGGGGGGGGGGGGGGGGGGGGTTGGTGGAATTTAACACATATAAATGACTAAAAATATTTCCCTTTAAATAATTTAATTTACTCTATGGATTGCATCATGCACAATAATGAGTTTAAACATACATTGTTTGGAAAATAAATGTTTAATATGTGATGGTTATCTACTAGAATTTCGATTGGAAGGTACTAATAGTACTAAATTAATTAGGAAATATATATGGTTTAGGGATTTATAAAATGAATATATTGATTTTAAAATTATTATATTTTAAAATTAAAATTATTTGAAAATGAAATGTCTCTTTTTTCCTTAAAATTATTTATCTGCCTGAAATGTTTTTTATATTAGTTAATTCAATTATACTAAAAAAATTAATGAATTTTTTAAAATGTATATATTATATATTAAATAAAATGATTTAACAATCATATAATACATATAATGTATTGGGATAAGAATAATCATTATATTAAGAATAAAAAGTTATTTTTTAAAAAGAGAATTTATCATTATGTTTTATGCAATTATTTTTCAAAATTATATTTATTCCAATTATTTGAAATTAATTTGATATAATATATTCCATATTTATAATCATGAGGTTCAAAAATGTTAAATTAGAACATTAAATTATTTGTAATATATGAATAATAACCATGGTAAAATTTATCTCCTCATTAAAGGGTAAATTGGGCTTATCTATGTTAAAACTAAGTGATAAGGCTATAATTATACTACCTAATTCATTATAAATGAATTTAATTAAACCCTTAGCACCATAGTCTCAAATTTAACTATTTTAATGGATATTTTTATGATCAAAATAAACAATATATTATTTAAATAAATTATTTTTTAAAATTGTCACTCTATCAGGTTTAAATATCATTTATGTGTCCACATAAGGAAAAAATTAAGTTATGGATGAACAAAAATATCTATTTGAGAATAAAATATTATTATCATTATGGTGATTTCATTATATATTTTAGTGTTTCAATAATTACCCTATTTTGGTACACAATTTTAGAACATGATTTATTATGTTAATGGAGTAATAAAATAACTGGAATTAAATATACTAAAAGTGAAATAATTTGACTAATTAAATGTGTCCTAATACTTTTATAGACAAATATTTCTTAATTTTGATGTTAATTATTTTATTAAAATTCCTTATTTTTCTTTATCTCTTTTAAATCCAATTAAATGAGTAGTGTAAAAATGAACTTAAAAAATATTTAATCAAATTCATATTACATTAAATTATATAATAATAATAAATAAATAAAAGGGAAAAAATGATATAATAAATGATATATAATTTTCTCTATTAATCCTTTATCATCCAATTTTCTTAGTATAGGTAAAATATTATTACATTAATTGTTAAAAAAGGTATTACCATAGTTATGGTTAAAATTGGTTAACCAAGTGGTCAATGACAACATTAATGACAAAAATTACACTCAAACCTGACCAAATTTTATTTATTATGGAATTGAAATAATATATAATTATATTTTAAATTCCAAGACTATTGGAGTAATTTTGGTGAGATAAAAAATTTACTATAATTTGATCTTTTAGGAAATTAAAAAATTTCCCCTTACATCAATTCTAAAATGGCTCCTCCTCCCTCATTTCGTTACAAAAATTTGAAAAATATATATATATATATATCTGGCCCTAAAAAATACCCTATTTAAATCCTTATACTCATTATAGAGGTTTTACCTCCCTGAATAACCATCATTAGATCCTTTATATGAGATCTAATTGACTTATTTCAATGAATAGGTAATATTTTTAACAAATCACTTTTTTACTTATTATATATCTCATATAAATACACAGTATTTATAGAAAATTAATGAAATATAATTTCATAATAATTATGAATACTTTTATTATTTAGTATTCACAACTATCCCAACTTATTCCAATCAAATGTTATTTGAATGTATCATTATTATTAATATATGACTTAGCATCTCCACATAGTGATACAATTCACTTTCCATAAAACTATTTCATTGATTTGTAATATGATGGTATTAATGATTATATATTATATTTATTATGTAATTATAATTCCAGAATAGTAATATCGCATTTACATTCTTATGTTCTTTAAACATTGAGAAGTGAAAATACCACTCAGGTGTATGTATAGACTACCACCTATAAAAAGCGATGTGATTTTTTTGGTTTCTACTATAATTAGTTGATAATTAAGTGGAATTTAAGGAATTTATATGATATATATATTATAATAATTATCCTTTAATTGGGAATTTTTATTTACATATATTTTATCCCATCCATTGAAAAATGAAAATATCATTCATGCGTATATATGGCATGTCGTCTCCCTTAATGATGTGATTCTTTTCTCTATCACAACATTTTATGAAATATTATAAATATGTGTATAATAAAATTATGTTAACATCATAACATATTCCATATTATATAACTGAGGTAACCAGGATCAATTTATAATGACATAGAATTTCAAAATGAAACATACTTGGAAAATGAAGCAGTTACTACCAAAAATAGTGATTTTAATATAAATTGTTAATAAATAGATAAAAATATGTTAAGAATAAATCATAAATTGTATGATAGTTATGAATATGGTTTTTAATAAATTTATAATAAAAAAATATTTATTGTATTGTACTTTTTATCCTGAATGAGGAAATCCAATATTTAAGGTAATGTAGTTGGGATTCAATAAAATTTTAAACGGGCTTGTCTGTCTTTGAATTTACATTGAGAAAATTATATGAAACATATCTGTTGAATCCCTTTTTATTCCTATTTATATTTATTTAGAATATAATTTTTCAATTAATTTTACAAAAATTAATTATTTAAGTGATTAAAAGATTGTTTTATGAAAAAATTACATTAATAATCTCTTAGGTTTATAAAATGATAAATTTCATGTCTATATACTATATAAATGTTTACATGAATGAATTAAATATTATTATATTGTTTATTAAATTAATTATTAATCATAGTTTACTTTTAATTAGAAAAATTACAATGAATAATGTTTTTACGAATGAGGTATTTTTTTGAGATTTGTTTACAAAAACATGGAAGGAATGATTTTTAAACTTATTAGCTGTAGTCATAATTTTCCACCATCATGAAAATTAAATAAATTGAATATTCCTATACAATTTTCAATGTTTTTTTACAATGAAAATTATTTCATTAATACTTTTTATGTTTTTAGTATTTAAAACATGATTTTCATATTAAAAGGGTATTAACCTCGTGATTTATTTAATGATATTTTAATAGTATTTATATTCATCAATGACAACAACCTTTTCTATTTCATATAATTTAATTTAGATGTGATCATATGATAGAATAACTAAGATTACTAAATATGGTATATTTTTGTTATAATTATTTGTTTGTAATACTTATTTACATTGATTATGTTAGAATTTGATGAAATATGGAACTCATTTTCATTATTAGGTTATGAATTGATGATGGAAATTTTATGATCTTGTGGTAAAATATATATATATATGTGTGTGGTTTTCATTATATTAAATGTGGGATTTATATATCCCTCAAATGAATTAAGTAAATTATTATATCTAATTATATAGTAATAGTAAATAGGTTAAAATGAATGATATGTAATTGAAAACCAATCCATGTGATTGATTTTTAATGGGAAACAAGTCAATGTGCTTCATCAACTGTGGGATATCATTATTGATTCTTGATCTAAAGTACTTTGTAGTTATCCTTGAAATATGATATGATATTTATACATATGATTCTTCAAAAAAATTATTTCTTGAACTTTTGGTTCGGGAAGGAGTTTTTATTAAATCACATTCTTATAATTCATATATTATGAAATGGTATTGTTTTATTTAATTACTCATATTTGTGGTCATTTTCAGATTAGGTATGAATTTTTATTATTATGGTCATTTTGTTATAACCATATGATTATGTTATTTTTTCTAACGATCATTGAATTTCATCTACCATTCATAACTTTATAGAGCATCTATACACACCATTTCTTATTTTTTCCATTCGAACTGTTATAAATATTGGTTTCGATAGGGTATGATTAAGAATAATAGAAGGTGTGAAAACATTATAGGCGTTGATGATCATTCTCAAAATAAAACATTTTTATCCAGTCGCCAATGCCACTATACATTTACAATTATAGAATGAATTGAAATTTTAAAATCGAATATTTATATAAAAATATGTAACATGTATGCTTGAAAATCACCAATTTCTATATAGGAGATAGATATAAAGATTCGTATAGAATTTTAATTGCTATTATTCCTTCACAAGGATTTTAATTCCTTATTATTTTTAAAAAATTTCCACCTCAAATAAAAGATACATCTACACGACGATGTATGATATTAGAAATTCCAAGACATTATCTCTTGGATTATTTTCATAGATGTATTATATAAAGGTAAAATCAAATTATAGATCATTCAAATAAGATAAATTTATAAAATATATTTTATAGGAAACAAAATAATACCATAATGGATTTATCCTAACAACAGGATACAATATTATACCATATCACTATATCTATAAACTCATACTTAAGGCATGGATAATGATTATCATTACTCCTACAAATTGAAAAAGAATTCAAGATAACCATAAAATATATTCATCTATTTATTGAATTTTTTTTTACTTCCATTATCATCAATGTTAAATTTAATCGTAATTGAATATATGAAAAATTATTTATTTTAAATGTATAATATTTAAACAATTAGAAACTAAATAAATATAATTCAAATTTTTACTGTTATAGACTTCCGAAATATATCATTTCGCTAACTGATTGATACTCTAACAATTTTGGAAAAAAAATTGTCTACTTTAACACCACGAGATTTTAGAAAGAAGATAATGTTTGATACTTACGAAATGCGCAGTGAAAAATATAATCAATCCAAAAAATATTACTATTTAAATAATACAGTTATAAACTAGCCATCAATTTAAAGGGTATGAAAAGGAATAAAAAATTATTGACTACATATAAATTTCCAACTCAATAAAAATTTATTTATTAATTCATGAATTTATTACAAAAATTTTCAATAATGTCATTTTATTCATTAAAAATACGATTTCATCACAAATGCATTTTAATGATTTTTTAGGGTAAAAATAATAATTAATTTATGTAGAATTTTTTAATTTTACATGATTAAAATGATATCATTTTTTAATTCATTGGTATAAAATAATCGTACAGTGATGTTATTTGGTTTTTTAGAAAAATATTAATTTCTCATTAATAAAGAAGTATATCGATTGTTTTAAAACTATCATTTCTTTTCATAAAAAATTAGCAGTATCATTTCAATTTGATCTCAATGTAATATAATTATTATTTAAAAATATAATATATAATTAATTTTATTTTAATTAACCTTATACCTATGTTTTGGTATAGTTTCTCTAGGATTAAAACACATTTTTTCAAAAAAAAATATTTCTGTTTAGCATCATAATATTAAATTAAAAATTTCAACATATAGAAATTAAATCCTGAAAAATGGGTTATAAATTTAGTATAATGAGATCTAAATATTTCAATTATGACACTATTATATTTACCCATGAAGAAGAATAACTAAGGAAATATTTACCACCTTGTTAAGGAGTAAAAACAACTAAACTTGGTTAAAGTAATTGGGTAAAATATTAAAATAACTCCAAAAAATATTTTACGAATATAAAGTGTTTTTACAAAATAAATTCGTAAAATGATTCATTATATAATTTAAAATATTATTTTTAAAATGTGATCTCGATCATGGATTTTGAGAAGATAAGTTACATTTAATTGAAATTAAAAGAAATTTGGTCTCTTCATTTTATGGAATGGTTGGACGATTACATTATCATTGGGATTTCATAAAATTTACAAAATAATATACATAGTGTTGTGTTTTTAAATGAATTTTTTCACACCTCGTAATGGGTTCCCTCTTCTCCAATTCTGCTAAAAGAGTGTTCCTTTCTTTTAATGTTCAATAAATGGGGCATGACCCAAAAAAAATTAATCAAATATATAATGTAATTTTATCCACATATGTAAATTCAATATAATATAAATGATTTAAAATTTTTAATCACCACTTAAAATTATTTTAAGATGTACCTTTTTTTATTTTGGTCATATAAATATGTTATCATGGATAAAGTTTATGTTATAATGGTTGAGATTAAAAGGGATGTATAATGATTCATCATGGAGACACACCATAAATGGTTGAAAAAACCTTTCTATATTTGGTTTGTTGAGTTTTTAACAACCATATCTCAACTTATCTTTGATATTGGGTTTTCATGGTTCCCCATTACATGATTATGTTATATATATATATATATAAACTATTTAATATTTGGAAACATTTCATGAATTCCCCCTCCTTACTTATTAAAGGGATCATTCCCTCCAATTTCCCTCAAACAATTGGGGATCAATAGCATCATAAAATCCTATCCAAATCACATAAATGAATTTATTACCATGTCATAGAGTCCATGAAGTTTTCCTAAAACTATTATAAGTTGGAATAAATTATAAACCTAATGTGGTTATCCGAATAAGATGTATAGTTCATAACGGGGATTTTTATTTTTATTTCATATTATACCTACATCAACTCTTCATCTCCAATTCTGAAATAAATTAATTTTATCATCTATATACAGATATTTTATTTTTTTAAATTGAATATATATATATATATGTAATCTTTTATAAAATGGGAAATTATTTTATCATCCCTGCGCATGGTTGACTACCTCCTCACGAACCAATGTAATTCATTTTCCATCACCTGTTCACATATATGGTTCTAATGGTGAAATTAATTTATATATATATATATATATTATATTGATGACATATATCTCATTATTTAGTGATATTATATTATATAATTTTTTTCCATCCCATTCATACATATGATAATCATGTTCATGTATATGTGTGGATTACCACTTCGAAGAAGTGATGTGATTCATTTTTAATTACCAAATTACATGAACTATAAATGTATTTTTTTAACAAAAAAAATGAAAACTAAATTAAATAATCCTAAATATTTAAAAATAAATTAGAAATTTCCATCTTTTATAACGATCTCTAATAGATGGAATCATAACACATGTGTTTGTACACACATCAGTATCCTTGATTATATATTTGTTCATTTTTTCTAAACATTTATCAGGTTTAGTTTTAATATTATAATTAATAAACAAAATAGGTTTTGAAAATAATTTATATTATTTTGGATATGATGTTATAATGAATTCTTATACTATAGTCAATCTACAAATGTAATTCAGGACAATTGATTTGAATATTCCCAAAAAAATAACACAAAAATAATTAATTAACTAAATATATACAATATGGTAATAAATAAAATTAATGGGATAATAAACATAAAAATGGTTTATAAGAAACAATATAATTAACATATGTTTATAGTTACAGAATATGAATATTTTATGTGAGGAGTCAGATTCGAGTTATGTGACATTTTATTTTTAAAACTAATTTTTAGAATTTTAAAAACAATTTATAAATATTTTCCATCTATATAAGAATTCTTAAGACAATTTTATTGACATATTTATATGTATTTGACAGAATGATAATGATAATATAATTCCCCTTTTTGATTTCATATAATGATTTCTAAAATTATTCTTTTTGGAAATTTTACATTGACTGTTTTTAAAAAAGGAAAAATAAATTTTAAATATAAACATATAAGATGCCATTGATTTTTTAAAATGAAATAATATTTATTTTATTTTTGGATTCCATTATAATATTTTTTTTAAATAACTAAAAATTTATTTTCCTTTGTTCTTAGTATTTACTAAATGGGTATTAAATTGAATGGATATTTCGCTATCCAAAAATTTTATTATTCTATGTGAAAATACTATTTTAACCGAATATTTCTTATGTAATGATTATATAGTGGTGATTGGTAGTTATTTATAGATTGTGTTGGGTTTTTTTGAACAAAGGATGGATGGTTCCATTTTAATCAATGAATGGGTGAGCCTAATATGGCTCCCCAATGCATTTTTTCTATATGAGAGATTATAAGATTGATTTCAAAATGATGTCCCATGTTACCAACATGACTTTTTAAATGAATACTATTTTTTCATTATAAATAACTTGATTAGTAGAGGTAATTTATTGATATTATATTTAAATTAAGGTTCTTGAAACTTCATAAGGTTTATATTTTTATCTTTTTGAAAATGATTTCATGAGTTATTCACGACTTCAATGAAACCATTTTGAGTTTTATTTTTTCCTTTATGATTTTTTTGTAAAATGATAAATAAATATATTTGGTAATTGAAAAATATTTATTAGGTATGTAATTTTTTTTTCATTTCATGATTATTTTGAACAACTAAATTTCTTCAGTTAATTGATGGAAAAAAATTCTTTTATTCATTTTATGTGTCCATTAATAATTATTTTATACCAATCCAAGGATTAGAAATTAATTCCAAAAGACTCTTTAGGATGATTTTTGAAAAGGATTGGGATTAGATGAATATTGTGAAGATATTCCATGAATTTAAAAAAATTATGGGTTAATGTTTATTTATTATGGGGAAATGGATATTGAGTATATGTGACCACTTTATGGTGTAATAATTTTTAATGTAAGGGTTATGGAATAAATATCTAAACAACATAACCAAAATGATCTATTGGAATTAAAATAAACTTATTTTTTCCTAAATATAAAATTTTTGAAATTTATATTGGTTGGCTCCTAATATTTTGAATTGCAGTTTGGTTTTCAAAACATTAGAGGTTTGGGTGTAATTTTGTTATATTTTAATGTCTTGTATAATTAATAGGATAGTATGTTATAGAGAATTATAATTTATATAGATAAATAGACATTTTTAAATAATATTTGATATAGTTGCGTATTTATTACATTATATCAACCTCATAATTTAGTTTATTATGATATTATTTGAAATATTCATAGTAAATAATTTTTTTGTAAATCTATTGGACCAACATGAACAAAATTAACAATTTTCATGACCTGTCTGTTGTGCCCGTGTTGTGACTACCCTAAGCCCACCTCTCAAAAGCCATGGGCTAGCGACTAGCGCCGAATGGGTTAACATATAAGTGGGAGGTATTTTCAGGGATACCTTTATGCACACACAAGCACAACCTTGTCCCAGAAACTGAAAGGGGAAAACAAGTATACTGAAACACGTTCTAAGTTCAAGTACAACTAAAAAAAGTGCGCTGGAATACAAACAAAAAAAAAGAACTGAAAAAAGGAAAGTTCAAAGGGACACCAGTAGAAATACCATAAAAATCCCACCTGATGGTAAGTGTATTTTAGCTAATAGAAGCCTATGTAGTACATCATGTCCACCTGATCCACCTAGGAACTTCCAGGTCCTTGCCCTCTATGTCCTTCGTTGAAGCGTCGATCGTCTGCAGCAGATCAATTATGTGTGTGAAAATCCTGGAAGTGTTGAGTAAAAAAATAATCAGTAGGGAACATCAAAACACAATGTAAATTCCACAAATAAATCCTCATAGGAACGAACAAATAATTATCACGAAGCACATGCATGAAGCACAAGACAGGTCATAGAAAGTATACAACTAGGTAAGTGATAGAGGAATCATTAATCACAACATCAAACACATCGGTTAGCCACTCCTCCACTATGATTATACTGGGAAATTCAGGTCATACATAAGCTTCTTCTCACATAACTTAGACTATTGTTGTACTCATCCCGGATGTTTGTCGTGGGTATGTCGAGTCGCATAGTCTCATTCCCACTGTGGGCCTAAAGATTCACACAGACGTGGTTCCCACCATTGAAAATTGAGGAACTTCTCCTCATCCTATAAAATGAATATACCGAGTCACACAGTATCTTCCCGACGATGGGACTACAAATTCAGTCAGAGGTTCTTTCCAATAGGCCGTAGTCGAGTCACCCAGAGTCACTTATTAGCAGTCTTCCGCTCTCAGCCAAGCACTGTGTTGCATACGTATCCCACATAGGAGAACCACTCCTCAAGTCATTAGTCGCATCTAAACTCCCATTAAATCCTCCATAGATGATTCCAAAATATCTTCCTCATATAGAGGGTCACAATCCCGTAAACGTCTCATCAATCAGATGCCCAGTTTTCATGTTAATAGCGTTTTAGTAAACATGGGACGGTTGCGTCTAGGCCCGGTCTGACCCGACCAACCCAACTTTGGGTCCAAAATACCCTTATATAATTTTATTGACTCGACAAGACCCAGTTTGGTTCCAGGTTAGTCTGGTCCAGCCTCGCTAGTGTGCTAGGCCTGACGGTCCTCGCAGGACTCGGCCTTGTTTGGACTAGGGTCCATCCTGTCAGGTCGCCTGGAAACCCTACCTCGTCTGGCCCAACACGAAGCGTCCAGGACTATCCTACCTATATGGTTATTTCCTATAATTATTGATGGGGGCGGGTCCTTCCAACTAAATCAAAACCCCACATGCGGGCGGTGGTTTGCACTCGTGATGTGTATCCCTTCATCGTGTCACTTCCTCTAACCGAACAATGCCTGCAAAGAGTGGGGATGATCCTCCTCCATGTACCAAACATGTTTCCACATCTGGAACCTACCATGACTAATGGTAAATGGCCTCCCCTATTCCACGATCGAGCAACTAAGGCTCCCAGGACATCCATGAAACCTTGATTGGGGCGTCCACCAACACATGACGCATGTCAGTGCCGCTCATCTATGATGCCAAGAACTCCTGCCATTGTGGCGTGCAAATGAGTGCATCGTCTTCCTATGCTCTCGGCCAATGGCAGCACTGGATCATTTATGGTTCCTTCTATAGGCCACCAGAGTTTCTCTGGTGGTCCATTTCTTGATCTTCTTGTGCATACAGGATCCATAGGGTGTCATCGTCACTACAATGGTCTCAGATGCGTCTTGATTCCATAAGGGAAATTTTGATCTCAAAAAGAAAACATGAGGTGGGACTCAGGCCTTATTAATTTCACCCAGTTTGCTCTCCATTATAATTGTTAATAAAAGGTATGGGTTTGGAAATATGTTCAATCCATGGTAACTCAGTCCTGATCTTGAACCCCAAAAAGAGTACCCTCCTGCATGAATGGGCGACTTGTAGATCAACCTGTTTGTGGGTTGATTCAAAATTTTTCATTTATAAATATTGGACTGGGATGAATTCAAAATAGAACCCCTGACTCATTGAAATTCATTGATGTATCACTTCATCCTCGAGGGTCTAATTGAACAATGACGTTTGTCATTTTTCAAGGTACATCAAAGTTGATGATGTCCCGCAAGCATTCTTCATTCCTCATTGGAGAGAAAATCTATTGGAGGTCCATTAGATAATCCTCATAGTTTAATCCCCGTTCCACCAATGTTTCAAAATATTAAAAAGAAAACACGCTGTATGGTTTTTATTACACTCTTTCATTTATAATTCAAAATACATGTTAAGAATCATTAAAAAATCATTATGTTGCGTGTTTACGAGCCATTAATGATCTCCATTAATGTGCCTCATCTCTACCTCATCTATTCACCACAATGTCACTATGTTTCTTCTCAGCAGTGGTAAAATAAAAATATTAACTGTTTATATTATATAATAATTTTTATCGAAAATTATGAAAATTAACATTTATGTTCATCGCTTATCGGTTTAATTTATGTATATTCTAGGAGAATCCTGACATTCTGTGTTCAACAGTGCCCTCAGATTTTTAATCCTAGAACTGGTTCAATATTTTGAATAACCCACTAACAAGATTACTGAACATTACATAAAATAATTGAAAATTCTATTCTAGGATCACTGACCTTCGGAATCATGTGTCGTCATGGGGTGTAGTGTCAATATAATACCATATAAATTTAAAAAATCATTGAAATTATGAGACATTTCATTCTCCCCGTCATATGTATTTTCATCCCCGAAATCCAAAACAAGGGCTAATCAAACAAATTGGGGTACTGAGAAATAATCTAAGCCTCTTTCTCCCATGTGCTCTCCTCGAGATTCCTGTACGGCCACCGAATGCACACCCACAGAATTGACCACCCACGCATGACCCACTATTTTTGAAACTCTACCTCCAATGGGAATTCTGAAAATATAACCTTGTCATCTATTTCTATCTCTTCTTAGTCAATGAAATTAGTTGTATCATGCATGTCTCTCCTAAGATGCAACACAAGGAAAACATCATGCACCTGGTGCATCTGTGGGGGATGATCTAGGTGGTACTCCACCAAACCAACTCTAAAAAAGATCTATAATGGTCTAATGAACCTCAAATATAGCTTTCCTCCCCAGCCAAATCTCTTTAATCCTTTTCCGGGCGAGACCCAAAGGAACACATGGTTTCCCTCCTCAAACTTCAAGGGTCCCCATCTCCTATCGACATAAGTCATCAACATGCATAGTGCTGTACTCATCTACTCCTGGATGATCCTCCCCTTCTCGGTTGTATCCCATTCCATATCTGGACCCATGTGTTCCAACTACCAAATTTCTATCTAGAATATGGGTGGTCTACAAGTCCACCCATAAAAGGCCTCGAATGTTTCCATGACCATGGTTGTGTCATATATGTTGCTGTATGAAAACTCCACAATTGTAAGGTGGTCCTCCCAACTACAACCAAAATCCAAGACATAAACATGACGCATTTCCTCTATTTTTTTATTGTCTGACCCATCTGAACATCTTTATGTGGATGAAATGTTGTGATCAAATACATTTGAGTCCAAAATGCCACCTAAAATCCCTTCCTTGTCTATGATGTGAAGCGTTTATCTGGGATGTTTGGTGAAGGAACCTCATGAAGCCACATTATCTCCTATATGTTGGTTCATCTGAATCCCTCTATCAGTCCCTACTCCCAGATGGGTAGGTAGTGAGCCGACTTGGAATGTCGGTCAATGATCACACAGATAAAAACCAGGCTTTTGGATGTATGTAGTGACACCGTCATGATTTCCATTGAAATACCATACCATTTCCACTCTGATACCTCATGTGGTAGGGGATAAACCTTTTGGAACCTAATGCTCGACCTTCACTTACTGACATGTGAGGCATCGTGTGACAAAATCGTCTACTACAATCTTCATTCTTCAAAACAAGTTCTGTCATTGAAGGTCCTGGTACATCATCACCACTCTAGGATTTACTAACAAAAAGTATGTTTGGAAAACCATCAACACGTCCTCATGCATTTCAAATACTACAATTGTGCTCCATTCGAAAATGACGATGTGCTACCCCCATATTGAAAATCCATCAACAGAATGCCCAAAGGATAACTAAGCACGTCGGTCACAATCCACATCCCCATGTTGTTCCTCCGTAACATGATGTAAGAGTGGGGGATTAATAGTCATAGACAAAAGGTAAGCTTCTCTATCATAATCCATGAAGGATATCTGCAAAAAGGATAGATACTTTTTCACCTCACTTAGTAGCTTGAAACCAGTCCTCCTAGTAATCATGTCGGCTACCACATTCCCATTCCCAGTAGTATATGTCACGGCCCGTCCCTTGGGTCTCCAATCATTACTACCCTATTCCGACCTTCCATAGGCTAGGGTTTGGCCACTATCACCAGAAAGGAATTTCCCTAAAACAGGAAGGCATTTCCTTTGAACCTACAAAAACACAAACCCAGAACATGAAAATATGAAAACCACATAGTAAACATGCACTAGAAATCTGTGTACTTAATGTAAAGGGATTATAATAGAATCCCAAATGAAAGATAAAACTAAAATAGAAAATAGCTCCTGAGATAGTCCAGCAAGGATCCTACCTGAAGGGTAGGTACATCTTGTCTCCATTGATCTCCAAGTCAACCAGTCTATTTCGTGTACCACATGGCCCTAGATCCCTAAAGACTCAGCCACGCTACATGTCATCTAAACTAGACACAACTAGGTTCCCGAGAAGCCCGTACATGGGTGAGTATAACAATACTTAGTAGGGACCCCGAGACCCCCGAAGGTCTCTCAGAATTCCACAAAATGAAGAAACAAAAATCATGTTCTCAATCACAATGCACAAATTAAAAGACTCATCAAAAACTAGGTATAGAAATCAGAGTTCAGGAATATTGATGATTATCCTTATGCTATATCATTTTATTCCATTAGGATGTTTTTACAACTAAAACACAAACAAGTTGTTACATTTTCTATCCACACATGTTCGTATGTCGTTGATCCTCAACGAGCCGCTATAGGGCCGCTCCTCGTCGGGTCCCACAATTTTGATCCACACAGGGTCGCTACAATTCTGATCCACACAGAGTTTCTATAATTATAATCCACACGTGGTCTCTATAATTCATATCCCAACAGGGTCACTATGATGTTGATCCACACTGTGTCACTATGGTGTTGATCCACACTTTGTCACTACGATGATGATCAACATAGGGTCGTTATGGTGTTGATCCTCACAGGGCCTTTTAGATGCAGATCCACATAGGGTCTCTATAATGCTGATCAACATTGGGTTGAATTTGAAATGAAATATGGGCACATGATTCCCCACACATGGTGCACATAATATCCTTAGAATCTTATTCTTAAGATACCAGACATGACTCAACTTCTATAAATGTTCCACAAAGAAGTAACCCAAAGGAAAACCCTATCATAATGGTTACAACGCGATAGACAGTGCATCTATTAGAAGCCCAATCTGTGAGTTATAAACATTTCCGTAATGAGGGCCTGGTTGGATTTATGTTCGATCCAACCCAATCGTACTCCAACGTTTTCTAAAAATTTGGTTGAGTATCTCAAATGAATTTCTTGTCCCAATTATTCTATCTCCATATACTATTCATAAAACAGACTTATTGTTTGTGAGATATGGTCGTTTTAGTGTATTTGGGACATAATGGGTCCGGGTACGGTTTGACCCAGTCGGGCCGACCCGACCCACCATGAACTAGGCCGACCCAACCTGGTTTAGGTCAGACCTGTTCATGCCCGAACTGGCTGGGTCTGCTCAAGTGGGCTGACTGCGGGCTCAACCTGCTAGGTTGTGGACCGACCCAGCCCGCCAGGTGGTCCGACCCACTAGCTAGTGAGACCCCTATCTAGGTGGCCTACATGGGGTCTCTCCCTTTTCACGAATTCCTAAAATCCATTTGGTTTATAAACCGGTTGAACAACATGGAACCACCCATGTTAGTGGGACCCATGGGGTGTGACTCCCCATCCTTGTGGCTTCCTTCGTTTGGCGTGCGACGGTGCACCACCTCGTCCATTTTTTGTGGCACCTACAGACACCATATTTCTTCTGTGGATAGTGATGACTTACCTTCGTCATTTCCCCTCAGTGTCGGTCACTGGCGACATGCTGGCGGTACTTCTACAACCCTCCAGGTGATCTATGATGGTATGTTTTCCCTTCCGTTTTCACCTACGGGCCTCCCGATATCACTACTAGAAATGTGGGTTTTAGCACCCGCCAAAAGCGGTTGCTAATTCCCTTTAGGGACCGCCCTGGGTCCGCTTTTGGTGGTCGTAGTTTCTCTGTCGGTATTTCTCAATAGCGAACGCCATTGGAAGCCGCTAAAACTCTCTTTGGAAACCGCCGAATATTTGGTGTAGATTGTATGCTGGGGAACGCAGGCATGTAAGAGGTTAATGATGAGTGAACCCGAGCTTGGGTCGACAGCCATGGAAGAAGCACAATGGATGGAGGAATTGTCCAGGCTGACTTAGGGGATTGAATAGCGGTGACCGACTGTCAGGGGAAACAGGTTCACTGTCAGCGTCGGTAGGGGCGATAGGAGGCGATGAGGTGGCAGCGATGGGGGTGACCTATGGTGGTGGTGCGGCGGCGGGAGGTGTTGACGGCTGTTTCATTGGGTGACATCGAGGAAGACAACGCAGTGGGTGGGAAAAATCCTTCCATTTACATTTTTGCATTAGAGACTGCTTTTGATTGTCGCTAATAGTATCATTAGCGATCTCCAATGGTGGTCATCCACTACCATAGGCGTAGACACTAAAATATATAGTAGTGGATGCTTCTGTCAATGTTTGGATCCTAGATTCTCAATTCTGTCAAGCCAAAAATCTGTCCCTGGAATAACATGACAAAATAAAATTGGCGGTGGGTCTGAGCATTTTTTGGTTGGCCCGCGCCCTCTGCGTTAGTAATTATACAAGGGTTTGAAAATCAAAGGATAAATTAGAACCCCGTTCAGAATAATTTCAACATTAACCACAAGTATTTTCATAATAATCGTGAATTACCTAATTTTTGGTTATTCTACGTTCATCATGTATTTTAAGAACAATAGATTGAAATAAATTCATTGGAATTTAAACAAAAACTCCTACCATGGATTCATAGGAGGCGTCGCAGTTATGGAAGAAGAATACATTTTTGATGAAGTCATAGATGTTCATTTATCCCAGATTGATTCTTCTAATGTTTTTGTCCAAGCCATAGTTCTTTATTTGTGGAACAAGTCTCAGAACTTCTTTTTAGGTTCCTCCTCTACGTGTAAAAAACCAAATTCGGATCTTCATTTAAATAGATTGGAAGTGATATTAACACATCATAATAATTAATGACGATTATTAACATGTTTTATTTAATGATACTCTTTACACTCAATGGTGTGGTTACAAAATATAATAGTGTAGCCATTAAATGGATTAACTACCTAGTGGTCCCACCACCACCTCTCAATAGTTGGTTGAAAAGTAAAATAACATTATTATTTTGTTTTATTAATCTTCAAAAAGATCAAAAAACTATCTTTTTCACCTGACCTACTACAGTTAAAGTTAAGACTCTTTTATGTGAATCATGAAATTGTGGATTCAATGGTTCCCTCATATTTCAATTTTGAGTACCTGTTCAAAAGATAGAAATTGGTACCCACACACTTACTCAACACAACTTTAATAGTTCAAAATTATATTTTGAGCACACTGAGACTTAGAATCAAGCACCATAAACTGTTTCATACTCATATTAATCCAATATAATTTAAAAAAATTATAAGTAGTTTCCAAGTCATTACATTCTCACAACCTTAAGGATTTTCTTCCCAGAAAGATACAAGAATACTAGGAGACCAAATGAGGGTACTGAGAACATAACTAAGTCTCCCGATCCCGTGTGCTCTCATGGAGATTCCCATGCTATCAACAATATCACTCTAGAGTAATCGACCACCCATGAAAGAGTCGCTCCTATCAATCCTCTATATCAACCATGAACTCTGCAAGCATCACCCCATTGTCGAGGTGCACCTCACCCCATTCAAAAATGTGTGATGGATCATGCACATACCTCCTCAACTGAAGCTCATGAGAAACATTATGCCCCTTTTGCATCTATTGGGGAAGAGTTAGATAGTACTCCACCTCGCCTACTCTGCTGAGGATCTTGAATGGTGTGATGATCCTCAGAGACAGATTTCCTCCCCTATCAACCCTCTACAATCCTTGTTGGGGTGAGACACATAGGAAGACATGGTCTCCCACCTCAAACTCCATGGGCCTCAATAAATTGTTGGAATAAGACTTTTTCAGCTCTGTGTTGTCTTTATCCTCTCCTGGATGACCTGCATCTTCTCTATGGTAGCATGTACCAACTATATACCTGAAAGTGATGACTCCCCATGGTATGTCCAACATAATGGTGACCTATATAGTCTCATGTACATCGCCTCAAACGGATCCATACTGATGGTGGAGTTATTACTATTTTTATAAGTGAACTCCACTTGTGGAAGGTGGTCCTCCCAAATGCGGCCAAAATCAAGGGCACAAGCTTGAAGCATGTCCTTGGATGTCTATATGGTCCACTCTGTCTGACCATCTATATGAGGATGAAATGCGGTGACCAAGCATACCTGAGTCCTGAATGCCTCCTGTAATCCCTTCCACATGTGGGATGTAAAACATGAATTGCGATCTAAGACGATCATCAATGGCACCCCGTGAATCTGTACAATCACTTTTATATAGAGACATGAAAATCCCCCTTCTGGTCCTTGCTCATGGATGAGTAGAATGTAGAATGACAAGGTTAGTTGGTCAAGGATCACCCAGATGAAAACATGGCCCCTTGACGTACATGGTAGCCCTATCACAATGTACTAGGATATAACATCCCACAACCTTTTCGACACCTCATTGGTTGTGAAATTCCTGATGGTACATGATGCTCGACCATTACTTAATGACATGTGAGGCATTGTGAAATGAACACTGCCACCACTTTCTACAACCATGGACACTAATACTGACGTTGGAGGTCCTGGTAAATCTTCACCACACTAGGATGTACTGCCAAAGGGGATATATGGAACTCCCTCAAAACTTCCTCTTGTATCATCCCTGGTTCCTTATTGGATCCTCTAAAGATGATGATGTGCTCCCCACCTTCAGAACATCCATCAAGAGCCACTCCTGAAGAAATCATAGCAAGTCGGGATGGGAAGTCAATGGCCCAATGTTGTGCCTCCCTCACTCGATGAAGGAGGGGGAGTAACTATCATATACTAGAGGTAAGCTACTCCATATCTATCCATGAAGGATATCTCCAATCTGGCTAGCTACATTGTCACCTCACTCAGCAACTGTCAACCAGAAATCATATTGAGCATGTTATCCACTGCATTCTACTTCCCAGGAATATAGAATATCTAAAATTCATAATCCTTGAGGAACTCTATCCATCATCGTAGTCTCAGGTTCAGTTCATTCTTTGAGAAGATATAATTGACACTCTTCTAATCAGAGTAAACTGTAAAATGATCTCCCATCAAGTAGTGGTGCCACATATTCAGCGTACAGAACACTGCAGGTAACATGATGTTATGGGTAGCATAGATATTCCCATGTTGTCTCAACTTCCATGAGCCATTGGAGATCACCGCTATCTCTTACATCAGGCCACAACCTAGTTCGATCCCTAATTCATCATAGTAGACTACAAACCCAACACCCTCTTCTAGTCACCTCATGATGGGGGCACTCGTCAGTCTCTTCCTCAGATCCTAAAAACACTTCGGGTATCTCTCCATCCACATGAAGGGATTTCCATTATTTGAAAAAGATTACAAGGGTGTTTCAAATCTAGAAAAGTCAGCTACAAATCATTGATAGTACCCTGCCATTCCAAAGAAACTCTACACCTCAGTCGCACACCTGGGTGAATGCCAAAAAAGAAATGCCTCTATATTCTCTAAATACAGTAAAACTCCAGATTCCAAGATAACATTCCATATTAATTGGACTTCTCATATACAGAACTAGAAATTCGAGAGCATTCCATAAATGTGGTTCTCTCAAAATGTATTGACAACTATTTACTAGTTCATGTATTACTTCTCCTCTGACGCCGAGTATTTCAAGATGTAATCAATGAAGACCTTCTCTAAGTGATCATAGTAATGCTATAAAATCCTATACACGATCCCCATAAACATAGTGGGATCATTGGTCACACTGAAGGGCATCACCAATAACTTGTAATTTCCATACCAAAATTTGAAGGCTGTCTTCGATACATCCTTGTCTCGTACCCTGAGCTGATGATATCTGGATATGAGGTCTATGTTCGAAGACCATCGAGTTCCCTTCAGTTGGTCAAAGAGATAATCCATCCTCGTGAGTTGATACTATTTTCTCACGGTCACCGGGTTCATGTGCCGATAGTCGACACAAATCCTAAGATTCCCATCTGCCTTCTTGGTGATCAAATTCTGGGAAGCCAATGGGGAAACACTTTTCCTTATGAACCACTTCCTCTACAGGTCCTCCAACTATACCCAAAACACACGAAGCTCCACAGGAGCCATCTGATATACTGGGGAGGATATTAGTGTTTTCCATAAGTACAGTTCAATATATAAGTCTACATATATGTGAGGATGAAGTCCTAGAAAATCATTAGGAAAGACATCATCATACTGGTCCACCACTATAGGATACCTTGGACTCCTCACTCCAACTCCTCTAATGGTCTAGCTAGCCATCTGTTGAGTGATCGGATAAACACTCATCTCTAAAAGTCCATCCTGAGAAACAAGGGAACATTTTTTTCTTGTCAAGGAAAACATGTCCCCATCCTCGCGGATACACCACACTTTGTTCCTAAAACAATAAATCAAGTCATGGACTGTACATAACCAGTCCATACCCAAGATGACATTGTAAGGCCTCGACGAAACTACTAGGATATCATAATCAATTCTCTCTCCTCCTAGAGTAATCTCACACTACCAGAACCAATGTGTGTTTATAGAAAACTAATCTATATGATTCTTTAATTGTAAGGATTTATCCAATAGATCTACCAGAATGATTGAGCTCCGATCGAGAGTAATGGAAATACATGATTGACTGAGACCTATTTCTATATGCACTACCGCTAGAGAGTAGTAGACACAGATCGTACCTCAAATAATCTCTGGATAACTGTGGTCATTCGTCTTAGCTGCATGAAGCTGAGATCATCTCTTTATTTCTGCTCTATGAGGTCAGGGTGACCACCTGGATGGGGTGGTGGTAGAACCTCAAATTTCCACCCAACGCTTACTACATGGTCGGCTCCTCTGCCACATTTTCTGCCTTGTGGACCTCCTTGATCGAATCTATACCACTACATCGATAGAATCTATACTTTTTGTTGATCATCAGTATGGCTGGTTGGGTTGTCATGAGCCATGTGACCCTTCCCTCCTCACGTGAAGCACAGTCTGCTCCGATGCTGAAATACTCTACCTTGTGAGCTCTGCACCTCCATCCTTATGTCCTAAGGTATTTCTCCCTATAGTGTATGTCGTTTCTAATGAGTCACAAATTCTTTCCCCAACCATGGGCCTAAAAAGTCACACAGAGGTGCTTACCACTAGGCCATAGTCGAGTTACACAGTGTCACTTATCAGTAGTCTTCCAGTCCCAGCCATCTACTTGGTTTCATACGTAGCGCTCTTAGGAGAACCAATCATCATGAAATTAGTCACATATCAACTCCCATTAAATCCTAATTAGGTAATTCCAAAATATCTTTCAATTCGAGAGAGTCCCAATGCGAAAAACATCTTGTCAATCAGTTGCATGTTTTGTATGTTATAGGCATTTCAATAAGCAGTAGTCAGTTGCATCTGGTCCCGGTCTGACTCGACCAACCCAGAATGGGGTCCCACATTCCACTATTTAATTTGACTAACTCGACAAGACCTGGTTTGGGTCTAGGTTTGTTCAGTCTGGCTTGTCCAGTATGCTTTGTCCGACGGACCTTGCTAAACATAGCCTAGTTTTTCTAAGGGTCAAGCCTACCAGGTCACCTGGAAACCCGGTATCATCCAGCCCGACCTAAAGAGCCCAGGTCCGGCCTACTTTCATTGGACATTCCCGACCCGATGGCTAGGGGAGTGACCCTACAACTGAATCCCAACATCACGTGTGGCCAGTGGTGTGCGCTTGGGATGTGGTATCTAGTGTTGTGTCCCATCCTCTGTCCGAACACTGCCCGCAAGGAGTGGGCCCACTCATTTTCCATGGTGCCTACCTGGTTCACGTTATTTACCTACTATGGCTGATGGGCGATGCCCTACCCTCCACCGCGATTGAGTGACTAAGGCTCCCAACTGAGGCCACTGCCTCCATGCCACACCACTCCCCTATGATGTCGTCACCTCCTCCCATCGTGGTGCACCAAAAGGCACACTGTATCCCTCTAGTTAAATCTGGCACCAGTGTCAGTGTGCTGACTGTTCCTTCTTCATGCCACCAGAGTTTCACTGATGGTACGTTTCTCAATCTACATGATCCTACGGGCTCTGTAGGGTGTCACCGTCACTGTGAGGTTATAAGATCCGCCTTGACGCCATCATGGAAAAATAGTTCAAAACGAGAACACATGAGGAGGGTCTTAGGCCATGTTTATGTTGGACCTCTCCCTCTGCATTAAATATTTTAAAACCTGGTGGGGGTTCGGGGAGGATGTTCAATCCATGATAACTCAGTCGTGATGTTGAACCCCAAAAAGATTACCCTCCCGCAAGAATGGGTGACCAGATGATCAACATGTTCGTGGGTTGATCCACATTTTTCTTTTAAAAAAATTAATGTGGATGAATTCAAAATAAAACCCCTTCCTCATTGATATTCGTTGACATAACACTTCATCCTTGAGGGTCCATGAGGTCAATGGATTTCATCGTTCTTCTAGTTACATTGAAATTGATGACATCCCGCCAGAATTCATCATTATTCATTGGGAAGGAAATTCATTAGAGGTTCATCAGGTAATCCACATAGTTTAATCCTCATTCCACCGACGAGTCAAACTATTAAAAATAAAACATGTCCCAACATTTTTATTATGATTTTTCATTTATAAAACAATGTCACTATTACACGTCATTAACGTGTCGTTACATAGTGTGTTAATGAGACATTAATGATCTCCATTAATTTCTCTCATCGCAACCTCATCACCATACCACACCATCATTCTTCCAATTCTCATTAGTGAGAAAAGAAATATAATAAATGTTTATGTTATTTTATTATTTTTCTTGAATATCTTAAAATTAACTTTCATGTTCATCCACTATCGGTTGAATTTAATTTATTTCTAGGAGAATCCTTACATTCTGAGTTCACCAGTGCACTTGGATTTTGGTTCCAAGCACTAGATCAAAATTTAAGAAAACCTACTAACATGTTTACTGAACATACCTTATGAAAATTTCAAAATTAAATTTTCTGATCACTAGGACTTGGAATTACCTATCGTCGTGGTGTGTTGAGTGAAATTAATTCCATATAAATTAAAAAGTATACATGGATATTATGAGACATTTCATTCTCCCCACCATATATATTTACGTCCCCGAAATCAAATATAAGGGTTAATCAAACAAATGGTGGTACTGTGAAAGAAGATTATCATCCCATTATCATGTGCTCTCCTAGAGATTCTCATACAGCCACTGAACACACACCAAAAGAACTGACCGCTCATGCAAGACACAGTATCGTCGATACTCTATCTCTACTGGGAACTCCAAAAACATCACCCAATTTCAATGTCCGGCTCTTCATGGTCAATGACGTGCATTGTATCATGAGCATCTCTCAATATATGAAACCCATGGAAACAATCGTGCACATGATGCATCTATGGGTGGAAATATAGCTGGTACTCCACCTCGCCAACCATAATAATGATATGAAAAGGTCCAACGAACCTCGAAGATAACTTTCCACCCCAAGAAAATCTCAACAATCAACATTAGGATGAGACCCAAAAGAACACATGGTCTCTCTCCTCAAGCTCCAAGAGTTTTCATCTCCTATCGACACTAGAAATCTGCCTGCTCTGGGTAGTCCTTATTGGCACCTATATGATCTTCACATTTTTTGTGGTAGCTCGTACCTGCACTGGACCCAATAGTGCCGAAAACCCTAGGTCTGTCTAGCATAGGGGTGATCTTCAAGGCCTCCCATTCAAGGCCTAGAATGTTTCCATTCCAATGAGTGTGGGTTATTTGTTGTTGTATAAATCTCCCCTAGTGGTAGGTGGTCCTCCCAACGAGGAAAAAATGAGGACATAGACACAAATCAAGTAATCTAGGGTGTGTATGGTCTGCTCCATCTTGCCATCTATCGTGGGATGAAAAGTTGTGCTCAGGAATAGTTGAGTCCCAAATATCTCATATAATTCCATCATTATCTAGGATGTAAAGAGTGAATCATAGACTGAGATGATTGGTAAAAGAACACTATGAAGACACACTATTTATTGGATGTAGATGTGTCTAAAGCCCTCTACCAATCTTTACTCCAAGATGGGTACGAAGTGAGCCGACATGATATGTCGGTCAAAAATCACCCAGAATGAATCAAATTCTATGGATATATGTAGTAACCCTATCATGATGTTAATTATGAAACCATTCCATTTCTACATTGATAACTCGAGTGGAAGGGTCCAATCCTATTGGAAACTGATGCTCGAACAACACTTGCTGACATGTGAAGAGTCATGAGATGAACTCAACCACTACATTTTTACTTCCTGGAAACATGTACAGACATCGATTGTCATGGTACATCATCACCACTATAGGATGTACTGATAAAGAGGATGTATGGAACTCTCTCGAAACCTCGTCTTACTATGTCACTACTACTATGGTTCTCCCATTGAAAATGATGTTGTGCTCCCCACATATTGAATATCCACCAAGAGAATGCCCAAAGGATAACAATGCACATTAGGACTCATAGTAAATATCCCATGGCTATTCCTCCCTTACTCGGTGTAAGAGTGGGGGAGTAATAGTCATCGACTAAAGGTAGGCTTCTCCGTCCTAATCCAAAAAGGATATCTGCAAAACAACTTGCTACATTGTGACCTCACATATTAGAATCAAACCAGTCATCCTGCTATTCACGTATGCTACCACAATCCCCTTCCCAAGAGTATATGTCACAACCCGTCACCCGGGGCCCATGTCGTTACTAGCCCATGCTCGCCTTCCAATAGTCAGGGGTTAGTGACTAACACTGGAAATGAATTTCCATAAAATGGGAAGGAATTTTCATTAAACATGAAAACACACAGACCCAGAACACAAAAATAAGATAACCACATAGTAAAACTGTATTAGAGAAGTTTGTACTGAAATTAAATGGGATGGAATAATACCCCAAATAAAAGATCCAACTACAACAAATAACATCTCTTGAGATCATCTACCATGGATCGTACCTGAATGGTAGGTACAACTCATCTATTTATCTCCCCACATCAACCAGTCACCTCCATGTACCACTTGTTCTTGGATCCCAAAAGACTCAGCCAAGATTCTCATTGTCCACACAAGACAAAACAAGGTGTGGTCGAAGCCCTTGTAGGGGTGAGTTTAAAAATACCCATTAGGGATACCGAGACCCTCGAATGTCTTTTAGAATTGCATAATGAAAAACAAAAATGAATAATCTCAATAAAAAATAACTATGAGAAAGAATCAGCGCTAACAAAGAATACAGCTCAGAGTTTTAGAATAATTATGATTATTCTAAAGCAATATCATTTTATTCAGTTAGGAAGTTTCTAAAACTAAACAGCATAGGATTTATTTAATTCTCAATGCACACAGGGTCGTATGTCGTCGATCCACGATGGGCTATTATAGGGCTTGTCCTCATTGGTTCATTCACTACTGATCCACATAGGGTCAATAGAATTTTGATCCACATAGGGTCACTATAATGCTGATCCACATAGGGTCACTATGAAAAAGATCAACACAGGGTCCCTAGGATGTGAATCCACATAGTGTTTCTATAGTTCTGATCCACACTAGGTATCTATGATTTTGATCCAAACAAGGTCTCTATGATTCTTATCCATATAGGGTTTTTATGATACAGATCATCATAGGGTCTCTATGATGCAGATCCACATAGGGTCGCTCTTCAATAGACAGCCAACCACAAGATTCCCCGAACCCGGTGCACATGAGTTCTATAGTATCTTGTGCTCATGATATCGGTCGTGATTCAACTTCCTAGATGTTACAAAAAATATTAAAACAAAGAAAAACCATGTCATAAGGGTTCCAATGTGATAGACGGTGCGTCAATCAGGCACCCGATCAATGAGTACTAAGTGTTTTAGTGCTGAGGGCCCGGTTGGATTCATGATCAATCAAACCCGGCCATACTAAAACATTTTAAAAAACTCATGTGAATTATATCAAAAGGACATTATCATTCCAATGATTCCAATGCCGTATATGGTTTGTCAAACAGATTTCTTGTCTATGAGATATAGTGTTTTTAGCGTATCTGGGATGTAATGGGTCCTCGTCTAGTCTGACCCTATCAAACTGACCCGACCCACCCCAACCTAGGCCGAACCAAACTTGTTCAGGTCTGACCATGTCTGTCCTGAAGAGGCTGGGCTGGCCCGAGTGGGCGGGCCACGGGGTCCGCCCACTGGGCCGTGGACCGACCCAACCCGCATCGGCTGCGCACGACCTGCCAGGTGGTCTAGACCATTACCTGGCGCAACCCCGAGCTGGTTGGTGAGAGTTGGGTCTCTCCCCATTCCCAAATGGCTTAAATCCATTCAGTTCATATAACTGATGATGCCATGTGGTGTTTCCCCCTACCAGTGGGACTTGTGGGTCGTTTCTTCACCTTCACCGTGGCTACCGCCCTACGGCACGCGATGGCGCACCGCCCTGCTGCGACTATGGCTTGCCAATGTCGGTCGCCATGCTAATTCACTATGGAACAATCAAGTTCCAGCTCTCTTTTTCGGGAAATGACAACCAATTTCTGCCATCACTAGATGGAACC
The DNA here is from genome assembly GCA_963277665.1 of Viscum album. NCBI lineage: Eukaryota > Viridiplantae > Streptophyta > Magnoliopsida > Santalales > Viscaceae > Viscum > Viscum album. The sequence goes on from OY728136.1 coordinate 1,884,992,222, forward strand.
GTTCACCGGTGCAGTGCTGGCGGAACTTTTGTCGGCCAGCAGGTGAGCTCTAGTGGACCATTTTCCCTTCCATTTGCACCTACGGTCCACCCTTGATACTTCCATAAATATGTGGCTCCTAGATTCTAGATTTCATAGAGTTGAGACTATGTCCCCTAAAGAACGTGACAAAAATGAAGCAGGGGAGGGTCCTAGTCTGGTTCTGTTGGCCCGTTCCCTCCGCATTAGTAATTAAACAAGGGTTTTCAAATCAATGGATAAATTATAACCCCTGTCAAAATCATTCTTACTTTAACCAACCGTAGTTTCCTACGAATTACATATTAAGTCATTTTTTGTTATTCATCATTCATCATGTTTTTCAATAATAATTGATTGTAAGAAATTCACATGAATTTGAACAAAAAAACATACATCGAATTTGAAGGAGACGTCGTGGTTACGGAAGAATAATCCATGTTTGATGATGTAGTCAGCATTCATCGATCCCGGAATGATTCCTCCAACATTTCCATACAAGACCCCATTTTTCATTAGTAGAAGACCCAAAAACACTTCATCAGAGGTTCCACACTTTCATATCCAAAACCAAAGACCGAGCATCATTTACATAGAGGGGAAGGGACATTAACGCATCATAAGAATTAATGAGGTTCATTAATGTGTATAAATAAATGTACCTATTAACTCTCAATGTTGTGGTTATAAAAAATATTCAATCCATTAAATGGCTTGAAAAACCAGTGGTCCTGCCACCACCTTACAACATTTGTGAGAAAAATAAAATAACATTTTTATGTAATTTTATTATTCTTCAACAAGTCCACAAAACAATATTTTTCACCCAACCTACTAAGTCCAATGTTAAGACTCTCTTAAGAGAATCATAGCTCTATTGATTCAATTATGACCTTAGATTTCAATTCCATGACCATTTCCAATTATAAAAATCACTCCACGCACTTTTAATAAACATACCTTAAAAAAATACAAAATTCTGTTCTGGGCGCACCAAACCGTAGAATTAGTGGCTGTCAACTTTCGCATATTGGGTGCATATCTATGCCTCATGCTCCCAAGTGCTCTTATGGAGATTCCTTTGCAACCAACGAACTCGCACCAGCGGAATCAACCACCCACAAAGGAACTAGTCTTGTCGATTCTCTATCTCCACTGGGATCTCTATTAACATTTCCCCATTGTCGATGTCCTTCTCACCCCAGTCGATAATGTGTGATGGATAATGCACGTTCCTCCTAAACTGTGACACATGGAAAACATTATGCACTAGGTGCATCTATGGGGGAATATTTAGATGGTACGACACATCGCCTACTCGGCTGAGGATCAGGAATGGTATGAGGAACCTCATAGATAGCTTTTCCCTAACTAATCCTCTGTAACTATTTTTGGGGTGAGACACATAATAAGACATGGTCTCCCTCATAAATCTCAATGTTTTTTCATCTTCTATCGGTATAAGACATTTTCAAGCTCTTTGTAGTCTTCATCATCTCGTGGATGATTTGCACCTTCTTCGTAGTACCCTTTACCTAGTGTGGACCCCAAAGTGCTGACTCCTCTGGGTCCGTCTAGCATAATGTTGACCTACAAGGTTTCCTATACATTGCCTCAAACAGATCCATACTGATGGTGGAGTGATTTTTATTGTTGTTAGTGAACTCCAGTAGTGCCTGGTGGTCCTCCCAACTATAGACCAAATCAAGGGCACAAGCATGAAGCCTGTCCTCGGGTGTTGGTATAGTCGAATCCATCTATCCATCTGTCAAATGATGAAAGGTTGTACCCTAGAGTAGTTGTGTCCCAAATTCCTCCTATAATCTCTTCCACTAGAAAGATGTAAAATGTGCATCGTGATCTGTGACAATCTTCGATGACACCCCATGAAGCCATACAATCTCCAATATGTAAATATGTCCCATGCTTCCTACCGATCCCTACTCTCTAATGGGTAGAAAGTGGACTTTGTTGGTTAGTCGCTCAATGATCACCCATATAGAATCATGCCCCCTTGACATACATGGTAGCCCTAACACAATTTCCTTGGATATACCATCCCACGTCCATTCTTCCTCCACATGTGGCTGAGGTGATCATGCCGGTACATGATGCTCAGCCTTCACATATTGATAAGTGACACATCGTGAAACGAACATCACCACCACTTTCTTCATACCTGGCCACCGGTAGTAAAGTTGGAGGTCCTAGTACATCGTCACCACACAAGGATGTACCTCTGAAGGATATTTATGGATCTCTCCCAACACCTCCTCAAGTAGCATCACTAGTACCATAGTGCTTCATCTAAAGAGGATTATGTGCTCCCGGCCTTCAAAAAATCCATTAGGAGCCTCTCTGAAGGACATATAAAAATTTTGGGCCTTGCATTCTACGTCCCCAAGATCTTCCTCCTTGACATGTTGAAGGAGTGGGGGAATAACTATCATAGACTGGAGGAATGTTTCTCCAACTACATCCTTGAAGGATATCTACAACGCGGCTAGCTACTCTATCAAATCACACAACAACTATAGATTGAGCCTCCTATTGAGGGAATCAACAACTGTGTTCCCCTTTATTTGAGTGTAGACTATCTCCAAGTCATAGTTCTAGAAGATATCAAGCCATAGTTGTTATGTCAGGTTCAGGTACTTCTATGAGAAGATATAACTAAGAATCTTTTGATTATATTAGACTATAAAACGTTCTCAAATCAAGTAGTGGCACTGCATCTTCAATGCAAAGACAACTATAGCTAACTCTAGGTCCTTGGAAGCATAGTTCTACTATTGTTTCTCAACAGTTGTGAGCCGTAGAATATCTCCACCCGCTCTGGAATCAAAACAAAACCTAGTACGGTCCCTGATGCATCATTGTTGACTACATACCCAACACCCTCTTCTGGTTGCCTCATGATGGGGGAACTCATTAGTCTATGCCTCAGCTTCTGAAAACGTTGTTGGCATCTCTCCATCCACACGAAGGGTGGTTTTTTCATTGTCAAAGATGAAAATAGTGTCACAAATCTGGAAAAGACAGGTACAATTCTATGATAGTACATAGCCAATCGTAGGGAACTCCACACCTCGGTCGCACTCTTCAGTGGCTCCCAAACATGCACTACCTCTATCATCACTGGATCCACTACAACTCCGGCCTCTGAGATAAGTTTCCCCTAAAAGAGGACATCTGGTATCTAGAACTAGCACTTCGAGAGCATGCCATAAACATAGTGCTCACAAAATTTATCCGGAACTATCTACTGGTGTGTGTCATGCTTCTCCTCTAACACTGAGTATATCAATATGTCATTAATGAGTACTATCCCAATGTGATCGAGGTAAGGCTGTAAGATCATCTTCATGAGCCTAATGAACACAGCCGGAGTGTTAGTCATGCTGAAGAGAATCACCAAGAACTATTAATGGCAATACTGATATCTGAAAGCTGTCTTCAGTACGTTCTCATCTCGTACCCTATGCTGATTATATCCTGATCTGATGTCTATCTTCAAAAACCATCGAGTTCCCTTCAGCTGGTCAAAGAGATCATCAATCCTCCTGAGTGGATACATATTCCTCACAATCACCTAGTTCAGGGGATAATAGTAAATAGAAATCCTCTGACTCGCATATTTTTTAATGGGGAAAAAATTGCGGATTCCCATGTAGAAACACTGGGACTTATAAACCCTTTCCTCTGCAAGTACTCTTGCTCTACCCGTAACTCACAAACCTCAATAGGGGCCATCCGATATGATATTTTAGATATCAGTGTCGTCCTTGGGTACAGTTCATTGTAAAATTCTACCTATATGTGAGAAGGTAGTCCTAGAACAATATTAGTAAATACATATTCATATTAGTCCTCTGCGACTTGATAATATGATCTCCTCACTTCAAATTCTATGATGGTATGGCTAGCCAACTGATGAGTGATCAGATACACCCTCCTCCGAGAAATTCTATCATGAGATGAAAATTTTTCCTTCCCACTGGTGAAGTGAAACCTAGTCCCATTCCTCACAAACACACCGTACATTGCGCCTAAAATTGTAAATCTGAGCTTGGACTGTGACTAACCAGTCCATACCCCAGATGACATCGTTATCCCTTGACACTGCTACAAGAATATCCAAGACAAAGCTCTCTCCTCCTAGAGTATGCTCACACTGTCAGCACCAGTTTGTGATCATCGAATCATCTCCTTTAGTAATATACAATCGTAAGGATTGAGCCAATGGATTTACCAGAATCATCGAGCTTCGAACGAGAGTCATGGAAATGAAATATTTAATGGAACCTATGTCTATAAGTAATTCCTCTAGGGATGAATATACATATATCATACCTTGAATCATCTCCATAGTAGTATGGTCATAGGCCTCAGCTACATGAAGTTGTTCATGTCCATGTCTGCATGCTCCTTGATGCAGGGTTGGACCACCTACAGGTGCTAGTGGTAGAACTTCAAATCGCTTCCAACCACATACAACACGGCATGCTCCTCTGCCATGTTTTCCACCCAGCAGTCCTCCTCATTCGAATATATGCCTCTACCTCAGTGGTCCCTAGATTTTCTGGTAATCATCAGTACAGAGGGTTTGGCATTCGTGAGCCATGTGGCTCTATCCTCTGCACGTGATGCATAGTCTGCTCCTCTACTGACCAACTTTACCTCGTGATATCCACACCTATGACCCTTTGTCCCAGGATTATCCTTGAGAAGTTTTGGACCACATTGACCTCGGTGTTATATTTTTATTTCATACAAAAGATTAGTCAACTACATGTTGTCTACTGGTGGCTCTCACCATCAATGCAAGATCAAATAAGAATCTCTCTACCAATAGTGCTCACTCGACCACTCCATCCTCCATCAGGATATTGAGCGATATCATGGAAACTCTGATCTCCCACCGGAGACCCTGCTCAATGATCTAATCCATGAATAGAGGATAGTGTACCATGCTAGTGGAGTAGCGTGAGAGGTCAGTGAATCTCGCCAAGTACTGGGCTACTTCCCAGTTTCCTTAATGTAAGTGTATGAGCTCCTGAATAAGCACAGGGCGTAGTGTAATTGGAATGAAATACTCCCCGAAGAGGCACTCGAATTCAGTCTATGTGTGGGTCCCCACATTGTGTAACTAGTGCATCATGATAAAACATCTTTTAACTGTTCCATTAAAGAGGCTAACATGTTGGATGACCAATTTCTCTACTGTCTTACAACTAAGAAAAAAACTCTAGCCACAGCCTCTATCTAGCCCACAACTACTTGGGGATATGTCTCACCTAGAAATCGTAGAGTCCTCTACCGTTGGAATTCGTGAAACACGCTCGGTAAACATGCACCTTCCGCTAGTGGGGCTGGTGGAAAATGTTTCCTAATGGGTAGTGGTGTTGTTGGTGCACCACTTGAAGTTGTTATCATATTAATAGGGCCCTACATCGAAGCCTCATCACTTTGTGGGCTATCATCGTGTACTATCTATAGAATCTTGGCTAGCTATCTACATAGAGGCATCCTGAAAAGAGTAAAGTGTGCCACATAACATAATTTATACCAGGTGAGATGACTTAAAAGATATCAAATGTAGAACATTTCCAAAACACACATAATTAGTTTTTTCGTGCACTGAGACTGAAATCATAATTCAGGGTCCTATTGTATGGATACGCCGGCCGCTGCACTAACACTGGACTCCACAAACTAAAAACCACTCTCAAAAAAATTAACAATAATGTTACATTGGAAATATTAGAGTCCTAGTTCTTCCGTATAAATCTATCCTCTGATTCCACTTTGTCATGAACCATCCCCCGGGGCCCATGGCATTACTACCCCAATCCATCCTTCTATAGGTCATGGGTAGGTGACTACCACCAGATAGGAATTTCCCAAATATGGGAGGGCATTTCCTTTGAACCTACAAACACACTAACCAAGAACATGACCAGATTCTATCCCCGTAGTAAAACTATAGAAGAAAAGTGTGTACATAATGTAAAGGGGTCGGAATACAAGCCCAACTAAATGATAAAACTACAATAGAAAACAATACCTAAGATCGTCCACCAAGGATCCTACATTAAAGGTAGATACACATCGTCTTTGCAGCTCTCCATGTTAAATTTTCACCTCTATGTATCTCCGGGTCCTGGATCCCTAGAGACTCAGCCTAACTGTTAGTCGTCTGCACAAGACACAACTAGGTGTAGGTGAAGACCGTTCAAGGATTAGTATATCAATACCTAGTAGTGACCCTAAGACCCCCAAAGGTATCTCAGAATTACCAAAAGAAAAACCACAAAGCATGATCTCAATCAAAAAGCACAAATCAAATGTCTCAGTTCAATCCAAGTATACAACTCGGAGTTCAGTAATAAAGATTATTAGTCTTAAGCTATATCAGTTTATTCTGTTAGGAAGTTTCCACAACTGAACCATGAACAATTTGTTCCATTCTTGATCTACATAGGATTGTATGTTGTTGATCCATGATGGGATTCTCAAGGGATGGTCCTCACCCAATCACGCATAGATGATCCACGTAGGGTTGCTACAATGCTGATCACACATGGTCTCTATAATGCTGATCCACGGATGGTCATTATGGTTTCAATCCATAAATGGTCATTATTTTGTAGATCCATACAGGTTCGCAATGATACGGATCCACATAGGGTCTCTATGATGATGATCCCCACAGTTTATCTGTGATCCTAATCCACACAGGGTCTCTATGATGTTGATCCTCATAGGGTCACTATGATGATAATCCACACATGGTCTCTCTTTAATTGATAGCCATACATAGGATTCCCCACACCCGGTGTGCTTGAGTTCCATATTATCTTTTTCTCATGATATCAGTTGTGTCTCAACTTCGACGATGATCCTAAAAGGTGTATCCCAATGTTCTTCCCTAACGTAAGGGTTCCAACACCACAGACAGTGCATCAATCAGACACTCGATCTAAGAGTTTTTAGCATTTGAGAATCAAGGGCCCGTTTGGATCTAGGTTCAATCCTACCCGGCCATAATCCAATATTTCCCAAAACTCAGGTATAGTATCTGAAAAGGACAGTCTCATTCCAAGTATTCTAGAACCATTGATGTGTTTTCGAACATAAGACTTATTTGTGAGATATGGTCTTTTAAGCATATTTGGCTCGTAATGGGTCAGGGTCATGTTCGACCTAATCAGACCGACACAACCCCACCCTAAACTAGGCTAGCCCTAGTGGGTTGGCCATTGTCTCAGCCAACTAGGACACAGACAGGACCGTTGGGCCGTGGAACGGCTTGGCCAACCTCGGCTAGGCATGGCCCGCTGGGTGGTCTGTTCCACTGGCTGGTGCGTCCCCCAGGTAGGTGGCCCACATGGGGTCTCCCCCCTTCCGAAATAGTAGAAATATATTTGGTTCTTCAACTGGTATCGCCATGTGTCCTCAAACCCTCTTAGTGGGACCCATGGGGTGTAGGTCCCCTTCACTGTGGGTCCCCTTCACTGTGGATTTGAATGGTGTGGCTTACTTCGGCGGTCTGCGGCGTCACACCGCCCTACTTCCATGATGGCTGGTCAACTTCGATCGCCCCATCCGTCCACCGTGGAGCCATTGGGCGCCGCCTCTCTTCCACTGCAAGCTATAGCTGGCTGCTTTGTCGCCCTCCAATTCCCTTCGGTGGCACCACCGTGTCAGTGCTGCACCGACAAGAATTCTGTGGACCACAGGGTGAACATTGATGGTCCATTTTTCCTTCTATTTTCCCCTTAATGTCTCTCAGGATGCTTCCATCACTACATGGCTCCTGGATTCTATATTCTTCTAAGATGAAAATCTATCCCCTGAAAAACGTGACCACAATGATGCAGCGGAGGGTTCATTCCTTGTTCGATTTTCCCACACCCTCAACGTTAGTAATTAAGCAATGGTATGGAAACACTCCTGGAAAATTGGGCTATATCCACGGTTCAAAATCGTGGCTATAGGCCCCAAAATAGTGGCTATAGGTTATAGCCACGATTTCATGAACCATGGCTAGTATTCGTGAGGCTATTGGTTTGAACCTATAGCCACGGTTTGGAACCGTGGATATAGGGTAAGCCCGACAGATTCCAGTAAAATCCATGGTAACCGTGGCTAAAATGCTATATCCACGGTTTAGAACCATGGCTATAGGGCTTTCCACTGTATAAAAAAATACCAGCACGGTGAACGGTGCTGGCTATAAGGAGGACTACCCAGCACCCCCACCCCTGCTCCTACACACCTCCCTGCCCCTCCTCTGCCCTCTCACCTGCACACCCCCCATTCCCCCACCTGCCCCCCCCCCCCACCTACACACACCCCTCCCCCTTCCCCAGCACACCCCCTGCCCCCCCCCCCACCTGCACCCCCTACCCCCACCTGCACACCCCTCCCCCTGCCCCAGCACACCCCATACCCCCTCTCCCTACCCCCTGCTCCCCACTTGCACACCCCTACCCCTGCCACTGCACACCCCCTATTATATCTATAAAAAACCATTTAGATGAGTTTAATACATTCATGTTAGATTTAGACAATATTAATGTTTATGTAGATGATGAGGATCTGGAATTGATCATATTAATCACTCTTAAAAATAGATATAGAACACTTGTTATGACCATTATGTATGGTTGTGTCTATTTAACATTGGAAGATATCAAATCATCCCATTTGTCTAAGGAATTTCATTCTAGAACAAAAATAAAAGGCGAGGATAAGAGTTTTTCACACGAAGGAGGCCATAAACTAAATGTAAGAAAAAACAATTCAGTAGGGACAAAAATAAGATTAATAAACAACCCAAATCTAGGATAATCTCTATGGAGAGAAAAGTAATATGTTTTCACTATGGTAAAATTGGGCACATTAAGCTCGATCATAGGAAACTCATGTGTGAGTTAGAATCCAAACAACCCCTAACCTGTATTTTTTGCTTGATTCAGGCTTTGAAATTTGTTTAAATCTTGAATGTTTCCATTTATACACTCAATCAAGAGTGGGTTCTAGACTATAGTTCTTATCTTCATATTTTCCAACAGAGAGAGTCATTTTTAGAGCTGGTCAAAAAGAGATAAGTAGATGTATTCTTAGGAAAAATAATAGGTGTAAGGTTGAGGGAATATGACCCATTATTATAGAGTTAGATAATCCATCCATCATCACCTTAATTAATGTATTCTGGGCTCCCATCCTTTAATGAAACATAATCTCCTTAGTGTTCCCCACTCCCCTTACAGCACCCTCCCCCCTGCAGCCCCCACCCCCTATAAAGCCCCCTGGACAGCCCCCCCCCCCACTCCCCTTATAGTAGAAAACCCCCCTACAAGGCCCCCCTGGACAGGCCCCTCCCCCCTGTAATTCCCTTCCTGGACAACCCCCCTTCCTGGACAGCCACCATCTGCCCAAAAAAATAGCCCCCACCCTCTCCCCTGCACAGCCGACCCCCCTGCAGCCCCCTCACCCCTGCAAAGCCTCCCTTGGACATCACTCCTCCCCCCTATTGGGTTAAGAGGGAACTAAGTGTTTGTTGTTGGGATTTGGGTGAGGGTTCTGGTTGTTGGACTTGAGGGTTATGTTGAGGTGATGTTTGATGGGGTTGGGATACTCTTGTTAGTGCAGGGTTTGGATGTGTGTACATGGAGTGTCTTGGATCTGGTGAAGTCTGATGTAGTGCCTTCCATTTTTATGTCTTTGGTTTTTGGACTCATGAGGTCAGTGGCTATTGTTTCATGTGGTTGGAGTTAGTTGCGTGTGGGTTTTTGGTACTTCCAGGTGTTGTTTCATGTGTTGTGGGACTCTCTTCTTATGAGGCCATCATCCAGTTATAGGTAGCCGTGATTTTGTGGTGTTGGGGTCTCTGGACAGAGCTACTGGTGATTCTATTAGTGGGTCTTCTACAGGGTAGAGGGGATGTGTTGGCAGTGCAGCTGTTGTGATGCTTGGGCTTGTTTCTGGCTTCCGTTGTTACTGGTTCTCTTTCCATCCACTAGTTTCTCGTCGAGGTTTGGAGAATGCTAGTTTTCGAGCAGCATGAAGTGGATTTGATTGCTTTTTGTGGGTTATTGTGTTTTGTTTTTCTGGTGTTGGACTCAGATATCTTTGGTTGGGTTCCCATTATAGGATGTGTCTAGTGCATCTTAGTTTGGCCAACCCATAGAGGTGTGTTATTATAGTTTGGTAGGGGAAATTGCGGATGAATGCATCCTCCTTGGTTGTTGTTTTCTTCTTGCAGGTCTTATGGCTGCCCTTGTGCTGTATGAGGGCTCGGTTGGTGTGGGATTACCTTCAATAGTATTAGGTTTAGGCAGCTTGTTGTGAGGCTTGGTCTTTTTTTCATGGTTGTTTATTGGGTAGGCTATAGTATTTTTCAATGTTTCATGTCTGGATATTTTTTTGATTGTTTCTAAGTTGATGGTTTGGATGGGTTTCTCGGTGCAGGTGGTTTCTTGATGGGGCATGTGGATGGTGTGTGTCTCTTGGTTAGTGAGGTTTCATGTTGTCTTTTTTAGAGAAGGTTTCTAGGATAATTTGGGTTGTGGATTTCTTCTAGTGTTCTCGTGGATTGGTGGGTTGAAGGGAATAGTTTTCCTACTCTCCTAGGTTTTCTATAGGTTCTTGAGGATTCCTTGGTCATTGATTGGTGGCCGTTCTAGGGCTGGTGTGGGATAAGGTTTCCAGTGGTGCTTGGCTGTTGATGGATGGAGGAGTGGAGTTGGCTGGATTGAGGTGTAGATTAGGATGATTTGGGAGTAGTTTGGTTAGAAGTCTATTGGGTGGGCGTCAGCTGGTTTGCAGGTTGCTTTGCATGGGGATGGACATTGCTAGGTTCTGTGGTCAGGTGTCATGGGTGTGCTAGAGTTGTTCTTTTTTGTCGCATGGTGAAAGTTTTTGTCGGTTATTTTTTTGTTTGGTGCGGTTCAGGCTCGTATGGACTGGTGTGTGGGAGTGGTTTCTTATAGGTAGTTAGGGGATGGTCGTTGATTGGGGGAGATTCTAGTTTCTTTTCTTATTACTACATTATTGGGATTCGAGTGGAGATTTCTTGGGTGGTGTTTCATGAGTGAGTGTGTGCATCTGTGTGTGTGTGTGTGAGTGAGTGGATTGGGTAGTGTTAGTGGTTGGTGGTGTGTTAGAGTGTGCGTTTATTGGTTTGGTTGATAAAGATTCTGAGTTTGGCTTGCAGTTTGGATGGCTTGTTCCTTTTGGGAATCTTTTTTTCACTTGTAGGCCTTTCTTGCTGGGTTCATGGGTTTTTCTGTCTCTACTTTCTATGAGTTCATAGGTGATGTCTCTATAGTTCTCGAGTGCCACTGGATGGGAGGGGGATCCAACCTGTCTCCTGTTAGTTTTGTGTGTGCCCATATCCTAAAGGATACGATTAATGGTGATGCTAGTTGCCTCTCTTGTATTACGGAAGGGCATGGGGCAACTCTTAGATGTTCCATTATTCCCTAGTTTCTGTTACTGGTGCTGGCAGTCTATGACTTCTTGGTTATTTCTTCATGATTTCATGGTTTTGTTAAAAAATTTTTCCTGCATTCGTGGATGTTGCTTTTCCAGTTTGGAAGCGAACCTCACTATCCAGTTTTTGTTTGGTTGAATATCGTAGGGTCTCATGTTCGCTTATTTTCTTGCTTTCTTGGTGATTAGTGGGCACTTTTCTTGGTTCTCATGTCTTGATATGGCTGATATTTGAATTTGGGTTCTTAGGTCAACTGTCATTTCACATTTTATATTCATCTTTTCATTGATATTTATAGTACTATTTTTTCCTGGCAAAAAAATCAAAAAAAACATAAAACATCTAAAAACCATAAAAAAATCTAAAAACAAAAAAACACCTTAAAATTGAAGGTGGAAGGGGGATGGTGTGGGATGTCTGTGGCTGTAGAAGGGCCAAACCAGGACATTACCGCAACGTGACCGCGGCGTGACCGTGGCGTGACCGCAGCGTGTTGGCCCAGTCCCGCGATATCTGCGGGGCATCGTCTTCCGGCCAACAGAAATGGGAACAGGAGGAGGCTGGAATGATGGTGTAAGGGGGATGGTTGCAGGTGTTGTGGGGATGATGTGGGCTGATTTGAAGGTGGCAGGGGAGGCTGTTGCGGTTTGGAATGTTGGTGGCAGTGGGCTGAAATGAAGGTGGAAGGGGGGTGGTGTGGGCTGGATGTGGCTAGAGCATGTCCAAATCACGACATTACCACAGTGTGACCACAGCGTGACCATGGCGTGACCACGACGTGATTGCGGCGTGACCACGACGTGACCGCGGCGTGACCACGGCGTGACTACGGCGTGACCGCTGTGTGATCGCGACGTGTTGGCCTGGTCCAATGACATCCAGAGGGCAGCATCTTCCGGCCAGGAGTGAAGGAAGCGGGAGGAGTTGGGGAAATTGAATTGCGAAAACCAAAAACATGCTAATATATGGTATTATACAAAAAATTCCAGTCAAATTAACTACATTAATAAAAAACATACTAATATGACTAGAAATAAATCAAACAACATCAATCCAATTTGAGTAAAGTGGAACCAAACCAAATGGTTTTGAAAAAGATAAAACTGAACCAAACTGAAAACAATGTTACCAAACTGGCTCAAACCAATCAAAACTGACTTCAATAAAGCATAAATGAGCATGAAAAAAATGAATCTAATGAAACATACATGATTGGATCTAAAATTATTGTAATTGAACCGAATATCCCCAAATTGAACAAAATGAACCTGTTAAAATTGAAATAAACCAAAAATGAATGAACCCAATAAAAAATAACTTAGAAAACCTAACCTGGACCAAACTGAACCAAGGAGCAGGGCCTTGTGATGAACATTTAGAAGGCCTCATGCCCGCAGGTTGAGAGGATATCCATGTCATGTGGTGCTTCACTGTCCTCAACAAGATCCAAAATGCACTGCAAAAAGATAGGGAACCCAAAAATCACAAAAACCCAAATTAAAATTTATCCAAAGAATAAAAATGGTAGAATCCTTACCTGAATCTGATATTGAAATCACTTCCTTCTATGGTGGTGGGTAGAATCGACCTCATCATAAGTAACCACATGTATGTAAATAATAGGAAAAATAGTGAGATATAACAACTTTAGATTGATATGTGATCAATGTGTCAACTGTACATGATAAATGATACATATCTCCATAATCAAAAATGGACGAATCCTTAGCCAAATCTCTGCCTGGGCTTTGTCCTTTATTTGTTGTCCAACTGCCTTCCAACTTATCGGCTGAACCAAAATGATATTGTTGTGTTTAGCATGTGTTCCCATAAAAATTTTACATTCCGTGCTATTTTTATTAATTATAGCATTGTCCTCATTGTAATCTACTATGATTTGTGTGTTATGATTCCAAACCTCATGCATTTTTGTGCGGCCTCGTCGTCTGGTAGAGGATGGATCTAATCATGAAACCAAAAATAAAAGAAAATAATATATATGAATTTATCATTAATCAGTAAAATTAATGTTTAAACAAATACCAGTAGATGGGGGATCTGCTGACCCCTGATGTGTTGTGTCTGGAGGGGGGGAAGCCTCCATGGTAGGTGAGATATCTACATGAGTACTATGTATAGTAGATGAAAAGTGTACTGATGGAGGAAGAAAACCCGATCGATAACCCTGTACAGATGAGGGTGGATATGGATATGGATATGGCGGTGGGATATATTGGGGCACAGTACCCTGTACAATGAATGGTGGGAATGGAAAATGGGGTATGGGAGTCTGAGAACTACCATACGATGTGGGTGCGGGAAAAAATGGATACAGAAAAGGTGGGTATGGATAATATGGAGGTGGAATAATGGGAGGATGTCCTCCTGGTGTCTCAAGCGGTGTATTAGTGGGTTGACCTATAGAATCAGTACCCCCCGCCACAATATCATCCTCAGTGGAATAATCCTAGCATCTCCTCAATGATGTAGCCTAAAATAACATAGATGATAAAATAAAATGAACGATAACAAGATAAATAATATGAAAGACCATAATATTCAAACATAATTTGTACTTACATTGTTTCCAGGAGGAGACCTACGTTGTTCACTTCTCGTTATTCTTTTACTCCTTCTAGTATCATGATAATCCGACATTTTGACCTGGAAATGTAAAATAATATTCTAAAATAAACAGAAATAATGAAAAAATTAAATAATAATTTTATCATAAAACAATGAGATACTTTTCTATGTGTGATATTTATATTGATAAAATATAAAGACTTTTCTATCTCCAGGATTTACAAGAGAAGTGGTTAAACATAAATTGGTGAGGCTATTAAAAGTTTTATATTCAATAATGGTATAAAATATACATGTTATTTTGATATCATGCATGAAAGTTAAGAAAAACCCATAAAATATTGCGATAATATCATGTAAATACTTACAAATGTGCCAACTCTATGTGGGGTCTGTGACAATTTCTAGTTCACAATCTATTCTAACAATTGCATCATACATATCATCAAATGAAACATTCGAATAAATACTGACAGGTTCATCCACAACGTTATTTTCATCCATTCCTTCTTCAAAAATATGTCTTTGAATAACATCAACAATAACACTAAATTGTGGTTGTAACAGGTCACTTCTATAAAACACCTGTTTATCTTGTGATGCAAGAATATAAGGTTCATTGGTATGAAGATGGAGGTTCATATCAATCACTCTAAATCCAAAGTTATCAATATTCATTTCTTGTCATGTCATTGAATCAAACCACTTGCATTTCATCATTGCGACATGACCATGTGCATAGTATTCTAATAAAATGATTCTTTCAAAAAGACCATAATATGATATATTTTTTGATCGAGGCTGCCTGTCCGATGCACTCAGATTACAATCTGTTATGGTACTTATCATGACACCGCCATACTGTATTTCCAATTTTTTTCACAACTATTTATAACAAATTTTAATCCATTCACAACCATTTACTTACAATCACGTACCACATCATTTGGACCAAAGGACAATTCTTTTATTTCATCTGATACTTCAATCATTGGTAGAGTGAAAACCTAAAAGATACCAACATAGAATATTAAATATAGACACGTGATTATATTATGAGAAGAAGAAAAAGAAATCTATTACCTTTGACTTTAATTAGGCAGCAAATTCTTTGTTGTGCAACAGTTCCTTCCTCTTAATAGATTGAGTGTGATGTGTCTTTTTTATAATTTCTAAATGTTCTCTACATATATGGAAGCATTAATATGTCAGAAGATGTAAATAAATCACACAATGGAAAAAATACATATTTATTAGTTTACTTACTTGATATAATCATCAAGTACACCACAGTTTAATAATACTATGCGATGTGCCATTTCCTACTCTTCCCTACTTAAAGTAAACCACGGTGTTGTTGATGGCCATGCTTCGCCTGTAGTAGCTATCGCAAGTGCGTCTATAGCACCTTTCGCAGACCACTAGGTCTACTCCGGGGGTCTGTTCCTTTTCCATCGACACATCTATCCTCCATGGGGTTCTACCTACCTAATAAGTTATTTAAAACTCTTTATCATTAACATGGAGGTTTTTCCACATAGAACGCAGAGAGGTGGAGGGCTTAGGTCTTTTTCATATGTGCCTTCACCCTTCATGTTAATGGTTTTGAAAATGTGGGATGGAAGGTTTGGGAATCAAACAACAGTCTAATCCCGATGAAACTTCAAAGATAGAAATATACCCTCCCATAAGAACATGTTACCCACAGATCAATCTTTTCGGGGGTTAATATGCATTCATCGTTTTAGAAATAGAAATGGGTAATTTTAAATTTCAATAAGTAAATCCAAACCTGGGATAGATTCATTAGTTCAGATGAGCGATGTCACACACCTTCATTCTCTGTTCTTGATCTCCCGCCCACGTTGCTACAATCCTTTGATGAGTGGTAGGAGAATGCGTTCGTTATTCGTCGGTCCCATTCTTCTAGGTGTGTTGATGTCACTTTCAATTCACTAGATATATTCATTGGATATAATAACCTCACCGTTCACCATATAAATTCTAGCAAGGATTATCCAACCAATTATATAATTAAAAGTGAAACGTGTTTCAGAGTTTCTGTTATGATGTGCCATCACATCATTACAATTTTTTATTAATGAAACAATGTATCTATTACACTTCAATTAATGAGTCGTTGGGAAGATCATTTAAGATCCTAATTAATTCTATTTATTTTAGTGCAACTTTTCATCACCTCGTTACCCCCAACATAGGGCTGACGTTCCACAGCTCAACAGTGAAGAGAAACAAATAAAATGAAATTTTATGTTATTTTATTTTTCTACTGAAAATTCTAAAAACTATCTTTTCCAATCAAACCTCATTGGTCAAATTTAGGTTCTTTTGAGGAAAATGTAATCATCCTTATTACAAATACTCTCTTGTATTTTTGATCCCAGTACCATTTAGAATGTGTCTATAACCGCACACACACACCATTTTAATTCGCATTAAAAGTTAAAAAACTATCTTTCACCATTGAGTAGCACTGGTTGAGTTCAAGGTCTTCCTGAGGGAAAAACACCCACATGGGATCAACACTATACTCAGATTTTGAATATGAGTAACCATTTAGGAGTTATATGGTTTTGATAATAAAATAATTGTTACATAGTTATTTTATTTATGGACAAAAATGATTTTCTACTATTGACTTGAGTCGGCCCATGTTAGGATCTCCCTAAGGGAAACATACCCTCACGAACTCAAAGGTGGTCTCAAAATTTATATCCAATTCACCATTTGTGATTTATAAGGATTCCAAAAATAAAATAATTTTTTTAAATATTTAATTTACTGTTATTCCATTTTTTGGATTTCATATTGGGTGCTCGTGCTGAATAAAAATAATTCGTGCCTACAGAAAACCCACTATCCATAATGGAATAGTGCACTCATATTTTTTATATGGTAACTCATTTAATAATTATTCCACTATTTCTTGAAAACTACTAAATCAATCAATTTAAATAATAACTTTTTTTATAGATCATTCCTAGCACTTCGGGCCCTGAAATCACATTCCATATCTAAGATTGGTATTAAAATAATGATATATAATTTTTTAAAAAAATCATGGAATAATGGGTGATTACATTACTCCCCATTTAGGGATTTACATCCTCGTAAGGAAAAACTAGGTGTAATCAAACAAATGGGGGTACATAACACAATTATGATCCACCTGATCTCATGTGTTATCCTAGGGATTCACATTCTACCAATGAACAAACACTATAGGAATCACCCATCCATGAAGGGTCCTCCAATGCCGATCCACCATCTCCATTCGGTACTTTTTAAATGTCACCCCTCATCAATTTCTAGCTCTATGTGGTCAATGATGTAAGAAGGGTTATGAACATATCTCATTTGGTAGAATACGTAGAATACATCCTATTATATATCCTACAATGGTGGTTGATCAAAGTGGTATGCCCCATGTCCCACTGTATGTAGTATTGAGAAAGGTTTGATAAACATCAGAGATAACTTTCTACCCCAGCAAAATATATATCTCCCTTGTCGTGGAGAGATCCCTAGGAATATATAGACCCTCTATTATGACTACTAGGGTCTCTATTTACTATCAACAAAAGATTTCTATCTTCTCCGTGAATTGTTTATCAACTCTCAAATGACCTGAACCATATCAATTGTAGTATATACCTTCTCTCGACCCATGTGTGATGACTCATCAGGGTCTATCTAGAATAATAGTGACCTATGATGTTATTCGTACAATGCCTCGAATAGTTCCATATAGATGGAGGAGATATAGATATTGTTGTTTGCATACTCCGCTAGTGTTAGGTGGTCCTCGTAACTGTGACCAGTACCAAGAACGCAAGCACATGGCATTACCTCAAAGGTCTATATGGTCCGCTCTGTCTGAAAATTCTTCTATGGGTGAAATTTTATGTTTAAGTGAATATGATTCCCTAACACCTTCTGTAATCCCTTCCACAACCAGGATGTAAAGAATGTATCACAATCTTAGAATATCATAAATGGGACTCTTTTGATTCGAACTATCTCCTTCACATAGAAGTGTCCTTATCTATCTACAAAACCCTTCTCTCAAATTGGTAGGAAGTGGGACAAATTGGTGATTCAGACAATGATAACTGAGATGGTATTGTGGAAGCTAGATGTATGTGGTATTCCTATCACAATGTCCATCGATATCCCATACCACAGTAACATAGATACCTCATGGGGTTGTGTCAAAGCTGTGGGAACCAGGTTCTCAGCCTTCACCTGTTGACAGGTGAGGCATCTCGAGAAAAACAATGTTACCTCCATCGTCCTTCTTAATCACTAGTACTGACATCCACAATCATGGTACATATATTTCAAAACTTGATTTACTACAAAAGTGGATGTATTGAACTCCCCCAACCACTCCTCCCACAATGCCACAAGTACTAGGGTGTGTCCTCTAATAAGGATGATGTGCCCCCTTCCCCCTTAGAATATCCAATAGGTTCATGCGCAATAGAAATCTAGGCATCTGTAGTCTCGTACATGGTATCCCTAAGTTTCTTCTCTCTAAATCACAGTAAGAGTGGAGGGGAAACTACAATCGAATGAATATAATATGCCCTAAATATATCCTCATAGGGCATTTTATGTGAGGCTAACTGTTCTGAGGCCTCATTCAGTAGATTTGATCAAGATCTTCCAAGGAGAGAATCTTCCACCACATCCCCCTTCCCAGGAGTATAGACAATATCGATGTCATAGTCCTGGAGAAACATTTTCCAATGTTTCTATCTCATATTTAGATCCCATTGAACAAATATAATCCTGATGCTCTTTTGGTAAGAGTATATGATGAATTTTTGTCCCGTAAGGTTGTGTCTCCACATCTTCTGTGCGAAGACTACCACATCAAACTGATGGTCATGAGTCTCATAATTTTTCTCTTGAAATACGAATTGTCATAAGTCATATGAAATTACAGCTTCAACTACATTAGTTAACAACCAAGCTTGGTTCTTGATAAATCATGGTACACCATGTAGTCAGTACCCTCCTCTAGAAACCTCAAGATAGGAGCACCTGTCAAGATCTATCTTAGCTATTGGATGCTTTACAGGCATCTTTCTTCCCACCCAAAGGGTTTTCAATTCTCTATAAATTCCATTTTTGGGGTTTCCACACTGATGAAGTCGGGTACAAACACTAGATATTACCCATCCAACCCAAGGAAACTCATCACAACTGTAACACACTTGGGTGGTTCCTAAGAAAGAACTACCTCGATCATCACTGTTCTCCCACAACTCAAGCCTCTGAGAGGACATGTAAACGAAAAAGGAACATTCGTATCCATATCTCACACTTCCAGAGACTTCATTAAAGATAGTGCTCTCAGGGTGTGTCCAAAACCATCCTTAAGTGTATTGCGTGCTCCTCCTCGGACGCTGAATAAACAAAGATTCCATCATTGAGGACCACTACAAACCAGTCAATGTACGACTGGAAGTTCATGTTATTGAGTCCCATGAAAACTGTTGGGTTATTCATGATGAAAAATGACATCACTAATACATGTGGTGGCCATAGAGATATCTGAATGACTTCATCATGATTTCCTCGTCTTGTACTCAATGATTGTGATAGCCTGATATTAGGTCTATCCTCAAGGACCATCTCTCTCCCTTTAGTTAATCAATGTGGTCATCAATCATAGGTTTATTATACTCATTCCTCATGGTCACCTAGTTCAGGCATAGGATGTCCACAAAAAACATTAAGCTTCTGTCTTCCTTCTTGTAAAACAACATTGGGGTATCCTATAGTTAAACAATGGTCCATAATACCCCCATTTATCTAAAAATCCTCAATGTTTTCCCTCATCTATTGAAGCTATGCAGGAGCCATTCGATATGAAGGTGTAGATATCAGTTCCATCTCAAGATATAGATCAATGAAAAAAAGTTTACCTCTTGGTGAGGGAGTACTCTTTAAACATCCCCAGGAAAGACAACCTTGTAATCATCCACCATTTTTGGAATTGAAAACTAAAAATATTTACTACAGTGTAGGTATGGATTACTGCATTATGCTACCCCCTTCCCCTATCCTCAGGATCTCTGAGCCTGGAAGGAAACATATTTGGGTGGTGGTTTTAACATGTCAAATTGTATACCACCTCATACAACTATCGCTGATCCTTTTCCATGTATACCACCCTATAGAAGGCGCGCAGATAGAACTACCATCAAGTCAAGTGGTGTCGTCACTATACGCAAGACTCATGTCATAGCCTTCATCCAATCCTCAATGACCTGATGATCTATCTCTCCCTAGATCCTGGGAGGTCCCTCTCACTGGAAATAATTTAAATAACTGATCTTACATGCGTCCACCGCTGATAGCACAAATAGTTAGTGCTTTCCAATGGGTGGTGGTATCTCTTGGAAAGTGCCCGAATGTTCCATCTCGATAATCGATCCATGTACTGAAGCCTCATCACTATGTGTACCATCCTCATGATCACACACTGGAATCCTATATCACAGTCTGCATTTAGGCATCCTTAAATAGAGTCAAGATGAACCACGATCAATTTATTATACTTTATGATTTGAATGTAACTCAAAAATATCAGGGGAAAAACACAAAGATGGATGAATCCTATTTTTTCAGGTACTGTGCCCAAAAACAAAAATCTGGGTCTATCGGTATGGATACATTGGCCACTGCATCAATACAAGACTCTCTGGCCAGAACGCCAAACTCAAAACACTTAACAATATTTCCCCATCAAAATTTGAAGACTCTTAGTTCTTATATTAGAACCAATCACATTTGACACCACTTTTATTCAAACCATCTCTCGGGGCCCATGCTGTGACCACCCCAAGCCCTCCTTGCATGGGCCAGTGGCTGATGACTAGCACCAAAAAGATATATCCAAAAAATGGAAGGCATTTTCCTTTAAACGTGCACACACACACAATGATATAACTATATAAATTAAACCAAAAGTAAAAAAATGTTATTCGTACAACTACAGAGAGTACAAGAAAAACTGAAAGTAAAAATGGGCTAGAATAGAAGCCTAAATACTCAAAGAATGTACAAATGCCATAGTTTCCGGCTCAAGACCCCACATAGAGGATATATTCATGGTATATTCCTATAGTAGTATATGTATGACCGTACACCCCATCTCACTATAAAACACCTTTTCTTGGACCCCCATGGTCTCTTTTGAAGCATCTGTTCGTCCCGCCTCACTGAGAACCACTTGGTCCCGGACAGCTAAGGTCCCCGTCGAAGCATCCATCACCTGCATGAGATACGACATGTGTGGGAAAATCTCTTACATGGGTGATTAATACAATACTAAGTTGGTACACCAAACCAAAAAATGGAAGAACCAAAAGTAATACACAAATCACACCAAAAAGAAAGATCATTATGAAAGATATGTCACACAGGTATAATCATGAGTATAGAATGAAAGTCCATCAGCTCTAACACTAAATGAATTTGACTTCTAGGATACTCATCCCAGATGAGTTCCATTTGTATACATGGTCACACAAGCCGCTGTCAACTGTGGGACATTCGGGTTATAGAGAG
The DNA here is from genome assembly GCA_963277665.1 of Viscum album. Classification (NCBI taxonomy): domain Eukaryota; kingdom Viridiplantae; phylum Streptophyta; class Magnoliopsida; order Santalales; family Viscaceae; genus Viscum; species Viscum album. The sequence continues at coordinate 1,885,013,934 of OY728136.1, forward strand.
TTACTTCTCACCATGGACATCATACTGAGGTATTCATCCCTGAAGTGTTCTGTGGTTATTCAGGGTCACACAGAGCTTATCCCCAACTTGGGCCTACTAGGTCACATTGAGCTACTTCCCAATTATCCATTGTAGATAATCCATATAGGGTTAGATGAATTAGATCAACACATGGTCACTTGTCAGCAGTATTCAGGTCTTAGTCATCCACAAGATTCCTACATGCAGTGAGTTTGATTCCAGGAGAGAGTGCTCCTAAATCCATTCTTCACATTTAAATTTCCATGAAAACTTATTTATATAATGTCAAAAGAACCGACTATTCCCAAGTGTTCCAATTCAAAAAATGACATTATAATCAAACAACTGGTCTGACTGATATTGGTGTTTTTGTAAACAGGTGATGGTTCTATCCAGGCCTGGTCCGACTCGGTCAGACAAACCCGACCAACCTAGCCCGGGGGCCCCACATCCCCCGGGCAAGTTCCTCTAATATGATCCTATCCAATTAGGGGATAAACCAGCCCTACCCCTCATGACTACTAGTCTATTATCATTGAAAAATGCTGGACCCGGCCCAATTCGACTAGTGGTCTAGTCTGTCGGGTCGCCCAAGTACCTAGTTCCATCTAGCTAGGCCCACAACAGTTGGGATAGTTCATTCCTAGCCTGGTTCCCCCCATGGCCCAGCTTTAGACCACTGTCCCGGCCCATAGAAGCAAGCCATATTTACCATCCCAGGTCATGTAGTGTCCCCGTGTTCGCACCCCAGTCCGGCCCGCCCAGCAGGATGACCTTCTCTAGCCCTAATTCCATGTAGAATCGAATACATGTGAGCCATGGTCGACTAAGCCATCCATGATTTTGGACCCTCATATGGTCACTAGAGAACATGACAGGGGGTCTCCATATCCCACACAGCATGAGCTTCCCACTCAATATAGCTGGATGGCCACATCCTTATCCACCAGCCCCCCGACCACTACCGGCGGCTCATACCATAACATTGTGGCCAGAGTCGACCAGATCAGCTCCATCGACGCACTGTCTTTGTTTGTCACCAAGGTAAACTGTCAGCAAAAATTGTCCACTACTCATGCCATCTACTCCTCCACAATCCATGGGGTGTCATCTTCTCTACCATGTCCTTGAAAACTCCATTCCTTCAACTTGGAGGTTCGGCTCCAAATAACACACCATAATACACAATGATAAAGGGGTTTGTGACTTGATTGTGTCCAGATGCACCATCTAAATTATATGTTTTAAAAACCTGGGAGATATGTTTTTTGATTCAAAGAATTGTATAATCTCCATGAAAACCCCGAGATAGAATAATACCATCTCACATGAACAAGATACCTGTGGATCAACCTGTTCAAGGGATGATCCATGTTCATTGTTTTAGAAAGAAGAACATGGAATTTAAAACATCATAAAGTAAAATTCTACCCAGTATATATTTTTTGTTGGGGATGAGCGGCCCCATGCAGCTTCGTTATCCAATATTGATCCACCACTCACATTACTAACAATTCCCCGAATGGTGGGAGGAGAACAATCCTGTCATTTTTTGGTCATGTTCTTTGAGGTGAATCAATGTCGCTAGAGATTCTCCCACATTCTACATTAGAGACAATTACTTCACTTGAAATCAAATATATTCTATCTCTAGTTATTCAACATGTTTTCTCAGTAAAAGATAAATGCATCACAATGTTTCTTGTTACGCGACATCGTCAAGTCATTACACTGTTTTGTTAATGAAATTACATTATTGTTATTCTTCAATTAACTAGTCATTACACTACAAATGTATGATACTCATTAATGAGATTTATATAATTTGAATCACATAAAATCATAACTATCATTTTAGTGGTTACATTATAAAAATCAATGGTGGTGAAAAAAATAACATTTTATTTTATTTTATATTTCATCTAAAAATTTTAAAAATTATATTTTTCGTTCAACCCTCACCGGTAAATGTTATGTCCTTTCTAGAAAAATCTCATCGTTTGGAGTTCAATTGTGCCTTTAAATTTTTTATGTGAACACTGGTTTAAAAGTATCCAAAATAGCGCACACATGCCATTTTAATTTGCATAAAAAGGATCAAAGACTAAATTTCACTCACAACCTGTGACGGCAGAGGTTAACCATCACAAAATGGAACCACGCCCACATGAGCTCAATGGTACTGTCATTTTTCTAAATTATGTTACTGATTAAGAGTTAGTGATATTTTACAAAAATTAGATGTTACCTAATTATATTATTTATGACCATAAATGAATTTCCACTATTAACCCGTGCCAGAAAATGTTAGGCTCTAAATAAGGATCTTAGACCAGCCCTGATCTCAACTGTGTTCTCAGATTAATAAACCAAGTCACCGTTCAAGAATTATAATGACTCAAAAAATAAAATATATATTTTTTTAAATATTTTTTTTCTATTATTCCAATTTTGGGTTTTGTCACTGGAGGCGCACACTAACTAATTTTAAGTCGCTACTAGGGTATACCTGCCATCCTGAATGCAACAATGCCCTATGATTTCTGATATGGGAATCTTTTTTAGATTTATTCAACTTTTTCTGCAAAACTGCTCACACATGATATTTAAAGCATTATAATTTTCGGTGGATCATTTCAGGCACTCGGAGATGCGGAATCACACGACGTCTCAGCCCATAGCCTCAAATTAATCCCATATAATTAAAAAAAATCATCAAGCTCTAAGGCATTACATTTCATCATTTTTTCCTTACTAAAACAAAAATGGTTAGTCTGAGAATCAATCATCGTAGTGAGTAATCTGGTAATCATGAAGAATCATTTTTATGACATGTAAATCTTTGAACCATATTTTTAGTATTTGAATAGGTAGGACTATCCTACATTATTAATGGTTATTATCTATTTAAAACATTTACAATGGATCATAATGAAAATTTTAATTAACCCATGAATATCCCTTGGGAGTTTTTTGCCACATTTCTAGTCATAGACCCACTCATCATACATAAGTGATAATTAATTTAAAAATAAATCCACCCATTAAGAGTTATTTATCCTAGGTGAATCCATTCCACATCCTATTACATGCATCTATACATTATTTTATTTTATAGGAAAACAACATTCCTTTCATTACCCCAACATAGAATATTCCTCTAAAAATAGGCTTATCCTAATGATTCTAAGTAAAATTTTATCATTCTAGTTTCAAAATATAATTTATAATATATCTAATACCAATTATATTCACACAGAAATATCAAAAATAGATATTACATCTTTTTAGATTAATATTCATTTTATTATAAGACAATTCATTAAATAATCATAATTGTTTAGTGACATTGGAAAATTTTATACATAAATAACTAATGCATAAAATAACTACATCATAATATACTTAATTATTGACAAAATTCATATTTCTTATACTTTTCTCAATTCAATACATTATTTATATCCTATGGAAATGGAAACATAATTTAGGGTTATATCAAATGCTTAATTTTGGTAAAAAAGTGTGACACTAATGATAACCTAAGAATAACATGAATATAAGTGTATTAAAATGTATCAACGCCAACCCAAATAGTCATTAATTAGTTTATATATTATAAAATTGTCATAAGACATAATGAATCACATCCAAAATTAATGAATAGTTTAGTAGTCTTGGAAATGATGTTACATACTTGAAATTAACATTAAATATAAAAACATAATATACACAATTAGTTTTATTTCAGAATCAAATTATTCAAATTATAGTATCCATTCATATCAATAAAAAACACAATGATAAATCCTAAGGAAAATAATACATCAGAATAGGTTAGGCTGGGATGCTTAGTAACGGTAAACGTACAGTGTATGCAAAGAAGAAATAATGAATAATAAATATGGAAAGGTAAATATATTAAACTAATTGAATTAAAAAATAACATGATCACACTATTTTATAAATGATTCATGATAAAAAAATCCTTACAAATAATTACATGGTCATGAAACATAACCATGAATATCCAAAGTAATCAAATAATATAATGAAATATGAATAACTAAATTTATAAAGACGAAATTAATAATTATGGACATCTAAAACATACCTTTGGGGTCTTCTTCCATGAAACATAATATCATCCTGGCCTTATTTAAAGTTATATTTTTAAATGGTTAAGGACTCATCCAAAACCCAATATATTTTTTGTCATCAAACCTACTAATGAATTGAGAGGATATAGAAATCCTCGCTTAGTACATACTCAATCTTAATGCATTTATAATATGAAAGTGGGTAAACATAAACATCATAAACAATTATATTTCAAATTAAAATATAAAATTTTAATATTTACCACAATCAATATTGATAATAATGCACTACCAAGATTAAAATGGTTAATGGGAATTAAATCATTTATCTAAAATTAAATTGATCATAACCCATATGAAAAAATAATAAGGATGGTATCGTTAAAACATATCCCCATAGGATTATAATTATAAAACATTATTAATTTCATTCCTGAAAATATATTCCATAAAATAATCTTTAAAATAAATTTGAGGAAAATTACCTTGGAATTTTAAAAATCACCTTTTAAAACAAAACATTTAAAAAAATATTTTGTACATATTTTCATTGAAAAATAACTTTTAAACCTTGTAAAACAATTTTTTAAACATTAATAGTTTGTTATGGTAGAAATTATATTCATTCCATAGATGTTAAAATAATGATTCCACTCATGTTTTATGTAAAATTCAAACATGTATTGTTTTTAAAATGATATGAATATTCCGTTAAAAACATTATCTAAAATGTAAAAATCGGTAAAAATTTCATAACCGAATAATTTTTAAAATGTTAAAAAAAATATTTTTTAAAAAACAGGGGTTTTTTTATGAAAAATTAATTCTAACTAAAATGTGAAATAAAGTATGATTTTTAAAAACATTTTATTAATCATTTTAAGTACCAATTTCAGGGACAATACTATTATTACTTTAAAATTTTCATTAATAACTATTATAGAATAAAATATATAATTCTAGTATAATAAAATAAAAAAAAAATCTATTTGAAATATTTATAAAAACACATTCCTGAATAATGATGAGATTATAAAATAAAATCTCACTACTTTGTTAAATGTATCACTTGTCCCTTAAATGAAATAAAAAAATGATATATTGAATAACATGAATATAAAATATTTATTAAATAACATAACAACATAGAATTATATACATGTGAAAAATAATTAATTGGTGGTTATGGTGCATGTCTCATAATAGTAAATTATATGTGAGAAACCCTTACCCTTTGTTCAACATAGCATGTACATTCTTTAACATTTAGAATGATGAAAATATGTTAATTACTAATTTTTTTATAAAATTTTTAATATATATTATTAATTTCTTCTAACCGATTACCATGTAATATATTATTATATAAATTATTATGTTTTCATTGGATGTTTCGAAATTATTAGGATTATGTGTCAAACAAGAATTTTGTAGGTTGACTATAGTCAATTTTGACATTATTTGATTGTAAATGGATTAATAATCATGAAATAATTATAATAATAATGCATAAATTATAAATTTAATAACTATCATGAAATATGTTTTTGAAAAATGAAGTATATTATGATCATGGATATAGTATTCTATATGTATACATGAGTAATGTTTTCATTTTTCAATTGTTATTACAAAATGGCGGGAAGTAATATTCTTACTATACATAATGATAATAATAAAAGAAATTTCATATTAGTTAATTTAATAATATTATATATATAATCTATGTGGGATGGTCAAGAATAAATAGTAACATTTTTTTGTGAGGGTGGTTTTCCACTCGCACAAGAACGATGTTTTCATCTCAATGTTACTCAGAACATAAAAAATAATTTGATATTATATATTTTAAGAATAAAAAATAAATCATTTTTATAATAATTATATCATATATATATAATATATTCTTCAAAATTTTCCTTATTTCCATTCAGGTTAGTCATTAGTAAAAAAATCACTTCACTTCATATGGGGGTAGTCTGTCGTACACTAGAGCGAGGTTATCGTGCCACCTACTGAATGGAATCTAAAATTGAATATATGATATAATTACTCAAGAGTTATAAATATTTGATAGATATCATATATAAACTTTATATATATTATCACATCTATATGGGGGAAATGGTAATGAAAAAATTAAATATAATGATTCATGAGGTGGTATTCAGCCGTGTATATGAGTTTTTCTTTCATAACCGATTTGATGTAGAATGTATAGTTTTTATAAAAATAAAAATAAATCAAAAACAATAATATTTTGGAGATTATAATTTTTTATTTAACTATCATATATGAATAATATTTTAAGTTGCGTGATGATGAAATTTGAGAAAAACACATAGTTATGAATTTTTCCTCTTCCGAGATCATAGTTTTAGGATTATGACTAAAGTATTCTTATAAGGCATTTCATAACTACTCAATGATTCTATAATTATGGTATTACATTATTGAAGTTATTTGTGAAGTTCATATATGGTCAAAAATGGTTTTTATAGTGTGAATAATAGATTAGAGAGGTGGCCTTTTATAAGTGAGGTGAGTGGTATAGTTGTAATTTTCTAAAAGAAAAAGGTGTTCATATTTTTTTCACTTTATAAAAGTGTCCAAAATAGTTTATTATAAATTATATGAAATTATAAGGTAGATTAATGTCCATTATATTTAATTATTGATGTTTTTAGGTCATTTTCACTACTGTATTTTTAGTTTAACCCCTTATTAAATAAGTTTTTACCCTAATAGTTGTAAATGATTTATTATTTTTTTTCTATTCATTATGGTAAGAAAATAAAATAATGTTTTTATATAATTAGAATTATTATGAGTCCAAATATGGAATCAATTTTTATATATTCATTTCATAGAATTTTTAAATTTTAATTTGATGTCAATCCCTCAGACTTTAGGAAAACATTGGTTCCCAAAGGGATAATGTTCAAATATTTTTATTGATTTTATATCAAAATTTATTTGAAAATGATTTAAATAACCTAAATATTATTAATATATATTTAATTTAAATAATATTTCATAAAAAAATTTAAATTATTATATCACAAAAAATAATTTAAATAAAATTGAATTTTTCAATTTAAATTCATCATTTTTCATTGTTCCAAAAAATTTACTTCTTAAAAAACACCCAAAAATTGAACATATGATAATTTTTATTTTATGGTTTTTAAAATGAAATTAATTTTTTCAAATAAATTTTAATTTTAATTTTTTAAAAAAATAATTGTTTTTGTGTGCCTAAAGCATGAGTAAACTGTCTTTTATATAAAATATAGTTTTTAAGGATACATTTCATTTTCATTAAAATTGATATAATTTTATCAATAATAAATTAATCAAAATATTATAAATTTTATTCAACTTTAAACTATATAATATTAATAATTTTAGTTAGTATTATTGTTACTCTATAGAGAAATGGAAGGGATATAAAGGTAAATGTTTTATAATAATATTTTAAGATAGTATCATATTTCATTCAAAACATGTGTTGTGTTCATTGAAAGAAATCCATGAAATTTAATTTATATAATTATAAATACATTATTAATTATATCTTTGTTATATTATATTATATTATTTCACTTTTTCATTATAAATACATTGAATTTTATGTTCATATTTTTAATTCTCTGGGTGTTTCACTCTACCCCATTATATTTCTCGTGTCATCACTATTTAATCTTGATATAAGTAATCGAGTGTTTTTAAATTGAAAATATTATTTGAGAAATCCCACATTGTGAAAATTGTTTTAATACATCATAAAGATAACACAGAAAAGGATGTATAATATTTATAAAGAATAACACAAAGCTAGGTTTCTCAGTTTGATGGCATTGGTGGACTATTAAGGTGTGGTAATGGTAGAAAATATAAAATAATTATGTAGAATGATAGAGGTCATTGATAAAATGAATGTAAATGATCAACATAAAGTTATCTAAATCCAATACATAAATCAATGATGATTTAAAAGACAATATAATTCATTACATATAAATGAAATATGATAAATAAAAAATAAAATCATATTCATAATATTGAGGAATCACTTTACTATAGGAAATATACATACTTGATATGTTTATATTTCATATGAAAAATTTCATCCTTGGGATCTAATTTAATTATTTCCTAAATCATCTATTAATACATGAAATTAATATCAATGATTAATTTTTAGTCAGGAACAATGAAAATTATTATTTTAATTATAATATGATCCATAAATAGGACAGTTATATCTATATATTTATAAATATTCTCCAATGGAAATATGGTTAGGACAATTTATTCAATATAATAGGTTAATCTACTAACCATAACACTAAAAACACATGTTCAACATTCATATTTATATATCAAACTGTTTAACTAAAAATGATGAAATATTAATTAGAACATCACTTTTTCTAATTGGTGGCCCTAAAAACATATCGTCTATTGGTTATGGGATTTATCCCTATAGGCCTGATAGATGAGATAGGTTGTTACCCAACATATATGTTTTACATTTTCTAAAACTATATCAATATAATTATTTGAATGTTACCAAATTTTAATAAACCATAATTTTTCCAACATAAAAGAAGGGATAAACCATAATTTTCCAATACCATCATAAATACATCATTATCATTATTTTATCAACATCATAAAATTGATATGTGTTATCATTCCTCAATCAATTATTTTTTAAACAGGTTCAATTATTCACTAAATCAATTTTCTTTGATATAGCTTCCATTCATTATATTACCTCAAATAATTTAAAATTGTACAATAATATAATCCAAATAAGTTTCATGGTTCTAAAAATAATAATTTTATTAATAAAGTAATTTTACAAATTTTTCATACATCCTAATACACAAGCACATTAATAATACCACATCAGTTTTATTTGTATAATAACAGTGACATTGATCCCTTATCTTATTCTAATGTATATTTTCTTGATGTATTATGATTTTAGTTTCCTAGTTCCATGTATTCAAAATGTTTAAGAATTTCATATTTATAGATTTATGCATACCATTTCAGTAATTGGAACACAGCCCTTTTATCCACAGTTGATGAATAATCCTTATCCTTTAAATTCTGTACTAAGGTGTTTCCTTCCACATGCATCACATGTTGGAAATTTATTATTTCTCTTTGTACCTATATCCATTACTTTATCTTAATTCTATTTCTTCTCCAAATTCTATATGAATTTGTATGACAAGGGTAATTAGTTCTCATTCCCAGCAACACATGATATTATATACTTACATTATTATAATATTTTTAGAGTTTTTACATTCAATGTATTTGATTATAAACATCTGATAAATAGTAAATATTTCTTTGTATTATATTTGTAGTTTCTATCATACATAGTTATCCATCAAATCATATATTGATATATACAATCATTTCCTATACTTTTTTTTCTTAGGCTTAAGATCATTCATTTCATATATTTTGCATTCCCATTAGGAAAAAACATTTCCATGAAAATTACTATGGAATTCATCCATTCAATAGATTCTATTTATTCCTCATCATTAGTGGTTTTAATCAATGAACACCAATGATACAAATCTCTAAAGAAATAATAAAATACCATGAAAATATTCTCTCTTCAACTACTTCCTAGGGTGAAAATTATCTTCTATAATGAACAAATCTATTCATTAAATAAAATTTGATTTCTGGTTCTATTTAATGGTGAATATTATTGACTCATGATGTGGTCTTTCATTGTAACACCATGTGGTGGATTAGAAATACACTCCCTACAAGAATGATTAATACTATAAACCTGAGCGTTTTTTCAATAACCTTATTATAATTTTATCTGTTATTGATATATCTCTATGTCTAGATTCATTATCTTGCCCATGTGGGAAATACGTACATGGATTATGTGCAATGATAATGTTATGATTCCTTTCATAATGTTCCATTTCTATACAATGGAATTTAATAGATTAGATCATAACAATATAAATAATATATAATAACACCAAAACTAGTGAAATACTAAACATAAATTCCAAAAACAAAATCATAGGTAATATCATAATAAAAAGATGATTTATTTGGGGATTACATTATTATCAAATACTTAATAATGGGTTTTAATGAAAATGGGATTATATTAATCATATCCCCCATTAATATCAAACATGGAGTACATTAATTAATGTTGTATTTTAGTAGGTGATTATTTGGTCAATCCCAATGTACCCTTTTTAGATATATTTCCACATATTACAAATGTTCCAGAATCATGTCCACTTCTATTATCCTGAAAGGGTTGTTTTTTACATAGAAAACACTCAATATTCTCCTTATCAAAACTAAATGATGATCTTATATATTTATCCATAAATTATATCATAGGGTTTTGTCCCATAATCCTTGTTTTCAAAATGTAGTTCCTATGATTTCCACTAAACAACAATAAATACCAAATAAAGAAAACATAATCACAGTTTCCTAGAGATAATGTCCAATTTATTTCATTTTCATTATATAATAGGAACCATGTCCTAAAGGAAATAATAGTTTAATAGGTTTGGTAAAAAATAAAAATACCAAAATTTCTAATTTAATTTGAAAATATAAAATAATAAATTATTTTTCTCAGATAATTTCATTATTTCTTTTAGTGTATCCATGTATATCTATCACAGAATGCTTCCATGTATCCCGAGTAAAGTTAAACATATTTAAGGTGTGATATCAGATTCACAGTATGTAGAACCGTATGATTTTTAAATTGGAAAATAATATTTAATTACATTGAAGACATGAAAACCCATAAATAGAATAGAATATAACATCGTGATATAGTATGATATATTATTTTAAATAAATTAAATATCTTTAACTTCTTTCAATGAAAACAACCCCGATTTTGAATAAAATGCTAAATTATATTTAAATATTAGTATTTAAATATTACCGTCATAACATATTAGGTAAATTGGTGGGTAGAAATAGTTATATCTATATTTAAAAAATTATAATCTTTTACAAATAAGTAAAATAGATTAATGAGATATCTTTTAATTTAAAATTAAATTAAAATAATTTGAAGGAAAACTAATAGTTTTCTAAATAATTTTTTTTAAAACATGGTTTAGTCAACCTTATCTAATATTATTTTAAAATATTTTTTAAAAAATTATGAAAAATTCTATGATAAATAAATTTATTTACAAAATTAAATTTATAAATTTATCAAAGGACTTTTTTTTAATTTTTATGAAAAATATAGTTTTTTAAATTATAGTGATACCTAAATATATTCATTTAATTTAAATAATATATTAAGATATAACATATTATGAATTGATTTTAAAGAATCCTTAGTTCAATATTAAATCAATTAATCAAATTTTGATAATTTTTATAACAATAATATTGAATTTTGATAAAAAAAAATAATTAAAATACTTTGGATATTCTCTCTTTAAAACCCAGATTTCTCATCACATGTACATGACTAATTTTTAATTAAAAATTCCCACATATATTAATAGAATTTTTAATAATTTATTTTATATTTGGAATTATCATAATTAAAAAAATTTAATATGTAAAACATAATATTTTACAAAAATGAGTGTTGGAAACAATAAAAATTAATTACAATGGTTATAGTTCTAAAAGATTTATAGAGGGTTAATCCTAGAGAATAAGGGATAAAAATGACCAACCGAATTGTAAAACACAGATTTTAAGTCCATATTTGACATAATATAAAATAGGATATACTATGGATCCATTTTTATGATTTTTCATGATAAAAACATATTTATGATTTAATCTTTTCAAAACATTACAATTTTGTCACTCACATCACTTATAAAAGTCAATTGCCTTTCCTCCCTTCATAACACCATAAAACAAATTTGGATATGCCAATTCCTATCCAAATAACAAAAAATACTCTCCTTTTATACAATATATCTTATTTTAGGATGAAATTAAACCATGTATGTTTTTTTTCATAAACTAATGAGGATATCGGAAGATAAGATCGCATTCTTCTAAAAGAATATTTATTTTATTTCATCAACCACCCTCTTATATTTTTACTAAATCACGATTATATAATATCCTCAGAAAAATCCATATAAAAAGATGTTGAAATGTGAATTTAATGAACTAAAACTACCTCCACTTATATTAAATGGGTTAGAAAATAATCATTCATGTTTATGGAGGACTACCACCTCACCAACCGCTGTCATTTATTTTTTTCATTATGACCTATCACATTTGGGAGTGATGATATATATAAAGTAAATATATATGGTATTTATTAAATTATTATACCCTTAAATTAATTATATCATATATACAATTTTTAACCTTCCATTCTCTAGTAGATACGGTAATGTCACTCATGTGTATGGAAGACTGCCACCTCATGAAGAAATGTGATTTTTCTTTCACTAATGCTCGACAATGATGATTATGAGGATATATATGGTGATTATATGTGATAAAAATGAAATATTTATGTTATAAATGACATATTTATCATTCTAGAATGTCTACATATCGACGTCTTAATATACTTTTCAATCTATTGAATATGGTAACATCGTTAATATAGGTATGGACTACAACATTTAGGATGAAATGTGACTCTCTTTTCACCAAAAAATATACAGATTAAATGTATCATTATATAGTATCTTATATATGATATTATGATAATTATATAATGAAAATATTCAACATAGCTTATTTCCATAATGATCATTGGAAAATGGAAATGTTAAGTATGCATATGTATGGTGTAACCTCTACATGATTGTAACATACATCATTTTTCAAAAACATATTTATTGTTTCATTTTAAAAATATAATTTATTTATAAATATGATAATTTTCCTTGATTTTTAGGTTATTAGACTATATATTATTCCTAATAATAAGAACATTTCTAAAAATGAAGGAACGACAAAACAAGTGTATTACCACTTGAAAAAACTAAAATAAATAGATATTATTAACTAACAGGTAGTAAAATGTTATCAGATGATAATATATGATAATAAAAACAATATTATGTTAATTTTATATATTAATAAAATTATTATACCCATTTTACATGACATTAAATGATAGTCAACTAAAATAATTAGTGAGGTAAGGGAATCCAAAAATCAATATCCATTTACTAGGTAAAACATCTTCACCACTGATTTTGTCATTCTAATATTATGTGTATAATGAATCTTGATTATATTTTTATGGATTTAAATATTTTTTATTTTGATTTAAAGTTGAAACACATAATTAAATCATTGATTGATTCTCACATAAATGTTAAGTTCATTGTAAAGGTTTATTTCTTAATCTCATTCTATGAAAAAAAATTATTCATTATTTTCAGTTGAAGGAAATTAATAAACTCTTTCTTAAGAAACCTATTTTATTTTATTCACCTATATTAATTCATGGTATTTTCATATATTCAAACTAATTATCAAATATTTGATCTGACATCATGTAGTACCCCCAGTTTCTATTATGTAACAATTTCTTGATTCTTTTAAGGGTTATAAAGTTAAGGGAGACGTATGGGAGAGTCGGGAGAACATTAAATAACGATTTGAGGCAAAAGGGGAAGTCGCACGGGCAGTGCACGATCTGTCTAAACCATGAGTAGTTGGTCTTTGAGGTAGTAGCTTCTACACAGGCAGTGCACAGTTTGTTTAACAGTGCATCCAAACCTTGCGAGTAGGGTGGATGAGGTAGTAGCTAACACACGGTTAGCGCATGGTTTGTCAAATCGTGAGAACTAACCATGCATCCACTTAAACAAGATCCTATAAAGGTGGATCTCATGTGTTTAAGCCTCTATGTTCCTCGTTTAAGCTCTTAAGCGGCCCTAACTCGATATTTTGGTTCTCATAATGTCAAAGAGGGTTCTCCCATCATTCCGGATGTGATCCGAAGGATTCTCTTGATGAATCGAAGCTGTATTCTTGATGTATGTGATCGTTCTTGTTTGGTTTCTTAGATCTACATAGATCTACTTATCCTCATCTCTCTACATCATATATCTACGCCCGTTATGGGTGTATATATGTGTGTGGATGCACAATATGATGACATTTCGTATTGGTTGTGTTAGGAGAAGAGATCTAAGGAGGATCCTTGGTGAATCAGCCCGGTTTTCTTGTACGTTCTTCGTTTTCTAGGGTTTTCGTCAAAACCATTGAGGTAGGAGGCTTCACTCTTGACTCTAATTTCTAGAATTGATTGGCATAGTATCAAATTGGTTTATTTGAATGGATTTTATTGTGAAAATTATTTAATTAATCTTCTTTAGTGATGATTTATGGTTTTGATGAGATTGTGACATCTTGGTGAATTGTTGTGCAATATGATTTGGCTTATTGAATTTAAAGTGTTGATTTTAAATAATGGGTTTGATGAAATTGTAGATGGTTTGATGAAAAGTGTGGTTTCAATAAAAAGGGTGTTTTATTGAAATTATTTGTGATTGAACAGACGTTGATGGAATTGGTTTTCAATAAAAAGGGAGCTTTATTGAAATGGTATGGAATTGAAATGGTTTGGTATTGAAATGGTTTTAATGGAAATAGTTTTCAATAAAAAGGTGTTTTCATTGAAAGGGTGTTTTGGTATGATTGATGGGAATATGTTGTGTGTGTTCATATTGCAAGTACATGGCTTGGTTGAAATATGACATTGTGCTTGGTGCCAAATGTTTAATGGCACTTGGTAACTATATGTACGAATCTTGGTTAAAATATGACCTTGTTCTCGGTGACAATGGTGTAATGGAAAATGGGGAATAATTACCTTGTGACGACTTGGTAGATTGATGAGAGACCACTCATGAGTATGGAACTGTCATAACGATGCAAACATGGTTGGTTGCATGGGATTTTGTGAAAATGATGGTTATGAAAAAAAGGGGCATTTTTGAAATGGTTGGGTATGCCAAAAGGGGGATTTTTGTGAAAATTGTAGTAAAACACGTTTAGTTATTCTTTTGGGAAAATAACTTGTAGGAATTTTTTTCAATTGCTCTTGGAATGCCTTTCGTTATGAATGGTTTTGGAAACATGTTTATATTTAGTTATAAACTGATTGAAAAAATGTTTTTTATAAAATGTTTTGTATAAATGTTTCTATCTCATATATCCTAGTTGTATGAATAGGGAAGTCATTGGGGGAAAACCTAATTAGTTTTATACTCACCCCTGCTTTGGTACTTTGGTGCTTTTGCAGATGTTGTACTCTGGGACACAGGTAAAGGTAAAGAATCTCATTACTAGTGGTTTGTAGTGATGCTCAGGATATGTGGTGGTTATTGGTGCTTGGATCTCGGCGTGGAGTCGTGGAGTGTGTCTTGGATTGTTTTGGGTCTTTTGTTTAGTCTTCCACTTGGTACTCTGATATTGTGTTGGTTATGTATTGGTTATGGAATGGTACAGTTCTTTTTTGGTAATTCATGAGTTTGTTGTTTCATTAACATGCATCATATAGTGGTTGTTAGTGATGTTTTGGTTAGATAATTGGTTTTTATTATAGGGTAAATCATCCCCCAACAAGTATTTGAATCCCTTCGGCATTTATTACAATCCATTGGAATATTGGGGATGTTTCTTAAGGTCTAATAATAACTCATTGAACTCACAATACAATGAGAATTGGCGGGTCATTACAAATTGTAACAGCTTGTTCGATCCTCACCTAACAAGTAGTCATCGATGTTCTTGGTCTTGGAGTTGAAATTCATTATTATTTGTTCCTAGGGTCAAAATCTTAGACATCCGTAGGATTCTCATAACATGAAATGTATAGCATAAAAGGACTTAGCTAACCCGTTTATGCTGAACATCAAGTTACCAGTGTGTTGGGTACATAAGTGTTCTAGATACACTTCTAGAATGTAAGAAATCTCATTGTCTTCGTTTTATCCAATGAGAGGATAATGACATTCATTATAGAGGAATTAATTCCTACTAGGATTTCATATCTCATTGTGATTAATGAGTAAGGATTTTTCGCAATACATGAATTTTTGTAAAATGTTGAAATTGTTTCCAAGTGAATGATTTTGAAAACAAGGTATTTGGTGTATTATGAAAATGGGTTGATTTTCAAAAAGCATGATGAATGTTTTAAAAAGTTTTTGAACATGGAAAATGGTTTTTTTGAAAACAATGTTGGGATAGATGATGTGATAGAATTTGAATGCTAAGCCATCAGCTTCTAGAGAGTGAGATTGAAGGAGGTTGTTATTGCTTTAGAAAATGGCACCTGGTAGGCTTCATCGAATCCAACCCGAAGAGGATGTAGAAAATGTGGTTGCACTAGAACCATGTGTGAACCAAGATCTAGTTCAGATTATTGTATATGATTTTCATGTTGTGGATAAGGGGAACCGGAGGAATGAACTGAAGGACCCCAGAACATCCTGAGAGGGGAGGGGTGAATCAGGGTGACAACTTTTTCTTTTAAGGTGATGGATCTTGTTCCAACGTTGGTAGGGACTTGTTGAACATGTAAGATGAATATGATCAGAAAGAAAACATTCACATGCATATAGAAGACAACACTTTTTACTTGGTTCACCACTAAGGGATACATCCATGGAGCATATGCCAAAAAGTTGTCGGTCATACCTAATTCCACTAATCATCACTAGCTATGGATTACAAAGGTTCGGGCACAGTCACTCTGTCCCAGGCTCACTACCTTTAAAAAGGTTCAAGGATAGCTTACTGCTTCCCACGGGTCACTCCCATTGACTCCCCCTGGCTCACTACTGTTGGTGATGTCCTGCTCAGTTTATAGATGTGAAGATCTCTTCAATAGATAGACATGGAGTACTTTGTCTCCTGTTCAGCATGAGACTTTTCTTGCATCAGATTTCTAATTTGATGCTTTGTTAAATTCCAAATTTTATCCAATGATGAATACCTCTTTTTCCCTTGTCCACTAGGAAAACAACCTTTGTAAAGGGCCTTCGTAATGTACCCTACATCACAAGGCTCCCAATTTGGAAAAGCTCAAACCAGGCTTTGCGGAGTCCCTGCCTTTTCACGAAGCTCAATTGCGAAGCACTCTCGCGACGCACAAGCCTTTGCAATATTTGGCTGTCATGGAGATCCTACCTCTTCGCAAAGCTCACTGAGCCAACGCGAGTCACACGACATTCGCGGAGCTTAGAATAGCCGCCGCGAAACTCCTCTTTCTGGAAGTACACTGCCTCCGTAAGTGACCTTTGCGAACCGAGGGCAAAGGATTTACATTGAGAGCTCTCTGTGTTTCTCTCGCGGGGGTCGACCTGTATTTATAAGTGATTCCACCAACCCTCAACCCTTCCACGCAAAGTCAACGCAATTTCAGCTCAAATCGCGAAGCTCCTATGTTCCCGCTGAAATTCTCTCAAAATCGCGAAGCACTATGGAAATTTTCCATTTAAGGAGCTCGATGTAATCACGGAGTGTTCCGTCATTTCATTTGTGCCTTCGCCGCGAAGCTCCCTCTCAAAGTTCTTCATCGCCAGAATTCTCTTCATCCTCTGCCGTTCGCGAAGCTTTGACGTAATCACGAAAAATCACCGCCTCCATAATTCTAGTCTTCGCGAATTCCAAACAATTAATCCACACTTCCCGAAATTCATACCAGTTCCATATTTTATTATTCTCTTCATAGAAATCCTATTTTCGCGATGCTCAGCATCTTCCAAATTGTGGGCCCCAAAAATTTGGCAAACACTGGGAAACAGAGCCACCTTCAATATTGTTGTCATCTTGAACTGTATGATCTCTTTGCTGCTACATGTTCCGAACATCCATTGAGGATTGAAAAAAAACACAAACCATTCTCCAAATCATGCATAGAAGATCATGGTTACACAAATCTCCCCCTTTGGGTTTGTTGGCAATCAGAAAATAAATTCAATAGATCTCCATCCATGTGAAAACCAAAAATGCAAGAATCAACTCAGCCAACACTCTACTTCTACATGATCAATGATCGGTGTAGAAGATAAGAGAGGAGGATTGAATTGGGTTCCACTATTTTCCTTCACATTCATCTCATCACAAGAGTTTCCTGAATTTATTCCTTTATCTTTTCTCCCCCATTGAAAATAAATCCAAAGACCATTAATTTGTTCAACGTTCAGGTCAAACCATACTCCCCCTAGATAGTATCTCCCCCATAAACCTGCATCATAGCCATAAATAGATAAAAAAAGTTATCACAAACGGGGAGAGGGGTATTTCGTAACCTCCTAATGCACAAGGAGGTGGCTGAACACCGAGGTTCATCCGATGCCTCTCAAACACAGCCGCGAATAGTGCCTTGGTCAGGATATCAGCCACTTGCTCATCAGTTCCCACATGATCCATTCAAATCACCCCTTGTTCAACTTTTTCATTGATAAAGTGATATCTGATATCAATATGTTTCGTACGGGAATGTTGAACATGATTCTTCGTAAGATCAATTGCTCTCTTGTTATCACAGTAAATTACCATTGGTTTCTTTACCTCATCACCAATATCAATTTATTTTTGCCTCATCCATAGTAATTGAGTGCATGCCTTTGTGGCAGAGATATACTCAGCTTCAGCAGTACTATGAGAAGTACATTCTTGTTTCTTGCTAAACCAGCCAACACATTTCTTCCCAATATAGAAAGCTCCACCACTAGTTGACTTTCTATCTACAACATCACCAGCCCAGTCGGAATCAGAAAACACTGATAATTCACTGTCCCTGCCTGCAGGAAAAAATAACCCGAAGTTATGTGTAACATGAATGTACCTCATGATTCTTTTTACTGCCGCCATATGTTCTCCTTTGGATTACTCTGAAATCGGGCCGCAAGGCATGGGGCAAAGATAATATCTGGTCGTGTCTCTATCAGGTACAGCAGGATCCCAATGATCCTCATGTACATGGTGGGATCAACAGAGTCCCCATCCTCATGCTTTCCATGTTTAGTTCCAACTGCAATCGAATTTGACATTGGTTTGGAGTCTTTCATATTAAACTTCTTCAGCAGCTCTCTTGCATATTTTTCCTAAGAAATGAAAGTGTATTGTTTCTTTTGATTCACCTGCAACCCCATGAAATACGTGAACTCCCCAATCATAGACATTTCAAATTATGATTGCATGTGGTTGGCAAATTCGTCCACTGATTTCTGCCTGCTACCACCAAATATGCAATCATCAACGTAGACTAGAACCATGAATTAATCTTTTGGATAATTCTTCACATATAGAATGTGATCAACTCCTCCTATTTTGAATTCCATCTTCTTGATATATGAATCCAGCCGTTAGTACCATGCCCGTGGTGCCTTCTTCAAACCATATAGAGCATTCTTCAGTTTGTAGACCTTTGTTTCATCAGTACCCAAAACAAAGCCCACTGGTTGTTCAACATAGACCTATTCTTTGAGTACACCATTCAAGAATACTGTCTTAAAGTCCATTTGATATACTTTATATCCTATTTGGAGTGCCATGGAAAGGAAAAGCCTGATTGACTCCAGTCTAGCCACTGGAGAAAAGGTTTCTTCAACATCAATGCCTTCAATATGGGAGTATCCTTTACATACAAGTCATGCCTTGTTTATGAAGACACTTCCATGCTCATCAAACTTATTTTTGAAGATCCATTTGGTACCAATAACATTGTGACCTCTGGGTCTCTGTACAAGATCCCATGTCTGATTTTTGTCAATCTGATCTAATTCATCATTCATGGATTTCACCCAAAATTCATCATTTGCAACTTCTTTGAATGAGGATGGCCCTACAACTGATAGAAATGCAGATTGCCTGTTATTCTTCATCCTTATTGTTGATTGGGTGCACTCTTGTCCCCAATTATGTTGGATGGATCAATCTCAGCTCTTTGATTTCTACTGCGAGGTTTAGTAATATTTTCTTCACCCATAGTTTCTTCTTCAGTTTCTTCTTCTGAGTCAACATTATGATGTGACTGCTATGTGTTTTGTATAGCTTCCTCTATTTCTGCATTTTTATTTTCTTCACGTTCACATTCTTCCTGACTTTCTATCACATCAGCATATGACATCCTTCAAGCATTTGTGATTTTCTCTTCAATTATCTTAACATCACTAATTTCCACAATACTTCAAAATGCTTGTTGATATATTTGTAGGCTTTTCTGTTCATTGAGTAACCGAGGAAAATTCCTTCATCTGCATTGTCGCCATATTTCCTTTGATTTCCTTCTCTATTCATGATGAAGCATTTACTTCCAAAGAAATGAAAGTATTTTAGAGAAGGCTTCCGTCCATTCCCCAATTCATATGGTGTATTCATCTCACCAATATATAGTCCTGTTCGATTCTAGATGTACACTGTAGCTTGAACAACCTCTTTCCAGTAATGTCGTGGAATACGACTCTCAATCAGCCTAGTTCATGCCATGTTGTTCACCTGTCGATTCCTACGTTCAACAACTTCATTATGTTGTGGAGTTCTCATAGAAACTACCTCATGATGTGCCCCATGCTTCTCCAGATAATTTTGAAATTCAATGGACGTGTATTCTCCTCCATTACCAGATCGCAACACTTTGATTGTCCGTCCAGTATAATTCTCGGCGATTCGCCGATATGTTTTCATGCAGTCAAGGACTTGTCGTTTCCTATGAATGACCATCATACATGCCATTCTACTGTTATCATCTATGAAAAGGACAAAGTACCTTTCTCCACGAGTTCCTGAAACATTTATCGGCCCACATACATCTGTATGAATCAGATCAAGAAGATGAGGTGCCCTTTTCTTCTTTGGACGATATGAACTGCAGACCAGCTTCCCACGAATGCAAGCATAACAAGATTTTTCACGCTCATGCTTCAGGTTGTGAATGTCCATGAAAATTCTCAATTTTTATATTTTCTCCATGTCTTGTTGATTGATGTGTCCCAATCTCTGATGCCACACATTGTTTTCTTCTTAACAGTCATGTAACATACATTTTCTTCACTATCAATCTGATACAAGTTGTCTTCTGTTCTGCATCTCTTAAAAGGTGAATTGCATGTCATTCCATTGATAGTGCAGCCTTTCTGATTAAAAGTAACTATAAGTCTCGAGTCACAGATTTGACTCAAGCTGAGTAAATTATGACGTATGCCATCTATGTAAAGGACTTCAGTCTTCTTTAGTTCTCTATTAGCTAATTCGTTACTTCCACTCCCTTGGATTTTCATGGCCCCATAATTACCAAATCATACTGTACCATCAACCGTCCTTTTGATAACTATTAGCAGGCCTACATTACCTATCATATGAGATGAACAAACACTATCCAGAATCCAGGTACTGTTGTTCTTTGTAGCATTGAGGGCCACCTCTGCAAAGTTGGATTTCTCAATCTTCTTCCTTTCCTTACATGAAACATTGGATTGAGTTTATAGTACTGATGGCCTTTCAATTATCTCTTCCGCATACCCAGGTTCTTTATAGTCAAAATCTTCTTTGAGAGGAGAAAACCTATTTGAAAGAGAAACGTTGTCTTGCTGACGAGACTTGACTTGTCTTGATCTTCGGTATGAGGTTTCCATGTCCCTTCTATTCCTGCAATTAGCAGCCTTATGACCAAAGATAGAACAACAATAACAATATCCATAGAAAATGTTTATTCTATAAGAATTATGATATGGATTTTTCTCTTTTGTGAAACTTCTATACCTTCTCAATTCAGATAGATTCTTGCCTCTTCGCAATAAGATATGGTATGGCCCTTATAGCCACAGAACTGACACTTCATGAGTTGAAATGTCTTCTCACTTGAATTTCTCCTCAAACCTTCTTCCTTGGGAGAAAAGATAGATTGTATATCATTTTTGAATGTTTGAGGATAATTTTTAGTTATCATTTAGTTTGGATTGAGGGTTCTCTTTTTGGCTCTTTAGGTAATGTTTCAACATGTTCAACTTTCATCTTATCTTTCTTTTGGATCTTTTAACTTCTAGCAGTTGATGTCTCAGCCTCACAACCAATTCCACTCTTTCCCTTGCAAGTGGGTCTTTGATCACTCAAGATTTTCCCACCCTCATCTGAACCACACTTGTCTCTAGCTAGTAATTCTGCATCTGAGAATATTCCAAACTGTATTTCCTTTCTCGATTCTTTTTGAATTTATTCAGTCTCAAGTTTACTCCTTAGAGTAACAAATTCCTCGTCAAGACCCTTAGCAGTCTTGGATTTTTCATTAAGTCTGGAGGTGATTTAATTGATGACCTTTGCCTGCTCATAAATTCTCAGCTTCAGATCCACTACATCATCATTGCATTCAATTATTTTAGATTGTACCTTCACCAATTCTTCCAGTCGCTCAATTTCAGCTTCATGTTGATCAACGTATTCAGTTGATTCTTCTACAATTGATTTCCACTTATTGAAACTAATTAATTTAATCTTATTCTTACTAACAGCATCCTCAAATTGTATCTCGGGAACTACACATGTTCTCAGTTGTTCTTCTCCACCCGCATCTTCTGAATTTTCAACAGTGGCCATCATGGAAGCATGGTTCCCAGTTTTGAATTCTGGTTCTTCTTCATCACGGAATTCAATATCATCTTCTTCCTCATCACAGACAAAACAATTCCTTTTCATTTTCATTACAGATTTGAAGTATCCTGTTTTGAAGAACCTTCTATGAGGCTTCTTGAATCGTTCATATTCACTATGTTCATCATTGATCTTTCTTAAGCACTGAGGGGAAATGTGCCCAACTTTTTCACAATGTAAACATGCGAGAGGTAACTTCCCTTTGAATTTCCCTTTCCCCTTCTGGAACTTCTTTGCAATGAGAGAATGAATTTCTTTTTCGTCTTCATCTTCACCACTACTATCTTTTGAAATTTTTAGTTTATCCATGGCCTTGAATGCCATTTCCTTTCTCACACGAGTCGTATAATCTTATGGTTTGACTCTCATTTCATATGCTACCAAGATGCTAAGTAGATCATCCAACAAAAGTTTTGAAAGATCACTTTACTCACGGGTTGACACCTTTGCATTTTATAGAGGTGGAATTCTTCTTAATATTTTCTTTAAAATATCAATGTCATTGATTTCTTCACCTAGAACCCGAATTGTTCCAACCACTTCAGTAATTCAGTTGAAGAAAGATTCTGCATTCTCATCTGGATGCATCTTCATATCATCAAACCGATTGTGTCGCACTTGTAGTTTCGCCTCCTTCACTTTGCAATCTCCTTCAAAAATATTCTCGAGTTTATCACACATGGATTTTTCTGAGGTTAAATTCATCACCTTTAGGTAGATATGATCATAAAGGGATGCATTAAGTGCATTTTGTGCTTTAGCATCTGCATCAAGAATTTTCCTATCTGTTTCAGCCATACCCAGGCTTTTGTGTCAGTGACTTGTATTCCTTGCATAGTAGAAAAGAGAACTTCCATTGCAAGAGATCATAGATGAGATCTCATTATGTTCTTCCAGATCTAGAAATTACTTCCATCGATGTGAGGGACTTCCCTAACATTGACTACATTCTCCATGATGATAAAGGACAGATTCAACACCAGTAACCTCCCTATGATACCACTTGAAGGACCCCGGGACACCCTGAGAGGGGAGGGGTGAATCAGGGTGAAATTTTTTTCTTTTAATGTGATATATCTTGTTCCCAAGATGGTAGGAACTTGTTGAGCCTGTAAGATGAATATGACCAGAAATAAAATATTCACATTCATAGAGAAGACACAAAACATTTTACTTGGTTCCCCACTAAGGGCTACGTCCAAGGAGAATATGCCGACAAGTTGTCAGTCGTACCTAATTCTAGTAATCTTCACTAGCTTTGGATTACAATGGTTTGGGCACAGTCACTTTGTCCCAGGCTCAATGCCTTTACAAAGGTTTAGGGATATGTTACTGCTTCCCACGGGTCACTCCCATTGACTCCCCCTGGCTCACTGTCATTGGCGATATCCCTCTCTGTTTATAGATTTGAAGGTCTCTTCAATAGATAGACTTGAAGTACTTTGTCTCCTGTTCAGCATGAGACTTTTCTTGCATCAGAGTCCTATGTTGATGCTCTGTTAAAGTCAAAATTTCATCCACTGATGAATAGCTCTTTTTCCCTTGTCCACTGGGCAAACAACCTTTGGAAAGGGCCTTCGCAAAGTACCCTACCTCGCAAGGCTTCCAATTTTGCAAAGCTCAATCAAGGCTCCGCGGAGTCCCTGCCTTTTCACAAAGCTCAATCGCGAAGGACTCTCGCAATGCACAATCCATTGCAATGCTTGGCTGTCACGAAGCTCCTTCCTCTTCGTGAAGATCACTAAGCCATCGAGGGGCGCACGACTTTTGCAGAGCTTAGAATAGCCACCGTGAAGCTCCTCTTTCGCGAAGCACACTGCCTTCGCGAGTGACCTATGCGAATTGAGAGCAAAGGATTTATGTTGAGATCTATCTGTGTTTCTCTCAGGGGTGTCGACCTATATTTAAAGGCAATTCCACTAACCCTCGACCCTTCCATGCGAAGTCAGCGCCATGTCATCTCAAATCGCGAAGCTCCTATGTTCCCTCTGAAATTATCTCAAAATCATGAAGCACTACGGCAATTTTCCATTTTCAGAGATCTTTGTAATAGCGAAGTGTTCTGTCATTTCATTCATGCCTTCGTCGCGAAGCTCCCTCGCAAAGATCTTCATCGTCGCAATTATCTTCATCCTCTGCCGTTCGCGAAGCTTTGACATAATCACAAAGAATCACCGCCTCCATAATTCTGGTCAGCGCGAATTCCAAACCATTAATCCACTCTTCGTGAAATTCATGCCAGTTCCATATTTAATTATGCTCTTCATGGAAATCCTATTTTTGCGATTCTCACCATCTTCCAAATTGTGGACCCCTAAAATTTGGCAAACACTTGGAAATTACGCCACCTTCAATACAATTGTCTTCTTGAACTGTATGATCTCTTTGCTGGTACACATTCCGAACATCCATTGAGAACTGAAAACAAACACAAACCATACTCCAAATCATGTATAGAAGACAATGGTTCCAACATGAACCAAGGAATGAAGAACATACCATTTTGTTCACGAAGCAGAATCCACTGAACATTCGGGGTGATGCTGTACCCGAAAAGGTAGAGGTGTGGCTATGTAGGATGAATCGTATCTTCGATTTCATCTGCACACCATCAGAGCTCAAGGTCAAGTTGGTGATATATATGTTTTAGGATCAAGCACATCATTGTTGGGATTTAGTGGTGAAGTCTAAAATGTATAAAGGCCTTACGTGGGAGGATTTTGAATAATTTTTCAACAAAGAATTCTATCCTCACACGTTGAAGATCCCAAAAACGAAGGACTTCATCAGCATGTATCAAGAGACTCTCTCTGCCAGAGAGTATGAGGATAAATTCATGAATTTAGTCCATTTTCCACCAGATTTTATGGCATGTGAGTCATTGAAGGCACATATCTTCGAATCGGGGCTAAGGTAGGAGATTTGATCGAAGATTGTGGTGCTCTGTATTATGGATTATACATAGATAGTGAACAGTGCAACTGTTGCTAATCGTGATATCTCATGATCGATGGGAGGAGGCATGTTGATACCTACAGAAAATGGTGGGAACATAATCATTGGGACGAAGAGAAAAACAGACACCAATTTCCACGGTGCATGTGGAAATTAGAACCAGACAGCGGAAAAAATGAACCTTCCTCGACGACCCTAGATCAAATCAGTTTTCTTTCAATGTGGTTCGACTAACCACATAAACCGAGAGTGAATGGAGCAACCTAGAGAATGTCATAATTGCAACAAGATGAGAAATATTCACCGATATTGTCATAGTGCTCCTAGGTCGGGTGCTCGGGACACTTCTCAGGCGTCGCAAGCATCGTATGCTTCGACAGGAAGAGGACAACCGAGTCAGTCTAATCGGCATAACAGAGCTATCCATGGTGATTCTCGAAATACCATGACTCCTTAACTAGGGAAATATCATCAATTCAACAAGGAGAACAGTGCAACGATGATGAAATTGTATGGATATGAGTAGATGATGGTCTATGATCAGGCTGAACCATCTTCGGTGAGAGGTACAATTATTTTGAATTCTACCCTTGTGCATGTTCACTTTGTCTGTAACACCCCGAGATTTTATGAAAAATATTCCTTTTAATTTCATTAATTTCTTGTGTTGTACTCTACACCAAAAGGAGCTTTCACAATACGCATCCCTAACTTGGCATTCATTACACGCAATCGTGACATTCCTTGATAGCGTGTGTTGTACACAATACCGAGTTTCGCTAAACAATGATATGTTATAAAAACTAGCCGTTATGAATAGTAATACCCACTTTTTAAAATTTAATAAATTTTATCTTTCTAAATGGACTTCATTTTTGGATTCAAAATATCGAAATTATCCTAGGGTGAATTTTTTGTATTTTTCTGAAAAATTTCAAATTTTAATGAATAGTGAAAACACTGGGTTACTATTCAAAAAACCGACTTTTTATTTAAATAATTATTTATTTTATTTAAATTTATTTTAGGTCAAAATTTATACATAATACCTATATACGTTCAATGTAATTCATTGAAGTCATTTTATAATAATTTTAGATATATAAAAATTTTATTGAACTTTTCACCGTCTTTTACCCACCTCCTAGGAGAATTTGCAAATTCACATAAAACAAAATTTTACCCTTTCTGTGAGTGGAATTTCGAAAATCCAAGAGACACGGTCAATATCAAGGACTAAAATTTAGTTCAATGAGATGAAAATAATTTTTGGTGAATAGTAACTTTTTACTTTTTTTACCATAGTTAAAAGTAAATAGGGTAATTAAGGGTAAAATGATATTATTATTACCCTAACACATGTCCTAATTCTATTTTATAAGTGTAATTCGACCAAAAACAACATTAGGAATAAAATATGACGATTTAGGCCCACATGGATTAGATTAGGACATTTATTATTAATTTATTTAAAGAAGGGTTAAAATAGTTAAAATCAATGTTTAATAAGTAAATCATTTTTAATATAGGGTTATACATAAGATAAATTCAACTATAAATATTAATTATAAATCTAAAAAGATTTACTACATAATTGTGTTTTATTTATAAATTTTAGACATTAAATAATTTAATTTATTTATGACACAATGATGATGCAGTATTTATCTTATTAATGAAATACTGACATAATTGATGTTATAAATACCCAAATAAATATAATTTGAGACTTTTTATGAATTATACTAATTTTATAGGTTAATATGACATGTTAGTATTGATTCAATTACATTTTTTGAATTAATAATTCTGTTATGATTTTCTCAAAAATCAATTACCAAATAGTTTCAAAATTGACATAAAATAGTTTTTAAAACAAATATTATATTATTGATTGTTATTTTATTCCTAAAAATATATGGTTAATTAAAATGACTTAATAAGTTTATATATATTAATAATAAACAACTTGGGGTTTTTGTCTTGTTATAGTATGTTTATAAACATTATAGTGTAAAAAAACAAGAAGACACGGTAAAAGTAAAATTATTTAACATAAAGTTAATTATAAATGATAAGGTCAAAATAGAAACCTAAACATGTATAAATTCTATTGGATGAGATTATTTCGACCCATTCCCACCTTATATTGTAAATAAATCAATTTGGAGCTATTAAAAACAAAATATGACTTTATAATGAAATAATATTTTCAGTTTTTCCAAAGGTTCCCCTCTCATCCCTTATAAAAAGGGCACCCCTTACCTCTTCTCTTCACACCCTTTTAAGACTTTAAGCTCTACCAAACCCTGACCATTTCTTTTATCCACTACCCTATAAACATTCTGGAGGTTCTGGTCTTCTCAAAATACCAACTCTACTTCATTAATAGAAGGCTTAAAGGAGGTGCGTCGGAGAAGAGGTAATCTCTTCATTCGATTCTCTCAAGTTATTTTCTTGTTCAATTCCTTCTTATTTAGTTGTTTCATTATAAAGTAATAAAATAATTATAACTAGTATACTGATATGTTATTATTAATATGAAACAACCCTATTTCACCTTCTATCCATCCTATGGAAAACGAAATCACCACACGTGCGTACGTACAGAATACCGTCTCCACTCCGTGGTGTAATCAATTTTTCCACCACCACCTTACATGAATGGATATAATGGTGTAAATAAATAACTATATATGGTTATTGTAAAGTGATACTTATTCTGTAATATTATACATACACTTCAATACAATTCCATGATCATGGGAATGATATCATCGCTCGTGTGTATGTATGGACTACCGTCACCACGAACGCGATGAGATTCATTTTCCCTGATTAGCCATTGAAGAATGATTATAATGTCTCTATAATGAATAATAATGAAATATATGGCATAATTAATCTACTGGATTCATGTATATATATATATATATATATATATTTCATCTACTTACTTCTATTCAAATTAATAATGAAAGGAAAACAACGTTCATGCGTACGTACAGCCTACCGTCTCCATGAACGGTGTGTTTCATTTCATTTATCTATCTACTATATATATATATACTGAATATATATGATATATAAATAATTTTTTACATTATTGAAGTAAGTAAATCATGATACAATTAATAATAATATCATGAACAATAAGTCCAATCACGTACGATAAATGAAACAATTTTACCCAAAACGCATCTTTAACCTGGAATTGACAAATGAACGGGTAATATAAATACCTAAGTGACCCATATATGATATAATAACAATGAATATGATTCTTTAATAAGTTAATGACATTATTTAAATCATTATACAGAAGTTTTGGATACATACGAATCATATCAGACATAAGGTAGGAGATAAATTATCAATCTCATTTTTATCTGAGATTGTTTATTCATAAGTATTTACTGGGGTTTTCTTTATCATTCAGGACAATGTTTTCTAAAAATATTTTCATGTATGTTTAAAGTATTTTTTACCCATTTTTGACTTTTAATACGTGGTATGTAACGAATATTTTTTTACCATACGAGGTACGTTTTGACTTTTCCGACAAAAGTATGAGAAGAATGTTATTTTTAACTTATACGGTGTGAATGGATTTTTACGGTTTCATAACGCCTCATATTCATGATGAATACTCTATAATATTATATGAATATTTTCAACAAAATACTTTTATTTTAAAATATTATGGCATTTTGTGAAAAAAAAATATTTTGAAGAAGAAAGGATATTTTCCTCAAGAATTCATTTCAAATGTTTTATCAAAACCATTTTCCATATAAGATGACATTATTTCATATGTGTATGTTTCAAGTATAATGTCTCTATGATTTACATGGTTTCACTTTTCTTATTATGAAATGATATCCATTTCTTTTATTTGGATTATGTGATGATGGGTTGATGTTTATGAAACCCATTTTATTTATTGGGTTATTATGAATGATGTATGTTTATTTTGTGGCACAAGTAAGAATGATTTCATTATGAGATGGATGTGACCTATATCTCCCTCCAATGAATTTGTTAATTATTTATATCTCATTAGATAGACATGGATGTAACGGTAAGTTAATCTGGTTCAGTATTACAGGACTGGAACAAGGAGTGAACTCGGTTCAGAAAGGGACTTCGTCCACTAAGATGGTCTTGGCACCAATGCCTTGGCTAATATGGAAATCATATCATTACTTAATGTTTTTCCACAATTAAAAGTTTTATTTCCAATCTATTTTATCATGATTGATGTTACATTATGATATATTCATTACGTACTGCCATGTTTTATGTCATTGCGCAAGATTTCGATGTTTTAACATTATGTTCATGTTTTTATGTTCAAGTGTATATGGTTTGTTTTATTTTATCCATGCGTACCCTTACTGAGAATTTGAGCTCACCCGTTATATGTTTTCTTTTCCCCAGGATATAAAGAAATTTTTTAGGTATGAAAACAAAGGGGAAGATCTTAATGGGAGATGTTGAAGATCTTTCACCATGATTAGAAGATTATTTTTCCGTGTTTCCAAAGACAATAAACTATTATGGTCCTTGTGTGTTTGTTTTTGTTATGTATTATGTATTATGAAAAAGTAATGTAATGTCTATGTACATCATGCTTTGGGTCTCTACAGTTGGTATTAGAGTAAAGGTTTAGCCATCCTTTGGAAACTAGGATGAGAAAACGTTAGTGAGATCCCTAGAGATATTTTAAGGTATTTCTAGGGATGTACCTAAGGATAAATATACGTATAGGATATAGTCTTAGAACGACATTAATGATATTAGAATTTAACCTAAGGTGTTAGATATTGAGGGTACTCACCCTTTACTATGTTGTTTTCCCTAGAATGATTTTTTCCTCTCTCACTATTCTTTTTGGGTTTTAGAAAATTGCTGGAAACAAGAAGACTCACGATAATTGAAGATATGACGGACAATGGGATGATATTCATCATGAGAAACCAAATGAAATGGGATTTGGAAGTCCAAACATCATTATTATGCCTAATCAGCAATATCATAATATGATAAATAATCTCAACTTTGGTAAGTTTCCTGACTTAGATAATAAGAGAAAGATGGAGTTTCATGATGATCATAGAGGAAAGAAAGTTTAATTTCCCTCATGTAAACCATGTGGGAAGATGCATCTGGGAGATTGATTCAAAGGAACTGGAAGATGCTTTGGGTGTGGAAAAGAAGGAAACAAATCTAGTAAGTGCAAATGAAAAGGTTCAGTTAAAACCATGGACAAGGATAATGGTATTTATAAGACATCAACAATGATTAGATGTTTTAAATGTGGAATGTATTGGAAATATGAAAACCAATGCCCTAAGGTAAAATCTCATGAAGAGAATCAGTATGGTCATATGAGTAGTATTTATGTGGATGATGATGAAGAGACAACAAATGAAATATGAGATGAATGAAATGATGAAGCTCAATCAGTGGGTTAAGAAGTTAGTGGAATTATTGTATGTTTATAAATAATAATGTATGGTACTATGGAATAAATAATAATATAAGCATTGTTACTCTATTGTTTTTACTAAAGTATTTGAAAGTATATGTTGGATGGTACCGGTAACCACTGAAGGTTATTCAGATATTTTTCGAAAGTAGATGATATGCGCATAATGAAGGGATTAGAAGATAATGAGATGTTTGATTGTATTCACGAGATCATGACTGATATAAGGAAATAGTTATATCATAGTTTGAGTATATAGAATTTTGGGGTTTTGGTATGTGGAAAGAGTTAACTTTTTACAGCACTCATGTTTTCACTAAGATTCTATAGGTATTAATTTTTGAAGAGAATACATGACGAAGGCCTTCGAATGTTTGTAATGTGACCCACAAGACATATCTTATGATATACGGGGATCAATGATGGTATTAACATGCTTGTTATATGAACTCTCTGGTAATCATTTTCACTATAATATGAGAATGGACTACAGTATTATAGATAAGCTTAAAGATTGGAATGGATTATGTAGGACATAAGATAGTATTGTTTAAGGCTGGAAATTTTTCAATTTTATTGATGTAATTTTATAATAATGTATTTTTAGAAAAAGGAAAACCTATAGTACGGGCGACAGCCCATCACTTCGGACAAGGCTGTGGGAATCGAACCCACAACCAAAGTGCGACTGACCTTTATCACCTACCACAGGCCTACAATAAGTCCCTGGTTAGTAGAAACTAGTGTTATTTTATTATGCAGGATGATAGATGAATTATAAGTCCATTTTTAACTATATATGATTAAACTCACCATAGATGGAATTATGTATAGAACTTTAGCTAACTTATGTTTGAGACAGATTGAATGACCTATCATTATATCGCATGATCTGCTAAAACTTCGCGAAATACAAATTCAACTTCATTTCATAAAGAGATGAAGTGGAAATTTTTCACCGCATGAACAACGATGAGATTATACCAAAATAAAGTAAGCATTTCTTCTGATTGAAATTATTCAACTTTAGGGAAATGATCTTGTAAACAAAAAATGTTGTCCTAGTGCCCTTATATTAGATGAATCAGATGGTACCCTAGGTCAAAAAAATTATGGCTTTGTGATTTTTGGCTTTTTTAAAGCCATGTTTTCAACCACTCTCCATCAAAACATGACGGTTAGATTTCTCTTCCGTATCCATATTTTCACATATGTTCTCTTATGTGGAAAACTAGTGATTAGTTAATTCGGGTAGCAGTTACATTTCATACATTAGTTTTCAAAATTCATGATTTGGTATTCCTTTTTACGATGTGGGTTTCTATTAAAGAAACTTCCATGTAGTAAACCATTTATAACCCTGAAGAATTTCTATGGAGAAATTCATTTTAAGGGGGGTAGAATGTAACACCCCTAGATTTTATGAAAAAATATTCTTTTTAGTTTCAATAATGTATTGTGATGTACTCTACACCAAAAATAGGTTGCACAAAACGCATCCCTATCTTGGCTTGAATTACACGCAATCACGACATTCCTCGATAGCATGTGTTATACACAATACCGAGTTTTTCTAAACAACGATATGTTATATAAACTAGCTGTTATGAATAGTAATACCAACTTTATGAAATTGTATAAATTTTATCTTTCTAAATGGATTTCATTTTTGGATTCAGAATATCGAAATTAGCCTATGGTGAATTTTTGGTATTTTTCTGAAAACATTCAATTTTTGATGAATAGTGAAAACACAGGGTTACTATTCAAAAAACCGACTTTTTATTTAAATAATTATTTATTTTATTTAAATTTAATTTAGGAAAAAATTTATACATAATAACTATATATGTTTAATGTAATTCATTGATGTAATTATATACTAATTTTAGATATATAAAAATTTTATTGAACTTTTCACCGTCTTTTACCCACCTCCTTGGGGTTTTGCAAATTCCCATAAAACATAATTTTACCGCTTTTTTGAGTGGAATTTCGAAAATCTGAGAGACATGGTCAATATAAAGGACTACAATGTAGTTCAATGAGAAGAAAATAATTTTTGGTAAATAGTAAATTTTTTCTTTTTTTACCACGGTTAGAAGTAAATAGGTTAATTATGGGTGAAAATGATATTATTATTACCATAACATGTGTCCTAATTCTATTGGATAAGTTTAATTAGACCAAACACAACCTTAGGAATAAAATATTACCATTTAGGCCCTCTTGGATTAGAATAGGACATTTATTATTAATTTCTTTAAAGAAGGGTTAAAATAGTTTAAATCAATGTTTAATAAATAAATAATTTTTAATATTGTGTTATACACAAGATAAATTCGACTATAAATATTAATTAGAAATCTAAAAATTTTTCCTACATAATGGTGTTTTATTTATAATTTTTAGAAATTAAATAAGTTAATTTACTTATGACACAATGATGATGCAGTAATTATCTTATTAATAAAATATTAACATAATTGATGTTATAAATACCCAAATAAATATATTTTGAGACTTTTTATGAATTAAAATAATTTTATAGGTTAATATTACATGTTAGTATTGATTTAATTAACTTTTTTCGAACTAATAATTCTGTTATGATTTTCACAAAAATCAATTACCAAATAGTGTCAAAATTGAATAAAATAGTTTTTTAAAAAAATATTATATTTTTAATTGTTATTTTATTTATAAAAACTTATGGTGCGGCCAAATGACTTAGATAAGGTAATATATATTAATAATTAACAACTTGGGGTTCTTTTGGTTTGTTATATTATGTTTATTTACCTTATAGTGTAACAAAACAAGAAGACACGGTAAAAGTAAAATTATTTAACTTAAAGTTAAATATAAATGATAAGGATAAAATAGAAACCTAAACATGTAAACATTCTATTTGATGAGAGGATTTAGACCCATTCCTACCTTATATTCTAAATAAATAAATTTGGAGCTATTAAAAACCGAATATGACTTTATAATAAAATAATATTTTGAGTTTTTCCAAAGGTGCCCCTCTCCTCCTTTATAAAAAGGGCACCCCTTACCTCTTCTATTCACACCCTTTTGAGCCATGAATCTCGGCCAAACCCTGACCATTTCTCGTCTCCACTTCCCTAGAAAAATTCTGGAGGTTCTGGTCTTCTTAAAAGACCAACCCTACTTCATTAAGAGAAGGCTTAAAGGAGGTGCGTCGAAGAAGAGGTAATCTCTTCTTTCGATTCTCTCAAGTTTCTTTCTTCTTAAATTCCTTCTTATTTAGTTGTTTCATTATAAAGTAATAACATCAGTATCACTAATATACTGATATGTTATTATGAGTATGAAAAACCCCTATTTCACCTTCTATCCATCCTATGGAAAATGAAATCACCACGCGTGCGTACGTACGAAATATTGTCTCCACGACGTGGGGTAATCAGTATTTCCACCACCACCTTACATGAATGGGTATAATGGTGTAAATAAATAACTATATATTGTTACTGTAAAGTGATATTGATTATGTAATATTATACATACACTTCAATACAATTCCATGATCATGGGAATGATATCATCGCTTGTGCGTACGTACGAACTACCGTCTCCACGAACGCGATGAGATTCATTTTCCATGATTAGTCATTCAAGAAAGATTATAAAGTATATATAATACATAATAAGGAAATATATGGCATAATGAATCTACTGTATATATATATATATATATATTTCATCTACTTACTTCCATTCCAGTCAATATAGAAAAGAAAACATCGTCCATGCGTACATACGGCGTACCGTCTCCATGAACGGTGTGTTTCATTTAATTTATCTATATAATATATATATATACTAAATATATATGATATATAAATCATGTTTTAAATTATAGAATTAAGTAAATCATGATATAAGTAATAATAATATCAAGAACAGCAAGTCCAAACACATATGATAAATTAAACAATTTTACCCAAAAAGCTACTTTAACATGGAATTGACAAATGAACAGGTAATATAAATACCTAAGTGAAACATATATGATAATATTACAATGAATATGATTCTTTAAGATGTCAATGAAATTATTTAAATCATTATACAGGAGGTTCAGATACATACAAAGCATATCGGACATAAGGTAAGGGATAATTTATCAATCTCATTTTTAACAGAGATTGTTTATTCGTAAGTATTTATTGGGGTTATCATTATTATCCAAGCCCATGTTTTCTAAAAAAAAATTCATGTTCGTTTAATGTCATTTTTACCCATTTTTTACTTTTACTACATGTTATGTAGGGAATATTTTTTTGTTTACCATATGAGGTACTTTTTGACTTTTCCAACAAAAGTACGAGAAGAATGTTATTTTTAACTTATACAGTGTGAACGTATTTTTACGGTTTCATAACAACTAATTTTCATGAAGCGTACTCTATAATATTTTATGACTATTTTCAAAAAAATACATTTATTTTAAAAGTGTATGGGATTTTGTGAAAAGAAAATGATTTTGAAGAAGAAAGGATATTTTCCTAAAGAATTCATTTCAAATTTTTTATCAAAACTTTTTTCCATCTAAGATGACATTATTCCATATGTGTATGTTTCGTGTTTATTGTCTCTATGATTTACATGGTTTCACATTTATTATTATGAAATTATATCCATTTCTTTTATATGGATTATGTGATGATGGGATGATGTTTATGAAACCCATTTTATTTATTGGGTTATTATGAATGATGTATGTTTATTTTGTGGCACAAGTAAGAATGATTTCATTATGAGATGGGTGGGACATATATCTCCCTCCAATGCATTGGGTAAAGATTTATAAATCATGAGATAGACATGGCTGGAATGGTAAGTTAATCTGGTTGAGTATTACAAGACTAGAACGAGGATTAAACTCGATTCAGAAAGGGACTTTGTCCACTAAGATGGTCTTGGAAGCAATGCCTTGGCTACTATGGAAATCATATCATGTGCTTAATGTTTTGCCATTATTAAATGTTTTATTTCCAAGCTATATTATTATGATTCATGTTACATTATGATCTATGCTCTACGTACTGCAATGTTTTATGTCATTGCTGAAGATTTCGATGTTTAAACATTATTTTCATGTTTTTATGTTCAAATGAATATGGTTTGTTTTATTTTCTCCATGATTACCCTTACTAAGAATTTGAGCTCACCATTTATATTTTTCTTTTCCCCAGGATATATAGAATGTTTTTATGTATGAAAACAAAGGGGAATATATTTATGGGAGATGCTGAAGATCTTTCACCATGATTAGAAGATTATTTTTCCGAGATTCCAAAGTCACTAAACTATTACGGTCTTTGTGTGTTTGTTTTGGTTATTTATTAAGTATTCTGAAAATGTAATGTAATAACTATGTACGTCATGCTTTGGGTATCTACAGCTGGTATTAGAGGAAAGGTTTAGTCAACCTTTGGAAACTAGGATGCGAAAACATTAGTGAGATCCCTAGAGATATTTCTATGGTATTTCTTGGAATGTCCCTCGGGATAAGTATACGTATAGGATATAGTCCTAGAACTACGGTAACGATCATATAATTTAACCTATGATGTTAGATATCGAGGGTACTCCCCCTTTACTATGTTGTTTTCCTAGCATGATTTTTCCTCTCTCACTATTCTTTTTGGGTTTTAGGAAATGGATAGAAACCTAAAGATTCACGATAATGGAGGATATAACGGACAATGGAATGATATTCATCTTGAGAAACCAAATTAAACGGGATTTGGAAGTCCAAACATCATTATTATGCCTAATAAGAAATCTAATAATATGATAAATAATCTCAACTTTGGTAAGTTTCCCGACTGAGATAATAATAAAAAGATGGAGTTTGATGATGATCATAGCAGAAAGAATGTTCAATCTCCCTCATGTAAATCATGTGGAAAGAGGTATCTGGGAGATTGTTTCAAATGAAGTCGAAGATGCTTTGGGTGTGGAAAAGAAGGAAACTAATCTAGTAAGTGCAAAGGAAAAGGTTCAGTTAACACCATGCACAATGATAATGGTATTGGTAGAACATCAACAATGATTATATGTTTTAAATGTGGAACGTATGGGAATTATGAAAACCAATTCCCTAAGGAAAAATCTCATGAAGAGAATCATCATGGTCATATGAGTAGTATTTATGTGGATGATGATGAAGAGACGACAAATGAAATATGATATGAATGAAATGATGAAGCTCCGTCAGTGGTTTAAGAAGTTAGTGGAATTATTGTATGTTTATAAAGAATAATGTATGGTACTATGGAATAAATAATCATATAAGGATTGTTACACTATTTTTTTCCTAATGTATTTGAAAGTATATGTTGAATGGTACCAGTAACCATGGATGGTCATTCAGATACTTTTGGAAAGTAGATGATATGTGCATAATGAAAGGATAAGAAGATAATGAGATGTTTGATTGTATTCATGAGCTCATGATTAATATATGGAAATAATTATATCATGGTTTGAGTATATAGAATTCTGGGGTTTTTGTATGTGGAAAGAGTTAACTTTTGACAGCACTCATGTTTTCACTAAGATTCAATAGGTATTCATTTTTCTAGAGAATACATGATTAAGGCCTTGGAATGTTTGGAATGTTACCCACAAGACATATCTTATGATATATGGGGATCAATGATGGTATTAACATGCTTGTTATATGAACTCTCTGGTAATCTTTTTCACTATAATATGAGAATGGACTGTAGTATTTTGGGTAAGCCTAAAGAATGGAATGGATTATGTTGGACATAAGTTAGTGTTGTTTAAGGCTTTAAATTTTTCAATGTTATTGATGGAAAGTTAAAAAAATGTAGTTTAAGAAAAATGAAAACCTACAGGATGGGCGACGGCCCATCGCGTCAGAGAAGGATGTGGGAATCGAACCCACAACCAAAGTGCAACTTGCCTTTATCACCTACCACTAGCCTACAGGAAGTCCCTGGTTAGTAGAAACTAGTATTATTTTTTTATGCAGGATGATAGATGAAGTATAAGTCCATTTTTGAACCATATATGATTAATCTCACAATATATGGAATTATGTATAGAACTTTTGCAAACTTATGTTTGAGACATAAGGAATGACCTATCATTCTATCGCATGATCTGCTAAAACATCGCGAAAGACAAATTCAACTTCATTTCTTAAAGAGATGAAGTAGAAATTTTTCAAGGCACGAACAACGGTGAGATTATATCAAAATAAAGTATGTATTTCTTCTTATTCAAATTCTTCAACTTTAGGGAAATGATGTTGTAAACCAAAAATGTTTTCCTAGTGCTCTTATATCCGATGAATCAGACGGTACCCTAGGTCATAAAAAATTTATGGATTTTTGATTTTTGGATTTTTATATCAATGTTCTCTACCACTCTCCATCAGAACATGGCAGTTAGATATCTCTTCCATATCCATATTTTCACCTATGTTCTCCTATGTGGAAACCCAGTGATCAATTAATTTGGGTAGCAGTTACATTTCATTCTTTAGTTTTCAAAAGTAATGTTTTGGTATTCCTTATGGTGATGTGGGTTTCTATTAAAGATAATTTTGAGTAGTAAACCATTTATAACCCCGAAGAATTTTGAGGGTGAAATTCATTTTAAGGGGGGTATAATGTAACACCCCGAGATTTTATGAAAAATATTCATTTTAGTTTCACTAATGTATTGTTTTGTACTCTACACCAAATGGATCTTGCACAACAGGCATCCCTAAATTGGCTTTCATTACAGACAATCACGACAGTCCTCGATAGCGTGTTTTGTACACAATACCGAGTTTCACTAAACAATGATATGTTATATAAAATAGCTGTTATAAATAGTAATAACCACTTTTCGAAATTTTATAAATTATATATTTTTAAATGGACTTCATTTTTGGATTCCGAATATCGAAATTATCCTAGGGTGAATTTTTGGTATTTTTCTGAAAACATTCAATTTTTGATGAATAGTGAAAACACTGGGTTACTATTCAAAAAACCGTCTTTTTATTTAAATAATTATTTATTTTATTTAAATTTATTTTAGGTCCAATTTGATACATAATACTTATATAAGTTCAATATAATTCAATAAAGTCATTTTATAATAATTTTAGATATATAAAAAGTTTACTTAACTTTTCACCATTTTTTACCCATCTCCTAGGAGAATTTGCAAATTCACATAAAACATAATTTTATCGCATTTGTGAGTGGAATTTAGAAAATCAGAGAGACACGGTTAATATAAAGGACTTAAATGTAGTTCAATGAAAAGAAAATAATTTTTTGTGAATAGTAACCTTTTACTATTTTTACCACGGTTAAAAGTAAATAGGGTAATTATGGGTGAAAATTATATTATTATTACACTAAAACGTGTCCTAATTATATTGGATAAGTTTAATTCGACCAAAAACAACCTTAGGAATAAAATATGACCATATATGCCCACTTGGATTAGATTAGGACATTTATTATTAATTTATTTAAAGAAGGGTTAAAATAGTTAAAATCAATTTTTAATAACTAAATCATATTTAATATAGGGTTCTACATAAGATAAATTCTAATATAATAATGAAATAGAAATATAAAATGATTTCCTAAATAATATTGTTTTATTTATAATTTTTAGACATTAAAGAAGTTAATTTATTTATGACACAATGATGATGCAGTAATTATCTTATTAATGAAATATTAACATAATATATGTTATAAATACCCAAATAAATATAATTTGAGACTTTTTATGAATTTTAATAATTGTATAGGTTAATATTACATGTTAGTATTGATTTAATTAACTTTTTTCGAACTAATAATTATGTTATGATTTTAACAAAAATCAATTACCAAATAGTGTCAAAATTGACAGAAAATAGTTTTGAAATCAAATATTATATTCTTAATATTTATTTTATTCAAAAAAATCTATGGTGCGGCCAAATGACTTAGATAAGGTTATATATATTAATAATAAACATCTTGGTGTTCTTTTGGTTTGATATAGTAAGTTTATTAACATTATAGTGTAACAAAACCAGAAGACACGGTAAAAGTAAAATTATTTAACTTAAAGTTAAATATAAATGATAAGGTTAAAATAGAAACCTAAACTTGTCTACATTCTATTGGATGAGATTATTTCAACCCATACCCACCTTAGCTTTGAAATAAATCAATATGGAGCTATTAAAAACCGAATATGACTTTATAAATAAATTATATTTTGAGTTTTCCAAAGGTTCCCCTCTTCTCCCTTATAAAAAGGGAACCCCTTACCTCTTCTCTTCACACCCTTTTGAGCCTTTAAGCTCATAAAAACCCTGCCCATTTCTCTTCTCCACTTCCCTATAAACGTTCTAGATGTTCTGGTCTTCTCAAAAGACCAACTCTACTTCATTAAGATAAGGCTTAAAGGAGGCGCGTCGAAGAAGAAGTAATCTCTTCTTTCTATTCTCTCAAGTTTCTTTCTTCTTCAATTCCTTATTATTTATTTGTTTCATTATAAAGTAATAAAATAAGTATCACTAATATACTGATATGTTATTATGAGTATGAAAAAACCCTATTTCACCTTCTATCCATCCTACGGAAAACAAAATCACCATGTGTGCGTACGTACGGAATACCGTCTCCACACAGTGGTGTAATCAATTTTTCCACCACCACCTTACATGAATGGGTATAATGGTGTAAATAAATAACTATATATGGTTATTGTAAAGTGAAATTGATTCATTAATATTATACATACACTTGAATACAATTCCATGATCATGGGAATGATATCATCGCTCGTGCGTACGTATGGACTACCGTCTCCACGAACACGATGAGATTCATTTTCCATGATTAGACATTCAAGAAAGATTATAAAGTATATATAATGAATAATAATGAAATATATGGCCTAATTAATCTAATGTATATATATATATATTTCATCTACTTACTTCCATTAAATTTAATAAAGAAAGGAAAACATCATTCATGCACACGTACGACCTACCGTCTCCATGAATGGTATGTTTCGTTTAATTTAGCTGTCTACTATATATATATATACAGAATATATATGATATATAAATCATGTTTTACATTCTGGAAGTAGGTAAATCATGATATAAGTAATAATAATATCATGAACAACAAGTCCAAACACATATGATAAATGAAACAATTTTACCTAAAACACTACTTTAACATGGAATTGATAAATGAACGGGTAATATAAATACCTAAGTAAACCATATATGATATAATTACAATGAATATGATTCTGTAATATGTCAATGAAATTATTTAAATCATTATACAGTAGGTTCAGATACATACGAAGCATATCAGACATAATGTAAGGGATGATTTATCAATCTCATTTTTCTCCGAGATTGTTTATTCTTAAGTATTTTCTGGGGTTATCTTTATCATAGAAGCCCATGTTTTCTAAAAATGGTTTCATGTATGTTTAAAGTCATTTTTACCCATTTTTTACTTTTACTACATGGTATGTAAAGAATCTTTTTATGTTTACCATACGAGGTACTTTTTTACTTTTCCGACAAAAGTAAGAGAAGAATGTAATTTTTTACATATACGGCGTGAATGGATTTTAATGGTTTCATAACACCTCATTTTCATGAAGCTTACTCTATAATATTTTACGAAAATTTTCAACAAAATAAATTTATTTTTAAATATCATGGCATTTTGTGAAAAGAAAATGATTTTGTATAAGAAAGGATATTTTCCTCAAGAATTCATTTCAAATGATTTATCAAAACCATTTTCCATCTAAGATGACATTATTTCATATGTTTATGTTTAAAGTTTAATGTCTCTATGATTTACATGGTTTCACTTTTATTATTCTTAAATGATATCCATTTATTTTATATGGATTATGTGATTATGGGATGATTTTTATGAAACCCATATTATTTTTTGGGTTATTATGAATGATGTATGTTTATTTTGTGGAACAAGTAAGAATGATTTCATTATGAGATGTGTGGGACCTATATCTCCCTACAATACATTGGGTAAAGATTTATATCTCATTTGATTGACATGGCTGGAACGGTAAGTTAATCTGGTTCAGTATTACAGGATAGGAACGAGGAGTGAACTCGATTTAGAAAGGGACTTTGTCCACTAAGATGGTCTTGGCAGCAATGCCTTGGCTACTATGGAAATCATATCATGTGCTTAATGTTTTTCCACAATTACATGTTTTATTTTCAAGCTATTTTATTATGATTTATATTACATTATGATCTATGCTTTACGTACTTCCATGTTTTATGTCATTGCTCAAGATTTCGATGATGAAACATTATGTTCATGTTTTTATGTTCAAATGTATATGGTTTGTTTTATTTTCTCCATGCTTACCCTTACTGAGCATTTGAGATCACCCTTTATATTTTTTCTTTTCCCCAGGACATAAATAAAGGTTTTAGGTATGAAAACAAAGGGGAAGATCTTTATGGGAGATGTTGAAGATCTTTTACCATGATTAGAAGATAATTTTTTCGAGTTTCCAAAGACACTAAACTATTACAGTCCTTGTGTGTTTGTTTTTTGTTATGTATTAAGTATTCCTCAAAAGTAATGTAATTTCTATATACGTCAAGCTTTGGGTCTCTACATTTATACTGGTGCATCACATTCCTTCATTGATTCCTGTTCTGTTGACTTGATTTGTTTAAAACTGGAAATGATGCCTTCTGTTTTGAAACTAAAAACTCCTCTTGGTGAAATAGAATGCCAAGCCATTGTAAGTAGAGAATGTACAATAATTTGTAATGGATCTAAGTTAAAATTGGACTTCTCAATGTTGTACATGGATGTCAATTATGTAATCTTGGGTATGGATTGTTTGACAGGGTTTAAGGCTCACATAAACTGTTATGGGAGAACAGTTAGTTTCACGACTGAGGATGACACAAACACCTATTCAGAGGAGAGAGGATCGTAAAGAAATATGCAAAGAGTTTGTTGGCACCAATGGTGGGAACGATATATTACCAAATGTCAGCGTTGAGTTTGGAATCAATGGAAGATAATGAGGAAAATTGTTTTCGAGCTATTGTGGATCAATTTGTAGATGTCTTTCCCAAAAACTTCTCATGGTTACAACCTCTAATGGAAGTGGAGTTTATGATTGATATCCTTCTGTGGACTATTCTTGTTTCCCTTACATCTTATAGGATGGAATGAACATAGTTACGAGAATTCAAAGTGCAGTTATAGGAGATAGAAAGAAAGGGTTTCATTAGGTCATTTACTTCTCCATGGGAAGAACCGATGTTGTTTTTGAAGAATATTGATGGAAGTCTTCGGATATATGTTGATTATCATAATCTTAACCAAGTTATGATAAAGAATATATATCCACTTCCACTCATTGATGATCTATTTGATCAATTAATGGGATCTCAGTGGTTCTCCAAGATTGACTTACGATCAGGATATCACCAATTGCGAGTACAGAAGGAGGATATTCCAAAGACAACTTTCAGAAGTAGATATGGCCATTGTGAATATATAGTCATGCCTTTAGGTCAAAAAAATGCACCAACAGTCTTCATGGCTTTGATAAATCAGATATTTAAGTGATATATGGATTATTTTGTGGTGGTTTTTATGGAAGATATTTTGGTCTATTCAATGATAAGGGTTGAGCATGAGCGTCACCTAGAAACATTGTTACAAAACATGATAGATCACCGTTTGTATGAAAAATTATCAAAGTGTGATTTTTGGATATGGGAAGTACGTTTCCTTGGCCATGTCATTTCTTAGAAAGGCATTTCTGTTGATCCTAAAAAAATAGAAGCTGTTATATCTTGGAAACCACCAAAGAATTTGTTCGAGATATGATGTTTTCTTGGTCTAGCTAGTTACTACCGATGCCTTGTGCATGATTTCTCACGATTATCGTCACCAATGATATCTCTAACAAAGAAGAATGCTCAATTCCTATGGACGTAATAATGTCAGAAGTATTTCCAGTAATTGAAGGTTCACCTTACATCAGCACCCATCTTGATCTTACCAGAATCAGGATAGGGGTATGTTTTGTATTGTGATGATTCAGGATCATGGTTGGATTGTGTTCTCTTGCAAAGAGATAATGTGGTTACTTATGGCTGAAGGCAGTTGAGGGTTCATGAGAAAAATTTTCCAACATGTGATTTGGAGTTGGCCACAGTCGTCCATGATTTGAAAACATGGAGACATTATCACTTTGGTGAGAAATTTATTGTGTTTACAGATCATAAAAGCTTGAAACACATTTTCTCACAGCAAGATATGAATCTCAGGCAAAGGAGATGGATGGAGTATCTCCAAATGTTTTCCAGTGACTTTATGTACACACCCAGAAAATTAAATTTGATGGCAGATGCATTGAGTAGAATGTCATATGATCAGTTGGAGAAAGAAGCTTCAGACGAACGGAAGTTGATGTTGGTCTTAGCCGACATGCATGTGGAATGTGAATAATGAGGTGAGATTTCTATTTTATTTTCAGCTACACTTGTTCCTAATTTAGTAAAGATGATCCAAGAATCACAAACATCTGATGAAGAATGTTTGGTTGTATGTTCAAAACTCAATGGTAAGGAGACCATTGATGG
The DNA here is from genome assembly GCA_963277665.1 of Viscum album. Classification (NCBI taxonomy): domain Eukaryota; kingdom Viridiplantae; phylum Streptophyta; class Magnoliopsida; order Santalales; family Viscaceae; genus Viscum; species Viscum album. Next base: position 1,885,058,860 of record OY728136.1, read on the forward strand.
TAGGAAACTTCATGGGGGTTCAGTTTTGTGTTTCAGTGATCAGATGGTTGTACCTATGGTTTTTCAAGAACAAATCCTTCATGCTTAACTCCATTCAAGGTGGGTTGTACATCCAGGTACACAAAAGATGTATAAAGCATTGAAGGGAATTTTTTGGTGGAGCGACATGAAAAGGAAAGTGGCTGAGTTCATCTCGTGATGCTTAACATATCAGTAGGTTAAAGTAGAGCATCAGAGACAATATGGAATGTAACTATATTTACCTATCCCAGTCTAGAAATGGGATCATATAGCAATGGATTTTGTTACATGTCTTCCAATAACTGTCCAGAAACACAATGCCATTTGGTTGATAGTGGATCATCTAACCAAGTCTTCCCATTTCACCCTATTTGTGAAACTCATATGGTGGACGATCATTCAAAAATATATATCCGAGAAGTGGTAAAGAGGCATTGTTTACCAATGTCTATAGTATCAGAAAGATATCAGAGGTTTACATCTCCTTTCTGAAAAATATTACAGCAAGCCCTTGGAAGAGAATTGACTATAGGCACGGTGTATCATCCTCAGACAGATGGGAATTCCGAGCGGATGATACAAACATTGGAAGATATGTCGTTGGATTTTTTAATGAATTTTGGTGGCACATGGGAGAAGAATATACCCTTAGTGGAGTTCTAATACTATAATAGCTATCATGCCTCGATATTCAAGGCTTCGTTTGAAGCATTGTATGGGCATCCTTGTCGTTCTCCGCTATGCTAGGTGGAAATGGGTGAAACATTACTAGTCGGGCCAAGCCATGTCCAAAAGAAAACAGAGAAGATATAGAAGATTAGAATGAGGATGGAGACAACTCAGAGTCATCAGAAATCTTATGCAGATCACCGTTGAAGACCGTTGTGATTCGTTGTGGGTGACCATGTCTTCTTGAGGATCTCTCCAAAGCATGGACAACATCATTTTGGGAAGCGGGGAAAGTTATATCCTAGATACATTGTACCTTTTGAGATACTGGAACAGGTTAGAGAGGTGGAATATCAGTTGGAATTACTACCACAGTTCAGTTTGGTGTATAATGTGTTCTATGTATCTCAGTTGAAAAAGTATCATCCTGATCCTGACCATGTGATTAGATGTGATCACGTTGACCTAGATCCTGATGCTTCATTGATACATATCCCGGTACAGATTGTGGATAGGCAAGAGAATTTCTTGCATGTAAAAATCATCGGTCTAGTGCTGTTTTTATGGAAGCATAGTCATATTCATGAAGAGACTTGGGAACATGAAAGAGAAATAAAAGAGTAGTGGACAGAACTCTTTTAGCTGGATGATGGTTTTCTACTTTCCGAGGAGGGAAAGACCAATGGTAGGGAGAATGTTGTACCCTCGGTTTCTGGTATGTAACCATTTCATGATGCTTTTATTGGTTTTAATGTTAATGGTGACATTTGGGAGAGTTGAGAGAACATGGAATGATGTTTTGAGGCAAAATGGGAAGTCGCACAGGTAGTTCACGGTTTTTCTAAACCATGCGACCAAACCGTGCATAGTTGGTCTTGGAGGTTGTAGCTTCCACACCGGTGGTGCATGGTTTGTCTAACAGTGTAGCCAAACCATGTGAGAAGGGTGTCTGAGGTTGTATCTAACACATGGTTAGCGCACAATTTTCCATACTGTTCTAACAAACCGTGCGACCACTAAAACGAGATCCCATAAAGGTGGATCTCACGCGTTTTTGCCTCTAAGATCCTTGTTTAAACTCCTATGCAGCCCAAACTCGAGATTTTGGTTCTTATATGGTCAAAGTGGGTTATCCCATCATTCCGGATGCTATCGAAAGGCTTCTCTTGATGAATCGAAGCTGGATTCTTGAGGTATGTGATCATTCTTGTTTGGGTTCTTAGATCTACTTAGATCTACTTCTCCTCTTCTCTCAGTTTCATAAATCTACACCCGTTCTGGGTAGATCTAAGTGTGTAGATGCCCAATATGATGATATTTGGTTATGGTTTTGTTTATAGAAGAGATATACGGAGGATCCTTGGTGAACCGGCCCGGTTTTCTTGTGCATTCTCCGATTGTTATGGTTTTTGCCAAACCATTGAGGTTTGAGGCTTCACTCTCGACTCCTCATGCTAGAATTGATTGTCTTAGATTCAAATTGGTTTATTTGAATAGATTTTATTGTGAAAATCATAGAATAAATCTTCTTTAGTGATGATTTATGGTTTTAATGAGACTGTGAAATTTTGGTGAATTGTTTTTCAATGTTATTTGGCTTGTTTAATTTAAATTGTTGATTTTAAATTATGAATTTGTTGAAATTGTATATGGTTTGATGAAAAGTGCATTTTCAATAAAAATGGTGTTTTATTTAAATGGTTTGAGATTGAACTAACTTTGATGGAATTGGTTTTCAAAAATAGAGTGTTTTATTGAAATAGTATGGAATTGAAATGGTTTGGAATTGAAATAGTTTTAATGGAAATGGTTTTCAATAAAAAGGTGTTTTTACTGAAATGTTGTTTTGGCATGAATGATTGGAATATGTAGTGTGTGTTCATATTGCATGTACGGGGCTGGGTTGAAATCGGACCTTGTGCCCGGTGCCAAACGTTTAATGGCACATGGTAACTATATGTTTGAGGCTTGGTTAAAATATGACCATGTTATCGGTTCCAAAGGTGTAATGCCACATGGAGAATAATTACCTTGTGACGACTTAGTAGATCAACGAGAGACCACTCATGAGTATGGAACTGTCATAACAAAGTATGCATGGGTGGTTGCATGGGACTTTGTGAAATGGTTGGGTGTAACAAAAAGGGGATTTTGTGAAATGGTTGGGTATGCCAACAAAATAATTTTTGTGAAAATGGTTCTAAAGCCCATTTAGTTATTTTTCTAGAAAAATAACTTGCTGAAAAAATGGTTTTAATTTCTCTAAGAATGCCTTTGGTTATGAATGGTATTGAAAACTTGTTTATATTTAGTTATAAACTATTTGATAAAATGTTTTATATAAAATGTTTTATATAAATGTTCATAACACTTCTATCCTAGTGGCATGAGTAGAGAAGTCATTGGGGAAAACCTACTGAGTTTTATACTAACCCCTTCATTGGAGCTTTGGTGATTTTACAGATGTTGTATTCCGGGCATAGGTAAAGGTAAAGCATCCCATTACTAGAGGTTTGTGGTAATGTTTGGGAGATGTGGTGGTGATTACTGCATGGATCTCAATGAGGAGTTTTGGAGTGTTTCTTGGTTTGTTTTGGGTCATTTGTTTAGTTTTCTACATGGTACTCTGATTATGTGTTGGTTATGTATTGGTTGTGGAATGTTGTAGTTCTTTTTTGGTAATGCATGAGTTGGTTGTTTCATTAACATGAGTCATATATTGGTTATTAGTGATGTTTTGGATGGTTTATGGGGTTTTCATAAAGGGTAAGTCTTCCCCCAACGTGTATTTTAAACCCTTCGACATTTATTTCCAGCCTTTGGCTTCATGGAGATGTCGCTTATGTTCTAGTAATGACTCGTTGTACTCTAAAGACAATGAGAATTGGTGGGTTATTACACATCAATTCTCTCATCGGTCAGAAATATGTTTTCTTCAAAAACCATGTTTTCAAAATATGATATCAAAATTATTTATAGACAGAATTTTATGTTTTTTAATCTTAAAAACCCTCTTTCAAAGGAAAGTTATTTCCATTTTGAAAGAATTCATATTTTTCTATTTCAAAAAATGGGAATGTTATCAACTTATTTTTTTCCTGAATGTAGAAATTTCCTAAACAATTTACAGTGAAAAGGGAATGATTTTTTAAGTTGGATGACATGGTAAAAATTACATACCATTAGGACCATCCATAAATTTATTCATCCATTTAATTTTTATTAGATTATTTTTAATGATAATGTTTTTTCACAAATATTATTGAAATTTTATTTATAATGTAATTTTCTAAATATATAATTATCAAATTTTATTATGTTTTTAATAATTTATTTTCAAAATTAATATAATATAATACATAATAATTATTTTAATGTTATTTTTAACATATTTCTATTCATCAATGACAAAAATCCATTATTATTACTCAAATGGGAATATAATGTATTTATATCCTCATTATTGTTTATTTTGAGGGATTATTATCATTTTGAACAAGGTATGTATTGAAGTTCACTTACTTGATTCATTGTTGTAGTCATTAACATTATATTTAATTATTTTAATTATAGTGGTCATTAAATTTCCCATAAATGTAAATATTATTTAAATTCAATTATTTTATGTCATAAACCTTTTATCATTTAAACAAAAGCTATTTTACTTTGATAGATATTTGATTGACTCGGGAATTATAGATAAATCCATATATTTTACTCAATATACATTTTTGGATATAACACACGTTTAAGGAATTGACATCATTATTTTATAAATCAGGAATAAATTTTACCTGAAAGTCACAAATGAGTAATATTTATTGGATGAAACATAATGAATTATTATGTCTCATGAGATAAATAAATTTGTGAAACCCTATGACTTTGTACCAAGTATTTTTAATCTATATTGGGATAGGTCTAGAGAATAGTGATATGAATTTCTAAACCACATCAGTTTATTCCGAATATATTTTGGGGAAATCTTCTTAAAGTTATGGGTAACATAGTTAACCTGATTTTTTATATCATGGAATTGAATAATTAAAAATTTCATTCATTATGAATAATTTTATTATTATATATTATATTTTATCAATTATATTATCTATAGATATATTTATTTAATAGATTAGTCATTAAACAAATATTGTTTTTAGTAATTTATATTTCCATACTCGTTATTTATTTTTTTTCATTCATTCATTTTTTTATATTCAATGTTTTTTAAGTTAGTTTCATTTACATATTTAAAATTCTTTATGGATCAATTAAATATTCATTTTAACATAAAACTTACTGATCATTTTTAGCTCATATTTCTTTTTTTGTATCCCAAGATTACATGAAGTGTACTATGATTGAAATGGTATGAAATTCTAGATGGAATAATGTTATTCAATAATTTTTATTATCAATATTCAAGTATAGAACCAAATATTTCTTTAGTGTAGTTTAAAAATACTTTTTAAAGATCCATTCAATTGTGATATGTTTCCTTTTATCTTATGAAATTATAAAAAATTAGAAAATTTCTTTGGAATAATGGGGTCAATGTCATTATAGTTGTTATTAGTCAATGATTAGTTCAAATTTTGGGCAATAAATATATGAAAAGCAAGATTATAGAACATATACTTATGATTTACTTTGGGTATAAGTGTATATGAAAATTATAACATTTTACTAAGGAAGATATTATATGGGTTCTCCAACCAATGCAACCCTTCATAGATACAAAAAGTGGGTGTGGTTATCGGGGAAAGCTAAATTGGCGTAATAACATAGAATATGTCACCCTGAGCTTGACCGGACCATCATCATGATCCTGACAATGTGCCTTACTACTCACCTCATTTTTGACACACTATAGGGATGTTCTTAGGGTAATAAAAATTATATTTTCAAATAATTATGAGTGCTTTTATATAGAGAAATTCTCAAATAATCCAAGTTAATTATAATTATATCAGAAAAGAATAATGTTTTCAATTTGGTTAAATATTTGAGAATTTTTTATATTATACATCATGTTCCATAATTTTATAATCTAATATTGTTAATTATATCATTAAATAATGTAAAATATAAGAAGAAATGATAACCACACCAATCTATATCATCCAAAGAGTACAGATAATTGTTTCTTTTTGTAGATTAGTTGAATATTTATATTGGAACTAATCTCCCAAGCATTATAATTATTTCAGAACATAATATCATATTCCAATAATAAATAAATAAAAATTCAATATGAATTTTGGATTCAATGTGAATGAAGAGAAGATGAGGATGATATGGAACAAGATAAATAAATGGATAAAGGGAATAAATTGTTTCCAAACATGTTATAATTGTGAAAATAAACACATTACTTATTGTATAAAAGGAATGAGAGTTTTTATCATTTTTGTAGAAATGAAATTTTTCTCAGCATTCCAATTAAAAAAATGAAATTTACAATGTGTTATGCTTCAACTATAAAGATATGGGGAACTATGAAAATTAATTCCCCCTAAATCAAGGGAATATAACTCATAATAGGATAAGGTATTAAGGTTATGTTTATACTACTTATATAACTGAAGTTGAATGACTAATGTTCATGTTTATTTTGATCAAAGAGATACATTGTAAGAGTATTTTATTTATAATATTCTCATGATGTGGATCAGGAAAAATATATGTATTGAATTATAGAAGATTTTTATTATGGATTTGAAATCATATATTGAATTATCCAAATTACCTAGAAAATCATTCATTAGAATGCTTATATTATATGAAAACACATTATTGAGATATAGATAACAAGTAATATTTTTCTGATGTAAGGATTGTGATGATGGGATAACGAGATGGTTGATACAGATATTGTAAATTTCATTGTACTGACTACCATCAAAGAAATTAATGAATTTTTTTATAATCTGGTTTATTATTAATGGATTTGAATTTTTATGGATTTTAAGTGTGTGAAAATAAAATGTGTTTTACATAAATAATAAAGAAACATGCATGTTTTCAACAAGAGTTATTTTATGATATGTTATTACCATGTTTAAAAAACCATTTGAGGATGGAATTATTTAGATTTTAAAGTGATGATTAAGATCTAATTCATATAATATAGATGAATTAGTAAAATCTCTTTTTGGAAATTTAGTAACATTATTTCTAACGTTTTGGATAATAATATTTTGGAAGGGTCATTATATGAACAATTTATAAAAAGGGTTAAGTAAAAAACTAGACATGAATTTTTTATTAATGTATTACATCGACATATGAAATTTTTTCCATATTGTATAACATGGGATGAACATTTTCCCCAAATAATAAATAGATATTGGTGGAATGAATTGTCAATAAATTATGAATATTTTGATTCCATATGAGAAAATTTTATAGATGAAATCCTAAAAAATAATAATATTGGGATATTCATTTATAAAATCCATTGGTGAATTAGAGATGTATTTAATAATAACAAAAGGTTTAAATTGTGGCTATGAAGTAAAAATAAATCGAGTAAGTACATATACTTATATTCATAGAAAGTGATGGAATTTATGAACTCTTGGAAAAGAATCTTGAAATAATTATATTCCTATAATCGTAATTTTTAACGAGATTAGGGACCTTTGAAACACAACAATTTAATGTTTTTTTGGTATTTAACATCAGATTCCTACGTTATCTACTAGTCTACATCATTATTTTGGGGAAAGTTTTCTCATTTATATCAATGTTTTCACTTCCCACCAATGTTCTTCTATTATGAAACCAAGTATGTGTTATTCTATATTACATTCACACATATCAATCACATTATCAGGAGTATTTATTATTAACCATTATGAAGATGATAGATTTCTACAAGTTTATTTTGAAACTAAAACCCATTGATTACGAAGATCCATAGTTAATTGCAAGGGCCCACTTTATTTGGGGGGGGGGGGGTTAAATGAAACACCCATATATTTTAAAATATTTACATCATATTAGATAATTTTCAGTCAATAAATATATTATAATGGAATAAAACATCTTTGTACATTATGATACATTTTTCATTAAATAAAATCAATATCTTAAATAACATTCGATGCATGCAACAATGGTTTCGAACGAAATGTGATACACATATAAAATATTAATAGTTAGTAATTACAGATATAATCTATCCATTAAATTAGTGGTTATGTCTTATAATAAATAAAATAACTAAAATATATTTTTTAATATTTTATACAGTAAATAAAATTATTCTCAATAGATTTTATAGAAAATGTAAAAATAGTTAAATAAAAATAATTTCTTTTCTATAAACCACAATTTTTTTAAAGGATTATGTAGTCACCAATTGCACAAATGATTTAAAATTCTTTTTTTACAACATTTAGAAAAATTATGTTAAAAAATTAAATTCATTTTTTAAATCATAATTTTTTTTATTTTGGTTATATTATTAAGTATTTAGGAAATGAGTCTGTTTTAAAATAAATTAAAAAAATAAAAAATTTAATATAATAACACCTCTTTATTTAAATAATTCACACTATTTAATTATATTTTTAATTGGTTTTAAAAAAATTATATAAATTTCATGTCATTGAATAAAAATTATTTCATTGGAATAATTTTAATTTTATATTTTAAAATAAAATCATTGTAATCATTTTGAAATTTTCGTTTTAACCCAATCTTACTCATCCTATTTACAGGATTAGTTTTAAAATATATATTTTTTTCATGTATATGAATGGAATTTAGAAAATTATATTTCATTTTTGACTCATAATTATTTATAATTTCAATTATGGTCAACAAAGTTTTTAACAAAAATGAATATTGTAAACATTAAAAATTAATTACTGTGTTTATAAAGAATTATTATTTACCGGGTGTTATTATAAGAGGATAAGGGTTAGAAATAACCAATTAACTTTTGAAAAACCTATATATTTCTACACTTCCACCTAATATTTTAATGGATTGATAATGGACCATATTGAAGGGTTATTTCACGATATAAATGAGGGTATTATTGAATTTTTTCAATAAAATTACTACTATACAGATCACCTCACTTATACAAGGCCACTCATTATCATCCCTTCAATACACACTCAAAACTCTATGAATTGGCTAGTATTTTACAAAATAATTTCGTAAATCACCTATTATATTAGTATAATAATTTATTTTCGGACAAATGTATTATGGTTATGCTTTTTTTTGTCCTAAGGATGATACCCGAAGAAGAGATAATGTTCTTTAATGAGAGTTTTTATTTTATTTCATCCTCCACCCCTTCATTTATTATTAAATCATCCCAATATAATATCATTCATACCTTTAATATAATATTTTTCGTTATAATAAATTCATGAACTATATCCACATCAACATCCGTATAAATTGTTACAAAATAATTATTTTTATGTATGACGGACTACTTCCTAGCGACCTGATGTCCTTCTTTTTACCATTACCACCTCTAACAGTTGGGTATTATAGTGCATATAAAATTTATATACAATATTTTAAACATAATTATAAATCTTGAGTAATTATTTCATATGTAAATTTTTTATTTTTCATTTACTAAGTGATACAACAATGTCACTCGTGCATACAGTGGATTTCCAGATCGTTAATCGATGTGTTTCTTCATTCAATATCTCTTCACATTAAATTTGATAAACATATATTTTATGGTTATATTTGATATAAATGACATAATTATGATATTAATTACTTATTTAACACTATTTAATGATACAATATTTTATTTATCCTTACCAATTCACACAATTAGGTATGACATCATCATTATTGTACCTGTGGACTACTGCCTTCACAAAGCGATGCAACTATGTTTTTATAACCACACCACAATTATAATATATATTAGTATATAATATAGTAAATATTATATTATTATTATTATTTTTGAATTATAACATATTACTCACTTTATTTCTGTAATGATCAATGAAAAATTGAAACGTTACACATGTGTTTGTATGACCTACGATCTATTTGATCGAAACACAATTCATTTCTCAAAAAAAATATTTAATGACTTTTTTTAAAATTATAATTTATTTTAAATAAAATAATTATATATTTATTATAAATTTTTTGGGTTATTGAGTTATAAAAAATTCACAACAATTGGAATATTCATAAAAAATCATTAATGAGAAAATATGGTGATTGACACCCAAAACCCAAAAAATAATGAAATATGATTAAATCATTTGTGGTAAAATTTTCTAATAGGCTCAAATATGTTATTTTAAATATGATTATGGAAATTATATAAATTAATTATATTCATAAAATAATTATACAAGATTTTAATGTATATTTACCTAGTGAAAATTGTTTGGTAAGGGATTTTTATATCAATTTTCAATCATTGGGTTAACATTCTATTTCATTGTCTCATTCATTAAAATATTATTTTCTTAATAAATTATGATTAACTTATGTTTTAGTGAATTTTTTTATTTTTATTTAATGTTGAAACACATAATCCCACCATTTAATAATTTTCAATTCCACAACATGGTCGTTGTAAGGGATTATTTCACAATCACAATCTAATAATGATTGTTTATTTATGGTGTTTTTCAAATTTAAATCGTTTGAAAATTTTCTAATAATCACATTTATTGTAATTATCATATTTTCTCATGATATTTTCATGTAATAGTACCATTTTCCACTCATTTGTTCTTAAATAAAGTTATATCATTTTTTAAGAAAATCTAACTTCATTTCTCTCTTCGTTTAAAAATATTTTTTTCAATAAAAAGTGTATTATACAAATATTTTAAAAAAATTTACAATTAAAAGTTATTTATTATTTTAATGTGACTTATTTTTACTCTATTAAAAAAATTAAATGTAATCATATTTTCTTTTCAAAAAATTTATGTTTCGCTTTTATGGAAAAAGTAAAAATAATGCTCTTATAATTTTATAAATAATATACATTCATATCCTTTTTATAGTTAATAATTATTGTTATATTAACATATTATACTTTGAAAAAATTACCAACTGTCATGATAATAATTTCATAGAAACATACATTTCATTATTATAGTATTATTTTTAAAGGAAATTATTTCCATAATAATCTTGAAATTGTAATTTTTCAATGTTATTTTAAAATAAAATGATTTTCAAAATGATTTATGTTTTATAAAAATATATTTTCAAAAAGAAATATATATTTTCCTAAAAAATATTTCAATACATTTTTGTGGAATTTATATTCATTAATGGAAACAACCCTTTATTCAAACTCAAAATTGTTTATAAATAATTAATACCATCCTCACACTTCCACTGGATTGTTTATAATCGTTTTGATGATGCAAAGTATTGAAATTCACTTCCTAGACATATTTTTGTATTCATTAACATTCTATTGATTTATTCAATTTATTGTTGCCACTACATTTCTCCTAAATGTCAATATTATTTATCATATATCTGTTCATTTACTAATCTATATATATTTTGTACTTATGGTGTATCTCATTGAGAGTTATTTGAATGACTAGGGAAACATTGATACATCTATATCATTTACTCAATATGTATATAAATATATATATTGTTTTTGATAAGGTATTATGATCATGAATTATATTAATTATTGATTATACAAGGAATTCATTGGACATGAATGCCACAGGAGGGGACCATTTGTAGAATTCCCCTCATGACATCGATATGTATTACGAGAAAAAATTAGTCATCCAAACCCTATGATTTTGTACCATAATTTTTTTTACTCTCTTTTAAATATTTTTCACTATAGTGATTTAGTTTTCCAACCATATTGGCCTATACATAGTTGTTTTATTCCTTATTATGAAAGGTCTTCAATGGTTGGGTTATCATGCTTCATAAGATCATGTCGTTCAATAATAATAAAATTTTCTTCATTAATATGTCAGTAATTATTATCCATGATATTTTTATAAGGATATAATGTATAGATTCATTTCATTTTGAATTTAGTGATTAAATTATATCTTTTTATGTTATTTAATTTTCATTATTGATTATACCCTATGTAATCATGTGGTCAAGATAATTGAATATTTTTTTCAGTTATTTATCATTCCATGTTGATTTTTATTTATTGATTCATAATATCATTTTATATAATTAACCCATATTGATAATTTGTTATAACACTTATTTTTATTACTTTTCCATGAATCCATCATGTTTTCTTGATTGAAATATAAGAGTATTCTACTAGGAATAATTAAAATATAGATAAAATTGTGTATTAAAATATATTTTAAAATGTAATACCAGACTCATGTTTATATCTTTGTTACCAATCTATTAAACCATTTGGTCTATCATGATGCGATTCCTTGAATCTTAAGCCTTGGTAATAAAACAAAAAATGACTTTGGGATATTATGGCAGGGGTCACTAAATTGTAAGCTTATGTATATAGTGTAAGTAATGAATAAATAACACACAATCAATAGTGATTGGTAAATAATTGAATCATAATCCATTTAATCAATAACAAGATCATAATATTGTAGTTTGAAATGTTGATAAATTAATTCATACAAATAATTACATGACGATGAATCTTAATGATGAATATGAAGACAAATTGAATAATCAAATTGAATATAAAAAACTAAAAAAATTAAGAATTAATGTACAATTCCTAGTATATAAAAAATACCATTGAGGTATTTTTCTTGGACATTTTATACTGTCACAACCTTCGAAAAATACATATACCAAAATGGGTATTGCTTCAACAAAATAATAATATAGAATGTCCCAATAGATATACAATACATTAAGGGAATATATTAGTGAACTACCATCACATACTATTCCTAATATAATATCTCATATTAATGGTGTGAATCATAATCATCACAATCATTCATCGTGGAAGTTTAATAAAAAATGTCTTAATATTTACCCCAATAAATAAACATAACTACAAAACACCTAGTGTAATGTGGTAAATGGTAATAAAATTTTATATCCTAACTTAAACAATTAATAATCAATCTAGAAAAAAAATAATGATGTAATTATTATAATAAATATTCATTGTATAATATGTATAAAAAAGTATTATGTATTTTATGAATATAAATACTGAAAAATCACCAATCCTTTTTCGAGGAATAAATATAAATATTTTGATATGATCATTTTAAAGAAAAAAGTCAAAAAAGAGATTTGAAAACAATTTCCATTGAAAATAATCTTTCTAAAAATATAAAATAAGTAATTATTAGTGATTGGTCATGATGGTGGAAAACACCTTTCATGTTGTAAATGTTAAAACAAATACTCCTCTCAATTTTCTTGTAAAAACAAAACCCTAATTATTTTAAAAGTATCATGAAGATTCAGTTAATTTTTTTATAGTATAACTAGGTAATAATATATTTTATAATGCATTTTTAAATTTTTATATACATTTTTGAAAACATTTTTTAAATAATTGGGTTTCAATGAAAAAGTATTTCCTACTGAAGAGAGAAATAATGTTGTATTTTCTTAAAAATATTTACTTATTTTTTTACCTTCTAAAGAGAATAAAAATAGTAATAGTACATTAAACAGATATATAATAATCATAGTATTATAAAATATATTAATTTTCTGATAAAATTGTCATATAATACCACCAATGGGGACATAAACAACAACATTATAGAATAACAATGAGATTATTAAATAAAACCATGCCGCATAAGATACTATTGTATCAAAAACCCCATGAAAGAAATAAAATTAAATAAAAAATTAAAAAAAATGAGGATCAATTATTTCATGTTATATAATAGAAAAGGTTAGTATTTTCCCCACAAAAAATAAATATGTGATGAATAATTTGTTTGTCTCGAGGAAGTCAAATTGAGACGAGAAACCCTTACATTCATTCTATCTCGTCATGTAAATTCTTTATAATAATTAATTATGAACATATGTTAATTATATATATTCCAAAAAACAATTTCAAAATTTTATATTTATTATATTTCACATATTACCTTCTTATATATTCTTTCATAATCAATTAATTTTACATAAGAGGTTTCGAAAATATTAATCATATGTGTCAAAAATAATGTGAGTTGGTTGACTATGGTCAAAAGGCTAATCATTTAAACATATAAATAAAAATAATCAGGAAACAAATAACATGTTTACTAACAAAGTATACTTTTAGTACCAATGATGAAATATGGTTTTGAGGAATGATGTATAAAACGATCACGGATATGGAAAGGCATATATTCTCGTTAGTAATGTTTCAATTTTCTAATGATCATTACAGAACAGCGGTAAATAATATTTTACCCTTATATATTGATAATAAAATTAAAAATTCTATATTATTTCTTTATATATATAAATATTATCATTTTGGTATGATGATGAAAATCGATTCACATCGCTATGGGATGGTTGTAGTCCACACGTACCTGAATGATGTTATCATATTTATTTGAGTCAAAATGTATGAAATAAAATAATATATTATATTCAAAGAAATTTAATAATATCATTTATATAAAAATTTATTCATTTGTGTCATATATATTCGTTAACATTACTCTTATTAAAATTCTCCTAAAGAGTAATTCAGAAACGAATCACATTTCCTCATGAGGTGGTATTTCATCATACACATTAGTGGCATTATTATATCCACATAAAAATTAAATGTAAAAAATGTATATAGGATAAAATTAATCCATAATTATAATAATTTTATAAATATATTATATATAATATATATCCATCATCATACCCATCCACGAGATGTGGTACTGGTAAAACGCATGACATCGGTTTGCGAGGCGGTAGTCCTTCGTACACATGAATGATCACAACATCACCCATTGAATGGTCATGTCGATGGTTCTAGATCTTGAACATAACATAATAATATCATAAAATAGGAGAGAAATTTATGTTATTATATAATCACAAATTAATAATACTTGAATAAAAAAGAATAATAAATAAAAAACGCATAGTTAATAAATTTATTGATTTATAGTGAACCACTTCTGGATTATAAACAACATATTCACTGAAATATTTTATAAAAAATAAAAGAATGTTATGATAAGGGGTTTTAGTTATCAACTATTATTTAGGTATTGACCCAACCAAAATAATTATAAGCTATAAATAAGATACTAGGGACGATGGCCTTCTATTAGTGAGGTGTGTGGAACACATGTACCTTTATATAGAAAAGTAGGTACCCATGTTTTGGACCAGAGAAAAGGGTCCTAAATGAATTATTACAAATAATTATACATTATACTATTTAAATATGGCAAAAAAATATATTTTAGGATGGTTTTTTTAACATTAAAACAATTATATTTTTAGTTTTACCTCATTGAAAAATTAGTTTTTACATTAACATTGGTAAATAATTTTAATTATATATATTTTTTAAATATCTATAGAGGTTAAATTTATTTTATAAGATCACATTTATTATTTTGATTCAAAATTTTGATTCCAATTTTTGAATTCCATTCATATATTTTTCAACAATTAATTTAAAACTAATTTGACAAACATGATAAGAATACAAACATTCCAATATAAGTGAATCGAATGATTATAAGCTTTTAAAATCATTATTATATATATTAATGATTATAAATACCTAAATTGTTTTAATGCATTTATAATTGAATTAATTTTTTATTTAAAACTATCTAAAAATATTTTTTCCTTGAAAATATTTTCTACGTCATTCAAATGGATCAAATTTTATTAATAGTAAATAGATATATATTTTATATGTTTTATAAATTTTTAATACATATGATTTTCATAATATTTTAGTAGTATTTCTACTATATTATTTAATGACTAGGTTAAAATAGAAATGTTCAGTTAATAATACTGTAATATAGTATCAGTTTTCTATCAAACACTACATTTCTTGAATTTCAAGATATATAAGTGATTGAATTTATTAATAAATAAATATATTTTAAGGTATCATATTGTAATATTCTATTATATTCAGGGTTTTTTGTGTTGTAAATGCTCTCTAATTTTATATTGATATTTTTAAAGCTATGTGTGTTATAGAAAACATAATATTAACATTTGAAAACCATACCTAGTATATACAACTTCAAATTAATGACTAATTACATAAGTTACAGATGTTCCCAAAAAATAATCATAATAGAATAAAATTACTTAAGTTATGAGATCATAACATTGGAATTATAAATGAGTTGGTATCATACAAAGAAGCATATAAGAAAATTTTGATAAGTGATGTCTGGTTTCAATACCATAATAATGGATTCAGTTAATAAAAAAATCCATCATAAATTTATTCAAGTCTCACTCTCATGGATATCATAGTGGATAGATCCTTAATGATTCACCCCCGTTATATTTATTATTTTTTATCACCCCATTTTCTAGTTACCCTTTCATTATTTATTTTAATAATGTAATATATATTGGTTAAAATTAGGATGGTTTGGGGTCCTTTTAGAATGTTTTTAGGGATATACTACATGTTTGTTAGTGGTTAATGGATTTTGGAAACTGTGAAATAGTTGATCGATTCCATGAAAAACCAGATACGGGTAAGAGTAGATGCGTACAGGCTGCACTTGGTTTGCAAAACTGTGTTGCATCCCAAAAAAACTGTGTACTTTGAAAAATGGTGTTAGATTTTTTGAGGTAGAGGATTCTTTGAATTAGGAACATATTTTAGAGATCATGAATGTATATCATGTCAGAGTCATCCTCATGTTGGTTTCTAATGCATGGTTATCACACAACGTTCATAACCATGACACTAAATCATGCCCAGGTCAAAACCACCTCCATAAATGTGGATCCAATAAATTGTTTTTTTATGACTCTTTATTTTCTCTCAAAAGGGACCTAACCTTGTATTTTGGTCTCTCAATGTTTGGAGTGCCTCTACCATGTGAATTGGAATGGGTCTGGAGCATTTAATTGTTGCGTTGAAGCCTGAGTCTCACATTAAGTAATCCTTGTTTATCATTTATGATGTATTTTATTAAATATAATTTTCCATTCCTCTTAGATTCATAGATCTACGACCTTTTTGGGTAGTTTTAAGGACTTTTATTTCAATGAAGTTCTGATTTTTGGTTTTCTATATTAACATAAGATATCTAAGGTGGGTTCATGGAGATCCAACCCATTTTTGTCATGTTTGTCACGTCATTTATCGTTTCCTACAATACTCAAAACGTAGGGTTCTTAAATCGTGAATACACAAGCTAGAATTGATTTTATAATATTAAAATTGTTATAATTTACTATAATGGATTTTTAAATCCTGTTATAAACATGAAATAAATATAAATTAGTGACGATTTATGGTTTTGGTGAAATTTTTTATTCTTTTGAAATTTTGTTCTTATGATTTCATTTCAAGATTCAATAATTTGTTATTTTATATAATGTATTTATTGATGTTTTCAAATGGCTTGATGGAAAAATTGTTTTCAATAAAAAGAAGGATTTTATTTAAATGGTTATGGAATGTTTGGGTAGACATGGTTTTTAGGCATACATGGTGTGTGTGTTAGTATTTAATTTATGAGGCTAGGTTTAGATATGTCCTTGTGCTTAGTGCCAATGGTATAATGGAACATTCTATATAATTACCTTATGAAGACATGGTTTATCAACAAGATACCACTCATGAGTATGTAACTACTATAAGGATACATGTCTGTTTGGTTGTGTGGATATATAAAATTTAATTTCTTGGCCAATGTAAACATGTGAAGTGGTTTGAAGGAATTGTATGGTAGATTTTTTGAAAATATATATTTCTGGAAAATTGGATGTTATAGCACTATTTTATATTTGGTTATAAAAAAATTTACAGGTGGTTTACATTTTTTTATAAAGTGTTTTAGATATTTATTTATATAAACAATTTTATAAAAACATTTTTAACTCCTCTATATTACTATCCTGATGAGGGAAGACATTAGGGGAAAACTATTGAGTAGTAGTGCTCAACCATTCTTTGGATATTTGGTGCTTTTATAAATTTCATCTAACATGACATGGGAAAAAAATTGTATCACTTGTCTTTAGTTCCACTTCGTGATACATGGGTTGTTTGGTGAAGTTGGAGCATTGGGCCTATGTATAATGGAGTATTATGGCTATATTTGAGTCTTTATAGCTTGTCTTATGATATTTTATTTGGTTTTTTAGTCTTCTATTGTGGTACTTAATTGTATATTATTTTTATAAATGAATCTTCATGTTTTCTATCATTTTAATCATGCTTCTTATAGTGGTTTATTTGGATGAATTTATTTCATTATAGGTATATTCATAAATAGTAAATCATCCAACCCTTGTATTGGAACTGTTAAGCATTTATTTCCATCATTTAGAATCTAGTGGATGTCTCCTAAGGCCTTATAACTCCCTTTATCCCACTCAAGAAAATGACAATAGGAGGGTTATCACATGTGGTATCAAATGCTTTAGTTCTTTAGAATCTTTTTTGGTTTTGGAGTTTTCATTAAATCCTAGTATATTACTTTAGTTGGGATGGTTGGAAGGAGTAATATTTTCAAAAAATTAAATGTATAACATTATAAGGTGTAGCTAACTTTTTAATGTTATACATCATGATAACTAGGATTTGGGTATATAAGTATTTAATATACACTTATAGGTTTGAAATCTCATTGTCATGAGTTTATCCACAATTATGATCATGACATGCACTAGTGTAATGGAATCCCACTAGGACTACTTACAAATTTTTGGAAAATGATTTATTATTTTCCAAAAAAGTGTTTATTTCTAATTTTTTTTAAATTTCATTCAAATGATTTCTTTTGAAAGGTCCATGGTTTTTGTATCTTGAAAATGGATGATTTTCAAAAGTAGAGTTGAATGTTTTCAAAAATGGAGGAACAAGGAAAAGTTACATTTGGATTGAAATGACATGATTGTTTATTTGATAGAAATTAAAATTATAAGCCTTCATTTAAAAGAGAGATAGATATATGATGTTTTTTCTATATAGAAAATGAAACCTAGTAAGTGTGGTAATAACCAATATGAAGAAGATGATGAAAATTTGGTTTCCCATTTCCATTGGTGAAAAAAAGTTGGTTCATAATATCATCCAAGAATTTCAGTATGTGGAAAAAGGGAACCAAAAAAATTATACATGAAAAGTGGACCATTTCGTATCGATCTAAAATTATAATAAACCCATCTTCTAGGGTGATTCTGAACCCAAAAGGTAGAGGTATGACTAAAACAAATGAATCAAATCTTTAAGTACCTCAACACGGTGGTGGAGTTGAAAGTCATGCTGGAAACATATATTCTCAAGGATCTTCCCTGCAAGTTGTGGGAGCTATTGGTGTAGGTGAGTGTAGATTATGTCCTTAGTTAACTCAATTTTGAATAATTTTTAAATATACACTTCTATCCGCAAATGTTTAATATCCAAAGAAACAAAAATATCATTATCCTGAAGTAGAATGTTCCCAATATAACAGAGTATGTGACTAAATTCTTAAATTTTGTGCATTGAAAACATGAGGTTACAGCTAGTTAGTCCTTGAAGGAACACCTCATTGAATCAGATATAAGGAAATAGAATCTCTCAACGATTTTTTGATATGCATTACATACTACATAGATATGGCTAATAGTGAGATGGTGGATTAAAGGGATATTCCATGAGATTTGTGATGATGATGTGTTTTGATACCATTAGGAAATTATTGGAACACTAATGTTGGGAGAAAAAGGGATAGGGACACATACTTATAAGGTGGGAGCATGAATCTGAATAAGATTGATGGATCAGTAAATCATTCACCAAGGATGATGAATATAGATAGAAGCTTCCAATGTGGCTACATCAACTGCATAAAGAGAGAGTGTACAACACCACCAAGGGAATTACACCATTTCAATAATATTTGACATCTTAAGCACTATAGTCACAAAGCACCTAGGTGAGGTGCTCGAGACACATCCCTGGCATTAGATGCATCATATGATCTGACGAGGTGAGGGAAATAGAATCAATATTAGCAGTAGAACAATTCTTTCCATGATGATTCTCGGAATACCATGAAACCACAGTAATAGAATTCTCATCAATCCAAAACGGATCAATGTATAGATCCAAAGAAATTATATGGAGCTGAGAAATTGATTATATATGATGATGTTGGACCATTTATGGTGGAAAGAATGATAAATTTAAATTCTACACTTATAAAATTACACATTGATATTGGATCATAAAATTCCTTCGTTTCAACTCATTATGTTATCTTTATGAATATAATCCATGTGATGATATCCTCTCTGATAAAATGCCAATCCACCCTTGCAGATAGAGAATTTAATTCTTTCCATTGCAGGGAAAGTTCAATAACGGTCGAGGTAGTTGAACCAAAATTGGATTTCTATATGATCTAATACAGGGTATGGATTGATTTAAAATGTTCACAGATCATGTTTATTAATATAGAAGACCATTTAGTTTCATGATGGATGATGGCATGAACCATCTATTTAAAGGATTAATGAATATTAAGAGAGGTGTATTGGGCATGTTGTCAACAGCTGTGGGAATCATCACTTCATAGTTAATAGCAATTACATTATCATCTATTGACGATATCTAGAATATTAGTTCCTATATAGTGGTGGATCAATTTCTTGATGTGTTTCCCAAAAATTAATTAGGTTTACCATATTTAATAGAAGTGGAGTTTATGATTAATATTCTTTTAGGGACCAGTGCTATCTAAATTATTTCTTATCAATTGTCACCAATATAAATAAGGGAGATGAAAGTATAGTTGTATGAGCTCGAAAGAAATTTTTTATTCATTCGAGAACATCTTCATGGGCATCACCAGTCTTGTTCGTAAAGAAATCAGACGGGACTGTAAGGCAGTGTATATATTATCATAAGCATAACAAAGTTATGATAATGATTTTATATCCACTTCAACACATTGACGATATGTTTGAATATTAAAGGGGAGAATAATGGTTCTCCAAAATTGATACTCAATCAGGATATCCCCAATTACGAGTTAGGAAAAATGATATTTCGAATATAACATTTCAATGAATTTTTTGCCATTATTAATATTTTGTAATTACTGTTGTTAATATGAATACACCAAGATTCTTTATGTAATTTACGATTTAGATATTTTACAAAAATCTGTATTCTATTGTAGTGGTGTTTTTTTGATGAAATATTGGTATACTAATAGACACGGGCTGAGCTAGAGAAATTCTTGGTGACTATGTTAGAAATCGTTAGAATCCATCTTTTATATGACAAAATATTTGCTTGTGTTTTTTGATATAAGAATTATGATTTCTATGAATTTTAATTTCTGAAAGAGGCATTATCGTGCATCCAGAGAAGAGAGAATCTATTATCTCTGGGCCACATTTGAAGAATGTCTTTGGGATATAGATTTTTCATGGTCTAGATGTTTTTTAGAAAACATTTGATCATAATTTCTCAAGTATAGATTCTCTTTTTTACATCATGGAAAAAGTTTAATGTTCCATTGTAATGGACTGAGGAATACTAGAAATCTTTCAAAGACATGAAATTTTGTCATCCATCTATAATAATCATGATTTTTTCAGAATAAGAACATGGGTATTTGGGGAATTTTAATGCTTCATGATCTTGGTTGGGATGTGTTCTCAATCATGGGGACCATGTTGTTTCTTATGGATCTCGGAAGTAAAGAGTGCATTTTATAAACTACCCATCACATGATTTAGATTTAGCTGTAGTTTCACATTCATTCAATATATTGTGACAATGTTTATTTGGTGATAAATTTACTTTGTTAATAGACCATAAGAGTTTGAATCATATTTCATCACAATAGGATCTGAATCCATGTAAAATAATATGGATGGGGTATCTCCAAATGTTCAACATTTGCTTGATGTATACACTAAGAAATGTAAACACGTTGGAGGATGCATTAAGAATAAATTCATATTAACTATTGAAAAAAGAATTGACAGATATGTAGCAATTGATGTCGGTCCTAGCAGAAAAGCATGTGTAATTTTAATACAAAGTTGATATTAGAGTTTTCTTCCTAGTTTCAATTGTTTTTAATTTGGTAATGAATGTAAAGGAAACAAAACCATCAAATGCAAAATGTATAAAAAGGAGTTCAAAACTCAATGGTTGGGAGACTATTGATTGTTTTGGGCTTGATGTGAGTTCAATGTTGTGGTTTTGAAATTATATTGTTTTACTAAGGGATTATTAAGAATAACATATTCATACATACCATCATTCATGATGGGTTGTTCATTGAGTAATAGAGAAGCTATATAAGTATTTAAAGTCCAAGTTTATGTGGGTCGGCATGAAACATACTGTGGAAGAGTTTATATTAATATTCATGAATGGTCATTATGTTAAATAAAATTAGTAGTGACCAATATGTATATTTTAGTATATAAATATTTGAATGTGTTAATGAGAGAAAATATAGATGAAATTTTTTAAAGGACTCCCAAGAACATTTCTGAAGAACAATTTCAAAAGGATGATTGTGGATCATCTCAGAAATTCACCCCACATCATAATTTATCTTCAAAATCATGTGGTGGAGAATTTTCCAAAAAAGTATTTCAAATAAGTTGTAAAGATAAATGGAATTACTGTTTTTATTATTCTAGATAGAGATCTGAGGTTCACTTATCATTTTTTGGATGTATTTATTGAAATCCCCTGGGTCTCAGTTTACTATGAGAATGGAGTATCATAATTAAATGGATGGAAAATCATAAAGGATGATATAAAAATTGGAAGACATGTTTTGATCTTATGTAATGGTTTTTAGTGGCATATTTAAAGAGAATATATCCTTATTTGAGTTCTCTTATAAAAAAAACATCCAGACCTTGATACACATGGCTCCATTTGAAGCATTTTATTGGTCCCTTTTCTTTCTTCAATTTTATCAGTGGAAAAATGTGATACATCCCAAGTTGGAATATGTTGTGTCCAAAAAATAATAAATAAGATTCAGTTGATCATGAAATGGATGCAGAAATTTAAAAATTTCCATAAATCACATCTGGATCATTGTCGATGGTTGTTTTCATTTACAGTGAGTGATCATATGTTCGTGAGAATCTATCCAAATCATGTAAATCATTATTTTGGAATGTAAGGAATGTTATCTCCATGATGTATAAGAACTTATGAGATACTAGAAGTATATGTAGAGGTGGGATATTGGTTTTAATTTCCATCATGGTTCAGGGCGGTGCATAATGTGTTCAATGTATCATAGGTAGAAAAGTATTAGCATGATCCTTACCATGTGTTCAGATGAGATCCCATTAACTTATATCTAGATAAATAATTGTTAAAATTCCTAGTATAGATTGTGGATAGGTAAAAGAATGTCATCCATGGATAAATTAATTTTTCTAGTGAGAGTTTTGTGGCAACATAGTGAGATTTAGGAATAATCATGGGAACACACAAAAGATATGAAAGAGAAATGGATAGAACTCTTTCGATGAACTGGTGGTTTTTTACTTTTTATTAATGTAAAACCCAATGGTGGGGAGAATGTTTCACCGTCGGTTTCTGGTAAGTAACCCTTTCTTTATGGATTTTATGTATTTAAAGTATATGGGTAACGTTTGAAATAGTTTAGTGACCTTCTGGAATGTTATTGGGTATTTACTATAGGTTCACATGTGGTGAATGAATTTTGAATCACTGCATTAGTGGTTCTAAAATGTTTTTTTCGTTGACCGATTTTTTCACCAAAACAAAAAATCTATGTATTTCGATCTCTTAGAGGTCGTACAAAATCCCCCACACATATTTTATTCATTATGGAGCCTTTAATTAGTTCTTTGAAGCATGGTTCATGTGGTATGTAATCATTCTCCATCATTCCTGATGTTTTTTTTAGATCAACTTTTCCTTTCATCTTGGTTTTATAGATCTACACCTGATGTGGGAAGATATAAGGTCTTTTATTTCAAATATTTTCATTTTTGGGGTTATTTATGATTTAGGAGGGGATGTAAAATATATTTTCAGAGAATCAACCTATTTTACAGCGTTTTCCATGTCATTTTTCATTTTCTCCAAAACTTTCATTTTATGTGGCATCACTATCCAATCCACATGCTTTAATTGATTTCATTTGTTTGAAACTGATTTAATTGACTGAATTGGTGTTTAAAATCTTAGTGTATACAATAAATATATCTTATTTATTGTTGAATTATTTTATAGGTGAAATTGTGGAATATTGGTAATTTTTTGTGCAATGTTTTATACATTCTTGATTCTAAAATTATAATTTTAAAATTTGGTGTTTCAATGATCTCAAAATAATTTATTGGAAAAAATAATTTTGATAAAGAATATGGTTTTATTGAAATAGTTTTAGAATATTTGGATTGACATGGTTTTTGGGAATACTTGGGGTGTGTTCTTATTTCATGTATAACAATTGGTTCTAAAATAACAATTTTCATAGTGAAAAATGTTTAACAGATTATGGGATATAATTATCATTTGAAGGAATGGTTTATTGATGATAGAATTATCATGAGTATGGAACTATCATAATGATATGTGCATTGTTGGTGGTTTGGAAATGTGAAATAGAATTGATATGACAAAGGAAACTTGTGAAACGGTTATTAGGAATTCTACGGTTTTTTTCATGAAAATAGATCTTATTGGAAGATTTGTTCATATGTATATTATTATATTTTGTTATAAATTGTATTATAAGTGGAATAAATATGATTATAATATTTTTTAGAAATTGTTTTATATAAATATGTTTTACAAAAATGTGGTTGACCCTTCTATCTTAGTAGCATGATTTAGTAAGTCAGTGAAGAAAACCTATGTAATTTTAATACTGACCTCTTTTTTTTCACATTGTTTCTTTTTCAGATTTCAAATACTAGGAAATGAGAAAAAGTAATGTATTACAGGTATTTTTCACAACTTTGAGATACTTGTCCTATTTTCTGATGTTGTCGCATGTTTCCTATAAAGCATGGAGTCCTATGGTTTTCTTGGAGTCGTTTTAGCTAGTATTCTTTATTTATATTGGTTTTGTTGCCTTCTGGTGTGGTATTTAATTATGGAATTATTTGGATGAATAAAACATTGAATTTCCTTTAATTTTTTATCATTAATCATATATTGGGTTTTTTGGTTGAAATTATTTGGTTAGTGATATATTCATATGGTTTAAATATCACCTCACATGTACTAAAACCCTTCTGAATTTATTTACACCCATTGGTGTCTTCAGGATATTGCGTAAGTCATAGTAATTTCATTTTCCTTTACAAGATAGTGATAAGTGGATAGATATAACATATTATCTCATGAGATATCCATTATCACCCAAGGCATTGGAGGGGTATATAATTCTACCCATACCCATAACATAATTTAAATGATATATATGTGTCTCATGATTTTATCAAATGCTACACTTATCATAATATCAAATCCCATTTAATGTAAATAGGATTCATATGCATTTAATTATTTTATAAATGAAAAACTTATAAAAATAAGAAATATTTTAAACATTTAATCATCATAATCATAAACCATCAAAATAAATAATAATAATGGTATATTTGGAACACATATTTAGTAAATAATATTTAATATAAAATTATGTTTTCACTGATAAAAAATTCCTCAAAATGTTCTATAGAATATTTTTTAAGTAGAATTCGATTTTAATTTTTATTTCACATAGTAAAAATAAATATAATTCAAAAATATGAAGCTAAAATAATTATATTAAAATAAACTTGTAAAATTTTAATGGAATATTCTAAAATTTAAGTAGTTATGAATGAGGGAACTTTTTTTACATCAAATATATTAAAACCATGATTCCCATCCGATTTTTGTTAAAAATTTAAAAGAGACACTTTTTTAAAAAGTCATGAATGTTATTTTGATTCAATTTTATACAAAGTAAAACACGTGTAGTATAATTTTTCAATAATATTATTTAATTTTTTCCCAAAAAACATAAACATATAAGAAAAATATTATAAACCAATGTGTAACAATGTATATTTTTTTGTAAAATGATTTTATATGAAATTTATGTATAAAGAGAGGAAAATGGGATTATTACCAGAAAAAATTATGAATAATAAAATTATAGTGACATTAAAGGTATTTATCTGCTATGTAACACATAATATCCAACATGAAAATTCAATTACAAATAATCATGATTAAAATGAGATTGAAACAAAAATCACTTACAACATTGGAAAATTATGATTCATAGGACACATATAATAAAAAAATAAAATTAATAATTAATTATATTTATTTTATACATATTTATAATTTATGTTTTCAAGGGTTTTATATACACAGCTCAGAAAAATTATATAGGTCCATAAATTAACAATTGTCTCAAATAAAAAAATTTAAGACAATAAATCCTTATCTCTTTTGCAATATATGAATCATAACTCATAAATATGAAGGAATGAGATAGTTTTTTAAATCCAAATAAATTTTATAATAATAATAATAATATAAATAAATTATTTTTATATAAATATCCTTAAATAAACATGTGGTGAATATGGAATATTTCTCACAGAAACACAATGAGATGAGATATCCAGTTTTTTCATGTTTGACTTTCTTTAAAAGTTCTCTGACCTTCTTTATAATAAATTTAAATTTATTATAAAGCATAATATTTTAAATAATTATAGTATCATATATGATTCCTTATAAAATTTAAAAACCAATTAATTAATAATTCATTTCTAATATCATCATTTTTTAGTGTTAACAATTCAATTTTTAATGGATGATTCTGTTTGGAAGTTTAGGTTTGGTTTATCATTTCCTTTAACACTGAAAAGTGCTAAATCAATTTCATAACTTAATTCCTAAAATAAATAAAATATATATTAATGATATAAATATTTAAAATCACCAATAAAAAATAGATATATAACATTGGTTTACATTGTTCATGGAGATGACAAGGTGGACATACACATGAACATTGTATTCATTTTCTAATGAAAAGAATAAAATATTGGTAAATATTATTTAATTTCCAATTTAACATTAAAAATTTCATAAATATATTATATTTAAATTAAATACATATTTATTAACATCCATGAAATGTGGAAATGAAACATTAATCAAATATCATTGCAAAGCTTGTAGTCCCCATATAAGTTTGTGTGATGTTATCGTTTTCCAATAGAACGCAATATAAGAAGATAGAAATGATATTATAATTCTAGAAGAATAATGTATTCATAAATATGATATATATATATATATATATATATTAAACCAATTATAATCGTTATTCATGAATGATTTTATAGGAAAATAAATTTAATCGCTGCGTTGAGGTGGTACTGTTCACATACAAACAAACGATACATTCACTTTCCAAATAATTTAAATGGTTGTGGATAATTGTGGTTCAAAAATAGTAATAATATTTTTGTATATGTATGATACTTAATTTATTATTTTATCATTAATACCTCATATATATAGGATTTAGAGAGAGAATTAAATTTAAAGTGATCATGTTGGATGATTTCCCCTTCTTCAATGGATCGTGTTTTGATCCATTACTATAGAACATTGTAATTATCTTTAAAGAAGAAAAGAACAAATAATTCATTGATATAGATTTTGAAAAGATAATCTTATAAGGTATGCTTGGATTGGATATTCAATATTATGGAAACCCGTGGATTACATATATAAATATTACATCATTTTATATGAATATTATATATATATCACTATAATACATTCATGAGGACTGTAATGGTTTTTTTTGTGACATAGAAAAATAAAAAAATACCACCTGAAATATAAACATAATTTACCCATTATTTATTCAAAACAATGACCATATTATAAACAACATACTTAAACCCATTTTCCATAACCATGGGATGGAAAAAATAAGACAAGGAGAGCATTATTATTAGTGCTGGTAAATATATGAGATATTAATAAATGATCATAAGTGATAATAATATAAAAAAGGGTATAATTAATTTATCTAAATATTATTAAACCAATTCAATCTATTCATATTCTATAACCATGGATCATTCTATAATGTTTCATCAACCAAATGTTATCAGTCACATGAGTAAAGAACAACAAATAATCAACCATGAGCCATGAAATCGTATAAATAATAAAATATTTTTTTTGGAATGTGAATAAAAATAGAAAACCTTTTGATTATTCAAGGGTCACCACATTGAATACCATATTGTATTGGGTTCAATCAGTATTCCATCATTACCTTCATCAAGGTTTACTCCCAAGACTATCTTACTGGACAATTACTTCTACTAGATTGGGTACACTACAAATTATACATGTTATTACCTCCTGAGAAATCCTTCATTATCTAATTCATTATTTGTGTATATAATTTGGGGCCCACCCACCTCAATTTGATAATCATACTTATATATGTCTTAATATCAAAAAACATTCTTCATATAATCAAACACTATCCCATTTATATGATATTGACTTCATAAATGTTACATAATCATTATCATAAACAATACATAGAAAGAATAAATATTGTATCCTTGGATCATATCCATATTAAGTCATGAAAAAGCATAATATTATGTTTTCATATATAAAAATAACATGAATGTATATCTTAAACATTTCGTGATGTAAATAAATTTTTCATATAATTTTTGTTATTTTGAATAAATAAATTTTCCACTATTTATGAGAAAAATATTATTTCAATATAAAATATATTCTTATAATATTTTAAATATTTTTTATACTAGAGAGAATTACAAATGAATTTGAATTTTTTCATTTAATAGATGCTCCATTTTATAAAATAATATTCATAATGATATTTAGATATTTGTAACATATCAATGTATGGTTTTTAGATTTGGATTTTTGCACATGATATTCCTTGGGTGGACCGTTGAGTTTCTGGTGCATTGGGCCCCAAAAAATTAAATTTTTGGACTTCTTGGAAACACTGAACTGTTTTTCTAATTCTATGCATCCCAAAAATGAAAACTATGCACACCTATAGTTTATTCGGAGATATCCTCATGGGCTTAACAAGGATTCCCTAACCGTGCACATATCCCAAAATATTAGGGCAAATTAGGAAGTTTGTATTCACTATCTATTGCATAGTTCATGTACAGTTTCGATAAATATGCTTCTAAAACCATGAGACCCCATCCCATTAAGTATTATACTACATGTGGTTGGAACACCGTTTACCGAACTATGTGGCCAAATCATGTTCCTCATTAATGTGGGAAATTTCTTTTTTCCCCATCCTCATGTTTTCCTCCCCCATTTTTTCCTCCTCTGGCTGCATCAGCTCCTATATGGGTCATTTTTCTCCTCCTATTTCTAAGGAGAGATCCCCCTCATACAATCTACAATTCAATCATCTTAAGATGTGTTGGAAGTGTCTTGGTATGTATAGGACTTTTCATTATTTCTCTCTTAGTATATATCCTCGCATCATGAGCAATTTTGATGGAATTTTATTTTCCATAGTTTTAGGGAAAAAGTTTTTTTATCAATATTCTCCTAAATATGAACAATTAAAAAAATTATATAAATAATATAGGTAATCCACAATATATGGTAGGTTTTTATCTCTTTTGCATTCTGATTAATATCTTCTATAAAATGTGGTCATTCATTTCACACCGAACTTATTTGGTGTTTCTCCAAAATTATATTGTATATTAATTAATGTCCCTCAGATTTCCATATGATGTGTTTGAAACCCCTTGGTATAGTTGAAGGTTATGACCTCAACTAGTGTCAACATTTAGGGTGAGTCTATACAACCACCCCTTCGAAGAAATGTGTGTCTTTGATTGAGTCACCCATTTGGGATCACTTTTATTCATATTATAAATAGTGATTCTGGTTTGATAAGGACCAATGATGTGGTGGGTATCTTTTTTCCTTATTAGGAATCAGAATTATTCAAAAAAGACAAAATGAATTTCGTAATAAAAATGTCATATTTTTAATAAAACTCCAACGATGAGGTGCGATGTCTTTTAAACCAAAATGGAGTTCTAGGCTCACTGGCTCATTTCATTGGATTAGGGACATTTTTATTGTATGAAACATGCATTTTAATTTAAATGGTTAATGGTCTTTACCCTCTCTTTCATTGTGTATGACTTGTAACATGTCTTACATATATAAGTTACATTCTGATTTCAGCTTATCTATGATAAAGTGTGGTTATATATAGGAATTATTTTGTTTTTTATGTTACAGTACAATAGTTTATAGTAAGTTAATTATTTAAAGTAAGTTAATAGCTTATACAACACACAACGCCAACATAGCTAGCATTATATGCAAGATTGATTTTATAAAAAAAACACATTATTATTATAATTATTTAAACTATATATTTATTTATCAATTAAATATTGTGATATGAATAATATAAAATAAATTTTAATGGTTATTTAAATTTTTTCACAAAAATAAAAAATATATATAATGAAATTTATATGTTTTGTTAACATAGTTATATATTTAGAAAAATTATTTTCTTAAAAGAACTAATTTTTATTTTCTTTTGTGACAAATAATTAAATTTTATATTATATACTCCTAAAAATTGAATTTGGTAAAATATGAATCATTTTTGGATATGTAATATTAAAAAAAAATTAGTTAGTTTTTTATGTACTTTTCTGAAAACATTCAATTTTTGATAAATAGTGAAAAACACTGCATTATTGTTTAAAACCAACATTTATTTTAATAATTAATCTATCTATTTAAATTTATTTTAATGTAAAAATAGATTAATAATACCTATATTAGTTAAATTTAATTCATTGTATTCAATTCATAATATGATTTGATATATAATATTTTATTGAACTATTTAACACCTGTTACCCACCTTCGAGGAACATTTTTAAATTTACATAAAATGTAATTTTATAACTTCTGTGAATTGAATTTCAGAAATCCAAAAGACATAATTTACATCATTAAATAAGAATTTTGTTCAATAAGATGAAAATAATTTTTTTGTGAATCGTAACTTTTGAATTTTATTTACCACGGTTAAAATTAAATAGGGTAATTAAAGGTAAAAATGATATTATAATTACCATAACACATGTCCGAATTATATTGGATAAATTTATTTCAACCAAAATATACCTTAGGAATAAAATATTAGGCTTTTTGATCCACTTGGATTAGAGTATGATATTTATTATTATTTTATTTAAAGAAGAGTTAAAAGTGTTTTATTCAAATTGTAATAAATAAAACATTTTTAATAAGGGGTTTTACAAGAGATAAATTAGACTATAAATATTTATGAGAATTGTAAGATTATTTCTTACATCATGGTATTTTATTTATAATTTTTATACATTATTACTAAAATTTATTTATTAGACAATAATGATGTAGTAATTTCCTTATTAATGAATGATTAAAATAATTGATATAATAAATATCAAAATAAATGTAAATTTAGTCTTTTTATGCATTCCAATAATTTTATTGGTTGATATGTCATTTTATGGATTATTTAATATATTCTTTACAAAGTAATAATGTTTTGATGACTTTCACAAAAACCAAATAATAAATAGTGTCAAAATTTACATAAATGTATTTAAAACAAATACAATATTATTAAATGGAATAACATTCCTTAAAATATAATGATCAACAAAAGGACTTATATAATGATTGTTGTGTCATTAATGAACCACTAGAGGTTTTGTTGTAATTTTATACTATGTTTATTAACCATTTATTACAATAATACAATAACTATAGGAAAATTGCAATTTCGCTGCGGTTTTTTTTGGCTATGGCGGCATTTTAAACTGCCTCTATATGCTTCTATAGCAGTTTCTGAAAACCATATCTAAATTCCATATCAGGAAACTATTTTCGATAGTTAATGTGGTTTATTGGTGGTTTATGGGAACCGTCATATTTGGTGCATTTTCATGGCAGTTATATTCATTCTCGCAACGATTTCTCCATGAAGGGGATTACTTTTATTTGCAGTGATTATAACTGCTGCTAAAAAATAAATTCCCTACCGTGAAAAACTGCCAGGACAAACAATATAATTGTTGCAAAAATGCATGGAAGGTGGGCCACTATAGCAGCGGTTAAAACCACCACTAAATTTAATATGGTAGCTGTGGTTAAAACCACCGCAAATAGAAAACATATCGACATTTAGCAGTGGTTATAAATGCTTCAAAATGTACCTCTTAATGTTAGCTGTGGTTAGAACCACCTCTATAGAGCATATTTAGAAAAAAATAACAAGTTTTTGGATCCCCTGTACCAATTCCATGAAAAAAAACATTCCAACTACACCAAAACACAAACTGAATCCATAATACAATCAATATGAAAAGAGATGCTTTACTATGCACATCTAAATGCATCATTTAGTGAGTAATGTAATGAAAATAAACATTTAAAATGTCATAATCCATGTATCTAGTAAAATTTGGTGGTGAATTTATGTTTTTAAAATTGACCATTTCAGACTCATATGTACTAGTTGATCATTTATTGGATGTTCACATGTTGTGTGCAACTTATATAGTCACCCATTGGGTGATCTAGGTGAAATGGGACAATGTGATTTTTTTTTCAAATGTTGGTACTCTCAAATATCTTTTATAATTGTTTAAGAATTTAATATCCCTTTATATATGATTTTTTGATAGAACCCAAGGCATCCCTAAGGTGTTTTGACCACTTATAGTTGGAATTTCAAATGTTGAAAATTTCCTAGAATAACATGTCACCATATAAGTGACACCATTGAGATTATATATGGGTTTTCCATGTTTTAATGAATTGAATGTGTTAAATATAAGTAATAATTTTTAATGGATAATTAGTGATGGGTTTCCTTAAAATAAATAAATTAGTTTTAAATGGAATTACCCCAAGTAGTTTTAATGTCATGCTCTTGATTTATGCTTTTTAAAATGCTTCATACATACTTTAATATTTTAAATGGGAATTGAACACAGATAAAGACACGAATAAGAGGTTATTCCTTATCTACTACGACCCAAATGATTATGCCATTATTATGTATATGGTTTTGATAGAATATATAGATTTTAGGTAATTACCCTTTCTATTTATATTTAATATATATCGTTATAGATGTTGGGGAATGATGGAATGAGATTGTTGAGAAAGAAGATATCACAATTCCTTACATCAGGTGTTGAGCATGGTGTGTCACAAAAATGTTGCTATATAAGTATTGTGATTTAATCACCACATTCAATGACTATAATTTTGACCTAATGGCACACTCAACATCCCATTTGTTTTTTTCATGATTTCTCTCACTCTCTTAGGATATAGGGCATGTACCCAATTACATGAGCACATAGGAATTTAAGCCTAATTATGGATGTCTCAGTTATGACATGGTCTATTCATTATTATTATTATAAGTATATGGCTATATACATCTTCCAAATCCTTGAAAATATATGTGGATGAAATATATATAAACTATATATATTACTACTATATATATAATAACTGTTTATATTTCTATTCTATATATGTGTAGATAAATTTAAACCCACCTACAATACTTTAGGAACATGATTGGGATGTTATTTATTTATTCCTAGTTACTCAAAAGATGTGTGGTATAATATGTTGGGGGTCGACTCTTTTGTCATTGGAATAATGATTTGTTAATATTCTCTTGTGTTTAATTTACGTAGGCGATGCGTGTGGAATTATTATAAATGAAACATAACATAGGAATTAGGAAAAATAATCTCTCACTTGGGTTATTCCATGTTGAATTATTATACATGATACTAAAGATATATAAAAGGTAAAATAATCTCTCCATTTGATAATGTTTCCTATTTTTTTAAGAGTGATGGATCAGGTTCAAGTATCATATTTGTTTCACTCATTTGATTTCTTTGGAAAAAATTCATTAGTGTGTTTTCTAGAGAAGGAATGGAATCTGGCTCCTAGTATATAGAAACTCCTATTATGTATCCTAGTTATTTTGATGTTCATAATATAATAGAAGTGATCAAGCTCATTCCCTCAAAGGGAATATTGTCTTATAAAGGGTGTTGATATATTATATCAATGAATATGGATGCTTATAATAAATTTTTTGTTATAGGGTAGTTGATGTTATGAATGGAAAGTAACTGATCATGTAGTATATTTAAAATTTTTCATGGGTAGGGGGTTATATATAATATTTTGGGAGTTTTCCATCGGTATTTCATTCCTATTGAGATAATAGACAATGTCATTCACACTGCCTGACTGTTCTTGGAGGCCACTCGGGAAAAGGTGGGAAAACCCCATTTCAAATAGTGTAGGAAAATTTCCCCTAATCTCGTATTAGTATCATTGGATCCCAATTATTTTTTGAAATTTTGGATTCAAGGATTATGCCACACTAAAGGGTGATATATCTTAAATATGTTAGCGAGACACACATTCTCATCCCTAGGTATTGATACATGAGAAAAACTAAGTATTACTTCATAGAAATGGAAATGTAGTGGTAAATTCTTTAGGCAAGAAAATGTAAGAGAAGTTATTATTATGAAAAAATGAATTTAGGAAAAATGAATCATAAAAAATGAATCATCACATCAATGTATCTATATATATGGTGCATACCACACTCATGAAATGAAGACATAAAAGGAAACATCAGAAATCAATAAAATACATAAAAGGAAACATGAGAAATCAAGAAAATGTTAGGTCCTAAAACTGTTTGGAGGCCACTATGTGCCACACATGATACATATACAGACCAAATGTAAATCTTTTTCCACATATCAACAATTCTACTAATAACTATCTGATGATGAATAGGATTTGTCATCATCTCCACCTCCATATCCACTTCTAACTGCCACATGTAAGAACCTTATACTTAAAATTAAATAGTGTTGCATATTTATATTTAAACATAAAACCAATAAATGTTTTCAAACTAAATTATTTTGAATTTTTTTTTATTTACCTTCTCACCACCAGTTGATGCAATACCACCCGGGGGATATCTTCTCATCTTCTGATGTATATCAGTCAACACTTTCTGCAAAGTGGATATATGAGCCCCCTGGTCATGAAATATTTTTTTCAGGGAAAAAATATTTCTATGAGAATATCTGGTTATGGATTGACTAAAACTAAAAGTAGATGCAGTTTCAATCCTAGATGTACTACCAAAGACATCAAATGGTATGGTTCCCAAAATCATCATGCACACTCTATTAGGATGCTCCTTCACAAGGACTTTATCAACCCGGTCATCCTGGGAGACTGAGTAGGACTGTCCAGAATTGGCATCACATATTTCTTTAATTTTTACCTATAAATCAAATATCAATATATATTAACACTATTAAAATTGATATTAATTTATTATAATGATATAAATGAGTTCATAACCGATATTCTTGGGCAAGCTTAATAACATAACTTCCATCAGATTTTTTATGAACATCCAACCACACTTCAGGTCGGGATGCTTCGTTCCCTAATCTTTGTGACTGAATTAAACAATGATGAATCAAATGTTTAATATATTAAACATATAATATTGTCTTATAAATATTTAAAATAATGAAAATCTTACCATAGTCGATCAGCTTCTAGAAAAGTCGTTTGACCCCGTAGTGTGAGGGATGACATTCTTAGCCATGATTGATGCATTCCTTCAACAGAGATCCTAAAATAAATAAAATGAAATTTTTTGTAAATTAATTTTAATGTCATATCCTCTTCATATACATTTATAAAATTAAAATGATTTTAATTTCAAAAAATATTATTAAATACCATATGCTTCCCATCACGATGTCTGTCAACAAAATATTTCCACTATTAGTTGGGTTCCCCATTGGGTAGATTCTCATAAATTTGTTGTAAAATCAATAAAGTATCATTGAAAATGCTCCAAAATCTCCATTTGAAGTCTTTAAATTTCTTACCATGATTTTTCAACGTCCACTTTTGTGCTATTACATCTGCCACTATAGTGTAGAAAAACATCTATATAAAGAAATTCATTTTTAACATATTAATAACATGACATTCAATTACACCATATTGTATTAAAATTTCCTTTAGATTGGAATAAAAACGTCATTTTCCAACATGGAGGCATATTTCTCCAATTAATATAAGAAATAAGAAGGTAAATGGGCTCCGCTGCCAGCTGGCGTAGAATTTGGCCAAGTAATCCCACGACGTCATCTGTAAGGACCTTATCTGATTCAAATGGGACAACAATCATCTCTACTTTAAAATTTTACACATATTCTATTTCAATATTTTTATCCACATTTGAATTTTTTCACCATTAATGACAAATCAATTTGTATAAAAAAGTGCAATAAATTTATTTATATTAAAATTTGTAACTATAATAGTGACCCTCCGGTATGCCTGTGATGAAATAGAAGTGGCGCTCCACTGCCCTGCTGTTGAGGATTCTGAAGGGGGATTCGATGACTTGGTTTCTAAAGGGACACTCGCAGAGGGTGTGAGAGATGGTGTAGGTGGAGATGGAACATGGGGGGAGGCATCTGGTGGCCCAGATGATGTAGGGAGTTAGACAGATGGATCGTCATCTGTCGTAGTAATTGATGAAAGAATGTATTGCTCCCCCTTGGCATTCCTATCATTTAATTAAATATAATTAATTTCAGAATATATATTTCAAAAAAAATGCATATTTTTTAAAAAAAAAATTATAATGGATGCCTATTGCAAGAAAACAAAATATATATAATAATGAAAATCAATGACTTCCCAAAGGAAATATGTGGTTGCTGAATGAATAAATTAATGTACATACAATCATTTTCCCCTCCAATCATGTAAGTTTCTTACTCCATTACTTCATCCACATCATTCATCCTTGCTAGAAAAATATTTTCCACAACATGGTGGACAAATAATTTTACTTCTTATTTTTGATGAGATTCAATTTAAGAGTTCAAATCTTTCACTTCATCAAACATATCCTACAAATCTTTTTGTATTACGTGAGAAACTACACTCCACAATTCATCGATAACATCATTCACATAATGTACCATTTTTTATGATGATGCTAAGATATATGGATCCTGAAGATTATGATTACCAACATCCATCAAGTGAGGGATGTTCACAGAAGTAAATTGCATGGAATCTCTTTTAACACCTCTAATATTATCAACCAAATTGAATTTGAATATAACAACTGAAAAATGCATGTGGTAGTTTAATTCAATAATATCAGTAAGCTTCACCTAGAATCCCACTTCAGCAAATATAAATATACCACTATTCAGTGTTTTCAAACCCATTTCTTTATCAGCGTTTATAAATATAAATCCATTCACGTTGTAAGTATCAAGATTTCTAACTTGATTTAGAGGACCACGAGTAATAAACATCAAATCTTCTGACAACTCTGCTAGAGTACTAGTATTCATGATCTAAAAATATAAATATAATTTATTATATTTACAAAATATATGTGTCGATCTTATATTCATATTAACTGAAATATTTATTAACTTACACATCGTGGAGACCATTGTACGATCTCTTTATTAGCATCATTCATTATATAATTCTAATTTTGTGTTTGACCTTTCATTCATCTCTTCATTTGTATCCTCAACTATTAAATAAATGGATCTGCAATTTAAATATTTAGTAGCACATATCTATGTGCTTGAAGTAAATCCAATTATGTCAGTGTCACATTTGAGGACCTCCCAACTAATCGACTAATAGCAGAAAATATTTTTGATTTCTGATGTATTTGAGATTGAGTCGATGTGTTGTAAACATGTCCAACTCGATTAAATATTGTCTCAATATCATCAAAGAATCTAGAAAAAAAGGTAGGAAACTCCTCATCCAAATAGCCTTCAGCAATAGAGCCTTCTCGTTGATCTTTATTTCTCACGTATGATTTCAAATGGCCACAATATCTATGAAATAAAATAAACATAATTATGCATTAAATTAAGTGCCAAAAATTGTTTACATAACTGAAAAACATATAAATAATGTACCTCTAAATTTTATACATCCATAGATAATGAACAGGGCCTCCTAATTTGGCTTCCTCATCCAAATGCACTATTAAATGAATCATGACAGTAAAAAATGAAGGGGGAAAGATCATCTCAATTATACAAAGGGTTAATAAAAAACTCTCCTAGGGGATGTCATGCTGAAATGGATGTAGAGATTTCTCAATTAGTTGTCTGAAAAATGTGCAGAGTTGGAGTACAATAGAAGTATGGTTTTAGGTAATAATGTACGCAATGCCAATGGTTATAACTATTGTAGCAAAATATGTGAATTCTGACTTTTCAATCCATGTATCTTACAATTCTTCAAGTCAACACTCCATGAGATGTTACTTGAATACCAATAAGATACCTTCACATTATTTAAAAATTGATGGAATGTATCTTTATCCCTATTTTCATTGCAAAAAATTCCACAACAGACTTTTCATCCTCACCTGGCCATAGATCACGTTTTATGTTCATTACATGTAATTCTTTGCACGAATTGAGATGATCTTTCGACTTTCCATGATCATTAAGCAATGTGAAAATAAAACTTTCACATATATTCTTCTCAATATGAATCATATAATGATTATGACACAACAAATTAAATTCCCAATATAGATGTTTGAAAAATATACATTTTTTCTTCCATTGTTACTTTCTGATTTCACTTGACGATGCACTTTGAACACGTTTCCCACTATCATTCAAATGATGAAACTTCCCAAATTATTTTTCAACATTTTCTTATTGTGTAAATATTTCATAACTAGCTAACATCTTTGGAGGTGGTCTACCATCAATGAAACCATTAAATTTTAATATGTTCTGAAGAAATCTATGAGACGCATCGAGAAATCTTCGATGGCACAAGAAGCACCATTTTATACTATGAGGTAGTCATTTGGGCTTAAAATCAATGTTACAAACAGGACAAACCAAACCCGTGTAAATGTTCCAACTACTTAAATTACATATCCCATAGAAGTCACTAATGGTCCACATTAAAGAAACATGAATTTTGATCATTTTTTTAGAAGAATCATCAAATGTCTCAACACTGTTTCTCCATAACACCTATAATTTTTCAATCAATGGCCACATGTATACATTAATATCATTTTAGGAATTTTCTTCTAGTAATAATCATTGAAATGATAAATGATGTATGTACAAACACATCCACATAGGTAGATTGTAATGGATAAAAACAACTGGCCAAATGCTATAACTGGTACTCAAAGTCACAAATGGGTTGAATCCATCGGCATCCATTCTCTATCGAACATTCCAAGGATCAGCTGAGAAATCTAGATGTAATGAATTAAATTTATTCCACAATTGTGGACCTCATGGATATATCATTAACCTATCATTGTTATTATCTATAGAATTACAAGTCATGTGATTGGCATTTTTCGATGACATGAATAATCATTGAAATCAAGACTTTAAAAGATTGTAACACAATACCTTGGCAGGTGTGTTCTCTTTCTTCTTCTTCATGAAAGTATGTTGATTTAGACTTCGAACATCACCCATTGACTTCCATCATGATGAAGAACATTTTTGGTTATTATGTCTACCAGAATCATCTAGCCAGTAAGCATAAAAGCATTGGGAGACACAGGTATTTTTGTATAATTTAGACCACACCTGTTAACAACATTTTTCATATCATAAAAGCTCTCGAGGATTTTTTTCTTCCAGATATGAATCACACAAAAATTCTAATATCATGGAAATTTCCTTATTTTTTATTCCACATTGAAAATTTATATGATTCAACTTCAGCAGAAATGAATGCTTTAAATATTTCAAACATACTCTATACAGCTCTATATTTCCATCTTCAACTAATCATGAAATGTACTTTCCTCAATGAAGTTTTCTCTTAAATTTGTCTCAAAATAATCAAGATGAGGATCCAATGATATGTTACAATCTCGATCTGGTTTTGTTATAGTCTATAAAACATCACTTTCTTTATGTTGAAATTTGTAGCACCCTCATCTGGTTGATCTGTTATGTTTTGATGTTGATAGTGGTGACTTATAGAGTTGAATTCATCACTTATGAGGTTTTTCATTTCATTTTACACTGTCGACGAAGTTGGGAGCTCATTCTGTTGATTAACATCAATGCTCAACCATTCTATAATGTTCGATTCTCCATGACAAATCCAACACAAATATTGATTAGTGAATTTCTTTAGTATTAAATGTTCATAAACATCATCTTTCTCTAACCACCTTCTAAATTTACATTTAGGACCTGGACATATTTTTCTCCCTTCAACAGATCTATGGGAAATTGAAAAATCTAAAAACTCCTTCAAACCCTTGACATACTGAGGAGTGTTCCTCAGTAATGTGATCCATCTTTTATCCATGTATATCAAAATGGGCCTACACAATATAAAAAACACTTAAAATACATAGTTACTACCAAATAGGTTGATAGATTCTTTTATAATAGATGAAATAATATTTAAACATGTTACATAATGTTTTCCTTTATAAATACATATGGTTAGTCTCCCACTATAAAACCAAAGAAAGAAAATTAAAATTATCCATAAAAGAAGATGTGAAAAATGATCATATCCCTGTAGTTTTTTGTATGTCATGCTCTACTAAAATAGATAGACAAACTAATGATGACATGACTTTTATATCACTAAGGTAAGGAATTGATAAATAATATAATAATTGAATAGATGTTAGTAATATGAATTGAAAACAAACTCTTACATTAAATTGTGACTTTATTTAACTATATAGGTACGTATACAATTTATATTTGACCCATTGGTGGGTAGCTATAAGTGGAATAAAAAGGATATGAAAAACCCTTGTCTTCTTTTAAATATAGAGGGTGGGTTGTCATATTTTTTTCTCTTGGTCCTAGTGTGGACTGCCTCAGCATGGTAGTAAAGACAATAATGAGATATTTTTGGTAATGAAGTTGTTTTTAATGTTATAATACATGTTAATGATATACCCCCTTTCATTCCATACATCATGGTGATTCTAGTGGATCATATATGCTTAGGTGATTCTAGATCATGCCAATGGTTAAATTATCAATTTCGGTGGTAAAACTTATATATCAAGTGTCTTTTTCTATTTTGTATCTATAGTGTGTGTGCGTTAAGTAGTGAGTTTTCTCACTCTAATAGGTAAATTAGGTTTTTTTTTTCAAGAAAGTTTAAAAAGAGAAATGAATTATTGTTCACTAGTTCAAAACCATGTCACATAAAGAACTATATAACCAGGTCTATCACAAGATGGTCTTGATAATATTTTATTAGCTCATAGAACAACTACACCTTCTTTATCACTCTCTTCACAAAATTTGGTTTATACTTAATTAACTCTCTAACCTCGTTCTAACATAATAAAGATATGTTAGAACAATCATACAATTATTTAAATAGAGTGTTACCAATGTTTAATCAATAGTTATTATCATTGTAAAACTAAACCAAAGAGAAATGATTCACCCAAGAACCTATAAAATCATGAATAAAAATTTTCAATATATCCATTAGAATTTGGATCATTCTCATTATCTGAACTTCTATCCAAGGATGGAATTTACATAGAAAAAATAATGAATAAAATCATGCGAGAAAATATTCTACAATAAGGAGGAAAATGAAGATATTGATCATAGATGACCATTATAAAAACCACGTGAATACGCACCACAATGGTAACCTATAAATGGAAGAACATACCACCGAAATCAATATTGAAAATAAAGAAGTAAGATTCAAAAAACTTTAAATTTCCATAATTAGGTGTTTGATGATAAGGTTTTATTTTTTATAGAGTTACAATGATTAATCTAGTTTATTGTTATTAATATAAATTATAATAACATAAATATATATATTGAATTATTCTTTATATGGTGTTTTATTTTGTTGTTGTTTTCATTATGTCGAGA
Organism: Viscum album; assembly: GCA_963277665.1. Lineage (NCBI taxonomy): Eukaryota > Viridiplantae > Streptophyta > Magnoliopsida > Santalales > Viscaceae > Viscum > Viscum album. Next base: position 1,885,100,827 of record OY728136.1, read on the forward strand.
TAAATTAATCGACTTTCTCATCAGGATGATGATATCATCTAGCACTATAGAATAAGATCTCAAAAACATTGAGATCGACAATATATAAGACCTATGATTAAATTAGTACAAAAATATAGATTTCTATACTAATTTGGAAGAGAAATACAATTGTATAAATCAATAATTTCTATAAATTAGTGTGTGTAGAATGAATCAAAGGGAGTTTCAGTTGATTGAACATTGACCAAAAACAAAATAATTATAAAGGAAGTGTTCCTTGGAATGTTGTGGCCACAAATAAAATATTTTTATCTAATTGGAAAATTATTTGATACGGAATTTGTTTTATATTGAAACATAATCTTGTGTGTTCCATTTAAATGAAATCATGTGCATGTGAAACCAGTAAATAAATCCTTATATTTATCTATGCATTATGGTCGATATTTTTTTTTGAAATTAAATGTTAATGTCAAAAAAGTGCTAGATTAATCATGATCTAGCTTAGAAAATAATAATATTTGATCACTGGTAAGGGATAAATATTTAAAGTAATAAAAAAAAAATTTGTAAAGAACCTTGATTCCCCACCCCACCTTCTAAACAATCACATAGTGTTCCACAACACTCTTGTCAAAACCGACTAGTCAAAACTTCTTTTCAAACACTATTTTGAGGACATCAACTACAATATTAGTCATCCATGATTATTTTCACATCCCATGATTTAGAATATTATATGATTTTTATGTTCTCATTTTTATATCATGTTTTATATAATTTTCAATTTCATTAGGGATTCTTTTCTGTTTATAATAACAATTTATTATGATAAAACCCTAAAATGTGTATGATTATTTACATTGTCATTATCATATATCCTATCAAACATGAATGATTTAAGTTTACTAATTTCCATTATAATTCCACATAAAATTTGTTGTAATGGAATATAGAATGTGTTTTATCATTTACTTATATAATACATGTATCATTGGTAGTGGTGGAATACACATTCCCTCTATTCTATGCATCATAATACTTGTATATACCAAGTCATGTCCGTTGGGATGTGATAAATTTACCAGTGTAATTTATTAATAGTAAAAACAAATATTATATGGTGGAAAAGTTTGAATGTTTTAATGTGTAATAGATTGTCAATTATGATTATAGATCACCTGATATTTGTTGAAAAATAGGAAGTTAGATCCATTGTAAATGGTAAAAACATATAGTGAACAGGATAGCTTCTAACAAACATAAATCATCTCATTTTTTAAACTATTTTTTTTGACCATCCACCACCAGTTCTTTGGAATTCCCACTCAATATAGTCCATGCCCATTTTTGTCATTACCCATTCACCAGGGCCTGTGTGGTAACTAACCCAAGCCCGCCTTCCATAGGCCAAGGGCTGGCGACTAGAACAAAAGTGTAAATCCCTATAACTGGGAAGTCATTGCCTTTATAAAACGTAAACACACACACAACCATAGTACAAGAGGAAGCAAACACTGTGTAAAACAGTAACAGGTGTGCTGAAAGTACAAAGGAGCCGGAAATACAATCCCAACAGAATGGTATAGCTATAAGTGAAAGAAATTACAACTGAAAAGAAAAATAGTTAAATGGGGAAGAAGCTCCTGGATCGTCCTCTGGGTTCCTACCTGAAGGGTCGGTACATATGTCCCCCTCAACACTCCACGTCCGTCCGTCTCCATTGGGTACCGAATCGTCGTGAGATCCACCTCCGAGTACCGTCTAGCTCTACAAGCCTCAACCATGATCAGTGTTGTCCATCGTCTGCAACCAACACAACGACTTGCGAGCATAGCCCGTGAAGGGGTGAGTATAATGATACTTAGTAGGGACCCCGAGACCCTCATGGTCTCACTAAATCCAACAAGGATAAACTACAAAGAAAGATCTCAAAAAATGACTTTTAATTAGGTAAATTCACATACATACACCTAAGTTTTCAAGTAACCCATGTCAATCATGAGGAAAACACAATGGTTATTGACTCATCTCAAACCAGGATTTTTATTCACATTGACGAAAACACTACTGTTGGAGAACTCCTCCTCTGTCGAGCATAGTAGTCCTGTCATGACTCCAAGGTTCCACTCACTAACCTTAGACTACTGAGGTACTCCTCTTGTTGAGTACTGCAGGTCTGCCACCTCACAAAGTAGTGCTCATATGCCATGGGTCTTCCACCTCACAATGTATTGCTCCTCCGCTATGGGTTTTCCACCTCACAAACTAGTGCTCTCCACTGGACTATTCAAGTCACTATGAATCGAATCAAACAAGAAGTCATCTGGTCTCAGCCAGCTACAAGGTCAATGTACTACGTATGCTCGTCTATAGGGGGATCCACTCATCAAGACACTGGTCAACACTCAAAATGTTACGAAGTCCCACTAAGGTGTATCTCAAAGACCCGTCATGTAATAGGGATCTCAACGCAACAGATGACACATCAATCAGACACCCGGTTTGTGAGTTGTTTTCCTTTCTATCCTGGGGGCCCAGTTGGTTTCGTGTATGAACCAACCAAGCTGTATCTCAACTGTACCCCAAACACCCATGGGGTAAACTCAAAGTAACAATTTCTCATGATATTACCAACAACGTTGATGGTTCGTCAAACGGACGTCTGGTCGGGGATTTATAAGATTTTCCGTTCTAGGGGCCCTGTTGGTTTTTAAGAAAAAACAAACCCTACCATACTCCAACTACATCCAAACCTTAAGCGGAGTATTCCAAAAGTATTGTCTCATAAAGAGGAATCTAACATAGTCGTTGACACGTCAATCGGACATCCGGTCCTCATGTTATAAGTGTTTCTGCTCCGAGGGCCCGATTGGTATCGTGTTCGAACCAACCAGGTCGTACCCAAACGTTGCCAAAAAATTGATTGTAATATACCGAAATGACAGTCTCGATCCAAGGAATCTTATGCAACTAAGAATGTGTCGATTGGAGGTCTGTAGCTTCAGATGTGTCCGTTTAACCGAAAATGGTCCGAAAATAGGGGGTTTGGGCCTAGTCCAACCCTACCCAACACCCCCTGGGTCGGCCGAAACGGGTCAACCCGAACCTAGTCCTGGTTCGGCATGGTTGGGCATGGCCCGACCTGGTTGGCCTGGCCCAGCCCATGGCCGGCCACGGCTCGGCCCGCCTGCCCGAGCGGGGGGACGCAGCCTCCCCAGCAGGCGCGACTTAATTCCATGCTGGTTCTCATCCAGAAAGGATTCTCCGTTCCATTTCTTCCCATAGTTGTGGCTCATCCGCGGTGGTCTACTCTGGCGGTGCACCGCCGATGCCGAATGACGGCGCCGCCGTGCCGGCGGGGCACACCGGCAGCCCCTTCCACGGACCTCTGGACGCGCTCCGGTGGTCCGATTCACCCACCGCTTACGCCTGTGGCTCTCCCGGGACTTTCCCTTCATGGTGATAGCTTCAAAATTCTGTTCTGGCCCTGTTTCATTATCGCTCGTCATCCCGCGCACAAACAAACAACCAGTGGAGGGTCGTCGGGCTGTGTTTGTTCAGCCCACACCCTCTGCATTAGGCCTTATCAAATGACAATAATCAAACACCTTCTTTCAACATCGTCAAGGGTATAATTTATTAAATAATAAATTATAAAAACATAGTATAAATAAAGGCTCATGCTCATTAGATAAAACCACCTAAATTAGATATAAAAAATATTCCCCTACCTCACAAAGACGTCGCACGTGTCAAACTGTGGAAGACGAATGTCGTAGTGGACGAACATCACAGAAGAATTGTGTTGATTCTGTTGACATTTGAGGAATATCCATCGTCGTTGGCGATGTTCCCCTCAATGGTGTCTCCTCCTTTGACATGGAGGAAGAAGAAGAGAAGGTACGTCGTCAGTGACTTCGTGTTCTTCGTCGGAGGAAGAACTCCTCTCTTTATAATCCCCCAGAGGTTCTCTGTTGAAATATTTGCTATCCCAAATATTACAAAAGACTTCTCCGATTTAAATAAGTTCCAATAAACAGCAAATAATTCTATTTGAATTCATGACACAAATGTAATTAATTAATTGTAGGAGATTAATTATCTTATTGTGTTTCCATATTAAATGAGAGAGAGGAAGGTGAAAGGGTTCACATAAAAAATAGAAGAGTTTGTAAAGAAATAAATGCAAGGGGGTTTCAAGGGAGATGAAGTGTTGGGGCTCGTGTGGGCCCTATGTCTCATATATAGACCCATGGGTAGTTAGGTTCCACCCTTAACTCCCCATTGTAGGATAAAAATACCATAGATATAAATAAAATTGTACACTACAAATTATTTTTATTTTATTCTAGATTCCCAATTAAAAATTCTCATCCCAATTAAAACGCAACAACGGTAAAGTCCCCCTTATATAATTATCGGCATTGCAAGTTCATCGGTGCCCTCAGATTTTAATTTTGAGAACCAGTTCAAATTATAGAAAAACCCGCTCATTCGTTTACTGAACATACATGATCTATTCATCAAAAATTGATTTCAGGCACACCAGGCCTCGAAATCAAGTGTCGCCAGATGCCATAGACTCATAAAATCCCAAGGTATTTATGAAAACAATTTCCTTGAAATTTCCTTGTCATTACATTACTCCCACCTCAGGGCTTTACGTCCTCATAAAGCTTCAACACACACTATGGGAAAACAAAAGGGTACTGAGCACGCATCTGAGCTTCTTGCTCCCATGTGATCTCCTGGAGGTTCCCATGCTCCCATAGAAAGTACACAAGTGGAATCAACCTTCCTTGTAGGACCCGCTCCTGTCGATCCTCAACCTCTACTGGAACCCCGTGAAATTCACCCCGTCATTGATGTCCAGCTCCCCATGGTCGATGATGACAGATAGGTTCTGAACAAATCTCCTCAGGTGAGATACGTGGATGATGTTGTGAACCCGGTGCATCTGAGGTTGAAAGGCCAGAAGAAACACAGAGATAACTTGCCTCCCTGGGAAAAACTTCGTAGAACCCCATCAAGGTGAGACCCAAAAGAAGACATGGTAGTCACCCTCGAACTCTAGTGGTCTCTTCTTCTATCAGCATAGGACTTTTGTCTACTCTGTGCAATCTTCATCCGCTCCTAGATGATCTGCACCTTCTCCGTCACAGCTAAAACCATCACTAGTTTTACACGTGCTGACTCCATCACTATCCACAAAGGATATCTGATATGTGATCAGCTGCTATCTCGCCACTCCTAACAGATGAATTCCTGATCTCTTACTAAGAGAATCTTCTATAATTTTTCCCTCCCCAAGAATATAAACTATCTCGTAGTCAATGTCCTGGAGGAATTCAAGCCATTGTTGCGGTATCAGGTTCATGTCCTTCTGAGAGAAGATACACCTGAGACTATTGAGTTGGAGAGAACCGTAAACCGTTCACTCAACGAACAATAGGTGGGACTAGCCAATTGTAGGAACTCATCTCTAACCTTATTCGTCTACATTCCACCATAGATCTACTAAGATTTCTCCTCTTCTGAAAAGTGAAATCTGGTCTCAACCCCAAGATGGACCACATTCTTTTTCTAATACAGTCAATCTTGACAAGAACAATACAATTAATGTCTGTAATGACGTTGTAAGGCCTAAACGCTACAACCAAGTGATCCAACCGTTACTCTCGCCTCCAAGGGTTGAGTCACACTGTCGGCATTAGTGTGTGGTTACTGGGTCTCCTCTAGTATAAATCTCACAAGTGAGGGTCAAGTCAACAGTTTTAACCGGAACCTCATAGTATCAACCACAGAAAAGGAAGGAAGGAAAATGTCACAAGGATAAGTGTATTTTATTACTGTAGATCATGTACAAAGACACACTACAACCAGAATCAACAAAAACATGGAACTAGAGGCACCAAGAACAAAGGCCTTGATTCCTAGAACTAGTCCTGGTACAGTCCACCTGCTTCCAGAACTCCATAGTCGTATGCTTCAATAGCCTGAAGTTGTGCTCTCACATGTCAACCTGTTCTCTGCAGTCAGGGTGGTCCTCCTAGTGGTGGTGGTGGAAACACCTTGAAGCGTCGTCCACCGCCAACTGCATGGAAAGCTCCTCTTCCACGGTCTCCTGCTCCTTGCAGTCTGCCTTCATCAAACCTCTGCCTCTGCATGGGAGGTCCTTCATCTATCTGATGATCATCTGAGCGATGGGTCAGATAGTCACAAGCCATGTTACACTGTCTCCCACATGTGTAACACAACATGGTAGGTCTGGCTCTATCTCTACCCTTGGTGCCTCGCACTACCGATCTAGAGTCATGCGGTCGACCACCTATAGGTCGGGTCCTCTTGGACCCCTACATCATATGTCTACTTCCAGATGCAGAAGACCCTACTGCATGCCAGCTATTGGTGGGTCCCACTTCTAGAGACTACTCATCAAGGAAACTATCCACTAAGATGGTTCGCTCCAACACCCCAGTCTGTGTCGGGATGCTGTGGGAGAAAACTGAAGATCTAATCTCTCGCCTACGACCCTGCTCGAAGGTTCGGTCCCTGAAGAACGGGTCTCATACCATATCTATGGAGTAGAGAGAGAGGTATGTGAACCTCGCTGAGTACTGTGATACTTTTATATTGCCTTTCTGCAGATGCAGTAGCTCCTGTATCCGCACCGCTCGAAGGGTGGCTGGTACAAACCTTGCCTTGAACAGGCTCTCGAAGTCTACCTATAGGAGTGTCACCTCGTCATGCATCTGGAGCATCAGGCTCCACCATCTTCCCGTTGCTGACTATAAGAGGCTAGAAGAAAGAATCACCATGTAGTCGGCTTGTGTCCCTACCAGTCTAAAGACTCTTGCCACAGCCTGCATCCAATCCTCAACTACCTGTGGGGGTGTCTCTCCCCGGATCCTGGGTGGCCTCTGGTGCTAGAACTCGTGCAGTGCGCTCAAGCGGCATGATTCGCCTACTGCTGGAGCTGGTGGAATCAGTGGCCCAACAAGTGGTAGTACCACTGGTGACTCCGCTGGTGCCTCACATGAACGAGGGCCCTGTACTGAGGCCTTGTTGCTCAGAAGGCTTTCCATACGTACAACTCTCGGGGATCTAGCTAGTCATCTAAGGGGAGGCATCCCGAAGGAAACAGATGTGACGTAGTCAAAAGACTATACCTGGTGAGATGACCTGGTTTGAGATGAATTAAAAGAATCTTTTGAAAACACACACGCAATTAGTTTTTTCATGTACTGAGTTGGAAATCCGAAGTCAGGGTACTGGTGTATCGATACGTCGGTCGCCCGCACCAAAAAAAGACTCCCTGAAATGAGAACCACACTTATTACCCTTAAGACTATTTCTTCACAGAAAGAAAATATCAGATCCCTAAGTTCTATGATATAACCGACTCCTATGATACCAATTTTTCACGACCCCTCCCCTGGGCTCGTGTCGTAACTTACCCAAGCCCTCCTTCCATAGGCCTGAGGCTGGCGAGTAGCACCAAAGGTGTAAATCCCTCTAACTGGGAAGACATTACCTTTATAAAACGTAAACACACACACAACCAGAGTACAAGCAGAAGAAAATACTACGTAAATCAGTAACAGGTGTGCTGAAAGTACAAAGGGGCCGAAAATACAAGCCCAACAGAAACGTACAGCTACAACTGAAAGAAAGTACAACCTAAAAGGAAAACAGATTAATGGTGAAGCAGCTCCTGGATCTTCCTCCAGGTTACTACCTGAAGGGTAGGTACATATGTCCTCCTCAGCACTCCACATTCGTCTATCTCCTCCGAGTACCAACTCATCGTGAGATCCACCTCCGGGTACTGTCAGCACTAAAATCCTCAACCACGATCAGTGTTGTCCATCGTCTGCAACCCACACAATGAGGTGCAAGCATAGCCCTTGCAGGGGTGAGTATAACGATACTCAGTAGGGACCCCAAGACCCTCAAGGTCTCACTAAATCCAACAAGGATAAACCACAAAGAATGATCTAAAAAGATAACCTTTACTTAGGTATATGCCCATACATATACCTAAGTTATCATGTAACCCATCTCAATCATGAGGTAAACACAAAGGTTATTGACACAGCTCAAACCAGGATTTTTATTCACGATGATGAAAACACGGATGCTGGAGAAATCCCCCTCTGTCAAGAAATTTAGTCATATCACGACTCTGAGGTGCCACTCACTAACCATATACTTCTGAGTCACTCCTCCTGTCGAGTATCGCGGGTCTGCCACCTTACAATGTAGTGCTCCTCTGCCATGGGTCTGCCACCTCACAAAGTAGTGCTCCCCCCTCATAGCCTATAGAGCTGCTCCTCCTGTCGAGTACCGCGGGTCTGCCACCTCACAAAGCAGTGCTCCTCCAGTATGGGTTTTCCACCTCACAAAATAGTTCTCCCCACTGGTCTATTCAATTCACTCCGAATCGAATCATACAAGCAGTCATCAGGTCTCATCCAGCTACAAGGTCACCATACTCCTTATGCTCGTCTTCAGGAGGATCCACTCCACAATCCACTGGTTGACACTCCATGTGTTACTAAGTTCCACTAATTAGTATCTCAAAGATCTGTTACGTCATAGGGATCTCAATGTAATAGACGACGCGTCAATCGGACGCCCGGTCTGTGAGTTATTAGCCTTTCTATCTCTGGGGCCTGGTTGGTTTCCTGTACGAACCAACCAAACTATATCTCAATTGTACCCCGAAATATGATGGGGTATACTCAAAGTAACCTTTTCTCAAAGATATTACCAACGCTGCTGACGGTTCGTCAAATGGACTTCTGGTCTGAGAGTTATTGGGTTTTCCGTTCTAGGGGCTTGGTTGGTTTTTAAGCTAAAACCAACCCGGCTGTACTCCAACTGCGTCCAAACCTCATGTGGAGTATGAAAAAATAACCATCCCATCAAGAGGAATCCAACGTAGTAGATTTAAAGTCAATCGGATGTCTGGTCCTCATGTTGTAAGTGTTTACGCTCTGAGGGCCTGGTTGGTTTCGAGTTCGACCCAACCCAGCTATACCCAAACTTCACCGAAACCTTGAGTGTAATATACCGAAATGATATTATCGATCCAAGGAATCTGATTCAACTAACAGTGAATCGATCAGAGGTCCATATCTCATGATCTGTTTGTTTAACTGAAAACGGTCTGAAAATAGGGGTTCTGGGCCCAGTACGACCCGACCCTACACCCCATGGGTTAGTCGCGGATCGGCCTGCCTGGCTGAGCGGGGGGGGGGGGGGGACTCACTAGTTGGAGTGGATTAATGCCACACTGGTTCTCATATAGAATATCTTTTCCATTCCGGTTCTTCCCACCACTGCCGCTCAGACGCGGCGGTCTTCTCCGGATGTCGGTGTCGTCGGGTCAGCGTGTCGCACCAGCAGCCCCTTCCACGGACCACCGGATGTGCTCCGGTGGTCCGATTCGCCCACCACTTGCACCTACGGATCTCCCCGAACCTTCCCTTCACTGCGACGGCTTAAAATTGACATTGAGGCCCCATTTCATCGTCACCCAATATCCCGCGCACAAACAAACAACCAGCTGAGGGTCGTCGGGCTGTGTTTGTTCAGCACGTGCCCTCTGTGTTAGGCGTTAACAAATGTAAATAATCAAAAACATTCATTCAACTACATTAGGGGTATAATTTATTCAAGAATAGATAATACAAACATCATATAAATAAACGCTCATGCTCGTGAGATGAATCCAATTAAATGAGAAATAAACAACATTCCCCTACCTCGCAAAGAGGTCACACGTCGTCAAACTGCGGAAGACGAACATTACAGTGGTCAGACTTCGTTGAAGAATGGTGTCGATTCTGTTGATGTCAGAGGAAGATCCATTGTCATTGGCTACTTTCCCCATAGCCGTGTCTCCTCCCTTGACGTGGAGTAAGAACAAGAGAAGGTACGTCGTTGGAGAATTCATGTTCTTCGTCGGAGGAAGAACATCTCTCTTTCTAGTCTTTCATAGGTTCCCCACCGAAATATTTGATATCCGAAATATTACAAAATAATTCTACCATTTAAATAAGATCCATGAAACTCCAAATAATTCAAATTTAATTAATGACACAAAAGTAATTAATTAATTGTGGGTGATTAATTAACCAGTCGTGTTGGCATATTAAATGAGAGAGAGGAAGGTGAAAGGGTTCACATAATTAATGGAAGAGTTGGAAAAGAAATAAAATCAATGAATGTTTAAGGTGGGTTTCAACGGGGATGATGGATTGGGGCTCGTGTGGGACCTACCTCTCATATATCCACACATGGGTAGTTAGGATCCACCCTTAACTCCCCTTTGTAGGATAAATCTACCATAGATATAAATAAAATTGTACACTACCAATTTTATTTATTTTATTCTAGATTCCCAAATAAAAATTCTCAACCAGCTTAAAAAGAAACTACGTTAAAGTTCCCATTAAACAATTACTGGCATTGTAAGTTCATCGGTGCCCTCATATTTCAATTCCCAGCACCGGTTCAAAAGATTGAAAAATTTGTTTGTTCGTTTACTAAACTTACCCGATCTAAACTTCGGAAATTGATTCCGGGCACACCGGGCCTCGTAATCAAGTTCCATCAGAAGCCATAGTCTCGTAAAATTTCAAGGTATTTAAGAAACAAATGTTCCTCGAAATTTCAGGGTCTTTATAATTTCATTTATGTGCATAGTCACCATAGGGTTTCCTATCGAGACACAACTAGAAGCATTATGTTTACCACTCATTTTAGTGAAATTTTACCACTTCTTTTCTCATATTCGGTGCCCATATAAGGTATCTCAAGAATTATTGGTGTGGCTTCCCACTTTATTTTTTGGTGTCACTCCAAACACAAACTTCTCTATGTCAGAAAATATCTCTCTCAAAAGATAAATGTTTTCACAAATCATGATCATTTTGTACACTCATAGACCAAAAAATAATTAAAAAAAATATAAAAATCGATAAAATGAAATTTATCTCTCCATTTTTTACTAGCACCCACAAACATCCAATTACTCCTATAAAATACCCTTTAATGTGAGGGGTTGGATTTAATATTAAAATTAAATTATAGTGGGTGGGGGGAATGACTAAAATATATTAAAATTTTATACTTTATAAACATCCTAATATACTAAAACATAAAATATTAAATTAAAATAATGGGTTTAATAAAATTCACAATCCTAATTATTTTTTTCATAAATCAACACATATGTCTAGTTTGATGAAAACTGGTGATTATTATGATATTAAATTATTAAAATAATTTTCAAATTCTTTTCATGTATAAATGGATCTTTTGATGACATACCTGTGAGGCGAGCAAGGGGTTTGGTGGGTTAGCGGTGACCGGTGGCGAGGCACGCTGATGGGAGGCATGGTGCCCTTATGGGGGAAGAGGTCACCAGCTGCACGTGGGGATTCGATCTAGGGTTCAGGTCGGGGGGGGGGGGGATGGTGTTGCGAGGGTCAAGGGAGAAGGGGGTTGGGGTCGGGTGGAGGAAGTGGGGGGGGGAGCGTCACTGCTATAAAAAAAATGGGGGTTTAGTGTAAGTTTTTAAACAGACACCACTACACCCTTTTAAAAAATGGTTTAATGGTTTTTTACAAAACCACCACTAAAAGACAGCCGCTAATGGTGATCTATGTTGTAGTGAATAATACGTGGTAAAAGCTATAATATTTAACTAAGTTTTAAAACTAAAAGATAAGGATATAATGGTGACCTAAACCTGTCTAAATCTTATTGGATGAATGGTTTTTGAAACATCATTATATTATCCTTGAAATAAGATCATTTTGATTCATTATAAACTGAATAAGATTTATAATAAAATCATATTTCAAGCATTTCCGAAAGTGACCCTCACCTCTTTTATAAAAGGGTACTCGCCCTTCTCCCAATATAACTCCACCAAATCCATTTTTCTCGGCCAACCCTAGATCGAATGTCATCCCAACTAACCTCACATATCCCTAGAAGAATTAATTTGATCAAAGCAAACCTAAGGAGCCCTTTTGATCAAATAAAAAGGGAGAACCCGAAAAGAGGTAAAAACTCCATCACCTCTTTCAATGATCATTTATTCTTCCAGTAAATATTTATTTATCGTTTCCAATCAAAAATAATAAATAATGTACCTTAAATATAATGAGATTTTATTATAATTATTTTAAAATCATATTCATTATTATAACTATCCTATGAATTAAAATGTCACCATACATGCGTACGTACGACTTAACGTCTCCACGTCGTGGTGTAGTTTGTTATTCTAATCTTAATTATTTAGATGTCTATAATAATGAGTATAATTAATGTAAATAAGAAATATAACATGTTAATGATTATCTAAATATGATATAACATCCAATTACATATGATTTTACCACTAATAGAATGATATTGTCGCTCGTGCGTACGTACGACTTTCCGTCTCAATGTCGCGATAATATTTAGTTTACCAGCATCACCATTCAAGAATTAATTTCATTTGATGATTAAAAATAATTTTTAAGAACTTTATATTATTATGGATATGAATTGAATACTTCTTATCCATAACATACATGACTTACATAACAAAACATATAAAATAAAAGGAATAAATTAAAAACATAAACAATGAAATAATTGAAATATTATTAACAATGAAATATTAGATGATCATATATGATTTATGATTTATGTATATGGTTCTTTTATAATTTCATAACAATGATTTATCTATTATACATTAGGTTAAGGTACCCTAGACCAAGGAAAAGTACAGTGTAAGGGTAAATTTTACAATCTCTTTATTATCTGAGGTTGTTTTTACAAAAGTATCTACAGGGACATCTTTATCATCCACATTAGTTTTTCATAAAAATGTATTTCAAAACATTTTTTATATTTACTAGATTATATTTTAATGTAATATATACCCTTTTAGGACTTTTTATTAAAAAATTTGAGAGTAATCTTTCCTTTGTTTTCCAAATAAGGTACTTTATGACATTTTAGACAAATTAAGTTAATTTTTTTTAACTTATACGGAAGGTTCGTCAATTTTCTGCCATTATAAAACCTTTAAATCGTCCCATACAAGCTTATAAGAATATTTTTGAAAATATATGTTTTATTTTATAATTACGTGACTTTTAATTGATTTTAAAATAGAAAGATAAATTTTCCTCCAATATTTTTGATTTCATCAATGTCCAGATATTTGGATTGATTTTACACTTATTTGAAGATTATTTATTATGATACAATATTCAATATTATATTAAAGGTTTTGTGATATTTTTGACTGTGGATGATTTATTTTTATAACAATAATGGTTCATGGTTAATTTGTTAGCATTTTGTATACTAGTTTTAATAACATTGTTTATGTTGTGTTTCATCCTTTTCATTTGAGGAATGCATTGGACTCAGTATGAGATGGGTGGAGCCCTCTATAGATTCCCAATGCATCAGTAGGTCTCAAGAGATGGACTAGTGTCTTGGCACAAGGATTTGACAAAATCTTATTTCTTGTCATATCATGAGGCCCTAACTATGTGGTTATGATATCCGGCATTATGCATTCCATCATTATTAAATTAGAAATTGATATTACATGTGATTAATCGAGTAGTAGAATATCCATCTAAATATGTAAATAGAATTATTTGATTTATCATTTTAATATTATGATTATGTTTATGTTTAAAAAGATTTTGTATTATTTGAATACAATGCATTGAATTTTTATTCTTATTTATTATAGTTTCCTCTTTATTGTTATCCTTACTAAGCATCTACGATCACCAATTTATTTTTTTTATTTTTTCCAGGATGTGAAGACGTATATTAAGATTTACCTGATGGATTATTCTATGAGATATAAGTGTGTTCCAAGAGGACTCAATGTTTTGGTTTTTCTATTTCATGATGTAATTTAAATATTATGTATGTATCCAGTACTTCTAAGGAAACTAAACTAATTGGTCATTGAAAACATGATCTCTTGTGGTCATTCCGTTGTTATATAATAATGGACTAACTCTGGGTAACTAGGGTTGGGGCAGTATAGTTTGTATATGAGGTTGTTTAGTACAATCCTTGGAAACTATATTTAGAAAAACATTGATTAGAGAACATTACCCTAAGATATACATTGAGTATTAGTATAGAATAACATCCTAGAATTTGGGTAATGTAATGATTTTGTATATTTTCCAAGAAATATATTTTAGTTTGGATATGAATATGTAGAGGTGGATCGAACATAGATGTATCCAGGAGGGAATCCTATGAAAAGGAGTTTCAGGCTTGACATGGGGATTCCTGGTACACCACAATGGGTCTTGCTTCACTCTTAGTTACGACAATCAATGTGGATATGATTAGGATAATTCATATTTTCTCTACTAACCATTATGAATGATTTACTATTAAATTTTTTTTCAAAGAAAACATTTTTTTATTATGGATTATATGCATAAAATTTTCAATTTACTTTAGTTATTTGACAATTTTGTAATTATTCATTGTAATTCATAAACTATACCATTTTATGCCATTGTTTAGAAGTGGATTCTAGTAGAAGGAATGATGACTCCAGCAATACGCATGATCCAAATAGTGAGATGGATCATATATTTCATGGTCTTAAGCTGTCATTTTGAATTGAAATAGTCTCCCATATATTCTCATCATATTAAGATATAATATCATGAGTTAATTAGATAGGTAAATAATTCTATGAGTATTATGGATTTGAATGGAAACCATAAAAGAAAACGATGGTAGAGAGAAAGATGGATAAATGGAAGAAGGAAAAGAAGGATTTTCCCATATGTGATAACTATGGAAAGAATAACTTTGTTAAATACTTCAAGGGAATGAGAGTTTGTTATAAGTGTGGAGAAAATGACACCATGTGTGAGATTTCAATGGTAAGAAATAGATCTCAAATGTATAATGCTCTATCTACAAGGAGTGGGGACACTACGTGAATCAATGTCCCAGTCATCAGAGTATACCCCATAGGATGCAATTGGTTAATAATGAAGTTATAATACTACCATAGAAGAAGAAGAAAAATTTAGGGTTCTTATATTTTTTTAATGAATTATTTCATTTGAGTGTTTTATCAACGATGTAATGATTAAATTAATTATGGAAATTAATAAGTATTATACTATTTTACTATTTCATGGAGGATTTGAGATTATATGGTACTACGAAAAGGGACTGAACAACAAGGTCAATTTTTTGTAAAATACATGGTTGTAGGAATGATATAACATAATATGGTCTTGATACTGATGTAGTGATTTTGGAATAAGAAATGGCCGATTAAGATAAATTTTATTATATATTCATGACTAATATGAATTTGATTAATGGGTTTTGTATTCCATCATTTTTGGAGTATTAAAATTTTTTAATATAAGGAATATATCTAGTATTCTATAAGGAATAAGAGGGCATGATTGTAATAAACAAGGTCTTCTTGTAATTTAGGGTGTCACCATGTTTTAATAGAATACATGATGATTGAACTCACTTGTCCTTATGTGGAAAAATAGATCTTCATTATGTTATGTTTACCTTCTTATAAATTTTTGTACTATTATTTTGGACACAAGTATTTTGGATAAGATTAAAAATTGGAATGGATTATGCTGTACATTGGATACTATGGTTTAAGTTTAAAAAATTTCATTAGATTTTTTTTTGATTTTTTTATAAAAATGAAAACCTGATGGTTAGGCAACAAGTTGTGGCATCCGACAAGGCCACGATACTAGAACCCACAACTGAAGGTCAATAAGGCTGCATCACCTACCACTGGCCAATATGATGTCCTGGTTTGTAGAATGTAGTTTTTTTAATGATATGATATATGAATTATAAATTAATTTTTTTTGAAACCCTATAATATTAGGATATATAGAATATTTTTGACTTCTAATATTTTTTGGAGTGAAAGATAAGTTTGTGGTAGAAATTAGATAATGGATGAAACTCTACTTGTCACGTATTTTTTTATTCAGTGAAGAAATTAATTCTTAAACATTAGGGAAGGAATCATAAAATAAAAATTTATCCTAATACCATATAAATTTATGATTCAATTATATTTTATGTCAACATAGATTTATGGAATTGAGGCCCTCAATTTTCTATTTATTATTCACTTGTTTTTGATT
The DNA here is from genome assembly GCA_963277665.1 of Viscum album. Taxonomy (NCBI): domain Eukaryota; kingdom Viridiplantae; phylum Streptophyta; class Magnoliopsida; order Santalales; family Viscaceae; genus Viscum; species Viscum album. The sequence continues at coordinate 1,885,117,029 of OY728136.1, forward strand.
TATTAACTCAATCACTCCCGATAAAAATTTATGTTTCCTCCAATTATGTGTCTCAAAAATATCCCAATGTTCTCCTTTTGGAAAAACTAATTTGGTAGTGATTTTTTTCATTTTTCTTTCCCTCTTATTAAGACTAAATATTATTAACCCTATATTTGATGTGGGTTTTCCACATAGGTATTTTCAAATTTTTCACTTTTATTTTTGAAGAACAATTTAAAATTGGGAGGAAGCACTTTATTGTATGAGGAATAAATGTAACACCCCATGATTTCATAGTATGTTATATCATTAATGTAAATCAATATCTTATACTGCACACAACACAGACTTGGATTGCGTTATATGAATGATTGTGTTTCTGCGAAAGAACACATTAATATTACAATTATTTAAATCATATATATATTTATCAATTAAATATCATGATATGAATAGTAACAAATATATTTATTATTATTAATTATAATGTTTTCCCAAAAAAACTTATTTATAACGAAAAGCATAAGTTTTGTTAAAATAGTTATATATTTAGAAAAACAATTTTTTAAAAGAACTAATATTATTGTTATTTTGTGAACAATAATAACATTTATATTACACATTATTATAAAATGAATTTTTTAAAATAGGATTCATTTTTGTATTTTGAATATCAAAATTATCATACGGTGAATTTTTTGTATTTTTCTGAAAACATTCAATTTTTGATGTACAGTGAAAAAGACTATGTTATTGTTTAAAGCTGAATACTATTTAAATAATTATAATTTTTATATAAATTTATTTTATAGAAATAATAGACACATAATACCTATATTAGTTCAATTTAATTCATTGAAGTATTTTTATAATAAGATTAGATATATAAAATTTTATTGGACTATTTAACACATGTTACCCACCTTTTATGCACATTTGAAAATTTGCCTAAAAAGTAATTTTACCACTTCAATTAATTGAATATCAAAAATACAAGGGAAAAAATTTATATTATTTTGTAAAATTTGGTTCAATTGGATGAAAATATTTTTTGGTGAATAGTAACATTTGAATTTTATTTACCACGGTTAAAAGTAAATAGTGTAATTAAAGGTATAATTGATATTATAATTACCCTAAAACATGTCATAATTCTATTTAATAAAATTATTTCTACCAAAATAATCCTTATGAAAAATATAATAACATTTTTGATCCTCTTGGATAATATTAGGACATTTATTACTATTTAATATATAGAAGAGTTAAAAGTGTTAAATTCAAAGTTTAATAACTAAACCATTTTTAATATAGGGTTATAAAAAAGATAAATTTGAAATTAAATATTAATTTTAAAGATAAATATATTTATTACATCATGGTATTTTATTTATAATTTTTACACAATAAATTTTTAAATTTATTTACGAGATAATGATGATCCAGTAATTAACTTATTATGGAATGATTAAAATAATTGATATTATAAATATAAAAATAATTTTAAATTGATACTTTTGATGTATTCCAAGAATTTTATAGGTTAATATGATATTTCAGGTTTTATTTAATTTATTTTTACGAAGTAATCGGGATTTTTCTGATGCTCATAGAAACCAAAAACTAAATATCGTCAAAATTGACATAAATGAGTTTGTGAAATAAATAATATATTATTAAATGATATATTATTCCTCAAAATATATAGTTTAAAAAAGCACATATATAATGATATATATGTCATTAATGAACCACTTGAGGTTCTCTTGGGTTTGTAGAGTATGTTTATTGACAATTTATTGTAATAATTCAAGAATTCAAGGTAAAATATAACCTTTTTAAGAAAGAGTTAAAACAAAATGATAAGGTTATTCGGTTTACCTAAACCTGTCTAAAACCAATTGGTTGAGAGTTTTTCCACCCATCTCCACCTAGACTCAAAATAAATCTACTTTGTGCCATTAGAAATTGCAGATTATTTTATTATAAAATAATATTTCACGATTTTCCTAAAGTGACCCTCACCTCTCTTTTAAAAGGCTACTTCCCCTTCTCTCAAAATCACACCTCCAAATCCCTTTAGCTCGCCCAAAACCTGATCAAATATACTCTCAACTACTCTAAATTAATCCTAGAGGCCTTAAAATTATTATAAACAAACCTAAGGATCCCTTTTGATATAATAATAAGAAAGAACCTAAAAAAGAGGTAATTACTTCATCACCTCTTTAAAAATTCATTTCTTCTTCCAGTTCTTATTTATTTGTTGTTTATATATTAACATAATAACACTTGTACATTCTGCAAAAGGAGATTTTATTATAAATATGGTACAACCATAATCATTATTCTATCCATCCTATGAATGAAAAAGTTACCATACATGCGTACGTACAACTTACTGTCTCCACATCGTGGTGTGGTTTATTATTCAATACATCATTATTATAATGGGTATAATAATGAGTACAATTGATTTATATAATAAATATAACATTTTAATGAGTCTATATATATGATATACCATTCTGTTACAGATGATTTCACCACTAAAAGAATGATGTTGTCGGTCGTGCCTACGTACAGCTTACCGTCTCCACGACGCAATGAGATTTTCTTTCCCATTGTAACCATTAAAGAATAATTTTCATTTGATGATTAAAAATAAATTTTAAGAACATATTATCATTATGTATATTAATCAAATACATCCTATCAATAACAAACATGACTTACATAACAAAACACATAAAGGGAAATGAATCCATTAACACTTGAAATAATGATACTCCTGAAATAAGAAATATTAAAAGATCATATATGATATATTATTTTTTATGTTGTTTTTTTTATAATCTAATAAAAATTAATTAACTATTATTTAAGAGGTTAACATACCCTCGAACAAGAAAAATTACAATGTTTGGGTTAATTTTAGAATATATTTATTATACGGGGTTGTTTTTACGAAAGTATCCACTTGGACTTATTTATCATCCACAACCAAGATTCTTAAATATGTATTTGAAAACATGTTAAATATTTCCTATATTATTTGATAATGTAATTTATACATTTTTTTGACTTTTCAAAAAAAAAATTGAAAGGAATCTTTCTGTCGTTTCCCAAACATGGTACATTATGTCTTTTTTGAAAAATTATGGTAAGAATGGTTTTTATATTATATGGAGAGTGTGGCTATTTTCTACCATTACAAAACTTTCAAAGCATCACATTAAATATTATAAGAATATTTTCAAAATAAATTTTTTATTTTATAATTATGTGACTTTTAGATGATTTTAAAATAGAAAGAGATATTTGTCTCAAATAGTTTGTATTTCATATATGTCAACATCTTTGATCAATTTTACACTTGGTTGATGTTGATTAATTATGTTACAATATTCCTTATTGTATTGAAGGTTTTATGAAATGTTTGACTATGGATGTTTTATTTTTATACCATTAATGGTTTATGGTTAAAGTATTAAAATTCCATCTGCCAGATTTAATATGAATGTTTATGTTATGTTTGAACCTTTTCATATGAAGAATGCATTGGACATATTAAGTGACAAGTGGAGCCCACTATAGCTCCTCGATGAATTGGTAGGTCTCTTAAGAGAATCTAGTTTCTTGGAACAAGACCTTGACAAAATCATAATTGTAGTCTTGGCACAAGGCCTTGAATATGAGTTTATGATGTCTTCCATTATGCATTCCATCATTATAGAAATTTCTATTGGAATTATATGTGATTATTCGACTAGAAGAATATCCATGAGAATAAGTAAATTGAATTTTTGGATTTATGTTTACCATATTATGATGAATATTACTTTTTTAATGGTTGTGTTATGGTCTTATACATTGCCTAAATGTTTATGCTTATTTATGATATTTTTCTTCTATATTGTTATCCATACCGAGAATCTGAGCTCACCCCTTTCTATGTTTTATTTTTTCCAAGATTCGAAGAGGTATATTATGATTAACCTAAAGGAATTAACTAAGGGAAATGATTGTGTCCAAAGGGGACACAATTTTTTTGTTTTTTCATTTCATTTTCTAATATAAAACTTACATATGTATCCATTACTTCCATGTCTACTAAACTAATCGGTCTTTCTAGATTTGATCTGTTGTGATCATACCGATGTTATGTAATACCACACCAACTCTGGGTAACTAGCGTCAAGGAATTACTTTTTAAAATAAAAGGGAATGAATATATTAGTTAGGCAGTAAGAACCACCTGGATCCCTCTTTTTTGAATTCCAACGATGTGCCCATCAATTGAAGATGCCTCATGTATCTTTTTTTTAAGTTCTTTATAATGGAATTGCCCACAGTGCATGTTTCATACATCAATACGAGTGATCATGGTTTCTATGTGATCACCCAGGGTTGGGCTCAGGGGAAAAAAGATTTTATACCATTCCATAAATGATACTCAGACTGCCTTTGTGAGATAACATGGATACAATCAGATGTGTATATTTTTTATTATAAAATTAGTGAAACTATGTATTCTTTTTATAGTTTATCATGGATAGACTTCCTTATCCCTTAGTGATGTTTTCATATCCTATTATGATGTTCAGGTTCCTCTATAAGGTTCACATTGGATGGGAACATGATTCGGTATGAATTAATACATGAAATTTATTTTTAAATTAAATGCATGATGTTACAAAATTGAGTAAAATGTTGTGTCCTCTAGGTCCAATCAAATATCTTTGTTTTTACTTCACTCTATTTATTTTCCTAGAGTATGATGTCTTCCTATTATGTTATGTTTCATTTTACATGTTACCTTCTGTTCAGACATTCTAGCTCAGGATGAAGTAGGTATTGTTCAACCACAGGTCTTAGAGGGACCTGAGCCTAACTCAGTTATTTATTTATTCATATTTTTTTCATTACTCTATGTTATAAATGCACACTATTTTTAATATATGTGAAAATGGAATATTTTTTTAGACCCCATTTGTGGTCCCCAAATGATAATGTCTCACACCTATCCTAGGTGGCGATTTAATTGGATACCTGAGAAGATCAAATTTTTATAGGTCTGTAATCCATTGCTTCAACTATGTACTATAATTTGGAGTTAGGAGCATGAGACTAAGAGAGTACTCAAGATACATAGGAGACCTCTCATTGGACCTATTTTATTATTTTCATTGTCCTTGTATTGTACTATGCCACCTTTTCATTGTTTCATGTGTTTTTAGGAAGAATCACCTAGACATGTATGAATTATTATACATATTGTCATGGTATTTTATATTTATTCAGCCATTGTTTTTATTTTATTCTATTTTTTCATCTATTCATTACATATTCTATTTCTATAAGTTATTTACTTCCAGAAATACTATTTTGATACTCTTATCCTCATGGTATATTCTCCCCTCCATACAACCATTATACCCTCTATAAAAGTCAGAAACCTCTCTTATTTTAGGAGGTTATCTTGAGCCCATGTAATGATTATTTCGGCTACAATTTCCATTGTCATTTAGAATGGGATGTTAAAAAGTGGAATCTAATTTTTTTCAATTATATTGCTATTATGGGTTAGTAGACATGAAACTATGAATCTGTTGTTTCTTTTTAAATTTTATTTTTTGGAAGTGATCAACACATGTGTTGGGAAATTTCAAAGAATCCATAGATGCGACTATTGTTCGTTATTTACATTATTATAGTTGAATTTATTTCACCGTGATTGATTGGATTATTATCTAATGTCTACTAATTTTTGAGATTATGCATTTACCGTTTTTCACGTATAGAAAGGAATAAATATTATATGTATCATTATCAGCATGTAGGGATTCATATTCCATTCATAATTTATGGCATGTAGATTTCATTTCTAGGTTGTAATAAATTTTGTGACATTACTTGCATTATTTAATCACATGTTATCTATAATACATGTTATAAATTTAAATATCATGTTGGATTTTCACCTCATTAAGTATTTTGTTTGGTTTCTTATATATATTAAATTATTACTCTTTATCTGAAAAACATGGATGGGTGTTTTACTTATTTTCATAGTACCCTCTGTGTTTAATAATCTTGTTTCCATATGTAATTGTCTTCTATAATTATATTCATATTTATTATTATAGTTACTTATTTATATTTTTAGTATCTATAGCTCCTAATAATTTTTATCTAATTAATAAATTTAGCTAATTCTAATTTACATTCATCTTCAATTTATTAACATTGGATGAGGCATGCTAGTTGTGATCAAATGGGAGTTAATTTCAATTTATATAGTGTATGTGTTCCTTATAATTTGTAAAATAATGAAAAATATAATATATCCAATTTATATTTTCTTTTTATACTTAAGAAATATTTTTCTATTGATAAAGAATTTTGAATTGACATTTTTTATAAAAAATATAGTGTGTGATTTAATATAATCCAATTTTTCCAATTCGTAATTTGTATTGGTGCGTAAAGAATTGGAACAGGGTGAGCCATAAAATGGAACTATTATAGACACACATTATATATATCTAAATATATTTCTATAAATATATTGAAGAGGATTATTTTTTATCTTGGATCAAGTGGTTGTTATTAGATGGGATCCGCATGCAGCATGTAATGTGTATTATGGGTTTGTATATTGAGGGTTGTAACCAATATAAATGATCCATTTTTTTCAAGCCAACAATCTATAAGATTCAATAAAAATTGTTTTTAATATTAGAATTGAATGTATTGGAAACCATTATTATGCTCTATACGATTATCAGTTGGGCTTAGTGACCATTTTTGTCGAGTTTTAATTACACTACTGGACCCGAGTATGTTAGTTGGGTCATATATCTTAATAATGATCCTATTATGGGTGTTTTTTGAATATAAATGCTTAAATTGTTTTTTTCATTAAATTGAACCCACGTTATATTATTAGGACCCTAGTAGGGTTTTTTTATTTTGCAGTCCTTATATCTATAGGGGAATGATATGCTATATAAGGATGGTTATTTTTGGTGTCCTTATTTAGGGGAATCCTTATGACTAATACACCATTAATTAGTTTACAGAACGAATTTATGTCTTCATTGAGCTATAATTTCACTAAGGAGTTACAATTAAATGAATGGTTCTTAAATTGGTGTTATTTTATAAAATATAGAAATTATAACAGAATATTAGTAACCTGTAAATTTATATACAATGTTAGTATAAATTTTCATTTTATCATATAGTATTATCCATATTTTTTACGTTATTATAGGTCTTAGATTACATTTTCATCTAAAACATGAATATTTTTAACGAGCTAAGTGCATTTTGGTTTAATTCCTTAAAACGGGTCTTAAGTGATGTTCTTAATATTGACCGTGTGTAAGTGTAGTTAAAATCCTTTTAGTGTATTTCCTTAGGTATCTACTATAAATCCTGAACATGGATGTTTTCATATGGTCTCAAACCTTTTTTTTGCACCAAAACGATGGGATCAGAATCATAGTTTTCACTTTCAGCAAGATCTCTTTGTAGGGACAACACTTCCTTCTTTAGTAGTAGATATCCTGTTGTATATAGATACGTCATGTCATCAAGGAATTTCTAGTTCATTGAAACTCTTTTTTTTACCCATGGTACTATTTAGGTGCCAAAGTCCCATGATGGACTCATATTTTAAGAAAATGACTAATTTTTTTAAATTGGTGTTTCTGTGGTGTTTTGACCGTTGTTTTGAAAATGAGCACTGTTTGATTCTTAGTTTCACAAAGTTATAAATTCCAACAGAATGTTTAGAAGCTTAATATATCATTTGATACTTCTTCCTCCTCACTATTTATGGAATAATCGATATATATATATTCATGTTAACATCCAAATGGGGTAATATGGCACCAGGTTCAATGTTTTACATACTATCTGAAACTATCTTCTGCCGAGTATTATGAAGCGTCATCTTTTCTTGAATCTGATTCTAATTGCACAGTTCAAACAATGACATCCTTCTGTTGATTTCTTCTACATGAATGTTTTTGGATCTTGGGATTTATAGGATATTGTTACGGTGGGCATACATGACAAAAAACATATCATGAATCATTTTTACAAGGAGAAAGATTTTATCAAGGTGTGGTCTAGTGATCCTCGTATATGCAATGATTATCTTTTCTTTCTGTTTAGGTGGTCCTTCGACTTTCCTATAAAGGGTGATGCCCCGAAAATGGAAATATGGGTTCTTCTACCTGAAATTCATTTATCGTTCCAAAATCCATCGATATTGCACATTTTAGAAAACATGGTAGGAAATATCTGTGTTTTGACAGTAGAATCAGGTCAGTGTGTCATCCCTAACTCCTCGCATATTTGTGGAAGTGGACATGTTAAGAAGGCCATCTGATTTATTGTGCCTTACAGTTCGGGAAGAATTCCAATGGAAACCACTGGGTTTGTTCAAATCGTGGTCTAATTATTTCTCTACGTACAAAAAACATGTTCATGATATTACTATTTGTAGGTAGGGAAGTCATTTGAATAATAGGTCTGGAAGCATCTACTACAATTTGGTCGCCGGTTATAGAGATGGGATGATGGAGACATCATTACTGGGTGCCTTTAGGGACCAACCTAAAGCGGAGATGTTATTGGATAATATAATTGAGGTAAATATGAAAGTGGAGAATATATTTGAATGCTTGAGGAAGGATCTGGGAGCTCCCTATGTTGCTGGGAAGGACCATTCGGGCTTAGTTTTAAGTGGTGTAGTTAGCGTGGATGGATCTTTGGATTCCAGTCGTGGAACTTATGCACAGACTCTGTGAGAAGGCGGTGGAATAATTGATGAATGCCTGTCACAACCTACTGGGGAGGGAAGCTCCAAGGATGTCCAGGACTGGGTTGAACGAATACAAGGCCACAATAGAGTGTTTAATGATAAACAAGGTCTCCAACAGAGAAAGACCTTGTCCTGTATTAACTTGAACAGTCGGTTTGACTGCATGGGTGATGACAGTTGTGTAGAGGGAATTAGTAGTAGCCTCTCTGTAGTAGAGTCAATAAAACTAAACCATAGAGGACAATGACAATGATGATGTAATGAGAGAGTATGGAAATGTTCTTCACATCCTAAGGATGAAGAGAAGGAACAAGGAAACTAGGGATCCAGGGAGTAGCATTGCCAACATGAAAAAAACTAAGGGGTGTGATGACTACTCAGGCCTTCCTAAACCAATAGAGAGGTGTTCATCTAAAAAATGTTGTATCGTCAAGAATCATAAACTCTAGGGAGTGGAGGGAAACAAGAAAAATCATGGGCCCATTAGTGAAGACAATGTGGTTATGAAGGGGAATGATCTTCTGGAAACCTCGATGGTCATTCAAGGGGACGCAGAAGAGGAGCTGGCTGGGGAACTTCCTAGATAGAAACTTCTGTAGTCTAAAGATGTGAGGCTGGAGGAGGTTGATTGAAATGTGGTCATGCCTAATGGATAGAAGGGGGAGACTAATATAGAACCTGAACACTTTCTGGAAATTCTTATGCATTCCGGAGACGAATTTGAGGAGAATTCTCTTACGATTAACGCCAAAAAAGAGGATGCATAGAGGGTGAATGGAAGTCCGATATGCGTGGATACTAATATTGAGAATAGTGAATGGATTGAAAAACACGACCATATCTTGATTAGAGGCTTCAACGAACGGAAGATCAATATTGATGAGTACCTACAGGCGTGGGATCATCTAGCAACACACTTTTAAGATATAATAATAAAGGACCCAGGCTTACAGGTACCCTTAAATCACTAGAAATTATTTAGGGAAAATTCCTCTGATAGGATGAAGTTAGTATTCAACAGGTATGTGGTTTACATTAGTGTAGTACCCAGTTGAACTTGGGGTTTCTCACTTTTCCTTAAAAGTGTTTTGTTAATAAAAAATTTAACTTTAATTTCATGTGTTTTTTTTCATGTAATTTTAGGGTAGAATGTATTGGTACATGCAGTAATGTTGAGTTGTAAATATAGAACAACAATCCATCTCTGTTCCATGATAATCATTTAATATTGTCCTCTTGAGCTTGAATCACATAACATCTCTGGAGTAGAGTGACATGTGTTATAATGAAAACAAATCATTCCAATACTCAAGGTTACACACTAAATAGGATAGGTTTTCATGAAAGGATGTTCATTTTTTAATCCCTTTAGACTAATTATATAGTGTTAATGATCATAAATCTAAAGGAGGTTCACATGTAATTCTAAATGTTAATATAGTGTAGTGTTATTGAGCATATATTATCACCGTCATTTATCTTTAATATTTTCTAAAAGTTTGTTATCCACATCTAGGACCCATATTAGTGGTCAATGGAGCATGTTTTGTGGGATAATTCTCCTTATTTAAGGGATCCAATAGATAAGGAGACATCAATGGTGTGTAATGTTAAGTCAATTCATATTGAACATGTCCTTCCATGTAGAAGGAAAAAATCACAGAGGGATCACCAGTAAATGGGATGTTCTGTTATGAATTCCCCTGGGTCTGGTGTGTCCTATATCACATTGGTTCTTGTTATCTATCATGTTAGTGAATTGTTGGCTATAATTGAATCCTTTGTAATCAACATTTGTTCTTATGAGACATTTGTTATTGTGTTTAAGAATGAAATAATTCCTAGTCTTGTAATGTATTTTTGTTTTGTTATGGAGATACGACAATGGAATTAGTCAATCAATTCAAGGTATGTTTTCCTATAATGGTTAAACAACCCTTACATTTTTTCTTTTTGAATGTTTGATTTAATATCAAAATACAAACATCATACACATTATCAATAAAGTGTCTCAGATCCGTTTTGGTGATCAGTTAAATCCTCTCATTGTACACTTGGCTTAAATAATTAATTTCCCCTATCTTTGTAATGTCTAGGTTCACATAGAGATCATTGTTCATAAAAAATGATAATTTTTTTAAAAAATCATGGCCATGTTTTGGTGGTTTCCATCATAGTTCACTCCAAAAGAGTAGTTGTTTGTCACGACCCCCCACCCCACCCCACCAAAGATGCCCCTCCTGAGCTGGCAATGGTGAAAGGGAGATAATGACCCCCGTTTCCCACCTTCAGTAGGCCCCAGGTTGGCGACTGGAACCAAAGGTATGAGTTTTCATAAATATGGGAGGCATTACCCTTTTTATTTTTAAGGATTGGGAAATAGGACAAGTCAGACACCAAAAGGAAAAAAGAACGAGTGTATAGAAATAAACCCAAACCACTCCCACATGCATGTTAAACAATTTTATAAAAAGTGACATGTATAAGAAAGCTCAAGAGTACAATACTTAAAGAAACAAGAGAACAACAACTGCAACAACTCCAACTGCCTGACTAGTAGGGTCCCGCACGGCCCTGGTAGTCCTCCTGGAAACCTGAAAGTAAAGTAGGGTGAGCATACAAGTATACTTCGAAGGGATACCTAAAGCTCTCGTTCACAAGTGGGGAGACATCATAATGTCCCGTGACAACAACAGAAGAATCCTAACAAGGGAATCTATCCAACCAACCTCGCCAGCCACACTCACCAAAACACAATCACAACAGGTAGTAGTAGTATAATAACAAGAGCATTGGGTACCCCGCACCATTTCCCATTTGTTATCTAAATGTCCTGACGCTGTCACACTCTCCCCGCCCGCACACACCTGGGTCTCACAACCACGTATCCCGCCCGCACACACCTGGGCCTCATGACCACGTATCCTGCCAGCACACACCTGGGCCTCACCACCACATATCCCACCCACACACACCTGGGCCTCACAACCACAACCACATCCCCACCCGAAGACACTTGGGCCCCATCCCAACGATTCTTGGGAACAGTAATAGTGACAGAACTCTTGCCCGAAGACACCTGGCCCTGAAATCGAAACCTACCTGAAGAGTCTTGGGTGTAAGGTCTCCTCAAGCCATTATAGCCTATAAGCCTGCCCGAAGAGTCTTGGGCCTAATCACCACAATCGAAACCTACCCGAAGTGTATTGGGTGTAAGGTCGCCTCAATCCATCATATCCTAGGGGAGAAGGAGCATGAAGGAGCTAGTAACTATGGGAAAACACACTCTCCCATGAAATGGGAGTGTTCGGCACTATGTGCTCAACATGGGTGCGGTGCGATAAAACACAAAAGATACAGATATATATATATATATATATATATATATATATATATAGAAACCACTCAGCCCATCCTATGACTTCTAAAATGAGAAAGTGAGCATGTGCCTCGGCACTGCTACCACGAAGCATGCACCCAAAAAACAACCCCAACCCCATTAAGGTTTTCACGTTTCAACAGAAATTAGATTATTTAGTTCCTTAACTACTGGGAAACTATCCACAACCAACCACTTCAATCGTTTGTAAAACATATCCCTGACATCCCCAAAACAAGTTAGGGAAGCACAACAAAACCCTTCTTAACAACCAACCAACCCATTGATTATTATTTCTGTTTCATTACCAAGCACCATCATTCATTAACTATTCCATTTATTATTTAAACCCAACCCATTGTCCGCCCACATTTAAACCCATCCCTACAGCCCCGCTGCCAACCATCATAACCACACCACACATCATTATCCCTTTAATACATCTTATTGCAGCCCCGCTGCCCATCACCATTAAACATTCACACCAACCCACTACCATGTCAACCACAACCCCGCTGCTCACCCAACCCACAATAACACACAAAACACCCCCAACACATGCCATGTAACCATGACAACACTCACATGTTCATTATTCCATTTTGTTTAATGGGGGTGATAACACAAGGGTTCCAGATTTTCATTTAAATATCCATCTTTACGTGATTAACCAATTTCCTCATTCAACAATGTTTCACTCACAAAAACGGTCTAGAAATATCGGGAAACATTTAATTGCTCATGAAAAGGGCCCCAACAACCGTTATTTTCAGTAGGCATAAGACTATTCGTTTCACAACATAATATCACAGGATATAAAAGGAAAAGTGACAGAAATCAAAAACTTCCCATCCCCGTTCTTTAACTAGTTATTATATTTATTTAAAGTTTCAACCATTTCTCATGAAAACAAAATGGATACCCACCCTGCATGATGCACAAATTAGGGAGATGAAGGTAAAACCCCTACCTCAACAGGTTCTGGTCACAACGCGCCCCCGGATTAACTTTAGAAGACGCTCATCGGCATCCCGGAAAAACCTCCTCAGGTGGAAGTCGGAGAGGAACAGATGAAGGAAAGACAACAGATCCAAGCTCCTAAGTTCCGCCTCGTCGTTACGATCCCGTGGCCGCTGACAGATCGTAAATCGGAGCTCGGATGAAAAAGTTATGGAAGAAAGAGCCTTCGAGTCTCTTGAGAGAGCTCTTCTCAGAGGAGAGGGGAGGAGACGTGTGAGTTGAAAGGAGGAGGGGACCCCTCCTTTTATAGGCATGAAAAAAAGTACACGGTGTGTAATTATGGTACACTGCGTGTACTCGGCCATTTTCACACGGTCTCCATGCGGCCTCCATCGCGGCTCCGCGGCCGTTGCCTGGTCAACACACGGTTTGAAGGTAACACATATGCGGGGAAGGACTACACGTCGTGTAGATTGGACACACGGCGTGTACCCATTTATTGCACACGGCAAGGACACGGCTCCAACGCGGGACACGATTGATGACTGGTCAACACACGGTAACTTGTACACGGGAAAGGACTACACGGCATATAGATTAGACACATGGAGTATACCCATTTATTGCACATGGAAAAGACACGGCCATCCACACGGGGTAAACTCGAAAAGAGGGTACATGGTGTGTACTCAAACTACACGGCGTGTAGTTGCAAAATTCTGGAAAGTGTGGGAAAAGTCCATTTTACCCTCCAGAACACTTCATGGCCTTATTTTTGACAAAGGAATGGGCCGGAGAGGTCCGGGCCATTACATCAGATACCTCTTAAAACATTTTCATCCCTGAGAATTCAAAAACCAACCCAGAGGAACCCAACAAGATACCACGTAGGGTTCTCGTTATAACAGTAACCCAACCAACAACCCCAATCATATGTGTTAGGAATTCCTTCTCCTATATAGAGATATTATCCGCTTTAGGCGGCACTGACTCGCCCGCACGGGTTTAATCGTATCCTCATAAATGAGTCTCGATTAAGAATTGGGTCTTCCCACTTTCATGCATTAGGATTTTTTTAACTCGCACTAACCCCATCACCACAGAACCAACACACTGCCCGAACACATGGGGATGGGAAATTTCTTTACCTATGTCGAGATATTATCCGCTTTAGGCGGCACTGACTCGCCCACAGGGGTTCAACCGCATCTACATTAATGCGTCTCGATTAAGGGTCAGGTTTCTCCCCTTTCCCACGCATCCAAACATGTTACACATTACTAGGGAACAAAAAAACAAAAGGTCTCACAACTAATAATCCAAACAATCCATACATCAAAGGTACATAGTACAACATAAACACAAAGCTCAAAAGAAAAAGGGAAAACACAAGTCAAAACAACTCCGGGTACTGAGCGTACATCTAGGTCTCCCGCTCCCAAGTGCTCTCCTCGAGGCCGCCATTCCTCCACAACACACAAACCAAGGGAATGGTTCATCCACGAAGGACCTTCTCTTTACGATCCTCGATTCTGACTGGTTGTTCCTCGAAATCCGCTTCGTATCCCATATCCAACTCTCCCTAGTCGATAACGTGAGAATCATAGTGTAAGTACTAACGAAGCTGGTAGACGTGGAAGACATTATGAACATTCTCCAACTAAGGTGGCAGGTCTAGCTTATATGCCACCTCGCCGACTTGCCTGAGCACCTCAAAAGGTCCGATGAACCTAGGTGAGAGCTTGCTCCCTTTCTCAAACCTCTGCTCCCCCGTTGAGGGGAAACCTTCAAGAACACATGGTCTCCCACCTCGATCTCCAAGGTCATCCTCCGACGATCATCATAAGACTTATGTCGGTCCTAAGCCTCCTTCATCCTCTCACGTACAAGATGGACTTTCTCTGTGGTGCTCTGCACTACCTCTGGCCCAAGATCACCTATCTCACCAACCTCTGCCCAGCAAATGGGTGAACGACATGGCCTTCCATACAAAGCCGCAAATGGTGCCATTCCAATAGTAGATTGGAAGCTGTTGTTGTAGGAAAACCATACTATAGGAAAGTGTCGTACCCATGATCCTCCGAAATCTAGAACGCATGCTCGCAGCATGTCCTCTAACGTCTGGAATGTCCGCTCTGTCTGCCCGTCGGTCTGGGGGTGGAAAGCAGTGTTAAGGCGTAGTTGGGTGAAAAAATCATGTTGTAACCCCCTCCAGACTCGTGAGGTAAAATGAGTATCCTAGTCTGAGATGATAGTCCTAGGAACTCCAAGAAAACACACTACCATGTGTACGTACCACTGTGCTAAGGTACTCACCGGGCCCGACTCCTTGATTACTAAGAAGTGAGCTGATTTCATCAGTCGATCCACCACTACACAGATAGCATCATAACCACCCTGAGATATGGGTAGTCCTATGACGTAGTCCATCGAGATGTCATCCCAATTCCACTCGGGGACATCTAAAGGATGCAAAAAACCACCGGTAACATAGTGTTCAGCCTTCACTTGCTGACACACTTGGCACTTAGCCACAAACTCCACCACTGCCCGTTTCTCCCCGGGCCACCAAAACTGATCCCTCAGGCCTCGATACATTTTTGAAACTCCTGGATGTACCTCTAAGGCTGAGCTATGTAACTCACGGAGAACTCTCTCACACATCGCCTCTGAGACAAACAACCTTCCATGGAAAAGCATCTGATGTCGGCTGTCCTCTAACAATCCCTCTGGAGCATTCCCCTGATCGAAACGATCCCGCATCACCTCTGCCTCGGATTCCCCCCACTGAGACTCCTCCAACTGCTACGACATGGAAGATTTCACCATCATCTGGAACAAACAGCCTCCAACACCTTCTTCCCTTGCATCAAAGTGCAGGGCATCCAACTCTCCCATCACCTTTCAAGCATCAGCGGATTCCCGAACCACTTCCTTATGTGACTTCCTGCTCAGGGCATCAGACACAACGTTGCCCTTACCTTCAGTGTAAGAGATCTCGAAGTCATAGTCTTGGAGAAACTCAACCCATATCCACTGCCTTATGTTCTGGTCACGCTAGGAGAAGATATAACGCAGGCTCTTGTGATCTGATATGACCACAAAGCGCTCCCCAAAAAGGTAACGTTGCCACAACTTCAATGCCAAAACTACTGCTGCAAGCTCCAGGTCATGGGTGGCATAGTTACGCTCGTGAGGGTGCAACTGCCTAGACCCATAACAAATCACACCCTTCTTCTGCATCAGCACGCACCCCCGACCAAGGCCAGAAGCATCAAAAAACACTTCATACAACAACCCTTCCTCTAGCAACCTGAGTATGGGAGCACTGACCAACTTCTACTTCAGGTAGTCAAAATATTTCAGGCACTGCTCGCTCCACAGGAAGACCTGGTTCTTCCCAGTCAAAGCTATCAATTGGGAAACAACTCGAGATAAGTCCGAAACGAACCGCTGATAGTAACCTACTAACCCCAGGAAACTACGAACTTCTACCACGCTCTTGGGTGTTGCCCAAGATACAACTGCCTCCACCTTCGACGGGTCCACCGATACTCTATGCTGAGACACCACGTGCCCAAGGAAGTGTACTTCTAGTGTCAAGAACGTACACTTCGACAATTTCCCGTAAAGCTAGTGGTGTCGAAGGACTTCCAAGACTGCCCGGAGATTCTCAACGTGCTCCTCCTTTGATCTTGAGTAGATCAGGATTTCATCGATAAACACAATGATGAACCGGTCCAGAAACTCTCGGAAGACAAAGTTCATAAGTCCCATGAACACAACCGGTGCATTCATAACTCCAAACGGCATCACTACAAACTTTAAGTGCCCATACCTGCACATGAAAGCTGTCTTCGAGATGTCACTATCCTTCAACCTCAGCTGATGATATCCTGATCGTAGATCAATTATAGAAAACCAACCTACTCCCCTCAGCTAGTCGAAGAGATCATATATCCTTCGAAGGGGGTAACGGTTCTTGACTGTTACCTGGTTCAACCTTAGGTAGTCTATGCCTAGCCTGAGACCACCATCTGCCTTCTTCACGAATAAAACTGGAGCACCCCATGGAGACACGCTGGGTCGAACAAAACCCTTCGCCATCAGATCATCAATCTGAATCCGCAGCTCCCGCAACTCTGAAGGTGCCATCTGATAAGGGGCCATCGAAATCGGATGGGCACCAGGCTGTAAGGCTATCCTAAACTAAACATCTCGTCGGGGGGGGGGGGGGTTAGAGTTACAACCTCCCCAGGAAAAACATCGAGGAACTCCCCAACAACCCCTTGGACATCCATCATCTTTGTATCAGCTGGAACCACTGATAACCCGCTCAACAAGGAAAGGAGAGGCTCCACACGCCGGCTTCCCGCTTGATAGCTCCTCTCGCCAACAAAAGATATGTGCTGCCCATCTACGTCGGAGAACACGACTCTTCTCCGAAAGCAGACGATAATGGAACTAACAGAAAACAACCAGTAGATGCCTAGGATGATATCTTATGGCTGCATCTGTAATAGAAGAAGGTCTCCACTAGATCGATGTGGTCCCAACGTCATCCCACATCCCCAGAAAACACAAGATACGCTGGTCTGGCCCCCAACTGGTGTACTCAGTACCAGTGGCATGGAAAGTCTCTCAACGTCTAATCCCAAATCATGGGATAGACTAGGTTCAACAAAAGAGTGTGAGGCTCCCGAATCAAACAAAGCAGAAAAAAGAGTGCTGAATAAACAAATCGTACCTCGCACCACATCTGGTCCTGCTGAAGCTTCCCACTATTCTGTGTGCAACTGTCCACGCCCCACTCCTCTGCCTCTCTGATTTCATCCACTTCCCCGACCACGCCCTGGTCGAGGTCCCTGAGGAGAACCCTGAGGTCGGCCTCCTCCCAAAATGTCTACCCTCGGAGGAGCATGGTCCTACTACTTCTGGAAGGGCCTTGCCGCAACTGGTGCTGCTTTGGTGGGTGCTGAACCTGCCCACCTCACCTATACGGATCTTGGGTCATGCACCGACTCTGAAAATGCCCGAAACCTCCACAAGAAAAACACCTGGGTCCTAGGCTCATGGAAAAGGGACGAGGACTTGAAGACTTGAACTGGAACTGTGGGGGTCTGCTCCCCACTGGCCTGAACCTGGATGGTCCTATCGTAGGAGACATGCTGCTGACTGCCTTCCCCTTCGACGAACCTGGCTAAAACCCCTCACACGGTGCACCTCCTAGCGAGTGAATCCTCTCTATGACCTCTGCCTTCTTCTTCACTACCAAGTACATCAGAAGGGTAAAGGGGGTGACAGCATACTGGAGCGAAGGAAGAAGCGCCTCCTCCAAACGTCTCGCCCGATATTTCTCATCCGGAAAGAGATCCGGAGCAAAGTGCAAGAGATCTTTGAACTTGATCCCCAGCTCTCGTACCGTCATACTTACCTTCTGAAGGGAGAGTAACTCCTGCCGATTTTCCGCCTTGATCATGGAAGAAAGGAATTCCTCTTGGAATTACTTCTCAAAGTCAGCCCATGGAACCTCTGCCTCTATCCTCACTTCGAGGTAGAATGTCCACCACTGTCGCGCTGCACCTCTTAGCTGACTGACTACTAGGGGAACCCAGTACTCCCTCGGAGCACGGATCAAGGTGAAAGCGGTCCCTAGCCCCTCAAGCCACCCCTCTGTCTCCATATCCGAAGTACTACCCTCGTACTTCTTGAGGGTCTGTCGTTGGAAGGAATGGAGAGTCTTCTACCACTGGCTATCTTCCTCCTCTCGGTCAGTCCTCAACTGATCGACCACCTGAATCTGCTGGGCCTCGGCCGTCCGAGCCACCCGGGGACGACGTCCAGGTGCCATAGCTGTATGGTAAACAAGGATCGCCTAATCCCAAGTAGTAAGGAAAAACATAAGGTTTCATTTTATCATTTTATTTAAATTTCTTTCCCAGAACACCCAAATCAAGTAAAACACAAACATAATGATGCATGTACCTTCCCTAGGGTCTCTACCCTGAAATCAATGTAGTCTCACTTGGCCGTTCGGTAGGCTCAGAGTCCTTGCATCGGATCACGGGTGGCCCTAAAATCCCGTGTCCTAGCCGGTCTGCCCTGGCCTATGTCACGCACCAAGATTAACTAACACTGTTGACCTACCATCCCATGCAATCCTCACTGTGAGTAACTCCAGACTCCATCCTATCTCTCAACCATCAGCTCTGATACCATTCTTTCACGACCCCCACCCACCAAAGATTCCCCTCCTGAGCTGGAAATGGTGAAAGGGAGATAATGACCGCTGAGCCCCGCCTCTAATAGGCCCCAGGTTAGCGACTAGCACCAAGGGTATGAGTTTTCACAAATATGGGATGCATTACCATTTTTATTTTTAAGGATCGGGAAATAGGATGATTCAACCACCAATAGGAAAAAAGAATAAGTATATAGAAATAAACACAAACCATTCTCACATGCATGTTAAACAATTTTATAAAAAGGTACAAGTACAAGAAAGCTCAAAAGTACATTACCAAAAGAAAACAAGAGAACATCAACTGCAACAACTCCAACTGCCTAACTAGTAGGGTCCCGCATGGCCCTGGTAGTCCTCCGGGAAACGTGAAAGTAAACGTACGGTGAGCATACAAGTATACTCAGTAGGGAAACCTAAAGCTCTCGTGCACATGTGGGGAGACATCCTAATGTCCCGTGAGAACAACAGAAGAAGCCTAACAAGGGAATATATCCACCCAACCTCGCCAAACACACTCACCAAAACACAATCACATCAGGTAGTAGTAGTATAAGAACAAGAGCATCGGGTGCCCCGCACCATTTCCCATTAGTTAGCTGAACGTCCTGACGTTTTCAAACTCTCCCCGCCCGCACACACCTAGGCCTCACAACCACGTATCCCACCCGCACACACCTAGGCCTCACAACCACGTATCCCGCGCGTACACACCTAGCCCTCACCACCACGTATCCTGCCCGCACACACCTAGGCCTCACAAACACAACCACATCCCCACCTGAAGACACTTGTGCCACATCCCGAAGATTCTTGGGAATAGTAATAGTGACAGAACTCTCGCCCGAAGACACCTGGGCCTGAAATCGAAATCTACCTGAAGTGTCTTAGGTGTAAGGTCGCCTCAACCCATTATAGCCTATAAGCCTGCCCGAAGATTCTTGGGCCAAATCACCCCAATCAAAACCTACCCGAAGAGTCTTGGGTGTAAGGTCCCCTCAAGCCATCACAGCCTTGGGGAGAAGGAGCAGGAAAGAGCTAGTAACTATGGGAAAACACCCTCTCCCAAGAAATGGGAGTGTTCGGAACTATGTGCTCAACATGGGTGCGGTGTGATAAAACAAAAAAGATACAGATATATATATATATATCAACCACTCAGCCCAACCTATGGCTTCTAAAAAGAGAAACTGAGCACGTGCCTCGGCACTGCTACCACGAAGCATGCGCCCAACAAACAACCCCAACCCCATTATGGTTTTCACATTTCAGCAGAAATAGTCTTATTTAGTTCCTTAACTACTGGGAAACTATCCACAACCAACCACTTCAATCGTTCATAAAACATATCCCGGTCATCCAAAAAACAAGTTAGGGAATCGCAATAAAACCCTTCTTAACAACCAACCAACCCATTGATTATTATTTCCGTTTCATTACCAAGCTCCATCATTCATTAACTCTTCCATTTATTATTTAAACCCAACCCATATTCCACTCACATTTAAACCCATCATTGCAGCCCCGCTGCCAACTATCATAACCACACCACCCATCATTATCCCTTTAATACCAATTATTGCAGCCCGGCTTCCCATCACCATTAAACATTCACACCAACCCACTACCAAGTCAACTGCAACACCACTGCTCACCCAAACCACAAAAACCCACAAAACACCCCCAACACATGCCATGTAACCAATCCAAAACTCACATGTTCATTATTCCATTTTTTTAACAGGGTGATCACACAAGGGTTCCATATTTTCATTTAAATAGCCAAATTTACGTGATTAACCAATTTTCTCATTCAACAAAGTTTCACTCACAAAAACGGTCTAGAAAGATAGGGGAACATTTAATTGCACAAGAAAAGGCCCCCAATGACCGTTATTTTCAGTAGGCATAAGCCTATTCATTTGACAACATAATATCACAGGATATAAAAGGTAAAGTAACAACAATCACAAACTTCCCATCCCCATTCTTTAACTATTTATTATCTTTATTTAAAGGTTCATCCATTTCTCATGAAAACAAAAAAGGATACCCACCCCACATTATGCACAAATTAGATAGAATAAGGTAAAACCCCTACCTCAACAGGTTCTGGTCACAACCCGCCCCCGAATTAACTTTAGAAGACGTTCTTCGGCATCCCGGAAGAACATACTCGGGTGGATTTTGGAGAGGAAAAGCTGAAGGAAAGAAAACAGATCCAACTCGGAAGTTCCTCCTCGTCGTTACGATCCTGTGGCCGCTGACGTATCGTAAATCAGAGCTCAGACAAAAAAGTTATGGAATAAAGAGCCTTCGAGTTTCTTGAGAGAGCTCTGCTTAGAGGAGAGGGGAGGAGAGGTGTGAGTTGAAAGGAGGAGGGGACCCCTCCTTTTATAGGAGTGAAAAGAAAATGTACATGGCGTGTACTTATGGTACACGGCGTGTACTCAGCCATTTTCAGACAGTCTCCACGCGGCCTCCAACGCGGCTCCATGGTCGTTTCCCGGTCAACACCCTATTTGAAGGTAATGAATACACGGGGAAGGACTACACAGCGTGTAGATTGGACACAAGGCATGTACCCATTTATTGCACATGGCAAGGAAACGACTTCTACGTGGAACACGACCGATGACTGGTCAACACATGGTAATGCGTATGCGGGAAAGGACTACGCGGCGTGTAGATTGGACACATAGCGTATACCCATTTATTTCCCACGGAAAAGACACGACCATCAATATGGGGTATACCCGGAAAGAGGGTACACGTCGTGTACTGAAACTACACGGCGTGTAGTTGCAAAATTCTGGAAAGTGTGGGAAAAGTCCATTTTACCCTCTAGAAGACTTCGTGGCCTTATTTTTGACAAATGAATGGGCAGGAGAGGTCTGGGCCATTACATTGTTCTAGGAAAATTGGTTAGTACTAAGTGATACCTTGTTTTTCGTGTATGAATGCCTAAAAAATACTCATGAACTCCCGTTGTATCTTTCAAAATGTTATCCTAGGTAGATTCTTCAATGGGGTCTATTAGTTTCCTCAAAACATGGATATTTGGAATTTTAAAAACATATCACATTTAAGAGTATAGGTATGGATTCCCTTGTATGAGCTCCTTGGACCCCCAATTTGAATCTGATGTTAACCTTATAAATCAATCAATATCAGATGTGTTGTTTGAGTCCTAAAATTTAGAGTCTTATGGATTGGGATATAATATATTTATATTAATAAAAATGACATATTAATGTGTGGTTTAGGAATGAAAACTAATTAGATGGTGGTTTTGGGATTTGTTGAGTTTTCACAAAGAAATAACGAGTTACCTTCAATTATATGATTTGGGTTTATCATCTAGGGTACTCTAGTAATCTAAGTTTAAAATTTTAAGAATGGTTTGTTGGTAGTTCCTTGAACACTCTTCTATAGGTTTGATAAATTAAGTTAATTTTTGATTCAACACTAAAATATTATTTTGTATCATAACATGATCATCATTAGAATGAAAAGAGCACATTTTGAAAGTCAATTCCCCTGGTTGAGATACCTTGATTCAGAGTTGGACTTCAAATTCCAAAACCTATGTTTATAGAGACATAGTCTTAGTGGTTAAAACATATGACATGAAGATCAAGCCTATAGTTTTAATATCTTGGGTAATCTCTATGTCAATTCTATGAATCATAAATAGAAGTGTAAACAAGAGTTTGAATCACTATTTTAATATATATTAATGTTTTTCTAAAATACTCATTTGTAATTTTGATACAAAACATGGAAATTTGAATAAGAAATAGTGAACAAAGTAGGTCAAGTGATGTTATATTTATTTTCCATATATTTTAAAACAAAAATAAGTTTTATTGTTGGGATATTATAGAGTTTTATGATTTTTGGACTTGATGGAATTCCGAAGGAATATGAATCTTTTTTTTCAATTTAGTGGATTTTACATTTTATAAACCGAGCATTAAAATAAAATTTATGGAGTTTTAAAAACTCAAAGTGTTGTTTTTAGACTTGGTTTAACACCCAAGTCCTTCATTAGGTTTTTATTCTTGTTTTGAATGCATGGACCACAAAAATTCATATTTTGGGTGGACTAGTAAGGATGCATGGTTTGATTGAAACTGTGCACCACACCACAAAAAAAAGATGTGGTACCTGTAGGTGTGGACAAGTGATCCAAATTTATGGGAATAGTTTGCCAAACCATGAACCAATATCATACACTTAGTTCCAAATAGGTTTTATGCGTGCATTATTCTTCGCACGGTTGGTGAACAGTTTGGATGACATTGTGGCCAAAACTGTGTGACCGCCCTTCCGTTAGGTATTTTCCTATATAAAACATGAGGAAATGTTGGAAAAAACATACAACCAAACTAGGTTCTATATTAAAGTCGTGAAATTATGATTTATACCTATATCTTAATTTTCATTTTCCTTCTCTATTATTCCTCTTCCTTCGCATGCAGATGATCCACTATTTAACGTTTTTCTCCTCCACTGGGTATGAGGAGATCTCCCGGATGCGGCCTTCGATTCAGGCATTATCATGTGCATACGAAGCACCTCAGCACATCAAATAATACTATTTCCTTCTTAAATAGCTTATCATTCTAACAATTATGCTATATTCTTTTCTGGTAACTTAACATATTTTAATGGTGAATGTACATTTTCCCATTTTCTCTTGAAACTAACAAAATCATAGCTTCATATAAGGTGTGTGTTTCATCCTATGTATAAGGTAGTTGGTTTAAATCTGTTCCCCTTAGTTTCATAAATTCAATAAAATTTCTTCATGCAACACACTACATACTAAAAAAGCATTGCTCGAAAATTCTATTTTAGATTAATTAAATTTTCATTGGCCGCCTTGTGTTTTTTTGAAACCCCATAGTATGGTTGAAAGATATAACCTCAACTAGAACCACCCCTTTAGGTTGGGTCAATGTAGACTCCCTACAAATTCATTCATTTCATTGTTCAATCCACCCCTTTAGGTGTGATTTTATTCATTTTATAAATAGTGAAACTTTTATGTTATGGACCACCCTTGTACATGGTTTCTTTATCCCTTATAATGAATCTAAATTGTTTAAACTAAATATAATGAATATATTCATGAAAATGTAATATTTTCTAATCAAACACCTTAATTTGGGTGTGTTTCTTTCGAAACCAAAATAATGGATTATTGGTTCATTGCATTTGATTTGTGACATGTTTAGCATATGGAAATTATTGATTTGTAATTTAAATGGATATGGGTATTGGAGCTCTCTTTTAGTGTGCATGTATTGTAATGTTGATTAACTATATGTGTAGACTCATACTTTAACATTATTTATTAAAATTCTAGGTTATATAATTAGAGTCTTTATTGTTTTAAATAAAAAATTAATTAATATATAGTTAAGGCCTTGAGAGAAACCCAGATTCCACTTAATAGAATGATGTGGATGGGAACATGAGTTAATTAGGATTCACATTCCATATGTGATACCTAATATATCTTGGACTGACTCATTATTCATATTTCATAACTCCATATGAGTGATCTGGATTCCCAAGAGAGTACCTGAGGATGAGCAGAATGGAAATGTGGTAATATGATGCCACAAGTGATAATCATGCATCTTTCTGATATTCTAAGGATATAATTAGGGGGAGTTGTTTTACATATGTCTGGAGTTACACTTTGGATGAATTTTATGATATCCCATGGACGGAATCCCCTAATATTTTGTAAAAGGTTAATATATTGTCGTGAAGCTCGTGTTACACTATATGGTACACCATATATTGGAATAATATGTCATGTAAAGGACCAATTAAGATTTCTTTTTATACTAAATTACATATGTTTATTAATTGAATAACATGGCTTGTCCGATTGAACCAATAATGTATATTGGTTATGTCCTTTCACATTATCTACCTATGGTATGATGAACACCTATTACATTATGTCATATTCACATAGGTTTACAATTTTTAATAAATCAATGCAAAGGTTGGAGCAAGGATAGTTGGGATGATTGTCTGGGAGAGACCTGATCCTGATTTGGTTATTTATTTCTTCATATTACTGCCTGAATTTTGGTAATACACAAAACATATTTTACATCCACGGCTAATTTATTCTTTAGCTAACGTTAGTGGTATTTTATTGAGTATATCTCACTTCCTAATTGTCTCACCATTTCAATGTGGTACCAATTTAGTCTCTCTTGTTCAGATGCACTTGATCGTTTGATAAATCTATGTATTTTACTAAGGAGTCAGGAGAATGGGAATGAGCAAGTATTCATGATATTCGAGGAGGAAACCCTCAAATATATTTTTCTTATTTTATTTATTGTTGTTTTAATCATATCCATGATTCTGGGTTTCATACTTTGTTAAGTTGCATCACCAGAAGATGCATTCATTATTATACATATTGACATGGGACATATTATTTATTATGTTATTGTGTTTTTAATCCACTATTTTAAATTTCATTGTTATAAAATCTGTTGTTGTATGCAATTTATTTTTTTATATACCACTATTTTACTATGATCATGATTGTACAACCATTCCAACATACCATTATTAGACCCTTGCTACAATTCGGAAACATCTATCATATTGGGAGGTGTGCATGAGGTGTTGTTGTGACCAGTCGGGATATTGTTTTCATTGTTAGTTGGAATAGGCTTTTACAATTACATTGGAATGTTTAAATAAAATATTATTCATAATGATTTTGGAAGTCTATTTATATGTTTTAAGTTAAAAACTCGTTTCAAATTTTCAATAAAAAAAATAAATGGGCCACATTTATAAAATGATAAAAATATTTCATTTAAATCATGGTAGGGAAAATAAAATATAGTAAAAATAAATTTTATTATCTATTAAAAATATTGAAAACATTCTTGAAAACAATTTAAATCAAAATAGTGGAATGTAATAAAATATTTTCAACAGGATTGGAAAACGAGGATAGTTTTCCTAAAAATCGTATTTTAGTATTTTTATTACATAAAGAGATAAAAATTAAAGGATACATGAAATTAGAAAAAATAACTGGATTTGGATAAATCAAGAAAAAGTATATGGGATATATAGATCATACAATTTCATCATCAGAAATCATATACCGAAACAACCCTAGAAAAATGTATATGGAAACACAAAAAACAATTCTGTAACTTTATATTTTTATAAATTTTTTCTAAAATATTGGATAATAACAAATAAGTATTCATAATTATATAATAGAACCATTCTCATTCCTATAATACCATACATGTTTTTAATAACATTAATCCACCCAACCAATAATAATATTTTATTGGCATTGAAATTTCTGGTGTTAATTGATTCATTTATGGTTTGGATTTAAAATTACGATACATTAATTATTATCATGGTTTAATAATATTAAAAAAAAATAATGAGAATAATATCTCATATATTGAATATATAAATATATTTAATAATTCATGTTAATAGGTGATGAAAAAAGAATTACATCAATATGTGGATATGTTAGTGTGTACGTACACACAAGTGATGTTTAAAATTTTCAATGGATGGAAAGAAAAAAATATAAATATAAATTCAAAATATTATATTTATTGTTATAAAATAAATACAAGATATTAACATTAATAATATCATAATAACTAACAATGAATGATAGTGGTGTAAAATAGGTCGAGTCATTAGGTGGGGCATTAGTACACACATATACATGAGAAATAATTTCATCTCCTATTGGATTTAGATGTGGTGGTAAAAAAATTTCAAATTAATATAATAACATCTCAGTATATTGGTTATAATATATTCATAATGTTTTAATGGATACCACATGATTAAAGGAAGTAGAAGTTGAAATATAATTGTATTATCTTGGTTAAGATCTATACCTATTGATTAAGAGACCTATTTGTCTTGATTAGTAAGCCTTGAATTTTTGTTCTTAAGAGAATATAAGAAGTTATAAAATAAAGGTAAGGAATATTTTATGTCGTTTTATTAGGGATTGAGTGATCTAGAAATATCAAATTTTGTGAAAAATGGATTAGTATATATAAATTTTTATAAATGAATGAAGTTAACCACAAGGAATTTATTAAAATATTTTTATTATTTAATGTAACATTCATGGGAACATTTCTCAAAACTAATATGTACTTTATTTTTGTTTTATATTCTATTGAAATATATTCATCTTAAAAACATTTTAGTGGGTTTTTAACAATCCTGCACAAATACCTTGGTTTAACCCATTGGTAACTTTCATCATGGTAATATTAATTTATTTAACTTTCCAAAGGAGTGAAAATCACATACAGGGGAAAAAGTCAATTAAAAAGAAACAAAAAATTAGGGAGTCCAGAAATGTTGGATTTTTTGTACATACCCTCTCATTAGGTTTTTCCCCTTTAGTGGTAGTTAGATCAATCTTGTAAAACAAGTATTTTTTTCGCTTTGGTCCCCTAATTATGCAAGGAGATCCACATAATTTTTACCCTATCACTAAATGTGAAGGATACTCATATGGTTATTAATGAAATACATGCACCAACTAATAATATGGATAATTGATATATGGATAATACCTAAACCATGTAGGGAATTTTAAAGCATTGTGGAATCTATTTCATCCATAGCTACGCTAATATTATTCTACCTCCATAATATTGGACCTACTTTTGTTGACCTTTTATCTCTCTATAGATAGTAACCAATACAAAATTTTACAATAATTTAATGAATGAACACCCCATTACGATTAATTACCACTTTGATTCTCATCATAACATTCATATTTTACAAGAAATATGCGTTCATCATTGGACATAAACTATGAGGATAACAATAAATCCATCAACATGGATTGGTTCTCATGTTATACTGAGTTCCCATCCTTCTAGAAATGGTTGGTATAAGGGAGGGAGTATCTTCCCAGGATTTGAGGAGTCATACCATGGTATTCATGAGGTTATGGTTTCTGATAAATAGATTCTTCTCAATAAAAGTGATTCTATAAAAACAAGCTGTGTTCCACGCCTACCATATGCACTGAAAACATTCTTAATGGACCAATACCTTATCCTTCCTATATGAACCATTATATAACACCTTGGAACCATCAGTCCTGGAAATCTAGATCCAGTCCCTTAAGAGAGGAGCCACTGGTTAATTAAATAAACATTGACCACACCTCATTATCCCAACCACAATTGATTAATATAATCGCCAATAAATCATACCGACTATCCATGGACCCTGAGATTCTAGACACCAGGTTAATACCTATACATTTAACATTCTCATCCATGTGAAACACTCTATTTCGTATTGTCCATAAATTAATGTTGTGTTTCATGGGGAGACCCATTCAAAATAACACCTCACCACACATATAATAACAAAAAATAGATAATGATATTAATCTTATATTTTTCATTGAGAAGTTTTCCATTGATAATCTAGTGAATATAAACTTCCATGGTTCACTATTAATCTCGATAATGTCAATAACACCACATTGTTGTTCATCAATCACAATGTTGATGGTGTATCTATGTCCTCTAACATGGATGAAGGATACATTTGGAACTGGGTATCCAGAGAAACTGGGATAAGAGCCCAACATGTCATAGTGCCAGAATGAGATCTACCCTCTACCTACAATCCATCAATAGTGACATTAAAGGGTCAAAAAATTTGAACATATGATAAATCATAATGTGTAAATGCATCATCTTTCCATTTCCATATTCAAGTGATACAATGTTTTAATGAACCTACCAAACATAGACCAGTCCTGATGAACCACCCATTCCAATTTCACAGTCATACCTGGGATGGTGTCCAAGAGGCTCATAACATTAATTCCTCCATCCTTGACCAGCCAATACATTATTTCCCAAGAGGACCAATGATGATTTCATTCCAAATAATCATCCTATATGAACAAATAATAGATATTTTCACCGTCATATCATAATATCATCAAGACCACAGTAGATGAACATGCATGCATTAAAATAGAGTAAAATACATTATTTACCTGGGTGATTCTACCAGAGATGGATAAATACCAGTTCATTACTCTTCCAATGATCCTTTGCCAAATTTTATCAAAGTGATAAATTAGAGGACTTGTTGGAGAGATGGTGGAACTAAGTTAATCAATTGTGAAATCAATTTTTTCATGTAAATACTTTTAATTAGGGGTGGACACGCTTATCAGAAAGCCTTCATGAGATATAAAAACAACGCTTCACCCGGTTTATCATATTTCCACTCAATTTTCTATAATACTAAATAAAATTTTTGATTACATAAAATTATATCTTTCTAATACATACAAAGATAATGGTATCATATACAAACATAAGGTGAGATATAGTATAAGATGTATCTTATATATGTTATAGAGAATATTCTCTCCTGAAATACTCAAGTTAATGAGGAGACTGAGAACATCCTAGTTGATAATTAAAATTCTTGTATATAAAAGGTCCCAATTAAAAATACCACATTTCAACTTGAAAAAACCACAATTTTACCCATTAATGATAAAGAGATCCAATAAGAGTTATAACACATGATCATTCCATTTGAGCTATAGGAGGAGAAAACCATATTGTTAAACAATTTTATAAAACAATATTCACTCCACACGGTCATATGCATTATACATATTCAATATGATAGCCATATTTCATCCCATGAAATTTTTGATCAAGTTAATGATCACTTATTGGTCTAGAGAAATCTCTCATTGGATTTTCCTTCACATCACAAATCAACATTCATCATTGGATTTCCAAATGATGGATACAGGTGGATTGTCTTCTATTTAGAACACTATTGAGATCCTTGTATATATAATTACACATAAAAATGTTGAAATAATTCATTATGGATGATGTCTCATTGATCATGGAGATGAACAATAGGTGGTCGGACATGTCCCATGGGGAAGGCCTCCACCACTAATGAAATCTGGTACTATATTCCCTATATAACACATGATAATATAACATGATACCATATAGAACATAACCTAAAATCCATATGGGCCTAGAAAAAGCATTGGGTTGAGACTACAATATTCATCATAATTCTACTTCACTTCAGGTCTAGTTCTGATCAGATCGTTTTAATATGTTGATACAACATGAGGAACTTCATCGAGGAGTTACTCAATACCATTAATCTGTACACCTTACATATAAAGATTCAGACTGGCTTGAATTGATTTAAATAATTATGCATCCATACATTTATCTATATCCATATCATTAGTGAAGGTCCCATTTCCTATCAAAATGCAGTGTTTGATTTAGATCATCTTCTATTTTATACATGAATAAATGAACATAATATTATGATCATCCTCATGAGGCCACTTAATCCTCTACTTCCCATGCACAATTTGTTCATATCTCAAAATATTATAATTTATATTATTCCTCTATTGAGTTAGATAATAGAGTAATATTTCATCTTAGCCATTATAAATACTAACTTCAAGATGATCTATATCTTCCATAACAACATTAATATCTTAATAGTTTAAAGGATAGTTCTTAATCTATGATTGAATATCAACATTAAGTGTGTGAATTTTTTTTGAAGTATGATTAAATAATTTCAAATTGAATGTGTATTTTATGAATCCCATACCACTTCATGATATCCCATAATTTTGATCCACAATTGAGAAAATGAAAAATGACATCAAATGTCACTCTTATAGGAAACCATAACCAAGAGAAAATAGTGGTCATAGAGTCTCATCACTTGATGATTAACATTAACATTTTGGGATGTAGATATAGCATAAAAATGTAAAAAAAATATCTAAATGATTCTTGGTATGAAAACTCCATGTTTTACTATTTCACCACATAATATTATCCCTGATGTACCCAATGCCCTGCATCCTTGTGAGATCCATGAACTATATGAATTCCAAGATTTCCATCCATAGAAAATATAATCTCCCTTTATTCTCTTTTATACAGGATAAAATTTTGATGTTTCATCCAACAGTCCATGAATACTCTATTGACATGAAAAAATTCAAGCCATACAAAATTGATCATACTGTCTTCACATCATAGCTACCATAGATGAATGTGAAAAATAAGCATTGAGCTCCATTAGTTTTTTTTAATTTGAATAATTGGTTTGAATACTAAATCATTTTTTCTTATATATTTTATCTCCAAACAAATACATATATGATGGTTATGGGGGATAACAAGTCTGGAACCACAAACAATTAATATATGTGCACAATTGAATACATTGGAGTGATACTTCATGTGTTTAAGAACTAAAACTATCTAGGAACAAGTATGATGTAGTTCATTTGAAATGTATCCCATCATTACTCGAGCTCCAATTTCATAGGAATTCTAAAATATGAAAAAGATCATTGAAACAAGACGTGTCTTGAATTTTTCCTATACTATGTGGCTTACATATCTGGTGAAGAAAATAGTAATACGAAGGTTTTCCTTGTTATTCAGTACACAATACATTTGAAAATGAAAGATCAAGATAACGAAATAGTGGATGTATGTTCTTAATCACAAGAAATGACCCTCCTCATCACCGTAAAAAAATATGGAGAAGATGTGTGTAAATAAAATGTCATAAAGAGGAATGTTTTGTTTCTAGTACATGGTGGGCATATCATGAGGGATTTTAGTTGAGGTAGAAAATTGTAAGACACTTGATAATGAGGTTGATATAATGAAATATGGATCTTCTGGGCTTATAGTAATACATTTTTGTTGATGGGAACAATATATTGCACATCTTTAGAAGGAAAAGGATCACAATGTCACAAAAATATGAAAAGGGGAATGAAATAATGAATTTCCTCACCATGGTCCATAACTATGTGGGAGTCATGACTAAACCTAGGGAATCGTTCAGGAGGGACATTAAGAGTTGGAGCCTAATAAATCAGAATTTATAGAAAATATGAACAATACTTGTTGAAGAATAATGATGAAACTTCCACTAAGGATATGTAGAAGTATGAGGAAAAATATATGGATCATCCTAATCATCATTGGATTTGACCATCATTGTCAACCAAGGCATTGGATTATGGGAAACCCCATCTCTTGATGAAGATTACAAACCACTAATTGAGGGACATCCAACTGATTCAAGAACATGTTATTTCCTCTAGATTGTCAAGGTGTTCCCCTGAAGGATAAAAAATGAACAAAACTGATCATGTTAGGGTAGAATATATCCTCAGACCAAAAAAATGATTACTACACTCAAAGACATATTCGTTCCCAGAGAGGATGAGATATGCCTATATCGACAATGATTCGTGAAACTGAAGACTCTTTGAAATGGACATTGAAGTCAACTTAATAGATTAAACAACTAAATAAACTCATATTACATGATTAATAGAATAATTAGGTAAATAGAGGGGGGAAATAGGTATATCCACCCCCACCACCTCTCTGGGAGAGTCCCTTCTATAATGAATCTATATATCCCAATGAGAGAGAAACATCCTATATTAACCAACCGATATGGTATATTTTCACCAACCCTCTATGAAACCCTTCCATAAATCCATCACCATAAGGAATGATCATTCCTGAGTAGTATAATCTTTGGGTTTAGTACATGTGATGGATCAGGTATATAAATCCATATGATAGATATATGGAACACATCATTAACCTAAGAGATGAATGAAAAATATTGTTAGTGGTAAGCTACATTACCAAATTTATTATTAATATTGCAAGCATAAAAATACACATGGATCATACATACCTTCTTTCTAAAACTCGTGAACATATTCCATATATAATGTCACATGACTTCCTTATCACCATCATTGAATTCAAGATCTCCCACAAGATTGTTATCAGAACTCATTCATCTGCTATGAGATTACATAATGTGTTTTTGAATTTATCTAATATTATCTAAAATTAACACCACTAGATTATGTCTGAGTAGCATTATTTCCCAACCTTCATATTTTTATGCCATATTCATAAGTCTTTTTATGCAGATTTCATCATAAGGATCAATCATAATGCCCAATTTTAAGTAATTTTGGTAAGAAAAATCAACTAGAGTAAGCTGTTTATCCCAACCAAACCTGATATATGGATAAAAGGATTGTAAAAATATCATCTATGATATGAATTTTTCTATCTGAATTACCATATTTTGGAGGATGATATGAAATACAAAAACAGAACACTATATCTTGATCTTGTTAAATTATTCTCTAGATGGTTATGGTAAATCTCAAATCACAATAAGATAAAATATAATTTGGTACCCCTTGAAACCATAAAACATCTTAAATTTATGTCCTAGAATACTAATTAAAATAGAAATCATATTTTATAGAATGAATCATGATGACATCATAATGTGATCGATAAAATCCAAAATAACATCATCTCTTTTAGATGTCTTGGTGATTCCAATGATGAAATACATCATAGAATTTTCGCATCCCCATTATTATTGGAGAAATGGTTGAAAATTACTCTTATACTTATATCTCCCATCCTTAACTGATGGACATACCATGCACTGAGATACACACTCCACAATACCAACCACCATGGTTTATATCATGAAATACTCTTTTGGAACACTATAGTTATTCACACATCAAGGATGAATAGATATTGATTATTTCGATTTTCCTCCAATATTTTATTCAACATGTATTGTATTAATGAGAATAACAGAGTGTTCCTAAACCATATCTTTCTACCATAATCACGGATTAACTCAAGAACATTTATCACCTCGTTTGTCTCCTCCACATACTCATTTTTAACTATCTTTTACCATTAAATGGATGATGTTTCAACACTCATTTGTGAATGATATGATATCTCCACTTCCATAAAGATTTAATTGACAATATATTTAAAATCAATAAATATTGGATCTTTTGAGATCCTCATCATAGATCAGATAGAAAGATTCTTTTTACTCAAATTACCAACCATATAGTTACATTTCTCTTATTGATTGCATATTTAATAATCATAATATTTAATTAAATATAACCATATATATGGGAACATATTCAACTATTTATAGGTGAATATATTTGATATTATTTTATGATATATATAAATTTTTTATTACTTTATCTACGAATATAATATCACTAATATGATAAATAAAAAAATCACAATTAATAACTCCAAATCATGAGTCATGAACTTTTTATAATGAACATTAAATTAGCACAAGGGATAATCTCTCACCTTAGCATTCATCATAAGAAATCATTCCATATATATTTTCTATAGATCAATGTAAAATAAATACCTTTACCTATAGTACGGTTGTGTGAGTATGGTTTCACTAACTAACAATCCCCTCTATTCCTTGAAAATTTATTTTCACTCATTATTCAAAGGAATAAAAATTTCATACCATGTTAACAAGATTATTGGAATATATTTCCCAAAAATATCATTCAAAATAAATTGGTAGTATCCTTATAATTTATGAAAGATATGGATTTCTATAATATTATATGATCAAGGTCAATGTTCAATAAGTTATGTCTTTGAGAGATTGACCGTTATGTAATCACATTTGATTATATAACAGAAAAATGAAATTACATATGTTTGAAATTCACACATGGTAAATTATTCATATAACTTTTTATTCATTAGGATCTTTAGTGAAATACATAATCAGACTTTATAAACTCTATATTTCCTAGAATATATATGAATATCACCTATAAAAACATTCAGAAAATTATCATGGTAATATAGAAATACTATATTTGTCTATTATACAAAGATAGCAGTGGAATTAGTAAGACCAAATGGAATATGATTTTTCATAATTTCGATAAATCATAATGAAATTTATATTCCTTATATTTTTATTTTTTACCATCATCTAATTGTATCAAATTAAATCATAATGTTTGGAAATGTATTTAACTCATCACAAATGATAAATAAAATCATTAATATATGGAATCACACACTTATTATTGTTGTTTATCTTGTTTAGTTTTAATATATGATTATAGATACATATTGATCTATCTATCTTATGAAAAAATGAATTGTCCACCCCATAATGATTCAATTTATCTAATGAATCCCTTATTAATAATCTCCATGAGTTGCTTCCTCAATTATTTCGAATCAACTATGTCCATTATATATATATTAAATTAAATATCTCTACAACTAGGTATGCTTTCTATAGAAAATCCAATATCAATATCTAACATAAGAACACAAATTTCTTTTATAATAAAATCCAAAATCTCACCAAATTTTTAATATCATCGATGTTGTGTCCCCCTTACAATATGAAATTAATAAAAACATTGAATATTAATAAATAAATTTTAAATGGATTTAATTTAAATTTTAATTTCACATTTATCCTTACAAAAAAAATACAATCATAGGTCAGTTTGGAATATAAAAATTAAATACCTTTCTAGTTAATTTATTTCAGTTTATATAATATAATTCAACCCATGCCCAATATCACTTAAAATTTACGTTTGGGAAGAATAAATAGATTTTATATTATAAAATTCCAATAATCGTAGATTAGGTATGATTCCTAAATTTGATATTATTCCATTTTTCTATTAAGTGTTTTCACTTATAATTTAAACTGTAATCATTAATTATTTGAATAAATATTCCATGACACTTTTCATGAAATAAATTAATTCACATGGATATGATCAAATATGATACTTCATTTTTTTTGCATATCAATCACTAATTCAATATCATTGTTCAATCCTCTATCCATTAATAATTGTAAAATTGTAATAATGGCCATCATGCATCATTAATGGTCGTAATTAATCATGAATAATCATTAATAGGAAGTCTAAATAGTGACACAATGTTTTAAATCTATAAAAACTTTGGTTCATCATAGGTTATCTATGCTCAATATTATTTATTAATCATTCAAATGGATCTTAAATAAAATTTTTCTTAACCTTATAAAATACATAGGGAGTGTAAATCCATGTATATTGTAAGGTAACATTCATCCTGAACTAGATTGATGGCTATGATATACTTGACCATCTCTATTTGGAGATATCATTAATAGGAGAATATTTGAACAAAAATATATATTTGTAGTATCTATATAAGGATGTATTTTTTTAGTAAACCACAGTCTTTTATTTACCATAACATATGATATTATTCAACAAATTGGCTAATCCTAAGGGATCTCACTAATTATTCTTCATCCTAGTTTCAAAATGATAGTAAATCATTCCTATGATAAAAACTATACTGAACCAAAAATTTCACAAAGATATATATATAAAACATTTTAGATGAATATTATATAAATTTTCCAATAATAAGATCATTATGACTGAAGAGATTTAGTATTTTTAGAATATTGGATACATAATTAGCTGGAACATACAATATCTACATTATTTCTCATTTATATCTTCAAAAATATCCCATTATAATACATACCATACATAAACACATTCTCAAAAACTATGGGAGGGGAATCATATGAATGGATAACCATAGATTCTTTGAAATGGAAAATATTTTTTATTATAAAAAATGGTAATATGTTAGAATAAGATTATAATAATATCATGAGAAGATGTGGTAATCATTAATGAATCTTACCCATCAATTCATATATCATAATCCTGAAACATGGAATAAATTTATGTCGATATAATTTCCGAAGACATGAATGTTGGTAATGATCAATATTCAATAATTATGTATAAAAAAATATAATATGTATAAGAGACATGTTTTTTTACATGCATGTAAGTATATAAAATAAATTATTTAGTAAAGGATCACTACTAAGAATAGCATAGTGGATTTTGTTCACTCCCAATTACATAATTTATTCAGTGAAGGTTCACTCCTAAGATTATCTTAATGAAAACCTAAAAAATATGATAAAATATCACTATTCATTCATCATATCATCAAATCGTAATGTGTGGAAATGATATGTGTATCCAAAACATGTCATCATCATAATAATAAGCCATATAGAGAATGAATAAATATTCAAACATTGGATGATAATCTCGTTAAATCATATGAATTATATAAAAAATATAGAGAAAACACATTTATGAAATATCTAAAAATATTCTTTATGAAAATACCCTTTTATATATAATTATCTATTTATAATCAATAAATTTCAAAAATATTATGGAAAATATTTTATTTGAAAATAAATTCCTTAAATTTATAAAGTAAGATTTAAATAATATATAATTAAATATGATTATAAATATTAATTGTGTACTATATGTTTAAAAATCATTCATGTTTTCTATACAAAGACAAATGTACCATGTTTGAAAAAATATAATAAAGATCCTTTTAAAAAATGGAAGAAATTGAGAAATTTAGTAACAATGAAATTAAATATAATTCTGAGAATGTTAAAAAAAATATTTATAACATTTTATTAAAAAATTATGGACTTGAAAGGAATAAAATCGACCATAGGGAAAAACATGGTTGATATTAAAAAATATCATTTTATTTGTTGAGTATGTAAAGAGAAAAATTGAAGGAAAAATTTTAAATATAATAAGATAAATATATTAGAATATAATTCCTAATATTTTAGAGATATATATTATAAAATTTCATCACTAGAAAATCTAAACATAACTTTTTTTGGTAAAAATCATATTATAACATAAAAAACTTACCTCAAGTCAATATTACTTGGTAAGAGCTCTAATATCTTATATATTAATTTTATATTTATTAAAAAAATATACACCAAAATCATAATAATAATTTTAAGAGAATACATTTTTTTCATTTGACATCTTAACAACAATTTAATAGAAATCATTCATTATCATCACAAATATGGCCATTAAATTCATTATTTCTCATGTATGCATAGTTTTCCCATTTCTGGTCCACACACATTTAGCAAGGTTCAATAATATCTATAAGGTATATAATGATATTTATATCATATATATTCATTATATTCTTATTTATATAACCATTTATATAATTATGTGATGAAAGATAAATTATATCACAAGGTGGAGATGGTAATACATTCATATGCATGATAGAAATTTCTATTTTTTGATTTCTAGAAATGAATAACATGAAATATTAATTAATATTAAAAAATAAATACTTTAAAAAAAGTTTATTATATAAAAATTAAATCCATCATAATAAATAATAAATAATTATGGTATTTTAAAATGATTTTTGTCATTACATTGATGTGGTAGTCTATATATACACTCGAGCTATACATTCTTTTCTCATTAGATAGATAGAAGAGTGTAAATAGATCTCCCATTATCAATGTAATATCTAATTAGATTTATACTACTATATTAATCATGTTCTGATACATATGTAATTTTTATTTCATGTATAATAGTATATAAAGTCAAAATATCATGGTTAATATTTAAAAAAAATCATTGCGATATCTTATTTCGATTTCACCATAAGCCTTAAATGTTTTCCTGGATGAGAGTTGCTGAATCCAAATGTAGATGGTATGTAATATAAGAAATATTTTTATTAGGTATTTTTTTATATATCAGGATTAAATTCCATGAATAATGGAGTTTGACAGGTTCCCTTTTATAAGTGAGGTGAGGGACACACATGGAATTTGTTAAAATAGTGCAACGATTTCAGTTCACATTCATGGGAAATTGGAACCAAATGAATTTTTCTTATAAGGTAGAGTATAATGATGATTAAATATATTAAAAAATTTGAAAATTATTATTTTCTGTTGAAATAAGACCCATATATCATAGTTTAACACTATTGTAATCAGGTTTTTACATTAACCATATTAAAATAAATTTTTAGTTTTTACAATTCACTATTACAAAATATTTAATTTAACCTGTTAAATTATATTAAAAATGATGATTTAAAATATTAAATCCATTTTCATTATAAAATTTCAATAGGATTGATAATTTAATTTTAATAAATTATATAAACCACAATAATAACCAACTGTAAAAAATGAATTTCTAAGCATATAACTTAATATAATTCCTTTCATTTCATTTTAAGAAAATAATATATATTTAAAATTACTATTTTTAATATAAAAAATCTAGATATAATTAATTTTTTTATTAAAAATATAGCAAATCATTATATTATGATAAAAACACTTTTCACACATACAAACAGTTTTTTAGGAAAATGTGTTTCTAAGCCTATGAATTAAATTATTCCAATAACAATTATAATAATGATTAAAATGTAATTAAATATATTATATAAAATTAAAGGATAAAAGTTTTACTTTAAAATCTCTTTTACACCAAATTGATGTATTTAACCTATAATATATTATTTTTCTATAAAAATTGATATATTTTTTAATTCTCAAAGGAAAAAAAATATTTTTGGGGAAATTCTAAAATATGAGCTATAAAAAATATTTCCATGATGATTTTAGAAATGATATTAGTTTCCTAAAAAAATTATAAAGATGGAATAAAATTATTAATAAAATTCGTGAAAAAATGTGATAAAACCATCTTCTTAAGAAAATATTTTTTTGATGTATAAATTGATAGTACAAGAAATTGAGTTTTAATTTATTATACATTAATCAATAAATTTCCATTAGTAATAACATTTATATAAAATTTTTATACGGTGGTTATTACAATTCATATATTCCTATGTAATGATTCTGTTGTAACTTTTTAAAATAACATAGTTTATATAGGCTCTTGGTTTCAAGTTTGGTAGGAAATTGAAAACATAATATATTATTTCAAAGTAAATACATATAAAATATTGTGGGTGTTAAAAATGTGGTGTAAGGTAGATAACTTATTTGTTTCTATTTATATGTGGTGGTGGTCATTAGAGGAATTTCATGAAGCACTAAAATTTAATCATTTTATACATTATAAGAATACTTCCAACTGGATATATATATATTTAATGGTGAGATAATATAGGTCGTGGAAATATGTCTATAAAATTTCATTGAGAAAATATTTCATTGAAATAATCCCCTAACCTTTTTGTTCAACCACAGGGTAAACCTGTTTTAACGATTACAATTATAACTTATTTTTTATTATATTAAAAATTATTATTGTTGAATATAAAGTTTTCATCATTACCAAAATATAGTTTCTTTATTCAAAAATTGTATTCCACTCTATCAAATTAAATTCAATGATTTTCATGAATTTAAAATATAACTAAACCTATGAAAATATGTTTTCTACAAAATAATTTTTTCTTAAGTATAAAATTTTTTATACCAAAATCAAATATAAAATTTATATTAACGATATAAAAATATTGTCAAACTTATTAATTAAATAATTTATGGTTTTTTCCATTAGAAAAATAAATTTTTAAATACATTTGGTAGAATAAATGCTTTTAATAAAATTCAAAAAATTTAACTATTTAAAAAAATCATTATTTTTATCAAAATACTTGAAAATTAACATTATGATAATTTTTTACATGGATATTTAAAAACAGAAGTGCATTTTTTAAGAAAAATATTATATAATTAGAAAACACAATTTTATGATTTTCTCATAGAAATGTAGTAAAGCATTTTTTTGAAAAAAAAAAAATTTTTAAACATAAAAAAGACATTATAAAAAAACAAGTATTTTTTTGTTATTAAATTTTAAATATATAAAAAGTGATCATGTATTTTAAAAATGAGTTTATTCCAATTCGTATTTCAAATTTAATGGTAATATTATATGGTATACTATATTTTAGTTCATTTATACACAGACTAGTGCGTAATATAAGATATTCATGATATTAAAATTATTTTATGTGGAATATAAAATAAAATCATGGTGTGGTATAAATTATTTACTAAAAAACATATAGGGGATTAAAAAGTCGATAAAATTTGGGTTAGGAAGCCTCGAATGATGTCGAGGACTGTGGGTGAAGGGTGAATGGTGTAATACTGAGGAGAAGAAATAAAATAAAAATTGGATGAAACGTGAAAGAAATTTAAAGATCGATCATTGTTCAGGTTCCATCATGATACACCACAATCTTTATTTGACAAATACTTCATCACAAAAATTAGTATATGTAAATTAAAATATATATTTAAATTTTTTTAAAATTAATTTTAAGTAAAATCGATGTTAAGATATTCCCATGTAACAATATTTATCGGTTATCATAAACAATTAACTGAATAACATATTTAAAATATAATATTTATATACTTCTATAAAATCTAGATTTAGTCATTTCATCTATATCAGTTAATTTAATTTATCCTCATATTTTTATTGTATATATTGCTTTTAATAATAAATAACTCCATTATAGTTTTTTATTTTGTCCCCCCAAACATATATTTCTTTAATGAAAACATATAGTTAAAAAATAGGTTCAACATTTCCATTTACATTAGCATATTCAATTTTTATTGCCTTTATTTTTGGTTATTCTATAACATCCATATAGAATTCATCATTCAATCATTTAAAATCATCAATTTCATTAGCATCTTTCTCTTCCAAGTGGTCATCCTCTTTTTATAACAAGTACATATTCTTGATGAATTTATACTATAAAATCACCATTCATTATAAATAATATATTTATATCATCAGTATTGGTTTTTTTCATCATCATATTTTATTTTCATAGGATACTCTTATTTAAGGTACCTAACATTTCTACCATAGATGATATTTAATGGAATATTACCTTTTAATTTTCCTATTCTATTTTTTATAATTTAGAAATGGAAAGAAAATAATCCCCTCAACATCACTATATTAAGATCATCCTTAGCTGAGATATTCTAAATCATGTAAAATTCTAGTGACTAATAAATTTCCTATTCAAAATAACATTTTATCTTTTATGTATCTACAATTTTTTTAACTAACTTCTATAACCTCCATTTTTTATGTTCCCTTATGTACAAAGTCTAATATCATTAATCATGGTTGAAATCTACTCTGGAAAGATTTTAGTTTTATATCATAAATTTATTCATAGAATAATCACCTATCTTTTACAATTATATTCTCCAAGTAAAATAATTCGTCAATAAATTATATTAGGTCCATCCTGAAGTCATTGTAAATGTTTTGAAGAACATACCTTTTAGCATCATGTATCATGGAATCATTTACATAGATGTTCATAAATGATTTATTCATATATTTTTAGGATTTAAAAAAACACCCATTTATATAAATTATATATTACAAATAACAAACCTATATAATCCTAAAATATTTATGATAATTAACATCACAAATATAATGGTGGTGTAGAAAACTGTACCCAATGATCATGTATAGTGATACATGTTGTTCATTCATAATTTTTTAAAAAATAAATCAAGATATGGATTATTTTTTGGTTTATGATTACATTAATGAATTTAAAATTTTATTTACTAAAAATCTAAACCATACACACTAATTCCACATATTGTTACATCATAATAAATACACATTGATTGGGGTGGGTATAGGT
This sequence comes from Viscum album, assembly GCA_963277665.1. Taxonomy (NCBI): domain Eukaryota; kingdom Viridiplantae; phylum Streptophyta; class Magnoliopsida; order Santalales; family Viscaceae; genus Viscum; species Viscum album. Next base: position 1,885,160,030 of record OY728136.1, read on the forward strand.
ATGTTGACTTTTAACTGGCCCTTTTAGTGATCATTTTATATGACTAAAGGAATGTCTCTTTAATCTCCCTCATTATAATAATATTAATGTGAAAACACATGTAGAGGGAGATATAATATTTTTTTACATGGTTCAATGAAAGAAGGATACATACAATAATAATACAAGTATTATGTGATGATTTAGATAATTCAAAAACTACACTGTTATTCTTCCAATTTAATGTTCCCACATTAAGCCTTCGTGTTTTCAACACACACAAAGTAGATAACACAATGCACTATGTTAAATACAATATTCAATACTATATTAAGTGGATAGTTATTAATTAATGGATTATAATGTAGAATAAACCAATGATGGTATAATAATCAATCCCTACTCAATCTAGATTATTAAGTTCTTTGAACCATCAATGATATAGTATCCTAGATCTATTTATCTACTATCATTTTATTGAAGATATTTTTAATTTAATACTTAATCCCTAAACCTTTTTTATTATTTTCATAAAAATATATATCTTTAATAAAATGTGAATTTCATGTAACCAGTAAAATTTATTATCGATTTACCTTGATTATGACAGAATTTTTTTTCTTCAAAAATAAATCTATAATTTTTTTTATACTTCCTTAATTTAGGTTTCAGAAATATTTAAACAAAAGTAACATAGAAATCATGAAATCCATCTTGACTCAACATTATCATGGCATAATCTCATATATAATGAAGAACACTCCCCCTCCCCATATTGAAAATTTAAATATATCGTTCTTTAAATATGTTTAGGAAAACAATATGATAACATTCATTATGAAATGAAGCCCTTAATATATAGGAATGATATATTAAAATCTTACATTTATGGAATGGATAAGTAGTTGGAAATTTTTTTTGATCCATTGTTTCTTTCGAAATCATATAATTATAAAACACTCTTCATATTTTTGGGAGAGAATTTAAACTGTGCTTCTTTAACATCACAACAAGATTCAATATTTCATTCTGAGACATTATCCTCTACGTTGAGATTACCCATACATATTAATATTGTGTTTTACTATATTCTCATGATGTACTTTTCACTGTGTTATATAAATTTTTTATCCAAAAATTTAAAAAATTTCAATTATATATATCATCAATGTGGGGTGGAGTCATTCTAAAAGATAAAAACACTCATTTATTAACAAAAGTTTAACTATTAAATAATGCATGTTCAACAAGAAACATTTTATTGTGGTATGATACCTTCCCTACAAAAAATTATCTAATTTTTTCAAACTCATATAACCTTCATGAAAACGATTCTTCATATCTTTTTTAACCCATTTGGTAAGATCCTTTAAAATATTTTTCAAAAAATAAAACCTAAATAATGATTTGAGATGACTTTTTTTATCTGTTTATCTTGAGTATAAGAGTTTCATTCAAGGTTTTATTATAATTATATGAATTAAAATTATTGTAGTTCATATTTATGCACATGGTGTACATGATGGGTTCGGTATGTTTTTACAATGTATAACTATATGTGGGTGAGTAAATAAGACAATTAATGTAATAGTGTGGGTAATAATATTTTAAAATTCATTCAAATCCATTAAAAGAGATGATAAAAACACAATAACTGACATATGAAAAAAATCATTTCAATGAGGATCTATTCCCATAAAAAGATAAAAATACTCTTAAAATTTTTTGGAAACAGTTATATCACATGTATCTCAATGTAAATGTCTCTCATGGATCCATATAAAATGTATATAGAAAATCATTCACTCATATTTAAAATAACTATATTGTATAATTAATCTTTTTTTGAGTTTTAGACAATTTTCTAAAACCACTCCATGATTTTGATAACAACATTATATAAGATTCATCATTACCCCATTCCCATTGATCACCACATTATGTTAATATATCCCAAGGAAATATAATATTACCCTATACATTACCATGTCTGTAGTGAAAATAATAATCACATATATATATCCATATGTCTTAGGTTGTCACAATATATGATTCTTGGATAAATGTTTCATGATTCAATATAAAAACATCACGAGGTTATTATATCTCAGTGAAATATTCTTTTAATCAGTCAGATTAGAAAAACGAGGTAAATAAAAAACATATACATGAATAATATTGTCCCAATCCAATCAAATAGTATGGTTGAATACCCTTATAAAAACCGCATCACTACAACATGACCCAATCAAACCGTTGTGATAAAAAAATCATTAAATTCAAGTCAGAAAAATGAATGTTTATAATATATTGATATTATCTAATGTAAAAATGGATAAATCACTATCATAACATATTATCTAGACTAATATTGAAAATAAACAAGGTTCTATTTATGGAAACATTATTAAAAAATAGGGTATATGATAAATGATATCACATAATTAAAAAATTAATTTATCCTATAAATTTACCCTCACCTCAGGGAATATCAATCAAGGATGTCTGTGTTATAAAAAAAATTATTCCACAAATAAATAACATGGATAAAATGATATATCATTAAAAATTTTATAAATTAACTATTATGATAGTATATATTCATTAAATATAATATATAACATCAAAAAAAATTATTGAAGAATATCTCGCATATGGATCATGGGTTAATTAAAAAAATTTCCTTTCACTGCATGACATAACAATATATAATTTACTTAAAATCACTCTATTATAATAATTTAATGATAAAAGAAGAATAGATGAAATGTTTTTTTCATATATTTTTTATTATAAATAATGGGATTTATTCCCATTATTTTTAGAATTTTGATTGAAAAATAAAATATAGAATTTATATAATAAATTTGCATTTATTAAAAAAATATAAAAAACCCATAAATTTAATCATTTTATTAATAATAAATATGAAAATTTAATATTCAAACATTAAGAATATTTTATTTTAATTTTTAAATCTATAATGTGTGATTATGAAATCCAAATTACATTAAATTGGTCATCAGTAGGGTGGTGTATGATAAAATATAATTAAAATCTAGCTATCTATGATCTGATGGGATGTGTAGTTATATGTATTGGAATAAATTGATCATATCACAAGTATAAATGAATAAGTTTGGAATATCCCGGTTTGTGTATGTATAAATATCATCTATGAAAATAAACTATTTATGTGGTAGAGGAGTAAAAAATATATTAAAGATGAAACAACTTATTTATGATAACATAAAAGTGTAAATAATAGGTTTTAGTGATTAAATATAACCTTATTATGATTAAATAAATCTCATAATGAAATGTTAATAATAATTTAGATATATTTATGTGTATCATATATATTATATAAAAATAAAATGAGTTCCCAGTAGGACATGGAAGAGTCATTTATTGTCCTAGATTGTAGTATCATAGAGATAATGTTTGCATTTTAAAATTGACACTATATATATGAAATCATATCCCAAAGTACATAATATTTTAATATCCTTTTTAGGCTGTATACATACAAGAAATTTATAATAAAATTTTACAAATATGATTTAATTTGTTTGAATTTGATATTGTTTTTATTCCCCTTATAATATCCTATCATATGATTCAAAAAAAACTTCCCTGTATCCTGGGGAGAATATAATTTAAGGAAATGGTGATATTAGATGGTTTGTAAGTGAATGAATTTAGTAGATCATAAAATTTATAAATAATCATAACTAATATGTAACGGTAAATTATTAAAGAACATTCCATTTAAACAAAAATATAAACCAAAATTTTATGGAATGATGTATTATCAAATAATATGCATAAATAATCGCATGAGCTCGAAACATATCCATGGATATTGTTACTAATCAAACAATAACTGGAACATTAGTAATTAATTTCATAACGATATAATGGATAATGAAGTAGATCTAGAATATATCTCCAATGGATTATCCAATAAAAAATGAAAAATAATTTCATGTCTTTGTGCTAGGACATCTACATAAATGGAAAAGGCCTTGGCTAAAACCCAAGATATTTTTTCTCGTGAGACCTACCAATGATTTGAGGGGATATATTGGGGCATAAAAATAACATAATAAGTCCAATGAAATATTAATATGAAAGGGATGAAACATAATCAATATAAGAATTCATATTGTAAATTTCCTATATATTGTTTATAATTTACCCATTCGAAATACATAATAATAAACCATCCTGAATTATATGGCGAATTGTATAAAAATTGAACATCCCAAGTCAAACAAAACATGAACCGTCGTAAACAATAATAATGATGGTATCAGGAAAACATATTCCCAGTGTATTATAAAATTAATTTTTTATTTAATTTAATGAAAAGAAATTGTATCAGGAGATCATTAAAAACATTCTTGTAGAGAATTCCATTTTCATTTGGGAAAATTACTATTAAAAATGTAAAACATCACATTTATTAATGTAATGAATTATTTAAAAATAAAATTTATACTTCAAAAGTAATCTTCAATTAATTGAAGCATTATGATTCTGGAAAATTAATTTTAGGACATATATGTTAAAAAAACATTCATGTAACACTTTTTGTAGAAAAGAAAAAATGTATCCCATTTGAAAAATGATTGGAAGAATATTTTTAAAACATTTTTTACAATGAAAAACAAGGGTTCATATGATATTAATATATCATTGGATATTTTATCTATTTTTTTTAGAAAAATATACATGTAATAAAAATATTCCTCACTTATGACATAAAAATAATGAAAATTCAATAATGATGATATTTTGAAATAAACCCTTATCTAATGTTTGATTCCCAATATATGTGTTTTAACCTCACGTAAAATTAATATATATTTATTATGAATTTGTTATCTAAAAATAGACTTATGTATCATATAATATATGATTTACTTATAATATTTTATCACTATATTGTTATCAATTTTTTTAAAAATAACTTTTTTATGTTCAAACTTATTTATTTTTTCGGTACAATTTAGTTTAATAGAATCATTCCTTTTACTATTATCATGAAATTATAATATGAATTATTTTAATAATTATATAACTAACAAATATATATATATATATTCATTTTATATATGTTTATATTTTTTTATTATATATAGGTATTGAAATTTATTTACACCATTCATGGAGACAGTATGTCGTATGTATGCATGAACAAAATTTAAAATTTTCAATAAATAGATGAAAAGAAATACAAAAACATTTAAAAATTCATAAATAATTATTATAAATTATATATTCTATATATTCATTAAATATATTTTTATTATAAACTATGTAAAATATAAAGGAAAAATGGGTCACATCGCTTCATGGAGGTGGTAATCCACACAAACTCATGGGCAAGATTATCATTTCTAAAAATATTGAATCTTAAAAAGGTGTACATGGTATTGTCATTAGAGAGGCATAATTATGTGTTAATTATCATATATAATCATTATTTAAATTTTCATATCCATCCAAGTAAATTTTTTATTAAAAAGGAATTATGCTACTATGTGGTGATGATCATCCTTACGTACACACAAGCAATGATTAAGATTTTCACAGGATTGGAAAGTGATAGAAATTGGTTTTCTTATAATCATAATAACATATCATTATAATATTATAATGGATTAATTATTATTTTTGTTAAAACACTACAATAGAAATCCAAAAATAAATATACATGAATGATTTAGTAATTACGATTATCTCTTCTTCAGTGAACTCCCATTACATTTCATCTTTAGGGTTTTAAGGCTATTATTCTGGTTGGTAATAAACCTCAACATCTTGTATAATGGTGTTTATAAGATTAATGGTCATGGTTTCTTCAAGATATAATGATCAATGTGGTGTAAAGACCAACTAGTGGATGATCCATTTTATCATTGTGACGAGGGAAACATTTAATGTTTTTTTAAAATTAAATTGAAAATAAAAAATAAACCTTGTAAAAACTAATCAAAATGATATTATTATAATAGAAGGATAATATAATATAAAATCCTTTAAAAAATAAAATTTTTCTTTTTTTGTAAATTTTCTCACTCTTTTCATGTCGTCTTAACCCCCGTTAACCCTTATAAAAATTACCATACTAAAAAAAATGTATACCCTCTAAGGGTCAATCGTATTACATTAATATTAAAAATAAACCATAAATTGCATATGAAAACTTTTAATAATAATATACCTATACATTATTTCTAAATTGATGATTTTTATAAATATTAAATAATTTAATAAATATTATGTTCATAAAATATTAATAATGTGATTGTTAGAACAATTTACTTAGTTTGACTATAATAACATCATGAAAATAAATGAATTCATATTTAAAGAATACAAACCTCTATATTTTTTATTTTTTATCCATTAAACTCATGGTAATAATAATTTATTTCAGATTATAATAATTATGATGATTTTAAATTAATTTATTTTATTTCCCAATTAACTAAATAATAATTGCATCAGTGTTGTGTAAACCATTAAAGAATTTATTTCATCAAAAAAATATAAGAAAATTAAAATAATGATTCTATGTCCTTTAGATAAAAAATTATTTATAACTTAAAATAATCTTTCCCTATCATTATAAGAAAAATATTATAGTTTCTAATAACAATAGTTTGATATTTCCGACTTTTTTTACTTAAAAATTTATATATGTCATAATATCATACAAAATAAAAAATTCTATTAAACTGAATATAGTTTTATTATGGATGAAATTTAATCATACAATATAATTATGTAAATTTATAGGTCATTTTATTCTCCTTTTTATATTACATTTAACCTTTAAATACCTAATTTAACCTTTACTAGGGAAAAAATTATAAAATTTACTATTTATATTGACCAAATATAAAAGGGCCAAAATTCACAGTCGCTAAGTCATGATTAAATATATTGGATATATTCCAAAATTTTAATTTTTTAAAAGTGTAAACAATAATTAAAATATTAAAATGATGAATTAAACAAACATTAGTTTTATCTATAATAAATTCATTTGAATGTATAAATTTATTTACAACAAATTCAACCATAAAATTGATTCAAATGAATATAATTTTATTATTATAAAATAATATAAATAATTTTACTAATAAATAATTTTATATTAAAATTATAAATTTCCAATGGTTGAATAAAAAATATAGTTTTGTATAAAAAATCGATGTTTTCACCATTCATTGGAAAATAATTCTATTTATAGTAATTAAAAAAACACACATATGATAATTTTGATATACCAATTTCAAAAATGATACTATTTATATAAAATAAATTATATATCTTCAAAAAATAAATTATATCATTTTTCCCACATATAAATTAATAAAATTTATGAATAAAAATTATTATGGAATCGTAAATTAACATTACAATAAATTGATTACACATTTCATAATAATTGTTCAATTTATTTTCTTTAATTAGGACTTATATATATATATTTCATAATTTTTTTTATCATTTTTGTACCCACCAATTTTAAGGCCAGGTAATTATAGTAATATTTAACAAATAATATTTTGGGGTTCATTTAAGATTGGGGTTCTGTGTTGATTTGATTATCGAACATTAGGATGGTACATTATCTTCCTTTAAGTAAATTTCATATTCAAATTTTTTACTTTTCATTAGAAATAATTTTTTTGTAAATACTTTTTTTGATATCCAACATCACCAGATGGGTTTGTAAAATAACATCTTAAATGCTGAGAAAAATAAATATGACGGTTATCATAAAACTATTTTTTCGAATATGATCACCGTGGGGGGAAGTGAAAATATGTCATAGAAGAAAAAAATTAACCAAATATATTAATAGGAGGTAATAGAGAACATGGTCATGATAATTGTGACCATCCAAAAACCCAAAATCTATGATGGGTTAAATGGAAAATAATTTAGCATAATGATACTTTAAAATAAAAATGTTTTTAGTATTATTTTTTCTAAAAAAAATTATTATAGTAATAATAAAGGTAATTATAGTATAATAATTTTTTTTGAATTATTCAGTAATCTTTAATTATAAAGGGATAGTACGATCAATAATATATATAGAAACCCTTGTTTTATGGTTAAAAATTGTATATTAAAAAAATAACACATTTTAAAGGGACATTTATTTTAAAACTAAATTTTTAATTTTTAAAAATATTATTAGAAATAATATTCTATTAATGATTAATATCAAATGTTATTTTTTTTGAATTTTTTGTATTTTTTTTGAAAATTTCAGGTTTTTAGAAATAGTGAAATATATTGAATTTCATTTGAAAATAGTTTTTTCACATAAATAAATTATAATGATCAAATAATTTTTTAATTGGTTTTAAACTATAACTAGATCTATTTGATAAATTTTTTTTCCCAATTTTAGTCATTGATATCGATTTGACATTGAATATGGATATAAAAAAATTTCAATTTTTTTGAGTGTTTTCAAATAAATAACATGTTTTCTCACCCCATCAATAATATTAATCAAAAATTATTCTTATCTATTTTATATTTTCAATTTTAAAAAATGGATTCCATATTTGTTATCAAATGAGCCATATTTATAAATAGTCCCCTTTTATTTTTGAACAATATAAATAACAACTATTTTATAAATTTAATGTCCATGGTTAATGGTAAATCAGTGAATTAAAGTTACAAATAATATTAAAATGTTATAAAATTTTCTAAAAATTTATTATAATGTTATTGTATGAATGAATATCAACTAAAATCATCATTTTTCATTTTTATGACCTCTTAGATCCATTAGGGTGACTTTTTGCACATTAGAGTTTTTTATTTTTAAAAAATTCACCAATGCCAAATATAAGTTTTTAATAACTATAAAATTTTTAATATAGGGTTATTAGGAAGAAATAAAAGACTATAAGTTTTATTTTCAATGATTAAAATTTTCAATTCTAGGGATAATATTTAGAAAATATAAGAGATAAATAATTATCTCAAAGTCTTATACAATAATGACAAAATTATTATATAATTAATATAAATATAAATTAAAATATATTAAAAATGATAAAATTACCATAATTTGAGATAATTAATGTCATAAAAAAATTTACACATTTTATATATTTTATATATTTTTAAAAATAGATTATTATAATATATTAGGTTGTTAGTTTTTAAAATACCTTGTAATGAATAGTTTCCAAATTTACATTAACTATATTTCAGTGTTTTATTGTAATTGTATTAACCCTAAAAAGGAAATAGTAAAATTTTCATGGAATGAATATCATCTAGACCCGTAATAATAAAATATTTTAAATATATCTATTTGATTCCATTTCATAGAGAAAATTAAATGAATATAATTTAATGTTTTTATGATTTCCAAGAGTTCCTTTCATCTCTATTATTAATGTTCACCCCTTATTTTCATTTATTCCCATTTCAAAACCTATTATTATTTTCCTACATATGAAGAATTTCATTACAATAATACTCCCCACATTAAATAGATTTATATTGGGAATATAACCATCTAAAATGGTCTTAAGGTCTCACGAAAATGAGGTGATCTAGAGAAGTGGAATCATTTTAAATCAAGAAATTTTTTATTGTTTTCCCATAAATACACTTAAAATCATATTAATCCTTGATTAAATTATAAAATAATAAAAAATAATATACTAAAAATTTATTATGTTAATATAATTACCAAAATTAATCTTCATTTCCATCTAATGGGAAAAGAATTAATCATTCATGTGTACCATAGACTACAACCACACGAACACATATAATTTGTTTTCCATCACAATATCTATAGAATAGTTTTAAAGATGGTGTTAAGGGTTAAAAAGATATTCATTAAATATTTTTCATTTTGAACGGATAATATTCCATTTAAATTCTCACATTCTTAATCCCAAAAAAATTATAACGTTGTTCATCCGTACATGTGCAATGTCACCTTTACAACATGATGTGATTTGATTTTCATCACCACATCACATGGATGATATATATAAATATGTAAACAAATTAATATTATATTGGTGACATTATATTATTTATATAATTATAATATAATACTTAACTTATTTCAATAATGATCATTGAAAAGTAGAAATGTAACTCATGTGTATATTTGATTTACCACCACTATGATCCTAACATTGGTTTTCTTTTCATAAATATATTCAATGATTATTTTGAAAAGGTTAATTGATTTATAAATATAATGATTATTTCATGAATATTTTTCTTTATATGATAGACTAATTACCATGAAGACTATTGGCTTCATACCAAATACATTTTTACTCATGTTTTAAATACCATCAATATGTCTAATACAAATTATAATAATATAAAATATTTTATTTAATTATAATAAGTGATACAAAAAAGAATAATAAAAATTAAAAATAATAACAAGATATTAATTAATTAACCAATGTTTATTATTTAGGAATATAAATATTAAATGTTATGAGTCAGACTCATGATAAGGAACTTTTTTAAAAAATCCTCCATAAAATTTACACATCCATCTACATTTACAAAAGACTAATAGAATACTTTTTGACATATAATACATGGTCCAAATTTATCTCTTTAATGTCAATTTAATGTTTATAACCATATATTATAGTTTTAGATTTTTATTTAAAACTGATGTGTTCTCATTTATGAGTTTGAGTCTTTTTAAAATTGAAATGATATTTCAATTTTGAAATTTTAATTTAATATTACTTGTGATTTAGGTGTTTTTATTGGATTATGATTATTGGGACATGATTATGATTAAGGATTGTTTTGTGATAAATTGAGATGCATTAGATAATGAAACATAGAAAACTAGTATAGTTTATCATATGAAATTGATTGAATATACTGTTGTGGTTATTAGAATTGTAACCATGAAGGTTACACCCTATGTTGATGTGAGATATATTGTAAAAGTAAGAGTGAAATATAAATGAATGCATATTGATCAAATATTATTTATTTATATACTTATATAGGATGACTATAATTTCATGATGTAATCTAATGATCTTTGGTTTTATTGGTGGAAATTATAATATCATCAAATTGTTTTCTTGAGATTATATGTATTAATTGACTAATGGATTATTTATTTAATTTATTTACATTTAATATATATTTATGACCATAAAATATTTTAAAATTCTTTTCATAGGATATAAGTGTGTCTAAAATAAATAAGAATTTCAAGTTGAATGTTATGATTATTTTTCATAAAAATAAATCTTGTTTTATTTTAAATGTTTTATATTATTTAATAAATTGATAAAATATTTGTGGTATGCAATTTATATGAATTAGGTATGTTATTTATGAATTCTAAGAAAATATTATAAAACTGTATACATGAAAATATACTCAATGTGAATGAAATTAAATTATTTACTAAAACTGGTTATTATGTAATGTTTAACAAAGGTACATCATAGTTGGTATCAAAGGTTGGTCTATAAAAATTTCATTGCAATGAAATTTCTAATAGAAAGTTTATTTTCTTAAAAATTATAGTTATGTTTAATTGATATATAATTTGAATATTACAATGACCCTTTATCTAAGATATGTTACTTCATAATTGATTCCCACATATGAAATAGGGGATCTATGGTGATAATGCTACGAGAGGAAAATGTCCTTCAAAATCAGAATCATGACATGGTTGGAATCAGAACTAAACAATTATATTCTATGATAGGTGAATTTACATATTCTATAATTGGTGTATTAATCCATATCAGAGATAATTTGGATCAACCACAGATTAATATATTTGTAGTGTACCATTTTATGATGAAACATCCATCATATTTTAGTTGATATTATTATCCATTAGTTTCTAAATGGTGGATTGATGATCTGGTAAATATTTTCAAATTCACGGGGTGATTAGATAATCAAAAGGATGGTATTTATTTATACCATTTTTAATTTGATACTGACTATTGGTGGGAGATGTCTAGTAATTTTAGAGACAATGAGGAGATTTATTATTTCTAATGTGATGAATTCAAAAATATTATTCATGTGAAATATTTTCCTTTGGATATTCGAATTATGATGGTAAAATAATTCAAGGAATTTTAGAAAGATGAGGAATCAATAGCTATATATGATGAAAAATTTACTCGATTAGAAACACAAAATAAATATTATATATAGGATACTGAGAGAAAAATTATTCACTTTTAAACATAATTCAATATAAAAATAACGATTTGAATTTCGATTCTCATGAATTAAAAATTTATGAAAACATTTTTTTCATGAGTGGATAAAGTGTAAATGGAGTTTTCTGATGATGATGTGTTATTTGACATCCAATAGAAAGGTAGGATGATGTGGTAGGTAAAAGAGAAGAATTCATCCAAGATGCCATTTTATGAAAATAATTATTATAGTTTGTCAGAATTGTGGTAAAATCATACTAACGAAGGCCTTTTCAATTATAGGATGTTATTCCTATGTTGTAAGATTGAGAATAATGATCACAACTGTAATGATAAATAAATGATGTTTGTAGTGAGATAAGATCTAAGATATAGTAAAATTACATATTTTAAATTATACATGAAAGGTCATTTTAAAATTGGTTGTTCAAAGAGGATACACAATTATGGAAACAAACCCGAATTTGAAGAGATATTTTGGGTTATATCATTTACAACTACTTCAGTGGATTTTAGTACATCAAAAGAAGATTTAGTAGCTATAATGATTATTTATACATATTTCATAAATTTATTGTTTGATATAGGGTCTACACATTCTTTTATTTAGGATAAATTTTCAGGTAAATTTGAAATTTCACCTCATGATATGAAACGAGAACTTATGGTAAAAACATATGGGGAAAACACAGTAAAAAATGAAATTATAAAAATATTACAATTGTTTTTATTGAAACACATTACCTTAAAACATTGTTTTCCCCTTAGTAGAGAATGATGTTATACTGGATGTGGATTGGGTTTCTATTTACCATACTAGGATTGAATTTTGAGATAATGAAGTTTTATTTCAGAATTATTTTCAATATTAATACAAGAATGAAGCCATAAAATTGATAATATGTTATAAATACAAGAAACAATGAAAATAAGGAATTGAATGTTATCATATACATATTGTTGAAACCAAATGAATTGTTTAAAGTAATGAGGTGTTGGTGGAAAGTAATTATCTAAATGTTTTTTCGGATGAGTTTACTAATATTATAAAGGCCCATGAAGCTTAGTTTGTTCCAGATTCTTAGGAAATTTGTAAACCCCCTTATCAAGTGGATCATTTATAACTTCTAAAATTCATAAAATTTGTGCATTAATTATTAAGTAAATGTTTCATCTAACCTGTCACTTCATGTTGATGGGATCCTATGTTGTTTTATTAAAAATAGAGATTTTTCAATCAACCTTTTTATTGATTATAGATAATTTTATAACATCAGTATTAATAACAAGTATATTTATCGTTGTATCAATGTTTTGTGTTATCATCTCAAGAGAGCATACTATTTTTAATGGTTCGCCTGAGGTCAATGTAAAATCTGTTGAATGTAATAGAAGAATACATTCTGAAGAATGCGTTTTAGACTAGATAATGGAATTGTGAATATATAGTTATGAAATTTGGGTTATCTAATTCACCTTCCACATTCATGGATCTTGTTAATAGAATATTTCACGATTTCTAAGATTTTTTTTATTGACGAAAATATTGTAGTTTATAAATGTAAATATAGGAATTAAATACATCTAAGGGATGTTTTTCACACATGAAAACAAAATAAGCAATATGGAAAAATTAAAAAAGTGGTAATTTTGGTTACTAAAAATTTAATTCAGTGGAAAAATTGTTTTTGAAGAAGGAAATTTATTTGTCCTGCAAAAATGAATGTTTTTTTGAATCGAAAAGACCCAAAAATGTAATATTCCAGGTATTTATAGAATAATATTTATTAGTATTCATGAATTAAATGGATATATTCATTTTTAAGTAATTATTAAATTAAATATTTTATTATATGTATATTTATTTAAAAAGTTTATATTTCAATTATAGAAATTTAATTTGGAAAAACTATTTTCATGTTTGAATTCAACATAATTAGAATACCTTAGTATGAATCATTGTGAATATTTTGGAAAAGATAAATTTTTTAGTGAATAGTAAAAATATAATCCTTTTTAAAATATGTTATTTTTTGATGACATCATGAAGACATAATTATCATATAATATTTAGTAAATTTATTTAATTAAAGAATAGTGACATTATAACATTAATATTTTACAAAAACGATTCATAACCTATATGTTTAAAATTATTGCATGATAAGTATAAAAGTTATGTTCCGTCTCGATGCAGTGCATGCACCACATTAGATATAAAAAATTATGTTCGTAATAAATAATAATTGAGTGTTAGATATTATATTCATGAATATTTTAATAATTTTTATTTAGTTTTTAATTTTTTTGTTAATTCATAACATTAGAGTTATATTACATTAATTTTAACCAAATTTTTGTAAAATGATTATACATGATAAAAATGAAAAAATATTTATCTTAAGTTGTTTTCATGACATGTATATCGTTGAATATACATAATGATCAAATGTTGAATTTTATGTTGAACCTAATTAACTTATTTTAAAACTATTAATTTATTTTTAGTTTTTATATATATTGTAAATAGCATTAATGAATTTCAAACTCTTATGATATTCTTGTGTGAGCATAAATAAATAAATAAAATGTATTTAATTAAAATTATAATTAATATTAAATGGCCCAGTTTTTTGATAAATTTTTTCTCTAAGTAATTATGAACCATTATCTATTTGTTATTCAATTTGGGGACATTTTAGGCCCACATGAATCACCTTAAAAAATTTATAATATATTACTTTCAAAGGAAGAAATGAGGTCCCATTATTGGTTTTAATTTGAATTATATTTTAATATGTGGTATTCAAGTAGAAATTATAGCAAATAAATTCTAAATTGAATGATAACAAATATTTAATCTTAATTATGTTTTATTTTTAATATTTAAGAAATAAATAAATACATTAATGGCTTGAACAATTATGACTAAGTAAGTGTTTAATTAATCAATAAATCAAAATAATTATTTATAAAATCATAAAATAAATATAATGTGATGTTTTTAAGATAATTCGTAAATTCCATAGATGAATATTTTTGACTATTATACTGAAAAATAATATATTTTGAAATTTTTTTCTAATGTGTTTAATGTATTCATTTTGAATTGTGTTTAATATGAAAAAAAACATATTTCATGAATAAAATATATTATTAAATTATTAAAAAAATCTAAATATCATTTAAAAAAATGATGATATTCCTTTTAAAATGAAACACCAATTAGTTTTATGACTTTTGGAAGTCTTAAACCTTATAATATATTTCTTTTAGTTAAATAATTTTGGTAATTCCAATGTTACCCCTTAACACACATAAAAAAGGAGGCTATTTCCTTCAAAAATATTCACTATATTGAACCTTATTGAAAAATAATAATCAATAAAAATTTATTCTAGTATTCCCATACCACATTATAGTGCTTCTTGTATCACACAAAAAGGTTACTTCCAAGAGACTAAAGATATTCTCAATGAGAAATTTTCAAGATGTAAGATTCCATTTTCCACTCATTTAAATTCTATTTTACTTCAACCAAATCCAAACCAAACATCATTGGTTTCATGGAAACTATATTATAAAATATATACTGTAATTTTTTTTGTTCATGGTTTATAAATAAAAAATATCTTATATTTCACATTAATTATTAAATAACTAAAACACAATCCATTGTCTTTCAATTAACAACATGTGTGTTTGATGATTTTTTATTTCCCTTATACTAAAATCATGAAACATTTAAATTTAATTTTAATTTCATAACATTTCCTAAATATATATGTTATAAATTATGTATTATTTTTTAATTTTTACAAGGATATACATAAATAATCTGACCTTCTAAACCATTAAAACATCGAACCAAAAACACTGAAAATAACTAAATATTGTTAATATATGTGTGGAAATGTTAAAATAAGATAATAAAAGTTATAATAAACCATAATTTAGTTCAAAAATATATTAAAATTACTATTTAAACCATTATAAATGAATTTTGAAGTAATTTTATGGATGTCGAACTGGAGTTAAGAGACTCGTTAACAAAAATAATTTTTAAAATGTTTAAATGATTTATTCTTCTCAATATTTCTATTTTTCTCTAGGTTTTCAAAATTTGTTTTATGAAGGTATGTACAAGTTTAATAATGTTTTAATTTCTATTATGTGTTTTGAGAGGGTTCCTTGTCATATGGTCTGTAAGGGACCTTCATTTTTAATTCCATTATATGACTCTTTTATGAAACTCTTAAATATTTTTTATTTATAAATATGGTATGAGATATTTATACCACTTTTATGAATATTCTGTAATATAATAATTCCATTATATATTTTATATTTATTTTTGAATAAAATGATTTCATTATTATGTGGGATGCTTTTATATTTTTATAAAGTGATTTTTTATAAAAAATTGTAATTTGATAAGTGGATCTGTTTTTCTCAAGGGTTTAAATGGGTTCTCAAGAGTTTTATACAAGATATGTTCCATTAACATTACATATATTTTCATTATCCTATTATAGATCATGATATGAATATATTATCCCCATTATAGTTAAATATATGCTTCGTTGATTCCACTGTAGTCTAATATATTATGGTGGCCCCATCAGAGCCCTCTAATTAATTGCGTACATTGACGGTTTAAGATGACCATATGGTTATTACTTATGAATGTGTTAATATAAGAGTGATAGGGTAATGATTTCCCAAGGAGACTATTATTTTCCTATACATTCTTATAAGTTTTAAAAATAAAAGCTTTTTAATGGATTTTCATATTTTCACTTGAATAACAATTTTTTTTCTTTAGTCCCTTACTGAGTTTTTGTATGCTCATATCATTTTTTTAAATGTTTTTTCACGGTATTCCATAAACCCTCAAAGAACAGTTTTGTTGGTAGGGTAGATGAATCCAATTACATATTTGGTAATTATTTTTGTAATCTTTGATTTAATGCATGGTTTGTCTAATCCTCTAAAACCTAGACTAGAAAAGGTCCTCGATTGTATAATGTACAATGTATTTTTTCATTATCATTTGAAAAAAAATAAATCACATGTTTTATTATTGAATATAAATGTACATATTTAGAGAGTTTATATTGTTTATTAGAGGAACATTCTATGAAATTTTATACATCATACATTGTTATTTATATAAAAAAATTGAAATATAATTTACTTTTGAAATTATAATTAATGTTTTACACAAAAGAAAATTGTTTTTATTAATTCTCAATATATAAATTCGTTATTAAATAAAAATTAATTTTTTTAGGGAAAATCCACTTAAGGGTGGGGGAATATAATAACACAGGTATTTTTAAAGTAATTCTTATTAGTATTCTTGATTTGTAATGTTATATTCATTATGTTAAGTAATTATTAAAAGAAATAATTTATTATACAATTATTTGTTTGAAAAATTAATTTTTAAATTATATAATAGTAATTTAGAGACATTTATATAATTTTTTAGTTTATAATGATGAAAATATCTTATTATGAATTTTTGGGAATTTTTTGAAAATGATAAATTTTTTGGTGAATTGTAAAAATACATTCCTTTTATAAAATATGGTATATTTTTTGGTGTTGAGAAGACATAATTATATTATTTAGTTTAATAAATTTATTTAATTACTATATTAATATTTTTTAATATAAATATTGTAAATAAAAAATTCATTACATGTATGTAATAATTTATTTCATGATAAGAATAAAAAATATTGTTAATGTCGATCTAATGCATGCACAATATTTCAGTTATCAAATTTGGATCCTTATAAATAATAATTGAGAGATAATAATTATATTGAGATATATGTTATTAATTATAATATATTATTGAGGTTAATGTTATTTATTTCAAATTACGAAGTACTATTAAAAATATTTTATCCAAATTATAATAAAATCTTGTAGAGGTCAAGAGAAGGAAAAATATTATATTTAAAGAGTTTTCCTGACATTTATATCAGTTTATACATAAAAAGAATATATAATTAGTTTTGATTCTAATTTAATTATTAAAATATTAGTAATTTATTTTTAATATATATATATAATAGTTAACATTAATTTCTTTTTCAACTCGAATGAGTTTCTTATGCAAGAATAATAAAAAAATAAAATTCATTTAAATAAATTTATATATACTGTTAAAATAACCATATTTCGGATAAATTTTATTTTTGGTAAATTTTTAACATTATCTATTTTTTATTTGATTTGGTGACATTTTGGACCCACATGAATCACTTTAGTGACCTTATAATATTTTATTTCAAAAGACAATTTCAAAAATTATAGTCTTTAATTAATATTATATTTTAATATATGGTTTTCAAGTTGAGTTTTTAAAAAATAAATAGTTAATATAAGTATTAAAAATATTTATTTTTAATGATTTTTTTTAATTTTATGGAATAAATCTATAAATTAATGGACTCAAAAACATTGGTGCAATAGTTATTTAATTAATGATATTAAAAATAGTAATATAAATATAATGTAATAATATTATGAAAATTAATGAATTCTCTAGATGCATATGATGTCTCTAAGATACAATTAAAAAAAATCGATTTTGAAACATTGATTGGATGTTTTAAAAGTTTTAATTATTAATAGTTTTTAGTTATAGATAAAATTATTTTCAGAAATAACATATATATTATACATTTTTTTATAAATAACAAATTCATTAAAAAAGTCCAAAAATTACGATATTCCTCCAAAAATGTAATCCCCCATGGTTTTTAGGCCTTTCTGGAGGTCAAAATTGCTTTAATAGGTTTATTAAATTTTAATAATTTGAGTAATTCTTATGTTACCCCTCACCCCAAATATTAAAATAGGCTCTATCCTTCACAAATTTTCCCCATCACGTTACTTATTATTCCACTATACTCTAAAAAAATACCCTTATCCTCACCCCTTTACACATTTCGGTGCTTCTGATCTCACAAAAATGGCATCTTCCAAGAGCCTAAGAAGGTTTTCTAGGAGAAATTTTCCGGATGTAAGATTATATTTCTTTCCCTTTTAAATTATTTATCACTTCTACCTTATCCAATCTTCTTATACAAAAATTCATGAAAATATGAGTATCACAAATAAACTGTATTTTTTATTTATGGTATATGAATCCCAAAATCTCTCATCTTATCCAGTAATACTTTAATAACATAGTCGTCATATGTGGTGCTTCAATATACCACCTTTTCGATGATTAGTTGTTGTTTCCCTTTTTCCAAAATCATTGAGTGTTTAAGTTCCCTAATAATTGTTCAAATTTACTTAAATATTATATTTTTTCAATTCTATATTATTATTTCATTTTTGAAATGAATTTCTAGAAATAAACATACCATGGAAACCATGAAATGAACACACCCAAAATAAAGAAAATAAAAAAATATAAATAATAAATGGGCAGAAAATTATATTAAAAGATAATTGAAGGTATAATATACATTACATTAGTTATTTAATATACTAGTAACACTATTAATACCATTATATAGGAGGTTTGTAGACATTTTATGGAAGTCGAACATGACTTAATATACTAATTTACAAAAACATTAGTTAAATTTTTATAATGATTTATTCTTATAAATCATTCAATTTTATGTCCATGTTTTCCAAATAGTTTTTATAAATGTATCAAAATGTTTTTTAATGTTTTAATTACTCTTCTTTGTTTTGAAAAAGATTTTTTCCCATGTGTTATGTAAGGGGATTTTTTTAAAATGCTTTTATATGTATCTTTTATGAAATTAAAGTGTATTATTTTTAATATATATGGTATGAGTGATTTTTCCTGATCTTATGACACTTTATTATAGTAATAATTACTGTATATTTTTTAATATTTATTTTTGAATAATACTTTTTCATTAATATGTTCATGGTGTTTTTATTTTTATAAAAGTTATTATCAAAAAAATGGTATTTTAATATTTTAATATTTTAAATGTTTTAATGTGTTATCAAGAGTTTTTTTCAAGATATGATCCATGGACATTGAATATTATGGGGTGACCCCATTATAACAAAAGATATAATGAGTTGAGCACCATTATAGCTCATGATATAATGGTTTGAGACCCATTATATCTCAATATTTTTCGGGTTGATTCCATTATTACTTATAATAGGATATGTGTGCCCTATTATAGCTCACAAATTACTTGGTTTCTTCGACAATGGATGTTGAATGTAAGGTTACCCCATTTGACTGTTTGAATGAAATACTAATATTTTAATGATGTCCTATGGTGACTACATTTATTTTTATATTCATGATTATGAGTTTTCAAGAAAAGGGGTTTTAATTGATTTTAATATTATCAGTATACTGAAAATTCTAATTATTTATGCCTCGTACTGTGTTTTTTGTTCTCATACCATTTTTTAAAAAAAATCGCTGGATTCATTAGAACATCAAAGAATAGATAAGGTTATAATGTAGATGAATCTAATTAGTTATTTTGTTATTATATTTTAACTATAATTTAATGTATTGTTTTATAATCCTCTAAAATTTATACCAAAATGTTCCTGGGTTGTATAATGTAAAATATATTTTTTATATTTTATTTTTAAAAAATTTACAATGCACATTTTATTAATAAATCTAGAAGTGTATGTTTAGGTTGTTTACACAAATATTAACCTAATTCATTATTTTCTTGATTTATTAGGATATTATCATATGTTTATTGAAAATATTTTACAGTTATCTATCCCACTGACTTTATTAACCTGAAATTGAGTTTAGATCATCTGGACATAATAATGTGATGATAGTTTTTAGGAAATGAGTATATTATTGTGGAATGGTCAGGTTTTGGAAATACCATAAAAATGGTAATCTTTTCATCTAATGTTATTCTTAATTAAAATTAAATGGTTGTGTCTTAATGTTGGATGTTTAGTTAAATGATTAATCCTTACATCAATAGAATCCTTAAGAGTTTAATTACCATTCACATGATTAGGAATTATATATTTCTATTTTTTGTGTTAAAATTATGGGGACATCATTTGTATTCTGTTATGTGTGAAATATTTACATATAAAAAATAGTTCAATTATATAATAACTATGAAGTAATTGAACATCAAACATATGATACGACTAGAATGAATCATTGATTATTATTATAGGACTAATTATTATCCAATAACATAAAATATTGTGATTGATTCTTTTAGTTGGACAAAAAATTCTATATTAACTCTATTATGTTTGGAATTTGATCCCTTTGTTAATGAGTTAATGAATTTTGGCTTAGATGTTTTGTATTTTAAGATGCCATATGTTTTTTATAGCAATCTGGGTAGTGAAATTTGTTATATTAAATTAGGAGAGATCAGTTGTCGGATCAATCATTATAATTAATGTAAAATAAAAAACTAGGGTATGTTACATGATTTTAATATTTATAATGAATTATGTTTATAATATGAAAAAAATATTATGTGTGTATTTTTTTTACAAATTGAGGTAATATTTTTTTACTAATTATTTCTTTTCTATTTTCAATTCATCCGAGGTGAAATACAATGTGAAGATACATTCAGGAGTATTTCTGGTGGAATATAATGAAAAGAGATATCAGTGGATTTATAACGAAATGATTGAAATTTCATTATGTTAATGCAGAATCATAGATACCAAAGGGGATGATTCCCGCTTATAATTTCATCATTTTAAATGTGAAAATATATTTTTGGACTTCATAGTGTTGTTACCAAAGAAATTTTAATGTTTTAATGTGATATGTGTTATTATTTACTTAATTAATAAATATGGAAATTTTCTTCCTATTCGAGAGACTCTATATCTAGATAAATATTATAAGTTGTTTCTTAAAGAGATAATAGTGAAACATAGTGTTCCTCTGTCCATTTTATCTGATTTTTATCCTATGTTCACATCTAATATTTTTAATAGTCATTGGAATCCATTGGGAAGTGAATTAAATTTTAGTACAACATTTCATCCTCAGTATGATAGACAATCATAATATACAATTCTAATCCTGAAAGTTATTTTATCTTATTGTTAAATTGTATAAATGGATGGTTTTATCAACAATTTTTTTTGTTTAAGACTTAATATAATAACAATTTTTATTCTAATATACATATTGACCATTTGAGGAATTACATGGACATTACTGTCAAACTCTTGTATTTTGAGATGAAGTTGGTGAAAGGAAATTTTATGGGAACAAAATTGGTAGACCTAATTTTATATAAATATTAATTAATACATGGACACATTAGAAAATCTCAGAGTAAGAAGAAAATTCATGGATATAACTATAGGAATGCTCTTTCTATCGAGAATGGCATTCATTCCTTTCTTAAAGTTTCTCAATAGAGAAGTGTGATGCATTATTAATAAGAATGGGAATATGAGTCCAAAATTCCTTAAAACCTATGAAATATAGAAAAATATAGGAGTAGTTTCCTACATATTGTGTTTTCCTCTAAGTGTATCCCATGTACAGAAAATATGTCATCTTCTAATGTTATGGAAATGTTGTCAAGATTTATATGATGTTTTAAGCCATGATGTAGTTCTGTTATAGGTGAATATTTCATATGAGAAACCTCTAGGTCATGTTCTTGACCATGAAGAAAATATTATTGGGAATAATGGTATTTATAGATTTAATTTTTTATAATAAAATCTATATAGCTTCATAGGGATAATGGGAATCATAATGTTCTATGCCAGAAAGATATCCCTACATATTTAATAAGTTAATAAAATTATGAGGATGTAATTTCACAAAGGGGGGAATAATGTAATAACATAGTTAATGATAAAATAATAATCCTTTTTATTTATTAATATTAATGAATTAGATATTAAATTTTGATTAAAAAGGTTTAAAATTTTCTATACTGTATATGATAAAAATAGTTTTATGGTAAAAAACTCCATTTTTCTACTAAAATATTTTATAGATATTAATGGGGAATTTTTTTAGAAATATTTTTTTTAATTCTATAAATTAATTTTCTCAAAATAATAATCTTAATATAATTTAAAATATAAAAATTCCCATTGTCCAAATTATTGGTACTTTTTTTCACATGTATCAAGTTTTCATAAATAATGTCTAAAACGAAATTTTTATTTAAACCAAAATTTACCTCTAAATATATTATAGTGATAAATATAATTTTAATTTGTTATAAAGTATTATTATATTTATTTTATATCATTCAATCCAATTTATTTCAAAGTAATCGATATATCATTGAATTGGGATATGGAAACATTTCGATATTTTTAATTTTTTCACTTTAATAACATGTTTACTAAACCCATCAAATGGATTAGTATTTAATTAAGCTTATCCAATAACATGTTTTGAATTTTTATGAATATATTACATATTTGAGATCAAAAATTATAAATTTAGTAAATAGGATCATTTTAGTTTTTCACAACATGAATAGAAACATTACAAATATGTATTACCAAGGTTAAAGGTAAATCTTGATATTATAGTTAAAAATAATAATATAAATATTAAAAAATTACCAATATACTTTTCATGAATTTATTGGATGATTTATTTTTAATAAAACTTATCCTTTTCCTACTTATATGAAATCTTGGATCCAAATGGATGACTTTATTCCATTAACATTATTTTATCTTAAATAGAAGTCAAAGATGTCATATTTATGTTTTTATTAACTATTAAACTTCTACTATTGGTTTATTTATAATATATTGTAGACTATAAATAATATTTTTAAAGATAATACTTTTATATTCATCTTGGTAATTTATTTTTAATATTTAGGATAAATATAATTAATTTAATTTATTAAACATTGATGTTTCAATAATTGTTTATTTAATGAAAATGTAAAATACATGATATTGATAACATTTAAATGAATATAATTTTATATATTTAATGGCGTCAATGAATTTTTTTAGTTTTATTTATATTATTGTTATATGTAATATGTGGTTTATCTAAAATATCATGTTGTTATGATATATTTAAAAAGACATGTAATGAATACTATCATAATTTACAATAATTACATTTTAATATAAATAATATTAAATTAAATAATAGAAAAAAATAGAAATATAAAATTAGTCCAAATTATTGGGATGAGGACTAAAAGTTTATAAATGATATTTTTATTTTTATTTTTTTATTTTATATTAGTTATATTATCCATGAATGTGTAACATACATGGTATGAATGTACGAGATTAAAGGGATAAATAAGGGTTAAAAAGAATTTAAGGATTAAGAAATAATAATAAATTTCCTCAATTTCTTTATCTATCTATTTAAAACCATAATCAACCAATATTAGAAATAAATCAGTTCTCTGTTATTTGAAATAAAATATTAAATTAAAATAATTTAACATTTTTGAATAAATCTATGAGTTCTGCTCCCATCTCTTATAAATGTACACAACATCTTAATATTTCTTCACATTATGAAACCTTTTATGTATGAAAAAATATACCAAATTAAAATAATATATTCCATAAAACTATTCTACAATTTTTATTTTTTGCAATACACTAGCCTTACTTGACATAAGATTTTATGAAAAGGTGGTTGTTCAATAAAGAAGTTTCATTTGCAATCAAATATTTCTATTTTATTTCTACATCCCCATACATTAAATGTTATTAAAACATAATTAAATTATAAATCAAATATCCTAAATAAACCTATATATTTTTATTTTAATACGATCACCTATATCACTCTTCATATCATTCGAATAGGAAACGAATGAATCATTCATTTGTATGACAATCTACAACCTCATGAACAGATATAATTCATTTTCTATCAATATGTCTTGAGAAATATTATAGTTATTGAAATAATTTTTATATATTATCCTAATGAAATATTTTTTATTTTTAATGAATAAAATATTATTTATGTTTTTTCATTCCATTCACATAAAAATGATAACATTATTTGTGCATACATGGAACTATCACTACCACGAATCGATGTGAATCGTTCTTCAACACCATGTCACATAGATGATATATATATATATATATAATTATATTTAAATTATCAACGTGATATTAGTTATATTTTGATCATTAAATAATGATAAAATAATAATTTTCTTTACACTATAATGATTATTGAAAGTGGAAATGTCACAAATGCATATGTAATACTGATTATCTCTATGATCGTAATGTTAAATCATGTTTTATAACTATATTGAATGATTGATTATATAAGAATAATTCATGTATATATTTCATTATTATTTCATTAATATTATTATGAAAATTATAGACTGTTGACCACTACGACTATTAACATCAAACCAATTTTATTTTGGCCTCATGTACTGAATCTAGTCAAGAAATCTAATATGAACTAAAATAATTATGTAATTGTTATAATAGTACAGTAAATTTTATAATATAAATAAAAAAATTAGAATGGTTATGAATAATTTATATCATTATATTATGTTTATTATTGAGGATGATAAATATTTTACATGATGAGTTGAACACAATATTAGTTTCTTTCTTCCAAAAATCCCCTTTTAAGGTTACTCTGTAAACTATTACAAAAAAATAAAAATGGATTTTTTTTACATATATAGAATGAAGATATTTTTTTCACTATCATTTATATATTATGATTATAATAATACTTAAAAAAATTAAATTTTATTTTCAAATAATGTGTTATAATTTATGAGTACAAGTTTTTGTTAAAATGAAATGTGATTTAGAAGTGCAAATGTTTTTTTATTTTATTAATGATTTATATGTTGTGATTATTTTATATTTCAAGCGAATTATTTATGATAATTTTTGTTTTTTAAATAAAATTATGGTTGGTGATACTATTAAAGCTCTCCTATGCTTTGGGTAATGAGATAGAGTTAACATATAGGGTTTCGCCTAAGAGATTATGGGAGTAGACTGCAGTTTGTATTCAAAATTTAACCATGGAGATTACTACCAATATAGTTGTCATAGGTACATTAAATATAATATTTATGTGAGAATAACTCCAAAATCTACCTTTATAATTTCTATTTTCGGTGTAGTATTACATTAAATATATTATTTCTTGAGGTAAGCTAAAGAAATCGTGTTTTATGGGTGAATATAATAACATCATGAAAATGTTTTCATGGGTTTATAAGTAACAATGGACTAATTTTTTTTAAAATCTTATTTCCCTTAATAATATTTTTTTCTCAGACCATGCTTTAATTTTTTTCACATGGTAAAATGATGGTTAAAAGGAATGGAGAATTCAACTTGAATGTTATAATTATTTTTCATGACAAATAAATGATGTTTTGTTTTAAAATTATTTTATTATTAAAAATGGATACTCTTTTAATAATATCCACTTCATATGAATTAGGTATGTTATGTATAAATTATGACCAAATTTTATAACACATTAATGCAAAAAAGACCAATAATTTGATAGAATGTAAACAATTGACTAAAACTCAAGATTATGTATTGTTTATGACCATGTACCTATAATAATTTAATTATATAGATATATAAATCAATATAATTATCCAAAATTATCCATTCTATTTCATAAGCATAATATCATCTTTTTTTTCTTCAATATATTTAGACCTTATATCTTACAATAGGAAATTGATATTTTAGTTGAATTTTTTACATATGAATAACTTTTAATCAATAAAAATATCAATAAATCATTCCATGAAACTCAAAATATTTATGAAAATAAAAATGTTTATTCTAAGAAATTAAATATAATAAACATTACCTTAACTCAATAAAATGATCACAAAATATTAAAATTAATCCCTTCCATAAGTAGCTATCCTTAGGGACCCTCCAAAATATTACCTACCATATTCAAAAATATAAAAATATAAAAAAAATGACCCTAAAACAACAAATCATTAAACTGTCATAACAAATATCTCAATGTCACATGTAAATAAATTGAACATATAAATTCCAAAAATAGGGTAATTATATTAGTCACTCAAAAAAAATACTAAAAACAAACATTGTTTACAAAATAATATATCATATCATTGAATAAATTCTAAAAATCTAAAAAATACAAAATTCTCCATCAGAAAAAAAAACCATTTTAATGAACCCAAAACTATCCCATTTACTTACATCTCATCTTCAAGATTTTATTGGAGTTATATTTACATTTTCATTTTTTATTTGAAAATAATACCTTACAGTTAATCATGTTCATTAGTTATTTATAACATTCAATATATGGTTTAAAATCCTTAATAAAAATTTCATCAGTAAATTATTTACTAATTACATTATTATTATTACCATAATATGTTTGATAAAATACTTCTAAAACATAATTCTTGTATCTAAATACATTGTAAGTTTAATAATTACAGTTCAAATATATTAATTACATAATATTTATCATGTTTCCCTTCTTACATCTAATCATTATTCCCTTATCTATTTAAGATATAATTTTTATATTTCTTTATCTTCATATAGTTAAGTCATTCCAAATTGGAATCTTCTTTCATTTCCATATAATCAGAAGAATTATGTCCATTCTCTCCACATATTTTATGATACCTCACTCATTTGAAGTAACTATGATGTTGATTCTTTCATCAATTATCATGTGTTCCAAAATACTTCATTTATTTTACCTTTATACATTTTTTAAATTCATCCTTATCTACAGTTAACTTCTTTCAAGGACAAAAGATTTTTTGAATTATTTCACCATATTATGTTGAAATGATACTATATCCTCATTGAATGGGAATTTTGGGATACTTCCTCACCTTAAATTATTTGATTAAGCCCATAAGGTAAAAATTATATCTTACTCTTTGGATTAAATACATATTCCAATGCTTCCAGGATAACCATGTAAGGTTATCTTTAAATATAGATACATTTTTATAATCATTTTGAATCAGATTAAATAATTTCCTCTCTATATCTTCTCATTTTTCATCGAAAATATATTTTTATAATAAAAGATATATATAATAATTACATTCAATGATTGATATTCTCCCTTATTTATAGTGTTTTAAACAACCATTGATCAGCATCTGATTATAGGTGATAACAATATTGAAAACATGCTCTATTAAATTACCCATCAATTTGTGAAGTATATTCCCAAATAAACTCATAAAATTAAAAAATAAATAAGTTTTTTTGGTCATGTTAAATTATGATGAATATGATGTATACATGGGTATAACCTTGTCACAATGTGTTTTGTATCAATAAGATTCTCCATAAATACATGTTTATTTCTCATAATAATAGTATGTTGTATCAATATAGATATACTTTTCTCAGTTCTACATTAAAATAGTACTCCATATTCGTTATCCTACATAGGAATGAAATACCGATATGGATTACACGCATTGATACAATTTCTATTCATTATAAAATTCAGTGATTTTAAATAATGAAATACACAAGCTTAAATGATGAATAATAATGACTAATTTTAAAACTACTAAAAAATATAACATAAATTGAAAAATTATATATGAATAATCTCATAATCATAAACATGGTTTCTTATGACTATTAACAATGTCATAGGGTTAGGTTCCCTATTCATTGATTCAAAATAAATTTCCCAAGGTTTCGATGAAACATTCGCTGAAATAAATTATAAATTCCTCAACTATATTAGCCAAGAAAAAGAGATTGATTGGTCACATTGGAACTAGATACCAAAATTTGCATCTCAAATAACCAAATATTTTAGGTATCCTGGTAAACTAGTTATATAATTGAAATTGAGATTATATTGTAAAAAAATAAAATATGTAATGTTTTTTCATTGTGAAATTTCATCATTCCCATTAGAACATCCCTACATATCAATCGCAAAACACTTCCTGGTATCGAAGAGAAAATAAATCTTAATAAATGGGTGAGGTCATATTCTATGTATAGTTTTGCATGCCATATAAGATATCTTGAATGAATAATAATAAACTATATTGAATTGTGTATATCTGAGTAAATTTCTTTTCTAATGATAACATGATAATAATAATTAAGGAATAAAGGATCATCATATTTGATATTAAAACAATCCCATGAGATCAGTGATATGTATTTATGTTTTATACAATTCAACAATCTTATGGACATCAATAAATGATTTCATAGTGATGGAATTAATCATACCATACATCGAAAAAATATTTTCTATGTTTTGAAAAATAAATATGAAAATAACATCAAGGACTTATTTCATGACATCTACATAAGTGGGTAATCCCTTAGACAATTCCTTACATAATTTTTCTAATGAGACATACACATGCATCAAAGGTCAATAGTTGGGCCTCATCATCATTTAATAATTATATTGAATTTCTCATATTAAAGTGGTGAAACAAATAAATATAAATATTTTTATTGAAACACTCATATAAAATGTTAATAAATTCCTCAATATATTAAAATAATTATAATCCACCAAGTGTAATATGATTAATGGTTTCACAATATTACACCCCCAGTCAAACTAAACATGAACCATCCTAATAAATAAATGGGATTTTCTCACAAAAACATATTCCTCGATGATTATAAGTAGAATAATGGGTTTTACCTGGAAAAATATATTTTATATAAGGACATCATTAATCTTATTATTCATTAAAATACTAATTTGAATTTGAAATATTAAACATTGTAATATAATCATAGAATGTATTAATGAAATAATTTTTTTAGAAATTTAAATTGTTATCTAATAATGTAATCATATAATTATTGTGGCATCATGATGATCCTAAATTCCATGGATATATTATAATTTGGTAAAAAATTCCATTCACAGTTTTGTTAGAAAATTTAAAAATAACATCATTTGGAAAATTATATGAAAATTCCATTTAAAAATTTTATAAGAAAAGTAAAAATGGAAAAATGAAATTATTAATTTCATGAATAGTATTAAGAATATTTTTGAATATATTTTTAGAAAATATGTATATGGGAGAGAAATATTCCACAGCTCATAGTTAAAAATTCACAATCATTAAAAATGATGAGATTGTAAAATAAACCCTTACCTCAAGTTCGGTTTCATATGCATGTGTTCGACTTTCCAATATAATAAAAATGAAATTATTATATGTATATTAAATAATATATATATATATATAATGTCATATGTTATTTATTTATATGATTTTATCATTTTTTTATTATCATTGTGTGGTTGAAATCTCTATTTTGGGTCGTAACTAATTCATTTTTTCATGTATGATTTGGTTTGATAGTTACAGCCCTAATAAATTCATCAAGGATTAAAAAAATAAATATTTTAAATATTTATATTATTATAATATAAATTTATAATATAAATATTTATAGTAATCCCTAAAATATAGGCACAGACAATGAATGACACCATTCAGGAAAATGGTAAACCTTTCATATGCTTAAATATCATTTTTTACTTTTCATTGAATGTAATGATGAAAAGGTAAAATAATTCTCTATTATAGAATAATTATTTATCATATATATAGTATATAATCATTAAATATATCCTACTGAACATCCATGTAAAATATAAATGAATAACTAATTATATTTCTTCATAGAGGTGGTAGTCCATTGGTTCACAGAAATGACGATATCGTTCCCCAACATAAATGTGTGTCAGACGGTTGACATGATATTATCATTAATATTCTATGATTATTTCATAACTACCACATAACCCCATTATTTAGATCCTTATAACCATTCATGTATTGTGGTGACTAAAATGACTTACTCCACTACATGGAGATTATATGTTATACGTCCACAATAAATATTTTGTTTACATTTCATAGGATAGAAAAGAGGTAGAATACGGTTATATATAAATCAAAATGAATTATCATAAATATTTTTAGGAAATAATTTTTATTAATCTATGATGTTTAAAAATCATAAGAGGATGTATATGAAGAAATAAACAATAAAGAGTCGGGAAAGATGATTGAATCTTCTTCAGTGAACTCTTGTTAGATCTCATATTAAGGGAACAATGTATTATATTTTTTATGGAATAATCTCTCAATGAAATTAAAAGGTTGTTATGAAGATTAATATGTATAGTTTGGTTGATATTTTTTTTATCAAAGTGGACTAAATAAGTAATAGGGGAGGTTTCCTTTTATAATTGAGGTGAGGGGACATTGGAATTTAATAAAGTATAGAATTAATATAAATTATTTATCTTGATAAAGTGGATCCAAATTTATATGAATACAAGAAAATGTGTAGTTAAATATATTTCATTTCATACAATGTATTTATTTATTTTTTGGATTAGTTTTCATCTTTATTTTCAATTATTAACCCCCTTGGTATCCCTTTTGAAAATTAACATACTACTACAATTTCAAACCCTCTAATGGCCAACACTATTACAATAATATTTTAAATGGCTCATAATGGGTCATGATTGATGATATTGACCATATACAATACATTTATATGAATCTAACATGTTTATAATTTTTAAATTCCTTAACAAATTATAATTTTCATAAAATATAAATTAAGTTAATTTGAGAACTAGTCATTTAATGGACATTAATATCATAATTAAAACTTATGAATTTAGTATAAATTCATCCAAACCTCAATAATATATCATTTATATATATATAATTCATTATTTAAAATAAATATTTCATTTTATATGACTTTTAAGGATTTTAGTGTCATTTATTTTATATTTCCCTTATTTATATTATTATTCCAATAGCATTGTGTAAGCATTTAAGGTAATTATTATTATCACCTAGAGTTAAATATTGATAATCATGTTAAAGTGACATAATTTTTAATTTATAAAATAATTTTTAATAAAACATATCTTCTTTTTATCCCTTTGTTAGAAATCTGATATTTTTTATAAACAAGACTGTGATATTTTTTATATTCCATTACATAAAAAATTATAATGATCATATTATAATCCGAAAAAAAAAATTGAAAAATTTAAATATATTAGACAATTATATATGAAATATAATAATTAAAAATATAATTAAGCAAACTATTAGAGTCATTTTATAGTCTTTATCATATTTTTTTCCATTATCTAACTGATTTACACTATACTGAGGAAAAACAATTACTAGAATTACTAGGTATATTCAGAAATTCACATTGAGAACTATTTATTATATTTTTAACTCTGATTTTCAAATACGTGATATATTATTTAACATTAAATTTCAATAACATGAATAAAATAATTTAACATGAAAATGAAAATCACAATGATCAAAAGGATTTTAGAGAAATGTCTTTTATGTAAAAAAATGATTTTCCCCCAAATTCAACCATATATGTAATTATAATGATCTAATTTATAGAATTAATTTTATAATTGAACTAAATTTAAAGTAATTAAATTAAAATAAAATATATAATTTCAAATGGTTGAAATAAAAATATATTTTTTAACAAAAATCTAAATTTTAAATAGTTGGTGTAAAATAAAAAATTTCATAAATTCTTATTTTTATAATATGTTCTAAATAATTACAATATTTTTTAAAAAATATATATATTTAATTTATTTAAATTAATAATATTATTTATTCAAAAAATAAATGAAATCATTTTTGAGGAAATTTTTTTTCCGAGTCAGAATATAAAATTACTGAAAATGAAGTATCTATTTTATAATAATTAATCAATGAATTTTTACTGAGTAGGTGATTTGAAAATATATATTTCATAATTTAGATATTACTATTCTTTCCCACAAATTTAATAGCTTGGTTCTGATAGTAATATTTAAAAATAGTATTTTGTGATTTATTTAAGCACAATGTTGGATTATTTATAAGATATAGATCAAATTGATCTATCAAAATCATAGGGTGTTACAAAACAAACCTATTTTTTAAAAAACTCAAGATCTATTATTATGGAATAATAAACAAGAATATAGGGAATTGACCACCATTATCATCTCATGCTCATATGGGGCTGATATAACTCAAGGGGACAATGCTGAGATTTCATGAATCATTTGGAAAACTAAATCATAAAGAAAAAAAAGTTCTCCACATGGATGATAATTCAAATGAGAGTATAGGAGAATATCTTTTTCTTCAAATCCTCACATAGTCGATAAATAATGGTAAAGAAACTAAAATCTCACTGTTGATTTGAAATAACAAACATGAAGATTAAGTAGGTGTGGAGTGATCCCATATCCCAAAGAATGAATTTTCATATACTAAATATTGTAGGTCCTCAGGGTATTGGAATTCTGTTGTTTTAGAACACTGTATTTTTACTATTTTCATTTTCTAGGTGTCATTAAATATAGCTCGATCGTTCCACCATATTTGATCTCATACCCCATACATGGAGCTGTAATAGTTGGTATTAATCCTGTGATGTTTGGTACAAAATTATAGGTTTTAGAGTTTATTATAATTATTAAAATAAATTTTTATTGTGTGTTGATAAATTATAGAGATTTGAATGGACGTTTTGAAATGAATGTTATATTCATTCACTCATTCTTCTTGTAAATTTTTTTCTCTTGATATATTTCAATCCTTTAATACTCATAATTAGTGGTATTGAATGTTATTAATCTAGTTGATTATGGTGGAGGTGGTCCAGTGAACATTATCTATATTTAGTGGGGTTCCATTCATTCATTCGTCTATATGGATAATGAAACAAAGAGATCAACAATGCGATTAAGCGATGAATCATATGAATAATATTTGGGTGAATGAAATACCATTAAATATGCAATTTTAAATCACATATTTTTTATATTAGATAAATTGTAAAATATATTGAGTTAGAAGATATTGATCCATTCTATTAACAAATATTCATACATATAAAAAATTTTATGATAAAAAATGATGGAAATATTCTTTGGGAAATATCTCTGTGGTTGATAACCATTAATTACTAACATTACATTTTTATAATTTATTTTTAATTACACATCATAAAAATTATTTACTTATTCATCATTTTGGTTATTTTTAATGTTAAAAATATATAAAATATCAAATAATTATTATTTACTAAGTATACATATATTTTAATTAGGAGACAAAGATATTTTTCATAAAAAAATGATCTATATGGAAAAAATTAATTAATTTTTCAATCCCCATGATAGGGTTCATATAAATTATAAATCATCTTTGAGAAATCATATTTTCTTAATAAGTTGTTCCTATTTTTTGCAATTTTATCTAAACAAACCCAATAAAATGGAATGTAATTTTCAATCACCATTTTTCATGTGGTAAATGATATCATTACTTTCTAGATTGGTTAGGGGAGTCTAAAATTCATATATATTTTTTGTATTGGTTTATACTTCTTGGTAAACAACATAATAGATATTGAGAGAATAAATAATTCAAAGCATTAAATACAGATCTCAGTGATTTATCACAATTTTATTTTAGTATTTTACAAATGATTAGTGGAGGATTACTGTGAACCATATAAATATTCAAAAAACCATTTAAAATATTAATGATGTTATCTAATTAGTTTTGAAACTACTCGAATATCCTTCAATAATAGATACAATTGAATCTACATAAGAAGAATATATTTATTATAAATAAACCATGATTATTTTGAAAAAAAATTAAATGATTATTTAGAAGTATATTTACCTAATTATCCAGATGTATTATTTCAATAGGATCCTACCACAAAAAATGAAAATGAATCCACATAATTATCTTTTATAAATAATGAATACATAAACACAATATATGGATGATTCTACGATGGATGAATTGAAGTGACACTACCCCAACCAATATTAATTTATCACAAACAATATTATATGGTAAAAAAGATTATCTTTACTTAATAAATTAGGGTTTTAAAACCATTCAATTATTTACATTACAATGTCCTGTCATCTAAATTGTATTTATAATTTCTTTCTTTTTAAATTTCATTCAATGGACTATTACTACAAGTTTGATAAGAATATTAAATAATAATATGATAAGTTTCTGCGGTTGATGAATAAATAATTGAACTATAGATAGGGTCCCATTTAATGAAAATGGAACTATAAAAACATTTCAAAGTATCACTATATAAATATTATTCCATTATATAATAATCACTAAGATATAAAAATTCATCAATCATGGAACAATATTGTCCCTTAATCCAGAAAGGTTGGGGCCCCCAATTTCCACATTTCACCACAACTTTATAACAATAATTTTATTTCAAATGGGGATGATTAAAATTAAAAAGCCCCATGTGAGCTATCGTATAAATTATGATAATGAGAATGTTTTGATGAAATAAAATGATATGTTTCAAACCAAAAAACATATACCCTACATTGAATTTAATATAAAAAAGATATTTCCTAGATTGAAGTAATATATACCTAGTACCAATTTTTAGGTGTAAACTAATATTTACACCCCCCCCCCATTTGTTAATAAATTTTAATAATGTGATTAATTTTTTTGGTTTTCAATTATGTTGTATAATCACCAAGGGTAAGAAATTAAATCATGCCCACGTGAATCATTAACTGGATATATTACTCATTTACATTAGTTTAACTGTGACCTTTAAGTATTGTCACCATTGATTGAGCTTAAATGGTGTAATTTTAATCATGTTTTGGAATGTGATAAAAATCAAGGATATGAATTTACATAGAAATTTTTTTAATTGTAGTTTCGTAGATAGGAAATAAATTTAAGATTCATAGATATATTTCAACATAATTTTTCCATTCAATTTTATGGTGTGTTTAATATTGAAAAATTATTTTACATTATTATTGATACGAATTGTAATTTTCACTATATTAATCGTATGTGTGAAAACTACATAGGAATGCATAATCAATGAACATACATTCCCATATTTAAAAACAATTAATGAGAATAATTTTAAATCCATCTTTATGAAATCTTCATTAAATATATTTTTGGGAGTCTAGGGACATATAATAAACTAGAACATTCCCTGATTATTTATTAATTCTATTAGAATCAGGTGTGATATGTATTATAAAGGTTATTTTTTATTGAAATAAGAACCTATAAAATTCATTACATAGCCACATTATCTTTTCCTATAACTATATATCTCTAACTTCAATTCAAATTATATTGTCATCAATGTGTGTTATAAGAGGTTATATTGTGGGTCCCTATTGGGTAGAATTTCTTCTTATTAGAAAACTATGTGGAAAATTTAATTTGATTATGGGATGTTAGTTTGCAATAACAATATTCCCATAAAACATTATATAAATTAATAAAAATAAAATATGTATATGTGTAAATGAATATGTAAAAAATTAACAACAACACATAAAAATAACAAAAAAATTAAAGAAAAAATATTTTGAACATAATTCTATTAGTTTTTATTAATTTAATTACCTGTTACACAACAATGAATTGGGGAAAGACAGTTATTCATCTTAAAATTACGAGAACATGAATGAGATAGATTCATTTTGAGAAACTACTTGAAATTATATCATGCATTGAGATTGTAGATATAAGGCCACGACCTTAAACCATAAATAATTTTGAATTAAATAATTATTTCACATTGAGAATCTTTTCAGGTTTAGAGATTTAGAGAATTAGAACATTTCTATTACATCTCAAAAGATTACAAAGTAGACACTTCTACTAAGTTTCCAAAGAATAAAAAAACTCTTAAAAAAAAACATGTATAGTTCCATGTTTTATATAGCATGACTTTCCCTTGATCCCATCCTTGACCCTATTCCACATTATGTCCTGTGAAAAACATTTCAAAAAAACTTGGGGTGAGCATAAAAACCTCATAAAGGGATACACAAAGAATAAAAACTATTATTTTATCGAAACAACAATTAAACCATGTATACTTTATCAAAGTAATACTTTTTACCTTTATGAAGTATTAAAAACTCTTCACTGAATATAATATCATTACATACCCTTTTATAACCAAAATATTACCATAAAACTCGTATAAAGATCACATAACATATAAAGGTAACTTGGGACATAAACATACCTAAATGGAATAACCATACGGTCGACTTCCACACATATCACTTGATGAAATAGTCATACGGCCGACTTCCATACCCAATGAATTGGAGGTTATAACGTCACCACCCATCCTGGTATTCCCGGCACCACCCGTCATATGGTTTATCATGTAACCACCCGTCAAATGTCAATGTACCATTATAAAATCATAAGACATAAAAAAAATATAATGGAAAGAAAACATTTCCACAATTTGATCACAATATATCACATAAATATATTGACATAACAAATAAATTATAAAAACCATTTTCAATACCAAAATACATAAAATAGTATATGGTATTTATTTCATTTTAAAAAACATTACGACTTTTTGAGGAAGCTAAAGACCAAATAATACTCACGGCGGCGGAAAAGGTCGTTGTCACCGCATACGTTAAAAGAAACATTCATTTTCGTCGTTTTGTAAAACGCTTCGTAGAAAAAGATTCCTTTTTTATAAAATTAAAAGTCAAAGGGGTTTATACACCGTATAAAAGAAAGTTGTGTATAAAAAGAAATATGCCTCAATGAAAGGAGATTGAGACGAAGTCCCTTACCTCGGGTCCGACTTGACACGATCGTTCTTTAATGTCCTGAATAATAAACATTAGTTAATTTATACTTTCTTAAGAACCTTTTTAAAGTTAATTATTAATTTTATATAACTTATTACCATGTTCTAAACATTATTTAATAATTTAAGTTAATAATGTTTGTTTTGTCGATATTTGGTTCTTAAGTCGAAAGTGGACTTCTTACAATTACATGTTGTTCATGTGGTCAAAGGTTCATTATATCCAGATTGATATTCATGATTTGGATATCATATATATCATATACATCCAGAATATACATGTATTTATAATATTACATAATCATTTAGATGTATGAAATGAAATGCACCGTTCATGGAGACGGTAAGCCGTACGTACGCATGAACGCTACTTTCATTTCTATGTCATATTAATGGAATTAAAACCAAATGAGAGGTATGTATATTTTAATTACAGAATTATATTCATCATTTAGATGTAACATACATCATATTTAATAAATTTAAATCCATCCTTTATACGTCTCACATATGGAATTAACGAAACAAATAACTTTGATGGGCGGTAGTCCGCACTTCCTAAAATGAAGATATCGCGTATACCCATAATGGAAGCTATAAAAGTGTGCCATAAATGAAAAATACAGAAGCTTAAGGAATAAATAAACATATTATATATCATATATAAATATAGTGACATGTTAATGGCCACATTTGAAAGTGTTGGAAGAATATTGAACAATCATCGTTTCGTGAGGTAGAAATTTGCCATCCATAGAAACAATATGTTCTTTAACCATTAGATGTATGTGTATGTAAGTTTAGCTAGAATTATTCTTATAACAACATACTAGTATATTGATGACACTGGAGTAGTTACAAAAGAAATGAATAAAAAGAGTTTAGGGGGTTGGAGAAGCAAAATAAAACAAAAAAACACAAGAGAGAACACTACCTTTAAATCGGGTAACTTTTTTGATTTGAGCTCAAAGGCTTCCTTGGGAAGACTTCTTCCCTATGTGAGGATTCAGGGAGTAGGAGAGGGATGTGTAGAGACAAAATGGGCAGGTTTCGGACGAGCCAATGGATTTGGAAGTGTGGGTAAGGTGGTAGAGGTGGGGGCCTTTTATAAGAGGAGAGGAGGGGCACTATTGGAAAGTAAAGAAATTATACTTTATTTTAAAATGCGTTTCGGATTTATAAGGTCCCACATTGATATAACTATAGTATATGGTGATAAGGTTTCGAAATATACCCATCCAATAGGTTTTTGACAAGTGTAGGTCTTAGATTTTACGTTATCTTTTCATTTTATTTAAATAGTTAAATAATGAGGTAATCGCTGCATCAACATTGTGTCATAAATAATTTAATTATTTAATGTCTAAAAATTATAAAAAAATATCATGATATATGAAATATTTTTAGAATTCTAATGAATATTTATAGTCAAAAATATGACTTGTATAACCCCATTTAATAATTGTTTTAGTAAAACATCCCATGTTTGTGACATTTTAATTTTAACTTTAAATAAAAGTCATTAATGTCATATTATTACCCAAGTGGCTCCATGGGGTCCCCGAAATCAACTCATGGGTTGTCTTGGTTGGACATGAATCATCCAATAAGGGTAGGACATGTTTCTAGGTCATTTCATATTATTAAAACATTTTTTCACCTAAAACTACACTAATTACCTCTAATCGCGATTAAAAACATAAAAGTTACTATTCACAAAAAAATTATTTTAATCCCATTGCACCACATTTTACATCTTAATGACAACCATGTCTGTCAGATTTTTGAAATTCAAAACACAGAGGTGGTAAATTTTCATTTAAACCGAAAATCAGTTTTTATAAGTACCACTTAGTGGTTTCACTATTTATCAAAAATTGATGTTTTTTCAGAAAAATACCAAAACATCACCCTAAGCTATATTTGATATTCCGAATTCAAAAATGAAGTCCATTTTACAAAATTCAAAACATATATGTTGAATTAATTAATTCCCTCTATCAGAGCAAATAGCGTGTTTTTATGAAACAATGAGTATCAAAAGATTGACACTAGTTTAAGTCCAATTTAAAGTGAAATTGATTCCAACGACCAATATTGGATTAAATGGTAAAAATATATTCTAATTTCAATTTAAAACCAATTCAATAGATAATGTAATCATATAAATAAATTAGATTAAAAAAAGGTTTTGAATTAAAATACCACATTTTTCACTATTCATTAAAAAATGTACTTTATCAGAAAAATACCAAAAATTTACAAAAAGTAAATTTTGATGTCCCGATTCTAAAAAAAGGTATTTTGGTCGAATAGAATGTATAAAAGTGATCAAAACTATATTTAATGATAGATCACCATCAGAAGGCGATATGTGAACCTTTAGTGAAAATTAGGGTATAAATGCCTAAAATTGAATTATTTCCGTATTTTAAGCCTTAATCTTTTATTGGATAAATGTAAAAACATTTAAAAAACATATATAATCATATTTTAGTTATTTCTATCCATTCCCACCAATACAACGACTACGTGTTAACTACCATTTAAAATAATATTATTATATTACCAGTGTGCAACGTAAGTTTTCAAAGAAACTCATCGTTGCGTATCGAGTACGCTATCGAACAAAGCAACCCCTTTAAAGTAACATTAATATTTAATTCGTAAATATTAATAAATATGAAAATTATTTATTCTTTATTCACCTAGGATGTTACATCCTTCTCCCCTTTTGGTAATTGCATCCTCGCAATTTTATTCACTTATCAAAATAAGTGGGGGGTATTTATCCATCATAGCATTTTCAGATTCCCATGTTGCCTCTTCAACAATATGGTTTATACATAAAACCTTTACCTGGTGAATTACCTTATTCTGCAACACTTTCTCTCTACAGTCAAGTATCTGGACTGATTGTTCTTCATAAAATTGATTCTCTTCCAACAGAACCACCTCTGGACTTAAAACATGAGATAGATCTGGCATGTACTTCCTTAACATTGAAACATGAAAAAAATTGTGTACATGAGATAAACTCGAAGGTAAAACCACTCGGTAAGAAACTGATCCAACTTTCTCCAGAATTGTATATGGTCCAATGAACCTTGGACTCAGCTTACCTTTCTTACCAAATCGCATCACACTTTTCCATGGTAAAACTTTGAGAAAAACATGATCACCTACCTCGAATGATAGATCTTTCCTCCAGTTATCCGCATAAGATTTCTGTATGCTCTGAGCTGTTATCATGTCTTTCTGAATCAACTGAACTATTTCTGCCATCTCTTCTACCAATTCCAGTCCCATCATCTTCCTTTCACCAACTTCATCCCAAAAAGGCGGAGTTCGACACCGTATCCCATATAATGCCTCAAATGGTGCCATCTGTATACTAGAATGAAAACTTTTATTATAAGAAAAATCAACCAAAGAATGATTTTGGTCCCAACTTCCGTGATAATACATCGAACAAGAATGTAGAATATCCTCCAAAGTCTGAATTGTTCGTTCTAATTTCTCATCTGACTAAGGATGAAAAGGTGTAATAAAATTTAATTCAGTACCCAATGACTTCTGGAGGCCTTTCCAAAAGTTAGAAGTGAACCTTGGGTCACGATCGGACACAATGGAGAGGGGAACAAACTTGATCTAGGGAAAGAGTATCTCATATCAAAAGGAAATGAGCAGATTTACTGAAGCGATCAACAATATCCTAGATTGCATTATTACCTCGAGGTGTCTTTGGAAATCCCACAACAAAGTTCAGGGATATATTCTCCCATTTCCACTCTGGAACTGGTAAAGGCTGAAGCATCCCTTTTGGTAATTACCTCACTGCTTTAACCAGTTGACTAGTCAAACACTTCATAGTAAAATCAGCAATACCCCTTTTCATTCCGTCCCACCCGTAATACTCCCGAAGATCTCTATACATCTTAGTACTACCTGGATGAACTGAAAATGGAGAACAATGAGATTCCCATAACAATTCTCTCCTCAACTGTGAATCACACGGCACAAACAACCTCTTCCCAAATCTCAAAACATAATCATTATCAATGTTGAATTCAGGCAACTTACCCTTCTTAACCAGATCTACCTTTTTATGCAACTCACTATCTTGCTTCTGTGCTTGCTTAATTCTGTGTGAAAAGGAATATTTCACTGATACATGAAACAAAACAGAAGGACATCCTACACAAACAACTTCTATGCAAAATTTCATGAAATTCTTAACCAAAGGATCACGTTCCAAACTCAACATTGCTAATGAAGCATTACTTTTTTGACTCAAAGCATCTTACACATTATTTGCTTTTCCCGGATGGTAATGAATTTTACAATTATAATCCTTGATTAATTCTAGCCATATCCTCTGTCTCATGATCAATTATTTCTGATTGAATATATACTTTAAACATTTGTGATCTGTATATATTTCACACTTTACACCATAAAAATTATGCCTCTAAATTTTTAAAGCAAAAACAAAAGCAGATAATTCAAAATCATGTATAGGGTAATTTACCTCATGCGTTTTCAATTGACGTGAAGCATAATCAATTACCTGATCATTCTGCATTAGGACGCAACCAAGTCCATTCAATGAATCATCAAAGTATATAAAAACTCACCATTCCTAGAAGAAAGATTCAAAACTAAATCATTCACCAATCTTCTTTTCAACTCCTTCGGTAGTAACCTCAGTCAACTGAGCCATCACTGCAACAAACTGTTTAGTTCTGATTCTGACAATCTCATGATACTAATTTGAAAGGTCATTTCCCTCTATATGCCTTCCCAGAAAAGCTATTCTGTTTCCCCTATAAAAAACCATTCTTAACACAGAAATATCATAGGCGAAGCAACATGGTAATCTTTAAATGCTATATAATTTCAATCATACCATAAATTAATTTATAATTTAATAATTAGGTAACACCTAATGTTGTCTAAACCAACCTATGATACCAACTATATGGCCCCATCCTTAAACCATAATTAATATTGAATTAAATGATAATTCACATTGAGGATCTTTTTGGGTTTAGTGTTTTAGAGAATTCGAACATAACTATTACATCTCAAAAGATTACAAAGTAGACACTTCTACTAAGTTTCCATAGAATAAAAAAACTCTTAAAAAGAAACATGTCTAGTTACATGTTTTATATAGCATGACTTTCCCTAGATCTCTTCCTTGACCCTATTCCACATTCAGTCCTATGGAAAACATTTCAAAAAAACTTGGGGTGAGTATAAAAATCTCAGTAAGGGATACACAAAGAATGAAAACTGTTAGTTTATCAAAACAACAATTAAACCATGTATACTTTATCAAAGTAATAATTTTCACCTTTATGAAGTACTAAAAACTCTTCACTGAATAAAAGATCATTACTTACCCTTTTGAAACCAAAAGATTACCACAAAACCCATATAAAGATCACATAACATATAAAGGTATCTTGGGAGATAAACATACTTAAATGGAATAACCATACGGTCGACTTCCACACAAAACACTTAATGGAATAGCCATACGACCGACTTCCATACCCAATGCATTGGAGGTTATAACGTAACCACCCATCTTGGTCTTCACGACGCCACCTGTCATATGGTTTATCACGTAACCACCCATCAAATGTCCAAGTACCATTATAAAATCATAAGTCATAAAACAAATATAAGGGAAAGAAAATATTTCCACACTTTGATCACAATATATCACATAAATATACTGACATAACAAATCCATTATAAAAACCATTTTCAATACCAAAATACATAAAATATTATATGGTATTTATTTCATTTTAAAAACATTACAGCTTGTTGAGGAAGCCAAAGACCAAATAATAATT
Source organism: Viscum album (assembly GCA_963277665.1). NCBI lineage: Eukaryota > Viridiplantae > Streptophyta > Magnoliopsida > Santalales > Viscaceae > Viscum > Viscum album. Next base: position 1,885,203,885 of record OY728136.1, read on the forward strand.
GCGGCGGCGGAAAAGGCCGTTGTCACCGCATATGTTAAAAGAAACATTCCTTTTCGTTGTTTTGTACAACGCTTCATAGAAAAAGATTCCTTTTGTATAAAATTAAAATTAAATGGGGTTTATACACCATATAAAAGAAAGTTGTGAATAAAATGAAATATGCCTCAATGAAATGAGATTGAGACGACATCCCTTACCTCAGGTCCGACTTGACTCGATCGTTCTTTAACGTCCTGAATAGTAAACTTGAGTTAATTTCGACTTTCATAAGAACCTTTTTCAAGTTCATTATTACTTTTATATCACTTATTTCCATGTTATAAAAATTATGTAATCATTTAAGTTAATAATTATTGTTTTGTCGATATTTGGTTCTTAAGTCGAAAGTGGAATTCTTACAATTACATGTTGTTCGTGTGGTTAAAGGATCATTATATCCAGAATGATATTCATGATTTGGATATCATATATATCATATATATAAAACAAATATATGTATTTATAATATTACATAATCATTAAGAGGTAAGAAATGGAATGCACTGTTCATGGAGATGGTAAGCCGTACGTACGCATTAACGCTACTTTCATTTCTATGTCCTATTAATGGAATTAAAACTAAATGAGAGGCATGTATATTTTAATTCCAGAATTATATTCATCATTTATATGTATCATAAATCATATATAATAACTTTAAATCCATCCTTTATACGTCCCACATATGGAATTAATGAATCAAATCACTTTGAGAGGGCGATAGTCCGCACTTCCCAAAATGAAGATATCGCGTATACCCATAATGGAAGCCATAAATGTGTGCCATAAATGAAAAACACAGAAACTTAAGGAATACATAAACATATTATATATCATATATAAATATAGTTCCATCTTAATGGCCACCTTTTATGGTGTTGGAAGAATATTGAACAATCATCATTTCGTGAGGCATAAATTTTCCATCCACAGAAAGAGAATGTTCTTTAACCATTAGATGTAGGTGTGTGTAAGTGTAGATCAAATTCTTCTTATAACAACATCCAAGAATATTTAAGATACTGGAGTTGTTAAAAAATAAATGAATAAAAAGTGATTAGGGGGTTGGAGAAGCAAAATAAAACAAAATAAAACAAGAGAAAACACTACCTTTAAATCGGGTAACGCTTTTTGATTTGAGCTCAAAGGCATCCTTGGGAAGACTTCTTCCCAATGTGAGGATTCAAGGAGTAGGAGAGGCATGTGGAGAGACCAAATCGGCAGGGGTTGGCCGAGACAAAGTCTTTGGAAGTGTGGGTAAGGTGGTATAGGTGGGGGCCTTTTATAAGAGGAGATGAGGGGCACTCTTGGAAAGTAAAGAAATGTTACTTTATTTTAAAATGATTTTCGGATTTAAAAGGTCCCACATTGCTATAATTCGAGTAAAAGGTGATAAATACAAAAATCATGTGGGACCTTTTAAATCCGAAAATCAATTAAGATTTAAAAAGTCCCACATTGATATAATTTGAGTATAAGAGGAGATGAGGGGAACTCTTGTATAACCCCTTTTAATAATTGTTTTCGTAGAACATCTCATTATTGTACATTTTAATTTTAACTTTAAATAAAAGTCATTAATGACATTATCTTACCCAAGTGGCTCCATAGGGTCCCCCAAATCGACCCATGGGTTGATTTTCTAGGCCATGACACATCCAATAAGGGTAGGACATGTGTCTAGGTCATTTCATATTATTAAAACATTATTTTTACCTTAAACTACACTAATTACTTCTAATCGCGATTAAAAACCTAGAAGTTACTATTCACCAAAAAATTATTGTAATCCCATTGAACCACATTTATATCTTAATGAAAATCATGTATGTCAGATTTTTGAAATTCAAAACACAGAGGTGGTAAAATTTCATTTAAACGGAAAATCAGTTTTTATAAGTACCACTTAGTGGTTTCACTATTCATCAAAAATTGATGTTTTTCAGAAAAATACCGAAACATCACCCTAAGATATATTTGATATTCCGAATTCAAAAATGAATTCCATTTCAAAAAATTCAAAACATATAAGTTGCATTAATTAATTTAATAATTAATTCCCGATGTTAGAGAAAATAGCGTGTTTTTATGAAACAATAAGTATCAAAAGATTGACACTAGTTTAAGTCCAATTTCAAAGTAAAATTGATTCCAATGACCACTATTGGATTAAATGGTAACAATATATTCTAATTTCACTTTAAAACCAATTCAAATGATAATCTAATCCTATAAATAAATTATATTAAAAAGATGTTTTGAATTAAAATACAACATTTTTCACTATTCATTTAAAAATGAACTTTATCGGAAAAATACCAAAAATTTATACAAAGTAAATTGTGATGTCCTGATTCTAAAAAAAAGTTATATTTGGTCAAATAGAATGTATAAGAGTGATCAAAACTATATTTAATGACGGTTCTCCATCAAAAGACGATAAGTGAGCCTTTAGTGAAAATTATGGTATAAATGCCTAAAATTGAATTTTTTCCGTATTTTAAGCCATTATCTTTTATTGGATAAATGTAAAAACATTTAAAAACATATATAATCATATTTTATTTATTTCTATCCATTTTCTCCAATACAACGGCTACGTGTTAACTATCATTTAAAACAATTTTATTATATTACTAGTGTCCAGTGTAAGATTTCAAAGAAACTCATCGTTGCGTATCGAGTACGCTGTCGAACATAGAAACCCTTTTAAAGTAAAATTAATATTTAATTCGTAAATATTAATAAATATGAAAATGCATTATTCCTTATTCACCTCGGATGTTAAAGTAGATCAACATCAACATTCTAATTTATAATTTCTAAAATTATATTAAATTCCCACCATTGAATCTGAAATCCTCATATTAGAATACTAGATGATTTTAACACATGATTCTGGAATTGGAGAACATAGGTTTCCAGAAATATTAGTGATAAATGTATGTTCTCTAGAATAAACATAACTCTATATAAAATATTCCACGAGTTACGAGATATAAATTCACATGGGAGGTATGTTACTATGGTTGTAAGTTGGTTGTATAGTTTAAAAATATGACTAAATGTATGTGATGATAATAAGTGTAATTCATAGAATATGTATGAATAAAATAAACTATAGACGAGTTAATGAATTTTTATTATGGATTTTCTATGTGGTATTTTCATTGTAATATATTTTACTTCAAATTATTAAAATTTATATGTATGGTAAGGAGATAATTATAGATGAGATATTTTAAAATTATTATAATCAATTATTCATTATAATTATTTCTTTCAACTATTTTTACAAAATCATGATAAAAATAAAATTATGAAATTATTATAATGTTTTGGGATTTTTTAAAAAATGGACTAACATTATTATTAAACTGATATCAATAGTATTATACACAAACATATTATGTCCATACTTTTAATTTAGTGTATTAATTTTTTTCATATAGAATAGAAGAGAGTCAGGCTATATAAGATAAAATTGTTTTTAAGAAATCTATATAAGAGTAAAATTAATTTTTATCCAACTATATATGATTATATAAGAGTTTCCAATATGTGTGATAGTTTTTTTCTTGAACATAGTTATGATATAAAAAATTATAAAATGATTGGTGCTTTTATAAAATAATAGTTTTAGTATTAGAATAAACTTATATGGAGAGTAATGAAGAAAAATTCACAATATTAAACATGACTTCCAGGATTCTACATAGGATTAATTAAATGATATGTGTGATAAAATGGATGATGTTTAAAATTATGTTATACTTATAAGGGTCTGTGTAAAAACAATTCAGAACTATGTAAGAGAAATTGGGTGATTTTTATCATTTAAATGAGTTCTCAATAGGCCAAATAAGATTCTAAAAATTATAATAAATATTATATAGCTATTGATATTATAATTGATGAGATATTATTGTTGTGACTTTGAGAAAATATAATGTACACATTGAAATCATACAATTTTAGGGGACAATATTAATACTCCATTTAAGAATTTCTTAAATTTTTTTGACACTAACATAAAAAATATCAATGTGGGAACTAATCCTTGAGTGAGTGGATGAGAATATAATGTTTTTGAAATCTATTCTCATTCTATACTTAGTGATGTTTGAATTCGATTTTCACTACCGACATTCAGATATCAAAGTGATTGTTGAATGTAAATTAAATGATACTATGAAGAAAATAAATATTATGAATCTAATAAATATTAAAATAATATATTGGACTAAATTTTCTAGATTTTTTAATCATACTACTATTTTTATTTATTTATTATATTTCATTGTGTTGAGTATGTTCTATATTCAGGGTGTGATATAGAAATCCATTACTGGAGAAGAAAATACCATAATTATTCTATGTGTTATTGAAATGTATTTTATTTAGTAATATTAAATCTTTTTAGTTTTCTTGTATTCTGTTATGATGAGAAATTATGGTTACTTGATTAGATATTTTGAAATGGTGATGGATAATATTCCTCAATTAATCATAATTCATTTTATTCTATCAAAATGGTTAAATAAAATATTATAATTCAATAGATATATTGTATATTGTTGATATAATTATAGGGAATGGATTGGAAATCAAAGAACATGTTTAATAATGTTATCATCAAACATTTTTCCAAATTAAAGAAAAACCCGAGAGAAAATATTCCAAATTAGGTGATGTCTTCCACTATTAAACATAGAATGAAACAAGGATTCATGAATATATCATGTAAATGTATTAACTTTTTTAAAAAGTTTTATTGTGAGATTTTATGAGGTGACTAATTTTAATCCATTTTATTAAATGATTTTTTTATATGGATATATAATTATTTTAAAAAATAAAGGGACACATAACATAGAAATATTACTTATATAGTTCGTTGTCACGACTCGTCCTCGAGGTCCATGTCGTGACTACCCCAAACTCGCCTTCAATAGGCCAGGGGCTGGCGACTAACACCAAAGGCATAAATCCTGATAACTGGGAAGACATTTCCTTTATAAAAGTAAACAATACTCCACAGAGTACAAGCGGAAGTAAAAAACTAGGTACTAAAGAAAGTGCTGAAAAGTAAATGGGTCAGGATACAAACACAACTAAAAAGTACAACTAAAACTGAATGAAAGTACTACAGAAAAGAAAACATCTGGAATAATAGAAGTATCTCCTAGGTCATCCTCCTCGAATCCTACCAGAAGGGTAGGTACAGATAGCGCAACTCCTGGATCGTCCACCATAGATCCTACCTGAAGGGTAGGTACAGATAGCCTCTTTAACCCTCTCGCCTGTCAACCTCCTCCAAGTGTCGTCTCGTCGTGAAGTCCACCTTCGGATACTGACTCGTCTTGAGGTCCACCTCCGGGTACCTTCCAATCCTCGAACACTCGGCCTCTTTCAACGCTTCCTGTCATCTGCGACAAACACAATGAGGTGCGGGAATAGCCCATGCAAGGGTGAGTATATGATACTTAGTAGGGACCCCGAGACCTTCAAGGTATCACTAAATCCAACAAGGATAACCACAAAGAATAAATCTCAACAGATAACCCTTACTTAGGAATAATCCCATACTTATACCTTAGTTATCAAGTAACTCATCTCAATCATTAGGAAACCCAATGGTTATGAAATCAATTGATAACCACTACCTAGGTATATTCCCATACATATACCTAAGTTATCAAGTGACCCATCTCATTCATGAAGTAAACACAAAGGTCATCGACTCAGCTCAAACCAGGATTTTTATTATTGAAAATGTAACTACTGAAGAGCCCCGTCTCTGAAGAGTATAATGATCTTGTCATGACTCCGAGATACTTCTCAATAACCTAAGACTGCTGAGGTACTCCTCTTGTCGAGTACCGTGGGTCAGCCACCCAAACACAGTAGTGCTACCCATCGGGGTGTGCCATACAAACACAGAAGTGCATCCCCCCTAATAGCCTGCAGAGGTACTCTCTAGTTGAGTACTGCGGGTCTGCACCCAAACATAGTAGATCTCCGTCCACCATGGGTCTTCACTCAAACAAAGTAGTGCTCCATCCACTGCGCTAGTCAACTCACTCCAAGTCGAGTTGGTCAAGCAGTCGTCAGGTCTCAACTGGCTACACTGTCTCCGTACTCCATACGCTCGTCTCCGGGAGGATCTGCTCCATGAGCTACTGGTCGATAATCCACGTATCTCAAAGTCCCATGAAGAATTATCTCAAGTACCTCCTCGTCATAGGGGTCTCAACGCAATAGACGGTGCATCAATCGGACGTCCGGTCTGTGAGTTATTAGCCTTTTCGTCCCAGGGGCCAGGTTGGTTTCGTGTGCGAACCAACCAGGATGTATTTCAACTGTACCCCTAACATTCATAGGGTATACTCAAAAGGACTGTTTCTCAATGTGATCACCAACGCTGCCGACGGTTCGTCAAACGGACGTCCGGTCTGAAAGTTATCAGCTTTTCCAGTCCAGGGGCCCGGTTGGATTTCGGGTTCAATCCAACCTGGCCACTATTCAACTGCGTCCAAACCTCAAGTAAAGTATGCAAAAATTTCTGTCTCAACAAGAGGAATAAAACAATGTCGACGACACATCAATCAGACGTCCAGAGCTTGAGATATAAGCGTTTCTCCTCCGAGGGCCCGGTTGGTTTTGTGATCGAACCAACCCGGCCGTACCCAATGTTCTGCAAAACCCTGAGTGTAATATACCGAAAGGACCATCTCGATCCAAGGATATCATCACAACTGACGATGCATCTAGTGGAGTTCTGTAGCCCAAGTTATGGGAAAAAGAACGAAAACAGTCTGAAAATGGGGGTCTTGGGCCAGGACCGACTCGGCCCGAGGCCCCCTGGGTTGGCCTGAGCCGGGTCAACCAGAACCGGTCCCAACCCGACCCCGTCGGTGCACGCATGTAGTCTGCACGGCCTGCTCGGCCGGTGCCGAGCCGAGCGGACAGGGGGGGGGGGGGCGCTGCCCCCCTGATTGACATACGCATCCCCCACGTGGGGGGGGGGGGGAGCTCCTGCTTCCAGCCGAGGGTTACGAACTGTAACAGCCCGAGATTTTATGAAAAATATTATTTTTTATTTCACTAATGTCTTGTGTTGTACGCTACACCAAAAGGAGCTTGCACAACACGCATCCTTGACTTGCCTTGCATTACACGCAATCGCAACCTTCCTCGATAGCGTGTGTGGTGCGTAATACTGAGTTTCACGAAACAATGATATGCTATTAAAATATTATTAAAACTAGCCGTTATGAATAGTAATAACCACTTTTTAAAATTCTGTAAATCTTATTTTTCAAAATGAACTTCATTCTTGGATTCGGAGTATCGAATTTAGCCTAAGGTGAAATTTTGGTACTTTTCAGATAACTTTCACATTCTGATGAATAGTGAAAATTACTAAATTATAATTAAAAACAACTTTTTTAATCGAAATAATTAATAGTGATAAATTATTAATTTGAGTGGTTTTAAAGTATATTTAGAATATATTTTTACAATTTAATACAATGTTGGTCATTGGTTGTAATTTCACATTTAAACCAGACATAATCAAGTGTCAATCTTTTGATATATATTGTTTCCTAAAAACACGCTATTTATTTTAACAGCGGGATTTAATTATAAAATTAATTAATGAAACTTCTATGTTATGAATTTGGTAAAATAGATTTCATTTTTGAATTCGGAATATGAAATATAGCTTAGGATGAAATTTTGGCATTGTTCTGAAAAACATCAATTTTTGATGAATAGTGAAACTACTAAGTGGTAGGTTAAAAAACTGAATTTTGCATAAAACTTAATTTTACCGCTTCTGTGAATAGAATTTTGAAAATCCGACAGACACGGTTAATATCAGGGACTAAAATGTGGTTCAATGGGATGAAAATAATTTTTGGTGAATAGTAACTTTTTACTTTTTTTTACCGCGGTTAATAGTAAATAGGGTAACTAAGGGTAAATATGATATTAATATTACCCTAACACATGTCCTAATTCTATTGGACAAGTGTAATTCGACCAAAAACAAACTTAGGAATAAAATATGACCATTTAGGCCCACTTGGATTAGATTAGGACATTTATTATTAATTTATTTAAAGAAGGGTTAAAAGAGTTAAAATCAAAGTTTATTTACTAAAACATTTTTAATATGGGGTTATACATAAGATGAATTCGATTGTAAATATTCATTAGAAAGCTAAAAAGATTTCCTACATGATTGTTTTTTATTTGTCATTTTTATACATCAAATAATTTAATTTATTTATGACACAAAGATGATGAAGTAATTATCTTGTTAACGAAATATTGACATAATTGATGTTATAAACACCAAAATAAATGTAATTTGAGACTTTTTATGAATTCCACTAATTTTATAGGATACTATGATATATTAATGTTGATTTAATCAACTTGGTTCGAACATTTAATTCTGTTATTACTTTCAAAAAAATCATATATCAAATAGTATCAAAATTGACACAAAATAGTTTTTAAATCAAATATTATATTATTAATTGTTATTTTATTCCTAAAAATCTAAGGTTCGGCCAAATGACTTAGATAAGGATATATATATTAATAATAAACAATTTGGGGTTCGTTTGGCATGTTATAGTAAGTGTATTAACCATATAGTGAAAGAAAACAAAAAGACATGGTAAAAGTTAAATTATTTTACTTAGAGTTAAATCTAATTGATAAGGTTAAAATAATATGCTAAACTTGTCTAAATTCTATTGGTTGATAGGATTTCGACCCATCCCCACTTTAGCTTCGAAATAAGACCCTTTGAAACCATTATAAACCGATTTTGACTTTAATATAAAATAATATTTTGAGATATTCCTAAGGTGCCCCTCTCCTCCCCTATAAAAGGACACCTCCTCCCCCTCCTCCTCACACCAATTTGAGCACTCATGCTCGGCCAACCCCTGCCAAAATCCCTTCTCCACTTCCCCAGAAACATCCTAGTGGTTCTGGTCTTCCTCAAAGACCAATTCTAGTGCCCTAAGAGGAGGTCTCAAAGAGGCCCTTCAAAGAAGAGGTAATTACCGTTACCAATTCTTTCATCTTTATTTCTTCTTCCACTTCTTCTTCTTAAGTTGTTTCATTATGAAGTAATAAAATCAGTATCACTCATATACTGATATGTTATTATAAGTATGAAACAACCCTATTTCACCATCTATCCATCCTAAAGAAAAAGAAATCATCGCGCGTGCGTATGTACGGAATACCGTCTCCACGCCGCGGTGTAATCTATTTTCCACCACCACCTTACATGGATGGGTATAATGGTGTAAAGAATAACTATACATAGTTATTACAACATCATATTGATTCTGATATATTTTATAATCCACTCCAATTCAATTCAATATTTATAGAAATGATATCATCGCTCGTGCGTACGTACGGACTACCGTCTCCACGACGCGATGAGATTCATTCTCCATGTTAACCATTTAAGAATGATTATAATGTATATATAAGAAATAATAATGAAATATATGACATTATAAAGCTACTGGATTTATGTATATATATACATATGTATGTCATCTACTTACTTCCATTTGAAGACAATAAGGAAAGAAAAACAGCGTTCATGCGTACGTACGGACTACCGTCTCCATGAACGGTGTTTTTCATTTTATTTATCTATCTAATATATATATATATACTGAATATATATGATATATAAATCATATTTTATATTCTGGAAGTAAGTAAATCAAGATATAAGTAATAATGATGTCAAGAACAACAAGTCAAAACACCTACGATAAATGACACGATTTTACCCAAAACGCTTCTTTAACATGGAATTTACAAAAGAACGGGTAATATAATGTCATAAGTGAACCATATATGATATCATAACAATGAATATGATTCTGTAATAAGTCAATGACATTATTTAAATCATTATACAGGAGGTTCGGACACATACGAAGCAAATTGGACCTAAGGTAAGGGAAATATCACAATCTCATTTTTATCCGAGATTGTTTATTCGTAAGTATTTACTGGGGTGTATTTTATCATCCACATCCATGTTTCATCAATATGTAATATTATTTTCATCCACCTACAATTGTTTAAATCCATTTTTACCCTTCGGTGAGTTTTTAGTAAAAGAAATAAAAGGAATCTTTTGTCGTTTTTTCGTACGAGGTACTTTTTGACTTTTCTGACAAAAGTACGAAGAATGTTTTTTTTAACTTATACAGCATGAATGGATTTTTAAAACATTATTTCCAAGAAGCTTCCTTTACAAGTTTTTTCATGTTTATTTTTAATCAACTTCTTTTAGTTTATAATTGTATGACATGTTAAGAAAAGAAAAGTGTTTTTGAAGAAGAAAGGATATTTTCCTCAAGAATGAAGTTCAAGTATTTTATCAAAATTATTTTCCATCTAAGATAATAAAAGGGTTCTGTTTTTATCCCTATTATTACATGGATTTGATTATGTTTTGATGGAAACATTTTTATGAATTCCTTTATCTTATATGAATTGTTTTATGATGTCATGTTGTTTAAGAATCCCATTTTTTTTACATGGGTTATGCTATGATGTATGTTTTATGATTATGTGGAACACATAAGAAAGGATTCATTATAAGATGGGTGGGACCTATATATCCCTCCAATGCATTGGGTAAATATTTTATATCTCATGAGATAGAAATGGCTGAAATGGTAGGTTATACCGGTTCAGTGAAACAGGACTGAAACGAGGGTTACTCGATTCAGAAAGGGACTTTGTCCACTAAGATAGTCTTGGCATTGAGTCTTGACTAACAAAAATGATTATCTATGATTATGTGTGTATGCCACAAAGTTTCATGTTTTAAGTTATGATTATTGGGATTACATTTCACTTCTATGATTTATCCCATGTTATGATATTATGAGCTTTTTTGCAGGTTAAGATTTCCAAAAGCTATGTTCTTATATATATGATGTGATTGATATTTCTTTTGTTTACCCTTAATGAGCATTTGAGCTCACCCTTTTATGTTTTCTTTTCCCCAGGATATAAAGAAAGGTTTTAGGTAAAAAAAAGGGATGACCATTATGGGAGATATTGAAGAACTTTCACAACGATTAGAAGATTACGTTCCGAGTTTCCAAAGACACTAAACTATTACGATCCTTTAGTGTGTGTTTTTGTTATGTACTAAGTATTCCTCAAAAGTAATGTAATGTCAATGTACGATAAGCTTCGGGTCTCTACAATTGGTATCAGAGGAAAGGTTTAGTCAACCATTGGAAACTAGGATGCGAAAACGTTAGTAAGATCCCTAGAGATATTTCTAACGTATGTCTAGGGATGTCCCTAAGGATAAGTATACGTATAAGATATAGTCCTAGAACTACGGTAACGATCATAGAATTTAACCTAAGATATTAGATATTGAGGATACTCCCCCTTTATTATGTTGTTTTCCCTAGCATGATTTTTTCCTCTCACACTATTCTTTTTGGGTTTTAGAAAATGGATGGAAACAAGGTGATTCATGATAATGGAGGATATGCTGGACAATGGAATGATATTTTTTATGAGCAACCAAATGAAATGGGATTTGGAAGTCCAAACATCATTATTATGCCGAATCAGCAATCTCATAATATAATTAATAAAGTAAAATTTGGTAAGTTTCCTGACTCGGCTAATAAGAGAAAGATGGAGTTTCATGATGATCATAGAGGAAAGAAAGTTCAATTTCCCCTATGTAAATCATGTGGGAAGAGGCATCAAGGAGAATGTTTCAAAGGAACTGGAAGATGCTTTGGGTGTGGAAAAGAAGGACACAAAGAAAGTAAATGCAAAGGAAAAGGTTCAGTTAACAACATGGATGATAATAATGGTATTGCTACGACATCAACAATGGTTAAATGTTTTAAATGTGGAATGTGCGGGCATTATGCAAACCAATGCCCTAAGGGAAAGTCTCATGAAGATAATCAGTATGGTCGTATGGGAAGTATTTATGTTGATGATGATGGAGAAACTACAAATGATATCTGAGATGAAAGAAATTTTGAAGCTCGGTCAATGGTCTAAGAATGTAGTGGAATGATTACATGTTTATCATGTGTAATGTTGTATAAGTAATCTCGTGGAATAAGGAGACATCTAAGGATTGTTACACTATTGTCTTTCCTTAAGTTTTGATAGTGTATGATGAATGGTACCAGTAACCATGAATTGTTATTTTGGAAAGTAGATTATAAGTGCATAATTAAAGGATAAGAAGATAATGAGATGTTTGATTATATTCATGAGCTCATGATTGATATAAGGACTAAGTGATATCATGGTTTGAGTATATAGAATTTTGAGGATTTTGGTATATGGAAGGTGTTATGTTTTAACTGCATTCATGTTTTCACTAAGGTATTCAAGAGAATACATGATTAAGGACTTTGAATGTTTGGAATGTGACCAACAAGACATATCTTATGGGGATCAACGATGGTATTAAATCTCTGGTAATCATTTTCACTATGTTATGAGAGTGGACTGCAGTATTATGGATAAGCCTAAAGATTAGAATGGATTATGTTGGACATAAGTTAGTATTGTTTAAGGATAGAAGTTTTTTCGATATTATTGATGGGATGTTATAGTAATATAGTTTTATAAAAAGGACAACCTGCAGGACGGGCGACAGCCCATCGCTTCGGACAAGGCTGTAGGAATCGAACCCACAACCGAAGTGCGACTGGCCTTTATCGCCTACCACTGACCTACAAGAAGTCCCTGTTTAGTGGAAACTAGTTTTATTATATTAAGCAGTATGATATATGAAGTATAAGTCCATTTTAGGAAACATATATGATTAATCTCACTATAGATCGATTTATGCTAACCTTTTGTTTGAGACAGATGGAATGACCCGTCATTCTATCACATGATCTGCTAACACTTCACGAATAACAAATTCAACTTCATTTATTTAAGAGATGAAGTGGAAATTGTTCAAGGCACGAACAACAGTGAGATTGTACCAAAATAAAGTAAGTATTTATTCTAATTCAAATTTTCAACTTTAGGGGAAATGATCTTGAAAACCAAAAATGTTGTCCTAGTGATCTTATACCTGATGAATCAGATGGTACCTTATATCGTCACAAATTTATGGATTTGTGATTACTGGCATTTCCATAGCCATGTTCTCTACCACTCTCCATCAGAACATGATGGTTAGATTTCTCTTCCATATCCATATTTTCACCTATGTGGAAACCCAGTGATTAGTTTATTTGGGTAATCGTTACATTTCATACTTTAGTTATTAAAGCCAAGTTTTGGTATTCCTTTTTACGATGTGGGTTTCTATTAAAGAAACTTTCGAATAGTAAACCATTTATAACCCCGACGAATTTCGAGGGCGAAATTCATTTTAAGGGGGGTAGAATGTAACAGCCCGAGATTTTATGAAAAATATTATTTTTTGTTTCACTAATGTCTTGTGTTGTACGCTACACCAAAAGGAGCTTGCACAACACGCATCCTTGACTTGCCTTGCATTACACGCAATCGCAACCTTCCTCGATAGCGTGTGTGGTGCGTAATACTGAGTTTCACGAAACAATGATATGCTATTAAAATATTATTAAAACTAGCCGTTATGAATAGTAATAACCACTTTTTAAAATTCTGTAAATCTTATTTTTCAAAATGAACTTCATTCTTGGATTCGGAGTATCGAATTTAGCCTAAGGTGAAATTTTGGTACTTTTCGGATAACTTTCACATTCTGATGAATAGTGAAAATTACTAAATTATAATTAAAAAAAACTTTTTTAATCGAAATAATTAATAGTGATAAATTATTAATTTGAGTGGTTTTAAAGTATATTTAGAATATATTTTTACAATTTAATACAATGTTGGTCATTGGTTGTAATTTCACATTTAAACCAGACATAATCAAGTGTCAATCTTTTGATATATATTGTTTCCTAAAAACACGCTATTTATTTTAACAGCGGGAATTAATTATAAAATTAATTAATGAAACTTCTATGTTATGAATTTGGTAAAATAGATTTCATTTTTGAATTCGGAATATGAAATATAGCTTAGGATGAAATTTTGGCATTGTTCTGAAAAACATCAATTTTTGATGAATAGTGAAACTACTAAGTGGTAGGTTAAAAAACTGAATTTTGCATAAAACTTAATTTTACTGCTTCTGTGAATAGAATTTTGAAAATCCGACAGACACGGTTAATATCAAGGACTAAAATGTGGTTCAATGGGATGAAAATAATTTTTGGTGAATAGTAACTTTTTACTTTTTTTTACCGCGGTTAATAGTAAATAGTGTAACTAAGGGTAAATATGATATTAATATTACCCTAACACATGTCCTAATTCTAATGGACAAGTGTAATTCGACCAAAAACAAACTTAGGAATAAAATATGACCATTTAGGCCCACTTGGATTAGATTAGGACATTTATTATTAATTTATTTAAAGAAGGGTTAAAAGAGTTAAAATCAAAGTTTATTTACTAAAACATTTTTAATATGGGGTTATACATAAGATACATTCGATTGTAAATATTCATTAGAAAGATAAAAAAATTTCCTAAATGATTGTATTTTATTTGTAATTTTTATACATCAAATAATTTAATTTATTTATGACACAAATATGATGCAGTAATTATCTTGTTAACGAAATATTGACATAATTGATGTTATAAACACCAAAATAAATGTAATTTTAGACTTTTTATGAATTCCACTAATTTTCTAGGATACTATGATATATTAATGTTTATTTAATCAACTTGGTTCGAACATTTAATTCTGTTATGACTTTCACAAAAATCATATATCAAATAGTGTCAAAATTGACACAAAATAGTTTTTAAATCAAATATTATATTATTAATTGTTATTTTATTCCTAAAAATCTAAGGTTCGGCCAAATGACTTAGATAAGGATATATATATTAATAATAAACAATTTGGGGTTCGTTTGGCATGTTATAGTAAGTGTATTAACCATATAGTGAAAGAAAACAAAAAGACATGGTAAAAGTTAAATTATTTAACTTAGAGTTAAATCTAATTGATAAGGTTAAAATAATATCCTAAACTTGTCTAAATTCTATTGGTTGATAGGATTTAGACCCATACCCACTTTAGCTTATAAATAAGACCCTTTGGAACCATTATAAACCGATTTTGACTTTAATATAAAATAATATTTTGAGATATTCCTAAGGTGCCCCTCTCCTCCCCTATAAAAGGACACCTCCTCCCCCTCCTCCTCACACCAATTTGAGCACTCAAGCTCGGCCAACCCCTGCCAAAATCTCTTCTCCACTTCCCCAGCAACATCCTAGTGGTTCTGGTCTTCCTCAAAGACCAATTCTAGTGCCCTAAGAGGAGGTCTCAAAGAGGCCCTTCAAAGAAGAGGTAATTACCGTTACCAATTCTTTCATCTTTATTTCTTCTTCCACTTCTTCTTCTTAGGTTGTTTCATTATGAAGTAATAACATCAGTATCACTCATATACTGATATGTTATTATAAGTATTAAACAACCCTATTTCACCATCTATCCATCCGACGGAAAAAGAAATCACCGCGCGTGCGTACGTACGGAATACCGTCTCCACGCCGTGGTGTAATCTATTTTCCACCACCACCTTACATGGATGGGTATAATGGTGTAAAGAATAACTATACATAGTTATTACAACATCATATTGATTCTGATATATTTTATAATCCACTCCAATTCAATTCAATATTTATAGAAATGATATCATCGCTTGTGCGTACGTACGGACTACCGTCTCCACGACGCGATGAGATTCATTCTCCATGTTAACCATTTAAGAATGATTATAATGTATATATAAGAAATAATAATGAAATATATGACATTATAAAGCTACTGGATTTATGTATATATATACATATGTATGTCATCTACTTACTTCCATTTCAAGACAATAAGGAAAGAAAAACAGCGTTCATGCGTACGTACGGACTACCGTCTCCATGAACGGTGTTTTTCATTTTATTTATCTATCTATTATATATATATATATATACTGAATATATATGATATATAAATCATATTTTATATTCTGGAAGTAAGTAAATCAAGATATAAGTAATAATGATGTCAAGAACAACAAGTCAAAACACCTACGATAAATGAAACAATTTTACCCAAAACGCTTCTTTAACATGGAATTTACAAAAGAACGGGTAATATAATGTCATAAATGAACCATATATGATATCATAACAATGAATATGATTCTTTAATAAGTCAATGACATTATTTAAATCATTATACAGGAGGTTCGGACACATACGAAGCAAATTGGACCTAAGGTAAGGGAAATATCACAATCTCATTTTTATCCGAGATTGTTTATTCGTAAGTATTTACTGGGGTGTATTTTATCATCCACATCCATGTTTCATCAATATGTAATATTATTTTCATCCACCTACAATTGTTTAAATCCATTTTTACCCTTCGGTGAGTTTTTAGTAAAAGAAATAAAAGGAATCTTTTGTCGTTTTTTCGTACGAGGTACTTTTTGACTTTTCCGACAAAAGTACGAAGAATGTTTATTTTAACTTATACAGCATGAATGGATTTTTAAAACATTATTTCCAAGAAGCTTCCTTTACAAGTTTTTTCAAGTTTATTTTTAATCAACTTCTTTTAGTTTATAATTGTATGACATGTTAAGAAAAGAAAAGTGTTTTTGAAGAAGAAAGCATATTTTCCTCAAGAATGAAGTTCAAGTATTTTATCAAAATTATTTTCCATCTAAGATAATAAAAGGGTTCTGTTTTTATCCCTATTATTACATGGATTTGATTATGTTTTGATGGAAACATTTTTATGAATTCCTTTATCTTATATGAATTGTTTTATGATGTCATGTTGTTTAAGAATCCCATTTTTATTACATGGGTTATGCTATGATGTATGTTTTATGATTATGTGGCACACATAAGAAAGGATTCATTATAAGATGGGTGGGACCTATATCTCCCTCCAATGCATTGGGTAATGATTTTATATCTCATGAGATAGACATGGCTGAAATGGTAGGTTATACCGGTTCAATGAAACAGGACTGAAACGAGGGTTACTCGATTCAGAAAGGGACTTTGTCCACTAAGATAGTCTTGGCATTGAGTCTTGACTAACAAAAATGATTATCTATGATTATGTGTGTATGCCACAAAGTTTCATGTTTTAAGTTATGATTATTGGGATTACATTTCACTTCTATGATTTATCCCATGTTATGATATTATGAGCTTTTTTACAGGTTAAGATTTCCAAAAGCTATGTTCTTATATATATGATGTGATTGATATTTCTTTTGTTTACCCTTACTGAGCATTTGAGCTCACCCTTTTATGTTTTCTTTTCCCCAGGATATAAAGAAAGGTTTTAGGTAAAAAAAAAGGGATGACCATTATGGGAGATATTGAAGAACATTCACAACGATTAGAAGATTACGTTCCGAGTTTCCAAAGACACTAAACTATTACGATCCTTTAGTGTGTGTTTTTGTTATGTACTAAGTATTCCGCAAAAGTAATGTAATGTCAATGTACGATAAGCTTCGGGTCTCTACACGAACCCCTGGTCTCCCCCTAAAATGGCCGGCCCACTCCGGTCGGCCGGTTCCTGCCTCCACGGGACCGGGGCGGTCCTGCCCTCCTACTCCTGCAGCCGAAGGTTCCGGCCGCCATTCCATGCACCACCACGGCCATAGGCCGCGGTCTTGTTCGATCGGCATCGCGCCCCTCCACTACGGCCCCACTCCGGCCACGGCCTCTGCGAGGTTTTCTGGCGTGGCATGATGGCATCATGGCTTTGTTCGAATTCAACGACGTGGCCCAACGACACCGCGCTTCTTCGCCCATCCATCATTATTTCCACGCGGTGCAACTGCACCCTGCTGCTTTTACTCGTGTCGCAACCAATCCAAACAACCAAGGGGGGGAGGAGGGTCGGCCATTTTCGTGCGGTACGAACCCCTCCTGTTATTGCAATATCAGGCGGCCCAATTGAAAATGTATAACAACAACGAAAGTAGTCACGAACACAAAACAAATAACCCCTAACTTGCAAAGACATCACATGTCGTCGAGCCGCGGAAAGAGGCAAGCGTCTCGATGATCGGACGTCGCAGAAGATCGGTGCCGATTCCGTTGATGTCGGAAGAAGAGTCACCGTCGATGGTGATGTTCCCCGGGGTGGTGTCTCCTCCCTTGATGCGGAGGAAGAAGAATAGAAGGCACGTCGTTGGTGACTTCACATTCCCCATCAGAGGCGTTGTTCATCGGAGGCGTTCTTCGTTGGAAGGAGGGAGCTCTTCTAAATTCTCAAAGAATTCCCCTCACAATATTTGCCCAAGCCAAAATTAAAATGTGCCTTCCCCCATTTTATCAACTTGTCATGCTATTTCAATTTAATTCAAACTCATGAATTATTCGAATGGTTGGAAAAATATTAAGTGGTGTGAGAGTAAGAAGGTGGAGGGGTTACTTAATTGAAGAAGAGTTACAAATAAATTCAAGGGGGTGATTAGGGGGGGTCAGGAGTTGAGGAGGAGGTTAGGATTTAGGGTCTCATGTTGTCCCCACCTCACCAAACCCTCCCATTTTTTAGGATTATAATCACCCTCAACAAAAAGAAAACCACCATAGGATTAAATATAAATTGATTTCAACAATTTTATTTATTCTAAACCAAATCCCCAATTAATAAAACTCATCCTTCTTCAAATGAAACTGGGGTAACGGTCCCCTTATGCAATTACCGGTGCTACGAGTTCCTCGGTCCCTTGGATTTCAATTCCGAGAATTGGTTCAAAAGTTAGAAAAACCCACTCGTTCATTCACTGAACTTACCCGAGCTAAACTTCGGAAATTGATTCCGGGAAAACCGGGCCTCGGAATCAGGTGATGTCAGAAACTGCGTTCTTGTAAAATTTCAAAGAAATTAAGAAAAAAAATTTCCTTGAAATTTCCAGGTCTTTACATTACTCCCACCTCTGGGCTTTCCGTCCTCGTAAAGCTTTAACACAAACTAGGGATACAAAAGTGGTATTGAGCATGCATTTGAGCATTCTGCTCCCATGTTCTCACCTGTAGGTTCCCGTGCTACCTACAAAAGGGCACAAGAGGAATCGATTTCCCTCGTAGGACCCGCTCTTTTCGATCCTCAACCTCTGCTCGAACCCCGCAAAACTCACCCCATCGCCAACGTCTAACTCCCCGTGGTCTACGATATGTGAAGGCTCGTGCTCGTATCTCCTCAGTTGAGATACATGGATGTCGTCGTGCACCTGGTGGAACTGATGTGGATGGGTCAAACAGTAAGCCACCTCGCCTACCCTACTGAGGACCTGAAAAAGTCCACTGATCCTTGTAGATAACTTGCCTCCTTGGCCACATCTCTGTAAACCTCGTCGATGTGAAACCCGTATAAGGGCGTGATCATCATCCTCAAACTCTATAGGTATCCAATTCCTGTTTAGAACTGAAACTCCAAACTCCTCCTGCCATGAGGGTAAAGTTGACCCACTCAAGATTGATCAGATGTACCATTCTGTGCATTAGTTTATCCTGTGCTTCTTGGGGTTTCCTTTTCGCCGACCCAGGAAAACCAATCCCGACGTCGTAGTTAAACCACAACCTTTTTCCTAATAACGTCAATTTGTGTATGAACTGTGATTGCCCAGTCCATATTCAAACCATCGTCGTAAGGCCTCGAAGCTGCCACCAAGAGATTCCAACCAAAACTCTTGCCTAGAGGGTCTGACCACACTGTCGGCGTAAGTGTGATTATTAATTCTTCTCCCAAGGTATCTCCATAAATGAGGGTCAAGTCTACGGATTACCGGAAACACTAGGTATGGGACTAGATTTGTGAAAGGAAGGAATGATTCATATCAACATCTGTTACTATGACAACTAGTAGTGGACACAGACTGCCCCTTTAATAATTTTAAAGCCATTGGGTCACACTCCTTGACCGCATGCAGCCGCACTCTTCACCTGCCCTCTAGCTCCCTGAGCCTGGTGGCGAAAACTAAGGTGGGTTGTTGTAGCTTGTTAAAATGTACACCACCTAATGCTGCTCTCCAAGCTCTGCCTCCACTTCTTCTTCTTCGCAGATACATATCTCCTTTAAGATTCCTCATATTGAAACATTTAACTCACCCGAGTCTCTAAGACTGGCGCAAGATTCCTGTTTCTTACTGCACTGTGCAGTCTTCATCTGCTCCTGGATGATCTGCACATTCTTTGCCTACGATCTGTAAGATATTATAAGATTTCTCCTTTTCCGAAAAGAGAAACGTGGGTCTCATCCATTGGATGAACCACACCCATTTCCAAATACAGTCAATCCTGACATGAATGATGCATTCATGCCATGGATGACGTCCTAAGACCTCGACGATACTACCAAGTGATCCAACCGTCACTCTCGCCTCTAAGGGTTGAGTCCCACTGTCGGCCTCAGTGTAAGGTCACTGGGTCTTCTCTAGTATAAATCTCGAAAGTGAGGGTCAAGTCAACAGTTTAAATCGAGACCTCTCATTATCAACCAAACAAAAGGACCTGAAAGCAAGTGTCACTAGGATAAGTGTCTTTTATTATTTCATCTCTTAGTACAATGACTCAAAACAACAACAACAACAACAACATGAGACTATATGTACTAAGAACAAAAAGGTATCTACTAGTTCTGCTCATGTCCACCTGCTTCCGAAGCTCTACTGCCTTGTCCACTACTTGGTTGTTGCTCAAGCACCCACCGCTGCTTCTGTCTTGGTGGTTCCTCCAACACCCACGGATCAACTGTGCGGGGAGTCGGATAGTCACGTGCCATGTGACCCTTCCTACCAAAAGAGTAACACTGTCCATTTCTGGCATTCCTGGATCAGACCCCACCCCGGGTGCCCCGCACCACCGATCCTATGTCATGCGGTCAACCACCTATAGGTATGGTCCTCCTGGACCTCTGCATCATCTGTCTACTTCCTACAGATGACTCGGATACTGATGGAAAATGAAGTGGTAAAGGTAGAAGCTCCTGAACACGCTTGGGGTGTAGAGACACTGGTATAAACTCCACCCTGAAGAAGGTCCCAAACTCTCCCAATGTGAAGGTCATCCCGTAGAAAAACTGGAACAAGTGGCTTTACTATCTCTCAGCTGCTGCCTGAAGGAGGCTGGAAGAAAAGATCACCATGAAGTCTGCTGACATCCCCACTAGCCTGAAGACTCTCACCACAGCCTCCAGCCAATCCTCAGCCGCCTGCGGGTCCGTCTCTCCCCGGAACCTGGGTGGCCTATGGCACTGGAACATGTGCAGCACGCTCAAGCAGCGTGCATCACCTACTGCTGGTGCTGGTGGCATCGGTGGCCCAACGTATGGTAGTACAGATGGTGCCTCCGCTAGTGCCTCAACTGTAAGAGGGCCCTATACCGAAGTCTTGTCTCCCGGCAGGCTGTCAGTACGCACATCCCTCTGGGCTCTAGCTGGTCATCCGTGGGAAGGAATCCTGGACAAAACAACATGACATAGTTAAATGATTATACCTGGTGAGATGACCTGGTAGGAGATGACTTTTAAAATCATCTGGAAACACGCACATAATCAATTGTTTCATGCACAAAGTCGGAAATAAGTTGTTTGGGTCCTAGTGTATGGATGCGTCGGCCTCCCGCACCAATACTGGACTCCCTAAACTGAAAACCACACTTGATACACTTAACACTGTTGTTTCACATAAAGAAAATATCAGAGTTATAAGTTCTGCAGTAGAACTGACTCCTCTGATACCAATTTCTCATGACCTTTCCTCGGGGAACGTGCTGTGACTACCCTAAGACCGCCTTCCATAGGCCAGGGGCTGGCGACTAGCACTAAAGGCGTAAATCCTGATAACTGGCAAGGAATTTCCTTTATAAAAGAAAACAAAAATCCACAGAGTACCAGAGGAAGTAAAACACTAAGTACAAAAGAAAGTGGTGAAAAGTAAATGGGCCAGGATACAAGCCCAACTGAAAAGTACAGCTACAACTGAACGAATGTACAACAGAAAAGACAACAACTGGAAGAATAGAAGTAGATCATTGGTCATCCTCCTCGGATCCTACCTGAAGGGTAGGTACATATAGAGCATCTGCTAGGTCGTCCACCATAGATCCTACCTGATGGGTAGGTACAAGTAGCATCCACAATGCTCTCGCCTGTCAACCTCCTCCGAGTGTTGTCTTATTGTGAGGTCCACCTCCGGGTACCATCCAGTCCTTGAACACTCGGCCTCTGTCAGCGCTTCACGTCGTCTGCAACAAACACAACGAGGTGCGGGCATAGCCCATGTAGGGGTGAGTATACAATACTCAGTAGGGATCCCAAGACCCGCAAGGTCTCACTAAATCCAACAAGGATAACCACAAAGAAGAAATCTCAACAGATAAACCTTACTTATGTATAAGCCCATACAAATACCTAAGTTATCATGTAACCCATCTCAATCATGAGGAAACAAAAAAGTTATGAAATCAACGGATAACCACTACCTAGGTATATGCCCATACATATACCTAAGTTATCAAGTGACCCATATCATTCATGAGGTAAACACAAAGGTCATAGACTCAGCTCAAACCACGATTTTCATTATTGAAACCGTAACTGCTGAAGAGCCCCATCTCTAAATAGTACAGTGATCCTTTCATGACTCCGAGGTACAGATCACTAACCTAATACTACTGAGGTACTCCTCCTATCGAGTACTGTGGGTCAGCCACCCAAACACAGTAGTGCTACCCGCCGGGGTCTGCCACCCAAACACAGTAGTGAATCCCCTCTAAAATCCTGCAGAGGTAATCTCCGGTCGAGTATCATGGGTCTACACATAAACATAGTAGTGCTCCATCCGCCATGGGTCTGCACCCAAACAAAGTATTGCTCCATCCACTGGGCTAGTCGACTCACTCCAAGTCGAGTCAGTCAAGCAGTCGTCAGGTCTCAGCTGGGTACAGGATCTCCGTAATCCGTACGCTCGTCTCCGGGAGGATCTGCTCCATG
Organism: Viscum album; assembly: GCA_963277665.1. Taxonomy (NCBI): domain Eukaryota; kingdom Viridiplantae; phylum Streptophyta; class Magnoliopsida; order Santalales; family Viscaceae; genus Viscum; species Viscum album. The sequence continues at coordinate 1,885,227,094 of OY728136.1, forward strand.
AGATACTGGTCTATACTCCAAGTATCTCAAGGTCCCATGAAGAAGTATCTCATTAACTGCCTCGTCATAGGGGTCTCAACTCAACAGACGTCGCGTCAATCGGATGCCCGGTCTGTGAGTTATTACCATTTTCGTCATAGGGGCCTGGTTGGTTTCGTGTACGATCCAACCCGGGTGTATCTCAACTATACCCAGAACTCTTATAGGGTATACTCAAAGGGATCGTTTCTCAATGTGATCACCAACGCTGCTGACGGCTCGTCAAACAGACATCTGGTCTGAAAGTTATCAGCTTTTCCCTTCCAAGGGCCTAGTTGGATTTCGGGTTCAATCCAACCCGTCCAATATTCAACTGTGTCCAAACCTCAGGAAAATTATGCGAAAAGTTCCGTCTTAATAAGAGGAATCCAAATAAGTTGACGGCACGTCAATCGGACATCCGAAGCATGAGATATAAGTGTTTCCGCTTCGAGGGCCTGGTTGGTTTCGTGATCGAACCAACCCGGCTGTACCCAAAGTTCTCTAAAACCTTGAGTGTAATATACCTAAATGACCATCTCGATCCAAGGATCACATCGCAACTGATTTGGCATCGATCGGAGGTCCGTAGCCCATGTTATTGGAAAAATAATGAGAATAGTCCGAAAATGGGGGTCTTGGGCCCGGACCGACCTGGCTTGAGACCCCCTAGGTCAGCCCAAACCGGGTCCGGGTCTGGGCCACGCCGCGTGGCCCAACACCGCTGGCGTGGCCCGGCCTGGGCTGGCGTGTGCCTGCGGTCCGCATGGCCAGCTCGGTCGGTGCCGAGTTGTGCGGACAGGGGGGGGGGGGGGCGCTGCCCCCCTGATTGACAAACGAGGCCCCCACGTGTGGGGGGGGGGGGGGTGGGGCGCTCCTGCTTCCTGCCGGGGGTTACGAACCCCCATTATCCCCCTGAAACGACCGGCCCACTCCCGGTGGCCGGTTGCTGCCGCCACGGGACCAGCGCGGTCCCGCCCTCCTGCTCCGGCGGCCGACGGTTCCGGCCGCCACTCCCTGCACCACCGTGGCCACAGGTCGCGGTCTTGTTCAATCGGTGCGGCGCGACGGCGCCGCGACTTTGTTCGAATTCAACAGTGCGACACGGCGGTTCCATGCTTCTTCGCCCATCAATCATTATTTCCACGTGGTGCAACTGCACCGCACTGCTTTTACTCATGCCGCAACAAATCCAAACAACCATGGGGGGAGGAGGGTTGTCTGTGTTCATGCGGTCCGACCCCCTCACGTTATTGCGATATTAGGTGGCCCAATTGAAAATGAATAACGACGACAGAAGTATTCATGAACACACAACAAATAACCCCTACCTTGCAAATATGTCACACGTCGTCGAGCCATGGAAAGAGGCAAGCGTCGAGATGATCGGACGTCGCGGAAGATCGGTGTCGATTCCGTTGACGTCGTAGGAAAAGTCGTCATCGATGGAGACTTTCCCCGTGGTGGTGTCTCCTCCCATGACATAGAGGAAGAAGAAGAAGAAGGCACGTTGGCGGTGACTTCGCATTTTCTGTCGGAGGCGTTGTTCGTCGAAGGCGTTCTTCGTCGAAAGAGGGAGCTCTTATAAATTATCCAAGAATTCCCCTCACAATATTTACCCAAGCCAAATTTAAAATGAGCCTTCCCCCATTTTAACAACTTGTCATGATATTTAAATTTAATTCAAACTCATGAATTAATTTAATGGTTGGAAAAATATTAAGTGGTGTGAGAGTTAGATGGTGGATAAGCTACTTAATTGAAGAAGAGTTACAAATAAATTCAAGGGGGTGATTAGTGGTGGTTTATGGCGTTGAGGAGGAGGTTAAGAGTTAGGGTCCCATGTGGGTCCCACCTCACTAAACCCTCCCATTTTGTAGGATTATAATCACCCTCAACAAAAAGAAAACCACCATAGGTTTAAATAGAAATTTATTTCGACAATTTTATTTATTCTAAACCAAATCCCCAATTAATAAAACTCATCCTGCTTCAAACACAACTTGGGTAAAGGTCCCCTTAATCAATTACCGGTGCTACGATTTCATCGGTGCCCTCGGATTTCGATTCTGAGCACCGGTTCAAAAGTTATAAAAACCCACTCGTTCATTCATAGAACGTACCCGGGCTAAACTTCAGAAATTGATTCCGGGCAAACCGGGCCTCGGAATCAGGTGTCGTCAGAAACTGCGTTCTTGTAAAATTCCAATGAAATTAAGGGAAAAAATTTCCTGGAAAATTCCGGGTCATTACATTCATCATTATTTCAAAAAAAAACATTGAATTGTTTTTCCACATCACCTCATAAAAAATACACATTATTTTAGGATTCAGATAATTTGTAAAAAATAAAAAATAAAAAATCTGAATGAACCGGAATTTTTTTGTAAACAACTATCCATATTAGGATACGACCCTAGTTTTTATTATATGATATTTTAAGATAAATTCCAATATTTTTCCACATACTATAATTGTTGTCATCAAGGATTCATCAATAAGTAACTATTCTGAAATAATTCCACTATAATCATAGCTTGAAAATATAAGAGTAAATGGAATATAAAAAAAATATAATAAATTATTGTTTTTAAATAAAAAAAGTTTCTTACATCGCAGACAAAATTATTGGAAAAATTGAAAAATAGAAAATATTTAAATGGACCAAAAACCATAAAATATGTTATGAACATGGTTATTGTTAATAATCCTACCAAAATGTGTTAAAATTATTTACTCAAATATATATTTTTAGATTTGACCACACATGATGAAAAACATAAAAAAAAATTGTATAAAATTTTTCAAATATCTCAACTCATGTTATGAAAACTGGTGAATAATATATATATATATATAGGATGAAAATCTAAATATGAAAAAAATATAGTAGTTTTATTCAGTATAAACATAAATTCACCATAAAATGGGTGAATATTTTTAAACACTGGTTTTATAATTTATGTTGGGTTTTTAGTTTTTAATTATGGTGTGTAACAATGATTTAAAAAAAAATTGGATTATTAAAATTGATTTTATTGAAATAGATTATTATATAATGTTAAAATTGTTTTTTATAAACCCATTTTATCTATCACATAGTGTTAATTTAAGTATTTATATTTCATATCAATAGAATTACCAAGGAGCGGGGGGGTGAATTTTATAAAACACATTAACTTAACAAAAATTCTTGGATAAATTTATTTTTAATGAGAGGTTTGATATAGAATTTGATCAATTGAATTATTTTATAAAATATGTATAATTATCTTGAATTTTTGTATATAAGTAATTATGGATGGTAGGTTCTTCTAAATAGATATGAGTAGTATGTGAAATTACCATTTATTCTAGTTAAAGATATGTGTTTTCAATTTTAAACCCTACTAAATACTCCAGGGAACAACCTCATTATTATAGAATAATTTATTGTATTCTTATTTTATAACAATATGTTCATTTTGGGTTCCATTATCAACTATTTTATGAATAATGAGTGATGATAAATTTTTTATCATTACATCCTATATCTGATCTTGCTATAGTTACTCTCTCTTGATTTCTATTATTTTTTATTTAAAATATAGAGTTGTTGATTCTGTATGTTTGAATCCATGTCCATGAATTTTTCTTCAACATTATCCATGAGGGTTTTTGAGTATTATCCATGATGGTGTGATCTGGGATCATGGATTTTGGATTTAGAAAAAATCATAATATGTTGTTTTGAAACCTTATATAATATTGGAAAATTTAGTATAAAGTGTTAATTTATTTTCAAAAATTATTGAATTGAAATTTATATTTAATCATAATAATCACTTAAAAAAATATGAAATATCTCCCCCCATAAATTATGTGGCTTTATATAACTTAGTTTTGTAATTAAAAAATATTAATTTTTCAATGTGTTTGTTAATTTTTTTAGTAATGTATATGTAAACTATTATTCATTAGCCTATGATTATATTAATTGAAATATAATTGTGATGAAATTTTTTATTCCTAAAAAATATATTGGAATCAAGTATGATTATATATAAGTTCTTCAAAAAAATTGGAAACTCTTCATTGAATCTGTGGGATGGTGAAAATAAATATTTCATGAATAATATTTTAAAAACATCTACATATTGGCCATAGTTATGTGGATATGTAGGGATAATTTATTAAAGGTAGATTTAACTAAAATTACTAGGTATATAATTTGACTCCACTCTAAATGTATTTATACTCGTGATTTTTTTTTGGTAAATCATGTCTGGGTTATGACTTAGTACAAAAACCTAAAAAATGTCATTTTGAATTTATTCTACTGATTGGTGGATCATTAAAAATATGGGACTATTATTAGTATATTTGAACTATAATTGTAAATTACTTGTATATTATGGAAGAATTTATCTTTAAATTTTTATTTGGAAAATATATGTTTTGAATGATTTTATGAAACAGTGTGTTCACAATAAATATATAGAACAGATATTTTCCCATTTTTTATTAAAATATTGATTTTTTATTAAATTTTAAGAAAAATGTATTTTGGAATTATGTTTATCTGGGAAAAAATATAGTTTATAATTTTTTTGATAAGGACTAATTTAGTTATTTATATATAAATTATAATTTTTAAAATTAATTCATACATTAATATTTCAATGATTTTGAAAAATAAATGCTTTAAAAAATATTTATTTTGATTTATCATATGTTGAAATGGATTATGTGATTTATAACTCTCATGAATTGATGTGTATTGGATTCATTGAATAAATCCCAAAGTATTTATACTCACACCCTGCAAAGACACTTTCGTGGACATGTACAAATGATTATTCACGATATGAGAAAGGAAATAACTTCATTCTTAAACAATATAGACCCATAAATCGTTGTATGATATATGGTAGAGGTGTTATTAGAGTGGGGATTCTATTAATTTATCCTGTGAAATAGTATGCTTAATTTATTTTTACAATATTTATTTTTGAATAATTTTTTTTAAAAAACTAGATTTTGAAATAGATTTTCTTTTATGAAATAATTAATTTTCAGGATTAATTTTTTAATTTTTTTAATAAAAATCATTTTAAAATAGATTATTTTTTATCCATAAACACTTTTTGTTGCCTTTACTGATTTGTTTATCTATTGTTTCTATTTAGTATCCCAACCGGGGAAATGTGATTTAATATATAATCTTAGAGTGTTATAAACTATTAGAAAGAATATTTCATAAATGGGGTCATAAAATATTGAATATACCTTCAAAAAATATTTAATACATATGTTGATTATAAATAGAATAGGGATTTTTTATTTGACCTCAGTTATGACATGGTCTATATATCGTTGATCTTATATGAAGTGTTAGAGTACTCTCAGTAACACAATTTAATTATATGTTCTGTTATTTTGGTAACATAAATAAAAAATAATTTGTTGACTAGTTTATTATGAAAACTCTTTTTCATTATGGGGTTTTCAGGTTGTGTTTATTAGAAACATTCATATGGTTGGGTTAGATGAATTTAAGAGATAATTCATATTCATGTAAATAAATAAAATTTTTAGGTGTTCATGTACATGTAATGGTGATCAATTGAAAAGGGAACGGTGAAAGATATGAAATATATTCTTAAGTATTCCAGGTGTATCAAGGATTATATACTCATGGGGATACTGTGGTAGTCCATAGGGATATCCAAAACAGGTTTTTCAAATATCTAATATTTCATGGATGTATAATAAAACATCCTTTGTTTCACATGGGGTCAATCTATGGAACCAAATATAAAATTTTGTGGGTGAGATGGGGTGTATCCAAGGAGAATTTAATAGAAAAAACACATAGAATATATTTTTCAATGATGAAAAATACTCATGTTCCACCTTTTTTGGGGAAATTTATATATGATATTTCTATTTAAAATGAATTTTAACTTATTAGAAGACATACCTATATTGGGAAAAACTATAGTGAGTCGGGAGATAGACCCTGAGAAGCTGATTGTAAAAAAGGTGTCTCTATAACTGTTTTTTGTAGAATAAAATCAACTAGGTGTTCTAGAACATGGACTATATTTTACTTATTTAAATCAAAGACATATAATATTAGATAAATTTATTGAGGAAAACTACTAGATATGAGTTTATGTAGCCATATAAATTTGGTTCAGTTAAGATAGATGGAGAAAGACATGGCCAATATAACCACATCAAGGTTAGGGTCATTTGATTAGTATATAATGAGAATTCCTTATCTATTTTTTAATAAACAACGAGATAATCTTGTTCCCACTATAAATATAATTACATAATGATTATTATTATAATAGTTGAGAAGAATAAGTATGAAAACATGTTATAGATTATAGAGGTATTAGATAGTCGTAAATTGAAGACCTGTCAACTCTTTGATGAACATATTTATTTCATATAATTTGTGTTATGTATTAAACTTACTCTTAATTCCTTTTTATTAATGACAATATGTTGAGAATATGGGTAGTGGTTTCCCAATCATTGTACATAATGTATTATACACTAGATAATGTGATAATGGAAACTATAAAAACCATTGTGTTTGGTGAATTCTTTCTCACCATATCTATTTTCATAAAAACATTTACATTGATATATAATAAATATAATTTATGACATGAAATAGTTGTTTGATATTAATTTTTTGTTTAATCACTAATTAAACCGTATGTTGTGCAATAAACATTGAGGTCTATCAATTGGTATCAAATCATCCTAAAATTCTATTATGTTAGTATTTATGAAAGGTATTCTAATAGATTTTTGATCACTGGTTCAATGTATTTACCTAAGGGGTATTTTTCCACATTAATTCAAATATATCATTTAATTATGGGATCTACTGAAGGACTGAATAACACTAATAATAAAAAAGTTTGTATGTTATATAGAAATGGATTTCATCTCTAGATGAAGTGGTTGGTTTTTTATACTCTCCCTCTTACAATAGATGTTATTCACATCACTATAAATGGTGTACATATTCATGATATAGTTGAAGACATCACATTTCCTGATAATATGGATATCATAAATTATGGGGGAGTTCCCAATGTGTTTCTGTCACAATTCTAAAATAAGTTGTTGATATAAGTTATGGTAATAAAATAGAAAATAAAAACTAGAGAAATATCAACAATACACATGAATATGACAATTAGGTGATGGAGTCTAGGGGCCAAATATTTCTAAATCAATTCCATCATATTTGAAGGAGAGATTGTGATTCGATGAATCAATTATTAGATAAATTAAAAAAATTCATATATCAATAATAACAACTAGATGTTATAATACATTAAATTTGATATATATTATTTTAAAAATTATATAGAATTAATATGATCATTTTAATAATCAAAATATTATTTTCTTTAACATATGAAATGAATTGGAAGGTATAAATATAAAACACATATTGAAAACATAAATATTAAAATAAAACTAAATGGAATCAAGTATTAAATTTGTTCCTTATGTGTATTATTTTTCTTGATTCCAGGGAAGAGGTAGCATCCCTATAGTTTTTCCAAGAAAAACACCATTGAAAACTCCAAAAAGTGAGGTATGGGGAAAGTAATCAATTTGAAAATATTAAAAGGATCGAAATCAAAAAAAGATGCATTCAATCTAAATAACCTCAAATCACCACAAAAAAAAATTATCTCAGTCATAAATAATATATTGAAGTTTATAGGGGGAATATATATAGAATTTGGGATAATATAATTATTTAATTATAAATTTAAATATTCATTTATTTTTTACATATATTTATAGAAAATTTATTTATGTATTTTAAAATGAATATGTATGTTTATTTTAAATTAAAATGAAAATTATATTTATTTAATATAAATAAATTACTCTAAATCAATTTTATGATTGAAAATATGTATATGTTTTGTGTGCTAATGTTGAAAATAATTTTTTATCGAAACTATAATTTTAATACACTAAAATATTTTATCAATCATGTTATCTTATCACGATTTTCTAACTTTTAAACTCATTATTATAACATAAAAATGAATTAATAAATAATCTATTATTTACCATGGTAAAATAACCATTTTTCTAATTTTTTATATTATATTTATTTTTTAAATATAAAATAGTTATATTTTGGATAATACCTATAATGTGATTTTTATAACAAAACAATAATTATAGAAACAAACTTTTTGTTATTATTTGTTGGAAATAAGATTAAAAACCTAAAACGTATAATAATTCATTTCTCATTGAAAATTATTTTTTAAAATATCACATGTTTTAATATAAATGATAAATATAGAAATTAAATTTTATTAAATGGATTCATAATTTGGAATTATAATATCAAATATAACTTATTAGGAATCCTAATGTATTTTTATAAATTAAAGATATCACCATGGTATAAATTTAATCAAGGGAAATTTATTTTAAAAATATGTAACTTAAGTGGGATCATATTATACTATAATAAAATGAAAAAACTCATTCTATAAGTTTTTTTGGTTTTTATTTTCGAATATTTATTCCTCCAAAACATTTCCTCACCAAATTAAACAAAATCTCATTATATTCAATTGATATCCCACACCTACCATTTATTCTAATGATACCCCCTATTCTACAATATTATGAGACCTTGTCTTTAAATAATAGTGACCCTAGGAATTATACATTAACACCTAAACATATTACCTATCAAGAATATTATTAAAATTTTTACGGTCCCAAGTAAATATAATCTTTCCAAGGTCCACCATATCCCACAGGTCATTCAATAGAAAACTCAAACTATATATGTGAATATTTTCAACTCCCTATCTATTGATTTTCTATTTTTCTCATCCACACACCCAAAAAGAATATTCAAAACAATATAACATAATTACATTATTATCATTATTATTCATAAGTAATGTCATATTAATGAAATAACTATTTTATTCTTTCCTTGAAATCCATTGAATAAAGAATAATGTTTCTTGTTTCTACAAGTAAACTTACAACCTCCTCGGAAAAAATATCACTATTTTATCAACAACATAAATGGATAGTTATGACAATGTATTCAAATAATAAATATAATATATATTAGGGTGTTACTTTCCTATAAATAGAAAATATTATCTATATTTATTTTTTTCCAACCATCTGAAAATTATAACATCACTCTTACATGTGTGGGAACTACAGCCTCCATGAAAGACATCTTCCATTTTCTCACCACTTCTCATATCTATAAAAAATGGATTCGATTTATATATATTACATATAATATATGATTTACTTTTTAGTTAGATAAATTGAGAATTATATTAAAACTATATTCATTAGAATATGAAAAGTCACTTGGAATATTTGTGGACTACCGCCTCCATAAATGATGTTATTTATTTTTCATCACCTCCATAATGTATTGTAATATGAAAAATAATAATGAGAAACATTATGATAAAAGTATATTAAAAATATTTATCATTATTGAATGATTAAAAGATATTTAATGATCATTATAATGTAATTTTTTTATATCTGTATATAGTTGGTAAAATGATTGTTTCTGTTTTAAACATTGTGTATCCCAAAAAAATTCATAATACATTTAAAAGAAAACATTTCAAATCCTAATGGAACACGTATTATATAATCTTAAATAATTTAAGAATTATGTTGTTAGAATCAACAAAAAGGGATCAAAATTTGCATTATGAAACTTATATGAATCCTTCATGGTTACTGGAATGTGTAGATGAATGTAAACTGTAACTACCAAATGGATATATAATAATTTATTATTATTAAATATTATAAAATTTATTTTTTATGAATACATTTATGAAACTATTTATTAATATTTGTATGTTTGTTTTAATGGATAATAATCACATTCAATTTATTTAATGTCAAGGTAAGTGTTCCCATTATCAATTTTCATTCCTTGGGACATAAAAAATATTACGCACTTGTTTTACTTTATACGGTTTAATTATTATATATCAATTTTTTTCATAGTAATTTTCTGTAAATTATTCTTATTAACAAATCCATCATATATTATCCTTTCCAGGGAATTACATTAAAGTGGAAATATATTTGTAAGGTATTTCTATGTTTTTTTCATTTATTGAGTAATAATAATTATTCGTAATAATGATTCATATATATTGGACGTATTATACTTCATGATTGAAATATTTTTTACATCGTAGTAATTGAATGATGTTTCATATTTCTGTATCCATAAAAATTGAAGGATTCTTACATAAATTATTCTCCTATTTTATATTATATTCTACATAAATATGAAAGGATGTTGACAATAATCTTAATCCTCATTAATAGAAAATTTATCTATATAGAAATTTTATTTTTTCACATATGTTTCAATTTAATATTTTCAAAACAAAAAGTTATTACTCATTTGGTATCATATTTTTTATTCAATATTTTTTGTAAATTTTATTTTTTTGATGTGTGGTGGGATTTTTTTTTTAAATTTTAAACTAGTCCTTCATTCTTATTAATAAATTTAATTTTCACTCCACCTTTTTAACATAAAAAATATTTCTTTCTCGTTACATATTTTGGTTCATCTTTCAAAACAATTCTTGAAATGGTTATAGAATCACAATACCGAGAATGAATTTTTATTGTGACACAGAACATTATCCTTATATAAAAATGTTAATAAATAATTTTTAAAATGACTTTATAATGTTTCTCTACCAATTTCCTCTATAATTATAAAATTTTATCAAATTTGGATTCCATCACATACCCTCTAAATGTTATTATATTACTTATCATATTGTATTGACAAATAGTCTAAATACATCTTGATTTTTATCCAATGTTATGTTATACTATTTGAATTGTCCTTCTAATGAATGTGTTTTTAAGCTATGTAAACAACCATTATTGTTGTTAAGATTAACATTGCATATTCCCAGATAATACTATCTACCCACTTTCAATAAATGGGTTTTAATAATGTGAATCCATTTATTTACAATGAAAATAATTGAAATTTATAATGATTGTTGTTAAAATATAGGTTTTTATTGATTTAAATGTCATGTTTATTATTTATTATATTGAAATTAATTTACACCACATGGTGTACATATTCATCTTAATTAGGTTTTGGGTGGGGCCCAATGTAATATATCCCCTTGATGTACTGATAAGCCTCACGATACAAAATATTTGTGGTATTTTATATATGCACAACAATTTAATAAGATGTATTCTATGTGTTCTTGACAGTGTGTAAGATTTATTTGTTTTTGTCAATAAGATATGTAAGTTTTACACTATTAGTCCTTGAATGTAGGATTAAGGTTTCATGCACTATGAATTTCATGACCTTGAAATTTTTTATTGTAATCGACTTGAGAAATTTTATTATCATGTCATCCAGGGTTTTTATTTCAAAATCATGTGGTCTATTATATGGTAATATTTGATTATTATTTATTATATATATATATTTATTTATTTATTACATGAATATTATTTTAAAACATCTAATATGTTCTTCATTTAACTAATATTCACTTACTCACCCTTCATTTCATATCATTTATCCATGTTATAGAAAAAACGTTTTCAATGGATTTATATAGATGATAGGCATTTTTTGATGATATTATGTGATATGTTGAAGTATTATTATTAAATATGTTTTTATTTAATATGTAAAATGATAATTATTTTGGAAAGATATGTATTTTTTGTTAATGTATTTTTAACTCTCTAAAACATTAATCCTTAATAGTAATTGGTTTGTATGTAAAATAATATTTTTTATCAATATTTTATTTATATGTTCTTAATTTTGGGACTTATTATTTGATTTCATTGTAAATATGATGTCATGGACTGACCTGATCGGGCCAGAGATGCAACCACACCTAGCTCACTAAAAATAGGCTAGGGGATGGAACTAATTCCAAGAAGTCATATCACACTAATGGGAACAATTTTCCTACTGTACATGTACTTACACACCAATCTCAAAGACTGTACAATGACGAAATGTAATAAATACAGTCAAAATGAATGTGTACATAGAGAATACCACAATCATAGTCTGGCATAACATAGAGAAAAAAATAAAAATGACCTACTAAAATACTACCCAAAACTATAAAATAATTTACAATATTCTTTGAAGGAAGGGTATTTTTTCGAATAGAATATTAGTATACACCATGGAATATATATATTAAACTAGATCAACATACTCATATTCCACTAAGGACTCTAGAAAAAGGGTTTTTTATTTTTATAAGACATGACATACGTGTGAAGAGCTCAACCAAGGGTGAGTATAACAATACCCAGTTGGAATCCCAGAGATAACCAAACATGAAGTATACTTAATTGTATGAAAATCAGAGGATATAATAGTCATATAGAGAGAGAAAATAGACAATCTTGATATACTTTTAAGGGAACCATGTAAATCATGGTCCTAACCACAACCAACTATATAACCACTGCAAAGGCTTCATCGTAATGCTCAACCTACATATATCAATACATGATCCCTACCATCCCTGGTGAAACATAATCATGAGAACAAAACCGTCTAGTTGTAAAATACTCATTGAGGAATAAGGCCACTAAAAAACTCATCCATTTGGTTACGATCATCATGCCTATCTTATGAGGAAGATCACAACAAACTGAGAGGATTTTTTCTAGACATGTACTTGATAAGACTACACCTCAAAGAAAAGTTAAAATATTGATCTAATGATAGGGGTCAACAACCATGGGGATTTTGGGGACTCTAGAACTTACTATAAATCTTATACTAGATAGGGGATCATATCCTGTATAAATATTGGTCACAATTGCTGTAAAAACAACACGAATAGAAACATGAAGGTAAATTATGATTTTTTTGCTCCTCTCAAAGGGATACGTTCTCCAAGTTATTTATTTAGTATTCAAAGTAGTCTATGCCAACTCAATACATAATGAGTTAACTCACCATAATTTCAAAAAATTGTCTAGAAACTATTGTTGGGTTACCCTCTATGATGTGAATGACATGCTGAATTCAATGCCCATAATAATGGACTAAGGGAACATGCTCAACTGATAATGGCCTAAGGAATTGGACATAGGACCCCAATGAAACAGATCTATGTATAAAGATTAATCCAACATGACCTTAGGGTATTATTCAACATATCTTAAGGGGTACATGGAATGTCTTACTAATCTTGGAACTGCATTTGTCTCACACACACACAATATGAAAAAAATTTATTAACACATAACTTCCCAAGGTTGCACCACATGTAGAAGTTTCCCTATAACTCAGTATTCCATTCTTTACATGATCATGTAACCCAAAACATATATCTGTAACTATTCAAGTAAATGTACATGACTGTAATGTCCTGACCCCAGTTACCCAGAGTCGGTGCATTACTTCGTAACATTGGCATGATCACAAAAGATCATGTCTTGAATGACCGATTAGTTTAGTAGCCTTGGAAACACTAGATACATTCATAAATGTTACATTAAATCACAAAGTAAAAAACTACAAAAACATAGTCTCCATTTTCCACACTCATATCCCCTTCAGACTATCCCTACAGGTCATTCCTATAATACTTCATCACATCCCGGAAAAATTAAAACATTGAAAGGGGTGAGCTCAGATGCTCAGTAAGGATAACAATATAGAGGAAGCTTTCATAAATAAACATAAACATTTAAGGAAATGTACGACTAAAACAATAGCCTTTTAAACTTGAACTTCAACATAATATGGAAAAATTAAAATGAGATAATGCCATTTACTTCTTCAAATGGATATTCTACTAGTCGAATAATCACATGCAATATCAATAACCACTTTCATAATGAGGGAATGCATAATGCCAGACTATCATAACCACATAGCCAAGGCCTTGTGCCAAGACCACAAATAAGATTTTGTCAAGGCCTCATGCCAAGACACTAGTTTGTCTCATGAGACCTGACGATGCATCGAGGAGATATAGCGGGCTCCACACGTCACTTATTAAGTTCAATGCATTTCTTATATGAAGAGGTTTAAACATATCATAAACCATAACATAATCATATCACATAAAATATGCATAATTGAAACATAACATTTCCACATTTCAATCACAAGATATCAATAAAACACATTGATATAATAAAAACACTTTCAAAACCATTTTTAATACCAAAATAAAAGAAAATTAAAACATGGAATTTATTTTTCATTTTAAAATATTTTTTGGCTTGTAGAGGAAGTCGAAGCCCAAATAATGGCCATGGCAGCAGAGAAGTCGTTTTTGCCGCATACGTATGACAAGAAATACAATCCTTTTTTTCGTTTAGTAAAACACTTTGTATAAAAATATTCATTTTGAATAAAAATTCAAAGGGGTTTATACACTGTATAAAGGAAAGTTGTGTATAAAACCAAATATGCCTCAATGAAAGGATATTGAGACGAAGTCCCTCACAAAGATCATTTTTATTAAATAAAATAGATAAATTATGTTTATTCACTATAAGTACACATAAAGAAAGTAAAAAATACAAGATAGGACATAATAATATCATGACATAATTTGAATGTAGGAGATTAACCCAAAGAATGGAAATTGGGTTAAGAAGTTTCCCTACCTTGCGTCCGACTTGACTTGACCGCTATTTAACCTCCTGAATAATAAACTAGAGTTAATCTCTACCTATTTAAGAACATTTTTCAAGTTCATTATTCCTTTTATATCACTTATTACCATGTTATAAACATTATGTAATTATTTAAGTTAATAACGGTTGTTTTGTTGATCTTTGGTACTTGAGTCAAAAATAAACTTCTTATAATTACAGGTTGTTCATGTGGTGAAATATCCATTATATACAGAATTATATTCATGTTTTAGATATCATATATATCATATATATCTAGTATATACATGAATTTATAATATTACATAACGTTTAGAGGTAAGAAATGAAATGCACCGTTCATGGAGACGGTAAGTCGTACGTACGCATGAATGCTACTTTAATTTCTATTTCGTATTTAATGAAATCATAATGATATAAAATTATATTATAATTCCAGTATAATATCATATATAATATCATTTACTCCATCTTTTATACATCCCACATATGGCATTAACGATTCAAATCACTTTGAGGGGGCGGTAGTCCACACTTCCTAAAATGAAAATATCGCGTTTACCCATAATGGAAATAAGAAAGGTATGCCATAAAAAAAAACAGAACCTTATGTAAAAAATAATCATATTATATATCATATATAAATATAGTGACATCTTAATTTCCACATTTTAAGGTGTTATATGAGTTTTGAACAATCATCATTTTGTGAGGCAGAAATTCGCCATCAACAGAAACAGTATGTTATTTAACCATTAGATGTAGGTGTGTGTAAGTGTAGCTCAAATAAATCTTATAACAACATCCTAGTATATTTAGGATACTGGTTTTGTTACAAAATAAATGAATAAAAAGAGTATATGTGGTTGGATAGGAAAAATAAAATAAAATAACATAAGAGAAGACATTTCCTTAAAATTGGGTAACTCTTTTGATTTGATCCAAAAGATTCCTTGGGAAGAGTTATGCCCAAAGTGAGGCTTCTAGGAGTAAGGGAGGGAATTTGGGAGAGTATTTGGGCAGAGTTTGGCCGAGCCAAAAGTCTTTGAAAGTGTGATTAAGGAGGTAGTTGTGGGGGCCTTTTATAAGTGGATGGGAGGGGCACTCTTGGAATGTCATGAAATGTTACTTTATTAAGAAATACTTTTCGGATTCTAAAGGTCCAAAAAAGATTTATTTCGAGTATAAGGTGATAAGGGTTCTAAATATCCTAATCCAATAGGTTTTTGACAAGTTTAATCCTTAGGTTTTACATTATCCTTTCATTTTATTTAAATCGTTAATTAATTTGGTAATCGCGGCATCATCATGGTGTCATATATAATTTAAATTATTTAATGTCTAAAAATTATAATAAAATCATCATGATGGAGGAAATATTATTAGATTTCTTATAAAAACATCCTAGTATATTTAGAATACTGTTTTTGTTACTAATGAAATTAATAAAAAGAGTTTATGTGTTTGGATAAGAAAAATAAAACAAAATAAGACAAGAGAAGACATTACCTTAAATTTGGGTAACTCTTTTGATTTGAGCCAAATTATTCCTTGGGAAGAGTTATGCCCAAAGTGATTATTCTAGGAGTAAGGGAGGGAAGTTGGGAGAGTATTTGGGTAGATTTTGGCCGAGCAAAAAGGCTTTGAAAGTGTGAGTAAGGTGGTAGTGGTGGGGGCCTTTTATAAGTGGAGAGGAGGGGCACTCTTGGAATGTCATGAGATGTTACTTTATTAGGAAATGATTATCTAATTCTAAAGGTCCCACAATGATATATTTAGAGTATAAGGTGATAATGTTTCGAAATATCCTCATCCAATAGGTTTTTTGAAAGTGTAAGCCATAGATTTTACATTATCCTTTCATTTTATTTAAATCGTTAATTAATTTGGTAATCGCGACATTATCATGGTGTCATATATAATTTAATATATTTAATGTCTAAAAATTATAATAAAATCATCATGATGTAGGAAATATTTTTCGCTTTCTAATGAATATTTATAGTCAAATATATGACTTGTATAACCCCATTTAAAAATTGTTTTAGTAAAACAACTTTTGTTTTTGACATTTTTATTTTAACTTTAAATTAATGTTATTTATGACATTTTCCTACCAAAGTGGCTCCATGGGGTCCCCAAGTTGACCCATGGATTGTATGGGTCGACTATGACTCACCCAATAGAGTTAGGACAAGTGTAAAGGTCATTACATATTTTTATAATACCATTTTTACCTTAAATTTCACAAATTACCTTTAATCGCGGTTAATTAAACTTAAAAGTTACTATTCACCAAAAAATTATTTTAATTCCATTGAACCACATTTTACTTCCTAATGAAAACCATGTATGTCAGATTTTTGAAAATCAAATCACAGAAGTGGTAATGATTCATTTAAATGAAAAATCTGTTTTTTAACTACCACTTAGTGGTTTCACTATTCATCAAAAATTGAAGTTTTTCAGAACAATGCCAAAATTTCCCCCTAAGCTATAATTGACATTCTGAATTCAAAAATTATGCTATTTTACAAAATTCCAAACATATAAGTTGCATTATTTAATTTTATAATTAATTCCTGGTGTCACAACAAATAGCGTGTTTCTAAGAAACAATATATATCAAAAGATTGACAATTGTTTATATCCAATTTCAAAGTGAAATTAATTCTAATGACCGCCATTGGATAAAATGGTAAAATTATATTCTAATTATACTTTAAAACCACTGAATAGTATAATTTTTCACTATAAATTATGTTTATTAAAAAAGTTGTTTTAAGTATTTTTCACTATTCATAAAAAAATGGAAGTTCTCAGAAAATTACAAAAAATTCAAAATAGGATAATTTTGATATTACGAATACAAAAATGAAGTCCATTTTGAAATATAAAATTTCTATAATTTTAAAAAGTGGGTATTATTATTCATAATGGCTACTTTGATTAGTCTCGTTGTGTTAGAACTTGAACTTACGTACAATGCAAGCTATTGCATTATTGAAAGAGAAGTGTATCGTGAAAGTTTGGGGTGTTACAATGACTCTAGCCATTTACTTACCAAGTACATGGTGGTTCGATCCACCTCCCCACCATGTAATGTACTCCCTATACACATAGATCTATCCTCCACATGTTATATGATGTGTGACAAGGAATTATTGCATGAATCAATACATGGCCTACACGAAGTGTACTCCATAATCAAACTGAATTGGTCAATTAGGGTCCAAAAAACATGTGTCAGGCTTCAATCAACGTGTGATACATTTCTATAGTATATATACCTAATTCGACACAAAAGTGACTACACAACATGTGACGAAAATACTACCCTTCAGGAAATCCTATTTTTCAGAAAAATTGTAGAATTTCCCCCCACATATTTTTATGAGCCTCCACTCCCACCAATTGTAATATGTGTCGAACTACATGATGATTATCTGAGGTTGTCCAAACATCCTCACAACCAATGCCTAGATTCTAGTTTTTCTATTTATACATACCAAGTACGAATCATCCATCGTATCATTTCACCTATACCACATGAAAAAACCATAAACTACACCACCAAATCAATACATGGATCAAATATCATTATTATTAACAAAAAATGTGATGTAGAATATCCATTATAGACCACCTTTCGTGATATGTCTTGAAAATATAGAATTATAAATTATCCTTCATCAGAAATTTGTCAAATTTTAGACCAAATTATTTTCAAAATGATAATCACACAAATAATTGAGACATAAATCCAAAAACCCAAAAAATGATGAATAAGACATGGACATTTTTCAATTTATAATTGACCCTTTGTTGTATGGACGATAAATAATGATGTATAGAAATAACGAAATAAAGAATAATTGTCCCCAAATCCCATAAATAAACCAATTTATACAAAATGATCAATCAATGATGCAACTTGTTAGTTTATTTTTTCACATTTTTTGTGTGATAAAAAATGATGAAAATATAAAAATAAACAACATACCTTGATTTGGATTGATCACTAATGAATAATGATTCAACATCATTATTTATGGTGTCGATCCACATCATCGATGTTTGGATATGCATCTCCAGGATCTCCTCTAAATTAATAAGTTTATGAGGATGACCATTATAATTTGATATAAAGTTATATTTAAATAATTATGTATTGGATGTTACATCAATGCAATAAAATAAATAATAATATTTATTTATTTTTTAATTATTCCCATGATGGAACTTTAACCAAATGCTCAAATCCAAAAAATTTATGTCATGTCTTCTGTAAATCCCACACTTTGAGATCGAAAGTGCCCTCATATTTCTAATCTTGTTCTATATATAAGTGTTATTAAATATTTTCTTGAAAAATTCTTGAGCATGATATTAATATATTTAAGATATTAATTCTGAACACATTGGGAAATTGAATCTCATGTTGTCTAACCATATATCTCCAGAAATATTCTTAGATATAATCAAATGTATTACATGTTTAATATTGGGACAATAAATTATTGCCTTCTACATGTATTTTTGTCCCCAAAATAACCCCAGAATAGAAATTGTTGTGAAATTGAGTTCTCAAGATGGTATACTACTCCAAAAATCTCTCCCAATTTTTTGATTTGATTTTATAAATCACACACCCAGGGAAAACAATCCACAAAAAAAGGTATTTCGCCTTCTAATCACCAATATCATTGGATTCGTGCAAAATGAAATACCCTTATCTGATCCAAGCTCACCTTGGCCGATATTAAGAAATTGTTCAAGCACATACCTCCTCAGCTGCAAAACATACAAAAATAGGGAATCCTAAAACTTTTGGGGCTTTAGGGTTAAGTAGAAAACCACCTCGCTAAACTAATATATAAATGGGAAAATAATGGGCCTAGGATTTCAATAGATAGCCCAATGACCTAGAAAAAATTCCATATTTTTCAAAAATTAGATGACAATTTCATCAGTTCACTGAGAAATTCTTATTTATATTAGGAATTCATCATCTTATCATGTATGAACTATATCCATTACAACCAACACTAAAACCAAATCAGTTTCCAATGTACTATTACACAATTTCTCCAACCAGTATTTGTTTTTCCTGCAAGGTCTCTCATATAATGCATTGAAAAGGTTCTACTCCTATTGATTAACAATAATCATCATGATATTCAAACTCCACTAATGGTAGATGATTCCACCAATTGTTGTTTATAACATACAAAAAATCCTAAATAATTTCCACAAGAACTAGAATGGTCCATTTTATCAAGCCATTTAATAGGGGTAAACACTATGCCAATATGAAATTGTCCATAATGGGTTCCAACATCCTCATACTAATAATTTAAGAAAGTATCTTTCGAAGTCTGAAATTGGCATAGATGTGATTCCGTGATTCTATACAACCTTCAATATAAATTAGAATCCACAAATAGCAATAAAAATATATTTCTACTCACACACTTATAGAAGAAACAACATGAGTTTAATTAAAAAACTTATACCACCCCCTTAGATGTCCACCCAATTCTATGAAGTCCTAGTACATCTTCATGTCCACTAGATGGTCTTATATGTAAAAATATCCTCCTCACCTCCTCGTAAATGAAAATTGGAATTACCACCCCTCCATAAAAAACAATGACATTATACTATCCATCTAGAAATCCATATTGAATTTATTCAATCGTTGTCCAATCACTAATGATATCACAGTTGATACCCCCAAGTCAAGAATCTCTATCTTTCTGAAGAAGTGAAGGGGTAATAACCATCAACATGATGTAACCTGCACCATCCTCACAATAAAAGTGGCCAAATTTGAAGAGGTAAACTTCTCTATCACCTAGCTCAAAAAAATTGGATGGAAAACCTCTATAATATCATCTGTATCAAAGAACACTCCCAGGGTGATCCTAAATCTCATGTTTCCTACAACTCTATATGGTCCATTGTCATGCCCATGTTTGAGAAGACATAATTCAATAACTAATTATTCTAGGGAATCTATACTACAGGGAACCATAGAGAATGTTCTGCATCATCATCTTTTTTCTCACATGATCTAACTCTTACATCAAGGACATGAGGGTATCATTGTATAATACTACCATAAAATGATCCAAAGAGGTTAATTATCCAGATCATAAGTCTCATGATCTCTATTTTGTCATTATACATGCCAATGGGTATCACCATGGACTCAAAGAAACCTTGATTACATGATAATGAAACACTCTGTTCACACACCTATCGAACCTAGAGTTTTTGATAACCCCTAAAAACATCATACTATGATTTCTACATAACCAAATTCTATTGGGAAAAGAAATAGTTGAATCTAATGACTGGATACATTCCATTTTGTAACCTAGTCTATGTGACAAAATCCACACCAATCCTCAAGATATCATCCCCCTCTCTAGTGGACAACATAGGGAAATCTAATAAAACGAATTGGGTTTTTAAATCCCCTTCTATCAAGACTACTACAACCAAAAATCCATCTAACATTGCTTCATTGGGTCATTTGATATTCTAGTATATATATTACTTCATCACTAGTTCATCAATATGTAGAAATATAACTCTCAATAATCAAGTAATCATATAACATTCATAATAACGATTCCCTAATACTCATCCCCCATCAATGGAAGTGAAAATTCATATAATCTATTAATTCAAAAGAATTCATCATCCGATTGGTAGGAGGTTGAACGTAACATCATACACATGAGATGAAGCCCCTATTCCTAAGGAGACTCCTTATCAAAGGTGAAAAACTCCATCCTAAAAATCAAGATGTAATGAGACACTCACTAGTATAAACATATGAGAATGGATGGTAGGAAGAAATCCATATTGATGAATAAAATAGTATGGTCTTAGCGTCAATATGATGATACCCCGCATGAGGATCTATATATCCTCCGAGATATGGCTCACACCTTATGTGTTATAATAAAATCACTTGTTCTCTATGTTGAATCCTTCCACACAAGGGTTGATCATAGAGGGGTCCATTTAAAATACTTGACCTCAAACTAGTGATACACTTAGGGAAATGTGGCTAATAATGCCATCTGAAAATTGAAACTAAAGTATGGAAGACACGTGACCTACCACACGCAGCACTTAGAACCTATGTAAGCCCCTAAATTGTGGAACTCATTCATTCCCTATCTCACCATTTTACCAATACTAGGGAATACTCTAACACCTTGTCACATAAAAAATGATAAACAAAAAAGTTATATACACACATCCACCACACCTCGACAATATAAAAATTGGGAAGAACTGACTCACATAGATGTGTTTGGATCATTTCTGAAGAAAAATTATTGGTGGGAAATATATCCTCATCCTTGAATGCCCTAAGTAATGATAGACATCAAAAACACATGGCTATTATCAATTCCAAAATTTTACTAGTATAAGTCTCACTAAGAGGGCCACAACATTAGAGGGATGTCATATAAGCAGTAAATTTACACCATAATCTCATGTATGTTTGACACCATTTGAGAAGAGGGTCTGTCCTACCATGTATCCTAGGTGATCTTTAACACTATAACTCTCGATACAACTATATCATAGAATTTCCATATTTCATCACCACAAGAGCCAACTTGTTCAATATGATGAAAATTTGATTCAAGAATAACCATCCTATCCATTGGGATCTGCATACACAATAAACCTAGAAAACTCCCATAAGTATAACATAGTCCATTTTAGGATCTATCTCATTGTGAAACCTCAATGATCCACTTTATTGTGAAACTCATAAGATAGAAAAATTGGGCATACTATCATAATGTTATACTGGAGTAAATTAGTTTTGAACATGTAAGAAATCATTTTCCCTATATGCTTCCCAACATGGGGTATCATTCCTTAGTTACCATCATGAGAAAAACCCGCTATTGGGTAGGTCCCTTAATTAAAAAATCTTTTCTCATCTATTTTTTTATCATGGAATCATATCCAAATCCTATCATTTGGTCATCAGAGAGTAATATTTAGAGTTAGGAAGACATCCAATGGTGAATGAGAATATGTTCAGAGATGACGCAATAAGGACATGGATATCATAACCCATTGATATATGATGCATGTACCAATTTTTCCTCATTAACAGATATATCAATTGCTATGTGATTGGATATTAAGGATACTCATTTCATTTTGGTAAAAAGTAAAAGTATTTTGAGAATATATACGATTATGTTATATATTTATTGGTTTGTGATTTTATGTATTTTGGATATATGGTATATAATAATTTTCAAAGCATAGATTCCCCTGAATATTTTGATTATTATATAATTATAAAGATAATAAATTAGTTTCTATTACAAATTATCACTATAACACATTACTTAAATCCAATGAGATAAATAAAAATATTGTATGATTCCTATAATTTTGGTAATTTATTGAGTTTTTCGTTTCCTATATGAAACATCAAGTTATTTATACAAACATGTTGGTGCATTCCTCAGAAAAGATTATCCTATGGGTAATAACCCTGAAAAATGTTTGTTCGATATTAACATGATCTTCTCTTGGTGTGAAATAAGTGGCTTCTAACTGTGCATCTTTTATGATACTCCTAGTGTTGGTTTATGATTTCATATATTTATATTCTCTTTATACACCTTTATAAAGGATTTAAATATATTGTTATGAAATATAATTATACAGTATATAAATCGTTATGTTAGAGAACATAAAATGGGAATTTCAATAAAAACACAACTTAAACTGAAGTAGTTCTAGGTTGATCAAATTTTTATAAATTTTTACATAGAAAATAATATATTTAAGTGAATGTATCATAGTAGAAGAGAACTTATTATTCATTTTTACTACTTAAATACTCATTACCTTTTAATTGTTTTTGGATATTATCATAACAATTTTGGTTTTCATATTTGGTTGGAAACATCAACATGATAATGAAGCAAGTAAATTTAAGTTTCTAGATACACATAAGAATTATAGATATCTATGGAGGCTTATTGAGACCATATAGATTAAAATATCAACATAAAACCATTATTAAAGTAATCATTTGTTTCCCATTATTACATAATACAATATGGTTTATATAAACATAGAATATATATCCTATGTAATGACTATCTTATGGAACCCTGATGATATTTTCATTATTGAGTGATAAATAAAATTGTGAGGATGTACTTATTTATGGGGTAAAAATTGAAACCCTATAAATTATATTACATTAAAATTATTATACTATGTTTTACATGTAATTAATAAAAAAATCTGAACCATATGGTAATTAAAGTATTAATTGTGTATCATTGAAACTCAAATTTATTGTATAATAAATGTAACCATATTATGAAAATCTATACGACAAGGATAATAAATTGTTTCATTCCTTTGAATTAGTTCTTATTATGAACACAATTTGTGCACAAGGTGGGGGTATCTTGACCTGTATTTTCACTAGAATAATCTGAAGACAAACTCCAATAATTGTTTCTTGAGACAAATCATTCATGGTAGAAGATCATGAAATTTGAAATCATAGATAGATACATTCTAGATGAATCACCACACATGAAAATCATAACTGCTCATCTCATCCTGAGTACATACATATAAATTTATGTGAATTATGTTTGTAAAATTTATGATAATATAATCATGTAATTATCAATGTAATAAATCATTAATTTATGTCATGTATTTATATAAATTTTACATTTTTAAATTTAATTGAATATT
Organism: Viscum album; assembly: GCA_963277665.1. NCBI lineage: Eukaryota > Viridiplantae > Streptophyta > Magnoliopsida > Santalales > Viscaceae > Viscum > Viscum album. Next base: position 1,885,251,613 of record OY728136.1, read on the forward strand.
TATTGTCATTTTTAATTAATGTTTTTTGAAAAAATTAAATTAATATGGTTAAATGAGTTATGAAATCATTTTTATGATTAGAAATGTATTTCCCTAAAACATTGATTATTATGTATCAAGTGCACTTATATATAATTTAATTTCTATCCATATTTTAAATTGGGTAAAATAAACTAGTTTTAATGTTTTAATCATCATATCCATATTTGGTAAGTTGTTACTTCAAATGTTTCTAATTATAATGGGGTACTAATGTTTATATTATTTACCTTAGTTAAATAGTTAATATTCAAGTAACTGCTTTTATAAAAGTATTGTAATTTTTATCTTCTATATTTATTTATTTATTATAATAGTTATATTATGCTTAATAAAATTATATAACAAGTAATAAATCATTTTTAATTATTATTTGGAATAAAATATTAACAAAAAACACTAAAAGTATAAATTGACATTTTTGTACAAAAACAATTTTTCTAAATATTATATATTTTAACCTAAATGATAATTTCCAATTATTATAAATTGAATGAAATTAAATTAATTCAAAATTTTAATTATTTATGTCATTATATCTTGGAAGGTGCATCATAATTTTTTTTAAGAATAATATTTAACATATTAAAATTTTAATCATAGTTAATTAGGTTAATATTTGATATCTTAAGGTGGTTAAAATATTACAAAATTAACTATCCAAAAAATAATAATTTATAGAAAATTTTTTAGGAATTAGATTTATTCCTAATTTTATCACCAACAGTTCATCACTTAACAGTCATTCAATTAAATTATTACCCCTTACCTACTATTCCATAAAAAGTAAAAGAACTTTTGTTAACCTGAAACATAACCACAATTTTATCCTTTTTAATCCACTATATCAATTATAATTTCATTTTAAATATTATCCACAGTATCTATCCTGGAATCGACTTACACATTTTTCAATTCTTAGTTACGGGAATGTGTCCACAGTCCTCCATTTACCATAGGCCATTCAATAGAAGATTCAACCTATTAATGTGAGTATTTTCCACTACGTATCATTATCCAATCTATTTTTATCCACTGAAATAAACCTAAATTATTTTATCAATTGTTCTATAATCACATAAGTTCTACTAGTATATAGAAATGTTATTATTTTTTAGGAATAAACATTTTCTAACTTCATCCCAATCCATCAAAAAAAATTCACCAATGTTTCCATGGATGTCATGGTTCATTCCTCTTAAGGAATAAAAATTGGTGACTATAAGAAATTATTTATTAAATAATAATGATATTAATAACATAATTATGATAATGGAAAAAATAAATACTTTATACCAATATTTTATTATATCCTTCATAAAATAAAAATAATGCTCATGTATACGAGCATAATGCCACCTCCATGAATGATGTCATTTTTTAAACACCAACATTAATATCTATTTATAATAATTTATTTCGTCTATAAATATGATATTTACTAATCTATTGAATTTATATAATTAAAAATGGGGTTTTCTATAATTAGACTTATCCTTTAGAAAGTGAAAACACTACTCATGTAACATACATATTATCACCTTCGTGGAAAAAACATTTTGATTTTCGTAACATTCTTGAGGGATAGTTATATGAATAAGTTTATGATGAATAAGAATAAAATTTTATATTATAAAGTATTCTATTTCTGTAAGGATTAAAAAAATTAATATAATGTAATCTATTGATATTGGTGAAATATCCAAACATTTTATCACTGATTTCATATTCATGAATCATAAATAAAAATCTCATTGAATTCAATTAGAAAATTATATATCATAATTGATTATATATTAAATTGACCAAAATTTAATATAAATTATGAACTCAGTAATATTATATATTTTTTGACATCGTCATTACAAAACATCTACCAAATAATGTTGGTTGCTAATATCAAATGGTGAAAAAAAAACTATTATAACTACAGAATGTATAATTAATGGTTAAAAATTATTATAACATGAAATATATTTAAAAATTGATTTAAAAGTATTTATTATGATTCATATTTTTATTATACATTAGGTGAAATAAAATTAATGAAAATAAATTAAATTAAGGGTTTCTGGTCCAAATTTCATTCACATTGAGGAAAATGCTATATTCACCATTAGTTTTCATATGTGTGATTTATGTATAACCTTAATGATTATTATAATAATTAAATACATAAAATTAAATTTATTTAAAATTCCATTACATTTTATCTTTTCATGGGATTTTGATTCATGTTGTAAAAAATCAATAATATTTTTACAAACTCGGTTTTCCTTCCCATGTTTATGATTATTATTCAAGAAATTTATTCAAATAGTTATTATAAAATATACCTTATTGTGGAATTTTATTATCATTCCGAAACAATTTATATGGATTTAAATTTAATTCTAATTAACTCTTTAGTTAGATATTGTTACATCAATTCATCATCTTTGACTGATTTATTTCATTATTAAAAAACATTAATAAGAATAATCCTCATCAACATTTCTTATGTTTCTTTTCTATGTACATATTAAATCATCCCAAAATGGTTGTCATTTCATATTTTAGAACCCTAATATCTTATTTCTCATTAGGTAATCTAATTTTTCATTAATTATATTTGAAATGTATTTTTATTATCATTTTTATGATGTGGGGTTCAATAATTATATTTTAAAATGAAAAAATGATCATTCAATCATGTACAAATATTTTATCATTAAATTAATTATTTATTTTAAAAATAATTATTTTTAATGTAACACTACATATAAATTATTCTCAAAAATCTTGGGAATGTTTTTATATTCTTCCCTGTAAAGATGGTTCATGTTTGAGTTTTGATATGGATGTATGACAACGCCCAAGGCCAAATGGTAGTGGGTCGAGGTATTCAATATTTCCATGTCAAGATTATTTTGGTACAGGTGTCACATCGATACTATTTAACAATACATAAGACAAGGGGAATTGGTGAATTCCATCATGGAAACAATGAATGTTTTCTTAGGGACATAATGGCTTGGTTAGTACATGGTGACATGATGTGGAGAGATTCATGGTGGCCTGGTCAGCACCTGATGTATAGAGAACATATGTTACAACTCTATTTTTTATCAATACAACATGTATACTATGATTTATACAAGAAGAACATGGTGATACCAAAATGATATTTATTTACTAAACCCTCATTGGATCCTTTGTGCAACTATAAAACCAATATCTTCTTTTGGGATTACCAATGGAGGTGTTGTGGAATGGATCTATGAAGCCAGATATGTATTTGGAGTTAGGGTGTTCTTGGAGTAGGGGTGGTAGTATGTCTGGTGTGAAAGTCTGTTATTTTCATAATGTTTTTTATTTCAGATTATTCGACTTTGGGATCAGAGATGTATGCTTGTATAACATATACATTTGAAATATGATATTGAATTGTGTTTAATTTGAATATGTATTATCTTAAGCAAGTTCATATATTACATGTAGTTTTTTATTTAGTATTTATTGTGTGAATCTTCATTTAGATGATAGGTTCAAATTGTATTTATTAGGCCCACACTTCTATTCGACAATCTCTAGCATATGGGGAGGCATGATTGAGGTACCGTGGTAACCCCTTGACTGGGTGAAATTGAGTAAACATTGGTTGGGGAATAAAAATGTTGTATAAAATAGAGTATTAATTAATTAATTTTTTGGATGATTGATATGTGGTATTGTAATTTCATAGATCTTGTGATCAAACATAGACTTGTGAGTCTCTTACACCATTATTGAGGGAATTCACGGTTATCATGGGAAATGATTTTTCATATTTCATTGATTCATTGTGTTTTATGTGTTTATTTAATGCGAGGTGTTTACAAGATATTTCTATACTGGTTTTAGATTATATACCTTGGGAAGAATATCCTTGGAAGGAATGATGATTTGGAACATAGGAATAAAATGAAATATGGCATCCTATTTGTGATTTTTTATTTACATGATGCTGTTTCATCAGATTAATGTATCAATAACATCATATATGAAATTTTACAATATAAATTTATAATTAAAAAATAATCCACAAAAAAATATTTTCTATGATGGAATATCTATTTTATCATTTTTTTGTGCATATTCGGTTATGTAAATTTTATTTCCTCATCTTAAGATGGATAAGGACCCTATGTGGATCATTGTAGGTGTTGGATTCCTCAGCGGTGGAACCTTGATTTGATACCTATAAGTATCTGATGACTATGGAATTATTTGGGAATGGTAATAGGTTTCCTTGAGAAAAAAGATTGGTTAAATAAATTTTTTACAAGAAACACGATTTCAGTATCACATATAGCATCTTGTTGGCATTATACTTAAGCGAACATGGTACTTATAATAAAACCCCTATGGGGTTTTAAAAATTACCACCTAAATTCGTTAGAATTTTGGACGTAAAAACATTTTTTCATTTTCATATTGTGTTTTTATTTTTATGGTAGTATTAGTTTGATATATGACCCTTCAATTCTCATGATGGACTTTCTTTTAGTGGGGTGGGAACATGGTTGGATTTTCAAGATATTGGTGGAAACATACCCATGGAAGATAATAATTTGATAGATGTTACCTTGAGTGGGAATCCCTTATTTTCAAGAGGATAATCAAATATCATATTTTTGGATATGATTTATATGTATTGGGGTATGGTTAGTATGATAGGTGAATGATCTTAGTTTCATTGTGATGTGACACATGGGAGTGTGAGTAAAAATGTTGGATTAGGATTCACAAATGTGTGATGAAAATTGATTCAATTGATACATATGATGGTATTATTTTTGAACCTATGATAGGGTTTATAGTGAATCAGTGTCCCTTGTAGTATGAGAGTATCTATTGGCATTAATTTTCATGGAAAATTCGTTGTATGTTATGGTAGGTTCACTAGTGCAGAAAACGTTTTTTACGTCACCATTTTTTACGTCGGTTATATAAAACCGACGTCATAATATGTAAAACGAGGTTTTTTACGTCGGTTATTTAATAACCGACGTAAAAACCTGTGTTTAGTACACCTTTAGCGTCGGTTATTTTTATAACCGACGTTATTAATCGCGCGGCTTCGTTTTTTACGTCGGTTATACATTAACCGCCGTAAAAAACAGAAGCGGGGGCGTTTTTTACGTCGGTTATTCAATAACCGACGGAAAAAATGCGGTTTTTGAAGGCCTTTTTAGGTCGGTTATAAAATAACCGACGTAAAAAAAGAATCTACAGATGTTTTTGACGTCGGTTAGGAATAACCGACGTAATAAAACGCGGATTTTGAGCCCTTTATAACGTCGGTTATAAAATAACCGACGTAAAAGAAGAATCGGAGGAAGGTTTTTACGTCTGTTATTGAATAACCGACATTATAAATGTTTTTAAAAAAATTATAACGTCGGTTATTGAATAACCGACGCGATAACTCATTTAAAAATTTACCCAGACCCGTGGATTGTCATTCGCGAGTTTACCTTCGACAGTCGCGACTCGTCTCTCTCGCGCATAAACCCGAATCGGCTCGTCCATTTTGTGGGTTTAGATTCGTTTTGCGATCATCATTTCTCATATTTAATCTCCTCGGATCAATCATCTAAACTCGCATCACTCAGGTAATCCTCCCACTCGTTCGTTTTTTTCGCGGATAGTATATATATATATGTGTTGTGATTTTTTTGTTGAAACTAGCTAAGATTATTCGATTGCGAACCCTTTTAACTCGTTTTGGCACCATAATCTTATTTATCATCCCTAGATCTATTATTTCGACTTGCAATATTGACTAATTTTATGATTTCACTAATTTTTCATCGTTTTCTATAAATCCCCGATAGGGTTGGGGCGTGTCAAGGGGGGTTTACAAGGGGGTGGGTGGGTGTGGGGGGCTGTCCAAGGGTGTGGGTGGGAGTTTGGGGGTGTCCAGGGGGGTGTCCAAGCTGGTCGGGGGTGGGGGGTTGTGTCCAGGAGGGGTGGGGGAGCTTTCTAGAGGGGTCGGGGGCTGTCTAGAGGGGTCGGGGGGTGTCCAGGATGGTGTCCAAGGGGATGGGTGGGTGTGGGGGCTGTCCAAGGGGGTGGCGGCCTGTCCAGAGGGGTCGGTGGGGTGTCCAGGGGGGTGTCCAAGGGGTTGGATGGATGTGGGGGGCTGTCCAAGTGGGTGGCGGCCTCTCCAGAGGGTATTTGGGGTTGTCCGGGTGGGTGGGGGGGCTGTCCAGAGGGTTGGGGGATGTCCAGGGGGGTGTCCAAGGGGGTAGGGGGTGGGGGTGGTGTCCAGGAGGGGCGGGGGGCTGTCCAGAGGGGTCGGGGGGTGTCCAGGGGGGTTTACAAGGGGGTGGGTGGGTGTGGGGGGCTGTCCAAGGGTGTGGGTGGGTGTTGGGGGTGTCCAGGGGGTGTCCAAGGGGGTAGGGGGTGGGGGTGGTGTTTATGAGGGGTGGGGGGGCTGTCCAGAGGGTTGGGGGTGTCCAGGGGGGTGTCCAAGCAGGTCGGGGGTGGGGGGTTGTGTCCAGAAGGGGTGGGGTGCTTTCTAGAGGGGTCGGGGGCTGTCCAGAGGGGTCGGGGGTTGTCCAGGGTGGTGTCCAAGGGGGTGGGTGGGTGTGGGGGGCTGTCCAAGGGGGTGGCGGCCTATCCAGAGGGGTCGGTGGGGTGTCCAGGGGGGTGTCCAAGGGGTTGGATGGGTGTGGGGGGCTGTCCAAGTGGGTGGCGGCCTCTCCAGAGGGTATTTGGGGTTGTCTGGGAGGGTGGGGGGCTATCCAGAGGGTTGGGGGATGTCCAGGGGGGTGTCCAAGGGGGTAGGGGGTGGGGGGTGGTGTCTAGGAGGGGAGGGGGGCTGTCCAGAGGGGTCGGGGGGTGTCCAGGGGGGTTTACAAGGGGGTGGGTGGGTGTGGGGGGATGTCCAAGGGTGTGGGTGGGTGTTGGGGGGTGTCCAGGGGGGTGTCCAAGGGGTGTAGGGGGTGGGGGTGGTGTTTAGGAGGGGTGGGGGGCTATCCAGAGGGTTGGGGGGTGTCCAGGCGGGTGTCCAAGCAGGTCGGGGGTGCGGGGTTGTGTCCAGGAGGGTGGGGGTTCTTTCTAGAGGGGTCGGGGGCTGTCCAGAGGGGTCGGGGGGTGTCTAGGGTGGTGTCCAAGGGGATGTGTGGGTGTGGGGGCTGTCCAAGGGGGTGGCGGCCTGTCCAGAGGGGTCGGTGGGGTGTCCAGGGGGGTGTCCAAGGGGTTGGATGGGTGTCGGGGGCTGTCCAAGTGGGTGGCGGCCTCTCCGGAGTGTATTTGGGGTTGTCCGGGTGGGTGGGGGGGCTGTCCAGAGGGTTGGGGGATGTCCAGGGGGGTGTCCAAGGGGGTAGGGGGTGGGGGGTGGTGTCCAGGAGGGGCGGGGGGCTGTCCAGAGGGGTCGGGGGTGTCCAGGGGGGTTTACAAGGGGGTGGGTGGGTGTGGGGGGATGTCCAAGGGTGTGGGTGGGTGTTGGGGGGTGTACAGGGGGGTGTGCAAGGGGGGTAGGGGGTGGGGGTGGTGTTTAGGAGGGGTGGGGGCTGTCCAGAGGGTTGGGGGGTGTCCAGGGGGGTGTCCAAGCAGGTCGGGGGTGGGGGGTTGTGTCCAGGAGGGGTGGGGGTGCTTTCTAGAGGGGTCGGGGGGTGTCCAGAGGGGTCGGGGGTGTCCAGGGTGGTGTCCAAGGGGATGGGTGGGTGTGGGGGGCTGTCCAAGGGGGGTGGCAGCCTGTCCAGAGGGGTCGGTGGGGTGTCCGGGGGGGTGTCCAAGGGGTTGGATGGGTGTGGGGGGATGTCCAAGTGGGTGGAGGCCTCTCCAGAGGGTATTTGGGGTTGTCCGGGTGGGTGGGGGGGCTGTCCAGAGGGTTGGGGGATGTCCAGGGGGGTGTCCAAGGGGGTAGGGGGTGGGGGTGGTGTCCAGGAGGGGCGGGGGGCTGTCCAGAGGGGTCGGGGGGTGTCCAGGGGGGTTTACAAGGGTGTGGGTGGGTGTGGGGGGCTGTCCAAGGGTGTGGGTGGGTGTTGGGGGGTGTCCAGGGGGGTGTCCAAGGGGGTAGGGGTTGGGGGTGGTGTCCAGGGGGGTGTTATATCTTACTATATTTTGTTTAAAAAATAATATTCAAGCATAATTTTTTAAATACACATCGATTTGTTTTATATTTCAAAATTGTTTACATTCAAATTATGATTTTTTTCATATAAACATATATTTGTCTTATCTGAAAAATATATATATTTTTGCTATTTGTTATAGGTAATAATGAGTCGATGTTGGAGTACGGCACATTGAATGAGCAATGAATATGAGGAAGGTGTTGATGCCTTTTTGGAATTTGCTAAACGAAATGTTCCAAGTAGTGACATTTTTTTCTGTCCATGCCTGAAATGTCTTAATATGAAGAAGTTGATAAGTAGAGAGATAAAATATCATCTGATTTGCCATGGTTTCAATCCGAGTTACAACCCTTGGATTTGGCATGGCGAAACTGGACAGAATGTCACTGATGATAATGAATCGCAAGATGGTAACTCCGATGGAATTGAAGAAATGATTCGTGATATTGTAGTAGAACAAATTGAGATAGAACCGACAGTTGCACGTCTATATGGTGATGCCGAAAAACCATTATATCATGGTTGTACAGATTTTACGGTTTTGTCGGCGGTGTTAAGATTGATTAACCTGAAGGAGAAACATGGATGGAGTGATAGAAGTTTTACAGAGCTGCTACAATTGATGAAAGACATTCTTCCAAAAGATAACGATCTTCCAGATTCGTATTATGAGGCCAAAAAAATATTATGCCCGATGGGATTGGGATACAGGAAAATACATGCCTGTCCAAATGACTGCATTATATATAGGATGGAATATGAAATTCTGAAAGAGTGTCCTAAATGTGGGACATCACGGTATAAGGTGAAAGAAAAATCACAAGATGATGTAGAGATTACAAAGCTCCCTTCAAAGGTATTTTGGTATCTTTCTATAATTCCTCATTTCAAATGTTTATTTGCTAATTCACATGATGCAAAAAGGTTAAGATGGCATGCTGATGAGCGGGTATGTGATGGAAAAATACGTCATCCAGGTGATTGTCCACAATGGAAGAAAATTGATGCCCAGTACCCTACATTTGGAAATGAAATTAGAAATCTGAGACTAGGCTTGTGCACAAATTGAATGAATCCATACCGAACCCTCAGTAGCACACATAGTTCATGGCCTGTTTTATTGGTAATTTACAACCTCTCTCCTGAAGTTTGTATGAAGCGCAAATATGTCATGTTGAGTATCATGATCTCTGGTCCAAAGCAACCCGGCAATGATATTGATGTATACTTGTCACCGCTGATTGATGATTTGAAACTGTTATGGGCTGATGGTATTAGGGTGTATGATTCTTATAAAATGGAATATTTTCAACTGCATGCAGTGCTTCTATTCACTATAAATGACTTCCCAGCATATGGAAATTTGTCTGGATACAGTGTTAAAGGGCATAAAGAATGTCCAATTTGCGAACAACAGACGTCATATTGTCAATTGCATCATGGAAGGAAAACAGTGAACATGGGTCATCGAAAGTTTTTGCCTATGGATCACCCTTATAGAAGACTAAAAATGGCATTCAATGGCTCACAAGAATTTGATACTGCTCCAAAACCTTTATCCCCAGATTTGTATTTTGAGAGGGTGAAAAACCTTGATGTGACATTGGGAAAGACACAGAAATCTGGTAATGATAGACATATTTGGAAGAAAAGGTCAATATTTTTTGAGCTACCATATTAGAGGTATCATGAAGTCAAACATAATATTGATGTCATGCACGTGGAGAAGAATATCTGTGATTCTTTGATCGGAACATTGCTAGATATTAATGGAAAGACAAAAGATGGGTTGAATGCAAGGTTAGACCTACTATCAATGGGAATACGTTTGGAGTTAGCTCCCACTCCTAAAGGAAGACGAACATTTCTTCCCCCGGCTTGTCATACATTATCGAAGAGGGAGAAAAGTAGCATCTGTCAGTGTCTTCATGATATCAAAGTGCCTCAAGGTTATTCTTCAAATGTAAATTATTTTGTCTCATTGAAATACTTGAAGTTGATAGGTATGAAATCACATGATTGTCACGTCATGATGCAACAAATTCTACCAGTTGCACTGCGTGGAATATTGCCCATCCGTGTCAGAAAGACAATAATGAGGTTGTGTTATTTTTTCAATTCAATTTGTAACAAGGCGATTGATGTGAATGATTTGAACATTTTGGAAAAGGATGCAATTTTTATACTTTGTCATTTGGAAATGTATTTTCCTCCAATTTTTTTTGATATGATGGTGCATTTAATGATTCATCTGGTTTGAGAAATAAAGCTTTGTGGACCTGTATATCTTCGTTGGATGTATCCTTTTGAAAGTTATATGAAAATATTAAAGGGATATGTTAAAAATACATATCGACCTAAAGCCTCCATTATTGAAAAGTATATTTCTGAGGAGGTAGCAGAGTTTTGTACGAGCTACTTGGCTACGGCGCAACACATAGGTTTGCCTCCATCTCTCCATGAACGGGTTAATAATGAGGGAAAGGGGATTCGTGGCTTGAAAGTCAAATCACTGTCAGCTGAACATATGAAGAAGTTAGAATCATACATCTTGAATAACATTGCTGATGTTCAACCGTATATCACATTGCATATTAATGAGTTGAAACAATGTCATCCAAAGAAGAAAGAAATGTGGATTTTGAATGATCACAACAAAACTTTTTTGCCATGGTTTAAAAAGACCTTGCTTGGTAGATCAGATATATCAGAGACATTCATATGGATAGTGGGTGGTCCATCTTTAAATGTGATAACATGGTCCGCTTATGACATTAATGGCTATACATTTCATACGAAAGCTCAGGACAACAGAAGTGCAGTTCAGAATAGTGGTGTATTGGTGTTTGCAGAAGCAATGCATTTTTCGAGTGCTAAGGACAGAAACCCAATTTCAGCATCAAGTGCATATTATGGAGTAATTGAAGACATATGGGAGGCTGATTACATTAAAATTAAAGTTCATGTTTTTAACTGTAAATGGTTTATCGGTAACAACAGTGTCAGACACGATGAATTTGGAATGACACTTTTTAATCTGAATAGATTGGAAGACACAGCTGATTCTTTTATAATGGCAACACATGCCAAACTAATTTTCTATGTAGTAGATCAATCAGATATGCAGTGGGATGTTGTTTTACAAGGGAAAAAACAATATGTTGGTGAGGATGAATTTGATGAAGATGCTGATTTATGTGGGATCCCTACTTCCATGGAAAGATTAACAGAACATAATGATGAGTATGTTCAAGACATGGTTTGGGCCATAAAGAATGATCACGACGAAGGAATTTGGGAAAACAATCCAACTGTACATTCCTAAAATTACAGGTAACACATGTTTATTTCTTGTTTACATTTAGTTTTTTCATATAATGTTAGATATTGTAAAATTTTTACTTATTAAAACATGTATCAAATCAAAACGATAAAACAATAAAAACCGTAAAGAGGAGAAGTCCTGGGCGCACCGGCTGGCCGGTGGTGGATCACCGGTTGGCCGGTGGTCCAGAGCAATGCTCTGTCTGTTCCACCGGCCGGCCGGTGATGAGCCAGCGGCCGGCCGGTGGTCCAGATAGAGAGGAAGGCTCTCTGTCTGGTCCACTGGCCGGCCGGTGGTGATCCAGCAGCCAGCCGGTGGTCCAGACAGAGAGGAAGGCTCTCTGTCTGGTCCACCGACCGGCCGGTGGTGATCCAGCGGCCGGCCGGTGGTCCAGACAGAGCAAGGCTGTCTGGTCCACCGGCCGGCCGGTGGTCCAGACAGGAAGGCTCTGTCTGGTCCACCGGCCGGCCGGTGGTGAGCCAGCGGCCGGCCGGTGGCACCAGGCAGTGGGCAAGTCTACTGCCTGGGTCCTCCGGCCGGCCGGTGAGCTCACACCGGCCGACCGGTGGACTTAGTGAGTCCAATTTTCATCTTTCTTGGGCCAACTCCTTGGAAACCTTTTGCTTGTGTTTACCATGTTTATCATTGTTTAACATGCTTACCATATTACCAATGTTTCCTATTATGTAATTTAGTACACTTTTATATTTTCTGATTAAGTAGTATTACAATATTTGAATTTGTATATTTGTGAACTAATGTTTGTTTTTTTGATTTGAAGGAAAATGACAGATCAATAAGTTGATCAGCCACATGATTCTGGAGATGAGCATATTGGTCATACATCTGGGGAGGAACATTCACATGCTCCTATTACGAAAAAGAGTTCAAAGGTTGGTAAGCGTGGGTGCACACGTTTACCAAAATTATCACTTGCCCGTACGAAGGAGGAGAGGATAGTCGTGGAGTTTGATGATGATGATCTTCCTAGAGGTCCAAATGCTAAAGATTTTAAGGGTTTTGTAGCAACTCAGGATAAGAGCAAAGTAAGAATTCTCTATGATGAGTGGAGAAGTGTGGATAAGGCGATAATTTCTCAGCTATGGGAGACCATTTTGGTAAGATCTTTTTCTATTGTCTGACTGTTCTTTAAATGTTTCTAGTATATATAATATTTTTAACCTCTTTTTTATCAGATGACATTTGATATTCCTGACACTGGAGGAGTCAGGAAGAAATGCTTATCGTTGGCTGCTAGGAGATGGAGGGATTTCAAATCAACCCTCTCATCTGATTTCATTTATGGTCATAGGAGTCGTGAGAATCCATGTCATATATATCCTTTTATAGATGAAGACACATGGAGACAATTATTTGAAAGTAGAAGAAAAGAATCATTTTTGGTAAGGGCAATGTATACTTTTATAAGCTTTCTTATATAAATGATCTTATTATTGTTTTGTTAATGATTACTTATTCTTAATTTACAGCAAACAAGGAAAGCTCATCAAGAGATCCAATCTAAAAATGTATACCCTCATAGTTTATCTCGTGGAGGGTATTCATTATTGGAAGAACAAATGATGGCAGAAAAAGTTCAACAACTAAGAGATGAGTCTTCAAGATCTGGAGAGGTGGCCCCTCCATCCCCTCCATCTAGACATGAGAAATGGAAAAGAGCTCGGAAGGGCAAAAAAGGACAATATCTTTCGGAAGAATCGAGACTCGTAGTTGAGAGGATTGTAAGATATCTATTTTATTTATTTAAGTTTACTATTTTCGTCATATATTTCCAATCATTATAGAAATGTTCAATTAATTATAACAGGACTCTCTTGAGGAGAAGAGTTCACAGGGGACATTTACACCATCTGGGAGGGAAGATATTTTATCTGTGGCATTGGGAAAGCCCGAACATCCTGGCCGTGTAAGGGGATATCCGGCAGGTGTATCGGTAAGAAAAGTGTTGCCACATTCCTCAACTTCTAATGTTGAGGGAGTTTATAAAAAAAATAGAATCCTTGGAGGCTGAAGTCCATAATATTAATGCGACAATGGAGGACAAGATTAGAGCATCGGTGCAGTTTATGTTTGCAGACTTGCAAAGACAATTTCAGGGTGCAGCTCCCACTCCACCTCTCCCAGTAGCTCCCACTCCCCCACCTCAGCCTGTGGACCCCATTTTTGATCCTCCTCCTCCGCCGCAGCTACCTACTTATTGTGAGTTGTATGTTGATGATCCTCAACATCATATAGTTTCATATGGGATGGTATATTGTATACGAGATACAGTTCATCATCAACAGTTAGAGGTAGAGAATCAGAGGGTCATTGTACAGGATATTATAGATAGATCAGCTCGGATACCATTACCTACAGATGAGGTGACGACAGTTGGAAATAGTATCAGCCATTTTTTACTTTGGCCATCCATACTTCTTCGACTCATTACCATAGAGGTATGGATGTTATATCTTTTATTTTATATTTTTATTAATGTATTATCATATGAAAACTAATATATTTTTCAATTTATTTTTACAGGAATACTTCAAAGGTAAATAAATACTGTATAGACAACAACAAAGATAGATAGATATGACATCAGATGCAGATACTATCAGTCTTGACAAATTGTCATGATATACAAATTTGTTGGCGGATCATTATGACTTTACAATGGAAGCTCATGTCTGTGGACGTGAACTAAGTGTGGGGATTATGAAAACTGATATCATGGATTTTGTCACTGGAGATAAGTTGGGCATCAACGTGGTGCAAATTTTTATCATGTAAGTCTTAACACCTTTTCCTTGCGTTATATTTATTAAAAATGTATACTTATGTCTGGTTTGTATTAGGTATCTGTATAAAATTTGTGAGAGGAATGAGCTGACAGATGTATATGGATTCGTGGACCCACAATTGATTTCCCCTGAAGCATGTGCATTGGATGAGGAACAAAGAATGATTTATATTGCTGATAGATTTGAAAAGAATGTAATCACACAGTGTTGGATGATGCCTTTTTGTGAGAGGTATGAAACACATCCCTCTCAAAGAGTTAATTATCTTTTAACATAAAAAACCACTAACGTTAAATTTCCTTTTATCAGGGATCATTGGATGTTAGGGGTTTTTTACCCTAGGGAGAAAACACTTTATTGGATATGCTCTCTCCATGATGATGTGCGAGAAAGTTTTAAGAATATATTGGAAACGTAAGTTTCAATTTCAAAATATTTTTATATATTATAATGAATTTTAAATTTACCCCATTCGTATTATTTTCTAACAGGGCATGGGTCCACTTTCGAAAAAGCGCAAAGAAAAGGAATTTCATGATCAAATATGTACATGCAAAGGTAAATATCCATTTATAATTTGTACATTTTGATTTATTACATAAAAATAATATATTGAATTTACACTCATTCAAACAGAAATGTCATGAGAAACAAGGCATCATCGAATGCAGATATTACATGTTATGATTTATGTATGAAATAATAACAACTGGGACAGTTCTGAGTTTTGACCTAGTAAGATTTCCTCATTCTCATAATATTTCAATTTGATTTATTCATTATACACGTTGACTACTAACCTTTTCATTTGTAGCTTTTTGATGACCCTCAACCCTTTACTGCTGAAGATATCAAACACTTACAAGTGGAGTGGTCAAATTATTTTACAGGCTTGATTGACTTTTAGTTGTTTGTAATGTAAAATGTAATTTTTAATATTGTCAATGTAATTGTGTATTTCGTAGTCGTTTAGGTTGGATTTAGTTTTTTTTGAAGTTGACAGTGTAAGTTTTGAATGTTATAGAAGTGAATGTTTAATTTTTCTCTACTTCTTGTTTTGGTCTACTGTTGATGGTTTTTCTGGTCTGGATTTTGGTATGGGGGGAGAGGTTCCAAGGGGGTGGGTGGGTGTTTGGGGGGTGTCCAAGGGATATGGGAGGGGTGTCCAAGGTGTGTTTGGGGCTATCCAAGGAGTCGGTTGGGTGTAAATGAGGGTGGGGGGGGGGGGGGCTGTCCAAGGGGTGGGGGGGTGTCCAAGTGGTGGGGAGTGTCCGAGGGATATAGGAGGAGTGTCCAAGGGGTGTTTGGGGCTGTCCAAGGGGATGGGGGTGTTTCCAAGGGGTAGGGGGGGGGTTTCCAAGGGGTCGGGGTGGTGTCCAGGGGGTGGGGGGCTGTCCAAGGGGTGGGGGTGTCCAAGGGGTGGGGGTGTCCAAAGGATATGGGAGGGGTGTCCAAGGGGTGTTTGGGGCTGTCCTAGTGTTCGGGGGGTGTAAATGAGGGTGGGGGGGCTGTCGAAGGGGTGGGGGGTGTCCAAGGGGTGGGGGGTGTCCAAGGGATATGTGAGTGGTGTCCAAGGTGTCTTAGAGTTCTGTCCAAGGGGTCGGTTGGGTGTAAATGAGGGTGGGGGGGCTGTCCAAGGGGTGGGGGTGTCCAAGGGGTGGGGGGTGTCCAAGGGATATGGGAGGGGTGTCCAAGGGGTGTTTGGGGCTGTCCAATGGCTCGGGGGGGGGGGGGTGTCCAGGGGTCGGGGGGTGTCCAAGGGGTCTGGGAGGGCTGTCAAGGTGTGGGGGGTGTCCAATGGGTGTTTGAGGCTGTACTAGGGGTCTTGGGGGTGTAAATGAGGGTGGGGGGGCTGTCCAAGGGGTGGGGGTGTCCAAGGGGTGGGGGTGTCCAAGGGATATGTGAGGGGTGTCCAATGGGTGTTTGAGGCTGTACTAGGGGTCGTGGGGGTGTAAATGAGGGTGGGGGGGCTGTCCAAGGGGTGGGTGGGGGGGGGTCCAAGGGTTGTGGTGGGGCTCCAATGTGGTGGGGGAGGGATGGCCAGGTTGTTAGGTGGGTATAGATGAGGTTGGGGTTCAGTTGGGGCTTGGGGGAGGGCTGGCATGGTTATTTTTGTTTGGTTTCTGGTTGCTTTTTGGTGAGAGCAGTGCAATTATTTAAAAAAAATATCGCTTTCACGTCGGTTATTTTATAACCGCCGTGGTAAATAAATTGGTAGGGGTTTATCACGTCGGTTTTTTCGAGAACCAACGTGATAAACCGTTCCCTGGCCTTTTATCACGTCGGTTCTTAATATAACCGACGTGCTAAAAGGCATGGGAATCTATTTACCACGACGGTTATTGGATAACTGACGTGATAAAACGTTTCCCAGGCCTTTTTATCACGTCTGTTATTTAAGAAACCGACGTGATAATAGTCCCGGGGAAGGGTTAATCACGTCGGTTATGTCATAACCGACGTGATAAACGATATCCCAGGAGTTTTATCACGTCGGTTATTAATGAACCGACGTGATAAACACCGTGATGTTAGGGATGTTACTTCAGGTTTTAAATAACCGACGTAAAAAACGTTATTTATAACGTCGTCCGTATTAACGTCGCCTAAAAACCGACGTAAATAATGAAAAATAACCGACGTAAAAAATGTTTTCTTCACAAGTGGTTCTTGATGTGTAAAATTCCATGTTGGTTTGGGAATCGGTGAACAACCCATGTATCTGTCAATTGATAATTATTTGTCTTGTAGAGGTACTAGATTAGTATACTAGTGGTTTCTATAGGATAAGGTATGTTAAACATCACTCATGGAGTGAGGTGACTAGAACATTTGGTGAGATACATCTCAGTGTGGAGACCCAGTGTTTTGTATATCGGGGATTTCACTCAGTGGTAATATGAATCATTATAAATGGATAATGGGACCTAAATATAGTCAATTATTTGTTTTTATCTTTTTCATGGATGAATATGATGGGTCCTTGTGGATTAGGATGAGTGAAATATATTCTATAATATAACCTTTTAGTTCAGTGATTATGAATCATTGTATGAAATATCATATTGTGGGGAGGGAACCATTTATGGTTGGTGTTTCATTTTTTCACTTGAGTTTGAGTGGGAATATGATTAATTTTTAATAGGTTTAATAATAAATGGAAATTTTTCTATATAGAATATTTTTTTAGCACATCGTGTAATGATAATGACACTCATATGGTGGAGTCCATCACGTTGGTTATGGGTGAAAAAAAATTTGTGTCAAAAGAATATTGGATGTGTTGATACTGATCGATGGATGTTAAGTTTACACTGAGTTATATATGGGTATTATGTTTGATTTTTATCAAATTCAATATGTGTTACCATATTTGAAAATTATAAAGGTTTTTGGCTGGATTCGACATGTTGACACTAGGCATGAAGATGTTTTATTTTGTTCTGAAGTATATTAATGAGTTGAATAATTATTTTCCATATGTTACATGTGGTAAAATGGGGATTTATGACATGGTTTAGTGGCTAAATATGTTTTGATGTGTGGTATCTTGGTTGAAAAATATACACGTTACATGGACCAGTTGGCAGACATGTTTCTTCAAGTGATTCAGGGGAAGATCCATGGAGAAAATTATGGTGATGTTTTATTTTGAAACGAAAATTATTTTAAATCAATAAGATTGTATACAATTGACCATAGAATGAGAAGGAACCTTATTTTTTGGATTATTAGGGAAATTCCTTGTTTGATAAAACAACACTTTT
The DNA here is from genome assembly GCA_963277665.1 of Viscum album. Lineage (NCBI taxonomy): Eukaryota > Viridiplantae > Streptophyta > Magnoliopsida > Santalales > Viscaceae > Viscum > Viscum album. The sequence continues at coordinate 1,885,269,659 of OY728136.1, forward strand.
GATGCTGCATAAGAGGGTTTTAAAAAAACATTATATAAAATGTTCTATAAATAAAATTTGAACCTGATATATTTTTACATAGTTGGATGTTTTATGAATTGAAAAAATTTAGTGAAACCTTTCAGATATAGATTAAGTGATTGGTTGACATAATAAAGTGTTTTTGGAGGTAAATTTCTGTATCCAGAATTGGTGGTTTATGTTTCAAAAAGGTGGTCTAGTTTGAATTTTCTAATGGAATCCATTTATTTTATAGTTACATGACGATAAATATATGTTGGGTGATGTGTTTTTAGGACTACGATAACTCCATGAGTAAGAGAAGAACTATGTTACATTTTTTAATGGCGCATGTGATTATGTGCTATAAATGTCCATGCAAATTTTAATTTTCTATTTGTTTTATTGTTCTTTTTGAGAACTGGGACACATATTGTGGTTTTCATTATGTTAACATCTACAAGTGATGTTTTTGGATGTAGTTTTACACCATTTAAGAATTATAGGTGCTTAATATATCATCAAATATTGTTCGTGTGGCTAGGTTTTTTTTGTTGTTCTGAAATCCCAGTTAGGGTGGGAAACAGTGGTTCATGTAATAAAATTTTGAGATGGACTTCCAATACCACTACCCTTATGAATTCATGGTTTGATACATGAGTTCACATCATTATTTTTTTTCATATTATTTTTTCCAACAAATTAAATGTGGGCTCAACCCCCAATTAATTTTTGTTTAATGATCACATGTTGTAAGGCCATTCAATGTAGACCTTTATACGCTCTTCATCTTATTATTATTGAGGTGTTTGGCATGGTGTTTCATGTAATAAAGGAAAATTTTATAAAACTTTTTCCCTTTTTAATGATTAAAATCCTTATAAATATATTTAGTTATAGAAAAGACAACAACTATTTTTCATTTTTTATTTTTGGCTCATTAAAAAATAGTGCAATAATTTTTTTTTTGATTAAAAGTCTATCATGATTAATAACAATATTAATATAACAATTCTAAAGTAAATTATAATATATTTATATATTAAGGGTTATGATAAAACCTAAATAAAATATAATGTATAAGATACAGACTCAATCAGTAGGATCTTTCCCTATAAGTCCCATTTATCAGAGGATTCGAATTAGAAGGAATCACAATAAGTTTCTTTTAACCAATCCCAAGGTTATATTAAACAATTATAACATGAGAGAAAACATTTATGAGTTAATTTTACGATCATATAGACCACCACCCAATCCATATTTAGTAGACTAAACCATGAATGCAATATAATATCACATCATACCCTTACTGTATACACATGTGTAATAAAGGGCTATGAATATAGACCCTAGTTGAATGGATTTATATATTTTATTTTAATATAATAATTATTATATTTATCTATTTCAAATATTACATTATGTATATATATATGACAAAATAATGATTTTCATAAAATCGGATTTTGATAAGGGGAAACTAAAATTTTATTATACTAAATTGATCTATATGGTCAATTAAGAACCAATTATTGATAAATTCATGAATTTTTTTAATTTTTTTAGAGAAAACCATAATAAAAATGATTATTTAATGAAAAAATAAAATATTATTTATTAATTTCAAAACAGAACTTTTATAAGGGTTGTAAAAAAATTTATTACTACTATTTCTCAATAAATATTTTTTTTGAAAGTTAAAATTAAAATATTTTGAATTAAAACATTATTATAATTGATTTTTTGAATTAAAAACATAAAAATTTTCCAATCATGAATTTTTCAAATTTTTCTAAGACAACTTAATTTTTTGGAAAAAATTAATATAATATGTATTATGAAATCTTAATAGTCTATTAATTATTTAATAAATATTATAAAAGGAACCACAAAAAAAAGATGGTATGAATTTTTAATAAATTTTTTATATTATTTCAATAATTTTTAAAAACAATAATTATTCATTTATATTCTATATTATATTGTATGCTTTTAAAAACTATTATTTATGGAAGAGACCCACTACAAAATCATGAATGTTATTATTTTAATGAGCTCAATTCATACAAAAATAAAATTTTAGAATATAATCTTATTTATTGTAATCCATAGTAAAATCCATAGTGTGGTATTTGGTTTTAATTTTTATATTACTTAGTGTCTGAAACATAAGTATATATGTTTTTTATAAAATATCACTCTTCTTCTATAAATACCCACATAGTCGGCTATTTCACATCACATAAAACTCATTAAGGATCATGTTACTCTCTTTCTTGATATCTAAATCCATCCTATGGTGTTGAAAGTCTCTTAATATGGTCTTTAAAATTTTTATGTGAAACCCCTCAACAAAAGGCATTCTCTTGACTTCCTTATTAATTTATGAAATATATTTATGCTAAACATTTTTATTCCCAATTATCCATGATTTAATGATTATTTACACATCCCTTTTCTACAATATTGATTATTAAGTATTGAGAGACCACCATTCACAATAATTGAACCCTTCCATGAATTATTATGTGCACATGTGATGCTATCAAAAATATCCCCTGATTGTCCAGGATAGAATTTTTTTTCATCAATAACCACCATCACTACCAATGAAATTTACACACCTATATGTTTTTATCCTTTATTTATTTTTTAAAATCCATGTATGTAACCAACATTATATATTCATTACATTAGAAATTCTCAAATACATTCCATTTAATTATGATGTATGTAGTACACAAATGCATGTTCAAAATAAGAATGTGACAGTTGGGCCTATAATTACAAATCCCTCAAATACATTATGAAATACATTAATCTCAATAGGTACCATGTATTATGTATGAGAACTCATATTAGTGACATAGTGTGGTGACAACTTGATTTTTTTCATTGGAATTTTCATTTCCTATTATGATTTATGTTTTCCCACAATAATATAGTATTTTGATGATATCATCTTATGAAATGCTTTTAATTTCATTGTCATGAATCTTGATATTCTATGAAATTTTTTTCTACCCCTCTATGAACATGAAATTCACTACTTTATTTTGTGAATTTATTATTCCCTTGTAAGGATTTATAGATCCCTATTACATTTGTGTTTCCCCTAGCTATCATGTGGGATTTTAGAATATCATTATAATTTTATGGACATGTTAAGAAGTATTTACATAATATCATTTTACCCTTTTTTATATGTATATAATTATCCAAATACACAACGACTCTATATATTTTAATTTTTTTAATCATAATTAAATATATAATGAAATACGTTGTATAAAAAATTATTTTTTTTCAAAATTGATATGAGATAATGGTCATGTTCTTTTTTATGGTTTCGGAGTAGAAAAATGTCACTAAAAAACATTGTAATAATGATAAAAATAATAATTATTCACTAATTTATTTTAATATATATATCAATTGGTTCTAAATAAGAAAGTTTCCTATAAAGATAATATATTTTTATATTGATTTTGAATAGATAAACCAAGTGGTAATAACCATGATAGTACTAGTTGGTTTTTAAAACCACATTCAGCTATTTCATTATAAAAATGGCATGCTTCATAAATAATTTGACACTATTGGGTTTTAAAAATTAGTATTAGCACAATATAATTACAAAAAATTGTGAAGGGAAGAAAAATTCCTTTCAAATTTAGTCCTTGGATAATAATTGGTGACAAGTTGGATTGAAACCATGAAATAGATAGGTTAAGGAATATATATCATTTATTAGTAAACCATAAATTATTCATATTTTATATTTTCTCTTATCTTTAGAGTTAAAATTCTCATCACAAAATCTTCCGTTTTATTCATTATCTATAACAAAAGGAGGAATGTTGTGAACAACTATTGTGATGGGAAATGAAATGAATGACCAAATGATATGGACATCCTGATAAGAGTAGGATTCAAAACCATCATTAATATACTTACCCAATTATCCAATGTTTTTATTAGAGACATTAATTATGAGGAACACCAAAACCATAATGGAAATTAAAATTTATCATCGATACCGTTACATAGAAAACGAATTCAAATTTTAGTAGAACATTTAAACCCTTAAATAAAAGAATAGATCAACACCACTAAAAATAAGTTTATTGAATTCTATGTTATATGAAATAGATATTCGTTATGGTTGTTTTAACATGGTGGTAGAAGATGATGACATGTTGACATTTATCAGTAATACAACGACATAATTACATATCAAAGTTACAGAGTGGAAAGTATCCAATTAAATTTTTTTGATTGATATTTTAATCACTCTATCAGATATAAAATGGATAAGGAGTTTTTATGATTTAATAAAAATAAGGATAAATCCATCCATATGTTTGAGGAAAACAATTCCAGGATTTCATTAAACACCTCTCTAATTTCATTAACCCTAAATTTAATGTTTATAACTTATTTAGTGGGTTAATGTGTATAATCTAAAAATATTACGAGATTCAAGAAACTGTAATCATTGAATAAATTTTCCAAGACGACCTCAATGATGAAATGGTGATAATTAAATCTCAATGTCCTCATTAAATTGTTTATTGGAAATGGAAAATATAGTTTAATTCCAGTGTAGTTATTAAGAACTGTCATGAGGGTAATAATTTCCAACATCTCAACTATAAAATATGTGGTACGAATCATCCCAAACATTTTCACAGGGGGGGAATGACATAGGTTTGGAAAGGAGGGTAACATACCTAGATTACTTCAATAGGAGGAACCCACAAATGTGATAGAAGAATGTAAGGCTCTATTCATACCATTTCCAATTTTAAAATATTTCAATTGAAATGATGAAGGAATATATGTGAAAAAATTATACAGGATAAGGGTTGGTGAGGATAACTGATGATAATAACAACCATGCCTTATAGAGTAAGGTCATGAATATTAATGAAATAAATACTAAGGTGTATCATGAAAAAAAATGGGGAATTTTATATTAGTTATACATTCAATAAAAGAAAATTCAATATTTGATTTTTTTATGCATTCCAGTATATCCCACATGTTTAATAAAACTATTCAAAAACCACATCAAATCATCGAAGTTGAGTAATCTATGAAAATACAAAATGATGAAATTTTTTCATCTCTTGTATATAATTGTACCCAATCTAAATTTATGGGATATATGTAACATGGTTAGGGATCCTATATCCTTATTTAGAGAAAAAATTTATCTTCAGAAAATGGAAATCAACTTCTGAATCTTAAATTGAACTTTGATTATATAAATGTGTAAGGAGGGGGATTGATATCCATTGGGATCATCATTATATGTATAAATATAACTAAAATATGATCTTGAATATCCATCATGAATGATTTATAATAAAGAAAAATACCATCCTTGATAACATGACCAATGTAAAGAAAATGTTAGTTGTTTTCCCTAAGAAATTGATGAGTATTCCTCAAAGAGGAGGGGTAATGATCTTAATGAAACTTATTCATTGATCATTTTCAATATCCTAGACTATATATTGAATTCATACTTATGAAATTGAGGAGATATAGGATTTAAAATATTAGAATCATGATAAGTGGTTTACAATCCCAAGTTCCTCACCATGGGGTACATTCTACCCATTAGGTAAGATGAATGATGGGTCAATGAACCTATTAATTTATTTTCACTAGATAAATAAGAAAAAGAAAAAGAAAAAGGATAATATTCACTATATTGATAACATTTTCTATCATCTATTTGTCTCACAGTACTTCTCTATGGTGTTTATTCCATTGGAATATTTTCATGTAATGTGGAAGAATGAGGATATACTAAAGACTTATTGTTATACAGTGTGATGGCACCATGAGTTTAAAAAGATTCCATCTATGCTCATTACTGCTCTTTATATTCCTATGGGAATAGTTAATAATGTCTTCACGGATTATGTATACAATGTTTTGGTAATATTTTATGATGTTATTATTTTCTACTCCAAATGAAATGAGGAGTATGTGGTAAATTTTAATGTTGTACTAAAGACCTTGATGAAGGAAACATTATTTAAATTGTTCCTCATATATGTTTTTTGATGGAGAAAGGAACATTTTTGGGAAATTTTATCACCAAAAAAGTGATATTTTTGATTCCTTATAAGATTCAAGAAATTGAAAGATGACACTGACCAAAATTTGTGACTGAGATTTTCAGTTTAATTATATTAGTTTTGTACAATCATAAATTTCATAGAAACATACCATGATATTCAAAAACTCAAGTAAATATAACCTGTAGCATTGTATTTTATTTATAGACTAGTGAGTGAGGTGGGATTTTTATCGAGTTAATGTAGAGGCGAATCAATATACTTGTAATAACATTAACCACCAGTTGGAATATATTTATTATATATAGCAGAGATTTAAAAAAAATATTATAATCATAGAATATAAATATGTTATCGGGTATACATTCCTATAAATTAATATCCATGGGAATAACTTACCAATGAAGAATTTCCAATTTTCCACAATGATCATTTCATGGATGATTTGTGGCCATTATCTTTTTGAGTAGATGTATGAGATATATATAGATCACAAATGTGACATGTATATATTCCCCAAAATGGAGATCAATAAGAACCAATTAATATGGTTAAAACTTATAATGTACAATAACTATTTAATCCATTACCATACTTGGAAGATGAAGAAAGTTGTAGACGCTTTGAGTTGAAAGGACACTCCAACCTATCATTGATGAGGATTGAATGGTATCCAAAATTGTTGGACATGTAAATTTTGGATATGGGAGTCATAAAAGTAAATTCAACCCAAATTTAACAAATAAATACATATCATTCCCTTATTTATAGGATCAAGAAGGAATGAATTATACGGATCTACAAATAAAGGTATCAAACATTATAGAATTTAACTCTATACAAGATAATGTTATTTGATTTGGAACTGTGATATAAGAATCATAGAAAAACATATCTGATGAAGAAACATCTTTATAACATACACATTACATCCTTCTCTATTCATCAAGGATTTTTTATGATGTATATATATGTTAAGAAAAACATCATGTGGGATAAAATGAAGATATATAGTGTAGATTTTGTATCTAAATTCTTGATTTTCCAATAATTCACGAATAAATGACATCATCCTTAGGTTATGATAAAGCTAATACACATACTAGTATGTACATGGGAAAATATAATCCTGGGTTTCCTCATTGGATATCAATGGATATCCACACTATATAACCACATATTAGTGGTTATCGATCACCTTTCAAGGTTAGCACATATCATTGCTGACATGGAACCTTTATCTCTTGACCAACTCATCAATGTATAAGTAATTAATTTATTGACAGTACATGTACTACCACTCTCTATTGTATATGACCATGAAATGAGTTTTATATAGAGGTTTCAGAGAATCCTGAATGAATAACTATACATAGATCTGAGCCTTAGTACTAAATATCACTCATAGAGAGATTTTTAATCCTTGAGAATCATTAAAATTCGTCTGGATATGTAGAGATCATGTTCAATGGATATCGAAGGATGATGGGTCAGTTCCTTCCCCTAGTGGAGTTCTCCTATAGGTAAATTTTCCATTCTATAATTCAAATGAAAACATATGAGGAAATGTAATGGAAGATGTCTAATACTATAGAATGTATGTATATTGTTGGAGAGTAGAAGATGATGGAAATTGATATTATCAAATTGATAGTAGAGGCAGATCAACAAATTACTAATTATATGAAATCCCTAAATTGTAGAAAGAAACGCAGTGAAAACCATTATCTAAGGGACCAATATTTTTATATTTTGGAATGTGTGTCTATTAATATATAACCATGGATGAATATCATGAGTTTTATGATTAAGAAAACGGTTAATCCTAGATACATTGACCCATTTGAGAGCTGTGTTCCCATTCTGGTTGTGGCCTATTGACAAGAACTTCTGCTTACGCTATCTCCAACATATTATGTGTTCCTTGTATCCCCATTAAACATGTTCCTTCCAAACCCATCACATGTATTTAATATATTGGTGATACAAGTCTATAATGATGTTTCATATGAGGATAAGTGAAAGAAGATCATAAATCATTGATAAAATGTTTAATGAAACAAGAAAAATCGACTTGAAAATTAATGTGGTGGATCTATATTTATGATAATGAAACAAGGGATAGAAGGGGGATGATGAAACAAAAGATCCATAATTTATTTTATTGTATGAAATGAAATTTTAAGGGTGAAATTACTAAATAGATTATTAATGTAATGACCAAAAAATGTAAATAATAATATTCTCTTCTAAATGAATAAATTACATATTATATAGTTCATTTATAGAAAACACATCCACTATATTTCATTTGTTATTTTATAACATTAATAAATATATCCATAATTTTTTTGAGTTAAAAATACTATTATGAATTCATTCCATAGTTAATAATGCTATTATATAGTGTCTAGTGATATAATATTATATCATGTATTATGATAATATTTTATTTACCAAGAATAAATAAGTAATGACCTTGACTAGTACAATCATTCCTTAAAATGCCCATTTTTTTGAAATATAAAGGAAGATAACAACTTAGAGATTTTACTCATTGAAGCCCAACTAGATATTCAGTAACCGAGACATTATTGAAACTCATAATATGGGGTTCTCATGCTCAATGATACCACCACAAAACCATATTTTCCAATCCAACTGCTAAAATTACAACCAACACACTCTTATCCCTTTGGTTCAACATAGGTGTAATTAGAGCTTCTATTTTAAGAGAATAGTTGTAAAAGTTCCAATATTATATTTTATTCTAATATTGAATGTATTTAATTATTTTAATTATAAATTTTTATTTATGTAAAATTAGAAAATTATTTTTTGTATAGTTATGTTTTCATACAATGAAAATAGTTTATTGGGATATATATATTATAAATTTAAAAACATATTTTTAAAATTTTATTAATTTGGAAACAATATTTATTTTCAAGAAATTATATTATTCCAAAAAATATTTACTTAAATATAATTTATAATATGACTAAATGACATCCCCTTTAATTTTTATAGAAGTCACAATATTTTTTTCCTAGTGAAGACTTGTAATTTTTTAAATGATATTTATATAAAATGATAATTTCTAATAATTTGAAAATTATTTTAACATAATAAATATTATTTTTGAAATAAAAAAAAATTATCACATGTAAATTCATTTATAATGGAATGAAAAAGGTTGGTTTTGTTTGTGAAAAAATTATACAGTTTATAAATATACAGAATGTATTATGATATACAAAATGATGAACTGTGATATAATAATAACTACAAAATGAAACAATTAATAGAAATAGTATTCCCCCTATTTTTTAAATTAATTTAGTAAATTTAACAACGTATAATGGATCATCAAAATCATATATTTTATTTATATATTTTAACAATAATTCATGATGTACGAGAATCACTTCCACATCGAGAATGATATTATTTTTTGTAAACATTTTCTTTAAATATATAATTATTTTAATCAATTCCTCTTAGTAAGAAACCATGTAGTGTAAAAAGCCATTGACCATGATTCACCACTCTCCATCCCTCTATAAATCACTCCAATGACATTCAATATATATTAAGAGGATTATCCCACACTTTAGAAAACCCTTCATGGTATGCGATTCTCTCAACATCCTTTTGATTTATCCACTTATTTTTACCAACACCTTGGATTTATAATTTTACATGTTGTTATATGTTTATACACATCACTTTACTATAATTATGATGATTATGTAATGATATACCACATTTAACTATGATCAAATTCTTTAATTAATCTTTTTGTAAATTTGTAATATTACCAAAATTCTCCCATGATTTTCTATGAAAAACTATTATGTTGTAAATTATAAGGACACAACCTTATACGTAACATAATATTGAATTAAATGAATAATTCACATTGAGGATCTTTTCATGTTTAGAGTTTTAGATAATTAGGATATACTTATTACATATCAAAAGATTACAAAGTAGACACTTCTACCCAGTATCCATTTTTTTTACAAAACATGAACTCTTGAAAAAAAGAGTCATTTCTAGTTCCATGTTTAAGACAGCAAGAATTTTCCTTTATTCCATCCTTGACACTATTCCACATTATGTCCTGTGAAAAACATTTCAAAAACATGGGATGAGCATATAAAGCTCAATAAGGGATACACAAAGAAGGAAAATTGTTAGTTATTCAAAAAAACAAATAAACCACAAATACTTTATCATAAGTAATAATTTTCTCCTTTATGAAGTAGTAAATACTCTTCACTGAATAAAAGTTCATTACTTACCCTTTTGTAACCAAAATATTTCCATAAAAACCATATAAATAACACAAAACATATAAAGGTAACTTGGGACATAAACATACTTAAATGGAATAACTATACGGTTGACTTCCACACATATCACTAAATAGAATAGCCATACAGTCGACTTCCATACCCAATGAATTGGAGGTTATAACGTAACCACCCGTCCTGGTATTCATAGTCCCACCTGTCATTTGGTTTATCACGTAACCACCCATCAAATGTACAAGTACAAATATAAAATCATAACACATACACAATATATAAAGGAAGGGAATCATATCCACATTTGAATCACAATATATTGCTTAAATATATTGATATAACAAATCCATTTTCAATACCATTTTCAATACCAAAAATACGTAAAAGTGTATAAGGTAATTATTTTCTTTTATAAAACATTACGACTTGTTGAGGAAGAAAAAGATCAAATAATACTCGCGGTGGCAGAAAAGTCTTTGTCACCACTTACATTAAAGGAAACATTACTTTTGGTCATTTAGTAAAATTATTCGTAGAAAAATATTCCCTGTGAAAAGTCAAGGTTGTTTATATAGCGTATAAAAGAAAGTCGTGTATTAAACTAAAATATGCCTCAGTGAATGGAGATTTAGATGAAGTCACTTAAAAAGATAATTTTTTAAACAAAATAGATAGATTATGTGTATTAAATATAGGTACACATATTTAATGTAAAAATTCAATATAGTATATAAAAAGTTATTTCAAACAGAATCATATCATGACATAATTTAAAAGTATAAGATTAACCCAAAGAACAGAAATTGGGTTAAGAAGTTCCCTTACCTCGTGCCCGACATGATTCGATCTCTCTTTAATCGCCGGAATAATAAACTAAAGATAATTTATACTTTTTTAAGAACCTTTTTCAAGTTTATTATTCCGTTTATATCACTTATTACCATGTTATAAACATTATGTAATCATTTAAGTTAATAACGTTCGTTTTATCAATATTTTGTACTTGAGTCAAAAATGAACAACTTATATTTACAAGTTGTCCATGTGGTCAACATTCCTTTATATATAGAATGAAATTCATTATCTAGAGATGATATATGTCATATATATCCAGTATATACATTTTTTTACATAAAATTTGGGGGTAATAAATAAAATTCACTATTCATGGAGACGGTAAGCCGTACGTACACATGAACGCTACTTTCATTTCTATTTCTTATTCTAATGGAATTAAAACATAATTACACATGATTATATTATAATTACAGTATAATATCATATGTAATATCATTAACACTATTCATTATAAATCCCACATAAGGCATTAACATGTCACATCACTTTAAGGGGGCGGTAGTCCACACTTCCTCAAATGAGATTATTGTATTTACCCACAATGGAAACCATAAAGGCCTGCTATAAATAGTAAGTACAGAAGCATAAGGAAATAATAAACATAATATATAACATCTATAAATACAGGTCCATCATAATTTCCACCATGAGAGGCAGTAAGATGTAATTGAACAATCATTGTTTCGTGAGGCGTTAGTTTTCCATCCACAGAAACATTACATTCTTCATCCATTAGATTGAGTTGTGTGTAAGTGTAGTAAAAATAATTCTCATAAAAACATCCTAGTATATTGAGGATACTATTTTTTAAAAATTAATGGAATAAAAAGAGTTTAGGGGTTGGAGAAGTAAAATAAAAGAAAACAATTGAAGAGAAACTGTTATCATTAATTTAGAGAACTCTCTTTGGTTTGAAGAAAAGGACTTCTTGAAGTGACTTCTGCTTAAGTAAAGGCTTCTAGGAGTGGGATAGGTATTTAGGGAGCTTAATTGGGCAGTGTTTTGATGAGAAAAATGGATTTATAGGTGCGAGTAATTGGTTAGAAGTGGTCTCCTTTTATATGGGAAATGAGGGTCTCTTTAAGAAAGTGTGAAGACATAATTTTTTTATATAATGATATTCGGTTTAAAATGGTTCAAAAATAATTATGGTGGGAGTTAAAATGACTCATATTCAAAATAAATTCATCCAATCAGAAATGGACATTTTTTGGATAATAATTTAATCATTATAATCATATTTATTGAAATCATTTATCAATGAGGTAAATACTGCATCATTACTGTGTCATAAATAATTTAATTTATTATATGTCTAAATTTTTTAAAAATATAATATCATATAGGAATGCTTTTTATATTTCCAAATAATATTTATAGTCGAAAATAGGACTTATATAACACCATATAAAAATTAATTAATAAACGATTTTTGTTAATGTCAATTTTGTCTTCACATTAAATTAATTAATCTATATTGTCATTATCACTCCCAAGTGGATCAATGGGGTACCAAAAACGACACAAAGATAATCATAGTCGTAAATGACTCAACAAATATGTTTTGAACAAGTGTTAAGCTAATTCTGAATTATTATAATATACTTTAAACCTTAAATTACCCTATTTACCTTTAACTGCTGTAAATAAAAGTCAAAAGTTTCTATTCACCAAATATTATTTTCATATTATTGAACCAAATTTTACTTCTTTATAACAACCATGTATGTCTTATTTTCGAAATTTAATTTACAGAAGTGGTAAAATTTTATTTAAATGAAAAAATCGGTTTTTTAACTACCACTAAGTGGTTTCACTATTCATCAAAAATTGAATTTTTTCCGAAAAATACCAAAAATTCATCCTAAGCCATATTTGATATTCCCAATTACAAAATTATGTCTATTTTTCCAAATTCAAAACCAAGAAGTGCAATTAATTAATTTTAAAATTAATTCCCGTTATCAAAACAAATAGCGTGTTTTTAAGAAATAATAACTATCAAAAGATTGATACTTGTTTATGTCCAATTTAAAGTGAAATTAATTCCAATGGACAAAATTGGATTAAATGGAAAAAATATATTTTAATTTCACTTTAAACAATATTAAAAAGATAATCTAACCATATCAATAAATTAGATTAAAAGGCACTTTTGAATTGAAATACAATAATTTTCACTATTCCTTAAAAATGAACTTTATCAGAAAAATTCCAAAAATTTACAGAATGTAAATTTTGTTATCTAAATTCTAACGAAGGAAAATATTTGGTCATATAGAATGTATTAATGTTACCAAAACTAGATTTAAAAAGGTTTCACCATTAAAAGGCGATAAATCGGCCTTTTAATGAAAATTATGCTTAAAATTAGACTCAATTTCATTTTAAGCATCTAAATTTTATTGGATAAATGTAAATACCTTTAACAAACATGTATAATAATATTGTAGTTGGTTTTGTTCATTCCCTCTAATACAACAGATAGGAGTTAACTACTATTTAAAATAATAATATTATATTATTAGTGTGCAGCGTAAGATTCCAAAGAAACTCATTGTTGCGTATCGGGTACGCAATCGAAGATAGAAACCCCTTTAATGTAAAATTATAATTTATTTCACAAATATTAATAAATATGAAATATGTCTTATTCATCATTTACCTGGGACGTTACATCCTTCCCCCCAAGTGGGAATTTCATCCTCGTAATTTTTATTCATTTATCAAAATAAGTGGGGGTATTTATCCCTCATAGCAATTTCAAATTCCCACACTGCCGCTTCAATCATATAGTTTTTCCACAAAACTGTTACCTTGTGAATTACCTTTTTCTGCAACAAATTCTCTCTACGGTCAAGAATCATGATTGGTTTTTCTTCATAAGAGATATTCTCTTCTAACTGAACTACTTATGTGCTCAAAACATGAGATGGATCTGGCATATACTTTCTCAACATCGAAACATGATAAAAATTGTGTACCTGGGATAAACATCGAGGTAAAGACACTCTATACGCAATTGATCCAACTTTCTCCAAAATTTCATATGGTCCAATGAACCTCGGACTCAACTTTCCCTTCTAACCAAAACGCATCACACTTTTCCATGGAGAAACATTGAGAAAAACATGATTAGATAATTCAAAACAATGATCCTTCCTCTGGTAATCTGTATAACTTTTCTGTCTTCTCTGAGCTATTATCATGTGCTTTTGAATCATGTGAACTTTCTATACCATATCTTCAACCAATTATGGTCCCATAATCTTCCTTTCACCTACATCATCCCAAAAAGCTGGAGTTTGACAACGCTTTCCATATAATTCCCCATATGGATCCATCTGTATACTGGAATGAAAACTATTTTTATATGAAATTTCAACCAATGAAAGATGTTGGTCCTAGATTCCCAGGTAATCCCTCAAACAAGAACGTAACATATCTTCCAATGTCGGAATTGTTCGTTCGGATTGCCCATCTGATTGAGGGTGAAAAGCTGTACTAAAATTTAATTCAGTACCCAACGACTTCTATAGGCCTTTCCAAAAGTTAGAAGTAAACCTGGGATCATGATAATATACAACGGAGAGTGGAACACCACGAAACATGACTATATCATTAACATACAACTGATTAAGTTAATCTAGAGACAATGTTTCCCTAATAGGAAGAAAAGTAGCAGATTTAGTCAATCAATCAACTATAACCCAGATTACATTATTACTCGAGATGTATTTTTTAATCCCATAATTATGTCCTTGGATATTTTTTACCATTTCATTGTGGAACTGGTAATGGCTGAATCATTCTTTTCGTTAACTGTCACTCTGCTTTAACCTAGTAAAAAGTCAAATATGTCACAGTAATATCAGTAATATCTGTTTTCATTCCATCCCACAAGTAAGACTCTCGAAAATCAATGTACATCCTAGTACTTCCAAGATGAACTGAAAAAGGAGAACTATGAGCTTCACATAATAACTCATTTTTCAAATATGAATCACAAGGCACACAAT
This sequence comes from Viscum album, assembly GCA_963277665.1. Classification (NCBI taxonomy): domain Eukaryota; kingdom Viridiplantae; phylum Streptophyta; class Magnoliopsida; order Santalales; family Viscaceae; genus Viscum; species Viscum album. Next base: position 1,885,284,947 of record OY728136.1, read on the forward strand.
CTCTTTCCAATACTAAAAACACAATCATTATCAATGTTAAATTCAGGAAACTTACCCTTCTGAACCAATTCTTCCTTTTTCTACAACTCAATGTCTGCCTTCGGTGATTTCTTTATTTTGTCTAATAGAGATGATCTCACTGACACTTGAAAAAATCCAGAATAATTTTCTACACCAACAACTTCTATGACAAATTTCATCAAATCAAAACCAACAGATCTTGTTCGAAATGTAGCATGGCTAATGAGACATTACTTTTTAGAATCAATGCATCAGCCACTTTATTTTCTTTTCCCAGATGGTAGTGGATCGTGCAATCATAATCCTTGATTAATTCTAGCCATCTACTCTGTATCAAGTTCAATTATATTTGAGTGAATATATAATTTAAAGTTTTGTGATCAGTATATATTTCAAATTTTACTTCATAGAAATGATGCCTCCAAATTTTTAAAGGAAAAACAACAACATCTAATTCCAAATCATTAGTAGGGTAAGTTAACTCATGAGGTTTCAACTGACGTGAAGCATAATAAATTACCTGATCATTTTTCATTAGCACAAAACCCATTCCTTTCTACGAATCGTCACTATAGATAACAAACTCACCATTTTTGGAAGGCAGTGCCAAAACTTGAGCATTCACTAATCTTCTATTCAATTCCTGAAAAAAATCATGACATTCTTTTATCCAGATGAACTTAACACCTTTTCGAGTTAAATTAATCATTGGAATAGATAATTATGTAAAATTTTCAATAATCCATTGGTTTCCAAACCATGAAACCTATGAATATAGATTATATTTGTCGTTCTTGTCCATTCTTCAAAAACCTTTGTTTTAGTAAGATCAATAGTTATGCCATTTTTTAAAACAATATGACCAAGGAATGAAATTTGATATAACCTATAATACAACCAGTTTGAGGCATGTAGCCTTTTTTTGTTTTTTATGAGTTTACGGGCATGAGATGAGTTAGGAAAAGGTCGGGAGAGTTTGGAATGTTTTTGGATGAGTTTGGAGTCTCTTAAAGGGGTTCACAGTTTGAGCACGGTAAGTGTAAACCATGTGGGTTCTCCATGAAACCGTGTAGGGAGACGTATTAGGATACGCACAGCCTGCACATGATTTTCCAAACCGTGCAAGGAAACCTTCTGGGCACCTACTCTCAAGCCAGTGGAGTGCGCACAGTTAGCGCACGGTATCCCAAACTGTGCGGGGTAACTGTGCAGCCACATAATGTTGGGGTTTTTAAGTCCAGGCAACCTCAGTCCTGACCTAAAACACTCCTCTATTCCTCCCACTCGAGCCTCACTCAGGATTTTCGGTTCTCAGGGGCTATAAAGGCTCTACCACTCATTTTGGGAAGGGTTTTGAAGAGGATTCAAGAGGTTTTGAAGGCGATTCCTCCCAGGTAACTCTTCTCCCATGGTTTCTTTGTGTTTTCCTCTAGATCCTCTCTTCCCTCCTTATTAGTTTTCTAAATCTACACTTTTTGTGTGTATATATAGGTTTTTGGTGGACTTGGATGATATTTTTAAGGCTAGTAGGTGTTAGGGAAGAGTATCTAGAGAGGTTACAGTGGTACATTCGCCGGTTTTGGAGGTGAGGTTGCATGTGGATCGATTTCTCAGGAACCCTAAAGGTAGGTGGATTCTCTCTTGACTCCACTTGGTGGAATTTTGTGGTGTATTTACAATTAAATTATATGCCTGAAATTTAATTGGTAAATCATGTGGAAATTTTTTGGAAAATTTATGGGTGATGAAATTGGGGGATTTTGGTAAGAAATTGGGGTTTCGGGTAAAATTAGGTTTTGTTGGAAATGGATTCAATTGGATGAATTTAAAATTTTGATTTTCAAATGACAATGAACTGAAGCATGGAAATGGAACGTGATGCTGTTTGCGATAATGTGGGATTGTTGTGTGGCTCATGCTTGTGTGGATATAGATGGGATTTTGTATTAGAATGTGTTGTGATATTGTAGAGTGGTCGAGAAATTTCCACTATAATTATGAAAAAGGATGGATAATGGATTAAAGGGCCACCATATTGGAAAGTGGCCGAGAAAGTACCACTTGTAGGGTTGTGAATGGGTTGGCTGAGAAAGTACCTCCGTTGTTGGTTTATTGCTTGACTATGTGATGTTTGTAGATGGGGCTTGTGGGTGAAATGGGAACATGGTAACCGGCATGTGGCTTGATTGTTGTGGCTTTACCTTGTGTGGATTGATTGGATTTTGTAATAGGTTTTCAAATGTGATTGATTTATATAAAATTTTTTATATGAATGTGCTAACGGTTTATCCAAGTGGCATGTGTAAGGAAGTCATTTGGGAAAATCCTACTTAGTAGTTGTACTCACTCCCTTCTTTGGAACTTTTGTGTCTTTGCAGATGTTGTATACCAGAACATGGGAAAAGGTATGTTATCACCTTCTTTTAGCAGTGCCTCATGATGCTTGGTGGAGCATGAAGTTTGGAGCTGGAGTGGAGCTATGGAGGCATCACAAATTGTTGTGTCTGTATTTTGTTTCCATTGTACTCTGATGTTTTGTTAATGTTCGGTTGTATGAACCTTGGGTTGTTATGGCATGATTAGGTAAATTGGAATGCATGCATTTTTTAGCTGTTGTTCGTTGGTTTTTTGGGTAATCCTCTTGAGGGAAAATTATTCCCCACTTTTCTCTTGAAGCCCTCGACATTTATTTCCAGCCTTTGGTACCTTGGGAACATCACCTAAGGCAAAGTAACCCTCACCGCCTCCTCAAGCCAATGAGGTAAAGGTGGGGTGTTACAAGTGGTATCAGCTTGTTCGATCATTTAGAGTTGATTCTTGGATTTGACATTGACATTTGTTCTTGGTTATTCCTTGAGTCAGGATGGTAGCAAGGTGTAGGACTGTCAGAACTTGGAATGTATAGCATAGAAGGACGTAGCTAACCCTTTTATACGGAACATGATGTTACCAGGGAGTTGGGTATATAAGTCTTTTGAAGACACTTATAGGCATTGGAAATCTCATTGTCATGGGTGTAGCCAATGAGTTGAGCATTAAATATATGATAGAAATTACTTCCTTCTAGGATGCATATTCATTGGGTTTAATGATTTATGGGTTGAATTGAAAAATGGTTTTTCAAATTTGTGAACCTGAAATGTGAATAAACATGGTATTTGGAAAATGCCTGATTTTCAAAAATGGTGCAACATGGGAAATATGTAAGAATGGAAAGCCGGGTTGTGATTAATTTTTATGAAATGGTACTTTATGTGGTTGATTTGTGATGTCTATGGAAGGGAGACTCAATCTTGTTTGTTTTATGTTTATAGAAATGGTACTAGGTAGGTGTCATAGAGACCAACCGGAAGTGGCTGATGAGAATGTGGTTGCACTTGAGTCCCATGTGAACCAACAGCTAGTGAAAAGTATATTCCAATCCTTCCAATCGAAGGGAAGTATAAATAGAGTGGAAGAGCCCATGTATGTTGACTATGAGGCTTATTTTTAGAAGTAGAACCCACCCGTTATTTAGGGGTGATGCAGACCCAGAAAGGGTAGAGGCATGGATGTCCCGAATAAATAGAATTTTTGAATTATTGGGAACCCTGGCCGAGCTGAAGGTCAAGCTATCAACATATAAGCTGGAGGATCATTTCCATCAATGGTGGGAGCTGGTCGTCCAAGCAGGGACAAACCAAGGTTTGATGTGGGAATCCTTTGAGTAATTTTTTAACAAACAATTCTACCCTCATACGTTCAAGATTCTGTGTACAACTGATTTTTTCAGTTTAAAGAAAGAACAAATGTCGGTAATGGAATATGCAGCTATGTATATGATCTTATTTCGGTTTTCACCTGAGGTGGCAGGTAGCACGTCGCTGAAAGAAAGGATTTTTGAGGCGGGCTTGAGGAAAGAAATTCGTTCTAAAATAGTGGTGTTGTGTATCGGGGACTACACAGAAATGGTAAATCGAGCCTCGATAGCTGAGCGAGATGAGCTGGGAACCCCATGCGGAGGAAGCGTGGTATCACCCATAGGGACTAATGGGAACTCTAACGCTGGGTTCAAGTGGAAGAGGGACACATTGTCCCAGAGTGGGAGCACAAAACAAAATGCGACGATTGGATTGGTGAACCTTCCTCCGAAGCCCCAGAGTAAATTGGGTTGTTTTCAGTGTGGCTCCTCGACGCATATCAAGCACGATTGCACGACACAGCCTACATCATTTTATAGTTGTATGTAGATGGGGAATCTCCAGTGATACTATAGGAATTCTCCAAGGACGAGTGTGCATGACACTCTGCAAGTATCACAAGAGTCATATGATTTGACGGGACGGGGGTAGCAGCATACCCTTCGTCAGTAAGGTAAGGTTAGTCCTAGTGATTCTTGGAACACCATGACACCTCAACAAATGAGTAATGACTAGGGTGCCGCAACTAAGACATTGTTCGGAGCTGACCAGATTGTGGTGGACTATTAGTCAAGACCACTCACAGAACAAGGTACTTTTCATTTAAATTCTACCTGCATGAAAGTGTTGTTTGATATGGGTTCTTCACACTCTTTTATTTCCGCATGCATTGTTGAGTTGTTGGGTTTAAATTTATATATTACGCCTTCGGTTTTGAAACTTCAAACCCCTCTGGGTAGAAAATAGTGTCGATACTTCTTCTGTAGAGCATGTTGTATCGTTGTGGGTGAGATTGAGATAGTGGTGGATTTATCAGTACTTGAGATGGATGCCTATGACGCAATCTTGGGCATCGATTTGTTAATAGCGTTTACGGCCCACATCAATTGTGATGTGTGAACATTGTGTTTTATGGAACACGATGGGGTTAGATATCTATTTAGAGGATAGAGTCATGAGAATTAGATTGCAAGAGTCTTGTTGGAACCGGCAGTAGGCACATTATTGTATCAGTTGGTGGTATTGTCGTTGGAATCGAAAGAGGGTGTCTGGAATAGTGTTTTTCCAGCAGTTGTTAATCAGTTCATGGTCGTTTTTCTTGAAGAATTCTTCAGGTTACCTCCTGTAAGAGAAGTGGAGTTTACGATTGATCTCTTTTCGGGTACCTGTCCTATCTCACATCGTCTTACTGGATGGCACCTGCAGAATTGAGGGAGTTGAAAGTCCAGTTGGAGGAGTTAGAAAATAAAGGCTTTATCCGGCCTAGCACATCTCCATGGGCAGCGCCGGTATTGTTTGAAAAAAAGGCCGATAGAACATTAAGACTTTGTGTTGATTATCGTCGAATTAACCAAGTGACGATAAAGATCATATATCCACGTCCATGAATTTATGACCTGTTTGACCTGTTGAGGGGAGCCCATTGGTACTCCAAGATCGACATGAGATCGAGATATCATCAATTTCTAGTAAGGAATGAGGATATTCCTAAAATAGCTTTATAGAAGTCAATATGGCCATTATGAGTACGTTGTTATGCCCTTTGGTCTAACGAATGAACCAGAAGTGTTTATGACATTGATGAATTGGATATTTCATAGATATCTGGATTCATTCATGGATTTTTTTTTGGATGATATTCTCGTGTATTCAAAGACAAGGGAAGAGCATGAACAACACTTGGCAATAGTGCTATGGATCTTGAGAGATCATTGGTTGAATTACAAATTGTCAAAATGTGTCTTTTCGATATAGTAAGATTGTTTTCTTGGCCATGTGATTTCGTAAAAAGGTTGTTTCAGTAGACCCAGAAAAGATAGATGTCGTTATCTGGTGGCAACCGCCAAAGACTGTGTTTGAGATACAGAGTTTCCTTGGTCTAGCTCGGTATTATTAGCATTTCATTCGTGACTTTTCATGGTTGGTATACCCAATGAATGCTTTGACATGGAAGAATGTTCAATTCCAATGGAATGAATAGTTTCAGCAGTGTTTTGAGGAACTAAAGGGTCTCTTTACATCATCACCAATCGTGGATTTTCCAGAACTCGGAAAATGGTACGTGGTGTATTGTGATGCATCAGGATTAGGGTCAGGGTGAATCCTCATGCAAGGGGGTCATGTGGTTGCGTATGGATCATGGCAGTTGAGGGTGCAAGAGAATAACTACCCAACTCATGATTTGGAGTTAGCGGCAGTGGTCCATGCTTTGAAAATGTGGCACCATTATCTATTCTGTGAGAAATTCACGGTCTACATGGATCATAAGAGTTTGAAGCACATTTTTTCACAATGGGATCTGAACATGAGGCAAAGGAGATGGATTAAATATCATCAGATGTTGATTTTGACTTAATGTACACACCGAGTAAGGGAAATTCAGTGGCAGATGCATTAAGTAGGAAATCACATGCTCAGGTGGTGAAGCAGGCATCAGACCAGTGGCAGTTGATGTCAGTGACAGCTGACATGCGGCTATAAGGTGAGGAACAAGGCGATAAAGTGGTCTTCATTCTAGTTTCATTGATTCCTGACGTGGAATGCCTGGTTAAAGAGGTGCAGATGTCTGATTCGGAGTGTGAGACCATGAGGTCTAAACTCAATGGTGGGGCGACCCTTGAGGGTTGGAAGCTGAATAAAGAATCATTTTTGTGTTTCTAGAAACCGATAGTTGTACCAATGGCTTGTCAGGAGGATCTTCTCAGGGCATACCATCATTCCATGTGGGATGTCCACCCTATAATTCAAAAGATGTCTAAGGCATTAAAAGAGTAGTTCTGGTGGACTGTAATGAAAAGAAGAGTGGAAGAGTTTGATTCATGATGCTTGACTTTCCAACAGGTCAAGGCATAGCACCAGAGGCCAACGAGATTGTGGAAGTCTTTACATATCCCTGTTTGGAAGTGGGAGTAGATAGTGATGGATTTTTTCATAGGTCTTCCATGAACGGTCAGAAAACATGATTCCATTTGGGTGATATTGGATTGGCTTTCGAATTTGGACCATTTCATTCAAATTCGTAGATCTCATACAATGGAGGATCTATCCAAAATCTATGTCCAGGAGGTGGTGAAGAGGCATGGTGTTCTAGTTTCGATCGTACCACATAGAGATCTGAGGTTTACATCCTGTTTCTGGAAATCTTTGTAGCAAGAAATTGTAAAAATGTTGACCATGAGTACGACATATCACCCTCAGATGGATGGTCAATCCGAGAGGACGATACAAACCATGAAAGATATGTTGCGGGCATGTGTGATGGATTTTGGTGGCTCATGAGAGGAGCACTTGTCCTTGGTTGAATTATTATATAATAATAGTTATTAAGCATCTATACGGATTTCTCCATTTGACTCATTGTATGGGCGGATGTGTCGTTCTCCACTATGTTGGGTGGAAACGGGTGAGTCTTTGATGGTTGGACCGAGTCTTGTCCAGGAGACTACAGAAAAGATCAAGCTGATCAGGAAGAGGATGAAGACGGTTCAAGGTCATCAGAAATCATATGCGGATCATAGTTGATAACCACTGTCGTTCGAGGTGAGCGATCATGTTTTATTGAGGATTTATCCTCGGTTGGGACAACGCTGGTTTGGGAAACAAGGAAAGATATCTCTGAGGTACATTGGACCTTTTCATATTTTTCAGCGGGTTGGTGATGTGGATTATTAGTTTGATTTTCCACCTAGGTTCAGTGCGGTACACAATGTGATTCATGTATCGCAGTTGAAAAAGTATCAGCTAGCTCCGGGCCATGTTATTCGATGGGATCAAGCTCAGCTTGAGCCAGATGTTTCATTGGTGCTTGTGCCAGTGTAGATTGTGGATAGGAAAGTGAAAGTCCTTCCATGTAATTGCATCTGTAAAGTTCAGGTTTTCTGGCATCATGGCCATATCCAGGAAGAAACATGGGAATGGGAGAAAGAAATGGTCGAGCAGTGGCCCGAGATCTTTTGGTAAAGGGCTGGGTCACTACTTTTCAAGGATGGAAACTCCAATGGTGGGGAGAATTTCGTACTCCCGATTTGAGCTATGTAGCATTTTTTTATGTTTTTCTATGAGATTACGGGAATGGGATGAGTTGGGAAAAGGTCAGAGGAGTTTGGAATGTTATTGGATGAGTTTGGAGGCTTTTAAAGGGGCACACGGTTTGAGCATGGTTAGTATAAACCGTGCGGATGCTCCAAGAAACCATTCCAGGAGAGGTAGTAGGCTACGCATGGCCTGCTCATGGTTTGCCAAACCATGCGAGGAAACCATGTGGGAACATTCTTTCAAGGCAGTGGCGTGCGCAAGATTATCACACGGTTTTCCAAACTGTGTGGGCTAACCGTGAGACCACAAAAAGTTGGGGTTTTTAAGTCTATGATCCCTTAGGCTTGAACTAAAACACACATCTCTTCCTCCCACTCGAGCCTCACTCTGGATTTTCGGTTATCAGGGGCTAGAAGGGCTCTCCCACTCATTGGGGGATGGTTTTTGAAGTGGATTCAAGAGGGTTTGAAGGCGATTCTTCCCAGGTAATTATTCTCCCAAGGTTTCTTTGTATTTTCCTCTAGATCAGCTCTTCCCTCCTTCTCGGTTTTCTATATCTACACTTGTTTTGTGTAGATCTAGGGTTGTGGTGGACATGGATGATGTTTTTAAGGCTTGTGGGTGTTAGGGAAGTGGATCTAGAGAGGTTTTGTTGGTGCATTCGCCAGTTTTGGAGGTGCGGTTGGGTGTGGATTGATTTCTCGGGAACCCTAAAGGTAGGTGGCTTCTCTCTTGACTCCACTTGGTGGAATAATGTTGTGCATTTACAATTAAATTATTTTATTGAATTTTAATTGGTAAAGCATGTGGAAAATTGTTGGAAAATTTATGGGTGATGAAATTGGGGGTTTTGGCATGAAATTGAGATTTTTCGGTAAAATTGGGTTTTGTTGGAAATGGATTCAATTGGATGATTTTAAAATGTTTATTTTAAAGTGATAATGAACTAGAGCATGAAAATGGCATGTGATGTTGTTTGCGATAATGTGATATTTTTGTGTGGCTCGTGATTCTGGGGATATGGATGGGATTTTGTATTAGAATGTGTTGAGATATAATAGAGTGGTCGAGAAAGTGCCACTATAATCAGGGAAAAGGTTGGATAATGGACGGAAGGGACACCTTCTAAGAAAGTGGCTGAGAAAGTAACACTTTTCAGGTTGTGAATGGGTTGTCCAAGAAAGTACACCTGTTTTTGGTTGATTGATTGACTATGTGATATTTGTATATGGGGCTTATGAGTGAAATGTGAACATGGTAACCAGCATGTGGCTTGATTGTTGTTTTTTTCCCTTATGTGGCATGTTTGGATTTTGTAATAAGTTTGAAAATGAGAGTATTTTATAAAAAAAAATTTATATGAACATGCTAACAGTTTATCCTAGTGGCGTGTGTAGGGATTTCATTTAGGGAAATCCTATAGAGTAGTTGTACTCACCCCCTGCTTTGGAACTTTGGTGTCTTTGCAGATGTAGTATACTGTATCATGGGATAAGGTAAGGCATCACATTCTTTTAGAAGTTCCTTGTGATGCGTGGTGGAGCATGGAGTTTGGAGCTGGAGTGGAGCTGTGGAGGTGTCATGGATGTCTTGGTTGTCCTTTGTTTCCATTGTACGATGATGTTTTAGTAATGTTAGGTTGTATGAACTGTGGGTTGTTATGGCATTATTGGGTAAATTGGAATGCATTCATTTTTTATCTTTTGTTTGTTGGTTGTTTGGGTAATCCTCTTGAGGGAAAATCATTCCCCACTTATCTCTTGAAGCCCTCGACATTTATTTCCAGCCTTTGGTGCCTTGGGAACATCTCTTAAGGCCAAGTCACCCTCATCGCCTCCTCAAGCCAATGAGGTAGGGGTGGGGTGTTACATAACCAAAACTCACACTTACATAATTTCCCATAAAGTTTATTTTCTTATAAGGTTTTCATGATGACCCTTAAATGACTTTCATGTTCTTCATAACTTTTGGAATAAACCAAAATATCATCAATAAACATAACCACCAATTATCACCTAATTCAACTAAGCCATCACTGCAAAAAACTATTCAATTTTGATTCTGACCATCTCAGGATGCTGATATGGAAGGTCATTTACCTCTGAATGCCTTCCCAAAAAAGATCTTTTTTTCCTCCACGAAAACCCATTCGTAACATATAAATATATTAAACAAAGCAACATGGTAATCTGTAAATTCTATATGGTTTCAATATTAACATTAATTACTTTATGGATATTAATTTCACAATACCCTAACTCCTAAATTTATCTAAACCGACCTCTGATACCAACTATAAGGACCGGACCTTATACATTACATAATATTGAATTAAATGAATAATTCACAATGAGGATATTTTCAGGTTTAGAATTATAGAGAATTAGGACATAACTATTACATATCAAAATATTACAGAGTAGAAACATCTACCCAGTATCAATTTTATTTACCAAACTTGAAATCTTGAAAAATAGAGTCATGTCTAGTTCCATGTTTAAGACAACGAGAATTTTCCTCAATTCCATCCTCGACCCTATTCCACATTTTCTCCTGTGAAAAACATTTCAAAAACTTGGGATGAGCATATAAACCTCATTAAGGGATACACAAAGAAGAAAAACTGATAGTTCCTTAAAACAACAAATTATCCATGAATACATTAACATAAGTAATACTTCTCACCTTTTTGATGTAGTAAATACTCTTCATTGAATAAAAGATCATTACTTACCCTTTTGTAACCAAAAGATTACCATAAAACCCATAAATAGAACACATAACATATAAACGTAACTTGGGACATAAACATACTTAAATGGAACAACCATACGGTCAACTTCTGCACATATCACTATATGGAATAGCCATACGTCCGACTTCCAAACCCAATGAATTGGAGGTTATAACGTAACCTCCTGTCCTGGTATTCACGGCACCACCCGTCATTTGGTTTATCACGTAACCACCCGTCAAATTTCCAAGTACCAATATAAAATCATAACACATTCAAAAAATATAAAGGAAAGAAAACATTTCCACATTTCATTCAAAATATATCACTTAAATATGTTGACATAACAAATCCACTTTCAAAACCATTTTCAATACCAAAAATATGTAAAAGTGAATAAAGTATTTATTTTCTTTAAAAAATCATTACAACTTGTTGACGAAGCCAAAGATCAAATAATACTCTTAGTAAAGGAAAGTCCGTTGTCACCACTTACGTAAAAAAATTACTTTTTTTAGTTCCGTAAAAGGATTCGTAGAAAAATATTCCCTTTGAAAATTCAAGGTTTTTTATACAGTGTATAAAATAAAGTCATGTATTAAAAACAATATGCCTCAATGAAAGGAGATTGAGATGATGTCCCTTACAAATATCATTTTTTTAATAAAATATATAGATTGTGTGTATTCACTATAGGTACACATATGTAATGTAAAAATACATTATAGGAAATCAAAAGTTATTTCAAACAGAATCATATCATGACATAATTAAAAAGTATAAGATTAAACCAAACAATGGAAATTGGGTTAAGAAGTTGTCTTACCTCATGTCTGATTTGACTCAATCACTCTTTAATCTCCTGAATAATAAACTAAAGATAATTTATACTTTCTTAAGAACCTTTTTCAATTTTATTATTCCTTTTATATTACTTATAACCATGTTGTAAACATTATGTAATCTTTTATGTTAATAACGTTCGTTTTGTCGATTTTTGGTACTTCAGTCAAAAATGAACACCTGATAATTAAAAGTTGTCCAGGTCATCAATAGTCCATTATATACAGAATGTAATTCATTATTTAGATTTAATATATATCATATATATCCATTATATACATGTATTTACATAACATTTGGTGGTAGGAAATGAAATGCACCATTCATGAAGACGGTAAGCTGTACATATGCATGAACGGTACATTCATTTCTATTTGTTATTCTAATGGAATTAAAAAATTATGATACATAGGTATATTATAATTCCAGAATACTATCATATATAATATCATTAAATCTATCCTTTATACAACCCACATAAGTCATTAATTAGTCACATCACTTTAAGGGGGTGGTAGTCCACACTTCCTCAAGTGAGATTATCGTATTTACCCACTATGGAAACCATAAAGGCGTTCTATAAATGGGAAGTAAAGAAGCATAAGGAAATCATAAACATAATATATAACACATATAAATACAGTGACATCATAATGGCCACCATGAGATGCGGTAAGATGTAATTGAACAATCATTATTTCGTGAGGCGTTACTTTGCCATCCACAGAAACATTATGTTCTTCATCCGTTAGATGAAGTTGTGGGTAATTGTAGTTCGAATACTTCCCATAACAATATCCTAGTATATTGATGATACTGGTGTTGTTACAAAAATATTAATAAAAATATTTTAGGGGTTAGAGAAGTAAAATAAAAGAAAAAAATTTAAGAAAAACCGTTTCCTTTAATTGGGGTAACTCCCTTTGGTTTGAACCAAATGACTTCTTGAAGTGCCTCCTACCTAAGGTAAGGAGTCTAGGAGGAGGCGATAGATGTAGGGATCATAATTGTGAAATGTTTGGATGAGAAAAATGGCATTATAGGTGTGAGGAATTGTTTATAAGCGGTCTCCTTTTATTAGGGAGAGGAGGGGCTCATTAGGAATGTGTCAAAACATTATTTTATTATATAATGATATTCAGATTCTAATGGTCCAAAAATAATTAAGGTCTAAGATTAAATGACTAATATTCGAAGTAAAATCATAAAATCATAAATGGACATGTTTTGGATAATAATTTAATTATTATAATCTTATTTATTTAAATCATTTATTAATAAGGTCAATACTGCATCATTATTGTGTCATAAATAATTTAATTTATAAGATGTATAAAAATTATAAAACAAATACTATCATGTAGGAAATAGTTCTATATTTACAAATAATATTTATAGTTGAAAATAGGACTTAAATAACACCATATAAAAATTAATTAACAAACAATTTTTGTTAATGTGAATTTTGTCTTCACGTTAAATTAATAAATATAAATTGTCATTATCACTCCCATGTGGCTCAATGGGGTCCCAAAATCGACCCAATAATGCCCATGGTTGTAAATAACTCAACCAATAAAGTTTGGATAAGTTTTATTATAATTTTGAATAATTATAATATTCTATTAACATTGAATTACCCTATTTACCTTTTACCGCAGCAAATAAAAGTGAAAAATTACTATTCACCAAAAATTATTTTCCTCTTATTGAACCACATTTTACTTCTTGATAACAACCATGTATGTCAGATTTTTTAAATTACATTCACATCAGTGGTAAAATTTCATTTTAATGATAAATTTAGTTTTTTAACTACCAGTAAGTGGTTTCACTATTCATCAAAAATTGATGTTTTTCAGAAAAATACCAAAAATTCAGCCTAAGATATATTTGATATATCCATTTCAAAAATGATGTCTATTTTTCCAAATTTAAAACATAAAAGTGTAATTAATTAATTTTAAAATTAATTCCCGTTATCAAAACAAATAGACTGTCTTTAAGAAACAATAAGTATCAAAAAATTGATACATGTTTATGTCCAATATCAATGTGAAATTAATTCCAAAGTCCAACATTGGATTAAATGGTAAAAATATATTTTAATTTCACTTTAAAACCAATGAAAAATATAATCTAAACATATAAATAAATTAGATTAAAATTCACTTTTGATTTAAAATATAATATGTTTCCCTATTCATTTAAAAATGAACTTTATCGAAAAAATTCTAAAAATTTAGACAAAGTAAATTTTGATATCTCTATTCTAAAGAAGAATTTTATTTAGTCATATATAATGTATTAAATTGAAAAAAACTATATTTAAAAAGGGTTTTCCATTAAAAGGCGATAAATCATCCTTTTAATGTAAATTATGCTTTAAATTAGATTCATTCACATTTTATGCCTCTAAATTTTATGGGATAAATGTAAATATATTTAACAAAAATGTATAATCATATTGTAGTTAGTTTTTTTCATTATCGCCAATACAACAGCTACGAGTTTACTACCATTTAAAATAATAATATTATATTATTAGTGTGCAACGTAAGATTTCCAAAGAAACTCGTTGTTGCGTATCGAGTACCCTATTGAACATAGCAACCCTTTTAAAGTAAAATTAATATTTAATTCACAAATAATAATAAGTATGAAATATGTTTTATTATTAATTTAACTGGGATGTTACAAAAATAACTATCCCCATTTCCACTCATGCCTATTCACCAATTTGTACATATCATTAAATAATTTGTCAATTCAATTTATATAACCCACTAGCGTGAACTGAATCTGGTCACCATCTAAAGTGGAACCAAACCCAGCTCGCAACAGGCCCCAAATGGCGTTACAGATCCCAACAGGCTGGCACAAGTGTCCAGGTATCATAAAGTAAAAATTGGGAACAATTTACTAGAGTTTATAAACTTAAAATTGCAAATGAATCCAATAAAACGAATCAGTATTTTTTTATAAAATTTTTTTTTATAAAATTTCTGATTTTGATTACACAACATAATAAAATTATAAAATACCGATACAATGGAAAAAAACTAGAAATTAAAGCCCAAGAACATCCCCCTAGAAAGAGTAACCTCTATCAACCCATCTCCACAACTCTGTATCACATTTGACTGCTAAAACCCGATCCGTATGCACAAAATTCATACCCAAACCTATGGAAAAAAGTCAATAAGTCTTATTACACCTAAAGGTGTATGTTTGGTGTGAGACAATGACATGTAGGATACAACCACTATGAAATTATATGTCATAAACATTCAATGATGAAAATCAAGAATGTTTTCAAAAACTCGAAATGCTAGTTACAATTTCTAGGATATGTAATTTTAAAAATTAAAACAAATTTCAAGTTTTCTATTTTTAAATATTAAACAAATTTAAATATAATTCAAAAGCTACTCAAATTTCCATCCAAACATACCATATTCCGAAGGTAAGAGTAAATATTTTAGTAATCATAAGAAATTGAATATAACTGCTATGTAGTAGCACGAAGTCGGCCCCAGGTACCTCGTATCTTTGTGAGAGTTACAATTACAATATATGTTCTCATCCATGAGCCACTAGTATAGAATATACCCCTAACATAGCAGTACCCAATAATCATTATAATCATTGTTATGTTAGTGTTGTAGGAATCAATATTGATACGTGAAACTGAGGCCAAACCCCATGGGATCAATAGCATACTACTACACGTCCACCCACCAAGATACCCGAGTTTCCCTCTTATGATCAAAAATGTTCAACAAGCCATGATATATAATTTTCTCATTAAAATACCTATTTCACATCACACATCAACCAAACAACCCACATGAATACCACACAAGAACATCATCCCCTTTTCATTCTAATTTATTTGGAAATCCAAATCTCACCAAAATATCCCACAACACATTTTTCATATCTTTCACAATCCAACACACCCTTTAAGAATTTTATAAAATCATTCCCATGATGATAAAAATCTCATAACATCCCACTAACATGTTTTATGATACCATTTTCGTAATCAAAACCCATTTTTTACATCACACTGACACAAAACAGCCCACATCACGTTCACATTACTTTCAAATTTCTGTAATTCCATTAAAGATTTGTATTGAACATTTCTAGGAGGTTACACATCACATGACATCCCATTTCACTTTTAAAATAGATCATATGAAAATATAAACAATATAAAATAGTTTTCCAATATTTTTTCACCTCTTACATAAGTCATTAACCCATTCAAATCTCTTATTAAACAATTATAAGGAGTATACCCAAGATTTCCACATAAAATCGATTTCAAAACCATATTTCAAGGAAAAAATCACAAAAATACCAATGAAAAACATATTTTTCATCACTATAGTGATTTAATAATCCAATCTCAAGTATTTTTATATCACCTCAAATAATACCACAAATGATGCACATTAAGACACACACATTTTCATAAAACACCTTAAAGGGGCATAATATGGTTTTACACATAAAACCCATTCAAAATACCTCCTTCAAAACCATGGTCACACCAATACAAAACCAAATAAGAATTGGAAATCCATATAATATTTATAAAACGAATTTCATATGTTATAAAATTCAACCAACTAATATCCCAATAGTTACACATGAAAAATATTAAATTTCAAGCTTAAATCAAACTATAAAATTAAACACTTAACGAAATCAATCATAAACAGTTTTTTCACCAAACAAAACATATTATGAAGATGAAAATTGATTGAATACATCAGAAAAAATCATAATTAAATGGTTACAGATATAATCACCCACCTTTTAGAGTCGAAACCCTCAAAACATGGTGTGAAACATCAACTGAACCACTACCGCACTAAAAGGGGGTGAAAATGAACCCTAGACAATTATATTTCACAAAAAAATAAAAATATTCAATCCCTAGGTTAGAACCCTAACTTATGGTCATTTTAGAACATCATTAAGTAGGTGTAAACCTTAAAGAAAGTGGAATAAACCCAGAACAAATCACTTTCATTGAACAATCATGAATAAATCCCCCCAAATCCACGAAAGGTTGAATGTCCAAGAAACCAAAACTGATAGGTAAGCTCCAGAGGATTAATATGATATGAGGGGATAGAAATTGAGGATAAATATTTAAAATTTATTAGTTTATGAATGAATCAAATTACTTTATTAAAGATATATTATTTGAGAATCACTGAGAAAATTCAAGAACAAAATGAGATCCAATGATGAGAAATTGATAATTAGAGTGATTCAATGGGTTTTTGCTTTGGGTGGGAGGTGGAATAACCTAAAAATGTACCAAATGAATGAGATATATGAAAATTTTAAAAAATAATATGAATCAGAAAATAGTCTTACAGGATGGCCCAAAACCTTAATAAAAAACAATATCCATCATTAATATCGATTATTATGAGGTCCAAATTGATATTGTGGATTTTAATATATTAGGGGGTGCCAATTGAGAAGTGGAATGGGTTTAAAATGTTGAAAAATTATTGATTAATAAAAGAAGAAAAATATTTATAAATCTGAAAATGGCTTCATAGTTTGTCCCATATTTTGAAAACCCACATTTTCCACCAAAATTAATGGGAATCCTTCATAAAAAATCTTGAAAGGAAATTAAATGAAAAATAAATTTAAAATAATTCATGTTTGTGAAAATTATCCCCAGCATAAAACAGTTTACCCTCATAAAGGCATAACAATGCCAAAGGAAAAAACCATACCCAACTGAAAGGAGAAAATGGACTCCTTTGTCATGTTTCACTAGTCCCATATAGGACGAAACACCTCCAATTGGACAATCAAAGATATAATACTCTCATGAAACAAAGAATACAACACATCCTGAAATTATCAAGTATATTTAGATTTTATCACAAAAGAAAACATATCAAAAACTATCCAAACTGGATTCTAACAATTACCGAAATGTACCACAACAACGAACAAGGTTACACTTACCTTACTTTAACATGACAATTGGGCATTTTACCCTCCCAATGATTGCCCGATGAAGTTGTAGGTAGTTATATTGCTCTGAACAAGACTTCCTACCTCTATGACAAGACCAAGGATCAATCTGAGTTACTACTATAGGGACACACAAATGGGATTCCCACCATAAAAGACAACTCAAATTTTCCCGAGACAGAATAGGGACACAAACAGGGGGAGGCCCGAAGAGACTTCCCAGAACAAGGGGTAGAACCCCATTTAAAATTTCCAAAGGAACATATATTATAATCATAGTGGGACTCCCAACCATAACAAAATTCCATCTTTATCCACCAGCATTGGAAGACACATGAAGAACCCAAATTTAACGAGTTAGGATGACCGCACAGTTAATCCACACTGTTTGAGAAACCAATGGAAAACTGTGTGGATCATTCTACATGCATGGTTCTCAGAGGCATTGTTACAACTAACCATGCACAAACTGTCCGCTCAACCTGTCTAGAAAATTTCCCAATCTTACTCTAAAAAACTCAATGGAAACCAAAGGGGAAAAATGACATTGGGAAATAACACTGACATGTGGTCCCCCACCTCATTCCATCAAACGAGAACAAAAAAAATCTTGAAGGAATCATCAGAGGTTTAAACTATTATACATCATTCATACGTAATATAGTACATTGTACAAGAATTTAAAGGACCCTGGGATTTCCCCTGAGTACGTGTCAGCTTCTGTCCTAGACATATGGCTAGAGCTCAAATGATTAAAGCATCTTCAGCCTCTTAGTTTGGATTTGGATACCCCTATACTAAAATTTTCATTTCAGTGTCATGAAAAATATACCTTATTCCTATATGTGTTCACCTAGACATAAAAGTTTCCACAACTCACATTACTCTATCCTTCCATTTCACTAAAACAAGGGATTATAAGATGCACACACACATCACACTTTGATTCTTTGAGTTAGAAACCAAAGAAAGAAAGGGAACATATAACCACTTCCTCTTAAAATAGTATTATTATGTTTTCAAATTATATATATACTCCCAACATGTCAGAGACTCTCAAAAAACTTCACGACCTTCACCTATATAGTCAACTATTACACGACATCAGAAGGCGTCACCAAATGTGACAATTGCAACTGATAGAAACAATACCTGCAAGGGGACCTTATTCCAAGGCCCCAAACAACACTCTATTATAGAAATTGTTCATAATAGCCTCTCATTGACAAATTTACCTCAGGGGTGATTTAACATAATATCCTACTTCGAATAGACTACAAATGACCCAAAGGCCTTCTTAGACAACATCCATATACTCATCCACACTAACAACTCCAAACCACTTCCACCTTAAATGATTCAGGAAAGATAAGAAAATAATGTCTCTATCAACCTTCCATAAGATCACTCTCTCTACTAGATTTTCAAATAAATAAATAATGGAAATGGTGTAATCTCAATCTCCCAAGATAGAGAAATGGATTCCTCAGATTGATTAACAAGAGGATATTCCAATGGAGAAATGATCCGGGTTTCACTTTAATCATGCACAAACCCTTAATGGTGGAGTACCCTATCCAACGAAAGGACCCAAGGACCCATCCATGCTGGTAAATTTGTCGAAACGTGCCAAAAACCAGAAGAAAACATGTGAGGGGAAAAAATGCAATGGCTTCTTGAACTTTTCTCATAAGAGACCACTAACCTGACCTTCAACCCACCTTACAGACAAAACAAAAACCCAAAATATCATTCAACAAGAGGTGTTTTGGACTCAAAACATAATAAAATATCGACATTCTAAAAAAACACATATTAGACCCCATATCAAACTAGTCATCAAGACATCATTTTTTCCTTTAAAAAAATTTCCTTGAAAATAAATGGTTTAGTGGTATGCATATCCACCAATGGTACCCCATAGGCCTCACACACGCATGTTTATGTGACAGACCAAGAAACCACCTCATATTCATCCCAAAAAACATTCATTAATTCTATTAACCATCCATCATCCCATATATCCCCATGAATCTGGTCACTCATGGATATATCAAATGTGAAAACAAAAATTCATTCCACTTTTCAAAACCAAAACAATCAAACAATACTTTATTTTTCTCAAGATTGCAAACCATGACATACAAATCTGAATCATTCAAAATATTAATCACTTTAAATTTATATACATCAATTTCCAAAAATCTCATCCATTAAAACACCTTTCAATAGTTTTGAAAACCATATTGGGAAATCTTTTTTTAAAACAAACTTTAACATAGTTTTTTTTCAAAAGAAGTGTAAACAGACCATATTCCATTTCAAAACAATTCTGAAAATTCAGTTCCACCATTTAAAAAATAAAACCACTCCATTTTTATTAGAAAATATTTTCACAGAAACTTTACACTTTTGAAAACTATGTCATTTTATCTTTAAAACAAAACATCCAAGATATCAAAACTAATGAACACAATAGAATTCATGATGAAATTAGTTTAAGTTGGAGATATAGAAATATGGTTAGAATCTATAAAAAATAACTTCACCATCACAAATATTGTTATAGGGTAGTATCCTTGGCTCAATATGGCTTGCCAGGCCCTATGAGCTCACTGATACCATTTACCCAACTTATTTTCATTTCCACTAATCATCATCAATCCAAGAAAACCAAAGGAATCAGTCAAATCCTGACTTCCCATAATGAATCGAATACTTTCATGGGCTGTGCGGGCCCAGAACACTACCCATAACTGGAATGTAAAGTCCCGAAGGTCCTAAATCTAGACTATCCTGACTGATCCATATATAACATGACCCATAAGAGAGAACCACCTTCGATACCATTTTGTCGTGAACTGAATCTGGTCGCCATCTAAACCGGAACCAAACACAACACAAGACACGGCCCGAAGGACATTCCTGATACCCATGGGCTGGCACAACTGTCTGGGTATCATAAACTAAATATCGAGAAGGATTTACCTGAGTTTTAAACTTAATACCGCAAAAAATACAATAAAACAAATCTGGATTTTTCAATCAAAATAATCTTTTATAATATTTCATAACACTATTACACAACATAAAATAGTTCTCAAAGATCATTACAAAGGTTCAAAACCAAAAATGACAACCCAAGAACCCCCACAAGTCATGAGGCACCGCCGCCAATCCATATCCACAACACCACATCATGTTGTACTTCTAAAAGTTGTACCATAGGATGAAAATTTGAACCCAATCACATGGAAACTAAATCCGAAAGTCTACTAACACATAATGGTGTATGTAGGGTGTGAGCCAAATCATGGTAGGATACTACCACTAAGAGATTCTATGTGATAAAAATTCAATGATGAAAATAATGCAAGTTTTCAAAAACATGAAATTCTAGTTACAATTTCTAAAAGACAAAACATTAAAAATTAAAACAGTTTTCAAGTGGGCTATATTAAAGAATAAACAAATTTAAATAAAATTACAATGCTAAATAAATTTCTAGAGAAACATACCATATGCCGAAGGTAACAGTAAAGCATCTAATGAGCCTATGAAATTGGAAATAACCCCTAGGTTCTATCTCGATGTGGGTCCCAATCATTATTATAATCATTGTTTACTTAGTGTTGTATGATTCAATCATGCTACATGAATCTGAGGCGAAATCCCATGGGATCACTAGCGTACTAGTACACATCCACCCACTAAGATACTCGGCTTTCCCACTTGTGCTCAACTATGTTCAGAAATCAATGAAATAAAATTTTCACATACCAATACTTATTCCAAATAAAACATCAACTAAACATCCCACATGTACATCTCACAAGAAAATCATACCCCTTTTCATTCAAATTGATTTCGAAATCAAACTCACACAAAAATATCCCACAACACATTTTACATATCTTTCACAACTCAAAAAAGCCTTTAACAATCATATAAAATCATTACCAAGATGCTAAACATCACATAACTTCCCACTAACATGATAA
This sequence comes from Viscum album, assembly GCA_963277665.1. Lineage (NCBI taxonomy): Eukaryota > Viridiplantae > Streptophyta > Magnoliopsida > Santalales > Viscaceae > Viscum > Viscum album. The sequence goes on from OY728136.1 coordinate 1,885,306,501, forward strand.
ATAATATCATTTTCATTAACGAAATCCATTTTTTACATCACACTCACACAAAACATCCCACATCACATTCACATTTCAGGAATTCCATTAATCATTTTTATAAAACATTTCTATGAGGATACACATCACAGATAACCCCATTCGCATTTAAAATGTACCATTTAAAAATATACACATTCCAAAATGGTTTTATAATATAGTTTCACCTCTTACATAAATCACTAAACCATTCAAATCTTTCATAAAAAATTCTCAGGATTATCCCCAAGCATTGCACATGAACCCCATTTCAAAACCATATATCAAGGATAAAATCACACCAATACCCATGAAAAACATAATTTTCAGCCCTAAAATGATTTATTAAACCACTTTCAAGTCTTATAAAATCTCCATGAATAATACCACAAATGAATCATGTGAAAACACACATATTTTCATAAAACACATTCAAGAGGGATAATTTGGTTTTACACATAAAACCCACTAGAAACCCCTCTATCATACCCAATAGAACACCAAAACCCTACCAAATCCGAGTTGGAAGCCTAAGTATGATTTAGTAAACCAATTTCATGTCTTATAAAATACACCCAAATAATACCGCAAGAGTTACACATGGAAAACACCCAATTTCAAGATAAAATGAAACTATAAAATTAATCACATAACAAAATCAATCATGAAATTTTTTTCACAAAATAGATAACATATGAGGAATATAAAAAATGTGTAAATAAAAAAATCTAACACATCATAAAATAGTTACACATGGAATAACCTACCTTTTTGTATTGAAACCCTCAAAACATGGTGTGAAAAACCAACTGCACTACTTCTGCACCACAAGGGGGTGAAAACCTACCCTAAACCACAACATATGACCAATAAGAAAAAAAACCCTAGGTTAGAACTCTATATTCTGGACACTTTAGAACTTCTTGAAAGAGGGACGAATCCCAATGTAAAATGGATGAACCCAAGAAGAAATCTCATACCTTGAACAATTTTGAAGAAATAACCCCAAATCCACCAATAAATGAATCTCCAAGCAACCAAAACTGATAGGCAGGATCAAAGGATGATTAGTCAGTCATGTAGGGACAAAAATGGGGGATAAAATTTGAAAATTGAATGGTTTATGAAAGAATCAAATTGCCTTCTCAAATCTAGATGATTTGAGAAACCCTGAAACGTTTCTCCCAAATTAGTTATCTGAAGGAGCTCCAAAGTTCCAAAATTGATAATGAGAGTGGGCCTTGAGATTTTGGATTTGGGTGAGAGGTGGAATAACTGATAAAAGTACAAAATGAATGAGATATTGAATATTTTAAAAAACAATTCAATGTATGAAATGGTCTTACGAGATGACCTAAAATCTAATTAAAATACTAAGATCATTCATTGTGATGAATTCCTATGGGGTCCAAATTTATATGGTGGTTTTAATATACCAGGGGGTTATAATTGTGAAGTGGAAAGGGTGTAAAATGAAAAGAAATTAATGAGTTATAAAAGAGAAAAAATTATTTCTAATTTTGATAATGCGCTAATAGTTTGCCCACCATTTTGGAAACCCACTATTTCCACCAATATGAATGGGAAACCTAAAAAAGCAAAAATGGAAATTAAATGAATAATATCTTTAAAAAAATTCATGTATGTGACACCAACCACCTAAATCATGGGATTATAATTGGTGAAATAAATTATTTGGTTTTATGATTTATGTAAAACACAAATTCTAATAAAAAATATAAGTTGGATGGGTGAGGATATAATTAAATATCCCACCAATACATATAGAAATGTTTTCATTTCACTAGTTAAAATATATGGTGTAGTAGTGGTAATCCTAAGCACATTATGATATAATTTCTTGGCATCCATCCATTAATTATTCATCTGGTGTAATTTTTAATGTTTTTCCCACATTTTAATGATTATATGATGTTATAAAATTATATCATGCTTTGATATTAGTGATTTGTATACTCACCATTTAATTTAATACTATAATACCTCTTGAATAACATATTCTTCATTATATAATTCTGTTATTTGATTAAAACATTACAAGGATTTATTGGTCACCCCATTATTTTGAACGTTTTCAGCTTAATCTGTAAACCTTTTGAATATCAATGGAATTTTTTGTTCATGTTAAGTTGTTTTTATATAATTCCATTGAATTCTTAATTCATGGAATTATGAGAAGTATCTCATCACATAGACACACCTATAATATTAATCATTTGGTATTTTTTTGTAATGTATCTAAATGAAATATATCATTACATAATATGTATAAAATGATTGTGTGGTATTAATTTACAATAATTCTATTTAATTATCTCCATCCACATATCAATGTTTTAAATTTTTAGTGGATATATTGTAAAATTAATGTTAGGGTTTAGTAATGATTCGACTTGAGAATGGTGGAATCATAAAAATCCAAAGGGTGTTTTATGGTTGTTTTAAATAATTTCCATGAATCTGAATTTATAGTACTTGTGATATGTATCTAATTACCCAAATAAACTGGCATATCAAACATTTGGGATTGTTTTTATGTATCTTAATAGAATAAATCATAAAAAATTATACATAAAAATTAAATATTATCATAATTTAAAATAATTATGGGTAACTCTATCCACCCACTTATCCGTGTTTTCATTTTCATTGGCATGATGGTACAATTTTGGTTAGCATTCAGCAGTGATTCCCGTAGTGAATTGTGTAATTTTATGAAATCCAAAGGTATTTCATGTGGGGTGGTTAGAGGAGGTTTAATAAGGTTGATAATATGTTGGTATAGGTAGTTTTAGTTTGTTTAATCCAATACCCATGTCTATTTAGGGGTTTTAGTAATATTGGATGAAATTTATTACTTATTGGCTATCGTCTGATATGTATTTTTCTCAAGATGTTGTTGGGGGCCTTCATAGACTATACAAGGAAGGTTAGTCAATATTCTTGTGTGATTGTGGTGTTTGGTGATTTTTTTCATAATTAATGCCCCATCTATTAAAATTTAATTATTTATTATAATTTTTGAAAATTACAAATTATTGATTCATGGATAGAGGTGGGAGATGAAATACTGGTATGAGTTTGAATGTGGAATGGATAGACTACTCCATGTTGATGTCAATCTTTTTAGGGGTGGTAACTCATTAGTAGAGGCATCTGTCATATATAATACAAATAGTTTTTGGTTTTTAATAATGATTTATCACTATATTAATGTTTCATAAGAACTATTACATGTTTATGGACCATTAATTCTTTGTGATGAATAGATATCACGTCATTCGACCTCCTTTGCTCGATTGAGTGATTTTTACCAGTCAACTTACCTGTAACCCCTTAGATACTATGTTACCATTGGTTGAGATTGATTTTTGAACTGACTGGAGTCCTTTGGTGGTCATGGAATGTGGAATGTGACACATGTATGATATTTTTTATTTCCCTATGTCTTGTTGGATAGGAGAGGGAGGATTAGTTTAAGTAAGAATGGGTGAGATGACCCTTCATATACTGTCTTTTGAGAGACACCATAATATGTGCAGTATGAGGTGCATAGAGTGTTGTGAGTAAGGTGAGTCATTTATGAATTTTGGAATTCCATGGTGAGGGGTATTTATAGATGGAAATATTTAGAGATATCATAAGGTATATGTGAGATGCGACGAAAGTGTTGGTCAAGAATACTATTTAAGAAATGACATTGGGATTCCAATGGGAATAGACTTTGGAAACCTTGGTTAGTCCCTATGGAGAGGGACTAATAGTTTTGTGGGACCTAATGTGTATTTGGAACATAAAAGGATGTCTAGATCGGTGGATTATTTGTGTTGTGATGTCATTGATTGCTGACACATGCATGATGATATATATGGGATGATATTTTCATGGGTCTAGAGGACTAAGTTAGCTTCCTAATGGGAATGGTGAGAGGTTTTGTGGAGAAGAACTTGGTATTGAGTGAGTAGTTATGTTGGATTTGATAGAGAAATATCTGATATGGTGGAGGCCTTTTGTGCTAGCATGTGATTGCAACAAACACAAAGACTTCGATGATGGGTCAATGTTCATGGAATTTCCTCAAATAATACATGTATGTATTAGTGTTATTTTTTACATCCCTAGGGTATATAGGGACAAGTTGGTGAGATTTTACATTCTTGTTTCATATGCAGAGTAGTCAAAGTGATTACTATGCCTAAACAATGGGATTTGTTTTAGGATTGACATATCTATTTTATATCTATATATTGAAGTGGTTTTAAATCGGAATTTGTTGAATATTAATTGGTTAATGTTTTTTTCATGGAATATGTTTATTTTTTGATTAATTTCATGTAGGATAAGAATTTGGATCAATACAAATGAAAATGTGAAATATTTAATAATATAAACTCACTTTGTGTTCACATGAAATGATGTGTGGTATAAAAAATGAAAATGATAATGAAACTATCGTCTATGATTGAAGGAAAACTATACTAGAGAGGTTTTTTGAGAAATAAAACGGAATAAGAATGTTGAAATAGAAGTTATGATACTATATGTTTAAGATTAACATCTTGTTATTTATACATGATGTGAAAATGTACGAGGTTAGAACCATTTACAAGTTATGAGAAGAAGAAAAAAATACATAGAGTGAAGACATCCAATTTCATTCCTTGATATATCTCATAATTACCCAGAAATGTTTTACGGATTTTTATCATGCGATGAATGTTTTTAAACGCTAATATTACGCCTCATGAAAACTCTACATGATGTGATAGTGTCAAATAAAACAAAATATTAAGATTTTGACATATCACTAAATATAATCCCATTGATTTGACTAGAAAACTTCTGTTATGACCCATTTTTTGAACTGAGGAAGATAATTGATTATATAATGTCATATATATGTAGGTACTATCCATGATTTTGTAAATTCCATTCCATGACTAAGGCATGACCAATGGGATGATTCTATTGGGTTTCGAATAGTCATTCATTATAAATAGGTTTTCATTTCTCCTTTATTTTTTTTCTATTCTATTATTGGCATTAAATGATATTTAGTTTCATTCCATTCTCTTTATTTTCTAAATTTACTATAATATTCATTCCTAACATTATGTATTATTCATTATTTTATCATATATGTTAGATTTAATATACATCTATAAATTTTATATTATAGATTTCTTTTATGTTAAATCAAAAAATCTTTATGTAAATCCTTCCATCATTTTATTTGTCTTTAATCGAATCTCTCATGTGTGGGAAATAAACTCAAGGTTATGGGTTGAATGTTTGGATTTATCTATGTATAATGAATCTATTAATTTATCATATTTAATACTGGGGAATGTAATTTGGTTAAAACACATTTTCATCCCATTATATTGCACAACCACAGCTATAGATGGTGGAATTGAACGAAACTAACATAATTGGGGTTGAGAATGGTATTACCACTAGAAATTGGAATTTCTTCTATTGAAGATAATTTTAATTAATCTTTGTTGGTAGATATACCTAGACCAATGGAGTGTTATACCTATGATATATCCAATTGGTTTGATGATAACCAATTGGTGACCCATGAACTACCTCCCAGCTTAATCCATATGTCTATCCCATGTTAAATTTAGGATTGCCTTTTTTCTTATGCACGAAAATTGACCTTGACAAATTTTTTCCATTCTAATTTCATTTTAATTATTTAATTTTTCCTATTATTTATTTTAATAATATCATTTTAAATTGTAGTGACTTGTCTATTGGTCAATATTTATATTTTCCATTCCCCACCCTCATTTGGGTTTGACACATACTTCTACATTACTATTCTTTTAAAGATAGTTTTTTTCATAATAAAACAAATTTTAATTTGGATCATGGATGAATAATTTTATTACATCTTCTGGGTGCATCAAGGATATTTCCAGACGTGGCCTTGTTTAGTGTTCCGGAATTTCGCATTGTCATGTGTAGGTGTTGGGTGAGGACTTCCCTAAATTATGGTTGTTTTATGATTGGATGAGACAAATGGAACCTTCCTAGAGAGGTCGGGAAGTGTATCGAGATATAGACATCGGAATATTATATGTTTCAATGAGTAGGGGGTAAGGGATTGGCATTCCACCCAACCATGAGTATTAAGGTATGATCTAGTCATTTATTTAATGAAATAAAACATACAATGTATGGATGAGGTGTATTCTGGAATAGAACTAAAGATGGAGTGATTATATGTCTTGGTTTCCATGTTAAGACATGGGGACCCTAGGTGTTAGGATTTATGGTGTTTGGATTTGGACAATGCATCATAATTTATCGGTGACAAGCATAATTTACATTTTTTATACACATCTATGATGGTGTCTACTATGTGAACATGTTGAAACCCTGTATAGATTTTTTTCAAAAAATACAATGATTAATTGGTGCATTTGTTGACCTTATGACTGATTTAGGTACGTTATTTTTTCTAGTGGAATATTTGAGTTCATCATGGGGGTACTTCTTCATAGGGTGTGTGGTATTGAGGGATGACTTTTGGGACACTATTGATGCATTTATTGTTTTTTGAATTTTGAATTTTGGATTATCATAGTGGGTGATCAGTTTTGTATACTTAAATGAAATTAAAATGAGATAAATAAGACAATAATGTGATTATTTTTATCATTCAATATCAAATGTATGTTCCAATTCTATGGATGTTTGTTTATTTTTCAACTTTTTTACACTGATTTGAGGGACTTGTCTCTCCATATAATGTATTCAAAACTTTTTCATTGTAGAAATCCTATACAATATGGGGAGGCATAGACGTGGTCATGTGGTGACCCCTGGCCTTGGCATAGCTCTGTTGGCCATGTATAGGGAATCACAACAGCTATTAAGTGGAATTAATGGAATTAAAATTGAGGATTGTGCATTTATTATACTTGAGATGAAATATGAGGACTACATTAATGAATAAGGCATTGAAAACAAAGTATAAGTCCTTAATAATATTTAGTAACGAATTAAAATATAATATTAAAATCAATAAATAATCTAATTTCACATGGAGGATAAGATATTTTTGTAAATTCCTTTAATATTAAGATAAAATTATCAGAATTTCCAATAAAAATAAAATTTCTATGAATGTATAGGTTAATTATGTGGCATAAAAGATTGTTGATTATAAAAAGACATAGGAATAACCCCCAACGTATGTTCCACAATTACATTAAATACATCATTCAAGGTTCTTGAATCTGTAGATTTGTTTTATGACATGGTGGAAGTAACATCAATAAAGAGATTACTATTGTTAACTCATTTAGGATGGAGAAAAAACCCATTTCCAAACGTAAAAGAATTGAAAAAAATGAGGGTAGGGATATATAAATGAAAAATAATATTTATCCCATTCGTAAAGGAATAATACAATGTAATGTAGGAATGTATTTGGCATGATAAGGTTGATAAAATTAATGGATTTCAATTCATAAGTAAAACCAACAAGAAAATATTAAATACTAAAATCAATAAAATATGTTATTTTTGCATTTGAATATGTGGTTGGTATTATGGAATTTAAGGGGAAATGAAAACATGTGTTGGTATAATTTATCAGTGCCTCAATATAGGGGATATCAAATGTCATGGGGTATCATATTGATTTTTATAGATACCATAGAGAAAATCTAAAAAGGGGAAATACAATTGAATAACTATTTTAAATGATTTTAGAAAATATGTCGGATGTATGATTGAATGATAAAAAAACGACTACTATTTCAATAAGAAATTACAAAAAATTATGTAATATTTTCAATTATAATAGTATCAATATGAGGAATAATTCTATGAAATTGATGGTGGATGATGTTACATATAATACTTATAAAATTGAAAAAATATATATACCTGAGAGTGGTATCACATCATAGATAAAAACTAATAAGAATCTCAGTATATAAATAAAAATGTATGATATAAAAGTTATTAATTTCAATAATTATTTATTAAATAATGTTAAAGGAGTTGGATTCACTAATATTGGTAAGAATGATTCTTGAAATGTAGACATTTTTTAATGTAATGAGGCAGAATCAATTCAGCATCTATCATATTTATGATAACGAAATTAAGATGATGTTTTGAAATAATTTATTTATAATCAAGTGGATGGTGGGAAACATTTTATTTATGAAGTATTAGTGAACAAGTGGCAATTTTTTCTTGGTTTATGATGAACGAGATAGGTTCTTTATGAGTGAGATGGATGAAAAACAACATTTTCATATAAGAATTTCCATTTGGGTAAATATTATATATATATATATATAAATATGAGAAAGAAAATAATTTACCAAATTTCATAATGAGTGACTCAACATGTGAGCACATGTCACAACTAATAGATAGTATACATGTTTAAAAGGCCATCAATATTAAATCAAATTAAAAATTTATGTTGGTAAATTCATATTTGTGTGTTCTAATGAGTATTTTTTCATCTAACAGATATATGAATTTCATTATAATTGTTGATTATTTCACTCATATGAAATATTACTATTTCATTTTTAGTGAATTGTAAAATATATATATGATCAATAACATTTATATATATAATGAATCTAAAATGGATTGTTGTATTCCATGGTTTCAGTCCCAAATTTATCTTAGTACATTAATAAGGATTTTGAGGTATATAATGACAAGTAACAGATGAGGCTAGAATATGGTTCTAAATCCACAAACCCTAATATTATATTATCATGAAAAATTAACCATAACTACATTTACATTGTATAAACTAAATTATCATGGTATAAAACATCCAAAAAATTGATGGAAGGAATAATAATAGTTTTTTATATTCCAATTAAATGTTTACTCTAAAAAAATATTTGAACAGATCTTGTGAGTTTTTGCATAGAATGAATCCAATAATGAGGAGTCTTAATGAATTTGATAGTGTATTGCACAAATGAAATATTACATAAATACTTGGGGTGACTTATATGAGAGATCCAATGAGGGAATAGTTATCGAATATTAACCTAGTGAAAGATGTTATCGGTGATAAAACAAGAAATTAAGAAGAAAAAATTATAATATAAGTGTTATTTTCTTAGATAATAAAGAAATTATAAACTATACTCCCTATTAATAATGAAATTGATGAATCTCATAGAGAGAACATTGGATACTGTGATGTTGATTTTTTTTTTCAAATATCGATTTTCAAATTCCACATGAGGATTCTATAATATTAATCAATGAGAAATGATATGAGATAGTTGAAATAATGTTAATAATATTTTGGAACATATGTATGAGGAAAATATTCTAAAATAAATTATAAAATTTATTCAAAATAAAATAATTCTAGTAATTTATGATCATAGAATAATAGATTGAAAAGAGAGACAAAACATTGTTGAATAAGTATTGAAACATTAGGATTAGATTTAAAACACGAAGAAAATCTTAACTAAATTGATTATAATGAATCTTGGGAAAACAAATATGTTCCAAACACTATAATTTGATATGGTAAAAGTAGGTATTTAGAAATATCCACACTAGGAATGGCAGATTATCACATAAGGTACGTCATATTGTTTGTAAATAGTAAAATCAAACAGAGGGTTTAGATTTATATAATCAATATTTATAATAAAAAATTTTGAAATTATAAATATTTATCTTGTAATATGTGCTCAATGTCATTATATTGTTTTAAAATTTGATGTCAAGTTCGTATTCATAAAAGCAGCAATTCAGAAAGAGGTGTACATTGAAACACTAGAAGATTTTTACTCCATGATGATAGTTCCGAAATTTATAAAATGAGAAATTATTTATATGGGACTATGTAACCCCATAGATTATGGTATTAAAATAATGAGTATAGCTTAAATATCTTGAAATTCATGAAGGTTAATGTGGATGATAATCTATTTTTCGTTGGACATTTCCAAAACTCACTCATTGTGATTGTGTAGGTAGAAGAAATCATTTTTTGAGAATTTAGCTGGATACATATGAATATTTTTATACAGTAATTTGAAAACAAATTTAGTATATTATAAATAGTTAGAAAAATTATTATATTGGTTGAAAAGTAAAAAAATTATTCTATCTTTATCTCATGTGATTCATATGCTTGTTATTTTTTAATTAATTTTGGAACAAAATAATTCTGAGTGTCCAATATACCAATAGCACTAGGGAAGAGTTTTTATACTGATGATTGGGTAAGGAGTTCATATCAAAGGATGTTTCAAATCCACATTGGTATCCTACTCAACTTGACTCTATTTACATTATATATCATATTTTTAGGTTCGTTGTATACCAGATTATAAATTATACATAAGGAATCATATCATTTATTGTCAAAATAGATCATGTGTTACATCAAATAGAATCTACATTTCCTTTTTTGTAATGATAGTAAAAAATATATTTAGTTTTTTGATAATTTTAAGGAGACTTTGGTATGATGTATGGTATATTATAAGTATACCTGTATAAGTATGTACATTACATGGGAATATCGTATTTATTATCACTCTAATAAGTATAATGTTGACACATTACATCGAATGAAATCTAAATATGTTGTTAAATCATAATTCCTAAAACAATTAAGGTCTATGAAGACATGAACTGAATATACAAGAATTGAGATTTTATATACAATGATGATTTCATTTGACAATCAATGTATAATCAATCTATCAAAAAATATTGTACAAATTTCGAGGTTGAAACATATTTTCATAAAGTACCACTACTTAATAGAGAAGTTGTTTGATGGTTGGGTCTTATTAATTTAAATTTCAACCAACAATAATGTAACAGATAACTTAAATAATATACTTGAAATATATTATATCCAACACTATATAGTTTTTTTTGGGAAAATAATTCTCTCCTAGAATCCATGTAACATTCCAATATTAGTTCCCCACTTTTATTTGAGTTAATTTTCTGAAAAATGTAATAATTAAAAGAATCTATTCTTTCAAATAGGTGAATCTATATTTTATGAACAATTATAAACAAGGGAGGGAAAATTAGTTTTCAATAAATGGGTAACTGAGGTGTGGGACATTAATGATTGATACAAATATAATTTTCTTGTTATGATGTTTAAAAAGATTAAAAGGTGAGATTTATAATTAGTTAGGTGGTGTTTGAAATTCACCAGTTTTGTGAATTAATAAAGGGGGTTTCATTAGATGATATCAATTGAGATATGGTAGATATTATATTAATCTAACACCCATAGTGTTAGTACTCTAACAAACATAATATTTTCTTATATTTTAGTTTTTAAATAAATCAATAATTGAAACATGCTAAATTTTTTTCTAGAAAATTAATTCACATTTAATGAATATTATTTTAGGTTATAATCGTTGATAACATTCTGATATATTTTATAAAGGCCAAATTTATTAGATACATATTAAATTGAATAAAAATTTAAAAGTAGTTTTTGTACATGACGTAGTGATCATTCGAAACTAGGGCAATCATGACCAAATCCCCCAAATAAAACCCTCCTTTTATAGAAATTAGAGTATTTAGATAATAAAAGATTATAAAAATTTACATTAGTCCATAAATCAATGACTATAATCTATGGTATAGTGTTTTCTTAAATGGGAGGAACTACCCTCTAAGAGAATATAAGGAATGTGAGATAATATAAGCCCACCCAAAATCTGCTTCTTATATAAAAGTAATAGATCACCTCATATATTCATAAAATGTCATAAAACTAGAAAATATGAAAAAAATATATGTACAAAAAGAAAATATCATCAGTGACCTCAAAGCACAAAAAAACCATTGAATTACACCACGAGATAGTAATTTCAAGAGCTATCACTAACTGTATTCTATTCATGAAAAATAGTCTATATGTACTAGTTGTGACCATAACATGTAAACTGATTAAAATCCTACTTATAGAAAATGAGATACAATATAGAGAAATAATACAATAAAAAAGTGAAAAAATAATTGAATTTAACACATCCCCTATAGTGTTATACTATGTCTCCAACCTCACTGTTTCTCTCTCACTATGTATCACAAAAAAAATGTAATATAATAAAAAACATAATATCAAATGATGGTTCCTCACTAAAACATCCCATTGGTTTTCTACTCTTCCCCAACCTCACATGTCTTGAGCCATATCTCTCTAATAATTAATCCTTCCTATAGAAAACTAGGAATTGGTTCCATATCATGAATCTCAGGTGTCACATTATCTCATCATCGACATGCACATATCCATGTTGTAAATGAGTATTTTATTCATTCCACCACAACCCGTACATTTTAAATATTACCTCAATCCATTATATAACATACACTGTATTCCATTAATAATCCTAACTATGGTATATTTGGAGATACTTGTATTTGAAAAAGAGAAAATATATTGCATCCCTCTACACATATTTATAATGAAATGATAACCACCATTTATACCTGCACCTAAAACTATCAGGATAAAAGTGTGATGAATGAGGGAGTAGTACATCATATTATCCATGCTAACATAGTTGTTGGGAAAAATACCCTACAGTGTGAAAAATATTTTGTGTCCCTAAAATCATGGGTGGGGTATAATATGAAATAAAATAAAATACATGGTATATATATCTCACAAAAACACTATAATAAGCTTCCTAGAATAGGACTCATCATTAGACTCAATAAAACCAATCATCTCTCAGACACCATTATGCCAACTCTAAATATTTGGTAATGTAAGATAACACAAAAATTTCAAACTTACATCATCAAATAATTTCTTTTAACATTTCACATATATATTAACAGCATGAAAAAAATCCATTCCCTTTAGTAATAATCCAACCATATAAACATTTCCTTAAGAGTTATTTTAAGTTTTCGTTCCATTCATTCACAAACCACAAAATTTAAATTATATAACATTCATTACCTTTATATAATACCATATAATATATGATATAGAATAATGCACAATTGTCTTCATAAATAAGCAGGGAATGGAATACAGAACAAGAAATTCATTCCTCATATATTTACATAAGATTCATTAATAAGAATGAAACTAAATTAGAATATAAAGTAATACCAACATCAAAAGATCCCATCACATCCAATTCTATCCCAGACACCACTATTTATATCACCATGTATCAGGGCATCACATGATCCAAATGTTTCCTCTAATCCAGGACTAACATCCAACATCTCATCTATCAATCAATCATCCCATTTTTTATCATGCTTTATATCCAAGATCTTCATATATATTAAGTATAGAAGGTATAAATAAAAAATCTCAAAGGAATCTATCACCTAAATACAATTCAACATTCCATAAAAATAGTATTTATAGGACCGAATTTTTTTTGTTTATTAAACAACCATTTATATACCCTATTTTGGTAACAAATTAATTTTTCACCAATTACAATCACATGTAATGATATGAATAATATATAAAATTCTATATGATATAAAATTATTCATTACATAAATTCATATTTTGAGTCTTCCCATTTGTTTTATCGATATAAAGTTCAAACGGATGTCACTCAACTTGATACACATCATTTTTTTCCCACATTGAACAATAAATGTCCACATGTGGTTGATCATAATTGCCAATGTTTCATTGGACCTATGAGATTAATGAATTTGGAACTGATTTGGGGGTCCTCTTAACCAGGAAATGGGGAACTCACCAACTCTAGTGGTACCTATGAAGAGACATCACAATAGATGTTAGGAAATCCATACTAGTGAGTTGTGAGAGGGAGCGAATGGTTTTGTAACATATTGAGATTTATAAACCATGATTAAATGAATAATGTTATATTTTATTTTTTGGTATTTTAATATGCTTTTAAAAAATAACATATCTATTATAATATGTTTATTCCTTACAAATTAAATCATTTCCCTTGAAATCTTCAGATGGAAGACATAGGTTTACTAAAAAACCTCTTATCACTTCCTTCCAAATTACTATAGTCAATAATCATCATGCCATGTTCAGAATACTATGGCCATTTTTTGAACTTAAACATTCATTGAAAATGCCACAATAAAGTGTTTCTTAGCTCAAAAATCCTTTGTTCCTACCACGGGAAGAGCTACATCTATAACTGTATTGAAAACGAGCAATTTGAAGAGTACATAATGAGAGGGAGGTACCATGAAGGCCTCTTCCATTGTTTCATCGTGTCCAAGAACTACTGAGCCTTGTGAATGTTTCATGAAGTTTCTTTGGATGGTGACACTCAACCGAACTATCTGTTCTATATACGTAGTTTTACAATTTATGTTTTGCGTTACGACTTCAATGTTTTCAAGCAGGATGCAGATCGAGGGATATATAGGGAAATAATCCACTCTCAAATCTCTAACCTCCACACATATCATGCCTCTCATTGGAATACTGAGTGTTTAATTCCTGAGTTTGTTCCTATATTCTCATGGGGTATATGGTCTAAAGTGGATGAGGTAATGTAAACTAATATGGGGATCCACCAAGAGACATCATCGAATTTTTCGCATTGGTGGTCCTATCAGAGGGGTCCTCGGGACTAATGTATGTCTATTTTTTCTGCTATATGTATGTGAATGATTTAGGATTTAAAGGGTGAAATTCATTGAAGGGTGAGATAATGTGACACCCTGATCCTTTTTCATGCATAATAATAATATTTTATGGATTCACATCGCTTACTTTTCATACGATCCAAATGATGTTTTCATAAATAACAAATGGGCTTGTTTTATTCAATTAAACACTGAACCAATTACATTGCATCAAATCCAAAAGAGTCCTACTACCCTATGATACGTACTAATAGGACTAAAAAATCATAGCGAGACCACTCAATTAAACAAAAATCCAAAAAAATATCTGGGGTCCATCGGATCCATCACGATGAACACCAGTACATCCAGAACCACAAAAATTGTGCTAAGAATCAAATGAACTATGTGAAACATCTTTTACAAGTTGTCTTGAAATTGAATTACAATAATCATGTATTCATAAGGGTCTTCATGACCGTTAGAAAAACATATGACCATTAGAAAAACATATGACCATTATTTTTCACTTTTATGGACATTGGATTTTAAATAAACGTTACTGTATGAATCTTGTCAATGAAAAATAATTTAAGTGAAAAAAATTATGATATATTATTATTCCTAAAACATATAAGATTTTCTTAAGAATTTTAATTGTCTTGATATGTCTTACATGTATTATGTTTAATCTATAACATCAAGGATTAAAATAAAATTGGATGAAACATAATATTATTTAAAAACATATGTTAGTATATCGAATGCTTTTTAAATGTTTCAAATGTATTAAATGTCCATTTGTTATAATGGTATTATAAATATGTTTTTAACTAATGGTTTATTTAATATATGTATTATGTTTTGTAAATTAATTTTTTGTATAGTTATTATAAATATTCATGTTAAACATAATAAATAATGATTTTACTTTGTATTTTATATATAAATTCTTCATGGACAATCTATGTTTTTGAATACATTAATGATGTATCTTTAATAACATTTATTAAATGTTTTTTAATGTAATAATAATGTTTTAAAAAGCTAAAATGAATTTAAAATCATTAATTTGGTGTTTTAGTGAAAATATAAAGTACATATTTTTAAATTAATTAATTCAAAGAGGAGAATGAACTTTTTTTTTTGAATTTGAACACTTGTTTATGAATACATTTATTAATTAAATGTAATACTCTTGGTTATGTGACGAACAAAATATAATTTATATGTTGACATGTGTACATTAATTTTCTAAAATATAAAATAATGTAGAAATCATGTTTTTTAAAATTTATAAAAAATTTTGTACTAAATTTGATTATTTGTAATTTTCATTTCATTTTGTATTGTTATATGGTTAATTTTGAGAGTAGGGTTTATATAAAAAATGCAATCCCCATAATGTTCAGCCCTCTAGTTAGGAAGAAAGAGGTATCTCATGCTATTACAGGAGTAGGCGGTCAAGCCTAGGACCTTCAACCTCAGTATAAGCCATCTCATGGGCGTGTGTTCACACCTACATGCATGTATGGAAGAACCGAGTAGCGTGCCACCATATAGGGCTGCACTACGGTAGTGGTGGGTGTAGAGTGCGCCCACAATAGAATGGTACAATGTGGTACCAAGAGGGAGAGGAGGATTTCTAAACTTATGTCGAGATCACTAGGTTTATAAAACAGGTGTGAACCCCATCTTAATTAGATGTGGGGTGGGGTTTTTTAAGAGAAATGTTATCTTAGTTGTCTAGTCATGCCCGCGGGATCTGAACTATCTGATCGGTCTGACATTAGAATCCCCACCGTTGTAGCATGGCCTCTACATTTTCCTCATCCACTCAATCAAATTGTGTTTTAATATTAATCATCCGACCCTTTTATGAATATGTGTCATTCTGTAGCCGTTCAATCATATTCGAGATTTAATTGCAACCCTCCATCTTCTTTTTAAAACTGTGGATTCAGCCTTGCCATCTGATCGAGACCCGTTTGATATGGACCGTCCTTTTCAATTAGTTTTTCATCTTTTCACACCTTTTTCTTACTCTTGAAAAACCAGTGGATTCCCATTGTTTCTTCCTTCTTCTTCTTCTATTTTATTCCCCCTCGAGAATCCCCACATTTTTCATTGGCTCCCCGATTTTTACTAAATGTCTCGATTTATATTCTTTTAATTATTTTATTTTTCTCTACTTTCATGTTCCTGTAATATTTATGTGTTTATATATATTATATAATCACTGATTGAATTTGTGTTTTTTTAAGTGAGATGTTGGATTTGTTTTATTTTATTCATATTCTGAGTATTTGTTTATATTTTTTGTGTTTAAATCATTGTATATAAATATATATTTGGATCCTCTGTAAACCCTAGTTGTACTTTTTTTCTATAGGATCCCATCACCTCAACTTGAAAACATCTCCTTCCCAACCTTGTTGCACTCTTAAAGTTAGGTAGGTGACCTACATTTTTATAGATTTTATTTCTTTTTTTGTTAATAAATATATATTTATATATATGGATATATACATATATATATGTCTGGTTGTTCTTTGATAGTACCATTTTTCTTGGATGGGTTTATAAAAATGAATTATTGGTTTTAAAAAAGTTCATGTCATGAAAAAAACGATATCGTTTTATTTTGGTAGCTAAAAATTGGTTTCACTACATATATACACATATGTATATATGTTTTCTTTATAAAACCATATCAGTTCATCTATTTAATGGAAGAATAACTTCAAATATAATGGAATTCATAATGAATAAGAACCAAGCCAGGTTTAGTGATGTTGTATATTAATTAAATTATAAATATATATGTATTATTACATATATATATATATATAAGAATTAATTAATGAAACAATACCATCAGTTATACATTATAATTTTCAAATATTGAACCTTTGTTTAAATTATGTATTTATTATACAGAAGTTATGTGTTGGAATCTTAAATTTGGATAAAGAACCCTTAAGTACATATAATTTTGTATGTATTTATATATATATCTATATCTATATATTCTTTGATCATGATATTAATATGGGTTCACAATATGTTTCAAAATGGGTAGATAAAAAGTTATAACAAGTGCTTAGGAATTTTGAAAAGTTTTTAAGAACAAACTTGGAATTTTTTTTTGTAATACAAACCTTTATAATCACATTTTTGTGTATACCTTTTTCACAAATACTTTCTTATGATTATGTTTTGTAGTTGATTTCCATACTTTTCAATTTATAAAATTTTGTTAAAATAATTGTAATTACCCTTGTGTTGTGTTATCAATGAATATAATGGATGTCTTGCAAATTATGTGTTCAATATCTCTCATGAAGTAATATGTTTACATTCATGCTGATTATCTTTTCTACCCATGATGAATTTTTCACTTTGTTTACTTTTTTCATTTGAGTTTATATTTTAATATTCTATGATATAATATATAACATTGCTGGTATTAAATTATTATCTCAATATAAAAACTTTTAATCATGGCTTAAAAAGGTTCATATACTTAAGTATTTAGTGAAAGAGTTGTTATTTTATGTGATAGCCCATTATTTCATGTGTACTTGATCTTTATACTTTTGAATGAGTATGTCTTTTTAGTTCATGCACATCACTGTTAAATCTGAAACCAATAAGTCTAGATCTTTTTTTTACCCATGGCATAATCCATCTTAGTTGTGAACATGTATGTGAAAATGGGTATAGAGTAAGAATGTATATATTCATTTTAGTATAGTAAAACATGAATATAAGACAATACTAGACATATGAGGAATTTATTGGACTTAAATGGTAATATGGGTGTCCATAGATAGTTCTCTAATGCATTGGGAAATGTGGATTCTGATGAGATGTAATGTGCTATAGTCTTGGCAGTTAGCCTTGGCTTGTGCTGCTCTGGGAAACAAGATTGGCGGTTTTCCTTGACTCGTACTAAGCCATGTTTTATGGTCTTGGCTCCTGGCCTTGAAAAAGTCTGTGATTACACATTCACTCATTATGTAATGGTAAATGATTGGCCAAGAGATTATATGACTTATAGAATATCCCTTGGCTAAAAATCTTCTTCGATAATTGTGATAAATTCGTAATGCATAGTTATGTATACAAATGGCATGTTATATAAAGAAGTGGTGTCTAATGTTAAGGATATATGATTTTCATTTAAGTAGTAATCATGATATGATGGCTTATGTTTACAACATTGAATGTCACATTTTGAGTAGGATTGACCAATTTATTAACTAGGCACATTTTATGCATTTCGTGTACATGTTTTCACAAACAAATTATTATTTTACCTATAGTTTTAAGTAAACACATATGAATCTTGTGAAAAGGTCTTTATAAAAAATGTTCTAATGTATTCTCAAAAAATATGGTTCATGTTCCTCAAGGAGTAATGTTTTCCTCGTAATAAAATGTTTTGTGATAATTTAAAAGGTTATTGAGTTAAAAAGAGAATTTCTTTTGTTGTTTTAGAAACCCTTAATAGACATTCTTATACTCCCCCTATGATTTCAATTTATTTTACTCATCTTAGTATATTATTCCAACATTTGAGTACTATTATGTGATGACCTCAATATGAAGCTTAATATTGTAATGTATTTAGAATAGGTGTTTCATTATAATCTAGTTTTCCAGAACCTAATCTTAATAGATCCATTATATTAGAACAAGATGTGTAATTTTGGTACTCATGTTTTTAAAAAAATCAGACACCATGTTTTAGGCACTGATTTCAGACTTTTGAGGTCTGTTTCGTGACATGAATCATCTTTCACAAACCTCTCCAATATATAGATACAGATTTTTAATCCCTTCAATCACTATTAATTATTCTCATAATTTATTCATCTCATAATTACTCAGCTTCTTATATATCACATCAGAAATAACATTAATTATTCATAATTTATTGTAAATAAATATTTCATAATCCTATAAAAATTTCATTGAACATAATTGTAGAAATTTTATGTAATGATAATATAATACATACCTCATGCTCTTTTGGTTGGTGAATACTAACAAATTCCAAAAAAAAATTGGGGAACAAATAATCATCTCATTTAGATACTAAAAAATTCTATGAAATTGTCAATATACATGAATATATGATCATCTCTATAAAAGTTATTAAGAGGTGTCACATTCCTAGATAATTCATCTATGAACCTCTTGTAATAGCATGTGGGGATTAAGAAACTCAACATTTCTAAAATATTCCTTGGGTCTGGCCGTGAAAAAACAACATCGATCCACAATGAATCCATGAGTACTTCCTACAAGGATTAGAAATACACCATTAAAATAATCTCAAAATATTAGAACTCAAATGTCAATAGCCTATCATACAGCTAACTATGATGATGTACTCCAAATATTTCAAAATAATTATCTATGAAATCATCCTCAATTTCAGAATACACACTTATTTTGTTCATGAAAACAACCACGAACTTGTCCAAAAATTCTCAAAACACTATGTTCATCGTCCCTATTAAAAGATCTAGTGAATTCATAAAATCTAAAAACATTATTGAGAAATAATAATTTTTATAAGAACTTAAAAATAATATTTGGCATGTTCTCAATATTTAAAATCCTCTAACGATATCCTAAAAATGGGTCAGAGTTTGAGAACCATCTAGATTAATTTATCTATTGAAATCAATCATCAATATGCGGAAGAGGGTAGTGTTGCATCACCATAAACTAATTTAAGAGTTGATAATAGAAATAAAAGTGCATAAATCCAAAATCCTTCTTCACAAATAGAACTTGTTCACCACCAGATTAAACACATATCCACATAACATCACTACAATAGATTATCGATCTATATAAAAATATCCTAAAAATATGAAGGATTCATATTATAGTGGCATTGATATTGGATATGTTCCTCTGTGAAACCCTATCCCAAACTAAATAACTAATTGTAGGGGTAAATATACAAACTCCTCATGGATGACATCATGTTACTATTCTAAAATCATCAGCAATATCATTAGATATATTTCTAATTAACAATGAATTAACTCAATATTTAGAGAGTAGTGGGATTGAATCCCCCTCAAATATTTATGAGGGTTTTTCTTTATAGTGTTCATGTGAGATCCTCTAACAACATCATAGAACATTGTCTTCCTACTTTAGAAATCCAATGTAGCTTGTAATTAATATAACCAATTTATATCTGATATGATTGTGTATGACTATATATGCCTACATTAGTAGTCTTTATATGAATATCATATCTGTCACTCTAAATCAATATCAATACATACTTCAAAAAGATATGTTATACCTCTAACAATCATAGTCTACATTAAAGGCAGTAGAATATTCTACACCTAATGTCTCAAAGCTTGGAATGGGGAAGGTATTAGGAAGTCATTTTTATCTTTATAATAAAAAATATCATTTTACCTTTTATAAAACTACATATGGGAACTCGAATGATTTCACACTCACCATGTACTAGATAAATCCAATGAATTCTAGAATCTAAAAACTAATCTTCGTAGGCTTTGACCCTAAAGGAAACCACTTACATGGATACACTCTCTATTTTAATAATATGGTGGATCATAAGGCTATCGTTTTTTTCCTCAGTTTCCCTCTGCTGACCCAACGATGTAGCACAATACTACTATTTCTTTCATAGAAACAACTACAATAGAGAAACTTCAGTCTAACACCCATTACTCGAAAACAACCTAGAATATTTAGGAATTCTTTGTACCAATGACTAAATCATAGTTATGATAAAATGAATATAATACCATGGTTCATGACCAATAAGATCCAATAAAAGATAAATAATATTATTATGAATTGTATATCATTCCCAAAACTCAAAACATTCCTATATCTTGGGAACTGTGAACCCTGGACCAGAGACCCACTCTAAGGGGAATCATAAAAAATTTATTTTCATGAATATATGAACCTATATAGTGTCATTTTTATGACCTCAATATTGTCAGAATCATTAATATATATCCCGAATATAGTTGTCGCCAAATATAGATTGATCTATGGATTTAAAATCACCAAAAAATTCCTGACCATGGCGTTCAAAACTAGTAATATATCCAAATAATATCAGATAAGGGTCCTCATGTAGTTCCCAACACCCCTAATATAAATCCTCAGTCAATGGTTAATATGATTATATATACATTCCTCCTTTACATTTGAATAAAAAATCTCCACTCTGAAATGATATTGGACCTTTACCAATGAGATAAATGAAACCATGTGATCCCTGAAAAAAATAACCATCAATGTCTCACTATCCCAAAGAGAATCATCACTACTAATGAAACCAGGTTCTTCATCAATTTATTTGTGAATCTGAAGACAGAATACAACACCTCCAACTAGTCCTCTATCAATAATCCTAAAATACAACCACTATACTCAATTTTACAATGGTGCTAAGACACTAAATGTTTCCTCCTCTAAGTGTCATGGTTTGTGACCTATCCTATGTAGTGATATAATAACACATCATATTCATTAACTCAACTAAAAACATATTTTGATTTATTCCTGGTGACATTAATACAATATACAAAATGGAATGCGACTAATTATTCCTAAATATAGAATATAAAAATTCAATTTATTAATTTGAGATAAAAATAACCATAAGTTCTACCCATTTCAAATATTGGCACAAATAAGGATGATACATGGTCTTTTCATATTCCTCTACCCCACAACCATCATTACATCACATAGTATGGTCAACTAACTCAAATTTAATCACATCAGATCATAAGGGTCCTTATAAACTCATGTCATATATAGAATTCATTATTTACAACACACATTAAACCCAGTAAACACTATTAACCTTCCAAGCCATCGAGTCCTCACCGATACATGCATAAAAACATTATCATATCATTCATCATGATCCTTTGATACTAATATTTTATGACCCCATATCCACATAGGGTCCCTTCAGCTGATAACAAATGATAGAAGAGATATAATTATGGTTGAATATCACCTCTAATATGATCCAAGATGTCAAAATATCAATAATATATTGTACACAAACATAAGAGGAACTACCATCTAAGAGAACATGAGGAATTAGAGGAGATATAAACTAGTGAACACATTGTAATGAGAAAAAAGTTAAAGGTTAACCAATATATGCAAATAAAATCAATCAATTAAAGTATTTTAAAAAAGAATATTAACCTAAAGAAATCCTTGACAGTGAACTGAGAACGAAAATAGATCATAATAACAACACAACCTAGTAATGACCAACTTAATCACTAACAAGATTCTATAGTATTTAAAAATGTTTAAATATTCATAGGGTGGTAATAATAGGTAGACATAATAGGATCCTCCTTAGATCACCTCATGGAATAAATAATCAAAAGATAATAAATCCCAGTGGGTAAAAAATTAAAGATAACTCATTACTTTTTTAGGTATATAACATTTCCATTCTCACAATGGATGTCTCCCAAACTTTTTTATAGAATTATTATTGTAATAAAAATTATAATAAAAATAAATTATTCCACTACCACATACCCATTGGGTTTTCACTCAGCCTTAATGTCACAAGTCATAATCCATATATCACCAAAAATAAAACAAACCCAAAGACACCTAAGAAAATATATCATATCACACATCCTAACAATTGTATCATCTCATCATCAATATCCACAACAGAAGACAATATGATTGATGTTTTATAGAGCTAATGTATCTTATATGTTAGGTATTATACTTTATCACGTCACATCAAATACAAAAAATACCCATACTAATCTTTATGATACAAATATATGGAGATATAAGTGATTAAAATAACCACAATAAACCGCAACCCATAATCACGCACATATATTTTAAATGTATCCACATTGCATACCATCACATAAAACTACTATTAATGTGAGCGGGTAAAGAGAGGAATTCAGCCATCCATTTCATTGTAATATAGATATTGGGTAAAATATCCAATATAGTACACCAGTGTCAAACTCCATATGGAAATTGATATGGTGTGATATGAAATCACATAACATATAGGATATGAATATATCACAACAACAATATGAGAATCAACTTATCCTTACACTCATATGATACTATTGCATATTTGAGGCCAAAAAACAAATACTAGGGACTTCATAACTTATGAGAACACCTAAATTTAATTAATACTTCATTTAATTATTTCTTTTAGAATTCAATAGTTATGTTAATTACCATATGATTTCCATTACCTCCAAAAAAAATCAAATTGACTAAATACATCTATAATATTTTTTATTATTTGACATTATACTCAAGAATCAACCCCAAGGATTAAATTAAATGAATTTAATTATAATTCCATAAATCAAGGTACTCTTTGAATCAATCCAATCTATAATAATGAGATACACAAACTATAGAAAACTAGTAACTTCAAGATGTATATAATTGAATACAGATACAATCAACCAAAGTATCTATCCATTTAGAAGATCAATTAAAAAGAATGAATCCATATTTGACATTAATAATGATATATAAATTTTTTGACTTATCCTATCAATTTATGTTGCATCCCCAACACCAAAAAAACGATCTCCATTCATCCCATCATCACCAGAAGCAACTTATTCCACAATCCCTACCCCCTAATAGTATATACATGTTATAAATAATTTATCCCAATATCACATCGGTTCTCATAATAGGGTTCCTCATCAATGGAAATCAAAAACGTTAGAAAGAAAAAAACAAAATCCAATAGTGCACTTATTCCCCAAACCCAAGGAATAAATACCTCACATTAAAGTTGTCATAAGCAACAAAATAGATTTTTTTATAAAAAAATAATGTATTTATTTTATTGAATTAAATGTTACATTTATCATACAATACCATAATATGTATCCTAAGGGATAGACTATATATAAATACATGATATTTCAACATTATTCGATGTATACCTTAATATTTTATTAAATTATACGAAAAAATAATTTGTCACACCTATTTTTTAATTTTAATAATCCTTCATTACCGTATTTATTGTTCCTTATCTAATAAGAAATAATAGATAATTTTTTATTGATAAAAAAATTAACAGTTTCATGGTTATTATCAAAAATAATTATATGTATTGTAATCAATATACAATTTTAGTGAATAAAAAATATTCTAAAACCATAAAAAAGAATATGATAGAACACGATCTATAAAATCTGGAGGTAAAATAAAAAAAATGTAAAAGAACATGTGAAATCTTCAATAAACCAATTATATTTTTATATTTTGTTTATTATTTACTATTTTTGTTTACATCATTAATGATGGATATAAATCATTATAATGTTTGACTTATTAATAGAATTAGAGGAAATGAATCGCATACCTCAAAACGGAGATCCTAAAAAAATAAAACATAATATTCGAAGAATGATGATGATATCTATTACCTGATTACACAAATACAAGGTCTTTATGACCTTTTAAAATAGGTTTGGACGAAATAAAACAATGGATAAATAATCTCCTAACAAAAATATCAATCTCTAATATAGAAAAATATAGTAAAAACAAAATTGTTGAATATTCCAAAAACAAAAAGACGGTGTCTCCCTTGGATATAGAAAACTCTTTGAGATTCAATAATAAGGAATTATCTCATCCAAAATATTTTAAAAAAATATTTTTTAATGGAATATTTTATATAAAAAACACAACAATATGGTTACCTGAAAAATTAATTATCGATGGTTAACTACATTTATTTTACATGAATGTGGGACCCATTTAATTAATGTTTATAGACTCTCATATAACATGAAAAATATGAGAATGATAAGGTATAATAATTATTTTTAAAAATATTATTTAAATATCCTTAATTTAATGTTAAAAACCATATATATGATAGAAAAAATATTAATAACATTAACGATATTATTTAAAATTTGTTAATTTCAAAATTTAGAAAAATAATAGTCTTACCAAATCAAAAGACAAAGTAATCACCGGAATGAAAATTTTACTATATGAATATATTTCATGACAATAAAAACAAATATATGGACATGTGAAAGAAATATATGCCCATGAGAAGTAAACATGAATCCAGGAGAAGAAAGAATGTGACTATCTGAAGGAAACCTATGTCTATGAGGATAAACTATGATCCTGAGGCCTGATTTTCTTGTTAAACTCTCACGATATTATGACGAAAAAAATATGATGCCATGATGAAAAAATATGACCATGATTCCAAATATATCCATGACTACATCTTCTGTTATGAGACAAACTCTTACTTTGAGTCCATCTACATATGTGAGACTCACCTCCAACCATGAGTCTAACTAATACTATGACTCTAAACTACAAATATGAGTTCAAATAAGATAATTTTGAGTCAAATAATTCAGCATATGAACCATAGACTCTATTATACATAGGAAAATCACAATGTAATTATTATTTTTTAATCAATCCCTTATAGATGAAATCAAATCAGTAAAATGGGTTTTAATGTAATAATTTTGAAATATGAATATAAAGGATTATGGACTCATATTGTTATAGTAGTATATCATTTGGTTTCTAAAAATTTTATTTTTAGGTCACCCTTATTCCATGGAAGAATATAAAATTCCTATAATCAAATTAAGAATAATAATTGGGAACTACCTAAAAAACTCACGAAGTGAACTACTAGGAAACCATAGGGAACAAAGATGGAATTAATCCTAGAAAATCACATTATATGCTGATACATAAACATGTACCACATATTAAGGAAATAAATTTATTGGATTTGAAAATTTTATATGAGGTATGTTTTAATTGATACCATGACGGAACTAGAAAAATTGTGGAGTGAGTATATAGATGTACCATAAGAAACAAAGTTCAAAATTGAAAATATTGGTTGTGTATTGTATTGTATTTGATAGGCTATGTGGAATAATGATTACATAATTCCATAGTTCCTAAAGTCAAAAGTAAAATATTAATGATTATATTTATTGAAGAAAATATATCATTTAG
The DNA here is from genome assembly GCA_963277665.1 of Viscum album. NCBI lineage: Eukaryota > Viridiplantae > Streptophyta > Magnoliopsida > Santalales > Viscaceae > Viscum > Viscum album. The sequence continues at coordinate 1,885,333,249 of OY728136.1, forward strand.
TGGTGATATAAAAACTTTGATCATATCTGGATGAGGTGAATAGACTACTCCATAGAAAACACAAGTTTGTGGTGATGGATCTTATCTTATGAACATGTGGGGATCCTTCATCATCTATTTGAGATGATATGTTGAGATAAATATATTTTCATTCTGTTAAGATATTGTGGGTGAATTTAGCAAGAACAATAGAGAGGAAAAATGGTGCACATGTGATACAAATTTGGAGGGCACATAATGTTGATAACCAAAGATGGATTTAAATTTTAAAATTGAATTTTCTCTTCTTGATTAAATGAAAAGGGAAATATTATTTCCCCATTCATTCTTCATGTTGAAAATAATATTATAATGTGTTCTATTTGATTTTACCCATTGTATGTAAGAACCCTGTTCATATCATTGAGGTACGGGTTTCTTCTTTTCTCCCTTCCTTATGTGTTTTTTTGAAAATATGGAAAATGGGGAAAAAATCCCAAATTTTAGAACTAGACGTCATGTACTTTTCCACACGCTGTGTACTTTTGACAGTGTGGAATTGGTACACGGGGTGTGTAGCCATGTCGGTGACGAAGGGTTTAGGAACCGACTACACGCAGTGTAGTGGTCCTTTACATGCCATGTAGTCAGTCAGCAGGCCAAAACAGTAAGGTGGTGGAGCAGCCGCCAGCTGCGCGACAGTACAAGCCATGTACTCGAGAGTACATGTTGTGTACCCATGTCAATGGATGAACAGTGTGGTGGTGCCGCCAAAGGAACTGTTAAATAAAGAAAGTACACAGAATGTAATTGGAAGTACATGCCGTGTACATTTTTTTCACATAAAATGTGTAGTAGCTTCCCATGTTCACCGGGAAAGCGTAGAACGGGAAGAGAGCTTGGGAGGGACGTCTGAACCTTTGGAGATCCACCGGGTGTGCGTATGGAATCTGATCCCGCTTCTGTCAATCACATTAGAACCGAATGGGTAATCCCTTTATTCTCCTAGCGTGTTGATTATCAATTCTTCTCCTAATAGGAGTTATTTGAGGTTAATAGGTTTTTATTCCTTTTCAGATTAACATCGTAATTGGGCGTTTCTGTAATTGACGTTCGCGTATCAATATAAGGAATAATTCTATGAAATTGATGGTGGATGATGTTACATATAATACTTATAAAATTGAAAAAATATATACCTGAGAGTGGTATCACATCATAGATAAAAACTAATAATAATCTCAGTATATAAATAAAAATGTATGATATAAAAGTTATTAATTTCAATAATTATTTATTAAATAATTTGAAAGGAGTTGGATTCACTAATATTGGTAAGAATGATTCTTGAAATGTATACATTTTTTAATGTAATGAGGCGGAATCAATTCAGCATCTATCATATTTATGATAACGAAATTAAGATGATGTTTTGGAATAATTTATTTATAATCAAGTGGATGGTGGGAAACATTTTATTTATGAAGTATTAGTGAACAAGTGGCAATTTTTTCTTGGTTTATGATGAACGAGATAGGTTCTTTATGAGTGAGATGTATGAGAAAAAACATTTTCATATAATACTTTCCATTTGGGTAAATATTATATATATATATATATGAGAAAGAAAATAATTTACCAAATTTCATAATGAGTGACTAAACATGTGAGCACATGTCACAACTAATAGATAGTATACATGTTTAAAAGGCCATCAAGATTAAATCAAATTAAAAATTTATGTTGGTAAATTCATATTTGTGTGTTCTAATGAGTATTTTTTCATCTAACAGATATAAGAATTTCATTATAATTGTGGATTATTTCACTCATATGAAATATTACTATTTCATTTTTAGTGAATTGTAAAATATATATATGATCAATAACATTTGTATATATAATGAATCTAAAATGGATTGTTTTATTCCATGGTTTCAGTCCCAAATTTATCTTAGTACATTAATGAGGATTTTGAGGTATATAATGACAAGTAACTGATGAGGCTAGAATATGGTGCTAAATCCAAAAACCCTAATATTATATTATCAGGACAAATTAACCATAACTACATTTACATTGTATAAACTAAATTATCATGGTATAAAACATCCAAAAAATTGATTGAAGGAATAATAATAGTTTTTTATAGTCCATGTTTCGCGCGGAATCCGGGGATGACCTCTTGGACGGGAGATTCAAACGTTCCGATCGGTTTCTAACGGGTTTGTTCGTAGAACCGGAAACATCCAATGATTCCACATCCGTTTGGACCTACTTTCCAAAGGCAGGCGCTCATTAGCTTGTGGGCTAATGAGGCTTAGGAATTTGCATTGGTCGAAAGGATGGGAGGTCGGACTCATCACACCTTTTTGAGGGGAATTATTGTCTACTCCGGGACTCTCTTTATAGATTTAAGTTAAGTTCGTGAATCCTTATTACATTACCAAGTATAAAATGAGCTTTCCTTTAGTTTTAACAATCAATGATTAAATATGCAAGAAATTTAGAGAATCTTTTATATGTATTCGAGGTTCTTCATCAATATAGAATCATCTATATTTGTTTAGAGATTCTTGGTCAATGGTATCCTTCAAAACATTTATATAAAAGTCTCTTGGTCATTTTGATGACCAGGCTGGTTTTAAAGCCACTCAGTGGGGCACTTGAAGTTTATCGTCATTCAGAAGGACAGAGATTATTTCAATGTTGGGATCGAACCCATAAATGGGCTACCTACGTATCCTTTGTTTTGAAAAAGGAATCAGAACCCACGTAGTTCGAGGTATGGGATATGATGTTTATGATTGATGGCTCAAAGATGAATGTCATAATTACTTTTACACTCTAAGCTCACGTGAGTCATGCTCGGTGTGAGAAACAAGAGGTATAGGTAAAATTTAGACAATTGTTCCATAAAATATGCAATCATAAGAATTTGTTTTGGGGATTATGTATAGATGACTGCCCAGATAGACGAAGGTTTAGGATTTACTTTTAGGGAGAAAATCAATGAACCGAGTCCACAATGTTATATGTGCTTCATGGAGATTTGAATACTCTAATCTTGGGGCTTATTCCTAAGGAGAATTCCCAAGTTAGGAGGGGACTTATGATTGGGTTTTATTCTTGAAAAGGAAACCCAAATCAAAGGTAATTTATGACTGGTTAAGAGAAGTTTAAGGGGACTTGGGGCTCATTCCTGAAAAGGAAGCCCAAGGTTATGACTGAGTCTTATTCTTGAAACGGAGACCCAGGTTAAGGATTAAGGTTTGGGGCTTACTCCTGAGGAGGATTCCCATATTTGAGGTTGGGGCTTATTCTTAAGAAAGATGCCCAAGATTAGAGGACTTTGATTGGGGCTTACTCTTGAGGAAGATGCCCAGATCAAAGGTTTTATAACTGGGGATTATTCCTAAAAAGGAGACCCAGGTTAGGATTTTCTCATCTTAAAGGATGAGGTTAAATGAATGAACTCTCTGTAATTTAGTGACATAAGGATATTTAAATCACTATACTTTGAGAGAGATTCCACAGAATTCCTTTTAGATAAGAATGTCAAATCAAGAAATCATGCCATAGATGGCTTTGAAGAGTGTCTTGAAGACTGAATCTTAAAAAGGAAAGGTGAAATGGCTTAAGAGGGGTAAAATGGGCAAGATGGGCACCCAAAAATATAGGGGCGCGCAAGTCCTGCGGCGGCGCGCAAGTATTGGTCGCGCAAGTATACTTGCGCGACATGGAGGGTACTTGCGCGATTTTCAACCAATATTGAAATGCTTGAGCGACTCTTTATTAAACCCTTTACCATCCTCTTGAGGTTCTTCCAGAGAAGGGACGCGCAAGTTATATTGAAGGAATTAAGTCGGCGCGCAAGTGTTTGATAAGTTTCAACACTTAGGCCTTCCTTCTTCTCTTTAGATCTTCCATTCTAGGTAAGAAATTACCTTAGAAGTGTTCTGGAAGCTTTGAGAAGAGACTTGGGCGTCGGGAGCTTCGATCCGAGTTTCTGGAAAAAGATCCTCTCGAATGGGGGGCCCACAGGGTCTATTTATAGGCAAAAGAAGACCCTGGGCGGTTACCGGGCGGTTACCGGGCGGTTATCACTTAGGTCGCGCAAGTCACTTGCACGACCATAAGGCGTCGCGCAAGTACTTACACAACCACTAGGCGGCGCGCAGGTGTACTTGCGCGACCATGAGGGAACTTACGCGACCTATGGGAAATGTTCTCCTGGTTCATCCCTTTGTCGATTTTTGATGTTTCTTCAAAGGATGAATCACATTGGACTCAGATATTCCCCTTTTCTGATCCTTAGATTCTGTGACGAAAGGAGCGTCAACAAAAGTCCCCCCTCAGAGTTGGATCCGGAGAGAAATGAGGATTTGACTCTGAGGAAATTGAATCCATCCAAAGGAAAAGGGGGCGCGCAAGTCTTCAGGGCACAGAAGGCAGCACGCAAGTGTGCTGGAACTTGAATTTTATTCAAAGTTCCTTTGTCTTTTGTGTGGGTAGTTTAAAGTCATGCACACCGGACATAAAGGGGCTAATGTTTAAGGTTGAAATAGCTTTGACCGAAATGGATTAAAAAAATGGATTCAATTCCTTGACAATTTATCTGAAAACATATTACCATACTCATGTATGAGGGAAAAAAATGTAAACTATGGCTTAAGAATATTTGAATCTGAGGAATGATATGAAAAAGAGCAAAAAGGCATTATAAGAAGTAGTTTCCAAGAATGAAGTTACTATTATTTAACAAAACCCGTTAGGGGGTTGAAATATTCAGGGCCACCTATGGGCATTGGCTGCATGGTCAAATAAAATAGCATCTTCTGGCTGACAAGTCTGTTATGTGGACTGTTATGCAAGGCCACCTATGGGCACGTGCTGCATAGTCAGGCAAAAGAACTCCCAGAAATTTACTTTCCTAGTGCTAAAAGCCAGTGAAAGTTTATGGAGATTCAAATTTTCTAAAGCATAGAGTTTGTTGTATGGAAAGAGGTACTTGAATATGGAGAAGATATTTCCAAACAAGAATATCGAAGAACTGGATGAATATCACTCCTACGAAGGTCTGACCCAAACATAGGGAAGAAGAATAAACCATAGACATGAATACTTTCAGATCATGAAAAAGGATATGGGACAAATATGTTAAGGATGGCTATTTTTTTTGCGGATCCCTACATACTGTCGTTTAAGACAAATAAGGACAAAAGAGGCATTCTTCCCAAGAATGAAGTTACTATTATTTAACAAAACCCGTTAGGGGGTTGAAATATGAAGGGCCACCTATGGGCATTGGCTGCATGGTCAAATGAATAGCATCTTTTGGCTGACAAGTCTGTTATGTGGACGGTTTATGCAAGGCCACCTATGGGCACGTGCTGCATAGTCAGGCAAAAGAATTCTCAGAAGTTTGACATTTTTGTGACTAGAAGTCATGAAAAGGGTTATGAAGATCTGAAAATATTTAAGGTTAGGATTATAACACATAAAGATGGGTATTGTCCAATGTATATAGAGATACATAGGTCAATGAAAACCATAATCATGCTGCGGCTGGGTCCTGAATTGAATCTTGGACTTCACTACGTATCTCATAAGAATGAGAATCAAGCCATACGTAGTTCATGAAATGCAGTTTAACTTCGTGCAAGACGAAAGTATGAGTGATCTTAGTTTAGGGTCATAGAATTCAGACCATAATAATGAATACACAGTGTGTGTTTTCATGAGGACTTTTCAGCCAAGGGACTGAAAGTGAAATTTGGGGTTAGGCCCAAAAGACTTGGGACTGGATTCGAGGGACACTCGAATGTTCCTACGTATCCCATAAGGATGGGAATCAAGTCCACGTAGTTCTAGAACTACCCTTTGTACAAATTTGGTTCGTACATGTGAAGGGTAAAAGGGGACTTTAGTGCAATGATGGTTTAACCTGAGATAAAAATTTTAGGCATTACCATGTATGCACGTAGTATTTTGAAAATGAAAACCATGATTGAAAAATCAATGTCAATAATGGTTCCTTCTCAAATGAGGAAATCAAAAAATATTGTAGTTTATTGTCGTACCGGACAAAAGTGTTGTATAGTTTAACGTCATATAACAAGGACGGAAGTGAATCAATGTAAAGATATTGATTCCAGGGGTGGTTTCACAAATCATCATCATATGAGATGGTGGTGAACCGATGTGAAGAGATTGTTTTTGGGCTTGAACCTTGGGAGGTTGCCTACATACCCAGCCTGGAGGGCAAGGATCAAAGTCCGTGTAGTTCAATTAAAGAATGAATCAACGATCAAGTTGTTCTTGTGGACAATGATCTAATAAAAAATATTGTTGGGACTTACACATGGTTAGTGGCCCAAAGGGAGTGTTATGGTTGATGTTCGCTCTAAGCTCACGTGAGTCATACTCGGTGTGAGAAACAAGAGGTAATAACAACCTTAGCGATGTACAGTTTAATGTCATGTAGGACATAAAAAAGGGGACTATGCAGTTTAAAGTCTTGCAGTTAGGACTATTGGTGCTGCACAGTTTAGTGTCATGTAGCAGGGACAAAATACAGTTTAATGTCATGTAGGACCTATCAAGGATTTTCTGTACAGTTTAGCGTCATGTAGTTAGGACGATGGGGATAAAATAGTTTAACATCATATTGGACGAAAGGGGGACTGTGCAGTTTAATGTCATGCAGTAAGGACAAAAGAGTGTACCATTTTAACGTCATGTCGGACGAAGGTGCGAATAGTTTAAGGTCATATGCATGGACCGTGAATGGTGCAGTTTAATGTCATACTGGACTTTTGAGATTATATAGTTTAACGTCTTTCCGGACGTGAGGGACTTTTATACAGTTTAGCGTCATGTAGTTAGGACGTCACAGTTTAACGTCTTGCTGAAAATATTTTCAAATAGTTTATGGTCATATACATGGACCACGGATGATGCAGTTTAGGGTCATGCTGAACGGTTCATGGAATTTTTTCACAGTTTAATGTCGTGTGGGACGAAGTTGTAGTTTAAAGTCATACTGGACCATTGCTGTATATTTTAACGTCATATAGCAAGGACGAACTGGTGTTGTACAGTTTAAAGTCATGTAGCTAGGACTAAGGTGAACTAATATGAGGACATCAGTTCTGGGGACTTTTTACAGTTTATCGTCATGCTGGACGTATTATAGTTTAATGTCATCTCGGACAGAAGTGTGACACAGTTTAATGTCATGTTGGACGAAGTTGTAGTTTAAGGTCATACTGGACCATTGCTGTATGAACCAAATGTAAGAGTCTTGGTTCTGGGAACAATATTTTGTGTTTATACAAAATACTTCTTCAGAAATCTGGCATTAGTTGGAGTCGTGATGTGTTCTCCATCCATTGAGATTAGAGAATACGCTCCATTGGAGTAGACCTTATGTATTGAATAACGTCCTTCCCATTTTGGTTCAAGCTTGGGAGGTTTCTTTCCTGGTATCATTGGTGCTTTAAGAACCAATACCAATTCTCCCTGAATGAATGAACGAAGATGAACTTTTTTGTTAAAAGCTCGTGCTATCCGATTCTGATAGATTTCCAAGTGGTGCAAAGTGCACAATCTCTTCTCATCTAACTGTTCCAATTCATTCAAACGCTTTTGGGATTTCTCATCTGTTGATAACTGATCACAAATGGCTATTCTGAGTGAGGGCAATTGAACTTCAATTGGAAAGACTGCTTCTGTTCCATATACCAATGAATATGGAGTAGACCGCGTTGCATTGCGAGTGGTAGTCCGATAAGCCCATAAAGCATGAAAGAGTTTATCAGGCCATGACCTCTTATCTTTATTCACCATCTTTTGCAGTATATTTGAAAGAGTCTTGTTGAAGGCCTCTATCTGGCCATTAGCCGCTGCATGATATCGAGATGAATGGTTGGACTTAATGTTGTATTCTTGATACAATCTCTTTACCTCAGAAGAACAGAAGTTGGTGCAGTTGTCCGTCAATATGGTATGAGGGACACCAAATCTAGTAATGATGTTAGACTTGATGAAGCTAACCATGCATTTAGAACTGACTTCTTTGAGAGGTACTGCCTCTGCCCTTTTGGAAAAGAAATCAGTAGCAGTAAGAATGTACTTAAACTGCTTGGCCGTAGCTGAAGGGTAAGGTCCCACCACATCCATTCCCCATGTGGAAAATGGCCATGAGTATTTAGCTGTATGAAGCAACTCTGGAGGTTGATGAATGAAGTTGGCATATACTTGGCATGAATGACACTTCTTTGTGAAATTAACACAATCTTGTATCATTGAAGGCCAGAAGTATCCAAGCCTTCGAATTTGATCAGACAATCTTTGTCCAGACTGGTGGGCACCACAGACTCCTGCATGCACTTCTTTTATGACAGCCATTGTCTCTTCACCATCAATACATCTGAAGAGAACTCCATCAAAACCACGTTTGTAGAGAATTTTCTTGAGGTGGTTTGGACCATCATAAAGAGTAAAATTGACCACACGTCGCCAAATTTGTTCTTTCTCGGCTCTATCAGGTGGAAGTGTTCCATTTTGAAGGTATTCCTTGATAGGTGACATCCATCCTGTAGTATGACCATACGGTTCAGGAAGGGGACTAATTTCATTGATTTCCTCTGTTCTGACTTGAACATAAGGTGAAATTGCACGACGGTGGGCAATACTGATGGTTGTTTCTTCCCGATTTGGATCTGCTAAAGCTGTGGCTATATTAGCCAGTGCATCAGCTTGAGCATTTTGTGATCTTGGGACATAAGAAAATGTCGGTTCTGAAGGGAATTCCGACATTAACTCTCTGACGTAATCATACAAAGGGATTAATTCTTCTTTTCTGATAGCATAATCCCCATTGACTTGTTTGATTACCAGGTCTGAATCACCTTTCACCTTTAAGTGATTCACTTGTGCTTGAAGTGCTAACTCCAAGCCTGCAATGAGAGCTTGGTATTCAGCTTCATTATTGGTACAACCTTCCCACAACAAAAAGGAATAAGGTAACACTGCCTTATCTGGAGAAATGAGCACAATTCCTAAACCAACTTTGTTGAATTTAGGATTTTCCATTTTCTTCCCTGTTGGACTTCTAGAAGCACCATCAAAATACATTTCCCATGTTTGAGGACTCTCTTGAATAGAAAAAACTTCCTCATCAGGGAGTTCGATATCTGAATACGTGTCTTCCACTGAAGGGTGTTCAGCCAGGAAATCAGCCAGAGCTTGGCCCTTAATTGCCTTTTGAGACACATACTGTATGTCGAACTGCTGTAGAATAACCGCCCACCTTGCCAGACGTCCTGTAAGCATTGGACGACTAAGGATGAATTTGAGTGGATTATTACGAGATACCAATTGGACCTCGTGATGTTGCAGGTAGTGTCTCAGTTTCTGAACTGCAATGATTAATGCTAGGCAGCACTTTTCAATACTCGAATACCGGGTTTCTACTTCAAGCATAGTTCTAATGAGATAGTAGAGACTATTTTCATTCCCAGCATCATTCTTTTGAGCGAGAAAGGCACCCAATGATCGCTCTAAAGCTGTAACATAGAGGATAAGAGGCCTACCCTCAACAGGTGGCATGAGTACTGGTGGACTCAAAAGGTATTTCTTGAGAACATCAAATGCTTCTTGACATTCTTCAGTCCACTGGTAAGTGACTCCTTTCTTCAATAATTTGGAAAAGGGTAAACTTTTTCCTGCCAAATTGGCGATGAAACGCCGAATATAGGCTAAGTGTCCTTGAAGTCCTCTTAATTCTTTCAAATTCTGAGGAGGTGACATACCAAGGATTGATTTGGTCTTCTCAGGATCGACTTCAATACCACGATGGCGTACAACAAAGCCGAGGAACTTTCCTGAGGTTACCCCAAAAGCACATTTTAAGGGGTTCATCTTCAAATTATGTTGTCGAAGCTTGTAGAATATGACTTCCAAATCAGCCAAGTGATCAAAACGTTGTTTGGATTTAACCACCAAATCATCTACATAGCATTCAACAAATTTCCCTAGAAAAGGTTTGAAGATACGATGCATGGCGCGTTGATATGTTGCACCTGCATTCTTTAAACCAAAGGGCATCACCCGGTAACAAAACACACCTTGAGGAGCTCTGAAGGCTGTATATTCCTCATCTTCTGGGCCCATTCGGATCTGATTATATCCAGAATATCCATCCATGAAAGAAAGTACTTCATAGCCAGCCGTTGCATCAATTAAGAGTTCTGTAATCGGAACTGGAAAATCATCTTTGGGACAATACCGATTAAGATCTCTGAAATCGATGCAAACCCTAATTTGTCCGTTCTTCTTCTTTACAGGGACAATATTAGCCAACCACTTGGGATATTGAACTTTTCTGACGAAGTTAGATTTGATAAGATTATCCACTTCAGCCTCGATTTTGGAAGCATAGGTTGGGTGTGTTCTTCTCGCGGCTTGCTTGAATCCTCGATGTTCTTTTGGCAAACCCAAATGATGGGTGGCAACATCAGGATCAAGGCCAGGCATCTCTGTATAATTCCAAGCAAAAATATCTTTATTTTTCTTTAGAAAAGAAATATACATCTCTTGTTCTTCAAGGGTCATGGCCGCACTAATTAAAGTGAGGCGTGGATCTTTCTCTGTACCCAGATTTACTTCTCTGAGTTCATCCACAGTGGTAGAGATACCCTCTTCAAATGCTGGAGGAGCATCTCTAAGATCTTCCTCTTCCTCTTCATTATGTGTTATTTCTTCCACTTCTACTTGCAAAGTAGATGAAACAACGAAATTCTCATGATCATAAGAGATGTCGAAATTTTCACATTTTGAAGAAAAAGCTTCCATTTCCGACCCTATTGATGAAAAAGGGTCTTCTTTGGGAAATGAAGAGGAGATGATGGATTGAGAATCGACATCAATATTCACCTCTGGTGTTGCTATAACTTCTTCTGGACTGATTAGCGAAGTATAGACTTGTTGGATTTCAGCAGATGAAATGAAAACGTCACCACTCATGCTTTCATCACTGCTTGGTAAGTTACCAATTTCTCCCATGTTGTCTGGCTCGATTGCCGTAATTGACATTATGGATCTTTCCATAAGAGTATTTTGATTTGGGCCTATTTTGTCAATTCGACTGATAGGTAACACATAATCTGTACTCACATGTGAAAATGGATTTATTGGAATTTTTTCCAAACCATATGGAGCATTAACTTTGGTAATTTCCTTCATTGTAGATTTTTCTCTTCCCTTCATGTGATAAAATTCCGCCTCAATGTATTGAGACTCACATGTCTTGAAAGGGGCCTTATCACCATACAATGTTCCAACTTGACCATCAAAACAGTATTTGAGACATTGATGGTATGATGACAGAATAGCTTCATGCTGATGTAGCCAGGGTCTTCCAAGCAAGATATTGAAAGCTGAGTCTTGATCAACAATCATGAAATCTGAATTGGAAACAAGATCTCCAAACTGAGTTCTCAGCGTAACTTCTCCCAGTGGTTCTTGTTCATTTTTATCATATCCTTCCAACATCATGGTAGAAGGAGATAAATCAGATTCTGTGAGGCCCAAACGACGAAGTGTGCGAATGGGCATGAGGTTGACTCCTGAACCATTGTCAATAAAACCTCTTCGAACATCTATACCATTGACTTTGCAAGATAGGTACAAAGGTTTTATGTGCCCATGCACAACATCATCTTCATCTTTATCAGTAAAAGATATCACTGCATGGCATTCTGCAGGATTATTCTCTATGTGATAAATTTCAGCTGCAGCAATTTCAGCTTCAAATTCCTGAGGACTTGACAAAGCTTCGATGAGTGCTTCCCGAAGATCTCTTGATAGATTCAAAGCATCCAAAATTGATAATTTGGCTGGTACTTGGGCCAAGTGTTTCAATATATCATACTTTTGATCTAGAGGCCTGCGTTTCCCAATAGGAATATGCGGTTTGGCAGGTACCTTGGAAGCAGATGCTTTGGAAGCTGATGCATCTTATATTGGAGTTGGCAACATCTTTGGTTTTTGAAAATTAGACTGATTAGATCCATTTACTTGCTGAGATAAAGAAGATGGAACATTTAATCGGTCTTCCAAAATAACTGTGCCGAAGCTGAGTTGGCCATTGGCAGAAGAACTTGCTTGTTCATTTTGAGCTCGCTGAAGGGCTCTACCACGAGTTTCTGCTGCATATTCAATGCTAGCAGGGGTAGAATTAGAGTAGTGGCTTCGGAAAGATCCACGTCTTCCGCTATATCCTGAACCTCTAGAACTTCCTCGGGTTCCTATATTTGATACAGGGAATTCAGGCTCATCAAGACTGGAATATGAATCTGTTAATTGAATCATATTAACAGAACCAAAGATTAACTCTTCGTCTGATAAAGACTCTGCCTGGTTAGCCTGTTTAGGCTGTGCCGTTTGGTGGGACGGTGCCCGTGGCTTTGAAGTAGATGGCATGAAATCTGCCAGAGTCAAAGACAATTTAGGCTTTGATACATTCTCATCTTCTCCTGATTCCTCTTTCTTCTTTGAATTGCGCTGCCCTTTTGAGGATTTGTCCTTTGATGGAGGCTTTATTGCAGCTTTTGTAGGAGACACAATTGGCTTCTTCAATTGTGTTTGCAAAATGGAATGGGTCTGATTGATTTTCTTTCTGACCATCCAATCATCATATTCTTTCACAGTTTTGCTTTTGACTTCCTGCCACTCGCATCCTTCCTCTGGATCTGTAGCGGTAATACACGCTACATGAGCTGAAGAACCTTTCAATTTGACTTGTCCCAAGTCGACCATCTTTTGTAGGAGGTCTTTAAAGACAAAACACTCCTGGATGGGATGTCCCAACATTTGATGAAAGGGACAATAATTGGGACGGTCTTCATCTCCTTCCTTGTTTGGTCTCTTCGGCACTGGTAATTGAACCAAATTATTTTCCAGAGCTGAAATGAAGTAACCAGGAACTTTCTCACTTCGGAAAGAGTATGTTTTACTCTTCATATCCTCAAATTTTTTTCGTCGTTGATCTTTTTGATCATTTGGACGAAACAGCCTTTGTTGTTGGTGTTCAGGAGGTGGAGCCCTTCGAGAAGACGAAGGTTTTGAAGTAGAAATAGGTACATGTGCCTGTTTAAGCATAACTGTAGCAGTTTCTACTTTACCCATTCTTCTTCCTGGAGCTGATGGAATTACACGAGATTTAACCTTAGCCTGTATAAGGGAATCTTCAATCTGTTGAGCGATTGAAGTAAGGTCTCAAAACCCTCCTGTGTATTTCACAGGGATCAATGGCGTGCGTAATTCGTCACGCAAATTTGCCACACAGATTGGCAAAAATTCCTCCTGAGGGAGTGCTAAACTCAAGGAATACGTTAATCCCTTCCAACGAGCAATGAAATCAGAGACTCTTTCATTCTCTCTTTGCTTACAGTTTGTAAGATCGAAAACTGTCGTTTTTGGCAAAGTTGAGCTAAACTGAAGGAGGAATTTTTGACGAAGATCCTCCCATCCGATGACTGACCGGGATTGCAAGCTTGTATACCAGACAAAGGCTGGTCCTTGCAAGGTTCGCACAAAGCATCTGAGTTTCACTGCTTCTTGCTGCTCTGGAGTTCCCATCATAGGATCACAACAAGACACGTAATGCGTCAAATGTTGTTTAGGGTCGCCTGATCCATTGAAAGTAGGGAAAACAGGGTTTCCAAAACTGGATGGAGGAGAAATTGAATCTACCCATTCAGGGTAAACCTTCTTTTCAGGTTGAACTTGCGCCTGTTTCCCTTCCATAGTTTCTAACCGAGCTGTTAATGACTCAATAGTAGTTATTAACTTTTGAGAAATGTCAGGTTGAACTTGGTTTTGGGTAGGTGCAATGAATGGAGCTTGGACAGCTGTGGAGGTTGGTGCTGCAACTAATGGTAGTGCTGCCAACCGTTGTTGCGTTTGACCCGTAGGATTAGACCTCTGTGGGTGTACTGATAAAGGAGGATATTCCTGATCCATCTCAGTAGTTACAACAAATTTCTTCAGCTGTCGGACTTCAGCATTCTTAAGAAGAAGACTATTCTGGAGTAGTTCTGCATTCAACCTTCTTAATTCTTTCATTTCTTCCTCCTGTTGTGCAAACCTTTGCTCTAATGAGAGCGATTGACCTCCTTCAGAGGAAGGGTGAGAAGTAACCTGATTCTTTCCTTTCCCCTTATTGGATCCTTTTCGGAGAGGGGGAAGTGGGTTACTTGAAAGAATACCCAGATTTTGGGTAAGCCTTTGATTACGTGTGTGCACACCTTCTTCATTTAGGTTTGTGTGCGCAACTTCTTGAGCAGGAACCTCTTCGTCTGATCCCTCTGATTGAGCCTCATTTGGTGAATCAGCAGCAACGGTAGTGATGACATTAATGGATGCATATTTCATGGAATCCTTTCTATCAGCATTTCTGTGATATTGTCTCCCTCTATGTCCATGATAGGACATGGCATTCCGTTGACTTGATCCCTCAGGAATTTCTTGGAGAACCGTCACATGGAGAGAATCTCCTGACATCTTGGCTCTTCGTTCCTCTTGAGGCTTATTCCCTATTCGAGAGAATACTGACTTTCTCTGAGGGAGGGATTGAAGATTTGAAAAAGTCCCCAGTCCGGTGGACTGGGGGTGTTCCTGTTGCTTCCGCTCAACTCCTCGAATCCCATTCGTTGACTCTGAGGGTTGGGTTAGAGAAGTCCCCAGTCTAGGAAGTTGGGGTGTCTCTTGACATGCTATGTCTGAGATCTTCTTGAAATCTATCTTGATCTTGCGAATCTTAGTTCGGAAATTAGCTGGATGCATTAACCTGTATCCACTTTTATCACATGGTTCAACAGACCGTTGGATGATTTCCGAAACTTCTGTCATTTGATGACGTGTTTGCTCCAGACGAGAGGCTTGCGCAATATTCTCGCCTTCTTGATGTAGGAGCAATTCAACAACCTGTTCTCTATATACTTGATTTTGAGAGGAACTAGTTGAAGCTTGCTCTCCAGCAAACTTTTGATTATGAACAAAGCCCATTGACTGTGACCGGCCATGGGCAATAACATTGCATGAGACCATTTTCGGCGGGCTTTGCTGACCGGAAAGCACTGTGAAATGTAGTGCTCCGTGAACACCCCATCCTCTGATATGAACATTAGATGGAGCATTGGAAATTAACTGACGTAATCTTCTTAGTGCTCCAAGGCATGAACGTTGAAGGGTTCTCTGTTGCTTTTCAGCCTTCGGATACCGAGAGACTGATAGAGATGCCAAATCAATCTGGCGTTGTAACCCTTCTATTATCTTAAGATGATTTTCATATTCATCGTAAGATAATACCTTCTTCTTTAATTGACAAAGAGTTTTCCATATGTTGAGACGAATATCATGGATTCCACCATCCGTCAACATCTTTGGAATGTCATACTGTGAATCAGCCAAAGGCCAAAACATGACTGGTACTTCACCTTTTGCCAGTTTTTTCCTCATGTTCAGCATTTCCTCTTTATCATTAAATGAAGATTCTTCTACCTGTTTGGACCAGAGTTGGTGTTTCCTTGTTGCTTCATCGGATTCAACAAGATTGGTAGAGAAATCACTATTCATGCTGGAAGATGAATGACCCAGGGAAGGTTCGGAGAATAACCTGAACCCCAGGTTATCTTCTGATGGAGAAAGAGTTTCACCTGCCGATAGTAAAGCATCAGACATGACTGGTTTTATGTTTGCAAGTGCCTCGAGATAGGAGGGCTTTCTCGTCACTACATTGCCTTCTGAAGAATTTTCGAGACAATGTGAATCACTACTGCGGAGAGGACTTTCGCAGCGAAGTTCATCACCATGAGGAGGACCATCATGATGGGTTACAGCAAAAGATGAGATCTCTTGCTCCTTGGTCTTCTGACCACACAGAGGGTTCCTGTGGCTCTCATCTGAAGAAGAAACTTCAAGATTGACCGAATTTTCATGAAGCAAGTCTTCATGAGGAAGTGTCTGTTGAATACCTTCGGGATTAATGTTCCTGTTATTGGGAACTGAGGGAGTAGAATCTTGAATTCCGACAGATAAATGTCTGAGGGCTTCAAGAACTCCAGCATCGAGCAAGGCCTTGTTGCAGATTGGCCTTTGATCTTCTGACTGTGCTGGGCGGATCTTTTTCTTAGATTCCTTCTTACTCGCTTTAGAAACCACTTGATGACGAAAGTGATTGCTCTGAGCAGGTGTATGTGCCTGATCAGGAAAGATGGTCAGGTTAGGCTGACGATCATCACTCAAATCAGGTGTATGTGCCTGACTTGGTTGTCCATATGATATGGGGGAGTATGCCCCATAACCCTCTTGGACTGGAACAGATGTGTGTGTCTGTTCCGGAGTGAATTGTTGATGTGTCACTCCACTGCTCGGGATAGATTTATGTGTCTGTCCCTGAGATGATGCTGAAGCTGTTATGATATCCTGGCAAGCATCCAGAATATGAGCAGGAATTTGCTTCTGCTCTTTCACCATTGACAAAATATGTTTGGTGACTTCAGCCGCCGGAACAGGGATATACGTCCATTCCGGGCTTGGAGTAGGTGTATGTGCCTGCTCCTGTCCTCCTTTTCCTGTCAGTGAATTCTGAAAGTACTCAAGTGTGGAGGCAGAGAGTTTAGTCTGCCTCCTATTTGTCGTCGGGGCTTTCCGACTGACTTCTCCGTGCGCTACCAAGCGAGACTGTTGGTAGGCTTGATTAGTATTAGCAGGTGTATGTGCCTGCTGATTACACTTCGCCAAACGCGGTTGACGAGATCCAACATATGTAGTCAGACGAGCCTGCTGACTAACTGCTGATGTATAAGCAGGTGTATGTTCCTGCCTATGGTACTCCGCCGGAATTGCCTGGCGGGATCGGCTTGATGCTGCCAGACGAGTCTGCTGGACAGCGGGATTAAAATGAACAGGTGTGTATGCCTGCTCGTTATTTTCCACCATGTTAGGTTGGTGGACTTCTCCGGAGATGGCAGGGATGACAACCTGCCTATTGTTAACCGGATTCCGTCTCTGGCGATTCATCTTGCCTGCTCGGGTTCGAGGAACCTGAGCTGAATGCATGGAGTCGGTACCCTCATCATGTTGAGGGCGCACTACCGCACGAGTCTGGCAGCGATTGTTGATGGGAGACTTTGAGAAGGAATCCTGTCATTTTGAATTAAGGTCCTGCGGGACCTGCTCATTCACTTCCTCGGAGTAAGGGAGTGAATGGAAATTGCGTTCCGAGGATAACGACCCGAAACGGTTGGAGACGGTAGTCAGCACCGTCTGCTTCTAGATTGCTGGTCGCCGTTGTCCGGACGACCAGGTAGAATTGTTAACATGGAGGGCTTGACGAGAAGCCTCCAGAGTTGGGATAGTACCGTTGCGACGGTACTCCTTAACCAGTGCATTAGAAACACAGCATTGAAGACGCTGAGTTGGTGATGTCATCCTCAGAGCGGATGACGTTCCAGCAGGAGTAGCAGCATTGGTTTTCACAGTAGCAGACCTCACAGTAGAGGTGTTCCCAGCAGCAGTATTCACAAGGGTGAATTTAAGGAAAGCCATTTTTGTAGAAGATCTTGAAAAAAGAGTTCCTGTTCCATGTAACAGACATAATCAAGATGAATCCGGCTACTGCATCTTTTGGATGATCATATGTCAATGATTGCCTTGTTGGCCCAAAGGGCCTAACAGATAAGAAGAACATCACTTTAACTTGGTTAAGGATTCACGTCGGGTTCACCATTTTTGTTTCGCACGGAATCCGGGGATGACCTCCTGGATGGGAGATTCAAACGTTCCGATCGGTTTCTAATGGGTTTGTTCGTAGAACCGGAAACATCCAATGATTCCACATCCGTTTGGACCTACTTTCCAAAGGCAGGCGCTCATTAGCTTGTGGGCTAATGAGGCTTAGGAATTTGCATTGGTCAAGAGGATGGGAGGTCGGACTCATCACACCTTTTTGAGGGGAATTATTGTCTACTCCGGGACTCTCTTTATAGATTTAAGTTAAGTTCGTGAATCCTTATTACATTACCAAGTATAATATGAGCTTTCCTTTAGTTTTAACAATCAATGATTAAATATGCAAGAAATTTAGAGAATCTTTTATATGTATTCGAGGTTCTTCATCAATATAGAATCATCTATATTTGTTTAGAGATTCTTGGTCAATGGTATCCTTCAAAACATTTATATAAAAGTCTCTTGGTCATTTTGATGACCAGGCTGGTTTTAAAGCCACTTAGTGGGGCACTTGAAGTTTATCGTCATTCAGAAGGACAGAGATTATTTCAATGTTGGGATCGAACCCATAAATGGGCTACCTACGTATCCTTTGTTTTGAAAAAGGAATCAGAACCCACGTAGTTCGAGGTATGGGATATGATGTTTATGATTGATGGCTCAAAGATGAATGTCATAATTACTTTTACACTCTAAGCTCACGTGAGTCATGCTCGGTGTGAGAAACAAGAGGTATAGGTAAAATTTAGACAATTTTGCCATAAAAGATGCAATCATAATAATTTGTTTTGGGGCTTATGTATAGATGACTGCCCAGATAGACGAAGGTTTAGGATTTACTTTTAGGGAGAAAATCCATGAACCGAGTCCACAAAGTTATATGTGCTTCAAGGAGATTTGAATACTCTAATCTTGGGGATTATTCCTAAGGATAATTCCCAAGTTAGGAGG
Organism: Viscum album; assembly: GCA_963277665.1. Lineage (NCBI taxonomy): Eukaryota > Viridiplantae > Streptophyta > Magnoliopsida > Santalales > Viscaceae > Viscum > Viscum album. The sequence continues at coordinate 1,885,351,981 of OY728136.1, forward strand.
GGACTTATGATTGGGTTTTATTCCTGAAAAGGAAACCCAAATCAAAGGTAATTTATGACTGGTTAAGAGAAGTTTAAGGGGACTTGGGGCTTATTCCTGAAAAGGAAGCCCAAGGTTATGACTGAGTCTTATTCCTGAAACGGAGACCCAGGTTAAGGATTAAGGTTTGGGGCTTACTCTTGAGGAGCATGCCCATATTTGAGGTTGGGGCTTATTCTTAAGAAAGATGCCCAAGATTAGAGGACTTTGATTGGGGCTTACTCCTGAGGAAGATGCCCAGATCAAAGGTTTTATAACTGGGGATTATTCCTAAAAAGGAGACCCAGGTTAGGATTTTCTCATCTTAAAGGATGAGGTTAAATGAATGAACTCTCTGTATATTAGTGACATAAGGATATTTAAATCACTAGACTTTGAGAGAGATTCCACAGAATTCCTTTTAGATAAGAAAGTCAAATCAAGAAATCATGCCATAGATGGCTTTGAAGAGTGTCTTGAAGACTGAATCTTAAAAAGGAAAGGTGAAATGGTTTAAGAGGGGTAAAATGGGCAAGATGGGCACCCAAAAAGATAGGGGCGCGCAAGTCTTGCACGGCGCGCAAGTCCTGCGGCGGCGCGCAAGTATTGGTCGCGCAAGTATACTTGCGCGACATGGAGGGTACTTGCGCGATTTTCAACCAATATTGAAATGCTTGAGCGACTCTTTATTAAACCCTTTCCCATCCTCTTGAGGTTCTTCCAGAGAAGGGACGCGCAAGTTATATTGAAGGAATTAAGTCGGCGCGCAAGTGTTTGATAAGTTTCAACACTTAGGCCTTCCTTCTTCTCTTTAGATCTTCCATTCTAGGTAAGAAATTACCTTAGAAGTGTTCTGGAAGCTTTGAGAAGAGACTTGGGCGTCGGGAGCTTCGATCCGAGTTTCTGGAAAAAGATCCTCTCGAATGGGGGGCCCACAAGGTCTATTTATAGGCAAAAGAAGACCCTGGGCGGTTACCGGGCGGTTACCAGGCGGTTATCACTTAGGTCGCGTAAGTCACTTGCACGACCATAAGGCGTCGCGCAAGTACTTACACAACCACTAGGCGGCGCGCAAGTGTACTTGCACGACCATGAGGGAACTTGGGCGACCTATGGGCAATGTTCTCCTGGTTCATCCCTTTGTCGATTTTTGATGTTTCTTCAAAGGATGAATCACATTGGACTCAGATATTCCCTTTTTCCGATCCTTAGATTCTGTGACGAAAGGAGCGTCAACAGTCCAATTAAATGTTTACTCTAAAAAAATAATTGAACAGATATTGTGAGTTTTTGTATACAATGAATCCAATAATGAGGAGTCTTAATGAATTTGATAGTGTATTCCACAAATGAAATATTACATAAATACTTGGGTGAGTTATATGAGAGATCCAATGAGGGAATATTTATCGAATATTAACCTAGTGGAAGATGTTATCGGTGATAAAACAAGAAATTAAGAAGAAAAAATTATAATATAAGTGTTATTTTCTTAGATAATAAAGAAATTATAAACTATACTCCCAATTAATAATGAAATTGATGAATCTCATAGAGAGAACATTGGATACTGTGATGTTGATTTTTTTTTCAAATATCGATTTTCAAATTCCACATGAGGATTCTATAATATTAATGTATGAGAAATGATATGAGATATTTGAAATAATATTAATAATATTTTGGAACATATGTATGAGGAAAATATTCTAAAATAAATTATAAAATTTTTTCAAAATAAAATAATTCTAGTAATTTATGATCATAGAATAATAGATTGAAAAGAGAGACAAAACATTACTGAATAAGTATTGAAACATTAGGATTAGATTTAAAACATGAAAAAAATCTTAACTAAATTGATTATAATGAATCTTGGGAAACAAATATGTTCCAAACACTATAATTTGATCTGGTAAAAGTAGGTATTTAGAAATATCCACACTAGGAATGGCAGATTATCACATAAGGTATGTCATATTGTTTGTAAATTGTAAAATCAAACAGAGGGTTTTGATTTATGTAATCAATATTTATAATAAAAAATTATGAAATTATACATATTTATCTTGTAATATGTGCTCAATGTAATTATATTGTTTTAAAATTTGATGTGAAGTTCGTATTCATAAATGCAGCAATTCAGAAAGAGGTGTACATTGAAAAACTAGAAGATTTTTACTCCATGATGATAGTTCCGAAATTAATAAATTGAGAAATTATTTATATGGGACTATGTAACCCCATAGATTATGGTATTAAAATAATGAGTATAGCTTAAATATCTTGAAATTCATGAAGGTTAATGTGGATGATAATATATTTTTTGTTGGACTTTTCCAAAACTCACTCATTGTGATTGTGTATGTTGAAGAAGTCATTTTTTGAGAATTTAGCTGGATACATATGAATATTTTTATACAATAATTTGGAAACAAATTTAGTATATTATAAATAGTTAGAAAAATTATTATATTGGTTAAAAAGTAAAAAAAAATTATTCTATCTTTATCACAAGTGAAACATATGCTCGTTATTTTTTAAATAATTTTGGAACGAAATAATTCTGAGTGTCCAATATACCAATAGGACTAGGGAAGAGTTTTTATACTGATGATTGGGTAAGGAGTTCATATCAAATGATGTTTCAAATCCACATTGGTATCCTACTCAACTTGACTTTATTTACATTAGATATCATATTTTTAGGTTCGTTATATACCTGATTATAAATTATACAAAAGGAATCATATCATTTATGGTCAAAATAGATCATGTGTTACATCAAATAGAATCTACATTTCCTTTTTTGTAATGAAAGTAAAAAATATATTTAGTTTTTTGATAATTTTAAGGAGACTTTGGTATGATGTATGGTATATTATATGTATACCTGTATAAGTATGTACATTACATGGGAATATCGTATTTATTATCACTCTAATAATTATAATGTTGACACATTACGTCGAATGATATCTAAATATGTTGTTAAATCATAATTCCTAAAACAATTAAGGTCTATGAAGACATGAACTGAATATACAAGAATTGATATTTTATATACAATGATGATTTCATTTGACAATCAATGTATAATCAATCTATCAAAAAATATTGTACAAATTTCGAGGTTGAAACATATTTTCATAAAGTACCACTACTTAATAGAGAAGTTGTTTGATGGTTGGGTCTTATTAATTTAAATTTCAACCAAAGATAATGTAACAGATAACTTAAATAATCTACTTGAAATATATTATATCCAACACTATATAGTTTTTTTGGGAAAATAATTCTCTCCTAGAATCCATGTAACATTCCAATATTAGTTCCCCTCTTTTATTTGAGTTAATTTTCTGAAAAAGGTAATAATTAAAAGAATCTATTCTTTCAAATAGGTGAATCTATAGTTTATGAACAATTATAAACAAGGGAGAGAAAATTAGTTTTCAATCAATGGGTAACTGATGTGTGGGACATTAATGATTGATACAAATATAATTTTCTTGTTATGATGTTTAAAAAGATTAAAAGGTGAGATTTATAATTAGTTAGGTGGTGTTTGAAATTCACCAGTTTTGTGAATTAATAAAGGGGGTTTCATTAGATGATATCAATTGAGACATGGTAGATATTATATTAATCTAACACCCATAGTGTTAGTACTCTAACAAACATAATTTTTTCTTATATTTATGTTTTTAAATAAATCAATAATTGAAACATGCTAAATTTTTTTTGAGAAAATTAATTCACATTTAATGAATATTATTTTAGGTTATAATCATTGAAAACATTCTCATATATTTTATAAAGGCCACATTGATTAGATACATATTAAATTGAATGAAAATTTAAAAGTAGTTTTTGTACATGACTTAGTGATCATTCGAAACTAGGGCAATCACGACCAAATCCCCCAAATTAAACCCTCCTTTTATAGAAATTAGAGTAGTTAGATAATAAAAGTTTATAAAAATTAACATTAGTCCATAAATCAATGACTATAATCTATGGTATAGTGTTTGCTTAAATGGGAGGAACTACCCTCTAAGAGAATATAAGGAATGTGAGATAATATAAGGCCACACAAAATATGCTTCTTATATAAAAGTAATAGATCACCTAATATATTCATAAAATGTCATAAAACTAGAAAATATGAAAAAAAATATATGTACAAAAAGAAAATATCATCAGTGACCTCAAAGCACAAAAAAACCATTGAATTACACCACGAGGTAGTAATTTCAAGAGCTATCACTAACTGTATTCTATTCATGAAAAATAGTCTATATGTACTAGTTGTGACCATAATATGTAAACTGATTACAATCCTACTTATAGAAACTGAGACACAATATAGAGAAATAATACTATAAAAAAGTGAAAAAATAATTGAATTTAACACATCCCCTATAGTGTTATACTATGTCTCCAACCTCATTGTTTCTCTCTCACTATGTATCACAAAAAATGTAATATAATAAAAAACATAATATCAAATGATGCTTTCTCACTAAAACATCCCAATGGTTTTCTACTCTTCCCCAACCTCACATGTCTTGAGCCATATCTCTCTAAGAATTAATCCTTCTTATAGAAAACTAGGAATTGGTTCCATATCATGAATCTCATGTGTCACATTATCTCATCATCGACATGCACATATCCATGTTGTAAATGAGTATTTTATTCATTCCACCACAACCCGTACATTTTAAATATTACCTCAATCCATTATATAACATACACTGTATTCCATTAATAATCCTAACTATGGTATATTTGGAGATATTTGTATTTGAAAAAGAGAAAATATATTGCATCCCTCTACACATATTTATAATGAAATGATAACCACCATTTATACCTGCACCTAAAACTATCAGGATAAAAGTGTGATGAATGAGGGAGTAGTACATCATATTATCCATGCTAACATAGTTGTTGGGGAAAATACCCTACAGTGTGAAAAATATTTTGTGTCCCTAAAATCATTGGTGGGGTAGAATATGAAATAAAATAAAATACATGGTATATATATCTCACAACAACACTATAATAAGAATCCTAGACTAGGACTCATCATTAGACTCAATAAAACCAATCATCTCTCAGACACCATTATGCCAACTCTAAATATTTGGTAATGTAAGATAACACAAAAATTTCAAACTTACATCATCAAATAATTTCTTTTAACATTTCACATATATATTAACAACATGAAAAAAAATCCATTCCCTTTAGTAATAATCCAACCATATCAAAATTTCATTAAGAGTTATTTTAAGTTTTCATTCCATTCATTCACAAACCACAAAAGATAAATTATATAACATTAATTACCTTTCTATAATACCATATAATATATGATATAGAATCATGCACAATTGTCTTCATAAATAAGCGGGGAATGGAATACAGAACAAGAAATTCATTCCTCATATATTTACATAAGATTCATTAATAAGAATGAATCTAAATTAGAATATAAAGTAATACCAATATCAAAAGATCCCATCACATCCAATTCTATCCTAGAACCCACTATTTATATCACCATGTATCAGGGCATCACGTGATCCAAATGTTTCCTCTAATCCAGGACTAACATCCAACATCTCATCTATCAATCAATCATCCCATTTTTTATCCTGCTTTATATCCAAGATCTTCATATATATCAAGTATAGAAGGTATAAATAAAAAATCTCAAAGGAATCTATCACCTAAATACAATTCACCTTTCCATAAAAATAGTCTTTATAGGACCCAATTTTTTTTGATTATTAAACAACCATTTATATACTCTATTTTGGTAACAAATTAATTTTTCACCAATTACAATAACATTTAATGATATGAATAATATATAAAATTCTATATGATATACAAATATTCATTAGATAAATTCATATTTTGAGTCTTCCCATTTGTTTTATCGATATAAAGTTCAAACGTATGTCAATCAACTTGATACACATCATTTTTTTCCCACATTGAACATTAAATGTCCACATGCGGTTGATCCTAATTTCCCATGTTTCATTGGACCTATGAGATTAATGAATTTGGAACTGATTTGGGGGTCCACTTAACCAAGAAATGGGGAACTCACCAACTCTAGTGGTACCTATGAAGAGACATCACAATAGATGTTAGGAAATCCATACTAGTGAGTTGTGAGAGGGAGCGAATGGTTTTGTAACATATTGAGATTTATAAACCATGATTAAATGAATAATGTTATATTTTATTTTTTGGTATTTTAATATGCTTTTAAAAAATAACATATCTATTATAATATGTTTATACCTTACAAATTAAATCATTTCCCTTGAAATCTTCATATGGAAGACATAGGTTTACCAAAAAACCTCTTATCACTTCCTTCCAAATTACTATAGTCAATAATCATCATGCCATGTTCAGAATACTATGGCCATTTTTTGAACTTAAACATTCATTGAAAATGCCACAATAAAGTGTTTCTTAGCTAAAAAATCCTTTGTTCCTACCATGGGAAGAGCTACATCTATAACTGTATTGAAAACGAACAATTTGAAGAGTACATAATGAGAGGGAAGTACCACGAAGGCCTCTTCCGTTGTTTCATCATGTCCAAGAACTACTGAGCCTTGGGAATGTTTCATGAAGTTTCTTTGGATGGTGACACTCAACCGAACTATCTACTCTATATACGTAGTTTTACAATTTATGGTGTGCGTTACGACTTCAATGTTTTCAAGCAGGATGCAGATCGAGGGATATATAGGGAAATAATCCACTCTCAAATCTCTAACCTTCACACATATCATGCCTCTCATTGGAATACTGAGTGTTTAATTCTTGAGTTTGATCCTATATTCTCATGGGGTATATGGTCTAAAGTGGTTGAGGAAATTGAAACAAATATGGGGATCCACCAAGAGACATCATCGAATTTTTCGCATTGGTGGTCCTATCAGAGGGGTCCTCGGGACTAATGTATGTCTATTTTTTCTGCTATATGTATGTGAATGATTTAGGATTTAAAGGGTGAAATTCATTGAAGGGTGAGATAATGTGACACCCTGAACCTTTTTCATGCATAATAATAATATTTTATGGTTTCACATCGCTTACTTTTCATACGATCCAAATGATGTTTTCATAAATAACAAAAGGGCTTGTTTTATTCAATTAAACACTGAACCAATTACATTGCATCAAATCCAAAAGATTCCTAATACCCTATGATACGTACTAATAGGACTAAAAAATCAAAGCGAGACCACTCAATTAAACAAAAATCCAAAAAAATATCGGGGGTGCATCGGATCCATCACGATGAACACCAGTACATCCAGAACCACAAAAATTGTGCTAAGAATCAAATGAATTATGTGAAACATCTTTTAAAAGTTGTCTTTAAATTGAATTACAATAAACATGTGTTCATAAGGGTCTTCATGACCATTAGAAAAACATATGACCATTAGAAAAACATATGACCATTATTTTTCTCTTTTATGGACATTGGATTTTAAATAAATGTTACTGTAAAAATCTTGTCAATGAAAAATAATTTAAATGAAAAAAATTATGATATATTATTTTTCCTAAAACATATAAGATTTTATTAAGAATTTTAATTGTCTTGATATGTCTTACATGTCTTATGTTTAATCTATAACATCAAGGATTAAAATAAAATTGGATGAAACGTAATATGATTTAAAAACATATGTTAGTATATCGAATGCTTTTTAAATGTTTCAAATGTATTAAATGTCCATTTGTTATAATGGTATTATAAATATGTTTTTGACTAATGGTTTATTTAATATATGTATTATGTTTTGTAAATTAATTTTTTGTATAGTTATTATAAATATTCCTGTTAAACATAATAAATAATGATTTTACTTTGTATTTTATGCACAAATTCTTCATGGAAAATCTAGGTTTTTGAATAATTTAAAGATGTATCTTTAATAACATTTATTAAACGTTTTTTAATGTAATAATAATGTTTTAAAAAGCTAAAATGAATTTAAAATCATTAATTTGGTGTTTTAGTGAAAATATAAAGTACATATTTTTAAATTAATTAATTCAAAGAGGAGAATGAACTTTTTTTTGAATTTGAACACATGTTTATGAATACAGTTATTAATTAAATGTAATACTCTCGGTTATGTGATGAACAAAATATAATTTATATGTTGACATGTGTACATTAATTTTATAAAATATAAAATAATGTAGAAATCATGTTTTTTAAAATTTATAAAATTTTTTGTACAAAATTTGATTATATGTAATTTTCATTTCATTTTGTATTGTTATATGGTTAATTTTGAGAGTAGGGTTTATATAAAAAATACAATCCCCATAATGGTCAGCCCTCTAGTTAGGAAGAAAGAGGTATCTCATGCTATTACAGGAGTAGGAGGTCGAGCCTAGGACCTTCAACCTCAGTATAAGCCATATCATGGGCGTGTGTTCACGCCTACATGCATGTATGGAAGAACTGAGTAGCGTGCCACCATATAGGGTTGCACTACGGTAGTGGTGGGTGTAGAGCGCTCCCACAAAAGAATGGTACGATGTGGTACCAAGAGGGGGAGGGGGATTTCTAAACTTATGTCGAGAGCACTAGGTTTATAAAACACGTGTGAAACCGATCTTCTTTAGATGTGGGGTGGGGTTTTTTAAGAGAAATGTGATCTCAGTTGTCTAGTCATGCCCGCGGGATCTGAACTATCTGATCGGTCTGACATTCGAATCCCCACCGTTGTACCATGGCCTCTACATTTTCCTTATCCACTCAATCAAACTGTGTTTTAATATTAATCATCTGACCCTTTTAAGAATATGTTTCATTCTGTAGCCGTTCAATCATATTCGAGATTTAATCGCTACCCTCCATCTTCTTTGTAAAACTATGGATTCAGCCTTGCCATCTGATCATGACCCGTTTGATATGGATCGTCCTTTTCAATTAGTTTTTCTTCTTTTCACACCTTTTTCTTACTCTTGCAAAACCAGTGGATTCTCATTGTTTCTTCCTTCTTCTTCTTCTATTTTATTCCCCCTCGAGAATCCCCACATTTTTCATTGGCTCCCCGATTTTTACTCGATGTCTCGATTTATATTCTTTTAATTATTTTATTTTTCTCTACTTTCATGTTCCTGTAATATTTATGTGTTTATATATATTATATAATCACTGATTGAATATGTGTTTTTTTAAGTGAGATGTTGGATTTGTTTTATTTTAGTCATATTCTGAGTATTTGTTTATATTTTTTTGTGTTTAAATCATTGTATATAAATATATATTTGGATCCTCTGTAAACCCTAGTTGCACTTTTTTCTATAGGATCCCTTCACCTCAACTTGAAAACATCTCCTTCCCAACCTTGTTGCACTCTTAAAGTTAGGTAGGTGACCTACTTTTTTATATATTTTATTTCTTTATTTGTTAATAAATATATATTTATATATATGGATATATACATATATATATGTCTGGTTGTTCTTTGATAGTACCATTTTTCTTGGATGGGTTTATAAAAATGAATTATTGGTTTTAAAAAAGTTCATGTCATGCAAAAAACGATATGGTTTTATATTGGTACCTAAAAATTGGTTTCACTACATATATACACATATGTATATATGTTTTCTTTATAAAACCATATCAGTTCATCTATTTAATGGAAGAATAACTTAAAATCTAATGGAATTCATAATGAATAAGAACCAATCCAGGTTTAGTGTTGTTGTATATTAATTAAATTATAAATATATATGTATTATTACATATATATATATATATATAAGAATTAATTAATGAAACAATACCATCAGTTATACATTATAATTTTCAAATATTGAACCTTTGTTTAAATTATGTATTTATTATACAGATGTTCTGTGTTGGAATCTTAAATTTGGATAAAGAACCCTTAAGTACATATAATTTTGTATGTATATATATATATATATATATTCTTTGATCATGATATTAATATTGGTTCACAATATGTTTCAAAATGGGTAGATAAAAAGTTATAACAAGTGCTTAGGAATTTTGAAAATTTCTTAAGAACAAACATGGAATTTTTTTTGTAATACAAACCTTTATAATCACATTGTGTGTATACTTTTTTCACAAATACTTTCATAAGATTATGTTTTGTAGTTGATTTCCATACTTTTCAATTTATAAAATTTTGTTAAAATAATTGTAATTACCCTTGTGTTGTGTTATCAATGAATATAATGGGTTTCTTGCAAATTATGTTTTCAATATCTCTCATGAAGTAATAGGTTTACATTCATGCTGATTATCTTTTCTACCCATGATGAATTTTTCACTTTGATTACTTTTTTTATTTGAGTTTATATTTTAATATTCTATGATATAATATATAACATTGCTGGTATTAAATTATTATCTCAATATAAAAACTTGTAATCATGGCTTAAAAAGGTTCATATACTTAAGTATTTAGTGAAAGAGTTGTTATTTTATGTGATAGCCCATTATTTCATGTGTACTTGTTCTTTATACTTTTGAATGAGTATGTCTTTTTAGTTCATTCACATCACTGTTAAATCTGAAACCAATAAGTCTAGATCTTTTTTTACCCATGGAATAATCCATCTTAGTTGTGAACATGTATGTGAAAATGGATATAGAGTAAGAATGTATATATTCATTTTAGTATAGTAAAACATGAATATAAGACAATACTAGACATATGAGGAATGTATTGGACTTAAATGGTAATATGGGTGTCCATAGATAGTGCTCTAATGCATTGGGAAATGTGGAGTCTGATGAGATGTTATGTGCTATAGTCTTGGAAGTTAGCCTTGGCTTGTGCTGCTCTAGGAAACAAGATTGGCAGTTTTCCTTGACTCGTACTAAGCCATGTTTTATGGTCTTGGATCCTGGCCTTGAAAAAGTCGGTGATTACACATTCACTCATTATGTAATGGTAAATGATTGGCCAAAGGATTATATGACTTATAGAATATCCCTTAGCTAAAAATCTTCTTCGATAATTGTGATAAATTCGTAATGCCTAGTTATGTTTTCAAATGGCATGTTATATAAAGAAGTGGTGTCTAATGTTAAGGATATATGATTTTCATTTAAGTAATAATCATGATATGATGGCTTATGTTTACAACATTGAATGTCACATTTTGAGTAGGATTGATCAATTTATTAACTAGGCACATTTTATGCATTTTGTGTACATGTTTCCACAAACAAATTATTGTTTTACCTATAGTTTTAAGTAAACACTTATGAATCTTGTGAAAAGGTCTTTATAAAAAAATTTCTAATATAACCTCAAAAAATATGGTTCATGTTCCTCAAGGAGTAATGTTTTCCTCGTAATAAAATGTTTTGTGATTATTTAAAAGGTTATTGATTTAAAAAGAGAATTTCTTTTGTTGTTTTAGAAACCCTTAATAGACATTATTATACTCCCCCTATGATTTCAATTTATTTTACTCATCTTAGTATATTATTCCAACATTTGAGTACTATTATGTGATGACCTCAATATGAATCTTAATATTGTAATGTATTTAGAATAGTTGTTTCAGTATAATCTAGTTTTCCAGAACCTAATCTTAATAGATCCATTATATTAGAACAAGATGTGTAATTTTGGTACTCATGTGTTTAAAAAAATCAGACACCATGTTTTAGGCACTGATTTCAGACTTTTGGGGTCTGTTTCGTGACATTAATCATCTTTCAAAAACCTCTCCCATATATAGATACAGATTTTTAATCCCTTCAATCACTATTAATTATTCTCATAATTTATTCATCTCATAATTACTCAGCTTATTATATATCACATCATAAATAACATTAATTATTCATAATTTATTGTAAATAAATATTTCATAATCCTATAAAAATTACATTCAACATAATTTTAGAAATTTTATGTAATGATAAGATAATACATACCTCATGCTCTTTTGGTTGGTGAATACTAACAAATTCCAAAAAAAATGGGGAAAAAATAATCATCTTATTTAGATACTAAAAAATTCTATGAAATTGTCAATATACATGAATATATGATCATCTCTAGAAATGTTATTAAGAGGTGTCACATTCCTAGATAATTCATCTTTGAACCTCTTGTAATAGCATGTGGGGATTAAGAAACTCAACATTTCTAAAATATTCCTTGGGTCTGGCCGTGAAAAAACAACATCGATCCACAATGAATCCATGAGTACTTCCTACAAGGATTAGAAATACACCATTAAAATAATCTCAAAATATTAGAACTCAAATGTCAATAGCCTATCATACAACTAACTATGATGATGTACTGCAAATATTTCAAAATAATTATCTATGAAATCATCCTCAATTTCAGAATACACACTTATTTTGTTCATGAAAACAACCACGAACTTGTCCAAAAACTCTCAAAACACTATGTTCATCTTCCCTATTAAAAGATCTAGTTAATTCATAAAATCTAAAAACATTATTGAGAAATAATAATTTTTATAACAACTAAAAAATAATATTTGGCATGTTCTCAATATTTAAAATCCTCTAACGATATCCTAAAAATGGGTCAGATTTTGAGAACCATCTAGATTCATTTAGATATTGAAATGAATCATCAATCTGCAGAAGAGGGTAGTGTTGCATCACCTTAAACTAATTTAAGAGTTGATAATAGAAATAAAAGTGCATAAATCCAAAATCCTTCTTCACAAATAGAACTTGTTCACCACCAGATTAAACACATATCCACATAACATCACTACAATAGATTATCGATCTATATAAAAATATCCTAAAAATATGAAGGATTCATATTATATAGTGGCATTGATATTGGATATGTTCCTCTGTGAAACCCTATCCCAAACTAAATAACTAATTTAGGGGTAAATATACAAACTCCTCATGGATGACATCATGTTACTATTCTAAAATCATCAGAAATATCATTAGATATATTTCTAATGAACAATGAATTAACTAAATATTCAGAGAGTAGTGGGATTGAATCCCCCTCAAATATTTATGAGGGTTTTTCTTTACAGTGTTCATGTGAGATCCTCTAACAACATCATAGAACATTGTCTTCCTACATTAGAAATCCAAGGTAGCCTGTAATTAATATAACCAATTTATATCTAATATGATTGTGTATGACTATATATGTCAACATTAGTAGTCTTTATATGAATATCATATCTTTTACTCTAAATCAATATCAATACATACTTCAAAAAGATATGTTATACCTCTAACAATCAAAGTCTACTTTAAAGAGACTAGAATATTCTACACCTAATGTCTCAAAGCTTGGAATGGGGAAGGTATTAGGAAGGAATTTTTATCTCTATAATAAAACATATCATTTTACCTTTTAGAAAACTACATATGGGAACTCGAATTATTTCACACTCACCATGTACTAGATAAATCCAATGAATTCTAGAATCTAAAAACTAATCTTCGTAGGCTTTGACCCTAAAGGAAACCACTTACATGGATACACTCTCCATTTTAATAATATGGTGGATCATAAGGCTATCGTTTTTTTCCTCAGTTTCCCTCTGCTGACCCAACAATGTAGCACAATACTACTATTTCTTTCATAGAAACAACTACAATAGAGAAAATTTAGTCGGACACCTATTCCTCGAAAACAACCTAGAATATTTAAGAATTCTTTGTACCAATGACTAAATCATATTTATGATAAAATGAATATAATACCATGGTTGGTGACCAATAAGATCCAATAAAAGATAAATAATATGATTATGAATTGTATATCATTCCCAAAACTCAAAACATTCCTATATCTTGGGAACTGGGAACCCTGGACCAGAGACCCACTCTAAGGGGAATCATAAAAAATTTATTTTCATGAATATATGAACCTATATAGTGGTATTTTTATGACCTCAATATTGTCAGAATCATTAATATATATCCCAAATATGGTTGTCACCAAATAGAGATTGATCTATGGATTTAAAATCACCAAAAAATTCCTGACCATGGCGTTCAAAACTTGTAATATATCCAAATAATATCAGATAAGGGTCCTCATGTAGTTCCCAACACCCCTAATATAAATCCTCAGTCAATGGTTAATATGAATATATATACATTCATCCTTTACATTTGAATAAAAAATATCCACTCTGAAATGAAATTGGACCTTTACCAATGAGATAAATGATACCATGTGATCCCTGAAAAAAAATAACCATCAATGTCTCACTACCCCAAAGAGAATAATCACTACTAATGAAACCAGGTTCTTCATCAATTTATTTGTCAATCTGAAGACAGAATACAACACCTCCAACTAGTCCTCTATCATTAATCCTAAAATACAACCACTGTACTCAATTTTACAATGGTGCTAAGACACTAAATGTTTCCTCCTCTAAGTGTGATGGTTTGTGACCTATACTATGTAGTGATATAATAACACATAATATTCATTAACTCAACTAAAAATATATTTTGATTTATTCCTGGTGACATTAATACAATATACAAAATGGAATGTGACTAATTATTCCTAAATATAGAATATAAAAATTCAATTTATTAATTTGAGATAAAAATAACCATAAGTTCTACCCATTTCAAATATTGGCACAAATAAGGATGATACATGGTCTTTTCATATTCCTCTACCCCACAACCATAATTACATCACATAGTATGGTCAAATAACTCAAATTTAATCACATCAGATCATAAGGGTCCTTATAAACTCATGTCATATATAGAATTCATTATTTACAACACACATTAAACCCAGTAAACACTATTAACCTTCCAAGACATCGAGTCATCACTGATACATGCATAAAAACATTATCATATCCTTCATCATGATCCTTTGATACTAATATTTTAAGACCCCATATCCACATAGGGTCCCTTCAGCTGATAACAAATGATAGAAGAGATATAATTATGGTTGAATCTCACCTCTAATATGACCCAAGATGTCAAAATATCAGTAATATATTTTACACAAACATAAGAGGAACTACCATCTAAGAGACCATGAGTAATTAGAGGAGATATAAACTAGTGAACACATTGTAATGAGAAAAATGTTAAAGGGTACCCAATATATGTAAATAAAATCAATCAATTCAAATATTTTAAAAAAGAATATTAACCTAAAGAAATCCTTGATAGTGAACTGAGAACGAAAATAGATCATAATAAAAACACAACCTAGTAATGACCAACTTAATCACTAACAAGATTCTATAGTCTTTAAAAATGTTTATATATTCATAGGGTGGGAATAATAGGTAGACATAATAGGATCCTCCTTAGATCACCTCATGGAATAAATAAAAAAAAGATAATAAATCCCAGTGGGTAAAAAATTAATGATAACTCATTACTTTTTTAGGTATATAACATTTCCATTCTCACAATGGATGTCTCCCAAACTTTTTTTATAGAATTATTATTGTAATAAAAATTATAATAAAAATCAATTATTCCACTACCACATACCCATTGGGTTTTCACTCATCCTTAATGTCACATGTCATAATCCATATATCACCCAAAATAAAACAAACCCAAAGACACCTAAAAAAATATATCATATCACACGTCCTAACAATTCTATCATCTCATCATCAATATCCACAACAGAAGACAATATGATTGATATTTTATAGAGCTACTGTATCTTATATGTTAGGTATTATACTTTATCTCGTCACATAAAATACAAAAAATACCCATACTAATCATTATGATACAAATATATGGAGATATAAGTGATTAAAATAACCAAAATAAACCGCAACCCATAATCACACACATATATTTTAAATGTATCCACATTGCATACCATCACATAAAACTACTATTAATGTGAGCGGGTAAAGAGAGGAATTCATCCATCCATTTCATTGTAATATAGATATTGGGTAAAACATCCTATATAGTACACCAGTGTCAAACTCCATATGGAAATTGATATGGTGTGATATGAAATCACATAACATATAGGATATGAATATATCACAACAAAAATATGATAATCAACCTATCCTTACACTCATATGATACTATTGCATATTTGATGCCAAAAAACAAATACTAGGGACTTCATAACTTATGAGAACACCTGAATTTAATTAATACTTCATTTAATTATTTCTTTTAGAATTAAATAGTTATGTTAATTACCATATGATTTCCATTACCTCCAAAAAAAATCAAATTGACTTAATACTTCTATTATATTTATTATTATTTATAATTATATTCAAGAATCAACCCCAAGGATTAAATTAAATGAATTTAATTATAATTCCATAATTCAAGGTACTCTTTGAATCAATCTAATCTATAATAATGAGATACATAAACTATAGAAAACTAGTAACTTCAAGATGTATATAATTGAATATAGATACAATCAACCAAAGCATCTATCCATTTTGAAGATCAATTAAAAAGAATGAATCCATATTTGACCTTAATAATGATATACAAATTTTTTGACTTATCCTATCAATTTATGTTGCATCCCCAACACCACAAAAACTATCTCCATTCATCCCATCATCACCAGAAGCAACTTATTCCACAATCCCTACCCCCTAATAGTATATACATGTTATAAATAATTTATCCCAATATCACATCGGTTCTCATAATAGGGTTCCTCATCAATGGAAATCAAAAAAGTTAGAAAGAAAAAACAAAATCCAATAGTGCACTTATTCCCCAAAACCAAGGAATAAATACCTCACATTAAATTTGTCATAAGCAACAAAATATATTTTTTTTATAAAAAAATAATTTATTTATTTTATTGAATTAAATGTTACATTTATCATACGATACCATAATATGTATCCTAAGGGATAGACTATATATTAATACATGATATTTTAACATTATTCTATGTATACCTTAATATTTTATTAAATTATATGAAAAAATAATTTGTCACACCTATTTTTTAATTTTAATAATCCTTCATTACCGTATTTATTGTTCCTTAGCTACTAAGAAATAATAGATAATTTTTTTTATAAAAAAATTAACAGTTTCATGGTTATTATCAAAAATAATTATATGTATTGTAATCAATATACAATTTTAGTGAATAAAAAATATTCTAAAACCATAACAAATAATATGATAGAACACGATCTATAAAATCTGGAGGTAAAATAAAAAAATGTAAAAGAACATGTGAAATCTTCAAAAAACCAATTATATTTTTATATTTTGTTTATTATTTACTATTTTTGTTTACATCATTAATGATGAATATAAATCATTGTAATGTTTGGCTTATTAATAGAACTAGAGTAAATGAATCACATACCTCAAAACGGAGATCCTAAAAAAATAAAACATAATATTCGAAGAATGATGATGATATCTATTACCTGATTACACAAATAAAAGGTCTTTATGACCTTTTAAAACAGGTTTGGACGAAATAAAACAATGGATAAATAATCTCCTGACAAAAATATCAATCTCTAATATACAAAAATATAGTACAAACAAAATTGTTGAATATTCCAAAAACACAAAGAGGGTGTCTGCCTTGGATATAGAAAACTCTTTGAGATTCAATAATAAGGAATTATCTCATCCAAAATATTTTTAAAAAATATTTTTTAATGGAATATTTTATATAAAAAACACAACAATATGGTTACCTAAAAAATTAATTATCGATGGTTAACTACATTTATTTTACATGAATGTGGGACCCATTTAATTAATGTTTATAGACTCTCATATAATATGAAAAATATGAGAATGATAAGGTATAATAATTATTTTTAAAAATATTATTTAAATATCCTTAATTTAATGTTAAAAACCATATATATGATAGAAAAAATATTAATAACATTAATGATATTCTTTAAAATTTGTTAATTTCAAAATTTAGAAAAATAATAGTCTTACCAAATCAAAAGACAAAGTAATCACCGGAATGAAAATTTTACTATATGAATATATTTCATGACAATAAAAACAAATATATGGACATGTGAAAGAAATATATGCCCATGAGAAGTAAACATGAAGCCAGGAGAAGAAAGCATGCGACTATCTAAAGGAAACCTATGTCTATGAGGATAAACTATGATCCTGAGGCCTGATTTTCTTGTTAAACTCTCACGATATTATGACGAAAAAAATATGATACCATGATTCCAAATATGACCATGATTCCAAATATATCCATGACTACATCTTCTGTTATGAGACAAACTCTTACTTTGAGTCCATCTACATATGTGAGACTCACCTCCAACCATGAGTCTAACTAATACTACGACTCTAAACTACAAATATGAGTTCAAATAAGATAATTTTGAGTCAAATAATTCAGAATATGAACCATGGACTCCATTATACATAGGAAAATCACAATGTAATTATTATTTTTGAATCAATACCTTATAGATGAAATCAAATCAGTAAAATGGGTTTTAATGTAATAATTTTGAAATATGAATATAAAGGATTATGAACTCATATTGTTATAGTATTATATCATTTCGTTGCTAAAATTTTTAATTTTAGGTCACCCTTATTCCATGGAAGAATATGAAATTCCTATAGTCAAAATAAGAATAATATTTGGGAACTACCTCAAAAACTCAAGAAGTGAACTACTAGGAAACCATAGGGAACAAAGATGGAATTAATCCTAGAAAATCACATTATATGGTGATACATAAATATGTACCACATATTAAGGAAATAAATTTATTGGATTTGAAAATTTTATATGAGGTATGTTTTAATTGATACCATGATGGAACTAGAACAATTGTGGAGTGAGTATATAGATGTACCATAAGAAACTAAGTTCAAAATTGAAAATATTGGGAGTGTATTGTATTGTATTTGATAGGCTATGTGGAATAATGATTACATAATTCCATAGTTCCTAAAGTCAAAAGTAAAATATTAAAGATTATATTTATTGAATAAAATATATCATTTAGTGGTGATATAGAAACTTTGATCATATCTGGATGAGATGAATAGACTACTCCATAGAAAACACAAGTTTGTGGTGATGGATCTTATCTTATGAACATGTGGGGAGCCTTCATCATCTATTTGAGATGATATGATGAGATAAATATATTTTCATTCAGTTAAGATATTGTGGGTGAATTTAGCAAGAACAATAGAGAAGAAAAATGGTGCACATGTGATACAAATTTGGAGGGCACATAATGTTGATTACCAAAGATGGATTTAAATTTTAAAATTGAATTTTCTCTTCTTTATTAAATGAAAAGGGAAATATTATTTTTCCATTCATTCTTCATGTTGAAAATAATATTATAATGTGTTCTATTTGATTTTACCCATTGTATGTAAGAACCCGGTTCATATCATTGAGGTACGTGTTTCTTATTTTCTCCCTTCCTTACGAGTTTTTAAGAAAATAAGGAAAATGGGGAAAAAATCCCAAATTTTGGAACTAGACGTCGTGTACTTTTCCACACGCCGTGTACTTTTGGAAGTGTGGAATTGGTACACGGGGCATGTAGCCATGTCGGTGACGAAGGGTGTAGGAACTGACTACACGCAGTGTAGTGGTCCTTTACATGCCATGTAGTCAGTCAGCAGGCCAAAACAGTAAGGTGGTGGAGAAGCCGCCAGCTGCGCGATAGTACAAGCCATGTACTCGAAAGTACATGTTGTGTACCCATGTCGATGGATGAACAGTGTGGTGGTGCCGCCAAAGGAACTGTTAAATGAAGAAAGTACACACAATGTAATTGGAAGTACATGCCCTGTACATTTTTTTCACATAAAATGTGTAGTAGCTTCCCATGTTCACCGGGAAAGCATGGAACGGGAAGAGAGCTTGGGAGAGGACGGCCGAACCTTTGGAGATCCACCGGGTGTGCGTATGGAATCTGATCCCTCTTCTGTCAATCACATTAGAACCGAACGGGTAAGCCCTTTCTTCTCCTAGCGTGTTGATTATCAATTCTTCTCCTAATAGGAGTTATTTGAGGTTAATAGGTTTTTATTCCTTTTCAGATTAACATCGTAATTGGGCGTTTCTGTAATTGACGTTCGCGTATAGCGCTCGTTGGTGTATAAGGTAGGTGGCTTGATGTTTATTTTCCAATTTTCGTGCATTTTTGTGTGTTTTTGAGATACAAACCCATGTTTGGGGTGTCATGTGGCTAAGGCCATGGATATTTTAATACCTATAATAGTATAGGTAATTAAATGTGATATTAAAATGTTGTTTGGGATCAGTGCTTGGATCCAGGGCCACCCCGGGTGTGCATTCCTCTTTTAGTCGTTTAGCCAGGATACCCTAGGGTGGTCCATGTTTAAAGTATTCATTACTTTTTATTTGAGAGGAATTTTATGTAAGGTGCATGTTTATATGTTGGGCATGTCTCAGTTACTTATGCTTGAGGGCGGTGTTTACTATAGCCTGAGGGCGTGACTATATTAGCCTAAGGGTGTGAACATACTATTCTGCCTGAGGGAAACCTTTGTGACTAAGGGATAGACTTCTGTGCCTGAGGGAAACACTTCGTATGCCTGATGGAGTGATTTTGTTACGCCTAAGGGCAATGCGTGAGGGCAAGATTCTGTATAGCATGATTGTGTGGTTTTAATATATTAGCCTAAGGGCAAGGTTCGGGTTGACCTGAGGGCTTGGTGCCGTTGAGCACTGAATATTACTATATTACATGAATTAAATGAATAATTAAATGGAAATATAACTGTTATGTCAGTTACTTTTCAGTACAGCTTAGTTTATTTAATTTTACTACTGCACACTGTTGTTGCATGTTTACACACAGTTGGGCACCTGCCTTTGGTGGGTGCCTACTGAGATATATTTCTCACGCCCTTTTTGGTACATTCTTTTCAGCCCAAACAGATTACGTTGCTGCAGGTGTAGATAATGGAAAGGGTCATTATATAGGTACTTGATTACTGCTGGGGTGTAGGAGATCATGGGACTGAGCATTGGCTCACAATGCCACAGACTGTTCTATTTTTCTTTTTTGTACTTGTACTTCAGTCGTATTTTATTAATTTTGTAACATTTTCTGAATGCTTTCATAGAATTTTTGGCATGTTTCATCATTATTTATATACTTGTTGGTATTATCTACTATAGTTTTTTATTTCAATTGTGTATGGTTTACTGCTTCTTTTGTTGTTGTATGTTTTATTTGATTCCTTTTCGCTACACTTTGACTAATGAGGTCATAGTTTCCCCATTATCATACTTGGGCCCTTGCTGCTAGTCTGCAACCTCTTGAGTTTGGGGAAATGCGGTTGAGGTCACGTGGCTAACCGGGTTCGGGGCACCCGTTGAGTGGCACCCAGAACCAGGACATTACAAAGTTGTATCAAAGGGGTTATTTTCATTGAATTACTATTTGGAGCTGTAGTCAGGGATAGGATGAATGGTATTTGGTAATAAGCTATGCCTGGTCATAGATAACCTGTGTACATGGAAAATCCAATTTACCTCGTGTTGCAATTTTACTGATTTTACTATTTAATGTTGATTTGTTTTCACCGTTGGGTGACACACTTGAGATTATGTAGTTTATAATTTAATTATGGGTTCTATTTAGTTGAAACCCGATGTGATGAGGGTATTCCATCTCATGTATCATATAGGAAAATGCTAGATATCACATGCCATGCATATTTTCCATTCCATGTAGGTGCTTTATAAATTGCATGTTGTTGTGAAAGTTGTTGTGCTAATAAAGCATGTTGTTGTGATAGTAGCTTGATAAATAACTTCTTATGATATGGTATTTTTGTTTTATCCTGTTTATAGAATGGATGCCATACTTTGGTTTTTGGGGAGTATGGACCCCCATTGACCGAAATTTGGTGGATCATTGACTGTTTATTTGTTACAACAAAGATAAGATGTCAAAATTTGATTCGTGGAGAGTATGCGCCCTCATGGATCGAAATATGACACTTAGGGGTTGGTTTTTAGTATTTTCTGGGTTCCGGGGATGTTTCTGTGGCATACAGTCTGGAAACCCAGTATACACGTCGTGTATTACTTTATACACGTCGCGTATGTTCTTCTGTTCGATTGGAAAAATGAACTTTTTGAGTATACGCCGTGTACCCTGAGTACATTCCGTGTAGTCTCTTCCCGTGTCAGAAACCGTGTTGGCGGCGACACAGGGTAGGGAAAGGATTGGGTAAAACATGCCGTGTAGCTTTTTGTACACACCATGTAGTGTTGACCTAGAGTCCGGCCGTGTATCTATCAACACGGGTCAGTGAACTCGTGTACAGAACACGCCGTTTCATTGATGAACACGCCGTTTCGTGTGACATGGGGACTCAGCAGTGTAACTAAAAACATGGGTCGGTGTCACCTCTCCGAGAACACTCCATGTACCTATGGGACATTCTGTATAGTCTTGTCTGAGGAAAGACTGTGTGGAATTAATTGTGTGGCCGGGAAACGGGGTAGTGTACACGCCGTGTGCGGATGTAACACACTGTGTAGTTGCAAGCCGAGTAGTCGGCCGTGTCACAAATGACACGGGAAGTTCGAAAATAACACCATACACGCCGCGTAAGATATAATTCTTGTCGTATAGTTTTGTTCGACGGTAGCTGTGTGGATTAGCTGTGTAGAAGAACTTGGGTAGGGGAAGGGAAGTCATGTACATGCCGTGTAGTCATTGTACACGCCGTGTAGTCTTTTTTTGAAAATCTCGAAATGCCTTCTTCCTCTTGTTCCCTTGTGGTTCCTTCGCTTTCAGTCATTGATAAATCATAAATCTAAGGCATGCCTTTGACCTTGTAGTGTCATGCCACCTAGACGACCGCATGTTGTTCTCCAGGATAGCGGAAACGAGTATACTCCAGAGATGGTGGGCCATGGGCTACCAGTTGATCCTCCAGTAGAGCCAGATGTGGCGCCCACTGTTATAACGGACACATGCACGAAGGTGCAGTTCTGTGAAGGCTTTATTAGGTTCATGCAGACCATCCAGGGAGCACCGTAGGCTGCCACATTTGTGGCCGAGCTGACGTGTATCTTCCAGCATCAGCATCTGCCTACGTTTTCAAGGGATGGCAGACCACAGGCGGTAGATTCTTGGATAAGATTGATGCATACTATTTTCGAGCATCTTGAGACACCTCCAGGACGGAGGGTCAAGCTCATGACTTATATGTTGTGTGATTCCTCCAACAGGTGGTGGGATGTTACCACCTAGTCAGAGCATCACAGAGACATGGCGGGGGAATATTTGCAGGTAGTCTACTATGACTTATTTTTCCCAGAGACGCTGAGGGCAGATAAGGCTCGAGATTTCATGAATCTGCAGTAGGGATCTATGTCGATAATGGACTATTCAGTTCATTTTACCGAGCTTCAGTGTTTTGCACACGTACTGGTGGGTGATGAGACATTGAGAGTCAGAAATTTTGAGGATGGTCTTCGTTAAGACATCCAAACACTGGAGAATTTTTTCAGGTTGCCTTCAGAAAATGCTATTGTGAACCAGGTGCTAATTACATAGAAGAACCTTCGGGAAGCTAGGGGTGTGATCCAGGGCGGTTCAACACTAGTTACTGGTACTATTTCTACTAGTAATAGGAAGAGACAGATGGATTTCTCTTAGGGTTCCAATACCAGCCATGTAGTTTCTCCAGGTGGCCAAAACATGTGATACCGGTGTGGAAGAGAGGGGCCCAAGAGACTGTAGTGTCCACGTGACACAGTGGAGTGCCGAGATTGCGGCAAGATGGGCCATCTTCAGCGATTTTGTAGGGTGTTTCTACTAGTGGCTAGTGAGAGGGGTTATGTGCAGACTTCCCATGCGGGAGAAGGACAAGTGGCTTCTTACCAGCCGAGGAACCGGAATATGTCAGGGCGTGCAGGAAGAGATGGTGGTTGTGGCCGTGGTAGCCAGACACCAGGATCTCAGAGGCAACAGGGTGGGACAGCACAAGGTATCCAGGTTGTGTCGTAGGGCCATGACACTGGGTAGACATATGTAGTGCAACAGACCCAACAGGAGCAGGATCCCGGACCTTCTACAGTCAGAGGTTCTATTATAGTAGCTTCTGTCTTATCTTCAATACTTTTCGATACGGGTGCTACACACAGTTTCATATCTGTACCCGTTGAGTGCCACCTGGATCCGAGACGTTACAAAGTGGTGGAAAGAGGAAGAGACATATGGATTTCTCTCAGGATGTCCATGCCTGAGTTGCAGGAGCTCAAGAGGCAGTTAGAGGAGTTACAGTCGAAGGGTTTCATCTGACCAAGTACTTATCCTTGGGGTTCTCCGGTCCTTCTTGCGAAGAAGGCAGAGAGTAACCTCAGACTCTATGTGGATTATCGGAAGCTGAACCAGTTGATGGTCAGGAACTGATATCCTTTGTCGATGATAGATGATCTTTTTTATCAGCTTCGAGGAGAATGAGTGTTAGCAAATATTGACTTGAGATCCGGATATCATGAGCTGCGCGTGAGACCATCGTATAGACCGCTTATATCTTTTTAGAGCAGATATTGTCTGTACAAGTACTTGGTTATTCCATTCAGACTCACGAACGCGCCAGCAGTTTTCATGGGTCTAATGAATTGTGTGTTCCATCCGTATCTTCATTCTTATTTAGTAGTATTCGTGGATGACATCTCAGTGTACTCTCACACTCGACACGACCATGCCACCCATCATTAGATCGTATTGAGTACACTAAGAGAGATTCACTTATATGATAATCTCTCAAAGTTCCACTTTTTGATGTACCATATTCACTTCTTGGGTCATATCATCTCAGAGGGAGGAGTTGCAGTAGACCTAGAGAAGGTGAGAGAAGTGGTTTCCTGGGAGCATCCTATGAACGTGCTTGAGATATGATGTTTCTTAGGGCTTTCTGGTTACTATAGACGCTTCATATAATACTTCCCTCACTTAGCAGCACCATTGATGGGTCTGACTAAAAAGGGTGTGAAGTTTGTTTGGTCGAAATCCTATGAGGTGGCCATTCAGGACCTGAAAGGAAGGTTGACATCAACACCAATCGTGATACTCCCAGCATTGGGGAAGTGATATACAGTTTATTATGATGCATCAGGTATTGGGTTGGGAGCAGTGTCAATGCAGGGTGATCGAGTCATTGCGTACGGGTCTCGGTAGTTGAGGCCACATGAGATGAATTACCCGACGCATGATCTCTATTTGGTTGTAGTTGTGCATGTGTTGCGCTATTGGAGACATTATCTATAGGGAGAAAAAAAAAATCACGGACCACAAAATCCTCAAGTATATCAATACTCAACGTGACCTAAATCTGTGGTAGGGGAGGTGGGTCGAGTACCTACAGTACTTCGATTTTGAGCTTTCCTATACACCTGGTAAGGGTAATGTAGTAGATGATGCACTGAGTAGGAAGACTCAGATACAAGAAGTGCATGAGGCCAGTGGTGAGTGGTATCTTATGACCTTGTTCTCTGAGATGCATCTGGAGGTGAACAACAGTCAAGGGTAGTCTTATATTTCATATGTAGTTGTGACTTCTACCCTCCTGGACAAAGTGAGGATGAGACAGCTATCTGATACATAAGTCCCAGTTTTACGGGAGTCGGTGGCAAGTGGGGACCCTTCTCCTGGGTGGACGATAGGAGATGACGAGGTTCTGCATTTCCATGGATGAGTATGGGTTCCAGGGGATATATGCGAGGAGCTGATGGGGGAGTTTCATGCTTCAGATTGGACAGTCCTTCCCAGGGTTACCAAGATGTACCGTGACATGAGATGTTAGTAATGGTGGCTGGGTATGAATAGAGATGTAGCTGGTTTTGTTATGAGATGTTCCACTTGTCAGCAGGTGAAGACAGAGCATCAGAAGCCAGCCAGACTATTACAGCAGTTACTCATTCTAGAGTGGAAATGGGATGATGTCATGATGTATTTCGTGACTGGATTTCTGAGGTCACCTAGATGAAATCCTGCCATGTGGGTTGTTGTGGACAGACTCATGAAGGTAGCTCACTTTTTTCCGATTAAGGAGACCTTCGGTGTTGATGAGATCAGAAGGCTGTATATCTGAGAGATCATACACCTTCATGGGGTCCCTCATTCTATCATTTCAAATAGGGATGCCTGTTTTACGTCTCGTTTCTGGCGGATTTTTCAGAGGGAACTGGGTACATAGGTGCTTCTGAGCACAGCATACCACCCTCAGACAGATGTCTAGTCAGATCATACGATATAGGTGCTAGAGGACATGCTGCGTGCATGAGTCCTAGACATTGGGGGGTCTTGGGAGAATCATATACCCGTAGTCGAGTTTTCCTATAATAATAGTTTTCAGGTGACTATTGAGATGGCACCATACGAGGATTTATATGGTAGGCCATGCCGTTCACCATTGTGCTGGTTAGAGTCAGGTGAGGCAGCATTACTAGGACCATATCTTGTGTTGGAGACTTCTGAGCAAATCCAATTGATTCAGAAGTGGATGGATACCATGCTGTCTCATCAAAAGTCTTATGTTGATCATCGTAGATGACCTTTGTAGTTCGTTGTCGGGGATCAGGTTTTCTTTTATGTTTTGACGAGGCTAGGACACAAGAAGATCAGGAGACATGGTAAACTTTTACCGAGGTATGTGGGGCTATTTGATATTCTTGAGAGAGTTGGGCTGGTTTCCTATTAGTTGTAGTTACCACAGCGGTACCGAGAAATGAACAACTTCTTCCATGTGTCTCAGTTGCACCGCTATCAT
Source organism: Viscum album (assembly GCA_963277665.1). NCBI lineage: Eukaryota > Viridiplantae > Streptophyta > Magnoliopsida > Santalales > Viscaceae > Viscum > Viscum album. The sequence continues at coordinate 1,885,378,847 of OY728136.1, forward strand.
TCAGACTCATCTGACGTCTTTCAGCCCGAGGAAGTTGAGCTGGAGAGAGATGCTTCCTTTGAGGACAATCTGATTCGTATCGTTGATAGGAGAAAAAAGGTTCTCCGAGGCCGGTCAGTTCCTCTCATACTGGTGGTATGGCAGCATGGCCGACTGCTGGACGAAACCTGGGAGCGGGAGACCGACATACGTGCTCAGTGGCCAGAGCTGTTCTGAGCTATATCTTCGCCACCATTGGAAGGCAAATTCAAGGACAAATTTCTTTAAGGGGGGAAGTTTGTAAGAACTCGGTTCTTATCTTTGAGGTATGGGTTTCTTCTTTTCTCCCTTCCTTAAGTGTTTTTAAGAAAATTTAGAAAATGGGGGAAAATCTAAAATTTTGGAACAACACGCCATGTCCTTTTCCACACACCATGTACTTTTTGCCGTGTGGAATGGGTATACGGGGCGTGTAGCCATGTCGGTGATGAAGGGTGTATGAACCAAATACATTCCGTGTAGTGGTCCTTTACACGCCATGTAGTCAGTTGGCAGGCCAAAACAGTAAGGTGGTGGAGCAGCTGCCAGCTGGGCGATAGTACACGCTGTGTACTCGGGAGTACATGTCGTGTAACCATGTCGACGGATTAAAAGTGTGGCGGTGCCGCCAAAGGAACAGTTAAATGAAGGAAGTACAAGCCGTGTACTTGGAAGTACATGCCATGTACATTGTTTTTTTCTCTTAAAATGGGAAGTAGCTTCCTCTGTTCACAGGGAAAGCATAGAATGCGAAGAGAGCTCGGGAGAGGATTACCGAACATTCGGAGATCCACCGGGCGCATGTCTGGAATCTGATCCCGCTTCTATTGATCACATTGTAACCGCACGGGTAAGCCCTCTCTTCTCCTACCGTGTTTCTTACCAATTCTTCTCCAAACGGGAGTTATTTTAGGTTAACAGTTTTTTATTCCTTCTCAGATCTACATCGTAATAGAGCATTTCTAGAATCAACGTTCGTGTATAGCATTCGTTGCCGTATAAGGTAGGAGGATTGGAATTTATTTTCCAACTGTCGTGCATTTTTGTATGTTTATGAGATACGAACCCTTGTTTGGGGTGTCGGGTGGCTGAGTCCGTGGCTATTTTATTACATAGAATTGTATAGGTAATTAAATGTGATATTAAAATGATGTTTGGGATCAGTGCATGGATCCAGGACCACCCCGGTGGTGAATTCCTCTGTTTATCCATTTGAACAGGATACCCGAGGGTATGCCATGTTTAAAATATGCATTACATTTTCCTTGAGAGGAATTGTATGTATAGTGCATGTTTATATTTTGGGCATGGCCCGGTTACTTATGCTGGAAGGCGGTGTTTACTATAGCCTAAGGGCGTGACTATATTAGCCTGAGGGCGTGAACATACAATTTCTCCTGAGGGATACCTTTCGTGCCTGAGGGCTTTACTTCTATACCTGAGGGAGACATTTCATATTCCTAAGGGTGAGATTTTGTTAGGCCTGAGGGAAATGCATGAGGGTGAGATTCTGTATATCCTAAGGGCGTGGTTTTAGTATATTAGCCTGAGGGAAAGGTTCTAGATGGCTTGAGGGCTTGGTGCTATTGAGCACAGAATGATACTATATTAAATGGATTAAATGAATAATTAAATGGAAATATAACTGTTAAGTAAGTTACTTTTGAGTACTGCTTCGTTTATTTCATTTAACTACTACACACTGTTGTTTTATGTTTAGACAGAGTTGGGCATGGGCCTTTGGTGGGTGCCTACTATGATATTTTTCTGACACGCTGTTTGGGCCATGCTTTTTGACCCAAACTGATTACATTGCTGCAGGTGTAGATAAGGGAAGGGTCCTTATACAGGTACTTGATTGCTGCTGGTGTGTAGAAGAGCATGGGGCCGAGCATTGGCTAACGATGCCACAGACTGTTCTGTTTTTCTTTTCTGTACTTGTACTTCAGTCATATTGTATTGATTGTGTAACATGTTCAGGATGCTTTCATATAATTTGAGGCATGTTGCTTCATTATTTATATACTGGTTGGTATTATCTACTGTAGTTGTTTATTTCAGCTATGTATGGTTTACTGCTTACGCTGTTGTTGTATATTTTATTTGATTCCGCTGCGCTACACATTAACAAATGAGGGCATTGTTTCCCCACTATCAGACCTGGGCCCTCGCTTCTAGTCGGTAGCCTCTGGATATTGGTGAAATGTGCTTGAGGTCATGTGGCGAACTGGGGTTGGGGCACCCGTTGAGTGGCATCCGGAACCGGGACGTTACATTGTATAATATGTACTACATATATGATAGTAAGGGAGAGTGAAACTAGTAAAAACCCTTATGTCATGTCTATTCTCTCCCCCTCTATTTTACTTTAATGAATATTTCCTTTCAAATCCAATGTTACACCTTGAAATTTAGTAACATATTTATTTAAATCAATATTTTTTTGATAGATATCTCAAAAAATACATAAATGAAAACTAAGATACATTAAATTAAAAATAATAATTATTGCATATAATTATAAAAAAAATAATTTGAATAAAAGGGTTTGGATAATAGTAGAATGATTAGAAAATAAATTCTTCTTATCAAATTAATTTAATTCACAAAATATATCTAAATTAAATAATAAAAAGATTTTATGATTTAAATATATTTTCATATTTTTTTGTCAAGAAACTCTTTAAATTTTTATTAAATAATAAGAAAATATATATTACATGAATAATATACTAACAATAAAATAATTATTAATTTATACTAAATAGTAATAATGAATAGTTATCATTTTAAAAAATATGTTTTCTAATATGAAAAATTTTCTACTATATTTTGGAATTTTATGGATATATTGAATTCTAAAATTTAGTAAATAAATGTTTAAAAATTGAATATTATTATTGGTTTAATATTAATAATATAAAAATTAGAAGAGATTTTCGATTTCTCTAAAATAAATTATTTTTCAATGGAAAATGAACATTATTGTTTTAGAATATACTATTTATTTTATAAAGACACATTTATATAATCATAACCTCAAACATATGAAACATGTTTTTCCCAATATATGTATTATAAGTATTTTCATATATATAAATTTTCAATAGAAATTATTTATTTTTATTTCAAAAAAAAGTAAATTCTTATAAAAGGAATTAATTAATTTATACAATAGTATACTAAAAAAATTAATTTTTAAAACTTTTTTAAATTGAATAAAATGAAATGAATATAAAATTTACAAAAAATGGGTTAAAATTATTTATTATGGACTAATATATATTTCATTATAAATATAATGTTACATTGGTTAAAAAATAGTTACTATAATAAAATATTGATGGGATAAAGATATAATTCAATGTGGAAAGGGAATAAAACATGATTAAAACAAGATCCTAATTATGTAGTTTTTATGTGGATTTTTTTAATAACTTATTCTCTCCATTATATTTCAATTTGTTACCTACATACCATAAGGGTGACTTCCAATTTTTGAATCATTATTGGTATTAAATAAAATTTTTCCTTTTTCATCTAGAAATGTGGAAATATTATCTTCATCTCACCTCTAAATTTTAGATTCAAAGCAACCCAATCATATTCTAAACTCTTTCAGAATAATTAATAGGGTTTTTATTCACAAAATACCATCCATCAAAGGTTTAATTATTTTATGTAATGATATGATAGATGTATTATGGTATGCATTACTAAGTGCTCCTGTATCTTTTATATTTCAATATATTCTTTTATTCGTCCACATATTTCATTAAAAAACATAATAATAATTACATCAGTATAATAATTACACTTTTCTGTTATTATAATAATTATATAATAATATTCCACCATCAACATTTCCGATAAGATAAAAGAAAAATGGAATCATGTTTTGTATAGACTACCACCTCTAATACGTAAGATGTTTTGTTTTTCATCACCACCATGAATTAATAGTCCCAATAAAATATTGAGAAAATAATTATTATATTGAAAAATTATTCTATATACATATTTATAATATACAATAATCTATCACCCATTATATATAAAATGAAATCATCTTCCATTTGTATTTTCCGAATATAGCATCCATGGAATGGTCAATTTCAATTCTACATTTCATCACTGACCAACATGGCTGCTAATGAGAATGATTTTTATTTGATAATATTTTGATTATGATTTGAATAATGTTCTGGTAAAAAAATTGAATAAACTATGAAAGATATAAATGATAAACAACAGTTAAAAATTCACAATCTAGAACAACTGAACTATATATAAAAACAATTTTTTAATAATATAGAATATTATCAAATGCAATACGTATCCTTATATTTCCATAAATTTTTTATTTATCACAATAATAAAAAAAATAAGATCATTTTGAATATGTTATAAATGTAATACAGATAAACGAAAACATAATCATCAATTAATATAATCACGTTGATGTTTTGTCATTTTTAAAAAACATATTGATAAATGTTAAAATATTTTGTCATGGTTGACTATACTAATAAAATTTACTGTAATATATGATATACAAAATTAAATAATTTTTTTTGGAATTTTTTCATTATTATTAAACATATTAATTAATAAAACACATTTATAACCATGAATCTATAATAAGACAATTTCCAACAATTTCATTTTCATGGATAAAGTCTAAAACACACAAAAAATGAATTAAAAAATATTTTGTTATGAAAAATTTCATCACTAAAATAAAATTTATAGATATGGTAAATATAATATTTGTTATATAAAAGAAGAACATCACCACTAATATGAAACTAGTTCAAAATGATCATTGTTACTCACAACCGATATTGAAAATATAAAATATCAAGATAATATCGATACAGATAATAGTAATAAATTATTTTTGTAAAATGTTATGTATATATTGAGTCTTAATATATGGGTTATTGTTACATTTATATTTTTTATATCGTATGTTATCATGGATTCAAAAATTGAGAAATAAGGTAAGTATTTCTTTGTCTATTTTTTAAATCCATTGGAAATGTTTGATTTTTTTGTAAATTTTTTTCTTTTTTTCTTGTGAATTGAAATACCAATTGCAAAAAAATTTGAAAAAATCATCATTTTAATGGTTATATATCCCTTATTTGATTATCTTTCTATCCATAACCATTTATTATCTTGTAACCAGCTACGTAAAAGATTGAAAAACTAAATTTATCATTCAACCGGTCATTGTATTCATTACATGAATGTAGTATTAAACTTATATTTGATCCTACCATTACCCTATTTAATATAGCATTTAATGTTTTCCTCAGGGTGATTTAAAACTCATCAATAAAGACCAATTATTTGATAAAATGTTTCATAATATAAATGTCTAACATTGTTATGAATAACTCACATTCCTACTAATTATTACATTCTTCAACGTATATATTTTTTATCTTATCATCTTTTTCCACTATTTTGGGAAAACTAATATGTATATTTTACTAAAGTTGTAATATTTTTATTTAAAACTTTTCAAGATTAATATATAATACTATTTTTATTATTTATGATTTCATCCAATGTTATTCCCAAATATTTATACATTTTGGTTTTTACAATCATTAAAAATAAAATGGGTATTGTTCCACTACAAATTTTATTGATAACATTTGTGTATTTTCATGTATAATGTATATTAACCTCTTAAAATTAACTATTTTATATTATTATATTTACCATCAAAAAAGTATTTTGAAATCCATTTACAAATCATCAATTATAATCATTTAAATTTTTTTTGTGAAACCTTTGTTATTTTAAATTTTATTTTTCCTCCAGGTATTATCTTTCACAATGTTATTTTTTGTTCATCCTCTTAATTTTATGATTCCTTCTAGAAAATAATATTTTTATATCCTATGATATTTTATATTAATTTTATGTGATTCTTTCAACATTTTATGAAACATATTCGTTTTTATTTGGTAACTTATGATATGATTGTGATTTCTTTTAAGGGGTAGTCATATATAAGGATAATTAGGTTTTGGGGTCCCATATTTTCCTATAATGGTTAAATATTATGTCTCATGATATCAAAAGGTTATATAGGAGTAATTACCCCAGTACCAAGGGTACACTAGAGGATTATCCCAATCCTAAGAAGGTACATTGGCGGTATGTCCAATAATACTATATAAATAATTCTGTAGAGGGTAGCCTTGAAATTGGTTTCTATGATTAATTTTGTGAAATATATTATTTTGTAATCTTATTCATATGATTATTATTCTTGACACATGATTAATGTATCATGATTGCATACAAATTTTTTCCTGGTAAATGTTTCTTCATTTGAGATTATATTTCCTCATCTCAGTACCCAAAGCGAACACTTATTTTTCCATGTTCTATTTAATAATAAATTTCTATCATTATTTTCTTCATATTCATATTTTATAACCATTGATGTCATATTCTATATGTTTACCATTATCGATCATTTGAGCTCATCCCCTTCTAATGATTTTCTTTTCAATGGTTATGATGCTATAAATAACATATGAGATATATAGATATGATTAATGTAATTTTATTATTATGAAATTATTTTATATTAAAATTATCATGTATATGACCACATAGACACTAGAAAATTTAGCCCTTAAATAGTGTGATTTCAGGTGCGGTGAATTATATAAATCATGTGATTAATGTAAAAATTTTTCATCTTTCACTTGGGAAATAATAGTTGGTTTTAGAGTGAGGTTTATTTATTTTTGAGAATATTTGAAATATCATCATAAATATCCTAGTGTAAATTCTAAATATTGGATAAGTTTTAGGTATTTTAGAGAAATAGAGATTACATGATACTCTTAGATTTTACATTCCTTGCTATAAATTATAACTATATGTGTGCTCTGACAATGATGTACATAGGCTTAATAACATGGAAAATGGACTATTGGATATTAACTAAGTCATAACTTATTTCATGAAAATTATCAATAACATCACTCTTAGTTTGGTACTCTTATGAGATATTCTTTTCATAATCTACATTCTCATTATGAACAACTATAGATTATTTAAATAGTTAACTAGTTAAGATAGTGAACTATTTTACATGATAAAAATGGATAACAAAGATTAAAAATTGATTTTATTATATTTTATAATATACATAACTTAATTTTTATTTATTTTAGTATCACTGTTTTCTTTTAATGCATTCTATAATTTTCCATTTCACTATTTCATTATTTAATTAATGGATGGAAATTAATGTAACTGATTTAAAACTATGTTTAATGGACCATGTAGATAATTCCACATAATAAACATAATGAAATTTAATATTAATTTTAGGGCTTTATTATTATTCTATACTACTATATGAATAATTATTCAAACCATGTAGATCGGAAAACTACATCCACGATGGAGTAACATTATGTTAAGTTTTTCCTGCATCAATGGCCACTAATTTTTAATTGGTATATTTAATCCAATAATCATTGAGTAGTGAATCAATATTGATGGAATGATATTTTACATTCTACAGATATCAGATCACGATGGTTTTTTTAGAAACATATCATTTGGAAGGTGATGTGGACTAATGGTGCACCTTATTCATGAACATGAGACCAAAGGAGAAAAATTGGTTTATGAAGTTAGAAGTGTTTAAGGAGAAAGTATTGAGTAAATATTTTCCCTAAACTATTTATAAACAATTGAAATAAAATTACTTAAGATAATGAAAATTGAAGATTAATCCATTACTACCTCTAAAGAAAACAATAAAATACAAACAAGGTATGCATCTGGTTTTATCATTGATCATTAAAGTAAGGTCAATAATTTATTTTGTTGTTTAACGTTTAGTATATAATAATCCATAGATCTAGAAGAATTTAAAATATTTTAATGTATTGATTAATGTGAACTTAAGGTGGATATGAAAGTTGGATAATCTCATTATTCTCATGGTTTTGAATATTAGAAGGTAAAATTGATTTCCGTTGAAATTAATTTTATAAAAATAAAGGAGTGTATAAGATTCAAATTTTTATATATAAAAAATTTTTGAATAAGAAATGAGGTAACTATATCTAATGGAAATATATGTACTTCATGTGTCGAAGATAATTTCTTTTAAAACATGAATACTAAAGACAGATGTGGAGATCAACTAATGAAATTGATGGAATGAATGGCTATCTAAATTCTAATTCCATAGTATAATTCCCTAATTATATGGAGTATGGTAATTACACCATCATGTGCACTGAAACCGGGGGTAGTGGTAACAATCAATGTCAATATCCACCAAATCGAAGTGTAAAGTGAGAATAATATAAAGTCTCCATGACTGATGTAGGTTGGGATGACAAGGTGGATCTTGGTAATTAATTAATACCTATAGAATAATTTAGATTGGATTATTTCTTATTGTATTACGATTACAGATACTCTACTATGTCTATGAATATTTTAAAAATCATCAATATAACACTTCAATGATACAAAGATATCATGAAAAAAATATCCCTTATTATAATATAACTATTAGTTGTTAATATAAAATGAATTATGAATGCCTTATTATCCCTTTGTTAGAGGAATTATATTTTCTTTTGGAAATGTATTTACCTATCCTCCTAAGGAAACCCTAAAAATAAATAAAATAGAAAAATAACATTTTATATTTCATATCATCCTTTGATCGTCCATCAAAGAAAATAATGTCAATAATCTGTCTTATAATATTAATTTTATTATAGGATTTTTTATATAAAATAATGAAGTAATTTGGGTTCAAATTAATTGGGCAAAATTTATTTTTGATAAAAAAAAATTTGGTGGAAAATTATATATTTCTAATGTTATTTATATCACTCTGGAAATTATTTCATTAGATGAATCTAAGTCATAGATACACTCAATTAGTTTAACTATTAATTGATAATAAGAATAGTGAAGACCCAATTTATTTATGGTGGAAAAATGTAACCCCCTGATTTGTTTAATATATTTATTTAAATAAATATTTTGACAATATCTATCTCCAAATGAAACTGTGATCATAATTGAGAGGCATGCTAAATTTAAATAATAATACAGTTTATTTAAATATAAAAGTTAAATCCATATTATTATCTTAGTGAGTATGAGTATGAGTAACTACTTTTTAAAAAATAGTTATAATGGAAATAAATGTTTCATTTAAAAATTATTAAATACAATTTGTGTAGCAAAATCGAATATGAAAATAACTATATGTTTAAAAATGTATTTTCCCAAAATAGTTGTTTTATTTATAGAATGAATTTATATTTTGAGTAATTATTAATAAAATTCATTGAATATATGAATAATATATTACTAATAAATTAATTTTTTTTTTAAATTAACTATTAATTGAGGTCATTTTAAAAATATATTTTCAAATTTGAACAATTATCGACAATATTTCCATTTTTTTAAATAACGAATTCTAAGATTTTATATATTCAAATGAATGAAATTAAAAATAAATGGGTATTAAGAATATAAATATTAGAATAAAGTTATTTTTATTTTGTTTAAAAAATAAGAAATTATTTCTTTGAATATTGTAAAATACAATTTTTAAAATAAAATGGCTTTTATTGAAAGCAATAGATATAAGTATTACAATAAAATCATATGAATCATCTTTTCATGATGAAATATAGGTGATATAAATAATTTTAAACATTATTTATTTAAATATTTCCATTCTAATCATATATAGGTTATTTCAGAACATAAGTACTATAATATCACCAAATGTTTTAAATAAATTAAATATTATATTTTTTTTGAAAAAATAATAATTTTGAATTGTTTTAGGTAATAAGAAATGAAATTATTTTTAAATAAATAATATATGGTCAAAAATTATTTAATTAGGGTAAAATATTTTTTGGCATACATATAAATTCACATTAGGAAAAATCATGTTACTGTGGAAAAATGTTAAATAACATAATTACTTTATCATTGACTAAAGGTATATAAACATCATAAAAATAAGATTTAAATGATTGTTTAGATTCTTATAATATTTAAATATTATTTTTTATTTATTTATTAATTATAGGTCCACATAACATGATAGTGACTTCCCTAATTTAAACTTTTTATGGTTTTTACAAAAAATGTCATTCCTTTTCACTTGTAAATGGGGTACTCTTCTTATCATTTACCGTAAAACCCCCTTAATATAATCGTAGAATATACCAAAAATAGTAATCAAAACACCTTGTAAATTTAATTAGGTTTATTATTCCCAAAAATCCATCCCACAATGCTATATTACTTTTTATATGGGATATAATTAAGTTGTAAGGTAAACATTTCTAACCACTTCTCCCTCTTTTATATTTATTTATAAAAAAATTATTCTGAAAATTTCATTTCACACTTTTATAATTATAAAATTAGTATAACTATTATATTATTTTTTAATTATTATTTTTGTATAATAAGTATCCACCCTCTTCATTTCCATTATGAAAAAAATGTGAATCATCTGTTGTAAGGACTATCAACTCTGCAACTTAATGTTTTTTGTTTTCCTTAAAACCCATACAAGGTTGCAACTAATAGAGAATTTAATATATAATATTTATATTTAAGACATGTTTTTCACTCAAAAATAGTAATCCATAATACTCATTTTCTCAATTATATTGATATTTATATCATTGACCTTCTGTAGGTGTGGACTACTGCCTCTATAGAATAATCTATTACCATTTCTCATTTAATCTAGATCATATATAAAAGACCATTATAATTAGTTTAAATAATTAATATTATTTTAATTATGTGAATAAGGATATGGTATTACAAATTGGATAAGCTATTAATGATATTAATGACAAATAGTATTTATAAATTTATCATTCTTAAACACAAGAACAAAGCTGGGAGAAAAAATAAGTCTTATAAAATAATAATTCAATATAAATTAAATATTTATATAAAACCTATAAATTATGATATATATCCCTAATATTTACTGAATAATATAATCATTATTTTTTAATAATTATATTATGACTAAACTCCCACATAATTCGGGCATGGTCATGGATTTGTAAGTTTAACCGAGCTCTTGAACAATGATATAAATTTATATTATGGATTACTAGGTGAATTTTATTTGTTATAAAATGGGAAATGAATAAGTAAATAAAGTGTTTGTTTTTCTATAATTGTAAAATTATTATCAAACTCATTAATTAAAAACATAATTTTTTTACATCAATAATCACTAATACATGCTTGTTATCAATATTGATTTCAATGATAATGGCTAAAACACTGATGAAATGAAATTTTAAAAAATAAATTGTTATAAATCAAAATTTATTTAAACCTTAATGACATGTGATTTTTGGTATTTGAGATGCTAATGTATGATAAAGTTATCATTTTGAATCTATTTCAAATCAACCCAGGTTACACACACCATATATTGAAAATAAATAAAAACTAACAAATAAAACTCCAGATAATAATTTTCATTAAATTTCATAAAAATATTAGTATATTTATATTGATATTAAATAGGATATTGATATATTTATGTTTTATATATATGATAATATAGTGATTCAACTATGTAGTGAATCATTCTAAGGGTTTCTTAGGCTCATTTTCATCTCTATGGGACTTATTCTATAATGAATGTCATAAAATTCACTATATAGTGTATTAAAATAAAAATTTCATTATCTTAAGAAAATATATCACATTTAATGACATTTTAATTATCATTAAATGATCTTCCTCTCAATAACTTTTTATTCTTCCACTACCAACTTATTAAGAGTTTCAACGACTCAATTTTCAATTTACATTATCACATCACTTCTTACATGAATATAATATTCATTTTTTAATTGATCCAACCAATATAATATATTTTATATTATATTCATTTTCTATCTGGGTAAATTTATTGTCATCGTAAATAAAAATTATTTTATTTTTTATTCTAAAATTTAATTTTAACGTTTGTAATAATAACTCCCATTCATATCAATTATTTATTTCGTTTGTCTCCATATTTTATATCCCATTAATGTCATAAAAAAATTTAGTAATATAAAATTTGATTATTTTCTATAATTCTCATAATTCAATTTAACCCTTAACAAAATTAATATTTAATAATTTATTTATGGTGTTGGATTTCAAAATAACTAATTTCAAAATATTGAAAATTGGTTTTTTCCATTATTTCATAATCAAATATTTTTTATTCCACTCCACATTTTTTAAAACCATTATGAATTTTATAGGACCATTTATTTTCTATAATTAGAATTATATTTTTATACTTCTACTCATTTTCATTTTAGAAATGTTTTTAATGTAATTTAATGTTCTTCTTTTAAAACAATGTTTAAGTACATATTTTGAGAAATATTTTGTATTTAACTCAATTTTTTCCCTGAAATTATTCATCATCAAAGCAATGTTTTGATCAATTTAAAATTTTCATGTTTCCTTTTAATAAATTTTGTTTTTTATCCAATCGTACATTATGTTTTTTTCTTGTGATGTTGTTTGGAAGGTTTATATACACAGTTCATTTTTCATAAATTTATATAGATATTATTTTGATTAATATTATTTGTAACAAATATGTATGGAATATTATATGGGGAGTCATATATCACACTCAAAATAATTCATTTGTATTTGTGTCTCTTAGTCTTAGAATGGTACATAGGAGGATTTAACTAAAGATAAATGGTGAACATAAGGATTTTTCACATGTTAATGGGGGTAAAAAAGTGATATTATCCAAATCTGATGGGTAGACTGTAAGATTATTGGATGCCCAAGATGGTACATTGAAATTTAACCCATTCCTATTATGTGTTTAATTTCATGATATGTAACCATGAAATATTATTTACATGTTTATGTTTATGACACACTGTTATATCATAATTTTGTTCCTATGATTGTGATCGTTGACTCATATTTAATGTCTCTTGATTCCACACACTTTTTATATAGTATATTTTTCTTAATGTGAAATTATATGTCCGACTATCATGATATTATGAAATTCTAAATATTCCATGTTACACTTAATAATAAATTTTTCTTACCTCATTTTTTATCATATGACTATGATTTAACCATTAATAATAGTTCATATTTTTTACCTTACTGATTATTTGATCTCTCATATTTCTTATTTTTTCCATTCCATGAGTTATGTAGTTATTATTAATTATCTGGAATGATTAGAATTGATTCTATAAAAGTTAAATATTACAGAGATGATTTTATATTAAGATGTTTATGTGTATAATATCCAAGACAATAAAACATAATTTCCATAGGTTGTGAGAATTTGTTATATGTATTATTTATATTATGAAATTATTTTATTCTTTATTTTGGGTTTATCTTGTACCACATTATCAAATAATACTAATTAATGATTGGATAAATGTTTTTTTGGAGATTAATCCACTGTAATATCTGATTCATTCACCTTCCAATAGTGGGACACTCTATTTTGAGATAATCAAAATTAATTTATATGGAAAATATTTTTTCTAGAATTAGATATGAACTAATGAAAATAAAAATCTATAGTTTTTATATTTATGTTAAATAATCATGATTTCCATGTAGAATTAGAGGTTAGTAATAAACATGTTGGATCGTTATTTATTCCATATTAATACAAGATAGATTACAAAAGTATATACTTCATAAATCATTAAAGGAATAAAATTTATTTAATAACATGAACATGGTTTTGCAAAATGTATATCCTTATAGGTCAATGAAGTTACAATATCAATGATTTTTAAATTTTCCAATGTGCTTTGGAAAATACTATTGTAAAAAATTATCGATTTATTACAATATTGTGGTTGTGAATGAGGTTATAGGATAGAGTTGAAATCTATCTAAAAATTTAATGGAATAGTTTATATGTGATGATGAATTAATAGTCTTCTGTAGATTTAAATAATATATATTTTTTGGTACAAAATTTTATCACATAGATAAATTTTCGATTGATGAGGGTTATTACTATAAAAAGTTTCACCTATAGATCCTCAGCATTTTAAAATGATGGTTTTGTATGTATATAAAATTTTTAGATATAAGAAAATGGATTTTCCACGAGAGTATAATATAGAAAAAAAATTTAATATTAATAGAGGCTGGTTTATTTGTGATGGTGGAATAGAAATAGTGCGTGATTGGTTGTAAAAATATTAACTTTACACTCAAATTTTGTTTATTTTATAGATATTGAATATTTATTTTTGGTATAACATTCTAGGGGTACTGATTATGAAGTGTTGGGATGCAATAAGTAATGAATGTTAAAATTAATATAATAAATGGATGTAACTTTAGAATAAAACTAATGCTGAGTATTAATGTACTTTGTCGATCATAATGTTACAATGAGTAGGTGAATGAGTCAATATAGACTAGTTTTACCAAATTCAATCATGTATAAAATTTCAATAATTTTTTTTATCAACCATCTACATAAATTAGGATGATCTAATCTTGCCTGTTCATAAACACATTCATAGAAAATTCATGAAAAAAAGTAATTAGGGCCTACAATATAGAATTTTGAAAAGGATATATTAAAATGTATATATCTATTATTTATCTATTTAAGTTTAGCTTGATACATTTCTTTTAACTCTATAATAAAAAATTTATTTTATTAGTGGACAATGTATCATATTTAATCAATATTTGTTGTAGATGGGGAATGTATCGTCGTTAAAAACAAATATACTCCCTAATTGATTATTGTTACTCATTCGATTATTTATTTTTGAATCCATCATTTTTATGATTATATCGGATCAAAATAGTTTTTGATACTTCACTAACTCATATGGGTATTATTAGCTGTATCCATTGGAATTTATCTATTTCAAAATTTAATATAACTTTCCAAAATTGAATTCCTTCACCTAATAGTTAATATACATTATCAACATTAAGAAATTTGGTTTCAAATCTAATTATAAAAAGAATAAATTCTTGTGTTAGAGTATGTAAACATTCACTGTATTCTTTTAATATAATTCTTATGAATATAATATACATATAATTAAGTTTTAAAAATATTTATATACATACAAATTCGATCATATCTTTATTTAAATCTCATTCCAAACCATTATATAAATATATATTGTATATGTAATAAATCTAACATCCGTAATTGACATAAGGTACCCTCCAAACCTATAGTTTAGACTCACGCAATCCCCAACATCAAATGATCATCCATATAATTCAATATAAACTCACTTATTTTACACAATTATGCTATAAAACGATGGGTTAACATAACAATATTGTTTCATTATCCATCTCATCATAATCTCCTTCTAAAATAGTTATCCCCATTTTATTGCAATCACTGAGTGTTTAATACATTGTGAAACAAAGAAGAATGGGATTAAGGAATTCCTTATGTCAAATCTAAAATGTTTAAATTTATGAGCCTTAATGAATTATAAATTCTAAAAAAATTTATTTTACCTTCAATTATATTCTTCCAACTCATCCAAAAATGATTATGCACTATATAATATTCATATATTGTAAATATTTGTTATAGAGTAACATTTTCATTAGAGGATGGGTTATCATTTTAAATCATATAATACATCAAAACATCATTAAGTTTTAGCGAAGTTCTCAAACTCACCAAGATATATATTTATCTAATATGTTTATAATTTATCTTACTTTTCATTGAATCACATTAACACTGTGTTCGAAAGAATCCTATATTTTTTCTTTTTTTTGGAATAAAAAATTATCATATCCTGTAGATTCATAATATCATCCAATGATAAGTTATTTTTTTGAAATCTAGACATTAATTTGTTTGAAAATAATATAAATCTAATTATAGAAAATATTATTATTTTTATTTAATATCTTCCTTTATATTCTTAAAATATTTATAACATATTGAAATAAAATATAAAAGTCATCATCGTAATTTGTCATGTTCCAAAATCTACCCTTCATATTTTTTGTTAATAATTAGTACAAAATAATTTCATTGATCTTAAATGTATTCTTCATTTTTTTATTTCATACATATGGACATTAAATTCAATGATTCATGAATAATGGAATTTTATACTCATCTAATGCTTCCTTCCTGACATGAAATTTCATCTACTCCCACCCATTAATAACAAAATCATATTCTACATATAAAAAGATAGCATCATTTTTAATCGATAAATGATACATAAATTAAGAAGAAATTTCAAGGCTAGACCCCAAGAAGAATATCAAAAGCAGGCAAAGAGATCCTCATTAAAGTAGTCATACAATATATCCCCAGCTATTTTATGTCCATTTTAAGCTCCCGACGACCATCATCATCTAGATCCATACACGTACTGCCAAATTCTTGACAGGGAAAGTGATGGAAGGAATAGACCCCACTGGATGGCCTGGGAGATACTTTGCATACCCAAGTCGGAGGGAGGGATGGGATTCCAGAATATTCTTCTCTTCAATGACGCACAGTTAGCCAAGAATATATTATGCCTTATAAACTGTCCATCATCTCTCTATGCGCAAGTACTTCTAGCTAAGTAATTTCCCCACATTGACCTCTATGTTTCCACTCTTGGCCCTCATCCTAGCTTCCTTTAGGGAAGCATTTGGGGGGCCCGAATGCTCCTGGGAAAAGGACTGGGCTGGAGGATAGGGGATGGCACATCTGGCAACATGTGGACCGATCCATGGATGATCAATACAGAAGGTATGAATTCAACATCCCACACCCAACCAGGCTTTGAAGATTCCACTTTCAAATGCCTCCTTTCCGACCAAGGGACAAGGTGGTGTTTGGATAAAATTCATGAAAGGTTTAATGAAAGAGACCAAAGAATTTTCCTAAGCATCCCTTGGGTCCCATACGCAGGCCCCGACCACTCTTCTGGAGTAATGACATGTCGGGTGACTACATGGTGAGATAAAGATACAGACTTTATCTAGGAAACTTCCCAATCGGCCGGAATGAGGGACCATAAAAATCGCTTTGGAAGCTCAACATCTGCCCAAAAATACACCTCTTTTAGTGGCAGGTGTGCACGAGAACCCCCTCTACCATGATCCTTCTTGTTTACCGACATATGTCTAGTGCTATTTTCTTCCCTTTCTTCCAGAATATCCCAGAAACCTTTTTTCACTCCATCATTAACTACCTAGGAGCTATGGAAATTTGGAATAAATGGGGCTCGGCTCCAGATGCATCACTGGACTTGGCCACTAACCTCCCTTCTCTCCTAATGCACTGGTGCTCCTTTCTGACATTGACTATTGCAGTTTCACTCTGCACCCTAGCCTGGATCTTCTAGGTCTGGCATAACGATGCTGTTCTCCAATACATACATAGACCTCCCAAATTCCAGATGGAACAGGCCACTTCATGGATTGAGGGTTGGAAGAACCACAATGGACATCATATTCTAGATGTTCCCCCTCCTGTCCCTCTCATTGGAACCCCCCAACTGAAGTTATTCTTAAGATCAACGTGGACACGTCTCTCCCCAATGATGGACTTGTCTCCCTTGGTCTCCGGGCCTGAAATCATCTGCGGTAAATAATTGCTATAAAATCTAAATCAGAACATGACGTTTGTAAACCTTCTGTAGCTGAGGCTAATGCCAACATGGCTGGTATGATGCTAGCTTCGGAATGTGGATGGGTTGATATTACCATTGAGTCTAACTACCTCACCCTGATCGATGTCATTCACCACAATGACGGCAGACTCTAGTCATTTGGCCTCATCATCAAGAGAATTCTCTCGCTCTGCCAATGATTTTCATTCTGAACCGTCTCCTTTACCAAAAGGGAAGGAAACAATGCGGCCTATCAGCTGGTGGCATGAGGCCCCTTCGATGCCAACCAGATCTAGCTAGACAATTTCCCTTTGTGGTTTTGCATATGTACGTCTTCTGATATTAATCAATAATGATATCTATCTTTTCTATAAAAACACAGTGTAGAAGAAAATAAATATATGAGTATTGATATAAAAATCAACAGGTAAATAATCCAACATGTTATACGAAATAAAAAAAAATCATTTATAGGATATTCAGATGAAATTCAATTAATGACATTCACTCATCACACAAAAATGGATAAAGACATTCAAACTGACTATGTTTTTTTTCCTTTAATGTCAGAATTATCAAATTATTAAAAAAACAATACTTATATTTATTTAAATTGTTGATATTTTCACAAAAGGATAAGATAATGTGACCACATTACCACTTTATTAAGATATTCCATCTTTTAGAATGTTCAACATCCACGATTAAAACACCAATATTACATTAATAAATACATCAACTATATTTATTAAAATAATTACAACTATTTAAAACATATAATAATTTTATTGAATTAAATGTCTCTAAATTTATTTAAATTTAATAATTATATTTATTTTTATATGAGGAAATTGTTCAATCTCAACTACTGACCAAAGGGGTTAACACTATTAATAATCATCATCATGGTTAAAATACATTCTTAGAGAGGTTTCATGATACCAATAAAATAATTACCTAATGAATATATCAATTTTATATGATGATTTCAGAAGTTTTTTGAAATCATTATGTTATCCCATTGAGTTTCATTACATTCAATTCCATAAAAACTTAAATTATAACAATATATAAGGTAAAATGAGTGTTTTATGATTATTTATATTTAGAGAAATTAGGTTGATCATCTAATTTATGATTTAATTATTTTATGTGTTTATAATTAATCTTCCCATTTTACACATAACCAGGGTTCATTTTGGGACAACAGAGGATATAAAACATTTTCTCTAGAAAAAGACCAAATGTTATAGACTATATGTTTGTTTGAATTTATGGAGACTTTCTATTGATGTTTTAAAAGATTTAAAATTTTCTCCCTATGATAAGAGGATATGGAAGTTGGGTTGGGTTGTATTTTTATAATAAAGACTATTCACATCATGTATGAGATTTATGTGTCATGAATTGTATACAAAACATGAAATATTTTCATGTAAGATATCAAGAATTGGTTCAGGTCATGACATATTTATACATCATGAATATGGTTCACACTATGTAATGATGAATGTCTATATTTATAATCTAGGGTGATAATTTATTCATAATAATTTTCAATCATTGATTTTACATAATTAAATGAGGATTCATTATGTGTAATTCTTGAGGAGTGCGTTTTTTAGGGACCTACACATGTGATTGTTCTTTCATTTACATTCCTCATTTTCCTCATAGAACTAGGAGCTATCACACTGGATTACTAATCCATACACTCTTTTCAGATCTTATTCTTAGTCATTGATCTTCATTTTCGTTGTAGTGCATCTCCCTGACTAACAAATCTAGAAACTTCTTCATTATCATTGATTAATGTAGCACCATTTTCAAAATATTGTGGATCCATTGATCAATGAAAATAATCTTCATAATTCATTATAAATTCATTTATTGGTCTTTCTCTAATGGATGGCCCTTTTGTTGGTTTTGGTGTTGAATGAGTGTTGATTGAGGTATGTTTTGGTCTGTCCTCTTCACCAATGATTTTTCTTTTATGAATTAATTATGATACATGAGTATTTATTATAGGGTATCATTTGTTTTAATTATGCTCATCCATGTTGTTTGACCCTATTTTAGGAATAAATATAACATTTTTATGGTAGGTGGTTATACCTGTAGTATATGATGAAAAAAATTTATTACTTTGGATTTATTAAATTTTTAAAAAAATTATTTGGATTGTCTAGATTGTGTGTGTAGAAATGGGTTTATGATAAATGATTTTTTCCCATCGGTTAGGTAAAATAAATAATATTTTAAATAAATTTTATAAATTGATTTATTAATTGGTATTCACATCCTTGTTTCGATTAAATGGTTTAGAAAATATAGAACATAGAAATCATGGGATTAATTGATCGAATGTGTTCTAATATTCCTCATTAATTGACACTATAGGTGGGTTCACTCTAGGTGTGTTACAATGTTCTCCAAGCCTATTGTTCTAGGAACATGTTATACAATATGTAGATGTTAAATTAATGGTTCCTTCCCCTGAACTAAATATTTGATGCATAAATCTAGAGATATGATAAACATTATTTTATATGATTAGGTACATGTTTATCTATTAGCTTTACATGTTGTAATAGTTGGTCTGATGTTACATTTCCTTTGGTTTGTATTTATCTATATTTTATATAACATGTGATACATGATTTCATTTTATAAGAGTTCATTGATACATATAAAACTATCTGAAACCACATTCATTGATTATATTATAAATTAATGAAATGGATAAAATCTTTACCATGATTTTGATATAAAAATTCTATAACTATTTATCATACCTTTTATTATTTAATGTAAATAAATGTTTAGATTCATGTAAATAGACATGATATGGAACACCTTGGTGGGATCCTATAGATCTTGTTTAGCTCATGCCCTACTCTCCCCTTTGGCAGTGCGTAGACATTGTTATGTCATTCAATGTATGAATTGTCAATGAGCTGCAATGAAAGGACAAGGTTTAAGTTAGCCGTTTCTGGAGTGTATGGTAGTGTGATTTTGTGAGATTTACCATGCTATCCTAAGGAGTAGCTTATTTTTATTTAGTTTTCTTTTGTTGTTAAACTTGTATCTTATAGTTAGTTTATCTACATTTTAGGTTTGTCTCTTTAGTGGTATCCATATTAATATGACACAATTTTATGTTATTTAATCTACTATTTATCACCATTATTTGTTTGTAAATATATATTGTGTTTTCTACTAGAGTTATGAACAAATAATAGAATCTAATTGTGGTTGATAATTGGGTGCAAGTCACCATCTAGTGGAGGTTCGTAATGCCTTTTTGGGTATGTCATAGTTTGGATTTGGTACATTTTTTAGAGGATATATGCATAAGATTCATCATAGTTGGGTATCATATGTGATAGTTTTTCTAAGATTTGGGATGTTGGTAAAATGATGATAAGATTATTGGGATTTTGTATATAAGTTATGGTTATCTCCTACCTATAACATTCCATGATGAGACATAATTTTCTTTGAATGTTGGGTTATATATATATATCAAATTTTGTGTTTTTTAACATAATCATAATTTTTTCTTATTTTTTCGATATTGAATTCGGATTATAATGCTTTCTATTCATTAATTATATTTTAGTTTGCATTAGTATGTCATGGAGGTATCATCATTGGGATTCTCGAGAGGGTGAATAAGATTCTCCTTAAGTGAATATATCTACTAATTATAATATAATATATGTAATCATGTGGGAAGTTCATTATGATGACCAAAATCAACTGCATGATCAGAATGTACTTTTTGAGGTACTTCTGGGTTTTTTAAAATAAAGGGATCAATCACATGAATTCATACATGGGATGAACCCATACATTATGGTTATGAATGAACCTCAATAATTGTAGGAATTTATTGATAATATTAATCATATTATTATCTTCTTAGGTAAACATGAGATCATCAAGGCGAAGTATGTGTTGTTCATACATGAGGTTCCTAGAAATAGATGGTGGGAATACTTGGTATAACAGGATATTAATGTGTGCAAGAACTATAAGGGATTCAAGAATCGTCTCTTTCGATAGTTTTTTCTAGAGTCACAATTGATGAAAAAGTATCTACATACTCTATATTTGAATTAGGGACATTGTTCTATGATGGCATACACCAATCAATTTATGGGGATAGTTTTTTTCGCTATAGGTAGTAAGGAATGACTAGATGGCATCTTTCAAGTACTTATAGAGTATTTTGAATGGATATTATATCATTGGTACTTATGCCAAATAGTTTGACCCATTCAGAGAAATAATAAATGAAACATATGTTAGTGATGGATATGGTATGGAATTTTTGTTATTACACACCTTATCATCCAACCACAAGCCATTTTAGTGGAATAAAATGGAAAAAAAATAATTAGAAAGACAATGGAATGGATGGGGGTGGTGGTTCTTTTTTCCTAATCTCCTCTTAAGCTTCTGTTATATTTTGTTATATTCCCCTAATATTCTATCATAGTGTTAATTTTAGTGTAATTTCACCGACCTAGGTGCCACTAAATCTGTGTGTTAAGCAGGGTCATCACAAGACCTAAAGAGTGAATCCCTTTATGTCAGAGGATGTAGACAAGATGTGAGGGTAAAATATGTCAGGTGGGGATACTATACCCTTTTAAATGAGTAACCCAAAATAGAATACAATATAAAAAGTATAAAAAATAGCAAACAACCAATAACAAGCATAGTCCAACATCCTCTGTACTGGGTACAACCCACATGAAACAGTTAATCTGTCATGTCATGATCCAATTATATATAAACAAAACCTAAAAAAAATACAACAATGGAATTACCAAAACGGTCCTAATTACATGTATGGAACCTAATACTTACATGTCTTTAAATATAACTCAAATTATTAAAATATGGCCCTTACACTTTTCCTGACCTGCAAGCATGTAATCACCTCAGGTACCCAACTATAGCCCAAGTAGGGTGTGAGTGCAACTAAGTAAGTCACCACAACTGGTGTCAAAAAATATCTAGTCAAATATATAGTTCAAAAATGAAAATTTGGATAGAAAGTAATTTAGTAACAATACATGTTCCACTAGTAAAGAATTTATACATTTCTATTACAATTAGGATTGTTGTTCCATGGTCAATATGAACATAATCTAATCATTTAGTTCTTCATCAACATGTAATCCATGGGTTAGACATTTAACATATTCACACAATATTCATCAAAATTATCATTCCACATAAGAGAGCATGTTAAGCCCAAATATCAATAGGGATGAGCATATCATTTGATCAACACACATACCATAGTGCCTCAATCCATATATTTTCATTGAATACAACCATTGGGGCATAAAGAATCGGTCATAATCCCCAACCCTTGAATTCATGGGTAGGATAGATATTTATTCCAACCCTATCCATGGGAGGAGAAACAACCCTTTATCCCACCACCCAGCCATGTGCACATGTTTGTTTCTCCATTCACCACATTTATCCATATCACAACCTATAAAACCAATACATATTACATTCACGATTCAAAACGATCATTATAGAATTAAATGTTATGCCATAGCCCTTTCACAATTCCATTTTACAATACATAACCCATTACACAATTCTCATTTCCATATCCCATCCCATTAACCATATTCATCAATTCAAATTCCATTACCAATTCAACGTGTTCAAAATTTCATATACACTAACCCTATTAGGGGTTTCAACATAATTTATTAGCAATATGGTGCAATCCTTATTTAAAAAATTTGACCAGTTTTTATTAATGCTCCAAACAATACCTTAATCCATTACTAATCAAGGATGATTACAATAATTAATTTACCATCCAATTACACATGTAATCATTCTTTTCAAGGCTATACATTTTCACATGACATCCTTTCTCAAACATAGGTAACTTCTATGTCTTGAAAGTATTGGTTCACCCCATCAGTGACCCACTATGTTCAATTCATCACTTATGTGTCTCATAGGGACCATGTGAGTTTCCATTTATCCTTTATACATTAATTATACCAAATAACATCAATGGATCTAAATAATTACATGGGGTAACAAAGAAATCAACCCCTAGAATGCAAAAATATCAAACAAAACTATGGGATATAACATTTACACCACCTTTCTTGAATCCATTGAAAAACACTCCCAAAATCTTTGCCTTAGATCCCTATTCCACCAACCGTTGAAGACTCAACCAATATCCCCCTGAAAATTATGGTTTTAGATTTTGGATAGAGATGGGAGAAAGATGCAGACCCTAATAGAGAATAGGTATCATGAAGGGGAATAATCATTCATGAAGCATTGATCTGTAATCAATGGCACACCAAATGACCTAGAAATAAAGTATAAACTCCCTTGTGAGGACATGTAAGCTATGAATTTTCAATTGGTTTTAGGGGAGAAGAGGGGAGGAAAATATCATGTGAGCATTAAATTCCCCAAGTGGAAATTTTGGAAAATTTATCAACATTATTGGGTTGCATGGTTTACCCACAAGGTATTCCAATCCATGAAAAAATTGAACAAGGGATTTTACTCCATTATCACTACTTCAAAAATATTCTAGTTAATTATACATTGTTAGCTTAACCATGTGGTAACCGAGTGCAAGACTCTGTCCCGGGCAGAATGGTTACCTAGGATGTTATTCATGGTTTTCACTAACCATGCGCAAACCATGAAACATGCCCAAAAATTACATTTTCCTCCCCTTCCCTGCATCAAACCCACGAAACACCCCTGAGCCTTCTCAAGAAAAAATGGGAAACACACATTTTTACAAAATAGTATACATAAACTAATACATGAACAGAGGAATACCTTAGAAAATGTCGGATATTACAACCTCCCCACCTTAGTGCCTCTCATCCTTGAGCATATCGTCTTCCGAATAAATAGGTTTATAAAAAAGAGGTCTTGTATCTAGGCCCATATATGTAATTATCTCTCCCATGTTTCATCCTAATTTTCTCTATTCTTCCACAGAACATTAACCAACATCACAACTATTCAATTCAATAACATATCACTATCATTCAATATTAGAATGAGATGCTCCTAAAATGACACGTCTTTATCCAGCTCAAAATCATCAATGTTTATCACATGACATCAATCAGGTTGATACATTCAAAGTTTAAAAACAAGAAAAACATCATGTATTCCACTATACCACAATAGAGGAGCCAATCAGTAATCCACCAGTCTATTCCCCTCCATGTTCTCAAATGGACCCACATACATGGATCTAGCTTAAGTTGTTTTCAAATAAAATGTGACCCAACCCTGGGGACACCCAATGATAAACACTATGACCCAATAAAAATCAAGAGGTCTACGACTCTGATATCCATATGACATCTTCTTACATTGGCCCATTGTGATACACTTTTGAATAAAACAAACTTCATCCAACATCTATTACATGAATCTTGGTCCTAATAGCTTAGATTTCACATCCTCTAACAAACATAATGAAGATCTATATGATCTCATCTTCGGAATTGTATCCTTGAAACAGTTATTATATGCAATCTAAATGGGTCAAAATTTATTTTCCCATGAACCAGTATAATCTAGGACATATGCTTTCAATATGTCCACCAATACCTGAATAGTAAGCAAAAACTATCCATCTATCTATGGGTGATAATATGTATCAACAACACCTAGGTAGCAAGCTCCTTCTATAATCCATTCCATAAGCTCGATGTAAAATTTTGGTCATGTTACAAGACTATGGTTCATGGAACACCGTCAAATCAAACTATTTCTCGATCATACATCTCACCCAACTAGTAGAATGTATATGGTTCTTGGACTGATATAAAATGGTATAGTTTAGTTAGAAAATTCTTAATTACATATATTTCATTCATTAATAAATTCCATCATTAGTATTCTAACTAAAAAATCAAAAATTACATCATTCCACTTCCATTACGAATGGGAAATGATTGTAAAAAACATCATGGATGATGATTCTTGACTTTTACATGTTGATAGGCAAGGAATCACACCACGAAACCCAAAACGTTTTTCTTTAGCCCCACCCTCCAATACTAAAAAAATATATAATAATACATTTTAGTCACTCTAGGATGTACATACAACTCCGAGGCATAGATCTCACGCATTAGTGCTTCTTGCACAACTATCAACACTACAACATAGAGGTGAATATAAACAAATCCATCAGCACCAAAATACCAACTAGAAGTTGACTCCCAACAGTTATGACTTTCAATCATAGAAAAATACTCCAAATCCTTCATCTGACTCTCCTAGAACCAGTTCAAAAGTGTGGACTCAATCTCAATAGAAACAAGGGTCATTTTTTGTGCCCATCTTGAACCTCTTTGTGCATTATAGTAGACAACGCCATCATTTAACATTCAGATAATGATTCCTTAAACACATTATTTTCATTCATCCTGCTCAGAGCATTTGAAACACTAATCACCTTCCTTAGTGTGTGAAACAACTCAAAATAGATGGATTGCAGGAACCCAAACCTTCTTCGCTCTTAAATATTCAAATCTTGCTTGGAGAAGATCTATTTATGACTTTTTGGATCGGTAAACATAGTGAACTACTCTCCCAACATGTATTGTCTCCAACATATTAAGTCATAAACCACATTGGCTATCTCAAGATCATGTATAGGGTAATTTCATTCAGGAGGCCTCAACTTTCATGACCCATAATCTATAACCCTATCATCTTGCATCAACACTTCCCCATGAACCAAAATGGATGAATCACATAACAAGGTGTACATTTTACCTGGTACATTTAATATCATAATATTTTCACTAGTCAATCACCTCTTCAATTCCTAAAAATAAAATTTTCATAAATCTAACGACTCAAACATTACACGCTTGATGATTAATATTAATTATGGTGCTTCCAAATGAGATAAATCCTTAACGAACATCTGGTAATAACTAGACAATCCTAGAATACTCTAATCATGAGAATCAATCTTGGGATGCTCCCATGACACCATAACCATCACCATCTCTAGATCTATAAACACAAAAATTTAAAAAATTATATGTTCGATGAAATGTACTTCATAAATCCATAACTAACATTTCCATAGCTTGTCAGAAAGCTTATGATCTATTAGTGTACTCATGATGATGTCATTCTATTTGGCGTGATCATTAAGAGTTCATGAGTACAACAAGAATTCTTAAAAAAAGGGAGCCAAAAAATTTAATCTATATCAGGGTGAAATATATGATGAATTGGTTCCATAAATATAGTAGGTGTGTTGGTCAACCCTGATGGAATCACAAAAAAAATCATTCGACTCATACCTGCTCTGGAAAGTTGTCCAATGTACGTTAGAATGTATCATCCTAAATTTATGGTATCATTTTCAAAAATAGACATTAGATAACACTAATGTATACCTCAGTTGGTCAAATAGGTCATCAATTTTGGGAAGGAGTTATTTGTTCTTCGCTATTATCTAATTCAACTTCTTATGGCCAACACATAGACTCAACAGCCACTCGTCCATCATGGAAAAAAACTATATATCCCTAAGGAGATGTAATGGGATAGATAAACCCTTAAATCAAAAAAAAATACATCTAATAGTCCTTATGATCCTTGAGTTCAGATAGTTCCATTTGATACGTGGGGGGACTGGTTATGCCCTTATAGAAACTAAATAATCAACTGAAAATATCTATTAGGTGGTATCGATTAGAAGTCCTCTTGAAACAAATCATGGATCCAATCAACAATAGGAAAAAATACATGTTCTTGTACCTCTGAATCCTCCAAAATAAGCTATACCACATAGGATAGGAGTAACCCCAACTACTAACAAAATGGATCTGCACGGCCTTGTCGATCATCCCACTCACCACAAATGGAATAGGTTCTTCCATCATGAGATGTGAATATTATCCAATGATGGAAACAATATATGTGGGGATGATACTACAGTAGCCATTCCATACCCATTATTAGGAGAAAATATAACACCTTGAGGAAAAATAGGTTCTACAAATAATGATATCCACCAACCTAATGAAAAACCAATACACTATATGATATCCTCAACTTGCACCCCAACCCCAATGAGTATCAATAGATATAACCCCACACACATGTTACACAACTAATACCAACAAAACAATAGTCTATAAAGAGATAAAAAAGTCTATATAACCTATATCAAATAGTGCATTTGCTAGTGTGAAAGCTACAAGAATCATACCTCAAATAGTTGAGGGTCCATAATCAATACCTCCAGGTGTAGACAGAACTGTGTGAAGATGGCCCATTCTTATACCCTGGGATCTAGCCTTTGTACCCTATTATTCATTGATATATCAGTGTGGATGGTCTCAACCAGAAGATCCACATCCACCACCCCTACCGGTAAGACCAGTGGAGATCCAACTACCTTCCTGATATGGCCTAATTGACCCCTTCCAACACTCTACAATAGTCAGTATCCTCCAATATTTTACATTCGTCATTTTATCTTACAAAACCACTTCAAATGGACTATTTTCCACATACTATACCCTCAACATGTATTCGGGGTCACTTAATTAGCGTGTTCCCTATCCTTCCATAATAATAACATCAAACTCGACAAGTAACCCGATATTCTGGTTCATTTTTCTAGTTATGATGACCAATGTTTCCCTAATGGAAGTTCTCAAAACCATTCGTTCTACTATTAAAATCCAGACCACTAGTTCTCCTACTAGAAAAACATGATTTCCTCTAGGGGACTCTTTGATGTTTCATTCTAAGTTGAGGGACTAATCTATCACTTAAAAAACATCTTTAGTCGAAATATATTTACCTGGGATCTGACCTCATGCTTTTGTCTGTCCAAAAAGTGCCTTGCCACTTCTACCTCATTCCCCACTATAGAAGTAACAATGTTTTCGAAGCCAATGATCTGAGCTGCATATTCCATTACTTAAATCATCACTTGATTCCAACCCCTAAACTCTTTAACCTTTTCCTGCCATAATTTTTCAAGGTAATAATTCTCCAAAATTCTTTCTTGTAAACTTTTCCACACCATTCTCTCTACCTATTCTATCATATCTAAGATATACCACCAACACTTTTCTTGGCCCCACAATATATAAGAATCTAACTTAGCTTGTATCCAAGAAAGAGTCTTCAAGTGATCATGGATTTTCTAAATAGACTCTATAAAGATATCATCTACCTTTTTTCTGTAATCAATGGTATGGGTCGGAGGGTGATTAAGTTGATACTCCCTGGTTAGGTCAAACATAATCATCACAACACACCCTATGTCTCAATCCATTATCGGCATAAAACGAGAAAATCTCCCACGGAACTCCTCTTATCTATAATCTTGAACCATGGGGTCTTCTTTTCCTACTTGTAAGGGAACATTCTCAGCAACATCATCTTTTCACCCAACTGGAACACACCTTCATTGTAGAATTTCTCTAAATTGACAAAAAAATTCATTTGAAAAAACATAATTTTTTCATAAATATAAAGAAAATATCCCCATTTGTCACAAAAAACCATTTCACACACACCACTCAAATAGGTCTGATCATACCCAACATTGTACCATCAACTATCCCAACCCTGGTCATGACTATATCAAGGTAACTAACTCTCACAACTTCATAACCTTCCATCAACTGCATTTAAAAACTATCCACACATAAAAAATACTCCAATAACATTTTCTTTCACCTACCACACCCTGGTCAACTATAATTCCTTAATTATTATTATTTACTTTTCTCCCATATTAATGAATTTTTAATGTTTAATTAGACACAATTTTCACCACTTTGTATAAGGTCAAATGAATTCATTGTCTCTCACACCTCTCTAATGTGTGAGTCCCTAATATGATGAATTTCACTAATATATGTATGTTCTGAGAATGATGTTTGAATGCACATCCCCGTTCCTATTCATCCACGAGGAAATATAATTAAACGTTCATATCAAACCACATGTGAATCAACCAATGTTGAAATATCATGAAATGTAACAACACAAAACATGAACAACAATTCCCATCCTGGGTGTCTTGGGTTTTCCCCCATACATGGGTTAGCTACTCTAAGGATTGAACTCATTACCAAAGACCGAAACTGTCCAAATCTCATATCTTACATCCCCCAATAGTCTGAAAGTGAATAGAATTCCTATGATACCACATTGTAATCATCATGACCTGGGTACCTCTAAATATATTCCCTATGATGTTTCATCACATGACCTCAAGCACACCTCCCCATATAATAGAGGTTGCTAATTAGAAATGACGGTATAATGGGTCATGATGGGAGACTATACCCTGTTTACTTGAGTATTCCACATAAAAAGTCAGTATAAATAGCCAAAAAAATAGGAAACCACCCATAACATGCATAACCAATCATCACCCAAGATGAGTACGAAACACAACAAATTATATATAGGTCATGTCATGCTATAATGAAAAGTTAATAGAACCAAAAATAAATAAATAATACTACAGAATATGAAAAACTGTCCTGACTCAAACTCTCGCTCCTCACCCATGCATGTCCCCCAGTCCATCTCAACTACCTAGTATATGGCCTTTTCCATTTTCTTGACCTACAAATATGAAATCTGCTTGGTTACCCAAGGATGGCTCAAGCAGGGTGTGAGTATAACTCAGCAGGAAACCACCAATAGTTTCTACAAATATCTAGTCTAATATATAATGAATTCAAGTAAAAATGGATTGAAAGTAAGTGAATGAATATACAAGGGTATCTAGTTATGAATATATACATTGTTATTACTATTAGGATTATTGTATCATTTTGACTATGTACATCATGTCATCATTCAGTTAATCATCAGCAAGTAATCACTTAGTCATACCTTTAACATATGCACACAATATTCATAGAATATATCATTCTTCATAAGAGAACAATTTATGTTCTTATATCACTAGGTATGATCATATCAAGTGACCAGAACACTTACCATGGGGCCACGACCTACGTATATTCATTGAATGCAACCATTGGTGGTATTGGTAATTAGTCCGACTCCCAAAATCGTGCATTCGTGGGTATGTTGGAGCATCATTAAAACAGTACCTGTGGGAGGAGCATAAGTCTTGTATCCCATGAACAATACATGAGAACATTATTATTTCCCCATTCATCACATTTATCTATATGAAAAATAATAAAACAAATAAATATAACAATCACGATTCAAAAAATTCATAATAGAATTTAGGGTTATGAAATAGGCCATTGAAAATGTTGTTTTACATTACACAACATATTACCCAATTCAAATTCCCTTGACCCATCCAATTAACCTTATTAATCAATTTGAAAGAAATTACCAATCCCATGAGTTTAACATTTCATATATACATCTTTCATCATATTTTCAACATAATTCATTAGTCATAAAGTAAAATACTCATTTAACTAATTTAATCCATTTTTATTACCATTAAAAATAATACCTTCTGTTGTTACTAAGCATTGTGACATTCCAATAATTAATTTTCAATCCCATTACACTTTTCAAAAAGGCTAATCAAGGCTCCACATTGTCGAACGAAAATCTATCACACACATAGCTAACTTCTATGTCTGGAAAGTATCAATACACACAATTCATGGCCCTTCTATGAAAAATTCATCCTCTATGTCTCTTATATGGACCATGAGGGTTTCCATTCATTATTTATATATTAAATATACCAAATCACATAAAATGATAAAAAGTAAAAAAAATTATAACCCTTAAATTAACCCCACACATGCACAAATCTCAAACAAACCCATGGGATATAACTTATAGACCTCCTACCTTGAAGCTCTTGAAAAATGGTCCCCCAATTGAAGTTATATACCCAGATTCAACCAATCCTTGAAGAATCAACATAGATCTTACTGGAAAAGTGGATTTTAGAGCTTCATAAGGATATGATAGAATGATGGTAACCCTAATCAAGAAGAAGAAGTAAGGAGGATATTACACATAACAGAGGTTTTGATCCCCAATTAAAGACACACCAAAAGTCGTAGGAATGAAAGAGAAACTCCCTTGAGAGCTGTTGGGATATTCTTTAATCACTAGGGTTTAATGGAGAAGAAAGGAAGATAATATTGAGTGAGGATATAATATCCCAAAGTGGAAATATTTTTAATTTCCCATCATTATAGGGTTTTTTGATTTAACTACCTGATTTTCAAATTCGTGTTCAAATCATACGAGAGATCATGTGCCAAAATCACCCATTCACATCATATCATTGTAATTATTATTATTTAGCTTTATTCTGTGGGAATATTTCACAATCATTTTGTAACGTACCAACCTGGTAGTTAAGCTACGGTGCCCCGAGCTATTCTGTCACATGACCTCAAGCAAGCCTCCCCATATTCTAGAGGCTTCTGACTACCAGCCTGGGTATGGGAAGTCATTATTGGGGAGACTATAACCTCTTTTATTTGAGTAAAAAAAAGGATAAATAATAAACTACAGTATAAGCATATAAAAAGACAAACAAAACCAATGTCTTCTGACTATGAAGAAGAAAAACATTCCATGCTAATATATGTCTTTTATTTCAAAATGAAAGCTATAAAATAAATGAATTAATGATACCCAAGTGGGTCCAAAACAATGTATGGTCCCCTAACTATGCTCTATCCCAATTCATCCATCTTAATCTGGGGTTTTTCTATTAACAAGTCTAAAAAAGCAGAAAAATTCTACTAGGGTACCGATCAGTCAACCCGAGAGGGTGTGAGTACATCATAGCAAAAACACACCAATTGATTCTAAAAAATCCATTATATAATAGTGTATGTAGTTTTATAAAGTATAAAAACAATTAAAAAATTAAATAGTTTTAATTTATTCAATTATTCCCTATTTAATCGCATAAACATTTAGGTTCCCCTAGAAACCAGTATCTTAATAACTTCTTCGACCCATGAAAGAGTCTGAACCATTTTACATTATCCATTCACATTTCTTTTGAACAAATTTTCTTCAATTTTCCATTTCAATTCAATTAATATTACCTATTATAAAAACCATAGTCCGTTGTTAATTAGTGGGTGTAGAATGCCATGTCTAGCACCCTTGTGAGTCATTAGAGCATCAGTCCCTGTCTCACAACCCTTGGAAATTTAGAGCAGCTATCCTCATTACATAAAAAAAATATTATGCATGAGGTGTGTATAACACCATGTCTATCAAACCGTGATTATTTGGTTGATTAGTCCCTGTCTCACTACCCATTTCACAATAAATATCTTATATCACACATTTTTTCATTATTTATGATTAATCAGGATTAATCATTTATCTAAATTTTATGTGCCACATGTATCACAAGATCACATTGATTAATTAAATAATTAATAAATCACAACAAAAAATCAATTAATTCAACATATAATTAATCACATATTCCCATTAATAAATTTTAAAATTAATATATCACATTGTCCCAGTAATTAATACAACATTTGATTGATAATATCGTCACATTATTTAATTTTAACTAATAAATAATCATTATACACAACTCCAAATCTAATAATTAATTCAACAATTAATTATCTCATTCCCAATATCAATAAATTATTATTAATAATAAAATTATTTATATCAAATCATATATTCAACAATTAATTAGTCAACTTAAAAATCTCATTTCCTCATCATTAATTAAACCATTAATTACTTAAATATATCAATTAAATATCTCAACCATCCACATTAATTAAAGTATAAATTAATTAATCAAATTCATTCAACTATACCTTTATAATAAAATTCATTAATTAATTCACCAATTAATTAATCTAACACATTCAATTACTTCAACAAAAATAAGCTCTATTATGTAGTTATTCAATTAATTAATCTTACTCTTCCAATTATTATTAGAAAACCCTCACCATTAATTAATTTTCCAATTAATTAACCTAAATAATTAAATTAGTCAACCCATGAATCCCCATTAATTAATTATCCAAATAATCAATCTAACTCCAAAATCATAACATTACACCCATTAATTAACTGATCAGTTAATAAATTCAAATTATTCCCATTTACTAATTCCTAAATTAATTAATCTAAACCAATCATTTCAATTAATTCAATAATTACATGTCCTTGTGATATCCTTTTAAATAATTCAAATTTAATTAATTCTCATTCGACCATAGTTCATTTAATCAAACAATTATGTGCTTTTCTCTATTCTAATATTTATTTCAATAATTAATTAATTATGTAAATTCAATTAATTAGTTCATAAATTATTTTATTCTATTATTCAATTCAACACATAAATAATCACATTTTTTGTTAATTAATTTCCAAATTAATTAATCCCATTATATAATTAATCTAATTAAATAATAATATTTCTTCTTTAATTAATTATAAAATTAATTATTCTCATTATATAATTCATTAATAAAATATTAAATATTAACTATTAAATAGTTAATCAATTAATTAATCTAATTATTTAATAAAACAATTTAAATAAACACGTTTATCTCCATAATTAATTTATAAATTAATTAATCCCCCAGTTCCACTAATTAATTCCATAATTAAATAACCAAATACATTATTTCAAAATATAAATAATTAATTCATTACATAATCCTTTAAATCATCCATATTAGTATAACATATTGACCATCAATTACCTGAAAAATTAATTAACCCGTTCCACAATCAAAAAATCCACATAATTGATATATCAATTAATTTTTTAAACCAACAATTTCTTTTGAAAATTCTAAAATCCCCCCAAATTAATTAATTTACCATTTTAATTAATCGAATATAGAAAATTTCAATTTTTAATTATAAAATAAAATCTCTTAAATCTCATACACATAAATTAATCGAGACTGTGGGATTTGTATTTGGACCACCTACCTCAAGAACAGTGGTGAGGAATGCTTGCCAACTGAAACACGATATCTGATAAGGATAAATTATGAATATAGGGAAGAATGATATTTAGATCTAAAACCTGAGAGGTGCATAGAGGGTGTTTGAACAAAAATGGTGGTGTGTGAATGAGATTTATTCCAAGATGGGGGTGTTCTGAAGACATTCGGTCCAAGGAGGATATCATTGGAGGCTATGTGGTGATGAAGAGAGGGTTCCAATTCACTATAGTAGAGGTTTAAAGATGATTTTTAGTCTATGGACCATGTCTGTGGAGGAACTTTGATGATGAATAGAGGGTTCCAAATCCATGAAGTAGAGGTGATGCAATTCTCAGGGTTTATTCAAAGTTGGAGACCTATTTTTAATTTGTTGTGTGTCAGTAATACATGACATGAAACCCCATTTCATATTTTTTAAATGGTGTATCTATTTCTATTAAAATTCTATCACAACTATTTGAGGAATAATTAATTTAGTTACATTTATTAATTACATAACTTATTTATTGAACTCTCCTACTAATTTAATTTATGAACTCATCGTCTTATTTAGTGTTTCATGCTCCTATTCCGTGATCCTGAATTAAATATTAAATATTGGTCTTGAAATATTAACCTCAATTTTAGGGACATGCTGCAGCTGATGGTTTGTCACCCTAAAACCATACAAAAAATTATGGCAAAAACAATATTTTGACAATATTTATTTTCTCATTTAAATAATAATAATAACAGAGAATAATTTTTTTTATAAATTATCTTTCACCATATAAATATTTCAATCAAAATTCATTATTTGCAAACAATAGTTAATAATTTAATATTAACTCACAATTTGAATTTATAGTGTATTGACTAAAAATTTCACCATTGTTGCATTGATCAATAACAATTATTCATACGTGGTGAAACGCCTATTATTATTTGAGTGAAAAAAAATTTCATTACACATATACATTTATATTCATTTTTATTTACAAATAAATAATAATACTTTTATTATTAATAACATTAATTTTATTTGCTATAATACACTTATCATTAATAAAAATGTATTTATTAATAATAATACACTTATTCAGTTAATTTAAATAGTTTCATATTAATTATAAATTAATAAAATTAATTATTAAACATAAAAATTAAAATAACAACAAAAAAACATTTATCATAAAATTTATACCTTAAATAGGGTGAACCCACATCATGAACCCAACTATGGTATCAGATTTCTCATACGTTGCACCGTTTGGGAGGTATTAATTATTTATTATTTAGAAACATATTAAATAATTAATTAAATATAAAAGGTTCATTTCATGAGAAAGGCATAAAAACATTAAATGATTAAAAATGTTATATACCGCCTAAGGTAAAACAACTATTCTAGACACAATAGTGGTCATATATTTCTTATACGATGCATCGTTTATGATTTAATAAATATTTAATATTCAAAACAATATTCAATAATTAATTAAAATTAGAATGGTTTTTACATGAGCGAGGTGCCCGATGGTCCAATGCATACAATTTTTATACCCATCCTAGAGTAAACACTATGTTTCAGACACAAGAGTGGTCTCATATTTCTTATACGATGAACAATTTTGGAGTTCTTTTAGGCATTTGAAATGAAAAGTGTGGGCTTAATATATTATATTTAAGATGTATTTTTATTCGGTTTTCACTGAGATAATGTAGGCCTTAAAATCTCACACATAACTTAGTGTCGAACTCTAAATATATTCAATTCAATATTCAATGATGTTAAATGGAATTTATGGAATTTATGACATTTACCAAATTTTTCGGATAAATAATATTTTTTGAATTTAATCAAAGACAACCCATCTTCTCAAAAGAAAATAAAAGGAGTCTTACCTAAATAAATAAGGGGTCTTACAATTTCCCCAACTTATAAAATCTCTTTTTTTTGCTATACTCACAAGCACATTTATGAAAAACTGGGTTCTTAAAATCTATCCACCTTTGAATCTTCATTAACCAATCTTGTTATGTAGCTCAAAAACCCTATTTTTTATCGACCCCTGGTCAATCTTGAGAACCTCTTCTATAAGTTTCAATTGATGTACCTCACACTATGAAGCTCAATATATATTTCTTCATATGAACAACCTCCATGGGGTCCTATATCCAACCAAAACACGTTCATTTAAATATTTATTTAAAAAACTTATTATTAATACTTTTTTATAACAACTTTGGTTTTCTAAATATTGAATTAATTAGTGGAACATGTGTATTAATTAATTAATAAATTAACTAATTTGATAAATGTGTTTATTTTAATTTTTTAATTAAATAATTACATTAGTTCATATATGAATTAATTCTTAATGAAAGGTTATTATTAAATTTTTTTCATTAAATAATGAGATTAATTAATTGAAGAATTAATTAATGAAGAAATGTGATTATTTAATTGGTTTAATTAAATAATGTGTTTATTTAATTGAGACATTAATTAATAGAAGAATGTGATTATTTAAGAGTTAAATTATATAATTGAATTAATTAATAGATTAATTAATTTTTTAAGATACCTAATTGTTTAATTTTTGAACTAAATAATGGAATTGAAAAAAAAATTAATTGGTGGATTAATTGAAGGATGGATGAATTAAATTTTTTAATTCTGAATTAATTATTATGAGATGACTTGAAAAATTAATTAGTGAATTAATATATGTGATTGAGTTATAATAATTAATTGATGAATTAGTTATTGAGAATAATTTTGATTAATAGATTATTAAATTAATTAATGGATGTAATGCTATGATTTTTGAGTTTGATTAATAAGATAGAGATTTAATTAATGGGGATTATTGTGTTGAAATAATTGAATAAGTTAAGTTATTTAATTGGAAAAGTAATTAATCAGGATAATTGTGTTATAATTATTTGATGAGTTAGATTAGTTAATTGAATAATTATATAATTGAGAATATTTTTGTTTACGAAATTGAATGTGTTATATTAATTAATTAGTGAATTAATTCATGATAATATTTATGAAGGTTCAATTGAATTAATTAAATTTAAAAATTGAAAATTTAATTAATGTGGATAGTTGATATATTTAATTAATAGGGTTGAGTAATTATTGATTGAATTAAATATGAGCCATTGAGAATTGTAAGCTGGGTAATTAATTTTTGAATTAATTATGTGATATTGAAATAGATGATTCATTGTAATTAATTGTATAATTTTTTATAAGTTATTGATATTTTGAATTAGATAATTAATTGTAAAATTAATTATGAGATTTTGAGTTATAGATATTGATTAATTATTTGATAACATTATTTAATGTGATGTTATTATTAATTAATTTTTTAATTAATTAAATGGAAAATGTGATTAATTAATTGTTATATTAATTAATAAAATTATGTGAATAATTATTTTTGGAATTAATTATTGTTTTGTTCCGATTAATTATTGGTTTAATTAATTAATTTAATGTTGTGATACTTTTGTCATGTAAAATTGTTATAAAAGACTAATGTTGATTAATCTTGAATAATTTTATGTATGTGAGTTATACTCTTTATTGAGAAACAGGTTGTGGGATAGGGACTGATTCTCCAAATACGCACGTGGGGATAAACATGGAATTCTACACCCATCATGGAAAAACATTTAATTTTATGAGATAGGGAGTGATTCACAAAATACCCTTTGGTTGTGAGATAGTGGCTGATGCTCCAGATACTCATGAGGTTTCTAGAAATGGCATTATATACCAATTAATTGATATTAGACTATGGTTCCAATAATATGTAATATTAATAAAATTGAAATGTACAGTAAAAGCACACTAGTTTTAATGAAATGTATATTCATAATGTAGAATTTTTCAAACTCCGGCATGGGTCAAAAAAGATATTGAGATACATTGTCTACATTAACTTAGAGGATTATGCGTTTAAATAAAGAATAATTGATTAAATGTAAAATTGTTACATTATTTATTGTTTTTATTCTATATAAATCTTCCTACATGATTATTGAATGGATATTTTTTAGAAGATATTGGGGGTGGCCTGCATAGTGGTACTCACATCCTACTTGGGTTTCATTATCGGTACCCGAGTATAATTTTTTTTCTGGACAGGTTATCAAAGAAGGCCCTGAGATGGATGTATGAATTGAGATCGGACATGGTGAGGGGACCAAACATGGTTAGGTACCTGATTAAGTGTCAAAATTGTATTTCTTTTTTATTTTTCATTTTATCAAATGAGACATTCCTAGCATGGTAGATTATTTAGCTTCAATTGTGTGTCGTATTTATTGTTTCATAATATTTATATTTTAGTTTTTTGCATTTATAAATTCTTACTCAATTTTTTATTATTTATACTGGTGTTTACTCTGATAGAAGAGTGTATAGCTTCCCCATGACAGACTTACCAGACTGTCA
Organism: Viscum album; assembly: GCA_963277665.1. Lineage (NCBI taxonomy): Eukaryota > Viridiplantae > Streptophyta > Magnoliopsida > Santalales > Viscaceae > Viscum > Viscum album. The sequence continues at coordinate 1,885,418,056 of OY728136.1, forward strand.
CTACATGTCGGCAGCCTCTAGCAACTTGTGAGGTGCTCCTGAGATCATGAAAATGACCAGCTCGAGAAACCATTGTGTGGAACCAGGGTTGGAATGTTACAAAGTGGTATCGAAGGTATATATATTTTTTCGTTCACCATTGTTTTATACTAGATTTTGGAAAGGTATATATGCTACATGGATGTGATGGGGTTGGTTTGTTTGCTCATCCATGGGTGTAGCAACAACATGTAAGAGTGAGAACCCAAGTACCCAGGGTGGGAATTTTTGTTATTGGAGTTTTCTGTTATAGTTTAATTGTATTTCACCTTGGGTGATGCAAATTTTATTTGATTTGGATATTGTTTATGAAATTTTTTATATTGACTCGTGTCATTTGATGGAATGAGAGTTCAGAATGTATAAATCATTCTAGTCAATCCATATAATTTTTTGACATGTATCCTTATAGGTATTCACGGGAAAATGGAATTTTTTTATTTTTTTTAACATGAGTTATTTTCCCATGATTGTGAAATTCAACTGAAATGTTCCTAATATGAAAATGAGTCATATTTTAAAATTATTCAAGATGATAACAAATGGATGTCTAATAAGAAAGATGAATAATAAGAGTGAGTATACCCATGTTAACTAGGCCTAGGTGTATGAAGTTTAAGGGTAGTCATAGCACCTCAGGATTCACCGTGTGTTAAAAAAATGAAACATTGGTAATGAAGGATTGGTGGTGGTACTCATCAACAACATATTAGAGTACTTTAATTAGTGAAAATGATGTCCCCTACCTTAAAATCTCTCTAGATACACTGATAATGCTATGGATTTATACCTATGTAAATGAATGTGTTTGGGACTGATATGGGGAACCTTGGAGGTTGTTCTTATGAATCAATATATTAATGGAGACTGATAATGTGAGGTACATCAAAAAAAAATTTACTGATGAGGTTATAATGATTGACTAGTGGACAATGAAAACTATGGTTCAGAGCTACTTAACAATAGGGGTGAATGAGGATTCAAAGGTGGGTAGATTGTAAAAACCCAGTTTTTATTAATAGTTCTTGGGAGTACAGCTTGGGATGAGCTGTTGTAATACGGGGAAATTGTAAGACCTGTTACTTAATTAGGTAAGTCTCTTATAATATTTTTGAGATGATGGGTTGCCTAAATTATGGTTATCACTCATAGAATGATCAGGATCATGAATCACCCCTTTATAAGGGGTTGTGGATACCTATCACATCATGAGGACTTTTCCTAGGGGATTCCTTTTGGACAGAGCCCATGTGAAGAAAAAAATTGCGGTATTGGACTAATTTGGATAATATCTTGATCATGGGATGGACTGGGCCTTTACAAATGGTATTAGAACTGGTGGCCATTTGATGTGCCATGGAGGACGATGGGCCCTTCTAGGGGTGAAAAATTTTGTTATCCAACATCGAAGGAGGAGGATCCTGCGACATCCCTTTATAAGGTAGTTTGGATACTTCTCCCATCTTGAGGTTTTTTCATGGGGGATTCCTGAGGTCTAAGGACCATGTAACGAAAAACTATTGGGCTACATCCAAATAGTACAATACAAAGATTGTGGAATATAATGGGTTGTTACACCTATATCAAAGGCTACAGGGTTTCTTGGGATACTCTACATGGTTTTCACTAATCGTACGAAAATAGTGAAACATTCAAAGTAATTATTTCCTCTTATTCCATGCCCAAAACCCTCTAAAAACACCTAAGAAATCTGATAAACTATGGTAAACACTCATTTGACAAAAAAAGTGACTGAAATTGAAACATAAAAAAAATATACCATAAGAGAATTTTTGGATCATAAAATTTAGGAAACCCAAAGTTATTTTTCATCACCTTGTGATAATTTGTTATAGTTTTGGGAACCATAGACATCTCCCTCATTTTTATGACACTATGTTTTCACCTTATTATGGTTTGTTATCATCATCTATAAAGAATATTAGGGAGCATTCAAATTATTTATAAAATGAACCAGATCTTTCCAAACATATTAGGAGTGAAATATTGTCACACAATATATGAGTTTCAAATAGAAGTAGGCCTAATTCCAAAAATAGTGAGAGGTCCCACATTTATTGTGTCTTCAGTAGTAACTACATTATTTGATACAAGTTCCTCTGACTAATTTTTATATGATTCTATTATTTTTATTATTAAGCTTCTAATGTGACTCCTGCCCTTAGTTATGGATATAGGGATAATAATTGGGAAGATTAAAGATCAGGGTTTTTGGTTTCCTTTTTCTCAATTAACGTCTAATGCGGAGTTAGCTTCAGATATTCTTATCACCAATTTGGATTTTTTTTTACATCATTTTCGAGATTTATTAGATTTTCTCTCCTCCTTATAAGGTTAATTTGTTTTCAACAACACATATTACTTATAGATATTGATGTGAGTTATGGTGTCATTTATGGATGCTGGGATCCATGTACAATTCATGGATGACCTTACCACCATAGGGAATGTTTTTTTTCTTTCTATATATTTTAATCTTGATGATGTTTCTCAAATTTTTTACCTTCAAAATTTTATTTAAGACATTCTGTATGATTTCTAATAAGATTTTTACGATTATACTCTTATGAGCTATGTACCATTTACAGTTAAACATGTTATAGGTATGAATTAGATTTCCATACCTTATACTCACATTAATTTAGAAGAAATGGAAAATATAAAGATTTATTTGAATGATCTGATGGAAAATGGAATTTTTTCACCCTAGGGTTTGACCTTGGGTAGTGTATGTGCTCTTTTTCCAAAAGGGATATTTTTTCACTCTAGTAATGTGAGTAATATCAGATGTTTTAGTTGGTTTAATTTTTTAAAATATATCCTTTCCCCATCTGGATGTTTGGTTTGACCAGTTAAATTTCAAAATGGTCTTTCAAATATAAAACATTTGACTTGATATCATCACCTCATATTTTAGTAGTATTATATACAGAAAACATTTTTCAATAGAATGTATGACCATAATGATATCTTTTTTAGATATTTTGTCAATCTAAACATCCAATAATTTTCATTATATTAAAGAATCTGATATTCCATGAGTATCTTAAAAAAATTCGTGCTCATATAATATATTTAAGATTATTTGAGATATGAACATGTGAACCATTTGATTTTGGTTTAGTAAACAATGAAGATTCGCCATTTTTATTGTATTATTTTGAAATGTAACTTAGGGATCTATAAATTTAGGTTCATTGGGAATGTGATTTATGATCATGAATTATTAATTGCTTCTATGTAGTTTATTTGTGTTTTGACTTGGGAAGAGCAGTGTAACATCAATAGTATTTGGATATTTCATGTACTTTCATCATACCAGAGATATTTAGTTAAGGATTCATAAAATTCAGAATCTTCATAAACATCTATTACCATCAAATGGGGTAAAATTCATATGGTATATAATGTTTATGTTCAGTTTCATTATCATGAATTGAATTCTGACAAAGAATCCTAATATAATATAATATAAGCCTAGTAACGGGTATGTGGGTTTCAGTTATGATTGTGGGTATGAATTATGTTTTGTTATTATTACGAATGATAATGTGCTTTATGAAATAGCGCTATCGTGGGCGACCTCAAATGATTAATGTGATTTTGGGTTACTTCGGTGCAACAGAGTGGCTGTCATTTTAATCGAAATTCATTTTAAAAGGCGTAATCGATCAAACTCTACCTCTTCATTCACTTATTAATCATTATAATTTAAATAAATATCCACTTAATTATGATCCCCAAATTTGTTATCCCTTGAACCCTACGAGAGTTAACTAAACCACAAATATGAAATTACTTAAACTCTAGGCTAGCTTCAGAACATGCAATCGGAGCACCCTGCTTTGATTGTTGTTATAAGGATAGATTACAGTCAGTGGTTAATTAAAGAAAATATCCATTCTGGAAATGAGGATGAATTGTTTTTACGGATTATATTTGAACTCTACAAATTTATCATGTGTGATCCTGTATTATCGATTAAGATTACGCTCTCACAATTTACACAAAATCACGACCTCGCGTGTTTTTTTGTTAATTGTTCAATTGATTGCTTAGTTTCTTATAATTTAAAAACTAAATTCATGGATCATATTATTTTAATTACAATATCTCATTGATTCAAAATAATTAAATGAAAAGGGTAGAATATAGATAGATTACTAAAAGAATACTCTTCCATGGGTGGCGTAATCATCGTAGAAGTGTTTTTCATGTGCAAAGGATTATAATGGGTATATCCCAATAACACTTCTACTCAAGAATTCCCGAACAAAGAGGAATATTAAGAGAAGAAGAAATTTAAAAAAATATAAGAAAATATAATAAATAAACGATGAAAAAAGAAGTTTATTAAACAAACAAAATTATTACAACATGAAGGAGAAGAAGAAGGCTTCGTCGATGGGATCCTTACTTCAAAAGCTACCCTTATTTAAATGGTTGGAGAATTGGAGTGGATCCACTTCTCATATTACCTAAACATCCCAAATCACATCCCAACACCACCAAATGATAAAAACACCAATTTATAGAGTGGTGGGGAGGCTAGATTCAAAGTGGTTTCAAGTGTGAATGGGGAATCTCGGCCAAATATTTTATTCCAACTTGAACTGCCCATTTGACTACCAAAACGTGTGAATTGTTCGGCCTTCCAGAAGGATCCAATGTGGTAATATGGGTCCTTTTTGTACTCTCAAAATTTGGGCTCAATCATGGACCATATGAAGGAGTTATGACCGAAATACAGAAGCATCTCCATTCTGGAGAGTCCATCCCAACTTTGACTTCATGGCCCATTTCCAACAATCAAATGCACTCTTTAGCTCTAGTGTCCTGAATAAAGGTTGTAGATAATTACGTTAGGAACACTATTAAAAAAATATAAATTCAAATCATAAATATAAAAATATGTGTATTCGAAATACTACAGTAAACTATAAAGGGTAAAACTTGAATTTTCATAAAATATTAAAATGAATGATCTAATCCCAAATAATTTCTAATTAAACATATTTAACACAATGTGAGGAAATTATATCATTTATTATCAATAAAAAATTCAATAAAAGAGTTTTTTATCGACTCCACTACACATACCCTTTTCCACTCATGAGCAAAATATCATATCAAGTAAACATCAATATCAAATCAAAACCAATTTTAAAACACATATCTTTGAGATCAAACAATTACACACCAAGAAACAAAAGATATCATGCCTCATAAAAAACCATTTTTTCAAGTTCTTCATTTATATCATTCAATATATATCCACTGTATTTATCCTCCAATGCACAAAACACTTACCTTGCTTGAATTTTCTCTCATCACTAAAATATCAATTTTTCATGCAATGTCTTTATCATCCAAAATCATACAAGGGTCTCCATAGGCTTTATAGATTTCTACATCGCCACTCGATGTGAGTCAAGGAAATATGTTTATCAGGAGTACTTTTCAGGGTTGTTCTATGGATTTTGATTGGTAGGATTTAGATGTGAAAAATTATGATGCTGAATGACGAGGGATTGACTCTTTTTGAAGAAAAATTGAATTAATATAATTTTCACTTAAATATGATCCTCTCTTCAATCCCCATAGTATCAATTAAGCTCCATCATCATGAAAAGTCATGAATTTTTTACACCATTCATCATTTCAGCATCAAAAATTTCAATCATCTCAAACATGATTTTCTTGAATGATCTAGATGGGCACAACTTTCCACCTCAATTAGAAGCTCCTGAAAAGGCACAACTTCACTTGTCATGAAAGCTCCAGGAAAGGCAAAGATTTCAAAATAATGACTTTCTTCAGCAGCAAACACATCTCTTAAGAATTTAATTTTCCACCAAAAGTATCACAGAATGTGGTTCCACAACACAAGATAGATTCCCCCATACTTAAGCTCAACTATATTATTCAATTTCACATCAAGAGTTGGTTGGATAGGGAAAATTGGATTGTAATGTGGCTAACCTAACAGGATGTGCATAGATTCTAAGGGCTAAGAGGACTAAATATTCAAGTTAGGCCATTATAAAAAAGGCTTCTTTGAAATAGGGGATTTAATAGCAAACAAATGACTCAATCATTTAAACATAAATACCTCAAACCCTCATGTTTTGGCAGGAATATATCAAATTCTGGTTAAATCATGCATGGTTTGGTTCTATCAAGAATTGAGGTGAAGGTAAAGAATATGAAAATAATGGTTCAGAAGCCTCACATGAAAGTTATATCAAATATAGAGACAGTGAGATGTGGCATGGGATTCAAAATTTATTGTACTTTTCAGGAAATTACTTAATATTTGAACATGAAACAAAGTCATTTTCTGCATTAATTTAAGCTCAGTTTCATGGGATAAATTGTTTCACTCATTGATGTGCATTTCAAAATTGTGATGAGAATAATTTTAGCTCAAAAATTTCAAAAAACACAAAGAAAATTGTAAAAATACACACAAAATATGAAAAAAAACACACAATTTTTTTGTTTGTTTTTTTCAAACAGGAAAACAAATAGAAATTACTAAAATTTTCCCTCCCCCACACTTAAAATAGTGCATTTTCCTCAATGTAAACCTATGAGATGATAAATTCAAATGAAATGCAGAATTTTTAAATAGGAAAAATAATATAAAAGTGAAAGGGTTAGGAATAGCCTGATGTGATCAAGTGATGATGGGGTCATGCAGTGTGATAAAATCCACTGCATTAGTAGGAAGTCTGTCAATGTATCTCTTTAAACGTTGCCCATTGACTGTAAAGATCTATCAAGTTTCCTCTTGTGTGATATCCACTGCACCATAAGGAAAACATTAGATACAATAGAAGGACCTTACCATTTGGAACACAATTTATAAGGCATCAGCTTCAGTCGTGAACTATATAGAAGGACTTTCTCTCCAACATGAAACTCCCTTTGTTGGATCATTCTATCATGAGCTGCTTTTGATCATTCCTTGTAGAGACTTGAGTTCTCATATGAAGACAATCTAATCTCCTCAAGCTCTTCAATTTTCAACTTACTTTGAATTCCATCTTAGGCCAAATCCATGTTGCATTTATTTATAGCTCAATATGCCCGATGCTCGACTTCCACTGGGAGATGACATGATTTCCCAAAAACAATCCTAAATGGGGAAATACCAATGGGTGTCTTGTATGCTATCATATATGCCCACAATGCATCATCCAAGCACTTGCCCCAATCCTTCCTATTTGGCTGCACGGTTTTCTCTAAAAAAATTTTCATCTCACGATTTGAAACCTTAGCCTAGCCATTTGTTTTGGGGTGGTATGGTGTTGATGTTTTGTGTATAACCCCATACTTCTGAAGGAGGGAAGAAAATTTCTTATTGCAAAAGTGTGTCCCTTGGTCAATGATGATGGCCTTTGGTACTCCAAACCTGCAAAAAATCTGTGCTTTGACAAAGTCCACAAAAACATGAGAATCGTCTGTCCTGGTGGCCTTGGCTTCCACCCATTTACTCACATAATCAACAGGAACCAAAATATACAAAAAATCCAAATGAACATGGAAAAGGACCCATAAAATCAATGCCCCATACATCGAAAATTTCACAGAATAGTATGGGTTGTTGGGGCATCTCATGTCTCCTAGAAATATTCCCAGTTTTTTGGCAACGAGATCATGAATTACAAAAAACATGTGCATCATGGAACAAGATAGGCCAATATAATCCAGAGTCCAAAACCTTCCTAGCTGTCCGTTGGGGTCCAATGTGTCCACCAAAATCAAGTGTATGACATAAATGAAAAACAGACTCAATCTCATGATCGGGAACACACCACCTAATGACTTGGTCACTACACATTCGCCAGAGGTAAGGATCATCCCACACATAAAACCTACACTCACTTTTTAATTTTTGGACTTGATGTTTCTTTTAATTTGCAGGGATTTCAGAGGCAACAATGTAGTTAACTAAATCTGCATACCAAGGATGCGCACCTGAGATGGAATAAAGATTCTCATCGAGGAAAGTGTCCCGAAGTGGTACATGGTCCGAGGAGTCATCCTCTAGTATGTGAGTAAGCCTACTCATGTTGTCTGCCACCAAATACTCTGAAACCTTCGTGTCCATTATCTCAATATAAATTTCATGAAGAAGGAGTATCCATTGAATCAGCCTGGGCTTTGCATCTGGCTTCTTTAGGAGGTACCTCAAAGCTGCATGGTCAGAAAAAAAACTACTTTAGAGCCCAATAAATATGAATGAAATTTATCTAAAGTAAATATGACTGCAAGAAACTCCTTTTCCTTGGTAGTGTAATTTTATTGTGCTGAATCCAGTGTCCTCGATGCATAGGCGATCACATGTGAACGTCCCTCCACCCTCTGAGATAAGACAGCTCCAACCGTGATGTTTGAGGTGTCACGCATAAGCTTAAAAGGAATCTCCCACAGTGGGGGCTGTATGATAGTTGGAGTGGTCAGAAAAATCTTTAGATCATCATTGGATGTCCTACATGAATCATCAATCACAAAATCAGAATCTTTTTAAAGTAATCGTGACATAGGAAGAGCGATCTTACTAAAATCATTGATGAAGCGCCGATAAAATCCTGCATGCCCTAGGAATGATCTAACATCAAGCACACATGAAGTATAGGGTAAGGATGAAATAATGTCTACCTTAGATCTATCAACCCCTATCCCATGTTTTGACACTACATGTCCTAAGACCATACCATACTCTACCATAAAATGAAACATTTCAATGTTTAGGACCAGATTCTTCTCAATACAATGATTCAACACCTTTCCCAAACTACTTAGACATTCATCAAATGAATACCCATACTCTATAAAATCATCCATAAATACCTCCATGGAAGTCTCTATAAAATCGTAAAAAATAATCACCATGCATCTCTGGAAGGTACCGGGGGCATTGCAAAGTCCAAATGGAATCTTTCAGTAAGTAAAGGTACTGAATGGGCAGGTGAATTTCATCTTCTCCTGGTCCTCCAGAGCTATAGGAACCTGAAAATAACCGGAAAATCCATCCAAGAAACAATAGTGTGTCTTCCCATCTAGTCTCTCAAGCATATGATCAATAAACAGGAGGGGGAAATGGTCCTTGTGAGTGGAATGATTTAGTGTCCTATAATCAATACACACACGCCAACTGTTTTGCACCCTCAATGGAACTAACTCATCTTTCACATTTTTAACAACAGTAACACCACTCTTCTTAGGCATAACCTGAATTGGACATACCCACCGAGAATCTGAAATGGTAATGATTATACCTGCCTTGATCAATTTCTCAACATCTATTTTAATAACTTCCATGATGGTGGGATTGAGTCTCCTTTGTGGCTGTCTCACCGGTTTAGCCCCATCCTCCAAGAGAATCCTATGCATGAAAATAGAGGGGCTAATACCTGATATGTCAGCCAAGTTCCACCCAATCGCCCTGATTTTCTCCCTCAAAATATTCAAAATCTTTTCATCATGTTCAAAAGAGAGATTGTTAGAAATTATAATAGGTAATCTCTCACCACTCAACAAGTATGAGTATTTCATATTTAGTGGCAATGGCTTGTGTTCTGATGAAGGAGAGTGTAGTATGGATGGAGACATTGAAGGAACCGAAATATGTTCACAAAGAGCATCGATATAAGAATATAAATTAACAAAATCCGAGAATAAAGTATCAAATCCATCAGCATACTCTATAACCATGTCATAATTAGAGTTCACATTATCAAAATCAGAATATGATTCCATTTCAAAATCAAATTTTAGAGAGTCTTGTTTATTAGAAACGGGTTTGGAAGTACTTTTAGATATCAAACTAGAACCAATACTCATAATCTCCCTAAGCATAGGACAATCCAATTCCATGGTGTTTTTACTTAGTGGTTTAAAATGGGAGATAACAAAAGCAGAATGGTCCTCCGAGGGGTACGTCACGGAATCCATAACATTAAATATCACAACTTCATCTCCAAATTCCATGGAAAGTGTACCCTCATTGACATTTATTATCGTTTTTACAGTTTTGAGGAATGACCTACCTAAGATAAAGGGGGCATGAGAACTTACCTGATCATCCTCCATGTTAAGCACATAGAAGTCTACTAGAAAGATCATGTCTCTTACCTGGGCAAGTACATCCTCAAGGACTCCCTCTAGATATTCCGTAGCTCTATTCGCTAATTGCACCACTACTCTTGTTTCCTTTAACTCACCAACATACAAGGAAGAGAATACAGAGTGAGGAATCACAATTATTGAAGCTCCGAAATCACAAAGAGCATTAGAGAAGTGCAACTCCCCTATGGTACATGGGATGGTGAATGTCCCTGGATCCTTGCACTTTGTCGGCATTGCTAGAGTTGGTGTAATGAGTGCTGACACATTCCTTCCAAGATTGATCCTCTCACATCCCTTGAGCCCTCATCAATTGGTACAATGTTTTTTTAAGAATTTCGCATACCTAGGAATTTTCTTAATGGCTTCAAATAGAGGAATGTTGATCTCCACACGGTTGAATGTATCCAAAACCTCCTTTTTCATTGTTTTTTCAGCCATCTTCTTGGTTTGGAAAACCCTGTTGGGAAAAGAAATGGGTTTAGGAGGAGCATCATCAATCTTTTTCTTACCTTTATCTTTCTCCTTGGATTGCTCATCAGTTGGTTTGGAATGTGTCTGCTCCGGAGATGAGGTGAATCCCTGGGGAATGGTAGGTATAGATGTATCATTCATTTTCTTCCCACTTCTCAATGTGATGGAACTAACATTCCCCAATGGATTTGGAGTGGTTTGGGAAGGTAGATTTCTGTAATTCTTACATACAAGTTCATAGAGGGAGGTGGCAATCTGGCTCATTTGAGTCTTCAACTCTGTCAGCTCCAAACCATGACTCTTTAGCTCATTCTGTTGATTAAGAACAATTTTATTCAATAGGTCATCAGTGTTAGATTCTACATTGGGTGGGGGATTATCTTTTTTCTAGCTTGCTGATGCTTGGGCTTCAAATCTCTTTTGGGGTTGTTGGAAACCCTGCTGGTAAGGCGGAGGCTGTGGAAAGTTTTGTTGAAAGGGTGGCCTTTGTTATTGTCCAGAGTCATACCTCATGTTCAGTTGATCTTTCCACCCTTGGTTGTATGTTGGAGCAAATGAATCAAACTTCTTTTGGGGATATGGTTGTTGCTGCAGCTGAAATGGTCTCCCTAGGAATACTGCTGCACAATCCTCTGTCTCTTGTAGTTGTGGGAAACAGTCAGTTGGGTGGCTTGTCTTAGTGAAAATGACACAAGGCCTTGAAGGAGGGGGTAGAGATATATTTTGTGCCTAAGAAATTTTCCTTACCAAAGTTTTCAATTCTTCTAACGTGGTATCAATCAAATGACTCTCAAGAGAAGAAGGACTTACCTGATGTACTCCCCTGATATGTGGTGTACCTCGATCACCAAATTGATGGGAGTTTTGGGCCCTCTTGTCGATCAATGCACGTGCGGCTACTGGTGTCTTGTCCACCAATGCTCCTCCAGCTGCAACATCCACCATGCTCCTCTCCATGGGTGTGAGTCCTTCGTAAAAGTACTGAATGAGTAATTTCTCACTGATTTGGTGATGTGGGAAGCTTGCACACAACTTCTTGAATCGCTCCCAATTCTCATACATTGACTCCCCTTGTGCTTGCTTGATCCCTGATATCTCTTTTCGAATGGATGTGGACCTTGATGCTGGAAAAAATCATTGCAAGAAAAGACGTTTGAAATCATTCCAACATGTTACATCTTAATGTTGCAAATAATACATCCAATTTTTTGCAACTCCATCAAGTGAGAATGGGAAGGCTCTTAATTTGATATTATCTTCAGAAACAATTCTTGGTTTTAACAGTTGAGAAAACCACATTAAATTATTTAATGTGTTTGTTGGGATCGTCACAAGATAAGCCATGAATCTTTGGAAGAAGGTGAATTAATCCATATTTTAACTCAAAGTCTGATTCGAGATTCGGGTATGAAATGCAATTCGGTTGATAGTTAATATCAGGTGCATCCAATTCTTGAATGGTTCTATTAAGTTGATTTCCATTATTTCCAGACATTGGTTCTTCTTTTATGTTTTAATTTGAATAACATCCAATTCCAATGTTTCCAGAAGAGAGGAAATCACCAACTGGTTAAATATTGAAACTTCTCGTAGACTGAGAGTATCTGATCCGTGCCCTAAGGCTGCGTTCAATCTCAGGGTCAAGATCTGAGAGGTCTTCAGGATTAGTTCATGTCATAAATCAATGAAAGGTGAATATAATTAAAGTGGACCATAGTAAAATAAAAACTAGTTGTTTGAGTTGATGGTTCGAAAAGAAGTAGAAGAGAATAAAAGAAGAAGAAGAAGAATCAGATTGGGTAAAGAAAAAATAAGGAAGAGAGGAAGAGAATAAAATGTAAAATAAAATAAATACCTCTAATTGGTTGAAATAATTACTTGCCTCCCCGGAAACGGTGCCAATTGGAAAGAGAGCTATCGTGGGCACTATCAAATGATTAATGAGATTTTGAGGTACTAAGGTGCAGCAGAGTGGCTGACCAAGGTCGTCTCTCAAAGGAGGAAGTGAATTTAAAAACTTATTAAAGGTATTCTAAAAATAAAATAAAAGATAATAAAATAAAAACTCTACATTAAAGGATTGGGTTTTTTTATAGTTTATGAATCTATAAGAAGTTTTCTAGAAGAAGATTGTATATTTTTTTGTTTTTAGTTTTGAAATGAATTTCAATTAAAATGACACAACAAGAAGATGTTTTTTTAGAAATCTATTTTAAAAGGCATATCGATCTAACTCTACATATTCATTCACTTATTAATCATTATAATTTAAATAAATATCCACGTAATTATGATCCCCTAATTTTTTATCCCTCAAACCCTACGAGAGTTAACTTAACCACAAAGATGAAATTACTTAATCCCTAGGCTATCTTCGGAACACGCAATCGCAGCACCCTACTTTGATTGTTGTTCTAAGGATAGATTATGGTCAGTGGTTAATTAGAGCATATATTCATTCTGTAAATGAGGATGAATTGTGGGTAGGGATTATATTTTAACTCTACAAATTTATCCCGTGTGGTCTTGTATTACCGATTAAGATTACGCTCTCACAATTTACACAAAATCCCGACCTCACGTGTTTTTATGTTAATTGTTAAATTGATTTCTTAGTTTCTTGTAATTTAAAAACACAATTAATGGATCATATTATGTTAATTAAATTAGCTCATTGATTAAAAATAATTAAATGAAGAGGGTAGAATATAGATCGATTACTAAAAGTCTACTCTTCCATTGGTGGCGTAATCATCGTAGAAGCGTTTTGCATGTGCAAAGGTTTATAATTGGTATAACACAATAACGCTTCTACAAAAGAATTCCAGCCCAAAGAGGAAGATTAAGAGAAGAATAAATTTAAACAAAACAGAAGAAAAGAGAATAAATAAAAGGAGAACAAAGAAGTTTATTACACAATCAAAATCATTACAACATGAAGGAGAAGAAGAAGGCTTCATCGAAGGGATCCTTTCTTCAAGAGCTACCATTATTGAAATGGTTGGATAATTGGAGTGGATCCACTTCTCCTCTTCCCTCAACTTCCCAAAGCACGTCCCAACACCACAAGATGATAAAAACACAAATTTAAACACCGGTGGGGAGTCTAGGTTCAATGTGGTTTCAAGTGTGAATGGGGAATCTCGGACAAATATTTTATTCCAACTCGAACTTCCTATTTGACCAGAAAAACGCGTGAATTGGCCAGCCGTCAAGAAGGATAAAATGTGAGGATATGGGTACTATATCTCCTCTCGAATTTTGGGCTTAATTAAGGAAAATATGAATGAGGTATGGCCGAAATACAGAAGCATCTCCATTCAGGCGAGTCCAGCCCAACTTTGACTTCATGGCCCATTTTCAACAACCAAATGCACTCTTTAGCTCTAGTGTCCTGAATAAAGGTTGTAGATAATTAAGTTAGGAACACGTTTTCAAATGTTCAAATTCAAATAAAATATATAAAAATATGAATCTTCGAAATACTACAGTGAACTATAAAGGGTACAACTGGAATTTTCATCAAATATTCAAATGAATGATCTAATCCCAATTAATTCCTAATTAAACATATTTATCACAATGTGAGGAAATTATATCATTTATTATCAATAAAATATTCTATAAAATAGTGTTTTATCAGTTTATTACATCTCTCAATATCTTTTACTACATGATAATAGTATCCCCGATCATTATTTATATATCTCTTCGGTTAGGAATGAAGTAATTTAATGGAAATACTATCTTATTAGATAGAGGTTGATGGATTTTTCTAACTAAAATAGTCTTAGATCTATCTTTTCTCTAAAACAATAGAATCTCTGAAACTAGTGCTGGGTGGAATATCTTAGAATGTTTGACATTGTCATATCCTTCTTTCTAGGGTTCCAGAATGTCGTTTTAGATACCCCCACTAGGAAAGTACCATTACAATCCTTTTTTTTATGTGGAGTGTAACCTTATATGAAACATTTCTCAATTGTACCTGTATTCACATGAGGATGTTTTTATTATGGTTTTCCATAGTGTTTCAATTCTATCACATCTAATTGAGATAATTATTCAAATTCACCAACATGATTATTCATTTAGTAGAATTTTAGAGTCCCTATATTGTAAAGAGACAGTTTCTGTTCAGTCTCTCTCTTCAGATGGTGGTCTCTATTTTTTTGGATCTGTTTTTCATATTAGAAAGACATGGAGATTAGTTTTTTCTAAATATAATATATCTTCATGGTCTATTCATATGGTAAATATGAAGATGTATTATTACACAAGATGATAATTTTGGTGGATGAGTATGAATCATGAAAGAGAACATTATGTGTCCCACTATTACACATACAAATAGATAAAGGCATGGCATCTGAAACAGTCTAGATTCTTTATAGAGTCTTCTAGTTCTGTTTTCAAAATAGGATGTGGTTTTAATAGAAATTTTTTTAGGATTATAATTTAATTCTCATAGAAGAAATTCTATTTTGGATGTGATTGATCTATTTGCAATGTAAAATCATTTCATTCTGATCAGGGACACCACTAATATTAATGATCTGGGTATGTTAAATGTCCACTTGGTTATGAGTTTACCTGGGGTAAATATTTAAATTATTGTATACATGGATCATAGGTATACATTGAGGTTCTAGAGGAGACTCCAAGAGGTTACGTGGACTTAGTTTAGGTTGATTATACCTTACCATCCACAGAAAAATATCCATAGAGAGAGTACTATTCATTTATTGAAGGATATGATCTTTTACTTTGTCATATGTTTCTACAGAACATTGGATATCCATCTAGGACTTGTTGAGTATTATTATAACAATAAATATTAGTTTATTTTAACAATAGATCCCTTAGATTATTTTTTGTGGTCTCTGGTGTAGATCACTTTATTGTCATGGAGGTGTGGTTGAGGCCTATTATATGGGACATTTTCTCATTCATGAGTTTCCATCGATGATATAGGATATATATCAATGTGTCTTTATAGCTCATAGTTGAGAGAAAATATATGTGTGTCAGTGATTTTTTCCATTTTATTTTGTATTGGTGACTGAATATTTTTGAATTTTCTTCATCCTTTGGGTCACTTTTAGCTTGGAAAAAGGTAATCATTTGTTTGAGATATGATGGATGGTTTATTATCCATGTTAGTAATGAGAAGGTTTTTTATAGGTTGGAATTTTAGGATCATTTGATGGGTATTCATGATTTTTTTGACATAACTCGACTCAAGAAGTACCATAGGGATCCCTCTCACATTCAGAGTTAGGATGATATTAATCTAGATAAAGATGATTCTTTTGGAGAGAACCAAATGATGATCATTGAATATATGGTGAGAGCCATTTTGGAAATTTTATTATGTTGTACTGATTTTTGTGGAATCAAAAATAATATTCTCATGATACCTGAAAACCCATGTCATTAATAATGGTTTAGTGGACTCAATTATATTCAGACTCCACTCATACAAATGACATGATAGGGATGTAAATACTAATATTGATAAGTACGTGGCATCATGTTACCATATTTTTGGTATTTCTCATCTCTATTTTTATTTTCCACTTTATTTGGGAGTCGTTTGAGTCTCCTAAAGAAGGATGATGTTCACTAGGGAAAACATCCCAGTGTTAGTGGATTTACGTTTTTAAAGGATTCATTACATGATCATTTAAAAGGATTTACGAGTTTATCCTTGAATTTAAACAGTTTAAAAGATGATTTGGGTTTTTTCTGTACAAAATCTAGGGTTTTTACTTCCTGCGAGGAAAATACACTTCATGAATAGTTTAAACGATGTGAAATGTTTTCTATACAGATTCTATTAATTGGTTTGGGTTGTGAAGGCTTTACACTTTATTGATCAACTTAATGTTAATAATGTATTATTTTTGTATTTTTAATCCATGGATACATGTTTATTAACATACATGGTTTTCACAGAATTCACATTTTCAAAAAAAGATTAATGATATTTAATATTCATAGTTTTTAAATTTTTGGGTGGTACATGGGTAATTTTTCACTTGTTTTCTTGATTTTCTTTTTCAATCCAAACTGAGATATTTTTATATTGATTTCGGAGACATCCGATCATTCTAGATTTTTTAATTCCACAATTGATCTTTGTTTTATCTTTTTTATATCTATCTATGACTGTATTCCGTAAGGATCTTCATTATTGTTGATTATGGTATCATGATTACCCTATGATTATTGATTCATTGATCCATGATGATAACTATATTAATTTTTATAGATCCATTGTGTGATCTTTATATGGATAATTACACATATGTTGGTTTTAGTGTGACATGATATTTTTATAAGGTATGTTATGATCTATCCTCTTCACTGAATTTTTTCCTAGTTGAATTGATTTTGACAATTGACAATTTATTCAATAACCTCCACTCATGGATTTTCTTTCTTCCTTATTGGTGGATCACATAGTGGTTGTCTTTATCCTGAGTATAGGGTCAGTGGTTCAATCTCTATATTGAACTGGATGAAAAATAATTCTTTGTGACTATATTTTTTTTGTAAATTATTTTGAATTATTAGAAAATGTTGGTAGAAATGGATTTTTTAAAATTGAGTTTCCCCCTTTTTAGTAAAATAAAATGTATTTTCCTATCATATTGAAATGGATTTAGGAAATTGTTTTCAAATAACATTACTGAGGAAATTATTTTTAAAATAGAGCACATGTGAATCTTGGCGGACTTTGGAAAAAGGTGTTGTACAAGTCCTAGTCCATTGATACTATTGGGGGTAAACTCAGTTCATGTTCTTATGCTCCCTATGGCTTTTTTTCTTCGTATTTTAAAGAAAAATGTTTGTTGGTTTGCTATATGGATTGTTCAACTCCACTCTAAATTAGATGTATATATATAGGAATGATATTCACAATTGACATTGATTATTTACAAGTGTCCTAACTAGCCTGAACTGTAGTGATCTTTGGGATGATGTAACTGATTCTTGGGTTTTTACCCATTCAGATTTCATATTATATTTGATAAATTCTTTGTATTGATTTAATTACATATATAAATAATTATTTTAATTAAAATGAACTAGAATATTTTGGAACTATAAATAAATTGAAAATGAATTACCATGAATTTGATATAAAACTAGTTAAATATTTATCATTCTTTGTTTTCATAAATGTTTAGAAATGTTAACATCTTTGCATAGAGACATGATATAGAACATTGGGGTAGGATTCTAATGCGCCTATTTATATCACACCATGTTCACCATTTATTAGTCTGTAGACCTTGATATTTATTTCGATGTAGGGAAAAATGGTTCCATACTGAGGTGATGAAGTTTCTGTTAGATGATTCTATATAGACGGCGGTATGATGGTGTGATTTTTTCATATCTATATCATGGACTCTAATTTTTTAGTTTCCATTTTTTATACTTGTATCTTTATATTTGTTAAAATATATTTTAGTTGTATCACTTATATTGTTTTATATATGATATGATAGTTATTTCTCATTACCTCTTCCATAGTTCCTGCATATGTGATATAAATATATATATATATATATCATGTTTTTTTCATTACATAGAGAGAAATCATTCTCTCTGATTTTTTGATATTGAAGTCCTCCTTACCAACCCATGGGGATCGAGATCTCCCATTTGAGTATGTAATGTGTTGGGTTGCGTACTATTTTCAGAGGGTGTGTTGGTTAGGTTATTCATATAAAAATTCCATTAAACTAAGACAAACCATTTATTTTTTCCCTGTATTTTATAGAACCCTTTATTCTTTCTCATTCCTTGGTTTTCCAAAACAAGAATATCCTTTGAAATCAATATATTTCTCAATTTTTCACTTTCTTCTTATAAGGAGTATTATTTTCATGGATAACAATTCACACTCATTTTACTAGTTTTTACATTATCTTCCATTTAAATTCAAAATATAATGTACTTATGGTCATGAATTTCTAATTACAATGTTCAAAATTCCCCATATATGATAAATTGTTGTTATACAAACTAATATATAACATGAATCCAGAAACATTTTATGTTCTTTATTCACTGACTTCTATTATCCTGGATGGGTTTTAATAAATTTTTTATGTATATAACATGATTTTCTATATAATACATAAAATTTTCAAAAACCATTAACTATTTTTTTTTTCAATTCCTCAATAATTTCATCTTCATCCTCATTGGTTTTATACACTAATCCAATATATTTGGTCCTTTATTTAAATGATTCTTATTTTAATTCCACATTTCTTCATTTGATAATAATATTCTTACATTTCATAGAACAATCCCTGATGTGACCTTTTCTTCAATAAATAATGCATATCATCTATTGAATATATTCTTACATAACAATCATCTTGAGTGTTTTTTTTGTTTTTTCTATTTTGTTACACCAAAATTTGATCACACTATCATTCATTCTCTAAATTTTCATCATCTATAGCGGAGTTAATTATTCAATAGAAAAGGAATCATTCTTGGTAATGTAATACATTATTTCTAATCAAAATAGACTTTCATGTTATAGTCTTTATTAATCATATTAATATATTTAGGTCCATTTTTTGAAATAAGATTTACAATTTCTATTTAGATTTCACGATCTTAATAATATTTTTATTGAATTTATCATTTATCCCCTTATGATAATCCTTAATTGTATTTAAATATTTTAAATTTTATACCAACATTAAATAGACTTTTCCCCATTATTTTAACGACACTAAAAATGTAATGATCCAAGAATATATAAAATAATAACTTTTGATTTATATTAATAATTATAAATAATATATTAATTTTACATGAAAATGGACTATTCTTATGATAGCATACTTGACACAAAAAAATAGATTTCTCTAAAATCCTATACTGCACTCAACATTGTGTTATATTGAAATACAATACAATAATAATATTATTATTTTAATGTATTTAATGCCTTTCCATTTGAATTAATAGAATTCACAGTGTCAATTAAATTTTACAATATGGTTTACACATGTTTAAATAATGATTCATTGGTTACCAAATTTATTAGAAATATAAATTTAAACCAATTGATTGTGAAGGATGTGTTTTAAAGGGACTAATTGTGTTTCCAAAACACTATTTATGAATTTTTATTTAATGTAAAATATATTATATATTTTTAATGTAATGTTTTAAATTCATTTTATATGTTTTCTATATATTATATATGATAAAATTCATTTTTTTGGATTAAAAGAAGCAATTTTCTAAAAATGCAGTTTTACCTCATTTTGATGGTGAACCATTTTTTGATATAATTTTTTCAGGTTTATATGTTCAATTTAACAAAATAAGCTTCTTATTTTGAATTGGTACATCATTATTTACTTTGGGTAACTTTTGGGTATTTTTCGGAGAAAGTCCATTTTATTATTATTAATTATGAAAAATAATGCATTTTAAGTCAAAACTGCATTTTCATCTAGTTTATTTAAATGATTAGATTATCTTTTTTATTGGTTTTAAATTGTATTCAGATTATGTTTTTATTAGTAAATACATTTTTATTCACTGTATGTAATCATACATTTAAATTGGACATAAACAAATGTCAATATTTAGGTAGTTTTTACGTCTTAATAACATGATTTTTGGTCTTGACAACAGGAAATAATTTTAAATTTTCTACTGTAGCTTCTAGGTTTTGAATTTGGAAAAAAGGATTCTATATTTGGAATCAATAGGTAAATTTTTTTTAAACATATACAATTTTTTCCATTATGAATAGTATCTCCATTAACTATCTTATTTAACATGGTTAGAGGGTAAATTTGGTAAATAATGGTGAAAAATAATATAATATTAATTTTAAACTACACTAAAACGTGTCCTAAACCTATTGGATGATACCTTTCTAAGCTTGGACATCCTTGGGTCTATTTTAGGACCCCATGGAGCCTCTTTTGTTGGTGAAAATGACATTTAATTACATTTATTTTAAATGTAAGGAAAATAAAACCAAATAATGTAAATTTTTTAAAACAATTTGTATATAAGGTTATATAAGTGATACGTTGGACTATAAATATTCATTAGAAATTTATAAAGTGGTTCTACATAATGGTATTTTATTTATAATTTCTATAAACTAAATAAGTAAATTCATTTATGACACAATGGGGATGTAGGGATAATCTTATTATTGAATTTTTTAAATACAGTAGATTACAAAAAATAAAATTAATTTATTTTGATTTTATACCATAAAATAATTTTATGGATTATTATTAATTTTTATATTTTAATTAATGATGTTTCTATAATTAATCAGGTTTTAAAGAAGTATTACAGTGTCATGATATGATCAGTATAAAATTTGACATGAATGTGTTTATAAACCAATTAATATTTTATTAAATGATAGTATAATCCTAAACATATAATATTCCGCTAACTGAAATATATGTTGTTAAAAATTCCATTAGTGATCAAATTTTGGGTAGCTTTAAATTTTATAGTAACTATGATAACCATATATTATGAATATATAAGAAGACATGGTAAAAGATAAATATGTTTACTATGGATTAAAGCTAGATGATAAGGTAATTTTGTAGCCAAAATTTTCTAAAACCCATTGGATGAAAGGATTTCACCCATCCTCTTCTTATATTCTAAATATATCTCTTTGGTGTATTATAAATCAAAATTCAATTAATAAAAAAATAATACTTTCAAACATTCTTAAAGTTTCCCTCCTTCATTTTATAGAACAACAACACCTATAACCCTTACCCACACCTCTCAATCCACCTTGTCCTAAAAAAACTCTTCCCAAATAAGATCCACAAATTCCTCCATTCTTTCTATAATCTTCACCCTAGATGGAATGCAATTCAAAAAATCCCTTTGTCTCAAAAAAATAAGATACCTGATATGAGGTAACGTCTTCACTCGTGTTCCTTTCCAATATTATTCCTTCTCCCATCACAATGCTCTTATTATTATTTGTTTACATAACCACACCCATGCCCTCAATAAACTAGGTTGTTTTATGATAATTTTATGAACCAAAAATACACACATCTCAGTCTATTGGGTATATATTATACTGTTTTTGTGGGCGGTGAACTAGTACCTCACAAAACGAAGATTGTTCAATCTTCTCCTACCCCCAATAAAGGTGGCCATTATGATAGAACAATAACTATATGTGATATTTGTTTTATTTTTTTATTTATATTCTAATTTTATTTTCATTTCTAACATACCTAATTTTTTCATGTTGTATAAATACGATAATTTTATTTGAGGAAGTACGGAATACTGCCCCCTCAAAGTGATATGACCCATTCATGCTATACATGAAACGTATAAATGATGTAATTAATGAACTTATGTAACATATATAACATATATATTATACTGAAATTATAATATACTGATTTATCATTTAGTTTTCATTCCATTAAATATGAAAATGAAATGATGCTAACATCTAGGCGTACGTATGGTTTAACGTCTCCCAGAACGGTGTGTTTCAATTCTTATATCCAAATTATATGGACTAATATAAATACATATATACAGGATATATATGTTATATATGATATATAAATCATTAATATCATTCCGTAGATAATTTACTTTTTACCACATGAACATCTTATAATTATAACATGTTAATTTTTTACTCATGTTTCGAACATTGAAAAAATACCTAATATGAACACAAATAATTAACTAGTTTTTATAGAAAGGTAATATGTGATAAAAAAACTAATAATAAACTTTATATCTTTTATTAATAAATTAAAAGTTTACATATGATTATTATTCGTGAAATTGAAGAACGAACATGTCATGTTGAACACGACGTAAGGGACTTTGTCTCAATCACCTTTCATTGAGGCATATTTTGATTTATACACGACTTGATTTTATATGGTGTATAAATTCATTTTAAATTTAATTTCAAAGGGAATATATTTCTATGTAATGTTTTACAAAATGACATAGGGAATGTTTTCTTTTAATGCACACAGTGATAACGACCATTCCGCAGCTAGTGGAATCATTTGATGTTTGCCTTCCTTAACAAGCTATGATGTTTTTAAATGGAAAATTAAAACCATATACATTTTCAACATATTTTAGTTTTAAAAATGTTTATGAAAGTGTATTTAAAATTTAAAAACCATTAAATTATTTCTTGAGATTGTAACTAAAATTTTTATTATTGAAATGTTGGTATTTATAATCTTTTATGTGTGATGATTATATAATGGTACTTATACATTTTATAGGTCAGTGGGTGATAAACAAAAAGACGGGTGGTTCCATGATAACCCAAGGATGGGTGGTTACGTTATAACCTCAAGTGCATTGGGTATGGAAGTCATCTGTATGACTATTACATTTATAAGAATGATTTTTGGAATTCGATTGTATGGTTATTATATATAAGTATGATTATGTCCCAAGATTACCTTTTATCTGTTATGTGAACTTTCTATTGTGTTTATCATAATATTTTTGTTACAAAAATAGTAATCAGTGGGTGTATATTTAGTAAAGTGTTTTTCTACTTCATAAAGGTTAAAGGTATTACTTTTTGATAGTGTATTCATGGTTTACGCTGTTGTTTAGAAAAATAGATAGTTTTCATTCTTTATGTATCCTTTACTGTGCTTTTTATGCTCATCCTGTAATTCCATGACCCTAGTTACCCAGAGCCAGTGCATTATATTAATACATTAGCACTATTAAAAGGAATCAATTCCCGAAGGAGCGATCAGTTTAGCAGTCTTGGAAAATCGATTACATACTTTAACTTTACATTACAATTTGAAACATAAAACACAACATAGATAGTTCTTTGATAATTATATTTTTCCCTTTAGTTTAACCCTATATATCAATCATAATACACTTCTTGGAATCTTGGGAAAATAAAACATACGATATGTGTGAGCTCAATCACTCAGTAAGGGTAAGCAATACAGTGGAAGCTAACATAAATATTAACTATGGGGAATATTTGAAACCACATGCCTTTGCCATTAATAAACATGAGTTATTTTATGGAAGGAATATGACATGCGTAAATCATGGGTATTCTACTAGTCGAATGACCACATGAACCATCAATATTATTTTCATAATTAGGAAATGTATATAGCCGACATTCTAAAACATTTTGTCAAGGCCTCGACCAATATGTCTAAAAATGATTAAGTCCCCGGCCAAAACCATATCTCAAATTTGGAAAGGCCTTAGCCAATTACACTTCTAGTTGTCTCATGAGACCTACCGATGCATCGAGGAGCTATAACAGGCTCCACCCGTCACATACTAAGTCCAATACATTCCTCACATGAAAATGTTGAAATATAACATAAACATTCGTATTAAATCTAGCATACGAAATGCCAATACATTAACCATAAACCATGAATGGTATAAAAATAGAACATACACAGTCAAACATATCATAACTCATTCAATACAATATTAAAGATAGTGTTACAATAAATTATCCTCAATCAAAAATAATATCCAGTAAAGGATGTTGATATTGTTTTAAATGATGAGTAAAACCTTTTGAGAGAAATAAACTTTTTATAAAATCATTTAAAATTCAAACATTTATAAAAGAAGTAATTTAAAATAGATTTTTGAATTAAAGTGTCCCATACCACTTTGAAACATTGGAAAAAATTATCATTTCAAAGCATTCATGTCAATATAAATAAATCCTTAAAATCATTTTGAAAACAATGACATTAATTAAAAATATTTACACAGATAAATCTTTAAAACAATTAAAATTATGATTTTGATAAATTGTACCTTTCAAAAATACTTAAAATATTCATTTTGAAATCATTTTTCGGAAAAATGGACATGGATGATAAAAATGTGCCAGAAAATACTTACACATAAACAATCTTGAATAATAATGAGATTGAGGAATTAACGCTTACCATGCACTTTACATTGGTCAAGGGTACGTTTAACTTCATTTATGAAGATCGTAGTATGTTATTAAATTATTCCAGAACCATATTAATATTTATTATATCATACATGATTCATTTATTACTTTATATTACGTATTTAATAATAATTTCCATGTTAAATTAACATTTTGGGTAATAATAGCTTTCTTTATCGTATGGGTTTTAACTTGTTACTCTTGATTGTATCACTTAGACTGAGATTTAAATACTTATAGAATATAAAACATGATTTATAAGTCAAATATATTTAGAATATAAATATGTATAATTGATATACATATACATATATATATTAAATGAAAAACACCGTTTATGGAGATAATAGTTCGTACGTAAGTATAAACGCGGTTTCCATTTTCATATCGTGTTGAACAGAAATAAGTGAATAAGATATGTGTAAGTACATATATATATATATATATCTATAGTATCATTATTATGTCATATATTACATACTTATTTTTAATATATATTTTTATAATTATCGATGAATGGTGAATGTGGAAATTAATCTCATCACGTCGTGGAGACGGTAATCCGTACGTACGCACGAGCGACAATCTAATTTCCTTAAAAGTGTGGAATTGGATTGTATATTAATTTTACAGAGATATTATCATGTTATTTTCATTATTTATATTCATATTACTCACCATTATATCCATCCAAATAACATAGTTGTGATTAAAAAATTACACCACGTCATGTAGACGGTAAGTCGTACGTACGCACGCATGGTGACATTATCATTCATAATATGGATAGAATAATGAATAAATTTGTGCCATATTTATAATAACATCACATTATATATAATTTACTGGTGTTATTATTTTATAATGGAAACAAAAATGAAATAATATGTGGAACAAAAAAAGACCATGAAAGGGGTGGTGAAATTATTACATCTTCTACGGGTTCTTTCTTTTGATTTGATCAAAAGGGCTCTTTAATATGTATTAATGACTAAAGTAGGGCCTCTAGGATTAAAGTAGGATAGTTGAGAGATTATTTGGGAATACTTTGGAAAATACAAATTTATTTGGAGGTTTTAATTTGAGAGAAGGGGAAGTGCCCTTTTATAAGAGGGGCCGGGGAACCATTGGAAAAACTTAAAATATTATTTTATAATAAATTCATATTATGTTTATAATTTCTCCAAAATGTATTATTTAAATTATAATGTGGGTATGGTTCGAAAACCACTCAATCTATAGGTTTTAGACAAGTTTAGGTTACTATTTTAACCCTTTCATTTAGATTTATCTCTAAGATAAATAATTTAACTTTTACCATGTCTTCTTCTATTCTTACACTATATGGTTACTAAACATAGTATATACTACCAATAGAACCTCAATTGGTTCATTAATGTCATATATATTATTATATGAGTCTTTTGGACGAACCTAATATTTTTAGGATCATTATATCAATAAATAATATAATATTAGTTTTAAAAAAAAATTAGGTCAATTTTGAAACAATTTGGTAGTTGTTTTTTGTTAAAATAATAACACCATGATTACTTCATAAAAAATACACTGAATCAATTATAACATATCATATTCCCCTAGAAAATTCGTGAATGTCATAAAAACTTTTATATTATATTTATTTTAATATTTATAATATCATTTATGTGATTATTTCATTAATAAGGTTATTACTGCATCATCATTGTGTCATTAATAAATTTATTTATTTTATCACTAAAATTTATAAATAAAATACCATTATGTAGGAAATATAATTATCTTTTAATGAATATTTATAGAAGAATTTATCATATGTATAACCCTATATTAAAAATGACATTTTTATTAAACATTGATTTTAACTCTTTTAACTCTATATTAAATAAAATAATAATAAATGTCTTAATCTAATCCATGTGGACATAAAGAGTCATATTTTATTCCTAAAGATGTTTTTCGTAGAATTAAACTAATATAATAGAATTAGGACATGTGTTAGGGTAATAATAATATCATTTGTACCCTTAATTACCCTATTTACTTTTAACCGTGGTAAATAAAAGTAAAAAGTTACCATTCACCAAAAATTATATTTATCTTTTTGAACAAAATTTTACCCCATGATATTAACCAAGTCTCTAGGATTTTCAAAATTCCACTCACAGAAGCAGTAAAATTTTGTTTTATGTGAATTTGCAGATTCTCCTAGGAGGTGGGTAAAAGACGGTAAAATTTAAATAAAATTTTTATATATCTAAACTTATTATAAAATGTCTCAAATGAATTACATTGAACATATATAAATAGTATGTATCTATTGTGACCTAAAATAAATTTTAAAAAAAATAGATAATTATTTAAATAAAAAGTATGTTTTAAACAATAACTCAGAGTTTTTCACTATTTATCAAAAATTGAATGCTTTCAGAAAAATACCAAAAATTCACCCTAATATACTTTTGACATTCCAAATTCAAAAATTAAGTATATTTACCAAATTCAAAACATAAAAGTTTCATTTATTAATATAAAATTAATTCCTGTTGTCAAAACCAAAAGGCATATTTTTCAAAAACAATAACTGTCAAAAGATTTACACTTGTTTGGGTCCAATTTCAAAATGAAATTACTTACAATGACTAGTATTGGATTAAATATTGAAAATATAATCGATTTTCACTTCCAAACACAAAAAATGTATAATTTAACACTATAAATTATTTTTATTAAAAAAGTTGTTTTTAGTTAAAATATAGTATTTTCACTATTCACCCAAATATGAAAGTTATCAGAAAAACACCAAAAATTTATTAAAACTAAATTATTATGTCCCGATTCTAAATAAGAAGTTTATTTTGTCAAATTAAATATATTAAAGTTACAAATATTGGATTTAAAAGGGGTTTTCCATTAAAAGGCGGTAGAATTGCATTTTTTTGAAAAAACACTTCGTTTATCTGAAAAAAATGTATTTGTTATTAAATTATGTCTAAGAAACTCATAATATGGATTCTAAAATTTTAAGGATTATATAAAGTTCCTAATTCAGTTAATACTCTTCAAAACCATTTTGAACGGCTAGTTTGGTAATTCGTTGTGCACTTGAACTCAGTGTTGTGTGTAATACAAGTTATTGGATTTATTTGAAGAAATAAGGTACTATGAAATCTTGGGGTGTTACATTCTTTCCTAGTTCTATAAATTGTGCCCTCGCAATTTGGAATGGTTCTTCAAAAATAAATGGTTAAAAATAGAACATACCTTTTGCGGGAAAACCCACATTGGAAATTGGGTTAATAAAATTTAGTCTTAATAATAGGAAAAGGGGAATGAAAAAGTCACCACCAAATCATGATCTCGATTAGGAGAACATTTGTGGAAATTAGAGACACATAATTGGAGGTAAAAAATAAATATTAATAAGTAGTTATTGAGGTCATCAGTCACAAACAATTGTAGAATTGAGGAACTCAAATCCACCAATCTATGATGATTTAAAATGTCATCGGTTCAACAAAACATAAGGAATTAGGATAACACATTTTTAGTTTTAAGATACCTTTTAAGAATTTATTTCTTCATAGAATAAGATAAGAAAATAAAATATATATACTTTCAAGTAGAGTTCCATATTTTAGCTAATTTCTTCTACAAACTCATCTTTCACTCTAAAAGATAGTAGAACATAAGAAAATATATTATATTTATCCTATTCGTTTAGGGTTCCAAAAAAAGGAATTATTAATTCATCTACCAACCCCTGTAAAAAACTACATTATTCAATCCAGGATATCACGTGGGTTAGAGATAGGTGATACACTTTTTTCTCCCTTCGGTTGCAGGTTCAAGTCTCACGGCCTTGCTGGACGTGACGGGTTGCCGCCCAACCTTCGTGTTGTCCTTTTCATGGAAATCCAAAAATAACCTTAACAATTGTATCCAATTTCAAACTTAATCCATTCTATCCTTTATAATTATCGAAAATACTTATATCCAAACTCTAAATCCAAAATTTATAAGGAAGTTAGACATAATGAGGATCCTTTTTTTCCAGGTAATAACATGTGAACACCTTTATCATTATTCATTTACAACATCGCAACATCCTAAATTACCAAAATCAACCATCACTTATTCCAAAAATCACTCCCTCATTATCAGGACCATATTAAGGATTACCTTTCCTTCAACCATGTATTTTTCCAAAAAATATTATCTTACTATTAAGTCACTTTTCATAGAACCATATAATCTCAAATCCTCAATAAAATAGTTCTGCAGTACAATCCTTATTTATCTTCATAATTCATGAATCCAATATACTATTGATACAACACTCAAATGAAATAATTCTATAATAAAAACATAAGAAAACTAGTCATTCCTTTTCATCTCAGTTAGTATCGTTACTTGATTATTATCCAATAAAATCATTTTTAGTATACTATAATGAACGGGACATTTATTCACGTAGTGTCCCAATGCATTGAAGATGAAGCATTGTACATTTGAATTTTTTTACCCTTGAAATCACGTACATGGTGTCATTTTTTCTCCACACATATAAAAAACTATCATTTCCTTCAAGCATTTACCTAGGTGATTATTTCCACATTTATCACTTATGGGAAAATTCGTCTTTCCCCTATTTCCTTTATCCATATTTCTCTCTACCATCTTTTTCTTCTCTTGCTTCCCTTCAAAACCATAGGACTCAGATAATTCATTACTTATCTTACTAACACATGATATTATTTCTTCATATGTTTAGAAAACATGGGAGACTATTTCCCTTCTAAATGTTGGCTTAATACCATGAAAGATATGATCCTTCTTACTCATTGGATCATAATTATTACTGGAGTTCAAATTCAATCTATTGGGTGCCATTTCCTTATAATGGAATACACTAGGTCAGTTTATGAATCACAATTCATAATTCCAAACATGTAAAATACCAAATTTAATTTGAACAGTTTATGGATATAATCCGTAATCACAAAAAAAAAATCTTTGAGGTGGTATATACTCATAATCCCTTCAATGTGGTTTGTAAAGAAAATGAGAATTATCCTAAACATATCCCCCATTATTGTCGTAACCAAGAGTGCAGCAAGGCCCATTTTCATGCACCATTTCTTGTTTGAGTCTAGCTCAAAGTGGTGTTTTCAGGTTTTACCCCTAGGAACATCTGTGCCAGAGCTGCCACTACCTTCTCATATCAAAAAAATGGATGTTTTTTCTTGGAAAACTCACAAAATCTCTACATTACCAAAATTTTAGTATGTTCTTCTATACTAATCTTCGAAGTCTATCTTACGGTAATGTTCTCTAATCAAAGTTTATCTAAATCTAGTTTCTATGGTTGTTGAAAAACTTCCCCTGATACCAACTGTAACTCCCTGACCCCAGTTACCTATAGCCGGTGCATTTTTTAATACATTGGCATGATATATATATATATATATATCCAATGATGACACATATGTTTATGCGTACATATGGACTACCGTCTCTATAAAATTCCATGAAGAGAAATACGTTTCATTGGATGTTGGGTTATATATATATATATATATCCAATTTTGTGTTTTTATCATAATCGTAATTTTTTATTATTTTTTCGAGTTTGAATTCAGATTATGATGCATTCTAGTCATTAATTCTATTTCAGTTCGCATTAGTATGTCATGGAGGCATCATCAATGGGTTGCTCGAGAGGGTGAATGATACTCTCCTTAAGGGAATATATTTTCTAGTTATAATATTATCTATGTAATCCCATGGGATGTTCATTATGATGACCAAAATTAGTTGCATGATCAGTATATACATTTTGAGGTATTTCTGGGAGATTTAAGATAAAGGGATCAATCACATGAATTCATACATAGGAAGAACCCATCCATTCTGGTTATGAATGAACCTCAATAACTATAGGAATTTATTGATAATATTAATCAAATTATTATCTTCTTATGTAAACATGAGATCATCAAGGCGAATTATGTGTTGGTCATTCATGTGGGTCCCAGAAATAGATGGTGGGATTACTTGGTATAGCAGGATATGAATGAGTGCATGAACTATAAGGGTTTCATGAATCTTCTCTTTTGATATATTTTTCTAGAGTCACAAATGATGAAAAAGTCTCTACGTACTCTCTATTTGAATTAGGGAGATTTTTCTATGACGGAGTACACTAATCAATTTATGGGGATAGTTTTTTTCTCTATAGGTCGAAATGAATGACTAGATGACATCTTTCATGTACTTATAGGGTATTTTGAATGGATATTATATCATAGGTACTTATGCAAAATAGTTTGAAACCTTCGGAGAAATAATAAATGGAACATATGTTAGTGATGGACATGGTATTGAATTTTTGTTAATACACACCTTATCATCCACCCACAAGCCGTTTTAGTGGAATTAAATGGAAATGAATTAATTATAAAGACAATGGAATGGATGGGGGTGGTGGTTATTTTTTCCTAGTCTCCTCTTATCCATTAGTTATATTTTGTTATGTTCCCCTAACTTTCTATCAAAGTGTTAATTTTAGTGTAATTTCACTAACCTAGGTGCCACTAAATTTGTGTGCTATGTAGGGTCATCACAAGACCTAAAGAGTGCCTCCCTATATGTCATAGGATTTTGACTAGAAGTGAGGGTAGAATATGTCATATGGGGACACTATACCCTTTTAAAAGAGTAACCCAAAATAGAATACAATATAAAAAGTATAAACAATAGCAAATAACCAATAACATGCATAGTAAATCATCTTCTATACTGGATACAACGCACTTGAAACAGTAAATCTGTCATGTCATGATCCAATGCTATGTAAACAAAACCTAAACAAAAGACCATAATGGAATTACCAAAACGGTCAGAATTACATGTCTGGAACCTAATTCTTGCATGTCTTTAAATATAACTCAACTTATTACCATATGGCCCTTACCCTTTTCCTGACCTGCAAGCATGTAATCTCCTCGGGTACCTAACTATAGCCCAAGAAGGGTGTGAGTGAAACTAATTAAGTCACCAAAACCGGTGTCAACAAATATCCAGTCAAATATATAGTTTATAAATGTAAAATTGGATAGAAATTAATTTAATAACAATAAATGGGCCACTAGTAAAGAATTTATACTTTTCTATTACTATTAGGATTGTTCTTCCTTGTTCAATATGAACATAATCTCATCATTTAGTTCATCATCAACATGTATTCCATGGGTAAGACATTTTTCTTATTCACACAATATTCATAAAAATGATCATTCTACGTAAGAGAGCATGTTAAGCCCCTATCACAAAAGGTATGGGCATATCATTTGATCAACACAAATACCTTAGTGCCTTAGTCCATATATTTTCATTGAATACAACCATTGGGGGCCTAGAGAATCGGTCCTAATCCCCAACCCTTGCATTCATGGGTAGGATAGATATTTATTCCAACCCCATCCATGGGAGAAGCATCAACCCTTTTTCCCACCCCCAAGCCTTCTGAACATGTTTGTTTCTCCCTTCACCACATTTATCCATATCAAAACCAAAAAAACCAATACATATTACATTCACGATTCAAAAATATCATTATAGAATTAAATGTTATGCCACAGCCCATTCTCAATTCCATTTTACAATACATAACCCATTACCCAATTCTCTTTCCCATGTCACATCCCATTAAAAATATTCATCAATTCAAATTCCATTATCAATCCAACGTGTTCAATAATTCATATAGACTAACCCTATTAGGGGTTTTAACATAATTCATTTGCAATATGGCGCAATCCTTATTTATCAAATTTAACCAGTTTTTATTAATGTTCCAATAAATCCCTTAATCTATTTCTAAGCATGGAATATTACAATAATTAATTTTCCATCCAATTACACTTGTAAACATTGTTTTCAGGGCTATACATTTTCGCATGACATCTTTTCTCAAACATAGATATCTTCTATGTATGGAAAGTATTCGTTCACCCCATGGGTGACCCTACTAGGTTCAATTCATCATATATGTGTCTCACGGGGACCATGTGGGTTTCCATTTATCCATTATACATTAATTATACCAAATATAATCAATGGATCTAAATACTTAAAAGGGGTAAGAAAGAAATCAACCCCAATAATGCAAAAATATCCAACAAAACTATGGGATATAACTTGTACACCACCTTCCTTGAATCCATTGAAAAACACTCCCAAAATCATAGCCTTAGATCCATACACAACCAACTGTTAAATAATCAACCAATATCTTCTAGAAAATAATGGTTTTAGAGTTTGGGATAGAGATGGGAGAAAGATGAAATCCCTAATATAGAATAAGAAGCACGAAGGGGAATAAAATTTCATGAAGCTTTAATCTCCAATCAATGGCAAACCAAATGACCTAGAAATAAAGTTTAAAAACCCTTGTGAGGTCATGTAAGCTATGAATTTTTACTAGGTTTTAGGGGAGAGGGGGAGAGGAAAATATCGCGTGAGATTTAAAATCACCAAGTGGAAATTTTGGTAAATTTATCAACATTACTGGGTTGCATGGTTTACCCACATGGTTTTCCGATCCATGAAAAAATCATACAAGGGATACTGTCCCAAAATCTCCACTCCAAAATATTTCTAGGTAATTATACATTGTTAGATTAACCATGCAGTAACCGTGTGCAAGACTCTGTCCCAGGCAGCATGGTTACCTAGGATGTAATTCATAGTTTTCACTAACCATGCGCAAACCATGAAACATGCCCAAAAAATAAACTTTCCTCCTCTTCTTGTTCTCAAACCCATGAAACACCCCTAAGCCTTCTCAAGAACAATCGGAAACACTCATTTTTATAAAATAGTATACATAAACTGATACGTGAACAATGACATAACTTACAAAATGTCGGATATTACAACCTCCCCACCTTAGTGCCGCTCATCCTTGAGCATCTCGTCTTGAGAATAAATAGGTTTATAAAAAAGAGATATTGTATCTAGGCCCATTTATGTAATTATCTCTCTCATGTTTCATCCTGAATTTTTCAATTCTTCCACAGAACATTAACCTACATCACAACCATTATCCACAATAACATATCACTATGATCTAATGTTAGAATGAGATACTCCTAAAAGTAAACGTCTTTCTCCAACTCAATATCATCAATTTTTATCACATGAGATCAATCACGTTGATACCTTCGAGATTGAAAAACAAGAAAAACATCATGTATTCCACTATAGCACTACGGAGGATCCAATCAGTAATCCACCAGTATATTCTCCTCCATGATCTCAAATGGACCCACATACAGGGATCAGGATTAAGTTGTTTTTCAATAAGATGTAACCCAACCCTGGGGACACCCAATGATAAAAACTATGACCCAATACAAAATCAAGAGGTCTACGACTCTGATATCCATATGGCATTATCATACACTGGTCCATTGTGATACACTTTTGAATAAAACCAACTTCATCCAACAATTCTTACATGAGACTCGATCCGAATAGCTTAGATTTCACATCCTCTAACAAACACAATGAAGTTATATATGATCTACCCTTATGAATTGTATCCTGGAAACTAATATTTTAAGTAATCTAAATGGGTGAAAATTTAGTTTCCCATGAACCATTAAAATCTAGGAAATAATATTTCAATATGTCCTCCAATACCTGAGTAGTAAGCTCAAACTGTCCATCCATCTACGGGTGATAATCTGTATCAACAACACCTTGGTAGAAAGATACTTATATAATCCATGCCATATGCTTGATGTAAAATTCAGGTCATGTTACAAGACTATGGTTCATGGAACACCATGAAATCAAACTATTTCTCGATCATACATCTCACCCAACTGGTAGAATGTATATTCTTCTTAGATCGACACAAAATGGTCCAGTTTAGTTAGACAATACATAATTACATAGATTTTTTTATTAATCAATTCCATCCTTAGTATTCCAACAAAAAAATAAAGAATTACATCATTACACTTCCACTTCGCATGGGAAATGACTGTAAAAAACTTCATGGATGATGATGCTCGACTTTTACATGTTGATAGGTAAAGAATCACGCCACGAAACCCAAAACGTTTTTCTTTAGTCCCACCCTCCAATACTACCAAAAAATATAATAATACATTTTAGTCATTCTATGATGTACATACAACTCTGAGGCATGGATCTCATGTGTCAGTGCTTCTTGCACAACTATCAACACCACAACCAAGGGGTGAACATAAAAAAATCCATCAGCACCAAAATCCCAACTAGAATTTGAATCCCAAACATTATGAAATTCCATCATAGCTAAATACTCCAAATCCTTCATCTGACTATCCTAGAACCAGTTCAAAAGTGTGGACTCAATCTCAATAGAAACAAGGGTCTAGCACCTCTTGGTGCATTTTAGAAGACAACGCGATAATTTACAATTTAGAGAATGATTCCTTAACCTCATTATTATGATTCATCCAGCTCAGAGCATTTGAAACAATATTCACATTCCTCAGTGTGTAAAACAACTCAAAATAGATGGATTGTAGGTACTCAACCCTTCTTCACTGTAAAATATTAAAATCCCACTTGGAGAAGATCTATTTATGACTTTTAGGATCGGTAAACATAGTGAACTTCTCTCCCAACATGTAATGTATCCAACATATTAAGGCTTAAAACACATTGGCTATCTCGATATCATGTATAGGGTAATTTCATTCACGAGGCCTCAACTATCTTGACCCATAATCTACAACCCTATCATCCTGCATCAACACTACCCCATGATCCAAAATGGATGAATCACATAACAAGGTGTACATTTTACCTGGTACATTTAATTTAATAATATTTTTAGTAGTTAATCACCTCTTCAATTCCAAAAAATAAAATTTTCATACATCTGAAGACTCAAACGTAACACCCTCGATGAATAATCTTGATTATGGTGCATCCAAATGAGATAAATCCTTAACAAACATCTAGTAATAACTAGACAATCCCAGAATACTCTAATCATGTGAATCAATCTTGGGATGCTCCCAAGACACCATAACCATCACCATCTCTGGATATATGAACACACAAATTTCCAAAATTATATGTTCGATGAAATGTACTTCATAAATACAGAAATAATATTTTGATAGCTTATCAGAAAGCTTATGATCTATTATTGTACACAAGATGATGTCATTCTGTTTGGAATGATCATTAAGAGTTCATGAGTACACCAAGAATTCATCAACAAAGGGAGCCAAAAATAATAATCTATATTAGGGTGAAATATATGATTAATTGGTTCCATAAATACAGTAGGTGTGTTGGTCAACCCTAATGGAATCACAGAAAAATCCTTCAACTCGTACCTTCTCTGGAAAGTTGTCCAAAGTACGTTAGAATGTATCATCCTAAATTGATGGTATCATTTTCAAAAATCAACATTGGATAACACTAAGGTATACCTCAGTTCATTAAATAGTTCATCAATTTTGGGAAGGAGGTATATGTTCTTCACCATTATGTAATTCAACTTCTTATAGCCAACACATAGACTCAATGACACATCGTACATAATGGAAAAAACTATATATCCCTAAGGAGATGTACTCGGATAGAAAAAACCTTCAACCAAAAAAAACATCTAATAGTCCTTATCATCCTTGAGTTCTCACGGTTCCATTTGGTACGTGGGGGGGGGGGGGAAGGGTTCTACCCTTATAGAAACTAAATAATAAACTCAACATATCTATTAGGGGGTATCGATTAGAAGTCCTCTAGAAACACATCGTGGATCCGATCAACCATAGGAAAAAATAAATGTTCCTCCACCTCTGCATCATCCAGAATAAGGCATACCACTTAGGCAAAGAGTAACCCCAACTACAAAAAAATGGATTTGCATGGCCTTGTCGATCATCCCACTAACCAAAAATGGAATAGGTTATTCCATCATGAGATGTTAATATTATCCTATGATGGAAACAATAGATATGGGGCTAATACTACACGATCCATTACATACCCATGATTAGGACAAAACCTAACACCTTGAGGACAAATGGGTTCTCCAAATAATTATATCCACTAACCTATAATGAAAAACCAATACACTATATGATATCCTCAACTTGCACCCCCCCATGATTATCAATAGATATAACCCCACACACTTGTTATATATCTAATCCCAACACAATGGAAATCTATATAGAGATAAAAAAGTCTATAGAACCTGTATCAAATAGTGCATTTTCCAATGTGATTGCTACAAGAATCGTACCTTAAACAGTTGAGGTCCATAATCAATACCTCCAAGTGTAGACAGAACTGTGTGAAGATGGACCATCCTTATACCCTATGATCCAGCCTATGTGCCCTATGATTCATTGATCTATCGGTGTGGTTGGTCTCACTCAGAAGATCCACATCCACCACCCCTACTGGTAAGACCTATGGAGATCCAACTACCTTCTTGATATGGAATAATTGACACCCTTCCAACACTATAATAATGTCACTATCCTCCAATATTTTACGATTGTAGTTTATTCATACAAAACCACTTCGCATGGACTATTTTCCACATACTATACCATCAACATGTAGTCGAGGTCACTGAATTAGCATGTTCCATGTCTTTCCACAATAATAAAATCAAACTCGATCACTAACCCGAGATTCTAGTTCGCTCTTCTGGATATGATGTCCACTGTTTCCCTAGTGGATGTTCTAAAAACCATTCATTCTACTATTAAAATCCATACCACTAGTTCTCCATACTAGAACAACATGATTTATTCTGGGGGACTCTTTGAGGTTTCCTTCTAAGATGAGAGACTAATCTATCACTTTAAAAAACGTCTTCAGTCGAAATATTTTTACCTGCGATCTGACCTCATGTTGTTGTCTATCCAATAAGTTCCATTCCACTTCTACCTCATTCCCCACTATAGAAGTAACAATGTATTCGAAGCCTATGAACTGACCTGTATAGTCCATTACAGAAATCATCCCTTGATTCCAACCCCTAAACTCTATAGCCTTTTCCTACCTTAAATTCTCAAGGTAATAATTCTCCTAAATTCTTTCTTCCAAACATTTCCACACCATTAACTCTACCTATTCTATCATATCTATGATATACCACCAACACTTTTCTTGGGCCCACAATATATAAGCAACTAAATTAGCTTGTATCCAAGAAGAAGTCTTCAAGTGATCATGGATTTTCTAAATAGACTCTATAAAGAAATCATCTACCTATTTTCTATAATCTATGGTATAAGTCGGAGGGTGCTTTAGTTGATACTCCCTAGTTAGGTCAAAAAAAATCATCACAACACACCCTATGTCTCAATCCATCATCTTCATAAAACGAGAAAAGTTTTGAGGGAACTCTCCTTCTCTATCATCTTGAACAATGGGCTCTTCTTTTCCTACTAGTAAGGGATCATTCTCAGCAACACCATATTTTCTCCCAACCGAAACACACCTTCATGGTAGAATTTCTCAAAATTTTCAAAAACATTCTTTAGAAAAAACATAATTTTTTTAAAAAATATAATGAAAAGGTAATCATTTGGCACAAAAAATATTTCTCATACACCACCCAAATAGGTCTGATCATACCCAACATTGTACCATCAATTATCCCAAACATGATCATGACTATCCCTAGGTAACTAACTCTCACAACTTTATGACATTCCTTCAACTGCATATAAAAACTATTCACACATCACAAAATACTCAAATAACATTTTCTTTCACCTACCACACCCTTGTCAACTATAATTCCCTAATTATTATTATTAACTTTTCTCCCCTATTAAAGAATTTTTATTGTTTAATTAGACACAATATTCATCACTTTTTATAAGGTCAAATGCATTCATTGTCTCACAGACCTATCCCATGTGTGAGTTCCTAATATGATGAATTTAACTAATATATGTATGTTCTGAGAATGATGTATGAATGCACATCCTCGTTCCATTTCATCCAAAAGGAAATATAATTAAAAGTTCATATCACACCACATGTGAATCACCAAGTGGTGAAATATCATGAAATGTAACAACACAAAACATGAAAAATAATTCCCACCCTGGTGTCTTGGGTTTTCCCCCATATGCGGGTTAGCTACTCTAAGGAACGAACTCATTACCAATGACCGACACTATCCTAATCTCCTATATAGCATCCCCCAATAGTCTGAAAGTGAATAGAATTCCTAAGATACCACATTGTAATTTTCATGACCTGGGTACCTCTAAATATAGTCCATGTGACGTGTCATCACATGACCTCAAGCACACCACCCCATATAATATATGTTTCTAATTAGCAATGAAGGTATAATGGGTCATGATGGGAGACTACACTCTATTTACTTGATTAATCCACATAAAAAGTCAGTATAAATAGCCAAAACAATAGGACACCACCCATAACATGCATAGCCAATCATCTCCCAAGATGAGTATGAAACATGAGATATAGTATATAGGTCATGTCATGATATAATGAAAAGTGAATTGAACCAAAAATAAATAAATAAACTACAGATTCCACAAAATTGTCCCGACTCAAACTCTCGCTCCTCACCCATGCATATCCCTCAGTCCATCTCAACTACCTAGTATATGGACCTTTCCATTTTCATGACCTACAAGTTTGAAATCTTCTAGGTTACCCAATTATGTCCCTAGAAGGGTTTGAGTATAACTCAGTAGGCCACCACCAATAGTATCTACAAATATCTAGTCTAATAAATAATTCATTCAAGTAAAAATGGATTGAATATAAGTGAATGAATATACAAGGGTCTCTAGTTATGAATATATACATTGTTATTACTATTAATATTATTGTTTCGTGTTGATTATGTACATCATATAATCATTAAGTTAATCATCAGAAATTAATCACTGGGTTAAGCATTTAATATATGCACACAATATTCATAGAATCTATCATTCTTTATAAGAGAACAATTTACGTTCTTATATCACTATGTATGATCATA
Organism: Viscum album; assembly: GCA_963277665.1. Taxonomy (NCBI): domain Eukaryota; kingdom Viridiplantae; phylum Streptophyta; class Magnoliopsida; order Santalales; family Viscaceae; genus Viscum; species Viscum album. The sequence continues at coordinate 1,885,457,808 of OY728136.1, forward strand.
TCAAGTGATTAGAACACTTACTATAGGTCCACAACCTACGTATATTCCTTGAATGAAACCATTGGGGTATATAGAATTAGTACGACTCTCCAAATCATGTATTCGTGGGTATGTTTGAGCATCATTAAACCATTACCTGTGGGAGGATCATAAGTATTGTATCACATGAACAATCCATGAACACATTGTTATTTGCCCATTCATCACATTTATCTATATCACAAATAATAAAACAAATAAATATAACAATCACGATTCAAAATATTCATCATAGAATTCAGGGTTATGAAATAGGCCATTCCCAATGCCATTTTACATTACACAACCTATTACCCAATTCACATTCCCTTGACCCATCCCATTAACATTATTAATCAATTAGAATAAAATTCCCAATCCCATGTGTTTAACATTTCATATACACAACCATCATTTGATTTTCAATATAATTCATTAGTCATAAGGTACAATACCAATTTAACTAATTTAATTCATTTTTATTACCATACAAAATAATACTTTATGATGTTACTATGCAATGTAACATGCCAATAATTAATTTTCAATCCCATTACACTAGTCAAAATGCTGATCAAGGCTCTACATTGTCAAACGAAAACCTATCACACACTTAGCTAACTTCTATGTTTGGAAAGTATCAATGCACCCAATACATGGTCCTTCTATGATAAATTCATCCTCTATGTATCATATATAGACCATGAGGGTTTCAGTTCATCATTTATACATTAAATATACCAATTCACATCAAATTATAAAAAGTAAAAAAGTATGACCCTTAAATTAACCCCATGCATGCACAAATCTCAAACAAATCCATGGGATATAACTTATCGACCACCGACCTTGAAGCTCTTGAAAAGCGGTCCCTCAATTGAAGTTATATAACTGGATTCAACCAATCCCTAAAACCTCAACATATAACTCACTAAAAAAGTTGATTTTAGAACTTCATAAGGATTTTATAGAATGATGGAAACCTTAATCAACAAGGGGAAGCAAGGAAGAGATTACACTTAACCGAGGCTTCGATCCCAAATTAAAGACACACCAAATGTCCTTGGAATGAATGAGAAACTACCTTGAGAGCTGTTGGGATATTCATTAATCACTAGGGTTTAAGGGAGAAGAAAGGAAGATAATATTGAGTGAGGATATAATATCCCAAAGTGGAAATTTTTTAAGTTTCCCATCTTTATAGGGTTTTATGATTTAACTACCTGATCTTCCAAATCATGTGCAAGTCATACGAGAGATCCTGTGCCAAAATCACCCCTTCACATTGTATCATTGTAATTATGAATATATAGCTTTTCTCTATGGGAATATTGAACAATAATTTTGTAACATACCAACCTGGTTGTTAGGCTATGGTGCCCCGAGCTGGTCCATCACATGACCTCTGAAAAGCCTCCACATATGCCAGAGGCTTCCGACTAGCAGTGTGGGTATGGGAATTCATTCTTGGGGAGACTATAACCTATTTTATCTAATTAAACACCAAGATAAACAATAAACTATAGTATAATCATATATAAAGACAAAAAAACCAATGTCTTCTTAATTTGAAGAAGAAAAACAATCCACGCTAATATATGTCTCTTTTTTCCAAATGAATGCTATAAAATAAATGCATTAATGATACCCAAGTGGGTCCTAAACAATGTATGGTCCTATGAATATGCTCTATCCCAATTCATCCATCTTAATCTGGGTTTTTTCCATTAACCAGTATAAAAAAGCAGAAAAATTATACTAGGGTACCGATCAGTCAGTCTGAGAGGGTGTGAGTACATCATAGTAAGACAAAACCAATTAATTCTAAACAAAATCCATTCTATAATAGTGTAAGTAGTTGTATAAAGTATAAAAACAATTAAAAAGTTAAATAGTTTTAATTTATTCAATTATTCCCTATTTAATCATATAAACATCTAGGTTCCCACAGAAACCAGTATCGTAATAACTTCTTCGACCCATGACAGAGTATGAACCATTTTAAATTATCCATTCACATTACATTTCAAACAATGTTCTTCAATTGTCCATTTCAATTCAATTAATATTACCTCTTATAAAAACCATAGTCCATTGTCAATTAGTGGTTGTAGAATGCTAGGTCTAGCACCCTTGTGAGTCATTGGAGCATCAGTCCCTGTCTCACAACCCTTGAAAATTTAGAGCATCTATCCTTGTAACATAAAAAATATATTATTCATGAGGTGTGTATAACACCTTGTATATCATCCTGTGATTATTTGGTTGATTAGTCCCTGTCTCACTACCAAATTCTCAATAAATATTTTATATCACACAATTTTCATTTATTTAAGATTAATAAGAATTAATCATTTATCTAAATTTGATATGCCACATGTATCACAATATAAAATTGATTAATTAAATAATAAACTAATCACAAAAGAAAGATTAATTAATTCAACAAATAATTAATCACATATTCCCATAACTAATTATAAAATTAATATATCACATTGTCATAGTAATCAATAGAACAATTTAGTAATAATATCATCACATTAATTGATGTTAACTAATAAATAAACATTATACACAACTCAAAATATAATAATTAATTCAAATGTTAATTATCTCATTCCCAATATCAGTAAATTATAATTAATAATAAAATTATTTATATAAAATCATATATTTTAAAATCAGATAATTAGTTCAACAATTAAATACTCAACTTAAAAAACTCATTTCCTCATCATTAATTAAACCATTAATTAATTATACATATCAATTAAATATCCCAACCATCCACATTAATTAAATTATCAATTAATTAATCAAATTCATTCAACTGCACCATTATAAAAAATTTCATTAATTAGTTCACCAATTAATTAATCTAACACATTAAATTACTTAAACAAAAATAATCTCCATTAAGTAGTTATTCAATTAATTAATCTTACTCTTCCAATTGTTATTATACAACCATCCCCATTAATTAGTTTTCCAATTAATTAACCTAAATTATTAAATTATGTCAACCCAAAAATCCCGATTAATTAATTATCCCTATAATCTGTCTTACTCCAAAATCATAACATTACACCTATTAATTAACTGATCAATTAATAAATTCAAATTATTCCCATTAACTAATTACTCAATTAATTAATCTAAATCAATCACTTCAATTAATTCAATAATTACATGTCCCTATCAAATCCTGTTAAATAATTCAAAATTAATTAATTCACATTCGACCACAATTCAATTAATCAAACAATTATTTGATTTTATAAATTCTAATATTTAGTTCAACAATTAATTAATTATGTAACTTCAATTAATTAGTTCATAAATTAATTTATTCTATTATTTAATTCAACACATAAATAATCACATTTTTTTGTTAATTAATTTCCCAATTAATTAATCCCATTATATATTTATCTAATTACATAATCACATTTCTTCATTAATTAATTATTCAATTAATTAAACTCATTATATAATTCATTTATAAAATAGTAAATATAAACTATTAATTAATTAATAAATTAATTAATATAATTCTTTAATAAAACAATTTATATAAACAAGTTTCTCTCCTTAATTAATTTATAAATTAATTAATCTGCCGGTTCCACTAATTAATTCCATGATTAAATAACCAAATCCATCATTTCAAAATATAAATAATTAATTTATTACTTAATTATTTAAACTAACAAAATTAATCAATAACATATTGACCATTAATTTATTTTGAAATTAATTAAACCTTTCCAAAATAAAAAAATCCCCATAATTGATAAATCAATTAATTTATTAAACCAACAGATTCTTTTAAAAATTTCAAAATCCCCCCAAATTAGTTATTTTAACTCTTTAATTAATTGAATATAGAAAATTTTATTTTTTTAATTATAAAATAAAATCTCTCAAATCGCATACGCATAAATTAATCGGGATTGTGGGATTGGAATTTGGACCACCTAACTCAAGAACAGTGATGAGGAACACTAGCCAACAAGAACACCAAATTTGAAGTGGATCAATTATGAATATAGTGATGAATGAAATTTAGATCTAAAACCTAAGAGGTGCGTAGAGGGTGATTGAACAAAAATGGTGGTGTGTGAGTGAAATTTATTCCAAGATGCAGGTGTTCTGATGACATTAGGTCCAAGGAGGATATCTGTGGAGGCTTTGTGGTGACGAAGAGATGGTTCCAATTCTGTATAGTAGAGGTTTAGAGATGACATTTAGTCTATGGACCATGTCGGTGGAGGCATTGTGCTGATGAATAGAGGGTTCCAAAGCCATGTAGTAGAGGTGATGAAATTCTCGGCGTTTATTCAAAGTTGGAGTCCAATTTTTAATGTGTTGTGTGTCAGTTTTACATGACATGAAACCCCATTTCAGATTACGTAAATGTTGTATAATTTTCCATTGAAATACTATCACAAATAAAATATGAATAATTAGTTTAGTTACATTTATTAATTACATCACTTATTTATTGAATTCTCCTACTAATTTAATTTATGAACACATCGTCTTATTTAGTGTTTCAGGATCCTATATCATAATCCTAAATTAAATATTGAATATTTGTCTTCAAATAGTCACCTCGATTTTAGGGACATGCTGCAGCTGATGGTGTGTCACCCTAAAACCATACAAAAAATTATTACTGAATCAGTATTTTGAAAATATTTATTTTCCCATTTTAATAATAATAATAACAAAAAAATTTTATTAATTATCTTTCACAAAATAAATATTTCAAACAACATTCATTAATTTAAAACAATATATAATAATTTAATATAATATTACAATTTGAATTTATAGTGTATTAAATAAAAATTTCACCATTGTTTCCTTGATCAATAACAAGTATTCATACGTGGCGAAACATCTTTTATTATTTGAGTGAAAAAAATATTTCATTACACATATACATTTCCATTCATTTTAATTGAAAAATAAATAATAATAGTTTTATTATTAATAATATTTATTTTATTTGGGATAATACACTTATCATTAATAATAATATATTTATTAATAATAATACATTTATTTAGTTAATTTAAATACATTCATATTATTTATAAATTAATAAAATTAATTATTTAACATAAAAATTTAAATAACAAAAAAACCCCATTTATCATGAAAGTTATACCATAAATTGGGTGAACGCACATCTTGTACCCAACTATGGTCTCAGATTTCCCATACGATGCACCGTTTGAGAGATATTAATAATTTAATATTCAAAAACCAATTAAATAATTAATTAAATATAAAAGGATCATTTCATGGGAAAGGAATCCAAACATTAAATGATTAAAAATGTTATACACTGCATAAGGTAAAACCCCTATTCTGGACACAACAATGTTCTTAGATTTCTTATACGATGCGTTGTTTGTGATTTAATAAATTTTTAATATTCAAAAAACATATTCAATAATTAATTAAATTTAGAAAGGTTTTTACATGAGCGAGGTGTCTAAAGGTCCAATGCATACAATTGTTATACCCATCCTAGAGTAAACACTATGTTTCAGACACACGAGTGGTCTCGTATTTCTTATATGATGAACCATTTTGGAGTTCTTTTATGTATTAGAAATAAAAAGTGTGGGCTTAATATATTATATTTAATATATTTTTTTATTCGGTTTTCCCTGAGACATTTTAGACCTTAAAATATCACACGTAACTCAGTGTCTAACTCTAAATATATTCAATTAAATATTCAATGGTGTTAAATGGAATTTATGGGTTTTACAACATTTACCAAATTTTTCTGATAAATAATTTTTTTTGAATTTAATCAAAGATAACATATTTTCTCGAAAGAAAATAAAAGGAGTCTTACCTAAATAAATAATGGGTTTTACAATTTCCCCAACTTATAAAATCTCTTTTTTATGTACTCCCAAGCACATTTATGAAAAACTATGTTCTTAAAATCTATCCACCTTTGAAGCTTCGTTAACCTGCCTTGTTATGTAGCTCAACAACACTAGTTTTTATCGACCCCTGGTCAATCTTGAGAACCTCGTCTATTAGATACAATTGATTCACCTCACACTACCACGAACCATATATATTTCTTCATATGAACAACCTCTATGGGGCCCTATATCCAACCAAAATACATTCATTTAAATATTTATGTAACAATTAAATTATTAATATTTTGTGATAATGGATTTGGTTTTCTAAATATTGAATTAATTAGAGGAACATGTGTATTAATTAATTAATAAATTAATTAATTTGATAAATGTGTTTATTTTAATTCTTGAATTAAATAATTAAATTAATTAATTGATGAATTAATTCTTAATGAAATGTTATTATTTATATTTTTCATTAAATAATGAGATTAATTAATTAATGAATTAATTAATAAAGAAATGTGATTATTTAATTGGTTTAATTAAATAATGTGTTTAATTAATTGAGAAATTAATTAACAGAAGAATTTGATTATTTAACAGTGAAATTATATAATTGAATTAACTAATAGATTAATTAATTTTTTTAAGTTACTCAATTGATTAACTGTTGAACTAAATAATGGAACTGACAAAAAAAATAATTGGTGTATTAATTGAATGGTGGATGAATTTAATTTTTTAAATATGAAATAATTATTATAAGATGATTTGAAAAATGAATTAGTGAATTAATTTACATGATTGAGTTATAATAATTAATTGATGAATTTGTTAGTGAGAATAATTTTGATTAATTAATTATTAAATTAATTAATGGATGTAATGTTATGATTTTTGAGTTAGAATAATAAGATAGAGATTTAATTAATGGGGATTTTTGTGTTGACACAATTGAATAAGTTAAGTTATTTAATAGGAAAATTAATTAATTGGGATGATTGTGTTATAATTATTTGATGAGTCAGATTAGTTAATTGAATAATTATATAATTGAGAATATTTGTGTTTAAGAAATTGAATGTGTTATATTAATTAATTAGTGAATAAATTAATGAGAATATTTATTAAGGATCAATAGAATGAATTAGATTAAAAATTGAAAATTTAATTAAGGTAGCTGGTTGAGATATTTAAATAATAAAGTTGAATAATTATTGGTTGAATTAATTATGAGGCAATGATATCTATAAGTTGCGTATTTAATTGTTGAATTAATTATGTGATATTGAAATATAATATTCATGGTAATTAATTGTATAATTTTTTATAAGTTATTGATATAATGAATGATATAATTAATTGTAAAATTAATTATGAGATTTTGAGTTTTATATATTGATTAATTATATGATAACATTATTTAATGTAATGGTATGATTAATTAATTTTTTAATTAATTAAAGGGAAAATGTGATTAATTCATTGTTATATTAATTAATAAAATTATGTGAATAATTATTTTTGGAGTTAATTATTGTTTTGTTCTGATTAATTTTTGGTAGAATTAATTAATTTGATTTTCTGATACTTGTGTCTTATAAAATTTTTATAAAAGAATAATGTTGATTGATCTTGAATAATGTGATGCATGTGATATATGTTCATTATTGAGAAACAAGTTATGGGATAGGGACTGATTCTCCAAATACGCACGTGGAGATAGACATGGAATTCTACACCCATAATGGAAGAATATTTAATTTTATGAGATAAATACTGATTCACCAAATACCCATGGGTTGTGAGACAGTGGTTGATGCTCCAAATACTCATGATGTGTCTAGACATGGAATTATATACCCATTAATTGACATTAGAAAATGGTTCCAATAATATGTAATATTAATTGAATTGAAATTTACAAAGAAAGCACACTGGTTTTAATAAAATGTATATTCATAATGTAAAATTGTTCAGACTCCGACATGGGTCGAACAAGATATTGAGATACAATGTCTACATGAACCTGGAGGTTTATGCGGTTAAATAAAGAATAATTTATTAAATGTAAAATTTTTACATTATTTATTTTTTTATTCTTTATAAAAATTCCTATACAATTATTGATTGGATATGTTTTAGAAGCTATTCAGGGTGTCCTTCATAGTGGTACTCACGTCCTACTCAGGTTCCCCGATCGATACGTGAGTATACTTTTTTTTCTGCACAGGTTAGGGAAGAAGGCCCTTAGTTGGTTGTATGAATTAAGATGGGGCATGGTGAGGGGACCAAACATGGTTCGATACCCGATTAAGCGTCATCAGTGTATTTATTTTTTAGTTTTCATTTTAACAAATGAGATTTTCTTAGCATGGTAGATTATTTAGCTTCAATTGTGTGTCATATTTATTTTTTAACAATCTTTATATTTTAGTTTTTTTCCATTATAAATTCTTCCTCTATTTTTTTATCTATACTGGCGTTTACACTAATAGAATATGGTATATAATCCCTATGACAGACTTACCATACTCTCACTACATGTCGACAGCCTCTAGCGAATGGTGAGGTGCGCCTGAGGTCATGTAACTGACCGGCTCGAGACACCATTGTGTGGAACTCGGGTTGGAATGTTACAAAGTGGTATCAAAGGTATATTTTTTTTGTTCATAATTGTGTTATACTAGTTTTTGGAAAGGTATATATGCTATTGGGTTTTGACAGGGCTGGTTTTTAGCTCATCCATTGGAGTAGAAACACCATGTAAGAGGGAGAACCCAAGTACCCAGGTTGGAATTTTTGTTATTTCTATTTTCTGTTACAGTTGAATAGTATTTCACCTTGGGTGATGCAATTTTTAATTGATTTGGATGTTGTTTATGAAATTTTTAATATTGACTCATGTTCTTTGATGTAATGAGGGATCATAATGTATGAATCATTCTAGGCACTCTGGATTATTTTGTAACATGTATCCTTATAGGTATTCACGGGAAAATAGAATTTTGGTATGTATTTTAACATGATTTGTTTTCCCTTGATTGTGAAATTTATCTGAAATGTTCCTAATATGAAATTGAGAATGATTTATAAATTATTCAAGTTGATATCAAATGTATGTCTAATGATAAATATGAATAATAAGAGTGAGTATACCCTTGTAAATTGGGCCTAGGTGTTAGAAGTTTAAGGGTTGTCATAGCACCTCGGTTTTCACCGTGTGGAAAAAAAAACAAGGAATAAATGTTAATGAAGGATTGGTGGTGGTACTCATCAACAACATCTTAGAGTACTTTTAATTAGTGAAAATGTTGTCTCCTACCTTAACATCTCCCTAGATACACTGAAAATGCTATGGCTTTATACTTAGCTAAATGAATGTGTTTGGGACTGATATGGGGAACCGTGGAGGTTGTTCTTAAGAATAAATATATAAATAGAGATTGATAATGTGAGGTACATCAACAAAATTTTACTGATGAGTTTATAATGATTTACTAGTGGACAATGAAAACGATGGTTCGGAGATACATAACAAGATGGGTGAACAAAGATTCAAAGGTGGGTAGATTGTAAGAACCGAGTTTCTATTAATGGTGCTTGGGAGTATAGCTTGGGGATGAGATGTTATAATGCGGGGAAATTGTAAGATCTATTCCTTTATTAGGTAAGTCTCTTATAATATTTTTGAGATGATGGGTTGTCTGAATTATGGCTATCCCTCGTAGAATGAGCAGGATCATGAAGCACCCCTTTATAAGGGGGTGTGGATACATATCCCATCATGAGGCCTTTTCCTAGGGGATTCCTATTGGACAGAGCCCATGGGAAGAAAAAAATTGCGGTATTGGCCTAATTTGTATTGTATCATGATCATGGGACGGACTGGGCCTTTACAAATGGTATCGGAACTGGTGTCCATTTGATGTGCCAGGGAGGACGATGGGCCCTTCTAGGGGTGAAAAATTTGGTTATCCAACATCAAAGGTGGAGGATCCTGAGACATCCATTGATAAGGTAGTGTGGATACTTCTCCCATAATGAGGTCTTTTCCTGGGGGATTCCAGAGGTCTATGGCCCATGTAATGAAATACTATTGGGCTACACCCAAAGAGTACAATACGAAGATTGTGTGATGGAATGGGTAGTTACACCTCTATCCAAGGCTTCAAGGTTTATTGGAATACTATACATGGTTTTCACTAATCATACACAAATAGTGCAACATTCCACATATTGTTTTTCCTACTATTCCATGCCCAAAACCCTCGAAATACACCTATGAATTCTGATAAACTATGGGAAACACTCATTTGGAAAAAACAAGGGACTGAAACTGAAACATAAACAAAAATATACATTAAGAGAATTTATGGAACATACAATTTAGGATACCCGATGTTATTTTTCTTCACCTTGTGATAATGTGTAATAGTATTGGGCATTGTAGCCATCTCCCTCATTTTTTTGATACTATGTTGTCACCTTATTATGGTTAGTTATCGTCATCTATACTTGATATTTGGGAGCATTAAATTTTTATAGAAAATGAACCGGATCATGCCATACATATTAGGAGTGAAATATTGTCACACAATATATGATTTTCTTATAGAAGTGGGCCTAATTCCAATAATAGTGAGAGGTCCCACGTTTATTGCATATTCAGTAGTAACTACATTATTTGATACATGTTCCTCTCAATAATTTTTATTTGATTTTATTATTGTTAGTATTAAGCTTCTAACGTGACTCCTGCCCTTAGTTATTGATATAGGTAAAAGAATTGGGAAGATGAAAGATCAGGTTTATTGGTTTCCTTTTTATCTATTAACATCTAATGCAGAGTTAGCTTTGGATATTCTTGTCACCAATTTGGAAGTTTTTGACATCATTGTTGAGATGTATTAGATTTTCTCTCCTCGTTATAAGGTTAATTTGTTTTCATCAACATGTTTTTCTTCTAGATTTTGATGGGAGTTATGGTTTCATTTATGGATGCTAGGATCCAAGGAACATTCATGGATGACCTTACCACCATCAGGAATGTTTTTTGCCTTTTATAGAATTTAATCTTGATGAGGTTTCTCAAATTTTTTACCTTCAAATTTTTTTTGGGACATTCTGGATGATTTCTAATAAGATTTTTCCAATTATACTCTTATGAGGTATGTACCATTTACAGTTAAACATGATATAGGTATGAATTAGATTTCAATAACTTATAATCACATGAATTTAGAAGAGATGGAAAATATAACGATTCATTTGAATGATCTAATGAAAAATAGATTTTTCCACACTAGGGTTTGGCCTTTGGCTGTCCATGTGCTTTTTTTCAAAAAGGCATATTTTTTCACTCTAGTCGTGTGAGTACTATTAGATGTTTTAGTTGGTTTTGTTTTTTAAAATTTATCCTTTCCCCATGTGGATGTTTGGTTTGACCAGTTAAATTGCGAAATGGGTTTTCAAATATAGAACATTTGACTAGTTATCATCACCTCATATTTTAGTAGTATTATATATAGAAAACATATTTCAATAGAATGTATGACCATAATGACATCATTTTTAGAAATTTGGTCACTCTAAACATCCAATAATTTTCATTTTATTGAATAATCTGATATTCCATGAGTATCTTAAAAAAATATTGTTTTCGTATAATATATATAATATTATTTGAGATATAAACATGAGCAGCATTTGATTTTTCTTTGGGAAGCAATGAAGATTCACCATTTTTATTATAGTATTTTGAATTGTAACTTAGGGATATATGCATTTATGTTTATGGGGAATGTGATTTATGATCATGAATTATTAATTTCATCTATGTAGGTTATTTGTGTTTTGACTTGGGAAGAGCAATGCAACATCAATAGTATTTGAAGATTTCATGTACATTCATGATACTAGATATAGTTCATCAAGGATTCCTAAAATTCAGAATCTTCATTAACATCTATTACCATGAAATGGGGTAAAATTCATATAGTATAAAATGTTTATGTTCAGTTTCATTATCATGAAATGAATTCTATAATAGACTCCTACTATAATCTAATAAAAGCCTATTAATGGGTATGTGGTTTTTAGTGATGATTGTGGGTATGAATTATGTTTTGTTATTATGAAGAATGATCATGTGGTTTCTTACATCTCTCAATAACTTTAACTACATGATAATAATAACCACGATCATTATTTATATATCTGTTCTGTTAGGAATGATGTAATTTGATGGAAATACTATATTTTTGGAGAGTGGTTCATGTATTTTTCTAACTAAAATAGTCTTAGATCTATCTTTTATATAAAACCATTGAATCTCCAAAACTGGTGGTGGGTGGAATAGCCTAGAATGTTTGACATTGTCATATCATTCTTTCTAGGGTTCCAGAATGTCGTTTCAGATACCCTCACTATGAAAGTACCATCACATCCCATTTTGTTGTTGAATGTGGAGTGTAACCTTCTATGAATCATTTCTCAATTGTACCTGGATTCACATGATCATGTTTTTATTATGGTTTTCCATAGTGTTCTATTTACATCATATCTAATTGAGATAATTATACATATTCACAAACATGATGATTCATTTAGTGGAATTTTAGAGTCCCTATATTGTTAAGAGACAATTTCTATTCAGTCTCTCTTTTCAAATGGTGGTCTCTATTTTTTGGATCTATTTTTCATATTAAAAATGACATGGAGATTATTTATTTTTTACTATAATATATCTTCATGGTATATTCAAACAGTAGATATTAATATGTATAAATACACGAGATGATAATTTTGGTGGATGATTACAAAGCATGAAAGTGAAAATTATGTGTCCCGCTATTACACATACAAATAGATAAAGGCATGACATATGAAATAGTCTAATTTCTCTGTAGATTCTTCTAGTTCTGGTTTTAAAATGAGATGTGGTTTCAATAGATATTTTTTAGGATTATAATTTACTTCTCATAGAATAAATTCAATTTTGGATGTGATTGATCAATTTAGAAAGTAATATCATTTCATTCTGATCAGGGACACCACTAATATTCTTGATCTGGGTATGTTGAATGGCCACGTGGTTATGAGTTTACCTGAGGTAGAAATTTAAATTTTTGTATACATGGATCATAGGTATACATTGAGGTTCTAAAGGAGACTCCAAGAGGTTATGTAGGATTAGGTTAGGTTGATTATACCATACCATCCACAAACTAACATCCAGACATAGAGTTCTATTCATTTATTGATAGATATGATCTCTGCATTCGACATAAGTTTTTGCAAAACAATGGATATCTATATAGGACTTGTTGAGTTTTATTATAACAATAAATATTAGTTGATTTTAAAAATAGATCCCTTAGATTCTTTTTTGTGCTCACTGGTGTAGATCGCATTATTGTCGGGAAGGGGTGGGTGGGGCCTATTATATGGGACATAGTCTCATTCATGAGTTTTCATCGATGTTATAGGATATATATCAGTGTGTGGTTATATCATATAGTTGAGAGAAATTATATGCGTATCGGTGATTTTTTCCATTTTATTTTTTATAGGTGATTGAATATTTTTGAATTCTTTCATCCTTTGGGTCACTTTTAGTTTGGAGAAAGGTAATCATTTATTTGAGATATGTTGGATGGTTTGAGATCCATGTGAAGAATGATAAGGTTTCTTATAGGTTGGAATTTTAGGATCATTTGATAGGTATTCATATTTTTTTTTACATAACATGGCTCAAGAAGTTCCATAGGGATCCCTCTCACATTCGGAGTTAGGATGATATTAATCTAGATAAAGATTATTGTTTTTTAGAGCACCAAATGATGATCATTTTATATATGGTGAGAGCCATTTTGGAATTTTTATAATGTTGGTTTGATTTTTGTGGAATAAAAAATTATATTATCATGATACCTTAAAACCCATGCCATTAATAATGGTTTAGTGGCATTAATTATATTCATACACCACTCTTACAAATGACATGTTAGGGATGTAAATACTAATATTGAAGAGTATGCGGCATCATGTTACCATATTTTTGGTATTTCTCATCTCTATTTTTGTTTTCAACTTTATTTGGGAGTCATTTCAGTCTCTTGAAGAAGGATGATGTTCTCTAAGACAAAACAACCTAGTGATAGGTGATGTATTTTTTTAAAGGAGTCATTACATGACCATTTAAAAATATTTACGAGGTTATCCTTGAATATAGATAATTTCAAAGAATATTTGGGTTTTTTCTGTACAAAATCTAGGGTTTTTAGTTCCTACAGGAAAAATACCCTTCATGAATAGTTTATATGATGTGAAATGTTTTCTATACAGATTCTATTAATTGGTTTGGGTTATAAATTCTTTACACTTTATTGATCAATTTAATGTTTTTACTGGATTATTTTTGTATTTTTAATCCATGGATACAGGTTTATTAACATACATGGTTTTCAAGGAATTCACATTTTGAAATATGGATTCATGAAATTTAATATTCATAGTTTTTAGATTTTTGTGTGCTACATGGGTAATTTTTCACATGTTTTCTTGATTTCCTCTTTCAATACAAACTGAGATATTTTCATATTGATTTTGGAGACGTCCGATTATTTTGGATTGTTTAATTCCACAATTGACCTTTGTTTTATCTTTGGTATATCTATCTATGAGTGTAATCCTTAGGGTTCTTCATTGTTGTTGATTATGGAATCCTAATTAGCCAATGATTATTGAACCATTGATCTGTGATGATAACTTTATTGATTTGTATATATCCATTATGTGATCTTTATATGTAGAATTATATATATGTTGGATTTGGTGTGACATGATCTTTTTATAAGGTATGTTATGATCTATCCTCTTCACTGAATTTTTTTATAGTTAAATGGATTTTGACAAGTGAGAATTTATTCAATAACCTTCATTCATGGATTTTCATTCTTCCTTATTTGTGGATCACATAGTGGTTGTCTTTAACCTAAGTTTGGGGTCGGTGGTTCAATCTCTATATTTGACTGGATGAAAAATAATTCTTTGTGACTATATTTTTTTTGTAAATTAATTTGAATGATTAGACTATGTTTATAAAAATGGATTTTTTTTAAATTGAGTTTCCCCCTTTTTTGGTAAAATAAAATGTATTTTCCTATAATGTTGAAATGGATTTAGGAAATTGATTATAAATAACATTACTGAGGAAAGTATTTGTAAAATAGAGAACATGGGAATCTTGGGGGACTTAGGAAGAAGGTGTAGTAAAATTCATAGTATATTGATACTGTTGGGGGTAAAATCAATTCATGTCCTTATGCTCCCTATGAATTGTTTTATTCATATTTTAAAGAAAATTTTTGTTGGTTCAATATATGGATTTTTCAAGTCTACTGTAAATTCGATGCATATATATGGAGGATTGATATTCACAATAGGCATTGATTATGTACCAGTGTCCTAACTAGCCTGAACTGTAGTGATCTTTAGGATGATGTAACTAATTCTTGGTTTTTTACCCCTTCATATTTTATATTATATGTGATAAATTCTTTTTATGGATTTAATTACATATATAAATAATTATTTTAATTAAAATGAACTACAATATTTTGGAACTATAAATAAATGGAAAATGAATTACCATGCATTTGACTTAAAACTAATTATATATTTATCATTATTTGTTTTAATAAATGTTGAGAAATGTTAATATGTTTGCATAGAGACATGATATAGAACATTGGGGTAGGATTCAAATGTCCTTATTTATATCACACCAAATTCACCATTTGTTGGTTTGTAGACCTTAATATTTATTTCGATGTCGGAAAAAAATGGTTCCATAGTTAGGTGATGACGTTTTTGTTAGAAGTTTATATATAGATGGTGGTATAATGGTGTGATTTTTTCATATCTATATCATGGGATATATTTTTTTAGTTTCCATTTTTTATACATGTATCTTGATGTTCGTTAAAATATATTTGAGTTGTATCGCTTATATTGTTTTATTTTTGATATGATAGTTATTTCTCATTATCCCTTCAATAGTTCCTGCATATTTGATATATATATATATATATATATATATATCATGTTTTCTTATTAGATAGAGATAAATCATTATCTATGATTTTCTAATACTGAGGTGCTACTTACCAACCCATGGGGATTGAGATCTCCCATCGATTATGTAATGTATTGGGTTGCGTACTATTTTCAGAAGGTGTGTTTGTTTGGTTATTCAGATATAAATTCCATTAAAATGAGACAAACCCTTTATTTTTTCCATGTATTTGTTAGAACCCTTTATTCTTTCTCATTCCTTGGTTTTACAGAACAAGAATATCCTTTTACTCACTGTATTTTTCTTATTTTTCACTCTCTTATTATAAGGAGTATTATTTTCATGGATAACAATTCATACTCATTTTACTATTTTTTACATTATCTTCCATTTAACTTCTAAATATAATGTACTTATGGTCATGAATTTCTTATTACTATGTTAAACATTCCATATATATAATAAATTGTTGTCATAGAAACCAATATATAACATAAATCCCATAACATTTTATGTTTTTTATTCTCTAACTTCTTGTTATCCTGGATGGGTTTTAATAAAACTTTTATGTATCTATCATGGTTTTCTATATAATCCATAAAATTTTAAAAAACCATTAACTATTTGTTTTTGAATTCCTCAATAATTTCATCTTCATCATCATTTGTTTTATACACTAAACCAATACATTTGGTCCTTTATTTAATTGATTTTCATTTTTATTCCACATTTCATCATTTGACATTAATATTTGTATATTTCTTGGAACTATCCATAATGTGGCCTTTTCATCAATAATTAATGTATCTCATCTATTGAGTAGATTCTTCTTTAACAATCATCTTGAGTATTTTTTTTCTATTTTGTTACACCAAAATTTCAGCTCACTATCATTCATTCTCTAAATTTCCATCATCTATTAGAAAAGGAATCATTCTTGGTAATGTAAAACATTATTCCTAATCAAAATAGAATTTCATGTTATAATCTTTACTAAACATATTAATATATTTAGATTTAGTTATTGAAATAGAATTTACTATTTTTATTTATATTTCACGATCTTAATAAGTTTTTTATTGAATTTATCATTTATCCCCTTATGATATGCCTTAATCGTATTTAAATATTTTAAATTTTATACAAACATTAAATAGACTTTACCACATTATTTTAACAACACTAAAAATGTAATGAGCCAAGAATATATAAAATAATACCTTTTTATTTATATTAATACTTATAAATAATATATTAATATTACTTTAAAAGACACTATTCTTAGGATAGCGTACATGACACAAAAAAATATATTTCTCTAAAATCCTATGTTGCACTCAATATTTAGTTATATTGAAATACAAAAAAAATATTATTATTTTTATGTATTTAATGCCTTTCCATTGGAATAGCAGGAATTCATAGAGTCAATTAAATTTTACAATATGGTTTACACGTGTTTAAATAATGATTCATTGGTTAACAAATTTATTAATTAATTTAATTAAAACCAATTGATTATAAAGGATGTGTTTTAAAGAGAATAATTGTGTTTCCAAAACACTCTTTACAGATATTTTTAATGTAAAATATATGATATATTTTTAATTTATTGTTTTAAATTCATTTTATATGTTTTCTATATAATATATAAGAAAACAATCATTATTTTGGATAAAAAAAGCATTTTTCTAAAAATGCAGTTTTACATCCTTTTGAAGGTGAAGCATTTTTAAATTTACTTTTCTCACGTTTATATGTTCAATTTAACAGAATAAACTTCTTATTTAGAATTGGTACATAATTATTTACTTTGGGTAAATTTTGTGTATTTCTCTGATAAATTCCATTTTTAATGAATTGTGAAAAGTAGTGCATTTTAAGTCAAAACTGCATTTTCAACTAGTTTGTTTATATTATTAGATTATCTTTTTGATTTGTTTTAAAGTGTATTTAGATTAATTTTTTATTAGTAAATCCATTTTTATTCATTTTATGTAATTTTAATTTTAAATTGGACAAATAAGGTCAATCTTTAGGTAGTTTTTACGTCTGAAAAACATGATTTTTGGTCTTGACAGTAGGAAATAATTTTAAATTAATGACTGTAGCTTCTGGGTTTTGAATTTGGAAAAATGGATTCTATATTTGGAGTCTAGAGTTACAATTTTTTTAAATATAGACAATTTATTTTTTTTCCATTATGAATAGTATCTCAAGTAAATAATTTATTTACCATGATTAGAGGGTAAATCTGGTAAATAATTGTGAAAAATAATATAATATCAATTTTAAACTACCCTAAAACGTGTCCTAAACCTATTGTATGATACTTTTCTAAGCATGGCCATCCTTGGGTCTATTTTAGGACCCCATAGAGCCTTTTTTGTTTGTAAAAATGACATTTAATTACATTTATTTTAAATATAAATATAATAAAAGCTAAACATGTGTATTTTTTAAAAAAAATTATATGGGGTTATATAAGTGATATGTTCGACTATACATAGACATTAGAAATTTATAAAGTTTTTCTATATAATGGTATTTTATATTTAATTTCTACAAACTAAATAAATAAATTCATTTATGACACAATGGGGATGTAGGGATTATCTTTTTAATGAATGTTTTAAATACATTAGATTAAAAAAATAATCATTTTGAAGGTTTTTAAAGAATAAAATAATTTTATATATTAGTATTAATTGTTATATTTTATTTAATGAAGTTTTTATAATTAATCAGGTTGTAAGGATTCTTTACAATGTCATGATATGAATAGTACAAAATTTGACATGAATGAGTTTTAAAATCAACTAACATTTTATTAAATGATAATATAATACTAAACATAGAATATTCGACCAGATGACATATATGTTGTTAAACATTCCATTAATGATCCATTTTTGGGTAGATTTAAATTTTATTGTTACTATGGTAACCATATATTATGAATATACAAGAAGACACGGTAAAAGATAAATAAGTTTTCTAAGGTTTAAAGCTAAACGATAAGGTAATTTGGTAGCCTAAATTTGTCTAAAACCCATTGGATGAAAGTATTTCACCTGTCCTCATCTTATATTCTAAATATATATCATTGGTGTATTATAAATAAAAATTAAATTATTAATAAAATAATACTTTCAAACACTCTTAAAGTTCCCCTCCTTCATCTTATAAAATGATTCCACCTATAAACCTTAATCACACCTCTTAATCCCCCTTATCATGACAAAAATCATTCCAAATAAGATCCAAACATCCCTCCATTCTTTCTATAATATTTACCCTAGATGGAATGCAATTCAAAAAATCGCTTTGTCTCAAAAAAAAATAAGTTACCCGATATGAGGTAACGTCTTAACTCGTGTTCCATTCAAATATTATTCCTTCTCCACTCCCTATTCTATTATTATTATTTGTTTACATAACAATACCAGTGTCCTCAATATACTAGGTTGTTTTATGATAATTTTCCGAACAAAAAATACACACATCTCAGTCTAATGGGTATATATTATACTGTTTTTGTGGGCAGTGAACTACTGCCTCACAAAACAAAGATTGTTCAATCTTCTCCTACCACCAATTATGGTTTCTATTATTATATAACCATCATTATATGTTATATTAATTTTATTTTATTATCTATATTCTACTTTAATTTTCATTTCTAACATACCTAATTTTTTCATGTTGTAAAAATATGATAATTTTATTTGAGGAATTGCGGAATACCGCCCCCTCAAAGTAATACGACTCATTCATGCTATACAAGAAACGTATAAATGTTGTAATTAATGAAATTATGTAACATATATAACATATATATTATACCGAAATTATAATATATCGATGTATCATTTAGTTTTCATTATATTAAATATGAAAATGAAATGAAACTAGCGTTCAGGCGTACGTACAACTTACCTTGTCCATGAACGGTGCGTTTCATTTCTTATATCCAAATTATATGGACTAATGTAAATACATATATACAAGATATATATGTTATATATGATATATAAATCAATAATATCATTCTGTAGATAATGTACTTTGGACCACATGCACAGTTTATAATTATAACATGTTAATTTTTTACACAAGTTTCAAACATTGACAAAATGCCTAATATGAACAGAAATAATTAACTAGTTTTTATAACTAGGTAATATGTGATAAAAAATCTAATAATAAACTTGAAAATGTTATTCATAAATTAAAAGTTTACTTATGATTATTATTCATGAAATTTAAGAATGAACATGTCATGTCGAACATGACATAAGGGACTTTGTCTCAATAACCTTTCATTGAGGCATATTTTGATTTATACATGACTTGATTTTATCTGATGTATAAATTCGTTTTATATTTAATTTCAAAGGTAATATATTTCTATGTATCGTTTTACAAAATGAAAATGGGAATGTTTTCTTTTAATGTGCGCAGTGACAATGACCTTTCCATAGCCAGTAGAATTATTTGATGTTTTCCTTTCTTAACAAACTATGATGTTTTTAAATGGAAAATTAAAAACATACACCCTTTCAACATATTTCGGCATTGAAAATGTTTTTGAAAGTGTATTTACAATTTCAATAACATGAAATTTTTACTTCAGATTGAAAATAAAATTGTTATGATTTAAATGTTGATATATCGAATCATTTATGTGTGATGATTATATAATGGTACTTATAAATATTTCAGGTTGTTGCGTGATAAACAAAACAATGGGTGGTTCTATGTTAACCCAAGGATGGGTGGTTAAGTTATAAACTCCAATGAATTGGGTATGTAAGTCATCCGTATGGCTATTCCATTTATAAGAATGATTTGTGGAAGTCGGTCATAAGGTTATTATATTTAAGTATGATTAAGTCCCATGTTTACCTTTTATATGTTATGTGTACTTTATATTGGATTTATCATAATATTTTTGTTAAAAAAACATTAATCAATGTGTTTATTTTTAGTAATGTTTTTTTCTACTTCATGAAGTTGAAAGGTATTACTTTATGATAGTGTATTTTTTGTTTACATTTTTGTTTTGAAAAACTGACAGTTTTCTTTATTTATGTATCCTTTACTGTGCTTTTTATGCTCATCCTATAACTCCCCGACCATTGTGATCCAGAGTCGGTGAATTATTTTAATAATTTGTCCTGATTAAAAGTAATCAACCCCCGAATGACCGATCAGTTTAGCAGTCTTGAAAAATAGATTACATACATTACCTTTACATTCCAATTTGAAACATAAAACACAACATAGATAGTTCTGTGATAATTCCACTTTTCCATTTAGCTTAACCCTATATATCAATCATAATAAACTTCTTTGAATCCTGGGAAAAGAAAACATAAGAAATGGGTGAACTCAAATTCTCAGTAAGGGTAAGAAATACAGCGGAAGATTACATAAATTTTAAGCATGGTGAATAATTGAAACCACACGCCTTTAACAATAATAAATATGAATAATTTTATGGCATGAATATGAGCTGAGTAAATCATGGGTGTTATACTACTCTAATGACCACATGAAAAATAAATATTATTTTCATAATGAGGGAATGTATAAAGCCATCATTCTGAAACATTTTGTCAAGTCCTCGGCCAAGACGTTTAAAAATGATTAAGTCCTCGGCCAAAACCATATCTCAAATTGGGAAAGGCCTCAGCCAATTCCACGTCTAGTTGTCTCATGAGACCTACCGATGCATTTAGGAGCTATAGCAAGCTCTACCCGTCACATACTAAGTCCAATTCATTCCTCATTTGAAAAGGTTGAAATATAACATAAACATTCGTATTAAAACTGGCATACGAAATTTCAATACATTAACCGTAAACCATGAATGGTATAAAAATAGAAGATCCACATTCAAACATATCATAACTGATTCAATACAATATTTAATATTTTATTACAATAAATTATCCTGAATCAAAAATAATAACCAGTAAAGGATGCCGAAATTGTTGAAAATGATGACTAAAACCTTTTGAGAGAAATATCATGTTTATAAAATCATTTAAAAGTCACAGATTTATAAAGGAAGTAATTTAAAAGAGATTTTTGAATCAAAGTTCCCCATACCACTTTGAAACTTTGGAAAATAATTATCATTTCAAAGTATTCATTTCCATATAAATAAATCCTTAAAATCATTTTGAAAACATGGACATTAATTCAAAAGATTTAGAATGATAAATATTTAATACATTTAAAATTCTGATTTTGATAAAGAGTACCTTTCAAAAATCCTTAAAATATAAATTTTGAAATCATTTTTAGTGAAAATGGACATGGATGATAAAAATGTCCCAAAAAATAGTTACACATATACAATCTCAGATAATATTGAGATTGAGGAATTAACGCTTACCTTGCACTTCTGTTTGGTCAAGGGTACGTTTAACCTCCTGTATGAATATTGTAGTATGTTATTAAATTATAATAGAACCATGTTAATATTTATTATATCATACATGATTCATTTATTACATTATACTACCCATTTAATAATAATTTCCATGTTAAATTGACATTTCAGGTAATAATAGCTTTCTTTATCGTACGGGTTTTAACTTGTTACCCATGATTGTATCACTTAGACAAAGATTTAAATTCATCCAAAATATAAAACATTATTTATAAATCATATATATATATAGAATATAAATATTTATAATTGACATATGTATTAAATGAAAAACACCGTTTATGGATACGGTAGTCCATCCATACGCATAAAAATTGTTTTCGTTTTCATATCATGTTGAATAGAACAAAGTGAATAAGGTATATATAAGTAAATATATATATCTCCAGTATCATTATTATGTCATATATTACATTCTTATTAGTAATATATATTTCTTATAATTGTCGATTGATGGTGAACGTGGAAATGAATCTCATCGCATCGTGGAGATGGTAATCCATACGTACGCACGAGCGACAATATCATTTCCTTAAAAGTGTGGAAATGGAATATATATTAATTTTACAGAGATATTATCATGTTATTTTCATTATTTATATACATATTACTTATCCTTATATCCATCCAAATAACAAAGTGGTGAATAACAAATTACCCCACGACATGGAGACGGTAAGCCGTACGTACGCAAGCATGGTGACATTATCATTGATAATATGGATATAATAATGAATAAAGTTGTGTTATATTTAAAATAACATCATAGTATATATAATTTACTGGATTTATTATTTTATAATGGGAATAACAAAGAAAGAATAAGTGGAACAAGAAAAGACTATGAAAAGAGGGAGGTGAAATTATTACCTCTTCTTCAGATTCTTCATTTTGATTTGATCAAAAAGGATACTTAAGATGGATTTATGACTAAAGGAGGACCTCTATGATGAAGGGAGGATATTTGAGAGAGTATTTGGGCAGAGTTTGGAAAATCCAAATGGCTTTGGAGGTTTGAATTTGAGAGACGGAGAACTTCCCTTTTATAAGAGGGGCGAAAGGCACCTTTGGAAAAACATAAAATATTATTTTATAATAAATTAATATTCTGTCTATAATGGCTCCAAAATGTATTATTTAAAGTCTAAGGTGGGGATGGGTTGAAAACCAATAAACTAATATGTTTTAGACAAGTTTAGGTTTCCATTTTATCCTTATCATTTAGATTTAACTCTAAGATAAATAATTTATCTTTTACCGTGTCTTCTTGTATTCTTACAGTATATGGTTAATAAAATTATTATATACTGCCAATGGAACCTCAATTGGTTCCTTAATGTAATATATATTATTATATGAGTCTTTTGGTTTAATGGCTCGGACCTCTCGGGCCCATTCCTTTGTCAAAAAGAAGGTCAAGAACTGTTCTAGAGGGTAAAATGGACTTTTCCCACGTTTTCCAGAATTGTGAAACTACACGCCGTGTAGTTTGAGTAAACACCGTGTACCCCCTTTCCGGGTATACCCCGTGTTGTAGGTCGTGTCCTCACCATGTGAAGTAAATGTGTACATGCTGTGTAGTGTAACTACATGCCTTGTACCACCTTGCTGGGTATACCCCGTGTTGAAGGTCGTGTCCTTACTGTGTGAAATAATGGGTGCACACCGTGTGTCCAGTAACACACGCCATATAGTCCTTCCCCGTGTACGCTTCACTAGTCAATGGTTGTGTTCCGTGTTGGAGCAGTGTCCCTGCTGTGTTCAATAAATGGGTACACGCCGTGTAGTCCCTCCCCGCATATGCGTTACCCTCAAACTGTGTGTTGCCCAATCAACGGCCGTGGAGCCATGTTGGAAGCCGCATGGAGACAGTGTGAAATAACCGAGTTCACACCATGTACCATAATTTACACGCCTTTTACTTTTTCTTTTCTTTCCTATAAAAGGAGGGGTCCTCTCCTCCTTTTCAACTCACTCCTCTCCTCCCCATTCCTCTGAGCAGAGTTCTCCCAAGAGGCTCGAAGGCTCTTTCTTCCATAACTTCTTCGTCCGAGCTCCAATTTACGTTCCATCAGCGGACACAGGATCCTAACGATGAGGAGGAACTTCCGAGCTTGGATCAGTTGCCTTTACTTTGGCCTTTACTTTCCTACTTCCACCCGAGGAGGTTTTTTCAGGACTCGACGGAAGTGACGGACGCTGACGGACATCTTCTAAAGCTGATTCGGGGGAGTTTTGTGATCAGAACCTATTGAGGTAGGGATCTTACCTTAGTCTCTCTAATTTGTGCATCATGCGTGGTGGGTTTTCTCTTGTTTACGTGAAACACATCTGAACTGGTTTAATAAAGATAATAACTGGCTTATATAATGGGGATGGTAAGTTTTTGAATGCAGTTACATTATTTATATCATGTGATATTATGTTGTGAATTGAATGAGCTTCTTCCTACTGAAAATCACGGTCGTCGGTGGCCTTTTCTAGTGCAATTAAATGTTTCCCTATCCTTCTAGACTGTTTTTTTGGATTGAAACTTTGAGGAATGTGGAAATTGGTTAATCACCTAATGTTGGCTGTTTAAAATTTGGAACCCTTTTGTGATCACCCCGATTGAAAAAAATGGAATAATGAACATGTGGGTGTCTGCTTCGTTACATGGCATGTGATGGGGGTGTTTTATTGGGTTGTTGTGGGTTGGCTGAGCAGCGGGGCTGTGGTTGACTTGGCTGTAGGTTGGTGTAAATGTTATGTTGGTAACGGGAATCGGGGATGCGGTAAATGGTATTAAAGAGATAATGATATATGGTGTGGTTATGGTTATGGTGGTTGGCAGTCGGGGCTATAGGGATGGGTTGGAATATGAACGGACTATGGGTTGTGAATAATTAATAAAAAGTGGAAGAGTTGATGAATGGTGGGTCATGGTAACGGAAAAGAAATAATAATCATGGGGATGTTTGGATAATAAGGACTTTGTTGTGATGATTGTGTTTTTCTAACATGATTTGTGGACGGAAAGGATATGTTTTACGAACGATCAATGTGGTTGGTTGCAGATAGTTTCCCAGTAGTTGAGGAACTAAATAAACTATTTCTACTGAAACATGAAAACCTAAATGGGATTGGGGTTGTTTGTTGTATGCATGCTCTGTAGTAGCAGTGTCGAGGCACATGCTCAGTTTCTCTATTTAGAAGCCATAGGTTGGGCTGTTTGTTTGGTATACATATATATATCTCTATCTTTTGTGTTTTTTCACGCCCCACCCATGTTGAGCACTTAGTGTCGAACACTCCCATTTCATGGGAGAGGGTGTATTTTTCCTTTAGTTACTACCTCCTTCCAACTCCTTCTCCTATAGGCTATGATGGATTGAGGCGACCTTACACATAAGACTCTTTGGGTATGTTTCGATTGGGGTGGTTTTAGCACAAGACTCTTCATGAAGGTTCTACTATTTCCCATGAATCTTCGGGATGAGTCCTAGGTGTGTGCGGGCTGGATACGTGGTTGTGAGGCCCAGGTGTGTACGGGCGGGATATGTGGTTGTGAGCCCTAGGTGTTTGCGGGCGGGATACGTGGTTGTGAGGCCCTGGTGTGTGCGGGCGGGGAGAGTGTGGCAGCGTCAGGACATTCACTATTAGGAAGAGAAGATAATTAAATGGAAATGTTGTGGGGTACCCAATACTCTTGTTCTTATATACTACTACCTGTTGTGATTGTGTTTTTGGTGAGTGTGGCTGGTGAGGTTGGGTGGATAGAATTTCTTGCTAGGTTTCTTCTGTTGTTCTCACTGGACTTTAGGATGTCTCACCACTTGTGCACGAGAGCTTTAGGTTTCCCTACTCAGCATACCTGTATGCTCACCCTACATTTACTTTCTAGTTTGCAGGAGGACTACCAGGGCCGTGCGGCACACTACTAGTCAGACGGTTTGATTTGTTGCTACTGTTGTACTCCTATTTTATTTTGGTATTATACATTGAGCATTCTTATACTAGTATCTTGTTATAAAATTGTTTAAAAATTAATGTGGGCTTGGTTTGGGTTTATTTCTATACAGTTTTTCTTTTCCTTTTTGGTTGTTGACTTGTCTTATTTCCTTATATTAAATAATAAAAAGGTTAACGCCTCCCATATTCGTGAAAACTCATACCCTTAGTGCTAGTCGCCACCCTGGGGCCTACTGGAGGCAGGACTCAGGGTCATTATCTCCCTTTCACCATTTCCAGCTCAGGAGGGGCATCTATGGTGGGAGGGGGTCATGAAAGAATGGTATCAGAGGTGATGGTTGAGAGGTAGGATGTAGTCTGGAGTTAGGAACAGTGAGGATTGAATGGGATGGTAGGGAAAGAGTGTTAGTTAATCTTGGTGCGTGACATAGGCTAGGGAAGACCGGTTAGGACACGGGATTTTAGGGCCCCCCGTGATCTGATGCAAGGACTCTGGGCCTACCCAACAACAAAGTGAGACTACATTAATTGGAAGGTAGAGACCCTAGGGAAGGTACAAGCATCATCATGATTGTGTTTTACTTGATTTGGGTGTTCTGGGAGTGAAATTGAAATAAAGTAATAAAATAAAACCTTTATATTTTCATTTCTACTTGGGCTTAGGTGATCCTAGTTTACCGTACAGCTATGGCACCTGGACGTCGTCCCTAGTTGGATATGACAGCCGAGGCCCACTAGATTCAGGCGGTCAATCAGTTGTGCATTGACTGAGAGGAGGACGATAGACAGTGGTAGAAGAATCTCCGTTCTTTCTAGCGATAGACCCTCATGAAGTACGAGGGTAGTACTTCGGATACAGAGACGGAGGGGTGGAATGAGGAGTTAGGGATCGCTTTTACCTTGATTTGTGCTCTGAGGGAGTACTGGGTTCCCCTATCGGTCAGTCATCTTAGAGGTGTGGCGCGACAGTGGTGGATGCTCTACCTCAGAGAGAGAATAGAGGTAGAGGTTTCTGTGAGCTGACTTTGAGAAGTAATTCCGAGAGAAATTCCTTTCTTCCATGATCAAGGAGGAGAAGCGGTAGGAGTTACTCTCCCTTAAGCAGGGGAGTATGTACGTAAGAGAGTTGGGGATCAAGTTCAAGGATCTCATGCTCTTTTCTTAAGAACACTTTCTGGATGAGGAGTCTCGAGCGAGACATTTGGAGGAGGCGCTTCGTCCTTTTATTTAGTATGATGTCACCCCCTTCACCCTTCTGATGTACTTGGAGGTACAGAATAAAGGAGAGGTTGTAGAGAGGATTCACTCGTTGGGAGGTGCACCTCGAGAGGGGATCCAGCCAGGCTCGTTGAAGGGGAAAGCAGTAAGTAGCAGGTCTCCTGCGATGGGACCTTCCAGGTTCAGGCCAGTGGGGAGTTGGCCCCAGCAGTTCCAGTTCAGATCTTCGGGTCCTCGTCCCTTTTTCACGATCCCAGGACCGAAGTGTTTTTTTATGTAGAGGTTTCGGGAACATTCAGAGTTGGTGCCCGACCCGAGCTCTGTACGGTGGAGGTGGGTAGGTTCAGTGCCCACCTCAACAGCACCAGTTGCCGATGAGGCCCTTCCAACAGCAGCAGGACCATGCTCCTCTGAGGGAAGACTTTGCAGGAGGAGGCTGACCTCAGGGTGATCCTCAGGGACCTCTACCAGGGCATGGTCGGGGAGGTGGACATCATCAGAGAAGCAGAGGAGCTGGGCATGGATAGTTGCACGCATCATAGTTGGCAGCTCCGACAGGACCAATGGTGGTGCGAGGTACGATTTTCTGTTCAACACTCTTGTTTCTTCTTTGTTCGATATGGGAGCTTCACACTCCTTTCTTGCACCTGGTCTAGCCCATACATTGGGACTATATGTATAGAGACTTCCTTATCACTGGTGATGAGTACACCAGTTGGAGGCCATACCAGCGTATCTTGCGTTTTCTAGGGATGTGGGATGACATTGGGACCACATCGATCTAGTGGGGAACTTCATCTTTTACAGATGCAGCCATATGATGTCATCCTAGGTATCGACTGGTTGTTTTCTATTAGTGTCGTTATCGACTTCTTTCAGAGAAGAGTCGTGGTCTCCGACGTGGATGGGAATCGCATATCTTTGTTTTGCGATAGGAGCTATCAGGTGGGAAGTCGGCATGTAAAGCCTCTCCTTTCTTTGTTAGGTGGGTTATTAGTTATTCCAGTAGATACAGAGATGATGGATGTCCCGGAGGTTGTTGGGAAGTTCCTCAATGTTTTTCCTAAGGATGTTGGGACTCTAACCCCCCGAAGTGTCGTTGAGTTTGGGATATACTTACAACCTGGCGCCCGTCCAATTTTGATGGCCCCTTATCGGATGGAACCTTCAGAGTTACAGGAGTTGTGGATTGAGATTGATGATCTGATGGAAAAGGGTTTTGTTCGACCCAGCGTATCGTCATGGGGTGCCCCAGTTTTGTTATTGAAGAAGGCAGATGGTGGTCTCATGCTATGCATAGACTACCGAAGGTTGAACCAGGTAACAGTCAAGAACCGTTACCCCCATCCAAGGATAGACGATATCTTAGACCTACTAAGGGGAGAATGTTGGTTTTCCATGATTGATCTACGATCTAGATATCATCAGCTGAGGGTAAAGGATAGTGACATATTGAAGTCGTCTTTCAGGTGCAGGTATGGGAACTTTGAGTTTGTAGTGATGCCGTTTGGAGTTACGAATGCACCGGCTTTGTTCATGGTACTTATGAACTATTTATTCCGAGTGTTTCTGGACCGGTTCGTCGTTGTGTTTATCGATGAAATCCTGATCTATTCAAGATCAGAGGAAGAGCATGTTGAGCATCTCAGGGCAGTCTTAGAAGTCCTTCGAAACCACCAGCTTTACGAGAAATTGTCGAAGTGTAAGTTATTGACACAATAAGTACACTTCCTTGGGCACGTAGTGTCTCAGCATGGAGTGTCAGTGGACCCGTCAAAGGTGGAGGCAGTTGTTTTTTGGGCAGAACCCAAGAGGGTGGTAGATTTTCATAGTTTCCTGAGGTTAGCAAGTTACTATCAAAGGATCTTTTCGGACTTCTGTCGATTTTCTTCTCTATTGACAGCTTTGACTAGGAAGAACCAGGTCTTCCTATGGAGCGAGTAGTTCCAGAAAGCATTTGACTACATGAAGGAGAAGTTGTTCATTGCTCCCGTACTCAAGTTTCTAGATGAAGGGTTGTTGTGTGAGGTGTTTTGTGATGCTTCTATCCTTGGTCTAGGGTGCGTGCTGATGCAGAATAAGGGAGTGATCTGGTATGGGTCTAGACAGTTATTCCCCCACGAGCGTAACTATGCCACCCATGACCTAGAGCTTTCATCAGTAGTGTTCGCACTAAATATGTGGTGACATTACCAATTTGGGGAGAGCTTTGTGGTATACTCAGATCATAAGAGCCTGTTTTATATCTTCTCCCAGCGTGACCTGAACCGGCGGCAGTGGATATGGGTCGAGTTTCTCCAAGACTATAACTTTGATATCTCTTACACTGAAGGTAAGGGAAACATTTTGGATGATGACCTGAGCATGAAGTCGCATTAGGAAGTAGTTAGGGAATCCACTGATGCTTGGAAGGTGATAGGAGAGTTGGTTTCCTTGCAATTGGCTGCCAGGGTAGAAGGTGTGAGAGGCTGTTTGTTTCAGATGATGGTGCAGTTCTCCTTGTTGCAGCAGGTGGAAGAGTCTCAGTGGGGGGACTCTGAGGCGGAAGTGATGTGGGATCATGTCGATTTGGGGAACGCTCTAGAAGGATGGTCCTGGGACAACCGACATCAGATTATTTTCCATGGATGTTTTTTTGTCCCGTAGACAATGCGTGAGGGAGTTCTCGTGAGATCTATAGCTCATCCTTGGAGGTACATCTAGGAGTTTCGAAAATGTGCCATGGCCTGAGGGAACAGTTTTGGTGGCCCGAGGTGAAACGGGCAGTGGCGGAGCTTGTGGCTAAATTCCTAGTGTGTTAGTAAGTGAAGGTTGAACACCATGTTCCCAGTGGTTTGTTGCATCCTTTAGATGTCCCCGAGTGGAAGTGGGATGAAATCGCAATGGAAATCGTCATAGGACTACCCAGAGCTATGGGTGGTTATGATGTTATATGGGTAGTGGTGGATCAACTGAATAAATCAGCTCACTTATTATCAATTAAGGACTCAGGCCCGGTGATTACCTTAGCACAGAGGTACGTAGACGAGGTTGTGCGGTTGCATGGAGTCCCGAAGACTATCATCTCAGATCAGGATACGCAGTTTACCTCACGAGTCTGGAGAGTGTTGCAACAAGATTTTGGCACCCTTCTACGCCTTAGCACTTTTTTCCACCCCCAGACCGATGGGCAGACAGAGCGGACTATCCAGATGTTGGAGTACATGATGTGAGCATGCGTTCTGAATTTCAAAGGATCATGGGTACATCACTTTCCTTTTGTAGTGTTCTCCTACAACAAAAACTTCCACTCTACTATTGGAATGGAACCGTTTGAGGCTTTTTATGGAAGGCCATGTCGTTCACCCATTTTCTGGGCAGAGGTTGGTGAGACAGGTGCTCTTGGGCCAGAGGTAGTGCAGAGCACCACAGAGAAAGTCCAGCTTGTATGTGAGAGGATGAAAGTTTCTATGGACCGACATAATTCATATGCTGATCGTCAGAGGAGTCCCTTGGAGTTCAAGGTAGGAGATAATGTGTTCTTGAAGCTTTCCCCTCGACGGGGGCAGCAGAGGTTTGGGAAAGGGAGAAAGCTCTCACCTAGGTTCATAGGACCTTTTGAGGTGCAGAGGTGAGTCGGCGAGGCGGCATATCAGCTGGCCCTACCACCTTAGTTGGAGAACGTTCATGACGTCTTCCATGTCTCACAGCTTCTTTGGTACTTGCACGATGACTCTCACGTTATCGAATAGGGAGAGATAGATATGGGAGATGACACGACCTTTGAAGAATGATGAGTCAGAATTGAGGATCGTAAAGGGAAGGTTATCCATGGATGAACTATTCTGTTGGTTCTTTTTTTGTGGATGCATGGAGGCCTCGAGGAGAGAAATTTGAAGCGGGAGGCCCAGATGCATGCTCAGTACCCGGAGTTGTTTTGACTTGTGATTTCCCTTGTTCTTTTAATCTTTGTGTTGATGTTGTACTATGTACCTTTGAAATATGGAAATCTTGTCTTGTCGGTTGTGAGACCTTTTGCTTCCTTCTTCTCTGGAATGTGTTACATGTCTAGATGTGTGGAGAAAGGGAAAAACCTGATCCTTAATCGAGACGCATTAATGAAGATGCGATTGAACCCGTGCGGGCGAGTCAGTGACACCAAAAGCGGATAATATCTCAACATAGGAGATGAAATTTTTCCCAAAACCACATGTTCGGGCAGTGTGTTGGTTGTGTGGTGTTAGGGGTAGTGAGAGTTGAAAAATCCTAATGTATGAAAGTGGGAAGACCCAATTCATAATCGAAACACATTAATGAGGATGTGATTAAACTTGTGCAGGTGAGTTAGTGCCGCCTAAAGCGGATAATATCTCAATATAGGAGAAATAATTCCTAACACATATGATTAGATTTGTTGGTTGGGTTCCTGTTATAACGAGAACCCTAAGAGGTATCTTGTTGGGTTTCCTATGGGTTGGTTTTTGAATTCTCAGGACAATAATGTTTTGAGAGGTATCTGATGTAATGGCTCGGACCTCTCCGGCCCATTACTTTGTCAAAAAGAAGGTCAAGAAGTTTTCTGGAGGGTAAAATTTACTTTTCCCACGTTATCCATAATTTTGAAACTACACGCCATATAGTTTGAGTACACGTCGTGTACCCCCTTTCCGGTTCTACCCCGTGTTGAATGTCGTGTCCTCGCCGTGTGAATTAAATGAGTACACACCGTGTAGTGTAATTACACGCCGTGTACCACCTTGTCGTGTATACCCCGTGTTGAAGGTTGTGTCCTTGCTGTGTGAAATAATGGGTGCACACCATGTGTCTAGTACTACACGCCGTGTAGTCCTTCCCCGCGTACGCGTTACCAGTCAACGACCATGTTCCATGTTGGAGTCGTGTCCTTGTCGTTTGCAATAAATGGGTACACGCCGTGTGTCCAAACTACACGTCGTGTATTCCCTCCTGGCGTATGCATTACCCTCAAACCGTGTGTTGACCAGTCAACAGCCGCAGAGCCATGTTGGAAGCCGCGTGGAGACCGTGTGAAATAACCGAGTACACACAATGTACCATAATGTACACGTCATGTACTTTTTCTTTTCTCGCCTATAAAAGGAGGGGTCCCCTCCTCCTTTTCAAATCACTCCTCTCCTCCCCATTCCTCTAAGCAGAGTTCTCCCAAGAGACTCGAATGCTCTTTCTTCCATAACATCTTCATCCGAGCTCCGATTTACGATCCACCAGTGGCCACGGGATCGTAACGATGAGGAGGAACATCTGAGTTGGATCTATTTTCTTTCCTTTGGCCTTTCCTTTACGACTTTCGCCTGTGGAGGTTTTTCCAGGACTCGACGGAAGTGACAGACACCGACGGACGTCTTCTAAAGTTGAACCGGGGAGCGTTGCGATAGGAACCTATTGGGGTAGGGATATTACCATCGTCTCTATAATTTGTGCATCATGCGGGGTGGGTGTTCTCTTGTTTACATGAACCACATTTGAACTGGTTCAATAAAGATAATAACTGAATTATATAACGGGGGTGGGAAGTTTGTGATTGTAGTTACATTATTTATATCTTGTGATAATATGTTTTGAATTGAATGAGGTTCTGGCTACTAAAAATCATGGTTGTTAGGGGCCTTTGCTTGCACAATTAAATGTTTCCCTATCCTTCTAGACTGTTTTTGTGGATGGAAACTTTGAGGAATGTGGAAATTGGTTAATCACGTAAAGTTGGTTGTTTAAAATCTGGAACCCTTTTGTGTTGTCTCATGTTGAACAAAATGGAATAATGAACATATGGGTGTTGTCTTGGTTACATTGCATGTGATGGGAGTGTTTTGTGGGTTGTTGTGGGTTGGGTGAGCAGCGGGGGTGCGGTTGAATTGGTTGTAGGTTGGTGTAAATGTAATGTTGGTAACGGGCTGTGGGGCTATGATAAATGGTATTAAAGGGATAATGATGTACGGTGCGGTTGTGGTTATGGCAGTTGGAAGTGGGGCTCTAGGGATGGGTTAGAATATGAACGGACTATGGGTTGTGAATAATAAATAAAAAGTGGAAGAGTTGATGAATATTGGTTCATGGTAATGGAAAAGAAATAATAATCATGGGGTTGTTTGGCTAATAAGGACTTGGTTGTATTGCTTGTGTTTTCCTAACTTGATTTGTGGATGGCAGGGATATGTTTTACGAACGATTGATGTGGTTGGTTGTGGATAGTTTCCCAGTATTTGAGGAACTAAATAAACTATTTCTGCTGAAACGTGAAAACCTAAATGTGGTTGGGGTTGTTTGTTGTATGCATGCTCCGTAGTAGCAGTGCCGAGGCACGCGCTCAGTTTCTCTATTTAGAAGCCATAGTTTGGGCTGTGTGTTTGGTATACATATATATATATCTATATCATTTGTGTTTTATCGCACCCCAACCATGTTGAGCACTTAATTCCGAACACTCCCATTTCATGGGAGAGGGTGTTTTCCCCTTAGTTACTAGCTCCTTCCTGCTCTTTCTCCCCTAGGATGTGATGGCTTGAGGCGAACATACACATAGGACTCTTCATGTAGGTTTCGATTGGGGTGGTTTTAGCCCAAGACTCTTTGGGAAGGTTCTACTATTTCCCAAGAATATTCGGGAGGAGGCCCAGGTGTGCGGGTAGGATACGTGGTTGTGAGGCCCAGGTGTGCGCGGGAGGGATACATGTTTGTGAGGCCCATGTGTGTGCGGGCGGGATACATGGTTGTGAGGCCCAGGTGTGTGCGGGCGGGATATGTCGTTGTGAGGACCAGGTGTGTGCGGGCGGGGAGAGTGTGGCGGTGTTTGGACATTCGCCATTAGGAAGAGCAGCTAATTAGAGTAAAATGGTGCGGGGTACCCAATACTCTTGTTCTTATAAACTACTACCTATTGTGATTGTGTTTTTGGTGAGTGTGGCTGGTGAGGTTGGGTGGATAGAATTCCTTTCTAGGTTTCTTCTATTATTCTCACACGACATTAGGATGTATCCCCACATGTGCATGAGAGATTTAGGTTTCCCTTATGAGTATACTTGTATTCTCAACCTACGTTTACTTTCAGGATTCCGGGAGGACTACTAGGGTCGTACGGGACCCTACTAGTCGGACAGTTGGAGTTGTTGCTGTTGTTGTACTCTTGTTTTCCTTTGGTATTGTACTTTGATCTTTCTTGTACATGTACCTTGTTATAAAATTTTTTAAACATGCATGTGGGCTTGATTTGGGTTTATTTATATACACATGTTCTTTTCCTTATTGGTGGTTGACTTATCCTATTTCTCGATCCTAAATAATAAAAAGGGTAATGCCTCCCATATTCATGAAAACTCATACCCTTGGTTCTAGTCGCCACCCCGGGGCTTACTGGAGGTGGGACTCGGGGGTCATTATCTCCCTTTCACCATTTCTATCTCAGGAGGGGATATTTGGTAGGATAGGGTCATGACATTTGGCCGAAAATATGTTTTTTAGGACTATCATATCAATAAATAATATAATAATAGTTTTAAAAATTATTTTTCGTCAATTTTAAATCTATTTTGTATTTGTTTGTATTAAATAATGACAACATGATTACTTCAAAACAAATACATTTAATAAATCCTAACATGTCATATTACCCTATAAAATTCGTTGATGTCATCAAAACTGGGAAATTATATTTATTTTAATATTTATAATACCATTTATGTGATTATTTCATTAATAAGGTAATTACTGCATCATCATTGTGTCATTAATAAATTAAATTATTTAATACATAAAAATTATAATTAAACTTCCATTATTTAGGTAACATATTTCTCTTTGTAATTAATATTTATAGTCAAATCTATCCTATGTATAACCCTATATTTAAAATGTATTAGTTATTAAACATTTATTTTAACACATATAACTCTTTTTAAAATAAAATAATAATAAATGTCTTAATATAATCCAAGGGGACCTAAAGTGTCATATTTTATTCCTAAGGTTGTTTTTGGTAGAATTAAATTTTTATAATAGAATTAGGACTTTTGTTAGGGTAATAATAATATCATTTTTACCATTAATTACCCTATTTACTTTTAACCGTGGTAAATAAAAGTAAAAAGTTACCATTCACAAAAAAATTATATATATCTTATTGAACAACATTTTACCCAATTATATTAACCTTTCTATCATATTTTCTAAATTCCACTCACAGAAGCGGTAAAATTATGTTTTATGTGTATTTGTAAAGTCTCCTAGGAGGTGGGTAAAAGACGGTAAAATTTTAATAAACTTTTTATATATCTATACATAT
This sequence comes from Viscum album, assembly GCA_963277665.1. Taxonomy (NCBI): domain Eukaryota; kingdom Viridiplantae; phylum Streptophyta; class Magnoliopsida; order Santalales; family Viscaceae; genus Viscum; species Viscum album. The sequence goes on from OY728136.1 coordinate 1,885,493,738, forward strand.
TATAAAATGTCTCCAATTAATTACATTTAACTTATATAAGTAGTATATATCTATTTTGAGCTAAACTACATTTAAATAAAATAAATAATTATTCAAATAAAAATTCTATTTTAAACAATAACTCAATGTTTTTCACTATTCATCAAAAATTGAATGTTTTCAGAAAAATACCAAAAATTCACCCTAAGATAATTATGATATTAAAAATTCAAAAATTAAGTCTATTTTACCAAATTCAAAAAATAGAATTTAATTTTATGAATTTTAAATTAATTTTTGTTGTCAAAACCAAAAGGCATGTTTTTAAGAAACAATAACTATCAAATGATTGACACTTGTTTATGTCCAATTTCAATGTGAAATTTCATACAATGAACAGAATTAGATTAAATGTTAAAAATATAATATATGTATACTTACAAACCAAAAAAATGTATAATCTAACAATATAAATTGTTTTGATTAAAAAAGTTGTTTTATGTTTAAATTTAGTATTTTCACTATTCACCCAATTATGAAATTTATCATTAAAACACCAAAAATTTATTAAAACTAAATTATTACATCCCGATTCTAAAGAAGAAGTTTATTTTGTAAAAGTAAATATATTAAAGTTCCAAATATTGTATTTAAAAAGGGTTCTCGATTAAAAGGTGGTAAAATTGCATTTTTTTTAAAAATACTTCTTTTATCTGAAAAAAATGCATTTGATCTTACATTATGTCTAATAAACTCATAATATAGATTATAAAATTATAAGGATTATATAAATCACCTAATTGAGTTAATAATATACAAAACCGTTTTTGAATGACTAGTTTGGCTAGTCGTGGTGCGCTTGAACTCAGTGTTGCGTGTAATACAAGTTATTGAATTACATTGATGAAATAAGGTACTATGAAATCTTGGGGTTTTACATTATCTCCTCCTTCAATAAATTTATCCCTCTCAATTTGAAATTGTTCTTCAAAAATTAACGGTTTAAAATAGAACATACCTTTGTGGGAAAACCCCCATTGAAAATTGGAGTAACAAAATTTAGTCTTAACAATAGGAAAAGGGGAATGAGAAAGTCACAACCAAATAATGATCTCAATTAGGAGAACATTTGTGAAAATTAGAGACACAAAATTGAAGGAAAAAAATAAATATTTATAGGGAGTGATTGAGGTCATCAGTCAAAAATATTTGTACAATTGAGGGCCTCAAAGCCACAAATCTATGATGATTTAAAATATAATCGGTTCAAAAAAAACATAAGGTATTAGGATAACACATTTTTAGTTTTAATGTGACTTTTAAGAATTTATTTCTTCATAGAATAAGAGAAGAAAACAAAATATATATATACATGACAAGTTGAGTTCCATCATTTAGCTAATTTCTACCATAAACTCATCTTTCACTCTAATGATATTAGAACTTACAAAAATATATTCTATTTATCCTATTCCTTTAGGGTTTCAAAAAAATGAATTATTAATTCATCTACATAACCCTGTAAAAAACTACATTATTCAACCCAGGACATCACGTGGGTCAGAGATAGGTGATACACAATTGTCTCCCGTCGGTTGTGGGTTCAATTCTAGCGGCCTTGCTGGACGTGACAGGTTTCTGCCCAACCTGCAGGTTGTCCTTTTTATGGAAATCCAAAAATAACCTTAACAATTGTTTCCAATTTCAAACTTAATCCATTCCAGCCTTTATAATTATCAAAAATACTTATATGCAAACTCTCAATCCAAAAATTATAAGGAAGTTAAACATAATAAGGATCCATTTTTCCAGGTAATAACATGTGAACACCTTTATCATGTATTTGTTTACAACATCGCAACATCCTGAATTACCGAAATCAACCATATCTTATTCCAAAAATCACTACCTCATTATCAGGACCATATTAAGGTTTACCTTTCCTTTAGACATGATTTTCCAAAAAGTGAAAGTTACTATTAAGTCACTTTTCATAGAACCATATAATCTCAATTCCTCAATATAATTGTACTGCAGTACGATCCATATTTAACTTCATAATTCATGTAACCAGTATACTACTAATACAACACTCAAATAAAGTAATTCTATAATAATAACATAAGAACAATAGTCATTCCTTGTCATATGAGGTAGTATCATTACTTTATTATTATCCAATAACATAATTTGCGGTATACTCTAATGAACGGGACATTTATTCGTGTAGTTTCCCAACGCCTTGTAGATGAAACATTGTACAATTGAATTTTATTTACCCTTGCTATCATGTACATGTTGTCCTTTTTTCTCCACACATATAACAAAATCTCATTTACTTCAAGCATTTACCCAGGTTATTATTTCTACATTTATCACATATGGGAAAATCTTTCTTTCGGCTATTCCCTTTATCCATCTTTCTCTCTACCATTTTTTTCATCTCTTGCTTCATTTCAAAGCCATAGGACTCAGTGAATTCTTTACTTCTCTTACTAACACATGATATTATTTCTTCATATGTTGAGAATACATGGGAGACTATTTACCTCCGAAATGTTGTCTTGATACTGTGAAATATATGATCCTTATTACTCTTTGGATCATACGTATTGCTGGAGTTCACATTCTATCTATTGGGTTCCATTTCTATAAAATGGCATACACTAGGTCAGTTTATGAATCACAATTCATAATTCCAAACATGTAAAATACCAATCATAAATTGAACAGTTTATAGATATAATCTGTAATCACAAATTTTTTTGAGGTGGTATACACTCATAAACCGTTCATACTGATTTGAAAAGAAAAAGAGAATTATCTTAAACATATTCCCCAGGAGTGTCTTAACCAAGAGTGCAGCCATGCCCATTGTCGTGCACCAGTTCCCATTCGAGTCTGGCTCAGAGCTGTGTATTCGAGTTTTACCCCTAGGTACATCTTTCCCAGAGCCTCCTCTACCTGCTCGTATCATGACATGAATGTTTTTGCTTGGGAAACTAACAAAATCTCTACACTACCAAAAGTCTAAGAAGTTTTTCTATACTAATCTTCAATGTCTATCTTACGGTATTGTGATCTAATCAGAGATTATCTAAATCTAGTATCAACGGTTATTGATAAACTCCCTCTAATACCAACTGTAATGCCCCGACCCCAGTTACTGAGAGACGGTGCATTATTTTAATACATTGGCACAATTACAAGGAATCAAGTCCCGAAGTACCGATCTGTTTAGTAGTCTTGGAAAATAGATTACATGCATTAACTTTATATTACAATTTGAAACATAAAACATAGCATATAAAGTTCTTTGAGAATTCAATTTTTTCATTTTTGTTAACCCTTAATATCAATCATAAAATACTTCTTGGAATCCTGGGAAAATAAAACATAAGAAAGGGGTGAGATCAAATGCTCAGTAAGGGTAAGCAATATAGTGGAAGCTAACATAAATACTAATCATGGTGAATAATTGAAACCACATGGATTTACCAGTAAGAAAATGAATATTTTTATGGCTGGAATATGAGATGAGTAAATAATGACATAATATAACATAATCATGGGTGTTATACTAGTAGAATGACCAAATGAACCATCAATATTATTTTCACAATGAGGGAATGTATAATGCCGAACATTCTGAAACATTTTCTCATGGCCTCGGCCAAGACGTCTAAAAATGATTAATGCCTCACACAAAACCATATCTAAAATTCGGAATGGACTCGGCCAATTTCACGTCTATTTGTCTCATGAGACCTACCGATGCATCGAGGAGCTATATAGGGCTCCATCAATCACTTACTAAGTCCAATACATTCCTCATATGAAAAGGTTGAAATATAACAAAAACATTCCTATTAAACCTAGCATACGAAATGTCAATACATTAACCATAAACCATGAATGGAAAAAAATAGAACATCCACAGTCAAGAATATCATAACTCATTCAATAAAATATGGAATATTTTATTATAATAAATTAATCTTAATCAAAAATAATATCCAGTAAAGGATGCCGACATAGTTGAAAATGATGAGTAAAACTTTTTGAGAGAAATACCCTTTTTATAAAATCATTTAAAATCCACACATATATAAAGGATATAATTTAAAAGAGATTTTGGAATCAATGTGTCCCATACCACTTTGAATCTTTTGAAAATAATTATCATTACAAAAACATTCATGTCCATAAAAATAAATCCTTAAAATCATTTTGAAAACATGTACATTAATTAAAAATATTTAGAAAGATAAATCATTAAAACATTTAAAATTATGATATTGATAAAGATATTCTTTCAAAAATACTTAAAATATTCATTTTTAATTCCTTATTAAGAAAATGGACATGGATGATAAAAATTTCCCAAAAAATACTTACACATAAACAATATTGGATAATAATTTGATTGAGGAATTAACCCTTACCATACACTTTCCTTTGGTTGAGGGTACGTTTAAACTCTTGTATGAAGATCATATTATGTTATTAAATTATAACATAACCATATTAATATTTAATATATCATATATGATTCATTTATGACTTTATACTACCCATTTAATAATAATTTCCGTGTTAAATTAACATTTTGGGTAATAATCGCTTTCTTTATCGTACGTGTTTTAACTTGTTACTCTTGATTATAACACGTAGAAATAAATTTACATAATTAGAGAATATAAAACATGATTTATATATCATATACATTTAGAATATAAATATGTATAATAGAAATATATATGAAATGAAAAACACCGTTTATGGAAATGGTAGTCAGTATGCACGTATAAATGTTGTCTCTATTTTCATATCATGTTGAACGGAACTTAGTGAATAAGATACATGTAAGTAAATATATATATATATATATATATCTCAAGTAGCATTATTATTTCATCTATTACGTACTTATTAGTAATATATATATTTTTATAATTGTCGATTAACGATGAACGTGGAAATGAATCTCATCACGTCATGGAGACAGTAATCTGTACGTACACACGAGCGACAATATCATTTCCTTAAAAGTGTGGAATTGGATGGTAAATTAATTTTATAGAGACATTATAATGTTATTTTCATTATTTATATACATATTATTCATTATTATATCCATAAAAATAACATATTGTTGAATAACAAATTACACCACAACATGAAGACGGTAAGCTGTAAGTACGCACACATGGTGACATTACCATTCATATGATGGATAGAATAATGAATAAAGATTTTCCATATTTATAATAACATCACAGTATATAGAATATACTTGAGTTATTATTTTAGAATGGAAATGACAAAGAAAGAAGAAGTGGGAGAAGAAAAGACCTTGAAAGAGGTTGGTGAAATTATTACCACTTCTACGAGTTCTGTATTTTGATTTGATCAATAGGGCTTCTTAAGATGGATTTATGACTAAAAGAGGGCCTCTGAGATGAAGCGAGGATAGGTGAGAGAGTATTTGTTCTGAGTTTGGCCAAGACAAATGGCTTTTGAGGTTTGAATTTGAGAGAATGGGAAGTACCCTTTTATGAGATGTGTGAGGGGAAACATTGGAAAAACATAAAATATTAATTTATAATAAATTTATATTTGGTTTATAATGGCTCAAAAATGTGTTATTTAAAGTCTATTGTGGGGATGGGTCTAAAAAAACTCATCTTACAGGTTTTATACAAGTTTATGTTACCATTTTAACCTAAACATTTAGATTTAACTCTAAGATATATAATTTAACTTCTCTCGTGTCTTCTTGTTTTCTTACACGATATGGTAAATAAAATTACTATATACCACCAGTCGAACCCCAATTGGTTCATTAATGTCATATATAGTAATATATGAGTCTTTTGGCCTAACCATAGATTTTTAGGACCATTATATCAATTAATAATATAATATTTGTTTTTAAAAACTATTTTATGTCAATTTTGACACTATTTACTATTTATTTTTTGTTAAACTAATAACAACATGATTACATAAATCAAAATACATTGAATCAATCCTAACATGTCATATTCACCTAGAAAATTCGTGTATGTCATAAAATATTTGAAATTATATTTATTTTAATATTTATAATACCATTTATTTGTTTTTTTATTAATAAGGTAATTACTGAATAATCATTGTGTCATTAATAAATTTAATTATTTAATCATTAAAAACTACAAATAAAAATCCATTATGAAGGAAATATGTCTATTTTTCTAATTAATATTTATATTTGAATTTATCTTATGTATAACCCAATATTAAAAAGGGATTACATATTAAACATTGATTTTAACTCTTTTAACTCTTCTTTAAATAAAATAATAATAAATGTATTAATCTAATTCAAGTGGACCTAAAGGGTCATATTTTATTTAGAAGGTTGTTTTTGGTCGAATTAAAGTTATCTAATAGAATTAGTATGTCACGACCCATCCTTGGGACCTGTGCCATGACTACCCCATGCCCGCCTCCCATAGGCCAGGGGCTGTAGACTAGCACCAAGGCATAAATCTTGACAAAAAGGGGAAGGTATTGCCTTTATAAGTAAACAAACACCACATAGTATGCAAGCAGAAGTAAACACTAAGTATAACTGGGTACAAAAGTAGTGCGGAAAAGTAGGTGGTCCAGAATACATACCCAATCTGAAAGTAAAGTACAACTGGAAAGAAGGTAAAGCAACTGAAAGTAAAACAGCAACATCGATCCGTACACTAGAATTCCCACCAGAAGGGTGGGTACAGATAGCCTCCTCAGCCCCCTGGGTCTAGTTGTCCACTCTCTGTACATTCTACCCAGTGGTCCACCTATAGGTACCGACTTTCTCCACACGCCTCAACCACGATAAGTGCTGTCCGACGTCTGCATCCAACACAACGTAGTTCGGGCATAGCCTGTGCATGGGTGAGTATAAGCTACTCAGTAGGGACCCCGAGACCCACGACGGTCTCCCAGAATCCACAAAGGATAACTGAAAAAGGAATGATACAATCACGATGTAACATCCAACACTACTTTGGTATATGCCCATACAAATACCTAAGTCATAAATTCCAGTTCGGCTCCAACATTCGAGCCCAAATTCGATCACTTCCACACAGGATAGTACAACCCAAAACACACAGGATATTAAGTCAATCATATTGAATATATTGATAGATGTCAAGACTCATCTCACACAGGTATACTTATTCGGTGATAGTGATGATCAGATATAGCCACCGATTCATCTAAGCTGGGACCTACGTAGGATAATAAACCAGCTAAGCTGCCGAACCAACATAGGATTTCAGTGCAATATTCATTACCATCGAACCGACGAAGGATTTCAGTACGTTCTTCATCGCTTCCGAACCCACAAAGGATTTCAGTGCAGTCTTCATTGCCGTCGAACCCACATAGGATTTCAGTACAGTCTTCATCACTGTTGAACCCACATAGGATTTCAGTGCAGTCTTCATCGCCATCGAACCCACATATGATTTCAGTACGGTCTTCACAGTCGTAGTCGCAGCCGGCTATAGGGTTCCCGTACACAAAATTCTCGTTTCTTGGAGGGTCCACACCGCGAGCCAAAGGGGTAAATACATAAACTGACATGTAGTATGTAGTTGATGTATCTTAAATATTCTTCTCGACAAAAGGAACTCAACGTGATAGACGGTGTGTCAATCGGATGCCCGTTCTGAGAGTTATTGGATTTTTCATTCCAGGGGACCGGTATGGTTTTTAAATCAACACCAACCCGACCACACTCCAACTATGTCCAAACATAGAGCAGAGTAAGCCAAAATGTCGATCTCACTAAGAGGAATCCAACAAAGTCGACGACACGTGAATCGGACATCCGGAGCTCAGTTTATAAGTGTTTCTGCTCCGAGGGCCTGGTTAGTTTCGTGTTCGATCCAACCTGTCCATACCAAATGTTCTTTGGATCAATTAGTGTAATATACCAAAACGACCATCTCGATCCAAGGATCGCAGCGCAACTGATGGTGCGTCGATTGGAGGTTTGTAGCCCAATATTTGTGCAAAAGAACAAACTTGTCCGGTTTTAGTGGGTTTTGGGGCCGGACCGACCTGGCCCAAGACCCACCGGGTCGACCCGAACCGGGTCCGGGTCCGGCCCATTAGAGCATGGAACACCCCGGTGTGGGCGCGTCCCGCATAGCCAGCATGGTGCTAGCTGTTCCGTTGCGGAAAGGGGGGGTACCCCCCTTGATTGAAGCCGCGACCCCCGCGTGGGTGCCGCTCCTTGCCAGCGGACGTGGACCTACACCACGTCTCACTTGGTCCTGCACGGTCGCGGGACTGGTTGCCTGCCGTCGCGTCTTTAGCCGCGGCGGTCCCTCCTGGTAGCGCGCCGTGCCACCGCCGCCTCCGGCCGCCGCGCCGGCGACTCGCGCCGCCGGTGAAGTTCGCGGGCCAGTGGAGCCGCTCCAATGTTTCGTTCTTGCTCCCGTCTACGCCTGGGGTCTTCTTGGGACCTGTAGATTACTACGATGTCTTCCAATCCCTCAACGGTCCCCTTTCATCGTCGCCCAACGTTCCGCACATCAAGAACATATAATCGGTGGGTTCGGACTTGTTCGTTGGTCCGCACGCACCGCATTACAGGTTCAAAAAACATTCAACAAATTTAATCATACGTCGAGGATATAATCCACATAAATTAAATTAAATCAAACCCCCTACCATGATGAAGTCGTCCAATGTTGTTTGTCGCAGGAAAGGGACGTCCTGAAAGACGGTGTCGCGGAAGAGGATCGTTGGCGTCGCGATACACGGAGTTGCGAGGAAGAGGATCGTCGGCGTCGTGGTATATGGAGTTGCGTCATTGATCTCCGGGGAACTTCTATTCTTCGTCGTCTTTCATCGGAGACCGGAATTCTTCGTCTTTCTTCTCGTTCTTAAACAAGGAAGGATGTTCTTCAAGACTGGAGTAAATCCCCCCAAAATCTTCTCGCACAACACAACCACAATAATAAAATAAAGCCTTTCCATATTTTATTACTCATGCCATCTTTTTTTGAAGTGCAAAATTAAATCATGTTTTAATTATTGAGAGTTGGCCCATTAATGAGGTGTTTAATAATCCAATTAAATGCAAGAGTTGACTTGGCATTAAAGAGGGGGGTTCGAGTGAGTTACCAAATTAAATGCACATGGGAGGTAAAAAGGAAAAAAAGGGGGGGGATCGTGTGGGCCCCACCTCACTAATATCCTACCATGGAGTTAGGATATCAGTGGGTCCCACTCCAACCACCATGCCTAGGTTAAACTACATAGAATAAAAAATAAAATTTGTTGCAAACTCTTTTATTTTATTCTTTAGTTAACTCAATTAACTAATAACCTCACCCGAGAAAACGCAACTCCGAAAAAGTTGTTCCTAAGCAATTACCGACGCTGTGATTCCATCTGTGCACTCGGAATTCGATTCCAATCATCAGTCCAAATGTTAGGAAAACCCGCTCGTTCATTCATGGAACGTACCCAAGATAAATTTTGTAAAATTATTACAGGCACACCGGGCCTCGGAATCAGCTTCCATGAGAAACTGCGTGCCTGTAAAATCCCAAAGAAAATTAAAAAAAATTTACTTGAATTTAACGGGTCTTTACATTACTCCCACCTCAGGGCTTTATGTCCCCATAAAGATACATCATAAACTTGGGGAACAATGTGGGTATTGTACACGTATCTGAGCCTCCCTCTCCCAAGTGCTCTCCTGGAGGTTCCCGTGCTGCATCTGATGTGAACTAGAGGTATCGACCGTCCACATAGGACCCGCTCCTGTCGATCATCGATCTCCACCGGGACCTCCTAAAAAGTCACCCCATCGTTAATGTCCAGCTCCCCATGGTTGATGATATGCATCGGGTCATTTACGTATCTTCTCAGCTGAGATACATGGAACATATCGTGCACCCAGTGCAGCTGCGGTGGTAGAGCCAGGTTATAAGCCACCTTTCCTATCCTACTGAGAACCTGGATTGGTCTGATTAAGCATGGATATAACATTCCGGATTGGCCAAATCTATGTAATCCACGTCAAGGTGAGGCCATCAAAAAGACGTGGTCGCCATCCTCGAACTCTAGTGGCCTCTGCCTCCTATCAGTATAAGACTTCTGCCGTCTCTGAGCTATCCTCATCCGCTCCTGGATGACCTAGACCTTCTCTTTCGTGGCATGGACCATCTCTGGACCCACAAGTGATGACTCCCCAGGGTCTATCCGACACAGATGTGATCTGCAAGGTCGGCAGTACAATTCCCCGTATGGTGCCATCCCGATGGTGGAGTGGTAGCTGTTGTTGTACGTGAACTCCACCAAGGGTAGGTGGTCCTCCTAGCTGCAACCATAGTTGAGGACACATGCACTGAGAATTTCCTCGAGAGTCTAAATGGTTCTCTTCGTCTGATCATCCGTTTAAGGGTAAAAGGCGGTGCTCAGACGTAGCTACGTCTCGAATGCCTCTTGCAACCCCTTCCAAAGCCGGAAAGTAAAGCGAGCATCTCGACCAGAGATGATAAATGATGACACACCATGAATCTGTACAATCTCCTGAATGTAGAGGCATCCCAAGCTCTCTACTAAGCCCTGATATCTAATGGGTATGAAGTGAGATGACTTGGTGAGTCGGTCGAAAATAACCCAAATGGAGTCATGAAATCTAGAAGTTCATGGATGTTCAGTCAAAAAATCCATAGATATCTTGTCCCACTTCCACTCAGGGACCTCCAAGGGCTGCACCAAGCCTGCTAGTACCTGGTGCTCTGCCTTCACCTGCTAGCAGGTGAGGCATCGAGAAATGAACTCTTCTATAGCCTTCTTCAAACCTAGCCACTAGTGCTGTCGTCTGAGATCCTGGTACATTTTCGCCACTCTTGGATGAACCGCTAAAGGGGAAGTGTGAAACGTTCTCCGCACCTCCACATGTAAAGCAACTGGTAACATGGTACGTCCTTGGAAAAGGACGACGTACTCTCCTCCTACATAGAATCCATCAGGTGCATGTCTTGAAGACATCTGTGCACGCCGCGTCTCACAGTCAGCGTCCCCACGCTGTGCCTCTCTGACCCACTGCAGTAGTGGAGGAGTGAATGTGAGTGACTGAAGAAAGGATGCTCCATCTCTATCCACGAAGGATATCTTCAAAGCGGCTAGCTGCTCCGTCACCTCACCGAGTAGTTGAATGTTCTTCCTCCTCCTGATGACATCAGCTACCATGTTCTCCTTTCTAGGAGTATAGACTATCTCAAAGTCATAATCCTAGAGGAACTCGAGCCATCGCCACTGTCTCTGATTCAGGTCCTTCTGCTAGAAAATGTACCTGGGACTTTGGTGGTCAGAGTAGACAGTAATGTGCTCTCCCATTAGATAGTGTCACCACATCTTCAATGTGAAGACCACTGCTGCTAACTCCAGGTCGTGGGTAGCGTAGTTCTTCTCATTCTGCCTCAACTGACGTGATCAATAGCTGATCACAGCCCGTTCCTGCATCAGGACACATCCGAGTCCGGCCCCGGACGCATCGCAGTAGACTATGTACTCTACTCCCTCCTCTAGTAGCCTCAAGATAGGTGCACTGGTCAATCTCTGTCTCGGCTCATGGAAGCTCTGCTAACATTTGTCCAGCCACACGAAGGGTTTCCCCTTATTCTTCAAAGCTGATAGTGGTGCCGCAACTCTAGAGATGTCTGTCACAAATCTCTAGTAGTACCCAGCTAGCCCCAAGAAACTCCCCACCTCTGTCATGCTCTTGGGTGGCTCCAACGCTAGCACTACCTCGATCAACACAGGATCCACCACAAATACCACCTTAGAGATGACGTGTCCCATGAAGTGGACATCACGTAACCAGAACTGAAATTTCGAGAGCTTGGCATAAATATGGTGCTCTTGGAGTGTGTCTAGTACAATCTGCAAGTGGTAGGCGTGCTCCTCCTCAGCGGTCGAGTATATAAATATGTCGTAGATGAAGACCACGACAAATCGATTGAGGTATGGCTGAAAGATCATGTTCATGAGACTCATGAACACTTTTGGAGCATTGGTTACGCAGAAAGGCATAACCAAGAACTCATAGTGTCCATACCGACATCATACGACCGTCTACTGTACGTCCTCATCTCAAACTCTGAGCTGATGATAGCCTGATCTAAGGTCTATCTTTGAGAACCACCGTGCTCCCTTGAGCTGATCGAAGAGGTCTTCAATCCTCAGTAGCATATACTTATTCCTCACAGTCACCTAGTTCAGGCGACGATAGTTGACATAAAGTCGCAAGCTCACGTTCACCTTCTTCTCGAACAATATCAGGGAAGCCCAGGGTGAAACACTGGGTCGGATGACTACCTTGCTCTACAAGTCCTCCAGCCGTACCTGTAGCTCTCAAATCTCAGCGAGAGCCATCCGATATGCTGGAGTGGATATTTGGGCTATCCCGGGGTATAGATAAATATAAAATTCTACCTATCTTCGAGGAGGTAGTCCTAGAACGTCGTCAGGGAAAATGTCTGCATACTGATCTACCACAATAGGAAAACTAGGACTTTACACATCAACTACTCCTATGATAAGGCTATCCAACTGATGAGTATTGGGAAGTCTTCTCCTCTGTGTCAGTCCATCCTGTTCTACAAAGTCTCCCTTCTCACCGGTGAAGGTGAACCTGCTCCCATCGGTGCGAACACACCTCAACTTGCGCCTAATATAGTCGATCTGAGCATGGACTGTAGAGAACCAATCCATGTTCAAGATGATTTGGTAAGGCCTCGACGCTGCTACAAGAATATCCTAGCCAAAGCTCTCGCCTCCTAGAGTAAGCTCACAATATCGGCACCAGTGCGTAATCATCGAGTATTCTCCCATAAGAGTCTCTAGCCGTAAGGATCAAGCCAATGTCTCCATCGGAATATCTGAGCTCCGAACAAGGGTAGTGGCAATAAAGGAATGACTCTCTCCTGTGTCTATAAAAACTGCAGCAAGGGTGGAGTAGACACAGATTGTACCTTGAATCATCTCTGGTGCGTCGTGGTCGTAGGCCTCTACTGCCTGAAGCTAAGCCCGTATCTTCCCGCCATCTCCCTATGGTCGGGGTGGACCTCATGGTGGTGGTGGTGGTAAAGCCTCAAAGCGTCGCCCACCACCTGCTACTCGGCCGACTCCCCTGCTTCGTCCGCCTGCTCCCGGCGGACCGCCACTATTGACCCTCTTCCTCTGCCTGGGTGGCCACTCAACCGGCTGCTGCTCCTCTGCACGGCGGGTAGGGTAGTCATGAGCCACGTGGCCCTGCCCGCTGTATGCGTAGCACTGCCTGCTCCTTGGAAGGCTGGATTTACGCCCTGTGCCCCGCACCTCTGAGCCAGTGTCCTGAGGTCATCTGCCTGATGGTCCGGTCCGCTTGGACCCCTGTGACATCCGTCGACTGCCAGCTGCAGACGACTCTACTACGTGCCACCCTGCGGTAGGTCTTGATGCTGGTGTAGGCTCAGTAAGAAAGATCTCTATGAGAAGAGCTCGCTCCAGTACTCCTTCCTGTGTCGGAATGCTGAGGCGGATCATCGATGCCCTAATCTCATGCCTCAGTCCCTGCTCGAAGGTCTGGGCCCGGAAGAATGGCTCATGTACCATGTCCGTCGAATAGCATGAGAGGTCGATAAATCTCGCCGAGTAATGGGAGACCACCATACTGCCCTACCGCAACTATAGAAGCTCCTGGATGCGCACCGCACAGAAGGTGGCTGGGACGAACTTCGAGCGGAAGAGGCTCTCAATGTCCGTCCAGAGGAGTGATGCCTCATCGTGCACCGGGAGCATCAAGCTCTACCATCTGCCTGCTGCCACGTGTAGGAGGCTTGATGCGAGGATCACCATGAGGTCATCTGGTGTCCCCACTATCCTGAAAACTCGCACAACCACCTCCAGCAAATCCACGGCTTCCTGAGGGTCCGTCTCCCCATGGAAACTTGGCGGTCTCTAATGCTGAAACTCGTGCAGCGCACTAAGGCGACGTTCACTATCAGTGACTGGGGATGGTAGCATCGGTGGCTCGGTGGGTAGAGGTACCATCGGTGCCACCGCTGTCAATGGGTCCTACACCGAGGCCTAATCGCTCGGTGGGCTATCATCTCGCTCAAAGCTCAGAACCCTATCTGGCTGCTGTCGTGGGGAAATCCGGAAAAGAAACAATTGCGCCTCTATCAAACAGTATACCTGGTGAGCTGACACAAAGTAATCACAATGAAAACTTTTAAAACACACTTGCAATCAATGTTTTCGTGCATTGAGTCGGAAATCATAAGTCAGGGTCCTGGTGTACGGATACGTCGGCCGCCGAACCAACACTAGATTCCCTGGAATGATAACCATACTCAATACCCTTATCACTATTTCTTATCATAGAATAAATATCAGGGTCCTAAGTTATGCGGTAGAACCAAACACCTCTAATACCAATTTGTCACGACCCATCCTCGGGACCCGTGCCGTGACTACCCCATGCTTTCCTCCCATAAGCCAGGGGCTGGAGACTAGAACCAAGGTGTAAATCCTGAAAAAAGGGGAAGGCATTGACTTTATAAGAAAAAAAACACCACAGAGTAATCAAGAAGAAGTAAACACTAAGTAAAACCGGGTTCAAAAGTAGTGCGGAAAAGTACGTGGGCCAGAATATAAACCCAAACTGAATATAAATTACTACTGGAAAGAAGGTACAACAACTGAAAGTAAAGCAGCAACATCGAGCAGTCCACTGGAAGTCCCACCTGAAAGGTGGGTACATATAGCATCCTCAGCCCCTCAGGTCCAGTCGTCCGCTCCGTGTACGTTCCGCCCAGTGGTCCACCACCAAGTACAGACTTGCTCCACAAGCCTCAACCACGATCAGCGATGTCCGTCGTCTGCATCCAACACAACGTAGTGCGGGCATAGCCCGTGCAGGGGTGAGTATATGCTACTCAGTAGGGACCTCAAGACCCCCAAAGGTCTCCAAGAATCCATAAAGGATAATGCAAAAAGGAAAGATACAATCATGAAGTAAAATCCAACACTACTTTGATATATACCCATACAAATACCTAAGTCATCAATTCATGTTCGACTCCAGCTTCCGAGCCCAAATTCGATCACGTCCACACAGGATAGTACAACCCAAACCACAGAGGATAGTAAGTCAATCATATCAAAGATATTGGTTGAAGTCAAGACTCAGCTCACACAGGTATACAACTTCGGTGATAGAGATGATCAGATATAGCCATAGATTCATCTAAGCTGGGACCCACGTAGAATACTAAACCTACTAAGAGGTCGAACCAACATAGGAATTCAGTGCAGTCTTCATTGCCGTCGAACCCACGTAGTATTTTAGAACGGTCTTCATCATTGACGAACCCACATAGAATTTTAGTTCAGTCTTCATCGCCGTCGAACCCACATTGGATTTCAGTGAGGTCTTCATCGCTGCCGAAACCACATAGGATTTCAGTGCAGTCTTCATCGCCGTCTAACCCACATAGGATTTCTATACGATCTTCGCAGTCGCAGTCGTAGTCGTAGTCGCAGTCGCAACCATCTCTAAGGTTCCCGCACACAGCATGCTTGTTTCCAGGAGGGTCCACTCCACGAGCTAAGGGGGTCAATACATCAACTGACACATAGTCCGGAGTTGATTTATCTCAAAGTTCCGTCTTGAAAAGTGGAACTCAACGTGATAGACTTCACATCAATCGGATGCCCGGTCTGAGAGTTATTGGCCTTTTCGTTCTTGGGGCCCGGTTGGGTTTTAAGTCAAAAACACCGGACCACACTCTATATACATCCAAACCTTGAGAGGATTAAGCCAAAAGGTTCATCTCACTAAGTGTAATCCTACAAAGTCGACGACACATCAATCGGACGTCCGGAGCTAACGTTATAAACGTTTCTGCTCAGAGGGCCCGGTTGGTTTTGTGTTCGAACGAACTCTGCCATAACCAAATTTCTTCGAAACCTTCTGTGTAATATACAGAAACGACCGTCGCGATCCAAGGATCGCATCGCAACTGACGGTGTGTCGATCAGAGGTACATATCCCAGGACATGGGCAAAAGAATGACCCTATCCGGTTTTAGGGGGTTTTGGGCCCGGGCCGACCCGGCCCGAGACCCCCTGGGTCGGCCCGAACCGGGTACGGGCCTGACCCATTAGGGTGAGGCCCGGCCCGGCCCGGCCAGTCTGGCCCGGGGCGGCCAGTTGGCCCATCGCGGGCGTGCCCCGCACGACCAGCACGGTGCTGTCTGTGCCGCTGTGGAAATGGGGGGGGGGGGCTGCCCCCCTTGATTGAAGTCATGACCCCCGCGTGGGGGCCACTCCTTGCCAGTCGACGCAGCCCTGCACCACGTCTTTGTCGGTTCCACGCGGCCCCGAGACTAGTCGCATGCCGCCGCAACTAAAGTCGCGACGGTCCCTCCTGGTAGCGCTCCGGGACACCGCCGCCTCCGGCCAGCGGCCCGCACAGCCGGTGAAGTCCGCGGGCCACCGGAGCCGCTCTGGTGGTCCGTTCTTGCTCCCGTCAGCACCTGGGGTCGTCTCGGGACCCGTAGATTACTGAGAAGGCCTCCAATCTCATAACGGTCTCGTTTCATCATCGCCTAATGTTCCGCGCATCAAGAACAGAGAATCGGTGGGTTCAGACTTGTTCCATGGTCCGCACCCACCACGTTAGAGGTTCAAACAACATTCAACAAATTTAATCATACGTCGAAGATATAATCCACATAAATTAAATTAAACCAAACCCCCAAACTTGATGAAGTATTCAAACGAGGATTGTCACGGGAAAGGGACGTCACGGAAGACGGCGTCGCGGAAGAGGATCGTCGGCGTCACGGTACACGGCGTCGCGAGGAAGAGGATCGTCGGCATCCCGGTACACATCGTCGCATCGTCGATCGCTGAGGAACTTTCCTTCTTCGTAGTCTTTCGTCGGAGACTGGAATCCTTCATAGTTCTTCGCGTTCTTCAATGATGAATGATTTTTTTCAAGACTGGAGTAAATCCTCCCCAAATCTTCTCGCACCACACAAAGACAATAATAAATTAAGGCCTTGCCTTATTTTATTACTCATGCGAACCATTTTTTAAGCTCAAAATTAAATCAAGATTTAATTATCGAGTGTTGACCAATTAATGAGCCATTTAATAATTCAATTAAACGTGAGAGTTGACGTGGCATTAAAGAGGGGGGGTGCGGGTGAGTTACCAAATTATAAGCACGTGGGAGGTAAAAAGGAAAAAAGGGGGTGGGGCTCATGTGGGCCCCACCTCACTAATATCCTACATAGGAGTTAGGATATCAGTGGGTCCCACTGCAATAACCATGACTAGGTTAACACTACATAGAATAAAAATATGATCTGTTGCAAAATATTTTATTTTATTCTTTAGTTAACCCAATTAATTGATAACCTCACCCGAGCAAACACAACTCCGGAAATGGTGTTCTTAAACAATTAATGGTGCTGCAATTTAATCGGTGCCCTCAGAATTCGATTAAGAGAACCAGTCCAAAAGATAGAAAAACCAGCTTGTTCGTTCACTAAATGTACCTGAGCTAAACATTGAAAAATGATTCCAGGCACACCGGGCCTCGAAATCAGGTTCCGTCAGAAACTGTGTTCTTGTAAAATTTAAAAGAAATTTTAAAAAAAATTCCCTTGAATTTTACTGATCTTTACATAGGACATGTGTTGGGATAATAATAATATCATTTTTACCCTTTATTACCCTATTTACTTTTAACCGTGGTAAATAAAAGTAAATGGATACTATTCACCAAAA
The DNA here is from genome assembly GCA_963277665.1 of Viscum album. Lineage (NCBI taxonomy): Eukaryota > Viridiplantae > Streptophyta > Magnoliopsida > Santalales > Viscaceae > Viscum > Viscum album. Next base: position 1,885,511,570 of record OY728136.1, read on the forward strand.
AATATTTTTATCTTATTAAACCAGATTTTACTCATTTATATTAACTGTGTCTCTTGTATTTTTGAAATTCCACTCACAGAAGCAGTAAAATTAAGTTTATGTGAATTTGCAAATTCCCCTAAGAGGTGGGTAAAAGACAGAAAAATTTAAATAAAATTTTTATCTATCTAAAATTATTATAAAATGTCTGCAATGAATTACATTGAAGTTATATAATTTGAATGTATCTAGTTTGACCTAAAATAAATTTAAATAAAATAAATAAATATTTAAATTAAAAGTCTCTTTTAAACAATAACTTAGTGTTTTTCACTATTCATCAAAAATTGAATGTTTTCAGAAAAATACAAACAATTCACCGTAAGCTAATTTTGCTATTCCAAATTCCTAAATGAAGACTATATTACCAAATTCAAAACATATAAGTTGCATTTATTAATTTAAAATTAATTCCCGTTGTCAAAACCAAAAGGCATATTTTTAGGAAATAATTACTATCAAATGATTGAAACTTGTTTATGTCCAACATCAAAGTGAATTTACATAAAATGACCAAAATTGGATTAAATGTAAAAATTATAATCTATTTATAATTCCAAACAAAAAAATTATAATTTAACAGTATAAATTATTTTGATTAAAAAAGTAGTTTTCAGTTAAAATATAGTATTTCCCACTATTCACCGAAATATGAAAGTTATGATAAAAACCCCAAAAATTTATTAAAAATAAATTATTATGTCTTGATTATAAAGAAGAAGTTTATTTTTTTCAAATTTAATATATAAAAGTTTCAAATATTGGATTTAAAAAGGGTTCTCCATTAAAAGGCAGTAAAATTGCATTTTTGAAAAATACTTCTTTTATCTGTAAAAAAGTATTTGTTCTTAAATTATGTCTAAGAAACTCATAATATGGATTCTAAAATTATAAGGATTATATAACGTTCTAAATTCAGTTAATACTATTCATAACCATTTTTTAACGGAGAGTTTGGTAAGTCGTGGTGTTCTTGATCTAAGTGTTGCGTGTAGTGCAAGTTATTAAATTACTTTAAAGAAATAAGTTACTATGAAATTTTGGGGTTTCACACATCCAATGTTTTTGAAATGTTCTTTACTGTACATCATGTTTTATAAGATCATGGATGGGATCCCAGAAAATTCATGTAGTTTAAAAAATAGAAGCAAACATGTTTCTTTTTTTTTGGACTTTTTATTTTAAGTAAAAATGGATACATAGTAGAAGTGTCTACATGTAATATTCAAGTTTTTATGTATATTTTTCTCCATAAATCTCTATATATCTACTCCTGAAAAGATCCTAAATTTGAATTATTAACAATATTCATGATTTTATAATGTTTAAGGGTGGGGCCTTATAGTAAATATCAAAGGAATGGTTGATAAAATTTTAGGGATTATGAGTTTTCGTTAATAACATGGTTAGTCCATATGTCTATTATTTCACTAAAATCTGTATTTTATAACTTTTTTAAATCAAGGATATTCGAATACAAATAATAGGAGGAGGATCTCAAAAAAATTCTTATCTCTTCCAGATGACATGCATGTAATATTTATTGTATAGTCATGTTTGGATGATTGTGAAACTCTTTCTAACATAGAACTCACTGGAAAGAATTTGTTTGACATATCAAACACCTCCAGTATACCTCGATATCATCATTAATCCTAGGTTGTATTTAATAAAATCTTAATTTCACAATATTCTCATATTTTCAAAAAAGGTATATATTTTAAATGGATTTTTTAAATAATTCACTTTTTCCCAATATTTTGAATCATAATATGATTTGAAAATTGTTCTGAAGAAAGAAAATCTTTCACAACCTATTTATACTCGCTTTTAAAATATATTCTCTCATTACATACTAATGGTATTTTAAAAGGACTGTTGATTGAATTTTTTAAGTCAAACTCAGTTTGACTATCAATAAATGTGATGTTTTATTAGATGTTTTGGAATTATTTTTCATAAGTGAATATTTTATGAAACTATTTTTCTATGAACACCCATATGACCCAAGTTGTACAAGGTGTATTTGGATAAAGGAATAAAATAAATTTAAAGTATATCTAAATTACTTTTGTAATGCATGGAATTTATAACTATATGAACAATATGAAAATGAAACCATGTTTTAACCATGATCAAGGTATAGTGTTCATTCTTGGGGTAATAGTATTATTTTATCATATTTATGTTAAATTAAAATACTTTTTATATAAGTCTTAAAGAAGTAATATGTTGAGTTATTAATGTGTTGGGTTGAAAATGGTTGGTATATGAAAACAATTTACGTTATTACATATTTGGTTTATTTTTGAGTTTTATAAAATGGAAAACCCATAAGATGTCTGACATCCCATTATGTTTGTCAAGGCTATAGGAATCGAACCCTCAATCAAGGGAGACATGAGAACATCGCTTACCAACATCTTACATGAAGTCCCTTGTTAGAATTATATATTCTATTAGATAAATAATTTTATTGTCATGAATAAGTTGATTTTGGGAACTTATAATTTTTCAAATGGGTATCCTTAGTATTGGATAATGATTTGGAAATTAAATGATAAATGTTATTTTGGAAGACGATCATGATTTTCGGAACACTATATGTCTAAGGAAATTAAAATACAATGGGTTTTATTTTGAGGAGTAATGGTGGAATTTTAATATGAAAGAATATATTTTTATTATTTTGGACTTATATTGATTCAGGATATTAATATAATTGATTAACCTATCTTTGAGAATATGTGATTTCGTTAATTACATTTTAGAATGACAATTTAGGAGTACTTGATGTAATTAAGAGATTAATGTTAAGATTTATTGTGGAAAACAACGTGATAAAATTATTCAGTGTTTTGGGATTCTATCATTGTTTGGATTATTTGGAAGAATTTTAAAGGAAATTGTGTATTTAATGGTCTTTGTTGAACATTGGGTATTTCATGTTGAATTTTGGAGATTAAGAGTAGAATTTCATTTTTTAAAGGGTTATCCTTTTGGAGATTATGTGATCTTATACAAACAATTTTCATTTTTTTGTTAATTTCTAAAGATAGGGGAAATTATAGTTAATATTTTTTTGGATTATGTGATTCTATAGATGTTGATTATAGCACTTTAGGTGTCACCATGTCATCTTGAATACTCATCATTTGGAGAAAAGTTGGGTTTGTGGTATATTTTTCTAAGGATGAAATTATACTTGAAATTTAACTATATTTCCATATGTTCTTAGTCAATATCATAAATAAATAACATAATTGAATTAAAATTAACATAACCACCATTTTTTTCAGTCATCCTTTTATATTGGGATATAAAACATCGTTTAACCTATCCCAATATTATGGTTTTCTGGTAGTTAACTATCTCATAATAATTTTTTCTATTACTCTCCTTCAGAACATGACACTTAGTTTATCTTTCATATCTATGTTTTCATACTTTTAATACTAGTATGTGTTATCTCGGGTGACCATTGTACTTCTATTTCATTCTTTTAATGTGATAGTTTTATTGACTCATTTTTCAACGTCGGACATTCAATGACATTTCTAAGACCAATTTTAAAATTATGAGTACACAATTTCTAAAAGGGGGGAAGAATTTAAAGACCCAAGTATTTATAGATTAATAAATTTTTATTTCTATTAATACATATGAATGTGATATTAATTTTATGTCAAATGGGACACTTCTTCTGATATCATACAAGACATACAACAATGGATTTCTCTGAAATCTTTCGTTGCACACAACTTTGAGTTATAACAAACTAAAATAAAATAATGATATTATTATTTTAAAAGTTATTTAATGGATAGAGATTGTAATGGTGGAAATGAATTGTATAAACTGAATTTTTACTTATGGTTTACACATGATTAAATAATGATTCGTTGGTTACCAAATTTATTTTAAATTGAAATAAAAACCATCTGAATATAAAGAATATGTTTCAATAAAAATAATTGTGTTTATATAACACTATTTATGGATTTTTATTTAATGAAAAATATATGATATATACTCAATTTAATGATTTAAATTTATCTTTTATGTTTTCAATATATGATATAAGAATAAATTCATTGTATTCTGTTAAAAGAACCGTTTTTAAATAAATTTTTTCCACCTTTTGATGGAGAACCATTTTAAAATCTAGTTTTTTCAATTTTATAAGTTATATTATACAAAATAAATTTCTTATTTAGATTTCGGGCATCAAAAATTACTTTGTTAAATTTTTGTTCTATTTCTGATAAATTTCATTTTTATTAAATATTGAAAAATATTGCATTTTACGTCAGAAATGTCTTTTCATCACGTTTACTTATTTGATTAGGTCGTCCTTTTGATCGGTTTTAATGTTTAATTAGATTATATTTTCATATTTTAATCCAATTTTCTTCATTGGAAGTAATTTTACATTAATGAATGACATAAACACATGTTAATATTTTGGTAGTTTTTACTTCTTAAAAACACTCTTTTTTATTTTGATAACGAGAATTAATTTAAATTAAATACAGAAACATTTTTGGTTTGAATTTGGAAAAATAGATAACCTAGTTGGAACAAGGATGTTCAAATTGGGTAAATAGTTAACTTTTATTTTTAGACATTAGAAATAATATCTTCAGTAAATATTTTATTTACCATGTTTAAAGGAAAAATCAATTAAATAAGTGATAAAAATTATATTATAAAAATATTAAACAACTCCAACACGTTCCTAACACTTTTTTAAGGGATATTTTTGACCATCTACATCGTTGGGTTGATTTTAGGAGTGAATAGAGCCACTTTTGTGTGAAAATTACATTTAATAACTTTTAATTTAATGTTAAGGAAAATAAAACCTAAACATGTATCATTTACTAAACCATTTTTATATGGTGTTATATAAGTGATACATTGGACTATAAATATTAATTTAAATGATAAAATGTTTTCATACAACATGCTATTTTATTAATAATTTTTAGATATTGAATAAATTTATTTATTTCTGACACAATGGTGATGGAGTGATTATATTATTAATGATTGTTTTAAATAAATGAGACTATAAAAATTAAACTATATTTATTTTGAAGCCTTTTATTCCATAAATTTTTTTTGGATGGATACTACTTGTTTTCATTGAATGAATGGAGTTTGTTGGAATTATTAATGTTGTTATGGATGTCTAAAAATCCATGATATGAATAGAATAAAAATTGAAATAAATGTGTTTTTAAATCAGTTAGTATTTTATTAAAAGATATAATATTCATAAATAATTATAATTAGACCAACTATCATATATGATGTTACAAATTTCATTAAAGATCCGTGTTTTGGACTTTGGGAATATTATTGTAACCATGGTAACCATATATTATGAATATACAAGAAGACATGATAAATGTTAAATAAGATTACTAAGGGTTAAATCTAAATGTTAATGTTAATTTTATTCCCTTATCTATTCTAAAACCCATTTTCTGAGATTCTTTTGACCCATCATCATATTTTTTTTTGAAATATATTACTTTGGTGTAATTAGAATTCTAAAATCAATTAATAAATAAATAATATTTTCTTGTATTCCAAAAGTGCCCTTCCTCCCTCATATAATAGGACACCACCAATAAACCTTAATCACACCTATCAATCTCTTGGGACTGAAATAAATCTTCCCAAATAAGCTCCAATATTCCATCCATTCATCCAAAAGGCCTTCCCATTAGTAGATGGCAATTCAATAAATCTATTTTTTTCAAATGAATATAAGATGGCTGATTTGAGGTAACGTCTTCTCCCATGTTCCTTTCCAATATTATTCCTTATCCACTCTATATGCTCTTATTATTCATTGGATACATAAAAACACCAGTATCCTCAATATAATATGTTTTTTTATAATTATTCAAACTAAATATACACACACCTCAGTCTAATGGGTGTAGATCATATTGTTTCTGCAGACGGCGAACTACTGCCTCACGAAACGATTATTGTTCAATCTTATCCTACCACTACTTTTGGTAGCCATTTTTATGGAACTTTAATAATATATGATATTTATGATATTTAATTTATATCCATTCTTCTATAATTCTGAAATAGTATATAACTGTATGCTTTTTATGTTGTATAAATACGATAATTTCATTTGAGGAAGTGTGGACTACCGCCCCCTCCAAGTGATATGACTCATTCAAACTATACATAAAACTTATAAAGGATGGAATTTAGGATCTCAGGTAAAATTATTATATAGATATAAATCTGGAATTATAATATACCTACGTATCATTTATTTTTCATTCCATTAAATATGAAAAAGAAATGAAAGTAGTGGTCTTGCATGCGCATGACTTACCGTCTCAATGAATGATGGATTTCATATCTTATATCATAATGATTTGGAATATCGTAAATACATATAATATATATATATATATATATTATGTTATCTAAATAAATAATATCATTCTGGAGAAAATGAACTTTTTACCACATGGAAAATTTATTATTATAACAAATACATTTTTACTCAAGTTCTAAACATCGAAAACATGTCCCCTATGAACTAAAATAATAAACTAATTATTATAGAAAAGAAAAAAGTGACATAAAGAAAATTATAAAATAGAAAATGGTTTTGAATAATTTAGAAATAACATAAGATTATTATTTAGTAAATTAAACAACGAACGAGTTATTTCAGACACGACGCAAGGGAACATTGTCTTAATCTCCTTTCGTTCAGGCCTATTTTGATTTATAACCAACTTGTTTTTATATAGTGTATAAACCCCTTTAACTTTTAATTTCAAATGTAATATTTTTATACACCTTGTTTTACTAAAATAAAAGGGGAAATAAATTTTTTTTAACGTACATAGTGACAACGACCTTTCCACCACCATGAGGATTATTTGATATTTGGGTTCCTTAACAAGTAGTGATGTTTTCAAATGGAAACTAAATACCATATACCTTTTTACATAGTTTGGTATTGAAAATATTTTTGAATGTGTAGTTACTAATCCAATTCAATAAAAATATTTCTTTTTATTTAAAATGAATTTTTTTGATTGAAATGTTGATATTTGAAATCATTTCTGTGTGATGATTATATTTGTACTATGACATTTTATCAGTGGTTACGTGATAAATAAAATGACGGTTAGTTCTGTGATAAACAATGGAATTATGGTTATGTTATAACATCTAATGCATTGGGTATGGATGATGGCTGTATTACTATTTCATTTGTAAGAATGATTTTTGGAAGTCGACTGTATGGTTATTCCATTTATGTATGATTACGTCCCATGTTTACATTTTATATGTTACGTGTGATTTAAATGGGTTTTATGGTAATCATTGGGATAAAAAGGGGAAAACAATGAGCTTATATTCAGTGAGGTGTTTTTTCAACTTCATAAAGGGGAAAGGTATTACATTATGATAAAGTATTAATGGATTACTTGTTGTTTTGAAAAACTATATGTTTTCCTTATTTATGTATCCTTTACTAATCTTTTTATACTCATACCATGTTTTTGAAAAGTTTTTCACCAGACATAAAGTATAATAAGGTCAACGATGGGATCAAGGAAAAGTCGTAATGTTTAAAACATAGAACTAAACATGTTTTCATGATTTTTTTATGAAAATATCGATACTGAGTAGAATTTTCAACATGTAATATTCAAGTTATTATATATATGTTATGAACTAATTCTCTAATCCACTAAAAATGAAGAAATATTCAATATGAATTATTAACATGATTCAAGATTATGTAATGTTTAGGGCTATGGCCTTATAAAAAATGTCTATAAAACCTCTATTTCTTCCCTGGTAAATAATTGGTTAAAAAATTATATTAATACTGTTTTCATCTATAAAATACATTATTTTCAACTATTATATGGTAATAACGATTATAAATCAGAATATGTCACGACTAACCTTCACAAAAAGGAGGGAAGGGTCCGCAGATTTCCAGGACCTTCCTTCTTTAGTTGAATGAGAGATAATGACCTCCAAAACCCGCCTTCAATATGTCCTAGAGTGGCAACCAACACCAAGGGAATATAATCTCATACAAAAAAAATGGAAGGCATTACCCTTTTTATTTTTATAGGATTGAGAGATAAGATAGCAACACCAAAAATTCTGAAGCTAAAAGTAAACGTAAAGACAAAAGTAAACCATCCCTATATTCATGTTCACAAGTAAAAGATAGAAGCTGAAAAAAATTCAAGGTAAAGTACCAAGAAAAAGGAAAATTGAAACAACAACCGCCCCAAGGTTCGAGCTAGTATAGTCCCACATGATCCCTGAAGTCCTCCTAGAGACCTGAATGTAGTTTTATATATGTAGGGTGAGAATGCAAGCATACTCAGTATGGAAAACCAATATCTCTCGTGCACAAGTGGAGAGGAATTCTATTGCCCTGTGAGAAAAGAGATAACCAAGACATCTAGAAAGGTAAACTATCCACCCAATCCACACCAAGGTACACTCCCCAAATAACGCAAGGAAAATAAAGTATAGTAATATCACATCGATATTTAGGTACCCCGTTCCACTTTCCCATTGGTTATTGAATACATACTATGTATCAAACCAATCTTTCCATTCTCACCATAGTCCCACTGCCAAACCCCGCCCGCACACACCTAGTCCATAACCTCACTACAGTCCCACCTCCAAACCCCACCCGCACAAACTTGGGCCACAACCTCACCGCAATCCTACTGCCAAACCTCACCAACAAACACTTGGTCCATAACAACTACTTCCACTCCTGAAAACACCTAGTCCAGAACAACTACTTCCACGCCTGAAAACACCTGGGACAGAATATCAACTGTGACGCCCAAAGACACCTTGGCCTCATCCTGAAGACACTTAGGAAACAATCTTCCCACAGACACCTGGGCCAACCAACACAACTACCCTTCCTGAAAATTGATGGGCTAATAATGGACCTCAGGCCATCACAGCCTACTCGAAGAGTCTTGGGTTGTTCGGGAAAGGGACCATAAAAGGAGCTAATAACCAGCCACTCATAGAAGTGTTGGGGAAAACACCCCCCCATGAAATGGATTGTTCGAAACTAAGTGCTCAACATGGGTGGGGCGAGAATAAGAAACATAAAATCTACAGATATATGTATTGGAAACACACACTCATCCCAACCTAGGGGTTCCAAAACATAAGCACAAACACCCTTGTTACTATTCATTCACAAAAGAAACCACGACACTCACAGCCAAGCCACAACTCATTCCCAAACTAATTCCCCACTCAACCAATCTTGTTTTCAGGTTCATGTGATCCCATTAGGGTGAATTCTGCACTACCGGTCAACTAATAGGCATAACCACAAGCCAAAAAGAAAGAATATCCAAATAGTAATTTAAGCATTCACACCTGGTCTTCTTGTAAAGCTTCATAAAAAAAGGGATTAGTGAGATCCTTCAACATACTAGAACCAAATAAAACCTCACAAAATGGATAAATGAGATCCCTCTAAGTACAAGAAACAATGAAATCCCAGAGACACAGCACCACATCCCCAAAATCAAGAACCCACCAATTCTCAAAAATAGAGGCTTCCACCCTAATTCGTGATATATGCAGTGTAACCACAACCACAGATTCACAACCGGCAACAATACCACATCAGAGGATCCCATCCTCACCCACATCTCCCCAAAGGAAGACAAACAGAACAACTCCCCTGCTACCCAAACAGAGTAGAGAATCTTCCTGGTTCAAGCGCATCATTCATTAGGTTCTTTCTGTCTGTTAACCAGGGTGGTAACATAGGGATTCTTACTTTACTGAACATCCATTTCAACCAACTGACTTTATGTGATTATCCAATTTCCAGGTTAAGTCATTTAATCATAATAGAAGACAAGGGTTCATTAGTAAGAAAGGAAAGACCACCAACGGCCATGATTTTCAGTGATCATAGGCCCACACAATTCATAACACATACATCATAAAAGTAGTACAGTAGAAACATCGATCACACCCCCACTTCATTATTTAAAATTCCGTTCATTATCTTAATTTTTGTTTGGTTTAATAAATTCTCCCAGATAAAAAAGCGTACCCTCCCCACATGATACATATAATGGAGAGGCAAAGGTAAACCATACTTGATTGATCAATGATCAGTGTTCTTCTCCACGCGCTAAGAACAAAGGAAAAACTTGACTCGCAGGGGAGTGACATCAGGAACCTCAAAAGTACTAAGAAGAAAGGAATCCAACCAAGAGGAAGAAGAAGGAAGAAAAAATTCCCTTGATATATATAGATAAGATCTCGTTGCTACGGGATATTGGGATTTTAATGGATTTCAATTTCAATCGTGGTTCCCCACGTGGTTGGGTGGTTACACACGAAGGAATTAATTGTTATTTAATTCTCCATTTAGGAGGTCCCTCGGGATTTATTGGGTATTAATTATGGGATTTTAAATGGATTTTAACCACTTGAAAAAAAGTTGAAAATACTAAAGAGGCATTACAAGAAGAACTGTAGAAAAGAAACCGACAAGGCTGGGTGACACAGATCGGTCGTGCCGATCGGTCGCCCCGATCGGTTTACGCTGAAATGACGTCCTACCACATAGACGTCACCCCTAGGATCTGGAATTTGGCAATTGTTTGGACCTCGAGGGTCTGGGTCATCACATCAGATACCTCTCAAGCATTCTCTCCCTTGAGAATTTTAAACCAGACCTAAAGAATGGAGGGGGGGGGGGTCCGAAGAACCTCCCCGGAAGATACCTCTCAAAAGTGAACCTGAACACTTAAAATCACCGTAAAACAAAGGATTAAACTGCCCGGGCATGTGGTGAAGGGTTTCCCTTCCTCCATGTTAATATACTATCCTCTATAGGAGGATTTAACTCTCCCACATAGGTTTAGGCGCATCCAATATAATGCATCTTAACTAGGTATTAGGTCTTACCCTCCTCATATCTCAGGAAACATCACATAAATCCATAATAAAAGGAAAACAACACATACCATAGTTAACAAGGTAAAGTGTTCCATCATAGAAAGTACATGATAGAACAGAAAAAAGCTCAAAACAACTCTGAATACTGGGCACACATATGTGCTTCCTATTCCCATGTACTTTCCTCAATCCCACCATACCTCGACAACACACAAACCAAAGGAATTGTTTGTCCATGAAGCACCTTCTCCTCACGATCCTCGATCATCACAAGTCACTCCATGAACGTTGCATTGTCCTCGATCTCTAGCTCTCCCTAGTCATGTATGTGTGAATCGTCATGCAGATACAGATGGAGCTGGGACACATGGAAGACGTCATGTATCCTCAGCTGCGGTGGCAGTAATGCTAGCTGATAAGACACTTCTCTGACCCGCCGCAACACTTTGAAGGGTCCGATGAATCTGGGAGATAGAGTGCTCCCCCAACCGAACCTTCATTGTCCATGCCGAGGGGAGACCTTCAAGAATACGTGGTCCTCGACCTCGAACTCCAAGTATATCCTTCTATTATCAGTAAATGACTTATGTAGGTCCTGTGCCGCCTTCATCCTTTCCTGTATAATTCGAACCACCTCTATCATGCTCTGCACTTTTTACGGGCCAAGAACACTCACTTCCCCAACATTAGTCCATCACACGGGCGAGGGACATGGTCTCTCGTACAAGGCTTCGAATGGATCCATGCTAATTGTAGAGTGATTGCTATTATTGTAGGTAAACTCTACAAGAGGCATGTTTAGCACCCACGATCCCCTAAAATCTAGATTACATTCCTATAGCATGTCCTCCAAGGTCTAGATGGTGCACTGTGTTTGTCCATCTATCTTGGGATGGAAATCAGTTCTAAGACGTAGCTGGGTTCCAAAAGCATGATGCAATCCCCTCCAGATCCGTGAGGTAAACTGTGCATCCCTACCCAAGACTATGGATCTCAGAACTCCTTTCAACCGCACCACCACATCTACCTACCATTGTGCTAAAGCATCCACTTCACCCGACTCTTTGGTCGCCAGAAAGTGGGCCGATTTCGTCAACTGATCCACCACTACCCAGATAGTGTCGCAGCCTCCTCGAACCTTGGGTAATCCCATGATGAAATCAATCGAGATTTCCTCCCACTTCCACTCGAGGACATATAAAGGTTGCAACAAGCTGCCTAGGACATAGTGTTCAGCCTTCACCTATTGACACACTAGGAACTTTGCTACGAACTCTGCTACTGCCCGTTTCACCTCGGGCCACCAGAACTATCTCATCAGGCCCTGGTACATCTTGGAAACTCATGGGTGCCCTACTTGGGGTGACTTGTGGAACTCACTAAGAACATTATCATGTATTGCCTCTGGAACAAACAAATTTCCTTGAAAAAGAAACTGATTCTATCCATCCTTCGTCCACCCTACCAGAGCATTTCCCTAGTCAACTCAGTCACACATCACTTCACTTTCTGAGTCTCCCCATTGGGACTCCCCTACCTGCCACAACAGAGATGATTGCACCGTCATCTGATACATGAAACCTCTACCACCTTCCATCCTAGCATCCAGGTGCAGGGCAGCCAACTGCTCCATCCCCTTCCAAGCATCTGCCAACTCTCGAACTACATCCTTCCATGACATCCAACTCAAAGAATCAGCCACCACATTCCCCTTTCTTGACGTGTAGGAAATCTTGAAGTCGTAGTCTTTAAGGAATTGCATCCACCTTCGCTGCTATACATTCAGGTCCCACTGGGAAAAGATGTACTTCAATCTTTTTTGATCCGTGAAGATCACAAAGTGCTCCCCAATGAAGTAGTGTCGCGACAAATTTCATGAAAACACGACCGCCGCGATCTCTAGGTCATGTGTTGCATAGTTACACACATGGGGACGTAACTACCAAGACCCATAGGAGATCACCCCTTGCTGCTGCATCAACACACATCTGAGGCCTCTCCCTAAAGCATCACAGAACACCTCATATGATGCACCTTATTCTGGAAACCTTATCACTGGGGCACTAACCAACTTCTCCTTCAAATATCTGAAGAATTCCTCACACTGGTAATCTCATACAAAGTGCTGGTGCTTCTTGGTCAAGGCTGCCACGGGTGCCGCAACTCAAGAGAATTTGGGCATGAACCACCGTTAGTTACCAGCCAGCCCAAGGAAACTACTAACCAATGCCACGTTATTGGGTGTTTCCCAAGAAACAACCGCCTCGACCTTCGATGGGTCCACTGATATCCCCTACTCGGACACCACATGCCCAAGGAGATGCACTTCTTGCATCCAGAACTTGCACTTGGACCACTTCCCATAGAGTTGGTGCTGTCGGTGGACACCTAAAACTATTCTCAAGTGCTCCGCGTGATCCTCCTCTGGTCCTGAGTAGATCAAGATGTCGTCGAAAAACATGACTATGAAACGGTTCAAGAATTCCCAGAAGATGGAGTTCATGATCCCCATGAACACGGCTGGAGCGTTTGTAACACTGAACGACATGACCACAAACTCAAAGTTCCCATATCTGCACCTGAAGGTCATTTTCGAGATGTATCCCTCCTTCAACCTCACATTGTGATATCCAGATCACATATCGATATTCAAGAACCAACCTTATCCCCTCGGCAGGACAAAGAGATCATCTATCCTGGTGAGAGGGTAGCGATTCTTGACTGTCACCAGATTCATCCTGATGTAGTCTATGCACAGACTTAGACCACTATCCACCTTCTTAGAAAACAAAACAGGAGCACCCCACGGTGATGCACTTAGCCAAAAAAATCCCTTCTTCATCAGATCATCAATCTCGATCTGCAACTCCCAAAACTCAGATGGTTCCATCCGATACGGAGCCATCGAAATCAGACAGGCACCATGTTGCATGTATATCCTGATCCCAACATCAAGTTGAGGGGGCAGAGTTGCCACCTCTTTATGGAAGACTTCCATAAACTCACTGATGACCCCTATGACTTCCACCATTTCCACATCCACCGACTCCACTGATTGATCAGCTAGAAAGGAGAGGAAGGGTTCCCCTCTCTTGCTTCATCCCTGGAAACTCTGCTCACCGATTAAGTCTCTCGTTGGCCGCCCAAGTCTGAAAACAAAACCTTTCCTTGGAAGCTGTCAATGAAGTCACATACAGAGAACAACCAGTCAATGCCTAGGATGACATCATATGGTCATATCTACAACAGTAGAATATCCATGGCTGACTGATGTGTCCCTATCATCAGTCTGCACCCTCGAATAACATACAACAAGTTAGTCTGTCCTCTGACTGGTGAGATCAGCACCAGGGGAACTGGAAGTCTCTCGGTGTCTAAACCTAGAGCATGGGCCAGACTGGGTGTAACAAAGGAGTTTGAAGATCCTGTATTGAACATGGCATTTGAAAGGGTACTAAACAAGATGATCTTACCTCGAATAACATATATCCCTAATTGAACTGCTGCCTCCGCGGCATGCAAAAGCACACACCCAGCTCCTCTGCCTCTCGGTTGTCGGCTGCCTCCCCGACCACGCCTTGTTCATGGTCCCTGAGGAGCGCCCAGAGGTCAGCCTCCACCTATAATGTCGGCCCTTGGCGGAGCGGGAGCTCGCTTCCCCTACTTCTGCTGCTGAAAGGGCCTAGCCATGAACTAGTGTTGTTGATGTGGGTGCTGGACCTGCCCACCCCCACCGTACTTTACTTTGTCCGGGCACTGGTTTCGAAGCCCATTGCTGCCACAGACGATGTACCTCGGTCTCGAGCCCGAAGGGAGGGGGCGAGGACTGGGAGACCAAAACAGTAATTGTTTTGGCCGGATCCCTGCTGGCCGGAACCTAGAGGTCCCTGATACTGGAGGCCTACTGCTGACGGCCTTCCCCTTTGATGAGCCCAACTGGATCCCCTCCTTTGACACACCTCCCATTGTGTGCATCTTCATCACCACTTCAGCCTTCTTCTGAACCTCTAAGTATGTCGGTAGGGTGGAGGGGGTAACAACGTACTGAACAGAAGGTTGGAGTGCCTCCTCTAAATGTCTCTCCAAAGACTCCTCATCCAGAAAGAGGTTCGGAACAAAGATAAGGAGATCATTGAACTTGATCTCCAACTCTCTCACTGATATACTCCCCTGCTGGAGGGAGAGTAGCTCCTGACTTTTTTTGGCCTTCATCGTGGAAGAGAGGAATTCTGCCCTAAACTCCCTCTCGAAGTCATCCCATTCAACCTCATCTTCCCTATTCTCTCCAAGATAAAGAGTCCACCACTGATGCACTGCTCCATGCATCTAGATGACGACTAGAGGAACCCAATACTCAGTCGTAGCCAGAATCAGGACGAAAGCGATCACTAGCTGCTCTAGCCAGCTCTCTATCTCCATGTCAGAGCTGTTTCCCACATACTTCCCGAGGGTCTGTCGCTGAAAGGATCAAAGTGTCTTCTTCCACTGGTCATCCTCCTCTTCTCGGTTAGCCCTCCTTCGATTAGTCGGGTCAACCTCCTGGGCCTCGATCATCTAGAAAACTCGTGGTCGCCTCCCAGGTGCCATAGCTGTAAGGTAAACAAGGAATTCTTAAGCTCAAGTAGTGCAGAATATTGTTCTCAATTTTTCTTATACTCTTTTATTTATTTTGAATCCCCAATACACCCACGAAACATAGGAACACAAGTCATTATGATTCAAGTACATTTCCTAGGGTCTCTACCCTGCAATCAATGTATCCTCACTTGGTCGTTTAGTAGATCCAATGTCCTTGCATCAGATCACAGGGGGGGATAAAATAATATGTACAAGCCGGTCTTCCCTAGCCTAATTCACGCACTAAGGTCACCCAACATTGATTCCCTACCACCCCATGCAATCCACACTATTCCTAACTCCAGACTCTACCCTATATCTCAACCTCAAGCCTGGCTCTGATACCATTCTGTCACAACCCACCTACACCAAAAGGATGGAAGGGTCAGCAGATTTCTAGTCCCTTACTTCTTCAAGATGGAGGATAGATAATAACCCCCGAAACCCCCCGTCAATAGGTCCCAGAGTGGCGAACAACACCAAGGGTATAAAATCTCACACAAAAAATGGAAGACATTACTATTTTTATTTTTATAGGATATAGAGATAAGATAGAAACCCCAAAAATACCGAAGCTGAATATAAATGTAATGCCAAAAGTAAACCATCCCCATATGCATGTTCAAAAGTAAATTATACAAGCCACAATAACTCCAAGGTAATGTACCAATAAAAAGGAAAATTACAACAACAACTGCCCCAAGGTCTAAGCTAGTATGGTCTCGCACGATCCCTAAAGTCCTCCTGGAAACCTGAAAGCAGTTTTACATACATAGGGTGAGCATGCAAGAATACTCAATAGGGAAAACCAAAAGCTCTCATGCATATGTGGAGAGTCATTCTAATGCAAAGTTATAAAATAGATAACCAAAACATCTAGTAAGGTAATCTATCTACCCAATACTCACCAAGTCACACTCCCCAAATAACGCATGGCATGTAATGTATATTAATAGCACATCGATATTTGGGTACCCCGTGCCACTTTCCCACTGGTTATTGAATACATCCTATGCATCGAACCAATCCCACCATTCAAACCATAGTCTCACTACCAAACCCCGCTCGCACACACCTGGGCTAAAACCTCACCGCAGTCCCACAGCCAAAACCCGCCCCGACACACCTGGGCCACAACCTCACCGAAGTCCCACCGCCAAACCCCACCTGCACACACCTGGGCCAGAACAACTACTGCAAAGCTTGAAAACACCTGGGCCAGAACAACTACTGCCACACCCTAAAACACCAGGGCCAGAACAACTACTGCCATGCCCGAAGACACATGGGACTCATCCTGAAGACACTTGGGAAACTACTTTCCCACAAACGCCTGGGCAAACCACCATGACTACCCTGATCGAAGATTCTTCATCTAATAATGGACCTCAGGCCATCACAGCCTGCCCGAAGAGTCTTGGGCTATTTGAGAAAGGGAGTAGAAAAGGATCTAATAACCATCCACTCATAGAAGTGTTGGAAAAAACACCCTCCCCATGAAATGGGGTGTTCATCACTATGTTCTCAACTTGGGTGGGGCGCGAATAAGAAACATTAAAGCTACCGATATATGTATAGGTAGAAAACACTCATCCCAACCTAGGGGTTCCAAAACCTAAGCACAAACACCCTTGTTACTATTCACTCACAAAAGAAGCCACGACACTCACGGACAAGCCATAACTCATTCCCAAACTAATTCTCCACTCAACCATTCATGTTTTAATGTTCAAGTGATCCCATTAGGGTGAATTATTCACTACTGGGAAACTAACAGGCATAACCACAAGCCAAAAATAAAGAACATCCAAACAGTAATTTAAGCATTCACACCCGGTTCTCTTGTAATGTTTCATAAAAAAGGGATTAGTGAGATCTCTCAAAGTACTGGAACCAAAGAAAACCTCACAAAAGGGATATGTGAGATCCCTCGATGTACTGAAAAAAAAAGAAAACCCTGAGACACACCCCGCGTCCCCAAAACCAGGAACCCACCAATTCTCAATAATAGAGAATTCCACCCCAATTTGTGATATAAGCAGAGTAACCACTACCCCAGATTCACAACCGGAAACCGTGCCACATCAAAGGATCCCATCCTCACCCACATCTCCCAAAAGGAAGAAAAACAAAACATTTCCCCTACTACCAAAATAGAGTATCAAAAATTCCAGGTTCAAGCACATCATTCATTTGGTTCTTGTTTCTGTTTGTTAACCGGGGTGGTCACACACAGATTCTTGTTTTACTGAACATCCATTTAAACCAACCGAGTTTACGTGATTAACCAATTTCTAGGTTAATTCATTTAATAATCATAGAATACAAAGGTTCATCAGTGTGCAAGGAAAGACCACCAATGTCTACGATTTGCAGGGAGCATAGGCCTGCATAATTCACATCACATACAACATAAATGTAGTACAGCAGAAACATTGATCACCCCCCCTTCATTCTTTAAAAGTCTGTTCATTATCTCCATATGTTTGGTTTCATCAATTCCCATAGAGAAAAAAGTTTACCCACCGCACATGATACACAGAATGGAGATGTGATGGAAAACCTTACTTGATTGACCAAAGATCAATGTTCTTATCCACGAGCCGAGAATTAAGGAAAAGAACGACTCGCATGGGAGGGACACCAGGAACTCCAAAAGTACCAAGAAGAAAGGAATCCATCCAAGAGGAAGAATAAGGAAGAATAAATTCCTGTGATATATATAGATAAGATCTCATTGCTACGAGATATGGGGATTTTAATTGCTTTTAATTTGGATCGTGGTTCCCCATGCAGTTCAATGTTTACACACGATGGAATTAATTGTTATTTAATTCTCCATTGAGGAGGTCCCTTAGGATTTTTTGGGTATTAATTATGGGATTTTAAATGGATTAGAACCACATGAATGAAAAGTTGAAATTCCCAAAGAGGCTTTATGGGAAGAACTGTTGAATAGAAACTGCCATGGTTGGGTGCCATCGATCGGTTTCCCCAATTGGTTGCACGCCAAAATGACGTCCTACCACCGAGACGTCACCCCTGGGATCCAGAATTTGGAAAAGGGTTAGAACTCGAGGGTCTGGGTCATCACATAATAAATTTTAATTATGATAATGTGGTGGTATTATTTGAAATTTAATTCACTCATACAAGATTATAATTTTATGTTATAACCTGAATATTTTATAGAAACATTATTAGTGCAAAAAATATTTAAATTATGTTATAATTTTTTATGTGTTTGCAATGATTTATTATTTATATAATTTCAAGAACATATTTAAATAGAAACAAGTGTTATTTAGTATATTTATCATATTAAAAAATTTTGTTCAATAATATCTTATTTTAGTTTTGTGGGAACACCCAAATTTTTTTACTTCTCATTTTTTCCTCCAACTCATGTAAGATAATGATATGCATATTTTTCACAAAGTCAACTAAACTAATTAAATATAAAAATTTCTTCATAATCTTTTTAATATTTTATTAACTAAAAATTCTAAATTATTATTGATTATTTTCATTCCCATCCATCAATTTAAATTTTTGAAATACAATATATAGTTGTTTTATTTTTTATTATATAAATAGTGGATATTATGAATTTTATTAGATTTAATGATATTTTAAAAAAATTATATATCACATTTTTACCACATGATTAGTAGAAATTATAAGTCTCTAGCCATAAACATTACATAATCATGAGTTAAATCAAGAATTAACATTGAGTATATCTTTAGGTTTATAGTTTTAATGAAATATAAAATAAAAAATACATTAAATCACAAAAATTACAAAGTAGACACTTCTTCTCAGTTTACTATTTTTCATCAAATAAAAAATCTAAAAAAATAAATATGTCTAGTTATATGTTTTAGACAGCATAACTTTTTCTCGATCCCATCCTTGACCCTATTCTTCTTTAAGTCCTGTGAAAAACATTTCAAAAAATGGGATGATCATAAAAAGAAAAGTAAGAATTATGAAATAAGTAATGAAAACATTATAACATAAATATATAAAAAACAATGATACCATACTTTTCAACCGTAACATTCCTTATGAAATCATAATATTTTTGAATAACACACTGAAATCATAAATCATATAGGTAACATATGGAATACACAACATACATACATTATAGCTTTCACATATACATTTGGAGTTAAGTTTGGAATACCCATCATAGTATATTCCCTAAATATCATATGAGAAACATTATTGTATACCTCAATCACGTTACCCAGTGCATTGGAGAGCTATCACGGGCTCACCCACCAAATTTTTATCAAAGAACGGCCCATATATGTGAAAAATGTCCAATAACCATAACATATTCATAACACATAAAACATGCATAAAGGAAATAAAAAAATTTCCACATTGCAATCCCAATATATCAATTCATGATATTGACATAATCAATTCTTTATCAAACCATTTTCCAAACCATCTAAAATTTTAAATAAAGAGTTTTTTAATCAAATTTTCCCATACCACATTGATTAATTTGAATGAAATTTAAATTTAAAACATTCACGTATATATTATGTAATCATTAAAACCATTTTTAAAACATTTAAATTAATGAGAAATACTTTGAAGAATAAATCTTTAAAACATTTAAAATGATATTTTAGGTAAAGAGATCATTACCAAATTAGAAAAGCATGTATACAAGTAATTGAGGAATAACATTAATCAATGCTTATAATATCATGATAATAATAAGATTAATGTTATAATATGTCAAATGGAGGTATATACACCAAATAAAAATTATTTGGTGTATGAAAACAAAATAATTATCAATGAAATGTAAATTGATACAAAGTCCGTTACAAAGATGGAATCCTTAGATTAAGGATAAATCAATGACATAATTATGTGTGAAAAATATGAATACACCCAATATAATTTCATTTTAAGTGTAAAACAATAATATTTCATTAAAAAATATTCATATCACGAAATAGTAGAATTTTATCCCATAGATTTGAAATTTGGTTAATAAATTTTTATACCAAAATTCGACAGCCCAACATCATCACTTAAAAATAAAGAAAATTAGTTGATGAGGTAAAAAAGGTTATATCATCACTTGGACTTAAAATGTTCATAAATAATGATATATAATGACATAACCTGACATAATAAAGTGGATATTAAAATACATAACATAAATGAAGTCTTTTAAAAAGAGGAGGGTGAAAGATTCCATCACCAATTCAGAAACTTACGAAACATATACCCCATGAAAGAATGATCATACAATGAAGATGAAAATTCCAATAAATTAAATTATATTAAATGATGAATACAATAACGTGTAGTTAATACACCACACAATATGAAATGGAGGAACATATATCATGATTCTCACAAGAATAACAAGTGAGGTGAACACCACTTACCATGTCGTAATCAATCGTGTCGTAAGGAAAAAGTTAATAAAAACTAAATGAATCACATAATACCATGAATATAAATCTAATCTTGATAATTTATAACAAATTTTAGAACAAAATACACTACATTCAATAAATATGTGGGGGAAAATTTAAATATCACGAAATTAAAAGTGAGATATGAAACCCCTTACCTCAAGTCCGACTTGTCTTGTTTGTTCCTCGTTCTTTCTGAATAATACAAATAAGTTAATTTATAATGGCCTAAGAAAATTTTTCATTTTTATTATTCCATTTATATCACTTTTTACCTTTCTATAACTATAAGTTAATTTTTTTAGTTCATATAGAACATTTTTTCAATGTTCAGAACTTGAGTAAAAAATGAACTTATTTCAATTACAAGTTGTCCATGTGGTCAAAATTAAATTATCTATGGAATTATATTCATGATTTATATATCATATATATCATATATATTTATAATATATATTAATTTATAATAGTACATAACACTTGGAGATAAGAAATGAAATGCGCAGTTTATGAAAACGATAAGTTGTACGTAGGCATGCACTCTAATTTCATTTCTATTTCTGATTCTAATGGAATGAAAACATAATGATATATATGTATATTAAAATTTCATTATAATATCATATATAATTTCATCAACTACATCCTATATATGTTCCATGTATGGAATGAATGAGTAATATCACTTTGGGGGCGGTAGTCCGCACTTTCTCAAATAAAATTATCGTATTTACCCATTTTGGAAACCATAAAAGATTGATATAAATGAAAAATAAATAAGTAAAGAGAAAAATAAAAATATAATATATACCAAATATAAATATTTTTCCATTATAATGGCCACAGTGAGTGGTGGTTGTAGATATTTGAACAGTCATCGTTCTGTGTGGCAGTAGTTCACTGTCCAATGAAACAGTATGCTCATTACCCATTCGACGGAGGTGTGTGTAAGTGTAGTACAAATAGTTATCATAAAAAAATATTATATTGAATATACAGGTGTTTTAATAAAATAAATGAATAAAAATAGTTTAGGGGAATGAAGAAGTAAAATAAAATAAAAAAAGTTAAGAGAAGATGTTATCTTTAAAATGAGTATCTCCCATTAGTTTGTCCAAAAAGGTAACTTGACTTTACTTATGCCTAGGGTAGGCTTCAAGGAAGAATAGAGGTATGTAGGGAGCTTAATTCGGTACAGTTTTGATGATCTAAATGGCTTGATAGGTGTTTCCAATGGGTTAGAGGTTATGTATTTTTATAAGGGGGTGGAGGGGATCTTAAAGAAAATTTGAAAACATTATTTTATTGTAAACCTATTTCGGCTTCAAAAAGCCCAAAAAAAATTAAAGTATAAGATAAGATTTCTTTTATTCAAAATAAAATCATCCAAAAATAATTTTACTGGATTTGGATATTGTATTTATTTTTAAAATCTTATTTATCTAAACTATTTAATAATGAGGTAAACAATGCTTCATTATTGTGTCAAAATTAAATTTAGTTATTAGATGTCTAAAAATTATTAATAAAATACCATGATGTTGGAAATATTTTTATATTTATAATGAATATTTATAGGTGAAAATATTAATTACATAAATCCATGTAAAATTTGATTTACTAAAATGAATATGTTTCTGTCAATTTTGTCTTTACATTAATTTATTTAATATAATTTGTCATTATCACTTCTACGTGGCTACATGGGGTCTGAAAATTGTCAAAAGTATTCCCATGGTCTGACATGTATCATAAAAGATGATTAAGACACGTTTTAATTTTAATTTAATTTTATTATAATTTTATTTTTTACCCTTAATTACCATATTTACATTTTAACCATGATAAATAAAATATTAACTAAAGTAAATATTCATAATATCTTAAAATAAAAAAAATATTCAAAAATTTTTACCTCATAATTCCAAATATGGAATCCATTTTTCCAAATTCAAAACCTACAATTAGAATAAATTAATTTAAAATTAAGTCTCCTTGTCAATACAAAAATGCGGTTTTAGGAAATAATATCTATTAAAAGAATGACACTTGTTTATGCTCAATTTATGAATGAAATTACTTTCAATGAACAAAATTGTATTAAATGGTAAAAATATAATCCAATTAAATTTTTAAACCAATTAAATTAATATTCTATCTAGATAAATAAATTAGATTAAAATTATGTTTTTAATTAAAATGTTGTATTTTTTACTAATCCTTAAAAATGACCATTATCAGAAAAATACCAAAATATAATCCAATGTAAATTTTCATAACCCGATTATAAAGAAGAAAATTATGTTTTAAAATAACCATATAAATGTGAAAAAAACAACATTTAAAAGGGTTCACCATCAAAATGAGATAAATCATCCTTTTAAAGAATATTAGAGTGTTTGTGCTTAAAATTGGATTCATTCACATTTTATGTTTCTATCTTTTGTTAGATAAATGTAAAAACATTTAATAAATATGTGTAATCATATTTTCATAGTTATGTTCATTCCCACTAATACAACGGCTATGCATTAACTATAATTTAAAATAATAATTTTTTTTAATATTTTTTCAGTATAACTCAACATTGCGTGCATAGTAAGATCTCAAAGAAAATCATTATGGCATATCATGTACACCATTGATCATAACATCCCCTTTTAAGAAAAAATAATAAATAATTCAAAAATATTCATAAATATGAAAATTAATTACTCTTTATTTACCTGGGATGTTACATTCCCCCCCCCCCATTTTGGGAATTACATCCTCGCAATTTTAAAATTGGGCTCGAAAGCATCATTGAAAGTCATACATCAGAAAAAGAGTCAATTAATAATTCACATTAAAATAATTATAGATAAGTACAATGGTCACCCGAGATAACTCATACTAGGATTCCATGAAAACATTGATATATAAGAGAAACTAATTGTCATGTTCTGATAGAGAGTGATTGAAAAATGATCAGGAGAATGTTGACCACCAGAAAACCACAAAATTGTGATAGGTTAAACAGCCTTTAGTTTCCCAGTTCTAAAAGTATACAGACAAAGTTTTTGTTTAAATTTTTATTTAATAAAAAGGGAAAATTTATTTATGGGATTGACTAAGTACATAAGCATATATACTTACTTTTTAAGTACATTTTCATCCATTAATAAGTTTCTACCAAAAAAATCATCTTTTCTCCAAACGAAGAGTATTCACGATGACTTGGTCAAACCTAAAGTGCTATAATCATCTTCTAGAGAATCAAAAAATTCACAAAATATGATCTATATATTTCCCATGTCATTAGACACTAACCAAAACCAAAATGGATAGTAAAAGATAAGATAATCAACAAAAAATGAAAATACTTTATGAAAATAAATAATACACGTAATCCCCAATATTCAACAAACAATACCCAAAGTTGGGGAAAGTCAATTCTATAATCAAATGTCAAAAAAATTATTCAATATAACCCAAACTAAGATAGTAATCCAAAACTCAGAAGGACTTCATCACATAGTCTTCCATAGTAAATCATAACATTTATCTCCAAATAACATCGACTACTCTTAAATTCTCATACTAAATTGTCATTAACCAAAAAACATATTCTCTGTGATAGGTTAATAATTTCCATAAATAACCCAAATTTCGTTATTTTAATAATATAAACATATATTATTACAAAATAAAATACCATCGTTACACCTTAGTTAAAAATCTAAATTATTCTATTTTTCATAGGTATATAGTTTCCCAAAAAGAGAAAATGTATTCCAAAATGACATTTATCACATGATATCCAAATAATTTTCATATACTATGGGTATAAATTTGATTAAACATATGATCCCAAATCAACTTATTCTTGATTAATAAAAACATTAACCTAAAAATAATAAGTCATACTTACCAGGGACTTAACATAGTCAACTGTTAGGAGATAAATCCCATTCAAACATTTGTAATTGGATCGATTCCCATATCTTTGTCAGACGTGATAGGTTGTCACATGGTCTGCATGTTTTCATTTTTAAAAAATAATACAATTTTATAACATTCCTAAAAATGATATAAACTCCTCAAAAATAACCATAACATGATTTAACCTCAATGGTTTTCTTATGCCTCTCATTTTCCTCCCAACTCATAATGACCTCAATATCTTAATTCAGGATGTCTTATATATATTGATAATTTTTCACCTCTATAGAATATAAATATTAGAAAACAAAGAATAGTGTACCTTGATAATTGTGTCCACCAGGTTTTAATGTCCTCTAGTTCACGTAGATAGATGGTCCATGCATTGCAACCATGATTTAGATATCCTTTAAAATCATTTTCTTCCTTTATCAAAATACACCTCATACAACATGGGTCATATGGGTTATCACCCAAAAGAAATTTTTGAAAAAATCATGTATGACATATAAACTAAAAACATCTTGTAAAGCATTCTTTTTGTAAAAAATTCGGACCGTGTTTGAGTTTAAACAATCAATTAATGGTCTTTTTAAAACATCATAAGTATGTGCTAAAAACTATAATTTAAAAGAAAATATAAATAGGTTTCTCATGGGTAACCTTCATCAGTACCTTTTTCAAAATCATAATAAGCTTCAAAATCTAGTGATAAGGTAAAATATTTGAAAATTCTTTTATAATATTTACATTTATTGTAAATGTGATAATATTGAGAAAATATGATTTGATTAAATATATCCCATTATCCACGATTGTATTGAGGTATAAAATGGTGTTTGATATCTCTAATAATTTCTTGCGAGTGAGTTGTATGTTAGAAAATGATTCAGGGTTGTCTGGACATGACTTTACAATAATTATTGCAAGAAATTCATCATGAATTGATAAGAATGTAATTTGAGATCCTACTCCTTCCAATTGTAATAAAAATTCCTTGATCTGAAAAAGTTACAAAATAAGGATTTATCTTAAAGAATAGACATACAGACTGACCATGTGTCTAACAAAATCTCTTAATCCCTAAAGTTTTCTAAACTAACCTCTGATACTAACTATAAGTCCCAGCCTAACATTACACAATCTTGAGTTAAATCAGGAATTCACTGTGGAGATATTTTCAGCTTTATAGCTTTAGAGAAAAATGTTATAACAAATACATTACATCTCAAAAATTACATAGTAGACACTTCTACTAGGTTTCCATATTTTCATTAAAAAACTCTAAAAAAAGAAACATGTATAGTTCTTTGTTTTAGACAACATAACATTTCCTTGATCCCATCATTGACCCTATTCATCATTATGTCATTTGAAATACATTTCAAAACTTGAGATGAGAATAAAAAACACATTAAGGGTTATAAAAAAAGGAATGAAAACAGTATCCGATAAATTAATACAAAACAATGAAACCATACTTTTCAACCATAATATACCTTATGAAATCATATGATTTATGAATAACACACCAAAATCATAAATAAGAAATGAAAATTTTGGCATACATAACATACTTACATTGTAGCTTTCATATCCATATAAGGATTTATTTGGGGAATACCCATCATAGTATATTACCTAAATCTCTTAGTAGAAATAATAACGTTTACCTCAATCACATTACCCAATGCATTGGAGAGTTATATCGGGCTCACCCGCCCGAGGTTTATCATTGAACCACCAGTATACATGAAAAGTTCCCAATAACAATAACATATTCATAACACATAAAACATGCATAATGGAAATATAAAATTTACACATTGCAATCACAATATATGATATCAATATATTGACATAATCAATACTTTATCAAACCGTTTTCAAAACCATTTCAAACATTTAATAAAGATATTTCTGAATCGAAGTGTCCCATGACACTTGGAAGCATTTGACAAAAATTTATATTTCAAAAAATTAACATCTATATAAATAAATCCTTAAAAAAAATTTAGAACATGGTCAATAATGTGAATGATTGAGAATAATAAATCATTAAAAAATTTAAAATGATATTTTAGATAAAGATTTCATAACCAAATGAGAGACGGTTGAATACAAAATATTAAGGAATAATATTTATCAAAACATATAATATCATGATAATAAGGTGATTCCTTATATAATATTTCAATGGGAGGTATATACACCATATAAAATTTAAATGGTGTATATTAAAAAATAATTCTCAGTGGAATATAAATTGAGACTAAGTCCCTTACAATGATCCTCTCCTTTGATTAAGGATAATGAAATGACATAATTATATGTGAAAAATAACAATACTCACAATATAAGTGGATATTAAGTGTAAAACAATCATATTTCATTCACATATATTCATAGAATGACACAATCAAGAAGTATAATTTTAACCCACATAATTGAAATTAGGTTAAGAAGTTTTTTTTACCAACATTCGATAGCCTAACAATGTCAATTAAAAATTAGAAAAATGAGTTAATGAGGGGGAAAATGATCTTATATCACTTTAACACGAAATTTAGAGAAATATGTATAAATAATTACTTTTCCTGACAAAATAAAGTGGATATTAAAAGACAGAACATAAATGAAGTCTTTTACAAAGAGGATGGTGAATGATTCCCTCACTGATATGGTAACTTACGAAACATACACCCCATGAAAGAAAAATCATATAATGATGATGTAAATACCTATTAACTAATGTATATTACACAATGAATACAATCATTGTCAGTACATACACCTCACGAAATGAAATAGTTTCGAATATAGTATGATTCTCATGGGAATAAAATGTGATATGAAAACCCTTACCCTGTTATAATCAACCGAGTCATAATACCAAATTTTAATAACCACCAAATGAATCATAGTATACAATGAATATAAAGAAAATCATGATATTTTATATCAAATATATGTACACATTACACCACATGCAATAAATAAGTGGTGAAAAAATGAAATCACATAAATTTAAAAGTGAGATAAGAAGCCCATTACCTCAAGTCTGACGTGTCTTGTATGTTCCTTGTTATTCCAGAATAATAAAACTATGTTAATTTATTCTTGATTAAGAACCTTTTTCATGTTTCTTATTCATTTTATATCACTTTTTACATTGCTAAAGTAATTAGTTAATTATTTGAGATTATATCATAACTTTTGTCGATGATCGGAACTTCAATAAAAAATGAACTTATCTTAATTACCAGTTTTCCATGTGGTCAAAATTTCATTTTCTACATAATGATATACCAGATTTATATATCATATATATATAATATATCATGTATATATATGTATTTATAATAGTAAAAAACTATAGTACCACCGGTTTTATGTATGTTGCCTTTGTATATGATTTTTTATGAGTTCAAAGTGCATGGTATTAGTTGGGAAGAGATTTAGAGAGTTTGGAAGGGGTTAGGATAAGTT
This sequence comes from Viscum album, assembly GCA_963277665.1. Taxonomy (NCBI): domain Eukaryota; kingdom Viridiplantae; phylum Streptophyta; class Magnoliopsida; order Santalales; family Viscaceae; genus Viscum; species Viscum album. The sequence goes on from OY728136.1 coordinate 1,885,540,081, forward strand.
TGGTGGATTTTCTAGGGGAGCACAATTTGAGCACGGCTATGGGAAACCATGCGGGTTCTCCAGGAAACTGTGTAGGGGGAGACAGTAGGCTTCCTGCAGCCAGCACACGGTTTTCCAAACCGTGCGAGGAAACTGTGCAGAACCTTGCTCTCGAGGAAGTATCATGTGCATGGTAACCACACGATTTTCCAAACCGTGCGGACTAAATATGCGGCCACTTAAAAATAGGGTTTTAAAAACTGGGCTCACTTGTGCTTGTCTTATTCCTCTCCAAATTCTCTCTTACTTGAGCCTCACTCAGGATTTCGGGTTCTCAGGGGTTGAGGGTGATCTCCCACATGTTTTGGAAGAAAATCAAAGGGGTTTCAAGGTGTTTTGAAGGGGATTTCTTCTGGGTAAGTCTCTCCTCTTGGATTTTTGTGGTTTTCCTTTAGATCCACATCTCTCTCTCTCATTTTTTCTAGATCTACACATGTTTTCTGTAGATATTAGGTTGTGGTTTTCTTGGATGTTGATTTTAAGTATTGTGAATGCTAGGGAAATGGATCTAGAGAGTATTGGGTGGTGCGTTCACCGGATTTGAGGTACGGTTTCTTGTGGGTGGATTTCTCAGGAACCCTAAAGGTAGGTGGCTTCTCTCTCGACTCCTCATGGTTAGAGCTAATGGTTTTGGTTAAAATTAATTTTTTTTGCTTTGAATTAATTTTTGTTTGATGTGTGAAATTGATTAGATATCTGTTGGGTGATGTTTTGCAGGATTTTTAGAGAAAAGAGGGTTTTGGGGTGAAATGCTGTTTTTATGGAATTTAAAATTGAGATTTTAAAATGGGATTTTATAGTTTATTTGTGAAAACCATTGATGAAAATGGTTTTCAATAAAGATTTTGTTTTTATAGAAATGTTGTTTTGAATGATAAAATGGTTTTCAATAAATGGATGATTTATTGAAGTGGATTGGTATACGATGGAATTGGTTAATTTCATGTTTTTGAGACATTGGTGGGTTATATGCTTGTTTGTGATTGATTGGAATGTTGTGTGGAAGTGGCAGGAAGTACCACTATAAAAAGGGAATAGATAGTGGATGGAAGGGCCACCATCAAAGGATAAGTGGATGAGAAGTACAACTAGGTGTGAATGGGTGAATGGGTTGGACGGAAGCTCCACCATTTGGTTGTTGTCAAGAAGTACCACTAGGTGTGAATGGGTGAACAGGGTTGGATAAGAGCTCCAACATTTGGTTATTTTGGTTGTTTGCTGTGAATTTTTTTGCAAGTTGGATATTGTTGTGCTAGTGTGTAAATGATGAAATGGCTTGTGGCATGTTTGGTTGGATTTCCATTAGTTACTTTGTTTGGGTGTGATGGCTTGCTAAGGGCATGTTTTGCTTATGGAAATGATTATACTTGTGATTATTTTATATAAACTGTTCTATATAATGTTCTAAAAGTTATATCCTATTTGTGTGTATAGGGAATTCATTTGGGTAAACTCTACTGAGTTTTAGTACTCAGCCACCACTTTGGCACTTAGGTGTCTTTGAAGATGTTGTGTATCATGACGTGGGAAAAGTTATGTCATCTCCTGCATTTAGTGGTGCATTGTGATGTCTTTTTGGAGATTGGAGATTGGAGCTTGGTGTTGAGTTGGGGTGGTGTCATGGCTCGTGGTTTTTGTTGTTTGGTTTCCACTTGTACTATGTTGTGGTGTATATACATCGGGTTGTATTGTTTTTGGGTTGCACTGTGTCACTACTTGGTTGCCTTTTTCAAATGCATGTTTGGGTGTTTTATTGACATGCGTCATATAGTTTTGGTTAATGGATGGTTTGGTTGGTTACGTTTTAAGGGAAAATCATTCCCCAACTTGATCCTGAAACCCTCGGCATTTATTTCTAGCCTTTGGCATCTTGGGAACATTGCTTAATTCCATGTTTCCCTCTCTGCCTCCTCAAGCCAATGAGGTAGGGGAAGGGTGTTACAAGTGGTATCAGTTTGTTCGGTCCTTAGCTTTCAAGTGAGAGTAGTTGTTCGGTCACTTTGGCACCTTAGTTTTGAATTTGACATTAAGTGTGGTATATTCCTTGAGTTGCGATGGTACCAAGGCATAGGAATGTCCGAACATGGAATGTATATAAAAAAGGACATAGCTAACCCTCTTATGCTAAAATTCAAGTTACCAGGGAGTTGGGTACATATGTGTTTGGGAGACACTTTATGTATTAGATATCTTATTATCGTGGGTATAGCCAATGAGATGTGCATTGATATAAGGTAGAAATTACTACCCCCTAGGATTCATATTTCATTAAGGTATAATGATTAATGAGATGAATTGAGAAATGGTTTTTCAAATGGCGGAAATTAAAATGTGAATAATTTTGGTATTTTGAAAATGGTTTGGTTTTCAAAAAATTTGAAACATGTCCAATGTGGAAAAGGGGGAAAGCCTTGTTGTAATAGTGTTGTGTAATGTGATTAGAAATGGTAATTATTTATTTCTACGGAAGTGAGACTCATGGTTGTTTGTTTTATGTTGATAGAAATGCCACATGGTAGGCATCGTAGACGTCAACTGGATGAGGTTACTAAGAAAGTGGTAGCACCTGAGCCTCAGGTGAACCAGTAGCTAGTGCAATGCATAGAGAAAGCATTCCAAGATGTGGAAAGTGGAAATAAAATGGATGAACCAAGGCATGTGGATCATGAAGTTCAGTTTCAAAAGCAGAATCCACCCATCTTCAGGGGTGATTCAGAGTCGGAGAGGGCAGAAGCATGGTTGAATAGAATGAAAAATGTTTGTGAGTTCTTGGGAACACTGGTAGATTTAAAAGGGATTTTGGCCACATATATGTTGGAAAATATTTCCCTTCAGTGCTGGGAGTTGGTAGTCCAGGTGGGGATGGACCAGGCTGTGATGTGGGAATGCTTTGAGGAATTTTTCAATAAACAACTCTACCCACATACATTCAAAATTCAGCGTATGACTGATTTCTTCAGTTTGAAGTAAGATCATAAGTCTTTGATGGAGTATGAAGCTATGTTTATGAACTTAGTGAGGTTTTAACCTGACGTGGTGGGTAGCACGTCATTGATGGAAGGGATCTTTGAAGCGGGTTTAAGGCAATAAATTTTTTCAAAGATAGTAGTACTATGTATAGATGATTACACAGAGATGGTTAATAGAGCCTCGGTGCTTGAGCAGGATCTTTTGGGTGCTCCGGGAGGATGAAGCCTGCCGGTACCCATGGGGAATAGTGGGAACACTAACACTAGGTTCATGCGGAGGAGGGAAACTTTTTCCTTGGGAAGGAGTATGGCATATAATCTGATGGCAGGATCGGTGAATCTTCCACTGAATCCCTAGAGAAAAGCAGGATGTTTTAAGTGTGGTTCAATGAACCACATCAAGCGAGATTCTATGGAACAACACTGAGAAGGTCATAATTGTATGCAGATGGAGTATCTATATCATTAGGGTTGTAATGCTCTGAGGTCGGTTGTGCATGATACTCCTCAGGGATCGTAGACATCATATGATTCGATGGGACGGGGACAACATCATACCCCTCGGAAGCAAATTAAAGTGGGTTATGGTAATTCTCGGAATATCACGACGCTACATCCGTACAATAAAGAGAAGAGTGTGGCAAGAAAACATGTGTTTGTAACTGAGCAGGTTGTGGTGGATGATCAGTCGGGACTATCCACGGTGCGAGGTACAATTCTTTTAAATTCTACATTGATGAAACTGTTGTCTGATACGGTTTCTTAACACTCTTTTATTGTTGCACGTGTGGTTGATTTTCATTGTTTAAGGATAGAAAGTATGCCCTTGGTTTTTAAACATTAAACTCCTCTGGGTCGAATAGAGTGTCAAGACTTCTTTTGTAGAGCATGTTGTATTTTTGTGGGTGAGGTGGAACTAATGTGGAATTTCTCAGTGCTTGATATGGATGGGTATGATGTAATTCTAGGAATGGATTGGTTGGCCGAGTTTAAGGCTCACATTGAATGTGTTGCACGAACATTGGATTTTACAACACACAATGGCATTAGACATCTTTTTAGAGGAGAGAGGAATAAAAGGCAGGATGCAACGAGTTTGTTGGAACTAGTAATGGGAATGTTATCGTATCAGTTGGTGGTGGTGTCATTGGAATCGGTAATGGGTTTTGAGAAGAGTGTTCTTCTAGAAGTGGTGGATCAGTTCATGGATGTTTTTTCTAAATAATTCTTTGGGTTACCTCCCATAAGAGAAGTGGAGTTTATGATTGATCACCTTTCGGTGACCAGTCCTATATCACTTATATCATATCGGATAGCCCCAACTGAATTGCGAGAATTAAAATTCTAGTTGGAAGAGTTAGAAAAAAAGGGTTTATCGAGCCTTGAATGTCCCCATGGGCAGTGCCGATGTTGTTCGTGAAAAAGGAATATGGAACTTTGAGGCTCTATGTTGATTATCGTAGACCATACCAAGTTACGATAAAGAAAATATATCCAATTCCATGAATTGATGGTTTTTCGACCAGTTGAGTGGAGCCCAATGGTTCTCCAAGGTCGACCTGAGGTCAGGATATCATCAATTGCGGGTGAGGAAGTACGATATTCCTAAAAAAGAATTCAGAAGTAGATATGGACATTATGAATATGTGGTTATACCCTTTGGTAAAACTAATGCACCAGTATTGTTCATGGCATTGATGAATCAGATATTTCAGAGATATCAGGATTCATTTGTGGTTGTGTTTGTAGATGATATTCTGGTGTATTCAAAGATAGGGGTGGAGCATGAACAACACTTGGCGACAATTCTGGGGATGTTGAGGGATCTATGGTTGTATTCCAAATTGTCCAAGTGTGACATTTGGATACAGGATGTACGTTTTCATGGCCATTTGATTTTTGAAAGAGGTGTTTTACTGGATTCAGAAAAGATAGAGGTTGTTGTCTCATGGAAACCACCAAATAATGTGTTTGAGATACTTAGTTTTATTTGGTCTAGGTAGGTATTATCGGCGTATTGTTCAGTTTTTTTCAAGTTTGTCTTCACCAATGATAGATTTGAAAAGAATGAATGTTCCATTCCAGTGTAATTAACACTGTTAGTAGTGTTTTGAAAAGCTAAAGGGTCTCCTTACATCATCTCAAATCTTGGTTTTTCCATAACTGGGAAAAGGGTACGTGGTGTATTGTGATGCATCGGGATCAGGGTTGGGGTGCGTTCTCATGCAAGAGAATCATGTGGTTGTATATGTCTCGCGGCAGTTGAGAGTGCATGAGAAGAACTACCCAACTCATGATTTCGAATTGGCAACTATGTTGCATACATAGAATGTGTGGCGCCATTGTCTCTTCGTTGAAAAATTCATAGTATATACAAATAAAAAGAGCTTAAAGCACATTTTCTCACAAAGGTATTTCAACTTGACACAAATGAGATGGATGGAATCTTTCTACATGATTGATTTTGACTTAATGTACCAACTAGGTAATGGAAATTTGGTGGAAGATGCATTATGTAGAAAATAATCTGCTCAGATGGTGAAATAGGCATCACACCAGTTGTAGTTGATGTCAGTTATAGCTGATATGAGGTTGGAATGTGAGGACTAGGGAAATAGAGTGGTCTTCTTTCCAGATATGTTGATTTCGGATATGGTTGGATTGGTTAAAGAGGCACAGATATCTGATTATGAGTGTGTGACCATGGTGTCAAGACTCAATGGTGGGGAGACCATTGAGGGTTGGGAACTGAATGGAAATTCAGTTTTTTATTTTCTGAATCGGATGGCTGTACCAGTTTTTTGTTAGGAGGATCTTGTCAAGGTGTATCTTCATTTAAGGTGGTCTATTCATCATGGAATTTAGAAAATGTATAAATCATTGAAATCGCAGTTCTGGTGGGCTGGAATGAAAAGAATAGTGGTTTAGTTTGTTTCAAGATTCTTGACTTGTCAGCAGGTGAAGTCACACCATTAGAGGCCAGTAGGAATGTTGTAGTCCTTACCAATACCTATATGTAAGTGGGATAAAATAGGGTTGGATGTTGTCACATGTCTTCAAAGAACGGTCCGAAATCATGATGCCATTTGGCTGATAGTGTATTTGCTAACGAAGTCATCCCATTTCATTCCAATTCATGAATCTCATACATTGGGGGATCATTCCAAAATCTATATCCTAGAGTTTGTAAAGAGGCATGGTGTTCTTATTTATATAGTATCTGATAGATATCTGAGGTTTACATCTCGTTTCTATAAATCCTTACAACAATCCCATTGAACTAAGTTGACCATGAGTACAACGTATCACCCTCAAATGGATGGTCAATATGAGAGGACGATACAAAAAATGGGGGATATGTTGCAGTCTTGTGTTATGGATTTTGGTGGCTCATTGAGGGATCAATTTTCATTGGTTGAGTTCTCATACAATAACATTTATTAGGCATCCATACATATGGATCCATTTGAAGAGATGTATGGAAGGTTTTGTCTTTCTCCACTATTTCAGGTGGAAACAGGCGAGTCCTCATTGGTTGGACTAAGCATTGTCCAGGAGACTACAGAGAAGATTAAGTTGATCAGGAAGAGAATGGAGATGGCTCAGAGTCGTCGGAAATCACATACGGATCATCTTCGACGGTCGTTGTCGTTCGAGGTGAGTGATCATGTTTTCTTGAGGATCTCTCCAAGGTTGGGACATCGTCGGTTTGGGAAGCAGGGAAAGTTATTTTCAAGGTATATTAATTATTTTGTGATTATTGAGCAGGTTGGTGAGTTGGCTTATCATTTATTTTTTCCACCTAGGTTTAGTACGGTGAAAAATGTGTTTCATGTGTCGTTGTTGACAAAGTATCAGCCATATTGTGACCATGTGATTCAATGGGATCATATTGAGCTAGAACCGGATTCTCCATTGGTGCATGTGCCAGTGCGGGTTGTGGATAGGAAATAAAATGTCTTGGATGGTAAAAGCATTGGTTTCGTTCTTGTTTTGAGGCTACGTGGTCATATTCAAGAGGAGACTTGGGAGCGAGAGAAAGAGATGGTCGAGCAATGGCCCAAGCTCTTTTGGAAAAGGATGGGTTCACTACTTTCCAAGGATGGAAAGACCAATGGTGGGGAGAATTTAGTACCCCTGTTTTGAGGTATGTGGCCTTTGTTTATGTTTTTTATGTGTTTACAGTTAATGGGATTAGTTGGGAAAATGTTGGGAGAGTTTTGAAGGGGTTTGGATATGTTTTGAGGCTTTTCTAGGGGATCATGTTTTGAGCATGATTAGGGGAAACCATGCGGGTTCTCTAGGAAACCATCTAGGGGAGACATTATGATTCAAATGGCGTGCGCATGGTTTTCCAAACCATGTGAAGCAATTGTGTAGACCCTTTCTCTCAGGGAAATAGTGTGTGCACGGTTAGCGCACGATTTTCCAAACCATGCAGACTAATCGTGCGACCACATAAAAATAGGGTATTAAAACCCAGGCTCACTTGGTCTTGCCTCATTCATCTCCAAATTATCTCCCACTTGATCCTCACCGGGTATTTCGGGTTTTTAGGGGTTGCGAGTGATCTCCCACACGTTTTGGAAGTAAATCGATGGGCTTTCAAGGTGTTTTGAAGGTGGTTTCTCCTTCGTAGGTCTCTCCTCTTGTCTTTTTGTGGTTTTCCTCTAGATCCACATCTCTCTCCCTCTCTTTTTCTCGATATACACTTTTTGTGTGTATATCATGGGTTTTGGATCCCTTGGATGTTGATTTTAAGGCCTGTGAATGATAGGGAAAGGGATCTTGAGTGGTTTCGGTGGTGTGTTCACCGGATTTGAGGTGAGGTTGCTTGTGGGTTGATTTCTCAGGAACAATAAAGGTAGGTGGTTTCTCTCTCAACTCCACTTGGTGAGAGCTAATGTTTTTTGTTAAAATTAATTTTTTGTGCTTCTAATTAATTTTGGTTTGTTGTTCGGAATTGATTGGATGTCCCTTGGGTGATGTTTTGGGGGATTTTTGGGAAAAAGGGATTTTTATGGTGAAATGCTATTGTTGTGGATTTTAAAATGGAGATTTTAAAATGGGATACTATGGTTGATTTGTGAAAGTGATTGATGAAAAATGGTTTTAATAATGATTTTGTTTTTATTGAAATGTGTTTTGGCAAGAAAAATGGTTTTCAATAAATGGATGATTTATTGATGTGGATTGGTATGCGATGGAATTGGTTGATTGCATGTTTTTGGGACATTGGTGTGTTATATGCTTGGTTGTGATTGATTGGAATGTTGTGTAGAAGTGGCAAGAAGTACCACTATAAAAATGGGTTGGATAGTAGACAGAAGGGCCACCATAAATGGATAAGTGGATGAAAGGTACCACTAGGTGTGAATGGGTGAAGGGGTTGGACGGAAGCTCCACCATTTGGTTGTGGCCGGGAAGTACCACTAGGTGTGAATGAGTGAACAGGTTGGACGGATACTCCACCATTTGGTTGTTTTGGTTGTTTTTTGTGCATTGGTTTGCAAGTTTCTAATTGTTGTGCTTGTGTGTAAATGTTGAAATTGATTGTGGCATGTTTGGATGGATTTCCCTATGTTGCTTGGTTTGGGTGTGATGGATTGGTAAGGGCATGTTTGGCTTATGAAAAATGGTTTTAATAATGATTTTGTTTTTATTGAAATGTGTTTTGGCAAGAAAAATGGTTTTCAATAAATGGATGATTTATTGATGTGGAGTGGTATGCGATGGAATTGGTTGATTGCATGTTTTTGGGACATTGGTGTGTTATATGCTTGGTTGTGATTGATTGGAATGTTGTGTAGAAGTGGCAAGAAGTACCACTATAAAAGGGGGTTGGATAGTAGACAGAAGGGCCACCATAAATGGATAAGTGGATGAGAGGTACCACTAGGTGTGAATGGGTGAAGGGGTTGGACGGAAGCTCCACCATTTGGTTGTGGCCGGGAAGTACCACTAGGTGTGAATGAGTGAACAGGTTGGACGGATGCTCCACCATTTGGTTGTTTTGGTTGTTTTTTGTGCATTGGTTTGCAAGTTTCTAATTGTTGTGCTTGTGTGTAAATGTTGAAATTGCTTGTGGCATGTTTGGATGGATTTCCCTATGTTGCTTGGTTTGGGTGTGATGGATTGGTAAGGGCATGTTTGGCTTATAAAAATTGTTGTACTTGGGATTATTTTATATAAACTGTTCTATATAATATGCTAACAGTTTATTCCTAGTGGTGTGTGTAGGGAAGTAATTTTGGAAAAGCCTACGGAGTTTTAGTACTCATCCCCTACTTTGGCACGTTGGTGTCTTTGTAGATGTCGTGTACTGTGACCTGGGTGATGGTAAGGCATATCTCTCCTTTAGTGGTGCATTGTGATGTCTTGGTGGAGCATGGAGCATGGAGCTTGGTGTGGAGTTGTGGTGGTGTCATGGCGTGTGGTGTTTATTGTTTGGTTTCTGCTTGTACTCTGATGCAGTGTAGACATGTCTGGTGGTATTATTTTTGGGTTTTATTATTGAACAACATGGTTGTCTTTTGGGAATGCAAGTTTGGGAGTTTTGTTGACCTGCATCATATAGTGGTGGTTAATGTATGGTTGGGTTGGTTTCGTTTTGAGGGAAAATTGTTCCCCAAATTTATCTTGATGCCCTTAGCATTTATTTCCAGCCTTTGGTATCATGGGAACGTCTCTTAAGTCCATGTATCCCTCACAACCTCCTCAATACAATGATATATGGTTAGGGTGTTACAATAACTCTTAGAGATATGAAATGAAATTCATCATTCTGGGAGATGGTATGCAATACGTATGCATGAACGCTACATTAATTTCTATTTAGTATTTTAATAGAATTAAAACATAATAATATATATAGATATATTATAATTACAGTATAATATCATGTATAATTTAATTAACTCCATCCTTCATATGTTCCATGTATGGCAAGAACTCGTCATATCACATTTAGGGGGCGGTCGTCCGCACTTCCTCAAATGAAATTTTCCTACTTACCCATTATGGAAACCATAATGTTACGATATAAATGAAAATTACAAAATTATATAAACAATATAAATATAATATATATCACATATAAATATATTTCTATGATAATATCCACAATGAGCAGTGGAAGGAGATATTTTAACAATCATTGTTCCGCGAGGCAATAGTTCACCATCCACAGAAACAGTAGGTTCGTTACCCATTAGACAAAGGTGTGTATAAGTTATGTTTGAATACATCTCATAACAAAAACCTTATATATTTAGGATACTGGAGATATTATAAATTTAATGAATAAAACGATTTTAGGGAGTTGGAGAATTAATATATAATAAAAGTACTTAAGAGATGATGTTAACTTTAAATTGGGTGTCTTCCTTTGATATGAACCAAAAGGTTTACACAAATTACCTTATGTCTAGGGAAATTCTTCTAGGATGAATAGAGGGATGTGAGAACTTAATTGGGATGATTCTGGTAGATCCAAGGGTCTTGAGAGGTGTGAGTAATGGGTTAGATGTGATGGTTTTTTATAAGGGGGAGGAGGGGCTCTTTAGGAAAATTTGAAAACATTATTTTATTATAAACATATGTTCTATTTAAAAAGGTCCAAATATCCTTAATGTTGAATATATGCTGAATCTAGTTTGAAAAGAAATCATCCAATAATAATTGGATAGGATTTGGATATTGTTTTCAATTTTTATAATCTTATTTATTTAAATCATTTATTAATGAGGTAAACACTGCAAATTTATTGTATCATAAATAATTTCATTTTTTCGATGTCTAAAAATTATAAATAAAATATCATGATGTAGGAAATATTTTCATTTTTCTAATAAATATTTATTGTCAAATAGATAACTTATATAACCACATGTAAATGTTTATTTACTAAAAGTTATATCTTTTTGTCATTTTTGTCTTTATATACATTAATTAATATAAATTGTCATTATCCCTCTTATGTAGCTCCATGGGGTCCCAAAATCGGCCAAAGGATTCCCATAGTTAGACAAGTATTATCCAATAGTATAATGACAAATTTTAGGGTAATTTTATGTTATTATAATATTATTTGTTACATTTATTTACCATATCTATCTTTTACCCATGGTAAATAAAATAGTTACAAAAGAAAATATTCATAATGTCTACACATTAAAGATATTTATTCACACAATTTGGACCTACTAATTCTATATATGGAATATATTTTTTTAAATTCCTAACATATTTGTAGTATAAATTAATTTAATATTAATTCCCATTGTCAAAACCAAAAGCCTTTTTAAGAAATAATATCGATCAAAAGATTGACATTTGTTTATGTTCAATTTAATAGTGAAATTAATTCCAATGAACAAAATTGGATTAAATGGTAAAAATATAATCCAATTATATTTTATACCCAATTAAAATAATATTCTATCTAAATAAATAAATTTGATTAAAATGATGTTTTGAATTAAAATGCAGTATTTTTCACTATTCATTAAATATGAACATTATTAGAAAATTATCAAAATTTCAACCAAAGTAAATTTTAATGCCCATATTTTAAAGAAGAAAATTAATTTTTTCAAGCAGAACATATAAAAGTTAAAATTATAGATTTAAAAATTATTCTCCATCAAAAGGTGACAAATCGACCTTTTAAAGAGTATTAGACTGTTTATACATAAAATTGGATTCGTTCACATTTTAAGCTTCTAAGTTGTACTGGATAAATGTAAAAAACATTCAATAAACATGTGTAATAATATTTTACTTAGATATGCTCATTCTCTCCAATACAACGTCTATGCGTTAAATATTATTTAAAATAATAACACTATATTATTATTATTTTAGTATATCTCAATATTGTGTGCATCGTATGATTCCAAAGAAATCTGTTTCTGTGCATTGGGTACACCATCAATCATAACATCACATTTAATGAAAAAATAATATTTAATTCCTAAATATTAATAAATATGAAAATTTATTACTGTTTATTTACCTGGTATGTTATATAATTCCTGTAATTATTAGTATTAACAGTATAAATGGACCTATATAAATTGGTGAATATTGTGTATGGACATTATATTATGGTAAAATCATACATTTGAACCATATATAAAGAGAATCCATGTGTTATATTGTTACATAATTCTATCCTAATTTATATTTTGTAAGTGAATAGTGAAAAAATTAATAAATACAATGTAGTGTTTCCATAAACATAGTTATTTATCTTATATGTGGTGAGGTTATATAGTTATTGAAATGTATTATAATAGATATGAGTAACTACAAAGATGAACTTTTTATAAGGGTTTATTATTTTAGTATCTTGTGATCTTTCTATAAAATATTTTAAACACATTATCTAATTTTTTTGATTGGTTTTTGTATCCTATTACAATAGGGGAAACATGGTTAGAATATGGTTTGGTGAACCATGTGGGTAAATCATGAAATTTTCCATGATTTTAAATTTATGGAATTAATCATTTTTCCTTACTCAAATTCATTCCCTATTAGCCTCTTACCATTACCATTTTGTGAAGCTATCTAAGAGGGACATCAAGTGTTCTTGTCTAATAATTCATCCCTATATAAAATTCCTTAGTCCATTGTTTTCCTGTATCACTAAATAGAACGAACACTTTTTATATTCATTAATTTTACTTTTCTAGATTTCATCTTGTGATATTCTTATTTGATGAAAACTGATAACCAAGGTGATCTAACATATGGTTTTAGATGATCTTGTTCTATGTATTGGTTATATAGTAATTATAATGGTCATTCTCATATATGGTTTGGCATTATTTTATGAAGGATACATGTTTTTGACACTTGAGGTTGGTATTATTTAACATTATATTTATTTGAGAAATCATGAAATGTATGGGTTTTATACATTCATTTTATATCATGTTATATATATAGGTTATTCCCTTTAATGGTTAGTAATAAATTTTAAATCTTTTTAACATTTGGTTGAAAAGGATTTTTTATGGTTTTCTAGTTCTTGATTTCTAAAACATGGTTTATAAACATGAAATTTTGTTAAAATTTTCATCTCCTTATAAATGTATTTGATGAAAATAATATTATTATGTCCAACGTTCATTTAAAATAGTATTATTCATGTTATCGAATGTGTATTTTCTATATAAATGTGTGTGGTTAGTCCAAACTAAAATATATTTTTGGATTATATGATTTTAAAGCAGTCGATAATGTAAAATGGGATCTCTAATTTTAGAAATGGTTTTCTAAAGATTGTTTCCATAGTATAGTATTCAAAAGGATTTTCTATAACATAGGTTTTTTAGTTTTTATTTACATTCCCTTTTGTAATATATAAATAATTATTTATTGGATATGAATGACACACACAGTTTTTGAGCACGTTTTATCAGAATAATGGAATCTCATTGCCCATGTGGAATGATGTTAATTATTTTTATATGTTTAATTGGAAATAAATATGTTTCTAAAGATGGTATTAGAGTTTAGGTGATGGATTATTTATTATAATTTATTATTTTAATATATGTTAATCATATGAATTTATTTTTTCCACAAATTGAATTTATTTATTTCATGGGAACCCTCGTAAAATAAGTGACAGATATATATTTTTTCTACACTATCATTTATTAATGCACTTATTAATGGCCCTTGGTGTTGGTCAATACTATTTATGTGGATAACAGTAATGGTTTTGGTGAGAGTAATTTATGGGTTTATTTCATTAGGAATGAAATAATTTCATGATTTTGGTACCAGTTATATATGTTCATAATCACATATTGTTAAGACATACTATGTTTTCCATGACTAATATTTTATCATTCTATAATATTTTCTTGGAGTTTTACACTACATAATTTTTTATAACATAATTTTAAGCTCTATATCTTGGCCTCATTTCCATTTTTTTGTTTACATAATTTCCTATTACTTGATGTTGTGGTTCAAATTGATTTCAAAACTAAATCGATAATTATTTGTATTACATTAGAAAATATTTCCTAAAATGGAATTTTAGAAACTCTTCAAAATGATATACAAAACATGTTTGATTTCATGAACATTGTTGTCAATGTATTGGGTTTTTATGTATTTTCTTTCTAACATGTGTTTTTTATTTTTATTTTTTGGGAATCGAAATATTTATTAATTTTTTTTAAAGGATAATATTGTTAGATTTTTTTATTATAATTTCTCGCATGAAAAACAGTTTTGTAATTACTATTTTCATAATATTTTATTAAATTTATTTTAAACGTAACTGCATAGGAAATTTGGTGAAATAACATGGGGAATGATTATGAAACCCCCTACATACACATATCATTGTTTTTATCAATATTATTTTTTAAAAAATTTGACTAGGTTATGATATCATGATATTTTAGGTTTTTATTGTTCCACTAATAAATGTTTTAGGTTCTTGATGTTACCTTGGGTCAAATATTTTTCAGTTTAAAGTTGATTATATTTTGGGTTATAATTAATATATTTATATATTAGGAATATTCATTGAGTTTTTTCACATTCCCTTATTCAATAAATTACTCATTTTTTATTCTTTATTTATGTCATATCTTGTTAGTTATGTTGATTATAAAGGTTATTCCATATTTCATTTATTTGAATATTTTTAATTTTCTTATTCTCATTCATTTAAGTTATAAAAAGGAAGAATATTCATAGATATTTATTAAATCATTTTAGTTAAATATTGAATATGAATATCACATACATATCTAAATACCATAATGGTTTTTTTTATTTGGTAACATGGACACATAAAAAAAATATTTCCAAAAATTTCTAAATCATCTCCCACACATTTCATTATATATATAGACATTTGTATCCACATAAAACATAAAAAATATATTCAAAAACTAGGAAAGGAATCCTAGGAATGGCTTATCTCATATTCTCAATATGGGTATAACAGAGGATATCAATGATAACTTAAACATAACATAATCATAAGGGTATGAGAAAATTGGCATAATATTTGAAAAACATGCCTTTTAAATCATAAAAAATAAGTTGAGTTATAGCATAATGATTATATCATAATAATATATGAATCATAATGGAATCAATGAAAATGATACATAATATCATAAATTTAGAATATGGCTTAATATTATCTTATACATATAATAATAGAAAATTATTTCGTTAGTTGTAAAGACTCACTTCTTTTAACTGCCTAAGTTACTAAAAATTAAAAATAGGTTAGATATCATAAAAGACATGAAAAAATGAAAATAGTTGATAATGTAAGACCCCAATAAATTATGATATAAATATTTTTAAATAATTCTATTCTTCAAATATTTTTTTTATTTGTAAAAATATATTCAGCTTTATATACATAAAAAATCGAGTTTAAATTAAACATGAAATATTATTTAAGTATTATTATGATAGTTACCAAAAATAAATTATAATGGAGTATATAAATAATGTTAAACAAATTCTAAATATATAGTTTAAACATGTATAAGAAATTAATTTTGTGTTGAACAATTATTTATAGAAGAAAAATCCCTTTTGAAAATAAATGAAAATCTGTCAATAACAAACTATTAATATGAAATAATATCTGTTTTATATTATTTAATTATAAAAATAAACTTCTAATAATTTAAATTAATTATATGTACTATATATTCAACCAAATGGTCAAAATTCCTCTTCTATACTCTCTAGACAATAATAAAGAATAAATCTAGTTTTATGCTAATTTTTTTTATTTTTCAAAAAATACGATTTTTCGAATTTTATGTACTTATAATAACATTAATTTTTTACATAGTTATAAAATTAATATTATTAAGAAAAAATAATATTTGAAATTAAAATTTCAAAACAAATCTTGTGGTGATTTGTTTGGGATTTATCTGAAAATATAAAATTTTTGATTAATATTGAAAACTACTAATTTTTTATTGAAATACTAATTTATTATTATTTTATTTATATAAGTATATTTTATTTTAAATTGTTTTTAATTTATTATTTTTGAAATTATTAATTTATTAATTCAATATAGTTCATTTTAATCAATTTAACATTGAAATTTTATATCAAAATATTTGTTATCTTTTGATTAGTTTTCGAATTAAAAACACAATTTTTCATCTCATAATTGGGATTATTATTAAATTATTTTTTACACATTTATGAATGGAATTTATAAAATTAAATTCCATGTTTTTAATATTAACAATTTGGGATTTCAATTAAGTGTTTCATAATTTTTTTATAGTAAGTATTATAGAAATTAGTTATAATTAATCACAATGATGAGGAAAAGAAAGTATAATGAGTGATAAAATAAATAAACATAAGGTAATATGACCAAGATAATAGTTTTTAAAAAGACAATATTATGGTAATAGTGTTTCCTTAAGCCTTTTATAATTGATAATTTATGATTAATTGGGTGTTTTTTCACGAATCAATCATTTGTGGAATTCACTCTTCCAAAATATTACAAGCGTGCCAATCAACCAACTTATAAAAAGATACCCACTCTACAACTCAATTTACCCCTTAAAAACAAAAATATTTGGAAAATATATTCCCAAAACACTTATAATGTTACCTTATATCATCCTACAATCCATATTTTGTAAATTATTTCAACCAAAGAAGGGCTTTGGTGAAAACGAAAAGTTATTCTCAAGGAAGAGGTAACATTCTCCAACGAGTGTTTTAAATTTTTTTCTTCCTTCACACATTCGATTATAATTCTAACACCATGATATAATAATCAAAGTATCTTAAATATAAATTTAATTTATTTTGTTTAGGTTCCAACCTACAACCACACACACTTCAACCAATTGGGTAAAATAATCATCATGCATGTGTATGGAAGACTAAAACCTTACAAAACGATGTCAATTGTTTTTAATTACCACATCTCATGGATGGGTATGATGATGGATGTCAATTTTATTAATTATATTTATAAAATTAATAAACATTTTATAAATTATATAATATATATTTTTTTATTCAAATCTTCAAGGAATACGATAACATCGCACTTGTGTACGCTAGCTACCGCCTCATGAAAAGATGTGATTTGTTTTTAACTAATTCATTATGTTGAAGGTAATAAGTGTATATATAAGAAACATATTTGTTTTAAATGACATATTTATGAAAAATTTTACATATTTACCATTCTATAAATATAATATATCATTTTATTTCTAACCATTTCACTCACTTGTCAAGTGATAACGTCATTCGTGGATATATGGACTGTTGTCTCCATGATTGAATATAATTATTTTTCTCATATCTATATCATAATATTAATAAAAAAATTATATTGTAATAAATACTATTGTATTTAGGATATAATTCTCATTATGTAAAAATAAAATATGACTTATCTTATTTCAATAATGATAATTGAAAAATGGAAATGTTACTCATCAGTATGTGCGGTCTACAGTCTCTATGATCATAACATTGGTTCACTTTTCCGAGCCATAATTTATGATATTCATTTAAAATATAATTGAATAATAATGATAATTATTATATGATAATTATTCCAGAGAATTTTAAATAATGATTTCATTGACCAAAGTGAACCAACCAATATCATTTTTCACACATAAGTGAGATATGGTAAAAACATATGACCTAAACCTAATTAATTAAGTGATTATATATATCATATTAATAATTAAAATGAATGAAATAATAAACATTTAAAATTCTCTCATGTGTTTATATAAATACCATAACTCTAGTAGTCATGATGATAATGAAAAAGCAGGATTAACTGAACTCGAGGTAAGGGTTTTATCGGCTCACATATATTTATATGATATATATGTTATTTTCACCATTTATTTTTTTGTTTGGTTTATATAGTGACCTTCAAAATATTCTGTGATCCTTATCCATAAAATTATTATTATTTGAAATATCATTTTAGGGTCTATCTTTCCCAGTGTTTATGGTTTCTATGTTTGCAAAATTGTATGTAATTTTTTGTCTCAATTTTCTTTCATTAAGGCATGTGTTTTGTTGTAAACTTATAATATTATGGGACAATTAATTAAGTCCCAATCTAAATTTTATATCATAAATTTCATTTTTTTATTTGTATTATATTTTTATGATTCTATTATTCTTTTATGGGGATTATTATTTAATGTTGCAAATGTGGAAAGAGTATTTTGTAGCAATCTCATCATTTATTATATTTATTTGTGATTATGTCTTCGATGATAAAAACTTATAAAACTCATTAATTTTATTTATATTTTTTATTAATGATATTTTTATTTAATAGAACCTTTTTACAGTCTTTGGTACTTTAATTAATGGAGAAATTATTTTTTATGAAAATATGACATTATTTCTTACTTAGTTTGGAAAACTATTTTATTTCAAAACCATGTTTTCAAAAAATGTTTCCATGTTTTTTATATTATTATATTATTATTTTTAAAATATATTTTTAACCACTATTAGTTTGAATTTTTTCCAATGGAATATTCTTGTACCATTCCAATCATGGAATTTTCTATCCTTTTTACCATGAAAAATGAATGTTATTTATTGTATGTATAGAATTACCCACAAACATGACCATAATCTCATTGAAGATTAGTTTTCATTTTTAAAATATTATTTTTATTATAAATTTTTTCTTAATATTATAAAAAAATATTTATTTTTAAAATATATTAAAAAATTGATCGTCAACATGTTTAATGTTTTTAAAAAAAGTGTTTGAAAAAAAAATATTTTTTCCTCAACAATGTTTTTAATGACATTTTAATAGTATTTAGATTAATCATTGTAAACCAAATATTTTTAACCTCTTATAATTGGATAATGTTTTTAATTATTACATCTTATTTATTTCTCTATATATATTAGTATTGTTTTAAATGTATTTTTATATATTTAGTTTCTCTTCCATGAAATATTCGTTTTTTAATGATATAGTAATACAACCCATTTATTTTCAATGGGTTAACCATGTTTCAAATAAAACATTTTGGAACCCATTATTCTATAATAGTTAATAGTTCTTTAAATAGATTTAAATTATAACCATTCATTTTTCCATTGGTAATATAGGTTATGAGAGGAACCATGATTATTTGTATGAGTTTTCTGGTGAAATGAATGCTCATTTTACATTATTCATGTTGTGTTTAATTGAACATACATATACGATTGGGAGTCCTAGAAGGACTTGGGTGATCATGTTTGAGTATATATTATTGGATGACCCAGAAATCATTAGGTGAGTCTGTTACATCATATATGATGGTGCGATATAGATAGAAATGTGTCAACATGTTATTTTTTATACTATGGGTGTGCCAAGATAACAGTCAAATGCATTGGTAATGATATTTTTTCAATTGAGAATATTATAGAATTTTAAACATATATTTATTCTATTTTTTTGTTTTTGAGGGGTTTTTAGTGAAATATTATAATGATGGCCTAATATTCTAATATTTTTATCTATTATTTCTATGGGATTTATAATATCTCTTATGATCATGACTGATATCACATGTCTCATGATAGTTGTATTTGATAACTATTTCCCTTGTAATTGTATTCATATTAGATTATCTAGGTAATGATGGGTATGAGTATTATTATTATTTTCTATTTCACTTAGATTATTTCATCATATAATTTTTAAATTCTTATGCTCATTGATGAAATTCAATTGTTAATGCCTATGTTTACCCTTACTAAGCATTTGAGATCACCCTTATTATGTTTTCTTTTACCCATTTTATAATAAATGAGGTTGAATTAAATATGTCTATAATATATTTCATATTGTTGATGATAATTAAATAATGTGAAATAGGTAAATATCAGTTATGTGGGATAAATGCTCATTGGATGACATATGTATTTTTTATATTGGAGTTTTTATGACTTTTATAAATCTTACGTTATAAATTGTTCTTGAGATTATAAGTGATCTGATTTTTCATTTTGATGCTGTATGGTATGGATGTAAACAATTAAACCCAATTATTTCCATCAATATAGAAAATCTAGTATTTAGGAATTCAGTATTTTATCTAGGAATATAGTTTCTCATCATCCGTAGAAAAAATTAGATGTAGGTTTAGATAACATTGATTATAATGAATTTTGATCATGTTATTTATCTTAATAATTATAGATACCATCATAGGCTTATTATATTATGGTTGATCAAGAGTGAAATGCCTTTTACAGCACATTTTAGGTTTTTAGTAGTAAAATATTTTGAGGTTATTAATGACATTTTTTTGAAATGATTTATTGGTTTGGGGTATTTGTAAACCCTTTAGTAATCATTTAGTGTTATTTAGGGAGAAATTATTTATTCATTTCTAAAAAAGGAAAAACACAAAGGTAGGGTTACAACCCATCACATCTGGTAAGGTTATGGGGCTTGAACCCTTGACTGAAGGATGATAGGGGTTTAGTTCCTACTATTGGCCTATAATATGTCCTTCATAGAATGAATTTTTTATAGCTAATGATTATTATTACATTATAAATATAAAATATTTTATTTAAGGAATAATTTTTCATTTATATTAAATGAATATGTGATCAAATCCCTCTAATATTTGTGTTTCAACATTTTCATCAAATGATTGAATAATATCAAGGATAGTTATTTAGGGATGTTTTAGTTTTAAATTTTTCACTACAATAGAGGTTTGATGATTGATGTATCATATAAAGGTATAATCATTATATGAATTTTTAAACTATGTTGTAATGATTTAGATTTTAGTTAATGTCTTATGTCTTGTGGAATAGAAAGAAAATCTCGTTTAAGGATATGTGGTCTTTGAACATTTATTTTTGTACTTCAAACACTAAAAATTCATCCTCAAAAAACATTTTTTGGATAAAAAAATGATATTGTGGTGGAAATTTATTAAATGATTATATTATAATAATCAATTATGTGTATATCCATGTTAATTAGGAAAAATTGTAATATAATTCCTTATATTTGGGAAGAAAATCTTGAGACTTAAAATTTATCCTAGTACCTTAAATTTTCATGAAATTATTGTATTTTAAATATTCGTAGGTTTATTATTTTTAGGGCCTTAAATATATATTTATCATCCACATGTTCATGATCAATAACCATAATCCCCCTATATAATTATTTATTGTTTTCCTCTATGTACTTATCATTACATGCCACAAACAGTCACTGACATTGAAACTTAGTTACATTTTAATTGAGATGACCCTCAAACTCCCCTATCAGTTTAATTAAACTGATTAATTATTATACCATTTTGTGATTTCAGAAAAAAAGTACTTTCAAATTTTGTCCCATTGATTAGTAATATATAGTTCAAATTTTAAGGAATCAAGTTATTAAGGGGATGAATATATAACCCCCTGTATTATAAAAACAATAAAATTATGTTTCATAGCATAATCAAAATTCAACCCTGAAAGCATATGAGAATGTATTTTCTTGATACATTATGATATAATTAATTAAAATAAATTTACTATTTTCTATATTTTACATTATACATAAAACTTATTTATCATGAGTTACAGACAATATTGAGTTTATATCATACATTAAATATTATTAAAATATTTATATAATTATCATCACTTATCCATTTAAATGATGGTTATGAAAATATATTAAATAAATTATCAAAATAAGGTTTATATATCTATATAAAATTATATCATTGGTGAAAAATTAATTATAAATGAAAAAAGTCATTTCGAACGTAAAAGGAAATCATTATCTCAAAAGATCTTTTTATGAGAACAACGGTGTTTTATATTAAAAAATTAACCAAACCTATTTTGGTTGAGGATTTTAATGGAATTCCTATACTATATATACATCCAAAATTTTATCATTCATTGAATATGTTTTCTAGATAAGAAATAACATTAAATACAATATTATTCTTAAAATTGTATTTGTCTATGACGTAGTTTTTCACAATTTTATGACCACATAGTAAATTTAATGCTGGAATATTACAAAATATTAATTTAAAATTATCAAATTCAATTTTGAAATCAGAAAATTATAATTATATTATGGTGAATTTTATATATATTTCAAACAGGTTTCAATTTATTGATGAATACTGAAAAATTATAGATTTTAATTGAAAATTTTCATTCTTTTTTGTGTTTTTGTAATTTTAATTAAATTTTAATTTTTCATTTATAATTACTTAAATTATAACTCTATTACTGAAATTTTGGTTATTAGAATCAATTTTACATTATAATGAATGACATATGGACAGTACACCTAAAAAATTTAAATATTTTCATCATTTTTCTATTTAAAAACATGATTTCTCATCACGTATAGAGTATTATATTTATATTATTTTATTACACTTTTGTGAATATATTTTTTTAAAATATGATGAAATATTTTTAATCAAACAAGTTTATAAATTCTAATAATTCCATATTAATTTTTTACTATAATGATTTGTGAAAACTGTTAAAATTATTAAAAATAGTTGAGTTGAAAATGAGTATTCAAAGGGATTAAAGATTAATATTAAGTGACATTGATGTAGAATCTTTTCCAAAAATATTATAAACTTTTTAGGCCATATTACGTCAATGGTTGATAATAGAGCTTTATAGGGGCCTATTGACAAGAAAATAACAAACATTGAATTTACTCATTCCAAAACATACAACTGGTCCACTCTCCCCAGTTATAAACGACCAACCACTCCCCTCCTCTCCCTACAATTTAAAAACAAATATCATCTGCAAATACATAAGAAAATAACTTCTAAAAATACCACCTATCATCATAGATTCTATTTTTTTGGAACAAATATTTATAAGGATGGCCAATGGTAATAACCAAAAGGTGTTACCCAAATAAGAGCTAACATTCACCAACAAGCATTTATATTTAATTTATTCCTAAAACATCTTTAATTAATCATTTAACATTATGATATAATAACTCCAGTATTATAGATATATGGATATGTTTTTTTTGGTGAGGTTATAGCCTAAAACAACACACATTTCCATCAAATGTGTTATGAAATTATCATTTATGAGTCCAATAAACTACATCCTTGTAAAGCGATGTAAATTATATTTCAAATACAACAACTTATAATTGGGTATATCGATGGATATATATTTATGACATAAATATTCAAATTTATTCATTATATTATATTTTACCTTTTTATATTCCAATATATAAGAAATAGAATAACATCACCCACGTGTACGACAGACAATATTCGCATTTAGCAATGTGACATTTTTTCACTAACATATTTCATGGAAGGTAATAAAGATGAGGATAATAAATATATGTGAAATAAATGAAATAATTATTATATTACTTACTTAATTTTTTAATCTATAAATCTAATATATAATTTCATTTCTTACCTCTTCATTCACTAGAAAATTAATAGCATCATTTGTGGTTATGTGGAACACCTCCTACTTGAACCGATGCTATTTCTTTTTCCTCACCACGTCACAATAATGGTATATATAATAATATATAATTAAATAATATTTTAATTATGAAATAATTTCAATTTTTGAATTTTAATTTATTATTTACCTTCTTTCCATTAAGTTAATTTGAAAATGTAAACACTACTCATGCATAAGTACAACATTCCATCTCTATGATAATAATATAATGTATTTTTACATAAAAATAATTAATTATTAGATTTAAAATTATAATTTATGTTTAAATATAAAAATTATTTCATTGTTATTTTTTATATATATATTAAAATAAAAACACTACTCATGCATACATACAACCTTCCATCTCCATGATCGTAATATAATGTATTTTTCATAAAAATAATTAATTATTATTTTTAAAGTTATAATTTATGTTTAAATATAAAAATTATTTCATTTTTATTATTTTATATATTTTTTAAAATTTTCCACTTAGCCCATTCTCAACAAAAGAAAGTAATATTTTCCAAATAAGCTACGTATAGTCAAAATATTTGAAATAAATATAATTGATTATTTAATTATATATAACATGAAAAAAACCAGAAAATATGTAATAACATACCTGAAATGGATATCAAGAATGAATATAATTAACATTATATTATTATTCCTAATTATAAATAACATACATCAAGAATTGAAATTATGGTAATAGTTTTCACATCTCTCCTTTATTTCTCACAAATATATGGAATTTTCAAACCTAATATGTTTTGTGTGGTGAATATACATAAAATGAAAATATATTATGATTCATATAATATATTATGATTCATATAATTAAACAAATTTTCTTTTACGTAACCTTTTTACAATATCACTTTTATGGTTTTTTATATTCAATTTTAATATAGATGTTAGCGGTGTTTTGTCTTAATTTTCTGTCCTTGAGATGTATGTTATGTTATACGCATATATAATTTTTAGATGTCTATATACTATATCATAAACAATCCATATGATGAATCTATTTATTTTCTAGTAATTATATGTTTCTTTTAGTTCTATTCTTTCATATGGATTACAATTAAATGTTAAAAAAGTGGAAAGTGTGTTGTTACAATCTATTCATTTATCAGGATTGTGTATGATTAAGTAATTAATGTTGACGTCCTATTCATATTTTAAATTTTATATGCTCAGTTTATTCATTATATTTTAATATAACATTGTCATTTTACAATGTTTTTTCTTAAATATATTGAGAATGTGTTATTTTTAATCCAACTTTGTTTATAAGTTCAGATGAAAATCTATTTTTTTGAAAACTAGGTTTCCTAAAAAAAATAAAAAATGTATTATTACCAAAATATGTTTTTTGAAATAAAATTTTACCTTTTTAATTTTTTTTTCAAATAAATCATCTTGTCTCTTTCCGAACAAAGATATTTTCAAACCGTTTTACCATCCGAGGGAAATATGCAGTAAGACATCTATATAATTATCTTAAAACATGATTATCCTTTATTTGAATCTTCATATTCATGTTTACATGTTTTCTTAAATAATTTGTTTTAACATTTTGGAATTTATTCTAGTATAATAAATAATTTTAAATTTTTTTTCTATTTGATTTTTTATTTTTGAATAGTCAGTTTCAAAATGAAAAGGATATTTTCCTCCAGAATTTTTTAATGATATTTTAAAAGTATTATATTCTTCAATATCAATATTCCATTATATAAGATATTCTATAATTATGATATATTTTAATTATACTACCTTCATTTTTTTTCTAAATGGATTAATATTATTTTAAATAGACTATTCTGGAACTCTTTTTTTCACGGGTCAATCATGTTTCAATGATATTATTATGTAACTTGCTTCATTTCCATTGGATTACCATGATTCAAATAAATTGTTATAAACCCCATTATTTTACATGATTGAATAATTTTTTTCATATATATTTACCTGAAACCATATTCTTTTCCATGGTATAATAATTTAATGAGATAAATAGTGATTGTTCTTATGAATTTAATGATTAAATTCTAGGTCATTTTATATTGTTCATATTGATATTAAAAAATTACTTAAATAATTTGGAATACCAAATATCATCGAGTGATATCGTTATAGAATATATGTTGGGGAGGACTAGATAACACTTGTTGATCCCACTATAGCTAATATGAAGGGTTTGTTAGGATTACCCTGGGTGAGAACATTATATATTATATGATGAGTGCAACTACATTGTGCTGTAACACATTGTGTAATGTTTATGTTACCTGGATAAATATATTGGAAGTCGTCCATATGGTTATTCCAATTTTAAGTGTCTTCTAAGGGGACTGTATAATTTATTTGAAGATAATGTCCCAAGATAAACATATATGTTTTATATATTCTTTCCATGGGTTTATAATGGTTATTATGATCTATATTGATATCACATGGCTCATTATTATTAATTCTAGTGACTTTTGTCTTTTACATGATGTTATATTTTTTGATCATGATATTAATGGTTATGTATCATTTTATGATTCACTCAGAACACTTATTATGACTTAACACCCTTTTGTACATCTTATAAACATTGATAACAATTACTGGATAATGCTCATATTTACCCTTACTATAAAATTTTGGATACCCTTATTATGGATCCATTTACTTATGTTATAATTAATGAGGATACTTAAATTATTTATGATATTTTTTTTTAAATTTGGATTAGGAAAATTAATTAATATGAAATAATAAATATTGGGTAAAGTTGGATAAATTACCATTTTATTAAACTGGTTTTGTTTATATAGGTGTTTTATCGAATTATTAAAAACTATAATCCTAAAAGTTCTTTAAGAATATTAGTGATACTATTAGTCATTTTGACATATAATGGTTTAGACGGTAAAAATGGGTCATAATTATCTACGTAATATCAAAAAATTTAATTTTTATGATTTCATCACTAGATTAGGGAGTTCTGTTTCAAGGATGTTATAAAGAAAAACAATCATATTGGATTGTGTTTACTCTTCAAACCATCCTGGAAATCATGGTTTCCTCCTATTACGATCATAGTGGATATAGTTCACTCCCCAAACCGTCATTTTAGATTATGATCCATCCTAATAATATCATAGTGGATAGATTCTCTTAATAAAGTGGGTTCAATAACTATTCCCACAATGTTTATCTTATGAGATATTCATCCTTATCCAATGAATTTTTGGGTTATATAATTCATAACCCACCCATCATATAATGAAATTCATACATGTGTACGGCATATGATCATATAATATTCATCATATCAATACCCATATAAATAAATGATGTTCTTAAATACATCATCATAGATTAACCCAAAGAAAATTAATATGTATCATATACATTTCATCATAAAAGAACATGTGTAAAAGTAATGGATTTCATATAAATCATTAAATAATATAAATAAAATATCCATATAATGTATAAGAATGGTATCATTGTTGAATATCACCATTAAATATTAATAAACATTAAATTATTTAATAATATATAAAAAATATTTTAAAGGATCACTAAAAACGTTTCTGGGGAAAATACACTTATCACATTGAAATCACGTCTTTAAAATGAAAAAGATCACAAAATATTACTGAAAAATATTAATTTAAAATAAATATTGAAAAAATATATTTAAAACTTCATTTCATTAAGGGTTCTAATTTTTGAGAATTATTTTCATGTTATTTAAATTAAAATATTTACGCCTTTCAAATTTTCATCCAAAATACACAAATTACATTATTCAGAATAAAAGAAAATTTCATTCAATAAATTTAGTAAAAATGATAATATGGAAAAATTATCATTAATAAATACCTTTAGAATAGTAAATATATGCATGAAAATATTTATATATGACATGGAAATAAAAAATATTGGATTTGTGAATGAAGCGAAAAATAATGTCAATTTTTTTTAAAAAAAACATCATTCCGCATTTTGTCTACTTAAAGAATGTAAAATGATATACAATATTTTATTATCAATAAATAACCATATAAGAAGAAAAATCATGATATTAATGACATACATACTATAATATTTTATCAACATAGAATAATCAAAATCATTCCCCAGGAAATGGTGATATTGTAACATAAAATCTATACCACTTATGTGATGTTTAAACGATATTACACATTACCTAATGTACCATGTTTTGGTATTTAAATAAAAATATCATAAATAACAATTATTTAAGATATTAATGGCTATTACATATACCATATAATGATAACATTAGGTGAATATGTCGTGCGTCTCATATTAGAGAATGTTAGACTAAAATCACTAACCTATTATCAAACGTCCATAGTATGTGTTCAAGAAATGTAAATATTAATTATATTTTTTTAAAACAATTAGAGAAACATAAAATATAAATATATATAACACCATATATTACTAATTTATGAACTTTTTTCATTTTTTATTAATAATTATTTATTAAAATAACTATTCTGGGTAATATCTACTATGGATTTGATTTATATTTTGGTTTTGAGTAATTTGTTCTAAATTTATAATGTTTATATCATATAAAGAATTTTAATATTGATATACATGTAATATAAATCCATTACATAAATATTTATTACAATAAATACAACTTAGGGAATGAAAAATGAATAACACCTTTCATATAGATGGTATGACATACACACTAATTAATGATGTTTTCATTTTCTTATGGGTTGAACAAAAAAGGTAAAGGATAATTAAAATTTCTAGAATAATTAATATATATTTTATTTATTATATATTATTTAAATCTATCATCCATAAAATCCATGAAAAATGGTAATGAAAATGAATCACTTCAGTTTGTGGAGATGATAATCCACACATATTCTTGAGAAACATTGTCATTTTACTATAGATTGTGAGGTAAGAATATAGATAATTTATAATTAATTAAAAAATATAATTATTTCATGTGTATGATATATAATAATTAAATCTATAATAATAACTTTCCAGTAAAAATGCTGGTTGAAAGTTACTATGTTCACAATGTGGTGAGAGTAAGTCATACGTACGCACGAGCGATACCTTCACTTCCCATTTCCTAAGAAAGAGGGTATATAATATTGATTAAATAATAAAAACAAAACAAATTTTATTTATGATATATAATTTATTGTTTTATGATAAATAACATATAACTATAGGAGGTAACGAATAAGTACAAAAAGTTATCACGTTAAGGCAATTCATACTTCATTGAAAAAACTATTTTAGAAATCCTCTTAAGGATCATTGGGTTGCAATGTTGGGAAGAACAAAAACATTTAAATAAGGATATGTATTTTTAGGATTGTATTTTGTATGGTTTGTTTGATATTGAACGATAAAAAAGGTGTGAATATGTTAATGTCATGGTTCTCTTTTATAATATCAACGTGGGGAACATTTAAAATTTCAAAAAGCATAAATTATAATGAAGTCATTCTTAAGAAAAATTCTTCCAAGTAGAAACTTGTCATATTATAATATATTATTATGTTTAAATACAGTAAACCAATATTATTTAGAGTTTATTAGGTGTTGTTTTAAATCATATTATTTGGTAAACCCATTAGATAATTATTTTTAAATTAACTACACTAACATTCTTTCATTCTTAAAATTTTATATTTTCACATATAACGTAAAAATTAAATAATAAAAGAAAAAATAGAAATGAAATTTTGACCATATATTATCATAATATTCATCTTACATAATTTTCATATCATTGTAATAATTTAATAATATATTATTCGTAGAAAATATTATTAATGTTAATTTCAAAACTATTTATTTAATTTGAAAAAAAATATATAGAAAATATTGAATTTGAATTAAATACTTTAACAGAACACTAATATGTCATATAAGTCTATAAAATTAATGTAACACTATAACCCACCAAAATAATAATATTTATATTATTTTTAAATTCATATTATTATTTTAAAATAATTGAAAAAATAATGTAATAGAATGGCTAATAAAATTAATAAAATTATTTAATAACTAAAAACTAGGGTGAAGTCTCTAAAAATAAAATAAATTGTTTATTATAAAATTATACTTTATTATATATTAAAAACTTTTTTTCTATGTGAACACATAATATATATTTAAAACTAGGACTCTGAGCCTTTGAATCTTTTTTTTGAATATTATATTAGTCTTTTTCATGGAAAATTTTCCATGAAGTAAATAAATTTCATTTTTAATGTGATATGATTGTTATTATTAACATCTATTAAAAATTTAGATAAAACATTCAATCTGTATCAACTATATTAACTTAGATTACTCGATTTACCATTTTCGGTGGGGAAATTGTTTACCACATTTACCATTAAAACCGAAAAATGTGACTATTTATGAAATTGGAACTTCTTGATTACAACTATTATATCATTTTTATAATATTAAACACCATAATGTGTTTGCAATTATTTTTAAAAATAATTGCGTTATATGTGAAGAAAAATAATTGTTATAAAAATATAATCATATCCGCAAAAGTGGGTTTATTCTTATCTCATTCAAAATGTATTATAGAAAATTATTTAAAATAATATATTTTATATTTTATATTTTATTTATTTTACAATCATTTAAAAATATTGACGAGTTCCGATTTTTAGGATAAAAACTCATTGCGCAAGAACAAGTAGTTTTTCAGAAAACATATTTTTTATGTATATAAAAAGTTTTTTTAAAATGTTCTACCATAAAATAAATTCCAAGGAAGTAAATTGGGTTTTTTATAATATAATGGAAATAAATATATTTTGAAAAAAAATAAATCCAAATTAAAATTTCTATATTATTGAATAAAAATATAGTTTCCAACAAAAATTTGTATTTTCATTATTCATTTGAAAATCATCAATTTTAGGAAAAATCCCACATATTTAGCAATATATAATAAAAATATAATGAATTAAAAAATGATGATAATTTTAAGATGAAAATTTTTTAATGTTGTAAATAATATATATATAATATTTACTTAGAGAAATCATTAAATATGATTTATTGAAGGAAATCTAATTTTTACTCTAATATAACATTTCTAAAAATTGAATGGTTATTTCTTAAGAATTAATCCATAGATTTATATTATATAGGATCCCTATATATACATATATCTCATAATTTGTTTATTACTATTCAAACAATCTATTTCAATGGCTATGTTGTTGTAATATTCTATTATATTAAAAAGAAAACATTTTGTGAGACGGTGTGCAAGATACGAAACTCCAAAATTAAATGAAAAAAGAATTATTATTATTTAAATGTGATCACTATAACATAACCATTAAAATGGAGAGAATTGTTAGTATTAATGTAATAATGAAATTTATGTAATTTTCATACTCATTTCTAATGCATTAATAAATTCATTGTATATATGTATAATATTTTAACTAAAGTTGATTTATTTATTAAAAAAATATTTTATTCCAATATGCTTTTTATTGTTTCAAATGTACCAATAAAACAAATCATTTCAGTATATTTTTGAAAATATATTTTATAGAATTAAATTAATTTTTTAAATCATCATATCAATATTCTTTTATAGTGTGATTTGATTAATTTTAGGTAATGTTTGTTTATTCAATGAATATTCAAAAAAAAACTATTTTTAATGAAAAATGTATTTTATAATATAATATTAAATAGTGAAATTATATATTTTACTAGTTTAGAAATTAATATGGTAACATTTCATTTATTTTGAATAATTTTTTTTATTTCAAATAGGATTTATACTTGTAAATAGTATAAAATCATTTTAAATTTAAAAGGGGATTTTGTTTTAAAAACTGGACTTTTTTTATTTATAAATTTTTATTAAATTTTGAAAATTCAATGTTTTTAATATTTAAAAATAGTTTAATAATTTCAAATCCCTTGGTTAAAATATATTGAATAGATCACCTTTAGTTTTTGTTTTTATGAATAGTATATGTATTAAAATTAATTCTCATGGTAATGGGTTAATTGTGAAATTTTTGTTTAAAATAAAATAATAAGAACTATACAATAACCCCAACACTTGACCAAATTTTATTATATGAATTTAATTAAAACCTCAACATCTTATTATCAAAAATATTTTTTTTATTAATACATTTACCTAAAAATGTCTTATATATTATTCAAACAATATAGTCTCTAAATGAAACATTCTTAGTCTTAAAAATATCATGTCTCCACAAGGAGAAAAAATTTATTTTGAACTAATATAAGTTTCCATTTTTAACGTAATTAACTTAGTTCCATGATGGAAATTTATTTCTGAATTTTGGGGCCACATGAATAATATTATGGCCATTTTAGTATTTAATATAATGAAAAGTGAAACATGTCACACTATGATGTTAATGAGTACAATATTTTTAAAATAGGATTTTAAAACATTAAAAGATAAAAACAATTAGTTGAGTAATAATATAAAAAATTAAATTGTTAAATATAAATAATAAGGGTGTATTAAAGTATTTTTTTCTCAATGTTATATTACCGTCTAGATTTTATCAAAATCCCAATTTTGGAATAGTTTCAAAATTGACAATAATGATATTTTATGAAAATAATATTTCATAAAATTTATTAAAAATATTCAAAAAATTTAAAAAATACCGAGTGATTATTAAAATGTATAAAATTTTATAAATTTTGTATTTATATACAATTGAAATTATATAATGAAAAATTAATAACATTTATTTTTAAAACTTTTGTTAACATAGTTAACAATAAACATTATTAAATATGGTTTAACATAAATGATAAGGATTATAATAATTCTAAAACATGTTTCAAATATTTTTTTTTTGATAAAATAATAATATTAAGATATAAAATATTTGAATCATTGTCTAATAGATTATATTTTTATTTAAAATTAATTTATTACAATTTAATCAATTAAAAAATTTAAAAAAATTTCCTCAACCCAATTATAAAAGGTAACCTCCTCCTCTCTTCATTTAATCACATTGAGCCTCATATATTGACCCTCCCCTTCAAAATTCTCTCCTAAAAAATTTTATCCACATTATAGAGGTTATTGGATTTTCAAAAAACCTTCCTTAGGGCATATTAAATAAGATCCAAAGGATACGTTTGAAAGATGTAATCACTCTTTCTAATCACATCCATTTTATACTATTCATTACTTCAATTAAATATATTATTTTTATAATAAATTAATCAATTAATTATCCCAAATATTATTAAATGTTATTATTATTATGAATAAACATTATACACCATCTTTAACATCAAAGAAAGAGTTATAGTATCACTCTTCCTTACGTAAGACTTACCGTATCCACGAAACAAAAAAATTCATATTCCATCAATAGATTATATTGATGGGTATTTGGATATTATTGGTGATTATATTCAATTTTTATAATATAAATATACCAATTTAATGATAATAATTTTTTTTACCTTTTCATAATCTAATCTTTTGAGAAAGTATTATATTATTTATGTTTACGTGAAGACATTCATCTCTACGTTGTAATGTAATTTTTTTCAGTTATATTTTACATGGATGGAAACCAAGAAATTTTTATATTAACATATATGATATATATACCATAATAATTATATGAAGGTGTATTAACACTTATCACTATTTCATTTAATTATATTATAAATCTAAACATTGTTCATGCATATGTGTGACATACCTTCTCTATAAACGTGTAATAAATTTTTCTATATATACTTTTTATGAATAAATATAAATATTTATATAATTAACATATATTATGTATAAACCATGATTAACATTATTGAATCTATGGGACCATTATCAAGGTATAAAGAATATTTCCCCAAAATGAAATCATGCCTGGAAAACGAAGCAACAATCACCAAAAACATTGACTTTAATAACAAATTATTACTAAACAGGTGATACAATTTTATTAATAATTAATAAATGTTATTATAACTATATGGTTATGTAATAAATTTATATCAAACAAATATTAATTATTCATGACGTTTTAACAAGAACAATAATTATTGTTACTTGAGGTAAGGGGATTTTTATATAAATTTCCATTCATTATCGTAAACTATGATTTCATTGATTATTTCCCTGTATGTCTTTGTGTGAAATTAATTTTCATTATATAATGTTTTATTTTTCCCTCTCTATGTTGATTTATATAAAATTCACATAATAAATTATTTTTATTAAGTCTAACTTCGATGATATGATGTTTGTAAGGTATTTTTTCTCTCATTTATTTATCTGGGATACATGCATTATACAATACTTGTTTATTTTTTATAATGTATATACTTATTATTATTTATTTTATGAGTATTATCTTAATGAATATGTAATTTCCATATACATATATTTTTCCACTTAAATTTGTTATATGACTCAACTGATTACAAACTCATATGGGTTAATTTCAAAAACCCATTTTATTTTGGAGTGTTTTTATGTAATTATCTAATTTGGAATATTTCTCTTCCATGTCCATGTTCTCTCAAAATATTCTGAGAAATATTTGAAATATT
This sequence comes from Viscum album, assembly GCA_963277665.1. Taxonomy (NCBI): domain Eukaryota; kingdom Viridiplantae; phylum Streptophyta; class Magnoliopsida; order Santalales; family Viscaceae; genus Viscum; species Viscum album. The sequence goes on from OY728136.1 coordinate 1,885,574,271, forward strand.
CTAATGAAATAAATTATTTTTTACCCATGTGTGAATTTTAACTAATCATTTTGGAAAGAATATTTTGTTCTTTTTTCCTAATGAGGTACTTATTAACCCTTTCAGTAAAAATGTGAAATGATTTTTTGTTTAAAATTATATAACATAAAGATATTTTTCTTATTTCATGATTTTTTAATATATTGAATATTATATTTTAATATTAAAAAGTTCATTTAAATGAAATTTGTTTCCTTTTTATATGTATGATTCATTAAAAAGAAATTAATTTCATAAAAGACTAAAATTTTAATTCTCATAAATTATTTCATGTGATCATTCAAATATATTTCCATCGTAGATAATATTTTTTGATGTAAATTATGATATAATGTGGTTATCATTCAGGTATAATATACTCATTATTTCAATAGTTGATTTGTATTGTTGATGGAATGATGTTTTTGAAGACCATTTCATTTTCATGGGTTTTGTTGTGATGAAATGTATATAAAACCCATTTTTTCACAGGTTACGATCTGTTGAATGATTTAAATTCATGTAGAACACATATATATAGTTTTCATTATGTGACTTGTGGGACCTATATCTCTCTTCAATTCATTGGGTAGTGATTTATATCTCATTATATTGGAAGTACTAGAGTGATTAGTGAACAGAGTTCAATAATACACAGCTAGAATATGAAATAAAATCGGTTTATTATTACAAAGATGGAAAAAAGAATGAACCTATTTCAATAATGCAGTTTTTCCACTATAATGGCCTTATAAGTGAACATTTAAAAATTATTAAATAATTTTCTTTTCTTATTTTTTTCTCATAATTCCATGTCTTATGTTATCTCTATTTTCTCATGTTCTATGATCATTTTATGTATTTATTTTTATGAAAATCCTTGTCTTATTTCATGAATCAATATTTTTATCATTTATATATATTGTATAATTTTAAAATTTTATGTTCATGATCACTTACCCTTATACTCAACATATGCTTTCATATGATCATAGTTTGATATCACATATGTTTAAACTTATTGATCATGTGAGCTCACACTTTTCTTCGGTTTCTATTTCCCAATTTCTATGAAACGATGATAAAGGAGGTTTTTCTATAAGTATTTTACAAGGATGATAATGATGAAATATTATGATATAAGAAGATATGGCTATAATAATTGATAATGTTGATATTTCTAAAGTAGTTTCATATAAAAACATGTTGTTTATAGTTTTTCCAAGTTTTCTAAAACTATAATGTTATTGGGTACATATGTGATCCAAGATATTAATTTTATATAGTGGGTTATTTTTTCAAAAATGGGACCCATTTATAAATATTATATTTTTAGTAGTTGGTCTGATTTTGTAAATTTTGGTATGTTACAATTTATTTAAGATCAATAAGTATATAAATTTTTATGTTAGGATGTTTACATGAGATGTTGTGTTAATATTTATAAAACTATCGTGAGTATATAAGACTGTATTTGTTGATTCATAGAGACACTTATTGAGGTTGTATATTAAAAAATTTTAATGTGAATAATGATATTTTTGGAGAAAAAAAATTAGAGGAAATTGTAAGTTATTAAATTTTTATATGTAATATAAAATGTGTGAGATAAACAAAGAACTTAAATTATTTCTTTAATTTTGTATATGTTAAGGTTATTTTGGATAATTTTTACCATGATTTTATAATATTATAAGTATTACACAAATATATTTTCCGAAATAAAAGCACAACTACTAAGATTAGTGACAACCCATCCTATTTATTGAATACTCAATATTGTAAAAAAAATTTTTTGTTTAAATTGGTTAAATAATGATATTTTACCTTTTATGTAAGTATATTTCATTACATTGTTACTCTAGGAAGTTAAATAATTCAAAATTTTTTGGAATATTTATTTTGACCAATAAAACAAAATACATTAACTTTTCATACCTATGAATAAATTACATTTTATCCCATCAACGCTTTTCAATTTTTGTATTTTAACATTCTAAAGATTGTGATCTCTGTAACTCTTCAAAATAAATTTATAGTTATAATTCTATTCGATGTCTTCATTATAACATTACACTAATTTTCTTCAAATCATAACTCTAGTTTCATGGTGACCTTTGAATTTTATTCTTCCTCCTTCTAATTTTTTTTATGTTGAACCTTTTTCGGATTTGGGATTTCATTCTTGGAAATTCATCCCTTGGTTACCAAGATGAAGTTAACATTCCATGGACATAATTTATTAAATGGGTGGGAATGTAATATCCCATGATTTTAAAAGGAAATACATTGATTTAATGTATACGTGATACACAACATCAAGCTCAAAAGAACAATGAAATATTATTATTTAAATTTTACTGTTATAAACTATCTATTAAATAGGTGGGAATGAAAGCATATGATAACACTAGGAAATTAATATAATGAAAAATAACATTGATACTTTATTATATTTTCTTTTTAAATCATTATTACATTTATAGAGAATACATTTCCTTGACCGTGAACATATTTTTTTTAAAAACTTTTTTATAAATTTTATAGGTACAAATGATATAACAAATTTCTAGATATTTTAGAGAAGATATTTGTTTTAAAATTAATCTCCTAAATGATAGTATCAAAATTTAATTTTAGTTAAATTTTTATAAATTTATTATGAGATTTAGATTTCAATGCAATGTGAAAAATACAAATATTATCGAAAGCTATATAATATTTTAAAGTATTTAAGTGTAAAATTGAATTTTTTTAATTAGTTATAAAATATATAAGTTTCATTTTATTTTTTACAATTAAATTTTGGGGTTTTAAATGAAATTTATAGTTTAAATTGATAAAAATCATTATAATTTTAAAATAAAAAATTTTCTAGAAAAAATGAATTTTATGGTGTTTTACCAGTTTTAAGAAACTCTAAAACTTATTGTTTTTTGAATTTTTATTTTTTTATATATGTGGGTGTAAATTTATTGAACAAGTAACCTCAATTTTTTGTTAATATGAATAGTAATAGTGGTAAAATTTACTATTATGAGAAAGGGTATACTGGACAATTTAGGGAACAAATAAAATGATAATGACTATAAAATGACCCTAAAAATGAAAATATTTTATGTGATTAATATAATTTTTCTTTTAAAATAGAAGTAACTAAATTTATTTTTTAGTAGTAACATATATAACAAAATGAATTATATATTATATAATTTATAGAAAGTCACAAAATATCCCTTTATTTTTTTTCAAATTATCATATATGTGCACATGGGGAAAATATCTGATTTCAAAAATATAAAAGGGTAAAATTATAACATATTAAGCACATATTAATGAAATAGTGATATTTATGATATTTGGGTCTACATGAATATGATTAAATCTGTTTTAGTATTCAATTAAATGAAAATTCAATAATGTCACATTATTATTTTAATAAAATTAATATTTATAATATGGGTATAAAAAATATATATTCTCAATTATAGATATTTTTTCAAAATATATAAGATTTATTTATATCATGGTAATTTATTTATAATTTTCATAAATTAAATAATTACCTTAAATAATGATATAACGATTATGTTGTAATTATATATCTAATGAAAAAATCAAAACAATTATACCAAAAATATTTCAATAAAAATTATTTGAATTAATTAATCATTAATACTAATATTATATGTATTTGTGACATATTTGGGTTGTAAAAAATAAATTTTTTATAATTCATCATTATTTCTTGATTTTATTAAAATTCATTTTATTGAAAAGCATCATCGATTATAATAGTGATATTTCATTCAAATAGTATCTTTTTAAATTATTTATAAAATCATAAAAAAATTATAAAATAGAAAATTATTAATTTATGGTTTAAAATTCCATTAAATTAAAATTTATGGACAATTGAAAATATATAAGTTAAAATAACTACTTTTTATTACTAAAACATTTGTTACCCCAACTAAAATTAATATAAAATGACTAAGGTATAGTCAGAATGACATTTTTTTAAATAATTAGAAAAATGTCTAAAATAAATTAATTTAGGACATTATATAATTAAATTATGTTGTCTTAGAATCCATGACTATTTGGTTTTATTTGGATAAAAAAATAAATTTATTAAAATTAATTCTTTTTATGCTATTTAAAAATTCCCACACCTTAATTATAAAAGGAAACATCCTACCTCACTTCATTTTTCATGTAGATCCCTATATATAGACTATATCATAAATATGTATCTTATAGACATACCAAGACCCATTCAATAGGTAATTCTGTTAATAACATACCAGCCCTAGTGTCCTTTAGGTGAGATCAAACAGAGACATTTTGAAGATTATATAATCACTCTATCCGATCAATTTGATTTTCTACACTTCTTTACTTTCGATAAATGTATACTGATTAATAAAAAATAAAAAACATATGTATTTTAAATAATCATAAAGATTATAATAAAAAAACCATTATAAAACCTCTTTACTAGTAAATAAAAATTTAATTCATCACTCGTGCGTATAGATGGCTTATCATGCCCACGTAGAAATTCAATTAATTTTTCATCTCCATCTTAAATGGATCAGTATTATTAATGGATATGGGATTATATATGATATTTTCATATAATTATACATTTATATATATAATATTATTCATACCTAGTTATCATCCAATCTATTCAGAAACAATAATGTCGCTTGTGTGTACGTATGAACTAACATCTCCATGATGCAATGTGATTCGTTTTCACATGTATTTTACATGGTTGGTAATTTGATAAATATTATGAACATATATGATAAATATTACAAAATAATAACTCATTAAATTTTTTATGATTATTTACCTATATTTTATTCCATTAGATGAGAAATGAGATGATTGTTCATGCGTACGTACGACATACCTTCTCCATTATAGATGTAATTAATTTTTATACATTTTTTATAAATAATTATAAATATTTTTTTAATGACTATATATTATTTTCAAACCGTTAATAACCTTTTTTAAACTATGGTACCATGATCAAGGTTTAAGGAATGAGACTACTAAACGCAAACAATTCTTCAAAAACAAATCATCAATAACCCATAATAGTGATTTTAATAAAAAAATTAATAAATGGGTGATAATATGTAATATATATATAATACAAGTAATGAAAAATTTATTTTTATGAAATAAATTTATGTTAAATATTTATTTATTATAGAGTATATTTAATCATTAAAAAACATTCAATACTTGAGATAGATGAATTTTTAACTTAATTTCAATTCATTTAGTGAAACTACTATTTCATTGATTATGTCATTATGTGATGTTTTTTGAATTATTGTTAATTACATTATGTTTAATTTCAACTTATTTAGTCTCTAATTACATCAAATGCACCTAATAAATTAATTTTATTAATTTGTGGTTCAATAATATGATATATGTAATGGAATTTTGTCTCATTTTTAATTTTTTGGGACACATTCTTTATACACTACTTGTTTATATTTTATTTTTTATATTCTGCCCATGAATATAATTTATTATTATTATCATGAATATTATATAATTTAAATTTCTATATAAATCTGTTTCCTTTTTTGGAGAATACAATTTGACTTATTACAATGTGGCAAGGGTTAATTTAACAATAAAATTTTATTCGGGATTGTTTATATTTTAGTATCTATTTGGAAATATTTCAATTCCATGCCCAGTTTTCTAAATGTTTTTTAAAAAATATTTTTATTTTTCTTCTAGAATTTTTTAAAGTCATTTTTACCATTGTGTGGTTTTTTACTAAATCTTTGAATGTAATATTTCATTCATTTTCCAAAATATGTACTTTGTTATTTTTATGAAAAAATATAGAAAAAATTAACATATATTTAATAACTATATTTTTTCAATTTCATGAAACCTAAATATTTTTTTTTCTTACTTTACAATATTATATAGTCCATTTAAAAAAAATATTTTTTATAAGAATCTTTTTTTTGAAAGAAATGATATTTTTAAAAAATATAATTAAATTTATTTGTTCACGATTTATTTCAAGTGAAATTTCTAATCTATTTTCCTTATATGATAACATTATTTGATTTTATGTATGATTTAATTTGTTATAATTCAATTATAATATCAATAAAATTTCTATAGTTGATTTATTTCAATTGTTGAATGATATTTATGGAACACATTTTTTTATATGTTTTACTTTTTGAAGAATTACATATAAAATTCAATTTTATTCATGGGTTATGATGTGATGAATGATTATTATTCATATGGAAAATATAAATATGGTATTAATTATTTTATGTCTGGGACCAATATCTCTCTTCAATACACTAGGTAAAGATAAATATTTCAAGAGATAGGCATGTCTGTAATGAGTAGTGAACACAGTTCAGTAATACAGGGAGGGAACGAGAATTAATCTCAATCCCGTATTACATGATTGGAATAGGGAATGAACACAATTTAGTAAAGGTCTTTATCCCCAATGGTTATCTTCTAAATGATCATTTTTTAACATTCAACTGATTTTTTATTCATCTATTTAGGACACCATTTCATGTTTTAGGTTATGTTTTCATTCCTCATGTTCTATGACTATTTTATGATTAATTTTTTATGAAATTCCATGATTTAATTAATTACTCGGGATCTTAATCATTTATATACAAGGAAAAATTTGAAATTTCATACTCATGATCACATAACCTTATACTCATTATATTCTTTAATGTGATTATGGTTTCATATATCTAATTTATACCCTTTCTAAAAATGTGAGCTCATCCTTTTCTCATGTTTCATTTTCCAAGGTTATGAGGAAATATGATAAATGAGTTTTTAACTAAAGGGATTTCACATTGATGATCATAAGAACCTATTGTGAAATTAATAAATCAAGTTACAGTGGGAGATAATTGGAATATTTATGAAGATTATTCTTATAAAACCATGTTTTTAAGAGTATTTCCTAATTCTATAAACACATTAGCCTAAAAGTTCTTTTGGTATATATGTGATTCAATATATTATTTGGATATTGTTTTCTATGGAATGAATTGGGTCACATTTTTACTATTTTTTTATCATTATAGGAGGATTCATATGTGTGGATTTTAGGTTGTTATAGTTATAATAGTCATATATAATACTTTATGGCTTTGAAGCTCATTTTTGTGAGTCATATATGTTATGGAACATAATTTCATTCTTTTAAAATATTTTTTGTTGAATATTTCATGATTTACTATATTTTATCTACACAATTTTAAATAGTTCTTATATGTCATGGTTATGGTGTTCTATTTTTTTAAACAATACACATTATTAAAATGATTTGTTAAACTACCTCTAGAAAAGAAAGAAAGATAAAGATAAATGATATTTGAAAAAACACATATATAGGATTGCATATTGGATTACATTATTGAGAAGTAAAAATATGTACATGGAATAAATGAAATTTACATCGATCATTTATCATAATCAAGTGAATTTTCGTGAAAAAATTGATGGCCATAAAACTATAAACCAAATATTATAGAAAAATACAATCAATAAATTTTATAAAGTTGTAATGAGAAACATTGTTTACTCAAAATTATTTTTTATATAGGATGAGTTATTTTTTCAATATTTCTAGCATGAGAAAATATACTTACTTCATTTTTTTCAAATTTAATAACGATACTCTCATACTTTGATTCTGATTGAAATTTGTCTCTTACCACAAGAAATGATGTTGAATTTTTCATTCTTGAATCTTCAAAATTATCTTTTAACATGTCATTAGATCCATAAATGATTGAAAAATAATTCTTCTTATCTCATGATATTTATCAAATCCAATAATATTAGCACAAGTTATCCAATAAAAAATATTATTATATAAATCCTCAAATATGACCCACGGGGTTCATCTTAATCCATTCCAAATATATTTTACTGGATGTCTCCTATGAAATATATCTATCTAAATACATTTCCCAAAAATATAAATTATATGATTAAAAGTTTATCCCTATAAAACATAAACTGGTTCATAATGTCCCATAAAAAACTGTTGAATATCATGACAATTTATTCTCGTAAAAATAAATATTTCATACATCACCATAAATCATAAATTAAAACATATATGCTTTATATATTTATTCCTCATATTCAATTATAGACTGTTAAATATATTCCATAAATCCAATAAAATCAATAAACATCATCAAATATGACCTCAATCATTTAGTCATCAAGTAACTAAAAATATCATGTTTACAAATAATTTCATAATTAATTCAATAATATCATTCATATATCTATCCTAACTTTACTAACAAAACATCATACACATATTAGGAATTATCTTTACCCTAATCACTAGTTATCCAAAAATATCACCGTACCACTAATTCACTTTCCTTTTTTATTATTATAATTCAACTTTTGTTTTCAAATCTATAATGAATTGTAATGTTGAATAATCCATAATTGATTAATTATTTATATTACCACGATAGACTTATTATAAAACTCATAAAACATAAATCATGAATCGCAATATATAAACACATTAATAATTCCATTTCCTTCTTAAAAAATAATCTATGGTTGATCATTTTATTTCATCATACTCATTTCCTAAAATATGAAATATGAATCATGACATAGGATTATATAACCTCAATTTAAGTTGAATTCTTTCTTTTAACATAAGAAATAATTTTAAAACATACCTTACCTTTAATGTTTCATTTGTATTAACTTCATCATCAATTGTAAATCATTTACATAAACACGTTTTCTAATCATCCTCTTCAAATTCCCCCATTGGAAATAGATTTTCCAATTTCCCATCATTTTCATATTTTAAACATTAAACCATCAATTATACATTATGGAAATAATTTTAATCAAACATTTCATTAAAAAATATTTTCATTTTTCCTCAGTAGTTACAATATTTTTATCTTTTTACACCCTAAAAACATCTCTGCATTCGAATATGACATTAACTTTACTACTTATTACATAATTCTAGACATTTTTGAAGATAAATACTATTTAACTCATGGCCTTCATGAAACAGAATCCCCCCTTTCTTATTTTTGTAAATAAAATAATATATATAAATTTTAATAGTCATATAATGGGATAAATAATTAAGAATAATATCATGGTTCATATTCCAGATCATGTTTCATTTGGATGGACAATTAAATAACCATTCCATTGTCCACCAGCATTAACATCAATCCTTGAGGTTTCAAAAATAGAATAAAAACAAAAATCATTGTGTTATAAACAAAAATCATAGCATTAAAACATGAAAAATAATTTATAGGATTTCTAAATTATGATACCTAGTTTATATCATTGATATGTTAGGATTAACCATGATTATTCATGATAATAATGAAATATTAGGCATGTTAAGATGTACTCATACTGATCCATATGTTTTTCGCCAAAGCCTTCTCATCCTTGTGTCCCCTTGTAAATTAAATCATCCTATAATACGGATTATATTAAATAAGACTTTTCATTCATATATATTAATGATATGGTATGGATATTAAATATACTATACATAAATAAGTTTAACGACTGTAATTGTTTATTTTCTTTTCAAATGTGTATATATAAACAAATGATAGATAAAATATCTATATAATCACCCACTTATTTATTACAGACTAAAATTCTTCATATGAACTTTATACTTAATAGTTCTCTTCAAAACCTGGGGAAATGAATCATAAGAAAGGGTGAGATCAAATGATCATTTATTGTAAAAGAGTTGCATTTAAATGATTTCATAGACATGACATGAGCATACAATTTTGAAAATATGAGAATAACATTTTTAAAACATACAATGTATATCCAAAATAAAAAACATGAGTACTGGAATAATGAATGAAAATTCATAAGACATGAATCATAAAGGAATCATATTATGTGTATTTTACGAGAATAAAATCCTAAGGCATTTTCTTTAGGATTTAAAATATTAATATAAAATCAATTCTATAATATTAAATTATCATATCCAAGACTATAATAGTGGATTATGTTGACTCTAAAATCCATCGTAACAGTCAAGGTTGAATATCGAGAAAATCATATATGATTGTGTTTACACTAACGTCTATCATAACAGTCAATAATCACTACCAAGACATTCATAGTGGATGGTGACCGTTACTGAACATGGATTACTATTGATTTTATTCTTATTTATCTCATGAGATATACATCATTAACCAATGTATTGGATGGATATATAATTTTTTGAGAAGTCATCACATAATGAAAATCATAAATATTTAAGCCACATTATCAAAAAACAATCATCATATCAAAACTAGTGAATATAAATGGGTTTCATAAACATTTCATCATATAATAACCAATGAAAAATAAATGGGTTTCATAAAAAATTAATAATTCAATCATAGAATATCGCATGGAAAATTAAAGGGTTTGATAGATGAATTGTCATCGTAAACAAAAAAACTAGAAATAGGATAATTATTGAAAAATTGGATCGTATCCCATGAAAATGTCATATATCATCCTAGGATATCACCTAAGATAAATAAATCAATTTTGATATCACTCAAAACATTGCAGGTGGAAAATACATTTTTATCTCTGAAATAACTTCAATAAAATATAAAACATTAAAAAATATTATATGTTTTTTTAAAATAATTATCCTTGAAATCTTTTAATGTTGTCTAAAAATCATCAAACGTAGATGAACCTAGGAAATTTCATTCATTCATTGTATTTATAAATAAATAATCCATTTACATTTTCAGTGAAAATTATAAAAGTATCTCATTCTAAAAATGATAACTATGTTCCTTTTAATTTTTGGAATGTATACCATGAAATATAATTTATTTAAACTATTATTTCATAATATAAATAATATTCTGGAAATAATTTTATAATTGATACACATGGAAGGGAAAAATTACTTGCTAGAGTGAAAAATGAAGTTGGTTTTTCTAAAATACATTATTCTGAACTCATGAATTATCAAAGTGAGAAAAAAAATGAAAAACATTAATTCTATATAAATTGTGATGGAATAAAAAAAATAATTTAAAAATTTTGGATATACAATAATATTTTACCACATGAACATAATCATAATCAATCCTAATTAAACAATATGGTTGGAACATAAAACCTTTTCCGCTTAGCTAACATTTTATTTACAAACTATGAAAGAAAGTACATTATATAAATATATAAATTAAAATAAATTTCAATATTATTATTATATAATAAATTCCATGGTAGTATATATAAAAATAAAAGAAACATGTGGTGAATATTTTATATGACTGGTATAGATAATAGTGAGATGAAAATCTCTTATCATATGATTTACTTCCTTATTATGTGTTTTATAATATTCTATAAAAACAATGATTGTTATAATTATATATAAAAATAATATTCTTATATATAATACCATATATTACTTATCAGTATCTTTTTTCACCCATTTATTTAAAATTCAATATTAAAATTAGTATTTTGGGTGATGTCAACATTATATTTCATGTTTGTTAGGTTCAGTAGTATTGGTACTTATAATTTAATAGTGGTTCATCCTCTCCAAAATGTTAATAAGGATATAAATATCATATATATAAATTAAATATATATTTATAATCCACTATAAATTATTGATATAAAAAATTAATTATGCAATTCACTGAGACACTAGGTCATACGTACGCGTAAACATTTTATTCACTTTTTGAAGGGTAGAATATATAATGCTAAATAATAATTCCAATTTACAAAAAAATATTATATCAATTCGATCATATATATTCATTAAATGTTACTTAATTACCCTTATATAAAATATAAAATGAAAAATGAACCATGTCACTTTGTGGATGTGGTAATACACATGTATGCACGATTGATGAAATCATTTTCAAATGAAATGGAAAATAAAGATGTTGACATGATATTATTATTTAATAAGTATATTTATTTCAAAGTTATATTATAAAGATTTAAAACCATCATAAAAAATAAATAAAATATGGTGTTGGGAAATTAATTGTATCCATATGTGGATACGGTAAGTCGTGTTTACGCACGAGCGATACTTTCAATTCCCATTAAATGGGATTGATAGTGGATAATGATTATTTTATGATCATAATAAAATTTATGTATATTTAGCCTAATAAATTTATTATTTTATGACAATTAAAATTTAATTAGTGTTTGTAATGAATATGTAACAAAATAAAACTATTGGCTTAAGGTGATTACATATTCTTCGAATAAACATCTTTAAATATCCACTTAATGGCCATATGGTTGTATTTTTTGGATAACCATAACCTCTAGACTGTGTATAAAAAAGTATGTAAGGAATATTATAATTATATGGTTGATCTAGAAGCATCAAAATGTATTCAATATGATAAATTATGGGAAATATTTTATAATTTTGGTGATGGTCACTTTGGGAATTTCCCAATTGATTAAATTTATATAAATTTATTCTCAAGAAAAATTATTTATATATAAATAAATTTGAATATAATAAGGTATTAATTTTTAATCCCATAATATAAAATAATTTTCATAGGTTCAATTAGTTTTTTACACCCACTTTTTATATAACCCATTAATTAACCTATTTTGACAATAATCACGGTAAGAAATGATTCAGTCCAAAAAAATTTAATATTAATTTTCTGTAAGATGTTAAATCATACATATAAAAATGCTGAAATTTTAGACCATATAATATAATAATTACCCTCATTCAATAATTTTTATAATTTTTGAATAATTTAATATTATTTTGATAAAACTTTATTAATGGCAATTTTGTGACAATTCATTTAATTTGAATAAAAAAACCATAAACCGAAGTTTTAATTTGTATATAATCCTTAAAAAATTATATGACATATTAATGTACAAAATTATTGTAACTCAAATACTCAATCCTATATTATTTCCTTTAATATCTTTAAAATAATTTTTTTTTTAAAATAGTTGAATAAATACTACATTAGAATTGGACAATAATTTGTGGAAATTTTTTAATAATTTATATTATTAAACATTTTGTTATCATGAAATTAATATAATTAGAGTAAATATGAACATTTATATTAATTTATAACTTTATTTTATATCTATATGAACACAAAGAAAAAATTTAATACTAAAAGAGTGACACTATTCCACTTTATTCACATTTTATATTTTTCTAATCAATTTTCTATAAATGTTTTCACAATAAATATAAATATATAGTATAATGAGAAAATAGTATAGGTAAATTAATCCAATAAGAATTAGGATGAAATATTATGTCATTGTCATACTTTTTAACATAGACTATCCTGATTACCTCTTAGTGAGATGAAAATTTTTACGATGGAACGTTTTAAGATATTCCAAATATAATAGTTGTGTATTTACAAAATATGAACCATGTGATAAAAAATTCTGTAATTAATTTTTTCTAATTATATAATGATATGCGACATAATTTAATTTTAAAAATATTTTTGTAAAATGAGTTAAACTTTACCATTTAGAGAAATATTTATTTTCCCAAGAAATATTAATTATTATTATCAAAAAAAGATAATAAATATTAAATGAATGATAAAAAATTATATTAAATATATTTTATTTAAATATTATTTAAATCATTCACCATTATTTATTAATTTAATATTTTAAAATAAAAACAATTGTGCGAATAAGAAATGTTTTTCAAAAAAATACATTTTTCCATAAATTATGTCATTAAAAAAATTAAAAAATATAATTTATTAGAATGAACATAACAAGATTATTTAAAATATTATTAAATTAATTTTATGGTGGAACCACTTTTATAACATTATTTTACTTTATAAATTCTTGAAACAAAATATATTATACAATAAAAATCATAATTTTTCACTATTCACTAGAAAATCAATCGTTTTAGAGAAATCCAAAAAAATAACCCTAATATAAATTTTATATGATGATTTTAAAAATATAGTACATTTATGGAATAAAATTATTTTCTATGTAAAAATCTAAATATAATTTTATCTCCCTATAAATAAATAAAAGACATTTTTTAATGAAATCTTTTTTTAATTATAATATTACATGGTTAAAAATGAATTCTTATTTCCGACTAATTATTATAATAATTTATTTTGATATTATATATATATATATATCATATTTTTATTGTTCCTTTATATATCTCCCATTTACAAGATTATATTATAATGGTATTATATAATATTTTTTGGTTCATTTATGCTTTATGTTGTGTGTCACACATGCTATTCACATTATATTCATACAATAAAAATAAGAGTTTTTAGGGAATTATAATTTATGGATACGTGGATGGATTAAAAAAATTATTTTTTATTATTTTAGGTTGAGATCATCACCACATGGATATATTTAAATTACAAAGTGCTTAGTTCTAACTTATTGTGACAATGATCATTCTTTTGGTCTTATAAAGAATTTTCTAGCATGACATTACTTGTTGAACTATATTAGTTGATCAAAACAATTATATCATATTTCTGTTATTATTTTTAGATGATTTTAGTATTGATATTTGATTTTTAAAACTCTTGATTGTGTTCAAATTTATGTGTATGATGTCCACCACTCATAGTCAATCTATTGTTACCACGGGTAGTCGATATTTGAATTATGCTTTGTGTAATTTATGATCATTTGACCAAATTAGTGATGTTTTTTTCTTTATTTTGATTTTCTGTTATTTAGAAATTTATTTGAGATTCATCTTTGAAATGGTGGATGAACAAAGTGTGGAAACTTGGTTTTTTATCTAAAAATGTATTAAAATAGTGGGGATATTTATAGATATGATCTAGTAAAGGTTTTGTGGATGAAAAATCCTACCAAACCAAATGGTAAAAATATTCCTCAAAATTTCCCCCCAAAATTAAAGGAATCCACACCCTTTAATTTCTAATATTGGTCATAATTAAAATCATGGAAATTTTATTCAAATAGAAGGGTATTTTTTTTGTATTTATGTCATGTTGAGCTATTTTTATTGGTTGACATTTTTAATAAGTGTGATATAATGTGAAAATATAATTGCATTATTATTTTTAGGTTAAAATAAGGTTTTATAGTCCTTCTGTTAATATGTTTCAAATTTATGGATTTTCTTAAAATAAAGATGATGATTATGTGGTTTTTTTAGGGTTTTTAATTTCATTACATGTTTTTTAAAAATAATTGTGTAATTATTTTGAGTTCCCTTATAGGTGATTCAGTTTTCTTTTTATGGTCGATTTAGAAAATGTATTAACAATTGTCTTATAAATATATTTTAAAATTTTCAATTATTTATGTTATATTATTCAATGAGATTTAAATTTCATCATCAATTTATTATTTTTGAAAAAATAGGATATTATATAAAATAGTTTTTTCTTGAATAAAAAGTTATTTTAGTTATTGGTTTTTTATGGTATTGATGGATTTTAATGGTGAATTTTATACTTGGGCTCATGTTTTGGGCCACTAATTATTTCCATTCATGAAATTATTCATTGTAATATATAACACAAAATTAATTGTAGATCTCCAATATTATTTATCACCTTGATTGGAAACGATCCTCCTCGATGTTGGCTCTACAAATGTCTAGAATGATGTGGTTATATCATATCGGCTCGACTCTATGACCCTATATTATTACTTTTTATAATCAACAACCTACATTATATGATGATTAAGTATTTTTATAGAAATTTAGCGGTTGTATAGGATTCAAGTAGTCTAAAATTATCTAGAAACTTGTTTGTCTTTGAAAGGGAATGTCTTTGTTTATTATTATGAAGGATCCACTCATGTATTGTGGGAAACCATTGTATCGTTTCTATTTCACGACAATATATCTTTGAAATTCTTAAATTCCATGTTTATTTAGTGGAATAATAATAATGTGATGTTATAGAAATCAATTTAATTCACGATTCTCAATATAAATAAAAAAATAGTGAGATGTTATGCCTATTCTGTTTTTTAACCAGTGATTTTACTTCGATAAATTTTCACTTTGGATGTACAGAAAACTCAATTCATTAATGGAGGTATTCATATTGAACTCATGACCATTGTTATTTATTTTTTGTGATAATTTTTATCAATATATTGTGAAATTGACCATGTTAGTGGGATCTAATCATATATGGAATCATATAGTGGTTGAAATATTGATTCAATCAATAGTAAGTAAGGATATCATTTCTGGTGAAAATTAGGGGAAATAAAATCATGAGTAAAAAATCATAATATGGGGGATAATGTACTCATCATTATTATATATCACATATTAATAATTGATCACTCATTTAGTTCAATTGTGAAAGGCCATTGAACTGTAATTCCTCATACTAGGCAGACTTGAATATTTTTACACATTCTTTTTCTCTTAGTCCTCTTTATAAATATTAATAACATAGTTTTTAATAGAATAATATAAAATATCATAAATAATCCAAATCCAAGTAATCATCTATTTTTCAATTAATGATATTATAGTTTTTTATTTCTTTTGATGAAATTACTACCTACTTTGTTTCTAGGGAATTGTATTTGTTATTATGAAATATTTCATTTTATCATTAATAAATTTGTGATTTCATTTTATAATTATGATTTATATATGACATGGGTTATGTCATGATATTTGGTCTTTGATGGGTTTCACATTGGGAGATATCAGTATGTGTATTGGTAACTAGAATGGGTGTTAAATTATCCTAGTCTCTATATTAGATAGCTCCTGTAGATTATATTATTCAATATCCATGGGATATTCCTATGAAATTATTTTAGGGGACGTTATGTATATAGATTCTTCATGTTCATAATTGGTCATTGTTCCGTGAGATAGATCCAATGTTACCCTTATTTCATCTTTATTACCCATAGTTAGAGACCATTTTTTCCATGTTCAAGAATGTTTCCTATTTATCTGACTCTTCCCTTCTAATTTTATGATATATTATGTAATTTAATGATCTAATATGTGGTGTTTTTGATATTGAATTTGGTTATTATTTTATATTTTGAATTTTGAAATTTTTTTTAAATTTCGGGTTTTGTTCAGTGGTATATTAAAATTTTCATTGTTGATTATATTTATATAAGAATGTTTAACCTTCATATCACTATTCTTAGATGAATTCATAATGGTAGGAAAATATAAAACATGTATCTAGATTCAATGATATTCTAAAAAATTATTGGTAATTTGGGTAATGTTGGGGGTTTTAATGATATTATAGGATTAAATACAATAATATTTTGTTTTCATAAAGAATCTTTTTTGTGATGTCATTTGTTTTTGTATATATCTATTTGGGACATTAAAGGTATTCTGAAACCCTCTAACCTCATATATTCAAATAAATTTCTGTTATTAAAGTAGTATTTTATTTCAACTAATAGTTAAAAAATACATATGATGTTATTTACTAATATGTGGTATTTATACCCCCTTACCAGGATGATTTTCATTATATATCATAAATCCATTTTTTTCTGTTACAGTTATGATCGTGATTTCATTCAAGATTTTCCAATGTAATTTTGGTCAAATAAAGCTATATATCGGGGAATCTTATGAAACATAAATGTTATAAATTTATAAAATATTATATAAGTATGGGTTATTTCTAATATTTGGGAGACTATAAAATTTAAACTTTTAATTATTGAGAAATTTCCATGTTTCACAATTATTGAATTATTAGTTCTAACTATATGGTTTTTAGTTGAGGAAAAAATTTATATTTAGGTAATGGTATAATTTTTATGATAAACATTGGGTTAGAAGAAGTACATGTAGATTATCCTTATATAAGGATAAATCGTTCTGGTGACACTTATATAATGGTAGACCAATATTTTTATTTTGAAAATTTCGACCACGGTCAAGAATAAACATAAGGAGGACACATATAAATGTAATTTTATCTTACATATGGTATGGTTGCATGGATAGTTGATAGTCAGTTCATAGATAAGAGTAACTATGTGGTTAACCTTGATCTACGGTGGTTTTAATTCAAGGAAAAGAACCAGGTTAGGAAAACCACATGAGGTATTATTTCTCAATTCTAGTGGAGGCTCCATGGTTTGTAAACAAGATATACCATTATATTTTCTGTTAAATTTATTATATGAAATTAACCCTTCTCCCTATCCAAAATTTATTACCTATAGAATCCTCCACCTTATCCTTCCATAGGTTTAACCATGAGGGATAAAATGAGATCTTCTATAATTATAATTCATTTCCTAAAATACATTTTTCTTTTATTGTGAACCTTAATTGACATGGTATTCAAATATAGGGATTGTTATGAGATAAATTTAAGAAGTTGGTTTTATAAGTATTATAATCATCATTAATTTTCAAGGTTTATCTTTCATCATTAATGGGTACTTTTTAATTAATGTGGGTGTTGTTTTCATTCCTTTCAAATTAGAATGTCACGAAATTAGTGTGTTTTATAAATAAATTTACTCTCTTGTTATACCAATATTTGATTATGTAGAACTGTTTGTGAAATGTATTCATTTTTTATACTCATAGAGAAAAATGGTGTTTTATAGATTTACAATTCTCAAATAATTAAACCATATTTATTTAATATATCTGTTTATTTATATAAATAAGTTGACATTTTAAAATAAATTTGATTCCAAGGAGAAATTTTCAATCTGTTTTTATTTTCAAGGATTATTATTCATTTTATAATAGTTTATATTTTATAAGAAGATTTATGTTATCCATTACTATATTATTTTGGAATCACATTATAATTTTATTTCCATTTCATAAAATAATTTATGGTTTAGTTTACCAATATAGCTTCATAAATTTATGTCTATGATTTATTTAAATACTCAATGGGAAATTGGAAAAAAATGTCTTTAGTTATTATATAAAGAGATGGTTTTGATCGCTTTATTATTGTATGTGTTGAATACTTGTTCCCATATGGGAATAATTTAATTATTCATATATGTATTATTATAAAACATGTTGCTTCTATAGAGGGTGTCTGTGGTGATGTGTGGAATTATTTGTTATACATTAATGTTGAAATATATATTATAAATACGACCATATAATTTTCTTACCTTAAATTTAATTAATTTAGGGGATCCTTAAAATGTAATTTGAGAAATTTTAACAACCCATGATTTTAAAATAACAATCTTCTTGATAGTGTAATCAACCTAAAACACTAAGTGTAAATGAAACTTGATGCCATATTAAAATATTATTTCATAAATATAATATTTATAATCAACTAATTAAATTAGTGAGTATAAATATTATTAAATAAAATATTAAATACAAATTAATATCCCACTAAATATAAATTTATTTTTAAATAATTAAAAAATTACCACTCATTATTAATAACGATGTATTAGTGTAAAAACAAAAGAATGTCCTCCATTAATGATTTTCATGATGAATTATTGTAATTAATTTTTATATTTTTTTTCATAATTTTATATTGTAAATTTAGAATAATATTTTAATTCAATGTATTTATTTTAGGCAGGGGTAAATATTTAGTAATTTTTTGAAAATAAATATTTTTCTGTGAATAGTGATAAATACCAATATTGAAAATTATTTCATTTATTGGAAATAAATTATAACTAATAATTAATTGAAAATAAATTTATATTAGTATTGTTATTATTTATTTATATTAAATAAATTTAATTATATAAAATACTTTTCATACTGGATTTTATTATAATTTTAAGCTTAAGATTAAAACATGTTTTCTCTTAAAAACAATTTGAAACTATATAATGATTCTCTATATTATTTAATTATATTAGCTCCCAATTCATAATAATTTAAAATAATTATATATTTCATATCTATTGATATCAATTAAAATTAATTTCATTATGACTAATTTTTATATATTTATTATAATATCCTCTTACGCTGAAAAATGAATTCCTTGAAAACCCATTTTTTGACATATATGTATAGTTACTTTTATATTCTATTATGCAACATCTATTAGTTGAATTTCAAATAATGGATTCATGATTTTTAATAACCACAATTTATATTATTTAATAATTTTAAATTAATATATAATCATAATAAATATGGAAAGAAGAAAAAAATATTTAATATGGTATTCATAAAAACTAGTTTACAAATTGTAAAACTAAACTTATTGATATTAATAATGACCCAAGTCATTTCTAATTCTACATTTATGGTCATTATTATATGAAATATATTCTACGGTTATAAAATGGTTTGTTTTGGGGCCTTTTTTCATGAAGAAAAAGCAGGTCTAATGCTTTCATTTCAAAACATCCAATTGTATCATCTCCCATACTTTTAAAAGGCCACACATTCTCTTCTCATTTTCACACTTCCAGAACACATTGGTTCAACCAATAACTACCCAAATAACATTATTGATTCACTACCCTCATTATATTTTCTATTTATTTTTCTTAAACCCATCATAGTAATTATTTTTTTTAAAACATAAAGAAACTATTTAAAGAAGAGGTAATATCCTTAAGTGATTGGTTTTATTTAATTATTCCCCCACATCATTGAAATATTATTAAAACATGAAGATTTTAAAAAAATAATTATCATATTTATAATGATAATTTTTTATGTTTAGATCATGACCTAAAACATCTCTTCCTCCATCAAATATAAACAAAACTTTTAACCTTATATACGACAGACTATCGCCTGGCGAACTGACATAAATCTATTTTCACAACCGCCCCTCAAAGATGGATATAATGATGGATATATTTTTAATATATGGTATTTATGATATAATTAAATTTTTTTAATTATAATTCATCATATATTTTCTTACATTTAATTCTTTAGATAATTAGATTATATAATTCAAGTGTATGATGAACTACAACCTCCTGATATGATATGATTAATTTTTGAGAAACTACTTACATGGAAATGAATACTTGTTAATATTATATATTTATGTTATACTAATTAAATATTAATAATTTTTATAAAATAAACATATACTTTATTTCATTATTATACGGTTCATTTATTAATCAACAATACCATTCATCTATAAAGATAAGTACTGCCTCACAACGTGATGTGATTCGTTTTAATAATCACATCACATTGAATGATTATGTGGCATTATATTAAAAAAATTATATGAATTTTAGTATAAAATTATCAGATTTTAAATATAAAATAACACTTACCTTCTTCCCCTCTTGATCATATAGAAATGTAAATTTTTCATAAGTGTATGTACAAACTACCATTTCCATGATTGTATTGTTGCTAATTTATCAAAAATAAAATTTCATGTTTTTTCTTAAATTTTAATTAATAATTAAAATCAATAATATTTTTATATTTCCATTCTATAGATTAACTAATAAAATAGTTTTGATTACAGTCTACTTACAATAGTTATTTAGGATATATGAGTCTTTAATCTTTAAAAATATGATATGAAATTCATTCATTGTGTATTTGAAAATAAAATTATAAAAATTTAAATAATAGGAATTATAAAATTGAATATAATTTTTAATAATATAAAAAATTAAAAAAATATATATTATTACTTAATACTAGGAACACACATGATGATTAGGGTTCATGTTATGGATTTTCCCTCAAAACATCATTCTTTGAGACACATGTTCTTTTATATAAAGGATTTATTTTTAATGTTGTATATACATCACCATTATATATTATGTAATTTACCCTCAATATTTCATGATCTTTTAATATATAATTCATATAATTCATCAAATGAATTTATGATTCAAACGTTACAAAAGTGGTAAGGGTTTCTGTTTCAATTTCACTTTATTCAGGATTTTTTATACGTGAATTTACATTTTATGTAATCATATGATACTTATATAAATAACCATTCTGTTTTATTATCCTTTTTTATTAAAAAAAATTAATGTTATAGTATCAATTTCCCCTCTTTGATACATAACATGATTGAAAAAACGTTTTTTAGAGAATCTGAATTTGTTTCTCACTTTGATGGAAAACACATTTTTTTCAAAATTAATATTTTCTAAAAAAAATAAATAAATATTATTATTATTATTATATCATTTTTATTAAATAATTATACCCATTTTTTTAATAAATTTAATAAATCGATTCTTCTTATCATTTTCCAAAAACATAATTTTTTATAATTTACCAAAAAATTTGAAGTAAGTATTTATCATGTTTGCAATAAATAGTATTTTTTGAAATCGTGAAAATTATTTTTCCGATATATTCCATTATATTATTAAAACTACATTTAGAAAGAAAATTATGTCAACAGTAATTTCTAATTTTCAGTTGATCAAAATTTATTTTATAATTGAGAATTTTTATTTTCCATAAAATTATATTTAATATTTTTAATGGAATTTATATTCATCATAGACTATTGATCCCCACAAAATGAGGATCAAAAAATTCAAAAATGATTAAATACCATAATATGGGTATTATTTTCTCTACAACTAAATGGAAGAAGAATGTGTTGAAAATCAAAAGTATTTAATTAACCACAAGAAGACACATGATCCCATAACATTTAGATGGTCACACAGATGGTCGCGTGAAATAGATAGCATGAAGAAGGCCCCATGAAGTCCCTTTAAATTTTCATTCTTATCTTTCAAATGCACGTCGTGGAATCATTGGAATATCGATGGAAGCTAGACCTTCTTCCCCATGTCACATAACATGTCATCTAGTGAAAGTATTGATAAAAGTCCAAAAAACACTTAGAAAATAGGTGGAAAATAACCAAAATGATGGAACCTCTTGCAGTCATAAAACGCATATGACAGATCGCTAATATGAAAATGTATTATCCTCTACTGAATTCAAGGATACTCATTAAACCATTAGTCCATTCGTAAATAAGAAAAGGTAAATAATGTTTGGATGATAAGTGAGACTCTTGTAGTCAAATAAATCATGAGACACACTGCTAGAGGTCCAAAAGACACTATAATAACCATAGAATAAGTCCTCCTCATCTCTCAAAAAACCACTTACGTGTCAACCTCACCTATAAAGGGCCCTGGATATGTAAAAGCATCCCCGAACTCCCCCTTAGGCTCTATAATTAAAAATAGATGGATGTTGCCATGAAATTCTCACACATCTTCACAATAACCTTTGATGATTCCATGACACATCACTAAGATGTAGAGTTATTTTCCTAAAAAACACTCATAAAACCCTTCATGATCCCCAATCATTGTTAGGTAGACAATGGATGTAAAATATCTATGTGACATGAGCCTTTCACAGTTGTAAAGTGCTTACACTGCACCAAGGCTATGAAAATCATGGTCTTTCAAGTCCCCCTTATAATTCAGTATGATTTTTTGAAGGCCCCCTAATAATCCATCCATGTATCTTGGAGGTTCCAAAAAGTATCCTAAGCTCATGTGAAAGACTTCTAATGGGAATCACGATCGCCAGCAAGAAGATGGAAATGTAGATATGATACTATTAAACTACCTTTGTGCTTTCACATGATTCAACAGGGAACAATTAATCAGATATAATTAAAAAAGGAGAAGATGACATGATGGTCATGAATTTACTAAAAATGATCTGATTCCCCTAGAATGAAAAATGGTGGGGAATCATTTAATTAATAAATCCATATACCTCAACTGATTCTAGGATTGATTTGTGTTATATGTGTCCTATATTGTGGAGGATAATTTGTTTTTAATGTCCCATAAATCCACCACACTAAAAGGAGAAATAAACCACTACATTCAATAGACCACACATCCAAGACTACACAAATATGGAATTTTCTTATGAACCACTCATCAATGAACCCATGCAGTAGAGCAGCTTTCCTAGAGTGCCTGATCTAATAATTGGAAAAATTTCTATTAGGTATGATTCGAGGAACAACTTGAGTGATCATATAGCATGTGTGAAGAACTTATTGTGATCATTTAAATATCACACGAAGAAATTATAGATGGAAATGCAATGCACATCCTGTATATCGGATAATCACATAAGATGTAAATGAATCTAACACTAAATTATTTAAAGGAATTTTCAATAACAGGGAGGAACAAAGAATAAGTGATTAGAGACTAATCTGAAGAAAATATTATCCAATCCTCATGATCTTCTCATTAACAAACTAGGCCTTGCAATATCAATAAGACATATCGACCAGATATCACGACTACCCTTTCGTATACTATTTGGATCATGTGAAGTCATATAGACAATTCAAATAAAGTCACATGGTGGCCTATTGTCATGCCACAAAAGTCTCAAAAATAAATCTAGGATCACCATCCAAACCATGAAATATCCATCATATAGGTTTCTCAGATCATATATTGATATTAATATATGTTTTATGAGTCTCGTGATAACACTCAGGCATGAAAATTGACTCTAGCGATTTCCTCCTGACATGCCCACTGATCTCGTGATGACCACTATATATGTAATCATGGATCATGAATCAACATGTTTCCATGACTCTCGTTATTCCCTTCATGCATGTAATTTGGATATTATGATGACACTAGGGATTTCTAGCTGGATCTTTTTATGTCCTCTCTACAAGTAAGCTAGGTTTATGTGATGGATTCTAGGATTAGCCTTCCAGGTATAAAGTTTCTATCATTCATGTCATAATTGATCAAACTGATGACCCAAAAAAATAAGATCGAGGATATGAAACGTCCCTCATTAAAGATAATTAGATCATGGGTTTTTCTTAATCATGCCATCAACATTACCAGACATGTCCATACGTCCTAAGTCTTTAAAAGACAATCAAAAATGTTAAGAATGTAGTCAAGAAAGTCAAGTAGGAATTCAATCTATGTCATATGGGAACCATAGGAATAGAGATCCATGTATACTCTCATTATATAAGTTTCGATTAAAAGGTAATTCTAAATGTGTGAGCCCCAATCAAAGGAAAAACATGATATATCCTGTGTATAAGCGAAACGTTAGTGCATAAGCCCCTAATGAATTGAACTATGAGAAATTTCATCCCATCTGTAATTAGGATATGCATGATACCTTACATAGTCCCAATACCAATCTCAAATGATATTCCACCTAGGTGTAGGTACTACAATAACTCTAAAGGATCAACTATCGAGACCCAATCAATCTCATGGGTTACTCATTCTACCTTATCCCCCTTCAGACTGAGAAATTAACAAAAATGCAGTGGCAATTTTTCATACACCAAAAAACTCACTAAGTATGCCACCATGAGGCCAGAGATCCATATTAAACATCCATGTGGAAGTCTTAAGACACAAGACCAATATCATTGTATAGTGAGATAGATTACTTGTTATCCCTTGTTTCCCACACCGAGCTTGTCTCTTGTGATATTTGGGATTTATGATGCTATCCTCATTCACTTGATAAATCTTCATTATCTAGGGAAATATCAGTATGTAATATCTAAAAAGTGTAATAATATAAAACATCCCCTATATATGGGAATATACCTAGGGGTCAGTCCAATGGGCCTGAACCAAACCACGATAACTCTGAATCGTTCTATCACCAGGATACAAATAATTCCTCCTCATTACTCAAGATTAAGTAGTGGGTTCCTAATTTCCCTCAAATATATCCTTTACATAAGATGTTAAATAGAATGGGTTTAACAAACTATATGTATTTTTAGTCCTTAAATAAACTGCATATTCTGGATGGCTCATAATTGCTCAATCCCCTTCATGGAATATTAATCACCTCCCTACATAGAAGTAAATTATAAAGTGACATGTTATATATATTCATCATATATGTAGATATTCGTTACTATGAAATAGATGATGAACCTTAGATATATAAACTACAATTCACTAAAGAATCACCTTCATGTATATAAGAGATTTAATATGGGGCCGTTATATAGAATGAAGTGACTTCAAATCAAGACTGTGAGATAAGGTTGACCCGTGAACATTGTTTTAGGTTAACTGGTCCTACGTCGGTATTAAGAACATATTATTGAACAATTGTAAAATCTATAAGGATGTAATAGATTTTGAAATAATTCCCCCAAAATGGGTGTGATGAGACTGGACTTCCGTTCTCTTGACCAATGAGAGTCTCTATGTTTCATTGGTTATGAACCCACAATTGACCACTTTCCCTAGGAATGACTTTATATACCCATTTTTTAATGAGGGAACTATTGGTATTTTCCATTTTTAATAACAATGCTGAACCAGCAATAATTATTGTGTAATAAATGAACCCCTCACATTAAAAAAATAGGCGACAACAAATACACCTAAACATGCGTTCCCTATCATATCTTATATATTGAAAAAAAAATTATGAACCTGACATGAATTTGTCAAATAAGAAATTTATCAGATTATTATACATTTGGAATCTTTGTTTGTGAAATTTACACTAAAAAAAATTTTAATCCAGATATGAATCTATCAAATAAAAAATGGTTGTGTTATTATGTGGTGGGCCACATTGTTTCTAAAATCATAGAAAACAAAGCTGATAAGACTAACCAAAATCATTTAATTGATTCCCTATAATCAGGGTTCTCATGAAAAAAATCTATCATTTAATTTAAAATTACACGTGATCAAAATGGATTGATGGTTATAAAATAAAATTACTTTTAACTACAGATATCTGATTGAGAATACATCATGCCTATGATATTGTACAAATCAGAGACCTTATTTCTTATTGTTTGAATAACATCATATACCACTCTCATTAGAAACATAATAATCTGAGATTATTTATTCATCCATCGATAGTTCTGGGATGTAAGATGTTGCTGCAACCCCCATGGGATGAAGATGATCTTACAAACCCAACAACATCAATTTTACAAGGATGACTCGATGTTTAAGGAGTACCATTGACATTGTACATTCACGACCCTTTAAGTTTTCCATAAGGGTTTTTGAGTACTAAAGTTAATGATCCCACATAATTTGTGGAATTCTACTTATAAGCCAGCGACCCTTCTTTCCCTAACCAATCCCTTTAGGTATTTATCCTCTGATTGTGAAAATCTCCACCTTCAATTAGTAATAATATTAGAATAGGGAGTCATAATGGATCTATTTCAGAACATGTGCAACTGAGGAGGTCCCCTGTTAGCCGTTATCACTATCACAATCCCACTTGTACCCATAAATATCTTGTAGAGGTTTCGACCCGAAACACTACCGCCTCTGCCGCCCATGCACGTGCAGTTAGGAAGATGCATCCAGTGCGGAATAATCTTGGTATCTTGGAAGTGTTAATATCCTAACTTCCACCAATAATTCATGATATCATATTTGGGATGAAACCTATGAGTTTTCCTATATCCACACACACTCAAAACCAGTATGTGGGGATATTTCTATAGCAAGCCTAGAGGAGGCTCATATCCCTATCCTAGTGCATGAAGTTCATCAACATATTAATTTCTATTGATCAAGAGGGCATAAGTGGGATCATACCCAAAATTCAATTGGCTATATATTTTATAACATATATATGATATAAATTTTGATAGATTATATTCCTATGAAAACTTTTTTAAAATTCCAATATATAAAAGAAACTGTTTAAGAGCACTGACAACAATTTCTCATATTGTAGAATATTAACACTCTGGTCATTACAAAGAGGTGGTTGATTTGGATAAATAACACATTCTTGATCCCATATAATATGATTATTATAATATTCCAATAAATAATGAGGTGTCCAACTGGGAACATAATCACATTCTAATTGGGGACCCCAATGTGAGAGAAGTAGATGCCTTGGGATAGGGTTACATGCCAATCAAAAACGTTTGGAGGAATATTCCAAAGTCCTAGGATTGGGATTATATCCCCATTTTGGTCAAGACTCAAAATTTAAAAGGGGAATATTCCATAGGAAAGACTAAAAATCCTAATGAAGAAGACCAACAACATACTCCAAAGGATAAGGATCAGGCTCATATTCCCATTCTAATCGGGGATAATGATGATTGAAGAGAACACATCTCATTTTATACTCATAATTCTTTGTTTTCATTTTCTATTAATGTTTTATCATATCACAGAATCAAATTCCATATTCCTACTTCTATTAGTGAATAACTGCACCAAAATCATTTTGAGTAAATATAGGTTTTGGCACATAACCCATATCCGATTCAAGTGGTCCTTTGGCATATTTAGGAAGGTAATGTATATTCAGAACAAGATCATATTCATGATCTGACAAGTGATCAACATGTGATAGAAGAACATGCCTCAGGTTACAGTCATTTTTTACCATGATTGACCAGCATCATATTCAAACGGCATAGGATTAGGCTCATATCCCCTTCTTGATCGAGGCTCACCATGTGAGAATGAAACATGCCTCAAGATAGGATTATACTCATAATAATATTTGAAGAATATCATTAGAATATTATAGCTTCTTCCCAACAGTCGGATCATACTCCCGTAACACCATATGATTATAAACGAGATCCATAAACCATCATACATGAGACTCATATCCTTTAACAATTCCAATAGATAATTTGGAGTATTCTAAACCCGACACGTGATGAGACCTATATATCTAATATTCTCTATGATTGTGTCATTGGGTTATTTCAAGGAAAATTATCAACACCACAAGGGTCCTTAAAATCAAAAACATAAGAACAAGAAGATCATTAAATTGGTTGACTTCCTCATGGTAGTGTGTTGATTGATCATAGGGAAACTACTCCAAACCTCCACTGTGGTCAACCCCCTAATGAATGTATCTCTTGTGGATATGTTAATCATCTCGTTTCCCAGAAACCTCTGTACAGAGAGGTTTTCAAACTTTAAACACCATTTTTTATATATTTTATAGAAAAATATGGTCAAATGTATATAGTTCCCCATCAATACGCAACAACACTCTACTTAGGTCATTAGGAGACTCCAATAATATTTTTTTTATCCAATGAAAGCATATAAGTCCGATGAAGTGGAGACCATCATTGGCCTATAGAGAGAGGTATCCAGAAACAACCTTCCCATCCTTTTCATTCCACTTGCTACTTTTGACTGTGAGGTCCTGAATAAGCTGTAAAATTAGTGCATTCTTTATCTACACCAAAATATGTTGTCAACTCATCATCGAATCAATGCTACCCCCTATCCATGAAATGATATTAACCATCATCTAATTAATGAAATATTTTTTCACCAGGATATGGTTATATTTTCCATATTATGGATTCGAGGAATGGAATAATGTGACAAAGACATATGTAATGTTGGTCATTGGCTCATGAAGACTCTCTAATAACAAATTTCCAAAGTGGTGCCAGACATGCATATTCGAGGGTTGGTTAAATATGAAGAATTACACTTCATCATAGCCCAATAAAAAAGAATAACCATCAGATACAATGTCATATAATGTTACATAATCTAATAAAATTAGAGGAATGGTTAATCCATGTTGTAGTATGTAATTACCATATAATTCCCCCAATTCAATGTTTCACAAACATAATAAAAGGTGGGAGATTATAACTTTCATACCATTTAACTAGTCCACTCAATTAATTCATTAACCATTTCAAAAACAAAAGTTGAGGTTGTGGTCATCCAAACAACTTCCCATGAAGAATGATTCCCATCATCAGCTTGAATCGCACAGAGCTTTATCCTGATAATAGTTGCACTTAACTAAATGGGGCATCATAATATCTACCCTAGAATCTCTATAATATATAACAAATCCATATAGGTTTTGGGAATATATACCAATGCCTCCAAACCTCATATGTTCAATTCCAATGAGGATCCAAGGCATATTGACAACAACATCAAACAAAGCCCCTCCCACTAGGTAGGGGGAATTTATATCTCAATCACCGTAACCCAGTTCATCACCCCTTGAATTTTTCAAGGGGTAATCAATGTTGGTTCTAGTTAAAACACATACAACTAGGATGTGAGTATTTTTATCTCAGTGTCCATCCCTTGAGTAATCAAATCCTTGACTAAAATTATTGTATCATCAATAATATGATCAATCAAATAAAATTATGGCCCTAATTAACCCCTAATCCATAGTGAAGGGGCCTTTTCTTCATCATCATAACCACATAGAGAATCACACTTGTCTAGCATGGGAGGTACATATCAATGGTTGACCTCCCATATGATCCTCATGAAATAATACAAACCTCCATTATTCATGGCCTATTTAGAAAATGTGACCATAAACTCCCTCAAAGTCATGGTTAATAGACCAACACATGATGACCAAATGAATAAGGTGATCAGACCTTGTCAGGGTCACAAGAAAAAATTCCCCAATATCTATAGGGGTTTTAATAATGTCTCTGATGAATGTAGTGAAAAATAATCATGTTTTGTTGAATCTGATTGGACAAACACCATACTTCGATATGTATCTATGAATATCACCATAGTTAACACAATAGATATGGTAGATTAAGATAAATATATAGAAATCCACAACATGGAAAATATTACCCAAGAATAGGGTGATTTGGATGCACCAACTAAGGCTCTATGAACCATGTTCCAATGAATGATTCAAAATATTTCACCTTCGTATATCTTGATTCCACTAATCATGTCATAAATTTCTAAGGTCAAAAAAGAATGTTAGACTACATTAAATTCACTACCCTGAAGAGTCATGTATCCTTCCATAGGGGAACAGTTGTAATCATATGAGAGTGAGATACAGAATCTTAGTCAAATATTTGACGAGATACACTGTAGAAATATTCTTATTGGGTATTTCCCTCTGGATGAGGAAGATATTTAACCTCCCATAATATTTGGTCATATAGAAAGTAAAATCTAGTTATTATAATGGATCCTGATATAGGGAACATATTTAAATAAAAAATGATGTAAAAATGATCATTCTTTGTTGTGGTGAAAGCCTCTCCCTCCCCAGATTGATCATTCAATCTCAGAATGAATCAAAAAATTATTATGAGGAAAATGTAGGGCCACCTCATTGACTACCACCCACTCTCTAAAGATGGGTATTGGACCAAACATTAGTTCCCTAATAAAATCTTAACGCTATTATATCCCTTACTAATCGAATGGAATTTGTGAAGAGAAAAAATGCACCAATGTATCCTTAGAAGAATTCATATCCCGGATGGGTGGATATTATTTTATCCCAAATAATATTTTGAAATCCTAAATTCTCAATATTTGGTGGAGCCGGAAACCCAAAACAACATATCATACATTTCATATCCAAATGTGGGCAAATGATGGGCCTTTGAGATCAATAGGGGGAAATAATGTTTAGGTATTTTGTATGAATCTGATATGACCTAACATTTTTGGTATATTATTCTACCAATATGTTCTTTTGAAGGATGAGTCGACCTTAATTATTAATTCTGTTACTATCTCATCACGATAATGAGTAAAACAATAATAATAAACCAGAAAAAATGAAAATAAAATGAATAAAATGGAGGCTTTATAAATATATATCCAGATGGAAATGTTTAGTATACCCCCTTTTCATCCCTCTCTAAGAGAAGTATCTGCAAGAACATTGTGCTAAAATATATATTTGATGTGTTTTAGACACCTTTCTTCCAAATCATTTATCTAGGTGGGTTCAATATGATTCCAGTAACTGAACAACATCTGGAGGATTCCATTCAGTGAACCCAATATGAACCTCAACTCATTTCCTCTTCACACAGGAATGTTCATGGAAAATAATAAGTCGTATCTATCACACTCAATGCAGAAATAGTTTCCAAATAATAACCTAAGTAGGTCTTGAACAGACCAACCCGGACTCTCTAGTTGTGAAAATAACAAAATCAACCTTAGTCAAAATAATAGTGATATAAAGATCACCTGGGATTTTAGGAATATATTAATAAAGTATTCTCCTTCTGAAATAAACAATTAATAGGTTATTTAATGGCATCCATGGATAATTACATTCTCAGGATACCATACCAATGAATTCTAATGAGGTCTACCTCATAGACCATGCTGAATACTACCCTTTCCATAATGGGCTTGGTCATAATATCTAGGACTACTTCATATACTAATAAATCTTTCAAGACATGAGAAATTTCTAATATGAGGTGTAAGATAACTCCTCAGAGCAGGTGGAATGTATTAATATTTCCCAGTAAGAATAATAAATTCATAGGATAAATTTTCTAACCATGCATGAGAAGATGATCAATACTTAGATGAATTAAAAAATAGTTTATAGAGTTCATTCCACTCAGAGAGCACAACTGCGTAGACCAAAGGTATTTCCAACCCTCAATGAAGGGACGCCAAATATGTCATCCAAAATTGGGTGTGATCACAAAATTATGAAAGAAACAAAATAGTATGATTTATATTCTTATCCAGATGAAGATGTCACTCTTTTATATTTCTTCCACACAACATCGTATGTGCGGGCACAACGACACCAAATAGAACCTTAATTGGATAAACATATCCAAATTTGTTTTTTAATGTGATAAACATGGAATAACCAATATCTTATGAGGAATATTCCTTATAATATGAGATTCTCATGAATAATTGGGGAACATGAGGCCACATTATCAAAAACCGAGGATATAAAGGACAAGAATGGTGTGGTTAGACCAAATATTTAAATAACATCATCAAATAGAACATATTTATAGCTAATAAATACAGAAAAGGTCTCCAAAATTCCCAAAAGAAACATAGAGGAATACCAGAACCCTTAATTTGTCCTTTTCATCAATTAGTCTTACATTACTACCTAAATGGGGTTTGATTTTTCGATCATCCTAGATAATGGGGAAGGTTGGTATAACCAAGCCCACTGGTAGTATATTCTCCCGGAACCTCTACCCAAGCACTAGGAACATTGACCATGTTCAAAAGATACATATTAATAATTACACCCACATTTCAATGATATGACATATGTCCCAAACTTACAAAACTCTGAAATATTTGGCTAGTTTCCTGACCAGGATATTAATCCTTGATGTTCTTCGTATTTTAAAATGAATAAAAATAGGCCCTCATTGAATTCCTCTGAAACCTATAGGAGTATAAAATACAAGACATTGAGGATGAGGTTTATCAAGTAGGGGAAATTCAATTATAATTCCATGTCATCATCTTATTCACTAACGTGGATCATGAATATTCCATACATGGGCACATAATTCCACAATATGATTTAGGAAGACATGATATGCTTGACAACAAAAGTTATCTGATTGATAAGGGTTCAATGATCAACCACATCCCAATTTGAAACATCCGGCATTTTGGATGTAAAAAGGGGACCTATATACCAAATGCATAACATTCAACTGTATTTCTAGTGGGAGAAAAGACCTTTCAGGAATATCAAACTCAATAATCATTTTTTGGTATCTCACATCTAACACCATGTTTATGGTAATCTATCAACACACCAAATTAAACATCTATTTTAGAAGGCCCTAGCTCAAATTCCACATGAATTTACCTTCAACATTCCATCAGTATCTAAATTACCCCATTAATGGAATTGAAAAAACAATACATAGTGATACTACCCCTTTGAGATTTTTTAGAGCCACATATACCGAAGTAGGATTCTCTAAAATAGATTTAAAACATACATTACTGGATGAAGATATACAAGATATATCCCACAAAATATTGGGTATCACCCCTAATAATTCATGTATTATGATCAACAATGACTACGTTTTCCCTATAATCCTATTCATTTTGATATAATTAACCTAATATGTCCAACCCCCTCCTATCCCTACAGATAGTGTAAAATAAAATTGTCTCAGGTTTCACCATGAAATGACACAGACAGTAGGGGATAATATTTTCACTCCTTACAGACTCTCTCACCAAGATAACGACTTAGAAACTACTAGATTTCTAACAATGTCTAATAATGTGTCCATGGGATTAGAGATGAATGAAAATGATAATGATATTTGGAACTCCCCTACCAAATTCATGGAAGTCATATCAACCATAATTGATTATCACAGAAAGGTGACTCTAGGATCAGAAGAATACTCAAAATATATGTTTATTGGTGCCTTCATTAAACTCAAATATGAATATGTGTATATTGAATTTCTGAATCAACACTGATATGTGTTCACTTGGAACAATTTTGAAATGCCTGGAATGAATCCATATTAGGTTACGAACCATTTCAAATTATATGATGTGATTTTAGGATTCAATCATCAATATACGAGAGTAAACACCTCTCATGAATCCAATTTTGTGGTGATATTTGGAAAAATTATCTAATCTAACCATTTTAGAGAAGATAAATATTCAATACAGCTTTCCAAAATCATTTCTAAAAATAAAAATAATTGTATGATAAGGGACTGCATCCATTTTAGACACCTAAATCCACACATCCTAAAGTATCATTTAAAATTTTCAATGAGAGAACATTTTATTGATTAAAATACTGGAATTTGACCCCTTTCTTTAATTAATGTATATTTAGGTTACAATCAAATAAATACGGTCCATGAAGATTAGGAAAACACCATCTTCAGAGAACATCAAGGGAGAATTTTATATCTAATCATTCCCCTTGGTTTATGAACACATACACTATATATCAATTTTCCAAGCATCATTTCTTTAAGCCATTCTATGGAATAATAGTTGAATCGTATGTCAATGACCTGGTGTTCAAATCATTATAGACATTGGAATGGTGTCTAGATCATCCAAAAATATTTGAAAATATGAGACAACATAGTTTGAAGATGAATCCACTGATAGTCACCTTTGGAGTAACATTAGGTAAGTTCCATGGATTTTTGGTATTCCATACAGATATCGAGGTTGAACGGGAGAATAATATTTCTATTTTAAAAATTTCAACCCATAAAATCTTAAAAAATTGAGGGGGATCTAAGGGTACCTCACCAAAATTCCATGTTTCATAAAAAACATGGTCGTAAAATCTATCCCCCTCAGAAGACTAATGAAAATTGGTTTACTCTATCAGTGGGTTGATGAATTCCAAGAATCATTGGATTGTATCATGATGTATTTTTCACACCTAGAAGTTCAGATGGCTTTAGAGGAAGGGGGAACTGATTTTATATGTGGACACTATGTAACAATCACTATGTGCACTACTATTATATAATAACTATTTCAGGATCAAGAAAAGTCTTTACAACCTT
This sequence comes from Viscum album, assembly GCA_963277665.1. Taxonomy (NCBI): domain Eukaryota; kingdom Viridiplantae; phylum Streptophyta; class Magnoliopsida; order Santalales; family Viscaceae; genus Viscum; species Viscum album. The sequence goes on from OY728136.1 coordinate 1,885,609,697, forward strand.
ATCCAAAAAAATCTAGGTACCGTGACTCATTACTCCGATGTCGAGAAGAAATTCCATTCACACATATTTAATGTGAAAACATTGAGGCATTACCTATAAAAATATAATGTATATATAGTTACTCGTATTGATACTCTCAAGTACATCCTTGGTCATAATATGTTTGATTGAAACTTGTTTGGATAGGACGTCATTATATAGGAATACAACATTCAGTTTGTATCATAGAAATATGTGATAAGAAAATCCCTAGATGATATTATCATATAAAATTCTAAACTAGAAAATACAGCAGTGGACACCATTCTTCTAGATGTGTGTGTCTTCTATGCCCATGACATTCATTGAGAATGGGTGATGTATTTTGAGGGACACTCACAAAGTCAGTTCGAAAAAAGGATGGAAAACCCGAGACACAATCAGGTTAGAATAAGGATTTTATTTGTCACTCGCCAGGAATTATTTATGATTGTCATTGAAAATTATTTCATTCCCCATGAATGATTTATAATGGGAACTCATGGAGCACATGATTAAAAAAACCTCCACCAACTCCATCATGGATTAATGTGTTATGGGATATGAATAGTGAAGTATAAATAAAGAATTTTTTCCTATAAATTTTCCACACAATTATGAAAATTCATTTCTAAACACTAGAGACCACTCATCCAAGCATGAATGTAGACAACCATTTAATAGGAACCACAAACCGGTGCACCCAATCACTTGTGAAAATTTCACATAGCTGCTGATCTCAGGACCAAAAAATCATCACATCAGTTATGATCTATGAACAGTCAGATAAATCATGTTGTATGCGTGAAGCACTTTCCATGATCACTCATAGTCCATGAGACAGTCTTCTGGATGGAAACGCGTAAAAGACCACACATATTTTCTAATCATGTGAGCCTTAAATAATGATTAAACTATATATATATAATTAATTTTATATTAAAGGTTGGAAAAAATAATAAAAGATGGGAGGCTTATGTGAAGAACAAATACATAGAACCACATGCACATAGCATGAACAAACCCGGACATGTGGCAGTACCATGACTTATTTACCATGTCTCGTAAGGCTCTTTTGGTATACCATTTGGACCATGCGAAGACAACTACGAACGTAAAATAATGTCTCATGGTGACATATATTCATGCCATTCAAGTCACATGAAGCCCTCTAGGATCTCCATCAAAACCATTTAGAGTTATTTGTACATGTTACCATACTCATATGATTGAACCAACATAAGTTAGATGAGTCTCCTGATAGCACGTGTTAATGTCACTTGACTCTTGCGATGGACAAAAAATACAGAATAAAAACCAAATGATGTCCACCATACATTTTATCGTAGATCATGTGTCACCCTATATAGATTTTTCATAACTCTCTTGATGGCCTTCAAGCATGTCAGCCATCATTCATGATGAAACTAGGTCATGTCATCTATATCTTATGACACCCTCTAAGTAAGTCATCTATGATCATGTGATGGATTTCATGATCATCCAGTCAGCTCTCGAGATATCCTCTAAACATGTTATCCTAGACCATGGAATGACCCTCAAATATTATATCCTAAATATACAATGTACATAAGAGAATCCAACTAAATCATGTTATTATTATTTGAAATTTACAAAATATAACCAGAAAAGTCCAAACATTCTCTAAAATTATAAAAATAGTCAATGATTGTCAAGAAGGTAGTCATTCATGTTAGGAAGTCATGAATGTGAGTTCAAATGGGAATCCAAAAAATAGAAAACCCTATCCATCCTCAATGTGCAATAAATAATAAAAAAGGAAACCTCAGTGTATAAGAACCTTTCAGTGGTATAATATGATATGACCACATATAAGGGAAACCATAGTGAATAATCACTATCCAATTAACCTACGAGGAATCATATTATAGAAATAATCCTGATATGTTGGATAACTTCTAATTGCTCTAACAAAACATAACTATATATTCACCTTAGTGTATGTACATCCATGTCCTAGACAATTATACTATCTATATACAATCATTCACATGGGATTATCATTCTACCTCATCCATTAGATGACTATAAAATCAACTGAACTATGGTGTCTCTAATTCACTCCATAACTAGAATATGTAGGACACCTATTAGAGGATTGTTCTCAATATTTCCAATGTTGGTCTCATCACATATTCCCTAAATCCATTTGTAGTGGCACTAATTAATTTTTATACCTTGTTTCTCATTGTGAGATTGGATCACAAGGTCTTCTGGAGGTATGATAGTCACCTCATTATCATTATAAATCTTTATTATATTGGGAAATATATTCATGTAATCCCTCATGGGTGTAATGATAAAAAACTCCCCCATATAAGGAAATATACGCTGGGTATAGTCCAAAGAGAGTGAAAAAAATATGAATACTTTAATTCCTACTTTAACCAATATATATAAGATTTATCCTCAAAACACAAGATCAAGTATTCATTTTATAAGTTCCTATACATATTTCTATTCTACCTGAAAATATACAACATGGGTCGAACACACTACATTTTTTTATTACTATATTAAATAAGATACATTAGATGCCTCATAATGAAACAATACCCCCTTCGAAATATTTATCGCCTTCCTGCATGGTGTCATATACTAAACTACAGAACTATATAGCTTCATCATTAATTAAATTGTTTATTACTCGAAAACAAATAAAGAAACTCATATACAAAAATTTTAATACAATAAATATTCAACATTTTGTATAAAAGATATTTAACGTCTAATCGTTATGTGAGAGAAACTAACTCAATATCAAGACTATGGAAGAGTGTTCACCCATGATCAGTTTTTTAAGGGTACCTAGTCCCACTTATAGATTATTATGATAGTCGAAATAAAATATCAACTTTATAAGAGAGTCTAGGAGTAGTCCACAATTCAACCTAAACAGTGTGTGATGAGCCAAACCCCCCATCCCCATGACCAATGTGAGTCTCTAAGCATCATAGGTCCTAAAGCCATGATTGACCACCATCCATTATAAATCCACTTTGTAACTAGTTATGCATAAGGGAACCATTGGTAGATTACATTAGGAAAACAATGGTGACCCAATTTTAATGATTTCTCTTGAAATGACCCCATCACAGTCAAGCATCAGGCTAAACCAAATCCACCTCGATAGTGGTTCCATGTCATTTCTACTCTATCAAAAAAATGATAATAAAAATTTAATGTTCTAGAACGATTCAATATTCTTTATTTATTTACCCAAAAAGTAAAAAATATCTTCATGTATATTTATTTTATGGGATTATATATTCTTTATGACAATTTCTAAAATTCATTTATTATGAAATTAATTTTTGTTATGTTATGAGAAAAAATTTTATAACCCAATTTTGTTTCATGATAAATTCTAACGTTAATGACTTATGATTTATTTAATTTCCTGTAATACATGTGGATGTAATTGAAATTTATTTTATTTTTGGTCACAAAATTATATATCCCTTAAATTTTTTGGTTAATTTTATAGTCACATGAGACATCATGATGGAGATCGGGGAGTGAATCAAATCAATTATGGGACTTTTTTACAATGTAATGTTGAGTTGTAGTTGGCCTTTATATATGTTTCTATCCTGTTTTATGTTTCTTCCAAACTTCCAATGATAACATGATCTTTTGGTACAATGTACGTTATATTATGTTTCCATGTGATTACTCATTTTCCTTAACTTTTATGAATTCATGTTAAATCTTTGGATCACATGATATGCTTCCATATCATGATTATTTCATTACTAGGATTTTGAGCTCACGCTACTGGAAATAATAGCATTTGCGAAGGGTCATTTGCGTCGGGATCGGGTCTTTAAAAGGCTTTTGTGATGGGGGCCTGTCGCAAATAGCCCGTCGCGGAAAACGGCATCGCAACAACAATTATTTGTGACGGTCTCGTCGCTAAAAGTATTATTTGCGATGTCGATCCTTCTCATCACAAATGTTAGTCTGTATATTTGTGAAATCTTTTTAAAACCGTATTAGCAACGAGCCTGTCGAAATTAGTATTTTTTAAAAAAATTTAAAAACTATTAATAAATTATTTTAATGAATATAATAATAATACTATTTGCGACGGGCAGAGTATCCCGTTGCAAATACTATAAAGAAATAAAAAATAAATTATTAATAAATTATTTTAATTAATATAATAATAATCTAATTATAATTCAAAAATAAAAAAATATTAATAATTGGTTTTAATTAATATAATAATATAATTATAATTAACAAATAAAAATAATTTATTATTAATAATTTATTTTAATTAATATAATAATAATAGAATTATAATTCAAAAATATAAAATAATAGAATATTAATAAATGATTTTAATTAACATAATAATATTATAATTATAATTCACAAATAAAAAAATTCTAATAAGTTATTTTAATTAATATAAAAATAATAGAATTATTTTACATTCAAATATTAAAATAATTCTAATATTACAAAAAAATATAATTAAATTATAAAATTAAAAAAATTTAATATATATATATATATAATTTAATATTATAAAATATAAATAATATTATTATTCATATTAATATTGATATTTCAAAATATAATATTATTAATATTTTATAATGAGACAGAAACAACGAATAGAAAAAAATCATATTTTGATTTAACAAACTTTATAACATAAAAACAAACTCTAATATGAAGGAGGGGTGAGGGTGGAGGGGGGATCTGCAGATTCTGGTGGAGGAAACTCCATCCCTAAAGCATGAGTGAGTCAGCGGATGTACTCCATCTGCTCCTGATGCTGCTGCTTCCACCGACTCATCTTCTCCTCGTACAGCTGTTGCTGGCGTCGACGCTCCTCCTCATGCTACTGCTGCTGCTGACGCATCTGATCCTTCTCCTGTCAGAGACTCTCTATCAGGGTAGTCTGAGATCGCAACTGATCCTCCTACTGTGTAGCATAAGTAGATGCACGAGCTTCTCTCGAGCTGGACGCCGACATCACAGCACTGCCATAATAATCTCTGCGAGTCAGTCGAGAGCTGATACCAACTACCCAACCCTTCTCGAAGGCATACTGGGTGGCCTGCATCCACGCCGCCTCATCAAACTGACAGCCAGTGGTCTGATCTGATGACTCGGCCTGACTCTCAGGCCGGGTCTGTGATGCTGCGGCCTCATATGACTCATGTAGTTTCAATTTAAAATTAAAATTGTGAATATATTAAATGCAGTTAATTTTTAAACATGAATACAAATAATACTGACCATGATGTGATGCTGAAAATCACCTCTGAGCTCCCCAGTAGTAGGATCACTATACATCCTCTGATATACGTCGTACTCTGTAATATCGGGGTTCTCGACAGCCTATAAGAATAAAAAATAATCTGTTAATATTTATAGTTATATAAAATATTTATAAATAATGTACGTACCGGTTGCTGTCTATGAGTACTGAAAGTACGACTCCCAGCTCGATTAGTCACCTCCTGTCTCCCACGATTCTGCCTCCCCACCGATGATCTCCTCTGAAAGAAATCACTCAACCAGTGTGCACATAATCCATCCCATACATGGGATGAAATATACTCTGGTCGGTGTGCTCTACATGACTCATCAAAAATTGACACTCCTTTCTTCGTGGAAACCTTTCTTAAATTGTGAAAAAACAGACAAAAGCAATCACGCATGGCCACCTCCCATGCCTCATGGATTGCTTCACGCATGGTATACTCAATAAGATACCATAAACCCTAAAAATAAATCAAAATATCAAGTTATAAATGAAATAATTTTCAAAAGAAAAATTATTTATTTACGTACGTACCAACCAATGGCTGAACATGGCCTACTGCACATCAATGGGAATTTTCTCCCATGTGGTCCAAGGCTGAGGGAAATAGTTGCGCAAAATAGCGCTGCCCTGTCCGGTTTCTATATGCGAAAAAATGTAAAAATAATAAACATTTATTATGTGAATAGATTAATGAAATCTTAGTCAAATCCACAGCTTATCACATAGGTTATTACACCTCCGTGTGCGTGGATGAAACCCAAGACGTTGACGTCAATAGGGGACGGGGTCAGGAATCATCAATCGTGCAAGACCGCGCCCCCTCTGCGTACTCCCTGGAGAACCTGCAGGCTAAGGGTCATGTGCCAGCAACTCATCCGCATCAAAAGGCAGGTCAGCATCCGCCAACTCACGAAATGTGTCGTAGTCCATCTGAAACAGAAAATGTTAATTTTGTTAGCAAATAATTGATAATTACTATGATATATACATATATATTAGTTATGATTGTATATAACTACCATGAAATTCTATCAGTGTTCATCTTCATCATCATCTTCATATATGACAATGTCATCTTCATATTTCTCCTCAACATCATCGATATCCATTCGAGTTCTAGTTTCTTCATCTCTTACCATTTCAAATTTATATGTGACATCATTAACATCATCGTCATCACCGACTCTTAAATGTGGGGTGTCGTCATCGATACTCATGTCTCTTTGTAAAAAGATTGATTTTGAGTACTCTCTTGAAAAACATCAATTCTTTTCACATCAGTGAAAGCACATTCATTTTGATTAAACTGATTGTCTCTAATTTTTATTTTTATTATACTCCCTTAATCAGTTATCTCTCTTGATGTAGCACAGTACTTTGCATAATAAACTTGATGTGACTGTTGATCCAATAAGAATGGTTCATTTACTGCGAGAACACTTTTACATTTAATTTTGATGATTCAATGGGTCGTATGAACACGCACGCCTCTCTTTCTATCCAACCACCGACATTTGAACATGGTTATGTAATGTTGTCCAAGATAACAGAGTTCAATGATTTCATCAAGTATGCTATAAAAGTCAACTTCATTTTCTCGATGATGAGATCCTCTCAAGCTAACTCCACTATTAATTGATTTTTATTCCCCATATTCATGTGTGTGAAATCGAAATCTATTCACCACATATGCATTATAAGTTTTAACAAGTTTGGAAGGTGGGTTACTCAATATACACATCCATTTTTCAATTTTATCAGCATGTTAGGACACCTGAAAATTTGTGAAATAATTATCAATATAGTAAACTATACATTGAATGAGTTTCTAAAAGGTAAAAAATTTATGTTACCAGTTTTTGAAACCACTAAGAGAAATTTTTCTATCGGCGTTCTTCGAGAGCAGCTGCTGTAATTTGTGGAATTTGTTTCTTGATATCATTATCATACAACCTATAAAAAACAAAGTTATTTACTGTAACATAAATGATAGAATAAGTGATATAAACGCTTATAGTACAACTAATGTCATCTCTTCACAGTTGAGCAGAACATACGTATGAGCTCGGTGATGTTCATCATCCGAATTCCAGCGTTCATAAACTCCACCAAAACCAAGCTCTGGATGGTTGAAGACAGATAATTGATTGTTGATTTCATCAATATTCCTCTCATTCTGTCCCATTCGATTGTGTTTTTAAGGATACTCAGATTAAAAATAATGGGATCAGAAAAAAGATATTTCCTCTTACAAATAATCTTCAGCAATAGATCATTCCAGATATGCTTTGTTATGTACTTTTCTTTTCAATTTTTTCTTACATATTTCAAATAGGTACATCCATCGAAACTGTACTGGAACTCCACATTTGGCTTCATATGGAAGATGTAACATCAAATGTTCCATTGATTCGAAGAAATACGGAGGAAATATTTTTTCCAGTTTATATATAATTACAACAACATCTTCTTCAAGTTTTCATTGACCATCAGAATCCTCTGTAGCCGCATAAATTTGCCGAAAAAAATGAGACATGTCTGTTATGGAATCCCAAATCACAAAATTCAAAAGACCTCTTAATCCAATGGGTAGAAGTCTTTCCCTTATTACATGAAAATCATGACTTTTTAATCTAGTAATATGACCATTCTTTACACATCTACCCAAATTGGAAGCAAAACCATCTGGAAGTCTCAAATCAACAATCCACTAACAAAATAATAAACGGTTTGCTTTAGATAGTGTATAAGATGATTTTGGTTTTAGTAACCTTTCTGTTCTGATATTCTCAAAAAGTTCCGGTTCTGGATTCCTGCAAATGTTGGTAAGATCTAAAAGTGCATTTACATTGTCTTTGCTTTTTCCTGGCGTATCCAAAACTGTATGAAAAAAATTATCAAAACAAATCTTCTCAATATGCATGACATCCAACATGTGATGGACCAAAAAATCAGACCAATACGGAAAATCCCAAAATATACTACGTTTAATCCAATTTTGTTCTTTCCCAAAACTAGAAATTTTCTCTTGGTTTATTGTGGGACCAAAAGAGATGGGAGGTAATGAAAATAAAACTGATTTTAACTCCGAACCTGATAGCATTTTTGGAGGTCCATTCCATTCAACTGTTCCTTTTCTGAAATGAGTTCTGTTTTTGCGAAAAGGATGATCATATGGAAAAAAATCTGTGATGACAGTCAAAATAACAAGGTTTCTTTCCATGAATGATCATAAATGATTTGTTCTCTCCCGTACAGTAAGGACATGATTTTTGACCATGTGTACTCCAGCCAGATAACATCCCATAATTCGGGAAGACACTAATTGTCCACATCACTGCTACTCTCAGTATGAAATTCTGTTTTGTAGAAACATCATATGTAATAACACCAGTACTCCATAATAAACATAATTCATCAATCAATGGTTTCAAATAAACATCAATATTCTTCTTCAGATGTCCTGGAATTAGTAAAGTCAAAAAGATATATGGCTCATTCATCAACATCCAAAGAGGTAAATTGTACGGAGTTAAAAAAAATAGGCCAACATGTATATTGACTACCATAAGAACCGAACGGACAGAAACCATCAGTGGAAAGGCCCAGTCGAACATTTCTAGCTTCTAAAGCAAAGGATGGATGCAATCTATCAAAATTTTTCCATGAATCACCATCAGCTTGATGATTCATGCTCTTATCGGTTGAAATATTCACTTTATGCCATGACATCATTGTTGCTGTATTCTTAGACATGAATAAATGCTGAAGTCTGGATGTAAGCGGAAAATATCTCAACTGTTTTATAGGAATCAAACCAGTCTTCCCATGTTTCCCTTCTTTATATCTCAGTTGCCCACATGTGGGAAAACTATCCAACGACACATTTTTCCCAAAATATAAAATGCAGTCATTTGAACAAGCATGAATCTTCTGACAAGGAAGTCCCAAATTTCGAACCAGCCTCTTACTCTCATAGTAATTTGTAGCCAAAAAATTTCTTTTGGGTAATAGTGTTTTAAGAAAAGAATATATATGGTCAAAACAGCTGTTTGACATTTCGTTATCTGATTTGATAGCCATAATTTTTGCAACTACTTCTAATTTTATCATCTTCTAGCCAGGATATAATACATCCTCAGTAGACCTCAACAACTCATAAAATTCAGACGGTGCCAACTCAGGATTTGAAGCTATATCAGCCAGAGTTACTGTATGTTGAACATATGAAACTGCAACATCATGTACTAAATCATGAAACCGGGATGGATCTGTAATCAAGTTGGTATCACCTACTCTGGAACTGCGTTCACCGTGTTGATACCAAAAAACATAATCTGGTTGGAAACCAAAATGCAAGATATGTCCCCCCACTTTGTCAAATGTGTCAAACGTTCTCAATGCACATTTTCTGCAAGCTCATTTTATTTTGTCTTATGAAACAAATTCTGGATTTGATGCCGCAAATGATAAAAAAAGTCTCCACACCCTCTATATATACTGGATTTAAACCCGAACCGTTTGGATTTCTACGTTGATTTATCCATATGCGCTCATGTAATAATGACTGTCGATGACTTCATTGTTCCATATTTTTCTATAATATATAAAAGCATTACTGGTTTTGAATAATTTGTTAGAAAAAACACTCAAGCAAGTATTATTATAGAGTTTACATCATACACAACTGACACAAACTTTTTATTGAGATATACCTTAAAATTGACCCTTTAAGAATTTAATATGTTGAGAATAAAGCAATACCTATTACAAATATTGATAATTTTAATATTATATAATTTTTTATTATTTTAATAAAACTAATATTATTTTTTCATAAATATTAATTATATAATAATAAAATTATTACATTATTAGTATATTTTATTATTAATATTAAAATAATACAATTTTCTATATTATATGCAATTCTCCTTTCATCTGTGCATTTAATATTCTATCTCTACATGTAATATTTGCATTCACTTTCACCTCTCCATTGGTGAGTAAGTTGATAATTTTGAAAAAGAATGCAAATATTACATGTGGAGACATAAAACACACAGATGAAAGGAGAATTATATATAATATAGAAAATTATATTATTTTAATATTAATAATAAAATATACTAATAATGTAATAATGTTATTATTCCTAATTATTGGTAATTACTTCTAATTATTGGTAATTATTCCTAATTATTGGTAGTCATTCCTAATTATTGGTAATTATTGGTAATTATTACTAATTATTAGTAATTATTGGTAATTATTGGTAATTATTGGTAATTATTACTAATTATTGGTAATTATTTGTAATTATTACTAATTATTGGTAATTATTTGTAATTATTACTAATTATTGGTAATTATTGGTAATTTTTGGTAATTATTACTAAGTATTACTAATTATTGGTAATTACTGGTAATTATTTCTAATTAATGGTAATTATTGGTAATTATTTCTAATTAATCATAATTATTGGTAATTATTTCTATTTATTACTAATTATTGGTAATTATTGGTAATTTTGGTAATTATTAGTAATTATTACTAGTTATTGGTAATTATTGTTAATTATAACTAATTATTTGTAATTATTACTAATTATTACTAATTATTACTAATTATTATTATTATTTCTAATTATTACAAATTATTATTAATTATTTGTAATTATTGGTAATTATTGGTAATTATTACTATTTATTGGTAAAAATTACTAATTATTACGAATTATTACTAATTATTACTAATTATTACTAATTATTGTTAATTATTGGTAATTACTTGTAATTATTAGTAATTATTGGTAATTATTACTAATTATTGGTAATTATTACTAATTACTGGTAATTATTGGAAATTATTGGTAATTATTACCAATTATTAGTAATTATTGGTAATTATTGGTAATTATTACTAATTAATGGTAATTACTGGTAATTATTTCTAAATAATAGTAATTATTGGTAATTATTTCTAATTATTACTAATTACTGGTAATTATTGGTAATTATTGGTAATTATTTCTAATTATTACTAATTATTGGTAATTATTACTTATTATTTGTAATTATTACTAATTATTGGAAATTATTACTAATTATTAGTAATTATTGGTAATTATTGGTAATTATTACTAATTATTACTAATTATTGGTGATTATTACTAATTATTGGTAATTATTACTAATTATTTATAATTATTACTAATTATTACTAATTATTGGTAATTATTGGTAATTATAACTAATTATTACGAATTATTGGTAATTATTACTGATTATTACTAATTATTGGTAATTATTACTAATTATTACTAATTATTGTTAATTATTGGTAATTATTTTTAATTACTAATAATTATTGGTAATTATTACTAATTATTACTAATTATTGGTAATTAGTGATAATTATTACCAATTATTACTAATTATTACTAATTAATCCTAATTATTACTATTTATTACTAATTATTGGATGTTATTACTAATTATTGGTAATTATTACTAATTATTGGAAATTATTACTAATTATTGGAAATTATTCGAAATTATTGGTAATCATTACTAATTATTGGTAATCATTATTAATTATTGGTAATTATTGGTAATTATTGGTAATTATTGGTAATTATTGGTAATTATTGGTAATTATTGGTAATTAATGGTAATTATTCTTATTCATTGGTAATTTTTCCTAATTATTGATAATTATTCCTAATTATTGGTATTTATTCTTAATTATTGGTAATTATTCCTAATTATTTGTAATTATTCCTAATTATTGGTAATTATTCCTAATTATTGGTAATTATTCCTAATTATTGGTAGTTATTGGTAATTATTTGTCATTATTGGTAATTATTGGTAATTATTCCTAATTATTGGTAATTATTCCAAATTATCGGTAATTATTCCTAATTATTGGTAATTATTCCTAATTATTGGTAATTATTCCTAATTATTGGTAATTATTCCTAATTATTGGTAATTATTGATAATTATTCCTAATTATTGTTAATTATTCCTAATTATTGGGAATTATTCTTAATTAGTGGTAATTATTCCTAATTATTGGTAAATATTGACAATTATTTGCAATTATTGGTAAATATTGGTAATTATTGGATAAAATATTGACAAATATTAGCAATTATTGAATATTGGGAATTATTATTAATTATTACTAATTATTAGTAATTATTACTAATTATTGGTAATTATTATAAATTATTACTAATTAATGTTAATTATTTCTAATTATTATTAATTAATTCAGATTAATTTTAATTTTTCATAATTACTGTTAATTAATTGTAATTACAACTAACTATTTTAAATTAGTGTTTAATTGTCTCTAATTACTATTAATTATTAATACTTATTCGTAATTATTTCTAATTAGAAATCAAAAAAAATCTAAAAATTTATACTAAATAAATAGAATAAATAAAATAAATATTAAATTAAAATTCAGATAAAAACCATAAACATGATGTCAATGTCGAGCCGTTGTAAATGTAGAACACCACCAACTGAATCCTCGAAGTCGGAAAAAACATTTTACAACTGAAAGTCGTAAAAGATTCAGAGTGAAAAAATTGGAACGGTTGAGAGTTGAGAGTGGGGAAATTGTAATGGTTGGCAGTACTTATAGGTTGGATTAATTGCGATAGGCCTTTTTGCGACGGGTTTTCCGTCGCAAATAACGGTTTTTGCGGCGGACCCTGTCTCAAATAACCCTGACCGCATTTAATTATTGGTGGCATTAAAACGGTTATTTGCGACGGCGCCCGTCGGAAATATCCCCTGCCATCGGGGTATTTGCGACGAGTCTGCATGCCCGTCGCAAATAGGCTTTAACCGCCGCCGGTTAGTTGCGACGGGGATAGAACCCCGTCGCAAATAACCCTGACTTCATTTAATTAAGGGCGGCATTAAAACGGGTATTTGCGATGGGACCCGTCGCAAATACTTCATGTCTCCTGGGTATTTGCGACGAGACTGCTTTCCCATCGCAACTAGTCATTAACCGCCGCCAGTTATTTACGACGGGGTTCTATCCCGATCGTAAATAAACATCTCACGGTTTGGTGTGCATTTCACGCCAAACTATTTGTGACTGGTAAAAAAGCCCATCGCAAATAACAGATTATTTGCGACGTGAATAGTTTCCGGTCACAAAAACTCCTTTGCGAATGATATTTGCGACGGGAATAATTCCCGTCGCAAATACCCCGTCGCTATTAACCATTTTTTCCGTAGTGTCACCCCTTTTGTCTATATAATAACTAGGATATCCACTGTACTTTTAAAATATCAAAATAATTTATAATATCATTATGGAAAATTAAATATTGATTAGTTATTTTATCGTCAATATGATGCACTAATAACATAGTCTTATAGATCCACCTATCCTTTTCAATCAAAGTTTTAAATTAAAAGATATTTATTTTTAGAATAATGTACTAAATAATCCTACTAGAAACCATTAATTTTTATTAGAATGAAATTTTAGTTATCCTTTGTAAAATAGGTCTAGAAACATTTTTTGAGGACACGAGGGATAATTTGAAGATAATATTTTATATATAAATATAAAATGAAATCTTGGTGAGGTATAGGGGAGTGGTTTCCCAGAAATTATATCCCTATATATTGGAGTGTGTTCCCTAGAATCAAATTTTTTTACATTATAATACCCAATATTTTTTGTTATTATTATTAATAAACTAGTTTTGACATCTTCATTTCTATTTTATATAACACGGTATTTGATAATTTCCAATGTCTAGACATCATAATAAAATGTCATAACAGTTCCACAAAATAATTAGAAATAAGATGTGGCACAATAATAACAATAATTTTATATATTTTCCATAAGTGTTTGAAATAAATTGTGGGTTATAAATGGTTTAGGATGTCATGGATTGAGACTTATAATACATTTAAACACTTTCTCGTGGGGTAAGACCTCAGTAATATCATGTGTAGGATATTATGAGAATGAGACTATCCAATAACAAATCTACTTTTCTATGTATCATTAGATGTTCTTATCTACAGAAATGTCTATTAATACTTGTAAATTAATATTTTCATTAATGAGTATTTTAAGTCCTGTACTTTTATGTATTGATGGAAACATGATTACATATGCTTGTAGTGATTTAGGATATGTTGGGTTCATCATGAGAAATATTGAATTAATGAATAATTAATGAAATGATTTTTCTCTTTAAATATATAATATAATTTGATATCATTTTCCCCATCATTTGAATTATATAGCATAAATAAACCAATGGCCATAGTGTCGTATTTGTATGTTCGATTTCCTGAATGTCTATTATTGAGAAATCTAGATCATAGGATGTGGGCCCCAGCACACTAGATTTTTTATTAGAGAAATCATGGTAAAATTATTATATTACATTGTGATGTACCATAGGAGGTGTAATGTCATTGTAGAATTATATTTATCTCTACTGGTGAAACATCGTGTTTCTGATGCTAACCATGGACTTTTGGATTCTTCACATAATGCCACTGGGCAGGAGGCCTAGTAGGTCAGAAAATAAGTGAATCTAAAATACTTATTAAATAATATAATATTATATGCTAGTTATAATATAGAATAAATATTATTTCTACATGTGGATTAATAACAATTCATGTTTAATTAAGCAAATATATTCCAACCCAATTTATTCTAGAAAATAATTTATGTGGGGAATATTTAATGAATATTTATTTTCAATTCTATGAATATAATATTTATTTATATATTTGTGAATTATTCAATGTTAATAATTTTTTTAATAAATTGTCATTATTCAGTGATTGATAAATTTTATGATGTAATTTCTAACCGAGTATAATTTTTTGAGAGATTTAATAAATATTGTATAATATTTAATTAAATAATATTTAATTAAAGTATCTATTTTATTTCATGTTATGAAATAATATTATTATTATTATTATATACATGGGTTTCTTCATGGATTAAATAAATATCAAATTTCACTTATCCAATTATACTATTTTATCCCTTATGGATCATAAACCCAATTATATTAATTATCATGAGATCCAATTAATTTTTTTGGTTATGTACAATGATAAATAAATATTAATAAAAAATTCCTAGATTTTCCCATTCACTATGAATTATCCCATGAATTGAGATAATTATTCCTCCGCCATCCACTCTCATGTCACGCGAGATTAATGAGAATCCTTTGGAAGTGAATTCTTGGGCGATCAATGGAAAATGATGCAAGAGATATGATCATATTGAAACCATGGTTATTCTTTGTTGTAAATGGATCATGTTTGTTGTTTTTTTTCAATCCTAGCATGGAAGATCATGATGTTTTTAATGAAAATGGGTCATACATTTCATGTAGACATCAATATTGAATGTGTTGTTGTTTCTTGTTTTTTGACAGTCTATTTGGTCCAAAAATTGGAGTATGGGGAAAAGAGTTTAAGAAAAGGGATTCTTATGCTAATCATATGGATGATTAGAAAGATGCATGAAATATTTCATTAAATATCAGTGCATTGAAATTTAGAAATGTAATTATGTGGATGCAGGTTTTGGTTTTGTTGCGCAAGGACTATTGTGCGGCATAGGCTTGGGCTAATGGACAAGCATGTTTGGTGTAATGATGCACAATGTGATCTCAAGGTTACCAAAATACTTATAAATAGCTGAGTATCACCACTCCAGAATTAATATGTTTTCCAAAAAAGATTCATTGTATCATCACGCCAGATACTTATGCAAGAATGACTAGTGCTGTGTAAAAATTACATTCAAGTGATCCTTCTGTCTCTAAAATTCCATGTGAAACATATAGTATAGATGCATGATAGATATGGGTTTCATGATAGATATATTTTTCATGATAGATAATTTTTGCATGAAATTTATCTTATGCGACAGTCCCCATACTTGTGTTCTCTAAGTGGAGTAACACACAATTGTAGTGTTGTGAATCCAATATGACTGGTTTATCTAGTTTTTTCATTCAGTTCATTCATGTTCATCAATTCTATATATTGATGCAAGCAGAGTCTGGTGTTGGATAGAGAAAATGACATAAATGAATACGTATAGAAGTGATCTTCATGTTGATAAACTGAATAAGACTTCACCCAAGGTAGTGAACAATGGGGAGTCAAAAAATGTTGTGTGAAGGACACAATGTGGTATCCCTAAATTTTTTCAATTATAGTGTACCTAGAAAAAGTGATTGTGTCTGAATATTTGTACTCCAAAACTAGAGAAGATTAGTGGATTTTGGTACGACCGATAAACTATCGACATGTACTCCTTTTACTATCCCTTAGTAGTGATCCAAGTAAAATTATTGTGTCTCCTATATGCATGTGATTGTTAATTTTATGAAAATTATCTTCATGATGTTTTAATATGTACCTAGTAATGTGGGAACAAGATCCTTATTTTTAAAAGAAACATATTACACCCTAATTCAACCATCTCTTATTAGGGTGTTTTGAGGTCCTTCAAATCACTTTTTCTAGCAGTCAATGATTTTAATGATGATTTTTATAGAGTTGTGACAAAATTTGTCGATCACATCATAATGGAATATATGATCTATTCAAAAAATGAAATTATTATATGGTATATATTTTTATCAATATATATAATTAAATAAACATTTTCTCAATAGGGAATTATTTAAATTCTTGAATTGATTTTAAATTATATTTGATGGTCTTGTTTTTTTGTTCCTGCGTTTATCAATTGTCTGTATTATTTAATTTAAATCGGTTGACCAAGATATTTATCATTATCTTAATATCAGATTGATCATTGATCATGAAATAAATCAATTTTGGGAAAACCCCATCACACACTTCCACTACACATGGAACCTAAAACTGGTGTCAGGGAGAGCTGTAAAATTTATTTATAATTATTTAAATACCATTGAATTATTTACACAATTTTAAATTAGTTTTAAATCTATATTATCAATTCTTATATCAATATTAAATGTTATTATTCTTACTCTTAACTTTACATTTCTATAATAAAATCAATTATTTTTCAGAATTAAATTATTTTTGAGATCTCATCAAGAGGAGGTGTGGAATTTTTCAAGATAACACAATAGTACACCCCATGTAACATGAAGGTACATGTTGTGTAAAATTTTATAATGAACCAATAATTAATTATGAATTAATTAAAGAATTTTATTTTATTATATGCGGTGAATTTTTTTTATACCCCATGTGTTGACCCAACCAACCAAGTGTTCGACCAGACAGAGTATGGGTGTGTAACTTACATACCCAACATGTATTCCAATGTCATAGATGGTCTATGTATTATCATATATGGCCTACCTGATTGCAAACTGTGTAACTCGAAGACCACATTCCAGGATTCCCATCGACATGATATGTACTCCAATATTTTTCATCACACTACTACATGTTGATTCCTTAGGCATGTGCCTTTGATAGATTATGAGAATAGTAGTTGTTGTGTATGTGGATTGTACACTTCATATACATATAAAAAATCATGTAGAATTAAAAATTTATATCGTATAATTTGAAAATATTTTAAATATTTTATTTCACATGTTCACTTTATTGATTTCATATTTCATTTGGCATTTATATATATATAAATTACAAATAAATTTCAATATAATTTTCACATATAAATATCATATAAATGTCGTATTACATTTATTTCTCTACGTATAAATCATTAAATGATACATAAAAAAAGAATAATCTAAAAATTGTGATCATTAACTTCATACAACACATAATAATATTATATTGTAAGTCATGTATTCCACATGTAGTAATATTTAAAGTATATGAGTATAATAAATGTTTTGTAGTTCTGACGGGTACTCATCCTATTTACTCCCAGGCACATTAATGTGCATCATCAATTTTCATTAAATTTATTTATCTTGACTAAAATTAGGATGATGGTAATCTCATGGAAATCGAGATTATAATTAATATAAAACATTTGATTAGATAATGAATATAATAAATTGATTTGAGTAAAATTTATCATGAATAAAAACAATTAGGATTGATTATTAATTTTAGTAAACGAATACGACATTTCATGTGGATGATCAAAAGCTAGGAAGATATTACTATTCATTAGTGGTTTATTTTAATTTCTTACTAAATAAAATTTTGACTATTTGGTCTCCATATCCTTTTATTTTATAAAGGAATTCATGACCATTGTTTCATTTATTTAAGACCCTTACCTTCATCTATGTGTGAGTGAATACATATATAATGGGATGAACCCCCAAGATAGTCAATGAGTTCCAATTTTATAGGCTATCAAAATCAAATCCTAGAGACATACATAGGTGGTTAGGTGAAAAGCTACAATAAGAACCTTAATAGGTTCATGGTGTTTTCCCCCAATAATGATGATTAGTTTATCATCCTCTAGACAAAAAACCATTAGTAGAAGCTCATAATCGTACCAATTTATTATTTTATTTATTTCATGTTTCCAGGTAATTTCGTTATGGATGCTTTTTTGAGATCACAATACTTAATGAATTTATAGGAATGCAATATAGAACTAAAATAAATTATATTATGTGTAAACATTATCTAATACATTGTTAATCAATTTAGTAAATCCATTTAATATTTACATGAATATAATAAATATAATGATTTACATTTTACATATCAAACATTAAATCCCTCAATTATATATTTTATATTAGTATAGGCTTCCAAAAAATCAGTTTATATCGAACAAAATTTCAAATTTCTTGAACTGTCAATGTTTGCATACTTTCATTTATTGGGGAATTCAGACATGCTGCTTTGGGTAGACATAAATTAGTTTGCATAAGGGTTAACTTAAAATGAAGTAAATATTGTAATAAATATTAAAGGGATAAGGAAATATAATTTATGTATTTAAGGATTAGGGAGTCCACTAAACAGATATAAGAGTTATGAGTTTATGTAGTTTGAATTTGGAAATCGTACCTAAAACCATCCAAATTTCTTTAGGATCCAATTTTTGTGTAATAATATGAGGAATCCATATAATTTCAAGTACAATGTATTTGTAATATAATGTTTCAAATCCAATGGTGATGGCTATTGGGATTCAACAAAATAGTGTGATATTAACATATATAATAATTATTTATTTTTTACATTTTTATCCAATCATGTTGATAAATTCTAATCATCATATTTTTAAAAAAAATAGTATTTCAGCTTCAATAATATCAATGGGATCCATACGTGGGAAGGATAACCATATCACTTGCACAAAACTAAATGAATGGAAAATGTGATAACATGTTGTCATACACCATGAATGGTAATTGTATGTTCTTCAAGAATCTAACCATAATGTACATGGTAATGAGTCTAGTGATGAAGAGTTATCTCTATTTGATAAATATTCAAAGGATTCAACATATGTTTAATGTTTCATGATATCATAAATGACTAATGATCAATTTAATCAATCTGAGGACATGTATTTGTATATCATGTTATCCCACATTCTGGATCTCTATCTAGAGAATGTGAGATAAGTGGGATATAGGATCTCAAATTAATTTTTAGAACTATTTATGGAGAGGTTATGCTATATAGGCCTCATGTAGTCAATATTATTGGTTACATTAACTGCTTAGACTTCATTGGGTGTAAATTCTAATATTATCTCATACTTTTCTCAATACAATGGACCTTCTCCAATTTTATTTGTTAATTATTACATACCTAGTTTTGAGAATAGTCTTTTGGAACAAAATTTATTAGTTCCTTAAGTGGATAAGCATATATGGAATGACACACCCATATCACTTATGGGGAATAATAATTTGAAGAACAACGCTATGGATCCCATGAATCATAACAAGTCTAAATATTCTAAGAACCATCCTTCTAAAAAGGATAAGATCCAAAGGCAGGTCAAGGAAAAGAAATCGTTATGTTTTTCAAGAGGCAAGCAAGGCTAGTGGATGTAGAACTAAACCCAAAAGAAAGTGGAATCTAAATGTGTTTTCATTATAGAGGGTAATTTTTATAAATCTACACATTGGGAGTTATATACTACATGTGGTTCTCACATCTATAACCAAATTTAAAAACCATGTGGATTCTGAAAGGCTTATATAAGAGATGTGTATTTTTTTAATGACAATGGTGAATAAAAGAATTTTTTAGATATTGGTGACTACAAATGTTGATTTCCAATGTTAATGATATCTGATTTAAGTGATTGTAATTATATACAAACAATTACCAAGAACAAAATTTCTATTTAATTCCTATCTAACTTTTTTATTTTCATTTTTGAGAAATAAAGTAGTTTCATTAATTAAGAGATCATATTTTATGATAATTTTCATTTTATTCACATTGGTTATGTATTAAATTAAAGAAAAAGATGTATTGAATGTATATGCTGAATCTAGTTTAGAAATCATATATAAAACCCACATATGGTGTCACTATATTGGTCACATAAATGAGAATTCATTGGAAATAATATATCAAGATGTTTATAAAGAGTCCTCTAAGCTAAAAAAACATGATATATATTATGTTTGCCTATATGGAAATATAACAAACTACCATTTGGTGGATAGGGTGATAGGGCCGCAGAGCTTCTTCTATTGGAAGAAACTGATGTCTTTGTAACATTTCCTATATATTAGGAATGGTGTATTATTACTTCGTATATTTTTCTGATGAATTGAGTAGACATGTCTATGTCTATATTATGAGGTATAAGTCCACGTCCTTTGATAAATTAAAAAATTTCAGTGATTTGTAAAAACTAACTAACAAAGAATGAAATATGGTTTTATAGGATTGAGGTGGTGAAAAACATTACATGGAGTTGAACAATTATTTATCAGTATTTGGGATTACATCTAAACTCCCTTCAAAATACACAACAAAATGGAATGGTGTTAGTGAATGGAATAAATATATCTTGATTGACATAGTAAAGTCGATGATGAGTCATACATATATTCCATTATCTATTTGGGGAAATGAATTAAAAAATGCAGCATGTAAAATAAAATGAGTACCATCTAAAATGAAAAATTGAACTCCCTTCAAGTTATCGAGTTGAATGAATTTTTTTTTTCACTTACATTTTTATGGTGCTATGAAGAGTTTTTTATGGATGTATTTGAAATAAAACTGAATCCCAAGTCATAATGTGTATCTTGACAGGGTAACATAAAGAATGAAAATAGACACAACATATACCAACCCTTTGACATGAATGTATCTATTTCAAAACAAGCCATATTTCAGGAGAGGGAGAACATATATGAAAATGATAGTGAGAGAAAGATATAATTCAAAGAAGTTAATCCTCTAAATACACAAGGGTTCATATAAGAATATATTCCACATGTCTCTGTGGAATAAATATTTCCCAAAATCGAAGCATTTCATATGAACACTATATAGGTAAGAGATACATATAGATATTTTTGTAATAAAAAAATAAGGTATCTCCCAATCAATGGAAAATTAAAATCCTCTCTTATAAAAAGAGGATGTATAGAGCTCAGATTCTATATGATGGTAGCAAGTCAAGAATTATAGTATGAATTCCATGTATCATATCCATGTTTTGGTTCTAGTTGATGCTCCAGTTGATGTATATCTTTTTGGGTGAAAATTGGTATTTAATTGATAACTGAACATTGAATGTAAGGTAAATTCCTATAAATAATTTTTAGTGGGTAAAAGGTTTGAATAGAGTCAACTAATTGAATATGATGATACCTTTTCACTAGTTAACATTTTTAAATACATTAGAATTACAATTTCTATAGTAACATAAAATAACAATGAAATTTAGAAGATTGATGTGAAAACAACATTCCATAATGGTTAACTTTAGGATGATGTATATATGACCCAACTAGATGTATTTGTGACTCATGATGGTGGGAAAAAATTCCAGTTGAATAGATCCATTTATGGATTGAATAGATCACCTTGGTCGTAAAACATTAATTTATATGAATCTTGAAAAAAAATTAGTTTATTTAAGAATGAATGTGAGAAATGTGTTTACAAGTGGATTATTTGAAATTTTTCTTTGTCCGAATTTTATATTTGGATTAAATATTACTTATTGGAAATGACACACATATATTTTATTATTATAAGGAATGGTTGAAAAAATGTTTCTCCATTATTGAAGTTTTTGAAAAACCCAATATTATTGGGATCATGATAATTCATGATAGTCCATAGAGGATTACTGTACTATTTCAAATAATATACATTTACCCGATATTATAGAGATTTATTATGGAACAATCCAACAAGGATTAGTTTTAGTGTCACATAGTGTTATTAATTCTAAGTAAGTGTCTCCTCATACACAATTGGAGAAAGTGATGATGAGTAAGATCCCATATGATTCAATGATAGGACCAATCATGTATGGCGTTTAATACACTACACTTGATGCTACATATGCATTTATCAGGGTAAGAATATATCCTGATGATCTAAGAGAACAGAATATGTGCCTTGTTAAGGTTATCATCATGTATATGAGAAGAACTATGGATATGTTCTTGGTGTATTATGGAGATGAAGATATATCCATTAGTGGTTTTTCTGATTTTAGTTTTCAAATAGTTTTTAATGATCTGATTTCATATTCAGGATATAACTTCTATCTCAACTAGGGATTAGTGAGCTGGGATAGTTCAGAGAAGTAGTTTTTCAGTGATTTTATAGGGGAGTCCATGTATATAGTGGATTATTATGTATCCAAGGATTTCATTTTGTTATGAAACATTGTCCAAGAGGATTACTATGTACATAAAAATAAATTTACTATCTCATTGTATTTTGATACTAATAGATTGGTGGCTCCTATAAAAGATCCAAGGTAAAAAAAAACGAAAAATGAACATACTCTTGAAGTGTCACCTATTTATGTATTTTTCTTATTGGGGAGAATTATCTGTAATAAAGGTTATTATAGAAGAAAATATGGTGGATACCTTTACTATTATTATATATAGGTAGACACATGAGTATAATGTGACAAATAGTAGATTGAAGGTTGTTCTCAGCTAGATCTATATAAAGTTGGAGTCTGTTAGAGTAGGTTATCTTGAACCAAATTCTTTGTACATTATGATAATATATATTCATTTTTTGAAAATTAATAAACATATTATCACATCATGATTATTCTTCTGCATAACATAGTAGGTGCTAATTTCAAAAATGTAGCAGTCACACTGAAATGTCATATAATTTCCCCACAATGATTAAAAATATGATGTGATTTGATAGTATTGTTAAATATATATTTTTCTTTTATAGGATTATGAAATTATTCGATGGATAAAAATGTTATAGTATATTAGGGGTAAAATGTGAATGAAAATTGAGGCACCTTATCATGGTGTACACCCTTGGTAATATAAAGTATACGATATTATTAGAATTTGAACCGTTATTATGAAATCCACATTTATATGTTTCATTGAGTGTTATTATACAAAAACATATGTACTAATCCATATATATAAATATTATAATTAATGAGTGGTATAAGTCTCATACATTTATGTATTGAGGGGTACCCTGATAACATATATTCACGGTGACATGGTATATATTGGTGCATCACGAGTAATATTTCATTAAAGAATATTGTGATAATGGATTTTTACTTTCTATTTTTTATCAGATGTATAAATATTTATCCTTTCAAAGGAAATGATATATCCTAAATATATCCATAGCCATTGTTTTTCATACCCTAGTTCAATTTATGATAAAAAAATTAATAATACATTGAGAATATATATTGATGTAACGAGTAAAAACCTTCTTGACTAGAGATATCACAATAAATAAATTATATTATATTATGAGAATATGTATGAGGTATTATGTCATCACATCATTAAGAACATTCTCTTTGGGTGACATGGAATTTTACTATATTATAACATTCGACAATAGCCTGATTTTCTAATTCAAATGAGAATGTGTCCTATAGCATCACACACTATGTGAATCTTGGATATCAATTAAAAATTACATTATTATTTATTATATACAAACATTTTCAAATATTATTTCCACCCAGGGTTTAATAATTATTCATGTTTGGTTAGTCACATATATTTTGTAACAGGTTAATTGAGAGAATATTTTGTTAGAAGAATATTTATTAAATAATATTTTCTATTTAATGAATATAAATATATATTTATTTATTAGTGAATAAAGTAGTGATATTTATATATTAAACTATTATTCATTATTAAAGGCTGGATAAATATTTTATTAGAATGTAGGAAAAATTTTAAAGGTTGAATGAGAAATAATATACATTAATTATTATTTTGTTAAATAATATTTAATTTATTTGTTGAGTTTCATTCATGTTAGGAAAGAATAATATTTTTCTTATTACAGAAATGGGGTTATGAAATGATTATATAATTATTACGTTGATCATATTCCATTATTTATTTCTAAGCATAGTGTATTATAAACCCAATTATATCATTAAAAATGAGATCAAATTCATTTATATTTATCGTGAAAAATTAAATCTATAGAATCTTTCCGAATTTTTAGAGAGATCCCTTATCTATGAACTATCCCATGAAGAGAGAGAAATAGTCATCCACTTTCCATTATCATGTAATGATAGATAAAAATGAATACATTGGAAGTTATTATCAGGGAAACCAAATGTGAACAACACAACCGATAGGATCTTTCGTTATAACATCAGAAGATTCTGATTATGACATTAGTTGATTTTTTGAACACATCTGGATCACCACTATAGATAGTTAGTCATGAATCCTATAATGAAATAGTGGTACAAAATTAATTCATTTTCATATCAAGGAATGAATAAAAAATCCTCACAATGCAATTCGTTAATTCCTAAAATTATTTATAAATAATATGTGGTGATCATGTTATTTGGTTATGAAATGTATCCATTTTATGTATTCCATGAATCAAATATATTATCTGTTATTATTATTGTCTTGAAAATTTTATATTGATCATCATTCAAGAAAAATAATTTTGTGAATGACACATCAAATGCTTCTACTATGCACAAAAACTACACTATCATGACAATACAATAGGATGTGGTTTTGACATAAATGTAGATATGGGTAATTACACTAAAATATGAGAATATGGATTGAATGGATCATTTCTTGGTACACCTCAAAGGGTATTACTACATACATATTATGATAATTCACATGGATATGTTACTGAAATTCGCAAACACTTTATGAACCATTATAAAGGACTAGAATGAATTATTATGTTAGAGAACCTATTAAGAATCATTAACATGAAAATATATATTTAATCCCAAATTCCCATAATTTATGACACACATATCATTTATAATTTATTCCATATAGGTTCATAAGTTTCCCTTTGGTATTTTAATGGGTGATCATAATGTACCCTTAAATATTTTTAGTTAATTGAGGGAAATATGAGAATGAATTTTGAAAACCAATGTGACATGAAATTTAATGATTTACAAAAGGATAAACCTAACCATACATGAAAATTAGTTTTACATCTTGTTATTATGCTAAATGATCTTTCTTGAATTACGATCATGGACGAGAACATCATTGAATTTCGAAACACATTAAATAACAAAAGGGTGGAATCTGATGTATGGTTAAGTGTTAAATATGATAAAGAAAATTTTATTTTTCCTTATATTTGTCATGAATGTGGAAAAAAACCGAAGAATAATATCTAATATATAAGATATGTTGTTTTATCTATAGAAATATAGGGCCTTGAGAAATGAATTTATAGGGAATTATATGATTTATTAGTGAGGAACATGGCTATTATCTGATTCAATACTCTAAACAAAAGTTTACCACTCGGCCAAGTGTGGAACTATGGGATACCAATAATTGAGGTGAACTATTTACATTTTTCATTTCCTAGAATTATTATATAGTGGTATTTTTAATTAATAATACTTTGGTTATGAGAATCATCAATCAAATATAGACCAATCTGTTGTAGTTTCAAATTAAGGATATATATTAATATGATGAATTATAATAGTGACCTAGATAGTATATTTAATGGTAAGAGGATATTTTTTAGGAATATAATATATTGTAAAGAATATATTAGAGGTTGTAAAATTATTTGATGATGAGTTTCATTTTAAATATGTTCATAATATTTTTGGTAAAGTTAATTCAATAATATGAATATCGTTTTAGAAAAATAAAAATGAAAAAATAAGTTAACATTTAATTTCTTTTGGAAATTCCACTAGGTATGAAACCACAATAGAACATAAATTAGGGTGAAATTACTACCACCAGACTACTTGATATTATAGTTATTATAACATTGTTGATTATTTTTTGTATAAATATTATTCTGATTAAATGATAAAATAATTTTTATTTTTTAGGAGTTTGAGTTTAATGATGATATTTTGTGAAATCTTTCATTTGGATAATATATATATATATATATATATATATATCGTCTAGTTTTTTCATGAATGGTAACTTCATATGAATTGTATGGAATTTTTAGATATGTGGGTTGAAGGTTTTGAGATAACCTGTGATGTTAAATACTTATTTAATGTTATAGTTATTATGGTTATTTGTGATATAAGTTTATATGTTAATGTAATGATCTACATGACACATTTTTTATTATTAATGAATTTATTAAATTAATATATTCATATTGGACATTATATCACTATGTTATAATTTTTTTGTATTAATAAATACAGGAAAAATATATTATTACTATTTTTTGGATCATATGATCCGTCAAATGTTAATTTTTTTGATTCAAATGTAAAACAATTCATATTTTATGTCAATCACTTAGGGTCGGAGATAATGTAGAACATTATTAAGGAAAAACAAAAAGATGAAAATGTTTTTATATAATAAAAATATACCATCTAAGTATATTAAATTGTTATCTATATCCAAATAAGTAAAAGAATCCTTATACTCTAGTGAAAGTACCTGGGAAAAAATATTTTATCACATTACCTTCAAATTTGATTAATCAACTATTTTTCAATCATCATTTATTTATGGTTTTTTTGTGGAATTTCTATTGATCATTCTCATGCTTTTGATCAATGATATATATAAATATAAATAATTATTTATGATTTACTTCCATGTGAATATCAACACAGTCAACTATTATTATCCTATGTGGAACCCTACTTATGCATGAACCTTCATATTTACCTTTACCACTTTTTATGAAAATATTTTGTTAACACTTTTTATGATTTCTGTTTTCTGAAAAAAGAAATTATCATATGTCAAACCATTTTTTTCTAAGAAAATGATCAAATAGTGAGGATACCATTTATTTTAGGGGTTATAATGTAACACCCTGATGTGTTACAAGAACACTATTTTTTTATAGCGTATTCAACATAAACAATTGGATTAAACGATCAAGGGAATATAATTAAAATATAATTATTTGTATATAATGTTGTTAAAGTAGACATTAAATTAAATAGTATAAAAATTATTATATAATTTATGAATTTTATATATTATTCCAACTCAATATATATTTATTTACAAATTCGTAATGAATAACAATTCACTTTTAATAATGATATTTTACTGTAAAAAAATATGATTCTTATAGAAATGTTTTTTGTTAAAAATATATTATTAATATTTTCTCAAAATATTAAAAATGATATTTTTTAATAAACTATACTTATATTGATAATATATTTGGGTGAAATTTTGGGATATTTTTTATAATAGTGATTTTCATTGAATAGTGAAAAATAGATATTTTTTTAAAAAAATATAATACCATTTTAATAAATAATTCCCATTATAAATTTAATTTAAATTAAAATTTATATATGTATTATTTATATATATTAAATCAAATAAATTAAATTTGAAACATATTTATTCCATATTATAATATACAATCATTCTTAGGATAAAATAATCATTTTTTCCAAATCCTCTATTAAAGTGCATAATGAATCTCTATTTTAATTAATTATAATATCCCATAATAAGGAATGATTTAAATTATATATATATATTAATATAAAATTAATTTAAATAAATTTAATTATAATTACTTTCACTATTGTTATCATAAGATCATTTTTTGATTTAAATATACATTCAATGAAAACTCGTTATTTTAACATTTAGGTACGTTTAGATTTAAATTTGATTGTGCCACATATGTGAGATCAATTTTAAAAATATATTCCAAAATTTTTAACATCTTATTTTATATTATCTAATACACTTAACATAATTTTTTACAATAATGAAAAGTCAACGCATAAAAATTATTCACCACAGTTAAGGTAAAAATATGTTTTTACATGTGAAAAAATAAAATTTTAATGGATAAACATGGCCCAAAACATGTCTAATTACTATTATGTAGTCTAATATCAAAATTATATCTTATAAGTTTCTAAAATTTTACATTTATAAGGATTTACCCAAGATAAAAACCTAGGTATAATTCATTCCATTCAGAAATTCTAAATGTACCCTCTCCCCTCTTTGAAAATCTCACACCTCTGCTATTATTTAAGAATTTCCAAAACCTATCTTTTTAGATAATATATACCAAATTAACATCCATAATTCCATAAATTAATCTTATAATCCATGGTTTTTATCATAAATGTATCCTAGAAATCATTTTTATTTATTTATACAGAAGTTTCTCAATGAATGGTAATGTCCTTAACCAAGCATTTTATATAATTTATTCTCCCACCTCATTCAAAAATTATTAAAACATTATGATATAACAAATTTAGTTTCATCAATATATTGATAGTTTTTATGTTAGGTGCATTATGTAAAAACATATCCAACTCCCCCAAATGGGAACCAAAACTGTTGATTATGGGTTCGACTGACCACCTCCTCACAGACCGATGTAATTAAATTTTGTCACCAATTATCAAAAATATATATAATAATGTATCTAATTTTTTTAAATAATATTTATGATAAAATTATACTACTTTAATTTTATTATAATATTTACCATCTAACATTCAGTTCTGTAAAAAATATCATAATTCTGTTCATGTGTACGGGAAACTATCGCCTCCTGAAGCGATGTGATTTATTTCACTTATGTGGTACATTTTTTTCAAGATAGATTAATTTTAATTTTATATGTTATATTCATTACATATTAATATTTCTGAGAGAGAAATGTATAATATTATTTCTTATCTTATCATCCATGGAATAATTGATAACGTCGTTTGTGTGTACAGTGGAATTCCGCCTCACAAATCGATATGGGTTGCTTTTATTACTGAATCACATGGATGTTATATAAAATTGTATTGAAGTAAATTATATAATATAAAAGATATAATTATCATCTGGGATATATAAAATAATAGTTACCTTTTTCCATCATGATCATCAAAAAAGGAAATGTTACTCATTCGTACATATGACCTACAATCGGCGTGATTGTAATGTAGTTTATTTTAGAAAATAATATTTCATGGTTTCTTTTAAAAGTACAAATTACAAATAAAATTTATAATTATGTCAAATTACCATTATATGTATTTTTAAATAATAATATCACTTAATTATCAAATATACCTATGTGATTTTTGACATTTGATCCATTTATCGTTAAAACGTCCCATTTGAAATTGATTGACCATGTAATTAAATATTACATGGTAAAAAAATAAAGGAATATTAAATAATTTTTTTTATTATGAATGTAATTAATTATATTAAGTTTATTATTCATTATGATATGTAATATACAAGACAGTGTTGGCTCGAGGTATAGGATTTGTAGAGACCCAAAGCTTGACGTACATGTACATTTCATTACTTTTGCGGAATACTTAATACATAACAAAAACATACACACAGGGACAGTAATAGTTTAATGTCATTGGAAACTCGGAATATAATCTTTTATCGTGGGGAAAGATCTTCAACATCTCCCATAATGATCTTCCTTATTTTTCATACCTAAAACCTTTCTTTATATCCTGGGGAAAAGAAAAAATAAAAGAGGGTGAGCTCAAATTCTTAGTAAGGGAAAACATGGTGAACATAAAACAATCCATAAATATTTGAAAGCAAAAACCTGAACATGAAATTTAAACATCAAAATCTTCAGTAAAGACATAAATCGTGGAAGTACGTAAGGCATATATTATAATGGAAGATCAACCATGATAAAATATAATGGGAATAAAACATGTTATTGTGGAAACAATTCAGCACATGTTATGATTTCTACAGTAGCCAAGGCATTTCTTCCAAGACCATCGTAGTGGACAAAGTCTCTTTCTGAATCGAGTTCACTCATTGTTTCAGTCCTGTAACACCGAATCAGATTAACTTACCATTCCAACCATGTCTATCTCATGAGATATAAATCATTACCCAATGAATTGGAAGGATATATAGGTCCCACCCATCTCAGAATGAAATCATTCTTACTTGTTCCACAACATAAACATAAATCATTCATCATAACCCACAGAATTAAATGGGTTTCATAAACATCATTCCATCATTACATAATCCATATAAAATAAATGTATATAATTTCATAATAAGAAAACTGAAACCATGTAAATAATAGAGACATTATACTTGAAACATACACATATGAAATAATTTCATCTTAGATGGAAAAATGTTTTTGATGAAACACTTGAAATGAATTCTTGAGGAAAATATCCTTTCTTCTTCAAAATCATTTTCATTTCACAAAATTCCATGAAATTTTAAAAGAAAATTATTTGGTTGAAAATATTCATAAAACTGTGTACAGTATGCTTCATGAAAACGATGCAGTATGAAACTGTAAAAATCCATTCACGCCATATAAGTTAAAAATAACATTCTTCTCGTACTTTTGTCGGAAAAGACAAAAGGTACCTCATATGGTAAACAAAAAAATATTCCTTACATACCATGTAGTAAAAGTCAAAAATGTGTAAAAAGGACTTTTAACATACCTGAATTTTTTTTTGAAAACATGGTCTTGGCTGATAAAGATAACCCTAGTAAATACATACGAATAAGCAAACTCGGATACAAATGAGATTGATAAATAATCCCTTACCATAGGTCTGATATGCTTCTTACATTTTTGAACCTCCTGTATAATGATTTAGATAATGCCATTGACTTATTACAGAATAATATTCATTAGTATGATATCATATATGGTTCACTTATGATTTTATATTACCCATTCGTTTGTAAGTTCCATGTTAAAGTAAAGTTTTGGGATAAATTGTTTTATTTATTGTACGTGTTTGGACTTGTTGTTCTTGATATTATTACTTATATCCTTATTTACGTAATTAAAGAATGTAAAACATAATTTATATATAATATATATTCAGTATATTCATATATATATGATATATCTATTAAATGGAAAGAAATACATCGTTCATGGAGATGGTAGGTCGTACGTATGCATGAACGCTATTTTCGTTTCCTTATTGAATTGAATGAAATTAAGTAGATGGCATACATATATATACAAATAAATAGAGTATCATTATTATGTCATATATTTCATGATTACTTATTATATATAGTTTATAATCATTCATGAATGGTTAACATGGAGAATGAATCTCATCAAGTCATGGAGAGGGTAGTCCGTACGTATGCACTAGTGATGATATCATTTTCCATGATCGTGGAATTTCATTGAAGTGTATGTACAATATTTTAAAATAAATATCACTTTTCAATAATCTTATATATTTATTTATTTACACCATTATACCCATCCAAGTAACGTTGTGGTCGAAAAGAGATTACACCACGGCGTGGAGACGGTATTCCATATGTACGCACGCGCGTTGATTTCGTTTTCTGTAGGATGGATTGATGGTGAAATAGGGTTGATTCTAACTTATAATAACATATCAGAATATGAGTGATACTGATGTTATTACTTCATAATTAAACAACTAAAGAATAAGAAGTGGAAGAAGAAATAAAGTTGAAAGAATCGGTAACGGATATTACCTCTTGTTTCGACACGCCTTTTTGAAACCTCCTCTTAGGGCACTATGATTTTTCTTCGAAGAAGACCAGAACCTATAGGATGTTTTTAGGGAAGTGGTGAAGATAAATTGGCAGGGTTTGGTCGAGCTTGAAGGATCAAAGTGGTGTGAGGAAGAGAGGGAGGAGTTGCCCTTTTATAAGGGAGGAGATGGGAACCTTTGGAAAAACTAAAAATATTATTTTATTATAAAGTAATATTCGGTTTTTAATAGCTCCAAATTGATTTATTTTGAAGCTATGGTGGGGATGGATCGAAATCCTCTGATCCAATAGAATTTTTACAAGTTTATGTATCTCTTTTAACCTTAACATTTATAATTAACTTAAAGTTAAATAATTTTCTTTTATTGTGTCTTCTTTTTTTACACTATGTGGTTAATAAACATACTATAACAATCAAAACGAACACAAAGTTGTTTATTATTAATATATATAACCTTATCTATGTCATTTTGCCGAAAATTAGATTTTTAGGAATAAAATATCAATTAATAATATAATATTTGTTTTAAGAACTATTTTATGTCAATTTTGACACTATTTGGTAATTGATTTTTGTGAGAATCATAACAGAATTTATGTTATAAAACGTTAATTAAATCAATAATATCATGAAATATTAACCTAAAAAATTAGTGGAATTCATAAAAAGTCTCAAGTTATATTTATTTCGGTATTTATAACATGAATTTTGTCAATATTTCATTAATAAGATAATTACTGCATCATCATTGTGTCATAAATAAATTAAAGTATTTAATGTCTAAATATTTTAAATAAAACACAATTATGTAGGAAATATTTTTATCCTTTTTAATGAATATTTATAGTTGAATTTATCTTATGTATAACTCTATATTAAAAATTATTTAGTTATTTAACTTTGATTTTAACTATTTGAACCATTCTTTAAATATATTAGTAATAAATTTCCTAATCTAATCCAAGTGGGCCCAAATGGTCATATTTTATTAATGAGGTTGTTTTTGGTCGAATTAAACTTATCCAATAGAATTAGGACATGTGTTAGGGTAATAATAATATCATTTTTACCCTTAATTACCCTATTTAATTTTAACCATAGTAACAAAAAGTAAAAAATTACTATTCAGCAGAAATTATTTTCATCTCATTGAACCACATTTTAGTCCTTGATATTAACCGTGTCTGTCAGATTTTCGACATTCCACTCATAGACGCGTTAAAATTATGTTTTATGTGAATTTGAAAATTTTCCTAGGAGGTGGGTAGAAGATGGTGAAAAGTTCAATAAAATTTTTATATATCTAAAATTATTATAAAATGACTCCATTGACTTAAATTGAACATATATAGATATTATGTATCAATTTTGACCTAAAATAAATTTATATAAAATAAATAATTATTTAAATAAAAAGTCAGTTTTTGAATAGTAACATAGTGTTTTCACTATTCATCAAAAATTGAAAGTTTTCAGAAAAATACCAAAAATTCACCCTAGCCTAGTTTAGATATTATGAATCAAAAAATGAAGTCCATATTGAAAGATAAAATTTATTAAATTTAAAAAATTTGTTATTACTATTCATAACGGCTAGTTTATATAACATATCGTTGTTTAGTGAAACTCCATATTGCGTACAACACACACTATCTTGGAAGGTCGTGATTGCGTGTAATGCAAGCCAAGTCAGGGATTCGTGTTGTGCAAGATCCTTTTGGTGTAGCATACAACACAATACATTAATGAAATTAGAAAGAATATTTTTCATAAAATCTCTGGGTGTTACATTCTACCCCCCTTAAAAGGAATTTCACCCTCGAAATTCGTTGTGGTTATAAATGGTTTACTACTCGAAAGTTTCTTTAATAGAAACCCACATCATAAAAAGGAATACCAAAACATGGCTTTAAAAACTGAAGTATGAAATGTAACGGTTACCCAAACTAACTATTCACTGGGTTTCCTCATAGGCGAACATATGTGAAACGATGGATATTGAAGAGAAATCTAACCATCATGTTCGGATGGAGAGTGGTAGAGAACATGGATATGATAAAGCCAACAATCACAAAGGGATAAATTTGTGATGATCAAAGGTACCATCTGATTAATCAGATATAAGGGCACTATGAAAACATTTTTAGTTTTCAAGATCATTTACCTAAAGATGAATAATTTGAATTAGAATAAATACATACTTTATTTTGGTACAATCTCACTATTTTTAGTGCTTTGAATAATATACACTACATATCTTAAAGAAATGAAGTTTAATTTGTTATTCGTGATGTGTTTATAGATTATGTGATAGACTGATGGGTCATTCTATCTATTTCAATCAAAAGGTTAGCAAAAGTTATCAAATATACATAAGTCCTTCTATGGTGAGGTTAATCGTATATGATTCCATAAATGAACTTATACTTCATCTAACATGCCTCTTAAAAAAATAACACTAGTTTCTACTAACCAGGTACTTCCTGTAGGCCATTGGTATGTGATAAAGGCCAGACGCACTTCAGTTGTGGGTTCGATTCCCACAGCCTTGTCCGACGCGATGGGTTGTCGGCCGTCCTGCATGTTGTCCTTTTTCTAAAACTACATTACTATAACATCCCATCAATAATATCGAAAAAATTTATATCCTTAAACAATAATAACTTATGTCCAACATTATCCCTTCCAATCTTTAGGCTTATCTAAAACACTTCGGTCTAAGATCATAGTATAAAGAAAACAATTACTAGAAAGGTTATGTACCAAGAATGTCAATACAAGCATTTATCCCACATATATCATAAGATATATCTTGTTGGTTGTATTCCAAACACATGAATACCTTATTCATATATTCTCTTGAAACATAAATTACCATAGAACCGTAGTGAAAACATGAATACGGTCAAAAGGTAACTCTTTCCACATACCAAAATCCCAAAAAATCTATATAATCAAACCATAATATCACTTAGTCCTTATATCAGTCATGATCTCATGAATACAATCAAATATCTCATTATCTTCTTATCCCTTCATTATGCGCATATCATCTACTTTCCAAAAATATCTGAATAACCTTCCATTGTTACCGGTACCATTCAACATATACTTTCAAATATTTTAGGAAAAACAATAGTGTAACAATCCTAAGATAATTCTTTATTCCATAGTACCATACATTATTATTTATAAACATACAATCATTCCACTAACTTCATAAACCACTGACTGAGCTTCATCATTTCTTTCATCTCATACTTAATTTGAAGTCTTTTAATCATCATCCATATACATACTACTCATATGACCATGCTTATTCTCTTCATGAGATTTTACCTTAGGGAATTGGATTGCATAATTCCCATACATTCCACATTTAAAACATCTAATCATTTTTGATGTCGTAGAAATAAAATTATCCTTGTCCATGGTGTTAACTGAACCTTTTTCTTTGCACTTACTGGTTTTGTTCCCATCTTTTCCACATCCAATGCATCTTCAAGTTCCTTTTAAACAAACCCCTTTATGCCTCTTCCCACATGTCTTACATGAGGGAAATTGAACTTTATTTCCTCTATGTTCATCATGAAACTCCATCTTTCTCTTATTAGCTGAGTCAGGAAACTTACCAAATTTGAGATTATTGATCATATTATGAGATTTCTGATTATGCATAATAACAATTTTTGGACTTGCAAATCCCGTTTCATTTGGTTGCTCATGAAGAATATAGGTCCACTGTCCATCATATCCTTCATTATCGTGAATCTTCCTGTTTCCATCCATTTTCTAAAACCCAAAAGGAATAGTGTGAGAGGAAAAAATAATGCTAGGAAAAAAACATAGTAAAGGGTGAGTACCATCAATATCTAACATCTTAGGTTAAATTCTATGATTGTTACCGTAGTTCTAGGACTACATCCTATACGTATACGTATCCTTAGAGACATCCCTAGACATAGCTTAGAAATATATCTTGGGATCTCACTAACGTTTTCGAATCCTAGCTTCTAAAGGTTGACTAATCCTTTTCTCTGATACCAATTTTAGAGACCCGAGGCTTGACGTACGTAAACATTACATTAATTTTTCGGAATACTTAGTACATAACAAAAACAGACACACAAGGACCGTAATAGTTTAGTGTCTATGGAAACTCGGAATATAATCTTCTAATCATGGTGAAAGATCTTCAACATCTCCCATAAAGATCTTCCATTTTTTTCTTAACTAAAACCATTTTTTATATCCTGGGGAAAAGAAAAAACATAAAAGAGGGTGAGATCAAATGATGAGGATGGTAAAACATAGTGAACATAAAACAATACATAAACATTTGAATGAAAAAACAGGAACATGAAATTTAAACATCAAAATCTTGAGTAAAGACATAAATCATGGAAGTATGTAAGGAATATATCATAATGGAACATCAACACTGATAAAATATAATGGGAATAAAACATGTTATTGTGGAAACCATTCAGCACGTGTTTTCATTTCCATATTAGCCAAGGCATTGCTGTGAAGACCATCTTAGTGGACAAAGTCCCTTTCTGAATCGAGTCCACTCCTCGTTTCAGTAGTGTAACACTAAACCATATTAACGTACGGTTCTAGCCATGTATATCTCATGAGATATAAATCTTTATCCAAGGCATTGGAGGGATATATAGGTCCCACCCATCTCATAATGAAATCATTCATACTTGTGCCACAACATAAACATAAATCAGTCATCATAACCCAAAGAATAAAATGGGTTTCATAAACATCATTCCATCATCACATAATCCATATAAAAGAAATGGATATCATTTCATAATAAGAAAAGTGAAACAATGTAAATCATAGGCACATTATACTTGAAACATACACATATAAAATAATGTCATCTTATATGGAAAAATGGTTTTGATAAAACACTTGAAATGAATTCTTGAGGAAAATATCCATTCTTCTTCCAAATCATTTTCTTTTCACAAAATGCCATGAAATTTTTAAATAAAAGTATTTTGTTGAAAATATTCATAAATCCTTGTAGAGTATGCTTCATGAAAATTTGGCGTTATGAAACTATAAAAATCCGTTCAATCCATATAAGTTAAAAATACCATTCTTCTCGTACATTTGTCAGAAAAGTAAAAAAGTACCTTGTATGGTAAAAAAAATAGATTCCTTACATACTATGTAGTAAAAGTAAAAAATGGGTAAAAAGGACATTAAACATACATGAAAACATTATTAGAAAACATGGGCTTGGATGATAAAGATAACCCCAGTAAATACTTACGAATAAACAATCTCAGATACAAATGAGATTGATAAATTGTCCCTTACCTTAGGTCTGATATGCTTCATACGTTTCTGAACCTCCTGTATAATTATTTAAAAAATTTAATTGACTTATTAAATAATAATATTCATTGATATGATATCATATATGGTTCACTTATGACTTTATATTACCCATTCTTTTGTAAGTTCCATGTTAATGCAACGTTTTGGGTTAAATCGTTTTATTTATCGTACATGTTTGGACTTGTTGTTCTTGATATTATAACTTATATCCTGATTTACATAATTCCAGAATATAAACATGATTTATATATATTATATATTCAGTATATACATATATATATGATAGATCGATTAAATGGAATGAAATACATCGTTCATGGAGACGGTAGGCCGTACGTACGCATGAACACTGTTTTCGTTTCCTTATTGAATTGAATAAAATTAAGTAGATTACATAAATATATATATATATATATAGTATCATTATTATGTCATATATTTCATGATTACTTATTATATATGCTTTGTAATCATTCATGAATGTTTAACATAGAGAATGAATCTCATCGCGTCGTGGAGATGGTAGTCCGTACGTACGCACAAGCGAGGATATCACTCCCATGATCGTGGAATTTCATTGAAGTGTATGTATAATATTTCAGAATCAATATAACTTTGCAATAATCATATATAGTTATTTATTTACGCCATTATTCCCATCCATGTAAGGTGGTGGTCAAAAAGAGATTACACCACGTCGTGGAGACGTTATTCCGTACGTACGCACGAGCGGTGATTTTGTATTCCGTAGGATAGATAGATGCTGAAATTGGGTAGTTTCATAATTATAATAACATATCAGTATATGATTGATACTTATGTTATTACTTCATAATGAAACAACTAAAGAAGAATAAGTGGAAGAAGAAATAAAGTTTAAATAATCGGTAATGGATATTACCTCTTCTTTCGACACGCCTTTTTGAAACCTCCCCTTAGGGAAATAAGATTGGTTTTTGAAGAAGACTAGAACCTCTAGGATACTTCTAGGGAAGTGGAGAAGATAAATTGTCAGGTTTTGGCCGAGCATGAAGGCACAAAGTGGAGTGAGGAAGAGTGGGAGGATTTGCCATTTTATAAGGGAGGAGAGGGGCACCTTTGGAAAAACTAAAAATATTATTCTATTATAAAGTCATATTTGGGTTTTAATAGCTCCAAATTGATTTATGTATAATATAATATGGGGATGGGTTGAAATCCTCTCATCCAATAGAATTTAGAATAGTTTAGGTATCTATTTTAACCTTCTCATTTATATCTAACTTTAAGTTAAATAATTTTCTTTTATCGCGTCTTCTTGATTTCTTAAACAATAAGATTAATAAACATACTATAACAATCCAAAAAAACCCCAAGTTTTTTATTATTAATATATAAAACCTTATCAAAGTCATTTTTCCGACCCTTAGATTTTTAGGAATAAAATACCAATTAATAATATAATATTAATTTTAAGAACTATTTTATGTCAAATTTGACACTATTTGGTAATTGATTTTTGTGAAAATCATAACAGAATTATTAGTTCTAAAAAGGTTATTTAAATAAATATTAACATGTAATATTCACCTATAAAATTATTGGAATTCATAAAAAGTCTCAGATTACATTTATTTGGGTATTTCTAACATCAATTATGTCAATATTTCATTAATAAGATAATTATTGCATCATCATTATGTCATAAATAAATTAAATTATATAATGTCAAAAAATTATAAATAATACAACATTATGTAGGAAATATTTCTATATTAATAATTAATATTTATAGTCTAATTTATCTTATTTATAACCCTATATTAATAATGATTTAGTTATTAAACTTTGATTTTAACTATTTTAACCCTTCTTTAAATATATTAATAATAAATGTCTTAATCTAATCCACGTGGGCCTAAATTGTCTTATTTTATTCCTAAGGTTGTTTTTCGTCGAATTAAACTTATAAAATAAAATTAGGACATGTTTTAGGGTAATAATATTATCATTTTTACCCTTAATTACTCTATTTACTTTTAACTATGGTAAAAAAAGTAAAATGTTACTATTCACCAAAAATTATTTTCATCTTATTGAACCAAATTTTTGTCCTTGATATTAACCGTGTCTCTCGGAATTTCGAAATTCCACTCACAGAAGCGGTAATATTATGTTTTATGTGAATTTGCAAATTTTCCTAGGAGGTTGGTAAAAGACGGTGAAAAGTTCAATAAAATTTTTATATATCTAAAATTATTATAAAATGACTCCATTGACTTAAATTGAACATATATAGATATTATGTATCAATTTTGACCTAAAATAAATTTAAATAAAATAAATATTTATTTAAATAAAAAGTCAGTTTTTGAATAGTAACCCAGTGTTTTAACTATTCATCAAAAATTGAAAATTTTCAGAAAAATACCAAAAATTCACCCTAGGATAATTTTTATTTTATGAATCCAAAAATGAAGTCCATTTTGAAATATAAAATATATAAAATTTCAAAAATTGGGTATTACTATTCATAACAGCTAGTTTATAAAACATATCATTGTTTAGTGAAACTCGATATTGCATACAACACACACTATCGTGGAAGGTCGCGATTGCGTGTAATGCAAGCCAAGTCAGGAATGCGTGTTGTGAAAGCTCCTTATGGTGTAGCGTACAACACAAGACATTAATGAAATTAGAAAGAATATTTTTCATAAAATCATGGGGTGTTACATTCTACCCCCCTTAAAATGAATTTCTCCCTCGAAATTCGTCTGTGTTATAAATGGTTTACTAATCGAAAGTTTCATTAATAAAAAACTACATCGTAAAAAGGAATACCAAAACTTGGCTTTAAAAACTAAATTATGTAACGTAACGGTTACCCAAATTAACTAATCACTGGGTTTCCACATAGGAGAACATATGTGAAAATATTGGTATGGAAGAGAAATATAAATGTCATGTTCTGATGGAGAGTGGTAGAGAACAAGGATATGAAAAATCCCCAAATCACAAAGCCATAAATTTGTGATGATCTAGGGTACCATCTGATTCAACGGATATAAGGGCACTAGGACAAAATATTTTGTTTTCATGTTCATTTCCCTAAAGTTGAAGAATTCGAATTAGAATAAATACTTACTTTTTTTTGTTAAAATCTCACTATTGTCCGTGCTTTGAAAAATATACACTTCATCTCTTAATGAAATGAAGTTTAATTTGTTATTCATGAAGTGTTAACATATCATGTGATAGAATGATGGGTCATTTCATCTATTTCAAACAAAAGGTTAGCAAAAGTTATCAAATATACATAAGTCTATCTACGGTGAGGTTAATCGTATATGATTCCAAAGATGATCTTATACATCATCTATCATGCCGCTTAATAAAATAAAACTAGTTTCTACTAACCAGGGACTTCTTGTAGGACATTGGTATGCGATAAAGGCCAGTCGCACTTCAGTTGTGGTTTCGATTCCCAAAGCCTTGTCCGACGCGAAGGGCTGTCACCCATCCTGCAGGATGACCTTTTTCTAAAACTATATTACTATAACATCCCATCAATAATATCGAAAAAAGTTCTATCCATAAACAATACTAACTTACGTCCAACATAATCCATTCCAATCTTTAGGCTTATCTAAAATACTTCGGTCTAATCTCATAGTATAAAGAAAACAATTACAAGAAAGGTTATTTACCAAGAATTTGAATACAAGCATTTATCCCACATATATCATAAGATATATCGTTTTAGTTGTATTCCAAACACATGAATACCTTAGTTATATATTCTCTTGAAACATAAATTACCATAGAACCTTAGTGAAAACATGAATACTGTCAAAAGGTAACTCTTTCCATATACCAAAATCCCAATAAATCTATATAATCAAACCATAATATAACTTAGTCTTTATTTTAGTCATGAGCTCATGAATACAATCAAACATCTCATTATCTTCTTATTCCTTCATTATGCGCATATCATCTACTTTCCAAAAATATCTGAATAACCTTCCATTGTTACTGGTACCATTCAACATATACTTTCAAATACTTTAGGAAAAGCAATAGTATAATAATCCTTAGATGATTCTTTATTCCATAGTACCATACAATAATATTTATAAACATACAATCATTCCACTAACTTCTTAAACCACTGACTAAGCTTCATCATTTCTTTCATCTCATATTTCATTTGGAGTCTCTTCATCATCATCCATATAAATACTACTCATATGACCATGCCGATTCTCTTCATGAGATTTTCCCTTAAGGTATTGGTTTTCATAATACCCAGACATTCCACATTTAAAATATCTAATCATTGTTGATGTTGTAGCAATACCATTATCCTTGTACATGGTGTTAACTGAACATTTTCCTTTGAACTTACTGGCTTTGTGTCCTTCTTTTCCACACCCAAAGCATCTTCCAGTTCCTTTGAAACAATCCCTTTGATGCCTCTTCCCACACGACTTACATGAGGGAAATTGAACTTTCTTTCCTCTATGATCATCATGAAAATCCATCTTTCTCTTATTAGATGAGTCAGGAATCTTACCAAAGTTGAGATTATTGATCATATTATGAGATTG
Source organism: Viscum album (assembly GCA_963277665.1). Classification (NCBI taxonomy): domain Eukaryota; kingdom Viridiplantae; phylum Streptophyta; class Magnoliopsida; order Santalales; family Viscaceae; genus Viscum; species Viscum album. Next base: position 1,885,652,195 of record OY728136.1, read on the forward strand.
CTGATTAAGAATAATAATGATGTTTGGACTTCCAAATCCCGTTTCATTTGGTTTCTCATGAAGAATATCTTTCCATTGTCCACCATATCCTCCATTATCGTGAATCTTCCGTTTTCCATCCATTTTCAAAAACCCAAAAGAAATACTGTGAGATACAAAAATCATGCTAGAGAAAACAACATAGTAAAGGGGGAGTACCATCAATATCTAACATCTTAGGTTAAATTCTACGATCGTTTCCGTAGTTCTAGGAATATATCCTATACGTATACTTATCCTTAGGGACATCCCAAGACAAACCTTAGAAATAACTCTAGGGATCTCACTAACGTTTTCGCATCCTAGTTTATAATGGTTGACTGAACATTTCCTCTGATAACAACTGTAGAGATCCATGGCTTGACGTACATGGACATTACATTAGTTTTCCAGAATATTTAGTACCTAACAAAAACAGACACACAAGGACCGTAATAGTTTAGTGTCTTTGGAAATTCAGAATATAATCTTCTAATCGTTGTGAAAGATCTTCAACATCTCCCATATAGATATTACCTTTTTTTCTTACCTAAAACCTTTATTTATATCCTGGGGAAAAGAAAAAATAAAATAGGGTGAGCTCAAATGCTCAATAAGGGAAAACATAGTGAACATAAAACAATCGATAAACATTTGAATGAAGAAACATGAACATGAAATTTAATCATCAAAATCATGAGCAAAGACAAAAATCGTGGAAGTACGTAAGGCATATATCATAATGGAACATCAACCATGATAAAATATAATGGGAATAAAACATGTTATTGTGGAAACCATTCAGAATATTTTATGATTTCTATAGTAGCCAAAACATTGATGCCAAAACCATCTTAGTGGACAAAGTCCCTTTCTAAATCAAGTTCACTCCTCTTTTCAGTCCTGTAACACTAAACCAAATAAACTTACCATTCCAGCCATGTCTATCTCATGAGATATAAATCATTACCCAATGCATTGAAGGGATATATAGGTCCCACCCATCTCATAATGAAATCATTCTTACTTGTGCCACAACATAAACATAAATCATTAATCATAACAAAAAGAATAAAATGGGTTTCATAAACATCATTGCATCATCACATAATCCATATAAAAGAAATGGATATCATTTCACAATAAGAAAATTGAAACCATTTAAATAATAGAGACATTATACTTGAATCATACACATATGAAATAATTTCATCTTAGATGAGAAAATGGTTTTGGTAAAACACTTGAAATGAATTCTTGAAAAAAATATCCTTTCTTCTTCAAAATAATTTTATTTTCAAAAAATCCCATGAAATTTTAAAAGAAAAGTATTTTGTTGAAAATATTCATAAAACCATGTAGAGTATGATTCATGAAAATGAGGCGTTATGAAACCGTAAAAATCCGTTCACGCCGTATAAGTTAAAAATAACATTGTTCTTGTAGTTTTGTCAGAAAAGTCAAAAAGTACCTCATATGGTAAAAAAAATATTCATTACATAAAATGTAGTAAAAGTAAAGAATGGGTAAAAAGGACATTAAACATACATGAAAACATTTTTAGAAAACATGGGCTTGGATGATAAAGATAACCCCAGTAAATACTTACGAATAAACAATCTCAAATACAAATGAGATTGATAAATTATCCCTTACCTTAGGTCTGATATGCTTCATACATTTCCAAACCTCCTGTATAATGATTTAAATATTATCATTAACTTATTAAAGAATAATATTCATTGTTATGATATCATATATGGTTCACTTATGACTTTATATTACCCGTTCTTTTGTAAGTTCAATGTTAAAGCAACGTTTTGGGTTAAATCATTTTATTTATCGTACGTGTTTGGACTTGTTGTTCATGGTATTATTAATTATATCCTGATTTACATAATTTCATAATGTAAAACATGATTTATATATAATATATATTCAGTATATACATATATATATATGATAGATCGATTAAATGGAATGAAATACACCATTCATGGAGATGGTGGGCCGTACGTACGCATGAACGTTGTTTTCGTTTCCTTATTGAATTGAATGAAATTAAGTAGATGACATACATATATATACATAAATTTATTATCACTATTATGTCATATATTTCATGATTAATTATTATATATACTTTATAATCATTCATGAATGGTTAACATGGAGAATGAATCTCATCGTGTCATGGAGACGGTAGTCCGTACGTAGGCACGAGCGACGATATCATTCCCATGATCAAGGAATTTCATTGAAGTGTATGTATAATATTTCAGAATCAATATCACTTTAAAATAATCATATATAGTTATTTATTTACACCATTATACCCATCCATGTAAGGTGGTGTTCGAAAAAAAATTACTCCACGGCGTGGAGACGGTATTCCGTACGTACGCACGCGCGGTGATTTCATTTTCCGTAAGATGGATAGATGGTGAAATAGGGTTGTTTCATACTTATAATAACATATCAGTATATGAGTGATACTGATGTTATTACTTCATAATGAAACAAATAAATAAGAAGATGTGGAATAAGAAATAAAGTTGAATGAATCGGTAACAGATATTACCTCTTCTTTCGACACGCCTTTTTGAAATCTCTTCTTAGGGAACTAAGAATGGTCTTTGAAGAAGACCAGAACCTCTAGGATGTTTTTGGGGAAGTGGAGAAGAGAAATTTGTAGTGGTTTTCCGAGCTTGAAGTCTCAATGTGGTGTGAGGAAGAGAGGGAGGAGGTACCCTTTTATAAGGGAGGAGAGGGGAACCTTTGGAAAAACTAAAAATATTATTTTATTATAAAGTCATATTAGGTTATTAATAGATCCAAATCGATTTATTTCGAAGATAAGGTGGGTAAGGTCGAAATAATCTCATCCAATAGAGTTTAGAGAAGTTTAGGTATCTATTTTAACCTTATCATTTAGATTTAACTTTATGTTAAATAGTTTTCTTTTTCTTTGTCTTCTTGTTTTCTTACACTATATGGTAAATAAACTTACAATAACAATCCAAACCAATCACAAGTTGTTTTTTATTAATATATATAACATTATCTAAGTCATTTGGACGAACATTAAATTTTTATGAATAAAATATCAGTTAATAATATGATATTTGTTTTAAGAACTATTTTATTTCAATTTTTACACTATTTGGTAATTTATTTTTGTGAAAATCATAACCTAATGATTAGTTCGATAAAAGTTAATTAAATCAATACTAACATGTCAAGTTAACCTAAAAAATTATTTTAATTCATTAAAAGTCTGATATTACATTTATTTCGATATTTATAACATCAATTATATCAATATTTTATTAATAAGATAATTACTGCATCATCATTGTGTCATAACTAAATTAAATTATATGATGTCTAAAAATTATAAATAAAACACCATTATGTTGGAAATATTTTTAGCTTTATAATAAATATTTATAGTCGAATTTATCTTATGTATAACCCTATATTAAAAATTATTTAGTTATTAAACATTTATTTTAACTTTTTTATCCCTTCTTTAAATATATTAATAATAAATGTCCTAATCTAATCCAAGTGGGCCTAAATGGTCATATTTTATTCATAAGGTTGTTTTTGGTCGAATTATACACATCCAATAGAATTAGGACATGTGTTAGTGTAATAAAAATATAATTTTTACCCTTAATTACCCTATTTACTATTAACCGTGGTAAAAAAAAGTAAAACGTTACTATTCACCAAAAATTATTTTCCTCTCATTGAACCACATTTTAGTATTTTATGTTAACCGTGTCTTTTGGATTTTCGAAATTCAACTAACAGAAGTGGTAAAATTATGTCTTATGTGAATTTGCAAATTCTCCTAGGAGGTGGGTAAAAGACGGTGAAAAGTTCAATAAAATTTTTATATATCTAAAATTATTATAAAATGACTCCATTGACTTAAATTGAACATATATAGATATTATTTATCAATTTTGACCCAAATTAAATTTAAATAAAATAAATAATTATTTAAATAAAAAGTCAGTTTTTGAATAGTAACCCAGTGTTTTCATTATTCATCAAAAATTGAATGTTTTCAGAAAAATACCCAAAATTCACCCTAGGCTAATTTCGATATTCTGAATCCAAAAATGAAGTCCATTTGAACGATAAAATTTATAAAATTTCAGAAAATAGGTATTACTTTTCCTAATGGCTATTTTATATAACATATTGTTGTTTAGCGAAACTTGGTATTGCGTGCAGCACACACTATCGTGGAAGGTCGTGATTGCGTGTAATGCAATCCAATTCAGGGATGCATGTTGTGCAAGCTCCTTTTGGTGTAGCATACAATACAAGACATTAATGAAATTAGAAATAATATTTTTTATAAAATATCAGGGTGTTATAGGATTCTCCACAAAACCTCCTTTGAGACACATTTTTTTCATAAACAGAATATATTTTAAATTTTGTACATACTACCCCATTGAATATTAAATTAATAATACATAATATGTAATTATATTTTATTTTTCTTTCTTTTACATAACCCATAATAGTTGTGAATCAATATTTACCACAGTGGTAGTGGTTTATTATTCAATATCAATTTATTCGGTGTTGATTATGCCTGAATTTCAATTGTAGGAAATTATTTGATAATTACATAATAGAAAATTAAATTTCGGCCCTTTTTATTTATGAAACTTACATTTAATAAAAACATTTTCCACTATTTGGAATGTAAAGTTACTTATACTTTTTTTATAAAAACTGGACACCATTTCTCTCGTTGATCAGAAATACATTTTCATCCATAACAAAAAAAAATTAAATACAAACTAAATACTATTTTTACTATTATAACATGTATAATGACATGGTCATTAAAATTACATAATATAACTATTCCAAATATATTTGACTTATTTAAATTCCCAAATATATATTTTTAGTTTATATTTTTAAAAACATATGACATCAATCATAAATATCAACCCACAAGCTTCCAATGAGGGTACCATTAAAACTGTATCCATTTATTCTTAATAATAAAAACAATTAGGGAAATACAACAACAAGTTTTGTTTTAAAAAAACATAATGACACTTAAAATTACTAAATTATTTCTCTTACACTTCCTTATTACCTATGAATAAAAATAATACATGGGATGAGAATAAAAATCTCAGTAAAGGCTTTAAAAAAATGAAAGAACCATTAGTTCATGAATACATATATACATTTTCACAAAGACATATTCTTTGCCCAAATATACTTACATTGTGAAACATGATATTTAAATAAAACATTAGAGAACATATACAAAACATAAATATATCTTGTGGAATTACATACCTATATTTTAACCCTCATAGATACCGTATAATATATCCCTCATGGCTACCTTTTGGTGTAAACATCATAGTTACACTTGGAGTAACCATACAACCGACCTCCATAATAAGGATTACAAATGAATTGGAGGGATATAGAGGCCCCAACCTTTATAAAAAACAATTTCAAATAACTAGATTGAAATCATTAAACATGGAAAATTTAATAAAAAAATTTCATTGTAATTTTGAAAAATATAATTTTAAAAGAGGATTTTTAATAGAAGGTCCCATACAAATGTCATATAATTGATATTAGAATTAATAAAATGAAAGGAATATGTGAATAAACTATAAATCCATATAATAATACAAAATTTTAAAAAATCATTACACAAATAATATTAGTACCAAAAAACTATTATAAAGAATGTTACATATAATTGAAATTGGGTTAAGAATTCCCTTGCCTCAGGATCACCTTACATTAAACATGTTTAATCCTATAGTATAATTGTTAAGGGGTTGTTATTAATGTTTTAATGAATTATAACATTGTTTATAAAAAATTATATGACCATTTTATAACATCATTAGACAAATGATTTAAAAAATATTTTGTTATTTTCATTGATTCAGGTGTTTACTCTATAATATTTTGATCATTAGATTGTAATTAAATTTCTTGTCGAAAGTAATTGAAATTCAAAAAGTGTAGTGAATTTGTGTTAACATGTTTTAAGAATATTAAATTATTCCATAAGTCATTTTGTTTATATGGTATGAGGATGAATCATTATATGAATCATCATGGATATTCATTTAGATAATTTTGGAGTTTCATTGATAATCATGAACTTCTTTCATCATATACCGTTAATGTTGTGGGTGAAATTTAATTCTTGTCCTGAACCTGATATAGTATCCATCCAAACCGGCACCAAACCAGTCAATGGAAATCCCCAAAGGGTGTTCTCTATCCCTATGGGTAGATATATGTTCCTAAGTATCATAAATAATTGTTTTGGAAGGATTCACCTATGTTTAGATTCATTATAAAACCAAGAACAATAAATTAAATGAATATAAAAATTTAATCAAAATGATCCACTATTAAATTTCAAAATTGATGTAAATAGATTCAAACCAAAAAACAAGTACTAAAAAAATGGGAGCAGAAATTACAACTTAGAAAACACCACAAAACAAGGGGTGTCTCCCTCAATCCATCTCTATAACACAACGCCAAGAAAAGAAGGTAACAACTCAGAACACCATCTCAAAACACCTTTCCCTAACCTATTTCAAAAATTATCTAGTCTACATAAACCAAATGTTATATGTAGGGTTTGATTTATAGCCCAATATGATTCCACCCATAAAAAATTTCATGTGATAAACATTTTATATCAAAAAGAATCCATGTTTTGTAAAAAAGAAATGCTAGAACAAATTTTTAAATAATGCAATTTAAATTAAAACAGTTTTCATGAAGAAATATTAGATATATGTATACATTTAAATAAAAAACACATTCAATTGAATTTTCCAACAAGACACACCATGTTCCGATGATTAGTTCATTATAACTTATGGACACTAGTCATGATAACACCCTTATGAACTAGTTAGTTATGGGGCTCTATGTACGTCGTATCTCAGTGTAAATGATTCCATAACCAATAAACTTTTCATACACGAGCCATTATGAGGGGAATCACCTACGACATATTGTTCCCAAAACATTATCATTGTTTGGTTAGTGTTGTCATCGTAATCCTTTGTAAGTGAATCATTGATGAGTCCACTACACAATCACGAGCATAGTAGTCAGATTTCTCCCACCTAAATATTGGGATTTCCCTCTTTGTGGTCAATCAAGTTCGACATGTCATAAAATATCATGTTAACATTATGATTCCATTTTCAATTCAATCACTCACTGAATAGACTATATTCATTTCACATAATAACCTTTTACCATTCAAATTAATATTAACATCATACATACACCAAAACATCCCACAAACAGGTATCACACATTTTTCATAATATAATAAATTTTCGTTATAATTTATAAAACATTTTCATAAAAATTACATAAAAAACACCATTTTCTACTTCAAACCCCCATTTTAATAACATACACCCACCAAACCAGTAACCAAACATCTTCTTTTTCCTTATTGTACTTCAATTAACCATTTAAAATATTAATAAAATAATTTCATGAAGTAAATCATGTCCATTCAGACAATATCCATTTAAAAACCCTCTTTTATGAAAAAATAAAACCCAATACCCCACCAAAACAAATTTTTCTTCCCTCTCAGTATTTAATAAATCATTTTGGTATTTTTTAAAATTACTTAAAATATATAACTTGTGTTACACATGAAAAAGAATCAATTTCAGGAAAAAATGAATCAATGATATCAAATGCTTAACCAATTCTATGAAAAATGAATTTAACTCCACACATAATAAGTAATAATCATTATTGGATGGTCAAGTAAGCAATATAACTCATTAATGCATTTTTACACATGTAAACACCAACCTTGAATGTCGAAAACACAAAACGTTGTGTGAAACTTCAATCACACCACTACCACAACACAAGGGAATGAAAACGAACTATAATCCACAAGATTGCACAACAAAAAATAATATTAGACCATAAGGAGAATGGCCTATCTTCATGAAGCGTGGAACACTATGAATGAGGGAGGAAACCCTAATATAAGGAAGGAAAAATCGGGTATTTCACTAAAATGAAGAAACAAGAGGTTCCACAACCAATAACCCCTTAAAAATGGGATGATAAGTATCTTGAGGTCGCTCGGTAGCCTTCAATTGATGTAATGGTAAAATGGGGGAAGAAAGGGTCACATTATGGTTTTTCACATAAGGTAAAATGGAAAAAACATAAAAAACATTATCACCTAGACACTGGGCCCCTTGTTCTATCCATGAAAAAAATAGTAATTTTCTTCAAAAATCATAGTGGTCTTAGGGGAACCAATGTGGAATGTCAGAACAAGAATATATGTGAAATAATTCCCCAAAATTTAATACCTATCACAACCTACTACTGAGAAAACTACTATGAACCTGACCCTAACCGGATCTATGTAAATAAAAGAAATTAAGTTGTGTCAATTCTCCCCACCATAATGCTTTCTTTCCCTAAAAAGCCAAAAACTAGCCACATGTAAAAATAAAAACAAATAATATTTCAATGATCAAAGGGGAATCCCAACAAAAAGATAATAATGAATCTAACAGCAAGATAAGGGGATATGATCTAACAGAGGAGTCCAAGATAGACTATCCACCCTACTAGGGGTCACCCACCCACAAATAAAAAACACCTCCAATTGACCAATCAAAGGAAAAGACACTCTCACCACACTCAAACTGATATTCTTAAACAAGAACATCAATCATTTTGAGAATATAAAATAATCCATTAAAAAAACTAATAAATTTAAAAGAGGATACCAAAAACATACATCAAAAAAATCATTGGGCACACTCTAATGAAAATTTTAACCAAAGAAAAAAATTGGTGGATAGATTGCTCCGTATGAGATTACCTACCACCACGAAAACAGTACGAAGAGAAATGAATTTCTAATATTGGGGGACCAAAACAGGATCCCCAATGTAGAAAAAAACTGACACCTGATACTGGATAGTAACACCAAAATGGGGAGGTTTGGACATACTCTCTACCATAAGAGGTGAATTAATTTGTCGATATTGAACCAGGACACTATCTGTTGGACACCCAAACAGACTCCCCATCTCAAGGGGTCTAATTAAAATTGAATTATTCAAACACAACATACCTGAGATCCATGGTGGGTCTCCCCACCATAAGATCCATACATCTTAGCTGACTATTTGAAGCCAAAAAAGAAACCCAACATGGGAAAACATGGGTGATTCCTGCACAACATATTCTCTCACTACAAGAATCCCATTCAACAAAACACAAAACCATCATAGACAATAGGTGATTCCCCCCCCCCCCCCCATGATTATTACCATCCTTGGAAAAGTCCAACCAAAATAGAGGTTGAAATGGACCTACATGGTTATTTATAAATGAACAACCATACTGTGAGTCGTACCAATAAGGGTTCAAGAACAATGGTTTTGAGAAGACAAACCACCCCACAAACATATAACCAAGGATGTATTTTTCCAAAAATATAGATTACAATACTAAGGAATAGGGCCAGTATGTCTCTTTACATCATTGTAGACATCTTGAAATGAAACTTCCACATCGTAACCTAAAACTGTCTCAATATCCCACATTGGATACATAAGGTAAACAAGTATCATTCCCAACCGTGTGAGTTTTCCTGACTACGTGCTAGATTCACCCCAGGACCAATTACTAGAGCATATATGATTGAACCATCTCATGCCTTAGAGTCATGCATTGAAAAAAACACTTTTTAATACATCTCCCTCTAGAGACACAAGAAACAACATAACCTCTAAGACAAAAACCACCAAGACATAACACATTATGCATCCCATTTAACTCTAACACAACACCCATACCAAGATAGGGTCCTTGTTGATGTGTAATCAATTTCACTCTCACCCAAAATAAGAAACATCATAAAAACGAAAACACATGGAAGACACCATCATTTAGGGAAAACAATTTAGGAATTACCAGAAGAAAACAAACTTCCTTTTAATCGAATATCTTCAAAAAGTTCTTAAACAACCACATATTATCATAAAAAAACACAAAATATCAATACATCAATGAACATGAACCTAAAACCCATTATAGACACTATAAAGAGTGGGAGTTAGAATTGTGTCCCTGGATTCATTAGCTTACTACAAGTTGACATAATAGCCCCGAGCGACCTAATTTTCAACACTGGTCACCTAACAGAATACTTTTATTATGAGAAACCAACCATATTCCCATATACCCTCCAATAAAATAGCCAACCCATCATCTTTGGACATAATTTCCTTTCCTCACTAGAAATCTCTTTTACCACTTCCACATAAACCTTAAAGACACAATGATTTCATAATTCACAATTGAAAACTAAGGAAACGTAATAGACTATAGTCTATATAAACCTTCCACAACCATTATTTCTCTATAAGAGGATAAAATAATCCTAAAAAATAAGGGGGTAGATTCAATCTACAAAACTCAAGATGAATGTCTTTATATTGATCAACTAGAGGATCTAAAAATGACGAATCACCCTTGGATTCACTTCAATCATTCACTAAATCTTTATGGGGGTGTACCCTAGCCAAAAATAAAACCGAGGGACCAAACCAATATTTACCTTTTGTCAAAAATAACCACAAAAATAAATTTTACTCTTGATGGGAAACACCACAAGGGTCCCTGGATTGATTTCTCCAAAGAGAACATGGACCAATAACTCAAGAAACTTACCGATGAAAAACAAACCCAAAACACCATAAAAAAAAGAAAGGATTTCATACTCAAAATAGACCACTTTAACATTACTAAAAGACATGAAGACTCACCACATGATTATTGGTCACCAAACACTCCATACATTCATTAAAAACATCCAAATATTCAACTGTAGGATAGAATGCACATTCAACAATGGTTTCCCACTTAGCATTTCACATGAATTATCCTCTTTCCAAACCATGAACCAGTTAACATCCAACACACGCCATATTCATGTGACCACTCATGGAAATATAAGTGGTTAAAACAAAATTTCTTTCCATTATTCAAAACAACAATCAACCCAAACCTACACTTCTAAAAACCACAAGTCACAAAGTTAAACCAATTGAAAACGTCCAAAATATACACTTCAGAAAATAAATTCCCTTTAAAATAAATACCACATTGAATCTCAGCTATAATTTTTCACATGAAATAATCGTCTTAAAAAAATTCATTCTCAGACCTTACAGGTGAATTTAAAAAAATTTAATTCCACATAAAATAAATGTTTAAAAACCACATTAAAATCATCCTTATTTTCTAAAATGTCAATTTTTTGAACCATAAATTTATGATTATAATAATTAAATATCATATTTCACAATGATAATTTCATGAAAATACTCATTTTTAAAATCTCGTTTGAAATATTTCTGAAAACCCATTTTTGATCCCGTTGAAAATGATCCCATTCCCATATTAAAATATCTTTTAAAATAGAATTTCAGAAAAATATTTAACATAACTTATGTGCTCACAACAATTAATTTCTGCAATCCACAAGTTTAAATTTTAAAAATATAATCCTGATAAACTAAACCCCGTCCGCTCAAAACCATTTCAATTTTTATGTTTATTTCCCTAAAATATCAAACATGCATTTTCAAAAATTATTATTCCAAAACCCATAAAGAAATAGAATGATGAAAGGGGAGAAAATTACTGACGGGTGACTTGAAAATGTAGTTGTAGCCCATAATCTAGTCACACCACCAACACAGAGAGTTTTCTAAGGAAACATCCACTGCACCACATGTATTTTCAGGCTCTCCAAGATCACTGAGACCATTACCCTAACTCCCAATTCATTTTTGAAATAATGAAAAACCATAAGGACCAAAATACGTTGAGAAAACATAATTTCCCATGGTAGAATATTCATTTCAATGAAGTGTGCTATCCATTCACATCAATCATAACTAGAACAATGGTATACAACAATATTGGCTTTGGTCATCCCTGAATCTTTTCCAAAAGAACATGACCCAAAAGAACAAAAAAACTCAGATACCACTTTTTCATGTACCAGGTCGGGTCCCCAACCAAACAAAAACCTTACCCAGTACATGGAACAGACATACATGGGGTTCCATATCCCCATAGGCTAGAACAAGTTCCCATGTATCGTAAATAATGGGTTAGGAATGATTTACCTGAGTTTGAAAACATCATACACCCAACAATAATAAATAAACCGAATATGAATGTTTATTCCAAAAAAGAAATTAATAATACTTATAATTTAATTTCATTGCATCAAAAAATAACCACATGGACTACCAAAGAAATGTATAATCATGTCTAATATAAAAACCACCGCACAACAAGATTGTGTCACCCTCAATCCGTCAACACAGCACCACACAGAAAAAATAAGGTAACAAATTGAAACTCCATCTCTAAATACTCTTCCCTTACATGTGTCAACCATTATCAATTATACATACACCCAAAGGTTTTACTAAGGTGTTAGCCTAATTCCAACAGGATTCCACCCACAAATAAATTTCATGTTATAAAAATTTTAAGACAAAAATCGTTCATGTTTTATACAAAATAAATTCTAGTAAATTGTTCTAAAATGTGAAATATTAAATGAAAATTGTTTTCAAGAGGAAGACATTGAAGAATATAAAATTTAAATAAAAACTCACATGATACTGAATTTTTCAACAAGACACATCGTAAGCCGATGGTATGAACAACATATCCAATGATCACTATTCACAAGAACACCCGTAAGAACTAGTTAGTTCTGGTCCCCTAGGAACATTGTTTCACTCTGTAAATTTAACCATAACGAATAATATTTAGGTACAAGATCCACTATGAGGGGAATCCATGATGTTATAGTGGTCCCTAAAAATCACCATAGTTTAGTTATTGTCTTTATCATAAATTTTGTAATATGAAATATGAACAAGGAAACTTCTAGATCACTTGGATACTATTGAAAGTCAATGCACCTATATACCTAGGTTTCCCTCTTTATTCTCAATCAAGTTCCACATGTCAAAAAATACCATTTTCACATGAAAATTCTATTTTCAAATCATGAAAACAGTAAACATCCGACCCACATGTTACATAATACCTTTTAACATTAAATTTCATTTTAATATAATACACACACCAAAAAAACCCACCAACATGTCCCAAAATTTCTCACAATTTAATAAATTATCTCAAAAATAAGAAAACATTATAAAAAATTGTTACATAAAAAATAATCACTTTATTATTCAGAAACCCATTTAATGAGCATACACGCACCAAATAAATACCCCAAGGCATATTTTTCACCCTTGTTATAACTCAATAAACCATTGAAAAATTTCAAAAAATAGTTTCAATAAGTAAATCCATTATTTTCACCCAAAATACATTAATTTTTTTAAGGACAGAATAACCCAAATACCACACCAAAATAGATTTTTAATCCCTATCAACAATTAACAAATATTTTTCATATATTATAAATATCCCTCAAAAAATATCACATGAGTTACACTTAAAAAACACAAAATTTCAAGAAAAAATACAACTTTTAAATAAAAGGATAAACCAATTATATAAAAAAATAAATTCTCACCAAAGAAATTATGTATGAAAAAAAATCTAGGAAGGTCATTTAATATATATAACTCATCAAATAATTCTTACACATGTAAACACCAATCTCATAGGTAAAAAAACCACAGATAATTGTGTGAAACATAAACCACACCACCAATGCACCACAAGGGAATGAAAATGAACATTGATCCCAGAAAATTGAAAAAAAACAATATTAGGCCATTGGATGTAATATTTAGCTAAAATAAATTACTAACATCAAGTAAGTGTTAATAAACCAAAAGAAGAACGAAAGAATAAGGGATGAATCTACATACATGAAGAATATTGAAGTTCCACCACCGAAAACACCACCAAAAAGTATTCTTAAGAATATTGAGAGAAATTTGGAGACCTATATGGATTCAATAGTCTATATAGGGATTAATGGGGAGCATTCGGGTTAATCCGTAAAGGGAAAATTTGGAATAACAAAAAAAAATAATGACATGGACACTGTGTGTGGTTCAGCGGCATGATTTAGTAAACCGTGCGGTCGAACCCTATTCCTTGTTCCATCCACAAAAAACATGATAATATTCATAAATATTCAAGGGGGACATATGGGACACACAATAAGAAATGATAGTCCAAGAATATAAGAGAATTAATGCCCCAAAATTTCTAACTGGTTACACCCAGCTCCTATGAAAACAACCAAGAACCCAACCCGAACTGAAACAAAGTAAATCATAAAAATCCATGTGTGATAATTTCATAACATTAGAGAGGTAATATAATAATATTTAAAATTCCTTTCAATCATTAAAACGGGTTTGAGACCATATTTGACATATGTAATGGAAATGAAAGACACGTCATCCAAAATGTTGGTAAATCAACACATCACAGATAGTATTTTTATTTCCGGATTAGAGGAATAGGAGAGGAAGAATTATTATGATTTTTTACATAAACTGAATAAAAATCTAATGTATAAATAATAATAGATCTTTGATTCCTTATGTATATGTGGATAATAAGAGTGTATAAGAATGAAAAATAATTGAATAGAAAACACAAGAAAATGAATGAGTAATTTTATCTCTTGATCCCTTCCCATTTAGATCCTACTTACTGAAATTGGTTTGGTATATTTGGTGAGACCAGTATGTATTGGGCATAGGTATAATCCTTGGGATGGGGATTAGGAAACAATTAGACAATTATCAATACTTGAGAAGTGTGAGTGGAAGAGGGGGTGATGGTGATATTTATATTGGATGCAAGGAGTTGTTTTCCATTATTTTAATCATTGGTTTAATATAGTTTCTCAATAATATGAATATAATTGGTGTGATAATCCATGTTACACTGGTTCCTGATGCTCTTGTATAAGCCTCTTCTTCTCGGTGGGAACTAGTTGGGGAGCCTAGGGGTTTGATAAAATGGGCTATGTTCAAGGAGGTTCTATGTGGCGTCTATCCATCTATTAGGGTTTCTCAAAGAGGTGTGACTTCTTTGCATTATGAGTGATTCCTGGACATCCCACTGATAGCAGTATAGAAAAGTTACTCAATTATTGAGGATGGGGCTCATGTGGTGGAGTGTTCTGGGAAGGTGCCCTAGGATGAGACCTCTTTGGATGACCTATTTCTAGTGGCTTGCTTAGGTAGAAACTAGCTAGTGCTTAATTTTTTCAAGAGAATTGTTGTATCCTGGTGTGTTCGTCAGCCCAAATCAGTGTCTAATCTATCCAAGGTGGCCCTATGTGTTCATGTGTTTTCAAGGATGTATTTGGTGATTTCCTGGTCTCGTGAAGATATGAGGTGTATTGCATGGATTTTCTCTTTATCTCAGTGGTCTTGGAACTTCTACATTGGTAGGGAGTCCCAAACAGACGCTGTCCAGCTCAGTATCTCTATCCTTCCTCTTCAATGCCATAACCCTTCCGTCCTGAAGGTTGTGGGTGATTCAATCGACAAAGTCTTATGAGATGACGTGGATACTATGCGTCTTCGAGATGCTAACAATACTCGCATATGTGTGCAGATTGATCTCTTGGTGGATTGGCCCTAATGAATAAATTTGAGGTCTAAAGATGGTTTTAAATGGCGGAAACTGATTATCTAAAAGTAAATTTATAGTAAATACTCCTTCTGTGGTTTTCAAGGGCACTAGTTGGACATCTGTAGGTAGAAGAAATTGACGGCAGGATAGTCTGACTCAGTTTTCTCTAGGCTGGTTAGGGATCCTCTATGTTTGATTAAGGACACATCATGCATGGGGGGGGGGACAAAGATATGGGAGGATTATATTTGGGAGATGATTTCAAATTTGAAATCTCTCGGTTATCCATATGAGATAGAGGAGGCACCTGTAATTCATGGATTTACGGGGTCGGGCAGTTTACTTTTTGTTGCAGTTCCAGAGCATGCAGATCTGATCATGCTATTGCCAAAAGCTACTACTGAATCTCGGAGGATGGAAACATTTATCCCCATGGGGGTGGAAAAAACACTAGCACTAGATGCCTATGATCTTGTGACTTGATCTTTCAAAAAATTACCCAAATCCATTTCTTCACCTACAATGATGATCACCATCTCATCAAAGTTATCTCCGGAGCTACTGCATCGATCCTTTTTTTGTAACCTTGTTTTGGTTGGTATGGGTAAACCGCAGTGGGAAAATATATAGTAGGGGGTTCGTAAAAATGATTAAATCTTCCTGTCATTACCTCTAGCGTGTTTTTCTGGTCTCTCACTTTCACAATGATTTTTCGAAGAGACCTAGTTGACTTTTTTTTCTTTTTTCCAAACTATCTTTTTTAGTGATCCCATATGGGGAGTTCGTGAATAAGGTTCTCACTCCCAAGTGTTATTTTTCTTCTGAAGTTATTTAGAGGCCATTCAACCACACTCTATTGAGTAATGTATGTGAAAATCCTTCCATATCCATTCCTATGGTGTTTGGCCATATAGGATAGAAATGGCTGGGTTAATTCAATCACATGTTATCTAGAATTCTCCGGGTCTTAGAGGGAAATCGATGAATAACATCGTGGCCAATGAGTCTTATACACATCATAATTCTCATGTGGAAATAATAGAACCTAATAAAATGTTATCAAACTTCCCTCTATGACTAGAAAGATGGGAAATATTCTGATTTTACATGGATTCTCATGCAACTCTCATATAAGGATTTTTTGGAAGAGGAATATCTTAGTTGAGCTAGTGAACCTCACATTATAGTGTATGAATCTCCGGATCTATTGTAATGGTATAGTGATCTAGTTTTCATTTTTATGGGAGTATTTTTTATCAATAGAGAAGGGATTTATAGTGGCACTTGGATTCCTTTCAAGTAGGTAGCCTCATATGATTTGTGGGGGCCGACTTCAACTCAATTATATATATCATCAAAGAGATGGGTTTCCCAATCATTTATAATGATAGCCTGAAATATTTTCAAGATTTCATGTCTACTGGTTGGCTATTAAACATGGGGATTGTCAGATTGAATATTACTTCGTGTAACAAAAGAAGGGGCACAAACTAAATTTGGAGCTGTCTAGACTATTGTCTCAACATCATACATGGACATAGTATCTTCTCAAAGACAATAGTAACACTTATTCCCCACACTCCTTCGGCTGACACTATGCTCCTCTTATAAATCAGGTGCGAGCCTCCTCAATACCGTGATTTTCATTACTCCAACATCTAAAACTTGATGGGGAGATTCTAGGTCATAGTATAATATTTTTTGGAGATGTGAGGGACCTGGGTGGTCTTGGTGAAGCATGGATTTTAGATTAGTGTGGCTTATGGGGGATATATAGAACTCAATGTAGAAAAGAACCTTCTCTAACTATGGGTTGGTTTACATGTAGGTTGTTATCAATAGTTTGGAGGAGGATCTTCATGATTGGTTTAATGAGATTTCCTTCGTAAGAAAATTTGAAAAACGTGCATTTCTTGTGGATATGGTTTTTGAGGTGGAATGGGTTTTCAAGACATGTTCTCCGGTAAGGAGGCCGAGGGAGGGGAAAGGTAACAGTGCCTACTTCCATGGCTGTTTGAAGTATAGGATTAGATCAAAGGTTAATAATTATCTAGGGAATTTGATTTAATTGTCAGATGTAGATGTGGTAGGCTGGATGTATCTAGATCACATCAAGGACATGGTAGTAGTGTATATCCCCATGATATATGAAATGGTCCAAGGTTCATCTATAGTGGAGGAAATTTAGGGATGTATGCCACTTTTGATGAATGACTCAAATAATGTCTTCTTGTCTAAGTTTTTTATAGATGAATAGGTCAAAGAGATGGTTCTTATGTTACACCATAATAGAACCCCATGAATTTATGGATTCCAAGAAGGCTTTTATGAGGAAAATTGGGAGGTGGATGGACCACTAGTTATGGAGGTGGTCTGAGACATCTTTTGTGGTGGCCCTCTAATTATGACCATTTGTGCTTCAAGGATTTTTCTCATTCCCAATATCAAGGAACCCACAAGTGTCATCCAATATTTCCCCAATTGTCTCTGCTATGTTTCCTTGAAAATTATGGTATCTCTCATCTCAACCAGGTTGAGCCGAGTGATCCCACCATTACTGTCAATGGAGCAACCCAGATTTATAAAAGAACAGAACATTCAGGCGGCAGTGGAAATTACAAGATAACTGGTTAATTCTCTCAATCTAATATATGTGGGGTCAAATGATATTATCCTTGTTGATAATGGAAAATCTATGATTGAATGGGGTGGAGAATCATTCTTTGGGTGAGGTTATGCTACGGGTTCCCATAGTGGTTTTGTGACCTCTATTTGTGGTTCTTTTCCTCACCCTGGCTCCCCATTTCTCTCATGGGGAGGTGTTATAGATTCTTCAAGTCAGTTCGGGAGTTTTATGGGGTGATCCGTTTTCTCCAAGCTTGTTTATTTTGGCACAAGATTCTTTATACCTGAATCTATTCAAGGGTATGGAGAATGGTAGATTGGCTTCCAATATTTGTATAAATAGGAGGGAAAACATCTCACACTCAATGTTTTCTAATTATATCTTTATTTTCACTGATGTAAGGTGATGATCCTTGAATATCCTCATGGGAATCATGTATTCCTATTGATGCTCATGTGGGAGGGGGCATAACTCTTCATAAGGTTTTGAATTTATCTGCAATAGGTGTCTGGTTGTGTGCTTTCAGAGCATTCAAGATATTTTGTGTTGCAATTGAACGAAGATTCCTTTGATTTATTGGACATCCAGTCTCTACAAGGCCTTATCAAAAAAGCATCACTTTGACGACATCATCAATTGGATAATGGGAAGGATTATTAGCGAGATAAATAAATTTATATCATTTTGTGGGAGGGTGACACTGGCGAATGACGTCTTAAAAACTATAGAGATAAATGTTTATTCATTTCTCAACCCTCTAATGGGGGATGTCCAGCAGTTTTAGATGAATCTAACATCATTAATTTGGGATTCTAATCAAATGGGATGAATCCATTAGTCATCCTGGGAACGTATGGATAGACCTGTTAATGAGAATGGCGTAACTGTACGTGAATTCTGCGTAACCATGTCAGGAATGCAAGGCGAGTTGGCTGGGGATAATCTATGAGGCAAATCAATGTTGGGATCATTCTTCAAGGAATAATATGGGTGATTTGGAGACACTGGGGGGTCATATTTATTAGCACATGCCTCTGGATTGATGTTTGGTACCTCATCTTTAAACTCTCTCTATTTCTTCCTGGTGGATTATCAGCACAAGGGGCGTTAGTTTCTGCAAGGAAAACTAGCTGGTTGAGAAACTAGTTTTTCTAGGCGGTCCATTCCAATACATATCCTTTAAAGAGGCTCATGATCAATCTAGTTGCATGCTGTTGAAAATCAGTCTATAACAAATTGATACTTATGAACATTTTATGATTAGGGATGATCCATGTAGGTGCTTCTTCATGGGGTCATCTTCGGGATGGTTTAGCGCCTGGGAATACATGAGGCTGATTCACTTAGAGGACATGCCTGACGAGGTGGAATCCAAAACCTACTACAATGAAATACCAACCAGAACAAACTTCCACATATAGAGAATCAAGAATAGGGAAATACCGACAGATGAAAACATTCCAAAAAAGGGATCATGTTGGTTTTTAGGTGCTACTGTTGCGAGAGGTTGTAGGTGGAGATGACTACACACATTTTCTCTTAGAGCAGATGGGCACATTATCTCTAGGGGTTGCTCTCACACAAATAATTCCTAAAAAATGAACAATTATCACTGCAACGGAATATCAAGGCTAGGTTCCATGGTTTGTAATGAAGGGAAAATAAATTCATTTTCAGTATTTTCATTCTCATTTAAATATTTTGGATGTTTTGGGAGGTGCACAATTAGGATAGGCTGGGTTCCAACAGGTCATTAACATTCCTCCAAATGTGTTTTATGTTATTTCTCTTACAATTTTGGTTCACTTATGAATGGGATAATTTTTTTGGATTCAATATGTGATAAAATCAATAGGCTATCATGACAATGAAGAAGGAGGTTCAGTGGACAAGGTGGACACCTCCCATAGGAGGCATAAAGATAAATGTGGATGTTTCTGGAATGAAGTTGTTGATGCGAGTCATAAGGGTATTTAAAGACTCTGAGGATAGATTATTCTGGGGATTTATTCATTATATGGTCTTTATACCTCACTAGGATTGGAGGTACATGATTTATTGTCTAGAGAATCAATTTGTTAGAGGCTCAGTCTCTCGGTGACATAGAATGAGTCCAATTATAAGGTGCTAGTGAGAGTAATATAGGGGTGTCAGGAGGTTCTACGAAAGTTTATTTATTTGATTTGTAGATGATCTTTGGTGACTAGCCTTGGTATTATTATCCATCACATTTCGTGGGGGGATAACTTTGTGATGGACTCATTATCCCTCTTGTGAAACTCGGAGGATGATATTTTTATCTAAGATAGCTTGGGGTCACATATTAATGAGTGTAATATGGTAGTAAAAAGGGAATCCCAATGACTCCACCACTTCCACCCCCATGAGGGAGCACCCTTTACATATTCCATAGTTCCTTTTGGTAAAATAAAACTTAATCATTAATGGATCTTATAAAACTTTGAAAAATTAATCATGTTATCATTATCTTATTTCATTAAGACAATAAAATAATAATACGATTTACTATTAATAAGGGTCAAATTACTATTCCTATTTCTATTCATAAGGGTATGTTACTATTTACCCAAAAAAACTAGTTGGTACAATTAGAATCCAAATAACTTATTGATCGCAACTTTAGATCTATGTTTATTAAAATTCAAATCATAAAAGAAGTAAATTTATTTTTAAAGGATATTTTAAATATATCACCTTAAAAAATATTTCATTGTCTATTTAAATTAATTTCTAAAACCTTAGGGTGTTATATTCTCCCTACCTTTTTAGTGTTGCATCCTCACATTTCTATTTAATTATTAACTAACTGAGGGTTCCTTTCCAAGATTCTATTTTAAGATTTCCATGTTTCTTATTCAAACATGTTGTGCCTCCATAAAAACTTTTCTAAATGCATTTCCTTACTCTACATTACTTGTACTCATCGATCAAGAATTAAAATAGTTTTATCTTCTTAAGAATGGTTCTCCTCTAGCTGATCTGCATCTATACTCAAAATATGAGATGAATCTAGCACATACTTTCTCAATAACAAAACATGAAAAACATTGTTTACCTGAAATAATCACAAAAAAAAAATCTACTTAGTAAAAAATCCATTTAAATTTCTCTCGGATTTTATAAAGTTCAGTATACCATGGACATAACCTTCATTTCATACCAAAATGTAGAACAGAGTTCTATAGTGAGATTCTATGAAAAACATGATCACCTATCACAAAATAAAAACTGTTCATCGGGTTAGCTAAATAACTTTTTGTTTTCTCTATACATTTCTCATGTGTTGTTGATCATTTTAACTTTCTCATCAACTTCATATACTAATTTTGGTCACATCAACTTCCTTTCCCCAACATCATCCCAATAATATGGAGTTCAAAACCACATACAATTTAATTTCTCAAAATGATACATCTGTCTACTGGATTGAAAATGTTATTATATAATAATTTGACTAAAGAAATATTAAAATCCCAACATCCCTAGTAATCTATTGACGATGCTCGAACAATATCCTCTAATTTCTATATCCTCCATTCAAACTACCAATCAGATTGAGGATGAAAAGATGTACTAAAATTTAATTATGTTCCCAAAAATTATCAAGGCCTTTCTAAAAGTATGAAGTGATTCTGGGATCACTGTTGGATATAATGGAATGATGAACTCCATGTAACCTAACAATTTCTTTGAGGTACAATCATGAAATCTGACCCAAAGAAATAATATTTTGAATATGAAGAAAATGATCATATTTAGTCAGTCGATAAATAATAACATAGATTGTTTTGTTACATCGAGAAGTATTTGGTAGTCCAACCATGATGTATAAGGATATATTTTCCCATTTCCACTCTAGCACTAGAAAAGTTTGAATCACCCCCTTCGGTAACAGCCACTCTGCTTTAAATTGAATACATGTCAATCATTTCGAAATAAATTTTAAATATCACTTTTCATTCCATCCCACCAGAAATACTCGCAATCGTATCAATACATATTTTTTATCTAGGATGAACTAAAAATAAAAAACTATGATATTGACGCAATGATTCTTTCTTCTGCTAATAATCATAGTGAACACTTAATATCCTTCCAAATCATAGAACCAAATCATTATGAAAGTTAAATTCTGGAAAGTTACCCATTTTAGCCAATTACATTGTATTTTATAACTCACATTCTTCCTTCTATGCTTGGTTAATTCATTCATAGAAAGTTGACTATACAAAAACCTAAAAAAAATATAGATTAATTTAAAGCACCAATAACTTCCATTCCAAAATTCATCAAATGTTTTTTCAAAGGGTCTTCTTCGAGTTATAACATAGTTAATGATGCATGATGTTCTTGACACAAGGAATCCACCACTTTGTTTTTTCCCTAATGGAAATTGATCGTGCATTCAAAATATTTTTTCAAATCAAGACATCATCTCTTCCTCATATGTAATTCCGTTTTAGTGAATGTATACTTTAGAATTTTTTTGTCATTATATATTTGAAATTTTGATCTATATAAATGATAACTCAAAATTTTTAAAATGAAAAACATAGATTCCAATTCCAAATTATATGAGCGATAAAATTACTCATGAGTTTTTAGTTTTCTTGATGAAAAAGGGATTACCATATCATTATGTATCATAACACAAGAAGATCTATTCAATTAAGTATCATTGTAAATTAAAAACACACCATTTCTGGAAGGTAGTTTTAGAACTGGAGCATGGAACAATATTATTTTCAGTTTAGGATAATAATAAATACATTATTATATCCAGATTAATTAAAATCCATTTCTAGTAAACAATGTCAGTGGACTAGATATCCCTGAAAATTTTTCAAAAATCCTCTAACAATGTCCTACTAAACCAAGAAAACTAAGGATATTGGTTGTATTTTTGGGTCGATTCCATTCATAACAAACATTCATTTTAGTAGGATAAATAGTTATACAAAATTTAGAAACAATGTGACTAGAAAAAGAATTTTCTTGTTACCAAAGTTCAAACATGCCAAATACTCCATATAGTTTATTTTATTTTACGGCTTTCAAAAGAACACTTAGGTGTTTTTAATGCTCCTATTTGCTTCTAGAATATACCATAAAGTCGTTATTATAATCAACCAAAATATTTTCCAATTACCCATGAAATATTTAATTCATGTGATAAGTGAATAAAGTAGGAGAATTAGTTAACCCAAATGGTATAACAAAAAATTTATAATGACAATACATATTTCAAAAATTTGTTTTTTCAATTGCATCCTCTGTCACCTTTAGTTAATGGTACCCAAATCTCATGTCAATATAGAAAAAAGAAATGATCCTTAGAGGAGATCAAACAAGTCATCAATGTGAGGTAAAATAAACTTATTCTTATTAGTAATTTTATTTGGAGCCCTATAATCAATGAAAATTCTCATAGAACCATCTTTACTTTTAATGAAATATCATTATCTCTCCATGGTGAGGTTCTATGATGAATGAAGTCTTTATTAAGAAACTCTAGAAACTGATTTTTGAATTCATGATGTTTCATTTGAGTCATTAGATAAGGGGGTTTTGATATTGGGTTACCATCAGGAACTATGTCAATATTTAATTCAACTTCCTAATCAGGAAAAACACTAGGAAATTTATCAGGAATATCATCAAGGTATTAATTTAAAACTAGCACATCATTAATAAGAATTGTTCTTTTGTTTTCAACAATATGAGATAAATATTTTTCATTTCTATCTTTCAATAATTTCTAAACATCACGATATCTTATAAATTATAGGGGTTCAGTCTTGTGTACATATTAATTTTTTTTTTCTAAAAAACAACTTCTTTATCTTTATAATAAATATTAGCATGATAAAAAAATCAATTCCATACCTAAAATTATATCAAATGATACTAAATGAAAAAAACAAGGTTTGAACATATTTTTGTACACAGATAACAGCATGAGGACTCTTGAAATGATTTTTTCCATTACATTTCCCCTTGTCTTTCAACCATAAGTTCTGTTCTCATATAATGTGGAAAAAAATGAAAATTTACTAGAAAATTTATCAAAATCAAAATAATGTGTTGACACTATATCAAACAAGACATTATCAAATTCAGAGTAAATAAATAATGTACATGATACCACATCGTTGAATGGATTGAAATCTACTGATGAAGTGGTAAGGGAACTCACTACAGATTTATGATTATAGTCTGGCTGATTTTCACCACTAGGATCATTCTTTGGGAAGACATATGCGTAATGACCCATATCACCTTTTTTAAAAAAATTACATTTTTCTTATAAATATTAATCATAAGAAAATTTTTTAGTACAATATTGGGCCATACACCATATTCTACTACATATAAAACACTTCCCATTTTGATAAGGCATTCCCCATCAATCCTTTTATGACACTTTTCAAAAAGTAGAAAATAGACATTATTACCTTCAAATTTCATTGATTTATTCTTACCAATAGCACTCTATCTAGACCTATAATTTTTCATATTGTCAAAGAAAAAGTCATAATAAAAAAACTCTATTTATACCCTCTCATCATGATGGTATTTGTTTCGCATAATTTTTGAATTTTTGGGAGGCCAATTCCCTTCAGTATCATGTCTTCAATCCTTAGTAAATGCAATTGATTTTTTTATCAAGATCCCAAATAAAATTGGATTATACATTTCTGTTATGGTGAATTTATCTTCACACCCGACGAATGAATCTTCATCCATTTTCCACAATTCAATGTATTTTTTTCCATCCTATGGAAAACCACATTAGGAAAATATTAATCAATTAAACGAATTCTAAATGCATCATAATATAAGCTATCTATCTCATCTATATACCTAATATTCATCACTATTTAACACAACTGATCATCATATTATTCAAAAAAAGGTCATGACTCACATTTTGAATATCCAATCATCCCATAACATCAAATATATTTTCTTGGGATTTAATTCATCCTTAACTGCTACTTGGTCAAAAGAACCACTGAAAGTACGATAGTGTTACCTCATAAAATGTTCCATTATCATCATGTTTCATTGTTTTATTTATGGTTTTATATCTTGAATGAATTCCACCGCTATTTATTCCCAACAAAAACTAAGCCATTACTATCAAAAACAACTTGTTTCCAATTCCCACCATTTCTCAATTGCGGATTCAGAATGATATCAACCTCTCAGTTCCTTCCAACATCAACTTCCCTATGTCAGTTGTAGAAAACCATTTTGAATAGTCATATAACAGATGAAGAAAAATGTTAATCTTTAAATTCTATACCATTTAAATATAAACATAAGGAAGAATCATTTTTAAATATTACCTTGAAATATTCTCTAAATAGTTCAATGATTCCAACTATAGGGACCCATCCTTAAACCTTTTATTATCTAGGTATTTCAATTAGAATAAAATTCATTACATTTCGAGAGATATTTTTGGTTTAATGTTTTAGAATTTTTTTAAAAACTCATAAATAACAACCCATATGCATATAATATCGGTACCATTAATACAATATCCATTTATTCAAAAACATAAAAAATTTAAACGCCGAACAACAACATGTATTATTTAAAAAATATTGATAACATTTTACATAACTCGCTTTTTTACTGTTATGAATCCTTATAACAATTGAAAAAAATAAAAAACATGGGATGAGCATAAAAATATCGGTATGGGATATAAAAATAAGGAATAAAAACATTAATCCCTTAAAACTTATAATCATTTTCCAAATGATATACTGTTCACCCATAAATACTTATTTAGTGAAACATGATATTTCTATAAAAAATATAAACATATATAAAACCATAAAGGTATATTTTTTGAATTACTTATTTATATTTAAATTCTCATGGATACCTTATGATTTGTAACCCTCATTTAAACCTTAGAATGTTACCCACATAGCTACCTTAGGGTGTAATAATCATTGTTATGGTTAGAGAAACTATATAGACAACCTCTAACATACACATAACCGGTGCATTGGGGGGGAGATATATGTCCCACCATTTATCATAAAAAATTCCCAACAACCAGATCATCATCATAAATCATGGATAATTTCATAAAAACATTGCTTCTGAATTTTGTAAAATATAATTTCAAAGAGTATTTTTATGGAAATCCCCTTACAAATGTTATATAATTGTTGTGAGATTTAAAATAATGAAAGGAATATTTTTTTCAAATATAAATACACAAAAAAAACATAACATAAAAAAATTCATTACACCAAAAATAAATGTACCTCAAAATCAGTTAAATAGAAGGTTAACCCATAGAACCAAAATAAGGTTATGAATTCCCTTACATATTGATAGTCTTACTTCATAGATTTTAAATATCATGTATAATGGTAAAACACATGTTATTAAAATTTTACAAAAGAATAAAAATGTTTTTAAAATATTATATGATCATTTTATAACATCATTCAACCCGTTTATTAATAATATTGTATAACTCCCATTGTTTCGAGCACATGCTTTAAATGATTTCCATGGTTGGTTCATAAAGAATTTTCTGGTCAAATTCAAGCGAAACTCTAGATGTGGAATGAAATGTGGTTAATATGTTTCCAGAATATTAAACGATTCTATAAATCAATTTTTTATATTTTATGAGGATGAATCATTAGTGTTATTTTTTTAGACTATTTTCATTATTATTAGATAATCAAAAAATTATTTCGTCAAATAAATTTAGAATTATTCATATATGTTAATTAATAAACTAATAACGGTCATATATTACACTTTATAACCTTTTTCAACCTTTAAAATGGTTTTAAAACCATATTTTCTAGAGATAATGGAAATTTTAGACACATAATCAACAATGTCAGTAAATCGACAAATCACATGCAATGTTTTTATTTTTAGAATAAGTGGAAGAGGAGAGGAAGACTAATGATTATTTTTTCTATAAACATGGTAGAAATATATATTATATATAATAATTAATCTTTTATTAATATTGGACAATGGTAGGTGATTAATGTATTAGAAAAATAATTGAAAAGAAAACCCTAGAAAATGAATGAGGATTTTTACATCTTCATCTCTTCTCCATGAGATCCTCCTTAAGGCCATAGGTTTTGGTATTTTGGTGATATTGAAAGGTCTTCGACATGAGGATGATCCGTTTTAAGGGTATTAGGATTAATTTAGAAAATTATAAAATATTGATAGGTTTGAGAGGATTTGGGGGGTGATGGTCGTATTTATAGTGGAGGAAAGGAGGGGGTTTCCATTATTTTAATGATTAGGTTAATATTTATACTCATGAATATGGATAGTCATGAATCACATGGCCCAACATTCTATATTGGAATGTGAGTTCGATCCAATGGCAATTTACATCAACCATGACTCAATAATGATGCATAAATTCATTTATTTAGTATATTTCCTAAATTATGGAATTTCACTATTCAAATAAATTCTTGTATTTCGGGAAAATTCCAAAAATTTACCCAAACCATTTTTTATGTGTAGAATTAAAAAATAAAAATCATTGTATAAAATTATTTAACTAAAATTGAGAAAAATATTTTATTAATAAAAGTAACATTTATTCTAGAAATAATTAATTTTAAACAATAACTGATATTATAACACCTTGAAAACATAATTATTGTATAATTATAATAAAACCATAAGAAAATAAAATAATAATATAAATTACTATTCATAAGGGTAATATTACTATTCATAAGGGTATGTGACTATTCAAAAAAGAACATGTTGGTTCTATCAGACTCTAAATAAATTTCTAATCTTAACAATAAAAGACTATTTTTTGAAATTAAATTCATAGATGTATAAAAATTATGTTTACCTTATAGTTTACAAATATCATCATAAAACAATATTTCATTATCAATTTTAATTTATTTTTAAAACTATGGTGTGTAACATTCTCCCCACATTTTGGAAATTGCTTCCCCACAATTTTGTTTACATATTAAAAATGTGTGGGTATCATTCCCTCGTAGTATTTTTAGTTTACCATGATGCTTATTAAATCATGTGGCCTACACAAAAGACCTTTTCCTGATTGATTTTCATATTCTAAATTACTTATTATCTTTGGTCAAGAATCTGAACATGTTTTGGTTTATTAGAATGGTTTTCTTCTTGTTGAACTACTTTTGTGATCAAAACAAGAGATGAATCTGGAACATAATTTCTCAACATCAAAACATTAAAAAAATGTATGGTTGGTATTAAATTAGAGAAAATATACTAGGTAAAATAACAATCCATCATTATATAGGATTTGAAAAGGTCCAATGAAATGTGTTATGAATTTTGGTATGAAAGGAATGCTAAACTATATGGGGAGTTCATGAATAAGGTTCTCACTCCCAAGTGTTTTTTTTCTTCTGAAGTTCTTTAGAGGCCATTCGACCACACTCTATTGAGGAAAGTATGTGAGAATCCTTCCATATCCATTCCTATGGTGTTTGGCCATATGGGATAGAAATGGCTGGGTTAATTCTATCACATGTTATCTAGAATTCTCCGGGTCTTAGAGGGAAATCGATGAATAACATCAAGGCCAATGAGTCTTATACCCATCATAATTCTCATGTGGAAATCATAGAACCTAATAAAATGTTATCAAAATTCCCTCTATGACTAGAAAGATGGGAAATATGCTGCTTTTACATGGATTCTCAGGCAACTCTCATATAAGTATTTTTTGGAAGAGGAATATCTTAGTTGAGCTAGTGAACCTCACATTATAGTGTATGAATATCCGGATCTATTGTAGTGGGATAGTGATCTGGTTTTCATTTTTATGGGAGTATGTTATATCAATAGAGAATGGATTTATGGTGGCACTTGGATTCCTTTCAAGTAGGTAGCCTCATATGATTTGTGGGGGCCGACTTCAACTCAATTATATATATCATCAAAGAGATGGGTTGCCCAATCATTTATAATGATAGCCTGAAATATTTTCAAGAGTTGATGTCTACTGGTTGGCTATTAAACATGGGGATTGTCAGATTGAATATTACTTCATGTAACAAAAGAAGGGGCACTAACTAAATTTGGAGTTGTCTAGACTGCTGTCTCAACATCATATAGGGACATATATCTTCTCAAAGACAATAGTAACACTTATTCCCCGCACTCCTTCGGCTGACATTATACTCCTCTTAGAAATCAGGTGAGAGCCTCCTCAATACCGTGATTTTCATTACTCAAACATCTAAAACTAGATGGAGAGATTCTAGGTCATAGTATAATATTTTTGGAGATGTGAGGGACCTGGGTGGTCTTGGTGAAGCATGGATTTTATATTAGTGTGGCTTATGGGGGATATATAGAACTCAATGTAGAAAATAACCTTCTCTAACTATGGGTTGGTTTACATGTAGGCTGCTATCAATAGTTTGGAGGAGGATCTTCATGATTGGTTTAATGAGAATTCCTTCGTAAGAAAATTTGAAAAACGTACATTTCTTGTGGATATGGTTTTTGAGGTGGAATGGGTTTTCAAGACATGTTCTCCGGTAAGGAGGCTGAGGGAGGGGAAATGTAACAGTGCCTACTTCCATGGCTGTTTGAAAGATAGGATCAGATCAATGGTTAATAATTATCTAGGGAATTTGATTTAATTGTCAAATGTAGATGTGGTAGGCTGGATGTATCTAGATCACATCAAGGACATGGTAGTAGTGTATATCCCCATGAGATATGAAATGGTCCAAGGTTCATCTATAGTGGAGGAAATTTAGGGATGTATGCCACTTTTGATGAATGACTCAAATAATGTCTTCTTGTCTAAGTTTTTTGTAGATGAATAGGTCAAAGAGATTGTTCTTATGTTACCCCATAATAGAACCCCATGAATGTATGGATTCCAAGAAGGCTTGTATGAGGAAAATTGGGAGGTGGATGGCCCACTAGTTATGGAGGTGGTCTGAGACATCTTTTTTGGTGGCCCTCTAATTATGACCATTTGTGCTTCAAGGATTTTTCTCATTCCCAAGATCAAGAAACCCACAAGTGTCATCCAATATTTCCCCAATTGTCTCTACTATGTTTCCTTGAAAATTATGGTATCCCTCATCTCAACCAGTTTGAGCCAAGTGATCCCGCCATTACTATCAATGGATCAACCCAAATTTATAAAAGAACAGAACATTCGGGTGGTAGTGGGAATTACAAGATAACTGGTTAATTCTCTCAATCGAATATATGTGGGGTCGAATGATATTATCCTTGTTGATAATTAAAAATCTATGACTGAATGGGGTGGAGATTCATTCTTTGGGTGAGGTTATGCTACGGGTTCCCATAGTGGTTTTGTGACCTCTGTTTCTAGTGCTTTTCCTCACCCTGGCTCTCCATTTCTCTCTTGGGGAGGTGTTATAGATTCTTCAAGTCAGTTCGGGAGTTTTATGGGGGGATCCGTTTTCTCCAAGCTTGTTTATTTTGGCACAAGATTCTTTATACCTGAATCTGTTCAAGGGTATGGAGAATGGTAGATTGGCTTCCAATAGTAGTATAAATAGGAGGGAAAACATCTCCCACTCAATGTTTTCTAATTATATCTTTATTTTAATTGATGTAAGGTGATGATCCTTGAATAACCTCATGGGAATCATGTATTCCAATTGACGATCATGTGGGAGGGGGAATAACTCTTCATACGGTTTTGAATTTATCTCCAATAGGTGTCTGGTTATGTGCTTTCAGAGCATTAAAGATATTTTGTGTTGCTATCGAACGAAGATTCCTATGATTCATTTGGGCATCCAGTCTCCATACGGCCTTATCAAAAAAGCATCACTTTGACGACATCATCAATTGGATAATGGGAAGGATTCTTAGCGAGATAAATAAATTTATATCATTTGGTGGGAGGGTGACACTGCCGAACGACATCTTAAAAACCATAGAGATAAATGTTTATTCATTTCTCAACCCTCTAATGGGGGTTGTCCAGAAGTTTTAGAGGAATCTAACCTCATTAATTTGGGATTGTAATCAAATGGGATGAATCCATTAGTCCTCCTGGGAATATATGTCTAGACCTGTTAATGAGAATGGCGTAACTGTACGTGAATTCTGCATAACCATGTCAGGCATGCAAGGCCAGTTGGCTGGGGATATTGTATGAGGCAAATCAATGTTGGGATCATTCTTCAAGGAATAGTATGGGTGATTTGGAGACACTGGGGGGTCATATTTCTTAGCACATGCCTCTGGATTGATGTTTGGTACCTCATCTTTAAACTCTCTCTATTTCTTCCTGGTGGATTATCAGCACAAGGGGCGTTAGTTTCTGCAAGGAAAACTAGCTGGTTGAGAAACTAGTTTTTCTAGGCGGTCCATTCCAAGTCATATCCTTTAAAGAGGATCATGATCAATATAGCTGTAGGCTGTTGAAAATTAGTCTATAACAGATTTATACTTATGAACATTTTATGATTAGTGATTATCCATGTAGGTGCTTCTTCATGGGGTCATCTTCAGGATGGTTTAGCGCCTGGGAATACATGAGGCTGATTCACTTAGAGGACATGCCTGACGAGGTGGAATCCAAAACCTACTACAAGGAAATACCAACCAGAACGAACTTCCACATATAGAGAATCCGGAACAGGGAAATACCGAGAGATGAAAACATTCCAAAAAACGGGATCATGTTGGTTTTTAGGTGCTACTGTTGCGAGAGGTTGTAGGTGGAGATGACTGCAGGCATTTTCTCTTAGATCATATGGGCACATTATCTCTAGGGATTACTCTCACACAAATAATTCCTCAAAAATGAACAATTATCACTGCAAGGGAATATCAAGGCTAGGTTCCATGGTTTGTAATGAAGGGAAAATAAATTCATTGTCAGTATTTTCATTCTCATTTAAATATTTTGGATGTTTTTGGAGGTGCACAATTAGGATAGGCTGGGTTCTAATAGGTCATTAACATTCCTCCAAATGTGTTTTATGTTATTTCTCTTACAATTTCGGTTCACTTATGAATGGGATAACTATTTTGGATTCAATATGTGATACAATCAATAGGCTATCATGACAATGAAGAAGGAGGTTCAGTGGATCAGGTGGACACCTCCCATAGGAGGCATAAAGATAAATGTGGATGTTTCTGGAATGAAGTTGTTGATGCGAGTCATAAGGGTATTTAAAGACTCCTGAGGATAGATTATTCTGGGGATTTATTCATTCTATTGTCTTTATACCTCACTAGGATTAGAGGTACATGATTTATTATCTAGAGCATCAATTTATTAGAGGCTCAGTCACTCGGTGACATAGAATGAGTCCAATTATAAGGTGCTCACGCCATGTTTTTGACATGTTTTTCACAGGACATAATGTGGAATATGGTCAAGGATGGGATCAAGGAATAGTCATCCTGTCTTAAATAAGTAACTATATATGACTCTTTTTTTAAGAGTTAATGTTTTGTAAAAAAAATGGATATTGGGTAAAAGTGTCTACTTTGTAATATTTTGACATGTAATAGTTTTATCCTAATTCTCGAAAACTCTAATCCTGAAAAGATCCTTAATGTGAATTATTCATTTAATTCAATATTATGTACGGTTTAAGGCTGAGTATTTATAGATGGTATCAGAGGTCAGTTTAGATAACTTTAGAGGTTAGGATGTTATCTAAGAATAAATGACATAACCATAATGGTTAGCATATTAGAAAGAGTCGTAGTTATTTTGAATTAGTTCAAGATAACATGAATAAGTATTTACCCTTCTTATAAGATATTATATGATGATTTTACAGATATACTCACACTGATCATTTTGGTTATAGTAAATGGTTTGATCTAGTAGGCACCAAAGTAACAGTGGATTTGAAGAAAACTGTGACGGTTTTCTGAACGAGATACTGAATGAAATGAGAGATGTAATGAGAACTCTATGGGTTATTCTCAACAAACTATCTGGAGTCATGATTGAAAACATGAACCTTGGTGATTTTTATAAGGCCTCGTATATGATAGAAACAAATCCATACGGAATTTCAAGTAATAATCATAAAGGTAAGTATGTTCAAAAACCTATGTGTCAAGGATGTGGAAAGAAAAACCTAGGAAAATGCTTCAAAGGGACAGAAAGATGCTATAGATGTGGGAATGAATGTTATAAAGAAAGAACCTTCCATGGAAAAATGAATCATCCATTTGACTCTATGAAAAGGAAAGATGTTATTTCTGAAGGATCAATTGAATGTTTTAAATGTGGTGTGCATGGTCATTATAAAAACAGATGTCCTGTGAAGATGTTTCGGGAATGGGATCACCGAGATTGTACGAATATTTTTTTACCAATACCTAATTCCATCCCGATTGAGAATGAAGAAACTGACAATGACAAAAGAAAGGTATGGATTACTTCTTAATATATGTTTTGACATTATTTAATCTTAGGATATGATTCGAGATTTTGTTTGTAGGGAAGAAGTATTTCAGAATAATTTGGAAAGGAATGGTTAATGGATATTGAAGAATGTTGAATGAGTAAGAAGTCAACATATATAGGAATCAAGTGATATGGTAGATTTTATGATGCTAAAATGCTTAAAACTATTAAGGCTCTCTTGATGATGAGAATTACATTAGAAGATTTTTTATAGTATGTGTAACCCTGAAGTTTGATATATGAATTTTTTCAAGGAATAATTATCTTTTCTTTTTAATATATAGCTATAAAGAACCATTTGCATTTATATGGTCCTTGAATTTGAGGAAATTATAGGTTAATAAATTTTTGGGATGCCAAATGAAGGTTATTAATAAAAACTTCATTGTTAAAATATGTTATGGTTATTTTTTATAAATTTATCTCTTTTTGGGAATGCTATAAAATTATATAGTTTTGAAAAAAGGACAACACGCGGACCATGTAACAACCCGTCACGTCGAACAAAGCTGCGAGAATCGAACCCACAACCAAAGTGTGACTGGTATTTATCACCTACCACTGGACTACGTGATGTCCTTGGTTTGTATGACTAATATTTTTTAGTTAGATTATTTTATTAATCAAGAAGAAGTCAATTTTTAGGTTATTTATGAAAATAATTAACCTATCATTGAGGATATGTGATTAGGTTAATTAATTTTCAGTATGAGACTTTAAGAGTAACTGATTTTATTTGGAGATAAATGTTATGATTTACCATAGAAGACTATGTTATTAGATCCTTTTAAGATTTTGGATTCAATATCACTTTGGATAACCTTGAGGAATTTTATGGACAATTGTTTATTAAATGGTATTTGTTTAACTTTGAGTATTGTTTGACAAATTTTTGAGATTAAGAGTAGTTTTTTTTGTAACACATTATCGTTTTTTGGAATTACCTCATCTGGTGCTAACCATTTTGGTTTTTGTTAAGGTATAATTTTATAGTAAATATATAGTTCATCTTTTTTGGATTATGTGATTCTATTTAATTTTATTATAGCGCACTTAATGAAAAATAAATTTCATCATGATTACTCAACGTTTGGAGAAAATATGAGTTTGTATTAGAAATCTAGTAAAAGATGAATGTCTACATGACAAGTAAGTATATTTCTTTATGTTTTTAGTTAAGATCATAAATTAATTCCTCAATAAAATTTAAGTTAAAATAAAAACCTTGTCTCTTAACTTTTCCTACTGGCGAATCAAAGACTGTATAACCCATCACATTTTTGTGATTTTCTGGTGGTTGTCTTTCTCCTAAACAATATTTCTATCACTATCCATCAAAACATGATGGTTTGTTTTCTCCTAAATATCCATGTTTTCATGGAATACTAGTATCTGTTGTGTTAGGTAACCATTTTACTCTCATTCCTTTATTTTTAAGTGATTGTTTTATTGACTCTTTTTTTCGAAGTGGGGCTTTCAATGAAGTTCCCGAGCCAAATTTTAAAATTACGAGGACACAATTCCCAAAAGGTGGGAAGGAGGTAACATCCATGATAAATAATGAATATTAAATTTTAATATTTATTAATATTTGTGAATTAAATATTAATTTTACTTTAAATTGGTTGTTATGTTCGATAGCGTACCTGATACGCAACAACAAGTTTCTTTGAAATCTTACGCTTCACACTAATAATATAATATTATTGTTTTAAATGGTAGTTAAATTCTATCCATTTTATTGGTGGAAATGAAAAAAACTAACAACCATATGATTATACATGTTTGTTAAATTTATTGACATTTATCCAACAAATGTTTGAGGCTTAAAATGTGAATGAATCTAATTTTATGAATAATTTACATTAATAGGTTGATTTACTTCCTTTTAATAGAGAACCATATTTATATATAGATTTATCACTTTAGTACATTATATTTGGACAAATAAAATCCTTCTTTAGAAGGGGGACATCAAAATTTACTTTGTATAATGTTTTGGAATTTTTTCGATAATGTTCATTTTTTTATTAAATATGGAAAATATTGTATATTAATTCAAAACTACGTTTTAATATATCTTATTTATATGGATAGATTATATTTTTAATTTGTTTTAAATTGTAATTAGAATATATTTTTATCATTAAATCCAATGTTGTTCATTGGAGTTAATTTCACAATGAAATTGGACATAATCAAGAATCAATCTTTTGATATTTATTGTTTCTTAAAAACACGATATTTGTTTTGATAATTGGAATTAATTTTAAAATTAATTAATGAAAATTATATGTTTTTAATTTGGTAAAATAGACATAATTTTTGAATTTGTAATATCAATTAATGCATAGGCTGAATTTTTAGTATTTTCCTGAAAAACTTCAAATTTTGATGAATAGTGAAACCACTTAGTGATAGTAATAAAACTGAATTTTTCATTTAAATGAAATTTTATCACTTATCTGAATTGAATATGGAATATCAGACATTCATGGTTGTTATCAAGAAGTAAAATGTGGTTCAATAAGATGAAAATAATTTTTGGTGAATAGTAACTTTTGACTTTTATTTACAATGGTTAAAGGTAAATAGGTTACTTCAAGGTAAAAAGAATATTATAGTAATTAAAAATTACCTTAAAACATGTACAAACCATATTGGATGAGTCATTAACGACCATGGGCATATTTTGGTCGATTTTGGGACCCCATTTATCCACATGGGAGTGAAAATGACAATTTATATTAATTAACTTAAAGTAAAGGGAAAAATCACAAAAGAAAATATCTTTTAGTAAATTAAATTTTACAAGTGGTTATATAAATTATCATTTAACTATAAATATTAATTGGAAAGATAAAAATATTTCCTATATCATGGTATTTGTTTTATAAATTTTAGACAGCAAATAAATTAAATTATTTATGAAAAAAATACTGATGGATTATTTACCTCATTAATAATTGATTTAAATAAATAAGATTATAATGATTAGAATAGTATCCAAAACATGTAAAATTCTGATTGGATAAATTTATTTCGAATATGAGTCATCTTATATTTGACTTTAATTATTTTTGGACCATTTTTAACTGAATATATATTTATAATAAAATAATGTTTTCACACTTTCCTAAAAATCCCCTCCTCCACCTTATAAAAGGAGACAACTTCTATCCAATTACTCACACCTCTCAATCCATTTGGCACATCCAATATCTTCCCAATTAATCTCCCTACATCCCTATCCTCCTCCAAGAAGCCTTACCTTAGTCAGAAGGCACTTCAATAAGTCCTTTGGTTAAAACCAAAGGGAGTTACCCAAATTAATGGTAACAGTTTATCTTAAATTGTTTTATTTTATTTTACTTCTCCAACCCATAAACTCTTATTATTCATTTCTTCTATAACAACACTGGTATCCTTAATATACTAAGATATTGTTATGATATGGATTCGAACTACACTTATACACACCTCAATCTAATGTATGAAGAATGTAATGTTTCTGTGGATGGGAAACTAAAGCCTCACGAAACGATGATTGATCGATTATCTTCTAACGCCTCTCATGGGGTCCATTATGATGGAACTATATTTATATATGATATATATTAAGTTTATGTTTTTTTATGCTTCTATAATTTCTATTTATATCATGCCTTTATGGTTTCCATTATGGGCAAACGTGATAATCTCATTAGAGGAAGCGCGGACTACCGCCCCCTCAAAGTGATATGACTCGTTCATACAATATGTCGTAGGATTAAAGGATATATTTAATGATATTATATATGATACAATAAATTAATTATAATACTACTATGTATCATTATGTTTTAATTCCATTAAATATGAAATAGAAATGAAAGTAGCGTTCATGTGTATGTACCGCTTACCGTCTCCATGAACGGTGCATTTAATTTCTTACCTCTAAATGTTATATACTATTATAAATACAAGTATATGCTGGATATATATTATAGATATGATATCCAAAGCATGAATATAATTCTTGATATAATTAATCTTTTACCACATGAACAACATGTAATTATAAGAAGTCCATTTTTTACTGAAGTACCAAATATTGAAAAAACGAACATTATTAACATAAATTATTACATAATGTTTATAACATGGTAATAAGTGAAATAAAAAGGAATAATAAACTTGAAAAATGTTGTTAAGAAAGTATAAATTAAATTTAGTATATTATTCAAGAGTTTAAAGAACGATTGAGTCATGTTGGACACGAGGTAATGGATCTGACCTCTCTCTTTATTTTCAAGTACTCTCTTTTATGTCATTTATTTTATGCTCCATGTTCTTATGTTGGAGGATTTTATTTAATATTCACAATATAGTGATTTTTATTTTCATATTTTTAGGGACCCCCTCTTACTCTCATCAATTCATTTGTAGAATTTTTAAGTGGCCCCGTTAGGTTGCCAAATTTTTGTAAGGGATTTCTTATCTCACATTTAATTCCGTGATATTTCTATTGTTCTCCACTTATTTATTGCATATGGTGTATTGTGTACTTATTTATGATATAT
Source organism: Viscum album (assembly GCA_963277665.1). Lineage (NCBI taxonomy): Eukaryota > Viridiplantae > Streptophyta > Magnoliopsida > Santalales > Viscaceae > Viscum > Viscum album. The sequence goes on from OY728136.1 coordinate 1,885,690,608, forward strand.
ATAATCTTGAATATCATTATATTCATGGTATTATGTTATTAATTTGGCGGTTATTAACATTGGGTCGTACGAATTGATTGATCACAACGTGGTAAGGGATTTTCTTATCTCACTTTTAATTCCGCGAGATTTCCATTGCTTGCCACTTATTCATTTCATGTGGTGTATTTTGAACATTCGTTTGATATATATTTTCATTATTCTCATTATATTCATTGTATTATATGATTCATTTGGTGTTTATTAACTTTTGGTCATTAGAATTAGTTGATTACAATGTGGTAAAGGGTTTCCTATCACTTTTTATTCCCGTGAGATTCATGCTATATTTTCCACTATTTCATTTTGTGTGGTTTATGTTCTTCACATGATTCTTATATTTGTTAATATAATTTCATTTATTAGTATTTACATCTTCATTATAATATCCTTCTTTCATTTGGCATATGTTTTGTAAAATACCAAATTGGTAAGATAACCTTTCACCCTCCAATTTTTAATGACTTTTTTTGTTATGTCTTTTAATTTACATCAGATTATGTTGGGATATGTTATTATATATACATATTGAGGTAAATATTATTTCCAAGTGACAAGATACCATTTATATCCCATCAACTCATTTTCTGAATTTTAAAGTGACTCTGTTAGGCTGTCGAATTTTTACAAGGGAACTTCTTAACCCAATTTCAATTCTTTGGGTTCAACTTGTTCTTATTGAATATGTCATGCTATGAATATGTTTGAATTACCTATGATTGTTTTACACTAAATATACACTTATCTAGGGTGTATTTATATTTATCCGACATAATTATGAGATTGATTTATCCTTAATTTAAGGATTCCATCTTTATAATGGATTTAATCTCAATTTACATTTCCATTGAGACTTCTTTGCTGTTATGCACCAATTCACTCTTATATGGTTTATATGATGTCCTTTGACATAATATATCATTAATCCATTTATTCTCATGATATTATAATGTTCTGATTAAATTTTATTCCACAATTATTTTTATTCAAGAGTCTCTCATTTTGTTAAACACTCTTTAATAAAAATATCATTTTTAAATGTTTTACAGAATTATTATTCTAAATATTTATCTTTAATGCCCATTTTTTTAAAATGTTTTTTTGTATTTATTTATATGGACATTAATGTTTTTATATTATAATTCCATTAAAATCTTCAAAGTGGTATGGGACACTTTGATTCAAAAATCTTTTTTAAATGGGTTTTAAAAATGGATTGATTATTTCAATATCTTGATATTACTTCTAGTGATTTCAAATGAAATGTTATTAGTGAACTGTTTATATTTGACATATTTTATGTGTTATGATGGTACATGTACATTTGATGGGTGGTTAAGTGATAAACCATATGATGGGTGGTGCCGTGAATACCAGGACAGGTGGTTACGTTATAACCTCCAATGCATTGCGTATGGAAGTCAGTCGTATGGCTATTCCATTTGGTGATATGTGTGGAAGTCAACAGTATGGTTATTCCATTTATGTATGTTTATGCCCAATGTTACCATTATATGTTATGTGTTCTTTATATGGGTTTTATGGTAATATTTTGGTTACAAAAGGGTAAGTAAATATCTTTTATTCAGTGAAGTGTGTTTACTACTTTATAAGGGTGAAAATTATTACATCTGCTAAAGTATTCATGGTTTAATTGTGGTTTTGAAAAACATACAGTTTTCTTTATTTGTGTATCCTTTACTATGATTTTTATTCTCAACCCATGTTTTTGAAATGTTTTTTACAAGACATAATGTGGAATAGGGTCAAGGATGAGATCAAGGAAACGTAATGTTGTCTTAAATATGGAACTAGACATAACTCTTTTTTTAATAGTTCATGTTTTGTAAAAAAATGGATATTGGGTAAAAGTTTCTACTTTGTAATCTTTTGAGATGTAATAGTTATGTCCTAATTCTCTAAAACTATAAACTAGAAAATATCATTAATGTGAATTATTAAATTAATTCAATATTATGTAAGGTTTAAGGTCGGGTCTTTATAGTTGGTATCAGAGATCAGTTTAGATAACTTTAGAGGTTATGGTGTTATCTAATCATAAGTTACCAAACCATAATTGTTACCCTATTAGAAAGAGTCGCAGTTATTTTGAATGAGTTTAAGATAACATGATTAAGTATTTAGCCTCCTAATAACATATTATATGATGATTTTTCTAATATACTCACATTGACCATTTGGGTTTTAGTAAATGACTGGATCTAGCAGGCACCAAAGAAACAATGGATGTGAAGAAAACTATGACGGTTTTCTGAACAAGAAACTGATTGAAATGAGATATGAAATGAGAACTCGTGTTGTTATTCTCAACTAGCTATCTGAATTCATTATTAAAAACATAAACCTTGGTGATTTTATAAGGCATCGTATATGTGAGAAACAAATCCATACGGAATTTCAGGTAGTAATCATAAAGGTAAGTATGTTGAAAAACCTATGTGTCAAGGATGTGGAACGAAACACCTAGGAAAATGCTTCAATGGGACGAGAATATGCTATAGATGTTGGAATGAAAGTCATAAAGTTATAACCTACCATGGAAAAATGAATCATCCAATTGAATCATGGAAAGTGAAAGAAGTTATTTGTGAGGGATCAATTGAATGTTTTAAATGTGGTGTGCATAGTCATTATACAAATAGGTGTCCTACGAAGATGTTTCAGGAATGGGATCACCAGGATCGTATAAATATGTGTTTACCAATACCTAATTCCATTCCTATTGAGGATGAATAAACTTAAAATGACCAATGAAAGGTAGGAATTATTGTATTACATATGTTTTTACATTATTAAATATTAGGATATTATTCATGATTTTGTTTGTAGGGAAGATGTATTTTAGAAATTTTTTGAATGGAATGGTTAATGGAACATGAATAAGGTTGAATGGGTAAGAAGTAAACATATATGGGACTCAAGTGATATGGTATATTTTAGGATGGTGAACTGCATAAGAGTATTATGGCTCTTTTGATGAGGGGAATTGCATTAGAATACTTTTTATAGTAGGTGTAACCCTGATGTTTTATACATGAAAATATTTATCAAGGAATAATTATCTTTTCTTTGGTAGATATAGTCATAAAGAACCATTTGGGTTTATATGATCCTAAAATTTGAGGAAATTATAGGCTAATACATTTTTGGGATGCCAAATGAAAGTTATTAGAAAACCTTCATCGTTATGATATGTTATAGTTATTTTTGATAAATTTATCTCTTTTTGGGAATGCTATAAAATTATATAGTTTTTGAAAAAAGGAAAAAATGAGGACCGTGTGAAAACCCGTCGAATCGGAAAGATCTACAAGAATCAAACCCACAACCAAAGTGTGACTGGTATTTATTACCTACCACTAGACTACATGATGTCCCTAGATTGTATGACTAATTTTTTTAGTTAGATGATTTTATGAATCAAGAAGAAGTCGATTTAGGGTTATTTATAGAAATAATTAACCTATCATGGAGGGTATGTGATTAGGTTAATTAATTTTCAATATCTGACTTTAACAGTAACTTATTTTATTTGGAGATAAATGTTAAGATTTATCTTGGAAGACTATTTTATTAGATCCTTTTGAGTTTTGGGATTCAATATTTCTTTGGATTACTTGAAGAATTTTATATACAATTGTTTATTTAATGTTCTTTGTTGAACATTGAGTTTTTTTGAGAAATTTTATAGATTAAAAATAGTTTTTATTTTTCTAAAAGATTATCCTTTTTGGGTATTACCTGATCTAGTGATAACCATTTTGGTTTTGGTTAAGGTTTAAAGACATTAGAAATATAAATTTCATCTTTTTTGGAATATGTTATTCTCTCGAAGTTGATTATAGTGCTCTTAATGTGAAAAAAAATTCATCCTGAATACTCATCGTTTGGAGAAAATATGAGTTTGTGTTAGAAATCCAGTAAAAGATGATTGTCTAAATGAAAAGTAAATATATTTCCTTATTTTTTTAGTTCGGCTCATAAATAAATTACTCAATGAAAATTATCTTAAAACAAAAAACTTGTACATTAACATTTCTTACTGCGGAATCAAAGACTATTTAACCCATCACAAGTTTGTGATTTTCTTGGTGGTTAACTTTCTCATAAATAGGTTTTCTATCAATCTCCATCAAAACATGATGGTTTGTTTTATACTCCATATCCATGTTTTCATGAAATGCTAGTATCTTTTGTCTCAGGAAATATTTTTACTTCTCTTCATTTATTTTAGAGAGATATTTTTATTTACTCTTTTTCTCGATGTGGGGCTTTCAATGAAGATCCTGAGCCCAATTTTAAAATTGTGAGGAAGCAATTCTCAAATGGGCGGAAGGATGTAACAACCCAGATAAATGAAGGATATGAAATTTTGATATTTATTAATATTTTTTAATTAAATATTAATTTTACTTTAAATGGGTTTCTATGTTCGATAGCGTACCTGATACGCAACAATGGGTTTCTTTGAAATCTTACGTTGCACACTAATAATATAATATTATTATTTTAAATTTTAATTAAATCCTAGCTGTTGTATTGGTTGGATTGAAAAAAACTAACAAAAATATGATTACACATTTTTGTTAAATGCATTTACATTTATCCAATAAAAGTTAGAGGCTTAAAATGTAAATAAATCTAATTATAAGCATAATGTACATTAAAAGGTCGATTTAACGCCTTTTAATGGTGAACCCTCTTCATATATAATTTTGTTTACTTTAAAAAAATTATATTTGACCAAATAAAATCCTTATTTAGAATGGGGTAAAAAAAATTACTTTGTGTAAATTTTTGGAATTTTTCCGATAAAGTTCATTTTTAATGAATAGTGAAAATATTGTATTTTAATTTAAAACTATGTTTTAATAAAATTTATTTATATGGTTATATTATCTTTTAATTTTTTTTAATTTTAATTATAATATATTATTACCATTTAATCTTATATTGGCCAATGAATTAATTTCGCTTTGAAATTGGACAGAATCAAGTATCAACCTTTTGATAGTTATAGTTTCTTAAAAACACTATTTGTTTTGACAACAGAAATTAATTTTATAATTAACTAATTCCAATTCCATGTTTCAAATTTGGTAAAATAGACATAATTTTTGAATTGAGAATGTCAAATAAATATTAGTCTGAAGTTTTGGTATTTTTTGGAAAAAACATCAATTTTTGATGAATAGTGAAACAACTTAGTGGTAGTCCAAAAATTTAATTTTTCATTTAAATGAAATGTTATCACTTATTTGAATTAAATTTCAAAAATATGACATACATGGTTGTTATCAAGAAGTAAAATGTGGTTCAATAAGATGAAAATATTTTTTTTGAATAGTAACATTTGACTTTTATTTACCACGGTTAAATGTAAATACGTTTATTCAAGGTAAAAAGAATATTATAATAATTAAAAATTACATTAACACATGTAAAAACCATATTGGTTGAGTCATTAACGACCATAGGCATATTTTGGTCCATTTTGGGACCCCATTGAGCCACATGGGAGTGAAAATTACAATTTAGATTAATTAACTTAAAGTAAATGAAAAAATGACAAAAGAAAATATCTTTTAGTAAATTAATTTTTACAAGGGGTTATATAAATTATCATTTCGACTATAAATATTAATTGAAAATATAATATGATTTCCTATATCATGGTATGTTTTTATCATTTTTAGACATCAAATAAATTAAATTATTTATGAAAAAATACTGATGCACTATTTACCTCATTAATAAATGATTTAAGTAAATAAGATTATAACGATTCAAATATTATTCAAAACATGTCCAATTCAGATTTGAAGAATTTATTTCTAATATTAGTCATCTTAACTTTGACCATAATGATTTTTGGTCCTTTTAAAACTGAATATATGTTTATAATAAAACAATGTTTTGACACTTTCCTAAAAATCTCCTCCTCCCCCTTATAAAATCAGACTAGTTCTAACCAATTCCTCACACCTCTAAAGCCATTTGGCTCGTCCAAAATCGGCCTAATTAAGCTCCCTACATCCCTATCCTCATCCTAGAAGCCTTACCTTATGCATAAGTCACTTCAAGATGTCCTTTGGTTCATATCAAAAGGAGTTACAGAAAATAAATGTAACAGTTTCTCTTAAATAGTTTTGTTTTATTTTACTTCTCCAAACCCAAAAATATTTTTATTCCTTTATGTTTTAAGAACACCAGTATCCTAAATATACTAGGATATTATTATGAGATATATTTTAACTACACTTACACACACCTTCATCTAATGGATGAAGAACATAATGTTCTTGTGGATGGAAAACTAATTACTCACGAAACGATGATTATTCGATTATCTTCTACCTCCTCTAATGGTGGCCATTATGATGGAACTGTATTTATATATGATATATATTATGTTTATTTTTTGTTTATTCTTCTATAATTTCTATTTATAACATTCATTTATGGCTTCCATTATGGGTACAGGCGATAATCTCATTAGAGGAAGTGCAGACTACCGCCCCCTCAAAGTGATATGAGTCATTCATACCATATGTGGTACGTATAAAGGATATATTTATTGATATTATATATGATAAAATACTTTAATTATAATAATACTATGTATCATAATGTTTTAATTACATCAAATATGAAATAGAAATGGAAGTACCGTCTATGCGTACGTACGGCTTACCGTCTCCATGAACGGTGCATTTCATTTCTTACCTCTAAATGTTATGTACTATTTTGAATACCAGTATATTCTGGATGTATATGATATATATGATATCCAAATCAGGAATATCATTCTGGATATAATGATCTTTTGACCACATGAACAACATGTAATTATAAGAAGTCCATTTTTGACTCAAGTCCCAAATATCGACAAAAAAACATTATTAAAATAAATGATTTCATAATGTTTATAACATGGTAATAAGTGATATTAAAAGGAATAATAAAATTCAAAAATGATATTAAGAAGGTAGAAATTATCTTTATTTTATTATTTAGGAGATTAAACAATGATCGAGTTAAGTCAGACACGAGGTAAGGGATCCGACCAATCTCTTTCATTTCAAGTACTCTCTTTTGTGACATTTCTTTAATACTCCTTGTTATTATGTTGGAGGATGTTATTTTATATTCACCATAATTTAATTTTTTTTTCGTATGATTATATACCCCATCTTACTCTCAACAATTCATTTGATAAATTTTTAAGTGGCGTCGTTAGGCTGTCGAATTTTTGTAAGGGATTTCTTATCTCACTTTTAATTCTGTGAGATTTCCATTGTTTGCAACTTATTTATTGCATGAGGTGTATTGTACATTGACTTTTGATATATATTATCATGAATATAATTATATTCATGGTATTCTGTGATTCATTTGGTGGTTTTTAACATTGGGTCATACGACTCGATTGATTACAACGTGGTAAGGGATTTTCTTATCTCACTTTTAATTCTGTGAGATTTCCATTGTTAGCCACTTATTCATTGCATGTGGTTTATTTTGTACTTCAATTTGATATATATTATCATGATTCTCATTTTATTCATGGTATTGTGTTATTAATCTGGTGGTTATTAACTTTTGGCCATGTGACTTAGTTGATTACAATGTGGTAAAGGGTTTCCTCTCAATTTATATTCCTGTGAGATTCATGCTATATTTTCCTCTATTTCCTTTTCTGTGGTGTATTTACTGCCCATGATTGTACTCTTTGTGTAATATACATTAATTTATGAGTATTTACATCTTCATTGTATGATATTTCTTTCATGTGGTGTATGTTTTTAATGTTACCAAATCGGTAAGGGAACCTTTCACCCTCCTTTTTTAAAGACTTGTTTTTGTTATGTCGTTTAATTTACATCTTATTATGTTGGGATATGTTCTTCTATATTTTAACCACCCAAAATTTTGAATAAATCCACTTTCCTAATTTTTTGTGTTTTTATTTTATTTTAATACTCAACAAAAATTGTTTCATTGGATAACATGAGTATAATTAAAAGGCGACTGTTGGGTTTTTGACTGTCATATGATCATTGGTCAATATGACCACTAGAAACTAAACATTTCCATATTTGTCTCTAAATACAAGTGATCTTGGTTAATTAATATAGAAAGAATATTTTATGGCCTCACCCAGTAGTCTTGGACCGATCGAAGCCCATATAACAGAACTTCGGAAGGAGGTAGCACCACTAGGCTTTGCTCTGGACCCAACCACAGCCAAACTTCATCGTGTGAAGCTAGAATGGAATCACCTTCTTGAGAAGATCAAATTGATATAAATTACTACTCATGGGATGTTGGCCGAGCCTCCCTAGGATTCTATCACCTTAGCACACCTTACACATAGGTGCTATGCTGGTGTGATAAGGAGCTAAGTAAGGAGACCGTAACTGCCTTGTGTAATCCTTTGTTTTAAATAAATTTTTTTTGATTTCTTCTTATGATGAAGTTTATGAATTTTAAAATGTCCTAATAAATATTGTATGCATATTTTTGGTGAATTTTAGAGTAAGGATTTTTTAAAATAATTTTTATGTAAACCTTAAATAATTAAAAATGTCTAGTGATTTTCAAAAAATGGTCTTCTACAAATATGTTCAGTACGAAACTTAGAGTCTAATAAGATCAACTTGATTTTTGATGAATAGTAAATTATGAAAAGTTACTTTATTATTAGGATTAGTAATGTGACTAAATGGATTAGTAATCTATATTATAGAAAGTATTAATATAATCTAGGCACCATGATTAAGTAATGTGATTCAATAAAATGGTTAAATAACGGTTTCATAAATTATTATTCAAGTATTAGTTTTTTAGGTGAATAGTGTTTTTTAATTACAAATTAAATTAAAAATATTTAGAAAATTATTTTTAGAAAACTGAGTTCTTATTTGTAATTAGATCATCGTTATTTGGTTAAGGTGAAATTTTGGGATTTTTCTGAGAAAGTTGAATTTGTAGTGAATAGTAAAAATACAGTTTTAGGGTTTCAGTATGTTTAATGACAACATAACTCTATAATGATGTTGTCATGAGATATTTTAAGGGTTGGCCGACCAAAGGTGATTAATATTTGTATTGGGGGCCCCATTTGGACAAACTTCATGGGAAATTCCATGGGAGAGCACATGGTTTTGAGAGAAGCACTTGTGAGGTGTCCTTTGGCCATTAATGCCTTGTCCCCTCACTTTCCCTAAAAATACCCACCCTTTCCTCCTTAAGTTTCCAATCCCAACTATCTCCCAACAAATATCTGGTCTCCGTACCTCCCAAGGAGTCCTAAAAAGGTTCCCTCAAGCTCTCAAGGTCCAAACCGTTGAGTTTTAAGAGTTACATTTTAAGGTAAGGGATCCGACCTCTCTCTTTCATTTCAAGTAATCGATTTTATGTGATTTCGTTTATACTCCATGTTCTTATGTTGGAGGATGTTATTATATATTAATATTACTTCCCTTATCATTTTCATATGATGAGAGTCCCCATCGTGCTCTCATCAATTCATTTTAAGAATGTTTATGTGACACCATTAGGCTGCCGAATTTTTAAGGGGATTCTTTCACCCTTCTCATTCTTTTCAAAATTCTACTTTCATGTCAATACTTTCAAGTTATTTTTTTTATTATGTTGGGGTATTATCTCTGTATCTATCATACTGAACTCTTATTTTCACATGATGAGAGACCCTATTTTATCTTTTCAAATCATTTTGTTGAAGTTTAAGTGACGCTGTTAGGCTGCCGAATTTTCATAAGAGAAATCTAATTGTTGTCTTCATTCCATGTATTTTATTTAAAATGATATGTCCTTCAAATTTCATAACCATGTTCATATATCCTTATTATTCTATAGCTCTAATGTTTTTTGGGACATTTATTAATGTTTGACCCATTTCCCCTCTCCTTTTAATGTTTTCTAAAACCCCGAAACATAGTCGTTATGCTGTAGAATTTTCATCTCAAAATGCCTCTCTCTTTTCTCAAAATTATTTAATTTTATTAAGTGACTACTCAAAGTTATTATTTATACACGGGTATTCACATATATATCAAAATTTTCTATTTTAAATTCTTGGATTTTCATACATGAGACCCGCTCTCCCCTTCCGTGGGTTTAAATTGACATAAAGATCATATCTTTAAAGCAGTTTTCAAAATGTTATGATTATGAAATGAAACCAATTTATATTATGCTATATAGGTTATTTATGAAATTATTGATGATGATATATGTGGATCACATGATAATAAAGGAAAATTTAAGGGTGCTCCCTGATAGCGCTCCAATTCATTGGGTAATGATGTAACCACTAGAGATTAAAATTTTCACGATATCTTGATGAATAACCTTGGTAATTTTCAAATGACACCTTGTCGATGGACCTTGTTGATATGTTTATGATTGTCTATGTTAAATGATGTAGTCAAATCATAAAGTTATGAAAAATGTTATTTTTATTATGATATGCCACATGATTTCTTTCTCATGCCTTAACGTTCTTTTTTTTGACATAGTTGATATATCTAAAGTTCACATGTTAAATGTTTCTCTTGTTCACTTACTGGGCCTTCTACTCACCCTTTCTTTTGATTTATATCCCCACGTTATGAGATCCAGTAATGAACCTAGGATGAAATTAAGTATAATCCATTCAAGTGTTTAAGAAGAATGTTTTATGTTGATTTCATGTATTATGATCCTGGTTTCCAAGACACTAAACCTTAAAGATCCTCAGTTTTCTATAATGTAATTAAAGTTTATGTGTTAAAAAGGCGGGATGTTATAGTTTTTATCAAAGGATGGTTTAATAATTTTTGGAAATTAGGATATGAAAACTTTTGGAAGAAACCTATAGAAAAGGTTAAATTTATGAAATATTCCTAGTATTTTGGTGAGTATTGAGTAAGGGGTTGCCAAGCAGATACATCCCTGTATGGATACGAGCAGGTAGAGGCGGCTCTGGAACAGATGTATATAGGTGTAAAACCTGAAAACACTGCTTTGATCTAGACTCAAATGGGAACTAGTACACCACAACGGGCCTTGCTGCACTCTTGGTTATGACACTCCCTGGGGATATGCTTTGGTAAATTCATAAGCTTAGTATGAACCATTATTAAAGTAACAATGATAAAATAAAATAAATATTCACATAAGAATATATGATCATGGATAACCAAGATTAGAACATAGGGGATCACAAGTTAGGGTATACATTTCATCTACAATTTTATCCTTTTATGCTTAAGTTTCCTATTCATTATTATTGGCTAAGTATTTAAGCCCCCTAATTATACGTTCTTTTCTTAGTTAATGGTGGGAAATGGAAGATCATGTCCCAACAACCAATGTGATGGGAAATGTGACGATTTCCCTATTAATGTGATAGAGATGATGAGAGATCAAGTTGAACATATTGTGATTATGCCAAACCAGCTATCAAAAAACACAATTAATAATTGGTACCTAGTTGAATGCCCAAATTCATCAAGGAAGAAGAAGACAATGTCTCAAGGATGTTCATCTGATAAAGATGATAAGGGAAAGAAGACCCAATTTATTTTTTGAAAAATGTGTGGGAAGAGGCGCCAAGGAGAATTTCACAAAGGAACCGTGAGATGTTTTGAGTGTGGGAAGATAGGTCATAAAGTAGCCAATTGCTTTAAAAAATGGATAATGAGATGAATGTAGATAAGGTTCGATCTAATATACATTATACATTTCGATTTCATAAATGTGGTGATGTTAGAAATTATACAAGGAAATGCTCTCTTGGAATGGGCGAGAAGCATGATGAGCATCAACAATCTTAGAGGACAAGGGAAAATTGCATGTCTTATACTGAGATGGATCATGATGACTGAAGTACATGTAACTTCATCGCAATAATTGTCTATGTCATGTTGTATTTTAGTTCGTGCTCTATTAGTATATCTTTTATGTTTTCTATGATCATCGAGTCACTACCTAAGATGATTTTATATCATTAAGGAAGAAATATATTGTTATGTACCACATATTTATATAGTGAAGCTGTTCTTCTTAAAAAAAGGGTGATTAAGGGATTAAAAGATGATTATTATTTTGAAAGATGTTCACTATTTTGGGGACCCTATATGATCGAGGTAAATAGATTACTACAGTATTTCCTTTAAGGAGTAATGGTTGACTTATATTTTGAAGAATCAATGAATTTAAGGTGAACTTATGGTATTATAGGTTACTTATGGAAATGATTGACCTATCTTGGGGAAAATATGTTTAGGTTATTTACTTTTGTTATAAGATGTTAGGAGTGGTTGATGTTGTTTGGAGATGAACGATAAAGTTTATCTTGGAAGACTATGTTATCAATTCCTTCTTGTATTTGTGTTTCAATCTTAGTTTGGGTTATTTTGAGTAATTTTAAGGACATATATTTACGGAATGGTCTATCATGAACTCTGGGTAGTACCGTGGAACATTGAATATTTAAAAGTAGTTTCCCTTCCTATGGTATTCTTTCTATTTGAAGAGTTGTTTTATCTTACCCTTTATGTTTCTGGGACAATGTTTAAAGATAGAAGAAATGGATAGTTAATCTTTTGTGGATTATGTGACTCTCAAGAAGATGATTCTTGTGTTTTGATGAGACCAAGAGTTTTTGAAAGCTCATCGTTTGGAGAAAATAATAGTTTTGGTAGAAACTTATTAATGGATGAAACTCTACGTGAAGTTTGGTATATTTCCTTATGTTTTGTTCTATGTTGTAAATTAATTCCTCAAAATTATGAAAAGGAACGTAAAACAAAAATGTTGTTGGTTTACGTTTCCTACTAGGTAATCAAAGACTATTTACAAACATCATAATTTTGGGATTTTCTCGTGGTCAACTTTCTCATAATCATGTTTTCTATCACTCTCCCATAGAATGTGAACCTTGCTTTTTTCCTCCATGTCTATGTTTTCCTACATGGGATCCTAGTATGGGTTAACTCGAGTGACCTTTTTTACTTACCTTTTCGTTCATTTAAAATAATAGTTTTATTGACTCCATTTCTGATGTGGGACTTTCAATGAAATTTCAAAACCCAATTTTAAAAATTGTGAGGATGCAATTTCTTAAGGGGGGAAGATTTTAGCGACCCGAAAATTTGAATAAATCTCCTTTCCTAATTTTGTGTGTTTTTATTTTAATTTTATACTCAACAAAAATGTTTCATTGGATAACATGAGTATAATTAAAATGAGACTGTTGGGATTTTGACTGCCATATGGCCATTGGTCAATATGACCACTAGAAACTAAACATTTCGATATGTGTCTCCAAATACAAGTGATCGTGGTTAATTAATTTAGAATGAATATTTGATGGCCTCACCCAGTAGTCTTGGACCGATCAAAGCCCATCTAACAGAACATGGGAAGGAGGTAGCACCACTGGGCTTTGCTCTGGACCAAACCTAGGCCAAACTTCATCGTGTGAAGCTAGAACAGAATCACCTTCTCGAGAAGTTCAAACTGATAGAAATCACTACTCGTGTGATGTTGGCCGAGCCTCCCTCGGATTCTCTCACCATAGCACACCTTACACTTAGTTCATATGCTGGTGAGATAAGGGGCTACGTAAGGAGACCGTAACTGCCTTGTGTAATCCATTGTTTTAAATAAAAAAATTTGATTTCTTCTTATGATGATATTTATGAATTTTCAAATGTCCGGATAAATATAGTATGCATATTTTTGGTGAATTTTAGAGAAAGGATGTTTTAATAAAATTTTTATGTAAACCTTAAATAATTAAAAATGTGTAGTCTTTTTCAAAAAATGGTCTTCTACAAATATGTTCAGTACGAAATTTAGAGTCTAATAAGTTCAACTTGATTTTTGATTAATAGTAAATTATGAATAGTGATTTTATGCTTAGAATTAGTAATGTGACCAAATGGATTATTAATCTCACTTAAAGAAAGTATTAATATAATCTAGGCACCTTGATTAAGTAATGTTATTCAATAAAATGGTTAAATAACAGTTTCATAAATTATTATTCAAGTATTAGTTTTTTCAGGTGAATATTGTATTTTAATTAAAAATTAAATTAAAAATATTTAGAAAATTATTTTTATAAAATGTAGTTCATATTTTTAATTAGAGCATCGATATTTTGTCAAGGTGAAATTTTGGGATTTTTCCGAGAAAGTTGAATTTTCAATGAATAGTAAAAATACAATTTTAGGGTTTCGGTATGTTTAATGAAATCATAACTGTGTCATGATGATTTCATGAGTTATTTTAATGGTTTACCGACCAAAGGTGATGATTTATTGTATTGGGGGCCCCATGTGGCCTAAATTCATGGGAAATTCCATGGGAGAGCACATGGTTTTGAGAAAAAAGCACTTGTGAGGTGTCCCTTGGCCATTAATGCCTTGTCCCATCACTCTCCCTATAAATAACCACCCTTTACTCCTTTAGTTTTCAATACCAACTCTCCCCCAACGAATATATAGTCTCCTTACCTCCCAAGGAGTCCTCTCAAGGTGCCCCCAAGCTCTCAAGGTCCAAACATTTGAGTTTTAAGAGTTACGTTTTAAGGTAAGGGATCCGACCTCTCTCTTTCATTTCAAGTAATCTCTTTTATGTCATTTATTTTATACACAATGTTCTTATGTTGGAGGATGTTATTATATATTCATATTACTTCACTTTTCATGTTAATATGATGAGAGACCCCATATTGCTCTCATCAATTCGTTTTAATAATGTTTAAGTGACGCCGTTAGGCTGCCGAATTTTTAAGGGGATTCTTTCACCTTTCTAATTCTTTTCAAAATTCTACTTTCATGTCAAGTCTTTGAATTTATTTTAATATTATTTTGGGGTATGATCTCTATATATATCATACTGAAATCTTATATTCACATGATGATAGACCCTATTTTATTGTTTCAAATTATTTTTTTGAAGTTTAAGTGACACCATTAGGCTGCCGAATTTTCATAAGAGAAATCCAATTTTTTTCTTCCTTCCATGTTTTTCATTTAAAATGGAATGTCCTTAAAATTTCATAACCATGTTCATATATCCTTCTTATTCTGTACCTCTACTGTTTTATGGGTCATTTATTAATGTTTGACCAATGTCCTCTCTCCTTTTAATGTTTTCTAAAACCCCGAAACATAGCTGTTATGCTGCAAAATTTTCATGTCAAAATGCCTCTCTCTTTTCTCAAAATTATTATGGGTTATTAAGTGAATAATAAATGATATTATTTATATAGGGGTATTCATATATATATATCAAAATTTTCTATTTAAAATTCTCGGATTTACATACATGAGACCCGCTCTCCCCTTCCTTGGGTTTAAAGTGACGTAAAGATCATGTCTTTAAAGCAGTTTTTAAAACGTTATTATTATGAAATGAAACCCATTTATTTTATTCTATATGGGTTATTTAAGAAATTTTTTATGATGATATATGTGGCTCACATGGTAAAAAACTCAAATTTAAGGGTCCTCCCTGATAGAACTCCAATGCATTGGGTAATGATGTAACCACTAGAGATTACAATTTTCACGATATCTTGGTGAATAACCTTGGTAATTTTCAATTGACACCTTGGGGATGGACCTTGGTGATATGGTCATGATTGTCTATGTTAAATGATGTATCCACATAATGAAGTTATGAAAAATTTTATTTTTATTATGATATGCCACATGATTTCTTTCTCATGCCTTAAAGTTCTTTATCATGACATAGTTGATGTATCTCAAGTTCACATGTTAAATGTTTCTCTTGTTCACTTACTGGGCCATCTGCTCACCCTTTCTTTTGATGTATGTCCCCAGGTTATGAGATGTAGTAATGAATCTAGGATGAACTTTAGGATAGGCCTTTAAAGTGTTTAATAATAATGTTTTATGTTGTTTTCATGTATTATGTTCCAGGTTTCCAAGAAACTAAACCTTAAAGATCCTCAGTTTTTTGTAATGTAATAAATGGTTATGTGTTAAAAAGGCGGGATGTTATATATATCCTTATTGATGTAAAAATTATTTCAAATTGATGATATTCCATTTTTATCTCATGAACTCGTTTTCTGAATTTTAAAGTGACACTGTTAGGCTGTTAAAATTTTACAAGGGAACTTCGTAACCCAATTTCAATTCTTTGGGTTCAACTTGTACTTAATGAATATGTCATCCTATGAATATGTGTGAATGACATCTGATTATTTTAAACATAATATCCACTTATATTGGGTTTATTTATATTTTTCACACATAATTATGAGATTGATTTATCCTTAATTTAAGGATACCATCTTTATAATTAATTTCATTTCAATTTACATTTCCATTGAGACTTCATTGTTGTAATGCACCAATTAACTCTTATACGGTGTATATACTATCTTATGACATATTATATCTTGAATCCCTTTATTATTATGATATTATAATGTTATTATTAAATGTTATTCCACAATTATTTGTATTCAAGGGTCTCTCATTTTGTTAAAAACTCATTAACAAAAATTTCATTTTTTAAATTTTTAAATTATTTATTATTCTATATATTTATATTTAATGTCCATGTTTTAAAAATGGGTTTTAGTATTTATTAATATGGGCATAAATGTTTTGAAATTATAATTCCATTAAAAGATTCAAAGTGGTATGGGACACATTGATTCAAAAATCATTTTTAAATGGTTCTTGAAAATGGATTGACTATTTCAATATCATGAAATTACTTCTTGTGATTGAAAATGAAATGTTATTAGTGAAATGATTATATTTTAAATTTTTAATGTGTTATGATGGTACTTGAACATTTTATGTATGGTTATGTGATGAAACATATGACAGGTGGTGCTGTGAATGCCAGGACGGGAGGTTACATTATAACCTCCAATGCATTGGGTATGGAAGTCGGCCGTATGGCTATTCCATTTAGTGATATGTGTGGAAGTCGACTGTATGGTTATTCAGTTTATCTATATTTATGTCCCAACTTCACATTATATGTTATGTGTTCTTTATATTGGTTTTTAGGTAATCTGTTGCTTACCAAAGGGTTTGTAATGATATTTTATTCAGTGAAGAGAATTTACTACTATATAGAGGTGAACAGTATTACATATGTTAAAGTATTCATGGTTTAATTGTTGTTTTGAAAAACTAATTGTTTTTCTTATTTTTCTATCCCTTAATAATATTTTTATGCTCACCCCAAGTTTTTGAAATGTTTTTCACATGACATAATGTGTAATAGGATCAAGGATGGGATCAAGGAAAGGTCATGCCGTTTAAAATATGGAACTAGACATGACTCTTTTTTTAAGAGTTCATGTTTTGTAAAAAAAAGGAAATAGGGTAAAAGTGTCTACATGGTAATCTTTTGAGATGTAATAGTTATGTACTAATTCTCTAAAACTCTAAACATGAAAATATTCGTAATGGGAATTATTCATTTAATTCAATATTATGTAAGGTTTATGGTCAGGTCTTTATAGGTGTTGCCTTATAAAATCTTCCAATATCATCATGCCCCTTTGTGGTAGCTTTGATTGTAGTTTCTCAGAGATACCACTGCCATTTATATTCTTGAGTCAACTGATCCATTACTATCACAGACTACTCGGTTCCAATTCCAACCATTCGTTATTCTAGATTCAGAAATATATCAGCCTCCCAGTTCCTTCCAGCTTCATCTACCCTATTTCTTCTGTAGAAAACCATTCTGAACTGACATTTCATAGATAAATAAACATGGTAATCTTTAAATGCTATGTTATTTTAACATAAACATAAGGTAATGAAAATTATGGTATAGTAACTCCTAATGTTATCTACAATGTGATCTAATACCAACTATTTTGATGTGGCCTTAAACAATACATAATCTATATATTTAATCAATACTTTACTTCTTTATATTCCAAAATATATTTTCAGTGTAGAGTATTAGAATGATAAGAAATAACTCATAAATATTAACCTACATTCATAAAATGTGGGTACTATTAAAATAGTATGCATTTATTTCCAAACATAAAAACAATTAATGCAAAACAACAAAATGTTTTCATTGACAAATCATCTTTTCATTTAACAATACTGATTTATTTCTATTAAACATCCTAATGGACCATGTAAAACCATAAGATAATGGCATGTGAATAAAAATCTCAGTATGGGATATAAAAAGTAGGAATGAAATCATAATTCCATGAATACCTAAAAACATTTTCACAAAGACATTATTTTCACCCATATATATAATTATTAGTGAAACAAGAATTTTTCAAAATTCATTAGAGAACATATATAAAACCATTATATTATCTTTAATAATTTCATAAATTTTAACCATTTTGGCTATGTTATGATTTCGAACCCTCACGACTACCTTAGATAGTAACCATTATAGCTACCTTGTGGTGTAACAATCGTCGTTACACATGGAGTGACCATACGACTGACCTCCAACATATAAATAATAAATGAATTAGAAGAAGATATAAGTCACAGAAGTCAGAATAGAAAATGATCATTAACTGGATCATAATCATAAAACTTGTTTAATTTCATAAAAACATTTCTTTTTAATTTTTTGAAATACAATTTTTAAAGAGGACATTAATGGATTACCCCTTAGAAATGTCATATAATTGATCTCAGAAATAATAATAAGAATGTAATATGTTTATACAATATGAATACAAATAATAAAAAATAATATAAAAAAATTCATTAAAAAATAATTTTATTATCACAAAATCAATGAAATATAAGGTTAACCCAATGAACGGATACTGGGTTAAGAATTTCCTTACCTCTGGTTCGCTTTACATCACAAATGTTTAAACCACATATATAATAGTTAAAAGGGTGTAATTAATATTTTAAAAAACCCTAAGAAATTATATAACTCCTTATATGACCATTTTATAACATCATTTGACTAATTAATTAATAATATATTATAATTTTCATTGTTTCATGGGCATGCATTACATGAACTCCATGGTCGATTCATAAATAATTTTTTTAGAAAGAAAGAGAAACACCATAACTGCAATTAAATGGGGATATTTTGTTTCCAAAATATTATGTGATTCCATAAATCATTTTTTAGGGTATGATAATGAATCATTAGATGAATCATTAGTGATATTTTTTAGATCATTTTTTCGGTTCTTTAATAATCACGAACTTGTTTCATCATACACCTTTAATAATATGCATATAATTTAATTCTAGAACATAAAAAAGGGAATATAATACACACTATCATATATTTATACCATTAATATGGTAATAAAACTAGATTTTATGGATTTAATATAAATTAAAGACACACCGTCCATGATGTTGGTAAATCGACAAATCACAGAAGATATTTTTACTTTTAGAATAAGATGAAGTGGATAGTAATAATGATGATTAGTATTTTCATAAATATGATAAAAATCCAAAATATATATTATATTGGAACATTAATGCATCGTTGACATGGGAAGGTGAATAGTAGATAAGAAATGATATTAATTGAAAAAAACACAGGATAATTAATGAGGATTTTTACCTCTTAATCTCTTGTCCTTGATATCCTTCTTATGGAAATTTTAGGGATATTTTCTAAAACCAGTATGTCATGGACGTGGGGAAGAACCTTGGAAAACGGATTAGGTATAATTTAGGAAATTATAAAAGCATGATAGGTGTGAGAGGAAGAGGAGGGTGAAGGTTGTTTTTATAGTGAATGAGATGAAGGGTTTTCCATTATTCTAATCATTAGATTTTCATTTTCTCTCAAGACTATAAATTATATTGATTCATGTGACTGAAAATTTTAATAAGTTCATGTTAGTTTGAAACGATTTCCATTTACATTAACCATGACTCAAGCATGATGCAAAAATTCATTTATTTAGCATATTTCATAAATTATTGAATTTCACTCTTCAACAAAAATTCATATTTTTCAGGAAAATCCCAAATATTATCCTCACACAATTATCATTGTTTATAATTCAAAAATAAACTCGATTTTATCAAAGTAATTTTCTAAATATCAGATTTTTAATTTTTAAATACAATCATTATTTAATCCAAAAAATTTTAAAACAATATTTGATTTTATGACACCTTGAAAAAATAATCAAGTTATCATTATCAATTAACACTAAGAAATATAAAATAATAATACAACTAACTATTCATATGGGTCATGTTACTATTAAAATTATTATTCATAAGAGCACACTACTATTCAATATAAAAACAAGTTGGTTATATTAGAGTCCAAATATATTACTCATCGCACCCATAAATGTTTGTTCTTGAAATTAAAATCTAAGAAGGAAAAAAATTAATTTTAATAGATAGTTTAAAACAATATCTTTAAAAATTGTAACTATTAATTTTAATTTATTTTTAAAACCTTGTGTTGTTACAATATAATTACTAATATATGTTTTTAAAACTGTTTTTATTTTTAAATAATGTTATTAAATTAATATTCAATTTATTTTCTAATCAAAGAACTTTATATTATTTACTAAAATTTTTAAAGGAATCATTGTTAACATGTGTTCCAGAAATGATATTTTATTCATCCCCATTATTTTCCATGATGATAATTTCATAAATTTTCATGTATATTTTCAAGATGAAGAAATTCCATAATATTTTGGGATTTTTTTAAAATGTGATCTTCATTGTTAAAATGATATTTTCAATTAGATTTTTTTTAATATTTTAATGGTATGTATATTCATAAACGAAAAAAACCCTTAATTTTATGGATTGATTATGAATTCATTAAATATTTACCACAAAATAATACATATATTACAAACCTTTATCATGATGGTTTAATATATACTTTATGAAAAATTTTCAAATTCATTCTTGATGAAATCTAATTTTATTATGTTATGATACATGATTGGTTAATCCATTTTGGTTGAATTGGTAATTGGGTTACTAATTACTTAAGATTGATTTCATTTTTGGAGCACATATTAATGTACATGAAATGAATGCGGTTGATGAGCTTAGAAATATATACACTTACAATGCATTGGGTGATTTTTTAATCTCACGGGACATCATGTATTAGATTAGGAAGTAAACATAATCCATTACGTGACTTCTTCCACTAAATTATTTTTTCTCAGAATAATTTTTTAATTATATTTATGTCTAGTTTTACATTTTTTCTATAATTCATATTTTAAAATTATCTTAGTATACCATGTTCTTTATTCTATTATTTCTTAATATTAATAATTTACTTCTCTTTAATGATAAAATGTTATACATTAGACTAACATGTTATACTTCTATATCTTTTTTATTTCCTTATTATGTTTTTAGATCACATATTTTTTTAATTTATTTCCTAGGATATCTCACGTTGTTTTAGGATCTCAAAGGATGTAGAAACTCATTATGGAGAATAAAATAATTGTGTTTTATTTTAATCAAATATTAATATATTATGAACATAGTGTTACAATGAAACTATGACTTTTAGATCCTTATTTTCTTATTTATGGATATTTCACTTTTAAATTATGTAATAACATTTGTTAAAGGATGGGTTCATAATAGAAAAATATATTAAAACTATAATATTTCATATTACAATACTATCTTATGTCCCCTTTGTTATAGAATTCACATTTTAGGTGATTTCCCACAATGATACTGGTGGGGTGATTAAAATGGTTATTAAATTATGAATGAATAAATGGGAGGTATTTTGTTAAACAAGGTTATTCCTTGCATGAAATCCTGTAAAAACATTGTGTGATTCATGGAATCTTATTAAATTTATTGTTTCTGTAGTAATGGGGATTACCAATACATTAATTGTTTTTCTCCCTTGTTTGATTTTGGTTTCATATAAGCATTTTTTATGATATTTTCATCTTATTTTATTTTATTATGTTTCTGGATTCGATGTCTACCTATATTATAGTTTAGTATACATTCTAATTAGATTTATCTAAATGTGATTTTAGAAAATGTTTTAAAAAGATCAAACACATAGTTTTGTTTTTTATAAAAATAGATTTCCAATATTCTAATAATTTTAAAATTATTTTCATTCCAAATATGAAGTTACACTTTTTATTTATTAAAAAAATATATTTTAAGAATGATCTTTAGTGGAAAATAATTTTACTTACTTTCATCACTTTTTATCTAGGAAAATTGTACTATTTCCATGGATGATGATATAAATTATCAATAATGAAGATAAATTTATAATTTTCACACTATATTGATGAAGTTAATACAATAAAATAAAATGGGATAATATCAATGGGGTTAAATACTTGATCATGTCAACATAGTGGATGCTAGATATTCTAGGAAAAAAGATTTGAGGTCTAGAATATGTATTCTTTTAATTCCATTATAAAAATTTTACCTAATTAATAAATGAATTTCCCCTTAACATATATATGATAATGAAAGAAAAAAAAGATATGATGGATAAAATTCAGGAAGTTTGACAATTTAAATCGACGTTTCACATTGATGATCTATGTAAAGTAGTGATGTTAAAAACACATGAATATAGAACCGAATATTCATTTCAAAATATAAAATTACATTTATTTATTATTATTTATATTATCAACAAAAAATTTATTGGTAAATCAAAAAAATAAAGAATTAAAATAGATTTTTCTGTTGTTATTGTGATTCTTTATAAAGATTATAGAAAGAACATCAAACGTCTAAATATTTTACCATTGGAAACTTTGTAATATAAGATCTCATGGATGAATGTCAATGATAATATGTTCAATGAGGTTAACATGTTTTATTTATAATTGAAATTAAAATTTAATAGTTTAAAATGTATGGAATTAAATGTATGATAATAATTCCTAAACGGTGAGAACATATAAATACAAATAATAGAGAGCAAATGAACTGAGTGTTAAAATAAGGTAAAAGGACAAGGAACGAATTCAAAAACATGGGTTTATTGAATATAATAATATATTTTATTTAGTTTTGTATATATATTATTTCATTAATAGTAATATTTTAGATGTGAAATATATTTTTACATGTCTATGATGATCATTATGTAGATAATTCATATTGAGAAATTATTATATATTTTTTTTAATATTTTGTGAGGATTTATTTAATATAATGGATAAAAGTATTTTTATAAAATGTTGATTATATCTATCATTTTAAATTCGGAGAAACCCATTGTATTAACTATTTAATCACATCATGATTTTTAATGTAGATTACCACAATTCAATAGTGTGAAACCTTCCAATAAATAATCTATGATGTGACTTAAATGTAGATAAAATATAATCTGTTGGAGTACGACATGAAATAGTAAAAGTGAATGACCATTGGTAGGTGGTTACTCCCTAAATATTTTTATAGGTAATGGGTACTGGTGAGGATTTAATTTACCAGTAATTTCACATGGAATAATATATGGTGATGAGTTACATAAAATATTAAGATCTTTTACAATGATTTATAAAGTGATTAATGATTTTATTTTATTTTCATCATTCATGATGTGTTTAAAAGTGTATTTTTGGTTTTGTTGAGATGTTTTGAGAAATTTTTGATGTGTTTTATAATTATTTGGGTATTTTTAAATATTATTTGAAACTATTTAGTAAATTAGTATATTTTTCAAAAACCTATGAAATTAAAAAATTTATGATTGTAAGGATTTGAAAACTTAACATAATGCTTTGAGGATGGATCATAAGTATTTGAGAACAAAGGATAATTATTTTTATACTAAAAATAATGATCTCATACATGGTCATTTAACACGTTAGAGCATATGGATTTGAACACCTATCTCTAGAAGTTCCACACTTTGTGATACTACATCTTTATACTGAGTGGAAATATGTGATTCTAAAATTCAAAAATTATGAATTAATAAGCAGGAGGATACTGAAATTGATATTCATGGATAAAAACATATAATCTAAAATTTTATCCAAGATTATTCATTTTATATTCAAAAAATTTGGTAATTGTTTATATATTTGTTATGTTGTGATCTATTTGAACATAATATTTGTAATACATCCTGAAGATGAGTCGCTTAATGAAAGTGATAGATATGAACATTGTATATATTAAATGTGGAGATCATTTAATGATTTAGAGCTAAAAATAATCACATGAATCTATATATGGATTTTTATCCCTATTTTTTGAATTACTATACCATGAATATTTTTACACAATTTCAACTTTAGTGGAGTTATTGGAGAATGATAAGAAATATATTGATCAGTATATTGTTTTAGTAATAATGAGAAGATGGGTATTATTTTAATTTCATTAATACTTTGTTTGTGAGTGATTATAAATAATGAAAAAAAATTATGGTCAGAGATGATGGAGTGAAGAAGGATACTTCTGTAAATAAATATGGAAACACATTCTAGTATGGTGTTATTTTTTAAAATAAATGTGAAGAAATTTTGTGTTTCATGATGTAGTTATTTTATGAAATCTTCTTTAAATAGTATAATTACAATTCATTATCATTATATAAATGAGGAAACTCATTATGAATAGTTCCAAATAATTCTATTATACATTTTACTTTGGAAAAACCATGTATTATAATTTTTTATTTCATGGAAAAAATATTTTTTAAAAAATCTTGTGAATTTGGTGTGGATAAACTGAGTAAAAAACATTTTTGAGTATGATGATCTCTGGAATTATTCAACCAATGATCTGGTTTTATCTGAGTTCAATGTTATGAGTTTCGATAAAAGAAAATGTTGTAGATCAATTTAATATCTAAAATAAGTGATTAGTTATTCTTGAATATTCATACTCTCGAAGAGGTTTAATTCATTGAATAATTGCTGAATCATATGATATTTTATGATGGCTTATATCAACCTAGTAAATTTGTTTTGTATTAACTGAGTGTGAACATAAATGTTTTGGTATACCTCTAAAAATGAATAGTTTTACACAATATCATCAATGTAATAATGTAATTTGTAGTGATTATAGCGAGGAATCATTTGTTTGGGGAGAAACCAACCATATAAAGGACTATATTACCCTATAATGGTTAAACATTATAAAAATATTCATGTACATAATAATATTAATTTTCAAATAGATGAGTGGTTATGAGACTTTATACTCTAGTTAAACGAATCCATATAGGTTATAGGGGTTGATATAACAAGAAAAGTGAGGAATCATAACCCCCTTAATTTATCACCCCTCAACTTCTCAGTGGATTGAAACCATCCTAATCACTTCTTCCTGAATAGTGAACATACTAAAATAGTGATTATCGATATTTTTTTGGAACACAATGATAATATTTTATGTATCCTAATTATATTTAGATCATCACTATTGAAAAAAGTAAAACATATATACCACTTCTGTTTCCTCATTATATAGTATTGAAAAAATTTTATGATGGTGAATTGAATAAACAGTTAAGTTAATAGAGTTATTTATAATAAATAAACAATATGGTAATTTATTTTTATGAATGAAAATAATTAATTGTAAAACACCATAACTCGCCCCCACCCCCTCATGGAATATTAGGTTATATTAAAATTTTATTGTAGAAATATATTTTAATAAAATATTTGAATTGATTTATAACTGAATGGCATAAACATTCATGAAACCCTACTTGGAAATTTTTTCCCCATTATGAATATATACCTTCATTTCTATGAATCTCATATGTTTTTATATAGTTTCCTTAAGTATGATATAATATTTTATGATGTTAATATAATTCAACTGATAGACTATTTATGATGTGGTGGTGATAGTGGGTTACATAATGGTGAATTCATAGTATATTAGATTTTTGGTTAATATCAGATAGTTTTTGTATAGGCATATTCATAAATCTATACATTATTTTTTTGGTATATTTAATTTCAAAAGTAATTATTTAATCGTATTGATATATTATTTGTTAAAGTTAGTTCAATTGTTAATATGGGTTATTCGATGGTTGGTCTATTCATTTTTTATCATAGTTTATTTATCATGTGTGGAAGCCCAATGTTTTGATACACCGTACCATAATCATAGATAGATTTTACATATTATTCACTAATTTTATGGATTCCTTAATTCCCATTTGATTATTTTTTTTTTGTCATTGGTACTTGACTCCAACTCTTAGAGGTCAGGAACATGATTTTGGACATGTGGTAGATCAACTAAAGCGAAATGGAATGTTAAACGAGGGTTGTTCATTATGCATTGATTTCCAATTGAGCATCATGGATAAAAATTAATTAATTCTACGGATGATTTTAAAAAAGCATATTAGATTCCCCTTTCTCATCACATTATTATTCCAATACATATTTTATAAGACATAATATTTTATTATAATAATAAATTTTGTTATATGGATTAAACATATGGGGTAAGACAGTTTCATTTTCAGAACATTTTAACTAATTCTTTATCTATTTCAATAGAATATAGCTTCGTGTGTGATTTATCATCATTTAGTAATTTAATTAAATCAAATATGTTAGTGAGAAATCCAATAAGAACATTCTTCATGAAATAATTATCATCAAAGTAGAGGTATTAAACTCATTTAGTAGTCATATATTCTTCAACATAATTCCCCAATTCTTCTCGAGGATGATTATTAAAATATTTGAAATATAATTTCATATATTGATAACCATTTACTAATTTTATATCCAATTTATAATATATTAATGATGTTTTATTATTTAACATCATAGATTATTTTTTCTTTATATTATTAAATGTTTTAGTTGGAATAATATCCATTCTATAATTTATTTCCATATCAATCATATTTTATGAAAATATAATATCAATATAATATTAATATTTTTAATACGTATAATAATGTTAAAATAAAAGGGAAAAATATTCATTCCAATCATTGGTAGAAAAACGTTTTCAAATTCTGATTTATGTTATCAGATCTGCATGTGGCCACAGTGGGGAGGGGTGAATTAGTTCACAAAAAATTTTACGAATTCATTCGTTAATAAAATAATTTCCCCATTTTAGTATTCCAAACTCTTCACATCTTATAATGAATCGAGATTATATTCTCAATTACCCATTACACCACATTAATGATAGAATGTTAATAAATAATATCACATTTAGTTTTTATAAATTTATATTCAATGGATTTTATCTAAAACTTGATATGTTTGGAACCTATAGGAGACATTGATTTTATCTCTAGCATATAATATAAAATAAATTATCAAATAAGGTATAATCTATAACTAAACACAAAAAATATGTGTGGAAGGTAACAATATTATCATAGAAATTGTTTCTAAATAGTTGACTACCTTCTAAAAAGTACATTGTATTAGAATCCCTAAAGTATATGATTATACTAGATTGATCAAGTTGGAAATTATCATCTGGATCATGTAAAAAGGATTCTTACACTCTCAAGGATGGATCTGCCTAAAATGTATAATATTCTTACTCAAAAGTAGTTCTGAAATTTATAGTGAATTCAAAACATTATCTCTATGAGGGATTACATATCTAAACCTATATTATAATGAACCAAAATTTCTATGTGAATTTGTAAATATATAATAACTTGTTTTTCCAAGAGTTAAACATAATTCAATTTTAGTCTATTATTTTTATTATATATAAATGGGATATCTTAATTGTGTCCTAAAGGAATCAAGAGATCTTGGTCATGGATCGAGGCTGGGAATCCACGTTTTCATAGGAAATAGGAGAGGTGCACAGTTAGTGCAAAATTATCCCAAACCATAGAGCACAACCATGTTGTATATAGATTAGGCAAAATGCTTTGTTAAAAAATGATAGGATGGACACATGGCCATGTGAATCCAACAATAATAATTTGAGGTACCATGCATGTTGTGTGAAATGTTTTTCAAGTGGTGTTCATAGATTATATGGTAGGTGAGGCTTGTAGATGTGCCAACTGCATGGGTATTAGATGGTTTGTCTTACCATTCACATGATTGGTGAATTGTGGGGACCATTGATTGTGCGAGATGCATAGTTGTTGAATGATTTGAAAAAAAGACTAAAAACCTCTATGGCATAATAAAGAGTGTGAAATGACATTTTTCCCCCACATCCATTTAATAACTCTTCCACTCTTTTCATTACTCATTTAAGAATAGAACCTTCATTTCTGGGATGATCTCTAATTTCTTCCCCCATTGGAACTGAGTCATATCCCTCACGTAGAAACAAAATTAGACATCATTTTCCATGTTCAATCCCCAACAATTAGTTTAAGACGCTTCATTTTTCCTTTCTAAATTTATTTCACCATCTCAGCCCTATATTCATGGTAGAAAATTTACCCTATTTTTAGGGTGTTGGCCTAGTTATTCTAATTTTTCTCATCTCATCCTGAATAAAAGGCCGATATTGGATGATAATTAATGTACATATACATATTAGGTGTTCTAGGTCTTTTTTTTAAAATTATATTCATATATATCATTGGTCATTATTTCAAATACAATACTTCCCACATGTTTTCACTAAAATTAATATCCCTTATAACATGTTAACTAATAATTATCCTAGACATACTATTAAAAATATTACATGGTTGGAGGATAGTGTTATCAAACTGAACAACTCCCTTATGGTTGTTTCCATTAAATGTCATTTGGATAAATCATTATCTTTGTAATTAAAGAATCATAGAGGGGTGATGTGTTCCATTCTTCTAATAGATTGGTTAAATTAATTGAATGTATCCTTAGTGGTAAAACCATTTCACTTGGA
Source organism: Viscum album (assembly GCA_963277665.1). Lineage (NCBI taxonomy): Eukaryota > Viridiplantae > Streptophyta > Magnoliopsida > Santalales > Viscaceae > Viscum > Viscum album. The sequence goes on from OY728136.1 coordinate 1,885,719,533, forward strand.
AAATTTATTATTAAACACATTATTTTAGGTTATGAATTTGGAAGGAAATTTCTAAATGGGATAAAATGGAAAGTGAAATTACATGTCTAATATACATCAATGGGTTTATCATATATAAGGAAATTTATTAATTAAATGATTAATGGATTGGTTTGATTATTAATTTGGATAGATTTTTCTCATAGATTAGGTTAAATTATTGAACTTAATTCCTCGGTTTTATTATTTGATATTGGGTAATATTTTCATTGAATAGATTAAGTGGTGTTGGACATGGGCCTCATCATTATTTTTTGGGAATTGTTGGACATTGAGATCCTAATCGAATATTAAGAATTGTTGAATATGATGCTCTATGATCCCTTCACTCAAGATATTGTTTGTGATGATCCACTTTGTTTATTATAAATTTAGTCTTACAACATTATACACCCTGTTGTTTTAGGATGTATGAAATAGAACTCTACATCATTAACTAGAATTATTAGAAAATCCATTCTATATTCATATTTTCGATGCTTGGTATAATATATATTTAATAAACCAAGTGACCCTTATGATATATAGTTTATCAATATGAATTAGGTCAAAATATGTATGATCATATAGGAACTATATGAAGAGCATGGACTTTACATATATTATGTTTATTTTTCCAAATTTCATTGATTATCCCTATAAACAATAAATTTTCCATTTCAAGAAAGGATTAGTTATTTATGTTATTGTTGGTGGCCTACAAAGTTTTACTCAAACCTTTTTTGGTTTACTGATTAGTACCTAGACAAACATCATGGATGTAGGCCTGTATCTATGAGAACAAATTGAGAGAATATAATGGTACATAGAATTGTGGATCCATATTTAGAAAGGGATATTGTAAATAGTGTGGTATGATGTGTTAATTTTATTGTTCTTTCAAGGACAATGTTATTCAGGGTACACACATGGTCGGTTATGTGGTTTGCTATCAGTGTGGGATTCTAGGTCACATGAAGCCTTAGTATGATAGGAACCCAGTTGAGTGTTTCTCTTTTGGTTGAGTGGTCCTTGTTTATATTTTCTGATGGACCTTACAACATTTTCAAATTTGGTGAGGATCTATACAATATATTCATTACAAAGAAGGATGTGTAGCTCTATGCTGGGATAGACATTACCATTCCATGGGTTGTGAAGGAAAAGGATGAGGATGATATAATGGTTTCTAGACTTATGATATGCCGCACGAGCAGTGCAAACATACTTTGTGTGGTTAGGTTTTATCATCGGATCAAGGATAAGAGTAGTTACATGTAGTACATCATGAACCTATGAAAAAAAAATTTATGCCAAATTTGTTATGTTGTTTTGTTGTAGTATAATAAATTTAATTGTCTTATTTATTTGACACAAGAAATTTAAAAAAAATTAACTATGGTAATCATGGAATTTTTATAACTTATGATTTAATAGTTTTTTGAGTGATGCCTCTTGATACTTTTTTTAGAGTACAATCAAAGAGTATATTCCAATGAATAGAATTCCAACATGAGATTGGTAGCCACTATTTATTATGGATCTATATTTTCCGCAAGATGATATGATTAGACACAATTATATAGATTAACTAGTTATTAGATTTTTGTGATAATATTGGTTAATATCATTATCAAATATCTTTTATATCCCCAAAGGGTGATAACTAAATCAATAATGGAGAATGTGATATCCAGGATGGTCGAGCTAGTCCTGGGCATCATGGGTTTAGTGGAGTGTCATCCCATATTGTTATATTTTTTTGGAATAGTTGAGGAGTATGGAATGATAACATTCCAATAGTGTTTGATATATTCTTGGATTTATTTCTATATACATTTTATAGAAATCCTCCTGAGAGATACATCTAGTTCACTATTGATATTTTTCTTAGAGTGGAATCACAATCCATTCCTCTATAAATTATAGCTCCCACTAATATTCAGGATCTCTAGAAGTAGTTAGAGGATTTTAAATCAAAATAGATTATGTTTCCCGATACATCTCTTTGGGGTTCACATATAATTTTCAATATTAAATATGATGATGCCCTCTAGATATGTGTCGATTAATGGTGGATGAATCAGATTACTATTAAGAACAAATTCCCAAAATGATTCATGGAAATTCACCATGACCATATCCAATGAGAAATTATTATCTTGAACACTGATGTTATACTGGGTTATAATCATGTACTAGTTAGGTACATATATTTGACATTTATAGAATTATGATGTAATCCTTGCATGAGTATCTGGATATGCCTTTAGTTTTAAGGAATTAACCAACTACTTATTATGTATTTGATAAGTAATGTTATGAACCTTTATAATGATTCATTTATGGTAGTTTTCATGTATGTTATCTTAGAGAGATTATCAATTGGACATGATCATTACAAACACATTTACATCATATTGAGTACTCTAAGAGGGAATAGATTATATCTAATCTCACAAAATTCTTTTCCATATAGATTAATATCACTTATTCGGTCAGATAATATCAAGATTTGGAGGATCTATGGATCTATAGAAGGTGGGATTTATAATATACTAGGATAATATGGACAACATTTTTGATGATCTGAGTTTCAGGGGGAATATTTTTTAATACATGAATTTTAACATTGGTTTATATTATATTGAAGGAACACATATGGACCTCAAAATGAATGGTTTTATGTTTACCTAGTACATATTTTGTGACAAAACATTTATAAAATTGAATGGAAGGCTTACATTAGTGTTGTTCATGATTTTTCCTGAGCCAGGTAGAGGATATACAATCTATTTTTAGGCATCCAGGACTTGGATGAGTGTTTCCTTGATGAATGTTTAATAAATCATGGTGTATGGATCTTGATATTTTAGGGCGCATAAGAATAATTACTCAAAACAAATTCTCAAGCTAGTAGTTTTGGTTTGAGATTTACATATTTTGATACATTACCATCAGGTATAATAGTTTTTGGTGTAAAGAGAAATTAAAAGTCCATTGTATAATTTCACTCACCTTGAATTGAATCCAATTCATTAATGTTGGGATTTATACCATTACTAATTTTACATTTATCATTCTTGTATTCCAAAAGATGGCATTGTAGTTGTTGATCCTCTGAGAAAAAAGATTCATATTCATTAAAATTATGATGGTAGTTTGAATGGGATTTGATGTCACATATTTCTAATATGTTTATGAGTTTCATGAATATCTAAAATTTGTGGTCTCATTATTACCCTTTTCGCTTATGTATTGAGTGATGATAATACAACTATTTGATCCTAAATGATTATTATTGAGTGATGGTTTTTCGAGTGTTCACCCAATGCTTGGTTGGGTGGTCGATCATGATGATTTCTTACATATTCATGGGCATGTATGGAAACCAAAATACACATGATTATATTTTATGTGAGTCTCTCATTCCTCTGATAGGGTTTTGAATACTAACTATTCCAATATATATCATAACATACACCACCAGTATTAGTGTTCTATGATGAAAAATCTTATAGAATTATTTTTTAAATTGGACATCAATATGTAAGTAGGTGAAGGTGAAACTATAGTGGAAACATGGTTTTTTATATCAATTACCAATTTCGGTGTTGTAATGGAATGAATTGACAATGGATTTTTTGATAGTCATTATATGACCACCACTGGGTAAATAATATGTACGGGAAATAGAGGAGAGGATGATGAAGGTCTCCCACTTATTACCCATATGAGAGACCTTCTTAGTGGATAAGCTAGGGAGGATATATGTCAAGGAGATTATAAACCCTCATGGAGTTCAATATACTATCATATCATAAAATCTTTCTCATTTTACATCTTATATCTTGAAGTGGTTTCAAAATGAAATTGATTTATTGGAACATAAAATTACCACATACCACACTTAGACTGTTGGTTATTCCCAATGTAAAATAAATGTATTAGTGTAAATTCAATATGTATGTTTCCTTGGATGTAGTGGATTTTTTGTAAAACCTCTTTCTTCATGTTTATTTTTAGGCAATAACATATTCCAAGAAAAAATTAATATAGATTATTATAAGGTTCCCTATGTTAGTCAATTCCATTGAAAATTGTAATGGTCAATTCCATAAAAGAATAACTAATGGGACCTCATCCCATTCTCGATATATTAGAGAATGTAATATTAATCAAGAAGTATATGGCTTCAACCTAGTCTAGGCTGAAGACTTTTGTTGATCTTTGCCTCTGACCTATATAGTTTTTGGTGGTATATCATGTTTTTTATATGTGTCTCTCCAATATTAGATCATCAAATGACTCATACATAAGGGATGTTAATGTATATATTCATTGGTTTATTCGATATCATATAGGAGGTTAGGTAGGTATCCTATTAGATAGCTCTTCCAAAGAGGTAATAGGTCTTCCATGATTTCTTCCATCTTTCTCACATATTCATTTTTTACATTGAATCATCTCATAATATTGATCTAGAGGCTGTTGAATGAGTCATTGATGCTTTGTTGGCAGATTATATAGTTATATCATTGATCATTTCATAAAGACTTCATCATGTTGGTCAGTTCATATGTATTAGGATCTATGGAAAAATACCATGTATACGATTAAATCTACGGCTGTGAGTCCAATATACATTCTCAATGGATGGAGATATTCTCTTATGAAAAAGAACCACATTCTTGGAAACAAGTGTATATGTTATTTTATGGAGGGTAGGATTTAATATTATAATTTTTATTATAGGTACACATCATTTCTTCTTCAGTATTAAAATTTTTATATATCTAAATAGGAGTGCCTAAAGATTCAGAATAGTTTTACATATCCATTAAGGTTGGTTTGGGGTTATGGGAGCTAGTTTATGGAATATAAAGTATATTTTCATGGTTAGATAGTGGTTGGTTCTAGACATGGAACTAAATTTTGTGGGCCATATAGGGTGGCAGATGGTGTTTTAAAAAAATAAATGGGTACTCAAGGCCTTGAAATTCATGTAATAAAATGAAAATGTATGACATGCATTTTGAAATTGGTTTATCAAATTGTCCATCTATACTGTGCATGGTGTGGGGTTAAGATATTTTCAACCAAATGGATAGAAAATAGTTTAGAAAATCATGCATTGAAACTATGTTATCCTTTAAAAAGTATTGAATGTCCATTAATTCCAACAATACATTAAACATTCTGCCTATAATTTCTTATCCCATTAATTCTCAATATCCTCACCATTATAAAGCTCTCTAATTTCATCATCACTAGGATTTTAGATATATCCCACATATGGAATCCAAATCAAACATATTAAATTTTGTGGGATCATCCTCAATTAGGTCAAGATTCATCATGATTCCATTTTTAGTTTCATCCCCCATTTCATCAAATTATTTGAGGAGGATATTGTACCAAATATTTAGGCTTTTTGTCTACTACTTATTTTCTCTCTAAATCCATCTTGAATCAGAGGCTAACATTATATGAGACGTTTTCTACCAGTATATGGTAGGTTGATTATTACTTCTCTAAAAATGATTAAATAATTATATCATGTGTTTTTATGACACACATAGGACATCTCTTGTGATCCATATAAAATTAATTTCCCTAGAAACGTGTTAAATTTGTAACATAATTGGTGTTCTCTCCGTATATTTACTTGGTAACATCCAATGACCTGAACACAAACCATGCCCGATTTTGGCGGTGTAGTTAAATTCTATTCATGTACTATTTTTCATTATAATTAAACTGCATATCCTGTGTGACATTTTCCACTATATAACATAGTTATTAATTGAATTGAATGTTACATTGTAGGTCAGACCATGTCACATAGAAAATTGATTATTTTACACATTATTTAAGGTTATATATTTTGAACGAAATGACTGAATGGGATTAAATGGAAGGAAAAATGACATAAATACTACACCTGAACAATTTTTAATCCACATTGTTTGTACAATATCATGATATAATTGTTTATATGACACTATCTACAAATTTATTGGTAATTTTTAATTTTGGGATATTTTATTCCATTATTCCATAAATATAATTGTTAAATTAATTCATCCATTAGTTATAATTGTGCTCCACTTTAATAAAGAGTTTATTGTCTTCCCACTACACCACTATAGACTATAATTACAAGTTTATGAACTATGGTATATGGGGAAGTTTCTTGAGACTATAAGTACAACAAGGACTGAATATATATATGAGTGAAATGATCTAGGAGGTTAGAGAACATATGTGTTCATTTTTCTCAATAATTCATCAAAAAAATTACTGTTTATGAATCAAACTACTTATAAACAATCTCTTTATCATAATTAACACTAATTATAAATTATCCCATCATGTAAATATTTTTATGTGTAGAATATGTTGGTTCTCATTCACACATACATCCTTCACATAGTGGATCTTCTGTAATATGAATATTAGACTCACATATTCGTTGACATAAAATTCACTTCAAGAACATCCAAATCAAACTAACCACTTTTTTATCAATGATCTTATAGAATTAATAGGTTCTATTCTCACTATCAACTCAATCAGTCAAGAATCATTATCATTATATGGATGATATCTCATCCTATTATTATTTGAACTAAATATTACAACCTTCATGAAATATAGAATAATGGGATTCATGAATTCCATAGTATGAATATTTTTATTTTTCATTTCATAGTCATTCATCTTTATATAGTCCAACGATCTAAATTTTTTCCTTGATTTTTTCTCGTTAAACTCAATATTATAAATTTTTCAATTTTGTAATGTTTTCTATTTGAAAATAGAAATTCTAAAATAACTTTTACATCCAAGAATGAGTACTCCTACTAAATCATTACTAGCTTATTAACAAACATAACCCACAACCTTCTTTACGAAATTATGATGATATATTACTGGCAATACTTTTATCTTTCATCGGGCCTTTTTATTGGTTTATATTTAGTCCATATAAATAAAAATCAAATATTTATGATCTTATCATCTTTAACTAGGTTTAAAACAACAGGTACTATAATTTGATGTAGAGATACATTTTATTATCTTGAACTTTGTCTTTTTTTTATTGTGTGACATATTTTGGACATTAATAATCTATTGAATTCCCAGAAATTCTTCTCATTCTATGATTTATTACGTTATATTTTTGTAAAGAGAAATTAAATTCCCATCATAATAATTCATTGGGATCTTCATGTATTTTTTTAGAATAATATATTTTTTATTACGCATTTGAGTTCCTTGAATCAGGTTAATATGAATGTTATGTTATATGAAATAAAATGTATTGATCTAGTAAAATTTGTAGTTTAATTATTCTATAATGATAAAATAAATGGATATATGTATTAGATGTGGTTATGGAATAATATAAAATAATGATTAATTTTTACATGTGACCTAAATAAGTGGAGGTTGTTTTTATAGAATTTACAATATGTGAATATATAGTATACACATGAAAGGAATGATGTTTTATTCTTCATGTAGGTAGTGTTTAACTTTTTTTTGGGTTTATAAATGTGGAAAAAAATGGATTGAAAAGGTATATAAATATATATTACTTCTCATATATTAGAGGGAAATGTATTTTTGTGGTTCCTCTAGTATAGAGTAGTGGGTCACCGACAGTCAATGTGAATAATTCCTCCTTGTATAGGTTTTTGAAGTAAAATAATATTATATTTGATTTATGTTTTAAATTGGTTCTCATTGATGTGTTGTAGAGAAAAATTCAATTTGGTATAGGCATTAATGATACAAATTCATGTGATAAGGATTGTTGAGAAAAATAATCAATTCAAATTGACGATTTCTCATCAATTTGAGTGTTTTATGAGTTATAAGTGTCACAACAAACTCATTTCTTCTAGATAATAATTAAAGGAAGATATGACTGATGTTAGGACTTATATAATGAGATAAAACATTATGAAAAAAATAGGAATAATAAAAAATTATTTGATAAAATATCATTTTACTTATTTAGATTCAAAACATCAATTAATAAAAAACAAATCCACCTGAATTTGTTTCTATATATTATAATAATGGATACTATAATGGCTTTGGTAACTGAGTATGGATTTACATATTTTTCATGTGCTATTATGATTAACAACATGGAAATATCATGGGATTTTCTAGTTCATGAGATAAATATGTTTTATTTGTTCACTATAAATGTTTGGTTAGGTAAACATATTGTTCTAAACTGATGCAATAAATAATGGGTTCTATTTGTGTTATCAGATGGTATTGTGAACACTATCTTGGAATGAGTAAATATTTATGTATCCATGTAGGGTCCAATATATGTTTATAATGGGACTATATCCTATCAGTATATGTGGTATTTATATATAATATTTGAGAGAAATTAACATCATATAAATTAATAAGTATTTGAATTGTATCATTGTGTTTCCCTAGAAAATTTTGTTTGATTACCACCAAGGGGGAACATATATTTTTTCTCTGAACTATCCCCTAATACAAAACAACTTTTTATACACACCTTTCATATCAAAATTGAATAGGTTCATTGGTTTTGGGTATCAAGGGATAATATTATAAAAGGGTTTTTGTTTTAGTAAATGATTCCCATATGGAAATATAATTTTTTCAAAAGTTCTATATTTACTTGAGGATATATATTTTGTAATAGAATAGTTCCAATTTAAAAAGAAAAAAAATATCATTTACCCAAATGTAATTATTTCTTGGTCTTTTTGAGGACATCTCATTGGTTTTAAAATATTAATCAACATTCATGGAATCATAGGTTAAGGGAAAAGGAATGGGATAACTGAATAATGGATATTTGATATTGATATGACCATTATAATTTGTTCACCATGAATATAAAAATTACCAATGTACCTATGTGGTTTTGAAATATAATAATTTTAGTCTCTAAAAGTATATAATTAGTTTTTTACGGGTATTTTTAGAAGTATTACATGTATTCATGATTTCATAGCAAGGACACTTGTCAAAACAAAAATTATTTTAGATATTTTATTTGAGAATTAGTTGTATAAAAAATTATACAAATTAAAAATAATGATTCCTTGTTAAATTTTCATATTCATATAAATTATGAAAAATTAATTTATATTCATCGACAAAGAGTTGAGTTCGTTATTTTATAATTAATACTAGAAAACTTATTTTTCCAAAAATATTATATATATATATATATGAATAATGATTTATTCATGATTTTCCTAAATAATATTATTACACAAATTTAATAGAATCAAATGAGATAGGATTTTGGGAGGGATGTTTTGGTCGAGGATAAATTTATGGACATGAAAAAGAGAATTTATTAATCTCAAATTATTATTATCTGTCAACTAGATGTTATTAATTAATTGTATAATGCTGTGAATATATTGGTATGTACATATTTTAAATAAAATAGGAGTAATGATAAAGAGTATGATTTTATGTAGCTAAAACCAAATGATATTAATTTCCATGAGAATGACATAATTTTCTTTTTTTCTTCCTTATTTTAATATGGATAAATATTTCCTTTTTAGTAAAATCTACTTAGTGTATACAGATCATAAGGTTTTGATGTATGCTTTCACATAGAGTGATCTCAATCATAGGAAAAAGAGTGGGATTAATACCATAAAACATTTTATTTTCTATTTATGTATATTCTATGAAATAAAAATATAGTGGAATTTTGTAAGAAAACACTAACTCAATCAATCAAGGAAGATAAGTAATAGTGTTATTTGATGGTATAATGGTTGAACATTAACATGGAATTAGGGAAAAACATTAGTTCTTTTCATGTTAGGTGTGATGTTAAATTATTATTTTTTGAAAAAATATTTAAATGGTTATTTTATAGTTATGAATTTAGTAATATATGGATTTATATAAATGGTGGTAATAAGATTACAGGAATGTTTGTTTCAATAGGTTTATGCCATTATTTTTAGATGATTGATGGTGTTCCATATGGAACATAGTAGTTATATGTTGAATTATTTTCATCGTTCTTGTCGGGTGATATATCATAGAGATAACAAAATATATCATGAGATATAACAAAAATTCAAATGATGAATATTTAATAAGGATACTAGTTAATATGATTCTAATTTTATAGCTTATTCGAATGTAATGGATATCATCAATAAATTTAATGGTTATCAAAAATATTTTCATTATAACAAGGAAATTGGTGGATATTTTTATGGATTTCAGAATTTTTTTGATAGATTCATAAATAAATCATGATGGTGATTGAGAAGTGTTTTATCACATCACAAAATCTTTACATTTCATTATTATATGAGAAACTTTTTTAATTATTGATTTTGGTTATTTTAATGTGAAAAATGTGGAAATATTTTTTGGATTTAAAAAATCCTTATTCTGAGATAGAGATATCTTAATTACGTAATAATTATATAAGGGACTTCAAAATGTTATGAGGATGAATTTTAAATGTAATAAAATATATCACCCTTATATTGGTATATTGGGGAAATCAATTTTAAAAATTTTAGGGGATATTATATGACCAAGTGTTCTTAATTTAAATAGATATTTAGTATTTTATTCCATTATTAGTTTTTTTATAAGATAAATTATTTTACCTATATTATTATGGAAAATTTTGAAGAATTGTATAATAATCATTGACGGTCATTATAGTATTTTGATAAGAATGGTGGGAAAACTATTGAAAGTCCACAATTAAAGAATGAGATGATAGGCCGGAATAAACTAATTTAGAATCAGATAAAAATTTCTTAAACTTTTTAAAAAATCTTATAAAGTTAGTAAATGAAAACCCAAGTGAATTAATGTTAAAGATTGTGTGTTCATGAATGTTACTCCCATGTAAGATCTTATATATCATGGAAAGTATAACGAATCAACTAAAATCACATTATGACCTAACTCATATCCCTAACTGTATATGGGGTGATTTTTATCAATATATTATAGCATAAACATTGAATGATAATTAAGTAATATTGGGAAGTGACATTACTTCCATGATAATTAACACAATTATTATAATATTTTTCTTGAAAATCAATATGATTATTTTTTACGTCTAAAATAGTTAATGTGGACTACCATATAATAAAGGAAAGAATATATATTTCAGAGGATATAATATTTTCCTATAAACAACAAAAACTTATCTTGAATAAAAATGAATTTCAATAAAATACAAACCCAATATTCAAAAAAGAACCAAAATATAAATAACATAAATAATAATAATATGTTCATGTTCCAAAAAATAATGAAAATAATTTATATTAATAGGTTATAGACATCATAAAACCTGATTTCTAAAGTAGTATAAATCAAATCAAAACTATATCTAGACAAAATGATCACAAAACCCTCAAAAAATATGACTACCCCAGCTCATATATCCATCTACCATCATGAAATGTCATATTTAAAATATAAAGATCACACAAACTAATTATTACATACATTTAAAAGAAATTAATATAGGTTGTGAGTGTATGGTACCTAGTAGGAATTCACCACACCATCCTTAATAATATTTAATAAAAATAAGTGTATATGGTGGAGACATGAAATCCGTAATCGAGGAAATAAAAAATATGTTGTTCATAGATAATGTAAAAAAAATTAAACCAATCATTATTTATAAAGTTATTATAAAGCCACAACAGAAGTTAAATACCACACATCTTGCCCTTCTTGGAATCAAATATGAAGGAGAATATGATACACCAAAATACTCTATCAGGGGCTATTCATACAGAGATACAGATTGGGAGATATACAAACATAAACACATATTAATATTCACCCTTGTGTGGGATATCTATATTCTCATAGGAGAGTACATATGAATATATCTATATATTATTATTTATATAAAAATATAAAACCTATAGTGAATGAGACATTTAATACACACATGATACATCTTTTTATTTGAATATTCAATAAAAATATTATGATCTATTCCAATACCATTAAATTTAAGATTATTTGGAAATTGGGATTAAGAAACAACTAGTACATAAAATATCTACATCATCTCCTAAAATGATCTTTATAACCAGAATCATTCATAGACATGTAATACATATAATAATTATTTATACCCTAGATAAATGGTAACATAATAATGGTTGAGGTCGAATTCATTAAAAGGTAATAAAATGGACATATCAATAGTATTGTATGAATACAATGATTGTATGTGTGTGAGAAAATGGGATTATCATTTTAAAACCACACCCTTAAAATCACAGATAATATACATTTTTTAAGCTATAAAAATTGATAGTATATAAGATATGAAACATAAAAAATTTATGATCATGATCCATGGGGGTATAAATTATGAATAATACTTATGGTTTTCAAATAAACAGAATACAAGAGAAACATTTCACTAGTCATGGATCACTACCAAGATGTTCAGAGTGTTTTTGGTTCACTACCATATACATCATACCATTATTAATGTTTCACCCCCAATACCATCTTAGTTTCCATAGACCCTTACCATACTAGGTAAATTCTACATTCTTTCACTTATTATCTCATGAGATATCTTTCATTACCCAATGAATTGGATGGATATATAATTAGGGTCATACCATTCATATAATGAAAATCCAGTCATATGTTCTCCAAAATATCATTTAATAGTCGTCAAATCAAAATATCATAATCCATGGAAGTAATATTAATTTTGTAGAGAATTTTTCATATCATAACCTATGGAAAATAAAAGGGTTTCATAAAAAACTAATTCTAACAATCATAGACCATCAAGATAATCATAATGATGATATAATTTAATAATATCCATATTAATGAATAATTAACATAGAATTATGTTATCATTGATATAAATTTTTGTATAAATCTTTACAGAATTTTTCTTGATAAATATACCCTATAGATTTTGAAATAATATATTAGAAATAGAAATATATTCAAAATATTAAGGATAAATGTTTCATTGAAAATAAAAGAAAATAAATTTTTAAATGAATATTCAATGAACTATGATATATTTAAATGAGGTAATTATATTAAAACTCTTTATATTAACACAAATTATTTTCACATTTTTAGAAAAAATTAAAAGGTAATATGATTAGAAAAAGAAAATAAAAATAATTTGAATCCTTTTTTATATAAAGTAAAACATGGGTAAAATTGAATTCGAAAAACAATTTTAAAATATTATAATTTTTTTTAAAAAAAATTATGAAAATATGTCCATGGAAGAAAAATATTATTAACCAAAAATGAAATAATATGTGTTCTTCTAAAAAACATTCCCAATAATTTCATGTACCAAAGAGAGGAAATATTTTCAATTATATGAAAATATAATTAAAAAAATTGAAGAATAAAATAAAAGGGTTTAGTATATAATTATAAAATAGTTTTCTTTAATATAAATTTATGTATAAATAATCTATAATAAAATGATACTGAAACATAAATCCTTTACCACTACAACAACTATTAAATCATAATACCCATAAAATAATAACATCAAATAAAATGTTTAAATATTATGATCATAAAGAGATTGTTGACATCTATATGTAATACATTATATTTAAATATCATATAGAATAATATAGGTGCATAACATAACATATTTCCCAAAGAATACAATTTGAGATCATTATCCTTTATCTAAATGTGAATTTATTCAAAAATATTTCTACCATCACATATAATAAATAAAAATATGTTATAATATAAGACCATAATAATTTTCAATACAATTAAATTATATATTATCCATATATAATCATTCAGCACAAATTTATTACGGATTCTGGATTTTAGTCATCATTTTTTGGTGTTAAATCTTTTTTTCATGAATGTTTCAATTCAGAATATCGATAATAATAAACTAATATTGGTTCCCTAATATAAAAAATATAAACCATGATATAAATATATTATTTTTTCATTACATATATATTTATAGTCAACCATAAAATGTAGAGAAAAAAAACCGATTTACGTCATAATTATATGGTAGGTCGTACTTAAGGAGAAACACTATTTTCATTTTCCCACGAGAATAAAAAAAGATATATAAATATTGTTTTAAAATTATGTAATCATAATTTTATATAAATAACATATATATTCATAACATATTTCCATATTTCTATTCATGTAATCCATAAATTTAAAAAACCAATTGCACCACTTTATGGAGGTGGTAGTCCACATGTACACATGAGTGACATAAACATTTTCTAATAGATATGAATTTAAGAATATAGATATTATAGATTAATTCAAAGAATTTATATTTCATAAATATCATATATAGGAAGTAATAAAATCATAATAATTGTATGTGAATGATGGTGGTGGAATATAAATTGTGTCATTGCATAGAGGTGATAGTCCACACTTATGTACGAGTGATTCTTTCACTTCCCATTTAATAGAAAAGATGGTAAATAATGGTTGTTCGTTATGATAGTAATATTTAAGTATATTTAGAATACTAAATTTACATTTAACAATGTTTTACATATATTTAAGAGGTGTATAAAAAGAAATAAATTGAAAGATATCAGTTTGGAAGATTACATATTATTCGGTAGACCATCTTTCGAACCTTTAATAGGGACAGTTGGAATATTATTTTAAGAATAAAAACACCTAAAATTAATTTATAATGAATTTATTATGTTATTTCATAAAATTATTTTCAATATAGTTTCCTTGAAATGGCATAATGAAGATAAAATAGGGGTTTCCATTTATAAACGGTGATGAATACGCACATGAAATTTCATAAAAGATAAGAATATAAAATTTTATTATTCAATAATAATTATTTAAAATGGTTATTTATTCTAATTTTTGATAAGATAGTCTCAAGATATTAAAATATAATAGGCCATGGATAAGTATAATTGGAAAAATTACACATATCTCTTAGATAATCTCCCGAGTAATCCACTTTTAATATTAAATGTAGTAACCCTATTTTACTACTTATATTACTAATTATGATAAATAATTATGTTGAACATATTATAAGAATATTAATAATTATTATTATTCCATGTATGATTTTTTTTTAAATTCATTTTACTTTTTTTGTGATTTTATTTAATAACAAACATAGAAAAATCGGTGAATAATGATTTTCCTAGAAATTATTATCATATGTGTAAATAGTTTTGATAGCAAAATAAAGTATACAATTTTTTAAAATTATATTTATTGGATAATTAATAATATAAATGAACTAATTGTATTTTTATATCATTTAAATGAAATTTAAATATTTAAATACATGAAACTAGAAAACAATTTTCAGTTAAAATTACTATTTTTCAATATTCTTAAAAAGTTCAGTAATTTCAAAAAATTCATAAAAATTAAATCAATGATAATTTGGACATGAATATTTTAAAAATCGAACTTATCTTTTTCAAATAATTTATATAAATTTTGAATTAATTATTTATAATATTAGATTATAAAAATATTCTTATGGAAAAATGTATTGTTGAAGCCTAAAACGACTATACATAAACATCAGTGCTCATTTTTTAATATATTTGTTTATCTAAAAAATTATACTTATAGTAAAAAATAGTTTATTCCAATAAAAAATACTTATTTAATGGTTATTATACGTTGATATATTCGGTTATAGTTCATTTATACTTGGGGATAACGTATATCACAAGCTTTCGAAGAAATATATTTTATTTGAAGATAAATTTATCCTAAAATATAGGGTTGTTACAAAACCTCATATAATATGACACTCTCCTCATAGATCCAGAATTATTAATATACATACATATATCCATATGTGTATTCACAAAACATTTATAAATATGTAACTATTTTAATAAAATCCAATAGTAATATCATATCCTATAATCAAAATAACTAAATTCCAATATATCTAAAAACATATATAACAATGTTTATACAAGGAATAAAATAAAATAAACATATATAGAATCCTATATACATTTCATAAAATGAAAATGTAATCGAAAACAACTAATTAAATTCACTACAAGTAAAAAAATATCTTGGTATTAGTCATATACAAATTTTAATTAATAATTATTATTATATAAGGAAAAATAACCATTTAGGAACCATTAGTTTTTTAAAAATTATTTTAAAAAACTGTTAAATGAAAAAATAATTTTTATAGTTTTCCCACAAAAAAATTAAATATATACCATTGTAAATACTCCATAGATATGATATAATTTTATGGGTCACATATCGACAGATATGTTGATACAAAATACACAAGCTTATTAATTATATTATGGTAGTGATTGACTAATTTATGAATCTAAGGTCAATGGAAATTGGAGATTAACTATATAACATAGGGAAATTAAAAATTATTACCAAATTATAGGTCTTACCTCATTATCATCAAATACAATCTCACATAAACACTATGAGGAAGAGTGATGAATAAAGAATATAAATTTCAAAGCTAATATTATGTGGATTTTTTGGATTTTATTTACATTAATGAAATATTATGGTAATAATGAATAAATGGTCTCTTATCATTAGATTTACTATTAAGAGTCACAAAAACACCTTGATGATAAATAAATATGATGAAAATAAGATGTTTTACATAGATAAGAATGTAATTGGAGTTATGTATTGAGAGGAGGAAATGAATAAGTGAAATTTTTGATAAACTAAATGGTCTAACTATTATTGGATATATTTTTTATATTAAATAATCATATTATCATTTTCATTAAAAAATTTATATATCTATCGGCTTCCTGGTAATTGGATATAATATGTGTGATTCCAATTCCAAAAGAATCTAATGAAATACAGGATACCACATGTTACCTGATACAAAGCCATTACGTAATTGTTGTTACTCCATAACCAAATGAAATCCCCATTTCTCCCATATCATTGTATTATCCATTTATATACTCAAACTCTAAAAAATATAAATTTAAGAGTTACAAACTAATGGAATGAGAATCCCTTTAAAGAAATATGATCCATGAAAAAAATATGTTACTCTATAAATGAAAAAATATCCTAGCACTTAATTATTATCGAATAAAATAATTTGAGTATGAAGAGAATGTATTACTTCAACTTTGAAAATATGGGGGGTATTTTGAATGAAACTAAACTAGGGATGGAATTTCAATCAATAAGCTAAATACCTAGTATTCATATAGATCGTGTATTTCCGAATGAACCATAGAGATAAATTTCCCCCCATTCTCAACAACATGTAACTCAATATAGGGGAATTTTTTAAATGAAATTTCCACCATAGTAGAATTATAATGGCCATTTATTAAGATCAATATAAAATATTAGGCAAATTTTAGAAACTATAAACTACTTTAATATCAATTTTAGTCATCCACTCGTCTCTTAAACAATGATAACAAAAATAAATGATGACACACAAATCAATATCTCAAATAGTAATTAATGACCTATACTTGCATAGTGTTCCATAAATGGTTCCATCTAGATGGATGAATAATGTATATTTTTTTATGAAATCTATATGAGTGTAAAATTATTATCCAAGTAGAAACAAAAAAACATATATCCCTATGAAAATCACATTATATATTAATGGTCTACTCTAACTACCCATCGTTCTATGACTGAGAAGTCATTATTAATTCACCAACGTAGTTAGAGCTTGGTGAGACACTTCTCAAAATATTGAGGTACACATTAGGTCTCAAAAAAATTATTTTTATGTAAAAAATGTTTAAGGTTCATGATATAAATGAAATTTTACTTTCACAACTCATTAATTGAAAATTATTCTTGATTAGGTGAAAAATGAGATTCCACAGCTCATGTCATCAATAGTCACCCAATATGTATAAATAACTCATGGAGATCATGATAAACCCTAAATAAGTCATCCTTTATATACTCATATTGGTACAAAATTATTATAAGGAAAATTAATTCTTCAACAAGTAACAAGTATTTAATATTAACCTATTGTAAAGTGTGACATCTTGAGATGAAACCAGTAGTCTCCTCCTTCTATCTAGGATACCAAACTCACCTTCAAATATCAGAATAAATCTCAAAGATTTCAAGGTGAATAACACAATATGTTGAGTGATATTCTACCATGACCGCATCATTAATTTAATTTAAAAAACCCATATTTATATTAATATAAAATAAGGAATAAAAATAATGACTGATACATCAATGATCTCCCCAATATTGATTCTATCACCAGTGATGATACAAATAAGATAAAATATCATGGAATTGTCTTCAATAAATGAAAATTACAATGTGAGATAATTATTATATATAAATATTCCATTACAGTCATTGAATATATATGGATTAAACTCAAATAACAATGAAATCAATCTATATTCTTACTTCTCTTCCTATACATTTTTTTGATTAATGATTCATGTTAAGAGAATGTGATACCATATTCCCATTTCAATGTTCATATATATTCATAAAATAAAGATATATTATTTATCTATCCTATGTATCCTATAACACATTCAAATAAAATCAATAAAATTCATAATTATTCATTTTATATTGGGTGTATAAAAAATCACTCAAAAAAAGATAGATACTCCATATATTCAAATAATAAACCACTAAAGCTACCATATATTAATATGTAAGATAATTACATTAATTGGGATGTGTATTAATATATTCATAGGCCACCATATAATGGAATATTATCAAAACAAAACTAATCCACATGGAAAGGCCATCACAAGTGATTAAAAACCCTTCACATGACTTTTAAAATATAATGATAAGAGTTTTATTTAGACTTTTTAATAATTTATAAAATTATGTCCCATATTTTCCCTAAAAAAAATTAATTTTAGTTATTGAAGAGATCATAAGATCAACATCCATTGAAAAATTCAAAAGAATGAAATTTAAAAATTTAGAAACTCAAAAGAAACTCTAAATATTAGGGAAATTATTAGGTACCACATATGACATTATGACATCAACATGCTTAATATAAAATGGATTTTTATATTCTATATAACATGAACTAAAAATTTTTACTTCCTAGCTATAGATTAAAAATTTTAAAATATTCTCATAATTATTTTTCCCTTATAATGTCCCCATACCAACTAAAATTTTCATGTTATGATATTACTGAGTCCCCAAGTACATTAGACTATCATCAACAAAGTCTATAAGGAAGGAGCCCATAAATGGATGAAAAATAATATTTATTAAATCCATGAAAATCTTCAGTACATTAATTAACTTTAATGGAATCTCTATGTTCTCAATATAACCATATAAATTTTAATTCTAATTTTGAAATATTATATGATACCACATAGAGTTTATAATACCTAGATCACATTTCAATCTTTTGTAATGAATTATCAAATTCCCATTGATCAAATAAGTTATCAATTTGTCATCATAGAATTTTACTATAAATAGTTCCTTAATTTTACATTCATTAATTAATGAATAATTATAATCATCCATTCCTTAACATAGAAAATACTATAATATAAATATAATGATATATACTAGATTAGATAAAACACCTAAAATGTTGATCCTCAACCTAAAAATTCAACTATTTTATCATTGTATTGGTAATATGACAAGGTTAAAAATTAAATAATATCATAATTTGATGCAACTCAATCCAAAACACCCCAAAAATTTATATGTAAACCCAAAAAAATTCCATGAAATATATCAGGGAAGATTCCTACAATAGAAGGTTCCATCAGTTTCCCTTGTTCTAATTCCCTAATTATGAAATAAACCTTCTAACATGTTTTTATTCCTCTACTCAATAGATCTCATAATTTTAAACATCATTGATATACCCTTTCCATGTTAACATTATACCTATAACCCACTTCTGAGGAAAAGTAAAATAACCTTAATTATACTCAGTATAGGATATGAGCTAGGTCTACCTATCCACGCACAAAATAATATCAGATATCTTCATGTTAATTGTATAGAAAACCAATATATTAATAAATATTAATACCATAAAATTTTAATAAAGTTATTTATTATTATTTTATATTCATTTACCCATTGAAATATTAATACACCTATGATTTTGTGTTTGATCAACTATTAATCCCAACCAATAAAAACATTTCATCGGGATTAAATAATGGGAATATCTAGTTTTAAAGTGGTCATAATGGTATATATAAAAAATTATAAATAAGTATATATATTACTATATATTTATTACATTTCATGTATTGATAATAATATAAATCTCTAATGAATTCCCAAAATCAAGATACCAATAACTACAAGGAAATTTCTCCATCCCTAAGAACTAGTAACAATCATTATGGTGGTTAGTATATTGTTGGGGAAAATTTATCCAAAATTAATTTACACATAAATCAAGTATAAATTCAATCAAAAATGAAATATGAATCTAATATATTTTCAATGTAACTTAAAATACATTATACAAGAAAACATGTCATATTGGGGTTAAATAAATATAATCATCGCAAAGTGCTTGAAATTAATGCATACATTGAATAAAATAATGGAACCTAAAAAAATATCATATATACAATAATTAAAGAAAAATATTAATATAACATATGATAGTTAAAATAACATTGATGTCGGCGATATTCTATGAAATTCCGCTAAACTCCATGATGTTAAATCTAATTTTGATTCCGAACAGATAACGGTCCAATTACATGTATGAACAATTAATTGATATATATTTTTCAACCACCTTCATACATATAAGTAGCTAAAAATAAAAATGATATAGTTTTCATTTCCATCAATGCTTTCATCTAGGTTGTCAATATAAATACATAGTAGGGAGCCACCAATGGAGTGTTTATTCAAATATTGAAATAACATGTGTATGGATGAACATGTATTCACATTTATATTATTATATAATAATAAAACCAATTCACTAGTAGTTCTTAGTGAAATTGTAATAGTAAACAACCAATAACATGCCACCCTATATAATGGTCTAGTTAAAGAGGCTTGATATGAATTTATATTTTCTAGGAAAAAACATTATAAATCATATGATATCAAAAAATTTATTCCACATCATCCAAACATATATTTATCTGTGATCATAATCCATATAGGGTATATTTTCACTATAAGTGACATATCCATAGAGAATGTATGAGAAAACCCAAAATCTATAGGTGGTAGTGTAGCAATATGAATAAAAAATGATCATCCTCCCAAAGTAGCCACTCTCTTTGTTGGATGAAACCCCTAATATTCATAAACAATATCCTCACCATAGAGACCTTATCTTCTGATATAAATGAATGTATATATATATATATATACAGTTATCCATAATAATATACATATATTAAATACAAACTCTTTTCAAGAAATATTTTTTCATAGGTTGAAGCATATCATATAAATATACATATATATTCCTATTTGTTCTTAGCACATATATCTTGATTCTAGCCTATAAAATAATTCTCAACACCTACATATGAAATACAAAAGAAAACAATTCTATTCACATTCAATGTCAACATGAAATATCTAAAAAGTAAATCAAATTAATAGTATATGATAATGGCATAACAAATGGTTTCTATGTCTGAATAGTAGACATTTTGATGGTCATAAAAATGATGTGCTCTTTATATTAATAATTAAAAAGCTATATATCAACTCGTTATTCATTTCTGATATCAAAGTATTAATTACACTATATTTCATTATAACATACATTATGCATTCCAAAAATATTATATATTCTATAAATAAATATCATGAAACAGAGGATAAAAATACAATGCCCCTACACCACACTAGCATTAACGAAAATACTATGGTGTGTTAAAATGGAAAATATTTTAAGTTATTATATATTTAAATAAAACTATTTTGTATTCAAGCATACATGTATCATTCAAAATAAATTATAAGGTTTGATAGAATCATATGTTTACACAATCAATAATGATTATAAAGAGGTATGTGTCTACCTAAAAGAAACCCTTTCAAACCTGTTATTGGAAAACCAAATTAGAAAATATATGAATCCCACTATTAGTGGTGCTGAAAATATACTAAATAAAAGAATAAATTTTGAACAACGGTAGAGTTTTTAATATAACATTTACCAAAATTTGTTTTTTATTTGGTCCTCATCCCCCCCCCCCCGACACTTTGTGTCTATGTATGTTTTTTTAGGCAGACCTGCTTTCCAAAGATTGATGTTCAATGGGAGATACTGGTAGCACTCTGGATTGAATATTTTTCTGGAGGATGGGATGTTTTCCCATCACATAGTGGTTATTTTTTGTAATAGTCTTGTTGATCCATTATGAATTTCTGAAATCCTTCCATGGGACAATGCTATTCACATTGGTCATAATAGTGTGGAATAATTACAACAAATTTATGTAAAATTTTATATATCTTAGATGATATAAAACATTACATGTAATGGTTAACAATAAAATGGTTTTAACAAAAAATGTTGTGAAGTTATAAATATATCAACATCGATTTTTTTAGTTGTGACTATGGAATTATTATTATTCCCATGATAGAGGCTCCCTATGTATCTCTATGAAGGGAACCATACCCAAAAAGATTATTTCTACTTAATGGGATACAAATTTCCTCTTAAGCTCATGTGATAGGGATTGTTTTTTAAGGTCATACATCCATGACAAATAATATTCATTTTATGTCAATTCATTAATGGCCAACAATGTATAGTAATTTTTTTTGATGGTCGGAGTGGAATCTCCAGAGGGGTGGTGAATTGAGTTCCTACATAATATTTCTGTAAAAAAAATTATAATGATTCCCCAATTTTGAAACAGCCCATTTAATTTATGCAGTAGAGATATAAATGTTCAGTTGGTCAACAAGTTTCTCAATGGGAGATTATCACTTAAGGGAATTTGTGTAAAACACATTTTCCAATTTTGAAACTTGTTTACGGAATTAAACACCTACACACACTAACCAAAAGTAACTGCCAAAGTAAGTATAAAAATAGTTTTCTGTTTTATAATTAATGAGCAGTGGAATATAGAAAAATTTAGTATGGCAAAATAAAGTACACAATAAAGTTAAACAAGAGGTTCAGCCTCAAGCCGAGAGTTAATCCTCTCCACTTCATTATCACCTTCCACAAGCCATTTTATATTAACAATAAAAATGATACATAGACTATATCAGGCTTTACAAAATTTTTCACAAATTGTCCAAGGTTTACACCCTCTACCTCATTTCTTTGAGGAAAAAACAAACAATTAAGACCACACATGTTCTCTTCCATAGTTATACGTGGGAAAGCAATATATAAGAGAAGTTTGATGTAAGGATATTAAGTATACTAAAGTTCAAGCATAAGAGACAATGTGTGTAATAGACACACACACACACACTTCTCAAAAATATAAAATAAAGGAACACAATAGAGATATGATTATAATGATGTGTTTAGAAAGCTATATGTTTTTCCAGTTCAGCTCTTGAATCCATAGAGTGAATAATTTGTTATTCTAGTCTCTCTCTAGATTTTTTCCACAAAAACAAAGTGTCGCAACTCTAGGATCATGATTTTAGGAACTGAGTGTAATGAATCTTCTATTGTTTGAGAGTTGATGAAGTAAAGAAGGCAACCTTAAAATTTATCTTCCTAAATGATATTCTATAGTTTTTTGGGTACATAGTGTAAGCATTGAATGGTTCCTTTTTTGATCTAGAAATTAAGCTCCTTCACTTGCACAGACACACGCTTCTCACGCCACTTCGTTTTTCATTTGGACACACTTCATATGTATTTTCTTTCATGGTCTTCATTATTATATTTGAGGTCGGAAAATTGGAAATAGTAAATAATGTGCATTCATCCTCATACCATGTACTATCTTCATCTACGATCTCATTTTATTTCAGTAATCAGCATAAATTAATGTCAGAAGCATTAATGTAACAAAAAATGACCGTTAGAATAATCTTAAGAATTTGAAAAAGTATAGAGTAGAAGAGTATGGTACACTGGTGTTGGTAGCCTTCACAATGGTAGGTTTCAATTGTAGGTGTGCATTGGTAGCCTTCATCGGTGACCTTCTCAATGGTAACCTTCCATAGGTACCCTTCATCAGTGACATTATCAATGGTAACCTACAATCGGCAATCTTCATCGGTGACCTTTTCCTTGGTGATGATTTCATTGGTGACCTTTGCATCAGTGACCTTTGCATCAATGACCTTTTCATCAGTGCCCTTTTCATCAGAGAGCTTTGCATCAGTGACTATTGTATTTAGAGAAATTATGCAATGTGAGCTTAAAAAAGAGATTAATGAGATTAAAAGAAAATATTTATTAATTGGATATAAATATGATTTCTACATAAATGATTATCCTATAAGAGAATCATAATTATCACATTAATGAAACATAATTTTGGATATTCAAAACCAGATTTGGGATTATCAAAACATGATTTGGTATTATCAAAACATCTGAGTTCAATACTCTCCCCCTTTTTGATAATCACAATTTAGGTCAGTATTTTTGAACCAGGGTTATGAACATTTGATAAATACATTTAGAGATCTATATAAGTAAAAAGTGTACCATATTTATTAAAGATAGTATATATATAAGAAAAGAGTTCAATCAACTTAAAAACTTCTCCCCCTTTAAGGTAAGGCAACAAAATACATATACTTACTGAGAATTGTATCTCCCCATTTTTTATTAACAAAAATAAATAAATATAAAAAGAAAAATAAGAGGTTTTTTCATTAATGAATCAATAGTACGATAGGAAAAAATGTTACAAAGATCCCTATCAACTAAGACATCACACATTCAATTCAAATCTGATATGAACAAGGGAACCTTGGCATTGGAAGTTAAGGAGGCAGGTTCTGAAGATGGATGTATAGGACTAGGTAAGGCCATCAGTAGGGTTAGAGGAGCTGCAATAGTGGTATCAGTAGACCTATAGTGAGTGGATCTTGGAGGAATCATAATGGTCAAACATCTGATGGCATATTCAGATGTAATCATTGTTGTAGCACTGGTATATCTGGATGCAGCCGAGGTAGAATGAAAGGATGGAATAATAATGGTGGGAGTTCATTCAACATGTAAGAAGGGTAGAAGAAGATTTATGAAATCCATAATAAGACTTCCTCCTCTCACCACAGCTGAAATAAAATCATCCCTATTCAACATGAATTTCTCAAAGGCATGAGTCAACTCTCTAAGTCATCTAACCTGATCCTTGAATGCTTGAGTGACAGGTGGAATCCTCAAGTTCTCCAACAACAAATGAAATTGACCATCCATCTGATGCTTAGTATAAAACATTTTTTTAGTATAAATAAACCCGATCTTTGATATATTTATGATCCTTTGATACTTCTATTAAATAATTTCCCACAAGGTTATGATTTTTATAGGTGGTAGAAATGACATGAGTCATAGACTGAGGGTCTGAGGTACTGGCACCAGAGAACCTCTACACATATTCTCTGACAACTGGTTTGATTGCTTCTTGATAAAGGGAGGAGAAGCTCAAGATGATGTAGATGCACATAGAGGTTCCAAAGTAAATGCTACTGTCTCCTTAAAGGATTTGGTCAGCCAACAGATCATCCTCTTCACATCATCATCTTTTCCACTCAAATGTGTCCCCATGGGCTTCTTAAAGTACTCAAACATAGTGAAAATTTGTTGAACCACACTTTTAACATATCGAAGATATTTTTACACCTAAGCCCTTGAAGCCATATTGAATTCTAAACTGGTAATAGACTCCATCTCATATTCCATAGAATCTTCCAATGATCTGACCTGATTCAGACATTCCTTGACTTCAGGTAGAACATATGAGTGAGAGGCAGAAAATAACCTTTCCACAACAGATGTTACATCTTCTTGATTGTGAGTCATATATCTCTCTATCCCAACAAATCTCTCTTCAAATTGGATCTTCAAATTTTACTTTATTGATTCCAAATCATCCTTCTCCACATAATCTCGAGGAAAAATAACCACCAGTTGCACAATAGTAGTCTCTATAACTAAAGGGAATGAAAGACTTCTGATAAACCGGTCATCATTAGAATCTCTATACTCTAAATCCAAAAACACAAATCCAGGGTCATCGGACCAGTCTTCTATTCCATGAGTTACAACAACTGATCCTGTGGAAATAGGCTCCTCCCCCTCACTTGGAGCATTCTCCTGATCAACTACATCAATAGTAGGGTCCACATCAACATCCTCTACAGAATCTTCATCAACTTCAAAAGAAATTATAGATTCAAATAAATCAGCAACTTCTTCATCTAAACTTTCGACCATTTTTGTATGTCCTATCCTAAGAATGAGACTGAGACATTCTTCCTCACTTTCACCAGCAACTATCTCAAAGTCATTTTACTATATTCAGAGTCCTCATCTTTATTCGAGGTCTTTTTGTTGTCTTTTAAGAAATTTTCTACCCCTTATTCTTGACAAGTCTCTTCATCATCATTTCCCCTTAAGACTGTCTCGCTTCTAGGAAATCTCTTTGGTGGAATGGGATCACTAAATGATATAGTATAAGCATGAGTATTTGAGGGAAGGTCAAAATCACACCAGTCATCTATTAGAGAATCATCTCTTTCTGGTACAGTAGCAGTCTCATGTTCTTCATCTAAATATACATTCTCCACTTCATCTAGCTTTATAATAGGATCTCTCATATCCTTATCCATATTAGGATGAGTAATAAGGTTGAATTCATAACATATATTATCCTCATCATGCACCCATCTTTTTTTCCAGGGGTTCCAATTTATCTTCATCATCTTGCAAATCACCATTGCAATGCAGAAATTATCCCTTACTACAACTGTTTTCTCCTTATTTCTAGAAACGACTTTCACCTTCAACATCATGGATTTAAATCTAGCATGAAACAAGGCATTGGAATTAAATTTGGGATTTTTCAGATCTTGTAATTGAATCATCAGCAGCCTACAAATGTTTATATTCTATCCATACATCAATAAATAAAAAAGAAATATGTCTTGATACATCATGGTAGAAAACTCCCTTCTTATGGGACTCATGCCATTATCGAAAAACATAAATAAAATATTTTATTACCCTTACATTTCATTAGAAATGGCATTCCTAGTGGTCCCAATCCCAGCCAATTCGACTAAGGAATCTTCATAACAAAAAAAACTCATTGGTGGGAGGCACCACTCCTGACTACTAAACATAAATCCCTTAATGTGGTACTCTCAGACACTCATCCCATTCAATAGGGGAAAAACTCATATTCACTCCATTTACCCTTAAAGTAATTATTTTCTCATCCTTAGTCTATTTGAACATCCAAAATTCATATAAATTCCTCACTAACTTGGGGTAATAGGGTCCATTGTTTGTTGCAATGCATTTGACCCAACCTTGGACATCAAGTGCCTTCATCACAAAAGATCTGCTCGTCAACAACCATTCAGAACATAACTCGTATTCAACCATAATGTTCCTCTTTGATAAATGAGGGTTTATCATCTTTGCCACTGCCTGACATCCACTACATGACTCATCTCGATGTCGCTTTGAATTTGGTGCATCATCTTCATCACTAACCAATGGTCGCATCAATCTTTCCATTTCAATCTAGAGATGTTCGAGTGTTTCGAAAAAGGTGGGGTTCTAATGTTAGAGAGCATGTGGTTTCGAAGAGTTGGGGATTGTAATGTGCTTTGTTCTTTAATTTTATCACGGAGGGGTCAAAAAAACAAATCAAATAAAAAAATAAGTAATACAGAAAACTTTTCAGATTCTGGACGAGAAAAGACTATTTCCTGTAAAAAGGTCAACTATCAGTAATGTGAAAATTGTGAGATCCAACGGTGAGGTTTATTGGTGAGGTCCAATGGTGACGTCTATAACGATGAGGTACAATCGTGAGGTATCTAATGGGGAGGTCCAACAGTGAGGTTTATAATGGTGAGGTCTAACAGTGAGGTCTCTTAGTGAATTCCAACAGTGATGTTTTAACGATGAGTTCCAATGGGGAGGTTTATAATGGTGAGATCCAGCGGTGAGGTTTTGACTGTGAGGTCCTATGTTGAGGTTTCTAACGGCGAGGTCCAATGGTGAGGTTTCAAATTGTGAGGTCCAACTGTGAGGTTTCTAACGGTGTGGTCTAACTGTGTGTTTTCTATTGGTTAGGTCCAATGGTGAGGTTTTTAATGGTTTGGTCCAATGGTGATGTTTTTAACGGTAAGTTCCAACCATAAAGGTATACCATACCTTACTCATGTTTGATGTAATTTAAACTATCATAATTTAAAGGAATTATGAATATATTTTCCAATTGATTTCCAGTGCCAATGATTTCAAAAGTGATATCACCTCTTTGATAATGATCTCTCAATAAGTGATGTCTTACATCAATGCGCTTTGTCCAAGCATGATGTACTGGATTTTTGGAAATGTTAATATCACTGTATTGTCGCACATCATAGATACATGTTTGAATTGATATCCATAGAATAGTAATGTGTGTTTTATACATTGAATTTGATCACAACAAATTCCAGAAACTGTATATTTAACTTTGGTAGTAGATAATGTAGTAGAATTTTTTTATTACAACACCATGATACATGTGACTTTCCCAAAATGTGACATGTTTCATAGGTGATCTTTCTATGTAACTTGCTAATAGAAAAATTTTCATCAGAATAACTTATTAAATAAAATGTTGGCCTTATTGGATAAAATAGTCCTAAGTTTGTAGTAAACATGATTTGTTTAAATATCCTTTCAAAATTAGTTAAATGAGACTCTTTGGGATTGGCTTGAAAGCGAGAACACATGTATACACTGAATATAATATCTGGTCTTCTAGTAGTAAGATAGAGAAGATTCCTAATCAAACCTCTATAATTGGTTTGATCTACTTGTTTACCAGTTTCACGAGCATCCAACTTATAGGTGGTACTCATAGGTGTGTCACTACCTTTATTACTGTCAAAATAAAAATGTTTCAAAAGATATTTAGTATATTTAATCCGATTTAAAATAATACCATTTTAATTTTGAAAATTTTGAAATCCAATGAAAACTTTATGTTCCCCCATTAAACTCATCTCAAATTCGTCTGGCATCATTTTTAAGAAATCAATACATAATTTTTTTAAAGGATCCAAAAATAATGCTATCTACATAAATATATACTATTAAAACATCTTTGGAAATACATTTAATAAAAAGTGTAGGATCCTATATTCTTGTAATAAAACCTTTTAAAAGAAGAAAATATCAAAGCCTATCATACCAAGCTCTTAGAGCATGTTTTATACCATATTAATATTTAGATAGTTTAAAGACATGATTTGAAAAATGGAGATTTGTAAAACATGGTGGTTGTTCAAAAAATAAATCCTCATCTATGAACCCATTTAAAAATTCAATTTTGACATCTATTTGATAATGTTGGAAATTCAGATGAGCTTCATAAGGAAGTAGTATCATAATGGCTTCTAGTTTAGCTACAATTACAATGGTTTGTTTAATGTCGCTTCCTTCTTCTTGACTATATACTTGACAAACATGTCTATACTTGTTTCGAATTATGTTTCTAGATTAATCAAATTTATTTCTAAACACCAATTTAGTGTCAATGGTCACAGTGTACTTAGGTTATTCTAATAATTCTCAAACCATGTTTCTTGAGAGTTCTACTACCTCTAGAATGATTTTAACTAGACTCCTCATGTTTTTCTATTATTTCAGATTCACTATTCTATGATTCTGGAAATTTTCTATAATTGGTAGTTTTGACTAAGGTTTCACAGTCTTTATCATTATGATCTAGAATAGGAAAATCTTACATAGGGTTTTCGATGATTTTTTGGGTTCATGTGGACCAATATCATCAAATTTGACATGATATAATTCTTCCACACATTTTCTTCTCTTATTTAATACTCTATAAGATTTACTAGAGATTCTGTAAACTTAGAAAATTTCGTCATCTATTTTGGAAGTAAACATGTCAATATTGTCCTTAGTGTTATGGATGAAGACTTTGCAACCAAATACTAAAAAGTAATTGACCTTAGGTTTCATATTATTCCAGATCTCATAAGAATTCTTCTTAAAAAATGGTCTAATTCGGACTCTATTGATAATGTAATATGTTTCATTAACAGCTTCAGCCCAAAAATAGATATATAGATTTTACTCATTTTTCATAGTATGTGAAATTTCATGATGTGTCCTATTTATTCATTATATATCTCCATTTTTTGAGGTTTTATAAGAGCATTGAAATTGTGTGTGTAGCCATTATGTGAGGAAAAGAGGTTCAAATTCTTGATTTTCAAATTCATGGCCAGGATCACTTATCAAGGTCTTAATTCTATGTCCAATGATATTTTTTATAGACATGGAATATTTAATGATGTAAAATCATGAATCTCTTTTTTTAGCAAGAAAGTATACCCGTGTATATCTAGAAAATCCATCTAAATGAACATAAAAAAAGTGCTTCACATTTAGACTTGAATCTCTATATGGTCAAAAAAATATCCTTGTGAACCATCTCAAGTGGTTGAGAAGTATAATATTCTTTATTTTTTTTGATATAATCTTTGTGTTATTTTCCCTTTTGAAAAGGATTACAAACCTTGTTATGTGGGAATTCCAATTTAGTTAAGTCTCTAACTATGCCTTTCCTAGTATGTTTACTAACTGATTTCACACTGCAGTATCCTAATAATCAGATCCATAGCCACGATTCCTTATGTAAATCTTTTAGAGAAGTAATATTTTTCTTTGCTAATGAATTTAAATCAAAAATATTTACATTTTCATTTCAATGTGTAGTAAATATTAAATCATTTTTAGAATTAAAAACATTTAATGCAGCATTTTAAAATTTAACATTGAAATCGTCATCACAAAACTAAGAGATACTTATTAAATTGTATTTTAACCCATCATCAAAATGAAATTGTAAAATTAATATAGTGTTAGGGTTACCAATTTGGCCTAATCCAATGATCTTACCTTTATAATTATCACTGAATGTGACATGTAAAGCATCAACATTAATTAAGATCTTGAAGTATGAATTGTCTCGTTTCATAGTTTAGGGACATACACTTTCTAAGTACCATATAGTCTTATAGGAGCACTTCAGAAAATTTTCCTACAAAACAGATTAAGTGGTGGGTAACTTTTGTACCATGATTTTCTTGGGTCCAAAGAGGATAACAACTAAAAATTTTGGAACCCATGCCTTTCTCACAGGTTTCCTATAATCAAAAAATATTTTTTTAGACATTATCACATTGTTAGGTCCGTTTGAGAATTTTTTTTCAAAAGATGGTCTAGAAATTGAACTAGTAGTGAAGTGTCCGGATATTGGAACAAATTTATTTTTATAAATCCTTTTCTTTCCTGGTAGATATCCTAGTCCAATTGAATATTTTGAAGTAATTTTTTTCGTAGAAACTGAGTCAAGGTATCAATACCTACAGTAAGCTTCTTTATGGAATATTTTTAATTTCTCAATTTATAATTTAAGTTCAGTATTTTCATTTAATATTAAGCACATTTTTTCAATATCCAGATCCGACTTATAATTAGCATTTAATTATTGTTCTCTTTTCAATAATTTTTTTTATCCTTGAGTTCATTAAAGGTATCCTCAAGCATTCCATAGAATTCAAATAGTTCTGCCATAGCAATATTCTCATCATTAATTGATTCAAATTAATTCCACATATAGTATGCATTATGTATAGGGGAATTGGGTGTTACATCAGATGTTGCTATCATGAAACAAAGCTTTGCATGTTTCTTCTTCTCAATATCGTAATTATGAGATCCACTTGAGCTGTCATCTGATGCACTCCATGTATCTTTTATAGAATTTTTATATCCCTTTCCCTTGTCTTCATGTTTCTTCAAATATTACATCCTGGGGAAATAATCCGTCATGTTACCATTTTGTTTACACTCATTGCAGAGTATCTCACTTGAGTTGTTAGTCCATTTTTGTTCCTTTTTCCAAATTCCATTATTATCATAACTTTCGTTGTAGTTTCATTTTCAAATAAACCTCTTATTGCCGTAGAAATTCATGTTCCTTTAAGAAAGATGATCCATCTCATCATCACTACTAGAATCTGAGTCTTCACTAGTGGAATTTTCTACAAGACCTTGTCCGTTTTATTTGTCCATGATCTTTGAGGTAGTAGTCTTGAACACTACAGATTATATTGTTGGTTTTTCATCAACTTATTGATTTACCTTGAGCTCTTATTCATACAACATAAGATTTCTAATTAATTCCTTTACTCGTAGCATGCCTTTTTCAGAAGATTATCGGATAGAAACACAAGTTCCTCTTGAACTGTCAGGTAGGCATCGAAGAAATATCATAATCTGATCCTTGTTGTCCACTAGTCTCCCAAGAAGACTCACGGTATTCACAATTTCATTTAACATAAGATACATTTCATAGATTGGTTCATCATGCTTAATTTTTAAATTATCATATTTTATAGTATAGTTATTTAATATAATATAATTAACATTAGTTATTCTCTCATGTGAAACAGATAAAGAATCCAAAAATTTAGATTCATTTTTACAAGAAGATATTCTATTAAATTTTTCATCCCCTGGGGAATAGTACAATTCATTGATTGATTTATATTTTTTGTTATATGTGGCTTTAGTCTAGTGAGACCATGTTTCCCTATAAATAGCATGAAATAGATGTTGTTCTTCAATTGTGTCCTTGATTTTAGGACCCATGCTCCTCAGAAAAATTTTAATTTTTAATTTCACCTAAGCATATTAATTACTATTAAAGAAAAGTGGATTGTTAATAACATCACCCTAAACTCCATTATCCATTGATAATTAGAATTTTATGGAACTAAAATTTATATATGATAGAAATTTTTTGATCTTTAAGATACAACTTAAACCAAATTTGAAATCAATTTTACAACTTGCATAATAGTTCAGATAATAGCAATAAAAAGAAACATTTGATACCAAATGTTGAACGTAGTGGAATCTCCAGAGGGGTGGGGTGAATTTAGTTCGTAATTAAAATTTATGTTACAAATATTTTTATAAAGATCCCCCAATTTTAAAATATCCCAGTTAATTTAAGTCGTAGAGATAAAAATGATTAGTTTGTTAAAAAATTTCTGAAAGGATTATTAGTCTTCAGTGGAATTAGTGTAAAACATGTTTTCAACTTTTGAAACAAGTTTACGGAATTAAACACATAGACACACTAACCAGAACTAACTATCAATGTAAGTATAAAAATAGTTTATAATATTTAATGTAATGAGTAGTGGAATATAGAAAAGCAGAGTATAAAAAAATAATGTACACATAAAAGTTAAACAAAAGGTTCAGTCTCAATTTGAGACTTAATCCAATACACATTGTGATCACATTCTACCATTAGTTTAAATTAATAATAAACATGATAGACAACATGTATAGGGTTTACAGGATATTTCACAAACTGTCCAAGGATTACACCCTCTACCATAGTTCTTCGAGGGAAAAACAAAAAATACAGACCACAGAAGATATCTTACACATATATATATATTGGAAAACAAGATGTAAGAGATCTTTGGTGGGAGGATAATCAGTATACTCTAATTCAAGCACATGAGAATATGTGTGTAGAAGATAGAAAAACACAATTATCAGAAATGTAAAATAAAGAAACAAAATAATGCTATGATTATAAAGTTGAATTTATAAATCCCTTTGTGATTCCAGCTCATATCATGACTCCTTAGAGTGATGAATTTATTTTTCGAGTCTTTCACTAGAAGTTATCCTCAAAAATTGAGTACCATAACTCCCGATTCATTCTTTTAAGAACTTATTGTTCTACTTATTTTGTTGTTTGAGAGTTGATGAATCAAATAAGGTACCATTGAAGTTGTTCTCCCAAAATTATCATGTTGAGGTTCTTGGGTTGATAGTGTAAGCATTGAATGGTTCCTTTTTGATCTAGAATGTATGCTCCTTGATATGCATATAAATGTTCTTCTCATGCCACTTATCTTTTCATCTTGACACACCTCATATGTTATTCCTTTCCCAGTCTTCTCCTTTATATTTGAGGTCTAACAATAGAAATATGTAAATCGCGTGCAGTCCTCCTCACACCTCATTCTATCCCTAGTTATGGTCTCATGAAATGTCTACAATTAGTATTAATAATATTCAGAAGCATTAATGTTTCCAAAAATGATGGTAACAATAATCTTAAGAATTTGACCAAGTATGGAGTAGAAAAGTTTGGTAGACTAGAAACAATATCCTTTACAATGGTTGGATTTAATAGTAAGTGTGCATCGGTTACGTTAATCGATTACCAACTAAATCGTAACCTCTCCTCAGTAACCTTGATAAAGGAACTTCTCAATGGAAACCTTCCATTAGTAACCTTCATCAGTGTCCTTGGAATCAGTGAACTTTTCATCAGTGACCTTTACATCGGTGACCATTGCATCAGTGAACATTTCATTGGAGACCTTTGCATCGCTGACCTTTGCATCACTACCAATTGTATCGGTGACCTTTGCATCAGTGACCATTGGATTAGTGACATTTTAATTTGTGACCATTGCATTGGTGACCATTTCACTTAAATAAATTATTCACTATGAGCATAAAAAAGATAGTAGTGAGATTAAATTTACATAGTCATTACTTTGATATAAACATGATTTTCCCATAAATGATTATCCTGTAAGAGAAACATATTTATCACATAAATGAAACATGATTTGGTATTACAAAACCATGATTTGGGATTATCAAAATTGGAGAGTCCAACAATGTTCACACAACTGAGACCATTTCCTAAAATTTAAATTTCATTAATGATGGACTATATGATATGGAGTTTTCCTTCTTGAACTATGAATAATATATATATAATTGCAAGAAATAGTTTATGGGGTGTTCATGAATGAGTGGCACATTCTTGGTAATCTTGTTCAATGGTAATTCAACCCGATATGGTATATTTGGGGATTACACATTTGAGTACATCCATGATAGTTTTGACTCACTAATGGAGAAAATGGATGAGAACTTTAAGGAGAATATGGTTGAGGTGTATACCTGGTAGGATGAAAAAATATATACATCCACCTAATGTAAATTTTGTACTATGTGATAATGGAATTATCATCTCATGGTTGATATGAGTCAATGAATATGGTATTGAGACATACATCGGGTCATATGACCATAATATTTATCTTTTTCTCATAAGGAAGCTAACATGGTACTTTTTTGCAAGCTGAATTATGGAAATATATGGATACTTTTTTGGGTTAACAATAATAAGAATCAATTTCAGTAGGATTATTCTCCAATAACATGAAAATAAGCATTATTATACTCAGGTAAATATATAATTGATTTCCTCCCATAGTTCATATTTGATAGGGAGAGATACTAAGAATAGTATGTTTAAATAATTCTAATTCAAATTAACAAATGAATAAAAGATATATTGGGAAACTTGTGGCATGCATAGAAGCTAGTTAAAATTTTTATCATTTTATTAGAGGAATTCGTAATATAATTGGATTTCTCGGTGTATTGAATCTGGTGAAAAAGGCCAATAAGGTCACTCTTTTTAATTCAACTCTAATAGATGGCCGAGGGAATGTTTTGGGTGTGATGGATGTTAAAGAATTCGTTATAGGGATCCATTGTGAAGTAACAATACATTGGTCAAATCATTTAACGTGATGTACCATTGAAAATTGTCTAAAATATAATTTAACATGATATAAAAGTTCAATTAGAGTTTGTTGGGTTCACAAAATTAATAGTTTTTAAAATATGATTGTTTCAAATCTGTTACAAAAAAGTCCTTACATAAATTAATTATATGGGAAAATTTCATAAAAGATTAAACATTGGACTTAATAGGTGACGGGTGGAGCCCGCTATAGCTCCTCGATGCATCGGTAGGTCTAATGAGACAAACTAGTGTCTTGGCATGAGGCCTTGACAACATTTTATTTGTAGTCTTGGCACGAGGCCTTGTCTACGTGGTTATGATAGTCTGGCATTATGCATTCCATCATTATGAAAGTGGTTATTGATATTTCATGTGATTATTCGATCAGTATAATATCCATGTGAATAAGTAAATGGAATTATGTCAATTTATTTTTTCCATATTATGCTGAAGTTCATGTTTAAAAGGCTTTTGTTTTAGTTATATATTTCCTTAAATGTTTATGTTTATTTATTAAAGCTTCTGCAATATTTTTATCCTTACTGAGCATCTGAGGTCACCCCTTTCAGTGTTTTAATTTTTACAAGATGTGATGAAGTGTATTATGAATGACCTGCATGGATATTATGAAGGGATACGAAGACAAGATGTTGTGGTAGTTTTGTTTTACTTTATGATGTAATGTAAGACTTATGAATGTATCTAGTGTTTCCAAGGCTACTGAAGTAATCATTCATTCGAGAATTGATCTTTTGTGATCATACCAATGTTACGCAATAATGCACCGAATCTAGGTAACTGGGATCGGGGCATTACAATTTTCACAATTAAAAATATTAATGATGCATGATATCAAAACATGCATCAATGATGAGTGGTAAATTTAGAAACACTTACAAATTTTCAAACAACTGATTTTATATCATTTTTTCAAAAAATTACTAAATTTGGATTAGTGTATTCAATTAATTGAAAATAAAAAAGTATAGAAATATGAAGGGATGGTAAATAAATTGAACCTCTTAAAAAAGTAGACATGGTGCATAAAATTTAACATTTCTCAAAGAATCATAATCAGGACCATACCCATACATTTTATATTGATTTCTTCAATTGTTCTTTAACATCTTATAAAAAATCCTAAATATCATAATTACATATTTATATTGCTAATTATTTACTAATACCATTAATATTCATCATTTATAATCATTCTTTATGTTTATATGAATTAGTTAATTTAAATGCTAAATATTGGGTGTTAGTATTCATGCTTATAATGTACTTGTTTCGTTTTAACAATATTTATCACCATTATTAACCCAAAATTCATCATTACGAGGTAATAAAATGTACTAAAATTGATGTATTCAAATTTTCATAAATAATTTCTAATTTAATTTCATATTTATTGTTTGTTATTATTTATTAAAATGAAACCATATATTAGTTATATCGGTAATATATAAAAACAAAAAGTTTA
This sequence comes from Viscum album, assembly GCA_963277665.1. NCBI lineage: Eukaryota > Viridiplantae > Streptophyta > Magnoliopsida > Santalales > Viscaceae > Viscum > Viscum album. Next base: position 1,885,756,961 of record OY728136.1, read on the forward strand.
TACAAATATTTATGATCTAGAAGAATCCTTATTCACTAAATAATATCCAATCTTAATTTTATACATCCATACATGAAATAAATATATAACTTTTTTCATGTAGGTGGTTAACCTATAAAACAATAAAATACTGTAATTTATATATGTTTAATATTATGTAATAGATTCTATTCTTATAAAATAATTGTAGAAAAAATATAATAGTATTTTAATATATTATTATTTTTATATATCATAATTTAAAATCATTAAAAAATATTGTAAATGATAAATGGGTTTTCAATTATAAATAAATCATTTTTCTAATTGGTAATTTCATTTTATGTGCTTAGTTATCTAATAATAATTTGTTTTTAATAATAATAAAAATATGACTAATTTAAATTTCATTAAAATTATTAATTAAAATCATATTTATTCACTAAACCAAATTCTAGAACCATTCTTGAATATTGGTGATGAAAAAGAAACATGTCGTCCAGAGAGACAGTTTTTCGCACATACCCATGAGGTATATTTTCATTTTTTATAAAAATGGAGTGGAATATATAATCATTAAACCATACATATAAAATCATCTCAATAAATTTGTTATATTTATTAAATTATATATATATGGTTAGAATTGGTATGAAGCATAGAATTTTAAATGTTCTATTAGGTCATGGGATATGAAGTAATGATTTCAGAAGCATGGGTATTACGAAAAATTATTTGGGAATCATTGTATTGATATAGAATGCAAATATCTCATAAATAGTTTATCATTTAGATATTAAAGGATTTCTTGTGAGGAAATAAATAAATTATTAATTTAATATGAGATGAATTTTCACAGAATATGTAAAAGAATCAAAAGGAGGAGGGGTACCCTTACAATTATAAGTAGATTCTTAAAATTGGGAGGACTCTTTAGAAACATTGCAACTTCATATGAGGTATTAAGAGAAGAACGTAGAAGTTAAATTATTGTAAATACCTCTTGGTAGAGGTATATGATATAATAGGTGGGGGAGAACTCATTTTATTGAAAAATATGATGGTATTTTTCATAAAGATTAATGTCTTATAAGGGGTAATACTTCTATCACATATCAGTTAGGTGGGTTTTTTAAAATAGGTGAAATATGTGGGGAATTTCTAGTGAGACATTTAGGTATAATGTTTCATCCTGAAAATGGTATTCTACAGGGTCTATACATCAAATTCATTTTTCAAACTTCAATCTGTATTAGATTACACATTATTTCCCTAAATGAAATTTATTAAATATTAATCCCGAATATTATTTTATCACTAAAAATATAAGATTTAAATATTACCAAATATTAAAAGTATGAATAAATTTTTTTTATTCTTTTATTTTATTTCATTTTCTATATATTAAACATTTAACTATCATATTAAAATATATAATTTGTTGGAAAACTATTTTTTAATAAATTTTTCATTTTAATTTTTTGGTGTTAAATATTTATTTAAAACTAATTATAATTTAAAATAGTGTTAATTTGTATGTCAAAATATTAAATTAGAGTCTTTATTATAAATTATACAATTTGAATTTAAAATAACTATATTTGGAAAAGTATGATTCCTTTTTAAATAACTGTTTTTCCACATCAACAAATATATATCATTGTAAAATAAATTTATTGATAAAAATAAAATTAAAAAGATTATATATTTTATAAATTTCGATTGAAAATATTGAAATCCTTTTATAAGATTCAATTTATAAATGTTAAAAAATTAATTTAAATAAAAGTGTTCAAAACACTTAAATACAATTTTATGAACCATGTATCTTCTTAGCATAAAATTTATTCATTACTAGACAAGTGATAAATATTGGATGAGTGTTAACATATTATTTTTAAATATTATAAATACAATATATTTAAACTATAAATTAATTGTAACATTATAGAAATCATAATTCATGAAACAGAAATTTTTAATAAAATATATTTTCTGCATAAAATTATTTTAATTTTATTTTGTTATATTAATTTAATTTATAAGTGAATTAATATAAAATAGTCAATTTTTTCTACCCATACTTAATATTTATATTATATTTAAATTTTACTTGTGAAATCAGAAAATGAAATTTTAACTTTTACATAATGTTCTACGATTTGTGTTCATTTGATACTGTGTGTGATGAATGATATTAAACCAAATAATAATTATTAAGAAAATAATATAAAATATCATCATATTAAAATATCAAACCAAAATAAATAAATTATATTCCTGTAATTTTAATTATTAATAAATAATACAAAATATTAATGTTAACTAAAAGATTGAAATTACATAGGGTATAATTTATAAAAATATATCAACCTTACAATATCAAAAACATATTTCTTGTCACACCCTGACTATGGATTGACTATTTCGGACAACTTTTGGCTTGTTCTTGGTTGGCGCACATCCTGTCACACCGTGTGTCCAAACTATGTTCCCTAGTGTGCGTCTAAAAACATTAACAATTATAATTTATGGAAAAAATACATAAAATGAATATAATATAAAATGATGAAAAATAATGTTATAAACATTTTTAATATTAATTATTATAATATTCTTAATTATATTCTGATTATTATTATTATTATTAAAGTTGTTATTAACATTATTACTATTATTATTATGTTATTATTATTATTATTGTTATTATGGTTTATTTTATTTAGTTTATATTTTATTTATTTTTCTATTTTTTACAAACCTAGGATTCACTCTCCTCTCTCCCTTCCTTTATTGTATCACCATAGTGAGATGTTTGTTTGAGGTTGGTGGTGACCTATAGGGTGACATGAAGGTATGAACAACCTTATTTTTTTCCCTTCAGTTGCTAGTTTTCAATTATATTTTAATTTCTTAATTTATTTTCATATCATTAATTTATGGTCCAAATCATTCCCACTTTTTTCATTTTGATGCCCAATAATATTTTCCAGCCCGCAATGATCATATAGCCATGTAGTGGGCCATCTCGGGTGACCAGTTCAGGGTCCCCCATGTTTTGTTCATGAAAAATTTGAATCATAGGAGGCCCTTTTTATTTGTGATGTCTAACTAATTACCTTTAGAATTATTGGGACTTATTAGGTAGTTTATGTTTCAGTTCTTGATAACCACTACTCTTAAGGAGACCAATGTTACTAGGGGTAGTCTGGGTATTGTTTCTTTTTTCCTTGTTTTCGATTGAGGGATGACAAGAGAGGTCACTCAGGGTCACAATTTGACCCAACATGGAGTAGTGACCCCTGTGGTGCCCAAGTTCTCGGGTCAAGGTCCTCAGGTGTTATGTCTATCATAGAAAATTACTCACTACCATGTCACCAAGTTCGTCATGTGAACTAGTTCTTCATTTTAGTTGTTCATTTTTTGTTGTTCTTCGTCTGGATTTTGGTTGGTGTTGGAGTGTTTTTAGAAATAAAGGTTGTATTAAATTGAAATGGATCTTTCTCTAATGTTTTTAAAACTTGTAAAAAGTGGATTTCATTCAAATTGTTTTTAAATTTTTGTTGTTGGGTATAAAGAGTATGCTTATATATTTGGTATTGTTTTATTATGTTTGGATTTGGTAACATAATAGAAAGTAAAACCCTTAGTATTTCATAGGATCATCCACTTTTATGTGGGTATTCAAGTAACGTTCATGATGGCACATATATATGTGTGGTTTGAGTGGAAAGTTATTAAGGATTATGTTTTGGTTCATAGGATTATGTGGGTGGGGTTTTGGAATTTAAGGCTTTTCTTTATATATCTAAAATGGACCTGAATGAAAAAAGTTATTTAGGAAATTGATATTTTTGAAAAGTGGGTTTTTGTATTTTAAAAAGTCGACTATGCCTATTTTTATATATGTTTGACATATGAATCTATTACTCTTGTCATAGGGTGTTTCTTTAGGTTGTATGAAGGCTTGATCGGGAATCGGGGGTGATTTTCCCAGCTCAAAGAGTTTCTTTTAATTTTGTAATGGCTTGAGGATGGTTTCGATTTCATTTTTCATGTTTTCTAGAATATTCGACCCAGAAATGTACCTAGAAGTTGTGAATGACTCGTTCCCAATTATATTTTATATTAAGTATTTTGATCCCATCGAGGCATTTAAGTTTTATTAGGGGAAGTGAAGCAGTCTGAGGGGAGTATGACATGTCATAATGTTTTTGGTGGCTCTGGAGTCTGTTAGAGAATGTATTGACATAGGTTTAGTGGAGGGTCCATCCATAGACCAGTGGAGGTGGATTTCTTATTTTATATGCAGTTGGGATGTTGTGGGAGGTGATGAAGTCTGTCATTACAAACTGGATCATACTTAAGGAGTTGAAGGGAAAAGGGGGTAAGAGCCCATCCGAAGTCAGCAAGGCCAGTTGTTCGTGAAGGTTTGTGTGAGCCTCTTTAAGGAGTTTGAATTAGGATTTCAAGTACGTGGAAAATATAGTGTGTCTCATAATTCCTGAGGGATCCCCATCTGGCGAGCGGGGTGTACTAGAGGAACCTGTTTCAGATGAATTACTTTCATCAGTGTCATCTTCTAGTTTGTCAGACCACATTCTAATGGGCCATCGGTATGGCCAATTTAGGCAATCCGTGACACAATGTTGCATCCCCCTGAAGAATTTCCATCGTTGTGGACATTCGGGTCACTGGAGAATGTTTTGTAAGAAGATACATTGGAGGCAGGAGTTCTGATTGGGGGATTCTAGTGTCTAACTATGAGGCATAAGATTCTTCGTCCATCAGAGCCCTAGCCTTAGATCTCGAGTTGAAGCTCGTGCATAGTTAGGGTGACAGAGGCTTCTAAGAATTTTTCTTGGTTATTTATCTATCATCTTATAATATTTTCATTCAAGTTTACCTTGATCTTGTATTCCTACTGTTTTATGTTTTTCTATTTTAGTGATAGTGTGATAAAAATATTCTTTCATGATCGTAGTAGTTTTCTTCTTCTGAATGTCTCCTATAGAATTAATTTTTAAGTGTATTTTTCCTTTTTGTGGGTTGTTCTTATTTTTAATATTTATCATTTTTATTTGTTAGGTGTTGGGGTTTATTTGATCGGTGTGGGGAATTATTAGTTTGACGGTGTTGTTATAGGGAGTTACTTAATTTGGTGCGCATGTACGCCAAGTGGCCTATAGTGATTCTTTGTTTAGCGAAATGTGGTCTTGATCAACTAAACTGGAGAGGTTGGTATGTTTAGGTTGGGAGTTCTTATGTTATCCCCTCCTTGGGGGTTGTGGGTTTTGGATTAAATGTTAGTGTTTTAGTCGATTAATTATGGTGGGGAGAACTCTCCCATATTCCCCCCACCTTTAATGTGATGGTTTCTTCAGGATCAGCTGAGTGCGACTTGTGAAGTGAATAATAAACCAAATGTTCTTGATTTTTACTTTTTTTGGTTCATATATAGACTCAATAATTTGTTATCTTTTTTACATTGTTATTTTTGGGGGAAGAATGTGTCTGTTTTGGAAAGAATTGTCACACCCTGACCATGGAATTACTTTTCAGGTGACTTTTTTGGCCTACACATGGTTCACACACGTCCTGGTAGACCATGCAGCAAAACCATGTGCCCCATTCAACCTCAAAAAATAATTAAATAAATTATATAAATGAAATATAAAACAAAATTAACATAAGATAAAATGAGGACAGAATAATGTTATAATAATGTTTTATATTAATTGTAAATTTATTCTTATTATTATTTTTGATATTATTTTCATTAAATTTTTAATTAATATTAATATTATTATTATTTTATTATTAATATTAATATTAATATTATATTTAATATGTTTATTTTAATATTTGTTATTTTTTTTATTTTTTTTATTTCTATTTTTTTTCTAAACAGCAAAATCAATCTCCCCTGACACTTCCTATCCCATGACTCCCCCTTACACCTACCATGTTCCCTACATGTGCCCTCCTTCTCTATCACCTTCCCTCCAAAACCTCCCCTCTTCCATATCCCTCCATCGACTATATCTCCCTCCGGGTACCCCTTGCATGGTTTTTAACCCTTCTCCCTTTCCATCTTGCTAGACATTGTCGTTGACCACCTCTCTCATGCATGTGACCTCCCTCTACATACCCTCTATTTCCATCATTTCTCACTGGTATATCTTTGTATTTTTGAGGTATAGTCAGTTTCTACTATTCTATCCTTAAATTGGCCTATTTTAGGTCATCATGTCACATTATTTGTTCATTTAAAACCCTAATCAAAGGGGTGAAATCTTTTGTTTTTGTTTATTTTGGTTCATGGTTGTGAAAAGGGCTACTAGGGACCCTTTGGTCTTTGTTCCAACAACTGCCGCCAAATGAGAGGTGGTTTGGGTTCATTCACGCTTTCTCCTTCAATTTTGGGAAAATTTCAAAACCATTTTTTCGTTTTGAACCCTCTAAATTTGGTATTTACCATTTTTTTTGAGTCTCAGGGATTTATTGTGTTGTTCGAAATGAGTTCAAAAAGTATCTTCACAGGCTTAAGTCATGTAAATGGGTTTACTAAAGGATAATGGATATGTTTTGATTGTGTTTTATGGTGTTCTTTTATGAATGTATTTTATTAATTATTTGGTAAATGAGTAGTGTTTTTTCAAGGGAACTATAGTGAAAATGTATCAAAAAAAGGGGTTTTCAAATGAAATTTATTATATTGGGAATGTTATCCTTGTTGTGAACATTGAAATATAATTTTATAATAGAGTAAATAATGAAAAATAATTGGATTTAATTGTGTTTTATTGTGATATTACTAAATAGTTTCCCATTGAAATGTCCTAGTCATGTTGAAGTGTGTACTGGAAGGGTTTTGGTGTGTGTAAAATACAAGGTTCTTTATTGGTTGAAAATAGTGGGACGTTAGGCACTGCTTATATTAAAAATAGTGTTTTCATTTAACATTTTCCTTTATTAAATGTTTTTCTTGTTTTTTGAATCGTATCTGGATTTTTTGTACGACAACATATTATTTTAATAAATTATGGTGTCTATGGATTTCTGTTTCTTTTTAATTATGTTGTGTTGGTTACTACTTGGTGGTTGTGATTCACCGAGTCTAAAGAGACTCACCTGTATATGCATATGTAAGTATATATTTATATCTATATGTGTGTGTGTTTATTCCCCCATTGTGTGTATATTCATCCATGGTAGTGAATATACAGGTTTCGATCTAGGTGTGCCTATGTATATATATGGAAATTTTTATGTAGGTGAGTGGATACGGGTAAATGAATATAAGAATATATGTAAGGATCCCATAGGAAATTTTCATTTCCATAATGGTGTGTTTATAGGGTATAAGTGTTCATATATGATTCTGAATATGACTATTTTCAGTGGGGTATCATCTCTTAATTATAAATCATCAAGGGTTAATGTTTAGTTTGGTTCCACAGTGAGGTCGGATTCTCTACACATTGACCTTTAAATTTAAGAATCATTTTTATTGAATTTTTAATATAGTTTTCATATTAATTATTGATATATAATTATTCGTAAAATTATCTATATTGAATTGGATTGGTTTATTTATTTTTATATACAGCATTAAATATTTTGGTTGGGTTTCACATCAATTTTTTATTGAAATCCCCCCCTTTAACTCTATAAATGAATTTCAGATTTAGAATGATTATTTGGGTTTCTTAACTGGGATTCTAAGTGTGTTTCTGGTTTTCAAAGGGGTGTGTGTGATATTTTTTATATGAAATGGTTTGACAAGATAAAATAAAGTGTGCCCTGATATTCACTATTATAAAACTAGTTATCTCGAGAAACCTCACATTGGATGTGGTATCTTTACTTTGGTAGAGTTGTATGTTTTTGAAGCTCAGCCGGGTAGGACTCCCCTGTGATGAAATGGTTGATGGCGGGGGGAATCTTCATTGGGGTGAATCGTGTGATTCTTTTTTTTTGTGTTTACATAAATATATATGGCTACATGATTTGATGATCAGTTCACATCAGTTGGCTCACACTTTTTGGTATACATGTTTCCATGGGTACCTAGTGTAGAGATAGAATTTTTTTTGTATGATATCTTCAATAGTTTATATTACGCTAGAGTCCTATATCATGATGTTATTTGTTATCATTTCTATGAGATTGGGCCCCTCAATCTGGCCAGATTGGGTAATGATCAGGCGTTTGAGCGTTATGGCATCACTAGGTAGGCCATTCCCATGGGATGAATCACAAGTAGAATATGTTCTAGATTACTCTTGAGAACCTAGGCTCTCCCATGTTGTCTGGTACTTCTTTAACAGTTCCATGAGATTGGTATTCATGTGCTATTCGATTACTCATGTATGGTGTCTCTCTATTTCCCGGGATGTATGTTTGTTGATATTATTTCCATGTATAGTGTAATTACATTCTGAAATAGATAAAATGGTTATGTTTTTATGGAAAAAAAGGTTTTCAAAAGGGTTTACACATTATCCCTTTTAAGAGTAAACATCACCTACTTCAAAATGCCAATGTCTATTTACAAAAAATTGAAACTGGTTTTTTAATAGAAGAAGTTCAATGGACCATGATTTTCTTTTAATGTGAAAATGTGTAAAATTTACTTTTATATGTTTTATTAAAAACATGGAATTAATTTATAATTTTTTTAATGTAAATAAATAGTGAAATTGTTTTTTTGTTCACACCTTCGGTATTTTAATACTCAGACCTATATTTTTTCCATTGTTTTTAGATTTGGTTCTTCTTCATGCATAGTCTCGTTTGTCGTATTGTGTTGTTGGTTCGAGGTCTATAGTGACTTATAGGGTCACATGGAGGTATGCAAAGCTTTATTTTTTTCCATCCTCTATTTTTTTCATTTCTATTTTCTGTCTTTATATATTTTATTATCATTCATTTATTGGACAAATAATTCCCACTTGTTTAGTTTTAATATCTGACACTAGTTTCTAGCCCACGGTGATCGAGAATGCTCCATGGACCATGTCGCAGGCCAGCTCCAGCGACTGGTTCAGGGTTGACTAGGGTTAGTTCGTGACATTTCATTCCTAATTATACTATTTACCATAATATTGAGTTTTTACCAACCCAATTTTCAAATTAGATTAACTTTATTCTATATAAAGATCAATATAATATAATTTTCATTTAAAGGGTTTTCAAGATCATACATACAATAAAAGACTATCATATGTTGGAATGATATATTAATTCATTATTCCCAAAAATTATTTCCTCTTATAATTAGATTGAAATAAAATCCAAAATAATAATAATAATTTTTTAAAAATTAAAATAAGACTTTCCAGATTTATAATACATAAAACCATGAAGAATATTAACATAACATGGTTTCCATAGTCATACCACTTAGTTAAATTTTTTTCCAAATCTAATAGTTTAGGAAAACAATAATGACTTGAGATATTTTATAATATAGAGTGATAAATAAATGTACCGAACACAACTAAATTATCACTATCAAATTAAAAGGTTATTTATTAAAAGTATTTTCATTGATCCCGTAGTCTAGAAGTTTTTTGGGGTATATTTTCTACATAATTCGTTGGATTAGTGCACCAGTATCCATAGTGAAAAAATTCATCATATATAAAAAATTATATTTCCATTGGATCCTTTGAGAGAATATTATTTTTCCACATTATGTTAACTGAACTATTTGTTCTTCTCTTGCAATATTGAGGCTCTATTACCTCCTCTACCATATATCAAAAAACTATAAAATTCTTATTGACATATACCACTAGGTGTATCATCTGAAAATGTTTACAAGAATGAAATTGATAAATATTTCCATAATCATATTTTCAATTGAACATTCATAAGAAACCATCCATTTCATCCATTTTTAGTATCATGTTATAACTATGTTTATATTGTCCCACATAATTCTTGATTGCGGGGTTGTGATAATAATAAGATTTCGTACCCAAAATAATATTTCATTAGCATGCTCATGGGGACGATATCTTCATTTTTATTGTAGCCCATCATTAACTCGGATGCTTTAAGATTCACCAATTACTATACCCAAAAGTGTAAAATGTGACTCATAAATAATTAGCACTATAATACAATTTAACTAAAATATATCATTTAAACAGAAACAAAAAATTCATTTCTCTTGAAAACCAATAAATGAACTTTATGTTAAACCAAAATTAAAGTTGTTTTAATCAAGGTTTATATTGGTTTGGTTCTCTCATAAAATGTATACTAATTTCATTAACTGAATAAATCTATCATAATGTTCTGAAAATAAAAGGTTATTAACCAAAGCATATGCCATGTTATTTTCAAAATTTGTGTGATGTTATGCCACTTTTTTGGTAATGATGGGAATATTTTGTGGAAAACAAGTACACCCTTTGTATGGTGACTACATCGAGGTATGCCAATTTCTGAGATTGTTCCTAGTAATAGTATCAATATCGGGATGTCACATTGAAGGGGATATTGTGATTAGAGGTTAATTCCTATTGGAAGTGGATTTTTTAACTTCATATTTCACAACAAGGATGACTTGAAAGTATCATGGATCTCTATTAACCTGCAACATAAACCTATAATTCTTAGACTATCCAAATGGAATCTTAATTTTAATCCATTAAATATCAAGCAATCCAATGCCCAAATTTGGGTTAGGTTGTATTGTTTGAATTTGGGTTATTGGAATCTGAGGATACTAAATTATCTTGCATTGTGCCTTGGTACTCCCATTAGGATGGACCAGTGGACCTTATATGGAGTTATGTGATTCTTTCCTTGTATACTTATGGATGTGAATCAGAAATCTAAAAGGCCTTCCAGTATCTCATTTATTGATAATGGAACCACTTATGTTATCAGAGTTGAGTATGAGAATGTTCCCCCTTTTTGTGATGTATGCAAGATAGATGGTCATTCGGTTTCCAACTATAGGATGATTTTGAAGAAGTTCATTTCTGAATAAAAAGCCTCAGATTGGATTGATAGTAATCAAAATAGAAAGGGAATGAATGCTTTGGATGAAGAAAATGTGTTACCTAGAAGCAGATTGACTCGTCCTTCCTTAAGTCTCAGAGTGACAAATCCTCCAAGGCTCATTTTCTGTCTCTAGTCAGATCCCTTATACTGTAATGCATTCTTGGGCATATATTGTTAAAGAAGAAGAGAATGAAAATGATGATATAACTTGTTCCCCAATCATGATGAGCTTTCCAGATGACTAGGAACTGCATTATGTCCTTTAAAATGACATCTTTAATCTGTTTTTGAATATTAAAAATGATCCAGAGGAAAGATTCATTCTAAAGAAATTAAATAATAAAGTCAATGTCTTGGTTAGGGGTATGCAGGAATAGTAGTACCATGAACAAATTATCATTCAGGTTGAAATAGTTCCATCTCCTACTTGTACACAAGCTTATGAGGGCCCTCACACTCCATCAAACGAAAGTGAGATGTTCTCTTCAACTATTGTAATGATGTCCTCAAGTGTATAGATTTATCCCTAGAACAATGCAATAGATGGAAGTTTCCCGGATCTCTCAATTCCTACTACATTACATTTCATCAGAGTGGTTTTTGATAGCATCAATGTGGAAGTCTATGGGGATCTAGTTTCTACAAATACTGAAACAATGAAGTCCTATCAATGTAATACATATTTTGAAGTGCACAAGGAAAATTTCAATCCAGCATGCATATTTTATCTTTCTGTTAGTGTAGCAGATAGAAGGTACATAGTTATCACATCCTCGGTAATGCAACATTCCAGCACAATGATTACTGCTACTTCCAGTGTAGAAATCTAGGGAAAATAATTTTCTTCAAGTCGTGTAGTTTTTTATTCCACTAAAATTATGCCTGGTTCTGAAATGGTCAAGGGACATGTTAATTCGAAATGTAATGTTTTCTTTTACTCTTCCTTTTGATGGATTATTGCAGAAGTGTTGTCTATAGGATCCTTTTGATAACCTTGTGGAAGTCGGAGATGGTAGTGAGGATGAAACTAGTTCTCTTTGGTTGAATCCAGGCAATGGGGATAGAGGGATACCAATTAATGGAAAGGGAGACATTACCATCCTTGATATTAGTGATCTTCTTCAGGATGCTACCAATCCCAAAAAGAATGCGGGGAGATATCCCAAAGCAGGCAAGACAAAAATTATTGGATCTAAAAAAGGGGGCACATCCCCAATATCATGTTTAAATGAAGATTATCTTTTGGAATTTCTAGGGGTTGGATAATAGGGACACATTATGATCTCTATGGATTTTTATTCATTATCATAGACCTCTCCTTATTGGATTATCTGAACCTAAATAAATTGTTTCCTCCAGCATTTCTAATTTGAAAAAATTTGGTTTTCAACTAATTCGTTCAAACAACTATTTGTCTGAGATCAAGAGATTATGGTTTTTGGCACATTACTCCATTTCTGATATTTCCCTTTTATTAGTACTAATAAGAATTTCACTTGTTCCTTTAGGTACCTTGGTTCTTAGTATTATTATACCATTCTTTATTATTTTCACATCTATCAGGATCGTAGAATATTATGGCATGATATTGAGAACCTCAATTCAACTATTTTTGGTCCTTGGATAGTCTTTAAGGATTTCAATGCCATCATAAATCCAGTTGAGAAATTGGAGGCCATGTATAAATCTATTTTATATAGGAATTTTAGAGCTTGTATTGAATCTAATGGGTAATTTGAGGTCAATCTTGTTGGAGATAAATATACTTGTTATTGAAAGTCTTTGAAAAATTTTGTTGTCAGTCGTATTGACAAGTCTTTTTTCAATGAAGATTTTATTGACTCATGGGATCCCATATCTTGTATGACTTTGTCAAGATTCAATTCAGATCATCATCCCATTTTGGTTGACTTGGTGGGTAAGGATCCTTGACCTCCTTTACCTTTTAGGTTCAACAAGGCATGGATCAATCACCGCAAGTGTGGATCCATTGTTGAACAAACATGGAGCTCTCTGAATTGCTTGAAGAAATAGTTTTCTTGTGGAATCAAGCTCAAACTCCATAAAATTACTAGTAAAACGTGGAGAAAAATTTATTTCAGTTCTCTTGACCAATATATATCATCTTTTGAAGATTCTCTCCGGAATGTACAGTAACAAAGTACCTTGTCTGACATCTCAGGTTATGTTCAGGGAGAATTAGGGTGCATTTCTAAGATGAATAATATATTTAATTTTAAATATGCATTGAAAAGATATATCTTCAAGGAAAAATTGTTGAAGGATGGTTATAGAAACTCCATGTTATTTAATTATATCCCCAAGATAAGAAAGATTTTCTAGCCTCTTTCTTTATTTAAAAATGGGGATAAGATTATTGAAAACAGGGGGGATCATTCATGTCATGTGATTTCTTATTTCAGGGATCTCTTTATTGTGTCTCCATATCCTAATGATTCTTTGGAAGGTATCATTACCAAACATGTGGATCATCAGGGCAACACCAATCTCACTACTATTCCATTGAATCATCATATTAAAGAAGTTGTCATCAGTCTTAAATATGAATGTTCCCTAGGCCCAAATGCTTTTGGTAATCTTTTCTATCAAGAATACTATTACATTGTTCAATCTGATGTTTTTAGGCTTGTCGTTCACTTCTTTAAAGGTGGATCCCTTCCTCGTGGATTGAATGCCTAGTTTCTGTCTTTGATTCCAATGGTGGGGAATGCTAATGAAATACATCTCTTCAGGCCGGATGCATTATATAACTCTATCTACCACACGATTTGTAAAAAAATTTCCACAAATATGGCTTTGATTGCTGGTAAGATTTTTTCTCCAATCCAGTTTGGTTTCATCAAAGGGAGATTGATTCAGGACTGTCTTATCACTGCATTTGAATGTGTCAACTTGTTATAGAAATCCAAAATGGGTGGAAACATTGATCTCAAGCTTGATGTCATAAAGGCCTTCGACACAATGGACTGGATATTCATTTGCAAGGTTCATGAATTTTTTGGGTTTAATTGATTCTTATTGATTGGGTACTTTCCATTTTCTGATATGCATATACACTTGTCCTTATTAATGGATCCCCTAAGAGGTTTTTTATTATTCCAAAGGGTTCAGGAAAGGTGACCCCCTTTATGGTATTATTTTCTCTTTTTAAAAGGATTACCTTAGAAGACATTACTTCATTATGGAAGGCAATGAAAAAATGAAGGCGATTAATGCAGTTTGGGATTAGGGTTCTCCTACTAACTTGTTATATGCTACGGACATTATTCTTTTCCCCATGGGAAATAAGAGAACTGTCATGAATATCAAAGTATCCCATTCTCACTGATCTTTTTTCTCTGGTCAAGAAATATGGTGGGACAAATATTTCTTTTACATTGGCAGGAGAATCTATATTCCAAGGATGAATGATTTTGTTAGAGAGTTGGGAATTCATGAGGGATCTATTCACTTCAATTGTATGGGGGTACCTTTATTTTGGGGGAGCCCAAGGCTGGCTATTTATCAGAGATTCATTGGAAGTACAGAAGGTAGCTTGATTTGTGGAAAGGAAAAACTCTCTCCCTGTATGATAGGGTTTGTTTTGTTAATTCTGTTGTTCTCACCAAGTTTGAATATTCTTGTTTGGTGTAAAAATTGCATATTTCTCTCATAAACAATATCAATGTTTATTTCAAGAAATTCATCTAGAGAGAAAAAATTCATGAGAGGAAACTAGCTACGGTTTCAGAGAACAACGGTCGTAAACCCTAGGATGATGGGGGTTTAAATATTAAAAACCTTGAGCTATTCGATTAATATCTGCAAGATTCTTTTATGTGGAGACTCCTCAATATAAAATCCGGGGTTCAGAAATCTTGGTTCTTCTATTTATCCTTCCGTAAAAAAATATTTTCATCAATTGATAGTCTTTAATTTTGGAATGTTTCTAAGGATTCATATATTGTTTTTTGGAAGGAAAAATGGTGTGATGCTCCTCTTATTGATTTGGTGGGGTTATTGACAATAAATTTGATTTGAATATTTCTATTAGGGACTAACTGGATGACTTCATGGGTCTTCTGGGGCATATGGTTAACCTTGTTAACAAATATTGTTTCTCTAACAGGGAGGATTTCTGGGCATGGCATCCTGCTATTAATGGATTTATTTCTTCTCATTTATTTTGTAGGTTCTATTTGAATTGCAATTCGGAATTTCGGTAGATGACAGAGTTTTACAAGAATTTTATTAAACCATCCCAATCTATATTGGCATGGAGAGATACTCATCAGAAAATCACATCATATTGTTATGTGAAAAAATTTGGAATATCATTATGTTCCTCATGTTTTTTTTGTGATCAACATAAAGAGGATGTAGATCATATTTTTCTTTGTTGTGTTGCAACTACTTCAATGTGAAAAACCATTGATTATTTATTTGAAATATCATTTCCACAGATGATTCTCATTCGAGATTTTATTTAAAGTTGGGGTCCCTCTCTCTTTCCACACAAATGTATGATTAATTCTGGGTTTCCTCAATAGAGTTGCTACACTACATATGGTAAATCTGAAATCAGGTACTCCATTCTAGTGTGTCATTCTCACCCCGCAATACTCTTTCTCACATTCTTGTTTTTATTTTGGTGGCCAGCATTCCAACTAAAAATTTCTGCACCAATTCAATTCATGACTTTCCCGTTCTGAATCGGATTGGAGTAAAGCGATCTTTCCGGCCTCTGCTTGGCACTTTGGATGTTTTATGGAAAAAAACGTTATTTGGATGGATTAAAGTTAACTATGATGGGGCATCTCGAGGAAATCATGTTCCTTCCATCTATGGTTCTTTTTAGTGATCACCAGTGGTGTTTTTGGTTGTTTTAATTGTTATTGTGTCGTTTTCTCTTTAATTGAATCTGAGATGCTTGGTGTTATTGTTGCTATGGAACAAGCTAGGAGACATGGGTGGAATAATATCAGGCTTGAGAGTTATTATACTTCTCTTGTTTCAGATATTAGGATGGGATCTCGTTACACATCTCGAAATCTCACTAATAATTGGATCAATTGTTTGCATTCTCTTTACTCAATGCATCAAATCATCACTCACACATATCAAGAAACAAATTCAGTGGCAGATGGACTCACAAATAAAGGTGTTGGATGTTTCGACTTTCTTTTGTATGATTATCTTCCTAGTGACTTTTTACCTCAACTTAAGTGAAATTGTGATAAGACTCATGTTTTTATACTGGTGTATGTTGTTTGTTTTTATTCAATAAAAGAGAATTCATTTTTTGTGCAAGGTCTCGTCTAGTTAAAAAATTAGAAAATGGATAAATAATATTAATGATTTTTATCATCATAATTTTATTTCAAAAAACATGACATCATCAATATATTCATGGTTCACTCAGAAGATAATCAGAAAACATTGAAAAATTCCCGTAGTTTATTATATTAACACCCAAATCCAAAAAAATCATGATATATAAACCATTAACAAATGAATTGGAAAGATATATTTTTCTAGCCCAAATTGTCATCACATAATGGAAACAGTCCTATAGTGGATCAGGTTCACCATCTAATCCCAAACATATTATCTCAATAGATATAAATATTTACCAAATTCATTATATAGTTATAAAATAATGATCCCACCCATAATATTAAAGTGGATAGTGTCCCATAGTATATTAGGTTCACTCATCAATATCATAATATCTAATGAGATATAAATCTTTACCCAGTGTGTTAGGTGGCTATATTATTACAGACCCACCCATAATAACCTAACAAATATATTCACATTGTGTATTTCGTTTACTCCGTAATCATATATAAATCCATGAAAATAGTTATTTCCCTAATGAATTATAGTGATACATAATTTCGTGACCACCATTACACTATATTATTCACATTAAAAATGTGATACAATATAAAACATACAAAATTTCATCAAAATAGCATTATCCCATGAAAGGGGTAAATTTATTCATTATTTCCTAAAAAATCATTACCAAAAAAATCTAGAGAAATATGATTTATGGCTTCATAATAACATATCCCTATCTAAAAAAATAAAATTACAATATCTTATCAGATATAGTAAAACACTGATACAAAAATAATGCTTCAACCTTTAAACCAATAAAAAGAATCGTGAATTGGATTGTAATTTACCATGATTATAATACCCCAATGTATAAAAATAAATAGTGGGAAAATAATGGGAAATGAATCCTATGAACATTAATAATTTCAATCAAAAGTCTAAGTAGAAGATAAATCATAATATAAATTTTGAAAATAATTTTAAAATTGTCATAAAAAGAATTTTACAGGTAACTTTTGAGATTATTTTATAAAATTTTGATGGGAAAAAAATCAAGAGTTAAATTTAAAAGGTATATCCAATAATTGATCATTTAAAAAGATTAAAAATTTACTAATGAAAGTGTGGTCTATAAGATAAAAAATTTCATCATAGAAATAGATACCTACTAATGTTTTTAAAAATTTATTACTAAAAATTTATATAAAGAGATAATGAAAAATCCTTTTGTAAAGTTGTAAATGGTAAATAACAAGGTCATAATAGTTGATACAAAATGGAGAATTAATGTATTATTTTAGATTATTGGTGGGAAGTGAAAAACATGGATTTGGGTGATAAACTATCATTTTAGAGGATAATTATTAATAATTAGATAGATGTATTTTAAAGAAAGAATATAATTTATCAGTATTAATGACAAAAATAAAAACTGATCTCCCAATAAATTAATAGGTTATAACATATGAAAAGAAAAATAAATTTCTAGAGAAAAATTATAACATGAAAAATGTGTTTGAGTAATGAAAATAATATATATTTATGAGAAGATATAAACCATAGTCTATATAAAAAATAAGATGGAATAGAAGATAAATTTATTTGATCAATAATAATTTCTTAAATTATCGATAAATTTTATGTACATCCACATTAAATAAATATGATAGGTGCATATTATCAAAACATGCTTCAATGAAGGATGATATAACCTAAACCATTACAATTTGGATAACACTTCTGTCAATTTTTATTTAAACAAAAGCACTTGATTTGGATTATAATATCCCATTAAGCAAAAATCAATAAAGCATAAATCATTACTGGAATGTCTAATCAATAGAAAAATGTACTAATGAAACATTCTGTATAAAATAAAACATACCTAAAAGAACCAACTGATATAAAGATAATAATAATTTTCAACATAATTTCATGGATTTTTATCCTGCCACCTGTAGAAAAAAATTAAAAGAAAATATAATTATTTAAAAACACTAGTCATATAATAATATATCGTTATGTGTATATTATTTTCTGATTGTATTCATTAAATATCATATTTGTGTAATCTGGATCATTTTGATCCTGTTTGATATTATTGGTATTGTAAATCATTCTAATCTGAAATTTAATCATAAATAATACAAAAAAGAACTATAATTTAGGTTTTATAAATACTTGATATGTTATAGATTCATTTAATATTTAGTTGTATTAATTATTCATTATGATAAATTAGGGGATGATCTTGCATTCGTAATTTATAATAAATAAATTATGGCATCTAAATTAATAATTTGAATATTTAAATTATAATTAAAATCAAAAAAAAGAAATCATTATTTACATATTAATATAATCTATTAATTTTTAAAATCCATACTCAATAGAAATTTATAGCATCATGCATGTAAATGGTTAAAATTACCCAAAAAGAACATGCTATAATTTATATGTAGGTATGGATATAGAAGAGATTATTACACTCTACTATCATAATTAAAATAGTACAATGAAATTTATTTTTATTATAGTGATTAATAATAATAGGTTATATTTATAATTGTAGGTAAATGAAAATATATATTTTCACTTATTAAAAAATTGATTTTACTCATGGAATTTTTTTTATGTTTTTTGATTTATAATGATAACTTATATATAATATTACATATAGAATGACTAATTAATATTTTTAAAATATACAACATGATATAAATGAATAATATATACACTAAAACAACATATCAATAATTCCATAAATGGTGTTCCGTAAAAATGGATCATGTTGTTCATGGATGAGGTAGTACACACATGATCATGCATTATATTTTTTTTATTTAATTGGGTGGGAAATGATAATTGGTATACCATAAATATAAAAAAATTATTTTTTTATACTTGTTTTATTACATTCATATGATTAAAATGGGTTTTTAGGAGGATGTTCACATCATGATGATATGTCATAGATAATAAAAGAATTTTTTTGGTAGTACGGTGGCTATACAATAAGGATTATGAAATTTGTTTATTTAAAGAGAATTAAAATAAATAATAAATTTTTTATTATTTAGAAATTAAAGGACTTAATATTAATAAATAAAATCATAATAAATTTGAAATGAAAGTAATTTGTATAAATGAATTTCTTGAATCAAAAAAAGATGGTGGACAACTATTAACTTTTTATGTAGCTTATTTAAGAATGGAAGGGCTCTGTGGAACCACTAGAACATCTTGGGAACTATTTAGATAGAGGGGAAAAAATACATGATCCGATCATTTAGGGTGAAAGTGTTTTAGGTAATGGGTGGAAGTGCAATCCTATAATAATTGAAAAGTTGAAATTTTTATTAATACTGAAGTTAGGTACCATGTATTAATGGTTTCACATGAGAGTTAAGTTGGTTTGGTGATATAGGTAAATAGGATAAAGAAATTTTTTTGAGAAATTTATGAATGATATTACAAACTAAAAAATGTTTCTAGTCATCTACAAATCGAACATATTTAGTAAAATTATAGTTACATTAGATTATCAATTTTATTTTTTATTAATTTTAACTAAATATAAAACATAGTAATTAAATTATGAATAATAAATTAGAATATACTTTATATAAAACATTCAATATGATGAATCTAAACTCGACTCCAGTTAATATAATTCAGTTTCCAAATATGATAAAATTAACTAAAAAATACAATATATATTGTTTTGAAAAATAATTTTCATAATAAAATAATATTTTTTGAAAAGAAAATTCAGTTCAATAATATATATCAAATGAAAAACCAGTAGTTGATTATAATTTAACACCCTACTCATTATGATAAATTTATTTCAATATAAATTAGATCACTTTTTATAACTTGTGGAATAGACGACCCCATGTTTAAATGAAAAGTAATATAGTATATCATTATAAACTAATTATTAAATAAGTTGGTATAAATAGAAATAAATAAATTAAAAAATTTATATTTTATATAAATTTATAAAAAATTCATTGGTTATCTATTGATTATGAATAAAATGAAAATTATTTTAAATAAAAATTAATATTTACTATAATAGTGTAATATTTCCAAATGATGGTTCGGTATAAAATTATTTTTTACCAATTTTTTAATAATTATTTTATAAAATTTAATACCATTTATGTATTATCATATAAAAATTATCTTAGTGTGAATATTTATTATTATTAAAAAATGTTTCATTTTTTGATGAATAATGAAAAATACTGATTTTTTATTTAAAGCATCAATTTCATATAAATTATTAAAAACTAAAAAATATATTTCAATGGGTTTTAATGTAAAATTTAATAAATTGTATTATAATAAATAAATTATTTTCATTGGAATAATTTTTTTTGGATTTATATACTAAATCCTTATACACCTACGTGAATATTCTATTTGGAAACCGTCTTTTTCATCACACCAATGGAAATATTATTCAATTGGACTATAGATCATATATGAAATGAATTTTGAAAACTGGATTCAATATTTGTAATAAGATATTTTTTTTTATCTAATATAGTAAACATAATTTTTCACCATTTTAAATAGTAAAAGAAGTAAAAATATACCTTTATTTCACGTTAAAATGTTATTTATAAATATAAGGGATATAGTTATATAAATACTTTTAAAACACCCATTTAATGGAATTATTTTGACCTTATAGCCTGTAAGGATCGATGATGATCCATTTTGTGGGAATGTGGCCCGATAAAAACATATTTGTAATTTGTTATTTTAAAAGGTCAATGTGTTTCCTCTCCACCACAAATGAAAGACACTCCCTCACTTCAATTATTCACACCTATCAATCCCATTGGATATATAAAACCCTATAAATTTATCTCCATCAAAAACATATACGTATTATAAATCATATATTATTCCTATAAGACCAACAATTTAATAATCAAGAGAATATCCCAAATATGATTCTCTAAAAGGATAAAATTATCTTAATGAAAATCTAACATTTTCTCTCTTAATTTTATACATTAAATTAATTATTAAAACAAAAAATGTATAATCGAAGGTATCTACAATATACTGGGATGTTATTATTTTTATTGAAAAATATTTATCTATGTTTGTAATGGCCCAGAATTCTCTGATCTATTCATTTATGAAAATATGTTGTTTCAGGTGTCCATAAAGGTCAAGGTGAGTTATTTATAACCCTTTACAAAATGTCAAGTTCAGATAATAGTATTTACAGTTTTCTGAACCATAACATTGGTGAGTCATCTGTTTGTGAGTTATAGGATGGTGAGTCATCTGTCAGAGTGTCATCTGATAGAGACTCATGGGTTGGTGACTCATCTTTCGGTGAGTTCTCGGTCAAAGAGTCATATGTTGATGATTAATCTATCTATGAGTCATCTATCAATGATTCATCACTTAGTTTGTCATCTCTTAGTGATTCATCTTTCTGTGATTCAGATGTTAATGAGTTTTCTGCCTATGAGTCATTTTTCAGTGAGTTATCTTTCATTGAGTCATATGTCTGTGAGTTATATGTGAATATTGTCATTAGTGGGAAAATTTTAAACAGTGTTTTTAGCTTCCTACAATTTCGCATGATTGACATTTTCATTGATGTAAAACTCATGTAAAGTCATGTTTTAAGTGATATAAGGGTAGGAAATCCCATAACTCCAATATAAATATTCCTAAGGGTCCTAATGGCTTTACTTAGTCAAATCACATGTAGTTGACCAAATCTTCCTTTAATGTAAACATGAAAATTGAATCTTAAACATTATTACCATTAAGATTTTCAAAAGGGACAAGATAAATTACTCTATTATTATTCCTTATTGTTTTAACTTGTTACATGATTACTAGAGTTATTCCTCCCATAGGAGTCATATAATTGAACAATAATCCTTTGATCATTTCCACTTTGAGTTTTCCCTAATGTTGCTGCACCCACTATTCTGGTTCACCCTATAAATGTCGATCTGTCTTCGATGTAAGGTATGTTTTACCTACATTATTTTTGGTTCGTTGTTCTTTTTCCTCCCTTTTTTCATTGACATGTTGTGGAAACTGATATCCATGTTTTTAATGGATCTTTATTAGGTTTTTGTTGATGCAGTTGTGTCGTGGCTTCCCCAGGTGGATGTAGTCATTATAGGAGATGTGATCATGATCCATTGTGTTGGACCATTCTCAATAAAAAAATTTCAGAAACAGTTTATGGTTTCGGATTCATGGATTCTCTTTTTATTTCACATGTAGTCATAGATTGAGCATGTTTTAGCCACTATATGTTAATGACATTAGGATAATAAATACCCGAATCATATTAAAGAATTGGTATCATTTTCCTAGTGATGTTATTTACTCTGGTTTTTCTAAATTGTGTGATATTTATTCATTGATTTTTATCATGTAATACAAGATTAAAATTGGTAATGAATGTAAATCTATGATTAGTTTTGAATAAATTGGAAAAAGATAAAGATTCATGTCAAATGAATCCGGTTGTTTTTTTGTTGTAATTTAATGATAAAAAATGGATGTAGTTATGAATTTTTAAATGAATTTGTCAATTCCACATGGAAAAAGAACCATTTTTTCAATAAGGATAATGTCTTGAAGGATTCTTAGTCACCATATTTATTGAAAAGGCCAAGTGCCAAATGATTTGGAGTTATGAGTGATCGTTGTGTGTGAATGATAAATTCCTTATTAGGGCTAAGTGCCTATTTTCTATATACATTTTTTACTTCTATATGTATTGTGTTATGAGCATGTCATGAATGATCATATAAGTCTATGGTGGAACGTTGGGTAATGAAGGCCTACTGGTGGGGGTGGTCGCAGTTTGTGCCTAGGGTGGCGAGATGCATAAGTTTATGCTTGTGGTTATCGGGGATGACATAAGGGATGATTGAATAGGTTGAATCTAGGTTTACCCAATAATATGAATGTTTTTGACTTTGAATCTAATGTTTGTTTATATTCTTAAATTTCCACACTGCTTGAGGTAGATGGTCTATCTTACCCTCCTTTAAAAAGAGATGAACATGTGTGAGGAATTTCATCTTCTTTACTTGTTATACTTCTTGAGGATAGGTGATAACTCACTAATGTTATATGTGGGAAAACATTCCGGGTAGTTCATCTACTCACTATATTGAGCCCCTTATGTTTAGTATAATAGAATTATATTATATAATTCCTAGAGTTATGGAATAGTGATATTTATGTTAACAATGATTGAATAAATGATGTTTAATCCAGTTGTTTTGAGCATGTTGTGAAGAAATGCTTAAGTTGTAACCTTACAAAGTTATAAACTTGGGTTATCTATGGATATAGTGAAATGAACATTGTTTTGATTATAATGATATGTAATGTGGAAATGTTAATAGTTAATTAATTTTTAACGAATTAATTAACATAATTTTAACATGATTAAAATGGATAAGATGAATAAATGTAGCTCATTAAATGGTTTTGTGCTTATAGGATATCTGTTCTTTGTAGTGGAAGTCGAGAGTCTGAGAGATGAAATCATTAGTTGAATAAAAAACTAGGTTTCTCTCTAAGGGTGGTATCAAGATATATTATATCATTTACTTTTTTTTCTATACGCTACTCCTCCCTGTCAGTTAGGGCAACTAACACGGTTGGGATTCTGATCACTATAGGGTTTTCCAAACATCATAGTGGGAGGATGGAGGGTTGACTGACCCCATTGGCCTCACTCTCATCTCATAGTAGTGTCAATTATTTGTATACACATAGGTTAGTTTTTTACATATATGTGTAAAGAGGTTCAACATGGATTTATTTTATTTAACACACATACATTATATATAAAATTTACTACGCACCACTATAAGTTTAACCTGTATAGGATGTGATTCTGTGATGATTCTTACTTGATGTATCATCTATATTATCTTGAGGCATAATATGAAATTTTTGAGACACACTATGAGAGCTATTGTGGTTCATAGAAACCAATTGGATACTTTTTGTTATGTAGTTGTGGTGTTCAGTTGCACACGGTGAATGTTGTGGTGCTTTTCCTAGGTGTTTGTGGTTAATCCTATTTGGAGAGAGATGATTAAGAAGTGAGATGATGGTGAAAAGTTGAAAAACAATTTGGGAAGTGGTATCGGGGAACCCAGGAGATTCATTATTACATTATATACTCTTGTATATGATAATTGATGGGAGTATACATGGTGAGGCTAGGAACATAGTATACCTATTTTGGTGGCGAGTTAGTTTCACATGTTTTTTAATGTGCTTTAACATGATTTCATTACATTTACATGATAGGCTCCAGCGAGGATCCTACAGAGTATAATGTTATACTAACATATTATTAAAAAAACTAATTTAAGGTCACATGGAGTTGTTTAGAGATCATGTTGGCTTTTACTAGCATGTGGGTTTTGAAAGAGTTGTTAGGGCTTTGTGGTCACTGTTGTTTTACATTATTTTGGTACATTCAGTTTTCCAATTTAGTTTTATTAATCTTTAGATGACATTAAATAGGTATAATCTGGTTTCTTTTTTATTGTAGTCTACGTAGGATTTTATTATTGTTTATCTTATCTCTCTATCTCGGATATTTTCTGTTAATGCGAAATGCCTCTTATCTATGTGTTTATTATACCATTGGTTCTAGTCTCTAAACCAAGGCCTAATGGAGGTGGGACATAGGCTTCATTTTCTATCCTCTCACAATACCATCCAAGGAAGGGAACACCTTGTGGGGAGTGGTTTGTGACAGAGTGGTCTCAATGATCTGATTGAGGGACAATATGGAGTTTAGAGTAAAGAATAGGTGAGGTTCCATGGGTTGGTAGGGAAATAGTGTCAGTTAGGTATACCAAGTGTTGTAAACACAGGAGACTAGCTGAGACATGGGTATTTGGGGACCCATGTGATCTGATTAATGGACCATTAAGTTTACAGTGGATACTAAATGATTTGATGATTGTTTCATGGTATTGACCTAAGAATGGATTGTGCATCATTCTTCTTTGAGAAAGTGTTTGAATGGGTCGATCTTCGGATATTATAACATAAAATCAGTAAAATAAAATAATAAATTAATATTAAATTCTACCATATTTAATGTTAATGAGCTATATTTTTTTGTTCTTTTTCATGTATGGATCTAGGTCGGCGTCCAATTCAGGTTAGAATTTAAGAAGTCCATCATGTCGTGCTAGTAGTTCACCACTGAGTATAACTTGATGAAAACAAAACATAGAGGATGGCAGTCCTGGAATTTTTATTATAGAGTCTGTTGAATTATGTGGGATCCATTTTAGATGTTATCATAAAGGACTAGTTCTATGTGGTTGAGATAGATTCATGATCAATATATTCTCAGATGGGGAACTAGGTTCCATTTTTTAGGATACTACATGGGGCAGTGAGGTAGTGGTGGTTCTCCTTCCACATGGATCATGAGGAGTCGGAAGTCTCATCGGTGGATTTTTGAGACCAGTTCATCATCATGATTCATTCTTCATCTGTAAAGGTGGCTAGTAACCCGGAGATGCATATCCATTGATAATGGATATATAGTTTTTAGAGTTTGGAATCCATTTCAAGAATCTTATTAGATATGCTTTGGACCTATTTCCAGATGATGAGGCTAGGGTTATGAATTTTGACGGTTCATTACATCCAAAGATTAAACTCTTTGTCTCTCCATTAATGAGAAAGATATATCATTTGGTAATAGTGGGTGAAGAGTTCATCAATAGGATGTTTTCCAAAACCATATCCTAATTAGATGGGAGTCTTTAGGATTCCTCATGAATCATATATGTGGTTTGGGGTTCCTTGTTTTCAAGGCATAAGGGTTTCTGTTTATCTTGGGGTAGGGCCACACCCAAAGTATCTAGTTTCTCTTAGGGTAGTGGCACTCAAGCCTATGCCACGTGATCATGATTTTTTTCCTTATTGAGTCTGAGATCATCAGTAGAGAGACTACACAGCCTTTATGGGAAGTAAGTGTAGATCAGGTGTTCCTCATCAAGTTCCTCTATTGAGGTATCTCCAGCCAAGGAAACAACAGCATGTTGCACCAATTTTGGATCAGTAGAATGCTGATGGGGTAGGAAGAAGATATCCATTGGATGTTACTCGTCCTCAAATAGCAGAGTGTGGGAATGGAGGTGGTAACATTCATATTTAGTGAGGTAATGGAGCAGGTTGTGGCCAGCTTCATTCATGAGCATTTCCATCACCAGGTGATCCAAATTTCATTTGAGGTATCGTTTACATGTTTTATACTTTGTTGCATGCCTTTTTTGATTTTTAAAAGACACGCTCTTTCATATAACCTGCGCTCATCCATTCATTGGGAATTTGGGTTGAGAGGCTTTCAGTGACGTTTTGTTAACTACACTAGTTGGAGGACTAGATTACTTGTCTGAAGTATTATAGAATGTGAGATAGGATTGGGTAAGAACCTCTCCAGAGGAGATTTAATATGTATTCAAAAACAATATCATGATTTCATCCTTATCATGGATTAGTAGTAATTGTTGTATAATATCATGGATTTATTTAAGAGGAAGGTGATTTTATTCAATGTAGATAGAGATGCAGTGGTGTTTGTTTGATAGGAAGACCCTTAGATGGCTCAAATGAATGTTTCTTCCCTATCAGCTTTAATGGATTACATGTTGTTATGTTATTTAGAGGTTCAATGGATAGTGTTTCACATGATCCTAGAAGAGTACCTGAATGTATTTATATAATAGGTTTTAGGATTACCCCCTCAATGGGAAATGGAGTTCAATATAAAGCTTCAGTCAGGAACATCTCATATCTCTAGCTCTTTGTATATGATGGACCCTTCAAAGTGTTGAGATCTATGTATATAGATCTATGGTCTATTGTAGTTTGATTATGCTCAGTTGAGTGTGTCATCATAGGGTGAACCGGTTTTCTTATGAAGAAGGGTTATGGTAGTTTGAGATTGTGTACTGATTATCATCAGTTGAACTGGGACATAGTTAAAAACTACTATCCACCTCTATATATTTATAATTTTATTGATCAATTGAAGTGTTAAATTTTGTTCTCAAATATCTATTTATTCTCATGATATCATCATATGCATATGAAGGATGAGAATGTCTCAAATAAAGCATTATTTTGTCATCATGGGCATTATGAGTTCGTTGTCATTCCATTCTATGTAACAAAATCTATATTTGTGTTCCTGGTGGTGTTTAATGTTGAGTTACGTGAGTTCCTTGAGATGTTCATGTTGGTCTTCATCAATGACATCCTTGTGTACTCTACAGCCGAAGAGAAGCATGAAAAGATTTGCATGTTGTTTGGGGATTTCGTTGTCGATATCAGCTATTTGGGATGTTTTCAATGTTTGTGTATTGGGCAAGGGAAGACTATTTATTGTGGATTATTTTATACTACAAGGGAGTATTTATGGATCTGTAAAATATATAAGTAGTTAGGTATTGGGCATCTCCCATGACTCTAGTAGTGGTGTGAATTTTTCTTAGACATTATGGCTATTAAAAGTGGTTCCTTTGTGATTTTTCTTGGTTTATGATTCATCTAAAATCATTGACCAAAATGGTTCAAGCATTCTTATCAACTGATCAATGTAATAATACATTTGAGTACCTAAACTGTAAGATGGTATGTTCCCCGATTCATTGTCTTACAGAAGAAGTATAATTTTAGGTTTTCTATGATTATTTGTGTTTGGGATTAGATTTTGTTTTCATGTAAAAGAGATCAATAATTTTTTATTGGTATATGAGTTACATCATTATGATCGTAACTATTCCACCCATGATCTCAAGTTGGAGGCAATGCAGTTTTCCCTGATGTTGTGGAGACATTACCTAATTTGCGAGATTTTTTTGCTCTTCACTGATCATAAGAGACTCAAGTATATTTTCTCCATGTGTGAATTGAACAAGTGACAACATCCGTGAATGGATTTATTATAGAATTACGACTTTTAAATATCAATACACATTTTAAGGGGAATGTTGTAGATGATGCACTATGTATGAATTCATTCAGTGATTTAGTGCCAGAATCAAATGATTTTTAGAGATTAATGGAATAACATTCATCATTACATATAGATATGTGAATGTTGAGGGAAAAAGTTTTCATTTTCAGATGACTATGCAGTCATCATTGGTGTAGCTGGTGGAAGATTCCCAATTGGGGTTTCCTGAGATAGAGGTATGGATAGACTAGGTTGTTTGTGGCAAGAAACCTGATTACAGGTTTGAGGAATAACAACATCAGGTGTTGTTTTAGGGAATGGTTTTTGTCCCTTTAGTGATTTGTGAGACGGACCATAGAGAGTTCGATAGTTCTCCATTAGTGGTAAATCCTACCATGAAAAAGATTTTTCAATATTTGATGTGTCAATTTTCATAGCATGGGTTGAAGCATGTTGTCATGGAG
The DNA here is from genome assembly GCA_963277665.1 of Viscum album. NCBI lineage: Eukaryota > Viridiplantae > Streptophyta > Magnoliopsida > Santalales > Viscaceae > Viscum > Viscum album. Next base: position 1,885,785,794 of record OY728136.1, read on the forward strand.
TTTGTCTCCAATTGTTTTGTCTTCCCTATGGTGAAGGTTTAACTCCGAGTACCTGGTGGTCAACTCCAACCTTTTGATGTTAATCAGTTGATATAGAAGGACATCTCTAGGGACATTGTTACTCATTTTCCTCGATCTTAGGGAGGCTATAATGTTATATGGGTAGTAGTGGATCATTAGAAAATATTATCTCACATTATATTGATAATGGAGTTCAGCTCAGTAATGGTTTTTTCTAGGAAGTTTCGAGAGGAGGTGGTGAGACTCCATGGGGAACCTAGGGTGATCATTCCTAATCGAGATCCTCATTGTACAACTATCGTTTGGAGCGGTCTTGATCATGATTTTGTTTTATTTCCTCCCTAGAAAAATAATTTTTATACATATATGGATTGTCAGAAAGATAAGACTATCTTGACTATTGATGAAATGTTAAACTCTTGTATCCATGATTTTGGAGGTTTATGGATGCGGAAATTACCCTTGGTTGAGTTTACATACAATAAAATTTTCACTCCACCAAGGGTAAGGATTTGTTAGCAGACTTTTATGGAAGACATTTCCATTCTCCATTTTACTAGACTAGGGTTGGTGAGTCAGAAATTATCAGCCTAAAATGAGTGCATAATATGACCGAGATGGATCAGGTGATTCTTGAGAGGATGAAGGCAGCACAATATCATGAGAAATCCTTTGATAGTCATTGGAGGAGGCCTCTAGGGTATGATTTTTGAGACCATGTGTTTCTAAATGTGACTCCCCATCATGGGAAGTGATGTTTTGGTTGTAGTATTAAGATTTATACATAGTTTTCTAGGCCTTCTCAGGTGTTGAATCATGTTGGAGTAATGGCGTATCGGGTATCACTTCTCCCAAAGACAAGTAGGATACACAATGTTTATTCACATGTCACATCATAACTGTTATCTTCATGAAAACTCTGCGGAAATTTATTGGGGGTATATTGATGTTGATGATGATGCAGCCATTAAGGAGCGGCATATAGAGATATAGGAATGTATGGAAAAGGTTTTGTGATGGATTTTTGTCCCCTACCTTCATGTCTGTTAGCGTCCTAGTGGCATGTTGGATACTACATGGTTAGGTGAGACGTATATACATTCTCATTACCCCTATGTGGCATGATTTTTAACTCTTTTCATGTAATGATGTTCATTTTGTGGTTATTAACCTTTCCTACTTTATATATAGATTTATCTTGTTATGATATCATGATTTACCTATTTTGAGAGGTATATCCCATTATAAAGTGTTTTTGAACTCTTGTATTAATTTTTTATTTTTAGGTTTCTTCCTTTAGTGATGCGGTTAAGCTCCTATGGTGGAGAGAGGCTTGAGAGGTATATCAAAGGGTGGATTCTAGGACAAATTTTATTTGTTTATTTTCAAGGATAGTTTTGGATTCTCGAGGATGAGAATGTTTTCAAAGGTTTCTGATGTAATGTCTTGGACCACTTCAGTCCATTGCATTGAAAGAATATGGGGTTTTGAGGACTTTCTAAAGGTCATGTTGACTTATTTATAACCATTTTCTAAATTTCTAGTTCTCTAAATAGTTTTTCCAGTTCTATGTACAGTTCCCTAAGATAGTCATCAATAGGTGAGTCAAATTTGGGCAAGTCATCTGTCGATGAGTCTTCTATCAGTGAGTCATATATCAGTGAGTCATGTATCTATGAGTCATCTATCAGTGAGTTATCTATTGGTGATTATTCTATCAGTGAGTCATATATGGATTATTCATCTATTGGAGAGTCATATGGTGGTAAGTCAAATGTGAAAAATTCCATCAGCGAGATAGATGTAAACTATGGTTACATCTTTCTACAGTTTCACTAGTTCAATGTTTTTTTTATATCAAAAAATTAAAATCATTGTTTTAATGGATTTAAGGACAGTTCAATTCCCCTAAATCCTATCTAAATTTTACCAATGGTATCGGTTTCTTTACACGGTCAAATTGTGTGATGTGGACGAGATCCTCCATTAATAGAAAAAACTAAATTGTATCCTAAACCACTAATATGTTTTGATTTTCAAAAAGTCCACGATATCTTACTCCTTCATTCTTAATTATTTATTTTTTACTAGTTCAAGACACCCAATCTTCTTCCTACCATGTGATTCGTGTGATTGAACTAAAATCATTGGATTAATTCAACTTGGAGAGTTTCATGCTTCTTCTGTGCCCCCTGTTTTGGGGAATCAAGGAAGTGTTGATCTGTCTTCGGTATAAGGTATGCTATACCTCAGTTATTATCGGTTCCTAAATCTATTTCCTCTTATTTATCATTTCCATGTGATGGAATATTATCTCCATGGTTCTAATGGATCTTTCTTGAGTGTTGGTTGATGTGGTTGTGTTGGGGCATTTTCTGGTGGATACAGTTGTTGTGGGAGAGGTGATTGTCATCTATTTTGTTGGAATGTTCTCATTAAAATAATGTCAGAAACCATTTTAGGTAAGATATTTTTCAATTCTATATAATTTTTACATGCATACATAGATTTATCAGGTTTTATTCATTGGATGGTAATCAAATTGACATAATATATATTTAAACCGATTAAATGAGTTGGGGTCAATTTCAAAGTCATGTTTTTGCCTCTACTTTTTCTAGAAAGAATGATAACTATAGTTTTCTTTTTGATAATTTCATTCTTGAGGGAATTTGGTAATGAATGTTAATCTAGTATTAATCTTGAATTAATTGGTCCAAGATAAATAGGCATAATTAATGAATCTAGTTGTTATTGTTGTTTTAATTTGATTATTATAAAATGGATGTAGTTAAGAGTGTTTAAATGAATTTTTTAATTGAAGATGGAACAAATAACCAATTGTGTAACAAATATAATTCCTTGAAGGGTAATAGGTTACCCACTTACATTAAATACTATGTTCCTAATTTATTGATGATGTCAGTAGTTATTTTTTTAAGGTTGAATTCCTTTTTTAGGGCTAAGAATATATTTCTATATTTTATATTTCTTGCTGCTTCTATTTTCATCTGAGTATATGATGGATAAACCAGGAAGGCTAGGGTGGTATGTGGGGGATGGGAGTCCTAGTGGTGGAATTAATTTTGAGAAAATAGTGGTGAGCAACATATGTTTAAGCATGTGGGTGTCAGGTAGGACACTGGGGATGATGGAACATGTTAATGTTGGGGTTACCCATTGATATGAATGTTTCTGTTGTGGAATCTGATGTTTGTTTATCTACATTAATTTCCCTAATCTGTGAGGCACATCTTCTTGATTACCCTCCTTCCAAAAGAGGGGAATACACACAGTGTATCCCAATTGTTTTCCATTTGTATCATATCATGGATGGATGGTCCTATAATCCTACTATAGTTAAGAATGACTTAATGTCTAGTACATCTACTCACCATGTTGAGCCCCCTAGGTTTCATAGCATGTAATGGTTTTCAATAATGACTCTAGTTATGGAAAATTGATATTGTTGTTTGTAAATGATTGAATAAATGATATTTAACAAACGAGATTGGAGCATGTAGGATGAAATTTTTAGGTAGTAACATTGAAAAAATGTGGACATGGGGTGGATATTCCTAGAGGGTATGGAACATTTTTTTTGATAATGAATTGTGATGTGGAATTTAAAATGGTTAATAATGGTTTCAAATTTAATTAACGTTAATTGAACATGATTAAAAGGGATAAAATGACTTAATATTGGAGTTTAAATGGTTGGGTGCTTATATATTATTTGGTCTTAGTAGTGGCTGCTGGGAGTCCAAGAGACATTAGCTACAATTGAGTGTAGGAGTAGTTTTTCCCATAGAGTGGTTGCGAGCTATATTATATCATGTAATTTTTTTTCTATATGTTACTCTACCCTGTCAGTTAGGGTAACTGATTCCCTTGGGATTATGAGCCTTGGGGGTGTTTTACCCAATATCCCAATGGGATGATGGATGGAAGCCGAACCTTGTTAGCCCTAATCTTTTCACATGGTAGTTACTAGTACTTGAATGCACATATGTTATTTTCCTCATTTATGTGTTTATAAGGTTGTAATGGCTTGTATATATTTTAAACACATATTTTATGGATATTGTTTCTCATAGACGACTATAAGTATGACATGTATATACTATGATGTCTTGAGGATCCTTACTTAGTGTATGGGTTGAAATGGCTTACGGTATAATACCTGATGTATGATACATGCTATAAAACCTATGGTTGCTCCTGGAAACTACCCAGACAATTTTGGTAATGTGCTTATGGTGGTGAGATGCCTGAGTTTCATACTGTTGTGATTCATAGATGTGTCCACGAGAATCATTTTTGGAGATAGATACTCAAGACGTGTGCTCTTGGGAAAAGGAGGAAAACCAATTGGGAAGTGGTAGTGGGGTAAAATTTACAATATTTATTATGTTATATAATCTTGAATATAATACATGGTGAGAGTATCCATGGTTAGTCTGGGAACATAGTTTACAAGTTTATTTGATAAGTTCATTTCACTTATTCTTCATTTTGAATTAGATTGATTTCATCACATTTTCATGATAAGAATTAGGGAGGATCATAATGAGTGTACATTTATAATAACCATATTTTATATAAATCGTTTTTTCAGTTCACTTATAATATGTTGGATATTTGGTTGGTTACTACTAACTTGCGGGTTCTATAGGAGGTTTTTGGGCTTCGTGTTGCTATTATTTTACTTTTACATGGTATTTTATATTTTGTATTTCAGTTGTAGTAATATTTTCCTAATATTACATATATTTACTTGGATTTATATTTTAATTTCATCTAAGCAGGAGTTTGTTGGTGTCTATCTTATCTCTCTCTTCTGAATGCTTTCTCTTAGAGGGAAATGCATCTCATCTGTGTATTTTTTATACCCTCAGTATTATTCACCAACCAGGGGCCAGAAGGAGGTAGGATTCAAGGGGAATTATATATCTTCTCACATTGATTGCCCAAGAGGGGTACACCATTAGTGGAGAGGGTCGTGACAATTCCCCTCCCCCCCATCGTAAAATGCGATCCAAAATCATTGATTGTGTGTGTGGTGGAATACATTCATGCGAACCGATGTAACTCATTTTCCATAAACACATTGAATTATATTATATAATTATGTATTTAAAATATATATAATATTTATTCTATTATTATACTTCTGGATTTATAATATCCCAAATATCATCTTATATTGTGCACATTTTATAATATTATAACATTGATCTTGTGTTTAGAGGACTACGACCTCAAAAAGTGATGTGATTCATTTTTAGCATATGAATTACATTGAAATTAATATTAAGAAATTTAATTATTAAATTATATATATAATAATATTTATCTAGGAAGATAATAATTTTACCCACTTCCTTTAGCTTTCACTCGTTAATGGAATGATATTGTTGCTCCTGTGTACATATGACCTACCATCTCCCCAAAGTGATTTGGATCACCTTCCAAGCCCAAACATAATGATTGATTATAATAATGTATCTAATTAGAAAATATGATATTTAAATAATTCATATCATTTTTAGGGTGATGGATCTATATCCGTTTTGGATGAAATTGAACATTCTTGAGAAAATATTCATTAGTAAACAAGGCAACTAACGCCAAAAAAATAAAATTGTTGAACTATTAATAACAAATCGATCGTAATTATTGTTAGAGGGTAATATATCATATTATAAACATGAATATAGTTATTTTAGAAGTTAATTTTAATCTTAAAATAATTATATAGTAGCATAAATCATTTTCAACCAAATAGAAGTTTGAGATAAGGGACTTCATCTCAATTTCACTTCATTGAGGGGAATTATAATGATATGGATCTAAATTAGTTTATATGGGTAATATAATTTCCCTTTTTTCAAGTATTATCATGAATAATTTATTCTTTATGTTATTTTATGGCTTAATTTAAATTATTTAATCTAAGAGGATTTGATTTGAATGTTATCGAGTGGTAAAAACATTATAACTCAATTTCTTGTCATTGGGTTATATTACTTCTCCTTTGTCTATGATATTAAAATATTATTTTTATATAAACTTTGTAATATATTTTGTTTTAATTACACAATCATATATTTGTATCTTAATTTCATAAACATAATTGGTTATTTTATTAATTATCTCTTGGACATGTTGATCATTGTATGGGTTTATTTTAAAATATAATTTTAATAATTATTCTTTACGTATGAATTTATATTGATTGAAATCATTTTATTATCATCTAATAAACCCATTTCATTTTCATTTCTCATCATTATTTATTAAAATTTAAACAAATATTAACATTTCCATTAATTTCATGCTTAAAATGATTAATAAATTATTTTTTGTAAAATACATCGTTTTTCTCTTATCAGTTGAAAATAAAATGTCATCAGATTCCATGTTAAAAAAATTAATATATTAACATTATCAAAATTATTTACTATAGGTTTTTTCACCATTTTATACATGTGAAAAATGTTTGTGAAGTAATATTTTTTAAATTTTCTAAATGAGGTCATTTTTAACCTTATTAAAATAGTGTGAAATTATTTTTTGAACATATACATCATGTTTGAAATTTCGTATCACAGGGGCCACTAATGTTTTTAACTAAATGATTATATTTTTCTAAAGGGTGATTTAGAAAAATTATATTTTCAAAATTAATGAACTTTTAGTTTTTTATAAAATATTTTCAATGTAAAAAAGGTTATATTACTCAAGAATGTTATCAATGGAATTTATTAGGTATTTCTATTCACTAATGATATCAACAAATAATTGTACTTTTGATCTACTAAGGACAAGTTTTATTGACACCATAAATATTATTTCATTAGATGGTTTTAAATCAGTTTTACATGGGAATGTATTGGAATTAAATTTCTTAATAAATATTTATAATCAACAAGTTTCCCTAGGCATTTTCACTTTCCAGTATTGTTGGAAATCACATCTCTATTATATATCCATATTTTTTATCAAGGCTATAAATATAATATAAATCATATATAATTTAAATATATGTAATTTCACTTGAAAATTAATATTATTTAGTGGGTAAATTATAGTTAATCGTTATTCGTTACTCAATAAAAAATTATTAGATAATGTATTTCGTTCATGAATTATATCAATCATTTGATATATAGTGAATGTCTAGGAAATATAGATTTGGGAGGTTCACATTTATAGATATCCCCTTGAATCATTAGGAATATCATGATACAAATCAGTTTGAAAGAATTAGTTTAATAGATTTCTGATGAATATGTACCCCTTAGTTTTAAACCATCTTATCAATGGTCATGATAGTAATGATATCATGATGCATGAGATCATGAAGTAAAATAATTAATAATATCGTGAAATATTATTTTAGTTACTATTTTATATGATATTTTTAAAATGATATTATCTCAATATGGATTTCATTCATAGGTTATTAATTTAATGGAATGAGTGCTATGTTATTATCATTGACAAACAAGACATGCCTTATCTATTCATGATATTCAATTTATTTATTAAATGGAATGTGTGTTTATTAATTTACCTTTACCAAACAACTAATCCATTTATATTAATGATATTCATGTTACCGATTTAATGGATTTTTTGTTTAGTAATTTACATTTCTATGCTGATTATTCCATATATATTCAAGATATTCAAGTTATTATTTAAATGGAATGTGTGTTATGTTATTTACCCAAAAATAACAAATATTCCTTATATAATAATGATATAAAAATTATTTAAATAGAATATTCTTAATTTTATTTATTATTCCATGTTTATTATTATTATTTATTCAAGATATATTCATCTATTCTTATCCCACGCAAAACATTTCACCTCACGCTTAATTTTTTTATATTCCTAGGAATCAAAGAAGTGGACTAATAATGATATGGAAATATATTCTATATGTAATAAGGATATTCAAGAAAAAAATATTTTTTAATAGTTTTTTTCAAATATAACATGTGAATCATATATATATCTTCTATACGAAGACTATAATACGATTTTGTATTTTGGGATACAATTCTCATTATCATATTCCAGTGTATTGAGGTAACCATCAACTCTGGTCTGCTACGGTGTGGATCCGAAAAGTTAATAATATTTTTATTTTTTCACAATCCTTTTGAACTATAACATAGAAAAAATAGATTATAGAATATAACCCCATGATAGATATTTAATACATTCATAGAATAATATTATTATTTTTTGGTAAGGTAGAAATTATGTGGTTTTATTAGTAATAAACCCCTATCTAAATACTAAATGTGGAAGTAGTTCTCACATAGATGTACGTAGGGTTCATAACTCTAAAGAATGAAACATTAGGCTTGAATCTTGTTCAACATATTACAAAACAATAGACCTCACTATTCACCTGTTTTGTGATTCAGACAATTAATATTTTATTTACAACCCATTTTGAAGGTTTACAATAGATGATGATAATGAATAACCTAGGATTAACTTAAGGTGTATAAAATTGAAAATTTTGTATCATGATCTAGATATCCTTTAAATGATTATATGGATTTACCACTATTATTATCATCTATCACTATATTCATTTTTTGGTTTTAGTCAATGGTTGGAACCTGATGGAATCATGTAAATGTTTTACATAAAATAAAATTTGTTGATTAAGAGTAACCCAATTGTATAATAAAAGGACTTAAATATATTGTTATTATTCAAAAATAGTTATCCTGGACTATTATTTACAACCAATACCATAACCCAATCAAAAAATACCCAAATAAATAAAATTAAGGTGTTGTCTAAGAGATAGAATGATTGTGAACATGGTGGAAAGAAGACTAAACCTCATTGAAGATAGAAATGTGAAAAGAGACACCTATGAAGTTGTCCCAAAAGAACAATTTTTTTTAGATTTCAAAAATAAAGGAATATGAAAATAAACTTTCTTGAGAGAATTAATAGAATAATGGAAGGAAATAAATTTCATCATATGGATCCATTTATAGTTAGTTGTCTTAATTGTGTTGAACATGTGATTACATAAGTCAATAACCTCTCTAAGTCTTAAACCAAGACCAAGAAAGAAAATCATTTGAAATAAAAAATTTGATGTATTCATTTATCATTATTCAAGATTTAAACTTTAGGCATTTTTTTCAATGTAATTTTTTATAAGAATCATGTAACGACTACTAATTATGTAAAATATTTGAACCATATATTCCTTTATTAACATAAGTTTTGTGGATACTGTCAATAGTTTATGATTTTATGACTGCTAATATGTTAAAATCATTTAAAACCCCCTTTATGGTTTATTATATGGGATTATACAAATATTAAATATATTTTTGAAGACATCTATGGTATTTTAACTCATTGACTCAATATATGTATTTATTTTTAATTAAAAAATTCATATTATTTTTGTGGGAATAATATTAATGGTATTGGGGTGATTTAGGTTTTATATTATCTTTATAGTTTAGGTAATATATGTTATTATATTTTGGTAATGTTATAGAGCTTATATTAGTATGGTTTACAAAAATTACCACATCTATACTGGGTGATAATCCGTTGAATATGATGAAGGTCATTGGGATTTAATTAAAAAATGATGTGTGATAAAGGTTTTTCCCTACCATTGTACTAAATGATGATCTAATCAATATGTAATTTTATTACTTAAATTTTTTAGTGAATAAATTTTATTGATGAAAAATAGTTGAAACATTTATGTTTTAGATGTGGAAAACATGGTCAGATCATATTTTTTTTAAAATATATTGAAATTAGATAAACATGCTTTAATTCTGCTGTGGATCTTAGGATCCATTAAAACATAATTTTAAGGATTCACTTATAATTATTCCTTTTGGTTATTCATTTCATGATGAATTATAGGACATGAAAAATGATAAAATCAGAACCAAATTATGATACTTATCATGTGAAATATAAACATTTCAAGTATGTATATTTAATTATATTCATACATAGTAAAATATTTCTGTAATATTAAGAAATTAATCATTAATAAAAAAAATTTCGGATTATGTTCATATATATTCAATCAAATGCTAAATAAAATCAATACATATTTATGGTTTTGAAATCCATAACATCCAATTAATCATTTAATTATTTTATATCAATTTTATCTATCACTCTCTCTAATTATTTATTATTTTCATCAATGTATGTATCATCACATACAACCAATTGTCTCCTACGTAGGATCTTATTTATGTTTTATTCTCGATGTTCATTTTATATCTCCTTCCCTCTTATCTATATGATGTTTTATTAAAAAAATTAATAGGTCCGTTTTTAAACAATGTTATTTTGAACTCTCAAACCATTGATTATTGACAACATACTTAAATTGAATGAATGCAATTTATTAAATGTTGGGAGAATTTGACACCCAAATATTTTAAATATATATAATTAGGTCCATTAGAATACATGAAAAAAATCTAGATTATATGAGAATGTTACTCCATATTACATTATGAAATATTTATTTTTAAATAAATTATATCTCTTTGATATCTACTGGAACACGCAACCCTGATTTTAGCAGAACTATAACATTGTATTCCATTCTAACATATACATTCAATTGGATGGTATGAATAGTATTATAGAAGTCATGAATTTTATATGGTTTACACAATTATTAAAAAATAATTGGTTATATATTGATTCTGAATATGACAAAATCTTTTCAACGAAAAAGATTCTTTTTTTCTGAAAAATTGTATTTTTCAAATATACAGTTTAGTTTCACTCTGTTCACATAAGTTAAAATTAAATTTTTACTATTTTATAACATTTTATTCATAAAATGAACATTATTTTAGGAATCACAGTGTAAAGATTATCTTATTCTGATGTGTTTGTAATTTTTCTGAAATTATTCTTTTTTATTAGTAATAAATTAATAATTTTTATTGAATACTATCATTTAATTTTAGTTTATTAAATTGATAAAATTATTATTAAATTTATTTAAATGTGAAATTACATCAATTATTTTATAATTAATATAGTTGAAAATAACATAACAGCATGTCCAAAACCAATTTTAGGGACATATTTCAACCTTATAACCTATAAGATTATTTAATCGAATATTTATGAGTATTTTTGAATGATATAAATTTGGGTGATATTAATTATTATCCATTATTCTATATGTGTCAACTAAAACACTTATAAAAGACCACTTCATACCTTAAGAATTAACACCACTAAACACCTTTGGCTCAAAGAGGACCTATCATTTCTCTATAAAAATCGCTACACAAATTTTAGAGCTCTAGTTATTCCAAAAAGCATAACCCTATGGTCCCTAAGAGGAGATTCAAATGATTATTCTCTATAAGAAGGTAATTCTCTTAACCAAAATATATTGTTTACATTATTATTTTTCCACCATCAAATATGTCCAAAAATAAAAATGCGGTCACATTATTTTCAAAGATATACTAATATTTTATTATATTTATGGAATTATATTTATCGATATCCTCCTCTTTCAAATGGTAAACAAAATCATCGTTTGTTTGAATGGAGGACAACTGCCTCCCAAATCGATGTAACTCATTTTCCATGAACAGATTTCCAGATAGTATATAATTATAAATTTATTGTTTATATATAATATTCATGACATTAATATGATTACAAAATTATAATAACACGTATATCTTCCTACATTCCATGTAGTTTATAACATAAAAACTTAGGTCTTTTGTACGGGGGACAAATGCCACACAAATAGATGTGATTCATTTTTCATTTCTATTTCACATGGAAGTTAATAAGGAAAAATTAAATGAATATATGACATTAAAATTAAATAATAATGATTCCTGAAAATTAATAAGTCACCCACTTCCTTACACATTCACTCGTCAATGAAATGATGTCATTGCTCGTGTGAACATATGGAATATCTTCTCCACAAATTGGTTAGATTAATTATACTTGTAAGACAATGAATAATGATTCCAAAATATTATATAATGAGTAAATATAAAATATATAGAATTAATACAATTCTAGAGACGGTTGATCGATATCCTGTACATATGAACTATAACATTCAACACAAAACATGCATGAGAAAATATGGAAATCAACACTCGAAAAAACAAAATTATTTAAATATTATGAAAAATGGGTGTTATATTATTATAATAGAATAATATATATTTTATTATAAAAATGAATATGGTAATTTTATAAAATTATGTCATGATAAAAACCATTATATAGGAGGTCAAATCATGTTTAAACAAAATGATGTGTGAGGTAAGGGACGTCGCCAAATTTTCCCTTTATTGAGGTATATTGTAATGTTATACCCCTAATTTATTTTATTTGTTTTATATGATTCCCTTTTTCCATGAAATGTAATCAAAACATCATAATTCATGGTATTTTATATTTTTTCATGAATTTTTTCATTTAAGGGAATTGAACAGGACTATTACTCTATATTAAATTATTTCCTAAATTAATTTCCATTCATTGGATTCTATTTATTCTTCATGATATATGACATTCTAAGAAAAAAAAATTAAATTATTATGACAATATTATATTTTAATTCCATTTTTTGGATTTAATTTTGATAAAGATAATTGAATCATTCCTTAATTATCACTTCAATTCCATAATATTTTTAATAGTTTAATTCATAATATCATTTTATTATGGATTATTTATGCATGGAGTTCCATTGAATGAAATAATTTTTATTCCTAATAAATCCATTTTTTTTTCTTCTAATCCAAATATTAATTAATATTTCATGAAATATTTAAATTTTTCTCTCTATTGTACTTAATGTTATTAATTTGTTTTTTTTAATAAAATCCATAATTATTTCTCATTTTGGACAAAACCAATTATCATTGAAATCAATGTTTTCTAAAAAAAATGGATAAATTTATTTTATCTTTTTCCAAATAATTTATAAATGAATTTAAATTTATTTTTTAATATTTAAAATTTTTTTGAAAAGGAATATTATTTCCATTTTCTAAATAAGGAACTACTTTTTTATTTTTATATTAATTATAAAGAATTTTTTTAACATATATAGAATCAAATAAATTTCCTTCTAAAAAGATCACTGAATGTTTTAACGATTCATTTATAAGATTAAAATATTGATTTAAATGAAATTTATCTCCCAAATTTATTGTGAAATGTTTGTTAAAAGTGATTTTCATTGGGAAAAAGTCAATTTTTTCATGAATTTTTTAATGAAATTTTAATTGTATTTATATTGATCAATGAAATAAACCCTTTATTATACATAGTATTAAATAGGGACATGTTGTATTGAAATCATTCTTATTATTTCTCTAGATTATTTGTGATAATTTTTAATAGGGAATGTTTTCACATTCTCTTTATTGATTAATTTTTCAAATCAATAACTTTCCATTTTCATATTCATTTTTATTTTATCATATTTCATTAAATTTACCCAAAATAACTACATTATTTATCATGAATATAATTATTTATTAAACCATATATCATTTATACATATAGAATAATAATTTAAAAGTTAAATTATTGACTTCAAAAAATATTTTTAATCTATATTATTTTCTAGAAAATGAATTTTCTTGACTAGGGGTATATTTAATGAATTTATTCTATATTTGATATATGATTAAATAATTGGAAATTAAGATATAGGTGGGCCCAAATTATAGATATCTCTTCTATGAATAAACATTATAATGAGTTAAATCTGTAGGATAACCATAGTTAAACAATTTTTTGGTGTTTTAGAACCTTTCTATTTTAGACTGTCTACCAAAATCTCATTATAGTAGAGGTGTCGTGATGCCGGAAATCATGATTTCCAATATTAGGTCATTTCCATCATTATGAAATAAGATATTATTTTACATGATATTTTCACAATTATATTATCTGTGGATGCATTTAATTCATATGTTATTTACCCCACCATTCTTATTATGCCTTATACATTCATGATAGTCATGTTATTGATTAAATAGAATGTGTGTAGATCTATTTACCATATGATAATGATTATACCTTATCATTTCATGATAGTAATTTTATTGATTAAATGGAATGTGTTTTCAATTATTTAAATTTCTATACTCATTATGTCATGCCTATTCACACTATTAAAAATCAATTAATTGTGATGGTTAGTTTGTGAATGGTTAGAGTCCTATTGTGGGAAGGCCTATAGTAAGGATTATTTGTGAATGTAGGTGTTTTTAGAGCCAAATAATTATTATTTTACTATTATTTGAAATTGGAAATGTTTCTCATCGCAAATAACTTTCGCAAGCATGCATGTTTTATAGAGAGAATAATTAGTTGTGACAGGGACCTGCTCCACATCAAAACTTTTATTCAAACAATGGTTTATTTGTAAAAGGAATATTTAAAAAGTTGTAAATAACATGTTTGAAGAATAAAATTAATGATGGGTTACATCCAAATTAACTATTATAAGGTCTTCACCTTTATTTATGTGGTCTCTATTGGAGAAAGGTTCCATCGTAAATAAAACAATTAATGAAACAATTCCTGTGGAAAATATCACATAGGTACTAATCTAACATATATATATGAACCCAAACATATGTTTCTCTTTAAATATCTTGTCCTCTCCTTTACAATCCTCTCTTATCCTCTCCTCTTCACTCATTTGCTTCTTCAATTCTAATTTTTTATTTTTATAGGAAAGAAATCCTTTAAGATTTTTATTAGTATTTTAATTCAATTGAAGCATCAATTTTTTGGTATGTGTTGAAATTTTTAAAATTTTAATTAATTTATTTTATCTTATTTTAGAAATTATTATTTTTAATAAGAAATAATTAGTTTTATTTATTGTTAATTACTTATTATTGGCCATTATTTGTTATAATTAGTATTAATTAGACAGAATTAGTAATAACAACTTATAATTACTGAAAATTAATTATATTTAAAAAATAATTTGTATTAATTTACCTAACAGAGTAAAAATAAATAGATCATACAAGAATTTTATTATTAATTATATTAACTGGTAGAAATTAATAGTAATTAGAAGGAATTATCAACAACTTTATTTAATTAATGATAATTTTTTAAAAAATGAAAATAAATAATAATAATTAGTTGTAATTATATGTAATTAAAGAAATTAGGAGTAATTATTAACAATTACTGGTAATTATAAAAAAATTAGCTTGAATTACTAAAAATCAATGATAATTAGCACAAAATTTGAGGAAATTACTAAAATTAAGTTGTAACATGGCGTAATTATTAAAAATTAGTAGTAATTAGTAAAACAATACTGCTAATTTGTAAAAATTTGTGGTGATTATAAAATTTTAGCCATTATTAGTTAAAATTAGTTGTATATGGAGATATATATGTCCAAAATTAGCTGTTATTTGTAAAAAAATATTATTTAATTAGTGATAATTAGTAAAAATAATTACCATTCGTTAGTAAAACAATATGAGTAATGAAAAAAATAAGTAAAATTTTAAAAAATAGTTATATTTTGTGATATTTAGTACCAATTATTATGTAGTTAGTGTTAATTTGTTAATATAAGCAATAAATATTAAAAATTAGTAGTAATCAAAGAAATTAAGAAAAATCTGTCGTAGTTTGTTAAAAAATAAATGTAATAAGATAAAATTATATTTTTTTAATTGTAATTTTTAATCATTTGTTGTTATTATTAAATCATATCCATAATTAGTAATAACAATTGTTCCTAGTAAAACAAGTTGTAATTAGTGAAATTTTTTCATAATGTCTAGTAATTAGTAGTTAGTCAAAATAATATGTTGTAATTATCGATAAATTGTAAAATAATAGTTAGGAATAAAACCAATTAATCTGATTATTGGTAGTTAATAATGTTTATATTGAGGGTTAGGAAACTAATGAATTTGGATTTGATGACACAACATCATTTGAGGTGATTTTGAATTCATCTGAGAAAGGTTGTGTTGTGGGTATCAGTTATTGATTGATGGCCGTTAGTTTTTATGTAATTATTCCATTCTGGTTGTGTAGCTCTTGGGGATCCCATAGAGAGTATTCATTATCAGATGAAATTATTGGGGAGAATCATTGAGCTCATGATGAAGCTATAAATACCCTATATAGTGGGACAAAAGAGCTTCATAGAAAACAACCACAATAAGAGGAGTGTAAATTCAATGAGCATTATCATGATTTGATGACAGAGTACATGTATTCACTGGTGTAGGAAAAAGGGGTGGAGTTCCATTCACCACCTCTACCAGAATAACCCCCTATGTCACTATGATTGATGTATTTTGTTAACACATTTATTATTAATAACATTTAATAATAATTTTTAATATTAATATTACTTCATTTATCTACAATTTTATATATTATATTTTTGTTAAATTTTATTGATGTTTTTTATTTTATTTTTGTTTATTATGTTTTACATTTTTAAATTATATCTAATGGGATGTTTTACCTGTAGAAAATAATTATTTGTTATGGATATTCTATTTCGTTATAGCTAATTATTTATAAATGGTATGTAATCATATTTAAAATGATAATGTAAATATAAAAAATGAAATCATTTCTTGAGGGATTAATGAACCTTTGAAAAAAATATGATGGACAAAAAAAATATTTTCAAATCATTTTTCAACCACAACCTATTTATAGAAGGATCATGCCACAAATAATTCTATATATAGTATTGTAAATATAGTACATTTATAAAGTAAATATCATGTTTCTTCAGTTCATTACCATACAATATTGTTAATTCCTTATCTAATCAAGATTGTAAAATTATGTAAATAACATCAATGTTTAGTTATATAACATTCCATGTTTACTGTTCTTATTTACTCATGATAGGTTCTTTTTTATGTAACACTAACAATGTATTTGAGCTCACCCTTATTTTGTGTCCTTTCAGTTTTTTCATGGTAGTGCACTAATAATTTTGTCGACGGATTTTCTTAAGGGAATCATGATATTTTCTGAAAAAAAAATATGTTGTAATTTATGTTTCCAAATTCAATTTTCGTGTCATGTATACATCAAATATACCAAGAATAATAAACTATTCGGTCCTTCATGATGTTATTACATGAATTTTATTCCAAATTAATAATTTTACAAATAACTATGGGCTAATAAGTTTGGATTCATTATATATTTTTTCATAAAATGCATTTTTTAGTTGTTAGAAATTTTTAAACAAATTAACTATAAATTATAAATTAAATACGGGTTAATTTGATTGTATAAACATTATATTATATATATTTTAAAAAATATCAATTTTTGTTCAATGAATGAATTTTATAAAATTTTTAGTCCATGGGTAATAATTTTTTTCCAATGGTATCATATATTTATCTACTCGACATAATTTAATGTATAAATATAATATTTTAACTGTTAAATATTTTTAAAATTTTGATTAAAATTATTAAAATTGTTTTACGTGATAAAATATTTTAATTTTGAAATAATAAATTTTAATATTAGATAACATAACATATACAAATAATTCCAAAGAAACATGTTTAACTTATAAAAAGTTAACATTATTAAATTCCTAGTGATGTTAATGGGATGGGTGTTAACTTATATTATTTCATACATTGCCGATAATATTCATTTAAAAAAACATAATAGAATTTATAGTTCATGAAAATAATACTTATTTGAAAATTTATGCATAAAATAATAATATTTTTTTATTATCTATTAAAATTGAATATTATAGATTTATTAATCTTATAAAATAATTACCAATTCTATATATATTTAAAAAATTTGTCACCTTGATATTTTACATTCCAAATAAATTGCAAGAATTCAATAATTAAATTAAATTCGTGAATTCAATTTTATCTGGTTTTTCCTATCAACAATTCTACCGAACACAATATTGATTTTTTAGATTATATTATAAAATATTAGATTTTCACATTTTATATGGACTGATTTATACATAATGTATTTCGTTTACCATATTCACAAAATTAATTGGTTCTAAAGATCCATATTATGATATTTCATTAAATTTATTTTGATATAAAAATCCAAATGTTTTAAGGTGTCAACCCCCATCATTGAATTATGTTTCATATTCTTGAACTTGTTTCATCTAATATGGATTTTTCTCACCCATTAGATTGTATTTCATTATAAATAATCTTTAACTCTATGTATAGTAGAGCTATTTTTTTTAATTAATAGCTTATTGATAATTCTTATCACCATAAAAATCAGATCATTGTTGTTAACAATTTTTTACCTTTTTAATTATAGTATCCCATCTATGTCAAGAATTTACATCCTCTCTAATGTTATTCATTATATTTTGAATCCAAATTTATGGACTCAACACCCACATTTCATTTTGTATAATTAATGTATTTTCCTTGATCTATTATTTATGGTTCCATTTAAATAAAAAAAATTCAAATTGCTTGACATCATTTTTTAAAAATTAATTTTTGAAAAGACAATAAATAATTCAACAAAGAAAAATAAAAAATATATTTTCTGAAAACATTTTACAATTTCAAATTTATTTTCTTATATATGTCAAATGTATTCACTTCCAAGGAAATTATTCTTGATTAATGGCCCTCTAAACATTCTTATGAAATACAATTTTGGGTGGTTGAATATTTCATAATAATTATTCACATTCATTATTAAGGTTTTAGAAATACCATATGGAAATATTATGAAATCCATTTTCCTTCCGTGGGTTCTCAATGACGTGAAGAATTCTTGTTTTCATGTTGAATGCATATGTATTTTTGAACTCTGGTATGGTAATATATTTTCTTCTATGCATTAGTAAATTTTTCATAACATGATCTCAAATTGGAATAAGTTAGGATTTATTCAAAAAAAATGGTTACACATATGGATTTATCCGATGTAAAACGGTACATAAGAGGATTTATCCCAAGATAAAGGGTATACATGATGATTTATCCCAAGACAAAAGGGGAATGGGATGATTTACCCGAAGAAAATATGTAACTAAGAGGATGTATCCTAGGCCGAAGGTGTATATAGATATTTTTATCCTAAGGATAATGGTACATGAGAGTATTATCTCATGCCTAAGAAGGTTCATGGTTTATTTTACCAATAATACTATATTATCAATGTGTTATTGTGCATCTCTAACTAATTATTTATATAATGATTTTTATGATGAACACTTATCATATGACTATGATTATGATCATTGACCCACGTGTGATGTCTCTTTATTTTTATCACATTTACCAAAATATATGGTTGTGATTTTGAGATCACATGTCATTCAATCATGACATGTGAAAAATTATTATTATTCAGTGTTTCTTTCAAGAGAAAAATCTATCTATTCATGTTTCGCATAATTTTTTATCCAACAAATGATTAAAAACTTGTCAGTAAGTTTCTCTTACTGTTCATTGGAACTCATCTATTTCTTCTATTTTACTTTTCCTATATTATGTATATGAGTGTAACCAATGATAAATTTAGAAGTTAGTTATATAATGATTTATTGGGAATAAATGGTCACATTTTTTGTAAAATAAGTTGGCTCAGAAATTTGATATCATTGTCACTTTAGCAAAAGGTTTTTGGACTTTTGTTATATTATTCTTACGTGTATTACTAAGGTGATATCTGTGAAATTTCAGTTTTGATAATCACAAGTAGTATCAAAGTAAATTTTTCAGAGAATATTATTTTAGTCTTAGACTATCGAATCTTCTTATGGGGCACATTAGGTGGTATAAAAATAGTTTTAATTATTTTTGAGGATTAGTTTATTTATTTTTTGGGAATATAATAATATAAATTTAGTGAAAACCAAGGGACAAGTCTAATGTAAAATTAAATGTATTGTATAACCTTTGAATGTATTGGTAATGTTAATATTATTTCATTGATGTAGAAATTAAATCAATTCATTGAAATTTGGATGATGATTAATCTACAGAAAAGATTAATCTAGGGGTATTCAACCTATAAAATATTGGTTGGGTATCATCCCAATTAACAATACTGTGAAAAAAGAGTGGGCCAAAGGGTTCCCACCAAGGAAGACAGTAGTGAGTGATATTATTTGGTTAATAAAAATCAAATTTACAAAAAAATATGATTTAGGTAAATATATTAGAATTTAATAATAAATTAGATTATAGAATCAAATAATAAAATGAAAATATATAACCAAGGTCAAATGGTATGTGTATTTTTGTCTAGTTTTATAATAGTTGAACTGAATTTATCTTATATTAAAATGAAGGTTTCACAAGATAATACATATTAGAGTTGATTTAAAAAATCATTTTATCATTTTATCTAATATGATTTCAAATTATCATACCATTTTTCATTGTAGTCTCATGTTTCTAACATGATATTAATTATGATTTTGTGAAATTTATGTCCAAAATTACTCATATGACTCGTATTTGAGATATAAAATTACTGAGTTTTATAAAAGAGAGTGAGTTTTATATCTGAATAGAAGATATTTAATGAGTTTATTAATGATTTTATAGAATCAACCTTTATTGAGAGATAACTAAAATATTGATAATGTAGTTTATTTAAGGGTATGGATAATGTAATCTCGTGATATTTTGGATTATATTTTTTCTAAAATAATATTATGTTTTATAGATTGATATACATGAAAAGGTGAACTAAAATTATCTTTGTTATATTTATTACTACCAAATGTTAAGAATAATAAATCCTTTCATAATTAAAAAGATTGTCATAAATTATAAAATTAAGAATAAACATGATTAAGAACACATAGATTTTAAAAATATATATTTCCAATAAAAGTAGTTTTTCTATAAATATATTTAATTTTCACTTAAAATATAAATTTAACAATTTTTGAGATATAATTTTTAAAAAATAACATTAATTTTTTTAACTCAAATAATAAAAATTATACTCAAATTATTTAGATTTCATTCCAAAATTATTAATTTTTAGGTGAATACTACAAAAATAACAATTTTTATAAAACTTTATCCAATATAAAATTATCCTAATATAATAATGAAATTAATTTCTAAACCATTTTATATGAAAATATATATTTAAAAAATAAATCCATTCATTTTAACTTACTATATTTAATTTATGAAAACCTTTTTAGCTTTTTTGATACATAAGTAGTATATTCTATTAAAAAAAATTTTATAATCCAAGATTAATAAAAAAATTTAAAAATCATATAAATTAAATGTATAATGGATTTCATATGTTATATTAACATTTTTTCATCAAAATTTCTAAATTATTTATTAGGAATCATAATATTATTAATAGGAAAAAATTTAATATCTTTGAATAGTGAAACCATTATTTTAATATAATATTTTTAGTATGATAAATTTAATTTTTATCCACTTAAATAAAATAATATTTTATCTAAACTATATTTTATATAATTTTTAAACTAATATATAAATATATTAGTACTAATTTTATTTGTATATAATATTAAATACTTTAATAATACTTAATTGTAAAGATAAAATTTAATCTAACAAATTGGTTTCTTTATATTAAATATTTTATTTAAAAGATTATTTTCCATTATATAGAAACTAAACTACACAATAATAATACTAAATTGTGGTTTAGAATATAAATATATTTTTAGAAGCTTTATTTTGTTTTTAAAATAAAATATAAAAAAATTGGGTAAATATTTTTTACCCATGTAAAAACCAAAATGGAAATATAATAAAACCAAGTAGTATAAGGAATTAGAAATATTTAAAAATGTAACATCTTCAGTTTATCTATGTAATTTACAATTATAAGTTTGTTTTCATTCTATTAAAAGGACAAGATTTTGTTTCATAATCATACCAATGAGGGTACAGGTGCATTTAGGGGTGGTTCACAGCCTGAAGCCCTAAATTATGAAGAATATACTGGTCTAAATTGTTAGAATAAACAATGAAACTGTAGGAAGTGGAGTAGCAGTGGCTTCACAGTTTGTCTGCAACTATGTGAACTAGGTTACATGACTGTGTAGTGCTGTAGTCTATCGGGTTAGAGAAGATTATCATGGGTTGTGCATGGTTATACCAATTGGGCACCTATCTATATGATGTTCCCCTTAATGTAGAAAAGGATGAATGGTTAGTGCATGGTAAGGAAACCATTCGTCCAAGCTATAGGCAATCTATTTTTAGGGTGAAATTACCATTCTAACCCTCTTAAATGTTTTATCAATTTTCATCCATCGTCTTAATTTTTCTCCACCATCTCCACCATATTTTCTATGTAATAAACCATTCTCCCTCAAATATCAGGATTTGATTCAACTCATATGTCTGATCACTAGATTTTTCATATCTGGATGCAATGGGAAGATATAGTTATGATCTCAAATCATCTCCAATCTATTTTAAGTTATTCTTACCATCTATTTTTCTATTTGGGAACAAGATCATTTTCCTAATTTTTAGGTAATTTGATGTTTTCTCCAATTTCGTACATCCTTTCTTGAATCAAATGGTGATACTAGAAGAGGGAAGCTCTGTGAGGATTCAGTAAGTGGTCCAGGAACATTCCCTGATTTTTTATTTTTTAATAATTTTTTTTGTTCCACTCACCTCGTTAATCTAATGATCCTACAAAATATAAATTACATTTTCTTAAGTGGTTTCACATGACTATTGTGTTCCTAACATGGGGTGAATCACCCCCGGGGATGGCTTCCTAGTCCTAAACCACAAATATTGTTGTTTTCTACCAATATGTCTGAATTTACCCCTTTTATTAAAATCATTTAAATAGCTTTGGGTGTTTTATTGCATAACTAAGACCTCAATTTGATTAATTAGATTTATTTAGCTGGTGAGAAATTCCTTTTTCCATACACTCCCATAGTGCAAATAATGATGACTAATTAAATTAATTTTCACAGTTCATAAGGACATGTTCCTTATGAATTTAATTGATTTATGAGAGTAAATGACTACTGATTTACCCTAATAAACATAAAAATTATTTATTGGAAATTTAATGGACATTCAATTTACATTTTTTTAAAAAACATACCCTGTTATATTATTCCATCATTGATCTGAGGGAGAAATTACTGGTTCCAATATGGGTAACCCTTGGATGGACTCCATTTCCATTATTTTGTTTTGTAGATTGTTAGTAAACAAGTCGGGGGTGACATAAGCTATACCTGATTTGGGCCCTCCGATTATTATCCAAATTACCTTCAAATAAGTGATTTTAGTTCAATATTGCAGACCACATGGATGGTATCGAAGGATTTATTGGTTGTATTAGGCCTTTAGAGAGATTAGTTCCCAATTTGCAAAATTCGGAATGGACTTGAAGAATCATATATGAAATTTTCTCACTATTCTTGTAGTGAAAGGTGGCATTTCATTCTTAGGTCACCATGGATGGACTGCTTCTCTTTATTCAAATGATTATTCCTCAAGAAATACGTGAAAAGTACATCTAGATTTCTATAGGTGGGAACATAATGCCTTGTTAAATTTTAAATTGTATGTTAAATAAAAATGATTAATAGAGTAAATAAATGTTCTCACATTTTTGATGACCATTAGTTCAAAAAACATAGAGCTATTTCCTCCAAGACCAACCCAAATACTAGGGAAATTTTAGAATTTGTTATTTATCCTACTCACTTTAGCATTTTAGGATTTCTCAGTTCAGAGAAACTTTCTTAGGATGAAGGAGGGGGATTTGTTGGTCCTCCAAGTGGGACCGATTCTAATGAATTTAAAAATTTGTTCATTATTGAATTTAAATTCAATATGGAACACAACACATTTTATATTGAATGAAATGGAAATGCATAGACACTGTTTGTATTGACCTACTTAGATCTTATCTCACAACCTTATTAGGAAACGTTGGTACCTGACTATACATTATGGTTGTAGGTGTAGTCAATTAGAAGACTCTATCTTCCAATTCTTGATTGACTTGTGTTTCGTTGAAGGGTTTGGGAGAAGAGGACTGGGCCTATGATCGATATGCTAGCCTTTGATGTTTTTAATATTTTTTTTTGATATAATGTTGTATTTTCTTGACCCCTGCCCCTTTTTTAGTAATTTTTATTAGATATATGACATACTGTTACCGTCAGTTTCTTCATTTTAATTATTAATCTTCTACTTCTTTATTACCTATCATTATTCTACATTCATGATTTATAATATTTTTACCACTGATATTCATCCATTTCTATCTAGTTCTTCTACTTATTGTATATTTATTACTACTCTCTACTATTATCAATGAGGTAATAGTCTCCCCAAGGACATTCCCAAGGCCCTTGTTGCTGGCCAGTAGCCTTTTCCATTTAGGGAGGTTTTCTTTGGGTCATGTGGAAACTATCTTGGGGAACATTGGAGTGGCATGCAAGGCATGACCCTAAAATGTTGTATCATTAGGTTAATTTCTTTTTTACATACAGTTTGGATTTTGATATGAAGCTAGGATATAGAAATTTTTCAATGATATTGTCATTAGGTGTAGATACTGAATGTGTAGGGGAAACCCAAATTACCTAATAAGGGTAATTGTTATTATTGATTTCATTTTTAATGTTTCATGGATTTGACCATGGGGTGACACACTTGCTTTAAATTTTTATTATATTGATGAGAAATATATTATTTTGGTTGGATTATATGAGTGATAAAAAAATCACCATAACGGGCATAATGGATCATAAATTTCCATGCATTTTGTCATTCAATATCTACTTTTCTACATGAATTTCTATTTTTTCTTTTTAATTCTATACACTCCTTGTTACTTATTCATAGTAATGTAATTTTGTTCACTATTTTATAAGAATTGGTAAAATTGACCAATAACTCTTCATTAGTTTTTTTTGATTATTGGTTTACAATGGATACTCATCGAATATAAACAAAAATCATGTCTTGTTACACAATTTATCTAGTGTAAGGGTCAAGATACAATTACACCACACACTAATTTTAATCTATAATGTGTATGGACACTTATAATATGCAACTGGTGACATAATTAAATGGATGATGATACTCATAATAAAATAAATTTAAATGAATTTGATTATTAAAAAATGAAATTGGATTATTCATATGAGAGCTTGAATGACACGATCTGGTAGAGGGATGTTGGTTGGTTCTTTTGTGTTCCAGATGTGACTCATTTTGACCACCACGACCTTTCTCTAGGTGCATGATATATATTTTACGATCCATGTAATAGGGATTTGAACATTCCCGTATTTGTAACATAGTTTACATGTTAAAAATATTTTCTAAGGTATGTTCTTGTCATTTTTTGAGTTATGCTAGTCCAAAAAACTCATATTGTAGGATAAGTGAATGAGTATGAGTGTACCCCTGAGGTGGTGATCCCTATGTATCCCACGATACTTCCTATAATTCCACAAGAGGTACATCCCTTAGATAATGAACTTGGCTTGTATTCATAGTTTCTTGATTTCTTCTATTAATTTATACAATCAATTTAGGGTAATCTTATACATATGCCTTCAATTGAATCGTTTTCCCACTAGTTCAAATTGTAGAATCCTCTCACCTTTTTAGGGGATGGAAGACCATAGGTTTTAAACACCTAGTTGGGGGATATGGTGTCAAATTTTTGATCACATAGAGACACCTATAGATTATATGGTAAATATCATGACCTACATGTTGTGTGAAGCCACAAAGCGATGGTGGGATGTTTTGACTCTGGATGGTCAACCTCATAGTATTTTCTATGCTGATTTACAGATATAGTTCTTCTAATATTTCTTCTATCAGACTCTGAGAACTGATCTTTTTAAGGTATTCAAGTACATTGAGTAATGTGACATGTTAGTGATTGAATAATCATCTCTCTTCATTGAATCAAATTAATTTTTACCAACCAAAAAAGTTTATATAGTTACTACTATCAGGAACAGTGATGATTGGATTCCTTAGGCCATTTACTCACAGTTGAACGTTTTTCAGTTGACCTCCATTTGTGAAATAGTTAACTATAACCTAATTACATATAAGAACCTATCAGAGTAATGTGAGGTGATGAAGGGAAGTTCATCTTATAGGTGATTAGTAGTGATTTATCCAGTGGTTAGAAGAGACTATTTGATGATACATGTAGGGTTAGTACCACCCAGATAGAAGACACCGATAGCCTTATAAATTCTACCAGGAGAGGAAATCAGGGGAATAAGAATCCCCAATGTTTGAGGAATATGATTGAGAGTTGGATTGTGGCAGGATGTGTCACCTCTAGTGCTTGTGGGAAAAGTTTCCTCCATTTCCAATAGAATGTGGTTCTATAACAGCACCACCTTCGGGTAAAATATTATGGACATCTCATTGGAATGGAAATTGGTCTTCTATAGGCCTTTTTGGCAATGAAGGCGGTCATAGCTGAGGTAGTTCGTATTTAGACATTCAGTGCCAACATGGTGGAGCTACTCAGGGTACTCAGGTAGTTTATATGGACAGTTTTCTATACATCTATATATAGTGAAACATATGTTATAGAACTAGAGTTTGGGGTCCTCTATAGATAGAAGAATTATTTTTTAATCACCTACATTAGTATCGTCTTTACTCAACACAACTTAATCACACTCATTTATATCTAATACAACCAAGGGAATTCTACTATTAGTGGTAGAGTACTTCATTGGAGTTATGGAACATCAAACACCTTTTGGAGTTTGACCATAAGCTATAAGCCAGTGCAAGGAGTGCCCTATAAAAATTGGTGGTACATGTTTTTTTGAGTATCATCATCCTCAAATGACTGGTTTTAACATCATTAATTTCATGTATTGGCTTGTCCCTTATCAAGCGTAGGTGGATTGATATCCCATCTAAGTTTAATTCAAATAAACTAATGGTAACAGGTATATCCAATAGTGCAAATAGTAAATCTAGGTGATTTGAGTATGACCCAAGTGTATATGGGTATGAGAAGTAATAGCTCATATTGATATAATCATAATGAGTGAGAAGGGATTAAAACTTTTGAAATTAACACTTTTTGTGGATCATCTCAAGGGAATCATCTAGAATGATTACATCAACTTACCTCCTGAGAGTGAGACTAATTTCACCATTAAACTTATGCTAACTAGAAGACTAGTTTTCAATCCATTAATAAGATGTCATCTAGAAAGATTTAGGAACTCAAGATTCATCATGATGTCTTAGAGGCTAAGCATTTTATTTGACCCCAAAAATCATCATGGGGATCACCATTACTTTTAACAAAACATGGAATATGGTACCCTTATGTTGTGAAATTATTACAGCTGACTGAACCAGATTACAATGAAAAACTTGTATCCAAATCCTTGAATAAATAACCACTTTGACCAACTATGAAGAGATAATGTTTTCTCTATGATCTATTAGTATTTAGGCTACCATTAGGTTCATGTGACCCTATCTGAAAATCCTCATACATCGTTTTGAAACATGCACAGTTTTTGTGAGTATTTGGTTATGTCATTCAACCTAATGAATGCGTTGGTAGTCTTCATAGATCTGATGAATTGGGGTTATCCTTGTATATTGACTCCTTTTTTGTAGTCTTCATAGATGACATCTTAGTGTATTCATCCATTATAAATTACAATGTCAATATCTTTATATGATTCTCAATACATTGAGAGATCACCATCTATCTGTGATTCTTAGTAACTTCCACTATGGTTTCTCTATGGTTCACATCTTAGTTCATATAATATCTGAAAAAGTTGTATCAATTAAACTGTTTTTGGTGGGAGTTGTAGTTTTTTAAGAACACCTCAGTAATGTGTTTAACATATGATGCATTCTATTGATGGTTGGATATTATATGTGATCTATCAAGTAATTGTCAAAGCTAGATGTTTGGAATACTGGCTTACTTACGGATAGTGTGAAATTCAATTGGACTGAATCTTGTGAGATATCTATTTATTAGTTAATGAGAAGATGCATTCATAATTGATCCAAATTCTAAATTATCCAGTTAGAAGTTATACAGTCTATTTTTAAGCTTCATGTATTTGTTTAGGTGTAGTGTTGATGCATGGTGATTCATTTATTCAAAATTAATAACACTTGTTTAAGCCTTATGAGCATAAATATCCAATTAAATACATCAAACTTCTAGTTTTGGTTTATAATATATGCTATTGGAGGCACTTCTTGTCGGGTGAGTAGTTCATCTATTAAATGCAACATATATAAATAAAATACATATCCACATAGTAATACATACATCTAAGGAATCAAATAACTATGGAATACTTAATGTCCTTAAACATTGATCTAGATTACACACTTAGAAAGGGAAATTCCAGGGATTATGATTTGATCTATAAAACTCAAATCAAATCCATTATGAAGTATGGAATCAAGTTAATGTTAATATATTTTTTCTCTAAGATGCATATAGTAGTTAAATTATATCATGGCTAACTTGGTCTAGTAGTGCAAGATGTGACATACTACTTTCAAAGTGGGTCTGAATGAGGAAAAAATTTGATTCAAAGTGAATGTTTTTTACGGAGAATGTCATGTGAGAGAACCCTCCTCTTATATAGGATTTTAATGGAATTGATACCTTTCACTTCAATGTTCATGAATGGGTTCTGTTAGATATATGAGAATATATGATTAGGGTTTATCATGCCTCTGTTGGTATGTTTCTCCTGGGCTCACCAAGATGTACTAATATATGAATAATCAGTATTTGTGTCCAAGAATGAAGAGATAGATATAATACTTTATCACTAGGATGTCCAGCATTCACCAGGTGAATGCAAGGAACCAGTATCCAACTAGACTCTTAATTCCCTTATTTATTCCTATGTGGAAATGGATTTACATCACCATGGACTTTGTGGATGGATTTTTGAAATACCCTTGTGGTAGCTATGTAGTACCGGTGATCATTAGTAGGTTGACCAAGGTCGGGATCTTCTTAATATTCTAAAATAAATTATCTATTAATGATATATAATGTATTTACATTCTGGAGATAGTTTGACATAATGGTGTACACCATTCTATTGAATTGTACTGGGATTCCATTTTGACTTCACAATTCTGGGAAGCTTTGATAAGACACTAGGTTCATAGGTTCTCTTGATTACTTCATATCACCCATAGACTAATGGATAGTTTGAGTGGAAGATTTTGCTGTTAAAGATATGATTTGGTCCTATATTATTAGTTTTGGAGGTTCCTATGAAATGCATACACCTATTATTGTGTTTTCCTACCACTATAGTATCTGTGCAAGGATTCAGATGGCTCTCTATGACAGCCACCATGGTATACTATTTTGGTCACAATTGTTTTTGATATAGGTTGTTGATGTAACATTATTGGGTCCTCTTCTTTTTCAGAATACATTAGTGAAGGTTTAGTTGTTTTAGAAGCACATGTATATATCTATGATTATGCATAACTACTATACAAATCATCATCATCGGCCTTTAGAGTTCAATGTTGGACATTGTGATTTATTATGTGTTTTTCCTAGATTAGGTCACATAGGACTCTAGATATAGGGTTTTTTTATTGTTGAGATATTTTGGGCATTTCGAGATATTGGAGACTTTTAGGATGGTAGCATATCATTTTTTCATACCACAGAGGTATTGTTCCATGCATGATATCTTCCAAGTATCTCAAATTCAATAGTATCACTCTGACTTGTCTCATTAATTTAACCCATATTACATTGATATGGAGGTGGAGTCATCTATCAAATAGCCCCAATATGAATATTTGAATGTAGTATGATAGTTATACAAGAGAGGTTAGTTCTTA
Organism: Viscum album; assembly: GCA_963277665.1. Lineage (NCBI taxonomy): Eukaryota > Viridiplantae > Streptophyta > Magnoliopsida > Santalales > Viscaceae > Viscum > Viscum album. Next base: position 1,885,815,787 of record OY728136.1, read on the forward strand.
TGGTCTGGGTTTTATTTAATTATGGGCACATACATGATGATAACTGTGAGTGGAAAAAAATGTGTGTGAAAAATGACAAGAAAATTTTTCAATGGTAATTTTAATACCCTTATAAGGTAAACATGGTGATGATTTGCCTTATGTATGGGAGGTAATGACATTATGGATTTTCCTTTAGGTATAGACTGTTTATTTTTAGTATTGATTGCAACAAAAATTCCAAATAGTGATGCATAAAAAAAGGCTGGATTCTGTGCATTTGGGTCTTATTCAGAGATCAAATCCTAGAAATATTAAGAAGAAAATAGGTCGCATGGTTAGAATAAACTATGCCTCCCAGACACATTGTTTCTATGAACCATGAATTAGTAGATAGTAGAGCTGTAGGGGGTACATGATTTCTCTAATACTGTGCAACCCATTGTTTTTAATTATGCATAGCAGCATGATTTTGGGATAGCTATATTTTGTATGGTTTCCACATGGTTCGAAAAACCAGGTGTCTAATTGTGTATATGCCCCTTCAAACAAGATAAGTGTGTAGTGTTGGCACACGGTTTGGAAACCTTGTGTCCAAACCCGGTGCATTGGGTTTTTTGTGTGAAAGGTCCATTTTATCCCTTATTAATGATTTTAAACAATTTCATACTTCCTCCTCCATTTTCACTAGTTTACCCCCCTTCGTTTCTATATAAACAACCCTTCTTGCTCAGGAATCATGAATTTGACACAACTCCACCATCTGATCTCTAATTTTTTTACTATCGGCTCAAATGGGAAGTTTGAACTTCAATGTCAAATCCTCCCCAATCTATTTCAATTTCTTCTTCCCATCTATTTAACTATTATATTTCATTCTCATGGTCACAATTTTTATAGAATTTGATTGTTTCTCCATTTTCATAAATCATATATCAAATCAAAGGGTTATCTTAGATGAGGGAAGCTTTACGAGGCTAATATAGGTTATTTAAACACTTTTTTTTCATTTCATTATGTTCTATAATTTATGTCATTATGCTGCTCATCGGGCCGATGTAGAAATGAATCTAAAATGTAAATTAAATTGTTAAATGTGGGTTTTTACTTGTATTTTATTCATAACTAGTGGTGAATCAACCTTAGGATTTTTTTCATAGTCCTAGACCACCCCAATGGGTATGTTCTACCCATATAGACTTATTTCGACCATTGTTTCATATTTTTTAAAAGTATTTCTGTGTTTCATTAAATGACTAACAACATAAACTGACTAATTTGATTGATTCAAGTTATGATCCAAGCCTTACTCACTACAGTGAAATTCAATAAATGAAGTGGTCTATTTGAAATAATTATCCATGTTCTAAAAGATAGATTCCTTATGAATTTATTTGATTAATCCAATATAATTCCTTAGCCTTTAAAGTAATCCACAAACAAATGATTGAATGGAAATGTAATAGACATTCAAATGAAAATTTTTTTAAATGAAAATATTTTTAAATGATTCCATCTATGAGATGAGTTTGAAATGGAGGTTCCAACATATGAGCTCCTTAGATGGAATATCTTTCCCTTTCATTAGTTGTGTTGATTGTTGGTAAACATGCTAAGGGAAACATCATCTATGAATGAGACATGATAACCGAGTTTCGTATATATTACCTCATGAAGAGTGATATTTTTTCACTAGAGGAGACCCCGTGTATGGGAATGATGGTATGATTGGATGTACCTTTCCTCGCGAGATATTCAAGTCTATATATGGGATACCAAGTATGGACTCAGAGGCTATTAATGTATATTTACCCACCCTGATCGGAGTGACATGTGGAACGTTATTCTTGAGTCACCATGGATGGAAACCTCAGATTTTTTCATATGAATAGATATTTAGTTATACATTGAAATTCATTTTGGAAATCCATGGATGGGATAATGGCCACTTTATATATTTTTCGAATTGGTCAAAATTAAAATGATTTTAAAAGTAAATAAATTTATTCCCTGATATGATGATCATTTGGGTTAGAAACCATAGATATGTGTTCCATAATACCAATCACAAGCTTAGGGATAGTACAATATATAGAGTTTTATCAAACTCACATCACCATTTGGGATTTCTCAGTTCGAACACACTAGTTTAGTCTAAAAGAGAAATATTGGGGTATCCAATTATATCCCCATCCAATTAAATAATTCATTTATTCTATATTATATTTCAAATCAATATGGGAAAATGATTATTTTATATTTCAAGAAATGGAATGGTCTAGACACCATGTCAGCTGGCCTACTGACATTTTACCTCACACCCTACTCTGGAACATTTGGTAGCCAAGTATAATTTATGGAGTTGGGAGTAGAGGGCCAATCCTATGCTCGATTTTCTATTATTTGTATTCTTTTTAGATTTTTGTTTATTATGATATCATGATCTATATTATTATGTCCCTTACATATATATTAGTCATTTTTTATATAAATGTGGAATATTATCATAATATATTTCTTCTGTTAACTTATTCAGCTTCCATAACTATATTGTTCATCGTTATTATGCTTGCATGATTTATTATATTATTTATACTGCTATTCATCTATCTGTGTCTTCTTATAATGCTTATTATATATCTATTAGTTCTCTTTACTTTTATCAATGAGGTAATAGTCTTCCACATCCTTACCAAAGGCCTTCACTATAATTTCGAATCCTTTAGAATTTGGGGAGGCGTCCTAGAGATCATGTCGCCCACCATCTCTGGGCACATTTTAGTGGCATATCTTGTGGTACACTACAATTGTTTTTATAGAATGTGTTTCACATGTTTATATGAAGTTATATCACCCCAAAAATACATTATTTTATAATTTGTTATCCATTTTATAGATGAAAATTTTTTATTTAGACTCTTTTCATTTATTACTCTCAAGAACAAGAGATGTTCTTCAAATCCAAAGAATTAGTGATTAGGAACTATCGACGCAAGACATTCGCTTCACCAAGAAAGCACCTAGAGAATGAGTGATTTTGTTCAGAGATAGTTGGAGAACATGACAATCATATCTAGAATGGTTTATCCTTGGATGCTTGAGATCGCATTGATGATAATCCATATGTTTTATTTCAAATGATCAATGGTAGCCAACGAAAAAAGTACCAAATACATTGGTTTTTATTTTATTTAGAAATTAATAAATTAATTATAAACATGATGTGAAAGATTCCCTTTTATAGATCCATTTCTATTATTCTCCTTTTCTAATTTATTGATTTTTATCCTTGGATTATGGAATTCATTATCAAATTGATCCCGAGTTGGTCATCGAATACAGAAAAAGAAATGTTGAACCCTCCCAACCTCCACACTTCCTCTACATTTGGATCCTTCAATATGATGTTCATATATTCATAAATATAGGGTATGAGTTTTGTTGTCTAATTATCAACTCCATATGACATGTTTAATATAGCACATCATTATTTATTTTATATGGTGTGATTACTCAATAATTGATTTTTTACTATAATCAAGTAATTAGTTCTTTTTTAATATATTATTCATGTTATTTAATTAAATGGATTTCAATTTAAAATATAACAAATTTTTAAGGTCTCACATCTCTTTATTGATTTTTAAATCTTCTTCTCAAGAAATATTCTTCCTTGATTGGTTTCGTAAACAATAATATTTCATTCTAATGTACTCTCGGTTTAATTTTGTATAAAATGAGTATTTTGATTCAAATATTATTGATCACTGAGTTTATTACAATAAAAATTATATAATTTTTGAGAGTAACCAATATCCAAATTAATGACAGTCTCCCCTCCTTTCAATATTTTCTATTCCCACCAATGTAATCATTAAAATTTAGAAACATTAATTTCTTTTTATTTCATAATTAAGTCCTATTTCCCATATAAACATTCCAAATGTAATTTTTTTTATCTTTTTTATGTTGGTCTTTATATAATGTATTTTAAAAAAATTTAAATGTTTTCCAATTTTTCAAAATTAAATTTTTTTTCATCAACTTGAAATTTCATTAATAACTATTTTATATTTTCATGGATATTTTTTTGAAGTATCAATTTAAGTGTAATTTTCATTCTAAATTATTCCCTTCACTATTAAAAAACTGATTTTCAATATGCCTATAACTTCTTATTTCAAGCTAAGATAAATTAATTTTAAAAAAACTATTTTATGAATTAACTAATATTTTCTTATATATGAAAAATTGATTTATTATCATGGGAAATATTTTTTATAAATTAGAATTTAAATGATCTTATAAAATAGTATTTTGGGGGTTAAATTTATGGGTATAATGAATTCACATTATGGAGGTCCTTTTTTATACTATCATGAAATTTTATATAACCAATATTTTATTCATTAGTTTATTAATGATATGATAAATTACTATTTTCATGTGGAAAACATATTATGGATGAATTAAAATGATGTACTATATAAACATTCATTTAATTGGTATGATTTCTATCTCTTAATATCAAAAGGGTACATGAGAGGATTTATCCCAAGTCAAAGGGTGCATGAGGGGATTTTTCCCAAGATAAAGGGTACACAAGAAGATTTATCCTAAGGAAATGGGTACACAAGAAGATTTTTCTGAAGAAAAATATTCACAGAAAAGTTTTTACACAGTGAATAGGGGTACATAAACGGATTTCCTCAAGACTAATATTGTACGTGACTGATTTATATTTTTCCTACTATTTGATAAATGTATTGGGGTGTCCTTGACATGTGATTTCAATATTTGTATTTACTATACAATATTATCTTGTTCCAATGATTATCCTCGTTGTTTTAGGTGTAATGTCTCATGATTGCAAATAAATGATGTTATATGTTTTTTAATATGAAATAAATTTTATTTCTATCCTATAATGTCACACTTTTGGTTCCATACTCATTTAATAAGAAGATTCCCCACTATCATGTTTTCTCTCATTTTAATTAATGAACCCATGATTACATATTGAAAAATTATTTTCGATTAATGATTCTTCATTCTCACTTATTTGATATGATTTCTTTCCCCATATTATGAAGATGAATGTAACATGTGAGACATCTTGAATGTTTACATTTGTATTTCAATTATGGCGAAATGTTCCCATGATTCCTAAAATATATTTCATATATAATGTTTCTACAAAGACATTGAACAAAAATGATCCTCGATTTTTGATAGAATATTATGACTTGTAATAATAATGTGAAATGTGTTCAATAATTGTTTTTATAATCTCACATGGGATCAATTTTAATTTTTAAATGTGTTTTTCTCATCTGAACTAAGATTTTGGGTCTAGGATGCCACAATGTTAGTTTACAAAATCATATATAACTCACTTTTTGTATGAGTAAGATTTTTAGTTAATGTATCTAATATCAAAATATCATTGCATTTTCCTCAAATCCAGTCATTAATTTAAAGTGGGTATTTTGATTATGAATAACCCACTACTTCTCAAACATCAGTTCATATTATTCTTCTCTACCAACAACTTTGGTAAAGGTAAAAATTTACTAACTTGTTTCTCTATTATCAGTTTTTTCAATTATGGTGTTGATAAGAATGGAAATTGAAATATTTATATAAAAATCCATAGGTTGATTCTGTAATGAAATCCATTTTTCACACAATTTCACTTACCAATATAGAAAAAATATGATTAGGTAGAGTTATTTCTTTATCTTTAATATAAATCATAAAGTAACATATTAAAAATTATAAAAATTTAGCAGTAGTAAAAATGTTTTTCAATAAAATTTTCTACCATATCATTAATGACCCTAATATATCTACAGTATTTGTAAAAACATTTCTCTTAGATATTCTTGCAACACTTCACCTCCAGAAAATGTGGACTTCAATGTGTTCACCCATCCAAATTTCAATTTATTGTTGATCTACAATACAATTTAATATATTTTTAATTATATTTTTAATTAATTATGATATTCAGTGAATGTGAATAGAAATTCATGATTCATCCAAAATTTGGTCTTTAATTATAATCAAACCAATTAAATTAGGGATATTATTCAATACTGAAATAGAATAATAAACTCATTATAGTCAAATCCTTCTCCTCCAAATGAATTAAAATATAAACCTATGCATTTGAAATAAATAGTCCATCATATTGGATTTTATATATATTCCTTATCGTTAAAACATACAAAAGTCCTTCCATTATTAATTCTAAACACCCCCTCTATTATATGTTATAGTAATTTTAATTTCATAATCAAGATCACGAACAAATCTACATTTAGTTTCTTCTACGAGAATATTAAATCTTGATTTATCAATGTGCTATTCATCACCAATAGATTTGATTATTACAATGGAAACATGAATCAAAACCATGAGATAGTTATTGGAGTGCAAATACCTCAAAGGTTTTTATAAAATCTTTATATTAGAGTATTTAAACTTAATTCCACAAAAGAATGGATTTCTTCATGAAACAAGATCTTGTTATGAAGAATCGCCTAGAATAAATAATTTAGAACACACAACTGAAATGTTTGTTATTAATTTTTACTTAAAATGTAGAAATTCGATAACAATTAACAATTGTTTATTGTGAAAACCTCCAAAATGAGCATCACAACACTAGTTTATGTGCATCCCTTTCTACTATGTAGATCATTATTTCTATTTTCCCAGTGAAACACTCAATTTTTATCACTACACATGTCAGTACAATTCCACTCCACTTATTAAAATTTCATCCTCATCCAAAACACATAGTCTTGGGATTTATCGATTCTAACAGGTTCTCTAAAAAACCACCACATATATATTTATAATGTGGTCTACCCCATATAACCATTTTATCTTCACATGAGTCCACCCATACCAATTCTACGAGATAACCATCGTCACCGTTTTTTTAGGTAAAATATTGTATTGAAAATAAGATAGAAATTCCTATTTATTTTTTATTATATCCACATAAAAATTATACATAACTGCACCAGAATCAGCATTGCATATCAAAATCCATTGTGAAGTTCTCCTTCAACAAAACCTATCTATTTATCTATGGATAATTACTCCATTTTTTTCACCCATAATTTGGAAAACTCTATAAAATATTTCAATTAACAAACTTTAAATCATTAATACTTTTGTTGATAAATATCATTCATGTGAACATACATGAATCTCATTTTTTCATCATTTACATATTACTTCATTAAAGCCTCTACAAACCCACAAAGTAAGGAATATATTTACATTCATCCTTCAATAAACATTTTTTTATGTGAAAAAATTCTTCTTATTATAATGCAACAATAAAAAAAATTCATTTAATTTTAATAACACTCAGTATAAATTCATAAGGAATATTTAACAATCCTCCTAACATAACTATTTCAAAATTTCAATATTGTATACAACTTATTCATATTAAATAACAATGAACAGTCAATTAAAATTCCTCTTAAAACATATCCTCATTGAAGAATTATAATTTCAGGAAACATATACTTATAAACTAATACATATTCTCAAAATATCCAATTAGGAAACCCTCTTGTTGCAACACTAATACATGATAGGGGAGAGGCTTACTGTGTACGAACTCATCGTTTCCTCAAGATACCTTTTGTGGTTTATCATCATGACCAATACTGTTTATTTTCAATTTATCTCAAAATAATAAATATTCTTATTCTATATAAGGAGAATTTCTAAAAAGTTGAGACAAGATTTTTTTAAGTGATCTATTTGTTAGTTTTCATTCATGATAATATCATCTATGATTCATTTTGTAGGTTAATGTATCAAATTTCAAAAATAATATGGGAGGTGTTCATCCTTTAAAAAAATTCCATAGGATGAGTATATCTATTTTATAATGGAATGGTGACAAAAATACAAGAATTTAATGAATAATACTTATATATTATATCATTAAGAGAGTTTCATGCAGTTTAAAAACACTGTAATTTGGAAAAAAATTGGTGGGGATTAAGGTTATTCAATTTTGACTAGATTATGAAGGAGTCAATATAGTAATAAGGGTGTGGTTGATATAATGTGAATAGAGAGGTTATTATTATGATAGATATCTGTGATGGAAGGACCACATAGTTTAAATTCATAGTTCTTGGACAAATTAGGTTAATTTTTGAAGTCATAAATCTTTGGATGTAGAATGTAATGCTTTATATTGAAGGAATAAGGTTAATCCGATCATGGTTTGTGAGACTAATAGAAATGTAAAACATCTCACTGGTGGAATCATAATGTTTAAATACATATTATTCTGAACAATGAAATATATGGAAGACAATTTATCTTTCATGTGTATGTGACAAACTGTTGCAAATTGGTAAGGAAATACATCATTACGAACAACCTTATACAGGGGGGAACATTAATAAATATCTAATAACTTTAAAAATTGAAAGGAAAAGTATGAAACCCCAAATTTGGTTCATGATGTAGGGGTTATAAAACACATTTGGGTAGTGGTTGAGGATGATAAATATCCTAAAATAAGTCATTTAAATCAAAATGTAACGAAATGGGATAAACATGATTTGGATGGCTGCTGACAAAATTTGACACATGGGTTCTATGGTAGTATTTTTCTAGGAATATGGGGTCATAGTATCCTCTTTGCAAGTTAAAATAATTCCAATGGTTTTTTTGGTCATATATATATCCTCAATTTCATTACCGTGAAGGTGTCACTTTTAGAATTAGATAAACTTATCTCCAATAATAGTGGATGGATTATAGTGACAAACACTCCAGGTATGATGCGTAGGATATATGAAGAGGATATTTAGAATGTTATTGGAACACATCATCTCAAAAAAATCCAAGGATTGATTATTATTGAACATTGAAAGGGGAGTGAAATTTAGGGATTAGTTTTTTTTTGTGATTGGGATAGATGTTCCAATCATCATTGTGTATCCTTCAATAACTCTAATTCAGAAACATGTAGTTTTGGAAATAAAATATTTCATCTTCACATATAGTGTATAAATATAAGGACTATTCATGAAGGAGGAGGCACTACAATAAGATTTTTTAATTAGGATGAAATGATTGGTATGGTAAAATAAATCTAACATATACATCACTACTTGTTAGGTAATAGTTGGAAATAACCAACAAATATTTCAACGTGAAGTGTCTCTATATATAACATGCCATTTGAATGCATGAAAATGATATTTGTATGGGTTAACTATGAGAGATGATATGATAGAATCTATAATGAATTTAAATTCATCTTGTCAATAAATAAAAATAATAAAATGAACCAATGAGTTAGAAAGGGATGAGAGATATCCGTTTCACTACATATCCTATGAAATTATGAATCAAGACACTCATTATTCTCAAAAGAGGATTTTTTATTTTAAGTTACGATAAAAAGTAGAAGTATTCCGTATATTTATAACATGTATAAGAGATATTGTTTCAATTTTATGATGACCCATTGTCAGGAAAATGTAGATCAATTGATAGGAACTGGGATACTAGAGTCACAACCCATCCTCGGGGCTCGTGCCGTGACTACCCCAATCCCGCCTTCCATAGGCCAGGGGCTGGAGACTAGCAGAAAAGGCATAAATCATGGTATCTGGGAAGGAATTTACTTTATAAAACATAAACACATCCAACCAGAGTATAAGAGGAAGTAATACACTAAGTACAAAAGAAAGTGCTGAAAAGTAAATGGACCAGAATAAAAACCCAAATGAGAAGTACAACTACAACTGAACGAAGAACAACAGAAAAGTCAAATAGCTGGAATATAGAACCAGCTCCTGGCCGTCCACCTCGAATCCTACCTAAAGGGTAGGTACAGATAGCTTCCTCAAATCTCTCGCCTGCCAACCTCCTCCGAGTACCGTCTCGCCATGAAGTCCACCTCTAGGTACTGACTCTTCGTGAGGTCCACCTCCGGATAATGACTTGTCATTAGGTCCACCTCTGGGTACCGTCCAGTCCTCGTACACTCAATCTCAGTCAGCGTTGTCTGTCATCTGAATCCAACACAACGAGGTGTGGGCATATCCCGTGTAGGGGTGAGTATACGATACACAGTAGGGAACCCGAGACCCTCAAGGTCTTACTAAATCCGACAAGGATAATCACAAATAATGTTCTCAAAAGATAACCCTTACTTAGGTATAATCCCATACTTATACCTAATTTATCAAGTAAACCATCTCAACCATGAAGTATCACACAGATATAAAGTCGATTGATAAACACTACTTAGGTATATTTCCTTACATATATGTATGTTATCAAGTAACCCCTCTCAATCATGAGGAAAACACAAAGGTCATTGACTCAGTTCAAACCAGGATTTTCATTATCGAAACCACAACTGCTAAAAAGCACCTCCTCTACCGAGTACACTAATCTTTCCACGACTCTGAGGCGCTGCTCACTAACCTTAGACTGCTGAGCTACTCCTCCTGTCGAGTACCATGGTTCAGCCTCCCAAACACAGTAGTGCCTCCCACTGGGGTCTGCCACCCAAACACAGTAGCGCAACCCCCTAATAGCCTACAGAGGTACTCCTCCAGTCGAGTATCGCAGGTCTGCCACCCAAACACAATAGTTCTCCCTACAATGGGTCTTCCATCCAAACACATTATTGCTCCCCACTGGGATATACAAGTCACTCCGACTCGAATCAGACATGTAGTCATCTGGTCTCAGCTAGATACATGGTCTCCGTACTCCATATGATCATATCAAAAAGGGTCTGCTCCATGAGCTACTGGTTGATACTACATGTATCACAAAGCCTCATGAAAAAGTATCTCAAAGGACCACCTTGTCATAGGGGAATCAAGGCAATAGATGGATCATCAATCAGAAGACCAATCTGTTAGTTATTAGCCTTTTAGTCCCTGGGGCCCGGTTGGTTTCATGTATGAACCATCCCGGTGGTATCTCAATTGTACCCCAAACATTCATAGGTTAAACTCAAAGGGATCTTTTCTCAACGTGATCACCACAGCCGCTGATGGTTCGTCAAATGGACGTTCGGTTTGAAAGTTATCAGCTTTTCTGTTCCAGGGGCCCCATTGGATTTCGGTTACAATCCAACCCGTCCATAATCCAACTGCATCCAAACCTTAGGTGATGTATACCAAAAGAACCGTCTCATCCAGAGGAATCCAACAAAGTCAACGGAACATCAATCGGATGTCCAAAACTCATGTTATAATTGTTTCTGTTCCGAGGGCTCGATTGGTTTCAGTTTCGAACCAACCCGGCCATATACAAAATTCACAGAAACCTTGATTGTTATATACTAAAATGACCGTCTCGATCCAAGGATCTCTACAAATCTAATGTTGCATCGGTCGGAGGTCTGTATCCCATGTTATGGGTGTTTGAACAGATCTGTCTGAAAGCAGGGGTTCGGGCCCGGTCTGGCCCGGCCCGATACCCCCTGGGTCAGCCCGAACCGGGTCGACCCAACCCGGGTCCGGGTTCGGTCCAGTTGGGTGTGGCCCAGCCTTCCGCTGGATGCGCCCCAGCCCGCCGCTAGGCGCGGCTTGCATCCCGGCTCGGAGCTGGCCATGGGGTGTAAAGGGGGGGAGGGGGGTGCGGCCCCCCTTTTTTTTTGAAAAGGGGCCCCCTTTTGGTGGGGAACACCCTAGTCCAAACCGGGGGTAACGAACCCCGGATTCTTCGAAAACGGCCGGCTGTATGACCGGCCTTGAGTGTTTCCATGGGACCCACAGGGGTCCCCCCTCCTGTTGAGCCTGCGGCCGGTCGAGCCCGGCCACCGCCTGCTGAACCGCCGTGGCCTAACTACGTGACTTCCGTCCATCTGGCGCGGCAAGACAGCGTCGCGCCCCTCCACCATGGCCCACTCTGGCCATGGCGTCCCTTGGATTCTTCGGTGTGGTGCGACATTTCCACGAACCACCATCGCGGCCTGCTCCGGCCGCGGTTCCTTCAGCTTCACCAGCACGGTGCGACGGCGCCACGCACCTTCGCTACGGCCCGCTCCATCGCGGTTCTCTTCGATCTCGCGCGGTGCTACGGCATCCCACCGCCTTTTCCAAAATCATATACAAAGGTCAACAATAAAAAGTGGAAGAGGATCAGTCGTGTTTGAGTAGTCCGATCTCCTCCCGTTATGAAGATAACAAGCAGTCATAATTAAATCCACGAAAATCGAAAAATAAACCTTGAACAAAGATAAGCCCTACCTCGTGTCTCTCGTCATTTTCCGGTGACACGGAAGATGTCGTCATAGGGTGAGGTTTCGAAGATAGAGTAGGCGTGCATCCAAGGTGTGGATGGTGTCTCCTATTTTTATCACAGAGGGAACAAGCATGACGTCATTGAATAATTCTCGCGTAATTGTTTCCTTCCTTTCTGTGGAGGAGGAAAAGAAAGAAGAAACTAGGCTTACCGAGTCGATGCTCTACCTCGAAGTCTTCACTTTCTTCAATGTAGGATATTATGTTCTCCCAAAAGTGTAGAGAGCTCTCTCTCCCAAATTCTCCCACACAACCAAGAACTAACCAAAAAAATAAGGCCTTCCCTTATTTTATTATTTTTTTAATGCATTTCAAAAACTCTAAAATTCAAAAAAAATAATTTAATTAATTAAACTTGTGTTTTCTAATTAATTAGGAGTTATGTTGGCATGAATTAATGTGGGAGAGAGGGGATGGTGAGGAGAGGAGAAGTCACCCACTTAATAGGGGAGTTAGAGGATGTTTAAGGAATGTGAATGGATGGGGCTTGTGTAGGCCCCACCTCACCTTTATCCTCTCAAGGGTAGTTAGAAACTAGTTGGTCCCACCCTCAACTCCTACCCCTAGGATATAACCACTTAGAAAAAATAAATAAAATTGAAAAAAAAATTTATTTTACTCTTTATTTAATCCACATTTTTTATACAACTCCTCTGGAGAAAACACACCTTCGGGAAAGGTCCTCTTAAGAAATTTCTGGTGCTACGGTTCCATCAGTGCCCTATGATTTCAAATCCGAGCTCCAGTTCAAAAGATAGAAAAACTCACTCATTCATTCACTGAACGTAACCGAGCTAAACTTTGGAAAATTATTCTGGGCACACTGGGCCTCAGAATTAGGTTCCGTCAGAAACTGTGCACTCGTGAGAACCCAAAGAAATTAATAAAAAATTTCTTAGAAATTTTTGGGTCCATACATTACTCCCACATTAGGTATTTACATCCTCGTAAATCTATAACACAATCTAGGAAAACTAAAGGAGGTACTAGGCACGCATCTGAGCCTCCTGCTCACATGTTCTCTCCTGGAGGTTTTCGTGCTTCCATGAAAAGCACACACGAGGAATCGACCGTCCACATAGGACCCCCTCTATTAGATCCTAGATCTCCACTAGAACCTTTGTGCATGTTGACCTATAATCGACGTCCAACTCCCTATGGTTGATGATGTGTGTAGGATTGTGCACGTATCCCCTCAGCTGAGATATAAGGAAGGCGTCATGCACCTGGTGCAACTGATGTGGTAGGGTCAAATGGTTAACCACCTCACCTTACCTACTAAGGAAATGGAAAGGTCCGATGAACCTCAGAGATTTCTTGCCACCTCGACCAAATATCCTTTATACCTCGTTGAGGTGAGACCCGTAAGAAGATGTGGTCACCATCCTCGAACTCCAGTGGTCTCCGTCTCATATTAGCATAGGAATTTAGTCTACTCAGTGCAGTCTTTATCCGATCCTGGATGATCCGATCCTTCTCCATCGTAGCTAAATCATCTTTGGTTCGACACGGGATGACTTCATCACTATCCACAAAGGACATCTGAAACACATTCGGCTGCTGTCCCGCCACTCCTAAGAGGTGAATTCCCGATCTCCTACTAAGAGCATATGTTACAACGTCCCCCTCTCCAAGAGTATAAACTATATCGAAGTCATTGTCCTAGAGGAATTCAAGCTATCAATATTGTCTCTGGTTAATGTCCTCTCAAGGGAATACATAACTGAGACTATTGAGTTTAGAGTAAACTATAAACCGTCCGCTCAACACACAAAGGTCAGACAAGCCAATTGTAAGAACACATGTACACCCTTCTTTTCTTACGTTCCACAAGAGCTTCTAAGATTTATCCTTTTCCAAAAAGTCAAATCTCGTCTCATCCCCTGGATGAACCGCGTTCTTCGCCTAATACCGTCAATCCTGACATGAATGATACATTCATTCCATGGATGACGTTGTAAGGCCTCGACGCTACTACCAAGAGATCCAACCGCCACTCTCGCCTCTAAGGTTTGTGTCACACTGTCGGCATCAGTGTGTGGTTACTGGGTATCTTCTAGTAGAAAACTAAAAATTTAGGTTCAAGTGAACAATTTTATCCGGGACCTCTCAGTATCAACCAAACAAAAAGTACAGGAAAGTAAACGTCAAAAGGATTAGTGTCTTTTATTACTGAATATAAATGTACAAAGACACAAATACAACATCAACATGGAACTAGAAGTACCATGAATAAAAAGAATCCACTAGTTCCACTCCTTTCCACCTGCTTTTGGAGCTCTACTTTCTTTTCCACCGCTTGGATGTTGATCAAGCACCTGCTGCTTCTTCTGTCTCGGTGGCTCCTCCAATGCTGGCGGATCAACTGTGCGGGGAGTCAGATAGTGGCGTTCCATGTGACCCTTCCTGCCTCATTCATTAAACTTCATGCTCCTCATATGGCTAGCTCTATTTCATGTGCCACACACAACCAAAAATGTATTCTGAGTTCTCCCACTAGCTGTTATGGACCTCTTGGACCCCTGCATCATCTATATATTGTCCACAGATGATTCGGATGCTGATGGAAAAACATGCGGCAAAGGCAGCAACTCCTGAGAACTCTCTGGGTGTAGAGTCACTGGTATAAACTCCACCCTGAAGAAGGTATCCAAGTCTCCCCAGGTGAAGGTCATATCATCACAAAACTGTAGCTCCCAGCTCAACAATTTGCCTGTTGCTGCCTGAAGGAGGTTGGTAGCAAGGATCCCCATGAAGTCCGCCGGTGTACCTACTATCCTGAAGACTCTCACCACAGCCTCCAGCCAAACATCAGCCGCCTGTGGGCCCTTCTCCCCCTGGAACTTGTGTGGCCTCTGGTGCTGGAACTCGTGCAGTGTGTTCAAGCGGCGTGCATCGCCTGTTGTTGGGGCTGGTGGCATCGGTGGCCCAACGGATGGTAGTACCGCTGGTGCCTCAACCGAAAGAGAGCCTTGTACTGAGGCCTCGTCTCTCGGTAGGCTGTCAGTACGTACATATCTCGGGGGTCTAGCTGGTCGTTCGCGAAAAGGAATCTAGAAAGAAACAGATGTGACACGTTCAAAAGACTATACGTGGTGAGCTGACCTAGTTTGAGATGATTTAAAGGAAACTTTTGGAAACACATACACAATTAGTGTTTTCGTGCACCAAGATGGAAATTAGATGTCAGGGTCCTGGTGTATGGATACGTCAACCGCCCACACCAACACTAGACTCCATGAACTGAAGACCACACATAGTACCCTAAAAACTATTGGTTCATAGAAAAGAAACATCAGAGTCATATGTTCTACGGTAGAACTGAATCCTTTGATACCAATTTGCCACAACCCATCCTCGGGGCCCATGTCGTGACTACCCCCAGCCCACCTTCCATGGGCCAGGGTCTGTCAACTAGCACCAATGGCGTAAATATCGGTATCTGAGAAGGCATTGCCTTTATAAAAAATAAACACATCTAACCAGAGTACAAGCAGAAGCAATACACTAAGTAAAAAAGAAATTTTTTAAAATTAAATGGGTCAGAATACAATCCCAACTAAGAAGTACAACTACAAATGAATAAAGTACAACAAAAAAGACAAATAGATGGAATATAGAAGTTGCTCCTAGTCGTCCACCTCAAATCCTACCTGAAGGGTAGGTATAGCTAGCCTCCTCAAGACACTCATTATTCTCAAAAGAGGATTTTTTATTTTAGGTTACGATAAAAAGTAGAAGTATTCCGTATATTGATAACATGTATAAGAGATATTGTTTCAATTTTATGATGACCCATTGTAAGGAAAATGTAGATCAATTGATAGGAACTGGGATACTAGAGTCACAACCCATCCTTGGGGCTCGTGTCGTGACTACCCCAAGCCCGCCTTCCATAGGCCAGGGGCTGGCGACTAGCAGAAAAGGCATAAATCATGGTATCTGGGAAGGAATTTACTTTATAAAACATAAACACAACCAATCAGAGTATAAGAGGAAGTAATACACTAAGTACAAAAGAAAGTGCTGAAAAGTAAATGGACCAGAATAAAAACCCAAATGAGAAGTACAACTACAACTGAACGAAGCACAACAGAAAAGTCAAATAGCTGGAATATAGAACCAGCTCCTGGCCGTCCACCTCGAATCCTACCTAAAGGGTTGGTACAGATAGCTTCCTCAACGCTCTCGCCTGCCAACCTCCTCCGAGTACCGTTTCGTCATGAATTCCACCTCTGGGTACTGACTCTTCGTGAGGTCCACCTCCGGATAATGACTTGTCGTTAGGTCCACCTCTGGGTACCGTCCAGTCCTCGTACACTCAATCTCAGTCAGCGTTGTCTGTCATCTGAATCCAACACAACGAGGTGTGGGCATATCCCGTGTAGGGGTGAGTATACGATACACAGTAGGGAACCCGAGACCCTAAAGGTCTTACTAAATCCGACAAGGATAATCACAAATAATGTTCTCAACAGATAACCCTTACTTAGGTATAATCCCATACTTATACCTAAGTTATCAAGTAACCCATCTCAACCACGAAGTATCACACAGATATAAAGTCGATTGATAAACACTACTTAGTTATATTTCCATACATATATGTATGTTATCAAGTAACCCCTCTCAATCATGAGGAAAACACAAAGGTCATTGACTCAGCTCAAACCAGGATTTTCATTATCGAAACCACAACTGCTAAAAAGAACCTCCTCTATCGAGTACACTAATCTTTCCATGACTCTGAGGCGCTGCTCACTAACCTTAGACTACTGAGCTACTCCTCCTGTCGAGTACCATGGGTCAGCCTCCCAAACACAGTAGTGCCTCCCACTGGGGTCTGCCACCCAAACACAGTAGCGCAACCCCCTAATAGCCTACAGAGGTACTCCTCCAGTCGAGTATCGCAGGTCTGCCACCCAAACAAAATAGTTCTCCCTACCGTGGGTCTTCCATCCAAACACATTATTGCTCCCCACTGGGATATACAAGTCACTCCGATTCGAATCAGACATGTAGTAATCTGGTCTCAGCTAGCTACACGGTCTCCGTACTCCATATGATCATATCTAAAAGGGTCTGCTCCATGAGCTACTGGTTTATAATGCATGTATCACAAAGACTCATGAAGAATTATCTCAAAGGAACGCCTTGTCATAGGGGAATCAAGGCAATAGATGGCTCATCAATCGGACGACCAATCTGTTAGTTATTAGCCTTTTAGTCCCTGGGGCCCGGTTGGTTTCATGTATGAACCATCCCGGTGGTATCTCAACTGTACCCCAAACTTTCATAGGTTAAACTCAAAGGGATCTTTTCTCAACGTGATCACCACAGCTGTTGATGGTTCGTCAAATGGACGTTCGGTTTGAAAGTTATCAGCTTTTCTGTTCCAGGGGCCCCATTGGATTTCGGTTACAATCCAACCCGTCCATAATCCAACTGCATCCAAACCTTAGGTGATGTATACCAAAAGAACTGTCTCATCCAGAGGAATCCAACAAAGTCAACGGAACATCAATCGGATGTCCAAAACTCATGTTATAATTGTTTCTGTTCCGAGGGCTCGATTGGTTTCAGTTTCGAACCAACCCGGCCATATACAAAATTGACAGAAACCTTGATTGTTATATACTAAAATGACAGTCTCGATCCAAGGATCTCTACAAATCTGATGGTGCATCGTTCGGAGGTCTGTATCCCAAGTTATGGGTGTTTGAACAGATCTGTCTGAAAGTAGGGGTTTGGGCCCGGTCTGGCCCGGCCCGATACCCCCTGGGTCAGCCCGAACCGGGTCGACCCAACCCGGGTCCGGGTCCGGTCCAGTTGGGTGTGGCCCAGCCTGCCGCTGGATGCGCCCCAGCCCGCCGCTAGGCGCGGCTTGTATCCCGGCTCGGAGCTGGCCATGGGGTGCAAAGGGGGGGAGGGGGGTGCGGCCCCCCTTTGTTTTGAAAATGGGGCCCCCATTTGGTGGGGAACACCCTAGTCCAAACCGGGGGTTACGAACCCCGGATTCTTCGGAAACGGCCGGCAGTATGACCGGCCTTGAGTGTTTCCACGGGACCCGCGGGGGTCCCCCCTCCTGTTGAGCCCGTGGCCGGTTGAGCCCGACCGCCGCCTGCTGAACCGCCGCGGCCTAACTACGCGGCTTCCGTCCATCTGGTGCGGCAAGACAGCGTCGCGCCCCTCCACCATGGCCCACTCAGGACACGGCGTCCCTTGGATTCTTCGGCGTGGCATGACGTTGCCACAAACCACCATCGCGGCCTGCTCCGGCCGCGGTTCCTTCGGCTTCACCAGCACGGTGCGACGACGCCACGCACCTTCGCTACGACCTTCTCCATCGCGGTTCTCTTCGATCTCGCGCGGTGCTACGGCACCCCACCGCCTTTTCCAAAATCATATACAAAGGTCAACAATAAAAAGTGGAAGAGGATCAGTCGTGTTTGAGTAGTCTGATCTCCTCCCGTTATGACGATAACAAGCAGTCATAATTAAATCCACGAAAATCGAAAAATAAACCTTGAACAAAGATAAGCCCTACCTCGTGTCGCTCATCATTTTCCGGTGACACGGAAGATGTCGTCATAGGGTGAGGTTTCGAAGATAGTGTAGGCGTGCATCCAAGGTGTGGATGGTGTCTCCTATTTTTATCACAGAGGGAACAAGCATGACGTCATTGAATAATTCTCGCGTCATTGTTTCCTTCCTTTCTGCGGAGGAGGAAAAGAAAGAAGAAACTAGGCTTGCCGAGTCGATTCTCTTCCTCAGAGTCTTCACTTTCTTCAACGTAGGATATTATATTCTTCCAAAAGTGTAGAGAGATCTCTCTCCCAAATTCTCCCACACAACCAAGAACTAACCAAAAAAATAAGGCCTTCCCTTATTTTATTATTTTTTTAATGCATTTCAAAAACTCTAAAATTCAAAAAAAATCATTTAATTAATTAAACTTGTGTTTTCTAATTAATTAGGAGTTATGTTGGAATGAATTAATGTGGGATCGAGGGGATGGTGAGGAGAGGAGAAGTCACCCACTTAATAGGGGAGTTAGAGGATGTTTAAGGAATGTGAATGGATGAGGCTTGTGTAGGCCCCACCTCACCTTTATCCTCTCAAGGGTAGTTAGAAACTAGTTGGTCCCACCCTCAACTCCTACCCCTAGGATATAACCACTTAGAAAAAATAAATAAAATTGAAACAAAATTTTATTTTACTCTTTATTTAATCGACATTTTTTTTACAACTCCTCTGGAGCAAACACACCTTCGGGAAAGGTCCTCTTAAGCAATTTCTGGTGCTACGGTTCCATCAGTGCCCTATGATTTCAAATCCGAGCTCCAGTTCAAAAGATAGAAAAACTCACTCATTCATTCACTGAACGTACCCGAGCTAAACTTTGGAAAATTATTCCGGGCACAACGGGCCTCGGAATTAGGTTCCGTCAGAAACTGCGCTCTCGTGAGAACCCAAAGAAATTAATAAAAAATTTCTTAGAAATTTTTGGGTCTGTACATTACTCCCACATTAGGGATTTACATCCTCGTAAATCTATAACACAATCTTGGAAAACTAAAGGAGGTACCAGGCACGCATCTGAGCCTCCTACTCACATGTGCTCTCCTGGAGGTTTTTGTGCTGCCAAGAAAATCACACAAGAGGAATCGACCATCCACATAGGACCCCCTCTATTAGATCCTAGATCTCCACTAGAACCTTTGTGAATGTTGACCTATAATCGAAGTCCAACTCCCTATGGTTGATGATGTGTGTAGGATTGTGCACGTATCCCCTCAGCTGAGATATAAGGAAGGCGTCATGCACCTGGTGAAACTGATGTGGTAGGGTCAAATGGTTAACCACCTCACCTAACCTACTAAGGACATGTAAAGGTCCGATTAACCTCAGAGATTTCTTGTCACCTCGACCAAATATCCTTTATACCTCGTCGAGGTGAGACCCGTAAGAAGATGTGGTCACCATCCTCGAACTCTAGTGGTCTCCGTCTCATATTAGCATAGGAATTTAGTCTACTCAGTGCAGTCTTCATCCGATCATGGATGATCCGATCCTTCTCCATCGTAGCTAAATCATCTTTGGTTCGACACGGGATGACTTCATCACTATCCACAAAGGACATCTGAAACACATTCGGCTGCTGTCCCGCCACTCATAAGAGGTGAATTCTCAATCTCCTACTAAGAGCATATGTTACAACGTCCCCCTCTCCAAGAGTATAAACTATATCGAAGTAATTGTCCTAGAGGAATTCAAGCTATCAATATTGTCTCTGGTTAATGTCCTTTCAAGAGAATACATAACTGAGACTATTGAGTTTAGAGTAAACTATAAACCGTCTGCTCAACACACAAAGGTGAGACAAGCCAATTGTAAAAACACATGTACACCCTTCTTTGCTTACGTTCCACAAGAGCTTCTAAGATTTCTCCTTTTCCAAAATGTCAAATCTCGTCTCATCCCCTGGATGAACTGCGTTCTTCTCCTAATACCGTCAATCCTGACATGAATGATACATTCATTCCATGGATGACGTTGTAAGGACTCGACGCTACTACCAAGAGATCCAACCGCCACTCTCGCCTCTAAGGTTTGTGTCACACTGTCGGCATCAGTGTGTGGTTACTGGGTATCTTCTAGTAGAAAACTAAAAATTTAGGGTCAAGTGAACAATTTTATCCGGGACCTCTCAGTATCAACCAAACAAAAAGTACAAGAAAGTAAACGTCAAAAGGATTAGTGTCTTTTATTACTGAATCTAAATGTACAAAGACACAAATACAAAATCAATATGGAACTAGAAGTACCATGAATAAAAAGAATCCACTAGTTCCACTCCTTTCCACATGCTTTTGGAGATCTACTTCCTTTTCCACCGCTTGGATGTTGATCAAGCACCTGCTGCTTCTTCTGTCTCGGTGGCTCCTCCAATGCTGGCGGATCAACTGTGCGGGGAGTCAGACAGTGGCGTTCCATGTGACCCTTCCTGCCTCATGCATTAAACTTCATGCTCCTCATACGGCTAGCTCTATTTCATGTTCCACACACAACCGAACATTTATTCTGAGTTCTCCCACTAGTTGTTATGGACCTCTTGGACCCCTGCATCATCTATATATTGTCCACAGATGATTCGGCTGCTGATGGAAAAACATGCGGCAAAGGCAGCAACTCCTGAGCACTCTCTGGGTGTAGAGTCACTGGTATACACTCCACCCTGAACAAGTTATCCAAGTCTCGCCAGGTGAAGGTCATATCATCACAAAACTATAGCTCCCAGCTCAACCATTTTCCTGTTGCTGCCTGAAGGAGGCTGGTAGCAAGGATCCCCATGAAGTCCGCCGGTGTACCTACTATCCTGTAGACTCTCACCACAGCCTCCAGCCAAACATCAGCCGCCTGTGGGCCCATCTCCCCCTGGAACCTGGGTGGCCTCTGGTGCTGGAACTCGTGCAGTGTGTTCAAGCGGCGTGCATCGCCTGTTGTTGGGGCTGGTGGCATTTGTGGCCCAACGGATGGTAGTACCGCTGGTGCCTCAACCGAAAGAGAGACTTGTACTGAGGCCTCGTCTCTCGGCAGGCTGTCAGTACGTACATATCTCGGGGGTCTAGCTGGTCGTTCGCGAAAAAGAATCTAGAAAGAAACAGATGTGACACGTTCAAAAGACTATACATGGTGAGCTGACCTAGTTTGAGCTGATTTAAAGGAAACTTTTGGAAACACATACACAATTAGTGTTTTCTTGCACCAAGATTGAAATTAGATGTCAGGGTCCTGGTGTATGGATACGTCAACCGCCCACACCATCACTGGACACCATGAACTGAAGACCACACTTAGTACCCTAAACACTATTGGTTCATAGAAAAGAAACATCAGAGTCATATGTTCTACGGTAGAACTGACTCCTTTGATACCAATTTGTCACGACCCATCCTCGGGGCCCATGTCGTGACTACCCCCAACCCACCTTCCGTAGGCCAGGGGCTGTCAACTATCACCAATGGCGTAAATATCGGTATCTGAGAAGGCATTGCCTTTATAAAACATAAACACATCTAACCAGAGTAAAAGCAGAAGCAATACACTAAGTACAAAAAAAATTTAAAATTAAATGGGTCAGAATACAATCCCAACTAAGAAGTACAACTACAAATGAATGAAGTACAACAAAAAAGACAAACAGATGGAAGATAGAAGTTGCTCCTAGTCGTCCACCTCAAATCCTACCTGAAGGGTAGGTATAGCTAGCCTCCTCAACACTCTCACCCGCCAAACTCCTCTGAATACAATCTCATCATGAAGTCCACCTCCAGGTATTGACTCGTCGTGAGGTCCACCTCCAGGTACCGTCCAGTCCTCGTAAAGTCGATCTCAGTCAGCATTGTCTATCGTCTGCATCAAAATCAATGAGGTGCGGGCATAGCTTGTGTAGGGGTGAGTATACAATACTCAGTAGGGACCCTGAGACCCTCAAGGTCTTACAAAATTCATCAAGGATATCACAATGAAATTTCTCAACAGATAACCCTTACTTAGGTATAAACCCATACTTATACCTAAGTTATCAAGTAACCCATCTCATCCACGAGGTATCAAACAGATATGAAGAGAATGGATAACCACTACTTAGGTATATGCCCATATATATATATACGTATGTTATCAAGTAACCCATCTCAATCATGAGGAAAACACAAATGTCATTGACTCAGCTCAAACCAATATTTTCATTATCGAAACCCTAACTACTGAAGAGCTCCTCCTTGGTCGAGTACACTTATCCTGCCACGACTCCGAGGTGCTTCTCACTAACCTTAGATTTCTGAGGTACTTCTCATGTCGTGTACCACGGGTCAGCCACCCAAACATAGTAGTGCCTCCCGCCAAGGTCTGCAACCCAAACAGAGTAGTGCAACCCCCCTAATAGCCTGCAGATGTACTCCTCCAATCGAGTACCGTAGGTCTGCCAACCAAACACCGTAGTGCTCCCTATCGTGGGTCTGCCACCCAAACATAGTAGTGATCCCCACTAGGCTATACAAGCCACTCAGACTCAAATCGGACAAGCAGTCATCAGGTCTCAACTAGCTACACGGTCTTCATACTCCGTATGCTCGTCTCCGGGAGGGTGTGCTCCATGATCTACTGGTCGATACTCTAATTATCTCAAAGTCTCAGGAAGAATTATCTCAAAGTACCGCCTTATCATAGGGGTCTCAACGCAATATACGGTGTGTCAATCGGACGCCTGGTCTATGAGTTATTAGCCTTTTAATCCCGGGGTCATGGTTGGCTTCGTGTACGAACAAACCCGGCCATATTGCAACTGTACCCCAAAATCTCCAAGGGTAAACTGAAAGGGATAATTTCTCAACATGATCACCAACGCTTCTGACAGTTTGTCAAACGGGCATTTGGTCTGAATGTTATCTGCTTTTCCATTCGAGGGGCCCGGATGGATTTCGGGTACAATCCATCATGGCCATAATCCAACTGTATCAAAACCTCAGAGTAAGTTTACCAAAAGAACCGTCTCATAAAGAGGAATCCAACAAAGTTGACAGCACGTCAATCAGACATCCGTAACTCAAGTTATAACTATTTTCGTTCCAAGATCTCGGTTGGTTTCGGTTTCAAACCCACCCGGCCATACCCATACTTTGTCGAAACCATGAGTGTAAGATACCGAAACACCTTCCCTGATCCAAGGATCACTATTCAATTGACGGTGCGTTGATCGGACATCCGTAGCCCATATTATGGGCGTTTGAACGGATCTGTCCGAAAATAGGGGGTTCGGGCCTGGTCCGACCCAGCCCGATACCCCCTGGTCGGCCCGAACAGGTCGACCAGACCAAGGTACGGGTCCTGTCCGGTTGTGCGTGGCCCGGCCCGCCATGGGGTACCGTTGGTGGCCCGGCTCGGAGCCAGCCGCGGGGTGCGATGTTGGGGGGCGCGACCCCCCTTTGTTTTGAAATGGCGGCCCCCCTTCTAGTGGGGTCTTCCCTAGGCCAAACCAGGGGTTACGACCCATGGTATCTTTGGAAATAGCCAGATGTATGGCCAGCCTTGAGTGCTACTGTGGGACTCGCGGGGGTCCTGCATCCTGCTGAGTCGGCGGCCGGTTGAGCCTGCCCGCCTCCTGCTGAACCGCCGCGGCTTCCATCTGTCTGGCGCGGCGCGACGACGTCGCACCCCTCCACCGCAGCCAACTCCGACAACGGCCTCCCTTGGATTCATCGGTGGGGCGCGACGGCGTCGCGCCCCACCACCACTGCCCGCTCCGGGTGCGGTTCCTTCGACTTCACCGGAACGGCTTGATGGCACCGCACACCGCCGCCGTGGCTCGCTCCAATCGCGGTTCTCTTCAACCCCGTGTGGTGCTACGTCACCGCTCCGCCTTTTCCAAAATCGTAAAAAAAGATAAACAATAAAAAGGGGAGGAGGATAAACCATGTTTTTGCGGTCCGATCTCCTCTCGTTTTGACGATGACAAGCGGTCATAATTTAATCCAGGAAAATCGATAAATAAAACTTGAATGAAGATAACCCCTACCTCGTGTCGTTCATCATTTTCTATCGACGCAGAATATGACGTAGTGGGGTGAGGTTTTGAAGATGGTGTAGGCGTGCCTCCAAGGAGGGGACGGTGTCTCCTCTTTTTATCAGAAATGGAACAAGCGTGAAGTCGTTCGCGAATTCTCGCATCGTTGTTTCCTTCCTTGCCGCGGAGGACGAAAAGAAAGAAGAAACCAGGAATGTCGAGTCGATTCTCTTCCTTAGAGACTTGGAATTCTTCAACGTAGGATATGATGTTATTCCAAAAGAGTATAGAGATCTCTCTCCCAAGTTCTTTCAAACAACCAAGAACTAACCAAATAAAATAAGGCCTTCCCATATTTTATTATTTTTTCATGCATTTGAAAAACTCTAAAATTCCAAAACAAAATCACTTAATTAATAAAAATTGAGTTGTCTAATTAATTAAGAGTTATGTTGGCTAGAATTTGTACGGGAGAGAGGGGAAGGTGGGGAGAAGAGAAGTCACCAACTTAATAGGGGAGTTAGAGGAGGTTTAAGGAATGTGAAGGGTTGGGGCTCGTGTGGGCCCCACCTCACCTTTATCCTCGCAAGGGTAATTAGAAAATAGTGGCTCCCACCCCCAACTCCTACACCGATGATATAACCACTTAGGAAAAAAAATGTAACACATTTTTATTTTACTCTTCATTTAATCTGTATTTTCTTTACAACTTCCCCCGAGGAAACGCACCTTCGGGAAAGGTCCTCTTAATCAATTACCAGCACTGTAATTCCATCGGTGCCCTCAGATTTCAAATCTGAGCACCGGTTCAAAAGATAGAAAGACCAGCTCGTTCGTTCACTGAATGTACCCGGGCTAATCATCGGTAAATTATTCTGGGCACACCGGGCCTCAGAATCAGGTTCCTTATGAAACTATGCACTCGTGAGAACCCAAAGTCCTTAAGAAAAAAATTTCCTTGAACTTTCCAGGTCTTTACAACTAGACAATAATAATCTTCAAATAAAGTTGAATTTTGTTCAGGATCCATGATATGTTTTTATATGTCACCATATATCTTAAAATAATTTGAATCAATCGGCATGTAGTTCGTGGAAGGAATCTCTTCATAGATACATCTAATAAGAAGTATTGGGGTACAATGATATTATTCTAGGGCCATTTTATTTAATGATAACGACTAACATGAGATATAATGATTATAACTATTGGGAATAGTTTATATGAATTAAATAATTTTTTCCTACAATATTTTATGTATGTGGAACTATTAGATTGGGGATTTTACCTGTGTCTAATTATTTAATATAGAAATGATTTCATATAACATGTACTTATTTTTATTATTTTAAGGTTCCTATGGGGTGAATATTATGCATCATTGTTTATTATCTTGTAATAAGGATCTAATTCCCTACAGTTTAAGGTCATGTGAAGTGATAAACATTAGGTAGAGGGTGTTGTGTATATATGGATCACGCACAAAATAAAATTTGACTCTTTCGACACTCTGTGAGTGTAAAAATCCTATAAGGAATCCTTAAAAACTCAAATTCTAATATGAATTGGGAGTTTGACCGGGACAAAACAGATGGTTTAATATGAGATAAATGATATATTGAACACCATATATCTTACAATAGTAGGAATAAATAGTGAAAATGTTTTATTTCAATCGGCACATTTTAGATCTAAATCATCAGTTAGGTAAGGTGAGGTGGATTCATTATGATGTTAGGATATTGTGGAAAAACCAATGGGAATTTGTAAGATCCTAAAATTTAAGAACAAAAGTGATAGAATTTATTGGTGGGCCTAAATAAGGAAGCTCAATAACAACTATATTTTTGAACATTACTATAATTATGCCACTAGTTGTTAATAAAGGTAACCTCTATATATATTATCATCATGTTCATAGAAAATAAAATTATTTCATACAACTATAATTTTTTTGTAAGAAACAAAATATGAATTGATCAACCCATACCCTAGGTACTCATAAATATATAGAGCTCATATATAAAGGAATCAGATCAGACAGACCACACCACTATAAGTCATTTAAGGTATTGTAGGACGAAAACATGCCATTTAGATTAACATTGTGCAATATGAACTCAAATGACTTATTATTTTTATTTATATAAGTACAATAATTTAAATCAAGAATAAATTCATTTACAATAGTTTTTATTTTATATAGATTAAATTCATTCATCTATGGATTGTGAGATCCATATGATACAGTGAGAAGTATTTCTTAAGAAACCACTGAATTTATAGTTGTTGTGATATAATCTCTGTCTAGGGTAATAATGGCGTAAGATCTGTTGAATTATATGATATAAATTCTGAAAGGTCCTCCCAATTTGACACTATATTTTTGGGTTTCTTCCCATATATCATATAACATATTATATCCAATATAAATTCTCCTTGGTTAAATGTGTAAAGATTTTCATTATTATCAATTGCTTATATGGCTATAATTTGATAAATCACAAGGTTGTCTGTGAATATCATTTTCATTAGGTCAATAGAATTCATCAATAAATATAAGAGGATAATCATATTATGATTATTTATTAAATATAGTTATGATCAAAAATGTTACTTGATACTCAATGGGTTACACTTCTTATATCCAATATTTATGAGAGTATATAATTTTGTGTGTGGTAATATCAGCTAGGGTGATATATTCAAATATAGCATAGAAGAGCATATCTATAAAATATATCTTCACTTAATACAATATATTCTGAATTATGTTGGATAATATTTTATAAAATGCATATATCTATCTTTTCACCCATACATGATACAAGGATTTAAGGTTACACTATATATTTTAATTATTAAATAGACTCTTCTATTAGAAATCCAAAAAATTTGTTCCCTTTTCAATCATTATTTTGTGAGGGACTTCAAGTTATGTAATAATATTAGGATTCATGAAATTAATTAAATATTTTAATTTTAAATACTTAAGAGGTGTATTTATATAACTGAATATTTTATTTTAAAACAACAAGCGGTTTAAGGATGAAATTGGATTGTATTTAGAAGGCATGTAATTTAATTGTGATATCAAAAAATTCATTCATCAATGATCAATAAAAGTATCCAAGTATATTGACATGATATACTAGCTTCGATAATTTATCGTTAGAACCACCATACCCTTTATGATCATCCTTCATAATAATAAGTGTACCTTAAGTTTCAATTCACCTATGTAGGTCCCCATCAATGCCTTATTTAAATAGATATACTGTTGGAATTATGGTCATTGTAATAAAATTTAATTTTATATTCACTAATATATCTAACTTATCTATTTTTATTTTTAAGGATGAATTATAAATTAATGGTTTTTTAGATATCCAAATAATTATGGAATTAGTGATAAACGATAAAGTATCTCTATAATTAGAGGCAATGTCAATTTCATTCATATATTCCATGTCATTATTAACAAATTAGGAAATATATTTATGATGTGCATTGTAAATTATCATATCATCATAATTTGGATGGTTCATAGTTCTAGTTGAATTATCTTTAAAATATTTTTTCCCATTTTGTTAATGTGTAATATTTTATTGTTCTTGATATTTGGGGAATTCATGCATAATTTATCAAATATAATAAATTAATTGAATCATTTTCTTAACGTTTGTTGAAATCACAATTATTTTTAATGATCACATACTTTGAACAACCATTAATATTTAATTATGTTGCTTCTATTTTTATGGCCACATCCAATACCAAAATACATCATGATATTAAACATTATTTTATTTTCACCCATTTTATACGAAACAAATGTAGGGTTTAACAACATTCCCAAGATATTTGAACACGATAACTAAGATGTCCCTGTTGAGATTCAAGATTTCAATCCTTCATACATTTTTTATTTTGGAGGAATAATAAATGTATATATCTCATTATTGGTTTGTTTCATTGATGGAGATATCTTCTTTATCTTGGGGTTCAATATCCAATAAATAATTTTTTTTGAGGGAGAGTGAAACAATAAGAAATATGATAATTATTTCATATTTATATACATTTGGGGAATGAATTGAATATCAAAATTTTTAAGAATGATTTTCTAGAAATCTGGAGAAATATATAACATCTGACAGAGGTGGATGTATTTGAGATGGTCAATATTAGAACCTAATATGATGTAGCGGTTATATAAAAACATTCTGAACTTCTATACTGTAAAATCCAATGTATGTTTATTCTTATAGTTATCATTATATCAGATCTCTCCATCTAAAATATTCATAATTATATAATTGAGACAGTTATTTGTACTTATATAATTTTTTTATGAAGGGGGTCCCAAGTGCTTATTCCAGGGTTGATACATATATAATTATAGGGCATCCTTCTATAGACGGAATCATTAACAATGGTAGGAAAAACAATTTTAGATCATCAGAGGATTTTTGAATATCCTCATATTAGTGATATGACACCCATTTATTCATAGACATTATGGTGGCATAAAACATGTTGATGAATATTTTTCACGCCCTAGCCTAACATGACCATTTCATTTTTTTATCTATTTTGGTTTCTTGTAGTTTTCCCTAGTGTTGCATGGGAAATAGTGTTTTTTGGGCTAGTTTGTGGGTGTCTTGTGGATAACACATGGTTATTATAAATTTTTCACCATTTCATCTAAAATTATGTTGTCTAGATAGTGGTGCATTCCAAATCATAAGATTCACACATTTTCATGTGGCCTCACCAAGCAAACCAAGTTTCTTCCACCTTTTTTGAACTGAGGATACAACAAGAATAACACGCGGTCTACTAGAGCATGTGGCTAAACCATGTGGTCATCCAAATCACATAAAAGACATATTTTATCACATTTCCATCCATGGTTTTCTACTCATATCTCCATAATCATACCCTATTCTACCATCAGTTCACATGAATCTCTCCCCATGACTCTCCCTTGGGTTCCTCTCCTACTCTATGGTGGAATATTTATATATCCTCAAGAATCAATGTGGATTCTCAATGGTAATCCGACCTCCACCCCCCCCCCCCTAATTCATTTCTCATATGTATTATTCTTGTTCTACTTCTTCATAGTTTTTCTATGACAGAAGGTTTTTTTCTCAATGTTCAAAAATGTAAATAATTTTATTTTTTGGGTTTCTCTTTGGTTCCCTTTACATACTTGAGATTATTAAAGAGAATGTTGAGTTTCTATCATCATGTGAATCAATATTTTATAAATATTATCCCAATGGAATGTATTTTTACTTGATTTCCATGATTAATGATTGTTTAACATGGTTTTATTATTTTTAAAATATCATTTACATTCTACCTATATATTGTGAACCTTGTTATTTTATTCTCCATCATTTTCCAAACCTCACCCTCATGTTTTATCAATAATTTCATTGAATTTAAATCATTCATTGAATATTGTTTTGGGTTACAAAGCTTATTTTATTAATAAAATTAATTCAAAGGTTTTTAATCATTGAAAATGTAATTTCATGATGATGGGTTATGGTTTTGGAATTGAAAATACTTTTTTGACAATTGTGTTTTTTAATGTAAAGATGATTATTATAAAAAGGTGATACCAGTTGAAACATGGAAATATTTTTTATAATAATAGAAAGAACTCATAAGGTGTTCCTCTCTATATGTGTGATTGTTTCTATGTGCATACTGCAAAGGCTTAAGCATGGGTTATTTGAATTAGAATGTAGATGTTCATAAGGTGGTAATTCATTAGTGAGAATGTGGATGCGGTTTTGTGAGATATTTTTGATATGAATGTAAATCCTATCTTTATAAAATATCCTAAATTGTATACTCCGGGGAATCCTTAGGTGGTTATGTTAGATCGAGGGAACACTATATGAACCAGTTTGGATAACTCTCTTGCAAGTGGCCCTGATTAGATAGTCTGACGCAAGATGGGATGTGACCCTCGGTTGAGCTAGTGATGGTGTTATAGATTATTTGATAATTGTTTGTAGATAACTAGTATCACTGTAGATTTATTGTGAGATTGTATTGGTATATTTTTACATTGTCACCTCAACCAGTACCTAGGACCCCATGATTTCTGTTTTTCTGTTATGTTATTTTCTTCTAATGCATGTTTTTTACTAAAGAAAAACATATATTTTTTTGTTGTACTAGGATTCGTATTCTATCCCAATATTTCTTTTAAAAATTGTTTATTTGAATTCTTTATTGCATAATTTGTAACCTATTTAAAAAATTAGTGAATGTTCTGTTTTCAATAGACACGATGTTTGTTCCTTGTTTTCGAATAGATTGAAAAACATTATTATTATGAATCAATTATTAAAAATATAATGAATGGACATAAAATTATTGTTTATGAATAGGGTGTTGGTTATTCTAGTTATCCCTGCTGAGCATCTTGAGGATCAAAACAAATTTATTTATCATATTTCAGTCACATGTTTATTTTATTCCAATATGTCCTATGGAGAATGTGTGGTTCTTCAATGGGAGTTAACTCTTAGTGTCACATGCATGTATGTTTTTTATACATTCGACCTTTCTTCTATCTTTTTTATTTATTTTTAGGCATTTTTTATATGATAAATTAATCCAAATTGATATATGTTAATTCTTTGAACTAGTTTCCAAATTGTAAGGAATGTGAATGTCTCTTGAGCCTTATTACAAGATGAATGTAAATGTGTCTTGAGCCTTATGTATTTTTTATTGAATTATTTTTGTTTATTTTATGAATTTTTTGGGTTATTTTTAAAACTCCAAATGATATACCGGGATTTTGAATGGATTCAAAGGGGTTTATGATATTTGTGCATAGTCTAGAAAACAATTCACAGACCGTCAATTTAATTTGGATTACCTTTAGCATGTCCACATAAACATCACATGATCCACCAAAATGTGTGTCCATTCCATGTGTAGTGTTTTTTCATTTAAAATGTTGTTATTTTACCCCATTGTGTGGTGGTTTTATTTTCCTTGTTCATTAGTTTGGCATGGGATGGTTTTGGGTTCTTTTATTTAGATTATAAAATGATGTTTCGTTTTAAATATTTTAAGTGGGTTTTTAAAATTCAATTTCAGAAATGAAAATATAGGATTATTTTTTGATGAAATGAGTTATTTTGAAAATGGAATATGGTTTAAGAATTTGTTTGGGATAATTAAATATGTTTATAAAAATTGAGTTGGAAAATGACATTTCAACTATTTAGGGCGTTTTTTATAATTATTGTGAAATGGGATATAAATTTTATTTTGGGATTTTGGAAATGTGTTTATTTTATTTAATGAGGTTTCTTGAAAAACTGTCTACTAAATTTAAATCTGGATTGGTTGTTTTGTTTTGGAAATGACAATGTTTTTATTTGATCATTGGTATCCCTATGAATACTCTCTTTATCTCTCTCTCTCTCTCACATATATATAAATGGATTTATGTAGGTGGTAGATCAATGGTTGTGGGTATGTGTGAATGTGTAAATGATCTGGAAAAATGATATGTATATTATATATATGTGGGAGGGTTCATGGAATTCCATTCGTGGATGTTTGTTTTTTATGTCATGTAATATTTTCCGAAAATGGTTTTCAAAAATGGGGATTTCAAGGTTTTTAAAGGTGATTGATTAATTTTTTGGTGTAATCTTATTGTGTTTGGAGTCTTCATTCATGCAATTTTGGATTTGGCTGATTGAATATTTTTTTTGAAATATAGTTTTATTCTAGTATTTTAATAAATGATTTATATATAAGGATTGGTTGTTATATGATTTCATATTGTCTTTTGCTTCTTCTTTTCAGTGTGTTCACCCATAGAGTCGTATGGGATTCCAAAAATCCAATGTGGTTGTTCATTCAGTTGTGTCTTCTTAGGTTGGTCATGTATCATTTCAATAATATATTTTTTATTGAAAATAGAACCCAGTGGTCCCCAACACTATGATTTCATCATAAAGATATTGGAGTTGAACCCTCCTCATTTCATCAGATAGTCAAAGACTGGGAAATTAGAGGAATGATTGTGATGTATTGAAGATATATTCATTCAGATAGACCTCCCTAGGTATCTTAAGTTATTGTTCATAAGACTTATTCTAGAATTCCAAGTATAGATATGGTGGATATCTGTTTACCATTCCAAAAAATAGAAGTGTTATTCTTTGGAAAAATTCATGGCCATTTCATCCTAATGTATTTATTTGAATCTCTGTGGGACTTGAAAGAGATGGAGTTGTATCATATCATGAAAGGTGACTCAATGATCTTAGATTATTCTAGGAGATTTTTTGAGTAGGTATTTCAAGTTATGGAAATGGCTAAAGTTGGATCCCTAAAGTCCTGATTCATTGAAATGGTTCTTTGACTACATGTATTTCAGGTGGTTTCCTCATTTCATTACACAGATGAATATTTAGTGATGTAGGTTTTTTTGATTGAGACTAGTCTAAATTGAGGGTCTGAGATGGTAGATGTCTCACCTATCCAAGCGAGTTGTCATGATAACTCCATTAAAGGGAAAAGGAAGAAATATATTTATAGTACGATAAGAAGTGGTATGAAGTCTTTATTTTCTCTCATCTCAAAAGAGTCATCTGGGAGTTAACAATGAGTGTTCCATCCTTGTCGGAAGATGGGGTACACTAATAATTCATGTCTATAAGCAGAAAATACATTTCATACCTATAGATTCTTGGTTCATCTGTAATTTTTTTCTCTGGGTGTTTCTAGGATTTGACATGGAGTCATATCCACCCCTTCAAAGGACACCGGGACAGTATTGAGAATGATGTTGGTTATGCATATTTTATTCATATTATCTTATTTAGTAAAAAATTAAATATTTTCAGATATTTTTATTGGTGGTTTAGTTTTTAGCTATTAATAGGGTATGGTTTTTGTGTCCATCAAGAATTCAATTTCTTACTTGAGATCCCATTTTCTGACAATTTTGAAAATTATTATTGTAAAAATACATTATTTTATGGTTAGCAACTTATCTCTCAATTTCTATTGAAATTAGTGATCCTGGTTTAGTTTATGAAATTACTCTTTGTGTAAGATCATTAAACGGTGGTGATTATAATGTGAAGGGGTCATGGTAGGCTTAGTCCCCTAGTTATCGGGGTGTGGAAACTCATTTCCCCATCCCTCCCAACTGGGAACATGACAATTTATTAACCAGTTATGTGATTCATATAGGGGATCATATGAAAATATTGAATTAACTATAGTGAGATTATTATTAAATTTCAAAAAATTGGTTCGTTGTGTCCATTAATTGGGAGTGTGTGTGCAATTTTGGTTCCCTCGATCGTTGATTAGTAGTTTGGGATCTTCTGTCTCAATAGTTGTTCTTATGGATGTGTGGCTAGTTCATTGAGTTTAATCTTGAAAGCTTATGAGGATTTTGTAATTTTAAGATATAGTGTCTAAGTGTATCTTCATATATAAATCTTTTAGTGTGTGATTTTATTTAGGTTGGAGTTTGACTTTGAATTGTGTTTTTCTTAGTAATATCTTTTGTGGTATTTCCTAGTGGAAAATGTGTGTAAGGTGGGGAGAATCGCAACACCATGACACAAAAAAACCCAAATTATTTTATTTATTTATTTAATATATGATGTTTCCCTGAGTTTTCCTAGAGTTTCTATAAAATTTTGGTTTCAGGCTAGATTCTAGGTGGCACACGATTGGAATATAGTTAGTAGAAATTGTGTTCCTTTTTTTAGAACCATGGAACCTAGAAGGTGGGACTATTCAGACCATAGGATTGGCGTATGACCATGCAGCCTCACCCAAAAAACCTTGGAGCTTCCTCCTCTTTTGAAGAGAGGGTGTCGTAGAGATGGGACATGGTATAGTACACTATGAAGCCAAAACATTTAGTCTT
The DNA here is from genome assembly GCA_963277665.1 of Viscum album. Taxonomy (NCBI): domain Eukaryota; kingdom Viridiplantae; phylum Streptophyta; class Magnoliopsida; order Santalales; family Viscaceae; genus Viscum; species Viscum album. The sequence continues at coordinate 1,885,850,606 of OY728136.1, forward strand.
CCACCTCCAATAAAAAGTATAATTTTACCACATTTACCTCAATATTTTTTAACCCAAATCAAACATATTATTCCAACATTTAACCCCTAGTTCAATTTTAGCTCTCCCCAAAACTCTCCATTAGATTCTTCTCCTCATACATGGTGGGATATAGAATTTTATTAATGATTTTTGGTGGATTATAAAAGGAAAGACTTCATTTATTCTCTTCTTTCATTATACATATGCATTTCTCTAGTTCCTCTTCTTACATGTGATTATATTAACTATGTTTTTTAAATGTTCTTAAATTGGGGACATTTTATTTTTTAGGGTTATCTTTGGTTCCCTATGCTTTATTGAGATTGAAATAGGCAATTAAGACTTTCCTTTAACCTTTGAATAATGATTTCAGATAGTTTCTCCCTATTCCCAATATTTTAACTCTATTTACATAATTTATTAATGTTTTCAATTTATTTTTAATTTTTAAAAGAAATATATAAGTCATGGGAATATTTTGATCCTTGTTCTTTGTTTCTGTATTTTTTTTCACACATCTCTCTTTTCTATAATTAATTTCATTTTTTTAAATCTTTATTTGAAGCTAGATTTCGTCATTAAAGAAACATTAAATGATAAAAATATAACCAAGGGTTTTAATCATAAAAAATGGGAATTATCAATGATGGGGTCTTTTTTTGAATTTAAAATGTTTTGTTGAAACCATGTTTCCTAAATTAAAAGTGTTTCCTATGAAAACATGCAGGACAGATGGCACAATGACTTGTTTTGTATAAGAATAGAATCCCCTATTAAATAATTTTTCACTCGACATTTGATTTGTGCTATGTGATTAGTATAAAAGAATCCACTATATATACTAAAGTTGGGTTATTCCTTGCTGATGTGTCACCTCCTTATGAAGCCATGCCTCTAAATTACTATTTTCCTTCCAAAATTAGCCCCAGGCTATCGGGCACTTCCTGCGTCGATTTTCCCCCGACCTCCCGCGTCGCTGTGATTACCTCCTCCTCCTTCATGGCTTAGGGTTTCCACTCCCTGTATTTATTCGCGGACTTCATCCTAAACCGCTGATCCAGGCTCGACACCTTCCACTTAGCTCCCCCTACATTTCCTCTATTCGCATTTCATCCACCGCTGTTCGATTCCTCTATCGGGCGGATCTTGCGACATCCTTTCTCCGAGCTCCATGCCGACATCTTGCATCGCTCGTATTTTTTCCTCCTCTGTCCGCAGTTAGGGTTTCTACTCAGCAGCGTTCATTAGTGGAATTCATTATATTTAATCTAGATTATCTCTTCTCCATCCTCTAATCTCTCCCGACATTTCATGTAACTACATTTCATTCTCCTCTGTTCAATTCCTCCAATCTCCCCCAGCATTTTGTCTGATATTCGATTCCTCAAATTTCGAGCGGCGATTACATTATCCAATAATCACTTCTACCCGCTCGATGCATTCGTAGAGGAATTTTGTCTATACTGTCATGTCAGGGAAAGAATATGGTTTCACACAAGTAGGATTCAATACTCCACTGGACAATTCTGGTCATCTCCCCCTGCATACTATCCGCATAATCATCGTTGTTTCCATCACTGTCCTGGAAAATGACCTCGGGCACACTATCACAGACATCCCAAAGCTCTTTTCATCGCTGACCTTGCAAGTATGGTTTCTATTTATTCCATATGGATTAGTTGTCTTCTAACAATGTAACTTGTTCTCTCTCACTCTACACTGCATATTTTACATGTTTATTGCGATTGTAATAATAGTATATCATTTTCAACTATCATTGGATCTCTATTTTATTGCCTGGTTTTGGATATCTGTAACCTAATCAGTACAAGGACTATGCATTCTGGAATATATAACAGCACATACCAACGTCCAAAATTTTGATGCTTGTATTACAGGTACTGTGAAATAGTTCCGTCTTTATTATGCACCCACAATTTTTGGCGTACTTATTTTCATCTCAGGTATATAGACATACCAATCCCACGTGACATTGAAAGTTAAATTTCATAGATAGATATTTGTTTTTCTGCATAATCGATAACTAATATTCCTTCCCCATATACTAATTTTAGATATGTGAGATATTTGAATGCTCCATTACATCGTTGATACTTAACACATGTAGCTGAAGTCTTGTCAGTGATAATATATGACTGCTTTGACAACAACCTTTTGCGCCTTTCATTCGAGGGGCATCAATTATTTTCAAACAGGTATCCATTCATAAATGTGGTTGAAAACCAATTTCTATACATTTTTTTTACCGTTACTTGGTCATTATATTAAAAACGTGTATTTTAATGTATAGTAGATCCATTAAAAAATTTCATGTCTATTGTGTTAATTCTAAACATTTCAACTGATCTCCAACTTTAAATAGTAATATTATTGTCTGCCTATTTATAAGAAATTTATATTCAATTATCAACTCTTTATAAAATATTTATTTCATGTCACCAAGATAGTTCTGTATAATGAAAACCAAAAAAACCATGCATACGCCTTCCCACTCTAGAGAATCACGGATCCACAGAAGACTACTCATGTAGCAACGTCAAGAAAACCATGAGTACTATCTTAGTTTTGGAATAACATTATTACTAACTATACTTCTATCATTATATGAGTATCATGACAATAAATATAGTAACAATACTATTGTGTAATGAAGGTTCTCCAATGATTTCTACCATGTCCACCAGCAGTCCAATTATTCAGCCACTATCAGCAAATGGGATCGGACTTACAGACCGACGATTACCATTGTCACCTATTGTGTTAATGGTATGTTAATTTGAGAAATTCTATGAAAAGCTAATTGATTCCAACGAGGGATGACTACTCATCATTTTTGACTTCTTCATTCATTGTACCAATTGTACGTCGTACGGAGTCGACAATGATTGCCCGAAAAAACAAATGAAAACATATACATCACACCCTCTCTCCTATACCTTTTAGTAAGTCTATTGTCTGTGAACTTTTATGACCATAATATAGGTCAAACCTTTAATTACTAACCATCAAACACTTCTGTAAATTTTTCCATTAGGTCTGAGGAATGAGGACTACAATCTCACTGAATCTGCAGTACTCAACTCGAAATTGTATGCATGACTAGAACAATTAAATCTGACATGTGAATTAAATTTCAGTTCTTACACTATTTTCTGTGTAGAGATTAAGTCTTCCAAATATTTATGTACCACAGTACACTACTCCATCATTGATAGGTATGTAATAAGTCTTTTACGCATTAATATAGATTTCTTCGTTTTTTTATTGTAACTACATAAAGTTTATGTAACTTGATATTCTAATCAACAATATTTTCCTTCACATATTTCAGCAACGTCTTCAAACAATACATATTTCATCAGCACAACTGCACTATCCTTATGTTTGTTGACTAACCAATTTATCTTCAAATATTATTACATTCTATTCAGGACATCACACACAATATTTACATTTCATCAACTTATGTAGGAAACTAATTAGAAACGGACATTGCGGAGAACACAGGTTATTGATTTTAGTACTTCGGCATTATTAATATCATAAATCAAATACTATTCTTCATGTATTTAATTATGAACAGATTTTTGAGATGATGTCTCCCCATCATTTACATCAACATTAGTTTCATTATTTTCCTTATCTATGAGATAATTTATATTACATTTTATGGAATTAATTACACATTTCAAATCAAAAAATTAACTTCATTGGAGTAGTATGGGGAAGAACTATCCATTGAATAACCATCAAGGATTGTATTCTGATATCCATTGATATGTGTCTCCCCAAAAGTAATCTTTTACTTAAAACACTCACAAGGGTTTGTCCTATCCCTGATTTTTCCATTAAATCTATTTATTTAATTTTATTATGCAGTAGTCTTGATGTATTTTACCAAGTACAATATTGAGGAAGTTGAAAAATAATGATGTGGGGGAAACAATGGAGGTTATCCTTAGAATGTTACTCAAATTATATATATGAAAAACATCCTGATATGAGGGGGAGGTAATAATTCACTCATTCCTATGGGTGGTAATTTTTTATATTCTACCACCATCATGACCAAGCCATGCTATGAATTTTAGGATTTTGGCAGTATTGGTGGTGGAAAACATTCCGTATACATATGGGTTTTGATCTCCTGTAAAACCACAAGTAATGTTTTTCTAGTTTTCATGGACTATCTAGAATCTACCATAACTAGATATGGATCCATAATCATTTTATATTGAGTGATGCTCAATACTGACGGTTATATTGAAATTATCATCCTATATTTCCTCAAATGGGAGGAATGTTCGATCTTCCTTGGTACTAGGTTTTGAACTCACTCAATGGATTCTTCCTACAAAATATAATTTTATCTAGATTTATAGATTTTTGGATTTCATTAGATATAACAACGTGAATTTTAATAATGCAAGACTAGAGACGTATCCCAACAGGATGACAAAACATATTGTACTCCCCATCAATCAATGTTATCTTACAGGTGGATTAATAAACTGATCTTTCAATTTAACCACCCATCTACTTTCATCAAAATTTTGGAGTTAAAGTAAATATTTTTTATAGAAATTATATTTGATGAGGTAAGAATATTGGAGGAACCAATGGGGTTTCACTAACACTGGGATTCAACTGAAGAAAATTTCCTCAATGTAAATTTGGAAGTAAATCTAATCCAACGTCTTCAAATATCTATTATAATACTAAAATGATAGGATTATTATATATAGATTGTAGATTTTTTCCCATAAGTTGTGTTCTAAATAAGATAAGCATTCCCCATTTAGTTACATGTGCATAGACTAATGGGGAGTTTCCATGTGCCAGAAAATGTTCGGTATTCATTTGTTGGGTATTTCATTTCATAAGAAAATTATGAAAACAAATATTTTTATCTATGATGAACCCTTATATGTGAATATAGGTATTATTATGTGTTGTAGTGATTGAAAAAAAACCAACCATATTTAATTTTTTATTTTTTAACATTATAAATTTTAACCAAAATAATATGATGGGCATAAAAGATTAAAAAACATGACAAACCTTGATAATATAGGAGTTTTATAGTGAATTTTGAGCTTAGTATATATTAAGGGTAATTATAAGATCTAATTCGCATAGTAGGAACAATTAATGTCCCAAAATAGAATTATTATCATCTATAATCCCATTCATTATGTCTTATTTGGGAGATTGAATCACTGGAATTTTTTCCTTTACCAATACTAATCGATGTCTACATAGTTAAAATAGAATATAAACTCTATCTAAGAGAAGTTAAATATCATAGAGTTCAACCCCGAAACAATGTTTTCTAAACCACCCCAAGAATGTACCACAATCACCCGCCTTACAGTTAGGGTGAATTTTGATGTAATAAGGATTTCAATATCTCTGTGCCTGTAGTATGTTGTTTTATATTTTTCATGTTAATAATTTATTATAATATTTATTCAATAATTTCATTAAAATTTGAAGATATTATGTAATTATTTGGATAAAAATATATTTTTATACGATGAAAAAAAATTATATTTTTTGGAAATAAAAATATTCAACTAAAAAATGATTTTTGATAATCATAAAAAATAAGTATCATTTATTTTTGAAATATTATATTTGTCAAAAATATATATATATATATATGATTAAAAAATTCATTAGTGTCCAATGTAATTACTATAATAGTTAACGAGTTTCTAATGACAATAAATCTACTATTTATCCAATTAATAATTATTTTTGATTAAAATGGTATTCTTATATTTAGAAAATTATTTCTTAATATAAAAATCAATTTTCAAATTATCACATCTAAATTATATGATGGTGAATATTTTGATAATTTATTAAGACAATCATTTTTGGGTAAAAACTAAATGTATAATAAATATATGGATGGTATTATGACATAATAATATCCCAAAAGTGATTTTATAAGTTCTATAAAAATAATACATGAAAATAAATATATTTCTCTTTTATAATAATATGTATTTGAATTATTTGGCTAATTTTACAAAACTATAATGTGTCCTCGAAAAGATCTATTGATTTTATGTTTTTAAAAACATTTCACTGTGAACATGAGTCACCTTCATATCATGAATGATATTTTCTCAATGAGACCAGTACATAGCCTAAAATTTTTTTAAAACAACTACTGTTTTTTATAAACCATAGTAATAAACTATCATATTTTTTATGGTTCTTATTATTTTATCACTCAGAATCCGAAACATATCATTATAAATTCTTAAATAAGTGCACTCCCATTTTTTAAAATAAAAACCGACCTAGGTTTCTTATTTAGTAAAAATCCGTTGATCATGAAGTCATGTCCTTTCCATATCTAAATATATTCATGGTGTTCCCAATCACTTAAGAATATCCTCCACATATTATAGAAGAACTCTATCATGGTAAGGGATTCTCTCTTTTTTCCTTTCTTATATATGGAATATATTTATACTAAGACTTTTAATATCTAATTCACAAACTTTTAACTTTTTTTGACACATAAATTTATATTCCATGTAATTTCAATGTAATTAGTGTAAACAATTCACTCTCATTTAACCCTTCCATTAATCATTATGCACAACCATTATATTTCTGAAATTTTATTATGATTTTCCATGTCAAACTTTTATGATTTGAATACCCATCCCAATTTACTCTAAATGGTATTCACATGTATGTAACAATCATTAATATATTATGTTATTCCATGTAATGCACACAAATTAATGTTGGGATTTAAATTAGTGAAATATTCTCTTATGTTTTATGATCTATGTTGCACAAATATTCATCTACGTGATATGAATGTTACAAGTCTGCCCATAATTATACATCCCTTTGATGAATTTTGTAATGTTTTTATCTCTTGAGACACCATTTAGAATACATTAAAATTTTTCCTAAGAACACTAGGTTATCATTCTTTTATTATTAGCTTTGACATATTCTTTTTATGTCATGTTTTATTTTGTTTCCATATTCCTATTGTGCCTTGTTGTCATCACCATATTCCATTGTTTCATATTTATGATTATAATACTCAACTTTAATTATTACCATGTTCTTACATTGAATCAACTATAATTCATTATTTTAAACTATGATTTTATCATACCATTACTATGATATATATATATATCACTACTTTTTCTGGCATGTCATCTTGATATGCAAGGACGTTTCAGAATACCGAGGTAATATAAGGGAATTTAATAGAATTTATCTATTATATCATTGTATCCATATTCTATTTCATTATTAAATGTGACTAATTACCCAAATAGATTATTCCTATGTTTATTTTTTGATTTTGTGACACCAATCACAATATAATAAATCATGGATTAATGCACACAAAACATATGGATTTTAATAACCACGGATTTACCTTCATCTATTATGAGGGGTTCCTCAACCAAATATGGCCAAAAATTTTCTTCCTCATTGATTTATTGTTAGGGTAAAATTATCTAAAACATCCTAAATATCCTATAATAATACCTAGTATATGGAAGTCACATATTATGATTCATTCCTCAAATTACACATTAATTGGTAAATGGAATCACTAATTTATCATGAAAATCCTATTGTAACTAGTCCCTATCATTCAATATCCTCTTAAATTAATTAATAATTCTAAGAATATTCTATATGGGGAGGATCTTCATTCCCATAAGATACATTATTATAAATACATCCTTATCAAAGAGCATGATTGGGGCTAAATTCATTCCAGGAAAATATTTAATCATATGGAGGACCCAAAACACACTCCCCTGGGGTAATAGTTTTTTTTCTTGGATTCCATTTTGAAGGATTAAATAGTTATCTATTTTATAGTGTCCTTAGTGGTTCGGGACATAAAATTAGATTTTGTAAATGAAAAATTCTAACACATGAACTTGGGTAGACCTCTATCCTTATTGGAATGATTTTCATGGGTTGGGACTCCCTCTTTATTGATATGTTTGTTTCCTTAATGGGGTGGACCTTCAAATTAGTTATCATATAGAGAAAATTTATCACACAATCTCTAGAGGGATTCCAATGTTATTTTTTTTGATATCGTTTTGATGGAATCTATATTAATCTATCTATTTGATTCCTATACATGGTGTTCCTTCACATCTATTTTTATTGAAATAATATCTTCAACAAATAATCCAAAAAGGGATTCTAGAGTCATTAGAAAAATCTTAAAGGTTATGGACTCCATTGTTACCAAATATTGATGTGTATTTAATTATATGAACTTATTCTTAGTTTAAGTTATCATTGTTTAGAGTAATTCTGTAGTTGGAATTATAAGGAAATCATTTATGATCAACATTCACATATTAATTAGGAGGTCAATATTGATGGGTGCTCTATGGATGACCTCTAGTGTTACTATTTTTCTATACATAGGGAGGATATTAATGGATAATAATATTTCATCTCCATCTATGAGGAGAAACATCCTAATTTTTACTTTTACTGTCATAGGGAGGACCTTTCCAAATGATTACTCTACAGAGGACCTCAACAGTTATGGATATGGTGATATTAGGAGGTCATTCATATATGATTCTCCATTATGTAACTCTATAGATTTTGGATATTGAGCCATAGGTAAGAAATTTGTAGTTATATTATCATTCACTTTAGAGTGAATAGCATAAATATTATGGATTTATTTTCATAATATTTAAATGAGACTCAAATATTATAATTTATCTACGGGATATAGTCAAGCTCATATATTATAGATTTCCCTTAGTGATTACTCATTGTGGATGTTCACTATTAGGATACTATGGTTATTTAGTTGATTATAATTTGGGTAACATAGTATGGGACATGGATTTGATGAGTGGTATCCCTCTAATAGGGATCCTCACTTTTCATCAAGATATTCTGATAGATATTAAGGGTGAAAATAATGATACAAGCCTTCTCTTCAATACATTATTACAACCCCCCCCCCCCCTTATGCCTCCTTAGTTTGTATTATTCCTATAAAATGATGACTCAGATATCAAGGGTGACCTCCACAAAATAATTTATTGGAGTTAGGATTGTATGGAACTGATGACGATGATAAATAATCTTGGATATATTTGGAATGATATGACTAATGGAGGATAACTATTCAATGTAATTTTCAATTTTTTGGGTATGTGGGTACGTGTTTCCATACTAAGGTAACATGATCCCAAAGTAGTTGGATGTGTCTACCTGGGTCACCAACATTTTTTTCATATCCATTATAGGATATCCTAAGAGGATTCACACACAAAGGATTTGGAGAGATTCATCCATGGTTTGGATATATTGGTTGAGTTTGTTCCCTTGTAATAGGGAATCCAAATAATGTTTCTTAGGGTTTTGGATTGTTAAAACATCAATCTACATTATAGTTCTATAATTATTTTAACAATTGTGGAATATATTAGTTATTCCAACCGGTGATAAAAGGAATCCCAAAGTGTCCAATTATAACACCCTAAAATTCTAAAAGAAGACAATTGTCTTAAATAGTGTATATGACATGAAATAATTTGATTGGAATAAAATATAAAACTCTTGGTATTTTTGATGTACTTATTTTGAAATAAATTCAATATATTCAATAGCTTGCGTCAATTTCCAGACCATGTTTTATTGAAAAAACATATATTATATACATTATTATTTAATATATCACCAAGTCATTGAAATGGAGGGTTTGAAGAGGATTAACAAATTTATAAAAATATATAGTTTAAAAATATTTAAGTTTTATTGGCTTATTGTATATAAATTAATAATCATTTTAAATATAAAAAAATTCAACAAACAATGTTTCATTTAGAAGAATGTTTTATTTCACATTCTCCACATAATATAAAAATAATATTTTTAAAATTTATAAAATTTATTTGAATAGAATAAACATAATTATTTATTTTATAATATAAATAGTATATTATGGTATTTGTTTATGATTTAATGTAAAATATTTTATTTTTTGAGGAATAGTTTATAATACTAAATTTAAAATGAAAAATACGATTTTGTTTAATTTATATTTAATTATAAATTATATATTGAATATGTTTTAGAGATAAATTATATCAAATTTATTTCTATAAATATAATTAACTTAATTTCTATCTTTTTCACTTAAAATTCTTTAAAAAAAATTTAAACTTTTGATCAATTCTCTTTAAAATACAAACATTCTTGCAGTTTACATGGGATAAATTGTAATTTAAATTTTAACAAATCATTGTAATGAATTTAGAAAAATTAATTATAAAAATTTAATAAAAATAATTTATAATATCTATTAGTATAATAATCTATACCATAATGAATAGTAAAAACAGTAAAAATTAATTAATCTAGTAAAGGTGTAAATAGATTTATAGGGGTTAAACTATGAATATAATGTTTAAAATAACCTAAAAACATGTAAAATACCCGTTTTATGGAAATATTTACACCTTATATATCATATTTTCTATAATGGTCCAATTTTTATGTTTTTGGAATAATAAAAAAGCTTGTTTTATTGACTCTTTTTAATAGATTACAATTTGTCCACTCACCACACATATAAAAGACCACTTGCTCTCCTCTCTTCTTTATACCATAAAAACTCTTTAGTTATTCAAATTCTTGTACAAGTAACTTAAAAAATTATCTCTCATAATCCTATAATACTTTTTATTATATTAAAAGAATCTTGTATGTATTTAGGTGCACAACTGAGGAGGATACTCTAAGAATAGGTAACGTTCTTCAACAAGCATTTTTATTTTTCTTATTCCTAAACCATATCCAATTCTTATTAAACTATGATGATAAAATAACATAGGTATCATAAAAAATTTGATATTTTTATATTAATTTAATAATGTTATACAATATCCAACTAAATATAATGTCTTACTAAGTCATCATTTATTTGTATGGTGCACTACTGCCTTACGAACCGATGTAATTCACTTCTACCTTACTAGCATTCACCGTTGGGTATAATGATGGATATAAAGTATATATATTTTATATTTATGACATAAATATATCTCTATATTCATTATATCATATATATAAAAAAGTAATTCACATTATTTCAGAGATATTTCCTCGTGTGTATGAAATACTAGTACCTCGTGATGTGATATGATTTATCTTTCACTAACGCTTTAAGTGGATGGTTGGATGGATAAATTTAATGATTAAAATTGATATAGAAGAAATAATTATGACATATATTTCATATTTATAATTATAAAAATATAATATACATAATTATATTTCATAAATTTTCACCTAATGAAATATGATAATGTCAGTTGTCTACATGTGGACTATCGCGTACACGTAATTATGTGATTCTATTGTCATCACAAAAAATATATGATATATATAAATATATTTAAAAAAATAATATGTTATATATGATATTATGATATTTTTTAAAGGATAATATATTACTTTCATTCTATCTATAATAATAATTGGATAATGGAAACGTTACTCATGCATACGTACAGCCTAAATTCTCCATTGTCATAATACACTTCATTTCTCAAAACCATATTTAATTATTAATATTAAAATGATAATTACATATTAAATATAATAATATTTCATTGATTATTTTTTTTTGGATATGATTAAACAATTTATTATAAAGAACATTCGTATCTTCAATTACAAAACACTCAAGAGAAAACAACGCAATAAACACCTAAAACAATTATACTAATAAAATATTATTAACGAATGGGTCATAATATAATATAATATATTTCTAATATTTTTTCAGGTTTATTTCAATAAAAAAGTTTGAAAAAACTTTATATTATGTTAAAAACGTTCTATCAGATGGAAGCACGGAGCAAGTGATTTCATCTCAATTTTATTTCACTGAGTCATAGTAAAATGTTATGAACATAATTTATATTATTTGGTGTAATACTTCCTCATTGAAATGTTATATAATTATTGATTAATAATTCATGGTATTTTATATTCTAATTTGAATAATTTCCTTTAATATTATTTGACATTAAAATTTCCATGTCGTAAAAAATTTCAATACTCAATTTATTTTTATTAGATTATATTATTTCTTAGTTGTTATTGTTCTTCAAATATTATGAGTATAACTAAATTTTATTAAATTATGTAGTATTTAAATTTATTTTATTTTTTACCATTGATGCACATAGTTAATTTGTTGATTAATTCTCACTTCACTATTATGACCATTGTAAGGGTCTATCTCCCAACCTCATTAAAATCAATCTTTTATACTCTCGTATTTCAGTTGAAATAAATTATTTGACCATTTCCTAATAAAAATACATTTATTTTAATCTCTTTATTTTTTTCATGATATTTTATTTTAATATAACCATTTTCCTAACCTTTTTTCAAGAAAACTAAATATAATTTTTTAAGAAAACATGTGTTTGTTTCACTCTTCTATCAAAAATATATTTTTATCTCAACAAATTATTTATAGAAATGATTCCAAAATTAATTTTAAATTTCAATAAAATATTTATTAATGGAATTTTTCAAAAAAAATTAAAAAATTTTCCAATGATTCTTTGAGTCATTTTTTTGAAAAACACACATTCTAGGTCTTTAATATTAAAAATGAAATATTCCTTTTAACCAGTACGACATATAGAGAATTTCCCATCAATATAATAATCATTTTTGGGAAAATTATTTATTTGAATAAATTTTTTTTAATGAATTGTTTTCTTAATATTCTATAAATTATTATCTTATAAATTTTTTTCCATATACATTTAGTTTTAAAATGTTTTATGTTGAAGGTGATTTTTTCTAAATAAGGGTTTTAAAGACATTTTTACTCTCTTTCAATTGATCGATTTCAATAGTTCATTATAAATAATCCAATGGGTATATGTTGGTTTGATACCATCATTATTATTTATCCTGATGGTTTATGTTTAGTTGGATTAGGGATGTACTATTTTGATACTATTCCCTTTACAAAGGATGGTTTATGATTATGTTTATGTATTTGGAAGAGTATTTATATTTTTATGCTACATTAAATAATAATATTTATCTTCATTATGTTTCACCACTTTTATATGATGAATAAATTAGTCCTTGTATATAATGTTTGGGGCCCTCTATTTTACCTTGATGGATCATTACATCATGTGAGACAATATAGATATTTAATTGTCTAAGGAATTAATTTTTCATAGATTTTATGGAATGAGGACTCAAATGTATTTGATTTATTGGAATAGGTCCTTGATTATATGGTTTTGACATCCATAACTATGTATTCTATCATTATGAATTCATTTATGGATATTCTATGTGATTATTCAATTAGTTATAATATTTGTGGTCATGTTTCATGATAAAGTAATTAGATATATTAAATTATTTGTTTCTTATTTTTTCCTACCATATTATTCAAAGGATATTGATTATATCACATGTGTTGATGTTATTTACATTTATAAATTTATTATTCATTATTTATTCAAAAAATTCATTGTATTATATCCATTACTTAGAATATGAGCTAAACCCTTTTTTATATATTATTTTTCATAGGATTTCATGGATTGTTTTAGGATTTTTATGAATAGATATGATAAGGGGAATAATTGAGTTCTTAAGAAAATATCATTTAGGATATTATGATTTCAAATGTAAATATGATTCTAGACTGATTCTAGATTACCAAGACAACTAAACTATTATATCCATTAGATTTTGATTCCTTGTATATTATATTAATGTAATAAATAAAATGATATCTCTGGGATAGAGGGATCCGGTTTATTTCATTTGATATAAAAATAATTTTTTAGAAATCTTGTGAACTACATTTAGGAAAACATAAATTAAGGAGCATTACTTTATGATAGAATTTGAGGATATGTATAGAATAACTTCCTAATTCTTCTTATGGAATAGTTTATGTGTTTTTAATTATAGTACATCCATGTATTTATTTTTTAATTGGGTTTGTATCATGGAAAGAGGCATCTAGGTGAAATAACATTGTAATGGGTGAATTGTGCATGATGTAATCATCACCCAATGCATGGAAATGAGTGTTAACCCACACTTTGTTTTACACATCATGTGAATATGGTTAGGAAAATTCAATTTTTCTTTAAAACCCCATTATGATGGATTATAATATATAGATATCCCATAAGAAACTATACTTATAATTATGATATTAGTAGTGTATAAATTTTTAAATTAATGTAATGTATTTCATGAGTTTTTTTATTATACATTATTTTTGATAATTATATGACCTAATATATTATATTTCATCAATTAAAAATGGGCTAAAAAAGATATAAAGGAAACCGCATCAATTCACAAGATGCAATGATTAAAATTTATGATTTCATTGAATGTATTACTCTCATAAATTAATGGGATGTATTATCCTATAAAATAACATCATATAAATAAATAATATCTTGTGATAATTAGGAAAATAATTAAATCTATATGTATTATGTCTTTGAAAGGAATAAAGACAATAATTGTATAGTACGAAATAATATACATAAAAAGATGAACATAAATAATGATTTTTATAACATGTCATAATTTTTGAAAGAAACTCTATGGGAATTGTTTAAAGGGAATAAATGTTTTATAAAATAGTGGTTATAGAGGCAACCATTCCTACAAATTCAATAGTAGGAAAAAAATTTCCAATGTAAAATGATTCAACTATTAAGATACAGGGCACTATGCATGTAAATTTCATAACTATCAATGTAATATACCTCTAGAGATGTAAATATATCCTGTTACATTTTATTCTAATAGCATAGAAAAAAATATATGATTAATGTAGTTTTTTTTGTATAAAATAATTATAAATGTTTATAATTTTATCAGTGTTGTCCTAGAAATAAAAAAATATGAAATATATAAGGGTTATGTTGCATAAAATTTTCAGTGAGTATTTTCATGTCAATAAAGAAACGTTCATATGACTAAGAAAAATGATCTAGTAGAAAGATAATTTTCTTATAAAAAACATAATTCATGGTATGTTAACACTTCATATGTTCATGATGTTTAGATAATGATCTTAGGTTATGAAATAATTGAAATTTATAAAGTAAAATGTATAGTACTGACTCTCTTTGAACTGGTTAATGATTTGTTGACAATTTTTTTATGTTATCATTGATAGAGTTTACAACATTTTTGGATTTATATAATATATCCAAAAATAAGTATATTTTATGTAATAAAATATATTGAATGTTTTAAATAATATTTTTTGGAAATTTTGGTTGTTTCCATATTTCAATAGCATTAATTATCAAGGTATTCACATATATCAAATGTTACATTAAGATCCATTGTCTATTGACAAGGTAATAAATGTTTTATTTATTGAACATCCTTCAGAAATTCAGGAAATTGAATTTTTATTAACTTATTTTGCATTATTGATAATGTTAAATATATATGGACTTGATTATGTTTAAAATTTTTTTATTGGACAATGGTTTTATAAAACAATTGTTTTTAGAAAATATTTTGATATAGGGATAAATACTTGTAACTATTTTTTGGATCGTACAATCCCTTAAAAGTGAAATTTAGTGCCTCATGTATAAAAATATAATTTTTGGATATTCATTTCTTGTAATAACTTTTGAATTATAAATTGATAACAGTGAAACTAAATGATGAAATTTTAATTATTTGGTATATACATATCATGTAACTGTGTTTGCATATACTATTAGACAGTAAAATATTTCCTCAAATCTAGGAAAATAATGTTAAAAAAATATAATCCAATTACATTAAAATTATATAAATTATATTATATTTTACATCGAATTTTTTTATTGATTTTAGGTCCTTTATTTCCCATTGATCATTCACAATTTTATATAAATTACTTCAATCATGCTCAATTATTATTTATGTTTTTTATCTAAGTCCATGTATTCACTCTTCACCATTGTTCTCGTGCACAGAAACATATTCATATTTCATTATTTGAGAAATTTTTACATCCCATTCTCTCTTATTAATTTTATTTTTAACCCTATTATGATATGGGATTTTCAATGAAGGTATTTTCAAATATCATACACTTTAGTACTAAGATCATGTTTAAATTGTAAGGACTCAATTTATTTATGGTGCATGGAATGATACACACTGAAATTATAAAATATGAATATTATTTTAGATAGTGTTTATAGAATAGAACACATAGATTAAAAGAAAATATTACACCCCAAGAAATTCGAATTTAATTAGTTTTAAATAAATTATATCACTTCAATAGTTTAATTAATTGAAAGATCATGTTCCAACAAACAAAAATATACAATTAATATTATTATTTAATATATCACGTATCCATTGGAAAGAAAGATATAAATTAATTTTAATAACTTATGAAAATATATATTTTATAAAATTTATTATTAATATATTGATTTTAAATGTAATAAGAACCATTTAAAATAAAAGTGTCATTTTCTAAAAAATGTATTCTATCTAAAAAATGTATTAGTCATGCTTTGTGAAAACATTTTTTAAAAAAAATTATAGTAATTTTATTGGATAAAAATAATTATTGAAATATTAATATAAAAATAACTTATGTTTTTTTGTATTTTTATGAAATATTTAATTTTATTTTGAATAATTAAAAATTAAGAATTTCAATTAATTGATGTGTTTTTATTTAAATTAATTATAATGATGAATTATAATTTTAATTGGATTTAAAGATTTAATAGTTCAATTTTATATCATGTAATTTAATATTGTTCATTGGGATCATTTTAATAAATAATTTATATATAAAAACATTGTAAATATTTGAATATTTTCCCTCAAACATGTGTTTTCTCATTACTTCTCTAGGATTAATTTTAAATTATAATTTTCCACATTATTGAATTTTATTTCTAAAAATTGATACCTTTTTTTCATTTGAATAATTTATAGTTTCTATTTAGTTTAATATAATTTTCTACAAAAATTAATAGTAAAAACTATAAAAAATAATTATTATTAATAAAATAAATAAGGATTTACCAAGGGTTAAATTAAGAATATACGTATTAAAAATTACATACCATCTTATAAAAAAGACAATTTATATCAATATTTCAACATTATCAATAATACATTCAATAATGAACAAATGTACTGGATTTTTAATGATAAAAAATTGGGAATAATTGATTGTTTTAAAAAAAATTACTAGTGTCCCACTCATATCAATTATAAAAAGCCACCCCTCTTCTCTAATCTTCAAAGCATAAACCCTATTCAGATCAGCCAATTCATTTCCCAATAATATCACATATTCTATGCTATCGTCATATAATCCATAGTGTGTTCAGAATTCTAACCAATGAATTCTTTTGGTGAAAAACAAAGGAAGATACCTATAGAAGATTTAACAATATTCAACAAGTGTGTTTACTTTATTTATTCCTCAAGAGAATTAAATTATTATTAAACACTTATGATATATTGTCCTCAAAATATTACATACAATTATTTTTGTCTATGTTTAAATAATTTCTTATAAACACATCATATTCCATCAAATGGGTTTCAAAATTTTCATCCATGTGTACAGAGAACTACTATATTATGAACCTATGTAATTCATTTTTACATTACCACAATCAAAAGTTTGGAATGATGAAGTATATAAAGTATATATATGGTATATATAACATTATTATTCATATGGAGACATTATTTTATATATCAATTATTAATTTTCCATTTTGTAGAAGATATTATAACATCACTCATGATTATGGTGGACTTATTTATCTCAAAGTGATGTGATTCATCTTTCACTAACACCTTATATGGAATGTGATAAGGGGTATGTTATTAATTATATAAGTAATACATGAAAATATAATTATATTAATTACATTTTAATCATTTTGAAATTCTATTTTATTATAATTTCATTATTACCTTTTCCTTCAATGGAAGATGATAATGTTTTTCGTGTACTTGTGAACTACTACTTTTATGGAACGACGTGATAATCTTTTCATCACCACAAAAATTAATGATATATATATATGTATATTAAAAAAATATTTTATATAGGATAATTTGATAAATTATTAATAATTATATAGTACATTATTTTTATTTATAATGATCATTGCAAAATGAAAATGTTACACATGTGTATATATAAACTAACATCTCTTTGATCATAGCTAAAATAATTTATCAACACCATATTACATGATTTTTATAAAATGTATAATTTTTAATAAATATGATATTTAATTCATTATTATTATTATGTAATTTATTAAACTATGTAGCATGTGAAAGAAAAAGATATTAAATAAAAAAACATACATTATAAAACAAGGTAACTGATAATAGAAACAATGAAAAGGGTAAAATATTATTAATCAAATGGTTATATGATGTATAAAATAATAATGTATTATATTATTAATATTAATACGGTTATGGAGTATGTTAAAAAAAATTATAATCTCCCTGTAAGGGGATAAATTATATTCAATAAAATAGAAGCGTATGGTAAGGGATTTCGTCTCAATTTCATTTCATTTAGTTATTTTGAAATTTTATGCTCTTATTTTTTAAATGGTATATACAATTTAAATTTTATATCAAGTTTCATTTGTAATTTATTATATGTTATATTTAAATTGGAATTACTTTATCAAGTTGAATTTGCCAAAAAATTACCAGGTAGAAAAAAATTCATTACATAATTTATTTTTATTATATAATATTACATATTCATTATTATTTATATTCTGGGATTATGAATATAATGAATATTTATTATATTACATTTAATATAAAAAAAATTTATGTAGATTTATAGTTTTTACACCTCATTTATTAATTCTCACTTCCACATTATAATCATTGAAGGGGTTCATTTCATAATCTCATACTAATAGGGATTGTTAACTCTTAAATTTAAGTGAATGAAATTATTAGAATATTTTCTAATGAAATTTTTTTCCCCTCATATTATTAATTATATTTTACTTAAATAGTACCATTTTTATTACATTTTGTTACTTAAAATAATTGAGAAATATTTTTTATAAAACCAGACATCGTTTTTCTCTACAATCAAAAATTTGATTTCCTCCGAAACCATGTTTTATAAAAATGATTTCAAAAATGATTTTATCCTTCTAAAATTATTTATATATGAAATTATTACCCAATTTTTTTTATATAAAATAAATAAAAGGGATATTACTATCATTTTGGGTTTGAGTTACATTTTAATCCTTTTTACAATGTAAAATATAATAATGTACCTTCTAACTAGTATATAATGTATATAATTACTCACTGATATAAACATCATTTATTAAAGATTAATTTTATAGTTTACAATATTATTTTTATGGCGTTTTTCCCTATTAATCTAGATATAATTATTTCTTATAAATAATTTACAAAATACTGATTTTTGAAATTTTTATATTGAAAATATTACATTCCTCAATAATGTTTTTAAATATAATATTATGGTATTTATATTCATTAATAAATAAACCCATTAAGCATAATTCAATTGGTGTATGTTGTAAGGATACCATCATTATTATTATATTTAAATGGTTTATTATCAGTTTTACTATAGATGTAAAATTATTATACCATTCACTTCACTCGGGATGGTATGTGATTTTGTTTATTGATTAGGGAGAGTATTTAGATTTCCAGTGTTAGTTTAAACAAAAAATATTATGTGAATTTTCTTTCTCCCCTTTCATATGGGGAATTAATTTGAACTTGTAATTGATGGGAGGGTCCCTTTGTAGCCCCTAGATGCATCGACACGTTGTATGAGATAGTAAATTTATGGTTTTAGATAAGGCCAAACCCGTTTATATATATATGTCTTGGTATGAGGCCTCAACGGTATTAGATGTATCTGTATAAGGAGTGGATGGAATTAAATGTATCAGTGTTTGGCCTTGATAGTACTTTTTATATTTCCATTAATATTTATTTTATCAATATGAATTCTATTTTTTATATTCCTTGTAATTATTCAATTAGTTAGATTAACCATAGTAATGATTGATTCTCATGTGATTTTTATGGAATAATTTGATCAAAATTTATTTCTACTATATTATACATGTGTTATTGATTAAATAGAATTTGTTTTATATATTTTCCTTTCCATGTTTATTACTCTTTATTTATTCATTATATTCACTATATTATTACACTTACATACCATTAGATCCCAGACCATACAGATGTTTTATTTTCCATTGCATTAGAGGAATTATTCTAGAGTTTTTATACTGAGATTTGATAACGGGGATAATAGAATTCCATAGAAAAATCATTTTTTATATTTTAGGTGTTCAAATTTAAATTTGATTCAAGTATATTTCTTGTTTACCAATAATTATATAATGATTAGTACATTAAGATATGATTCAAAGAATCATATTCTAATGTAATATATAATACATAATATTTTAATTACTATGGTTTGGGTTGTAACACATGTGATTTCCAAAATGATATCTACAGATCGTGACATGTGATAGTGAATTGGATAAGGTCCTTCAGATGTGAAAAGATATTGTGGGGTACATTAAAATGAAAAAAACCCATTCGTGATTCATCAAAATAATAATCCCATGCCCCATATGACTCTTTCATGAGTAAGTAGTTTGATATCACGTTCACCATTAATGTAATATTGTACCCTCTATAGAAACTCATTTGGTTTTAGGTTCTCAATTTCTTTAAAAAGGAAGGTGGTCAGTTGGATATACTAGTGACATGTTGTATTGAGATTTTTTTGAAAGGATAGAACTCCAAATAATTAGTAATGGGTTCCAATTTCATAGTCTATAACTCTTTAATAAGTGTTTGTCATATTATTAAAAATAAAAAATTGGTTATCTTAGTCTTGAGAGTGATAAATAATTTACATGAATTTATGTGGAAACAATTATGTATCATTGGTTCTCTATATTTCTATGTATATTTTTGTTATATAAGTTTTTAAAAACAAATAGCTACCAATATTAGAATTTTTCTCTATCTGGGGAGGAGAACATTGTACTGGATTTTGTATTTTCCCTATGAGAGGGGATTAATATGTATCCTAATGATGGGAATAAGAACCTAAATATTTAATTTCATCTAAATGATACATATCATTCCTTAAACATTCCTATGATCAGCATCATTGTTGTGACTTTTAAGATTATTCATCGATGGAAAATGATGTTCCTTTTAATGTTGTGTGATGAGGATTAATGTTTATTACAGTTTATGATCCAAAAATAGGGCATGTTTCGAGTAACTTAACATAATGAAAAATTGACTATATGTTATGTTGTTTAAAATCACACAACCTGGAATACTGGGTAAAATGTGAATAGAATTTTTGTATGGCTATTAAACATGTGAAACCCTTTCAGGCTCATCATTTTGGTTGGTAACTGAAAATGAGTTTGTATGTTTAATTCTTACAAATAATGTGAGAATTATTGTTTTTGTGTATCATTATTGGGGTAAGTAGATGAGATCATTAATGAGTTAATAGTCTAGGATTACACCTAGATGCATGCCCCTATTTGTATCTCTTCAACCTATTTGTGAGAAATTAGGAGCGGAAGGATGATTAGGCTCATGGGTGATACAATACAATAAAGAAGCCTTTGAATGTTAACCTAGTTAATGGCCCATTATATTTCTCATTGGAATATAAAATAGAATATGGGATTATTGGAAACCGATTGAATGAATGAAATATTTGATTTTTTCATATATATGATGAGCATTTTGATCCATGCGAGGCTTCACCTATAGCCTGACAGTAGGGACCCTATTTGCAATGGAAAAAATGTTTATTTCATCCATCAAGTAAGATAAATTGGGTATGAAATATAAAATGATGATATTTTAGGATGAAAATTTCCATTTATCAACGGAATACATTATTAAATGGGATAATTCTATTTTTCATATCAACATGAACATGTTAGTCTAGAAGTTTTACCTGTTTCCCCAATATAATTGTATTTTTAGGATTCTATTCGTGGGGAAAACTGCCCAATGAGTTCAATCAGATTAATTTAACCGATGTTAATAAACAAAGAAAAATAAAGATTATGAATGAGGCCCACGTATTCACCATATATATAATTCATGAAGTAACTGACCATAAGTGAAATGTTTTTTTGTGATGGACCATTGAAAAGGGGATAAATTCTACATTAGGAAACCAAATTTTTACATAATATTGTATCTCAATAAAACAATGTAGTTTTTAGAAAATTAATTTAGTTTAATTTATGTTATTTTATATAGGGGTTATGTAAGCGATCTTCTTGAATGGATTTATAGGGGATTCATACATTAAGTATATTATGTGGTAAGTATTGTAGTTTTTTATATCAGGAGTGATTGATCACAAAGATTATACCCTATTACCAACCCTCGTCAATATGGATTTATCTTTGAATTTACTAGATTGGGTGAGCTAATTTATTTTCATAATGGGATAATTCCAAAATGAGTTAATCAATCTCTTAATATTTCTTTCACTAGAAAAATTCAAATACACAAATATTATTTGTGGAATTTATAGGTTAGTCGGGTAACATACATGACTAGAATTTATTTAATAATCATCATCAAGGAAGTATGTTGTCAGATTTATCTGCCCAGACTAGAATTATCAGATCATGGCCTAGAAGTGAAAATTATTCACATGT
Organism: Viscum album; assembly: GCA_963277665.1. Taxonomy (NCBI): domain Eukaryota; kingdom Viridiplantae; phylum Streptophyta; class Magnoliopsida; order Santalales; family Viscaceae; genus Viscum; species Viscum album. Next base: position 1,885,873,486 of record OY728136.1, read on the forward strand.
TATTTGATACCATATGATATTTACAGTTCATAACACATGTATATTTTATATCATTTATAGAATTTACACATTTTATCTCCTTAATTAACCTAATCCCCCCCCCCCAAAATTAGAGTATTTATAGATTCCCTATGAGATATTTTTTTTATAATAATTCGTAAGAATTTTTTTTCAAACATTCTTCTCACATGATACACCTTTAGAACCATCCTATATAACACACTTATTTATAACCATTAAAATGAAATCATGAGTAATGAGTGATATCAAATGTAATGTATGGTTAATCATAAGAGATGAAAATAAAAGATCACAAGTGAGCATATTATGATTATTAAGATATTTATATAAAATCATGATATATTTACATAAAATAATATAATCATGCCTAATAAAACAATGATCATTAATTATGACTTCTATAATAAAGTTATTTTCATGACATAAGACATGATTGAAAGATGTGTGGAAATAAGATTCAATGATAAGTGATTATGACATTTGCATGATTTGTATCCTAAGAATATCCCAGGAATATAAGTATAAAACTTGCGTAAATATTATCCACTAATAGAATCATCACAAAATTGATTATACTAAGTACCATCCAAGAATAGAGTATGATTGGGATAACCACGTGTGCAACATTTTTAACATGAGATATCGATAATTGTACCTTTCTAGGATTCAGATAAAATTATATGCACCTTTTTAGTCACAGTCTATAATCCCATGTGCAGTTTAAGAATTGGTATAACCATTAGTTTAACTTTTTATGCAATGGATAACCACCTACATACCTTTTTTGGCACAAGCTCACCACATGTTCACCCATTGTTTTTTGATAACCACATCTGTACCATTTTGTGCTCTAAAAGTACGAAACTTCACATAATTCATTAAATGTATATATCATACCCACACATCATATACTTATAAATCATACATATTTTTGAAACTTGAATATGAAAATATTTGTAATGATGTCATATCTTGATTAACCCTAGAGAAATAAATGTGTCTATCAAAACAATCATTAGATATTATCTTAATAAATTTAGAGAAAAAATGTGTGTTTTATAATTAGATAATATCCCATTGGAATGATATGTCACATTAAATGATGTTTCCACTGAAACAAAACTCTTTAATATAAAAATATGAAATTGTTGTACCAAATTATGGAGAAATCTGCTATATATTTTATCTTATTCATTTTTAATAAACATTAATTATTATAACTGGGAATATGATATAAATTAGAAAATCATGAAAAATATAAGGGACTCATTTTATTTAATTAAGATGAATATTTTGTGAAAATTCATTAATATATAATACATTTAACAAGGATATTGGATGAAAACATTTTTAATGATTCACACTGTTGCAGGAAAATAATCATAAAAAAATTATTTAAAGAATATCCATTATTTAAAGAACTTAAATTCAATTAATATGTATCTTAAATAATGATATATTAATATATAAGTACATCCCTCATATAATATTCTATATATATTGATTAATGATAAATATTCCTAACCAAAATGAATAGATAAGGTCGTCCCCACATAAAAACATCAGTTTTGTTGAGTTTTGAACCTAAGGGTTGTAAAATTGTAAAATGATATTTGGCCTTGGATATAATTAGTAGGAAATAATATAGTTCTTATATTATATATATTAATTATATATCTTCCCCCAATGCAATTTCAAACATAAAAAATCTCCATATTAAAGTATGATTGGAAAAAAATACTCTTACCTTTACTCCTAACATCCCATAATTCTCTTTAATATCTTGTATAATAAACATGACATTGTTATAAAATTATTTTTGAACCAATAAAAATATATATTACCATTTATAATCTTCAATTTTAAATCTTCATTTGACATTTATTAGTTAGTTATTGTTTATTTTCATCACCAGATGTAAGTAATTTTGATTATTTCATACATGTTTAAAAAAAATGATATTCATTCCCATTATTTGATAACATGTTAAAAATTAGCTAACGGTTCAATTTAGAGTAATCAATGTTTATTTATGTCTTATTGAGTATCCTTTAAAATTTATGTATGGTATGTGAATGATTCAAGATAATGTAATCCATTACTAGAATGATTCTAGTAATTTACCAATAACAACAAGTTGGTATTTAATGACCATTATAATGTGGTTCATCCATACAGAATAATATTAATGATATAAATTACTCATTAATATACTATATAACATGTAGGAATATATTGATACTTATTTGTATTGAAAATTATTATGTTTGTATAGTTTCATTAATGTAGGTGGTTAAACCGACCCAAACAAGCAATTAATATACTAGTGAATGAATAAGAGTTTAGTGTAATATAATATTAACATTATTTTATCTAAATCAGAATATATAAAATTTGACATAATTATTGTGCATAATGAAAATTATAGACATTAAATAAGATAATTTAACTGAATAGTATGGTGACTAACTATGTTCTTACTTTTATAAATTTTATACTTCTCTACATGTGTCTAATTGAAATGAAGGATTTATGAATACATATTGGAAACATAGGATACCAATAACCAAATAATAATTTAATATTTTATTAGGGACATATATTTTGGAATTATTTATGGGAATTATTTTTTTAACATTACTGGTGGGTTCCCTTAATAAATTAGTTTTTAGTGTCATTTTCATAAATTCTCGCTCCATACTGCATAAGGTTGTCATTTTAATTGGAATGTGCATAAAAATTAGGAAAATAATATAGGTGAAAAAAATTTTGTCCCAGAAAAAACTTATCCAAAAATTTATATTATTTTGATAGATAATATTTTATATCATTATAACTCTGTTTAACCTTTTTTAACTCACTTTACTTTTACAGTGGTAACTAAATTTCTAACTTCATTACTTATTTTATGCCTAGAAAAAAATTTACACCAAAATTTTTTTTTCATTGAACAATAAAACATTTGAATCTCTTTAATATGATTCAGTTTATATATATATAAAATTTATTTAAAAAATAAAAACATAAAATTTAAAAGATAAATATGTTTTTATAAATACATAACATTTTGACAATTTTATGTTTTTAATCATATTCTATACAAATTTCTAATTGTGTGAATGTTAATATATTATTTTATAAATTGAAATATTTTTTTATAATAATCATTTAAATGTGATCATTTTAATTTATTAACAAAAAAATACCAAACATTTTCAAAAAAATTCTTTTTAAAAATATTCCAGTTTAAGATTAAACAATTTTTTCACATTAAAATATAATTGTTCATTCATCTTCTAATCATTAAATTTTATTCATCCATTAAAATATTTTTTTTATTTTTATAGATATATCAAATCATTCATTAATAAAAATGTATTCAATAATAATATGTAACACATAAAAAATTATAAAAATTATAATTCAAATTTATCTAGTTTTTTCAATATTTATATTTTCTAATTATTTTATTTTCAATTTGATACAAAAAATTATAAATCTCTAATATAGAAATTTGATAAATTGATAACCCACAAATATATAATAACAGACCTTATTTCTAATGGAAATATGTCAAATGAACATATATATAACCAAAATACATTATTTTTATATATTTCCATCCACACATAAATTAAATAATTCATAATATTAATTTACCTCCATCCGATTATGTCTATTATATTTTATTTCATACAAATCATTCTATATTAATATGTAGGGATATAAAAATCATCGAAAACAATAAGGATAATTATTTCACGTTCATGGTCTTTTTATTCACTTATGAGCTTTCTAAGATTGTAATTTTCTTTATGATTTTTAATATTACATTATTATAAAATATTATTTTTATCATGAATTGTAGTACTTTATATTAGTAAAAATGAATCTTTTTTTTGCTAAGGGTCATGAGTGAATCAAACTGTTCGAAAAAATATTTTTTTAAAAATAAATTCATTCAAAATATTAGGGTGTCTCAAAAATAATGTATCCTCTCAAGAACTATTAAAAACCCAATTCCATGATAATTTTATGAAAAACTTAGGGATGACTTTTATGATAATGAAATGTGACTCTCCACCAATATTATATTAGATGACCTCCAAGGATCTCTTCAATAATACTTTGAACTAAATTCTTTCCGTTATAATATTACATGTATGTAAATGATCGTCATTACGATGTCAACAATATATTATTCCCACAACAATATTACTCATACATAATCAATAATCATTATGATATAGTGATGTTACCCCAAAACTGAAAATGATGAGTATTCCATTCAAGATCCAGTTAATGCAAAGAAAAATTTCTGTTGAATTTATTTTCGATTATGGTCTTCATCTGAGTAGATATAATCTTTTCTATAGGTTAAAAATCCTCCATTAATATTATGCATTACTAGGGGATTTAATATTATCCTGAAAATAATTTATCCCATTTTATTAAAGAAAACCCCACTTTTTTTTATATATATATCTTGTGAATATACATACTAGAAAAAAACATTGATAAATGGGATGTTAGATACCCACTTCTTATGTAATCATTTAATCAAAGTGTTTGAAAAACATATTTAGGAAAAAATATTTTCAAATAGGGAAATTAATAAGGAAAAAAGTGAGATTGGAATTCTCATAATGTTTTGAAAAACATTGGAAATGATGAGGATTAATGAGGAAGGTTCACCCAAAAGAATACATTTACAACATAAGGTATTAAATAAAAACCCAATCACATTAAATATTTTAAAAATTACTAATTATTATAAAAACACTCATTATATAGAAACAAAACCGTTATGATTTCAATCCAAAATCTCTTTATATCACATAATCGACTAGACCACCATATCACCATCAAGTAACTCTCATTAAAAAGGTTAAATTGGTCATTATTTAATTATAGTTCATTCAATATTATGAAATAATAGGTTATTCACATAAATATGAATGTATATACACCAATTAGAATTAATTTTAAACATATTAAGTCAAATTAAGAAATTATTACATATAAACAAATTCTATGGCCACATTCTATCCTAAGGGATCTTTGGAACAATGGCACTATTACAGTTAGAATTATAAAAACTTATGACATTAAAAAGAAATAAATATGAGTTTAATAGTAGCTATTTTAATTATTTACATTCCAATTTCTTCTTAGATTTATAGTTTGACATATTAAAAAATTAAATTACTTAAAAAATATGAAACTTATGCACATTTTACCTTTTTCAACCAAAATCTGGGATTTATGTTTAATCCCATGATTCATTTCAAACACTTATAATTCATTTAAAATGAGTCTCAAAAGTTTAAATAATACCCTTGATATTTTTTATACCAACTTTAATTCCATATAAATTAAATTTAAAACAAGTTAGGAGTAAAAAATATATTAGTATGGGGCATAAAAATAGTTAAATCATGTTTATTTATAATAAAACCTAAATCCCATGAATATGATTAAAATTTTCATAATAATTAATTTACCGAGTAATTAAATTATTAATACATGTAAACATTAATATTTTTTAAAATAAAAAATTAAAATTCCACTAAAAATAAAAGTAAAAGTAATTATGGAAGCCTACGGCATGTAAGAATTATGAAATAATTCCATTTGGAAACAATACATTCACTTATAAACATTCCTTATGTCATGAAATAGAAATATTTTAATAAATAACTTTTATAAATTAATAATAAAGGTATCTTGGATAATCTTATTCCAAATCCATATTAATTTGTGTTTGACCCATTTCAGATTAATTGGAGCACAGTTAATTCTATAGGATTAACCTACCAAGTTTTCATCTTCAAATTCATCATTCAAAGAATAAATCATTACCCATTGAATTTGATAGATATATATGTCTCACCTATCATTCTTAACTATATTGGGATCAATTGTTATAATATATAACTCTCAATTATCATATTATGAACTAGACTGTTCTTATGCTTCAGTTCTCCATCATTAAACTCGTAAAACTAATTTGATTCCATACTAAAAGCACTAACAGTTACTTCATAAAGAAGAGAACTTGTTTCAGTTTCTGTAGAAAAAAATATAAGACATAAAATAACTAGAATATTAAGAAAAATATTTTCTATTAAAATTAATTTGGAAACATATAATGTAATCTTGATAGATAATATTGTATATTATGGTATGTAAAAATGTCAAGCTATATATGTTAAAAAACATTTATTTTTCACTTTTGTTAAAAAAGATAAAAATAGCTCACTATAAATATTAAAAATATGCATTTTCAGTAATTACTAATGAATGAAAAATATAGTAAATAATAACCTTTACTTATCATTAAACAGTAAATAGGACAATTCTGTGGTCATTTAAAATAACATGTATATGAATAAAAAGTAGTTTCAAATATTTAAACAATATTTTAAAGAAAATTGATTACTTTATGTATCATCATGATTACTACATTCTATGAATACTAAATAATATAGTTATATTGTATTCCCACTTGTTTAATAATATCATTCACGTTTATTTTATTTTCATTATTCACTTTATTTCATTTTCTTGAAGGTTTTATTTAGTTACTAAAACTATTAAGTCCACATTGGTCTTTATAGGGACATTTAAATTATAACCTCATTATAACTTATGTGTGTTTTCTAAAATCATAGAGGTTATTTTTTCTAGAAATGAAAAATCAAAAAATATTATAATTATCATATTTATAAATATGAAAAAAATTCATCTGTAGAAATTTTTCCAATTTTCTAATGGGATGAAAAAGGAATAAAGAAGATTAAATTTTTCTTTAAAAGATCCTGCATTTTTTTTAAAATCACTAATTTAATAATTAATGAAATCATTGTATCAAATCATTTGATGTGGTAATGAAACATGAATCACACCACTTCATCATTGTGGTATTCCAGACATACATATCAAAAAAATTATCTATATACAATGGATTTAATTGGAAAGGATGTAAGAAATATATTATCTATAATTAATAAAAAACATATCACAAATATAATATATTTTATTTGCTCACTAATTTTAACCAACCAAATGATATAGTTATGAATTAAAAAACACATCAATTCATGAAGGTTGAAGTAATCTTATATGTATGAATGGGGTTTTCATTTCAATTGAATGGAAAAAGATAAAAAGGTTTATACCTAAGTAATATTTAAATTTATTTGTATGGAGGATACATATATTTTATTGTATTATTAATATAATATATTTTAGACATGTATAAGAATAAATAAAATGAAAATATTTGGTTAGGATTTATATTTATTATTTATAAAAACACATTTTACTTACACATTATGTCATCATGGTCATTATTCTAATGAGATCAATGACATTCGGTCATAGATAGGATGTTTGGTGAGTGATTTTTCAAGGTATTTTTTAATATAATTCATTAAATTGGGTTGATTAAGAGATGATAAGTGCTTAAAATTTGCATGTGAGGTAAGTGGAACTCTTCTAATTATTAATGGTTTATAAATTATAAGAATTCAAATTCGGTGAAAAGTGAAACTAATTCACCTGAAATTAATATTTTAGATTTGATAGGGTCGAAATATATTCAAAAAATCACATTTTGACAGGTGTTTGGGATATATTAAGCCTTATATTTAGGTTAATCCCCTTTAAACCCAATTTAACCTTAACCATGGGATGCTAAATTTTTACCATGACAACATATTTATATAACCAAAAATTAATGTGTAATTATAGAAAATTTTAAAAGTATTCAAAAAAAATACTAAATCTATTTTATCTAATTATGATTGTATAATTAGAATAAAGTTATTTTAATATAAGAACACATTATAAAATAAGAATTATTTTAGGGAAAATAACCAATTTTACCATAAAAATAATTTCACACAAAAATGTAATAAAAAAATGATTTTTGGGATTTTTTGATTATTTAATAAAATATAGAAGGTTAATTTTACTTTTAATCATTATTATTCTATGTTTAAACTTTCTACCGTACAATTAAATATAATGATATAAAATGGTTTTCAATACAAATAAAATATAACTTACGTTCACATTAGTCAATATTTCCTTCATAAAATATATATAATGTTTTAAAATACATTATAAAACTCTGTAAAACATATATTTTATAATGTCAAAATAATTTATATTTATGAAGTCATGTTTAAGTCATTATAATGTCATAAAATTTATTATATTTTGTAAAATTTTTTTTTTTTGGAAAAAACAATCAGTTTAGAAAAATATCAAAAATTATCCTTATGAAAAATTAGATATTATAATATGAAAGTTGTTTTCAATTTTATCAAACCTAGTTTCTAATATTTGGAAATTTAAATTTTGAAAAACACTATTCTGTCCATGGGAACAAATTAGTTAAATAAAACTATTATTCTTTGACTAAATATAAAATATATTTATATAACAATAATGATTATGGATACATAAATTGAATAAATATAAATAAAAGGATTAATTTTTTTCTATGATTAATTATGTTTTAACATTCATCCCACATAAATAATTTATTCCTTTTAAATTTTTTTATTTCATAAACAATTAATGGTATTTTCACCTGAAATCGTTTTTTAATTCCCATACTTCTCCCTCAATCATGTGATTCTTCCAAAAAAACCATTACTTGGTGAATCAACTTGTATTTTAGTACCTATTCTCAACGATCCAAAATCTAAATCATATTTTCATTATATGTAGTATTTTAATTCAACTATACCACCTTAGGGATAAAATAATTAAATACATATGTTTTGTATCATCATAGAAATGTAACATGAAAAACATAATGTACCAATGATAAACCTAAGGGTAAAGTTTCCAAATTAGAAATTGACCCATTTTAATATAATTTCATTAGGTCTAAAGATAAAGATACTTATTTGCTGATTTTTTCTATAAATGATAAAATCTTTTCAATAATAAAATTTAGGACAAATATTACTGCCTACCTCAATAAAAGCATCTTTTCCCCAATTATCTTTACAACTATTTTTTTTCCTCTAATATTTCATCATATAGTGTTGACTTATGTTTATATTTTAATCTATATACTATACCAATTTTACTCCTAAAATAACCCATTCATCAATATAACCCATCATGTTAGATTTTGAGTATACTTTATATATAAATCCAAGAAACATATAACCTTTATACTTTAATTAAATGTTTATTATAAGAAAAAATTTCCATTGAAACATGTTGTTACTAACATCTCTAATAATCTAATGAGTAATCTCCAATAATATCTTTTAAATTCTAAATTTTTCCTTTTTATTATCTATCACATTGATGATAAAATGATGTACTAGAAGTTTATTCATTACCCAATTAAATTTGATGTCCATTCCAAAATTTTGAGTAAAATATTGTTTCTTGGTTAGGTATTGTAGATAGAGGGAACCCATGCAATCTAATTATATCCTTAAGATAAATTCAAGAAAGTCGATCCAAAAGGAAAATATCACTATTAAGAATAAAATTCATTGATTTACTCAAAAAATCAATAATAAAACAAATAAAATTATTAACTCAAGGCCTCTTTGAAAATACATCCACAAAATCCATTAAAATGTAGTACCACATTTCCATTTGGGATTTAAAAAATACTAAAGCATACCCACTAGTATTTGTCACTAATATATAACTGATTTAAAATTCAAAAATATTATGATAAAATAATTAATATATTTCATCATTCATTATATCCAATAATATTCCTAAATATATTTTAATATTTATGTACATAAAGGATGAACACAAAAATTTAGATTTTATATCTTTACATAAATATTCCTTTATCAACTGAGAATCTTTCAAAACACATAATGTCTTTCTAGTTATAATAGAACCATAATTATTAACATTAATCTCAATATACATGCCCTTATGGACTGATCCTACCCATTACTTGAATCCACTATTTTCCTTCTCAACCTTCTTAATTCATTAGGAAAAAATATTACTATATGGGTAGTTCTTCAAAACATAACATGTTTATGTGTACTTATTTTCTAGGAAAAAATTAATTAAATCTTTAAATAATGATTCATGTTCCATATATAACATTTTTAGTTGTTAATTTTCTATTTTACTCAGGGAATAAGATACATTTTTTGATTTTCCTACATTATAGTGAATTTTTAAATCATAATCCTTATTCTGTTCTAGTATTCTTCTTGGGATCATATTCAACTATTCTTAATTGAGTGTATAATTTAAAAACATAAGGTTAGTATATGTTTTATATTTATCCATATATATATGATATATCCAAATTTTTAAGAAAATAATATTGGAGTCAACTCATGGTTATGTGTAAGATAATTCACCTCATGAGATTTTAATTGATAAGATTTATACAAGAGTTGATCATTCTATATCAAGACACAACCAAGACCCTTTGAATAAGAATCATTATAAAAAAATCACCATTTCATGTAATAAATTATAACAATGAATCATTATTCGATGTAATTGTAATTCCTAGAAACATTCATGACATGCCTTTGTCTGTATATATTGTACTGGTTTTCATGTTGACATAGTTATTGGTTTTGATTACCAAGGATTTTTTTCAAAAAAACCCATTGATAATGACACAGCAATATAATAAAAACATGAATTTCAAGTATATATGGGGGCTTTTACACTCTTCAATGAATTTATTTTTAGTAGAATTAACATCTATTACATTTTTAGGAATAATATTCCAATATAATAACTTTTTTTAACCAAGATTCACATTTAATAATTTTTCTATAAAAATTATTTTCTTTTAAATTTTTTTTAAAAACAATTCCTAAATATTTATAATTATTATCTTATAATATAATATATACAATAATTTAGTCTATAAAATCAAACTCAAGCATATCTAAATACTAGTAAAACACTTTATTCATTAAGTAAATATATATATGAGTTGTGTTTTTGAACAACGAATAAAATAAAAAATAATAATTACTATACTTGGTATGAAAATATATCATGGGAATTTTTTCCTCCTCCACAATTATCAAATGTTAACTATTCTTGATATAAAACTTTTAAAAAAATATATCCCTAGAGATGAATAAAAAATCATAAATATTAGGACGTGTATACTTGTTCATAACGTTGTTGATATAGATTAATCTATAATCAATGAAAAATATCATGGAACCATCCATATTTTGAAAAAACATTGCATCAACTCAAGGTGATGTTATAGGGTAGACGAATCAATTTTAATTTACCTCATGTAAATGAAATTTAAATTCAAAAAAATGACTGATTTCATTCAATTGGCGGGTATTGAAGTTGGATTATTACCAAACACTAATTTAATATTAAATTTAATAAAATAATAAAGAAAAACACTAATAAAATCATTAAGATAAACATATACATATTAATTTACCATTAAAACATCATTAATATGTTTAATTCTTTTATTTTAAGAAATGTGTGAATGTAACATTTCATTTCCATCATTCATCAGTTTTTCATCTTCCTTATGTATTATCAATGGAATGAACTCATTTTTATATATGATATAAAAATGTAAAATTAACACGAATTATTTTTAACTATAATATATCCATTAATAATATGATATTCATTCCATAAATAATAGGGTCTTCAAAATTAGGTTTCAAATATTGTTTTGTAAAAACTGAAATTAAAAGGGATGTTGGTAAGTGTCAACATTAATATTATAAATATCCAATGATAAATATAATAAATATATGTTTTTAACAAAAAATTCAGTAAAACTAGTTGACATATGGGCTTCAAAATCTAGTTTTTGACACTGTTTTTTAGAAACATACATTAAAAGGGATGTTGGTATGTGAAAACATTAATTTTATGAATATGCAAAGATAAAAGTAACAAAAACACATTTCAATGTAGTTTTTATATAAAATTAAAATTATAATTAAAAATAATAATCATCTTTTTTGTACAAAACGATTCTAAATTATTTTAAAAAATATACGAGGACACATATACCCTCTTTAATGCTTCATTAAAAATGCATCATATCGATTGATGATGGACCATGATGGCACCTCATGTGCATTGATGATGCAATTTATTATCCTACAGTTGATTTTTAGAATTTTTTTACATTGTTTCTCCTCAATATTCCATCATTTATCAAACATTTATCCTTCCATCATCCATCTTTTAAGATCCCTGATATATCATGGTCTTCCCAAAACTACGATTTATGGAATTTTGTTGTATTCTTTATTTTTTCACACATTGTTTTTATAAAATATTATATCATATAACCGATTTCAACCAACATATAGTGAGTTGATTGTTAGAATTTTTTTCATAAATGGAAGAGAATTTTCTATTCTATGGGATAATTTTATATATAAAATTCTTTCCTGGATATAAAAACATATATATATTTTATGTTAAGATACATAAATCATGTTTAATTTTTTAAAATGATATGTCAAATAATGAATTTTGGAATTGAATAAAGAAAATGTACATGGAACAGAAAATATGATTATAAATTGATCATTATTTTCATAGATTGAAAAATTAATTTATTGGTTTATTGTAATATAATCAACATCCACAACCACTATTAGCTGACGAATCTTATGAAAAGGTAAAAAATATTTTCATCACATTTGAAAATAAGATAATCTAAGGCCATCAAAAAATATCTAGAAAAAATTTTAAAGAAAATTAGAACTACCAATTTTTTATATTTTTAGAAATAAAACATGAAATTGATGTCATGCATATTGTGAAAAAGAAATTTGATAATTTTATAGAAAAATTGGTATACATAAGAGTAATTAACAAATTATATTTCATGCTAGACTGGATGTGATATCTAGGGGAATATGTTTAGAGTTTTCACCCACTCTATATTTAAAATAATAATATTTACATCCATATTGTCACAAATTAAGAAAGAGTGTGAAAACTAATTTTTTTACTCTCATTATGGTATTAATGTACAAAATGGATATTCAATAATTTTGAAGAATTTATTGTAATTGAAGGATATTAAATAAAATGTTATGAAATCTCATAACTATCATGTATTAATGTAACAAATTATATCAATCAAACATTATGGTATGTTTTTAACACCAATATGAGAGAATATCATCAGGTTATATTTAATGACACGATTTTTCCATGTAATTTTTTTAATATATATTGAAATTTTATGAGTCTGCGAAAATTGACGGTGTGTGATTCCAAAGCACGGTGTGCCTAGAATGAATTTTTGACCGTTTTTCGTGTATGTTCGGAAAACGTGTGAGACGATTCTTGTAACTATTTAACCGATGATCAGAATTCAAATCCAAGGAAATCATTGAACTCAGAGCACTGATATTCTCTTTAGGGTACCTTCTCCTCGACCACAGTATGTTGAGGGTGGAAATTGGCTTTTGTTACCCATCAGTGGAAATTATAAAAAAAAATTGGAAATAAAAATAAACTAACTTTATTTTTATTTAACTTTTGAATTATTTTTAATTTTATATAGGGTCCTCCTGATCTCTTCATCCCCTTTCTTTTTAATTGATCCAAATCCCCAACATTTAATGACTTTACATAATGAAGTCATTAAACCTATACATTAAGGGGGAGGATCTCCATCACCATGTTTGGCCTCTTGGTGGAGGATCTTGCTGGAGAAAACCCCCCATAGGGAAAAACTCTTCCCCATTGACTATTTTCTCCAATGAAGAACTCTGTCAAAGGATCTCCAAGGAGGAATGTCTTCAAAGATGAAGAACGAACGTCCGTTTTCCCTCACCTTACAAATGTCAAAAAATCTTCAAGGTAGGGATTGTTACTTTTGTATACCAATGAACTATTCTTTTCATTCTTCATGATTCAAGAAAATCTATGCCATATTCTACCATTCTAACGCAGAGAGTGTGGGCCAACCTGAAATGTACCGACCTCTTCGCAACCCTTGTGGATTTTGGTGTTCTTCGCAGGTTGTTTTCGGGAAGAGAAATTTCAAACGGTGGTGGTCTTGAATCAATGCGGATGTCCCGAGAAAAGTGTGGAAGTCAATGGAATAAAGAAAGGGCCACATGGGGAACACCCGGGGACCTGAGGAACATTGTCGGAAACTGGTTCTAGAAGGGCTCGGGAGTGGCGGTCAGCACTTCGACCGGCTGTGATGATGGTGGCAGCGCAAACGCGACGCCGGAGAAGGGTCGTGGCCCATCGGCGCAACAGAGAAAGGGCGGAGGCCAGCGCTCCTCCAGCCTCGTGAAGAGGGTGGCGGCGAGTTTCTGCGCCGACAGGCATATAGGGGTCACCGAAAGAGGCCACAATGACAATGGAGGGGCGTCTGGCTCACAGTCGGCCACCGGTGGTGGCATTGCGCACGACCGTGCCGCGCAGGAGGGCCGGCAGTCCGGCCGTCCGGGGAGCCGAGCAGGACACTGGGTCCCATGTGCTAGCTTCCTCTACCACGTCGCATCGGCCGGTCGGCCACCCAACCCGAATGGCCCAGCCGTTTGGGGTACCCATGGGGGAACCTCCCCCTTGGGTGGTGGTTAGGGCATACCCCATCACAGGGCCACCCAGCTACGGGCCACCCCGGTGGGTCGGTCTGGGCTAGACCCATCGGTCCGGGTCAGACATAAGGCTGGACTCGGGTCAGCCTGGGTTGGGTCGGGCCAGGTCAGTTTGACCGGGTCGGACCGGACCCAAAACAGCTTCGACCCCTTTTCACTCTTTTCATTATAACATGTCCTACGAGCATCTGGTTGAATAACCATCTCTTGCACTGGAAACCTTGGATCGAGACGATTCTTTTGGTATACCCCACATGAGTTTTGGATATAGTTTGGGTAAGGCTAGGTGGGTTCGAACAAGAATCTCATCGGGCCCTCAGGACTAAAAGCCCAATAACATACTGACTGGCTATTTGATTGACGCATCGTCTATTTCATTAGGACCCCTATTACATGGACTTTCTATGGGATACTTATTTATGGGACATCTTGGAAGTTAGAGAATCGACTTGTGGCTTGAGGAGGGGACCCTCCCGGAATCAAGCAAGCACAGTGCGGAAACCATGTGACTGGATGTAACATGAGAAAGGGATCCTATGTGGGTATGTGCCTTAGGATCCTATGTGGGTCTACGCATTGGAATCCTACGTCGGGCTGTGTTCCATGATCCCACATGGATATTCTTTAGGATTCCATGTGGTACTACTCTAGAATTATACCTGGGTCTGTTGTGTTTGGATCCTACGTGGGTCTGATGAATTAGGATCATATGTGGGTCTTCCTCTCAATAGAGTAAGATGATTTAGTAGTTACATATAATAATCTTACTACTGTACCTAAGTTATAACTGGTGTGAGATGAGTCCTTATCTTTGTGGTACACTTCTATGTGATGATTCCATTATGGTATATTTCTGGGTGGTGTTACCTATTTGTTACTACCTTTTTGGTTCACACCTTTGTTGTATTCCTTCCATCGTGGAACAGCTGAGATTTGGGCGTTGAGTTGGTCCCTATGCTTCCTCATGATTGAGATGGGTATACTCAACAACTTATGTATATGTATGGGAACTTTACTAAGTAGGTTTTTAAGTTTTTTTCATGCTTTTTTGTTTATCCTTTGTGAATTTTGTGATACCTAAGAGGGTCATGGGGTCCCCACTGAGTATCGTTATACTCACCCCTGCACAGGTTACGCTCGCACCTTGTTGTGTTTGGTGTAGATGACGGATAGTGCTGACTGAGGACAAGTGTACTGGGACTAGATGTTGCTCGAGGTGGACATTAGACTAGGTGTACCATAGAGACGAACATTCAATTGATGTACCAACCCATCAGTTATGATCCTTGGTGGGTGTTCACAAGATCTGTTTTCAGTTTTACTTTTACTTTTCATATTACTTTTACTTTTCAGCTGGGTTTGTATTCTAGAAAATTTTTCATTCAGTACACACCATGTTTATTATATAGTTTTACTTCATGCCAGTATACTTATTTGTGCTTAGTTGTGTGATTTTATAGGTTATAAAGTAAAGGCCTTCCACGTTTTAGGGAATACGCCTTTCGGTGCTAGTCACCTGCCCCTGACCAATGAAAGGTGGGCTTGGGGTAGTCACGACACGGGTCCCGGTGGACAGTTCAAGACAAATTGGTATCAAAGTATTTGACCCTACCATAGAACATTGGACTCTGATATTTTCAAAAACAATAGTGTTAAGTGTTATGAGAGTGGTTAACAGTATAGGGAATCCTGTGTTGGTGTGGCGGCTGACGTATCCACACACCAGGACCAAGACTTTTGACTTCTGACCCAGTGCACGAAAACACTGATTATGTTTGTGTTTCAAAAAATTTTCATTGTGATATCTTTGAGTCATTCCATCTGGTATAACTTATTGACCTTGTCACACCTATTTCTTTTTAGGATGCCTCCACATAGACAACCAGCAAGAGTTCCCGGAAGAGTACGTGATGACAGCCCACCGAGTGATGAGGCTTTGGTGTAGGTCCCCTTATTAGTAGAGGAACCAGTGGGGGCACCAGCGGTACTAATAACAACTGGGCCACCGACTCCGTGATCCCTATCAGGAGAGAGTGCATGTGGCATGATCTCATTGCATGAGTTCTAGCGCTAGAGGCCATACAGGTTCAGGGGTGAGACAAACCCAGAGGCGATAGAGGATTGGATGGTGGTGGTGGTGAGAGTCTTCCAACTAGTAGGAACACTAGATGATTTCATATTGATCCTTCTCATCAGTCTTCTACAATTATCAGTAGTTAGATAGTGGAGCTTGAATTTCCAGGTTCACAATGAGGTCACTCTCATCTGGGAAGACATTGAGAGAGTTTTCATGGGAGGGTTCATCCTAGAAACCCTACGCACAGTGCATATACATGAGATTATCCACTTTTAGTAGGGTAGCATGACAGTGGATCAGTATTAAGTGAGGTTCAACAACCTCTCACTCTACTCCAATGATATAGTACATGACCCATTATTCAGGGCCCAAACATTCGATAAGGGACTTAGGCGGGAGATTAGGGATTTGAGGATTTCTCTCAGTATCCCGATGCAGGTGGGGGCGTAAGAGTGAGCCCTCTTAGTGGAGTGTTTTTTTAATGAGTAGTCACTGGCAGCGAGACGCACCACCGGGCATCATTTAGTAGAGTCTTATGTAGCAGGAAACAGACAGATGTCATAGAGGTTCAAGAGGACCAAAACTACATGTGGACGACCGCATGATTCAGGGTCCGTTGTGTGGGGCACTCAAGATAGAGCCAGGCATGCAAGGAGAAGGAAGTGTTACACATGTGGTGGGAAGGGACACATGGCTTGTGATTATCTGACCTGATGTATAGATGATCAACAGACGGTCGATGGTCCGCCCATGCATAGACAAAGGATTGACCGAGGAGTTCTGTAGGGAGCTGGTGAACATGGTAGAGGAGATGTACGTGCAACTGTTGTTGGGATGTGATTTGAGGTGTTACTGCCACCACCACCAGGCGGTCCACCCCGACCATAGAGTGCAGGGGGACATTGGGGAGCTCACCTCCATGCATCTAAGGCCTAGTACCATGGTGTTGCAGAGATGATCCAAGGTACGATCTTTGTCTACTCCACCTTAGCTGCATTATTTATACAAACATGTTCCATTCATTCATTTATTACCATTTCCCTCATTCGGAGCACAGGGATTCCGGTGGAACCGTTGGCTCGATCCTTATGGCTAGAGACTCTTGTGGGAGAGGAATCAATGATTACAAACTGGTTCTAGCAGTGTTAGCTTACTGTAGGAGGAAAGAGTTTTGGATGGGATATTCTTGTTGTGACGTCGAGGCCTTACGACCTCTTCTTGGGTATGGATTGGTTATTAATAGTACATGCCCAGATTTTCTGCATTAGGTGAAAAGTGAGATGTACCACGAGGATGGGAGTAGGTTTACCTTCACTAGTGAGAAGGGATCCATCGCAGCACAAGATGGACTTACTCGGAGGAGAGTGTAGCCGATCACTAATTAGATAGCTAGACTTACCCTCAGAGCGGTTGATGTGGAGTGTCCGAGCTATCCTATAGTGGTGTACAAGTACACAGATGTCATTCCTATTAATGTTCGGGGTCTACCTATTTGTAGGGAGGTAGATGTTTACATTGACTTGTACCCTTGGATGACACTGATATCTACACCAGTATATCGGATGGATCCTGTGGAGCTTCATGTGCTGCAGGTATAACTGGAGGACTTAATGAATAAGGTGTTTATATGGATTAGTGTTTCTCCTTGGGCAGCCCTGATATAGTTCTCCAAGATGGCAGATGAGATCTTGAGACTTTGTGTTGACTATTGGCACATGAACCAGGTGACCGTGAACAGCAATTACCCACATCCGATGATTGAAGACCTCTTTGTTCAGTTGAAGGGAGCATGGTGGTTCTCAAAGATATACCTCAGATTAGGCTATCACCAGCTCAGAGTACAAGATGTGGATGTGTAGAAGATGGCTTCCAGATGTCAGTATAGCCATTATGTGTTTTTGGTCATGGAGTTCATCATGACCAATGCTCTATCAGTGTTCATGGGACTCATGAATAGGATCGTCCAGCCATATATTGATCACTTTATAGTAAAATTCATCGAAGTCATTCTAATCTACTCAGCTACTAAGAATGATAATGCCTATCATTTTCAGGTAGTTCTGGACACACTCTAAGAGAACCAGCTTTATGTAATCACTCGAAGTGCAAGTTCTGGATCCGACAGGTTCACTTTCTGAGACATGTCATCTCAGAGGCTAGAGTTTTTGGGGATTCAGTGAAGATTTTGGCAGTACTTGCTTGGTAGACACCCAAGACTCTGACGGAGGTACGGAGTATCTGGGGTTTGTCCAGATACTATGGTAGAATTGTGCCAAATTTCTCCAGATTTGCAACACCTTTATCAGTGTTGACAAAGAAGGGGCAACCCTTCATGTGGTCGGAGAGATGCTAGTGCAGTTTTCAGGAGCTGAGGTAGAGGCTGACTAGTGCCCCCATCTTGAGGCTACCAGAGGAGGGTGTTGGGTATGTAGTCTACTTCAACACATCAAGGACTAGGCTCTGATGTGTCCTGAAGTAGGAGTGAGCAGTTATCACATATAGTTATCGAAAACTGAGACAACATGAGTATAAGTACGCTACTCATTTACTTTAGTTAGTAGCGGCGGTATTTTCCATGAATATGTGGTGACACAATCTGATGGATGGGCATTTACAATCTAATCTGATCACCAGAGTCTCATGTATAGCTTCTTGCGAAAGGTCCTAAACCTGAGACAATGGAATTTGATTGAGTTCTTCTAGGACTATGACTATTTGATAGTATATAATCTATGATAGGGGAATGTTGTAGAAGATGCACTTAGCAAGATATCTGGTATACAGTTTCGGGGTGAGGTGATGGATCAGATGGACACTTTGCAGATATCCTTTGTGGAACTAGATGGGGCATATTTCCTTCAGTCACTCCCTCACATCATTAGCGAGTCGGGGAGGCATAGTGTGGGGACACTGACTATGAGGCTCGATGGGCTCAGATATCCATAGGACAGGCACCTCGTGGATTTTTTGAAGGTATGGAGAACAACATCCTTTTCAGAGGACGTACAATGTTACCAGTGTCACTTCAAGAGGATGTGTTGAAGGAGTTCCACACATCCCCTTTAGCTGTATATAATAGAGTGGAAAAGATGTACCCGGACATCTGAAGATAGCATTGGTAGCCGTGAATGAATAAAGTAGTAGCGGATTTTGTCTCTCGGTACCTCAATTGTCAGTAAGTAAAGGCAGATCATCAGGTACCAGCGGGCTGAGTTCAGCCTTTAGAGGTCCCAGAGTGAAAGTGTGATGAAATATCCATGGAATTTGTTTTTGGACTTCCACGTACATCTAGGGGTCGTGATTCTATCTGGGTGATTAGCGACCGACTCACCATGTCATCCAACTTCCTAAAGATCAAAGAGATGGGTTCAGTAGAGAGCTTGGGACGCCTCAATGTGCAAGAGATTGTGAAGCTACATGGATTACCCTTGACGATTGTCTATGATAGTGTTGATAGTTTCACATCCAAGATATGGTAGGGGTTGCAGGATGCTTTTGGGATTCAGCTACATTTTAGCACCGCCTTCCATACATAGATGGATGTCCATACATAGCAGACCATTCATACCCTCGAAGACATGCTGAGTGCTATCATCCTTGACTTCTAGAGAAATTCGTAGGATAACATTCCATTGGTGGAGTTTTCGTACAACAACTATCACTCCACCATTTGGATGGAAACATTCGAGCCTCTGTTCGACCGACCTTGCAGATCGCCTTCGTGATGGACTGACCAAGGGGAATCAGCACTTGTGGGACAATTGATGTTATAAGCTACCAATGAGAAGGTACAGATCATCCAAAAGTGGATGAAGTCTTCATAGAGAAGGCAAAAGTTTTATTTTTATAGGATATGGAGACCTCTGGTGTTCAAGGATGGTGACCATTTCTTTCTAGGGGTCTCACCCTGACGAGGATACCAGAGATTTGTTTGGGGTAGAAAATTATCTCCAATGGTCATCGGACCCTTTCAGGTCCTCAGTAGAGTTGTCATGGTTGATTGTTGCTTATCTATTCTACCTCGGTTGCACCGGGTGCACGATGTTTTCCACGTATCCCAGTTGAGCATATATTTACATGACCCATCTCACATCTTTGACTGGGGAGATATTGACATCGACGACGGGGAGACGTTTACAGAGGTTCCAGTAGATGTTGAGGATCAACAAGAGAGGTTCCTTCATGAGCGGTAGATAACTTTGGTGAATGTATGTTGGAAGTATATGAACCATCCAGAGAGCACGATATAGTGTGAGGCTCAAATATGTGCTTATTACTCCCACTTGTTTCATTACATTAGGTCATATCTTGCAGGAAAAAAATCCCTGAAGGGGGTAGAATGTAATGACCAAGATTTTCAATGTAGTTTTTTTTAATTATATGAGAAATTTGAGAGTCCTCAAAAATTGATGGAGCATGATTCCATGTCCACGTGTCCGAGGAATGAATTTCTAATTTTTTTTCAAGTACTTTTAGTAAACGTACGAGCATATTTTTGTAACATTCAAACCAGTTATTGAATTGAAATACGAGGGCACCGTCGAACTAACAAAGCTGATATTCGCTTAAGGGAACCATCAACTAGACTGTAGTAGTTCGAGGATGGAAGTTGGGTTTTTCTACCCATCAGTGGAAAATAAAAAAATAGTGGAAATAAAAACAAATAATGTTTATTTTTATTTAACTTTTGAATTCATTTTAATTATCAATGGGGACCACCCGATCACTTTAACCACTTTCTTTTTAATTGGTCCAAATCCGCAAAATTTAATGAAATCACTAAATGAATTCATTAAACTGACCAATTAAGATGGAGGCTCTTAATCACCTAGTTTGGATCTTGGTGAAGGATCATGCTGGAGGAACCCCTCCCCCTCCCCCTAAAGAGGATGGACTCTTCTCATTCGACGATATTCTCGAACGAAGAACCCCATCAAAGGATCTCCAATGGGGAACGTCATCAAGGATGAAGAACTGATTTCCATCTTTCCCTCTCCTCACAGACGTCAACGAATATTCGAGGTAGGGATTTTTGCTTTTGAATACCCCTTACATGTTATTTTAATTCTTCTCAATTCAAGAACAACTATGCTTCTTGCTACTATTCTAACACAGAGATTGAGGGCCAAATGAACATGGCCTTACCTTTCTACAACCCTTGTGGATTTTGGTGTTCTTCGCGACATGTTTTCCAGTTGATAATTTTCAAAATGTGGTGGTCTTGAATTAATGGAGACGACCCAGGACGAGTGTGGCAGTCTATGGAATGAAGAACGGGCCATAGGGGTCTACCTGGTGACTCGAGGAATGTCTCCGGCAACCGGTGTAAGTGACTGGCAGTAAAAGGGATCGGGAGTAGTGGTTGACACTCCGGTCAGCCGCGAAGACGGTGGTGGTGCAACCAAACCCCGGAGAAGGGTCACATCCCATCAGCTGGGGCGGAGCAAGGGCAGCGGCCATCGCTCAACCTGTTGTGTGAAGGGGGTGGTAGAGCGCATCTGTGCCACAGGGAATACAGGGTCCGTTGTACGAGGCTGCGGTGGCAAAGGAGGGGCGTCCGGCTCACTACTAGCCTCTAGTGGCGGCGTTGTGCATGACTGCGCCACGCAGGTGTGCTGGCCGTCCGACCAGACCGAGAGCGGAGTTGGACCCCGGGTCCCACGTGCCAGCTGCGGGCACCACTTGGTCCCGACCGATCGGCCACCCAACCCGAACGACATAGCCATTCGGGGTACCCAGGGGGCGCCTCCACCTTGGGTCGCATCTAGGGCGGACCCCACCCGGGGGCCACCCAGCTGCGGGCCACAGCGGGCCGGGTCACACCGGTGGGTCGGGACGAACCCAGTAGACCAAGTCAGACCTAGGGCCGGATTGAGGTCGGCCCCGGCCTGGTCGGGCCGGGTTGTTCTGACCAGGTCGGACCGGACCCATACCAGCTTTGACCCCTTTTCAATCTTTCGGCTACAACATGACCTATGAGTGTCTGTTTGATGAACCTTCTACAGCACCAGAAACCTTGGTTTGGGAGGGTACTTTTGGTATATCCCACATGCGTTTTGGATAATGAAGGGGTATGGCTAGTTTGGATCAAACAACAATCTAACCGGGCCCTTGGAACTAAAAGGCCAACAGCTTACAAACCGGGTGTCCGATTAACGCAGCGTCTATGGCATTGAGACACTTTTTACATGGTGTTCCTTTGGGTTAATTTTTCATGGGAATTCGTGGCATTTAGAGTATTGAAATGTGTCTTGAGGTATTGCATCCCGCCTTTTATCACATAAACTTTCATTACATTATACAGAACTGAGGATCTTTAAGGTTTAGTGTCTTGGAAACCGGGAGCATAGTACATGAAAACAACAAAAAACATTCTTCTAAAACACTTTAAAGGATTCTACATAAGTTAATCCTATGTTCATTACTGCATCTCGTAACCTAGGGACATACATCAAAAGAAAGGGTGAGCAGAAGGCCAAGTAAGGTAAACAAGAGGAACATTTTACAAGTGAACTTGAGATACTTCAATAAAGTCATGAAAAGAACTTTAAGGCATGAGAAAGAAATCATGAGATATATCATAATAAAAATAAAATTTTTCCTAACTTGAATATGTGGCTGAAACATTTAATATTGAAAATCATTTCGCATCACCAAGGTCCATCCCCAAGGTGTCATTAAAATTTACCAAGGTTATTCACCAAGGAATCAGTCTAAATGGCCATCTCTAGAGATTATGTCGTTACCCAATGCATTGGAGCGCTATCTAGGCGCACCCTTGAAATGTCTTTATTAACATGTGAGCCACATATATCATCATAAATCATTTAATAAACAAACCATATATCATAAATGAAATAGGTTTCATTTCATAATCACAACGTTTCAAAAAAATCATTAAAGACATGATCTTTATGTCCCTTTAAACCCACGGAAAGGGAAAACGGGTATCATGTATGTAAATACAAGAATTGAAAATAGAACATTTTTATATATATGTGAATACCCCTTTATAAATAAAAGCTTCGAGTATACACTTAATAACATAAAATAATTTTGAGAAAAATAGAGAGGCATTTTGAGACAAAAATTCTGCCGCATAACGGCTACGTTACAGGGTTTTAGAAAACGTTGAAAAGACAGGGGACATGGGTCACTCGCTCATAAATGATCTGTAAAAATAGTATAGGGATAGAATATAAAGGATATGAGTAATGTTAATGATATTTTAAAGACATTCCATATGAAATGAAGAACATTAAATGAAGACAAAAATAAGATTTCTCTTATGAAAATTCGGCAGCCTAACGGCGTCACTTAAACTTCAACAAAAAATGATTTGACGATATCAAATAGGGTCTCTCATCATATGAAAATAAAATTTCAGTATGATAGATATAGATACCATACCACAACATAATAAAAAGGAATTTCAAAGACTTGACATGAAAGTAGAACTTTTAAAAATGAGAAGGGTGAAAGAATCCCATAAAAATTCAGCAGCCTAACAGCGCCACTTAAACATTCATAAAAAAATGATGAGAGTATGAGGGGATCTTTCATCATATGAAAATGAAAAGGGTAGTAAGGGGAATATAAAGTAATATCCTCCCACATAAGAACATGGAGCATAAAAGGATTATCATAAAAGAGATTAATTGAAAAGAAATAGAGAGGTCAGATCCCTTACCTTAAAATGTAACTCTTAATACTCAATGGTTGGGACCTTGAGGGCTTGGGGGAACCTTGGGAGGACATCTTGGGAGGTAATGAGACCAGATCTTCGTTGGGAGAGATTTGGGAGTGGAATGGATGATATGATGGCTGGGTATTTATAGGTAAAGTGAGGGGATAAGGCATTAATGGCCAAGGGACACCTCATTAGTGGTTTTTGCAAAACCATGGGCATACCCATGGTATTTTCCCATGGTATTGGACACATGGGACACATAATACCTTATATTACTATTAATAAGTATACCATATTTATTACATACATAATACATCATTTAATGATGTCATTAAACACCCGTAACTTAAAAACTGTATTTTCACTATTCATCGAAAATTCAACTTTCTCAGAAAAATCACAAAATTTCACCTTAACCAAATATAGATGCTCTGATTTCACAAATGAAATCCATTTTATAAAAATAATTTTCTAAATATTTTTAATTTAATTTTTAAATAAATACACTATTCACCGGAAATTAATTTTTTCAAACAATCCCCAAAAATTACCTTAACATAATATCGATGCTCTGAGTTCAAAAATGAAATAAATTTTATAAAAATAATTTTCTAAATATTTTTAATTTAATTTTTAATTAAAAAATATTATTCACTCGAAAAAACTAATACTTGACTAATAATTTATGAAACCGTTATTTAACCATTTTATTGAATCTCATTATTTAATCAAGGTGCCTAGATTATATTAATACTTTCTTTAAGTGAGATTACTAATCTGTTTGGTCAAATTACTAATCCTAAGCATAAAATAACTATTCATAATTTACTATTCATCAAAATCAAGTTGATCTTATTAGACTCTAAATTTCATACTGAACATAATTGTAGAAGACCATTTTTTGAAAATCATTAGACATTTTTAATTATTTAAGGTTTACATACACATTTTTAAAATAGCTTTTTTCTAGAATTCATCAAAAATGTGCATACTATATTTATCCGGTCATTTGAAAATTCAAAAAATTCATCATAAGAAGAAATCCCAATTTGTATTTAAAACAAAGAATTACACAAGGCAGTTTCGGTCTCCTTACATAGCCCCTTATCACACCAGCATAGGACCTAAGTGTAAGGAGTTCTAAGGTGACAGAATCCGAGGGAGGTTTGGCCAACATTGCACGAGTAGTAATTTATATCAGTTTGAACGTCTCGCGAAGGTGATTCCGTTCTAACTTCACACGATGAAGTTCGGCCTGGGTTTGGTCTAGAGAAAAGCCCAATGGCGCTACCTCCTTCCCAAATTCTGTTAGATGGGCTTCGATCGGTCCAAGACTACTGGGTGAGGCCATCGAATCTTCTGTCTATATTAATTAACAAAGATTACTTGTATTTAGAGACAATAATTGAAAAGTTTAGTTTACATCAGTCATATTGACCAGTGGTCATGTAACAGTCAAAACCCAACGGTCTCATTTTAATTATACTCATGTTATCAAATTAAATAGTTTTGTTGTGTATAAAAGAAATAAAATAACACAAAAAATTCGGAAACAAAAATTATTCAAAATTTCGGGTCGTTACAATCTTCCCCCCTTTTGAAATTGCGTCCTCACAATTTTTAAAATTGGGTTTTGAAATTTCATTGAAAGTCCCACATCAGAAAAAGAGTCAGTAAAACTGTTACTTCAAAAGAAGGAAAGGGAAGTACAATGGTCACCCGAGTTAACCCACACTATGATTCCATGTATGAAAACATGGACATAGAGGAGAAAACAAAGGGTCATGTTCTAAGGGAGAGTGATAGAAAACATGATTAGGAGAAAGTTAACCATGAGAAAATACCAAACTTATGATGTGTGAAAACGGTCTTTGATTACCTATTAGGAAACGTAAACCAACAAAGTTTTTATTTTACATTACTTTTCATAATTTGGAGGAATTCATTTACTACATAGAACAAAAACATAAGGAAATACACCGACCTTCAAGTAGAGTTTCATCCTTTAATAAGTCATTACCAAAACTAATCTTTTCTCCAAATGATGAGAATTCAAAAACACTTGGTCTCATCAAAATCACAAGATTCATCTTCTAGAGAATAACATAATCCATAAAATATTAACTATATATTCCTTCTATCTTTAAAAATTATCCAAAAAATAGAAAGGGTAAGGTAAAACAACTCATCAAAAAGAAAGCATCACATAGGAATGGAAACTACGTTTAAATCTTCAAAGTTCCATTGTACTACCCAAAGTTCATCATAGACCATTGCATAAACAACGGTCCTTAAAATTCTTCAAAATAAACCAAACTAAGATTGAAACCCGAATAAAAGAAGGATTTCATAACATAGTTTTCCAAAATAAACATCATTGTTCATCTCCAAAAAACATCAACCACACCTAACATCTTATAAAAAAATTAGCTAACCTAAACATATTTTACCCAAGATAGGTTAATCATTTTCATGAGTAACCTAAATTACTATAAGTCCACCTTAAATTCATCGATTCATTAAAATATAAGTCAACATTAATCCTCAATGAAAATACCGTAGTAATCTATTTACCTAGATCATATAGGGTCCCCAAAAATAGTGAACGTCTTCTAAAGTAATAGTCATATTTTAATCCTCTAATAATCTCCATCATATTAATATGGAAATCATCACATTTCCTATCACATTGGTTGTTGGGTCATATTCTTCCATTTCCCACCATTAACAAAGAAGAGAAATTATAATTTGGGGCTTAAATACTTAGCCAATAATCAGGAAAAGTAACTTAAAGCATATAAGGATAAATTATAGGAGAAAAGTATTCCCTAACTTGTAATCCTCTAGGTTTCGAACTAGGCTATCCATGATCATATATTCTTATGTGAATCTTTATTTTATTTTACCTTTGTTTCATTAATAATGGTTCATACTAAGCTTATGAATTTACCAAAGCATATCCCCTAGGTGTGTCGTAACCAAGAGTGAAGCAAGGCCCATTGTCATGTACCAGTTCCCGTTTGAGTCTAGCTCAAAGTGGTGTTTTTGGGTTTTAACTTTATTTATATCTATGCCAGATCCACCTCTACCTGCTCGTATCCAGACAGGGATGTATTTGCTTGGAAACCCCTTACTCAATACTCACCAAAATACAAGGAAGATTTCCTATATTCAAACTTTTCTATAGGGTTCTTCCTAGAGTTTTCATATACTAATTTCCACAAATAACTAAACCAAACTATGATACCAACTATAGAATCCCGCCTTTTTATCACATAAACTGTCATTACATTATACAGAACTGAGGATCTTTAAGGTTTAGTGTCTTGGAAACCAAGAACATAATATATGAAAACAACAAAAAACATTCTTCTTAAAAAATTGAAAGGATTATCCTTATATTCAACCTAGGTTCATTACTTCATTTCATAACCTGGGGACATATATCAAAAAAAGGGTGAGCAGAAGGCCAATTAAGGGAAACAAGAGGAACGTTTTACAAGTGAACTTGTGATACTTCAATAAGGTCATGAAAAGATCATTAAGTCATGAGAAAGAAATCATGAGATATATCATAATAAAAATAGAGTTTCTCATAACATGAACATGTGGCTGCAAAATTTAATACTGACAATCATTTTGTTTCACTAAGGTCCATCCCCAAGGTGTCATTAAAAATTACCAAGGTTATTCACCAAGGTATTAGTCTAAATGGTCATCTCTAGAGATTAAGTCTTTACCCAATGCATTTGAGCGTTATCTGGGCGCACCCCTGAAATGTATTTATTATCATGTGAGCCACATATATCATCATCAATCATTTCATAAACAACTCATATAGCATAAAAGAAATGGGTTTCATTTCATAATCATAACTTTTAAAAAACTGCTTTAAAGACATGATCTTTATGTCACGTTAAACCCACGGAAAGGGAAAGCGGGATTCATGTATGTAAATACCAGAATTGAATATAGAAAATTTAGATATATATGTGAATACCCCTGTATAAATAAGAGCTTTGAGTATTCACTTAATAACATAAAATAATTTTGAGAAAAAGAGAGAGGCATTTTGAGACGAAACTTCAGCAGCATAACATCTACATTACAGGGTTTTAGAAAACATCAAAAAGATAGGGGAAATATGTCACTAACTCATAAATGATATATAAAAATAGTATAGGGACATAATATAAATTATATGAGTCATGTTAATGAAATTTTAAAGACATACCATATGAAATGAAGAACATGAAAGAAGACAAAAATAAGATTTCTCTTATGAAAATTCGGCAGCCTAACGATGTCACTTAAACTTCAACCAAAAATGATTTGACGAGATCAAATAGGGTCTCTCATCATATGAAAATAAAATTTCAGTATGATTGATATAGATATCATACTAAACATAATAAAAAGGAACTTCAAAGACTTGACATGAATGTATAACTTTGAAAAATGAAAAGGGTGAAAGAATCCCTTAAAAATTCAGCAGCCTAACAGCGCCACTTAAACATTCATAAAACAAAATTATGAGAGTAAGAGGGGATATATTATCATATAAATATGAAAAGGGTGGTAAGGGGAATATAATATAATATCCTCCCACATAAGAACGAGGAGCATAAAAGGAATGACATAAAAAGGGATTACTTGAAAAGAAAGAGAGGGGTCAGATCCCTTACCTTAAAACGTAACTCTTAAAACTCAACGGTTGGGACCTTGAGGGATTGGGGGAACCTTGGGAGGAGTCTTTGGGAGGTAATGAGATCAGAGCTTCATTGGGGGAGAGTTGGGAGTGTAATGGATGAGAAGATGGCTTGGTATTTATAGGGAAAGAGAAGGGACAAGGCATTAATGGCCAAGGGACACCTCATTAGTGGTTTTTGTAAAACCATGGGCTTTCCCATGGTATTTTCCCATGGTATTGGACACTTGGGACACCCAATAACTTATCATAATATTCATAAGTCGACCATATTAATTACATACATAATACATCATTTAATGATGTCATTAAACACCAGTAACATAAAAACTGTATTTTCCATATTCATCGAAAATTCAACATTTTCAGAAAAATTCCAAAATTTCACCTTAACCAAATATAGATGCTCTGATTTCAATAAGGAACTCCAATTTATAAAAATAATTTTCTAAATATTTTTATTTAATTTTTAAATAAATACACTATTCACCAAAAATTCATTTCTTTCAGAAAAAATCCCCAAAAATTACCTTAACATAATATCGATGCTCTGAGTTCAAAAATGAAACCCATTTTATAAAAATAATTTTCTAAATATTTATAATTGAATTTTTAATTAAAAAACACTATTAACTCGAAAAAACTAATACTTGACTAATAATTTATGAAACCATTATTTAACCATTTTATCAAATCTCATTACTTAATCAAGGTGGATAGATTATAATAATACTTTCTTTAAATGAGATTACTAATCAATTTGGTCACATTACTAATCCTAAGCATAAAATCACTATTCATAATTTACTATTCATCAAATATCAAGTTGATCTTATTATACTCTAAATTTCGTATTGAACATAATTGTAGAAGACCATTTTTTGAAAATCATTACACATTTTTAATTATTTAAGTTTTACATAAACATTTTTAAAATATAATTTTTCTAAAATTCATCAAAAATATGCATACAATATTTATCCGTCCATTTGGAAATTCATAAACTTCATCATAAGAAGAAATCCCAATTTTTATTTAAAACATAGGATTACACATTGCTGTTACTGTCTCCTTACATGGCCCCTAATCACAGCAGCATAGGACCTAAGTGTAAGTTGTCCTAAGGTGAGAGAATCTGAGAGAGGCTCAACCAACATCGCACAAGTACTAATTTCTATCAGTTTGAACTTCTCGTGAAGGCAATTCCATTCTAACTTCACACGATGATGTTCGGCTTGGGTTTGGTCCAGAGAAAATCCCAGTGGTGCTACCTCCTTCCCAAGTTCTGTTAGATGGACTTTGATCGGTCCAAGACTACTGGGTGTGGCCATGGAATCTTCTGTCTATATTAATTAACCGAGATTACTTGTATTTTGAGACAATAATCGAAACGTTTACTTTACATCGGTCATATTGACCAATGGTCTTATAATAGTAAAAACCCAATGGTCTCATTTTAATTATACTCATGTTATTAAATGAAACAGTTTTGTTGAGTATAAAAAAATAAAATAACACACAAAATTAGGAAACAAAGTTTATTCAAAATTTCGGGTCGTTACAATCTCCCCCCATAAGAAATTGCGTCCACGCAATTTTTGAAATTGGGATTTAACATTTAATTGAAAGTCCCACATCAGAAAAGGATTCAGTAAAACTAATACTTTAAAAGAAATAAATGGAAGTACAAAGGTCACTCGAGTTAACCCACACTAGGATTCGATAGAGGAAAACATGGACATTTAGGAGAAAACAAAGGGTCAAGTTCTGAGGGAGAGTGATAAAAAACATGATTAAGAGAAAGTTAACCACGAGAAAATCTCAAACATATGATGTGTGTAAATTGTCTTTGATTACATAGTAGGAAACGTAAACCAACAACATTTTTGTTTTACGTTCATTTTCATAATTTTGTGGAATTAATTTACTACATAGAACAAAAACATATGGAAATATACTTACCTTCAAGTAGAGTTTCATCCTTTAATAAGTCTTTGCCAAAACTAATCTTTTCTCCAAATGATGAGAATTCAAAAACACTTGGTCTCATCAATAGCACAAGAATCATCTTCTATAGAATCACATAATCCATAAAAGATTAACTATATATTCCTTCTATCTTTAATCATTATCCCAAAAATAAAAAGGTTAAGGTAAAACAACTCATCAAAAAAAAAAGAATCCCATAGGAATGGAAACTACTTTTAAATCATCAAAGTTCCATGGTACTACCCAAAGATCATCATAGACCATTCCATAAATAACGGTCCTTAAAATTCCTCAAAATAAACCAAACTAAGAGTGAAACCCAAATACAAGAAGGATTTCGTAACATAGTCTTCTAAAATAAACTTCATTGTTCATCTCCAAACAACATCAACCACTCCTAACATTTTATAACAAAAGTAGCTAACCTAAACATATTTTACCCAAGATATGTTAATCATTTCCATGAGTAACTTAAATTACAATATGTACGCCTTAAATTAATTGATTTTTCAGAATATAAGTCAACCTTACTCCTCAATGAAAATACCATAGTAATTTATTTACCTCGATCATATAGGGTCCCAAAAATAGTGAACGTCTTCCAAAATAATAATCCTCTTTTAATCCTCTAATAATCTTTGTCATATTAATATGGGAATAATCGCATTTCCTATCACATTTGTTATTGGGTCATATTCTTCCATTTACCACCATTAACTAAGAAGAGAAAGTATAATTAGGGGCTAAAATACTTAGCCAACAATCATGAAAAGGAACTTAAAGCATATAAGGATAACTTGTAGAAGAAAAGTATACCCTAACTTGTGATCCCCTAGGATTCAAACTAGGTTATCCATGATCATATATTCTTATGTGAATCTTTATTTTATATTATCGTTGTTCCTTTAATAATGGTTCATACTAAGCTTATGAATTTACCAAAGCATATCCCCCGAGAGTGTCGTAACCAAGAGTGAAGCAAGGCCCATTATTGTGTACCAGTTCCCATTTGAGTCTAGCTCAAAGCGGTGTTTTCTGGTTTTACCCCTATGTACATCTGTGCCAGAGCCACCTCTACCTGCTCGTATCCAGACAGAGATGTATTTTCTTGTCAACCCCTTACTCAATACTCACCAAAATTCTAATAAGATTTCCTATATTCAAACTTTTCTATAGGGTTCTTCCTAGAGTTTTCATATCCTAATTCCCACAAATAAATAAATCATCCTCTGATACTAACTATAGCATCCCGCCTTTTTATCACATTTACTTTCATTACATTATATAGAACTGAGGATCTTTAAGATTTAGTATCTTGGAAACCAGGAACATAATACATGAAAAAAACAAAAAGCATTCTTCTTAATCACTTGAAAGGATTCTCATTAAGTTCATCCTTGGTTCATTATAGCATCTCATAACCTGGGGACATACATAAAAAGAAAGGGTGATCAGAAGGCCAAGTAAGGGAAACAAGAGGAACATTTTACAAGTGAACTTGGGATACTTTAATAAGATCATGAAAAGATATTTAAGGCATGAGAAAGAAATCATGAGATATATCATAATAAAAAAACATTTTTCATAACATGAAGATGTGGCTGAAAAATTTAATATTTAAAATCATTTCGTTTCACCATGGTCCATCCCCAAGGTGTCATTAAAAATTACAAAGGTTATTCACCAAGAAATCAGTCTAAATGGTCATCTCTAGAGATTAATTCGTTACCCAATGCATTGGAGCGCTATCTGGGCGCACCATTGACATGTATTTATTATCATGTGAGACACATATATCATCATCAATCATTTCATAAACAACCCATATAGCATAAAATAAATGGGTTTCATTTCATAATCAAAATGATTAAAAACTGCTTTAAATACATGATCTTTATGTCACGTTAAACCCACGGAAAGGGAAAGCGGGTTTCATGTATATAAATACCATAATTGAAAATATAACATTTTGATATATATGTGAATACCCCTGTAGAAATAAGATCTTTGAGTATTCACTTAATAACATAAAATAGTTTTGAGAAAAAAAGAGAGGCATTTTGAGACGAAAATTCTGTAGTATAATGGCTACGTTACAGGGTTTTAGAAAACATTGAAAAGAGAGGGGACATGGGTCACACACTCATAAATGATCTATAAAAATAGTATAGGGATAAAATATAAAGGATATGAGTCATGGTAATGAAATTTTAAAGGCATACCATATGAAATGAATAACATGAAAGGAAGACAAAAATAAGATTTCTCTTATGAAAATTCGGCAGCATAACGTCGTCACTTAAACATCAACAAAAAATGATTTGACGAGATCAAATAGGATCTCTCATCATATGAAAATAAAATCTCAGTATGATATATATAGATATCATACCACAAAATTATAAAAAAGAACTTGAAAGACTTGACATGAAAGTAAAACTTTGAAAAATGAGAATGGTGAAAGAATCCCTTAAAAATTCAGGAGGGTGTTCACTAGAGTTGTTTTCAAATTTACTTGTAATTTTTAGTTTACTTGTACTTTTTAGTTGGGTTTGTATTCTAGCCCCATTTTCTTTATGTACACACCCTCTTTACAATATAGTTTTACTTTTTTCTTGTATCCTTCTTTGTTCTTAGTTGTGTGAGTTTACAGGTTATAAAGGAAATGCCTTCCCAGTTTTAGGGAATACATTTTTTGATGCTAGTCGCCCGCCCCTGGGCTATGGAAGGCAGACTTGGGGTAGTAATGGAATGGGCCCCGGGGGATGGGTTGTGACATTATATTTTCTACAAATCCATTTGGGGAGTGTTAATTGATCCAATGTTTCCAGATATGTTGGATAATGAAGGCTTATTTGAAATTTTTTATTTGAACTTATTTACCAACTAAAATTTTCAAAATAATGGTTCATCTGGTGAATGATTTCTTGAGTCATATAAGAACTTGTGGTCCTACTTATTTACGTTGGATGCATCCCTTTTAATGAGATATGAAAATTTTTAGGTATATATTAAAAATAATTATATAATGAATTCCTATACTTTTAAATAATTTGTATCAGATGACACGATTGAGTTATGCACTGGTTATGTTTAATAAGTGTTGCATAATGGTTTCCCTATATCTTTATATTTAACATCTGATTGTTATAATATATGGATTCATGTCGTGAAGGTAAATTTAATTCCATGAGATGAAGTGATGTAGGCATATTAAAATATTTTGAACAATTCAGGTGAAGTTTAAACATATATACTTAACATATTGAAGAATTAAATTTGTAATATCTCAAAATAATTGAAAATTGGTTAACGATTGAACATAAAAAGATATTTTAAACTCTTTTTATATAACACCCCAAGCTTCCACGGTACGCTTCTCTTTGAATAATGTGATAGCGTGTGTTGTACGCAACACCGAGTTCTAACACACCATAACCAATCAAACTGGACGTTATGAATAGTAATACCTACTTTTTAAAATTATATATAGTTTATATTTCAAAATGGAATTCATTTTTGGATTCGGAATATCGAATTTATCCTATGGTGAAATTTTGGTACTTTTCGGATTATTTAATATTTTGATGAATAGTGAAAATTACTAAATTTAAATTAAAAACAACTTTTTTAATCAAAATAATTAATAGTGATAAATTATGAATTTGTGTGGTTTTAAAGTATATTTAGAATATATTTTTACCATTTAATACAACTTTGGTCATTGTACATAATTTTACAATTAAACCGGAGATAAACAAGTGTCAATCTTTTGATAGTTATTATCTCTTAAAAACACACTTTTTGTTTTAACAACAGGAATCAATATTAAATTAATTTATGCCACTTCTGTGTTTAGAATATGGAAAAATGGATTCCATATTGGGAATCAGGATGTTAAAATTTTGTAAATAGGTAACTTTTATTTTTAGACATTCTGAATAATTACTTCGGTAAATATTTTATTTACGATGGTTAAGAGTAAATCCGGTAAATAAGGGTTAAAACTAATATTATAATAATACTAAATTAATCTAAAACGTTTCCTAGACTTATATTTTGATACATGTTAGACCATAGGAATATTTGGGTCGATTTTGGGACCCCATGGAGCCACTTGTAGGTGATAGGGACACTTCATTTTAATTAAGTTAAAATAAGTACAAAAATGACATAAGCATATATCTTTTAGAAAAACAATTTTTACATAGGGTTATATATGTTGTATTTTCTACTATAAATATTAATTAGAAATCTAAAAATATTTCCTACATAATGATATTTTATTTATAATTTTTAGACTTTATATAATTTAATTTATTTATGACACAATTATGATGCAGTAATTACCATAATAGTGACAAATTAAAATAATTGATATTATAAATACCCAAATAAATATAATTTAAGATGATTAATGAATTAAACTAATTTTATAGGTTAATATGACAAGTTAGTAGTGACTTAAGTATCTTTGTTCGAAGTAATGATTCTGTTATGAGTTTCACAAAAACCAATTGTTGAATAGTGTCAAAATTGACATAAAAAACGTTTTAAAACAAATATTATATTATTAATTGATATTAAATTCATAAAAATATAAGGTTCGTCCAAGAGACTTATATCATTATATTTTTATCATTAATGGACCACTTGGGGGTCTCTTAGATGTATATTGTATGTTTATTTACCATGTAATATAAAAATACAAAGAGACATTGTAAAAGTGAATCTAATTAACTTATAGTTAATACATAAGGATAAGGATAATATAGTAACACAAACCTGTATAAATTCTATTGGTTTAGTGGTTATAGACCTATCCCAACCTTACACATTAAATAATACACTTTTTATCCATTATAAACCGAATATGAATTTATTATAAAATAATATTTCTAGCTTTTCCATAGGTTCCCCTCACCCCTCTTATAAAAGGGAACTCTCCAGTCTCATTAAATCACACCATAAAAGCCTTTTGGATCGCCCAAAATCTTCCAAAATACTCTATCAACATCCCTAAATTCATCATAGAGGCCTTACTTTAGTCATAAATCTATCCTAAGAGCCAATTTGATCAAATCAAAAGTAAGAACCCGAAGAAGAGGTAATGTTTTCACCACCCTTTTTCAAATTCATTTCTTCTTCCACTTCTTCCTTCTTTGTTATTACAATTATAAAATAATAACTCCATTATCTTATATATATTTTGATATTATTATAAATATGGTACAACCATATTCAGTATTCTATCCATCCTTTGAATAACATGTCACCATACATGGGTACGTACGGCTTACCGTCTCCACATCGTGGTGTAATTGTTATTCAATAAATTATTATTTGGATGGGTATAATAATGATGTGTAACACATGTAAATAATAAATATAATATGATAATGATTCTGTATATATGTTATACCATCCAATTATATATTATTTTAAGATCAAAATAATGATATTGTCGCTCGTGCGTACGTACGGAATACAGTCTCCACAAACGCGATGAGATTCATTCTCCATCGTATCCATTCAAGTATAATTATCATTTGATGATTTAAAAATTATGTTTATGGACTTGATATCATTCTGGATATGAATAATATAAAAACTATCCATTACAAACATGGCTTACGTAACAAAACATATAAAATAAAACGAGTAAGTTAACACCCAAAACAACAATAATAGTAAGATATTATTAACAAATCAATGTTAAAAGATCATATATGATATCATATGAATTTATATGATTATTGTATAATTTAATAACAATTATTTCACTATTATATAGGAGGTTAACCTACCCCAACCAAGGAAAAGTACAAGGTAAGGTTTTATTTCGCAATCTCTTCATTATCCGAGATTGTTTATACGTAATAATCTACTAGGATCTCTTTATCATCCACATCCATGTTTCTTAAAAATGAATTTCAATTTTTTTTACTATTTACTAGAATATGGGTTTAAGTAATTTATACCCTTGTTTGACTTTTTATAAGAGGTTTATAAAGGAATCTTTCTGTCATTTTCCAAACAAGGTGTTTTTTAACCTTTATGACAGAATTAAGGTAAGAATGTTTTTTTAACTTATACGGCGGGTGCGGTTATTTTCCGCTGTTATAAAATCGTCAAAGCTTCCATTACAATCTTATATGAATATTTTCAAAGAAAATGATTTATTTCATAAATATAAGACTCTTAAATGATCTCAAAATAGAAAGAGATATTTCTCTAAAAAGAGTATTGATTTCATCTATGTCAACATCCTTTGATGGATTTTACACTTATTTGAAGTTGATTTATTGTGATAGAAAAATTATATATTGTATTGAAGGTTTTGTGATATGTTTGTCTATGGGTGTGCTATTTTTATACCGTTCATAGTTTATGGTGAAAGTATTGACATTTCGTATGCTATTTTTAATACGAATGTTTATGTTATGTTTAAACCTTTTCATATGGGAATGCATTGGACTTAATATGTGACAGGTGGAGCCCGCTATAGCTCCTAGATGCATCGGTAGGTCTCATGAGACAAACTAGTGTCTTGGCACAAGGCCTTGACAAAATCTTATATGTAGTCTTGGCACGAGGCCTTGGCTATGTGGTTATGATAGTCTAGAATTATGCATTCCATCATTATGAAAGTGGATATTGATATTGCATGTGATTATTCAATTAGTAGAATATCTATGTGAATAAGTAAATAGAATTCCTTCATTTTATTTTTTCCATACTATGTCGAAGTTCAAGTTTAAACGGATTTTGTTTTTAGTTATACATTGCCTTAAATGTTTATTCTTATTTATGAAAGTTTCCGTTATATTGTTATCCTTACTAGGAATTTGAGCTCACCCCTTTTCTATGTTTTATTTTTCCCAGGGTATGAAGAAGTAAATTATGAATGACCTACAGGGATTGTATGTGGGGATATGAGTGTGGAATATGAAGAAAAGATGTTGTTGTAGTTTTTATTTTTATGATGTAACGTAAGACTTATAAATATATCTAGTATTTCCAAGGATACTAAACCAATCGGTCTTTCGAGATTTGATACCTCATGTGATCATGCCAATGTTATGTAATAATGCACCGACTCTAGGTAACTAGGGTCGGGGCATTACAGTTGGTATTAGAGGAAGTTTAGTACAACCCTTGGAAGATAGATTTAGATAAACTCTGATTAGATCACGTAGACCTAAGATGAACTTTGAGGATTAGTATAGAAGAACTTCCTAGAATTTCTATATTATAGAGATTTTTTCGAGTTTTCCAAGCAATACATCCATGTCTGGATACGAGCAAGTAGAGGCGGCTTTGGCACAGATGTACCTTGGGGTAAAACCCGAAAACACCGCTTTGAGCTAGACTCGAACAGGAACTGGTGCACGACAATGGGCATTGCTGCACTCTTGGTTACGACACTCCCAAGGGATATTCTTAGGATAACTCTCATTTTCTTTACAAATAATTATGAAGGGTTTATTAGTATATACTTCCTCAACAAAAACATTTTTATGATTATGGATTATATCCATAAATAGTTCAATTTATGTTATGTGTTTTATAAGTATGGGATTATGTATTTTGATTCACAAACTGAACTAGTTTATTCCATTGTTTAGAAATGGCACCTAGTGGAAGAAATGGAAACTGTATAAATGCACACACTCCATGTAGGGATTTCCCTCTTGCTCAAGATAATTATAGTAGAGCTGGTGATGCAACTGGTGCCAATTAGCTAATCACCATACTGGGACAACTCACTCAGGTTCCGAATAATAAACTTACCCGTATGGAGCACCCTGATCCGCATCATGGAGGATCAATGTTATATTGATTCATGAGGCAACAACCACCAACGTTAAATGGGAGTACAAATCCTTTATTAGCTGATAAATGGATAAATTCCCTAGAGAAAATATTTCAGGCTTTGGGGAGTAGTGAAAGGGAAAAAGTTATCATGGCAGTTTACCGCCTCACTGGAGATGCTGATCAATGGTGGTCATTGATTCAAAACATGAAGGATGATGATGAAGTATCAAATATGGAATGGAGGGAGTTCAGAGATCTGTTTTTAGAAAAATAATTTCCTAACGACCATCGAGCAGATATGGAAAGGCAATTTCTGAGTCTGATACAGAAGGAGGATGAGAATGTCGCGAAGTATGAGTCTAACTTTACAAGGTTAGAAAGGTATGCTGGAGATTTTATACGTAACCCAAGAAGTAAGATTGATCGTTTCATTCATGGGTTAAAACTATTTCTCTGTCGAGCATTAGTCTCACAATCCTTTTCATCGTACGAAGACATTGACTCATGTGCTATCAAGACCAAAAAGAAATTCTCTAAGTATTATGACTTTAAATCAAAGAAAGAGAAGAAGAGACCTGCTGATCAATCTGGGAATGGAAATAAGGGGAAGAAGGGAAAGGTTGAATATCCATCCTGTGGTAAATGTGTTAAGAAACACCCCGATACTTGCTTGAAGGGAACGAGAGTTTTTTACAAGTGTGGTGAAAAAGGCCACCAAGATCGTGATTTCAAGGGGAAGAAAAAACCTACCAATGTTCAGTGCTACAATTTTAGGGAGATGGGGCATTATGGAAATGAATTTCCTAAGCGTCAGGAGAACTTACCTCAGAAAACACCGAGGGATCAAGGCCAATCTTATGCTATCACTACTGCTGAGGTTGAAGCTCTGAAAGACGTGGTGACAGGTAATTTAATGGTTTCCTCAAGTTTAGAAAATGCGTTATTTGATTCTGGATCATCTCATTGTTTCATATCTTCCCAGTTTGCTAAGAAAATTAGATATTTCCAATTTTATTTAACAAGGGATTTTCCAGTTAAAAATCCTAAGGAAGGTATCATTGCAACACAGTTTTGTGAATCAGTCCCCATTAGAGCACATAAATGTTATTTATCTGCTGATCTCGTCTTCATACCTATGATTAAGTTTGATATAATCCTCGGTATGGACTGGATTTCAGACTATGATGCTAAGATTTATTGTAAGAAGAAAGAGGTTACGATTCTTGATGATGTTATTAAGGAACACCTTATCTTTATATCATAATCATCACCACCAAATTCTTATCTAGATCCACCCCCAGTAGCTCAACTAAATTCAATTATTTGAGATGAAGAGAATGAAATAACTGTGGGTGAGAAAAGTAATGTTCAAATAGAAGATGTACCTATTGTGAAAGAATTTTTAGATGTATTTCCGGATGATTTACCTGGACATCCTCCAGAATGAGAAGTTAAGTTTTCCATTGATTTAATTCCTGGATCAAGGCCTTTATCGAAGACCCCTTATAGAATGACCACTGTAGAATTAGTCGAAATAAAGATAAAACTAGATGAATTGAGTAATAAAGGATTTATTCTCCCTAGTGTTTCTCCTTGGGGTGCCCCTGTTCTTTTTTTTAAAAGAAAGATGGATCTATGAGGTTATGTATTGACTACAGGGAGATCAATGCTATAACGATAAAGAACAAGTATCCTCTACCTTGCATTGATGATTTATTTGACCAACTGCATGGATCTCAATACTTTTCAAATATTGACCTTCAATCTGGATACCATCAGTTGTGTGTGAAGATGGAAGACATTCCGAAGACATCATTTCGAACTAGGTACGGGCATTATGAGTTTACAGTAATGCCCTTTGGATTGACTAATGCACCCTCTGTATTCAGGGATCCGATGAATAGATTTTTCAAGGAATATCTTGATGAATTTGTGGTGGTATTTATTGATGATATCTTGGTATACTCTAAAATCTATGAGGATTATGAAAGTCACTTGCGCATTATCCTGAAGACTCTGAGAAGACATGAATTATATGTGAAGTTTAGCAAGTGTGAATTCTGGCTTCATGAGATTTCTTTTCTTGGCCATATTGTCTCTAAATATGGAATCTCTGTTGATCCTTCTAAGACCAAGGCAATCCAAGAAAGTATAGCACCTACGAGTATAACTGAGGTACACAAGTTTATTGGTTTGGTAGGTTATTATCGATGTTTCGTCCAGAATTTTTTCCGATTGGAAAACCCATTAACGAAGCTCACACGTAAAGGGGTTAAATTTTTTTGGACAAAACAGTGTGAATAATGTTTTAAAGAACTGAAGAGAATATTAGTCAATGCTCCTATATTGAATATACCATCGGGGAATGATGGGTTCGTTATTTATATTGATGCATCGAAGAAAGGACTTGGTTGTGTCCTTATGCAGAATGATAGAGTAATTTCCTATGCATCACGATAGTTGAAAATTTATGAACAAAACTATCCTACTCATGATCTCGAGTTAGCAGTCGTGATCTTTTCTTTAAAGATATAGAGGCACTACCTCTATGGCGAAAAAATGTGAGATTTATACTGATCACAAGAGTTTGAAGTATATTTTCTCACAAAAAGAACTCAACATGAGGCAAAAGAGATGGCTTGAATTACTCAAGGATTATGATTGAATGATACACTACCACCCGGGGAAGGCAAAGAAGGTGGCAGATGCTTTGAGAAGAAAAGACCATTGAGTTTTGAACAATATGAGAATTGAAAGGGATCCAATTTTCATGGATCTAGTGAAGATGGACATGGGGATAACCAGGGAAGGTGAAACATAAAAGCTTTTTCAAATGGTTGCCAAACCATCTTTACTAGAATGAATTAAGAGTTCTCAGCCCGATGATGAATAATTTCAAAAGAAGATTAAAGCTGTGAATGATGGGATATTGAGAGATTTTGTGCATGAAAATGGAATTTTGAAATTCTGGAAGAGGATTTGTGTTCCCGATATACCTGATATAAAAAGGGAATTGTTGGATGATTCTCATAGTTCTACTTTCTCTATACACCTCGGGAGCACCAAAATGTATAGATATTTGAAGGAACATTTTTTGTTGGGACAACATGAAGAAGGAGATTGCTGATTTTGTGTCATGATGTATGGTTTGTCAACAAGTGAATACTGGAAGTCAACAGCCTGGAGGAGTCATGCAACCTCTTCCCATACCGGAGTGGAAATGGGACAATATTACGATGGACTTTGACATGGGGCTACCAAAGAATACTAGAAGGAACGATGCAATATGGGTTATTATTTATCATCTTACCATGTCAGCACATTTTCTTTCTGTAAGAGAAGATCTACCACTGGAACGTCTAGCAAGACTATATATTAATGAAGTTGTGAGACTTCATGGAGTACCCCTATCGATTGTTTCTGATCGTGATCCCCGTTTTACATCAAGATTTTGGAAGAGTCTTCAGAAATCCCTGGATAATGAACATCATTTGAGCACTGCCTACCACCCTCAGACAAACGGACAATCAGAACAGACTATTCAAACCGTAGAAGACATGTTGAGATCCTGCTCACTTGACTTTCAGGGTATGTGGGATCAGTATTACCTATGGTAGAATTTTCCTATAACAATATCTTCCATTCTAGTATTCAGATGGCACCATATGAAGAGTTATACACTAAGAGATGTCCCACACCAACCTGTTGGGATGACTTTAGTGAAAGAAAACTTGTAGGCCAAGAACTGGTGGAGGAAACGATGGAAAAGGTGAAGTTAATCCAAAATCACATCAAAGCTGCTCAAAATAGGCAGAAGATCTTTGCCGATAATCGAAGGAAGGATTTGGAATTTCAAGTCGGTGATCATGTTTTCCTGAAGGTATCTCCATGGAAGCGAGTCATACGTTTTGGTAAGAAAGATAAATTGAGTCCCAAGTACATCGGACCTTTCGAAATTCTATAATGAATTGGGGTTGTATCTTACCGATTGACAATGCCGCCAAGTTTCTACAAAGTTAACGATGTGTTCCACATATCTATGTTGAGGAAATACATTTCTGACACAATGCATGTACTCACCTATGAGGAGTTAGAACTGGAACCCGGTCTATCTTATTGCGAAGAGCCCGTCAGGATTTTTGATACGAGATAACAAGTACTGAGAAACCGGACGACACGTCTGGTAAAGGTTTTGTGGAGAAACCATATGATGGAAGAGGCAATGTGGGAACCTGAGGAACTTATGATGAAGAACCACCCGAGTCTTTTCATGCGATAATATTCTAAAAATTTCGAGGATGAAATTATTTGAAGGAGGGGAGAATGTAACACGCCATGCTTCCACGGTACGCTTCTCTTTGAATAATGTGATAGCATGTGTTGTACGCAACACCGAGTTCTAACACACCATAACCAATCAAACTAGCTGTTATGAATATTAATACCTACTTTTGGAAATTATATATATTTTATATTTCAAAATGGACTTCATTTTTGGATTCGGAATATCGAATTTAGCCTAAGGAGAAATTTTGGTACTTTTCGGATAACATTAATATTTTGATGAATAATGAAAATTAATAAATTTTAATTAAAAACATCTTTTTAAATCAAAATAATTAATAGTGATAAATTATGAATTTGAGTTGTTTTAAAAATATTTAGAATATATTTTTACCATTTAATACAATGTTGGTCATTGTACATAATTTTACAATTAAACCGGACATAAACAAGTGTCAATCTTTTGATAGTTATTATCTCTTAAAAACACGCTTTTTGTTTTAACAACGATATTTAATTTTAAATTAATTTATTCCACTTTTGTGTTTTGAATTTGGAAAAATGGATTCCATATTTTGAATCAGGATGTTCAAATTGGGTAAATAGTTAACTTTTATTTTTAGACATTTTGAATAATTACTTCGGTAAATATTTTATTTACAGTGGTTAATGGTAAATTTGGTAAATAAGGGTTAAAAAATAATATTATAATAATACTAAATTACCCTAAAACGTGTCCTAGCCTTATTGGTTGATACATTTTCGACCATAGTCATCTTTGGGTCGATTTTGGGACCCCATGGAGCTACTTGTAGGTGATAGGGACACTTAATTTTAATTAAGTTAAAATAAGTACAAAAATGACATAAGCATATATCTTTTACAAAAACAATTTTTACATAGGGTTATATATGTGGGATTTTCGACTATAAATATTCATTAGAACTATAAAAGGATTTCATACATAATGGTATTTTATTTATAATTTTTAGACTTTAAATAATTTAATTTATTTATGACACAATTATGATGCAGTAATTACTATAATAGTGGCAAATTAAAATAATTGATATTATAAATACCCAAATAAATATAATTTGAGACATTTTAATGAT
The DNA here is from genome assembly GCA_963277665.1 of Viscum album. NCBI lineage: Eukaryota > Viridiplantae > Streptophyta > Magnoliopsida > Santalales > Viscaceae > Viscum > Viscum album. Next base: position 1,885,917,794 of record OY728136.1, read on the forward strand.
TTAAACTAATTTTATCGGTTAATATGACATGTTAGTAGTGACTTAAGTATCTGTTTTCGATGTAATGATTCTGTTATGAGTTTCACAAAAATCAATTATTGAATAGTGTCAAAATTGACATAAAAGAAGTTTTAAAAAAATATTATATTATTAATTGATATTAAATTCCTAAAAAATATAAGGTTCATCCAAGAGACTTATATCATGATAGGTGTTTCATTAATGGACCACTTTGGGGTATCTTGGATGTATATTGTAAATTTATTAACCATGTAATATAAAAATACACAGAGACATCATAAAAGTGAAACTAATTAACTAAGAGTTCATACTTAATGATAAGGTTAATATAGTAACCCAAACCAATCTAAATTCTATTGGTTTATTGGTTTTAGACCTATACCCACCTTAAACTTTAAATAATATTCTTTGGAGACATTATAAAGCAAATATGAATTTATTATAAAATAATATTTCTAGCTTTTCCAAATGTTCCCCTCAACCCTCTTATAAAAGGTCACTCACCCTTCTCAATAAATCACACCTTAAAAGCCTTTTGGATCGGCCAAAATCTACCCAAATACTCTCTCAACATCTCTAAATTCATCCTAGAGGCCTTAATTTAGTAAGAAATCCAACCTAAGATCCCTTTTGATCAAATCAAAAGGAAGAACCCGAAGAAGAGGTAATGTTTTCACCACCCTTTTTCAAATTCATTTCTTCTTCCACATCTTCCTTAATTGTTATTACCATTATAAAATAATAAATCCATTATATTATATATATTGTGATGTTATTATAAATATGGTACAACCGTATTCAGTATTCTCTCCATCCTTTGAATAACATGTCACCATACGTGCGTACGTACGGCTTACCGTCTCCACGTCGTGGTGTAATTGTTATTCAATAAATTATTATATGGATTGGTATAATAATGATGTTTAGCTCATGTAAATAATAAATATAACATGATAATGATATTGTATATATGTTATAACATCCAATTATATGTTATTTTAATATCAAAAGAATGATATTGTCGCTCGTGCGTACGTATGGACTACCGTCTCCACGAACGTGATGAGATTCATTCTCCAACGTATCCATTCAAGTATAATTATCATTTTATGATTTAAAAATGATTTCTAAGGACTTTATATCATTTGGGATATGAATAATATACAACTTATCCATTATAAACATGGCTTATGTAACAAAACATATAAAATAAAACGAGTAAGTTAACACCAGAAACAACGATAATACTAAGATATTATTAACAAAGCAATGTTAAATGATCATATATGATATCATATGAATGTATATGATTCTTGTATAATTTAATAAAAATTATTTCACTATTATATAAGAGGTTAACACACCCCAACCAAGTAAATGTACAAGGTAAGGGTTTATTTCGCAATCTCTTCATTATCTGAGGTTGTTTATACGTAATAATCTACTGGGATCTCTTTATCATCCACATCAATGTTTCATAAAAATGAATTTAAAAACATTTTTACTATATAATAGAATATGGGTTAAAGTCATTTATACCCTTGTTTGACTTTTTATAATAGGTTTATAAAAGAATCCTTCCATCGTTTTCCAAACAAGGTGATTTTTAACCTTTTCGGCAGAATTAAGGTAAGAATGTTTTTTTAACTTATACGGCGGGTGTGGTTATTTTTCACCGTTATAAAATCGTCAAAGCTTTCCTTACAATCTTATAAGAATATTTTCAAAGAAAATTATATATTTCCTAAATATATGACTCTTAAATGATTTCAAAATAGAAAGAGATATTTTTCAAAAATGTGTTTTGATTTCATCTATGTCAACATCCTTTGATGGATTTTATGCTTATTTGAAGTTTATTTATTACGATACAAAACTTCTATATTATATTGAAGGTTTTGTGATATGTTTGACTGTCAATGTTCTATTTTTATACCATTCATAGTTTAATGTGAAAGTATTGGCATTTCGTATGCTAGTTTTAATAAGAATGTTTATGTTATGTTTAAACCTTTTCATATGGGAATGCATTGGACTTAATATGTGATGGGTGGAGCCCGCTATACCTCATCGATGGATCGGTAGGTCTCATGAGACAAACTAGTGTCTTGGCACAAGGCCTTGACATAATCTTATTTTTAGTCTTGGCACGAGGCCTTGGCTATGTGGTTATGATCGTCTGGCATTATGCATTCCATCATTACGAAAGTGGTTATTGATATTACATGTGATTATTCGATTAGTAGAATATCCATGTCAATAAGTAAATTGAATTATTTCATTTTATTTTTCCCATACTATGTTGAAGTTCAAGTTTAAAAGGCTTTGTTTTGAGTTATACATTGCCTTAAATGTTTATTCTAATTTATGAATGTTTCTGCTATATTGTTATCCTTACTGGGCATTTGAGCTCACCCATTTTCTATGTTTTATTTTTCCCAGGGTATGAAGAAGTAAATTATTAATGACCTTCAGGGATAGTATGTGGGGATATGAGTGTGGAATATGAAGAAAAGATGTTGTTGTTGTTTTCATTTTTATGATGTAATGTAAGACTTATGAATATATCTAGTATTTCCAAGGCTACTAAACCAATCGGTCTTTAGAGATTTGATCCTTCTTGTGATCCTACCAATGATATGTAATAATGCACCGACTCTAGGTAACTGGGGTCAGGGTGTTACATTTTAAATGAAATTCCATATGTATATATCTACGTCAAGAATAATGTAATGGTTGGAAGGGGGAAATATATTAATGTTATCACATGGTATGGATTTAATATTAATGGTAAAATGTTATACATGAAATTTAGTTCTGTAAGATTACTTTCAATATAATGGCGTAATGGTCATCACTAATGCACATAATTTTTCGAGTAAAAACCACATACAAATATTTTGGGATCAAAAAAATATTTTCAAATATATGAGAATATATGGGATGCTGATTTTACTAAATCTTGAAATAAAAAGATTAATTGTAACTATATTTATTGAAACATTGAGGTGAAATAATATTATTAGGAAATTATACTCATTGATTTGGAAATAATTATTGTCAATGAAGAACGATTTTTTATAGTAAAAAATAGAAATAAAATATTTTTTCATTGATACAAAAAATAAATAGTGATCCATATTTTTAGAAAAGAAATTAATTAATATGTCTCATTGGGATGATGATATTGGTTTTTGTATAGTTTCTTCTTATATTACATTATTTTCAAACCATTAAAAATACCATAATATAGACATTTCCCATGTCATGTGAAATTATCATGCTAATGGAATATTGTAAAATATTAAATTACTCAACTAATTTTTTAGGTAAATATTTATAATATATTTTCACTATCTATATCCGTATTTCAGAAGTTAACATTATATTAAATCTATTTATGTTATAATTTGTTTTTTTCATTATAATTACCTTTTATTTTTTTTATAAATTTATTCTATTTTAATTATTTAGATATAACATAATTTTTGAAAAAAATATTTCATGTTTAAATATTTCGTTTTTATATATGATTTTATGATTCTCTATTTTTTTTACAGCTTTCACTATTTCCACCTCCATCGAGGGAGTTCATTGTGATTCATGATATATTTAAAAAAAATTATAAATGAAATATATTTATATTAATGATAAATTTATAATCTTCCAAATTAGTGTTTCTTTTATTTAATAAATTTTAATATAAGATTTATTATCAATTATAATTTTTTTTAAATATTTTTAATAGTATAAATATATTTAGGAATATTATTTTTTTAAGATGTAATTTTTTTTCTTGTAACTATTTTTATTCAGTTTTTTTATTTACATATTCATTATCTTCATCACATGTTTGTGGTTGCAATTTTTTCTTCATAATATTTTTTAATTTATAATTTTTTATATCTACTATATAATATAATATTTATTTATTATATTAAAATAGTTTTAATAAAAAAAGGTACTAATACATTTAATGAAATATAATATATCTTTTGAAGTGAAAAAAATTAAATAGGTGGAACCATGGTATATATGTTTTTTGATTTAACTATATATCTGTAATAATATAATGGTTTAGTCCAATTAATCATAAAATTATTAAAATTATTTGTAAATATTTTTCATTTTTGAAGAGTATAGTACCAAAATGTGGTTTTTGTGGGATTAAATTTTTCCAAAACATGCAATTCCCTATGGAGAAAAAAGTATGGAAATTAACATTAATGATAATGAATTCCTAAGTATCCCAAATTCAACACAGTTTAAGACTTAACTACATATACATATTCATTGTCAGATATGTATTTTACACCCTAATTGGAGGAACATCTACCTCTCAGTAAACAATATTTTATGGTGGTCCTTGAAGTAAAATTTCTAAATTTTGAGATTTCATTTAATTATGGTTTATATATTATTCATTTAAAACTATTTTATTCATTAAATTAATTTTGACATTATACATTCATGATATAATAAGAAATAAATTTTGATTTACCCTTTTTGACAATAACATCGTTAAATTTTATGAAAATGCTTACATCAACTATAATTTTGGTTGTAAAAATTATAATTATCAAAGACTTTTGTATGAGTCTATAGATAGATATTCATGGAATATGTTTGTCTCCAATTGTTAAGATGAAGATATAGTGGTATTCTTTTCTTTTTAAAATATATATTTTTTATTATTCAATAACATATTAATTATTTATTTTTTGTTAAGTAATAGGCCTCCACAAAATTCACCAAGAGATACATTCTCACAATTTATTCCATCATAAATTATCACTAGTAGGGAATTCTTTACTAGAATAACATATTATTGGTAAAAAATGTTGTGAATTAAGATCAAAGTCTTGTAGTTGTTCTAAATAAGTTCCATAGAACCCTCTATCTTCTCCCACTTATCATGAAAAATTAAAAAGGGTGAGAATTTTAAAAAATGGAAATTATATTATTGATCCATGAAAGTAAATTGATGATATGATTTAATGTAATTAATTATAAAATTGAATTAATGTTATTATTTTTTTAAAAACTTATATAAAAAATATTTGATAATATTAATTTTGGACACCCTTCATTACCAAAAGAAATGTGGGACCTATATCACATAGTGAGGCATGTATATAGTTATTGTTTATTTAGAAAACCCAAATCAACCTCACCATGTTAAAATCTATGATATGGGATTTAAATTAAAAAATGTTTTTGGAATCACCCCTAGTGCGATATTGATGGGGGTAGGATATATGGATGAAATTGATTCTTTCAAGGATGAGACGAAAAACTCGAATGTGTTGATAGTGTATAGTATTTAATCATTTATATCATCAATTATTATAGAGTCAATGAGGAATACACCATAAGAACAACCAACCTACCCAGATCAGCCACCTCTTCATTCATACTCAACTATATACTATGAGTATCAGGTGGGGGATCCCCATGTACATAATGATGCATACATAATTGTACATAATATGGTTGATTATTTCCATCACCACATTATAAATTATGGTCTAGTAAGAGTATTATTATATGACAGTATAGATCTAATAACTTTGGTTTCAATGGCTATCGAGTAGGTGTACATAATTTTATAGAGTACAAGAAATTTTTCTTTGGATAGCTAATCTTTTTTTAGCTGACATGTGAGGTAAAAATAGGTTTTAATTTTTTTATTTATCATTATATTAGAAAATAATTATAATATTTTCCAAAAATAAAATTATATAAGACATTCTAAAATTAAATGAATCACTATAATGAAAGGAAAATTTTAGGTTACAATACATTTTGAAATTCCTCAGGATATTGATTGGGTAAAAATTTTATCAAATGATTTTACCTTATTAGATATTTGTTTTAAAATTATGATGATTTATAATATAAGTGGGATAGAATATATTTTAAATATTTTTAAAACAAATATTATGGATATTTTAAAGGGTGATCACCTATGTGTAACCCTGTTGTAATTGTTTTCCAATAATGTAAATTACAATTGTTATATTAATTTAAATAAATAATAATATTTTAAATTAACATAATTAATTTCTTATAAAATAAATTTTCTCAACTGTCTTTTCATACAATATTATTTCCCTTCTATTTATTGTTTAGCTGATTGGTAATATATTTCAATGGATGTGAAATATTTGAACCAATAAGTTATAATTGAATATGTGTTTTAAAGATTTATAAACTAATAGACCACTGGTCTTGTCTTCCATTACATGATGGGTATGAAAAAGTATATAATTATGAATAATTATTTATTATACCATTATTAATTGAAAATATATTATATTTTAGCAAACAATAGATGTTTGGTGTGTTTTTTCAAAAATAATGTTAGGCAAGTTGTTAATGATTTTTGTTGGGTGGTGTTTGAAGAAAAATTGGCATGTTGATAAAGAATTAATTATAATTTCAGGATTTGTTTTCATTAATATTATTTTTCATTATACATTATATTTCAGTAATAATATTTGAAAATGTAATAATTTTTTTATTTCTTTTTCAGTATGTTTTATATCTAACTATTACATTTCACGTGAATTCACAATGCACTATAAATTTATTTTTATTTTTAAATATAGAATACTTTTTATCAAACATAATATTTCATATTAATATTGAATATTTTTTTTAAAATAATTACATTCATAATGAATGAATGAAAGATATATAAATTGAGGAACAAAAGTTACATAATGAGCATCATTCTCTAGAAAATACATATTGAAGGAAAACAATTACAGAAATACTTAATGCCTATCAATTGATGTTATAGAATTTGAGGAATAAAAAATACTCTCTACAGATATAAGAGCTTCCAAATTCTCAAATAGAAGAGATTCTGAATCCTCCTTGGAATCCATGTAATTACTTCCCCAAGACATTCGAGAAAATTTAACATTGCCCCATTCAAAATTGTTTATTTCCAACATCAACAGACATAAAGAAGCATCGATTACAGTATCACAAATAGCTTAGGTGGAAATGATCTAATCTATCTTATCACAATTATCTTCCACACTATCTTCTACTGACCAACCATCAACTAAGTTTTCCTATGAAACACACTAAATGTAACCAAAAAGGGAGTGTTTGGAAACACCATTTTAAATAAAGAAGTTACCAATGTGACCATAGAGATCCCTATATGAGTGGACCTCCTTTCCAAAATCTTTTCACTATGAAACAAAAATCATTGAAAAATCTAGTGCCTTTATGTTTTCTTGGAATTACATTTGAGCCTACATAACAATGGATTCCTCTTCATCTTCCTTCTTTTTCCACACCTGTTAGAAAATATATCAGGAAAGGGTTTTCCCTTTCCACTTTTGGGTGAATATCCATATATGATGTGGTACCTAATATGACCACACATAGATTTTCCAGATGGAATCCTCTTGGTGCATAAAATCTTTCCAAGCTTAGGCCTCTTATTTTTATATCCTCCCATTTTAATGGTCATTTTTTATATCAAATTGAACGTAATATAAATATATGTTATAAATAGAACGAGTTAAAGATAACTCTCCAAAACAATGACAGACCTGAAGTTTTTAATGGTAGCGCAATTAAATATGTTATTTGGGTTGAACAGGTCCAATAGTTCCTCACTCTTTGGTTATCTCCATGATTGAAAATGTCTCAATTTCGAATAAGATATAATTAAAAAAACATAATAATATAATACTAATAGTATTAAATGCATACAAATTTAAATAGGGTTAACAGAACATATAAAACATGATTGAACAAAGAGTAATATGTTACTGTGATATAGAATACTACAATGGTAATTGATGACTAAACAATGAAATATATCTAGAAGAATGATAAAGAATTTTTTTATTAAGGTTCCCTTAACGATCATTGGTGGGAATTATTGGAGTAAGAAAAAAATGAAATTGATGGTCACAACATTCATTTTTTAAAAATTCCATGTAACAAATATGATAAGAACAATATAGTTCAGAATACATGATGTAGATTTCCAAAACATATATCACATGTGATGTTTAGTACAAATACAATAAAATAATAACTAAGACAAAATAAACTGATACACAGAACGTTTAAAGAATAAAGAATAAATTCAACATTCTCTTCAACCATTATTCTTAGGTATGTAGACTTTCATAACAGATTTGATCAAGAACACCCTTCAAACATCAAGGAACATATTCTATTATAGTATTAAAATGACAATTTGGAAGATGAATATATAATTCAATATTTGATGTTCATCATTAAACATATTTATATGGATATAGTTTAATATATAAAATTAAATATGTAAAATTTTCAAAATAATGTTTTTGAAAATTAATATAAAACTCATTCAACTCATTGAATCGTTCAATTCATATATTATTTAAAAATATACTATTATCATTGAATAGAATAATAGACTTTTTTTATAAAATGAAAAAATGAAATTTGAGAAGATATTGATGTGAGAGAGGTATTTTTGGGTAGGGGATTCCATCATTTTATTTTCATATTAAAATGTTTTCTAGACATACAAAAATAAATAAAATTAAAAAATAGTTAAACAGAGTAAATTTATATAAATATAGAAAACATAATTTTTCTCTTTACCCAAATTCATAAGGATTAACCCATGCCATGTTCATCATAAAAACACCACATAACATAAGAGACAATATGTTAAATGTGTAAAAATTATTCTCTATACTTACAATGGGAGATTAAAAAAAGGTAAAACTGCATTTTATCTATTATCAAAAGAAGGAACCATGCCCTGAATTATCTGTACATAATTAAAAAAAGAAATTTTTTAATAATAATAATACATATTAATACATAGAGAAATTTTTTAATAAAAAATATGACTGTTATCATAAATGAAATAAATAGTAAAAAATAAAAAGAAGATAACATTTGGATTGTAAAAATACAATTGATTTTGACATAATGTTTTTTAAAAAATTGATTGAAAACTTGATGTTGTGTTTGTAAACCTGAGTTATGCCTAATATTATTCATAAACACAACAGAAAAGATAAACAATGTGAAAATATATCAAATGTGATATTAGTAACATGTTTAGCGAATTAATAAATTGTCAATAATACAAAACAAAATCACACAAAAATGGTAAATATTTGGTCTACTAATCTTGTAGTGGAAAACAACATCCATCACAAACATTGTTTGCCAATGATTTGGATATATAGGGACCTCGAGTCAGGCACATATACAATGGAAACATCTATCTGGTGAAACCTTGTAAAACTATTAATGCACATTGAATTGGAAAAGAGATGGATAACAATTTATACAAGGAAACAATTCCACAATAATTTTATAATTTGAATTTAAATGTAAAAACAAATTGTTGATCAATCATAAAAAAGGTAACCTACAAAATCGGGGTTTGAGATCTTCTGTGATCCTCCTTTTTGTCATAATCATCACTGACATAGAGATATCTATAGTGATATTTTAAATATATTTCTAGTGAATAAATGAAAAGGAAACTCTATAGAACAATAACACAAAATAATGAGTTAATCTTCCTAAGATAATCTCTTAGTAGAAAAAAACATTCATCATAGAATTGGTAATGTTAGACTAGTTTAATCTTCTACTAGTATTGATATTACAAAAATGTAAATAACATATGACATGTCTCCTATTAAAATATTTGGACATTGTACAAAAATACCACTGAACTAAAACTGGATGCCCTTGGCACAGAAGTGCAAAAAATGTATGTTTGAGAAGACAAGTCAGTAATCATTCAATTCATAGGGATACTAATCAACCAATATTTAAAAAGGAACTTCAATATGTCTTGTTTCATTTCCATAAAAGGACAAAAAATTACATTTCATCCATTTTTTTATTTATTTAGAGATATTGGTGGATGTGTGGTGCAATGAAAATCGTCAACATTTATAAAGGCCTTAATACCACTCAAAATTTATATTGGAATTATTAAAATGAATATGAACACATAAAATTCTCCTATAGTAGAAAAACAGGTAATTAGAAGGTAATTGTTTAAGGTCCTAAGAATCCTTCATAAAAACAATGTTTTAAAGGTCACTAAATTAATGAAAACTATGTTTCTTTTCATTTTCAGGGTCTTCCATTAGTGATAATCTATACCTTATACACTTATTTCAATGAAAAATATGATACATACATCAAAGTTTCCTAACCTAGAGAAAAAAAGAAGCTGTAGGATATAAAAGGATTTTAAAATTATAGAACATACCAAGATTAACCAACAAATATCCTGTGTCAGCCTAATATGTGCATATATGAGGACATTGAGTCATTAACGTTTATTGTTGAAACATCCTTCAAGTTAAACCATGAGAAACTATTAATTCCCATAGTAGTGATAAAGATATAGAAAATAATTGAGATAAGGAAACTATGACAATATAATGATATATTTTTGATTGAAATGTAAATAAAGAAAATTTTAATTGATAGAAACAAAAGGTAACCTGCAAAACTGAGTTCTGATATATTTCATTCATCTTCACTTCATCATCTTCATCACTATAACTTACATCAATACAAATTTTATATTCATTATTAATAGATTTATATTACAAAACATTAAAAATTTTCTTAGAAATGATTGATAGCTAAGATATCCCAACTGAGTTTCAATAGGCTCTTTCTACCTGTCTATGCTGGTGGTAACTCAATTCATGGAAAGAAATTCATGAACCATGTTTTTATCATGATTTCTAATCTATAAATACATATCCTAGATGTTGGAAATCAATGGATGGAAATAGGGAGTGAAACATATCTTTCATGACACTCAGATGCAGTGGTGGAATTCTATAACATCCCTGGTAAAAAATCTAAATGATGAAACATTGGGAAAAAATCATAGTTACACAGCGTAAAATTAAACTAAAATTAATATTAATAAAAAAATAACAAATCCTAGAGAGAATAGAATGATTTTCTAGAAATTTATAAGAACATGAATTTTTCTTACCTCTGGATTTGTAGGGTCCTCGAAGACTCCTAGTTGTATAAAATTGGTGAAGACCTAATGTCGTGGATCCCTATTTCTTGATTTGTAAATTTTAATGTATTATATATATGTATGTAAATTTATCATGAATATAGTGAAATGTGAAACATTGATATAGAGGAAAATTTTATAGCAATTTTATTAATGAAATATTACTGTATGCGGTATTCATCTCTAACAGGTTCAATCAGTAGATAGGGAAAATGTATACCAGTCGGGGAGATATTCAAAGCAAAAAGAAGATTGATTATTTCCATGATATTAGGAGAAAATACATTTTTCATACATTTGGGAATATATGATATTTGAAGAATGTATCGATGATGGTAATGCGGTTCGTGAAGAGGCTGACGGGCATCATCGACGATGGTTGATATTATAGAAAACCGGATGGTCTTGTGGCATGAGAACCGAAGGAGAAGGTGAGGTAACTCACAAGCAGAGAAGATGGATTAAAATAATATGTATTCTAGAATAAGAGGGAAGAGGTGAAGGTGGTCAATGACAAAGGAGTAGTGGGAGGCGATCATGTTGAAGTTGAAACACTATATTGGGGAGATCTAACAGAGAATTTGGATTGGGGAGTCCAAAGGGAGAAGATTAGGAAACCCATGATTGTGGAAGTGGGCGGAGGTGGAGGAATAGGAAAGGTGTAGGCAGAGACATGGTAGGTGAGTGATGTTGGGGAGGGAGATGGTCTCAAGAAAGGATTTTATGATTCATGGAGATGGAAATCGAGGAAGAGTTGTGGTGGGAGAGGGGAGTTGGGGGGATGGAGATGAAGATCATCCATAGAAAATCTAATATGATCCGAGCCGAATCGTGAGTGGGAGGAGAAGATATAAGGTCATAGTGAGAGGGATTTTATGGATTGGAGGGAGCAGTAGAAATTTTTTGGGTGATGTGGCCTCATATCTAGGTGACACATCAGTTGGAGTAAGCCATGTTTAGTATATTTAATAGTTATCTGAACATGAGAAAATTGATTTTTTGAACCTTGAGTTGATAGTTTATAAATTAATCAATATATGGGTTTTCATAAATATCTTCCATTATTATTATAAAAATATTTTTTCATAAATGTAGTTTTATCATTTGAAATTAATTGTTGAATGTGGATATTATGTTTTATTATTTATTTAAAATATAATTTAGACCAAAAAAACAAAATATTTTGAAAAGGTTAGTTTCATTATAACACTTCTTATTTAATGAATTTTGGTATGTTTTAAATTAATAACAAAATATTTTATTTGTTTTTAATGGTGTTTCTTATTTTACATACAATGACTTAAAGCACCATCAAAATTTATTTTCAAACAATTTTAATATATTGACTAATTAGGATATTGTGTTTTATTTATTTGGGTATTTATAAAATTTATTTTTAAATATCTCAATGAGATTTGTGGACATTATTATTTTTCTCTTTATTTTATTCCAAATAGGGCTCTATAGTTTGAGTTTATAGGTGAGAGGTTATGTAAATTTGTAATATATCTAAAAAAGTAATATTTATATGTTTTTTATATACACCCAATGTCAAAAGTCATCTTGCACATCAGCAGACATTTGATGTAGCTTTTTCATGAAACAAATTATGAAAGCCTTCATGAAACACTTTCAACATCGTTATTACTAAAAATTCCATCCAAATCATGCCATAATGGATATGAATATTGATACTATAAAAACTAACATCAAAATACCTTAATTTATAACCATTTTAATGGGTTTCTAATGTAATTCTTATGAATAATGATGTTGAAATATCATCTTTCGACATCACATATATTAACATCTATTATAAAATTTTGTTGAATTGTAAAATAGTGATTTTAAAATTGTTTTTTACAATAGTGTTATTCTATTGATAACATATTTTCTATGAAAAACAATTCATATGTAACAATATAATAAATTTTATAAATTATCGTTTCCTTTATATTACCCTCAAGATTTCATACCAATGGTTTTGACTTATTTTCAAGAGGTGGTATTTCCATTATTTATAGAAATATTCAATGTACCTAAATACACATAATTTGATAATCTACTTTCAACAGTAGTCATGGAAAAGGAAAATGGAACACCTTTCTAATTTAAGTCTTTCTAATTCCCACCTTGATTATCTAACTATGTTAATCAATTTTTCTAATGACCCAAATAATTACAAATATAATTTCCAATCACTTTCTAACTAACTATATTCCCATTACTAATTTTATTAGAACAATCATCATTATACTTGTGAGTCAAATGACTGATATTACCAAATCGGTTAAACATTCATTACCCAACAAAATGTTAACTAAAATTATTTTTATGATGTTTGGAATATTTCTTTGGTGGTTAGCTTTGTATTTTTGGTAGATAACTTATTCCTTTTTCCACCATGAAAACATATTACACTTTTTTTCATGATGTACATTATTTTTGGAATTATGTATATCAAAGTTTCTAGCATAATGACCAATTTACTCATAATTTTTAACTTACTAATAGGTCATCGATCGTCAAAAAAAGGCTTATACCAATTAAGAATCTATCAATTTTACTTAGATGATATAAAATATATTTTTTTTTGATACATGAATTGTATAGTTAAATGTTTCACATAAGGAGCAACAAATTCTTCTTGATTTTTCATTAATACCAAAAAGTTTCCTTCCAATCTAAGACAAAGAACCATTAGAAAATAAATTTCATGAAAATTAAATTTAATGTATGTCCAATAACTTGAATAATGCATATATTTATTTCAAATTATTATTAATAAGAGGCCACCAATTATAGGTTTAATCATCCAAATATAGAATATGAGAGATAAATTTTCAAGTTTTTTACATCTAAAAATATCAAATAGAATCTCCAATAAATTTATACATCCATCATCATTCACATGGTCCACTAATACACCAAATATTAGAAGTTTTTGTTTTTTTTAATCCTCCTCAATATACATGACCTAATATAGATAATTCAGGTACTCTCATTCATGGGTGAAACCATCAATATCCTTCATCAAATGAATCAAAATATCTGCAATATTTTCTGTTCCAATCATTATAGGTTTCTGTTCTGTATGGTTATTATTCTCTAAAATAATTCAACATTTAGATACCATATTCACTATATAAAATATCATTTTGAATAGGAAGTTAATAGATAAATCGATATAGAAATATTTAAAATTTATCTCAGGATAATATTACCATAAATTAAAGTCACATTAATGTATCTTTTAAAAATATCCAAACCCATGATGGTAACTAATCCCTTTCATTATGTGAACTATAACTACATGTGATATTACCAACAATTTAATATGATTTTAGTGTCACAGATTTTATATCTTTACATTCATATTAGATTTTGTTTTTATAATATTAGAGAATTATGAAAAAAATTAAATAAAAATGTTTTAAATTCCCCAAAATTATATATATTTTTTATAAAACTAGGGCTTTAATATTACACCCTTATATCAATAAAAACACTATTTTTTATTTTAAGATGAGTCCACATATTAAAAAAATTATTTTTTAAAATATATACTCATCCTTAGATACTATGAAAAACATTTAAAAACATTTAATGAGTAAAATAATGATAATTATGTGATATAGATATAATGGAATCTCATTATTCTTGTGAAAAACCTGACAACTCAAGAATATGAATACCATTTTTGAAATACACCATCATGAAAATAAATAAAACATTTCAATTTTCAAAAAAAAACTATTCTCTCATGGAAATAATTTCAATGAAAATAGAAACCCATAAGAAGACCAATAATGGTTTCATGAGGGATGTCTGGACTCATCAAATGATTCCTTTGAAATAATCTTTTCACTTTTAAATGTTCCTTACATAATTTTATAAAATTATATTCAAAAAATAATTAGTTGTAAACATTATATAGTTATCTTTAACAATAATATTCATAACTCATGTGTACTAATTTTCAACCAGTGTGAGAATAAATAATTCCCAATTGATTCAATTGGAGTAAAATAATATGTTCTCCACTGCATTTTTCATTATCATAGAATAAATAATTTTCAATTCAATTTAATAACTATATCTATCTCCCACATAATTGTGATCTATGTTTGGCTCATCCATAGTCATATATAATACACAAGTATGATATAATGAAGAAATATTTTTAATATTTTATTTTTTATCATAAAACCCTGTAAAACACATTTAATACCTAACAAAAAATACATTCAATAATCTATTATTAATGAAAAAAGGTAATCATTCCCTAGAATATAATTTTAAAACAATAATTCCCAAATTTTTAGAAATTGATTTCATTAAAAATTAACAATGTAACTTTTAAAAGTGTTTTGATAATGAATAATGTAACTGGGTATTGGAATAATTAAATAATCCACATAATATAAAATCATTCCTTTTTTACATTTTTTTATAATTTTTTTAAATAACCTGTATTTAAAATGTAGGAATAATTAATTTTATTATAAATATAAGGAAATTAATGTAATGTGTAAAAAGATATTTAAAAATAATTCAATGAAAAATAATAATTATTCTTATAAATTTTAAATAACATGGATAATGAGGTGAGAGTGTTTAACACATTTAAAACAATGTTTTAATGGAAATTCCCTTACCATATGTCATATATAGATACATATGTTATATAACTCATAGGTAATAAAATTATAATAGTTTAATACATACATTAAAACATTTTTTATTTTCATTCCATTTTAATTATTCTTTTTATTTAATATTTCTAACCATTTTTTGTTATTAAATAGATTAATTTCATATTTTACATTTATGTTTCATTGAGAGTATAACCTCAAAATAACAACTATGAAAGGAATTTTGCCAAAGGGGATATAGGTAAAATAAACTCATATTTATAAATGTGTTATATTTATCATATTATAAAATTAGGTATACAATTAAAATAAACCATTTATGGTAGGCATGAAAAACAAACCATTCAATTTCAGTAAGGTACTGGTTCTTATGTATGCCTTAGTGGTTATTTAATTTTTCTACTTGATGGAAACAGAATAAATTAGATAATATTTTATTTTTACAGAACAACATATTTTGTTAGACAGTTAATATTTATCAACTATTGACATCCTTATTACCATCCATGTAAGGTGTTAATGAAAAACCAATCAAAATATTTTGTGGATGTGGTGTTCCACATATACACAAAAAAAACAATATTAATTACTAATGAAATGAATTGGTAAAATAATTAATTAATATAATATATTTAAATGATCATAATTATTTCATTAATATAGTACATATTTATTTTATATATTAATTTATCCATCCATATGACCGGGTGATGAAAAATAAAAAAATATTGCTTCAAAGATGTGGTAGTCTACATATACGCATGAATGATGTTTTAGTTTCCCATAGGATGGAAATGTAGATGAAATAGGGTTGTGCCACTAGAATAATAAAACATATGTATATAGAAGTTAAATAAGTTTTTTTATGATAATTTTATATAAAATTTATAGGTGGTTAAATAATAAATATAAGTAAAACTCTAGGATAAGAGTTCTACATCATCTTTAGAATACCACCATTTGATTACACCTGATGCCATATATGATGGAATTTTATGAGATCAAATCCTATTGGACGTGTAGTGGCTGGTTGGGAAATGATTTTAGGATAGAATATTTATTATATGTGGATTAATTGGTTTGATTAATAGAGGATAAGTTGTTCAATTTTTACGGTGGGGAGGGACACTATTATAATTATTTAATGATTTAAAGTATTAAAAGGTATAATTCATGTTAAATTTGAAAAAGGACCCCCCAAATAAATGTATAATATTATATATGGTCAAAAAACTAATAAAATCACATTAATACATGTTTCAGATACATTTTATGTAATATATCCATGTTACAACCCTTCAAACCGAATTTATCATTAATTACGATATATAAAACTTTTACCATGATAACATATTTATGTAATTAAAACTACAAGGATACATGTAACCATATTTATAATTAGGAATTTAAAATATTTAATCCATTATATCATATACAAATTTTATATGTGGTATAAATTTATTTTAATATAAGAGAAAAAAACATCAAAACTATTTTAAAGAAAATATCTGCATTAAGTGTAAACATTATTTTTCCATTGAAATATAGTTATAATGTGAAATTCCAAGATTTTTTTATGATAAAAAACAAATAGTTAAAAAATTTGATTTTTCAATAAATGTGTTTCACCTTCAAACAAAAATATTAGATTAAATTACAAAAAATTGGGTTTAATTAGAATAAAATATGGCTTATGTTCACAAAAGTCAATCATCTATTTCGAAATTTGAAATAATGATTTATACAACATTATTTGAATCCTTAAAAATTGGTCAATAAAATTTTTTTATCAATTATTATTTCAGTATTTCATCAAAATTATTTCACAAATGTGAATAAAATTTCCAAACTAGTATTTTCACTATTCCCACAAAATCATCTCTTTGATAGTATTATCAATAGTTTTCCTTAAGAAAATATGATTTGATTGTTTCAAAAGTGATGATAATTTTATCAAATTCCATTAGTATAATTTAAAAATATATCTATTAAATAAAACCTTATATTTTATCGAAAATTAGTTTAGTTAAATAAAACAACTCATTTTTATATATAAAAATGTTGTTAAATTATTATTAATGTGATAGTGATTATGAATCCATAAAAGGAATAGATATAGATAAAAATATTTTTTTACTTTAATTAATTAGGTTTTTATAAGTATTACCAATTTCTAAAATATCAAAACATATTTGATTACACCTAGTCTCAATGGGGTCACATGGTATAACATAACATGTGCAATTGAATTCACATTTCAATATAAACATAAAAATTAAAAGTATTGATTTTAATAAATTAACCCTAAACAAGTGTGTATAATATGTCCATTATAAAATGATAGAGGGTAGTTTACAGTAAAATATGATTATATGGGACACCATTGCAATAATATTTAGGATGTGAAAAAATATCAAATTAAAAGTTATATTTTAATATTACAAAAAATATATAGTCAAGTTAGTTATTAATTTGATGAAATATGCATTGAAACAACGTTATAGTAATAGAACAATAATCACACAGAGTGTTGAAAACCCGTCCAATACCATAGGATTGATTTAACAATCAATTGATTATTGCTAATTACTAATAATTTATTTAAACAAAATTAAAAAACTAAAGGAACCTAAAACCAATAACTGTATATCTAGACTAACCCACACGAGAAAGAAACTGATGCAATACAATCCAAAAATCCATCCATAATATAATACCGTACAGACCTAAATAAATCTAAATAATCATTTTTAAAATTAAAATTGAAATATAAAAAACTATGTGGAATACCATAACATAATCACCTTCTATTAAAATAGTGATAAACATGTTTCTAGACACTAAAAATTTATTATTGAGATACAAAAATAATCTACATGATTTTATATTAATTCCACCATTAAATTTTTGGATTATTCCCAAAATAACTAATTAATCCTGAGAATCAAGAATATAACAAAATAAACTGAAAGAGGTTATGATATGGAATAAATTACTTTAGATAGTGTATCAAAATCACCCACATACACTCCTATAGTTAAGATAAAATATGTGAAGAATGGTTGATAATAATGAGTGACCATTGAAGGGCTCTCCTATGGCTTAAGATGAATGAATTCGATGGTATGGGAATGGGGAAAATGTATTGGGGGATATTTTTTAATTAAGATCACTAAAAAATCCATCCAATTTCTACCGAGTACCTATTCAAAGATCACATGGTACCCAGTGCCCCCTAATCCATCAGAAATTTTACCTTTATCACTTATAACCTGGAACCCATCCACCATGTACTTGGTGCAATATATATTTCTAGAAAATTTGGTGGCACAACCTAAAACTATACACATACTATTGTACCACATATATGGCCTAAATAATCATCCAATAAGTCATGGAATGAATTCTTAAAACACCCTATTCAAATACTAATCCTCAATAATATAAGTAACCCTAATCTGAAACCAAAAATTAAATGATATTATAAAAAAACCAACCCAAATTAGTTCTTTCAAATATAATACCATGATAATAAACGTAATAAATTCATGTTTCCTTACAACCACCACATCATTAGATTACTGATCACTAATAAGTCCCAACAGATACGTAAAAAAATTCTCAACCATTAGGTCTCCAATAAATGATCATAGGAATTTATTAAACTCACAGTGCATAACTACCTTTCTGATACCCCACCCTAGATAAATAGATTCAAATAGGTGGGACACATGACCCCATACAAGCCTACGGGTATTTAAGAGGCTACCATATAATTGTTGTACCCTAAAAGAAGTTCTTGAGAAACTAATCCCTCTGTATTATATGGAAATATGTGAAAGTGTATACAATAAAAGATAAAAAATAACACAATTATGTAATAAATGAATATACAATTAAAGAAATAAAAAAAATGATCCCATGAAATATCTATATGGAACAAAATAACTATTTTCTCAAGACAATATGGACCCCCAAATGTGGTAGATCAATGTATATATAATTAATAGAATAAAAATATAATAAATGAGGCATTTTTTAAAAATATCAAAGAGCATGTTCATCAGTTTCCTAAATCATCATTATTCAGAATCTACTCAACTACCTATCATTGATAATATCCCATTGGTAGGGTCAAAAATATAATTTCTACCCATGCATCAAGAAGTAAATTTTGGTTATAAGTATAAAATTAGTTATACACCCCCAAAAGGACGATATAATTTGTGTGAAAATAGTATAAAAGTTAATGATTTGGTATAATTAAATTAATATCTAAATAAATATAACTAAGACACATATTTGGTCTTCATACAACATCAATTTTTCCATGAATATATAGAATTATCTGAATTATCCACATACCAAAAATATTAATGTGTTAAAACCTTATATGCATGTCATAAAATTGAAAACTCTTTATGGATAAAAGAATGATCTCTTTTTTCATTCTAGACCCAACCCATCTTACTTGAGGGGGAACATACAAATCCTAATCCACACCTTACTCCTCATGGTGGAACTCAACACCATTAATCAACAAGAAATAAACATGTCAAAAAAATAAAAACAATAAAAATATATCGGAATTATAATTAAAACCACTAAACCACATTATTAGAATATTAGACCCTCATATAAGCCTAAAAAATCTCCCATGATCAAATATCATGGGTGTACAACCCTACTATTACCTAGGAATCAAGGCGTTATATCGACATTAACCAATCTATGGCCCATAAATTATTCTCTAAGGTGTCAAAAATATATATAATGACCTTATATGTAACTTCCATGCCCAAATAATTGTTATTATATGGCCAAAACCAATCCATCAAGAATCCTAAGACATATAAAATTAATTAAATGTCATAAAATGGGGAGCATTACCTACCACAAACCTAACGGAGAATACATTCAAATGTCTCAGACTGATTTAATCATAACCTTACCTGAACATATATTATTCATATAATACTCATATTTATGGTATTTATAATATAAATAATTATATAGTGGATGAAAAATGTATATTGGTCTTATAAAAGGTTACAATTAAATTAAGAGAACATTTTATATTATTGTTTTCCAAAAAATCAAGGTAGGGGGATAGAGGAGCTCAAAATAACCCTTTGGATCTCCCAATATCATTAAGTTTGAGTGAGGGTCAGTACGAAAGAGGAAGAATAATTAATTGGGTTTAAAAAATAAATTATTAGGATTCCCCTATAAAATAACTTCTCAACTAAATAGTTATGGGCGAAAATAGAGGCTCACTGTGAGATGGACCATAAATAGAATGCATATCCCTATATAAAATGTGTTGTAGTTATTCCCCTGTGGTCCATGGAATTAGTGGTTTTAGATATAGGTTTTTTACTCTATTAAAACCATCATGGTGTCACGATCAATTTTCGTGCCTAGTTTGGGCACCTCTCGCTAAATTTCAGCAACATTTCTTATTTGGTTATATGAAACATGATCCCGAACATCTCAACACCTGAAATAGTCAACACCCATTTAGATATACTAGAATAAATAATATTTATACATAAAAAACATTATATTGAAGGGAAATTATATACCCAATTTCTGATGATTTATTATCCTAAAGATTTGTATCTATGTTTTCAAATAGAGTAACTCCAACCAAACATCTGATTATCACCCAAAATTACCTTCTTGTTTTTTTCTCATTAATATAATGTGAATAAGTGATGTTTCGTTCTTATTTAGTTCCATTTAATTCTATTCCATGACCAATACAAGGAACTCATATAATGATTAATCTTCTTTCCACTAGAAAAAATCTTCTTCAATCACGTGTGTGGGATAAGATTAATTCTTCTGAAGTTTTGACACATAAAAAACATCATTTGAAACTCAATTTCACATAAGAATAGAAAATAGAAAATATATAATCATAATACTTTTTCAATATTTAATGATATGGTCTTCTATTTTATAAGATACCACTGCTTCCATAATGATTGATTATCTAACCAAGGTGATATCTGTATCGATAGTTCGTCACCCTTATAAAAATTTCTGAGTAAAAATCCAGTTGGAATAAGTGAAAATATTACATTGAGTGGTAATATACCTCTTCGTGATTAGAAGTACCCACTCAATGGTTTCCTACTCTATTTTTATTCTAATATGTTGAAACTCACCCACCTCTGACTAACACAATGG
The DNA here is from genome assembly GCA_963277665.1 of Viscum album. Lineage (NCBI taxonomy): Eukaryota > Viridiplantae > Streptophyta > Magnoliopsida > Santalales > Viscaceae > Viscum > Viscum album. The sequence continues at coordinate 1,885,939,712 of OY728136.1, forward strand.
TATGTGGAATAACATATCCTAATGATGATAAAAAAGAGTCCATATAGAATTAATCCTCATATATATTATTGTATTTAAACTATTTAAAGTGTATATAGTCATAAAAAACATTACTCAAATCGTGAACGGATGGTCGTAGAACATCCTTTTATATACATCATCCTATCTAATTTTTCATATATCAGTGCATGATATAACATGCCCATTTCAGTAGGGACCACATGTCATTATTTTGGACCTTCTTGAATCACAATGTGAAACACATATCTCGATCTGAAACTATACTCATAGGATCACTATGGAACCACAATAGCTATATAAAATATAATTATCTTTGCTCATCCATAGATATTTTATTCCAAATGGGTAGAAATTTGAATCCTATTTCAACTATTCAACACCCACCCGCACATCATTAAGGCCTTTTAGGGATTAGTTTTTTCCCATGACATGATATTTAGTAACCTCATCCCACATCTATATTTCCTATAGAATGGGGTTTGTAAAATAGTTAGTAATTTCTGGTAAACCTTTATCCTAAGGTTGGTAAGAAAATTATTTTAAAAATCCACAATTTCCTTACCTATACTAGGCCTTGAGAAATAACATCTGATATCATGATACATATTCACATTCCCCAATCTGACTACATATAAATATTTATGGGATTACCACATAAAATATGTTCTCATAGATAAAGGGATCTCCACACTACTATGGGTGTACAATACATCATCTCTATCTATAGTCTAACTTAGGATATGATCGTCCTATAATTGTTGTTCATAAACCATGATGTAGTTTTAATCAAACTGATGACCGACATTTTCTTGGTTTAACAAGGGCAAGGTGATAATAAATTGAGTGGAATACACCACTTTGTGGTCCAAGGACATGTTTGACCACTATTAAACATGTATAATCTTCATGTTTCACTCCACAGATGATGTCTAATATCTCAACACTTGGGCCTTTCTTTATAGATAATTGGTGATCGAATTCCCTATTCATGGTTAAGATTCCATCTCAATTTATAATGATTGAATGTAACTGAACAAAAATATCTTCTATAGATTTAGGTTTCGCTAATAGAATATATTCCACAAGATCATCAACATCATTTAGATTAAAAATATCTTATTAGAGAGAGTATGAAACCAATGCCTAGGAGTATAAAATCCAGTACCTAACACAAAATTATAGATAGGGTAGTGGGAATCATGTTGTCATTACAGACATGAACCATAAAAAACCCCCTAAATACACTATATTAGAATGAATCCTAACATGAATACAACGATATCATAATAGAATATATATAACCAATTTCAAAATCTCGATGAATAAAAATTATATATGAAGTTAACCTATTTTATAACTCCTAAAATTCCTCCTCGCACCTCCTATACCTCTCATATATAACACCATTATTACTCATCGTAGTCAAATGTTCATCAAATCGAAATGTATATTAAATAAGATTCCTAAAAACCCATAAAATTAAAAGAAAATTTATATCTGAAACACATTCATTTAATGAGCCTAATCCATAAATGCCACCACATTCTTCATATCAACTAAAGTTATAATTACTGAGATCAAATTTCCATTTGATCACACATCAAGAATATAGATGTTATACTTTTAGTTCCTTCCATAATTATGGATCACCCAAATTGTATGAAATTAAATTTCAAGGTTCTCGTCATCTTACTCCTGGGTCCACAAAAATAATTAAATATCATTGAAAAACTCCCTTAAAAATAAGTACAAGTAGGGATAAAAAATATCATTCATGAGGGACAGAAAAAATGATCGTTCATTATTTAAGAAGAATGAAATGAATCGTTACGCAAATAAACTGAATTATTTCTTCAATATCATCCTTCAAACATACTCCACCTGAACCTACAACATATATTGACCTAAATTTTAATCGATCATGGAGAACAAGAAGCCTCACTCTAGAAATTCAAAATAACCATTGATCCTAAAAAATAAATAATGGTTCTCTTCCATGATCAATTTCAATTTCTAATAATTTATACCCAACATTATTGCACCATATTCCATCATTGAAAATAAAACCATATCACCCAAATGAGAGGTTTTTGGGATAATAAAACCCTTAACCTCCAAAACAATGAGTTGTTCCCAAAAATCTTGTGGATTGGATACTTCTATGTGATATAGAAGAAGAAAAATTTGATATACATATAGGTTTAGATAAATCCTTAAAAATACATCCCTCTTAAGATGATTTCTTTATCAATATTCTAAATAATTCATCCTAGAATTGATCCACCACAATAAGAAATACTATTAAAACCATCTCCTTATATGATAAAATAATAATACTAACCACATGTTCTTTATTGGATCTCACCTGGTAGAAATAAGGTGTAGATCCACCTAAATCAGTATCCCATTATCCCACTAGAACATACTACTCTCCCATAATGGAGGTAAAAGTCACCAACCTCCGAAAATATTCAATGTGTAAAGGATAGTTCAATACCCAGTATATCAAAGAATATTATGTCAAAGAACATCATATATATGATCCATAAATTCTAAACATTCCAATATCCTCTCACAACTATGTCTTGTGTGAGATGCCTCTAAAAAAATTTACCACTTCCAATGAGTTTAATTAATTAATAATAAACAACGGTGAAACTCTACAACCAACCCCAACAAAAATTCATATCAGGTGGATGTGAAGTAATCTAAAGGAAAAGTATTAAAAAAAATATAATATTAATTATGGTAATTGAAACTAAAAATTTAATAGTAGAAGGATACTCATTTAAATAATTTGAAACAAAATTAAATGTGACAACTCAACCTATATCATATCCATAACAATTCACCCCATGATCCTAGACTAGCCTACAAAACTGAACCATTTGGATACTATTGCTACGACTTTTCGGACCCTTGGATTGATCCCCAACTTGGACACTGGGATATATCCTAGTTATAATTCATAGTTACACCTTACCTTTTCCTTGAATACTTTTTCTACCTAGAAGCATTATAAAAAATAAACTATATTTGGAAAGGGAAATCCCATGCCAAACCAAAACTAATTATCTCTAATCTGGTGAATCTATTTATACCTCCTCATCTTACTACTCTATGTGCCTCCTATGAAAATTCTAAAAGGCCTAAACCTAGAAAAATGAAAAAGTGAGGAATTCGTGTAATGGTATCCTATGATAATCCATTGTTAACAGTGGGATCCTTGAGTAATGACTCATAAAATTAGGTTTGGTAAAACATTCACACCTAAAACACAACCTTCTTAAAATTTCCAATATTAAGCCTCTTATCTCCAAAATATTATTTTCAAATCAATTTTAGAGATGAAACATTTAAACACTACAAAATACATTACATATTCATTCATAGATTCACCCCCCTTATATTCTCTGAAAATTACTTATCTCTATAAATCCACATTATCAAAGGAAATATCACCTCATAAAATAGATCCTTGATGGCTATCCATTATATGACCTTATGTCTCTATATTTATATTATCAACTCTATAATCATTTTTTAGGTACTTACAAAATATACATAGATGTATTCACCCTACATTAATCATGCATCTCTGTAATCTCAAATAATCATTCATTTATCGTTATCTAGTCCTAAAAATAATGATGACTACCCATTCCCTCGATGTATATAAGGTGTCGTATCTGAAAATATTTGGCACAGTTCACCATCCTTAGTCTTCTTTAATGGGAACATGTACCTACCATAAGAACAATACCAAAGTCGCCCAGTAGTTGAGGCTATGGTTTCAAGAAAATTTAGTAATAATCAATAGAAAGGTCAGATTGACCCTAAAAATCATCTATCGGTTTTGTAGGAACATTCCCCTAATCAATAACATTTCCCATTAGGTCCTTAGGTGGTGCAATGAGATGTCTATGAGGTGAAATTATTTTAAATTCAAAAATAATAATAATGAATAATTTAAAATCTAATATTACTCAAAATTTAAATATAAAATAGGCACTCAAATAGCCAACAATCCTAAGAAACATACACTTGAATAACAACCAAAACTACTACCTACCCCCCCCCCATAAGAAACCACCAAATGGAAAATACAATTCCTTCATAGCCTACAGACCGGTGACATTCATAGTAAATACATATAATTAAAATGTGATTCCCCACACCAACACTACCATATCTTGTTCTAGTAAACATATGGATTTTGTACTTGCATTTAAATCAACAAAAAAGACCCAACCATAACTATACATAATTACAAAATAAAAAGCTAATATTTATTCATTTATACAACAAGTGTATACCTGATATAGAAATTTAAATAATAAAGAAATAAATTACTAAAAAACCAATATCATTCCCATCAAATTAATTTTATTCACACTAAATAAATGAATCCTTAATTTTTCATTAATTAATTAACATATAACTAAATATTATCTACAGGTAATAATGATCTATAAAAACAATATATAATAATATTAATCATAATCTATTAAAAATAGAAATCTAAATAATGGTTATATAAAACAAAAAATAAAAATTTCTAATATATCAGAATCCATCAATTCATTAAAAAGACACAAAAAATATAGATGTCATAAATAAAAATATAGTAATGAAATATAAGAAATCACATGAGATTGAAATAAATATATAAATGACATAAAAATATAAATAATAAAATTGGTAATAGTAACATATTTCATGGTGATAGAATTAAAAATTATTAACATCATATTCAAACCATCAATACCTCATCTAACACATCATAGTTACCATTAAGGCCTTTTCATATAATCTTACCTACAGTCAATGCCTCATAAAATAAAATATTATTAAATATATAGTCATACAAAAAATACGTAAACATGTTTTTTTAATGTGACCTAACATTGTATATAAGGGATATATAATTCCATGGACAACCCTTTAATTAATAATTATCATGTATTCCCCATTGGAAAAAAATAAGAAACATTAAAATACATAATAAACTTTTATTTTGAATGAATAAACATGTGCATTGGATAAACAAGCATACCATATATAAATATTTTACCCACTAAATAAATGGTATAAAAAATCAGAAGCATTCCAATATAAAAGTTGGATGGTATCATTGAGGAATATTTGTAATGAAAAAATAAACTTTCAAGGATATTGAAATAGATGAAATTACCTTTAATATAATAACACCTTCGAGTGGTATGTTATAAAAAGGGATCAAGAATGTGGTTCCTTGGTATTGTGAGTTAATTTCCATAAAAAAATATAAAAGTATTTTGTTGTTATTTCATGGAATATAACTCTAATAAAGAAATAAACATTTTAATTAGAGGGGAAAATTTATAAAAATTTATAAAATAGATTTTAATAAATATTTATTATCATTTTTGGTCAAAATAGGAAGATACAAACAACATCCAAAATTCATTTTAAAAAGTATGAATTTTTTAATAAATAGTTAGAGAATAAATCCAAATAAATGAGGATATAAATATAATTATATTTCTCTGGTTAAATTTATTTTTTTAATATAAAATATATGATCTATAAATGAATTTTTTTAATATTTTATAATAACATTATGGAAAATTACATCAGCTAAAATAGTATGAAATATTAATTTTAAAAATGTATAAATAGAACCATTAAGATAAAAATTCTTAATAAAAATTTAATTTAAATATTAATAAAGCTTTCATTTCTTTGAAAGAGAGAATATGTAAATGTAGGGAAATTATCATTAAAGAGGATGCTAATTTCTCATATCAACATTAAAATTTTATGGGAAAGTGATTCCTTAAAGGGGAATCATTGAAATATAATTTTAATATTCCACATAGGTGGAAATAGAATATCATTTTAAATTGTAAATGAAAAAATTTTGGGAACATAAAAAAAATATTTCAAGATTAAACGTTATAACTAAAATAAATTATGTTGAATTAAAAATCCCCTCACAACATATGTACTGTATGAATTAATAGTATGTGATGGAGTGATTTCCAAATAGATGTATAAATTTCACGATTTAAGGTGATTTATGATGAAATAATTCAATGGGGTAGTAATAACACCATAAAATAGAAGCTTAGGGGAACAATATGTGATTATAGCGAAATAAAGAGTAGTTGAGAAGAAAAACCTTAAAACAGTTATATATTTTGAATCAAAACGCAACGAAAGATATAATGTGAGTTTTATTTTAATATCAACTAATTTTAAGGATAGTAATTATAAAACCTACATTTATATTTAATGAGATTACACAAAATAAAATATTTGGCTGATATAAATGTCATCTCAAGGAAATTAAATTAAGATAAAAATCCCTTAGTTTATCTTTTGAAATTCACAAAAGTGACTTAAAAATCTATGTAAAAAATATATGAATCTTAAAAAATTATTTAATAATCATATTCACATATATAAACTTTCATAATATTCTATTATATTTATTCATTTTACCATTATTAGTTAATTATTATTGACTCACATCATTAGGGGTTAGTATCTAGGTTTGTTTAGTATAAGTTTTTTAATTTAGACATTAATCCCAATTCACAGATAAAAATATATTCATTAACATAATAATTTTCATAAATTTATGAATAATTGAATATTGTTTATAAATTTCTATTTTCATTCAATTAGATTTTGAGTTATGATTTCTGAGGTTGTGACCAGTAATGAACTTGGGTAATTTTTAATCAATGGATTTTCATATCCTAATTATTGAGTTTAAAATTAATATTTAATTTAATGAAAAAAAAATCTGTTCATATATATTAATATCATTTTATACCATTAATCAATTTTCCATGAAAATCCATGATTAAAGTTATATAAGCCTTAGTTTTGGTGGATAAACTTACCCAATAAAGAACATGTTATAATAAACATATGCGTTTTAATATTAAGTGATTACAATATAATTAATAAATAAAAAATCATATTATTTACATGGTATCCATTTCATGAATTTTAATTGAAAATATTTCTTTTGAATAACATAATATAAAAAAATTAGTTAGAACAGATAAATAATTTTCTTATTAGTAAGAACATAAAATGTGATTAAATATAAAATGAAAAATAATTTTTGTTATCATTATTATAATTTATACACTATAATTAAATAATATTAATAATGTTATAACTATAATATTTATTTGTTGAATCAATTTTTATAGATCAACCCATAAAAGGGGGTATGAACAAAATGCATCTTTCATGGTAGTAGTAGTCCAATGTTACATGAGTTACACATTATTTTTTAAAACTGGATTATTGAAGTTAGAAAATAGTGATTACATTAACAAAATTATTTATTGTAACACAAATGGTTCTTATTTTTTATTTTTATTCTGGTAATAATAGGTATTCAGTAAAAATGTATAGAATAAAAGTGTTCTGTGGGGGTAACACTAATGTTGATACCATGATTATTCTCTTGAAATATTTCACATAAATTAGGTAAATGGGATATTTTCACTCTAAATTTATCAATTTAGGTAAGGAATGTTTTGTGATACATTTATGTATGAATTAAAACCCATAAACGGTCTTCTAAATGGTATATATGTTTTTTTACATAAAAAATTTCGAGAAAATTTAAATTAAATTTTTTTTACCATTATTGAAATTGAATATATACTTACCATGAAAATGTATTTTCAACTAAATATATTAGATTACAACTCATTTAAAAATTAATAATATAAATCATAAATTTGAAATCTATTTAATATAATTCATTTATTAAATTTTTCATAATGTACATTTTTGTTAGATTATATTAAATAAAAACTATTTTAAATAAAATATTATTTATATATAATAAATATTTCTAATTTACCTCCCAGGAATTAAAAATTTAAATTCGGTAAATTTTTTTTGGTTGTATTTAAAAAAAAAATTAATATATAAATATATTTTATTTATAAAAGGATAAAAAACCATAAAATCACCTTATGATATTTCTAATATTAAAAATATATAAATTTTTTCTATTTTGTTTATGTAAATTATATATATTTCCGAATAAAATATATAATGATGATGGAATATAATGTGAATGGTGAAGTATTTTTATGTCCATTCTATTTAACTATTATAGAATAATCTTGGGTCTTACAAATAATGATCTTGTGAAATTAATTAGATATCAACAACGAGATATTCAAAAAATAACTAAAAATATTATTATTGTAATTTAATTAGTTTTAACCATATATTAACTATGATAATTCAGAAAAATGACATTTGAACCTTCGTTTATAAAATAATTTATAAACTCAACCACCCTTTATAATTTTTCAAAGATTGAAAACCAAAATGAATAGAATAAAAAACATTCATAGGGAATGACCTGAACCCATAACATCACAACCAATAAAAATTGTCCAATCCCACAGGTGACATAGTAATTTAACTATAAAGGCAATGCCCATGCATAAGAATAGCATTATTCCCATGTTTTGAAAACTCTCACTCTTTTCCACTAAGATTAAAATTTTAATTCAAAATAAATAGTTCTATAATACCATTTGGATATTCCCTAACCCAGATTAGAAAATACCAATTGGTGGTCCACAAGACCTCATATGTTTTCTCTATATGAAAGAGGCTACTCACTAATAGTGAGGTCCTGAATGTATTCTTGGGGAGACTCTTACCTCTATAATAGATAAAAATTCGTGTAAAAACATTCCAAATAACTATTATCATGGGTATTAACACACACATGCAAATTAATAAATAAAACATCATATGAATCCATAAAATTATAAGGATTTTCTACCTCAATCCAAGCATATCATTTTTTACAAGATGCACCTCCAAATTCACTCCCAAAAATTTTGATTCCTATAATAAACCTCAAACCATAACACTATATTATATATAATATATACCATAATATAGATAAATAAAAGGTTCATTATTCTTATACGATCTAATTCATAATAATAGAGAACCAAGTCAATGATCTTCACATCAAACTAATAATGAATAAAGATATAAGAACTCAAAATTCCAATGGTGAGAACCCAAAATTTCAGTAGTTAAATGCTATTAGATATGAATATGGGTCAATAGTTTATGGGATTACATGGATAAATTATCAAGATTCCACATTTCAAAAAATAATAATCCATGTCGGGAAATCTTCATAGGGTGACATAGGGGGTCATTGCATGATAACCCCCAGATAAGGGGATTTTACCAATATTAAAAGAATCACGGAGAATCCCTTGAGTGTTGTATCAAAAAATATATAAATATAGAGGCTTTATACAACGATTAATCCAAAATTTCATGATATTCATTCATCGTGTTTTGATCGACCACAAGAAGATGAAGCTCACCTGCATAAATAGTCATATTCACTAAAACATACTCTCCAGTATCCAACCAGATGATATAGTAAAAAACCCTAAATATATAACAGTATAAATAAAATTTAAACATAAAATATATAAAAATTTAAGGGGTTCTCCCCAATATCAACCTCAATTCCCTAATGATACCCAATTCCTTGATCCAAATCACAAAACAATAATTTTATCCCCTATAAATTAGTCTTAACACATCTCAAAAAAGACACCCCACTTCCAATCCATAATTGAAAAATCAATTCCAAATTCTAAAAAGACATAAAATTTTTATATACTTTACCAATATAATAATGAATAACCAAATTATGTATCATGATTTTGATGTGGGAATCCTAGAACAAAAATACTAGTAATAACTACATTATAAAATACCAATATATATACCATCATTTTTATGATTCCCCTAAATAACACATACCATTCTTAATATAAGATATGATTCTCTCAATCATCGGATTCTACTAGAGTTTTCTTTAACTAACATTATAAAAAATTATAATTTACAAACATAATCATTTATTAAAACGTTTTATAGAAATCCGTTTTCATTTCTATAGTAACATATAACCTCATTTACATAAATAAAATATCAAATTATAATCCCATATAAGTAGATAATAAAAAAATAAAAAATTATTAAAAATTATCTTCCCATATTTTTATTTCAAAGGTCTCAGTTTTGGATCCTAGGTTCTATAGGATCCCATAATAGTAGTACTCTTAGACTAAAAGTACATCATGATGAAATATGCATCGAAGGATAATATAATCTAGGCTTTCTCGAGTTCGCCTCATACCTCTTATTGGCCTTCATTTCTTCTCATCAAATTGACATAGTATTTGCATATGTAATATAACATTCGAACCATAGAAATATGGGTAAGGATTCCAAAACATATGTTCCATTTTCAGAATACTTTGATAATTTTTATGTTAGGAAATCATGTACCTCATTACCACTATTCGAATAATCAGACTATGGTCGTATTTATTCCGACTTCACATTGAATTTGTGTTGAAGTTGATGTGTCAAAGAACATATTTAGTATTTCTAAGTTCTTTTTGTAAATAATTCCCATATAAAAAATAAGTTTTATTAAAATCATAGTGTGACTTATATCCCTTGTGCCATAAAATGGGGCATATATAAGACTATGAAGGCTAGGAAATCAATTCAGAACGATCCTATATTGACTTCGAATAAATCAAATATCCTCCTAGGTGTGGTTCCTGATGTTCTAGGAAGGTCCTTGAATATGAATATTGATGGACCAATTATGAGTCTTGAGTTGGTTGTGCCTGATTGACCTCATTATCAGGTAGATGGTTTTGTGGCTATTTATTAGGTAGGCATGGAGGTGTCAAAAAATCAAGGGATCTATATCTTATCCCTAATGTCACAATATTTAATTATATGTTTAAATGTGATGATATAGTGGTGATTTATTCAGAGGTTGTGGTGATTTTGGGTGCTAAAAATGATTTGGGTGATGGTGTTGATAAGGTTGATGATCATAATAAAGGTTTGGTTCAATATGTCTATAATGAGGTAGTAGGGAACTCATTTGATACTGATCTGAATATAACGGTGTCTCATACAAATGGTTTTGGACCTTAGTATGGGGGAGGCATTATTATCTTCTTATATTGAGTTGTATGCAGTAGCCGTTGTGGATCACAATGATTGCAGAGATACCCAATGTGTGGCTCTAGGGGATTCAAACCCACAACATCATTTTATGGGGAATGGATTTATTCAACCAAGCGGTTATGGTTTGTTAGTAAAGAATCCAAATAGTGGAGTCATTCCTGGTCCACAAAACAATAAATTTCATGAGGATATACATAAATTGTACATATCCAATACAATTTCAGAAAAGTGGAACATGTATCTAATGATGCAAAAGTGATGGAAAATGCCCTTCTAATCCTATGGGTAGTGGTGCAACTTATATCAAGAATATTGTGGTACATTGAAAGAATAATCTCATTAAAAAATAGGGTTTCATAACCCTTGAATAGAATACCAAGGAATGAATACTCTAATAGGCCAAAGACTGTGACTAAAAGATCATCTTCTAGGGTGTCAAAAAATGGTCAATTATGATATCCTCAAGAACATAAATCCAGGTAACTCTCAAGCTGAATGGGAAATTATTGATGAGTATATAAATGAGAATTAACTATATTATTATGATTTGTAATTTCACTTTTTCATGTTGTGGTAAAAGGTTTTCTTCCCCATCCCCTTTCCTTTTTGACTTTTTTTAGTCTTTTCAATAAATGGTCTTGATCTATCCTAATTATAAAATATTTTCCCAGTAAACAAAATTTTAAAAAAATTCTTTATAGCAGGATATCATTATACTCATCTTTTAATGAAATAAGAAATTGTATGAATACCTAGTAGATTGTACATAAAAAATAATTTCATGATTCTATGTAAAATAAAAATTTATAGCAATGAAAAAAAATTTATTCTCAAAAATAAAATATAGATAAAAAATAAAATCATACATAGAATATAACAATAAATATGAAGTCAAAGGCATTCTCCACACTATAATATATGAAAATATTTAAATATTATACTGAGTTGTTAAACATTGAATATGTAATACATGTTGTCAACAATAGTAATCAATGTTATCCTATTATATAAAATCAATAGTTGAAATATATTAAGATAATAATCCCTCATTATTATATATATATAAATCTATATATATATTATTTATGACTTATTTAATGCAATCCTCCATTAATCTCAATGGTCATATAAACATGAAAGAGTATGAATATAATACATCACAATATCCTATATGTTCCTTCTAGTCGACACCTAATTTGATGAATATAATAATACAAAGTATGGATCCTAAAAAACTCATTACACACATTTCTAGTTCTATTAAAATACAATAAATATAATTAAACTAAATCCTCATAAAAACAAATCCTTCCTAATTTTCTCTCACACTTTTCTCTGTAACATAAGCTTCATTTGTGAATATGTTTGTGGGGAACTTTTTTTCTTTATATCTCATTTACTTTAATATCCTATCTCTTTTTTAAGGATAATAAAATTAACAACCCTAAAAATATCACTCTAATACAACTTTTAGTCACCATATACACATTCCTAATCCCTTCCTAAATTTTTATTCCACATTCCACATGTATATTAACCAATCCCCATTTGTAGGTGATGAAAATCATGGTCCTTATTATATATTTTATGAATGATTTACCTACTCTAGTTATAAAGTTAATTATTGGACGATTTGTATATTAAATTTTGAATTGGACTCTCATATATCTTGTATATAAAAAATTATTTTTAAATATAACAAATAACTCATAATTATAAACATGGAATTCATACAACGAAAATTTTTATATAATCCAATTAATTTATTATATGTTACAATAAAGGACCAATATAAGCAAGGCCTAATAGGGAGGAAATAAAATGGAATCATTTGGAATGCTAAGTGAGACCTTCAACTATCAGGATATTAACTATAATTAATAGGGGAAACTAATCCCATTCTAAATACATTCATTACCAATGAACGTGAGTTAATTCATTAGATACCAATATATCAGTATGTATATGAAAACCAAAATGAAAGAGTTTTCATGTCCAACAATTTGAACATAGTGGGTGTGATCATAATTAATCAGTAGGAAACCATTAATCATGTCTCAAATCCTACAATTATATTACAGTAGTTTGAATCACAGAGTTTACTTATTTAGATAAATATAATAATACAATTTTTCAAGATGTTCTCATTAAATGTGTGGTTGAAAAAAATAGATATTTGTTTTTCAAATTATGAAAATGGAAAAATATTTTTGTAATTATTTAATATCAATCAGGTAATAAAATTAATTCTATATCTGATATATATAATTTTTATCCCTATTATACAATCCTTTATAGTCATGATTATAATATATGTAGTATACCTATCAACTAAATTATTCCTATCTTCCAAAGATTCCTCCCAGAACACTTCCATTATATTTGTGAATATATATAAATATTTTCAACAGTATATAAAATCATCCTCTCTACGAGGCCTCTCTCCACTTTATGAAAAATATATACTAGGTATAAACATAATCCATTCATAAGGGTCCATATCTAGGAAGGAATGTATATATATACATATATATTTAAATAATCCTACAATATACACTGTGTATTTTCCTATTGTGAATAACATGTAATATATATATCCCATGGGGTTATTAGAACATATACCTCAGACTAACATGAAAAAAACATCAACATCTATAACTATAATGAATATCCCAACAATTATACAGAAATATATTATCAAAAATAAATATAGAGGGATGACTATCAAATTAAAACCTAATAACTAACACAATGCACATGGTTTGGTAACAAAAAATATATATTCTATTAATTATACCAAAGACATAATCTATATCAAAATAATTTACATGATTTATATCACACAATTAGTCATGTTCTATGATAAAGTACTAAATGTGCTATTTTTCAACGTAATAAACGTGATTCTTCTTAATGATAAGAAACATTAACTAAATAAATAGTGTACTTAAAAAGATCACTATACACCATCCGGACACCACACAAGAATTATAGAATCTACCTTGGTGTATAATAATGAAAAATTAACGAAACTGATCAAAATTTAAATACAATAATGTTACAGTCACAGTTATTGGTCTCATGAAAAATAATGCATGTTGTTGAAAATTTTCAAACCTTAAGAAGAATTATAAGGATGCAATATGTGGAAATAGTCTATTTGGAAAAAACATATTATTTTTTGTTATGTGAAAAAAAAATGAAGCACTACATTGATAACACTATTCTTGGGACACATAATGAAATATAAAAATCAATACCATGTAATATAAGTATAGTTTCCAGTATACCATTTATAATAGATTTATTTGTCTATGGAAACTATTTCATGTCAATCATTGCATGTGGATTCTATACGATCTCTTTTCAATCTTATTTTTAGGTGAAAATCCACTATGTATAAAATATAATATTATAGAATTTTGTAACTAGGAAAAAAACAAGAAAAGTAGTATGTTGTGAACTAACTTCATAATCCACCCATTACATAAAGTGTTGGAAAAAAAATTTATTATAAAAATGTTAATAGTGATAATTTAAATAAATAAGAATTCTTTGTCATTATGATCTTATTTTCATAAAAAACATTTAAATTATAAATATGATTAACAAGGAATGTCTCTCTAAAATGATCTATTTAAAAAAAATGGTCATATATTAAATAACATGGTCATATATAAAACATAAATAACCGTAAACATTTTAGAAACCATTTGTTTTATGAATGAATTATAGTATTTCCATATAATATTACTTTCTCTTGAATAATTGGCACATCCACCACATTTCCCCTAAATAAAACTCATTAAAAAGGTTATTTTTTATTAATTGAATTATAGTTTTTTCATACTTAATAGGTTTGAAGTTATTCACTTTTCTAGAACTCCATGAAAAATTAATAGGATGCATTTCATCAATATTAAGTAAAACTAAGAAGAATTAAATATTTAAAATATAGTAAAATTTTAATCATTACTCAAGGATGTGTAATAAAAATAAAAATTATAATTTAATTATTTCCATTTATTTAAAACATAAGGAATGTTCAGAACACTTAGTATCAATGTTGTCACAAGGTATGACAAAAAATGTGCCAGCCAAATCCCATTTCAGTGCAAACAATAAGAATAAAAGTAAAAGGGGAATGTATTAAATCATATAAAATTTAGGATAGATTTTTCATAAAAGAACAAGTGAATATAGTAGATCTAATATTATATTATGCTAAAATATATTTTCAAAATAACTATTTGAAATCCAAAAATAGATAATTTCAAAATAATTATTTGTATATATTAGTAATTTTAAGGAAAAAAATAATGTAAGAATGGTATATAGAAAGATATGAAAAATCTAATAGGGTTGAGAACACCTACCTATATATAAAAAACTAAACCTAGTTACCATTTTTATTTTTACTTGAACTAGTCCACGAAATACTTAATGGGAATTCATAATCATTAATAGATAGAAGAAAGAATTTGTGCATTAAAAAAGAAAAAAAGGGAAAATATTATTCAATCCCGGAATAGGATACATGGAACATATACAAGGTAGAATGAAATTGTTGAAGAAAACAAATATTCCATAAATTGAGTAACCAAAAATAATGGTAAAACTCGAAAATATCTAACAAAACACAAAATTACAAGTCTAAATGTATTGTAAAACATAAAATAGGGTCCAAATACATTATGTGAAAGTTTGGGAATCATTCCATTATCTGACCAACAGTTACCCATACCCAAATGATATAAACCACATCACCGTAATGTTTCACCTAGCAATTTCCTCTATTAAAATATATTTGGACTACTCAACACTGAAGTTGTGTTCATAGTGTGATATAAATGGGGTCATTAGTATTTCACATTTGTTTTCCATAACATGTCACTTTATAATAACCACAATAATATGAATTCACAAACCAAGGAATGATAATTAGTGAAATATTTATATCAAAATCATTGTAAAACATTTTTACATTTTCAAATATTCCAAAACATTCTTATTTATAATTATTTCAAATAATATTTTACAAAAATATTTTATCAGGTAGGTGTATCAAATACCAAATTGTTTAAATCCAAATCACTAAAAATCCAATTCATAATTGTAAAACACACCAATGATAACTCACAGTCAGCATAGCTAAATCACTCATGCATCAATCACTAATGCTACACACTACAAGTACCTAGAACACATGAAAAAATTGTAGATAAAAAATGAACAAATAATAAATTACACCACCCGTAATTTTAATTAAATCCCCTGAGATAAATGGATATCCCTCTAGGATTAATCAAACACCCTTATTGACAATGGAAAAAAGAATCACCAAAATTTTCCAAATTCTTCCATACATGATCCAAGAATATACCCTGTTTCACTAGCTTCGATTTTGTAGGTCGTAGGGCCCAAATGGAGTTTCAGATTACGAGTTATGGGCATTTGCAGTTGGGTTGGAATATCGTTTCGTGAAGCTCCCTCCGTGATCGCAGAGTTCATTTGTGGACCAAGGAGGTGGGATGCTCCGCGCACCCCTTTGACATTCGCAAACCCTCCGTGGAGCAAGAATTTGGGATGCTCTGTGAACACCTTTGACATTCACAAACCCTCCGCGAAGCAACATAGGAGGATGCTCCGCGAATCCCTTTTTCGTTCGCGAACCCACCGCAAAGAAAGGAGGTGAGATGCTCCGTAAATCTATTTGATGTTCGCAAACCCACCACAGAGTAAGATCCATCTTCGCACCGAGCGAGATCTACTTCACGACGCCTCTCCCCTACAAATAACCAGCTTAGACCCCTTCTCTAGACGGCCATTCCTCCCCTTGAGCGGCTGATCAACTGGTTCGTGGAGCTGTCCATTCCTTCGCGAAGCTGCTCCGTGAGCCCATACTTCGCGATCAGCTTCCTTCGTGATGATGCTCCATGAGTCCATGCTCCTTGAGTAGCATCCTTCACGATGTTGATCCACAATTCCATGCTCCGCGAGCACCCTTTGTTCCATTAGAGACCATTTCTCTGAGATTCTATGCTTCGTGAGGCCATGCTCTGCGAAGCTACTTTGCAAATACCTATCCTTAGTGAGCCTCCCACCTTCGCACCCACCAGTCCATACCACGGGGGCTTCTCCCCTGCTCCCTCGCTCGGGGTCAGTGTCGGCCTTCGATCCCACCCCTTCAGTTTGGTCCCTTCACTACCGTCACTAAACGACATGAAAAATGGGGTGTCGCACCGTGAACGTTTCAGGCCGGTGTGTTGGGATTTTCCATTGTGCCTTTATGTGCAGCCTCCTTCCACCTATGGAATACCATGATTTGAGAGACTCTTAGGCACACCATTAAACACCATGAGTCAACATGTTCCACTTGGTTTTCTTCCCATGACGTGAGTTGAGATTCTCATCATTATTCCCATGAGTTCCTTGAGTCGAACCATTCCTCGTGTAACTCATCCAAACCCCATCACTTGGCTCCAATTCCAGGATGAACCAGAAAGGGCCTCCCATGTGTAAGTCCCAACACCATCCCTTTATAGGTTCCTTATTCCCAACTGACCTCTCTACATGACTATAAACTGTAGTGCACCCTATTTACCAAACATAGGATGCCTCTTACTCTATGCAAGAGATGCCTTATGCTCCAAGAACAAGATGCCAACAGTCCTTTCAACATGACTATAAACTGTAGTACACCCTATGTTCCAAACATAGGATGCCTCTTTCTCTAAAAAAGATATGACTTATGCACCAAGAATAATATGCCCATAGTTCTATCTATGAAGCATGATATGCCAATAGTCTTCTGTTCCAAACATAGGATGCCTCTTACTCTAAACAAGAGATGCCTTATGCTCCAAGAATTAAATTCCAACAGTCCTATCTACAATACAATATACTGTAGTGCACCCTATGTTCATAGTATAGGATGCCTATTACTCAAAGAAAGAAATGCCTTATACTCCATGCGTGTGATGCCAACAGTCCTCTATAAATTACTATAAACTATAGTACTCCCTATGTTCCAAACATAGGATGCCTCTTTCACCAAAAAATAGATTCCTTATGCACCAAGAATAAGATGGCAATAGTCCTCTCTACATGACTATAAACTATAGTACACCCTATGTTCCAAACATAAGATGACTCTTTCTCTAAACAATATATGCCTTATACTCCAATCACAAGATGGATAATTCCATTATTACAATGGTGTAATTTCATGAGCATTGGAATATGTCCAAACATTCCATCACTCCACCTCACACTTTGTGGGTCCTTCAATCGGATCTTCATCCACTTCCATGTCTCAAGAGACCCCTAATGGCCTGGTCCCATGACTCATCGGCTCACCTACCATCCTGGGCCAACGCCCTGAAAGATTTTGGACAACACTTCGATTCAGGTCTTATGTTTCAAACATTGTAAGTAGTCGATCCTCATTTGATTGTCCCCATTTCAGGATAAAGTAATATGTATTATGTGTTTCAAGCATGGTCAATAGTTATTCTCCATCTCCATGCCACCCTCATTGTGTTCTGATTGTCGGGCATGTAATTCAAACTTTTTCTCTCCCTTTGTTCAGACTAATTCCAACACCCTTGGAATTATCCCTCTTGTGCACTAGCACAAAGGAGAAGGCCTCAACCAACTAGTGGGTTGGGATTCCCTAATGGCCAGACATTAGGAAGATATTATGGGAAGCTTCCTTGCGTAAGCCCCATTCACCATTGTCGCTCCATAGAGGCACCCAGGTAGCTTCCTTGCGTAAGCCCCATTCACCATTGCCGCTCTATAGTGGCACCCGGGAAGCTTCCTCGCGTAAGCCCCATTCACCATTGCCGCTCCATAGTGGCACCTGGATAACATATTTGTGTAATCCCCATTCACCATTTCCGCTATATCGTGGCACCCAGGCAGCTCCCTTGCATAATGCCCATCCAACATTTCCACTCCATAACGACACCCGGGCATCTTCCTAGCATAATCCTCATTCACCACCATTCATGGATGCACCTTTGCACTGTGATCGATAGGTCCTTGCAGCATCTTGTTTCTACAGTGAGCATGAATCGTGTGGAATTAGAGAAGGAATAAACCATGACATCCACACTAGGCAGCCTACAGTGTAAGCCCGAATCCTAATTGAACTAAAAGGTCTCTGATCCATGCCATGTCTGGGTTTGTAGGAAGCCTCCATGATGTTCAAGCCCACCACCCCAGTCATTCTGAAAATATTCATGTCAGTTCACCAACACCCTGGGATTCCTAGAGTGTAAGAAATATTCCACTTTAACTATGAGTTATTTGATCCTTGAAAAGGCACCGAATGTAGGAAGCATCCACAAGGTTCCATACCACCATCGCGGTCACTCTAACCCCCTTCATGTCAGTTCACCAACACCCGGGGCAGCCTAGAGTGTAATCCCCATGCCACCTGAACTATGAGGTATTTGATCCTTGAAAAGGCATGGTACATAGGAAGCCTCCACAAGGTTCAAACCCACTACCCATTGGTCACCCCGACCCCCTTCACATCATTTCACCAACACCGTGGGCTGCAGCGGAGCGTAACCCCCAAATTCCCCAACCCCGAGGTTTTACTTCCTCTAGGTCCCATCCACGCGTCCATTCTCTCGGGTTGCCTCCTCAAGTGTCCCATCATCCCACCGAACTACACAAACTTTCATTACATACCACGGGGATATGTAGGAATTCTCTTCATGATTCAAGACCAACATCACCACCATCCTCACATCCGTTCCATCTAATTCTCCCTCAACATCATTCAACTCTCCATCATCCATCTTGGTTCTTACCCGGGAAGCCACATCCATGTGGGATCATGTCATCCACCTCCTCGCTGCTCCTAGCAGCACTTGGGCATAAATTCATGCACAAGCCCTACCATGTCTCCAGGTAGTTGTCCTTTATGTACACCCTGATTCATCACACCTTTGAATTACGTGGGTTTGGATCCCTATCGTCTAAATAGGGTACGTAGGAAACCTCCATGTGGTTCAATCCCATTCAATGGTAATCCTTGGTGTTCCCCCATTCTAGGGTGCACACTGCATGATCTGCCCTCAGTGGTGTCCAGATCAGCCTTCAGGGTGTGAAATTTTTTCTTTACGGGACACACCATATTGGGTCTTCTCTTATCGAGTGTTCTGATCCATCCACCTGGTAAACCTTCCAGGTGTTCCCTCCTAGG
Organism: Viscum album; assembly: GCA_963277665.1. Lineage (NCBI taxonomy): Eukaryota > Viridiplantae > Streptophyta > Magnoliopsida > Santalales > Viscaceae > Viscum > Viscum album. The sequence goes on from OY728136.1 coordinate 1,885,960,020, forward strand.
GATGTACCAATCACATCTATGTATATGGGTTTTTCTGATCCCCGTAATTCCATATTCGCAAAGTGTTAAACTCGTGACCTACCTCTTGACAAACATGAAATGCCTAAGGAAAACCTCAGAAGACACGCCTTTGGCATAACCGTCTCTGGTAGACATTAAACATGTGGCGTACGTTGTGTTAAATATGAGAAGCTGAGGAAAACTATAGAGATATGCCTCCATCATATAATACCCCACAACTAATACGTGATTCCTCGGGTTTTGTTCCCATGAGATGCCCTATTATGAGGAAAAATACATGTTCCCCAATGTCCATGCATCCATATATGCCCCAAAATTCCTGATGCTACCATATACTCTAATCGAAGTTTTCTACCATGTCAAGACCTCATGGAATTTTCTGACAAATGTAGTGTAATTAAATGACGTACAAAAAGATTTGGCATAGGGAACGAGATTCACAAACCACGACTTAATCTTTAAGGGAGACCCAGACTAGGTAATCTGTTCCGAGGAGGAATCCATAGAAGGAAGAATCGACATCCCATCATCCTGTTTCTATTAAGTAGCAAACATCCCTGGATAAGGAACAGATGTCGCCCACCAATGGAAAGTGGGAATGCAGGGCAATGGTTGTGCGTCCTCACTGACAGATATGCGCGCCCCGACAAAAGGGTCGGAATCAACCCTATAATCTAAACCACCTATAAGAATATATAAAACAATCTCAAATATGAAACATTCCACCTAATAATAAAAGGTTCAATATTATTCTTTTCAAATAATTTAAAAATTGAATAAAAATTTCTCTATACAATTTAAATCTCCCATTTCTTTCCATAATAACATACTTTGAAAACTAATCTCAGTATCTATTTCCCAGTGATGCAAAAATAATCAGCTTTTTACACAGATGAGGCAGAAACCATATTTTCCAAAAAAAGAATTTACACTAACAAATTAAAAATAAAACATCATTAAAATTCATTATAAGAGAATTTTATATAATAAGAGAAATCAACCATTCTCATAGAATAGTATAGATACAAAACAACCCTCCTTAATTTGAAGTCAAATATTTCCCACAACAAGATTAACCAACACGAGAAGGTATATGGAGAGAATAATGGAGAGCCTAATATTGATTCCTACATGTCGATATTGAGTCAGGTGAGAGAACCTATATAAAGAGGGGATATATCAAGACATACCTCAAAGAAGTGACATGCCTCACCAAAACAAAAACAAGGACCAATCCTTAGAAAAAGACCGTACAATTGAGGAAGATGCATATCTCATAATCTCCATTGATATCTAGAAAAGAAAAAAGGGAACTTGAGACGAGTGGGAACACCCAAAAATACCTAGATGAGTGCAAGGGTTCAATTATAATTAATTCCCGATGAAAGAATAGTTACTTAAATTATTAGATGAAATACTACACAACAACATGGGATTATGTCCTAAACCCCGTCATTATTTCATAAGTCCCCCACAATTCATGTAAGTATAAATAAACATCATTTTGTGTTATACTATCCCTTGATAATATTTTATATGATAAGATACTATTTTTTTGGAATCAAACTATTTTAAATCCAAAAAGTATTTACATCCTAAAAAATTTCTATATTTTGTGCCTTCTGATATATTTAAGTTGTTAGCTAGAAATTAATGAATTATAAGTATCCTATAGGGAATACCATGTAGAGAACCCATAAGAAAACTAAAAAATTATTCTCATTCCCTACGAACATGAAAAATAAACTCTTTTACATCATGAAGATCGTACTTTAAATCTAGGATGTTACAATATCACTTCCCTAGGATTTTCCATCTTAGATTTTCCATGTGCAAGAAGGGTGCTTCGAGAAGTGGTGAGTCCACTATTTACTCCCCAAATATTTTTTCTTCCATGTTTTATCAGAGTCTGGTCCTTGATTACATTACCCTTTGACAAAAACAATTGAATTCACATGCATTAAATTTACTAGAGAATCAACTATTACGACATGTTTCATCACAACTAAATCATATGGATATGACTCAATCTATTTAGAATTGAAAACTAGATAATGATTAAGATTGAAATTTCATATATGATATATTTGGAAAAACATCATGTTTTAATGTCCTAGTTCTAGAGACCCCTCGATGGTGCCCCATACCTAGTTGGACACATGCCATCATGTGAATCTCCCCAAACACAAGTGGCTTCCAACTACTAACAAGGTCCTAGGAGTGATAGTGGGGGTACAATGACCTCTTTAGCAGAGTATAACATAGTGGAAGACAATATTAGTTCAATAGTTGAGCCAATAAATCTATAAAATAGAATATATCTGTTGAAGATTTATATTATAAATAAATAAACTAGATATCATTTAATACACAAGATGATGATATACATCACATGATTCTAATAAAAAGTCCATATCTGGAAAACCGGGTAGATATACAATCTATTAGTAAAATTTATATAAAATACTAAAGAACTCAGTAGCATCACATGCCTTCGCTTGGTCCCATGCTCTCTTTCTCAAAATGTATATCATCTACCTAAAGGAGGGTTCCTTCACTTATCAATGCCTACCTTCATATAATCTATTTGGGACCAAAACATGACCCAAAACAAGGTGTGGGACTAAATCCTAGTATGAAACCACCCATGTTCTTTTCCAATTAGTAAGGGAATATATATAACATGCAGTGTGAAATAAGAAAAGAAGAAAGAATGGTAAAACTCAAAAGGAACATCTAATATAATCTGTCTTTCATTTACATTAATGACATTTGTGAATTAAATATTTTGAATTTATAAGACTCAAGATCCATCTCAAATTTTTCATCACCCCACAACTAGTAGAACACAAGATGCCTCATAGGGTCATCTATATATGTATAAGTGAAGATTGAATTCTTGATTATGCTTAATCTATGAAGATGCTTAATAAGTCATTTCATTTATAATTCAATTCCTAACATGAGCCCATTTAAGTCATTCATAATATGGAATTCATTTATCACTCTAGGTGCAACATCAAGCAACACACAACAGGCTCATTCATATTGAACCTATCAGAAACCTATTATCACTCTAGTTGAGGTATAATTCCAGGTCATCTGAGTATTTCCTAGGACATCCTATAAGGGATACCAAAGTATCACCCAAGACATATAATAAAATTAACCTTGATTCCATCCATGGAATCCGTCACATTGATCCATGTATCTCTTAGAAAATAATTCTATTCTCAATGATTCTATCCACGAAATCCATCAATGGATCCATGAATCACCCACAGCATAATCGTATTAACCATAGAGTTTATCAATGGAATCCCTCAATGGATACAAGTATCACTCTTGGTATAATTTTCAATATTCACTTGATCCCATCCATCGAATTTTAAATTGAATCCATGATTCACTCACGTACAGTATCATTTATTTATTTCAATTCAATTTAATCATTTCATTTAACAAGACATGGTCCAAACCAATAGCTTCATGCATCAAATCTCACCTCAAGGGGGAGACGCTAGCATATGAAAACCTCATAAGTCATGAACACACATTTACTCACATAGTAATATCTCTTATAACAATCAATACATGTATAAAAACTAATACAAGGCTTTAACATCATTTAAATCATTGTAGTCAAAGTGATAGAAATTGGAATTCATTCATATGAAGTCTATTGAAAAATAAAGTCAACCTCAAGGGATTTCCTTAAAATAATTACATTTTCATTTTTAATATATCATTCTTGAGAATTCTATAAATATATCACACAACATTAAAATTATTTAAATAATGTGGAAAAAGAAACAATTTGAGAAATTCAATCCAGTTGCAACAAACTAAGTCATGGCCTCTATTTTACTCACATAAGAAATGCAACATGCATTGAAAAAAAGGAAAATATGAGTCCAAGAAAAATTCTTCCATCCATTACTTTTTACCTATTAAATTACAATATAACAATATTGAAATCTAATTTACATCAAAATTCAATTTTAAACAACCCATGAAAGGGATAGAAGGCATTCCTTCAAGGAATGTAAGGCCAAAAGAAAAAAAGGTAACTCATATAAAATCAATCATGTGGTGGTCAATATTCAATGTTTACAACCTATAACGTGAAAAATCAAGAAAATTAACTTACATAAAACATGATAAGAAAAATAGGGTTCAATTTGAATTTAAAGCGATGCCCCAAAAATGGGAGCACGACACTCCAACAAATTAAATTGATCTGACATCCCACGAAAAGAAGATGATCATATACCTTTGATTTGGGATTGATATCTTGTTCAACATCGATATTTGATTCATTCTAGTTTGGAGGAAATGGTATTAATTAACAATGAATATAAAATTAGGGAATCTAGTCCTAAATCCAAATAGAAAAATTTCTATCTAGATGAATCAAGAACATCTAAAATGTAATCCAGGCCTTACTGATATAGATTTGATGAGATAGAAAGTACTTGAATTAGAGGTCAGATAAAGCTGGGATCTCAAATCCTAAAAAAATATCAAAAGAGAGCTCCCATATTTTCTAATTGTTGTGCAATATTGATGGGATACTGAAATTTAATTATAAAAATTTTATGGGAAAATTCAATTTTTCCAAAATTACTAAGTCACACAGTTTAGTTGCATTATATTTCAATCCATGCTACAAGAGGCACAATCTACTATTGGAAGAAGAGGAACTCGTATGGTTTACCCACAATGCATACAAACAATGCGCCAACTATTCACAGAGACTCTATCAAATATGATGAAAATTTTAGTCATATCACACGACCATGCGCCTCCTCACACATAGTTTCATCAAAACATGTAGCAAATAGGCCCCCCACTTTCTTGCATAACACAGTTTACTCTAGCTAGGAGGTCTACCCTACATGGATTACACTAACATTTTTCCCTGATTAAAAATCCCACAAATTGGGTTCTAGGCTTTGGACCATCCATAGACACCTCGATTCCTTCTATGACCCCAATGTGAAATCACATTAGGCATCATATAAATATGTAAAGTGAGAATTAATGGAAACAATATCATTATCTCAATGAATAACCATGTTCATACAAACACCCCCCCTATAGAAACTCATACCCAAAAATCCCAGCCAGGGGTGGTAAAGAAATATTGGAGAATGACTCGGGACACTATAATCATATTTTTTCATCCCTCTCCTAGTTATCATCCTACAACTGCTTGTGCTACTATAGAACCACTATGAAAAGAATATACCAACCTCAGAGAACCATCATTCTACATTCCATCATTCATATAAGATTATCCACAAAATATGAATCAACATATACCTCAACCTCCTCAGGTAGAAAATCCTGATACATGTCTAAATAGTATCATCATAGCTATGAAACATTAAAGACATCATGCATAGCTCAGTACCTCTGAAGTGACTATAACTGATATGTTACCGGACCGAATCCCTCAAGAATCAAGAATGGACCGACATATCTAGGAAAAAAATCCCATTCTCATCATCCTCTAGTGTCCTAACATCATTGAAACATGTAAGAAAACATGACCTCTAACCTCGCACTCTATTGTTCATCTATGTAGATCGGCAAAAGATTTATTACATGACTACACAGTAGCAATCCACTTTTTAATTAGCATAACCTATTATAAGATATCCTTGACAACATGAGGTCACAAAATATGTTCCTCTCTTACCTCTAGCCAAAAAATGGGTGATCATCATGTCCAGCAGTATAAAGCCTCATAATGCTCCATATGAATATTACCTCGTAATCTATTGTTGAGGGAAAACTCTACAATGGAAATTTGACTCTCTCGAATTCCCGAAAATTTATTATGCTTTCCTAAAACAAGTCCTAAATCACCTTAATCATGTGATCTTACTGCCCATATGTCGGGTGTTGGTTTTTCATGATCAGAAGATCTTATATACCAAAGAAAAATTGTATACCATTCTATTAAAATGAAGTAAATAAGGGACCCCTATATGAAATGATAAAATGAAAAACCTCTTGTAGTCATACAATCTCACAAATTTACTACATCTGAATCTCATAAATAGTGAAGTTTTCCTTGATCAGTATGAAATGTGAACCCTTTGTGATCTTGTATAAAAAAATCCCATATGATATCATAAACTTGAGGTGGCCTTGGTAAAACGGCCAAGAAATCCGACATGAAATCATACCATTTCCCCTCAGGAATTGGTATCTTCTATACATGTTTTGTTGGTCACTGGTGTTCCACCTTCACCAACTGACAGGTGGAACATCTCATGTCAAAACCAACTACATCTCTTTTCATGGCTTTCCAACTATCCTAATGATGTAAATATAGACACGTATTGGTGACACCATGACGCGCAACTGTTATTGAGGTATGAAAATTTTTCAACTTTTCCTCATGAATGTTTGAAGAAACCCACACATGCCCATTTAAATGAAGAATCGCATACTTGCATATGGGAAGAAGGTTCCCCACCTTCGAAACTCTCCCATAGAACTAAGCCTTCAGAATTTACTTATTACCACATCCTAACTCTGTCCATTAGGGTATAGGTAATAGCTAAGTATTATAGAAACCTATTCCCCTTACTATTATACACATCCAAGTGCATCATAGAGAACACTTCTATAATATTTCAATCACTACTAGAAAACTAGATTACTAGTATCATAGACTTCCGACTCAATGCATCATCTAAAGAATTTCCATTACCAAGCGTGTAAGTTAGCTCAAAGTAAAAAGACTAAAGGTATTCCACCCACCTTCATCGCATCATATTCAAATATCACTATGTAAAAATATACTTGAGGATTTGGTGGTCCGTATATACAAAAAACCTCTCTCTCAGTAATTAATGTCTCCAACAACACAATGGGTAAATAGCCATAGATAACTCAAGATCATCTATCGTGTAATTCTACTCATGTGGTGTAAACTATCGAGACTGTTTCATAAGGACTCATTCCCCTTATATAAGAACCTCTCATATCCCAATACCTAATGCATAATACTACATAGTGTAACTCCTCCTTGAATCTATACAAATCAGTATTAGAACAAAAGTTAATCTATGTTTTGCTTCAGAAAGTTCATCTAGTAGGAATATGTCCATACATAATTCCCACCCTTCTTAATCAAGCCTATCAATAGTGCTTCAAAGAGTTAGAAGTCTTGTATGGAAATATTATAGTAACCATCCTTCCTTATAAAACTATGCACCTTAATGAAATTATTGGTATTCTCCCAATAAAATATTTATCTCACCATATCTTGGTCCTCTAATTCACTTATCTTTGAGATGATGTGACCTAAAAAATGAATTTGATCCGTCTTGCAGTTTCACATTTTGATCATAGAAAATAACATATTTTCCATCAGTGTATTTCAAATGATATCCGGATTTTTTCAATGCTCTTGTAGATTGTTAGAAATAACCAATAAATAATCCTTGAAAAACAAAAAAAATGAGTCAAGATAAGTATGTCTCACTCAATTAATCAGTTCCATGAATACCTCTAGAACTTTTCTGAGATCTAAAAACATTACCAAAGACTAAAATATACCATACCAACTCATAGAGGTTGTATGAGTTATGTTTGATATCCTAACATGCACCTCATGGGAACCAGATCTCAAATAAATCACTGAGAATAATTGAGCTCATCAGAGAAGTTTGAAGATATCATATATCAGCGGTAGAGGATACCAGTTCTTAACCATCAACTTGTTAAATTTTTGGTAATCCACACATAGACTATGGGTACAATATGTTTTTCCCTAATAATGGATCAGGTGAACCCCATTTGGATGTACAGGGTTGGATGAAACCCTTTTCCTTTAAATCCTTTGGAAACCACTTGGGATCTATAAACTCTGTCATAGATATATTGTGGAAAGAATACCAGTGTAGCTCCTAGAACCAGCATTAAAGATAACTCTACATCTATCACTGGATATAAAACTTAATATTCATCAAGTAAAACATCCCTGAAATGTTCAACTAATGGAGGGATATAAACATTCTGTATTCCCTGATCCGTTCATTATAAACTCTCAATTTGGCATGTCATCCCACCTAACAAACATTGCACTGAAATAGATAATCTCTCATAGACATCTGATTCACCATTGTGAAGAAACATTCTACCTTCTGGTGATAGAAAAAAAGAAAGTCTAAAAAATGAAACAAATATCACATCCCAATGATGACATCGTAACCCAACATCTTGAGTATGTAGAGGTCCCATACGAAGTGACTCCCACCAACATCAAGGGAATCTCCCTACACTAATCAAAACCTTCCATCCTGACCCCTAATAGAGTTTTTATTATTATCACTCCATCAATATGATAAAAAAATATCCATAGTCATTCCACAACAAGCCAAGATATGAAGCTATGTGATGCCCCTATGTTATATAGGTTAGAAGATAAAATAGAGGCTACTGGAATAGTATCATAGATAGTAGAAGGCTTGGGATGATTCTCCTATAGGGTTTAATTCAATACATATTCCTAGAATATATTGTGGCCCTATGACACTACCAAGCTACCCAGAGTTGTTCATCTTGGATGTCGTTATGAACCTGGGGTCTGGATACCACGACCAAGACCACAACCTTGGTCTGAACAAACTAACATACTGTAACACCCTAATATTTTAAGAAAAATATTTTTTTTAATTTCATTAATGTCTTGTGTTATACGCTAAACCAAAAGGAGCTTTCACAACACGCATCCCTGACTTGGCTTGCATTACACGCAGTCGCGACCTTCTACGTTAGCGTGTGTTGTACGCAATACCGAGTTTCACTAAATAGCGATATGTTATATAAACTAACTATTATGAATAGTAATACCCACTTTTTAAAAATTTAATAATTTTAACTTTCAAAATGGACTTCATTTTTGGATTCAGAATATCAAAATTAGCATAGGGTAAATTATTGGTATTTTTCTGAAAACTTTCAATTGTTGAAGAATAGTGAAAACACTAGGTTACTATTCAAAACCTGACTTTTTATCTAACTAATTATATATTTTATTTAAATTTATTTTAGGTCAAAATTGATACATAATACCTATATAAGTTCAATGTAATTCATTGGAGTCATTTTATAATAATTTTAGATATATAAAAATTTTATTGAACTTTTCACCGTCTTTTACCCACCACCTAGGAGAATTTGCAAATTCACATAAAACATAATTTTACCGCTTTTGTGAGTGGAATTTCGAAAATCTGAGAGACACGTATAATATCAAGGAGTAAAATGTGGTTCAATGAGATGAAAATATTTTTTGTGAATAGTAACTTTTTACTTTTTTATTACCACGGTTAAAAGTAATATGGTAATTAAGGGTAAAATGATATTATTATTACCCTAACACATGTCCTGATTCTATTGGATAAGTTTAATTCAAAAAAAACTACCTTAGGAATAAATTATGACCATTTAGGCCCACATGGATTAGATTAGGACATTTATTATTAATTTATTTAAAGAAGGGTTAAAATAGTTAAAATCAATGTTTAATAAATAAATAATTTTTAATATAGGGTTATGTATAAGATAAATTATACTATAAATATTCATTAGAACTATAAATAGATTTCCTATATAATGGTATTTTAATTATAATTTTTAGACACTAAATAATTTAATTTATTTATGACACAATGATGATGCAGTAAATATCTTAATAATGAAATATTGAAATAATTGATATTATAAATACCGAAATAAATGTAATTTGAGAGTTTTTATGAATAAAACTAATTTTATACGTTACTTTAACATGTTAGTATTGATTTAGATAACTTTTTTAGAACTAATAATTCTGTTATGATTTTCACAAAAATCAATTACCAAATAGTGTCAAAATTGACATCAAATAGTTTTTAAAACAAATATTATATTATTAATTGTTATTTTATTCCTAAAACTCTAATGATCTGCCAAATGACTTATATATGGTAATATATATTAATAATAAACAACTTGGGGTTCTTTTGGATTTTTATAGTAAGTTTATTAACCGTATAGTGTAAGAAAACAAGAAGACACGGTAAAAGAAAAATTATTTAACATAAAGTTAAATCTAAATGATAAGTTTAAAATATAAACATAAACTTGTCCAAATTCTATTTGATGAGAGGATTTCGACCCATCCCCACCTTAGCTTCTAAATAACTCTATTTGGAGATATTAAAACTCGAATTTTACTTTATAATAAAATAATATTTTTAGTTATTCCAAAGGTGCCCCTCTCCTCCCTTATAGAAAGGCACATCCTTCCTCTCTTCCTCACACCACTTTTAGCCTTCATGCTCGGCCAAACCCTGAATATTTCTCCTCTACACTTCATTAAAAACATCCTTGATGTTATGGTCTTCTTCAAAGACCAATCTTAGTGCCCTATGAGGAGGTTTCAAAAAGGCATGTCGAAAGAAGAGGTAATATATGTTACTGATTCTTTCAACTTTATTTCTTCTTCTACTTCTTCTTATTTAGTTGTTTCATTATGAAGTAATAACATCAGTACCACTCATATACTGATATGTTATTATAAGTATTAAATAACCCTATTTCACCATCTATCCATCCTATGAAAAATGAAATCACTGTGTGTGCGTACGTATGGAATACCGTCTCCACACAGTGGTGTAATCTGTTTTCGACCACCACCTTACTTGGATGGGTATAATGGTGTAAATAAATAACTATGTATGATTATTGTAAAGTGATATTGATTCTGAAATATTATACATACACTTCAATCAAATTGCATGATCATGGGAATGATATCATCGCTCCTGCGTACGTATAGACTACCGTCTCCACGAACGTGATGAGATTCATTTTCATTGATTAGCCATTCAAGAAAGATTATAAAGTATATATAATGAGTAATAATGAAATATATGGCATAATTAATCTACTGGATTTATTTGTATATATATATATATTTCATCTACTTACTTCCATTAAAGTCAATAATGAAAGGAAAACAATATTCATGCGTAGGTACGGCCTACCGTCTCCATGAACAGTGTGTTTCATTTCATTTATCTATCTATTATATATATATATCTATATATACTGAATATATATGATATATAAATCATTTTTTAAATTCTTTAAGTACGTAAATCATGATATAAGTAATAATAATATCAAGAACAACAAGTCCAAACACGTACGATAAATGAAACAATTTTACCCAAAACGCTACTTTAACATGGAATTGACAAATGAACGGGTAATATAAATACCTAAGTGAATAATATATGATATAATAACAATGAATATGATTCTGTAATAAGTCAATGATATTATTTATATCCATATAGAGTAGGTTCGGATACATACGAAGCATATTAGACATAAGGGAAGGGAAAATCTCGCAATCTCAATTTTTATCCGGATTGTTTATACTTCATAATTTACTGGGGAATATTTATCATCCAAATACATGTTTCTTCAATATGTAATATTATTTCCATCCACCTACAATTGGTTAAGTCCAATTTTACCCTTCGGTGAGTTTTTAGTTAAAGATATGAGAAGAATATTTTGTCATTTTTTAAACGAGGTACTTTTTGACTTTTCTGGCCAAAGTACAGGAAGAATGTTTTTTTAACTTATACGGAATGAATGGATTTTTTGAACATTATTTCCTTGAAGCTTCCTTTACATGTTTTAAAGTTTATTTTTAATCAACTTCTTTTAGTTCAAAATTATATGACATGTTAAGAAAGGAAAATGTTTTTGAAGTAAAAAGGATATTTTCCTCAAGAATTGAGTTCAAGTGTTTTATCAAAATTATTTTCCATCTAAGATAATATAGGGTTCTATTTCTATCCCTATTTTTAAATTTATTTTATTTAGTTATGATGGAATTATTTTTATGATGTTCTTTTTTCTTATATGTATTATGTAATGATGGCATGATGTTTAAGATTCCCATTTTTATTGCATGGGTTATGTTATGATGTATGATTTATGATTTTGTGGCACACATAATAATGGTTTCATTATGAGATGGGTGGGACCTATTTCTCCCTCTAATGCATTGGGTAATGATTTATATCTCATGAGATAGACATGTCTGGAATGGTAAGTTAATCCGGTTAAGTGTTACAGGACTGAAACGAGGAGTGAACTCGATTCAGAAAGGGACTACATCCACTAAGATGGTCTTGGAAGCAATGCCATGGCTACTATGGAAATCATAACATGTGCTTAATGGTTTCCACAATTACATGTTTTATTCCCATGATATTTTATCATGATTTATGTTCCCTTATGATATATGCCTTACGTACTTCCAAGATTCATGTCTTTTCTCAATATTTTGATGTTTAGATTTTATGCTGATGTTTTTGCATTCAAATATTTATGGATTGTTTTATGTTCTCTATGTTTTCCCTTACAGAGCATTTCAGCTGACCCTTTTTATGTTTTCTTTTACCCAGGATATAAAGAAAAGTTTGAGGTATAAAAAAGGAAGAACTTAATAGCAGATGTTGAGTATCTTTCACCAAGATTAGAAGATTATGTTCCATGTTTCCAAAGACACTAAACTATTACGGTCCTTCTGTGTTTGTTTTTGATATGTATTATGTATTCTGAAAAGGTAATGTAATGTCGATGTACGTCAAGATTTGGGTCTCTACACATACCCCAGCTCCAAATTGGTGAGAAGATGATAACCTATATCCTAAACATGGAGTCAGTGTATACCCTCTATAATTTGATACTGGAGGAAATATTTGATAGTAGTAGTGTCAATGAACCATCTTGACGCAACATTGGCACTCGACTAGGTCATTCATACACTTTGGCCTCATATTTCCCATCCTTCCACACTGGTAGCAACAATCATGGCTACCTGAAGGGATGTTATGAATGGTAATATCACCACATAAAATATTTAGAAGACACTTCCTACTACATGTCTATGCCGTACCAATCCTAGGTGTCAAACATCCCTAGGTCGCACCACTAGATTCTGTTAGGTTATGCACTGTTATTAGTGCTTGACTCACAATTCTAGAAATGGTAGTCAACATGAAGACATCGAAATTTGATTATATGTCTTACCTAAGATAATCCTATAATTTCTTATGTTTTGATAACTTCTCACCCATCAAAATAGGGGTAAAATAATGGAGCTCAGTAAAGTGGTCTGAGTATTTCTTAACTATATTTCCGATATCCCTTACATTATTGGGCCTCAAAGTCTACATAAATAATTAACTGTATAGTTCTATATGAATATCTATCCAGGAAATCTCCCAATGATTTTTATTCAACGTTATAACATCCCAACATCTCTTGGTGGAATCCTGAATCATGTGCATAGTGATCATTACCCACCTCTCAGGAGGAGTCTCTAAATGATGAAATATATACAGAATGGAATAGAGCCATGAAAACACATCTTGTGTCCTACCATCCCCTGAAAACAAGGGAAGTGATGCTACTCAAACTCATGCATCAATTCATATATAATTGGGGCATATCACAGTGCTCCCTAAATAGTCTGATGAACCACATAAATCCCTCATAGAATTATGTCTCATCCCATGTATCTGTTATAATATATGGTGTTAAATCTAGAACTATTATAGGATCCACTAGTCTCCCATGTCAAACCACCTCTAGAGTGTGATAATTTCCACCCTCTTGTATTATATCTTGAGGACTTCATGGTTTCATGGATCTACAATTCCAAACACACCCCTCAGTACAAGTCCATTGTCAAGGTTCATAGCTCAAAACTATATATATCAAAATAGTATAGGTAAAAAAATTCCCTATACGAACGATCCCTTATACCTACACATGGGTCTCATATGGTCTTCAAGAAAGTGAGAGATAGTAGCAAGACCCCACTACCAATGTCTGTTCTGGTCAAGTTCATTATCAAAATCCATTTCATTTTCACTTGTTCTCATTTTAAGTTCATTTCAAAGTGAATTCACATTCAAACTCACTAAATTGATACTCATTTCAATATTTTTTCTACCCTATTAAAGAGGTAAACAAATGTTATGCAGAATTCTTATCAATGGGGTCCCATACTCCCCATGGATCAAAGCTAGATGTCCACCTATGGCTCATCGGAACATAATCCACATTAAGGATGATGCATGGTCCACCAAAGTCTAATCCAAGAGGGCGCATACACCTCAGGGACAAAATTATGGAATCTGTAATATTCAAAACATAAAATATCACAATATACGTAACAAAAAGAGCATGCATATGTATCATTACATCTATCACAAAAACATTGAATAAGTACTTCCCAACAAATGTCATGGAAAAATGCATGGAATGTAATTTATATCATCATCTTATATGATGCATGAGATGGAATACCCTCATATAATTGTGTTGTAACTCAATAAAACAAAAAATTTAATCAACAAAAAATACATAAGTCTTGAGTGATACCCAATGGTGGAATAAAATATACTATAATATCTTAAAATCCCAAATTCAACAATTCAATATGAGAAAATGTGTCTTTTCCCTATACATGAGATTGCTATGATTGGGTATAGCTCATTAAAAATTCACATTACTTTATATACTTTTCTATTATAACCTAATAGTGATGAAAAATGGGAAAAGAAATACATTTATATGACTCTATGACATCCAGGTATCGGAGACCAGTCAATGGTTCCCCATAACTGATTGGCCTTGGGGCATCAATAAAATCTCCCCAAATTCCATAGGATTCTGAAACGTAGTGACAGACTAGGTGTGACTGTGGGGACACTATTCCATCCTTAGAAGAGTGTACAAAAGACAAAAAAATAACATTTCATTAGTGGAAGCAGAAAATACAAAAAACAAAATATAACAAATGAAGACTGATAGTATAAATAAATAAACCAGAATTCATATCTTACATAAGATTATGATTCATGTCACACATTTCAAAGAAAACATCATGATCAGTAATACTAGGTAGATTTGAAATCAATACAACAAATGTACAAAAATTTAAAATGATTCCCAATAGCATCATATGCCTCATCTTAGTACCACGCTCTCATACTCCTATGTTTTGTATCATGTGCCGGAAGGAGAGAGCATTCCATATTGTAAAGTACAATCATATAATCATTTTTGGCCCAAAACATGACCCAAACAGAGTGTGAGACTAAATCCCAGTAGGATCCCCACTATGGTATGTTCCAAAAAGTCCATGAATATAGATATATTTGTATGTGTGAAATAAGAAAGGAAATAATCAATCATAAACTAAAATTGTAACATCCTAAACACTCTTCATTTCATTTTAATTATTTTTATTTTGTAATTAAATATATTGAATATATAATTTTTGACATTCAACTTAATCTAAGTATACCTTGTGAAACAGGTATTTCAATAAACGTCCTATGAGGTCATCTAAATATGTATAAGAGATGACCAAAAACAATATTGTGCTTTGGCTAGGCAGACACATCGTATGTCATTATATTTATAATTCAATTCAGAAACAGATCTCTCCTTGAAATTCCTAAGTTGGAATTATAATATCACTCTTGGTGAAACATCATCCATTACCCAACAGGCATGTTCCTGAAAATATTCTCAAGAACCAGGTATCTCTATAGGTGAGGTATAATTCCAGGTCATTTGAGTCTATCCGTGGAGGTTCTATAAGGAAGCCCAAATTATTACCCAAGAAATATAGTCAAATAACCCTTGAGTATTTCCATATAATTTTTTACATGGATTCATGTATCACTCAAAATATAATTTAATCCCTAATGATTTCATCCATGAAATCCCTCGTTGGATCCATGTATCAGCCATAATATAATCACATTACCTGTAGAATTTGTTCATGGAATCCCTCAATGAATTCATGTATCACACTACCTATAATGGTCAATAGTCACATGAGCCAGTCCAAGTCATTATAATGTGAATCCATTTGTAACTCAATGGTAGTATTATTTATCCATTTCTATCACATTTAATCATTTCTTTTAACATACCAAGGACAAACCCAACAACATCTAATTTAAAAAATCACCTTAGGGGGGTGACTCAAACATAGGCCAACATCATAAGGCTTGGTCTTTCATTTAATCACATGGAAATATCTCATATAAACAAAATCAATATAAAAAAATAAAATATGTCTTTATAATAATTTAAATCGTGTGGGGAAACTAACAGAAATTGAAACTCATTCTTGCTGATTCAATTACAAAACAATGCCAATTTTAACATCCTACCTTAAAAAACTCACATAATAATTTTCAATATAACAATCCTTTGAAGACAATAAAGATTTCACATAGAATAAACATTATTGAAATCATTTTGAAAAATAAATAAAATTAACAAATCAATCTAGTTTCATCAAATTATAGAATGGCCTCCATTTTCCTCACATGGGTAAGGAAACATTCTTAAACCACAAAGGCATATATGGGTAATGTGGTATGTCATTAACCCCATACCCTTTAAAGTATTAAATAAAAATCTTACAATAATTTAATCTAATTTATATCATTATTACATTTCTAAAAAGCCTATTAAAGGGATAAAAGTCATGGATCATAGGCATCCGATGTCAAAATCCATATAGGGTTATTCAAGGAAACTCATCCTTTGGGTGGTCCCTAATCAAAGTGTATAACCTACAACATGAAAAAACATTCTTATTAATTTACCTAATCTATGATAAGAAATAATAAGGTTCAGTTACAATTTAAGGGTAATCCCAAAAAAATGGGTGTGTGACACTTCATCATATATAAATGATCAGGCATTCAATGAAAATCTCATTACCACATGCCATAGGTTTGTGCTTGATATCTCATCAAGTATCAAGATCTCATTAGTCTAAGATTACATGAAATTTGAATAAGGGAAGAATAATGGAAAATTTGCGCATACGAACATAAATCTAAAGATCATAATTGATATAATGAAGAATCAATACCATCTAAAAATTAATCAAGACCATACCAAAACATATCTGATGACACAGACAACATTCTAAATAAACATCGGATGAAAGAAGGATTTAAAATCCTATAATAGGCTCAAAAGAGATCTCCCACATATTCCCTTTAAAAAGTAATGAATAAGGGATAAATAAATTTATATTCTAAACATTTCAGGGGAAACGTTCATTTAACCCAAAATAACTGGGTCACAATGTTTAGGCCCACTGTTTTGGAAACCCTTCTCCATGTTGCATGGTATATTGTCAGAGAAAGGGGCAGTCACATGATTTTCTAACACAAGTTACAAACAATGCACCAATAGTGAATAGAGTCACTTTTAAATCTGCTAAAAATTGTAGACCTGTTCCATGATCATGCGACTCATCCCACACAGTTTCATTAAATTGTGTGTTCTGTAGGCCTCCACTCTCTAGCCTCATATAGTTTTGTAAACCATGCAATATACCCCACATAGTTTTCACTAAATGTGAAATAGGCATAACACACACTTACGTAGGGTTATAGGCTCTAAACCAGCCTCAGACACCTCAAAGAATTAAGTGACCCCAATGGGTGATCACATTATCCCTAATTTATGAATTTAAACTAAGAACTAATAGAAAATACTAGATTCATATATCAATGAATAACCATGATCTTACACTTGTATACTCATCATCTAAACTAGAAATTTAAACCTATAAGAAACTATCCTATGACACTAAGTGGCCTATAATGGTAAAACATATCCCAAATTCATCTTACCTTATTCTCCAAGATAATGTTGTTCCAACTAAGGAGAGACTTATAATAAAAATTAGACCCTAATATAAAATTCTAAAGGAATATAGTGATGATTCAAATATGATTTTAATTTACTCTAATCCAAAATAAATTGCTAATTTATGTTTTAAATCCTTACTACATTATCCTAAATGTGACCTGGACTCACATGCGAGGCCTCACTAACCTATTCTATATAAATGTTTTCATCAAAAGTCGACCATACAAAGTATTAAAGGTAGAAATTCCATTTGATAACTATTAACTTTTTTTACAGGGTAACATGACCAGACATAGAAGGATATCCCTTTATCCCCATAAAATCCAAGGTTCAGGCACAAAGGATATCCTCTAGGATCTGAATTGCATACACTATATAATTGTTTATCTATTGATGGAAAGTTTTAATCAATATAGAATGAACCCCCATCACTTCAAAGAGACTCTTCTAGAATCTAGAATTAATCATGGGGTCCCTATTAGAGGCAATGATAAAAAGATCACCATGTATCATTGTGAAATTATTCACATAAAATTTAACCAAATATTCATCCTTATTATGTTCTCTGGTCGGAATGAAATGAGAAGAATCCATCTGTCATTTAGTCAACGCACTAATAGAAATATTTCCATCAATAATTCATCATAATCAAAAAGTGTCTATGAACACCTTGTCCTATTTCTAAACCAGCATCAAAAGATACTAGATCAAACAATAAGGATTCATAATGTATTCTTTTATATAATATCCCATGTAAGAGTGGGACCCAAAATTAGTTATGTCACACCTCATACTCGACCACTACTAATATTGTCTCATAGATTAGTAAATCATCACATCACAAGGATGAATGATCGATAATGAAATATAATAGTCATGAAGGACGAAATTCTTGATATGTTCTATGATGAAAAATAGATTCCCAAAGAAGAGAATACTAACATATGGGAGAGATTAACTAGAAGTTTTTTACCCTGAAAGAGTGTGTCTCAAATTCCACATAACTCATCAACCTACTATGAACCATGTAGTATTGAATCTAGGCGATATGATTATAACTGAACAATCTTTAGAACCATTCATTTATCATTGTGAATTTTTTCCAAATGAAATTGATTGAAAATATACATCAGTTTTAACTTTACCATCATTTCTAAAAAATCTATTGGGTGATCTTCTAATGGAGATAAATAAAAATACACTTCCTTTTCCTAGGGTGTAGGTGATGCTTATGTCAAACATCAGGAGGAATTATGCACACCATCACTATCATAAATTATACATTCTTTGAGAAAGTATATATTGTTTACACTTATATTCAAAAAAAGGCCTGCCCCCAATAATATAGTTTCGTAAACACATAATCACTTTCTTGACTACTAAATACTCCAAATACTAGGTAGTATATTTATTCTCATGTTTCTACATATGATGATATATAAATTTCACAACATAACCATCCAACATTAGAACATAATCATGAAAAAACCGGTTTTTTTACAATATACAACATAATATTTACAGGGCTCAGATAAGATCAAAATATATATTGATTCTAAAATCATTCTTAAATCATCAAAAGAAGTCTGATACATTGAATCTCATTGGAATTTCATCCCCATATTGGTAAGATCAGTCGTGGATGATTATGACATAGATAAATCCTTCAAAAACAATGAATAGTATCTATAAATATCTAGGACAATATGTATCTCAATGATATTCTACAGATAATCCCATGACATGACATCATTAAACATCTGAAGATCAACTAATAAGTCATATTCTGAAATCATGTTCACCAAGAACATCAATTATTCAATCATGAAATTTCTTTTCTAAAAATTAGCTTTAATATAGTGACTCTGGTAGAACTCTAAATCCATATTAATATGGTTCCCATGCTCATGATCATATATATAATAATCAATGATATCAACCAAAAACAAAAAAAATCTATTTAGACACTAATGGAATATCCCATCTATCAAATCCAAAAAAAAAGACCAATATTCATTCAAAAAGGCATCTAAAGATATTAATATTGTCCATACAACCCCCTAAAAGTGGTATTTTAAATATAAGACTCATGAACTTGATGATGTTGATAATCTCATTTAAGATTGATTTTTGATTACCACTTCCCCTTATTTACGTGAACAATCATGTCATCTAGATGATGCTAAGGGTTGTGAACCATATTCCATATTGGTATGGATTATATGGTATTAAAACTAGAAAACATTAGGGTGAACTAAAACATTCTCTATCAGATAATTCAAATCGATCTTGATATATTTCTTCTCATTCAATATCATTCAATAAAAGGGTATCGAGATCAATAGCATACATGGAACCAGATCATTTTTAAACTCTACCTCCCTTATAGAAGGAATACTGGAAATTTTGTCTACGAATATATCATAAAAATCCCTAAATGACAGGTAAGATCTGTAAAAGAATTAATTTAATCGAGACCAACTTTAGTGATAACCTACAACGTCATATAATCTCGGTGGGAAGGCCATGCATGACTATACCTCTGGTACCAATTTCCTGAGAACACCCAAGAGATCCCATTAGTGAAAAAAAAATTCATTGATAAAAATAATTGTTATCATGATGATAAACAAGCTAATACATCCAGATGTTGATTTCTAATGAATTAATATCAATAAACAAGACATATAGAACTAACTTTGTATCATCTATAGATATAGAATAAGACAAATATAAAAACCCACACTCCTTCTATATTCAAGGAGGTGTCACCCACTCTATAAAAATATACATGAGCACCATTGGATTTTTAATCAAATCAACAATCATGAAGATATAAATTAGTAAAAGGAACCAATATCAAATAGAGAATTTATTATAAATGATTCAGTAAAAAAGGTAACTCTCCCTATCACTAGGGTCACATAAAAATCTACTATAATATCATCAAATGAATGAAGGTGCTTCACTACTACATCTTATAGATGATTCCATATAAAATTTTATTCATCTGATTTTACGATATTATACTTTGTAAATAAAGTCCCCCAACAATAATTATGAATAAAAATATCCTATCATAACCTCTATAGATATCCTCAGTGACCCTAGTCATTGTATTTCATGTATGGTGTAGGATAAGTACATCAGGTTTACCCTACCTTTCCAAACTGATAGTATGTTTGGTCCACACTACTTACTACCACGGATGATGTGGGGGAATCTCATGGTTGTGAACCACCCCCACCACCCCTAATATTATCCTTCCACTCTATCTCATTTCCTAGTACATTGTTGAAAATTAAATTTGGGGGATGATATGGGGTATTTTAACAAATAATAACCATCCTATCTATCTCTTACCTCATATCTATATAAAATATCTTTGAATTTATACAATGATTTTTCATATACATCTATAATCATATTGATGATCATAGAACCTACATGTATTTTTGATCTTTCAACTGATCATTCATCACCACCATTGCATAAAATGGTCTATCTCCCAAAAATTATTGATGTACTATGACAAAAACTACTCCCCATACTAATAAGATAGGATATAAAAATATTTCAATATCATCATATAATCATTGTAGAACTGGTGAAAGAATAAGGTCTAAAACACTTTTAATCCAAGAACATGTGTCCATCATCTTGTACCATGGAATCCCATTACCAGATACTAGGACCATAAAGATGGAAATCTATTTATTTTACCATTATGACAATAGATTTATATAATAATTCCAATACATGATCAATATTGACTCTCCACTATTACACCTTAGATGTATTATTCATAACATTAAAGGAAAATGACTTCTCAAGTAGGAACTCTAAATAATTTTCATTGTTTTTTCCTTCACCTAGATACACCTCCAAACTTGGGTTATAAAAACATTATATATTCTGAACCATAGAACAATATTCCCATTTGATAGCTTCAAAAATTTCTCCTCTAGAGGGGAACTCACTTCAGGAGAATCCATTATACCCACTTGTGAAACCCAAAAAATATGTCTCGAAGGCATACATAAATATTCCAAAAACTATGGGAAGGATAAAAAATCTGGATAATATCTATTTCAGTTTGAAAATAATAAGTAAAAACTATGATTAATATTAATAACTCGTCATTGAAGACATGCATTCAAACATCCCATTGTAAATTGAGGCTCATCATGGTACGAGCTAGTCAGGAACTCACCATAACCAACACTCATGTCATGAAAATGTTATATCTCATCTCAAAAATGTCATTCTAAAACAACTCTTGAGGAAATTTAACATATAATACCAATTAACAATGAACTAAAAAATTATTCCCTATAAAACTGATACCTAAACAGATCTACCACATTCTTGGATTGCATTCTCAACCATCACAGGCTGTCAATAAGAACCTGAGTACCTGAAAAGAACCATATGGAATAATTTTTTCCAACATGATACAAGATAAATGTATTATATACACAGTACCAAAAAATATAGGAATAATGAAAAAATATAAAGAGCAATGAGAAGGAAAATGAACAAAAATGATATGCATTGAAAATAACTAAATAAAACTCCATGGTACAATCTCAGTTATAAAGGAGACCCAAAAAAAAAAGATGCAACTACTATATGTGATAATGTGTGAAACATCCCACCACCACTACAAAAACACATAATATTCAAACAGAAAAATTGTATCTTTATATATTAATATTTAATAAATTTAAAAAACACACATCCTTGTATCGAAATACTTTAGTGTATTTGGAGGCCAGTTTAACAATCATATTATTTTATAATATATCTTAAATATAGCCCATAAATATCTACTCATTTAGAACTCCTATTAGACCTACCCTACATAAAATTTTTCTTCATAACACGGGGGAAGGAAATATTGGAAAGGTGATCTCAGATTCTCATGAATGGTAAATATTAAAGATAAAAATCGATGATCATATGAAATTATTTGATAAAAATAATCGTATGAGACAGTGATTATAAACTATAAAATTTATACCCAATATATCAGGGATTATAAACAAGAATCACGAGACAAAATATACCATCTTAAAATAAATTAACCATAATAGTAATAAATATTCAAAAATAAATCATGAAACAAAAATTCATGTCATATATGTGTGTCACCATCATATATAGGGACATTTTGGAATTCCAAGGTTACCTTATAAGATGTTAAAATCATATTAGATCAATTAGAGACCCTTTTTTATTACATAATGAATCAAGAATCAACAGTTATTTCCTATAGTTGATCAAGAGAATCATCTTAATTCCCATAGTTGTTCAATCACATAAGCTTATTTCTGATAATTATCTAACGAGATATAAAACATTAACAAATTTATTGAATTGAGATATAGGTTCCACCCATGACATTATCCATACATTTTAGTTCTAGACAATAAAAAATTTCTACCATATATTGAACCATTAATAGGGAAATTGGTTTCAAAGTAATATCCTTATTTCACAACATGAGGAAAAGAATTTAGTTTCATTAACATTTTTTCAATTCATCATATAATAAAATGAGAAAAAGGAATAGTTTTCATAAATAGATTCACATCATAAATATAAAACAAAACCATTAAAAAGAAATCACAAAGATATTATAATTAGGTTATATCCCAAGACAAACATAAAAACCCAAGGGTTATTTTTGTAATTTAATATATATTCAATATAACGTGATTAAAATATTCATGAAGAAAATATCATTTTTCATTTTTGAAATTATAATTTAAAATTGAAAAATTTACCAAATATTACAGAAAATATTTTCTTTCTAGATAATTATAAAACCATGTAAATAAATTTTTAAATAATTGCGTGGTTATGATGGAGAAAAATGATGTTCATGTCATTAACATTAAAAAAATATTCTATTCAAATATTAGATAAAAAGATAAAAAGTTCTGTATTTACCAAATGAAAAGACTATTCCTTTCAAACCATTTTATAAAAATATAAACATGGGTAAAAATTTTTTTAAAAAATGATTTTAATAAAGTAACATCTTTTATTCCAAAATATTTAGAAAGAATCGACATGGAAAAAATATATTTTAAACCAAAGAGTAAAGTAATGTCAATTTTTATTCAAAAAATTAATTGAAATATTGTGTATATGAAGAGATAAAATTGAAAGTAAAAAATATATTTTTCTAAAATATCATGTGGAAAATAAAATTCATTTTTTATGAGGGATAAATTATTATATTTCATCATCGGAATCATAATTATTAAGAATCATGATATAAAATGAGATTTTAACATTAAAACTTTCCCACTTTGGTATCTTTTTAATCATAAGATAAAATAATGAATAACATTAAATATAAATTAAAATATCATGATTATAAATATTTTCAAGATATATCAGGTCAATCAGTTTGTATATACACCTCATAAAATAAGATAGGTGCATAACATAACATATTTCCCAAAGATGATAATTTGTTATAAAATTCCCTTTGAACATTGATAACTATTCTATAATAAGACTCATGAAATAATAACCTCAAATAAAATGTGATTATCATAAAAATAATTATATTAATCATACAAAATTTACAAATGTCAATTTATACACCACATAAAAAAAAATTGTGTTGAATATTTCATAAGTCTACCAGAAATAAAATAGAGTCTCAAATCCCTTACATTAATTATCAATTTTCTTTATATATATTTGAATATCATGTATAATAAATATAAGTTTATTATAAATATATTATATAACAATTTAAATATATATAATTACTTATATAATTTAATTATTCACTTTAATTACACATTTATTATAAATTTCATGTTAAAATCATGTTTTATGTAAAAACAGATTCAATGTTCATGAATGTTTTGGTATGGAATTTTTTATAACTTTATATTGATCACAATCCCCTTATATATATAATTTTAAAAAATTATAATTATAATATCAATTCATTGTATATTTTTTTAGAATAATACGTAATATTTGTAGATAGAAACTGAACTACATTATTAATAGAGACGGTATGGTGAACATTCACGGGAATATTTTTTCAACATTCTGAATTGGTAGAATGAAAGGAAGGTAATTAAACTATTATATATAAATAATTATTATTATTTAATATATATAACACATACTCACGAACCTTATCCTTATTAAACTTCATTTAATTTTTATTTGAATGAAAAATCACATTTCTTTGTGAGGCGGTAGTCCTCTGTACACACGGGCAACATTATCATATTCACATAGAATAGTAATTATGAAGTTATATTTGATATTATAATTCAAAAAAAATTGTATCATAAATATCATATAATAATGTTAAAAATAATTGTATCCATCTCTAAGAGGCGGTGATGTAAAATGATTATCATCAGTTTATGAGGAAGTTGTCTTCCATACATATGATCAATGATTTTGTTTCCCATTTTATGGAAGTTGAGGTGATCATAAGTTATTATTTAACATAATAAAATATAATTATTTGGGATATTTTTTTTATATTATAAAAATTGGATAATGTTTTTTATGTTTTTAAACTACATAAACTATAAATTTAGGATTGAGAATGATAAATCTTTTTCAAAAAACCTTCTTAAGGATGCCCCAAAATCCATTATAGGATGGATTCCTAATTAAAATGATTATATATTTTCATAATTGAGTAATAAATTTTTTTTGAAACATATGTTTTGGAAGGGTATATAGTAGAGGAGAGTGGGTGACCTTTTAGTAGTGGGGGAGATGTCACACATGGAATTTATTGAAAAAATGTGTATCATTTCTTAGGACATTCTATAAGGATCAAAGGTGAATACTCATTGAGAATTATATAATATAAGTTATAATTAAGGCTATTAAATTGGATTTTGGAATGTTTTTAAATCATTTTACCCCTTATATTTTTACATTAAACCCTGGTAAACTGATTTTATACATAACTACGATAATTAATTTTTATTGTTTTACTATTCATTTTGACCAAAAAAATATGTTGAAAATTCTATTTAATATTATTTTTGATGATTAAAAATATTTAATATATTTTTCCATATTTAATTAACATATATGGAAGATTTTAATTTTAAAAATAACCTAATAGACACGACAAAAAATCTGAATTAAAGAGATACTCTTCATAAGTATAGAATGATTTAATATCAAAATTAAATATGAATTTATTCTAATAAACATAATTTGTTTAATAATAAAATAATTGTAATAATTTTATTATTTAAATCATATCAAAACAAATGAATTATATAAATTCTCGAAATGAATATTTAGTTTTAATATTAATCAGCATAATTCACTATTCATCAAAAAATTATTCTTTTCATAAGATTGACAAAAATTAATAAAAAGATCATATAAAAATCTAGATTCAAAAAATGAGTATACTTTTTTCAACCAAAATTTTTTGAATGTTTCAAATTTTATTTTTATTATTAGTTAAAAAATGTGACAGAAATCATTTTTTGGAAATAAATTATTTTCAATGAATATACGGACTTTAATAAATATTATGTAAAAATTTATAAATATATTTAAATTATCTCAAACTTTTATTATTGATATTAAAAATGTTGTTATATCCATTAATACAAAAAATAGTTAACATCCTTGTTATATTATTCTTCATTAAATGACTATTTAAATAGTATATCATGGTTCATTTAAACTCTATATCCTGTGTAAAATAATATATAAAAGAAATTAAATTATTATAAAAAATATTTCATATAAACTAGTGGTGTTTCATTATAATATGTTTAAAATGATTTTTGTGCTCAAATGTTTTCACTTTGGTAAACAAAACAAAGGATTATTATGGATCATTAAATCCTTATGTTCCAACATAGCTTATAGAAGATGATTGTTTCTCCAAAATAACATTAACCTTGTGAGTGATCTAATTTCATAATAGTTTATCTATATGATTCAAAATCAACATTAATTATTCCTCTTATGAATGATCATGCCTGATTGGAGGATCCTAAATGTTCATTATGTGTGATGGAGAAGATATTTACTTCCTCGTGAGAGATACATATAATACATCATGAACATAAGATATGTTTTGTAGAAGCACCAAATATTAATATATGGTACCAATAAAATTACTAATTTAAAAGGTTATAATATACCTAGTGATTTTTTCCTTCTTTATGGATATCATTGCATTCTTCCATAGAGATATTATTAGAAACACCTTTTCAAAAACTTTTAGTTATATCCTAGGTCAATAATTGTTAGTAAAAGAAATTTCAACTTTTAAGCTACATATATGTGTTTTTGAATTTCTATTACCTTATATTTGATTTATTTTCCTATCTATGGTCCCAATATCTTTCTCTATCCAACTTCATCCCATCATGTTGGAGTTCTCCACATCTTTCTATAGAGGACATCATAATTATCTATCTAAATTTGTGAGTGAAATATATTTTTGTATAATATCATATATAGTGGGGAATGTAGATCCCAATAACCATTGAAATCTAGAGAAAAAGTTCTCAATATATCCTATATAGATCGAATTGTTCTCCTAGATTTACCATATATCTAAGTACGAAACAATATTCTGAATCATATCTCTAAATATAGTGCATTCTATAGACTATTTTTGAAAATCAAGGTAAAAATAGGATCCTAATCATATATAACAGAATGTGATACTCCATAAAATCCTACCACATAATTAATTTATATCCTGGTAAGCTAATCTAGTGAAAAATCCTCTCTGATAGTGATTAAGAGTGTAAATTTTTTTTTGGTTATAGACTAAACTCCAAATAATATTATTAAATTTATATTTTAAGGGAATTAAAATTTCAAAATAAAAGGTTGTTTTTTCCCATTTAAATTATAATATATTTAGTGGTAATAATATCCCCTTAGACTGTGGTTTCTCAGCCTCAACATTTTTTTAGACAATGATATGAGTTACAAACTCTATTATATTTCTCCTCATTCAACACCTACATAAAAGATCATTCAAATGAATATAAATCCTTATAATTCCCATATAAAATTATAATGAAAAACTATGAGCCTCTACTAGTATCTCTTTCTAAAAATTTGGTACAGATAAAATAAATACACAGTTCCAAAACCATATCACCTCATTACAATCGAGGTTACACTCCGGAACATTTATCACTTATTCTACACTGATGGAATCACTCAAATAGTCCCCTCGATTGAAGTGGAATTAGAATAATTCCCCTATAATGGCCTTGAAAAAATGAATATCACCCACCTATATTTTACATCACTTCTTCCTGCTCAAGGATTCATAACATTCTAATTATAGATATTCTTTTATTCCATCATAGCTCCGACAATCAGTACCAATAATCATGTTTTTTCCTACATTCATATCCAAATACACCGTAATATGATTTTCCATACCATCTATTTATTTGAAACTAAATTATGGAGTATATAAATTGATGCAAATGTTGAAGTAATTTAACCAATGAATTGCAAAAATCAGGTTGAAGACATCCATATTAAGCACATTTAAATCCTAAAAACATTTATCCTCAATGAAATTTATAGATCATGTTTCACAATTAAATTCAATAAATTATCTTTTTCCATGAGGTTTTAAAATATTCAACACATGAGGTTTAATTTCTATGTGCAATCCCATATGATCCACAACACGATAATAAAAAAATAGTGAGTTTTTTAGTATCAAATAATTATATTGTGAGAGTCTAATTTAAGAGAATCATATCGTGCACTATCAAAGGACCACATTTATCCTCTGTGAGAATCATCTTGACATTATATGGTTGTTAACTATTCATGAAAATTATATATTGGCTTGTTTTGGATTAAATGACTATTGGGGTATCGGTGCTACCAGAGTTTCACCGTGGGTCACTTGTTGTATTTCTGTAGCGATGAGATAACATGTTGGGTTTTTCATTGTTATGAACAGTTCGAAAATGAAAAATGAAGAGCCCAAAAAATATAACAATGATATAGGAAAAGTAGACAGTAATATACATTCGATTCTAGACTTGATTCTTCTATGGGAACGTAGAGGACTCGCTCCCAGAGAATGGAGTTCGAAGAGAGCCAGAGAATCATGAGTGACTTAGTCATGGTTATGGTTCTTTCAAATAGATCGAATAAAATTTTTACAACACTATCATAAATGTGCTGTTGAAGAACTCTATTATCAGTGATAAAATGATAAATGATAATAAAAGAGATATTTATTAGTAATTTTCTAGAACTGATAATGCTCTAGATTTATCAGCACTAAAAATGTGCTAATAAAAAACATCTTTATCAGCACTACATTTTAACCCTGATAAATATTTTTGTATCAGTGCAAATATTTTAATATTTCTAAATTATTTTCAGTTATAATTATTAAAAAAAATATTATAATTTTACAATTATTTAAATGTATATAATCATTTTTTATTATTTATATAAATACAAATTTAAATAATAAAAATTATATACTTATAATAATTATAAATAAATACAAAGACAAATAAATAGTGAATATTTATTTATAATTATATTTATTAATAAATATTTATTTAAAAATATATTTTTAACATTATTAGTCTATATATAATCTTAAATAAATGCATTTTATAAAATTACTGAAATAGAATAATTTAAAATTATTAATGATTAAAAATATTGAAAAAATTGATAAATTAAAATAATTAATTTTTTTTACAAAATATATGGATATATATATATAATACAAAAATATATTAAATATATATAAATATGTATAGATAAATAAAAAATTGAAAATGTTAAAATAAAAAAATAAAAAAATAAACATAAAATTCCTACCATAACTAGTATTAAAATAAAATAAATAAAATTTTCTAATTGAAATAATAATATAATTTTTTATTAAATAAATTCTGAAATATACAATTATTTTTATTAAATTATATAAATATTAGGTGTATGTTTTTCTATATAATTCATAAATATATTATTGTGTTTATTTGTATATAAAAATGCATTAATTATATATATATATATATATATACTGAAATCAACGTAATGCATGACCTTTGATATATGTTTAATTGAAAAATAAAACGACATTAAGAATGAATAAACCATTAATTTTTATTTAATTGACATTTAATTCATTATGTGTATATTAAAAATATATTATTTATTTTTATTTATAATTAAAATTTATACTATACTTATTAGTTTTTATTAATAACTGTTTCATTAATATATTTGAAAATATTTTTGTAATTTATTCAATTTACTGGTTTAAATTATAATATTCTTCTCATTTTATATATGTATATTTAATATATACAATTTCTTAATATTTATAATCTCTATATGTTTATAGGAAATTTATTCATTTTTATCAATAATTATTTAATTAATAAAATAGTTAATATTTTTCTTAATTTACTCATTCAAATTTTTTATTTATTTATTTCTTACATTTTATTCATTTTACATAGGAATATATTTAATATATATTATTTTTTTATTTTCAAAATAAATATATATGTTTATTCAATTTATTTATAACAATATTTATATATTCGATGAAATTGTTATGTTTTTTGTATTTATTTTTTCACTTATTTCATTATAGTATGGACCTTTATCCACATATTATTTTCCCTGATTATGGTTACCCATTTTTTGGTGCTTTATTTTCAGCACTGATAAATGGTACCTTTTATCAGTGCTCAAAATAAAACACTAATAAAGATTACAGTTTATCAGTGCTAATAAAGAACCTATATAGGGTTCCCATTATCAGATATATTTTAGCAATGAAAAATAACTCCCTTTATATGTTCTTATTTTAGCATTCATAAAAAGAGACTTTATCATCTCATTTTTCTAGCGCCGGTACATGACATCATTGTTCGTGGTGTCTTTTGTAGTAGTTTACTCTTCAAAGACATACCCAATATAAACCTTTCATTATTAAATGGGGTATAGAAACTTATGAAAGTGTGTTCCCATATTCTCAATAAGGGTAAACATGGAAAATATCAATCGATGGTCTTTTGAATGAATAAGATAAGCATATGCCTATGATTTCATGAATATATATATATACAAATTCATATCCAATCTATCATGGATCACAAACATCATCTGTGACATAAATCAACATCAATTAAAAATATGTGAATCATTAGAGTGAGAAATCATCATAAATCTCTCAAGAACTGTATGTTCATATCATATATGTGTGCACTATCATAAGTTCAAAACCTTTTTTTTGTCAAGGATAACATCTGAGACAATAAAATCAAATTTGTTCAGTAATCAACCCATGTTTCCCATTACATAATGGATCATACATCATCACCTATTTCATAGAGTGGATTATGCACATCGTCATATTTCCCATAGTGTGTCAGTTACATCATCTTTTTTTCCAATATTATCTCATGACATATCAAACATTACTAAAATCGCTGGAAGGATAAATAGGTCTCACCCATAACATAATCCATAAATTTGTGTAAAACAAGATCATAATAATTTCATGATATCCCAAAACATGAAAAATAAAAAAACCCTAAACCTTTTATCATAGAATAACCCAATAAAGAGAAAATATATTAACAAAAAATTCACTAATTGATCATATCCTAACCCATGGAAAACGAATAGGTTTCATAATCATTCTTTTCATCATAATTATAAATACAAGACATCAAAATAAAGTATAGTAATTATAAAATTTGATTGTATCTCATTTAAAACATAAGCAACCCTAATGGTTTTGGCCATTTCTGAAAATAAATACTATAAAAGATCATTAAATCATTTTTTAATACAATATTTTTTTCACATGAAATTATATAATCAAAATATATAAAATTTTCAAATATTAGGGAAAAAAATTTCCCTGAAGGGGAACCATGAAAAATTATATTATAATCAATTAATAAATTATTCTTAATGATGGAGGAAATGTTATTCACACTTTAATTTGTTAAAATAATATATTCAATTAACTTTTTCATTAAAATTTCCAATGATCGTTGTTTAGAAAATAGAACGAATATTCCTTTCAAAAAAAATATAAACATAAAACAAGTTTACAATTTTCATTAAAACTAAATTTATACATTTAAAATATTTCATTAAAAATTTTACAAAACCTTCACATGGAAGAAAAAGTATTATTGATCGAAGTGGGAAATAATGAAAATTTTCTTAAAAACAATATTTTTAACTTTTGAATACATATTGTTTAAAAGTAAAGGAAACTATTATTTTTGTAGAAACAATTACGTGAATACAATACCATGTTTTTATAAAGATAAATAATAATATTTTATCAATGTAAGAACAATCATAAACTCTCTCGATATGAAATGAAAAAGTAACATAAATTCGTTACCACTTTGGTATCTCTTGAATCATCATAACTATGATAGAATTAAATTAAATGAAATACTAAATGTTATATGAATAAATAATTTGGTGATATTACTTGTCCAATGTTATTTATATACACATCATACATGTTTTAATGTCCTGGAATAGAATTCCACGAAATAATGCCCCAATTCTGGTTGGTTACATAGCCTCAATCGCATCTTTATAAATTCTTCAGGCTACCGACTAGCATAGAAGGCCAAGGGTTTGTCTATGGGGAGAGTATTCCATCTTGTCATAGCATAACATTGTCGTAGAAATTCTAAAAATCAAATTGTAGAAGAATTATAATATCCAGATAGTATATAAATAGAAGGAATTATTAAATACTTCTTGAAGGTAATCTCATATATAATGATGATGATACGTGTCATGTCTATGAAATGTATACAAAATAGGCATTTAAGGAATGTGTAAAATAAATATACCAAAATACCAATAATTCCAAACTACATTATCTCAAATATAATCACATGCCCCAACTCGATCATGTGCTCCCCTACTCCAGATCATGGTACAAAGTCAAGCATCAAACTATACGAGATTTCACCGGTATCTTCTTACATTTATGTAGATTGTTAGGGTACCCAAAAAACATCATAAATATGGTTTGAGATACAATACTAGTTTCTTGTCACCCAATTATCAATAAAAATTCATGGCTATGGTATATAATTTAAGTAGTGTGAAATATATATCCAAGTTTAGAAGTAAATAATAGATAAGTACCCATTACATATATACTAAAACAAATGATATACTATATATCCCAATAAGGATACCTATAAAACTTGTGTTAGAATCTAGTATCTGATAGTAGGAAAATAAATAGAAGAAAACACCACAACCTCTCTATATACAAATTATATCCTCTTACCCATGGCCTTGGCATATAATATGTAAATCAAATAAAACACACCCACATCATATAACCAGAAGTATCAAAACAATTATGATTGTTCCTTATGATAATGAATATAACATTTACCATGGTTGTTCCTTATAATTGATAATTTTAGGCCCCTCCGTGCTGGATCCAAGGAATAATGGACCGATGAATCCTTAAAAATTCTCAAAGGAAACACTATGGAATGTTGGTTTGGATTGAGTTGGGGTCTATGGAGCATGTCTTCTGACCATGTCCATTATGATCCCATCCAAACTATATACATGTGGTAGAAAGGCCTAAATAATCCTCTGGAATCAATATCCAATGACCATATGGGTCCAAATAACTCTCTTCCATTTCTATGAAACATGGTATATCACACCCATGGTGTCCTATGTAACCATTCATCAATGAAATTTTAAATCCCACTGATTATACCCACTTATAGAACTATTCACATTAAATTCTAATCCATGATTTTACCTACTAACTTCTTCAATATATAAATAAACCATTGAATTATTTAAATCAGTCAACATTATGTTAACACATGTTAAGAGATGAAAACCATATACTAATTAATAAATTCAATTCATTTGAATTATTACTAGGTTTCCTTTAACAAGGA
The DNA here is from genome assembly GCA_963277665.1 of Viscum album. Lineage (NCBI taxonomy): Eukaryota > Viridiplantae > Streptophyta > Magnoliopsida > Santalales > Viscaceae > Viscum > Viscum album. The sequence goes on from OY728136.1 coordinate 1,885,993,814, forward strand.
AAGAACAAACTTGCCCCATGGTTGGTTCAACTAAATCATAGGTATTATAAATTCACATGGAACATCACATGTATGGCCTTGGTAGGGGTAACAATATGAAACATATCTAAAATGAATTAAAAATAAATAACTAACATTTCCATATCATTTAATTTAATTATTCATTTTATTTTTCGGGCTGCTCTATAAAGTCTGGTGTATGGAACAATGGAAACTTGCTTTATAAATTAAGAAAACAATTTGGAAAAAGTATAAAAAACATACAATAGGTCAGTGGTCATTTTCTCATATACTATTAGCTATATATTTAACTCATATTAGGAGAAAAATGTATGATGAATGAAGAACATGGTAATAGGGAGTGTTGACTTTCACCTAAATAGCCTAGCTAATACCAAAAAAACAAATAGTAACACATAATGAATTAGGTACTCACAGGAATGTATCCAATGAGATGAATGGATCTTGATTCGGAGATCAGATAGAGAATCAGTGGAAAATCTAAAATTGGATTCTGATAGATTATATTCATTTTTGATCTTCTATTTAGAGAAAGGAAAATAATAGGTTTATGATATAAAACATTTTAAGTAAATTTTTTTAATTTTCTCCAAAATAAATTCTTGCATGGTTTTTCTAAATGGTTTCCCAAACTGTGCAACAATTATAAACCCAAAACAATATTGATGGGATCCTCATACATTTGGACTAAACATGTCTCTTCTCACTGCCCAAAACTAAAAAATCCATCACATGTGTGTGTGACTCCATCTTCATAGTTTGACAAAACATGGGGATCCCCTTTTCTCTTATTCGGCCTCACATTATTAATAAGACCATGTAGGCTTTCCCTCATAGTTTCTACTAACCTTAAAACATTCCTTGATTTCCCAAAAAATATAATTTGGGCTTTGAACAAGCCCCATACTCCCCTCATACCCCTATAACCTGAAATGGAATTCACATTTGTCCATAATTACTAATTTAAACAGATAACATAAATATTCATACATTATATGATATTCCTAGTTCTTATATTCTTCCCCCTTAAATAAATTCATCCCCAAATCTCCCTCTCAAGGGTGATCAAGATTCATCTAAGAATAACATCATCCACTGAGCAATGTGTCAGTCTCCCTCTCTAATGTCTCATCTAGTAAACTGTCATGCATCCATTGCACCTAAACTGTAGTAACTGAGCAGCCTCAAATAAATTTCATGCTTCTATGAATGATATGGATAATATTATCCTAAAAGGATGTATCAGCTTATAGACCTACCTCTTTGGGCCGCAGAATGTGATTTGGGTATTAATGATATCATAGTTGTGGATATACATAGAGGACGTTGTGCATTGAAATGTTCATCTACGTTAAGTGTGGTCATTAGGTGACCTTCCCAACACTATATATAATCTCAAATGGCCAAACATATTGGGGTGAAATCTTATCATATCTCATAATTCTTCTATGTCCTAGCCTTAGTGAGATAATTAAAAAGACTATATCCCAAAACTAGAACACTATTGTCATCTATGGTGGTTTGTGTATGATTAACTTCAGAATGTGCCAATTCATCCACCTTATCTTCAAATAAACCTTCTCAAAATTCTCCCACATAAGAAGAATCCCAAGTAATGGTAGCTAACCAGCCTCTAACCATCACATGGGTGATCATGATGGAATTTCATCAAAATCCTTATGAGATTCCATATATATCGTCGCGTTAAAGCTAAAATTGTAGTAGAACTCAAAATGGGGAATATGCCTCTTCGACGATCCCCCAAAAATTTAGGATACATGCTTTTAACATGTAATCATGCACATGCATCATGAACTCTTATTGGACATCTGTCTGATAGTGGTGTGATGTGATCCGAAGCACATTTTTACCCTTTTCCCACTATTTACACATCATGAAGACGTACAAAAACTAGTAATCCCAAACTATAATGATAGTTCAAGGAACCCTATGAAGTAATACTATATGATAGATATAAAACCATCCATTATCATCCTCAATAATGGTATCCTTGATCAAATTTACACTCGTGGATTTTAACTATTGTAAATGTAAGGGTAGTTGATGATTTTTTTCATCAAGTAATGTTCAGTGGAACATCTTTCAAAATAATTAGCTACATCATATTTCATACCTGGACACTAGTATTGATGATATAATTAACGATACATCTTGGTGAAAATGGGAGGCACTTCTTAAATTGAAGCATGAAACTCCAACACAATCTCTACATGTTTTTATAGTGGAATGAATGTGCTACCATGGATACACTCGATCTCATCAGAACCCATGGTCCATCCAATAGGTGGATCCTCACCTACTACACTCTTGGATAAGACTAGTCTTTCCGAATCAATTATCATTCTCATAAAGACTTTATACAGTAGGGTAGAGGTTATAGAAATAGTTGAAAAAAAATCTATCAATGACTATCTTTCACCTTAATGTGAATCTCACTGAATAAAGTTATAAGCTTCCACTCACTACATAATTTCTGATTGACCATTATCTAGGTCCTCCTTCTTAGTGCATCATCCAATTTGTGTCCATTCCTAGGGGTATGTGAAACTTAATGTCAAAAAATAGTATGTATTAGACCCACATTTAATACCTTGGATTTAGATCTCGCTATATAAATATGTACTAGAATAATTTTTGTCTATGTACACCACAAGATAATCTCCCAATATGTAATGTATACAATGTTGAAATGGGCGAAGAAGTTCATCTAACTCTATATTGTGTGTCGGGTAGTTCCAATCATGTGGAATCAACTATTGTGACCCGTAATCCAAAAATATATCTCCATACAGCCACTCTTCTCCATGCCTGATACATGATGCATCATAATGCAAAGTGTTGCTTCTGCCCTGCTATTGGGAAATTTGGAAAGATGCTGAATCCAATCTCACATACAACTTAGGAAATATGTCTCATATATATATTTCCATAAAAAAGGCACCATTATTTGTCAATACAACCAATATTACTTCTATGCATTAAAAATATTTTGTGAAGTGTCTATAATATCTTATTATCCCTAAGAAACTGCATATGTCAAAGATATTCTTTGGATTCTTCCAGGAAACTATAACTCTTACCTTGACTAGTTCAACTCTAACTCATATCTATGATATACTCTTACCTAGGAAGTGAATATTATCCATCTAGAAAATGAACTTTGTGATATTATAGTATAACTGATTCCATCTAGTGTATCCAAAATGATCATAAAATATTTGGAATGGTCATGTCGATTGTGAGAATACACCATAGTATCATCCATGAAAACAACAAAAAAATAAATCTAGATAAGGATGGACACCATGTTATATCCGCTCAATGAAATTAATCATCACGTTAAAAAGAAAAAATAATATTACTAGATACTCATAATATCATACCATCTACTGAATGATATACGAGGTATGTCTTTAGGTGGAACATGTTCCAGGTAATATCATGATCTCAAAAAAAATTAAGAAAACTAAAACTCCTCAAAGATGGTCAACGATATCACCTATCCATGGAATGGGATATTAATAAATAATCATAAACTGGTTCAAATTCCATTATTCCACAAATATCCTAAGGGTACCTTAAACTGTTTTTTTCAAAAACTTCTATCAAACCCCACAGAGGAGTACTGAGACATTTTATCATTTTTCCTCCAAATCATCTAGCTACCTATTGATCTCCTGAAAATCCATTTTGACCATCTTATAAAGATGAATGTATAAAATTACACATACTATCACTATCTATATTGAGAAATCGAACTCTCTCTCAAGAGGTAACCTAATTTTTTTTCTGGAAGACATCCCTAAAAAGATCAAACATTGGGGGAAATTCTACCCAAAAATCTCACTGGTCATCTAAATACTAAATAGATATATTTGTATTAATCTCAACCATCCCATGTTGTTGTGGCCTAGTTTGGCTCACATTGACATTCCATTTACCATTGTGATTATAAAAAACACCCTATATTGATTTGAAATTCACCCTCCGATAATATAAATTAACATTATGTCAATAAACTACTAGTGAGGACATCCACTGTGTTATTTAAAATACCTTCCTCTCAAGGAAAACAATATTTTCGATGAAGTGATACCCACCAATATAAAGGGGGAACTTCCTATACAAACGTACATAATTCTTCCTAATCCCCCAAGGTGATCTAAGCATCATAACTCCCTCAGAAAAAATAAAAATAAGAACATTTTTTTGCACCTAATTAACAAGTATGAAACTATTTGAAAAACAATATAAAATATATCATATACAATAGTTGAAGCTACTAAGATCATACCTCTCACCATAGATGGTTTACTTCCATGCTCCTTGGGTGTAGGTTGTGTAGAATAAAACTAATCTCAACCATGAACCTGTGACATGACCTCACTAACGAGAGTGGGTGCACTCTACAGTCTCAATGAAACTAGTTCAAGGATTTATCAACCACAACCACCCCCACCTCGGGTTTATTGATCGGTACAGCTTTGGATCCCTATTGAAAATGGACCTATGAATCCCACAACCTAAACTAGTGTCGGAGGTGACCCCCAATCAATCACTACTGGACGAATGGTCCTACAAAAATATTAAATGTGGCCCATACCACAAAAATTTGGGTATTTGACTGGATTTCTATTACACAAATTCCTTACATGTCCTCCTTTAAAACACTAATGATAGAGAAATGCATTTTAAACATTAGCAGTCTGGCTAGTTCCCATCTCACTAAAAGCCTCAAAACATCACATCCTTCCAATTGAAGTCAATCAACTAGATCAAGAGACCATATAGATCTGATATGATCACCCATATTCCCTAAATTATCATACTACAATTATAGAATTATTAATTCTCCTAGTCATATAGGTCAACCTAATCACGATGATCTGAGATCAAATGGAATGAATTAGAACTTCCATGAAGCTTCTCCCCCTTAATAACTTTTCATCATGGTAAGTAACTGAGAAAAGATATTGATTTCTAATAATATTGGAGAACTCTATAATTGTCATAATACCCTTCTCTATATTCATGAAATCACCATCACTCTCTTCCCTCTGAGTCTCAGGGTAAAAGTTTTCATTGATCATGGTTTGAAAATCATTCTAAACCATATCTCAGAGCCTATAAACCTGGTTCATAATATCCCACTAGTGCTTTCCTAATCCTTGAATCATATAGCAGACAACATAATCCAAAATTGGGTACTATATATAAGAGTTAGTCCAATCACTAGAGAAACTTCCTAATACCCACTCAGTTTTTAGGTCAAGGTCATGCCTCGACATAAAATTTGAATTTTTATTTCATTTTTATATCTATTCCTCAATCAATTATAAATGGTTAAAACTAATGGATCACCACTTCTAATACACATGGTATTATACTCTTTAATAACTGAAATATGGAATGCACCTAATCCACACCATAACATGGTCTATTCTACGTGACTTGTGGTCTATGGCACAACATGTCAAAATTGGCTTCATACAGTTTCTAGTATATCCTACTAAGGAAAACACTCCTCATGTAACATAAATCACTCTTTGTACGTACAATGTTCATCAATTATTTACAAATAATTTCTATAAGAAATCTATTATATCTATAATGACACCTATCACAACATCATGCAGACAACCAATTCACCCTATATGTAATGGCATAATGCATCTCATGTGATTATTTTATAGGAAAAAAATGATTCATGGGATAGAATGTCCTCATCTAACCGGGTATAAACTAAAATAAATCCATCAATATTATGAATGATAATATCATAACTCATGTTCATCACCCAATGATGGAATCAAATGAACAATAATAGTCAAAATCCATAAATAAACAATTTCCATTTGAGATATTTTGGATTCAGCCTGTACGTGGGTTTGATACACCACAGTACAACTCATTACAAATGTATTATTAATTATAATCCATTTCTATTATATCAAAATAAAATATCATACCAAAAAAGAAAAACCAGTTATGATATCACATTATATCATCCCAAAACCGGATTACATCGAACGGTGCCCAGAGACCAGTTGGTCACATGGCCTCAAGTGAATCCTCCCTAATTCTAGAGGATTTGGACTAGTAGTGAGGTCCTTGGATCTATATATGGGGATATTGTTTTTTGTTTTCAATGTTTATCATATATGTAGTGATCGTATAAATCAAATAGTGGATGTATTATAATTGTTGCACAATAGATAAACAAATAGGGATAGATAAATAATGCAAGAATCTAATATCATATATAATGATGATGATATATTTCATGTCTCTATAATGGGTAAAAATTAGTGTACAAGCCATGTGCATAATAAATTTATCAAAATATCAAAAAAATTACCTATATTTGTATATCTGAATATCTTATTTAGTTTGAAATCCTTCATTAGCTCCCCGGATCATAATAAATGCACAAAGTCAAGAATCAAACTATGGAAACTTTCCTCAGTTAATACCTATATCTATATAGTACGTTTAGGATCCCAACAACAGCCTGAATATGTTGTGATATAATATACCAAAAGGTCATCATCCAACTGTCCATAACTAATCCCAGTTTTGAGATATAATCTAATCAGTGTGGAATATATATCACATTTATGCGGTAAATAAAACAAAAGCTCTCATGTAATATATACTACAAAACACGTGATACTACATATCCTAATAATTCTACCTAGAAAACATGGGCCAGGATACTATAATAGGGAAAAATTAATGAAAACAATATAAACATCATAACCTCATTGTATACACATTATATTGTGTCACCCATGACATTTCCATATAATCTATAAATAAAATGAACAATGACTAAATTTTTTAACCAAAATTATTAGAACATACACGGACAAGCCGTATAACCATGGATATCAAATTTACCATTTCTATGTCGTATAATCCATAATGTTAGACCCCTCATTGTCGGGTCTGAGGAATAGTAGACCAATGCATCCTCATCGAGTCCCATGAGTATCTTGATGGAAACTCATGGTAGGATTGAGTTGGTCTCTAAGGTGTATGTCTTCCAACCATGTCCACAGAAATCCTAACTGAACCATGTTCAAGGGGTAGCAATTCCCAAGGAATCCTATAGAATTATAATCCAAGGAAAACCCATGCCCAAGCCATTCTCTACAATATACATGACCGATGGAATAATAGACACTGGGAATCCTTGGTAACCATCCATCAAGTCACATTTAAATTCATTAGAATAACAACTCATTCCACAATTCACATTCATGTCCATTCCATGAGATCACCCACTTAATTTGAAAAATTATTAATAATCCATTGAATCTATTCAATCAATCAACTTCTTTTTAATACCTATAAAGTGTGGTAAACAAACTCAAAATCAATCAATACAATTAAATTAAATAATTAATTGTATTCCTCTTACAAGGGAAGAACCAAATCACACCATGGTTAGTTTAACCATTCATAGGTGTAGGAAATTCACATGGAACACCCAATGGGTTTCCTGGGTTATAGAAACAACATCCAACACATGTTAATTAACTAAAGGTAATCTCTGACATGTTCCATTTTATTTAATTAAATTACTCAATTCATTTCCCTGGATTCCCTGGAAAGTCCAATAGGAAGCACAACAAAAAATAGAACTATAAAGAACCAAATTATTTTTCAAAACTATAAAACACAAAAAATATGTCTATGGTAGATTTATCATGCATATCAGACCTTTAATTAACATAGATAATGAAAAAAAGGACAAATGGATGAATAACATTGAAATATTTTACATTAGATTGTAAATAAATAGTGTAGTCGATACCAAGATAAATGAATAACTACACAAAAATAAATTCAGTTCTCAAAGTCATGGGTCCAATGAGATGAACATCTCCTGATTCTAATATTGGATGGAGATTAAGTGGGAATCCTAGATTTAGCTTCCAAAGGAGCTTTGTAATGATTGATCTTCTTTCAAGAGGAATAAAAATTACAGGTTTATGCTTTAAACCATTTTTATGTAGAATCAGTAATTTTACAAAATTAATGGGATGCATGTTTGAATGCACTTTTTAACAACCCATGCACCATACTTGTGACCACATCAATATGAAAATTCACCTCACACTATTTTCATGCAGGGTTTGACAACCAATGTCCAAACCATGTATCACCTCACTATCAAAAACTACAGTGGAACTCTGATGTGCGTGAACCTCAATCCCCACTATCCAAAAAAATATGGGGCCACCACTTTTGTATAGCCTAGGAATTTCATGGCCAGTCAGACTCTGTAGCCTATCCAACACAATTTCTACTAACCATGCAACCAATCTAAATTTTCCAAAACATTATCCTATTGGATCTGAAAAATACCTGAACACCCTAAACACCAACATAACCTCAAATGGAATTAACATTAATATGTAATTAAGAATTTAAAATAAAAATATATATATTTATACCTCATACAAAAATACCAAGATATTACAGTTATAGATAGGTTCATATTTTAATATATGTCCAAAATATTAAAATTTGAGTTGAAATTTCCTGACCACTTTGATAAAATTTTAAACATAATCCTTAAAAAAGTGTAAAATAAAAAATAAACAATATATATCATTAAAATAATTATATTTATGATATAAAATTCCCATATTCTTTTATATAAATAACATAAAATAAACTAGTGTTGAATATAGAATATGTCTCCAAGAAATAAAATATATAATAAAATCATTTACCGTAAGTCTCAACATCCATCGTACACATTCAAATGAAATTTATAATATATATAAATTTATAATAATGTAACTAAATAACCATACTAATACGTATCAATCCATATATGACATACTTAAAAAACTAATCATTTGTTAACAATTCCATGTTAAAATCACATTTCGTGTAAAAACTACTTGATTTTTTATGATTGCCTTTGTTAGGTATTTTTGTTGTTTCTAATTAACCATGGTTATATAATTATAAAAATTAATATTATGATATAATTATAATATATATTCATTATATATGTATTTATTTTAATCCATACTTGTTATATGTATATATGTAATCCAAGAGTTTATGAAGACATTAGGTCGCACATTTGCCTGAACGATGTTTCCATGTTCAAGATGGATGGAATTAAAGGGATATAATTTTTCATAGATTCATTAATTTTTCATATATATCAAATATATTAATTAATTATACCATTATTACCTTCCATTTGAATCATATCTAAAAAACAAATCAATTCACTTCCTCAAGCCATATTCTATTGTACACACAATTGTAGCTATCATATTGGCATAGAATGGAACCAAAGAAGGTGTATATGATATTATAATTAAAAAAAGTATAACTATTTAATAAATAATATATATATATATATATATATTCCAGCATTATATCCATCCTTCATAAGTGGTGATGGAAAATGAATTATATTGTATCAGGGGGTGGTAATCTACTATACACACAATCGATAGTATTGCTTCCCATTTGATTGGAGAGTAGGTGAAAATAAGTTATTAAAAAACATAGTAACATATACATATATTTAAGATAATGGAGTTATTATATAAAAATAAATTTCTAATATTTTTAGAAGGTGTAATAAGAAATAAAATAGAAATTCTCTATTGATAATGATACGCCCACCTTGGATAACCTCAATCAGTTTGTACCAAAAGCCTTCCTTGATTGGAATCCTGATCAAACTAAGGCCTATAAGATTTTAGGATGGATTTAAGGAAATTATTTTACTAGGAATTGTATTAACCCAATACATTACCATATTTTCCTTTTATAATATTTTTTTGATATCTTGCGATACATGAAATTTTGATTAGTTTGCAATGCACACACCCCCATGTTTAAACAAAACACTATTTAGACATTTGTTCATATTTAATTATATAATAATGATCATAGAAAAATAATATACAAAATATTTTTTAATATATACAATCATTAATTTTGACATTCATTCAATATATTTTATAGGCATAAGATTAGGACAAACCCAGTTTTATGCATAAAAAATTGTTTTTATAAAGGAAGTTTTGTAGTATTTTAATAGAGAACCAATTATAAATATAACTTTTGGAGCCTTTATAAATTTTAAATTTAAAAATATATCAAATTTTGTTAATATGAAAATAAAAATTATAATGTGGTGATTTTTTGGTATTTTTCTATAATTTTTCATTTTTAATAAATAGTTAAAAATACTGATTTTTAATTGAAAAATGCTTTTTCATCTAATTTATTTATATATTTAATTTATATTTTAAATTTATTTTAAAGTAAAATTAGATTAATTATATATATAATAATCTAATTTTGTTAATATTAATCATTTAATAATTCAATCTTGAAAAAAAAATTATTCATTTAAGTATTTTCACTTTAGAACCATACTTTGCCATCTTGTCTCTGGGATTCAGTTTAAATTAATTTAATCCAATTGTGCAATTTAAATTTATAAAAATTGATTCCTTATTTTTAATAATCATAATTTATAATTTTTAATAAGTTCAACCTAATATTTTAGCTTTAATATTAGTGAATGATATTTAAATTAATTACATCAATTAAGGAAAAACCAAGATAAATTAGTGGTTAAGCAATAAATTTAATTTATAAAAGTTTCAATAACCATGTCTGAAAACAATTTTAATTCCATTAATCTAAAATTATTCATTTATATAATTTATTGTTTTATTAAATATTATTGTTATGTAAAAATGCGGGGATCACAAAAATCGTTTCATAAAATCCAATGGTGTCCTTTTCCTCAAGTATAAAAAGGCACTCACCTGCACCCTCATTTATTAACACATATAATTACCTTTTTAAAATATAAAATATACCCAAATAATCTCCCAAATAACCTTATCTCACTATGGAGGCCTCACATTGTTCATAAATCCAACCAAGAATCCCTTTCCTCAAAACCAAAAGGAGTTACCTAAAGAATGGGTAGCATTCATTATTAATGATTTTTACATTATTTCCCTATACACTCCCTTCATTTCACTTTAAATCTTGATTATATAGCTAAATCAAAATATAATATATACTAATATTTTTTATGTTATTTTATCAACCTACACCTACACACACATCCATCAAATTAGTAACAAACATACCATTCTTCTTAATGATGAATTGTCGCCGCGTGAAATAGGGTCATTATGTTTTCCATTACCACCTATCATGGGTGGTAATTATGATTAAAACCCTATTTATATATGATATATATGATATTTATTTATTATTAATAGTTCTAAAACAGTTACATAACACATAACATAATACTTTCCATTTTCTATAAAATATGATAACATCGTTTTGTGGACATGTTGACTACCACCTTCGGAAAGCTATTAGATAAGTTAACACATTAAATGGAATGTATTAATTATGGTATTAACTAAATAAAAATTAAATAACAGACATATATACGATATTAATGAAATAATTAACATTATGAAAATATAATATATCATTTTCTTTATTACCTTTTAACACAATAAACATAGCGATAACGTCATTTGTGGACATGTGGACTGCCGCCTCCTCTAATCAATGAGACTGATTTTATACCAAATGAAATATATATATATATATATATAAGTATATATTATTAAATAATATGGTATATATTAAATAATGATAAATATGTAAGTATAAATGTAACTCCCCTTCTTTTTTAATTTTCATTGAAAAATTGGAATGTCACGCATGTGTGTGTATGACCTATTATCTCCATGATTGAAAAGATGGTTAATTTCTCAAAAACATAACTAAATAATAGTTATAAATTATTCATATATGTATAAATAAAATAATTATTTCTTTATTATGCTTTTTGAGATGATTATGTAGTAATCCCTTCCACCATAGTGGGCTTACGAAAGTAATTTTTGACACATGAACCAAATTTGGTCAAAATAATAGACATAAATTTAATTTGTTTGTAGTTATACACAAAATTGTAATAAATGAAATACAATTAATAATAAACTATAAAAAGACTCTAAAAAAGTAAATGATGAAAATAAGATTATTATTTAGTTAAATAATTGCACATGTGACAAGTCAGAATCAAGGTAAGGGATTTCACCTTAATTTAAATTTTATTGATAATAATTTTTTATTATACAAAAATTCACATTAATGTGATGTGCATATAGAAAATTTTTTCATTTAATATCATGATTCACTCATAACTCATTGAATATTATTTTTGACTTTAAAATGTCTCATCCAATGGGTTTTAACTAGAAAATTACCCTGTGGTAAATGTAATCCTATTAATATCAATTTCTTGTGAGTTTGTTAACTTTATATTTAAAAAATCACTTACTAATGATCATTATTATTGAAAAATACAATTATATGAAATATAAAAATTCATATGAATTAGATATTATTATTACCTAAACCATTTAAATTTTTAACATATGGTGTTCACATTGATAGTTATATGGGGAATTATTAATAAATATGTATCTTTTATTCAATATAGATATTTTTGTTGGTATGGTGTTCAGTAATTAAATAATTTATTTCATATATTAGTAATTATTTTAAAATTCAATATAAAGGTTTCAGACCAGTTAATGAAATTCCCATGATCATTTGGTAGTCTCATGAGATGAATCAGATGGCCAAATCAGAGAAGTTTAAATTGTTTTGAGAATAAATCATGATTGTAAAGGTATCATGTTCTTGGGAAACGATATTTCTAATAAGTAGTGGATTTATTTAGAATTCAATTATTAATATTATTTATGAGATATTTTTTGTTACATTGTCTATAGATCCATTTAATTCGCATGTTTATTTATTATATTGAATGTGTTTGTGTTATCTATTGTGCTATATTGATTATGCATTATCAAGATATTTATATAGAATGTGTGCTCTGTTAATTTACCTTACCATGATGAATATTCTCATTTATTTGTTATTAATTATATTGTACATACCATTAATAGTCATTTGAGCTCACCCAAATTTTTTCACTTCCCTAGGATATGTAGAATAAATTTTTTTAATTAGATTTCATGGATGTTTTCCTATCACTTTATTATGTATCGTATTTTATTTTTTTTTCCCAATGTAATATGGGTATCATGTATATAATATAATTTTAAAAAACTACTATATTTTTTGATCCTTAAGGATTTAATTCCATTTAATCATTCCTATGTAATAATTTAATACATTGAACATATATTTCTAGGGTTATGGTGTTAAAGTTTGTTTTATTGGAAGTTTTGTATCAACCGTGGGAACGTAATTTTGAAATCATAGATTAGGGAACATAACCCTATAATTTACCAATATGATATTTACAGAATAAAAAAATAATTTTGGTAAGGTATATATTATGTTTTTCTTTCTAGAAATACAACCCTATTTCAATACTAAAAGGGAACATGGTTATGGTACAGATATACCAAGGCCTAACTGTATGGACATGGGTTTTCACTCTAGTATAGATAGAATAAATTTCTGTATAAATATATACTTTTTAAATAATAACGATGACAAATGTGTTATTAAAGGTCATGTGGGTGTCTGGGGTTTCATAAAATCTCATAACACATCCTATTGGAAAAAATAGGCTTCACACATGGTTTAGAATGAATTGTGCAGAAATTTTGTGTGGTTTGGAAAACCGTGTGGATTGTGTTTTTTCAGACTGAGCCACCTCCCACAGTTGGTTCACGAACATGCTATTTAACTGTTCAATTTCCAACATTATGCCATGTAATCATGTACATTTTTCACATGGTTTGTCAAACAATGTGGGCAAACCTATCACAGGCTAATTCCCTATGTAAATTTACAATTTTCCCCATAATGTCCTATTAATCCCCCTCCATTCCAAATCTGAAATTATATGGGAATTACCTCTTTAGCTCCAAAATTAGAGCTTTGTTATGATATAAAATCGGGATCAAGATATATCCTTTATTGAGTGATAGATATAGACTATATTCTTTAGGTGGAATGCACAACAATATATACTCGATTTGTTTGATCCAATCATCATCTCTTTTTCTCTTGACCTATTTATAAATATTTGTTTGGTTTTCACCTTTTCTTAGATATAATCTTATTTGATGAAAATCATGGTCTGATACTGGAGGAGGAGAGCCGTAAGAGCCTATGGTGGCTGTTCTATAATTTATCCCTAATGTAAATTAATTTGGGATTTGTTGTGTGCACCCCACCGATTTCATCAAAATATTTTTATAGAATTTATGTTCCATTGTTATACTCATTAGAACTATATGGTTATGATATTTGCAAATATTTGATTATTTTTTAGTGGTTACACCATCAACTACATATCTTCCATGTCAAAGTTTATGCCATAATTGTTGTTAATGTGTTTTGACACATTTGTGCCACCGTTCGGGTGTGCCTTGGCTTGACCATTTTAAGGGTCTTATTTTCTATATCAAATGGATTGATTTATAATGAGAATTTCATAATTTAATGTAATATGTATGTGTATCACTTGACCATCCCAAGGTAAGTGCTTTAATTATTAATTAAATATGAAACGTAAATTGATAGGTATACTATGTATATAACTTGGTCTTAAATGTAATGAATAGTATGTTGACTAACTGTAACAATCCATACCATATTAATGGAATGTATTAGAATGAAACTTGAATATGGAATGTTCTTTAAATGGATTAAATTAATTTTTTCATGCCACTATACCATGTCACACTTATGCAGGGAAAGGCCTGAACCAAATGACTTGATAAATAGTTTTCATGTCACATGAGTATATCACACTAATTAAAGGAAAGGCTTGAACATAGTGAAATATTACACAAATTAATAATTAAATACGAAAGGACTTACTTGAACTCTCTTTTGATTATGATCATATAATTCCATGAGCAATTGGGAAACCCCTTCTGATTCAAGGATACAGCTTACATAGGTTGAAACCCACCAAGATCCCGATCCATGAATTTTATTGGATGCCCGGTATAACATTGTAGGATCCCTTCATATTATCACAGAATGAATTGGATACGCTCCTTGTATCTATAATTTCCATGTTGGTGCCATTTTTATATCCCATAGGTCCTTATCTCTTCATAGCCATGTTTTTCCTAGTATAATCACCTTTGATTTGGTTGGAAACTAGTTGTGGAATACCACATAACATGCTCCTTGGATTACACTCTTACCCATGAAAGAGTACATTAATTATTGATTTGGAGACCCTTTGGGTCTAAGTTACCTTGGTTATTAAATTGGGACATCACTATTATAGATCATTACAGGTTTCCTTGTTACATCTTATAACATTAGTTAGTATTAACATGTGACTTATTTACAAACTAGTTATAATCAAATAATGAATTATTGATTTGTTCAAACACCATATGAGGGATGAAACAATTACATCAGTATTCTGTTACATTGTACTGAATTACTTCATATATGCATGATTTCATACAATTACATTTCCATTGCTTGGTGTGGATGTTCTAGACACTGTTGGTTGTGGTCCATCGAGCTTTATATCATACACACTTCGGGAACTGTTTGGTACCAGAGAAAGATAACATTATTGTAGTATTCACAAAGGGAAGCATATGACTTGAAACACTTGGTAGATTTCTATTTTTTATGGAGCTTAAAAGAAGATGATAAATTAAAAGCTTGTGATACATGGGAAAATCTTTGATTTTATTTATATTTTTTGGAACATGTCATGAATATTGTATGAATCCATGTTTTCTATCATTATTATTCATGAAATATCATCATTTGTTATCAACTATAGTTCTAGTTGTTTCAGTTCTTATTAAATTTTTCTCTTTTTTGTATTTTTCCTTTTATTTATATTCATTATTTATTCAATTTAACAATGTTTACAACCATACACTATGATACACTATCCCAATGAGGTAATAGTATCCCCATTGACACACCATAGTCTTTCACTACTAGTCAGCAGCCTCTGGCATTTGGGGAGATGTGCTTATGGCTATGTGGTCCATCGGGATTGGGACCTATCAACCAGCATCCAGGTCTTGGACGTCATAAAGTGGTATCAGAGGTAGGTTTTTTTATTGATTTAATATTTGGAGAAAATAAATTAGAGATCAGAAATGCTTTGGAGTTGTTCATAATCCATGCATGGGAATCATAAACACATGATTGGGGTAAAACCCATGTTTCCAAAATTTCAACTATTATTCTATTTCCACCTTTTACAGTTGACATTATTTCACTGTTGGTTGATACACATCTTGTGTAGTGTTTTTGATTAGTACTCTTTTTGGGGATTTTCTTTTATCCTTTGCCTAATGATATGAGGGAAAGTATCATTTTTACATGCATCATAAAAGGCACCTAGAATTAACATGTCATGCATATTACCATGCCATATAGGTGCATTTCACTTATTTAAAATGTTTAATATTCTTATTATTATTGAGTGATATGGTGATAGTTTCTTGTACATGTATTAATCTTGGTGGCGACAGAGTGATTGCCTATATCAATTCACATGATGTGTGGTCCCTCAAGGGTTGGGATGAGTAATTTACCGAGTTGGGATATTATGCTATAAATAAATGGTTGTCGTTTCATTAGATAGGTGTATGGGAAATGACTAATCAAAAATAGATATCTATTATAAATTGAATCATGAAAACTAAAATGAATCGTTTTCATATACTTATACTGCCTTTTCAGGTTTATGAAAAGTAAAGGAGAGAACGAGGTAATTAAATGTGAAATAAAATGAAACTTATACTTGAAAACATACAGATATTGGATCGTTGATGTGGATAGTTGGGGTAGTATTTCTTGGAAAGTGAATTTCATATGATAATATTATTTTGTTGATGCTATATTATGATTATTTTCTTGTTATGAGGTGTGTTCATCGCATTTTTACTCCAATGACTCCAGGAAAACCATGTGTTGTTCTCCAAGAAGGTGGTGACAGTCGTGCTCCAGATGTGGTGGATCCTAAGCCCCTAGTCATACCTGCAGGAGTTCTAGATGAGGCACCACCTACTATACCTAATTTGGGCAGAGATGACCAAGGATATGATAGTTTCATTCATATGATGTAGTCCATGCATGGTTCTCCATGGCTTGCACCTACGATTGATGATCTATATCGTGAGCTTCATCAGAAACATCCTCCTAACTTTTCCTGGGATAATGGTCATCAGGATACTAAGTATTTTCTATAGGCCATATTATCTATATTTGAGCATCTGGAAATGACTCTAGAGTGGAGAGTTAATATTTCTACTAACATGTTTTGATATTTGGTAAAGCGTTGGTGGGATGTGATTAACCAGGCTGGTTGTCATCAGGGTTTGTTTTGGGTTGATTTTCAGATTTTCTTCTGTGAATAGTTCTTTTCTCATACGATGAGAGTTGATAATTCTAGAGATTTCATGCATCTCGAGAAGGTTTCAATTTCAATCATGGATTATTCAATACATTTCACAGAGTTGTTGTGATTTTCATTTCTTATATCTTGTGATGAGATTTCACATCCTAGACACTTTGAGGATGGGATCTAGTATGCCATCTGTATGTGTGTAAATGTATTTTAGATATAATTTTTTTTTCAGATATTTTCAATATGGTTGTTATCACTGAGCATAAACTGAGGGATGACAATAGTTCTAGGTTAATAAGACTATTGTTGCATCAGTCGTGTAGTTCTTACAGTGGAAAGAAATGTTCACATGATGTTTCTCGTCATGGTAGTGAAAACCAATGTACTCATTTTGATAGATCTATATACATTCATCAGTATGTAATATGGGGGGTACAAGAAGCCTCATTTTCATTGATACAAAATGGAGTGTCAGGATTCTAGAAGGATGGGGCATCTTCATAATTTCTACAGGACCATTCCATGATCTATGAGTGGGAATGGATCTGCACTAGCTCTACCTTCAGGAGTAGGTTCTTCTTCACCATGTAATGTAGGGAGTTGTAATAGCACTAGTTTTTTAGATGAGGAGAAGAACATGGCCCTGGTATCTATACCCTTGATCACCAACAATGATAGCATAATAGTGTTGATCATGGTAGTCCATCTGTTGCACAGGGCCAAGGATCATGTGAGTAGCTTGAACTTCAGTAAATACTAGATGATTAGGATGCATGACCTTTTATAGTGTGAGGTACTGCTATATTATCCTTTACTATAATATCTTTTTTATTTGATATGTTTTCTTCAAACTCCTTTATCTGTGTATCTATTATGGAATGTCTTGAACTAGAGATAATATTTTATTATGGTTTAATGACCCTAGATATGTTGTTAGGGGTACGAACATAGGGAATACACTATAGTAGGTATTTTCCCCTAGAGGTCAGTAGTTACCCTTTCATATTTAACCTCATTGTTCTCAATATAAAAGTCATCAATTTCATCTCATAATAGATTGTATGGTTCACTATCATTATTTTGTAGAATGATATCACCATTGGGTACCATTTACATCAATAAAAGTAAATAATTATCTACATATTGGGAGATTGGGACATCTTGGATGGTACAGTTTTACAATATAATCATGGTATAGGTGGAGTGACAAATGATATCTCCAATCACTTCTTAGACGATCAAGGTTTATGAAATGATAATTTCCCAATAGTCGTTTAGCGTTTTTGAGTTTTCTTCCCTGATGATTTCTCTAGATTTCCTCCTGATAGATTGGATGATTTTCCAGTTGAGAATATTCTAGTAGAAGATATAGTGTCCATTCTTCCGTAAATTATGACTCCAACAGATAATCAAGTGTCCAATAGGTAGTCAATAGATTTAATGGCCACGGTTTTTATACGGACGAGTTCATGCTCTGGGGGTTCGCCTGTGATTTTTTCCAAGAAGGTGGATAGATCCTTCCGTCAATGAATGGATTATAGAATGTTGAACCAACTTACAATCAAGAACTAGTATCTATTTCCTTAAATAGATGATCTCATTGACCATATACAAGGAGGAATGGACTTCTCTAAGATCTACATGAGATCGGGTTATCATCATGTATGAGTAAGTCTATCAGACATACCTCAAACATCTTTTTGTAGCATGTATGGTCTGTATGAGTACCTAGATATGTGGTTATATCTTACCAATGTGCCCTCTTTTTTTAGGGATCTTGTGAAAAGGGGTTTCCACTTCACATTGGACTCTTTTTTCATTGACTTCGTGGATGAAATCTTCGTGTATTATCACACTCATAGAGACCATGCCAAATATCATGATATTGTTTTGAGTACACTGATAGAGCATTGTATTTACATCAATCAACTTATGTACCACTTATGGATCAAAAATTTCCAATTCATGGGTGATATAATATCATAATCTAGACTATCATTTGACCCATAAAAATTTATTATTTTAGTTTCCTGGGAGCATCCCAACAACATGAATGATATACAGAGTTTCTTCTGGTTGGATGAATATTATAGGGGTTTCATACGAGACTTCTCATATCATTCTTCACCACTCACTTGTCTCACAAAGAAGGGTGACATGTTCATATGGTGAGAAGCATTTTAGAAAGAATTTCCGGGGAAGAAAGGGATATTCTTATCAGCAGATGTTCTAATTCATCTATATCCAGGGGTAGGCTATACCATAATCTATGATGAATCAGGAATTAGATTAGGATTAGTATTGATATAAGAATACATATTCGTTTTGTATGCATCTTGGAAGTTGATTACCCATTAGAGAAACTATGTAACACATGAACATTATCTAGAAGCACTTGTCTAGGCCTTATATTGGTGGATACACTATCTTTTGGATTAGTTATTTTGGTTTACATAGTGCACAAGATCCTTAAATATATATTTTCTTATAATAACTTGAAACTCTGATAGAGGATATGGGTCTAATATCTAGAATCCATTAATTTTGAGAATTCCTATATTCCTAGGAAGGGTAATGTAGTTTCTGAGGTGTTGATCTAGAAAACACAAACACATGTCATACAGAAATCCACTATTAAATGTATGTTAATGGCCCTCTTTTCTGAGCTGCATCTAGAGTTCCATGACAGTCACAAGAAATGTTACCTATCAACCTTAACATTTTCCTATTCCCTCATTGATATGTTTTAGACTATGCAATTTTGAGATCGTTATGTCTTGGTACTCCATGAGAGTATATTTGGAGATAACCCGCATCTGGATAGGACAATGGACAGAGATGAAATCCTATGCCTACGTGGATGTATCTGGGTTCTTACAGACATCAGAGATGAGTTAATTAAAGTTTTAAAATCTTTTTAGTGGGTATTTAATCAATATATATCCAATATGTATCGTAAAATGTGATTAAACTATAGCTTGGATAAAATAAAATGTCAAATTAAAAGGCTTTATCAGTAGATGTTCCACCTATCAAGTGATACAGGCGGAGCACCAGAGGCCTGCGGGCGTGCTATAGCTACTTCCATCCTCAGAATAGAAATGGAAAGATGTTGCTATGTATTTTTTATTCATCTTACCAAGGCCATCGAGAGGTAGTGACACTATATGGGTATTCGTTGTCTAAATAACATAATCTTCCCACCACATTCGCATTCATGAGAATTTATCAGTTGATGAGATTGAAAAGATATATGTCTGTGAGATCATACGACTATACAGGGTTCACGTACTATCATTTTAGATAGGGATGTGCATTTCAATTCACAATTCTAGAAGTGTTTGTAGAAATCTATGGGAACTCAGGTGCTTCTGAGCACTAATTTTCCCCATAAATCGATGGACAATCAGAAATGACGATACATGTTCTAGAGGATATGCTCCAAGCATGTGTTCTTGATTTTAGTGGTTCTTGAGATAATCATATCCCTATTGTTGATTTTTCATATAATAATAGATTCTAGATGATGATTTAGATGGATCCTTTTGAATCCTTGTATGGTAGTCTATGTCATTCACCAATATGCTGGGTGGAGGTTGGTGAGGTTTCCCAACTTGGCCTGCATCTCATTCAAGAGACTTCAGAGTGGGTTTAAATTATCAGGAAGAGTATGAATGCTACTCAGACTAGAAATAAATCTTATGTCGATCCTTGTTTATGACCTCTATAGTTTGAGTTTGGGGATTGTCTATTTCTTGGGGTATTTCCCGGGATAGGAAATAGACGGTTAGAGAAGCAATTGAAGCTATCACCTCATTACATTGAGCCGTTTGAAATTATATAGGGAGTGAGGCTAGTAGCCGTTTGGTTTTTATTACCTTAGAGGTACCATGCCATGCATGATATCATTAATGTCCAACATCTTCGCCAAATTTATTTCGACATCTCACATGCATCTGATCCCAATGATATTTAGTTTTATTCTGATCCTACATTTGAGTAGTATCTAGAAAGCATCATTGACAAAAGAACGAAATCCCTCTAAGGTCGGTATGTCCATCTAGTACGGGTGATATGATATCACAACTAGGATTCAGATGAGACATGGGAAAGGGAAGCTGAAATATGGGAATAGTGGTTGTAATTGTTGTCATACAGTGTTTCTCCACCCTTGGAAGGTGAACTCATGGATGATTTCTTTTAAGGGGGGGAGATTGTAAGAACCCACTTTTTGAATCAGTTGTGGACCCTTTAAATTTTGGTCTAAATCATCACTTGGGACCAAATATGGATTCCAAAGGGAATAAGAAATGTTTTGAGGATGTGTGTGGATTTTTTGGAGCTCAGAAGACATCATTTTAGGAAAATAAGCTTGGCGCATTGTTTAGGGTAAACAATTAAAGAATTCCACACAGTTTGGAAAAATATGAGGATTGTGTTTTTTCAAAAAATAGCCACATCACACAATTAGGGCACGACCATGTGTACTTACTATCAAAGTGAAAGTTCATCCCATGTAACTATGTAGTGCCCATGGTTTGTCGAACCATGTAGAAAACTTTACACAGGATAATTTTTTTGTTAAATTTACAATTTTACCATTAATGATCTATTAAGCCCCATCATTCTAACATAATCCGAGATTATTTGGGATTTGCCTTCATAGCTCACAAATTGGAGATTTTTTATGATCTAAACATTGGATCAAGAAATCTTCTTCATCCAAAAACCATTCGAGCTTCCCTTAATCACGTTGGATGTACAACGACTAGTACTCGAGTCCGTTTGATTTATTATTCCTCTCTTTTTCTTTTGACCTATTTATCATGGTTTGAGCATTTTCACCATTTCTTAGATTTACATTGATATGAGGAAAATCAAGGGCTAATATAGAAGGATAATAGTCATACAAGCCTAAGGTGGGGGGGTTTATAACTTGTACCTAAATTTCATTGATTTTGGATTTGCCGTGTGGGGCCCGCCGATTTCATCGGGTTTTGTATGTAGAATTTATATGACATGATTATACTCATTAGATCCATATGGTTATGAAATATATAAATATGTGATTATTGGTTAGTGGTTACACCCACAACTATATACCTTCCATGCCGAATTTTATGCCATAATTGTTTTTTAAGTGTAGTGACACATTTGTGGTACTGTTTGTGTGTTTCGTGGTTTGACCAATTTTTTTTTAAGATTTTATATATTAAACGGAATGAGTTATTTTGTGAATTATATAATGGAAATTACCATGTATGTTTACTAGTTGACCATCCTAAGGTATGTTCTTAAATTGTTAATTAAATTTGAAAAGTGTATTGGAATGTATACTATGTAATTAAATTGTCCTTAGATGTAAATAAAATGTAGGTTTCATATATATAGCACATATAACCACATTAATGGAAGGTATATGATGTAACCTTGAACATGTAATGTACATTAAATTTATTAAATTAATTGTTGAATGCTACTTCAACTTAACACACTAGTGAAAGGAAGGGCATGAAACAAATGACCTGATAAATAGGATGCATAATACATGAACGTATCACACAAATGAAAGGAAAGGCCCTAATCAAGTGAAATATTATGTGTCGTCATACTTAAATAGGAATGTCCTGACTCAAAATCTGCTTGGATTCTGATTGGAGAATGCCATGATCACTAGGAAACCCAATTCTTATTTAAGGATACATCTTGCTTTGGATGAAACACTCCAAGATACTGATCCTTATCTATTCATAGATAACTAGAATGACACTATATGATCCCTTTATGTAATCACATGATGCCTTGGATAAACTCTATATATAAATAATTTACATGTAGGGGATATGGTTACATTCTATAGGCCCTTGTCTCTTCTTTTCCCCATTTGATGTTGGACAATCATCATGGATTCAGTAGGAACATTAGTATAGAATGCCTTAGAACATGATAATTGGATTACACTCTTATTGAATCTAGAATATAGTTATTACTTATTTGTCAACCCATTATCTCTATATCCCCTTGGTTATTAACTAGGGACATAACTGGTAAAGGCTATTATAGGTGACCTTTTTCATCTTGGAACCATCATTGTTATAAACATGTGACTTATTTACAAAATTCTAATAATAAAATAATGAATTATTGGCTTGTTTCGACACTAGCTGAGTGATGATTAATGTACTTAGTAATTTTGTTACATTGGACCGCATTACCTTATAAATTCATACTTTCATGTTGTTATATTTCCATTATACTGGCATGATTTTATAGACATCTTTGGTGGTGGCCTAGTGTGATTTATCTCACATCCTCTTTGGTTGTTGTTTGGTACATGGAGATTATTACATGGTTACAGGTGTTGACGAAGGAAATCATATAGATTCAAATAATCAACTTCATGTTTTTTAGTATAATGCTTGATAGAAGATTACTATGTCAAAGCTCTAGATTATTGGGATAGTTTTTAATTACCATTATAAAATGTGGAACATGTCATGCACGTTGTTTGTATCCATGTAGTCTATATTTCTTGTACAAGACATATCATCATCTATTGTTAAATCTTATTCGTGTAATTTATGTTCTTATTAATGTTTTCCTTATTTCCTGTTGCGACTTATATTAATATCCATTACTTTTACTAGTTACATATGTTTACATCCATCATTTGCAATATTCTTTGTTAATGAGGGCATAGTCTCACCACGGACACACCATGGGCCTTTGATGATAGTTGGAAGCCTCCATCATTTGTGGAGATTCACTTGAGGCCATGTAGAACACCAGGCTTGGGGAACCGCCCAATTGTCATCCAGGTCCATATATGTTTTTAACCACACTAAAAATGTTCCTCATGCCATACTCAAACGTGACATGGTACAAAAAAAATTGTGCCTTACTACATACATGGTTTGACACTCTCATGGGATACACATAGGATAAATAAAAAAATTACAAATAATTATGAATGATTTAAATGTAAAGATGTCCACAAAGAAACCAATGTTTTTTATAGTAGGATTTATGATGTACAATTCTTATTAATGTTGACTATTATACATATTTCATATTTTACATTATGATATAAAATCATAATTTTATGAGTTAATGTAGTATATTCCATTGATTAGAAATGGAACTTGGAACAAATAATGATATCATTACTCATGGAGAATGTTGAGATTTCCATATTGAGAAGACAAATTCAGTTGGTATTAGAATGGAGGAAATTATGAAATTACTAGGGAAGCTTATCCAGGTTATTAGAAATAACCTTGAAAAAATGGATCAACCTATTCTACCAAGATAATTGCCTATGATGGATAACATTTTGTGATAGATTCATCCATTTTTTGTGGTACTACTAATATAATTACGTCTATGTAAAAAAATATGTCTCTAGATAAGATATTTATAACATTAGGATGCAGTGAATTGGAAAAGGTTATAATTGAAGGATATTGAATAAAAGATGAATATGATTAGTAGTGGCATGTTATCCATAAATATATGGAGGAAGAAGAAGTAGAACACCTATAATAGATACCTTTTAAGGATATATTCATCGATAAATACTTCCCTCGAGATAAAAAAATTAATGTGTTTAATGAAAAAAGAAAGACCTCTTATGTAACATAGCTTAATGAAAAAGGAAGGACAAAGTGATTCTGATTATGAAACTACATTTATAGGGTTATATGTAAATTATATGAATTTTATATGTATCATGGAGTACATGGTCGATCACGTAATTAAAGGACTTAAGGAAAATCTCTTAAGGGCTCTGGTTTCTTAAGATTTTCATCACATAGAGAAATAGATTAACATTCCATCAAAAAAGAGAGGGAATTCTCAAGATCTAACATATTCGATGCAATCCATGAGATGAAGTGGTATTATGAAACCTATGAAATGGTAAAGTGTTAGATAATAATAAAGGAAAGAATCAATTTACACCTATAGAGAACTATAGAAATAATTACTTTATGAAATGTGTGACATGATTCATAGTTTGTTATAAGTATTGAGAAGAAGTTAATTATATTAATGAATAAAATGGGAAAATGGAAAATAATTATATTCCCTGTTTCACCAATAGGTAGATGTGGAACTATGTAAATGAATTCCTCATGCATGAATGGAATATACCATAGAATATGCCAAGGGGAAATTTCCATACATATGGGATTACAATTTTGGAGTTATAAGTACCAATTGATGTTGTGGTAATTATATTAATCATATACATAAATTTATCAAATATCATATTTGATTCTAGATCATTGCACTCTTTTATATATACCTATTTTTATAATAATTTTATACATTTAACATTTGATTTAATATAAGAGTTATCAATCAAAAACCCTAAGGGAAGTCTCATTGTTATAATGATGTGTTAGGAAGTACCCATTAAAACAGATAAACATGATTTACTTTATGTCCTTGTTAGCATACCTATGGTTGAATTTTATATAATTCTTGGTATGGAATAGCTGTCAAAATATGATGAATGTTTTTTAATAGGAAGTAAATTACGATTTGTGAGGAAAATCTAGAATACCTTAAATTTAGAGTAGAACATTCTTCAAAAGATTTTTATCTAGATCCACCACAGTACCTATACTGAATATAAATTACAAGGGATGAATGGAAAATAAAAACTAGTGATGAATATTGTAGTATTCATATTAAGGATGTAAGAATTGTGCATGGATACATTGATGGATTTTAGGGGGAATTAACTGGACATCCACATATATTAAAGATAAATTATCTATTGATTTAAACACATATTAAAAGAAAATATCAATGACTCCCTATAGAATGGCCACCGTAGAATTATAAGATTTAAAGAAAAAACAAATGGATTTTGGGAAAAATGAACTTATCTTCCCTATTGTTTCCCCATAGGGATCCCATATCCTCTTTGTTAAGAAAAATGATGGATCTATAAGGTTTTATGTTGATTATAGTGAGATAAAAGATATTATAATTACGAACAAGTACCCTCTTCCTCATATTGATGACATGTTTGATCATCTTCATGGAGCGCTGTATTTTCAAATGTATGATATCCATTTTGGGTATAACCAATTTCATGTGAACAAGGAAGTAATTCCATTTGGATTTAATATTACACCCTCTATTTTTATAGATCTATTGAATAGAGTATTGATAAAATGTCATGATGATTTGGTCGTGGTATTCATTGATGATTTTTTTTATTTTAAAAGATATGAAACCATGAGAACCAATTTAGAATCATTGTTTAGTATCATAGAAGGGATGAGTTATATAGTAAATTTAGTATGTTTTATTTTATTATTCATGACATTTCATTTATTTGCAGAATTTTCTCTATCGGTAGAATATCTGTTGATCCTACAAATACAAATGAATTCAAATAATGGGATTCAACAACAAATAAATTGTGACACATTGTTTCATTTGTTTAGGAAGACACTATCAAGGATTTGTTCAAAATATTTCCTGATTGTATAACCCATTAACCAAGACTACACATTAATGGGTTATTCTTGTTTGAAAAAAGTAGTGTGAATAATATTTTATTAACTAAATAAAATACTAGTTACCACTACAATTTTTACCCCATCATCAAAAAGTCAATGGTTTTTCATATTTGGTGATGCATTGAAGAAGGGAAATGGTTGTGTCCTAATGAAAAATGATAATTTTATTGCATATGCATTAGGGAAATTGAAACACAAAAATAGAACAATCCTTTCAATGTTATTGAGTTATTTTATATCATATTTTCTTTAAAAATATGTAGAAATTATCTCTTTGGTAAATCTTGTGAGATATAGATGGATCATAAAAATCTAGACATACATCTTCCCATAGAATGATCTCAATACTAGACAAAGGTGATGGCTTGGGCTACTCAAGGATTATTATTTCTGAGTACAATAACATCCACGGAAAGTGAATAATCTATCAGATTAATTTAGAAGGAAGGATCATGGATTTTTATCCCATGTTTGGATTGAGAAGGATCCTATGTTCAATATGATGATGTGTACTTTTAAAATAATATTAATGGTGTGAATGAAGAAAAATAAGAACGCTTTTTTTGTGAATAAGGATTTATACAGTTTGGAAAGTGACTATGTATTCCATCCATACCTGAGATAAAAATGGAATTTTTGGATGATTCTCATAGTTGAAATATTGCTATAAACCATGGTAAAAAAATTAATTAATGACATCTGATGTAAATTTTTTGGTAGGATAACATAAATTCGAATACTGAAGATTATATGTTAAGATGATTGGTTTTTTAACAAGTGAATGTGAAGAGTCATCATCCTAATTGAGTCATGAAAACCATTGTTATTCATGTTTATAAATTGGATGAAATTACTATGTACTTTTTCATGATACTACCAATAACTCTCATAAATAATGATGCAATATGGGTTATCGTTGATCTCCAAACCAAACCATCAATTTCCTTATCTATAAGAGAAGTCATGCCTCATGAGTTCCTAACAATTATTTATATTTCTGATGTTTGATGACTTCAGGAAACACCTCTATAAATTATTTCTTATAGAGACTCCCTCTTTACCTTGATATTATGGAAAAGTATTTAGAAGGATGTTGATACTTATCATCATTCTTCCATAGCCTACAAACCTCAAATTGATGGATAGTATAAAATAAAAATTCAACAATGGAATACATATTGAGGTCCTGATCGTAAAAGGTTCAAGGTATTTAGGATTAGTACATACCATTTTATGAGTTTTCCTGTAATAATAATTTCCCTTCAACTATTAAAATGGTGTCTTAAGATGAATAATATGACAAGAGATGTCGTACTCCAACATGTTGTGATAAAGTTTGTGAAAGGAAACACATATTCCTAGAACTGGTGGTAGAGATGATGACAAAGATTAAACCTATCCAGGATCATATTGAGGATTCTAAATGTAGTTAAAAGTGTTATTTAGATAATCAAGTAAAATATTTTGGGTTCTATGTGCGAGATTGTGTTTTTTGGAAAGTATCTCTATGGAAGCGTATTATCAAGTTCAGTTAGAAACGTAAAATGAGTATTAGGTACCTCATAGCCCTCAAAATATTTGATAGAGTTGGTGTTATTTCTTATCATTTAGAAATGATTCCAAACCTCTAAAAAGTACAATATTGGTTCCATATATCAATTCCAAGTAAGTACATGTCTGACCCAATGCATGTGTGTGCCTATAATGAATTAGAGTAGGAAACTAATATTTGATTCTCTGAAAACCCCATCAAGATTTTTGGATACCAAAGAGATATTACAGATGAATTGGGGGAATTGTATGTCATTTTTAATCTAGAGAAATCACTAAAAAGAGGATTCAACATGGGAACCATAAGATTCTAAAAAGGAAAACAATGAACATATCTTCAAGAAGGTAATATGAATATAATTTTTTGGACTATTTTTTAGGAGGGAATAATGTGTCAGCCCATTACTTTACCATATTTTCCTTTTATAAAAAATTACATTTTTCGTATCTTGCAATACAGGAAATACAGAGTTAGTTTTCAATGCTCGGACCACCTAGTTTTAACAAAAAAAAATATTTAGTCACATTTAGAAAATTTAATTATATTATAAAACTATTATAGAATTTATATAGTAAGTGTTTATTTTATACATACAATAAAATTTTTTGGCATTCATTCAATATACATTACAGAAATAAGATAAGAACAAAGCAAATTTTACGCATGAAAAACTATATTGGATAAAGGATGGTTTGACAATTTTTAATGGTGAACATATTTGAAATATAAATTATAGAACATTTATAAATATAATATATTAATATAAACATAATTTTTTATATTTAAAATTAAATATTATATTAGCGTTAATTTGTTTTATTTTTATGTGATGTAACATTTTTTGTTGAGTAATGAAAACCACTGAATTTTATTTAAAAACTAGTTTTCAACAAAATTAATTTATATATTTAAATAATATTTTAAATTTAATTTATGGAAAAATAGATCATTTATCAATCAAATATTACAATTTACATCATTTAAATAAATTTCACATTCAAATTAGTTATAAAAACATTTTAATATTTTCACCTTTTTTAGTTTACAAACTCGCTTTTTTGTCCTCTCTATGTGACTACATTTAAATTAATTTCTTCAAATTATGTGATTAGAATTTATTAAAATGGATTAAATTTTTTTAATAATGATAATTTATATTTATAATTAGTTTACCATTTCTTTTGATGAAAAGTATTATTGAATGTGATTAAAATTATTTATAACGAATAAGTTAAAATGAGGATTACTTAGTGGTTAAACATTAAACTTCAAATATAAAAATGGAATTAAAATTTTCCAACAAATATTTTATTCCCATATATATACCCCCAAAACTCATTGATTTAATGATTTATCTTGTTTAATCATATCTCTAGGAAAAATTTTGGGGAGTAGAAATTTACTTTCAAAAATGGCAAGTTTGTACTTTTTATCCTCTAAAAAAGGAACTAACCCCCCCCCCCAACTCAATTATTGAAACATATCATGTTAATTTAATAATTAAAAAACAACACAAATAATCTCCTAAAATCCCTCCCCTCACCCTAGATGCCTCATATTCTCCATAAATCCAACCAATAATCTTTTTGTTGCAACCCAAAAAGAGTTTCTTGAAGAAGACATAACTATCATCAACATGAATTATTAATTTTTTCCCATCTAAAGTAGCTTATTTTGAATTTATATAATGATTATATATTGAGTCATTATATTCATAATAATTATTATTTTATTTTATTTTTCTACAAAAACCTATACCCACATTTATCAAATGGATCATGAACGTGCCATTTTTGTGTGCGGTGAACTACCTCCTCGTGAAAAGATAACCTTAATTTTTTTCCTATAACACCTATAATGGTAGGTAATTATGATGAAAACCATGTTTATATATGGTATATATGATATTTATGTTGTATTTATACTAATGAAATTTTTATATAACACAAAATTTGTTTCTTTCAATTTTGTGTAAATACTATAACATCATTTGTAAAATGAATGGACTACCGCCTACCCAAAGTGTAGTGATACATTCACACATTACCTAAAATGTATTAAGTATTTTTTTTAATAAAAATATATTATATAAAAGGAATATATATGATATTCATGGAATAATTATTTTTCATACAATAAAATATTTCATTTTGTTTATTACTTTTTCATACAACGAAAAAGTGATAAAGTCGTTTGTGGGATTGTGGACTACTGCCTTCTAAAAATGATGTGGTTACTTTTACATCCCAATAATTAAACATATAATTATATATTGTTATATAATCTTTTATATATGATATAATTATCATTTTATAATGATAAGTATTACTTCCTTTCTTCGGGTAACAATCATTAAAAAATTTGTATGTTACTCAAGCGTATTTATGACCTTCTGTCCCCATTATTGTAATATTGGTTCATATTTCATAAACTTATATGATGATGGATTCTAAAATAATAATTTACAAGTAAATTTTAAAAATAATTCATGATTAGTATTCTATATATGGGTATATAATGAACCCATTGACCATAATTGACATATGCATGTGGTTTTTGACAGATGAATTGAATTTGGTCAACACACCCGACATAATATTAATTATTTAATAAGTTTAAAAAAAATTAAATTTAATATAAGTAATATTATTATTGAAAATGGTTCTAAATCATGTAACTAATTTAGATGTGTTTATTATTTAAAACATAAATACACTAGTGACAAGATGCGAACTATATATGGGATTTCATCTCAATTAACATTAAATTGATACTTATTTATTATTATAAACTTATTCACATTAATGTGGTGTATATACTAACAATATTTCAATTAATATTATTATTAACACATACATAATGATATTTTATTTTTCACTTTGTACAATCTCTTCTAAGAGGTTTTTAATGTAAAATTATCAAGTTCTAAATGATATCTTTGCAATATAACTTTCTTCTGTGATTGTTAGCTTTATCCTAAAACAATAACGTCCTTATGATCATTTTATATCACATTAAATTTATATTAGATATATATATTCTCATGTAATGTATATAATTATTTCCTAAAATTTATACCATTTTTACATATGGGGTTCACATTGGGCTGTTATTTGGGAAATTATTAATAAATTTGTATCCTTTATTTAATACATATATTTGATAAGGCATGTTTTTAATTAATTAAATATATTATTAAATATATCATTAATGATTTTTAGATGCACTATATGGGATCGGGATAAGTTAATATAAACCTCTTGAGGGATCAATAGTCTTAAGATATTAATGTGTTGGCCAAATCAGAGTTTTTAATATTTCATGAAAATAAATCCTGATGGTAATGATTTCATGTTCCTGGGAAACATGACGTATAATAATTAATAATTTTAGTTATTGAGAACTCAGTTATTATTATTATCTTTGATATATTTTCATTAAAATTTTCTAATGATGCATTTCATTCTAATAAAACTGATTACATTGCATGTGTTTTAGTTATCTATTGTTCCAAATTGATTATATATAACTAGTGATATATATGGAATGTTTTATTAGTTATTTACCATTCCATTAGTATTATTGTCATGTATTAATTAATAAATAAATTTTTCTTACCCTTACTAAGAATATTATCTCATTGTTATTTCGTTTCCAATCCCCATGATATGAAGAAAATATTACTGATTGATTTTTCCAGGATGATATTCATTCATCTTTATTATGATTCATGTTTTACTTTCTATTTCTAATTATATAATGTTATCATGTGGGTAATATAGTTTTCCAAAACATCTAAACTAATCAGTCCTTTGTGATTTGATTCCTTGTAATAATGCATGTGTAATAAAGTGAGGCGTTGACACTGGGTTTTAGGGGTCAGGGTTTTATGGGTGTTGTATATTGAAGATAATTTTAGATGTATGAATATAAGAGGAGATCTGGTTCCCATTTATATATGGGGGGGAGTGCACACAATAACTTTTTTAAAGAATAAATTTCACCCACATTATTCAGCTTTTGTAGGGCTCTAAAATAGATTTGTATCAATCTATATATGTTATAATTTATTAATATGTATATAAAATGTTATTTGGGAAATTTTTAGTTCATTCACCCCTTTTCACTTTACTATAGCCCCTAGGAAACGCATTTTAACTTTAATCGGTGTAATTAATTTTTAATCATTTTATTATTCATTTTGACTAAAACATATATTGAACATATTTGAAAATGTAAATTATTCTGATTCAAAATATTGAATATATTTTTGAAAATTTTATTAATATATGAGGAAAT
Organism: Viscum album; assembly: GCA_963277665.1. Classification (NCBI taxonomy): domain Eukaryota; kingdom Viridiplantae; phylum Streptophyta; class Magnoliopsida; order Santalales; family Viscaceae; genus Viscum; species Viscum album. Next base: position 1,886,026,668 of record OY728136.1, read on the forward strand.
ATATAATGTAAATTAATCCTTCAAACATGTTGAAAAAAATGTTTTCTGAAGAGAAAATTTTCATAAGTTGACAATGTTTTTATATAAAATATCAATATGAAATTGATTATAATAACATAAATTGGGTTTCTGATAAAATATTTAGACTAATTTTCCTTAAAATAGTTTAAACAAGTATAAATTTTTTAAATGTTATAAACAAAAATCCATCTTTAAATAAAAATCAAAATTTTCACTATTTAAAAAAAATTAATCTTTTTCGAATATTCTAAGAAATAATCTTAAGATTTTTTTTATTTTTTGATTCCAAAAATTAATTTAATTTTTTCAACCCAAATTCATCCGTTGAAAATTAAATTTTTTATTTGTTCACAAAAAACAATAAAAAAAATTTTGAAAAAAAATTATTTTGGTCGAATTTAACGACATTATAAAAAAATTAGTACTTTTTTTATTAATATATTTCCCCTATCTAAAAAAATTACTCGTTTTTTAATATTTTTTATTCTTATTCTTAGTGGAAAATTTAATGGGTATGTTATAACATTCATGTTTAAATAATAAAAATATTTTTAGTATAACACGTTCATAAAAGATTGTGTTTTGTTTAACACTAGCTATCAAATAACTTAAATTGTTAAAAACCATATTTCATAACAAATCAATGTTTTACAGTATCACAACTACCTACCCATACCCAAATCACATAAACATTGTTGGATTTCTATAGATCCTTGAATTTTATAACATCCAGAGACAATACTAAGCATTCCCACCACTGATGTGATGCGAAATGTGTGATTTAAATATTCTCAAAGGGATACCACCATTGTATTCCATATCATGTATCTATAAATCAATCTCTATATTATAAATTTATATTACTTGTAATGATTACTCATGAAATAATTTATTTCAAAAGCATTCTAAAACATTCACCCTTTTCCACAATTCCAAAATAAACAATGTTAAAAAGGTTTCAATGAAATTTTTTTCATAACAATTTTAAAAAAAAAATTCATTTCCAAACTAGTATGTATAAAAAAGATTATACTACCCATGAAAAAGGGTAAAAAATGGTTAACTCATGTCTAGTTTAGCTAGGTCACACGTACATCAATTATAACTACTGTGTACGACTAGTACTTATAATCCATCCATCACATATTATGGAACATAAGAACACTCCAAAAAGTAGTCCCTCCAATAATGTAAGTTCATGTTCTATATACCAATGCATGACTCTTAATGGATGAGTATAGAACCCATAAATAGAACCCACAGAAAATAAAATGTTAAATAATCCCCCATTCAACACCTTCCACCTAGGAACCCAAAGATACGTTTTCTAAAATTCAAATCATTTCAAAAGGGATTACACATTTAACAGTAATATTTCAAACACCCTATTATATCCAAAAAATCATATTTGGAAGCCCATTTCACAATCCAATTCATAATTTCTTGAAAATATTAATTCTTATAGAAAAGTACTGGTAAAACACATTTTCTCAAAAACCCATTTACACAAACAAATCAATAATTCAACATCAAAGTAAATATTTTTAAAATAGTTCTATTGATAAATATTAATCAATGGTTCACATAACATAGGCTGCTGACAGACCCCCCACCTCAAACATCAGTTGAACCCTACCCATAATGGGATATAACAACACCAAAATAAATTAAATGTAAAAAATATATTCCTGAACAATATATACCACATCTCATAATTATGATAATTAATAGAAATGGTCATCATAGAGGATATTTCAGGACAATATTTAAGAAAACTTCACAGCACACCACAACCAATATAAGGGATGGCCCCCAAAATATGATCACACATAGGATCAATAAAGACATACTGTAACCAATGTAGATATTTCGTGATGCAAAAAAAGAATCTGGAGGAGTGATAAGGAACAAAAATTAATTGATGATAATTAATTTTTAAGGGGAATACCAACATGATAACCAAGATGGACTTATTTTAATGAAATGTAAACCCTACTGGGGATAGTGGTATTATGCTCTATACCACAATTTTACAGTGTAAATCCCCCATATTTTACATAGACCAAAAATTATGTCTCCTCAGGTAGATATATATCGAGTTATTATATTACTTCATAAGAATGGGTTTTATAGAATAATATTATTTTAGGGTCTAAAATGTATTACTTCCTGAACCATTTCCATAGATTGTTCCCTAAGATATATTAATGTCATAAGGCAGACATTAATGGTATATATGCCTCCTGTAGATAATACCCAGTAAAATATTCGATAGAAAAAATAATTCTTATACCGTCCATACCTGAAAAACACAATTAAATACATCAAAATGTGTGTACCTTAAAATATGGTATTTCATACAAATAACATAGGTGAGATTTTCCAATCCATCAATTACTAAGAAGAACCTATGATATAAGGGAGTTTCATTTTTGGTATATCATTATTATTTCATGAATCAAGTTAGTGAGTATATTCTGATGTCACCAAATATCATCTAGCATTATGACAAGGGTTTTTATGTGTTGGATGATGTGGATGCTCTTCAAAAATGGATTGATCTATAAAATTCTCCCACCTTGGTTGTATCTATTAAATTAAGGGATACAAACCATGTTCATCACTGATCTAAAATCTAGGATCATGTGTTTTTAGAAGATTAGAAACTAGAGATTATTTCTTATTGTTATGGGGTATTTTTATTTCATCTTTAATAAATAGAATGAGATAAATATTCCATGAAACACCAATAATCCTCATCAAATTGGGTATCCATATGATCAATTAATTGTGTTTTTATTTCAATACTTTCATTATCAAAAAATCCACTCCATATATTATGTTAAAATAATCTCTAAAGTTTGTTATTTTTCCCCCAACAATACCCCCTGATCTTACATCATGTATTGGAATACTTATCAAATTGGAAAATTGTAAAATTTATTGGGATCTTGGATCCTCTTCTCATATCATAGTTGATTCCATCATAGATTAAAAACATCATAATGTTGTATTTTTTGATAGTCATTGAGTGGAAGACTGAGATTACGGTGGATTACGAGAACTATCCCCTATCTATGAGGTATGTCAAGTGGTGGGGATCTCAGTTTATAACTTCGGTTTTATATTTAATCAATTGAAAACCAATTAATATTTAAAATCATAGGGATATGTTAGTATAACCCTTATGAAAAAGAGAACCATTCCAGAGAGAGGAAAATCCTCAAAGGATAGGGGAGCATACTATGAAGTCCTGAGAAATAGTTCCTTTAAATATTAAATAAAAATCATCATGGGCTCAAATAGTGGAAGAATAGGAAAATAACACTTATTAACATTATAATAGAGCTTAGTAAATGATTTTCTTTTAGGATGAAAATATTATTTTCGTTGATATTGTTAGAGATATACCACATATTTTTCTTTTGTTTCAAAAGATATAAAAATATTATTTTGATCATTGTGCTGATACTAACACACTAATTATCAATGATAATACTATAATTTAATGGAAATAATGTTTTTGAATGGGAATATTTTTCATTAACATTGCCTTCAATTATAAGACTATCATGAATGAGGATAATAAGATTTCTACTACTTTTCCCCCTTGTGAGAAAATCTCTATTTTGGACAAAACATATACAGATGCAAATAACATGATTGATACAATATGAAATGTTTTCCTCCCACCTTAATGATGACTCTTATTAAAGGGGAAATTTTATGTAATGTGAATTGAGATCTATAAGGGGTTCTTCCAAGACTCATGATTTAATTTTAAACAAAATTCTAAACAAAAAAAAGGAATAAGTGATCACTAAAGAGGATGTTGATGCTTTTTTAGGGACCCCATGTTCTCATGCAATCCCAAATCCAACCCAATTGGTAATTTTTAAAAATATGTAAAAGAATATAGAATAATGTGATATTATATTAGTTATAATAATCATAATGGTTCCTATAATTCTATTATGAGATGGATTATAGTCTCCAGGTGGTCTATTAGATAATTGATGACGTGGGGGATGAATAAGGTTAAACAAATCCCAAACTCAAACGATTATGAAAATATTATTTTGGAATAATATATTTTTCCCAACTAAAAAATAGATAGCACATATAGGATACTAATTCAAAATCATAAACCACAAATTATTTGTTTTCTGAACTAGAGAGGTTCTTCTCTTCAAATATTTCAACTTGTGAAGGAGGTGGTTAACAAAATAAGCACAAATCAATCGTATATAGAGGGAAAAAATGTTTGTATTATTATTCTTATTAATTTGGTGTATGCATAACATAAGAAACATATTTGTAAAATGGTTACTTACGGCATAATAATTTTCTAGTGGGAATAATTTTTTCATTAATTTATTATTATAATAGATATCATGGTCCTAAGAATTTTTTGAAGTATATTATTTCTTTGTCATTAACTATCAACGGACCATGGTCGCTTCATGGGGATTTAGACATAATTAATACTTTATAAGAGAGGTTTGGTGTGTCTTCCGACTCTATTTCATCATGAAAATTGAAAACATGTGTTGATAACAAAATTTTGTTTAAATTGAATCTAGTGAGTGATAAATATATTTGGTACATGAAGAATCCAAATAAAATGGTTTATTATATGCTTAATAGATCCTTTGTTAATGATGTAACTACTAATGTTTTGCATCAAACATCTTACATTAGTTTATCTTGAATAAACTTTTTTCACCTCCCCCCATTATAGTGATATTTATTTCTAAATACATAATTCCTCCCTTTTCATTTAGATTTAATAATGCTTGGGTCTCACTCTTTAATTGTTCTGTGATTCTTTATGATAATAGGACCTTTGTGGGCAATAAAGAAAATCCAATGGCTTGTTCTATTAAATATAAATTTCATAAAAGGGGAATAAAATATTAAAGTAGGTACCAGATTAGCTCATTGCATATGGATTTTTATTCTCTTAATTCCCCCCACAAAATTATCCAATAAAGAAATACTAAGCAAGATTTATCTTGTGAAATGACACATAAATCTAAGTCTCCCTTGAGATTTTCATCCTATTAACTCTCAAGGGTAATATAAAAATGATTATTTCATTGTAAAATGGATGAAATATTATGAATGGAGTACTATTGTCCACAATTTTTTTTAGAAGTAACAAAGGATGGTAAACCCATATCTTTTCTAATTAAGGGTCACCATTTCATTGATAATATGAACGACCTTCCAAAGCATGACATTTATTTTTATATTAATTTCATTAATGGTTCAAACATATAATATTAAATTATATATGGTATCTTTACCACACTGGTGAATCATGAGTACAATTTTATGCTCTCAAATAAGCCCTTGCATTTAGTGATTAAACAGTTGGACATCAACCTGAATAAACAAAGTTACGTGATTTATACTTTCTGAAAATCTTTTTTCTCTGGAAATTCTCTTTGGGTGGAGGCGAATGCCATACATAAAATATTGGATCTATTCATATCAAACAATATCATGTTGGAATCAATTGAGAATAATTCATAGGTTCTTTATCCCTCTGTCAAGGGGTTGATCCATCCTCTATGGTCTAAAATTTACCACATCTAGTAATGAAAATGAATCACTAATGATCGAGTGGAAATCCACCACACCAAGAATGAAGGGAACCAATCAGTAGAGTATCTATCCTCTAGGACTACTCAGATTCACTCATTAAAAACCTTTTCCCACATGGGTTTATTTTCTAGTGAGTGTGTGAACATGGTGATAAATGATTCCTTATGAAATCAATTTTATAGACCCCCTTGATCTGAGTAAGTCTCATGATTCCATATATGTAGTTTTCATTTATATAAAATTTATGAATAAAATTAGTAATTGATTCGGTTAAATGCGTTAATAGTTCTAGAAAATATACTAGAAGTGGAAAAATTTTATTTAATATGGTTATTAAAATAGCCTTTGATAAAATGGATAGAGAATTTATTTTCAATGTCCATTATCAATTTTACATCGATACATTCTTTATAATATTGATTAAAAACATTACATATTTAGCTCATATTTTAGTATTGATTAATGGCCTTATATGGGAATATTTCACTGACTCAATAGGGGTGAGGGTGGGTGACCCCTCTCAGCCATTTTATTCACCATTTTATGGAATTATGTAATAACTATTATCCCTAGTATGATTGAAAATTTCTAAATAAATACCACTATAGATGCAGTAGTGTTTCTTCTCTATCCCACTTATTTTATACAAATAACATTATTATATTCATAAAGGTATTCAAGAACAATGTTACTAATATCAATGATGCAGTTAAAAATTAGTACTTGGTTTTGGGATAGGAAATAATTAAGAATAAATTCTTCTTTTATTTTTGGGAAGAATATATAATCCTCCATTAAAATTGACAACTTTAATTATCTAGGAATTATATAAAGTGTGTTTCCCTTTTTATATAATCGTGTTCCCATTTTCTAAGTAAGAAATTGGATAATATATTTCATTCTTATTATGGTTAATATTCGTATGGAATTGTCTTTTTGGAAGGGTAAATCCAACCACATTTCTAGTTGAGTTTTTCATGGGAATCAAAATTTCATTTATTATTTTTTAATTCTTTTAGGGATTACAAATTGACACCTACATTTTTTAATATCCTTCATACCATTATTAAATACCTTTTATTGACATGGGAGCGTTTTTAGAAGTAGATTTATCATTGTTCGATTGGAAAATGCTGTAAAACTGTTGAAAATAGTTGTCAGGTAATAACAAATCCCGACATGATTAATCAACGTCTAAAATCACACTTCATTTGGAGTTTGATTAATGATAATTATATGGCTCTCAGCATTATCATATATAAATTATTTAACAATATTAAGGCTTGAAAATATATTTATATGAAGTCTAAAATTTTTGTGGAAATCAAATCTTCCTTGTTAAGTATTACTTCCCAGTCTGATTAGTTTATTAATAAGACCCAATATGTAAAATGTTTGATCCATAACTAGACATGAACCATCTAATGGATCTTCCTATCATTTTTGATCCTATGTTGAAAATATATGTCATCATAAAAGAGTAATTGGACACCTCACCTAATGAATAAAAAGATGTTGTTAAATATGTGATTAACACATATAATATTATTTATTTGGAGGAAATGATGATATGTGAGCCAGTAAGTAAAATTATTTTCACTTCAGATAGATTCTATAACAATTAAATTGTAATGGAGTATACAGTTCAAGATTGAAAAACTGTGTAAGAGCTGGATTCTACTATCCAAATTCATGCGCAATTGGAGAATCATTCACTCTACACTTCCAATCAATTCTTGTTTTTAATTTTCAAGTATTTGTTTTTATTTAATAATTTTTTATCAAGAATATTTGGAGTATATCAATCACTTTTTTTATTTGTTCCATTTCCTTGAAATTAAGGAATAGAATATGTGACATGATTTCAGTTTTACACTATTATACAAGATAGGTACAAGTTGGATTTAATGATTTTATATAGATTTATATTTCACATCATATATTGAATCTATTTCATGTTTATGTACAAAGATTACTCACATAATCTGGAGAAGAAAAAATAGGTTGATCTATATGAAGGTTCACATTCATCTTCAATATCTGGAGGATCAAATTGGAATTTCTATAAATAATACCAACTATTTGGATAAAAAATATTGTGATAACAAGATACATGATTTTTATGTTCTGATGAGAATTTAATTGATATATATATTTTCATTAAACCCATGTAACACTTGAAATTATATAGAACTCTGATTTTATTGGATGGGTTAAATGAATCTATGTTGTATCGTCAATGGGAATCTAGGTTAGTTAGGTTTTAGTGCAGTCAAGTGATATGATTATGGTTCTATAATTGAACGTATTTATGGACCTTGGGCTAATTCATCATCTTTATAGGATAAAATATTTTTGATAATTAATGATATTGAAATGGAAGGGAAGAATGATGGGAAAACAATGTTTTCAATGTGACTCCACCATCCTTGTGCAAGCTAATAGATTTGGTTATGTACATATTCCAATTAAACACACTATCAAGGGGATCAAGGTGTAAGATATTCTCTAATACACATGATATTGCATCAAACATGAATGCAAGGAATCCAACCACATGGATAATAGGAATTTTAAAAAAGGGATTAGTAGTGAAGCACTTACATTTTCTGATTACTTACTAATTGAGTGCATGCCTCTTTTATAAAGGTATCTATGTAAAATGACGTAAATTGGACTATTATGGTTTTTTCATAACAAAATATATTTTTCTTTATTGGAATGTTACCATAGTTTTTCCAAAAATAATATGAAGGCCTTTTTAAAAATATAATATCATAAATCATTTAAAATATACAAAATCCTTCACAAATTTCACCTTGAATTACAAAAAAAAATCAGTAAAACCATTCCTTATACACCTTATAAAAAAGAGTGATGAATGGGTAGTTATACACCAACCCAAGTACCCGTTAATCTGGAAACAAATAATAACCAGGATTTTAGAAGAATTCCAAATTGCTCTAGAGGTATTCATCCAAAAATCCATATTTCACTAAGAATAATTATAATAAAAGAAAATGAAAAGGTGACAATGAAGAAGATTTTATGTTTTACGTAATTTTTGGCAAGAACATAACCAATGGATCCTCCTATATTTAGGAGGAATGATGTAGATTGAGGAAGATTCAATGGATAGGACATCGATAGGAACTCATGTGGAAGTGAAAGAATGAATTTAAATGGGATAGGGATTGGGATAAATTGGTTGTGTAAAAAAATACTTAAAATATGTTCAATAAAAACCACTTCTAAAATCTATTGTGAACCTAGTATGTGGACACTGGGTACCCAGAAGTACACCTAGACTTCCTAGTTATCTTCCTAGATCACAGTGTACCTGATACCCCTTTTTAGTTATAGGATTCATTTAACTATTTTAAAATTTTAAGTGGTTCCATAATTAATCAATACCCAAAACAGTAACCAATATTGGGACATAATATTTTTTATAAAAAACTAGATTTCATCCTAAAATACCCAATTTCATACTAGATTCATTAAATAAACAAATATTAAACTACGAGAAAAATTCTACAGATTATATAATTAATCCATAAAAAATTACCACTTGGGATCTTACTAAAACATTAATCATCTTAATTGGTATACTATTCCTCATATCCTTCCTATGTAATTAACTACTAATCCATGATGTCCATACTAGATATATCATTGTTATATTTTTGTTGAAATGCTTACATGAATCAAGGTTCCACTGATTACCGACTATAACCTTCTAACTTATTTTTTTAACTTGATATTTGATATGGTGGTTGATTTATTAAAGTAACCTTCCTTCCAAACTAAAAAAGTTGTGTTAATGTTTTTTAGGGTCATGGATATAATTCTCTGAAAAATTCCCCCTTCAAAATCTATAAATATGACTTTAAAACTATACCTTCTTTAGTAAAAATGTACAATCTAGCCTAGTGTGTTCAAAAGACCATTATATAAACATAAAATTTAATATCCCCATGAGCATGCATGTATAAAAAAACTCTTTCCCAAACAAACCTATATAAATCCATCTCATCTCACCTATTCTTTAAGATGATTCTTCATAATAAATTATCCTCCACTTATACTCTATCCTAAAAATAATCCTCAAGATCCCTAACATCCCATTGAACCTATCTCAACTAAGACTACCTCTGTCACCACATAAATTAATATGGAGATGTTTAAAAACAATAAATGAAAATTAATAAGATCTTATGAACTAAAATAAAATATTTTATCCATTAATTAATAATTTTCAATAATGTTGGGTGAAAAATATAAAAAATTAATAGACATAGAAGAACACTCTATTTCTGTCATTAGTTGATGAATGAGTTCGATGAACCCCTAATATTTCACCTAATATATATTGTTTTAATCTAGAATTTCTTATTGAAAAAATATTCAAAACTAATTTAAATAAAATTTTTGTAATTATTATCCTCTTTCAATAAATATCACTATCTATGAGTGACTAATTCAACCAAGAAGGCTTCAAATGTCACCCGGTGTTTCAAATGTCACTATCTATAAAATAAAAGGAATCTAATAAAATATTCTTCTATATCCTGAATGGATACATCACCATAAAATGTTAGAGAATTATGGAACTGTAAATATCATATCACATCGACAGATGTAAGTTTCTATAGATGTACATTTTACCCAATAACTGGAAGTGACTCGACTAGCCCCTCTATGACCAGTATATCAACTACATGCCTAAAAAACAAAGTATTATCATAATCTCATTCATGTGTAAATTAGTGTGATATTTAATATGAAATATTATATATTTTAGTATATAATTCTATTATATATTATGGATATTAAAAAAAATAACTTTATTGTGGTTGTAGTGGTGTTCCAATGAAAATCCAACACATTATCTTCTGTTGTTTCATTAATCATTTTTTATTAAAACTTATAATAACATATAAAGTATTTTCTAAAAATTACATAAAATACAATAATCATGGAATTATAATATTAATAAAAAATAAAATAAAAGTAAGTCAAATGAACTATTACATTAATTCAGATGTCACTAATAGATAAATAAGAATGCAGTGTTTATAGTTTATTTATATTCAACTAATATAAGACTATATATTATTTTTATAAAATATTAATTAATCACATTCAATATAAAATATATCAAATACATATAATGTTTCTTAGTATAGACTCCTCATAACAATGGATTATACATAAAAAGGATAATGTGACATTTAATTGGGCTCAAGCCAGACTCAGACTACCCGTTCTAATAGTGGTAAAGACTGTAATTATTTTGGATAGATGTGTTTATGGATTTATTAGTAATTCCCAATAATATTTTATACTCACTACTTTTAATTAAAATGAACTAAAAAATATATGATTAAATTTTGTAACAAAAATAACCAAATCACCAAATTACCTAACCTGGATTTCCATCAATAATTAGGATCAATTCCTGATCACTAAATTTTATTACAAACACTAATTGAAAAATAGGTAAAATTAGGAAATATTTAATTATCATTTTGAATTTACGAAATTATAATACATTCAAATTAAAAAAACCCATATCTCTTTTATATAAAAAATAATTTTCAAAAATAATTCTATAACTAAATGAAATAAAATCTGTCGAAGGGTATTAATTAAACATTTATAATAATAACATTTATATTTTAGATTCATGAAATTGAAGGAAAAAAGGAACATAATATACAAATAATCCATTATACATATATAATCAAAAAGGTTCCTAAAATTCATACATAATCCTAAAATGGACGTAAAATAAACACTAGATGTATGTGTGAGACATCACAAAACTCATCTATATTCCCTGACAATGATTGAAAAAAATAATGTACACGCACATTCTTTTTAAATAAATTCACAATGAGATTAAATAATACACATTAGAAGGTTACTACCCCAATTTGATCATTCTTTCATAAAAGTATATATATGTAGTATCAACCTAATGTATTTTAACAACAAAATAAATAAAAATTATTTCATATAAAGAGGGAAGGATAATGTAAGATAAAACTGTGTGGGTATATATTAAAATATCTATAATGTTATTCAATTAATCATAATTGAAACAATACTTTTAATCAATGATTAATGGGAAGATAAACTACATGTATTTTCAATAAAAGGCCACAAACATCTATATATATATATATATTCATCCATTGATAGAAGAATTATATTCTCCTTAGAATTATTATTTGTTAGGTCGGAATATATAGATATACCCAATAGTGGGGTGAATTGTGTCTTTACAAAATCTTTCATAATTATTCCTTTTGATATCAACTATTAATTATGAATATATGAAGTCTTTATCATTTGTATGAAAGTATGAACAGTGGATAAAATAGAAATACATGCAATTTTTATTTATAGTGGTTCGAGGAAAAAATATCCCCTAGTACACTCAACCAATTACTCTCTATGTGAGTTTCAATAATTTCAGTAGTCAGGTCCTCATATCGTAAGACTAATCCAGATCTGATTGTAGACAATTGACATCATTACAAATAAGCCATAAAAACATATCCTTCAGGTTCATTAATAGAGAACCAAATAAATATTTCTTAGATCGACATGCTGATACTCCACCACATCTGAGTATGATCATTTGAAACTCTCTATAAAAATATATTGACTAAAAATTTTTGGTTGAACTTCAATGTTGAAAAAAACTGATATTAGATGGATCTTCATCTTCAGAAAATAGTTTCTTCCAGAAAGAGATGTTCAGAAGTGACTTGGTTGCAATAAAACATTAAATAAAAGAAACAATGATTAGTACAAAAAAACATACATCAAATACATGATTTAGAACTTGTATATCTCCAAAATATATCCTCTTTTATAGAAAAAGGATTCTTATCAATTGTTGTACTAGATCTATAAAAAATTCACCACAATACTATATCTTCAAATGAAAAAAAGTGTCACAATATGTGGTTCAATATGTTACAACATCTTTGAATCATACATACATCGATATTCTAACAAATACAGTGTTAGAATAAATAATATAGAGTCCTTACTTTCCAATTCTATATCCAAGAATATTTTCTAATAAACCATGACAAATCAAATTCATGAAGCAGATCAATGTAGTCATAACATCCCTTAAAAATAAGATAAAATTTCACTGCAAAATACAATTCATTGAATCAATCATAACGTGCTTTTAATCATTCAAAAATGATCTTTAAATAATCTTGATATACAACACAAACCATTTCATGAAACATCGATAAAATCTCCAATTCAAATCTCTAGTGTTTAAAATAAAACGTAATGTTCCTTCACAAAATGACAAGCTTCCAATCATAAGGTTCAATTATGTATTTTTCATTATCTGAATGTTGGGTTGAAAATGTATATTTGATCACAAAATTATGGTTGATGATCCATATTTTTTCATCTCTAACATAGGGTTCCACACACACTTAGGGTTTTTAACCATAATTTTTCTCTTTGTCAAACGAAAGGTTCTGCACTTATGTCAGCTTATTTAACCATACTTTTTATCTGTGTCAAATTTAATGTTCCATAATTACATTGGTTTCTTAAACCATATGCACTAATATTTCAACATACGGTTTAATTCAAATATAGTGCTTTTCCCTTATGTTGCATTCATTAACATATGGTATGAATAATGTTTCCAGAACACACTTAAGAGAATTTTAAACATGTTGAAGAGTATTCCACAACAATAATAAGGTTGAATATAATTCCTATATAAGGATTATAATGAATCCTAATTTCTTGAAATACACTTAATGTTATATCATTAGTAAAAAACAAGGGAATTTGTGAGCATAAAAATGAATATGATTTATAGTGTACTGTTGAGACAATAAATTCCAAAAAATATGCCACTTTTTGAAGATTAAAAAACCCATAATATTAATAATATAATTTAGAATATTCAAAAAAATTAAAGGAAAAAAAATCGAAATTTTACTTGATAGAATTATTTTGATAAAAATAAATGTTTTGTTTTCCAACATTTCGCCCCCTTTTGTGAGATCAAAGAGATAATACAGAAAATTATTAAAAGACATTTAGTTTTTCATAGATAATTAAGTGAATGTTATAATATTCTGTTTAAATAAACAAGACTAGAAATTTCTATTGAGAAATAACCATAAAATATTAGGAAAAAAATCCAACAAAAATAAAAATAAGGAAATTTTATTGATAAAAAATTGTATAAATATAATCGTTAGTGTGACGAGAAATCAAGTTTAGTAAACTGAAATAGATAGGGTACAAAAGGTTGTATAGGATTTGGATCAATTATTGTTCTACAAGATTTTGACAATTCTCAAACATGAATTTAAGCTCTTCCATTAGTAACAGCAACTTTCTCATAATATTTTCCACCAACTGCATAATCAAAACATTGGATTCTTGACTAATATGAAAATTTTCTACAAAATTGACTTTGAATTTTTTTTGAAAAATATCCTCTTGCTTTATATTCTCGCCCAATTTTTGTAAGAATTTTTTTAGCGTAAATATGATACCTGGTTGATTCTTAGTCAGTTGTCCAATAAGAAATTTTTGATTCTCCAACATGATTAATATTAAAGAGCTATTGCACTATATATTATTAAGATGATCATTCATGTCATCCACAATATTAGTTATTGGCTAAAATCTACAAATCAAATATGGACAGGTAGTAGAAGAAGAGATAGTACGAGTAGAGGTAGATGTACAGGTCAGATTGACACAACCCTTGGTTAACTAAAAATGAATCCCAAAATACAACTTTAGATCAGTAATATTGGACATAGAAACAACTTTTGACTTAATCATTCCAACTTCATTCAATATCTCTCTCATGAAAGCATCATATTCCTTCTTGGAAATAATTTTTTTTTATGATCCTTTATCTCTTTCATTGTAACATTGAGCTCTTACTAAAGATTGAAATTTTCTTCCTAATAATTATTAATATTAATCACAATATTTACAACCTAATTAGTCAGAGAATCAGATTTCCCTTCCTCTAGATGTCATGACTGAACAACATCATAATTTTTCAAGATCTTGAATGATATTTTTCCATATACATATCCACTATTTTAACAACTTTCTTTTCACATCAATAAGTGAAACTATTAGGAATTTTTTTTGTATTAAATTTTTTACTCATGTATTTTACACACATGATAAAAATTAGAGAAAACTATATTCTAAATAATTTCAGTAGATACATTTTCTGATCTGAGAATATGTTTCTCTTGCTGGATAGTTGGCTCTTCCTCCTGGTCAACTGGTAAATAAAAATTATGTAGATTTCAAATATGGATATCAACCAAATGATCATCTTTATAAAAAGGCTCTTATAAATAAATGGAACACAAAGCCTTACCTAACGCCAAGATCGATTAATAGGGAGGTAGATCTACCCTCATTCATGGTTTTATAACCAATTATTCTTACACAGATTCTTCTCCCTCTTCATCTTATTCTTCAAAAAATCTCAATATTCCTTGGGATGGTCTAGAATGTCCTTCTCCTCAAGTGTCACTAATTCCTTCATTGACAGCATAACATTTCTCCAACTGAGAAAATTATCTTGGCCATTATTGGTCATCTACTCCAACTGGGATGTGTCTTTTTTTTGTTCTCTAGTAAAACCCTAGATTCCTCAATGTTCCAACATTGAGTACATTGCTTTGAAGAAATTTTATTTGAGAATATATTAAACAAATCATACCATTCCTAAATAGAATTTTAGACATTGTCCTTCCATAATGATAAAAGGTCATCCTTGCATCTAGCTTATAGTCATATTAGATATATCTGAACATCTACCTTGGAAATTTCAGAATAATATCACTCAAAATAGAATCATGATATACATATATATATATATATATAATCCTTTCTTTTCCATCCATTCTTGGATAAATTCTAGGTTGAATAAACATAACCAAAATTTTCTAATCTTCCTTGTGATCTTGGAAAAAACATATTCTTAATGATTGTTAAACCAAAGTTAATTGAAATAATGTATTTATACTTATTATCTTTATCTTTGATAGACTTTAGATCTAAATAAAATACCCCCTCCAAAGGACAGTTCAAAATTTTAGAAATTTTAGAGGAATAAATGAAAACATCCTTATCTTCAATTCTCTAAAAAAGTGTATCTTCATAATGACTGAAACTGAACCGTATGCTATTATAGATAGATTTCAGTTATACCTCAAAAACAAAAAACTAATTCAATATCATTTTATAGAGATTACATATAGTCAAATTCTGAAATCTATTTCAAAAAAAAATTCGTTTGGTAGAGGCATTGAAATCTACCACTTTTCTTTGAAGTTTCTTACTTCGAGAAACTCACTAACACTTCAGATCGTTCGCATCAGATTATTCAGTTTTCATTGTATTATTCATTTCAATGAAACTAATTCTCTGAGGATATCATGTTATATATTTTTTAAATAAAACATAGGGAAACAAAGGTGGATGAAGGTAGACGAAGGGTTTAATATTCAAAAAAGGATTGAGAAATGAAAAAGTTGTGTATTTGGAAGGTTTTTTACAGTGCCTTATTTCATTTTCCATTACATAAGAGTATTAAGAAAATTAATGAAAACATGTCGTGTGAAAAAATATAAGGTAAAATAAATTAACAAAAATATATAGTAGAAAATAATTAAAATAAAAAATATTTAATGTAATTAGTAAATAAATTTAAAAAATAAATTGTAATAATTAAACAAATAGAATAAAATAAAATAAAATAAAACATTAAGAAGATAAAAAGATTAACTTTTATTTAAAATCTATATAATCCTTACTCTCCCTTAATAAAATGAAAACACACAGTGGGAAGTGATTTATTGAAAATATAATCTAGTTGTTATTTAGTATTTACGCATTCAAAAGATATAGTCTTTTTAAGAAGATGATCTCTTAAAAAAATTTCTAATTTGAATATATATAGTCCTTGAATGAGTTATATGATTTTTTAAAATATTTATAGCACTAGAATTATCACATAAAATATTCATACTATTGAAATTTAATCCAAAGTCCATTAGTGAATTTGTCATCTAGAATAATTGTGCACAACAACTGCATATAGATACATATTCTGCCTAACATATTGATAGGGAAATTGAGTGTTTATTCTTACATGACCATGAAACAAAATATTTTTTTAAAAAATTTATAGTTTCTTGAGGTTAATTCTTATATAGAATCTAAATCCTCCAAAATCATCATCTGAATATGATATAAAACTAAAAGCAGTCATTTTTATATAAAGAAGAGATTGAAAAATAGTTCCCTTTAAATATATAAAATTCATTTTGACATCAATAAAATGATATTATTTATGAATTGTATGAAATATATACTATAAAAATATAGAAAATATAATATCAGGTCTAGTAGTTGTAAAAAATAATAGAATACAAATCAGATTTCTATATAACTTATAGTCCATTTGTTTTCCATCATCATCCAAATCATGTTTTATATTAGTACGCATATTTCTTGTTGTTCTCAGGACCTAAAATTTTCAATAACTCAGTAATATATTTACATTAATTTAAACATTTCTATAAACTTTTTAATAAATTTGATTTCATAGAAATAAGTTCAATTATCTCATCATCATAATTTCAAATTCTTCTTTTTTAAGTTATGAAAAAAATTATTATAATGTTTTTGATTAGTTGAAAAAAAATAATATCATCAATAGAGATTTGAACTAATAATATATTAGAAAAAATGGTTTTATTAAAAATAATTGGATCCTCCAATCCAATAGTTAATCAGGTTTTCAAAAATAAAAGGACATAATATTTCATACCAAGATTTAGGTGCTAGTTTAAAGACATAGAGAGCATTAGAATGTTTATAAACAAAAACTGGTTTTTTAAAATGTTCCAATCTCATAGGTTGGTAAATACAAACATCCTCTATTAAATATCCATTTAAAAAAGAATATTCAACATCCATGTAATATAATTTAAAGGCCATATAAGATGCATACGTTAATAGGATTATAATTTCTATTAATCTGGATACATGGGAAAAGGTTTCATCATAATCTATATGTTATTATTGATTATATATTTTATCTACTAATCTGTCTTTGTTTCTAGTTTTAATCCCTTGATTATCTTGTTTATTTCTAAATACCCACTTAGTTCATATAATTGTGTAGTTTGATTGCTTTCAACTATTTCCCAGACATTATTTTTTTAATTTTTTTATCTCATCTTTCATTGACAACATCCAAATCTCATATTATAAGTATTTTTCAAAAGAATTATGTTATATTTGAGATAGAAAGGCAGATAATTAAACTAGGTTTTCTGTAGATCTTCTAGTTCTTAATCCTATGTCAAGGTCTCCTATAAATGTTTTAAAGGAGGATTATTTAGGGTTCTAGACTATCCAAGTAAAAATATTTTTGGTTCATTAGTATCATGTTCTTCTAAACTGGATAGAATTTTATTTATATTATTTTCAAAATCATTTTCTTGGGTCTTAATTCCCGTGTTGTCACTAGAGTTAGTAATTTCATCAGTATGACCATTTTTATTAATATAAGGGTTAGTTTTACCCAACATCACATGAACTAAATCTTCAAAAATCATTTACATCTTGTTAAACACTCTATAGGGTTTAGAGGTAGTATAATATACTACAAATATACCTTAATCATCTTTTGGATCTAACATACCAAGATTATCCTTGGTGTTCAAGATATACACCTTACATCTAACAACATTAAATTACTTTACTTTGGTATTTTTGTAATTCTAATGTTCATAAGCTGTCTTTTTGAAAATAGTCTATATTAAAACTATATTCATGATCTAACAGGTTTTGCGTACAATTTCAACACATATGTATATAGCTATATTTTATTTATTCAGTATATTTCAATACATTTCATGAATAGTTCTATTTCTTCTTTCAAAAATTCATTTTTTTTTGTTTTCTTAGTGTAGAGAAGGTGTGTTTAATACCCATATTTGGACAAAATGAATTTAATTCATAATTATCAAATTATCCACCAAGATCAATTATCAATAAAATTATTGTAAAGCCCTTTTTATTTTGAATAATTTTACAAAAACATTAAAAAATAGTAAAATACTCACTTTTGGGTTTTAGAAAATAGATCCATGTAAATATAGAATATTCATTAACTAAAACATATACATATAATTTTCCTACAATAAATGCTAATTTTTGTGGTCTAAGAAGATTCACATCGATAAGTTCTAGAAGATTTGTTGTAGTAATTTTGTTAATATATTTAAAATACGATTTTCGTTACTTTCCAATTTGGGATGGATCACAAAATAAGTCACCATAAAATATAAGAATAATTAAATCTAAAACTAATTGTTTCTTAGAAAATTTATGTATAAAATAAATATTACTATGACCAAGTCACCTTTTCCAGCACCAATACTCATTTATCTTATCAGTTAATTAATTCACTTTCTATTTACACAAGGAATTTAAATCCAAAGTCTAAAAATTATCTGTTATAGGTTCCCTAAACATAAGAAAGTTATATTTAAATATAGAGACGTAATTGTTTGAAAAATAAACAAAATATCCATGATAAAAAATTTGAGATATACTTATTAGTTTTTTCTTCATCCCTTGTACATAAATTACATTGTTGATTGAGGTGGTTTTTGGATATCTAATATTTCTAAGTCCAATTATCTTTCCTTTGGAATTATCACAAATTTTTATTAAATTTCCATCTATTTGAGTTATTTTTTTGTTGTTTGATGATTTTCCACTCATATCACTGAAGAAGCCATTACCTATTTACCATATATATTTTATTTTTCTATGGAATGTTTCATGTAGAGGTAGTTTAGAGAAAATATTGTTTTTGTACCCATATCATATTGGGTCCAACAACATTAACTAGCAGAGATCTAGGAATCCAGATCTGCATTATTTTTCAATAACTCGTATCATTTTTTTCAGATAAATTTTTTGAAATAAAATCATTTTTAGTTCCACTTATTTGAGTATTTATTAAATTAAAAAAAAAATTATATGTCCTTTTGTTCCACAAAAATGACAAGTAATAGTTTTTGAGTTAGGAACAACATAATTCTTATATAGTTTAGATTTTTCTCTCTTACTTCCTATACCAATTCTTGTCATTTATATGACATTTTTACCTTGAATTTCATTAATAAATTTTTATCATTTTGTAAATAAGATACCATCTTTTCCATAATTCTCTTCTTCATCTTGTAATTCATTGATCATATTATCTTGATCAGAACAGTTTGTGGTTGATGCGTTAAATTTATCAATTAAGTTGATATGTTATTTAAGTAAGGAATATCTTTCTAAAAATATAACATTGTGAATATTATTTAAATAAATTTATTTATTTAATATGGATTCATATTTTTCTTCCAGCATTGTTCACTATGTACCCAATTTATTATTTGAATAATTTGAATCAAAATAAGAATATGAATTATATAGACAATTGCTTTTGTCCTTATCTTCTTATAATATGATTCACATATTTAAATTTATATTTTGATTATTAATTTTATGAATCTGATTTTGATGAGCTTCCAGATTCTTAGGAAAAATTCCATGTGACCTTCATTTATCTTTTTTCCTTTTGGTGCATTATCATCACTTTTATGATTTGTCTTTTCTATATTTCACTATTCAACATTTAACTAAGGATAGGGAGGTCCTATATGACCTAATTTCATTCATTTATTGCATCAAACATACCTTGATTCTTTCTCATCCCTTTTTAATGGTTCTCTGAATCATATTTTCTTCTTGTAAAACATGAAAAATGTTCTGTTTAATTGAGAAAGTTCCGATTCAGAATCAGATGTATATGAATTATTTTCATTTCTAACTTCTTTAATTATTATTTTTATTTTCTTATGAGATGTCACCATTAGAGAATAATTTTCCTTTTTCACTGAGACATTATGATTTTTATCTTCATCTTTCATTTCAACTTCATACATCATCACTACACCAATTAATTATCTCATTATCATATTTTTTATAGGTGATTATTGTCAAATTGCAGATTATATACCATTCCGTTTAGTAGTTAGTATTCTCATTACATTCAAAGAATAATCTACTTGATTGATAGGATCACTTAAAGCCGTAATATTGTTAATAATCTATGAAACACTTCTGTTCATCTGAGTGATACTCTCTCAATTAATCATTCAAAAATTACCAAATTTCATATTTGTTGTTTCATGCCTCATTTGTATTACATTATCTGTTCATTCAGTGGAAGATGTAATGGTTTTCCACATTTCATATGTAGTAGGAAATTAAGAGACACTATTGAATTCATCTGATCTAAGATAATAGATAATAGCATTCATAGCATTAGATTTCATTTCATACTCAGCCTCTATAACAGTAGTTCAAGTTGCATGATTTTTTGGAATTATATAAGGGGTAATGATATTTGAGTAGACTCTAAATACTAGATTCTTCAAGTTGATAGTAATTTGTGACTTCGTGCATACATACTTTTAACCATAGAAATACGGATCATGAACCATTTAAATTCCTTCACTTTGATCAATCATTGACATTTTTTATAGACCTTATACTTATATATTTTTATAGGTTTTTTAAAAATCTCTCCTTTCATACCAATTCTTAGGTAAGAATAAAAAAAATATACATAAGAGTGTTGTGAATTGTATATTTTTAAAATCATTCACAATTCTACAATTTGAGTTCAACTTTAGATTATGCAGATAACAATTGTTTATCTTATGTATGAAAGTACGGTAAGTGGATAAAACAAAAATACAGAACACATATATTTATAGCTATTTCAGGCATAAATATCCTCAAGTACACTCCACCAATTACTTTGTCCACATTTTTGGTGAGTTTTACTAGTCAGGTCCTCATATCATAAGACTAACCACCAACTGAGTACATGAATTTTACACTACTATAAATAAGGCATAAAAACAGAGCCTTTTGGTTCATTAATAGAAAAAGTATAAAAAAATATTTGTTCAAGAAGTTGATAATTTACCACAACTGAGTACTACTAGTTAAATCTCTCAATAAAAAGATATTTATTAATCATTTTCTGGTTGAACATCATAGTTGAAACAACAACAGAAATTAGATGGATCTTCTTCTTCAAAAAATAGTTTCTCCAAAAAGAGAATATATGAAGAGATATAGTTTAAATATATCTTTAAACAGAAGAATAATAGATTATAAGAAGTTTAATTACAAAAAATACAAGATTCAAAACATTTATATCTCCAAAATGTAGACTCTTTTGTAGAAAATAGAGTCTAATCGATGTTGCAGTACATCTTTAAAAAATATTCACCAGAATGTAGTTTCAATAGAAAAAAAGTGACATGAAATGTGGCTTAATATATAACATATTAATTGAATCATACCCACATAAATATTCTAACAAATACAGTGATAGAATAAATAATGTAGAGATACTACTTTTCAATTCTAGTTTGAAGAAAATTTCTTGATAAATCATGACAATTAAAATTCATCAGATAGAACAAAGTATTCATAAATTACCTTATGAATAATTGAAAACATATCTAATTAATACAATTCTTTGAATAAATCATAATCCAATTTAAATCATTCGAAAATGAGCTTTAAATCCACCTGATAGTCCGCAATGACCATTTCACGAAACTCCGATAAAATCATAAATTCAAATCTCTGATGTCAAAAACTCAAATGTAAGGTTACTTCACAAAACAAACCAAATACAAAATGTTCAGTTCAACTATGTATCATTTATTCTATGAACATAGTGTTTACAATTTAATGTTTATAAAATTAGTAAGTTTGATGATCCATACATTTTCGTCTCAAACATAGGGTTTTATACTTATGTAGGGTCCTTTTACCATACTCTCTCATTGTCAAATATAAGGTTTCATACTTACTTAGTGTTATTTAAAAATGAATTTTTTTCATTATCATATATAAGGTTCCATACTTATGTAGGGGTATATAACCGTATATGATGATCATTCAATGTATGGTTTAATAAAAATTTATGGGTTGTGTCAGGACCTGCCTTCACTAGAAGGAGGGAAAAGGTAAGCAGATTGGCAAGCCCTTCCTTCTTTAAGTTGAAGGAGATATAATGACCCTCGAAACATGCCTTCTATAGGTCCCGGAGTGGTGACTAGCACCAAGGGTATGGAAATCACACACAAATGGAAGGAATTTCCCTTTTTGTTTGAATAGGTTCGGGAGAAAAAATGTTAAAACCCAACAACACCAAAACTGAAAGAAAAGTAAGGTCAAAGGTAAATCATTCCCACATGCATGTTCAAAAGTAAAAGTTACATGGTGCACAAACTCCAAAGATAAAGTACCAAAATAAATAAAAATGACAACAAAAACTGCCCCATAGGTCCATGCAAGTATGGTCCCGCACGATCCCCCAAGTCCTCCTGGAAACCTGAAAGCACTTTTATATACGTAGGGTGAGCATACATGTATACTCAGTAGGGAAAACTCAAATACTCTCATGCACAAGTGGGGAGACGTACTAAAGTCCCATGAGAACAAACAACCAAACACCTAACAAGGAAACTGACCACCCATGCCTCACCAAGGGACACTCCCCAAATAACTCAAGTCAATTAACATAAAATAAAAGCACATCGATGTTTGGGTACCCCGCGCAACTTTCACACTGATTATTGAAGTCATCCTACGCATCGAACCAATCCCGCCATTCTCACTGCAGTCCCACTGCCACACCCGTTCGCACACACCTGGGCCATATCCTCACGTAGTCCCACTGCCAAACCCCGCCCGCTAACACTTGGTCCACAACTATCACATGTAACCACTCCTGCAACACCTAGGCCAGAACAACCACCACCACACCCGAGGGCACCTCAGCTAGAAGAACTACTTCCACACCCGAAGACACCTGGGCCTCATCCCAAAGATACTTGGGAACCACCTGCCCGCACACACCTGGGCCAACCACCACACCTCCCTGCCCGAAGGTTCTTGGGCCAACAATGGACTTCAGGCCATCATAGCCTTCCTGAAGATACTTCGGCTATCTGGGAAAGGGAGAAGAAATGATCTAACAACCAGCAACTAAAATAAGTGTGGGAAAAAACACCCTCCCCCATGAAATGGTGGTTTTTGGAACTAATTTCTCAACTTGGATGGGGCACGAATATGAAACACAAAAACTATAAGTATATGTATAGGTATAAAGCACTCACCCAGTTTATGTTTTTCATCAGCCAACTTAAAGAACACAGATCGTACCACGTATAAGTCACAACTCACACCAAACCAAAACCCATTTGTCCTGTCCTAGTTTACATGTTCAGTAATAATGTTTAAATAAAAAGGTTTCTGCACCTACTTGGGAAACTACGAATCAGATGCACAAGCCAATGAAAGAGTATAGTAAACATCAACTTAAACATTCACACCTGGTTCTTTTGTAATGTCACAACAACAAAAGGGATAAGTGAGATCCCACAAAGTACTGGAACCAAGGAAAACCCCAAGGTACTACCCCATGTTCCCAAAATTCTAGGAGCCGATGATTTCTCAACAACAGATGATCCCACCCAAATTTTTGATATAGAAAAAGTAACCACACGGCCTCAAATTCACAACTGAAAGCATAACCACATGGGATCCCATCCCCACCCACATCACCCAGCAATTGGCCCATGAAATGAAACAACCAAACCACTACCACCAACACAAAGCAGGCACATGCCGGTATTTTTAAATTTAAAATATTTAACACACTCCATGAATTCAGTTCCACTGTATTTTAACCAAGGTTATCACAGAAAAGGGTTGATCCTGGTGTTTTCAATTTTTTTAGACACATATACGTAATTAACCAATTTCATTTACATGACCAACACAATGAGTAAGGATTTATTAGTTCACACATAAAGACCACAAATAGCCATGATTTTCTGTAAGAGTATGCCCGCACAAATAAAAAATCATTAATCATGGAAGATCATAAAACAAACCAGCATAATCAATCACACCCCTCCACCTTCATTATATAGAGTCTTTTTATTAATTTCGTTAAGGTTTGGTTCGTCAAAATCTACAGAATCAAAATCATACCCTCCCCACATGATACACAGAATGGAGAGACAAAGGTAAAAACCTACTTGATTGATCAACGATCGATGTTTATCCTCACGCGCCACGAACAGCGGATGCGCAAACTGTAGGGGCTGGGCCTCGAAACTCAAGTACGAGCAGACAATTTGATCAGAGGTTGATCGAGAAAACGATACATGTGGATATCCCTGTAGTTTTTTAAAGGATATGAACAGTTGAGATAAGAACGTCAAGCCACATAAGGAGCGGGGTCGTGGGTTCACCACGCGGCCCAACTGGTCATAGAGGACCCTGCCTTTAGGGGCAGTTTAAACCCATGCACACATCATCGAACATTTAATTAAACGCCATTAATGGGTGTTACTGGGCTTTAAAACAAGTTAAAGGGGGTCAAAATAGGGTTTAAAACCCAATTTGCAAGGAGGCTCTACTGGAAAACCCGTGGGGGCTGGGTCCACCGGTTAGCCGAGCTACCGGTAGACTAAGCTACTGGTATCCGTAGGCTACCGGTAGGTAGAGCGACCGGTAGGCAGAGCTGCCAGTAGACCCAGCCACCGGTAGGGAGAGATACAGGTAGGCTGCAGCTACCAGTAGACAGAGCTACCGATAGACTGAGCTACCGGTAGGCTACAACTACCTGTAGACCGAGCTACCGGTAGACAGAGATACTGGTAGACCAAGATACCAGTAGGTGGAGCTACCGGTAGGCGGAGCTACTGGTAGGCTGCAGCTACGGGTAGACCGAGCTACAGGTATGCAAAGCTACTGGTAGGCTGCATCTACCAGTAGAATGAGCTACTGGTAGGCCTGCAACCGGTAGGCTCAGGCTACCAGTAGGCCTTCCGTTAGGGGTCAAAACATCACCAAGAAGCCTTGATAACTTCAGAACACCCAACATCAAATTTTTACAAAGTAATGGACCCCCAAAAACCTTTTCCATTACATCAGATACCTCTAAAACTATTCTCTCCCTTAAGAATCAAAACAACCAGAAGGAAGGAGAGGGTCCGAACAACCACCTTGAAAGATACCTCTCAAGATTGAACCCCATTGATAACTAAAAACACCTTCCCATTAATAACCAAGCATCATACCATGTCAAACTGCCCAGTCATTTGGGTTGGGGAGTCTCTCCCCCCATGTCAAGATACAATCCGCTTTGGGTGGCAGTGACTCGCCCGCACGGGTTTAATAACATCCACCTTAATGCGTCTTGATTAGGGGTCAGATCCTCCCCCCCCCCCATCTCCAGGACTTTTCACACACAATCATAGAGGAAAGGAAAAACACATATTTCATACCCAACATAGTAAAACGCTCCACTACAACAAGTATAAATAAAACAACACAAAGCTCAAAATAGCTCTGGGTACTGGGCACACATCTATGCTTCCCTTTCCCAAGTACTCTCCTCAAGAACACCATGTCTCCATAACACACGACCCAAGGTAATGGTTCTCCCACGAAGCACCTTTTCCTTGCGATCCTCGATCATCAATGGTGTTTCCACAAAGGTCACATCATCCTCGATGTCTAGCTCTCCCCAGTCAAGGATGTGTGAATCGTCATGCAGATACTGATGGAGCTGGGACACATGGAAGACATCATGTATCCTCAGTAGCGACGGTGGTAATGCTAACTGATAAGCCACTTCGCCGACCCACCGCAACACTTCTAAGGGTCCAACAAACCTAGGGGAAAGCTTACTCCCCTTGCCGAACCTCTGTTGTCCACGCCGAGGGGAGGCCTCCAAGAACATGTGGTCTCCAATCTCAAACTCTAAGGGCCTTCTCCTGGTATCAGCATACAACTTCTGTCGGTCCTGGGATGCCTTCATCCTTTCCCGTATAACCTGAACCTTATCTGTCGTGCTCTGCACCACCTACGGGCCAAGGATGCCTACCTCTCTGATTTTGGTCCAACACATAGGTGAGCGGCATGGCCTCCCGTACAAAGCTTCGAACGGAGCCATACCAATGGTATATTGATAGCTATTATTGTAGGCAAACTCTACCAGAGGCAAGATTCGCACCCATGATCTTCTTTAGTCCAGAACGTATGCCCGCAGCATATCCTCCACGGTCCGGATGGTTCACTCTGTCTAGCCATCTGTCTGGGGATGCAAAGCAGTTCTAAGACGTTTATGGGTTCCAAAAACATGCTGCAATCCTCTCCAGACTGGTGAGGTAAACCGTGCATCCCTATCTGAGACTATGGACCTCGGAACTCCATGCACCTGCTCCACCTCATCCACGTACCTTCGTTCCAAATCATCCACTGCACTCGACTCCTTAATCGCCAAAAAGTTAGCCGATTTCGTCAACAAGTCGACTACTACCCAGATGGTGTCATATCCCCCTTGAAACCTGGGTAGTCCTGTGACGAAATCCATCGAGATTTCCTCCCACTTCCACTCGGGAAAATCTAGAGACTGTAGCAGGCTTCCTGGAACTCGGTGTTTAGCCTACACCTGCTGACACACTACACACATGGCCACAAACTCTGCCACTGATCTCTTTACTCTGAGCCACTAGAACTGTCTCTTTAGACCCTAGTACATCTTGGAAACTCCTAGGTGCTCTACTAGGGGTGAGTTGTGGAACTCACTGAGAACCTTGACACGCATCGCCACTGGAACAAACAGTTTTCCTTGGAAAAGCATCATGTTCTGACCATCTTCAGTCCATCCTTCCGGACCATTGCTCTGGTCGACCCCGTCACGCATCACTTCGCACTCTGGGTCACCCCACTGAGACTTCTCCACTAGATATAACAGAGATGATTTCACTATCATCTGATACAGGAAACCTCTTCCACCATCCTTCCTCGCATCCAGGTGTAAGGAAGCCAACTCCTCCATCACCTTCCATGTGTCTGCCCACTCTCAGACCGCATCCTTCTATGACCTCCTTCTCAAAGCATCGGCCACTACATTCCCATTCCCTGAAGTGTATGAAATATCGAAGTATTAATCCTAGAGGAACTCCACCCACCATAACTGCCGCAAGTTTAGGTCCCACTGGGAGAAGATATACCTCAAACTTTTTTGATTCATAAAGACCACAAAGAGTTCTCCGATGAGGTAATGCCACCATAACTTTAGCACAAAAATGACTGCTGCAAGCACTATGTCATGGGTGGCATAATTACGCTCATGAGGGCGTAGCTTCCTATACCCATAAGAGATCTGTTCGAAGTGCACTTCCTTGGGCATGTAGTATTCGAGTAGGGGGTATCTGTGGACACATCAAAGGTTGAGGCAGTTATTTCTTGGGTAGTGCCCAAGAATGTGGCAGAGGTTCATAGTTTCCTCGGGCTGGCGGGATACTATCGGAGGTTCGTAACCAACTTCTCTAGAGTTCCAGCCACTTTGACAACCTTGACAAAGAAGGACCAGATATTCTTATGGAGTGAGTAGTGTGAGGCAGCCTTCAGCTATCTGAAGGAGATGCTAGCTAGTGCCCCATTGATGAGACTACCAGAAGAAGGGGTGGCATATGAGGTGTTCTATGATGCTTCAGGGAAAGGCCTCAGATGTGTGTTGATGCAGCGACAAGGGTTGATCTCATAGGTCCCACTGGGAGAAGATATACCTAAAACTTTCATTTTGACAACATCCCATAGAGCGGGTGCTGTCAGAGGACCTCCAAAACCATCCTCAGGTGCTCCGCGTGGTGCTCCTCTGATCTAGAATAGATCAGGATATCATTGATGAACACAACTACGAACTAATCCAGGTACTCCCGAAATATGGAGTTCATAAGCACAATGAACACATCTGGGGCGTTCGTAACACCAAAAGGCATAACTACGAACTCGAAGTACCCATAACTGCACTCGGAGGCCGTCTTCGGGATGTATCCCTCTTTTAATCTCAACTGGTCGACAAGATCGCCTATCCTCAGAACAGGGTAGCGATTCCTGATCGTTACCTGATTCACCCTCATGTAGTCTATGCACAACCTGAGGCCACAATCTGCATTATTTTTGAACAAGACCGGATCACCCCACGGTGATACACTTGGTCAAACATAACCCCTCTTCATTAGATCGTCAATCTGAATCTGCAGCTCCAGCAGCTCTGAAGGTTCCATCCGATAAGGATCCATTGAAATAAGAAGAGCACTAGGCTTCAAATCTATCCTAAAAATCGATATCACGTCGAGTGGGTAGAGTCGTTACCTCCACATGAAAGACGTCCAAAAAGTCACATACGATTCCTGGATCCTCCATCATCTCGGCATCCATTGACCCTACTGAAATCTTGGCTAACAAGGAGAGGAGGGGTGCCCCTCGCCTACTGCCCTTCTGACTACTCCCCTTTCCGGTGAAAGTAGCATGTCGGCTGCCCAAGTATGAGAAATCAACCCTTCCTCAGAAGAATTTGATGATGACACACACAGAGAACAACCAGTCGATGCCTAGGATGACATCGTATAGTTGTATCTGTACCAGTAGTAGATACCTGACTAACTGATGTGGCCCTATCATCAGTCTTCATCCTCGACAAACATATAACAATTCGGTCTGACCTCCCGACTGGTGTGCTCAGCTCTAGGGGCACTGGAAGTCTCTCAGCATCTAGGCCCAAAGCATGGGCTATACTGGGTGAAATGAAGGAGTGTGAAGCCCCAATATCGAACAAGGCATAAGGAAGGGTACTAAACAAACTGATCATACCTTGAACGACCTTCGGTCCTGTTGGAACTGCTGCCTCCACGGCATGCAACTGCCCACACCCAACTCCTCTGACTCTCGGTTTTCAGCCACCTCCCCAACCATGCCCAGGCCGATGTCCCTGAAGAGCTCCATGAGGTCGGCCTCCTCCTACAACGTCTTCCCTTAGAGGGGCAGGAGCTCGCTGCCACTGCTGTTGTTGCTGGAAGGGCCTAGCAGGAAGCTGCTGCTAGGGCGGGTGCTGGGAATGTCCATCGTCGTCGTACTGTACTCGGTCCGGGAAATGATTCTAGAGATGTCCATGGCTCCCACAGACGAAGCACCTCGATACTGGGACCGAAGGGAATGGGCCAGGACTGGGGGACCAGAATTGGAACTGTTGTGGCCTACTCCCTGCGGGTCGGAACCTAGAGGGTCTCAATGCTGGAGGTCTAGTAGTGACATCCTTTCCCTTTGACGGGCCAAGCTAAATCCCCTCTCTCGACACACCGCCCAGCGTGTGCATCCTCTCCACCACTTCGGCCTTCTTCTAGACCTCCATGTATGTCGGAAGGGTGAAGGGGGTAACAACATACTTGAGGGAGGGTCAGAGCGCCTCCTCTAAATATCTTGTACGAGACTACTCATTTGGAAAGTGGTCTGAAGCAAAAAATAGGAGGTCCTTGAACTTGATCCTCATATCCCTTAATGACATGCTCCCCTGCTAGAGGGAGAGTAGATCTTTCCACTTCCCCGCTTTCATCGTAAAAAAGAGGAATTCCGCCCAGAACTCCTTCTAAAAATCAGTCCATGTCACCTCAGCCTCTCTCCTCTCCCCCAGGTAAAGTGTCCACCACTGACGCATTGCTCCCAACATCTGGATGAAGTCCAGAGGAACCCAACACTCGGTCGGAGACCGGATCAAGCCGAAGGCTGTCAACAGCTATCCCTCTTCACATTAGAGGTTTTTCCCACATACTTCTCGAGGGTCTGTCGCTAGAAGGCCCGAAGTGTCTTTTTCCACTGTTCGTCCTCCTCCTCTCGATCAGCTCTCTTCCGATCGACCAAGGTAGTCTCTTGGGCCTCGATCACCCGCACCACACTTGGTCACCTCCCAGGTGCCATAGCTGCAAGGTAATCAAGGAATACCTAAGCCCATGTAGTGAAAAATATTGTTCTTTAAAATTTCATAAACTTCTTATTGATTTTGATTTCCAAAACACCCATGAAACACGAGAACACAGGTCATTATGATGATTGTACCTATCCAAGGGTTTCTACCCTGTAATTAGTGTGGCCTCACTTGGTAGTTCGGTAGGTCCAAAGTCCTTGCATTGGATCACGGGGGGGCTAAAATCCTGTGTCGTAGCCGGTCTTACTTGGCCTAATTCACCCACCAAGGTCACCCAACACTGTTGCCCTACCATCCCATGAAACCCTCACTGTGCCTAACTCCAGACCCCATCCCTTCTCTCAACCTCCATTGACACCGTTCTGTCACGACCCACCTTCACCAAAAGGAGGGAAAGGGTCAGAAGAATGCCAAGCCCTTCCTTCTTTAAGTTGAAGGAGAGATAATGACCTGTGAAACCCGCCTTCTATAGGTCCTGGTGTGGGGACGACAACCAAGGGTATGGAAATCACACACCAATTGAAGGCATTATGCTTTTTTTTAATGGGATTGGGAGATAAGATGATACAACCCAACAACACCAAAAAGGAATGAAAAGTAAGGACAAAGGTAAACAATTCCCACATGCATGTTCAAAAGTAAAAGATACATGGTACAAGAACTCCAAAGATAATGTACCAAAAGAAAGAATAACCACAACAGAAACTACCCCAATTGTCCGCGCTAGTATGGTCTCGCACGATCCCTGAAGTCCTCCTAGAAACCTGAAAGCAGTTTTATATACGTAGTGTGAGCTTACAAGTATACTCAGTAGGGAAAAACCAAAGACTCTCGTGAACAAGTGGGTATACGTACTAATGTCCCGTGAGAACAGATGACCAAACACCTAACAGGGAAACTAACCACCCAGGACTCACCGAGTCACACTCCCAAAATAATGCAATTCAAGTAATATATAATAAAAGCACATCGATGTTTGGGTACCCCGCGCCACTTTCCCAATGGTTATTGAAGTCATCATATGCATCGAAGCAATCCCGCCATTCTCACCGCAGTCCCACTGCCACACCCACCCGCACACACCTGGGACATATCCTCACGCAGTCCCACTTCCAAACCCTACCCGCAAACACCTAGGCCACAACTGTCACACATAACTGTGCCCGCAAAACCTAAGCCAGAACATCCACCGCCACGCCTGAAGGAACCTGGGATAAAAGAACTACTGCCACGCCCGAAGACACCTGGGCCTCATCCCGAAGATACTTGGGAACCACCTGCCCGCACACACAAGGTCCAACCACCACACTACCCTGCCCGAAGGTTCTTGGGCCAACAATGGACTTCAGGCCATCACAGTCTCCCCGAAGGTACTCGGGCTATCCGGGAAAGGTAGCATAAAGGAGCTAATAACGAGCCACTAGTAGAAGTGTTGGAAAAAACATCCTCCCCCATGAAATGGGGGAGTTCGGCACTAAGTGCTCAACTTGGGTGAGGCGCGAATAAGAAACACAAAAACTACAAGTATATGTATAGGTATCAAGCACCCACCCATTTTAGGTTTTTCTTCAGCCAGCCTAAAGAACACAAACTGTACCTTTTCCAAGTCACAACTCCCAACAAACCAAAACCTATTTTTCCATTCCTGGTTTACATGTTCAGTAATAATGTTTAAAGAAAATGGTTTCTGCACCTACTTGGGAAACTATAAATCACAAGCACAAGCCAAGGAAAGAGTACAGTCAACATCAACTTAAACATTCACACCTGGTTCTCTTGTAAGGTCACAACCACAAAAGGGTTAAGTGAGATCCCTAAAAGTACCAGAACTAAGGAAAACCCCAATATACTAACCCATGTTCCCAAAATTCCAGGAGTTGATGATTTCTCAACAATAGAGGATCCCACCCCAATTCATGATATAGACAAAGTAACCACACAACCTCATATTCACAACTGAATGAATAACCACAGGGGATCCCATCCCCACCCACATCACCCAGCAATCGTCCCATGAAAGGAAACAACCAAACCACTACCACTAACACAAAGCAGGCCCATGCCGTTTTTTTCATATTTAAAACATTTAACACACTCCGTGATTTCAATTCCACTATATTTTAACCCGGGTTATCACTGAAAAGGGTTGATCCTGTTGATTTCAATTTATCTAGCGGCATATACATAATTAACCAATTTCGTTTACATGACCAACATAAGGAGTAAGGGTTTATTAGTGCAGACAAAAAGACCACCAACGTCGATGATTTTCAGTAGGAGTAAGCCCGCACAAATCAGAAATAAATAATCATGAAAGTTTATAAAACAAACTAGCATCATCGATCACACCCCTCAGCCTTCTTTCTTTTGAATCCTTTTATTGTATTTGTTATGGTTTGGTTCATCCAAATATACACAATTAAAAGCATCCCCCCCCCCCGCATGATACAAAGAATAGAGATACAAAGGTAAAACCCTACTTGATTGATCAACGATCAATGTTTATCCTCATGTGCCATGAACAACGGATGTGAAAACTACAGGGGATTGGCCTCGGGAACTCAAGGACGAGCAGAAGATTTGATCGGAGGTTGATCGAGAAAAAGAAAACCCAGGGACATCCCCATAGTTTTATAATGGCTGGGAACGGTTGAGATAAGAACGTGAAACCATGTAAGGAGTGGGATCGTGGGTTGACCACGCGGCCCCACATGTCATAGAGGTCCCTTCCTTTAGGGGTGGTTTAAACCCACACACACCTCAGGAAACATTTAATTAAACGCCATTAATGGGTGTTACTGGGCTTTAAAACAAGTTAAAGGGTGTCAAAATAGGGTCTAAAACCCAATTGGAGAGGAGGCGCTACTGGAAAACCCGTGGGGGCTAGGTCCACCGGTTAGCCGAGCTACCGGTAGACTGAGATACCGGTAGCCTACGGCTACCCGTAGACCGAGCTACCGGTAGGAAGAGCTACCGGTAGACCGAGCCATCGGTAGGCAGAGCTACTGGTAGGCTACAGATACCGGTAGAAAGAGTTACTGGTAGGTCGAGCTACCAGTAGGCTGCAGCTACCGGTAGACCGAGCTACCGGTAGGCTGCAGCTACTGGTAGACCGAACTCCCAGTAGACAGAGGTACCAGTAGGAGGAGCTACCTGTAGGCTGCATCTACCGATAGACCGAGCTACCGATATACAGAGCTACCGGTAGGCTATAGTTATCGATAGACTGAGCTACCAGTAGGCCTGCTACCGGTAGGCTAAGGCTACCGGTAGTCCTACCGTTAGGGGTCAAAACATCACTGAGAAGACTTGATAACATCAGAACACCCAACATCAGATTTTTACAAAGTAATGGACCCCCAAAATCCCGAGCCATTACAGGTTGTTCCTTACGTTATGTTCTCTAAGATACAGTATGAACATTGTTTCCAGAACATTCTTAAGAGAATTTGAAACTTATTGACCGATATTCCACATAGTTAATAATATTGAATATAATTCCAAAATAATTATTATAAAGAGTATTAATTTCCTGAAATACACTTATTATAATGTCATTAGTAAAAAAAATATGGGTATTTGTGAGCATCGAAATCAATTTGATTTATAGTGTATTTTTTAGACAATATATGACCAACAATATTTACATATATTTGTCCATATCTATATACATATATATATCCATCCATATATATAATGACTGTTTCCTTCTATGGAGGATCATAAACATATTCATATATACACATATATTTATAAATTTATATAATATAAATGAAGTAAATAATAAATAAATTTATCAAATCAAGAAATACATGTGTCTAAAATACAAATCAGTAGTAGACTATATGTATAATAACATATCACGACATTAATACATAGAATAAAATGTATTAGCATATATACATTATTGTATTCATTTTATAAATAACCTTAAAAACGAATAAAAAACTAAAACATAAATTAATATATATAACAGTAGAATAGAATGAATCAAATAATCATGTTTAGGAATAATACTTATTATACATATAATAATAACCAGTTGTCAACAATTATTTTCTCAACAGAAAATGCTATTCAAATGATTATATAAGGGAAAAATTTCCTTCCATCACTCTAAACCATACCATTTTTATTATAAATGATATATATATAAGATAGAATATGAGGGTTACCATACTAAATGATTTATCGAAGCCCAAACCATATGATTGATAAAATAAATATTCCACCACATTTATAATTTATAGAACCTAGGTCAATATAATATATAGATTATCTTAATAACTTAAGGGAAATAAAAATTTCATAACCAAACCATGCATCATATGTCTCAATCTTCTAATAAATCGTCTATAACATATTTGATGAAGAACAACTAATGGATAAGGCTGATTTCATAATGAATAGATAGAATATACGATGGTCTCTTTTTATAGCTATGACATAGTAGAAAACAAGATTGGGTGAAGGTTTACATTCCATAGTGTATCCAAAATAGAGGTTCTATAATAACATAGTAATAAATCTTGATGAAAATCAAATTCTTATTTCTGTATGACCATATTAAATGAATGATATGGATTAATTGAAATACTCATATGGTTTCAACAAGTGAAATCCTAGAGGTTAAAATTAATGTTGGACAGTTTTAAAATTTTACATTTACTTATGTATCATTCCTTTCACAAACATAGTGTTATATTAGATATTTGGTTAAAGTCCACTAGACAACATATTCCACTACCAAATAATGTTTTGTTAATAATGGATACCATTGGTTACATGTTACCCCACCATTGGGAACCTAAAGATACATATGCACTGACACCCTTCTTTAGTTCACCCTCAAAAAATTTTTATCATATAATCCACCATAAAATCCATTATTTATTAAATTAATAGATAAAAAAATTAAATATAATTAATTAAAATAAGTATATGGGGATTATAATTATATATCTCAAGTTATAATGTGTCTATGATATATCATACACATTGAAATCGACGAGTGTATCATTAAAATTGGTTATTAATTGGAAGTACTATAATGATTTGTTTTGTTTCATAATTTTTTCAATATAAATCAATTAAGTATGTGTAAATAATACAAAAAAATATCTATAATTTTTTCATAGATTACCTAGATTTTGATGAATCTTATATGGATAGACCAATTTTGATTGGGGATCCCAGAATGAAAATCCTCAAAGGATAGAGTATTCAACTCATAGAATTATCACGACAATAAAAAATGATCCAATAATGAATTGGGAGAGAATATTTGAGATTTGATAGGTGTGTGAAGATATAATTTATTATAAGAGTTAATAGTGATATTTCAGTGATTAAAATTCATGAAGTGGGGAAATGTTGATTCCTTATGTTTTCGATGTGTACTTATTTTTCCATTTTTGATATGAGATATAAATTTTATATTTTTTGAGATTAAAATGTATTATTAGAATTTATATTAAAGAAATATATGTCTATATTATCTAAAAATTGAATTTTTGATAAAAATATCGATTTGGAAAATTCTTTTTACCATTTGAATCATGATTCATGTGAATCCATGTTTTTCAGATAAGTTATAAGAGATTTATCCAAAATTATATTATCTCATATTATAGTATTGAATACCATGATAGTAGATCATTTATTTTTTTCTAGAGGGATGTGGGAAAAATATATTTAACATCATGATCTCGGAGACTATATGTTGAGACTAAACATTTTGGTTTGTAAGATAATGATTTTTATCAGGCCTCTAGTGTAGTTCTATGGACTAGGCATTAAGTCTGTGAATTATAGTTAATGTAATTTTTTGACATTTAACACCCAGTAAAACCCCTATAAATTTACTTAGAAATCTTATAATATTATTATATATTTCTTCTAGAATATTTTGGTAATATTTTAGCTCTCTTATTGTTTATCTGATGGATTGTGAGTTCGTATTAATAGTTTTTCATCAGACCTCATGAAATATCTTGAACTAGTTTCTCTCACATGATTTCTGTAATTTTCCCTCTCATGTCCTAACATATTTAGGTTATATATATGGATATATGTGTAAATAATGGGGTTTATTTTTCAATATTATATCAGTCTTGCATATTTATTTTTTTGGAATGATCTTAGTTTGTAGATATGAGAATTTTAAAGTTAAACTCATCCGGAGAATTGGTTTTTATATATTTTATAAGGCCAAAAAATAAATTATTAATTTTTATTGATTATAATTGATCACTTAGTTTCGATTAATATTTTTTATTTAATCAATTTTTTTAAAATAATGTATTTGAGCATGAAATTTTTCATCTGAGATTTTGGGGATTTCACATTCTTTTGTGTTTTAAATTAATAAATGAATATTTTTTAATTGTTGTTATTTTATTTCATGAAAAAGGAATGTGTGAACAATTTTTTATCAATTGCTGGTGATTTCAATGAAAATTGTATTTTTATTAAAAAAAATATATCATTGAAATTTTTATAGAAATAAAATTTGTTTTTTTTTTAATTGTTTTGCAGTGTTGATTTGAAATTTATTCATGGGTATGTTTGTGAGTGAAAATTATATTTCTATGTGATCTATTTTTTGATACATCTGATAATTATAAATTATAATGATGATTATTAAAAAACACTTAAAGGGAGAAATATTTGTCTAGAATATCTTCGAATGATGATACTCATGTTCTTTTCATGATAATGTTGATGTTTTGGCATTCTATGAATGGTTTACTACTTCTCAAATATTTATCAGGTAAAATATTATTTGATAATGGATGTGTGAATGATGAATTATTCCAAGTATCTAGATCGCATCTACTTATTTGAATTATTATTTGATATTCATTATCACATGAGATATTTGGGAAATAATAATTTTTTAATCGTTATAAGAAAATGGGGATTCTCTGATGATTTTATTTAATGGGTTATTTCAATTATATTTGTTGGAAAAATAGTTTCCATTGATTCTGTGAAAAAAATATTGTAATTTTGGAAATTGGTTGGATTTTGTAAATTATTTCTTGTGGAAAAAACATTTTTAAATATTTTTAATATAAGGATTGGTTTTGGGATATCATGAAAATTTTAATTTATAAAATAGAAACTTATTATAGTTTTAGATTTTTTTTTATAAATTGTGGTTTTATTAAAACAAATTTTTTATTTATTATATATTTATATGTCATTTCATTATAGAAATTTTTCTTTCATGGAATCATATTAGGGAAATGGTAAAAATAAAACTATGTTTATACCCAAAACCATGATGTTAATTTTATTGGAAAATGATGCATGATTGGACTTTATTTAAAAGGGGTAACACTTCAACCTTCATTATTTTTGAACAAGTTATCCACTTTGGAGATTTGGTTAATGAGTTGGTGTTTTAGGGATTTAATTCCATTATTATTATTTACAATATATCATTTCTAATAGATATAATATTTTTAATATATATATATCCACTATAAATGTTGTTTATAAATATTTTTTATGTACATATTATATATATATATATATATATATATATATATATTACTTTTTCATTTATTAATTGAGAAAAAATAAATCTATAATAGCTCGTACATATCCCAATACACTTGATAAAAGTTTTTAGTGATTAAGGAACAAGCTCGATTCCATGTGAAATATTGGCTTGGTTCTAGTTATTCAAGCTCCCAAGTGGAAGTGTTATAGTTATGATCATTCATAGAGACAGATTAGTGAATATATTTGGCTTTTTTTCTTCTATGCGTGGGTGGATATTCCTAAAATAGGATATAATAACCTAATATATGTGTAGAATATGAGAAAATTAACCTAATTTATTAAATTAAAATTTAATACACATTTATTTTTCCTTTATTTTATTTAAAATATGTTTTATCCTTTAATTAAACTAAAACTACCTTGTCATATTTTTCCATAATATTTTATTTTCCCCAAGATGATCCCAACACCAATCTATGAGGCCCAATAAATTTAAATTTATTCACTTTTATAATTTAAAAACTATAAAATTTTATTAATTAATAATTACTAAGTTATTATTAAATGAATGACTATATAAAAGTTTATAAAAATTGGTATGATTTATATGAATTTGAAAAAGATAAAAGTGCACACATAAGAGTTATAAACAATGATAATACCACTTCCTAGATTAAGAATTTATTATTTCGCACTTTTAAACCAACACGTACTATATGGAACTAATAATTCTCTATCAACATGGAAACAAAACCCCTATATAATTCATAATTTCAAATAGAATCAGCAATGTATGTTTTGAAAGAAAAATAAATTGCAATCTTTTCCCTCTTTTAAATGTATTCTTTTTCAAAATTGATTGATACACACTTTAATTTTTACTAAAAATTATTTGTTTTCATTATACCAAATGGATTAATCTTTCCTTTTTTATCTAAATGTTCTAAATGTATATATTTTATTATATTTTTCCTACATTCAAAAAAATATCATTTTTATACAGATGTGTTGTCTAAAATATATAATTTCATTAAATTTAATTGAAACTCAGTACAGGTAGTGTTTGTATTATTTAGACCATAATAGGTTTGCATGTCCAAATAAACAAAGTTAAATTACATGTTTAATATTATTATTATATTTAATATATATTGATTGAGATATAGAATTTGATGTGGTATTTTTTATCCGGTTTCATGGATAATATTGGAATCATATGTAATACTAAACATGTATGGTATTGTGTTACTTAATATTACTATTTATAAGTGGAATTATTTTGACCTCATTCATAAGAGTACTTATAATTTCATATGGATTATTTTTTCTGAAAAAATTTATTAACGAAACCCCACTATAGTCACCTGATTATATTATTAATTTCATATAATTCAAGATAAAATCCTCAGAAATATATATTTTGAAATAAAAATAATTTTTAAATATTTCAATACACCACTCTCTCTATTAAAAATACGTCATTATAAAAATTATATCTCATTTATTTATAATCTCATTTACCTAATTTTTTGTAATCAAAATATATATCCTAAGGAGGAGTTGAAAGATAAATTCAAATACATATTATTCAAACTAACAACATGTTTCTGTTCGATTGAAAATAACACTACACATTAAATAATTACTCTGAAATGGTGAAGAATTACACCCAATAGAAAAAAAAATAATTTCATGGTCAAAACAAATTTCTTGGTCAAAATGAAACCCTACCCAGAACTTACATATCATAATCACAAAATCATGGCATATTAAATTAGCCACATTATATTATAACAGGCTTGAATATATTTAATGGTCGATCTTTTCATGATCTACCTCCTTTTTCAACATATCAAATAGACTATAGATTATATATTTCTTTAGAACTATCAAACGTTTTATATCCATCTATTCTTTTCTGCAATGATAAAAAACATCATTTCTTTTTATATAGTAAATTTATATGGAGATCTTTATCAATTCAAAATCCCATTAACTATCACAATGTACCTTTTACACTTTATTTCAAATTTTTATATCTTTTAGATATAAATATAAACATAAAAACATTTTATATTCCTCTATAACATCAATATATTCTTCTTGGATTATACATAACTGAATTCACATCTATAATATATATTTCCAAAATATAACTCTAGGAAATATCTCTATAAATACATATACAATAATCCTACAGTCAAGATATCTATTTATATATGTATTTATATATCCCTCCAAATTTCGAACAACTAACATGTAGCTCTAAATTAAATATTTTACAACATTATGCTACCCAATAATTTAAATGTTTGTTTCTTAGAATTCATTAATAATATCGGAGGGAAATGATTATTCAAACTACACACCATGGAGAAATTTTGGACTCATTCTCATTATAGCTTGTATCAAACATCTACCCACCCAAGTGTATGATATCATATCCATAACATTTACTATCCCATGTCAGTTAAACTATTAATATTTCTCACTATATAATTACACATAATAGAATTTTTCATCAGTTTAGACTCATCTATCTTGAATTTTATTGGAAATTATTTAAAAATATTATATTGAGATTATTATAACCACTTCATAATCTAAAATATTGACGTGTATCCTTAAGATATATTGAATTTCATCAATGTATTCCATATAAAAAAGACATGGATACCACTATATTTAATATTTTTTCATTCATTATTTCATTCTCAACAATAAACTTGTCATGAACATAATGTTAAATTAGATTGATGTTATAATTGTATAATTTATGAAATTTAACACATTAAACTATCCATGTAGTCTTGGTTTAGTGATTCCCATTAGTCAATATTATTAAACAATTGTTTGGATGAAATTTGGTACCAGACATTATCATTTTTAAAGTTCATATAAGGCATTATTTTTCTAGTAACATGAATCATTAAACTAGATATTGTATATTTCAAAAATTATGTCATCATAAATAAATAATTTATTCACATCCATCGATTCATACTTCATATTAAATATATAAAATAATTAAAAAATAACTTGGATGTAACCTATTTTAATAATAAGTGAAAAAAATCATCGATTAAAATTTTGATATTAAAAGAGGGATCCATTAACAAGTACTTGATCTTTAGGGTTGAAAACCTTACCCTTTTTTCCTTCTTGATCACTTTTAACAATTCATTTTTTGTAAATTATTATCTTTATATAGTTATACAATATTATATTATTCTTTATTTATTAACGAATCAATATCATAATCTATTGTATGAAATGACCTCAGATTTTAAAATTGATTATTACCTCATTTAATATATATAGATTCATGTCACCGTTTAGAAATTGGAACTATGATTTGAATGATTTGTTAAAAAAAACTACCACATGTAATAGTGATGTCCTAAAGAATGTGTTCTTAGATATGGGGAGAATAATTTAATAGTAATTTTTTTTTCAATTACTTATTAATCAGACTATTTCAGTATATATAAGGATTACAACCAAAATCTTTCATTAGATTTATTCTTCAAATCTAAATTTGATGAAGTAATAAAATTAGTTATCAGTACTCTTTGAACATATTGATTCTTGTAACTACTATGAAATCAAAGGATAATTATGATCCACATTATAAATGAAATTATATATAATTGAAATGGAATGGTTTCATCAATTATTATTCAACCCACTATAATATAAAATGACTACAATAAAAGGATTTGTCCTGGATCAGTTTTGAATAAAAATTTCTCTATAATAATATGATATCCTCTCACAATATAATTTTTAATTATTAAATCTAAAAATAACAAAGGATTCAACCTCTATCAAAAATCATTGAAAAGTAATTACATAGTTTCATATCTTTTTCCCCTTTTTGATAAGTAGAAATCTTGATTTTAGAAAACTATGAATTCTTCTTGTGGTCCCAACATTTTATTTATTTTTAAATTTTTATCTATTAATGTTCCAATGATCCTTTTTTCATATAATATTATTAAAAAACTTTTTATAAAACCAAATAACTAAATTAGCACCTATTCTATTCAATTAA
The DNA here is from genome assembly GCA_963277665.1 of Viscum album. Taxonomy (NCBI): domain Eukaryota; kingdom Viridiplantae; phylum Streptophyta; class Magnoliopsida; order Santalales; family Viscaceae; genus Viscum; species Viscum album. Next base: position 1,886,068,859 of record OY728136.1, read on the forward strand.
CCATCAAATCATCACCTTGTAAGGATTTTTATTTGAAGAATATTTTTGATGATAATAAATACAAAAAATTCACTATCATAGTGTGCTTCATCAAATTTTATACTCTTTGTTAAACATTTTTAACCTATAATTGATGTTATACAATCACATTAACAACTCACTACACATCATTCATTTAATTTAAAAATTAAAATTCAATGCAAAAAACTCCCATATTATATTCTAAATTCTCTAACTTAATTCTCATCCTTCAGATCATATACAACCTTAAAATTACCAATTAAATGTTAATGGAATGCGAATGTTCACTATTGAGTAACCCATATGCGGAAAGAAATGGTTATTTATATAAAACACTCAATATTGGATCTCTTTCCAAACCATAGTTTGGGGAGATAAAAAATACAAAAATTTACTGTAATAAAAATAAATACTCTAAAAACGAATTAATATATTTTTTTTAAAAAAATCTATATAAACATGCCATGAAATTTTATTTTTAATTTTCCCATATTTAGAGTAATAAAAATATTCATTATCACATTATTTACAAAACCCTATCATTCTTAGAAATAATAATATATTGAAAATATTATCCATAACAATGTGATCCCATTATTATTTTTTATCTTCATCATGGTTCAATGGTTACACATTTTTTAAATTCATATTATTGATTCCCCATAAAATTTCCATCTATAATCATAAACATTGCCTTTACATACTATTAAAAATTCTATAAAATTGTGGTGAGGTTTGATTCACCATAATGATCAAGGTTTTTAAAAAAATCTGGACAAACCATGATAATCATAAAACATGTTTCTCATATGCATTTATAATATGTATACCTATGATATAATATATGAAATGATTTACTGAGAACCATTAAAATTTTTACCTCAAATTCACTCTTTGTAGATACCATCTTTAATGTAAACTCTAATAATCATCCATAACATAAACTGTCACTTGACAAACAATTAAATAGTCTTCACTTGATTCTATACACAATATCTCCCAAGTGATTTATTTTGATTTATGATTGAAAAAAATATTTCATTTTTTGTCACATTTACATTTTCTCCTCCAAATAAAAATCACCTTATTTATATAAATTAAATCCCAATGCATATTAATATATATGTATATATATATTATTGTTCACAAAAATCTCTCTATTTTGATTTTATTCCAATTTAATGAACATAAATTACAATAAATCGTAGTAATTTACCCATTCTCAATAATGCTAGTCCAAAAAAATAATACTCAGTTTAGTAAAGAAGAATAGTGAATACTAATTAAAACATTCCATATAAAACCAATTCAAATTTATATTTTCTCTTGACTAAATATTTTCAAACTAATAAAACTGTCATTGTAATATTACCAATATTATTTGGAACACTCATACAAAAAAATAAAGTTATAATAATTCAAAATAAAACCCCATATATTTTTATCTCATATTTTTACTCAAGCACAAAAATTTTTATGGTAAACTAAATGCTTTTCCCATTTTGAACACCCTGAATATATACATCCCCTTCATAAAATATTTTCTCGTATAAGGAAAATATATAACTCTAGATTTATTTTTCGATGTTTCATCCCAATAATAAAAAATACAATGAACAAGTGATACACAAAGACACACCCTAATTAAACCTTCACATTTTTTTGGTTAAACTCCTACCAACCATCCTTTGATTCAAAGTTGAATCTTTGAGAAATGGTTGTGTAAAAACGTCAACCAATATCCCATTATAGGATCATAATATACCATCAAGATTCTTCCATCCACCATCTCGTTGATAATATAGTATTTTATATCAATGTTCATGGTCAAGAATTTTGTACTTAATACATCAAATGATTGAGGGATCCTTCATTATCACACCCCACTGTCAAGGATTATTTTATGTATATAATGAAATATTCATATTATACATTATCAGCATAAATTGAACAATATCATGAGTGGATGAAAAAATTTCACTTCTATTATAATCAATGTTATATAATTAATATTTATCATGTGAGGTGTTATACACTTTTATCCTAATAAAGTTGCTCCACAAGGCAAGGAAATATTATCATCAACAATTCCAAATCAATCTCTATTAGAATATCCAAAAATATTTTGCAATAATATAATATGATATATTAAAACATAATCTATAATAAATTTTATACATCATATAATTCTCATTATTTCTATAATAAGTTCCTAAAGAGGCTAAACCAAATATATTGCACATATTGTGACAACATTAACAACATCCAATTAGGAATCTGTCTAATTGAGAAAAATCTTGATCAATCTCTTAAACTCTATTAGATTAAAATTATATATATATTTATATATATATATATTATAAGAGTCTGTTTCCTAATTAATGTTTAGTAGAAATTTTTTTCAGATGTTCCATTATAAACATCCACACTAATTCCCATGAATATTTCTCATCTGAAATAAAGATGTAATCAACCTATTGATAAATATTAAGTCCCAATAAGTACATAATCTATTATTACATCAATATAAAAAAAACATAATGATTTTAGTTGCAAATTATCAATAACCACCATCTTATATTTCCATAGAACACAGTATCATCAATATATACCTAATAAAGTTAAAAAAAACTGGCCATCCTTAAGGCTACACCATAAGGGTGGAAGAATTACGTTGTGTCAGTTAAAATATTACTTATCAAAGATAATGTTATATATTTATCATTAAAAATTATCTCACTTTTATTCATATAAGTATTTATATAAAATAAAGGTGGAAAATTAATTGTACTGGGTCCACCAAAATAGGCTAATCCATGGATCTTGTAGGACAATGTGCTTGTGAACCAGAGACACTAAATCATATTGTTTTACATGTTATTATTAGTTTTACTAGAACTCCTAGTTTACAACCATTCATAACAGTAAATATCATTACTCTAGTCGTAGTTTAGAACTTAGTACTTCTCTTTTGATGACTTATTCCTAATTGATCGAATAAGAATATACATAAGAGATGATGATCATATTAGATCTACTTTCTTATATTTTAATGACATCAAACAATCCTTTAATGTGAGTGAAATATTGAATTACCACTTATTTTTCATTTTTGTCTTATATTATGAAATATAGAATGATCTTATTTTCTTTCTATTAATATGTTCACCACACTTTTCACATTGGGTGCTTTTTATAAGTTTCTCTATGTTCATTATTATAAAATCAACACATCTATTGAAAAGGTGTTTTCCATTCCTTTTTTTGAATACATATTTCTCAACATATACCATAACTAGTGAACACATATTTTAAATAAAATATCCATTTAATAATGGGTGATACTCCCTACACATCCTCAGGGTTTGTTTTTATTTATCCTAAATTTTGAAACACTACATTTCATTATGTAAATTCATTCAATAACACGATCTAAATAATATTCGGACTTTTGTATTTCAAAATTAATATTTCTCAACACTATATCACCATAAAATCTTTCTCTAGTATCTTCTTGTATATATGGTCTGTGTATAAGTGAAGACCTATATGATCACTCTTAGGATTGGATTAACATAATACAACCACCATGGAATAATATTCCAATGGATCACACCTCCATTTTCTCCATTAATTTTTACCAATGAAAAATAATATTAAATAATCCCAAAAATACATCACAATGTGAAACTAGATTCTCCTATAAAAAGATAAATGTCCCATATGACTCATATGAAGGGGGATATGATAGATTTGAAGATTCTTTAAGACTCATACATATATAGATATATCTCATCTGTTGGGGAAAAATAAATTGTAGGAAAATTATCATATGTATAAGACATATAATAAAAGGGTGATTCATCGTCTTCTGAATCATCGCGGATTATACGTACATTCACAAAGAATCATCTGCACATGATCATTGACTCATACACATCATATAAATTACTCATAATCACTTGAATGATAACTCCTATGTAGAAAAAACATCGAATTTTTTTTCACCTTATTCTAAACCTTATTTTCTTGAAATCATTCTATCCCCACAAGAGTTAATCAAAAAATCATACAATATTATATTAATGTACTCAATTAGAAAACATGATCCATGATAAATATTCTTTTTTACTTCATCGTCAATAAACACAACCCAAAGAAGAATTGCTATGGTATTTTTTCTTAAAGTCTCCTCTATTTTGTTTTTTGGTATATCCAAAATGCTTCAAAATATTATTCTTTATACTTAACCAAATAATTCACCGAAAATAAAAGATCACAACTTAACTAAAAAAACTTCTATTTGTCATGATCTAAAATAATTGTTCACTATTCAAAATCTCAAATCAAACAACAACAATGCTTAGTGTGAGGAGATATATTTTTGTAAAAACATCACTAAAAGAATATCATAGTATTAAAGAACCATATCATTGTTTCATAACACTACACCCCTTAGGGAAACATTAATAAAATCCCCCATATCAAATAAACTATTACAACTACAACTTTTTTGCAGTTTCAGTTAGAACTTCTCCCCCTTATTCAGTGATCCCAAATACCAATCCTCTAGAATTTTGTAAGAAATAATTATTAGTTAACATATTAAAAATTATTTTGACAATATTAGGTTGTAAATTTTTTTCTCATGCAGGTTTGGGGGTCTTGGGTCCAACTCATCTAGTTTAATATATATGGATTTTCTCCAATGGCTATCTTATGCCTCTCAAAATCATGTTGATGTACTGAATTGGTCATTATATCCAAAATTTGACCTATAGGTGACACATTCTCCAAATCACAATTACTTATTTGATGTCCCTGATTATAAAATGGAAATTAAACTCAATTTTAGTACTCCATGAATGATGAATATTATTTTTTTACTACGATTTGTAGAATTCGAGATTCCTAAGTGATGAGAATATGAGAGGCCAAATTAAACCAAATGTATTGAATCTCATGTTGCATCCATATCAATTGGGTAAAAAATTATGTTGTTTATATAAACTCATACACTACTGTAGTCAAAGGGAGAAACTCTTACTTCTTTCTAATCCATGAGATATAAGAACTACCAATATATAATACAACACCAAAAGTTGAAATTTAGACATCTTCCGAGATATAAAAATTTAAATATATATAAGCTAATAATTTTTTATGTGAACTTCTATAATAAAATATCCAAAAACCATTGTTTAACTGATATGATAATGTATACAATTAGCTACATGAATGAGGATTTATTTGATGAAATTTTTATAGTGAGAAAATGGTAAGTAGGAAAAAAATCTAGTCATGTTGTTATCAAGTATAGTAAACTCTTAATAATCATCCTTTAATGTGACATAACAACCAACCTTCCATCCCCATCCTTTTAAGCATTCTTCTAGGACATTGTAATTCTTTTCATTTGACTAAAATATAACTTGAAAAATAATTAACCACATCCATCACTTTGTTGTTTGAAAAATTAATGTTCCTTTCTTCACATGAACCACATGTATGATACAATTGATTTTTATCTCACCAAAAAAAGAAATACAATATATATATATATATATTATATAATATAATATTTTTCATTTTTCTATATTTAATCCTACAAAATTTATTCTATTCACATAAATGAGAAAAAAAATTCCTTGATAATTTTCCTTTTTGATATGTAGATAACGATCAAATCCACCTCCCGGAAATCTATTAATTCTCAACTATTGATCAAGTTGTGAGTACATAGCATTAGGTGCCTATATGAGGAAATTTGAGTCCTTCATCAACAACATGCCTTATTTTCATAATCATAAACAATACACATAATTAGTTTCTCAATGTAAAAATTCTAATCAAGGAATCCTCTCAATAATACTAATTTTATGTTAATTAAATAAAAAATGAAGTATCATTTTACTGTCATAGTAAAATATAAATGTACATTTTCCATTTAGTCCACCCCATAAAATATTTCATACATATAAATGAGTTCTATTATTTAAAATCCCAATAACTATATATATTTTTATTTAATGTCACTTTGTCATATTCATTGAGTTTTTTGGATGACCTGTTTGGTTCTGATGGAACTCTTATCTTGTTTCTAGGGAATAACTTCCCAGGTTTTGTTCTTTTCAATTTATTCATGTTATTTAGGTGTATATTTTATCCAAATATCATATCATTTAGCCTCATCAATGTTTTTTAGTTCTACATGATAATTAATTATGGTTTTCTAATAATTAATTATTATTTTTTGAACATGTATTTTCTGGTCACCAATAATTTTGAAGTCATTGATGTCATAGTTGATCATTTTTTGGATTAAAATATAATATTTTTATTTTATTTTTATTATCACTACTATCAAAAAATTATTCAACTCATGATAAACTCCCCTAGATCTATTGACTACCCCATACCATTTTTCCTCAGTTTCTTCAGTCTTTTATTATAAAATATCAATTATTTTTAAATATATATTTTTTTGTAAACATGCTTACATATTGGATTCCCCAATTTTTTGAATAGTTATGTTACAGAATTTTTAAGGCTTGAATTTGGATGATTGTTGAAGGAAAACTCATTTATCCCCCTGATCATTGAACTTCATATTCATATCCTTTGTATAATTAATAAATTTTCCGCAATACACTTTCATGCACATGAATTTTGGATTCCTTCTATAAAAGATATTTTAGGGAGTGTTATTTTAATTTGGATATAAAAAATACATATTGAATATGTTTAAATAATTGATCACATAATCCATCAAGAATATCACTCGTAGTTTTTTATATATTTGATAGGTATTATTAATTTTTTTGATGGGGTTTCTCCTCTAAATAACTCAATTTCATTAAATATTCGTCATTGTTAACACTTAATGTTGAACCATGTGATTTTAAAAGTTTTATTATACTAGGTTTTAAATTATGGATCATTTGGGTGTGGATATTTATAATTTTTACACCAAGAAACATTTCAAATAAACTTTAATACAAATTGATTCATTTCAAAACCATAATTATTTTGGTGACCACCATATCCCCTTCTGTCCTACTAAATTCATCAATAAACATGATAAACTAAAATTTTCAATTAATGTTTTAGGATTCATTGGCCTAAAAATTATAACATTAACTAATTCGAGTAATATAATGGATTTCCTTTTTTCTCTCTTGTTGGTTTCTAGATAATTTCCCCTTTTGAAATTAATAATAATATGTTTGTGTTTCCTCAATTGTGTGTTTCGGAGGGTCTGATGTACCATATTTCAAGGCAATTTTTTTCAAATATTAAGTTATAAAATGGCTGTCACTTATTCTACAAAAAAATCACCTTGTTTAGTCAAAATTCATAAATTATCCTCATTAATAATGTAATGATTCCCCTTTTCCCCATAAACATGGGGAGAAACCAAACCATCTATTTATATAATAGTTTATGTCTTCTTTTTCAATTTCACTTCGTCTATTGAGTCTCATGCTTCTATTATTATCAGTAAATAATCACTATTACCATCAAAATAATGAAAAAAATCCATATATGGTCCAATAAATAGAACTGGGCTTTTTAGATGTTAATATTCATTATAACCTCATTGTCTTCAAAATGTAAAACTCTATCCTTGTTTTTTTTGTGATGAGGAAATAATTTTTTTACTTATGGTAAGTTCAACCACAATCGATTATATATATTTTAGACCTCACAATTTCATTTAATTATTTTTTTATTATTAGTCTTCTCACCTCTTCCCTTCTTAATACATGACTAGTAGTTCGATTCTCTGGATGAAGAGAAAGGTTGTTTCACTTCCAAATCCATATTTTCTTTTGCATCGTAAAAATACAAAAATATAATTTGAGACTTCATATTTCTTGATGAATCAACAGGGTTTTCATTTCAAATTCTTCATCTATCTTTAAGAATGATTCTTTATGAATTTGAAAAAAAAATCACCATCTTTTTTTTCAAAAATATTGGTCGGAGTAGATTACTCAGGGGGGATTAATTATGTATAAAAATTTATGGTTAAAAATTATTCATAAAAAGTTTTCCCCAAAAGGTTAAATATAGCCTAGTTAATCAAGGTTATACTATTATAAGAGTTTGACTATTTAAACAACTTCTTTGAAGATTGATTAGTTCTAAACAATCTTAATGTTTGTTATTAATATTAATTTTGATGTTATTCCACTAATATAATACAATTATAAATACATTACAATATTAAATATCAATGTGAATTTAGTGATTTTTGAATTATATAGTAAAACAGGAAAATAGAGAACATTAAATTAAGCAGCACAATGGATACGAAACAAGTGGTTTGGTCACAAGCCGAGATTTAAGACACTCCACTTGGTGATCCCCGTCCAGCAAGTAGTTTATATTAAAAAACACGATCCACACATTGGATCCTGGTTAGAAAAAAGTACACAGGACTGTCCAGGTTGCACATGGACCTCTTCCACAGTTCTTCGTGGGAACAAACAACCAGGACACATAGGGACCCCTTCCCCACATATCAATGGGTATACAAATATTAAAAGATGTTTGAGTAAGTATATATTTTATCTTTTAGTTTTATGCAGGAGACAGAGTGTGTTTTTATACATATAAACACATTTCTCGAAAGATAGTAAAATGATACACAACCGAGGAAAAATATTGAGATAGGTTTAGAAATGCTCTGAATGTTAGTCTTTGCAGCTATTGTCTTCTAATATAAAGAAGATACATAAATAAATCCCTTGTTTGTAAAATAGAGTGTCGCAAGTCAAATAGATCTCCCTTGTGATCTTCGTGATGTTTGACAATGTGAAGATGTTCTCGATTCTTGGATTCAATTGAGCTTCGTGTGTTCTCTAGCAGCATTGAGTTGCATGAGAAAATTCTTTCACTAAGAATTATCTATGAGTATTTTGTTTTCACGCTCACATCAAAAATATCGTTCTACTTTTTAGTATTGTTCCACAATCTTTATTTATCCTCGTCCGCATTACCCTTTTATCTTGGAGTGCACATGTTTGAGCTAACAAGTTGCATGTATTCTGGACCTCATACCTCGTACGATCTGATGACTTGTCTATAAAGAAATATTAATTATGTCAAAGCATTTAAAATCATCAAATATAGTCATTATAATTTAAATTTAAAGAAGACAAAACATATTAAGATATAGTGTCATAGTTTGTCAAGGAAATGGTGTCTCTTTCACACGGTGTCTGTATTTATCACGGTGTCTGCTTCACGATGTCCGCTTCATAGTGTCTCGATGTTATGGTGACTTGTTCATGGTGTCTTTTTCATAATGTCTGGTTGTCATAGTATCTTCTTGTTCATGGTGTCTGGTTGTCATAGTGTCTCCTTATTCACAGTGTCTGGTTGTCACAGTGTCCGCTTGTTTACAGTGATTGGATGTCACGATGTCTTCTTGTTCAGAGTGTCTCGCAATTAGGAAAATATTTGTATTCCGACATAAGGAGTGATATTTTTGGATTAAATTAAACTTAATAATTTTTCTGAATAATAATTATAATGTGAATCAAAAGATAATATATAGTAACCAAACTATGTGTATAGAACTTAAGATCATTGGATAGCTTGTACTAATCAACTATGCATTTTATGTGAGATAGATTACATAGAGTTAAAATGGTTTATAGACTATATAGGATTTGTGATCATTAAAACATGATTAATACATGAGGATTCCAAATATCTATGGCCTTTTGAATATCACAAATCATGTATATTTAGATTTTATATTTGTTTTAACAACATAGTTCGAATGTGCATATAACATATATATAATGAGTGTTCTCTTCTCCTATATGTCTCCAGTGACTGCGATTGAATGTTTTGTTCTCTTATATGTCTCCGGTGAGTGTTCTATTCTCCTATAAGTCTCTAGTGAGTGTTTAATTCTCCTATAAGTCTCCTATATTTCTCACCATCTTGGGATTATCAAAAAGTATGTAGAAAAATAAAGACAAAAGATGCAATAAAAGGGCATAATTTATTAGATAAAAAGAGGTCATTACATAAAGTAAAACAAAATTAACAAGACTCGCATAAAAAAGAGTAATCATTATCCTTCTTCATGGGATGGTCCTATCTTTTCCCTTAGAAGTAGTAGAAAAAGAGGAATCCATAGGAGCAGGGGTTGAGGAAGAAGAAGGGAGTGAGGTGGTTGATAGAGAAGGTAATGGAAGACCTTCAAACATTGTGGGAACTAGAGTAGGTGCAGTAGAAGACTGAGGCCATTGTGGATCACGGATCACATGCCTTATATAAATCAGTGCTTGACTGACTGACATAGAAGTGGAGGCTAGGGAAGAGGTGAAAGTAGGAAATCTAGGACTTAGAGTGGCAACCGCAGGAGAAACAATTGTTGTACTTCGTACATGAAAATAGGGCCTCAAAATATTAATAAAATCTGCAATGATGTCTCCACCATACTTTATAGATTTCTTGAAGTCATCCTTGTATTACATAAACTTTTCCAACATAAAAATGAACTCTGTGAGCTTTTTAACTTGAGTCATGATAGTCTGAGTTATAGGGGGAATCCTCAAATTTTATAGAAGATATTTGAAATGTTTGGTCATGTCAGTCTTAGAGACGATTCAATTGAAGTAGAAATCCACATTATTGGAAATTTCTTGTTGGCATCATTAGAAATTTTGGAATGGATTTTGACCAGATCAATAACTCTATCTCTATTCTTGATAACTTTAGTAGATAATCCTAATTTAAACTACTAAGCACAGTCTGGTGTTTTAGTTCACCACTGTTCTGAGAAGTTCACTATCTAAAGATGATTGAGACGATTTTCAACACTTCTTAAAAGCAGTGAATACTGAGGTGAGAGATTTTAGTTTATTTACCACTTTTTTAAGTCACCCCGCATACTCATAAGTGATCTTGTTAAGATTTACCACATGGTCACACATTTTATTCACAATCTGTTTGTTTCCTTCTGTCACTTTTTCAGCTCAATATTCTAAATGAGATTGAAGTTGAGAGACAAAATTCTATGGGGTTTGAGGAACAACAGGCTCCACAGGATAAGAAGAAAGCTCTAATCTAGAATTTATCACTTTCTGCATGTCTTCAATCATACCTCTTATAGTATTCACTTCATCACTAAGTAGTCTATTTTCAACTGTATATTCTGGAATCCCATGAAGTATTTTAGGTTTAATTTTCCAAATAACTTTTTCTAAAAACAGTGAGGCATCTCTCTCACTTAGATTTGTTATAGTAGATGGTTGGTTATTCAAAAAATTTTCATCTCCAGCCAAAAGGGTAGTTCCAAATTCTTTTAGATCATCTTTACTCACCAACGATGGTTTTCCTAGTGATGGTTCATAGATAGGAACTGATATGGGATCAGGTTCTTTTCATGGGAAATATAAGAGACATATTTCAATTGGAACATAGTGGAAAGGTCAAGGACTATTATTGATACATCCTAGGAGTCATTCACATCACAAAAGCTGGGGAATTTGTATTTAGTGTCTACAGGGCTTGGATCAATCAGGTTTGGTACTTCAAAAGATTCCAAATTCAGGGGTTTCTCCCCCTCAACAGTTTCAACCTTCTTAGGACTGATAGGATTAAAGGATTTTTCAAGTTCCATAAAATCATCTATTAATTCCACTCTCATTTCCTATCTAGCCAATTGAAAAGCCAGCACACGACTTTACTCAACTGAATGAATGACTTCAAGAACATATTGTTCCAATGGGCATTCCTCAAGGTTAGCATCTTGCATAACAGGTAATTCTTCTTCTATAAGATCTTACATAGCATTCTTTTCGATATCTTTGACAACAGATTCTATTTATACTTTTGGATGATATTCTATATTAACAACATCTTTAGAATCAGGGACTTCCTATTCACTTACTACATGAGGGACAAGAGTATTGTCTCTATTTTTAGAAATAGTTTCTCTAGGAGGCACAACTGCCTCTTCTTCTTCTTCTTATGAATACTCATCATCTTGATCGGGTTCCAAACCCAGGTCAGTAATATCTTTTTGTCTTTAAGGATGTTCCACTGGAATGAACTTTTCATAAATCCAATCATTGTCTTCCACCCATTCCTTTTTCAAAGGATTCCAGTTGATTTCCATTCTCTAGATAATAAATTTTGAAAGGAAGAACTCATTATCATTGATAACATATTCATTAGGTCTAAACATACATTTTTCATGAAGTAGGGAAAAGATAAGCTGATAATAAAACAGGGAGGTTGACTTTGATGTGGTTTTGATCTTCTCACACATATGGTTTATGATGAACTTAGAAAGGTCAATATTATTCCCATTTTTTTTCAAGATGAATTGAAAACACATCTTGATATTTCAATACCGAAAAATCACCTTTTCTGTGGCTATTCATTTTCTGTATAAACTTAAACAGATGTCTACATTCTCCATCCAATTTAGCATCAATGGCTCTCCTCTTGGTGCCATTTCCATTTAATATTTTCAGAGCATCTTAAAAAACAATGATTTTATTGGAAGGTGGAGGTCCTCTCTGAAAGTCCTCATAGATTCCTTCAGGAGGTATCCAAAGGTACAAAGCCCATAACCTCAAATGGAATGATAATTTATAGCTATTTATCCATCTTCTCATAGCATAAACATCTTCAGAATCAATGGAGAACTGAACATACTAATAAAATAGAGCCACAAGCTTAGTATAGATAGGTCTATCTTTCTTCAAAAACCCTTATAACCAGCTTTTCTCTTTTAAAAGTTTCAAAACCAGAGAATTAATCGATAGAATCCACTCAGGAGATATCATTTTCTCAGTTACTACCACTCATTTCACCAGATTTGGATTTAGAGGACCTTCAGGTGCTAGCATAGGTTCTATCTTCTTCTTCATTGAGCTTTATTTCTCAGGGGTCGATGATGAATAATGTTTCATCCTGGGCATTCACCAAAGGTTCAAGAGACAGAAGGGTTGAAGGATTCATGAAGGGTTACAAATTGAGTGAATAAAAGAAATCATGATTGAAGGACAAGTGACACTTCCTTTATTTTATCATTTAGGAAAACCAAACGTCACAAAAGTAAAAATGCGAGAAAATAAATAGGTGAAATGAATAATTACCACGATACAGTTTTTATTTGTAAATAAAAATTAAAATAAATTACAATGAGACCATATAAGTTCTTTACGATGAGATAATGAATGAATTTTACGGTGATACAGTGACTGGTCCTTACGGTGAGATAGTGACTGATCCTTACAGTGAGATAGTGACTGAACCATACGGTGAAACAGTGACTTATCCTTATGGTTAGACCATGACTGATCCTTATGGAGAGACAATGATTGTCAGGAAGTAATCATGAAATACTAACTGTGAGACCATAAATAGGAAACAATATGATTTAAAATAGTAAGACATTTACTTATGATTTATCATTCCTAATTCATGTATGATGTATTCTATTCTTTCCTCCTATGTTACTTTTTATTATTATTAAAATACTTTCAAGGGGGAAGTGAGAACCTTCACAATAATCTAGGTCAAGCAACAAAAGAAACTACAGACTTATCAAAGAAATGTTTAAGCTGTTTGGACTCAATTTCCCTACATAATTTCCAAGGGATAACATTTACCTGTATGTTTGGTTCATCCTTCAAGACATCTTCATAGTGCTACACTAGATAATTCCATGAGAGCATGTACTCCTCTTTGTTGATCTTCTCCATGTTAAACCCTCTAATAATTATATGTTCTTTATTCTCTATCCACTAGAATTTCTCCCTGGTAACAACAACTTCGATCATTCTTTCCATAATTTGGTCAACCTCTACCTTTTTTTTCCTAATTGTTAGGAATTACTCCACCATTTCTTCTTCCAAATGCATGAGCAGTTCTATATGGGGATCCATAGACGCATCGTCCCGTTGATGAGTACCAACAAGAGTCTCTGCCACCCACTGTTGTGCAGAAGGGAGCCTAAGCATTCTATTCTTTCCAAATTTAATGGTTTGGTAAATATATCAAGAAGATGATACTCAGTACCAATGAATTCCAAAGTCATATCACCTTTTTGATAATTCACAAAAACTGCCAGTAGCTATATATTCAGCTTTTGTAATAGATAATGCAACAAAATTTTGTTTCTTACTACACCATGATATTTGTGACATGCCTAAAAAGTGACATGTTCTAGAGGTTCTTTTTCTATCTAAATTTCATCCACCAAATCAATCATCAGAATAACTAAATAATTCAATTGATTTTCATCTAGGATAGAACAGTCCTAGATTGGGTGTTTTCTTGAGGTATTTGAAAATTCTCTTTACAGCATTTAAATGAGATTCCTCAGGATTTGATTGAAAATGAGCACACATACACAAACTAAACATAATTTCAAGTTGAATAGAAGTTAAGTACAGTAGTCCTCCAATCATCCTCTATAAGTGGTTTGATCAACAGATTTTCCATCTTCATCATGATCCAACACACAAGTGGTACTCATGGAAGTGTCACTACTTTTAGTGTTATCCAATCCAAAAACATTTTATAAAATCTCTTTTATATTTACTTTGAGTTAAAATAATAACGCCATTATTTTGATAGATATGAAATCCAAGAAAATAAATTAGTTCACTAATTAAAATCATTTCAAAATCATTTTTCGTCAATTTAAAAAACTCAACACAGAAAAAAATTTCATGAGGATCCAAAGATAATTTCATCTACATAGATTTGAACAAATAAAGAACCATTAGAACAACGTTTTATGAATAGGGTAGGATCGTCTATTCCTTTTTTTAAACCTTTGGAAATAATAAAATTACTCAACCTATCATACCAATCTCTTTGGTCTTGTTTTAAACCATATAAGGCTTTGAATAATTTAAAAATATTATTTTGAAAATGGGGGTTGGTAAAGACATGGGTTGTTCAATGAAGAAATCCTCAACTAAATAACCATTTAAGAATGCACTATTAAAATCAATTTCATATAGTTTGAAATTAATATGTGCAACATTATGCAGAAGGATTCTGATGGCTTCAAGTCTAGCTACTGGTGCAATGTTCTCCTGATACTCAATTCCTTCTTCTTGACTATATATTTGGGAAACCAATCTAACCTTGATTCAAACTATGTTACCAACTTTATCTACCTTATTTTTCAAGTCCCATTTAGTGCCTACGGTGAGTGTGTCCTTAGGTATTTCAACATGTTTCAAAACATTATTCCTTTCAAACTAATTAAGTTCTTTTTGCATATCCATCACACAAATTTCATCATTGAGAGAGTAATTAATGTTTTTAGGTTAAAGTTGGGACTAGAAGACTTGATGTTCAACCTGATTTCTAAGAGAAGTTTAATTTTGAGTTCCTTTGTTTGGGTCTCCTAAAACAGCATCTAAATAATGGTTCTTAAGAGTTCTAACACAATCTAGAAAAAGAGGAACTAGTGATTTCAGGTTCATCAATAAGTTCAGGTTCATTGTGACTTATGTCTAAGGAATTTCCAGAACTGTAAGTTTTCAAAGATTCTATCACATAATTGTTTGAGGATTTGGATTTTGTGTTCAAATTTGATACATCATCCTCTAGTTTCTTTAGAATGGTTTTAGGCTCATGTGGATCTGCTTCATCAAATTTGGAATGGGAAAATTATTCAATACATTTAGTTCTTTTATTGAACACTCTATAGGTTTTACTAGACATGAAATATCTTAAAAATATACCTTCATCACTCTTGGATGAAAATTTGCCAAGATTGTTTTTAGCATTATGGATATAGACTTTGCAACCAAAAACAATGATGTAGTTAACCTTGGGTTCTCGACTATTCCCTAACACATAAGCAGTCCTTTTATGAAAAGGCATGATCAACACTCTATTGATTATGTAGCATGATCTATTGAAAGATTCATCCCAAAAATAAATATGTATGCCATATTTACTATGCATTGTTCTTGAAATCTCTTTGAGGGTTCTATTTTTCATTCTATAACTCCATTTTCTTGAGGTGTTCTAGGCGTAGAGAAATTGTGACTATAACCATTTTGTGAGAAAAAGGATTCAAACTCTTCATTTTCAAACTAATGGCCATGATCACTTCTTAATTATTTGTTACTATGTCCATTAATAGTTTCCACAAATTTAGCATATTTTGTAAAATGAGAGCATGCTTCACTTTTTTGATCCATAATGAATTTCCAAGTATATCTAGAAAAGTCATCTACAAGAACATAAACATAGTTCTTCCCATTTAATCTAAAGACTCTAGATGGTCCAAACAAATCAATGTGATGTAGTTCGAGAGGTTGAAAAGTTGACAAATCTTTCTTCTGTTTGATGGAAATTTTTTGTTGTTTTCCCTTTTGACAGGGATTACAAACTTTTTCATTTGGAAATTCATGTTTGGGTAAGTATTTATCTAAGATTTTTCTAGTTAGCTTTCTAAGGGAGTGAATATTATAGTTCCCTAGTCTCCTATGACAGAACCAAGACTCTTTATGAAATACACTTAAGCATGAATCATTTTTAGAAGACAAGTAATCCATGATAATAGATTAAGCATTTTCATTTCTTAATACAGAAAATAAAAATTATTCATTAGAATTAAAGACAATGCAAGTATCATGTTCAAATCCAACATGAAATCCATCATCACATAATTGTAAGATACTAATAAGATTAATTGTTTATCCATCAAAAAATAGTACTTTATAAATTAAAACTGAGTTAGAGTTTTGGATTTGGTTGAGGCCAATAATCTTTCCTTTGGCATTGTCACCAAATGTAACATATCCTCTATCTATTTCTATTAGGTTCTTGAAGCATGAGTAGTATCCTTTCATGTGTCTTGAACATACACTATCCACATACCATAAACTACTACAATATCTCTTTAAGCAGCTTCCCTAAAAAATTATTAAGCAAAAACAGATTTAGGTACCCATACTTGTTTGTGTCGAGTAATATTAGAATTGACTGCTTTAGGAACCCATATCTGCCTCATAGGTTTCCTTTAAGGATTAAATAATGTATTTTAAATGTAAACTCTATTTGGTCTAGAAAACATGAAATAGTATAAAGTGTATCATAATTTGAATTAGTTTATTTGTGTCCTGAACTGGGAGTAAAACTATATATCCTAGATTTGGAAAGAAAATTTATTATACCAATATTTCTATTTCTATGGTGATAACCAATGATAGTGTAATATTTTGGTGCAATTTGTTTACCTATCATTTGAGTAAGGGTATTTATTCCAATATTAAACTTTTCTAGGTCATTCTTTAATTTCCCATTAGACATTTTTAATTCATTTTTCTCTTTGAGCAGTTGATCATTTTTCTGTTTTTCCGTTGTGAGTTTAGATTTAACAGTCACAGTAAGAGAAAAATATTTCATTAATGATTTATATTTATATTTAATTCATTGCAGGTTTCATCATGCATGTTATAGTATTCACACATGTCTTCATTAGTCATATTTTCAGAGTCACTCTCATCTCCAGAATAGTATGACTTATATACAGGAGATTCCAGTGTTACCTCAGATGTGTTTTTCATTAAACACATATTATAATTGATAACTTGTTCATTATGTGTGGTTTTTGAGTTTCTTAAAATGTCCTCAGAAGTAGCGCAGGTTTCATTTATTGCATTTTTATACTTCTTTTTCTCATCCTTATATCTCTTTTTGTACATGAGATTTGGATAATCAACATTGAAATTTCCTTTGCACTTACATTCATAGCATACAATCTCATTTGTCTTGTCACTTATTTTCCAATCCTTCTTCCAACTTCTTTTTTGGACATATTTTCCCTTGAAGCTAGGATTTCGAAAAAATTTCTTCTTCTTGTAAATTTTCTTGAATCTTTTGGATAATTGAGCCATCTACTCATTACTATCAGGTGATAATTGGTCACTACTAGAACTTTCTACATAAGATTCCAATTTATCTTTATCTTTGTGTTTAGAGGTGGTGGTTTTGAATGCAACAGATTTCGTTTTTGGTTCATCCTCCTCTTCCTTGTTTACTTTAATATCTACTTCATACATAATCAGTTTTCCATTGAGTTCTTTTATAGGTAGAATGATAATATCGCATGATTCACTAATATACACATAGGTTCCTCTCCATCTGTCCGAAAGACTTTTGAGAATTCTCATGATCTATTCCTTGGTAGTGACTTCTTTTCCAAGAGAAATAATTTTGTTGAAAATATCATTGATCCTATGATACATGTCAGATATTGGCTCATCAAGTTTCATTTTAAAGTTATCATATTTAATAGTATATGTATTAGTTCTCATTTCTTATAAACTAGATGTTCATTCATGTGAGACAGACAGGTTATCCCAAATTTCATGGGCAGTTTTACATAGAGAAATTCTATTTAATTATTCATCTCATAAGGAGCAGTATAAAGCATTTATAGCTTTTCAATTGTTATTGTATGTGATTTTGACAGGTTCATCCCATGTGATTCTATCAGTAGTAGGATTCTTATATTCATATAAAATGGAAGACCATATTTTAATACCCATACTCTCTAAATGCATTTTCATTTTAATTATCACTTGAGTATAGTTGGATCCATTAAATAATGGTAGAATATTGGTTTTAGAACCTTACAACATATTATCCATAATACAAAAAAACTTTAAGAGAGCTAGAAATTTATAATACATAGAAATTTGCAGATCTTCAAAGTACAACATGAATCACAGTTGAATACGGTTAAACAAAGTCTTAATAAACAACCTCGGATACGAAATGTTGGTCAGAGTAGATTACTCAAGAGGGTGGTGATTTGAGTATCTATAAAAAATTATGGGTAAAAATTATTCTTAAAAAGGTTTCCCCAAAAGGTTAAATACAACCCAATTAATCATGGTTATACTTTTATAAGTGTCTGACTGTTTAAACATCTTTTTAGAAGATTTATTAGTTCTTAGTAATCATAATTTTTTTATTAATATTACTTTTCAAGCTATTCTACTAAGACAATCCAATCATAACTTCATTCCCAGATTAACTATCAATGTAAATTTAGTTATTTCTGAATTTTAAAGTAATGTAGTAAAATAGATAAGACTAATTTAAGTAGTACAGCGGATATGAATCAAGTGGTTCAGTCTCAAGCTGAGAGCTAATCCACTCCACTTGGTGATCACCTTCCAACAAGTTGTTTTTATAAAAAAATTTGATCCACACCCTAGATCAGTGTTAAACAATAGTACACAAGACTTTCTAGGTCACATAGGGACCTCTTCAACAGTTCTTTATGGAAACAAACTACCAGGTCCCATAAGGACCTCTTCTACACTTATTAGTGGGTATACAAATATAAAATGATTTTTGAGTAAGGTGGTCTTGTATCCTTCAGTTTTATGCAGGAGACAGAGTGTATTATGAAACAAATACACACACTTCTCGAAAGATAGTGAAATGATACACAATAGAGCAGAAATATTGATATAGGCTTAGAAATGCTCTAAATATTTGTCTTTGCATCTCTAGACTTCTAAGATGAAGTAGATGCAGAAATCAAGTCCCTGTATGGAAAAGAGAGTGTAGAGAGTCAGACAAATCCAACTTGTGTTCCTCATGATGTTTGATAGTGAGAAGATGTCATCGATTTTGGTATTTAGTTGACCTTTGTGTGTTATCCAGTGGCATTGTGTTGCATGAGACAATTATTTCTTTAGTAATTCTCTAAGTGTATTATGTTGAAATGCTCATGGCCACCAGCTTGTTCTTCATTCTTGTATCATGCCACAATTGTTAATTTTCCTTTTCTGCATTACTATTTTATTTTGTGGTGCACATGATTGAGTTGATAGGTTACATGTATTCTACACCTCGTACCTCGTACTATCAGCTAAAATGTATAAAAATAAATATTAATTATGTCAGTGAATTTAAAATCATCAAATATGTCAGTTAGAGATTAAATTGAAAGATGAAAAACATATTAAGAAACGGTGTCACGGTATGTTATCGAAACATTGTCTCCTTCACACGGTGTTTGGATTGGTCACGGTGTCTAGTTCATGGTGTCTCATTGTCATTGTGTCTTGTTCATGGTGTCTTGTTCACGGTGTCTTGTTCATGGTGTCTTGTTCACAGTGTCTGGTTGTCACATTGTCTGCTTTTTCACGGTGTCTAGTTGTCCTAGTGTCTTCTTATTCATGGTGTCTCAAACTTAAGAAAATATATGTATTCAAACAAAAGAAGTGATATTTATGGAATGAAATAAACGTAATCATTTTTCTGAAAAAACATTATAATGTGAATGAAAAGATATTGTATAGTAACCAAACTGGGTGTATAGAACTTCAGTGCTTTGGATATCTTTTAATAAACAATTGTTCATTTGATGTGAGATAGTTTACATAAAGTTAACATGGTTTATAGACTGAATAGGATTTTCGATCATTAAAACTTGATTATTACTTAAGGAGTGCATCAAAAACCATTAGAGAAATAAAAATACCCATTTAAATAAATATAATACTGTAAAAAGAATCTTTTATATTTTTTCGATCCATTCTCCATGTAGTATCATATTGTAATTTAACACATTTATTGCGTGTTTATCATCATTCCATAATAATAAATTCTGATATTTTGTGGTGTTTTACCTCCATTCTATCATTGGAATAATTTTATGAGTATCGTGAAATGGAATATTATTCTAGGGTGTAGGTTCATGTGCTTTTAAATTCACTAACACTAACATAATTTTTTAATTTGGAATTATCATTAGCAATACGTTATTTTTTTGAGAACTGCGCTCATGGTATAGGAGTAAATTATTCAGTGGAAAGCCAAAAACATTCTTATTGGTCGATTCTCTTGTTTTTCATGATTTTATATCTGGAAAGATGAATTATTATTAATATATTCACATTTATCACCACATCAAGACACCATAATTCATTGAATTTTAAATCCCTTCAATGATAATGTCATGTTAATCATTCAGGATCCTTAATGAAACTTTTTTTGTGAGCTTCCAAAACCTATAGATTTCAGTTTTCTAATATTTTATTTTAGGCCTTACTTTTAATCTTATTATTGTTGGAAATAAATCTTTTATTGAGGAACAATGATGTTATATAAATTATTTTATACCTTTGGATTTATTTTTCTTCTAGTGTTTCTTGAAGATGATATTCAAATGAAACTCTTCCCTTGATTATAGTACTTTTATTATCAATGTACTTCACATGTTTCTTCTATATAATAGCCATGATGACTTACTCAATAAGATACCAATAATCCTCATACTCCTCCATTTTTATTTCCTATAACTCTTCTACTTTTTTGAATAGAAATTTCATTTTATTAATAATTTTTTTCTATGGTTTCCACTTACTATACAGGAATTTTAATAATTTATATTTGGGTTTTTATTCATTGTATTCATCTTATAATTTCATTTCACAACACGATGAAAGATTCCCTATATTTCAACATCATAAACAAGTTAGTGGTTGATTTTCTTGGAATAACCACTTATAATTTTGAGATTATAGTAACCAAATGAAATCATCTCATCATATTCTTCATACTTTCGTTATTCATTAACTAAATGTATCTTTGTAGCCATGAATTCGATCACATTAGAGTCATATTTTAATACATACTCATTATAATTGTTCCGCATATCATAATAAATGTGTGTGTTGTATAGGGTGTCTGGTACCTCATTTGGGTCATTACCCTTATTGAGTGAAAACCATGGAATAGACTATGGGGTCGATCTCTGAAGGATTATTTTTAACAATTTTCACATTATCAATGATTTAGGAAAAACATTATTATATTTAATAATATTGTTAAACTTATCAAAAAAAGAATAATATTCCAAATTTTGATTATTTCTTAAATATTAAATCCAGTTTCAGAAGTCTTCCATATTTTCTTAATTAATTATTTAATCACCATCATAAATTTATTGTGGCTTATACAAAATAAACAAATATGCCTTTCATGATATCACCATAGTATATATAAGGACATAAAAAGCTCCCCTTAATGAATTTATTACCATGGAATGAAAATATAACTAGTTGATATATTTCAATGTTAATTTTACACTATCCAAAATTATTTATATTCTAGGAATTACAACCATAAATATCCATTTCTAGAAAAATTAGAATAATGTTCCATATGAATTTTTTTTAGCAAGAATTTGATGTATTAACAAATATATGTTATCTTATTTTTTACCATTTACACCATCATTCCACAAATATAGAGAAATACACATTGAACATTATTTTATTATACCCTTTGTTGTTCCCATAATAATTCTTACAACCATATAGGGGGATTAATCTATGGTTTTCAATTAAAAATTCTACTGTCATTGATATTGATCTATAGTTATAAAGAAATATTCCCTCTCTTTTCAATGTTGTATTAATGTATAAATAATAAATGTCATAATTTATTTAACAATGTTCACCAAAATAGTACAATCCATTGAGGATTCATGGTAATGGATTTTCCATGAGAGATACTAAAAGATCACTAATTTATATTTTTATAGTGGTTTCATTATCCCAACTAGTTTACAACAACCAAAACTAGAAAGATAAATTTTCTTCTCATAGTGTATAACTCAAGGGTACACATGTATTGAATGTGTATTTGATGATAAAATAGGAAAAAACACCATTTGTGGTGTCTGAAATAGTATTATCATTTTCTTATTGAAGGAATTCACATAATCATTTCCAGTGAGTGAACTCATTGATTACCTATTACTCTTCCACTATAACTTTATAGAATAAAAATTTGAGTGATCATATTTTATTCATTTTTATATTCTATAGAAATCATCACCTTGAATTCTTCCCCTGTATTCCTCTACGTTCTTAATGATTCAATCAACACCTATTTTCATAAATTACTTTTTCCTCATATTTAAGGAATACTTATTTTATTAGAATTTAATATAAATTTCATGATTATATTTTACAAAATGTATCAAAATTAAATACGTTATGTAATTCTATACTTAAAATTTTTTTTTCTGTAAGGCTCCTAAATATTGAAACACTTCATTTCCTAATGAAACATTATGAGATAACACGATCCAAAAAAAATATGAAGACATATGTATTCGAAAATAATCATATCTCAACACTATTCTACCCTCCACAAAACATCTATTAAGGTCATAGACATGAGGTGTGCATCCATGTGTAATCCTAAATGGTTACCCAATAAAATTAAGTAAAATAATATGAAAACCATTGAATAATAATCCCTTGAATCAAACCATTATTTTATCCAGTCATGTTTTCCCTATCAATCAATCATGTTAAAGGTTAACCAAAAATAATGTAAAAACTATAGTTAGAATGATTTGGTACTAATTACATTTTCATATTTGAATCACTCATAGAGGCTGATGGATTGTACTTTGATCCCCAATGACTCCTACAAATATGGATATAACTCAATAGTTGGGACCAAATGACTCACACAGAATCACTTAGCCACATATGACACATATGTATTAATTGATGACTTGTATTTATATAATAAGGGACACATATGTTCATTTGGAATGAATAAAAAATATAGGCTGATTGAATCATACAAAACATGGAAATTACTCAAAGTCACATATATACTGACACCTATACAAAATAGTACATGAAAAAATTTACAACATACTACTAAATCTATTTTTTTAATCCTTTAAACCCCAGTAGATTTGATCTAAAAATCTTCCTAAAAATTTAATCATAATTTAAATACTAAATATTCTATATTAAATATTCCTTATACTTCATTTTTTAATAAAATCTACCGAAAAATCATGACTATGATAATTTTGTAGGGAATTTTCTCTATGTTTTTTTGATTGTTAATATTATTTTAAAATAAATATGTTCTATAATATAATGAATTAAATTGTGATTCAATATTGGATTTACATTATATGGGAGATTATATTAAAAAATAAATCACTTTATTTAGACCACAAATATATCATTCATTATCTATAAGAAAATGAGATTTATAATTCTCTACATAAAATTTCTCTACAATGTTCACAATTATGGAAGCATGGATTAACATCAATTCAGGAAATATTATACATTTTTTGAAAAAAGACTAAATATATTTTTTTTTAAAAAATTCCTATAAACTAGAGAAAATTTATTTTAAAATTCCATTAATTTATCATGATTATACCCATCTCAGAAAATTATGTTAATTTTAAATAAACTTTTCCAATTAAAAATATTATGGAAGACCCACATTGATTTGTTTATATTCTTGTTGGTTCATTGAGAAAAATACTACCAATTTTTATTCAAATATAAATGTTCCAATTCATTATTTATGGAAAGAATACAATATTCATGATTATATTCTTTATCCACGGTCATTAGTTCATAATGAGAAATGAATGATGCATTATTTTCTTCATCAATGGCTTCCTTTTCTTGAAATGATTTTCCATGATCACCAATGTTTTTAACATAAATCTTGAATAAAATTAATTTAATAATTATTTATAAATTTCAAAGGTTAAATCATTATATTCCTCCATCCTAGTACTCATATTTTTTCATTTCTAGAAAAAATAAAACTATATTATTCCAAATATTATCCTAAATTCTAATGTAATAAATTGTTCTGTGTTGTTTACACCCATAAAATTAGTGTTATAAAACATTCACATCATTACCATATAAAATTATTGATGATTCATTATTGAAATAAACATATCACATTGTATTTTTATTTATCCATGAAAAATGTCATCAAATGCTCTTTGCTCAAATTTTTATATATTTTTACCATTAACATTGATGATAAAATGTCTAAATAACCCCCTTAGGTATATAAATATTTTTATCTTCCTTTAATACATCATATAAATAGGTATATAAAATATCTATGGAAAAAAATAAATGTTAACCAGTATTCTAAACACTTACATCCAAATAAAATAATTTGATATATATTCGACTGATATAGTTTAAGTAATATCAATAAAATTGTAATTCGTTATCTCTTCTCTATAATTTTTTAAATTGTATACATTTGAATATAATCATGTAAAATTCCATGATTCTCTAAATATTATTTAAACCATTAAAAAATATATTCATCCCCATTATTCTAACAAAACATTTTTTGAGAATATATTCATCCACATCAATATGTCTCATGTACCTTTAGAACCTATTGAATGCCATAAAAGTATTCATTATGAACATAACAATTATTATTTGAGTAAATAATCCATTAAATAAGATAATTTATTCCAAACTATTTATTTATTTTATTCTTAATTGATTCATATATATTAAATTAGATAAATTCAATGGAATGAATCATTTAAATATCCACCTGTTAATGTGATGAATTCATAGAACTCCCCCTTTAACATATATGACATTACCACTCATTTGAATCTTTATAAATATAATACACTAAAAATTTTCACGAAAAATAAACTTGTACATTATCATTTTACCAATGTATAAAATTCTTCCATACCTGAAATGCATTATTTTCCTTCATGCTCATAAAACTACAATTTTCATATTCTCACACTTAGAATATATTACTTCTTAAATACTATCCTAGAGTCATACCATATCAATATTTTAAATGCGTATGAAAAAAATTAATCATTCTAATATATCACTAAATTCCATTTATTATATATATTTGAAACACTATTTTTATTATGTTTCAAACCATCAAAAAAGAGATTACTTTTCAAAATTATCTTATTATCTGCAATATATATCAAGATAACTACTTTTATTTTTAGTGATCCATCATGAAAAAAAAATATTTAATTCATTTATACACTTATTAAATAAATTAAGCAATATCATTCCTTATAATACATGGTATGAACACCCTTTTTCAGTTATCCATATACATTTTGAATGAGATGCCTTCAAAAAAACTCTAAATATAGATTTCACTATTAAACATTGATTATTTTATAAAATATTTGAGTATTTTTAATACTCAATTATGGATAGATTATGTTTATTATCTCTTCAAATAAATAACTGGGTGGATCAATTCTTCCTAAAACATCCATGATAACATAAATTATATTCTTTACCTAATGTCTAGAGTTTTAAATTTATTTGTAGATATGTATTCTTTATTATTTTTCTACTATTAAAATATTTCCTAAATATAATTATGAATTTTTACAATATATTTAATTAAAAATTTAATAAATTTCATTATAATTTTACACAATATATATTTAATAACATTGATGGGATAAAAATATTCTAGATTACACTTCTTTTTATATAGATTATGACAAAATATTTATTATACATCTTTGAATAATGTTATTTGATATTTATTAAGATCTAAAATTATATGGTATTCATTATACGTTCTCCTATATATCAGATATTTTACTTAAACATTTTTTCCATTATATTTCAATTAAGATTCTACATTAAGTATCCATTTCATAGATTTGTAGAATATAATAATTTTTCTTTTGAGGAATTTTTTTTCTATTGTTTCATTTAGAATTATCTCTATAAATTTTCTTTAAAATTTTTTAAATTGATGAATATATGTATTGAGATTATTGATTATATAAATAATCCCCAAAATTAATGGATTCTTCACAAGTCTTCTCATTACGCTTCAAATCTTCAATGAATTCTTAAATATATTTTTCAAAATTAAACATGATCTTATTATATTATTCTTTATATTATGTAATCATTTTATAAAAATTAACAAGTTACCTTTATATTAATTTTACATTCTATTTCAATATATAATTTATCTTCTTCATCTATTTAATTTATATATTTGAAATCATAATTTATTTCCCCAATTTTAACTCTCTTTCTCCTCAATCCTCCACCGCCACAATAAATACTTGAGGTACCTTTCCCAAAATATTATATTCCATATATAGTTTATATATATTTACAATAAATCAACTCAATAAGAAAATAATCATGAATTACTTGTTATTGTAATATTCCCATTGTTTTATAGATAAAACTAATTCATTGACCTTGGAAATCAATAGTTTCAAATGACGATCATGGGGTGTTGAATGTTCTCAACTTTAACTATCAACTCGATTTTCAAATTATATCACTTATAAGTATTTAATTTTATAATTTTCATTTGTTATTTTATTATTCGTTATATATATTTGTTTTCTCACTGAATTATTATGAATTATACAAAAATAACATATTTGATTAATCATTCTAATCTTCCCTCTCCCATTCCATCATCAGTGAAATGTTTGTATCAACGTTTTTAATACCACCACATCTAAATCACATTAAATATATTTTAGCACAATATATACTTTTTCATTTAAATATAATTCTTTGTATAAGATACATTATCCTATTAAACATAGTATCAAAATATCTCTCTAAGTTAAAATTTTCATCAACATTATATTAATCCCTTTTGAAATACTCTAATATTTAATGAATTAAAAGATATTTAGTTCCCTAAAATAATTTTAATTTTTAAATAAATAGATTATGTTACCATATATAAAATCAACACACCATTTTTTTCGTCTAATATAAATGAATTTATATAAAAATATTTAAGTGAATAAACTTTTCCACCTAATACCTATTGTAATATTTAAATAACATCATGATAATCATTGAATCATATTAATTTTTTATGAAATATATTATAGATATTTAAATTTAATTAAATTTGGTTAAAAATTCCTTTATTATTTATCTATCATGAAAATCAATGCTTCGAATTTGTGAGCACTATATTTTAGGTTTTTCATCCACCACTCTTACATTTATTTAATGAGTATTTTCTAGATTATCAAAAAAATCCAATTACTACCTTGACCCTTATTTCCATTTTTAATTATTTACCTATAATTGAGTTTATGGTATTATAACATCCATGTCCATTTATATATGTATTTATTGTATCTAATGGATATATTACTACACATTTTATAAACCATGTGAAACCTTCCATTTTAAGGTCAACAAAATCAATATTAAAAAAATTAAATGTATGAAATCATTAGTCAATTCCAAACAGTTTATTCATTCCCATAATGTTTTTGAAAAAAATTCCTATTATGTGAAATAATATGATCCTTGAGGGATATAAAAAACATTTTTAGACATTTTTATTTAAAATATGATGTATGTGTCATATTAAATAAAAAATAACATTGCTATCTTTGAATGGTATCTTGATAAATACATTGATTGTAGTCATTAAAACCCAACCACAATTTATATTATGGTTATACAATATGTATTCCTAGATTATGGGGTAACAAAATGAAAATAAATATTTAATAATTGTTTACAAGTAAACCTTCAAGATGAGCTAATATGATTACAAAATATATATCATCTAAAATTTTCCTCTCAAAACTAAATTTTATGTAGTTATTTAGTAAATTTAAAAATAATTTTGATCCTAGAAATCATTAAAATAATACTAGAGAAATATATTTAAATGTTTCATTATTCAAAATGAATGACTACATACTTAGAAAATAATGGTTTATTCCATTATCATAAGATCCACTAGTAACATATAATGGTTAAAATGAGTATAGTTTATCCTTAAAATGATGTTATAAAAGTTTCACAGACAATATTTTATAAAATCCCAAAAAATTCAATATATAACATTAATAGAATAAAAAATAATGTTTTCAACTTTCAAATAAAATATCTAAAATGCTGACAGTAGTGTATCATATAGTATTACCCATATGGATCATTGAAACATTTAATTTTAGTGAATTTACATCTCTTCTAGATCAAAAAACACCTTCCTTTTTCAATTATTATGATATATTCTTGTTTAGATTAGTGTGTGATCATAAAAGAACAAAAGGGAACATAATACCATACAAAAAAGGAAAATAAGTCAACCTTATCTTAAAGTAAGACTTAAATATTTACATTTTAATGATTTTACCATTGTGAATTGTGTTAATAAAAAGAAATACTAGAACATTACATACTTCAATTTCTTTAAATTATTCTTTATTGTCATCCTCGGTTTTGTTACACCATTAGTCATGATATAATAACACAACAACAAATCACATCATCACTTTTCTTTAAATTAAAATTGAAAATCCAAAATTCTATCTAATGTTATATTTCATCCCATATCATTCATATAATTTATAATATTCACACACTTCAAATAACTTTTTTCATGTTAAAAAAATTTATAGTGGTTTAATATTGATTATCCCATTTAGCACACACAAAGACACATCATTAAAACAACTAAAATGTGTATGTCATGATAAAACATTGAATGGTTAATTGTGATTTGATGTGTTATTCTTCGACCATATAAAACAATATTTCACATGATCCATCTATTTTAAAACCGCAGATAGTACATAATAACCACATCATTTTTACCATCATGCTTCTTCTTCATGTAAACTGAAATCATCATCATCACATGGATTGGGAAAAACAAATATACCCAAATATTACTATAGTATTGGTAGATGAACTATTCTATGGAAATATTAACCTATTCAATCAATAGTATATAATAATTGGAAATACCCATTTCAAAATAATATGTAGTTTTACCATGATGTTTAAATCATTAAACATGATCATTTTTTATAAACTATAACCAATTATATCAAAATATGGTGTAGTTTTATTCCATGTGGTGACAACTAATTTTCTCAAAAAATATATGAACAATTATCCTTATAACTCTAGTATTTATCAATCATTTATAATCAATTTTATATAGTGGAATCATGACATAGTTTATGGAGCACCACCTCACATTTCACTCATATGTACTCAAAATAAAAACAAAATATAAATAGATATCCAATATTTTTTCATTATATTGACCATAACATAATTAATATAAAAATAATCTTCACCTGACCATAATGAAATTATTTACTTGATACATATTGTGATTTATGTTTTAAAAAATAAAAGTTAGCATCCTTCTCTATCACAATCACCACATATTATGTAATAAATAATCACTTGATTTTCATTATGATTCTCTTATGGAAAAAAATATCCCAATAATTATACTTATTTTTTTAAGAAGATTCTTTTGAACAAAAAGACCAAATCCCAGTTATTATTAAAAAATGTTTACATGAGTCTAAAAGAGGGGATCATATTTATAAGTAGTTTTATAAATAATATTCCTAGAAAATATTTACTACAAAGAATATGTGAGTAAATATAAATGGGATGATGTTAGTAGACCCATACGATCAAATTAAGTCGATCGAACAAAGGTTTATAAATGGTGTTTTCCAAAAAAATCCATCAGTCTAATTTTCCATTGGATAAATGATGAAATAATGTCTGAATTGATTGAAAAGTGTTTGGAAGACCAATGAACAAATATTCACAAGAATATCATACTATTGTGAATTGAAGGACTTGATTGTATAAAGAAGAGAAACAAATTTAATGACTGATTATATTCACAGGATTCATTGGATCGAAAATGATACGACAAACAAAATATTAGTTTATGATAAGTGATGTGTTCTTCATTTATCAAATATCACAACACAATGTGGTTTTTATTGTTTTTTCAAGAATTTATTCAATTTAAAAATATTTGAATGTGAACTTAATCAACAATGTTCAAAAGGCATATTGATGAGTGATAGTGAAATATTTTTGTTATGAATATTTATATTTATAGGAAAAATGATGCTCCAAAATATTCTGAATATCTAATTGAATTTTGGTAGAAGAGGTTTACATCATCAATCATATTAACTGCTTTAAATATCATAATTTGATGTAATGAATTTTCAATGATTTGTTAAATAAGTTTTACCTAGAGGGAGAAGCTCTATATAAAATAATTCTTAGGAAGATTCAATAATGTTATAATCAAATCAATGACCTATGTGAAATTTACAGAGGAATATTTCTATATCGAAATATTTTATGAAAATATTTTGTCATTTTTAGTATAATGTATTATGTCATTAAAATCATTCCATTATAAAGGCATCAGTTCAGGTACATCGGATGAAGGCCAATCAAATGGAGGAAATCCCAACAGATGTGACGAAGGTCAAGGAATATTAAAGGATCCATTGGAATGATTTATATAGAACAAAAAAACACATGATGTAATCTGATGGATGATTTAGATAAGTTCCACCAATCCAAGATTTCTAATAATTTTCATAAAACATATGTTTCTAGAATATGTCATCAAATATAGTGTGTTACAAAGACATCATGTTGAGTTTTAGAAAGTCATCTTATAGAGTTTTACAAGACCAAATGATAGAAGAAGTAAAGAATAATTCTTGGGGTTAAATGGATAGAGGAATAAATAATTAACATCAATGAAAAAAATGGATAGAAGAAGTGACATATGAAAGTTTACTAAATAAACAATCAAAGGGAAGATCAAACTGAGCCTTCGAAATAAAGATGTTATCAGAACAAATATTTCTTAATCATGACAATGGACATATTAATTGTATTGGATGTTATTTTTATATATTATTATAAATAGTTAAAGGGTTATCCGATGCTTTTTTATTGAATAGAATATATTTTAGGAATTTTTTTAAAAAAGCAATGTTTTAATAACATTATAAAGCATTCAATGTTATCAATTTTAAAGATGTTTATTTGATCATTGAAGAGTTAAATAATCAAAAAATGAGTTTTTAATTCTATTAAATTAAATAAAAATATGAATTTTGAAAATGTATTTAATATTCTCGAATTATTTTGATTAATTCTAGCTATATTGACATAAGAGTGAAGTTAATAATTCATGATTGAGTTGGGTGAGAAAATAAATTTAAGTTCATGTGCATACTAATGAAGTAACCAAATATAAAGGGTTGAAATAATATGTAATAAGTTTGTAACATTGTTTAGGTGTCAAGGATTGAAACTTCTAATGATTTTTTACTATAAGAAAATAAATACCATTAATATAGAGACATGTTATCATTTGGGTTGATTTTTTAGTGATTAAGTTCTAGATAGATTAGGGGTATCTGAGAAATCTAAAATAATACATGAAACTAAAAATCTAATGAGATCTGGAATAATGTAGTATTAGATAGATAGGTTCTGTATGACTAATTATGATAATGATGAAGAATGACCAAAAAACTGTCACTGGGAAAATATACATTGGTTGGTCATAATGGGATAATGTTATCTCATGGGGAATCTCCAGAATAATCATGAGAATAGTAGAATAAGGAAAATGGAATAGATGAACTATCCTCCAATATAACCTCATTGGAAAAATAGTATCATACCTATAATAATAGACATATAGAATGAAAAAAATATTCGAATAGTATATATCTCGATGGATGGATGAGGATATAAGAATGTTTCCTACTTGAGGTTTTGCAATTAAAAATTTTGAAGAATAGTGAATTGAAGAACCAATAAGCACTATGAAATTCAAAAGATGGTTCATTTGGTGGATGAATTTTTGGGGTTCTCAAGTACCCTAAAACGTATGTAAATACATTCTTCAGAGGATATATAAATGACCAGAGAGGAGCTACATGTTGGAAATGACATTCATTTGTCAAGGTAATAGAATTATTTATATCCCCCTTATAAAGTGCAGGGACACACAATTGGATAAGAATTATTTTCATTCCAAACTACTATATTTGGTATTTAATTATAGAGGAGAATACATCAAATGGTCATCATTATAAACGGTTAGACGTATCTATACTTATTCAGTTGTGAGCCTTAATAATATATTGTGTGCTCTATTTATGTGATTATATACAATATTATATTATAATTAAAATAGAATAATAGAATAAATATCCTAAAAATGTAAAAGGTAACAAGATAAATATTTTAAAAATAAGGAAAATTTTATCAACTCTCGTTCACCCCTTACCGATTAACTCTTTATATATCCCAATGTGGTCTTCTTAGTCGGAATATATGGGAAAGGTTTTCCTTTATAGAATTCACTATATTGATATTATTCAATTTTTAATATTTGAATTTATTTCATGTGTTAAAAATGAAGTGTGATTTTGGTATATATTTTATTATCTCTTATAAGATTTATATTTCTACCAAGATTATGATGAACATGAGAATGAAAGAGAAAATATAATTGATGTATTTATCCCTCTTAACCAATGGAGAAAAATTATATGTATCTCTATTGCATGAAAATATAGGCCATGTTTCCATCATGGGGATGAAAAACATTCCTACCCCATGTATATTAAGTGATCATGAGGGAAGTAAAAATTCACTATTAAAAAATTGTGCATTAGCGACCGCCACTGGCGGTCGCTATAGGCCTATAGAGACTGCCCAGCTACCGCCATTGGTGGTCGATTCACCTTCGTCGCTGTAGGCCAATACCGACCGCCAATGGCAGTCGCTATACGTGGCCAAAATTCCGGCCTGAAGCGACCGCTTGGTGGTCGCTACCATGGGAAAAAAAATTTAAAAAAAATCCCTACTGAAAGAAATATATATATATATATATATATATATATATATTAAATAAAATATATATATATATATTAAAGAAAATATTAATATATATATTATTAAATAAAATATTTTAAATATATATATATATATAATTTGTTTTAAATATTTTAATATATATATATTTTAAAGAATTATATATATAATATAAAATAAAATATTTTTCAGTTTTTTAAATGAAATAAACGAATTGTGTTTTTTTTCTTCAAGGTGAAAAATCAGAGATAAAAAATGGTAAAAATCAAAAAATGGAAAACAATTTCACACAGCATAGACATCAAGATCGTTATAAACAATAAATGATAAATGTGATTCAATGATCTGAGAAGGTCCATCCATTTTAATCTTCTGCTTCAATAAACCTACAATAAGACAAAAAAACAAAAAAACAAAACAAACGTAAATTGTACATAATTATTCAGTTATTATATACAAATAATAAAATTAAATCTGACATCAAATCATGGTGCTATAATAATTTAAATCCCCCAATTTAAGAAATTCTACCATTTCAGGTCATTCGAAGCACCTTTGCTCTGAAGTCGACCGTCTCACGCCGTTTTTGGTGTTTTATGACACTGGAAACGCATTTCTAGTCACCGCGGTCAAACTACACCTTCGATTGACGTGCCGTCAGCATGAACATTTTACAAATCACACAATGGCTGTTGTCGTACGGTTTCATGGCATTCCAAGGTTGTTCGAGTGGTTTTGAGCCCCCAACGCGCCATTTTAGCACGCGTCGAGCTGCTGAAAACGACACAATCGGTCGTACCGCGCACACCGCACATCCGATGGGCGTTCTGTCTCATCCTACAGGTCACGAATAATATTAGTAATGTTTTCCTGTGGTTTCAGGTCATTCGGAGCACGTTTTCTCCGAATTCAATTGTCTCACGCCATTTTTGGTGTTTTATGACACTAGAAATGTGTTTCTGGTCACTGCGGTCAAACGACACCTTGGATTGACGTTTCTTCATCACGACCATTTCAAAAATCACACAATGGATGTTTTCGTAAAGTTTCATGGCATTCTGAGGTCGTTTGGGTGGTTTTGACCCCCCAAGGTGCAATTTTAGTGCGCGTCGAGCTGCTGAAAACGACACAATCGGTCGTACATCGCACATTGCACGTCCGATGGGCGTTCCCTCTCCTCTTACACGTCACGAATAATATTCCTAATGTTTTCGTGTGGTTTTAGGTCATTCAGAGCACTTTTTTCCGAATTCGACAGTCTCATGGCGCTTTTGGTGTTTTATGACACCAGAAACGTGTTTCCAGTCACCGCCGTCAAACGAAACCTCCGATTGATGTTCCGTCTACACGGAAATTTTAAAAATCACACGATGGTTGTTTTCGTATGGTTTCATGGAATTCTGAGGTCGTTCGAGTGGCTTCGACCCCCCAACAGGCCATTTTAGCGCGCGCCGAGCTGCTGAAAACGCCACAATCGGCTGTACCGCGTGCACCACACGTCCAATGGGCACGTCGTCTCCACCTACATGTTAAGAATACTATTTCTAAAGTTTTTGTGTGGTTTCAGGTCATTCGGAGCACGTTTTCTCAGAATTCGACCGTCTCATGCCGTTTTTGGTGTTTTATGATTCTGAAAACGCGATTCCAGTCACCGCGGTCAAAAGACACCTCTGATTGACGTGCCGTCGGCACGACCATTTCAAAAATCACAAAGCATCTGTTGTCGTACTGTTTCAGGGAATTCTGAGGTCGTTCGGGTGGTTTTGACCCCGCACCGTGTCGTTTCAGCGCACACCGAGTTGCTGAAAATGACACAATTGGACGTACCGCACGCTCCACACGTCTGATGGGCGCTCCGTCTCCTCCTACACGTCAGTAATAATATTCCGAATGTTTTTGTGTGGTTTAATGTCATTCGGATCACGTTTGATCTGAATTCGACCGTCTCACGCCGTTTTTTTGTGTTTTATGATACCGGAAATGCGTTTCCGGTCACTACGGTCAAACGGAACCTCCTATTGACATTCTGTCGGCACAACCATTTCATAAATCACACAACGGCTGTTGTAATACGGGTTCATGGCATTCCGAGGTCGTTCGGGTGGTTTTGACACCCCAACGCGCCATTTTAGCGCGCGTCGAGCTGTTGAAAACTACACAATCGGCCGTACCGCGCGCACCGCATGTCCGATGGGCCCGTCGTCTCCTCCTAAACGTCACGAATAATATTCCTAATGTTTTCATGTGGTTTCAGGTCATTCGGAGCACGTTTTCTCCGAATTCAACCATCTCATGCTATTTTTGGTGTTTTATGACACCGGAAACGTGTTTCTGGTCACCGCCATCAAACGACACATCTGATTGACGTACTTTCAGCATGACCATTTCAAAAATCACACAACGGCCGTTGTCATACGGTTTCATGGCATTCCGAGGTCATTCAGGTGGTTTTGACCCCCCAACACGCCATTTTAGCGCACGCAAAGCTAATGAAAATGACACAATCGTTCGTACCGCGCGCACCGCATGTCTGATGGGCACGTCGTCTCCTCCTACACATCACGAATAATATTCCTAATGTTTTAGTGTGGTTTCAGGTCATTCGGAGCACGTTTTCTCTGAATTTTACCATCTTACACCGTTTTGGGTGTTTTCTGACACCAGAAACACGTTTCCGGTCACTGTGGTCAAACGACACCTCCGATTGACGTGTTGTTGGCACGAAAATTTCACAAATAACAAAACGGCTGTTGTCGTATGGTTTCATGGAATTCTGTAGTCGTTCGGGTGGTTTGGACCCCCCAACGTGCCATTTTAGCATGCATCGAGCTGCTGAAAATGACACAATCGGCCGTACCGCACGCACCGCACATCCGATGGGCACGTCGTCTCCTCTTACATGTCACGAATAATATTCCTAATGTTTTCGTGTGGTTTCAGGTCATTCAGAGAACGTTTTATCTGAATTCGACCGTCTCACGCCATTTTTGGTGTTTTATGACACCGGAAACACGTTTCTGGTCACCACCGTCAAACGACACCTCCTATTGACGTGCCGTCAGCACGACTATTTCAAAAATCACACAACGGCTGTTTTCGTACGGTTTCATGGAATTATAAGGTCGTACGAGTGGTTTTGACCCCCGAACGCGCCATTTTAGCGCGCACCGAGCTGCTTAAAACAACACAATCGGTCATGCCACGAGCACGGCATGTCCTATGGGCACTCCGTCTCCTCCTACATGTCAAAAATAATATTACTAATGTTTTTTTGGGGTTTCAGGTCATTCGGAGCATGTTTTCTCGGAATTAGACCGTCTCACTCCGTGTTTGGTGTTTTTTGACACCAGAAAATGCGTTTCCGGTCACTGCCATCAAATGATACCTTCGATTCTTGTGCCGTCAGCACGACCATTTTAAAAATCACACAATGGCTATTTTCGTACGGTTTTATGGCAATACGAGGACGTTCTGGTAGTTTTGACCCCCCAACATGCCATTTTAGCGCGCGCCGAGCTACTGAAAACGACACAATCGTCCGTACCGCGCGCACCGCACGTCTGATGGGCGCGCCGTCTCCTACTACATTTCACGAATAACATTTCTAATGTTTTTGTGTGGTTTCAGGTCAGTCGGAGCACGTTTGCTCTGAATTCGACCGTCTCACGCCGTTTTTGGTGTCTTGTGACACCGAGAACGCGTTTCTGGTCACCGCCGTCAAACGACACCTCTGATTGACGTGTCGTCAGCACGACCATTTCACAAATCACACAGAGGCAACTTTCGTACAGTTTCATGGCATTCTGAGGTCGTTCGGGTAGTTTTGATGCCCCAACACGCCATTTTAGCACGCACCGAGCTGCTGAAAACGACACAACCAGCCGTATCGCGCGCACCGCACGTCTGATGGGCGCTTGGTCTCCTAATACATGTCACGAATAATATTCCTTATGTTTTCGTGTGGTTTCAAGACATTCGGAGCACATTTTTTCCGAATTTGACTGTCTCACGCCGTTTTTGGTGTTTTATGACACCAGAAACATGTTTCCGGTCACCGCGGTCAAACGACACCTCCGATTGACGTGCCGTCAGCACGACCATTTCAAAAATCACACAACGGATGTTGTCGTACAGTTTCATGGCATTCTGAGGTCGTTCAGGTTGTTTTGACCCCCCAATGCGTCATTTTACCGCGCGCCGAGCTGCTGAAAACGACACAACCGGGCAGGGGAGGGCTATCTGGGCTGTAGGGGGCTTGTCCGGGGTGCGGGGATGGCTATCTGGGGTGCGGGGAGGCTGTCCTAGGTGCGGGGGGGGGCAGTCTGGGGTGCTCGGAGGGCTGTACGGGGTGCTGGGAGGGCTGTCTGGGGTACGCGGGGGGGGGGGGGGGGGGTTGTTTGGGGTGCGGGGAGGGGCTGTCCGGCGTGCAGGGAGCCTGTCCGAGATGTGGGTAGGGCTGTCCGGGGTGAGGGAAGGCTATCCGGAGTGCGAGGGGGCTATCTGGGGTGTGGGGAGGGCTGTCCGGGGTGCGAGAGGGCTGTCAGGGGTGAGGGGAGGGCTGTCCAGAGTGTGGGGAAGGCTGTCCGAGGTGCGAGAGGGCTGCCTGGGGTGCGGGGAGGGTTGTCCGGAGTGCAGGGAGGGCAGTCTGGGGTGCAGGGGGAGGAGGCTGTCTGGGGTGGGGGGGTATGTCTGGGGTGCAGGGTGGGATGTCCGGAGTGCGGGGAGGGTTGTTCGGAGTGCGGGGAGGCTGTCCTAGGTGGGGGGGGCTCTCTGGGGTGCGGGGAGGGCTGTCCGGAGTGTGGGGAGGGCTGTCCGGGGTGCGAGGAGGGATGTTCGGGGGTGCGAGGAGGGCTGTCCGGAGTGCGGAGAGGGTTGTCCGGGGTGCGGGGGGGGATGTCTGGGGTGGGGGGGCATGTCCGGGGTGCGGGGAGGGCTGTCCGGAGTGCGGGGAGGGCTGTCCGGAGTGCCGGGAAGC
This sequence comes from Viscum album, assembly GCA_963277665.1. Classification (NCBI taxonomy): domain Eukaryota; kingdom Viridiplantae; phylum Streptophyta; class Magnoliopsida; order Santalales; family Viscaceae; genus Viscum; species Viscum album. The sequence goes on from OY728136.1 coordinate 1,886,107,409, forward strand.
TGTCATAGGTGCGGAGGGCCTGTCTGGGGTGCGGGGAGGGCTGTTCGGAGTGCAGGGAGGGTTTTCCAGGGTACAGGGGGGCTATTTGGGGTGCAGGGAGGGCTGTCCGGGGTAGGCTGTGAACTACAAATAGTGTACTCGCCTCATTCATCAAAAACAAGTTTAATGGTTTATATTAGGAATCACATGTTTTTTTTCAAAAATATTACAGAACATGCAAATCTAAACAATGAAAATTAAATGAATAAAAAATATCCAAATCAATATCAGTTTCATGGTTACTTCTCAATTCGTGCACAAACACATTGCATGAGGTCAAAACACACATGATACCCCCAAATCACAAAAATCTCACAATAAACCCAACATAAATATTAATAACAACCCCACTATTAAAAGCAGAAACACACCTCGTGAATATGATGCTTCATGCATGTTCATCACTGACCTCCATCCGGTGGGCCAGGGGCCTACAACAAATAAACATTATGAATATATTCATAAAAAAATAATTTAAATTAAATAAATAAATACTGTATAAACCTACGTCGTATGATCACCTGCACCATCACCCGGACGCACATATTCTCGCAGTGCTCTAACCTCAGCAGCCAATTGCGCATTTGCCTCCTCGGAATCCCGCAGCCGTGCCTCGAAATATAACAACTGTTGTGTCATCTGAGCAACAGCAGGACCGACAACCGCATCACGTGACACTACAGAATGAGAAAACCCTATTCCATATGTCAAACTATATCCATTCCTGTCCTCACCAATGATGCGATGAAAGATCTGATCCCTTCGTATGGGAAGCTATCGCTAGTCCTCTGGAAGATGTTATAATTCAGCATCAAATTTAGCCTGTGAAATATTTAAATATATATACAAATATTAATATACAGATTTTATTTAAGTATTGGTAATGAGTACAAGCAATTACAATCAATGTTGCAGCCTCTGGATCATTGCAATCACGAGTCCTCATACACACAGACATTTTATCATTTGATGCATCTTGCTCCCGCAACTATATATGAATAGAATATAAACACAAAACCAAATTAATTAAAAAAATAAAAAATGAATAATAAATACCTCATGTCGGATCTAAGACACGTGACGAGTCCCGAGCCTATGAGGTGGTCCCTGCAACGCTCGATTCTCAGAATAGCGTGTTGGCACCTCCTGCATTCAATTCATTCAAATTTCAAAGAAATCACACATTCTTCAAAATATGTATACCAAAATAAATATACAAACCACAACACCCTCAGAAGACCAATATTCAACTAAAACACACCACTAAGCTGGGAGGACACCTCTCGGGACTTTTTCCAGAATGTCTGGGGCACCCACATTTGGTACCCAGTGGTCCCTTTTGACTTTGCATATATAGTGTTTCCACATATTATGGAATTTTCTCATACACACTGGCCGAAACTCATCGGAACATACTTTCAATTTTTTCTATTAGAGAGAGAAATCACATATGTTATAGTTTTTATACATATGGAATAAAGTAAAATTGTCTTCTTACCTAAGCCTCCCTCCAAAGACGATCTAATGTGTCCTGAGGGATAGAAGCCCTGTCACGCGTGGTCAATGGAAATCGATTTGGATCACATATGATATGACCCAGCTGATGAATAAATGCAGGGTCATGCCATCCCATAGGATGAAATACCTCATCAAATTAAACATCAAAAGTCATGTCAGAATTCCATGATAATATGCCACGACCAGGGCCTCTCCTGCGATAGGAAGAAGTAGTCGAGTCTGATCCTGTTGAAAACAATTTTATATGCAAATTGAAAGATGTTATAAATATAAATATATATATGTACATGTTTATTAATTACATAAAAAATAGAGACAATGACATTCCATCATACCTCGACCTTGAGACGTAGATGCCTCAGATGGATGATTTGGATCTTCTGCCTCTTCCCCTAACATGTCTGCAGTCATGGAAAACATTAGTAAGGGGACTATCCAAAGTGTCCAAATGATAAATTTGATTGTTTAAAAAAAAATCAAACATGTACAATTGTTAATCAAACAAAAAGGGATTGAATAATTAGTTGTGAATGAATTTTAAAAAACCAGAAAGGTCACAAAGCAGATATAAAAATTATGTACAAAACCAATCAATGTATAGCCAAATTTCAAATTGAATTAATAAAAATTCAAGCAGGACATGAACCAAATGAAGAATACCTCAATGGGAAGATACACCGACAATAACATCAATATAACATGAGTTAAATCACCCTAAATATTTATAACTGAATAAACTGTCAAAAATGAGGATTAAAACTTACAAGGATTTATAAAATGTTTAGATAATTTATGATATCTTAGGCTGAATTGCGGGAAAACAATTATACATTTCATTAAGCATGCCAATCGACCGTTTCTCCTTCAACAGCCACTCTGACAAAATAAATATATTCTTCACGTTGAACTATAGTATGTTGATCTAGATGTTTGGAAACAAAAGGAACAGTCTCGGGTTCATCTTGTTCAAATACAAACACTCCTCACTGAGACATTTTGACAAAAACTTTCCAACTTGGATTTGAAGTCAAAGTAACAAAGAATACTTGTTCCTCTTGTAATGTCAAAATGAAAGGTTCATTATCAACTCGTTCATTTCTGTATAACATATAGATAAAATTCACCAATGAAAACTGATATTGATTGACTTTAAATCCATGCACTAGATCAACCCAATTGCACTGTAACAATATGTACTTGAACTTGTGTGTGTATACAACTTCAATGATGTCCATCAGTTGACCATAGTAATAACCAAAATCGACAAATGGACAACCGATGAAACTTTTTTGTGATTCTCATTTTTCGTCAAAATCTTTAATGAAAAATCGAAAACCATTAGCATCTACAGATTTATAATGACGAGCCATTATAGATGGACCCTCAACTAGTTGGATAAATTATTCAGTTATCGTGGGGTCCCCAAACTCCCTCATCTTATGAACCTACATAATTCATATAATTCAATAATGATATATGAAGAAAGAAATTATTATAATACTTCACTCATAATGAAAATCAATTTATACGTACATAATCCTTGAACCAATCATGAAAGGATGCATAATGAGACTGTTGAATTTGCATCTCATTCACACGATACATCTCTTCTATTATCTCATTAATGTGTTTTCTTCAAATGATAACGTGATTTTTAAATGATCAACTTATGAAAACAAAACATGTAAAATTTTAACAATAAAAGTGATAATATACTTACTGCATTAATGGTGGAACTGATAGAGTATTGAGCAACATATATCGATGCTCTTGTATCCACTCGATGTTGTCCATATCATATGTGGTTCCTTCTCCAACTAGACCATCCTGAATCCGAGAGGGCTTATCATATTTTTTTTCAACATCCCTAATATATTCTACACAAAATGTAGTACACTCATCCATCAAATTACCATTGGATATTGATGACTCCGGACTAGCTCTGTTGCGTACAAATCATTTCAATGTACTCAAATACCACTCAATAGGATACATCCACCTGAATTGCACTGGACCAGCAGCCATTACTTCATCAGTTAGGTGCACTATCAAGTAGACCATAACCTCGAAAAATGAGGGGGGAAATAGTTTCTCAAAGTGAGAAAGCGTAAGTACAATTCGGTCCTGTAAACTTTTTAAATCACTCATTCATTGATTTCTTAATCAAAGTTGTCTAAAAAATTACTCATCTCAATCAACGGATGAACAACATTGGGGGATAAATAATCACAAATTGTGATTGGAATCAACTAATGAAGTAGTATGTGATTGTCATGACTTTTCAACCCCTGCAATGTCTTGCTCGTCAGATTTACACATTTTGAAATTTTAGAAGAGTAACCATCAGGCACCTTGAGCATCTTCAAAATGGAAAGAAATGTCTCTTTCTCCTTTGTAGTCATCGTATACTATGCAGAAGGCAGATATTCCTTGATTCCCTCAGCTAACTGTAAATGCAACGGTTTACTTAAACCCATTTCTTCCAAATCACGACGTCCATTAACATGGTCATTTTATTTCCCACTGACACCTAAAATGGTCCACAATATGTTATCACAATCATTTTTTTCAATGTGCATGTCATCCAAATTATGCATTAGCGTGTTAGTTTTCCAATACGGAGGACTATAAAAAATACTTTTCTTCTTTCGATTGTGACTACGCTGCCTACCCGCAGCTCGAATATTACGTACCGGAGGAGCCACCAAATCCTGAATTTCATATACCATGTGGATGTTTTCTTCCTCAATCTGCAATAACATTTCGACTCCTATCATGATCTTTGGTGCTGGGTTGAACTCTCTATAACCATCAAATTACACTCTATCCTTTCTGAACCTGTGCTGAGGGGGGAGAAAATGTATGTGACCGATATATGCCCATTTTTTGGAATTCTTAAGCCATATAGATTTTTTACTTTTGTTGCAACAAGGGAAAGAAAATTCCCCTTTCATACTCCAGCCTAATAAATTTGCATAAGCCGGGAAGTCATTGATTTTCCACAATAATGCAGCCTACAGTTTGAACATTTCATTCGTTTCACAGTCATAAGTCATCACACCATCACCCCAAAATTCATTCAACTCATCAATCAACGGCTGAAGGTAAACATCAATCGTATCCCTTGGACTTTTAGGTCCATCAATAAGAGTGGAATGTAATATAAATTGTTGCTTCATACAAAGCCATGGAGGAAGATTATACGGAACCAACACCACGGGCCATGTTCTATGAGTTGCACCAACCATAGTCTTGAATGGATTGAAACCATCTGATGCCAATCCCAATCGGACATTACAAACATATTTGGAAAAGTCGGGATGTCTCTTATCAAAATCCTTCCATGCATGAGAGTCTTCTGGGTGGGTTAACATATCACATTCATGAACGCTTTCTGCATTCCATCTCATTAAATTAGAAAATTTAGATGACATAAAAAATCTTTTCTTCCTTGGTTTAAGAGGAAGGTAACACATTTTCTTTACGGAAACCAGTTTCCCCTGTATCACAATCTGACTTTGATGAGTCTGATTTCCCCTTTTCTCTTTCCACCTGGAAGCACCACAAACCATACAAATATCTAAATGGTCAGTTTACTTTCTAAAAAACATACAGTTATTTGCACATGCATCTGTGGTCTCATATGTAAAACCTAAGTTCTCTGTCAGATTATGAGCATGGTGATATAACTCAGGAATCATAGCATCGACAGGAAGAACCTTTTTCAATAACACCAACAGCATTTCGAATGATGTGTCTGGCCAATGATTCAATGCCTTCAAACGGAAAAACTCCATGACAAATGAAAATTTATTGTGAGAAATACATCCAGTATATAATTCTATTTTTGCATCATCAATTGCTTCATAAAAACTCCTCAAATCATGATATACACCAGAGCGAAGATTTATCTCACCGGTCTCAAGATTATGGATGTCAATGCTTTCAGGATCCAACCCATGTACCATTTCAGTAATCATTTCATGCATTGGATCATTCATCCTTGCATCAATATCCATCTGAACTGCATCCATATATTGACAACGAACATATTCTTCTCCAAAAATAGTACAACTCTTATAATTTATCAGAATTCTATTAAAGAATAGGTACTCCCTCACCGTATCTCATGTCAATTGATATGTGTTAGCACATTTTATACATGGACAACTAATATAGTCACTTTCAAATCCTATGGTGAAGTCAATAAACTGCATAATGCCATTGAAATACTCTCTAGACGTTCGATTTGGAAGCTCAATCCAACTCTTATCCATAATAATCTCCCTATAACAAACATTTACATAAGACTTATTACATTTTCATTTTTCATATCAAATTTATTTAAAATAAATACTAATTAATTGTTTGTGAAAAATTTATAAAATAATAATGTAAGTGAAATCCCATGTCATACCTGAGTGCGCTACAAACCTAGAAGGGAGGGGAACCGAAGGTGGTGCTGCGAGGGAGAGGAGAGGTAGCGGTAGGGAGCCGGAGCCGGAGCTAGTGCGGCGAGGGAGGGGACGTGCGGCGGCGGCGAAGGGGGGCCAGAGGAGAGGAGGCAGTGAGGTGGAGACGGTGCAATGAGGGTGAGACGATGAGGGAGGGGACCAAGGACAGGGGGAGCCGGAGTGGACGGGCGGCAACGGCGAGGGAACGAGTAGCGGTCGTGCGGGGAGGGAGGGGACCGGGCGGCAGTGGTGCGGCATGGGAGAGGACAGCGAAGGAGGGGACGAGTGGCGGTGGTGCGGCAAGGGAGGGGACGAAGATGGAGGGGATGGGGGTTGGCGGGGTGCGGGGGGGGGGGGGTGTGGTGTTCGGGGTGCTGGGGGGGAGGGACGAGGGGGCAGATGGCCGAGGGTGGAGGTCGGAGGCTGGAGGGTCTAGAGGCCGAAGGCCAGAGGGTAGCTGGAGGGCTGCCGGAGGGCGGCCAGCGGAGGGTAGGGCGGAGGAGGGGCGGAGGGCAGCCGGAGGGCAGGGAGGAGGGCTGCCGGAGGGCGTAGGGCGGTCGACGGAGGGCGGGGCGGCGGAGGGCGGCATCCGGAGGGAAAAGGGCAGCCGGAGGGCAGGGTGGAGGGCGGCCGAAGGGTGGAGGGCGTCCGGCGAAGGGCGCGGTGGCGGAGGGCGGCCGGAGGGCGGCTGACGGAGGGCGCGACGGCGGAGGGTAGCCGGCGGAGGGCGGCCGACAGAGGGCGGAAGGGCGATGGGGAGGGCGTGCAGAGACATGGATGGTGCACGGTGGTGGGGCAGGGCGCGCGACGACTGGGGATGTCGGCGATGGGGAGTGCGTGCGGCGATGGTGATGGGGCGCAGCAATGGGGAGGGTGGAAGGGTTTGGGGGGGCGCTTCGCAAGAGGAGGGAGGAGAGGGTTTGGGGGGGGCTCCGAAGCCGTGTTTCGGTTTAGGGAAACCTAGCGACCTCCAGTGGCGGTCGCTATAGGTAAAGGGGCTCAAAAGCCCATACTTCTAGTAGTGATTCGTATATAAAATATTCCAAACAATTAGGTCATGAAAATAGTTGTAATGATTAATGGTATAAAAGAACTGAAGTTATACCCTCTGATAGATTGAGAGATATTATTAATTTTATTTCCATTACAAATAGTTTCTCATTTTTTTAGAGTCTTTCAGTATATCTAAAAGGAGAGAAACCCATATAAAGTGGGAGTAGATTACATTAATAATTATTTATGAATAATTTTTGTAGATAATATAATGCTCTTGAAATAACATGGGGTGTTTGAAGTAATAAATTTGGATATGGAAATATGTTCCTTAAAGATCTAATAAAAATGGATTAATAAGGATAAATAAAACTAATTAGTCATGAATTATCTAAAAGGAAAGATCCATTATCATTAATAAAAGTTAATAATAGCATTGTTGTAAAGGATTTGGAGTTGAATGTTAAATCTAATTAAATCATGGAATATTAATATTTGATAAAAAATAATGTTATGTTGTATGAAGAGAAAGTTGAAAAGGTGAATAAGGATTGAGATGTGAATGTGGATATGATTTATGATCCAAAAACACATTTAATATGTAATTTACAGAATCATATATTTAGCTATAAAATCTTGTAAAGACACACATTGAGAATTAATCAAATAATAGAGAAACTTATATCCACTACACAATGATATTTGGAGAATTATCATGTAATAATAATTCAAACATGTTCTAAGAATATTTTGAATTTGTTCAATTATCTATCTCAAGTATTTGAGAATAAATAGGTATTATATTTACTATATTTTAAAATGTTTCAGATTATGTTTAAATGAATAGTGAATTTTATAAAAAAATTATGTACATGTATTGATGAATAAAATTGAAAATAATCCAACCACTCTAATTATTGTGTATAGAAAAAAAATCTAGGATGATGGATCCCCAAGAAGACCAAACAGGAATCTAACATTACAACATTTTTATTAATAGAAATTTTGGAGTCTGGAAACATTAATTAGGATTTAAATAATGGAGAAAAAGTGAATCACCCTTGATAAGGTTAACACACTTAGGGGGGAGGGACCCAAGGGAAGCAAAGATGGAAAAATAACTATTTAATTTTTCTTAGATATCCAAGAAGTCAATTTCCTTATGGCCCTCCTGCCATATGTGAGAAATATCTATGTGATATAAGATTAGGCCTTTTAGTTTTCAGACAAGATAAGTGTTCTCCCATGGGATGATGATTTCATTATATATTGCCTTATATATAGTAATTGAGTAAGTCTCCATCCAATCCAGTGGGATACCATAAGAGTGACAATGCTCAAGACCCACGAACATGGTTATAGAATTAGTTGTGAGATAGTATCCCTTACATAGTAAATCATTGAAGGTTATAATTACAGAACCATTCAGGAACAACCCAACCCCCCATCCATGTGTAACACCATTCATTCATGAGTGGTCGAAATTGAGTTTCAAACCCCTGGAGGAGGGACACAATCTCACCCAGCTACCATTTTATGACAGCCTTCGGTCTATTTAGTGTGACATTTCATTCGGTATGAGGGTTATGATGGAGTAGAGAGATCCCATTATTTAATGATAAGGATGAAAATAAATGAAGATAAGTATCCATATATTAATATATTCATTTTTAAGGAACATTGAATGAATTTACAACAACTAATAGGGCGAATGGAATGTCCCACTCTATTTGTGATTTTTATTTATTTTTAATAGTATATATTTGTTATATGTGCTTGTTAAAGTAATATATGATTTATTTTTAATTAATATGATGAAGAAGTTATATTAATTAAATGTTTTAAAATTTTGGATGAAGTATCCATGCTTGGTAAAAAAAGTTGAAAAATCTTGGATGAATTACTCAGGTATTATAATTTTACAGACGTAATTTGGAAGAATTTTGAGTTTACTTATGATGATTAGTGATTTTTCGTTAATGTATAAAAATTGTGATATAATTTTTGCAGAGGCACATTTTTTTATCAAAATTATTAAGTTGATGAAGTTTACATTAGGAGTTTCTTTAAGAATATTTCATACCAAAAATAGTTATCTAATGATTTTGTTTATACATTGTTAAGCTGATTGGATAGAGTTTCTTTTAAATATCTTCCTTAAATGATACTAAGCATAATATTACCTGATATAAAAAGTTTTCAATGTTGAAAATATGGTTTTAGAGAACCATGATGATCAAAAGAAGTCAACTTGTACAATGTTAGTGGTTGAAGGATTCCAATCTATGATATCAGATAAACTATCAATCAATCAAACAAATAATTAAATCATGAACTAACAAAATAACGTTCTTAAGAATACCAACAGAATGTTAAAAATAATATAAAACATATTTCAATAGATTTAGTTAATTAGATACGGATGAGAAACAAATTGTTTGGATGACTATACACACAATATAAATTAGATAAAAACTGATTAGACAAACAATATATTATTTGATGTTATGTGAAGTGTTCTTAATAGATAAATTTTCACAATACAATGAGGTTTTCAGTCTTTATAAAAAATTTATTCAACATAAAAAGTCTCAAAAATATAACATATCATTCTAGTTAAAATAAGAGATTTGTGATTTTCTATGAAATATATTTATTATGAATATATTATATTGTGAAAGAAATCAGGTTCCAACGTATTATGAGGATGTGATTGTTTTTTGGTTGAAGAGAAATACAAATTCCTGTAGATAGACTTATTACAAGACCTTGATGATAAGTAAAAAATATTTTATTTGATATTGAAGAAGTTTTAACTAGATGGAGGATCCCCTTATCAAAGAATCATTTAAATTATTCAATATTGATAAAATTACATCAATGAAATCAATTTATGGGGAAAAAGAAACAATTCCCAACATAAATATTTTAAGGAATGATTATGTAATTTTTGGTATGAAGTTTTATGTTTTTAATAATAGTTGGGTTTGTAAGAATCTGATCAAATCCATCAATTTTTCAACTATTAGGTACAGGAAATATAAATAGATGAAAGGATTTCTAATGAATGTAGATAGTTCCATCATAAAGATAATAATAAAAAAATCATGATATCATCAAACATATGATTTAGATATGTCTCCCCAAACTAAGGTTTCTAAAAATTGTGTCAGAAAGTGATTCTAGGATATGTTACCAGGTAAAGAGTATTACAAATACATTGATATGAGTTTTATAATGTAATTTCATTGAGTTATACAAATACATCAGATTTAATAAGTTTTTTAGATCCTCATGGGTTCAACGGATGGGGAATAACTAATAAACATCCATGAACCCAATAGTGAAAAAAATATCCCTAAAAATTTATGTTAAATATAAATTCAATAGGATCATTTAATATGTTTTCCTGAATAATGATGTTATTACACAAAAAAATTCTAATGTATGTCAGTTATTATTGGATTTTTCTTGAAAAATATTTTGATATGTACTTAAAAAGTTGTAAACTAATATATCAAAAAGTTTCACTGGACATAAGATCTATTATGATGATGTTATGGATATAATGTTCAAAGAACATAACCTTTTATTAATGGAATCAACTATAATTATACTATGTTAATCAATTGATTATTAAATAATTATAAATGGAATCTGTATTTTTACAATGATTAAGGATGTTCAACGATGTTTCTTAACGTCTCAAATATTTTAATAGGATTTGGAAGAATTCTAGTGAAATTTAAATTAGTGGGAAGAAATAAATTTATGTTTGATATTGGTTGAAAATAATTTTTTATTTACCATTCATAAAAATTATATAAACTTAAATATATGGTTTTAATAGTATAAAAATAGTGTGAAACATTGTACATGTGAGGAGTGAAATTAATGAAGAATTTGTGACACAAGAAACTATTTGCCATCAAGCATTGTAGATATTCGCATTTGGGTCAATGTTTTCAGATAATAATTTTTTGGATAGATCAATGGGTGTTGGATGGAACGAAATCCCCAAGAAAATAAAATAATTAGAAAAAAAATAAGAAGATAATATCAAAAAGACAATTTATGACAACCCATGTCATTAATATTATTTATTTTATGATTTATTACATATTGTTTCACATAATAAAATAATAAAATATCATGAATCCTATTGAATTTGATGAATTTTGTATATATAACATCAACTTAATAATGGTATACAACAAAATTATGGAAAACTTCCTCAACATGGTCCTAAAATTCCATCATTATTCTAAAACAAAATGGGACAACCTAGGTACATACATTTGAAATGGTGAACTATAAATCCAATTGAGGGAATAAATATGTAATATCATAATCTATATTAGTTCATGTGAGAAAAGACTCATAAAAAGGTAGCATAAGTGAGTTTAGAATCATAATATTGAACAATGAATCATGATATATCATGATAGCGTAAAGGTGACAAGGGAATTTGGAAATAACATAAATCATGCCATAAACATAAATCAAGGATTACATTAATGACAATATAACGTGGTATAAAAAGGACCATAATGTATTATTTTTTCTTTCTAATCCCATACTTGACATCTCATGAGACTAAAAGATTATGCAATGCATTGGAGCACTATTTTGGTGCACCCAACATGAAATTTATATTGTCATGTGCCCCACAATGATGATTAATCCCAAGGCTATAATTCATCAAATTAATTCCCATGATAAAGTAGTGTTGTTTATATAAAATATTTTCTAAAATCAATGAAGTATAGTTAATGCAATGTGAATACCCATGGGTGTTAATCGTGAGGGGTATTCACAATATAGGATTTTGGAATGGAAAATCATATAATAATATTGGTAGAAAAATGGGGGTACATAATGAATCATAGGAGGGATTATTGAAGGTGATAGGGGATCTTATTAAATTTGACATAATAAAAGAATAAGTTTTGTGTTTTTTTATAATATCTCCCAAAATAATCCAATGGAAAACATAAGGCATAACATAATGGACGTGCTTGAATAAAAAAGGGAAGGAGAATATCCCTTACCTTGGGAGGGTGCTTCAAAAATCATTGGATGTTCATCTTGAGATCATAGGGGATATTAAGATGGATATGGAGAGGTAATTTCTAAGTAAATATATGCTCAATTTTCTTTAGTTATGATTGGTTGGATTTTGGTAATGTTCATAGAGAAAAATGGTGGAGAATTTTTTTTTATTTCAAACTTCTGTTTTGGACACTATATGATAATGTAATAAAAACAAATCTTCCCATGGTTTCACCCATTATAAAGTTATTTTTCATTATTTTACAAGGATAAAATCCTATATTATCAAAATAATACATACGGTGACGTGTGAGGGAGTTAATTTTAAAAAAAATTGGTTTTAAAGAATTAAAATATATTATAGGTTTTCAAGGAATCATTAAGGGTTTATAAAATTTATAAAATGACCTCAAAACTAAATTATTTGAAACAGATAATATATATTTGGTTTGGAATACATTTTATATCATATATTACATCAATTTTTTTATTATGTCATAATACAAATTTATCTTTTTTACAGAATTTATTTTTGAACCAATAAATTAACTCCCAAAAATATTATACAAAATAACCATTTGATAATTATCATGGGATAATCTCAAAAATAATATTATTTTTATCCAAAAAAATTCAAGTTATTAGATATTACAATATTAAATTGAAAATCTTTAATAATTGTATAATATTTTGTTTTTTACAATAACAGTTTTGAAACCCGTATTAAAATTATTATTATTTCACATTCTAGCATAATATAAATTTTTATATTTATAAAAACTTATTTAATAATAATATATATATTAGGTTATCGGGGTTAAAATTACATCAATCACACACACACCACACACATATACCAGAAAGGAAGTCCCTAGCCCTCCCAAGGGATAGTCTACTCATCGTGCCTTATGTAATTAGAATATGGCCCAAAGGCCTAGTGGGGATGAAACCCATTACATGGTCTGATAGCCTAGTGTAGCATCATGCCTTCATCATAGTACCAGTGTCATGCATGTGTCACAGGCTTCCCACATCATTCCTATTTCACTGCTAGTCTATGTCATACATGCGTCAATACCTACCTGTGACATGCCTGCATCACTGCCTGCCTGTAGAAATTCTCTCCCATATGGTTTTGAACTAGGGTCTGATGTAGGATTATGAGGAGCCATTACCACTCGTGTGATCCCCCAATAGTAATTATGTAATAATATTATTATATTATAATATTTTTTATTTCAAAAAGACAAGAATTCATTAAAATAGATTATATGGATTGATACTATACATTTAAAAAACAATATTTTCTTCATCATATCTGATTTTATTTTTTATCAAATTCATTATTTAATAATTTAAAAAATTATTATTAAAAGGGGTAAATATGATAATTATTTTATTGGAATAAAATATAAAAAATCATAATATTATATGTTAGATATATAACCATTTATTAAACTTGTGAATGACATAATGGTAAGCTCTTCATTGGTGATAATTTCAAGCATAGGTTCAAAGCACAAAGCTTGGTTTCTTCGACAGATGAGACAATAAATATCTTTTAAATTTTTTCATTCAATCTTTAGTTTTTGAATATCCACATAGTATTGATCAAGGGAAAATCCCAATTATGTTGTCTCCCTCAAAAGAACTAAAAAATGGGCTTCTTGGGGTATGATCGTATTGTCCATGGAAATAACAACATTCATCTATATTAGTTGTAATTTATCATGACCATTAATTTAAAAATCAAAATGGTTATTTTAAAACATATTTATTTTCGTGGTTTATGACGTATAATAGTCTTTTAAATTATTTAAAAAATATAATTGATAAAAATATCCAATTTAGTGCATGGTTTTTCTATATATTCATTTCTTAGTTATCAATTTATTTATTAGTTAATAGGGAATTCCATTTATAAAATATTTGGTCATTACACAAGATTCAGTTGAAGGAATAAGATAAGGAAGATGGTGGATCATTTGAACTATCACTGGATGACTCAATAGTGATTGGGAAGGATCAGATAAAGATATCATATAGAAAAACATCATATAAAAATAAGAATGGATAATAAAGAAAAGTTTATAGAATAACATTCCACACTCATAACCTCACTATGAAAGAATCCATAGATGTACATGAAAGGAAAAATAGAAATACAATGACGAATTAGATAGACTAAATGCTGAAAATGATAGGAGTAAGAACGTTTCTTTCCTACTTCTTTGTACATTGCAATTTTAATAAAAATGAACGGGAGAAAAAAAATTATGACATCCAATAGAAGTATGATTTTTCGGAAGACTATTTTGTGTCACACTGTAACTTAAAAATAAGGTCAATACTATCTTTATAGGTTGTATAATGAACTGGCATATAGTGGAAAGATAGATAAGGATACTACTAATCTAAGGAAATGGATTGTCCATATATGGTAAGGATTTTTTTCCTTACAAACCAATATACTTTGTGTCTATTTACAGAGGAAAATATTTTTATTGGTTATCACCAAACACAGAAATGAAACAATATTCTTATTGTGTGGATGATTTTTGTAAATATATCATGATTCAGCATTACATGGTTTGATGCACATATATTAGATAATAAGAATACAATAATAGAATCAATAACATTAAATGTATAAGAGGTTAAGGGATAAAAAAATTAATTTATAAAAAATTACCCGAAATAATCCCCCCCTTATGGGTTGATTTTATCCAAAATTGTTCCTCCCATATATTCTAATGACTAATTTTTTAATTATTTTCAATCTTATCACACATATTCATCTTTACTGGTAGATTATGTTATTAAATGTATTGGATTAAGAGTTGATTCATAATTACATTTTATTAAATTTAGTCTAATATTTATAAATTTGTGAATCCTGTATATCTCTTATAACATGATCTCCCTAAATTTGATCAACTTTTTCTCTTCTAATCCTAAATCCAATATCTAAACTCTTCATCAACATAATTGTTAAATATTCATGGAATATACTTCAGATTGAGATTTTTGGGGAAAAATTTGGATTCACGTATGCCTTTTAATCATCTAGAACCCAATATATTAGGATAAAAATGATTTTCACCAGAACACTTATTCTATTTGAGGATTAAAATTCAAAGGGACTTATAGTAACATGTTGATGTGGTAACATATATCTCTATATGTTTCCGCATTTAAAAAAATATGAAAAATAACCAAACTCTTCATTCTTTAAACTATTTCAATGATGGTTCTCTTTATCTATAATGTAAACTTATTTTGTTATAGGGTATAAATAAGTATCATGGTATATTAGATTCCATGAAGCATATAATATAGATCAAATTCCTAATATATTTACACATTTTCACTATTTGATCGAAGATACATTATCTTCATCCTAGTATTATGTTCCACCCTAGTATTGAACAGGTTTAATTAATCCATTACATGGTCAATTGATTAAAAAAACATGGATACATTTCAAGACACATTATAAAAACATTTAAATAAATATCAATTACATATTATTGATTCAACCTCTATGAGAATCTATACAAAATAGTGAAATAGAATAATAAAATTATTTTTCATGAAGAAGGTGTGTTGAATAAAAATATGTAATACATCATACATGTGAAGTACGTTAAAGTATCTTGTGAAACATAATATTTAAATTTATCAAAAAATATGTGTAGATGTAAAATCCTATAGTATTATTCGATTATTAAAAAGTTATATTGGATTGAAATTTTAATAATTAGATAGAAAAAATATGAATTTATTTCCATTTTCAGATTTTTTTGGGATTTGATTGTTATTATTGTTTTCATGATGATTAAATATGGAAATTATAGAAGGATTCATGGTTATAAAATATTAAATGAAAAATTTCTGTGTTTCATTAAAAGATTGAATATTTAAAGGTGGTTTTATGTAGACACAATGAAACTGATTAATTTCATCTATGTACCTAACCATTGAGTGTCATAAAGAGATTTATTATTTGTTTAATCATTCTAAACAAATTTTTTTTCTTAGATAGGGGATCATTGGAATTTAATGTCTTGGAAATAAAATCCCACATTAAATTTTTTTCATCATAGGTAACTATATAAAGGGGAACAATCTCTTTACTTCTTCTTTATCATAACCTCTTCCCATATTGAACATTGATGTTTAATGGGAATTTATTTTAATTAATTAGTGTAATTTATTAGACTTCTTCTTCATGGTTATCCTAATTATGGTTCTTTATTGATTTTAGTTTATTGGGATTAGAATTTATATAATAGGTCGAACATTCTTCATTTTTATGGGAGTACCCATAGTGAAAATATAAATTTGGATTAGTGTCCATTAATTTTATTCTACAAGGTTATATAACTAGACTGAATATATAAAAATTCATCTAAAAAGAGTTCGAATATTATAATTTGTGGTTATTTATTTGATAGTGTTATTTTTTGGATCTTTATTTATTTATTTATTTATAAACTTATATATTATTTTTCTAAACTTCCGTGATTGCATTATTTTATTCTTTTAGTATTGGTGTTTTATGTCATTGGGGTCTTCTTTTCATGGTTTTTACATTGGTGTTCACTAATTCTAATGGTTTTCCTTCTGATTACGTGGAGGGAGATAAATTTTTTGACTTTATTTCTAAGATGTTTGATCAATTTTATGATGTTTAGAATATATAAATAGTATGATTTTATTATGGTAGTAAGAAAGAGGGTTTAATTTTTTGGGAATTAACAATACCACTCTATTCTAATAGATGCACACTTTAGTATCATACATGTAGTGTAAGATAACACTCTCTATTCCACCACTGATTAGAAATTACCTCACATGTATAGTGTAATGAATTATATAAGTTTCTCGAACTCTACTCACCACACATATTTTTTTGTTCTCACTACCAAAAAAACAAAAACACAAGCATAAATCATAAAATATAAGTATGGTAAATATAGAGCACATTAATTTTATGTGGTTTTGGAAATTATGTCATGCATCTTTTTTCATACACTACTACCATTTTTATTACTGTTGTTAAATTCAAAAAAATAAAAAAAAATTAGAAATAAAAATATATATTATTTTATCATTGATTTGTTGTCACTTGTAAACATTTAATATTCATCCTAACCCTACAATATAATTGGATAAAGAAATTACTTCTTTTTCACCAACACTGATGATTTTTAGATAACACTACATTGAACCAAATGACTACAGTTCTCTTATAGCTATTCCAATATAACTATTGAACCTATAAAATAGTAACCTCTTAAACATTATTTCCTTTAATAGCATTTATAATATTTTCCTTTACAACATTTTCTTTTCTGTGAAGACACATTTCTAAAAATTAGATCACACTAAAATTTCTATTTAAACATTCTGGACCAATAAATAGTATATAAACTCATTAGATGCTACCATCATCTAATCATTATTCCCCTACTGGATTCTTTTGTGACTACATTTAAACCATGAAAAATCCATATT
The DNA here is from genome assembly GCA_963277665.1 of Viscum album. Lineage (NCBI taxonomy): Eukaryota > Viridiplantae > Streptophyta > Magnoliopsida > Santalales > Viscaceae > Viscum > Viscum album. Next base: position 1,886,124,985 of record OY728136.1, read on the forward strand.
TTTTATTTCTACTTCTAGCTGAATGAATAGAACACAGGAACTAGATTCTGATCCAAAAAATATATCACTTGATGCATGCTTCAAGGAACCCTGATGACTCACTAACACTGATGTACAATATTCCTCTTATAAAAAAAACTTTTATTTCCATCATTTCCTTCTATTGACCAATTTCAAATAGATTCAATGTGGTTCCTCTGACACCCATTAACGCATTTCGTAGTAATCATATCCAATATATTTTTATTATATGCTACCTTCTACTAGTATAGATCATATTTATTTGGAAACATACAAATAAAGAAGTATTTCATGTTTATTTGTTTCATTCATAATTGGAACACTGAATTTTCATTCAATTTTATATTATAATTACTATCACTATAGTGAAATATACCTTTGAATCCCATTAGGAGTAATTATCAGACACCTCAACCTTATAAATTTTTTCCTAGTATCTATCACTTCTAAATATTTTACTTCTGTTATGGAATGATCTACAACCTGTTGTACTCAAAATATCTAAATCAATATCCTTCCTCTTTAGGTGATCATAAAACTGGTTATACTCTTTTTGAAATCAGAATTTCTATAAACAATTTAATATATATACCCTTTAAAAGGATTATCCATTTAAAAACATAAGTTTTTATATTCTATTTCATTAAGATAATAGACTATAAATTTCATAGATTCCCAATTCTATTTCCCTGTATTTTACATTAAATGATTAATGAATCATACTGAAAATACATTGTATGATAAATTTCATTCTATGGTGTACAATTTAATTCAAAAAAACTTATTAAATTGGAACCACCTCAATATATGTTTCCTCATAATTCATCTTTGGTTCTTGATTTATTGATAGCTTATGTTTCATACAAACAAAGTTAATTATAGTTTAAATATAGATTTTTTAAACCTCTTGATATTTTTCCAGAAATAATCCCTTTGTAAAAATACAAAATATCATTTTTTTCATATCTCACTAAATCAGCATCCATGATATTTTCTTACCTTCCCTGATATATTTCATCTTGAATCATTCGGATTATTTTTTCTTCATCTTTTTAATCCATCCAATGATAAAACCATATAGAAGAATAACATCAACATATAAGACTAGTAGGATGAAACTCGAGTCCAAAGTCATATTCTAGTAGAAATATCTCTCTTTGTTTCTCATTATGAAACAATTATCATCTATAAATTCATTGAATTTTTAGTTATATTTTGTTGTTTAATACTTTAATCAATATAATTTTATATTCAATTTAAATATTATTCCCTTATTATGAGAAAAAAATGGTCTCTTTTTGAAATTTCATTCTCTAAATCACCAAGGATAAATTATATATTAGTATCTATTTTCTCATTGTGAAAATATTTCCATAAAACCATTCATGGTACATTATGTATTGTTATATGTTCAACTATTTCTGAAAAAAAATCCATAAAAATTAATCCCTTCATCCATCTTGAACAACATCACAATTGATATTGGATTTGATGTTTCTTCCCATTAGCATCATCATTTATCCTGAACACCCATTTGTTCACTTGTGCCTTATTTTATCATAATTATTTCATTAGCTCCTAATTATATTCACATACAGGGTATCCAACTCATCGATGATTAATAAATCATACTTTATTGAAATCAAAGAGTCCTTCCTCTCCTTCTAAGATCTCTAGTTCCCATTTAACTATTAATTGTATAAAGTTCATGATACTTCCATATCATTGAACTAATTGTTTGAAAATTTTTTATCTACAAATCACCACATATGTCTAGATTCATTCTAAAACTACAAATTTAAATTATAGACATTCAATGATCTAAATGACACCTCAGTAGCCCTTGTTCTCTATAGTGCATCTTTTAATAGAATATTTATTATTCCTCCAAACCATTCATTTGAATTATATAGATATTATGTCTATCTAAGGTTTCCATTAATATCAAAAAAATATTTAAAATTGAATATTTTCCATTTTATTCTTTCTCCACCATGTTATTATCATTGTAAATAACTAACTCATTGAAGGGGACGCATTGAATTCTGATAAATGATCATTTTTGATTAGCGTGATGTCAAAATACAATGTTTCTATATCAATAACCAATCAATAAAATTAAATGTATTTTTCCTTAAGTTTATCTCAATCTTAAGTATCCACATTTATATGTAAAAAAATCTTAAAAACATTGATATGGTTGAATTTCATAGTATTATCAGACTATAAATCCCCCAAAATTTCCAAACCCATCAATGATAACAAAATTATATAAAGTAAGTACATTTCAAAGATGACCATTTTCACATAAAATTATTTGGTAATTCATCAATGAAATTACATTCTATATGTATTCTATATTACTATTTGGGTTAACCTTGTAGCTATATTATTCCACCCAAACACAGAAAGTATAGTCTTCTCAATTTATATCAATTAGTTGTTGGAGAAGTTTTGGAAGAATATTCCACTATAATAACCACTATTTTCATCCCTTAATTGGTTCATATTAAATCCAATCACATTCCCCATAACTTCTTCCACTATAGAAACACTTCAAATACAATATATAATTGTTTCATTATGTAAATCCCCAACTTCCCCATGGATTTATAAGTTAATGTCATCATTTATTTTGATCCTAAACATTATTCTACAGGCCCAGGGCCCAAAACATCTATGAGAATAATTTCATGATTCGATAACATAGGTGTATTTTCAATCATATTTAATGAAATATTATTTTGATTCCCAAATATATAACTCTTTCAAATTTTAAAGTATATGTAATTCATCTTTTTCATACCCTTAACCACGATGAATTTCATGTAATTCTCATTCAATTTCCTAATATGACAATTCCATGACATATATATTTTGATGTTATTGTCCAAGGATATATAACTCTATATGATATTATATTCATATAAAGGACTCCATCATTTATCCCATTAGACATAATAATAGATCCCTGAGTAATTTTATACACATGGATGGATGATCATGATCCAAATCCTACCTCATCCATCTATGATATGGAATTGCATTTTTTTTTTTGAAAAATCGGTATGTACCAGACATCCTTGAGTTCAATGTGGCTTGGTTTATTTATCTGGACATAAAAATTCCTCCATGAGTTATAGATCATGTCTATGTGGACGTTAATAAAATACCAAAATACATAATTGGACCTATATCCCTTCTCTAAAAAAGTGGAATGATCTCCTTAAATTAATGATACATGAATCCACTGCAACATGCACACTGGGTTTTTAAATAATTATACATATAAGTAAATTATAATCATAGGAATGTGTACTGTTGGATATTTCACATTTTGAATTTACCCTAATTTTGGTGTACATGTTCCGAAGATGCCACCCCCCTAATCAAAACATGTTGGGATAGGTCCTTTTGATTTACCTCAGCACTTCTCATATAACTTATCATCTAATTTATTCATTATTATTTAATGAGATGATCATATTATTCTCTCCATATATTGTGAACTTATGAATGACACTTGGAATTTATAAATTCTATCTTTTTAAATAAGGATAATCCTTATATCATCCTCAAAGATAATTTTATGTTTCCCCAATGAATTGTTTAAAGAAGTTACAATTTCCTACAAAATTTTAGGAATACATGGTATCAAAAGCATCTCCAATAGATAATCAATTTTTTATGATAATATATTATAGTTGGCTATAAATTGTGTTAAAATCATTAAAATGATCAGTCACTAATCTATGTACTGAAATTCTAATGTTGGATAAAATTTTAATTATGAACACATTATTCTTCTTTGTTTGAATCTAATAAAAGTTCTAAAGAGTATTCATCAATTCAATATATGTATTTAAGTACATGATTTTTAAGTCTATGTTCCTGTCCAAATATATATATTTACGAGATGTAGTTTCTTTTTATATAACCTTGTATGTTCCACCTTCTTATTTCCTACAACCTTGATTCCATTTAATGTAATTAGTGCACACTTTTGATATAGATATTCCATAATTGATATTCTCTAGAATCTAGAGGATATCCTATATAATTTATCAAATCCAAAAAATTTACTTTTTTGACATCATACTATATAAGTAATAAATCATATTGAAATCAAAATTTTAATTGAAATATATGAATACATGATACATCTATTGAGTGTGTGTTATCTAGATATGAACTTAAATAATATACAACCTATTAGATATGAATCACACCTCACCATTCCACACAATTAAAACTTCAAAAACATATATTTAGAATATAATCCATCTCTATATGCCTCCACTAATTATATATTACCATTTAGTCTTAGTGTATGGGAAGATAGGAAGTCTATTGACCATAGTCACTGCACCATGTCTTTCCATTGCAAACCAAAAAATAAAATCATACACCAATACAAATTTTACAATTGAAATAATTAAAATTATGAAAACATTGTTTTGATTTGATTCATATAATTATGTCTTATATCTATGGGAGAAGAATGATTCTATATACATTACTATCAAACAATAAAGATCATACAATTACAATAAGATATAAAAATCAACATTTGTTTAACTTTTTATCCAAGTCTCATAGTATCAGGTATATGTAGTCCCACCCATCATATATAGATAGTCCTATTTTTTCATTTGAACCACCATCCATTATTCATGAACTATTTTTTTTCTATTTTGGAGACTAATGAAATTTAATAGCTATGATAATTTGACAACCAAATTTGATGAATAAGACCATGCTGTACTTATATTATTCTAATGAACCTTATGATTAAATAGATTTTTATAAAAATATATCCAAGAATACATATCCCTAAACATTATAAGAAAATATATATTCCATCCTAAATATCAGGAGCACTGACAAATAGATGTTTCCATAAATTGATGTCATCATCTAATCCTATAGCCTATATTTGACTCCCTTATCATTACAATCACCTAATGGCTAATTTATATTTTGGTATTAATCATTATAAAATAATGAGTACATAACCTGAACATAAATCCAAACCTAATTGAATTTATAGAGACAATAGTTATCAAGGATATAGGTTGAGATTTTTGGAGCTACAAACTAACTTTTCAGGTATTAGGTGAGCATAGAGACTAATGATGCTATACAAATTATGTTACATGGTTGAGATGGATTAGTTTTTTGGTCATTCATCTTGATAAAGTATTGTATATTGTAAAAATATATATATGATTAGTAAATTTTATGGATAATAAGGGTATGCCCCATTATTGTGGGTGAAATTGGTTTGAAAAAGGATAAATTTGATATCAATTAAGATGAAATTTTTTATTGGATTAATTATTTTCATGATGAAGAAAATTATATGTTTTATATAGAATATTTTCTTGATGGGATATAGTTGATATAGGTTCTATATTTGAAATAAAAACTCATATGTTGTGTTAATTATGTCAAAATTTAATGAATATAGTGTTCCTCTAAAGTCTCAACATCATATCTTCATTGTATCCACAATTATAAATTGTCTTAGGATATGTTTTTGTTTTTTGGATTGGTTTAGTTAGATGTGAAGATATGATGTTGATACTTTGGAGGAACCCTATATTCATGTTTTATAAATGTGGAAATAGTGAACGATTTAGATAAAATTTATGTAAACTTGTTTATCCAAATAAATTTATCTAGGATTTAGCATTAGGTTTTGATTCATTATAGGTATGAAATGTGTTATACTCAATATGAATTAGAAGTCTCATTTGAGAATAAATTTTTTTAGAACATCAAGCTTCATCTGGATATATGATTTTATGAATTTTGTAAAAAACATAAAGTGGTTGTTATATTTTAATATCATTTATTAATGTATTGTCACTAAAAGAGTAATTATTGTTAGCCTAAATACTTTATAATAGGTGACTTAATTAATGAAATTCTCTCACATTTTTAGTATTACTATATTTGGTTTATTTTTTAGTGGGAGATTCCTTGCAAGATTGGTTTTTTTCTTTTTTTATATTTTAACTATTACTAAAATAAGAATTAATTTATAAAGATATAAATTTTTATAAAATGGGATATTTTAAATAAATGGTAAATTTGAAATATAATTACTTTTTTGATATTTTAGATTCTTTTAAGATAAATCAGAAATATTTGTCATTGAAATCATATTTGTAATGGTTATTTAATTTATTGAATCTTTGATTTTGAAATTTAATTTGGGATATAAATTTTTGAAACAAACAAGAATATTCTTGTGAAACTGGGTTAATAAATTTGTTATATCTTTTATTTTTTCTCTTGAATTGTATTTACTTTTCTATGTATGCAACATTTTTTAATATTTTTAAATTTGGGTAGGAACTGGTAGATATTAGGTTATTTATATTTTTTGAATCACTATAAGACAAGGATGAGTGTCTTGTTAATATTTTGGTAATCATAGGGGTGATACATTTCCATTTTACTAGTGGTATTTTGAATATTTAGTTGTATTCTCCAATATTTGGTGTCAAGTAGGGGATGTCTGATGATAGTTTTGGGATAATTTTTCTATCAACACCAAATTGATGAATAAAATGGGTAGAGAATTTTAGAAAAGGGATCTATTTTTCTTTTTTACATAATAAAATTGATATGGTGTGGAATTTGAAACAACTAGTTTTATTATCTAATTTTTAAAACTATATATTTTATTTAAATTTGAAAAAATATATAATGAGAGTATATCTTAATTTTAATATTTAGGTTTTTCTTTTGAGATTTATCATTATTGGTACTTTACGGTATATTTAATAGAGAGTTTGGAGAAAGTTATAAGGGTTCAAAAGAATGAAATATAAATTTTGGAGTATAATGAATGTAGAGAAATATTGATGGGGGTTGCAGATTGCCTCTAGTTATACGGTATAGATTCACTAGGTATCTTGTAATACAACCAGTGGGGTGTCCCACTACATTTCTCATGGGTATATTATTGGACATCAACATGGTACATGGTGACACACCATGTTTCAAATAGAGTGGAACAAAGAACCTAGTGATTGTCACCATATTTTTTAATTTTGGTATGGGGATTTGAAGTTTCAAAAATAAAAACCATTATATGTTTATTTACCCCATACGACTTCATAGAGGGGGAATTTCTACCCTCCCACTCCTTTCTACTCCCCTATTCCCACATTTATCATTAATGTAAAAGGTTATTTGGTTAGTTGAATTTAATTAATTAAAACCTTTTCCAACACATTTCCCTTTTCATCTTTCATCTTTTATTTTAATTTACCAAAATAGGGATTTAGAATCAAATTATACTATTTCATTGTGATGTTATCTATAACTATAGAAATTTTATGTCTGATAGATAGTGGTTTATAAAAGAGGTGAAATAAATTTCATTTCTAATTATTTTTTAGTTAGTGAATTACATAGTATTGGGTTGGCATTTATTGGATTATCTTTTACTAACTATCAGGTTATTCAAATTTGTGACATCATCTTCATTCTATGTTTTAACTACGAGTTTTTCCATGATGTACCTATATTTTTTTAAACCTAATAAAATTCAAATATGGTTTTTAGAATAGTATTTTGATATTAAATTGAAGGAGACATTTCAAAAGGGTGTGTATTTGTTAATTATATTTTTATGTGATATATTGTTACATTAATATTCCATCTTACATATAGTGCGCCTGGTTATTTATAAAATTATATTTATCTTACTTGATTTCTTTTATCACAAATAATCTATTAATATTAAATTAAAACATTAATAAATTTTATTTCCCAGTAAAATGAAGGATTATATTATTATGTATTTTTTTATTAAACAAATTTATTTTTGGTTTATAATAAAATTGTCTATTGGTTTTTCTTGGTGGAAGTTGTTCCTTTAGATGGATGATTTATTATTACACAATTTTTTCCTATTATAAATTATAATTAAAACAACAAACCAGTTCTTTAAATTTTAATTATAAATGAATTGTAATTCAACGATTGAAAAATATGTTTTAATTTGGTTGTAACATTAGAATTGGGATAATGAATGAGTTTGGTAAAATTAGATTTAATAGATTGGGAACTTAGTATTGATAAAATTTATAATATAATCAATTCCTTATATAATTATAATCATTTGACATATTGATCATTTTTCCTTTCGTAATGAGTATCCTATGTTATAATCAATGTATTTTTTTGTGGCCAGTAATTGTTTCCTATTATGGGACATAGTAAAATAGATTAGAGAGTTTTTTTTCTAAGATTGTTATGATGGAATAATGGGTTTATATTTATTTTTATTGATAAATTTTCATATGTTTCATAATTTATTTATTTTTCACCCTATTTGATATTCCATTGGCACTTTTTGAATTCAATTATTTGTTTCTTATAGTTTCGGGGTTTATGTGATTTCATATAAGTTCTATTACTTATTTCTCCTTAGTGTTAAATTTATTCTTTTTTAATTCTGATGGCATCACTTTTATATTTAATTTTATGAGACACATTGGTTTGATATTTTTTTCTGAATATGGTGGTTGAGTAATTAATATTTGAAATATCTATAGACTATGATTTCATTATAAATGTGCGATTAAGGGTGATCTTTGGAGATAGGATGGTTATCTAGGATATAGGGTGTCTTTTGATGATACATTCTGAATTTTTATTCCATAGGAGGGTGTCACATCCTAAAAAAATTTATGTATAATTACCTTTTTTAATAATTATTTTTCATAAATAAGAATTTAATATTATTTTGGAAAAAATTGTTTCCTCAAAATTAATAAAATAATAATTTGATAATAAAATTAACAATGTAGAATATATTAAAAGAAATAAAATTTTCATTTTAGTCCATATGTAATTTTATATTTTAATTATATAAAAACAAGTTTATTGTATGTAAAATATATTAATTCTTATTAATAAAAATGTAAAATTTTTGATTAGTATTTTTTAGGTGCTTCTAAATACATAAGAATATATAAATAAAATTATATTGAAAAAATTTATATATATGTGTTAAACCGAAATAATAACCATGTGTGTATATGTATATATATATATATAAACACACATTGGTATGGGAAAATATAATTTAGGTTTGTTTATATATAATTTTTTTAATGAAATTTAATTTTATATATATATGGGTGGAATATATATATATATATATATATATATATTATATTTAGAATAAATATACACACATATCTAATAGCTTAATGGTATAAAACTAATATATATATGTATATATAGTGCATGATAATTTTTTTAAAAGGTTGATTTTTTAAATAATATTTAAAAGAATACTTATATAAAAAATATTTATATATGTGCGTGGTTCTTAAAGAAGTTAAAATTTAAAAGAAAAATGATTTAAAAATGGATTTAAAGGATGAGAGATGTATGAGGTGTGTGTAGTGAATGGAACCCGTATATATGCATGTATTTATTTATTTAAAAATATCATATATATAAATATATATTAATATATATGTGATTTAAAAATTAAATATATATATATATTTATGTTATATATATGTTATATTTATATGAGTTATATATATTTGATATAATATATATATACATAGTTTTATATGAAAATATATTTGTGTGTTTGTGTGTGTTAATATATAAATACTTATATATTTCAATTCAATAAAGTAATAAAAAATAATAATAATATACATGTGTGTGGTGTGTGTGGCGTGTAAATAATGGAAGAGAGAAAAAAACTAAAAATTAATGTGATGTGTGTGGTGTGAATAGTAAGGAAGAAAAAAAAAGAAATATATATATCTATATATATATATATATCTCTATATGTGTGTGTGTGTGAAATTGTTGTGGGATGTGAAAGATGTAAAAAATGAAAACAAAATAAGAATGGTTACATATATTTGTATAAAAGAATCATATATATGTGTGTGTTAAATTTTATATTTAATATATAGATATATGTTATAAATGTTATATTAAAATATATATTTCATAAATATATTTTATAAATCAATATATATATATATTCTTAATCATATACATACATTAATATACACATGAAAAAATTAACTTATGAAGGGTTAAGAGAAAATAAAATTAAAATAATAATAATAATAGTAATAATAATAGACTTACATTTTTCTTGATGGTCACAAAAAATATATTGTAAAGTTGACCACATTTCATACTTTCTTACAAATACTATTTGAAAACAAAAAATTATTTATATATTTAATAAATATTTTAGGATTGTAAATAGGATCCTTCAGAGCTGTTCTTCACCAAACGACAGGTTTCAAAACTCACTGGAAGAAGTACACATGTTTCTCTTACTGTTGAGATAGTTCGAGAGTGTTTTGGTATTTAGGGAGGAAGGTTCTACATGGACTTAAATAAGAAAATTGTATGTATTTTTTCAGAGTAGTTTTGGGTAAAAGGATATATTATATTAAAAATTAAAATACAATATTTTATTTGGAAAAGTATTTATGATTATATTGATGAATAATTGTTATTTTATGTATGAGATATATTTTAAAAGGATTATATTTTTTTATAAATGATTAGATTATTTTCCAAAACCCCCAATTTATATAAAATATTTATTTTAAAATATTCCTATTTTTTAAAATCTATTCTCAACTGAAAATTATATTAATTATCATCAAAATAATATTTTGAAACAATACATATAAATTTTGTTATATAGGAATGGTATTTTTAATGTTTTTACCTTTATGGACATATTAAGGGTATAATTTTATGTGTAATTTTACATTTAAAAAATGTGAATGTTTCACATATTTATAGGTATTTCCTTGCACTACGTATGTCACTAATAATCTATGTATATTTCATAAATTATTTTTCATGTAATGTTTACTTATGGATGTATATATATGCACTTATATATATATGTATGTTTTCATTTTATTATTTGAAAATTTTTATAACTCTAATAAAATATAAAATAATAATATGTTAAAAATGATTTATAAAATTTGGAACAAGAAAATTTATACCTGATAGAGATCTTGTGATTGAATCCCTCAATGATGGGATGGCCCTTGATAGACTTCAATGTTATAGGTGTCCACAAGTGTGAAATTTTGAACCCAGTTCACTCCTGACTAAATAAAAATCGTCATCAACTTGGCCTCATGAATAACTCACAATATTCTATAGCTTTCTGATTAAATTTATGACTTGGGGTTTGATAGTTGGGATACTATTACCTCTATTTATAGTGGATCACAATGGTGATATAACATGAACATTTTATTGGATGTATAATAAAAATGAATAATAATGATGAAGGTAGTAGAAACAAGCATCAAAATCCCTGAAATGAATAAACAACCCAAGAGTTGTAAAATATATCATACACAAAATCATGATTTATTGTCTCTACAAAAATAAATTTAGTCCTAAAAGTAATTGGGGGTACAAGGAAATAAATGATATATAAAATAATAAAACTACTAAAAACCTATCAAAAAATATTGTTCTCTAGCCTCGTCAACTTCTACACCGCTCCCACACTAAAGAGAGAAAGCATGCACAACATATATCCAATGTGGGATGCTTCGCCTTGTCCACACCTGTGGTCATATAATCTGCCTGAGTACCAATGTATTCTTGGAAAGGGTATGAGATAAATCTCAGTATTCCACTACCAAGGCTATCTAGACAATCCAGACTTTGAATATAAACTATAATGTGTATATTTATTTAACAAATTAATGTAGTACTAATTTAACAACACATGCTTGATTTATCATTGGTTGGTGTCTCTTAAAATGTAAAACTCTAATTTATTAATTTTGGATTAGATTTATATATATGTAACATAATATATTTCAAAAAAACTAAAATTGATAATAATAATAATAATAAGTGAGGATCGAGTGTGTAACCAAGGCCACCTTGACTTCATGGGTTGGGATAACTCATAGTAGTAATTCATGTACCCTAGATATAAGGTTCTGAGTGTTTTCTAAGGTGTAAATCCATGTCATTCTAGTATAAATGATTACACTCGAATCCTTTGATATTTTCCCAAGTAATCCATGGATAATCAGGGCTAGACCGAATGGGAAGAATCAATGGGGCCCCATGCCTAAATCCATTAAACTGAATATAAGAATGGTTTCCAAGGAATTATAATATTTGAAAAATACGACAAGTGAATCATTTTTAAAATGCTCAACAATTAAATTAATATACAAAAGACCAGATTCTACGGTGGGTATCCCCAACAGTAATCAGGAAAATAAATTGTAAAGGATTCCTTTTAGTGCCCAAGGCATTCCCTTGGGAATCTAAGGCTAAATCAAGTATGACCATTCTTATGAAGTTGATAAATGTCTATGGAAATAGAAAAATTATTTTCATTCTATTTATATAAAATGTAATCAAAGACCATATAATACTGATTAAAAATAATCATTTAATAAGTTCATTTCCATACATTCCCATAAACCATATAAGATGAATTAGGGATATGAAACCAATTATCACATTATTTATACAATAATTTATTAGGTGCATTCTATTACCTTTCTTTAAGAATTAAAAGGATAGTAGAGGATATGAAACCAATATAAATTCAATTGCATTATCGAAGGAATGTGATTTAATTATATATATACATTTCAATTAATAATATAAGATGTTTTTTTATTTTATAGATCATACCTTATTGAAGTTCAGGTATAAAAAACCCAAATGGTTTCCTATTTAATTTCAATACAGGTCACTCATTCATAAATAAGGAATTCATATTAATTTTTTTGTCCATATTGAGGGCACAACGTTCAATTTGGTAAAAGTTGTCCCATTAAGGCCATAACATACAATTTATTTGATAGAATTTAGTGCAAATGAATATATTGAGCAAGTTACATTGAATATAGAATGATCACAATTGAAACAATTTATAGATAGTGATACTTCTGGGGATGATTCATAGACCACATACATTATATATATAGTAGATGCTTCATCTAGAATCATCCCTTAGTTTGAACTAGATTTGAAAAATGGATGAACATATTAATTAATTAAAAATATGTGTCGTGATATAGAACTAAAATAGTGTCATATATAAAAGAAAAAATGATGAGTGTATCCTAACAAGAACGTCCCATATGAGTAGCTGACTAAAAATATGAACGGATATTGATTATGTGGTCAAAAGGAGAAGATATGAAGATACTAAGGTGATTTATATGGAAGGATCTCTCATTGGAGGAAAAGATGAGGTTTATTCTAATGTAGAAAGAAAAAATAATGGTGGTTTAAATTATTAAGATTTTAAAGGAAAATGGTTATTTTATCCATCTTATATGGTTCTCACAATTTTTTCTCCTGGTTCGATAAATCACGCACCAATCGTTCATGGAATACAATCCAAGGAAGGGGATCGCATGGTTCATGTACACAGATTGTGAAACTATTCCCAAACCATGATTTATGGAACTTTTCAAAACAACAGCCCTTTAGCGCAATCATGTAACCTCTTCCATGCATTGAACACCGGAAACTACTAGTATAAACTGTGCAGATTGGGCTCCATGGTTTCTATTAATCATGTGACACATCTATTTTTTCTATTTTTATGGGTTTTGGGATCCAAATGGCCTTCATTAACCATAATTTCCTACATATCCTCAATAATAATTTCACATTAAGTTAAAAACATGGAGATAAGACCGAAATAAAAGGATACATACCTAAAAACTAGGTTCTAATAGTGTTCCCCCTTAAAGGATCTCACCTCTTTGTTTCATTTTAATGGGTGGTAGAACACTATCTAAGAACAACTCCATCCACTAGCCATGTACATCAGCATCTCACTCAGATGTCTCTTCCAATACATGGTCGTTATGTCATAGAACCCACACTGAAGGGACAAACCAGCCACAGATATACTTTCTTCGCTAATCAATGTTGTGTATTTTATACTCCCCCAAATAAGGATACAAATCTTATTTGATATCCCCAATATCAAAATTATTAGATGTGTCAGCATGATAATGGAGAATTTGGGAAACGACGAAGGCATTGTGAACAACATGATAAATATGAGTTAAAAAACCAATATTTTACTGAAAAAACCTTATACACTATATCAAAATGCCAAACAATTAAAAAAAATTATTTTCCTATATATCCACCTGTTCACAAATCTAGGTGATACCCACAAGAACCCAACATCAAACACTAGAGGTCGGAGATAGTGATCAACATAATTTTTTTTCCTAGACAAGTCAGTAGATATACTCATTCTGATCAACTAGACCTACTCTAAAGTCTCTATCATGTGAAAAGGACCTAGTTTCACTACCTTCCCTATCTCTAGATATCATATAGTTAAACAGCAGGGCCTACCATATAATTCCTCATATGAAAGAATATTAATTTTTTATTAAAACATATTATTGTATTAAATACAATGACATAGATATGCTTCTCCTGAGATCCTTTGAAATCAAGGATTCATTCTCAGAATATTTTTTCTAACACTTGTATAGTTTGTTCTTATTATCCATCAATCTAAAGGTGAAATACAGTACTTAGAAGTATTTGTGCAACCAATATTTTTTATAACCCTTATAAGAACATTGATGTTGAATGAAAATTTATATCTAAAATGAGAGTATGAGGGACAATGTGTAGCCATATACTATCATGGAAAGATTGTATTCCTATTTCATTATCTATTATAATTTCCCTGATCGGATGGATGTGGGATACATTTTTTAGAAAATACATGAGTTCCAAAATTGCATCACTACATCATGATGAACCTGGTAAGCAAACAACAAAATACACCATGATGTAATCTCATAACTATTCTGGGACTGGTAATGGCTTTATCAATATTATGGATTGTGGGTACTCTTCCTTCACCATCTAATAGTTCGAACATATCATGATAAAACCCTTGATATGATTTTTCACCACATACCATCGCTATTGGCGACACATATCACAATACAACTAATATATAATTGGGTTCACTACCCATTGAGAAGCATGGGATTTTCACATCATATCCTCTCTCAAATATGTAGGAACCCAAATATTCCCATCAATACACAGGATTTCATATCCATCTAAAAACCATTCTTTAGGAAAGTCCCCCCAATAAATACTCTCCTATCATACCATGCCATGTGGATCTATGAACTTTTTTCTCTTCCCCATATCCATGATTGAATTTGTAACTAATAAGGTTGGATAAAAAGTATATTTCTTCACTCTCTTGAATCACCATAATAATATTATAAATAAGGGCCATAAATTTTCATTCATGTGTTGCGTAATTATATTCATGAGGTATCAACTAGTGAGACGTTTATTCAAATATTAAATCTGATTGAATCAATATTTCCCTCAACCTAATGCCTGATGCATCATAGAACATTATATATCTTTTTCCAGGCTCTGTTAAAATGAAGATCAAGGCTGAAATAAGACATTCTTTCTTCTCATGAAAATAATTCTCACACACTTCAGAGCAAAATAAATCAAACCCTTTATAGTTATTTCAGTAAGAGGTGTATCAAGGCTTGATTATTCATGTATAAAACTCTATTAATATCTATCTAGACCTATGAAACTCTATATATCAAACACATTCTTGGGATACAAAAAGGAAAAAACTACACTCACCTTCTCTAGGTCAAGTGATACTCCTAATTCCATTATAATATTAACCAAGAAGTGATTTATTTTATTAAGAAGAGGTACTTTGTGAGTATAAAATATAATTTAATATATTTAAATATAATCAATATAATCTCAAGATGTTTTTCATAGCCACATTCATTATTATAATACACAAAAATTTCATCCACAAAATCACTGAAAAAGGAACAAAGATAGGGATTGAAAACCCTATTCATCATTTCTCTAACATCATCATGGGAATTCATAAGACATAATGATATAATAAGACATTCATATGAACCATATTGAATTTATATTTCATGTTTGATATGTATAAATTCTTTACACACACATGATGATATCTTGATCTCAGGTTCATCTTCAATAACAACAAAACTCATCAGAGCTAGTTGAAGAGATCATATATTCTAGGTAATGCATATTTGTTCTTAACCATAATTTTTTTTAATTTTTTGTATTCTATGAAATTACTAAGGGCCACATCTTCCTTATTTTATTAAATCATAGATGAACCCCAAGATGAAATACTGTGTTAGATAAAACCCATAGATATAAATAATCTTATTGATTTTTTACCTATTAGAGTTCAGTAGGTGTTATCCTATATGAAGTAATAAATACCAGACATAATCTTGGAATAAACTGGGTCTTAAAATATACCTCTCTATTGGGTTGTTTTCTTGAGAAGTCATTGGGAAAAAACATCCCTAAATGATGATTGATTGGAGGAAAATCTATCAGACACACAATTCAATAATAATAAAAGGTTGGTAATATGGGTTTTCACTCATCCCATACTAAGATGTTATAGTCCATATCTACTTATTGGGATATCCCACTCATTCTTATGATGGTAAATATTACTCTCTAGTTATGTAAATGAAACCCTATGGTGATTCATAGGCATGCTCAATTACCAACCATTCCTTCTTAACAATGACATTAAAGAACATAATCTATAGGAAAAATAGGTCCCATAAGAAATGATTGCTTCCTAACAGAATGGGAATATCCATGCATTGGTGTATACCCTCTGAACACACACCCAATAGTGTTTCAGAGGTCATAACCCGAAAAATTTATAGAATTTTTATGTCAAGACATTCCATGACCAATACAGAGATAATTGAGAGAAATTGAATTTTATCAAAAAAACTAGATATGATAAAAGAAGCTTCTTGAATAGTACCTCACATAGAAGAGGGTCATTCACATTGATCTTTTGGTATCATTTTTATTTCCTAAAACTAGCCTGATCGATTGATATAATCCATAACATGACTAAATTGATTTTTCCCACTCTACAGGAGCTAAAAGGTAAAAGTATGGGTGTAGAGACCCGAAACTTGACGTACATGGACATTAAATTTCTTTTGCGGAATACTTAATACATATCAAAAATAGACACACAAGGACCGTAATAGTTTTATGTCTTTGGAAACTTGGAACATAATCTTCTAATTATGTTGAAAGATCCTCAACATCTCCCATTAAGATCTTCCTTTTTAACCTAAATCCTTTCCTTATATCTTGTGTAACACCCCGACCCCAATTACCCAAAGACGGTGCATTATTAAATAACATTGGCATGATCACAAGAAAGATCAAATCTCGAAAAACCGATTGGTTTAGTAGCCTTGGAAACACTAGATATTTTCATAATGTTTTACATTACATCATAAAGTGAAAAACTACTACAACAACATGGTCTCCATATTCCACACTCATATCCCCACATTCTATCCCTACAGGTCATTCATAAATTACTTCTTCAGATCCTGTGAAAAATAAAACATTGAAAAGGGGTGAGCTCAGATGCCCAGTACGGATAACAATATAGCGGAAACTTTCATAAATAAGAATAAACATTTAAGGTAATGTATAAATTAAAAAAATAGCCTTTTAAACATGAAATTTAACATATTATGGAAAAAATAAAATGAAATAATTCCATTTACTTATTCACATGGATATTCTACCAATCGAATAATCACATGCCATATCAATTACCACTCTCATAATGATGGAATGCATAATGCCAGACTATCATACCCACATAGCAAAGGCCTCGTGCCAAGGCTACAAATAAGATTTTGCCAAGGCCTTATGCCAAGACACTAGTTTATCTCATGAGACGTACTGATGCATCAAAGGGCTATAGCGGGCTCCACCCATCACATATTAAGTCCAATGCATTCCCATATGAAAATGTTTAAACATAACATAAACATTCGTATTAAAACTAGCATACGAAATGTCAATACTTTCACCATAAACTATGAACGGTATAAAAATAGCACATCCACAGTCAAACATATCAAAAAACCTTCAATACTGTATATAAGTTTTGTATCATAATAAATCAACTACAAATATCCGTAAAATCCATCAAAGGATGTTGACATAGATGAAATCAAAACTATTTTTAAAGAAATATCTCTTTGTATTTTGAAATCAATTAAGAGACATATATTTATGAAATAAAACATTTTCTTTAAAAATATTCTTATAATCTTGTAAGGGAAGCTTCGACGATTTTATAACGGTGGAAAATAACCACACCCGCCGTATAAGTTAAAAAACATTCTTACCGTAATTCTGTCGAGAAGGGTAAAGAAGCACCTTGTTTGGAAAATGACGGAAAGATTTCTTTATAAACCACTTATAAAAAGTCAAACAAGGGTATAAATGACTTTAACCCATATTCTTGTAAATAGAAAAAAAAATTAGAAATACATTTTTAAGAAACATGGATGTGGATGATAAAGAGATCCCAGTAGATTATTATGTATTAACAACCTCGGATAATGAATAGATTGTGAAATAAACCCTTACCTTGTACTTTTCCTTGGTTGAGGGTATGTTAACCTCATGTATAATGGTGAAATAAAATCTATTAAATTATACAGGATTCATATATATTAAAATGATATCATGTATGATCTTTTAACATTGCTTTGTTAACAATATCTTAGTATTATCATCGTTTCGGATGTTAACTTACTCGTTTTCTTTTATATGTTTTGTTACATAAGACATGTTTGTCATGGATAGGTTGTATCTTATTCATATTCAGAATGATATAAAGTCCTTAAAAATTATTTTTAAATCATCAAATGATAATTATACTTGAATGGATACGATGGAGAATTAATCTCATCGCGTTCGTGGAGACGGTAGTCTGTACGTACGCATGAGCGACAATATCATTCTTTTGATATTAAAATAATATATAATTGGATAGTATATCATATATACAGAATAATAATCATGTTATATTTATTATTTACTTGAGTTACACATCATTATTATACCCATCCAAATAATAATATATTGAATAACAATTACACCATGACGTGTAGATGGTAAGTCGTACATACGCACATATGGTGACATGTTATTCCAAGGGTGGATAGAATAATGAATATGGTTGTACCATATTTATAATAACATCACAGTATATATAAGATACTGTAGTTATTATTTTAGAATGTAAATAACAAAGAAAGAAGAAGTGGAAGAAGAAATGAATTTGAAAATGGGTGGTGAAAACATTACCTCATCTTCGGGCTCTTCCTTTTGATTTGATCAAAAGGGATTCTTAGGTTGGCTTTATGATCAAACTATGGCCTATAGGTTGTAGTGAGGGAAGTTGAGAGAGTATTTGGGCTGAGTTTTTCTGAACCAAAAGGCTTTTATGGTGTGAAGTAAATAGGAGGGGGTGCCCTTTTATAAGAGGGGTGAGGGGCACCTTTGGAAAAGCTATAAATATTAATTTATAATAAATTCATATTCAGTTTCTAATGTATCCAAAGTTTATTATTAAAAGGTTAAGGTGGGGATAGGTCGAAAACCATTTTACCAATAGAATTTATACAGGTTTGGGTTACTATATTAACCTTATCTTTTAGTTTTAACTCTTAGTTAATTAGTTTGACATTTACAATGTCACTTTGTATTTTTATATTATATAGTTAATAAACATACTATATACAACCAAGCGACACCTAAGTGGTCCATTAATGATACACCTATCATGATATATGTCTCTTGGCCGAACTTTATATTTTTAGGAATTTAATATCAATTAATAATATAATATTTTGTTTAAAAACTCTTTTATGTCAATTTTGACCCTATTCAATAGTTGATTTTTGTGAAACTTATAACAGATTGATTAATTCAAAAAAAGTCAATTAAATAAATAATAATATGTCATATTATAATAGGAAATTTGTGTAATTCATTAAAAGTCTCAAATTATATTTATTTGGGTATTTATAATATCAATTATTTTAATTTTTCACTATTATGGTAATTACTGCATCATCATTGTGTCTTAAATAAATTAAAATATTTAATGTCTAAAATTTATAATTAAACTGTCATTATGTAGGAAATTGTTTTATCTTTCTAATTAATATTTATAGTCGAAAATCCAACATATATAACCCTATGTAAAAAAATTTCTTCTAAAAGATATATGTTTCTGTCATTTTTGTATTCATTTTAAATTAATTAAAATAAAGTGTCCCTATCACTTACAAGTGGCACCATGGGGTCCCCAAATCTACCCCAAGATGCATATGGTTGAACTTGTATCCGCCAATAAGGTTAGTACATGTTTTAGGGTAGTTTTTTATTATTATAATATTATTTTCTAACCCTTATTTACCGGATTTACCCTTTAACCATGGAAAATAAAATATTTACCGAAATAATTATTCAAAATTTATAAAAATAAAAGTTACCTATTTACACAATTTGAACATCCTGATTTGAAATATGGAATCCATTTTTCCAAATTCAAAACACATAAGTGGCATAAATTAATTTAAAATTAATTCCCTCTGTCAAAACAAAAAGCGTGTTTTTAAGATATAATATCTATCAAAAGATTGATACTTGTTTATGTTCGGTTTAATTGTGAAATTATGTCCAATGAAAAACATTGTATTAAATGGTAAAAATATATTCAAAATATACTTTAAAACCACTCAAATTCATAATTTATCAATATAAATTATTTCGATTAAAAAAGTTGTTTTTAATTAAAATTTAGTAATTTTCACTATTCATCAAAATATTAAAGTTATCCTAAAAGTACCAAAATTTCACCTTAGGCTAAATTCGATATTCAGAATCCAAAAATGAAGTCCATTTTAAAATATAAAATATATATAATTTCAAAAAGTATGTATTACTATTCATAACGGCTAGTTGATTTGTTATGGTGTGTTAGAACTCGGTGTTGTGTACAACACATGCTATCACATTATTCAAAGAGAAGCATACCTTAGAAGCTTGGGGTGTTACATTCTCCCCTCATTCAAATAATTTTGTCCTCGAAATTTCTAGAATATTATTGCATGAAAATACTCGGGTGGTTCTTCATCATGAGTTCCTCGGGTTTCCACGTTGCATCTTCCATCTTATGGTTTCTCCACAAAACATTTACCAGACGCGTCGTCCAGTTTATCAGTACTTGTTCTCTTGTATCAAGAATCCTGATGGGCTCTTCATAATAAGACAGATCAGATTCGAGTTCTAATTCTCTATAGGTGAGTACATGCATTGGGTCAGGCATGTATTTCCTCAACAGAGATACGTGGAACACATCGTGAACATTGGAGAGACTTGGCGGCATTTCCAATCGGTAATCTACGACACCAATTCATTCAGGAATTTCGAAAGGTCCGATGTACCTGGGACTCAATTTACCTTTCTTACCATAACGTATGAATCCCTTCCATGGAGGTACCTTCAGTAAAACATGATCACCGACTTGATATTCCAAATCCTTATTTCGATTATCGGCATAGCTCTTTTGCCTACTTTGAGCTACTTTGATGTGATTTTGGATTACCTTCTCATTTTCCATCATTTCCTCCACCAGTTTCGGGCCTACAAGTTTTCTTTCACCAATGTCATCCCAAAAAGTTGGTGTACGACATCTGTTTCCATATAACACTTCATATGGTGCCATCTTAATACTCGAATGGAAGCTATTGTTATAAGAAAATTCTACCAGAGGTAAATATTGATCCCACATACCCTAAAAGTCAAGTGAACAAGATCTCAGCATGTCTTCTATGTATTGAATAGTCCGTTCTGATTGTCTGTCTTTCTGAGGGTGGTAGGCAGTTCTCAAATAAAGTTCAGTATCTAGGGATTTCTGAAGACCCTTCCAGAATCTTGAAGTAAAATGGGGATCACGATCAGAAACAATCGATAGGGGTACTCCATGAAGTCTCAAAATTTCATTAATATATAGTCCTGCTAGATGTTCCAGTGGTAGATCTTATCCTATAGCAATAAATTGTGTTGACTTGGTATGAATATCAACAATAACCCATATTGCATCGTTCCTTCTAGGAGTCTTTGGTAGCCCCATGACAAAGTCCATCGTAATATTGTCTCATTTCCACTCCGGTATTGGAAAAAGGTTGCAATACTCCACCAGGCTGTTTCCTTCCAGCTTTCACTTGTTGACAAATAATACTTCTTGACACAAAATTGGCAATCTCCCTCTTCATGTTGTCGCACCAAAAAATGTTCCTTCAATTCTCTATACATTTTGGTGCTCCCCGGGTGTATTGAGAAATTGGAACTATGAGCATCATCCAGTAATTCCCTTTTTATATCAGGTATATCATGAACACAAAGCCTCTTCCCAAATTTCAAAATTCCATATTCATACACAAAATCTCTCAATCTCCCATCATTCACAACTTTAATCTTCTTTTGAAATTCTTCATCATCGGTCTGAGAACTCTTAATTCATTCTAGTAAAGATGGTTTGGCAACCATTTTAAAAAGCATTGATGATTCACCTTCCCTGGTTATTCCCATGTCCATCTTCACTAGATCTATGAAAATTGGATCCCTTTCAATTCTCATCACGTTCAAAACTCCATGGTTTTTTCTTCTCAAAGCATCTGCCACCTTGTTTGCTTTCCCCGGGTGGTAGTGTATCATACAATCATAATCCTTGAGTAATTCGAGCCATCTCCTTTGCCTCATGTTGAGTTCTTTTTGTGAGAAAATATACTTCAAACTCTTGTGATCAGTATAAATCTCACATTTTTCACCATAGAGGTACTGCCTCCATATCTTAAAAGTAAAGATCATAGCTGCTAACTCGAGATCATGAGTAGGATAGTTTTGTTCATGATTTTTCAACTGTCGTGATACATAGGAAATAACCCTATCATTCTGCATAAGGACACAACCATGTCCTTTATTCGATGCATCACTATAAATAACGAACCCATCATTCCCCGATAGTAGATTCAATATAGGAGAATTGACTAATCTTCTCTTCAGTTCTTCAAAAAAATTCTTCACACTCTTTTGTCCAATCAAATTTAACCCCTTTACGTGTGAGCTTCGTTAATGGGTTAGCCAATCGGGAAAAATTCTGGACAAAATGTCGAAATAACTTGCTAAACCAATAAATATACGTACCTCAGTTATATTAGTAGGGGCTGGCCATTCTCGGATTGCCTGGTCGTAGAAGGATCAATAGAGATTCAATATTTAGAGACAATATGGCCAAGAAAGGAAATCTCTTGAAGACAAAATTCACACTTGCTAAACTTCCTATATAATTCATGTCCTCTCAGAGTCTTTAGGATAATGCGCAAGTGATTTTCATGATCTTCGTAGCTTTTGAAGTATACCAAGATATCATAAATAAATACCACCACAAATTCATCGAGATACTCCTTGAAAACTCTATTCATCAGATCCATGAATATAGAGGGTGCATTAGTCAATCCAAAAGGCATTATAGTAAACTCGTAATGCCCGTACCTGGTTCGAAATGCTATCTTCGGAATGTATTCCTTGTTCACACACAACTGATGGTATCCAGATTGAAGGTCAATCTTTGATAACTATTGAGCTCCAAGCAATTCGTCAAATAAATCATCAAAGCGAGGTAGGGGATACTTGTTCTTTATTGTTATAGCATTGATCTCCCTGTAGTCGATACATAACCTCATTGATCCATCTTTCTTTTTAACAAAAAAAAAACATGGGCTCCCCATGGAGAAACACTAGGGAGAATAAATCCTTTATTACTCAATTCCTCTAGTTGTTTCCTTAGTTCAGCTAGTTCTACAGTGGCCATTCTATAAGGGGTCTTAGATATAGGCCTTGATCCAGGAATTAAATCAATGGAAAACTCAATTTCTCATTCTAGATAATGTCCAGGTAAATTGTCCGAAAACACATCTACATATTCTTTAACAATGGGTACATCCTCTATTTGAACATTCCTTTCCTCACCCATAGTCATTTCATTCTCTTCCTCCCCAATAATTGAATTTAGTTGAGCTACTGGGGGTGGATCTAGATGAGAATTAGGCGGTGACGATTCTGCTCTAAAGATAAGGTGTTACTTATCATCATCATCAAGAATCGTAACCTCTTTATTCTTACAATAAATCTCCGCATCATAGTCCGAAAGCCAGTCCATACCGAGGATTATATCAAACTCAATCATAGGTATGACGTTGAGATCAGCAGATAAAGAACATTTATGTGCTATAATGGGGACTGATTCACAAAACATTGTTGCAATGATACTTCCCTAAGGATTTTTAACTGTCAACTCCCTTGTTAAATCAAATTGGAAATATCTAATTTTCTTAGCAAACTGGGAAGATATGAAACAATGTGATGATCCAGAATCAAATAATGTATTTTCAAAACTTGAGGAAACCATTAAATTACCTGCCACCACATCTTTCGGAGTTTCTACCTCAGTAGTCGTGATAACATAAGCTTGGCCCTGCTCCCTTGGCCTTTTCTGAGGTAAGTTCTCCTGACTCTTAGAACATTCATTTGCATAATTCCCCATATCCCTGCAATTGTAGCACTGAACATTGGTAGCTTCCTTCTTCCCCTTGCAATCATGAGCTTGGTGGCCTTTTTCACCACACTTGTAACAGATTCTCATTTCTTTCAAGCAAGTACTAGGGTTTTTCTTACCACATTTACCATAGTATGGATATTCAACCTTTCCCTTATTCCCATTATTTACATTCACAAATTGATCATCAGGTCTCTTCTTCTCTTGCTTTTCTTTAAAGTCATAAGACATAGAGAATTCCTTTTCAGTCTTGATAGCACATGAGACAATGTCTTCGTACGACGAGAAGGATTGTGAGACTAATGCTCGATGGGGAAATGGTTTTAACCCATAAAAGAAAAGATAAATCTTACTTCTTGGGTTATGTATATAATCTCCAGCATACCTTAAAAACCTTGTAATGTTAGCCTAAAATTTGCGACATTCTCATCCTCCTTTTGTCTCAGACTCAGAAACTGCCTTTCCATATCTTCTCGATGGTCGCGAGGAAAGTATTTTTCTAAAAACAGATCATTGAACTCCCTCCAATCTATATTTGATTCTTCATCATCTTCCTTCATATTCTGAATCAATGACCACCATTGATCAGCATCTCCAGTGAGGCGGTAAACTTCCATGAAAACTTTTTCCCTTTCACTACTCCCCAAATCCTGAAATATTTTCTCTAGGGAAAATATCCATTTCTTAGGTACTAAGAGATTTTTACTCCCACTGACCGTTGGTGGTTGTTGCCTCATGAAGCGATCTAACATTGATCCTCCACAATGTGGATCAGGGTGCTCCATACGGGTAAGGTTATTATTCATAACCTGAGTAAGTTTTCCCGGTATGGTGATTATCTGATCGGCACCAGTTGCATCACCAGCTCCACTATAATTATCTTGAGCAGGAGGGAAATCCCAACATTGAGTGCATGAATTGATACAGTTTCCATTTTTCCACTAGGCGCCCTTTCTAAACAATGTCATAAACTAGATCAGTTTATGAATCAAAATACATAATCCCATACTTATAAAACACTTAACATAAATTGAACTATTTATGGATTTAATCCATAATCATAAAAACGTTTTCATTGAGGAATTATATACTCATAAACCCTTCATAATGATTTTTAATGAAAATGAGAGTTATCCTAAGCATATCCCTCGGGATTGTCGTAACAAAGAGTGCAGCAAGGCCCGTTGTTGTGCACCAGTTCCCGTCCAAGTCTCTCTCAAAGCGGTGTTTTTGGGTTTTACCCCTAGGTACATCTGTGCCAGAGCCGCCTCTACCTACTCGTATCTTGACAGGGATGTGTTTCTCAGAAAACTCACAAAATCTCTACAATACTAGAATTCTAGGAAGTTCTTCTATACTAATCCTCAATGTTCATCATAGGTCTACGTGCTCTAATCAGAGTTTATCTAAATCTAGCTTCCAAGGTTTGTACTAAACATCCCCTGATACCAACTGTATCGCCCCGACCCCAGTTACTCAGTGTCGGTGCATTATTACATAACATTGGAATGATCACAAGAAAGATCAAATCTCAAAAGACTGATTGGTTTAGTATCCTTGGAAACACTAGATATATTTATAAAGTTTTACATTACATCATAAAGTGAAAAACTACTACAACAACATGGTCTCCATATTCCACACTCATATCCCCACATACTATCCCTATAGGTCATTCATAAATTACTTCTTCACATCCTGGGAAAAATAAAACATATAAAAGGGGTGAGCTCAAATGCCCAGTAAGGATAGCAATATAGCAGAAACTTTCATAAATAAGAATAAACATTTAAGGCAATGTATAACATAAAACAGAATCCTTTTAAACCTGAATTTCAACATAGTATGGTAAAAATAAATTGAAATAATGCCATTTAATTATTCACTTGGATATTCTACTAATTGAATAATCACATGAAATATCAATTACCACTTTCATAATGATAAATTCATAATTCCAGACTATCATAACCACATAGACAAGGCCTCGTGCCAAGACTACAAATAAGATTTTTCCAAGGCCCTGTGCCAAGACACTAGTTTTTCTGATGAGACCTACCGATGCATCGAGGAGCTATAGCGGGCTCCACCCATCACATATTAAGTCTAATTCACTCCCATATGAAAAGGTTTAAACATAACATAAACATTCGTATTAAAACTAGAATACGAAATGTCAATACTTTCACCATAAACTATGAACGGTATAAAAATAGCACATCCACAGTCAAACATATCACCAAACCTTCAATACAATATAGAAGTTTTGTATCATAATAAATCAACTTCAAATAAGCGTAAAATCCATCAAAGTATGTTAACATAGATGAAATCAAAACTCTTTTTAGAGAAATATCTCTTTCTATTTTGAAATCATTTAAGAGTCATATATTTATGAAATAAAACATTTTCATTCGAAATATTCTTATAAGCTTGTAAGGGATGCTTCGACGATTTTATAATGGCAGAAAATAACCGCACCTGCCGTATAAGTTAAAAAAAATCTTACCTTAATTCTGTCGAAAAGGTTAAAAAGCACCTTGTTTGGAAAACGACGGAAAGATTACTTTATAAACCACTTATATAAAGTCAAACAAGGGTATGAATGACTTTAACCCATATTCTTGTAAATAGTAAAAATGTTTTGAAATACATTTTTAAGAAACATGGATGTGGATGATAATGAGATCCCAGTAGATTATTACGTATAAACCACCTCAGATAATGAAGAGATTTTGAAATAAACCATTACCTTGTACTTTTCCTTGGTTGAGGGTAGGATAACCTTCTGTATAATGGTGAAATAATTGTTATTAAATTATACAAAAATCATATATATTAAAATGATATCATATATGATCTTTTAACATTGCTTTGTTAATAATATCTTAGTTTTATCATTGTTTCAGGTGTAAACTTACTCGTTTTCTTTTATATGTTTTGTTACGTAAGCATGTTTTTCATGGATAGGTTGTATCTTATTAATATTCAGAATGATATCAAGTCCTTAAACATTATTTTTAAATCATCAAATGATAATTATACCTGAATGGATGTGATGGAAAATGAATCTCATCGCGTTCGTCGAGACGGTAGTCCGTACCTACGCACGAGCGACAATATCAATCTTTTGACATTAAAATAATATATAAATGGATAGTATATCATATATAAAGAATCATTATCATGATATATTTATTATTTAAATGAGTTAAACATCATTATTATACCAATCCAAATAATAATATATTGAATAACAATTACACCACGACGTGTAGATGGTAAGCTGTACGTGCGCACGTATGGTGACATGTTATTCAAAGGGTGGATAGAATACTGAATATGGTTGTACAATATTAATAATAACATCACAGTATATATAATATACTAGAGTTATTATTTTATAATGGTAATAACAAATAAATAAGAAGTGGAAGAAGAAATGAATTTGAAAAAGGGTGGTGAAAACATTACCTCTTCTTTGGGTTCTTCTGTTTGATTTGATCAAAAGGGATCCATAGGTTGGCATTGTGATCAAACTAAGGACTCTAGGTTGTAGTGAGGGAAGTTTAGAGAGTATTTGGGCAGATTTTGGAAGAACCAAAAGGCTTTTAAGGTGTGAAATAATGAGGAGGGGCAGTTCCCTTTTATAATAGGGGTGAGGGGCACATTTGGAAAAGCTAGAAATATTAATTTATAATAAATTCATATTCAGATTTTAGTGGATCCAAAGTTTATTATTCAACGTTTAAGGTGGGGATAGGTCGAAAACCATTCAACCAATTTAATTTAGACAGGTTTGGGTTTCTATATTAACCTTATCTTTTAGTTTTAACTCGTAGTTAATTAGTTTGACATTTACCATGCCACTTTGTATTTTTATATTATATAGTTTGTAAACATATTATATACAACCATGAAATCCCTAAGTGGTCCATTAATGATAAAAATATAATGATATAAGTATCTTGGCCTAAACATAGATTTTTAGGAATTTAATATAAATTAATAATATAATATTTGTTTTAAAAACTCTTTTATGTCAATTTTGACACTATTCAATAGTTGATTTTTGTGAAACTTATAACAGAATTATTACTTAGAAAAAGTCAATTAAATTAATCCTAATATGTCATATTATCCTTGAAAATTAGTTTAATTCATTAAAAGTCTCATATTATATTTATTTGTGTATTTTTAATATCAATTAATTTAATATTTCACTATTATGGTAATTACTGCATCATCATTGTGTCATAAATAAATTAAATTATATAATTTCTAAAAATTATAATTAAAATATAAATATGTAGGAAATTTTTTTATCTTTCGAATTAATATTTATAGTTGAAAATCCACCATATATAACCCAATGTAAAAATTGTTTTTCTAAAAGATATATGCTTGTGTCATTTTTGTATTCATTTTATCTTAATTAAAATAAAGTGTCCTTATCACTTAGAAGTGGCACCATGGGGTCCCAAAATCGACCCAAAGATGCCTATGGTCGAACTTGTATCATAAAATAATGTTAGGACACGTTTTAGGGTAATTTTGTATTATTATAATATTATTTTTAACCCTTTTTTACCGGATTTACCCTTTAACCATGGTAAATAAAATATTTACTGAAGTAATTATTCAAAATGTCTAAAAATAAAAGTTACCTATTTACACAATTTGAACATCCTGATTCTAAATATTGAATCCATTTTTCAAAATTCAAAACACAGAAGTGGTAGAAATTATTTTAAAAGTAATTCCCGCTGTCAAAACAAAAAGCGTGTATTTAAGATATAATAAATATCAAAAGATTGATACTTGTTGATGTTCGGTTTAATTGTGAAATTATGTCCAATGACCAAAATTGTATTAAATGGTAAAAATATATTCTAAATATACTTTAAAACCACTCAAATTCATAATATATCAATATAAATTATTTCGATTAAAAAAGTTCTTTTTAATTAAAATTTAATAATTTTCACTATTCATCAAAATATTAAATTTATCCGAAAAGTACCCAAATTTTACCTTAGGCTAAATTCGATATTCTGAATCAATAAATTAAGTCCATTTTGAAATATAAAATATATATAATTTCAAAATTTTGGTATTACTATTTATAACGGCTTGTTTGATTAGTTATGGTGTGTTAGAACTCGGTGTTGCGTACAACACACGCTATCACATTATTCAACGAGAAGCGTACCGTAGAAGCTTGTGATGTTACATCCTGGGTAAAAGAAAACATAAAAAGGGTGAGATCAAATTCTCAGTAAGTGAAAACATAGAGAACATAAAACAATCGATAAATATTTGAATGCAAAAACTTGAACATAAAATATAAACATCAAAATTTTGAGCAAAGACATGAATCTTGGAAGTACGTAAGGCATATATCATAAGGGAACATAAATCATGATAAAATAGAATGGGAATAAAACATGTAATTGGTGAAACCATTAAGCACATGTTATGAGTTCCATAGTAGCCAAGGCATTGCTGCCAAGACCATCTTAGTGAACAAAGTCCCTTTCTGAATCGAGTTCACTCCTCGTTTCAGTCCTGTAACACTGAACCAAATTAACTTACCATTCTATCCATGTCTATCTCATGAGATATAAATCTTTACCCAATGCATTGGAGGCAGATATAGGTCCCACCCATCTCATAATGAAACCATTCTTATGTGTGCCACAAAATCATAAATCATACATCATAGCATAACCCATGCAATAAAAATAGTAATCTTAAACATCATGCCATCATTACATAATACATATAAGATAAAAGGAAATCATAAAAATAATTCCATCATAACAAAATCAAATCAATTTAAAAATAGGGATAGAAATAGAACCCTATATTATCTTAGATGGAAAATAATTTTGATAAAACACTTGAACTCCATTCTTGAGGAAAATATCCTTTCTACTTCAAAATCATTTTCCATTCTTAACATGTAATATAATTTTGAACTAAAAGAAGTTGATTAAAAATAAACATGAAAACTTGTAAAGGAAGCTTCATGGAAATAATGTTCTAAAAATACATTCATGCCGTATAAGTCAAAAAAACATTCTTCCCCTACTTTGGCCGGAAAAGTTAAAAAGTACCTCGTATGAAAAATGACAAAATATTTCTGTCATATCTTTTACTAAAAACTCACATAAGGGTAAAATTGGACATAGAAAATTGTAGGTGGATGTAAATAATATTACATATTGAGGAAACATGGATGTGGATGATAAATATTCCCCAGTAAATTCTAAAGTATAAACAATCTCGGATAAAAATTGAGATCGCGAGATTTTCCCATACCTTATGTCTGATATGCTTCTTATGTATCCGAACCTTCTTGTATAATGATTTAAATAATGTCATTGAAATATTACAGAATCATATTCATTTTCATTATATCATATATGGTTCACTTATGTATTTATATTAGCTGTTCATTTGTCAATTCCATGTTAAAACCCCGTTTTGGGTAAAATTGTTTCATTTGTCGTACGTGTTTGGACTTCTTGTTCTTGATATTATTATTACTTATATCATGATTTACTTACTTAAAAAATTTAAAACATGATTTATATATCATATATATTCAGTATATATATATATAAATAATATATAGATAAATGAAATGAAACACACCATTCATGGAGATGAAAGGCCATACGTACGCATGAACGCTGTTTTCCATTTTTTATTGACTTGAATGGAAGTAAGTAGATTTAATATATATATATATATATACATAAATCCAGTAGATTAATTATTACATATATTTCATTATTATTCATTATATATACTTTATAATCATTCTTGAATGGCTAATCGTGGAAAATGAATCTCATCGCGTTCGTGGAGACGGTAGTCTGTACGTACGCACGAGCGATGATATCATTCCCATGATCATGGAATTGAATTGAAGTGAATGTATACTATTTAATAATCAATATAATTTTACAATAATCATATATATTTATTTATTTACACCATTATACCCATCCAAGTAAGGTGGTGGTCGAAAACAGATTACACCACGGCGTGGAGACGGTATTCCGTACGTACGCACGTGCAGTGATTTCATTTTCCATAGGATGGATAGTTGGTGAAATATGGTTGCTTCATACTTATAATAACATATCATTTTATTAGTTATACTTATGTTATTACTTCATAATGAAACAACTAAAGAAGAAGAAGTAGATGAAGAAATAAAGTTGAAAGAATCGGTAACGGATATTACCTCTTCTTTCGACACGCCTTTTTGAAAAGTCCTCTTAGGGCACTACGATTGGTCTTTAAAGAATACCAGAACCTCTAGGATGCTTATAGGGAAGTGGAGGACAGGAATTGGCAGGGTTTTTCCGAGCATGAAGGCTAAAAGTGGTGTGAGGAAGAGAGGGAGGATGTTTCCTTTTATAAGGGAGGAGAGAGGCACCTTTGGAATAACAAAAAATATTATATTATTATAAAGTCATATCCAGTTCTTAATAGCTCCAAATTGAGTTATTTCTATGATAAGGTGGGGAAGGTTCGAAATAATCTCATACAATATAATTTAGGCAAGTTTAGGTTTCTATTTTAACCTTATCATTTAGATTTTACTTTAAGTTAGATAATTTTTCTTTTACCGTGTCTTCTTGTTTTCTTACACTATAAGGTTAATAAACATACTATAACAAGCCAAAAAAACCCCAAGTTTTTTATTATTAATATATATATCTTTATATAAGTAATATTTCCAAACCATAGATTTTTATGAATAAAATAACAATTAATAATAAAATATTTGTTTTAAATACTATTTTATGTCAATTTTGACACTATTTGGTAATTCATTTTTGTAAAAATCATAAAAGAATGATTAGTTCTAAAAAATTTAACTAAATCAGTAATAACATGTACTATTAAACTATATAATTAGTGGAATTCATAAAAGGTCTCAAATTACATTTATTTGGGTATTTATAACATCAATTATGTCAATATTTCATTAATAAGATAATTACTGCATCATCATTGTGTCATAAATAAATTAAATTATTTAATGCCTACAAATTATAAATAAAACACCATTATGTAGGAAATATTTTTATATTTATAATTAATATTTATATTCGAATTTATCTTATGTATAACCCTATATTAAAAATGATTTAGTTATTAATCATTGATTTAAACTATTTTAACCCTTCTTTAATTAATTTAATAATAAATGTCCTAATCTAATACAAGTGAGGCTAAATGGTAATATTTTATTCCTAAGGTTTTTTTTGGTCAAATTACACTTATACAATAGAATTAGTACATGTCTTAGGGTAATAATAATATCATTTTTACCCTTAATTACCCTATTTACTTTTAACCGTGTTAAAAAAAGGTAAAAAGATACTATTCACCAAAAATTATATTCATCTCATTGAACCACATTTTAGTCCTTGATATTAACCTTGTCTCTAGGATTTTTGAAATTCCACTCATAGAAGCGGTAAAATTAAGTTTCATGTGAATTTGAAAATTCTCATAAGAGGTGGGTAAAAGACGGTGAAAAGTTCAATAAAATTTTTATATATCTAAAATTATTATAAAATGACTCCAATGACTTAAATTGAACATATATAGGTATTATGTATCAATTTTTACCTAAAATAAATTTAAATAAAATAAATAATTATTTAAATAAAAAGTCAGTTTTTGAATAGTAACCCAGTGTTTTCACTATTCATCAAAAATTGAAAGTTTTCAGAAAAATACCAAAAATTTACCCTAGGCTAATTTCGATATTTTGAATCCAAAAATGAAGTCCATTTTGAATGATAAAATTTATATAATTTCAAAAAGTGGGTATTACTATTCATAAGGGCTAGTTTATATAACATATCTTTGTTTAGCGAAACTCTGTATTGCGTACAACACACGCTATCATGGAAGGTCACGATTGCGTGTAATGCAAGACAAGTCAGGGATGCATGTTGTGAAAGCTTCTTTTGGTGTAGCATACAACACAATACATTAATGGAATTAAAAAGAATATATTTCATAAAATCTCGGGGTGTTACATTCTACCCCCCTTAAAATGAATTTCGCCCTCGAAATTCATCGGGGTTATAAATGGTTTACTAATCGATAGTCTCTTAAATAGAAACCCACATCGTAAAAAGGAATAAAAAAACATGGATTTATAAACTAATGTATGAAACATAATGGTTACCCAAATTAACTAATCACTGGGTTTCCACATAGGAGAACATAGGTGAAAATATGGATATGGAAGAGAAATCTAACCGTCATATTCTAAAGGAGAGTGGTAGAGAACATGTATATGAAAAAGACAACAATCACAAAGCCATATATTTTTGATGATCTAGGTAACCATCTATTTTTTCGGATATAAGGGCACTAGGACAACATTTTTGGTTTTCAAGATCATTTCCCTAAAGTTGATGATTTAGAATTATAATAAATACTTACTTTATTTCCGTATAATCTCACTATTGTTCGTAACTTGAATAATTTCCACTTCATCTCTTTAATAAATAATGCTGAATTTGTTTTTCGTGAAGTTTTAGTAGATCATGTGATAGAATCATAGGTCATTCCATCTGTCTCAAACATAAGTTAGAAAAATTTATATACATAATTCCATCTATGGTGAGATTAATCATATATGGTTCCAAAATGGACGTATACTTCATCCATCATCCTGTATAATAAAATAAAACTAGTTTCTACTTACCAGGGTCTTCCTGTAGGCCAGTGGTAGGAAATAAAGTCATGTCGCACTTCAGTTGTGGGTTCAATTCCAACAGCCTTGTCCGAAGTGACTTGTTGTCGCTCGTTCTGTAGTTTTTCCTTTTTCTTCTAAAAAACAATACTAAATTATGTCCAACATAATACATTCCAATCTCTAGGCTTATCCATAGTATTGCAATCCATTCTAATATTATTTTGAAAATGATTACCATAGATTACATATAACAAAAATGTTAATACCATCGTTGATCCCCATATATCATAAGATATGTCTTGTTGGTCACATTCCAAACATTCGAAGGCCTTAATCATGTATTCTATTGAAAAATGAATACCCATTGAATCTTAGTGAAAACATGAGTGCTGTAAAAATTTAACTCTTTCCACATACCAAAACCCCAAAATTTTATATACTCAAAGCATGATATAACTATTTCCTTATATCAGTCATGATCTCATGAATACTATCAAACATTTCATTTTCTCTTTATCCCTTCATTATGAGCATATCATCTTCTTTCCAAAAATATCTCAATGACTTTCCATGGTTACCGGTACCATAAATTTTTTGAAAACCACAATAGACCAATACATAAATATTCCAATATTCCATGATACTATATACAACATTATTTTGGAATCCCATTACATAAACACTTAATCATTCCACCACATCATTGCCACATTCAAAATTGCCAATAGTGATTGCATGTGACTTCCCTTTTTCCTTTTCCTTAAGTGGTTTCTCATGTCGATCATCACTAACCCTTGGATTAGGGAATTTATTAACATAACGCCCCTTTTCCTTTCACTTCAAGCATTGAAGTGTTGGTGGTGTGTTCTCTACAGTATTTTCTTTATTCACATCATTAACAACCCTTTTTCCATTACGTCGACACTCAGATGCTCGATGACCTTGTTTTCTACACTTAAAACATTTTCTAATCCCTTTAAGACAATATACACCATGCTTCTTTCCACACATTGAGCATATGGAAACATTCATATTCTTTTCACCATTATTTTGAGATATATCCTTGAACTCCATCTTTCGTTTCTTGTCAAAACCATGAGATGGATATGTAACACCAACTTCCATTTCTACCTTGATTGCACAATGCACAATTTATTCGTAGCTACTAAAGTCTCTTATAGCTAATTCCCTTCAAATATTTGGTTTTAAGCCCCTGAAAAATCGATCAACTTTACATTCAGGTTGGATGATAAAGCCAGATGCATACCTTGCAAGCCTTGTAAAATTCGCTTTGTATATACCAACAGATTCATCATCCTTTTTCTTTAGTTCAAAAAACTCCTTCTCCATATTTGTTTGAAGAATAAGAGGGAAGTAGTTATTGAAAAATAAGTTCTTGAACTCGTCCCATTCCATGGACTCAATTTCACCTCTTGGACTCATATTCTTGATAAGACTCCACCATTCATCAGCTTCACCTTCCAAACGATATACTGCTAAGATGACTTTATCATGTTCAGAACATTGAAGAACTGAAAATATCTTTTTAGTGGTACTAATCCATTGTTTAGCAACAAGTGGATCGGAAGACCCACTGAAAGATGATGGACATTGGCTCATGGAGGACTAAATAGAATATTGTTCCCTTCTCTGCTCATTTGGAAGTCCAGAATGGTTCATAGCTTCTGTATGTAGCGCAATAAGATTTTTCACTCCATCTCCCATAACATTTGGTTGTTCAAGAGGACAACCATTGCGTTGTCCATTACATTGATCAACATGGTTCCTTCGTGTTCCATCCATCGTCTAAAACCCAAAAAGAATAGTGTGAGAGGAAAAAATCAAGCTAGGGAAAACAACATAATAAAATGGAAGTACCTTCAATATCTAAAATATTAGGTTTAATTTTAAGATCGTTACCATAATTCTAGGACTATAACATATACTTATACTTAACCTTAGAGATATCCCTAGACATACCTTAGAAATATCTCTAAGGATCTCACTAAAGTTCTCGCATCCTAGTTTCCAAAGTTTGACTAAAAATTTCCTCTGATACCAACTGTAGAGACCTGATGCTTGACGTACATGTAAATTACATTACTTTTTCGGAATACTAAATACATATCAAAAACAGACACACAAGGATCGTAATAGTTTAGTGTCTTTGGAAACTTGGAACATAATCTTCTAATCATGGTGAAAGATCCTCAACATATCCCATTAAGATATTCCTTTTTTACCTAAAACCGTTCCTTATATCCTGGGTAAAAGAAAACATAAAAAGGTTGAGCTCAAATTATTAGTAAGGGCAAACATAGAGAACATAAAACAATCCATAAATATTTGAGTGCAAAAACATGAACATAAAATCTAAACATCAAAATCTTGAGCAAAGACATGAATCTTGGCAGTACGTAAGGCATATATCATAAGGGAACATAAATCATGATAACATAGAAAGGGAATAAAACATGTTATTGTGGAAACCATTAAGCACATGTTATGATTTCCATAGAAGCCAAGGCATTGCTACCAAGACCATCTTAGTGGACAATGTCCCTTTCGGAATCGAGTTAACTCCTTGTTTCAGTCCTGTAACACTGAACTAGAATAACTTACCATTCCAGCCATGTCTATCTAATGAGATATAAATCATTACCCAATTCATTGGAGGGATATATTGGTCCCACCCATTTCATAATGAAACTATTCTTATGTGTTCCACAAAATCATAAATCATACATTATAGCATAACCCATGCAATAAAAATGGGAATCTTAAACATCATGCCATCATTACATAATCCATATAAGAAAAAAGGAAATCATAAAAATAATTCCTTCATAACAAAATCAAATCAATTTAAAAATAGGGATAGAAAGAGAACCCTATATTATCCTAGATGGAAAATAATTTTGATAAAACACTTGAACTCCATTCTTGAGGAAAATATCTTTTCTACTTCAAAAACATTTTCCTTTCTTAACATGTCATATAATTTTGAACTACAGGAAGTTTATTAAAAATAAACTTGAAAACTTGTAAAGTAAGATTCATGGAAATAATGTTCTAAAAATCCATTCATGCTGTATGAGTTAAAAAACATTCTTCCCGTACTTCGACTGGAAAAGTCAAAAAGTACCACATATGAAAAACGACAAAAGGTGCATGTCATATATTTTACAAAAAACTCACCGAAGGGTAAAATTATACTTAAAAAATTATAGGTGGATGGAAATAATATTTCATATTGAGGAAACATGTATGTGGATGATAAATATTCCCTAGTAAATTCTGAAGTATAAACAAACTCGGATAAAAATTGAGATTGCGAGATTTTCCCTTACCTTATGTCCGATATGCTTCGATTGTATCCGAACCTCCTGTATAATGATTTAAATAATATAAATAACTTATTACAGAATCATATTCATTTTTATTATATCATATATGGTTCACTTAGGTATATATATTACACTTTCATTTGTCAATTCCATGTTAAAGTAGCGTTTTGGGTAAAATTGTTTCATTTATCGTACATGTTTGGACTTGTTGTTCTTGATATTATTATTACTTATATCATGATTTACTTAATTCTATAATGTAAAACATGATTTATATATAATATGTATTCAGTATATATATATATATAATAGATAGATAAATGAAATGAAACACACCGTTCATGGAGACGGTAGGTCGTACGTACGCATGAACGTTGTTTTCCTTTCTTTAATGACTTGAATGGAAGTAAATAGATGATATATATATATACATAAATCTAGTAGAATAATTATGCAATATATTTAATTTTTATTCATTATATATAATTTATAATCATTCTTGAATGGCTAATCATGGAAAATGAATCTCATCGTGTTCGTGGAGACCGTAGTCCGTACGTACGCACGAGCGATGATATCATTCCCATGATCATGGAGTTGTATTGAAGTGTATGTATACTATTTCAGAATCAATATAAATTTACAATAATCATATATATTTATTTATTTACACCATTATACCCATCCAAGTAAGGCGGTGGTCGAAAACAGATTACACCACGGCGTGGAGACGATATTCCGTACGTACGCACGCGCAGTGATTTCATTTTCCGTAGGATGGAAATATGGTGAAAAAGGGTTGTTTCATACTTATAATGACATATAATTATATGAGTTATACTGATGTTATTACTTAATAATAAAACAACTAAAGAAGAAGAAGTATAAGAAGAAATAATGTTGAAATAATCGGTAACAGATATTACCTCTTCTTTCGACACTCCTTTTTGAAACCTCTTCTTAGGGAACTAATATTGGTCTTTGAAGAAGAACAGAACCTCTAGGATGTTTCTAGGGAAGTGGAGAATAGAAATTGGTAAGGTTTTGCCGAGCATGAAGGCTCAATGTGGTGTGAGGAAAAGAGGGAGGAGGTGCCCTTTTATAAGGGAAGAGAGGGGTACCTTTGGAATAACTAAAAATATTATTTTATTATAAAGTAATATTCGGTTTTTAATAGCTCCAATTTGAGTTATTTCGACGATAAGGTGGTTATGGGTCGAAATAATATTATCCAATAGAATTTAGACATGTTTAGGTTTCTATTTTAACCTTATCATTTAGATTTTACTTTAAGTTAAATAATTTTTCTTTTACAGTGTCTTTTTGTTTTCTTACACTATAAGGTTAATAAACATACTGTAACAAGCCAAAAGAACCCCACTTTGTTTATTATTAGTATATATATCCTTATATAAGTCATATGTCTTAACCATATATTTTTAGGAATAAAATATCAACTAATAATATAATATTTGTTTTAAAAACTATTTTCTGTCAATTTTGACACTCTTTGGTAATTGATATTTGTGAAAATAATAACAGATTGATTAGTTCGAAAAGAGTTAACTAAATCAATACTAACATGTCATATTAACCTATAAAATTAGTTTAATTCATAAAAATCCTCAAATTAAATTTATTTGGATATTTATAACATCAATTATGTCAATATTTCATTAATAAGATAATTACTGCATCATCATTGTGTCATAAATAAATTAAATTATTTAATGTCTAAAAATTATAAATAAAACACCATTATGTAGGAAATCTGTTTATATTTCTAATGAATATTTATAGCCGAATTTATATTATGTATAAACATATATTAAAAATGATTTATTTATTAAACATTGATTTTAACTATCTTAACCCTTCTTTAATAAAATTAATAATAAATGTCCTAATCTGATCCATGTGGGCCAAAATGGTCATGTTTTATTACTAAGGTTGTTTTTGGTCGAATTACACTTATCCAATAGAATTGGGACATGTGTTAGGGTAATAATAATATCATGTATACCCTTAATTACCCTATTTAATTTTAACCGTGGTAAAAAAGGTAAAAAGTTACTATTCACCAAAAAAATTCATCTCATTGAACCACGTTTTTGTCCCTGATATTAACTGTGTCTCTCGGATATTCGAAATTACACTCATAGAAGCGGTAAAATTACGTTTTATGGGAAGTTACAAATTCTCCTAGGAGGTGGGTAAAAGATGGTGAAAAGTTCAATAAAATTTTTAAATATCTAAAATTATTATAAAATGACACCAATGACTTAAATTGAACTTATATAGGTATTATGTATCAATTTTGACCTAAAATAAATTTAAATAAAATAAATAATTATTTAAATAAAAATTCTATTTTTGAATAGTAACCTAGTGTTTTCACTATTCATCAAAATTGAATGTTTTCAGAAAAATACCAAAAATTCACCCTAAGATAATTTCAATATTATGAATCCAAAAATGAAGTCCATTTTGAAAGATAAAATTTATAAAATTTCATAAAGTGGTTATTAATATTTATAATGGCTAGTTTATATAACATATCGCTGTTTAGCGAAACTCAGTATTGTGTACAACACACGCTATCGTGGAAGGTCACGATTGCGTGTAATGCAAGCCAAGTCCGGGATGAGTGTTGTGCAAGCTCCTTTTGGTGTAGCGTACAACACAAGACATTAATGAAATTAAAAAGCATATTTTTCATAAAATCTCAGGGTGTTAAAATGGGAACCTTGACCATTACCTCCTCCTCAAACTATTTTGATGGTTCTACTCTATCTTTCCAGAAAATGAGGAATCTATAATCCTACTACTATATATTGAGTTGGTGTAGGTCATCTATTATTATATACTGTTAGAATGGTCTAAAAAAGACTCTGAAGTTTACTCATCTGGCCACATGCACAACAATCAAGTGGTTCCCAATCTCAATTAAACTTCACTTGAACATATCATCAACATTTATTGCATAAAACAAATCAATCAATGTGGATACTCTAGGTTCCACTAATGTGATGAGAATCCTCTATTATACATTTCATAATACTAGAAGAACTACTAACTTGTCTCATCACTGAACCTCTATAAACAATACTACCATCTTACTTAATTTTTTATCATTGATAAGAGACAAGCTCATTATATCAAAAAAGGTAGATATATGAAATAAATACACCAGCACGTCGATGGAATACTTTCTCATGTCCTCAAATAATATTTCTCTTGATATAACTCAATATAAAATAAATGATGTGAAATGGTGAATCTTGGTGAAACAAATTAAATTTTCCTTGAAAGACATAGAACCCTGATCCAGCTGCATGATCTCCCAAGATCTATTTTATCCAAGTGTATGAAGAAAAAATTAATCATAGACGGTATTCTTGATGTCCTTATAAAATATTAATTGAAGATGACCAACCTAGGTAATCAGATCACAATAGTGCTTGGTGTAATAAAACAAAAAGTATTTGGTGAGACTGAGCTTCATCTCTGGTGGATTTTATAGATGGTTGATGATAGATAGAATAGATTCCATATGAGTATCAATATCATGAATACCACATTTCCCCGTGGTTATGGGAGGATTTTTCTACTGTAACTCATGGTTCAGATTAGATATTTTTGGTACAGGTCATGGATCACCCTAAAAATATTTCTTCAAGCATTGGAAATCATCAAAGAGCTAATTATCAATCCCTAGTTTGGGAATTGTATGTGCTTACTTATGTGGAAAATCTACATTTATCATTGCTGGCTAATGG
Source organism: Viscum album (assembly GCA_963277665.1). Lineage (NCBI taxonomy): Eukaryota > Viridiplantae > Streptophyta > Magnoliopsida > Santalales > Viscaceae > Viscum > Viscum album. The sequence goes on from OY728136.1 coordinate 1,886,166,463, forward strand.
CCCACCACCATTGGATAATTATATTCTCCACCTACTATTTATTTACTAGAGGATGTTGTGGGGGGGGGGTAGCTCAATAAAATTACTAGCACACAACTCAAAATATTATACATAATAGATAGAATCACAAATTGAATTAGAATAAAATAAAATGGTTCACTACCCAATACACTACCCCAACTTACCACATATAAGGACAGGTTATAGGTATGTTTTATTTTTTTAATTCTATGTGTTTACAGATATGGGGTTAAATTTCAATATAAGGTGTAATAAACTATTTAAATTTCACTTTTCCTCCACACTTATAGGAAACCATCTCATTTAAAATTCAATTCTTACCCTCTGAAATCATTAGTGATTTTATACATTTCACAATGTTCAATTAAATTAATTAACTTTCCCAATTTATATTGTCCCATACACTTTATAATTTAAAATCGACACCCAATTATTTACAACCACCCCCTTACATATGGTATCTGAATGTAAGAGGTAACATATGATAGATCTATTTTTTTGAATCACCCTTTTCAATTTACGAGGTCACATACACCATGAAAAATGAAATTTGTTATCATGTAATCACAAACAAATACCATCTCAAGTAATTAAGGTTATATAGCTTTCATGGGTTGAAATTGGATATTCAAGATTATATAATCAATATATATATGAAAGCTCAATTTAGGTTTGTGGTGACATTTTATGCTTCCAAAATCATTTCTCTATAGAAGAAAAATGCAATATAGGCATATATAATAACCCTAGATCACTCAATAATCAAAAGAAACCATGGAAATACAGGAATCAATTTCACCTCTATGGAATGACATATGCCTGGAATGTGAATTATTGGTTCCCATAATGATGCATGTAATAATGGTCTATTTCATATCCGTCGAAGTTAATATCTATAATAAGAACATCAGATACCCCAACTCATGTACATCACCGTAGAGTGAAACTATATAAACTATAATAATAGAACAAAAAGAATAACAATTTTTCATTACCAAGAAACATGTTGTTTACCCTGAACATGTGTCAGCTACTCCCAGACAAGGATTATAACCATGTTCTAACATGTTCCTAATTACCTATCAAAATTTCAAAAATAGTATTACAATAAAATAATCCCATTGATAACACATTGTGATATCCTGGACCCAAATCACTCTGGATAAATCGATCAAGGCCAGCTGCATGCCCTCATCTAAGCCTATACGTATACCAAACTCTATCAACTAGTACTGAGGACCTATGTTGTGATAATGAGAAGACAGTGAACTCATTTCATATTAGAGGATAGAGCTGTTATAATATGAATAAGCACGCAATGTAAAATAATAATTATAAACATATAATAATTTAGTGAAAACAAGAAGAAACATACTGGAATAAATTACCAAATAAATAGTTTTTAACTATACTATATACCAAATGATGATGGAATTCATCTACAAAAGGAAAATCAGGCATTTGTGGAAGTAGGTAGACAGTGAAAAAGATGACATACAAAAGAATATTAAATAGGAAAAAACTATTTAGGAGCCCTGAGATCTGGCTCGACCACCTTGTTCCTCACCTCATTCTAAGTCATGAAAGCAAGAAAGTAAGGTATCCAATATAAGGACTCATCCATAAACCTTACATAATATTGAATTAAATGAATAATTCACAATGAGGATATTTTCAGGTTTATAGTTTTAGATAATTAGGATATAACTATTACATCTCAAAATATTTACAAGGTAGAAACTTCTACATAGTTTCCATTATTTTTACAAAACATGAACTCTTGAAAAAAAGATTCATGTCTAGTTCCATGTTTAAGACAACATGATTTTTCCTTGATCCCATCCATGACCATATTCCACATTATGTCCTGTGAAAAACATTTCAAAACTTGGGATGAGCATAAAAAGCTCAGTAATGGAAACACAATGAAAAAAACTGTTAGTTTTTCAAAACAGCAAGTAAACCATGAATACTTTAACATTAGTAATACATTTCTCCTTTATGAAGTATTAAATTCTCTTCACTGAATAAAATTTCATTACTTACCATTTTGTAAGAAAAATATTACCATAAAACCCATATAAATAACACATAACATATAAAGGTAACTAGGGACATAAACATACTTAAATGGAATACCCATACGGTCGAATTCGATACATACCACTAATTGGAATAGCCATACGACCGACTTCCATACCCAATGCGTTGGAGTTTATAATGAAACCACCCATCCTGGTATTCAACGCACCACCCGTCATTTGGTTTATCACGTAACCACTCGTCAAATGTCCAATTACCAGTATAAAATCATATCAAATAGAACAATTATAAAGGAAAGGAATCATTTCCACATTTCAATCACAATATATCACTTAAATATATTGACATAACAAATCCATTTTCAAAACCATTTTAAACACCAAAAATATGTAATAGAGTATAAGGTATTTATTTTCTTTTAAAAACATTACGGATTGTTAAGGAAGGAAAAGATCAAATAATACTCGCGGTGGAAGAAGAGGTTGTTGTTAGTGCTTACGGTAAAATAAAAAATAATTTTTGTCATTTAGTAAAATTATTTATAGAAAAATATTCCCTTTGAAAAGTCAAGGGTTTTTTATACAACGTATAAATGAAATTCGTGTATTAAAACAAAATATGCCTCAATGAAATGAGATTGAGACGAAGTCTCTTACCTCGTGTCCGACTTGACTCAATCATTCTTTAATCTCCTAAATAATAAAATAAAGTTAATTTATACTTTCTTAAGAACCTTTTTCAAGTTTATTATTCCTTTTATATCACTTATTACCATGTTATAAACATTATGTAATCATTTAATTTAATAATTTTCATTTTTTTGATATTTGGTACTTGAGTCAAAATTGAACACCTTATATTTACAAGTTGTCCATGTGGTAAAAAAACATTATATCCAGAATGATATTAATGATATTTATATCATATATATCATATATATCAATCATAAACATGTTTTTATAATAGTATATAACATTTATAGGTAAGAAATGAAATGCATCGTTCATGGACACGGTAAGTCGTACGTACGCATTACGTTAGTTTCATTTCAATTTCTTAATTTAATGGAATTAAAAAATAATGATACAAAGATATAATATAATTCCAGTATAATATCATATATAACATCATTAACTCCATCCTTTATACATACCACATATGTTATGAACGAGTCATATCACTTCGAGGGGGCGGTAGTCTGCATTTCTTCTAATGAGATTATCATGTTTACCCATAATGGAAACAATAAAGGCATGATATAAATGGAAATTACAGAATTATAAAGAAAACATAAACATAATATATATCATATATAAATATAGTTCCATCATAATGTCCACCATGAGAGGCGGTAGGCGATAATCGAACAATAATCGTTTCGTGAGGTGTTAGTTTTCCATCCACGAAAACATTATGTTCTTCATCCATTAGATTGAGGTGTGTGTAAGTGTAGATCGAATCCTTCTCATAAAAACATCCTAGTATATTTAGGATACTGTTTTTGTTACAAAATAAGGGAATAAAAATATTTTAAGGGTTGGAGAAGTAAAACAAAATAAAACAATTTAAGAGAAACAAATACCTTTAATTTGGGAAAATCTCTTTGGTTTGAACCAATGGACTTCTTGAGGTGCCTTATGCCTATGTTAAGGCTTCTTGGAGGAGGAGAGTAATGTAGGGAGCTTAATTCAGAAGAGTTTGGACGATCCAAATGGCTTGAGAGGTGTGTGTAATTGGATAGAAATGGTCTCCTTTTATAAGGGAGAGGAGGGGCTCTTTAGGAAAGTGTGAAAATATTATTTTATTATATAAAGATATTCGGTTTCTAAATTTACAAAAATCACTAAGGTCAAAGATAAGATGACTAATATTCGAAATAAAATCATCTAATCAGAATTGGACATGTTTTGGATAATATTTTAATCATTATAATCTTATTTATTTAAATCAATTATTAATGAGGTAAATACTGCATCATTATTGTGTCATAAATAATTTAATTTATTTGATGTCTAAAAATTATACAAAAAACTACCATGTAGGAAATCTTATTATCTTTTAAATGAATATTTATAGACAAAAATATAATTTATATAACCCTTCCAAAAATTAATTTTCTAAAAGATATTTTCTTTTGTCATTTTTTCCTTTACTTTAAGTTAATTAATCTAAATTTTCATTATCTCTCCCAAGTGGCTCAATGGGGTCCCAAAATCGACCCAAATATGCTCATGGTCGTAAATTACTCAACCAATAAGGTTTTGACAAGTGTTATGGATATTTTAAAATATTATAAAATTCTTTTAACCTTGAATTACCATATTTACCTTTAACTGTAGTAAATAAAAGTCAAAAGTTACTATTCACAAAAAATTATTTTCATCTTATTGAACCAAATTTTACTTCTTGATAACAACAATGTATATTGAATTTTCGAAATTCAATTCAAATAAGTGGTAAATTTTCATTTAAATGAAAAAGTCGGTTTTTTAACTACCACTAAGTGGTTTCACTATTCAACAAAAATTGATGTTGAGAAAAAACAAAAATTTCATCCTAAACTATATTTGATATTATGAATTAAAAAATGATGTCTATTTTAACCAATTCAAGACATAGAATTGGAATTAATTAATTTTTAAATTAATTCCCGTTATCAAAACAAATAGCGTGTTTTTAAGAAACAATAACTATCAAAAGATTGATACTTGTTTATGTCCAATTTCAAAGTAAAATTAATTCCAATTACCAACATTGGATTAAATGGTAAAAATATATTTTAATTTCTCCTTAAAACCAATTAAAATATAATCTAACCATATAAATAAATTAGATTAAAAGGCACTTTTGAATTAAAATACAATATTTTCACTATTCATTAAAAACTGAACTTTATCGAAAAAATTGAAAAAAATTACCCAAAGTAAAATATGATGTCCCCATTCTAAAGAAGGATTCTATTTGGTCGATTAGAATGTATTAAAGTAACAAAAACTATATTTAAATATGGTTCTCCATTAAAATGTGGTAAATCAGACTTTTAATGTAAATTATGCTTAAAATTAGATTCATTCACATTTTAAGCCTCTAAATTTTATTGGATAAATGTAAATACATTTAACAGACAAGTATAATAATATTGTTGTTATTTTGGTTCATTCCCGCCAATACAACGTCAAGGAGTTAACTACCATTTTAAATAATAATATTATTATACTGGAATGAAAATTGTTATTATATGAAAATTCACCCAAAGAAAGATGTTGGTCCCAAATTCCATGATAATCCATTGAACAAGCCCGTAACAAATCTTCCAATGTCAGAATTGTTCGTTCTTACTGCCCATCTGATTGCAGATGAAAAGCTACACTGAAATTTAATTCAGTACCCAACAAATTTTGAAGGCCTTTCCAAAAGATAGAATTAAACCTAGGATCATGAACATATACCACGAAGAGGGGAACAGAATGAAACCTAACTATCTCTTTAACATACAACCGAGCATGTTGATCTAGAGACAAAGTATCTTGAATATTAAGGAAATGAGTAGATTTATTCAATCGATCAATAATAACCCAGATTTCATTATTACCTCGATATGTCTTCTGTAATACCACAACAAAGTCCATGGATATATTTTCCCATTTCCACTCAAGCACCGGTAAGGGGTGAAGAATCCCTTTTGGTAACTGCCTATCTTTTTTAACCTAATTAAAATTCAATCACTTCACAGTAAAATTAGCAATATCTCTTTTCATTCCATCCCACCAGTAATATTCACGAAGATCTCTGTACATCTTATTACTACAAGGATGAACTGAAAATGGATAACTATGAGCTTCACATAACAACTCATTATTCAACTGTGAATAAAAAAGGCACACTTAATCTCTTCCAAAACCTCAAAACACATTCATTATCAATGTTAAATTCATGCAACATACCCTTCTGAACCAACTCTACCTTTTTCTACAACTCAATGCCTTCTTTCGGCGCTTGCTTAATTTTATCTAATAGAGATGATTTCACAGACACCTGAAACAAAACGGACGAATTTCCTGCACCAAAAATTTCTATGCCAAATTTCATCAAATCAAAAACCAAAGGATCTCATCCCAAACATAACATGGTTAATTAATATTACTTTTTTGACTCAAAGCATCATCCACTTTATTTTCTTTTCCCAGATGATAAAGGATCGTGCAATCATAATCGTTTATTAATTCCAACCATCTCCTCTGTCTCATGTTCAATTCATTTTGAGTGAATATATACTTCAAAATTTTATGATTAGTATATATTTCACACTTCACTCCATACAGATGATGACTCGAAATTTTTAAATAAAAAAAATAGAAGCTAATCCCAAATCATGTGTAGGGTAATTTAACTCATGAGGTTTAAACTGACATGAAGCATAAGCAATTACCTGATCATTTTTCATTAGGAAACAACCTCGTCCTTTCATCGAAGCATCACTATAGATAACAAAATCACCATTTCTGGAAGGTAGTGCCCAAATTGGAGCATTCTCTAATCTCATTTTTATATTCTGAAAACAATCGTCACACTCTTTTGTCTAAATAAACTTAACACCTTTTAGAGTTAACATAGTCATTGGACTAGATAACCACGAAATAATTTCAACAATCCTCCAGTAATAACCATCCAAACCAAGAAAAATACAGATCACAGTTATATTTGTGGGTCTTGGCCATTCTTCAACAACTTCTGTTTTAGAAGGATCACCAGTTATGCCATTTTTTTAAACAATGTGACCAAAGAAAAAAAAAATTTGTAACCCAAACTCACACTTGATGAATTTCCTAAATAATTTCTTTTCATTTAAGGTTTTCAAGACAACCCTTAAATTCCTTTCATGTTACTTCTTACTTTTGTAAAAACCAAAATATCAACAATGAACACAAAAACACACTTATCCAAGAACTCACGGAAAATTCTATTCATAAGATCCATGAATATAGCATGTGAATTTGTTAAACCAAAAGGCATAACTACATATTCATAATGGCCATATCTAGTACGAAACACGGTCTTTGGAACGTCTGCTTCTTTTACTTTCAACTGATGGTACCCTATCCTCAGGTCAATCTTTGAATAATACTGAGCTCCCTGGAGCTGATCAAACAAATCATCGATATGAGGAAAAAGATATTTTTTCTTAAAAGTGATGTTATTCAATTCACTATAATCAATGAAAAGTCTGGTTGAACCATCTTTCTTTTTAACAAACAATACCGGAGCACCCCATGGTGATGTGCTAGGTCAAATAAAACATTTATCTAATAACTCCTGCAATTTCTTCTTTAACACTAAAAGTTCAATTTGAGCCATTCGATAAGGGGGTTTTGAAATTGTCTTAGCATCGGGAACTAAGTAAACCATAAATTCATCTTCTCGATTAGGTATAATTCTAGGAAACTCATCAGGAAAAACATCATGTTACTCATTTACCATTGGAACATCATTAATCTGCATAGTTCCATTATTTTAATCAATATGTGCAAGGTAACATTCATTTTTATTTTTTACTAGTTTCTCAACTTCCTGATATGTTATCAAAAGCAAGGGTTCATTCTTGTAAAAAATTATAAATGTTTCTGAAAAGAAAATTCTTTAGCTTCATAGTCAATATTAACATGATAAACAGAAAGCAAATCCATGACCAAAATAACATAAAACTATACTATAGGAAAAACAATAAGGTTTTCCAGTAGATTCTTTCTGCACACAAGGACAGGAATGTTCTTATGTTTTCTTTTTGTCTCAACATTTCCACCAGGTGTTTTTACCATAAGTTCTGTATTAATATCTTTATATGGAATTCCAAATTTACTAGAAAACTTCTCAGAAATGAATGAGTGTGTAGACCCTGAATCAAACAACCCATTGGCATAATCTGAACAATCAAACAATGTACCTGATACTACTTCATTCGATGGCCCAACATCTGCTGAAGTAGTTGCAAAAGATTTCACCACCCCCTTCTACTTGTAGTCTGACTGCTTTCCCTAAGTTGAGTTCTCTCTGGAAACTCATTTTTATAATGACCCATTTCGTTACACATTAAACATATTACCAATGTCTTTTTATTGCCTTCTTGTTCATCTTCCTTACAGATACAAGAAATATGACTAGACTTACCACACCAGAATCACTTTCCAGACTTTGATAAACAATATCTAGGATGATTTTTACCACACATCCCATAATATGGATATTTAGTTTTCTTAACTCCAGGATTCATTGATTAATTATTCCCCTTTTCATGCCAACTAGACCTCTTATTCTGTTGTTTTTTGAAGAACACTTGATCATCGGTAAACTACATTTCCACCTTATCTTCACATAGAACATGTTTTTCATAACTTTTGAACCTGTGAGAGGCTACTGGTCTTCGATATCGTGGCATCAGTGCTGAGTAAAATAGATTTATCTTACTATCAAGATCTCAGATGAAATTTGGTGCATTATTTTCCAGTCGAGTGAATTTTTTTTCATAAGCATCCACTGAGTCATTTTCTTCCCTCAATTCTTGGAATTTTCTTCCATCCTAAGATGAACCACCATAGGAAAATATTTCTCAAGAAACATACATTTGAATTCATACCAATCAAGAGCATAAATCTCCAAAAAATCCCTGATATTTTTCACCATCGACCACCACTAATCAGCTTCACCATCAAAACCGTAAACATCATGACTAACCTTTTGATCTTCTGAACAACCCATGAAATCGAAAATCTTTTCCAGTGATTTAATCCACCCTTCTTCTAGCATAAGATCATATGATCCCTTGAATGATGGGGGATGTTGCCTCATGAAATTATACTCTACTAACATGTTCCTCTACTGATGATCTGTCTGATCTCGTGCATGAATACCACCACCATTTATAGCATGAGTCAATTGTGCCATCACTGCAATAAACTATTCAGTTCTGATTCCAACCATCTCAGGTTGCTGATTTGGAAGGTTGTCTTCCTCCAAATATCGTCCCAACATAGCTCCCATGTTTCCTCTACAGAAAACCATTCTGAACAAAAAATATCTTAGGAGAAGCAACATGGTATTCTGGAAATGCTATATGATTTCAATATTAACATAAATAACATTATGGATATTAATTTAACAATACCCTAACTCCTAAAGTTGTCTAAACAGACCTCTAATACCTTCTATAAGGACCCGGCCTTAAACCTTACATAATAGTTATTTAAATGAATTATTCACATTGAGGATCTTTTCAGGTTTAGAGTTTTAGAGAATTAGGACATAACTATTACATCTCAAAAGTTTTAGAAGGTAGACACTTCTACACAGTTTCCATTTTTTTTACAAAACATGAACTCTTGAAAAAAAGAGTCATGTCTGGTTTCATGTTTAAGATATAATTAATTTTCCTTGATCCCATCCTTGGCCATATTCCACATTATGTCCTGTGAAAAACATTTCAAAAATTGGGATAAGCATAAAAAGCTCAGAAAGGGATACACAAGGAATGAAAACTGTTATTTTTTCAAAACAACAAGTAAACCGGGAATAATTTAACATTTGTAATACTTTTCACCTTTATGAAGTAGTAAATACTCTTCACTGAATAAAAGATCATTACTTACCCTTTTGTAACCAAAATATTACCAAAAAACCCATATAAATAACACATAACATATAAAGGTAACATGGGACATAAACATACTTAAATGGAATAACCATACGGTCGACATCCACACATATCACTAAATTGAATATCAATAGCAATGACTTCCATACACAATTCATTTGATGTTATAACATAACCACCTATCCTGGTATTCACAGCACCACCATTCATTTGGGTTGTCACGTAACCACCCGTCAAATGTACATGTACCAATATAAAATGAAATCACATACAAAAAATAAAAAGGAAATGAAACATTTCCACATTTAAATCACAATATATCACTTAAATATATTGACTTAACAAATCCATTTTCTAAACCATTTTCAATACCAAAAATTCATAGAATCGTATAAGGTATTTATTTTATTTTAAAAAATTATGGCTTGTTGAGGAAGCCAAAGATCAAATAATACTCGCAGCGGTGGAAAAGGTCGTTGTTACCGCTTATGTTAAAAGAAACAATAATTTTTTTAATTTAGTAAAACACTTTGTAGAAAAAAATTCCCTATGAAAATTCAAGGGTGTTTTATACAGCGTATAAAATAAATTCATGTATTAAAACAATATATTCCTCAATAAAAATAAATTGAGACGAAGTCCCTTACCTCGTGTACGAATTGACTCGATCATTATTTAATCTCCTGAATAATAAAATAAAGTTAATTTATAATTTCTTAAGAACCTTTTTCAAGTTTATTATTCCTTTTATATCACTATTACCATGTTATAAACATTATGTAATCATTTATGTTAATAATGTTTGTTTTGTCGATAATTGGTACTTGAGTAGAAAATGAACACCTTATATTTACAAGTTGTCCATGTGGTCAATATTCTATTATATCCAAAATGATATTTATGATTTGGATATCATATATATCGTATATATCCATCATGAACATGTTTTTATAATAGTACAAAACATTTATAGGTAAGAAATGAAAGGCACCGTTCATGGAGACGGTAAGCCGTACGTATGCATAAACGCTACTTTCATTTTTATTTCTTATTTTAATATAATTACAATATAATGATACATAGGTATATTATAATTCCAGTATAATATCATATATAATATCATCAACGCCATCCTTTATACGTTCCACATATGGTATGAACGAGTCATATCACTTTGAGGGGGCAGTAGTCCGCATTTCCTCTAATGAGATTATCATGTTTACCCATAATGGACCCCATAAAGGCATTCTATAAAAGGAAATTACAGAATCATAAAGAAAACATAAACATAATATATATCATATATAAATACAGTGTCATCATTATGGCCACCATTAGAGGCGGTTGGAGATAATTGAACAATCATCGTTTCGTGCGGTGTTAGTTTTCCATCCACAGAAACATTATGTTATTCATCCATTAGATGGAGGTGTGTGTAAGTGTAGTTTGAATACATCTCATAACAACATCCTATTATACTGAGGATACTGGTGTTTTTACAAAATAAAGGAATAAAATTATTTTCGGGGTTGGAGAAGTAAAACAAAAGAAAACAATTTAAGAGAAACCGTTACATTTAATTTGGATAACTCTCTTTAGTTTGAACCAAAGGACTTATTGAAGTTCATTATGCCTAAGTTAAGTCTTCTAGGAGGAGGAGATGGATGTATGGAGCTTAATTGGTCAGTGTTTGGACGAGAAAAATGGCTTTAGAGGTGAGTGGAATTGGATAGATATGGTCTCCTTTTATATGGGAGTGGAGGGGCTCTTTAGGAAAGTGTGAAAATATTATTTTATTGTATAATTTTATTAGGATTATAAATGTCCAAAAATCATAAAGGTCAAAGGTAAGATGACTCGTATTTGAAATAAAATAATCCAATCAGAATTGGACATGTTTTGGACAATATTTTAATCAATATAATCTTATTTATTTTATACATTTATTAATTAGGTAAATACTGCATCATTATTATGTCATTAATAATTTACTTTATTTGATGTATAAAAATTATAAAACAGATACTATCATGTAGGAAATATTTTTATCTTTCCAATTAATATTTATAGACAAAAATATTATTTATATAAACCCTTATAAAAATTAATTTACTAAAATATGTTCGCTTTTGTCATTTTTCCCTTTAAGTTAATTAATCAAAATTGACATTATCACTCCCAAGTGGCTCAATGGGGTCCCAAAATCAACCCAAAGATTCCCATGGTCGTATATGACTCATCCAATAAGGTTTTTTACAAGTGTTAAGATAATTTGGAATTATTATAATATTCTTTTAACCTTGAATTACCCTATTTACCTTTAACCGCGGTAAATAAAAGTCAAAAGTTACTATTCACCAAAAACAATTTTCTTATTATTGAACCAAATTTTACTTCTTGATAACAACCATGTATGTAATATTTTCGAAATTCAATTCACAGAAGTTGTAAAATTTCATTTAAATGAAAAAGTCGGTTTTTTAACTACCACTAAGTGGTTTCACTATTCATCAAAAATTGTATATTTTCAGAAAAATACCAAAAATTCAGCCTAAACTATATTTGATATTATGAATTCAAAAATGATGTATATTTCAGAAAATTAAAAGTATATAAGTGGCATAGATTAATTTTGAAATTAATTCCCTTTATTAAAAAATAGCGTGTTTTTAAGAAACAATTACTTTCAAAAGATTGATAATTGTTTATGTCCAATTTCGAAGTGAAATTAATTCCAATGACCAAAATTGGATTAAATGGAAAATAACATATTTTAATTTCACTTTAAAACCAATTAAAAATATAATATTTCCATATATATAAATTAGATTAAAAGGAACTTTTCAAATAAAATACAATATTTTCACTATTCATTAAAAATTGAACTTTATCGAAAAAATTCCAAAAAATTACTCAAACAAAAATTTGATGTCCCCATTATAAATATGGATTTTATTTGGTCAATTAGAATTTATTAAAGTGACCAATACTATATTTAATGAAGGTTCTCCATTAAAATGTGGAAATCGTCCTTTTAATGCAAATTATTTTTAAAATTAGATTCACTCACATTTTAAGCCTCTATATTTTTCTAGATAAATGTATATACATTTAACAAACATGTATAATCATATTATTGTTATTTTTGTTCATTACCTACAATACAATTGTAACAACCCAATATTTTTGAGTAGTATATTAACATACTCTTAATGATTTAATAAGATGATAATGGTTAATGCAGAAAGAGGAGTCGATGGCTTCATCCAGTAGACTCGGCCCTTATGAAGCCCACTTATCAGAGCTTGGGAAGGAGGTAGCATCTGTGGGCTTCGCTTTGGACCAATCCCAAGTAGAACTCCAGTGTGTCAAGCTTGAACGGAAATGCCTACGGGAGAAGTTCAAGTTAGTAGAGATTACTACTAGGGCAATGTTATCTGAGCCTCCCTCAGATTCTCTCACCGTAGCACACCTTACACTTAGGTCTCATGCCGATGTTATAAGGGGCTATGTGACAAGACCCTAGCTTCCTTGTGTAATCCTTTCAGGTTAATAAATTGAGATCTCTTCCTTTAGTGATGTTTGTGGATTCTCTTTTGTCCGGATTATATTTGGATATATTTTATTGATGAATTTTTGAAAAAGGGATATTTTAAAACATTTATGTAAACCCTAAATAATTAATGATGTGTAATGATTTACAAAAAATGGTCTTCTACAAAAGCTTTCAGTAAGTAATTTGGAGTCTAATAAGATCAACTTAATTTTTGATGAATAGTAAATTATGAATAGTTATTTTACGCTTAGGATTTGTAATGTGACCAAATGGATTAGTAATTTCACTCAAAGAAAGTTTTAATATAATTTAGACACCTAGATTAAGTAATGTGATTCAATAAAATGTGTAAATAATGGTTTCATAAATTATTAGTCAAGTATTAGTTTTTTTTCGGATGAATAGTGTTTTTTAATTAAAAATTTTATTAAAAATAATTAGAAAATTATTTTTATAAAGAGGACTTTATTTCTAAACTCAGAGCATCGATATTATGTTAAGGTAATTTTTGGGGATTTTTCTGAAAAAATGAATTTTTGGTGAATAGTGTTTTAAATTAAAAATATAATTAAAAATATTTAGAAAATTATTTTTATAAAATGGATTTCATTTTTGAAATAAAAGCATTGATATTTGGTTACGGTGAAATTTTGGGATTATTCTGAGAAAGTTGAATTTTCGATGAATAGTGAAAGTATAGTTTTTTAGTTACGGGTGTTTAATGACATCATTAAATGATGTATTAAGTATTTAATAAATATGGTCAACTTATGAATAGTAAGATAAGGTATGAGGTGTCCCAAGTGGCCAATACCATGGGCAAGCCCATGGTTTTTCCAAAACCACTAATGAGGTGTCCCTTGGCCATTAATGTCGTATCCCCTCACTTTCCCTATAAATACCCACCCTTTCCTCCGTTAGTTTTTACTCCCAACTCTCCCCCAACGAAGTTCTGGTCTCCTTACCTCCCAAGGAGTCATCCCAAGGTGCCCCCAAGCCCTCAAGGTCCAAAACATTGAGTTTCAAGAGTCACGTTTTAAGGTAAGGGATCCGACCTCTCTCTTTCTTTTCATGTAATCTCTTTTATGTCATTCCTTTTATGCTCCATGTTATTATGTGAGAGGATGATATTTTATATTCCTCTCACTACCCATTCATGTTTATATGATGAGAAATCCCCTCTTACTCTCATCATTTCGTTTTATGAATGTTTAAGTGACGCCGTTAAGCTGCCGAATTTTTAAGTGATTCTTTCACCTTCTCATTTTTCAAGTTCGATTTTCATGTCAAATATTTCAAGTTCCTTTCTATTATGTTGGGGTATTATATCTATATCTATCATACTGATCTCTTATGATCATATGATGAGAGACCCTATTTGATCTGTTCAATTCATTTTTGTTGAAGTTTAAGTGAAGCCGTTAGGCTTCCGAATTTTCATAAGAGAAGTCAAATTTTTTCCTTCCTTCCATGTTTTTCATTTCAAATGGTATGTCCTTGAAATTGCATCACCATGTCCATATATCCTTCTTATTCTGTCCCTCTATTGTTTTATTGGTCAATTTTGATTGTTCGACCCATGTTCCCCCTCTTTTAAAAGTTTTCTAAAACCTTGTAACATAGTCGTTATGCTGCAGAATTTTCGTCTCAAAATGCCTCTCTTTTCTCAAAATTACTTTATGTTATAAAGTGAATAATCAAAGCTCTTATTTATATAGGGGTATTCACATATATATTAAATTGTTCTATTTTAAATTCTGGGATTTACATACATGATACCTGCTTTCCCATTTTGTGGGTTTAAAGTAACGTAAAGATCATGTCTTTAAAGCATTTTTAAAATGTTATGATTATGAAATGAAACCCATTTATTTTATGCTATAAGGGTTATTTATGAAATGTTTGATGATGATATATGTGGATCACATGATTATAAAGGCAAATTTAACTGTGCTCTCTGATAGCGCTCCAATGCATTGGGTAAAGACTTAATCTCTAGAGATGACCATTTTAACGAGGCCTTGGTGAATAACCTTGGTAATTTTAACGACACCTTGGGGATGGACCTTGGTGAAACGAAATGATTGTCAATATTAAATGTTTCATCCACATCTTCATGTTATGAAAAATGCTATTTTTATTATGATGTATCTCATGATTTATTTTTCATGCCTTAAAGTTCTTTTCATGTCCTTATTGAAGTATCTCAAGTTCACATGTAAAATGTTTCTCTTGTTTCCCTTACTGGGCCTTCTGCTCACCCTTTCTTTTGATGTATGTCTCCAGGTTATGAGATGTAGTAATGAACCTAGTATGAACTAAAGGAGAAGCCTTTCAAGTGTTTAAGAAGAATTCTTTATGTTGTTTTTATGTATTATGTTCCTTGTTTCCAAGACATTAAACCTTAAAGATCCTCAGTTTTGTATATTGTAATGAAAGTTTATATTATAAAAAGATAGGATGCTATAACAATTGATAGGGGTTAACTACCATTTTAAATAATAATATTATATTATTAGTGTGTAACATAAGATTCCTAAGAAATCTGTTGTAGCGTATCGGGTACGCTATCGAACATAGCAGCCCCTTTAATGTAAAATTAATATTTAATTCACAAATATTAATAAATATGAAATATGTCATATTATTTATTTACTTGGGATGTTACATACAAGGTGAGGTGCTTCCCCTTGTCCACACCTATGAACATAAAATATTACCGAGCACTAATAAACCTGAATAGGGTGTGATATTAACATCAATAATCCACCACTAGTGGAATCGATTAAATCTAACATACGAGTATAAATTGTATAGTGTTTAGGTATTTATAAAAGTAAATATGTGATAATGTAACAACCTATACCTATATTAGGCATAGTGGATGTCTCTAGACATGAAACCATTTAATTAATTAATTTGAGATTTAGATTATATAGATAGAACCCAGGAATGTTTCAATAGTTGTGAAACATTACACAATAATAATAAGTGATGATCCAAGGTTTAAAAAAGGATGCCTTCACCTCTTGGGTCAGGACAACTCATAGTAGTAACTCATGCAGTCGGACTACAACAGTTTCAGTGTAATACAAGGGGTACAAAAAAATCATTCCATTTTGAAATATTCTAAATCATCCCATGGAGATTGTACAATGTAATATCATTCTATGAATAAATGTTCTCAATGGGGTGAATCCATGGAAATTTTTGTACAAATACATAAAACTAGATCCATGTAGTGTATCCAAGGTATTATAATATCCTGAAAAGATTTAAAGTTAATAGTTGATACAAAAATAATGAATTCACGAAATAATACATATAGTAGATTTCATGGTGGGTATATCCCAAAAAATAGACACAATGAATCAGAAAAGTGTCCTCAATGTTCTTAAGCCATTCCATCTAGAATCTACAGGTGGCTCAAGAATGACTATTCCTATAAATATAAGTGTTCCAAAGTATTATGAACCTTATTAAAAGTTTATTTATATAAAATTTAATCATTGAAAATATATAAATAAAGCCTAAAAATTATTCAATAGGTTCATTCACATACCTTTAATTTTACATGACAAGGTGAATTAGGGACATGCAACGAATTATCACATAAATTGAATAATCATTTATTTGATTCATTCCATTATCTTTAATTGAGTATGAAAGGGTTATTTAACGATATTTAACCAATATCATCTCTATTACTTTATCTAAGGACATGTGATAAAAAAATATAATTTATATTTATCAATTTAGGATCATTTACTAAATGGAATCACTTTTATTACTAAAGCTCATGTTGAACAAACTTGACTGGTTTCCCATTTAATAATAATATAGATAAGAATGAAATAAGATAAGAACTCAACCAAAATGGGAGGTCCACATTGAGGTCTCGACCTCCAACTATGTCAAATAGGATGCACTAGGTCCATAGCATACAATTTAGAAGATAAAATTTAATGTAGATATATATAAGGATAAAGGCCCAGTGAAACTACTGTGTGTAAAACCCAAACAATTTATACATGGAGAGATATTATAATATGAATCATATACCACATACCTTATGCTTTTAGTTGATTCCTCATCAATTATTGACCCATAGTTTTTCTTCCATCAGAATAAAATAAAAAAAATTACAAACTCTCGGAAAATAGGGAATATGATCTTACACTAAAATTGGAAATTCAATATAAATAATAATGAAAAAATGAGCCTATGGGATGGTTTACATAGTATTATAAAACCGATGAGATGAATTGATCTTGATTTTTTGGTCAGATAGAAAATATATTGAGATACCTAGACGATTTCCATGGAAGGATCACTCAATGGTTGAAATGAGGGGGTTCTATCTATTTTAAGAAAAATTATGAAATCAGGGTTATTGGTATAATAATTGAAACGAAAATGGTAATTTTACATAACTTACAGGGGTATCATGGTTTGGATTCATGGTTTCCCAAACCATGAGCGTATTGTTCATGGATTATTGTCTAAGTAGGGGGATCACATGTATCATTTTTACGATTTTAGAAACCATGAGATAACTATGTCGTATGCTTATATTAAAAAATGTAGATCTTTTTTCACTGTTAAAAAACCTAGTTTACATGGTTAAGTAAAATCGTACACTCCTATCTTTTGCACAGAACACCCCACACATTATGTAGATACCGTGAGGACTTGGATCAGTGATATATAATAACCATGCAGCTCACCTATATCTTCCAATGTCTAGGGTTTTGGGATCGAAACAATCCTATGATGTTCTTTTCTCCACTACGATCTCATTAGTAATTCAGATGATGTTAAAACAAATAAGTTAAAACAAAAATAAAAGGGCATGTACTACAAAGAAAAACTATGTTCTTAAAATAATGCCTTTTCTAGATCTTGTATAGTATCTTTTGAAATATCATTTGATTCATTTATTAAGAAAATTATTTCAATGTATTTTAAAATATTATTATATTTTGAGAAATGTTTTCAAAAATTATGTTTCCAAAAAAGTTATGTATTTTTAAAGGATTATGAAATGTATTTTCTAGTATTATAGATTTTGAAAACCCTAGTATTATATTTTGAAAAGTATTTCTTATATATTTATATTTTTTATCAAAGAAATTTTTTTCAAAGGTGTTTTTTAACATTAATTATAAATTCGTTTTCAATAGTTTTAAAAACACCTTACTGGGAAATTTTATACTCACTCTATGTTTTAAATTTTATTTCACATTCTCATTAGAAGTTCAAAACGATTTTAACTTTGTTAAGGAGTTAACGCGAGGGAATTCAAAAAATCTATTTATTTATTAATTGTTTTAACTCATATATATTGTAAATTTTTATCCTTTTCCTCCAAAATCATTCCAAAAAAGGCTCATCATCTATTTAAATGATTTTATATTCAAAATTTTTATTTAAAAAATATACAATTTGTTTAATAAAGAATTTGTAAGTGTGTGTCCTAATTGGTTACCCATTATATTAGAGGAATAATTGAATCATCATTAGAGATTATACATTTTCTATTATGGGGAATATAAGAGATAGAAATTTTATTTCATTGTCCAAGGTCATTTACTATTAGGGGGCTACAAAGAATAGAAATTTTTTGTTATTCCATTTTTCCAAATTCTAAAAATGGATATTCATAAATTTCCTTAGATATAATGATTGAATTTGGAAGGAGGAATTCATTTTAAGGGGGTTAAAATTTAACATCCCAAAACAATTTAATCATAACATTATTTCTTTATAATTATTTTACCTAAATAATTATTTTATTTTATTTTTTACAAATAAATTACCTTATAATTAGTTAAAAATAAAGTAGATAATAATATTAACAATATAGAGTATGTAAAATAAATTTTAATTTTAATTATAATACTTAAGTTGTTTTTTATTTTATTTATATAAAATATGATAACAGTATATAAGTTATATATTTTAATAATTTTCATAAAAATGATAAATTCATTATTTTTATTAATTTATGTGCTTCTAAATTGATAAGAATATTTTAATAAACATATATTAGAAATATGTTAATATATATATGGTAAACCAAAAAATAATAATGTATGTGTTTATATATATTTATATATGTATGTGTATATATATACGTCTATGCAATTGATAATAAAATTTAAGGTACTATTTATATATATAAAAAGTTATATAACGTATTTAATATATATATATATA
This sequence comes from Viscum album, assembly GCA_963277665.1. Classification (NCBI taxonomy): domain Eukaryota; kingdom Viridiplantae; phylum Streptophyta; class Magnoliopsida; order Santalales; family Viscaceae; genus Viscum; species Viscum album. The sequence continues at coordinate 1,886,185,947 of OY728136.1, forward strand.
TACATGGTCAGAATATATGTATATATATATATATGGTATATATTTATACTCACATATTTAAGAGGATAATTGTATAAAAAATAGCATATATATATATAAATGGATCATAAGAATAATTTCTAAGAGGTTGATTGTAAAAAAATGAATACAAATATATATATATATATATATATATATATTACACTTAAAGAAGTGAATAATTAAAAAAGTGAAATAAACAATAAGAGAGGAGTGAGGTGCGTTATGTGAAAGAGACCCAAATATATATTTGTATATAGGAATTTGAACACATATACATGTTATATATATAATAATATATGTTATTTAAATGTAATATATATCTCTATGTGTGTTATATTATATATATATATATATATCTATGTATGTGTTATATATATGTATATATGATATAATATATAAAAATATGTGTATATGATTATATATACTAGTACATATATATTGAAATTAAGTAAAGTGATAACAAATAATGTGTGTGTGTGTGTCTTTGTATGTGTCTCTGTCAGTGTGTGCGTGATGTGGGTGGCATGTAAGGGAGTGAGAAGAAAAATGAATGTGATGTGTTTGGTTTGTAAATGATTGAAGAAAAAAGAAAAAATAAATGTAGACATATTTATATGCTAATTGTGAGTGGGACAATATGGAAGGAAGAAACCAAAAAATAAAAACCAAATAAAAAAATTACATATATATATTTATAAAATTTATATATATATATATATTAAATAATATATATTATACATATATATATGTTATAAATGTTATATTTAAATACATTTTTCATAAATATATGTTATAAATATATATGATATATATATATATTCTCCCTAAAATATATATTTATATAATTATAGAAAAATGAAATTTCTTAAAAGTTAAGAAATAAAAAAGATAGAAAATAAAAAATAAAATAAGATAATAATAATAATAATAATATATCATTTTTTCTTTATGGGATAGAAAAATATATTGTCAAATTCACTACTATTCAGATGATTTTCCAAATAATACTTTAAAATATATAAATAAACAATATATTTTTTAATTATTTCAGGTATATAATTACGATCCTTTCATTTGGTTATGCACCCAATGACACACTGTGAAAGTCCTTTACAAAAATACACAAATTTTTCTAATTTTGGATATAGTGTGAGGGTGAGTTTAATATTCAGGGAAAAACGTTAGACATGGTTTAAGGAACAAAAATTATATATATGTCTGAATACCAATTTAAGGTAAGAGAATGTATTATTTTCCAAATTATAATATTATATTTTTTAGCAATTTATAAATGAATATATTTTAGAAAATTATAGTTTAATTTATGGTTATTTGTTAAAAGTATTCTTTTTTAAATGCTTAGATTATTTTTCAAAAAATTCCTTTTTATCGGTGGGGGTTTTTTGAATAATTCTATTATTAAAATAAATTATTTTATCGAAATGAATTTTAATATTTTCAAAATCTTACTTATAAATCATTTGTATTAATTTTTAAGAAGTTTCTTTCAAAAAAATTAAATGTGTTTTGAAATATTAAGAAATAATTGTATATGAAAATTTTCATTTATAAACTATGGATGTTGTATGTATGTATAAGTATAGCCATTCACTATATATGTAACCAACAATCCATTAATATTTCATAAACATTCATTATCATGTAATGGTTTCCTATTAATGTTTATTTATACACTAATATTTAAATATATATATATAATTATGAATTGTAAATTTCTAAAAAATATTTTATCTCAAATAAAAAATAGAAAGAATAGAATATTTTATGATTTTTCAGCACTTGGATTTGTAAATGTGATAGGGATCTGGGTAATGATCCAAACCTGTGAAGATGGGTGGAACCTTAATAGCCTTCAATACTTGAATTGTCGAGAAAAATTTTTTTTCTGATCTTGTGGAGTATTTTATAAAACAAGACTAGATTTTTAAGAAAAATATTTCTATGTATTTTAAATGTTTACTATATTTTAAAATTTTCCTAAAAAAATTATAATTTCAAAATATTACGGTTTTTATGAGGTATATAAAAATTATTTTCAATGAATATATTTTTGGAAAACCCTGGTATTGTATTTTAAAAAATTAGTTATAATATATTTATATTAGGTATTAAAGAAAATTTTCCAATATTTTAAAAATTATTTATAAAAGGATCATCACTGGTTTTTAAAAACCCTTATTGGTACATTTTATTCTCACCATATATTTTAATATGTTTTTCACTAGCTAATTATAAGATATGGAGGAGTTTAGGTTTATTAAGGAGATAGTGTGAGTGAAGTCAAAATAGTTTTTTATTTATTAATTGTTTAAACTCAAGTATATTAGTATAGTTTGAATTTTTTCTCAGAAACCTATACCAAAATATATCCATATTTTTATTAAAATGCCTTTATATTTGTAGTAATTTATTATAAAAAATATACATTACTTTTGTAATCATTTCCAAATGTGTGGGTCTTGATTCATTATAGAGAGGATAATGTTTTTTTATGATTTATCTATTGGGTGGAATGGTTATTGTTGATTTTTGTTCTCGACGTTGATCGATAATGTTTTACATATTATATAATTGGTTTATATATGGATTCATTTATTGAGTGTTAGGGTATCCAAACCCAGGGTTATTAATAAAAATTAAGATAGTTATAATGTCAAATAACAAACAAATAAATTGTATTATAGATATTTTATTCTATAAGTATATAAAATTACATACAATGTGTAATACATTATATTATTTTGAATATTATAAAATTATATAATATAAAAATTAAAATACTAAATAATAATATTAAATATTTTGGATTTAAGTGTTATATATAGAAAGTGAGAGGTAATATGATCATTAAAAATATTGTCATTGGTGTAATATATTGACTATTAAAATAATAAAATTCCCATTTGAATAATTATTTAAATAATTATATGATTTATAAATTTCAATATGTAATAAAAAATACTATAAATTAATATTAAAATTTTAAATTTAATTCTTTATTTAGTATAAAGAAATTATGTAATTATTTTATTGATGAGTTTTAAATTTTTTTATTATAACCATGGTATTTTTATTTCAAATTTAATATTTAAATAAAATTAATTATATTTTCTTTGAATGAAAGGGATTAAAAATTTTATATCATTATGTCGAATTTATCCAAAAGTTATTTTTTAACATTTATGAAAAATGTAAGTTTTTTGGTGAATCTGAAAAATGAATTTTTTATCGTCTGTGGTATTTTATATGAAAAAATATTAATGTAATGATGGCCTAATTAATTTTATAGTATTTTTTGGACCAAATTTAATTTTAATAAGATAAATTATATATTTATAAATATTTTATTAAATTTCTATTCCAAAAAATAATTTTCAAATTCTAAAAGGATAATTTATTTCATTTAAAAAATATTTTATCATTTTCTTTCTCTTGTTGTAACATTCAATTCTAGGTTGGTAGGATTTAAAATCTCAATAAATATATATTTTCAGTTAAATACCATTCATAGTCTCAAGAAATACCTCTACTAAATGATTTTTCTAATACATTGTTTATATTAATTAATAGACCCCAAAATATCCTTCCCTTACATGTATAAATTCACTTATACACACCATGATAGATAACAGAAAAAAACATCACATTTAACAATATCCACCCATAATACTAATTTTTATCCTCTTTTGAGTGTTCGATACATTTCGGTCTCAAACCACCCTAATATCTTAATTCATTAGGTTCATAGAAAAAGGGTTATATGCATTTAAAATGATGAGTGAGTGAGATAACAAAAAATGGAACCTATGGTATGGGTATTCCCCACCAATTAGGTATTTCTTCAGTTTGAATTATTTTTTTGTATACTTTCTACATTAATTAATTATATTATACCTTATTTATATAAAAATTTATATTTATACTCATTTTGGGATTTAATTATTTCCAATATCTCTATATAAATTCATTATGAAATGTTATGAAAATAACCATTATCTCTCTCTATTTGAATTGTGATCTATTTATATATATTCATTCAGAGTTAATATATGAAACTTATATTCATTCTCTTTTAGGGTTTTTATGAAACTTGTATAGGTATTTAAATTCTTTTGTCCTATTTCTTTTTGGGACATTATCTCCTTTTATATTTTGTAAATTTTATAAGATAAATGATTCAAAATTCCTTGCTCGAATCCTACCAATTTCTAATAAGGTATTTGTGTACCTCATTTATTATGTTTTTTTATATAATAATCAATTATTTAATATTTATCTTAAATTTTTGTTCTGTATTTTATGTATACACCAACGATTAATTTCCTTCAGTATGAGTAATTACGACAATGTTGATGTTATATTGCAATTCATTTATTATGAGACATATATCTATTATTTCAAGGGTTATCCATGTTTTATACTTAGATTTTTCTTTGACTATTTTATCCAATATTTTATATGTTTCATGCAGTATTTTTAATATATTATTAAGTAATAGGTGTACCAAAATCATAATATCATTTTTAATGGTCATGATGCAAAAACATCAATGTCCCATATGTTATGAATAATTATTATGTGGATGGATTTGTTAACTATGATATGATTTATTGGAATTGATCCTTAACATATAATTATTATGTTTCTGTATTATTAGTGTGACACATTCAATGTATTAATCAAATGATTCTCATAATATTTTGATCATAATTATATAATTATGCTTTGATAATAACTGTTATGATAACCCATGTATTCATGTTGATCCATTTCAACATTTCATTCCTATTGTTACACTCTTTTATACGTTTTTTATCACTATTTCTTTAATGTAAATCCCTTTTTGATCACATTTATTAAAAATATATTTAAAATATATTGTTACGCAATTCTACAGATTCTAATAATGTTTAAAATGTTTTGAGAATTATTGTTCTATAAAGCTATATTTACGTGACAGTAAACCTATCATTTTTTAGAATTGAAAAACTATATATATTTTCCTTTAAAGGATTTGGATAATTATGTATATGAAGTCTGTGTCTCTATAGTAATAATTATGAAATGACTTATTTTATTTATTAATTACTATATAAGGTAAAAGAAATATTGGTTAAACTATAGAATTAAATAATTTAAAACACTAGAATTGATTTATTTATATCAATATGTTTTTTTATCAATTACTTATTACAATAATTACTGTTTTCTCAAAAACTATTTACATTTCAAAACCAACTATATAAAAAACATATTATTCTGTGTTATGGAAAATCCAAGAGAATCTCTTCTAGTAATCCGTGTTATGGGAAATGGAATGATTATTAGAATGAAATTCCTAATACAATGGGAGATGGAATTCAAAACCTAATGGTGGTACTTAAAAATTTAAATTTTTTTATAAAATTAAAACCAAATATATTTATAATCAACCTTCTCCTAAGAAGATTTAATAGGATGTGGTCTCTATAAGGGACAATATCCTCCTTCATTAATTGAATCTTATAATTGAGACACCTCTGAATTGAACACCTATGTATGATGATAAAAAAGAAATATTAAAAAATGGATTTCATACCAACATAAATAAATCATTCTAAATAGATTTATATTCTTATTAGTTATACATTACATCTCACAAATACTCTCAAAATCCCAGATTAAAAATTATTCAGTGTTATTGATTATTAACTTCATAAAACTCATATTCATTATCTTTATGATCATTTATCTATAATATCACCATACTAGATCCCTTTCTAGACATATCCTATATTAAAATCATATTTATAACCTGGGGAATGGAAAACATAACAAATGGGTTCACTCAAATACTCGTTAATAAAGAAACATATCAATTTTTCATCAATGGTAAGATCGTAGTGATATGGGAAACATAAGCATTATAGAAATATATTATCATAATGATCATGGAGTTGTAAGGATTGTTCACAATTCAGTCTAGTAGGAAGTGTTATTTCACAATATATAAAATATACCATATTATAATATTATAAAATCAAAATACAATAATCATCGGACATAGAAAATAACATAGGTATATCATCAATAAATATAGCTTAATAGTATGCACTGTAAAATATATCATTATAAGAAAACCCAAATATTCCATTTAATTATGTTATGATTAATTTTTTTTCCATTAATTACGATTTGAATAATAAAAAAATTCCACTACATATCTTGTGAATAGTGAAAAAATTCCCAACATATCTTAACAAAAAACAGAAATATTTTTGACTTATCCTATAGACAATAAAGAATCACTAAGAGTTATCTTTTGGAATAAACAAAAAATCCATGACTTCTATTATGAATAAATAAAAACCCTCATGCCTCAAATTTTTATCTCATGAGGCATAAAATAATATCCAATGAATTAAACGGGATATAATAAACCGACCCAATGCATAATAATAAAATATTAATATGCAAGGCATAATAATATAGTATCTTTTATTATTCCTTCATGGATTAATTAACTCTTGATATATGACTTGTATCATAAAATAATCCTTAATTTTGGGTCTTAATAATCAATCATCAGATGACTTATCAACCTTTATGTTGTTATGCCATTTTATTTTCAATTAAAATTATTGGGGTATGATTTCACGCCTCCCACATACTTTTCTCATTATTTATAAATGATTAGATACCCCTTTCCCTCTCATTAATACCTCCCATGTACACCTATTACCATGCCAAAACTCCGAAATGGATTTCTCTCTCTATTTACATTCAAGAAATTCTTTGATATTTTGAATCTAAATTCCTTTACATGTGTTTTAACATGTATCTATATGACTCCATTACTTTACATTTCATTATGAGACACCCATTTCTCTCTCATCGACCATTTTTATGAATTTTTATGTCACGTCATTATGCTTTCGAAATTGCACTGTGATTTTCCAAGCCAAAGTCATTGTGTAGTGAATATATTATCCATTTCTATATCAAGGGTATTCACCTTTATTCACATTTACTAATTGATTATAGAGTTGAATGTATTAATTCCATATTCCAATATCAGGGAATAAATGATAATGTTTAATGAATCCATGTTATATGATCCATGTGGCACACTTATGCATGAAATGAAATGATTAAGAAGGGTGCGCCCTGACAGCACTCCAATGCATTGGGTAAATATTGGTATCATGATACGTCAATTGTAATTAGGTTTTACTAATGATAATTAAAGTTCAATGAGGGTTTACTCATGCTCCCTATGAAATGATCCTTGGCTCATGCTAATATCATGTTAAGTGTTGTTGCCACATTTACATGTTATGAAAACCATGTTGTATCATGCATTTATGTTCATGTATATCTTATGCTCCATTTATATGCCTATTTCCTAAAATGTACTATATTATTCATGTTATGACTTGTTTACTCCCTTACTGGTATTTATATCTCACCCTTTTCTTATGCATGTCCTCAGGTTATCCCATGAAATACTATGTACGAAGTAATGTGTGTGGTAATGTAAAAGAAGTTTTCAATACAAATGTTTTGTTTTATGTTTGAAATTGTTATGTGATGTTAGTAATCCCCAATGACACTAGACCTCACAAAATTTTATGTTGTATCAAGTGAATAGTTTTTCTAATAAATTATGTTTAAGTGTGTAATAAAGAGAAGGGTTGTTATAGTTTGTATCAGATGATAGATTTAGTTTTTTTTTTTTGATTAGGATTAGAAAACCCTAGTGAAAGCATTAGGGATAAGACAAAGCATAATAAAAACATCCCTAAATTTTGGTGAGTATTGATTAAGTGGTTTTCAAGAAAATACATCCCTGTCTGGATACGAGAGAAGGTAGAGGTAGATTTGGAACACATATATCTAGGGGTAAAACCTGAAAACACCGCTTTGAGCTAGACTCGAACGGGAACTAGTGCATGACAACAGGCCTTCTTACACTCTTGGTTAAGAAACTCCTGGGGGATATGCTTTGGTAAATTCACAAGCTTATAATGAACCATTGTTAATGGAATAAAAAAATTCCCCTAAGAATATATGTTGGGAAGTAAAGCATGGATAACATAGATTTAAGTCTATAAATTCATAAGTTAAGGAAATAAAAGTTATTTTTAAGTCATACATTTTTGTATTTGGATTACCCTTTATGTGTTACCCCTAAAATTCCTTTTATTACATCCAATGGCCAGTAATAGGAGGACTCGAGCTAATAACTGATGTGAAGATCAATGTGACGACTGTTCTAAGGAGATGCCCAATCCAATGAGAGCGGGGATCATGAACTTTGTCACCATACTAACTCAGTTAACTCAAATTTTGAATAGAAACAAGGGTCAGGAGGAACATTCAAACCCCACTAATAAATAACAAGCTGTGATTGAGAGCTTCATAAGACAAAGGCCTCCTAATTTTAATAGATCGTATGATCTCTCAATCGTTGAACAAAGGATCAACTCCATTGAGAATATCTTCTCCATCCTTCAATGTTCTGAACAAGAAAAGGTACTTCTAGCTGCTTATCGTATGGAGGGTGAGTCTGATCAATTGAGGACATTGATCAAAAATACAAAGCCTGAGGAGGAGATCAAGGTGTTGGAATGGAATGATTTCTAGAAAAAAAAAATTCGACAAATATTTTCCTCACACCATCCGAATTAAGATGGAAAGTGATTTCCTTTCCCTAAATAAAAAAGGAGATGAATCCATCAGAGCGTAGGAGGAAAACTACACAAGGATTGCACGATATTCCTCTAGCATTTTCCTTACCCCAAATGAAAGTTTTACCGCTTCTTTGGTGGGATAAAAACTATCCTACGGAAATACTTAGCGATCCGTGACTTCGAGAGATATGAGTAAATTTCCCAATGTACCCTTAAGGTCGAAATGGAGATCGGTGAATCATAGGGGTATCGTGGGGATAATAAGTGTAAGGTGGATTTTAATTCGGGCAGTTCGATGGATAAATCCAATAGTGCTAAGAAAATATAGCACCCCACTTTCCAAAGGTGCAGATTTAATAACCCAAGAAATTTCTTGTAGGGGACAAAGAAATGCTTTAGGTGTGGAAGAGAAGGGCACCTAGCCATTAACTACTGATAAGAAAAACCTGTTGATGCGACAGAGGAAAGGAATGCTTTATTCTACGCTCAAAGCATTGTTCTTTTCTTAAACTGCAAATAACTAGGGAACTTTTCAAACTAGTGCCCTAATCTAAGGGTTTTTATAGGCAACTTACAACCTCCAAAGCAGCAAGGGGGAGCTTTTTCCATCACTACCACCAAATTGTACCCTAAAAACAAAGTGGTGATATGTACGCTAGTTATTCATTCATGAATAGTGAATGTAATTTTTTATTCTGGTTCAATGCATTCTTTTATATCCTGAATGTTTAGTAGAACAATCACAACACCACCACAAATCATAGAAGTAAAGATGTTGGTGAGAACGGAAAATAGGGAAATCATTGCATCCCATTAATATAACTCATCTCCTATCATAATTTGTGGATTGAACTTCCCAAAGAACCACTTCATACTCCCCTTGGTGGAATTTGATGGAATTCTTGGATTGGATTGGATTTCTCTATATAGAAGAAAGATAAATTGCTATGAGAGGGAAATCAATCTTTATATAGTGAATAGACCCCCAATTCTGTACAAGAGCAAGGGGGAGGATGAATCTTCTTTAGCACCATCATCTCAAGTGTTGATATTACTATCCTATGAGAACATGTGTCTGGATCAGATGATTGAGTCTAAGGAAGAAACTATCCTCGAATACATGTCAATTATGAGGGAATTCACTGAAGTGTTTCCATAGGAGTTGCTTTGTCTTCCTCCTAGAAGAGATGTTTAAGTATCAATTAATCTTATACCTGGGGAATTTATAATATCCAAGACTCTGTATAAAATGGATGTTGTGGAGATTGGAGAGCTGAAGAAACAACTATAGGAGAATCTGAATAGAGGGTTTATAAGCCCAAGTGTTTCACCATGGGATGCACCAGTCCTATTCATCAAGAAGTAGGATGGGTCAATGTGCCTCTGCATTGATTATTGTGAGATCAACAAAATCACGATAAAGAACAAGTATCATCGGCCCTAAATTGATGACTTTTTTTATCATCTATATGGAGCACAATACTTCTCCAAGGTGGATTTTTGGTCGAGATATTACCAAGTAAGGGTGAAGAATGAAGATATCCCCAAGAATACTTTTTGTACAAGATAATGGCACTATGAATTCCTCGTAATACCTTTTGGACTAACTAATTCTCCATAAATCTTCATGAACTTGATGAATTGAGTCTTTAGAGATTACCTCGACAAATTTGTAGTAGTATTTATTGACGATATTCTAATATACTCCAAAATCAATGAGGAGCATGAGTAGAATCTATGCACTATACTAGAGACCTTGTGAAAGGAGAATCTCTAGGAAAAGTATATCTAGTGTGATTTCTTGTTGAAGGAGGTCTCATTCTTGGGTCATATCATCACAAGCAATGGTATATATGTGGATCCCTCCAAGATATATGAAATTTAGGGATGGAAGAGGTCACCATTGGAAATGGATATTCATAGCTTCTTGGGGATAGATGGATATTATTTCCAATTTGTGATAAATTTCTCATGATTGTCGAACCCTCTTAGCAAGATAACTAAAAAGGGAGTCAAGTTTTCTTGGAGTGATGAATCTGAAGAGAGATTTAAGGAGTTGAAAATGAGTCTTATCACTACGCTCGTGATCACACTACCCACAAGTGGAGAACTTTTTGTGGTATTTATTGATGCTTTGAAGAAGGTAATGGGATGTTTATTGATGAAAAATGACAAAGTAATTTACAATTATTCAAGGGAATTGAAATTGCATGAGCAAAACTATCCAACACATGATTTGGAATTGGCTGCAGTCATCTCTGCTTTGAAAATTTGGAGACATTACCTCATTCGGGAGAAGTGTGAAATATATACGGACCACAAAAGTCTCAAGTATATATTCACATATAAATAGTTGAACATGGACCAACAATGATGGTTAGAGATGATCAAAGACTATGACTGCTCAATCCATTACCACCCTGGGAAAGAAAACAAGGTGACAGATCCTCTAAGTAGAAAGGACGATGTGATTCCATCATTGGTGATAATTGAAAAGGATCCAATCTTCTTATATTTGATGAAGTTGGACATGGGAATTATATAGAAGGTAACATCATCAATCCTTTCACAAATTATTTCTCAATAGTCTCTTTAGGAAAGGTTAAAGGATGCTCAAAAGGATGGTGTGGGAATTAAAATAAAGTGGAAACTATCAAAAATGGGAATCCATAGAGTTAAATGTTAATGAATAAGGAATTGTGAGATTTGGGACAAGAATATGTGTTCTATCAAGTCCAGAGTTAAAGAAAGAACTTTTTGATGATGCACATTGTTCAAATTTCTCCATTAACCCAGGAAACACAAAAAGGTATCGAGATCTCTAAGGGAAATATTGGTGGGATAAAATGAAGAAGGAGATCACTGAGTATACATCAAAGTGTCGGGTATATCAGGAAGTAAAGGCTAAGAGATAGAACTCTAAGGGGGTGATGCAACCATTACTCATACCAGCATGGAAATGGGAAAACATCACCATGGACTTTGTCACCAGATTTCCAAAGACATCCAAAGGAAACAATGCTATCTAGGTTGTTGTGGATTGTCTTACAAATACTGCACACTTCATTGAAATTTGAGAGGATTTCTCATTGGATCAACCGTTACAAATATACATCAGAGATATAGTAAGGCTACATGGACTACCACTATCGATTGTATCCGATTGAGATCCAAGATTCACCTCTATGTTTTGGAAGAGTCTTCAACAGGCTCTGGATACTGAGTTGAACATTAGTACGACATATCATCCCCAAACTAATGGTCAATCTGAGCGGACTATCCCAACACTTGAGGACATGTTGAGAGCATGATAAATAGACTTCAATGGAGGATGGGATTAACATCTACGTCTAGTTGAGTTCTCTTAAAACAATAGTTTCCACTCAAGAATCCAAATGGATCCTTATGAAGACCTTTATGGGAAAAGGTGAAAAACACTGGCATGATGAGATGAATTTGGGGAGAGAAAACTCTTAGGTATAGAAATTTTCGAATAAATGGTATAGAAGGTTAAGACCATCCAACAGCACATTAAAGCTGCTCAAAGTAGACAAAAAATCTATGTTGATAATAATCGATGATACCTAGAGTTTGATGTTAGTGACATGGTATTCCTCCTCATATCACTGTGGTAGAGATTTATGATATTTAGGAAGAAGGGAAAGCTTAGTCCAAGGTATATCATTCCTTTTGATATCCTTGATTACATTGGAGTAGTGTCCTATCGACTAGCACTCCCACTGAACCAATCATAAGTACATGATGTTTTCCATGTATTAGTATTGAAGAAGAACATAACTGACCCATCACATGTACTCAACCTAGATGTGGTACCATTAGATAATGACCTCTCCTATGAAGAGAAGCTGGTTAAGATCCTAGATCGTAGGTTAAAATTTATATGAAATAAGAAAATTCTCCTCGTCCAGGTGTTGTGGAGAAACCAAAATTTTGAAGAAGCAGTGTGGGAATCAGAGGATGTAATGAAGCAGAGTTACCCGCATCTATTTTAGTGTGGGAAAAAGAAATTTCGAGGGAGAAATTTATTAAGGGGGGAAGATTGTAATGACCCAAACTTTTTTTAATGAAAATTTATCTTAATCTAATTAAATATATTATTATATAAAATGTTTATATGCACTTCCTTGGTTTTATGTTTTTTTGTATTTCAAAATACCATTAGGAATTGTGACCATTGCTAATATAGCTGTTAAACAGTGATCATGTGATTAGAATTAATATAGGGCTTTAACAAATCTAATTTACCCAGACAAAGGAAGTGATGGCCTCATCTAGTAGAATTTATCCATACGAAGTTCATTTGTTGGTTCTCAGAAAGGAGGTGACGTCATTGGTATTCGCTTTAGACCAGCCCCAAGTTGAGCTTCAACAAGTTAAGCTCGAACGGAACCGCCTACGGGGGAAGTAGAAATTGATAGAGATTACCACCCGAGCGATTTTATCTGAGCCTCCCCAAGAGTCTATCCCCATCAAAAACCTTACCCTTAGGTCTTATGAAGGTGTTATAAGGGGTTATGTAACAAGACCCTAGCACTATGATTATCTAAATTATTTTTTTATAGAGAATATACATTCATTTTATTATTGTTACTTTTTAAATAGTTTTTAAATAAAAATAGTATTTATAGTTAATATTAAATTAAGATATCTATTTTTATGAATTGATGGATTTTTGAATTAAATTATATTTTAAAAAATATTATTACTAAATTTAATTTTATTAAATATAAATGATTGTATAATTTTTTTGAATATAATTATGATTTTTATTAAGGTCTGAAGTCGTTTTTGTAAAAACCCATGAATTCTAAATAAATATCCACTTTTATTTTAAAAGTAAAAATTCACATATTTATAAAATTATTTAGATAAAATGGATATTTTTTTTTGGAATCATGACATTGAAATTATACAACGATTAATTTTTCAAAATTTTCTAAGATAGCCAAATTTTTGGGTAAAAATTAAATATCGTTTAATTATATAATGTGTTTTATGACATCATAATAACCCAATAGTGATTTAATAAAGTACTATAAATGTTATGTTAGGCCAATATATGTTTTAAAATTAAAATAATGTGATTTTAGTTTTGTTTGCTTTATTTTACAAAGCTTTATTTGACCCTCCAGTACTTATAAGACATTTTAACTTTTTAAATTGATTTTCTTGAGAGTGTGACTAACCTCCACATAAGCAAGCCTAATATTTTAATAATTTCGGCCATTGACCTAATAAGATAATTTTATCCACTCCCCTTTGGCAAAATCCATGGTCAAAAACCATGGGTTGGTTTCTATTTTTGATTAGTTTAATGTGTGGTGTCCAAAACCTAAATAATAAAGAATTCCCTCTCTTTACCTATATAAACCCACCCAATCTCACACTTCCTCATCACTCAAAGCCTTTGAAGAACTACCAAACCCAACAATACTCTATATATAATCCTCCAATGTCGCCCAAATCTCCAAATAATACTCTCTCAAGCCTCTCCCAAGCCTTTGGGATCGTACTTCCAAGTAAGAGATTTTTTCCTTTCTCAATTTTGTCCAAATTTCATTATTTTGTTATGCCATTTTATTTTCAAATTAAAAATGTTGGGGTATGATTTTTTACCTCCCCCGTACTTCCATACTAATGTTTTAATGATGATATAGCCCTTTAAATCTCATTAATGCCACCCATGTACACCTGTTACCATGCAGAAATTCTATAAGGAATTTATCTCTCTTCATTTACATTCAAGAAATTCTTTTGTATGTTGGATCTTAATTGCATTATATATGTTGGGAAATGTATCTATATGACCCCATTACTGTACATTTCATGATTATGCATCCTTTTCTCTATCATAAACAATTTTTATGAATTCTTATGTCATGTCGTTATGCTGCCGAAATTGCACCATCATTTTCCAATCCAAAGTCATTGTGTAGTGAATACAATGCCAATTTCTATATCAAGGGTATTCACCTTTATGCACATTTAATAATTTATTATAGAGTTCCATATATTAATTCCACATTAGTTTATGGTAGAATAAATTATTATTTTTAATTAATCCATGTTATATGATCCATGTGGAACACTTATGCACGAAATGAAATGATTAAGAAGAGTGTGCCCTGATAGCGCTCTAATGCATTGGGTAAAGATTGGTATTATGATATGTAAAGTGAAATGAGGTTTTAATCATTATAATTCATGTGTAATGATGTTTCACTCATGATCCATGTGAAATGAACCTTGAATCATGCTAATATCATGTTAAGTGTTGTTTCCAGATTTCCATGTTATGATAATTATATTGTATCATGCCTTTATGTTCATGTATCTCTTATGCTCCATTAATATGACTATTGTATAATATGTATTGTATTATTCATGTTATACCTTTATTAATCCCTTATTTGGCTTTATAGCTCACCCTTTTCATATGAATTCCCTCAGGTTATCCCATGCAATTCTAAGTACGAAGGAATGTGTGTGGTCATGTAAAAGAAGTTTTCAACAAAGATGTTGTTTTTATGCTCTAAGTTGTTATGTAATGTTCCTAAGCCCAAAAGAAAATAGACCTATCGATATTATATATTATATCAAGTGAATATTTTATGTAATATATTATGTTTATGTGTGTAATAAAGAGAAGGGTTATTATAATCAAGGTTTTATTTCTATTAAAATTACATCCTCACTACCTTAGTTATGACTAGAAATCTCATATTTTCCATCATAATAGTCCTATAATAAAATTCTTAACCATTTAATTATGCTCCTTTATTTATTTATAAGACATAGTAATTTCTAGATTCATACCTTGCTCATATTAATTTTTTTGATCCTTCTTCAACCAAATACTATAAACTAAATGGTTATGATAATATCAAAATTATGAATATTAAAATATCAATATGAGGATTTATTCCCCTATAAAACCATAGTTTTTAAAATATTATACTTCTGGTTAACCTATGACTCTTTGTATTCAATCCTTTGTTATCCATGGTAATTTTCTAATTAGGTTCTCTAACCTAATTACTTAACATCATACTCAAATAATTCATAATAGTTCATTAGATAGAATGTGAATTAATCATAACATACCCATTGAGAGTTTCAAATTAGGTTCTCAGATAATCCTCTTTTCCATTCAATAAGTAATGATCGAGTTAATACCCAATCCTCCATTTTTTGGGATATTAACCCTAGGTACATCTATACTAGCACCGATATCAACTTGTAATATCCAAACTGAGATTTAATTTATTGGAATACCACACAGTATATACTTTACCAAAACATCAAGATGTTATCATATACTTATACCTATACTTAGGGTTTTCTCTAATGTTCTCTCATCAAAATCCCTTATCAATATAAAATACTCAGTATAACCAGCTTAAAGTTTTATATATTCCTTTGAAACTATAATCAACCTTAAAGTATCATTATTTAATGGCATTTTAATACTTAATTTATCTTAAACCAATAATATCCAAACCTCTAAAGTTATCTAAACCCTCCTTTGATACCAACTAAGGCATCCCAGATTCATACTCCCTGATTTGGTTCTAAAAAAGATGCTTTACACACTAGATTTGATCAACATCCTTAATTAAAGAAGATTTCACAAATAATATTACATTTATATTCCAAGGACCTTTTTGGTTTAGATATCTAGGGAGTGGGGACAAATATGTTACTAGTAGAACCCCGATTTTTTGTATCAAATAGGAATTTTTCCACTATATAAGCAACTACTTAATCCATAATAAGCCTTCAGCATCTCCAAAAAATCCTCTAACACCCCAAAAATTCTAAATGAATAACATTTTATTGGATAGATTATGTTACACATAATACTTATTTGTCTTTCATTACACATAATAATGAATTTATTTGATTGCATGCATTACATGCAAGACTGAGTTTTGCCGAACAATAATATATAACTAATATTATTATTTAATATGATAGTTATCACTTAGACGTTGGAATGGAGATAATGAATGGTATTAAATAACTTATGAAAATATATATTTTAGACATTTCTATTAATTATATATTTATTATTAATAAAATAAAGATAATTTTAAATAAAAAGAAATTTTATCTGAAAAATGGTATTTTTCCTAAAAGATGGTTTAGTCGCGCATGGGTTGTGTAATTCAAATTTAATTTTTAAACCTATTAGAAAATTTATATAAAAAAAGTAAAATTATTTTTTGAAATCAGACTACCAAAATTATCTTAGGGTGATTTTTTTGGATTTTTCGGGGAGGTTTCATTTTTTTATGAATTGTGAAAATGCTGAATTTTAATTAAAAATTGCATTTAATTTAAATAATTTATAATATTAAATTATATTTTTTATTAGTTTTAAAGTAAAATTACTAAAATTTCAAATGTACTAATCCATTTTTTTGATTGGAATAATTTTTATATTGAACTTTTATATAAAAATATTGTAAACTTTTCAACATCTTCACTTTAAAAATATGCTTTCTCATCATGTCTACAAGGTTAATTTTAAATTAAATTATACCACTTATGTGATTTGAATTTAAACAAATGTATTCCATATTTTAAATTATAATAATTCGTCTTATCTAATAAGGTCAACTTAATTTCTTTCCATAATGATTAGTGAAAACTATTAAAAAATTATAGTGATTCAAGTAAAACAAGTTTACTTAGTGGTTAAACTTAGAATATAAGGTGTAAAATAACCTACCCATTTTTTCAACACCAATTTTCTGGCCATATTTATACCCTTACCACCATAGGATCTATTTTTATGATCTATTGGGATACTATTCAAAGAAGTTGACCTATATAATAAGTTAAGTAAAGTATAATACAACAAGTAAACTTTCTTACCATTAATATTTATAATGTTGTGGTATAGGGAAAAAACATCATATGCTTGGTTATAAATATTATTTTCAAATTAAAATCGGTTTTAATATCATACTAATTAATATTTAGTTTTAATTGATTAATTATTTACTTAAAATTCCTAAGAAATTCCAACTCATTAATTATTTAGTTAATAATTAAATAAAATAAATGATACTAAAAATAGAAGTAAATTGAATGAATTATCACCTTCCATTAATTTTTTAGATGAATATATCTTTTTATGTAAGTTTTAAATAAATTTATTAAAATTATATTATTTTATTTATATTATTAAATCTAAATTAAGTAATAATTTCAAAATCGACATTAATTTTATTCTATAATAAATGATATTTTATTAAATTATTTAAAATTACTAAAAATATTATCTTCTTCCAATTGATTTTCAAATTTTAATAAATATTAAATATATTCAATTAATGGAAGAATTTATCATTTATAATGAACATATTGACCCCTAAATAGTAAAAATTGTGTTATCATGGTTAGGGTTAAAGTAGTGTTTTTGTGCGTTACTTACAATTCTTGTAAAATTAATTTCCAACACACATGGGATTTTTATTTTATAAACTATATATAATATTTATAAAAATTTCTGTAAATTTTATAATATTTATCACTTTAATTTATTCTTAGCGGATAAAATTCCTAGGTTATAAAACTAGTTACCTTAATGAAAATACAGAATTGTGAATATAGAAAAGCTTAGAAGTTAAGGAAAAAAATGTATAAAACATGTGATTAATTATGTGTTAGAGGTGTTTCTAGACCATATAATATATATACACCATTAATTATCAATTTTGGTTCGAAAGTTGGAAATATTGACCTCCCAATAGTGAATGATATTGAGTATTTACAATAATGCCACTCCTCTTCAATTATAAAAGGGAATTCACTCTCCTCACTTATTCACACCTATCAAGCCATTTGGTTCAGAAAATACCTAACAAAATCACTCCCAAAATTCCATAAACTCAAAATATAAGCCTTAGTTTGGTCATAAAGAAATAATTTGATAGTTTTAGTGAAAACTAATGAGGTACCTGAAGAAGAGGTAATGTTCTTCTTAAAGTGTTTTCATTTTATTTCCATATCCACCTACTTAAATTATAATTATACCATGATTATATAATAAAATAAGTATATTAAATATAATTAGATATTGTTATGTTATTTTTATGACCTACAAATTCACATACTTCCATCAAATGGGTTACGAAATCATCATGTGTCTGTACGGTGAACAACCACCTCATGCAAAGATGTCGTTTGTTTTTCCATTACCATATTTATTGGTTGGGAATAATGATGTATTTTTAGTTTATATATAATATATATAATATTTATTAGTATTTATTATTCTTATTTAATTATTATATCACACATACCTTCAGGCTTCCCATTTTTTAGGAATACAATATCGTCACTCGTGTGTGTGGAGTACTAACACCTTGCGAAGCGATGTGATTTGTTCACACATTACATGGAATGTATTAAGGATGAGTTAAATAAACAGAAGTGATATATATGAAGTAAATTGATATTTTAATGGTAATATATATATATATATATATAATTTTATTTTCTTTATTTCAATATGACAATAAAATGGAAATAGCATTCATGCATACGTACAGCCTACCATATATATGAATTGTGTATTTCATTTCCTATCACCATATTTTATGGATTAATATAAATAAATAATACTAAATATATATGATATTTAAATCATGGTTTAAATTATTGATATCATGAAATAATGATTGAAGTAATAGGAAAAAAATAACATGTTAAAACATACTTGAAAAAAAGGAAATTAACACCCAAAACAATGAAAATAAGGAAAGATTATTAAAAAATGTAGAGACTCAATTTTTTCCTAATAATACATTGAAATATTTATAAATATTATTCTAGAGCTATCTACTGAGATGAAATTGATTCATTCATGTCATAGGGTGTGGCAAAAGAAAATTTATATTCCTAATACAGCATAGTGGCTGATCAGGTTCGTCTCACTTGGAGAGCATTGTACTTCGGTTCAATCACTTATTTTAGTTCACATATTCTAATTATTTTTATTTTTTTAATATTTATTGAAAACAAATTTGTTGAGTGTTTTGGAAAACATCAAATTAAAATAATGAAATGAATAATTCAAATCTAAATGCAGATGCAGACAAAATACAGATTAGATAGAATGGTCTTGGTCTAGGGTTTTATAACAGAGGTTCTTTAATTATTTAATTATTGTTTAAATTTAATTTGATAATTCATTTATTGAAACCCCGTTAATTAATTAATTTTATTCGATTTATTGAGTGTGTGATTTTAGAATGCGTCTGACACACCAAACCACACATCCTCTAATAGTCAAATAGGATAACACCTCGACTAAGAATGGTATTCCTAAAAGACCCAACTCCAATGTATGCCATTTCAACCCTTATAGAAACCCCAACTCCACCATATGAATGGTTTTCCAAAGATAGGGGAGGAAAAATTGTTGAGTCAATAAGGTTTTCTTTAGGACTTTTCCATTCCTTCTTGTTTTAAAAATCACAAACACCTTATCTTTAAGGAAAATCACTTTTATAAGGAAAATCTCTTTTATAAGGAAAATTGCTTTTATAAGGAAAATTGCTTTTATAAGGAAAATCACTTTTATAAGGAAAATTATTCTTATCATATTTTCATTATATATATCCATATTTTTCTTAAGTATAAGAATCATATTCATTTCTATATTCTCGGAATCGTTTGAAACTTTGATATGAAGCATTCTGTTTTAGGCTCCGAATTCTAGATGAGAACTGTAATGAAGTTCCACTCCGAATTCTGGATGAGAACTGTAATGAAGTTTCATTCCGAATTTCGGATACGAACTCTGATAAATTTCTAATCCAAATTCTGGATACAAACTCTGATAAAGTTCTACTCTGAATTCTGGATACGAATTCTCATGAAGTTTGACATCGAAATCTAATGACGAATCCTGATTACAAATTCTAATTACGAATTCCGATAACGAATTCTCATTCCAAATTCTCATTCCGAATTCACCTATAAAACAGAATCTGATCATCTTTGATTTATACACTCCAAATTTATTTAGACTCTGAATATTATTTTTGGTTAGACTCCGAACTTTCATTTTTCTTACACTTTTATAATTTGTCTACTCTTTGACATTTTATTTACACTCTGAACCTTCACTCTGATCTTTTGAGTTAGACTTAAAACGATGCCGTACATTCTGTTACACTTTTTTTGTTATAAAACGATGTCGTCTATTCTGTTATAAACTAACCGTTGGTAAGTGACACGTGTACAGGTCCCTCCGATTTTTAAGGAAGATATGACCGTTGGAAAGGAGGTCGACCGAACTTATAAATAGGAGCTCATTTGAAAGAGCTCAAGACAATGAAGTTGGATCAATCTAGAGATCACACGCTGCTAAGGTGATTTCTAGAGAGAGAAATCTTTTCATGCCTTGTGCGTACTGAACTTCTCGTTCAGTTTTTGCTTCGTTCGACTCCGAATGTTGGTGATTACATTTGAGGACTTCTGGGGATAGGAAGGCAGAGGTGCTGACTACCTTGAAGTTCGAGGGCTTCCTTGCTGAGGAAAATAGAGGTTTCCAACAACCTTGAAGTTGTGGGCTTGCGGGGATAGCAAGACAGAGATTCCGATCTTCGTATCGAAGGCTTACCCTGGTGTGGGTAAGACAGACTTGCTTGAAAGTATAAATCATGGGACCTTTATCCAAGGTTGTTGGATACCCTTCTCTTTGGGTTAAAAACTTATATCTTGTTACTTGTAGTTTTACTACTTGTTTGTTTTCGTTGCATATTGTATTGAAAGGAAAGTATAACTTTCTTATACTTCCTTACTTGTACTCTGATAAATTTAGATTCTATACACTTTAAGGTAGAATCTCATATTGTAATCTTTAGTTAAGTTTCAATTTCTGGATCCATATTTCCGGAACATACTTTCGGAATCTCTTTCCAGTTTTAAGCAAGTACATAGAACATTAAGTTTATAACTTCATTCCTTATTCCACGTTTTCAATTGGTGTTAGAGGTGTTGTTAATTTTCTTAGGTTTACTTTTTTAAACTTAGAACTTTCCTTATCTAAGGAAAACATAGTTATCGGTAACCAACTTTAAAGGTTCCAAAGGAATTTTTAAAGTGTACAATTCAGCCCCACCCCCCCTCTTGTATATTGAGAATCTACATCATTATTTCGATCCTACAATTGGAATCAGAACAGGTCTCTGAAATACTCGTACTCACGTATAAGTTTTTATTGCTCACTTTGTCATTCCGAACTTTTCCATTCCGAACTTTTTCATTCCGAATTTTGTCATTCCAAACTTTGTGATTACGAACTTCTTTCTACTAACAAGTTTGTGTACCAAAGGTTATTTTAAGTATGGCTGGAGTCAATGTTGGTTCCATTGATAATCTAAATCCTACAAGACCACCAATCTTTGATGGTAATGACTATGAATACTAGAGAGATCGAATGAAGACTTTTGTTATCAATACTGGAGTGGACAACTTTGTTATGCTTACTGGAGATTATAAAATTCCTAATAAGGAAGTTAGAACTTTAACTAACCAGGAAAAGCAAGAGTATCAACTCAATTATAAGGTACGCAATACCATACTTTGTTCAATGACTAGAAATATATATTTCCAAATTTCTTCTTGTGAAGCAGCTAATTGTATCTGGAAGAAGTTATAGGTTACACACTTTGGAACTTCTAAAGTGATTGAGACTAGGGGAGCTATGCTTAGAGCTGAATACCATGGATTCAATTTTTTTTATGTTGAACCAATTTGTAAAGTTCAACAGAGGTTTATTACTATAGTCAACATCATACAGTCTATGGGAGAAAAAGGTTTAGATGATGAAGCACTTGTAGATAAGATAATTGATAATATGCCCAATTAGTGGGAATCCAAAAGAACTGCTATAGATGAGAATAGGAAGGTCACTCAAATTTCTCTTGATGAGTTATTCAGATCTCTTCTCCAACATGAAAACAGAATGATGAGAGATGCTGACAACATCAAAAAGAAGAATGGGAATGGTACTGTTTCTTCTACAACAACATCAAATCATATGAAAGCTAAGACTCCTGAGAGAGTAACCAGATCCAAGTCTAAGAGGATGGTTGTTCAATCAGATTCTAGTGAAAGTTAAGTATCAGAAAATGAGTTAGCAAATCTTGCTCGAAGGATGAACAAGATAGCTGGCCAAAGAAATTTCCAATCCAAGAATAAGAAAAATTAAAGGAAATATATGAAAGATGGAGAAGTCGCATGTTATGAATGCAAGAGAGCTGGACATATTAGACCAGATTACCCTTTTCCCAAAAAGAAAGAAAGGAAAGAATGAAATTTAGACAGGAACAGAAAGAAGTATTATAATGAAAAATCTAAGAATGTTCTGAAATCTAATGACACCTGGAGTGCCAGTGGTGGTGACTCTTCAGATGAATCTTCTGATTATGAATCTTCAGGACAGAAGAATATTGGTCTTATAGCCAGACTACCTATTGACAATCATTGTTTTATGGCTAAGGTACGAAATTCTGAATCATTGACCAATGTATCTTTAAATTCTAATGATAGTAAGTATTATAATTCCTCAGATGAATAATCCTCTTCTGATGAAGAAAATACTTTACCTACCTATGAAGAATTCTCTAGGTTTGCTGAACTTCTTGAGATTGAGAACTCTAAACTCAATAAGAAACTTGATAAGGAAAACTCTAGAAATTCTATTCTTACAAAAGAGATATCAGATCTTTCTAAAGATCTTGATAGGAAAAATGATAATTTTATAAATATTTCAAAAAATCTTGAGGAAGTAAGTTCTGAGAAGAACAAACTTTCTAAAGAATTAGAAAAAGTAGTTTCTAAGAAAAGTATTTTTGAGCCTAGATCTAGTTTTAAATCTAATGATTTTGAAGATAAAAACTTGTTTATAAAACTCAATTCCGAAATTTTTTCCTTAAAGAAGTGTTTATCAAACTTTACCCATGGTAAATAAAATTTTTATAAAATGTATTCCCAAATATGACCTTTAAGAAATAAATCCGGATTTGGTTATACCCATGAAAAACCAATTTTCAGTAACAATTATTTTGTTCCTCAAAGTGCCCCATTTTGTACTAAGTGTCAATGTGGTGGTCACTGGGAAAAGAATTGTTCCTTAAACAAAACCCAATCTCTAGGATTTCATAAAGCTTATTTCTCTATGAAGATGTGGGTTCCTAAAATTTTGTTGTTTGGAAATCTCATATCCAAACAAGTTTGGATTCCGAAAGTCTAATTCTCTTCTTAATTTCAAGAAAATAAAGAAACTACCAACAGCAACACATGGTACATGGATAGTGGATGTTCCTGGAACATGACTGGTAACAAAATCTATTTTAAAATGATTATCAAAACGAAAGGAGGAAAGGTAACTTTCGGAGACAATGATAAGGGAGAGATTGTTGGTATTGGTAATATTGTTCTTCTAGGTAAAACCTTGATTTCAAATGTTCTTTTTGTTAAGGTTATTAAGCACAACCTCATTAGCATAAGTGATTTATGTGATGAAGGATATCTTTTGAATTTTAGGAATGATAAATGCTTAGTTCACAATTCCAAGGAAGAATTTATTCTCTCAGCCAATAGGCAAGAGAATGTTTACACCTTGATTTTAGAAGGCCTTTGGAGCCAAGATTTACCTTTCCTAAGTGCAATGGAAGATCATTCCTGGTTATGGAATAGATGACTAGGTCATTGTAACCTTAGTAACTTATGCAAACTCTCTAAGAAGAAACTAGTTAAGGATCTACCGGAGCTTAGATTTGATTCTTCTAAATTTTGTGATCCTTGTCAATATGGAAAGAAACATAAATCTAGTTTTAAATCAATCGGTGAAGTCTCAACAATTGATGCATTATAGTTAATGCACATGGATATTTTTGGTCCAACACAAACTGGAAGTATTGGAGGCAAATAATATGTGTTTTTCTAGTTGATGATTACACTAGATTTACTTGGGTCTATTTTCTAGCAAAGAAGTCTGAAGCTTTTTCTTATTTCAAAAATTTTAGAGCTCAAGTTAAAAATGATAAAAACCTTCCATTGAAAACTATTCATAGTGATCATGGAGGAGAATTTCAAAATTCTGATTTTGAATCTTTTTTGTAGTAGAAAAGGTATTAATCACAATTTTTCAGCACCTAGAACTCCTCAACAAAATGGTGTAGTTGAGAGAAGAAATAGAATTCTTCAAGAGATAACTAGAACCATGTTGAGTGAATATTCTATAGCTTGACATTTCTGGGCTGAAGCTGGAAGTACTGCTTGTTATACTATAAATTGAGTTTTGATTAAACCTTTTCTTAATAAAACACCTTATGAGTTATGGAATGGTAGAAAACCAATACTATCCTGCTTCAAGTTTTTTGGTTGCAAAGTATTCATTTTTAATACTAAATATAACCTATATAAATTTTCACCAAAATCTGATGAAGGAATTTTCTTAGGTTATTCCACAACTTCTAAGTCTTATAGAGTTTTTAATAAAAATACTTGTACTGTTGAAGAAACAGTGCATGTAAAATTTGATGAGTCTGATCCTTTTGTTTTAAAACCATCCCAGTCCTTATCCTCGGATGTGTTTTCAAATAATGATTGTCAACCATTGATAAAATAACCTTCTGATAAGGATAATGTTCAAGAATATACTTCTAAAACATTTACCCCAGAAGACTTTCTACCCTATGTTGATGAATAGGCTTTTCAAATCCCAAATCAGGTGTTTCTTAAGAATCATCCCAGTGATAGTATAATTGGTGATGTAAATCAACCTGTAAGAACTAGAAGTTACTTAAGAAATTAAGTAGAACATCTAGTATTTCTTTCCCAGTTAGAACAGAAAAGCACTGATGAAGCTTTAGGTGATGATGATTGGATCAAAGCTATGCAAGATGAACTAAATGAATTTGAAAGGAAAAAAGTCTGGGTCTTAGTTGAAAGACCTAAAAAAACTTCTATTATTGGAGTAAAGTGGGTCTTTAGGAACAAATGTGATGAAAATGGAGTCATAGTAAGAAATAAAGCTAGACTTGTTGCTAAAGGACATAATCAGCAAGACGGAATAGACTATGAAGAATCCTATGCTCCAGTAGCTAGACTTGAATCTATCCATATTCTACTTGCCTTTGTAGCATTCTTTAATTTTAAACTTTTTCAAATAGATGTGAAATGTGCTTTTCTTAACGGTTATGTTGAAGAGGAAGTTTTTTTTGAACAACCTCCTGGATTTGAAGATAAAAAAAACATGATCACGTTTTTAGACTTACCAAAGCTCTGTATGGTCTTAAACAAGCCCCATAAGCATGGTATGATAGACTCACTGGATTTTTGCTTCAGAATAACTATGTTACGGGAAATGCAGATCCAACTCTTTTTATAAAGAAAGATAAGAAAAATGTTTTTATTGTTCAAATTTATGTTGATGACATCATATTTGGTTCAACATAGCAATCTTTAACCGACTCTTTTTCAAATCTAATGAAATATGAGTTTGAAATGAGTATGATGGGTGAGTTAACTTTCTCCCTTGGTTTTCAAATTTCTCAAAAACCAGAAGGAACTTACATATCTCAACATAAGTATATTAAAGATATTCTAAAAAAGTATGGTTATGACAACACTAAGAGTATAAGTACTCCCATTGGTACCTCAAACTCTTTAGATCATGATGAAGTTGGGAAACCAGTAGATCAAACATCTTTTATAGGTATGATAGGAAGTTTACTTTACTTAACAGCTAGTCAACCAGACTTAATGTTCTCAGTATGCTTATGTACAAGATATCAATCCAATCCTAATGAATCTCACTTAAAGGTAGTAAAAATAATTTTTCGCTACCTTAAGGGAACCATGGATCTAGGATTATTTTATACTTCTGGAAATGATTTTGTTCTAAAAAGCTTTTCTGATGCTGAATTTGGTGGATGTAGAATGGATATAAAAAGTACATCCGGAACTTTTCATTTCTTAGGATATTCACTAGTTTCTTGGTCTTGTAAGAAGAAACATTCTGTAGCACTTTCCACTGCTAAAGCCGAATATGTAGCAACCGGAAGTTGTTGTGCTTAAGTGTTGTGGATGCAACACACACTCACAGACTATTTCTTGGGTTTTACTAAAACTAAAATTTTTTGTGATAACACAAGTGCAATTTCCCTAAGTAAGAACCCTTCACATCACTCTCATACAAAACACATAGATATTAGGCATCACTTTCTTAGGGATCACACACAAAAAGGAGATATCATTCTTCAATTTATCGGAACGCAAGATCAACTTGCGGATATTTTCACAAAATCATTACCTTCTGATAGATTTGAATATATTAAACAAAAGTTAGGAATGATAATCGTTAGGTAATCATTCTTCATTAAATTCTTGTTGAACAATTCTCTTTACATTAATAAACTCCTTTTCATAGGGGGGGTACATTTTATTATTAGAGTAACAAAGTTTTTCAAAGTTTGTTTTCAAATTTTTCGGAACTAAATTTCCAGAATGGGAATTTCCGGAACTGAAATTTTCCAGAATGGATATGTTTGTATAGAAGACATATGGAATGGAAATTTTCGTATTTAAAACTTTCGGAATGGGAAATTTCATACCGGTATTTCCATAATGAGATTTTTGTACCAAGACTTTCATAATGAGCTTTTCGTTTTAAAACTTTTGTAACAGAATTTTCATGCTGAAAATCTTGTAATGATTTTTTGTTTTCTTTGTTGAGTTTTTCGTAGTGATTTTTGCGAACTATGCCTTTTCGTAATAAACATTTTTTGTAGTTAATTTTTCTTCAAAAATAATATTACCCATTACGAATAATCCTCCTAAGACAATATAAAAGGTATGATTTCCTCACTCATGTTTTCATAATCATATTTTACTATCTAGTATTTTTTTATATTTTATTTTCGGATTATAGTTTTCTTAAATCTTTGTTTTAACAAAAACCTCCAAAGATTGGATTCAAGTTTTATTGCGAGATTGTTCTCAACCGTCCGATCATATCAAAGTTTTTTCAATCGTAAGATGGTTTTGGAAGACCAATGGTCAAATTCGTTGTCTATATAAAGGGGACCCCAATAGGTCGTCCCACATCGGTTTTTCAAGCTCCAGCGTCCCGAAGCTCTGCCTCTCTGTTTTAAGTCCGTTCCGATCTTCAGAAATCTCTGTTCCAAACTTCCCAGAAGTCTTCAGATCCGAATTTCTGTGGAAGCAGCTTCTCAAGACATGTCAACCACTAAGCCGATTTCCAAGTGGTTAGTATATAGAGAAAGTTTGGTTCATCCTGATTTATTCAATAAATATGATTCTCTTATATCCAAGAACATAAATCTTAATGGATGGGAAGATGTTGTTGTGTCTAAGGCTGGTAATCAAGATGATGTTTTTTCATAATTCCTTTTTGAGTTCTATGAGACAGTTTCCTTCTTTAAGGAAAATGATAGGGAGAAATTTTCGTTTAAGTATTATGGCAAGACTTATAAGCTTTCTTATGTCAAGGAGGCTAGCATGGTAGGGATGAACTATGAAGGAGAAGCCAATATCATCTCTCTTGTTTTTCCAGATTCAAATGGAAGTTTCAACAAGGAAAAGGATTTGGAGACTCTCGGACTGTCAGATGACAAGGCTTCGAATATTGCTACTCTGTCTACGAATTTTTGGATTCTAGAATTATGGTTACAAGGCCATATCGTACCGAGAAAGGGTGACAAAGACAGTTTGAAGAAAAACGAGATCTATATTCTATATTTTCTGATAAATCTGAGGAAGTTTAATCTGATGAAACACATTCTTATTACCATTTAGAATGTTAGGAAAGGGAATATGAGAGCTCAGATTATAATGTATCTAGAAATAATCTCAAAGTTAACAGTTCGGTGCCTTGAGTCTTTCAAGTAGGCTTTCAAGTCTAATCCAAGAGTTTGAAAAATTATGTTGGTGAGTGATGGTACCCTCAAAAGGATGGATGTTGCCTTCGACAAAAAGACTCGTCAGTTCATTGTTTGACCAGCTCAAGAAGAAGCGGTTCCGAAAGTTGGTGAACCTGAATCCTCTAAGCCAGTTAAGAGGAGAAATTTGAAAGAATTTGAAGTTGAAGCAGAGAATCCCAAATCTAAGGAAGTTCAATCCGCACCTCCAAAACTGAAGAAGAAGAAATCTTACCCTGATAAGGAAGTTGCTAAGTGGAGGGAAATCAAAGAGAAAAGAGTGTAAGGGGAGCCTCAGTTTGGCTTGGATATTGCGGAGGCTAAGGCCTTGAAGGAAAGGACAGCGGATGAGCTAGAAAAACAAGTGAAAGAAAAGAAGCTTAAGAAGAAGATGTTTGAATCTGAGGTGGTTCAGACTTTGTTGAATTTTAATGAGATGGCCTCCGGAAACATTCCAGTTCCAAGATCTTTCTCTTTGGAATCTCTACCTGAGACTCCAGGAAGAAACTATGTCACTCTGGAGAAGGAAAAAGATAAGCATGTTGAGGAAGTTGAGCAATTTGAGAAAGAGGATGAAGCAGTTTTTGAAGGTAGTGGTGAGACCGGAGATCTATTAAGGCATGTAGACGATTATAAGGGGTCACCTTCGGAACATTTGTCGCTTCGAAATTCAGAAGCTGGGTCCTCTAAGTTAGTCACTCCAAAGAAGGATGAGGAGAAAGGAGAACAAGAAGTAGCTTATCATGCAGAGGAAGAACAACTTCTACATGATGTTGCTCAAATGAAGAATATAGAGTATGGTGCTCAAAAAGTTTCTGATGATGAAGACAATGTTGTTCATGTTTTTGATAGTGAACAGAAAACCCCGGAATAGGAATCCATTCTGAAAAGGGACAAGGGAAAGAATCTTGTTGTTGATACCCCGAGTTCAGTGGCTGTAAAGTTAAGGGAAGTTGGTGATTCTTCTAAGAAGAAGGATGAGTAATTTGAAGAAGAAAATTTTTCAAGCAAAGTCTCGGATTCAGAGTCATCTTCGTTGGGGCATGACTTTGTTGTTCAGTCATTAAAGAAGTTGGTGGGTACTATTTCAATTTTCTCAAGTATTGATTCAAGATGCCAGATGTTCCAACATGCTTTGAATTAGAAAACAGACTCTATATCCATGGTTATGGACAAATGTTTTGAGATTGAGGCTCAGTTCAAAACTTTTTTTGTCGGCTATGAATCCCACAAAAAGTTCTTGTAAAAGAATGACTAGTTGGTCGAAGAAAACTGTAGAAGAGATGAGGCTCTTTGATGAATTACAAGATAATGTTAAGGATGCTTTTGAGATAGAAGACAGGAAGATAAATGAACTTACTTCTTCCTTTGAAGAAAAGTTGACAGCTGAGAAGAATTCCCAGATGCAAGAAGACAGAGATCTGTATGGGAAGCTAAATTCTGTTACTCAAAACTGGAGGAATGAAAGGGATTATCGGATTGAGATTGAAGAGAAGTTGTTAAAACAAGAACAAGTTTTAAAATATCAGGAAGAAAAGCTTCAAGCCCAGGAAGAAAATATTGAAGCTCAAAGTGAAAGAATAGCTGTGTTAGAGAAGCAAGCCGAGGAAGATCATAAAGACTTGAAGAAGATAAAGACTATTCTTAGGGGTCTCATGGCGAATGAAAAAGATCCAAAATAGACAAATCTGATCTTTTATTGTATCTTGTCTTCTTTGTTTTTGAACTTTCAAACTTAATGAAAATTTCTCTTGCTTGTCTCTTTTGTTGTTGTTACTAATTTTTTTCAGGTACTTTGTTATATTTTCCATTCCCTAAAATTCTTTTTGATAATCACAAAGGGGGAGAAGGTAAAATAATCCTATTAAAGAAATAAAAAAGAACCTTAACAAAGGGAGAGTTTTTTATTAAAGAATGCATTCTTATTCTTAATGGAATATCATTCCGGAAATCTAGAATACGATCCTTAGAGTTTCAAATCCTAAGGGGGAGTTAGTCGTATTCATTAACACCCATAAGCAAAGGGATATAAGCTTTAATGTTTTCATTTTTTCCTTCTTTCTACTTAGTCTTTCTTTTTCGTAAGGATGTTTGTGCTTTCCAAAAAGGGGAAGATTGCTGAGTCAATAAGGTTTTTCTTATGAATTTTCCATTCCTTCTTGTTTTGAAGATCACAAACACATTTATCTTTAAGTAAAATTGCTTTTATAAGGAAAATCACTTTTATAAGGAATATTTATTTTATAAGGAAAATCGCTTTTATAAGGAAAATCGCTTTTATTAAGAAAATTGTTTTTATAAGGAAAATTGCTTTTATAAGGAAAATCGCTTTTATAAGGAAAATTATTCTTATCATATTTTCATTATCTATATCCATATTTTTCTTAAGTATAAGAATATGATTCATTTATATATTCTCGGAATCGTTTGAAACTTTGATATGAAGCATTCTATTTTAGGCTTCGAATTCGGGATGAGAACTGTAATGAAGTTTCACTCCAAATTCTGGATGAGAACTTTAATGAAGTTTCATTCCGAATTTCGAATACGAACTCTGATAAAGTTCTAATCCAAATTCTGGATACGAACTCTGATAAAGTTCTACTCCGAATTCTGGATACGAATTCTCATGAAGTTAAACATTGAAATCTAATGACGAAACCTGATTACGAATTCTCATTACAAATTCCGATAATGAATTCTCATTCTGAATTCTCATTCTGAATTCACCTATTAAATATAATCTGATCATCTTTTCTTTATATACTCCGAATTTATTTAGACTCCGAATATTATTTTTGGTTAGAACCCTAACTTTCATTTTTCTTACACTTTTATAATTTTTCTACTCTTTGACATTTTGTTTACACTCCGAACCTTCACTCCGAACTTTTGAGTTAGACTTAAAACGATGTCGTACATTCTGTTACACTTGTTTTGTTATAAAACGATGTCGTCTATTATGTTATAAACTAACCATTGGTAAAGTGACACGTGTACAGGTCCCTCCTATTTTTAAGGAAGATATGACCGTTGGAAAGGAGGTCGACCGAACCTATAAATAGGAGCTCATTTGAAAGAGCTCAAGACAATGAAGTTGGATCAATCTAGAGACCACATGCTGCTAAGGTGATTTCTAGAGAGAGAAATCTTTTCATGCCTTGTGCGTACTGAACTGCTTGTTCATTTTTTGCTTCTTGAGACTCTGAATGTTGGTGATTACATTCGAGAAATTCAGGGGATAGGATGACAGAGGTGCCGACTACCTTGAAGTTTGAGGGCTTCCTTGCTGAGGAAGACAGGTTTCCAACTACCTTGAAGTTGAGGTCATGCAGGGATAGCAAGACAGAGATTCCGATCTTCATATCGAAGTCTTACCCTCGTGTGGGTAAGACATACTTTCTTGAAAGTATAAATCAAGGGACCTTTATCCAAGGTTGTTGGATACCCTTCTCGTTGGGTTAAAAGACTTATATCTTGTTACTTGTAGTTTTACTAGTTGTTTGTTTTCGCTGCATATTGTATTGAAGGGAAAGTATAACTTTTTTATACTTCCTTACTTGTACTTTGATAAATTTAGATTCTGTATGCTTTAAGGTAGAATCTCATATTGTAATCTTTAGTTAAGTTTCAATTTCTGGATCCATATTTCCGGAACCTAATTTCGGAATATCTTTCACGTTTTAAGCAAGTACATAGAACATGAAGTTTATAACTTCATTTATTATTCCAAGTTTTCAATTGGTGTCAGAGGTGTTTTGAATTTTCTTAGGTTAACTTTCTTAGACTTAGAACTTTCCTTATCTAAGGAAAACATAGTTATCAATAACCAACTTTAAAGGTTCCAAAGGAATTTTTAAAGTGTACAATTCACCCCCCTCTTGTATATTGAGCATCTACATCATTATTTCAATCCTACAAAAATGAATTAATCAAGTAAACAAAATGGATTTGGAAATAGTAAAGTGGTGGACTACCACCGCACCTGGGAAATATTCCCACCTCCACCATAAATATATTTAAAACATTTTTAATTTGAATCACAATAACGAAGAAGACTTTGAAACCTCCTATAGGGCCAAGCCTCAAGTTAGTCACTCTCCATGGAAAATTCAAAGGATATCATGATGGAAATATGGCATATAGAGAATGAGAATTAGAGTTGAAAGAAAAAAGAAGGATGGAAGAAAGAAAGAGAAACAGTTTAATATAAAAAATATATAAATGCATTACATAATAAAATAAATTAAAAAATTAAATAAAAGAAATTTAAAATCCTAAATGGAAATTGGACTTTTTTCCTTAGTTCCCTGAATGGTGTGGGGATGGAATGGATTGCTTTCAGAGGGGGGAGCTCCCCTTTTTTATAGGTAGAATTCTGTCCTCAAAAATTTGCTTCCTTTTTTGACCCATTAAATGAACAATTCATGCATTTCCCTATTTATAAATGTTTTACATAATTTTATCCTTAATTAATCTCAAAATTACATCTTAATTGGATATTGTATGTAGGGGTTATTAATTTTTTATTTACTATTACTTTTTCTGGATGAAGGTTCCAGGAAGCTTCCTTTAAAACATGTCATTCAATTTCCTCCTTAATCGATTCAAAACTCCATGGAATTTAATATGGAAACTATAATATGTATCTGTGTTCTATTCCATGTGGAATCACCTTAATTGTAGGTGTTTAGAGCCATTTGTGCATCTATTGTGGTGGTGGGGTCCACGTTGTGCGGACGGAAAATTTCTTAACTTCATTGAATTTTTCAGGACTCTAGATGCTCGAATCATCCCTTGGTTTAAAATATAAAGTTTAATAAAATTAAATAAATATTTCAATAATGGAATTATATTTTAAATTAAATAGCCAAAATACCCTTGACGTAAAAATTTGTAAAAATCCAGAATTAATCAATTTTCACAATTTTATTCAAAACACATCATAAATACAAAATATATCCATATAAGCTCAGATTTATAATTTGGGAAATTAAAAAAAATTAAATACATAAAAAATGTTTAAAATATTAGCTCTATCAATTCCCCCACACTTAAATCATGCTCTTCCTCAAACATAAAATCTCATCATTAAATTTAAAAGGGAACCAATGTTACCAATATTCAAATTCCAAGGTTATAAAATCAATCAATTTTCAATATCAAGTAAAATTTTCAAAAATACACATGAAGCTTCAATTTAATTTCTTATTATTCAATGAAATAATCAATTCATATATTTTACTTTTCCCCTTTGAAAAATGATGGAACTTCTCATTTCTTTTAGTCAAGCTAATCAATTCATTATTATTAAGCATGACACATCATGATTTACCTAAATTTTTCCTCTCATCTCTAATGATAAAATCAAGTATAGGTATGATCATATCTTGAGAACATTCTCTATATCTATAGACTTCTAAATTAACTCCTTTCTAAACTTTATAATGGGAAAAAGTCACACAAAATCAAGAGGGGTTTTCAATAAAGGTTCAAATGTCTCTAAAAATGAAGGTTGGTAGGATTTGATGCTTTAAAAATTAAGGCTCTAAGAAGAGTTTTATCTCTTAAGAAAAATAAATTATATCAAAAAGTTTAATTAAATTCTCCCCTTTAAAGCAGCAACACCCACTTCCCCAAAACTCAGAGTAAAGGTTTCGATCATGTAAGAATAATGAATGATTTATGGACCCTCTTAAATATTTTTTTTTTTGTATTTTTTTCTTTTATTTAATTTTTAGATAGATAAATACTCACATACATCACCTAATCAAATATGATTAGAAGGTTTTCGGTCTATAAAATGGTGATTTTTTGTTCTACCAAATTAGAATCCATTTTTATCTTCGTTTTTTGTTATTTTTTTCATTTTTTATTTTTTTTTAAATTCAAGAGGGGAAAACAATGAAGTACAATGAATGATTTTACAACATTTTACAATTCCCTCAATAGCACCAACACACATTTTCCTTACAATGTATAAAATCCCTTCCACTGTGATTCCCTTCACCCCCACACTTTATCTTTAAAATATAATTCAAATATCAAGAGTAGGGTAAGAAAGGATAAAAAGGGATTGAAACATGGATCATCCAAAAAAAAGTCATTCAGGGTCTCTCTGGTATAAAAGAAGGATTTATGCAAAGGTAGTATTTTATGGATAAGGTATTTTACAAATATGCCTCAATAATTTAATATTTGTTTTTGTATAGTCATATCTTTGACAATTTCAAATACAAGTTCTAGTTGGTTACTTGCCCCAAGATCACACATGAGAAACACTTAAGAATAAATAGGAAGTAATTGGTCTAGAAATCCTCTCGAGAATGAGACATATGATATTGGAAAATCACTCAAAGCATGATTAATAATATAAAATCCATTCACTTTAATTTTAGAAATTCAATGCATGAAAAATGGCTGGGAAATTTCATTTACATAAATCAACCACTTTACCTCAAATCCCGAGTCATAATTTCAATATCCATGCTTTACTTTAAACATTAAATTTTCCATTTTACTCAGTCAATATTATTAACATTTAAATCTAAAATATGGAATCACTAGATTCCTAAGAAACTCATGTCCCGTAGATATGTCAAGTAGAGAATAATTCGAGTGTGGGAATGCAATTTTATCTTTAAATCTCAAATCATTATTTGAAAAAAAAAATAAGGAGTTTAAAAGTTAAAAATAAAAAAGTTAACTCCCTTTTAAAATAATGCTTCAGTCCTCTTCCACTATTTTTCAGATTCCTTTAACATTTATAGACCTAAAAAAATAGAATTAATCACTTAAGAACAAGGATCATGTCATTAAATCTCAAAAAGATATGGAGTACTGGGTTACATGATAAACTCCTTCTTAAAAAATGGAATTGAAATCTAAAAACCATGTACAGATACATCTTAGTATGATCTCCCAAGTGGGCCTTGAATTTTTACTACCTCTGGTGGGAAATGCCAACTATTATCCATAATCTGATGGTTGATGAATCTACTTTGACATGAAACATCACATGTTGTTCTTCCCATCTTACAATTCTTTGTTCTTTTTTAGGAGGACTACATTGATAGAGTACATTAGATCTGCCCCCTTTGAAATATGGTACAGCTTTCATAGTCGGGGTAGCCTGATGTATGGAACATCCTCTTCTTTTTTTGCTACTTGTGAAACTATCTTATCTTCCAGTGTTGGCTTTATGGGGGCTTTAACCTCTTGTCTGATTTATTTAGGCTCAGCAACTTGGATCTCTTCATGATGGGGCTCCTCTAATATAGATTCATTGAATTTAGGGATCTTCATATGTTCCTCAACAGGTGGATGTCTAGTTTCTTCTTCTTACTCCAAGGTATAGCATATAATGTCTGATTTTGTATAATCAAAACAATAGGGATTGATGTACAATTAAAATTCCATAAAATCAAAAGAGATAGAATCAAATAAAGGTTCAACTCCCTAAGTTTGTTTAGAATTAATCTCTACTTTATTGGTAAGTTCCTATATGAGTATACTCTTTGAGGATGGAGGCAGGTAGTCAGGATCCACCATTTTACTTTAAATTCCACCACTTGGGTGGTGTCGTCTTTTACTGGTGTTGGATCTTCTTCTTTTCAATGATTAGGGAGATCAAGAAGTTCCTCACATTCATTCCAAAATTCATCCAACTCCTATTGATCTCCCACATGTGGCTCAACAGGCAGTTCATCCTCATTTTCATCTATCTTGGGTATAATTTGTTGAGTGATTATGAATTATTCTTCATGTACCTCTACATTTACCTCCTCTGGTTCTTCAAAGATGAGTGGCGAGATTTCTTCCACCACTCCCTCAAGTTATTTTTTTTAGGGTTGTCTTTCTCTATTAATGCATGAACATAGTCAAATTATCTTTCCATTTTCCTCCCCAAATCATCCAAATCTCTTCTCATCCTATCCACTTGGTCGTTTAGATCTCTATAATCCACTTCTGGTTCTTGA
The DNA here is from genome assembly GCA_963277665.1 of Viscum album. NCBI lineage: Eukaryota > Viridiplantae > Streptophyta > Magnoliopsida > Santalales > Viscaceae > Viscum > Viscum album. The sequence continues at coordinate 1,886,222,631 of OY728136.1, forward strand.
TATTGCACCTGTGAGTAATATTCCCATTCATAATAATTCAAATTTGAATACATCATGGAAAAAATATTTTTTATTTATTTTTTTTACCAATAAAACAAATCAAAATATTTACAAAAATGTGAATTTTGAAAAGGTGATTGAAAAAACTACTTAGCTCCCTGGAAATGGTTGCAATTTTAACTCATGCCTATCCTAGGGTGTGGAAAAAGAAAATTATTTTCATAATTTAGTACAAAGTCTGAACAGGGTTGTCTCACATGAGGAGATTTGTAGTCGGTTCAATCACTTATTATAGTTAACCTATTCTAATTCTTTTTGGGTTTTTTAATATTTATTGAAAATGATGTTTTTGAGAGTTTTGGAAAACATGAAATGAAAATAATGAAATTAATAATTCAAATCTAAATGTAGATCTAGACAAAATGCATATTAGATTGAAAGGTCTTGGTCTAGGGTTTGACAACATTGGTTAATTCATTATTTAATTATTGTTTAAATTCAATTGATAATTCATTTAGTGAAACCTCAATAATTAATTACTTTTTGATTTATTGAGTGTGTGATTTTAGCCTGCCTCTATCACACCAAACCAAACCTCCTCTAATAGTCAAATAGAATAACACCTCAACCAAGAATGTTATTCCTAAAAAGATCTAGCTCCACCATATATCATTTTAACCCTTATGGAAACCCCAACTCAAATTTATTAAGGTTTCCCCTAAGATATGTGGGAAAATGAATTAATCAAGGAAAGGAAATGGATTTAGAAATAGTGTTGTGGTGGATGATTGCAACACCCGTGAAATATTCCTACCTCCACAACAAATAGATTTAAAACATTTTAAATTTGAAGATCAATAATGAAGAACACCATGAAACCTCCCCCAGGTCCAAGCCTCAAGTTAGTCACTTTTCATAGAAAATTGAAAAGAGATCGTGATAGAATGATGGAAGAGAGAGAATGAGGATTAGATCTAGAAGAAAAAATAAAGATGGAATAAGGAAAGGGAAACACTTTAATATAAAAAAATATGAATGAATTACATGATAAAAGAAAAAAAATAAAAGGAAATAAAATATAAATCCTAAATGTCCATTTTCCTCCTCTCCTTGATTCCCTAGATGGTGTGGGGATACAATGGAATTCTTTCAGAGGGAGGAACTCCCCTTTTTTCATAGGTAGAATTTTTTCCTTGAAAAGATTTCACGTTTTACGTATATTAAATAGACGATTCACTTGTTTCCCCATTCATAAAGGTTATTCATAATTGTATCCTTCATTCATCCGCAAAATTAAAACTTAATTGGACACCTGATGTAGGAGCTATGGATTTTTTATTTATTATTACTTTTTCTGGATGAAGGTACCAGGAATCTTTCTTCAAAATATGTCGTTCGATGGCCACCTTAATGAATTAAAAACTCCATATAATTTCATAGAGAATGATTCTATATTTTCTTATTTCATTACAGGTTAAATAACTTCAATTGTAGGTGTGTAGATCCAATTGTTCATCCATTATGATGGTGATGTCTATGTTGTGCACCCGAAAAAATTCCCAACTTCACTGAATTGTTCGGGCATCTAGATGCTCGAATCGGCCTCTAGTCTACAAGAAAAAGTTACAAGAAATCAAATAATTATTTTAAGAAAAAAATAATAACACAATTTGGAATTATTTTTTTATTAAATGACCAAAATACCCCTGACATAAAAATCTATAAAAAATCCAGAATTAAACACTTTTCACAATTTTTCACAAAACATGTCATAAATCCAAAATTTATCAATATAAGATCAAATTGATAATTTGGGAGGATTGAAACAACTAAAATACATACAAAAAATGTTTAAAATATTTGTTCTATCTATTCCACCACAATTAAACCATGCTTTTCCTCAAGCATAAAATCTCAACATTAAATTTAAAGGGGCACAAATATTACCAATATTCAAATTCCAAAGTAATAAAATCAAAAAAAAAATGTCAAATAAAATTTTCAAGAATCCAAATGAAGTATCAATTTAATTTACTTTTTTTCAAAGAAACAATAAATTCATATATTTTACTTTTCCCCTTTGAAGAATAATAGAACTTCTCCTTTCATTCATTCAAGATCATCAATTAATTATTATTAAGCATGACACTTCATGATTTACCTAAACTTTTACAAAAATATCTCATTATAAAAATAAATTAGAGTTATGCTCATATCATGAGAACATGCTCCTTATCCATAGACTTGTAAATGAACTACTTTCTAAACTATGTAAGGAAAAAAGACACATAAAATCATGAGGACATTTTCAATAAAGGTTCAAATGTCTCTAAGGCTTAGGGTTGGTAGGATTTGATGCTTTAAATATTAAGGATTAAGGAGGAGGTTTATATCTTAAGTATAATGCATGATATAAAAAAGTTTAATGAAATCCACCCTTCAGAGTAGAAACACCAACTTCCCCAAAACTCAAAGTAAAGGTTTTGATAAAGTAATAATAATGAATGATTTGTACATATTCTTGAATATTTTTTTTACTTTTTTACTTTTTTTCCCTTTTTTGAAATTTATGATTAGATCAAACCTCACATCCACCACCTAACCACATATGATTAGAATATTATCAGTTTAGAAAATGGTGATTTTTGGTTCTCCCAAATCACAACCCATTTTTCTCTCTTTTTTTTGTTCTTTTTTTCATTTTTTCATTTTTTTTAAATTTAAGAGGGGAAAAAGGAAGTATAGTGAATGATTCCACAAAATTTTACAATTCCTACAATATCACCCCACACTTTTTCCTTAAAATGTATAAAATCCCTTCCACCATGATTCCCTTCACCCCCGCACATCATCATTAAAATATCTTTCAAATACCAAGATTAGGGTAGGAATGGATAAAAATGGATTCAAACATGGCTCATCCATATAAAGGGCATTCATGTTTTCTGTGGGATAAAATAAAGATTGATTTAAAGGTGGTATTTTATGGATAAGTTCTTTTCAAAATATTCCTCAATCATTCTACATGTATTTTTGTATAGTCATTGCTTTGATAAGTTCAAATGGAAGTTATGGAAGGTGACATGCCCCAAGATCACTCCTGAAATATGCTCAGGAATAAATAAGAAGTACATGGTCTAGAAATCCTCTATGGAATGAGATATATGATATTAGAAAATCACACAAGTCATGATTAATAAATACAAATCAATTCACATGAATTTAAAAAATTCAAATCATGAAAAATGGCTTGGAAATTTCATTTACATGAACCAACCTCTTTCCTCAAATCATGAGTCATAATTTCAATATCCATGATTCACATTAAACATTCATTTTTACATTTTACTCAATAAATATTATTATAATTTAAATATAAAACATGTAATCACTAAATTCCTAAGAAACTAATGTCTCCTATATATGTCAAGTAGAGAATAATTCAAGTGTGGTTTTTCAATTATTTCTTTAAAGAAGAAATCATGATTTGGACAAAAAAATTAAGGAGTTTAAAACATAATAATTAAAAGTGAACTGCCTTTTGAAATAAATCTTTGGTCTACTTCCACAAATTTTAGTCTTCATTTTCACATTTATAAACCTAAAAAATAGAATTAACTACTTAAGAACAATAATCGTGTAGTTAAATCTCAAAATGATAATGAGTAATAGGCTTCATGTTAAACTAATTATTAAAAAATTTAATTGAAATCTAAAAAGCATGTAAAGATAAATCACGGTATGATCCCCTAAGTGGGCCCTAAATTTTTACTGCCACCAGTGGGTAGTACTAATTGTTGTCCATAATCTAATGGTGGATGGTTCTTCTTTGACATGAACTACCAAATGTTGTTCTTCCCAGCTTTTAGTTCTTTGTTCTTATTGAGGAGGAAATCATGGATAGAGTACACCAGATCCGCCCCCTTCACAATGTGGTATAGCTTTCTTGGCATGGATAGGATAAAGTATGGAACCTCCTCTTATTTTTTTCTACTTGTAAAACCATCTTATCTTCCATTGTCGGCTTCATAGGGGGATCCAACCTTTTATCTGACTTCCTCAGGCATAGAAACTTGGATCTCTACATGATGGGGATCCTCCAATGTAGGTTCATTGAATTCAGGGAGCTCTATATATTCCTTAATAGGTTCATGTCTAGTTTATTATTCTTCCTACAAGGTATAGTATAGAGTGTCTGATTTTTTATAATCAAAACAAGTGGGAGTTATCTACAATTTAGATTCAATAAAATCAGAAGAGATATAGTTAAATAAAGGTTCAACTCCCTGAGTTCGTTCAACTTAAATATATACCATAGTGGTAAGTGTATCTTAGAGTAAACTCATTCAGGATGGAAAAAGGTAGTCAGGATCCTCCATTTTAACTTCAAATTCCACCACTTGGGTGGTTTCTTCTTTTAGTGGTGCTGACTCTTCCTCTTTGTAAGTCTTGGGGAGATCAAGCAGTTCTTCACATTAATTCCAAAATTCATCCAACTCATGTTGATCTCCCATATGTGGATCAGTAATAAATTCATCCTCCTTTTCATTTATCTCAGGTATAATTGGTTGAGTGAGGATGAATGAGTCTTCAGGTACCTCCATATTTACCTTCTCTGGTTCTTTAATGATGAGTGGTGAAATTTCTTCCACCTCTACATCAAATTCTTTTTCTAGTTTAGGGTCGGGTTACTCTATTAATGCACAAACATAGTCAAATTATCTTTCTATTTTCTTCCCCAAATCATCTAGAGTATTTCTCATCGTATCCACTCGGTTATTTAGATCTCTATAATCAACATATGGTTCTTGATATTTCACCTGAGAGTAATCTCCCTAAGAAAAATAATTTGAATTTTAATACATCATGCAAAAGATTTTATTTACAAATAAAAAAATAAAAAATAATTACAAAAAATGTAAATTTTGAAAAAGTAATTGAAAAACTTTCTTAGCTCCCTGGAAGCGGTGTCAGTTTTAATGCATGCATGAAGTAGGGCATGGAAAAAAGAAAATTATTTTCCTAATGCAACACAGGTGTTGACCATTGTCGTCTCACTTGGGGAGCGTTGTAGACAGTTCAATCACTTATTCTAGTTAAACTATTCTAATTCTTTTGGATTTTTTTAATATTTATTTAAAAAAATGTTTTAAGGTTTTTGTAACACATGATATTAAAATAATGAAATGAAGAATTCAAATATAAATAAAGATGCAGACAAAATGTAGATTAAATACGAAGGTCGTGGTCCGGGGTTTGGTAACATGGGTTCATTCATTATTTAATTATTGTTTAAATTTAATTTGATAATTAATTTACTGAAAAATAATTAATGAATTTATTTTATTTTATTTTTTGAGTGTGTGATTTTATCATGTGTTTGGCACACCGAACCACACCTCCTCCAATAGTCAAATAGGATAACACCTCAACCAAGAATGTTATTCCTAAAAGAACCAGCAACATTTTATGCCATTTCAACCCTTATAGAAACCTCAAATCCATCATATGAAAGTTGTTTCGAAGATATGGGATGGAAAATGAATTAATCAAGGAAAAGAAATGTATTTTGAAATAGTTTCTTAGTGGACGACCACCGCACCTGTGCAATATTCCTACCTCCACCACAAATAGATATAAAAAAAATTCAGTTTGAAGCTCAATAATAAATAACACCATGAAACCTTCCTTAGGGGAAAGACTTGAGTTAGTCACTTTTCATTGAAAATTTAAAATAGGTCACAATGAAAATATGGAAGAGAGATAATGAGAATTAGAGTTGGAAGAAAAAAAGAAGGATTGAAGAAGGAAAGGGAAACACCTTAATATAAAAAAAATATAAAAAAATTACATGATAAAAGAAAAAAAATACTAAATATCCATTGGATTCTTCTCTTTGGTGACATGGATGGTGTAGGGATGGAATGGAATGATTTGATAGGGAGGAGCTCCCCTCCTTTAATAAGTAGAATTTTTTCCTCGAAAATTTGTCACATTTTGGACCCAATAAATGGAAGATTCACACGTTTCCCCCTTCATAAAGGTTTTTCATAAATTTCTCCTCTGTTCACCCTCAAAATTATAGCTTAATTATACTATTGATATAGGATTTATGAATTGTTTTATTTCCATTTACTTTTTCTAGAAAAAGATTCAAGGAAGCTTCCTTCAAAATATGCCATTAAATGGTCACCTTAATGGATATAAAACTCTATGTAATTTAATGGGGAAATTTACTTGTGTATCCTTATTCTATTACATGTGTAAGAACCTCAATTAGAGGTTTTTAGAGCCTTTTGTGCATCTATTACAGTGGTGGGGTCCATGCTATGCACCCAGAAAAGTTTCCCAACATCATTGATTTTTTCCGGCCTCTAGATGCTTGAATCATTTCCTGATCCAAAATGAAATGTTGAAGGAAATAAAATAATTATTTTTTAAAAAAATTATTCACTCAATTTGAAAATATATTTTTAAATAAATGACTAAAATACCCTTGATGTAAAACTCTGTAAAAAATCCAGAATTAAGCACTTTTCACAATTTTTCTCAAAACACATCATAAACCCAAAATTGATCCATATAAGATCAAATTGATAATTTGTGAGGATTAAAACAATTAAAATGCATTAAAAATGTGGAAAATATTAGCTCTATCAAACCTGTGATAATGAGGCCTAGTGTGCCCATAATTAATTTTATAAAAATATTAAATATATTTTATTTTACATGCATGTGGTTAATTAAAGAGAAATGTTAACTCTTAAATGATTGATCGAATCAGAAATATGAAACCATGGTTGGGTCTGGAGTGCAGTGTTTCCCCTAGTCATGACGTAAAATGATATGGTGTGGGGAGTTCGGATCACTCACTCGTTGGCGGGAAATTTAGGTGATTAAATGATTTAAATTATTTAATTACTTAATTTCCTCTAAACCTAATTTTATAAATATAAATTTAAGTTTAAGGTATTTTAGTCTCATTATCCTGTTTTTTCTAATTAAAACACATATTCTCTCCTCTCCTCTCTTTCCCATTGATGAACAATGTAGAACGAACGGTGACGAAACCCTGATTCTAGAAGGATCAAGATCCGGTGAACCCAACAGATCCTCCTCCTTCATCGACAAACACGTTCTTCATAAGAAAATAATGATCCAATATAGTTAGGAATCATTCATGGTGTGGTTACTCCCCGAATTAAATTTTTTATCATGTTGTTAATTTATTCTTCAACATGTGCCTTGAATTCAAACATTACATGAGCCTGGGTAGTGGTTTATTATTCTTTATCAGTTACTTCTAACCTAAATTGCACAATTTTGATCCGTTGGCCAAGAAAATTTGTCCAATGATCCAAAACTTGGTTTTTGGTGCATTCCTCCCACTTTTTTTCATGTTTATTGCCAAGTAATTTCATTAAATCATGGTTCAACAACTTTTTGAGCGACTCGAGCTCGATCAGGTGCCCAAATTCGGGATGATATTTCAAAATGACAATGGAATCGTGAGCGAGGAATGGATCTAGAAATTTTATGATCCTACAATGAACAAACCAAATGTTTCACTTCAATCTGAAAAAGATTGAGGGCACAGTGGTGGGAGTAAAGACAAACAAAACCCTCGTTCATTATGGTGACTTATTTTTGGTGAACGACGGATGATGAGAATGATTCACAGCTATATCTGAAGATTTCTGAGGGAAACATGGTGGGATTTGAAGTGGTTTGACCAGATTTGGATAATAGAAGAATAATTGAGAGAAATATGGAATTCTAGCTAAAATCCCGATGACATGTCTTGTTCAATAAAGAACACATGGAGTGTATCCTCCCTCAGTAGTGGATCTAGTTTTGGGGAAAATATAAGGATAACATGGCATGTACTCCCCTTGACACTTTGTTTACCTCCTCTCTGTGTGAGATGAGTCATGTGAAGGAGACATGGACATGCATAGAGACCCAGCTAGGTCACACGGGTAGCATACCGTGTGGACCAGCATGTCATGTACTGAAGTACACAGACATGGAGTCCGAGTACACAAACAAGGCCAACAGACATATCCCGGTCCCTAGATAGATGGGACATTTCATGTAGTCCACCTATAGAGCTTGCACTACCACATGGGATGGGACCTGTTTCTGACCAGATACATGGCCAGGAAACGAAGAGGGGACACATGTCATGTGGCCCCCCTCACACGTCGTTTACTTTTTGAGCTCATCTAAGAAATAATCAATCCTTCATATCTCCTTCATTTTAACTTTGATTTCAGGCTGCGAGATACCTATCATGAGTGTTTTTTCACATAGAATGTGATGGTTCCCTCAGAAGTGGCTTTTGAGATATGGTGTGGAAGTTATGAGTTTTTCAAGTGTGGAGATGACACCCAATAATAATAGCGATCAGAAAGGCTTACAAGAGCATACTGGGCTGACCCCTTAGTAGGTTTCATTAGAATATTCCTCAAAGATCAGATACTTAGTTGAACCCTCAACAGGGATGGAAAGCATAGTGATCACACTATGATTCACTGTTTCATTTTCACCATTACACCATTGTGCTAAAATAGTTTTGTATTAAAAATTATAAAAATAATAACAAATTGAACTTCACTTTTTCTTCAATTATGTTGTGTTTATTACTTTTATAAAGGTCAATTATACTTTTTTGGATAATTTCATTGAATGTGGAGGTGATTTTGAGGGCCCATGATGATGTCCAAGAAAAATGGGTCAAACTGCACAGGATCCATGCACACTAGTGGACTCAACCTCATAAGTATACTAAACCATGCATTCTAATGGGCTGATTTTTTTTGGTCTGGTCATAAGTTCATTGGGATAAATTTCATATGAAGAAACCCAAAGCTAATTCGTTCATTTGGTGGCCCATCCGAACTGATCTTTCCAGCACACCGAATTTGCAAGAAGTCAAAATTTGTGTGCGGTGTTCTGTCAATATCTCAAGCTGTGATTGTCAAAATGGAGCTAATCTTTAGATGGAGATATTCAAGAGGTTTGGATACAACTCTTTAGTTTTTTAAAAAGTGATATAAGACTGTATAGCCATCTAAAACCATGAACCAAGTGGTTTCTCAAAATCAAGATGCTCAAAACCACCTTCCAGTTTTCCAATTAAATGGAACCTTGGGATCCTCATTTGTAAGTTCGACTAGGAGAAAATTATCAAGTATTTTGGAGACCTAAAGGAGTCCTCTCTTCATCCAATAATTTTTGGATTCCCCTATCCTCATAGGGGGATCAAGGATGAAGGCTAAGTTCCACCCGAGCCTTCTCCTCCTCTCAATGATGAGCTAAACGGTAGACGATCATTTCAAGGGAGCTACACATACTTGGCAGGGCCTTACGACACTTGATACTCTACTAGTTTTGTGTAAATTTTTTTTGGATTATTTCACTTATATTTTATCTAAACATTTCTCTCCTATGAATTCATTTCTTGGGTTTAATTTAGTGAACTTCTTTTCATTTCAACACCAATTGGGTTGAAATTTTAAGTGGGAAACTTGGGTTTTTCCGATTGGGAAACACAAGGATCCTCTTTATCTCACACATAAAAAAATATTAGTATTATTTGGTATCATTTTATATGTTCTTTAAGTACAATCCTTGACAACATGATTTTTGTGTCAAGGGTTGGTACTTTGTGTAATGTTTTAAGAGGCAAGAGGGGAATCAATATCTTGACAACCCTCAACCAAATAATTAAACAAAACCATGTGAAATTTTCAGAGCAATGAACTATCCAATATGTGTAGTGAACTTGAAGTGATATCCTTCTCTCATAATACCTAAATCACCACCTTTTTCTATCAACTGTTAAACTCTTTAAGTTAAGTTATTTTCTTAAATCTTTTTTCAAAATCACCCCCTGTTTTAGTAATCTTTATTAAAAATACACACTATAAGATACCAACACTTCTTGAGAGATGACCTAGGTTCTTCCCTATAATATAAAATATTCTTTAAATAACTATCAATTTTATGTTTCATGACAACGCGTTAAAAAAATTTCACTATTTATGGGGAGAGATTTGGTTTTTAGTGAGTGTTTTTTATAAGATTTTTGTAAATTTTGTGAATATTTATTTGTTTTATATTATACCTTTACCTAAATTTTTGGGTTCTGATATATTTCTTGTGTAGGTTTTGTGAATTAATAATTCTAATCTGGGACATTTTCCACCTTTCGAACCCAAACCGGAGAGGATATTCTGTTAGCGACCCTAAGATGCACAAGAGAATCCTTTGAAGGTGGACACACAAGATGACAACACTCTTCTTGATCCTTCATGTTCTTCATCTGTAACCAACATAAAAACTAAAATAAACTTGTATAACATGTATGAAAGCAATAGAACACTAAAATAACCAACCTCACTTAATGTCGATATCCAACCCACATACATTCAATTACAAGGCAAGGCACCCAATTTTGAACTAAAATCTGTTTTAATTCATCTATTACCAAGATTCCATGGACTTCTTAGAGAGGATACACATAAGAATTTAAATTAATTTCAAACTATTTGTTCCACATTAAAACCTACTAATGTGGATGAGGGACAAGTAAATCATAGAAAATTCCACTTTTCTTTAGAAGAGGCCGCAAAAGACTAGCTTTATTATGTTAATTCCCCAATAAGAGGTTGGGCGGACATGAAACAACTTTTTCATGAAAAATATTTCCTAGCTCCACGAACTAAAAAAATAAGGAAAGAAATATGTGGTATAAGAAAATATAGAGGGAAACCACTTCATGAATATTGTGAAATATTTAAAATATTATGTTCAAGTTGTCCACACCACCAAATAAATGATCAACTTTTGATATAGTATTTTTATGAAGGTTTATTTCTAATTGATCGTAACATGATTGATGTTGCTATAAGTGGTTCACTAGTAGATAAAACCCTAATCTCTACAAGAACCTTTATTGAGAACATGGTGCAAAACACACAATAATTTGGTTCATGGTCTAGTGTACCCATTCGAGGTTTCCATGAGGTGAAAAGTACTGAATTTGAGAAGAAGGTGGACATAAAGTTTTAAGAGGAAAGTACCCTTCAATGACATCTTTCCCTTTCCCAAGGAAAATACCAATCTCCTCCTCCAATCTATTGTGCTATATGATCTTATGATACCCACAACTCTGACTAATGTACTAAATTGAGATAAACTTATAGGAGTTGTGAGGAAATATTTCTAGGTCACCCTTATAACCATCCCATTAGGAAAGATCCTTACTATCCATCCATCCTTGGGTTGATAGAAAACCAATCCTATAGGAAAAGTTGGTATTCAAACTAACCTCAATAATAACGTAACCAATAGGGTCAGAGTAGTCATCCACCACCACCACCCAGAATTCATCAACCACCCTAAAGGTCTTTCCAACAAACCCATCTAAAACCCAAGACTGGACAAGAAGATATGATGAAACAAATGGCTACCAAAAATATCTAATTCCAACAAACCACTCAGGAATCCATAAAAGACCTCAAAACCCAATTAGTCCAACTAGCTAACTCAGTGGGGGAAATTCAAAGTCACGGGTCCAGTAATCTACCATCTCAACCATTAGTCAACCATAGAGATAAAGGAAATGTTAGTGACATAACCCTTAGGTGTGGAAAACAACTATAACATCAAATTAATCCTCCATTAGAGTCATCCCCTCCTGAGGAAACCTCCATCCCAACCATTAAAAATGTTCCAAATGTTAAAAAAACCATTTCTTGAGAGAATCAATTCCAAAGGAAAGAGTGTGTATGTTGATGAGTCTCATAGACAACCCATTCCTATTTCATTTCCCCAATGGGACACCAAACCTAGAAACAAAAAAGGAAACATAAATCGATAAGGGAGTTTTGGAGACTTAAAAAAAAGTGCAGGTAATCATACCCTTGATTGATGTTGTGAAACATATTCCAAGATATGAAAAGTTTTTAAAATAGATTTGTACACGTCGAAGGAGACTTCATGGTGATGAGAAGGTAAGCTTGGGGAGGTATGTCTCAGCATTGATAGAATCATCATTGCATACCAAATTCAATGATCCTGGAACCTTCTTGATTCCATCCACCATAGGGGAGTATTCATTTTCCAATGTTATTATTGATTTAGATGATTTTATAAATGTAATTCATCACTCCATTTACTCTTCTTTTCAATTTGGTGAAGTAAAGTCCACTGTAATAGTCATTAATATAGAAAATTGGAGTGAAAGACACCCTTCTGGTGTATAAGAGGATGTTCTTGTGTGGGTGGAAATTTTAATTTTTTCTTCTGACTTTTATGTGAAAAAAATGGAAGATGATAGGATGAACAGACATTCCCCAATTATATTTGGGAGACCTTTCTTGAAAACTGCCAAAACCATAATTAATGTCCATAATGGTACATTATCTATGGATTTTGGTGATGACATTGTCCACTTAAACATCATTTATGCCATGAAGCACACATTATAAGAACATTCCTCTCCCTCTCTATTAATTCAATTAATGTACTCTCTTTCTCTAAAAGAACATCTTTTTGTTCCCATGATCCCCTTTCTGAATTTTCATCATTGATTGAAATACTATGAAATGAATGATGAATTTATTATTGTAGTAGTATAGAAAAGTGTCATGCATGTTTATTAGTTGATAATTTATTGTACATTGAGGATCCAACGACTATTGATTATACTTCTAAGATTGTAAAATCTCATTACTCATCCAAGGATGATACTATTGAGCAATAAGATGAGATCTGTGACCTCTCACTTTCACACACACTCTAATCAATCAAAAACCCACCTGAATTGGAACTGAAACAACTTCCTCAAGATTTAAAATATTAATATATTGAGAATAGAAACAATTTTCTTGTCATCATTGCTAGTTCACCCCCTCCTGAGCATGAATTATGACTACTTGAACTTTTGAGGGAGTATAAACTAGCTTTGGGATGGACACATACTGACATTCCTAGTATTATCCCATAAATTTCAACATATAATATTTTATTAAATTATGGGGCTAAACCTGTGAGGAACGCACAACATTAACTAAACCCAAACCTACAAGAAGTTGTGAAAAAATAAGTAACAAAATTATTGGCTGCTGCAATAATTTACCCCATCTCTGACAGCCAATAAGTCAGTAATGTTCAATTAGTTCCTCAAAAACTATCCATTGAGTAATCAAAAATTAAAACAATGAATTGTTTCAAACTCGTGCGCAGAATAGTTAGTGTGTCTACATAAACTATCACCGACTAAACCAATACACTAGGAAAGACCATTTTCATTTGTCATTCATTGAAGAAATGCTAGAGAGGCTAGTGGGTAAGTCCCACTACTGTTTCCTTTATGGGTATCTTGAATACTTTAATATATATATTTCCCCTAAGGACCAGGAAAATACAACCTTCACTTTTCTCTTTGGCACATTTTCATATTGGAGGATGTCATTTGGTCTTTGAAATGCTCCTGGTACTTTCTAGCAATGCATGGTTAGTATTTTTTCAGATTACCTGTATAATTACATGGAAGTTTTCATGGATGATTTCACTGTGTATGGATCCTCTTTTGATGAATGTTTGAGTAATCTTAATTTAGTCCAACATCGTTGTATTGAAAAGAATATCGTATTATATTATGAGAAATGTAATTTCATGGTGTGAAAAGGTATAGTTTTGGGACACGTAATTTCTGGGGATGGTATCCAAGTAGATAAATAAAAACTGTATTTCATTTCTTCCCTACCATTCCCCAAAAATATATAGGATGTGTGGTATTTCTTAGTTCATGCTGGATATTACCTTTGTTTTATTCGTGACTTTAGTAATATTTCACTCCCCCTCCCGGTTACTCCAAAAATAAAATGAATTTTTTTGATAATGAATTTGAGGAAGATTTTAATAAGTTAAAATGGAGTCTCAAGTCACCCCTGGTAATCCAACCACCTTGGTGGGATTTACCATTCGAGCTCATATGTGACGCCTCTAACTATGTAGTTGGGGAAATCTTGTCACAAAGGTTCGATCGAGCTCCAGATGTCATTGGTTATGCCTCACATACTTTGGACCCTACCCACAAAAACTACACCACAACTAAAAAATAATTCCTTGCCATTGTGTTTTCCTTGGAAAAATTTAGTTCATACCTTTTGGGGTCCAAAGTCATTGTGTTCTCAGACCATGCAGTCCTCTGGTATCTCCTTAAGAAACTAGAACCCAAACCACGTCACATTTGTTGGATTCTCCTCCTTTAAGAATTCAATTTAGAATTTAGAGATAAAAAAGGAGTAGAGAATGTGGTGGATGACCATATCAGTAGGATTCACCCATCCTCGTATATTGAATCATCCCCCTGTACACCCATAAATGACATGTTTCCAGATGAGAAACTTTACCAAGTGCAAGATGTTATTCCTTGGTATTCTAAAATTGTAAATTATTTGGTAGCATCATTCATTCCTACTGATTTCCATAAAAACCAGGATGAGCATCTAAAAAATGAGTCCTCTTGGTAAATTTGGGACGACCCCTACCTTTTTGCTCACATTTAGTGACAATTACTCAGGCGTTGCGTCCCTGATAGAGAGTTTCAATCCACCCTTAGGTTCTACAACACTCTTGCTTGTGGGGGTTGCTTTGGTCCCCAATGTACTACTCATAAGGTCATTGATTCTGGTCTATTTTGGCCCACATTGTTTCAGGATGCCCATGGATTCTTAAAATCATGTCCTCGCTATCAAAGAATAAAGAATGTATCTAAAATAAATAAAATTCAACAACATACCTTGCACTTCCATGAAATTTTTTTATGTTTGGGGCATTGAATTTATGGAACCATTCCCCAATTCATTTGAGAACCTTTAAATTCTTCTAGTAGTGGATTATATTTCAAAATGGGTAGAGGAACAAGCTACAAGGACTGATTATTCTATGGCGGTTAGGGAATTTTTGAGAACCCAAATCTTCTATAGGTTTGGATTACATAGGTTCATCATCAGTGACCAGGGTTCTCATTTATGCAGCTAAACAATGCAATAACTTTTGCGTCGGTGTGGGATCAGTCATAGAGTGTCTACTGCATATCACCCACAGACCAATGGTCAAGACGAGGTGTCAAATAGATAGGTAAAACAAATTATTTAAAAAATTCCTCAACTCAATAGACAATATTGGAGTCTTACACTTGATGATTCATTATGGGATTACCGTACAACATTCAAAACACCCATTATCATGTCACCATATCAGCTAGTGTTTGGAAAGATTTATCACCTCCCTGTTGAGATTGAAAACTGGGCCTACTAGGCCATCAAACAATGAAATTCTAGTCTTTCTGGTGAAGGTGCTCAAGGAATATTGTAGATTCAGAAGATGGAGGAAATGAGAAGAGATGCATATAAGAACTCCAAGATTTATAAGAAGAGAACCAAGGCTGCTCACGATAGTCTCATCCTTCATCTTTAGTTCCAAATTGTGCAGAAGGTCCTCCTTTACAATGTAAGGTTGAAGTTTCATCCAGGTTCAAAATGAATAAACTAAGAAAATATTCAATGTCAATGGGAAGCGGCTGAATCACTTCCATGAATCCATTATGGAGTCCCCAATGGAGGAGATCCATATTCAAGAACCAATCTAGGAATGACACTCACCAGGTTTTATCTTTTCTTCCCACATTTTCTTTTATTACAGTGAGGAAATTTCACACTTTAGGTGTGTGGGATGGGTATATTTTTGGGTTAGTTATGAATTTTTAGCATCTTTCTTCTTTTTATCTTTTTATATTTCTAAATTTTATAGTAACTTTCTCCCCTTTCCCTCCCCCTCACCTTCATGATGGAATATTAATTTTTTATTCTCACTTTATCATGGAAAATTATGCCCATTTAATCATGAATGTTATTGAAAATTCATGTGGAATGTCCATATTTCATGTTGTTTTAACATTCGAAAAAAAACTAATGAAATGTACAATTTAACAAGAATTAAATATAGTGGTGTGAAATTATTTTGAAATATAGTTCTTTGTTGATGATATAAATGGTTGTATCATTTTAAAACCATTGAGAAGAATTATACCATGTTTATGAATAGTTTAAGGGAAAATTATTTCACTTAATCTCTCCACACATCTTTGCACCCAACCATGAAGTGTGAAAATTTCTTACTTAATGGAAGGTAAATATAAGTTAGGTTGAATTTTCTCTACATTCCAAAATAAATTTTCTATATTTTCTTTTATTATATGATCTATTTCATTATTTTACTATATTTACCTTTGTGTGTATACCTGTTAACTGATTGTTTTATATCCTCTGAAAAAAAACAAAAAAACAAAAAAAGGTTTTACATTGGATAGGTCAAAAATCACCCTTCCTCAACTTTTGATCTTGTTATAACTATTAAAATTAGTGTTGTGAGGATATCAAACAAGGGTTCAGAGAAGAGTGTGAGATTTTTTCCAAGTGCAGCTATTGAAAAAATAATAATAAATGAATAGAGTGATTAAATGTATAAAATATGGGTATATATAGGCTAAGAGCGTATGGTTTGACTTCTGGTAATTCTTAAGTGAGTGGGTCTTGAAATTTGATTTCAAATGATGTGGGGCTGGTTCAGTGGAGATGATATTTTAAGTAGAAAATTATTAAAATAACTTATATTTACTTATAGAAATTGGAAATAATAGCATGAAATAGTTGTCACACACACATATAGAGAATTAGTGAAAAGATTAACTTTTAAATTATTTTCTTTAATTTGTATTATGCATATCTTTCAATTTCATTTGGATACAATTTTTGAGATTCATTTTTCTATGATCATTAAGAATAACTCCTCAATGTGATTTTTGCTTTGATTACATTTCTATTAGGAATTAAATTTTCATTGAATGTTAAATCTTTATGAATTTAGAAATATCTACATGAATAATTTCTTAAAATATGACTTTTATCAGGAGTGAAAATGTATAGGTGTGGGGGTGTGATCGCACTGTTATTCACTATTTCATTTTCACCCTTACACCACTGTCCTAAACTATTTTTGTATTGAAAATTATAAAAATAATGACAAATTTCACTTCATGTTTGATTCAATTATTTTGTGTTTATTACTTTTAAAAAGGTAAATGATACTTGTTTTGATAGTTTCATTGAAGGTGGAGGTGATTTTGAGGGCCCATGATGATTTCCAAGAAAAATGGTCCAAACTACGTAGGATCCATGCACAACAGTGGACTCAACCGCATACTTATACTAAACTATGCATCCAAATGGGATGAAATTTTGAGGGCTGGTCCTAAATTCAATGTGATATATTTCATATGTATAAAACCAAATCTAATTAGGTCATATAGTGGACCAAGAGTAAAATCTATTGTATTTTGGAGACCCAAAGGAGTCCTCTCCTCATCCAAAAAGTTCTGGAGGACCCTATTCTCATAGGGGGATCAAGGATAAAGGTGAAGTTCCACCCGAGCCTTCTCCTCCATTCGATGATGAGCTAAATGGTGGATGATCATTTCAAGGGAGCTACACATACTTGGGAGGGAGTTCTGACACTTGATACTCTTCTTGTTTTGTGTAATTTTTGTGTGTATTATTTCACTTATGTTTTATCTAAACATGTTTCTCCTCTGAATTCATTTCTTGGGTTTAATTAAGTGAACCACTTTTCATTTTAACACAGATCGGTTTGAAATTTCAAGTGGAAAACTAGGGTTGTTCCGATTAGGAAACACAAGGATCCTCTTTCTCTCAAACATAAAAAAAACATTAGTATCCTTTGGTAGCCTTTAATATGTTCTTGAATTCCTAACCTTGAAAACACGATTATTGTGTCAAGGGTTGGTACGTTGTGAAATGTTTTAAGAGGCAAGAGTGGAATCAAGATCTTGACAATCCTCAACCAAAGAATTAAACAAAACCATGTGAAAATTTCAGAACAATGAACTATCCAAGATGTGTAATTAACATTAAGTGATATCCTTCTCTCATAATTCTTAAATCACCACCTTATTCTATCAACTATTAAACTCTTTATGTTAAGTTATTTTCTTAAATCTGTTTTCAAAATCCCCCCCCCCTCTTTTAGAAATATTTATTAAAAATACACACTATAAGTTACCAATTCTACTTGAGAGATGACCTATGGTATTCCCTAGACTACAAAATCTTCTTTAAATAACTATCAATTTGATGTGTCATGAAAATTCATTCACATAGTCCCTGATAAGAAAATACTGGGTTCAACCCTCAGAAGGGCGGGGTAGCTTAGTCATCGATGAGAAGATACTGGGTTGACCACTCATCAAGGATGGGTAGCGTAGTCCCTGATGATTCAAAGCAGACCCTTGACCTTGCAGTCATAGTTGTAAGTCATGGTTTGACTTACCTAAGGGATAACAACAAAGAGTGGCACTTTTCCCACTACGAAATGTCCATTTTATGTGGCTTAAAACCATACCAGTGAGTCAATGCCACCCAAAGTCAATAGTATTGAGGTGTGGTGATTTAATCTCCTTTAACTTGGGCCTCCTAGGTATATATGATGGGGTGCTAATAATTGTATATGGATTAACTTGGAATTGATGGCTTCCCACTTTCTTAGGCTCAACTGTGAGATATAGATCCCATTACTCTCTCGTTTGGGATTCTTTGACTGGGTATATATATATATTTATCCTTTTGAAGTACCCACTCCTTGGGTCTTAGTTACCATCCTTCCGGGGGAGGTGAAGACATGTGGGGTATGCCACATGCCTTCCATTTCTAGTTTCTTCTGGTTGGATGGGTCTACTCTCAGGATATAGGTAGAAAATACTTGATGAGGAGTCCATCCCCTCACCATCTCGAGCTCCTTGTATTTTTATGAGCCTACTTTCACACACTTGTTGGGTTGAGATGCACTCTTTTTTTCGCTTTATTGTACCTTGTTTCATTTACTACTTACCTTTAGTTGTATCACTTACTGCTCCCCCTTCACCATTTCGGGGCTTTCTACTAGGAATGTATATACTCACCCCTGCATGGGTTTTTCCCAACATGTGATGTGTCTTTTGTAGATAGTGGATAGATCAATCATGACTACTGAGGAGCAAAGAATTATGGGTTGTGTAGACCCTTTATGGTGGTCATAGTTGGGATATAGGAGTTGGGATCTCTCGACAGATACTCTATTCTAGTTTTCTTCAGGTTGGGAATGATTTCTAGTTTGGTCATGTGTTTTTTCCATTTACTTTTCAGTATTCTCTAATATACCTTTGTAATATCTAGAGGTTAATGCATGTTTACTTTAATTTATAGTGGTTTCATATTTTTCTACTTTCCCTATGCACTTTTCTATAGATTTCATTTTATGTGTGTTTGTGTACAGGTTCTTATTAATTCCCTCCCCAAGTTAGTTGTATCTGCATTGCTTGTCACCAACCCTAGGCCTATGGAGGTGATTTTGGGGTAGTTACGGCTCAAGCCCTGACTTGAGATGGGTCATGAAAAAGTGGTATCAGAGGTGGTTCATTCCTTGGGATGTTGTTTAGATGTTTCCTAATAAGGAATTGGTTGAGATTTAGGGAAATAATGTCGAAGTTTCTTGATATCTTCTCTCAGGAAAGGGAGTCCAGTGATGGTATGGGCGGATGATCTATCCATTCCCTAGTACCCTGATTACCCACTTGTTAACTCGACACCCTAATACATTTGTTTCAGGGAATACTGTTACATTCATCATATAGTATTGAGTATTTGATTTCCCTTCTTAATTCATCTCCCATTATTTTGTTGATATGTGTGTGTGTGTGTGTGATCACCTGACTATAGTACTATGTGACCATTTTTAGAATTCCTCCATGATGATATCCAGCTAGGATACTAGCTCTAGATCATAATGATGACCCTATGAGAAACAAGGCCTCAGTTCATGGCCCATCATGTAATCCCCTTCCTCCTGGTGGATAGGTAGCATCACCTCCACCCATTGAGAAGCAGTGGGTCCCATACGGATAGGTTGAGTATGTGCGTAGGCTGAGTGCACTTCATGAGTTCTAAGGACAGAGACCAATTATATTCTATGGAGATCCATATCCTCAGGCGGTAGAGGATTGGCTATAGTGGATGGTCTGCATGTTCATATTGGTACATAACCCAATGGACCAGAGGGTAGATTTGGCAGCCAACCTTTTTATTGGGACAAGTTGGTGTTATGAGAAGGAGGTTATATCCCATTAACCATCATCTATTGAGTATTCCCCTTGGTGTAGTATACTCTTCATATGTTTGGATCTCTTCAGAGGTGGACGATTACATGAACGTCGTTCCCAAAGATGTTCTGGGACTACCTTTGAGGTTGGAGTTAGAGTTTTGCATTGATTTATAGCCAGGGAATTCCCTGATATCTTCTCCCACATATCGGATGGAACCCACTGAGCTCTGGGGGATGAGGTTATATTTATAGGACCTTCTTATGAAAGGTTTCATCAAACCTAGTGTATCCCCTTGGGCATCCCCTTTTTTGTGAATAAGGAATATGGAAGCTTACATATTTTCATGCATTATCGTCGCCTGAACTTGTCCACAATAAAGAACAAGTACCTCTTTCCATGGATTTAGAACCTCTTTTATTAGTTATGAAGTGTGATATGGTTCTCTAAGATCGATCTTAGGTCTGGCTACCACCAGCTATGGGTTCGTGAGGCTGATATTCCAAATTTGTCCTTTTGATGTTGTTATGAGAACTATGAGTTCCTAGTGATATACTTTGGCCTAATGAATACCCCTATAGTTTTTATGGCTTTGATTAACCAGATCTTTTAGCCATACTTGGTCTATTTTTCATTATCTTCATCGATGACAAACTCATATACTCTATGACAAAGGAGGAGAATGCAGAGAACCTAAAGTGGGTCCTTGATTTACTTCAAGAGCACCAACTTTATGGAAATATCTTGAAATTCTAGTTCTAGATATAGGAGGTTCACTTTCTAGGGCACATAATTTTTTAGCAGGGTTTAGTCATGAACCCAGTGAATTTCAAAGTAGTGCTTTCTTGGGAGTCACCAAATAATGTTTCGGAGGTGTGGAGCTTTATTTTCTTAGAGGGGTACTAGAGGAGATTTGTGGAATACTACTCCAGAATCACAACCCCATTGACCACTTTGATGTGAAAGGGATAGTTTTTTACCTGGTATGATAATTTTTAGAAGGCCTTTGAGGAGTTTAGGTAGAGGATAACGAGCTCTCCAGTTTTGAGGGTACAAGAGGAAGGAGTCAAGTTTGTGGTTTATTATGACGTCTCGGGAGCTGGGCTTAGTTGTGTGCTAATGCAGAGACTAGTGGTCATCGTATAGGGGTTGAGGTAGTTGAGATCCCATATTTTTAATTATGAAACTCACGATCTAGAGGTATAAGTAGTGATTTTCACTTTGAGGGTGTGGTTGAACTACCTCCTGGGAGAACACTTTGTGGTTTAATCATACCACCAGAGTCTAAAGTATATTTTCAATCAGAGAGACCTGAAGTTGAGGCAGTGATGTTGGCTGGAGTTCCTATTGGACTATGACTTCAAGATATTCTATACTCTAGGGAGGGTAAATGTTGTTGTAGATTCCCTTATTAGGAATTCTCAGACTCACCTTGTGTGGGAAACTTCAGAGTAGTTAGCTTCACTACAGTTGACCCTAATAGAGTAGGAGGTACAATTTTCCTTCAGTCAATCATGTCGACTCCTATTATCCTTGATAATGTGAAGGAGTCTCAGCTCGGAAACATAAACTATGAGGTTCTATGTGATCATATATCCATAGGAGACACCCTTGATAGATACTCTGAAGGAGGTAATCATGAGATCTTGTTCTATGGGAGAATAATAGCTCATGTTGTTTTACAGAAGATAATAACATGATAGTTCTATACTTCACCCTTAGTTGTACATCCTGGTGTAGGGAAGATGTACTAGGATCTTTAGTGGAATTTTTGGTGGTCTGGTGTGAGACTGAGTGTATCTTAGTTCATCTCATGGTGCCTTACCTGTCAGTAGGTGAAGGTTGATCACTAGTTTCTAGATGGTTTTTTGCAGCCATTTGATGTCCCAGAGTAGAAATAGGATCAAATATACATGTAATTATTCATAGGGATTCCTCACACAGAAAATATCCACAACTATAATGGAACTACAGGGAGGACCACATGCATTTGGTAGAGTTTTCTAACAATAAAAGCTACCACTCCACCATTGGCATGTCACATTATGTGGACCTATATGGGAGAACCTACGGGTCACCCTTATGCTAGACGGAGGTTGGAGAGTCATATCTTTTAGTCCCATAATTGGTGTAGATGAAGACAAAGATAGTACAGGTCATCTATGAAATGGAAGAAGACGACCCAGAGAAAACATAAGTCTTACAAAAATCACCATTTTAGGCCCTTGTAGTTTGAGTAGGGAGACCATTTATTCATGAGAGTCTCCCCACAACATGGAATGTAGAGGTTTGGCTATGGTAACAAGCTATCTTCGAGATTTATCAGGTCATTCGAGATCATGTAGAGGATCAAAAAGGTTTCCTACTACCTCTCCTTATCCCCATAGCTGGAGTGGACTCATGACATCTTCCATGTGTTGCAGCTGATTAGATATGTGCATGACCCTACACACGTCATCGAATGGGGAGATATGGACAACGAGGATGGAGCCACCTTTTCACAGCACCTACTGGAGATCAAGGACTTACAGGAGAGGGCCATGTGAGGATGGGCCATCCTCCTAGTTTTCATGTTATGGCAGCACAAAAAAATGTGGGAGAGTTCCTAGGAGTGGGAGATTCAGATGCAAGCTTAGTATCCTGAGTTATTTGCTTAGTTTTGCTTTTTGGGGATGAAAATATTGAAGTAGGAAATGATGTACAGACCCATTTTTTACCTAATAAGACTTTGAAATATTTCTAAATATTATTCCAGAGCTAGGTGTTGAGATGATGTGATATTCTGAGGCCCGATGTTCCTGGAATTAATTTTATAGAAATATTAAATATATTTTATATTACGTGTTCACGGTTAATTAAAGAAAACACGATAACTATTAAATGGTTGATCAAATCAGAAATCCCAGAACATGGTTGGGTCTAGAACATGGTGTTTTCTCTAGGCATGTCATAAAATGATTCAGCATGGGATGTTTGGATCCCTCTCTTATTGGCAGGACGTTTAAGTGATTAAATTATTTAAATTATCTAATTACCTAATTCCATGTAAAACTAATTTTATGGATGTAAATTTATAGTTAAGGGATTTTGGTCTCATATTCCTATTTTCTCAATTAATACACCTCTCCTCTCCTCTCCTCTCCTCTCATTAGCATTTATGAACAACGAAGAATGAATGGCAACGAATCTATGATTCTAAATGGATCAAGATGCGGAAAAAGCAACAGATCCTCCTCCTTCATTGAATAACATGTTCATCATCAACAACAAATGATCCAATCCAGGTAAGATGTGATCTTGGTGTTCTTACATCTTGAATTAAATTTTTGAAAATGTTTTTAATTTATTCTTCAACCTACGCCTTGAATTTAAACATTACATGAGCTCGGGTACATGTTTATTATTCTTTATTGGTTGGTTCTAACCCAATTTTCACAATTTTGATCGGTTGGCCAAGAAATATTTTCCACGATCCAAATCTTTGTTTTTTGTGCATTCATCCCAATTTTATTCACATTTATCACTGAGTAATTCCATTGAATCTTAGTTCAAAAAATTATCAAGCAACCCAAGCTTGATCGGGAACCTGGATTTGGGATGGTATTGAGAAATAGTGAAAATTCGTGAGTGAGGCATGAATCCAGAAATGTCAAAATCCAAGGATGAAAAAATTGAAGGTTTCACTTTGATCTAAAGATGATTGAGGGTGCATCGGCGAGAGAAAAGATGAACGAAACCCTCATTCATTCCAGTGACTGATTTTCAGAAAACGACATACAACAAGAATGATTCATAGCCAGGTGTGAATATTACGGAGGGAAATGGTGGGATCTAATGTGGTTTTACTAGATTTGGGTCATAGATGAAGAATCAGGATAAATCTAGAATTCTGGTGAAAATCCCGACTACACGCCATCTTCAATAAAGAACGCACATCGTGTAACAACCCTAAATGGTGGCTTTAAGGATTGGGAAAGGATAAGGATGACATTGAATATACTCCCCTTGACAATATATGTATGTCCTCTCCATGTGATATGAGATGTGTGAAGGAGACACGACCAGGAACATGGATTCAGCTGGGTCACACGGGTCACATCCTGTGTGGACCAGCTTGTCATGTACCGAATTATACGGACACGGAGTCAGAGTACACAGACACGGCTATTAGACATGGCATAGTCCCTAAATAGTTGGGACATGACATGTAGTCCACCTAAATGGTGTGCACTACCACATGGGATGGGACCCCTTTTTGACCATAGACACATCCAGGAAACAAAGAGGGGCTACACACGGGTAATTTTTGAGCTCATCTGAGCAATATTAAATCCTTTATATCCTGTTCATTTGAACTTGGATATTAGTCCATGAGATGCCTATTCAGAGTGTTTTTTTATAAAGAATATGATGGTTCCCTTGAATGAGTATTTTGAGATTCTATTTGGAAGTTCTGGGTTTGGCATGCGCAGTGATGGCACTCAATGATTGAACCGATCCGGAAGGCTTACCAGAGCATGCCAGTATGACCCCTTAGCAGGGCTAGGTGGTGAAGTCCCCAATGAGGAGATATTGAGATGGCCTTTTAGCAGTACTTGGTAGCATAGTCCCCAAAGAGTAGATACTGGGTTGACCCCTCAGTAGGTCTGGGTAGAATAGTCCTTTACGAGAAGATACTAGGATGACCCATCAGCAGGTCTAGGTAGTGTAGTCCCTGACAAGTGGATACCAGGATGACTCCTCAGTAGGGCTGGGTAGTGTAGTCCCTGATGAGTAGATACTGAGATTACCCCTTATTAAGGATGGGTAGCGTAGTCCCCAATGATTCAAGGAAAACCCTTGACCATGCAGGCACAATGGAAAGGCATGGTTCAACTTACCTAAGGACACACAAGAAATAGGGGTGCTTTCCCCATCTAGATGCACCCTAAAACTATGTGGGTGAGTCAGTGCTACCCAAAGTGGATGGTATCGAGGTATGTTTATTTGAATCCCTTTGACTTGGTCCTCTTGGGAATATGTGATGGGATAGTGTGTGATTAGTACCTGAAAGTGGCTAATATTCATTGTTAAGATCTTAATATTACTGTTTTTAAAAGTTCATAAAAATCAATTTTAGTCCAATTCATAAATTGAACTTCATTTCCCATCATTGTGCAATTCATGCTTAAAGTTTCAATTTGGGCCCACTGAATAATTTGCTTATGGAAATTACAATATTCATCATTTTAATTTGATATTTTGGTATATGATTAATCTCTTTATTTGTAACATTTTTTCTTTTAGGTCTTATGGATGAATCACAAGTGAAGATGGATATTTTTTCACCTGAAGGCAGAAACTTGATGGAAAAAGCATAATGGGCCTAAGGCCCATCAAACAAATGTGGGGCCCATAAACCAAGCCCAATGAAGATCCAATTTATACAGTAGAAAGATAAAAATATTAGTATCATTTTATTCAACTGTGGCCAGAGCAAATTCTAATTTTTTTCATGATGATAAAGGGATCTGAAGTTGAGATTTAAATGGTGGACCCGACATTAATGCACAGAAATAAGTCCCACAATTTTGACCATAACTTCCAAACAGATGAGCCAACGTTCCTGAAATTTTTACAGATCATAGAGGCCTAATGGAAGAAGATATTTGTATTATATAACCCCTCAAGATTCGTCCTTCTTCAATTACAAATTCACACGTCAATATGGTGGACAAATCTGGACAGTTTTCCGGGTCAAATTCGAAACATCAATTTCCTTTTGATTATTCACCCTCCTTTTGACTCTATTAATTGTTGGGGGTGAACTAATTATTGGGGGATGGACCTAAGGATCCTAATATACCTATATAAGGAGCTATTGGTGAAGTTAATAGGGGTGGATATTTTTCTTATCATCTTTTGTTGCTTGTTTCATTATAAGGTTATGCTTCCAAATTTCCTTTGTAATGTTTTCCATTTCCATGTAAGTTTCTTTTTTCTATATTTATGTTCTTAATCAACTTCTTTCTCTTATATATTTTCCATTTCATTTATTAAAACTTTATTATCACAAAGAACAGTGATATCTCTGTGTTTTTGTGAATTAGTTCACACATAGGTGTGAATTTCATTCACACACACGGAGGAGTGCTCGTTATTTCCACGGTTTTAATTTCTTCAATCCAATTCTTGTTAGCCATCTTCCACCCACCATTGAGATTATACCATAAATGGAGGGCTAAACCTTTAATGATATGATCTTAGAAGGATGAAAAGGATGGATTGAATGTTATTTTATGAATGAATTGTTGTTAATTGGATAATTAATTTAAGACATCCATTCTTCAGTTATTTCTACTCTTCATCTTTACTGTGTTTGAGAAAACTAAATTCAATTACTAAATAACCATATACCTCGGAGAGATCATGAATTTGGTTCTCTAAGTGTATAGGGGATTAGTAATTGTTTTTAGTAAGCACCAAACCAGAAAATGAGGAATGTAGTGTTATTTTTGAAGAATGGATTAATCAAAAATTAATAAAACCAAAATTGTCTAATGAAGTAAAATTCATTCAATCCACCCCGAGCATAATCCTAGGATCAACCCATTTCCATTTAATTCAATTCACATATATTTATTAGTGTTCTTTGAAAACCATCCAAAATCAAACCCAAATTTGGTTACTTCATAGTACATCCTTCACCAAATCATAGCGTCTCAAGGTTACTTCTTCAGTCCCTGTGGATTCGACCCCTACATGTACTACATCGACTACTTTTACCAGTAAGGTAAATTTGGGCGCAACCAAATTTTGGAACCATTTCCGAGGACCAAGTATGTTCCTTAGACCAAAAACCTTCTTTTCTTACCCCCATTCTTCTATTCTCATCCCAATTCTCTTATCTTTTCCCTTTCTCGCTTTTTTTATTTTGGTGCATGTCCGCCTACACCCGTGATAACTCAAACAGATTAGTTAGGGTGGATACTCCTAGGGCTAGGGAGTCAAGCACTAAAAGTGGTCTATTTCCTTTAGATCCAAATCTTCCTAATCCTCCAAATTCAGACTTTGAGTTCGATACAATGGAGAATCTCCCACAAAACCAAATCATAAACCGGGGAGGGAACCAAAATAATGGGCAAGACCCTAACTTGGGAATTGTTGCAGACCCGACCATGAATGACTACATCACACCAACCTGGACCAATGCACCCTCATGCATTAGGCATGATAACATAGGATATGCCCAATATGTTTTCAAACCCCATGTCCTAAACCACCTTTGGACCTTTCATGGGATGGAGTCTGAGATGCCTTACCTTCATGTTAAAGAATTTAATGACATTATCGAAACCATGTTCCCAACAAATAAAATTGAATCTGCTAAAATGAGAGTTTTTCCTTTTTACCTTAAGGACCGAGAAAATAATTGGTTAAACAATTTGAGACCAGCATCCATTCCCTCTTGGGACCAACTTCAGCGAGAATTTTATAAAAAATACTTCCCCCATCACAAAATAATGGCACTTAAAAAGAGCATACAAAACTTTTTTGAAAGAGAGGGAGAAACATTATATGAATCATGGGAAAGGTTCAAGGACACATTAAACATGGTACCACACCATGGATTCTTAATCGCAGAATGAGTGAGAATTTTCTATGAAGGGTTGGGTCCCGGAAACAAACAATTCATTGATATGATGTGTAATGGAACCTTCAAAAACAAAGCCCCAAATGATGCTTACGAGTATCAAGAAAATATTGCTGGAAAAAAAACATTGGGAACATCACCATACTATGAGAAGCCACCAAAATCTGGTGGAATGTGAAATCTTGGAGAAGAAGAAAACCTTAGAGCAAAACTTGCTGCACTCACGAGGAAAGTTGAGGAGATTGATCTTAGGAAGGTCCACAAAACCCAAACTGTTGAGCTTGTTTTTACAATTTGTGACAAGAATGACCACAATACTGATAATTTCCCAACCATTCCTTCCATCAAGGATGCTATTTTAGGAGGACCACCAGAAGAAGTTAATGTAATGAACATTCTAAATCCACAATTCACGAACACCTTCAATACAAGGTATAATGACCACCCAGGATTTCGTTGGAAGGACAATCAACAACCAACACAACAACGATGTGTCAACCCATACCCTCAACAAAACTTTCAACCTCATAATCAGTTCCAACCACAACCAGTCCAATTCCAACATCCTTATGTCCAATATCAACAACCTATCCAACAACCCATTCAACAACCTATCCAACAACCAAAGTATCCTCCTGGGATAAACCCCCAAGCTCAAGAACCAACCCAAAATGTTCCACAAAGCCTACTAGAACAACTGTGCAAACAAATGGAAAAAATGAACTCAGAATTCTCATCCATTAAACAAGAACTTCAAACCATCAAAAATGGAAAGGCACCCATGCCCACACAGGCCATTCCACAACAAACATCAAGGGGAGAGACAAGTTTCACTCAAACAACTCATGAACAACTAAAGGTTGTGACAGTTTTAAGAAGTGGTAAATCAATTGAAAAACCTGAACAAATAAGTCAGAAACCATGTGAAGCTTCAAACTCTAATGAAAATTCAAATGAACCACAAGCTCAAACTGAAGAAACTGATAACAATGTGAAAGAAACAACACTTCAACAAACAAATCAACAACCTGCACCATTTCCTCAATGCATGAGGGGGAAAACCAAGCCAAAATTGAGTGACATATTGAGGGAAATATTCTCATAAGTCAAGTTGAACATTCCCCTTCTCGATTCCGTCCAAACCAAACCTTCCTACTCAAAGTACCTTAAGGACTTGTGCACTTTTAAAAGAAAATTTTCACATAAAAACCAAGAACTTTTGGCTGCTAATATGAGTACCACCATTCAAGGGATCATTCCTCCTAAGTTGAAATACCCAGGATGCCCTTACATAAATGTTGAACTGGGAGAGAAAAAAGTTGTCAAAGCCTTGTGTGATCTAGGTTCCATTGTGAACCTCATTCCTTATACCATATATTGTCAGTTAGGGATCGAAGAACTCCAACCCACATCTTTCACTCTTCAAATTTCTGATCAAAGTGTTCGAGTTCCAAAGGGGATCTTAAAAGATGTTTTAGTGAAAGTTGAAAATTTCATTTACCCAACTGACTTCATTGTTCTGGAAAATCACTCAAGCTTAGGTCCTAGGGAGAAAACCCCAATCATCCTTGTTCATCCCTTCCTTGCAACAATCAACTCTGTTATCCGAGTCCGAAATGGGAACATGACCATCAGCTTTGGAAACATGAGTCTAGACTTGAACATCTACAATGAAAACTCTCAAATTGGGGATGATGAAGAGATCTATGAGGTTAATTGGATTGGTAGTGTTGATAATGAACTCATTGAACATCAAGGAATTACCGAAGGATGGTTAATTCAAGAAGAGATTGATTTTCTTTATTCACATGAGGGAAATTTGTCTCCTTGGATTGAATCTCTTTCAGATAGCTCTATTGATGAATTTCTAGAATCACCAATCAATGATACCATGGTTGAAATTAATAACATTGAGTCCATATCCATTCATGACACTACTCTGAAAAATTTAGTGGATGAAAATTCTGTTCACAAGGAACCAATTTTTTCAAGAAATCTGAACAAAGAAACTAAGTTCAATACAAAGTCTCATCCTTTCTTGGAAAGTCATGTCCAATCTGATCTTGAATTTAATGTCTTACCTTCATCACTAAAGTATGCATTCTTAGGGGACAATCAATCCTTTCCTGTTGTCATTTCTTCCTCTCTTGAAATCGATCATGAGAGGATGCTTCTAGATGTCCTTAGGAGACACAAGAAAGCCATTGGATGGACCCTATCTGATATTCCTGGGATTAGCCCACTTATCGGGACTCATAGAATTATTCTTGAATCCGAGTCAAAGCCATGTCATCAACCTCAGAGGCGACTCAATCCTAATCTCATGGAAGTAGTGAGAAAAGAACTTTTGAAATTTTTAAAAGATGGTATCATCTATCCTATAGCTAAAAGTGAGTGGGTTATCCCAATCCATGTGGTTCCAAAGAAGGATGGAATCACAGTAATAACCAACAAGGATGGAGAGATGCTTCCAAAAAGGGCCAGTAGTGGATGGAGAGTTTGTATCGACTATAGGAAGCTCAACTCTTGTACCAAGAAAGACCATTTCTCCTTACCCTTTATTGATCAAGTCCTCGAGCGAGTGGCGGGTCATCAATTCTATTGGTTCCTAGATGGATTCTCAGGGTATAATCAAATCGAAGTCTCCTTAGAGGATCAAGGAAAAACAACCTTCACTTGTCCATTCGGCACTTTTTCCTTCAAGAGCATGCCCTTTGGGTTATGTAATGCCTCTGATACATTCCAGCGGTGCATGATGGGAATATTCTCGGATATGGTGGGTGATTTTTTAGAGGTCTTCATGGATGACTTCTCCATATTTGGGGATACTTTTGAGGGATGCCTTATAAATGATTAAAAGGTTTTGTCAAGGTGCGAGGATAATAATCTCATACTGAATTGGGAAAAATGCCATTTCATGGTAAGGGAAGGACTTGTTTTAGGTCATCTGGTATCTGGTAGAGGGATTGAAGTTGATAAAGCTAAGGTTGAAATCATTCGTCACCTTCCCTCTCCTAAAACTGTTAAGGAAGTGAGGTCCTTCTTAGGACATGCTGGTTTTTATAGAAGGTTCACTAGGAATTTCACCTCTATTTCTCGACCACTTTGTGCTCTATTGGTAAAAGATTCTCCATTTTTATGGAAAGAAAGATTTGAGGAATAATTATCTACACTCAAGTCAACTGTTATATCTCCACCTATCATGAAATCTCCAAATTGGAAACTTCATTTCGAGCTCATGTGTGATGCAAGTGACTTCGCTTTAGGAGCAGTTTTAGGACAATGGTGTGAGAAAACTCCATGTGGCATTGCTTATGCAAGCAAATCTTTAAATGATGCACAATTAAACTACACCACAACTGAGAAAGAGTTTATTTTTGTTGTCTTTTCCTTATAGAAATTTAGGTCTTATCTCTTAGCATCACCCATCATTGTCTTCACTGACCATTCATCCCTAAAATACCTTTTCCAAAAACAAGATACCAAGGCTAGATTGATTAGGTGGGTCCTTCTTCTTCAAGAGTTTGATTTAACCATTAAGGATAAAAAGGGTGTTGGAAATATTGTAGTTGATCACCTCTCTAGGATGGAATTCAAAGACAAATCACACCACCTCTCTGTGTCTGATTCATTTCCCGATAAGCACCTCTATTCAGTGAATGATTTCCCTTGGTATGCTGACATAGCAAACCATTTGGTGACGGGCGACATTCCAAAATTCATGGGGACCCAAGCTAAGAAGAAATTCATTTATGATGTCAAACACTATGTGTTTGATGATCCTTACCTCTTCAAGTTCTGTCCTGATCAAATCATCAGGAGATGTATTCCCGAGTCTGAGCAAGAGTCCATTCTAAAATTTTGTCATAGAGAGGCATGTGGAGGCCAATTTTCTACAAAGAAGACCACTGCAAAGGTCCTACAAAGTGGTTTCTACTATCTGAACCTCACTAAGGATTCCTTCCAATTCTGCAAAAGTTGTCCTTAGTGTCAGCAATTAGGATCCATTACCAAAAGGAATCAAATGCCCCTCACTCCCATTCTGGTAGTTGAAATCTTTGATTGTTGGGGAATTGATTTCATGGGACCCTTTCCAAACTCTAAGGGATACCTCTATATCCTCTTATCTATTGATTATGTATTAAAATGGGTTGAAGCCATTCCCACCAAGTCCAATGACCACCATGTTGTGATCCGATTTCTGAAAGAGCATATATTTTCTCGATTTGGAATTCCTAGGGCTATAATTAGTGATCGTGGAACCCATTTCTGCAACCGGCCATTATCTTCACTCATGTCTAAGTATGGTATTACTCATAAAGTTTCCACTGCATACCATCCTCAAACAAACGGTCAAGCTGAGTTGGAAAATAGATAAATTAAGAAAATTCTTGAAAAAACTGTCAATCCCTCTAGGAAAGATTGGTCAGAGAAACTCTTAGATGCCCTTTGGGAATATCGAACTGCTTTCAAAACAATCCTAGGCATGTCACCATATAGATTGGTTTATGGAAAATCATGTCATTTACCTGTTGAAATTGAGAATAAGGCCTTTTGGGAAATAAAAAAATGAACTTTGACATTTCTTTGGCTGAAACAAAAAGGAAATTAGATCTTAATGAACTCAAGGAACTTAGGATGGAGGCTTATGAAA
Source organism: Viscum album (assembly GCA_963277665.1). NCBI lineage: Eukaryota > Viridiplantae > Streptophyta > Magnoliopsida > Santalales > Viscaceae > Viscum > Viscum album. The sequence continues at coordinate 1,886,255,145 of OY728136.1, forward strand.
ATTCAAGGATCAATAAATCTAAAGTTCAAGCCTACCAATCTAATAATATCAAAGTAAAACACTTTGAACTTGGAAAATTTGTACTCTTGTATAGTTCAAAACTTCATCTACACCTAGGAAAGCTAAGGTCCAGATGGTCTGGTCCATACCTAGTGCATCATGTGTACCCTCATGGGGCAATAGAGATTCAGGATCCCACAAGTGGTCATGTCTTCAAAGTCAATGGTCATAGGTTAAAACCATTCATTGAATCATTCAATAAACAAGAAACCAATGAGGAGTTAACTGATCCAACATATGAACCAGAGAAAAATAGATAGATTTAGGGTACAAGTCGGGCTAATGACGTTAAACAAAAGCGCTACATATGAGGCAACCCGTGGTTTTCATGTTTCCAATCACTGTGAATCATCTTTTGTTTCCTTCTGCTTCATTTTGTCATTTTTTATTATATAGACTGTTGACTTGTTCTTATTTTATGTGTATGGATGGGTATGAAAGGGGAGAACCATATTCATCCATGTCATGCGGTGTGATCCCTGAGTAATACCTTACCCAGAAAATATAAAGAAGACAATGTATCATCAGTTTATTTTATTTATGTTTTTGTAGGTTAAAAAAATAGACTCTTGACATGTTCTTCTTTTATGAGTATAGATGGGTATGAAAGGGGAGCATCATATTCATCCGTGTCACGCGGTGTGATCCCTGAGTAATAACTTACCCAGAAAATATAAAGAAGACAATTTATCATTAGTTTGATTTAAAAAAACATGGAAAACCATAAAAATGATGGCACTTGGAATTAAATAAATCATTGTGTTGTCTATTTTGTCTGCTTTGTCCTTATTTTTATGGTTCATGAACTATTTTGGGTGATAAATGTTCAATCAAAGAGGTTCATATATCCCCCAAGAGATCAAAGGAGTAATCTGGAGCATCATGAACTTGAACTTCAAAAACCAGGTGAATTTTTTCTATGTTTATCATTCTCAATTTCATCTTTTAACTCTTATCCTACCCCCTTCTAACTTTTTTTTTCTTTAAACACTGGGGATAGTGTTATTCTAAGTTGGGGGGAGATAAAAAATGATTTTTTTTGTGAATAAAAACATGCATGAAAAGAAAAATTCCATTAACCATAAACATGATAACACACATTGCAAACTCTAAAATTGGATATCAAATAAATTTTTCATGCCTTGATTCTGATTTTAATACAAGTTTAAGTTCATGAGCATAGTTTTTGGAAAGTTTGGTTGTCCGATGTGATTTTTCATTGTTTACATTTTCATCCTCTTAATAAAAATGCCACAATGCACGTCTACTAGATCGTGGGTGTAAATTTGAGTTCTTGGTTCCATTTCATTATAGCATAGGGTTCTAGGGTTACTTTTAGTTTAATTTGAGTATCCAAAAAAACAAAAAAAAACAAAAAAAAACAAAAAAAACATTTGACCACATAGAGCAATGTTTTGTCCAAATGTGTGGCGTCCGGCACTTGGGGATCATGACTCCATAGTTGTCTTGCCCAGAGTTAGGCTTTATATCTCTATTGTAGAGCATGAAATTGACAATATGTTGGCGTCCGACACTTGGGGATCGTGACTCCATAGTTGTCTTGCCCAGAGTTAGTCTTTTCATATCTATTGTGGATAAAAAAATCATCAAAAAATTAAAATAAAAAAAAACAAGTGGATACTCATATTAAGCTTTAATGTGATTCCCACCTATAGCTTCCATTTTTTCCCCTTGAAAATAAAATGGGCCCCATATCTTTTGTGATGCACAACACTTTATCATGCTTAATTGAAATTGGATGAAATGTGGCGATGAATTTGAACAAAGGAATGGGTTTGGGCTTGGGATATGCTTATGGAACTAGATTGTTTTAAATGATTTTTATGGTTTCCATAATTTTTTTTTTGGTATGAGGTCTTTGGGTGAGCAATGTGTATTTAAATGTTTTTGGAAAAGGGGATTTGAATTTCATATTTGTAATATATTTTGCTCGGGACTAGAAAAACTCAAGTTGGGGGGTGTGATTAGTCACTAAAAGTGGCTAATATTCATTGTTAAGATATTAATATTAATGTGTTTAAAAGTTCATAAACATCAATTTTAGTCCAATTCAGAAATTGAACTTCATTTCCCATCATTGTGCAATTCATGCTTAAAGTGTCAATTTGGGCCCACTCAATAATTTGCTTATGGAAAATACAATATTCATCATTTTAATTTTATATTTTTGTATATGATTTATCCCTTTATTTTGAAAATTTTTTCTTTTAGGTCTTATGGATGAATCACAAGTGAAGATGGAGATTTTTTCACCTGAAGGCAGAAACTTGCTGGAAAAAGCATAATGGGCATAAGGCCCATCAAACAAAGATGGGGCCCATAAACCAAGCCCAATGAAGCTAAAATTTATACAGTAGAAAGATAAAAATATGAGGATAATTTTATTCAACTGTTTCTAGAGCTAATTCTAAAGTTTTCATGACGATAAAGGGATCTGAAGTTGAGATTTAAATGGTGGACCCAACATTAACGCACAGAAATACGTCCCACCATTTCAACCATAACTTCCAAACGGCTGAGCCAAACTTCCTGAAATATTTACACCTCATAGAGGACAGATGGACGAAGAAATTTATCTTATTCAACCCCTCAATATTCGGCATTCTTAAATTAAAAATTGACATGTCAATATGGTGGATGAATCTGGACAGTTTTCTGGGTCAAATTCGAAACATCAATTTCCTTTTGATTATTCACCCCCCTTTTGACTCTATTAGTTGTTGGGGGTGAATTAATTGTTGGGGGATGGACCTAAGGCTCCTAATATGCCTATATAATGAGATAGTGGTGAAGGGAATAGGGGTGGATATTTTTCTTATCATCTTTTGTTTCTTGTTTCATTGTAAGGTTATGCTTCCAAATTTCCTTTGTAATGTTTTCCATTTCCATGTAAGTTTCTTTTTTGTATCTTTATGTTCTTAATCAACTTCTTTCTCTTCTATATTTTCCATTTCATTTATTAAAACTTTATTATCACAAAGAACAGTGATAACTTTGTGTTTTTGTGAATTATTTCACACATAGGTGTGAATTTCATTCACACACACATGGAGAAGTTCTCGTTATTTCCGTGGTTTTAATTTCTTCAATCCAATTCTTGTTAGCCATCTTCCTCCCACAATTGAGAGTATACCATCAATGGAGGGATAACCCTTTAATGGGATGATCTTAGGAGGATGCAAAGGCTGGATTGAATGTTATTTTATGAATGAATTGTTGTTAATTGGATAATTAATTTCAGACATCCATTCTTTAGTTATTTCTACTCTTCATCTTTACTGTGTTTGATCAAACTAAATTCAATTACTAAATGACCATATACCTCAGAGAGATCATGAATTTGGTTCTCTAAGTGTATATGGGATTAGTAATTGTGTTTAGTAAGCAACAAACCAGAAAATGATGGATGTAATGTTATTTTTGAAGAAAGGATTCATCAAAAATTAATAAAACCAAAATTGTCTAATGAAGTAAAATTTATTCAATCCACCCCGAGCATAATCCTAAGATCAACCCATTTCCATTTAATTGAATTCACTTAGATTTATTAGTGTTCTTTAAAAACAATCCAAAATAAAACCCAAAGTTGGCTACTTCATAGCCCACCCTTCACCAAATCATAGCATCTCATGGTTACTTCTTCGGTCCCTATGGATTCGACCCCTACATGTACTAAATAGACCGATTTTACCAGTAGGGTAAATTTGGGCGCAACCAGTGGGCATTACAGAAGGATTTACTTGGAACGAATGGCTACTCACTTTCTCGATTGGAGATATGAGATGGAGATCCCCTTACTATCTCATTTGGTCTTCTTTGACTGAGAATATATATATCTAATCCATTTGAATCCCCCACTCCATGGGTCTTGGTTACCCTCTTTCTGGGGGAGGAAAAGATGTACAGGGTATTCCATGTGATTTCTATGTCTAGTTTCTTATGATTGGATGGGTCTACTCTCCAGTTGTTGTTAGTAAAGACTCGATGAGGATTTCATCTCCTTACCATCTCAATCTCCTTGTGTTTGGATGAGTCTACTTTCACACTCTTGTTGGGTTGAGTTGCACACTTTCTATTTGAATTACTATACCTTGTTCAATTTAATTCTTCCCCTTATTTGTATCACTAACTTCTCCCCCTTCACATTTTCCAGACATTCTACTATGTATGTATATACTCACCTCTTCAATTGATTTTCCCAACACGTGTTGTATCTTTTGTAGACGGTGGACAAGTCGATTGTGACTACTAAGGAACTTAGAATTATGGGAGGTATAGACCACGTACAGTGGTCGTAGTCGGGAAATAGTAGTTGTGATCTCTTGACTGATATTATTTTCTAGTTTTCTTTAGGTTGGTGCTGATTTTCTGTTTGGTTGTGTGATTTTCCCCTTTACTTTTCAGTATTGCCTACCCTACCTTTGTACTGTCTAGAGGTTCATTCATGTTTACTTTACTTTACAGTAGTTGCATCTTTTTCTACTTTCCCTCAGTACTTTTGCAAATATTTTGTTGTGTGTGTGTTTAGGTTCTTAGTCAAAGGCCTCCCCAAGTTAGTTGTTCCATTGGTGGTTATTGGCAACACCGGGCATGTAGAGGCGGTCTTGGGGTAGTTGTGGCTCGATCCCCAACTTGGGTCTGATCGTGATACAAAATTGGTGATAAGATATTATAAAAGGATCAAATATTATATTATAAATATTAATATGGTAATTTTATAAGTTAATTACATTCTTAAAACCATTATATAGAAGTTTAAATAGTTTTCAACCAAAAGTAATCATAAGGTAAGAGAATTATTCTCAATTTACATTCCATTGAGACTTATTTTTTATTATGTACTAATTCACTTTTATGTGATGTATATACTTCCCCTTGACATGTATTATCATGAATACTTTATTGTTCATGGTATTTTAGTTTTTTACTTTGAATTATTTTATCCAAGGATATTTTACTTTAAATTTACCAAGTGGTAAAAGTTATTGAACCATCTCACCTTCTTTTGTGAATGTTAACTTTCTCTTGAAACAATCACATTCATGTGATCATTTTTCATTAGAAAATACATTTCACTTCAATATCCACATATTCACATGATGGATATGATTATTTATTAAGCCATGAACCTTTTTTATTTATGGTTTTTACTTTTAAATTTATTTTATTAACTATAGAAATATTGATAATTTCATATCTTTTACTCAATATGAATATTTGATTATAAGGTGCAATATTTGTGAATTAGATTGATTATTCGATATATGATGATTTATGTGGACTAGAAATGATGGGTAGGTCTTGGAATTTATATATCTTCTTAATTCATCTACATTTGTCATTAGAAAAATAAGTTGTCCAAATTAAATTGGTTTCTACCTATAGTTTAAAACTATCTAAGGATAGATCATGACAATAGAGGTTTTTATGTTCCTAAGACATGAAATCCAATGATTAATAATTGATTTCATTCAGAATCACTTTATTATTATCCATGATATTTTCCCTATGAAATTATATGTTTATATATTTCATTTTCAACCTTACCTTGAATAATGAAGTAAATTATAAGGCACATAATACAAATATTTACATGGTTCAGTACAAAGACCTAATCCTTGACATGTTGGTTATTATCCTCAACACAGATTATAAATTATAATATTATTTTATCGATTATAATGGTCAATAAAAATTCACATTGTATCTCTCCGAAATCCACACAGAAGGTTCTTTGTACTATATCCCATAGTGTTACCAGAATCCATACTGCCCTTCTCTAGAATCTACACTAGAGACTTCTTCTCATGATTCACACAACAGACTTCTTGCTCCAGGTCCAACTAAATACTTCTACCTTTATTAAAGATTTATCCAATATTGGTTGATGTATTGATCTTATTCCACAAAATTTATGGAACACACTTTCCCATGTACTCTTCAAGTACCTTAAAAAGCTACTACTGGAGTTTTTAGGTATTTCTCTATCAATTATAATCACCCATATCTAATTATTTTCCTTATTGAAACAAATTATCTAGATATGCTTCCTTCTGATGAAGTTCTAACCTCACTAAAATTTGTGTGATTGGTGTACAAAACTTCTTCATAAATATTATATGAAATAAATATCATGCATAATTTCATCCCAATATATATTATTGAATCCTCAAACACTATCAACTTATGATATTCTTCCCTAATTCAGTATCAAACTAAGAAAACTTCACACATGGATTTCAGGGAATATAAAAACTTAGCACATTAATTTATGAACTTTATTTTTTTTTTCTATTTATAAAATGTGTTTCAAGTATCTCAATTATACATAAAAGGCTTTAATGTGTTGTATGGGTTGCATGAAACCTTTGTTTTCTTCTCTTCTTTAATGAATCATGAAAAGAAAACGATCTATCATTCACTAACTTAAAGTGACCTAGATATGTATTTTCAATTGTCTTAATCAGACAAAGGGTTTTGTATATGGGATTGTCTCAACTCCTTCATGATACAAGAGGTTTTCATAGATTCTTCTTCCTTCCCATGAATGAATCACACAAGTGCTTCTCCTTCTTCATGAGAAGAGATCTTGCAATCTAACAAAATCCTTCAAATCAACATATAAGGTTCACATGTACTTAACTTAAACTCATAATTTATATGAATTTATTATGAAATGTCAAGTATTCTTCACCAAATTCATTCATGTGATCACGATATTTTCTAGGAGGTGTTTCTATAGGTTCTTCTCAAGATATTTAAGAGACCTGGATGTCTTGCAGACTGTCGTCACAACCTATTTGAATGACCTAAGGTGCATTTCATATTTCTTCTTCACATGACAATGTTTTTACATGGATATACCTCAAATAACATCACAAGATATAGGTTGTTGTCTATGGGTTTAGCTTCTCTACTTCATGTAACCAAGAAGGCTACACAAGATTTCATTCATGTGACATAGGTTTTTTCTGCATATTCCTTTGTGAGACACAAGGTGTTGTCCTTGGGTTTCCTTATTCAATTCCTTAATGAGATCAGAATTATCATAGGTTACTCCTTCGTGATAATTGATATCATTAGTGGCTTATTTTTTCTAATGAGAGCTCTCAATATATAAAATTTCAAAAACCAAACACTTGAATGTTTCTCAGTTTTTATAGTTGATGTATCTCTAATAATTAATATGTTTTTATGGATTCATAAAATGACCTACGATCTCAAAGAATCTCATAAATTCCAAACATATCAGCTTATTCAATAGCATTGATGGATTATGTGAACCGTTTGAATGCTTTTCATGATAACTTAATTGATAATTAGATGGATCAATGGAATTATTATGATACCAAAGTAACTTTCCACACTCCTTCATGTGACACCTCTTTTACACTCGGTGGACATCCTCTAGATAATCCAAAATGATAATGCATGTAAAAGATAGTATATTCATGTGGTTGTAAAACTTCATGAAATGGTTTTAGTAGTTTTATTCACTCAATATCATGATCAAAATATCATTATGTGATGTATTTATACACTTATACTCATTATTGAGATATTCATTGGTTCTTACAATGGGATTCATATGGTGAATTTATTTTTTAAATGGCATTCAAGATGAAGTTTCATTCCTTACTTGGTTTGATTAACCAGACTTTTCTCATTGTCCTTGTTTGATCACATGCAGTGATCGGTGTGTTATCTCAAGATCTCATGGACAACTATCAGGTGGATAAAGGTAAAAGACTAGTATCTCTTTTTAATATGTGTGGATTATTTCAAATAAAAGAGTTTCATGAGATTAGACTGTCTGGATCACTCAAATAGGATGTCCATGGTTATATGTGTAACTTAAGTGAAACAGGAATAGTACCCACACTAATCCTTCCTACATCAAACTCACTATATGTTGGGGGTGCGGTTTAACAAAAAACTATTTTCACTTAGCAACTAGAATTCCTAAAACCCCTATCATTGTGTCAACCTTCTTGATGGTGACATCTATTCTCCCATGCATTATGGGCCTTATACATAGGCCTATTTAGGCATGATTCTACACCCACCCATGCCAACATTAGTCTAGCATTGGATGGGATTTCATGGGTTTGGTGACGTTATTGGGTCCCAAAAGTTCCTTTTTATCCAAGTTAAGGTTATCCCTTTGGTTGGAAAATTTTTTAATTGTAAGGCCTAATTATATACTTAGAAAAATCTAAGTATCATATGAATGAAATTCAAATCCTTCCTCAAAGATTCCAAAACACAACCTCATATCTTCTTCTCATTTGAAAAATATAGATTTATATTTTTACACAACCTTCATTTAAATCATATTCTACCTTATTAAGTCTTCCAAACATTGTGGTAAACAAGGTAATAATTCTTAACACAAGTCTTAGATGTTTAAGATCAACACAATAAATCATAAGATTTAACAAGGATAATTTTCTAATCATGACATCCAATGAAATTATATGGATCCATAAAAACTCTAAAGGCATCATCACTTCATCTACCAACACATATTGAATTATTTACAACAAATTCATCTATGTCTTAATGGGTTATTATTATAGAATTTAGGTATTCTAAAAAAATCTTAAAATTTGTTACATGGGTATCAAATGAGATAATTATGAATGAAGAGTAAACCTATGGAATAAATGAGATGATGTCCTTAAAGTGATACTACTAGTGGAAACATGGTTTTATTAAGATTTTACAAGTATCATTTTAATCCATAAAATAATTATTATTTTCAAATGATTTTAAAGGATAAATCCATGTGTTTTTCAAATATTATTTTAAAAAGGGTTTTAAAAATGATAATTATTTTAAAAAAAATTGAAAATTATTTTCATGTGATTTTTTTTGAAAACCCTAGTTGAATAATTTAAATAAAATTATAAATTATATTAAATGTGTTATATTTTATTTAAAATGATTTTATAACAGATTATCAAATTATTTCAAAAGTATTTTATCCCTATTTGTAAAACCCCCTGTAGGGAAATTTTATACTCACCCCATGTTTTAAAATAATATTCATAGGTATTTTTAAAGTTCTGATGTGGATATCTTCTTTTAAGAAGTTATCATCATATAAATAAATTAGTTATTTTATAATTATCTTTGTAAACTATGATATTATGTAAGGTATTTTTCTTAGTCCCCTATAACCAATATCAAAAAATATCCTTAGTTCTATAATATACTATATATCTCTCTATTACTTTTCAATAAAAAAATAGACAGGGTGTTTTTAGTATCAAATCTAGAAGTACGGATTTGGGTTGTCACAGTGGTATCTAAGGAACGGTCTAATAAACTTTTGAGATTATGTATTATAGTTTGAGGAAAAAATCTAAGTGAAAGAATTTTCTTTTGAACTTATAGATAATTAAGTACCCTTAAAATATAGATGTTTATGTGTTTCTTAATTCTGAAGATGGAAATTCATAATTTTCTTAAGTGTGCCAAATGAATTTTGAGGGCACAATCCATTTTAGGGGGAAATAATGTAACATCTTAAGTTATAATATAATAATTATTTCATTAATTGGTAGCTTGAAATAATAATTAATTCAATAATATAAATAATAATACTAAAAAATGTTAATAAATAATAATTTATCATTAAATTAAAAAATATAATCAAATTATAATAAAAATCTTAAAACAAAATTTATAATAGATTTATAGAACATAAATTATTGTTTATTTTTATAGTTAATTCAATCAATTAATTTCATACATAAAAAATTGTGTTATATATTTTTATAGTTTGAATCATAAAAGTACTATTTTAACCATATTTCCAATTGAATATATTATTATTTTTGTAAAAAAATAATTGTATAATGAAATTTATCCTAATTTATATAAAAAGTTAATTTAAAAGGTAAAAAAATTATGAAATTATTACAAATAATTATATTGAATTACTTAACAAGTTAAAAACAATTAAAATATGTTTTTAATATAATGAATCATTTTTTAAACTGAAATTATTTTCATTAATCAATTTTAGGATTTGGTTATAATTTGAAATATAAATTTTAAAAAAAATATTTTGAATTATTATTCATGAAAAAATACTTTATTTCAATGAAAATAAATAAATTAATGTAATTATAGTTTAACTATTTTTAAAAAATTATATATAATTATGAATACTTAAATTCATATAAATTTATTTTAACAATTAATTCTAAAAAACAATTCTATACAATATTAATAGCTAAAATTATGTGACATTTAACATTTATGAAAAATTATAGAGTCATATATAGAGTATTCATACATTTTTATGTGTAGTTATTTTGAAATTAAAGGTAATATAATTTATTATAAAATTTATGAAATTGTAAATTAATGAAATAATTATAATTATGAAATTTTGAATTTTATTTGACATTAAAACTATGAAAATATGGATAATAAGGGGATTAAGAAAACAAAAATGAGGTCTTCATTTTTTTGAGAGTCGACCCGAGCGAGGGTCTTTCATGGGAGGAACCAAGCATGGGAAAAGGGGATCGAAGATGGGATCAACTACCAAAGAGGGATATCCGAAATCATTTTAGGGTTTGAGCATGAGATGGATCACCAAGGGAGATCTGATTAAGCGAATATACATAAGGTCAAAACTGAAGAGATTCGAATGCGAATCAGAAGGGTTTTAAACATAGAAAGGTAAAATCGTGTGTGAACTGATTCCAGCATCTTTAACCTCCAGTATAGTGATTTGAAGATCTTTGGAGGTAGGTGTATTTATTTTTATAAGTTGAAATATTCTGGAAATCATATTTCTAAAATTGCCTTCAGTTTATTATTTACCTAGTCCCCGTCATCTGGGTTTTTATTCCTATCGATGTCCTTATTTGACACAGTGGTGATTTTAATTCTTGTATTAAATTGATACCATTTTTGTCAATGATTTATATAGGCTTCGTCTCATTGTTTCCATTTCAGATATTCTATAGTGATGGTGAGTTCATAATATATATATATATATATCACCATCAATCTTAAATAAGTATGAATTTTAAATAGTTTATGGGTCTATCTGGTTCATATGGTTATCCAACTTTATCCACCATACATATAAATATATATATATATATATTCCATCATTTTAACTAAACAAAAAACCAATAAATATCATATATGGTGTATCTTACCGACTTAGATGTACTTTTACAACCACCCTTGTTTTATTCTGGTTTTTCTTTTACTATCAATTCTTTATTAGTAATAATTTCTCAAGAATCTATAAACCCATCTTGTTTTACAAGATTCTATAAACCTAAATTTGATTTTTAAACGTGTCATTGTATTTATATTTCTACAAATCTCCTTTTTCAATAAATAAGGATTCATATGAGTATACATTTTTAGATAAATATTATATATATATATATATATTATAGTAGAATTATGACTATAAATAAAAAGGTTTCCTCTTAAATCTCCTTTGTTTCCACTTAGAAAATTCCCTCCGACCCAAAATCCCTCTCTCACACCTATATAATATCTTCCACCTTTGGAAGAAGAGGTTTCCAAATCCATAACTAATTTCTAGTTTGAGATAACAGAGTTATTTGTATAAAATTCTATATTTTAGAAACCTTCCTATTTTTAGAAATCCCTTTGTAAGGGACGTATTTATTCAAAAAATATATTTTAAAAATTATACTATTGAAAGAACTATTATTATTTTAAAATATATATAATATCAAAGTTATGTTTTCTATTTTCATAGTTTTGTGTTGTCATGATTTTACAAAAACACATAGGAAGGAAATTTATTATAAGAAACTAATATTAATTCTCTATTTCTAATTAAACATGTTTCTAATAATTAATTTTAATTTATAAAATGATTTTGTATGTCCATGAATGTCATACATGTTAGTTTATATGGCCATATTATATATATTTTTGACATTTAATTAATTTTAATACAAGAATTTCTTTTAATTATAATGCATTTATGTTCATATATTTTAAATTTAAGTAATTATATTTAGGGAAAATATTGATTTCTCCAAAATCTTGTATAAAAACTAATATTTTTCTAAGCTTAGAAGTTATAAAATGATTTTGTTCTATGAAAAATAATTTATATAAAATTTTGAAAAGTTTTTAATGGGTTATAAATGAGAAATTAATATCTTAAAAAAAACTTAAACTTCGACACTAGGGTATCAAATGAGATAATGAGGAATGGAGAATTAACCCACAGAAAAAATACGAAGATTTCTTACAAGTGATACTACTAGTTTCCACATGGTTTTATTAAGATTTTCCATGTATCGTTTTAATCCATAAAAGAATTATTATTCTCAAATTATTTTGAATGAGAAATCAATGTTTTTTTCAATGCTTATTTTAAAAATTGGTTTTAAAATTGATAAGTATTTTAATGGTTTTGAAAATTATGTTCCTATTAAATTTTCTAAAAACCCCTTATTTTATAATTATGATAAAAATATAAATTATATCAAATGTTTTATATTTGATTAAAAATAATTTTACAAAGTATTTTAAAAGTATTTCAAAATGATTTTATCCCAATTTTTAATACCACTTACTATGAAATTTTATGCTCACCCTATGTTTTAAAATATTTTCCATAATTATTTTAGAAGTTTTATAATGTATGGCTTCATTTAAGAAGATATGGAAATAGAATAAAATTATTTATTTTTATAATTATATTGCTAAAATATGATATTATTTAAGGTATTTTTTTAATCCTCCAAAACCTAGGCAAGAAAATATCCTTTATTGTATAATTTATTGTGTATTTTTCAGTAAATTTTTAATAAAAAAATATACAGTATATTTTTTACATTGAATTTAAAGTATAGGTTCGAGTTGTCACAATTCACCAAGGAGGCCTCCCACCGACTACATTTGTTTCCACTACTATGTAACCCAAATCACCATGAAGTTATCATAAAATCATTATTCCTTATTAAATTTAATTTAAACGTCAAGTAGGATTTCACTCCAAGATAAATGTTTCCCAATCATTATAAAGTAATCTAAACCTTTCATGATTGGTGAAGTCCCCAAGTTTTCTTTTTATATTCTAATGGTTATTCCATATGAAATTTTCATCATAAAAGGATTTAGTTCACAACTACTCTCTAAAAATTATTTTAATATCCACTAGCTAACACCTTCCCTATGATGGAATTTTTCCATTGAGGTGGTCCTTCCCAGGAAAAATCAACCACCATTCACCATGTCGGTCCCCCCCTATGAATATTATATCAACCAACATGAAGTATCTCCTTCTAGAAAAGAATAAAACTATTATAGAGTTCATAAACATGATAATTAAAACTCCCTAATATTTTAGTATTTATTTTTATATAAGTAAATACTATGTGGAATATCTTACTCCACATGTAACACCAAACTAAAATGAAATTGTGATACATTTTATTCAAAGAAAATTATAGGTTTTAAAATGTGAACCTTATAAATGTAGTCATTCAATTGGTGGGAATAAATGGAACTAATTTTATTATGAAATCAATGTTTAAATAAAAATAAATTTAATTTTCTAATATATATTAATTTACAAAATTCAATTTGTGTGGGTAAATGATCACACTGTGATTCACTGTTTCATTTTCACCCTTACACCACTATGCTATACTAGATTTGTATTAAAAATTATATATAAAAAAATATTTTCATGTTTGATTCAATTATTTTGTTTTTATTACTTTTAAAAAGGTGAATGATACTTGTTTTGATAATTTCATTGAAGGTGGAGATGATTTGGAGGGCCCATGATGATGTCCAAGAAAAATGAGCAAAACTGTGCAAGATCCATGTACACCAGTGGACTCAACCGCATACTTCTACAAAACCGTGAATCAAAATGGGTTTAAATTTATTTTTATCTTCCTAAATTTAATTTTTTATATTTAATATGTATAAACCCAACATTTATTCTGTCATATTTTGGCCATCTGAACTGATCTATCCAGAACACCGAATTTGTACGAAGTCAAAAGTGGTGAGTGGTGTTCTATCAACATCTCGATCTGTGATTGTCCAAATGGTTCCAAAATATCAGTGGATATATTAATAATGTGGGTATACAAAGTTTTAGTTTTTTAAAAAGTGATATAAGAGTGTATGTCTATAGAAACCCATGAACCATGTGGTTTCTTGAAATCCGGATTATCAAAACCACCTTCCAATTTTCAAATAAAACGACACATTAGGATTTTCATTTGTAAGTTCGAACCGGAGTAAAATCTCCAGTATTTTAGAGACCAAAAGGAGTCCTCTATCTATAGAAGAAGTTCTAGATGCATATATCCTCATTGAGGGATCAAGGTGAAGGTGAAGTTCCACCCGAGCCTTCTCCTCCTCTCGATGATGAGCTGAACGGTGGATGATCATTTCAAGGGACCTACACATACTTAGGAGGGAGTTATAGAACTTAATACTCTACTAGTTTTGTGTAATTTCTATGTGGATTATTTCACTTATGTTTTATATAAACATGTTTCTCCTCTAAATTCATTTCTTGGGTTTAATTAAGTGAACTGATTTTCATTTCAACACTGATTGGGTCGAAATTTCAAGTGGGAAACTTGGGTTGTTCCGATTGGAAAACACAAGGATCATCTTTCTCTCATACATACAAAAACTATTAGTATGCTTTGGTAGCCTGTAATCTGTTCCTAAATTCCAAACTTTGACAACACGATTTTTGTGTCAAGGGTTTATACTTTTTGCAATGTTTTAAGAGGTGAGAGGGGAATCAAGATATTGACAACCCTCAAGCAAAGAATTAAACAAAACCATGTGAAATTTTCACAACAATGATCTATCAAATATGTGTACTGAACTTTAAGTGATCTCCTTCTCTAATTATTCTTAAATCACCACCTTATTCTATCAACTATTAAACTCTTTAAGTTAAGTTATTTTCTTAAATCTGTTTTCAAAATGACCCCCGCTTCCAGTAATATTTATTAAAAATATACACTATAATCTACCAAGACTCCTTGAGATATGAACTAGGGTCTTCCCTAGAATACAAAATATTCTTTAAATAACTATCTGTCTGATGTTTCATGACAACGCATTCAAATTTTTTCACCTTTTTCAAGGAGCGCATTGGTTTTTGGTGCGTGTTTTTGATAGATTTTTGTAAATTTTGTGAATATTTATTTGTTTTATATTATACCTTTACCTATATATTTGTGTTCTGATTTATTACTTGTATAGGTTTTGTGTATGAAGCTTTCTAATCTGGGATATTAACCACCATTCGAACCCAAACTGGAGAGGATCTTACGTCAGCTACCCTGAGACGCACAAGAGAACCCTTTGAAGGAGGACACACAAGAAAACAACACTCTTCTTGATCCTTTATCTTATTATTCTATAACCAATATCAAAACTAAAATAAACTTGTATAACATGGATGAAAACAAAAGAATAATAAAATAACTAACATCACCTGATGTCGATATCCAACCCACATACATTCAGTTACAAGGAAAGACACCCAATTTTGAACTAAAATCTAGTTTAATTCATCTATTACCAAGATTCCATGGACTTCCTGAAGAGGATCCACATAAGAATTTAAAATAATTTCACACAGTCTGTTAAACATTAAAACCCTATAATGTGGATGAGGAACAAGTAAATCTTACAGTATTCCCCTTTTATTTAGAATATATTGCAAAAATACTGGATTTATTATGTTAATTCCACAATAAGAGATTGGGCAGACATGAAAAGACTTTTTCTTGAAAGATATTTCCCTACCTCTTGAATTGTAGAAATAGGGAAATAAATTTGTGGTATAATACAATATCAAGGGGAAACACTTCATGAATTTTGGGAAATATTTAAAATATTATGTTCAAGTTGTCCACACCATGAAATAAGCAATCAATTTTTGATACAGTATTTTTATAAAGGTTTAATTTCAATTGATTGTAACATGATTGATGTTAAAGTAGGTGGTTCACTAGTAGATAACACCCCAATTACTCCAAGAACCCTGATTAAGAACATGGTGAAAAAACACACAGCAATTCAGTTCATGGTCTACTATATCCATTCGAGGTGTCCATGAGGTGAAAAGTACTAAATTTTAGAAGAAGGTGGACGCAATGTATGAAGAGGTAAGTACCCTTATTCTAAAACTCACTCCTTACAAAGGAAAATACCAATCTACTCCTCCCATCCATTATGGTATATTCTCTTATGATACCCACTACTTTGACTAATGTCTTCAATTGAGAGAAAATTTTGAGAGTTGTGGGGAAATATTTCCAGGATGCCTCTATAACCGACCATTTAGGAAAGAACCTTACTATCCATACAACCCTATGTGGAAAGAAAACTAAAACTATAGTCAAGGGGGTAATTAAAACCAAACTCAACAACAATGGAACCAATAGGGTCAGCCACCACCCAGAAATATTCAACCACCCCAAAGGACTTTCCAACAAACCCCTCCAAAACGTGAGCCTAGCCTAGAAGATATGATGAAGAAAATAGATTCCAACAATATCCAATTCCGAAAAACCACTATGGCATCCATACAAGACATCAAAACCCAGTTAGGATAACTAGATAACTCGGTGGGGGACATTCAAATTCACGGGTCAGGTAAACTACTGTATAAACAATTACTCAGCCCTAAAGATAAAGGAAATGTTAGTGTCCTCACCCTTAGGAGTGTAAAATAACAATAAATTCAAATTAATAATCTATTAGATTCATCCCCTCCTGAGGAAACCTCCATCCCAACCATTAAAAATGTTCAAAATGTTGAAATACTTGTCTGAAGAGAAGACCTTCTAAAGGAAAAACTACGTATGTTGATGAGTCTCAAATCCAACTCATTCCTCTTCCATTTCCCCAAAGGGACACCCAACCTAGAAAACAAAAAGAAACTGAACTCGATAAGGAAATTTTTGAGACTTTCAAAAAAGTGAAGGTAAACATCCCCTTGATTGATGTTGAGAAACAAATTCCAAGATATGAAAAGTTTTTAAAAGATATGTGTACACATCGAAGGAGACTTCGTGGTGATGATAAGGTAAGCTTGGAGAAAAATGTCTCAGCATTGATAGATCCATCACTACCTACCGAATTCAATGATCCTGTAACCTTCTTGATTTCATATACCATAGGGTAGTATTCATTTTCCAATGCTATGTTTGATGTAGGTGCTTCTATAAATGTGATGTCTCACTAAATTTACTATTCTTTGTAGGTTAGTGAACTAAATCACACTAGAATAGTCATTAAATAAGAAAATTAAAGTACATCACACTCTTCTGGTGTATTAGAGAATGTTCTCTTGAGGGTGAAATTTTTAATTTTTCCTACTAATTTTTATGTGCTAAAAATAGAAGATGATAGGATGAATGTACATGCCCCAATTATATTGGGGATACCCTTCTAAAAAACCACCAAAATCATAATTAATCTCTACAATGGTACATTATCTATGGATTTTGGTGGTGACATTATCCACTTCAACATCCTTGATTCCATGAATCACCCCTCAGAAGAACATTCATCTCTCTCTGTTAATTCAATTGATGTGTTCCCTTCCCCTAAAAGAACATCTTTTCTTTCCCCCAATCCATTTTCTAATTTTTCATAATTGATTGAAAAAATATTACATGAATCATGAATTGATTTTTGTAGTGTTCTAGAAAAGTGTAATTCATGTTTATTAATTGATAATTTCTTGAACACTGAGGATCCAACGACCATCGATGATATTTCTATGCTTGTAAAAGCTCATTCCTCGTTTGAGGATGATACCATTGAGCAGTTAGATGAGATCAGTGGCCTCTCAAATTCACACACACTCCCATCAATCCAAAATCCACCTAAATTGGAACTAAAACAACTACCTCAAGATTTAAAATATTCATATATTGAGAATAGAAACAAGTTTCCCATCATCATTGCTAGTTCACTCCCTCCAGAGCATGAATTGAAACTGCCTAAATTTTTTAAGAAGTATATATAATATTTTGGATGGACACTTGCTAACAATATTATTATTAGACTATCATTTTTCACACATCATATTTTATTAAATGATGAGGCTAAACCTGTGAGGTAGGAACAACGTCGATTGAACCCAAACCTCCTAGAAGTTGTGAAAAGGGAGGTAACAAAATTATTGGATACTGGAATCATTTACCCCATCTCTGATAGCTAATGGGTCAGTCCTGTTCAATTTGTTCATAAAAAAATTTGTCCTTATAGTAATAAAAAAGGAAAATAATGAATTGGTTTTAAATCATGTGTAGAATAGTTAGTGTGTCTTCATGGACTATCATTGACTAAACCAGAACACATGGAATAACCATTTCCCTTTACCATTCATTGACCAAATGCTTGAGAGGCTAAAGGGTAATTCTAACTATTGTTTCCTTGATGGGTATTCTGGATACTTTTAGATCCATATTATCCCCAAGGACCAGGAAAAGAGAGCCTTAACTTTCCCCTTTAGCACATTTTTATATAAGAGGATTCCATTTGGTCAATGCAATGCTCTAGGTACTTTCCAACAATGCATGGTTAATATTTTTTCAGATTACCTAGATAATTGCATGGAAGTTTTCATGGATGATTTCACTGTATATGGATCCTCTTTTGATGAATGTTTAAGTAGTATTGATTCAGTCCTACATCACTGTATTGAAAAGAATCTCATAATAAATTATGATAAACTCCATTTCATGGTGCCACAAGGTATAGTTTTGGGACATGTAATTTCTGGGGATGGTATCCAAGTAGATAAATCAAAGTTTGTTGGGATTTATTCCCTACCATTTCCCAAAAATTTATGGGATGTGTGGTCTTTCTTAGGTCATGATGAATTTTACCATCATTTCATTCGTGACTTTAGTAAGATTGCACTTCCCCTCTCCTGGTTACTCCAAAAAGAAAAGGAATTTGTTTTTGAAAATGAATGTCAGGAAGATTTTAATAAGTTAAAATGGAGTCTCATGTCACCCCCAGTAATCCAACCACCTTGGTGGAACTAACCATTTGATCTCATGTGTGACATCTCTAACTATGTAGCTGGGGTAGTCTTGTCACAAAAGGTTGATCGAGCTCCACATGTCATTGCCTATGCCTCATGTACTTTGGACCTTGCCCAAGAAAAATATACCACAACTAAAAAATAATTCCTTGACATTATATTTTCCTTGGAAAAATTCAGGTAATACCTTTTTGGGTCTAAAGTCATTGTGTTCTCAGACCATGAAGCCCTCCAGTATCTCCTTAAGAAACCAGAAGCCAATCCACATCTCATTCCTTGGATGCTCCTCCTTCTAGAATTCAATTTAGAAATTAGAGATAAAAATGGAGCATAGAATGTGGTGGATGACCATGTCACTAGGATCCACCCATCCTCAGACATTGACTCATCCCCATGTATTCCCATAAATGACATGTTTCCTAATGAGAAATTGTACCGAGTGAAAGGTGGTATTCCTTGGTATGTTGAAATTATAAATTACTTGATAGAATCTTAAATTCCTTCTAATTTCAATAAAAACTAGGCCGATTGTATAAAACATGAGTCTCGTTGGTACATTTGGGATGACCCCTACCTTTGACGCACATGTAATGATCAATTACTTAGGCATTGTGTCTTTGATAGAGAGTTTCAATCTATCTTTAGGTTCTTACAGACTCTTTCTTGTGGGGTCCACTTTGGTCCCCAACGGACTGCTCGCAAGGTCCTCGATTCTGGTCTCTTTTAGCCCACATTGTTTCAAGATTCCCATGGCTTCTTTGAATCTGGTCCTCACTATCAAATAAAGGGGAATGTATTTGAAAAAATTAAATGCCAAAAACTCCCTTTCTCTTCCATGAAATTGTCGATGTTTGGGGCATTGACATTATGGGACCATTCCACAATTCATTTGAGAACCTTTACATTCTTTTGGTAGTGGATTATGTTTCAAAATGGGTAAAGGCACGAGCTACAAGGACTAATGATTCTAAGGCAGTTGTGGAATTTTTGAGAACCCAAATCTTCTATAGGTTTGGATTACCTAGGTTCATCATCAGTGACCAGGGTTTTTATTTCTACAACCGAATAATGCAATGACTTTTACATTGTTATGGGGTTAGTCATAGAGTGTCTACTACGTATCACCCACAGACGAATGGTCAATCCAAGGTGTCAAATAGAGAGGTAAAAAAATATTGAAAACTAGTTCAACCCAATAGAAAAGATTTGATTCTTAGACTCGATGATTCATTATGTTCTTACCATACTCCTTTCAAAAACCCCATTGTCATGTCACCATATCGGCTAGTGTTTGGAACGAGTTGTCACCTATCTATTGAGAATGATAACTGGGCCTATTGGGCCACCAAACAATTAAATTCTAATATTTCTGGTGCAGGTTTCTTAAAAGAATTTGCAGATTCAAAATATGGGGGAAATAAGAAGAGATGCATATGATAACTCCATGATTTATAAGGAGAAAACCAAGTCTGCCCATAATCATCTCATCTTTCATCATCAGTTCCATATTGGGTAGAAGGTCCTCCTTTACAATTCAAGGCTAATGTTTCATCTAGGTAAGATTCTTTTCCACTAGTTTGTCCCATACACTATTACTAAAGTCTCACTTTTTGGTGTTTTCCAGGTTCAAAATGAAGAAACCAAGATAACATTCACTTTAAATGGGAAGTGGTGGAAGCATTTCCATGAATCCATTACAAAGTCTTTGAAAGATGAACTCCATGTTCAAGAAGAAATCTATGAATTACACTCACCAGGTTTTATCCTTCCTTCCCACATTTTCTATTATTACAGTTAGGAAACTGGACACTTTAGGTGTGGGGGATGGGTATATTCTTGTGTTAGTTAGGAATTTTCATCATCTTTCTTCTTCTTTTCTTTTTAGCTTGCTGAATTATATTTTGAATTTCACCCCTTTCCCTCCCCCTCACTTTTGTTCCAAAATATTAATTTTTTTATGCTCACTTTATCATGAAAAATGATTCTTGTTTAATCATGGAAGTTATTGAAAATTCATGTGGAATGTTTGTATTTCATGTTGTTTTAACATTCAAAAAAAATTCTGATGAAATGTTCATTTTAACAAGAATTCAATATTGTGGTGTGACTTTCTTTTGAAGTCTAGTTCTTTGTCGATGATATAAATAGTTGTATCATTTGGAAACCTTTAAGAAGAATGGTACCCTTTGTGAAAAGTTTAAGGGGAAATTATTTCACTTAATATCTCTACACAACTTTTCACCCAACTATGAAGTGTGAAAATTTCTTACTTAATGAATGGTAAATATAAGTTAGGTTGATTTTTCTCTAATTTCAATATCATTTTTCCATACGTTAATTCTTTATCCAATCTATTTCATTACTATACCAAATTGACCTATGCGTGTGTACCTGTAATCCAATTATTGTACGCCCTCAAAAAAACAAAAATAATTTGTATATTGGATAGGTCAAAAACCACCCTTCCTTGACTTTTGATCTGGTAATAGCTATTACAATTAGTGTCCTGAGAAGATCAAACAAGGGTTGGGAGAAGAGTGTGAGATTTATTCTAAGTGAAACTTTTGAAAAAAAAAATAATATATGTGGGGAGTGATGAAATGTAAAATATGTGGGGATATCTAGGTCGGGAGCTTATGGTTTGACTTATAGGAATACTTAAGTGAGTCGGTCTTGAAATTTTACTGCAAATGATGTGGGGAGGGTTCAGTGGAGAGGATCTTGTAAGTAGACAATTATTAAAATAACTTATATTTACTTTATAGAAAGTGGAAAGAATAGCATGAAATGATTGTCACACACACACATTGATAATTACTGACATGATTAAATTTTAAATTATTTTCTTTAATTGGTATCATTCATCTCTTGGAATTTCATTTGAATACAATTTTTGAGGTGCATTTTTTCATGATCACTGAGAATAATTCCTTGGTGTGATTTTTGTTTTGGTCAAATTTCTATCAGGATTTAAATTTTCATGGAATTTTAAATCTTTATGAAGTTGTAAATTTCTACATGAATAATTTATGAAAATATGACTTTTCCCAGGAGTGAAAATGTTTAGGTGTGGGGGTGTGATCGCACTATGATTCATTGTTTCATTTTCACCCTTATACCACAGTTCTAAACTAGTTTTGTATAGAAAATTATAAAAAAATAACAAATTTCACTTCATATTTGATTCAATTATTTTATTTTTATTACTTTTAAAAAGGGAAATGATACTTGTTTTGATAATTTCATTGATGGTGGAGATTATTTGGAGGGCCCTTTATGATGTCCAAGAAAAATGGGTCAAACTGTGCAGGATCCATGCACACTAGTGTACTCAAACAGATACTGATACTAAACCCTGCATCCAAATGGGCTGAAATTTTGTGGTCTGGCCCTAAGTTCAATGGGATACATTTCATATGAAGAAACCCAAAGCTAATTCAGTCATATGGTGGCCCATCCGGACTGATCTGTCCAGCACACCGAATTTTCATGAAGTTAAAAGTGGTGTGTAGAGTTCTTTCAATATCTCGAGCTGTGATTGTCCAAATGGAACCAAACATTCATTCAAGATATTCAGGAGGTGGTTCTACAACCTTTTAGTTTTTTCAATTGTTAGATAAGACTATCTTGCTTTCTAAAACCATGAACCAAGTGGTTTCGTGAAATCTGGATTCTCAAAACCACCTTCCAATTTTCCTATAAATTGGAACCTTAGGTTCTTGATTTGTAAGTTCTACCAATAGGAAAATATCTGGTATTTTGGAGACCCAAAGGATTCATATCCTCATATAAGAAGTTATAGAGGCCCCTATCCTAATAGTGGGATCAAGGATGAAGGTGATGTTCCACCCGAGCCTTCTACTCCTCTCGATGATGAGCTAAATGGTGGACGATCATTTCAAGGGAGATACACATACTTGGAAGGGAGTCCTGACACTTGATACTCTACTAGTTTTTTTAATTTCTGTGTATATTATTTCACTTATCTTTTATCTAAAAATGTTTCTCCTCTTAATTAATTTCTTGGGTTTAATTAAGTAAACCTCTTTTCATTTCAACACCGATTGGGTTGAAATTTCAAGTGGGAAAGTTGGGTTGTTCTGATTGGGAAACACAAGGATCCTCTTTATCTCACACAAAACAAAATTATTAGAATGATTTGGTTTCCTTTAATCTGTTCATGAAGTCCAAACCTTGAAAACACGATTGTTGTTTCAATGGTTGGTACTTTGTGAAACATTTTAAGAGGTAAGAGAGGAATCAAGATATTGACAACCCTCAACCAAAGAATTAAAAAAACCATGTGAAATTTTCAGAACAATGAACTATCCAAGATGTGTAGTGAACTTGCAGTGATATCCTTCTCTCATAACTCATAAATCACTACTTTATTCTATCAACTATTAAACTCTTTAAGTTAATTTATTTTCTTAAATATATTTTCAAAATCACCCCCTCTTTTAGTAATATTTATTAAAAATACACACTATAAGCTACCAATGATCCTTGAGAGACGACCTAGGGTCTTACCTAGACTACAAAATATTCTTTAAATAACTGTCATTTTGACGTATCATGACAATGCGTTCATTAAACAACTAA
The DNA here is from genome assembly GCA_963277665.1 of Viscum album. NCBI lineage: Eukaryota > Viridiplantae > Streptophyta > Magnoliopsida > Santalales > Viscaceae > Viscum > Viscum album. Next base: position 1,886,278,906 of record OY728136.1, read on the forward strand.
TAAGATCATTTTATGCTTAAAAATGCATTTTCCTAAAAATTACCTCTTTAGATGCTAAGTTTTTTTCATTTTAAGAAAATAGATATATTAGGGTTAAATTTTTATAAAAATTATTTTATATAATTGATATATTAATACTTATATAATTATTAAGTAATATGAAATAATAATACCAATATTTAATATTTAAAAATCCATTTTCCTAAAAAAATAGTTTTTCATTATATTTTATGTTTCTATTTTAAAGTTAAATTCATAAATTTTAGAATTTAAATATGAAAAAATGAACTTCATTTTTTTTATTAAACATGTCAATATTTTCTTAAGATACATTTGTTGTATTTTTCTAAAAATATTTATTTTTTAGAGAATAATACGAATATATTTTTAAAAAACACTATGAATATTATGACGTCATTTGGATACAAGCATGAATTAACAAAATTAAACTTTTTTAATAACCAAATATGTATTTAATAAGTAAAATTATACATTTAAAATATTATTTTTAATTTATAAACTCATTATTAATATTTTGGAACCTAATTATTATTTTTCTAAAAACTTATTTTAATGCGTTATACATTCATTATTTTAAAATTAATTTTTATCACTTTTATAAATATAATATTATGAAAAATAATAATATTTGGAATCAAAATATCCAAATTTTAAAATAAAATTAATTTTATTTTTTAGTTATAAAAATATGTTAATATGGTTAAAAAAAGACTTACCATGGTAAAACTGGATTATGGAAAAATTTAAAACTAAGAAAAAAACGTATAATATTACCTAAAAATTATCTCCAAATGTGTTTTTAAAGGTTTTATTGACCAAACATATTACCTTATCCATTATTTCCCACTTTTGGAGCCACTTTCCTTGAATAGTTCACTACTTATTACCAAAATGTTGTTCCCCTCACTTATAAAAGGAGACTTTCGCCACCCCATTACAGACACTCTGAAAATTATAATTCTACTAGAATATACAAATAAATACTTCCCAAAAATTCTTATCCAATACCTAGAGGTTTTATTCTTGCCAAAATACCACCCTTAAAGTCTTAATCAAATTTTTAAGGGAGTTATTCAAAGGAGTAAGGTAAAAATCCCAAATCACTCATTTTTATTTCTATTTCTTTAAGTCTTATTCTTCTACTTTAAATTATATTATATCATCCAAAGATAATAAAATTAGTATCATTATTATACTAAAGTGTTATTATATATATTTAATAACCATTATCCATTTCCCTCCCAACCATTTGAAAAAAATAATGAGAACATTGTTCATGTTACGTGTAGACTACCGTTTCCCTGAATGATGTGTTCTATTTTTAAAACATACTTGCACAAATGGTTAAATAGTATAATTTAATTAATAAATATGATATATATATATATATAAAATTATTAAGATTATGAAAATATAAATCAATTTTTTCCTTATTTTTATTCTATGGAAAAGAAAATATATCTTCCATGTGAACCTGTGGATTACCACCTCCAAGGAGCGACATGTTCTATTTTTCTTCACCACCATAAATGGATGGTTATAAAATATATTTTATTAATATATATAATATTAATGATTAATAAATTTCATTAATATGTTTATGAAATTATGAAACAAAAATTAAGTATCATTATAAAGTAATCTGTTAAATCGGTAAATTACCTGAAATAAATTCACCATGTATCTCGTTCACACAAAACATGCCTATAGATTCCATCAACTGAACATGGGAATGAATAAATCATTGAAAAATGATTTAAATATATTTTATAATCTTTTAATTATCTAATTGGTATCAAATAATGGGTTTCTACATTTCTATTACAAAGCATGCATGAAACAATTTGAAATTGCAAACATTTCCTGATGAAAATAAACATTAACTAAGTAATACATGTTTAGTGAATGATTATAACTGGATAATATAAAAGTTAACATATATTATTAATTTTTTGAAATAATTTATTATTATGTTTAGGTTTATTATATATGAGGTTAAATATATTTTATGAAATTCGAGAGAAAATTGTAAGAGTTTCTCATATAAACTTTATTCCACTGAGGCTTATGTTATATTCCCCAAAAATTTGTTTTTTTGGTGATGTATATAATTACATATGGATTAATTTTATCCTAAATTTCTGGAAATTAAATATATTTAAAAATATATATTATACTCTTTTATTAAAATCTTTCGATTTAATAGTTAATAATGATGTAAGGGTTTCTTCCCAATCACATTTTCCAATCGAGATTATTATGAATGAAGTTTCATCTAGGGGAAATTATGTGAAATTTATCTCTAATAACCAAAATATTTTATTCTAATATAGTTATTATTTAGGTTTTACATATCCTCAATCAATTTCATTTATCTTAGTGAATAATTTATCCAATGTGATACTTGTAAGTGAAACTGGTCCCACATCTTCTTTTTTATTAGTAATATTCCTCCTCTATGTCCAAATTCATATTTTGTATGTTATTATCCATTATATAATAATTTTTTAAGTTAATTTTAAACTATTTTTCAATTTTTTTAAATAATTTAGAAAATAATTTTTTAACATTTTCCACACAATTCATTTTTACATAAGCATCCATTTTTAGTATTTCCCATGTAAAAGCACTCTTTAATCATTAGGGAATTCTACTTTAAAAATATTATTTTCCATGTTTTAAATTTTTTTCAAATTTATTTTAATTAAAAATTATTTTGAGAATAAAATGGTTATTTTTTATTATTTTTCAATGTGATTTATCTAATAATATTTATAAAATAATCTATGTCAATATCTGTTGATGTTATTTATGGGATATGTCCTTATACCGACATTCACCTCCTTTATTTGGATAGTTTATAAAAGGTTATATGAATTTTTTCATTAAATCATTTCTTTTACTTGGATTAATTAATTGATGCTGAAATGTGAATGTTTTTATGTTCTCATGGAACAAAAATTTATGGTTTTCATTATGTAATGGGTGGGATCAAAATTATATATCTCTAAAATGCATTGGTTAATTCGTGATATCTCATTAGATAATATGAAAATGAATGGGGAGTGAAACTAATCCACTATGGGACTCTATCCACTATATTTATGGGAATTGGGACTAAACCCAATCCAGTATGGTAATTTTTCTACTATGATAATATTTTCAGTTATCCATGATTGAAGAAATGATCTTTTATACATACATATATTCTAAAAACATATGTCTTATTAGTATTACATTATCTCATGGATCATGATTTATTATTTATGATTTCATGCTCTTATGACTTGAGAATTTTTCTATGAAAAAAAATTATTCCATAACTCGTGATTTATGATCTATGAATTGTTGGGTATGGTTTTTGTAAGTTATGATCATGTTCTAATACCCCTATTCTTCCCTTAATCTTGGTTATGATCATCTATTATTATCCCACATGTTTACCCATATTGATCATCTTCAAAGCTCACATTTTCTTATGTTTCCATTTCTATAGTTTATGAAGAAAGGTATTAATTATGGTAAGTATAGAAGTATATATTGTGAGAAGAAAGTTTGTGGAATATTTTGAATATTATTATTAAATAATTTTATTTGTCTATATAGTCTCCATAGAAAAAAAACATTACATTTCTCAGGGTTATATAAGATTATTGTGAGATATAATATTAATGTGAAATATATGAAAGTTTAGATTTGGTTATCTCACTTGGTATTGAATCCATTTTTTAAGTATTTTTTTCGCACCTAACCCAAAAATGTGGGTTTATGAATCCTCAATTGGTATAGAAGTAGGGTTTAGTTATTTTTCAAAATTAGTTTAGTTATTTTTTTTATTATCATGAGATAACATTGGTGAAAACCCTAGGTATATGCCTAATTATAGGATAAAATCCTAAAATTTTGTTGAAGTATAGAGTATTTTATTTACTATCAATGAAATATATATCTATATATAAATAAGTGGATATATGATCTGATATAGATACACATAGTGGCAATAACTCTAAAAATGTTATTTGGGTATTAACTTGATCATTACCTAGTGCATGATAAGGGGAACTAAATTCACAACTAGTATGACACTTCTAGTGGATATGATTTAGTTAGTTCACATTCTCTTTATTAACCATTATGAGTTATTTTAATATATTTAGGTGTAAAAAACCTAATAGGAATACAATCTTAGAAAATCAAGGTTAAACAAAAGGATTTATAAGTTTATCCAATTTTATCATATTTTAACTGAAAGTATCAAATATTGAAATGAAGGCTTTATAATAGAATACATCTTGGGGTATCATTTTCATATTCATATGATCAATTACAATAATTTTAAGTTATTTTATCATAACCATATTGGTTTTATTATTTAGTTTGAAATATGATTACAAAAATGAATTTTTGAAAGGCATGTATCTTGAAAATCATAAGACTTATTGAAATATAATGATTTATATTTAGAACTAGTTATTTATAATTTAAATATATTACTATTATAAATGAAAACATGAGTTTTATAGTCTTACCAATGTTAGGTATTTAGAAATTATATCTTCATTCATGCCCTTATCTATTTTTTCATTAGTGGGAGAAGATGAATATAGACACCCTATTTTTTACATGTAATACTTTGAAATATTTCTATAAATATATCTAGATCTAGGTGTTGAGACAGAATGATATTCTGAGGCCTAGTGTGCCTGGAATAAATTTTAAAAAAATTATTAAGTATATTTTATATTGTGCACATGAAGTAAATGTGATAACTCTTAAATGTTAGCCTGTATCAGAAATATGAGGGCACAATTGAGTCTTTAATGTGTTGTTTAACCTAGGTAGAACATAACATTCATTGGAATGGGGCTTCAATGGAAAAATACACAGAGGGAAAAATCATAAATAAAATAATTAAATTTAATTATTTTAACATGAACATTGTATCAAATAACTTTTGATTGGGGTCCCAGATAGTAAATTTGAGACCATTGTTGAGTTCGTAATGGGAAATTTTACCTAAGTGCGTCAAAAAAATGAGAGGGTGTAGGAGTTTTGGATACCGTGATCATTGGTGGGAGTTTCATAGTTTTTATATAAATTATTTTTTAAGTTTACTTGATTAGGGTTGGAACCTAATCTCTCCACTATGACCTCTCTTTCGGTATCCCTTTGTTCTTCAACAAATCAAGAGATACCTCGATGAAAATCTGACAGATCGCAATGGAAGCGAGACAAATACGTTGGCGAAAACAAGCGGATCGAATCAAGGTATGATTCTGTCATTTTATATTCTAATTAAATTTATTGATTGAAAATCCTTCGTTTCCTATATGTATCATAGTTTTTATTATCATCATCGATGGAAACACTAACATATTCATAAGTTCATAATTGAAATCATTTTGTTCTTCGTGTTCTTTTCTCGTTCTTTAGGTTCTTTGACATTTATTTCTGGACATGTAAAATATTCAATGGATCACTAAGTGAAGCTTAAGTATGTGAATAGATCTACCTAAGGATCACAGAACTGGTCAAGAAATAATTTTTGGAAATATGATGGAGTTGCGGTGGTCTTCGGAAGGGACCACCAGAGGGTCGCCGACGGCAACACATAGTGGCGACAGGTCGTGTGGAGTCAACAACAATGGGAGATGGCCAACATGGTGATCTGGTGGTGTGGGATGGCTGGGTGGTGCACACGAGTGACTGGCATGTGGGGGGACTGCGTATGAAAAGGTGGAGTGAGGTCATGGTAGGTGGCCAGCAATCAGGACGACGGATCCATGGGCTATAATAACAGTGGGGTCGTAGCGCACGACCCCAGGTGGCGGAGACCCGTGTGACGCAGTAGGCTACTGTGTTGACGCAAATACTGAGCCGGACTGGTGGTAGGAGGGATGAACCAGACAAGCATGATGGACTGGACCCAACCAAATGGTTCAGACCCAAGTGAATCGTGTCAGCTGGAGCAGACTATGGCAGTTGACCGTGAGTTCGCTGTAGATCTAGCTATCATGGGGTGACCTACCGTAGGTCCACGATTTACCACGGCAGTCGACTATGGGGACTTTCTATGAGTCGACCTACCACAGGTCCAGGTTCAACTACTGAGGTCAACCTTGGGGACCTAGCATGGGGAGACCTACCGTAGTGACCTACCATAGGTTGTAGTTGACCGCAACGGTTGGTTCCTCGTGGTCCCCAATGGTTTTTCATTCTGCATTTTCAAAACCCTTTTTCATCTAGATGTAATATCCTTTTAATGTTCTATCTATGAAATATTTATCTTCTTTTGTGGTCCTTTTGAGGTCATTTCGGGAATTTAAAAGTTTGGAACCGAAGAGTGGGCCCCACAACATTCTGTACAGGCATGTTACATTAAAAACCACCTTTTTACTTATTATTCATTTTGGAAAATTAAATCGTCTATATTGAATGTTTTTTCATATAGATAATAATGGAGACCTTCGTTTTAGCTTTCAAGATACGATTTGAATGTTTTAGGTTTGGCATGCACAAAGGTGGCACTTGATGACGGCAGCGACTATACAGGATTACCATACCAGTATCAGGCATACCCTCCAGTTGGGATGGGAAGTGGCATTCCATGATGGTCCTACCATGCTTACCCTTCAGGGAGTATAGGCTCTGGTGTTTCCCAATGACATCTTCCATGAAAAACCCTCCAGTCCAGTTGGGCAATGGATTTTCCCTGACGACTCATCGGACTTACCCTCCAGCAGGATCTGGATAGTGACATTCCCTGGTGACCATCTTGAGTGGTACCCTATAGCTGGGATGGGAAGTAGTGTTACTCAGTGACTACCAGAGTAGAACTCTTGACTGTGAAGATCTTTGGTGTGAAATGGGTCGACATACCTTTGGACTCATGAGTAATAGGGGAGATTTTCCCACTGAGATGAGCCCTTGTGACCTGAACTATAACTGTGCGGGTGAGTCAGTGCCACCCAAATAAGATAGTATCATGGTGAATTGATTGATCCCTTTTTAATTGTGTCTCTTGGTAATATGTATGATATGTTGGGCATCATTTATGGATACCCTTTGAATTGTTTTCGATTCTTCTTCCTGGGTTGAGTTGTGAAATGGAGATCCCCTTACACCCTCGTTTGGAATTATTTGACTGAGCATATATATATAAACACCCTATTTCATTACCCACTCCTTGGGTTTGGTTACTCTCCTTCTAGGGGAGGCGAATATGCATGGGGTATGTCACAATTTTTTTCTGTGTCTAGCTTCTCATGGTTGGATGAGTCTACTCTCCTATAATAGGCAACGAGGACTCAATGAGAAGTTTATCTTCTCACTATTTCTAGATCTCTGTGTTTGGATGATCTTACCTTCACTTTCTTGTTGGGTTGATCAACACTATTTTATACCATAGTTTGTTCCATATAATTTTTTCTCCTCTAGTGTTCCTCTTACTGCTCCCCCTTCACCTTTTCGGGGCGTCTTACTAGGTTTTTTTATACTCACCCCAATATGGGATTTTCCTACATGTATCATGCCTTATACAGATGATGGAAAGGTTTGATCATGACTTCAGGGATCTTATAGATACGTGGAGCTTGGGTCACGTGCGGTGGTCACTTAAGATCTTAGAGAAGGTCTCTCTCAGCTGTTGTACTTTTTTCAGTTTTCTATCAGGTTGGGACACTTTTCTCATTGGGAATGTATTTTTTCCCTTTACTTTCTAGTTTACTTTACCGCACTTTTACTCTATAGTGGTCCATGAATTCTTGGTTTATTTATAGAAATGTTGTATCTTCTTTTTCCTTTCTCCCCTCTTAACTTTTTCATTGGTTGGCTATGTGTGTGTGTAAGAACCTGGTTTTTCACATAGGTATGGATCCTTTAATTTTTGTTCTAAATCTTTACTTTGGACCTAATATGAATGCCTAATGATTTAGTAAAGGTTCTAAGGATTTCTGGGACTTGTTTGAAGCCTGAAAATCATCTTTTTGGAGGAACAATACTCTATGCACAGTTTAGAGTAAATTGTGCGGGATTTTAACATGGTTTGGAAAACCGTGGGGAAGGTGTTTCTTCAAACAGTGTCACCTCGCACAATTGGTGCATAGTCATGCATCCAAAACTTACGAACTCCCCTTTTCCTAAGTAACCATGCATGGGTGGTGCACATTTTTATCAAACCATGTGGAGGAAGACTTTTCAGGCAGAACCATCTTGCATGGTTTGCACCCGGTTTGACAAACCATGTAGAGAAACCATATGCAGGCTAAAACTTGTGTAAACTATCAAAAATGCCCTTAATGATCTATTAATCCTCCTCCTTCCTCCTAATATGAGAACCAATGTGATTTTCCTCTTTTTCCCCATTTGGAACTTTTTTAAGGCCAAATATAGATACCAAGATATCTCATTCATCCGACATTTGATCGAGCTTTCATTCATCACATTGGATGTGCAACGGTAAGTACTCGAGTCATCTTTATAGGTTCTTCTTCTCTTTCACTTTCGACCTAGATATTTCCATGTGATTGTTTTTTAACTTTTCTTAGATCTATATTGATATGAGGCAAATAAAATGCTGATACTGAAGGACAAGGCTCGTACAACCCTAAGGTTGGTGGTCTATAAATCATCCCTAAAGTTTTTTGTTTTTTGGAATGTTCATGTGGGGCCCACTGGTTTTGTTGGAAACAGTTTCTTAAATTAAAATTCCATTATTATAATCGTTAGAATCGTATGGTTATGCTCTTTACAAATATGTGATTAGTTATTTTTGGTTTCACCCACAACTCAATCTGCCTCATGTTAAAGGTTATGCCATAATTGGGTTTTTAGTGTTCTGGAATATTTGAGCCAACATTCAGGTGTGCCTTTACTTGACCTTTCTAAAGTTGAGTCTTCTTATTATAAATGGGTTGTTATCATTAAGAAATTCATAATGTAATGTACCATGAATTCTCACCACTTGACCCACCTAAGGTAAGTGCTTTCAAATAATTATTAAATGTGAAATGTGAAATGGAAAGTATACTAAGTATAAAAATTGGCATTAATAAAAGAGATTGAATAAAGGTTACATGACCGTAGCACCCATTTCCATGATAATGGAAGGTAGAAGAGTGAACCTAAATAATTTATTATGCCTTAATGGTTAACTAAGACTTGATAAAATGGTTGCAACGCTACATGTCCAATCCACACTAATGGAAGATGAGGCTTGGACCAATAAATAAATGGTTTCAACTCTACATGACATATCCACACTAATGGAAGGAAATACTTGAACCAAATGAATTAATACATGATTACAATATCAAATAGAAATGGAATGACTCTATCTCGCCTTGGATTCTGAGAGGATAATACCTTGGGTCTCGGGAACCCCATTTCGATTCAAGGATACAGTTTGATTTGGTTGATACCCACCTAGACTCCGGTTCTTTTATATTCCTTGGATGATCGGTATACTACCATTGGGTACCTTTATTTATTAAAGGATACCACATATACACTCCTTGGATGTAGTATTGACTTGTAGGTGACATGGTGAAAGCCCATAGGGCCCTATCTTTTCTTAGTCGTGTTTTACCTTGGTCAATCACCTTGGACTTAGTAGGCACCTTATTGTGGAATGCCTTGGATTATGCTCGATGTATTACACTCTTACCCCTTAGCCAAACTCAGATACTACTGAGTTAGCTTTATATGAGTTTACGTTACCTTAGTTTTTACCTTGGAACTCCCTCACTAGATATCATTGTATGGTTTCCTTGTTACGTCTTGGGACCTTCACTACTTATACTATCACGAGGTGATGTCAGTGTTGGATATGCCTCACATGACCTATTAGCATGAAATTGTAATTGATTAATTAATGAATTGGTTACATGTTCAGACACCAGTTGAGGGATGAAGCAGGTACTTGGTTATTTAGTTATATTGTACTGCTTTCTTTACTTTATATATCCATAACTACACACTGCTATATTCCATTACATGAGTCGGATGTTATAGACACTATAGGTAGTGGCCCACTGAGATTTATCTCACACCCTCTCTGGGTGCTGTTTGGTACCCGGAGTAGATTAAGTAGCTTCCAGTATTGATAAATGGAAGCATGTAGCTTCCAATACTTGATTGTGTGCTGATGGGATAAAGCTTGATAGCAAATGACCGAGTAGGATCTTGGGATGCTTGGAGTAGACTTTGTTTTATTTTACCTTGTGGAACATGTTATGCATATTTCCTTGTATCCATGCTTTCTAGTTTTCTAGTTACATTACATTACATCATCATTTCTCTAGTTGATACAGTCATTGTTATTCTTTCTTATCTATTGCATTAGTTTGCTTCCACCATTTATTTATATTACCTTTTTGTTTACTATTCCATTATATTCCTTTCATTGTGCTATACTATGCTAATGAGGTTATAGTCTTCCCATGGATACCCCCTAGGTACTCACTACTATTCGGTATCCTCTGGCATTCAGGAAGATGTTCTTGAGGCCATGTGGCCCACTGGGCTCGAGGCACCCATTAAGTGGAATCTGAGTCTGGGTCATCACAAAGCGGTATCAGAGGTGGTTTCATTTTTTTTCTTGACTATTTGTAGACAATATGTTGGAGAATAAGAACGATTGTGACTTTTTCATAAGCCCCGCATGGGTGTCACGAACCCATGTTCGAGGTAAATTCCAGGGTACCCAAAAATGAAATTGTTGATATATTTTGACTATTACAGTTTATATTATTGCACTGTTGGGTTACTCAAATGTTGTGCGGTGTTATTGATTATTATTCTTTGAGAATTTATTTCATCCTTGACCAGATGATATGAGGGCAAAGAGTATTTCTACATTACAATCATAGGCGCCTAGAATTCACATTCCATGCATATTTCCATGCCATATAGTTTCATTTCACAACTTTTCCTTGCTTGATATGTATGTGATTGTTGAGTGATGTAGTGATAGTTTCTTGTACTTTTAATACATTGGCTTTGATTGGGTGATATTCAGTATCAATCCCTGAGGTGTATGAGCCCACATGGGTTGGAATGAGTAATTTACCAAGTCAATTCATTATGTTATAAGTAAATGTGTGTCATTTTTAGTGATAGGTGTATGGGCACTGATTCATCAGAAATGACTATCCATTATAAAGTTAATCTGGAAATCAAAAATTAATTGTTTGCACATCTATATCCCGCCTTGTCATGTTTATGAAAGGTAAAGGAGTGAACCTAAGAATTAACTGTAAAATGACATAAAACTTATACTTGAGAACTTACCTATACCTGGCTATCTAAGAGGGTAGTTTGGGTAGTATGCCTTGGGTAGAAAGTTTTCTAATGATCTTTTTCTGCTAGTGATGATATCTCCTTTCTTATAAGATTGTTCTAAGGTGTATTCTTGGCATTTGTAGACCAATGTCGATGTGACATCCTCATTTTGTTCTCCATGAAGGCGGTGACGACCATGCTCCAGACATGGTGGGCCCTGAGCCGCCAGTCTTACTTCCAGGAGTGCCACTTGAGGAACCACCTACTGTACCTAATCTGGGAACTAATTCCCAAGTCCATGATAGTTTCCTACATCTGATGCAGTCCATGAAAGGTGCTCTATGGGTTTTACCAAAAATGGATAATCTGACCCTCAAGTTCCAGCAGCAGCATCCTCTAAATCTTTCAGGGGATGGTGGATCTCAGGCTGTTGAGTCTTGGCTAGAGGAAATGTTTCTTATCTTTGAGAATATGGAAATTCCTCTAAAGTAGAGATTAAATATTTCTATTTAAATGCTTCAGGATTTGGTCAAGCGTTGGTGGGATGTTATTACCAAGGTCGGATGTCATCTGGGCATGTTATGGGTTGACTTTCAGACTACCTTCTATGATCAGTTCTTTCCTCAGTCATTGAGAGCTAATAAAGTCATGGAGTTCATGAATCTTGAGTAGGGTTCTATGTCATTTATGGAATATTCATCATGTTTCACTGATTTACAGCACTTTTCACGGTTTCTAGCATGTGATGAGATTTCACATGCTAGAAAATTTGAGTATGGGATCCAGTATGCCATCTATACTCAAGTGAATGTATTTTTCCTTCCTAACTTCTATGAAATAGTTGATCAGGCCCTTATCACTAAGAATAACCTAAGGGATGAAGTGAGTACTAGGTTTAAAGGATCAATGTCATGTTTGGACAGTAGTTCTTTCGGTGGAAGGAAACATTCCATTGAGGTTATTTGTCAGGGAAGTGGTAGCCATAGTATCTAGTTTGATAGCTTTGTATTGAGTCATCAGTGTGGTAAAACAAGGTATAAAAATCCCTGGTGTGATAGAGAACCTATGAAGTGTCGGGCTTGTGGTTGTATGGGTCATCTTCAGTGCTTTTGTAGGACCTTTCCACCAGCTTCAAGGGGAAAAAGATAATCTTTACCTCCACATTCCAGAGTGAGTTCTTTTACCCCATGTTAGGCAGGGGTTAGAGTAGCACCGACAGGTCTAGACAAGGAGGAGGTCATAGCCATGGTAGTCTGATTCTTGATCACCAACAGCACCAGCAGAATAACCATGATCATGGTAGTCCATCTGTTGCACAGGGTCGTGGATCAGGTCATTTTCATGCCTTACAACAGATTCTCAAGGATCAGGTTGCAGGACCATCTATAGTATGAGGTACTACTCTAATAGCCTCCACTATTGTCTCTGCTTTGTTTGATGAAGGTGCTTCAAACTCTGTTATTTTTGTATCTATCATGGAAATTCTCAGACTAGAGATACAATATCACTATGGTGTAAGGACCCTCAATACACCATTGGGAATACAGACAGAGGGAATACGCCAGTGCAGGGGCTATCCTCTTGAGGTTATCAGTTACCCTTTCTTGTAGAATCTCTTTTTTCTAGAGATGAAGTGCCTTGATGTCATTCTTGGGATGGACTGGTTGGTTCATTATCGTGCCTTTGTATATTATTATTGCCAAAGGGTTTCTTTTACATCACTAGAATTCAACAATTATCTTTTCAAGGGAAAGTGGGATTTCCAGGCTAGGAGAGTGGGACCAAAACATCATTGTCTAAGTGGAGTGATCACCGAGGATCTGGGTTTGCTTCAAACTGATTTCCCTACAGTAGTAGATCATTTCATGGAAGTCTTTCCTGATGACATTTTCAGATTACCTCCTGAGAGGGAGGAAGATTTTTTAATAGAGACTGTTCTAGGAGAAGCTCCATTATCCATTCCTCCATATATGATGGCACCTACTGAGCTTAAGGAGCTCAATCGGTAGAAAGAGGACTTAGAGTCAAAAGTCTTTATACCGCCCAGTACATCCTCTTGGGGTTCACATATGATTTTCTCTAAGAAGGTGGATGGAAATCTCTATTTATGCGTGTATTATAGAATGTTTAGTCAATTTACGGTCAAGAAATGGTATCCAATTCCTCAAATATATGATATCTTTGACCATCTCTGAGGAGAAAAGGTGTTCTCTAAGATCGACCTGAGATTGGGTTATCATTATGTGCAAGTCAAACCATCATACATACCTCATATAGATTTCTATAGCAGGTATGGTTTGTATGAGTATATTTTTATGTCATTTGGTCTTATGAATTCATCTTCCATTTTCATGGCTTTGATGAATAGGATTTTCCTTACCTATTTGGACTCTTTTTTTGTGGTCTTTGGGGATGACATCTTGGTGTATTCGCGCTCTCGTAACGACTATGTCAAACATCTTGAGATCATTCTGAGTACACTGAGAGAGCATCATCTTTAGTCCAAGATTTCTAAATGCAACTTCTGGACCGACAAGGTCCATTTATTAGGACATATAATTTCAGAATCAGAAGTATCTATTGACCCTATAAAGGTTGTTGATGTAGTCTCCTAGGAGAATCCAAAGAATGTGTTTGATATTAGGAGTTTCTTAGGGCTTGCTGGATTTTACATGCATTTCATACATGACTTTTCACGTCTTTCTTCACCTCTTACTAGACTTACAAAGAAGGGTGCTAAGTTTTTGTGGTCATAAGCATGCGAGAAATCCTTTGAAGAGCTGAAAGGGAGGCTTGTCTCGGCATCTATTTTGATTCTTTCAGAACCTGGTAAAGGTTAGATCGTCTTCTGCAATGCATCAGGAATTTTTCTAGGAGTAGTGTGGATGTATAAAGACAAAGTTGTTGCATAGGTATCTCAGTAGTTGAGGACTCATGAGAGAAATTACCCGACGCACGACCTCGATCTAGTAGTAGTTGTTCATGCCTTATATTGCTGGAGACATTATCTCTTGGGTGAGCACTTTGTGGTTTATACAGATCACAAGAGCCTCAAGTATATCTTTTCTCAGCATGAATTGAACCTCCGAAATAAAATATGGGTCAAATATCTACAATAATTTGATTTTGACCTTTCCTATACATCTGAAAAAGGCAATGTGGTTGTAGATGAACTGAGGCGTAAAACTCAAATACAGTTCGTATAGGAATCCAGTGATAAATGGAAGTTAGTGGCCCTCTTTTCTAAACTTCATATGTAGTTTCATGATAGTCATGAGAAGTCTTAACTCTCAACCTTAACAGTTACCTCTTCCCACCTTGAGAAGGTGAAGAGTAGGCATTGTTCAGATCCTAGAGGTTTAGTTCTCCGTGGGAGTATATCAGGAGATAAACCACCTCCAGATTGGTCTATGGATATAGATGACATCCTAAATCTACGTGGAGGTATCTGGGTTCCTATAGATGTGATAGAGGAGTTGATGAAAGAGTATCACACTTCGTAGTGGGTAGTTCATCTAGACATCTTGAAGATGTATTGATATATGTGACACCAGTATTGGTGGCCTGGGATGAAACGTCAGACTGCATACTTCATCACTAAGTGTTCCACCTATTAGCAGGTGAAGGTGGAGAACCAGAGACCTGCAATCTTGTTACATCCACTTCTAGTCCCAGAATGGAAATGGGAAGATGTTGCTATGGATTTCATAGTTTCTTACCTAGGACTTTGAGGGGTAGTGATGCTATCTAGGTAGTCATTGATTGACTAACAAAATCATCTCTCTTCATTCCTATTTGGGAGACATTCTCAGTTGATGAGATGTGAAGACTATATGTCTACGAGATCATATGACTACACGGAGTTCCATGTACTATTGTTTTAGATAGGTATTCCTATTTCACATCACAGTTCTGGAAAGGTTTTCTAAAACCTATGAGAACTCATGTGATTCTAAGCACAACTTTTTACCCTCATACTGATGGAAAATCAAAACAGACACTACAGGTTTTGAAATATATCCTCTGAGCATGCATCCTTAATTTCAGCGGTTCTTGGTTCCCTCTCGTCGAGTTCTCCTATAATAAAAATTTCCAGGAAATTATTCAGAGGGATAATTTTGAGGCTTTATATGGCATTCCATTTCGTTCACCCTTGTGCTATCTAGAGGAATGTGAGATATCCCTACTAGGTCCTCATCTCATTTAGGTGACTTCAAAATATGTCTAGCTAATCAGGAAGTGTATGACTATTGCTCAGTCAAGATAGAAATATTATGCATATCGTCATTAATGGTCTCTTGATCTTAAGTTCGGGGATCATTTTTTTTCTTCAGGTATCTCCCAGGATAGGGAATAGACGGTTAAGAAAGAATGGAAAGTTTTCACCTCATTACATTGGTTCATTCAAGATTCTAGAGAGAGTTGGGCCGGTATCTTATTAGTTGTTACTATCTCAGAGGTACCACGTCATGCACAATTTCTTTCATGTCTCACAGCTTCACCAATATCATGTTGACCCTTCTCATACCTTTGATCCTGAGGAAGTTTAGTTTGAAGCTGGTTCTACCTTTGAGAAGTATCTAGTACGTATCTTTGACTGAAGCATGAAGGCTCTCTGAGGAAAGTATTTCCCTCTTGTATGGGTTATACGGAAGGATGGAGGAGTACAATATAAGTCTTGGGAGAAGGAAGCTGACACACATCCCCAATGGCAAGACATGTTCTCAAATATTGTTTCCTTACCCTTGTAAGAAGAACTTGGGGGTGAGTTCTTTTAAGGGGAGAAGACTGTAAGAACCTAGTTTTTCAAGCAAGTATGGATCCTTTATTTTTTGGTGTAAATCTTTACTTTGGACCTAATATGAATTCATAATTAGTTAGTAAAGTTTATGAGGGTGTATGAGGCTTTTTCGAAGCCCAGAACCCATATTTTTGGGGAAAAAGACTCTGTGCACAGTTTAGAGTAAACCATATGGGATTTCCGCATGGTTTTCCAAACCATGCAGAAGGTGTTTTTTCAAAAAATGGAACCTCACACAGTTAGCACATGGACGTGTAGCCAAACCATGCGAACGCCCCTTTTTTCCAGGTAACAGTGCATGGGTGGCACACAGTTTGATCAAACCGTGTGGGGGAAGACTTTTTGGGTAGAACAGTCTTGAATAGGTTGCGCACGGTTTGACTAACCATGCCTAAAGAACCATGCGGACAAACCATGCACAGGCTAAAATCCTGTGTAAAATGTCCAAAATGACCTTAATAATCTATTAATCCTCCTTCTTCCTCCTAATATGATAACCAATGGTGTTTTCCTCCTTTTTCACCCATTTGGATCTTTTTGAAGGCCAAATCTAGGGATCAAGAGATCTCCTCCGTACGGCATCTGATTTAGCTTATGCTCATCACATTGGATGTGAAATGGTAATTAATCAAGTAATCTTTATCTATTCTTCTCCTATTTCACTCTCAACCTAGATATCAACATATGATAATTGTTCACCTTTTCTTAGATATACTTTAATCTAATCCAAATCAAAGGCTGATGTCAGAGGAGAAGGCTCATACAACCCTAAGGTGGGCGGTCTATAAATCATCCCTAAAGTTCATTATTTTTGGAATGTTCGTGTGGGGACCATGGGTTTCATTGGAAACCATTTCTTAAATTAACATGCCATTATTATACTCATCAAAATCGTATGGTTATGCTCTTTACAAATATGTGATTAGTTGTTAGTGGTTTCACCCACAACTCAATCTTCCTCATGTCAAAGGTTATGCTATAATTGGGTTTTTAGTGTTTTGGAATATTTGAGCCACTGTCTGGGTGTTCCTTTACTTGACCTATCTAAAGGTGAGTCTTCTTATTATAAATGTCTTGTTATTACTAAGAAATGCATAATGGAATGTACCATGTATTCTCACCACTTGACCCACCTAAGGTAAGTGCGTTCAAATAATTATTAAATGTGAAATGTGAAATGGAAAGTATACTAAGTATATAAATTGGACTTAATAAAAGAGATTGAATAAAGGTTACATGCTCATAGCACCCCTTTCCATGATGATGGAAGGTAGCAGAGTGAACCTAAATAATTGATTATGCCTTAATGGTTAACTAAGACTTGGTTAAATGGTTGCAATGATATATGTCCTATCCACACTAATGGAAGATGATGCTTGGACCAATAAATAAATGGTTTCAACTATACATGACCTATCCACTCTAATAGAAGGAAATACTTGAACCAAATGAATTACTAAATGATTACAATATCAAATAGGAATGAACTTACTTGAGCTCACCTTGGATTCTGAGAGGAGAATACCTTGGGTCTTGAGAACCCCATTCTGATTCAAGGATACAGTTTACTTAGGTTGATATACACCTAGACTTCAGTTCTTATTTATTACTTGGATTCATAGTATACTAATGTTGGGTCTCTTTCATTATTACAAGATACCTTGGATACACTCCTTGGATCCAGAAATGACTAGTAGGTTCCATGGTGAAATCCCATAGGGCCCTGTCTTTTCTTACCCTCGTTTTACCTTGATCAATCACCTTGGACTCAGTATATGACTTATTGTGGAATTAATTGGATTACACTCCTTTTATTACACTCTTACCCCATAGCTAGACTCAAATACTACTGATTTAGCTTCCATGAGTTTATGTTACCTTGGTTTTTACCCTGGAACTCCCTCACTGGATATCATTGTTTGGTCCCCTTGTTATGTCTTGGGACCTTCACTACTTATATTATCACGAGGTGATGTCAGTGTTGGCTATACCTCATGTGACCTATTATAATTAAATTGTAATTGTTTAATTAATAAACTGGTTACATGTTTAGACACCAGCTGAAGGCTGAAGCAGATACTTGGTTATTTAGTTATATTGTACTTATTTCATTACATTATATATACATGCTTGCACACTGCTATATTCCATTACATGGGAAGATGTTATAGACACTATTGGTGGTGGCCCACTGAGATTTATCTAACACCCTCTTCGGGAACCGTTTGGTACCCGGAGTAGATTACATAGTTCTAGGTATTGGCAAAGGGAATCATGCAGCATTCAATACTTGATTGTGTGCTGATAGGATGGAGCTTGATAAAAAATGACTGAGTAGGATCTCAGGATGCTTGGATTATACTTTGTTTTATTTTACCTTGTGGAACATATTATGCTTATTGTCTCGTATCCATGCTTTCTAGTATTTTAGTGACATGACATTACATCATCACTACTCTAGTTGATACAGTTATTGTTATTCTTTTTTATCTATTGCATCATTTTTCTTCCGCTATTTATTTATATTGATTCTATTGTTTACTATTCCATTATATTCCTTCTTTTGTGCTACACTCTGCTAATAAGAGCATATTCTTCCCACGGACACACCCTAGGACCTCGTTCCTAGTCGGAAGCCTCTGGCATTTCGGAAGATGCGCTTGAGTCCATGTGGCACACTGAGCATGGGCCACCTGTTATGTGGCATCTAGGTCCAGGTTGGCACTATTTGTGTGTGGGTACATAAGAAAATACTTCCATGGGTTCTTTGGGACTTTGGCGCTTTTCTCCACCCCCTGGCCTATGGAGGCGGTCTTAGGATAGTTGTGGCTCGAGCCCCAGCACGGTTCAGGTCATGAAAAAGTGTTATCAGAGGAAGTTCATTCCTTGGGACGTTTTTTGGATACTTTTATTTTAAAAGAATCATTTGGGTTTAAGTAAATAGTTTCAAAGTGTCTCAAGAATGGATCTTAGGACATGGAGTCCAGTGATGGTACGGGTGATCAATTTATCCATTCACCAGGACCCTAATTACCCACTTGTCGACTCTGCACCCTAAGACACTTGTTATAGGTAAAATAGTACATACATCATATAGGATTGAGTTTTTCACTGTCTTTCTTAAGTCAAATCCCTATTATTATTATTATCAATATGTGTGTGTGTGTGCTCATCTAACCACAGTACTCCTTAATTACTCTCAGGAGGCCTCCACGATGATAGCCATCCAGGATACCAGGTCTGGTTTATAAAGACTAATTGATGAGTGATGAGGCCTCAGTAAAGGGTCCATCATGAAATTACCTTCCTCTAGGTGGTCCTATAGCATCACCTACACCTGTGGAGTAGCATATAGTCTCATTAGAGTAAGTTAAGGATGAGAGTAGGTTTGGAACACTCCGTGAGTTCTAGTGCCAAAGACCACAAAGGTTCTACCATGAGATAGATCCTCATACAGTGGAGGACAGGTTGGAGTCAGTGGTCTACCTCTTTAATATTGTTCACATAACAAAAAATCAGATGGTAGATTTGGAATCGATCATTTCCATGGGATGGTTGGACGTTGGTGGATCTTGGTCACCCAAATGCACGATGAGTCAGTAATCTCGTGGGATGACTTCCAAAAACTCTTCCATGAGGAGTACTTCCCCTTCTTCATATTCTTTTTTCGAATTCGGGAGCTTCTAGTACTGAAGAAGGGAGGGATGATGGTGGCAGAGTACTTAGATAGGTTCACTGAACTGACACAATATGCTCTAGACATGATCTGTAACAGTTACTTATGGGTGTGGAAGTTTGAGTAGGGACTCTTCAAGGAGATTCATTCCGGCATAGTACCCCTATGCATCCCTATCTATGTAGGGGTGATGGAGATGGAATTTTTTATTAAGATATTTCTATTATAGGGATTTTAGTTAGCTGGTACTGGTAGTGTTTTCTTAAGAGCCGAGACTTCTGTGGAAGCTAGAAGATGTCAGGTGATAGGACCTCGACATAGGAGGCCCTTCTATGATTAGGATTAGGGATGTGACCATATAGTGCAGGGTAAGTGTAGAACATCAGGGCATCATGAGGGGGGGCTAGTGTTATGCTTGTTATGGATGGGGTCACATAGCATGAGACTGCCTAACCAGGTGTACTAAGCATCCAGGAAGATTGCATAAGGACCACCATGGAAAAGACAACGTTGTGATCAGGGATCCCCTAGGAGGGGACAAGGTGGTCCCCAGGGAGGTGGTGTTGGGAGAGGTGTAGCAGGAGCTACCTGTGGGGGATGACACTATGAGTTTCTTCTACCACCTCTACTGAGCATTCCACATTAGGCTTAGGGATCTGGTAGTTGGGCCACATACAGCTACAAGCTATGGATGTTCATGATCCTACGGTACAGAAGATGATCTAAGATATGCTCTATGTTTATTCTAGTCTTTCTTTAGTATTAGTAAACACGGTATCCAGCCACTCCTTTGTCTCATTACTCCTGGTATGGTATTTAGAGATCACAACAGAGGTTCTAGCATAGTAGCTTAGTCTCAAGGATCCTAAAAGGAGTTCTTCTTTTGTGTCCTTCATCTGTCGGTAGTGCGACCTATCATTTGGATGAGATAGGTTCATATGGGACCTACTGGTCATCAGGATGGAACCTTACAATGTCATATTTTTCATGGATTTTATTTCTATGGTTCGATCCAATATTGATTTTTGACATAATCTAGTCATATGTTTTCACATTTAAGGGATGAGGTTCTCTTTTATCGATGAATGAGACCTCATAGAAGGGAATATGGGTGTTATGAGCAAGAGGATATAGCCTTTTACCCATTATTTAGTGAGAGTAACCCTTGGTGTAGTAGACTCTTCAAGCATATTGATTCCTTCAGTTTTGGAGGACTATATGGATTTCATTCTCGAGGACATTTCAGGACTACCTCCAAGGTGGGATTTAGAGTTTTGAATTGAAACTAAGTATTTCCCCGATATCTTTTGTGGAATATAATATGGTACCCACTAAGCTCTGGGAAATATGGTTTCAGTTGGAGTACCTTCACAAGAAAGGTTTCATTGGACCCAGTGTGTCCCTCTTGGCAGGACTACATTTGTTCATGAAAAAGGAAGATGGGAGCTTATGTCTTTGTGTTGATTATTATCACCTAAACCAATCCAAAATAAATAAAAAATTTCCTTTTGGTGATTGATGAACTATTTGACTATTTGTGAGTCTTTAGATGGTTCTACAAGATCGATATTAGGTTTAGCTACCACCAGTTATGGGATTATGAGGCTGATATTCCGAAATTGGCCTTCTAATATCATTATGGCCACTAAGAGTTCCTAGTGATTCCCTTTGGCAGGAAGAATTCCCCCTCTGTTTTCATGGATTTGATGAAACATATCCTCCAGCCTTACCTGTACCAGTTTTTTGTTGCCTTCATCAATGACGTACTCATATACTCTACATTTGAGGAGCATGCAGAGCACTTGAGGATGGTTCTTGATTTACTTTGAGATCACCATATTTATGTAAATCTATAAAATTCTATGTTCTGGATATGTTGGGATCTCTTTTTGTGGAATTTAATTTTATAAAAAGGTTTATACATGGATCCAATGAAGATCAAAGCAGTGCTTGCTAGGGAGCCACCCAAGAGTGTGATAGAGGTGCAAAGCTTTCTTGGTTTGGCAGGGTACTAGAGGAGATTTTTGGAAAAAATATTTAGGATCATAGTCCCTTTTACCAATATGACATAGAAGGGACAGCCATTTACTTGGTCTGAATAGTTATAGAAGGCCTTTGAAAAGTTGATATAGAGGCTGAAGAGAAATCCATTTTTGAGACTTCCAGAGGAAGGTGTTGAGTTCGTAGTGTATTGTGGTGCCTCGGTAGCTGGGCTCGATTTCATGCTGATGTAATATTATATAGTCATCGCATATGGGTTGAGGTAGTTGAGACCCCGTGAGCAGAACTATGTGACTCATGAATTAGAGCTAGCAGTAGCGGTCTTCACCCTGAATATTTAGACACACTACCTTCTGGGTGAGCATTTTGTAGTTTACTCAAAACACCAAAATCTCAGGTATATCTTCACTCAGAGAGATATGAATATGAGATAACATAACTAGTTAGAGTTCCTATTAGACTATTAATTTGAGATAGTATATACTCCAGAAAAGGGAAATGTTGTATTATATTCCCTTAGCCAGAATTCCCAGGCTCGCCTAGTGCTAGAAGCTTCAGAGTAGTTATCTTCCCTTCAGTTGACCCTAGTGGAGCATGGGGGTGCAGCTTTCCTACAGTAGATGGTGTTTACTCCTCCGGTCCTTGAGAATGTGATATATTCCCAACTAGAATACATCGACTGTGATGTTCTGTGTGATCAGATACCCATACGTGATGTATCAGATAGATATTATGAAGGATGGAAACATGATATCCTCTTCTATGGGTGAGCAGTGGTACCAATCACGTTGCAGGAGGAAATGATTCAGGAGTTCCACACTTCTCCTTTGGTTGTACATCATGGTTTGGGGAAGATGTATGCGGACCTTCTATGGTATTTTTGGTAGTATAGCATGATACAAAGTGTAGCTGACTTCGTTTCATGATACCTTACCTATTAGTAGGTGAAGGCTAAGCATCAACTTCCAGCAGGTTTATTGCAACCCCTTGAGATCCTAGAGTGGAAATGGGATGGAATATCCATGGCTTTCATTGTATTTCTTCCATGTGAAAAAATGGTCCATGACTCCATCTGGGTGATAGTGGAATGACTCACAAAGTTGGCACACTTCCTTGCGATCAGGGATCATGGTTTGGTAGAGAATCTGGGGCAGTTTTACGTGTGAGAGCTCATTTGCCTTCACGAAGTACCCTCAATGATTCTCTATGATCATGAAATTTGGTTTGCATCATGTTTATAGAGAGGCCAACATGTGGAATTTGGGACCCATTTTCAGATGAGTATGGCCTTTCACCCCCAGACGGATGGGCAGACCGAGAACACTATCCAAGTGTTAGAGGATATGTTGAGGGCTTGTGTGTTAGATTTCAGAAGGATATGGAAGGACCACCTATGTATCACCCCTGGTTTGAGTTATATAACCCTAATTAATTTCTTTTTAAGTATATAAGGTTCTTGGGTGGAGTTTGGGAGAGTTTGGGAAGGTTTTGTAAAACATTGGATGCCTTTTAAGGCTGCACAGTTTGAGCACGGTTAAGCGGAAATCGTGCGGGATAACTATGGGGGAAGTGGGTTTATGAATGGTTTTTACATATTTTTTTAACCATGAGATGAGGTTATAAAATATGTGCCTTTGAAGTATAAATAGGTGCATATTTAGTGCACAGTTTATCTAACCATGTGAGCTAACCTGCGACCCTTTAAAAATGGTTTTTCTTAAATGGGGTTTGTCAGGATTTACCCTAACTCACCCAAATATTCTCCCATATGAACCCTAAATATAATTTCTTCCTCTCTAGTTCTAGTGGTGATCTCCCACTTGTTTTGTAATCGATTTGAAGTGTTTTCAATGGGGATTGAAGGTGGTTCATCTCGGGTAAGTCTTCTCTCTTGGTTTTTCTTTGGTTTTCTCTATATCTACTCTTCCCTATATTTCATTTTTCTAGATATAAATCCATTTTTTGTGGGTATATAGGGTTTTTTTTCATAAATGATGATATTAGTGATTTTTTATGTTAGGTAATATAATCTAGAGTGGTTTCGGTGGAGTGTTTTTTGGATTTGTGGTGCGGTTGTTTGGGGGTCGATTTTGTTAGAACCTTAAAGGTAGGTAGCTTCTCTCTCGACTACACATTGTTATAAATAGAAGGATTGTTCGAATTAATTTATTTTTATTGAATTAATTGGTTATTTTGATTTTAAAAATTGGTTATAAATCTCTTTGGTAATGTTTTATGTATTTTTTGGGGAAAAGGGGTTTTGCGGTGAAATGTTCTTATTGTTGGATTTTAAAATGTTGATTTTAAAATTGGTAACTTTGGTTGATTTGTGAAAATGGTTGATGAAAATGTTTTTCAATAAATATGTTGTTTTACTGAGATGTGGTTTAGCATGGAAAATTATTTAAGGGTGGTTTCAATAAATATGTGATTTATTGAAGTGGATTGGCATCTGATGGAAATGGTTATTTTCATGTTGTGTGTCTTGGTGCTTTATGCTTGTTGGTTGATTAAGTGTTATAGATTGTGTTGATTGTGTGGAAGTGGGTGGGAATTCTCACTATAAAAGTTGATGGATATTGTATGTAATAACCACCGTTATGGATAGTAATCGGGAATCCCCACTAGTTGGAAATGTAGTGAACAAGTTGGAAGGAAGCTCCACTACTTCGGTTTCCTTTCTGTGAGTTGATTTCCAAGATGGAATTTATTGTGCAAATGTGAAATGGTGAAGTGGATTATTTCATGGTTTTTTGGATTCCATTGGGTTTCTTATTCTGGGTAAGGTGTCTTGGTAAGGGTGTGTTAGGATTATTGGTAATTTTTGAACCATTTAATGTTTTATATAAACTATTTTATATAAATATGCTAATGGTTACATCCTGGTGGCATGTGTAGGGAAGTAATTTGGGAAAATCCTACTAAGTATTATTACTCACCCCTGATTTGGAACTTCGGTGCCTTTTCAGTTGTTGTATTCTAAGACATGGGTAAGGTTAAAGCATCACATTTTGTTAGCAGTTTGGAAAGATGATTTGGTGATGTTTTGGTTCTTAGACCATAGATCTTGGTGTGGATCTATGGATGGTGCCCTTGTTATTTGGGGTATTGTTGTGTAGTTCTCCACTTGGTACTCTAATTTTTGGTTTGGTTGTTTTATCATTGGGAATTGGTATGGATTAGTTCAGTTTTATTTTGGTAATGTATGGGTTGGATTTTTTTATTGACATGCATCATGTTTCTTTGTGGGTAATGGCATTTTTGGTTGGTTAATTTTATCTTAAGGTAAAATCATTCCCCAATGATTCTTGAATCCCTTGAAATTTATTGTTATCCTTTGGTTCCCTAGGAATATTCCTTAAGGCCAAGTAGAATTCATCCTCCCTCTCAATCTAATGGGATGGGGCAGGATGTTAAAAGTGGTATCAATTTGTTCAGTCCTTGGATTTCAAGTAAGAGAAATTGTTCGGTCCTTTGGTGTTGATCGTTGGTCTTGGTGTTGACATTCGTTCTTGTCTTATTCATTGATTTGTGATGGTATCAAGGTGTATGATTGTTGGATCTTGGAATGTATAGCATAAAAGGACATATATAACCCTTTTATGCTGAAATTCAAGTTACCTTGGAGTTGGGTACATAAGTGTTTTGGAGAAACTTATAGGCATTGGATATCTCATTACCGTGGGTGTAGCTAATGAGATGAGCATGAAATTCATGGTAGAAATGAATTCCCACTAGTATGTATATTTAATTTGGGTATAATTATTTATGGTGTGATATGAATGTGGGTATTTTGAAAAATATGAATTAGGTTTCAAAATATAATGATTTAAAACATGGAAACTAATGGTATTATGAAAATGGGTTGATTTTCAAAACATGGTGTTTTTTTAGAATAGTTCAACATGAGAAATGTGACCTTGTGGAATGGTTTGTTTTGATAGTTTAAATTTATTGAATTTGAAAATTATATACACTTTCTTGTCAAGGGAGTGGGACTTATGGTTTTTTTGTATTGATAGAAATGGAACTGGGTAGGCATCATAGAGACCAACCAGAGGATGCTTCTGAAAATGTGGTTACTCCTGAGCCCCAGGTGAACCAGCTACTAGTGAATAGTATGGTGCAGGCTTTCCAGGCTATGTAAAGTGTGAATAAATGGGATAAACCAAATCATGTGGATCATGTGGTTCAGTTTTAAAGGTAGAATCCACCCATGTTTAGGGGTGATTTGGAGCCAGAAAGGGATGAAGAATGGATGAATGGAATGAATAGGATATTTGACTTCTTGGGAAGACTAGTAGAGCTAAAATTGAAGTTATCCACATATGTGTTGGAAGATCTTTCCCTTCAGTAGTGGTATTTTGTGGCCCAAGCTGGGACGGACCAAAGTGTGACATGGGAGAATTTTGAGGAGTTGTTTAATTAAAAATTCTACCCTCATACGTTCAGGATTTAGTGCACAATGGATTTATTTAGTTTGAATCAAGTTACCATATCGATAATGGAATATGTGGCTAAGTTTATGAACTTAGTGTGGTTTTGACCCGAGGTGGTGGATCATGCATCATTGAAGGCATGGATTTTTGAAGCTGGGTTGAACCAAGAAATTCGTTTTAAGATAGTGGTACTGTGTATAAATGATTAAATGGAAATGGTGAATAGGGGTATAGTGGATGAACAGGATATTTTGGGGGCTATAGGAAGGGGAAGTGTGTTGGTACCCATGGGGAATAGTGGGGACTCGAATTCTGGGTTCAAGTGGAAGAGGGACACTTATTTCCAGGGTGGGAGGATGGCTCAAAATCCGACAGTAGGATCGGTGAATCTTTCTCTGAATCCTCATAGTAAGTCAGGATGTTTTTAGTGTGGCTCTATGGGACACATCAAGCGGGATTTTATGGAAAAACTTTGAGCATGACATAATTGTAAGCATATGGGGCATCTCTAGTGTTATTGTCGGAATGCCCTGAGGTCGGGTGTCTATGACACTCCTCAGGGGTCGCAGGGGTCTTATGCCTCGACGGGATGGGGGAACAACATACCCCTAGGTAGCAGAGTAAAGTTAGTCATGGTGATTTGAGAAACACCATGACTCTGCAACAAGTAAATAAAGAGTATAACATGGCATACAAGTAGTTTTTTAGAGCTGATTAGGTAATGGTGGATGATCAGTTGGGACCATCCACGATGAGAGGTACGGTTCTTTTAAATTCCACATTGATGAAATATTTATTTGATACGGGTGCTTATCATTCCTTTATTACTTCTCGCAACATTGATTTTCTGGTTTTACATGTGGAAATGATGCATTCTATTTTGAAACTACAAACTTCTCTAGGTCAATGAGAGTGTCTATGCTTCCTATGTAGAGCATGTTGTTTAGTTCTAGACTACCTTGATTTGATGTGGGATTTCTCAGTGCTTGAGATGGATTCTTGTGATATAATCCTGGGAATAAATTAGTTGGCAATGTTTAAGTATCACATTGATTTTTTTGCATGAATGGTTAGTTTTACGATGGTGGATAGCATTGAAAATCTCTTTAGAGGGAAGAAGAATGAAAAACTAGGTGCAACAGATTTTTTTGCACCAGCTATTGGCATGATATCATATCAGTTAGCAGATTTTTTATTGGCATCCATGTAAGGTATTTAGTAGAGTTTTATTACCAAAATTGTGGATTAGTTTATGGATGTATTTACCAAATAATTATTCTGGTTTCCACCCATTTGAGAAGTGGAGTTTGCAATTGATCTCCTTCTAGGGAACAGTCCTATATCACTTTCATCTTATGTATGGAACCAACAGAATTGCAGGAATTAAAACTATAGTTGGAAGTCCTATAAAACAAAGGTCTCATCCGGCCTAGCACATCTTTGTGGGAAGCATCGGTTTCGTTGTTAAAAAAGTGGATGGAACTCTACGACTCTATATTGATTATCATAGACTTAATCAGGTTACGATAAAGAACTAATATCCACTTCCATGCA
Source organism: Viscum album (assembly GCA_963277665.1). NCBI lineage: Eukaryota > Viridiplantae > Streptophyta > Magnoliopsida > Santalales > Viscaceae > Viscum > Viscum album. The sequence goes on from OY728136.1 coordinate 1,886,306,678, forward strand.
TTGATGATTTTTTTGACCAGTTGAGGGGATCTCAATGGTTCTCCAAGATTTACTTGAGGTTAGGATGTCATCAATTGTGAGTGAGGAAGAAGTATATTCCCAAAACATCTTTTAGAAGTAGATATTTACATTATGAGTATGTGGTTATTCCCTTTGGTCTAATGAATTCACTAGAAGTGTTCATGGCATTGATGAATCATATATTTTAGAGATATCGGGATTCTTTTTGGGTGGTACTTATTGATGATATACTGGTGTATTTTAGGATAAGGGTAGATCATGAGCAGCACTTTGAGATGGTGTTGGGGATCTTGAGGGATCATCGGTTGTATGCCAAATTTTCAAAGTGTGACTTTTGGATATAGGAGGTTTGTTTCCTTGGACATGTTATTTATGAGAGAGGTTTTTCAGTTGATCTAGAAAAGTTATAGGTGGTTATCTCATGGAAACCTCCAAATAATGTTTTCAAGATACGAAGATTTCTTGTTCTAGAAGGCTATTATCGATGATTTGTTTGTGATTTCTCAGGATTGGCTTTGCCAATGACATCTTTGACAAGGAATAATATCACATTTAAATGGGATGAGCAGTTTCATAAATTCATTAAATAGATAAAGGGTCTCCTTACATCAGCACCAATATTGGTCTTTCCTAAACCTAGGAAAGGGTACATGGTGTATTGTGATGCATCAGGATCAGGGTTGGGGTGTGTTCTCATATAGGGGGATCATGTAATTGCATATGTCTCACAACATTTTAGGTTACATGATAAGAACTACCAAAAACCTAATTTCTATTTGGAAGCAATGGTTCATGATTTAAAAATTTTGCATCATTATCTCTTCGGTGAGAAATTTACTATGGTTATCGATCACAAGAGCTTAAAGTATATTTTCTCATAGATAGATTTGAACTTGAGGGAAAGGAGATGGATGGAATATCTCCATATGTTTTATTTTGACTTAATGTACACACCCGTTAAGGTAAATTTGGTGGTGGATGCATTAAGTAGAAAACCATATTCCCGGGTGGTGAAACAGGCATCAGATCAGTGGAAGTTGATATCAGTCATAGCCGACATGTAGTTGGAATGTGAGGATAGGTTTGAAAGTGTGGTATTCTTTTAGGTTTCATTAGTTCATGAATTGGATAGTTTGGTTAAAGAGTCACAAGAATCTGATTTCAAATGTATGGCAATGAGGTCAAAACTCAATGATGGGGAGACCATTGAGAGTTGGGAACTGAATGGGAATTCAGTCTTGTGTTTTCATAATCAGATGGTTGTACCATAGGCTTTTTAGGAGGAACTTCTTAGGGATTATCATCATTCTAAGTGTATTTTTCATCTTGGAATTCATAAGATGTATAAGTAGTTGAAATCATGGTTTTGGTGGGATTGTATGAAAAGGGATGTGGTCGAGTTTTTCTCGAGATTATTGACTTGTCAGCAAGTCAAGGAAAAGAATCAGCGGCCAGCAGGAATGTTTCAGTCTTTACCTATCCTAGTGTGGAAATGGGAGAAAATATCAATGGAATTTGTGATAGGTCTCCCAGGAATGGTCAGAAAGCATGATTCCATATGGGTGATTATATATAGACTCACAAAATCATCTGATTTCATTCCAATTCGTGAATCCCATATGGTGGAGGATATATCCAAAATCTATATTCGAGAAGTGGTAAAGATTCATGGTGTTCTAGTTTTAATTGTATCAGATAGAGATCTTTTGGTTCATATTCACATTTTTATAAATCCTTACAGTAATCCCTTGGGACACAATTGATGATGAGCACAGCATTTCATCGTTAGACAGATGGCCAATTCGAGAAGACAATACAAACTTTGGAGGATATGCTAAGGGATTATGTGATGGATTTTTGTGGTACGTGGGAGGATCACTTACCATATATGTATTTCTCCTATAATAATAGTTATCAGGATACAATATATATGGATTTGTTTGAGGCATTTTATGGGTGTTTATGTTGTTCTCCACTATGTTGGGTGGAAATGGGTGAGACTTTGATAATTGGACCAAGCCTTGTCCAAGACACTATGGAGAAGATCAATTTGATCAAGAAGAGTATGGAGACGGCTCAATGTCATTATATATCATACGTGGACCATCATTGACGATCGTTTTCATTCAATGTGGGTGATCATATGTTTTTGAGAATCTCTCCTAGGCTGGGACATCATCGGTTTAGAAAACAGGTTAAATTATCTCCAAGGTATATTGGGCCTTTTGAGAAACTTGAGAGGATTATAGAGGTTCCTTGTTGGTTGGATTTTCCACCATGGTTCAGCATGGTTCACAATTTGTTTCATGTGTCACAGTTGAAAAAGTATCATATGGATCGTGACCATGTGATTCATTGGGATCGTGTTGAGCTAGAACTGGATGCTTCCTTGGTGCACGTGCTAGTGAAGATTATGGATAGGAAAGTGAAATTCTCGCATGTTAAAATCATAAGTTTAGTTTGGGTTTTGTGGCATCATGGTCATATTTATTATGATACATGGGAGTGGGAGAAAGAGATGGTTGATCAACATCCTGAGCTCTTTCAGCGAAGAGATGGTTCTCTAATTTCTGAGGACAAAAATTTTAATGGTGGGGATAATTTATCATCCCCAGTTTGAATTATGTTACCCTTATTCATGTATTTTTAAGTATATAAGGTGGTTGGGTGGATTTTGGGAGATTTTAGGAAGGTTTTGGAAAACATTTGAGGCCTTTTAGGGCTACACGGTTTGAGCATGGTTAAGGGGAAACTGTGCGAGATAACCATGTGGGCAATGGGTTATGCACGGTTTATGCATGGTTTTTCTAACCATATTATGAGGACAGGAAATATTCCTCTTTGAGGTAGTATCAAGTGCACAATTAGCACATGGTTTGTCTAACTGTGTGATCTAACTGTGCGGCCCTTTAAAAATGGTTTTTTAAACGGGGTTAGTTGGGATTTACTCGAACTCACCCAAATCTTCTCCCATACGAACCCTATGTGGTATTTATTCCTCTAAAGTTCTATGGGTGATATCCCAATTTTTTTTGAAGTTATTTTAATTGGTATCAAGGGGTTTTTAATGTGGTTCATCTTGGGTAAGTCTTCTCTCTTAGTTTCTCTTTGGTTTTCTCTAGATCTACTCTTCCCTCTCTCTCGGTTTTCTAGATCTACATCTTTTGTTTGTATATCTAGGATTTTGTTTTCCTTAAATCATGATATTAGGTCTTTTTATGTAATTTAAGATAATCTAGATTGGTTTTGGTGGAGAATTTTCCATATTTTAGGAGCAGTTGTCTCTGGGTCGATTTTGTCGAAACCCTAAAGGTTGGCAGTTTCTCTCTCAACTCCACTTTGTTATAACTAAAAATCTTGTTGCAATTAATTGTTTTTTCTTGAATTAATTGTTTATTTTGATGTGTATAATTGGTTAGAAATCACTTTGGTAATGTTTTATGGATTTTTGGGTAAAATGGGTTTTTGCGGTAAAATGTTCTTGTTGTTGGATTTTAAAATGTTGATTTTAAAATCGGTAACTTGGGTTGATTTGTGAAAATGGTTGATGAAAATGGTTTTCAATAAATATTTTGTTTTATTGAGATGTGTTTTGGAATGGAAAATTATTTAAGGGTGGTTTCAATAAATGGGTGATTTATTGAAGTGGATTTTCACGTGATAGAAATGGTTATTTTCATGTGGTGTGGCCTTGGTTCTTTATGTGTGTTGGTTGATTAAGTGTTATGGCTTTTGTTGATTATGTGGAAGTGGGCAAAAATTCTTGATATAAAAGTTGATGGATAGTGTATGTAAGATCCACCATTATTAATAGTGGTCAGGAAGCACCATTAGTTGAAAATATAATGAACGGGTTGGGTAGAAGATCCACTATTTTGGTTGCCTTATTGTGTGTTTCTTTGCAAGATGGGATTTTTTGTGCTAATGTGAAATGATGAATTGGCTTATGGAATGGTTTTTTGTATTCCATTGGGTTTCATGGTTTGAGTAAGGTGGATTGGTAAGGGGTTTTTTGGCTTATTGGTAATTTTTGAAACATTTAATGTTTTATATAAACTATTTTATATAAATTTGCTAACAGTTCCATCCTATTGTCGTGTGTAGGGAAGTCATTTGTTGAAATATTACTGAGTATTATTACTCATTCTTTTTTTGTAACTTGGGTGCTTTTGCAGATATTGTATTCTGGGACATAGGTAAGGGTAAAGTATCACATTTTTTCTAGTGATTCGACATGATGCTTTAGTGATGTTGTGGTACTTGGATCATGGAGCTTGGTGTGGAGCTATGGATGGTGTCGTAGTTCTTTGGGTTCTTTTTGTGTATTTTTCTTCTTGGTACTATGATTTTTGGCTTGGTTGTATTGGAATTAGGTATTTTTATATAGTATATCCTATGACTTTTGGTTATGTATGGGTTGGATTGTTTTTTGACATGCATAATATAGCTTTGCGGGTAATGGAATTTTTGGTTGGTTAGTTTTATCTTAATGGAAAATCATTCCCCAGTGATTATTGAAGCCCTTGGCATTTATTTCCATCCTTTGGCACCCTGGAAACATCACTTAAATACAAGTAGCATTCTTACACCCTCTCAAGTCAATGGGATAGGGTGAGATGTTACAACCAACCTTTAGTAGACTTTGCAAACAGTAACACCTACCACTCTACTATCAACATCACACATTTTTAGGACCTCTATGGGAGACCCTGTAGGTCACCTTTGTGATGGAAAAAGGTTGGGGTGTCATCCCTAATGGTCCTAGAGTTGGTACAGGTGATAATGGAGAAGGCGTAGTTCATCCATGATCTGATTAAGATGGCCCAGAGTAGACAAAAATCTTACACAAATCATTGTCACATAGCTTTCTAATTCAAGAATGGAGACCATGTATTCTTGAGAGTCTCCCCACAATGTGGTATGTAGAGGTTTGTCCATGGAGGAAAGCTATCCCCAAGGTTCATCGGGCCTTTCAGATTGTGAGGAGGGTTGGAAAGGTTACCTACTACCATTCCCTAACCCACAACTAGAGTGGGTGTATGATGTCTTCCATGTGTCATAGCTGAGAAGATATGTGCATGATCCTACGCATGTCATAAACTGGGGTGATATGGACATTGAATATGGGTCCACCTTTTCCGATTACCTAGTGGAAATTGAGAACTGACAGTAGTGAACCTTATATGGATGGACTATACCTTTCATTTGTGTGCAGTGGTTGTATAAAAATTTTCAGGAGAGTTCTTGGGAATGGGAGATCTAATGTGGTATCAATTTCTAAAGTTCTTTTCCTTGTTTTTCTTTTCGGAGATGAAAATATTGAAGGAGGGAATGATGTAGTGTCACGACCCGACCCATGTCGGGGCTTGAGCTGAAACTAACCCAATCTCGCCTCCATAGGCTAGGTGGTGGCGACTAGCATCAAAGGCATAATAAGATTAGGGAGTCCTTTTCCTATGAACCTGTACACACACATAATAAACTCAATGAAAAAGTAAAAGGAAAAAATGGAAAATATACAAAAATTCTATACATAAACCACAAATATGCATCAACCTCTAAATAGTATAAGTATCGAAAAGTAAACTGAACATAAAAAGGATAAAAATACATGCCCAACCATAAAATTGACACAATCCGAAAAAAGTGTAAAAGTGAAACAACTAAGAGAGCCTCACTCCTAGATCCCAATAAATGACCATCGCACGCGGTCCAAGCACCATGTATTCCTAATCTCCTCTAATGTCACAATCAACCTATCTATCTTCTACAAGGGAACACCAAGTGTGGGAAAACCCCAAGTAGGGTTGGGTATAAAGATACTTAGTAGGATTCCCTAAAGTCTCAAGGGAGTATAAAAGAATATATTGAAGAGAGGAGCAGAAGATAAAGAAAGGTACAGTAAAAGGAGTTCAACTCAACCCAATAAGAGAGTGAAGTAAGCTCATCCAAACACATGGATCTAGAAACAATGAGAAGATGAAATTCTAATTGAATATTTACTACCTATAGTTTGAGAGTAGGCTCGTCCAACCACATAAATATAGACACAAAAATCATGTGGCATACCTCACGTGTCTTCCCCTCTCTTAGAAGGAGAGTAACCAAAACCCAAGGAGTGAGTAAGGGAAATAGTTTATATATATATTCTCAGTCAAAGAAACCCAAATGAGAGAGAGTAAGGGGATATTAATCTCACAACTCAGCTTAGTAAAAGAGTATCCAATAGTATTATAAGTAAGAACCATTGATTCCCATCATCCAACATGTTTTCCCCGAATTGAAAGTCAAAGGGACACAATCACCGCACCTTGATACTATCTTTTTTGGGTGTCATTGTCTCTCCCTCGTAGTTTTAGGTCATGTCAGAAAGACACATCTTGGTGGGAAAAGTTTTCTTATTTATTGAGATTCCAAAGTCACATTAAACCACATCTCATCATTATGCCGCACAATCGAGAGAGCATGTCACAAGTCGAGGATCCATTCCTATCCTGGATGAAGGATATCACTCGTCATTGAGTATTTTTACCCTAGTATGTCAGGGGGAATCCTCACCTGAAAGACAATGAGGACCCACTGCCCATCCCAGTTAGAGATTTCTACCCAGCAAGAGTCTTTTATGGGACCCATTGCCCATCCCTACTAGAGGGAATCCTAGAACTACTATTAGGGACCACTTCTCAACCCAGCTGGAGGTAACCCCGAAACTGCTCTAACCATCCCTACCGAATGGTACCTCTTAGAAAGTACTGAGGAACATCGTCCATCCCAACTGGATGGTACCTCTCAAAAATCATATAGGAACATTGGCCATCCCTGATATATGGTACCACTCATAAAGAACTGAGGAACACTGGTCATCCCTTCTAGATAGTACCTCTAAAAAACACAAAGGAACACTAGCCATCCCTGATGGATGGTACCTCTCAGAAATAACCAAGGAACACTGGTCATCCTTGTTGGATGGTACCTCTTGGAAAGCATTAAGGAACACTAGTCATCCCTGCTAGATGGTACCTCTTATCATAGTCATTGTCATACATCACCTAAAAAAGGTTTCACGCCCGAAACAACTCACATCGTAACTCAAAATATACTATGGAGGAAATCATCATGTTCTATGTAGAAAAAACACTCAAGATAGGCTACTCGCATTCCAATATCTGAGTTCATAGGAAGTGGATACAATATATAGAATATTTGTAAAGTATTACATAGTGTGTGTGGGTCCCACATGACGTGTGACCCTACCTCATCACCTAGCCATGTAACTAACCAAAATAATATACTAAATAGAGATCTAGTATCCCTAATCATTCCAGTGTACTCCCAAAGTACATGGCATGCCTAGACAAAAGGCTAACAAGAACATGATGCTCATTGTTGACATGAAGGGTGAAAATGTAATTTTTCTAACACGCCACCTCAAACTGCCCCAGAACATTGGTCCATATCTCTTCATACATATTCTCCACTATCAAAAGAGTCTAAGCTAACCCAATATGTGGTTTATCTTTAAATGCATCAGAAGGATCTTCCACTAATATTCCTTTCAAGTTTCCACATTTAATGAGATCACAAAAAAGGATCTTCACATCCAAACAGATCACACTGTTGTGATCCTTGTGGAAAAACATGTAAGATCGACTACTTAATCACCCCAAACAAACATTTGATGGAAAAGTATACATTCGCTGCATTACACTTGAAAGGAAACCCATGGGGACCATGCCTCGGTCCAAAAACAAATTATATATATCTCTCCCTTGCGATCATAATGGAAAAATACATGGAATTGCCTACTCAATCGTCCAGAATGGATACCCAGTTAAAATGTTGCATTTCACTGCCACATGCACAAACCAGGACTCATGGGGAACAAACATTGTTTTTAGTTTAAAATCTCTAAAGTATTATTTATATTTTCTCACAAGGACCAAGGTCACACCGCCGTTGACGGCGCGTCAAACTGACATTCCATTTAGAAGATAGGTCTGATAAACGATTTCTTAATAATAATATTTATATTATTATTATTAAACTTTGGAATTTTTTAAAACTGATAAATGAAACCAAGACTTAAAAGTCCTGATATATTTAAAAATATTCTTCTTAATGATAGGGATGTGTGGCTATAGATTGAGAATCAATCGGACAGGTGGTTTAGGAGATACAACTTTTTAAAGCTATATGGACATGTTTGAACCGGTCCATCCCATTCTGGCCAGACCCGTCCGCTTGGGCCAACCCACTCCAGCCAGCCCATGGCTTAGCCTGCATAGCCCAACCCACTCTACTGCTAGCATGGACCACCTACCACTGGCCCAGCCCAGTCCCCCCACCTCATTGTCTAGCAGGCACCTCGGATCCCCTCTCCTAGCCGTGTTAAAGCCAATGCCCCGGGTTTCTCAGATCTTAGTCGCCCCTCGGTCGAGTTGTCTTCCTGATCGCAACACTGTCGGACTCCCCCAGCTGCACTGGTACACTCATGACATCTCTACCTCACCGCTCCAACTTTTCAGTCTGCCTCAACCCTACGGCTCCACCATCCAGCCTCAGCCATGCCCCGCGTTCTGTCTGTTTTTCCCAGCTCCGCCTGCTACTTTGCTCGTCGACCTGATCACATGAGACCGCCGCTGCTACCAAGAGTTTCCACCACCCATGGGCGCCAGTGTCACTCCATTGATCTCTTTTGCAGACAACCAGACCTCCTTAGTTTACCCAATCGTGAACCCAAAACCGGATCGATGATCCCCATAACGAGAGATTCGTAGTTCCCTCCTCTGATTGACGATCTGATGTTCGAGTGATGAGTCTGAAAGTGAGCATTGAAAATCCATGAAGAACGGGTGGATTTTGGGATAAAATTTTAGGTTTCGAACATAGATCAATGGCCATGTTAGTGCGGCCATCAATGAATTATATTCAAAGTGAAGAAGAAAATTAAAAGAATTGATTTATCAAATAAAAACTTCAAATATAGATAAATTTAAAGGATCTTACCTCAATTCGATCACCCATCATTGATGACATGTCTGTTGTAGTTTCTCTTTGATCTGTGAAGTTTCAGTGGATATTTTTCCTCGATTTGATGAAGAATGAATGAAGAATAGTTGAGAGAGAGAGATAGAGGAGAGATATATATAATATTAGGGATAACATTAATCTTGAACTCTTAAACTTCTATTAAAAATGCTCTGCTGGGCACGAAAATCCGAAACTCCTGCGCCCTCTCATTTTATGTCGCGCCTAGGAAAAAACACCCCATTCCAAACTCAATAGTTGTATCAGTTTTCCAATTTGATTCCCCATTCTAAAGTTTTTTGATTCTGAGTTTGAGATAAAATAATTAAGTTTAATTATTTTATTTATAATTTTTCCTCTGGGTGACTTTTCTCACGGAAGACTCGTGATGAAAAAATTTATACCCCACCTTGGGTAAACACCATGTTCTAGACTCAGCTGTGGACTCATATTTATAATCTGAAGTATTGTTTGAGAGTTTTCCTACTTTATTCATGTGCATGGTATAAAATATACTTAATATTTTTATATAATTTATTCCGGGCACACCAGGACTCATAATTGCACATCGTATCAGATCCTATCTTTGGAAATATTTTTAGACACATTCCAAATTATTACAAGGAAACAAACAAGGTTTCTAATTTATTCCCTTCATCAAACTTTTTTCATCGAAAAATAAATACTAGAGAAATAGCTCTAGATAATGAGCTCACACCTAGCTCTCCCACTGATAGGAAAAACTTGTGCATTTCCATGATACCATAGTATATGAATATAAGGGATGGTTCATCCTCATATGGTTTTATCTTAGCAATGACATGTATAAGAAAACATGCACGCATCTCCTTAGTTGTGTCATGTGGAAAGTATCATGCACCTATTCCAACTCGAGGGGTAGGGAATGGTGGTAAACGACCTCACCAACCCTTAGCATGATCTTAAATGGCTCGAAGGACCTCATGGGTAACTCACCTACCCAACCAAAAACCAAAACGCAAGCCCAAAGCATATCCTCCAACACATGGATAGCATGCTCAGTCTTCCAATCAATATGGGGGTTAAAGGATATACTCATCCATGATTGGGTCTTGAATGCCTCATATAGGCCTTTATACGATAGTGATGTAAGTCATGCATCACAATCGGAGAAAAATGTCTAGCGTACCCTATGAATTCTGATGATCTCTTATACCTATAACTGCCCCAAACACTCCACCAAACTGTTCTCCCTAATAACAAGAAAGTATACTGAATTTTTGAGTATGTCTACTATTACCTATATAGATTCATGGCCCTTCACTATTCATAGAATACCTATGCCAAAATCTAGGGATATGTCATCCCATTTCCACTCTGGAATTTCAAGAGGCTGCAACAACCCGCCAGAACATGGTGCTCAGCCTTCACCTATTGATAGGTGAGGCATCATGAGATGAGATCAGTTACACTTCATATCATATTGGGCCACCAAAACTATCATAGAAGATCCCTATACATCTTCCCCACACCAGGATATATAGCTAAGGCAGCAGTGTGGAACTCTTTCATCACCTCCTCCTGCATCGCAACTGAAACCACTGTTTTCCTTTAGAACAAGGTCTCATGATTCCCTCCTTTAGAATATCCATCTATTGTGTTTCTTGTGGATATTTGAGTCATGAAAGATATCACAATCGGTTTCTCACATATGGGACTCTCTTACATTCTCAAGAAGTGAGGGAGTCAACACCATCAACGGAAGAAAAACTGCACTGAAATGTCCTAAATTAGGAAATCCTAGGAATTCCTACTAAGGGAATCTGCTACAAAATTTTCCTTTCCCAAAGTATAGAATATATCTAAGTCATAGTCCTGTAACAATTTCAACCAATGTCACTGCCTCATTTTGTGGTCTCTCTGAAAGAAGATGCACCTGAGACTCCAGTGGTTTGAATGAACCACAATGCACTCTCCCAGAAGGTAGTGTCTCCATATCCTCAAAGAGTATACTAGAAATTATAGAACCAGGTAGTGATTCACTTAGTTCTGTTCATGGGGTCTCCATCACCCTGAACTATATGTGATAACTACTATATCAAGGTTGACGTTAAGAACACAAAGGTACCAATGAATAGGGTAGGTGAGTGATCTCATCCAACTACAAGTATCAAGACATGGAAAGCTCATGGCATACCCCACGTGTATTTTCCTATCTTGGAAGGATAGTAATCCCCAAACCAAGAACTCCACCACACCCACTAGTGGCATTCCATGGAAAAGAAGGTTAAGCAGAAAAACTCTACTGGCAATGCCAAGACCTACATTGACACTCCACTACACAACCCTTCCATTAATGCACAATTCATAGGGACTCATCCACCACACCTCAATACTATCCTCTTTGATTTTCAATAAATCTCCCTCACATTTTTTCTTGTGTCATAAAAATGTATCTCGGTGGGGGAAGAACCCCTCTTCCTCATTCATTCAAAGATACATCAAAAAACACCAACATAGGGTTACATTGATGCCCCACATCACCCCAATAAATCATTAAACATGAATCATGGAGAAAGGATCACCTCACATAGTGTTTATAAAGTTCTAATGAAAAAGGTAGAAAAGACATTGGGAATACTTCTTATTATCTCATGCGTTGTAGGATCGTAAACATCCATAGCATTCAGCTGCCTGCGGCCCCTACCGCCAGCTCCCTGAGCCTGATGTGGGTCTATTGGTAGTGGTATAAGGACTTCATAGCATCATCCACCAACCAAATTTCTTTATTATTATCTTCTAAAACCACCTCCCTAGGTAAAACCCTTTCCTCACCTAGGAGATCCCGGATCACAACATCATCTCTACTGTGGTGGTTTGTTTACTATATTCCTAGGAAGCTCAGCATGTCTAGTCGGGCAGTCTCATGCCATGTGACATATCCCATCACAAGCATAACATTTTCCCTCCTTAGGCTACCCTGATTATCTATGTTTTCCCAAACCATGTGCCTGAGTCTAATCAAGGGAAGTCCTCCTACGTTGAGGCCCTACCAACTGACTTCTTCTAGCTATGGAAGAAGTCTCGGATATGACATTCCCACTTACAAAACTATCTAACTAGAGTTCCAATGGAATAAATATCCTTATCATCAATGCCTTCTCGAGCACCCTGGTCTAGGTGGGGATTCACAAGGGAACTACATTGACACAAATCTCTCTACGGATACCCTGCTAAAACTTTTGTTCTCATAAGTAACCATCACGGTTCATGTCCAAAGAATATGGGTAAGGTCTGATAACCTAGTCATGTAATCTTCCACCTTTATACCTCCCTGATGAAGGTCTAAAAGCTTCTGAAACTAATCTGAGCATAAGTAGGAGGGGTAGAACTCCCAACAAGACAGCTACTGGGAGTCATCCCATGAGAGTACAGACTCATCGTGCATCTCAGAAACCATAACTCCACCAGCACTTAGCTGATCCATGGTAAATATTGGATGCCAATTCCACCATCTGATCCATTTCTATCTGAACAAGCCTGGATAGGTAGATCATGGACTCTGTCCAATCCTCCTCTTCCTGAGGATACGGCTCATCACGGAACCTCAGTGGTATCAAGCACTAGAACTCATAGAGTGTGCTCAGCTGGAACACGTCCTCGGGATGCTCTATTGGGACTAAATGCTTCTCAATGGGTGGAGGTGTTTCTACCTATCCACCTAGAGGAAGGGGGCCTTTGATGGATCCTAAACTGAGGCCTCGTTGCTTATAGAATCATTATCACGAACCAGAGCTAGTATCATGGTTGTATTTCATCATGGAGGCATCCCAAATTCATCAAGGAGTACTATGGTCAAAGAGAATATATATATATATATATATATCAAAAAATATAGAGAGTTGACTCCAGAAGGACATTCAAATACTCAATCGTATATGATGCATGTACCAAAGTTCCATGCAAAAAATGTCTCAGCATGCTGATTCAATAAGCAGGTAATCGGGATCTTAGTGAATGGCTATTTCAGTCGTCGTACTATCACTAGACTCCCTAGAATGATATCTTCTCTTGAGAAAAGTTAAAAAAAATTCCCTAAACCCAAAAAATACCTTTTTATGGAAACGTCCAAACAACATCCAAAGGGTTGAACCACCTTTAATACCACTTTGTCACAACTCATCCTATGTCTAGGCTCAAGACACAACTACCTGAACCCCGCCTCCATAGACCAGGGGGTGGTGACTAGAGTTGATGGTACAGAAATCTTGGGGAGGCCTTTGCCTAAGATAATATACACATGGACAAAACCAAATCAATGAAAAAGTGTAGAGGAAAAAGGAAGAGATACAACATTGCTATATATAAACCCCAAATATGTATTGGCCTCTAAATAACATAAGTATAGAAAAGTAAACTAAAAGTAAAATAGGGGAAAATACATTCCCAACTAGAAAAGTTCCACAACCCAGCAGCAAGTGGAAAAGTACAACAACTGAGAGGGCCCTACTCCTAGATCCCAATCTATGGTCATGGCACACAGTTTAAACACCCTACATCCCTAATCTCTTCTGATTTCACGATCAACGTGTCCATTATCTGCAAGGGCGCACTAAGTTCTGGAAAATCCCAAGTAGGGGTGAGCATAAATATACTCGTAGGATGACCCAAAGGCTCAAGGGAGTAGTAAAAGATTTATTGAAGAGGGGAGTGGTAGATAGATCAAGGTATAATAAAAGGAGTGTAGCTCAACCCAAAAAGAGATCGAAGTAAGCTCATCCAAACATAAGGAGATAGAAATTGTGAGAATATGAACTTCTCATATATTATTTTCTACCAATAGCAGGAGAGTAGAATCGTCCAACCATGAAAATCTAGACACGGAAAGCACATGGAATAGCCCACATGTCTTCACATCTCTTGGAAGGAGAGTAACCAAAACCCAAAGAGTGGGTACTGGAAATAGAATATATATATATATATATATATACATATATGCTCAGTCAAAGAAACCAAAACAAGATAGGGTAAGGGGATATTCGTCTCATAACTCATCCCAAAAAATGAGTAGCCAATGGTCCTATAAGTAACCACCATCGATGCCCAGCATCCCACATGTATTCCCTGAATTGAAAGTCAAAGGGACTCAATCACCGAAACTTTATAATATCTGCTTTGGGTGGAACTCTCTCACCCTTATAGTTTTAGGTCACGTCCCAAGGACACATCTTGGTGGGAAAATAATCCCTCTTTCTCAAGAGTCCAAAGTCACATCAAACTAAATCTTGTTATTATTCCACACAGTCGAGAGATCGTGCCACAAATTGAGGATCCATTCCCAAACCGACTAGAGGATTCCACTCATCATCAGATATTTTTTCCCTAGTATGTCAGTGGGAATCATCACCCAGAAGTCGACGGGGACCCACTTCCCATCCCAGCTGTAGGGTACTACCATTTAAGAGTCATCGATGAGACCCACTTTCTAGCCTCACTCGAGGGAAGCTTGTAACTTCCATCGAGGACCACTTCCCAACCTAGATAAAGGTAACCCCAGAACTACTTTGGACATCCCTTCAAGATGCCACCTCTTGGAAATCACTGAGGAACATCGGTCATCCCTGCTGGATGGTACCTCTCATAAAGTCTCGAGGAACACTAGACATCCCAACTAGATGGTACCTATTATAAAGAACCAATGAACACTATCCATCCCTACTAGATGTTGCATATTAGAAAGAACTGAGGAACATTGGTCATCCTTGCTGGATGGTACCTCTGATCACAGTCATCATCAGACATCACCTGAAAAGGTGTCACACAAAGAACATCTCACATCGTAACTCGAAATCCACTATAGAGGGAACCATCACATTCTACTTAGAAAAACACTTAGGATAGTATACTCACATGCCAATATCTGAGTTCAAAGGAAATATATATGAGAGATATAGGATTCATAAAGTAGTACATGGTGCACATGGGGCCCACACGACATGTGACCCCGCCTCATCGCCTGGCTGGGTACTTAACAAAACTTGGGTACTAAATGAAGATCAAGTACCCCTAAGCATGCCAGTATACTTCCAGAGTACACATCATTCCTAGACAAAAGGCTAATGAGTTCACGATGGTCATTATTGATATGATGGGTAAAAACTTAATTTCACTGACATGCCTACTCAAACAGCCCTAAAACATTTCATTGTATCTCTTCATATATCTTATCCACTCTCACGAGAGTCAAAGCTGACCCAAGTTGTGGGTTCCCTTCAAACACATCAAAAGGTTCTTCCACTAATATTCCTGTCATGTTTCCACATTTAATGAGATCACAAAAAAGGATCTTCACATCCAAACGAATCACATTGTTGTGATCCTTATAGAAAAACATGCAAGGTCTAATGATTAATTTCCCCAAACTAACATCAAATGGAAAAGTTTCAAGTCACCACATTATGCTCGAAAGGCATCTTGTGGGTCCCATGCCTCAATCCCAAAACAAATTATATAGATCGTGCCATTTCGATCCTAATGGAAAAACATGTGGAATAAACTACTCATTCATCTAGAATGGATACCCGATGAAAAGGTTTCATTTCACCGCCACATGTGAAAATTAGGCCTCATGGGGCCCACACCATGTTTTTAGTTTAAAAACATAAAATTGGTCTTGAAAATTCTTCATAAGGACCAGGGTTACACCACCGATGACGTCACATCAAACAGACATTCCATTTAAAAGATTTGTCTGATACAAGATTTATGAATAGTAATAATTATATTATTATAATTAAACATAGAAATTTCATAAAATTGAGAAACTAAAACAATACTTAAAAGTACTGATATTGTCTAAAAACATTTTTCTCTATGATAAGGATGTGTGGCCATAGACGACGTGTCAATCGGATGCATGGTTTAGGAGATATGACTTTTTAAAGTTGTATGGCCCGGTTCGAATCAGTCCGGCCCATTCTGACCAGAACCATCTGCCTGGGCCAACCCGCTTTGACCGTCCTGACCCATATCATCATCCCATGGTTATCTTGGCCCAACCCATATCACTGGCTTGTAGCCTAACTTGTGTGTCCTAGTCTCGTCACCTCGTTGTCCCGTTGGCGCCTTAAATCCCCTCTCCAGGTCGCATCAACATGGAACACCCCAGGTTTCCTAGATCTCGGTCACCCCTCGGTCCAACCATCCATCTTACCGCGACACCGCTAGATTCCCCCAGCTGTAATGGTCTGATTGCGACCTCACCTCCTTAGAATTCCAACAAACTGGCCCACCTCAGCCCAGCAGCTCCTCTATCTTGATCCAACTGCGCCTCACACTCCACCTGCTACTCCTAGCACTGCCTACTGCTCTGCTCGCCAGCCTGACCAAATGAGACCTCTGCCACCACCAGAAGACATGTCCACCTATGACCGCCACCATCGACTCTCGGGTGGTCCATTACATGGACCATAAAACCTTATTCGTTTACCCAATCGTGAACCTGAAACTAGATCGGTGATCCTCGTGAAAAGAGTTTCACAATTCCTTCCTCTAATCGACGATCTGACATTCGAGTGATGCCTCCAAAAGTGAGCATCAAAAATCCATGCATAACGGAGAGATTTTTTGATAAAATTTTAGGTTTCAAACATGTATATATGGTTATGTTAGTGCGGTCATCGACGAATGGTATTCAAAGTTAAGATGAAAATGAAAATAATTGATTTATCAAATAAAATCTTCAAATGGAGATAAATTTGAAGTATTATACCTCGATTCGATTGCTCATTGTTCATGACGCATCTGTTGTACTCTCACTTTGATCTTCCAAAGTTTTGCTGGAGATTGTTCCTTGATTCGATGAAGAATGGATAAAGAACAATTAGAGAGAGAAAGAATAGAGGGAGGGGATAGAGAGAGGAACAGGACTAACCCTAATCACAAACTCTTAAACTTCTATTTATAGAAGCCCTGCTCAGTGAAGAAATCTGAAACTCCCAGTCCCTCTCATTTTATGTCTTGCCTAGGAAAAACACCCAATTATGAACTCAACATTAGTCTCAGTTTTTCAATCTGAGTCCCCATTCAAAATTTATTTGATTCGGCGTTCAAGATAAAATAATTAAGTTTAATTATTTTATTTACAATTTTTCCCCTTGGTGAATTTCCTCACAGAAGTCTTGTGCTAACAATAGTTATACCACACCTAGAGTAAACACCAAATTCTAGACTCAACCATGGCCTTATACTTCTTATCTAAGATACTATTTGAGAGTTATATCATTTTCTTCATGTGTATAGTATAAAATATACTTAATATTTTTGTATAATTTATTCCAGGAACACCGGGCCTTGGAATTGCACTCTTTATGAGCACCTAGCTCTAGAAATATATGTAGAAATATTCCAAAGTCTTACATGAAAAAATACAGCTCTCTACATTTAGAGACCTCTTTTTTCCATCTAATACTTTGAAATATTTCTACATATATTTCCAGATTTAGGCTTTGAGATGGCATAAAATTACAAGGTCTGGTGTGTCGGGAATAAATTTTATAGAAATATTAAGTATATTTATACTATGCACATTAATTAAATAGGATAAATTCTAAATAGTAGCATGGATCAAAAGTCTGAGGGCATGGTTGATTTCAAAACATGTCATTTACCCTAGATGGGACATAACTTTCATCGGTGTAGAACTTTTATAGAAAATCCATGGAAGGAAAAAGCATAAATAAAATAATTAAATTTAATTATTTTAACCTGAAATCCATATCAAAAAACTTTTTATCAGGGTCTCAGATTAGAAATCTGAGACCATCGTTGAGTTCATAATGGAGAATTTTACCTAAGCATGTCATAAAATGAGATGGCATAGGAGTTTTGAATACTGCAGTCGTTGGAAGGAATTTTTTAGATTTTTTACAAATTTTGGTTTAAGGTTTTTTTATTAGGGTTGGCCCATAATCTCTTAACTAAGACCTCTCCTTATCTCTACCTTAGTTCTTCAACAAATCAAGAGATACCTCAACGAAATTCTGAAGGATCTCAACGTAAGTGAGGAAAATTCATTAGTGACAACGAGCGGATCGAATCAATGTAGTATTCTTCCATTTTAACTTTGGATTAAATTACTTGATTTAAAATCCTTCATTTCCTATTTGTATCATTGTTTTCATTATCTTCATCAATGTCCACACTAACACGGCCATCAATTCATGATTGAAATCATTTTTTTCAACATAATCTTCACCCGTTCTTCAGGTTCATAGATTTTTATTTTTAGACATGTAAAATATTCAATGGATCATCGAGAGAAGCTTGATTTTGTTAAGAGGTTGACCCGAGGATCACAGAACTAGTCTCAACATAATTTTCGAGCATCTAGTGGAGTCACGAGGGTCTGTATAAGGGACCACCAAAGGGATACCGACCGACGATGGCCTACGGTGGCACATGGCAGTGGTGGGCTATGTAGAGTTAGAAACCGCGGGAGATGGATAGTTTTGAAAGTTGATGGTGCTATTTGGCCAGGTTTCATAAACAATAATCACATGTGTGGGGGCATGGAGTACGATGAGGTGGAGCATGGTCATGGCAGGTGGCCGACGACTAGGATGATGGAGGCGTAGGAGACGATGAAAGTGGGATCGTGGCATGTAAACCCATACCGTAGAGAGTCATGTGACATGGTGGGCTACCATTTTGATTTAGAGACTGGGCTGGACCAGTGACATGTGGGTCGGACAAGACTAGAGGATCGATCCTGACCAATGGGACAAGCCCAAGAAAATTGGGTCGGGCCCATCTGAATGGGTCAGATCCAGGTGGACCAGGTCAGCCGAAGTGGACCATGATCTGCGGTCAACCACATAGGTCAGCCGTGGGGACCTATGATGGAACTATTGTAGTCGACTATCATGGTAGGTGGACCGACCGTACGGTCGGTCCCCCGCGTGCCCTGATGGTTTTTAATCATGTGTCTTCAAAACCCCTTTTCTTCTAGATGTAAGATCCTTTTTATGTGATGTCTATAGAAGCTTGATCCTCTTTTAAAGGAAGACCTTTTGAGGTTGGTTTGGGAATTTAAAAGTTAGGAACTGAGGTGTGGGCCCCATGATGAACCGTATGGTCATGTTTTAGTAAAAAGTTCTTTTTTACCGGTTATACATTTTGGACAAGTAAATAGACTATCCTGCATGTTTTTTTATGTAGAGAATGATGGTGAACTCTATTTTTTAATTTTCTATATGATGTGAATGTTTTAGTTTTGGCATGCATAGATGTGACACCCAATTATGACAGCGACTATACAGGATTACTAGATTAGTACCGAGCTTACCCTATAGCTGGGATGGGTAGTGGTATTCCCTGATGGTCTAACCAAACTTACCCACTAGTAGGGTTAGAAAGTGGCATTCACATATAACATCATCTAGGTGTAACCCTCTAGCCAGGCTGGGTAGTGGATTTTCCTTGATGACTCATCGGGCTTACCCTCCCACAGGATCTAGGTAGTGGCATTCCCCTGTGACTATCCTGAGTGGTACCCTATAGCTAGGATGGTTAGTGGTGTTTCTCAATGACTACCAGAGCAAAACCCTTGATTGTTTGGATTAGTGTTTGGACATGGGTTAATTTACCTTTGACTCATGAGTAAGAGGGGTTCTTTCCCCATCGAGACCTATCCTTTTGACACTACCTAAAACCATTTTGGTGAGTCAGTGCCACCCAAAGCGGATAGTATCAAGGTATGGTGATTGATCCCCTTTGACTTGTATCTCCTAGGCAGATATATGAGATACTGAGAATCGTTGATGGATACCCTTGGATCTTTTGGCGACTCTTCTTCTTGGGCTGATCTGTGAGATAGAGATACCCTTACTCCCTCATTTGGGCTTCTTTGACTGAGTATATATATATATATGCACACCCTATTTTAGTACCAACTCCTTTGGTTTGGTTACTCTCTTTCCAGGGGAGGTGAAGATGCATGGGGTATGCCACATGCTTTCTATGTCTATCTTCTCATGGTTGTATGAGTCTAGTATCCTACTATAGGCAGCGAGGACTCGATGAGAATTTCATATTCTCACTGTTTCTAGATTTGTGTGTTTGGATGATCTTACCTTAACTTTCTTGTTGGGTTGATCTAGACTCTTTTTTTACTGTAATTTATTTCATATATTGTTTCCCCCACTATTTTTCCAATTACTACTTTCCCTTTACCTTTTCGAGGCGTTCTATTGGGTTTTTTATACTCACCCATGTATGGGATTTTCCTTCACACATTGTACCTTATACAGATGACAGATAGGTTTTATCATGAATTCAGAAAGCTTAGGGATACATGTATCTTGGACCATGTGCATTGGTCTCTTGAGATCCAGGAGTAGGGTTCTCTCACCTATTGTACTTTTTTTAGTTTTTTTCATGTTGGGACACTTTTCTCATTGGGAATGTTTTTTTTCTGTTTACTTTCAAGTTAACTTTACCTCCCTTGTACTCTGTAGTGGTCCATGCATGCTTGGTTTATTTATAGTAGTGTTACATCTTCTTTTTTCCTTTCCCCCCTACACTTTTTCATTGGGTGTTTGTGTGTGTGTGTGTAGGTACTTAGGCAAAGGCCTCCCTGAGTTCATTGTGCTTTTAGAGCTTTTCGCCACCCCTGGCCTCTAGAGGTGGTCTTGGGGTAATTGCGGCTCGAGACACAGCATGGGTCAGGTTGTGAAATTAAAATTATGAGGATAAAATTTATTTAAGGGTTATAATTTAACATCTCAGTATTTTGGTATAAATATTCTTTAAATTAAATAATATGTTAAATAGATTATCCCACACACAACACTAAACTAAAATGAAACTGTGATACATTTTATTAAGAGAAAATTACAAGTATTAAAGTGTTATCATTATAAATATTTTCATTGAATTAGTGAGTATTAAAATAAGTACAAATTAAGAAATATATTTTGAAATGAAAATAAATTTCACTTCTATAATATAAATTCATTGATAAAATTAAATTATTATAGCTAAATAAATAATAAGATTATTTTTTCTTAAAAATGTATTTTTCTAAAAATTGAATCTTTATGAGATATTCATTTTTTATTTTAAGAAAATAAATATATTATGTTTAAATTGTGATATAAAAAATATATAAATAATATATTAACACTCATTTAATTAGTAAATGATAGGAAATAAGTATAAGAATACCTTATATTTAAAAAGACAATTTTCTATAACAATTATTATTCATTATGTTTTATGTTTACATTTAAATTTTAAATTACTAAATTTTAGAATTGGAATTTTGAAAAATAAAATTCATTTTTGGATATAAAATTTAAATATTATATTAGGATAAATTTATGGTATTTTTCAAAAAAAGTTTATTTTTTAGGTGAATAGTACAAAATATTATTTTTACAAATACCATGACTATTATGACATCATTAGGATATAAGCATGAATTTAAAATTTAAGAAACTTTTTTCCTAAATAAATATGTATTTAATAAGTAAAATTAATCATTAAAATATTTTATTTTATTTATAAACTCATGATTAACGCTTTAGAACCCAAATAATATTTTTCCAAATTTTGTTTTTATGCATTATACATTCATCATTTTAAAATTAATTATTATAAATATTAGAAATATAATATTATGATACGGTTTTAATTTTTTGAATTATAATATTTTAATTATATCATGAGGGAAATTTTGTTTTTAATTGTAATAATAAGTTACCAAGGGTTTAAAAAAGAGTTATCATGATAAAACTAAATTATGGTAAAAGTTAAAACTAAGGAGGAAAAGCCTACAATTCCTCAAAAATGTTCTTCAAATGTGTTATTTTCAGTTTAATATAAAACAAATTCCTTTATCCATTATTTTCCACTTTTAGTTCCACTTTCCTTGAATAATGCACATATTGTTACCAAAATGTCACTCCCCTCACTTATAAAAAGAAGCTTCTAAAACCCCTTTTCATGCACTCTAAAAATTAAATTTACACTTAGACCACTACATAAATCCATCTAAATTATTACTATCCAATCCCTATCATTTTTTTATCCTCAAAATATCATCTCTCAAAGTATTAATTAAATTTTCAAAGGAGTTACTCCAATGAGTAATGTAAAATTAAAAAATTACACCATTCAATTTCTATTTCATTAAGTCTTCTTCTTCTACTTTAAATTATATTATATAAAACTAAAATAATATAATTAGTATCATTATTATACTAAAGTTTTATTATATTAATTGAATAGCCATTAGTTATTCCCCCCAACCATTCAAAAAAATGAGAACGACATTTGTTTCTGTGCGGACTGCCGCCTCCCAGAATAATGTGTTCAGTTTTTTAAAATATTATTACATGTATGGTCAAAATGGGTATTTAATAAATAAATATTATATTATAAAATTATTATTATTATTATAAAATATATATCAATTTATTTCTTCTTTCTATTTTACTTAAAATGAAAACATCGTCTTTGAGTACGTGCGGACTACCACCTCTATAGAGCGATGTGTTCCATTTTTAAACATTTTCCTATGGTTCTAAATTATATTTTATGAATATATATAATAGTATTTAATAATATATTTCATTAATATGGTTCTAAAAGTATTTCCTCAAAATTAACTATAATTATAAATTAATATATTAATATTGGTAAATTATATGAAACAAGTTCATCATATGTCCCATTCTCTCAAACCATGCTCATAGTTTCAATATAATAAATATAGAAATGTATAAATTTTAGAAAAAAAAATTATTTAAATATATTTTAAAATATATTAATTATGAAATTTTTATAAATGAATAATGTTCAATGTCGTTATTACAAAACATGCGTGAAATAGTCAAAATTACTAACATCCAATGATGAAAAAAAAAACTAACTAACTAATATATGTGTAGTGAATGATTATAATTGAAGAATTTAAATTATATATTAATAATTTTATGAAATAATTTATTAATATTTTTATATTTATCTTACTTATTTTAAAAACCTTTTTTGAAAATTAGGAGAAAACGATAAGGGTTTCCCATCTCAATTTTCATCTTTTGAGATATATGCCATATTCACCACTTTTTCTTTTTTTTGGGTGAACATACTTATATATGGATTCACTTTATCATAAATTTCATGAAATTAAATTGATTTAAAATCTACATTAATTTATATTTTTATGTTCTTTTGATTTAAGTGTTACTAAAGTCATACGGGTTTCTTTCTAATCCCATTTTCAAATCGAGATTATTATGAACAAATTATAGTCAAGGAAAAAATCATGTGAACTTGATCTCTAAGACACTAAATAGTATCTTATCCTTTAGTTATTATTTATTTTTTATATATCCTAACCCAATTTCATTTCTCTTGGTCAATTATTTACCTATGTGACACTCATAAATGAAACAAAACTCGCCTCTTCTTTTAATTTTTGAATCATCCTCTTCTACATCCACATTAATTTTATGGACATCCTTACCCATGATTAAATAATTTATTAAGTTACCTTCTTAAAATTTTTTATTTCTTTAAAAAAAATTGAAAATAATTCTATAACTTTTTTCACATTTTTTTAAAAAACATCTATTTTTAATGTTTTCTATATAAACATATTCTTTCACTGCTCTGAGAATTATTCTTTATAAAGATTAATTTACATATTTTAAAAGGGTTTTCTTAATGATTTTATTTAAAAATTATTATGAAAATAAAATGGGTATTTCTTCTTGTTTTTAAAAGTGATTTATCCTATAATCATAAAAATGTATTTTTCATCTATAGGGAATCCATTGATGTTTCTTGTGGAATATATTTGTATTCCACCAACCATGTCCATTCTCTGTATGTTTTATCAAATTTTATATGAATGTTTTCATGGAATCCATCTATTTTACCTGGGTTAATTGATTGATAATAAAATATCAA
This sequence comes from Viscum album, assembly GCA_963277665.1. NCBI lineage: Eukaryota > Viridiplantae > Streptophyta > Magnoliopsida > Santalales > Viscaceae > Viscum > Viscum album. The sequence continues at coordinate 1,886,330,681 of OY728136.1, forward strand.
TTGTTTAATGTTCTTATGTCATGAAAATATATGGTTTTCATTATGTGATGGGTGGTCCCATAATTATTTATCGCTCTAATACTTTAGGTAAATATTAATATCTCATGACATAATATGAAAATGAATAGGGAGTGAAACCAATACACTATGGAAATCTATTAACTATGTTAATGGTAATGGGTAGTGAAACCAATCCACTATAAAACTTTGTCCACTATGATGGTCTTGGTAATTATATTTGACTATATGCTTATGGATATGCCAAAAACTTATGTCTTATTCTTATGATATGCACTCATGGCTCATGATTGATTATTGGTGATTTTATACTTATATAAATCATTTCTTTTTTTATGAAAAATATTCACACCATGACTCAATATTCATGATTTATGACTTATTGGGTATGATTTTTGTATGTTATGATCATGTTTTCATACCCCTATACTTACCTTATAATCACTTATGATCATTGATTGTTATCTCCCATGTTCACCCTTACTGAGAATCTAATCTCACCCTTTCTCATGTTTCTTTTTCCCCAATTTATAAAGAATGGTTTTAAGTATAATAATTCTAGAATGGTATAATGTGAGAATAAAGATTGTGGGAAATTTTGAAGATTGTTCTTAAATAAGTTGATTGTGTATATAATATCAAAATACATAAAACTTTTATGGTTCACAAGCACGTATTATTGTGAGATGCTTTTAATATTCACCAAAAATAATGTAATATTTATGTATTTAATGTTTTGTGTACCCTAATAATACATATATCAATTTCCATAGAGGTCCTCCACATGGAAATCATTAATCGCACACTGTGAAGATCATCCCTATAGTAACACACCAATATAATATTATGATGGTCCTCTATATGGTAATATAATTTTAAACACCATGGAGGTTTTCCCCATAGTGATGAACTAATTAACAGCTACATAGTCCATAATTTTAATGATTGAATAACTAACCAAAATGAAGGTCATCCTTGTATTGAATAAGATACCCAAATAAATCCATTTCTTGGACTAAAAAGGTCCACTTATATAAGATTATAAGGGTGAACTACCTTGGCCTCTCATTAATCACTAATGCCAAATTCCTAAAACCCTTAATGATAAAGTTGTACCATATTTCAGGCATAACTTTTCAAAAACTTTTCACTGCCTCAGTTTCCAATATAGAATTTATATTAATTATATCAAGCTCATTAATTTACTCTAAGATAAATTTTGTAAAGTTTACCTTGTTATACTTCTCATATAGATTAACCTGAATTCTATCAAGTAATATGAATATTTACAATTAACATGGGAAAACAAACTTTTAGAAGTGTGTTGGAAAATATTTCTACAAGGTAACATTGACGCAGTTTGTGTTTAATTGTGTTTGTTGAAAAAAAAGGGTTTCCATGAATAGTTGTCAAGTTCTATAAATATTTTTGATAATCTATTTTTAAAAATAACCATGAAAAAGTATTGGATGATCTGGTGGTGGTACAAAAAAATGTATACAAAGTGGGGCCATTTTCCAGTGTTTGCCAAATTTTTGGGTCCATAAATTGGAGAATTGAGAAAAGTATTTTTGGATAAGGGAGTTTCATGAGAGTTTCAAGGAGCCTTGGAAAGTTTTTCACCATGTTTGTTTCAAAATAATAACATTGAAATATGAAAAATTAAAGAAGGGAACACAATTTATGGAGCAGCGCACAAGGTGAGTTGTGCAAGAGAGACTTGGGTGGATGGATTAGCGTGTCTCAGGGAAGGTTGTGTACCTCAAGTGCAGGGTAACCAAAATTCCTATAAATAGTTGGATACTCCCCTAATTCAGTTGAAACACAATATTTATAGAAAATTATAGCTCTGGTCACACAATTAGTGAGGTCATGCAAGTAGTGAGTTATTCATAAGTGGCATGCGAGATGGTAGTTGTGTGATAATAGTGAGTTGGGTTTAAGGGTGTGTATTGCACAAGTTTTGAGTATAAGAATCTTGTTTCATGTATGTTTGGAGTAGCGCACAAGTTTTTATTTCCATGAAAAAGTTAACACTTGCGTGTTGTGCTTAAAGTAGTGTGCAAGTCAACCTAGGGTTGTACAAGAGTTTTAAGTTTCCTAGTATACTTATGGTAAAGTTGTATTCATTAGTGGATGAAAATGGGAAATCAAAAAGAATCTAAATATAGTATAGGATGTATTAATTTGAGATATTAAAGGGATCTAAAAGTCTATAAATTTTGAGTGGATCATCTGAAGAAGCAGTTAGCACACTTTAGTTGAGAGATCAGTGATCTATAATTTTATAATTGGTTGTAAACTAAGAGGGACAGTGAGTCTGATTCGAAATTTAAAAAAAAGTAGTGAATTTTTAGTGGATTTTGAACATCAGCACATTGTCATTGTATACTCCTCGGACGTAGCCCAGTGATGGTAAACCAATTGAAAATTTTTGTGTCACATTCTTGTTTTAATTTTTGTTCATATGATGTTGTGGGAATAAGAGAGAAGAGAGTTTTGTTTAATAAAAAACAAGATCAAAAGGGGAATTTGTTTTAATACTTTATACCCTGATTCACCCCCTAGGTATTTTACCTAGTGGATATAACAAAGTTTATATAATAATTGTATAAGATTTTTATATGTATTCATATGAGGTTGTGGAAAGTATAAAAAAGTAAACTTTTTCCACTCACCCACCACAAAGAGTATTGTGGAAGCCTTAATTATAAAATATCTCTATAAATTTACACCAAAACATCATGAAATTCCATCACTCTTGATAAAATTCTAAGGTATATGAATGGAGATAATCTTAATCATTATTAAAAAAATTATTTACTTTTACATATCAAATGACACATTATTAGTAAAATAAATAATTTAAAAAATTCTTATAGGATATTATGTAGGTAATTGACACCATTAAATCTATAGAGAAACCTCAATACTCAAGGCTAGGGGAATTTTTATCTATATTTATTTCCCACTAAACACTTACCAGTATATAGGAATCTTAAATTAATACCATCACATTATCTCTATAGTAACCCCATCCAGCTGGACTATGAAAATTTAATATTTAAAACACCGCCATATATGGTTTATGTTTCACCAAAGGTAGCCCCGATAACCACCAAGTATTCTTCAAGATAATAGGTTCTATCAAGATTAGGGTATTACTGATTGATATCCATTTGATTACCATATCATTCTGATTAATGGTTAGTGAAAAATTAGGGTGATTATCTTACATTTACAAGTTACATGGAATCAAGCTCAATTAAAATTAAATCCACTATCAGAAAAAGATGATGAAGTAAAAATTCAAAAAATTGAATTATTTGAAAGGTTTTAAACACCATTCATGTTTTGAACATATCAATAGTTATAGAATAATACATTTATTATGACTTATCAATTGATATTATCTACTATTTCAATAATAATGAGGATATGGTATCCCTAGGAAGTTTATAAGTAAACTTTATCATTAATATACCTACTAATACCCAAGGGTATATTGCGACCATCGATTTAATTGATGGTAATATGTTATTGGAGTATTATTAATGACTTTAATGACACAAATATTGATTATATACTCAACATAAAATGAAATAAAAGTCATTGGTGTCTATAATAAATTTTATATTTCCACTATCCCAACGTACTATGGATAAGGGAAAAGGGGTTGATATATCTACTTTATCACTTTTACCTAAACCATCCAAATCTATCTTTTTGGATGATCATTTCACTATGCTCAAATAGAATATTGGGGATATAAAGAGACTCAATGCTAAACTGTTATGCATCCATGCGATTAGTGATGAAAAAGTTCATATGAGAATAATACCCCCTTTGATCAAACAAACTCAATAAAATATTTTTGTTTATAAAGGATAAGAAAATTCATTAAATAGAATAAATTAATGATAAAACAATTTTATTAATATAATAATTTATTTAGCATCAATAATTTTATCCTTTAACTCATAATAAATCTAATTTTGAAGAGATTAATCTGATGAAAATCCAAAAAATAGGTGGTTGTATCTCAGAATGAATCAAAGAATTAATTGAAGACATTATTAGAAGACCTTAAGGCTTGAAAATCAAAAATATATTATGAGAGGAATCCATACCCAATGGTTGCATATTTTACCCCTATACTGATATATTTTATCAATCTTTGTTTCACATAATTCAATGGAATGGGTGACCCAAAACAATATCATACACACCTTTCATTCTGGTGTGGTTTTTCACTATGGACTATCAAATAAAAATTTTAAATTAACATCAAATATTTTTCTCAAACTCTATATGAGAATTAATTTTTTTAGTATATAAATATATTAGCAAGATCTATTATAATTTGGGAGGAACTTCATCAAATTTACCTTTATCAATTCAAATCTACACAATAATGATGACTATTCAATATCTCACCCATTGTAAATAGTATATTAACAAGTGAGTAGCTAAATTTATCACCCCATGTAAGGATCCAATATATTACCTAGACATGTAACTATTATAGGGGAAATTATTTTAAAAAATATGGAGAACCAGTGATAATATTTGAATAAACATTTATTTTTAAGAAATACCCTTTTATATTTTGAGTGTTTTTTGAAAAGGTATAATTATTGGAAGATAAACTATGTTATTTAAAGCTAAAATATTTTATGGTTACGTATCCATAAATGAGGATACCCTATAAATATAGGATAATGGTAGTCACAAAAACTCTCATACCTTATTTAGTAAAGTTTCACATAATACCATCACCTAAATCTCAATTGGAATATAAATATTCTAACTCACTTAAAAAATTTGTGTAATGAAAAAATCTTAAAGGCTTTTTAGGATAGAAATATTTGAGTCTATTATTTCTATCCAGATCATGTTCCAGGGTTTTTCATATGTGTATTATAAAATAACTTTCTAAGACTTTCAAAGATCAAGAAATCAAAATATGACAAATTGAATAACCACCACAATTATTTCTCATGCTACTGATTTTGGAGAAACATGTTCCAATAATGGATCATCTTCAAATATTGACTCTAAAATATTATGAATGAATGTTGGGTGGAGTTGTAGAAACCCAAGACAAAAGTATCTTGTATATTGGCCACCCCTATTATTTTTTAAGAGAATGGTGAGGAGGAGAAATGGAAAGAAATTTCAAACAAGTATGTATATAAATTTCATGATTGGATGATTCAAAAGTTAGTCTCTTGTATGATTCATTCATGTCTAAACAAACCAGTTGTGACTTTAATACCACCACTAATTGTTTACACACCTTTGATTTCATGGTCCTCCAATAAGTGTTGTAGTCAACTTCACCAATGTAAAATAAAGGAGTAGGAACACCCATAATAATATAATCCAACTATTACCATATTATAATTTATTCCCTAAACATTGGGATAGTATAAAACATTGAATTAAAATTTAGACTATTCCTAAAAATAAATGAGGTGATCAGACCTACACTCTAGAATATAGTACTAAAAACAACATACTTTATACTTTGGCTTTGATGAATTTCATTATTTACAGGATCTTTTATGAATAATGTAACATTTATATTTCAAATACCCTTTTATGTTTAAAGTTTTATAGAGTTTTTAAAAATATTTAACTAGTAAAACTCATTTTATCTGTGTGAAATGAACATTTTTTCACAATATAAGTAACATCCTAATCCATAAAAATCCTTAATATATCTCCCACAATCCCACCATATAAGATACTCTTCTAGACACATATTATGTATTACTTTTCTTTAAAACATGGAGAAATGGAAACATAATAAAGGGGTGAGCTTAGATGATTAGTAAGAATAAACGTAGGTGATAAAAATCAAATATCATAAGTGAGCATAAGAAGATCATATGGGCATAATCAAGATACATAAAAAATTTATACCCAAAAAATAATAGATCATAAATCATGGAATAATACATGAATTAAGAGTGTGGAAACATGAATCAATAAACATGATCCATGTTAGTATAACATATTCATGAGAATAATCATAAAACTATGACATATTTCAAATATGGAATAAAAATTAGTATAGAGAAATATTACTTTCATGATTCACACCATCAGTTTCTGCACATATGTGCAGCTAAAATATACTCGTGAATACTTATCTTGTGAGATTTAAACTTTTAACCTATAAATCAGAGGGTTATATATGAACCCACCCATCATTTATCCATACTTATGTGTTCTATAAGAAATAAATAATTCACCACAACATAAAGAACCCATGGAAATAAAATGGGTTTTATATCCTTTTAAAATGTAATCTCATAAATAAATCATAATCATAACAAGATAACCCCCTGGAAAATAAATAGGTATACAAAGATATTCAGTAAGTTTCTATGTAAATAGAATTCAATAAATATAATAAATCATATGAAATTTAAACTTTATAGATAAAGGGTATATGGTTAATTCAATAATTTCCCTGATCAATAAAAGTAAGGAATCTAGATGAGAACCCTTCAATAAAAGGAATTAAATATTGAGTGTTCCCAAAACAAAGTAAGTGGAAAAAAGTTATACCCATCCACAGTGAATAATTTAGAAAGAAAAAGGAAGGAATAGATCATATAATTAATATAAAATGACATTATATATTTCATATAGATAAATAATGTTTATAGAATCATTTGATGAATATACTTGAATAAGTATAAGATATATCAAAGGATGGTGAATTTGATGAAAAATAATTTTTATGATTTTTAGAAAAAACTACTTTGAAAATAAGAAATATCTTGGATATTTTGAAAGAATTTTAAAATAAATATTTTTAAAAACTGGGAGAAAATAATTTCTTTTATAAACCATTAAAATTTAGAGAGAATTTTTTATATAAAATTAAAAGGAATATTGATATATGTGTTACATAGAAAATGTTAAAAAGTGATTCGTCTCATACTTTGATGAAAGTAGCCCGTATGTAAAAAGTTAAAAATTTCATTAAAACTTTTAAATAAGTTCAATTAGTAGAAAATAGAATTAATAAATAAATGATTCATAGATGAGGAAATTAACAAAAACATCTGATGAATATGGGTGTGGAAAAAGGGAGGTTCTTAGAAAAAAAGAATAGGTAGGGTCAATTTCCCTACAATGGGTAAATAATGATTCAAGGGGGGAAATTGAATATGGAGAAGAAATGTAAACCACCAAGAATAACTAGATGAGAATAAAATGATAGGTAATTTATAGGTAAAATTATAAAAATTACCTTGAATTATTATATTTCAAAATAAATCTCAATTTTAAAAGTAGATTGGTGATGAAAGTCACATGGTATGGGTAACGTAATAATTAAATCATATTGAGAGGAAGATCATGAAACGAATATTAAAATATCATGAGATTGAATATATTTAATACTTAAAAGTATTATGTAAATGAATACACCATATAAAATAAATAATTTTGTGCAATATCAAACATATCTCATGAAATTAAATATTATACAGAGAACCCCTTACAACCTTAGAAATTTTGATTTTAAACCCCTTGAAGGATGTAATTTTAAATGAAAAATTAACTACCTTGAATAATGATAGTATCATGATAAAAAAATATTAAAGGTTTATTAGATACATTATTCCAAATAACACATGGTTTGTAATAATAAATATATCTCGAGGGGTGAAATTTTAAGATAAGAAACTTGTACCTTAATTCATGGCCTCCACTAAAGCTATAGAGACTCTTGTATAAAAAAATATATATCTTAATCAACTATTTAAGAAACTTATTAATATTTATAACCTTTTAAAAACTTTATCTATAATTATTCTCTATATGTATATTAGTTATTTATTATCTATTATCAATATTGGGTGTGAGTAATCTTGATCGTTTTGAGCTAGTTTCATAATAGTAGTGTTGTTCTTCATATTTATCTCAAATTTCATAATTACCATATCATAAAAGGTAATAAAATTTATGTTTTATAATTATTTATAATTTTATAATTTAATTATATGGTTTTTTGTGTCCCTTAAATATAAAATCGGTGATGAGTGTGTTTTAGTGATTTTTAACGAACAGATGTTTCTATCTTAATTAATGAGTATAATATTTACTTTACCACTATATAACCAAAATAAAATATTTATTTTATTATTTATACAATATATTATATTTAATTATGTTCTAATATCCATTCATGATATTATTTTATAGTATTGTTTAAGTTGGTGGTTATACCGAACAAAACATGAATATACCATAATCAATGGATGTTTATGATTATGAAAGTTTTTTATTTTAGGAATAATATAATAATTGAAGAAGAATAAAGAAATTATTTTTATACTTTTAATGATGTGAATTTTATTCTAAAATATTTTAATAAATTAGAAAGAAACTATATGATATAATTAGATATGTTACTTGTTGGAGATGCTAGCCCACACAACACATAGTTAACCTTTTCAATACTAGAATAATGAGAAGAAAATAGAACAATTTAATAATCATACGTCAAATTATATTATATATTTAAAATTTATTCTTTAATTTAACCCTTATAACCACAAAGATAGGTGGTACTGAACAAAATTAAATTCATCGCTTTGTAGATGTGGTAGTCCACACAATGCATGAATAACAGTTTCATTTTTCTTAGTACAAATGGGAAAAATGTTAATATTTATTACCTTTTTATAAAAAAATCAGCATAAAAAATATTTTTTTATTATATATTAACTATAAAATTACATTTGTTAATGTAATAAAGAAAAGGAAAGAAGTTTGGGAAAAAGAGTACTCATGTTGAGGACTTGGTCTTTCCCTTGGAAAACTTCTTGAAAATGGAGATATTAGGAAAATATATTATGGAAAATTATCAATAATAAGTAATAATATTATAAGGTAAGGAATATTTTTATATTTTTAAGAGGAAAATTAATTTTTATAGTGGTATTTAAGGGGTGGTGAGAGGTCCCTTTTATAACTAGTGAGAATGGTATTTTTGTAAATATTTCAACTTAATATAGAGAAAGCACAAGTTTCACATTTAAACAAGGCTCAAAAAAAGGATAATAATGAATTGGGTATGATATAGGGTTGATTATATTTCAAAAATGTATCTTTAAACATGTTTTAAACATGTTTTTAAGTCCTTTTCTCCTATAATTTTCACTTTTACCATTTTTGGTTTTACCGTAGTAATTAATTTTTATCCAAGTAAATTAATTTTAATTATTAAAAATAAAATGGACCTCATTAAATAATTTGGAGCTACTAAATAAAAATATTAAATCCATTTAGAGAAAAAAAATTATATTGGTAATAAAAATAGTTGTAACATTAGAAAATGTAACACGTAAAACCCCATCTTTAGAAAAAAAACTATTTCTAATAATAAAATTTATTTGTATGGTAAAATTATTCATGTATTATATTTTAATGACATAAATTGGTTTATTATAAAACAAATTAAAGTTATGAGTAATTAAAATCAACATAAATAAAAAATTTATCAAAATAATATTTAATTACAAGAAAATATCAAAAACTATTTTTATGGGAAATATTACTTAAGTTGTTAAACATAGGTTTTATAAATTTATAATATTATTTTAAAATCTATATTTTTACTCCTTAAATAAATATTTTATCATGATTTTTTTTATAAATTTTTAAGTCATACTTGAGTCTATATATATTCATAAATTCTATGATTTAAGTAAAAACTATATTTTGAACTATTCACCTAAAAATCAATTATTTAAAAAAATTAACCCTAAGATAATGCTAAAATTATAAATTAAAAAATAAATTTATTTTTATAAAATTTATATTATCAAAAATTTATATTTAGTTATTGAAATGAAAATACAAAATATAAATAAAAATTATTTTTATTGAAAAATGAATTTTAAACTTCAAGTGTCAGTAATATTATTTCATATAAGTTTTATAAATAATTTAATGTTGGTGTGTTAGTTTATAAATAAAAATAATACCTATTATAATAAAAATTTTAACTGTCATCAATTTAATTAATTAATATCTTTTTATAGTTCTTAAAATGAACCCTTTTAAAAATATTAATCAAAGAAAAATAATAATATGTAATTATTTTAATTGATTATTATCTTTTATCTACAAATGATTATATTATTCAAGAAATTTTAATCTTTCATGTTTTTTAGTCAGGTGTTTTGTTAGTTTAGTGTTGTGTGTAATATGATCTATTGAAGATCTTATTAACTTAAAGGACCCAAAATCTCAATACATTACATTATTCCCCCTTAAATTAATTATGTCCTCATAATTTTGATTATTACTCATTGATGAAATTGGGTGAGGATATTCTTCACATATTCATCAATTGGGATATAACTTATAATATGAGATCTACCTTACTCTCTTGGGCTATATCATTTTAATTATCTTTTCTCAAACAAAATCAATCATTCATACAATCATATACCCAAGTATGTATATACCCCAATCGTATATTCTCCATAAAATACCTTTCCCAAAATAATTTAAATATATAAGATATTAAACATCTGTGAGATTATATATTCCTTTAAAAATTAATTCTATCTTTATCCCTCAAATATATTAATCACTAGTTCATAAATTCACAAACCAGTCAGTATATATCATAATCCCAAAAAAGAGATAAAATTCAAAAAAAATTATCATAGATGACATTTTTATTAAATTAATAATAAATTCCAAGGCTATCAAAACTTTCTAACTACCTTTTTACAAAATCAATAAACCCTTTATTACCTCTATATTAAGAATATATTAAACCTAAGAGTTATCCATGACTCAATCATCTATTTTACAATAGTTATCCATAAAAAATATAACATTTTCATAAACTCCATTTTCAAGGTTATTGATATAATTTAATTTATGTTTCCAAACCATTAAAGTAGAACAATAAAGAAAAATACTTTTATATTTCACATAATTCTCATTACTTTTAGAATATACCATAATATCATTGATAAATATCACCCATTAATGAAAATATCTAAGAGTTTCAAGATTTGATTTTTATTAATATATCATCCACACTACCTAATTTATGACTAGAGAACTCGTATTTTCCATCATAATGGGATTATACTAAAAAATTAACTATTTAAGCATTCTACCCTATTAGGTTATAAGAAATAGTAGTTCTTAGATGCATACCTTGCTCAAATTTGTGATCCTCATTCAACCAAATACTAAAACAAAAAATAGTTATGATAATATCCAAAATATGAATATGAAAATATCAATTTGAAGATTTCTTTCCCCTATGAAACCATAATTTTTAACATATGATACTTTATGTTTAACCTAAAACTCTCTTTATTCAATCCTTGGTTATCCATGGTCATTTTAAAATTAGGTTCTCTAACCTAATTAGTTAACATCATACTCAAGTCCTTCATAATGGTTTATTAGAAATAATGTGTATTAATCATGACATATCCCCCAGGATTTTCAAACTTGGTGTTTAGTAGTTGGGCCTTGGATCTATGGTAGGCACCCCATAATACTACATCAAAAATGGGGGTTCAAAACCCATTGTGCATAGGGACTATAGAAATACTGTAGTAGTGGTTGACTGTTCACCAATGGTACTATAGTGGCAGTGGGTACTGTAGCAATATTGTAGCAGTGGAAGGTGACACTGTAGCAGAGGTGGGTACTGTAACAAAGTACTATAACAGTAGAGGTACTATAGAAGGTACTGTATCAACTAGGTTACTATTCATATAATGGGCCATGGGCCAAGAATATAATAAGATCCATGCCCACTGGGCTTTTAGGCCAAAAATATCATGTAATAAAGAGGATTGTTGAGTGTGTTATCCCTTAGGAGGTATGACCTACCTTTCAAGATTGTGTGTGCGGTGTGTGTGTGTGTGTGTGTGTGTGTTTAATGTAATTTTACCCCAAATTAACTAATATAATATAATCAAACAAGGTTTTTAGTTTGGTATCTTTTTCATGTAGTAGGTAATTATCAAGTTAATACACAATATTCCCTTTTTCTGAGATATTACCCCTGGATGCATCTATGCCAGTGCCTACATCCACTTGTTGTATCCAAATAGAGATTTAAATTCTAGGAAGACCACACAATATCTGCTTTACCAAAACATAAAAATCTTATCCTATACTTATACTTATACTTAGGGTTTTTTTTAATGTTCTCTCATCCTAATCCCTGATCAATATAAAATACTTCGCACAACCAACTTAAAGTTTTATCTATAAATTTGAAACTATAATCAAGCATAAATTATAATTACTTAATGTAATTTTAATTATTAATTTATCTTCAACCGATAATATCCAAACCTCTAAACTTATCTAAACCCTCCTTTGATATCAACTGTGTTGTCTTAGACCTGTGCTCCCTAATTTGGTCCTAAGAAACATACTCTGCACATTATATTTTATCAACATATTTAATTACAAAATCTTTCACAAATAATGTTACATTTAAAATCTAATTACCTTTTAGGTTTAAAGTTTTAGATAGTTAGGATAAATATTTATCTAGTAGAACCCAGATTCATTGTATTAGATGGTAATGTTTCCACAATATAAGAAACTACTTAATCCATAAAAATCCTTCAACATATCCCACAAATCCTATAATACCCCCAAAAATCTAAAAGAAAATAATTTAATTAGATATATTATGTTACACATAATATTTAGTTATCATTCATTAAATGAAACAATGAATTTCTTTGATATCTTGCATTACACGCAAGACCGAGTTTTACCAAACAATAATATACTATTAATATTATTATCTAATATAATAGTTATAACCTAGTCGTTGGAATGGCAGGGATGAATAGTACTAACTAAATTTTGAAAATATTTATTTTACACATGTTTATTAGTTATCAAATTATTAATAATAAAATAATAATCACTTGAAAGAAAAATAAATGTTTTCTGAATAATGGTATTTTTTCTAAAAGACGACTCAGTCTTGCTTGTCACACATAATTTATATTTATTTTTTATTAATTATAGAAAATTTATTTAAAAAATAAATTTTGAAATTTTAATATCAAAATTATCTTAGGGAGAATTTTTGGGATTTTTCTGAGAAGTTTCATTTTTTGATGAATAGTGAAAATACTGAATTTTAATTGACAATTTCCTTTACGTTTAAATAATTTATAATGTTAAATTGTTTTTTGAATTATTTAAAGTAAAATTAGTTCAATTTTACATATATTAATCCAATTTTGGTCATTTTAATACTTTTAAAATTTAATTTTCATATAAAAATATTGTAAACTTTTGAACATCTGCACTTTAAAAACACTTTTTCTTATCACATTTGCGGGATTAATTTTAAATTAAATTATTCCACTTCTATGAGTTTAATTTGAAAATTTTATTATATAGTTTGAATCATCATAATCTATATTATATAATATTTTAAACCTAATTTTTTACCATAATGATTTGTGAAAACTATTAAAAATAATTACAGTGATTAAGTTAAAAATGAGTTTACCTAGTGGTTAAACTTAGAATATAAGGTATAAAATGACCTACCCATTTCTCTAATGTCCATTTTATTTAAATATTTAAACCCTTACTACCTTAGGATCTATATTAATGAGTTATTTGTATATTATTCCAATAAATTGGACTATATAATAATTTAATTAAAGAAAAAGATTTAAAAAAAGAAACCATCCTTACCTTTAATATTTATAAATATTAAAATGTAAATAAGTTTTTTATCATAATAATTTATATTTAATTTTTATATAATAATTAGTTACGTAAAATTATTTAGAAACACTAACGTAGTAATTATTTAGTTAATAATTAACTGGAATAAATGATACTAAAAATAATAAATGTGAAGTAAATTGAATGAATTATTTTTTAAAATTATTTATTAGACGAATATATAATGTTACATGGATTTTAACTTAGTATATTCAAATTATATTAGGGTATTAATATTATTAAATTTAAATTAAACAAATAATGTCAAAATTGACATTAATGTAATTTTATAATAAATTATATTTTATTAAATGATTTAAAATTACTAAAAAAATTTATCTTATACCAAGTTATTTTTAAATATTAATAAATATTAAATATGTTTCATTTATGGACCAATTTATATTTTATAATAAACATATTCACCCCTAAGTATTAAAATATTTGTTAGCATGGTTAGGTTTAAAGTAGTGTTTTTTCACGTTACTTGCACTTCTGTTAAAATTTATTTCCAACACACATGGTATTTTTATTTTATAAATTATATATCATATTTATAATAATTGGATATAATGTTTTTAATAAATTTCACTTTAATTTCGTCTTAATGGATAAATTAACTAGGTTAAAAACTAGTTACCTTATTGAAAACTCAAAATGGTAAAAATAGGAAAACTTAGAAGTTAAGAAAAAAATATTTAAAACATGTGTTTCATTGTTTTTTGGTGGTTTTGATCTACTATATAATCCATAACCACCATTAATTATCAATTTTTGAGAAAACTTAGAAATATTTACCTCTCAATACTAAATACTTTGAGTATTTATAAGAATGTCACTCATCTTCAACTATAAAAGAGAACTCACTCCCCTCACTTCTTTACACATATCAAGACATTTGGTTCACCCAATACCTGAAAAAATCACTCCAAAACTTCCATAAACTCATAATATAATGATATTTTTTGGCATAAAGAAAACATTTTATGTTTTTAGTGCAAACCTAATGATTATACCCGAAGAAGGGGTAATGTTATTCTAAAAGCATTTTTATTTTATTTATTTATCCACCTAATTAAATTTATCTTATACCATGGTTATATAATAAAATTATTATATTACATATATCTTTATGTTGTTATGTTAATTATATGACCTAAAACTTCACACACTTCCATCAAATGGGTTACGAAATTAGCATTCGTGTGTACAGTGAACTATTGTCTCATGAACTTATGCCATTCGTTTTTCTATTACCACCTTTCAAGGTTGTGAATAATGATGGATTTATAATTTATATATAATATATATTATATTTATTATTTTATTATTCTTATTTAATTAGTATATCACACATACCTTCATTCTTTCTATTTTTTGGGAATATGATATTGTCGCTTGTGTGTATAGTTGACTACTGCCTCGTGAAATGATGTGATTTGTTCATTCTCTACATGGAATGTATTAAGGATGGGTTTGATAAAAGTATGTGATATATATATGACATAAAAATTATATTTTAATGATAATATATATAGTATTTAATTTTCTTTCTTTTAATACGATGATAAAATGAAAACAGTGTTTATGGGTATGTATGGCCTACTATATCCATGAATGGTGTATTTCAATTCCTTTCACCAAACTTCATGGATTAATATAAATATATATATATATAATGAATATATATGATATTTAAATAATGTTTTAAATTATTTATATTATTAAATCATAATTTAAGTATGAGTAACAAAAAATAACAATTCAAAACATACTCGAAAAATAAACCAATTAACTCCCGAAACAGTGAAAATAATGAAAGATTGGGTGATAGGATGTTAAAAAAGGATAATATATGATATTATAAATATTAATATAGTTATTTTATAAGTTAATAACATGATTAAAACCATTATATAGAAGGTTAAATAATTTTAATCCAAAAGGAAGCATAAGATAAGGTATTTCGTCTCAATTTACATTCTATTGATACTTATTTTTTATTATGAACCAATTCACTTTTATATGGTTTATTACTACCTATTTACATGTATTATCATGAATACTTAATTATTATTGGTATTATAAGTTTTAATTTTAAATATTTCATCCAATTGTACTTGACTTGAAAATTACCAAGTGGAAAAAGTTATTGAACAATCTAATTTTCTTTTGTGATTGTTAACTTTGTCTTAAAACAATCACATTAATGTGATCATATTTCATTGTAAATTATATTTCACTTAAATATACAAATATTTTTACGATGAATATGATTATTTCCTAATTCATATACCATTTTTACATATAGTGTTTACTTTGAAATTTATTTTATTAACTATGGAAATATTGATAAATCAATATATTCTATTCAATATCGATATTTTATGATAGGAACATTGTTTATGAATTAAATTGATTAATAAATATATTAGTAATGTTTTGGAAATATAGTGATGGATGGTCCATAGTCTTTATATATCCCCTCGATGCATCAATAGGTCTCATGAGACAAATTAGTTGGCAAAATTAAATGGGTTTTACCTATATTTTTAAACTGTCTCGAGAATAGATATTAACAGTATAGGTTTTCATGTGCTTAAGACATGATGTTAAATAATTAATCACTCTATTCATTAAGAATTTAGTTAATATTATCCATGACATATTATCTATGATATTATATATGGATTCATTTCATTCTCATTTTATTGATTAAATATAATGAGTTTCAGTTATTTACCTTGCCACATTAATTATTAATTATCGATTCATGATATATTTCACTATACTTAACCCTTAATGATCATTTCATCTCACAATTATTTATATTACTTTCCTCAGGATGTGAGAAATATATCTTTGAATGAGTTTTCAAGGTTTCATATTATTATTATTTTTATGTATTATGTTTTGTTTTCTTTTCTTAATGTAAAATGGGTATCATGTATGTATATGGATCTCCAAAAAATACTAAAATAATCATTACTTAGAGATTTTATTCCCTATATATATTCCAATTTAATAAATTAAGGCATGGGATCCAGTTTACTGGGGTCGGGGTCATTGTAGTTGGTATTAGAGGAAGTTTAGTGGAAACCTTGGAAACTAGATTTGGGAAAACATAGTTTAGGGGACATAACCCTAAGATATACTTTCAGTACAGGTATAATAGAAAATTATAATGTTTTTTTAAGTTAGATATTATATATTTTTCCCTATAAATTCATAATTTTCTAGATATTACTAGTATATGGGGTTTTGGTACAGAGGTAACTAGGGGTTATAACTCTGAAAAAGGTGTATCAGTATTTAATCGAGCATTACCTAGTACCTAAAAATGGGCCTTACTGCACACTTGTTTTGACACTCTCGAGGGATATGTTTTGGATAATTCACATTTTCTTTAAAAACCATTATAAAGGATTTGAAAACAAAGATATCTCTGAAGGAACCATGTTTAGCATTTTGATATTGACAATGCATAAATTTTAATTTATGTTATGTGTTACACCATATTTGGAATATACATTATTTATAATCTTATGAGATAATCCAGTATTTCCATTATCTGGAGATGGAACCTAGAATAAATAAAGGTATTAGTACTCATTACCAAAGTATATATTTACCTATTGAAGAATCCAATATATATGGTATTTGAACTAAGCAAGTTATGGCTATATTATAGCATCTTAATCAGGTTATGAAAAATAACCTTACAAAGATATAGAAACCTATTCCAAAATGATATTATTCTATGTTGGATCACTTTATTCCATATATTACCCCATAATTTAGTGGTACTATTGATCCAATAGAAGATAAACAATAGATTAAGTTTTTATAGAAGATATTTATTACATTAGGATGTGGTGAGAAAGAAAAGGTTACAATTGAAGTGTATTTTCTCAATGGATATGTTGATTAATACTAGTTTTTGATCCAGAATACTTGAGAGGAAGAGTAAATATAACTAATGGAATGAAAATATTTTAAGGATACATTCTTTGAAAAAAATTTCCCTCGTGAAAAAAAACTGAGATAAAGAAAATTTTCATTATATTAAAACAAAATGAAGAAGAAAATTTTGTGTAGTATAAAACTACCTTTAAAAGGTTATAAAGGTATTCTATAGATTACATACGCAACACAAAATGAAATATTGAAAATTTCTTTGAAGTTATTAATCCAAATATATAAAGAGATCTAGTCTCTCAAAATTCTTCTTAATATGATGAAATAGTTTTATGTGTTGTTAAGAAAAATAAATAATTCTCCAAGTCTTATGGATTAAAATGTATTAAAGAAAATTATATGATCTAATATTAAATAATGGATAAATTAGATAAGGTAATGAAGGAATTTTCCATAGGTTATAATTGTGGAAAGAATCACCCTGGGAAATTATTAAAAGGATTCGGATTTTTTATAAGTATAGAGAAAAGGGTCACTAAGAAAAAGAATGTAAAGGGAATAAAGGAAAAAATGATATTAAGTGTTTCAACTATAATAAAATGGGGTACTATTGAAATTAATATCTCAAGAATCAGGACAATATACCTCAGAATATGTTAAGGGGTCAATGTTAAGCTTATGTTATTGATATAGCCTAATTGAAATGATTAATGTGCATGTGTATTTGGATCTATAGAATATGTTATAAAATAATTTTATTGATGATATTCCTATAATAATAATAATAATAATATATATAATTATTATATTATAGTATTATTTCATTAAGGATTTGAGAGTATAAGTTGAATGTTACCAAGAAAAGTGATTTGGTAGCAATTTGGACTTTTTAGGGAAAAATGGTTGAGGGAAATATAACCCTTAATATGTACCTAATGTTAAGATAGTGATTTTTGGATAAATATATGATTGATATGAATAAAATAAATTAGATACTACTAACTACATTGGATCTAATTAATGATAATGTCATTTTGTAACTTTAGTAACCTCCTCTTTAAAGTTTTGGATCATAATATTTTGGAATGTTCAAAAGGTTAACCATTTTTGAAATGGTTTAAGTTGAACTTTGGATGAGGTTTTAGAGATTATTTTATTACTTCACCATATTATGATACATGTGCTAAGAGATTAAGTATAAGTAGTTCTAGTCAAAACCAAAGGATGAGATTATGCTTGTGAAATGGAATGAAATCAAGTATGTATATCCTCTCATGAAAGTTAATCAACATTAGGGAAAAAGTACTTGAAATAAAAATTTTATCTTATTACATTCATACCCAATGAATCAGATGGACTTTTAAATCATAGTAGATTTATGTTTTTGAGCCCCTTAACATTCCTTTTATCATTCACTTTCTTGTGATCAATGACCTCCACACTCTCTATAATTATTTACACTTTTCCTTCATATCCATATCTTCACTTGACACCAATGTTATCCTACTCAAAAACCTAGTTATGTGATTATTAAATATGACCATTGTACTTCCCTTACTCTATTATTAAGAGGGTATTTTATTATCGGTTTTTAGGATGTGCGGTTTTCAACAATGATATTTCCAAATATCAAACCATTGATTACAAGATCAAGTTTAAACTGCAAGGATGCAATTTATTTAAGTTGGGGATAATTTAACACCCCAAAAATTCTAAAATAATAAAATTTTATTAGATAGAGTATTTTATATGCAATACTGATTTATCTTTAATTACACATAATAATTAATTTATTTGATAACTTGTGTTACTCGCAAGACCATGTTTTACCAAAAAACAAAATATGATTCATATTATTATTAAATATTATAATTATAATCTAGCCATTGGAATAGAGAGAATGAATATGATAAACTAAATTAGTAAAATATATAGTTTACATATGTTTAATATTTATCTATTGATTATTAATAAAATAATAATCATTTGGAAGAAAAAGAATTGTATTTTGAAAAACTATATTTTTTTCTAAAAGATGGTTTAGTCGCGCTTGGCACCCATAATTTAAAATTCATTTTTAAAACATCTAGAGAATTTATTTTAAAAAAATAAACTTAATTTTTGAAATCATAATACCAAAATTATCTTACGATGAATTTTTGTAATTTTTCTGAGAAGTTTTATTTTTTTGATAGTTAGTGAGAAATAAGGAATTTTAATTGAAAAATATCATTTCATTTAAATAATTTATAATGTTAGATTATATTTTTAATTGGTTTTAAAGTAAAATTAGTTCAATTTTACATATATTAATATAATTTAGGTCATTGGAATAATTTTAATATTGAATTTTGATATATAAACATTGTAAACTTTTAAAATCATCACTTTAAAAACTCGCTTTCTCATCAGATTTGAATGATTAATTTTAAATTAAATTATACCACTTTTTAAGTTAAATTTTGAAATATTTATTCTATAGTTGGAATAATCTTAATTTATATTATATAATAAGGAATAATTAATTTTCTACCGAGATTATTAGTGAAATCATTAAAAATAATTACATCGATTAAGGTAAAAATGAATTTACTTACTGGTTAAACTTTGAATATAAGGTGTAAAATGACCTAACCATTTTCCCAGCACTGATTTTATAGAAAATATTTAAACCATTACCACCTTAGGATATTTTTTTATGTGTTATTGTGATAATACTTTATGAAATTGACCTATATAATAAGTTAAGTAAAGAAAAAGACAAAAAAGAAACCTTCCTTGCATGTAATATTTATAAAGCTTTGGGATAGAGAAAAACGTCATATATTCAGTTATAAAAATTATTTTAAAATTCAAATAATTTTTTATCATAATTATTTTTATTTAATTTTTAGAGGTGAATTATTTACTTGAAATAATTAATAAATTCCAACTCAATAATTATTTAGTTAATAAATAACTAAAATAAATGATACTCAAAATATTAAAAATGAAGTAAATTGAATGAAATATTTCCTTCTATTAATTTTTTAGATGAATATATCATGTTACACATGTTTTAAATTATTATATTGAAATTATTTTATTTATATTATTAAATTTAAATTAAATAAATAATTTCAAAATTTACATTAATGTTATTCTATAATAAATGATATTTTATGAAATAAATTAAAATTATAAAAAACTTTTTTTAACAAGTGATTTTTAAATGTTAATAAATTTCAAATATATTACATTAATAGACCAATTTATCTTTTATAAGGAACATATTGACCCCTAAATAGTAAAAATTTTGTTAGCACGGTTAGGGTTAAAACAGTGTTTTGCGCATTACTTATGATTATATTAAAATTAATTTCCAAAACATATGTGTTTTTTATTTATAAATTATATATAATATTTATATTCATTTTTTATAAATTTTATAATAATTATCACTTTAATTTATTCTTAAAGGATAAATTACCTAGCTTATAAAACTGGTTATCTTAGTAAAAACCCAAAATGGAAAAAATAGGGAAACTTTGAATTTATGGAAACCAATGTATAAAACATGTGCTTAATTTTATGGTGAAGGTTATTACTAAAAATATAATCCATAAACACCTTTAATTATCAATTTTTCAGCCAAATTAGGTAATATTGACCTCCCAATAGTGAATACATTTTGAGTATTTACAAGAATATCACTCCTCTTCAACTATAAAAGGACACTCACTCTCATTCCTTTTTAACACCTCTAAATCCATTTGGTTTAGATAATACCTTCCTAGATCACTCACAAACTTCTATTATCTCATCCTAGAAGCCTTATTTTTTCCATAAATAAAAACCTTTAAGGTATTATTGAAAACTTAAGGAGGATACCCAATGAAGATGTAATATTCTTCTAAAAGCATTTTTATTTTATTTCCTTCTCCACCTCCTTAAATTCCTATTATAACAAGATTATATAATAACCTTAGTATATTTCATAAAATTATATTTTATTATATTAAGTTTATGACCTAAAAATTTACACACTTCATTCAAATGGGTTACGAAGTCATCTTTCCTATGTACGGCGGACTACTTCCTCATGAACCAATGTCATTCATTTTTCCATTACCACCTTTTAAGGTTAGTAATAATGATGGATTTATAGATTATATATATTATATATGATATTTATTATTTTATTATTATTTTTTAATTATTATATCACACATACATTCATGTTTTCTATTTTTAAGAATATGATATTATCGCTCATGTGTATGGAGGACCACCACATGGCGAAGCGATGTGATTCTTTCACACTTTATGTGGAATGTATTAAGAATGTGTTTAATAAACATGTGTGATATATAATATATAAAAATTCTATTGTAATGATAATATATATATATATATATATATATATTATTTAATTTTCTTTCTTTCAATATGAAAAGAAAATGAAAATAACGTTTACGCGTACATACATCATACCAACACCATGAACGGTGTATTTCATTTCCTATCACCAAATTTTATGGATTACTATAAATACATATATACTGAATATATATATGATATTTAAATAATTTTTTATATTTTAGATATTATTAAATAATTATCTATGTAATAGAAACAAAAAATAAAAAGTCAAAACATTCACAAAAAATAAGTAAATTAACACCCAAAATGATGAAAATAATGAAATATTATTAAAAAATGGGTGATAAGATGTTATAAAAGGATAATATATGATATTATAAATATTAAATTGGTTATTTTATAAGTTAATAAAATTTTTAGAACCATAATAAATTATTTTAAAATGTGTTCAACCAAAAGGAATCTTAAGGTAAGGGATTTCGTCTCAATTTACATTCCACTGAGACTTATTTGTTATTATGAACCAATTAAATTTTATGACTTTTATATACAACCCCTTGACATATATTATTATGAATAACTCATTCTTCATGGTATTTTAATTTTTAATTTGAATTATTTCATCCAAGTGTATTTGACTTGAAAATTACTATTTGGTAAAAGTTGTTGTATAATCTCACTTTCTTTTGAGATTGTTAACTTTATCTTGAAAAAATCAATTTCTTATGATAATGTATCATTGTAAATTACATTTCTCTTAAATATAAACATATTTTTATTATGGATATGATTATTTCTTACACCGTATACTATTTTTACGTATAGAGTTTACTTTGAAAGTTATTTGATTAAATAGGGAAATATTGATAAATCAATATCTTTTAATAAATATGAATATTTAATAATAAATCACAATGTTTATGAATTAAATTTATTATTAGATATATGAGTAATTATTTGTACTATTATTTATGGGTGGGTATTAAAATTTATATAGCCCCTTGATGCATTAACAGATCTCATGAGACAAATAAGTTGGAAAATTTAAATGGGTTTCTACCTCTAGTTTTAATTTTTCTTGAGGATAGATCATGAAATCATAGTTTTTCATGTACCTGAGACATGACATCCCATAATTAAGAATTTACTTCATTCAAAATTTAGTTCTCAGTATCCATGATATTTTCATTATGATATTATCTATAGATGTATTGAATTCTTAGTTTATTAACTAAATGATATGAGTTTTCAGTTATTTAGTATGCCATATTGATTATTCTTTTTTGATTCATGATATCTTATATTTTACTTTACCCTTACTTATAATTTTATCTCACACTTATTTTTGTCTTTCCCTAGGATATAAATAAGAGATCTTTGAATGAATTTTCAAGGATATGGTTTATTTTCTATTTTTTATGTATTATGTTTTATTTTATTTTCCCAATATAAAATGGGTATCATGAATGTATTTGGTTCTCCAAAACTAATAAACCTATCATTACTTAGGGATTTTATTTCTTATATCTATGATAATGTAATAAAGTAAGGCATTGACTCTGGGTTACTAGGGTGGGGTCATTACAAATACACCAACAAGATACTCTTCATGATGCATATAACATATTACTTTTCTTCATAATATGGGGAAATTGAAACATAATAAATTAGTGATCTTATATAGTTAATAAGATTAAATGTAAGTTATAACAATCCAATATTATAAGTGAGAATACAATGAGAATATGGGTATAATCAGGATTCATAAAAAAGTTATACTACACCAAGAATAGATCATAAATCATGGAATAATACATTAATAAAAATAGTGTGGATACATTATTTAATAAACATATTCCATGAGAAAAAAATATGATCATGAAAATAAGAATGAAACCATGAAATATTTGAAATATTTTAGAAACTTTATTATAGGGGAACATTTATTTCATAATCCACACCATCAATTCCCATGATTATGAGAAACTAAAATATACTCACGGATATTTTTCTCAAGATATATAAACTTTTAATCAATGAATTCAAGAGTTATATAGGACCCCACCCATCATTCATTCATACTTATGTGTGCTATAAGAAATCAATCACTCATCATATAACAAAGAACCCTGGAAAAATTTTTGTTTTATTCAACACATCAAAAATAACCCATGGAATGAAAATGAGTTTCATATACTTTTCAAATAGAATCACATAAATTAATCATTCATAATCATAATAAAATAAAACCATGGAAAATAAATGGGTATCTAAAGATATTTAGTAACTTTATAGGTATATACCATTAAATCATGATAATAAAGAATATAGTTTTTACACCACATATATAAAGGGTATATGGTTAATTAAATAATTTCATCATACAATCAATGTTTGGAATCTAGGTAAAAACCCTTAAATCAAAGGAAGAAAATATAGAGTGTTCCTAAACCAAAGGTATTGGAAGAAAAGTTATGTTTATTTAGGGTGTATGGTTTGGTAAGACAAAGGTTTTAAGGGATAATATCTTTGAAACAAATAACATTACATAGTCCATAAAGGGAAAGTATTTGGATTTTATTAATTTATTAATATCCTTGATCAATAATAATATATATTAAAGGATAATGACTTAAATGAAAAACACTTTTTTGGAGTTTTGGAAAACCCACTTTGAAAATAAAAAATATCCTTGATCTTTTGATATAATTTTCAAAGAAATATTTTATAAAATTAGTTGAAATTTTATTTCTTTTATTAACCATGAAAACTTATAGATAAAGTTTTATAAAAAAACAAAAAAGGGGGAGGATAGATTTGTTATAAATAAAACATTAAAAAGATATATTTTTCATACTTTGATTAAATAAACCTAAGAGAAAAAATTTATTTAAAACTTTGAAATAGTTTTAAGTAGTATAAAATAAACTTAAACAATTATTAGAGTGATATATAAAGCAATTTTAAAAAAACCAATGAATATGAACATAGAAAAAGGGAGGTTTCCTATTGAAAATAAAAGGTAGGGTCAATTTTTTATATAGGGTAAACAATGATCCAAGGGGGGAAATGAAATAGATATAAGAAAAGTAAAACTTTAATAATTACCTGAGGATAATAAAATTATAGTGTTTTTTCATATAAAAGTATATTAATTCCCTAGATAGATTATATTTAAAAATAAATCTCTATTTTAAAAAGATATTGGTGATAAAACCCTCATGGTATGGGTAACATAAGAATTAAATGATCCTAAGAGGAAGATCGAGAAATTGACATTAAAATATCACAAAATAGAAGATATTTAATAATTTAAATTAATAGGTTAGTTAATACACCTTATAAATTAAATAATTTTGTGAAATATTAAACATGTCTCATGAAATTAAATTTGAGACAAAGAACACCATACAACCTTAGAAACATTCGAGTCAAAACCCCTTAAAGGATATGATTTCAAATAAAAAATTAAATACCATGAATAATTATAGGATCATGATAAAATATTATTAAATGGTTATTAGATACACCATTCCAAATAAAACATGGTGTATAATAAAAATATGACTCAAGGGGTGAAAATTTTAGAAAATAAACTTGTACATTAATATCGGCCTTCTACTATAGTGATTGAATATCTACTATAACAAAAATATCTATAATAATAACCTATTTAATAACCATATTCATATATATAACCATTTATAAACATTATTTATAATTATTCTCTACATGTATATTAGTTATTTATTATCTATTTTAAATATTGAGTGTGAGTAATTATGATCGTTTTGAGCTATTTTCATAACAGTAGTGTTGTACTTCATTCTTATCCCAAAGTTCATCATTCCTAGATCATAAAATTTACTAGAATTTATGTTTTATAATTATTTATATTATTATAATTCCATTATATTCAATTTTTTATTATAGTCTTTAATGATGAAATTGGTGGTGAGCATGTTTCTATGATTTTTAATGAACAAACATCAGTATCTTAATTAATGAGTTTGATGTTAACTTTAACACTCCAAAACCAAAATAAAATCTTTATTTTCTTATTTATATCATATATTATCAGTAATTAAGTTCCCATAGTCATCCATGATATTACTTTATATCATTTTTCATGTAGGTGGTTAGACCAATTGTAGCACCCCCAGTTTGAGGTATGTAGCCTTTGTTTATGCTTTTTTATGTGTTTAAAGTGCATGGGATGAGTTGGGAAGAGGTTGGGAGAGTTTGAAATGGTTTGGATAAGTTTGGAGGCTTTTCTATGGGATCACGGTTTGAGAACATTTAAGGTAAACCATACGGGTTCCCCTAGAAACCGTGCAGGGGGAGACAGTAGGCTTCACACGACCTGCGAATAGTTTTCCAAACCATGTGAGGAAACCGTGTGGACCCTTGCTCTCGGGGTAGTAACGTGCACACGGTTATCACACAGTTTTCCAAACCATGCGGACTAACCATGCGGCCACTTAAAAATAGGGTTTTAAAACCCGGGCTCACTCGGGATTTCCTCATTCCTCTCCAAATTCTCTCCCACTCAAAGCTCACTTAGGATTTTTGGTTCTCAAGGGTTGGAGGGGCTCTCCCACTATATTTGGAAGCATTTTGAAGAGGTTTCTTGGTGGATTGAAGGTGTTTTCTCCCAGGTAAGTCTCTCCTCTTGGTTTCCTTGTGTTTTCCTCTAGATCTACATCCATATCTTTCTTGGTTTTCTAGATCTACACTCGTTGTGTGTAGATATAGGGTTGTGATTGACTTGGATGATGTTTCTAAGGCTTTTTAATGTTAGGTAAGGGGATCTAGAGAAGTTTCGGTGGTGCATTCGCTGGATTTGAGGTGTGGTTGCTTATGGGTCGATTTCTCAGGAACCATAAAGGTATGTGGCTTCTCTCTCAACTCCACGTTGTTAGAACTAGTGGTTATTTGTTACAATTAATTATTGTTATGAGAATTAATTGTGATTTTTTGTGAAAAATTGGTTGGAAGTCTCTTGGGTGATGTTTTGGGGATTTTTGGGAAAAAGGGGCTTTATGGTGAAATGCTTTTGTTGTGGATTTTAAAATGGTGATTTTAAAATGGGATGCTATGGTTGATTTTTGAAAATGATTGACGGAAATGGTTTTCAATAAAGAGGTTTTTTTATTGAAATGTTTTTTGGCATGTAAAATGATTTTCAATAAATGGGTGATTTGTTAAAGTGGATTGATATGCAATGGAATGGGTTGATTGCATGATGTTGTGACCTTGGTGGGTTATATGCTTGGTTTGGATTGATTGGAATATTGTGTGGAAGTGGTGTGAAGTACCACTATAAAAATAGTATGGATAGTGTATGGAAGGGCTACCATCAAAGGATAAGTGGACGGGAAGTGCCACTAGGTGTGAATGGATGAACGAGTTGGACAGAAGCTCCTCCGTTTGGTTTTTTTGGTTGTTTGTTGTGAATTTCTTTTGCAATATGGAAGTTATTATGATAACGTGTAAATGATGAAATTTTTTGTGTCATGTTTGGTTGTATTTCCCTTGGTTTCTTGGTTTGGGTGTGATGTCTTTGTAAGGGAATGGTTGGCTTATGGAAAATGGTTTTACTTGTGACTATTTTATATAAACTATTTTATATAAATGTAATAACAGTTTTATCCTAGTTGTGTGTATAGGTAAATCATTTGGGGAAATACTACTGAGTTTTAGTACTCACCCCCTGCTTTGGCACTGTGGTGTCTTTGCAGATGTCGTGTATCGTGATGTGGGAAAAGGTAAGGCGTCTCCCTCCTTTAGTGGAGCATTGTGATTTCACGGTGGAGCTTGGAGCTTGGAGCTTAGTGTGGATTTGTGGTGGTGTCATGGCTTGTGGTGTTTGGTTGTTTAGTTTCCGCATTGTACTATGATATTGTTTGGAAATGTCTAGTTGTATTGGTTTTGGGATGTATTATGGAACAACTTGGTTGTCCTTTGAGAATACATTCTTGAATGTTTTATTAACATGCATCATATAGTGATTGTTAGTGGATTGTTTGGTTGGTTTTGTCTTAAGGAAAAATTGTTCCCCAATTTGTTCTCAGAGCCCTCGGCATTTATTGCTAGCCTTTTGTTCCTTGGTAACATCGCTTAAGGCCAAGTAACCCTCACAGCCTCTTCAAGCCAATGAGGTAGGGTCGGGGTGTTACAAGTGGTATCAGCTTGTTTGGTCCTTTGGCATTGATTCTCGAATGTGGAGTTGACATTCGTTGTGGTATATTCCTTGAGTCGGGATGGTATCAAGGCGTAGTAATGTTGGAACTTGGAATGTATAGCATAAAAGGACGTAGCTAACCCTTTTATGTTAAACTTCATGTTACCAGGGAATGGGGTACATAAGTGTTTTAGAGACACTTATAGGCATTGGATATCTCATTGTCGTGGGTGTAGCCAATGAGATGAGAATGACATGCATCGTAGAAATGACTTCCCACTAGGATGCATATTTCATTGAGGTATAATGATTTATGATGTGATATGAATGTGTGAAATTGTAATGTGAATAAATTTGGTATTTTGAAAATGTTTGGTTTTCAAAATGGTGAAACATGGCACATATGGAAAAGGTGGAAATCCTTATTGTGATAGTGTGCTGTAATGTGATTTGAAATGGTATTTCGTGATGTCTACAGAAGTGATACTCATGGTTGTTTATTTTTTCTTTATAGAAATGGCACGTGGTAGGCGTCATAGAGACCAACCGGAGGAGGCTGTTGAGAATGTGGTAGCACCTAAGCCTCAGGTGAACCAGTAGCTAGTGAAAATCATAGTGCAAGCTTTCCAAGATTTGGAAAGTGGAAATAAAATGGATGAGCCAAGGAATGTGGATCATGTAGTTCAGTTTCAAAAGAAGAATCCACCCATATTCATAGGTCATTCAGATCCAGGGAGGGAAGAAGCATGGTTGAATAGAATGAACAATATCTTTGAGTTCTTGGTAACACTGGTAGAGTTAAAAGTGAAGTTGTCCACGTATATGTTGGAAGATCTTTCCCTTCAGTGGTGGGAGTTGGCGGTTCATGTTGGAATGGACCAGGGTATGACGTGTGAAGTCTTTGAGGAATTGTTTAATAAACAATTCTACCCACATACGTTCAGAATCCAACACACGAATATTTTATTCATTCTGAAGCAAGAGCATATATTCGTGACAGAGTATGCAGCTAAGTTTATGAACTTTTTTAGGTTTTCACTCGAGGTGGCGGGTATTACATCGTTGAAATCTCATATCTCTGAAGCTGGTTTGAGGCAAGACATTTGTTCAAATATAGCAGTTCTGTGTATTAGTGATTACACAGAGATGGTGAATAGAGCCTCGGTGGCTGAGCGGGATCTGTTGAGAGCTCCGGGCGGAGGAAGCATGGTGGTACCCATGGGTAATAGTGTGAACTCTAACACTGGGTTCAAGTGAAGAAGGGACACTTATTCCCAGGGTGGGAATATGGCATATAATCCAACGGTTTGATCGTTAAATCTTCTTTTGAAGCCCTAGAGAAAGCCAAGATGTTTTCAGTGTGGTTCTACGAGCCAAATCAAGTGGGATTGTACGACACAACCTCGAGCATGTCATAATTGTAAGCATATAGGGAACCTGCAGTGTTATTGTTGGAATGCTCCAAGTTAGGGTGTGCATGACACTCCTTAGGGATCACAGATTTTGTATGCTTCGAAGGGACGGGGAAGACAACACACCCCTCTTCAGTAGAGTAAAGTGGTTCATGGTGATTCTCGGAATACCACGATGCCTCAGAAGGGCAATAAAGAGTAGAGCATGGAAAAAAACATGTGTTTGGAGCTGAGCAGGTTGTGGTGGATGATCGGTCGGGACCATCCACAGTGCGAGGTACTATTCTTTTAAATTCTACATTGATGAAAGTGTAGTTTGATAAGGGTTCTTCACACTCTTTTATTGTTGCACGTGTGGTTGATTTTGTGGGTTTAAGGGTAAAAATGATTCCCTTGGTTTTGAAACATCAAACTCTTCTGGGACGAAGAGAGTGTCAAGCCTTCCTGTGTAGAGCATGTTGTATCGTTGTGGGTGAGGTGGAGCTAGTGTGTAATTCCTCAATGTTTGAGATGGATGGGTATGAGGTAATCCTGGGAATGGATTGTCTGGTGGAGTTTAAGGCCCACATTGATTGTGATGCGCAAAAAGTGGCTTTTACGACACACGATAGTGTTAGACATCTCTTTAGAGGAGAGAGGAATGAAAGGCGGGGTGCAATGGGTTTGTTGGCACCAGTAGTGGGCATGTTATCGTATCAGTCGGTGGTGTTTTCGTTGGAATCAGTAGAAGGTGTTGAGTATAGTGTTCTTTCAGCAGTGGTGGATCAGTTCATGGATATTTTTCCTGAATAATTATCTCGGTTACCTCCCATAAGAGAAGTGGAGTTTTTGATTGATCTCCTTCCATGGACTAGTCCTATCTCACTTCCGTCTTATCGGATAGCACCGGCTAAATTGTGGGAATTGAAAGTCCAGTTGGAAGAGTTAGAAAAGAAAGGGTTTATCTAGCCTAGCAAGTCTCTGTGGGAAGTGCCAGAGTTGTTTGTGAAAAAGGCGGATGGAACTTTGAGGCTCTGTGTTGATTATTGTAGACTTAACCAAGTTACGATAAAGAACAGATATCCACTTCCACAAATTGATGATTTGTTCGACTAGTTGAGGGGAGACCAGTGGTTCTCCAAGATCGACCTGAGGTCAGGATATCATCAATTGAGGGTGAGGAAGGATGATATTCCTAAAACAGCTCTTAGAAGTAGATATGGCCATTATTAATATGTGGTTATGCCCTTTGGTATAACTAATGCACTAGTAGTGTTCATGGAATTGATGAATTGGATATTTCAGAGATATTTGGATTCATTTGTGATGGTGTTTATAGATTATATTCGGGTGTATTCAAATACAAGGGTAGAGCATGAGCAGCACTTGGCGATAGTGCTCGGGATCTTGAGGGATCAGCAGTTGTATACAAAATTGTCAAAGTGAGACTTTTGGATACAAGAAGTTTGTTTTCTTGGACATGTGATTTCTTAAAGAGGTGTTTTAGTGGATCTGGAAAAGATAGAGGATGTTATCTCGTGGAAACCGCCAAAGAATGTGTTTGAGATACATAGTTTTCTTGGTCTAGCTGGGTATTATCATCAATTTGTTCGTGATTTTTCACATTTGGCTTCGCCGATGACAGTTTTGACAAGAAAGAATGTTCCATTCCAGTGGAATGAACAGTTTCAGTAGTGTTTCAAAGAGCTAAAGGGTCACCTTACATCAGCACCAATCTTGTTTTTTCCAGAACCAAAAAAAGTGTACGTTGCGTATTTTGATGCATCGAGATCAGTGTTGGGGTGTGTTCTCATGCAAGCGAATCATGTGGTTGTGTATGGCTCATGTAAGTTGAGGGTTCATGAGAAGAACTACCCAACTCATGATTTAGAGTTGGAAGTAGTGGTCCATGCCTTAAAAGTGTGGCATCATTATCTCTTCGGTGAGAAATTCATGGTATATACAAATCATAAGAGCTTGAAACACATTTTCTCACAAAGGGATTTGAACTTGAGGCAAAGGATATGGATGTAATATCTCCATATTTTTTATTTTGACTTAATGTACACACTAGGTAAGGGAAATTTTGTGGCGGATGCATTAAGTAGAAAATCATATGCTCAGATGGTGAAATAGGCATCGGACCAGTGGTAGTTGATGTCGGTTATAGCTGATATGCGGTTAGAATGTGATGACCATGGAGATAGAGCGGTCTTCTTTCTGTTTTTGTTGATTCCTGACTTCGTTGGCCTGGTTAGAGAGGCACAGATATCCAATTATGAGTGTGTGGCCATGGGGTAGAGACTTAATGGCGGGGAGACCATTGAGGGTTGGTAACTGAATGGAGATTCAGTTTTGTGTTTTCGGAATCGGATAGTTGTACCAGTTTCTTGTTAAGAGGACCTTCTCAGGGCGTATCATCATTCCAGGTGGGTTGTTCATCCTGGAATTTAGAAAATTTATAAATCATTTAAAGCGTAGTTCTGGTGGGTTGGTATGAAAAGAAGAGTGGGTGAGTTTGTTTCAAGATGCTTGACTTGTCAGTAGGTCAAGGCAAAACATCAGAGGATAGCAAGAATCTTGCAGTCTTTACCAATCCCTATTTGGAAGTGGGAGTAGATAGTGATGGATTTTGTCACAGGTCTCCCAAGAATGGTCAGAAAGCACGATACCATTTGGGTGATAGTGGATCGGCTAACAAAGTCAGCCCATTTCATCATGATTCATAAATCTCAGATGGTGGATGATCTATCCAAAATCTATATCCAGGAGGTGGTAAGGAGGCATGGTGTTCCAGTTTTGATCGTATTCGATAGAGATCCAAGGTTTACATCTCGTTTCTGGAAATCTTTACAATAATCCCTTGGAACTAATTTTACCATGAGTACGACGTATCACCCTCAGACGGATGGTCAATATGAGAGGATGATACAAACTCTGGAGGATATTTTGCAGGCTTGTGTCATGGATTTTGGTGGCTTGTGGGAGGAGCACTTGTCGTTGGTTGAGTTTTGGTACAATAACAGTTATCAAGAATCCATACATATGCCTCCGTTTGAACCATTGTATGGGCAGTCGTGTCGTTCTCCACTATGTTGGGTGGAAACAGGTGAGTCCTTGATGGTTGGACCGAGCCTTGTCCAGGAGACCATAGATAAGATCAAGCTAATCAGAAAGAGAATGGAGACGGCTCAGGGTCATCATAAATCATATGCAGATCATCATCGACGGTTGTTGTCGTTCGAGGTGAGTGATCATGTTTTCTTGAGGATCTCTCCTAGGTAGGGACATCATCGGTTTGTGAAGTTATCTTCAAGGTATATTGGACCTTTTGATAGCAGTGGCCCGAGCACTTTCAGCAAAGGGTTGGTTCACTACTTTCTGAGGACAGAAAGTCCAATGGTGGGGAGAATGTATCACCCCCAGTTTGAGGTATGTAGCCTTTGTTTATTCTTTTTTATGTTTTTAAAGTGCATGGGATGAGTTGAGAAGATGTTGGGAGAGTTTGAAATGGTTTTGGATAAGTTTGGAGGCTTTTCTAGGGGAGCACAGTTTGAGCATGGTTAAGGGAAACCGTGCGGGTTCCCCAGGAAACCGTACAGGGGGAGATAGAATACATCGCATGGCCTACGCATGATTTTACAAACCATGCTAGGAAACCGTGTGGACCCTTTCTCTCGAGGCAGTAGAGGGTGCATGGTTAGCGCACGGTTTTCCAAACCGTGTGGAATAACCGTGTGGCCACTTAAAAATAGGGTTTTAAAACCTGGGCTCACTCAGGATTGCCTCATTCCTCTCCAAATTCTCTCCCACTCGAAGCTCACTTGGGATTTTCGGTTCTCAAGGGTTGGAGGGGCTCTCCCACTCGATTTGGAAGTGTTTTGAAGAGGTTTCTTGGCGGATTGAAGGTGGTTTCTCCCAGGTAAGTCTCTCGTCTTGGTTTCATTGTTTTTTCATCAATATCTACATCCCTATCTTTCTTGGTTTTCTAGATCTACACTTTTTGTGTGTAGATATAGGGTTTTTATTTCCTTGGATGATGTTTTTAAGGATTTTTAATGTTAGGGAAGGGGATCTAGAGATGTTTCAGTGGTGCGTTCGTAGGATTTGAGGTGAGGTTGCTTGTGGGTCGATTTCTCAGGAACCCTGAAGGTAGTTGGATTCTCTATTTACTCCACTTGGTTAGAACTATTGGTTCTTTATTACAATTAATTTTTGTGCTGAGAATTAATTGTGATTTGTTATGCGAAACAGGTTGGAAATCCCTTGGGTGATTTTTTGGGGATTTTTGGGGAAAAAGGGGGGTTTATGGTGAAATGCGTTTGTTGTGGATTTTAAAATGGATATTTTAAAATGGGATGCTATGGTTGATTTGTGAAAATGATTTATGGAAATGGTTTTCAATAAAGATGTTGTTTTAATGAAATTTTATTTGGAATGGAAAATTATTTTCAATAAATGGGTGATTTATTGAAGTGGATTGATATGCAATGGAATGGTTTGATTGCATGATTTTGTGACTTTGGTGGGTTATATGCTTGGTTTGGCTTGATTGGAATGTTGTGTAGAAGTGGAGAGAAGTACCTCTATAAAAATGGGATGGATAGTGGACGGAAGGGCGACCATCAAAGGATAAGTGGACGGGAAGTTCCACTAGGTGTGAATGGATGAACGGGTTGGACGGAATCTCCACTTTTTGGTTGTTTTGGTTGTTTTTTGTTCATTGCTTTGCAAGATGGAAGTTGTTATGCTAACGTGTAAATGATGAAATGGTTTTTGGAATGTTTGGTTGGCTTTCCCTTGGTTTATTGGTTTGGGTGTGATGGCTTGGTAAGGGCATGGTTGGCTTATAGAAAATGGTTGTACTTGTGATTATTTTATATAAACTGCTTTATATAAATGTGCTAATAGTTTTATCCTAGTAGTGTGTGTAGAGAAGTCATTTGGGGAAATCCTACTGAGTTTTAGTAGTCACCCCCTTCTTTTTCACTGTGGTTTCATTGCAAATGTCGTGTACCGTGACGTGGGAAAAGGTAAGGCATCTCCCTCCTTTAGTGGAGCATTGTGATGTCATGGTGCAGCTTGGAGCTTGGAGCTTAGTTTGGAGCTATGGTGGTGTCATGGCTTGTGTTTTTTGGTTGTTTAGTTTCCGTATTGTACTCTGATGTTGTTTGGACATGCCTAGTTGTATTGGTTTTGGGACGTATTGTGGAACAACTTGGTTGTCCTTTGAGGATACATTCTTGAATGTTTTATTGACATGCATCATATAGTGACTGTTAGTGGATTGTTTGGTTGGTCTTTCCTTAAGGTAAAAACGTTCACCAATTTGTTCTCGGATCCCTTGTCATTTATTTCCATCCTTTGGCGCCTTGGGAATGTCACTTAAGGCTAAGTAACCCTCACCGCCTCCTCAATCCCATGAGGTAGGGGTGGGGTGTTACATAAATCCACACATGAACATACCACAATTAATGTGTGGTTATGATTATGAATGTGGTTTCTTTTGGGAATAATATCATAATTTTAGAAGAATAATTATATTATTTGTATAATTTTAAGGTGGTGAATCTAATTTTAAGATATTTTAATAAATAAAAAAAAACTAGATGAAAAAAATGAGATATGTTACTTTATGAAAATGGTAATCTGCACAATGCATGGTTAACATTTTCATTTCTCAAATAATGAGAAGAAAAATGGTGGATTTTAATTTTTCACTTCATAGTCATAATTAAATTATATATTTCATATTTATTCTTTAATTTAACCATTAAAACCAATGAATAGAGGTGGTGGTGAAAACCTGAAAGTTGTCACTTCATAGAGGCAGTAGTTCTCATAATGGATGAATGATAGTTTTGTTTTTGTTAATAGAAAATGGGAAATAAGGTTGATAATTATTAAATTATCATAATAAAATTCCATATACAAACACTACTAATTTCGTTATATATGAATGAGAAAGCTTTATTTTTTAATGTAAGACTTGGTCTTTCCCTTGGAAGACTCCTTGGAAATCGAGGCCTTAGGCCAATATATTATGACTAGAGGATTAATAAAAATGAAGAGAATTATAGGGAATGTGATAATGGTAGAGTTCAAACTCGAAACATAATTTTTAGGGTGGTCTCTAAGGGGTGGTGAGAGGTCCCTTTTATAAGTATTGAGAATGAAATTTTTGTTAGTATTTCAACTTAATATAAAGATAGCATGTGTTTAACATGTAAATAAGACTCCAAAGTGGATAATAATGGATTGTAGGATGAGATATGGTCTATAATCCCACAAAAAATCATTTTTTACACATGTTTAAAAAAAACAAGTCCTTTAATCTTAAAATTTTCACTTTTACCATTTTTTGGTTTTACTATGGTAATTAATTTTTAGTTAAGTAATTTAATTTTAATGAATAAAATTAAAATGGGACCTATTAAATAATATGGAACTAATTATTCAAAAAATTAAATCCATTTTATTAGATAAAATTTTTATAGTTAATAAAAATTAATTTTAACATTAGTGAATGTAACACGTAAAACCCCATTTTAAAAATTGCATTTTAAAGTTTAAAATTTATGTGTATGGTAAAATTTTCAATGTATTTTATTTTCATAACATATATTGGTTTATTATAAAACAAATAAAATTTATGTGTATTTCAAATTATGTTAAAACCAAATTTTACCAAAATAATATTTAATTTAAGTAAAATACCAAAAATGATTTTTATTGGAAAATATTACTTAAGTTGTTAACCATAGGTTTTTGAAATTCATAATATTATTTTCAAATATGTAGTTTTACTCCATAAATAAATATTTGATCAATTATTTTGAGATATAAGTAAAAAAAATAACCATAAGCTAATTTTGAAATTCTAAATTAAAAATTTAGTTATTTTTATAAAATTACACTCATAATATTTATATATTTTTTATTTAAATAAAAGTAAAAAATATAAAGAAAATAATTTTTATTGGAAGATGAATTTTTAATCTTTAAGTTTTTTTAATAGTATTCCATATAAATTTTTATATAATTGAATATTGAATATTAATTTATAAATCTAAATATTACCTAATATAATAAACATTAACTATGATTAAGTTGATTTATTAATACTTTTATAGTTATTATAAATGAATCATTTTTAAAGTATTAATCATGGAAAATAATAATATGTAATTATTTTAATTGATTACTTTCTTTTTATCTACAAATGATTATATTCCTCAAGTAATTTTAACATGTCACTGTTCATTTTAGTCGGTTGTTGTGTTAGTTTGGGGTTTCATGTGACATAAGAAATTGAAGATCATATTAACTTAAATGATCCAAAATCTTAGTTCATTACAATAAATAACAAATATTTTCTCCTATCAACATCATCTGGCTAATTAATGGATATAAAGAGAAACTAAAATAAGTGAATGTGGAAATTATCTTTAGAACTTATCATGGATGATTTTGAGGTATACATTGTAATATTTGGGGAATAACCTGTAATTAAGAATTAATCCTTGAGAACATTATCAATGTTACTAAAATAAGAAGGTAATAAAATTTTAAATTTCCATGGGAAAACATTTTGATTGATTTATTCATATTGATTCTACTACCCCAGTTTGATTATTTGATTAATTAATTGAGACACATTAATTCTTAGAACATAAAACTTCTACAAGGTTTGATAATCATTGTCCATGATTAGAGGAAACATCATTATTCCATGCTTCATAAGTATCATCATCCTGGTCACATGAACATTATACACCTCAAGTTATAGATAAACTTTGTGTAGGTGGGGATACATTATTGGTATAGGAATATGATATGATAAAAAATATTACTACTATATCGAGATATATTTTAATGTTTAATGATATATTATTTTACAAAAAAACTCAGGGAATCCCTCATTAAAGAAATAACTAGTCCTTAAAAGTTGAAGACTAAGGGTCTCACCCCTAATGATTTTTACATTTAATAAAATAAACATGAGGAATGTCATATGGTCATTTCCTTTTCAAATAATAATGAAGGATTAGTTATATAAAGATACATTCAATCCTTGTATGTCTTGTAGAAGATCAATGGTGTGAAGATTCCTCTAACCTTAGTGAATAATGGATCTAGAATAAATTATTTTCTAATACGAATAGTTTTATACCTAAGATATATAGAAACCAACTTGTACCTATATAACAAAATTATCCAAGTTTATGATAAAAGTGATAAAATACCCTTAATGAAATTTTTATTTATAACTTAGTTTGGGTATATGGTGTCAAATACCATGTTATTGGTAGTTATAGAAGGAATTATTTTTAACACTCTACTTGGGAGTTCTTGGTTGCATCTATATGATTCTATCCCTTTATTAACCATCAATGTTTGAAGTACTTTATCAACGGATAGTTATAAATATTTCATGTTTATACTTATCCTTTTGATACTTATGAGACTTGATACATTGATGTTTAGTACTAAAATAGATATAAGAATCAATTGGTAATAAAAATACCATATAAGTGGTATCCCAAAATATTTTGGTGGTGGTCTTATAAATCATTGGGGATACTAGGAAATAGATTTTAATTCTTTAACTTTATTAGATTGATTCCACTAATCCTAAATTTAGAAATAATCTTATCTTACTAATAAAAAAAAGGATCCTTCAAGTAAATTTTTATCTTATGATGTGTAGGATAATATTCTCCTTGAAACACTTCTACTTGAATATGAAAAAAAGTTTTCCCCCATGTGATTCAATCCATAATTGATTCTTTTGTACCAAAATATAGGTTTTATAAACAGTAAATAAACCTATCCATAGTAGTTTGACATAATAGAAGGAAAAATAGGTGATTGTCATATGTATTTTATACATTTACATCCATAAACATGGTGTATATAGAATCTAAGGGTCATATGTTCCCTTTGTATGATCATTAACCCATCAAAAAAGTTGAAATAATAGTAAAACTCTTACCCATGGATGTGGAAATAAATAAATCCTCTACCCTCTAATATATGGATATAGAAAATTTGGGTACTACTCTTTATATTTTTGAAGAAGGTTTTTTTATTATAGTAGACAATATAAATCAAGTGAATCTTGGAACCAATGAAGATCCATAACCCATACTGATTAGTGAAACCATTCCTCTTGATGAGAAGGGATGATATGGTAAATTCTTTAAGAGTAATTATGATGTCTTTATATGGAATTATATAAATATTCTAGGATTTTAACCCTAGTTGGTTGTCCATCATTTAGGCTTACCGATCAATCACTATCGTTATAATAAACCATCATGGAGAATAAACCTAACCCATAGTTCCATGGTATATGATGAGGTGGGAATATTTTTTAATGATAAATTTATTAATAAAGTCTTGTATCATAAGTGGAAATTAAATATTATCCCAGTTAATAATAATAATGAACAATTTATAGATTTTATTGACTTTAGTGACCTTAATTTTCATTATACAAAGGATGTTTTTCGATTTAACTTACTAAATTATTGATTAATATTATATCATTTATCGATATCTCTCTTTATTGAATGACTATTCAGGGAATGATTTAATCTATAATTCCCCTGAATATAAGGAATCCATGTAATTTATAGAACCCGAAGGAGTGTACTACTACAGGTTTATATCCTTTGGTCTAAATAATTTTAGTGAAACCTAATAATGGTATATTTACTATATATTTAAATCCATTTTGTGAAAAAAAATGTGGAGTTTTATGTTGAAAAATTGGTGATAAATGACACTAATATTTTGAACATTTCACTAACCTTGAGAAAGTTTTTCTTCAATATGAAATAACATAACATATAGATAAATCATTTGAAATATGAAACTGGGGTTACCTTATATAAATTACTTAAATTTATGGTTTGATATAAATTAATTGATATTATACTTAAGAAACCCAAGGCAATTATCAAAATGAACCCTCTATGAAATTTCATGGAATTGAAAGGATTCTAAGGTTTCCTCACATAAATTACATAATTCATTATGAAAATTATTGGATGATATCTACCTTTATCCAAATTAATAAATAAATTCAAAACATACTAATATAATGAGGAATGCTAAAATTAACTTTATGACATCAAGAAATACCTCTTACTACCTCTAAATAAGATGCTTCTTATAGGAGGGAAACTATTTATCCTTTATGTGGAAACTATTTAGTGATATATTAATGATATATTAGCCCAATATAATACCAATGATAGATATAATAGTCTATATTACCATAGAAAAACAATTTTTGTGTGATTCCATCAATTACTGATTTTAATGATCTCAAATCATTTTTCTTATATTCTAATGAATTCTGTGTTTTTTGGTAGTATCCTATTTTTAATAGAAATTATGTTGTATATAGATCAGTTGAAAAGTTACTTTTATTGATTGTACGTCCTACCAAAAGACCACATATTCAAGAGAAGTGACCGTGTGAATAACTAAAGTAACCATGAATAAATTTTTCCAAGTATTTTTTTTAAGTTTCATGTTACTACATGTTATAGTCAAGTGAGTTATTATTGATTCCAAACAACCATACGATAGGATACTAAACGTGAGGAAAACAAATTAAAATTTTATTATTGAATCCAATCTAATTTATGATATATGATCGTCCATGAGTTATATAGATGAAAATTTTTATAGGTTTTGGATCTTCAGCAAGAAGAAAATAAATAAATACATGCTCATTTGAATCTATTGTACGATGACTTCACCTATGGAAAGAAGGAATTAATCCAACCATTTAAAACTATAGATTTTTCTATATATTAAATCTATTGAATAAATAAACTCATAGATCATACATTTAAGTGAAAATTGGTAGCGAGAAAAAATTTGATTGACTTGATATTATGATCAACTATCAGTTAGATCTACGGTATGCTAGATAACCGACTACATGAAGAGTTTCAAATAAACTGCAAGGATCAATTGACCATGTCTAAATTAATTTTTATAGGTTATATTGACCCTTTATAATTCAAAAATAAAATTCATTAAAATACTCCAATGATTATATTTTAGAGCATTTAATGAAAAGTCAGAGCATTTGAGGATTTCTAGATTTCATGCTCAATATAAGGATTTTTTTTATGATTAATTTCCGATGGAAAATTAGATATGAGTTCTCAATATTAAAAGAAGGAAAATCATAAGGAAG
Source organism: Viscum album (assembly GCA_963277665.1). Taxonomy (NCBI): domain Eukaryota; kingdom Viridiplantae; phylum Streptophyta; class Magnoliopsida; order Santalales; family Viscaceae; genus Viscum; species Viscum album. The sequence continues at coordinate 1,886,371,554 of OY728136.1, forward strand.
TTTGTTGATTATATTTATCTTTATCTTTTATTATTTTTCATTTAAACACTCTATTTTTCAGGTGAAATTGAAAAAAAAACTCAGAAGAAGGACAAACTTACTACAAAACTAACTCTAGATCTCACTATATAATCAGACAAGGAGTATAACCTTGTTGATCATATGAAATTGATCAAATATATATCTGATTTTAACTTCTCTCAATTTCTTTGCAATCTCTATTTATTTAACATAGTGACTTGTGTTTTAGTTTCCATTACATTTTCTTAAGTACTTATTTTTCATTATAAATAGGAGTATTATGATAATACTTTTTTTATATATTTACATCCATTATCTCATATATATAACTATAAAATAAGCGTAGTATATCCTAGACATCATTATGTGTACTTGATTGTATAAAACCTAATCTAGGTTTGAATTGTTTATTGTGTTTTTAATAAACATTCTTAGTAGTGTCATGTTTTCAAGTGGATAGGAATAAGCTCTATCTTGAATATAACCTCTTGTATAATTTCATTGTGTGTTTTAATTTATTTTCACTGCTTGATTTTAATTTACTCAAAAAACCCTTTGATTTTTAGTAATAATTTTTAAATTATGAAGATGAAATACACTTTGGTAGTTAACATTTCTAAGTGATATATATATACTCTGTTTGGTGTACGTAAAAACATTTCAAAAGTTAAAGTAATTACATATTGTTTTAGATGGGTTTTAATCAAGACTTTGAGAAATAATTATAAAGTACCAAATTATATATCTTTCAATTATATTTTATAAATAATAAAATATTTTAATATGAGGTATTTGTATTTATATGTTTCAAAAAAATTATCTTTGAAGCTCGATTCATCCCCCCTCTTGAGCATTCCACAGGGACTGTCATTTTGTATCAGAGAAAAAATATTTCATTTCTATGATCTCTAGTTTTAATATATTTCTTTTACTTTTGATCTTGATCAAGTCCTGAGGGAATGAAATTTAATTTCTATTTATTTATTATATTATCATGGATGTTAGGCCTAAAGTTCATGCAACCAAGTGACCTCTACTCATTAATAGAACTAATTATACTCAATGTAAAATAAAGTTGAAGGGATTTGATATCATGGGTACTATATAAGATAAATATGAAAAACCTAAGGCCTCTAAAAAATAATGGGATGGTAAAACCAAGGTTTCTTATTATTATAATTTCAAAGATATGAATGATTTATTGTATTCAATGGGTGAATATAAATTTAATATAATTCCAACTTGTGTTACTGCAAATAAAATATGGGAATACTTTAGCTATTTTCCATGAATGAAATTTTAATGTTAAATAAATGTGATTGAACACACATATGATGAAATATGACTCTTTTAATATGAAACCTAATGATAAAATTACTAAAATTTATTATATATTTAATGAGATCATTATTGATATGATTCACATGGATAGCATATGGATAGAAAATAGTTTATTCTAAGAGTATTGAGATGTTTACCTAATAGATAGAGAAGCTCAATGGTGTCAATCAGAGAATATTGTGACATTATTAAGTTTTAAAGAAAATAACTAATTATAAATTTTATTATATATGAAGTTTAACTTAAAGAAAACAATTAATATGTTAAGCTAAAGAGTAAATTTTTAGTATTTAAGATATCTGATTCTAAATCAAAATAAGTGATCAAGTATTACTCTAATAGAAATGAATCTTGTTTTTATATTGATGAGGATATGGATCATGAAGACAAATGATTTTAAAAAAATATAAGAAAAATAATTTTTTCAAAAATTAAAATTACAAAGGGAACTATGATAGAAAATGAAATTTTAAAAAAAAATACTAGAAAAAGAACAACTGCACTGGTGAAATTGCATGATATGAATGTAAGAGTAAAGGATATATTAAGGTTTATTTTCCAAATATAAAATAAAAAAAATAAATATGATTATATATAAAATAAATAAAATAAAATTATGAAATAAACTTATAGTTATTCAAAGGATAGATCTATTGATTCATACTCTAGTAAAGAAGATAAAAGTGAGAAATCCATTATATGATTTATGGCCACTGGTCTAAGGTACAAACTAATATTTCTAGTTTTCTTGTTAATAATGATTTTAAATAATCTAGAATTTATAATGAAGTATTATTTTATTAATTATCTATGATTGAAGATACCATTAATGAACTAAATTAAATGTATGAAAATCTAAAAATGTTTCACACTTTATCTTCCAATATTAAAAATGATATGACTGTTGAAAAAGAGAAAAATTAAACTTATTAAAAGAGAATAATGAGATGAAATTAGAAGATGATCGACTTAAGAAGGATTTTGAATGATTTAAAAAAATTAATACATTAAACATGATATTGGGAATTAAAAAACCATTGAAATTTAATACTAGTATGAGATACCAATATGGAAAACAAAGTAATATTTATAATAATTTATTTATTCTAAGTTCCAAATATAAGACATTAATCAATAATACTAAAGTAACTTCTAGTTATGTAAATAATTCTCATTCTTTTGGAAATAAAAAAACATTTTAACATAATCTTTTAATTATTTAGTTAAAAATACTATAAAATAAATTTGTATTCCTAAATATTTAATTAAAAACCTTTCTAGACCCATGAGAATTTTGGTACCAAGATCATTTCTTGGTTGATTTTTTATAGGAGAAGTGATTAAAGAGATCCAGTAAAATCTCATAGTATCGAGAAATTGGATGTTATAAACATATTATTTAATACTGATCGTGTTTTGATTACTTGGTAAAAGTTGATGGTAGACATGTTACTTTCAATGACAATTATAAGGGAAAAATAATTAGTTCTGGACAAATCAGTAACTCTAATATTCTTCTTATTTATAAAGTTTTATTTATTGATTTTTTTAAATATAACCTATTTAGTGTATCTAAATTTTTTATGATGGTTATAATGTTAAATTTGTGAATAACTATTGTAATATCTTTGATTCCAAGAATCCTTTAGTTTTTACTACTTTAAAGAATTATAATGTTTATTCTATTAATTTAGATTATTTATTTTCTCAAAAACAATTATTCTTAATCTCGTTTTATAAATAATATTGGTTGTGGAATATGATACTAGGACATTGTAATATACACTAACTTAAGAAGAAATCTAGAAAAGTTTTAGTCAATGATCTATTCAAAGTAAAACTCCCTTAAAAAAAAGTGTGCAGTACCTATCAAAAGGGATAAAAATAAAAAAATTCTTTAAAACCCAAGAAAGTGGTTTCCACCTCTCAACCACTATATATGGTTCACATGGATTAATTTTTACCTTACATAGTTTCTAGTATAAGTGTAAAATATTTTTTTATATTTTTTTTATGATTATCCAAGATTCACAAGGGTATATTTCTTAGTTCACAAAAGTGAATCTCCTTATTATTTTAAAAAATATACAAAGTTTGTAGATAACATTGGTGTAATTATTAAAATAACTTGATATGTGATCATTAAAATGAATTTGATAATTAATAATTTCAATATTTATGTTCATTATATGGATATAGACACAATTTATTTACACCTCGAACACATCAATAAAATGGGGTTATTGAAAGGAGAAACAAAAATCCACAAGAAATTGATCAATCTATGATTAGTGAATATGATTCACCTATATAATTTTGGGTTAAACCTATTAATACATATTGTTATATTATCAAAATATCCTTAATAATACCAATCTTAAATAATACTCCCTATGAGTTATGGAATAGAAAAAAACCAAAGGTAAATTACTTCAGAGTTTTTTTATGTAAATTATTTATTCTTAATATAATAGATAATCTAGAAAAAAATTCACCAAATATTTATGAAGTAATTTTTATAGGTTATTTAGACACCATTAAATCATATAGAGTCTTTAATATATAATTATCGATTGTTTAAGAATATGTTCATGTCACTTTTGATAAGATATATACACATGAACCTAAAGTTTAATTAGAATACCTTTAGAATGATATGTAAAATATAAATATCAATAACACCTTTAAAATATATGACCATGCCAATGATTTAGCTACAAATATCCCAAAATATACTAACCAAATCATTTAAATCCTAAATATGACATAGAGGGACCAAGAACTTTAATTCCTAGAAATGTTAGGATCTATAGATGTCATTCCCTTAGATGTTGTTGTAGGATATATGGGAAAAGGAACTCAAACATGGTATTCTCTTAGAAATTAGGTCGAACATAAAGCCTTCTTATCTTAAAATAATCCTAAAAACCTCACTAAAGTAATAAATTATAAATATTGGGTAATGGATATGTAATAAGAGTTGAATAGTTTTCAAACAAATAATGTATATAAACAAGTTGAAAGATTCAAATACTACCTAAATATTGAAACTGAATGTGTATATAAAAACAATGTTTATGAATATGCTATTGTAATTCGAAACAAGGATAGATTGGTTATACATGGTTATAATCAAGAGTAAGGTATTGATTATGAAGAAAACTTTTCACCATTAGCTATACTTAAATCCATTATAATACTACTTTCTTATAAATCACACTTGAATTTCAAATTATATCAAATGGATGTTAAGAGTGAATTCTTGAATGGTTATATTTTTGAGGGGTTTTTTTCAAAAAACCCAATTTTTCTAAATCCTTGTTTACCAAATCATGTTTTAAAACTTTTAAAATCACTTTATAGTTTAAAATATACTCCTAGATCTTGGTTTGATAGGCTAATATCTTTCTTAATTTTAAATGAATTTTTAAAAGGTATAGATAATCCTCCCCTGTTTATTAAAATAACTTAAAAGGGTGTTTTAGTTTGTTAAATTTATATTGATGACATTATTTTCAGTTCATCTAAAAATTATTTATGTATAGAATTTCAAAACAAATTAAAAATGAATTTGAAATTAGTCTAATGGGTGAGTTATAAAAAATTATTGGTTTTCAATATTTTAAAAAAAAAAGATATAATAATATTGAATCAAATTAAATTTACAAAATATATTTTAAATCAAAATTTTCTTGGATAACACTAAAGGAAGTAATTATCAAATGATTACTACCAGTAAATTAAATTTTAAGGAAATTGGGAAACTAGTTAACTAGGCTATTTATAGAGGTATGATTGTGAGTTTACTATACTTATATAATATCCAATATAATATTATTTTTAGAGTATGTATGCATGCCAATTTTCAAGCATATCTAAAATAGTAACATTTAAATACATCCAAATGTATTTTTAAGTACCTCAAAAATACCATTAATTATGGATTGTTTTACTCTACAAGACATAGATTTAAACAGTTTAATTATTCTTATTTTAAATTTTATTGGTTTTAAATTAGATAGAAAATCATCTTTAGTATATGTCGCTATTTGGGAAAGTATTTGATTTCATGGTATAGTAAAAAAGAAAAAAATCCACTATATACTACAAAATATGAGTACATATATACTGGTAGTTTCTTTGCAAAAAATTTAGGGATAAAACACACTTTTCTAGAATATTGATATTAATTTTTAGATATCCCTATAAATTGTGATAATAAAAAATATATAAATATTTATAAGAATCATGTATCACATTCCATGATGAAACATAATAATATAAGACATAACTTTTTGAGAGATCATTATTAAAAAAGTGATATCACTCTTTAATTCATTAACACCAAACACCAACTAGATGATATTTTCAAAAAACCTCTATATATTAGGAGAATTAATTATATCATAGATAAATTATAAATGATTAATCACTCTTATTTTTTGTATTATTTGATATATATTTTCTATTTTTTGTTGACTAAATCTTTTTAAATTATGATAATTTAATCTCTTAAGTTTAATTAGTTATTCATATTATTGTTAATTGATATCTCTTTTTATTTTTCAATTTTTTCATAATTTAATAATAATTTAGTGTATTTTAAGTACTAAAGGTAAAAAGTGACCATAATACAAAGAGATACCACAAGGCTTGAGTTTATTTGAGAAATTTTTCATGTGGTTTGTTGAGATACCCTGAAAATCTATTGACAATTTTAATATACAATAGATCAATCTATTGTAGAACCCTAAGTTATCAAGAAAGAAACTATGAAGTATTGTTTATACGGTAGCTAATTCTACAATATTATATCAAGATAACACAAGACTTGTGATTAGTCAAGATACCATATCTATTTAAGTTTTATATTATATTTTATATTTCTCATGAATTACTATTTAAATCTATAAATGATTTTAAATTACCTTAAATTGATTTGAAATAAAATCTATATTTTGAATTCTAAAACTCTAACTTTTGTATCCTTCATCTCTTGATATTTTTTCAAAACCAAACTCTATAATACAACTCCTTAAAATATCAGTAGAAAATGGTTAGGATGAAGTTCCCTCTTGATTTCTCATATCCTAAAGAATATCTTCCCTCAAATAAGAGAAAAGGTAGATATATAGCACCTATCTAAGCTCTCAAGACTTATCATTCAAGTTTTTTGGATGTAATTGAGATAGAAATGTATTTATAATGTCTCGAGATCATAAAATCACTATTTTATAATTTTATTTATTAGAAATGTATGGTTGTATGGTTCAATAATAACTATAGACCCATTTAACTGAGGTTAGTAAAATAGTTTTATAAGAATACTAAGCTCAAAGTTAATGAAAATAAGGACATCATACAAACCACTATAAATGGATAAATGATAGTCTTATTATATAAGTTGTGGTAAAATTGATTGAAAGTACCTCATTAATGTGAATTTGAGGACTTCTAAAGCTATTATCCAATCCCCATTTACATTTTTAAATTAAAAGAGTCTTGAAGGAGCTAACTAAGAATCAAAATACCAGAAGAACAACTGATATAGATATTGATGGTTAGTGTAGATTATTAGTTAAGTTAATTCAATATTAAATATGAAAATTAAAGCGCAATTTAAAATACTAAATCACTAGGATATTTTCTTTTTATATTTGATAAAGGTTTCAAATCATATTTTCAAGGTATTTGATGAGACAAATTGAAGAAATATGTGAACCCTCTTCCAGGATTTATTCATTACCTTATCCTAAGTTTATCTCAACTTTATTAGAATACCAAATACTCTTTACTTAGGTAGAAGAAAATTATATAGATTCTGGTGGAATTTTTCGAAACTAAACTATTTTTAAAAGGAATGAGGTTAATTTGAATCTTTGATAGAAGGTATCGGTGGTTGACCATAATAAGTTTTATGTGAAATTAAATTTAGTGACACATCCTTTGAGGATAAAAGATAAAAATAATCTAGGTTTAGAATCTAATGGATTGGTTATGTATTTTTATAAGGAATAATTTTCTAAATAAACACGTGTATATGATAATATGTTTGAATAAGTAGTGGTTTCTCATAGTATTTAATTTGGGATTTTTTTAATAAGAAATAGTTTATTTGAATAATGAAGCTATAAGATATTATGAGGAAGAGGATAGTAAGTGTCTTTAGCTAATTCATATTTATCCACTTATATTTTAGAGTGTTTTTTATGTACCTCTTGAGTATTCTAACTCCTTACCTTCTCATAAAGAGTAAATTGACTCTAATGTTGAAGAAACTGAGCCTTCATCTATTCCAAATGAAAATAAACGGATTCTAAATATAATAATGAATCAAGTGAGTATTTTTCTCCCTCAATTGAGTGAAATGAAGAAAGTGAAGAAGAGGCTAAGTCTAGTCAGAAAGGGACTCTATAAATGTGAGAGGGGGGAGTATCTCTTACTATCTATCCATGTTCTAAGGGGTAGAAATCCCTTGGATATTTTACAGGGATATATTAATCAAAGACTAATGCTAATTATCCTTATGATAGGGGTAGTCCACCTAGAAATGGTGGACCTATCATCTCAATCATTCCAAGAACTCATGAAGTCCATCAAGTTGTTCAAATATACCTTGAGGATAAAATTGATCCAGATTATCCTAGTAAAATATTACCTGAATTTTAGGCCAATCTAAAAATTCAAGAATTTTTTGGATGATATGTTTGGACCTAAACCTATAAAAATTATAAGAAACCTATTTCTAATAGTGAATTAGAACCTTTCAGATATTTTGAGATAGAGTTGATTGAATCTGATGATACAAGGGATACGGTAAAAGAATATAATATTAAGATAAAATAAGCTGAAGAGACTGGTAGGGTGTCTCCTTTTAGAGACATATCACCTATATTTATAGAATAATAAGTGTCCTAAATGACTTCATATCCTAAACTAGTTGCACCTCCTTCTCCTAATCCTAATTCTAACTATATCATAAGTGATGACCTGAATGAATTTATGGTGGATCAATTGATCATGTTGAAGGATTTTTTTGGGATTATGGATTAATATTTTAATATTCCAACTAATAAGGCATGTCTATGGCCATATCTATTATTGTTATTCACATCCAGGCCTAGATGTTTAGAAAACTGGGTCATATTAAAAAGACAGTCAAAGGCTGCAAATGCATATTGAAGTTCTTCATCCAGAACTTGAGGATATGAAGTTACATCTATCCAAAAGAGGAATTAACCTATTTTTATAGGCTTCTACATATCTTGACCCTCCTCCTCCACATGTTTTAAATTTTCATGCTTCTATTTATTAGAGTATTGTATGGTAGATAATGTATAAATAAATAAAATTTGTGTTGGATGGATTTACATGCACAAATGAGTTTATGCTTTCCTAATTCCAAACACATTATTCCAAGAATCTTGAGATGGTCAATAAATATTCTAAACGTGACAGAAAATAAAAAATAATATTCAATAATTACATCATGTTTTACTTGACTAGGATCTCTATAAATATTTCATTAAAGTCGTTATTTATATCCTTGTTTTTTGAACTGAATATGCCTCCATTCACCTAGGATTTCAAAGATCAGTTAGATAAGATAACAGAGTTTGCACCTATGTTGGATCTATTTATACAAAACAAGAAAAAAAATTGATATTAGATAGCATGGATTTAGATATTTAAAGTATTTCACTCAGATAACGGAACCATACTTGTATAGTGTTAACACTTCTTTGGTTATGACTTCAACTTTTCCTATACCAAAAATTTTCCCTTGGCATTATCACTTCTATTATTTCCTTCTCTTATATTTTAGTACCACATTTTTGTTTCACACCGGTTTAGGATATGTAATATCTCAACCCTCTTACTAAGGGTATTTTATTTAGTGAACCTCCTAATCTTGTTCCCAAACCAACTCCCAAACTTCAATGAAATTTAAAAGAACCCATTGATCCAAAAACCCCTAGAAGAATATATTCTGATTCAAATTTTTATTAGTCTAAAAGATAGAGAACTTTTCACATTGTTATTTTTTATTAAAATTCTCTTAAATAAATAATATTTTTTATTTTATTGATTTTATTTGTTCTCTACTTTTATTATCTTTTAAACAATCCCAAAATTGGAAAAATATGTTATGGAAGTAACTAACAAGTTTTTTTTTAACTTAAAAGGACATTGTGTTTAATATTTTTGTCATTTTATTTTAATTTTAAGTTATCCAATCATTATTTATGATCATCAAAAAGGAGAATATTGTTAACTTAGTCCATTAATTACTAGTTTTAATAATCCCAAATCATGTTTCTTATTTTTTTAATGAATTATGGGTTTTTTGTTAGTAAAAAATTTTTAAAAGAAAATATATTGAGTATGGGTTGACCATGTATTTCACTAGATTGATTATATGGTATACCAATCAGTCACATGTTTATTCAAAGTGACCATGTGAACAATTGAAGTGACTGTGAAGAGATTTTTCTAAGTAATTTTTTCAAGTATCAAGAGACTGCACATTATATTCAAGTGAACACATGTTAAAGCCTAGCTAAGACATGACAGATGATCAACTATGAGGAAAATAGATGAAAAAATTTCTAACTGTTGGATCTTCTATACGAAGAAAATCAGCGACCACATATTCATCTAAATATAATGCATAATGACTTCACCTACCATAAGAAGGAATTCAACTAATCATCACATACTCAAGATCTTTATATGTGTTAAAGCTAATAAATGAAGAAACTTATTATAAAACCCTAAAATTTTAAAGGGTTAAAAGGATAAATGATATAACTCGTTTCCACAAGGTGAACCTTTTTTGGATCCTACTTAATTATAACTCTACAGTTAAGCATGATTATCTAGGAGTAGCGATCTAGATAGGTGACCTCCTAGGAATTTTTCCAAGGTGTGTGTGAGTAAAGAAAGGCAAAATTAAGGAATAGTTTTTAGCATATGGGTATAGTCATTAGTCTGATGGTCCATTTGGCCATGTGGGTGGTCCCTAGGTAGTGGACCATGTGTCTGTGGGGAAACTGGTGGTTCCTAGTTGGCCAATATCTAACATCCATACTAATGTGAAGTGTTTGTGTTGTCGGTGGGACCTAGTTTTTACATTGGTATCAGAGTAGGAACCCATTCAGATGTGTGGTGGAACTACCTGGGTTGAGATATAAGGTCCACAATGAGAACATTATGTTCCAAATAGGGGTGAATGTAAAACCCCATAATGTTAATGGGTTAAAATGATAAATGAAATGACTCATTTCACTAAGGTGTTCCTTTATTTTTAGGAGTTGAATTGATTAGAACTCCATAATTAAGTGTTCTTATACTTGAGTAGATATTAGGATGGGTAACCTCCATGTATGTTTATCAAGGTGTGTGTGAGTGATGAAAAAGCACATTGAAAGAATAGGTGTTGTCCTATGGGGAAAATAATTAGTATGATTGTATTTTTGGGAATGTGGGTAGGCCCCAGGTAGGGCACCGCATGTATATTGGGAAACTGGTGGTGTCTTGTGGGCTAGGATCTAATGAACATATTGAGGTAGGGTTTCTATGCTATTAGTAGGGCCCATTTTTTACACTCATCAACCACACATTGAAGGATGAATTGACCATAAGACAAAATTAGATCGACCACATAGTATGATCCACTGTGAGTTAGATTGACCGTATTCTAGAAAACTCACCACATAAAGAGTATCACATAAACTGTATGGTTCATTTGATCATGTCTAACTAAATTTTCATAGGTTATATCGACCATGTCTAATTTAAAAATAAAATTCATTAAAATAATCTAATGACTATATTTTGGTTCATTTAATGAAAACTCCTAGAAGATGATAATTTTTAGATTTTATGCTTGATATAATGATTTTATTATTATTATTTTTCAAAAGATAAATTGATATGGGTTCTTGATTTTAGAAGAAGCTAAATAATAAGGAATTTTAGTGTTTTACTTGATCTCAAGCTTTCATTCTCTATAATTTCAACACTCTATTTTATAATTGAATTTGAAAAAACTCATAAAAAGTATAAATTGACTAAATAATCACTCCCAACCTCATTGTACAATAAAAAAGAAGGTGATCCTTTATAATCAACCTAAATTGATCAAATATTGAGTTTCTTCAAACTTATCTCAATTTATTTTCTATCTATATAATTCTTTTACATATTGAGTTGTTCTTGAGCTTCCTGTACATTTTCTTAACCACTTATTATGTACTATAAATAAGATTAATTTTATACTCATTACATTATTTATATTCCTTTATTTTAAAATATAAAACAATGTAATAGTATTGGTATATATTATAATACCTTGTGTGTAATTTATTTGGTAAAACCCATTATAGATTCTCTATTTTTTATTAAATTTTTAATAAGTATTATTGGAAGTGTTTTACTATAAAGTGTAGATAAATAAGATCTATCTTACAAATAACCTCTTATTTAATTCCATTTTATATTTTAATTTTTTTTCCATACTTTATTTAAATTGAATCAAAAAATATTTTTATTTTTAGTAAGTGTTTTTAAACTGAAAATGATAAATACACTATGATAGTTAGCATTTATAAGTGATATATGTAATGTATTTGGTGTGAGTAAAATAATTTTAAAATTTACAAGTAATTTCAAATTGTTTTAACTATAGTTTGATCAAGACTTTTTAAAACTATTTCAAATTACAAAATTATATATATAATAATTATATTTTATAATTGGGAAAATATTTTAAATTTGGGGATTTAAAATTTATAATTTTTAAAAACATAAATTTTTATCTTGGAAGCTCAACTCACCCCTATTGATCATTCCATTAGGACCAAAAAATATTAGAGACTAAGATTAGATATACTTCTATTGGGAAAATTTATATTTTCTTGGCCTTTTTGGTTCAAAAGTTTTATCATTACTTGAATCATTATGAAGGTTGGTTAATTTTATGAATTATTACATTAATTAATATCCTAAATCATTACATATTGACTAGTAGATTAGCAATATGTGTTTTGATAATTCAAAAAATCAATATTTTATATATTATTCATAAGGAAATCAAGAGTAAGGCTATAAAAAATTTATCATCTCATCCAACATCCTATGAAAATTCCCTTGATATAAAATTTCTAGATGATGAAGTGTTATTTTTCAAAAAGATACCCCATCAATGGGAAATATACTTTGATGGAATCACACATAACCCAACTGGGAAGAGAATATATTGGCCAAATCTCAATATAATTGGCCTTATAATCATATTAATATCTCCCATATAGGCACTTATGTCTTGATTATCCCTCCTATCATAGGGTTATAACAATAATGAGGTGTAATATTAGGCCCTTATCATGGGTCATTAATTGGATATTGAACTCTCTATTTCTTGGTTGTTTGTAAAATGTGATTCAGAAATGGAAATAAATAAATTAAATGGAGATTATTTTATCAAGAATTAATATTTGATACCTTTATTCAATCATACTCAAGAATTTATGATGTGTTTCTTAGTTGGGCCAAAGGTTTTTTATGTTTTAGGGATTTATATTTTCTATGAAAATTTTTTGGATAACGTAACTGCATCCATTTTTACCCTAGACCAAGATGATATTTCCAATCATATATCTCATTATAGAAAGATAACCCTTTTAGTAGTAAAGAGTTGGAGGATATAAGTAAAATTAATATTTCTTCACCACAGAAAGAATATTCATTATCCAAATTCAAGGAAATAGTTTAATGGAAATACCTAATAGTAGTATACTATTTAAAATGGTGTGTTGTATTAAGGTCAAGACATGAATGTGAACATCTATAGGAAAAATATATATTATCTGTAGTGGTGGTCTAAATATTGAGAAGGTCATTTATAAGTGGATTATTGGTGGTATTATCCTCATATTTATTAAAGGATAGAAAAATAATATAGCAAAATGGGTGTTATGACAGTGAATTTACAACCCATCATATAGGAACTATGTTATCTCATCAAATTATATTCCCCGGTCACTATTTTCCATCCATGGTGTAGGATTATATAGAGTTGAAAAAATGTGTCACACATTTCAGATCTATACTAAGTTTATCCATCAGTCGCTTGAGTTATTATATGCCACTAAATAATATTATAACTTTATTCTTTAGGGGGTTGATTTCTTAGGACCTTTCCCTCTATCGACTATACAATGATTCAAATTAATCATTATTATCATTAACATATTCTATAAATAGGTTAGAGTTGCATACTTGAAAGAAATTGATATGAAAGTCATGATTAGCTTCATAAAATAAAATATCATTAACAAATTTAGATTTCCTTATACTATACTCATGGGTAATGGTATAAAATTTTGTGTATATGAGTCAAAGAAATTTTAATCAAAGTAAAGGATGCATTCTAACCACTCTTCTCTTTATCATGCTTATGGTGATGGATATTTAGAGGCGTTCAACAAAACCCTTTTAGGAATCATATAAAATAAATTGAATGTAGTAAAAAGAGTTAACCCAATAATCTCTTTAATGATTTATGGACTTATATCACTATAAAAAACTTATAATTAGGAGAACCCATAATCATTCTTGAGTTTATACTTCAAAATGAGTGAAGATTAAAAGTCATAAATTTAGTTATATAAGTTGGAAACCCTTGATGAGAAAAATTTATGTTCATTAAAAAATTTAGAGTTTCATTAAAATCATGTAATCTTGATATTCAATAAGAAGTTACACCTTTACTTATTCATTAAAGAAGAACTGGTACTGACTTTAAGACCACCAATGATATTAGGAAATAAGACTTTTAATTTAGATCCTAAATTTGAGGGACCTTTCATTGTGAATAATGATTACTCTAATGATGTTTACTCATTAATTACCCCATATTGAGGGCATATTTTTCCTCCCACCAATAAAATATTCCTTAAGAATTATTAAATATAATTATTCACATATAGTATTATGGTGATCATCGCATAACCATAAACTACAGACATGTTTTCCTTGACACATAACGTTAAATGGTATGAAATATCATATCCTTACCATATGATATTAAACTATTCAGTATTTTTATCCTTCCTACATGACTTCAAACTATATGAATAATTTCTTATTATATGACCTTAAATTGTATTACATATCATCAATCCTTGTTACATGATATTAAACTGTAAGAAAAATGATTATTTTTGATACATTAAAATACCTCATATGCCACTATTCCTATTCCTATATAATGTAAAATTACATATTTATAATGAATATTTTTTAAAAAAATATTTATTAAATTATAAATATAAATGATAAATTTCTTTATTCATTTTAATAACTTAAACCAAACATTTATATATATATATATCACCTATATTGTTGGATTGTATATTTTTTAAGTATAATGGAATCATATTTATTAAAATGTTTCATTATAAAAAGGGAATCTTTCAGGTTGCGTGATATCCTGTCGCATCAAGTGAGGTCACGATGCTCAAATACAAGGCTAAAGGATGATAGGGGTGCAACGCCTACCACTACCCTGCATGCTATCATGCTTCCATTTTCCATCCATTTAATATATACTCAAATCACTTTTATTATATTCAAAATTATTTTTATGTATATATTTTTATAAATGCATTACTTTTTAGTTTTATTTTCATAACATCATAGTAATTAATTCATTATAATCTAATTGTTAACATGGTATGATGTATGCTTTCAAAGTCACAAAGTTGGAACATATTGAAATTAATGTCATATAAAATTTTATGTAAAACATATGATGAATGCTTAAATATTATTTATAAATTAAAAAATAATTTATCATGAATTTTATATTAAATTTTAGCTAAATTTATTTTTAAAAGGTTTTTATCACATTTTATGTACATATTTTATTAATAAAAATTTTCCTTTTAAAACATTAAGTAACAAGTTTTATAATGAAATAAAATTATGAAAAAATTATTATTTTTATTTAAAGATGTAACTCCTCTTTTTTATAGTTTTTTATTATCAAAAAATCATTATAAAATTTTGATAGTGGTTTTTTCAGAAAATAAAAATGGTCATTGACATGTAACTTTGATCATAGAGTATAGATTTTGTAACACTAAAACCGTTTTCTCTAATATTTATTTAAAAGGTATATTTCACTTAATTAGATGAATAATTTCATAAAAAATATATTTTTTTGAACTAAAAATAATTAATTTTCAATCATGTAATAAATAATAGATAATAAATAATATAAATGTAATCACTCATGATAAAAAATATTCTAAATGCACTATTTTTACATGTATTATATGATTTTATTTAAAATTTTTATTGCTAAATATTATAATTTTAATTTGATAAAAATGAATTCATATTTTAAATTATTATTTTAAAATTTTCTTATGGTGAATTTTTTGTATTTTCCTGAAGAATTTTATTTTTGGATGAATGGTAAAAAATAATGTTTTTTGGATATCACAAATTTTATGACATCATTATGATATAGGCATGAGTTAAAAAATTATGAAACCGTTTTCTTGACTAAAAATTTATTTAATTAGTAAAATAATTAATTTATATATATTAATTTGAATTTATAAAATTATTCTTGTCATTTTTGGAATCTAAATTATATATTACTCTAACAAAAAAACCATTTTTGGTTATGTGCATTTAATTGAATTTTTGGAAGGTTACATTCATTTTTTTTATTGATCTAGATGTTAAATAACCCTAATTTTCTTAATAATAAATCAAAAAATTCATGAAAATAATTACTATTCAAAAACATTGGCCTAAATGATAAAATAATCAATATTTTAACTCAAAAATACTTCTCTCTTAAAGTTTAAATACTCCATATATTTTCCCTAATAAAATCACTTACTATCCACATATTAAATAAAAATATATACCCATTTACACTCTCTTAATTTACCTAGTAACCTTAGGGATTTTTTAGAGTTACATAAACCCTTTCCTTTAAGGATTTATGAGAGTAAATATTCAATGAAGTGGTAACCCCGATTCTTTTGTTATTGTTTATCTCTCTTCTTCTTTATAAAATCCCTATCAATTCCCAATTTTATACCTTTATAAAACATTTCATATATAATTATATAACATATAAATTTAATTATTATACAGTAAGAACTATTTTAATCCATTTATAGTATATACTCTTTGTCCCTCTCTTTAGAGAGGTCCTAATAATGGCCAGTTTCATCAGCTTATGAGGATGTTGTCAATGCTTTACTTATCACCGCCTATATATATAGTTAGTATAGATTATGTGATATAAATGTATACTAATATATTCTAATCTTATATAAATAATTTTAAAAAAATTATTAATTATAAATAATAAAACTAATGAAATCAAAAAAACATGATAATTTAAAATAAAACATGTATTAAAGTCATTCTATTTTTAAAAAAATAAAAAAAATCCAATGATTTTAACTGATCAAGAATTAAAAAATAATAATATAATTTTATTTTTTATCATGTTTTAATAAATATAATTTTATTATATTGGAGGCACAAATGAAAATAAATAAAACAAGACCTATGGTAAGGGTTCTTTGTCTCAATTTCCATCTCTTGAGACATAATTCAAATTATACACTAATTCTTCTTTGACATGATGTACTTACTATCCATTGAATTGTTTTATAAAAATCAATTTTTTCATGTGGTTTAAAATTCTGATCCATGATCTCCTTCCATGTACTTTTGATTCATTACCAAACCCATATGGAAAATCTTGAACCCTACTCTTACCTTTTGGGTTCATAAATTATTTTTATATCACTCTCTATGTCACTAATGCCTTTTTTCCATCATACTAATATTATTCTCTTATTCTTTTTATTATTCCTCCTCTCACCCTATTTTGGGGATATTCATGTCATTATGGATCCATTTATGCTATTTCATAAATTCAAACCTAGACAATATTATAAGGGGTGATTTTTATTATCTTTCACCATAAGTTTCTCAGTTTTGTAAACCTCTATATTTTTAAGTTTCTATTATTGAAAAATTTTATTGTTAAAATAATTTTTTAGAAGACTTTATATTCCGTTTTTAAAAATTATTTCTAAAATTCACCTATTTATCTATTTATATAAAAAACATCAATAAAAGTTATAAAAGATCTTTTCAATTTTTCACTTCCATTTTCCTCTCTATTTTTATCAAGAATGTTTTTTAAAGTCTTTATTTATATCATGTTCTTTAATAATCATTCATTTTATTTAAATTTTCATTTTATTACATTTATTTTCTAACTAAATGGTTATGTATTACTTTTATTTCAAAGTTACATGAAACTAAGAAATTATTTTATTAAAACCTATTCAATTTCATGTATTCATCTAAATATTTTTAATCTATGTCAAAAAATCTTCCATATTTTACTCTTTTTAATAATTTATTCCCTTGAATATTATCTTTCACTTAAATGGATACTATGCCAAAATAATCCTTTGATTCATTATCCATGTTCTTATATATATGTGGTGTGATGGAAGTAAGATCTTTATAATAGAAATGTTATATCACTACCATTGTCCTACATAATCAATAAATTTTCATATTCATAACCTTTATTCAAATTCCTTTCCGTTTTTAATGCTATGTATTTCATTATTTTGATTGATAATGGTTCACCTTAACACCCATATATCGATTGACTGGGCAAACGATTGATTAAATTTTATACCCTTTATCTATACATTGTAAATACCTTATACTTTATTATCTTAATTGAAGGGTATTTACATAGATAGGTACTTAATTTTATTGGATTCCTATTTAGTTTCCATGGTTTTATCATGTTATGATTATTTATAGATTTACGTATGTTTTCCTTATATAGAACATATATGAATATACATATTATGATGTAATGGGTGCGCCCATAATTATATAGACCTCCAATGTATTAGGTAATGATTTATATCTCATGAGTTTATATATATGGGATTGGTAAGTAAACCTAATATACTATGGGACTCTATCTAGTATGTGATGATGGTCTTGGTACTAAGACTTTACAGAGGCTTATAATTCCATGTTTTATGTTGTTTTCTCATTCTTATAATTCTATGAACCTATGATATATATTTCTTTATGAAAAAAAGACTTGTGTTATTATTAATGACCTATGATATGTGTTTTAATGGGTATTATTATTTTACATTATGTTACTACACCTTGATTTTATTCTCATACCCTTATGTTTATCTTATTCTCACTTACGATCTTTGATTATTATTAATTAAGTTTTCCCTTAATGAGTTTTTGAGCTCACTCATTCTTATGTTTCCTTTTAACTGGGATATAAATAATATTATTAATTATTATGGGTCTATAAGAGTATTATTTATTGATAATTTTGAGGGAGATATTGAATACTTTTATAAAATAAATAATCCTTGGTTTAATGGGAAAAAATTCCATTACATAGGAAAGATATGAGTTTTGTTAGTTAAATTGTTTCATAATTTTCTAAAACTTCTAAAAATTATTTGGTGTGTAACTAACTCAATATTTTTTATTTATATTTTAATTATGGATGGTTACATTTAGAACCCTTCATTTGGTATCAAAACCAGTTTGTAAAGAATATATTTTTATAACCAAATCTATTAGTGTGAGTTTGGGGCATCTCATTTGGTATCATAGTAGGGTTTTGATAACTTTATATATTAGTATTTTATTAGTTTGGGATAATTTAAGAGTTATAAATCTCTTTTGAGGCCTTACGTAAATGGATTTAAGGTGATTAATGACATTTTTGGAGATGTTTACTGGGTTATAAGAACAATATATGATCAGGGTATACGTAGCCCTTAGAGTTGGTATATAATTTTATATCAAGTAAATTTAGGTTATTTGGGGAAAATATTAATATATTTGAGGAGTATATGTAGGAATATATTGATTGGTATGTGATAAATTTTGTTTGGAGATAAATGTTAAGTTGATTTTTGAGAGTGTGGGTTTCCATAAATTTGGGATCTTGAATGTATTAAGAAATATCTTGAAAATTTAATATTTAATTATTATTGTAAATTAATAATAGAATTCATTAGTAGAAAAACTAAGGATAAATATAATTATAGGAAAATATCCTAAAATTTTGGTTAAGTATAGTGTTTTTGGTTTTCTATAAATTACATCTTTATTTGGATATAAACAACTGGATGCAGACCATGGAATCGATGAGCTTAAGGGTAATAACCCTAAAAATGTTGGTTGGGTATTAACTCAAGCTTTACTCAGTAAAAAAAGGGAATAACTAAAAATATTGTTTGATAAACTCATGGGATATGATTTTGATGTTTCACATGCTCTTTATGAATAATTATGTGGGATTTGAATACATTTTTATATCATGAGTCATGAATATATTAATAATACCCTCATTTATTTTCATCAGTAAAAGAAATTAAAATTTCAAGGATGAAATTTATTTAAAGGGGGTATAATGTAATATCCTATATTTCAAATGAATATTTTTTTTAAATATTCTTTCTTAAATTATAAATGTAAATGATAAATGAATTTATTTTATTTAGTAATATAAACTAAACATTTATAAACATATTTATCACTTAAGTTATTTTTATATATATTTTTCAAGTATAATGTAATTTTATTGATTAAAATGTTTCATTATAAAAATGGCAGCCTGAAGGCTAGCCAAAAACCCAATGTGTCTGGTGAGGCCACAAGACTTGAACCAATGACCGAAGGGTAACAAGGAAAGATTACCTTACACTAGACTATTTGTTATTATGATTTCATTTTCAATCATTTTTATATATACTTATATCTATTTTACTATATTAATGATTCATTTTACATATATATTTTTATAACTACATTAAATTTTATTTTTATTTTCATATCATCATAATAATTAAGACGTTATAATCTAATTGTTAACATGGTATGATACATGTTTTCAAAGTCACAAAGTTGTAACATGTTGAAAGTAGTGTCATATAACATTGTCTGTGAAACAAATGATAAATGGTTAAATTTCATTTTTTCACTAAAATAATAATTTATCATATATTTTTAATTACATTATAACTAATTTAATTTTTAAATCATTTTTATCACATTAAATGTATATATTTTAATAGTCAAAGATCTCCTTTTAAAACATAAAGTAATGTATTTTATAATAAAATATTGTTATTAAATATTAATTATTTTTATTTTAAAACGTTATCAATATTATTTATAATGTTTTATTATCTGAAAATAGTTACAAAATTTTGATAATGTAGTTTTTATAAGAGTAAAATGGTCATTGACATATAATTTTCATCATAGTGCATATAGTTTCTTACACTAAAATTATTTTTTGATTATGTATTTAAAAGTTAAATTCTACTTAATTAGACGATTTATTTAATAAAATATATATGTTTTATAATGATAAATAATTAATTGTCAACCATGTAATAAATAATTGATAATAAAAAATATAAATTTAATCACGCATACCAAAAGAAATAGTTTTTATTCTAAATAAACTATTTTTTCATGTATTATAATATTTTATTTAAAAGTTAAACTCCTAAATTTTAAAATTTTAATTTGATAAAATGGAATTAATTTTTTTAATCATCATATCAAAATTTTCTTAAGGAGAATTTTTTATATTTTTCTAAAGAAGTTTATTTTTGTGTGAATAGTTAAAAAATATATATTTTTTATGAATACTGTAACTTTTATGACATCATAATAATGTATGCATGACTTAAAATTTTATGAAAATTTTTTTGAGTGAAAATATATTTAAGGAGAAAATAATAAATTTAAAAATTTTAATTTTAATTTATAAAATTATATTTGATATTTTGGAACCAAAATTATATTTTATCCTAATAAAAAATAATTTTTAGTTCCTTGCATTTAATTGAGTGATTATAAGGTTACATTCAGTTTTTGATTGTTCTAGATGTCAAATAACCCTCATTGGTTTAACAATGAAGAAAAAACCTTAAAAATCATTACTATTCAAAACTTTTTTGTATAAATGATAAAATAATCAATATATTAACCCAAAAATATCTCTCTCAAGTATAAATACCACCTCCCATTTACCTTGGAAAATAACTTACCATACAATTATAAAATCCCAATATCTACCCAATTACCCCCTCCTAAATCCCCTATAACCCTTAGTTAATTTTTATAGTTACAAAAACCCAAGACTTCAAGGCTTTAGAAAAGAAGTAAATCTTCAATGAAGAGGTAACCCTGATTCTGTTTTCATTGTTTTTCTCTCCTCCTCTTTCTACATCCCCAATAAATTTACTTTTTTATACTTTTATAAAATATTTAATATATAATTATATAACATATAAATATTATTATGATATTTTAATAGCTTTTTAAATACATTTATAGTATATACTCTCTCTCTCGTTCTCTTCTGACATGTCCTAATACTAACCAGTTTTATCCGCCTATGTGAATGTTGTCAATGTATTACTTAACACCGCCTACATATCTGGTTAGTTTAGATTATGTAATATAAATTTAATTTAATTTATTATAATATTTTAGAAATAATTTTACATAATGATAAATTAAAAAAATTATGAAATTGAAACAAAATAGGATAATTTAAAAAAAACATGTCTTTGAGCCATTTTCTCTTCAAATAAAATAGTAATAAATAAACTTCAATGATTATAATTAATAAATAATAAAAATATAATATATTTCACTTTTTTATTCACTTTTTAATAAATATATTTTTATTATATAGGAGTTGAAAATGTGACAAAGTAAAATATGAACTATGGTAAGATTTATTTTTCTCAATTTCCATCTCTTGAGATATAATTCAAATTATGAACCTGTTATTATTTGAAATGTTGTATCTATTATCCCTTGAATTATTTTTTCAAAAATAACCTTTTGTAAAAGTGGTATAAAATTTTATTTCATGATTTATTTCCATATTCTTTTAATTCATTACCAAGCCCGCAAGGGGAATCTTGAACCCAACTCTTTCCTTTTGGATTAATTTCCTATTTCTCTATCACTCTCTATCTCACTAACTTCCTCTTACCAACATACTTATATGCTTATGTTATTTATTTATTATTCCTTCTATTTACTTTTTTGGGGATATTTATATCATTATGTATCCCTTTGTACTATTTATTAAATTGATACTTGAAAAGGATTATAAGGGAATATTTTCTATTATCTTCCTCATAAGGATTCTTCCTTTTTAAAAATATATTAACTTTCAAGGTTACATTATTGTGTTATTTTATTATTAAAATAATGTTTTAAAATACGTTGTGTTTCCTTTTTAAAAATGGTAACTAAAAGTGATGCATTTATATATTTATATGAAAACATCAAAAAAAAAGTTATGAAAATGATTTTTAAGATTTCACTTCAAATTTTACATTTATTTTTATTAAGATTATTTTTCAATGGCTTTATTTATATTACATGTTTTTAAAATCATTTTTTTAAAATATAATTTTATTATATTTATGTCCTTAATTAAAATTCATGTTTTCCTTTTATTTAAAAGTTACATAAAACTAAGAATTTTTTTATTAAAACCTATTCAATTTCATGTATTTATCTCAATGGTTTTCATCTATGTAAATAACACTTCCTTGTTCCACTCTTTATAATGATATATTTCCTTGAATAGTATCTTTCACATAAATGTATACTATTCCAAAATAATCCTATTATTCATTATCTATGTTCTTAAGTGTATGAGGTATGATGAAAGTAATATCCCTATAATTTAAATGTTTTATCACTACCTTTTTCTTTCAGAATCATCCACCAAAATAACCTTTCTTTTAATGTCTTTCCTCTGTGAATAACCTATATTTCATTATTTTGATTGAAGAAAATTCACCTAGATACTAATATATCTATTAGTTGTGTAAATTATTGATTAAAACATACACCCCTTATCAATATGGTGTAAATACCTTATACTTTATTTTCCTAATTTAAGAGTATTTACCAATAGAGTGACTTAATTTCATTAGATACCTATTTAATTTTTACAGGTTTATAATATTATGGTTATTGAAAAAAAATTATTTTTTCCCTTATATTTATACATATGTACGTATATATTATGATGTGATAGGTGGTCCTAGAATTATATAGCCCTCCAAATAATTGGGTAATGTTTTATATCACATGATATCATATGTAAAGGACTCGAGAGTAAACCCAATACACTATGTGGATTTTTCTACTATGTGATGATGTTCTTGGAATTAAGACTTGACATATGATTATGATGTCATAATTTATATTATTTCCATGTTATTATGTATTCATGATCCTTTTATGTCTACTACTTTTTTCTAAAAGCCTTATGTTATGATTCATGGATTATGATATATGTTTTACTAGACATGGTTATTTTATATTATATAATTGAACCTTTATTTTATTCTCATACTGATATGTTTATCTTATAATCACTTAGGATATTTTATTGTTATTGATTACGTTTATAATTACTGAGTGTTTGAGCTCACCCATTCTTATATTTCCTTTACCCCAGGTTATGAAGAAGAGTATTAATTATGATGGTTTTAGAAGGGTATAATGTGTGCATAATTTTATGGGATATGTGGAATAATTATTATAAAATATGAAATCCTTAGTTTAATGGAAAAAATACCAATTTATGGAAAAGATATGGAGTTTTTAGTTAAATATTTTTCCTAATTATATAAAACTCTAAACCAAAAATGTAGGTGAGTGGCTAAATAATTTTTATTGATATTTTAATTTTTTATGGTAAAATTTGGATCACTTCAATTGGTATAAAAACCAATTTTTAAAGAATATATTTTTACCACCAAATACCATAGTGTAGGTTTGGGCATCTCATGTAATATTTTGTTCTGTATAAGAATTTATTTTGAAAAATAACCCATCTTTTTATTAGAATATTCTTATTTTTATTCATTTAAAGTTCCTTCCCATAGTGAACAATGCATAGTTTGATATTCTAGTATTTGAAATTTCTCTTATTCTAGTCAAGGTTTACCTAACCTATGATTAAAAAACATCTTCATTCAGAACTATATATGTATTGATTCTTATTTTTATAGAATATATTATAACACATCAACATCATGTATCTTGTCTATTGACATGTTTCTTTATAATTCCATTCACTATTATACTCTAGTGCTTGATTTTTTACTCATTAAAGTTAGGTTTGATCCATGCCTTTAATTCCAAGGTATCTATATCTCATTATTTGATAACGTGGATTTATCCCCCTTATCTGGGGTCCCTCATCAATAACCACATGTGGATTGATTTTTATTGTTAGTACATACATGTAAATTCTCAGATAATTTATCTTAGGACCAGAAACATCAATTTTCTTCACTATTTCTTGTTCCCTTTACTCCCATGTACCTATTTTCTAACTCATTCATGTTGGGTCCTATTTTCTAATTTCTCACCAAGTTGTTTTTCATTATTCATCCATATGGGTTTAATCCTCTTAGGAAACCCTCTTACAGAACTAAAATTTTCATGATTTCTATTTTCCCAAATTGCATATTGATTTCTAAACCTTCTATCCAAGACGCAATAATATCTATCTTTTCCCCCTTTTTAACTTATTGTTGTATAATTTACCCATTCATGTCAGTTTTATGTATTCTATTTAACATCAAGGGGAACATAATTTATCAATTCACATATATTCACTCCCTATATCATTGTTCCCTCACTCAAAACTACATGTTGCTTTACTCTTAACTTTATAGTACATGTAATGACACCCAAGAACTATTATTTTAGACCCAAGAACAATTCATCTAAGATACTCTTCCTCAGTCATGTCAAGGTTCATTATTCCATAACTTCTATTCTTAAACTAGGCCGCATGACCACGATTGTAAGATCTCATGTTTCATACAAGTGTTTGATTATTTTCAAATGAATCTTGTGTTTTCAATCTGGTGGACATGTTTTTTTCAAAATGAATATATAAATAGAATTATGAGATTTTGGGTGCCTTAAAGTTTTTTTATAATTTTTTATGTCTGGGTGTTGTGTCAGGTTCCCAGATAAGTATTAATATCTTTAGGATTTGAAACAACATTTTTAAGAGAAACAGTCTGGGGCACCCGGTTAGAGCTAGTCATTCTCCCAAAACTGTGAGACTTGTTTGTTAAGTCACGTGTGTTTTTTTAAAACATAAGAGGATATTATAAAACCATGTGGTTATCTATATAACTACATAGTGGTTCTTATGGTTAGTGCACAATCTATTGAACCATGCATTGTAACCATGTGAGGTGTGATGTGCTTCAGACTGTGAGTTTTCATGGTTAGTGCACGATTTTCCTAACTATGTGTCCAAACTATGTGCCTCAATAAAATAATAAAATTTACTATTTTCTCCTTCACCCTTAAAATTTTTATACTCCCTTTTTCTTCCTCATTTGGACAAGATCTCTCCTACATGTTCCCTCTCCCTTCTCCCTCCATACATAGAAGATCTTCTCTATTTCTTGGCTAAATCAAGTGTGGTCACTTGTAATTAAAATCCCCCAGTAAGTTAATCCCTCCTCTAGATTACTTTATTAGTATCTTTTGATTTTAAGTTTCCTCACACTGTTAATGTGGGTTATGCCCTATTTCAAGGGAATTTTTCTTGTTTCTCATTTTATATCATTTTAGGCCTAACTAGGGCACATACCCAATGAGTTAAGCTTCCTAAGCTTGAGGTAGGTGGTCAATATGATTTTCCCTAAAATTCATTCCATTTATAAAATATGTTGTTGTACCACACATTAGTAATTATAAGTGTTTCCCCTAAATTTTTTGATTTATTTAATTTTTCAATTAAATTCTGACCTAGATGTAGTATAATCCTCCCTTACACTTTTATAGGATGACTACCTCAACTCGGACAATCCTCTTAAGGTGAGTTTAACTTAACACCCATGACAACCTTAATTTTTATGAAATAAAAACACCTCATAAGGTGTGTTTGTATTCAATCCTATTAAAACTCAATTTATTTTTCCCATAAGTAATTAAACAAACCCTTAAAGTGTGTTTAGATTTTTCTTCCTTGAAGACTATACCTAATGTGTAACCAAAACACCCTTTAAGGTGTGTCTGGTTTAGAAATTAAGAAAATACCATATTTATATTTGGATCTAACCACCCTTTAGGGTGTGTTTGGAATGTCACTAAAATAATGAAACTCTTATATCTATCATGATAGTTTCTTGGGTAACTTTCTCGATCCCAAGTTCATTTCTTATTATATACTTTTAAAAATAAATAAACTTATTAAAATTAACTAATGATAAAAGTGCCTTATAGGAAATCTGGGGAGAAACCACAAAAGTTTTGGATTAAATTTAATTAAAGACTTTATATTATTACATTATTTTTCCCTATAATATATTTATTTTTAAATAAATTTGATCTCTTTGATAGCTTGTTGAGCATGCAATCCCAAGTCTAAATGAACTATAATATAGTATACTATTATAACCTAGCTATTAAATTGTAATGTATGAATAGTATTAACTAGATTAATAAAAATATATGGTTTAAACATATATAACAAATATTTTTTTATCTATTTATTAGGAATAAAATAATAATCACTTGTAAGAAAAAAAATCAACTATATTTTTCTAAAAGACGGTTTAATCACGCTTTGCACAAATAATTTAAAAACAATTTATATATATATATATATTAGAAAATATATTTGATAATTTAACTTCATTTTTTAAATATTCATATCAAAACTATCATATCATATTTAATTTTTAGGATTTTTTTGAAATGTTTTATTTTTTCAATGAATAGTGAAAAGAGAAAATTTTTATTGAAAACAACCTTTTCATTTAAATTATTTACAATTTTAAATTATATTTTAAATTAATTTTAAATTAAAATTAAATAAATTATATTATAATAAATACAACTTATGTTATTGGAATAATTTTCATATTGAATTTTTATATTAAAACCTTCTATACTTGTGAGAATTTTCTCTTTGGAAATCCATTATTTTGTCGCGTCTGCAGATATAATTTAAAATTCAATTATTCCACTTTTATTAATTGAATTTAGAAAAATATATTCTATATTTAGATTCATAATAATTTATATTTTATAATAATTTCAATCTAATTTTTTACTATTATGAATAGTAAAATTAATAAAAATTAATTATCATGGTTAAGGTAAAAACTAATTTACCAAGGGTGTTAAAAAAAGATAACCATAAAAATGACCTAAATATTCTCCAAAACTCATTTATGGAAATATTTAGACCTTATAATCTATAAGGGTCAATAATGACCCATTTTTAGGCTTTTTCATGATAATAACATGGTTGTAATTGATTCTTTTCAAAAAAAACCATATCTGTCCTCTCCCACACTTATAAAAGGCCACTCCCTCTATTCACTTATTCACACCTATAAAGCCCTTGGGATCAACCAAACCCTACTAAAATCTCTCCTAAAAATCATTATACATATTATAGATAATATTTTATTCCCAAAAGACCAACCCTAGGGTCCTTAAGAGGATATCCAAAGGAGGTTTCTCTAAGAGAAGGTAATTGTCTTAATGAAACTCTTTCGTTTTATTTTATTTCTTTTTTCCAACTTCAATTATGTCTTAAGACTTATAATATAATAAAATAAGTATCTCCTATATAATTAGATATTATTATGTTTTTGGTATAATATTATTTCATCTCCTCCTCCATCAAATGGGAAACGAAATCGTTGATCAAGTGTATGGAAAACTACTGCCACACAAACCAATATAACCTGTTTTCCATCAACACATCTCATGACTATATATAATGATGGATTTATTGTATATATATAACATTTATGATATTATTATACTTAGGGAATTATAATATCACATATAAATTCTTACTTTTCATTTTATTTAAAATATGATAACACCGCTCATGTGTACGGCAGACTACCACCTCGTGAATCGATGTGATTCATTTTTTATTTACACTTTACATGGAAAGTAATAAGGATAAATTTAATGAATATATGTGATATATATGACATGATATTTTAAACTTAATATATCACCTGATTATTTATACTTTCACTCTTTAATGGAATGATATTGTCGCTCGTGTATAAATATGGCCTACCATCTCCAAAAAGTGATATGATTCATTTTCCATGTCCAACCTTCAATAATTATTCTAAATATTGGATATTTGTTATCACAATTAAGGCTAAAATGGTTAATGATGAGATTAAACTAATATATAAGGATCAAAATTCCACATAAGCTCGTCTAGATATAATTGGTTGAATTTATTTCATACTTAGAAACCTTATTTTAGAACCTATAGAACTTTTGAGTCATTTTATATGATTTATATTCATACTATATGTTAATATTTCATGTATTTATAAGATTTACACCCCCCCCCCTTCACTTATAAAAGTTTACCCCTCTCCTCTATTATACACTCACTCTTAAGCCACTTATCTCATACAAACCCAACCCAAAACTCTTATAAAATTCCTTAGACGTGTTATAGATGTTTTTTTATTCTTAAAATACAAAATAAATTTTCCTTAAGAATATATCCATATGTGGTTTATCAAATGATATATAATCACCTTCATTGAATCCTTTTAAGTTTATTTCTTATTTTACCTCCTCTAAATCTTCTTTAACCATATTAATATAATGACATTAGTAAAATTATCTTACTAAAATTTAATTATGTTAATAAAATTATTATTATCAATTTATCATATATACCAATATAAAATAAAAATATTAGTATGCATACGTACGGACTATCATCTTTATAACCAATGTATTTTTTTCATCACTACCTAAAACGGATGGTTGTATAGATAAATTTAAGGATTATATATGATTATTATAACATTATTATGATTATTTAAAAAAAAATATCTAACTTCTAACCCTCCCATCTAATGTAAGATTATAACATCGCTCATGTATACATGTGGACTACCACCTCCACGAAGTGATGTGATTAATTTTTCATTTATTATTTATATAGATGGTTATAAAGATATGTTTAATGAATATATATGATATATATTATATAATTATGATTATATAAAGGTTCATTAATATTTAACTTTCTTTCATTACATCCATCAAAAATTGAAAATATCATTTATGCATATATACGGACTACCATCTCCACAGAGTGTTGTAATTAATTTTTCATCTCCACATTATATGAATAGTTATAAAAGTGTATATGATGAATAAATATAATACTTAGGATATGATTAATATTCTTGAGTTGATGAACCCATTACCAATGTAAAAGGACTAGAACAATCATACAAAAACATGCATGAAATACAGAATAGGTAACTCCTAGAATAATGATTTTAATGAAGAACTATTAATAAATGGGTTATAAGATGTTATAAGTGAATAATATAAGGTATGATAATTATAAATATTTTTATGGTATAGATTTATAATAAATATAAATTTATAATAAATAATGTTAATAGTACTTGTGAAGAAATTTAAGACTTGAGGTAAAGGCTTCTCATCTCACTTGTATTTTGGCGAGCAATTTTACATATTCACCACTTATTTATTTTTTGTGGTGTTTATAATACAAAAGAATTTATTTTATTATGATTTATATGAATATTATTAGAAATTAAAAATAAATCTAATTTTCTATATTTTATAAGGTTTTGATTTAGAGATTACCAAAACTATAAGGGTTCTTCATCTGAATATTGTTTTGTTGGGATATGTTTCATGTTATGCACTTATTTGTGTTTATATAGTGTATATAATTCCCATTTGATATGTTATATCCTGAATTGATTTATATTAATGGCCTTGAAAGTTTTATTTGAATTTATTTCTTTCAAGGGGTTACAATTCAAAAGTTACCAAAGTAGTATGGTTGTAAGTTACATTCTCAATTATTTTGGGATTATCAATGTTAAATTTACATTGAGTGAAATTATATGATACTTATCCTTTAAATGTAATATATTTTCTTCTTATATAGTTATATATTTTATTTTCAATTATTTTTATTTTTTCCTCTCTTTGGTTCTTAAAATGATCGAGAATATGTTTTTAATAAAATTCAACCTTATTTCTTCTTTTGGGTAGGGAATATTTATCTTCCATATCCATGTTTTTAAAAAATTAAATAATTTTTTAATTATACTTTAAATGTTTTAAAATAATAATTTTCACAACCATTTAATTTATTTACAAAATTTTAAATTTTATATTTTAGAAAAATCCAAAAAAGTTGTTTTTAACTTTTTACAAAAGTGTGAAAAGAATGTTCTATTTTAACATAAATGGTATGAATGTATTTTCCCACCATCATAACCATTATTTTATATGATTATTACTTTAAAATTTTCCATGGTTATAATCAATGAAAATATTTTTCTCAATATTCTAGGAATTTTTTGTTTTTTAAATATACTAAAAGAAAAGAATATTTTCCCTATTTTCAAATAAATGTTCAAATTCCCTTTAAAAGGTATTTTTAATCTATGGAAACATATTTTAAGGATTTTTATGCTTTACTGGGGATATAATATTATGATATAATCCATTTATTTCTCTATATATCTTATTATGATGATTTTTTAAGGATTATTCTATGAAATCCATTACTTTCCCTTGGGTTAATTAAGTTATACTGAAATAATTATGAAACTCATTTATTTTACTTGGGTTAATTATGTTATAAAGGGAAATATGGTTTCTTATATGATTTTTATGATGAAATATAAGATATATGTACTTTATTCATGTTGTGGTTTACATACATTGTTGGTGCTAATGGGTGAGACCGATATAGTACATGATGATCGATGATCCTGATATATCTATCTAATGAATTGTGCAATGTGATGGATTTAACCAAATGAAAGTTATTACTAAGAGACAAAAGAGATTACTAAATATAACTAGATCCTAAGAGACAACTAAGTTGACTAAATGGAAGTTACACCTAAGTTAATGTTGGAATTATCCTCTTTAGGTGAAGATATGATGAAAGTATGATGTCCCAAGATACCAACATGGTTTATCTATACTTTTTATGGGTTTTAATGGTTCCTTTGAACAAGATTTATTTCACATGGTTCGTGATTATTGACTCATAGGACTGTTGTCTTATGATAAATCTTTATTTCATGACGCATGTTTTATGATCCAAGTTTTGATGGGTATGAATTTTCTTATGATATGATAATTCACTTTGATTAATATATCATACACTTATTCTTAATTTATGCTTACATATGAACATTGATTAATTTCTATAATTTTTTATATTTACTATGCATTTCATCTCACCCTTTCTTATGTTTCTATTTCCTTAGTTTATAAATAATTATATTATGTAATATATTTCTAGAAGGGTATCATGTGTGGAGAATTTTTTGGGATATGTTGAAGTATTCTTATAAAATAATAAAATATGAGGATAATGGGAAAAAACTACCATTTGATATGGGTTTTGTTGCATGAAAGGTTATTCATAATTCTATAAAACTCTAAACCTAAAATGTCTTGGGTATGTAAGTGAATATATTTTGGTTTTTTATTTTTTTAATTGTGGATGTTTAAAATTGGGTCATTTTAGTTGATATTAATAAAGTGTGTAAAAAATATGTTTTTAGAACTAAATTTGGGTGTATGGGTCTCAGGTTGTTTTACCTCCACTATCATAGGTCATGTAATTACTATCTTTATTTTCAAAAATCCTAGCCACCAAAAACTTGAAAAATCGCATCATTTTTAACTATTACTCATGATTTAATTCGTGATTCATCATCAACACCTCAACTATGTCCACATCATCACTATATTATAGTCATGTCCATGCATGTTTTCACTCCTTATCATACCTATGCCCAAGCTTTAATTATGGGTCCTCCAGTCTACACCATCTACCGCCAAATCACACCAGTGATTCCCCTTCAACATTTTAACACCTCATCGGTGATTCCCACACTAAACCATCATCCAACATACCATCTAAGGTTATTCCTGTCAAACTGTAATCCATTTTGAAGCATTACGGATATCATTTTCATGATAAATGTATTGGATAGAAAAAGATGAAATGGATCACTAGTTTGTCTGGTTTTATATACCCAAAAGTTTTTCACAACATGTTCATCAATAAATTCATAAGATCAAGGATTATTAATGCTAACCATAGGAAAGATAAGAGATTCTAAAATTTACATAGTAAGAATAATCCATGAATAATAATCATCAAATATAGAAAAAATTGTGTAAATAATTAATGAACATACCTTGAAAATATATAATATGTCAAAAAATAGAAATAATTCCATAATAAATCACATGAATAAATAATTGAGAAAAACAAAAAATACCCTACCTTGGGGTTTATATGTATATTCCTTGAAATCTATTCCCTGTTCTAGGTTTTATGTTTATTATTCAAAGAACGTTCACACTAATAACCAATCCCCTAATTTCTCTCTAGAATATAGCTTATGTCAATGGTGGATAACCCTAATTGAGAGGGTTAAGGATAAATTTTTATGGAAAATTAATTTCATGGGTATTTTAATCTAAAATTATGAGACAATCCCAATCTAGTTCTTTGAACCTAAACATAAATTACACATCACCTAAGGTAATCCACCCATACAAATTTAAATTTCAATAAAGTATTCCATTTATGAGGATACATTAAGGATATATTAAAGATTAATTGTTCATACACATGGGATAAAAATAATATTTATTAAATATTAATAATTTATTTCAATCTCCCATAATGAATGAGTAAATGAACTAATTGTACAACTACTTAATAAAATATTAATAAACATATTTCAATGTATTTGATAAAAAATATAGGCTACTACAACCTACCTTCATCAAGTTCATTGATAGAACCTAAACTCTATGTTTCTCTTATTTAAGTCCCATAAATCCTATATATTATCCTACACTTGAGGACCTTACCACATTACCATAAACTATATGGTACATTAAATTAAACTACAAGGTACATCTCCTTATATATATTTAAATTGAAAGACTTGTTTCCTAAGGATAAGTATTATGCATTGATCATACATATTTAAACTACATGTTATTCCCACTTTTAATAATTTAAAACTAAAAAAATATTGTTTACATACCTTGATACATAGATTTAATATATATTCACATCCATTTAAACTACATGGGTTTTTATTACCTTGGATAGGATATGTATTACTCCTATATGGTGTTGGATCCCAACATTTTTTTTGCCTTTTCTTTCCTAAGAAACCATGCTTCCATTATAATATATTTCTACTATACTCATTTAAGGATATCTCTCTTATATGATATTCCTAAAAGTATACTACTTTCACCTTCCTCAATGTCATTAAACTCTGAAGAAACCCTATAACCTTCTTGGTTGGCATTAAACTATAGAGTAATTGTGTCACATTCTTGTATGAAATTAAACTCTATATAAACCCTATCACCATATCAGATAACATTAAACTCAAAATAAACTCTATCTTCTTTATAGGGGATGTTAAACTTCACAAAAACTCTATCACCTTCCTAGAGGGATTTAAAATACAAATTAACCTTATCGCCTTTATTAATAGTATTAAACTTTAGAGAAACACTATCACCTTTTTCGATAGTTATAAAACCCAAAGTAACTGTTATAGTGTTTGGATAACTTTTTTTTACCAAAATATCTTTCTATTGAGTTTATTTTAGAGATAAAATCTCTCTAAATACTATATAAAGTTTTTTCCTATAAGGATTTAAACTATATAGTGTATTTATAAGACTTAAAATCATAGATAGCCTTACTGTATTCCTTTAAACTATAGAGTGTATTTACAAGACTTTAAATCATGTATTTCCTTCCTATACGACACTAAATTTCAAAGTAACTTCCTGTTAGAAAATAAATTTTATAGTATATAATTTTCATTATGTAACAACCATAATATAAACCATGAAACTAATACATAAAGATATTAGCAGTATCGTTGATGTGTATATAAATACCATTTATATATTCAATTGAAGTTATTAACTTAACTCAAATAACAAGAAATGTAACTAAATTATTTCTATAAAGATAGATTTGGGAAGGATTTAATTAATACTCTTGAATCAATAATATAGTTCTAAACTCAAAAATAAACTCCCTTATGTTATGATTTGACCTGTCATCCTATAGATTTCATCTCGTTATTTCTATACAATGATTCCTTTCTTATGATAGAGAAATAGAGGTGTAGGGGGTAAAAACATATTTTTAATTATGAGAATTAATTATATTTATTAGAGATATTATTATATTTTCTAAATTATGTATCAATGTGACACATACTAAGGACATTATGTTTGATAGTGTGAATAATTATTTATCATTTTTATACTTAGGAATTGTATAATAAACTAAAGTTTTACCTAGATTAATGTCCTTTAGGGGAAATAACTTCATTAGACTATATATTTCATTGATTTATTTTGAAAAATGGAGATTTGAGCAAATACGTTTTCAAATATATTTCAAATTAAATTGAATTTTTTTTATTTTAAATTTATTTTAATTTATTTTATTATGGAATTAAATTTTTTTGGTTTTGATATTTCTTGTTGGTACTTGTTCCTTTATTAGGATATTACTATTGAAATTATGTTTATGTTAAGACATATATTGTTGTATTTTTTTATAATTTTCTAATTTTTTTGATTCGTTTATTTAATATCCCAAACCTAGATCACCCAAACTATGACCAAATTGGGTTTGTCACAAAACCTCAAGCACGCCTATCAATACACAAAATTTTTTTAACTTTTGGAGATGGTCCAATGATATCATTTGGAGACTTTACCATATGGATTATATAACTATAAATAATAGTGTAAGTAAAAAAATAAACAATTATCATAGTATAAAAGTAGAATATATAAATCATAGCTGTGATCCAACCATAGAGGAAATATCAATCACATTCTATATAAAAATGAGCTATTGTAATTATATAAAATTCATACATAATTAAACAAGATCTCTTATGGGTCAATCATATACAACATGATCTAAAATAAAGAAAATTTTGGATATGACTATAAAATTGGACCTGATTCATTGCCTAATACTACCACCCAACTTCATCCATGAAACTCCAGATCAATCATCCAATGTAGATCCCTTTTTCTTACCAGTGTTTCAAATAACAATATCAATATGTTCACTGAGATACTCATGTAGGGTGTGATTAAAAATCAGTAAGCCACCACTGATGGTTTCCCTAAACAAATCTAGAATATATAAATGCATGAATATAATGATATATATATATATAATCATAAACATACATAAACAATAACAATCTACCTCTCACCCTCAGTTTATAATAAGTAACCCTGATGAGTGACCATTCCTACTTCAACCAGTTCCTGAATAAATATGAACATATCGTCCTACAAAATAAATGATTGTCAGAATGTTCCATAAATAATAGTAATACAGTAATAATGAACATAGTGTCCCATAAAATATCTAATCAATCATGAAGTAATTATGTACCATAATATCACAACATATAAAAAAATTTAATTTCATCTCATATCCATAGAAATGAAAAGTTAATGGGTAGTACCTATCATGATTTGATCAACATCCAAGACAATTGGGAATTATGATCCATGGAAAAGTAGATATTACATTCCACTATTGAAATATAAACAATAATGGGAATAAAATCCCAAACTATAGTATTATCACATAAATATCATATCCTCTATCATCATAAAAAAAATTGTTAAATGGGTATTATGTCCATTCGAAAATCAATATAATCATAATATGAATGTTTCCTTTTACATGGGCATGAATAATAATAATAGGCATATCATGCCTTGTATAAGCATCATCAATATAAATATTAATGTGGTCCATTTCTATAGGAAATACTTAAGTAATAGAAAATTTTACCCATACTAGAAACAACCTTAAAATCAAGTGAAATCATGTTCCATATTATATCAATATTAATACAATAGATCATAGGGTCCCATAACAAAAACCATGTCATGGGATAATAAACAACTTAACCAACATTTCATAAAGAATTTATAATATGGTTTTCATAAAATCTAATTCCAAAACAATTTAAATAAGTTTGGTTCTCAAAATCACAACCTTTTTCTCAATATCCCATATCAAAGGTTCAACCACTATGAACCAAAATTCTCAAATGTGGGAAACCCTCACCCCTCAAGAACATCAATGTAAATGAACTGGATATAAGGTAACCCAAAAACCTTGTTAATAGGTGATCCTTAAGTTACCTCTCAAGTAAATGTGTATCCATTTATTAGATGAGGCTAAATGAAACTTATCAAGGTCCAATACATCACAATATAGATAAAGGGACACTACATTGGTTTCTAAGTAGAATATCCCTATCATGTTACTTAAAAATTAGGGTTTTCATTGACTATAGAAACTATTACAATACATAAAATTCATATTATGGTTCTAAACCTCATAATTATATCCTTTGGGCATATTAAAACTGAATTTATTCCCATTATGATACATTCATATATGCTCAACAAATCCTGCATGTCACACCACATGAAAACTCATATAAACAAATTGAATAGTTTAGGCACCATATGTTGGAGTTGGTTTCCTAGGACCAACTATTTATTCTTTTATTGAATGTATATTTCATTATTTGATTATTAATAAAACATATTTTTACATATTTTTTATTTTTATGCATGAATTTAATGTAATAATATCCTAGGGTGTCGGTTGCATTGCTAAGGTCATAGTAGTTCCCCGCTATGATGAAAAATATTAAGTGATATGAAGATGTTCTTAAATATAGTTCTATGTAAAAATAACATTCCACGATGGAAAACATAGAATGTGAATATTAGAAGTGAGTTCCTATAAACAGATGAGGATTATTCTCATGAAGTTCTCACTTAGTAATCTTCAAGATGGTATATTGTGAGAATAGACCTACCAATAAGAATTTTTCAAGTTTTTGTGTCAATGGGTATTCCTATCTATGAGTGTACATAATGGTCCTTTGGATTTAATATTATCATTAATGCATGTAATGACTCATAAAATTATATTTTTTTTTATAAAAACTGTAATTCCTTAAGTTCTTTGTGAGGTATGGTATGCTGGGTATGTCACGATTGACATGTTATTAATGGATAAGTTGAGGAAGGATTTTCCCCTTCTATATTTATGGAATTTGATATCTTGGCCCTTTGATTGGAATAGAACTATCACATTAAATTCCGTGGTAATGGTGTAATGATGTGTTTATTTTATATAGTCAAAGAAATATTTATCGAGCATATAGTTCATTAACATGGATGTAAAACCTTCTTGATGAGATATTGATACAAAGGGATTATATTTCATAGTGAGTGTTTGTATATGCTTATCATTTTTGTGGCATTAATTAATTTATCATGGGTGCCTTGACCTGTTTCTAGATAGTAATCTTAGACATTAGTCAATCATACATATTTCTAATAAGAAATAATCATAGAGTTTCATGTACTAAGTGTTTCTATTTATCTAAATTAAATTCTATTTGAATTTAATTAATAAAATAAATATTATTTTCATGACCAAGGAATAATTTTATTCAAGTTTTTATTGATCCTAAATATTTTTTAATGAATGAAATATTTAAATTAAATATTTATTTGGGTATTTAATAAATAATGAGGAGGATGAATGGAACAAGATCACATCCATCGATAAATATTTATTTACAAGATGATAAATATTATTTATTATTTCACGTATTAGTGTGCGTCGCAAAAAAAATATTATTATTATTATTATGTGGAATGGGGTTTATTAAATTTTAATATATTATTTAAGGTCTAGCATTAAATTAAATGATATTTTAACCTAAACTCTGCTTCAATAAATATATGTTTGTGTCTATTGTGTAGGGTGTGAGTCACTCAATCAAATATTGAGAATAGATAATCATTGTACACAACAGACCTCTCTTAGTCATGAATTTCTTTTATCTTACTCGAAATAATAATAATAACTCCATAAAGTATTAATTTTCTTGGATTAATCAATACAAACAATTGAAGACATTTTATTCATCGGGCTAGAACCCACAAATCAATTGGAATTTCTCAGAGATCAAAGTAACACATGTGGATCACTAATAAAAGGATCTTGCACTTTAATCCTTATAGCGTAATGAAGGTAATTAGAAATTAATTTTAAAAAGATCAAAAACATCATCAAATAAAGGATCATAATATGAGTTAATCATTTCCTCTAGAACTAAATATATTAATTACAAATTTAACATTAAATATCCTCTATTGGTGTTTTGGGAAACTCTAAATTAAAAATAATAATAATTTTATCCCCACAAAAGGTGATTACTCTGTGCTATAAACCTACAAGTGGTATTAGTGTG
Organism: Viscum album; assembly: GCA_963277665.1. Lineage (NCBI taxonomy): Eukaryota > Viridiplantae > Streptophyta > Magnoliopsida > Santalales > Viscaceae > Viscum > Viscum album. The sequence continues at coordinate 1,886,410,520 of OY728136.1, forward strand.
GTCATGTTTCAAATTTATAATTATTTATTTGATTTTTTATGTTTATAATAAATCATGTTTGAATATTTCATTTCATATTATTAATTCTTTAATTTTATTTGAAGTAACATGATTCAGTATAATAATCATCTTCATCCAATGTTTAATTTTCTTAAAGATCTAAGAATATATGAAGAATGACTAGAGATGTCATCAGAAAGTGCTAAAAATTTCCAGTAATATTGGGTTACATGACGTGTGGCTAGAGTACACATTGTGTACCCAAGTACATTGTATCTATACATGTTGTGGGATGAAAGGCATGCCAAATAATAACTATACACGGAACATTTATTGAACACCACATGAAAATTGAGCCATTCTGGCACATTGGTTTTGGATTACATGGCATGTAGTTGACATACACATCATGAAGTTTTCACAGGTTAGTGGTAAAATTTTCACAATATGTGTGGTAATTATACACAGTCAAGCCACATAATAGTAAAAACATGGATCATTAATTATATACATGACTTATATGTGGTTTCCAAGATGTGTAGTTCATCAGTTTCCACATCTAAAAATACACATCGATCTATTCGGTGATTTTTTCAAACACAGAACATTAGCGATACACATCATGTAATTGGTTTGTACACATTGTATAGTCACAACCGATGAAAACACCAAGTTCTTAAGTGAGTTTCATATACACACAAAAAGAGTAATACACGGTATGTAATTATCTTGTACATTCCATGTAGTTTGGCCAATATACATGTTGAATCCCCAAGCATGTAACTCGGGTACATGGAAACTGAGATTCCCAATGTGTAACTCATAAGTACATGTCATGTAGTCCCCCAATTAAGAACAAAATTAAATCACATTAAATTGATAATTAAATCATTAAAACCTTATTTTATTTATTGGAACCTATTTTGTTTTATTATTTAATATTGTCTTTAAAGAATTTTAAATGCTTGATTAATTTATTAAAATAAATCATTGATTATTGGTTCCACCATTTACTTTCCATGAATGACATTATAATGGGTATATCCATATAAATTTATATGGTTATTAATATTAAAGATAGGTGATTAATTAATTAATTAATGCATACATGTTTATCTTAATAATAAAGAATGGATATAAATGAATGTTAACCAGTTTACTTTTTCATATATATTTAATGCATGACCATTCATTATCTTGATCAAGACCTTTGTATGGGTTGAATTTTTAAATTAAATTTATTGAATGGGTTTGAAATTATTTAATATTAAATTAAAATTGATGGTATACATGTAATCCCTCCCTCCATTATTATGTAGGACCTACATGTCCAAGGTTATTTATCTAATCCTCATTAATCAATCATTTAGTTCACCTCACTTGGGCATGAGTTATAAATAATGTAATAAATGGAGTATCCCAAGACGTGTAGTGATTTTTCAAGATATAACTATAATGATGACAACTGAGGTGATACATAGGTGGATAGGTGGAATGTTGAAAATCATTCCAAGAGTAGAAAAATGAGTTATTCATCTAGGACATTGGTTAATTTATTGATTGTTCAATAATTGAACCATTTATATAGGCACGTGATCAGGTAATTTATTTATTTATTTATTTATTTATTTATATCTATGAATTATTTATTTTATGAATGCAATACTGTAATTATATAAATAAATGAATTAATTTGAAAAGATAAAATTTATATAAATATATTATACACAAATGTTTTATCAAACATGGTTGATTGATTAAGTAAAATACACTTAATATTAACAACACATATAAAGGATAAAACTAGATAAAATTTGTTCATAATAAATTAAAAACTACACATATAAATATTAAATTAGACTAATCCTTCTATTACTTAATTGAGAATGTAATCATAGAACTAAGTATTACATGGCCAAAGTCTGGACACTTACTTTTATCAGGGAGTTTTCATGAGGGTTTGGGGTTGAATTAACTAAAATTTTATTGAATTTAATAGAAAAATTATGTTCAATAAAAATTTTAAAGAAATTGTTGAGGAAAACCAAGTCAGGATTTTAGGATTTGAAATTACACTCAACAAATCAAGGAGATTTAAACCCACAATTGGAAAGACCGCCAACCTAAATACCTTCTTATGGTCTTCATAGATGAAGTCTGGATCATTAAGAAAAGTTATATAGATCCTTTCCACTATAATTTCCTTGAAACTAGACATTTTGATTACAATGGTGAGGGATATTGGGACTTGATAAAATAGTGGTAGATTTAAAAAAATTAATTTATTTATTATTTCTCACATAATTTGTAATTAATCAAAGTACTAATAATATGATCCTTTATAATTGTACCAAATGAAAATATCTCCATCCACTCTATCCCAACGATATATATTGGATAAACTCCATCTCCTCACTGATAGTAACTTTCAGGAATGGTTTATATGACTTCAGTTTGTGTTGCGCTATGAATGAAAATCTTATGTGCTAGAATCATCACTTCCTAATCTGCCTACAAAAGTGGAAAGTAAAATATTTTACTATTTATGAAAAACATTTGAATGATGTGGCTGATATTTAATGTTTGATGCTTTTTTCTATGTTTAGTAAACTCCTAGACTCCCAAAAATATGGATGTATATAAAATGATCGAGTATCTCTATGGTTTAAACCACGAAAGAGCTAGATAGAAGTGGTTTGAGATCTCCACTTTGTAGAGAAATCTTGAATAGGGTTACCTAGATGGGCCTCATGTATTAAATATCATTGGCTACATTGAATTTATAGAGGTTATAGGGTTTAAAATATACGAATAATTGGGAACTGATCTCATTCTTTCATCACTCCCATAGAGATTTTCAATCTTTTTTGTTAATTTAAATATGAAAAACAATGAGAAGTCTCTCACCAATCTTCTTACTCTTCTATTCCAAGTAGATAAGGATACAAAGTGAGAAAATCATTTCATAGTTATTTTGAATAAATAGAAAGGAAAATAGAAGATCTATAATCCTAAATCTAATTTTCAATTCCCTTATAAGAATAGTAAGATCAAGAGGAAGGCTAGGGATTAGGATGTTGTTTATTTTCCATGTAGAATGAAGGTCCATTGGAAGACAAACTTCACTTAGACAAAAAATAAAGGGGGTATTCTAGCGCATTTGTTATCTATTGAAATTTATCTATTTATATAAATTGGATATTAGATATATCTTATGGTACTCATATATGTTTTTGAATTCATAAACCAAGTAGATTAGAAAATATTGACCAAGGGGAGGTAGACCTAAGAGAATTCAACCAAGATAAACTTGCTATTATAGCTATCGAGGACTACCATCACACATTTCCACCATCCCCAATTGCATTCCTTTACTTGTAAGGGATTGTGTTTCCCAATCTTACCATAGTGTATTGGGTTTCCCCATATTCCATCTTCATGGTGACTATACCTACTGGGTGGGACACAAAAACATCCCCAGTCGCAGTCATTTCCTTATAAGGGATAAGTTTTTCCCATCTTCCCATAGTATATTAATCCCATCGACTTGATTATCATCATTATCTCATGAGATATAAATAATTACCCAATTCATTGGAGGTAGATATAGGTCCCACCCATCTCATAATAAAATCATTCATACATGTTCCATAGGGGAATAAAATATTTATTATACCATGAACCATAAAAAGATATGGGTTTTATAAACATCAAATAATAACCCATGAAATGAAATGGGTATCATTAACATTTAATCACAACATAACCTATATAAATAAGATAGTTTTAATAGTCATTTAATCAAAGCATAATCCATCAAAAGATGAGGGTTTAAAAAGAATATAACCAGTGGAATATAAATAGGTGTCGTAAGCATCATTAAATAAAAACATAAACCATTAAAGAATGGATATGAATGGAAACTTTGGATTATTTCCTATAAGGGAATTAGTAACATCAATAAATTTCATCTTATATTTAAAATAACTTGGAAATATATTTTGAAAACATTTCTTGAAAAAAATATTCTTTCTTTTTTGAAAAGTATTTTTAAAACATAAAACATTTATAAAACTATTTTATTTTAAAATTAATTGAAAACTTATAATGAAAGCTTAAAATAATTTTGAAAACTTTTTCCTTGAAAATTTATAAAAAAATAATGAAAACATTTTGAAAAAAATCCTTAAAACTTATAAAATAATCATGAAAACATTTTGAAATCCATTTTCCTTGAACACTTATAAAATAATCTTGAAAATTTCTTGAAAACCATTTCTTTGAAAATACTTTGAAAATTTATAAATAAGTCTTGAAAAAGTTTTGAAAACCATTTTCCTTAAAAACATATAAAATAAGTATGAAAATGTTTTTAAAACCATTTCTTTGAAAATTAATTTTAAAAATATTTTTTAAAAAATAACCTTTTAAACATGAAAAGGAAGCTGCAAAAATTATGGTAGGTAAATCTTTACATGTCATATGAGGTAAAATGAACATTCCTTATGCACTGTAAAAAGGTTAGAAAAATTACTTGTTCAGAAAAATATAAGAAGATTCCTTTAAAAAAATTGGTATAATAAAAAAGGTTAAATTGTATTTTAAAGATTATCAAAGGATAGTATAATATTCTTAGAAACCCTTTTTTGAAAACATGATTTTGAAAGAGCACAAATTTCTGAATGAAGGGAGAGTTAAAGTCGGACTTTATTAAAAAACTTTCTTGATCATCTTATGTAAAAAAAAGTCGAAAATGGTAAAAATACTTCGATACGACATTAATAACTAGAGTTTAAGAAAACTCATCAGATTTATTGAGATATGGATTATAATATTTCATCAAATTGAGCATAATCATAAACAATCTTGATAAATGGTGAGATTGTATCCATAAATTGTTACCAATTTGGTAGCTTCAGATCATAAAAAAATGGAAAGAATAAAATTAATTTAAGCTCAAAACATAATGAAAATAAATATATTCATTATATAACATTTCAAAGGTAGTATATTTATCTCATGGAAAAATGTAGTTTCATAAAATGGCATGTGTCTCAAAGAAGGTAAATTAAGACAAAATCACTTTAGTGATTTGGAAACTTTTAAAACATAAAATATATGAAAGAAATATAATAAAATGGGTTTGAAAATATCCATAAATTTAATTATATTAATCATAGAATAAATATATGGGTATTATAAACACCAAAAAAAATTAATGGGTGGTGAATAAAGTATGATTCTCACAAAAATAAAAAGTGAGATGAAATTATCTTACCTTGTTTCTTGACTCTCATCGTACTCATTCAAACCTCCTATATAATAAATGTAACTTTTTTATACATCTTTTAAAAATTAATATTCTTATATATAATACCATATATGGTTTTATTATGACTTTATATTACCTGCTTGTTAATAATTTCATATTAAGGTTACACTTTGTGTAATATTCACTTCGTTTTTCGCTTGTGTCCTAATTTGTTATATATTTGGTCCTTATACTTATATCATGATTTCAAGAATTTAAAACATGATATAAATATCATTAATATTCTATATATTTGTATTATAATAATCTATAGAATATAGATGTATTATGTGGAATACACTGTTCATGGAGACGGTAGGTTGTACGTACGCATGAACGGTACTTCCTTTTTATAGGTATATTGAAAGAAAGAAAGTAAACGAAATATATGTATATGTATATATGTATATAATATCATTAAATTATAATTATTATTCAATATATATAAAATAGTTTCACTGAAAATATCTTTAATACATTACATGTGGTGTGTGAATGAATCACATAGCTTTGAGGGGATGGTAGTCCACACTTTCTCAAAAACAATTATCGTATTTAAATGAGATGGAAAGCATAAGGTTGTGTTATAAATAAAAATTAAAGAATCATAAAGACATTATAAATATCACATATGTCATATATAAATATATTTTTCATCATAATTTTCATCATGAGAGGCGGTAAAGTAAAAAATAAACAATCATAGTTTCATGAGGCGATAGTTCTTCATACACATAAACAATATGTTCGTTACCCATTAGATGGAACTGTGTGTAATTGTAGGTAAAAAATCTAGGATAAAAACATAATATTATATTTATTATACTATTTTTTTATAAAATCATTTAATAATAATGTTTTATGGAGAGGATAATTTAAATAAAAGAAACGAGCTTGAGGGAGGGTGATACCTCTTAATTGGGTAACTCATTTTAGTTTGCACCAAAGGGATTCCATGGAAGTATTTATGCCCAAAGGGAGGATTCAATGAGGAAGTTAGGATTTTTGGGAAGTGTATTGAGAATATATTTTCTGAACCTAAGTGTTTTGAGAGGTGTTAGGAAGTGAGAGAGGTGGTGGCCTTTTATAGGGAAGGGAAAGGACACACTTGACATTTTTATAAACAAGTTAGGTGTACTCATGTTTTTATCTAAAAAAGTAATAAAAACAAAAAAAACTCAATACTTTATGTTTTATTGAAGAAATATGGAAATATAATGTCTGTTTGACAAGTTTTTAGGTCATTTGGGCCCTTAAATTTAAGTGTTATTCCATTTTTGAGCTTAATTTTACCTTAATAACTTTAATTAATTTTAACTGCATTCAGAGATATTTTTGGTCAAAAACTAATTTGAACTTATTAAACTTTATAAATTATGATTATTATAAATAATTAATTCATTTTTTTAAATTCTAAACACATAAGTGGGATAAATTAATTTAAAATCAATCCCACAGACGGGACGACAATGCGAAGTAAAAACGTCCAAATGTTTACTAAGTTTTTATACCTAGTGTTAAAGTGAAATTGATTATAATTACCTAAATTAGATTAATTGATAAATTTATTATCTAATTAAACTTTTAAAATAATATAAAATATAATTTTACCTTATAAATAAATTAGATTAAAAAGAAGTTTTGAATTAAAATTCATTATTTTTCACTTATTCATTAAAAAATGAAACTTCACAGATTAATACCAAAAAATCCCCATGAACTAATTTTTATGTTTTTCTTTCAAATAGGATGTTTATTTTGACATATAATATTTATAAAAGTTTCTAAAATTTTATTTCAAATAGGTTCTTCATTAAAAGGCGGTAAAAGTGTTTTTTATAACAATATAGTATTTTATGCGTAAAATTGGGTTTGTTATTATCCTATGCCTATAAGATCTACTATATGAACATAAAAAATATTTTTTTGAATATTAAATATATATATATATATATATATTAAATTAATATCACTTAATAATTGTAATTAATTTAATTTATTATTATAAAATTTCCTAGTGAGCATAAAAATAATAATATTTTTTTTATATTCAATCAATTTTCATATTCATTTTTAATTAATTTGTAATGAGTTAATTCATTTTATATTTTTGTAAACCATAGATTTTCATAAGTTATTTAACCCTTTTCATAACTATCAATTTAATGGTTAGGATATATATTATTATATTCAATAATTATATTTTTAATAATATATTATTGTTTGGTAAAACTCAGTCTTGCATGTTACAAAAGTCATTGAGGAAAGTTAGTCTTACATGTAACATAAGTTAACCTTAGTGTTCCATATAGGGAAATATGACCCTTATGTGAAATGAAAAATATAAAAATATATACTTCACAAAATCTTGGGGTGTTAAAACAATCATACTTTATATCCACTTCACATGTGAAAAATGTGGAGTGTTTCAAAGTTTGGGTTAGAGTTTTCAAACATATATCTTGTAAGAAGATTGAACTACTAAATGTTTTGTTTACCAGACTGAGAAATAAAGAAGTGTTTAAGAAGTGTAGTTTGAAAAAAGGTTCATTATAATGAGTTCATTGGAATTAGTTTATTGGACAGTTTTTATTGTAATGAGGAAATCATACCTAGGGAAATAGGGATTAGGTTTCAGACATAGTTTTGTAGATAAATTTTTTTGTGATCTTTTATTTTATGGATCGAATTGTTTGTAAGAAAATTTGTAAACTAATTGGATTTGGTATAATCATTCATATCAGGATACATAATGTGTATAATGGTATTTGGAATAATTTTTATTTACTTATTAATTATAGTTAATTTCTATAAACCTACAGGAGTGGCTATGGAAAGGATATAGGTTCTCACAATGAGGTCGAACATTTTAAATATCATGTGATTTACTTTCTTTTCTACTTTATCATACATTATAATTTACTAAAATATGATAACGTAATTAAATTTAATATGTTTTAGGGTTTAAGTTTCTAAAATTCTTAAAACTTATAAAAATTAAACTGATTCAACCCCCCCCCCCCAGTTCTTTTTGATCCATTAGAACTGCAATTAGTATCAGAGCCAAGGTTCCCTTGTTGAATCCTTATCATTGATAATATTAATTCTGTAAACATTAGATGGATTCCAACATTTGATAGAAGAAATTATTATGGTTTAAAAAATAGGATGATTCTTTATCTCTTATCTCTTAGCATGGAAGTTATTGATGCTACTATAATTTTTTTCCCACCTATTGAGAAAGATGATCTTTTGATGATTACTAACAAAATAAATATTGAATCTGATGGAAACGCTATAAATTATATCTTTATGAATCTATCAGAAAAATTTTATATAAAGGTTATGGGTCTCAAAATTTCAAAGAGTTTTTGGAACAAGCTAAAAATTATTTTCTAAGGGAATACTAAAGTGAAGGGAGAAATTCTACAAATATGGCGTAGTAAGTTTGAATACATGAGAATGAGAGATAATGAAAATATTTATGAATACTTCACTAGAGTAAATGAATTTGTTTTTAATATCAGAGGCTTTGGATATATTCTGAAGGATTCAATAATAGTGAATAAAATTATGATAAACTTTCTAGATATGTTTGATTCTAAAATTTCCTCTTTAGAAGATAAAGTTGATTTATCTCTTAATTAATTGCACAACGTTTTCATTTCTTAAGAAATGATAAAATCTCCAATGTTAAAAAAGAATATGAAGGATGAAATATATTTTAATGATATAATAAAGATTAAAATTCAAGATGTTAAAGGTGATAACCCTTTTTATTTTGAGGATAATTAGGATAATGAGTTAAATGATAGAATCATATATCATATCTCCAAAAACTATCAAAGAAGAAGAAGATAGTATGGAGGAAAAATTCATATAAAGTTTTTTGAGTGTGGTGGAATTGGAAACTTTTAGATGAATTTTCCCAAGAAAAATGTTGAAGAATATTGAGGCAATTCTAAAGAAAAAAATCATTAGAATAAGTGGAACAAAAGTTATAAAGAAGAAAAGTCATCCAACAAATATAATAAGAAGTCTACTGGGAATAATATAAGTATATTGAGTAAGAAAGATAAATCAAACTCAAATGAAAACAATTCTTCAGAAGATAAAATTTTATAAAATTTTATAAAATTCATTGAAAAATTTGAGAAAATATAAGTCTCTTTAAATAGTAAAGAAGAAGGAGGAGGAAAATCTTACAGAGAGTATCAACTCAAAATAGAACGTGTAGAATGTCTTGAGAAAATTAGGTCACTTAATAAATAAATAAAAAGGAAAAATAAAGATAGTGGAAATTTTTTTGAACGTGTAAAATATTTTTTTAGTAAATAAGAATAATACATCTAGGATATCTTAAGTTACAAACTTATAATTTCTAAATAGTTAAATATGGTTGAATATCTTGGTAAAAAGTGAAAACTAAAGAAGATAAAGTTAACAAGTTTCAATAAAAATTTCTTGAGTCTAAAAGTATGTTGATGAAGATGAATTAAAAAATCAAAAAAGTCTTTGAAGTAAAATATGATACTTTTAAAGTTTCTAAGAAATGTTAAATCAAGAATCAGGTGAAATCTTCACCCACCAAAAATAATGTTTCATCTAATTTTTATAAAGTTTTAATTAATAAGAAAAGTGTTGGGAAAGTTTGGATGGAGAAAGGATGTGAGAAACCTATCACATCTATAAAACTCAAAAAATCACTCAGAAGAAAAGATAATACATCACCAGAGTATGTTAGAGCAGGAAGAAGTTATCAACCTCAAAAAAAAATTCTCTAGAGAATTATCTTACTTTAATAGAAAATCAAGATTTAATGGTTTTTATTGGTGCTATTGAATCTATGGGAACATGGATTGTAATTTTTTTATAACTTTTCACTTCCTATAAGAAGGCTTAAACAAAGTGAAAGTAGTGGTGGAAGAATAATGACTAACTTTCCTAACCCACGGTAAGTTAAAAAAGAAAAATCTAAAGATGTGAGGAACTTTCCAACAAAAAAAATAAATTTGAATCTCTATAAAAGGTTTATGGAAGATGTTATTTGGCTGTCCATCAGGAAGAAAGATGTATGATACCCCTTCTTAAATAAGTTTCTTATGATAGAAAATAAAATGAAGCTGGAAAGAAGAAAGTTGAAGAAATATATTTTATTATTGAGATAGCTTTAAAATAAAGTAAAAGGAAAAAAACATGGATACTTGATAATCGTTGTTCTTCATACATGACAGGTGAAATAAAAATCTTGAAACATATTGAAATTCATGATGGAGTAGCAGTTACTTGTTTAAATTATAGTTCCTTAAAAATAAGATAATATGAATAGATGAGATTGAATAAAAAAGTTTTAACTCTAAAGAAGTTATATTTATTGATTGTATAAAACATAACTTACTTAGTGTAAGTAAACTTTTTTATGATGGAAAAATAATTTGTGTTTTGAAAATACTATTATATCATCATAAGTATAGAAGATATAAAATTTTTAACTATGGTAGAAATATCCAGTAGAAATATATTTTAGATTGGAGAACTTAACAACTCATGTTATCTAAGTGCTAAATATGAGAATAAGTTAGGGCACCGAAGACTTGGTTGCCTTGGGAAAATAATTATGAACAAACTCTCTAAATTTGATGATGTAATAAATTTTATATAGTTGAAAATAAGATAATAATATGTTTTTATAACTTGTCAAAAAGGGAAGATGAGTAATAAAAGTTATAAGAAAGTTGTTATTCAGTCTACCAAACCTATTGAACTTATTCACTTTGACATATGCGAGTTGATGAGACAACAATAAAAAAAGGTAATTTTTTACTTTATCTCATTCAATGATTATTTCACTCAAATGACCAATATAATGTTTATGAAGCACAAGTAAGAGGCTATTTAAATGTTCAAATTCTTCAGAAAATATGTTGAGAAAGAAATTGTGGTCTATATAAAGAAGTTGAGAATATATAATGGTATATAATTCAAATTCCATAATTTTTAATCTTATCTAAGAAATAATGGAATGAAACATTAGTATATTTCTCCATATACCCCACAAAAAATGTATTTGTAGAAAGGAAGAATAAAAGTTTGGTGGAAATGGGAAGAAGCATGTTAGCAGAATAAAAACATTCAATGTTCTATTAGAGAGAAGATTTTAGTATTGTTGTACATGTTCATAACAAATTTTTGTTGAGTCTGGAATCCAACATGAATTCTTATGAAATTTTGTATAACAAAAAAATTCGTTGAAGTACTTATAAGTTTTTGGAACCCCAGGTTTGCTGAAAATCAAAAATCTAAATCTTGGAATGTTTGATGAAAAAGATAAAGAAGGAATTTTCATAGGATATTCACCCAATGTAAAGAGTTTAAAATGTTGGATTTTTTTTTACAAAATTTTGTTGAATAATATTATATAAAATTTATTAAAAATCCAAACTCCTTAACAAAAAAATGTTGAGAATATTGAGGAGGATAAACTGAAGGTTTCCAGTTAAAGTGAAAATGATACAAAAAACACTTATCAAGAATCGAAAAAACCATGTGATGAGTAAAGTTCATATGGAAGAAAAACTTTTAAATTTCATACCTTATAAAAACATATTCAGTCTAAAAATATTATTAGGAATCATAAGGTTTCAGTTCAGATCAGAATATAGTTGATATTAGAAAATTAGACTTATCTTATCTCAAAATTTGAACCGGAATCAGTTTCAGAAGCTATTAGACACAAATAATGGGTGGATTCTATAAATTAAGAGTTTGATAATATTGATAAAAATAAAACAAGATAACTTGTTTCATGACCATAAAATAAAAATTTTACCATAACAAAGTGGGTTTATAGAAACAAATTTAATGAAAATTTAAAAGTTTCAAGAAATAAAGAAAGAATTTTTTGTAAAGGATATGCAAGGGGTTGAAGTTGTAGATTCTAAAGAAACTTTTCCCCCAATTACTAGATTATAAATTATTAGAATTTTTTTTATCAGTGGTTTCACATAGAAATTACAAAGTTTATCATATGGATTCAAATTCAACTTTGTTAAATAGAGATATTGGGTAATAAGTTTACATTGAAAAAACATGTGTTTTTTTACTTGATAATGATGAAAAAAAGGTTTTTAAATTGAATAAATATTCTTATTTTTTGAAACAATCCTCATGTGCCTAGTATTAAAAACTTAATAGTTTCTTGATAATGTTTAATCTTTCTAAAGTAAAGTTTGATAGTAACTTGTATGTGAAAGAATTTAACTCTGAAACACTAATTATAATTGTTTTTGTCGATGATATAATTTTCTCTAGGGATAAAGAAAATGTTTATAAATAATTTTTTTTAAATGAGGGAGGATTTGGAAATGTAAATTTTTGGATAATTAACTTTTTTCCTTGGCTTACAGGTTCAACAAATGGAAAAGTACATTTTATTATCTCAAGAAAATTATGGCAGGGAATTGTTAAATAATTTTGGGATGGTAGAATCCAAAAAAAAGTTTCTAATACTATTTTAGTGGCCAAAAATTTGAGTAAATATGAATTCAGAAAAAGTGTGAATCATAAATAATTTCAAAATCTGATAGGAATTTTTCTTTATCCCATAGCCTCAAGACCTGATATTGTTTATATTGTGACTTTTTGTGCTAGATATTAGAGTAAAGTGAAAGATTATTATATATTGGAATAAAATAGAATTTGAGATATGTTAAATGAACAACTTCATATGGGATATTATATTAAATAAATTGTGAAATGAAATTTCATGGTTATACTGATACTTATTGGGTTGGAGATTGTAATGACAGAAAATAAAATTCAGGAGGAATATTTTTCGTAGGAGAATGTTGTGTGAGTTGACATAGAAATAAATGGAGTTCAGTAACTTTGATCACAGTAGAATTAGAATATTTTTCAACTAATCAGGATTATACTTAGATATTTTTTATGAAATTTTAGCTAGAATATTTGAAAATAAAAGTTTCTAAACAATTTAAATACTTTGTGATAATCAGAGTCCAATTGATCTTTCTAAAAATCTTTTCAAACATTCAAGATCAAAACACATTGATATAAAGTTTCACTTTATAAAGAAGAAAGTTGTTATTAGAGATGTTTTTATAGAATATATCTCAATGAAGTATCAAATTGTAATATCTTTATAAAAGAAATTCCAAAATAAAGGTTTGTTGGTTTGAGGCTGTAACTTCATGCTCATCCCCATCCAATGACTTCCTAAATCTCATAAGTTAGACCCCCACCATGATTTAGATTATGTTGAAAAGGGGGATAGAAAGTAAAAAACCTTATACTTTGTAAGAATTTTTTAATTATATTAATTTTATTAATCTAATGTTGTGGTTATTAGATAAGGGGGAGATAATAATCAAGGGAGAGAGAGAAAGAAAAGTGAGAAAAGATAAAAGTGAGGAGGAGTTTATATTTATAAAGCTGTAAAATTTTCTTGTCACTGAGGGATGTAATTCATTAAAAACATTACTTTATCCTATAGTGTGGTGTCATAAAACTATTTTGAGAGAGGCTATCTTTTGATAAAAGTTGAAAACTTTGGGTTTTTTCAAAAAAACTGTAAAAAAGTCTGAGTGTTTGAAAAATAGTGAGTTGTAAAAGTTGTTAAAGAAAGCTAAAAAAATCTAAATGTTGAGATTAAATATCCTTTGTGATTTTTTTATTTTAACAAAGTTTTTTATTTTTTTACACAATTTTTTTTAAACGATGTTTTTGAAAAAATAGGTGAGATTTGTTGAATGATTGAACCCCAACACAAAGGGGGAGAAAAAAATTTATTTTGAGAAAGATTTTTTTTTTGATTAAAGAAGCTGTTAGAAATATGAAGTTATTGATCAGAAACATCATCGGTCACATATCCATCAGCATGACTCTACATATTCATCAGACTTAGTGTTTATTATAAAGTTATTAGATATAATGAAATAAAGTTAGAATGTTTCTGAAGAAGTTGAAAAAAGATAGAGATGTTAGGAGTTATAAATTTCTTAAACTTTCTAACCTTCATTTAGACGATTATTTATCGATATTGAAGTTCTAATAAATCATGAAAAACTATCAATATAAAATAATTTTAAGAAATAAAGGAATCATAAAGATTGCATTATTTCCATAATTCAAGGAAAAAATTTCATCGGAACTAGAAGTACTGAACACAAAATTTTTCAGAAGTCTAAATGAGTTATAGCTAATGAGGTTTGAATAATTTCAAATTTGTTGAGTGTATTCACCATAGAAATAAAATCATATGATGATCCATTAGACAAGGAATATACACTAATTCATAAAATAGATGCCTCAGATAGATAAAACATCAGATGCAGAACACTGTATGGACCAATGATGAAAACACTGATAAATCATTGGTCTAAGGAAATTGTATGAAGAATACCATTGGGATGAGAAATATATCATAATAAGGAAGTGTTTTAAAATTTTGAGAATTTTTTTGTTTCTTTAAGTATTTGAAGTCTTTTAAAGTTGTAACCATGTTAATGGAAAATTCACTTCAGTTAGATGTTTTAAAAAATGGATGCCTCATATCGATTCATCGTACATGCCTTGAATTTGATGCATAGGATGTTTTTTTTTGGGAAGTCCATTGGACTAATTATGAGGTAGAAAGATCACTCCGAGTCAAAAAATGAAATTTAATATAACTCACCTAATTGGACTGAATAAAAGTTAGTAAGTTCAAGAAGTATGATTTCTAAGAAGACTTAAGAAGATTCAAGAAGGTTCAAGAATAGTTTATAATAGTTGAAGTGGTCAAAGTTGAAATTAAAATTTGGCACATTCATAAATTTGAGGGAGCGTGAAAGGTTTTGTAGTTTAATACCTTTACTATTCTGGGATTCCTATAAATAAATGCACAATACAATTGTACTTTAAAACCTCTTCCCATGTTAAAAAAGGCAAAGCGTTGTAGTGTTTTATTAAGAGTTTCCTGACAGAGATATCGTAAGAAAATCAAACTACTGAATATTTTTTTTACCAAACTGAGGAAGATCAAACTAATTAATTAAAAAGATTTTGAGAAGTTCTTTTTGAGAAAAGGATTCATTGTACTAATTTCATCAAATTAGTTTCATCGGATATAGTTGATCAAACTGAGGTAATCGGACCAAGGGACATCAGACTGAGTTTCTAGATAGATTTTTTAGAGCAAAAGTTTGTGTGATCTTTTCTTTTGTGGCTCAAATTTTTTGTAAGAAAACTTGGTAAACTGACAGGAGTCATTATAATCATTCCTATTGGGATATATAAGTTTTATAAGGGGATTTAAAATAATTTTTATTCACTTATTCACTATAGTGAATTTCCATAAACCCATGGGAGTGGCTATGGTAAGGATATAGGTTCTCAAACTCTGATAGAACCTTATAAATCTCATGTTTTTTAATTTATTTCCTAATTTTTCATGCATGAGTATAAACTAAAACATTATTAGGTAATGAACTTTAATAGGTTACATGGGTTAATTTTCTAAAATTATTCAAACTTTAAAAAATTGAAAAACTCATTCAACTCCCCCTTCTCTGTTTTTTTTAATCCTAGGAACTTCAAAAATAAAAAGTTTAAGAATGTTCTTGATGTAGATACGGTAGATTTTTCTAAAGTGGATGATAGGATTTTTAAATTTACCCTTGAAATTTATGAACTAAATTCTATGTTAAATGATAACTTTAAACTCGTTCCAACCAATGATTATCATAAATTAATTAACAAGATCAAATATTAATTTTTTTAGTCTAAATAATATTATATTTAGTTTCACTTATTATAGGTAGAACTTTTATAAGCTCTTAAGACAATACCTAATCGTACTCATTTTGGAATAGGTTTTACTTCGGAAAAGTCTAGCTTCCAATCAGACTATTTTTTTCCAAAAAATGTGCCTTTCTATGTTAAGTTTCAAATAGGAGGACATTAGAGAAAATGTTGTTATCTGAAAAAATTTTAATCTTTTGAAACTCATAAGGATTATATTTTTAGATAACTAACAGTTATTTAACACCTTAGGTTTGGAAATATATGGGTTACTGAAGTTTTTTTTCTAACATTTATAGACCCAAATATGTTTGGGTACCAAAATCTTAGGTCTGATTGATTTTAAGAATTTAGTATGAATATAAGTGTCCAAAACAATTGGTACATTATCAATGGTTCTTATCAATACATGAACAGAGACAAGTCAAATTTTCAAAACTTGTAGAAAATTGATGTGAGGATGATTTACTTTTGGATAAAATATGCATGGTTAGATTATCATTATTGGTGATTTTGTTTTTCTTGGTAAATATTTAATTTCAAATGTGATTTTTTTAGGAATTAAGAGTAGACTTATTACTATTAGATCACTATGTGATGAATTTTTATCCCTGAACTTAGGGAACGATAAATGTACCATTAAAAATTTAGAAGGGGTCCATGTTTTATCTATTTATAGGCATGATAATGCTAACATGATAAACTTAGAAGACCATAGAAATCATAACTTTCCTTTTCTTAAATTCATTAAAGATGATTCATGACTTTGGTATAGAAATTAGAACAGTACAATTTTTAGACCTTGGATTAACTTTATAGTAAGGGAATAGTGAGGTAGTATTTGGAACTTAAGTTTAAATATAACAAATTTTGTGATCCTTTCCAATATAATAAAAATAAAATTTGATCTTTAAGCATATTGGTGAAGCCACATCTTCAAGAACTTTATATTTAGTATACATATATCTTTCTGGACTTGTAAAAAATATTAGTATCGAAGGAGAAAACTATGTGTATATATTAGGTGATGATTATAATAGGTATACTGGGACTTATTTTATAGTACATAAATCGGAAAAACTCTCTATTTTTAAAAAACCTCACATTTGAAATTTGAAAAGCCTTATGATTATCATTATCTGAATTGATCATGATGGAGAGTTTATAAATTCCAATTTTAAAAATTTTATAGTGAACATGGTATTACTCCTAATTTCTTAACACCAACAAATCCATAATATAATGTTTTAGTTGAGAAAATGAATAGAACTATTTATTAAATTATTCAACTTACATTGTGTAATTATTCTATAGTTAATTATTTTTAGTTTAAAGTTACAACTTATTATTCTATAAATTGAATTTTTCTTTAGCTTGTTTTAGGTAATACCCCTTAAAAATTTTGGAATAATGGGAAGCCTAAACTTGATTTCATCAAATTATTTGGGTTTAATGTATTTATATTTAATATTAAATATCATCTTCATAAATTTGGTCCCAATGTTGATAAGGGGATTTTTAATTGATTCTCCATTTCAAGTAAGTCTATTCAAGTTAAATGTTAGATGATAAATTGGATTAAATATATCATTATATGAAGCTAAAACTTTTGTATGATACTTTTCTAGATTGTATATTAGAATACCCTCCTATTTTATTATTATAATTTATATCTAATCCATCAAAAAATAACATATTTGAAGCTAGACTAATAGAAGATAGACTACTAGAAGTTATCTTAATAGAAGTTAATCCTCCAATAGATGTGGATAAATTTTCTATTTTACATAGAAATTAGTTGATCTTAATGACTCGTCCTTATGATAATATCATTAGTGATGTAGATTAACTAGTTATAACTAAAAGTTAATTAAGAAATTAATTTAATCATCTTGAATTCCTATCACAATTTGAACCTAAAATGGAAAATAACTCCTTAGATAATGGGAGTTAGATAGTTTCTATATAAAAAAAAGATTAATAAATTTAAACAAAATAAGTTTTTGACCCTATTTGATCACCTTAGATATCTTCTTGTTATAATAGTCAAATGGTTCTTCCAAAATAAATGCAATGAAAATAGAATTATTGTTAGGAATAAAGAAAGACTAGTTTTTAAGTGTCAAAACCAAGAATATGGAATAGATTATGGAGATACTTTTTCACTAGTATCTAGTCTCAAGTTCATCTAAATTATACTAGATTTCTCATCTCACCTTAACTTTACTCTATTATAAATGTATATAAATAGTGATTTCCCTAATTGATATGTTTAGTATGAAGTTTTTTAGAAAACTCCTATAATTTTGAAGATATAAATTTTTATGAACATGTATTTAGACTTACAATGGCACTCAATGGACTTTAAAAATATCCATGAACCTGGTATAATCGATTGTCTATATTTCTACTTAAAAATAATTTTTTAAAAGGAATGAAAGATCCAACACTTTTTATCAAGATTTTTTATTAACATCATCATTTTTTAAATTTATATCGATGAAATTATCTCTGGTTCAACTAAGAAAACTATGATAGATACTTTTTCAGAACATATAAAAAGTGATTTTGAGACAATAATGTTGGGTGAACATAATTTTTTATTTGGATTCTAAATTACTCAGAAACAAAAAACTAATAATTTTAACTCAACATAATTATATAACAGAATTACTTAAATGATAATTTTAATAATTCCTATAGTATTAGTATTCTGGTAGGTGCCTCTTGTAAACGTAATCTTAATGAATCAGGGAAACAGGTTAATCAAAAAATGTTTAGATGAATGATTGGTATTTTACTTTATTGAAGTCTAGTTGTCCAGATATTATGTACCTGGTATGACTATGTGTGAGGTTCTATGCTAATCTAAAGGAAACTCATCTTAAGTTATTCAAAAGGATCTTGTGTTTCCATAAAGGGACATCAAAACTTAGAATTTTTTATTCCTCTCAAAACCAATTTCATTAATAAGAGTCATTATAATGATAACATTGGAAACTATAGAATAGATTATAAGATAAATTCAGAAAATTTTCATTTTCTTTGAGATTCCTTATTTTCATGGTCCAACAAGAAATAATATTCAGTTTTAGTTTCCACTATTTAAGTTAAATATGTGGTAGTTGGAAATTTTGCTTAATTGTTATGGATATAGAACACTCATAGATTTTTGTTTGAATTTCTCTCAAATTACAATTATTTATGATAACAAAAGTTCTATTTTCTTACCTAGAAACATATCACATCACTCATGTGTGAATCACGTAGACATAAGAATAAATTTCTTTAGGATCACACATAAAATGGAGATATTATTCTAAAGTTTATTAGATCAAAAAATAATTTTTCTAAAATTTTCACTAAACCCTTAAATTATAATATATTGAAATATATTAAATAGAAATTAGTAATTATTAATGAAAAATGATCATAATTTCAGCTTCTCATTCCACTATCTTTTGATAGTGAAAAAAATCCTTGAGAAAGGGGGAAGAAATTTCTTATATAGAATTATGATATA
The DNA here is from genome assembly GCA_963277665.1 of Viscum album. Classification (NCBI taxonomy): domain Eukaryota; kingdom Viridiplantae; phylum Streptophyta; class Magnoliopsida; order Santalales; family Viscaceae; genus Viscum; species Viscum album. The sequence goes on from OY728136.1 coordinate 1,886,430,154, forward strand.
TTTTCATGCAGGTACTGTACATCATCTGGAAGTTTATTAATCAAATATTATCAAATGTAATTTGGACTTTTACTAGAACTATTCCTAATGTAATTTCATTTTATGGTTTTGTTTAATGGTAAATAACATCTAAGAGGTATTATTTACTTCATTTTTTATTCTAACATAAATACCCCCTCTTCTATTACTAAAAGAATGCCCTACACATGGAAATCACATAAATAAATTTCTTATTTACTCATCATGAACTAATATCTTTAAATATTATAAGAAGTAAAAATCCATCGATATCCTGATACTCTAGATTTTACTTTTATATGTTCTAACATTTACTCTCATGTTATAATATTTCTTACTTTGAAAAAAAATTGATATATATCTAATTAACCCTTGATAAAGGGAGTGTTATTTTTTCATATTTACATGGGATTTTATTACATATTTTTTTAGAATATAAGAGATCTAATTTTGAACATTAATTGGAATCAACTTTGTTAGAAGAAGACTATCCATAGAAATCAGAAGATAACTTCTAGAAAGTTCATGTGTTTAATTCTTATCATCCACTCATCATTTTCATTGAATCACTTATTATTCTCACTAAATTTAAAAAGGATATAAAATTATATATTTCTGTATGGTAATGATGATAACTACATTTCTTAGATATTATAAAAAAAATAGAAAATTACTTTTATGAATTTATTTAATATCTCAATAGGGGATAAATCTCACAGAGGTTATAGAAAATTTTATATCATATTTATTCTTATTTATCTTAACTACTATAAATATATTACTTCTTAATGAATCCTCTTTAGTTTTTTTAACCATCACAAATGGGGGATATTATAAGAGTTGGTTGGCAGTAAGTTCTCCTGAAGTTTTTTTAAGGAGAAAATTATTCCAAAGGGGATATATTAAATATTATTTAGAGATATATTATTTCTAACACTGTTTGTTTCTTAAAGAATAAATTTTAGTTTTCTCAAATTTTATATCCAAGGGATATTCATCAGACAATAAAAATTATTTTCAAGAATAATTTTACTTAAGTTTCCATTTATATATTGCGATTGTCAAAATGGTGGAGATTATTGTATTGATATAATTATTTCTTATCATTGGTTTTAATATATCATAATACACTTTATTAAGGTTTTTATTTAACTTGGATTTGACTGTTTGAGTTTTTTTGTGTGTTGGTTTATTTTCTGTTAATATGTTTTGATGAACTCAACTGAATGACCAATCTATTAGAACATAGTGGAACATTATGATATATTTGAATAACTTCATCATATTATAGATATATATCCATAAATACATGATGAAGGTTTTGATTTTAATATAAATATACTTTAAGATCTTGGAATTCAACTATTAGGGTTTGTTACTACCAAGGATACAAATTGGAATAAGGTATTCAAGGAATGAAAGATATTTGAGATATTGAAATTTGTTGATCTTACTTATAATCGTGTTTAATTTTTCATAATCTCAATGCTTTGATTACTTTTGGTTGTAATTTTTCATTCAATTAGTTTTTTCTAAGATCTATCATTATTTGAGGTATCTTTATAAACCTCTTAATATCCATTATAATTGTTCATTGTCTACTCCTACATGATCGAGGAGGTTTTGAGGATAGTAACATGAGCTATTTTTGATCGGTGATATTGATGAGCTTCGATGGAGAGGAATTTATACCTTCATATACTTTTACAATTTATAAAGTCTATGGGATATGACTTGTTGCCAATTGAGGATATCAAAGAAGAAATTGGGGTTAAAGCATCATGGTGAAGATCTAGGATTGTATCTTGATACCTTCTAATTGGTTTACAGTCAAATAAGTTCCATAGTGACTTGGATACCTTATTTTATTTTTTTAAACCACCTATAAATTTGGTTTCAAATCAAATAATTTGTATTTCTGGAAGTTATTTGGTAATAATATCCTTTGATGGTTATTTTAATCATTATTTGATACTCTATGTATTTTTTTACATTATTATTTTATTTTCCACAACTTTATTGTTTTTATTGGATAGTATGTATATTCTGATAGGTTTATTTTCTTTTTCTTAGTATATTTTTTCTTGGTTCGGTTTAGTGTTTATCTTTGGGAATTTTATTTTCCTCTATATTTAGTTTTTGTACTCTAATTTAATTAGAAATCAAATCTTCTAATCAACTGAATACTCAAGTGGGAGAAAAATTATAAGTCGGTCTTAGACTACAATTCACCCCTTTTTAAAGTAACACATTAGTATTCCTATATAGGATAATAGATACTTTATACCTAGGCATATATCATTTACCATAAAAGTAAATATAAACTAGTACAGTGCACCAGTATTGAATAAAATAGATTCTAGGGAAGATTCCACTAAAATAGTACATTAAATATTCAATATCCCCTTTCTATGGTCTATAGGGGTAAAATTGTTGGCATAAAACTGGAATAAACCCAAGCCTTTACCTTGGAATCCAATCATATGAATTCCCTATGGAGCTCTAGTCTACTACCTTGGCTATTGGGTTTCATGTCCTTTTCTTCACCCTAATCAGATGAAAAAACTATAATTACCACCCTAAGGTAAGGAACCTGATCCAACTATAGATCCCTAAGCCTGTACATCACTACAGATACTATTTGGATGATAAAATATCTTATAAAAATGTATTAAATGTCTTATCTACCCACATGATTGACACTTAATGGGTGATTGGTGGCACTACATTTGGTTATTCCCCATTCTTCCTACAAATATAACACTAAAGGAGTCCTTTATAGTTGGGAAAAATATATGTCAGAGCCCTAATAGTTCTTCCTGTCACTACTCTATCGAGAATCGTCATATCATCATTTCCTACTTCCAAAATATCCACCTATAGAACCAGTAAATAAAGAAAGATACCTAAAAGATATACCCTCAACCGGGTTCTTCTTACTGATAAGGGATTGGTTCATTGCCTCTAAAAAAGACTTAAGTTGAAATATATTCACTTGAGACCAAATCAAATCTCTTATCCCATCCTCAAAATGGTGAACCCTAGGGGTATCATCACCAATAATAATGGGTGAAACTAGTGAAAACCTATAAAACAAGTTTTATAGTCCAACACTATCATGACTCCCTTAATAAGATGAATAAACTCATATACCATACCAAACCTAAAAATATATAGAAAGAAATACTCAAAGAAGTGTGTCAAAAATTCCATCTAGGATATCTCCACATATTGATCTACTTTTTCTAACACATATAACCAATATTTCATGGGTCTCTGTATCATATACACAGTGAAATTCACCCTCCACTCAAGGGATGGATCAATATTGTAAAAAATCAAAAATAAAGACTCAATCCAAAACTCTTATGCATGCAATCCACCCAACAGAGTAAATATAGAGGGATGTGAAATCTAGAACTCCCTAGTCAAATATGTAGTGAACCAAACCCCATTAGCTCAGAAACATTTTCTTATACCATAACATTGGAATAAGATATAAGGAATCACATCCCAAAGGATATAATAGTTTAGTAGTCTAGGAAAAATTCATACATAATAGAAATTTACATTAAATTTTAAAACAAAAAATACCCAATGAATTTTCTTGGATAATTCCACTATCCCCATTAGCATGTCCTTTCATATCAATCGCAAAATACATCCTTGTATCTCAGGGAAAGTAAAATATAAGGGTTGAGCTCAGATGATCAGTAAGGGTAAGAGTATATTGGAAGATATGAATAAATAAGCAATAATCAATATGGATAGGTAAATAACTAAAACACATTCCATTTAATCAATAACTTGAATAAAATATTGAAGTAATAAATTATGATCAAATAATATCATATAAATAATCACATGATCATAAAAATTAACTGTGGATATTCTAAATAATCGAATAATCACATGGAATATCAATTACTGAATTCATAATGATATAATGCATAATGATATATATCTAAAACTTAACATCAAGGATTCTTTCCATTAAATCTAATACTCTCAAGGATTTATGCCAAGAATCTAATACTATTAAGGATTCATACTAAGAGTCTAATAAATGGTTAAGGACTCGGCTAAAACCATATCTAGTTTGTCTCATGAAACCTACCGATGAATCGAGGGGATATAAAGAACCTTGACCATCACATACTAAGTTAGTTTCATTCCTCATATGAAAGGGTTGAAACATAATCAATATAAACATTCGTATTAAAACTAGTATATGATATGTAAATACTTTCCTTAATTAATAAACATAATCATAGACCATCCAGATTAAATTGAATGGTATAAAAATTGTATATCCCACATAAAACTAATAATAAACTATCTAGAGAAATAGTAAGGATTATATCATTAGAATATATACCCATTAGACTAAGGGTAAAGGGTTTTTTTATTGATGAAAATAAATACCATAAAAATATTTTTAAAAACATTCTTGAGAAAAATATTGTTTTTATTTCGAAAAACATTATTAAAATATTTTTCTCTAAAAATAACTTTTAAAAAACATTTATTAAAAAATATCCTTGTAAACTTGCAAATTAAGATTCAAATAAATTATGGTCATGTCAGTGGGTAACTTTGTACATGTTGTAAAGAACATTCCTTTCGCACGGTAAAAATGTAAGAAAAGTGCATTGTTTGAAAGGATAAAATGAGATTCCATTGAAAAAAAATTATAAAAAATAAAAAATGGGTAAAATTTTCTTTTAATAAATCATTTTTAAAATTTTAAAGAACTTTTTTTTAGAAAACATGGTTTTTTAAGAAAACAAATTTTTGACTGAAGAGAGAAATGAAGTCAAATTTTATTAAACTATTTATTTAATTATTTTAAGTACCAAAGAGTGGAAAATATGACTATTAATTTAAAATATAATTAATAACTATAGTATAATATAATATATTTATTTAAATATGTAAATATCAAATAATTCCTCCAAGGTAGATGTAAACATAAACCATCTCGAATAATGATGAGATTTTGAATTAAACTCTTACCACTTAGGTAAATTTTGTATTGAAAGCACCATGAAAGAAATAAATTAAATGAAACATTAAATATTGTGATGATAAATTAATTCATGATATATCATACAAAAAGGGTAGTATATACACCACACAAAAGAAATAATGTGTGAATATGGTGTATGTTTCACAGAAGTAAAAGTTAGAGGAGGAACCCTTACCTCGTGATTTCCTTTTGGTAATAATTTATTTAACATATTTTATAGTGGTTTTTGACATGTTTTTAACTTATAAAAAACATATAAATATTTATTATATCATATATGATCCTTTTATAACATCGTTTCATTCATTTGATAATAATCTCTTACTATTTTCATTATTTCAGGTGTTAATTACCCTTTTTTCAAGTATGTTTTGACTTGTTATTTTTGTTCCTCTTACTTCAATCATAATTTAATAATCTTGAGAATGTAAAAAATGATTTAAATATCATATATATTCAATATATATATATTTATATTAATCCATAAATTTTGGTGATAGGAAAATAAAACACACTATTCATGGAGACGGTAGGTCGTACGTACACATGAAAGTTGTTTACATTTTCATCTCGTATTGAAAGAAAGAAAATTCAATTATATATATTGATATTATAATTATAGTATAATATTTATTTCATATATATCACATATTCTTTTTAAACTCATACTTAATACATTCCATGTAAAACTTGAACGAATCACATCGCTTCGTGAGGCGGTAGTCCACCGTACACACGAACGACGTTATCATATTCCCAAAAAATGGAAAGTATGAAAGTATTTGTTATATAATAATTAAAGAAGAATAAATTATTCATAAATATCATATATAAATATTATTTATATCATTATTCCCAACCTTGATAGGTGGTTATGGAAAAATGGACAACATCGGTCTATGAGGCGGTAGTCCACCCTACACATGAACAATGATTTCATAACCCATTTAATTAAAGTGTGTGTGGTTTTAGGTATTAACCTTAACATAAAAACATATTACTATATGTAATATACTTTGGTTATTATATAATAATGATATAAAATAATTGAATGGGTTTTATGATGAAATAAAAAAATGTTTGTTGATGAATATTACCTCTTCTTCGGGTCTCTCCTTTTGGTTTCCACCAAAGGCCTTTCTTGGTTAGATTTATGCACAAATTAAGGATTATAGGATGATATTATGGAATTTTTTAAGTTATTTTATCATGTTTTGTTCGATTCAAATGGATTTGGTGGTGAAAAGAAGTGGGGAGAGTGAATTCCCTTTTATAATGGAGGAAGAATGGTATTCTTGTAAATGCCCAAAATTATTCACTATTGGGACGTATCCCTTGCCTCATGTCCCTCAAAAATTAAAAAATAATGGATTTTAGGGATTAATTGGTAGATATATACCTCCAACACACAAAATAAACACACTTTATATCAATCTATTCCTTAGTCTTTAAGTTTACTCAATTTTATCTTTATAGTTTTTACCAAGGTAACTTGTATCTTTTTATTTACCTAGGTAATCTATAATTTAAGAATAAAATTAAAAATATATTTATTATAAAATTTATAACCACTTATTATAAATATTAATTCAAATTCATAATATAAAAAATCCAATGTGTGTGTAAAATTAATTTTAATACAAACGCATGTAATATACAAAACGTTGCTTTAACCTTTAACGCATTAATTAATTTTAGTTTTTTTCGCTAATCTCCATAGTAAAAAAAATAAGTTAAACTAATTATAAAATATAAAATATTATAATTCAAAATATTAAATCCATTTTTCCAAATTAAACTCACAAAAGTGGCAGAATTTAATTTAAAATTAATCTCGTAGATGGAACAAGGAAGCGGGTTTTTAAAGTGAAAATGTTCAAAAGTTTCTAAGTTTTTATGTCTAAATTAAATATAAAAATGATTTCAATGAACTGAATTTTATTAATAGATTTATAATTTATCAAATAATTCCTTAAAATAATTTAAAATATAATTTAACATTATAATTTATTTATATGGAAATTCAATTTTCAATTAAAATTCAGTATTTTTCACTATTCATCAAAAAATGAAAATTCTTAGAAAAATATGAAAAAATACCCTAAGATAATTTTGATATTATGATTTAAAAAATTAATTTTATTTTTCAAATAAAATTTATAAAATCATCAAATTTTAGTTTTAAATCTTATGCACCATTAAAAGGCAGCAAAATTGCCTTAAGAAAAATATAACATTTTATGTGTAAAATTAGATTTTTTCTTATCTTATGCCTATAAAATATATTGGATAAATGTAAAAAAAATTATTGAATATATAAATTTACTTAATATCTACCACTAATATTAGTTAATTTAATTTATTAAGATAAAACTCATTTTGCGTTTAGAAATAGTTTTTTTAAACATTTTCTTTATATTCAATTGGTTGTTATATTCATAATTAATTGGTAACCATTGAATCCAACCATATATTTTCATAATTTAGTTAATTATATTCATAACAACCAATTTAAAATCTAGTAAATAATTTTCATTTAAAATAATAATATTAATAGTATTCAGTAAAACTTGGTCTTGTGTGTAACGCAAGCTATCTAATAAAATCGTTGTTGTGTGTAACGTAAGATAAAACCATTGTTCCGTGTAGAGAAAGATATATCATATATTGAATTTATTTAAAATATTAAATATATTATAAAGTCTTGGGACATTATATTCCCTTCTACGCTTGATGTTTTTTTCATACACTCTATTGTATATGATATTTATATTTTAAGATTTTAGGGTGTTATAAAATATTACATAAAATTCACCACTCTCAAATGTCCCGTAGACTAGATAACTTAAAGTATACTCTCTAGAAGTTACTAATTAATAGAAGGTATGGGAATAAAGGGGGTTCCAGATTGACTGTCGGTGGGGCTTTCTCATTACCACTAACCTGAGGTTTCATTGGAGTTTGTTGTGATAACATGTCACTATGGTGCCAAATGTACAACTTGAGAAACATTTCAATAATAATTTTTGATATCATAGATAGGATATGAAGTGATAAGAATTACGTCTTACTACATAATATACACCATAGAATACATTGGTCTCGCGTATCTTGGTCACTCTCTCTAGCCTTAGCTTCCCACTCTCAGTTTTATGATCAAATACATATATGATTCATATTATCAATCACTAAAAAGTATAAAAAATGTGGTTTGAATGAAACCAACACATTATATAATAAAATACATTTTAAGTTGTTGTTTACACTTTAAATAACTAAACCCTATTTCACAATCATGTGTTAGACTATAAGAAAGCATGAAATGTCATGTGAATCCTAAGTTCTAAATATAATGCATGAAGGAACACCCTCTTACCACCCTAATCCAATATTAAAATTATAAATAATATATTACATATCATGTTTCTTAAAAACCATGAAATTTTAACACTTAAAATATAATAACATCAATTTTTTCCTTATTAAATTGTAATTTTTTTGTATGTGGGTTATCTACTCACAATCACAAGGTTTATCCTAATATTCAACAATACCCTAACTCCATAAACCATTATCAAATAGTAAAACAAATTAAAAATAGGCTAAGATACAACTTTATAACATCCCCGACTCAATTCACCCCAATCATAGTTGAACCAGGTTGGTGACATTAACTCAAGCATGTCTCCACATATACCAAAAGTTGTTAACTAGTGGTGAGGTCATAAGGATATAAAGGGAAAACAATACCCTCTAGATCATATAACAGTGAATGATAATAAAAGAAATAATAATAATAATACATCATAGTATAAAAGAATAATATTTATATTATAGCAAGTAGCCAACTATAAATGAAATATCTATCACATGTTATATCAAAATGAGCTGCTATAATTTCATAGAAGTCAGGCATAAGTAAACAATATCATTCATGGGTTGATCATATATAACATGTTATAAAATAAAGATAATAAATTACCAAAAAATTAGACCCAGGTCCTCACCCGGTCCTATCTTCCAAATCTAACCATGAAAATCCAACTCAATCATCCACTATGGGGCCCTTTACCCTACTTTCATCCTAAATCATAAATTTTTCACATGTACTAAGATACCCATATAGGATGTCAGTAAAACTCAATAGGTCACCACCAACGGTGTCCCTAAACAAATCTATAATATATAAGTTCATGCACATAGAGTTATATTTCTAATCATAAATAGATATAAATAATAATAATCTATATTTCACCCTTATATGCTAACAAGTTGTCCCAATGAGTGACCATTCATACTTTGGCCAATGTTGGAATAATTTTGAACAGGTCACCCTACAAAAAAAGGATCACCGTAACATTTCATCCATAAGAATAGTCAATCAATAATGGATATATCATCTTATAACATATTAAATCAATGAGAGGTAATTACATCCCATAATATCACAATATATAGTAGGAGGTAATGTTGTCCTATATTCATAATAATAACAAAGTAATAGTAATTATGTCGCATGACTTGATCAATAACTAGGATAAGTAGTCATTACCTTCCACTACTATAATATCAATAATAACAGATATAGAATCCTTAGCCATAGGCTTATCACATAATGTCCATAGTGTCCCTTATTATAAAAAACATGAGGTAATTGGGCATTACGTCCCATATGATAATCAACATCATTATTATGGGAATTTAATCCCTCACTATGGGTATGCATAATCATAATTGGAATTTATTACCTTTACATAACCATCATCAATATGAATGGTCATGTGTTCCCTTTCCATATAAAATACCTAAGTAATGGGAAATTTATCCCATACTAGAAAAAATCTCATAAGCTCCATCATATTATAAGTCATATCAATGTCAATACAATATGGCATGATGTCCCATTATAAAATACATTCCATGGTATTATAAAAAACTTAACTAACATATTATAAACAATTAATAATAAGTTTTTCATAACATAAAACACCAAATCAATTAAAAATAAGTTTGAGTCACACACTGACAACCCCTCTCTCAATATCTCATATCCAAGGTACTTCCACTAAAAACCATAATTATAAAAGGTTGTAAACCTACACTCATCAAGAATATCAAGGTAAACCAATTGACTATAAGGTAACTTAAATACCCCCATTACTAATAAATATTAAGCTACCTATCATGTAAATTTACATACCCTTGTCAAAAGAGGATAAAGTGAACCTATTAAGGCCCACTACATCATGATACAACTCATGGAATTCCATATTAGGTTCTGAGTATAATATTACTCTCACTTTACTTAAAAAACATAGTTTTGAGTGACCATGGAAACCACTATAACATAAAAAAGTCCAATCATGGCTCTAAACCCCACAGTTATAACATTAGTCATATAGAAACTAAATTTGGTCATATTCCAAGTCATTGTTGCAAGCCCGACAAATCACGCTTATCATACAACGCATGAAAACACATATAAACTGATTAGAAATTTTAGGAAACACTTGTAACATCATGTTACTAGATTTAGGATATCCTTTATCCCTTTTATTATACCACCTTTTTTAGGTTTGGTTCTTTGTCTTTTCTAGAGTTTTTTATATTTATTTCTAGTTTTCTGTATAGAGTTATGCCATAGTGAGAGGGAATGTGGTATGGACAGAATGGTGGTGGTGTAGATAACCTGACTGAGGCATAGGTAATTTTGATGCCTCTAACAATTCTAGTATGGTTTTATCATAGGTACATGGATATGGCCCGGAGCCCTGAGAAGGAGTTTCTGAATCCACTGTTATTTTGGGCATGGATGAAGCATGGAGGAGAGCTACGGTGTAGGGGGTATTTGGGGTGACTTTGTTAATTTGAGGGTGGATGTGATATGGTGTGTGGGTTTTGACATAGGCTTACCCTAGGTAAATAGGATCTAGGTGAGTTATGCATCATGGATATTGGAGATGGTTAGATTGGGGGTGAATTCAGTGTAGTCACTTGCACTGTGTCATGGTCTAACCCTTTTTTAGTATATTTTCACCATGGTTATTGGGGGATGTGGTGTGGGATTTTTATCTATAATGTAAAACCCCAAACCCATATTAATTATTCCAACTTCCTTCCACTCAAATTTATTTTACTCCCTTGGAACTTTGAGGCTATCAAGAGAGTATTTAAACCCCATCAACCATTTTCCTCTTAGATCAAAGTACCATTGGATGTTATTGATCTCCCTCTGGTAAGGGTAACTATCCTTATTAAAGAATCATACTTTTTTAACATATATACCTACTTAAGAGTGATGAATCCAAATGTTTTTTTATTGATTGGATCCTTTATTTGATGGATTGTGATTCAAGGTACTTCTCTTTGATCTCCCTTACCTTCAAATCTCTATTGACATTTCTGGATTCGGGTGGTTTTTTGATCTTGTGATTGAAGGTCGGTGGTTTTGTATCTAGACTATGTTGGGTGAACCTTGAATGCTCTTTATTTTTTAGATTTTTTTCTAAATTAATTGGAATTATTTATTGATTTGTGTCTGTGAATGGTTTTAAAAGAAAATATGGGTTTCCCCTTTGTTTTGGTAAATGAAAGGTATTTTTCAAACCATTGTGAAAGAGATTATGAAAAGGTGGTTTTCAAATAATTTTTTTGATAAAAAAGTGTTTTTTATAACTATATGTGAAATTTTATAGGCCCTTTTTAAGTGATTTGATAAATGTAGCATATGGTAAGACTTGGGAACTTAGGTGGAAGGTGTAATATTAGGCCTCATCCATTAGTAATTCTAGGGGATCACCTTCTAGAGTGTTCCTTTATTCCCTAGAATAAATTCATAAGTTCTATGGACTTAATCATAACACTATTAGGGGGGTCACTTATGAGGTATTCCATAACTTCCTGGGCCCTGTATCCTAGGTACTTGAGTTCACACTAGTCATGTTGATGGTATGAGTATTCTAGCTAGCCTAACCTATTATGATCCTATGAATTTTTACAATTTTTCTTCGGTTTTTACTTTTTTTTATTTGATATTCATTCTTTTAATGATAAAACTAGTTATCTCAAGTTTAATTTAAAACTATTTTACCTAGATTATTTTTGAAATTTGGGAAAAGGGGAATTTATTACCATGATTTTGATATAAAATCATTTTATGACTATTATTCCATGTTTTTCTTAAACTTAATCATATTGGGATTATTCAATAGATACTTGATATGAAACACCTAGGTGGTATCCTACTAATCCTATTCATCTTACACCCTATAAAATCCCTTAGTAATTTATAGACCTTGTATTGTCTTTTGATGTAGGAAAATGATAGGTACCATAGTGAGGTAGTGGGGTTTATATAATTTGGGTATGGATTGCTAGTAGCGAGATAGTGGGACATTTCCCACTTATCACTTGGAGTAGCGTTCCCTATTTTATTGTTCTTTTTGGTTGGTGGGAATGTACCTTGGAGTTTTAATCTTGATTCTTTCAATTTATATCATTTCTATTGTTTTCCTTTGGATATGGCATATTTCTTTCTAGTTGTTTCATTTCTCTATGTATATTTTTTTCCATGTATCTTGTTTTAGGTTGGTAAAAACCATTCCCTTTATTGTCTTTCGATGCCCAGGTTCTAGTCTCTAGATTGTGGGGATTGGTAACGCTCTTCAGGTTAGTAGCATATCAATTTGGGTACCAGTTCAGAGGGTATCCCTAGTTGTTTCAATACAAATTGGTATCAAAGTGAGATCTTTCCTCAAGATTCCTTATCTTAGGACATCTTATATATAGGATATAGGATTGATGGGACTTGATAGGTAGATTATGGTGAGTTTATAGATATCTATTTCCATAAAGAGCCTCGAGTTACTATGGTATGTTAGGATGTGTGTCACCTATGTTGGGGTTTTGACCTTGATCTTGGTTTATACTTATGGTTTTCTGGTTTAAACTAAGAATATATTATTGTCTGGTCATTTATTATTATTTTTTTGTGTATTATCCTGACTCTAAGAAGTATTCTATGGGTTTCATAAGAGGGGTGGAGAGATATTATCTTCAAGGGAATCCTTCTTTGGATCATAATCATATAGAGGGTATCATATGGGCAGTTTTTGTCATAGATTTGAATGTACCACAAGTTCTGGACTAAGCTATTGAGGTGTGTCCAGGATCTGAAAGATACATATATTGATCATGATAGTTCCTATGTGATAATCCACCATAATTTAAGGGTTTTAATGAGCCCCAATATATGGATGAATTATTGGACAATATCAATCAGGTCTTTGACTTCTTGGATACGCCCGAGGCTATCAAGGTGAAGTGCATAGCATTCAGACTCAAGGTTCCTAGAAAGAAGTGGTGGGATTCCATGGTGTAGGTGTATCAACACATGGTCTTGTATTAGAAGGGTTTTAGATCCTTTTATTTTAGCATCTATATCTTGAGTATCTGATGACATAAAAGTATTTTGAGTTTCTCTCTTTAAATTATGGAGAGCATTCGGTGTCAAGATACACCAATCATTTCATAGAGTTAGTTCATTTTGATCTATAGGTGGTGATGAATGATCAGATAAAATCTCAGAAAAACCTACATGTCTTGTGACTAGACATCCAATCATAGGTATACATGTTGAATCTTACCACATATATTAAGATGGTAGATAAGGTGATGATGGAAGATATGGATATAGTGAGCAATATTGGATTTTCTGGATCTTCTCTTCCATCCAATAGCAACTTCAGTGGAACACAGAGAAAGAAGAGGAAGTGGCATGATAATCATAGGGTTGGTGAAGGTGGTTCTCAATAGAGATCCCCATATTCACCATTAAAAGTGTCTAGTATTTTGCCTCAGACTCGCTATCAGTGTGATAAGGTAGGGTACACACTAACACTCATTTTTTACACTCTAAATGATATTAAATGATTATGTCCACTAGGGGTATCTGTAGAGGATATTCTAGGATATATCTACACCATATTATAGTTATGGGTATTCAGCTCTAAGTTCTAATATAGTTTATTCAGAAGACTCAAATTCCATAGGGCTCTAGCCATAGGCCTCAAGAGTGAAGCACCTTCACACAGTGGATGAGTTTCCAAAAAAAGTTGATGTGGGTCAAGTGATAGTGAGTGGTACTATTTTTATTGTATCTTCTATAATAACTACTCTATTTGATATAGGTGAATACCACTCATTTATATCTGCCTATTTTTTTATGTGATAAAACTTCTAATATAAATCATTTCCTTTATTATATAACTAGAGACACATCTTAGAAAGTGGAAAGAGTAGGGGTTTCTATGTCCATCATGTTCTATATCGATAGTCAATGTAGAGTTAGTCTGGGATTTCCTAGTTCTATATTTGAATATATTTGACATAATAATCAAGATGTATTGGATTTTTTATCACCATTTTGAGATTGATTATTATCATATGTGTGTTTAATTCTTTTCTAATAATGGGATCTCTTAGGTATTTGATGTAGAATGGTATCTGAGGTCCGGTTGTGAAGGACCTTCCCAACTATATCTTAGGAGTATTTTTTTTGAGATCAGTGATATTTCTTACATTGAATATCTTACCTTAAATGTTAGGTACTTTCCCTATGTCTTCTTAGATGACTTCTCCAGACTTCCTCTAGAGAGGGAGGTATATTTCAGGATTGATCTAGTGTTGGGTACACAGTCATTATCAATACCTTCTTATAAAATGGAACCATCTAAGAATAAGTAGATCAAGATCTAGCTTGATGATCTCGTGTAGAAAGGTTTTCTTCTCCTTACTGTTTCAATATGGTAATCCCCCATGTGGATAGCTTATTTGATTAGTTAAATGGGGAGAATTGGTTTTTTAAAATCAATCTTCTGTGAAGATGTCATCAACTCAAGGTTCATGAGTTTTATATTTTGAAGACTACTTTTAGGATCATCATATCAAGGTTCAGGAGTTTAATAATTTGAATACTGTTTTTAAGATCATGTATTTATATTTTAAATATCTTTTGATTCCTTTTAGTCTAACTAACGCTCCTTTATTTTTCATAGATTTGGTGAACTAAATTTTACATCAGCATCTTAAAACCTTTTTCATTTCATTTATGGATTATATTCTAGTTTATTCAATATTAGAACATGAGAACGAGCACCATTTGAATATAGTTTTGGAGATCTTGAGGAGTCGCTTCCTTTATTGGAATATTTCGAAAAAAAATTTCTAGATCAAAGGAGTAAAGTTCTTGGGGATTGTGATTTATGAACTTGGACTTTTATTTGAACCTGATAATTTTAAGGATATCTATTCATGGGAGGAACCATGGAATGTCTTTAAGATATATAGATTTTTAGGTTTTTCTAGATACTATTATAATTTCATCGATGATTTCTTGAATTTAGCATCACCTTTGACTAATATTACCAAGAAAGGGGTAAAATTCACTTGGGACACTAAATTCCATACTTCTTTCAATGATTTGAACTAGCTTATGACATCATCTCCTATTTTGATCTTAACTGAGCCTGGTGAGGGATATGTGATGTACCATGATGGTTATAGTGCTAGTCTAGTTTTTGTGCTTATACATGATGATCACATTATGGCATGTGGTTCTCCTCGGCATCGACCATATAAAAATAATTACTCCACTTATGATTTGGAGCTTAAAATAGGTATGCATGAAGTTAAGTGTAAGATGAACTATATTTTTTGCGATAGGTTCATAGTATTTTTTGACCATAAGAGTCTGAGCTATATCATTTCTTAGAAATAAATTCATCTCAAGTAGATACTGTGGGAGGAATATCTTTAGACATTTGGTTTCAACATTTCCTATACCCCATATAAGGGGAATGTTATCACCGAGAATCTCAATAGGAAAGTACCACTATAGGATATCTTGAAATCAAAGGAAGAGTTTAACATTATGATTATTTTCACTCATTTGCATCTGGACACATGAAAGGATGTTTTATGTGTGGTTTTGACTATTATTTAGCTATTTTCATCTCTCCTTGAGTCTATTCTACATAGTATGTAGCATGATGATGAGTTCAAGTAAATTTGAGACTCACTTTAAGGTGGGGAGACCATTTTTGAGTGGGCATTCTCTTCTAATGGTGTTCTATGATTCTAAAACTAATATTCCATACCTTTTCCCATGAAAATAGTTTTGATAATGTATTTCTATAATTATTAATAGGTAGTTCACCCTATAACCATTAATATGTTCTATGATTTGTGGAGATGATTTTGGTGGCCAAGTATGAGATAAGACATCACTGCCTTTGTTTCTCATTATTATACTTTCTAAAATGTCAAGGTAGAGCACAAAAAACCTTTGGGTTTTCTTTATCCCCTTTCAATGAAAACTTGGAAGTGGGATGAGATATCTATAGATTTTTTTATTGGATTTCCTCATACTCCATGAGGGGAAAATTCTATATAGGTAGTGATTGATAGGCTAACCAAATCGGATCACATTATACCCATTCATGATATAAGCAAAGTTGAAGACTTAGGAAACCTATACATGTAAGATATTGTTAGATTTTATGGAGTTTCATCTATCATTGTTTATTATAGGGATACCCATTTCACTTTGCATTTTTGGATATGACTCTAAGAGTTGTTAGGATCCCATGTGAGTTTTACCATAGTTGATCATCTGTGGATAGATGGAAAAAAATAAAGAGATATATAGATCTTGTAATAAATGCTTTATGTTTGAATTCTTGACTTTAATGGATCTTGGGATAGTCACTTCAGAATATTTGAGTTTTCTTAAAACAACAGTTATCAGTCATCCATCTATATGACATCCTTTGATTCCTTTTATGGCTCCTTGTGTAAATTTTTGATGTGTTGGTTAGATATTGGTGAAGATTTCTTAGTGTTACCTAGTTTGGTCTAGAAGATGGTGGAAAATATTTAGTTGATTCATTATATAATAGTGATATAACAATCTATAATAAATATTTTTTTGATTATTGTAGATTCCATTTATATGTTTTAGTTAGTGAACATGTGTTTTTGAGAGTTTCAACTCATTTGGGCCACTAAAATCTTGGTAAACAAGGAAATATTTCACTGAGATATGTGGGAATATTTTAGGTTGTTGAGCATGTCACGACCCGTCCTTGGGGCTCGTGTCGTGACTAACCCAAGCCCGCCTTCCATAGGCCAGGGGCTGGCGACTAGCACCAAGGTGTAAATCCCAACAAAAGGGAAGGCATTGCCTTTGAAAAGTAAACAAGCACCACAGAGTAAGCAAGCAGAAAAGTAAACACTAAGTAAAACAGTAACAAGCTGTGCTGAAAGTAAAAGGGGCCGGAAATACAAGCCCAACTGTAAAGTACAACTGAAAAGGAAAAACAGCAACTGAAAAGAAAAGCCGCAGTGTCGAGCCGTCCTCTGGAAGTCCCACCTGAAGGGTGGGTACAGATAGTCTCCACTGCTCCTTGGGTCCACCTAACCGCTCCGAGTACGTCCCTCCCAGTGTTCCACCTCCAGGTACCGTCCTGCTCCGCATGCCTCCACCACGATCAGCGTTGTCCGTCGTCTGCAACCAACACAACGTAGTGCGGGCAAATCCCATGCAGGGGTGAGTATAAGCTACTCAGTAGGGACCCCGAGACCCCTGAAGGTCTCCAAAAATCCACAAAGGATAATCCAAAAAGGAAAGTTATAATCACGAAGTAACAACCAACACTACTTTGGTATATGCTCATACATATACCTAAGTCATCAATTCCCGTTCGTCTCCAACGTCTGAGCCCAAGCACAACCCAGTCCACACAGGAAAGAAAAAACGTATACCCACACAGGATAGGACAACACAATCCACAAAGGAGAGTAAACAGTAATCCACATAGGATATCTCAACACAATCCACAAAGGAGAGTAAACACTAAGTCCACACAGGATAGCTCAACACAATCCACAAAGGAGAGTAACACAGGATTCATCTCACACAGGTATACTTCTTGTATGACGATAAAGATGATCACTGATCCATCTAAGTCATCGGACCCACAAAGGATCGATAAGTAACTAACCCCTGCAATGACCCACACAGGATCGGGCCCACACAGGACCTATAGGCGCTGGCTCACACAGAACCGCTGAGCGCTGACCCACACAGGATCGGACCCGCACAGGATCGGGCCCACACAGGACCTGTAGCACTGATCCAGGTAGGATCGCTGAGTGCTGTAGTCATCGCAGTCCACCGAGGATCTCTGCACTGTCGTCGTCACAGTCCACTGAGGATCTCTGCACAGTCGTCGTCGCAGTACACTGAGGATCTCTGCACGGTCGTCGCTGTCGAAGTAGCAGTCGCAGCCAGCTCTAGGGTTCCCGCACACAGCAAGCTCATTCGGGAGGGTCCGCTCCACGAGCTGAGAGTCTGATACATCAACTGACACAAAGTCCGAATTTGATGTATCCAAAAGTTCCGTATCGTCAACAGGAACTCAACGTCGCAGACGGCGCGTCAATCGGACGCCCGGTCTGAGAGTTATTGGTCTTTTCGTCCCAAGGGCCCGGTTGGTTTTTAAGGAAAAACCAACCCGACTATACTCCACCTACGTCCAAACCTCGGGCGGAGTATGCCAAAAGATTCGTCTCACTTAGAGAATCCACCAAAGCTGACGGCACGTCAATCGTACGTCCGTAGCTCAAGATATGAGTGTTTCCGCTCCGAAGGCCCGGTTGGTTTCGTGTACAAACCAACCCGGCCGAACTCAAGGTATTCCGAAACCTTGAGTGCGATATACCGAAATGACCGTCTCGATCCAAGGATCGCGTTTCCACTGACGGCACATTGTTCGGAGGCCCGTAGCTCAAGTTACGGGCATTTGACCGAAAAAGATCCGAAGACGGGGGGTCCGGGCCCGGGCGGACCCGGCCCGACCCCCCCCCCCCCCCTGGGTTGGCCGAACCGGGTCGACCTGAACCAGTCCGACCCGGTCGGACCTGGTCCGGCCCGGCCTGGGCGCGGCCCGGCCGGTCCGACCGGCCCGGCTCGGCCAGCCCGGCCTGGCTCGGCTGAGCGATGCGGGGGGGAGCCGCCGCCCCCGCGTGACACCCCTACGGCACCCGCGGGGTGTCACCCTGGACGACCTGAGCGATGCGGGGGGGAGCCGCCGCCCCCGCGGCACCCGCGGGGTGTCGCCCAGGAAAGTCGGACGCGGCTTCAGCCGCGTCCCGCGCGCGCCAGACACGCGCGGTCGCGGGTCAGCGAGCGCCACCGCCGGCTTCCGCGGGCCACCGGAGTCGCTCTGGTGGTCCGTTTTCCTTCCCGTCTGCGCCGTTGTTCCTCCCGGGTTCTGTTCTTCACTGCGGGATCATCAAACTTCCGTTGCGGCACGTTCCGTCATCGCCCGTCAAATCCGCACAACACAAAGAACGGCGGAGGGTTGTCGGGCCGTGTTCGTTTGGCCCGCACCCTCCGCGTTAGATAAAAACAACGGGAGAAAATAAATCAACACATGATACAACAATTTTAATAAATTAAAAAATTGTTTGTTTGCATCCGGTTCTTTAAATTTTAAAGAAACTTCCATGGGAATAAAAAAAAGGGTATTTCCAAAATAAATCCCTACCTCGTAGTCGTCGTCGTACGCATGTTCTTTTCGGATTTGCTCATTGCGGAAGGAGGGGATCGTCGCGTCGTCGCGGAAAGGCGTCGCGTCATCACGAAATCCGGAGTTGCGTCGACGAACTCAACATACCAAGAAACAACAGATTTAATTATAAATAATTAAATCCGTGTTTTGTTAAAAAACACAAGGGAGATTTAAAGAATCACAAACACTCACCTCAACGGAAGATCGAAGGATCTTTTCATGGAGGAAGGAACGTCACCGAAGAACGTCTCGGATGAAGCGTCATCAAACTCCGAGGGTGACGACATTCTTCGCGTTCTTCGCGTTCTTTGCATTCTTCGTGAAGGAGGATGAAGGCTCAAGAATTCTGTCAAGCCTCTCAAAGTGTAATCCTCCAAATGTCGCGTTGGTCTTATTTTATTATTACGCCAACAAATGAAAAAGGTAAGTAACGTCCCATCAATTCGTCGAATTAATTCAAAGAAAGAAACTGCCCATTTAATTCACGAAATAAACCGCCCAATTAAATGGTGCATTAAGGATTTAAGAAAATGCATCATTTGACTTTCATAATGACGGGTTTTCGCGGGTGCGTTACTTAGCGGAAAGAAACGGCGGGGTTCGTGCGGGCCCCACCTCACAAATATCCTACCAAGAGGGTAGGATATTTCTGGATAGAACCCTATCTGTTTCAACTCAGTTTAAGTGGCTTTCAAGTGGCTTCAAGAGAAATAAAATAAAGTTGTCGAACAAATTATTTTATTTCTTAACTTTAAGCCCAAAAATTAAAAACCACACTTGAGCAAATGCAACTCTGGAAGAGGCGTTTCTAAAAAAATATCGGCGCTGCGATTTCATCGGTGCCCTCAAAATTCGATTCCGGGCACCGGTTCAAAAGTTAGAAAAACCCGCTCGTCCGTTCACTGAATGTACCCGAGCCAAACTTCGGAAAATGATTCCGGGCACATCGGGCCTCGGAATCAGGTGCCGTCAGAAACTGCGTTCTTGTAAAATTCCAAAGAAAATTAAGAAAAAAAATTTCCTTGAAATTTACGGGTCTTTACATTACTCCCACCTCAGGGCTTTACGTCCCCGTAAAGATACATCATAAACTAGGGAAACAAGTGTGGGTACTGAGCACGCATATAAGTCTCCCGCTCCCATGTGCTCTCCTGGAGGTTCCCATGCTGCCATCTGATGCGCATAAGAGGAATCGATCGCCCATGTAGGACCCGCTCCTGTCGATCCTCTATCTCCATTGGGACCTCCGCAAAAGTCGCTCCATCATCCACATCTAGCTCCCCATAGTCAATGATGTGCGTCGGGTCGTGCACGTATCTCCTCAGCTGAGATACGTGGAAGACGTCGTGCACTCGGTGCAACTGAGGTGGTAGAGCCAGGCGATAATCCACCTCGCCAATCCTACTGATGACCTGGAATGGTCCAATGAAACATGGAGACAACTTGCCGCCTCGGCCAAATCTCCGTAAACCACGTCGAGGTGAGACACGCAAGAAGACGTGGTCACCATCCTCGAACTCTAGTGGCCTCCGCCTCCTGTCAGCGTAGGACTTATGTCGGCTCTGAGCTGTCCTCATCCGCTCCTGAAAGACCTGGACCTTCTCTGTTTTGGCCCGCACCATCTCTGGTCCCACAAGTGCTGACTCCCCAGGGTCTGTCCAGCACAAAGGAGATCTGCAAGGCCTTCCGTACAACACCTCGTATGGTGCCATCCCGATGGTGGAGTGGTAGCTGTTGTTGTACGCGAACTCCACCAAGGGTAGGTGGTCCTCCCAGCTACGACCAAAGTCAAGGACACATGCGCGGAGCATGTCCTCGAGAGTCTGAATGGTCCTCTCCATCTGACCATCCGTCTGAGGGTGAAAGGCGGTGCTCAGACGTAGCCGCGTCCCGAATGCCTCCTGCAACCCCTTCCAAAGCCGGGAAGTAAAACAAGCATCCCAATCGGAGACGATAGTCGATGGCACACCGTGAAGCCGTACAATCTCCTGAACGTAGAGACGCCCCAAGCTCTCCACTGAGCCCTGCTCTCTGATGGGTAAGAAGTGTGCTGACTTGGTGAGTCGGTCAACAATCACCCAAATGGAGTCGTGACCTCTGGAAGTGCATGGAATTCCAGTCATGAAGTCCATAGATATCCCATCCCACTTCCACTCCGGGACCTCTAAGGGTTGTACCAAGCCTGCTGGTACCTGATGCTCTGCCTTCACCTGCTGGTAGGTGAGGCACCGTGAAACGAACTCTGCAACAGCCTTCTTCATACATGGCCACCAGTGATGTCGTCTGAGGTCCCGGTACATCTTCGCCACTCCAGGATGTACCGCCAAAGGAGAAGTGTGAAACTCTCTCAGCACCTCCTCTCGTAAAGCGACTGGAAGCATGGTACGTCCTCTGAAAAGGACATCGTGCTCTGCTCCAAGGGAGAAACTATCAGGTGCCTGTCCCGAGGATATCTGTGCATGCCGCGTCTCACAGTGAGCATCCCCACGCTGTGCCTCTCTGACCCGCTGCAGTAGTGGAGGGGTGACTGTGAGAGACTGAAGGAAGGCTGCTCCATCTCTATCCACGAAGGATATTTGCAAGGCGGCTAGTTGCTCTGTCGCCTCCTCAAGTAGTTCAATGCCCGTCCTCCTGCTGAAGGCATCGGCTACTACGTTCCCCTTCCTAGGAGTATAGACTATCTCAAAGTCATAGTCCTGGAGGAACTCGGGCCATGGACACTATCTCAGGTTCAGGTCTCTCTGAGAGAAGATGTTCCTGAGACTCTGGTGGTCAGAAAAGACTGTAAAGCGCTCGCCCATCAGATAGTGTCTCCATGTCTTCAGAGCGAAGACCACTGCTGCTAACTCCAGGTCATGGGTAGTGTAGTTCTGCTCATGCGGCCTCAACTAACGTGATCCATAGGCAATAACGGCCCTCTCCTACATCAGGACACACCCAAGTCTGGTCCCTGATGCATCGCAGTAGACTACGTATCCAACTCCCTCCTCAGGCAACCTCAAGATAGGTGCGCTGTTCAATCTCTTCCTCAGCTCTTGGAAGCTCTGCTGACATCTGTCTGACCACATAAAGGGTTTCCCCTTCTTTTTCAAAGCTGAGAGTGGCGCCACAACTCTGGAGAAGTCCGGCACGAATCTCCGATAGTATCCGGCTAGACCCAATAAACTCCGCACCTCCGTCATGCTCCTGGGTGGCTCCCAAGCTAGCACTGCCTCGATCTTCGCGGGATCCACTGAAACTCCCGCCTCAGAAATGACGTGCCCCAAGAAGTGGACCTCATGTAACCAGAATTGTCACTTCGAGAGCTTTCCATAAAGCTGGTTCTCTCAGAGTGTGTCTAGTACAACCCGCAAGTGGTAGGCGTGCTCCTCCTCCATGGTCGAGTACACCAAAATGTCGTCGATGAAGACCACGACAAATCGATCAAGGTATGTCTGGAAGATCTTGTTCATGAGGCCCATGAACACTGCTGGAGCATTGGTTATGCCTAAAGGCATAACCAAGAACTCATAGTGGCCATACCGACACCTGAAGGCCGTCTTCTGCACGTCCTCGTCTCGAACTCTGAGCTGATGATAGCCTGACCTGAGGTCTATCTTCGAGAACCGTTGTGCTCCCTTGAGCTGATAGAAGAGGTCATCAATCCTCGGTAGCGGATACTTGTTCCTCACTGTCACCTGATTCAGGCGACGATAGTCGACACACAGTCGCAAGATCCTGTCTGCCTTCTTGGAAAACAAAATCGGGGAAGCCCAGGGTGAAACACTGGGTCGGATGAACCCCTTACCCTGCAAGTCCTTCAACTGTACTCGTAGCTCTCGAAGCTCAGTGGGGGCCATCCGATACGCTGGAGTGGATATTGGGGTTGTCCCGGGGTACAGATCAATATAAAAGTCTACCTCTCTGCGAGGAGGTAGCCCTGGAACATCATCGGGAAAGACGTTTGCATACTGATCCACCACTACAGGAAAACTAGGACTCCGTACGTCAACTGCTCCAAGGATGAGGCTAGCCAACTGATGAGTGACGGGCTTCCCTCTCCTCTGCATGAGTCCATCCTGTGCTGCGAAGGCTCCCTTCTCACCGGTGAAGGTGAACCTACTCCCATCGGTGTGCACACATCGCACCTTGTGCCTAAAACAGTCAATCTGAGCATGGACTGTAGATAACCAATCCATGCCCAAGATGACGTCGTAAGGCCTAAACGCCGCTACAAGAAGATCACAGTCGAAGCTCTCACCTCCTAGAGTAAGCTCACACTGTCGGAACCAGTGCGTAATCGTCGAGTCTGCTCCCGTAGGAGTCTCTAGCCGTAAGGATCGAGCCAATGGCTCTGTCGAAAACTCCGAGCTCCGAACAAGGGCAGCGGCTATGAAAGAGTGACTCGCTCCTGTGTCTATAAGAACTGCAGCAAGGGTGGAATAGACACATATCATACCTCGAATCATCTCTGGCGCATCGTGGTCATAGGCCTCCACTTCCTAGAGTTGTGCCTGTCTCTGCCCGCCAGCTCCCTGTGGTCGGGGCGGACCTCCTGGGGGTGGTGGTGGCAGAGCCTCAAAGTGTCTCCCACCACCTGCTGCTCGACCAGCTCCTCTACCTCGTCCGCCTCCTCCCTGTGGACCGCCACGGTCGACCCTATGCCTCTGCCTAGGTGGCCCCTCCACCGTCTGCTGCTCCTCGGTACGGCGGGTCGGGCAGTCACGAGCCAAGTGGCCCTGCCCGCCGCACGTGTAGCACTGCCTGCCTCTTGGAAGACTGGCTCCGCGCTGAGTGCCCCGCACTACTGAGCCAGTGTCTTGAGGTCTTCTATGAGAGGTTCTGGTCTTCCTGGAACCCTGAGTCATCCGTCAGCTACCTACTGTCGAAGACTCCGCCACCTGTCGCCCTGCGGTAGGTCTTGCTGTGGACTCAGCCAGAAAGCTCTCGATCAGAAGGGCACGCTCTAGCACTCATGCCTGGGTCGGGATGCTGAGGGATATCAGTGATGCCCTGATCTCGTTTCTCAATCCCTGCTCGAAGGTCCGGGCCCGGAAGAATGGGTCCCGTACCATGTCGGTCGAGTAGCGAGAAAGATCGGTGAACCTCTCTGCGTACTGGGCGACCATCAAGCTGCCCTGCCGCAGCTAAAGAAGCTCCTGAATGCACACCGCACGGAGGGTGGCCAGGAAGAACTCTGAGCGGAAGAGGCACTTGAAGTCCGTCTAGATGAGAGAGTCCTCATCGTGCACCTGGAGCATCAAGCTCCACCATCGTCCCGCTGCTGCGTGCAGTAGGCTCGCCGTGAGGATCACCATGAGGTCTGCTGGTGTCCTCACTAGCCTAAAAACTCGAACGACCGCCTCCAGCCAGTCCTCGACTTCCTGGGGGTCCGTCTCCCCACGAAACCTGGGTGATCGCTGGCGCTGGAACTCGTGAAGAGCTCTGAGGCGTCGTGCATCATCAGCGGTCGGCGCTGGAAGCATTGGGGGCTCGGCGGGTAAAGGTACCGCCGGTGCCTCCGCTATCAACGGGCCCTGTACCGAGGCCTCATTTCTCGGCGGGCTGTCGTCGTTCTCTACTCTCGAAACCCTAGTTGGCTGCTGTCGTCAGGACATCCTGAAAAGGAAACAAGTGCGCCATGGTTAGAACAGTATACCTGGTGATCTGACACAAGTAATCACAAAGAAAACTTGAAACACACATGCAATCAATGTTTTCGTGCATTAAGTCGGAAATCAGAAGTCAGGGTCCTGGTGTACGGATACGTCGACCATCGCACCAACACTGGACTCCCTGGACTGATAACCACACTCAATACGCTAAACACTATTTCTTCACATAGAAGAAAGATCAGAGTCTGCGGTAGAACCGACCACCTCTGATACCAATTTGTCACGACCCGTCCTCGGGGCCCGTGCCATGACTACCCCAAGCCCGCCTTCCATAGGCCAGGGGCTGGAGACTAGCACCAAGGCATAAATCCCAACAAAAGGGAAGGAATTGCCTTTGAAAAGTAAAAAAGAACCACAAAGTAAGAAAGCGGAAAAGTAAACACTAAGTAAATCTGTAACAAGCTGTGCTGAAAGTAAAAGGGGCCGGAAATACAAGCCCAACTGTAAAGTACAACTGAAAGGGAAAAACAGCAACTGAAAAGAAAAGCCACAGCATCGAGCCATCCTCTGGAAGTCCCACCTAAAGGGTGGGTACAGATAGCCTCCACTGCTCCTCGGGTCCACCTAACCGCTCCGAGTACGTCTCGCCCAGTGGTCCACCTCCAGGTATCGTCCTGCTCCGCACGCCTCCACCACGATCAGCGTTGTCCGTCGTCTACAACCAACACAACATAGTGCGGGCAAAGCCCATGCAGGGGTGAGTATAAGCTACTCAGTAGGGACCCCGAGACCCCCGAAGGTCTCCCAAAATCCAAAAAGGATAATCCACAAAGGAAAGTTACAATCACGAAGTAACAATCGACACTACTTAGGTATATTCCCATACATATACCTAAGTCATCAATTCCCGTTCGGCTCCAACGTCCGAGCCCAAGCACAACCCAGTCCACACAGGAAAGCAAAAACGTATACCCACACAGGATAGGACAACACAATCCACAAAGGAGAGTAAATAGTAATCCACATAGGATAGCTCAACACAATCCACAAAGGAGAGTAAACAGTAAGTCCACACAGGATAGCTCAACACAATCCACAAAGGAGAGTAACACAGGATTCAGTTCACACAGGTATACTTCTTGTATGACGATAAAGATGATCATTGATCCATCTAAGTCGTCAGACCCACAAAGGATCGATAGGTAACTAACCCCCGCAATGACCCACACAGGATCGGGCCCACACAGGACCTGTAGGCGCTGGCTCACACAGAACCGCTGAGCGTTGGCCCACACAGGATCGGACCCACATAGGATCGGGCCCACACAGGACCTGTAGCACGGATCCACGTAGGATCGCTGAGTGCTTTAGTCGTCGCAGTCCACCGAGGATCTCTGCACTGTCGTCGTCGTAGTCCACTGAGGATCTCTGCACAGTCGTCGTCGCAGTCCACTGAGGATCTCTGCACAGTCGTCGTCGCAGTCCACTGAGGATCTCTGCATGGTCGTCGCTGTCGAAGTAGCAGTCGCAGCCAGCTCTAGGGTTCCCGCACACAGCAAGCTCGTTCGGGAGGGTCCGCTCCACGAGCCGAGAGGCTGATACATCAACTGACACAAAGTCCGAAGTTGATGTATCCAAAAGTTCCATATCGTCAACAGGAACTCAACGTCGCAGACGGCGCGTCAATTGGACGCCCGGTCTGAGAGTTATTGGCTTTTTCGTCCTAGGGGCCCGGTTGGTTTTTAAGGCAAAACCAACCCGACCATACTCCACCTACATCCAAACCTTGGGCGGAGTATGCCAAAAGATCCATCTCACTTAGAGTAATCCACCAAAGCTGACGGCACGTCAATCAGAGGTCCGTAACTCAAGATATGAGTGTTTCCGCTCCGAAGGCCCAGTTGGTTTCGTGTACGAACCAACCCGGCCAAACTCTGAAGGTATTCCGAAACCTTGATTGTGATATACCGAAACGGCCGTCTCGATCCAAGGATCGCGTTGCCACTGACGGCGCATCGTTCGGAGGCACTTAGCTCAAGTAACGGTCATTTGACTGAAAAAGGTCCGAAGACGGGGGGTCCGGGCCCGGGCCGACCCGACCCAACCCCCCCCCCCCCTGGGTCGGCCGAACCAGGTCGACCCGAACCGGTTCGACCCGGTCGGACCCGGTCCGGCTTGGCTAGGGCTCGGCCGAGCGGCCGAGCGACGCGGGGGGGGAGCCGTCGCCCCCGCGCGACACCCCCGCGGCACCCGCGGGGTGTCGCCCTGGACGACCCGAGCGACGCGGGGGGAAGCCGCCGCCCCCGCGTGACAACCCCGCGGAACCCGCGGGGTGTCGCCCAGAACAGTCGGACGCGGCTTCAGCCGCGTCCCGCGCATGCCGGATTTGCGTGTCCGCGGGTCAGCGGGCGCCGCCGCCACGGCTGAAGCTGCGGCGGTTCTTCCGTCAGCGCGCCGGGGCGCCGCTGCCGGCTTCCGCGGGCCACCGGAGTCACTCCGGTGGTCCGTTTTCCTTCTCGTCTGCACCGTTGTTCCTCCTGGGTTCCGTTCTTCACTACGGGATCATCAAACTTCCGTTGCGGCACGTTCCGTCGTCGCCTGTCAAATCCGCACAACACGAAGAACGGCGAAGGGTTGTCGGGTCGTGTTCGTTTGGCCCGCACCCTCCGCGTTAGATAAAAACAACAGGAGAAAATAAATCAACACATGATACAACAATTTTAATAAATTAAAAAATTGTTCGTTTGCATCCGGTTCTTTAAATTTTAAAGAAACTTCCACGGGAATAAAAAAATGGGTATTTCCAAAATAAATCCCTACCTCGTAGTCGTCGTCATACGCACGTTCTTCGCGGATTTGCTCGTCGCAGAAGGAGGGGATCGTCGCGTCGTCACGGAAAGGCGTCGCATCGTCGCGGAATCCGGAGTTGCGTCGACGAACTCAACGGACCAAGAAACAACAGATTTAATTATAAATAATTAAATCCATGTTTTGTTAAAAAAAACACAAAGGAGATTTAAAGAATCACAAACACTCACCTCAACGGAAGATCGAAGGATCTTGTCGTGGAGGAAGGAACGTCACCGAAGAACGTCTCGGATGAAGCGTCGTCAAACTCCGAGGGTGATGGCGTTCTTCGCGTTCTTCGTGTTCTTTGCGTTCTTCGTGAAGGAGGATGAAGGCTCAAGAATTTCGTCAAGCCTCTCAACGTGTAATCCTCCAAATGCCATGTTGGTCTTATTTTATTATTACGCCAACAAACGAAAAAGGTAAGTAACGACCCATCAATTCGTAGAATTAATTCAACGAAAGAAACTGCCCATTTAATTCACGAAATAAACTGCCCAATTAAATGGTGCGTTAAGGATTTAAGAAAACGCGTCAGTTGACTTTCATAATGACGGGTTTTTGCGGGTGCGTTACTTAGCGGAAAGAAACGGCGGGGCTCATGCGGGCCCCACCTCACAAATATCCTACCAAGAGGGTAGGATATTTCTGGATAGCACCCTATCTGTTTCAACTCAGTTTAAGTGGCTTTCAAGTGGCTTCAAGAGAAATAAAATAAAGTTGTCGAACAAATTATTTTATTTCTTAACTTTAAGCCCAAAAATTAAAAACCACACTCGATCAAACGCAACTCTGGAAGAAGCGTTTCTAAGAAAATATCGGTGCTGCGATTTCATTGGTGCCCTCAAAATTCGATTCCGGGAACTGGTTCAAAAGTTAGAAAACCCCGCTCGTCCGTTCACTGAACGTACCCGAGCCAAACTTCGAAAAATGATTCCGGGCACACCGGGCCTCAGAATCAGGTGCCGTCAGAAACTTTGTTCTTGTAAAATTCCAAAGAAAATTAAGAAAAAAAAATTCCTTGAAATTTACGGGTCTTTACGGAGCATATTGGTGAGGTGGATTACTACATGGATTTTCCACCTAAATTGATGTCAATTCGTGATGTGTGTCATGTATCACATCTTCAAAATTATCTCTCTAACCCATTTCATGTTTTGAGATATGAGGACCTTGATGCTGAACCTGATTTAACTGTGACTGGGTATCCATCTTGAATAATTGATTATGAGACAAAGTTTCTTAGTGGGAATTCTATACCTTTGTTTTGAGTGTTATGGAAACATGATTCTAATCCACATGGGACTTGGGATCATGTGGCATTGCTGAGAGAGCAGTGGCCTCATCTAATTGATATAGAGTCTTCTTAACAATATTTATTGGGGAAGAAATCATTTTTGGTGGGGAGATTGTAACATCCTATTACTATATTCCAATTATCTTTTATCCCTTATCTTTTAACACATTTTATTGGATGTGGTTCTTGGTTTTTTCTAGAGTTTTTCGATATTTTTTCAAGTTTTTTACATAGAGCTACACCGTAGTGAGAAAGGCTATTGTGTAGAGAGAACAGTTGCGGCGTGGAAAACTTGGCTACAGTGTAGGAATTTGGATGACTCTTATAATTTTGGAATGGATATGGAATAGGGACATGGTTATGACTTGGATCCCCAGGAAGTATTTTTTTAATTCCACTTCCATTTTGGGCATGGATATGGCGTAGAGTATAGCTGCATCATAAGAGGTGTTTCGGGTGCCTCTTCCAATTTGATGGCGTTTGTTGCATAGTGAATCGGTTGAACCATAGCCTTAGCCAAGGTAAATAGGATCTAGGTGAGGTATGAACCATGGTTCTAGGTTCTGGTTGGACCAGGTGTGACTATAGTGTATCCTCCTTCACTACACCATGGTCTAACCGTTTTTTAGCATTTTTGTGCCATGGGTATGGGGGGCTGCGACATATTATTTTTTTTCCAAACTATAAAATCACAAACCCTTATTTATTATTCCTACTTCCTTCCATGAAACATTATTCAAATAATCTAGATCTTTTACGATCTCAAGAGATTATTTTTAACCCTTCAACCCTTTTCCTCCCGAATCAAAGTATAGGTGGTTGCGATTGATCTCCCTCTGGAAAGTGTTTCTATCCTTTTTGTAGAATATTTTTTTTCTCCTCTATAATTCCTTGAGAGTTATTAATCCTTATGTTACTAGTGTATTTAAAACTTATTTTGATTAATTTGGATACTAGGGACTTATCCTTGATCTACCTTACCTTCAACTTTCTATTGGCCCCAATTCGGATGATTATTTGATCTTGTGATTAAAAGTGGGCGGTTCTATATCTAGAGTATATTGGATGAACCGTGAATTCTATTGATTTTATAAAAGTTTTTCTAAATTAATTTTCATAATTGGTTGATTTTTGTGTGTCAATGAGTTTTCAAGAAAAGTTGTGTTTCCCTTCATTTTGGTAAAATAAATATGTTTTTAAAATAATTCTAAAATGTATTGTGAAAAGGTGGTTTTAAAAGAATTTTTTCTATAAAAATGGTTGTTTGGAACTATATATAAAATGTGATATCCCTTTTTAAGTTATTTGATAAATGTATCACATGGGAATACTTGGGTAATTTTGTGTAAAGTTTAGTATTGGGCCTCGTATATTGGTACTACTAGGGGGATTCACCTTATGGGGTGTTCCTATGATCTCTAAAATCGATGCATAAGTTCTAGGGACTCGATCTTGATATTATTAGAGGGTTAACTAATGGGATGTTATTATGCTTCCTAAGCCTTTTTTTCTAGTGACTTGAGTGCACAATATTCATGTTGATGGTAAGATTAGTGATTTATCGTGACCTGTTGTAATCCTAGGCATGTTTACTATTATGCTATGGAAAAAAGGGGAATGGATTACCATGATTTGGATATAAAATTGTTCACTGCCTATAATTCCATTTTTTCTTAAATTTTATCATATTTTTATTTTTGTATAGAGACTTGGTATATAATTCCTGGGTGAGATCCTACTGATATTGTTTACATCACACCCTATGCATTCCCTTAGGAATGTATAAACCTTATATTGTCTTTTTATCTAGGAAAAGGTAAGGCACTATAGTGAAGAGGTGAGGTTTATGTCAGATAGGTATGGGTAGTGGTGGTGAGATAGTGGGATGTTACCCACTTATCATTTGGATTAGTGTTCCTTATTTTTAGTTTCCTTTTTGGTTGTTGGACATGTACCTTGGAGTTTTAATCTTGTTTCTTTTGATTTGTATCATTGTCATTCTTTTCCTTTGGAAATGTCATATTTAATTCTAGTTTTTTATTTCCAATTTGTGTATTTTTTTCATGTATCCTATTTCAGATTGGTTAAAATCATTCCCCCAATTTAATTTTGATGCTCAGGTGCTAGTCGTCAGCTCATGGGGATCAAGAATGCCCTTCAGGTCAATAGTAGATCAGTTCAAGTACCCATTATGAGGTTATCCTGGGTTGGTTTATTAAATCACCTACCTTAACTTAGTATATCCCCACTCATTTAAGGTTGTTAGTTGAATTGGATTCAATCAAAATATTTCTCAAAATCTAACAAAACCCCTAAATTAGGGAATAATCGATGAAGAATTTTGAAATAACAAAAGAAATGGAGAATGGAAGGAAAAGGATCATTAGTATTTCCCCTATAAATACACTTAGATAAAAGATATTTTTATCTAGGCACTATTGAGAGATAACTAAGATTGGAAGAAGAGGGATACGAGGGAGAGATCCATGGGTCCTCCAGTTGGGCATAAGCCAAATTGTGGACCTCTACATTTACATAAATTTTAAACCAATTTAATTCAATTAATTATTTTTCTTTAAAAACTACCTAAGGCCCTATAGTGTTACCAGTACACCATTGGGTACCCACCCTAGGGTCACCTTCCATGTAGTGGACCTCTAGGGGCCTCCCCTCTTCTAATAAGTCCATCGGGTACTCGGTCCACTTGTATTAGATACCCACTGCCATCTATCTTCAAAGACAGATGATGCATACCTAGACAACTATTGATATATCATCTTTTTCCTCCTCTAAATCCTATAACAACCCAAAACTATAAAAATATGCATGTATTAACTAAAATTTTAAAAAACTTGTAACTTGAAATATTATGAGTTTTATAATTTACTAACATAGTATTAACTCTGAATATTGATTAAATTGATTCAATTGTCCTTCATTTACTGCGTTATATTTTCTTTTGTATATTTTCACTACTATTTTTTTTAGAATACTTGTATTAAACCTAAAGACCAATGTGGTGCCTCATCATTCCCACCCTCAAATTCAGGAATTGTATTCTTCACATTGATTTCAATAATGTTATGTCATTGGATCATTCTTGAAATGTACCTCATTGTTGAAACTATCACCTAGAATCTCTAACTCTTTGATCATTTCACCACTTTTTTGGATTGGGTTATATGATGGTTTTATCATCACTACTAGAAAAATGACCTATACCCATGGTTCAAAACTGTGGGTATAGCCCCAAAAACCATGGGTATTGCCTATACCCACGGTTTTAGGAACCATGGGCAACCCTGGTGTTGGGATAGGTCCACAGTCTATACCCATGACTGTGGGTATAGTTTTGATTTCCACCATGTGAAAGATTCATATCCATTACCCCACTATAAAATCATTTTACCTGTGGTTTTAAAACCATGGGTGTAAATAGTTCAAAACTACCGCCTACAGGTGTTGAACCCATGACTAACACTTCTGAATCAATGCGCCTCACCAGTTCGGCTACAACATTTATGTTAATTTACATCTATATTTTGCAAAATATATTAATATGCGTCTATTTTAAGAAAATAGTTGGTGGTGGGTTTTGATTTAGTGTCTTCCTCTAAAACTCCACAGTGCCAAACCAACCCGGCTATGTCACTTACTATTACATTTATAAACATTTATTTAAATATATTAATCTTGCCTGCTGTATTAGAAAAATTAATCTATAGAGATTCAATCTCCCGGCCACCAGAACTAAGAAACAACCACTAAACAACTGATCTATGCTGATTATATGTTTTTATATTTGTATCTAGTTAAATATATTAATTCAAACTGTGGGTATAGGAGGTAAAATCATGGGTATAGGTTTTCCTGCTAATTTTTTTTCGTGTCCTGTGGATTTTTTTTGCCACCCTAACAGGAGAAAGCTATACCCACGGTTTTACAAAACCGTGGGTATAGGTCTTTGAAAAAGAAATCATATACCCACAGTTTTGGAAAAAACGTGGGTATAGGCCTTGAAAAAAACACTTATACCCATGGTTTTTTCCAAAACCGTGGGTATAGGTGCTTTTTCCCCCGTGGTTTTGGAAAACCTTGGGTATAGGTCATCAAAAAAAACCTATACCCATGGTTTTCGAAAATCATGGGTATATGGATATTTTCCAGTAGTTCATTCAGTTATTTTTTTACTTTTTTTAAGAGATAATATTGGGTTAAAGGAGAAAGGGAGGTCTCTTTTTATATTTTAGATATGATTTTGATAGTGTTATATGTAAAATATAATCTCTTATTGTTGAGACGTGATGGAGATATTTGGTTTTCATCTTGTGATCCAGTGTTTTAGTTGTTAAATTACTTAAATTCAGACTTTATATATCATAGAGGTTTGAAATTGAAACACTTATAAAGTTATAACTAATATCTTGGTTCTTTTTTGATTTGTTATAACTTACCTTCTATGATAAATGTACAAGTTTCTATACTTTTCTGGAGACCTTTTAGATTAAGATAATATGACCATTCCTTGGGAAGGTTTTGAATGTTACTCCTCTGTTTTTTAATATCTCTATCCTGGATAGTTTTTTGTTAATTTTTTTCTATAATTTACTCTTTTTCGTATATTTTTTCATTATTCCAGGATGGAATTCATTTTTGATACTCATTTTTTGTTAGTAAATCCAATTTGGACTAAATCAAATTATATCATGGTGTTATTTTATTGTTTTATGTTTTATTTTCTATCAACCTTGAATCAAAACTAATTTATGATTTTGTGATTAATATAAATTCTTTTGTTTTATTTTTTTTGGTTGAATAATTTTTATTTATGTTTTTGTGAATCTCATATTTATAGTCATTAGTTATCAAACATTGTAATTATTTATTATTTCTATTTTCTGTTGTTATTTATTCATTTAAAATTCATTTATTGTTTCATGTTACTGTAGATATTGATCAAATTTATGTTTTTTATATATATTTTTTGTAATTGGAAATTATTTTTATATAATTCAAAGATTTTATATTTAATGTTTTCATAAACATTACCCTAAATAGTATGCATGTATTCCATTACATGTGATATATGTTTTTTGTATTCAACATAACTTTCCATAAAAATTTTGAAATAAAATATTTTTTCCATTTCAACAACATTCCATGCAACCTGATAAATTGTCTCATCCTCATATTTTTCTTTTATATCCTTCATAAAATTAATAAAACAAATTATAAGGTTTAATATAGAAATAATTCCACTAATAGTATCATTATAAAAATGATATCTCTTCCCATACATACATTATTTCCTATGTGAATTAATATTATTGATATTTTTTATGGAAAATTTACAAGACCAAGGAACCAGAACAACATGAAACCTCCACATTCACTAGAAAAAATCTTTAAGAACACATTAAAATTTCACCCTACTATTATCATTCTTAAAATACTTGTAATGAAAATAAACCTATGAAATATATTTATATAAAACAATATTAAATTTATTATCACATCCTTAAAAATATTAACTAACTTCAATGATACCATTACACCATTGATAAAAAATTAAATGATGTTCTAGATATTCAAAAAACATTGGAAACATTTCATCCCATTCACACAATTAAAAATTGTTTCTTGAGCTACAGAAATTATATTTCAATCCATTAGAAGAAATCACATCTAAAAAATAAATTCCAAACTTCATAGAATTGAAAAATACAGTATCAACATACCACGACACACCTTTTCAATTTAAAAACAATTCTTAATTCATAATACTTAAAAACAAACAATGCATCATCCATCATACTTGGAAATAAAAAATATATAAACTAAAACATGAACATATAATTTCTAAAAAAATACCACTAAAATATAAAATAACATAACAACAATAAAAAAAATATGGTACTACAAAAAACACATGTTTTGGCCCTACAAAAATAAACCTCCCATATTACTATTCTATAACAAAATATATGATTTGTCACAAAAAAAATATAAATATACAAAATAAAAAATAAAAAACATTAGAGGAATTAAAATAATATATATATATATATATATATAATTATCTATAAAACAACCTCATCCCATAAAAAAATTCAAATGAAAAAAAAACAAATATTTCCAAATTAATTTGTAAAAGAACATATGTTCTATAATTAAAAAACCCATATAAATTTAAAAATATTAATTAAAATCATAAATAAAAACATCAAACAACACACATAAAAAAATATTAAAAAACAAAAAAATAACTTACAATAATTGATAAAACTTTAAAATTCTATATAACAAATATTTTGTAACTATAAATAAAAAATACAATAATCCATTATATCTTATTTATAATGAAACGTGCATCATGTCACCCACATAAAAATATTCATTCACAAAAAAATATTTGTATAAAAATATATATTTTAAAAAAACAAAAAACATCATATCAAAAACATGTTTAAAATCCATTTTATAAAAATTACACTCAATCACATAACACATATTATATAACTTAAAATAAAAACTCAATATGTCATTATAATTTTTTATAACAAAACATGTTTTACTTGACTGATATAAAAAATATTCAATCATTAAACATGTTTTATGATAAATATTTTCATATCATATAAATCACAAAATAAATTTTTAAAATTTGAAGAGACTAATTGAATGGTAATTAAGAAAAATGTATTAGTTGGTTGTATTTGTTATCAATATATAAATTGGAAGTATAGTCAATATATACTAAATTTTGGTGATGATAAATAGCCCAAAGAAGATGAATACGATAATTCTTGTATATATATGGGAAAATTGAGAATATGTTTCTACTATTATGAGTAAATAAAAATAAATATGGATAATGATAAAGAGTCCAATTAGGATGAATAAGACACTACTCATTATAGTTGGGAAAAGGAAACGGAATTGTTACCATTATGAGTGAATGGAAACAGAGATAGATATTAAGTTGTTGTTTGTAATTATTATATAAACCTATTCAAGACAATTGTATTTAAATATGATGATTTATGATCTAATATTAATTATGAATAAATTATAAATGTTATAATTATTTAAAGCATTTTCTATAACAGAATGAATTTATAAAGGTTCAAAGAAGCACGCTATTGGAAAACTCAAGGAGTTATGGTTGAAATAGTAAAAAAGATTACTAAAGGAGTGAGAATCTATATGTGGATTATTTATAATGAAATATAATTAAATAAATAGATAATATCTATAGTATGAAGTTTGTTGAAGGATGAATTTGAAGCTGGATTTATTGAGGTAGTGAAGACTCATTGAATAATTCAAGAAGAATTTTTATTTTATTCAAATGATTTGTAATTATGATGAAAGGATTTAGAATAATTCTAATGAATTTAAAAAATTAATTTAAATTTTTTAGAGTTAATTTAGAGTTATTGGATATTCCTTGAGAATATTTCAAGAAGTGTTGATCCTATTTGAAGAAATCTAGAAGTTGTGGATTTTGGGTAAAATTTGACAAAGGAATTGATGTATAAGAGTCCTTAGGATAATGTTTAAAACTAAATATAAGAATATATTGAGTATATATAAAATTAAATATTGATCAAAATATAAGAAATGGAAAAGGTACTAAATATATCTAAGTAATTCTGGTGTATATGTAAGAATCATCCAAAAGTGAGAACTAAAATTAGAAATTTTATTCTGTTACATGAAAGTAACTCTGAAGAGGAACCAAATATTTTAAAAAGGAATTATCTACCTAAGATTCATTTGAATCATACATAAAGTAAATTCAGTTTTTTAGTAGAATAATGTGGAAAACTCATGGGACTCACTGTGATACGTGAAGGTAAGGATGGATGATATGTAAAAGTCATCTTAGTGCATATGTATAATTACTCAGTCAGGAAACATATGAAAATTTTAAAATTCCTAATATATACTGATATAATTAAGAGTTATTGAAATCATATTTAAGGATTATCAATTATTAAAAAAATTGTAAGTGAATATATTACAGGAGTTTCTTCTGGAATTTAAATCAATTAATGTTGAAGTTGTTCTATATTGTATTAGAAATCACAATTATTCAAAGGGGGCTATGATTCAAGATGATAAAAATTTATTTATACTATGAAGAATAAGATCATTCCATGAAGAATTGTGAGAATGAAGAATCAATATGGAGCTAATTTTTTGGATTTAGAGGTAGTCAAACCATGATATGAGATGCCACATTGTGATGATGTTGTTGCATGTGAGAATGCATACCAATATGGAGAGAATTAAAATACCCATGCATTTCATGGATATTTTTAAAGAAATAATATTTTGAGTCTTATGGAAGATTAAATGAAGATATATTTTACTAGGATTAAATTAGAATAAAAAGCTAGCGATATTATTGACTAGTTTAAAAGGAGAAGATCATGTTGCTTCCAATCAAGGTAAAATATTTATAAATGTAAAATATATCATTTTGATTTTATACAGGTATAAAAATATATCAAAAGGATAAGGAGAATTAATTTCTTAGGGTCTAATAACCCAATACTACATTCCAAAATAACATTATGAGTATCAAAGAGAGATGTCTCTATGATATTATTAAAGGAAGATCGTGTGTGTTGAGGAAGTAGAAGAAGAAGGAATATGAAGAAAGAGAAGAAGATGTTGAGAACTATCATACAATATCACTATATAATATAATATGACTAGGAAAGGTTAATACTATAGTTTTTTTTTAAATATAACTATGTGTCTAAGAAATCGAATAGGATTTAGTATGAAGATAACATAGATTATCTAGTTATCTATATGTGTCCTCCATTCTAATGTTGAGTTGAAGACTAAGGTTAATGTGCATGTAGTGTTTCTAATTATATTTTAGTATTAAAATACCTATACATGAGGAATAATATCTTTTGTTTTTTATGAAGTTTCATATGGTTTTGAGAATAAAATTTTATTCGGAATTTTGTGTAGAGGGCCCTGGAATTTTGGAGTGATCTAGTATAAAAATATCTATACTAGTTGGGAAACTGAAGGGATTTTGGGAGATATCCACTACCATGAGGTAGAATTAGGAAATGATGATACCTACCTAGGGGTTATATATGATTTCATCCACCCTTTGTGAGTATTTAGTTTTACATATGATACTCTTTATCATGATTTTGTAATCATTCTAAGTAAATAGTGATAATTTGTGTCTTGGGATCAACTTGAACACTAAGGAGAAAATTCTTGTATTTGGATTGAACTATATAAAAATTCTTTCGGATGTTGTCTATTTTATATTTCATGCATTTCATATGGTAGTGGGTTTTGAGAGAGCATTATTAAATCTATGTATCTTAACTGAGATGGAGGTTCAAACATTAAGAGGATTAATTTTAGGGATATAATAATTCATTGAAAAGAGTCACATTGATTCACCCCCTTCCCCCCAAGGTGATTATACAATACATTGGGAATATCAATTGTTATCATAGCTAATCTAGGATTCCTTTTATTGGATCTAACTTATTTACTAGTAGTTTTTAATAAATAAATATAAATTGATGATTTGAAGAAGACTCAGAAGTTCCTTATATAGAAAATACAGTTTATATCCTCATCAATACCAACATGAAGGTTTTATCCAAAACCTTAAAGAACATGATGAAAATAGATGATAATAAGTTGAGAAATATATGTAAGGATAATGAGGATGCATCACTGCATGAATTTAATAAAAGTGTTTGTTCATATATAAAATTAGTTGATGATGGTGATTAATCAAGTTCAAGCTATGATGAATGTGAGTTTAATTAATCACTTAGTGATTTCTAATCTGAAATTTAGGATTATTTTAAAATTATCCCTATTGATTTTATTCCATTTATATTATAATTTCTTAAGGTATTATAGGATAAAAATTCATAACTATAATTTATGGTTAATGTGATGAATAAATAAAATGGTTTGAAAGATACAGATGTTCAAGTATATCCTCAAAGATGTGGAATCCAAGGAAAAAAATTGTGTTGTTCTACAAAGAAAAACACACCCTGGATAAAAAAAATTCAAGGATAAATTTATGAAAAATATAATACAATAAATTTTAATAAAGATAATATATATTATTTAGAAGAAGATCATAAAAATACTATTAGTGTTAATGATGTCTAATTAGAGATCAAATCCAAAATATTCTAGGGTCTTAAAAATTATTTAAAAGAATGTATCAAGGTGAATTACAATCAGATTTAGAATATGAAAAGAGAATGAGAAGGAATATTTGTTGTAATCCAATTGAATATTGATGATTTGATGGAGTTTGATTTTAAATCAAATAGGTATAGCAGTTATTTTTAATTATTTTTTGTATTGGATTTGTTTTTAACCAATAAAGTATGTCCTATTTTTGAAAGGTGGTAGTGGAAAGAATTAAGAGATTCTTACAATTTTCAAGTATGGTAGTAAATAGTATTACATATAATTGAATATAAATAAGTGTATATGAAGGGATGGATTATGGTTGTTCTTAGTTAATATTTCTATAGATAAAACTTCGATGTATTTAAATAAATTGAGGTTTTTTTGAGTAATTCTTGAAGAATCTAATTTGTTTGGGTTTTTATGAATTTTTTCAATTTTATTTCATAATATTATGTTCATGTTTTTTATTGGATAAGAACTGGGTTTGTTCTAAAATATTTATAATTGAATTTATTATTGGAAATTATTTGAATAATTTGGTTAAGTCACAGTTCATAAGAGTCATTTAGGACTTCAGAAGAGTTATCTTGTGATAAAGGTTAAATATGGAAGGGTAATATCAAACATTAGAAGTGTATAGTGGGAATTTTTAAAAGTAATCTATGACTTTATAAGAGTAAATGATGACTTTAGAAGAGTTATTTCTCACTTCATAAGATTCATTCTACAATAAAGAAAAACTTCAGAATAATATTTCTAAAACCTTAAAAGAGTAATATATGAATTTCAAAGAATGATTTGGGACTTGATAAAATATTGGTAGATTTAATAAAATTAATTTATTTATTATTTATCACATAATTTTTAATTAAGTAAAGTACTAATAATCTAATCTATTATAATTGTACCAAATGGAAAGATCTCCATCCACTTTATCCCAACGATATATATTGGATAAAATTCTTCTCCTCACTGATAGTAAATTCCAGGAATGGTTCATATGAATTCAGTTTTTTTTGCACTATAAATGAAAATCGTATATGCTAGAATCCTCACTTCCTAATCTTCCTACAAAAGTGGAAAGTGAAATATTTTACTATTTATGAAAAACATTTGAATTATTTGGTAGATATTTAATGTTTGATTATTTTGTTTATTTTTAGTAAACTCTTAAAGACTCACAAAAACATGGATGTGTATAGAATGATTGAGTATCTCTATGGTTTAAACCAAGAAAAAGCTAAATATAAGTGTTTTGAGATCTCCACTTTTTTAGAGAAATCTTGAAGAGGGTTCCCAAGTTACTTCATGTATTCAATATCATTGGCTACATTGAATGTATAGAGGTTATAGGGTTTAAAATATAGTAATAATTAGGAAATGATCTCATTATATCATCACTCCCACAGATATTTTATATCTTTTTTGTTAATTTAAATATGAAAAACAACGAGAAGTCTTTCACGGAACTTCTTACTCTTCTTTTCCAAGTAGATAAGGATACAAAGTGAAAAAATCCTTTCATGCTTATTTTGAATAAATGGAAAGGGAAATAGAAGATCTATAATCCCAAATATTATTTTCAATTTCCTTCTAATAATAGTAAGATCAAGAGGAAGGCTAGTGAGTATGATGTTGTTTATTTCCCATGTGGAATGAAAGGCCATTGGAAGACAAACTGCACTTAGACAAAAAAGAAAGGGGGTATTCTAGTGTATTTGTTATCGAGTGAAATTTATCTATTTATATAAATTGGGTATTAGATATAGATTATGGTACTCACATATGTATTTGAATGCATAAACCAAATAGATTTGAAAATATTGACCAAGGGGTGGTAGACCTAAGAGAAGTCAACCAAGATAAACTTGCTATTATAGCTATCCAGGACTACCACCACACATTTCCACCATCCCCAATTGCATTCCTTTCCTTGTAAGGGATTGGGTTTCCCAATCTTACCATAGTGGATCAAGTTTCCCCATATTCCATCGTCATGGTGACTATACCTACTAGTTGGGACACACTAACATCCCCAGTCGTAGTCCTTTCCTTATAAGGGATCGGTTTTCCCCATCTTTCCATAGTAGATCAATTCCATCGACTTGATTCTCATCATTATATCATGAGATATAAATATTTACCCAATTAATTGGTGGTAGATATAGGTCCCACCCATCTCATAATAAAATCATTCATACATGTGCCATAAGAGAATAAAATATTCATCATACCATGAACCATAAAAAGAGATGGGTTTTATAAACATCAAATAATAACCCATAAAATGAAATGGGTATCATTAACATTTAATCACAACATAACCTATATAAAAGAGATAGGTTTAATAGTCATTTCATCAAAGCATAACCCATAAAAAGATCGGGGTTTAAAAAGAATATAACCAATGGAATAGAAATGGGTTTTATAAGCATCATTAAATAAAAACATAAACCATTCAAGAAAGGATATGAATGGAAACTTTAGATAATTTCCTATAAGGGATTGAGTAACATCAAAAAATGTCATCTCAGATTTAAAATAACCTGGAAATATATTTTGAAAACATTTCTTGAGAAAAATATTATTTCTTTTTTGAAAAGTGTTTTTAAAACATAAAACATTTATAAAACTATTTTATTTGAAAATTAATTAAAAACTTAGAATGAAGGATTAAAATAATTTTGAAAACCTTTTCATTAAAAATTTATAAAAAAATCATGAAAACATTTTGAAAAAAAAATCCTTTAAAACTTATAAAATAATCATGAAAACATTTTGAAATCCTTTTTCCTTGAACACTTATAAAATAATCTTGAAAATGTTTTGAAAACCATTTCTTTGAAATTACCGTGAAAACTTATAAATAAGTCTTGAAAAAGTTTTGAAAACCATTTTCCTTACAAATTTATAAAATAAGCTTGAATTTTTTTTAAAACCATTTCTTTGAAACTTAATTTTTTAAAAAAATTATAAAAAATTAACCTTTTAAACATGACAAGGGATTTGTAGAAATGATGGTAGGTAAATCTGTACATGTCATACGAGGTAAAAAGAACATTACTTATGCATGGTAAAACAGTTAGAAAAATTCCTTGTTCGAAAACATATAATAAGATTCCTTTGAAAAAATTGGTATAGTAAAAAAGGGTAAATTTTATTTTAAATATTATAGGAGGATAATATAATATTCTTAGAAACCCATTTTTGAAAACATGATTTTGAATGATCATATATTTCTGAATGAAGGGAGAGGTAAAGTCAGACATTATTAAAAAAACTTTCTTGATCATCTTATGTAACAAAGAGTGGAAAAATGGTACAAATACTTGGATATGAAATTAATAACCATATTTTAAGAAAAATCATCAGATTTATTGAGATATTGATTATAATATTTCATAAAAGGGAGCATAATCATAAACAATCTCGATAAATAGTGAGATTGTAGCCATAAACTTTTACCAATTTGGTAGCTTCAGATCATAAAAAAATGGAAAGAATAAAATTAATTTAAGCTTAAAATATAATGAAAATAAATATATTCATGA
This sequence comes from Viscum album, assembly GCA_963277665.1. Classification (NCBI taxonomy): domain Eukaryota; kingdom Viridiplantae; phylum Streptophyta; class Magnoliopsida; order Santalales; family Viscaceae; genus Viscum; species Viscum album. The sequence continues at coordinate 1,886,473,335 of OY728136.1, forward strand.
TATAATTTTTCAAAGGTAGTATATTCATCTCATGGAAAAATATAGTTTCATAACATGGCATGTGTCTCAAAGAAGGTAAATTGAGACAAAATCACTTTATTGATTTGGAAACTTTTGAAACATAAAATCTATGAACGAAATGTAATAAAATGGGTGTGAAAATACCCATAAAATTAATTATATGAAACATAGAATAAATATATGGGTAGTATACACACCACACAAAATTAATGGGTGGTGAATAAAGTATGATTCTCACAAAAATAAAAAGTGAGATGAAATTCTCTTACCTTATTTCTTGACTCTCATCGTACTCTTTCAGACCTCCTATATAATAAATGTAACTTTATTATACATATTTTAAAAATTAATATTCTTATATATAATAACATATATTGTTTTATTATGACTTTATATTACCTTCTTGTTAACAATTTTATATTAAGGTTACAGTTCGGGTAATATTCGCTTTGTTTTTCACTTGTGTCCTAATTTGTTATATATTTGGTCCTTATACTTATATCATGATTTCAAGAATGTAAAACATTATATAAATATCATTAATATTCATTATATTTTTATTATAATAATCTATATAATATAGATGTATTATGTGGAATACACCGTTCATGGAGACGGTAGGTCGTACGTACGCATGAACGGTACTTCCTTTTTATTGATGTATTGAAAGAAAGAAAGTAAATGACATATATGTATATGTATATATGTATATAATATAATTAAATTAGAATTATTATTCCATATATATAATATAGTTTCACTAAAAATATCTTTAATACATTACATGTGGTGTGTGAATGAATCACATTGCTTTGAGGGGATGGTAGTCCACACTTTCTCAAACAAAATTATCGTATTTACACGAGATGGAAAGCATAAGGTTATGTTATAAATAAAACTTAAATAATCGTAAATACATTATAAATATATTATATGTCATATATAAATATATATTCCATCATAATATTCATCATGAGAGGTGGTAAAGTAAAAATAAACAATCATAGTTTCATGAGGCGATAGTTCTTCATACACATAAACAATATGTTTGTTACCCATTAGATGGAATTGTGTGTAAGTTTAGGTAAAAAAACTAGGATAAAAACATAATAGTATATTTATTATACTATTTTTTTATAAAATCATTTAATAATAATTTTTTATGGAGAGGATAATGGAAATAAAAGAAATGATCTTGAGGGAGGGTGATACCTCTTAATTGGGTAACACCTTTTGGTTTGTACCAAAGGGATTACTTGGAATTATTTATGCCCAAAGGGAGGATTCAATGAGGAATTTAGGATTTTTGGGAAGTTTATTGAGAATATATTTTCGGAACCTAAGTGTTTTGATAGGTTTTAGGAAGTGAGAGAGGTGGTGGCCTTTTATAGGGAAGGGAAAGGACACACTTGACATTTTTGTAAACAAATTAGGTGTACCCATTTTTTATCTAAATAGTCATAAAAAAATAACAGAACTCAATAATGTAAGTTTTATGGACTAAATATGTAAATATAATGTCTGTTTGACAAGTTTTTAGGTCATTTGGGCCCTTAAATTTAAGGTTTACTCCATTGTTGAGCTTAATTTTACCTTAATAACTTTAATTAATTTTAACTGAATTCACAGATATTTTTGGTCAAAAACTAATTTAAACTTATTAAACATTATAAATTATGATTATTATAAATATTTAATACATTTTTTTAAATTCCAAACACATAAGTTGCATAAATTAATTTAAAATTAATCCCACAGATAGGACGACAATGCGAAGTAAAAACGTCCAAAAGTTTACTAAGTTTTTATACCTAGTGTTAAAGTGAAATTGATTATAATTACCTATATTAGATTAATTGATAAATTTATTATCTAATTAAACTTTTAAACTAACATAAAATATAATTTTACCTTATAAATAAATTATATTAAAAATAAGTTTTGAATTGAAATTCAGTATTTTTCACTTATTCATTAAAAAATGAAACTTCACAGATCAATACCAAAAAATCCCCATGAACTAATTTTTATATTTTTATTTCAAATATGATGTTTATTTTAACATATAATATTTATAAAAGTTCCAAAAAATTTATTTAAAATAGGTTTTTATTAAAAGGTTGTAAAAGTGTTTTTTATAACAATATAGTATTTTATGCACAAAATTGGGTTTGTTCTAATTCTATGCCTATCAGATCTACTGTATGAACATAAAAAATATTTGGTTGAATATTAAATATATATATATATATATATTACATTAATATCAATTAATAATTGTAATTAATTTAATTTATTAGTATAAAATTTCTTTGTGAGCATAAAAATAATAATATTTTCTTTTATATTCAATCAATTTTCATATTCATTTTTAATTAATTTATAATCAGTGAATTCATTATATATTTGTGTAAACCATAGATTTTTATAAGTTATTTAACCCTTTTCATAACTACTAATTTAATGGCAAGGATATATATTATTATATTAAATAATTATATTTTTAATAATATATTATTGTTTGGTAAAACTCATTCTTGCATGTTACACAAGTCATTGAGGAAAGTTAGTATTACATGTAACATAAGTTAAACTTAGTGTTCCATATAGGGAAATGTGACATTTAAATTTCATGTATTGTATGATTAACTTGGTATTGCATATAATGCAAGCCTAACATAGTTCTTTAATATATATATATAACTATTTTCAGTGTTACGTGAAATGAAAAATATAAAAATATAAATTTCACAAAATATTGGGGTGTTAAAAAAATCATACTTTATATCCACTTCACATGTTAAAAATGCAGAGTGTTTTAGAGTTTGGGTTAGATTTTCTAGACATATATCTCGTAAGAAGATTGAACTACTGAAATTTTTTTTACTAGACTGAGAAATTAATAAGTGTTTAAGAAGTGTAGTTTGAAAAAAGGTTCATCATACTAAGTTCATCGGAATGAGTTTATTGGAATTATTTTATTATAATTAGGAAATCATACCTAGGGAAATAGGACTGAGGTTTCAGACATAGTTTTGTAGAGAAATTTTTTTTGTGATCTTTTATTTTATGGATCGAATTGTTTGTAAGAAAAAATTGTAAACTAATGGGATTTGGTATAATCATTCATATCAGGATACAGAAGGTGTATAATGGTATTTGAAACAATTTTTATTCACTTATTAAATATATTTAATTTCCAAAGACCCACAGAAGTGGCTATGGAAAGGATATAGGTTCTCACACTGAGGTCAAACCTTTTAAATATCATGTGATTTACTTGCTTTTCTACTATATCATAAATGATAATTTACTAAAATATGATAACGTAATTAAATTTAATATGTTTTATGGTTTAAGTTTCTAAAATTATTAAAACTTAAAAAAATTAAACAACCGATTCAACCCCCCCCCCCCCAGTTGTTTTCGATCCTTTAGAACTGAAATTGGTATTAGAGACAAGGTTCCCTTGTTGAATCCTTATCATTGATAATCTCAATTATGTAAACATTAGATGGATTCAAACATTTTATGGAAGAAATTATTATGGTTTAAAAAATAGGTTGATTCCTTATCTCTTATATATTGGCATGGAAGTTATCGATGCTACTATAAATGTTTTTCCACCTATTGATAAAGATTATCCTTTGATGATTACTAACAAAATAAATATTGAATCTGATGGAAAGGATATAAATTCTATCTATATGTATCTATCGGAAAAATTTTATATGAAGGTGATGGGATCAAAATTTCAAAGAGTATGTGGGACAAGCTAGAAATTATTTTATAAGGGAATACTAAAGTGAAGGAAGCAAATATATAAATATGGCATAGTAAGTTTGAATACATGAGAATGAGAGATGATGAAACTATTGATGAATACTTCACTAGAGTAAATTAAGTTGTTTTTAATATCATAGGCTTTGGAGATATTCTGAAAGATTCAATAATAGTGAATAAAATTATGATAAACTTTCTAGATATGTTTGATTCTAAAATTTCTACTTTAAAAGATAAAGATAATTTATCTCTTAATTAATTGCACAAATTTCTCATTTCTTAAGAAATGATAAAAGCTCCAATATAAAAAAATAAGATGAAAGATGAAATATATTTTAAAGATATGATAAAGATTGAAATTCAAGATGCTGAAGGTGATGGCCCTTTTTATTTTGAGGATAATTAGGATAATTAGTTAAATGATCAAATCATATATCTTATCTCCAAAAACTATTGAAGAAGAAGAAGAAAGTATGGAGGAAAACTTCATATAAAGTTTTTTGAGTGTGGTGGAATTGGAAAATTTTAGATTAATTTTACCATGAAAAAAGTTAAAGAATATTGAGGCAATTATAATGAAAAAAAACTCATTAGAATAAGTGGAACAAAAGTTCTAAAGAAGAAAAGTCATCCAGCAAATATAATAAGAAGTTTATTGGGAATAAGATAAGTATATTGAGTAAGAAAGATAAATCAAACTCAACTGAAAACAATTCTTCAGAAGATGAATTTTTATAAAATTTTATAGAATTCATTGAAAAAGTTGATAAAATAGAAGTCTCCTTAAATAGTGAAGAATAAGGAGGTAAAAAATCTTACAGAGAGTATCAGATCAAAATATAACTTGTAGATTTCCTGAGAAAATTAGGTCACTTAATAAATAAATAAAAATGATAAAAAAGATAGTGGAAATTTTGTTGAACGTGTAAAATATTTTTTCAGGAAATATTAATAATACATCTAGGATATTTAAAGTTACAAACTTATAATTGCTAAATAAGTAAAGATGGTTAAAGATATCAGTAAAAAGTAGAAACTAAAGAAGATGAAGTTAACAAGTTTCAGTCAAAATTTTTTGAGTCTAAAATAATATTGATTAAGATTAATTAAAACTTCAAAAAAGACTTTGAAGTAAAATATGAGACTTATAAAGTTTCTAAGAAATGTTAAATCAATAATTAGGTGAAATATTCACCCACCAAAAATAATGTTTCATATAATTTTTCTAAAGTTTTAAGTAATAAGAAAAATGTTTAGAAAATTTGTATGGATAAAGGATGTGATAAACCTATCACATTTATAAAACTTGAAAACTCACTCAAAAGGAAAGATAATCCACCCCTAGAGTATGTTAGAGCAGGAATAAGTTACCAACCTCAAAAAAGTTTCTCTATAGAATTATCTTACTTCAATAGAAAATCAAGATTTAATGGTTTTTATTGGTGCTATTGAATCTATGGGAACATGGATTATAATTTTTGTTATAACTCTTTAGTTCCTATAAGAAGGCTTAAACAAAGTGAAAGTAGTGGTGGAAGAATAATGATTAACTTTCCTAACCCACAGTAAGTTAGAAAAGAAAAATCTCAAGATGTGAGGAACTTTCCAACAAAAAATCAATTTGAATCTCTATAAGAGTTTTATGGAAGATGTTATTAGTTTGGTAATAATGCCAAAAGATTTATGATACTCCTTCCATAATAAGTTTCTTATTATAGAAAATAAAATGAAGCTGGAAAGAAGAAACTTGAAGAAATATATTTTATTATTGAGATGGTTTTAAAATAAAGTAAAAGGAAAAAACATGGATACTTGATAATTGTTGTTCTTCACACATGATAGGTGAAATAAAAATCTTGAAACATATTGAAATTCATGATGGAGGATCAGTTACTTTTTTAAATGATAGTTCCTTAAAAATAAGATAATATGAATCGATGAGATTGAATAAAAAAGTTTGAACTCTAAACAAGTTATATTTTTTGATTGTATAAAACATAACTTACTTAGTGTAAGTCAACTTTTTTATGATAGAAAAATAATTTGTGTTTAGAAAATACTATCATACCATCATAAGTATAGAAGATATAAAATTTGTTACTATGGGAGAAAGAACCCGTGGAAATCTCTTTTAGATTGGAGAACTTAACAACTCATGTTATCTAAGTGCTAAATATGAGAATAAGTTATGGCACTGAAGACTTGTTTGCATTAGAAAAAAAAATTATGAACAAACTCTCTAAATTCTATGTCGTAAGAAATTTTATATAGTTGAAAATAAGATAATAATATGTTTGTATAACTTGTCAAAAAGGGAATATGACTAATAAAAGTTATAAGAAATTTGAGATTTAGTCTACCAAACCTCTTGAACTTATTCACTCTGAATTATGTGAGCTGATGAGACAAAAATCAACTAAAGGTTATTTTTTACTTTATCACATTTAATGATTAATTCACTAAAATTAGAAACATCATGTTTATAAAGAATAATTAAGAGGCTATTTAAATGTTCAAATTCTTCAGAAAAGATGTTGAGAGAGAAATGGGGGTCTACATAAATAAGTTTATAATAGATAATGGTATATAATTCAAATTCCATAATTTTTAAACTTATCTAAGAAAGCATGGAATCAAACATTAGTATAGTTCTCCATATACCCCACAAAAATGTATTTGTATAAAGGAAGAATAAAATTTTGGTGGAAATGGGAAGAGGAATGTTAGGAGAATACAAGATTTCAATGTTCTATTGGAGAGAAGCTATTAGTATTGTTATACATGTTCGTAACAGATTTTTGTTGAGTCTGGAATCCAACATGACTTCTTATGAAATTTTGTATAACAAAAAAAAATCATTGAAGTACTTAAAATTTTTTGGAATCCCATGTTTTCTGAAAATCAAAAATCTGAATCTTGGAACGTTTGATGAAAAAGACAAAGAAGGAATTTTCATAGGATATTCACCCAATGGATGGAGTTTAAAATGTAGGAATTTTTTTTTTACATAATTTGGTTGAATCATATTATATAAAATTTATTAAAAATCAAAACTCCTTAACAAAAAAATGTTGAGAATATTGAGGAGGATAAACTGAAGGTTTCCAATTAAAGTGAGAATGATACAAAAAAATACTAATCAAGACTCGAAAGAATTGTGTGATGAGGAAATTTCAGATGGAATAAAAACTTTGAAATTTTATACCTTATAAAAAAATCTTGAGTCTAAAAACATTATTAGGAATCATAAGGCTTTAGTTAAGACCAGAATATAGTTGATAATAGAAAATTAGACTTATATCATCTCAAAAGTTGAACCAGAATCAGTTTCAGAAGATATTCAACACAAATAATGGGTGGATTATATAAATTAAGAGTTCGATAATATTGAGAAAAATGAAACATGATAACTTGTTTCGTGACCATAAAATAAAAATGTTACCAAAACTAAGTGGGTTTATATAAACAAATTTAATGAAAATTTAGAAGTTTAAAGAAATAAAGCAATAATTTTTTGTAAAGGATATGCATGGGTCAAAGGTGTAGATTCTAAAGAAAATTTTTTCCCAATTACTAGATTCGAAACTATTAGAATTTTTATATCAGTGGTTGTACATCGAAATTACAAAGTTTATCATATGGATTCAAAGTCATCTTTATTAAATGGAGAGATTGAGGAATAGGTTTACATTGAAAAAACTTGTGTTTTCCTACTTGATAATGATAAAAAAGGTTTTTAAATTGAATAAATGTTTTTAGTTTTTGAAACAATCCCCATGTGCCTATTATTAAAAACTTAATAGTTTTTTGAGAATGTTTAATTTTTCTAAAGTAAAGTTCGATAGTAACTTGTATGTGAAAGAAGTTAACTCCAAAACACTAAATATAATTGTTTATGTGGATGATATAATTTTCTCTAGGGATGAAGAAAATTTTTATAAATAATTTGTTGTTGAAATGAGGGAGAATTTGGAAATTTCAATTTTTGGATAACTAACTTTCTTCCTTGGCTAATAGGTTAAACAAATGGAAAAGTACATTTTATTGTCTCAAGAAACTTATTGCAGGGAATTGTTAAAGAATTTTGGTATGGAAGAATCCAAAAAAATTTCTAATCCTATTTTAGTGACCACAAATTTGAGTAAATATGAATTCGTAAAAAGTGTGAATCATAAATAATTTCAAAATCTGATAGGAATTTTTCTTTATCTTATAGCCTCAAGACCTGATATTGTTTATATTGTGACTTTTTGTGATATATATTAGTGTAAACTAAAAGAGTATTATATGTTGGAATAAAATAGAATTTGAGATATGTTAAATAAACAAATTCACATGGGATATTATACAAAAGAAATTGTGAAATAAAATTTCATGTTTATATTGATGCTGATTGGGTTGGAGATTATAATGACAGAAAATAAAATTCAGGAGGAATATTTTTCTTAGGAGAATGTTGTGTGAGTTGACATAGAAAGAAATAGAGTTCAGTAACTTTGATCACATCAGAATTAGAATATTTTTCAACTAATCAGGATTATACTTAGATGTTTTTTATGAAATTTTAACTAGAATATTTGAAAATAAAAGTTTCTAAACCATTTAAATAATTTTTGATAATTAGAGTCCAATTTATCTTTCTAAAAATATTGTCAAACATTCAAGATCAAGACAAATTGATATAAAGTTTCACTTTATAATGAATAAAGTTGTTACTGGAGATGTTTTTGTATAATATATCTCAAAGAAGTATCAAATTGATAATATCTTTATAAAACAAATTCCAAAAGAAAGGTTTTTTGGTTTGAGGCTGCAACTTCATGCTCATCCTCCTCCAATGACTTCCTAAATCTCATAAGGTAGACCCCCACCATGCTTTGGATTATGTTGAAAAGGGGGATAGAAAGTAACAACTTTATACTTTGTAGGAAGTTTTTACTTATCTTTATTTTATGAATCTAATGTTGGGGTTATTAGATAATGGAGGAGATAATAATCAAGGGAGATAGAGAAAGAAAAGTGAGAAAAGATAAAAGTTAGAAAGAGTTTATCTTTATAAGGATTTAAAATTTTCTTGTCACTGAGAGACGTAATTCCTTAAAAACATTACTTTATCTTATAGTGTGGTGGCATAACACTCTTTTGAGAAAGGATATGTTTTGATAAAAGTTGAAAGCTGTAAGAACTCGGTTCTAATTTTTGAGGTACGGGTTTCTTATTTTCTCTTTTCCTTAAGTGTTTTTGAGAAAATTAGGAAAATGGGGGAAAATCCTAAATTTTGGGACTACACGCTGTGTACTTTTCCACACGCCGTGTACTTTGGCCATGTGGGATGAGTACACAGGGTGTGTAGCCCTGTCAACGATGAAAAGTGTAAAAACCGACTAGACGCTGTGTAGTTTGTATTTACACGCCATGTAGTCAGTCGACAGGAAAATAGTAAGGCGGTGGAATCAGCTGCCAACTGCATAACAGTACACACCGTGTAATCATAAATACACGCCATGTACTCATGTCGACAGATGAATAGTACAGCGATGCTGCTAGAGGAATAGTTAAATGAGAAAAGTACACGTCGTGTAGTCAATAGTACACGCTGTTTAGTTTGTTTTTTTCTCTTAAAATGGGCAGTAGCCTCCCCTATTCACAGGTAAGGCTTAGAACCGGAGGAGTCGGGAGAGGAGGTCGGACCTTTGAGGATCTCCAGATCGAGTGTCAGGAATCCGTTTTTGCCTCTGACAATCTCGTTGGAACCGCACGGGTAAGCCCTCCACTCTTCTTAAGCCATTCATTCCAATTCTTCCTCTAAGGGAAGTTATTTAGGTTTAAATCTGTTTTCTTATACCCCAAATCTACGTCATCTTTGGGCGTTTCTAGAAGTGACATTCACGTATACCATTCAGAGGAGTTTAAGGTAGCCGGCTTAGTGTTTAAATTCCAACCGATGTGCACTTTTGTGTATCGTTGAGATATGAACCCATGTTGGGGTGTCGTGTGGCTGAGGCCTTAGCTGTTTTAAATACCTAGAATTGTATAGGTAATTAAATGTGATAATAAACTACTGTTTGGGATCACTACTTGGATCCAGGACCACCCCAGGGGTACGTTCCTCTGTTTAGCCATTTGGTCAGGATACCCGAGGGTATGCCTTGTTTACTTTGTGCATTACTTTTACCTTGAGAGGAATTATATGTAAATTGCTTTTTATATGTTGGTCATGGCCCGGTTACTTGTTTATCATGAGGGCAGTGTTTCCTTTAGCCTGAGGGAAGTGGTTATTTTAGCCTGAGTTCAACTTATTTCATGCCTGTGGGAAATAGACTCTGTGCCTGAGGGCGACACTCCGTACGCCTGAGGGTAATATCTGTTATGCATGTGGGCACTTACCTGAAGGTTACGATTCTGATTACCAGAGGGTAAGGGTTTTCATGTCTGAGGACACTGACTGTTTACATAGAAATTCACTATGGTGGTTTCCTTATAATGAATGATTAAATGAATATTAAAAATGGCAATATAACTGGTAAAACTAGTTACTTTTGAGTACTTCTTAGATAGTTTCTATATAAGAATATGTTAATCAATTTAAACAAAATAAGTTTTAGACCCTAGTTGATCACCTTAGATATCTTCTTGTTATAGGATTCAAATGGTTCTTCCAAAATAAATGCAATGAAAATAGAATTATTGTTAGGAATAAAGAAATACTAGTTTTTAAGTGTTGACACCAAGAATAGGGAATAGATTATGGAGATACTTTTGAACTGGTATCTAGTCCCAAGTCCATCTGAATTCTACTATATTTCTCAGCTCACCTTAACTTTACTCTATTATAAATGTATATAAATAGTGATATCCCTAATTGATATGTTTATTAGGAATTTTTTTATAAAACTATGCTTATTTTGAATATATAAATTTTTATGAACATGTATTTAGACTTACAATGGCACTCAAAGGACTTTAAAAATATCCAAGCACCTTTTATAATCGATTTTCTAGATTTCTACTTAAAAATGATTTTTTTAAAGGAATTTCAGATCCAACCCTTTTAATCAAAATTTTTTATTAACATCGTCATTGTTTCAATTTATATCAATGAAATTATCTCTGGTTCAACTAAGAAAACTATTATAGATACTTTTTTAGAACATATAAAAAGTGAGTTTGAGACAATAATGTTGGGTGAACTTAATTTTTTATTTTGATTCTAAATTACTTAGAAACAAAAAACTAACAATTTTAACTCAACATAAGTATATAATACAATTACTTAAATTATTTGGTTTAAACAATTCCTATAGTATTAGTATTCTGGTAGGTTCCTCTTGTAAACTTAATATTAATGAATTAGGGAAACAGGTTGATCAAAAAATGTTTAGATAAATGATTGGTATTTTACTTTACTGAAGTCTAGTTGTCCAGATATTATGTACCCGGTATGACTATGTGTGAGGTTCTACGCTAATCCAAAGGAAACTCATCTTAAGTTATTTAAAAGGATCTTTCGTTTCCTTAAAGGGACATCAAAACTTAGAATTTTTTATTCCTATCAAAACCAATTTCATTACTAAGAGTTATTATAATGATAACATTAGAGAGTGTAGAAGATATTATAATATAAATTTTGAAACTTTTCATTTTCTTTGAGATTCCTTATTTTCATGGTTCAATATAAATTAATATTCAATTTTAGTTTCCACTATTGATGTTAAATATGTGGTAGCTGGAAATTTTGCTCAATTGTTATAGATATAGAACACACTCATAGATTTTTGTTTGAATTTATCTCAAATTACAATTATTTATGATAACAAAAGTTCTATTTTCTTACCTAGAAACCTATCACATCACTCATGTGTGAATCATGTAGACATAAGAATCAATTTCTTTAGGATCACATGTAAAATGGAGATATTATTATAAAGTTTATCAGATCAAAAAATATTTGTTCTAAAATTTTCACTAAACCCTTAAATTATAATATATTTGAATATATTAAATAGAAATTAGGAATTATTAATGAAAAGTGATCATAATTTTGTCTTCTCATTCCACTATCTCTTAACAGTAAAAAAATACTTGAGAAAGGGGGAAGAAATTTCTTATGTAGAATTATGCTATATTTTCATGCAGGTATTATACATCATCTGGAAGTTTATTGATCAACTATTATCAAATGTAATTTGGAATTTTAATATAACTATTCCTAATGTAATTTGATTTTATAGTTGTGTTTAATGGTACATAACATCTAAGAGGTATTATTTACTTCATTTTTTATTCTAACATAACGACCCCCTCTTCTATTCCAAAAAGAATATCTTACACATGGAAATCACATAAATAAATTTCTTATTTATTATTCCTGAAATAATATCTTTAAATTTATGAAGAATTAAAAATCCATCAATGTCCTGATACTCTAGATTATACTTTTATATGTTATAAAATTTACTCTCAGGTTATAAGATTTCTTACTTTGAAAAAAATGATATATATCTAATTAACCCTTGAGAAAGGGAGGGTTATTTTTTCATATTTACACGGGATTTTATAACTTATTTTTTTAGAATATAAGAGATCTAATTTTGAACATTAATTGTAACTAACTTTTTTATAAGAAGATTATCCATATGAATCAGAAGATAACTTTAGGAAAGTTCATGTGTCTCATTCTTATCATCCACTCATCATTTTCATTGAATCACTTATTATTCTCACTAAATTTAAAAAGGATATAAAATTATATCTTGGTATATGGTAATGATGATAACTATATTTCCTAGATATTATAAAAAAAATAGAAATTTACATTTATGAATTTATTTAATATCTCAACAGGGGATAAATCTCATAGAGTTTATAGGAAATTTTATATCATATTTATGCTTATTTATCTTAACTACTATAAATATATTACTTCTTAATAAATCCTCTTTGTTTTTTTAACCATCACAAAGGGGGGGATATTATAAGATTTGGTTGGCAGTAAGTTCTCCTAAAGTTTTTTTAAGGAGAAAATTATTCCAAAGGGGATATATTAAATATTATTGAGATATATATTATTTCTAACCTTGTGTGCTTATTAAAGAATAAATTTTAGTTTTCTCAAATTTTATATCCAAGGGATATTCATCAAACAATATAGAAATTTTTTAAAAAAATTATTTCAAGAATACCTTTACTTAAGTTTCCATTTATATCTTGTGATTTTCAAAATGGTGGAGATTATTGTATTAATAGAATTATTTCTTATCATTGGTTTTAATAAATCATAATACACTTTATTAAGGTTTTGATTTAACTTGGATTTTGTTGTTTGAGTTTTATTGTGTGTTGGTTTATTTTATGTTAATAAGTTTTGATGAACTCAACTAAATGATCAATCTGTTAGAACATAGTGGAACATTATGATATATTGGAATAACTTCATCAGATTATAGATATATATCCATCAATACATGATGAAGTTTTTGATTTTAATATAAATATACTTTAAGATCTTGGAATGTAACTGTTAGTGTTTATTACATCCAAGGATACAAATTAGACTAAGGGATTCAAGGAATGAAAGATATTTGAGATATTGAAATTTGTTGAGCTTACTTATAATCGTGTTTAATTTTTCATAATCTAGATGCTTTGATTAATTTTGGTTGTAATTTTTCATTCAATTAGTTTTTTATAAGAGATATATTTATTTGAGGTATCTTTATAAACCTATTAATATCCATTAAAATTGTTCATTGCCTGCTCCTACATGATCGAGGAGGTTTTAGGGATAGGAACATGAGCTATTTCTGATCGGTGATATTGATGAGCTTCAATGGAGAGGAATTTATACCTTCCTATACTTTTACAATTTATAAAGTATATGGGATAGGACTTGTTACCGATTGAGGATATCGAAGAAGAAATTGGGGTTAAAGCATCATGGTGAAGCTCCAGGATTGGATCTTAATACCTTCGGATTGGTTTACAGTCAAATAAGTTCCATAGTGACTTGGATACCTTATTTTTTGTTTTTAAACCACCTATAAATTTGGTTTAAAATCAAATAATTTTCTTTTTGTAATTTATTTAGTAATAATATCCTTTGATGGTTATTTTAATTATTATTTTATACTCTATGTATTTTTTTACATTATTATTTTATTTTCCAAAACTTTATTATTTTTATTGGATAGTATGTATATTATGATAGGTTTATTTTCCATTTCATAATATATTTTTTATTGGTCCAGTTTAGTGTTTATCTTCAGGGATTTTATTTTCTTCTATATTTAATTTTTGTACTCTAATTTAATCAGAAATCATATCTTCTAATCAACCGAATACTGAATTGGGAGAAAAATTATAAGTCAGTCTTAAACTAAAATTCACCCCTTCTTAAAGTAACACATCACTCTTCCTATATATAATAATAGATACTCTATACCTAGGCATATATAATTAACCATACAATTAATTATAAACTAGTACGGTGAACCAGTATTGAATAAAATAGATACTTGGGTAGATTCCACTAAAATAGTACATTAAATATTCAATATCCCCTTTCCATGGTCTATAGGGGTAAAATTATTGGCATAAAATTGGAATAAACCCAATCCTCTTCCCTGGAATCCAATCATATTAATTCCTTATGGATATCTAGTCTACTACCTTGGCTGTTGGGTTTCATGTCCTTTTCTTCACCCTAATCGGATGAAAGAACTATAATTACCACCCTAAGGTAAGTTACCTGATCCAACTATAGATCCCTAAGCCTGCAAATCACTACGGATACTAGTTGGATGATAAAATATCTTATATAAATATAGTAAATGTCTTATCTACCTACATTATTGACACTTAATGGGTGATTGGTGGCACTACATTTGGTTATTCCCCATTCTTCCATACAAATATAACACTAGAGGAGTCCTTTATAGTTGGGAAAAATATATGTCAGAGTCCTAACAGGACTTCCTATCACTACTCTATTAAGAATCATCATATCATTGTTTCCTAATTCTATAATATCCACCTATAGACCCAGTAAATAAAGAAATCTACCCAAAATATATACCCTCGACCAGGTTCTTCTTACTGATAAGGGATGGGTTCATTGCCTCTAAAAAAGACTTAAGTTGAAATATATTCACTTGTGACCAAATCAAATGTCTTATCCCATCCTCAAAATAGTGAACCTTAGTGGTATCATCACCAATAATCATGGGTGAAACTAGTGAAAACCTATAAAACAAGTTGTATAGTCCAACACTATCATGCCTCCCTTAATAAGATGAATAAACTCATATACCATACCCAACCTCAAAATATCTATAAAGAAATACTCAAAGAAGTGTGCCAAAAATTCCATCTAGGATATCTCCACATACTGATCTACTTGTTCTAACACATCTAACCAATATTTCATGGGTCTGTGTATCATATACACAGTGAAATTCACCCTCCACTCAAGGTATGGATCAATATTGTAAAAAAACACAAATAAAGACTCAATCCAAAACTCTTCTGCATGAAATCCACCCTCCCAAGTAAATATAAAGAGATGTTAAAGCTAGAACTCCCTAGTCAAATATGTAGTGACCCAAACCCCAGTATCCCAGAAATAGTTTCTTATACCATAACATTGGAATAAGATATAAGGAATCACATCCCAAAGGATAGAATAGTTTAGTAGTCTAGGAAAAATTTATACATAATAGAAATTTACACTAAATTTTAAAACAAAAAATACCCAATGATTTTTCTTGGATAATTCCACTATCCCCCTTAGAATATCCTTGCATATCAATCGCAAAATACATCCTCATATCTTGGGGAAAATAAAACATAAGGGTTGAGCTCAGATGATTAGTAAGGGTAATATTATAGTGGAAGATATGAATAAATAAGGAATAATCAATATGGATAGGTAAATAACTAAAACACATGCCATTTAATCAATAACTTGAATAAAATATGGAAGGAATAAATTATGATTAAATAATATCATATAAATAATCACATAATCATAAAAAGTAACTCTGGATATTCTAACTAATCGAATAATCACATGGAATATCAATTACTGAATTCATAATGATATAATGCATAATGATGGTTATCTAAAACATACCATCAAGGATTCATTCCATGACATCTAATACTCTCAAATCTTTATACCAAGAATCTAATACTATTAAGGATTCATACCAAGAGTCTAATAAATGGTTAAGGACTCAACTAAAACCATATCTAGTTTGTCTCATGAAACCTATTTATGCATCGAGAGGATATAAAGAACCTTGAACATCATATACTAATTTATTTTCATTCCTCATATGAAAGGGTTGAAACATAATCACTATAAACATTTGTATTAAAACTAGCATATGAAATGTAAATACTTTCCTCAATTAATAAACATAATCATAGACCATCCAGATTAAATTTAATGGTATAAAAATAGTACATCCCCCATAAAACTAATCATAAACCATGTAGATAAATAATAAGGATTATATCATTACAATATATACCCATTGGACTAAGGTTAAAGGGTTATTTTTATTGATGAAAATAAACACCATAAAAATATTTTTAAAATAATTCTTGAGAAAAAATATCCTTTTTATTTTAAAAAACGTTATTAAAATATTTTTATTTGAAAATCAATCTTAAAAACATTTTATTAAAAAAAATTCCTTGTAAACTTTGAAATAAAGATTCAAATAAATGATGGTCATGTCGGTGGGTAACTTTGTACATGTCATAAAGAATGTTCCTTTTGTACGGTAAAAATGTAAGAAAAGTGCATTGTTTGAAAGGATAAAATGAGATTCCTTTGAAAAAAGATATAAAAAATAAAAAATGGGTAAATTTTTTTTTTAATAAATCATTTTTAAAAGTTTAAAGAAATTTTTTTTAGAAAACATGGTTTTTTAAGAAAAAAAAATTTTGACTGAAGAGAGAAATGAAGTCGGATTTTATTAAAATATTTTCTCAATTATTTTAAGTACCAAAGAGTGGAAAATGTGACTATTAATTGAAAATATAATTAATAACTATAGTATAATATAATATATTTATTTAAATATGGAAATATCAAATAATTCCTCCAAGGTAGATGTAAACATAAACCATCTCGAATAACGATGATATTGTGAATTAAACTCTTACCACTTAGGTAAATTTTGTATTGAAAGCACCATGAAAGAAATAAATTAAATGAAACATTAAATATCATGATGATAAATTAATTCATGATATATCATACCAAAAGGGTAGTATATACACCACACAAAATAAATAAGGTGTGAATATGGTGTATGTCTCACAGAAGTAAAAGTGAGAGGAGAAACCCTTACCTCGTGCATTCCTTTTGGTTATAATTTATTTAACCTATTTTATAGTGATTTTAAACATGTTTTTAACTTATAAAAAATATATTAATATTTATTATATCATATATGATCCTTTTATAACATCTTTTCATTCGTTCGATAATAATATCTCACTATTTTCATTGTTTCAGGTGTTAATTACCCTTTTTTCAAGAATGTTTTGACTTGTTATTTTTGTTCCTCTTACTTCAATTGTAATTTAATAATATTGAGAATGTAAAACAAGATTTAAATATCATATATATATAATATTTATATTTATATTAATCCATAAATTTTTGTGATAGGAAAATAAAACACACCATTCATGGAGATGGTAGGTCGTACGTACACATGAACGTTGTTTACATTTTCATGTCGTATTGAAAGAAAGAAAATTCAATTATATATATGTATATTATAATTATAGTATAATATTTATTTCATATATATCACATATTCTTGTTAAACTCATCCTTAATACATTCCATGTAAAACGTGAACGAATCACATCGCTTCGTGAGGTGGTAGTCCACCGTACACACGAACGACGTTATCATATTCCCACAAAATGGAAAGTATGAAGGTATTTGTTATATAATAATTAAATAATAATAAATTCTTCATAAACATCATAAATATAATATATAAATAGTATTTATATCATTATTCCCAACCTTGATAGGTGGTTATGGAAAAATGGACGACATCAGTCTGTGAGTCGGTAGTCAACCGTACACATGAACAATGATTTCATAACCCATTTGATGGAAGTGTGTGTGGTTTTAGGTATTAACCTTAACATAAAAAACATATTAGTATATTTAATATACTTTGGTTATTATATAATAATTATATAAAATAATTTAAGGGGTTTTATGATGAAATAAAAAAATGTTCATTGATGAATATTACCTCTTCTTCGGGTATCTCGTTTTGGTTTCCACCAAGGGACTTTCTTGGTTGAATTTATGCACAAATTAAGGATTATAGTATTATATTATGGAATTTTTTAAGTTATTTTATCATGTTTTGTTCAATTCAAATGTATTTGGTGGTGTGAAGAAGTGGGGAGAGTGAATTACCCTTTATAATGGATGAAGAGTGGTATTCTTGTAAATGCCCAAAATTATTCACTATTTAGAGGTATCCCGTTCCTCATCTGGCTCAAAAATTGAAAAATAATGTATTTTAGGGATTAATTGGTATATATATACCTCCAAGACACAAAATAAATACATTTTTTATCAAGATATTCCTTAGTCTTTAAGTTTACTCAATTTTATCTTTATAGTTTTTACCAAGGTAACTTGTATCTTTTTATTTACCAAGGTAATCTATAATTTAAGAATAAAATTAAAAATATATTTATTATATAATTTATAACCACTTATTATAAATATTAACTCCAATTAATTATATAAAAATACTATGTGTGTGTAAAATTAATTTTAATACAAATGCAAGTAATACGCAAAACACTACTTTAACCTTTAACGCATCAATTAATTTTAGTTGTTTTCAATAATCTCCATAGTAAAAAAATTAAGATAAACTTATTAGATAATATAAATTATTATAATTCAAAATATTAAATCCATTTTTCAAAATTAAACTCACAAAAGTGGCAGAATTTAATTTAAAATTAATCTCGTAGACGGAACAAGGAAGCTGGTTTTTAAAGTGAAAATGTTCAAAAGATTAATAAGTTTCTATGTCTAAATTAAATATAAAATTATTCCAATGAACTAAATTTTTTTAATAGATTTATAATTTATCAAATAATGCTTTAAAATAATTTAAAATATAATTTAATATTATAAATTATTTAGATGAAAATTCAATTTTCAATTAAAATTTAGTATTTTTCACTATTCATCAAAAAATTAAAATTCTCAGAAAAATATAAAAAAATACCCTAAGATAATTTTTATATTATGATTTCAAAAATTAATTTTATTTTTTAAAATAAAATTTATAAAATCATCAAATTTTAGTTTTAAATCTTGTGCACCATTAAAAGGCGGCAAAATTGCCTTAAGAAAAATACAACATTTTATGTGTAAAATTAGATTTGTTCTTATCTTATGCCTATAAAATATATTGGATAAATGTAAAACATTTTATTTAATATATAAATTTACTTAATATCTACCATGAATATTAGTTAATTTAATTTATTAATATAAAACTCATTTTTCATATAGAAATAATTGTTTATAAAAACATTTTTTTATATTCAATTGGTTTTTATATTCATAATTAATTGGTAACCATTGAATCCAACCATATATTTTCATAATT
The DNA here is from genome assembly GCA_963277665.1 of Viscum album. NCBI lineage: Eukaryota > Viridiplantae > Streptophyta > Magnoliopsida > Santalales > Viscaceae > Viscum > Viscum album. The sequence continues at coordinate 1,886,492,819 of OY728136.1, forward strand.
TAGTTAATTATATTCATAACAACCAATTTAAAGTCTAGTAAATAATTTTCATTTAAAATAATAATATTAATAGTATTCAGTAAAACTTGGTCTTGTGTGTAACACAAGTTATCTAAGAAAATCATTGATGCGTGTAATGTAAGATAAAACTGGTGTTCCATGTAGAGAAATATATATCATAGATTGAATTTATTTAAAATAGTAAATATATTATAAAGTCTTGGGACATTATATTCTTTTCTATGCTTGATGTTTTGTTTCATACACTCTATCGGATATGATATTTATATTTTAAAATTTTAGGGTGTTATAAAATATGACATAGAAGTCCCCACTCTCAAAGATATCTATCCCATAGACTGGATAACTTGAAGTATACTCTCTAGAAGTTACTAATTAATATAAGGTATGGGAATAAATGGGGTTCCAGATTGACTGTCGGTGGGGATTTCTCATCCCCACTAACCTGATGCTTCATTGGAGTTTGTTGTGATAACATGTCACTATGGTGCCAAATGTACAACTTGAGAAACATTTCAATAATAATTTTTGATATCATAGATAGGATATAAAGTGATAGGAAATACGTATTACTACATAATACACACCATATAATACATTTGTCTCGCGTATCTTGGTCACTCTCTCTAGCCTTAGCTTCCCACTCTCAGGTTTAGGATCAAATACATATATGATTCACATTATCAATCAATAAACAGTATAAAAAATTGTGGTTCAAATGAAACCAACACATTATATAATAAAATATATTTTAAGTTTTTGTTTACACTTTAAATAACTAAACCCTATTTCACAATCATGTGCTAGACTACAATAAAGCATGAAATGTCATGTGAATCCTAAGTTCTAAATATAATGAATGATGGCACACCCTCTTACCACCCTGATCCAATAGTAAAATTAGAAATCATATATTACATATCATGTTTCTTAAAACCCATTAAATTTTAACACTTAAAATCTAATAACATCAATTTTTTCCTTATTAACTTGTAATTTTCCTGTATGTGGGTTATCTACTCCGAATCACAAGGTTTATCCCAAGATTCAACAACACCCTAACTCCATCAACCATTATTAAATAGTAAAACAAATTAAAAATAGGCTCTGATTCAACTTAATAACATCCCTGACTCAATTCACCCCAATCATAGCTGAACCAGGTTGGTGACATTAACTCAAGCATGTCTCCCCATATACCAAAAGTTGTTGACCAGTGGTGAGGGCCTAAGGATATAAAGGAAAAACTATACCCTCTTGGTCATATAACAGTGAATGATAATAAAATAAATAATAATAAACAGAAATCATAGTATAAAATAATAATATTTTTATTATAGCATGTAGACAACTATAAATGAAATATCTATCACAAGTTATATCAAAATGATCTGTTGTAATTCCATAGAAGTCATGCATAAGTAAACAATATCATTCATGGGTTGATCATATATAACATGTTATAAAATAAAGATAATAAATTACTACAAAATTATACCCAAGTCCTCACCCAATCCTATCTTCCAAATCTAACCATGAAAATCCAACTCAATCACCCAGTATGGGGACCTTTACCCTACTTTCATCCTGAATCATAAATTTTTCACATGTAGTAAGATGCCCATATAGGGTGTCAGTAAAACTCAATAGGTCACCACCAACGGTGTCACTAAAAAAATATAGAATATATAAGTGCATGAAAATATAGTTATATTGCTAATCATAAATAGATATAAATAATAATAATCTGTATTTCACCCTCATATGCTAACAAGTTGTCCTGATGAGTGACCATGCATACTTCGGCCAATGTTAGAATAATTTTGAATAGGTCACCCTACAAAAAAAGAATCACCATAACATTTCATCCATAAGAATAGTCAATCAAGAATGGATATATCATCTTATAACATATTAAATCAATCAGAGGGAATTACATCCCATAATAGAACAATATATAGTAGGAGGGAATGTTGTCCTATATTGATAATAATAACAAAGTAATGGTAAGTATGTCTCGTGCCATGATCAATAACTAGGATAAGTAGTCATTAACTTCCACTACTATAACATCAATAATAACAAATATCTAATCCTTATCCATAAGCTTATCACATAATGGTCATAGTGTCCCTTATCATAAAAAACATGAGGTAATTGGGCATTACGTCCCATACGATAATCAACATCATTATAATGGGAATTTAATCTTTTGATATGGGTATACATAATCATAATTGGAATTTATTACCTTTCCATAACCATTATCAATATGAATGGGCATGTGTTCCCTTTCCATATAAAATACCCAAGTAATGGGAAATTCATCCTATACTTGAAAAAATCTCATAAGTTCCATCATATTATAAGTCATATCAATATCAATACAATAGGGCATGATGTCCCATTATAAAATACATTCCATAGTATAATAAAAAACTTAACTAACATATTATAAAAAATTAATAATAAGTTTTTTATAACATCCAAAACCAAATAAATTAAAAATAAGTTTGAGTTAGGCACTAACAACCCTCTCTCAATATCTCATATCCAAGGTACTTCCACTAAAAACCATAATTATAAAAGGTTGGAAACCTACACTAATCAAGCATATCAAGGTAAACAAATTGACTATAAGGTAACCTAAATACCCCCATTACTAATAATTATTAATCTATTTATCATGTAAATTTACATACCCTTATCAAAAGAGGAAAAAGTTAACTTATTAAAGCCCACTACATCATGATACAACTCAAGGAATTCCATATTAGGGTCTGAGTATAATATTAATATCACTTTACTTAAAACACATATTTTTGAGTGACCATGGAAACCACTATAGCATAAAAAAAGTCCAATCATGGCTCTATATCCCATAGTTATAAAATTAGTCATATAGAAACTAAATTTGGTCCTATTCCAAGTCATTATTGCATTCCCAAAAAATCTCTCATACCATACATCACATGAAAATACATATAAACTGATTATAAATTTTAGAAAACACTTGTAACATCATGTTACTATATTAAAGATATCCTTTATCCCTTTTATTTTACAACCTTTTTTGGGTGTGGTTCTTGGTCTTTTCTGGAGTTTTTGGATATTTATTTCTAGTTTTCTATATAGAGTAATGCCATAGTGAGAGGGAATGTGGTATAGAAAGAAAGGTGGTGGCGTAGATAACCTGACTGAGGCATATGTAATTTTGATGCCTCTGACAATTATGGTATGGTTTTATCATAAGTTCATGGATATAGAATGGAGCCCTGAGAAGGATTTTTTGAATCCACTATTATTTTGGGCATCAATGAATCATGGAGGAGAGCTACAGTGTAGGAGGTATTTGGGGTGACTTTATTAATTTGAGGGTGGATATGATATGGTGTGTGGGTTGTGACATAGTCTTACCCTAGGTAAATAGGATCTAGGTGAGGTATGCATCATGGATCTTGAAGATGGTTAGATTGGGGGTGAATTCGGTGTAGTCACTTGCACTATGTCATGGTCTAACCCTTTTTTAGTATTTTTGCACCATGGTCATTAGGGGATGTGGTGTGGTCTTTTTATCTATAATGTAAAACCCCAAAACCATATTAATTATTCTAACTTCCTTCCACTCAAATTTATTTTACTCCCTTGGAACTTTGAGGCTATCAAGAGAGTATTTTTACCCCTTCAACCATTTTCCTATTAGATCAAAGTACCATTGGATGTGATTGATCTCCCTCTAGTAAGTGTAATTATCCTTATTGTGGAATCATACTTTTTATCCTATATAACGACTTAAGAGTGATGAATCCAAATGTTTTTTATGGATTGGATCCTTTATTTGATGGATTGTGATTCAAGGTACTTCTCTTTGATCTCCCTTACCTTCGACTCTCTATTGACAGTTCTGGATTCGAGTGGTTTTTTGATCTTGTGATTAAAGATCAGTGGTTTTGTATCTAGACAATGTTGGGTGAACCTTGAATGCTATTGATTTTTTAGATTTTTTTTCTAAATTAATTGGAATTATTTATTGATTTGTGTCTGTGAATGGTTTTTCAAGAAAATATGGGTTTTCCCTTTGTTTTGGTAAATGGAAGGTGTTTTTCAAACCATTGTGAAAGAGATTATGAAAAGGTGGTTTTCAAATAATGTTTTTGATAAAAAAGTTTTATTTATAACTATATGTGAAATTTTATAAGCCCTTTTTAAGTGATTTGATAAATGTAGCATATGGTAAGACTTGGGAACTTTGGTGGAAGGTGTAATATTAGGCCTCATCCATTAGTACTTCTAGGGGTCACTTAATGGGGTGTTCCTTTGTTCCCTAGAATAAAAGCATAAGTTCTAGGGACTTAATCATAACATTTTTAGGGGGGTCACTTATGAGGTATTCCCTAACTTCCTGGACCCTATATCCTAGGTACTTGAGTTCACACTATTCATATTGATGGTATGAGTATTCTAGATAGCCTAACCTATTATGATCCTGTGAAATTTTACAATTTTTCTTTGGTTTTTACTAGTTTTTCTTTGATATTCATTCTTTGAATGATGAAACTAGTTATCTCAAATTTAATTTAAAACTATTTTACCTAGATTGTTTTGGAAATTTGGGAAAAGGGTAATTGATTACCATGATTTTGATATAAAATCATTTGATGACTATCATTCAATGTTTTTCTTAAACTTAATCATATTGGGATTATTGAATAGATACTTGATATGGAACACCTGGGTGGGATCCTACTAATCTTATTTATCTTACAGCCTATAAAATCCCTTAAGAATTTATAGACCTTGTATTTTCTTTTAATATAGGAAAATGACAGGTACCATAGTGAGGTGGCTGGGTTTATATCAGTTGGGTATAGATTACTAGTAGTGAGATAGTGGGAAATTTCCCACTTATCACTTGGAGTAGTGTTCCCTATTTTTTTTTGTTATTTTTGGTTGGTGGTAATGTACCATGGAGTTTTAATCTTGCTTCTTTCAATTTATATCATTGCTATTGTTTTCCTTTGTATATGGTATCTTTCTTTCCAGTTGTTTCTTTTCTCTATGTATATTTTTTCCATGTATCTTGTTTTAGGTTGGGAAAAAACATTCCCTTTATTGTCTTTTGATGCCCAGGTTCTAGTCTCTAGATTGTGGGGATTGGGTATGCTCTTCAGGTCAGTAGAATATTAATTTGGGTACCAGTTCAGAGGGTATCCCTAGTTGTTTTGATACAAATTGGTATCAAAGGGAGGTTTTTCCTCAATATTCCTTGTCTTGGGACATCTTATATATAGGATATAGGATTGATGGGACTTGATAGGTATATTATGGTGAGTTTATAGATATTTATTTCCATGAAGAGCCTCGAGTTACCATGGTATGTTAGGATGTGTGTCACCTATGTTGGGGTTTTAACCTTGATCTCATTTTATACTTATGGTTTTATGGTTTAAACTAAGAATATATTATTGTCTAGTCATTTATTATATTTTTTGTGTGTATTAACATGACTCTAAGATGTATTCTATGGGTTTCATAAGAGGGGGTAGAGAGAATGATCTTCAAGGGAATCCTCCTTTGGATCAGAATCATATAGAGGGAATCGTATGGGTAGTTTATGTCATAGATTAGATATTAGGGACTTACCCTATATATTCTAAGATGACTTCTATAGAATTTCTCTAGATAGGGAGGTATATTTCATGATTGATCTAGTGTTGGGTACACAGTCATTCTCAATACCTTCTTATAAAATGGAACCATCTAAGAAAAAGTATATCAAGATCTAGTTTGATGATCTGGTGTTGAAAGTTTTTTTTCTCCTTAGTGTTTCAATATGAGAATCCCCCATGTGGAAAGATTATTTGATCAGTTAAATGGGGAGAAGTTTTTTTTGAAAATAAATCTTCAGTCAAGATTCCATCAACTCAAGGTTCATGAGTTTTATATTTTGAAGACTACTTTTAGGATAATCATCTCAAGGTTTAGGAGTTTATATTTTGAATACTACTTTTAAGATCATTTATTTCCATTTTGAATACCTTGTGATGCCTTTTAGTCTAACTAACGCTCCTTTAGTTTTCATAGATTTGATGAAATAAATTTTACATCAGTATATTAAAACATTTTTCATTGAATTTATGGATAATATTCTAGTTTATTCAAGATTATAACATGAGCACAAGCACCATTTGAATATGGTTTTGGAGATCTTGAGGAGTCACTTTCTTTATAGGAATATTTTGAAATGAAATTTCTAGATCAAATGAGTAAAGTTATTGGGGATTGTGATTTATGAACTGGGACTTTTAGTTGAACCAGAGAATTTAAAGGATATCTTTTCATGGGAGGAACCATGGAATGTATTAAAGATATAGAGATTTTTAGGTCTCTCTAGATACTATTAGAATTTCATTAATGATTTCTTGAAGTTAGCATCACCTTTGAGTGATCTTACCAAGAAAGGGGTAAAATTCACTTAGGACACTAAATGCCATGCTTCTTTCAATGATTTGAACTAACTTATGACATCATCTCCAATATCGATCTTAACTGAGCCTGGTGAGGGATATGTGATGTACCATAATGGTTCCAGTGCTAGTCTACTTTGTGTGCATATACATGATGATCACATTATGGCATGTGGTTCTCCTCGGCATCGACCATATAAAAATAATTACTCCACTTATTATTTGAAGCTTAACATAGTTATGCATGAACTTAAGTGTAATATAAACTATCTTTTTTGGGATAGGTTTATAGTCTTTTTTAACCATAAGAGTATGAGATATATCCTTTGTTAGAAATACATTCATCTCAAGTAGATATTGTGGGTTGAATATCTTTATACATTTGATTTCTACATTTCCTACACCTCTTATAAGGAGAATGTTGTCACCGAGAATCTCAATAAGAAAGTACCACTATAGGATATCTTGAAATCAAAGGAGGAGTTTAACATTATGGGTCTTTTCACTCATTTGCATCTGGACACATGTAAGGATATTTTAGGTGTGGTTCTGACTAGTGTTAAGCTATTTTCATCTCTCCTTGAGTCTATTCTACATGGTATGTTGCATGATGATGAGTTCAAGTAAATCTGAGACTCACTTTAAGGTGGGGAGACCATTTTCGAGTGGGCGTTCTCTTTTAATGGTGTTCTATGATTCTAAAACTAATATTTCATACCTTTTCCCATGAAAATAGTTTTGATAATGTATTTCTATAATTATCAATAGGTAGTTCACCCTAGAACCATGAAGATTTTCTATGATATGTGGAGATGATTTTGGTGTCCAAGTATGAGATAAGACATCGCTACCTTTGTTTCTCATTATTATACTTTCCAACATGTCAAGGTAGAGCACCAAAAACCTTTGGGTTTGCTTTAGCCCCTTTCAATGACAAATTGGAAGTGGGATGAGATATCTATAGATTTTTTTATTAAATTTCCTCAAACTCCATGAGGGGAAAATTCTATATAGGTAGTGATTGATCGGCTAACCAAATCAGATCACATTATACCCATTCACGATACAAACAAAGTTGAAGAATTAGGAAACCTCTACATGTAAGTTATTTTTAGATTTCATGGACTTTCATCTATCATAGTTTATGATAGGGATACCCATTTCACTTATCATTTTTGGATATGCCTCTAAGAGGTGTTAGGATCCCAAGTGAGTTTGACTATAGTTGATCATCTGGGGATATATGGACAAAAAGAAAGAGATATATAGATCTTTTAATAAAGTTTGTATGCATGCATTCTTAACATTAATGGATCTTGGGATAGTCACTTCGGACTATTTGAGTTTTCTTAAAACAACAGTTATCATTCATCTATCTATATGACATCCTTTGATTCCTTTTATGGCTACTTGGGTAAATCTTTGATGTATTGGTCAGATATTGGTGAATCTTTCTTAGTGGTATCTAGTTTGGTATAGAAGATGGTGTAAAATATTTAGTTTATTCATTATATAATAGTGATATAACATAGTTATAATAAATATTTTTTTTGATCATCATAGATTCCCTTTATATGTTTTAGTTGGTGAATAGGTGTTTTTGAGAGTTTTACCTCATTTGGGCAACTAATATCTTGGTAAATAGGTAAATATTTCACTGGGATATGTGGGACTATTTGAGGTTGTTGATTATATTGGTGAGGTGTATTACCACATAGATTTTACACCTAAATTAATTTCAATTGAATATGTGTTTCATGTATCACATCTTCAAAATTATCTCTCTAACCCATTTCATGTTTTGAGATATGAGGACCTTGATGTTGAACCTGATTTAACTATGACTGGGTATCCATCTTGAATAATTGATTATGAGACAAGTTTTCTTAGTGGAAATTCTAAACATTTGTTTTGAGTGTTATGGAAACATGATTATGATCCACATGGGACTTAGGATCATGTGGAATTGCTGAGAGAGCAGTGGCCTCATCACATTGATATAGAGTCTTCTTGACAATATTTTTTGGGGAATAAATCATTTTTGGTGGGTAGATTGTAAAATCCTATTACTATATTCCAAGTATCTTTTATCCCTTCTCTTTTAACACCTTTTATTGGATGTGGTTCTAGGTTTTTTCTATATTTTTTGGATATTTTTTTCGATTTTCTACATAGAGATACACTGTAGTGAGAAGGGCTATTGTGTGGAGAGAACAGTTGCGGCATGGACAACCTGGATACAGCGTAGGGAATTTGTATGCATCTTCTAATTTTGGAATGGCTATGTCATAGGGACTTGGTTATGACATGGATCCCCATGAAGGATTTTTTAATTCCACTTCCATTTTGGGCATGGATATGGATTAGAGTATAGCTGCATCATAGGAGGTGTTTCGGGTGCCTCTTTCAATTTGATGGTGGTTGTGGCATAGTGCATGGGTTGCACCATAGCCTTACCCTAGGTAAATAGGATCTAGGTGAGGTATGCACCATGTTTCTAGGGTCTAGTTGGACTAGGTGTGACTATAGTGTATCCTTCTTCACTACACCATAGTCTAGCCCTTTTTTAGCATTTTTGTGCCATGGATATGGGGGGCTGTGACATAGTATTTTGTTTTTCTAAACTATAAAGTCTCAAACCCCTATTTATTATTCCAAATTTTTTCCATGAAACATTATTCAAATACTTTGGATCTTATATGATCTCAAGAGAGTTTTTTTAACCCTTCAACCCTTTTCCTCTTGGATCGAAGTATAGGTGGTTGTGATTGATCTCCCTCTGGTAAGTGTTTCTCTAATTGTTGTAGAATCCTTTTTTCTCTTCTATACTTCCTTAAGAGTTATTAATCCTTATGTTACTAGTGGATTTAAAACTTATTTTGATTAATTTGGATACTAAGTATTTATCCTCGATCTACCTTACCTTCGACTTTCTATTGTCCTCAATTAGGGTGATTATTTGATCTTGTGACTAAAAGTGGGTGGTTCTATATATAGACTATATTGGGTGAACCTTGAATTCTATTGATTTTATAAATATTTTTATAAATTAATTTTCATAATTGTTTGATTTGTGTGTGTCAGTGAGTTTTCAAGAAAAGTTGTGTTTCCCTTTATTTTGGTAAAAGAAATATGTTTTTAAAAGAATTCTAAAATGGATTGTGAAAATGTGGTTTTAAAAGAATTTTTTTTATAAAAATGGTTGTTTGGAACTATATATAAAATTTGATATCCCTTTTTAAGTGATTTGATAAATGTATCACATGGTAATACTTGGGTAATTATGTGTAAATTTTAGTAGTGGGCCTCGTATATTGGTACTACTATGGGGTTCACCTTATGGGGTGTTCCTATGGTCTCTAAAATCGATGCATAAGTTCTAGGGACTTGATCTTGATATTATTATAGGGTTAACTCATGGGATGTTATTATGCTTCTTAGTCCTTGTTTCCTAGTGACTTGATTGCATACTATTCATGTTGATGGTAAGATTAGTGAGTTATCCTAGCCTGTTGTAATCCTTGGCATGTTTACTATTATGCTATGGAAAAAACGGGAACGAATTACCATGATTTGGATATAAAATTGTTCACTACCTATAACTCCATGTTTTTATTAAATTTTATCATATTTTTATTTTTTTATAGAGACTTGATATAGAATTCTTGGGTGAGATCCTACTGATATTGATTAGATCACACCCTATGCATTCCATTGGGAATATATAGACCATATATTGCCTTTTGATCTAGGAAAAGGTAAGGCACTATAGTGAAGAGGTTAGGTTTATGTCATATATGTATGGGTAGCTAGTGTTGAGATAGTGGGATGTTACCCACTTATCATTTGGATTAGTTTTCCCTATTTTTAGTTTCCTTTTTGGTTGTTAGACATGTACCTTGGAGTTTTAATCTTGTTTCTTTTGATTTGTATCATTTTCGTTATTTTCCTTTGGAAATGGAATATTTAATTCTAGTTATTTCTTTACAATTTGTGTATTTTTTTCATGAATCTTATTTCAGATTGGGTAAAATCATCCCCCAATAGAATTTTGATGCTCAGGTGCTAGTCGTCAGCTCATGGGGATCAAGAATGCCCTTTAGGTCAATAGCAGATCAGTTTAGGTACCAATTATGAGTTTATCCTAGGTTGGTTTGTTAAATAACCTACCTTAACTTAGTATATACCCACTCATTGAAGATTTTCAGTTTAATTGGGTTTAATCAAGGGATTTCTCAAAATCTAACAAAACCCCTAAATTAGGGAATAATCGATGAAGAATTTTGAAATAACAAAAGAAATGGAGAATGGAAGGAAGAATATCATTAGTATTTCCTCTATAAATCCACTAAGATAAAAGATATTTTGATCCATCCACTAATTAAAGAGAACTAATCTTGGAATAAGAGGGATACAAGGGAGAGATCCATGGGTCCTCCAGTTGGGCATAAGCCAAATTGTGGACCTCTACATTTAAGTAAATTTTAAACAAATTTAATTCAATTAATTATTTTTATTTAAAAACTACATAAGGCCCTATAGTGTTCCCAGTACACCATTGGGTACCCTTCCTAGGGTTACCTTCCATGTGGTGGACCCCTAGTGGCCTCCTATCTTATAATAAGGCCATCAGGTACTTGGTCCACTTGTATCAAATACCCACTACCATATATCTTTAAAGACAGATATCGCACAACTAGACAACTGTTGATATATGATCTTTAGCCTCTTCTAAATACTATAACAACCCAAAACCATAAAAATTTGCATGTATTAACTAAAATTTAAAAAAAATGTAAGTCGAAATATTAGGAGTTTTACAATTTACTAACATTGTATTAACTCTGAATATTGATTAAATTGATTCAATTGTCCTGTATTTACTATGTTATATTTTTTCTGTATTTTTTCACTGTTTTGTTTTTTAGAATACTTGTATTAAACCTAAAGACCAATGTGGTGCCTCATCGTTCCCACTCTCAAATTCATGCATTTTATTCTTCACATTGATTCCATTTATGTTATATCATTGGATCATGCTTGAAATCTACCTCATTGTTGAAACTATCACCTAGAATATCTAACTCTTTGATCATTTCCCCACTTTTTTGGTTTGGGTTATATGATGGTTTTATCATCACTACTGGAAAAATGACCTATACCCATGGTTCAAAACTGTGGGTATAACCCCTAAAATCATGGGCATATCATATACCCACAGTTTTAGGAACCGTGGGAAACTGTGGTGTTGGGATAGGTCCATAGTCTATACCCACGACCATGGGTATAGTTTTTTTTTCCATTGTGAGAATGATTCATATCCATTACCCCACTATCAAATCATTTTACCCATGGTTTTAAAACCATGGGTGTAAATAGTTCAAAAATACCGCCTACAGGTGTTGAACCCATGACTAGCACTTCCAAATCAATGTGCCTCACTAGATTGGCTACAAAATTTACGTTAATTTATATCTATATTTTTCTAAATATATTAATATGTGTCTGTTTTAAGAAAAAATATGGCGGTGTGTTTCGATTCTGCATCTTCCTATAAAACTCCCCAGTGCCAAACCAACCCGGATATGTCACTTGCTATTACATTTATAAACATTTATTTAAATATATTAATCTTGTTTGTTGTATTAGAAAAAATAATCTAGAGAGAGTTGAACTCCTGACCACCAGAACTAAGAAACAACCACTAACCCACTGATCTATGTTGATTATATATTTTTATATTTGTATCTAGTTAAATATATTAATTCAAACTGTGGGTATAGGAGGTAAAATCATGGGTATAGGTTTTCCTACCAGTTTTTTTTGTGTCTTGTGGATTTTTTTTCCAACATAACGCGGGAAATCTATACCCACGGTTTTACAAAACCATGGGTATAAGTCTTTGAAAAAGAAATCATATACCCACGGTTTTGGAAAAAATGTGGGTATAGGCATTGAAAAAAACACCTATACCCATGGTTTTTTCCAAAACTGTGGGTATAGGTTCTTTTTCCCTCAAGGTTTTGGAAAACCTTGGGTATAGGTCATCAAAAAAACCTATACCCATGTTTTTTGAAAACTGTGGGTATAGGGATATTTTCCAGTAGTGCATTCAGTTATTTTTTTACCTTTTTAATGAGATAATATTGGGTTAAAGGAGAAAGAGAGGTCTGATTTTATATTTTAGATATGATTTTTATTATGTTATATGTAAAAGATAATCTCTTATTATTGAGTCATGATGGAGATATTTGGTTTTCATCTTGTGATCCAGTGTTGCAGTTGTGAGATTACTTAAATTTGGACTTTATATGACATAGAGGTTTGAAATTGAAACACTTATAAATTTATAACTAATATCTTGGTTATTTTTTTATTTGTTATAACTTACCTTCGATGATAAATGTACAAGTTTGTCTAATTTTGTGGAGACTTTTTAGATTAAGATAATATTACCACTCCTTGGAAAAGTTTTGAATGTTAGTCCTCTGTTTTTCAATATCTCTATCTTGGATAGTTTTTTGTTAATTTTTTTCTATCATTTACTCTTTTTCATATATTTGTTTCATTATTCCATGACGGAATTAATTTTTGATACTCATTTTGTGTTGGTAAATCCAATTTGGACTAAATCAAATTATATCATGGTGTTCTTTTATTTGTTTATGTTTTATTTTCTATCAACCTTGAGTCAAAACTAATTTATGATTTTGTGATTAATATAAATTCTTTTGTTTTCTTTTCTTGGGTTGAATAATTTTTATTTATGTTTTTTTGAATCTATTATTTATTGGCACTAGTTATCAAACATTTTAATTATTTATTATTTCTATTTTTTGTTGTTATTTATTCATTTAAAATTCATTTATTGTTTCATGTTACTGTGGATATTGATCAAATTTATGTTTTTTATATATATTTTTTGTAATTAGAAATTATTTTTATACATTTCAAATATTTTATTTTTTATTTTTTCATAAACATTACCCTAAATAGTATGAATTTATTCCATTACATGTGATGTATGTTTTTTGTATTCAACATAACTTTCCATAAAAATTATGAAGTAAAATATTTTTTTCATTTCAACAACATTCCATGCAACCTGATAAATTGTATCATCCTCATATTTTTCTTTTGTATCCTTCATAAAATTAATAAAACAAATTATAAGGTTTAATATAGAAATCATTCCACTAATAGTATCATTATAAAAATGATATCTCTTCCCATACATACATTATTTCCCATGTGAATTAATATTATTAATATTTTTTATGGAAAATTTACAAGACCAAGGAACCAGAACAACATGAAACCTCCACATTCACTAGAAAAATTATTTAAGAACACATTAAACTTTCACCCAACTGTTAACATTCTTAAAATACTAGTAATGAAAATAAACCTATGAAATATATTTACATGAAACAATATTAAATTTATTATCACATCCTTAAAAAATTAAATAACTTCAATGATACCATTAAGTCATTGATAAAAAATTAAATGATGTTATGGATATTCAAAAAACATTGGAAATATTTCATCCCTTTCACATAATTAAACATTGTTTCTTGAGGTACATAAATTATATTTCAATTCATTAGAATTAATCACATCAAAAAAATAAATTCCAAACTTCATAGAATTGAAAAATACATTATCAACATACCACAACACACCTTTTCAACTTAAAAAAAATTCATAATTCATAATACTTGAAAACAAACAATGCATAATCCATCATACTTGGAAATAAAAAATATATAAACTAAAACATGAACATATAATTTATAAAAAAATACCACTAAAATATAAAATAATATAACAACAATAAAAAATATGGTACTACAAAAAACACATATTCTGGACCTAAAAAAATAAACCTCCCATATTACTATTCTATAACAAAATATATGCTTTTTCACAAAATAATATAAACATACAAAATAAAAAAATAAAAAACATTAGTGGAATTAAAATAAAATATATATATATATACTAAGCTATAAAACAACCCCATCCCATAAAATATTTTTTCAAATGAAAAAAAACAAATATTTCCCAATTAATTTGTAAAAGAACATATGTTCTATAATTAAAAAACCCATATAAATTTAAAAATATTAATTAAAATCATAAATAAAAACATCAAACATCACACATAAAAAAATATTAAAAAAATAACTTACAATAATTGATATAACTTTAAAATTCCCTATAACACATATTTTGTAACTATAAATAAAAAATACAATAATCTATTATATCTTTTTTATAATGAAACATGCATCATGTCACCCACATAAAAATATTCAATCACAAAAAAATATTTTCATAAAAATATATATTTTAAAAAAAACAAAAAACATCGTATCAAAAACATGTTTAAAATCCATTTTATAAAAATTACACTCAATCACATAACAAATATTATGTAACTTAAAATGAAAAATCAACATTTCATTATAATTTTTTATAACAAAACATGTTTTACTTGACTCATATAAAAAATATTCAATCATTAAACATGTTTTATGATAAATATTTTCATATCATAAAAATCACAAAATGAATTTTTAAAATTTTAAGAGACAAATTTAATAGTAATTATGAAATATGTATTGGTTGGTTTTATTTGTTATCAATATATAAATTAGAAGTAAAGTCAATATATACTAAATTTGGGTGATGATAAATAGCCCAATGAATATGAATACGATGATGCTTGTATATATATGGGAAAATTGAGAATGTGTTTCTACTATTATGAGTAAATAAAAATAGATATGGATAATGATAAAGAGTCCAATTAGGATGAATAAGATACTGCTCAATATAGTTGGGAAAAGGAAACTGAATTGTTACCATTATGAGTGAATAAAAATAGAGATGGAGATGAAGTTGTTGTTTGTAATTATCATATAAACCTATTCAAGAGAATTATATTTAGATATCATGATTTATGATATAATATTAAGTATGAATAAATTGTAAGTGTTATAATTATTGAGAGCATTGCCTACAACAGAATGGATTTATAAAGGTTCAAAGAAGCGTGCTATTGGAAAACTCAAGGAGTTGTGGTTGAACTAGTAAAACAGATGACTAAAGGAGTGAGAATTCATATGTGGATTATTTATAATGAAATATAATTAAATAAATAGAGAATATATATTGTAAAATGTTTTTAGAAGGATGAATTTGAAGCTGGATTTGTTGAGGTAGTGAAGACTCGTTGAATAATTCAAGAAGAATTATTATTTTATTCAAATGAGTTTTAATTATGATGAAAGGATTTTGAAGAATTCTTATGAATTTTACAAATTAATTTATATTTTTTAGAGTTAATTTAGAGTGATCGGAGATTCCTTAAGAAGATTTGAAGAATCTTTTATCCTATTTGAAGAAATCTAGAAGTTTCGGATTTTGGGTAAAATTTGACAAAGGAATTGATGTATAAGAGTCCATAGGATAATGTTTAAAATTAAATCTAAGAATATATTGAGTATATATAAAAGTAAATATAGATCAAAATATAATAAATGGAAAAGGAACTAAATATATCTAAGTAATTCTAGTGTATATATAAGAGTCATCCAAAAGTACGAACTAAAATTAGAAATTTTATTCTGTTACATGAAAGTAACTCTGAAGAGGAACCAAAGATTTTAAAAATTAATAATCTATATAAGATTAATTTGAATCATACATAAAGTAAATTCAGTGTTTTAGTAGAATAATGTGTAAAATTCATGGGACTCACTGTGATACCTGAAGGTAAGGATGGATGATATGTAAAATTCATCTCAGTGCATATGTATAATTACTCAGGTAATAACCATATGAAAATATGAAAATTCCTAATATATACTGAGATACTTAAGAGTTATTGAAATCATATTGAAGGATTATCAATTATTAAAAAAATTATAGGTGAATATATTACAGAAGTTTCTTCTAGAAATTAAATCAATTGATGTTAAAGTTGTTCTACATTGTATTAGAAATCACAATTGTTCAAACGGGGCTATAATTCAAGATGATAAAAAAATTATACTATGAAGAAGAAGATAATTCCATGAAGAATTTTGATAATTAAGAATCAATATGGAGCTAATTTTGTGGATTTAGAGGTAGTCAAACCATGATATGAGATGCCACATTGTGATGATGTTGTTGCATGTGAGCATGCATAACAATATGGATAGAATTAAAATACCCATGCATTTCATGGATATTTTTAAATAAATAATATTTTGAGTCTTATGGAAGATTAAATGGAGATATATTTTACTAGTATTAAATGAGAATAAAAATCAAGATATATTATTGACTAGTTTAAAAGAAGAAGATCATGCTGCCTCCAATCAAGGGAAAATATTTAAATATTTAAAATATATCATTGTGATTTTATACAGGTATAAAAAAATATATCATAAGGATAAGGATAAGTAATTTCTTAGGGTATAATAACCCAATAATACATTCCAAGATAACATTATGAGTATTAAAGAGATATGTCTCGATGATATTATTAAAGGAAGATCTTGTGTGTTGAGGAAGTAGAAGAAGAAGGAATATAAAGAAAGAGAAGAAGATGTTGAGAATTATCATAAAATATCACTATATAATATAAGATGACTAGGAAAGTCTAATACTGTATTTTTTTTTTCAATATAATTATGTGTATAAGAAATTGAATAGGATTTAGTAGGAAGATAACATAGAGTATCTAGTTATTTATATGTGTCCTTCATTCTAATTTTGAGTTGAAGACTAAGGTTAATGTGCATGTAGTTTTTCTAATTATATTCTAGTATTAAAAGACCTATACATGAGGAATAATATATTTTGTTGTTGATGAAGTTTCATATGGTGTTGAGAAGAAAATCTTATTCAGAATTTTGTATATAGGGCCTTGGGATTCTGGAGTGATCCAGTATAAAAATATCCATACTAGTTAGGAAAATGAAGGTATTTTGGGAGATAGCCACTACCATGTGGTAGAATTGGGTAATGATGATACCTACCTAGGGGTTATAGATGATTTCATCCACCATTTGTGAGTATTTATTTTTACATATGATACTCTTTATTTTGATTTTGTAATAATTTTAAGTAAATGGTGATAATTTGTGTCTCGGGATCAACCTGAACACTATAAGGAGAAAATTCTTGTATTTGGATCGAACTATATAAAAATACTATGTGATGTTTTCTATTTTATATTTCATGCATTTCATATGGTAGTGGGTGTTGAGAGCGCATTATTAAATCTATGTATCTTAACTGAGATGGAGGTTCAAACATTAAGAGGATTAATTTTAGGGATATAATAATTCATTGAAAAGAGTCACACTGATTCACCCCCTTCCCCCAAGGTGACTATACAATCCATTGGGAATCTCAATTGGTATCATAGATAATCTAGGATTACTTTTATTGTATCTAACTTCTTTACTAGTAGTTTTTACCAAATAAATATAAATTTAAGATTTGAAGAAGACTCAGAAGTGCCTTATATGGAAAATACAGTTTATATCCTCATCAATACCAACATGAAGGTTTTATCCAAAACCTTAAAGAACATGAAGAAAATAGAGGATAATAAGTTGAGAAATATATCTAAGGATAATGAGGATGTATCACTACATGAATTTAATAAAAGTGTTTATTCATCTATAAAATTAGTTGATGATGGTAATTAATAAAGTTCAAGCTATGATGAATGTGAGTTTAATTAATCACTTAGAGATTTCTAATATGAAATTTAGGATTATTTTAAAATTATCCCTATTGATTTTATTGCATGTATATTATGTTTTCTTAAGTTATTAAAGGATAAAAATTCATAAATATAATTTATGGTTAATGTGATGAATAATGAAATGGTTTGAGAGATACAGATGTGTAAGTATATCCTCAAAGATGTGGAATCCAAGGAAAAACTTGTGTTGTTCTACAAAGAAAAACACACCCTGGATAAAGAAAATTTTCAAGGATAAATTTATGAAAAATATAATACAATAAATTATTATGAAGAGAAGATATATCCTTTAGAAGAAGCTCATAAAAATACTATTAGTTTTAAGGATGTTTAATTAGAGATCAAATCCAAAATATTCTAGGGTCCTAAAAATTATTTAAAAGAATGTATCAAGGTGAATTACAATCAGATTTAGAAAATGAAAAGAGAATGAGAAGAAATATTTTTTGGAATCCAATTGAATATTAATGATTTGATGGAGTTTTATTTTTAATCAAATAGGTATAGGAGTTATTTTTAATTATTTTTTGTATTGGATTTATTGTTAACCAATAAATTATGTCCTATTTTTGAAAGGTGGAAGTGGAAATAATTAAGAGATTCTTGTAATTTTCAAGTATGGTAGTAAATAGTATTATGTATAATTGAATATAAATAAGTGTATATGAAGGGATGGTGTAAAGACCCGTAAAATTCAAGGGAATTTTTTTCTTTATTTTCTTTGGGATTTTACAAGAACGTAGTTTCTAACAGCACCTGATTCCGAGGCCCGATGTGCCTGGAATCAATTTCTAAAGTTTAGCTCAGGTACGTTCAGTGACCGAGCGAGCGGGTTTTTCTAAAATTTTAACCGGTGCTCGGAATCAAAATCTAAGGGAACCGATGAAACCGCAGCACCGGTAATTTCTTAGGAACACCTTTTCTAGAGTTGTGTTTGCTCGGGTGTGGTTATTAAAATAATGGGTTAAGTAATGAATAAAATAAAATTTGTGCAACCAATTTTATTTTTATTTCTAAGTAGTTAAAACCTAAGCTTGGTGGTTGGAGTGGGACCCACAATATCCTACTCCACTAGGTAGGATATTAGTTGGGTGGGGCCCACACGAGACCCACCTATTCAACTTCCTCAAACCCCCATTTTGTAACACACCTGCACCCCCTATTAAATGCTGAGTCAACACTCACATTAATTGGACGGTTAAAACTATTCAATTAATTCAATTAATTGAATGAATTATTTTGAATTTCAAATTGAGATGTTGGATTGTGTGTTAATTAAATAAGAAAAGTCTTATTTCATTAAGGGTTGGTTCGTTGTGCAAGAGGGATTGGAGAGGAATTTCTCAAGCCTTGGAATCCTCTTCTTCCTCCTTGAAGAACGCGAAGAACACACCGTCGCAGACGAAGAACGCCGGCCTCCGACGAAGGACGATGAAGGACGCCGAATCCTCGGAGATCGACAACGCAACGCCATGTACCGTGACGCCGACAATTCTCTTATCTGTGACACCAACGACGCTTACGGAACCTTGTTCCACGACGCCGTCTTCCGCGGCGATTATTTCCCGCAACGAACCTTCGTTCAACGACACCATGAGGTAGGGGTAAATTTTGTTCATGGAATGATCATTATCATTCTTAGTCTTTTATTTGGGGCCGCTTTTTATCAACTTAACGGGAGGAGTCCGGAATGCACGAACACGGCCGACCCTCCTCCCCCCTTGGTTGTTGTGTTTGTTGCAGCTCGAAAGAAGGCGGCGCGGTGCAATTACACCGCGCGGAAACATGGAGGGATGCGGTGAAGAAGCACGGCGCCGTCGTGCCACGCCGTTGAGGTCGAAAAAAGTTGTGGCGCTGTCGCGCCACGCCAGAGAACCACGAAGAGGCCGCGGCCGGAGCGGGGCCATGGCGGAGGGGTGCAGCGCCATCGCGCCGCGCCGGTCGGACAAGGCCGCGGCTCAAAGTCGCGACGGTGCAAGGCGGGGCGGCCGGAAATTCCGGATGTCAGCACCTCAGAGGGTGGGACTGCGGCGGTCCCACCGCGGCAACACCGGCCGGCTGGAACGGGCCGGCTGTTTCAGGGGGATACCGGGGGTCGTAACCCCGGCTGGCAAAAAGAAGCGCCCCCCACGTGGGGGGCGCGGTTTCAATCAGGGGGGCAGCGCACCCCCCCCCCCCCTCGCTCATCTCGGCTAGCATTGAGATGGACACTCGCAAGTCACACCCGCGCCAGGCCAACCGGCCTCCCAGGCTTGACTAGCCGCACCGGGCCGGGCCGACCCAGGGGGTCTCGGGCCGGGTCGGTTCGGGCCCAAAACCCCCTAAAACCGGACATGTCTGTTCTTTTGCCAATATCTTGGGCTATGGACCTACGATCGACGCACCGTTAGTTGAGATGATATCATTGGATCGAGACGGTCGTTTCGGTATATTACACTCAAGGTTTCTGAGAACCTTTTGTATGGTCGGGTTGGTTCGAACACGAAACCAATTGGGCCCTCGGAGCGGAAAACCTTATAACTTGAGCTCTGGACGTCTGATTGACGTGTCGTCGACTTTGTTGGATTCCTCTTAGTGAGACGAACCTTTTTGGATTACTCCACTTGAGGTTTAGATACATTTGGAATGCGTTCGGGTTGTTTTTGACTTAAAAACCAAACGGGCCCCTGGAACGAAAAGGCCAATAACTCTCAGACCGGGCGTCCGATTGATGCGCCGTCTATCATGTTGAGTTCCTATTGACGATAAGGAACTTTGGTATACATCAAATTCGGACTTCGTGTCTGTTGATGTATCAGCCCCTTGACTCATGGAGCGGACCCTCCCCGAATGAGCTTGCTGTGTGCGGGAACCCTAGAGCTGGCTGCGACTGCGACGACGATGAAGACTGTACAGAAATACTCTGTGGGTTCGACAGTGACGACTACAGCACTCAGCGATCCTATGTGGATCAGTGCTACCGATCCTGTGTGGGTCAGATCCTATGTGGGTCAGCGCTCAGCGGTCCTGTGTGGGCCAGCGCATACCGATCCTCTGTGGGTCAGATCTTGTGTGGGTCAATGCGGGGGTTAGTACCTATCGATCATGTGTGGGTCCGACAGCTTAGATGAATCAGTGGCTACATCTGATCATCTTTATTGTCTTACGAATAAGTATACCTATGTGAGCTGAGTCTTGAATTCCAATCATTATCTTCGATAAGATTTACTTGATATCCTGTGTGGATTACATTATGCTTTCCTGTGCGGATTGGGTTGCGAATTCCTATGTGGAATGGGTTATGTTTTCCTATGTGGACTGGGTTGTACTTGGGCTCGGATGTTGGAGATGAACTGGAATTGATGACTTAGGTATATGTATGGGAATATACCTAAGTAGTGTTGGTTGTTACTTCGTGATTGTATCTTTCCTTTGTGGATTATCCTTTGTGGATTCTGGGAGACCTTCGGGGGTCTCGGGGTCCCTACTGAGTAGCGTATACTCACCCCTACATGGGCTATTCCCGCACTACATTGTGTTGGATGAAGACGACGGACAGTGCTGATCGTGGTGGAGGCTTGTGGAGAAAGTCGGTACTTGGAGGTGGACCACTGGGCGGGACGTACACGGAGTGGACGGTTGGACCCGTGGAGCTGAGGATACTATCTGTACCCACCCTTCAGGCGGGACTTCCTGTGGACGGCTCGACATTTCTGCTTTACTTTCAGTTTCTATACTTCCTTTCGAGTTGTACTTTACTTTCAGTTTGGGTTTGTATTATGGCCCACTTACTTTTCCACACTACTATTGTACCCAGTTTTACTTAGTGTTTACTTCTTCTTGCTTACTCTGTGGTGTTTGTTTACTTTATAAAGGCAATGTCTTCCCCTTTAGTTGGGATTTACGCCTTGGTGCTAGTCGCTAGCCCCTGGCCTATGGGAGGCGGGCTTGGGGTAGTCACGGTATGAGCCCCAGGGACGGGTCGTGACAAATTGGTATCAGAGGAGTCGGTTCTACCGCAAAACTTAGGACTCTGATATTTTCTTTCTGTGAAGCAATAGTATTAAGGGTAATAAGTGTGGTTTTCAGTTCAAGGAGTCCAGTGTTGGTGCGGCAGCCGACGTATTCGTACACCAGGACCCTGACTTTGGATTTCTGACTCAGTGCATGAAAACATTGATTGCATATGTGTTTCAAGTTTTCTTTATGATTACTTTGTGTCAGCTCACCAGGTATACTGTTTTGACCGTGGCGCACCTGTATCTTTTATGGATGGCCCCACGACGGCAGCCATCTAGGGTTTCAAGTTTTGTACGTGACGACAGCCCACCGAGCGACGAGGCCTCGATGCAGGGCCCTATTACATCGAAGGCACCGGCGGTACCTCTACTCGCCGATCCACCGATGCCACCACCCCCAGCTGCTAAGAGTGTATGTCGCCTTGGTGCACTGCACGAGTTCCAACGTCATAGACCATCCAGGTTCCGTGGGGAGATGGACCCTCAGGAAGCCGAGGATTGGCTGGAGTCAGTTGTACAAGTTTTCTGATTGGTAGGGACACCAGCAGACCTCATGGTGATCCTTGCAGCGAGTCTCCTGCATGCGGCAGCAGGCAGATGGTGGAGCTTGATGCTCCAGGTGCACGACGAGGCATCTCTTCTCTGGACGGACTTTGAGATCTTCTTCCGCTCGAAGTTCATCCCAGCCACCCTCCATGTGGTGCGCATCCAGGATCATCTACAACTGCGGTAGGGCAGCATGACGGTCTCCCATTACTCGGCGAGGTTTACCGATCTCTCGCGCTATTCGAAAGACATGGTACGGGACCCATTCTTCTGGTCCCGGACCTTCGAGCAGGGACTGAGGCATGAGATCAGGGCATCGCTGATCTCCCTCAGCATTTCGACACAGGCAGGAGTACTGGATCGAGCCCTTCTCATTGAGAGCTTTCTTGCTGAGCCTACACCAGCAGCGAGACCTACCGCAGGGCGGCACGTAGCGGAGTCTTCTGCAGCCGATAATAGACAGATGTCGCAGAGGTCCAAGCAGACCAGGCCATCAGGCGGATGACCACAGGATACTAGCTCGGAGGTGCGAGGCACATGCAGCAGAACCAGTCTTACGAGTGGCAGACAGTGCTATGCATGCGGCGGGCAGGGCCACATGGCTCGTGACTGCCCTACCCGCCATGCAGAGGGGAAACATACGATTTAAGGACCACCCAGGTAGAGGCATAGGTTCGACCGTGACGATTCGTAGGGATAAGGCGGACGAGGCCGAGGAGCTGGTCGAGCTGCAGGTGGTGGATGACGTTTTGAGGCTCTACCACCACCACCACCAGGAGGTCCACCTCGACCACAGGGGAGAGCACAGCTTCAAGCAGCTGAAGCTTACGATCATGGAGCTCCAGAAGCGGGTGGACAAGTGCGTGACTAGCTCCAGGCATGGAGGCCTTTGCCCATAATGCCTCTAGCTTCGTTGTTTGTGTTGATTTGTGTCCTTGTACTTTGAATTGAAGTAATAAAAGACACTTGCAATTGTGACATTGTCTTTCTTGTCTTTTGTATGTTAATACTAAGAGGTTCCGGTTAAAAAAAATGTTAACTTGACCCTCACATACGAGATTCCTACTGGAGGAGACCCAGTGACCACACACTGATGTCGAAAGTGTGACTCAACCCTTGGAGGCGAGAGTAACGGTTGGATCTATTGGTAGCAGCGTCGAGGCCTTACGACGTCATCCATGACATGAATTAACTGATCATGATGGGATTGACTATATTAGGCAAGGAACGTGGTTCATCCATAGGATGATACTGGATTTCTCTTTTCAGAAAAGGAGAAATCTTTGCAGCTTTACAGAACGTTAAGGAAGAAGGGGAAACCCTTTGTGTGGTCAGACAGATGTCAGTAGATCTTCCAGGAGCTGAGAAATAGATTGACCAGCACACCTATCTTGAGGCTACCGGAGGAGGGAGTAGGGTACATATTCTACTACGATGCATCAGGGACGAGAATCGGATGTGTCCTAATGCAGGAGCGGGCTGTGATCACCTATGGACCACATCAGTTGAGGCAGCATGAGCATAACTATGCTACCCATGACCTGGAGTTAGAAGCAGTGGTCTTCGCTCTAAAGATTTGGCAACACTTTCTGATGGGCGAGTGCTTTATAGCCTACTCTGACCACCAGAGTCTCAGGTACATCTTCTCGCAGAAGTACCTGAATCTGAGACAGTGGTGATGGCTCAAGTTCCTCCAGGACTATTACTTTGAGATAGTCTATACTCCTGGAAAGGGGAACGTAGTAGCTGATGCTCTCAGCAGGAGGACGGGCATTCAGCTACTCAGGGAGGCTACGGAGCAGCTAGCCGCTTTGCAGATATCCCTCATGGATAGAGATGGTGTAGTCTTTCTTCAGTCACTCACAGTCACTCCTCCACTACTGCAGTGGGTCAGAGAGGAACAGCATGGAGGCGCTGACTGTGAGACGCGGCGTGCGCAGATATCCTCAGGACAGGCACCTGATGGATTCTCTGTAGGAGGAGAGAACGTCCTCCTTTTCAGAGTATGTACCATGGTACCAGTAGCTTTACAGGAGGAGGTGCTGAGAGAGATTCACACTTCCCCTTTAGCGGTACATCCAGGAGTGGCGAAGATGTACCAGGATCTCAGACGACAGCACTGGTGGCCGGGTATGAAGAAGGTTGTGGCAGAGTTCGTTTCTCGATGCCTCACCTACCAGCAGGTGAAGGCAGAACACCAGGTACCAACAGGCTTGGTACATCCCTTGGAGGTCCTGGAGTGGAAGTGGGATGGGATATATATGGATTTCTTGACTGGACTTCCATGTACTTCCATAGGTCACGACTCTATTTGAGTGATTGTCGACCGACTCACCAAGTCGGCCCACTTCTTACCCATCAGAGATCAGGGCTCAATGGAGAGCTTGGGATGCCTCTAAGTTCAGGAGATTGTACGGCTTCATGGTGTTCCATCATCTATCGTCTCCGATCGAGATGCACGCTTTACTTCCCAGTTTTGGAAGGGGTTGCAGGAGGCATTCGGGACACAGCTACGTCTGAGCACTGCCTTTCACCCTCAGACAGATGGTCAGATGGAGAGGACCATTCAGACTCTTGAGGACATGCTCTGTGCATGTGTCCTCGACTTTGGTCACAGTTGGGAGGATCACCTACCCTTGGTGGAGTTCACGTACAACAACAGCTACCACTCCACCATCGGGATGGTACCATACGAGGCATTGTACGGTCGACCTTGCATATCACCTCTGTGCTAGACAGAACCTGGGGAGTCAGCACTAGTGGGACCATAGATGGTCCAGGCCACGATGGAGAAGGTCCAGGTCATCCAGGAGCGGATGAATATAGCTTAGAGATGACATAAGTCTTATGCTGACAGGAGGTGGAGAACACTAGAGTTTGAGGATGGCGACCACGTCTTCTTGCGGGTCTCACCTCGATGTGGATTACAGAGATTTGGCCAAGGCGGCAAGTTGTCTCCATGCTTCATTAGACCTTTTCAAGTACTCAGCATGATAGGGGAGGTGGCTTATCACCTGGATCTACCACCTTAGTTGCACTGGGTGCACGACGTCTTTCACTTATCTCAGTTGAGGAGATACGTGCACGACCCAAAGCATTTCATCGACCATGGGGAGCTGGAAATTGATGATGGGGTGACCTTTGTAGAGGTCCCGGTGGAGATCGAGGATCGATAGGAGCGGGTCCTATGTGGATGGTCGATTCATCTAGTGTGCATCAGGTGTCAGTACGGGAACCTCCAGGAGAGCAATTGGAAGTGGGAGGCTCAGATGCATGCACAGTACCCACATTTGTTTCCCTAGTTTATGATGTATCTTTAAGGGGACGTAAATCCCTGAAGTGGGAGTAATGTAAAGACCCATAAAATTCAAGTGAAATTTTTTCTTAATTTTTTTTGGGATTTTACAAGAACGCAGTTTCTAACGGCACCTGATTCCGAGGCCCGGTGTTCCCGAAATCATTTTCCAAAGTTTTGCCCGGGTACGTTCAGTGAACGAGTGAGTGGGTTTTTCTAACTTTTGAACCGGTGCTCGGAATCGAAATATGAGGGCACCGATGAAACCGTAGCATTGGTAATTACTTAGGAACACCTTTTCTGGAGTTGCGTTTTCTCGGGTGTGGTTATTAAAATAATGGGTTAAGTAATGAATAAAATAAAATTTGTGCAACCAATTTTATTTTTATTTCTAAGTAGTTAAAACCTAAGCTTGGTGGTTGGAGTGGGACCCACAATATCCTACTCCACTAGGTAGGATATTAGTGGGGTGGGGCCCACATGAGACCCACCTATTCAACTTCCTCAAACCCCCATTTTGTAACACACCCGCACCCCCTATTAAATGCCAAGTCAA
Organism: Viscum album; assembly: GCA_963277665.1. Taxonomy (NCBI): domain Eukaryota; kingdom Viridiplantae; phylum Streptophyta; class Magnoliopsida; order Santalales; family Viscaceae; genus Viscum; species Viscum album. The sequence goes on from OY728136.1 coordinate 1,886,519,475, forward strand.
CACTCACAATAATTGGACGGTTAAAACTCTTCAATTAATTCAATTAATTGAATGAATTATTTTGAATTTCAAATTGAGATGTTGGATTGTGTGTTAATTAAATAAGACAAGTCTTATTTCATTAAGGGTTGGTTCGTTGTGCGAGAGGGATTGGAGAGGAATTTCTCAATCCTTGGAATCCTCTTCTTCCTCCTTGAAGAACGCAAAGAACGCACTGTCGCCAACAAAGAACGCCAGCCTCCGACGAAGGACGACGAAGAATGTCGAATCCTCAGAGATTGATGATGTGACGTCGTGTACCGCGACGCCGACGATTCTCTTCTCTGTGACGCTGACGACGCTTACGGAACCTTGTTCCGCAATGCCGTCTTTCGCGACGATTATTTCCCGTGACGAACCTTCGTTCGACGACACCTTGAGGTAGGGGTTAATTTTGTTCGTGGAATGATAATTTTCATTCTTCATATTTTATTTGGGGCCGCTTGTTATCAACTTAATGGGATGAGGTTGGACCGCACGAACACGGTCGACCCTCCACCCCCCTTGGTTGTTGTGTTTGTTGAGGCTCGAAAGAAGGCGGCGCGGTGCAATTACACTGCGTGGAAACATGGAGGGATGCGGCGAAGAAGCGTGGCGTCGTCGTGCCGCACCGTTGAGGTCGAACAAATCTGCGGCACCTTCGCGCCGCGCCGGTGAACCACAAAGAGGCCGTGGCCAGAGCGGGGTCGTGGCGGAGGGGCGCGGCGTCGTCACGCCGCGCCGGTCGGACAAGGTCGTGGTTCAAAGCCATGGCGGTGCAAGGTGGGGCGGCCAGAACCGCCGGCCACCGGCACCTCGGAGGGCGGGACCGCGGCGGTCCCGCGGCGGCAGCACCGGCTGGCCGAACTGGGCCGGCCATTTCAGGGGGAGATCGGGGCTCGTAACCCCTAGCTGGAAAAAAGGAGCGTCCCCCATGTGGGGGGCCGCGGTTTCAATCAGGGGGGAAACCCCCCCCCCCCCCCCTTCCGCTCAGCTCGGCCAGCACCAAGCTGGCCACCCGCGAGCCACGCCCGCGCCTGGCCGACCGGCCGCCCAGGCCGGACCGGCCGCACCGGGCCGGGCCGCGCCGTGCCCTAATGGGCCAGACCCAGACCCGGGTCGGGTCGACCCGGTTCGGGCCGACCCAGGGGGTCTCGGGCCAGGTCAATCCGGGCCCAAAACCCCCTAAAACCGGATAGGTCCGTTCTTTTACCCATATCTTGGGATACGTACCTCTGATCAATGCACCGTCAGTTACGATGTGATTCTTGGATCGAGACGGTCATTTTGGTATATTACACTTAAGGTTTCAAAGAACCTTGGGTACGGCCGGGTTGGTTCGAACACGAAACTAACCGGGCCCTCGGAGCGGAAACGCTTATAACATGAGCTCTGGACATCCGATTGACGTTTCGTCGACTTTGTTGGATTCCTCTTAGTGAGACGGACCTTTTGGCTTACTCCACTCGAGGTTTAGACATAGTTAGAGTGCGGTCGGGTTGGTTTTGACTTAAAACCCAACCGGGCCCCTGGAACGAAAAGGCCAATAACTCTCAGACCGTGCGTCCGATTGATGCGTCGTCTGTCACGTTGAGTTCCTGTTGACGATACTGAACTTTGGGATACATCAACTTAGGAATTCATGTCAATTGATTTATCGGCCCCTTGACTCGTGGAGCAGACCCTCCCTGAACGAGCTTGTTGTGTGCGGGAACCCTAGAGCTGGCTGCGACTCTGACGACGATGAAGACTGTACAGAAATCCTCCGTGGGTTCGACGGCGACGACTACAGCACTCAGCGATCCTATGTGGATCAGTGCTACCGATCTTTTGTGGGTCAGATCCTATGTGGGTCAGCGCTTAGCGGTCCTGTGTGGGCCAGTGCATACCAATCCTCTATGGGTCAAATATTATGTGGGTCATTGTGGGGGTTAGTACTTATCGATCCTGTGTGGGTTCGACAGCTTAGATGAATCAGTGGCTACATCTAATCATCTCTATTGTCTTATGAATAAGTATACCTGTGTGAGATGAGTCTGGACTTTCAATCATTATCTTCGATAATATTGACTTGATATCCTATGTGGATTACGTTATGCTTTCCTGTGTGGATTGGGTTGCGAATTCCTATGTGGAATGGGTTATGTTTTCCTCTGTGGACTGGGTTGTACTTGGGCTCGGATGTTGGAGCTGAACTAGAATTGATGACTTAGGTATATGTATGGGAATATACCTAAGTAGTGTCGGTTGTTACTTCGTGATTGTATCTTTCCTTTGTGGATTATCCTTTGTGGATTCTGGGAGACCTCCGGGGGTCTCAGGGTCCCTACTGAGTAGCGTATACTCACCCCTGCACGGGCTATGCCCGCACTACGTTGTGTTAGATGCAGACGACGGACATCGCTGATCGTGGTGGAGGCTTGTGGAGAAAGTCGATACTTGGAGGTGGACCACTGGGCGGGACGTACATGGAGCGGACGGTTGGACCCATGGAGCTGAGGAGACTATCTGTACCCACCCTTCAGGTGGGACTTCCTGTGGACGGCTCGACATTGCTGCTTTACTTTCAGTTGTTTTACTTCCTTTCCAGTTGTACTTTACTTTCAGTTTGGGTTTGTATTCTGGCCCACTTACTTTTCCGCACTACTATTGTACCCAGTTTTACTTAGTGTTTACTTCTTCTTGCTTACTTTGTGGTGTTTGTTTACTTTATAAAGGCAATGCCTTCCCCTTTTAGTCGGGATTTACGCCTTGGTGCTAGTCGCCAGCCCCTGGCCTATGGGAGGCGGGCTTGGGGTAGTCACGGCACGAGCCCTGAGGACGGGTCGTGACAGATGGATTATGGTTGTTCTTAGTTAATATGTCTATAGAGAAAATTTCTATGTATTTAAAGAAATTGAGGTTTTTTTGAGTAATTCTTGAAGAATCTAATTTGTATGCGTTTTTATGAATTTTTTCAATTTTATTTCATAATATTATGTTCATGTTTTTTATTGGATAAGAACCGGGTTTGTTCTAAAGTATTTATAATTGAATTTATTATTGGAATGTATTTGAATAATTTGGTCAAGTCATAGTTCATAAGAGTCATTTAGGACTTTAGAAGATCTATATTGTGATAAAGGTTAAATATGGAAGGGTAATATCAAACATTATAAGTGTATAGTGGGAATTTTTAAAAGTAATCTTTGACTTTATAAGAGTAAATGATGACTTCAGAAGAGTTAGTTATCACTTCATAAGATTCATTCTACAATAAAGAAAAACTTAAGAATAGTAGTTCTAAAACCTAAAAAGAGTAATATATGAATTTAAAAGAGTGATTTAGGAATTTGGAAGGTTATTTAATAACTTTGTAAGTGTAATTATTAAAGTTAGTAAGAATAGTCTGACTTTGAAAGAGTATATTTATGGTAATAAAAAACTTCAAAAGAGTACTTTATAACTTTGGAAGAGTATTCTGAACTTTAAAATGGTAAAGTATAACTTTGGAAAATATTCTATACTTTGAAAGGGTAATTACATTTGTGAAATTTTTTAGTCAAAATACATATCAAAGGGAACTATGTAAGGTTCAATGGTGTATTTTTAAGGGCCATCCCTTTATGAAATTTTTCTAATATGAGGTAATATTAGGAAGATTTAGTAACATTTATTCCCTTAAATCAGATGATGTATATTCTGTTCTTCAATGTTCCAAACATCATTATTGAGTATATTATCGTGATTCAAGCTATTGTTTTTGGTATTGATAAATAAAGATAAATTTGTTAAGCACTATGAAGGAAAAAATCCACACCAAAAAGAATACAACAGAAAGAATCATCCTAGTATTGAAGGTGGATTGTGTAAAAATATTATTGATGAATTAAAATGAAATATTTATGTTTTCATCATGCATAAAAACCAGATATATAAATCCATGTATATTATTGTGTGCATTATCAATCATAAAATAATATTGATAACTCAGTCAAAAAATTAAAAGGAAAGAGGCATAATTTATAGAAGAATAGAGACAGAAATTTTTTTGGAGATTGCGAAAACATGGGGAATTTAAGAGATATGATTTCTTAGTGTTTTAATTTTCACAACTCATCCCAATGGGGCTCATTCTGTGACTACACCAATCCCACCTCTAATAGGCTAGGGGCTGGTGACTAGCTTCGAGTATACATATCACTCACATGGGAGGCCTTAGCCTGAGTTACCTATACAAACACACACATCTCCAAGACCATACAATATTGAAATGTAAAATAGCTGATGAAACATGCATTCATACATCTAAATCCCACTACTAGAGTATGACAACAAGTAATGAAGAAAAAAGGACCAAATATAATCCTTCCGCAAAGAGTTTGAAAACAAGTCCAAATTGAAAGTATAGAAGGGGACTGCCATCAAGGTAACCACCGGAACACACCTCGGTCAATCTGGATCATTAAGCTCCACCTAGTCCTGGTCCCTCTAGGACTCTGTCAAAACTTATATCATTTTAATGAGACATGAAACATGCGAGCAAATCCAATGCATGGGTGAGTATAACAACATCCAATAGGACACCCTGAAATCACTAATCATATATCAATAATAATAGTCATCTCAACATAGGTATATATCTATAGTACATATAATAGTAATATCTAGATATACTCAAAAAAGACACACATTCTCAAGGTGAATTCACAATCATAATTCTAGTCTAGGAATCATGCTCAAAGATACCACATATCACTCATCCAGGAGATCACACTCCATGAGTCAAATAGAACTAATGATGTCTATCATAGGTGTCATGATTATCAGATCTCATCATAATAAGTACATGATAAAAGTTTAAAGATAATGATACATATAAGAGAATCACATCTAAGGCCATGAGTTATACCAACAACTCAATCTGGAATAACCTTCTAAGTAGAGGATCGATGACCACTAGTGTTGCTCATGACGATACCAAGAACTCTACCTATGGAAAGATAATGATAGAGAATCTCACTACAGGCCTCATGGAAGGATTCCAATAAATTTATCCAAGAATTACTAATGAAGGTATCACCATTCTATGTGTAGGATGTGATTCCATGCTAACCCTCATGAGATGGATTAAGAAAATTATCTATAATGAAACTTGTTCAAGATAAAGAGAAAAAGGGATCCAAGACAACTTTTAAGGGGTAAACAGAATGTACTGGTAGTACATGGTGTGTCCCATTGACATAGAGTTATTCCCATGTAAAATGACATGTGTTTATATCCATGTTTGTGTTAGAGTACATGGTTTTTCCAAGACTGTGTACTCATAATCATGTTTGTTCCCGGCTAGCCATGTCCATGTATGGCTAGATGTGTATCCTCCATGATACACACTGAGTTCTAAGTGAGGGGTCACACATTGTGTGATAGGTGTCACACTTCGTGTGATACTTAACTCTATATGGAAACCCTAGTCACCTCTGTGAGGGTCCCACACTATTTGTTAGTTCTAAACATATGTCATGTAACCTGAGATTTTTCAAAAATCTAGAACCTTCATATGCATTTTTTTCAACTTCTCGATCCACCATCCTGACCATGAATCATGCCAGGGAATGCAGATTCACTCTATTTGAGCCTCACCATTACCGTTCTCTAGAATTCAGTCATTCGTTTCACACAGGAATTAGTTATCATTCATCCTCATCATCATCACACACATTTCTCAAACTGTAGGTCTACAATATGATCTAATTATCTCATTTCTAACATCATCACGCAATAACCATGTCATACTGATCTTGGATCTTCAATAACAATCCATTATGCCAAGAAATTGGTGTGAAACAATTGTTTATCCATTATTTGTAGAGTTGTGAGCCAAGATATTTTCCCATGATGAATGAAGAAAATGGGGAAGAAATGTACAACCAAAAACATGAGGAATGAACCTCATCCAATGTTCATGTTGGCCTTGATTCATTTCTATTAGAATGAATAATTCAGAGATAATAGAATAATCACAAAGAAATCACCAATTCCTGGATAAATATAACCCATTCTTACAATACGCATAGTCAACGAATCAATTCGTCTGTCAATTTATTTTTATTAATCATAGGAATAATAAAATTAGAAATAAATCCAAATAAAATAATCATCCTACCTTTATTTGGATCAATAACTAGTGAATAATGGTTTTGTGTCATTGTCGTTAGCAAGATCCTTGAATTCTGCTACACACCAATCAATGATCCATGATTCGATGGTTGTTCATCTGAGAAAGATCATCCAATGCTCTCTCTAATAGTTATCTATATCTCTAGGGTTTATTGGACAGCCCTAATAATCTATCATAACCATATACTTATAGATTAATTAAATGGTTTCTGCATTAATGAAATAAAATTAATTAATTAATTGATTAATTGATTTTATTATTTATGTCTACGATGACTTTTAACTGAGCTTCTAACAATGAAAAATTTTATGGCATGCCTAGGTTAAAACTCATGATATGAACTCAACACTACCTCAAATTTCCAATCCAAGCCTCCATTTATAATTTATTACACTTTTTTAGAAAAACTGCATGCACATGCGTTTAATATATTTAATATATTTCAAAAATTAATTCCTAGTACACTGAGCCTCATAATCTCACACTACCTCTGCAAATAGATCCAAAAATAATCCACATAATATTCCAAAATAATAAATGGTAAAATTAGAGTCATTATATTCTCCCCATCTTGGGGATTTTTGTCTTATAAAGAAAAAACAAAAGCCTACACAAAGATATGTGGGTACTAAGAATGCATCTAAGTCTCCCACTCTCAGGTTATCTCCTAAATATTCTTGTGTTTCCACCAAACATGAACTAGGGGAATCGATTACCCATGAAGGATCCTCTCATATTGATCCTCGATCTATACTGGGTACTCATCAAAGGTAGCTTCATCATCGATATCCAGCTCACCTTAGTCAATAACATGTGATGGCTTATACACATACCTTCTTAGCTACAACATGTGGAAGATGTTGTGTACCCGTTCTAACTGTGGTGGTATATCTAATCAGTATTCCACATCGCTAACTCAACATAGTATCTATAAAGGTACAATGAATCTCATAGATATATTTCTACCCCAACCAAATATCTATAATCCATGTCAAGGTGAAACCCATAGGAACCCATGGTATCCCTCCTCAGACTCCAAAGGCCTCCATCGTCGGTCATCATAGGAATTTTTATGGCTCTATATAGTTAGAATCTACTCCTTGATGATTTTAACCTTCTCTATAGTGGCTCGCACCATCCTTGGACTCATAAGTGATAGATCTCCTAGATCATTCCAACATAATGGTAACCTATAGGTTCACCCATATAAGGCCTTGAATGGTGTCATATTGGTGGTGGAATGGTATATGTTATTGTATGAAAAATACACCAATGTTAGGTGATCCTCCCAACTACAAAAAAAATATAACATTCAAGCATGTGTCTTGTCCTCCAAGACCTAAATGGTCTGCTCAGTCTGGTCGTAAGTCTGGGGGTGAAAATCCATGCTCAAATGTAGCTGAGTCCCAAAATAATTCTTTAATACCTTCTATAACCAAGATTTGAAGTAATAATTATGGTTAGAAATGATCATTGAGGAAACTCCATGGATTCAGACTATCTCCTGCATGTAGAGGTGCCCCAAGATCTCTACAGAACTCTACTCTTGAATAACTAGGAAGTGGGCCGACTTAGTGATTCATTCTATGGTCAACCATATAGCATCATTTCCCTAAACATACATGGAAACCCCATTATTAATTCCATGTATATCCCATCTCACTTCCACTCTGGAACCTCAAGGGGTTTAGTTAAACCCTCTAGAACCTAGTGCTCAGCCTTCACTTACTAACGAGTAAGTCATCTAGAGACAAACTCTACAACTCCCTTCTTCATCCCTGGCCACTAAAACTAACATCGTAGGTCTTGGTACATCTTTTACATTCCTGTATGTGCTGCTAAAGGAGATGTATTAAACTCTCTTAGAACCTCCTCCTACAATTCCACTAGTACCATCATGCGTCCTCTAAAAAGAACGATATGCTCCCCACATTTAGAAAATCCATCAAAAGCATGTCTAGTGGATATCTGGGTATGTAGGGTCTCAAAGTTGGTATCCCCAAGTTGTGCCCCCCTAACTCGCTGCAAAATTGGAGGGTTAATAAACATTTAATAGAGGTATGCTTCTCTATCCCCATCCATAATGGATATCTACAATGAGGATAATTTTTCTGACACCTTTCTCAACAACTACAAACAATATCACCTACTAAGAGCATCTACTACCACATTCCCCTTCCTAGGATTATATAAAATCTCAAATCCATAATCCTAGGGAAAATATAGCCATCATGTTTGTCTCATGTTAAGATCCTTCTAAGATAATATATATTTGAGACTCTTTTTGTCATAATAGATAATAAATCGCTCACCCATAAGGTAGTGCCGCAACAACTTCAGTGTGAAGACTACCGCTTCTAACTCAGTATTTTGATTTGTGTAGTTCTACTAATGTGGTATCAACTGACATAAACCATAGGCAATCATCACCTACCTTTTCATTAGAACACAACTAAACCTAGTCCCTGGTTCATCACAAAACACTATGTACTTGACTCCCTTCTCTGGAAATCTCAAGATGGGAGTGCTAGTCAATCTCAGTCTCAAATCCTAGAAAGCCTACTAAAACCTATCTATACACATTAAAGGCTTCCTCTTTTGGTTCAAAATAGTCAATAGAGATGATATACTAGAGAAATTAGGTTTGAATTTCTAATAGTATCTTTCCATCCTAAGGAAGATTTGCACCTCTACCACGCTCTTGGGTGGATCCCAAGCTAACACTGCCTCAACCTTCATCAGGTCCACTACTACACCATCTGCTGAGATAATATGTCCCATAAGGTGGACCTACTGAATCCAAAACTAAAACTTAGATAGATTCCCATAAATATATTACTCTCATATTACATCTAGAATCATCCTCAAGTGTATTGCATGGTCCTCCTTGGAAATAGAGTACACTAGGATATTATCAATGAAGACTACCATGAACTGATCTAAGAAAGGTTGAAAGATCCAGTTCATGAGTCACATGAACATTGTTGGGGTATTTTTCACACTAATAGGGAATCATTAAGTAATCACAGTGACCGTAGTGACATCTGAATGTCATCTTTGGTATATCCTTATCATGTACTCACAACTGGTGATAGCCTAATCTGAGGTCAATCTTTGAGAATCATCATGCCCCTCTCAACTGATCAAAGAGGTACTTAATCCTTGGTAGTGGATAATTTTTCTTTATGGTCACTTGGTCTAGGCGATGGTAGTCCACACATGACCTCAAGATCTCATTCGCATTCTTGGTGAATAGAACTATGGATATCTAGAGTGAAACACTTAGTCTAACAAATCCCTTCCTATGGAAGTCCTCCAACTGTACTCTCAGCTCTTGAAGCTCTATGTGATCCATATGATATAATGGATTAGATATTGGGGTAATCCAAAGGTGTAGATCAATTCATAAGTCTATCTCTTGGCAGATGGGTAAGCCTATAATTTCCTCAGGAAATACATCCTCATACTCAACCATCACTATAGGGAATTGAAAACTAATAGAATTCACTGAACCAAGGGTCATTCTATCCAACTGATGAGTAATTGGATCTACACTCCTATGCATGATTCCATTCTACACTACATGGTTTTCCTTTTTACCCATAATGGAAAACCTAGTTCCATCACTGCGGACACACCACATCCTCCTCTTGAAATAGTCTATCTGGGCATAAACTATAGATAACCAGATGATACCTAAGATGACATCATAAGACCTCATCGCTACTAAAAATAGATCCTAATAGAAATTATTTTCTACAAGAGTTAGGTCACACCATTATCATAAGTGTGTCATCACTAATTCACCTCCCATAGGAGTCTTCAAGCGTAAGGGTCGAGCCAAGGGCTCAACCAAAATCTCTAAATATTGAACCAAATGATTGGAAATAAAGTAATGACTCACACATATATATATATAAATACTATAGATAAGGTATAAAATACATAGATCATACCTTGTATCATCTCTAGAGACTCTGGGTCATAAGATTTGACCATCTATAGCTTCCCTCACCCCTATCCTCCAGCTCTCTAAGTCTATCGTGGACCCCTTGGGGGTGGTGGTGGTAACAAGTCAAAATTTATACCACCTCCAGCTACTCTATCAACTCCTCTTCCACTTAAACCTCCCTATGGACATGTCTTATCCTATTTCTACCTCTCTTAGGCAGCCCATCAACTATCTCCCTGTCAGTTTTACAACGAGTCGGACAATCCCTTGTGAGATATACCATGTTATCACATGAGTATCACTACCTCTCCCTGTGATAACTAGACCCATATTGTGATCCCTAAACTACATACCCTGTATCCTGAGATTTCCCCCTAAAACATATCACACATCTAGGTCCCTAATACTGATGTTGGATCCCTGCTTCCAAATTCTCTACTCATATGTACCCACTGCAGGCAATAACTATTTGCGTCTGCTCATCCATGAAACTCTCTACTATCAAAGCTCATTGTAGAACCCCCAACATAGGTAGGAATTAATAGAGGTATAATTCTGTCTTGGAATTCTCTACATAGTCCTCACTCAGAGGTCCAAGCCCAAAATAAATGATCATGAACCATATCCATCAAGTATCTAGAGATGTTTTTGAACCTCTATGAATACTCTGGCGTACTTCCCTGCTAAAGCTGTAGGAACTCCTGGATGCATACAACCCTCAACATAGATAAAGATAATTACTGTAAAGACCCGTAAATTTCAAGGAATTTTTTTTTTAATTTTCTTTGGAATTTTACAAGAACGCAGTTTCTGACGGCGCCTGATTCCGAGGCCCGGTGTGCCCGGAATCATTTTCCGAAGTTTGGCTCGGGTACGTTCAGTGAACGGACGAGCGGGTTTTTCTAAATTTTGAACCGGTGCCCGGAATCGAATTCTGAGGGAACTGATGAAATCGCAGCGCCGGTATTCTCTTAGAAACGCCTCTTCCGGAGTTGCATTTGCTCGGGTGTGGTTTTTAATTTTCGGGCTTAAAGTCAAGAAATAAAATAATTTTGCGACAACTTTATTTTATTTCACTTAAGCCACTTGGAAGCCACTTGAAGCCACTTAAAGGCGGCTTGAACTGAGTTGAACTGGATAGGATGCTATCCAGAAATATCCTACCCCCTTGGTAGGATATTTGTGAGGTGGGGCCCGCATGAGCCCCGCCGTTTCTTTCCGCTAAGAAACGCACCCGTGAAAACCCGTCTTAATGAAAGTCAACCGACGCGTTTTCTAAATTCTTAACAGACCATTAAATGGGTTGTTTCTTTCGTGAATTAAATGGGCTGTTTCTTTCGTGAATTAAATGGCCTGTTTCTTTCGTTGAATTAATTCAACGAATTAATTCAATCGTTTCTTAACCGGTTTCGTGTGTTGGCATGTTAATAAAATAAGACCAACCCAAAATCTTTTGAAAAGATTTGAGAGGATCCCTATTTCTTCAGCTCCCTCGCGAAGAACGTGAAGAACGCGAAGAACGTGAAGAACGCGAAGAACGCCGAACCCGGAAATCGACGACGCCTTCGTCCGAGACGTTCTTCCGATCTCCGATCTCCGATCACCGACCATTTGAGGTGAGTGATTTCGGATTTCCGCTCAAGGTTCTTTTCTTTTGGTTTTAAACACAGATTTAATTAATTACAATTTAAATCTGATGTTCTTGGTTCGTTGAGTTTGCCGACTCAACGCCGGTTTCCGCGACGACGCGACACCTCCCCGCGACGACGCGACGATCCCTCTCTTCCGTGACGATCTTATCCGCGAAGAACGCCCGTGCGCGACGATCATCAAGGTAGGGATTTCATTATGGGATTACCCCCTTTTTAAATTAATTCCCGTCAATGTTTCTTTAAAAATTTAAGAACCGGAATCAAAGAAACAATTTTGTTTATTTAAAATTGTTGGTTCATGTGTTGATCATTCTATTAAATTTCTCCCGGTTGTTTATCTCTAACGCGGAGGGTGCGGGCCAAACGAACACGGCCCGACGACCCTCCGTCGTTCTTCGTTTTGTGCGGATTTGACGGTCGACGACGGAACGTGCCGTAGTGGACGTTTGACGATCCCGCAGTAAAGAACGGATCCCGGGAGGAGCAACGGCGCAGACGGGAAGGAAAACGGGCCACCGGAGCGACGCCGGCGGCCGGAGGCGGTGGCGCCCCGGCGCGCCGCCGGACAAGCCCGCCGCGGCTTCAGCCGCGGCGGCGGCGGCCAACAGACCCGCGGCCGCGCGGGTCCGGTTCGTCCAGGCGGGACGCGGCTCAGCCGCGTCCGCGGTTCGCCAGCGCGGCCCACGCGGGCCGCGACTTCCTCAGGCCGCGGGTCAACGCCCGCGGCGCTCGGCCACTCGGCCGAGCCAAGCCGGCCGAGCCGGGCCGGGTCGGGCCGGGTCAGCCCGGGCCCGTACCCCCCTTCTTCGGACGTTTTCGTTCAAACGCCCGTAACTTGAGATTTGTGCCTCCAAACGACCCTCCGTCAGCGGAAACGCGATCCTTGGATCGAGACGGTCGTTTCGGTATATCGCACTCAAGGTTTTGGAATACTTTGAGTTCGGCCGGGTTGGTTCGTACACGAGACCAACCGGGCCCTCGGAGCGGAAACGCTCATATCTTGAGCTACGGACGTCCGATTGACGTGCCGTCAGCTTTGTTGAATTCCTCTAAGTGAGACGGATCTTTTGTCATACTCCGCCCGAGGTTTGGATGCAGGTGGATTGCGGTCGGGTTGGTTTTGCCTTAAAAACCAACCGGGCCCCTGGGACGAAAATGCCAATATCTCTCAGACCGGGCGTCCGATTGACGCGCCGTCTGCGACGTTGAGTTCCTGTTGGCGATACGGAACTTTTGGATACATCAACTTCGGACTTTGTGTCAGTTGATGTATCAGCCTCTCGGCTCGTGGAGCGGACCCTCCCGAACGAGCTTGCTGTGTGCAGGAACCCTAGGCTGGCTGCGACTGCTACTTCGACAGCGACGACCGTGTAGAGATCCTCAGTGGACTGCGGCGACGACTGTGCGGAGATCCTCCGTGGACTCCGACGACGACCGTGCAGAGATCCTCAGTGGACTGCGGTGACGACTGTGCAGAGATCCTCAGCGGACTGCGACGACTCCTGCACTCAGCGATCCTACGTGGATCAGTGCTACAGGTCCTGTGTGGCCCCGATCCTGTGTGGGTCCGATCCTGCGTGGGTCAGCGCTCAGCGGTTCTGTGTGAGCCAGCGGCTACAGGTCCTGCGTGGGCCCGGTCCTGTGTGGGCCCGATCCTGTGTGGGTCTGATCCTGTGTGGGTCATCTCTCAGCGGTTCTGTGTGAGCCAACTCCTACAGGTCCTGCGTGGGCCCAATCCTGTGTGGGTCACTGCAAGGTTAGTACCTATCGATCCTTCGTGGGTCCGACGACTTAGATGGTTCAATGATCATCTTTATCGTCATCCGAAGAAGTATGCCTGTGTGAGCTAAATCTTGTGTTACTCTCCTTTGTGGATTGTGTTGAGCTATCCTGTGTGGATTTACTGTTTACTCTCCTTTGTAGATTGTGTTGTTCTATCCTGCGTGGGTATGCGTTTTTCTTTCCTGTGTGGACTGGGTTGTGCTAGGGCTCGGACGTTGGAGCCGATCGGGGAATTGATGACTTAGGTATATGTATGGGCATATACCTAAGCCGTGTCAGATGTTACTTCGTGATTGTACCTCTTCTTCGTGATTTATCCTTTGTGGATCTCGGGAGAACTTCGGGGGTCTCGGGGTCCCTACTGAGTAGCTTATACTCACCCCTGCACGGGCTATGCCCGCACTTCGTGGTGTTGGTTGCAGACGACGGACAGCGCTGATCGTGGAGGAGGCGTGTGGAGCAGGACAGTACCTGGAGGTGGACCACTGGGCGGGACGTACTCAGAGCGGTCAGGTGGACCCGAGGAGCAGTGGAGGCTATCTGTACCCACCCTTCAGGTGGGACTTCCAGAGGACGGCTCGACGCTGCAGTTTTCCCTTTTCAGTTGTTGTTTTTCCTTTCAGTTGTACTTTACAGTTGGGCTTGTATTTCCGGCCCCTTTTTACTTTCAGCACAGCTTGTACAGTTTTAATTAGTGTTTACTTTTCCTCTTGCTTACTCTGTGGTGCTTGTTTACTTTTCAAAGGCAATGCCTTCCCTTTTTGTTGGGATTTACGCCTTGGTGCTAGTCGCCAGCCCCTGGCCTATGGAAGGCGGGCTTGGGGTAGTCACGGCACGGGCCCCGAGGACGGGTCGTGACAATTACTCTCTAAAAGGTTCTCAAACTCTAACCATGCTAGAGTCGCCTCATCATATGACTAGGTTACTAAACCCCACCATCATTCTGCAGATCCAAGGAGAAGGCTCGCTGTCAGGACCACCATATAATATGCATGTGTCCTAAAAAGATGAAAAACTCACATCACCACCTAAAGATAATCCTAAAATGCCTATAGGCTAGGTTCACCTCAAAATCTGAGGGGTCGTTATCACTGAAACTTGTTAAGCATGCTCATCATGTGCACCTCATCCACTGGTATTGCGGGTATCATATGTTTCTCAATAGGTGGTGGTATATCTGGTGCACCACCTAGAGGTAACAACTCAAGAACATGTCCTTGTATCAATGCCTCATCACTAAGGGTTCATCCTCATGATCCTGATGTTGAATTCTATTTGGCATATGTCGTGGAGGCATCCTGAAAGTATATACAAGATATACCACGGTCAATGAGTATATCTAGATAGCTGACTCAAGAAGGACATGGAAACCACAACCCATTCTTATATGATGCATGTACCAATATTTTACCAACAACTAGTTTCTACATGTATCAAGTCAAAAGTTAGGGGATCAAAGTCTGATTGTATGGATTAGTCAAATTCCACACCAAAACTGGAGTCTCTGTCCTAAAAACCGAACTCAAAACACTTAACAATGTTTCCTCAAACCAATCTCACAGATTATGATCCTAAGGTAGAACTGACTACTCTAATACCACTATACCATGACCTATCCCAATAGGGTGTAAGGACTAATTTGGGATATGCCTAACACTTATAGGGGTGAATCAGTGTTGGGAACTTTTTTAATCCAATTCCAATTTTTTATCCTTGTTCCTCTTGACATATTAGGATCTTGATTCACTTGTTATGTTTTTCATGTTTCATGTAAGTATATGAAAATTGTAAATATATAATGTGTTATTTTTACAAGGTTCACTCCTCAATAAGAGTATATAGTTCTTATAATGGTTGGGAAATAATCTTGACCACACAAACACTAGAAAACAATCCTTTTAATGTGGTTACAATGAGTAGGATATTCCCTTACACACATGGGGCACTTTGAAAACAATCCAATAGTGAAATTTTTATAGCGGTTGGCTGGATATTTATACTACCTCCTAATATAGTTTTCTCCTCGTTGATAAGGGTTTGTAACACCAATGAATTCTTCCACCTATTGATACCTATTAATGCTATAGTACTTTTTTGTTCTTACACAGCCTTCTTCTTCACTTTGTTACTTTCTTAGAAGCATGAAAGTAACTCTTATTACTTTTTTCCAACAACAAACTAATAGATGAACTCCCTTCTTCTTATTCTTCTTCTTCTTATCTTTTTCTATCTTCCTTATTTAGTGAAAAAACCTACAGCACTGAGATCTCTTTCTTATTCTTATTGAATCACAAAACTCCTTTGTGATTATTAAAATAATAATGACCAACTCAACACAGCATCATCACAATTAAACTACCTTGAATTATAATCAATCTTAAGTTAGGAAAACTCTATTCTTCTTCTTCTTCTTATCTTCTTGAATTATTAACCCAATCAAATCATATGTACTTCGTGAATTCAATTTAGTGAAATTCAATTATGTTTTTGGTATCTCAAATTCATAACCATTTATGTGTGCATGATTCTTCACATATGCATGCAATCATACATGAAATGTTTGATTCTTCTTTTCCTCTTTGCACAACACTAGTTCAGGTTTCAATGGTTCTATGAGTGTGCATGGATGCATTCACTTGCTTCTTGAGGAAACCCACTATCCACTTTGTGTCTCTTAACACACACACACACAATCTACCTTATTTTTCTTCTCTTTGTCTTCTTTGCATGTACATGAATTCAAGTTTCTCAAATCATCACATGAGTGCATGTGATTCATGCATGCACACATCACCCCTATCTTCATGTGTTCTTTTTCTTCACAAAAACACTCCTACAAATAGTGTAGTTCCTCAATGTGCAAATAGGAGAACCCAAGCCATGAGATTTTTGGATCTTAGTGAAGCACAGTGGGAGTCTTCAACTCAAGTACTGGATCACAGTTCTGAAGATCATTTTCGAACTAGAAGGGTTTACTAGATCTCAGATCATCATGAAAGCAAGGTATATGTGTTGTGATTCTCCTTTTCTTTGCAAAATGTGGTTCTCTATGAATTTCATTCGAGAGTTATTTTCACTTGTCGAAGGCCCGCATAACTCCTCTCTTCATGAAACCAAAATGGTATGCATAACTCTCCTACTTCATGAGGCCTCGAAGGCTCATGGTACCTTTTCTCGTTTGTGTAAGAGGGTTCTCAGAGAATACTCTATTTTGAAACAAGATCTCTTGGGTGTGTGAATGACGGTATATTTCTCAGCCTCGGTGCCTCTCCTTTTATATGAGATGGTCAAATCATTTCACTTTATTCAAATCTCACAAGATACTTAATTTTAAATATTTCCTTTGAATATCTAATATCTTCTAATTTTGGAAATATTCAACCCATGAAATAAGATACGCCGAGAAATAAGGCATCCTTACTTTGAGAGAGGCCCTATCCTTTTCGATGAATAGATCACATGCATGTTATCATTAGCACATGAAAATCATCATTCTTGAATTCCCAAGATAAAACATCCTCCTGCAAATTTGTTTTCATTTCAGCCGATGCCGAACCAGTAGCACCGTCAAGCGGTGGAGGGAGGAAGACGATGGTGTAGATGATACAGAAGCTACAGTAGAATTAGACGGACCTTATTCAATTCGGTGAGATGTAGGATGTGATAAACGACCATGATATGTCTGATTGGATGGCCCTGGTTGTATCTGTGTTTTTAAAATAGATAAATATTGAACATGTATTGTGTCCCACATCAAAACATCACCACAGATGGGGTGCGGAATATCAACCAAGCCACTCTACTATCCACTCAAAAGTATCCTCTCCCCCTCCACAGTATCGCCTCGTACTGATTCCGTGGGTGCGATCTACGCCCAACTCTTTGAGGTATTCAGACCATGCTATGCATGGGCTTTCCCATGCGCTCCTTCGGTCTTACACATGGCCCTCCATGTGGCCGATCATCTATCCTGGTTGGCTTCCCTTGCATGACCACATCTTCATCTTCAACCATCATTCACTAATTTTGTTTCATGGTTCTTCTTCACTTCATGAAAATACATTATTCTTTTTGGAATATAAATTCCAAATAACTTCTTCATCCTTAAATGGATTCTACTTCAAGCGTCTTCATTGTTGTAAACAATGTATCACATTTGATACGTTCATTTTAAACTTAGAAACAGTTCAACAATTGTTTGATTTCCCAACATGGATAATTTTTAAAGTGTGTAATTCAATGTTATGAATCCATAACAATTCTCTAGCCATCACCATGAATTCATAACAATTCTTTAGGAGTCATCATGAAACTCAAAGTCTTCAAATCATTCACATGTTTCTTCAAAGTATAAGACTTTGATCACTTCTTTCAAGCTCTATTAACTTTGGATATGCTTCATCATATTGAAATCAATTATCATTTGAGAACAAATAAAATACATACACAAAGTGGGCTCTTCAATCTCCTCATTTGTATTTACTGGAAATACCTTCAAAGTTCTTTATAAATGAATGTGTTAATATGTGGAACAATTATCTTATCCCTCCCCTTTACTTTTCAAACTTTTATTTCCCTTTAATTTCACTTTTTGTCCCCCTTATTAACAATAAATACAAAGTTCATGGGAAAAAGGGTATCAATCCATTCTTAAGCAATGATCTATCCACCATTTTCACTCTAAGTCTACTTGAGCTATTCTCAATGTAGAAAACAAGAGGATTTGATTTAGACAACAAAATTTTCTATTACCAACTGATCATGATACCTTGAGAAATGAGAACACATAAACTTGTATTCAAGGATTATTCACTTCCATTATATATTGAAATTACTAAATGTGAGATGAATATTTTTAAGAACAATCAACCTAAAATTATTTCACTCACTTCAACAAATAGATCAAAACATTTAAGTGCAATAGGCAGGATAAGTGACCTTGGGGAACTTCCATTTTTCTTATGTCACTGAATAATTCAATTTCTCCCCCTTTATACAAAGTATGTTATTTATAATAACCAAGGATGAGAGATTAATAGAGACATGCCTTTGTTGATGACATGATCATCAAGCAATTTCCAAAATAATTATATTTGATACTAATTGAAATAATAATTCTAGAAGCTTCTTCATTTGTATCCCCCTCAAGGAAAACACTCCTCATCATCTTCATAATGGTGAATCTAATTAGGAATGGATATCAATAAATAATATCAAACAAATATGGAATCTTCTTTATCTTGACTATCTAGAATAGAACATCACATTCTTAATCTTTATCAAAAATTATCTACTTATTAGGTTCTCCCTCTAAGAACTTGCTTCACCTTCAATTCCCTATATTATAAAAACAAATACAATACACAAAGATTTAATGGAATAAGGTGGATCATCATTTCTTTGTCAATATTAACATCAAGTTTGAGATGTTTTTCTCAACCAATTTTCTCTATTTGATCCAGTATTCATACTTGAACGTCTAAACTTATTTTATAATTTATGGTTAGGTAGAATGGATATCTTCACATCCTCTTCTGATTTGTGTGGATAACTTTTATTATTAACAGCCTTCATGAATGATATGTTATTACTCATCTTTAGGACTTCTTCTTGTTTTGGTAATAAGGTTAAGAAACCTTTTGTAATGTGAGCAGATTTATTGCATCTCTCAAATAGGAATTCTTTAACAAAATAGTTTCCTTTTTTTCAACATCTCGTTCACTTTTTCTTCATCATGTGAAATATTTTAATTTTCTTTTGCACTAGACTTTTCTTGTTCATCTTCAAGTATCCTCATTCTTTCTAAGTCTTCCGGATAGATAACTAACATGTTACTAGGAACTGTGGTAGAAAGTTTGGATTTTTCACATGGATTCTTCTGAGTGTCATCCCTCTTAGTATCTCTTTTGGATGCACTACCCTTTAACTTATTATATTTATAATTCAAGTTCCTCTCACCTTTTCTTCTTAAAATATTCTTGGGATAATTTTTTTTACAACATTATTTTGATTACTTATCAGTTATGCTTCTTCTTTCTTAGCCAGATTTTGTGATCTTCTTTTCTTATCAACTTTGGATACATGTTGAGATAAGAATATACCAACCTTGTTACCACTTCAATTGCATACATCAAAGATGTTATCAAAAATTCCAAATCTATTTGCAGTATATAGATGCTTCTGGATATTGGATGTTGCTTCTTCAACTCTGGTTTTCTCACGCTTGAGATAGTCTTCCTTTGTACTTTTATATTTTGAGGATTATACCAAAAATTCAATGAAAAATTCCTAAATATATTTCATCAAAAACATTGATCCAAAAATCTTGATTTCTTGATATCTTTTGTATTAGATTATTGGGTCTTATTTATGATTTTTTGTGCTCTTTCTGGGGAACCACCTTCCACGTTATTCTTCCTATCTGCCCTAGACATGGTGGTAGGTATCTTTTCACCTTTCTTCATCCATACATGTTTTTAATTTGTCTTTCAACCCACACTGCTTGTGGAAACATATTTAGAAACATGAGTATAAGATGGTATGGATGGTACCTTTTCCTTTCATATGCTTGTAAAAGATCATTTAATGAATTAATGATCATATTATCACTTTTTGGAGTTATTTTGATATTAGAATCCTCCATTGAACATTGATTAATAGTGGAAAATGTTTCCTTCTTTTGTTAAGTGTAAATATGTGACTTCTCAAGATTTTCTAACTGAGCTTCCAAATCTATACATTTCATATTGAGGATATTTTTCTAATATTCAATAATAATCATATTCTCTTAATAATCCTTTTTCATTCTTCCAAATTCATCTTCATGAATCTTAACTTTGTTTTGTAACAAAGAGTCAAGTTCCTTGATCTTCTTGGAAGCTTCTTCCAAATATAAACCCTTGACTTCAATACGCTTCCTCGTCTTATCTTCAAGTTCATGGATCCTTTATTTCAGAGTCTTATTGACTCCATATTTCTCTTCAATATATTTTATCCATTTTGAGGAACTCATTTCAAGTTCCCTTTTTTTCATCAAAGGTTCCAACCTGTCTGGGGATCTTTAAACATTCAACAATTTGTGCTTGCAAGACATTATACAAAACATTAGTTTCTTCTTCTAGTTGGGTGATATATTCTTAAATACATTGAAATACTTCATAAAAAAAGGAGAAACTTTCTTTAGGAATACTATGTAGGATAATTCTTAATCTATCAACTGATAATTATTGAGAATTTGTATATTGATCATCACTAATTATGATAGCATTTTCATCTTGATGGTAATTTTCAAATGTACTAACACATACCTCCTGATCACTAGAGGTAGGAATTTTATCCATATTCTTGGAGAAAGCTTGATCCACCTACTCATTACTTTCCAAGACTGATATGTCTTCATTGTTAGCAAGGCATGGAAAAATAGATACTTCCTCTTATTTAAATGATAGGGGCTTCCTCTTCAACCTTATCTTATCTTTATTTTTCTTATTCATCGTGTTCTTGGTAGATATAGAATTATAATTAGATTTAAATAAATCTTCATCAAAATTTCACTTCACTGCTTACATAGGAAATAAAATCAAATTTTCAAAAGAGAATATCTTCATTGTAGATAATTTATCATAGGTGAACCTTCCCTTTGATACCAATTGTAAGGACCATTTTTTGATATGCCTAACACTAAGAGGGGGTGAATTAGTGTTGGGAAATTTTTTAATCCAATTCCATATTTTTATCCTTTTACCTCTTGACCTGTTAGTATCTTGATTCTCTTATTCTTTTTTTCTTGTCTCATGAAAGTATATAAAAGTGTTAAAGATAACACATGATATTTTTATAAGGTTCACTATTCAATAAGAGTATCTAGTCCTTGGTATAGTCTAGAAATAATCCTACCATATTTTTATAAGGTCCATTATTCAATAAGAGTATCTAGTCCTTGGTATGGTCTTTAAATAATCCTAACCACATAACCACTATAAAACAATCCTTTTAATGTGGTTACAATGAGTAGGATATTCCCTTACACTTGTGGGACACTTTGAAAAAAAATATAATAGTGAAAGTTTTATGGCTCTTGGATGGATCTTTATACTGCATCTCAAGACAGTATTATTCTTATTGATAAGGGTTGGTAACACCAATGAAGTCTTCCACCTATTGAGACATGTT
Organism: Viscum album; assembly: GCA_963277665.1. Taxonomy (NCBI): domain Eukaryota; kingdom Viridiplantae; phylum Streptophyta; class Magnoliopsida; order Santalales; family Viscaceae; genus Viscum; species Viscum album. Next base: position 1,886,541,211 of record OY728136.1, read on the forward strand.
GATTCCAGAGTACTTCTTTGTTCCTCCACAACCTTCTTCTTCACTTTTTTACTTGCTTAGCATCATGGAAGTAACTATTCTTACTTTTTACCAGCAGAAAACTAAGAGTTTCACTCTCTTATTATTATTCTTCTTATCTTATTCTCACTTTATTCTCTAGTGAAAAACTGAGTGCACTTAGATATCTTTCTTCTTCTGCAAGAATCACAAAACTCTTTTGTGATTATTAAAACAATAATGGCCAGCTCAATATATCATCATTGAAATTAAAGTACCCTGAATTATAATCAATCTTGAGTTGGGAAAACTCTATTCTTCTTCTTATTTTTCTCTTCTTGAATTATTAACCAAATCAAATCATATGCACTTCATGCATTCAATGTATTAAAATCCAATTATTTTTTGGGTATCTCAAATACATAACCATTTATGTATGCATGAGTGTTCATGTATGCATGCAAGTATGCATGCAAGGTTTTCTTCTTCTTTGTCTCTTTTCACAACACTAGTTTGGGTGTCCAATGGTTCTATGAGTGTGAATGGATTCATGCACTTTCTTCTTGGTGAAACCCACCATCAACTTTGTGTCTCTTAACACACACATACACAATCAACCTTATTTTTCTTCTCTTTATCTTCTTTTCAGGCACAAAAATTCAAGTATCTCAAATCATGAACATGAGTGCATGTGATTCATGCATGTACACACCACCCCATGTCTTCTTGTGTTCTTATTCTTCACAAAAAAACTCCTAAAAATAGTGTATTTCCTCAATGTGAAAACAAGAGCAACCAAGCCATGATGTTTTTGGATCATCATGAAGCATAGTGGGAGTCTTCAACTCAAGAACTAGCTCATGGGTCTGAAGTTCATTTGAAAACCAAGAGAGTTTTATAGATCTCAGATCATCACAAAATATAGGGAGATGAATTGTGATATCCCTTTGATTGTGGAACAAGGTTCTTCACGAAGCTCATTTGAGAGTTCTTTGCACTTTCCAAAGGCCTGTTGGACTCCTCTCTTCGCAAAACCAAAATGGTTCAAAAAACCCCCTGCTTCACAAGGCCTCAAAGGCTCATAGTACCTTTTCACATTCACATAAGAGGATGCTCATAAAATACTCTTTTTTAAAACAAGATCCTTTAGTTTTTTGAATGGAAGTAGCTTGCTCAGCCTCAGTGCCTCTCATTTTATAGGTTAGGATCAAATCCTTTCACCGTATTCAAATCTCACAATATACGTCATTTTAAATCTTCCCTTTGAATAAAAAAGAACCTAGGATTTTGGAAATCTTCAACCCATAGGATAAGATACGCTGAGAAATAAGGAATCCTTGATTTGTAATCGGCCTTCTCCTTTGTGATGAATAAATCATGTGCATGTGATCATTTACATATGAAACTCATCCTTCTTCAATGATTGAGATAAAATAGCCTCCTGAAAATTCATTTTCAGTTCTTCTGATGGCGAACCAGTGGTGCCATTGAGCGGTGGAGGGAGGAAGATGGTGGTGCAGATGATACAGAATCTATGGGAGAATCAGAGAGAATTTTTTTAATTCAGTGAGATGTGAGATGTGATGGAAAACCATGATATGTTTGATCGGAAAACCCCGGTTGTATCTATGTTTTTAAAAAAGATGAACTGTACATGTATTTTGTGTCCACATTGAAACCTCGCCATAGCTAGGGTGCGGTATATCAACCAAGTTGCTCTTCTATCCACTCATAATTCTCTTCTCCCCCACCCTAGTATCACCATGTACCAATTCTTTAGGTTCTCTCTATGCCCACCTCCTTACGGGATTCATCCCACTCTATGCACAAGCTTTCCCATGTGCTCATTTGATTTTACACATGGACCTCCATGTAACTGGCTAGCTAGCCTAGCTGGATTCACTTGGGTGTGTTCGACCTAGAGTCCCACATATTCCCTTGGTTGAGGCTAGCTGGTTAGTTTGGTTGGATGCCAAATTTTTTAAGTAATCCACATAAAAATATTCAGCATGAAATACATGACCACCTTAAAACTTCAATCCCGTGCACAATTTCTCTTCAAATATAAAACCAACTAAACACCTATTCATATTCAACCATCATTCACTAATTTTATTTCATGGTTATCCTTCATTTAATGAAAATCTATTATTATTTTTGGAATATAAATTCCAAATAACTTATTCATCCTCAAATTAATGGTACTTCAACCATATTCACTATTGTAAACAATGTATCACATTTGATACATGTATTTTGAACTTAGAACCAGTTCAAAAATCATATGATTTCCCCACATGGATAATTTCCCAAGTGTGGCATCCAATGATATGAATCCATAAAAAATATCTAGGCATTATCATGAATCCATAATAATTATCCAGGAATCACCATGAAACTCAAAGTCTTCAAACTATTCACATGTTTCTTCAAAGTATAATACTTTTAGAACTTCTTCCAAGATCCATTAACTTTAGAGATACTTAATCATATTAACATTAATGCTCATTTGACAACAAATGTAATTTATACACAAAGTGGGCTCTTCATGGGGCCCATACTAAGACTACCCTAATCTCACCTCCAATAGACCAGGGGATGGTAACTAGTGTCGAGTAGGCATATCACACACATTGGAGTCCTTAGCCTAAGGTACCTATACACATGCACACATCTCGAATCCCATGGAATGATGAAATGTAAAATAGTTGATAAAACAAGAATTAATATATCTAAATCCTACTACTAGAGTACAAAAAACATGTACTAAATAAAAATGGTCTAAATAAAATACCACCACATAGAGTTTGAAAACAAGTACAACTTGAAATTATATAAGGGTACTGTTGTCAAGGTAATTGCAGGAACACACCTCAGTCGGTTTGGCTCACTAAGAACTGCTTGGTCCTGGTACCTATAGGACTCTTTCAAAAGGTCGATTATCTACATAAGATATAACATGTGCAAGAAAATCCCATGTAGGGGAAAGTATAAAAATACCCAGTTGGACACCCTAAAATCAATAAGTATATAACAATAATAACGGTCATATCAACATACGTATATGTCTATATCACATATAACAAGAATATCTAGATATACTCAACCAAGACACACAGTCTCAAGGTAAAGTCACAATCATAATGCCAATCTATGAATCATGCTTGAAGGTTCCACATAGCACTCATCCAAGAGAACACACTCCATGAGTCACATAGCACTGATAGTGTCTATCTAAGGTGTCATGCTTGTCGGATCTCACCATATGAAGTACACACTGTAAGTCTGAAGAGAACGATACATAGTTGAGGATCACACCTAAAAAAATGGGTATACCAATAACTCAATCTGAAATAACCCTATAAATAGAGGATTGATGATATAATAGTGTTAATCATGAAGATACTAAGAACTCCACCTAAGGAAATATGATGATATAGGATCTCACTTTGGGACTCATGGAAGGATTCCAACAACTATATCCAAGAATTCCCACTAAAGGGATCACCATCCTATATGTAGGATGTGATTCCATACTAACCCTTTAGGAATAGATTAATGGAATGATCCCTAATGAAAATTGTACAAGATAAAGATGAAAAGGGATACAAGCCTTTGAAGGGGTAAAAAATATATACTTGTATAAAATAGCATGTCTCATTGACACCAGGTTCTGACCATGTAAAATGGAATGTGTCTGTGTCTGATTCCATATTAGAGTACATGGTGTGTCTGAGCCCATGTACTACGGGTTATGTCTATGTCCATCTGGCCGTATCCGTGTATGGTTGGTCATGTATACTTCATGATACATGCTGAGTTCTTAGTGAGGGGTCACATGTCATGTGATAGGTGTCACGCACTGTGTGATACTTAACTCCACATGGAAACCCTAGATGCCACTGTGAGGGTCCCATATAGTGTGTTCCTCCAGAACACACGCCGTGTAACCAAGGATTTTCATCTTAAACCTTTCTCTATATTGTCACCTACTTCTATAGAAACCATTTATGTTGTTAATCACATCGAGGAATTTAGATCCTCTCTAAATGAGTCTCACCATCATTGTTCATTGTAATCTAATCATTTGATTCACACAGGTTTTAATTATCATTCATCCTTGTCACTGTTGCACACACCTCTTGAACTAGAGGTCTCTAATCTGATCTGATTCTCTCATAGAAACTATCACTACATGATCACCACATCATACTAAGCTTGTATCTATGATAACAATCCATTGTGCCAAGAAATTGGTGTGCAACGATTGTTTATCAAGTATTTATCAAACCTTGGACCAAGGGATTTTCCTGTGATGAATGAAGAAAAGGGGTAAGGAATTCACAACCACAAACATAGGAAAAAACCATTAACAATATTCATGTTAGCCTCAATTAGTTGTTTTTATAATAAAAAACAAATAAATGATATAATAATCACAAAGAAATCCCTAATTCATGGATAAATATAACTCATTCCTTTAATACACATGATCCATGAATCAATCCATTGGTCAATTTATTCATGTTTGTTATAGAAATAAAAAAATGGGAATAAATCAAAATAAAAAGAAAATATCTTACCTAAATTTGGATAAATCACTGGTAAATAATGGTTTTGTGTCATTTTTGTTGGTAAGATCCTTGAATTTCACTGCACACCGATTTATGATCTATAATCTGGTGGTTATTCGTCTGAGAAAGATCCTTAAATTCTCTATCCAATAGATCTATGGATCTATAGGGTTTAGTAGCAAACCCTAAAAATATTTCATAACTATATACTTATAGAGGAATTAAAAGTTTTTTGCATCAATGAAATAAAATAAATGTATATATTTATTTATTTTATTATTTATGATTATGAATACTTCTAACAGAATGTCTCACATCGAAAAAGTTTATGTTGTGCCTAGGGTAAAACTCATGCTCTAAACTCAATAGTATACTCATATTTCCAATCCAACCCTCCATTAATAATTTATTCCACTTTTTCAGAAAAACATCTTGCTCGTGCATTTAATATATTTAATATATTTAATATATTTCAAAAATTAATTTTGGGTGCAATGGTCCTCGAAATATCATGTTGTCTCCACACCTAGCTCTGAAAATAATCCATATGATATTAAAAAAACAATAAATGGAAAAAATAAATTCATTACATCCATATTTAAAATATGTAATATGTCTCATGTGGAAATATTAAATAGGTTGTATTGAGAATTGATGATACTTGAATGAAAGAGATCATGATACCTAAATCAAAGGAGTTTCTATATTCAAATTAGGTAAATATATCTCACATTATTTTTAGAGTCTTATATAAGAGGAAGGGAGAAGAAGAGAAATTTGAGGGATTATACAATTAGAATGCTTTTGTAAGACCCTAAAATTCTAATTACCTTTTAAATAAGTTAATGTGTTAAATAACTTATCTTTCACACAACATCCGCCATAAATGATCTGCAACATATTAGAATAATTGTAGCAGTTTGTGCCTTATCAGTCCATTAATTTTCGAGTTTGGTTGTGGGAAGTTCTTGGAGGAGGATCAAAGGAAGTTTAGAGAAGTTTGTTTGTTAAAAGTTGGGAGCGGGAAAGTTACATGTTGTGCAACTTGATTTCATATTGTGAAGTTTGGTTTCGCAGCTTAACCTAGAAAGCTTTAGGATGTGCAGACGATTACATGGCGTGAAAGAGGGATTCAAAACATGTAATATTTTGGGGTTTGAAAAATAAAATAAATAGAGAGGAAATGGGTTTTTTAGTAGAAGTGTACCTTGAGGGATTTCATGACATGAAAGGGGATTACACATCGTATAATCCCCTGATGATGTAATGTTTTAAAACATTCCAGCTGCTTGTGTTTTCACAAATCCTATAGCTGCAACAGTCTCTCTCATTCCAGATGAACCCTAGGCTCCCTAAGGAGTTCTTATAACCCTCTTCCTCCCTATTCTATCGGTTGATCTCACTAATCATTTTTTGTCAATCCGTGGTGATCCAAGGTATGTTCTCCCTTCTTTTTCTAGTAGTTTCCCATGATTGGGTCTCATTCTCTTCTATATCTCCTCATCTTGACATGGTATGTGCTTATACATGATTCCTAATGGGGTCTCTCTCAGTTTTTATTGGTTTGGTGGTGTTTCGGTGTCCACATATGGATGCAAATGTCACGACCTGTTCCCTAGGGCTTGTTCCGTGACTACCCCAAGCCCACCTTCCATAGGCCAGGGGCTGGCGACTAGCACAAAATAAGTAATTCCCTATAACTGGGAAGACATTGCCTTTATAACCTATAAACATACACAACTAAACACACAAAAAGATATGAAACACCAAGTAAACAGTATAACAAAAGAGTGCTGAAAGTAAAAGGGGGCAGAATACAAGCCCAACTGGAAAGTACGAGTACAAATGAAATACAATACAACTAGAGAAATAGAAAAGACAGCTACTAGATCATCCTTCAAGGATCCTACCTGAAGGGTAGGTACAGATCGCCTCCTCAGCACTCCATATCCGTCCGTCTCCTCCACGTATCGACATGACGTATGGTCCACCTCCGGGTACCGTCCAGTCCTGGTACTCTCAACCTTAGCCAGCATTTCCCATCGTCTGTATCCATCACAACAAGGTGCGGGCATAGCCCATGCAGGGGTGAGTATAATGATACTCAGTAGGGACCCCGAGACCCTCAAGGTCTCACAAAAATCCACCAAAGATAAACCACAAAGTAAGAAATCAACAGATAACCCTACTTAGGTATATGCCCATACATATACCTAATTTATCAATTGATCCATCTTAATCATGAGGAAAACACAGAAAAACTAACTCATCTCAACCAGGATTTTATTCTAGGGGTAGTATCAAGTAACAACCCCAATCACATTGTCGAAACCTTGGCTGCTAAATAACTCCTCCTCTATCGAGTAAATTGGGTCTGTCGCGACACCAAGCACGCTTCTCACTAACCTTGGACTGCTGAGGTACTCCTCCTCTGGAGTATCGTGGATCTACCGCGTCACCAAGCGCACTCCCCACCATGGGTCTGCTACGTCACCAAGTGCGCTACCACTCATAGCCTGTTGAGGTACTTCTTCTATTGAGTATCGTGGGTCTGTCGTGACACCAAGGCGCTCCCCATTATGGGTCCTCCGTGACACCAAGGCGCTCCCCACTAGGCTAGTAGAGTCACTCTGAGTCAAAATGGTCAGCAGTCGTTAGGTCTCAGCCAGCTACTAGGTCCCCGCACTACGCTCGCTCGTCTCCGGGAGGATCCGCTCCACAAGCTACCGGTCTATACTCCAACTATCACTAAGTCCCACGAAAAAGTATCTCAAAGGTCCACCACATCATAGGGGTCTCAACACAATAGGCGGCGCATCAAACGGATGATCGGTCTGTGAGTTATTAGCTTTTTAGTCCCGGGGTCCCGGTTGGATTTGTGCTCGATCTAACCTGACCATACCTCAACTATATCTAAAACTCCAGTAGGGTATACTCAAAAGGACCTTCTCACTCCAAGAATTCTAGCACCGCTGACGGTTTGTCAAACGGACGTCTGGTGCCAAAGATATGGCCGAAAGAGCGTAAGTGGATCCTAGTGGGCCCGGGTCCAGTCCGACCCAGTCGGACCGACCCGGCCCAACTCCGTCTGGGCTGACACGATTTGGGTCGACCCGGTCTGACCCGTTGGGTCTGGCCCAGCCCATTGGGCGGGCCAGCCTGTTGGGTTCAGCCTGGCCCGCTGGGCCCATCCCAACAGGCCACGAGGGGCCGCGGAGAGGCGTGAGGGTGTGGACCGGCTGTGAGGGTGCGGACCGACCATGGGTCAACGCGAGGGCGGTTCGGCCCGGAGGGCACCACGTGGGTGGCTCATCCCAGAGGGTGCCGCGAGGGCGGCTCGGCCCAGGGCGCAGGGCTGATTCGTCTCAGAGGGCCACGGGGGCGCGGCTTAGGGCAGTTCGGCCCAGGGGTCGGGGTGGTACTGTCGGAACCGATTCGGCCAGCGGGTGGCACGACTGGGGCCATTTCGTCCGGGAGGCCGGAGCATCCGAGGTGCCTCGTCCGGTGGATGGCATAGCCAGGGCGTCTCGGCCGAGAGGTCGGGGTGCGGCGCGACCAAGGTGCAGTGTGGACGGGATGTGGTGCGCCCGGGGTGCGGTGCAGCTCAGGGCCGGTTCGGACGGCGGTGGTGTGGGACCGGTTCGGCCAGGAGGTCAGGGCACTGCAGGGGCGCCGCAGGGGCTCCGCGGGTCACGGAGGCCATGGGTGGCAGCGTCGTTTCCTTCGTCGCCTTCGTCGCCTTCCTCTGTTTCGAAGAGTACACCAAAGAAGAACAGCAGAGGGGTCGGGCCATGTTGGTTTGTCCCACACCCTCCACGTTTAGGGTGGTAGCATTTGGATCAACAAGAAAGAAGAATGATGAACTTCAAATTTTACAACCACTGCAACGATTCTTTCCCAAACCACAAAAGAAAACAAGGAAAGTATTATCACGCAAATAATCCCCCTACATTTAATAGGGAGTTGAGGGTTTCTCCCAATTAAAGGGGGTTTCAAGGGGGTTTAATCCCGAGTGGTCCCCACCACCATAACCTCTTATGGGAGGTTACGGTTAGGCTGGTCCCTACCACCATAACCTCTCATGGTAGGTTAAGGTCTGGTGGTCCCCACTTCCAACTTCCACATAGAGGTTTAGTTCCAGTGGACCCCACCTCCCACACCCACATGGGTGTTGCAAATAAAAATAAAAAAATTTCACATACTTTTATTTTTATTTTATTCTTACACAAAAAATGCCAAAACTATCTTTCACTCTCGACCCACTGTCGTTGATATAAAAGTCTCCTTAAGAGAATACCGGTGTTGCGACTTCAACGGTGCCCTCGGATTTCAATTCTGAGCACCGGTTTAAAAGTTAGAAAAACCCGCTTGCATGTTTATTGAACGTACTCGAACAAAAGTTCAGAAATTCATTCCATGCACTTCGGTCCTTGGAATCATGTGTCGTTATTTTTTGTGAACTCGTAAAATTCTCATATATTTAAAAAAAATTACATGGAAATTACAGGTCTTTACATTCTCCCCACCTCAGGTCTTTACGTCCATGTAAGCTATAACTTGAACTAAGGGAACAAGTGGGGGTACTGAGCATGCATCTGAGCCTCCCACTCCCATGTGATTTCCTGGAGGTTCTCGTGCTGCCAGCGAACGCGCACCAAAGGTATCGACCGTCCACAAAGGACCCGCTCCTTTCGATCCTCAATCTCTACTGGAACCTCTATAAAAGTCACCCCATCATCGACGTCCAGCTCACCATGGTCGATTATGTGAGAATGGTCGTGCAGGTATCTCCTCAGCTGGGATACGTGGAAGACGTCATGCACCCGGTGCAACTGAGGTGGAAGAGCTAATAGGTATGCCACCTCACCAACTCTGCTGAGGACCTGAAAAAGTCCGATGAACCTCGGAGATAACTTGTCACCTTGGCCAAATCTCTGTAGACCTCATCAGGGTGAGACCCATAGAAAGACGTGGTCACCATCCTCAAACTCCAGAGGTCTCTGTCTCCTGTCGGCATATGACTTTTTCCTACTATGTGCAGTCTTCATCCACTCCTAGATGATCTCCACCTTCTTCGGGGTAGCTCATACCATCTCTGGTCCCACGAGTGCTGACTCCCCTGGGTCAGTCTAGCACAAGGGTGATATGCAAGGTTTCCCATATAACGCCTCAAAAGATGTCATCCCAATGGTGGAGTGATAGCTGTTGTTGTACGCAAACTCCACCAAAGGAAAGTGATCCTCCCAGCTGCGACTGAAGTCGAGGACACAATCACGCAACATGTCCTCGAGGGTCTGAATGGTCTGCTCATTCTGGCCATCCGTCTGAGGATGGAAGGCGGTTCTCAAATGAAGTTGCGTCCTGAAAGCCTCCTACAACCCCTTCCATAGTCAGAAAGTAAATTGTGTGTCATGATCGGAGATAATCGTTGAAGGTACTCCATGTAGCCACACAATCTCCTGCACATAGAGGTATCCCAAGCTCTCTACTGAACCCTGCTCTCTGATCGATAGGAAGTGGGATGACTTGGTGAGTCAGTCGATGATCACCCAAATCGAGTCATGACCTCTAGATGTACGTGGAATTCCTATCACGAAATCCATTGATATCCCATCCCACTTCCACTCTAGGACCTCTAAATGCTAAACCAATCCTGCTGGTACCTGATTCTCTGCCTTCACTTACTGACAAGTGAGGCACCGAGAAACAAACTCTGCAACTGCTTTCTTCATTCCCGGCCACCAGTGATGTCGTCATAGATCTTGCAGATGTTGTGAAATTTGAATTTCATCGTTCTTTATTCTTGTTGAGCCAAATTCTACCACCCAAAACGCAGAGGGTACGGGCCAAACCAGCATGGCCCGACCCCTTCGTCATTCTTCTTTGGTGTACTCTTCGAAACGGAGGAAGGAGACGAAGGTGACGAAGGCAACGGCGCCCCCACCCATGGACTCCACAACTTTCTCCACCACCATGGCGCCCCGGCCTCCCGGTCGAACCGGCTTCGCGCTGTCGCCAGCCGAACCGGCCCTGAGCCGCGCAGCGCCCCGGCCACGTCGCGCCCCAGCCACCCCAGCCTCTCGGCTGAGCCGCCCTGGCCACGCCCTCTACCAGCCGTGCCACCCCGGCCGCTCCGACCTCCTGGCCAAATCGGCCCCGGTCGCACCACCCTCTGGCCAAACCGGCCCCGGCCGCGCCACCCCAACCCCCAGGCCGAGTCGCCCCGAGCCGCACCCCCGCGGCCCTCCGAGTTGAACCGGCCCTGGGTCAAACCACCCTTGCAGAGCCCTCTAGGCCAAGCTTCCCACTCTGTGCCCTCCGGGCCGAACCACCCTCACACCAACCCACGGCTGGTCCGTGCCCTCATGGCCAGTCCGTGCCCTCACGGCTCTCTGCGGCCCCTCGCAGCCTGCTGGGCTGGGCCCAGCTGGCCGGGCCGAACCCAACGGGATGGCCCACCCAACAGGCTAGCCCATACCCAATGGGTCAACCTGAACCAGTTCAACCCAAACTGGGTCGGGCCGGGTTGGTCTGACCAGGTCGGACTGGACCGGGCCCACTACGATCCACTTGCGCTCCTTCGGCCATATCTTTGGCATCGGACGTCCATTTGACGAACTGCCAGCGGTGCTGGAATTCTTGGAGTGAGACGGTCCTTTTGAGTATACCCTACTAGAGTTTTGGTTATAGTTGAGGTACGGTCAGGTTTGATCGAGCATGAATCCAACCGGGGCCCTGGGACTAAAAGGCTAATAACTCACAGACCGGGCATCCATTTGACGCGACGTCTATTGCGTTGAGACCCCTATGACGTGGTGGACCTTTGAGATACTTCTTTGTGGGACTTAGTGATAGTTGGATTATCGACCAGTAGCTTGTGGAGCAGTTCCTTCTGGAGATGAGCAAGCATAGTGCGGAGACCAAGTAGCTGGCTGAGACCTGACGAATGCTGACCGTTTTGACTCGAAGTGCCTCTACTTTCCCAGTGGGGAGCACCTTGGTGTCGAGGAAGACCCACAATGGGGGGAGCCTTAGTGTCGCGGCAGACCCATGGTACTCGATAGGAGGAGTACCTCAGCAGGCTATGAGGGGGAGCGCTCTTGGTGACGCGGCAGACCCACGGTGGGGAGCGCGCTTGGTGATGTGGCAGATCCACGATGCTCGACAAGAGGAGTACCTCTGCAGTCCAAGGTTAGTGGGAAGCACGCTTGGTGTTGTGGTAGGCCCACTATACTCGATAGAGGAGGATTTCTCCAGTATCCAAGGTTTTGAAAATGTGATTGGGGTTGTTACATGATACTACCCCTAGAATAAAATTCTGGTTGAGCTGAGTCAGTTTTTCTGTGTTTTCCTCATGATTGAGATAGATCACTTGATAACTTAGGTATATGTATGGCAATATACCCAAGTAGTGTTATCTGTTGATTTCTTACTTTTTGGTTTATCCTTGGTGGATTTTTGTGAAAACTTGAGGGTCTAGGGGTCCCTACTGAGTATCGTTATACTCACCCCTATATGGGCTATGCCCACACATTATTGTGTTGGATGCAGATGACAGGTAGTACTGACTAAGGCTGAGAGTACCAGGACTGGACGGTACCCAGAGGTGGACCATACGGCGTGTCGATACTTGGGGAGACGGACGGACGTGGAGTGCTGAGGAGGCGATCTGTACCTACCCTTTAGGTAGGATCCTTAGAGGACGATCCAGTAGCTATCTTTTCTCTTTCTTCAGTTGTATTATATTTCAGTTGTACTTGTACTTTCCAGTTGGGCTTGTATTCTAGCCCCTTTTACTTTCAGCAATCTTTTGTTATACAGTTTACTTTGTGTTTTGTATCTTGTTGTGTGTTTATTTGTGTGTATTTACAGGTTATAAAGGCAATGTCTTCCCAGTTATAGAGAATTACGCCTTTCATGCTAGTCGTCAGCCCCTAGCCTATGGAAGGCAGGCTTGGGGTAGTCAAGGCACGATCCCTGGGGGACGGTTTGTGACACATTTGGTATCAATGGTGGTTACCCAGCCTTAAGTTCGGTGCACTTCCTGGGTTGCGATTTAGGGTCCACAACAAGGACGTTGTGCTCTAAAGTGGGGGTGAATGTAACACCCCAGAATGACAAAGGGTTAAATGGATAAATGATATGACTCATGTCAACAAGGTGCATCTTCCTTTTCGATATCCTACCTGATTAGAACTCCATAGTTAAACGTGCTTGGCCTGGAGTAGTGATCAGGATGAGTGACCTTATGGGAAGTTTCTCAGGGGGTGTGTGAGTGAGGACAAAGTACACTGGAAAGGACATGTGTTGGCTTGTGGGGAAAATCATTAGTCAGATGACCCGTTCAGGCATGTGGGTGGGCCTCAAGGTGGGGACCACGTGTCTATGGGACAACTGGTGGTACCTGGTGGTTCAGGACCCGACGACCATGTTAAGGTGGGGTGTCTGTGTTGTCATCGGGACCTAGTTGTTACAGAAAATCTTATGGGATAAGTGATCAGAGGACCGTTACATGATCCGTTATCATGCAAAGAATGTTGACACCCCTTCTATGTAGGTATTCCCTTGTCTCTCTTTATTTTTTGCATTATGTGGGCGGGTTTTTTCTTTTTCTACCCTTTGATTATGGTTGTTTCAGCTTAATCAAAGATAAGGCGGGGTGTCTGTGCTGTCACCGGGACCTAGTTGTTACAGAAAATCTTATGAGATAAGTGATCAGAGGACCTTTACATGATCCATTCTCATGCAAAGAATTTTGACACCCCTTATATGCAGGTATTCCCTTATCTCTCTTTATTTTTTCATTATGTGGGAGGGTTTTTGCTTTTTCTACCCTTTGATTATGGTTGTGTCAGCTTAATAAAAGATAAAAAATCTAGATAATTTAATTGAAAGGGTATATGGGTTTATTGCATGATTTTCTCATATTTTCCTATTATTTGTGATATTGAGATTATACAGTCTGAATTCCCTACTAAAAATGGTGGTTGTTGGTGGCTTTATTTGTGATATTTATAACTATTGTGTGTGCTACTTTGGTTGTGGTTGTTATGGTATCACCCTAAATATAAATTAGTAAATCACATACACTTGGCTAATGAATGGATTCCCTAGGATTGTATATCTTCTATGATAACCCCTGAATTAAAAAGTGGAACTAAATCAGGGTTTCCTTATTAAATCTAGAATTTCTATTTTTAATTTGGTTTTTGTGGTGATACATTTGTAAGCATGGTTGTGTGTTCTATGTGGGTTGCTTGGTTGTGTACGGTGGGATGGTTCGGAAGGTGTGATAGAATCTCAGGTTGAGAGATTGATTGATTATGGAATGAATGAGTAGGGTTGTGCGATAGGGCTGTAATTGTGTTTTTCTTTGGTAGTTTTTCTAGAAGTAGTTGAGAGTTGGGGACTTATTTTGGTTGGTATGGGTACTTCTCCTGGAGTTTCTCCATGTTTGGCCTTAGTTGTGTTGTTTGTTATATGTCATGCTTAGTAGTTACCCAGAGAGTAATGAAATGGATTAATAAATTTTGGGACTGGCTTGGGTTGGATTGGTTAATAGAATGAATAAATGAATTGCGAATAAAGAACATTAATGGTTTAACAAAATTGGTTGGGAATTGGAAAGAAGTTTTTTCATGTTGTGTGGTGATTGCATTTAGAGGTAGCAATGAAGCTGGAAATTTTGTGAGCTAATTATTTGTTTGAGAACCCATAGGTTGGGAAGGAGTGTTTGGTATTAAATCTATATATACTTGTATTTTCTTTGTGATTTCTATACACACCACACCCTAGTTGATCACTATGTTCCAAACACCCCCATCGTCATGGGATAGGGTGTCTTTCCCAAACATCCTGGTGGTAGGATGGATGGTTGTCCACCCACTCTTCCCTGCTCCTTTTTCCAGGCAGCAGTAGCCCAAGATTTTTCTGGAAGGTTGTGGTTTGTGGGGCCCAGGTGTGTGTAGCCGAATTTTGTTTTACTAGGTGTCTTTGATATGAGGTGAGTTTTTTTTCCTAGGTGTCTTTGGTATGAGATAAGTTGTGTTTTCTCATGTGTCTTTAGGATGATATATATTGTTATTCCCCATGTGTTTTCAAGATGTGACATGGTGTGTGTCTTAGGTGTCTATGGGTGGGATTAGGTGTGGTATGTGGCTCAAGTGTCTGCGGGTGGGATGTGATGTGGTATATGGCCCAGGTTTCTATGGATGGGATGTGGTTGTGAGGCCCAGGTGTGTGTGGGAAGGTTGTGATGTGGTGTGTTCGAAAGAGGTGGGAGAACAAGGACGTTTTTTGTTAGGGTGTGAGAGCATCTAATCAGTGGGAAAGTGGTGTAGGGTATCCTATTATCGATGGAAATTATATTACTTTACTTGAATTTCATTATTTTGTGATCATTCCTTAGTGAGGTTGGGGTGGTTAGTATAACTGCTTAGGTGATACTGGTTTTGATGTTTTCTCATGAGAGCATTAGTATGATTCTCTCACTTATGCATGAGATACATTGGTTTTCCTACTGAGTATACTTGTATGCTTACCCTACATATATAAACTGCTTTCAGATTTCTAGGATTATTATGTGGACCGTGTTAGACATTACTAGCTCAGACTTTTTCATAGCTATTGTGTCCCTTCTTAGTTTTACTTTGGGTACTTAATTTGGAGTTTTTATTACATTTGTAATAGTTTTATTTTAAACATGTATGTGGGGTGGATTTGGATTTCTTTTATATATATATATTGGATTTATTTTGGGATAAAACATCTTATCTCTCAATATTGTTTTTTTAATGGTAATGCCTATCATTTTGTGAGACTTTTATACCCTTGTTATTGGTCGCCACCATAGGGCCTATTGAAGGTGGGACTTGGGAGGTCATTATCTCCCTTTATTCATTGCTATCCTAGGAGGGAATCTTTGGAGGGAGGGGTCGGGAAAGAATGGTATCAAAGTTAATGGTTGATAGATATGATGGAGTTTGGAGTTAGGAATGGTGAGGATTGAATGGCTTGGTATGGAAATAGTCTCAACTGATCTTGGTGTGTGACATAGGTTAGGGAAGACCAGTTAGGACACAGGATTTTAGGGGCCCCCTTGATCCAATGAAAAGACTCTGAGCCTACTGAATGACCAAGTTATGCTACACTATTTACAGGTTAGAGACCCTAGGAAAGGGACATGAATCATAATGACTTTTGTTCTTATTTGATTTGGATGTTTTTTGAAATTTTAAATGGATGATTAAATGAGTTAAATGAGTTAAATGAGTTAAAATAAGTCTTAAATAAAATTCCAGACTACTCAGGCTAAGGAATTCCTTATTTACCTTTCAGGTATGGCACCCATTCATCGTCAACTTATGGTTCGGGCATTTGAGACTCAGAAGGATGATCTGGTTGATCGGTGAAGGGTTGATCGAGTGGAGGAGGAGGACCAATGAAATAGAACGTTATGTGATTTCCAGTGGTAGGGCTTGGGAAAGCATTAGGTAAGTGTTTTAAACATAGATACAAAGAGATGGATTGAGGATATTGAGATCACCTTCCGTTTGATCTGGTCTCTAAAAGAGTATTGGGTTCCTTTGGTAGTGATTCAGACGTATGGAGTTTTGCTTCAGTGGTGGATGCTTTATTTGGGGTAGAGTAAGGAAGAATACGTGTTGTAGGTTTATTTTTTGAAAGAAATCTAGGTGGATTTCCTTTCATCAACCATGAAGTCTGAGAAGAGTCAGGAGATACTCTCCCTTCAGTAGGGGATTATGACGATGCAGGAACTTGGGATCAAGTTTAAGGATATACTTCGCTTTTCCCCAGATCTCTTTACAGATGAGGAGTCTTCTACGAGATGACTTGAGGAGGCCCTCCACACTTCTATCTAGTATATTGTTACTCCTTTTATGTTTCCAGCATATCTGGAGTATAGAAGAATGCAAAGGTGGTTGAGAGGATGAACTCATGAGGAATTATACCATGAGAGGTGAGACAATAGAGTTATTCAATAGGCAGGGCCAATAGTGGAAGATCTTAGCCACCAAGACCTTCAAGGTTTCGACCGATAGGGAGGTTACCTCAATAGTTTCCTTTCCAGACTTTTGGTTCCAACATTCTCCATGAATTTCCTATGGGATTAGTTCTAATTTGTTTCTTTTGTTGGGTCCGCATCCATCTTCAGAATTATTTTCCAACGGTTGTTTGAGCTCATTATAGTGGAGGTGGATAGGTTTAGCGCTAGCCTTAGCAGTAGTTTTCCTCTAGGTCATTTTAGTAGTAGGGACAGTAGGATCATGCTCCATAGAGGAAATATGGAGTAGGTAGGGTCCGATCTTAGGGTGTTCTTTAGGGACCTAAACCTGAGCATGGTTGTGGAGGTGGTCATTAGAAGAGGGGGAAAATTTGTGCATGGTCATTTACATGAATCGGAGGTAGCAGTTCCAGCAGGTCCATAAATCAGCAGGGGTAAGATCCGTATTTAGTACCCTTACTTGTGATTTTTTTGATTCAGGAGCTTCACACTCCTTTGTTACACCTGATCTATCCCATGTTCTAGGACTAGATGTAGAGAGGCTTCACATTCCCCTGGTGTTGAGTACACCATTTAGAGGTCAGACCATCTTGTTTGATGTGTGATGGGGATTTAGACTGATGATGGGACCACATCAGTCCTGTGGGGATCTCTTCTTGCTATAGATTCAACCATACGATGTCATTATCAGCGTCTACTAGTTGTATTTTGTGCATGTTGTTATCGACTACTCCAAAGAAAAGTTGTATTTTTAGATGTGGATGGTCGGCGTGTGGTTTTCATTAGTGAGCATAGTTTTCAGGTGGGTGGTCAGTGTATAGAGCCTCTTCTTTCCTTGTTGGCTGAGCTATCAGTGGAATCAGTATATGTTGGGATGGGGAGGTTCCTAGGGTTGTTGGGGAGTTCCTGGATGTTTTTTATGAGGAGTTTGTGACTCTACCCCCTCGACCTGATGTTGAGTTCAGGATAGACTTATAGCCCGATTCATCTTTGATTTCAAAGGATATTTATCAGATGGAACCTTTTGAGTTATGGGAGTTGAGGTTTTATATTGATGATCTGAGTAATAAGGGATTTATCCAGCCTAGTGTGTCATCATGGGGTGCTCTAATGTTGCTCACAAAGAAGGTAGATGGTGTTCTGAGATTTTGTATAGACTACTGAAGGTTTAATAAGGTGATGATAAAGAACGGTTACCCTCTCCCAAGAATATATGCTCTTTTCAACCAGTTGATAGGGTAAATTTGGTTTTCTAAGATTTATTTTCGGTCTAGATATCACCAGTTAAGGGTGAACGAGGGTGATATTCCAAAGACTACTTTCGGATACAGGTACGGGAACTTCTAGTTCATAGTCATGTAATTCGGTGTTAAGAATGCACCATCCATGTTCATGGGGCTTATTAACTTAATCTTTCATGAGTTCCTAGACCGATTCATCATTATATTCATCTATGATATCTTGATCTGCTCGAACTCAGATGAGAATCATTCCAAGAATCTCATAACCATCTTTCAAGTTCTTTGATTCCACCAGCTCTACGGAAAGTTGTCCAAGAACTGTTTTTGGACATGGGAGGTTCATTTACTTGTGAATGTGGTGTCTCATAAGGGTGTGTTAGTTGACCCATAAAATTTTTAATTGGTTGTTTCTTGGGAAGTACCCAAGAATTTGGTATAAGTTTTTAGTTTTCTTGGTCTTACAGACTATTATCATAGGTTTATACTTGATTTATCTCGAGTTGTAGCTCCTTTTATAGCCTTGAACAGGAAGGATCAAGATTTTTTGTGGAGATATTAGTGTCATGTAACATTCGGAAATCTGAAGGGGAAGTTGGTTAGTGCTCCAGTGCTCTAGTTTCCAAAGGAAGGAGTGATGTTTGAAGTGTTTTCTGATGCTTCCCATCTAGGATTGGGATGATTATTTATGAAGCAAGGGGAAGTGATCACTTATGGGTATAGATAGTTATGTCCCCATGAGTGTAATTATTCCAAACATGATCTTGAGTTAGCAGTGGTCGCATTTGCTCTGAATTTGTGGCATCATTACCTCATTGGGGAGTGCTTTATGGTCTTCACAGATTGATAAAACACTATTTTATTGAATATTTTATTGATAATAAATGATATAATTTCCTCACATTGTGTTAAATATGTTTATTTATAAAATATTTGGGATTTGATCATTCATTTGAAAATTTGGTGAAAATTCCAGTTTTACCCTTAATAGTGCACTGTAGTATTTCGAAGATAAATATTTTATATTTTTTATTTGAATTTGAAATTTTGTAACAATGTTCCTAACTTAATTATCTACAACTTTTATTCAGGACACTAGAGCTAAAGAGTTCATTTGGTTGTTGAAATTGGGCCATGAAGTCAAAGTTGGGCTGGGCTCGACAGAATGGAGAAGGTTCTGTATTTGGGCCATATCCTCTACATACGGACTTGGATTGAGCCCAAATTTTGAGGAAAGATCGGGGACGTGCATTGGGATATTGGAGGCAGAGGAGAATTTGTTTCACCCAAATTCTACAACCATTGTAAGAGGGGTAGCTCTTGAAGCAAGGATCCCCTCATCGAAGCCTCCTTCTCTTCTTCATTTTGTAATGTTTTCATTTGTGTAATAAACTTCATTGCTCTTCTTATATTTCTTCTCTTTTATTCTGTTTTGTTTAAATTTCTTCTTCTCTTAATCTTCCTAATTGGGCTGGAATTCTTGAGTAGAAGCGTTATTGGGTTATACCCATTTTAAACCTTTGCACATGCAAAACGCTTCTACGATGATTACGCCACCCATGGAAGAGTAGTCTTTTAGTAATCGATCTATCTTCTACCCTCTTCATTTAATTATTTTGAATCAATGAGCTACTGTAATTCACTTAATATGATCCATGAATTGTGTTTTTAAATTGTAAGAAACTAAGCAAGCAATTGAACAATTAACACAAAAACACGCGAGGTCGGGATTTTGTGTAAATTGTGAGAGCGCGATCTTAATCGGTAATACAAGACCACACGGGATAAATTTGTAGAGTTCAAATATAATCCCTAAACACAATTCATCCTCATTTCCAGAATGGATATGTGCATTAATTTACCACTGACCATAAGCTAATCTTAGAACATCAATCAAAGCAGGGTGCTGCGATTGCGCGTTCCAAAGTTAGCCTAGGTTTAAATTCACATCATCTTTGTGGTAAAGTTAATTCCCGTAGGGTTCGGGATTTAACAAATTAAGGGATCATAATTAAGTGAATGTTAATTTAAATGATAATGATTAATAATAAAGTGAAGAGGTAGAGTTAGATCGATTACGCTTTTTAAATAGATTTCTAAAAAAAACATCTTCTTGTTGTGTCATTTAAATTGAAATTCATTTCAAAACTAAAAACAAAAAAAAATTATACAATCTTCTTCCAGCAAACTTCTTCTAGATTCATAAACTACAACAAACCCCAATCCTTTAAAGTAGTGTTTTTATTCTATTCTATTTTATTTTATTTTTTAGAATACCTCTAATAAGTTGTTAAATTCACTTCCTCCTTTGAGAGACGACCTTGGTCAGCCACTCTGCTGCATTTAAGTACCCCAAATCACACTAATCATTTGAGGGTGCCCACGACAGCGCTCTTTCAAATTGGCGCTGTTGCCGGGGAGGCAAGTAATTATTTCAACCAATTAGAGGTATTTATTTTATTTTACATTTTAATTCTCTTCCTCTCTTCTTTCTTCCGTCTTTACCCAATCTGATTTTTTTTTTCTTCTTATTTTATCTCTTTCTACTTCTTTTTGGACCATCAACTCAAACTTCAAATTTTTATTTTACTATGGTCCACATTCCTAATTTTCATCTTTCATTTATTGATGACACGAACTAATCCCGAGGATCTCTTAGATCTTGACCCTGAGATTGAACGTAGCCTTAGGGAACGAATTAGACATTCTCAGTCTACGGGAAGTTTCAACATTCAACCAGTTGGAGAATTACTCCAATATCAGAACATTGAAATTGGAAGCAATTCAAATTCAACCATAAAACAAGAACCAATGGCTGGAAACAATGGAAATGAACTTAATAGAACCATTCGAGAATTGGCTGCACCTGATATTAACTATCAACCAAATTGTATTGCATACCCAAATCTCGAATCGGACTTTGAACTAAAATCTGGGTTAATTCACTTACTTCCAAAGTTTCATGGCCTCTCTGGTGAGGATCCCAATAAACATTTGAAAGAATTTAATGTGGTTTGCTCAACCCTAAAACCTAGAAATGTTTCTGAAGATCAAATTAAATTAAGAGCATTCCCATTCTCACTTGATGGAGCTGCAAAAGATTGGATGTATTATTTGCAACCTGAAGATGTAACATGTTGGAATGATTTGAAACGTCTTTTCTTGCAAAGATTTTTTCCAGCATCAAGGACCACATCCATTCGAAAGGAGATATCGGGGATCAAGCAAGCCCAAGGGGAGTCAATGTATGAGTATTAGGAGAGATTCAAGAAGTTGTGTGCAAGCTTCCCACATCACCAAATCAGTGAGCAACTACTCATTCAGTACTTCTATGAAGGACTCACACCCATGGAGAGGAGCATGGTGGATGCTGCAGCTGGAGGAGCATTGGTGGACAAGACACCAGTAGCTGCACGAGCATTGATCGACAAAATGGCCCAAAACTCTCAACAATTCGGTGATAGAGGTACACCACATGTTCGAGGAGTACATCAAGTAAGTCCTTCTTCTCTTGAAAGTCATTTGATTGATACCAAGTTAGAAGAATTGACAACTATGGTGAGGCAGATTGCATTGGCTCAAAAGACATCCCAACCCCCTCCTTCAAGGCCTTGTGGTATTTGCACTGAGACAAGCCACCCGACTGACTGTTGCCCACAACTCCAAGAAACAGAAGATTGTGCAGCAGTGTTCCCTGGGAGACCATTTCAGCAGCAACAACAACAACCATATCCCCAAAAGAAGTTTGATCCAACATACAACCAAGGGTGGAAAGATCTAGCGGACATGAGGCATGGCTCTGGACAACAACAAAGGCCCCCTTTTCAACCAAACTTCCAGCAGCCTCCACCTTACCAACAGGGTTTCCAACAACCCCAAAGGAGATTCGAAGCTCAAACATCAACGAGTCAGCAACAAGGGAATATCCAACACAAGGTAGAGTCTAACACTGATGATCTTTTGAAACAAATTGTTCTTAATCAACAGAATGAGCTGAAGAGTCAAAGTTCGGAGCTGAGAGAGTTGAAGACTCAAATGAGTCAGATTGCCACCGCCCTCCATGAACTTGTGAGTAAGAATTCTAGAAATCTACCTTCCCAACCCACTCCAAATCCAAAGGGGAATGTTAGTGCCATCACATTGAGAAGTGGGAAGCAAATGAACGATACATCTGCACCTACCATTCCACCAGGATTCACCTCAACTTCAGAGAAGCCGCATTCCATACCAACTGATGAGCAATCCAAGGAGAACGATAAAGGTAAGAAAAAGATTGATGATGTTCCTCCTAAACCCCTTCCTTTTCCAAACAGGGTTGTTCAAACCAAGAAGATGGCTGAAGAAGCAATGCAAAAGGAGGTTTTGGACACATTCAAGCATGTGGAGATCAACATTCCTCTACTTAAAGCCATTAAGCAAATTCCAAGGTATGCGAAATTCTTAAAAGAACTTTGTACCAATCGAAGAGGGATCAAGGGAAATGAGAGGATCAACCTTGGAAGGAATGTGTCGGCACTCATTACACCAACTCTAGCAATGCCAACAAAGTTCAAGGATCCCGGGACATTCACTATCCCATGTACCATAGGGGAGTTGCACTTATCTGATGCTCTTTGTGATTTAGGAGCTTCAATAAATGTGATGCCTCACTCTGTATTCTCTTCCTTGCAGGTTGGTGAGTTGAAGCCAACAAGAGTAGTGGTGCAATTGGCGAATAGAGCTACGGCATATCCAGCGGGAGTCCTTGAGGATGTACTTGTCCGGGTAAGAGACATGATCTTTCCAGCGGATTTCTATGTTCTTAACATGGAGGATGATCAGGTAAGTTCTCATGCCCCCATTATCTTAGGTAGACCCTTCCTAAAAACTGCAAAAACTATCATAAATGTCAATGAGGGTACACTTTCCATGGAGTTTGGAGATGAAGTTGTGATATTTAATGTTATGGATTCCATGAAGTACCCCTCAGAGGACCATTCTGCTTTTGTTATCTCCCATTTTGAACCACCAAGTAAAAAATCCATAGAATTTGATTGTCCTATGCTTAGGGAGATTATGAGTATTGGTTCTAGTTTGATGTCTAAGAATACTTCTACACCCATTTTTAAGGAACAAGACTCTCTAAGATTTGATTTTGAAATGGAATCATATTCTGATTTTGATCATGTGAACTCTGATTATGACATGGCTATTGAGTATGCTGATAGATTTGCTACTTTATTCTCTGATTGTGATGATTTTTATTCTGATACTGATGTTCATTGTGCAGATATGTCTGTTGCATCAATTTCTCCATCCATACATCACCCACCAACATTGGAACTCAAGCCATTGCCCCCAAATCTCAAATATGCATACTTGCTCAGTGGTGATAGATTACCTGTCATAATTGCTAACAATCTCTCTTTTGAACATGAAGAAAAACTTTTGAATCTTTTGAGAGATAACATTAGGGCAATTGGTTGGACATTGGCAGACATATCAGGTATTATCCCCTCCATTTTCATGCATAGGATTCTCTTGGAGGATGGGGCTAAACCGGTGAGACAGCCACAAAGGAGACTTAATCCCACCCTCCTAGAAGTTGTTAAGAAAGAAGTTGAAAAATTACTTGAGGCGGGTATCATTTACCCTATTTCTGACTCACAATGGGTTAGCCCTGTTCAGGTTGTACCAAAGAAAACTGGTTTCACTGTTATAAAAAATGAAAATGATGAGTTAGTTCCTGTGAGAGTACAAAACAGTTGGCGAGTGTGTATCGATTATAGGAAACTAAATCAATCCACTCGTAAGGACCATTTCCCACTTCCATTCATTGACCAGATGCTTGAGAGACTAGCTGGGAAGACACACTATTGTTTCTTGGATGGATTTTCTGGCTATTTTCAGGTTCCCATTGCAGCAGAGGACCAGGAGAAGACAACATTCACCTGCCCATTCGGTACCTTTGCTTACCGAAGGATGCCATTTGGACTTTGCAACGCCCCAGGTACCTTCCAGAGATGTATGGTGAGTATTTTTTCTGATTTTATTGAGACCTGCATGGAGGTATTTATGGATGATTTTACAGTGTATGGGTCTTCATTTGATGAATGTCTAAGTAGTTTGGGAAATGTGTTGAATCGTTGTATTGAGAAGAATCTGGTCCTGAACTTTGAAAAGTGTCATTTTATGGTAGAGCATGGCATTGTGTTAGGGCATGTGGTGTCAAAACATGGGATAGAGGTTGATAGATCTAAAGTAGAAATTATTTCATCCTTACCCTATCCTTCATGTGTGCGTGATGTTAGATCTTTCCTAGGGCATGCAGGATTTTATCGGCGCTTCATCAAAGATTTTAGTAAGATCGCTCTTCCTATGTCACGATTACTTCAAAAAGATTCTGAATCTGTGTTTGATGATTCTTGTAGGACTTCCTTTGATGATCTAAAGAAGTGTCTGACCACTCCACCTATCATACAGCCCCCACGGTGGGACCTTCCATTTGAGCTTATGTGTGACGCCTCCAACTTCGCGGTTGGAGCTGTCTTATCACAGAGGGTGGAGGGGCGTTCACATGTGATCTCCTATGCATCGAGGACACTAGATTCAGACCAATCAAACTACACTACCACAGAAAAGGAGTTTCTTGCTGTCATATTTGCTTTAGATAAATTCCGTTCATATTTATTGGGCTCTAAAGTAGTTGTTTTTTCTGACCATGCAGCTTTGAGGTACCTTCTAAAGAAGCTAGATGCAAAGCCACGACTTATCCGTTGGATGCTCCTTCTTCAAGAGTTTGACCTTGAGATAAAGGACAAGAAGGGGTCAGAGAATTTGGTGGCAGACCACATGAGTAGGCTTACTCACACACTAGAGGATGACACCTTGGATCATGTACCACTTCGGGATACTTTCCTTGATGAGCATCTCTATACCATCTCAGGTACGCATCCTTGGTATGCTGATTTAGTTAACTACCTTGCTGCTTCTGAAATCCCTGCAAATTTAAAGAAACATCAAGTCCAAAAATTAAAAAGTGAGTCCAGGTTTTATGTGTGGGATGATCCTTACCTCTGGCGCATGTGTAGTGACCAAGTCATTAGGAGGTGTATTCCTGATCATGAGTTTGAGTCTGTTTTGCAATTCTGTCATACACTTGCATGTGGTGGACACTTTGGACCCCAACGGACAGCTAGGAAGGTTTTAGACTCTGGATTATATTGGCCTAGCTTGTTCCATGATGCCCATTTGTTTTGTAAGTCATGCTCTCGTTGCCAACACACTGGGAACATTTCTAGGAGACATGAGATGCCCCAACAACCCATACTATTTTGTGAGATTTTTGATGTATGGGGCATCGACTTTATGGGTCCTTTTCCTAGTTCATTTGGATTTTTGTACATTTTGGTTGTTGTTGATTATGTGAGTAAATGGGTGGAGGCCAAGGCCACCAGGACTGACGATTCTCATGTTGTTGTGGACTTTGTCAAAGCACAAATTTTTTGCAGGTTTGGAGTACCAAAGGCCATCATCAGTGACCAAGGGACACACTTTTGCAATAGGAATTTTGCTTCCCTCCTTCGAAAGTATGGGGTGACACACAAAACATCAACACCATACCACCCCCAAACAAATGGCTAGGCTGAGGTTTCAAATCGTGAGTTGAAACAAATCTTGGAGAAAACCGTGCAGCCAAATAGGAAGGATTGGAGCAAGCGCTTGGATGATGCATTGTGGGCTTATAGGACAGCATACAAGACCCCCATTGGTATGTCCCCATTTCGGATTGTTTTTGGGAAAGCGTGTCATCTCCCTGTGGAAGTCGAGCATCGGGCATATTGGGCTATAAAGAAATGTAACATGGATTTGGCCCAAGCTGGAATTCAAAGGAAGTTGCAAATTCAAGAGCTTGAGGAGATTCGCCTATCATCATATGAGAACTCAAGGCTCTACAAGGAAAGATCAAAAGCAGCTCATGACAAAATGATCCAAAAAAGGGAGTTTCATGTTGGAGAGAAAGTCCTTCTCTATAGTTCACGACTGAAGTTGATGTCTGGTAAGTTGCGTTCCAGATGGTTAGGTCCTTATATTGTGTCTAATGTTTTTCCTTATGGTGCAGTGGAGATCACACAAGAGGACACTGGAAGGAGCTTTACAGTCAATGGGCAACGTTTGAAGAGATACATTGAGGGACATCCTACTAATGCAGTGGATTTTATCACACTGCATGACCCCATCATCACTTGATCACATCAGGCTGTTCCTAACCCTTTCACTTTTATATTATTTGTCCTATTTAAAAATTCTGCATTTCATGTGCATATATCATCTCATGGGTTCACATTGATGACAATGAAATATTTTAAGTGTGGGGGAGGGAACCTATTAGTTTAGTAATTTCAATTATTTTCCTGTTAAAAAAAACAAAAAAAAATTGTGTGTTTTTCAAAATTTGTGTGTTTATTTTACAATTTTCTGTGTGTTTTTGAAACTTTTGAGCTGAAATGATTCTCATCACCATTTTTAAATCCATATCAATAAGTGAAACAATTTACCCCTTGAAACTAAGCTTAAATTAATGCTGAAATGACTTTGTTTCAAGTTCAAATATTTAGTAATTTCATGGAAAGTACACCGAATTTTGAATCCCATGCCACATCTCACTGTCTTTAAATTTGAAATCACTTTCCTGTGAGGCTTCTGAACCATTATTTTCATATTCTTTACATTCACATCACTTCTTGAGAGAACCAAACCATACTTGATTTAACCAGAATTTGATCTATTCCTGTCAAAACTTGAGGGTTTGAGGTACTTGTGTTTAAATGATTGAGGAATTTGTTTGGTATTAAAACCCTTATTTCAAAGAATCCTTTTTTATAATGGCCTACCTAGAATATTTAATCCTTGTAGCCCTTAGAAGCCATGCACATCCTGTTAGGTTAAGCCACATTACAAGCCAATTTTCCCTATCCAACCAACTCTTGAAGTGAAATTGCATAATCTAGTTGAGCTTAAGTGTGGGGGAAGCTGTCTTGTGTTTTGCCACCACATTCTGTGATACTTTGGGTGGAAAATTAAATTCTGAAGAGATGTGTTTGCTGCTAAAGAAAGTCATTATATTGAAAGCTGTGCCTTTTCTGGATCTTTCATGACAAGTGAAGTTGTGCCTTTTCTGGAGCTTCTAATTGAGGTGGAAAGTTGTGCCCGTCTGGAGCTTTCAAGAAAATCATGTTTGAGAAGATTGACATTTTTTATGCTGAAATGATGAATGGTGTAAACCTTTCATGACTTTTCATGATGATGGAGCTGAATTGATACTATGGGAATTGAAGAGAAGACCATATTTAAGTGAAAATTAGATTAATGCAATTTTGCTTCAAAAGAGTCAAGCCCTCCTCATTCAGCCTCAGAGTTTTTCACATCTTAATCCTACCAACCGAAAGCCACAGAACAACCCTGAAAAGTCCTCATGATAAACATATGTCCTTGACTCACATCGGGTAGCGATGTAGGAATCTATCAAGCCTATGGTGACCCTTGTATGAGTTTGGATGAGAAAGACATTGCAAAAAAAATGATATTTGAGTGATGAGAGAAAATTCAAGCGAGGTAAGTGTTTTGTGCATGGGTGGATAAATGAAGTGGAAATATATTGAATGATATAAATGGAGAAATTGAAATAAGGTTTTTTATGAGGCATGATATCTTTCTATTCTTGGTGTGAAATTGATTGATCTTAAGGATATGTGTTTTAAAATTGGTTTTGATTTGATATTGATGTTTACTTGATATGAGGTTTTGCCCAGGTGTGCAAAAGGGTAAGTGTGGGGGAGTTTATAAAACACTATTTTATTGAATATTTTATTTATAATAAATGATATAATTTCCTCACATTGTGTTAAATATGTTTATTTATAAAATATTTGGGATTTGATCATTCATTTGAAAATTTGGTGAAAATTCCAGTTTTACCCTTAATAGTGCACTGTAGTATTTCGAAGATAAATATTTTTATATTTTTTATTTGAATTTGAAATTTTGTAACAGTGTTCCTAACTTAATTATCTACAACTTTTATTCAGGACACTAGAGCTAAAGAGTTCATTTGGTTGTTGAAATTGTGCCATGAAGTCAAAGTTGGGCTGGGCTCGACAGAATGGAGAAGGTTCTGTATTTGGGCCATATCCTCTACACACGGATTTGGATTGAGCCCAAATTTTGAGGAAAGATCGGGGACGTGCATTGGGATATTGGAGGCAGAGGAGAATTTGTTTCGCCCAAATTCTCCAACCATTGTAATAGGGGTAGCTCTTGAAGCAAGGATCCCCTCATCGAAGCCTCCTTCTCTTCTTCATTTTGTAATGTTTTCATTTGTGTAATAAACTTCATTGCTCTTCTTATATTTCTTCTCTTTTCTTCTGTTTTGTTTAAATTTCTTCTTATCTTAATCTTCCTAATTGGGCTGGAATTCTTTAGTAGAAGCGTTATTGGGTTATACCCATTTTAAACCTTTGCACATGCAAAACGCTTCTACGATGATTACGCCACCCATGGAAGAGTAGTCTTTTAGTAATCGATCTATCTTCTACCCTCTTCATTTAATTATTTTGAATCAATGAGCTACTGTAATTCACTTAATATGATCCATGAATTGTGTTTTTAAATTGTAAGAAACTAAGCAAGCAATTGAACAATTAACACAAAAACACGCGAGGTCGGGATTTTGTGTAAATTGTGAGAGCGCGATCTTAATCGGTAATACAAGACCACACGGGATAAATTTGTAGAGTTCAAATATAATCCCTAAACACAATTCATCCTCATTTCCAGAATGGATATGTGCCTTAATTTACCACTGACCATAAGCTAATCTTAGAACATCAATCAAATCAGGGTGCTGCGATTGCATGTTCCAAAGTTAGCCTAGGTTTAAATTCACATCATCTTTGTGGTAAAGTTAATTCCCGTAGGGTTCAGGATTTAACAAATTAAGGGATAATAATTAAGTGAATGTTAATTTAAATGATAATGATTAATAATAAAGTGAAGAGGTAGAGTTAGATCGATTACGCTTTTTAAATAGATTTCTAAAAAAACATCTTCTTGTTGTGTCATTTAAATTGAAATTCATTTCAAAACTAAAAACAAAAAAAAAATTATACAATATTCTTCCAGAAAACTTATTCTAGATTCATAAACTACAACAAACCCCAATCCTTTAAAGTAGTGTTTTTATTTTATTCTATTTTATTTTATTTTTTAGAATACCTCTAATAAGTTGTTAAATTCACTTCCTCCTTTGAGAGAAGACCTTGGTCAGCCACTCTGCTGCACTTAAGTACCCCAAATCACACTAATCATTTGAGGGCGCCCACGACAGCGCTCTTTCACAGATCATAAGAATTTGAGGTATATCTTTTCCAGTGTGATATTAATCTATAGCATCAGAGGTGGATGTGGTTTCTTCATGACTACTATTTTGAGATATCCTACACCTCAGAAAATAGAAATTTCATAGCCGATGCTTTGAGAAAAAAGTCACAGAAGGAGGTTGTTCATAAATCTACAAATGCTTGGAAAGAAATGGAGGAGTTTCCAGTATTTCACTTAGATATAGGAATGGGTGGTGGTAAAGGTTGTTTTTTCCAGATAATAGTACATTATTCTCTGATGCAGCTAGTGGAGGAATCATAGTGGGGAGACTCAGAGGCAGAGGTGTTATGTGATCGTGTTGGCCATGGTGATTCTCTGGAGGTATGGTCGAAGGATGGTCAAAATTGGATTTTGTTTCATGGGAAGTTGTTTGTTTTAGTGTCAATGCATGAGGTATTCCTTTGTGAGTTTTATATCTCACCTTTAGTGAAAAACCCATGAGTTTATAAGATGTACTGTGTCTTGAGGATGTAGTTTTGGTGGCCCTGAATGAAGCAAGAAGTAGTGGAGTTTGTGGAAAAATGGTTAGTCTTCCAGCAGTTAAAGGTCGAGCATTGTGTTCTTGGTGGTTTTTTGCATCCCTTGGATGTCCCTAAGTGGAATTGGGATGATATCTAAATGGATTTGGTCAAAGGGTTACCCATTGATCAGGGAGGCTATGATACTATCTGGGTAGTACTGGCTCAGTTGACAAAATCATCTCACTTCTTAGCAATCAAGGATTCAAATGTAGTGGATGCCTTGGCTAGGAGGTATTTGGAAGAAGTGTTGAGGTTTCATGGAATTCTGAGGACCATCATCTTAGATTGGGACACATGGTTTACCTCATGATTCTGTAGGGTATTACATCATTCTTTTGGAACCCAGTTACACCTTAACACTGCTTTCCTCCCTCAGACAGATGGGAAGACAGATTGGACTATCCAGATGTTGAAGGATATGTTGTAGGCATGCGTCTTAGACTATGGAGGATCTTAGGTACAGCACCTTCCCTTGGTATAGTTTTCTTATAATAATATTTATCACTCTTATATTGGAATGGATCTATTTGAGGTGTTGTATGGGATACCATTTCATTATCTATTGTGCTGGATAGAGGTTTGGGAGATAGCTGTTCTTGATGAGGATGTGGTGTAGAGCATGACAGAGAAGGTTCAGCTTGTTCGTAAGAGGATGAAAGCATCGCAAGACCGGAAGAAGTCATATGTTGATTGCGGAAGGAGACCCTTGGAGTTCGAGGTTAGAAACCATGTGTTCTTGAAGATTTCCCCTCTATGTGGGTAGTGGAGGTTTGGTATAGGGAGTAATATTTCTCACATGTTTGTTGGACCCTTTGAGGTGTTGGAGCGAGTTGGTGAGGTGGTGTATCATTTGGTACTACCATCATAGTTAGAGAGGGTCCATGATGTCTTTCACATCTCTTATCTTCATCTATATCTACACAATGAATCCCATAAAATTGAATGGTTAGATTTGGATATTGAGGATGACGCATAATTTTTAGAGCATCCAGTATATATCCAAGATTGTCAAGAGAAGGTGTTGCATGGACGAACCATTCCTTTGGTTTGTGTATTATGGAGGCATGGTGTCCAAGAGTAGAGTACTTGGGAGTAAGAAACACAGATGCATGCCCAGTACCCAGAGTTGTGTTGAGTTTTTCCTTGTTCTATTTTGTTTTTGAAATGTAATGTTTGAACCTTGTTTTATGAATGAGATGTTTTTCCCTTGGTTTGAAATGTTTGTGGTAGTCCTGACACATGGAAAGGGGAGGACCCAATTACTAATCGAGACACATTAATTGTGATGTGATTAAACCTGTGTGGGTGAGTCAATGCCTCCCAGATCAGATGGTATCTTGACATGGAGGTTGGAATTCCCTGGTTCATGCATTCAAAAAGTGTGTTTGTTGTGCTTGTATGGTGTGTCTTGTGGCTGTTTGGGTTGACATGATAATTCCTGGTTACAAGTTTTAGAGAAAGTTTTCTTAGATTTGTGGATTTCCACTATAGTTTTTGAACAACACAGTGTGGTTTATTGTTGAACATTTATGTGTTTAGTTGTTAGCGGTGTTTCAAGTGTAACAAGATCCTTAAAAGGTATCTAACAGGGTGGTTTTTCGGACCCCTTTTCCTCTTGGGATTGGTTTTGGATTCTCTAGGATGATAATAATTTGAGAGGTATCTAATGTAATGGTTTGTGCCTTCCTAATCTATTACTTTTCAAGTTTGGTCATTGGAAGTGCTTAGAGGAGGCTCAGAGGGAGTTTGGAGAAGTTTGGTTGTTAAAAAATGGCAGTAGGAAAGTTACACGTCGTGTAACTTGATTTCACAGCGTGAATTTTGGTTTCATAGCTTGTCCTGGAAAGCTTAACAATGTGAAGATTGTTACACAGCATGAAATAGGTATTTATGGTGTGTAATATTTTGGGGTTTTAAAAATAAAATAAACCGAGAGAAAATGGGTTTCTCGGTGGAAGTGGACCTTAAGGGATTTCACGATGTGAGGGGGGATTACACGTCATGTAATCCCCCGATGTTGTAATGTTTTAGAACATTCTAGTCACTCAGGTTTTCACAAATCCTATAGCTATAGTAGTCTCTCTTGTTCCAGATGAACCCTAGGCACCCTGAGGAGTTCTTCGAACCCTCTTCCTTCCTCTTCAATCTTTCGATCTTGGTGATCATTTTTTGGTGGTCTGTGGTGATCCAAGGTACATTCTCCCTTCATTTTATATAATTTTCCCTCATTTGGGTCTCGTTCTCTTCCATATCTCCTCGTTGTTCCATGGTGTTTGCTTATCTGTGATTCCTAGTGGTGTCTCTCTTAGTTTTTGTTGGTACGATTGTGCCACAACATCCTCATATGGATACAGATCTTGTGGGATAGGTGATTGGAGGACCGTTACGTGATCCATTCTCATGTGAAGAACATTGACACCCCTTCGAGATAGGTATTACCTTGTCTCCATTTATTTTTGCATCATGTGGGAGGGATTTTCTTTTGTTACCCTTGGATTATGGTTGTGCCGGATTAATCAAAGATAAAGAACTAGATAATTGAATTGAAGGGGTAGAGGGGTTTATTGCATGATTTTCGCAGCTTTGCTTATTGTTTGTGATATTGTAACTATAAGGGATGAATTCCCCTTTAAAAATGGAGGTCATTTGTGGATTTTTTTTTTCATTGGTTATATCTACTGTGTTTGTTTATTTGGTTGTGGATGTTGTGGCATCACCCTAAATGGAAACTGGTAAATCACATACATGCAACTAATGAACGGATGCCCCAGGATTTTACAACTTCTATGATAGCCCCTAAATTAACAAACGAAACTAAATAAGGGATGCCTTATTAAATTTTTAATTTATATTCTTTGTTTGGTTTTTGTGGTGATATGGTTGTAAGCATGGTTTTTTATTGTGTGTGTGGTGCTTGGTTGTGTATGGAGGGATGGTTCGAAAGGTGTGATGGAATCTCAGGTTGAGAGATTGATTGATTGTGGAATTAATGTGCAGTTTTTTGTACTGAGGATGCAATTGGGTTGTTCTTTTGTAGTATTGTAGTATGTAGTTGAGAGTTGGGGACTTGTTTTGGTTGGTATGGGTACTTTTCCTAGATTTTCTCTATGTTTGGCCTTGGTTGTATTGCTTTTTATATATTGTGCTTTGAAGTTACCCAGATATTAATGGAACGGATGAATAAATAATTGATTAATAAAGTTTGGGACTAGCTTGGGTTGGTTTGGTTAATATAATTAATAAATAAATTGTGAATGAAGAATGGTAATGGTTTAATAAAATTGGTTGGGAATTGGAAAGAAGTTGTGTCTTATTGTGTGGTGATTGCATTTAGAGGTATCCAAAAAGTTGGTAATTTTGTGATCTAGTTGTTTGTTTGAGAAGCCATAAGTTGGGTAGGAGTGTTTGGTATTATATCTATATATACTTTTATTTTCCTTTTGATTTCTATATGCATCCCACCATAGTTGATCACTATGTTCCAAACACCCCCATCATCACGGGGGAGGGTGTCTTTCCCAAACATCCTGGAGAGAGTATGGATGGTTGGACACCCTCTCTTCCATGCTCCTTCTTCCAAGCAGCGGTAGCCCAAGATTCTTTGGGAATGTTGTGGTTTGTGGGGCCCAAGTGTGTTCGGGTGAGTTGTGTTCTCCCAGGTGTCTTTGGGATGAGGTGATTTGTGTTTTCCTATGTGTCTTCAGGATGAGGTGAGTTTTTTTCCCATGTGTCTTCAGTATTAGATGAGTTGTATTTTCCTAGGTGACTTTGGGATGAGATATGTTGTGCTTTCCTAGGCGTTTTCAGGATGTGATGTGATCTATGTCCTAGGTGTCTTATGGCGGGATGAGGTTTGGTATGTGGCATATGTGTCTACGAGAGATATGTGGTGTGGTATGTAGCCCAGGTGTCTATGTAAAGGATGTAGTTGTGAGTCCCAAGTGTGTGCAGGTGGGTTTTGATGTGGTGTGTTTAGAAGAGGTGGGAGCGCCAGGACATTTTCTATTAGGGTGTGAGAGTGGTTAATCTGTGGTAAAGTGGTGTAGTGTACCCTATTATCAATGTGAATTATATTAATTTACTTGACTTGAGTTATTTGGTGAGAATTCCTTTGTGATTTTAGGGTGGTTAGTATACCTACTTAGGTGTTTTTGGTTTTGTTGTTTTCTCATGGGATCATTAGTATGCTTCTATCACTTATGCATGAGAGACTTTGGTTTTCCTAATGAGTATACTTGTATGATCACCCTATGTATATAGATTGTTTCCAATTTTTAGGAGGATTAAATGGAACATTCTTTACCTTATTATCTCAAAATTTTGGACAGTTTTTGTGTCGCTGCTTAGTTTTACTTTGGGCACTTATTTTGGAGTTTTTATTGCATTTGTAATAGTTTTATTTTAAACATGAATGTGGGATAGATTTGACTTTATTTTATATATATCTTAGAGTTATTTTTGGATGAAACATCTTATCTCCCAATCTTGTTTTTTTAAGGGAAATGCCTCCTATTTTGTAAGACTTGTATACTCTTGGTGTTGGTCACCACCCCGGGGCCTACTGGAGGCAGGACTCGGGGGGTCATTATCTCCATTTCTTCATTTACAGCCCAGGAGGGACATCTTTGGAGGGATGGGTTCATGAAAATAACATTATTAATTAACCTAAAATGGTAATTAATTAAAAATCATTACCTTTAGAAGATAAATGGTTAATATGATTTAATGTTGAAAATGAATGTTTTCAATAATAGCAGTTTTCTTTATATTTTTCATTTCCCATTAAAAACTTAATTTTCAAATTTTATGATTTTAATTAGATAAAATATACCAAATTTTTGAATTTATAACATAAAAATTTACTTATTATTAATTTTTGATTATTTTATAAAATGGTTGGTTTTTAGTCAAAAAATGAAGGATTTATAATAATTATAATTTCCATGATTTTTTCACTATGTAAGCATGATATAGAAGATTCCAAAACCATTAAAGTAATAAAATATAAAATTAAGGAATAAAATTATGCATTTTTAAATATTATTTTTACATATAAAACCTATGCCAATCATTTTTAAGAACTAAAGTAAAATGTTACTTTAATATAAAAACTATTTTTGGTCTTCTCTTTAAATCATGTATTTTCATGGGCGATTATATTTTGAATTACCATAAAAGAATCATAACATTTATTTATTTTAATAAATAAATTTATGTCATTAAAATAAATATCCAAGATAATTTTATCTTATATATAAATTTAAATCTTAAAAATGTTATTTCTCTAAAAACTTCTTTGACGCAATTAAGTAAATTTATTTTAAAATTAACTTTTTACAATATTAGAAATTCTATTTGATAAAATTATTTTATAATTTTAAATTATACATATAATTTTATAAAAAAAATCAATCTTAATCTTTTTCATTAAAATTAATTACTAAGGTTAAGAATTAATTATCACGGTAAAAGTAAAAAAGGGGGTAAAAATAGTTTAACATGGTGTAAAACTCTAAAACATTTAAAAACATTCCTTTAATTGAATGGTTTAGATTTTGATCAACCAATACATGTTTCCCCTATACTATTTTCCATTTTTTCCTTTGACACTTGAATAATAACCTTACATTATTGAAAATGTAAGGGTTACTCCCAAAACAACCCCTCCCTTCACTTATAAAAGGGTAACATATTCACCACTTCAAGAATCACTTATCATTCGAATTTCTACTTTAAAATATTGAATTTTACTTTCCATAGAACCCTTTCTTATTAAAATAATCCCCTGTTCAATCATATTTTTCCTAATCCCTTTGAATCTAAGGAGACTTCCAAGGAAAATTCAAGTCCCCTATGTAAGTATTATCAACCACTGAGTTTTATTATTAATTGTATTCTTTTTATTTTATTCTATACATACTAAAATAATTATATTATTATCATTTATATACTTTAATTTTACTGTATTAATTTTATTATCTTTATTTATTCATATACCCCATCCATTAATAAAAACAATAACGCTGTTTGTGCATTATGCATATTACCGCCTCCATGACGTAACATGTTTCATTTTCCTTCACCACCTTAAAAGGATGGATATAAGGATGTATTTGAGGATAAATATGATTTTTATGATATCATTAATTTTTTTATGAAAAATTAGAGAACCTGTTAATGATATGATCAACAAACGACCATCATTAATTTAATCATTTAAAATAAGCATACAAAGAGGATAATCGTTTATTCAAATTTTTTAATATTTACATATGAATTAATTATTATTATAATTCATTCTAATTATGATAAATAAAACTAATAGACACTAAATATTATCATTATTCTCCTGGTATAATGATATTACAACAAAACCACCTCATAATTATTCACTAATTCAGGGTATGTTCATGTTTGGGTCGGTTCAACCACTTAATAGAATAATACTATAAATTTATTAATTACTAAAGGAACATAATTATTAGTATAATATGATATAAATTTAAAAATAATGATTTTTTTTTGTTTTTGGATATTTTATATCAATATTTAATTCATTAATTAAGAAAACATTATTCGTTCGTCAAAAATCACCAAAACATGCTTATTATTAATTTCATCTTCAAGGATAAGGTCTAAAATACTGATTAAAGGAATTTGAAACATAATAAATTTTTGTAAAACATCCCTAATATTAAATTTAATGATCTGGTAATGATAAAGTTTAAGTGAATAATAAACAAAAACATTGTTACTATGAAACTAGTTCAAATGATCAAAACTATAAACACTTGATGTGAAAAAATCAGAAGAATTCATGTAAATAAGGACTATTTATGAAGAGTGTTAATGAAAATGGGCATGATTAAGGTTCTTAATTAAGTAATTAATATATAAATTTTTATCATACAATAGTTCAAATTACACCTATAGAATTTAATATAATAAGTAAGGGTTTCAGTCACAATTTACTTTCATTGAGACATGTTTATATTATACACCATGTATAATTTTTCATGGTGTAATTAACACCCCATTGTAATATTTATATAATTATTATATTATATTTAATTATATTAAATTTTCCATTTCATGTTAACTTTCTAATGGAATTTTGGTTCCAATGTTCTAAAGGTTGTAAGGGTTTTTTTCAAAAATTCCTCTCTTTGAGACATGTTTGGTATTATACACCTAATTTCATTTTCATGGTGTATATACTACCTATTTGAAATATCATATCTTGAATTATATTTTAATAATGGTATTTAAATTTCAATTAAAATCCCTCTATTTCAATGGGTTTTGATTAATTTTTTACTCAAGTCATAAGATTTTTTTTATCTCGATTATGATTCTTTGATAGATAACACATTTTGTGCACCATGTTCCCCTAGCATGGTGTTCTATTGATATATTATCCCATGAATTTTCTATACATTATTTCCTTGTATTTAATTTTATTTACTATCCAAAATCATGTTCCCTTATTCGAGTGTCTATTTATTTAGTTGTTTCTACAGTACTAAGGATTTTTGGTAACTCAGCTTTCGTTCATTGGATTATAATCATTATACTATAATTATTTCATATAATTATAGTAAATTTTTTCATTTTATTGTATTATGTGGTACTATATAAATTTTTTTCTAGGATATACATTCCTATCACATAAACCCTTTCTCAAATTTTTCTCACTTCTTATGTTATGTTCTTTTGAAACCTTCCACCTTCTTTCTTTAGGTATTTTATGATAATTATTCAAGTATTAACTTACCGTATGCTCATTAATCTACACAGAATGAAAATTTAACTTTATAGAACTTATATTAGATTATTTTCACCTAGAAATAATTTTATTATATTAACATGAGGGAAATTATTGGTATTTTCTATGTTGTTATTCTAATATGCATGATTCTTGGAAATTTGATTATGTATTGTTTGACCATCCACCTTCTTTCTTTAGATTGGTTACGATCATGTTACCCTTTTATTAAAATGTGGAAAAGTTTTGGTATTCTTAATGATTATTGACTGTCGATGTAGGCTGATCATGTATTGATATTTCATATTTCTCATTATATGGATGGCCAAGTTTTATTGAGTAACAGGTTCCTTAAGGAATGGTATTAAAGGTCTTAATGACTCTTATGGTGAATTCATTGGGCTTAATCAGGTTAAAGGTGGGGATTGAAATTATATATCCCCTAGATTCATCAATAGGTCTTGTGAAATAAAATAGGTTTGGGTATTTGGTGTATGTATTCCCAATTCAGTAAGATGTTTTGATTATGATATCTACAACAAGTAATTATACTTGAATAAGGCCTTGACAGTAGGTTTTTGATGTATAGAATTATGCATTCCATTATTATGATATTGGTATTATTGATATCCATGTTTTAATTTATTTCCATGTATATATCATGATCTTAGTTTCAATTTCATTATGGGTTCATATTGTTTACCTATTCCTTCCATAATATCTATGTCATGTTTATGTCATGATTGCCTCAGTTGTATATTTTCCTTTACTATGTGTTTTATCTCACCCCTTATTATGTTTCCATTTAACCAGGTTATTAAGAAAAGTATTACATGTTAAATTTTTAGAATAATAACATGTGTGGAAGAATTTATAAGATAATATTAAGACTCGTTATGGATTAGGTAGTATCTTATATATAATGGAAAAAATGGTTTCTTGATACAAAGGACATGGGGTTTATTAGTTTATTATATAAACTAATTCTCTAAAATTATAAAACTATAAATATTATTTAGGAGTGATAGATTCATTAATGGTTACTGATTTTT
Organism: Viscum album; assembly: GCA_963277665.1. Taxonomy (NCBI): domain Eukaryota; kingdom Viridiplantae; phylum Streptophyta; class Magnoliopsida; order Santalales; family Viscaceae; genus Viscum; species Viscum album. The sequence continues at coordinate 1,886,579,801 of OY728136.1, forward strand.
TAATTAATGGTAGTTATATCCATGCTTTTAAAGCTAGTATCAAAGTGAGTATGTAAAGTATGTGTCTATGAGCATCGAATCTGGGAGTGTGGGTTCAGGGCATCACAGTTGGTATCAAAGGAAATAATTAGATAACTTTGGATATTATGATGTTTTTTTAGGATAATTTAAGGGTTGATAAGTTAAGGTTGATCATAAGTTCAAAGGTATAGATAACCCTTTGGGATAAGTATATGATTTAATGTTAAGGTAATAATGCACCTATTATTTGTGGATAAGGATAAGAGAACTTTAGTGAAAACCATAGGGAAAATCTAAGTGGGAATTCTAAGTATAGGATAACATCCCAAAATTTTGGTAAAGTATATATTGTGTGGTTATCCTTGAAATTACATCCATTTCTATATACTAAAGTGGATGTAGGCAATGGCACAAATGTACCTAGGGTTAATAATCCTAAAAAGGGAATATTGGATATTAACTCGGTCATCACCTGGTGCACGACAAAGAGGCCTAACGATACACATGGTTTGAAACTATTAAGGGATATTCTTTGGTTAATTAAATTTTATTTATGAAACATTGTGAAGTATTTAAGAATGATGTTAACCAATTATGTTAGATAAACTAATATAAAAATGACCATGGATAACTAAGGATTAAACAAAGAGAGTCAGAGGTTGAAATTAAAGTATCATATGTTAAAATAAAGGTATCATTTGGGAAGACATATTTGTATTGGTGTTTTTATATTCATATTTTGGATATTATCATAACCATTTTGGATTTATTATTTGGTTGAAAAAGGATTATAAAGATGGATCTGAGAAAGGTATGTATCTAGAAACCACTATGTCTTATAACCAAATAATGGAACATACGTAAATGGTTAAAATTTTCACTATATGACTATTATAATAGAACTAGTGAGTTTATTAGTCTTACCTATGGTGGTGAGGTTGATATCATAATATAAATTAATTCTTGATACTCTTAGATATTTTAATTACTGGAGGGATATTTATGAATGAAATTTTAATATATTCTAATTATTATTAAGGATTATGTGAAACATTTAGGGATTATTCTTATATGGTTTTATTTTAATGGTATAGTGACATATATTAAATTATATTAATAACCTTGAAAATTGATTTTATGAAAAGGTTATATTTTGGGATAACTATTGGAGATCACATGATTGAGGTATGGATAACTCTTAAATTTAATATACACATGATAATGAGATAATAAAGGGTGGTTTGATTTTGAAGAAGTAAGTTAGATAGTGTTGGTAACCTTGGTGTTGATAATTGATTCATGATATTTTTTGGATAAGTTCATATAATTTTTGGGATTATGATATATAGTGACTAGTGTATGAACTAATGGTTAATACCATATGAGGGTTAAATAATGAGTTAATTTTTTGAGGAATATATAATCTCCTTTTGGTTTAATTTCTTGGATATTGAAATTTGTTTTGGGAAAGCTATGTTATTGATATTATATGATGAGGGTATATACATACTTGGGTATATGACTATAGGAATGATTAATGTTGTTTGAAGAAGGATAAGTTGGATTTTAAGAGCATAGATTTCAATACTTTTTGGGTTTAAAATATTGTAAGGAAGTTCATGGTAATTTGGGATTTTTATTTTATGGATTTGGTCAATAAGTATGAGATAACCTAACCCAAAGTAATCTAGGTTGGACCAGGAATTATATATGTTAAACTGAGAGTGATATAGGTTGAACTGAGTCTGATACAAGTTGATTTGTAAGAATTATAGGATAACATTATGGTGTTATAAAGTGAGACATCTTGAGGTTAAATTTTCTTGTGGCTATTTATGATAATTATTTTATAATTTTTCATCGATCGTGTCAAACCTTTTGTTTTTATTAATGGACGAAGCCTGAAAGAACCAAGTTAATGATGGACGTCATGGATAATTAAAAAATTGTCCTAACGAATAACCTAATAAGATAATGGATGGAGTGAGAAATCATATGATTATTCCAAAACATCTATCATGAAATATGATTAACAATGTAAGCATAGTCGATTTCCTAAACACACCAAAGAAGAGAAAGATGGAGTCTTGTGAATGATCGAGTGATAAAGGACATCGGACTCACAAGTGTAAGGAAAATAGAGAATTTAAAAAATTGTTTCTTCAATTTCAAGAGAGTTTGGAATTATGTGACTCAATGTTTCAATCTAAGGGCTAATGAGGGATATAGTCACCACCAACCATGAAAACAAGGAAAATCTTATGAAACTACTACTAATTAATTAGATAGTGAGTTTTCACTCTAGATTTTCTAGTTCCCTATTCCATGTAAGTTTTCACCAAATAATAGATATTAAGTTATAAATTAAAAAGCATGGTGGTATGATTGTCATATAAATCATTTTCATAGTTTATGCCTGAATAGCCCAAAGGCATTCATTTTTATTGATTTTTGATAACCCCCCTTTCAAGGGATGAGGGGGAATACTTACAAGGCTAGTAGGCTTAGAGATTACATGACTCATAGGTATTAGGAAATATATATACTATATACTTGGAACTCCTCCTCCCAGCTTCTTCATCCTGATATCAGCTCTCTACCTTCGCAAGGCTGTTCGGCTAGGCTTCCCATGCAAGCACAGGCTGGTCCCGATGGCAATGTCATACCCTCTCTTTCTGAAAAAATCCTCTTATCTTCTAATATGGTGAATGTGACTGATCTTAGTCCCCATCTGGATTCTACTCCTTGTAGAGTCTGTCTGATCATTTAAGAAAAATTTTAGGTGGCCCGAGGGCCTTGAGTTGGCCTGAAGGCCTAGAGGTGGCCCGAAGGCCTTGGGTGGATTGAAGGCCTTAAAGGACCTGAGGACCAAACCGATAGCCCGAAATCCCAAACAGATGGAATAGTTCCAGCTGCTACAGTACTAAATAGTTTGTGCTATAGTGCCCGGAAGATATGTCTCCTCCCAATTTTGAACTCGGGTCTCTTGGATGCACTTGTCGAGTCCTCACCAGCTGGGCTAAGGATCTTGTTCATTTTCATAGTTTATTGTAAATTATTACTTATGGATCTACATCTACATCCATTAGTAGTATTCTATAAGAAATTGGGAATGGGTTAGATCTCTTTATAAGGAACTTATAATGATTTTTCATATAGATAAATCTCATTTCACATACTAATTAAACCCATGATCATCTATTGTTGTGTGGTTAATTAAAATTTCCCTATATAAATTACTCTGATTGTATAATTCAAATTGCAAGGATGAAATTTATTTAGAGGGAATGTAATGACCTGAAATTCTAATTACCTTTAAATAATTCAATGTGTTCGATAAACTAGCTTTCAAAAATTGCCTTATATAAATGATACAAAAAATATTATAATAACACTACTAATTAACCTAATATGGTAATTAATTAAAAAACATTTCCTTTAGAAGATAAATAGTTAATGTGAGTTAATGTTGATAAGGGCTGATTTCAATAAGAGCGGTTTTATTTATATTTTTTATTTCCAATTAAATTTTAAATTTTTTAATTTTATAATTTTAATTAGATAAAATAAACCCCATTTTTTAATTTATCACATCAAAATTTACTTATTATGAATTTTTGATCATTTTTTTATAAGGTTGATTTTTAGTCGAAAAATGTGGGATTTACAAAAATTATAATAAATCATTTTTAAATATTCTTTATACATATAAAAACTATGTTAAAAAAATTAAGAACTAAAGTAAAATGTTACTTTAATATAAAAATTATTTTTGGTATTCTCTTTAAATTAAGTATTTTCAAGGGATAATAAGTTTTGGATTACCATAAAAGCCTCATAAACTTTATTTAGTTTTTAAAAAATCATTTTATGTCATTAAAATCAGTATCTAAGATAATTTTATCTATTATATAAATTTAAATCTTAAAAACATTATTTCTCTAAAAACTGTTTTTACGCAATTAAGTGGATTTATTTTAAAATTATCTTTTCACAAAATTATAAATTATATTTGATAAAATTATTTCCAATTTTTAAAATATAATTATAAAAATAGGTAAAATTTTCAATCTTAATCATTTTCATTGAAATTAATTAATTGGTTTAAAAATTAATATTATCATGATAAAAGTAAAAAAGGGGTAAAAATGAGTTTAACATAGTGTAAAGCCCTAAAAATTTTAAAAAGTACCTTGAATTGAATTTTTGAACTTTTTATCAAACAATACATGTTCCTCATACGCTTTTTTCCATTCTTTGGCCTTTGAAACTTGAATAGTAACCTTACACTATTGAAAATGTAAGGGTTACTCCCAAAACAACCCCTTCCTTCACTTATAAAAGGGTAACATATTCACCACTTCGAGACTCACTTATCATTTGAATTTATCTTTTAAACTATTATATTTTATAATAACTAGAACCCTATACCATGAACATAATCCTCTAGTCACTCATATTTATCATATTCTCTTCAAATCCAAGGAGACTTCCAAGTAAAATTCAAGTCCATGATGTGAGTATTATCAACTAATTAGTTTTCTTCTTAATTATCTTATTTAAAATTTATTATATAAAAAATAATATAATGATATTATTATCATTTATATACTTTAATGTTACTATATTAAGGTTATTATCATTATTTTTTTCATGTACCCCATCAATTAAGAAAAACAACGTCCTTGTTCATGCATTATAAAAACTATTACCTCCACAGCATAACGTGTTTCATTTTCCTTAACCACTTTACAAGGTTCTATGTAAGGATTTTATTGAAGGATAAATATGATTTTTAGGATTTCATTGGGGTTCGGTTATGAAAAATTATAGAACCTATTAATGATATGATCAGAAAACAATCATCGTTAATTTAATCATTTCAAATAAGTGTACTAAGAGGATAACCGTTTATTCAAATTGTGTAATATTTTCATATCCATTAATTATTCTTAAACTACCTTATAATTATAATAAATAACAATAATAAACACAAAATATTATCATTATTTTCCTGGAATAATAATATTTCAACAAAATCACCTCATAATCATTCACTAAATTAGGGTATGTTCATGTTTAGATCGGCTTAACCACATAATTGAACAATACTACGAATTTATATCATGAATGAATATGGGAAAATAATTAATATTATAGTATGATATAAATGTGAAAATAATGTTTTGTTTTTGGTTCTATATATTTTATATCAATATTTAACTCAATAATTAAGAAAACACCCTTCATTCATCAAAAATCACCAAAACATGCTTACTATCGATTTCATCTTTAAGGATAAGGTATAAAATTAGCATGAAATGAATTTTAAACATAATAAATTATTATAAATAATACCTAAAATTAAATTTAATGATATACTAATGATGAAATTTTAAATAATAATGAATGCATACATCGTTATTATGAAACTAGTACCAATGATAAAAATTATAAACACCCAATGTGAAAAAATATGAAGAATTCGTAAAAATAATGACTATTTATGAAGTGTATAAAGGAAAATGGATATTATTAAGGTTATAAATTAATTTATTAATATTTCTATGTTTATAATACATGAGGTTAAAGTACATTCATGGATGTCAAGATAAGAGGTAAGGGTTTCAGTCTCAATTTACTTTCATTGAAACATGTTTATGTTATACACCATGTTTGATTTTATATGGTTTACTTAAAACCCCATTGTAATATTTATATCATTATTTTATTATATTTCATGATATTCAATTTACTTTTTCATGTTAACTTTCTCGTGGTATTTTGGTTCCAGTGTTCCAGAGGCTTTAAGGGTTTTCGTCTCAAATTCCTATCTTTGAGACATGTTTGGTATTATGCGCCTAATTTCATTTTCATGGTGTATATACAGAAAATTTGAGATATAATATCATGAATTTTCATTTAATCATGGTACTTTAAGTAAAATTATAATTTATTTCTTTCAATTTGTTTTAATTAAAGTGTTACTCAAGTAGCATGAGTTTTCTTGGTCTCAATTTTGATTCTTTAAGACATTATACATTTTGGGAACCATGTTCCCTTGGTGTGGTGTTCTATTGATTTATTATCCCATTAATGTTATATACTTTATTTCCCTTTATTTCATGTGATTTAATATAAAAATCAAGTTCACTTATTCATGTGGTTATTGATTCAGTTGTTTCCCCAGTAATAAGAATTTTTTATAACTCAACTTCCATTCATTGGGTTATGATCATTCTATTAAACTTATTTCATATATGTTGGGTATATTATACCCTTTTATTTTATTATGTGTTATTATATCATATTTTTTTAGGATATACATTCCTACCACATAAACTCTTTATCAAATTTTTCTCACTTATTGGGTTATGTTCTTTTGAAACCATCTGTCTTCTTTCTTTGGGTGTTTTATGATCATGTTATTCAAGTACTGAATTAGACGTATACTCATTAATATATATGTAATGAACATATCATTTGACATAACTTATATTGTATTATTTTTACCAATAAATAATTTTATTATATTAACATGAGGGAATGTATTGGTATTTTGTATATTGTTATTATAATATAGATGATTCTTCAAAAGTTAATTATTATTGTTTGAGCATCAACCTTATTTATTCAAATTGGTTATGATAATATTACCCATTTTATTGAAATGTGTAAAATTATTGGTATTATTAATGATTTTTTACTATCTATGTAGGTTGATCATGTATTGATATTTCATATTTCTCATTATACAGATAGATATAAGTTTTATTTAGTAAGAGGTGCATCTAGGAATGGTATGAAAGGTCTTGATGACTCTTATGGTTAATACATTAGGATTAATTGGGTTAAATGTAGGTATCAAAATTTTATATACCCTCAATGAATCAATAGGTATCATGATACAAAATAAGTTTGGGTATTTGGTGTATGTCTGCCCAATTCACCAAGATGCCTTGATTGTAGTCTTGACGATAAGTAATTGTCTTGGAATAAGGCCTTAATAATGGGTTTTTGTTGTCTGGAATTATGAATTCCATTAGTATGAGATCAGTATTACTGATATCCATGTCTTAATTTATTTTCATGGATATATCACGATCTAAGTTTCAAGTAGATTATGGCTTCATGTTGTTTACCTATTACTTCCATAATATTTATTCCATGTTTATGTCATGATCAGTTGTATATTTTCCTTTTCTGTGTGTTTGAGCTCACCCCTTATTATGTTTCTGTTTACCTAGGTTATGATGAAAAGTAATACATATGTCATGTTTAGAATAATAGAATGTGTGGTAGAATTTATTGTAGATGATTAAGACTCATTATGGATTAATTAGTATCTTATATATAGTAGAAAAAATAGTTTCTTGATACAAAGGACATGGGATTTATTAGTTTACGATGAGTCCTAATTCTATAAAGTTATAAAACTAGAATTATCCTTCCAAAGTAAGAGATTCAATAATTGTTACTGATTTTTTAATTAAGGATAGTTATATTCTAGATTTTATAATTGGTATCAAAGTGAGTGTAAAGTATGTGTCTAAGAGAAATAGATCTGGGAGTGTGGGTTTAGGGCATCACAGTTGGTATAAAAATAAAGGTTTAGATAAATTTAGAAATTAGGATGTTTGTTGAGGATAATTTAAGGGTTGATAAGTTAGGTTTTATCATAAGTTCAAAGGTATAGATAACCATTTGGGATAATTATTTGATTTAATATTAAGGTAATAATACACCTTTTATTTAGGGATAAGGATAAGAGAACTTTAGTGAAAACCCTAGGGAAAAGTCTAAGTGGTAATTAAAAATATATTATAACATCCCAAAACTTTATTAAAGTGGATATTGTATGGTTCTCCTAGAATTTACATCCATGTTTGGATACTATAGTGGATGTAGGATATGGTATAGATGTACCTGGGGGTAATAATCCTGAAAAGGAAATATTGGATATTAACTCAGTCATCACCTGGTGCATGATAAATAGGCCTAACTACATACATGGTTTGACACTATTGGGGGATATTATTTGGTTAATATAATTTTATTTATGAACCATTGTGAAGAATTTAAGAATGATATTAACTAATTAGGTTATACAACCTAATAGAAAGATGACCATGGATAATCAAGGATTGAACAAAGTGAGTAATATGTTGTACTGAAAGTATCATATGTTAAAATAAAGGTGTCATAAGGGAAGAAAAATTTGGATTGATGTTTTCATATTCATATTTTTGATATTATAATAACCATTTTGGTTTTATTATTTTGTTGAAATAGGATAAAAATATGGAGTTGATAAAGGTATGTATCCAGAAACCACTATGTCTTATAACTGAATAAGGGAGAATATGTAAATGGTTAAGAATTTCAATATATTCCTATTATAATATAAAAAGTGAGTTTCATAGTATTACCTATAGTAGTGAGGTTTATATCATAATAGAAATTAATTCTTGATACTCTTAGATATTTTAATTAGTGAAGTGATATTTTTTGATAGAATTTTGGTATATTCTAATTATTATTAAGGATTATGTGAAACATCTAAGGATTTTTCTTTTATAGTTTTATTTTAATGGTATGGTGACATATATTAAATGGTATCAATAACCTTGAAAATTGATTTTATGACAAGTTTATATTTTTGGACAACTATTGGAGAGTACATGATTGAGGTATGAATAACTCTTAAGTTCAATATATATATATATGTGTGTGTGTGTGGTAATGAGATAATAAATGGTGGATTTATTTTGAATAAGTAAGTTAGATAGTGTTGGTAACCTTGGGATTGATAATAGATTCATGATATTTTTGGATAAGTTCATCTAATTTTTTGGATTATGATATATAGTGACAAGTGTATGAATTAATGGTTAATATCATTTAATGGTTAAATATAGAGTTAATTTTTGGAAGAATATATAATCTCTTTTTGGTTTAATGTATTGGATATTGAAATACATTTTTGGAAAGGTATGTTATTGAGAGTATATAATTAGGGTGTATGCATACTTTGGTATATGATTTTTGGAATTATTAATGTTGTTTGAAGAAGTATAAGTTGTATTTTAAGATCATATATTTCAATTATTTTTGGGTTTAGAATATTTTAAGGAATTTCATGGTAATTTGGGATCTTTATTTTATGAATTTGGTTAATAAGTATGATAGAATCCAACTCAAAGTAACTGAGGTTAAACCAAGAATGATATATGTTAAATTGAGAGTGATATAGGTTGAACCAAGTCTAATACAAGTTGAGTTATTAGAATTATAGGCTAACATGATAGTGTTATAAATCAAGACATATCGAGGTTAAATTTTATTATGGTTATTTATGATAATTCATTTATAATGTTTCATCACTCATGCCAAAAATTTTGGTCTTAGTGATGGATGAAACTTGAAGGAACCAAGTTAATAATGGATTTCATGGATAATACAGAAACTGACCTAACAAACAACCTAACAGGATAAGGGATGGAGTGATAAATCATGTGATTATTCCAAACTAGCTATCATGAAATATGATTAACAATGTAAACATATTCAATGCCCCAAACACACCAAATAAGATAAATATGGAGTCTCATGAAAGATTAAATGATGAAGGTCATTAGACTCACAAGTGTAAGGAAATGGAGAATCTAAAAAAAAATTCTTAAATTGTAAGAGAGTTTGGAATTATGTGACTCAATGTCACAATATAAGGTCTAATTAGGGATATAGTCTCCATAAACCATATAAATAAGCAAAATACTATGCAACTACTACTAATTAATCGGATAGTGAGTTTTCACTATAGATTTTATATTACTCTATTCCATGTAAGTTTTCACCGACTACTAGATATTAAGTTATAAATACAAAACAATAGTTTTATGATTATCATATAAATAATTTTTAGGGTTTATGGGAAGTTATTTTTTATGGATCTACATCTACATCCCTAAGAAGAATTCTATGTGAAATTAGGAATGGGTTAGCTCTCTTTATAAGGTGCTTATAATTATTTTTCATATAGATAAATATCATTTCACATCCTAAATAAACCCTTGATCATATAGTGTTTTATGTTTAATTATAATTTCCCTATAGAAATTACTATGATCTTATGAGTCAAATTTTGAGGAAATAATTTATTTAGGGGGCGTAACACTCTGAAATTCTTATTACCTTTAAATAAGTCAATGTGTTGGATAACCTATATTTCAAACAACACCAGATGTAAACGATCTATAAAATATTAGAATAACATTAATAAATAACATAATATGTTAATTAATTAAAAACAATTACCTTTAGAAGATAAATAGATAATGTGAGTTAATGTTGAAAAGGGGTATTTTCAATAACAGAAATTTTCTTTATTTTTTATTTCCCATTAAAATATAAATTTGAAAATTTTTTAATGTTAATTATATTAAATAAACCTAATTTTTTAATTTATCACATCAAAATTTACTTATTATGAATTTTTGATCATTTTCTAAAAAGTTTGGCTTTTAGTTGAAAAATATGGGATTTATGAAAATTATAATTTATAGGATTTTATCACTATGTAACCATAACCTAGAAGATTTAAAAATCATTAAATTAATCAAATATGAAATTAATGGATTGAATTATTCTTTTTTAAATATTATTTATACATAGAAAACCATTGTTAAACATTTTTAAGAACTAAAGTAAAATGTTGCTTTAATATAAAAATTATTTTTTGTATTCTCTTTAAATAAAGTATTTTCAATGGAGATTCAGTTTTTTCTTACTTTGAAAGCCTCATAAACTTTTTTTGTTTTTTAATAAATCAATTTATGTCATTAAAATCAGTATCCAGGATAATTTTATTATATATATAAATTCAAATAGTTAAATTTTATTTCTCTAAAAACTACTTTTACACAATTAAGTGAATTTATTTTAAAATTGACTTTTCAAAAAATTAAAAATTATATTTGATAAAATTATTTTAAAATTTTAAATTTAAAAATTTCAATATTAATATTTGACATTTAAATTAATTAATAATTTTAAAATTAATTATCATGGTAAAATTAAAAAAATAGGTAAAATGAGTTTAACATAGTGTAAAGCCATAAAAAATTAAAAATGTTCATTGAATTTAATTTTTGAGATTTGGATCTACCAAGAAATGTGCCTCAAACACTTTTTCCCATTTTTTCCTTTGAAACTTTAATATTAATCATACACTCTTAAAAATGTAAGGGTTACTCCCAAAACCACCCCTATCTTCACTTATAAAAAGGTAACATATTCACCACTTCAATATTCACTTATCATTAAAATTTATCCTTTAAACTCTTCCATTTTATACACCCTATAACCCTATACCATGAAAATAATCCCCTAGTCACTCATATTTATCCTAAGACCATCAAACCCAATACGACTTCCAAGTAAAATTCAAGTCCCCAACATGGGTATTATCAACTACTTAGTTTTCTTCTTAATTATATTATTTAAAATTTATTCTATACACACTAATATAATGATATTATTATCATTTATATCCTTTAATATTACTATATTAAGTGTATTGACATTATTTTTTCATGTACCTCGTCCATTAATTAAAACAATGTCCTTGTTCATGTGTTATGTGGACTACCGCCTCTACGACATAACATATTTCATTTTCCTTCACTACCTTAAAAGGTTAGATATAAGGATGGTATTGAAGGATAATTATTATTTTTATGATCTCATTAATGTGTGGGTGTGAAAAATTATTGAACCTATTATTGATATGATCAAAATGATCATTGTTAATTTAATCGTTTAAAATAAGTGTACTAAGAGGATAACCATTTATTCAAAATTGTGTAATATTTTCATATTCATTAATTAATATTAAAATACCTTATAATTATGATAAATAAAATTAATAAGTACAAAATATTATCATTATTCTCCTAGTATAATGATATTTCAACAAAATCATCTCATAATCATTCACGAAATTAGGGTATGTTCATGTTTGGTTCGGTTTAACCACCAAATTGAACAATACTATGTATTATATATCATGAATAAATTTGGGGAAATAATTACTGGTATAATATAATATAAATTTGAAAATAATTATTTGTTTTTGTTTCTATATATTTTATATCAATATTTAATTCATTAATTAAGAAAACACCATTCGTTCATCAAAAATAACCCAAATATGTTTATTATCGATTTCATATTCAATGATAAGGTATAAAATGATCATGAAAGGAATTTAAAACATACTAAATTGTTATAAATCATCCCTAAAAGTGACTTTAATGATCTAGTAATTATTAACTTTTAAATAATAATGAACACAAACACCATTATTATGAAACTAGTACCAATAATCAAAATTATAAACACCCGATGTGAAAAAATATAAGTAATTCATACAAATAATAACTATTTATGAATATTATAAATGAAAATTGATATGATTAATTTTCTAAATTAATTTATTAAGATAGATATTATTATTATATAGGAGGTTAAATTGCATTTATGGAAGCTGATACCAGAGGTAAGGGTTTTAGTCTCAACTTCCTTTTATTGAGACATATTTATGTTATACACCATGTTTGATTTTTTATGGTGTACTTACCACCCCATTATAATATTTATATCATTATTATATTATATTTAATGATATCCAATGTCCCATTTCATGTTAACTCTCTCATGGGATTTTATGGTCCAAATTTTGTAAGGGTTTTCGTCTCAAATTCCTCTCTTTGAGACATGTTTGGTATTATTCACCTAATTTCATTTTCATGGTGTATACTCTACCAATTTGAGATATCATATCAGGAATTTTTATTTAATAATTTTATTTTTCATAAAATTATAATATATCTCTTTAAAGGGGGTTTAATTAAAGTGTTACTCAATCCACAAGAGTTTTCTTGGTCTTAATTTTGATTTTTTGAGACATAATACATTTTGTGCACCACGTTCCCTTAGTGTTATGTTATATTGATTAACTATACCATGAATGTTATATACTTTATTTCCTTGTATTTAATTATATTTACTATACATATCATGTTCTCTTATTCAAGTGGTTATTGATTCAGTTGTTTCCCTAATGGTGAGGATTTTTTGTAACTCAACTTTCAATCATTGGGTTATGATCATTATATTAAACTTACTTCATATTAGTTGGTTATATTCTACCCTTTGATTTTATTAGGTGGTATTATCTCATTTTTTTATAGGATATACATTCCTACTATATAAACCCTTTTTCAAATGTTTCTCGCTTCTAGGGTTATATTCTTTTGAAACCATTATCCTTCTTTCTCTAGGTGGCTTATGATCATGTTATTCAAGTATTAACTTAGTCATAGACTCATTAATCTATATAGAATAGTTAACTCATTTTACATAATTTATATTTAATGGTGTTCACATAGAAATAATGTCATTATATGTCATGACCCCTTCCCCACAAAGTGTACCCCTCCTGGGCTAGCAATGTGAGAAGAAATATAATGACCCCTGAGTCCTGCCTCCAGTAGGCCCCGGGTTGGAGACTAGCACCGAGAGTATAGTAAACACACAGATGGGAGGCATTACCCTCTGAGAGAACACATGTGAAAAATAGATATAATATTGACACCAAGCAAATCCTGCTCAAACCACAAAGTAAAATAAACCCAAGTTCACATATGTAATGTCATGTAAAGACTACTACAACTGAAAGGAAAAACTGTAAGTACCAAAAGAAAGTAAAAAAACAATGACCACAAAGCCCGAATAGGTCCTGCAACCCCAGGCTTTTAGTAACCAGCCTGACCTCCAACCTACTTCGAGTGAGATGAAAAATAGTTTATATGACATAGTGTGACTATAATAGTATACTCAGTAGGAGCCTCCCCAAAGCCTCTCGTGCAAAAGTATGGAAATCATGATAAAGCATAGTAAACAACAAGTGAAATGAACTCATCACCTAAATAGGTATACTACATTCCTATACTTTCCATGGATACTCTCACCAAGTATTTTATACAATAGTATATAATATAATAAAGAATGTCAAGGGTACCCCACTATCACTTCCCCACCAGTTTTCCACTTTGCCCCAATGTCACACGTCCTGAGCATCTCTCTCCTAAAAGGCTTGCCCACATACACCTGGGCAAAGCACCACAACATGCACCTTGTACAACTCACCAACACAACCACACAACCAAAGGTAAGCAGGTATTTCTTGAGATCCACCACAACCTTCATGATGAGTATCATACATCGGGTATTATACCTTAAGCCATTACAACCCATACACTGAGTAAAGATCCACCAGCCATCACAACCTATACACATTATACCTATATTAGCACTTAGGAAACTATATCCAGAATATATGTGTATGAAATAACCACAATCCATTACATCTCTCTACACAAATATATGGGGAAAACTAACCGCCGTGCATAGCAGAAAAAGTAACTGCCAAAAGAAGAGAGTGGGGCCAAAGGGGGTAGTCAACCACCCATCCTCCCATTAGGATGTTAGGGAAAACACCACCCCCCCAGGTCTTAGAATCCCTGAGGTGTCGGTTTCCTTAACCGATATGGTGGGGTAGCGTATAGAAACACAAAAAGTGCATGGAATAATATATCTCACAACCACACTATAGGAAAAACCTAGTCTTAGACTCAAGTGTAGCTAATGTCTCTCAGACTCTTAGCTGTCACTGCTAAGACTATATATCCTATAAGCACACAACCATTTAAAGAGCTACATTAAGTTACTTATCCTTTTTATCAGTTTCACTTTACATTAATTAATTATTTAACCATTAATTAACCATTAACATTTACCACATTACATCCCATTACTATTCCAAGAAAGATCCATGCCCTCCAGGCATAACCAAATCGAGTCCATGGATTATCATAATTATAACCTCAGCATTGCATCCCAGTAAGCTATAACCCCATGGGTTAAACATTAATTCATTCAATAATTTATTAATAACATGTTCACTTTCCACAATTCCAGGAATTCTATAAAATAATTATAAGCTACCAAACACAAGGGGCTCAACACAATGAGTATATGGACTACCCATCGAGTCTTTACCACCTATAGTAGGAGTGTATACCCATCCATCCTTGAGAGGCTAAACAAAGAAAGCATGTGGCATAACCCATGCATCTTATCCTCTTTTGGAAGGAGTATAAGCAAGACCATCTACCTCAAGTAGTGAGTAAAGTAAATAAGATAAACAAAATAATAGATTTAACAAGAATTACAATATTCATATCAATGGGTAAGTCCAGCTTCAACCTATTACATCAGCCCCGGTGTCCTCCCTGACACCCACATGCATAAACTGATGCATCTCACCACTATAGGCATAAACTATTGCCACAACCAATGGGCCTCCCTACCCCCACATACCACAAAAAACCTCTAGGATCAACTATACCAAGATCTCTCCACAACACAAGCAGCATGAAACAAAAAACATATCAACTAGGCTCTTTTCCCAAAACAAGCCATTCAGCCTTCACACACAACGAGCACTCACAGATCCAAAGCATAAGGCACTTTCCATTTAGAATAAATAGGGTAAATTAGAAACCTTAAATGAATTAACTTTATCACAAAACTAGTTCTTTATTCCATATTTAATTAACTGATTCATTTAAACATGCATAACTACATCCATTTGATTATGATCAAATCACAACAACAATAACAACTAGATTCATTAAACATGCCTCCTTATCTTTGGTTAATTAATTCATGATTAATATTGGATTTATATTTTTTACCAATTTCTATAAAGAACGACATGCTAAATAAGCAAAGTATAGATATCACACTATCTAGAAAAACAAGAGTCAATAACATCGCTAGGAAATCAATACCAATTTTTAATCCGATTTAAATATTTATAATTTTAATTTCAATGTAATCTAGTGGGATAAAAAATGATAACTCTATGACTGCACATAAAAAGAATAGATAATCCATGAATCCCCTACCTCAAAAGGTTTCTGATGTTATTTTCATGAGAATAGGCCAACACAAGAGATCGCGATCACCTCTCCCGCAATGACTGTATCCACCCGTGGATGTCGCGGCACAACCGCATCGACCAACACCCAAGAAAACTCCATTGGAAAAATATAGATCACATGCCATCACATGGAAATGATAAACGGGAGGAAATAGATTGATTAACCTAGAAGAACGGTGGTAGAATATACCTTATATTGAATATGGATCGACACTTTGTGGTTGCACCAAAATAGGGGGTGTGTATACACCAGGAAAATCTCTAAGGGGAAACGATCCAAGGATAGCACAATCACAAAACTCCTCAGGAAAAAAGGTTCAAGGTTCCTCACACCAATATAAAGTACAAGTAAGAACAAGGGTGGAAGGTATCTTGGCCCTTTTGAAAATCTAAATGGAGCAGCAATTTAGATACGGTTTAGATTTACCATTAAAGAAGGATCTGGTCAAGACTACGCGAATTGACCGAGTAAAGGCACCCAGAACCTTAGAAAAATTAAGATAGGAGTTATGGGATTTTAATCAGACTTAAATCCCTTAAAATTAGGCTTTGAATGTGCTTTATGTCAAATATAACATCAAAGGGGTGAAACTGTAGGATGCTGGAAACATTGTTCACTGACAACTCACTGATGTGAGTCACCGACGTAAGTCATTGATGAGACTCATCAACATGATTCACTGATGCAACTCACTGATGTGAGTCACCGACGCGACTCATCAACGCGAGTCTCCAACACAACTCACCATTCTGAGTCACCGACTCAAGTCACCGATGAGACTCACCAACGTGAGTCATCAATACGAGTCACTGATGCAACTCACCGACACGAGTCACCAACGTGAGCCACCGACGTGATTCACTGATGCGACTCGCCAACATGATTCACCAGCGTGATTCAGTGGTGTGACTCACTGATGTGACTCACCAACATGACTCACTAATGACATTGATCACATCCTGGAAACACTGTTCACAAAACTGGAAATTTTGTAAAGTGTTGGGAATAAGTCACCTTGACCTCCCAAAAACACCTCAAACACCAAATTTTTACAAAGGAATGGACCATAGAGGTCTAGGACATTACATCAGATACCTCTCAAAACATTCTCATCCTTGAGAATCCAAAACCAACCCAGAGAGGAAACATAAAAAGGGGTCTGAACAACCACCCTTCGAGATACCTCCCAAGGCTCTCACCACCAAAGTATCTTAACCACCTTACTAGAGGAACAAACGTAAAGCTACGCAACAACCGTAACCAACTCCAAAACACTATACCAAAGGATATACCTCTCAAAATAGAGTAATCTGCAAGAAGAAATAAGAGAAATCCATATCATAAATAAAAAAGGTCTACAGCCTCAAAACGAACATCATTATAAGAAAAGAGCTAAACATCAAACAGCTAAGGGTACTAAGCACATATCTGCGACTCACATTCCCAAGTAATCTCCTCCATACCACCATGCTTCCATAATACATGAACCAATGGTATATCACATTCGCACAACACCTTATCCTTATGGTCTAGGATCTCTACAGTTCGCTCCTCGAAGGTCACATCATCATTAACATCAATCTCTCCCCAATCGATGATGTGAGAGTCTTTATGAAGATAACGATGGAGCTACGAAACATGAAAAATATTTTGTATCCTTATCATATGAAGGGGAAGTGTTACCCAATATGTCACAGCTCCAATACGATCCAACACCTTGAAAGGACTAACAAACCAGGGAGAAAGCTTACTCCCAAGACCAAAGCATCACTGCCCTTGATGGGGAGTCACCTTCAGAAACACATTATCCCCAACATCAAACTACAAAGGTCTCCTCCTATGATTGGCATAAAATTTTTTTACAATCATGCTCTGTCTTCATCCTCTCATGAATCACCTGAACCATCTTTGTCATGTTCTATACTAGTTCCAGTCCAAGAATTGCTGACTCTACAATCCCAGTCCAGCACAATGGAGAATAGAAAGGTTGGACATACAAGGATTCAAACGGCACCATACCAATGGTGGAGTGAAAACTATTTTTCTAATAGATCTTTACCAAGGGCAGTTTCCTTATCCATGAACCTCCAAAATCTAGGACATAAGACCGCAATATATCTTCAAGAGTTTAGATGGTCCGTTCTGTCTGACCGTCCGTCTATGGATGAAAAGTAATGTTAAGGCATAGCTGAGAACTGAAATCATGTTGAATAACTCTCTACACCCTGGAGGTAAAATTAGGATCTCGATTGGAAATGATCATCCTCGGGACTCCATGGAGTCTCACCACCTCCTCTAGATATTTCCTCAACAAAACATCCAATGAGATCGACTCCTTGATTTCTATGAAGTGGGATAATTTTTTCAAACCATACACTACCACCCATATAGCGTCATGGACTCCCTGATCTCAAGGTAAAATAGTAAAAAATTCCATTGAGATGTCCTCCCATTTTCAGTGAGGAACATCTAACAGCTAGAGTAATCCACCAAGAACATGGTGCTTGGACTTCACCTTCTAGAAGAACAAACATTGAGGCACAAAGTCTGTAACTTAACACTTCAACCCAGGCCACAAAAACTAACTCCTCAGATATTAGTATATCTTTTTCATGCCAGGATGTACCACTAAGGGAGAACTATGGAACTCTTTGAGAACCATCTCATGCATCGCTAAAGGAATGAAAATCCTTCCCTGAAACAACACCTGGTGTTGTTTATCATCAAACTAGCCATCGAGGGCCTTGACAAAAACAAATCAGTCTCTCTAGACCTCCACCTCAAGATCCCCCAACTGGTAATCGTCTACCTACTACACCAGAGATGACTTCACTTTCATCTGAAAAAGAAAATCTCATCCCCCAACTTTTCCCATATTCAGATGTAATGCTGAAAGTTCTTCCATTACTCTCTAAGAATCACATGATTCATGCACTACATCACTACATGAATTTTTTCTCAGTGCATCGGCTACAAAATTCCCTTTACCAGGTGTATACAATATTTTGAAGTTGTAATCATGTATAAACTCCATCCAACGACATTGTTGCAAGTTCAAGTCATGCTGAGAGAAAACATACATCGGGCTCTTATGATCTGTGAAGACCAAAAATCACTCTCCAATGAGATAATGTCTCCACAACTTCATAGAAAACACCACTAACACTAACTCACGATCGCAGGTGGCATAGTTATGTTTATGGGGACACAACTTTTGAGACCCATAAGAAATGATTGATCTCTACTAAATCAGAACATATCCTAACCCCAAACATGAACCATCACAGAAAACCTAAAAATAAACTCCTTCTTCTAGAAGACAAAGAACTGGAGCACTGACCAACTTCTCCTTTAGATAATTGAAAGATTCCTGACACTGATCAGTCCACATGAAAACTTGATCCTTTCTAGTCAATACTATTATAGGAGTCTCAAACCGAGATAAATCAGTTACGAACCTCCTGTAATAGCTTGCAAGAGCAAGGAAACTACACACCTCCACCACTATCTTGGGTGATCCCCAACACACAACTGCTTCTACCTTCAATGAATCCATAGCTACTCCCTGTTGGGATACAACATTCCCCAAGAAACAAACTTCTCAATCCCAAAACTCGCACTTCGAAAACTTCCCAAATAGCTGTTGTCGACGAAGAACTCCCAAAATGGCATGCAGATGCTCTGAATTCTCCTCCTTGGATGCGGAGTACACAAGGATTTCATTGATGAATACTACCATGAACTTATCCAATAACTCATGAAACACATCATTCATTAACCCCATGAACACAACTAGATCATTAGTCATATCAAATTTCATCACAACGAACTCGTAATGCCCATGATGATAATGAAAAGCAGTCTTTGGGATATCCTCATCCTTTACACGTATCTGATGATATCCTAACCACAATCGATCTATGATAAAAAAAAATCACCCTTCAGTTGATCTAATAAATCATTAATCTGTAGAAGAGGATAGTGTTTCTTCACTGTCACTCAGTTCAAGTGATGATAATTGACACACAGCCGCAAACTATTGTCAACCTTCTTCATAAACAAAACTAGTACACCCCACGGTGAGATAATCGGCCAAAAAAACCACACTGCAACAGACCACTGAGCTATATACACATCTCTTATAACTTATAAGGCACTATCCTATATGGAGACATCGAGATAGGAGACGTTCCTAGTTGTAGCTTGATCCCGAACTCGATCTCTCGTTGAGGGTATAACGCTACAACATCTTTTAGAAAGAAATAAATGTACTCTTCCACAACCCTAGGAAATGCCGACTACTGAACCTTCGATGAACTCAACGTCAGCTCATCCATAAAGGATGAAAAGGAAGGAACATGCCTCTAACCCATCTGAGGGTCTCGCTCGCCAACAAACATTGTTTGTTATCCATATGCATCAAAGAACACCACCTTCCTCTGGAAGAAATCCATGATATCCTGCACCAAATATAATAAATCCATGTTGATGATGACATCATATGGTTGTATTCATAAACATAGAAAATATCCCCAAGAGTGGTGCTTCCCCAGAACTAGCTCACAGTCTCTATATACTTCAAATAAGTCAGTTCGACCTCCAACTGGTGTAGTCAACACCAAGGGCACTAGAATCCTCTCTACCTCAAGTCCTAAGGCATGGAAAAGGGTAGATGATATGAAGAATTATGTTACTCCTAAATCAAACATGGAATGTACCCAAGTAGAAAATAAACAAAGGGTATCTCAAACAACATCTGGCTTGCCTAGCGCTGGCAACGCTAACACGTGAATATAACCACGACCTGCTCCATGACCTCTTTAACCCTGATGGAGACCACATATGTGGTCATGATCTACTCTCTAAGGATGAGGATCATCCAGAGGATATCCTATGCTTTCCCTATATACTTTTTGGTGATCCAAAACTGGTGCAACTTGATGCTTCTACCTCAAATAAAACTACCTCAATGAAGGAACCTAAAGTGGAATACCTAACACATGCGGAATGATAAAAAATGTTGGGCACTCTCACTACTGATGACATCAGCCTCCATAGGAAAAATAAGTGCCTAATCTCTTGGCATGGGTCTGAGAGTAATTTTCCCCTAGATAAATGATATACTGAGGGCTGGTACCTACCTCCAGCTGAACGGAAACTTTTCTTCCCTAAAAACCGAGAACCCCAGACAACAACTATACTTTGTGAGTAATACTAATGAATCCCATATTGTGATGATCTAGTTTTGGATAACATCCTCTCTATGACCTCTGCCCTCACCAGTACCTCAATATATTTCTTTAGCATAAACGAGATGATCTGGAATTGGATCTCTACATGTAAAGCCTCGTTGGAATTTCTCAATTTGGCCTCCTCATCTGTAAATAGGTCCGAAGTATATCGAAAAAGGTTCTTGAAGTGGATTCCAAAATCTTGAACATTGTAGCTCCCCTATCAAAGGTTAAGAAAATTCTGGAGACTGTTTGTATTCACAATCGAAGAAAGAAACTCGACTCTGAACTAGTCTCATAAGTCCTCCCATGAGACTTGAAGTTGCCCAGTCAGGATCCAAGTATCACTGAGAGGGGGAGGAGGTGAATCGGTGATGTCTTGTTATTTTATGTTTCTTTTTTTGTTTTTAAACAAAATTCACCTCCTGTTAAATATTTCTTTCCCTAATGAACACAATCAAAACACACATCCATAAGAACACAAGATTTACAAGGTTCACTACTCAACAAGAGTAGCTACGTCCTTAGTATGGTACGAAAACAATCCAGTACCACACAATACACTAGAAAACGATCCTTTAGTATGGAATACAACAAGTAGGATATACCCGTATACTCGTGTAGCACTTTTAAAACAATCCTCAAGTGTGTGTGCACCCTCTTAGTACAAATAGGTCAAAACAATGTTTTAGTGCTTCTTAATCCACTTTCACAGTTTGATCTTTCAAAACAATTCTTATATTTCTTACCTAGAAGCTGGTAAGAACTACCTTTCACACAACTTACTACTTTTGTTGAACTCAAATCATTCACAAACCCTTTTAGGTTTCTTGCGAACAACTTTTATTCCATCTGCGCAAGATTTTACTTTTGTTGCGAAACACCTCTTGCGCACAACTTCAATCTTGCATGCAACTCTCTTCTTGCGTGCAACTTCTCCTTCTTGCACGTAACTCTATTTCTTTCATGCAACTCACTTTACATAAAATTTTTCCATGATTCAGAGATCGGTATTTCTCTAAGTGTCGATCTTGTCAAATTAGAGGGGTTCACCTCTTATTTATAGGCCTCTTCGACCCCTGCACACAAAAACCCTAACGCGTCACGCAAAACCCTAACGCATTGTTAAAAGCCTCATTTGACATCGCATTGGGCGCGTAAGTCTCTTTCACTCTAACCTCATCTTTCACACACTTTTTATTCTTTCACATTCTTTATACCTTTTTCATTTTTCGATGTTTTGGCCTTAAATCATGCCTTGCATGCAACATTCTAATCTCCCTTCAATCTTGCATGAAAAAAACAATCTTTCGCACAAGTATTTCCTTTTCTAGATTTTTATGTTTAGATCTTGGAACTCCACTTGTGAAAAACATACCAATATATATTAAAACTTATGTGCATCATTATTTACCAAAATCACATTTCTCCATCTCCTGATTTGCAGCCCCAAAATTTTGGCAAACACTGGGAAACGACGCCACCTTAAAATCTGTTTTGGAAAGAACACCAATGATACTTCATTATCATCTAGCATATTCAAATAACAACCGATTTTATCATGAACCATATCTATTGTGATATATAGTATTTTATTTAACGCATTTAGCATCGTTATATTTTCAACATAAATTACTACAACTTCCCTATCTTCTAGAAATATTATTTTTTCCAATCAAAATTGAATCTGACTGGCAGCACCTTTACTCCCCCATTCCTTCATAAGGATTGCATCACAAGTTCTCCTAACTCATGATGTTTTTTAAATACAAATCAGAAAATCATAATCTTATTTTCAAGTCCTTTACAAAGTGAATTGATTTATCTTCTTTGACAACAAAAGACAACACTCTGTAATAAAAAACTCTTCTTACTTCCTTCTCCATCAAACTTGGTCCCAAAAATTACCTATAGTACCCCAAATTTCTAGTATATAACCCTTAATTGATACTTTTATGGTTATAAAGTGTAAGGGTGGAGGTTGGAAGATTTTGGAGAATTTTAGAAGTGTTTTGGGGATAAATTAAGGTTGCACGGTCGGCACACGGTTTGTCCAAACTATGCAGAATTCCTAGGAGAAATCGTGTGCAGTGTTATTTATGAGGCAGTAGCTCCAGCATAGTTAAAGCATGGTTTGGGGAGACCGTGCAAGGGGAGGTCATGCATCCAATGTCTAATACATGGTTTGCACATGGTTTTCCTAACCGTGTGGCCAAACCATGCATAGAGTCAAATCTAGATCCTTAAAAAAAGGATCTCACTTGTTTTTGCCATAACTCACTCGTTTTTTACCCAAATTGGATCTAACTTGGGATTTTTCTTCTACAAAGGTCTAAGAGGGTTCTCCCATCTATCTGGTAGAAATCTGAAGGCTTCCCTTAGTTATTCAAAGCTAGATTCTTGAGGTATGTGATTGTTCTTCGTCGTTCTTGATCGGTTTCTTAAATCTACTTAGATATACTTCTCCCCTCATCCTAGTTTCTCATATCTACACCTGTTATGGGTAGATATATGATTTTTATGTAAAATAACTTTATATTTGGTCTTTATATTTATAGTAGAAGAGATATAAGGAGGTTTTATGAAGAATCGACCTGATTTTCTTAAGCGTTCATCGTCCGTTGTCAAGTCTCGTCAAAGCCTTTGAGGTAGGTGGATTCATTATCAATTCAAATTTATAGAACTAATTGGAATGATTTTAAATTGATTGATTTTTTTGAAATTTATTCTGATTTTTTTGTTGAATAATTGTTGGAAAGCTTATTTAGCGATGGTTTAGTAAAGGGTGAAATTCTGGAAAAAATGGGGTTTTGATTAAATTGCTTTTATTCTTAGTTTTAAATGGGGAATTTAAATGGATATTTTCTAGAATAATGGAATATGGTTTGATTATGATGTTTTCAATAAAATAATAGTTTTATTGAAATGGATGACATGTTGGTTTTGGCTTTGGGTTAATGGCATATTGGTGTTGTGTGTTTATATGGCATTCAGGACAGATTTGGGTCAGGAGTCTCCCCCATAATTGTTGGGATAGATAAGGGTTAGGGCTCTACCCCATCAAACATTCATATTAAATTTGGGGCGGATAAGGGTCAAGAGTCTTCCCCATCATTTTTGGGATGGATAAGGGTTAGGTCTCTCCCCCGTCAAACATTTATGTGCATTTGGGTTGGATAAGGGTAAGAAGTATCCCACATAATTGTTGGTATGGATAAGGGTTAGGGATCTCCCCCTCTTCCAAGTTTCATGCTTGGTCAAATGCATTGATATGAGGAATGGTAAAACAAAATAGAATGTTAAATAAATTAAATGATTGTTTATTTTATTTCCTTGTAAAAATGTTTTCTATGGATTTAGTTTATATTTAGATATAAACTATTTTTAGAAATCGTTTTATATAAACTATTTTATATAAATGTGGATAACTTTTCTATACTGGTGGCATGATTAGAAAATTCATTGGGAAACCCTACTAAGTTATATAATCACCCCTACTTTGTAACTTTAGTGATTTTTCATATGCCACCTTCCGAGACTTGGAAAAAGGTAAATTATCACACTTCTTTAGCACCATGTCGTGATACTTTAGACTACTTGGAGATGTTGGAGCATAGAGATTGTGGAGAATGGAGTCTTGTTTTCGTATTAGAGTTTATTTGTCGTCTTTCTATTATTTACTTTGATATTGGTTTGTCATCTGATGTGACATACCTTGGTTGGTTGTTTTAAAGAGAATGATTTGAAATTTCTTAGTTTATTTCATGCATTATATAATGAGATGTTTGTGGATGGTTTTTCAGGTTTTTGTTTTTATTCATTAAAGGGTAAATCATCCCCCACTTACTTTGAAACCCTTTAGCATTTATTTCCAGTATTTGGTTCCTTGGGGTCGTTGCATAAGTCCTAGTAATGACTCATTGTACTCTCAAGCTAATGGGAATTTGCGGGTCATTACAAATGGTATCAGTCTGGTCCTTCCTTTTTGGTACAAATGGTATCATCTTTTTCAGTCCTTGCCAAATAAGCGATCATAATTATTCTTAGTCTTGGAGTTGAAATTTTTTCTTGTCTATTCCTTAGGTTGTAATCTTAAAAAGTAGTAGGATTGTCGAAACTTGAAATGTATAGCATAAAAGGACGTAGCTAACCCTTTTATGCTGAACTTCAAGTTACCAGGGATTTGGTTACATAAATGTTTGGATACACTTCTAGGATTTTGAAACCTCGTTTTCATGGGTTTATCCAATAATACGAGCATGAAATTTATTGTAAAGGAATTACTTCCCACTAGGAGTGCATACATCATTTCGAGTAATGATTTAGGTTGTGTATAAAGTGTTGATTTTTGAAAAAGTATGAAACTATTTTCAAACAAAAGACTTTGAAAAAGCATGGTTGATATATTTTTAAAGTGGTTTGATTCTCAAAAACAGTAATAAGATTTTTAAAAAATGGTGGAAATGGAAAAAATTTATTTTTGGAAAACAATGTTGTGATAGTTGATGTGATAGAATTTGAAATTCTAAGACATCAATTTATAGGGAGTGATACTTACCAAGGTTGTTGATTTTTTAGGAAATGGAACCTGTTAGGCATTGTAGAGCCCGAATGACCCGAAGGCCTTTTTTATTTTATTATAGATAATTCCCCTTTTTAAGGGTTGAAGGGGAACCCGTACATGACCCGTAGGCCCAAGGCACAAGGCCCGACATGACCCGTAATACATGACCCGAAGTCCCAGAGGCATACCATGCCCAATACATAACCCGTAGGCCCATCCCACTAGAACTGACCCTCCCCAGCTTCTACATCATTGATTTTCTTTAGCTCCCCACCTGTATTGCTTGATCATCTAGCATTGCCCCGTACAAAACTGCACGGTGCCTGGTCCCGATGGCGGTTGTCATACCCTCTTATTCTTCCAATCTAGTTAGCTCTGCTTCTGCTGACTGCTACTGGTGCTCTGATCCTCATTTGGGGCCTGATCTGTGTAAATTGGGCTACTTCATGGTCTTCAATGTCCCGAAAGCCTCATAGCCCGAAGGCCTTTGATGGCCCGAAGGCCCTGAGACCTGTAGGCCCAAACCGGTGGTCTGAAAGCCCAAATCAGGTGAATAGTCTAGCTGCTACAGTACCGAACAGTGCCTGTTATAGTACTACTACATTTCATGCTATAGAACTGCTACAGTGCCTGTTACAGTACTGCTACAGTGCCTGGAAATTTGCCTCCACCCGGTTTTGAACCTGGGTCTCTTGGATGCCAAGCAGGAGCCCTTACCACTTGGGTACGGGCTCGTTGGCAAAACGTGTATCGCTAACACTGACTCCTGAAGGGGTCCCCACCTGCCCAAGTGCGCAGCATGCTCCCCAGGTGAACCAATAGTTGGTCTAAAGCATCTCTTGGGCTTTTCAAACCATTGAGTTGAGGCTGTAACCAGATACCCTATATATGATATCTGTCACTACTGAAAATTCAAGAGGAGTAAGTACGGTTTTCTTTACTAGAGGAGTTGATAACTCTATCACAAAGATAAAGAGGAAGTGGGACACCTTCTCTCAAGAGGGTGGAACATATTAAAATTAGATCATAGGATAAATTAACCTTCCTCTAAGATGCAAGAGAAATATTGGATGTTTTCAGTGTGGTTCACCGAGTCACATCAAGCAGGAGTGTACAGCATCACCAAAATCATTCCATAATTGCAACAAGATGGGACATCTTAAGCGCTTTTGCCGCAGTGCTCCAAGTTCAGGTTCTCGAGACACTTCGTAGGCATCAGAAACACCATATACTTCAATAGAATGAGAACAATCTCATCAATGCAACAAGAATCAGAGTGAATCAATGGAGTAATTGCATGGATCTGAGAAAATGGTGGTATATGATCAAGACGGACCATCTATAGTGAGAGGTGCGATTCTTTTGAATTCTACCATTGTGAAACTATTGTTTGATAATGATGCATCACATATATTCATAACTTCTCGTGTTGTTTTTTTGCTATGTTTAAAGTTTTAAATGATGTATTCTATTTTAAAACTTCAAAATCCTCTCAATGAAAGAGAGTTTTGATCCTTTATGTGTAGATCAAGTGATATAACTATTGATGGAGCTGAGCTAAAATGGGACTCCTTAGTGTTAGACATGGATTTCTATGACATAATCCTAGGTATAGATTGGTTGACAATATTTAAGGATCACATCAACTGTTATAGGAGAAAATTTAGTTTCATGACTGAGGAAAACATTGAGCATATCTTCAGAGGAGAGAAGATGAAAAAAGAAAGGAGAAAAGAGCTTATTGGCACCAACGGTGCGAACGATCTCTTATCAGTTGGTAGCGTTGACTTTGGCATCAATGGAAGAGATCAAGAAAAATAGTTTTCCCATAATTGTGGATCAATTTCCAGATGTCTTTCCTGATAACTTCTCAGAGCTAACACCTATAAGGGAAGTGGAGTTTACAATTGATTTCCTTCTGGGGACCAGTCTTATTTCCCTTCCATATTATAGGATAAAACTAACAAATTTATGGTAATTTAAAGTGTGTTTGGAGGAGCTAGAAAGTAAGGGTTTCATTCAGCCAAGTACGTCTTTGTGGGCAGCACCAGTATTATTTGTGAAGAAAGTAGGTGTAACTCTTCGGCTATACATTTATTATCATAAGCTTAACCAAGTTACGATAAAGAACAGGTACCCACTTCCACACATTGATGATATGTTCGATCAATTAAGAGGTGGTCAGTGGTTATCTAAAATTGAATTGTGATTAGGATATCACCAATTACAATTTTGGAAGGAATATATTCTAAAGATAGATTTCAAAAGTATATATGTCCACTATGAATATGTATTCATTCCTTTCAGTCTAATGAATGAACCAATGGTCTTCATGGATTTGATGAATCATATATTTTAGTTATATCTGGACTCTTTTGTTGTGGTGTTTGTCGATGACATCTTGGTGTATTCAAAGACAAGGTCTGACCATGAGGAACACCTGGAAACAGTGTTACAAATCTTGAGAGATCACTGTTTGTATTCCAAATTATCAAAGTGTGCTTTTTGGATATATGAATTATTTTTTCTTAGCCATGTCATTTATGAGAAAGGCGTTTATGTTGATCCTGAAAAGATATAATTTTTTATCTCATGGAAACCACTGAAGAATTTATTTTAGATACGAATTTTTCTTGGTCTAGATGGTTACTACCAATTCTTTTTATGTGATTTCTCATGACTAGATTCACCAATGATAGCTCTGACAAAGAATAATTCTCCATTAAAATGGACAAAGGAATTCCATAAGTCTTTCTAGGAACTAAAATTTTATCTCACATCGACACCTATCTTGATTTTTCCAAAATCAGAACAGGGATATGTGGTGTAATGTGATGCTTTAGGATCAGGTTTGGGATGTATTCTCATGTAAGGAGACCATGTGGTTGCTTATGGTTCAAGTCACTTGAGGGTACATGAGAAGAATTACCCAACACACGATTTGGAGTTAGTTGTAGTCGTCCATGCTTTGAAAACATGGAGACACTATCTATTTGGTGAGAAATTTACTCTGTTTATGGATCATAAAAGCTTGAAACATATTTTCTCACAGTGAGACTTGAATCTGAGGCAAAGGAGATAGATGAAGTATCTCTAAATGTTTAACTTTGACTTGATGTATACACCAGGGAAATGAAATTCTATGGTGGATGCATTAATTAGAAAGTCATATGCTCAGTTGGTGAAAGAAGCTTCAGATGAATGGTAATTGATGTTGGTCATAGCCAACATGTATGTGGAATGTGAAGTCTGAGGTGATGTTTTGATTTTTTTTCAGCTATGCTGGTTCCTGATTTGGTAAATATAGTAAAAGAGGCATAAACATCTGATGAATAATTTTTTTTTATGATTTCAAAACTCAATGGTGGGGAGACCATTGAGGGATGGAAACTTTATGGGAGTTCAATTTTATGCTTTAGAGATCGGATGGTTGTGCCTATGGATTATCAATAAAAACTCCTTCATGCTTACCACTATTTGAGATGGTTTGTACATCTAGGTACACAGAAGATGTATTAGGTGTTGAAGGAATAGTTTTGGTGGAGATGCATGAAAAGGAAAGTGGAAAAGTTTGTTTCTAAGTTCTTAACTTGTTAGTAAATTAAGACAGAGAATCAGATACCAACAGGTATGTTGTAGCCTTTACCTATCCTAGTGTTAAAATGGAAGAAGATATCAATGTATTTTTTTATAGGTCTTCCAATAATGGTCTGTAAACATGATTCTATATGGGTGGTAGTGGATCATCTTACCAAGTCGGCCCGTTTCATCCCTATTCATGAAACTCATACAGTGGAGGATCTATCCAAAACCTATATCCAATAAGTGGTAAAGAGGAATGTCTTACTAGTTTCAATAGTCTCAAATAGAGATCTAAGGTTCACGTCTCGTTTCTGAAAATCCTTACAGAGAGCCCTTAGCACTCAGTTGAATATGAACACGGCGTATCATCCTCAGACAGATGGGAAATCTGAACGGATGATACATACATTGGAAGACATGTTGTGGGATTGTGTAATATATTTTGGTGGATCATGGGAGGAACAATTACCCTTAGTGGAGTTCTCATATAATAACAGCTACTAGGCCTCGATACATATGGCTTTGTTTGAAGCACTGTATGGGCATCTTTGTCGTTCTCCACTATGTTGGGCAGAAACGGGTGATACTTCACTAGTTGGGCCGATCCTTGTCCAAGAAACAAAGGAGAATATTTAGTTAGTTATAAAGAGGATGTAGATGGCTTATAGTCATTAGAAATCTTATGTAGACCATCTTAAAAGGTTTTTGTTGTTTTTTGTGAGTGATCATGTGTTCTTGAGGATCTCTCCAAAACTTGGACATCGTCATTTCGGGAAGCAGGTAAATTTATCTCCTAGATACATTGTCCTTTTCGAGATACCAGAATGGGTTGGAGAGGTGGAATATTGGTTGGAATTACCATTATAGTTCAGTTCGGTGCATAATGTGTTCCATGTATCTCAGTTGAAAAAGTATCATCCTAATCCTGACCATGTGATCAGATGGAATCACGTTTACCTAGAGTCGGATGCTTCATTGATACATATCCCGGTAAGAGTTTTGGATAGGAAATAGAAATTCTTGCATGAAAAAATCATCAATTTGGTACGGGTTTTATGGCAGCATGGTCAAATTCAGGAAGAGACATGGTAACGTGAGAAGGAAATGAAAGAGTATTGGCTGGAACTCTTTCAGGGCAGCGAATGTTTTTTACTTTCTAGGGACAGAAAGACCAATGGTGGGGAGAATTTAGTACCCTTAGTTTATGATATGTAACCCTTGATACTTTTATGGTTATAAAGTGTAAGGGTGGAGGTTTTGAGAGTTTGGAGAACTTTGGAAGTGTATTTGGGGCTAAATGAAGGTCACACGGTCGACACCAATTTTTCCAAACTATGCAAAATTCATAGGAGAAACTATGCACAATGTTCTTCATGAGGTAGTAGCTCCAACATAGTTGGAGAAAAAATTTGGGAGACTGTGAAAGGGGAGGTTGTGCATGCAGTGTCTACCACACATTTAGTGCATGGTTTTTCTAACCGTGTGGCCAAACCATGCGCAGAGTCAAATCTAGATCCTTAAAAATAGGATATCACTCATTTTTTCCATAACTCACTCGTTTTTTACCCAAATTGGCTTTAACTCGGGATTTTGCTTCTCTGAAAGTCTAATAGGGTTCTCCCATATGTCTGGTGACAATTTGAAGGCTTCCCTTGGTGATTTGAAGCCGGATTCTTGAGGTATGTGGTCGTTCTTCACCGTTCTTGATCGGTTTCTTAGATCTACTTAGATATACTTCTCCCCTCATCTTATTTTCTTATATATACACCTATTATGGGTAGATATATGATTTTGGATGCCAAATAAGTTTATATTTTGTCTTGATCTTTCTATTATAATATATCTAAGGAGGTTCCATGAATAATTGACCTGGTTTTCTTAAGCGTTCTTCATCTGTTGTCAAGTCTCATCAAAGCCTTTAAGGTAGGAGGCTTCATTCTCAACTCCACTTTATAAAAAAAAATTATCATGCTTAAAAATGTATTGATTTGTGTAAAATTGATTGTGATTTTTTGTTGAACAATTTTGTAAAGATTATTTAGCAACATTTTGGTAAAGGGTGAAATTCTGGAAAAAATTGGGGTTTTGATTAAATTGATTTTATTCTTAGTTTTAAATGGGGATTTTAAATGGGGATTTTCTAGAATAATGGAATATGGTTTTATTATGATGTTTTCAATAAAATAACAGTTTTATTGAAATGGATGACATGTTGGTTTTGTCTTTGGTGTAATTGCATATTGGTGGTGTGTGTTCATATGGCATTCGGGGTGGATCTAGGTCAAGATTCTCCCCCATCATTATTGGGATGGATAAGGGTTAGGGATATCCCTTGTCAAACATTCATATTACATTCAGGATGGATAAGGGTCAGGAGTATCCCCCATCATTGTTGGTACGGATAAGGGTTAGGTCTCTCCCCCGTCAAACATTCATGTGCATTTGGGTCGGATAAGGGTAAGAAGTCTCCCCCATCATTTTTGGAATGGATAAGGGTTAGGGATTTCCCCCTCTTATAGGATTCATGCATGTTCAAATGCATTGATATGTGGAATGGTAAAATAAAATAGAATGTTAAATTACTTAAATGATTGTTTATGTGCTTTACTTGGAAAACTGTTTTCTATGGATTTAGTTTATATTTAGATATAAACTATTTTTAGAAATTGTTTTATATAAACTATTTTATATAAATGTGTATAAATTTTCTATCCTAGTGGCTTGAGTAGGGAAGTAATTGTGAAACCCTACTAAGTTATATACTTACCCCTACTTTGGCACTTTGGTGCTTTTGCAGATTCCGCCTTTTGAGACTTGGGAAAAGGTAAAGTATCACACTTCTTTAGCACCATGTCATGATAATTTGGACTAATTGGGGATGTTAAATCATGGAGCTTGTGGTGCATGGAGTCTTTTTGTCATCTTTGAGTTTATTTTCTGTCTTTTTGTTGTTTAATTTTATTTTTTTTTTATTATGCTGTGACATACCTTGGTTTGTTGTTTTAAAGAGAATGATTTGAAATGTCTTAGTTTATTTCATGCATCATATAGTGAGTTGTTTGTGGATGGTTTGTCAGGTTTTTATTTTTAGTAATTAAAGCGTAAATCATCCCCCAATTACTTTGAAACCCTTTGGCATTTATTTCTAGGATTTGGTGCCTTGGGGACATCACTTAAGGCCCAGTAATGACTTTTTTTACTCTCAAGTTAATGGGAATTTGTGGGTTATTACACTATCGAATCCTCACGATCCCTGAGGAATAAGAACCACCACTGCATCGCTTCCCCACATAGCATCATCATAACCAATGACACCCAGTGCTCCTTTTGAGGATGGATTGAACTAAAAGCTATATCAACCTCCTCCAACTAGTATTCCATGACTACATCTAAAATGGAGCCCTCATACTTCTGTATACTCTGGAGCTAAAAATCTCTGAATGTCCTCCTCCAAGTGTCATCATCATCAACCTCTACTCTGTAGCGATCTGCTGGCATAGCCTACTAAACATCTTCTATGAAAACCTGACAAGGATTTCAACCTAGATTTATACCTGCAAAAAGGATAAATAGTTAGAGTTCATAAACCTGGAACGTGGAATACTTTGACATTAATTAATTGTTTTCTTTTATTCATTTTAGGTTAACTAATCCCAAGGTCTACCCATTCAAACATAGGCATAAGGAAGAATGATACATGATCCTTTCCTAGGTCTCTGCCATGTAACCAGTATCGTCTCATTTAGTAGCCACCGTAAACTTAAAGGTTTGTGTATCAGATCACAGGGGTCCCTAAATACATATGTCTCATTCGGTCTCCAGTGTTCACAGTGCTTGCTGAACTAGATTGACATTGTTTCCCTACCGACCCATGCAACCTCACTTGTGCCTAACTCTAAAAACTGTTTTTACGCAATTAAGTGGATTTATTTTAAAATTATCTTTTCACAAAATTATAAATTATATTTGATAAAATTATTTCCAATTTTTAAAATATAATTATAAAAATAGGTAAAATTTTCAATCTTAATCATTTTCATTGAAATTAATTAATTGGTTTAAAAATTAATATTATCATGATAAAAGTAAAAAAGTGGTAAAAATGAGTTTAACATAGTGTAAAGCCCTAAAATTTTTAAAAAGTACCTTGAATTGAATTTTTGAACTTTTTATCAAACAATACATGTTCCTCATACTCTTTTTTCCATTCTTTTCCCTTTGAAACTTGAATAGTAACCTTACACTATTGAAAATGTAAGGGTTACTCCCAAAACAACCCCTTCCTTCACTTATAAAAGGGTAACATATTCACCACTTCAAGACTCACTTATCATTTGAATTTATCTTTTAAACTATTATATTTTATAATAACTAGAACCCTATACCATGAACACAATCCTCTAGTCACTCATATTTATCATATTCTCTTCAAATCCAAGGAGACTTCCAAGTAAAATTCAAGTCCCTGATGTGAGTATTATCAACTAATTAGTTTTCTTCTTAATTATCTTATTTAAAATTTATTATATAAAAAATAATATAATGATATTATTATCATTTATATACTTTAATGTTACTATATTAAGGTTATTATCATTATTTTTTTCATGTACCCCATCAATTAAGAAAAACAATGTCCTTGTTCATGCATTATAAAAACTATTACCTCCACAGCATAACGTGTTTCATTTTCCTTAACCACTTTTCAAGGTTCTATGTAAGGATTTTATTGAAGGATAAATATGATTTTTATGATTTCATTAGGGTTTGGTTATGAAAAATTATAGAACCTATTAATGATATGATCAGCAAACAATCATCGTTAATTTAATCATTTCAAATAAGTGTACTAAGAGGATAACCGTTTATTCAAATTGTGTAATATTTTCATATCCATTAATTATTCTTAAACTACCTTATAATTATAATAAATAACAATAATAAACACAAAATATTATCATTATTTTCCTGGAATAATAATATTTCAACAAAATCACCTCATAATCATTCACTAAATTAGGGTATGTTCATGTTTAGATCGGTTTAACCACATAATTGAACAATACTATGAATTTATATCATGAATGAATATGGGAAAATAATTAATATTATAGTATGATATAAATGTGAAAATAATGTTTTGTTTTTGTTTCTAGATATTTTATATCAATATTTAACTCATTAATTAAGAAAACACCCTTCATTCATCAAAAATCACCAAAACATGCTTACTATCGATTTCAGCTTTAAGGATAAGGTATAAAATTATCATCAAAAGAATTTTAAACATAATAAATTATTATAAATAATACCTAAAATTAAATTTAATGATATACTAATGATGAAATTTTAAATAATAATGAATGCATACATCGTTATTATGAAACTAGTACCAATGATAAAAATTATAAACACCCAATGTGAAAAAATATGAAGAATTCGTAAAAATAATGACTATTTATGAAGTGTATAAAGGAAAATGGATATTATTAAGGTTATAAATTAATTTATTAATATTTCTATGTTTATAATACATGAGGTTAAAGTACATTCATGGATGTCAAGATAAAAGGTAAGGGTTTCAGTCTCAATTTACTTTCATTGAAACATGTTTA
Source organism: Viscum album (assembly GCA_963277665.1). Classification (NCBI taxonomy): domain Eukaryota; kingdom Viridiplantae; phylum Streptophyta; class Magnoliopsida; order Santalales; family Viscaceae; genus Viscum; species Viscum album. The sequence continues at coordinate 1,886,614,884 of OY728136.1, forward strand.
TGTTATACACCATGTTTGATTTTATATGGTTTACTTAAAACCCCATTGTAAGATTTATATCATTATTTTATTATATTTCATGATATTCAATTTACTTTTTCATGTTAACTTTCTCGTGGTATTTTGGTTTCAGTGTTCCAGAGGCTTTAAGGGTTTTCGTCTCAAATTCCTATCTTTGAGACATGTTTGGTATTATGCGCCTAATTTCATTTTCATGGTGTATATACAGAAAATTTGAGATATAATATCATGAATTTTCATTTAATCATGGTACTTTAAGTAAAATTATAATTTATTTCTTTCAATTTGTTTTGATTAAAGTGTTACTCAAGTAGCATGAGTTTTCTTGGTCTCAATTTTGATTCTTTAAGACATTATACATTTTGGGAACCATGTTCCCTTGGTGTGGTGTTCTATTGATTTATTATCCCATTAATTTTATATACTTTATTTCCTTTTATTTCATGTGATTTAATATAAAAATCAATTTCACTTATTCAGGTGGTTATTGATTCAGTTGTTTCCCCAGTAATAAGAATTTTTTATAACTCAACTTTCATTCATTGGGTTATGATCATTCTATTAAACTTATTTCATATATGTTGGGTATATTATACCCTTTTATTTTATTATGTGTTATTATATCATAGTTTTTTAGGATATACATTCCTACCACATAAACTCTTTATCAAATTTTTCTCACTTATTAGGTTATGTTCTTTTGAAACCATCTGCCTTCTTTCTTTGGGTGTTTTATGATCATGTTATTCAAGTACTGAATTAGACGTATACTCATTAATATATATGTAATGAACATATCATTTGACATAACTTATATTGGATTATTTTTACCAATAAATAATTTTATTATATTAACATGAGGGAATGTATTTGTATTTTGTATATTGTTATTATAATATAGATGATTCTTCAAAAGTTAATTATTATTGTTTGAGCATCAACCTTATTTATTCAAATTGGTTATGATAATATTACCCATTTTATTGAAATGTGGAAAATTATTGGTATTATTAATGATTTTTTACTATCTATGTAGGTTGATCATGTATTGATATTTCATATTTCTCATTATACAGATAGATATAAGTTTTATTTAGTAAGAGGTGCATCTAGGAATGGTATGAAAGGTCTTGATGACTCTTATGGTTAATACATTAGGATTAATTGGGTTAAATGTAGGTATCAAAATTTTATATACCCTAAATGAATCAATAGGTATCATGATACAAAATAAGTTTGGGTATTTGGTGTATGTCTGCCCAATTCACCAAGATGCCTTGATTGTAGTCTTGACGATAAGTAATTGTCTTGGAATAAGGCCTTGATAATGGGTTTTTGTTGTCTGGAATTATGAATTCCATTAGTATGAGATCAGTATTACTGATATCCATGTCTTAATTTATTTTCATGGATATATCATGATCTAAGTTTCAAGTAGATTATGGCTTCATGTTGTTTACCTATTACTTCCATAATATTTATTCCATGTTTATGTCATGATCAGTTGTATATTTTCCTTTTCTATGTGTTTGAGCTCACCCCTTATTATGTTTCTGTTTACCTAGGTTATGATGAAAAGTAATACATATGGCATGTTTAGAATAATAGAATGTGTGGTAGAATTTATAGTAGATGATTAAGACTCATTATGGATTAAGTAGTATCTTATATATAGTAGAAAAAATAGTTTCTTGATACAAAGGACATGGGATTTATTAGTTTACGATGAGTCCTAATTCTATAAAGTTCTAAAACTAAAATTATCCTTCCAAATTAAGAGATTCAATAATTGTTACTGATTTTTTAATTAAGGATAGTTATATTCTAGATTTTATAATTGGTATCAAAGTGAGTGTAAAGTATGTGTCTAAGAGAAATAGATCTGGGAGTGTGGGTTTAGGGCATCACAGTTGGTATAAAAATAAAGGTTTAGATAAATTTAGAAATTAGGATGTTTGTTGAGGATAATTTAAGGGTTGATAAGTTAGGTTTTATCATAAGTTCAAAGGTATAGATAACCATTTGGGATAATTATTTGATTTAATATTAAGGTAATAATGCACCTTTTATTTAGGGATAAGGATAAGAGAACTTTAGTGAAAACCCTAGGGAAAAGTCTAAGTGGTAATTAAAAATATATTATAAAATCCCAAACCTTTATTAAAGTGGATATTGTATGGTTCTCCTAGAATTTACATCCATGTTTGGATACTATAGTGGATGCAGGATATGGTATAGATGTACCTGGGGGTAATAATCCTGAAAAGGAAATATTGGATATTAACTCAGTCATCACCTGGTGGATGATAAATAGGCCTAACTACATACATGGTTTGACACTATTGGGGGATATTATTTGGTTAATATAATTTTATTTATGAACCATTGTGAAGAATTTAAGAATGATATTAACTAATTAGGTTATACAACCTAATAGAAAGATGACCATGGATAATCAAGGATTGAACAAAGTGAGTCATGTGTTGTACTGAAAGTATCATATGTTAAAATAAAGGTGTCATAAGGGAAGAAAAATTTGGATTGATGTTTTCATATTCATATTTTGGATATTATAATAACCATTTTGGTTTTATTATTTGGTTTAAATAGGATAAAAAGATGGAGTTGATAAAGGTATGTATCCAGAAACCACTATGTCTTATAACTGAATAAGGGAGAATATGTAAATGGTTAAGAATTTCAATATATTCCTATTATAATATAAAAAGTGAGTTTTATAGTCTTACCTATATTAGTGAGGTTTATATCATAATAGAAATTAATTCTTGATACTCTTAGATATTTTAATTAGTGAAGTGATATTTTTTGATAGAATTTTGGTATATTCTAATTATTATTAAGGATTATGTGAAACATCTAAGGATTTTTCTTTTATAGTTTTATTTTAATGGTATGGTGACATATATTAAATGGTATTAATAACCTTGAAAATTGATTTTATGACAAGTTTATATTTTTGGACAACTATTGGAGAGTACATGATTGAGGTATGAATAACTCTTAAGTTCAATATATATATATCTGTGTGTGTGTGGTAATGAGATAATAAATGGTGGATTTATTTTGAATAAGTAAGTTAGATAGTGTTGGTAACCTTGGGATTGATAATAGATTCATGATATTTTTGGATAAGTTCATCTAATTTTTTGGATTATGATATATAGTGACAAGTGTATGAATTAATGGTTAATATCATTTAATGGTTAAATATAGAGTTAATTTTTGGAAGAATATATAATCTCTTTTTGGTTTAATGTATTGGATATTGAAATACATTTTGGGAAAGGTATGTTATTGAGAGTATATAATTAGGGTGTATGCATACTTTGGTATATGATTTTTGGAATTATTAATGTTGTTTGAAGAAGTATAAGTTATATTTTAAGATCATATATTTCAATTATTTTTGGGTTTAGAATATTTTAAGGAATTTCATGGTAATTTGGGATCTTTATTTTATGAATTTGGTTAATAAGTATGAGAGAATCCAACTCAAAGTAACTGAGGTTAAACCAAGAATGATATATGTTAAATTGAGAGTGATATAGGTTGAACCAAGTCTAATACAAGTTGAGTTATTAGAATTATAGGCTAACATGATAGTGTTATAAATCAAGACATATCGAGGTTAAATTTTATTATGGTTATTTATGATAATTCATTTATAATGTTTCATCACTCATGCCAAACTTTTTGGTATTAGTAATGGATGAAACTTGAAGGAACCATGTTAATAATGGATTTCATGGATAATACAGAAACTGACCTAACAAACAACCTAACAGGATAAGGGATGGAGTGATAAATCATGTGATTATTCCAAACTAGCTATCATGAAATATGATTAACAATGTAAACATATTCAATGCCCCAAACACACCAAATAAGATAAATATGGAGTCTCATGAAAGATTAAATGATGAAGGTCATTAGACTCACAAGTGTAAGGAAATGGAGAATCTAAAAAAATGTTTCTTAAATTGTAAGAGAGTTTGGAATTATCTGACTCAATGTCACAATATAAGGTCTAATTAGGGATATAGTCTCCATAAACCATGTAAATAAGAAAAATACTATGCAACTACTACTAATTAATCGGATAGTGAGTTTTCACTATAGATTTTATATTGCTCTATTCCATGTAAGTTTTCACCGACTACTAGATATTAAGTTATAAATACAGAACAATAGTTTTATGATTATCATATAAATAATTTTTAGGGTTTATGGGAAGTTATTTTTTATGGATCTACATCTACATCCCTAAGAAGAATTCTATGTGAAATTAGGAATGGGTTATCTCTCTTTATAAGGTGCTTATAATTATTTTTCATATAGATAAATATCATTTCACATCCTAAATAAACCCTTGATCATATAGTGTTTTATGTTTAATTATAATTTCCCTATAGAAATTACTATGATCTTATGAGTCAAATTTTGAGGAAACAATTTATTTAGGGGGCGTAACACTCTGAAATTCTTATTACCTTAAAATAAGTCTATGTGTTGGATAACCTATATTTCAAACAAAACCAGATCTAAACGATCTATAAAATATTAGAATAACATTAATAAATAACATAATATGTTAATTAATTAAAAATAATTACCTTTAGAAGATAAATAGATAATGTGAGTTAATGTTGAAAAGGGGTATTTTCAATAACAGAAATTTTCTTTATTTTTTATTTCCCATTAAAATATAAATTTGAAAATTTTATAATTTTAGTTATATTAAATAAACCTAATTTTTTAATTTATCACATCAAAATTTACTTATTATTATTTTTTGATCATTTTCTAAAAAGTTTGGCTTTTAGTTGAAAAATATGGGATTTATGAAAATTATAATTTATAGGATTTTATCACTATGTAACCATAACCTAGAAGATTTAAAAATCATTAAATTAATCAAATATGAAATTAATGGATTGAATTATTCTTTTTTAAATATTATTTATACATAGAAAACCTTTGTTAAACATTTTTAAGAACTAAAGTAAAATGTTGCTTTAATATAAAAATTATTTTTTGTATTCTCTTTAAATAAAGTATTTTCAATGGAGATTCAGTTTTTTCTTACTTTGAAAGCCTCATAAACTTTTTTTGTTTTTTAATAAATCAATTTATGTCATTAAAATCAGTATCCAGGATAATTTTATTATATATAAAAATTCAAATAGTTAAATTTTATTTCTCTAAAAACTACTTTTACACAATTAAGTGAATTTATTTTAAAATTGACTTTTCAAAAAATTAAAAATTATATTTGATAAAATTATTTTAAAATTTTAAATTTAAAAATTTCAATATTAATATTTGACATTTAAATTAATTAATAATTTTAAAATTAATTATCGTGGTAAAATTAAAAAAATAGGTAAAATGAGTTTAACATAGTGTAAAGCCATAAAAAATTAAAAATGTTACTTGAATTTAATTTTTGAGATTTGGATCTACCAAGAAATGTGCCTCAAACACTTTTTCCCATTTTTTTCCTTTGAAACATTAATATTAATCATACACTCTTAAAAATGTAAGGGTTACTCCCAAAACTACCCCTATCTTCACTTATAAAAAGGTAACATATTCACCACTTCAATATTCACTTATCATTAAAATTTATCCTTTAAACTCTTCCATTTTATACACCCTATAACCCTATACCATGAAAATAATCCCCTAGTCACTCATATTTATCCTAAGACCATCAAACCCAATACGACTTCCAAGTAAAATTCAAGTCCCCAACATGGGTATTATCAACTACTTAGTTTTCTTCTTAATTATATTATTTAAAATTTATTCTATACACACTAATATAATGATATTATTATCATTTATATACTTTAATGTTACTATATTAAGTGTATTGACATTATTTTTTCATATACCCCGTCCATTAATTAAAACAATGTCCTTGTTCATGTGTTATGTGGACTACCGCCTCTACGACATAACATATTTCATTTTCCTTCACTACCTTAAAAGGTTAGATATAAGGATGGTATTGAAGGATAATTATGATTTTTATGATCTCATTAATGTTTGGGTGTGAAAAATTATTGAACCTATTATTGATATGATCAAAATGATCATTGTTAATTTAATCATTTAAAATAAGTGTACTAAGAGGATAACCATTTATTCAAAATTGTGTAATATTTTCATATTCATTAATTAATATTAAACTACCTTATAATTATGATAAATAAAATTAATAAGTACAAAATATTATCATTATTCTCCTAGTATAATTATATTTCAACAAAATCATCTCATAATCATTCACTAAATTAGGGTATGTTCATGTTTGGTTCGGTTTAACCACCAAATTGAACAATACTATGTATTATATATCATGAATAAATTTGGGGAAATAATTACTGGTATAATATAATATAAATTTGAAAATAATTATTTGTTTTTGTTTCTATATATTTTATATCAATATTTAATTCATTAATTAAGAAAACACCCTTCGTTCATAAAAAATAACCCAAATATGTTTATTATCGATTTCATATTCAATGATAAGGTATAAAATGATCATGAAAGGAATTTAAAACATACTAAATTGTTATAAATCATCCCTAAAAGTGACTTTAATGATCTAGTAATTATTAACTTTTAAATAATAATGAACACAGACACCATTATTATGAAACTAGTACCAATAATCAAAATTATAAACACCTGATGTGAAAAAATATAAATAATTCATACAAAGAATAACTATTTATGAATATTATAAATGAAAATTGATATGATTAATTTTCTAAATTAATTTATTAAGATAGATATTCTTATTATATAGGAGGTTAAATTTCATTTATGGAAGCTGATACAAGAGGTAAGGGTTTTAGTCTCAACTTCCTTTTATTGAGACATATTTATGTTATACACCATGTTTGATTTTTTATGGTGTACTTACCACCCCATTATAATATTTATATCATTATTATATTATATTTAATGATATCCAATGTCCCATTTCATGTTAACTCTCTCATGGGATTTTATGGTCCAAATTTTGTAAGGGTTTTCGTCTCAAATTCCTCTCTTTGAGACATGTTTGGTATTATTCACCTAATTTCATTTTCATGGTGTATACTCTACCAATTTGAGATATCATATCAGGAATTTTTATTTAATAATTTTATTTTTCATAAAATTATAATATATCTCTTTAAAGGGGGTTTGATTAAAGTGTTACTCAATCCACAAGAGTTTTCTTGGTCTTAATTTTGATTTTTTGAGACATAATACATTTTGTGCACCACGTTCCCTTAGTGTTATGTTATATTGATTAACTATACCATGAATGTTATATACTTTATTTCCTTGTATTTAATTATATTTACTATACATATCATGTTCTCTTATTCAAGTGGTTATTGATTCAGTTGTTTCCCTAATGGTGAGGATTTTTTGTAACTCAACTTTCAATCATTGGGTTGTGATCATTATATTAAACTTACTTCATATTAGTTGGTTATATTATACCCTTTGATTTTATTAGGTGGTATTATCTCATTTTTTTATAGGATATACATTCCTACTATATAAACCCTTTGTCAAATGTTTCTCGCTTCTAGGGTTATATTCTTTTGAAACCATTATCCTTCATTCTCTAGGTGGCTTATGATCATGTTATTCAAGTATTAACTTAGTCATAGACTCATTAATCTATATAGAATAGTTAACTCATTTTACATAATTTATATTGGATGGTGTTCACATAGAAATAATTTCATTATATGTCATGACCCCTTCCCCACAAAGTGTACCCCTCCTGGGCTAGCAATGTGAGAAGAAATATAATGACCCCTGAGTCCTACCTCCAGTAGGCCCCGGGTTGGAGACTAGCACCGAGAGTATAGTAAACACACAGATGGGAGGCATTACCCTCTGAGAGAACACATGTGAAAAATAGATATAATATTGACACCAAGCAACTCCTGCTCAAACCACAAAGTAAAATAAACCCAAGTTCACATATGTAATGTCATGTAAAGACTACTACAACTGAAAGGAAAAACTGTAAGTACCAAAAGAAAGTAAAAAAACAATGACCACAAAGCCCGAATAGGTCCTGCAACCCCAGGCTTTTAGTAACCATCCTGACCTCCAACCTACTTCGAGTGAGATGAAAAATAGTTTATATGACATAGTGTGACTATAATAGTATACTCAGTAGGAGCCTCCCCAAAGCCTCTCGTGCAAAAGTATGGAAATCATGATAAAGCATAGTAAACAACAAGTGAAATGAACTCATCACCTAAATAGGTATACTACATTCCTAGACTTTCCATGGATACTCTCACCAAGTATTTTATACAATAGTATATAATATAATAAAGAATGTCAAGGGTACCCCACTATCACTTCCCCACCAGTTTTCCACTTTGCCCCAACGTCGCACGTCCTGAGCATATCTCTCCTAAAAGGCTTGCCCACATACACCTGGGCAAAGCACCACAACATGCACCTTGTACAACTCACCAACACAACCACACAACCAAAGGTAAGCAGGTATTTCTTGAGATCCACCACAACCTGCATGATGAGTATCATACATCGGGTATTATACCTTAATCCATTACAACCCATACACTGAGTAAAGATCCACCAGCCATCACAACCTATACACATTATACCTATATTAGCACTTAGGAAACTATATCCAGAATATATGTGTATGAAATAACCACAATCCATTACATCTCTCTACACACATATATGGGGAAAACTAACCGCCGTGCATAGCAGAAAAAGTAACTGCCAAAAGAAGAGAGTGGGACCAAAGGGGGTAGTCAACCACCCATCCTCCCATTAGGATGTTAGGGAAAACACCCCCCCCCCCCAGGTCTTAGAATCCCTGAGGTGTCGGTTTCCTTAACCGATATGGTGGGGTAGCGTATAGAAACACAAAAAGTGCATGGAATAATATATCTCACAACCACACTATAGGAAAAACCTAGTCTTAGACTCAACTGTAGCTAATGTCTCTCGGACTCTTAGCTGTCACTGCTAAGACTATATATCCTATAAGCACACAACCATTTAAAGAGCTACATTAAGTTACTTATCCTTTTTATCAGTTTCACTTTACATTAATTAATTATTTAACCATTAATTAACCATTAACATTTACCACATTACATCCCATTACTATTCCAAGAAAGATCCATGCCCTCCAGGCATAACCAAATCGAGTCCATGGATTATCAGAATTATAACCTCAGCATTTCATCCCAGTAAGCTATAACCCCATGGGTTAAACATAAATTCATTCAATAATTTATTAATAACATGTTCACTTTCCATAATTCCAGGAATTCTATAAAATAATTCTAAGATACCAAACACAAGGGGCTCAACACAATGAGTATATGGACTACCCATCGAGTCTTTACCACCTATAGAAGGAGTGTATACCCATCCATACTTGAGAGGCTAAACAAAGAAATCATGTGGCATAACCCATGCATCTTATCCTCTTTTGGAAGGAGTATAAGCAAGACCATCTACCTCAAGTAGTGAGTAAAGTAAATAAGATAAACAAAACAATAGATTTAACAAGAATTACAATATTCATATCAATGGGTAAGTCCAGCTTCAACCTATTACATCAGCCCCGGTGTCCTCCCTGACACCCACATGCATAAACTGATGCATCTCACCACTCTAGGCATAAACTATTGCCACAACCAATGGGCCTCCCTACCCCCACATACCACAACAAACCTCTAGGATCAACTATACCAAGCTCTCTCCACAACACAAGCATCATGAAACAAAAAACATATCAACTAGGCTCTTTGCCCAAAACAATCCATTCAGCCTTCACACACAACGAGCACTCACAGATCCAAAGCATAAGGCACTTTGTATTTAGAATAAATAGGGTAAATTAGAAACCTTAAATGAATTAACTTTATCACAAAACTAGTTCTTTATTCCATATTTAATTAACTGATTCATTTAAACATGCATAACTACATCCATTTGATTATGATCAAATCACAACAACAATAACAACTAGATTCATTAAACATGCCTCCTTATCTTTGGTTAATTAATTCATGATTAATATTGGATTTATATTTTTTACCAATTTCTATAAAGAACGACATGCTAAATAAGCAAAGTATATATATCACACTATCTAGCAAAACCAGAGGCAATAACATCGCTAGGAAATCAATACCAATTTTTAATCCGATTTAAATATTTATAATGTAAATTTCAATGTAATCTAGTGGGATAAAAAATGATAACTCTATGACTGCACATAAAAAGAATAGATAATCCATGAATCCCCTACCTCAAAAGGTTTCTGATGTTATTTTCATGAGAATAGGACAACACAAGAGATCACGATCACCTCTCCCGCAATGACTGTATCCACCCGTGGATGTCGCGGCACAACCGCATCGACCAACACCCAAGAAAACTCCATTGGAAAAATATAGATCACATGCCATCACATGGAAATGATAAACGGGAGGAAATAGATTGAGTAACCTAGAAGAACGGTGGTAGAATATACCTTATATTGAATATGGATCGACACTTTGTGGTTGCACCAAAATAGGGGGTGTGTATACACCAGGAAAATCTCTAAGGGGAAACGATCCAAGGATAGCACAATCACAAAACTCCTCAGGAAAAAAGGTTCAAGGTGCCTCACACAAATATAAAGTACAAGTAAGAACAAGGGTGGAAGGTATCTTGGCCCTTTTGAAAATCTAAATGGAGCAGCAATTTAGATACGGTTTAGATTTACCATTAAAGGAGGATCTGGTCAAGACTACGCGAATTGACCGAGTAAAGGCACCCAGAACCTTAGAAAAATTAAGATAGGAGTTATGGGATTTTAATCAGACTTAAATCCCTTAAAATGAGGCTTTGAATGTGCTTTATGTCAAATATAACATCAAAGGGGTGAAACTGTAGGATGCTGGAAACATTGTTCACTGACAACTCACTGATGTGAGTCACCGACGTAAGTCATTGATGTGACTCATCAACATGATTCACTGATGCAACTCACTGATGTGAGTCACCGACGCGACTCATCAACGCGAGTCTCCAACACAACTCACCATTCTGAGTCACCGACTCAAGTCACCGATGAGACTCACCGACGTGAGTCATCAATACGAGCCAGTGATGCAACTCACCGACACGAGTCACCAACGTGAGCCACCGACATGAGTCACTGATGCGACTCGCCAACAAGATTCACCAGCGTGATTCAGTGGTGTGACTCACTGATGTGACTCACCAACATGACTCACTGATGACATTGATCACATCCTGGAAACATTGTTCACAAAACTGTAAATTTTGTAAAGTGTTGGGAATAAGTCACCTTGACCTCCCAAAAACACCTCAAACACCAAATTTTTACAAAGGAATGGACCAGAGAGGTCTAGGACATTACATCAGATACCTCTCAAAACATTCTCATCCTTGAGAATCCAAAACCAACCCAGAGAGGAAACATAAAAAGGGGTCTGAACAACCACCCTTCGAGATACCTCCCAAGGCTCTCACCACCAAAGTATCTTAACCACCTTACTAGAGGAACAAGCGTAAAGCTACGCAACAACCGTAACCAACTCCAAAACACTATACCAAAGGATATACCTCTCAAAATAGAGTAATCTGCAAGAAGAAATAAGAGAAATCCATATCATAAATAAAAAAGGTCTACAGCCTCAAAACGAACATCATTATAAGAAAAGAGCTAAACATCAAACAGCTAAGGGTACTAAGCACATATCTGCGACTCACATTCCCAAGTACTCTCCTCCATACCACCATGCTTCCATAATACATGAACCAATGGTATATCACATTCGCACAACACCTTATCCTTATGGTCTAGGATCTCTACAGGCCGCTCCTCGAAGGTCACATCATCATCAACATCAATATATCCCCAATCGATGATGTGAGAGTCTTTATGAAGATAACGATGGAGCTACGAAACATGAAAAATATTTTGTATCCTTATCATATGAAGGGGAAGTGTTACCCAATATGTCACAGCTCCAATACGATCCAACACCTTGAAAGGACTAACAAACCAGGGAGAAAGCTTACTCCCAAGACCAAAGCATCACTGCACTTGATGGGGAGTCACCTTCAGAAACACATTATCCCCAACATCAAACTACAAAGGTCTCCTCCTATGATTGGCATAAAAAAATTTTACAATCATGCTCTGTCTTCATCCTCTCATGAATCACCTGAACCATCTTTGTCATGTTCTATACTAGTTCCAGTCCAAGAATTGCTGACTCTACAATCCCAGTCCAGTACAATGGAGAATAGAAAGGTTGGCCATACAAGGATTCAAACGGCACCATACCAATGGTGGAGTGAAAACTATTTTTCTAATAGATCTTTACCAGGGGAAGTTTCCTTATCCATGAACCTCCAAAATCTAGGACATAAGACCGCAATATATATTCAAGAGTTTAGATGGTCCGTTCTGTCTGACCGTCCATCTATGGATGAAAAGTAATGTTAAGGCATAGCTGAGAACTGAAATCATGTTGAATAACTCTCTTCACCCTGGAGGTAAAATTAGGATCTCGATTGGAAATGATCATCCTCGGGACTCCATGGAGTCTCACCACCTCATCTAGATATTTCCTCAACAAAACATCCAATGAGATCGACTCCTTGATTTCTATGAAGTGGGATAATTTTTTCAAACCATACACTACCACCCATATAGCGTCATGGACTCCCTGATCTCAAGGTAAAATAGTAAAAAATTCCATTGAGATGTCCTCCCATTTTCAGTGAGGAACATCTAATAGCTAGAGTAAGCCACCAAGAACATGGTGCTTGGCCTTCACCTTCTGGAAGAACAAACATTGAGGCAAAAAGTCTGTAACTTAACACTTCAACCCAGGCCACAAAAACTAACTCCTCAGATATTAGTATATCTTTTTCATGCCAGGATGTACCGCTAAGGGAGAACTATGGAACTCTTTGAGAACTATCTCATGCATCGCTAAAGGAATGAAAATCCTTCCCTGAAACAACACCTGGTGTTGTTTATCATCAAACTAGCCATCGAGGGCCTTGACAAAAACAAATCAGTCTCTCTAGACCTCCACCTCAAGATCCCCCAATTGGTAATCGTCTACCTACTACACCAGAGATGACTGCACTTTCATCTGAAAAAGAAAATCTCATCCCCCAACTTTTCCCATATTCAGATGTAATGCTGAAAGTTCTTCCATTACTCTCTAAGAATCACATGATTCATGCACTACATCACTACATGAATTTTTGCTCAGTGCATCGGCTACAAAATTCCCTTTACCAGGTGTATAAAATATTTTGAAGTTGTAATCATGTATGAACTCCATCCAACGACATTGTCGCAAGTTCAAGTCATGCTGAGAGAAAACATACATCGGGCTCTTATGATCTGTGAAGACCAAAAATCACTCTCCAATGAGATAATGTCTCCACAACTTCATAGAAAACACCACTAACACTAACTCACGATCGCAGGTGGCATAGTTATGTTTATGGGGACACAAATTTTGAGACCCATAAGAAATTATTGATCTCTACTAAATCAGAACACATCCTAACCCCAAACATGAACCATCACAGAAAACCTAAAAATAAACTCCTTCTTCTAGAAGACAAAGAACTGGAGCACTGACCAACTTCTCCTTTAGATAATTGAAATCTTCCTGACACTGATCAGTCCACATGAAAACTTGATCCTTTCTAGTCAATACTATTAGAGGAGTCTCAAACCGAGATAAATCAGTTACGAACCTCCTGTAATAGCTTGCAAGAGCAAGGAAACTCCACACCTCCACCACTATCTTGGGTGATCCCCAACACACAACTGCTTCTACCTTCAATGAATCCATAGCTACTCCCTGTTGGGATACAACATTCCCCAAGAAACAAACTTCTCAATCCCAAAACTCGCACTTTGAAAACTTTCCAAATAGCTTTTGTCGACGAAGAACTCCCAAAATGGCATGCAGATGCTCTGAATTCTCCTCCTTGGATGCGGAGTACACAAGGATTTCATTGATGAATACTACCATGAACTTATCCAATAACTCATGAAACACATCATTCATTAACCCCATGAACACAACTAGATCATTCGTCATATCAAATTTCATCACAACGAACTCGTAATGCCCATGATGATAATGAAAAGCAGTCTTTGGGATATCCTCATCCTTTACACGTATCTGATGATATCCTAACCAAAATCGATCTATGATAAAAAAAATTCACCATTCAGTTGATCTAATAAATCATTAATCTGTAGAAGAGGATAGTGTTTCTTCACTGTCACTCAGTTCAAGTGATGATAATTGACACACAGCCGCAAACTATTGTCAACCTTCTTCATAAACAAAACTAGTACACCCCACGGTGAGATAATCGGCCAAAAAAACCACACTGCAACAGACCATTGAGCTATATACACATCTCTTATAACTTATAAGGCACTATCCTATATGGAGACATCGAGATAGGAGACGTTCCTAGTTGTAGCTTGATCCCAAACTCGATCTCTCGTTGAGGGTATAACGCTACAACATCTTTTAGAAAGAAATAAATGTACTCTTACACAACCCTAGGAAATTCCGACTACTGAACCTTCGATGAACTCAACGTCAGCTCATCCATAAAGGATGAAAAGGAAGGAACATGCCTCTAACCCATCTGAGGGTCTCGCTCACCAACAAACATTGTTTGTTATCCATATGCATCGAAGAACACCACCTTCCTCTGGAAGAAATCCATGATAGCCTGCACCAAATATAATAAATCCATGTTGATGATGACATCATATGGTTGTATTCATAAACATAGAAAATATCCCCAAGAGTGGTTCTTCCCCAGAACTAGCTCACAGTCTCTATATACTTCAAATAAGTCAGTTCGACCTCCAACTGGTGTAGTCAACACCAAGGGCACTAGAATCCACTCTACCTCAAGTCCTAAGGCATGAAAAAGGGTAGATGATATGAAGAATTATGTTACTCCTAAATCAAACATGGCATGTACCCAAGTAGAAAATAAGCAAAGGGTATCTCAAACAACATCTGGCTTGCCTAGCGCTGGCAACGCTAACACGTGAATATGACCACGACCTGCTCCATGACCTCTTTAACCCTGATGGAGACCACATATGTGGTCATGATCTACTCTCTAAGGATGAGGATCATCCAGAGGATATCCTATGCTTTCCCCATATACTTTTTGGTGATCCAAAACTGGTGCAACTTGATGCTTCTACCTCAAATAAAACTACCTCAATGAAGGAACCTAAAGTGGAATACCTAACACATGTGGAATGATAAAAAATGTTGGGCACTCTCACTACTGATGACATCAGCCTCCATAGGAAAAATAAGTGCCTAATATCTTGGCATGGGTCTGAGAGTAATTTTCCCCTAGATAAATGATATACTGAGGGCTGGTACCTACCTCCAGCTGAACGGAAACTTTTCTTCCCTAAAAACCGAGAACCCCAGACAACAACTATACTTTGTGAGTAATACTAATGAATCCCCTATTGTGATGATCTAGTTTTGGATAACATCCTCTCTATGACCTCTGCCCTCACCAGTACCTCAATATATTTCTTTAGCATAAACGAGATGATCTGGAATTGGATCTCTACATGTAAAGCCTCGTTGGAATTTCTCACTTTGGCCTCCTCATCTGTAAATAGGTCCGAAGTATATCGAAAAAGGTTCTTGAAGTGGATTCCAAAATCTTGAACACTGTAGCTCCCCTATCAAAGGTTAAGAAAATTCTGGAGACTGTTTGTATTCACAATCGAAGAAAGAAACTCGACTCTGAACTAGTCTCATAAGTCCTCCCATGAGACTTGAAGTTGCCCAGTCAAGATCCAAGTATCACTGAGAGGGGGAGGAGGTGAATCGGTGATGTCTTGTTCTTTTATGTTTCTTTTTTTGTTTTTAAACAACATTCACCTCCTGTTAAATATTTATTTCCCTAATGAACACAATCAAAACACACATCCATAAGAACACAAGATTTACAAGGTTCACTACTCAACAAGAGTAGCTACGTCCTTAGTATGGTACGAAAACAATCCAGTACCACACAATCCACTAGAAAACGATCATTTAGTATGGAATACAACAAGTAGGATATACCCTTATACTCGTGTAGCACTTTTAAAACAATCCTCAAGTGTGTGTGCACCCTCTTAGTACAAATAGGTCAAAACAATGTTTTAGTGCTTCTTAATCCACTTTCACAGTTTGATCTTTCAAAACAATTCTTATATTTCTTACCCAGAAGCTGGTAAGAACTACCTTGCACACAAATTACTACTTGTGTTGAACTCAAATCATTCACAAACCCTTTTAGGTTTCTTGCGAACAACTTTTATTCCATGCGTGCAAGATTTTACTTTTGTTGTGAAACACCTCTTGCGCACAACTTCAATCTTGCATGCAACTCTCTTCTTGCGTGCAACTTCTCCTTCTTGCACGTAACTCTATTTCTTTCATGAAACTCACTTTACATAAAATTTTTCCATGATTCAGAGATCGGTATTTCTCTAAGTGTCGATCTTGTCAAATTAGAGGGGGTCACCTCTTATTTATAGGCCTCTTCGACCCCTGCACACAAAAACCCTAACGCGTCACGCAAAACCCTAACGCATTGTTAAAAGCCTCATTTGACATCGCATTGGGCGCGTAAGTCTCTTTCACTCTAACCTCATCTTTCACACACTTTTTATTCTTTCACATTCTTTATACCTTTTTCATTTTTCGATGTTTTGGCCTTAAATCATGCCTTGCATGCAACATTCTAATCTCCCTTCAATCTTGCATGAAAAAAACAATCTTTCGCACAAGTATTTCCTTTTCTAGATTTTTATGTTTAGATCTTGGAACTCAACTTGTGAAAAACATACCAATCTATATTAAAGCTTATGTGCATCATTATTTACCCAAATCACATTTCTCCATCTCCTGATTTGCAGCCCGAAAATTTTGGCAAACACAGGGAAACGACGCCACCTTAAAATCTGTTTTGGAAAGAACACCAATGATACTTCATTATCATCTAGCATATTCAAATAACAACTGATTTCATCATGAACCATATCTATTGTGATATATAGTATTTTATTTAACGCATTTAGCATCGTTATATTTTCAACATAAATTACTACAACTTCCCTATCTTCTAGAAATATTATTTTTTCCAATCAAAATTGAATCTGACTGGCAGCACCTTTACTCCCCCATTCATTCATAAGGCTTGCATCACAAGTTCTCCTAAATCATGATGTTTTTTAAATACAAATCAGCAAATCATAATCTTATTTTCAATTCCTTTACAAAGTTAATTGATTTATCTTCTTTGACAACAAAAGACAACACTCTGTAATAAAAAACTCTTCTTACTTCCTTCTCCATCAAACTTGGCCCCAAAAATTACCTATAGTACCCCAAATTTCTAGTATATAACCCTTAATTGATACTTTTATGGTTATAAAGTGTAAGGGTGGAGGTTGGAAGATTTTGGAGAATTTTGGAAGTGTTTTGGGGATAAATTAAGGTTGCACGGTCGACACATGGTTTGTCCAAACTATGCAGAATTCCTAGGAGAAATCGTGTGCAGTGTTCTTTATGAGGTGGTAGCTCGAGCATAGTTAAAGCATGGTTTGGGGAGACCGTGCAAGGGGAGGTCATGCATACAATGTCTAATACACGGTTAGCACACGGTTTTCCTAACCGTGTGGCCAAACCATGCATAGAGTCAAATCTAGATCCTTAAAAAAGGATCTCACTTGTTTTTGCCATAACTCACTCGTTTTTTACCCAAATTGGATCTAACTTGGGATTTTTCTTCTACAAAGGTCTAAGAGGGTTCTACCATATATCTGGTAGAAATCTGAAGGCTTCCCTTAGTGATTCAAAGCTAGATTCTTGAGGTATGTGATTGTTCTTCGTCGTTCTTGATCGGTTTCTTAAATCTACTTAGATATACTTCTCCCCTCATCCTAGTTTCTCATATCTACACCTGTTATGGGTAGATATATGATTTTTATGTAAAATAACTTTATATTTGGTCTTTATATTTATAGTAGAAGAGATATAAGGAGGTTTTATGAAGAATCGACCTGATTTTCTTAAGCGTTCATCGTCCGTTGTCAAGTCTCGTCAAAGCCTTTGAGGTAGGTGGATTCATTATCAATTTAAATTTATAGAACTAATTGGAATGATTTTAAATTGATTGATTTTTTTGAAATTTATTCTGATTTTTTTGTTGAATAATTGTTGGAAATCTTATTTTGCGATGGTTTAGTAAAGGGTGAAATTCTGGAAAAAATGGGGTTTTGATTAAATTGCTTTTATTCTTAGTTTTAAATGGGGAATTTAAATGGATATTTTCTAGAATAATGGAATATGGTTTGATTATTATGTTTTCAATAAAAGAATAGTTTTATTGAAATGGATGACATGTTGGTTTTGGCTTTGGGTTAATGGCATATTGGTGTTGTGTGTTTATATGGCATTCAGGACAGATTTGGGTCAGGAGTCTCCCCCATAATTGTTGGGATAGATAAGGGTTAGGGCTCTACCCCATCAAACATTCATATTAAATTTGGGGCGGATAAGGGTCAAGAGTCTTCCCCATCATTTTTGGGATGGATAAGGGTTAGGTCTCTCCCTCGTCAAACATTTATGTGCATTTGGGTTGGATAAGGGTAAGAAGTATCCCCCATCATTGTTGGTATGGATAAGGGTTAGGGATCTCCCCCTCTTCCAAGTTTCATGCTTGGTCAAATGCATTGATATGAGGAATGGTAAAACAAAATAGAATGTTAAATAAATTAAATGATTGTTTATTTTATTTCCTTGTAAAAATGTTTTCTATGGATTTAGTTTATATTTAGATATAAACTATTTTTAGAAATCGTTTTATATAAACTATTTTATATAAATGTGGATAACTTTTCTATACTGGTGGCATGATTAGAAAATTCATTGGGAAACCCTACTAAGTTATATAATCACCCCTGCTTTGTAACTTTAGTGATTTTTCATATGCCACCTTCCGAGACTTGGGAAAAGGTAAATTATCACACTTCTTTAGCATCATGTCGTGATACTTTAGACTACTTGGAGATGTTGGAGCATAGAGATTGTGGAGAATGGAGTCTTGTTGTCGTATTAGAGTTTATTTGTCGTCTTTCTATTATTTACTTTGATATTGGATTGTCATCTGATGTGACATACCTTGGTTGGTTGTTTTAAAGAGAATGATTTGAAATTTCTTAGTTTATTTCATGCATTATATAATGAGATGTTTGTGGATGGTTTTTCAGGTTTTTGTTTTTAGTCATTAAAGGGTAAATCATCCCCCACTTACTTTGAAACCCTTTAGCATTTATTTCCAGTATTTGGTTCCTTGGGGTCGTTTCATAAGTCCTAGTAATGACTCGTTGTACTCTCAAGCTAATGGGAATTTGCGGGTCATTACAAATGGTATCAGTCTGGTCCTTCCTTTTTGGTACAAATGGTATCAGCTTTTTCAGTCCTTGCCAAATAAGCGATCATAATTATTCTTAGTCTTGGAGTTGAAATTTTTTCTTGTCTATTCCTTAGGTTGTAATCTTAAAAAGTAGTAGGATTGTCAAAACTTGAAATGTATAGCATAAAAGGACGTAGCTAACCCTTTTATGCTAAACTTCAAGTTACCAGGGATTTGGTTACATAAATGTTTGGATACACTTCTAGGATTTTGAAACCTCGTTTTCATGGGTTTAGCCAATAATACGAGCATGAAATTCATTGTAAAGGAATTACTTCCCACTAGGAGTGCATACATCATTTCGAGTAATGATTTAGGTTGTGTATAAATTGATGATTTTTGAAAAAGTATGAAACTATTTTCAAACAAAAGACTTTGAAAAATCATGGTTGATATATTTTTAAAGTGGTTTGATTCTCAAAAACGGTAATAAGATTTTTCAAAAATGGTGGAAATGGAAAAAATTTATTTTTGGAAAACAATGTTGTGATAGTTGATGTGATAGAATTTGAAATTCTAAGCCATCAATTTATAGGGAGTGATACTTACCAAGGTTGTTGCTTTTTTAGGAAATGGAACCTGTTAGGCATTGTAGAGCCCGAATGACCCGAAGGCCTTTTTTATTTTATTATAGATAATTCCCCTTTTTAAGGGTTGAAGGGGAACCCGTACATGACCCGTAGGCCCAAGGCACAAGGCCCGACATGACCCGTAATACATGACCCGAAGTCCCAGAGGCATACCATGCCCAATACATAACCCGTAGGCCCAGCCCACTAGAACTGACCCTCCCCAGCTTCTACATCATTGATTTTCTTTAGCTCCCCACCTGTATTGCTTGATCATCTAGCATTGCCCCGTACAAAGCTGCACAGTGCCTGGTCACGATGGCGGTTTTCATACCCTCTTATTCTTCCAATCTAGTTAGCTCTGCTTCTGGTGACTGCTACTGGTGCTCTGATCCTCATTTGGGGCCTGATCTGTGTAAATTGGGCTACTTCATGGTCTTTAATGTCCCGAAAGCCTCATGGCCCGAAGGCCTTTGATGGCCCGAAGGCCCTGAGACCCGTAGGCCCAAACCGGTGGTCTGAAAGCCCAAATCAGGTGAATAGTCTATCTGCTACAGTACCGAACAGTGCCTGTTACAGTACTACTACAGTGCATGCTACAGAACTGGTACAGTGCCTGTTACAGTACTGCTACAGTGCCTGGAAATTTGCCTCCACCCGGTTTTGAACCTGGGTCTCTTGGATGCCAAGAAGGAGCCCTTACCACTTGGGTACGGGCTCGTTGGAAAAACGTGTATCGCTAACACTGACTCCTGAAGGGGTCCCCACCTGCCCAAGTGCGCAGCATGCTCCCCAGGTGAACTAATAGTTGGTCTAAAGCATCTCTTGGGCTTTTCAAACCATTGAGTTGAGGCTGTGACCAGATACCCTATATATGATATCTGTCACTACTGAAAATTCAAGAGGAGTAAGTACGGTTTTCTTTACTAGAGGAGTTGATAACTCTATCACAAAGATAAAGAGGAAGTGGGACACCTTTTCTCAAGAGGGTGGAACATATTAAAATTAGATCATAGGATAAATTAACCTTCCTCCAAGATGCAAGAGAAATATTGGATGTTTTCAGTGTGGTTCACCGAGTCACATCAAGCAGGAGTGTACAGCATCACCAAAATCATTCCATAATTGCAACAAGATGGGACATCTTAAGCGCTTTTGCCGCAGTGCTCCAAGTTCAGGTTCTCGAGACACTTCTTAGGCATCAAAAACACCATATACTTCAACAGAATGAGAACAATCTCATCAATGCAACAAGAATCAGAGTGAATCAATGGAGTAATTGCATGGATCTGAGAAAATGGTGGTATATGATCAAGACGGACCATCTATAGTGAGAGGTGCGATTCTTTTGAATTCTACCATTGTGAAACTATTGTTTGATAATGATGCATCACATATATTCATAACTTCTCGTGTTGTTTTTTTGCTATGTTTAAAGTTTTAAATGATGTATTCTATTTTAAAACTCCAAAATCCTCTCAATGAAAGAGATTTTTGATCCTTTATGTATAGATCATGTGATATAACTATTGATGGAGCTGAGCTAAAATGGGACTCCTTAGTGTTAGACATGGATTTCTATGACATAATCCTAGGTATAGATTGGTTGACAATATTTAAGGATCACATCAACTGTTATAGGAGAAAATTTAGTTTCATGACTGAGGAAAACATTAAGCATATCTTCAGAGGAGAGAAGATGAAAAAGAAAGGAGAAAAGAGCTTATTGGCACCAACGGTGGGAACGATCTCTTATCAGTTGGTAGCGTTGACTTTGGCATCAATGGAAGAGATCAAGGAAAATAGTTTTCCCATAATTGTGGATCAATTTCCAGATGTCTTTCCTGATAACTTCTCAGAGCTAACACCTATAAGGGAAGTGGAGTTTACAATTGATTTCCTTCTGGGGACCAGTCTTATTTCCCTTCCATATTATAGGATAAAACTAACAAATTTATGGTAATTTAAAGTGTGTTTGGAGGAGCTAGAAAGTAAGGGTTTCATTCAGCCAAGTACGTCTCTGTGGGCAGCACCAGTATTATTTGTGAAGAAAGTAGGTGTAACTCTTCGGCTATACATTTATTATCATAAGCTTAACCAAGTTACGATAAAGAACAGGTACCCACTTCCACACATTGATGATATGTTCGATCAATTAAGAGGTGGTCAGTGGTTATCTAAAATTGAATTGTGATTAGGATATCACCAATTACAATTTTGGAAGGAATATATTCTAAAGATAGATTTCAAAAGTATATATGTCCACTATGAATATGTATTCATTCCTTTCAGTCTAATGAATGAACCAATGGTCTTCATGGATTTGATGAATCATATATTTTAGTTATATCTGGACTCTTTTGTTGTGGTGTTTGTCAATGACATCTTGGTGTATTCAAAGACAAGGTCTGACCATGAGGAACACCTGGAAACAGTGTTACAAATCTTGAGAGATCATTGTTTGTATTCCAAATTATCAAAGTGTGCTTTTTGGATATATGAATTATTTTTTCTTAGCCATGTCATTTATGAGAAAGTCGTTTATGTTGATCCTGAAAAGATATAATTTTTTATCTCATGGAAACCACTGAAGAATTTATTTTAGATACGAATTTTTCTTGGTCTAGATGGTTACTACCAATTCTTTTTACGTGATTTCTCATGACTAGATTCACCAATGATAGCTCTGACAAAGAATAATTCTCCATTAAAATGGACAAAGGAATTCCATAAGTCTTTCTAGGAACTAAAAGTTTATCTCACATCGACACCTATCTTTATTTTTCCAAAATCAGAACAGGGATATGTGGTTTAATGTGATGCTTTAGGATCAGGTTTGGGATGTATTCTCATGTAAGGAGACCATGTGGTTGCTTATGGTTCAAGGCACTTGAGGGTACGTGAGAAGAATTACCCAACACACAATTTGGAGTTAGCTGTAGTCGTCCATGCTTTGAAAACATGGAGACACTATCTATTTGGTGAGAAATTTACTCTGTTTATGGATCATAAAAGCTTGAAACATATTTTCTCATAGTGAGACTTGAATCTGAGGCAAAGGAGATAGATGAAGTATCTCTAAATGTTTAACTTTGACTTGATGTATACACCAGGGAAATGAAATTCTATGGTGGATGCATTAATTAGAAATTCATATGCTCAGTTGGTGAAAGAAGCTTCAGATGAATGGTAATTGATGTTGGTCATAGCCAACATGTATGTGGAATGTGAAGTCTGAGGTGATGTTTTGATTTTTTTTCAGCTATGCTTGTTCCTGATTTGGTAAATATAGTAAAAGAGGCATAAACATCTGATGAATAATTTTTTTTTATGATTTCAAAACTCAATGGTGGGGATACCATTGAGGGATGGAAACTTGATGGGAGTTCAATTTTATGCTTTAGAGATCGGATGGTTGTGCCTATGGATTATCAATAAAAACTCCTTCATGCTTACCACTATTTGAGATGGTTTGTACATCCAGGTACACAGAAGATGTATTAGGCGTTGAAGGCATAGTTTTGGTGGAGATGCATGAAAAGGAAAGTGGCAAAGTTCGTTTCTAAGTTCTTAACTTGTTAGTAAATTATGAAAGAGAATCAGATACCAACAGGTATGTTGTAGCCTTTACCTATCCTAGTGTTAAAATGGAAGAAGATATCAATGTATTTTTTTATAGGTCTTCCAATAATGGTCTGTAAACATGATTCCATATGGGTGGTAGTGGATCATCTTACCAAGTCGGCCCGTTTCATCCCTATTCATGAAACTCATACAGTGGAGGATCTATCCAAAACCTATATCCAATAAGTGGTAAAGAGGAATGTCTTACTAGTTTCAATAGTCTCAAATAGAGATCTAAGGTTCACGTCTCATTTCTGGAAATCCTTACAGAGAGCCCTTAGCACTCAGTTGAATATGAGCACGGCGTATCATCCTCAGACAGATGGGAAATCTGAACGGATGATACATACATTGGAAGACATGTTGTGGGATTGTGTAATAGATTTTGGTGGATCATGGGAGGAACAATTACCCTTAGTGGAGTTCTCATATAATAACAGCTACTAGGCCTCGATACATATGGCTTTGTTTGAAGCACTGTATGGGCATCTTTGTCGTTCTCCACTATGTTGGGCAGAAACGGGTGATACTTCACTAGTTGGGCCGATCCTTGTCCAAGAAACAAAGGAGAATATTTAGTTAGTTATAAAGAGGATGTAGATGGCTTATAGTCATTAGAAATATTATGTAGACCATCTTAAAAGGTTTTTGTTGTTTTTTGTGAGTGATCATGTGTTCTTGAGGATCTCTCCAAAACTTGGACATCGTCATTTCGGGAAGCAGGTAAATTTATCTCCTAGATACATTGGCCTTTTCGAGATACCAGAATGGGTTGGAGAGGTGGAATATTCGTTGGAATTAACATTATAGTTCAGTTCGGTGCATAATGTGTTCCATGTATCTCAGTTGAAAAAGTATCAGCCTAATCCTGACCATGTGATCAGATGGAATCACGTTTACCTAGAGTCGGATGCTTCATTGATACATATCCCGGTAAGAGTTTTGGATAGGAAATAGAAAGTCTTGCATGAAAAAATCATCAATCTGGTACGGGTTTTATGGCAGCATGGTCAAATTCAGGAATAGACATGGTAACGTGAGAAGGAAATGAAAGAGTATTGGCTGGAACTCTTTCAGGGCAGCGAATGTTTTTTACTTTCTAGGGACAGAAAGACCAATGGTGGGGAGAATTTAGTACCCTTATTTTATGATATGTAACCCTTGATACTTTTATGGTTATAAAGTGTAAGGGTGGAGGTTTTGAGAGTTTGGAGAACTTTGGAAGTGTATTTGGGGCTAAATGAAGGTCACACGGTCGACACCAATTTTTCCAAACTATGCAAAATTCATAGGAGAAACTATGCACAATGTTCTTCATGAGGTAGTAGCTCCAACATAGTTGGAGAAAAATTTTGGGACACTGTGAAAGGGGAGGTTGTGCATGCAGTGTCTACCACACATTTAGTGCATGGTTTTTCTAACCGTGTGGCCAAACCATGCGCAGAGTCAAATCTAGATCCTTAAAAATAGGATATCACTCATTTTTTCCATAACTCACTCGTTTTTTACCCAAATTGGCTTTAACTCGGGATTTTGCTTCTTTGAAAGTCTAATAGGGTTCTCCCATATGTCTGGTGACAATTTGAAGGCTTCCCTTGGTGATTTGAAGCCGGATTCTTGAGGTATGTGGTCGTTCTTCACCGTTCTTGATCGGTTTCTTAGATCTACTTAGATATACTTCTCCCCTCATCTTATTTTCTTATATATACACCTATTATGGGTAGATATATGATTTTGGATGCCAAATAAGTTTATATTTTGTCTTGATCTTTCTATTATAAGATATCTAAGGAGGTTCCATGAATAATTGACCTGGTTTTCTTAAGCGTTCTTCATCTGTTGTCAAGTCTCATCAAAGCCTTTAAGGTAGGAGGCTTCATTCTCAACTCCACTTTATAAAAAAAATTATCATGCTTAAAAATGTATTGATTTGTGTAAAATTGATTGTGATTTTTTGTTGAACAATTTTGTAAAGATTATTTAGCAACATTTTGGTAAAGGGTGAAATTCTGGAAAAAATTTGGGTTTTGATTAAATTGATTTTATTCTTAGTTTTAAATGGGGATTTTAAATGGGGATTTTCTAGAATAATGGAATATGGTTTTATTATGATGTTTTCAATAAAATAACAGTTTTATTGAAATGGATGACATGTTGGTTTTGTCTTTGGTGTAATAGCATATTGGTGGTGTGTGTTCATATGGCATTCGGGGTGGATATAGGTCAAGAGTCTCCCCCATCATTATTGGGATGGATAAGGGTTAGGGATATCCCTTTTCAAACATTCATATTACATTCAGGATGGATAAGGGTCAGGAGTATCCCCCATCATTGTTGGTACGGATAAGGGTTAGGTCTCTCCCCCGTCAAACATTCATGTGCATTTGGGTCGGATAAGGGTAAGAAGTCTCCCCCATCATTTTTGGAATGGATAAGGGTTAGGGATTTCCCCCTCTTATAGGTTTCATGCATGTTCAAATGCATTGATATGTGGAATGGTAAAATAAAATAGAATGTTAAATTACTTAAATGATTGTTTATGTGCTTTCCTTGGAAAACTGTTTTCTATGGATTTAGTTTATATTTAGATATAAACTATTTTTAGAAATTGTTTAATATAAACTATTTTATATAAATGTGTATAAATTTTCTATCCTAGTGGCTTGAGTAGGGAAGTAATTGTGAAACCCTACTAAGTTATATACTTACCCCTACTTTGGCACTTTGGTGCTTTTGCAGATTCCGCCTTTTGAGACTTGGGAAAAGGTAAAGTATCACACTTCTTTAGCACCATGTCATGATAATTTGGACTAATTGGGGATGTTAAATCATGGAGCTTGTGGTGCATGGAGTCTTTTTGTCATCTTTGAGTTTATTTTCTGTCTTTTTGTTGTTTAATTTGATTTTTTTTTTATTATGCTGTGACATACCTTGGTTTGTTGTTTTAAAGAGAATGATTTGAAATGTCTTAGTTTATTTCATGCATCATATAGTGAGTTGTTTGTGGATGGTTTGTCAGGTTTTTATTTTTAGGAATTAAAGGGTAAATCATCCCCCAATTACTTTGAAACCCTTTGGCATTTATTGCTAGGATTTGGTGCCTTGGGGACATCACTTAAGGCCCAGTAATGACTTTTTTTACTCTCAAGTCAATGGGAATTTGTGGGTTATTACACTATCGAATCCTCACGATCCCTGAGGAATAAGAACCACCACTGCATCGCTTCCCCACACAGCATCATCATAACCAATGACACCCAGTGCTCCTTTTGAGGATGGATTGAACTAAAAGCTATATCAACCTCCTCCAACTAGTATTCCATGACTACATCTAAAATGGAGCCCTCATACTTCTGTAGACTCTGGAGCTAAAACTCTCTGAATGTCCTCCTCCAAGTGTCATCATCATCAACCTCTACTCTGTAGCGATCTGCTGGCATAGCCTACTAAACATCTTCTGTGAAAACCTGACAAGGATGTCAACCTAGATTTATACCTGCAAAAAGGATAAATAGTTAGAGTTCCTAAACCTGGAATGTGGAATACTTTGACATTAATTAATTGTTTTCTTTTATTCATTTTAGGTTAAATAATCCCAAGGTCTACCCAATCAAACATAGGCATAAGGAAGAATGATACATGATCCTTTCCTAGGTCTCTGCCATGTAACCAGTATCGTCTCATTTAGTAGCCACCGTAAACTTAAAGGTTTGTGTATCATATCACAGGGGTCCCTAAATACCTATGTCTCATTCAGTCTCCAGTGTTCACAGTGCTTGCTGAACTAGATTGACATTGTTTCCCTACCGACCCATGCAACCTCACTTGTGCCTAACTCTAAACTCCATCCTATCCCTCAACCAGAGACTCTGATACCACTCTTTCATGACCCCCTCCCCACAAAGTGTACCTCTCCTGGCTTGAAAATGTGAGAAGAGAGATAATGACCCCCAAGTCCCACCTCCAGTAGGCCCCAGGTTGGTGACTAGCACTGAGGGTATAGTAAACACACAGATGGGAGGCATTACCCTATAAGAAAACACATGTGAAAGAGAGAGAGATAAGATATACACCAAGAAAATCCTACTCAAACCAAAAATTAAAATAAACCAAAGTTCACATATGTAATGTCATGAAAATACTACTATAACTAAAAGGGAAAAACTGTAAGTACCAAAAGAAAGTAAAACGGCAGCGACCACGAAGCCTGAACAGCTCCTGCAACCTAAGGCTAGTAGTAACCAGCCTGACCTAAAACCTAATCCAAGAAATCTAAAAATAGTTTATATAATGTAGGGTGAATATAACAATATACTCAGTAGGATCCTCCCCAAATCCTCTCATGAAAAAGTAAAGAAAGAATGCTAAATAATAGTGAATAATAAGTTAAACGAACTCATCACCTGAACAAGTATACTACATTCCTAGCCTCACCATGGCTAATCTCACCAAGTATCACATACAAGAGTATATAATATAATCAATAATTTTAGGGGTACCCTACTACCACTTCCTCACTAGTTTGTTGCTTTTCCCCAACATCACACATCCTGATCGTCTCTCTCTAAAAAGACTTGCCTGCAGACACCTGGGAAAAGCACCACAAAATTCACCTCATGCAACTTACCACAAAAACCACAAAACCAAAGGTAACTAGGTATTTCTCGAGAGCCACCATAGGCCACATAATGTGTATCATACATCGGGTATTATACCTTAATCCATTACAGTCCATACATCAAGTAAGGATCTGCAAACCATCACAACCTATACACGTTAAAACTATAGTAGCACTTAGGAAACTATATCCAGAATATATGTGTATGAAATAACCATAATCCATTACAACCCTCTACACACATATATGGGTAAAACTAACCATTGTGCATACCAGCACAAATAACTACCAAGAGAAGAGAGTGGGGCCAAATGGGGTAGTCAGCTATCCATCCCACTGGGATGTTGGGAAAAATACCCCCTAGGGATCAGAATCCTTGAGGTGTCAATTTCCCTAACCGATGGTGTGGGGTAGTGTATAGAAACACAAAAAGTACATGGTATAATATAGCTCACAACCACTCCATGAGAAAAACCTAGTCTTAGACTCAACTGCAGCAAACGTCTATCAGACTCTTGACTTACACTGCTAAGACTATATGTCCTATAAGCACACAACCATTTAAAGAGATACATTAAGTTACTTATACCTTTTTATTAGTTTTACTGTATGTTAATTAATTATTTAACCATTAATTAACCATTAACATTTATCAAATTACATCCCATTACCATTTCAACCAAGATCTATGCCCTCCTTTCATAACCAAACTAAGTCCATGACTTCTCAAAATTATAACCTCAGCATTGCATCCCAGCAAGATCCAACCCCATCGGTTAAACATTAATTTATTCAATCATTTATTATTAGCTTTCCATAATTTCAGGGATTCTAAAAAATAATTCTAAGCTACCAAACACAAGGGGATCGACATGGTGAGTATATGGACTACTCATTGAGTCTTTCCCACCTATAGCAGGACTGTATACCCATCCATCCTCAAGAGGATAAACACAGAAAGCACATGGAATACCCCACGAATCTTTGCCTCTTTTGGAAGGAGGGTAGGAAAGACCAGATGCCTCAAGTAGTGGGGAAAGTAAATAAGATAAACAAAACAATAGATTCAACAAGAATTACAACATTCATATCAACAGGTAAGCCCAACTTCAACCCATTACATCATCCCTGATGTCCTCCCCAACATCCACATGAATAAACTGATGCATTTCACCACTCTAGGTATTAACTACTACTACAACAAATGGGACTCCCTTCCCTCACATACCAAAACAGTCCTCCAGGCTTATCTATCCCATGATCTCTCCAAAACACAAGAAGTAGGAAACAAACAACATAGAAATTGGCATCTTGTCCCTAAACAAGGCAATCAGCCTTCACATACAACGAGAAATCACCGCTCCAAAGCATAAGATTCTTGGAATTTACAAGAAAGAGGGTAACTCAAAACCCTTTAATGCATTAACTTTATCATACAACCAGTTTTTTATTCTATGTTGAATTAACATATTCATTTAAACATGCATAACTTCATCCATTTGATTATCATCAAAGCACAACAACAATAACAACAACAACAACAATAACAATAACAACAACCAGATTCATTAAACATGCCTCTTTATATTTTGACAATTAATTCATGATTAATCCTAGATATAAATTCTTTAGCAATTTCCATCAAGAACGACATGTTAAACAAGAAAAGCATGGATATCACACTATCTAGCAAAACAAGAGGAAATGACATCTCTAGGCAATTGATACCAATTATTTAATCTGGTTTAAATATTTATTATATCAATTTCATTGTGATCTAGTGGGATAAAACATACTAAATATACTACTACATGTAAAAATAATATAGAATCCATGAATTCCCTACCTCAAAAGGTTTCTAATGTTCATTGTAGGAGAACAGACCAACACAACAGATCGCGACCACCTCTCCCGCAACGATTGAATCCACCCAAGGATGTCGCGGAACAACCATATAGACCAAAATCCAAGAAAGATCAATTAGAAACATGGAGATAACATTTCATCACATGGAAAGGAGAAACAGGAGGAAACGGATTGAGGAAACCAGAAGAATGGAGGTAGAACATACCTTATATTGAAGACGGATTGACACTTTTCAGTTGCACCAAAATAGGGGTGCGCATACACGAGGAAAATCTATAAGGGGAAACGGTACAAGGATAGAACAATCACACAACTCCTCATGAAAAAATGTTTGGGTTGCCTCACACCAAGAGAAATGAGAAGGAAGAACAAGGGTGGAAGGTATCTCGGCCCTTTGGAAAATCTAAACAGAGCAGCGGTTTAGATATGCTTTAGATTTTCCATTAAAGGAGGATCTGGTCAAGACTACATAGTTTGACCAAGTAAAGGAATCCATACTCTTAGGAAAATTAATATAGGAGTTATGGTATTTGAATAGAACTTAAATCCCTTAAAACGAGGCTTTGAATGTGTTTTATGTCCAAGATAACGTCGAAGGGGTGAAACTGTAGGATGTTGGAAACACTGTTTATCGACGACTCACCAACATGAGTCGCTGACATGAATCACTGATGCAAGTCACTGACTCAACTCACTGACATGAGTCACCGATGCGACTCACCAGCGGGAGTCACCAATGTAACTCACTGATGTGAGTCACCGATGGGAGTCACTGATGCGACTCACCAATGCGAGTCACCGATGCGAGTCACCAACACGAGTTGTCGACGCGAGTCACCGACATGACTCACTGATGTGATTCATCGACATGATTCACCTATGAAACTCACCAATGCGATTCACTGATGCAACTCACTGATGCGACTCATTGATGACACTGTTCACATCTTGGAAACACTATTCACAAAACTGGAAATTTTACAAAGTGTTGAGAATAAGTCACCTTAACCTCCCAGAACACCTCAAACACCAGATTTTCAAAAAGGAATGGATCGAAGAGGTCTGGTCCATTACAATATATTTACATAGATTAATTATTAGAGTTTTGTACATTGTTATTCCAATACATATGATTATTGAAAAGTTGAGTATGTGTTGTTTGACTATCCATCTTCTTTATCCAGATGGGTTATGATCATGTTACCCCTTTTATTGACATGGGGAAAAGTATTGGCATTATTTATGATTATTTATTGCTAAATCAGGTTGATCATGTATTGATATTATGTATTTCTCATTATATGGATAACCAAGTTTGATTCAATAAGAGGTTCCTCAGGGAATGGTATGAAAGGTATCAATGAATATTATGGTAAATGAATTGGACTTAATTAGGTGATGGGTGGGGCCTAGAAATATATATCCCCTCAATGCATCAAAGGGTCTCATGAGACAAAATAATTTTGGGTATTGGGTGTATGTCTACCCAATTCAGTAAGATCTCTTTAATGCAGTCTCGATGACAAGTAAATGTCTTAATATAAGGAATGACTATAGGTTTTTTATGTCCATAATTATTCATTCCATTAGTATGAGATTGGTTTTATTAGTATCCATGTTTTTATTTATTTTCATGGATATAGAATGATCCCAGTTTCAAGTTGATCATGTTTATGCTAGGATTGCCTCAGTTGTATATTTTCCCTTACTGGGCATTTGAGATCACCCCTTCATATGTTTACATTTACCCAAATTATAAATAAAATAATTATACATGACATTTTTAGAATAATAGAATGTGTGGAATAATTTATGAGAGATTTTGAAGTCTCATTATGGATTAAGTAGTATCTTATATATAGTGGAAAAAATGTCTGCTTGATACAAAGGACATGGGTTTTATTAGTTTATGATGTGTCTTAATTATCTAAAGATTTTAAACTAAAAATATCCTTTAGATGTAATATATTAAATAATCATTATTGATTTTGTAATTAAGGATATTTATATATAGGGTTTTGTAGATGGTATCAAAGTGGGTATGTAAAGTATGTGTCTATGAGCACCGAATACAAGAGTGCGGGTCTGGGGTTTCATGATTTGTGTGTTAAAGGGAGAGAGAAAATAGAGTGAAAATTTAATATTTGTTTGATGGGTGAAGAATAATAAGAAGAAAAAGGAAAGTATTGTAATGCAGTAAAGGAGAGTGTATTTCAGTTCTATTTACTGAAAATAAGTGAAGATAGTTTGTCACTCCTTGATAGTTATTCCAATGAAGGAGTTTCCATGATGACTCATGGAATGGTGATGATTATATACATGAATGATTTTACAATTTGCCTATGAATAATGAAACTTGTAGATCAAAGGCACTAACTCATATTCAGAACATCATCTACAACAGTGGTGTGACTATTCTGATTTTGGCATGTGTGCCAACTTGTTTTTTTCCTTTAAAGTAGTGAGAAAATGATGGAATTTCGAGGTATGTAATCCTAGGGTGTTATTGATCCAGCCCTAAACTCTATAGGTGGATTTACCCATGAAAGAGTTACCAAGACTAAATCCACCATTAATTAGTGAGGTTAGTGGATTTTAGTGCATCGGCACATCACCGATCATATGCTCCTTGGATTAGACCAGTGTGGGTGAACTAAGTAAAATCATTGTGTCTTTTGTGATTGAATTTTTTTATATTCTATGTGATTCACACTAATAAAAGTGAGTAAGAAACTATTGAACAAACTGATTAAGGGATAAACATGAGAAGGGTAATAATCAAATCATCATCTAAGGAAAAATATAAGGGTTACCCTACTAATTATGATGTCAATATCATCTAGGGAAGTAATATTTTAAGGATTAATTAATTTAATTTAAAAATATCCAACCCTGATTCACCCTCAAACCCCCTCAAGGTATCTCTCATTAAATTCTCTTGTGGTCCTAACAAGTGGTATCAAATCCTAGGTTATTTTTGTTAGATTTTTGTTTATCTAAATTAATCTGATTACTTTTTGGAGTTGAGTTTTTTATTATACTATAAAATTATTTATATGATATATAAAAAGGTAATAAATTGAAGATAAATAATAATTTCAATGGAATTCAATTTTTTGGAATAGTGTAGGTTTAAAGTGTGATTCTAATGGGAGAATCCATTGGTTTTCCAAAGGGAAGGTATAAATAATTCTAATTATGAATCTATTAATTCATTCAATGATTTTATAGGATTAGTTGGGGAACCTAATTTTCCAAGTGATGTAGGAACTTATAATGATAAATAAATATAAATAATTACAAAGATAGAAGATATCCATATTTTAGAGAAATTAAATTACCATCTTAAATAAAAGAACATAGAGTTAAGATAGGATACCAATTCTCAAGATATCCATGTCAAAGTGATGAAAATTGAAGTTGAAAAAATTAAAATATTGAACAAGATATTGGTTGAAGAGGCTACTGATCTAAGGGAAAAAGAATTATTCTTAGGGTGAGGAATTGGAAGATATGTCTTCCAAGGTGTATAATCCTCATGATTTTTCTAAGAAGAAGGAATATGATTCAAAAAATCATAAATTTATGTTCAACAAAGAATAAATTGATTCAAACCTGTCATAATTGGTTTTGGATAGGAAAAGGCTGCTACAAGAGAAGGTATGACTTATAGAATCCATGGATTAGATGAACAATAAGATAAAAGAGTAAAGTTTCATGCTAGATAAACTCTATATTTCATTGGATTATGATATGTATAATGGAAAAATACTTGAGGAAGAAATGGATTCTCATATTTAACTAATGATAATAAAAATACAATAATTGGAAGAGGAGTTAATCTCATCCAAGAATCAAGTGGAATAAGATAATTCCATGGTTAATCCTAAACTGAAATATTCTTTACATTTTCTATTTGATTATCCTTAAGTAGGTGGTAATGAGATGAAGAATAATTATGTTTTTTCATAGTAAAAGCATGAAAGAATTTTTTTTTACCAAAGGCCATACTCCATGGGAAAATCTTATACTGTTCATGATAAAATCCCTCTGAAGTATGAGAATAAAGGAACTGTGGGCATTCCCAAGAAAATGGAAAATAGTGAAGGTGATGAAAATACACTAAAGAATGTCCCTACAAGAGGTACAGACAACTATATGAATAATTAAGGAAGGTATGGGGATATGTGATTTTATTATGGTATGCATGATCATATTTTCTACTTTTATGGAATATATATTACTATGAAGTTTAAAGAAAATATGAAAAATAGAGTTTCCAACCATAGTAAATTATATATAGAAATCATTACAATAATTATTACTATGCTAACAGTGTCTCTAGTGAAAATCTTAAGAGGAGTTTAGATTTTGTGAAAGGATAAAACTAGAACACGCCCAATGGTATATTTATTCCTTTGGGAAATATATTTTATAAGATAGTTAAATAAGATTACCATGCTAGAAAGAGTTACAAATCTCATGTTGAACCAAAATATCTTGGAGAAATAATAAGAATATTTTGAAATAATAAATAAGTTCACATGTTGTTTAAACTAGAATATATAATGTGAAATAATTTCCCATGTAAAGGTATACATTGAAAAATCTAATAATTCTTGTAGTGATTAACAAAGTATCAAGAAGGTTTGGAATAGAAAAGAGAAACTAGTTATTGTTAGAGAGATCCCCATTGGTAAGTCTACCCAAAGAATAATTATTTGTAATTTAGTACAAAAAGAGTAGATCAAGACCAAGGAAAATGAAGAGAAATTGAACTCCATTGAAAACATTTCATATTTTAAAATAGTCTCTAAATTTAAGGCTAAAGGAAAAAATGGTAGAACATAGTGACTCACCAACATCCAAAAATTGAGGAATCTCAAATTCCCCCCTCCCCATTTATTTAAATGTCATAAACTATTTTTAAAGTGTTACAATTTTTGGGGGAGATATAGTCCATGGTAAGGTTGAATCAAGAGATTCAAGTGATGTTGTCACATGATCTGAAGTTCCAATTGATTATTGGATTAATAAAAGTAAAATCATGTTGAAGTTAAAATTTTATGTACATGAGTACAATAAGAAGCATCAAGGTTTGGTTGAAGTGTTGGTGTAAAAAGAACATATTGACAGGTGTTATTAGACCTTGAAGATGGATGATTATATTCTAATGTAGGGGGAGTAACAAAAATCATTTTCATAATTTATTTGTTTTGATATAATAAGTGGTTTAACATGTGATATTAGCTGGTGGTTTTCAGGATATCAAAGGTTGTTGTGGATGAGTGACTCTCATACTGAATATAAACTCTATATTTAGTGATAAATCAAATATATTCTAGGTTTTTGGAGATAAATACCCAAAGGTAGTATCCACATAAACTAAGTAAAGACACCAAGTAAAGAAAGTGAAAAAAACAGTTCTTAACAAAGTGGTATCAATTAGTTTTTAACAATTGGTATCAGTTTTGATGTATAGAGGTGATCTAAAAAATGAAATTTGATATGAATCACACACTTTATAATTAATGTTTATTCACTAATGGTTTGTGATGGTATGGTAAGAGTTACATAGAAGAAGCTGAGAATTGTGATTGCGTATAACTAAGGGAAGTAGGTAAATTTCAAGGGACAATGGTGATGTTTTTGGCTTAATATATTGTTACCTACATAAAGTTATAGATAAATAGGATTATAGGTTTTTTTGATAGATTATTTTTAAGTGGTAATATCTCTCACTAAAATTATTTAAGAATACAACCATAGTTAGATGAGTTTCTTGATCTTGAAAGACAAATATAGAATTTTGTTTTTAAGTGGTATTTATTGTTAATAAGTTACTAATAGATGGATAAAGGGTTAAATTTTCAAGACCCTTTAAGTATATTGTGATATGGAAATACTATTTTCTTTAATCTAATAGAAAGACTGCATTGATATAGGGGAGAATATTTATTAATAATCATGTCGGTACAACATCCTGACAAGTGGTTTCCTAGAAAGATATGTCCCCGAATAAGCATACAAGTGGAATCTGGATAAAGTCTTGTGTTGTTTGGCATCAAATAGATAGGGGTAGTATTATAAAAATTTTAATTCCCTCATAAAAAGAGGTATAATTTATATTTTATGTCAAATGTTTAGAATATAGAATCATGAATCTCAAGTATATTTAAGTAAAAAAATTTATGAATCCATTAATATTTTTAGCCCTCAAAGGGGGGGTAGAATTTGGGGGATTAAGAAGCATTGTGATGATGTGGATGAGTTTTAAGATTCATTATGGGTGTTTCCAACAAATCCAAAGGTGGATCTTATTGTAATCCAATTGAGGATTAATGATTGTATGAATTTGGATTTGTTGTTAAAAAGGTATTTGATTTGTTTTCAAGTATTGTTGGTATTGGATTTATTATCAACCAATAAATTATGTATTGTCTATGAAATATGTTCATGGTAAATCATTATTATTTGTTTGTAATTTTCATGTATAGTATTAAATAAAGTTGAGTATACTTAAAGATGGATAAGTGCATATGAAGGGATGGATTATGGTTGTTCTTGGTTAATATGTCTGTGAAGTAGACTTGGATGTATTTGAATAAGTGGAGGTGTTTTGGAGTAATTCTAGAATAATCATATTTGTATAGGTTTCTCTGAATTTTTCCAATTCTATTTCTTAAGAGTAAGTTCACGTTAAAGGTTGGAGAAGTCATGAGTTCATTCTAGAGTATTTATGATTGAATTTTGTATTGAGTGGAATTTAAATAATTTGGTCAAGTCAAAGTTCATAATATTTATTTGGGACTTCAAAATATTTATCTTATGATAAAGTAAAAGTTTTTAATGGTAGCAACAAACTTAAAAATAGTAATGTTGGAATTTATAAAAGTAATTTTTGACTTTATAAGAGTAAAGGATAACTTCATAAGAGTAAGTGTTGACTTTATAAGAGTCATTTTGTGTCAAAGTAAAACTTTGAAAGAGTATTTATGAAACTTCATAATAGTAATATATAACTTCATAAGAGTGATTTGGGTCTTTGTAATGGTATTCCATAACTTCATAAGAGTTATTTTGAAAGTTTAGAAGATCCTTCTGACTTCAGAAGAGTATGTTTATGGAAACGGTAAACTTTATAAGAGTACTTTATAACTTTGGAAAAGTATTATAAACTTTGAAAACAAAAAATTATTCTAGATTTCAGAAGGGTAATTACCTTTATAAAATAAAATAGTTATAAGATAGATCAAAGGTAACTACATAAGGTTCAAATGTGACTTCATAAGGTTCACCCCTTTATGAAATTTGGCTGATAATAGGTAACACAAGGAATAATTTATAACATTTATTACCTTAAATTAGATAATGATTATTTTATTATTCAATGTTTCAAACATCATGATTGAGGATATTTTCATGATTCAATCTATTAGTTTTGGTTTTAATGAATGAAGTTAAATTTTTTGAGCATCGTGAAGAAAAGAAGCCACACCACAAATCATACTGTGGAAGGAATCATGATGGGATTGAAGGAGGATTGTGTTGATAGATTATTGGTGAATTAAAATAAAATATTTATGATGATTTCATGCATGAAAACCAATTACAAGAAACCACATATATTATAGTTTTCATTTTCAATCATAAAATACAATTAATAACTCACTCAAAATTTAAAAATAAAATAGAGGAATTTATAGAAGAATGAATACTGTGAGATTTTTAAACATCATGAAGATTGTGGGTAATTAAAGAGATATGATTTATTGATATTTCTACATTTAAAATATGTTATATATCTTTGGTATAAATATCAAACAAGTTGTACTGAGAATTTAGGAGGCTTGAATGAAATATATCTTGAGACAAAAATTGAAGGAGTTTCCATATTCAAATTATGTAAATATATCTCATGTGTTATTTGGAATAAGAAGATGAGATGAGGGGGAGGAGTATAAAGTAGAGTGATGATACTATTAGGATATTTTCATGTTGAAGGGAGAGAGAGAAATAGAATGAAAAGTAATATCTTCATGAGGAGGAGGGAGTTGTTGCAGCACAAAAAAGGAGAGTGTATTCTAGTTTTTTTCACTAGAAATAAGTGAAGATAGTTTTACACTCCTTGAATATTCTTATAATAAATAAGGAGTTTCCATGGAGACTCATGTAAAGGTGATGGTGTTTTCCATGAAGGAGTTCACAACCTACCTGCGAATAAAAACACTTGGTGTTCAAATGCACAAACTCATATTTAGTGCATCATCTACAACAGTGGTGAGATTGTTTTGGTTTTGGAATTATTATCAACTTGTTTTTACTTTTAGATTAGTGATAAAAGGAGGGAATTGTGGGGGAAGTGATCATAGGGTGTTTGTAATCCAACCCTAACCATTGTAAGGGGAGTTACCCTAGTTAGAAGTGAACTAGACTAAACTCACCATTAATTAGTTTAATTAGTGGATTTTGGTACATCATAACATCACTGATTTCATGCTCCTTGGATTATCCTAGTACAGGTGAACCAAGTAAAATTATTTTGTCTTGTGAGCTTGTATTCCTTTATATTATTCATGAAAAAAACTGATAAAAGTGTCTAAAAAACTATTGAACAAACTTATTAAGTGATAAAAAAAATAATTTTAACAATTGAATCATTATCTAAGGAAGAACTTAAGGGTTACCTTTCTAATTTTGAGGTTAATATCGTCTAAGGAAGTGGGAGTTTAAGGATAAAGTGATTTAATTATAAAATTCTCATTCCCTAATTCACCCCCCCCCCCCCTCACTTGGGGTATCTCCCTAAATTCCCTTGTGGGAATAAAAAGCTTAAAAAAATTTAGGGTAAAAAGGCTACCCTCGACATGATGTTTCTTGAATTGAAATTCAGACTGAGAAATCCAAAAAAACATAGGTAGAATCTCCCCAAAATACTAAGAAAATAAGAATTACTACTATGAATACTTATGATAAGAGTCTTTCTTCCAAAAATACTCATATTATTAGAAAAAAAAACTTGATATCATTCAATTATAAATCCACCACAAGATCATTGAAAAAGGTAAGCCGTATCTTATAAAATGTTATATGTACTAATATTGCTTCACTTGATATTATAGGTTACAAATATAAACCTGGGTAAACATGGGTGAAAAAAATTATAATAAATCCACCATTTATTCAAGGGTGGGTATAAGCATGTGTAAGAAGAGAATCTCTCCAAGAAGTGCTCAACAAAATGCAGTTTCTACTTAAAAATAGCAAGCAAAAAAATCTATCAAGATTTCAACCAAATGTAATATAATGAGATTTATTGGCCATTTTTTGTTTTACTTAAGGTTTTTTCATATGTTCATTGAATGTTTTCATAATATTAAAACTTATAGACCTTATAGAAGAGTTGGATTAAGGGGATCATATATAAAGCTAATAATAATCATGTTGAGCTGAATTTGTGTTCATAGAAAAAGATGAATATGTTTACAAAGAATAGATATGAATGTCTTGAAAAAAATTGAAAATTAAAAAACTTGTGGCTATAGTGATGATGATTGCTGGTATAAATCTATTAATAATAATTTATATGATTATGGGATGAGAATAACACACAAGATAAATAATAAAAGGAGAAATTAATATGAATCTATCATAGGATAGAAACAAAATAATAAGGTTGAGAAAATTACTCCCAAGAAGAAAATTATAAAATATGACATTCCAATAAAGAGGAGATTATTTTACTATAGGATAAAGTGGTACATCATAGACCATTGAAAATTTTCCATGAATATCAAGGCCGAATGAAGCATATTAGAATAAAATAAAGAATTAATCTAGTAAAGAAATAAAAGGATTGGTTTGGTGGAAGACATATCTATAGAGGAATTTGAGAAGTTACCAAAGATGGGTAAATCAAATATAAAAGAGAATCTGTGTAGAAGGTGAAAAAAGTTGGTCACAATATTAACACCTGAATGAATGGGATACTTATAAAAAGTAGTTATTGAAAAGGAAAGATAAATAACAAGTGGTTATATATACTAGTAATGTTTCTATAAAAAGGGAGTACGCACACAAGACGTAAGTAGAGCATGATCCAAAGTAATGTTTGACCATATATACAACATAGTTGAAATTGGTTAAAAATATGGAGTAATCACAAAATAGTACATGTGATTTTCTAACTAAAGTGAACATAACTATTCAAACCAATAATAAATATGAAAAGAATAAGAAGACCATACTTCCTAAGGAGGTCCAAATCTATAAAATTAAAGGAGGTGCAAGTATGAATAGTTATCATCAAGTTGGAGTTTAAAATAAAAGGGTTTCTTAGTTGAGAAATAAATCTTTTCCGTGTTTCTCTCATTAAGGAGCTATGAAAAATCCACCATATCTTCTATTTTTTTATTTGTGTTTCAATCAAGGGAATTTAAGGTGATTTATTTAGGGGATATTTGAATGTTTTAATTTATATATATCATGGTTATCTATCCATTATTGAGTGTTTTAATTGTTGTCTCCTTTCAAAATTTCAAATTGGTATCTTAAATAAAGTTCTTATAGTTCATTTTTGAATAAAATAAACCATGATGAAGAATTATGGAGTGTTTCCCTTGAGTTTTGGGTGAGGTGAACAAGCTACTATAATACATCATTTTATGTGATTTTTGAAGTTTTGATAGATCTTGAGAAAGTTGAGGTTTGGGTATGATAACCACCATTCCCATATTTTTTAAAGTGTATTAAAACTTATTATTTAAAGGGTGTATAATAATATTTAAATGGGAATAAATTACCTTACTCTTGAATGTTCTAATATGTTGGTTGAAGTTGAGTACATGCAATAATGTTTTTGAAAAAATGCTTGAATAGACCATTGAAAGAGAAATTGATATTGGTGTTTCATGATAGACATTTTATGGACAACATTGATGTTTTAATTTATCACTCTTTTTTTTATACTGATAAATTCTCATAAATACTTAAATTTGGATAATTTATGAAACATTTCTAAGTGAAATGTGATGTTATCCTTCTCTAAAGTGAATTGGACTTTATCTATCGAGAAAACGGGACAATAAATGGGAGAAGGTGAATTTTTCAAAATCATAGAAGAAGTTTAGTATAATTAGGATTCTCCTTATCCTTATCAACTTTTCATTTATTGTTAATAATGGGGTGATTAATATTGACTTTATAATTGAATTAGGTATTGATAAAAAATCCAAAGGGGGAGTTTAAGAGACCAATTGAATGGTTATGGAGAAATATTAATTGGTTGGTTGTATTTTTCTCAATATATCAATTGGAAGAAAATTCAATATATGATAAAGTTGAGTGATTCTAAAGAGAACAGTGAAGATGAATAATATTCTACTCATATATAGATGGGAAAAGGAAATTGATTTATTTCAATTATGAGTGAATGGAAATAGAGATAGGGATAAAGATGTTTCTTGTAATTCTCATATAAACATATTCAAGACATCAATATTTATATATGATGATTTTTGAGCTAATATTAAGTATAAATGAATGATAAGTGTTATGGATAATGAGAGAACTATTTAAAATAGAATAGATTTATAAAATATAAAAGGATATGTATATTGGAAAACTCAAGGAAATTTGGTTGAAATAGAACAATGGCTAAATAAATGAGTGAGAATCCATACATTAATTATTAATCATGAAAATTATTTAAATTGGTGGATAATATATGTTATATGAAGTTTGTTGAAG
Organism: Viscum album; assembly: GCA_963277665.1. Classification (NCBI taxonomy): domain Eukaryota; kingdom Viridiplantae; phylum Streptophyta; class Magnoliopsida; order Santalales; family Viscaceae; genus Viscum; species Viscum album. The sequence goes on from OY728136.1 coordinate 1,886,656,959, forward strand.
GATGAATTTGAAGATGGATTTATTAAGGTAGTGAATACTCATTGAAGAATTCAAGAGGAATTCTTATTTTCTGCAAAATAATTGGAATTATGATGAAAAGATTTAGAAACATTATTATTAATTTTCTAAAGTCATTTAAAGTATTTAGAGTTTATTTGGAATGATTTGATATTCCCTAAGAAGATTTGAAGAAACATTGTTCCTATTTTAATAAATATAAAAGTTGTAGATTTTGGTTGAAAATTTAAAAATGCATTGATGTATAAGAGTCCTCAAGATAATGTGTAAAATTGACTCCAAGACTATACTCATCATATATAAAAGTCACTCTAGATCAATGTCACATCCCGACCTAGATTACTCTATGAATAATAGATGGAGCAGTTTTGCATAAGCCCTCAAGCGTGCCTCCCCATATGCCAGAGGCTATCGACTAGTAGCAAGGGCCTAGGGTGTGTCTATGGGGAGACCATGCCTTCATATCATAGTAAGAAAAATAGTGAAAATAACTAAACAACATTTATAGTAATAAAAAATTAGTGTAGAAACAATAAATATAAATAGGTTATAATAATGAATGAAAAGTGATGAAGTCTCAAACAACCATGTTATATATGAAACACTGATTTCCCACTGGAATGACCACATAGATGGGAATAAATTAAAGAAATAGAATTAAAAAAATGTATAAGGCTCTACTTCCCATACTAAGTCATACCATGTACTCATCTCCCTGTATATATCTAATCCATCTTGCTCAATCAGTCTCAGGCCTTAACCCATCCAACTAGGTAAACACCTACCCCAATGTAATGGTGGCCCGAGTAAGGTGTGATTATAAAAAATAGTAGGTCACCACCAATGTGGTCCCATAAATAGAAAGTAAAAGAAGTGTATGTATATGTGAGATAATCATTAGGATAATAATAATAATAATAACTAACTAACTAACTAACTATTGAAAATAAACTAAATAACCAATGTTTTACTGAGGTCCTGATGGCTACCCTAGTCCAACCATACCTACTTTAGATAGTGTAAAAATGTCTCTGAGCAACCTAAAACACCATAAGGGGATACAAGTCCTATCCTTGGGATCACCCATACTCGCCTCTGATAAATAATAAGTTGGATTCCATGTATCAACTAGACATCCTATAAATAAGGCATAGAGGCAGATGCCATACCACTCAATCTATGTGTAACTAGTGGAACCCAGATGATGTCTCATCATTCCCTAATCTAATCCAATGTCAGATTCATGGGTATCTATCTATAGGAAATCAGGACATTTGAAATAGTATAATTCATAAGGGGGTGACCCTTATGAAATATGTAAGTAATACTCTCCTATATATGAGATAATAACTCATAATCCTTCAATCATTGTCTCAATAGTCCATTCCCAAACAACTCTAGGTAATGAAATAATGGTGTATCCACCTAATCCTAGGGAGTATCCTAGGTATCAATTGAGGATATCATCATCAATCCTCAGGGATGATACAAGAAAATAGTGCTTGAGGAAAATATAACCACCTAGAAACCTCCATAATCACCTGGATCCTAGCAGTCTAGGTATCCTGGGATACATGATATCTAAGAGGGGCTCTTTGATTCACTCAGCAACCTTATCCATTACCCTGAAATAGGGAGGGATCCTAGTGACCCTAGGCATCCCAACAAAGCTAACATTAAATCAAGTAAGGCTCATAATCTAGATCCCAAGAAATATCTTTGGGCATCCCCACCATGCCATCACATCACATAAGGCCCATAGGGTGAGTCCCAGTAAGAATGTATGACATTCATAGCTACATCAAAAGTAACCTAGTGAAATTATAAATTAGAGATTAGGGTTGGTTGAGCACCTAAACCCATAACTAATTCCACATCCTCTTAGGATCACATATTCGTGGGTTATAAGGTGACACCCACTACAATATATATCCAAGAAAACAATGAACCAACTCAAGTTTGATCAACCACTGAGGCACCCACCAGGGTCCCCTAGGTCAATACACTATATAGGTATCCCTTGTAAGATCCTTGGAAATAGTCACGGTCTCAGGTCAACACCCGACACACCAGGATGCCATATCCCATGACATTTTGAATAGGATAGTGCATCCTTGATGACTACATGGGGTCTTGTGACTATGGAAACCTTTAGGATATGGGTAGTAACCCATATAATTTCCCAAGGTCACTTTGAGATAGTCTACTCACCCAACACAGTCCTGGTCTACCTAAGGTCTATCCACCTTAGCATTTACAAGGGATGACATGCCTTTTCGGGTCCAGGATCACCTCCTAAGAGGTTTGGAGACTACTCGGCATCTCAAGGGTCTTGGTATCAACCATTAGGGGACAAGGAATAAATCAAGAGCACAGGGGTTGTTATCTACCCCTAACATCCATCAATTATAATTAACCAATTTAATTTAATTTAAAAATCCATTTGAATAGATTTAAATAGGGGGCATCTCCCTTAAGGTAGATCCCAAGCATAAACATACTATCATAGCATGCATAAATATCATCGGGTAGGTATGACAGACCACTTACCTTATAAGTATATTTCTATTTATTTATTAAGGGATTCCATCAGCTTCCAAGGCATGTCCAAACTCATTCAAGATATATGGGGTCTGTACAATCTCGTCTCATCAGAAACATGACCAAACACTTTCTCAAAACCTATGGTGCATCCTCAACCTTTAACCAAGAATATTACCTAAGAAAAAATTCAAATATAAACACCCAAGAAATTTTATGTAAGATTTAAAACTTTAGAAAATCATTTCGGTGACATAAATTGATGAAAAGTCATGTAGTGAAGTGAAGAAAGCCTCTCAGGTCACCCTCTTCCTAGGCAGATCAAAATCCTCATCACTGGTATGCAATTCCACCAAGATCTGGTGCAATTGGAAATCAAAAACCTAAATAGGGAAACCAAAAATTAGAGAAAGAATAATATAATCACAAATAAGGACAATGGATTGAAATACTTACCACCAAAGTTCAGAGATAATCTTAAAATTACACCAAGAACACCTCCTTTAAGGGAATTAAAGAAGGTAAGGAGAGGAGGGGGTGGATAGGTCATGTGTAGAATAGGGAGGAAGAAAATAAGGGGTTTCCTTCTTATAAATCGCAGGAAGGAATAATATTCATGTGAATATTATATATTTATATAATCTCAAAAATAATATTCATGATATAAATATCATATATACTCATTATATATTTATTTATAGTAATCCATAAAATGTAGTGATGGAAAATGAAATACACCATTCATGGAGAAAGTAGGTTATACGTACGCATGAATGTTGTTTCCATTTTCTTGTTGTATTAATAGAAAGAAAAGTAAATGATATATATATATATAATCATTAAATTATCATTTTTATTTCATATATATCACATATTTTTATTAAACATATTCTTAATATATTCCATGTAAAGTGTTAATGAATCACATCACTTCGTGAGGTGGTATTTCGTCGTACACACGAACGATGTTATCGTATTCCCACAAAATGGAAAGATTGAAGGTATTTGTGATATATGAATTAAATAATTATAATAATATAATAAATATCATATATAAATAGTATTATCTTCATTATTCTCAACCTTGAAAGTTGGTAATGGAAAAATGAACAACATCAGTTCGCAAGGCGATAATCTGTCGTACACATGAACGGTGATTTTTGTAACCTATTTGATGGAAGTGTGTGTGATTTAAGTTTGTACTATTAACATTAAAAAATATAATTATATTTAAGATACTAAGGTTATTAAATAATCATGGTATAATAGTAATTGAATGAGGTGAATAAGGAAATAAAATAAAAATGCTTTTAGAAGAACATTACCTCTTTTTTGGGTATCCTCCTTGGGTTTGCACTAAAACCTTCTAAGGTTTGATTTATTACTAAACTAAGGATTATATGATGAGGATAGGTAATTTGGGAAGTTATTTTTTTGGAGTTTTTTCTATCCAAATGTCTTGAGAGTTTTGAGGAATTGAGGGGAGTGGGTTCTCTTTTATAGTTGAGGAGGATTCTTGTAAATACTCAAAAGTATTCACTAGTGAGAGGTCAATATTACCTCAAGTGAATAAAATATTGATAATTAATGGTTTTTATAGATTATATGGTTGATACAAATATCCAACATGTAATATAACACTTTTTTAAGTATTTTGTTCCTTAACTCTTAAGTTTCCTTATTTTACCATTTTGGTTTTTTCTTTATGTTAACTAGTTTTATAAAGAAAGTAATTTATAATTTAAGAATAAATTAGAGTGATACTTGTTATACAATTTATAAATTATGATTAAAAATATTATATCTAATTATAAAATAAAAATCCTATGTGTGTTGAAAATTAATTTTAACACAAGCGAATGTAATGTGAAAAAATTCTTCTTTAATTGTAACCGCGCTAATCGAGTTTTTACTATTTAATGGTTAATATAGTCATTATAATAGAAAAATTGGTCCATTAATGGGAAATAGTTTATATTTATTAATATTTAAAAATCACTTTATAGAATATATTATTTTTATTAATTTTAAATCATTCAATAAAATATAATTTATCATAAAATAACATTAATGTCAATTTTGACATTATTCATTTAAATTTAATTAAAAAATATAAAGGAAATGATGGAATTGGAATATATTAAGTTAAAATATTTTTAAAATGATATATTCATCTAAAAATTAATTTGAATCAATAATTCATTCAATTTACTTCACTTTTTATATTTTTAGTATCATTTATTTTAGTTAATTGTTAACTAAATAATTATTTTGTTCACGTTTCTTAAGCATTTAAAGTAATTAATTCATCTCTAAAAATTTAAAATAAATTATAATTATATAAATAATAATTTATATTTAAAAATTATTTAAATAACCTAGAATATTTTATTTTTTTCCCTATCCCAAAGCTTTATAGAAATTAAAAGAAAGAAAATAATGTTTTTTGTCTTTTTCTTTACTTAACTTATTATATGGGTCAATTTTATGTAAAATTGTCCCCAAAACTCATAAAATTTATCCTAAGGTTATAATGGTCAAAATATGGTCTTATAATGGGTTTTGAACAAATGGGTAGATCATTTTAACCCTTATATTCTAAGTTTAACCACTGAGTAAACTCATTTTTACCTTAATCATTGTAATTAATTTTAACTGTTTTCGCCAATCATTTTAATCAAAAATTAATTTTAACTTATTATATAATATAAATTATTATGATTTAAAATATGGAATCCATTTATACAAATTATACTCACATATGTGGCATAATTTAATTTAAAATTAATCTCGTTAACACGATGAGTAAGCGAGTTTTTTAAGTGAAAATGTTCAAAAGCTTACAAAGTTTTTATATCTAAATTTTATATAAAAATTATTCCAATGACATGAATTGTATTAATATATATATAATTGAACAATTTTTACTATAAAACCAATTCAAAATATAATTTAATATTATAAATTATTTAAATGAAAAGGCAATTTTCAATTAAAATTTAGTATTTTTCACTATTCATCAAAAAATGAAACTTCTCAAAAATATACCAAAAATTCACCCTAAGATAATTTTTATATTATAGTTTAAAAAATTAATTTTTTTATATAAATTTTATAAAATTGGTAATTAATTTTAAATTATGTACATCGAACACGATTAAACCGTCTTTTAGAAAAAAAATATTTTTCAGAAAATGTTTCTTTTTATTTTAAATGATTCTTATTTTATTTATAATAAATATATAACTAATAAACATGTGTAATATATATATATTCATAAGTTATTTAATCATATTCATACCTATCATTCCAACGACTAGAAGATTACTATAATAATAATATTAATAGTATATTGTTGTTCGGTAAAACTTGGTCTTGTGTGTAACACAAGATTTCAAAGGAACTTGTTGTTACATGTAACGCAAGATAAACTCAATGTTACCTATATGAAAAGCTAAAATTTGTGATACATCTAATGTAATCTAAGCTTAGTGTCATGTGTCATACACACTATCAAATATAATGTCCTTATTTTAGAATTTCAGGGTGTTACATTCTCTTCTAAGATATGTGTTGTGTGTCACGTACACTATTGAATAAAATGTTATTATTTTATAATTTTGGGGTGTTAAATAGTAGCGATGCAAAGTGGGCTCGTGGCCCGCGGGCTTTGTGGGTATGGGGTGGATGTGGGGTGGGGCGGGCCTAAAAATTTTGACCGTTTAGAGTGCAGGCCAATGTGGGTTGAGCCCGCGCAGGTGCGAGCCAATACAGGTTGAGCCCGCGCGGGTGCGGGCTTGCTCGCGGGGCTGATTTAAAAAATATATATATTGTTTTTACAATATATTTTCTTTAACATATTAGTTTTTTTAATAAAAAAATCATGGTTAAATAGTGGCATATGATTTCTCACCGTAATGATCATATTAATTCACCATTTATTTACATGTGAATTTTAAATAGGCCTATATTTATTGTTTTAATATGATATTATATTATTTATATAGTAATTATTAATATTATTCACATGGTGTGTGAACCCATCTCTCGAAAAATGGAACTCATCTCCCCTGCACATGGTTTCAATTCTATAAGAGTTATTATAATCATAATATTTTTTAGGTTGATTTAATTTTGTTATTATTTAATTTTATTTTGTTATTAAGAGAATTGGATAAAACCTCGTGAAAACACTAATAACTTCCTCTGAAACTAATCGTTACCTGGAGAGACTCCATTCATTCACAATTTTAGTTGTTCACTTCACCACACAACTAACATTATCATTCATCGTCCATCACCGATCACTCACCTACTTTCCATCGCAATAGTTCGCCACCACATCGGCATTACCGCATGCCACCATTAACTCACAAAAAATGTTCTATCACATCCTTTAAAACTCTAGTTATTGTTAATTCGTACTTCTCCCCAAAAATAACTTTAAGAATGATAAAAAAATACAGTATTTAAATGATTATAAATAGTATTTTTTTTGTAAATGTGGATAAGCCCGTGGGTTTATGCGGGTCGAGGCGGGCTTGAAATTTTTTGTTCGCATTATATGCGGGCTTTTGCGAACAAACCTGCGCGGGCTCAAACCCATGCAGGCTTGACCCGCCCCGCTCCGGCCCACCCATTTTGCATTACTATTAAATAGGAGGTTCAAATTCTTTAAATATTTCTCTTTTATTTTTAGTCATTATGAATAGTAACAGTAGTAATTTTTTTCACCTCGGTATAGGTATATCGGGTAATTAAGGTTAAAAATAATGTGATAAGGCCTAAAACTATCCCTCAAACTTTTCTTTATTTTATTGGATAAGTGTTTTTCTACTTTGAATATTCAATATTCAAAATTTTGACAATTTCTTGTCACTTTCCATTAATTATAACATTTATATTATTTTAAGTAAATATAATGTAAAAAATGTCACTCTCTTGCTTCTAATAACTATAATATTTTTGGACAGGGATAAAAATAACTTATATTCAGTTCAAAAATTTTATCTAAAATTTAAATTATTTTTTTATCATATTAATTTATTTTTAATTTTAAATGATGAGATAATTAATTTAAAAGCTTACATAATACCGATATAGTATTTATTTAATTAATAGAAACATAAAATAAATGATATTAAAAATATTAAAAGTAATATTATTTAAATGAATTATTATATTCCATGGATTTTGTAAATAAATATAACATTTTAGGGATATTTTAAAATATTATATTTTAATTCCTTTGATGTCATGTTCTTTTCAAATTATAATTAAATGAATAGTTTCAAAAATGACTTTAATGATATTTTATATTAAATAATGTTTTATTAAGTGATTTAAAATTCCTAAAAATATAATCTTTATCCAGTGTGATATGGTTTATAATATCAATCATGGTCCATTTATAGGTCACTTTTCCTTTCATATAAACTTCATTTAATCCTTTAGTGTAAAGAACTTTGATACCACGACAATAGAAAAAAGGGTTAATGGAGGATTAATACAAAGAGATAAGGGTGAAAAAATCACCTAAACTTTTAAATTTTTTATTTTATGTAAGTATTTAGAATCATCCTCATATTATATTCTAATAGTATCAATTCGGTTCTATTTTAACGTGAAAAATTATTTATATTTATTTAATACTTTAAGAAATTACAAGAGTGTCCCTCCCCTCACTTATAAATGGGTTCCTCATCTCCTATGTTCCTTACACCATTTAAGCTCTATAGATCAGAAAATACCTACCCAAATACCTTAATATAATACCTCCCCTAATCTTATAGGTCTATTTTTATGAATAATACCAACCTTATATGTATTGATGTGTAAAGCAAAGGAGGTTGTCCAAATAAGAGGTTTAGTGTTTAACCGAATGTTTTTGTTTTATTTTTTCTTCCGCCCCATTAAAATATTCTTAAAACATGATGATATAATAAAATAAATATCTTACATATAATTATATGTTATTATATTAATTTAATAACCTATATCTATCTTCTTCTTCCATCAAATGGGAAATAAAACAATCGTTTGTGTGTATGGTGGACTACCGCCTTGTGAACCGATGTAATTCATTTTCCATAAATACCTCTCATGACTAGTTATAATGATGAATTTAATGTATATATATTATATTAATAGAATATTTGTAATTATTAAAATATAATATATCACATAATTTATTACCTTTCCATCCATTGAAAAATGGTAACGTTGTTCGTCCATACATGTGGACTACCACTTCCATAAAAAGATGTTATTAGTTTTTGTGACCAAATCACATGTATGATATATATAAGTGTATTTAAAGAAATAATATGATATTTATGATATAATAATAATTATTAAAAGTTAAAATAATACTTACCTTATTTTTATCATGATTATTGAAAAATAGAAATGTTACTCATGCGTATGTACAGCCTACCATATCCATGATTGTAACATAATTAATTTTTCATAGCCATATTTCATTATTGGTTTTAAAAGTATAATTAATTTATAAAAATGGTAATTATTTCATTATTATTATTTTTAGGTAATGTAATGATAGCCACTTTGACCATAGTCGTCCCAAAGAAGTAATTTTGGACATATGAGTCGGATATCGTCAAAACATCTGATGTGAACTTGATTGATTAAGTAATTATATATAACATGATAATAAGTGAAATAAAATGAATAATAAACTTTAAAATATTCTTAAATAATAAAATAATTAACATAATTTTATTATTAAAAAAAAAGGAATGCATGTGCTGATTCAGACTGGTGGTAAGGGACAAATTGCTTTAAAAATCTCATTTTAAATGTTTTGAAGATTTATTTTATAAATATTTTGTTTCATATTCATATTCTTAAAATTATTTTATGGATGTATTTATATGAACATAAAATAATTATAAAGAACATTTTATGCCACTTTTTACTTTGTTTCAAAAGTTTTCAAAAAAAATCTTTTTACATGTTTTATACGAAATGTTTTGACAACATACAAAATGAATGTTCTATGTTAATGTATATGACATAGAGAGTTTTTTCATATGCTAAAAATGTTATTTGATATTTGGATTCATTTAAAATATTTCATATTTTCTTCAAATAAAAACCCACTTTCCCTTTATTCTGGGTATTTTCAAAATGGGTTTTAAATGGAATTGATATTTTAATATCTAGAAATGTTTTCTTATGGGTGAAAAGAATATTTTTTTAAGTGTAATGATGAAAAATGTAATTTTTCATGTTTTATTATTATGTTACGATTCTTGGACATTGTTTATGATGATATGTGGTTCCGTTATAAACCAAGGACCTGTGGTTTCGCTATAAACCAAGGGCGGGTGGTTATATTATAAACCAAGGATGAGTGGGTTTGTTATAGTCCTCTAATGCATTAGGTAATGATTATGTAGGAAGTTGACCATGTTGGTTATTCCGCATGTAAGATTTATTATAATAGTGATATGAAGATGATGTAACAAGTTACCTACCCGATTTATCTATTCTTTCTATGGGTTTTTTATGGAAGTATTATGATTTCAAATGGTAATTTAATGAGTTTATGTTTAAAGAAAAGTATATGTTACTTCTTAAGGTTGAAATGTATAACTTTTTGAAAAAGTTTTTTATGAGTTTTTCATGATTTCAAATAAACCTTTATGAGTTTTATTTTTCCTTTAATATTGATAATGAAATGTTTTATGAAAATATTTAGGCATAGAAGCTAATTTATTGAGTGATAAAATATTTATTTTGAGCTCAGAATTCAATTTGAAAAAGGGAAAATTTTATGAATGTTCATATACTAACAAGTTTCTTTCTTTTTTTGTATGTCCCTTATTGGTATTTTTATACTAATCCTACATTTTAAAATATTTTTCAAATGGTTTTAAGGATGCGTAGGTACAAGGATGAGTTCAAGATAAAAATTGTGAAGATATGTCATGAAAAGAAAAGTTATTATATCATAAAAGTTTGTTTTGTGGGAAAATGGATAATAAGTGGAAGTGTCCACTTTGTGATGTAATGTTTATTTATGTAAGTGTAACATCCCCGACCCAAAAGCCACTAACTAGTGCCCCGAGCCGAGTCATCACATGATCTCAAGTGCGCCTCCTCGTATGCCATAGGGTTTCTTACTAGTGAAGAGGGTCTAATAGGTTACATGGGGAGACTATACCCTCTTTGTCAGAGTAAGCCACAATAGAACACAAAATAAATAATAGAAACAATATGAACAACCAATAAACATTTATAACAAAGAATTTACCAAATATGGTACAAACCTAAAACCACATACAACAATGTCATACCATACTAGTAGTGCAAGTGAATGAGACTCAAAAATAATACAAATGACCAAAAACTCCAAACAGGTCCTGACTCCAAGTACGGATCCTTCTCTATGTACATACCGATCCCAACTCGACATCTTAGTGTAGGGCCTCTGTCCTTGTCCTGACCTGCAACCAAGAGCTCTACTCAGGTACCCAATGGCAGCTCGAGTAAAGTGTGAGTACAAAACTCAGTAGGCCACCACCAACGGTGACAACAAAATATTCAGTCTAAAAGATAGTTCATGCAAGTACAAAATAAATGGTAAGTAAGAAAGGGACAACTCGAGTGCCATTAGATATCCAAGGTTTACTTAATTAACTCCTAGCATTTATCCCAATTTCATTTCTTTACCATATTCATTATATAAGACATTTTGATCACATGTTCCATGGGTTAGGCATAATTATCAGCTACACAAGGGTATAAGGCAATCAATCACAATGCATAGGGAAAATAAATCAAGTCCCTATCTCACTAGGGATACACATATCACATCAACACATTATCCTCACCTCAAAGTCTCGGTCTGGGTGGAATGCAACCATTAGGAGAATAGAGCCACTATCCCCTTCCCTAACTTGTGCATTTATGGGGTGGAGTTTAGAGCCTCAGTCTAACTCGACCTGTGGGCATAGAACCTCAAGTTAATACCCCACTATACCAATCCATGTGAACATGATTATTTATCAAATCACCATAACCATACCAAAACACAAAATAACATAACCAATGCCATTGGAAATCATCAATCACAATGCATTACAAATAACATGGGAATTAATACTATGCCATAACCCATTAACACATTTACTAATTACAATTCATAGTCATTTAACCAATTTATCATTCTCATGCCTTAACCCTTTAAGTTTATTCAAAAACCCCTATGCCTTAGACAAATTCATCAATGACCATATATTTACCCATTTAACTCAATTATCATTTCACACTAATTACCCACTTATGCATTATAAGTACATTTCCCATATCTCATAACACAAGCACTTATTACATTCAACCATTAGGTGTACCACAATTATCATGTATTAAACCATTAAACATATTCATCCATTGCCTTATTAAACCCCATTAACATGATCCCCATTTCCCATTCCATCATCCAATTATAAGTTCACCATTAAATATGAACTAATCTTCTTGGGCATTTCTAACCAAATTTCATTAAACAATTGACATAATCCCATTTAACCCAATTTGCCCATTTTCATGTCATTCCAATCAACTTCTTATGCCTTTATCACCCTAGGTGTATTTATCATCATTACATTTACAACTTAATCAACCATTAATACATATTCTACATGTGTTCCACATTATTATTCGGAAACTCTTCACTTAACCCTACCACACTCTAGGTCTGGGTTTTCCAGTTCACCCCATGGGTGGCCCTAAAATGGTCAAGTCCTCTTCTACGCATCCCACGGGGACCATGAGGGTTTCAATCAGTCACTTAGATACCCCATTTTTATCAAACACTCCAATGGAACCAAGAACACAATTAGGGTAAAAGAAGAACACGATCTTCCATGCACAATCCAAGATAAAACTATGGGATAATACTTGTAGACCACCTACCTAGAATCTGATGATGAACTCACTCTTAATCATGGACTTAGATCCGGATTCAAGCACCCCTCAAAGCCCCAACATAGGTTCCACTAGAAATAGAGGGTTTTAGGGTTTCGAAAGAACATATAAGAAATCACAAACCCTAATCTGAAAAAGAGAAGCAAGAGGAGTGTTAGACTTACCTGAGGCTTCGATCTGCAACCAACATCACTCCAAACGGACAAGAATCAAAGGAGAACCACCCTTCAGAAGCTTGGTTCATCCAAGATCGTCACTAGGGTTACAAGGGTGAAATGGAGGAGAAACCCAAGTTGGGTTTTAAAATCCTGGAGTGGAAATTTTGTAAATTTTCCAACTTTTCTAGGCCACACAATTTACCCGCATGGTTTTCCAAACTGTGGGCAACCCGTGAGTGAGCCACTGCCCAAAAAACACCCCTTCACACAGTTTCCTGGAAATTCTGTATGGTTTTCTTAACTGTTCTCCAACTGTTCATAAGCCTCTGTCCATGGCTGCATGGTTACCTAGGATGATCCGTACGATTTTCACTAACCGTGTGCAAACCATGCAACATGCCCAGGAACTCCCTTTTCTTTCTCTTTTGTGTCCCGAACCCCCAGAACACCCCCGAGCCTTCACCTAAACATGGGGAAACACTTATATAGCCAAAAATAAGATTCCAAACTAAAACTTAAACAAAAACATACCTTAAGAAGATCTAGGATCTTACAACCTCCCCACCTTATAATGGCTTGTCCTAGAGCCACTCTTTTGAGCATCACTAACTTTCATAACAAGAGATCATGCCACAAGTCCTGCCTATCCATTCCCACTTTCTAAGTTTCTGGTTTCACATCATAATTCCCACTAAACACGAATCAAGGGAACAAACTTTCCCCACAATCCTTACTCAATAAGACCACAACACGAGTTGAAACTTTTCAAGGATTCATTAACTTCAACCATTATCACCATGAGAAATTCATGGGGGGGAAATTAGGTGACAACACCTAGATCACAACACATGGAAACTTAACACACGGTATCACATCGTCATGGAGGAAACCAACCAACACCTCTTCGGCCCGATCCTCTTCACAACTCATGACCCAAATCACTTGGCGTCATTTTCCTATTCACCCAACTCTAACAATGACAAACCCAGTATCACCCGAAGGAAAACACACAATCCTTCCAACCACATTTCCTAACGATTTCATTCAAAACTACACATCCAAACGCAACCCAAAACTCCCAGGTACTCGACCAACTAACATCATTCCAAGGATCTCTATTAGGGCCAACTCACCCAAACGGTGACCTCTTGAGTCCTTCCAACCCGAAACTCTGATCACATCATAAACCAATCATTTATCTGGTATGGTTCTCTCCACCATTTTTGGTTACTTGGAACCTCCCCCATTGATGAAGGACCACCAGAACTCAACTCAACCTTCCCATCATCTAACATGTTCCAACTCACCGCGCCCAAGAATCTATAGGGTCATTACCCTACATTGGCATCTATCCACACCATCGAAACCATTTAGAAGGACATTCCTATACTATATATTTGAGGACTAAGGTAAAATTGACCTCACTCAGGTACACATCATTCTAAGAAGGTACTTGCCACCACCACATCAACCTAGAGGTGGGTCACTCTCACTACACCCATTCAAGTTTACCATCTCAGTTCAGACCACACCTGACTGGATTGTCCCAAAACACCCACCTTCCACTAATGGTACACTACTCCTCTCTCACTTTCCCAATGTGCTACTGACTTGAAGCCTATCATTGTCATCCCACATGACCACTAAGGTTGCTCCCTGAATTCCGGTGTAATTCCATCATCATGGAATTACTTCCCTCTAGACCGTCATTGGGCTTTACCCTTGGCATGAAACCACATCACATGGCCAAGGCTCACCCAACTTTACGATGTTCTAAAACCACCCAAGGGTAAATTTCCCGAGTCTAACCCTGATCTTCGTTGGAGTTATAGAACCAAACCTCTATTTGCACAACCTGTTTTCATATCCAACCACAACCTTCTATGACTCAGCACATACATCATAAGCTTCACATGGAACCACCTTGAGCTCTAATCCAACAACGGGCTCATCAGAAACCATGTCCAAGGCCCACATTCCTCTCCAAGGAACCTGAAATGCACCTCATGAGTTTCTCATTGGCACCCTGATGCCACTATGTTGATTCAACATTCTTTTATCCACATCCAGGGATGACTTATCACTCCCCACCTTAGGTGTGTTGTTACCACTGCTCTCAAGAGGGATTCTAACCATCATTTATTACACTCAATCGCAAGCTAAACCCCAAAATATAGCCATGGTTGTCTATATTTTTTCAAAACAAGAAAACTAACATCACCCAATGTCCATCTCGGCTTCCGTGAATGGAACCCATGGCGTTATCGATTTTAATCCCACCCCAAGGACCTCACTCGAATCCATTAAGGGTGTACATATCACCATAAAGCTCCAATTATACTATTTAAATAAACGTAACTTTATAATGTCCCTCATCCAACCAAACACCTCCATGTCTCTTAGCGTGAGACAGAGCTTCTCAACATACCTGGGATGATGTCAAGATGTTGGGCATGCTTGTTACTAGATGAGGTATGCTAAGAAATTGTCAAATAACACTACCACCAACTTATCCATATTTTTTTGTTGAACTAAGGGAAACTATGACCTGCTAAGGGTTTCAGGCTTCCCTGCTGAATGCATCTCATCAACATTTAACCACCACCACTCAGGTGCAATTTAAAACCAAGTATAACCATCACTCTATGACCAAATCACTAAGAAACTATGAACCAACATTTCATGTGACACTACTTCCACCACACCACTCATGTCCTTCTGATGTGTCTCTGACAGCTAACAACCAAAGCACAACAATCTACTACACCAAACAAACCAACGGTATCTCAAAAAACAACCTTTATCTATGTGTAGCCCATCGCCCGCTTACTTACCTAACCATGCATCTTGGTTAGTCTGCCTTATCAGCCCTGAGGCAGCCTCTGCTTCTCACTTAACAACCAAACCATTCATACAAACAAGTTTAGCCATGTGACCACCCTCACCCCAGGTGTCACCATCGAGCGAAAGCATATAAACACACTCCATCCACCCTTCTCTTCCACTCAAAAAATAACTTTGAGACCTCCATTAATCATCATCCAAATAGATGATTCAGGCATCCCTATGATACAATCCTTCGAAACAAACCTTACATCCTATCACAAGAACTAGGGTTCCCTTACAAAAGAACCAGGCACAACTATACTATTTACTAAAACTAAGTGGTACTCGGTATGCATTGACATCACCTTTGAATCATCTCCCATGATTCATATTCCAATGTACTTGCATTGTTGTCCTAACATCTCACAAGGTAACCCTTTCTTTTCCAAAACTATCATCGTGTAACAACAACTCGAGTAGAACCACCAACCCTCAACCTTCCCACTTATCCCTCTAGGACAAACCCACATCATACAACACTCTAAGTTCCACTATCAGAGTCCAAAACATCTACATGTGTGACACACACCCAAAATCACTAGAACCCTATCTGGCCTCTCTTAAAGGTCACCTTGAAGGTTGAATAATACCAACTCCCTAGACTGGAGTCTCAACCAGAAAAATCCATTGGCCCTCTCTCCAAACCATACATATCAAGATACGAACAAATAAAAGCTCGTAGATGGCACTCTCACCCCCATTCAGATTCATATTGTGCCTAAGGAACCAAGTGACCATTTACTCTAGGTTCCATACCAAAGGTATGCACATTCATCAGTAATATGAGCAAAACATCCTTTCTGGGATTCAAAGTGCAACTCACCAGGTCTCTACTCACAAGGCCACTAAGATCCAGGAACCATCCTTAGGGTCTAGCATGCCCTCCGTACGGTCATGAACCATGAGAGTTTCCTCACTCACATTACCAAAAAACTCCTCACAACCCAAAGGCTACAACCCTACCAAGGGTTCCCTAAACACACCACCTGGGCCATATCATAACTGATAAGGCCTCAAAATCCCAATCCAAGGTCTTAAACTAGGGCACTCTCACCGCCCAACCCACACATACAAGGGTCAAACTGACAAAAAAAAAGGATACCCACCTTTGAACTTAATCATTCTCATTTTAAACTTATCGTTCACCTGATGCTTTGAAGAGTGACCAATAAGATTTAACCATGATTGGAAAATATCTCACGCTATTAATCTTAAAAAAACATTCTTCATACTCTATTGCAACGGTCATCATCACACTTAGAACACTACCCTCTACCATACCTACTGCGGGTCATGGTCAACATGGGGTAACCAATTTACTTAATCACAAGTCCTTTGTCAACATATCTTCAAACTAATTCTTCTTTTAGAACATGATACTTTCCTCTTAGGCACATTTCCCATTTCACAACATGTTAAAATAATCATTTTAACTCATTTACACCTTTCATTAGAAAAAATTCATTAACAATTTTACCGTCATTATGCAACCCTTTTTTCTTTTAAACACCAAAACAACCTTTACAATTTATCACACCCCAAAACTTTAACCCGGTCACAACATTTATTTATACGTGATATTTCTTAACTATTCATTTGTGTTCTTTTCATTCACCCACTTTCATTACCATTATTAGGCATCATTTTCTTCATTTTTATCAAGGAAATAAAATGCATTCTACTCTATATGCCCCACACACTCATCCAGTGTGTGTGCTTATAATGATGCATGCCACTTATATCCTTAGGTGCCTAAAATGATGCATGAATGCACAACCCCATGCCATTCAGAAAATGAGTGAAATATCATAAATCAATCAAATCACACAACATATGCATCACCCAATGGTGAAATATCATTCAACTGTAACAACATGCATCAAGAACAATAATTCCCACCCAAGGTGACTTGGGTTTTCCCTCGTACATGGGTTAGCTACTCCCAAGCACAAGCTCAATACCAAGGATCGACACATCCTAATCTCTTATATACCATCCTCAAATAGTAATAAAGAGAAAAGAACTCCTTTGATACCACTTTGTAACATCCCTGAACCAGAAGCCAATAACTGGTGCCCCAAGACGAGCCATCACATGACCTCAAGAACGTCTCCCCATACGCCAGAGGTTACTGACTAGCGGAGAGGTTCTAATAGGTTGCATGGGGAGACTATACCCTCTTTGTTAGAGTAATCCACAACAGAACACAAAATAAATAACGGAAGAAATATGAACAACCAATAAACATGTATAGCCAAGCATTTCTCAAATAGGGTACAAACCTCAAACCACATACAACAATGTCATGCCATACTAGTAGTGAAAGTGAATGAGACCCAAAAATAAGACAAATGGCCAAAAACTCCAAATGGGTCCTGACTCCAAGTCTGGATCCTTCTCTATGTATATCACGATCCCAACTCGACATCTTAGTGTAGGGCCTCTGCCCTTGTCATGACCTGTAACCAAGAGCTCTACTCAGGTACCCAACAGTGGCCTGAGTAGGGTGTGAGTACAAAACTCAGTAGGCCACCACAAATGGTATCTAAAAAATATTCAGTCTAAAAGATAGTGCATGAAAGTACAAAAATAAATGGTAAGTAAGCAAAGGACAACTCGGGTGACATTAGATATCCAAGGTTCACTTAATTAACTCCTAGCATTTATCCCAATTTCATTTCTTTACCATTTTCATTACATAAGCCGTTTTGATCACATTTTCTATGGGTTAGGCAAAATTATCATCTACACAAGGGTATAGGGCAATCAATCACAATGCATAGGGAAAATAAATCAAGTCCCTATCTCACTAGGGATACACATATCACATCAACACATTATCCTCACCTTGAATCCTCGGTCTGGATGGAATGCAAACGTTAGGGGAATAGAGCCCATGTCCCCTTCCCTAACCCATTCATTTATGGGGTGGAGTTTAGAGCCTCATTTTAACTTGACCCGTGGGCGTAGAACCTCAAGTCAATACTCCACTCTACCAAGCCATGTGCACATTCTTATTTATCAAATCACCACAACCATACCAAAGCACAACATAACATAACCAATGCCATTGGAAATCATCAATCACAATTCATAACAAATAACATGGGAATTAATACTATGAAATAACCCATTAACACATTTACCAATTACAATTCATAGTCATTTATCCAAGTTCTCATTATCATGCCTTAACCCTTTAAGTTTATCGAAAAACCTCTATGCCTTAGACAAATTCATTAATGACCATACATTTACCCATTTAACCCATTTATCATTTCACAAGAATTATTCACTTATGCATTACAAGTACATTTCCCATATCTCATAACACAAGCACTTATTACATTCAACCATTAGGTGTACCACAATTCCCATGTATTAACTCATTCAACATATTCATCCATTGCCTTATTAAATCCCATTAACATGCTCCCAATTTCCTATTCCATCATCCAATTATAAGTTCACCATTAAATATGAACTAATCCTCTTAGGCATTTCTAACCAAATTTTGTTAAACAATTGACATAACCCATTCAACCCAATTTGCCCATTTTTATGTCATGTAAATCAACTCCTTATGCCTTTATCACCCTAGAAATATTTATCATCATTCCATTTACAACTAAATCAACCATTAAGACATATTCTACATGGTTTCCACATTATTATTCGGCAACCCTTCACTTAACCCTACCACACTCTAGGTTCGGGTTTGTCGGCGCACCCCATGGATGGCCCTAAAATAGTCAAGTCCTCTTCTACGCATCCCATAGGGACTATGAGGGTTTCAATCAGTCACTTAGATATCCCCTTTTTATCAAAATCCCCAACGGAACCAAGAAAAAAATTAGGGAAAAAGAATAATACGAGCTTCCATGCACAATCCAAGATAAAACTATGGGATAATACTTGTAGACCACCTACCTAAAATCCAATGATGAACGCACTCTTAATCATGGCCTTAGATCTAGATTCAATCACCCCTAGAAGCCCCAACCTAGGTTCCACTATAAAGAGATGGTTTTAGGGTTTTAGAAGAAGATGGAAGAAATCACAAACCCTAATCTGAAAAAGAGAAGTAAGAGGAGCATTAGACTGACCTGAGGCTTTTATCTGCAACCAACAGTGCTATAAACGACCAAGAATCGAAGGAGAACCACCATTGGGAAGCTTGGTTCGTCCAAGATCGTCACTAGGGTTGTAGTGGGTGAAATATAGGAGAAACTTGGGTTGGGTTTTAAAATCCTAGAGTGGAAATTTTGTAAATTTTCCAACTTTTCTGGGCTGCATGGTTTACTCGCACGGTTTTCCAAACTGTGCGCAAACTATGCATGAGCCACTGCCCGAAAAACACCTCTTCGCACGGTTTCCTAGAAATTACACACGGTTTTCTTAACTATGTTCCAACCATGCGTAAGCCTCTTTCCATGTTTTCATGGTTACCTGGGATGATCAGCACGGTTTTCACTAACTGTGCGCAAACCGTGCAACATGCCTAGGAACTCCTTTTTCTTTCTCTTTTGTGTCCCAAACCCCCAGAACACCCCTGATCCTTCACCTAAACATGGGGAAACACTTATCTATACAAAAATAAGAGTCCAAACCAAAACTTTAAAAAAATACCTTAAGAAGATCTGGGATCTTACATAAGGGTGGTGAACTAATTCTCTAAAACTCTAAAGCATAAAGATCATCAAATGTAAGATAATGAATTCTTGAGTTAAAACTCAAGATTATATAATATTTAAGGTCAGTTACTTATATTGTGAACTAACCATGCGACATGTATGTAGTTTATTTTATAGGATAACGTGATTTTTCAGGTCTCCAATGCGGTTTTCCTCACTTTGCACCTATACAAACAGGGCCACATGGTTAGGTCACGCGGTTAGCATTAATTGTGCACCAATCA
Organism: Viscum album; assembly: GCA_963277665.1. Classification (NCBI taxonomy): domain Eukaryota; kingdom Viridiplantae; phylum Streptophyta; class Magnoliopsida; order Santalales; family Viscaceae; genus Viscum; species Viscum album. The sequence goes on from OY728136.1 coordinate 1,886,677,434, forward strand.
TGCACTCTAGGATACACTTTTTAAAAACATCAAATACATGTATAAAACCCCTAGGATGCTCCTAAAACCTAAGAGGTACCTTATGAGCCTCATTCCACATCTAAAAACATCACTTTGTGGGGTTCCAACCCTTATAATTCCATTCTGAATCTCCAATAAAAACTGACCCATATAGTAATTGTCACAAACCGAATCTGGTCGCCATCAAAGTCGGCACCTGACTTGGCCCGTGGTAATTCTAGAAGGGCATTCCCAATCCCCAAGGGCTATCATAAGTTCCCAGGTATCAAAAAATTAAATTTGGGAATGATTTACCTGAGTTTATAAACATAAAACAACAAACGAATCCAATAAACCAAATTTGGATTTTTCAAACCAAAACATCTTTTAAAAAAATTCAGAATTGAATTACATAATATAGAAAAAAAACTCAAAGACTATAAAAAAGGAACAAAGTAAAAAAGGATATACCAAGAACCTCCTCGTGGTAAGGGGCACTACCCTCAAGCCATATCCACGACATTGCGCTAAGAAGGATCGCTAGAAACCCAAACCACTGGCACTAAAAGATTTACCCAAACCTATGACAAAATAACCAAGTCTCCTTACACCCAAGGGTGTAAGTAGGGTATGATCCAAATCCCAATAGTATTACACCACAAAAATATTCCATGTGATAATCATTATATGACAAAAATCTTGCAAGTTTTGTAAACAAGAAATGTTAGTTACAATTTCTAAAATATGAAACTTTAAATAAAAACATCTTTCAAGTGGGATACTTTAAAAGAAATCAACACTTTTAAATAGAATGAAAAAGATACTGAATTTATCCAGCCAAAAATTTTGTATTCCAATGGTGAGTATAAAATATATAATGAGCACTAGCAATGGGAAAACAACCATAGGCACTAGCTCATTGTGGGTCCTAGATACCTCGTACTCGGTGAAAGTAACCATAAAAATATCTGTTCTCGTGCACACGATACACTAGTAGGGATCATAATCATAACCTAGTGGTTCCCCAACATCATCATCATTATAGTTTAGTTAGTGTTTCCATCATCAAACTTTCTATGTGAAACAGGGGCCAAACCCCATGGGATCACTAGCATACTAGTACACGTCCACCCACCTAGATACTCAGGTTTTCCCTCTTGTGCTTAAACAAGTTACACAAGCCATGAAATACAATTTGCACATGTGAATACTACTTCCAAGTCACACACACACCAAACATCCCACACACATGTCACATGATCCCCTTATTCATTCCAATTCATTTTGGAAATCATACTCACACCAAAACAGCCCACAACACGTTTCACCTCTCTTTCACACTTCAACAAATCCTTTAAACAATTTTAAAAAAACTTTTCAATATAGTACACATCACATAATAGCCATTTAATATTAAAATAGACCATTTAAAAAGTACACTCCTACCAAAATAGTTTGGAAACATAGTTTCACCTCTTACATAAATCAATAATCCATTTAAACCCTTCGCAAAACAAATCCAAAGAGCGTAACCATGTTTTGCACATAAAATCCTTCTAAAAACACTATTTGAAGACCAAAATCATACCAATATCACATAAAACCATAATTTTAATCCATAACATCATTTAATAAAAATATTCCATGAATCATAAAACAACCCCAATGAACACAACATGGAATACACACCAAAAATATTCATTTTACACAAAAATGCCACTTAAAAACCAACTGCTTAACAAATGATACCAAATATAATTTTTTCACCAAACACAATGTAAGAGAATCATTATAAAAATATAAATCAATCAAAACTAACTCATCCAATAATGTTTACACGTGGAATCGCATACCATTTTTACCAAAAACCCCAAACCATTGTGTGGAACTTCAACCGCACCACCGCCGCACCATAAGGGAGTGAAATCGATCCCTAATACACAAGATTTAACCAAAATGAAACAAGGTTAAACCCTAGGTATGAACTCTAGCTTCTGGAAATTAGGAACTTCAAGAAAACATGGATGAAACCCTAAACAAAAGGAAGAAACCCTAAGCAAGTGGGATGAGAAAGGAAGGAAACCCACTTACTTGATGGATCTTGAAGAAATCATCCCAAATCCACCAATAGTTGAATATTGATGTAGAAAAAACTGGTAGGGAGGCTCTAATGATGCTGAGTAGGTCAAGTGGGGACTAAAATGGGAGAAGAGTGAAAATTTAAAGGTTTACGAAAGAAACATTTTAGCTCTTCAAATATGGGCGATTTGAGAAAGACTAATAAATATTTCCCTAATCCACAGGGGAGATGATCTCTAAAGAGGAAAACTCAATAATGGGGGTGATCCTTAGGTTTTTGGATTCTAGTAGGAGGTGGAATCACCAAAAAAACAATAAAAAATGAATGAGATTAAAAAATTAAAAAAAAGTAGGAAATGGGCTTACGGGCAGGCCCAATACCTTAATAAAAAACCCAAATCCATCATTATTATAGAATCCTATGAGGTATAAATTTATATGGTGGTTTTAATATACCATGGGATGTAAATTGAGAAGTGTAATGGGTGTAAAATCTTGAAAAATTAAGGATTCATAAAAGAAAAAATTTTACTTTTAAATCTGGAAATGGGCTCACGATTTGGCCCAAATTTTGAAAACCCACAATTTCCACCAAAATGCATTGGAAACCCCCAAAACAAATCAAGAGTGGAAATTAAATAAAAAAATACCTTTAAAATAAGTCATTTATGTGAAAATTATCCCCACCATAAAACTTTTTGCCCTCGGAAAGCCATAGCAAGCCAAAAGAAAAAATCAAACCCAATCGAAAGGCCAAAATAGACTCATTTGCCAAGTTTCGTCCACCCCCAAAAGGCCAAAACACATCCAATTTATCAATCAAAAAAGAAATACTCTAACCAACCAAAACATACACCAATTTCTAAAATGATAAATCATATTCAAACTACATCACAAAACAAAACACCTCAAACACTAACCGAACAAGAATCAAGCAACTTACCTAGAATGAACAACGAAAACGAACGAGATCACCATAGTCTTACTTAAACAAAACTATTAGGAGCACTCCAATACCAACTTTAATCAAGGAGGAATTTGGAGGTTAAATAACTCTGAACAATACTAGCTATTTCCAGACCAACACTAGGGACAAAACCAAGTTACTAATATGAGGAGACACAAACAGACTCCCCACCATAAGGGGAAACTCAATTTTTCTCAAGATAGAATTAGTACACTAACAGGGGGAGGTATGAATGGACTCCCCAGCATAAGGGGTATAATTTCATTAGACTTTTCCAAAAGAACTTACATGATACCCATAGTGGGTGTCCCCACCATAAGAACCAACCATCTTAACCGACTAGCATGGGCTGGCATGAAAAAGACCCCAAAATTTAAAGGGTTGGCACGACCGCATGGTTAGTTCATTGAGTTTGGGAAACTGTGGGCTAACCATGCAGAGAATTATATCCAAAGGGGAAACTTTGCATGGTTACATGGGCCAAGGTTAATGGACATGAGGAGAACATGTGGTAGCTACTGTCTTTTATCACACTGTTTCTTAGGTTGGCGCACGGTTACTACTAACTGTGTGCAAACCGTGTGCTACCATCTTCCTAGCCCAAATTTCATACTTTTCTCTAAAAATTAAAAGGAAATCAAAGGGGGGAAACCATGAACTTAGAAGATAACATGGGAATGATATTCCCCCACCCATTTCCACCAAACGATAACAACTAGAGAAAGACAATAATACTATAGGTTTAAATTGTTCCCATCTTTTATACTGATGATGAGAATTAGACCCAAAAATTTTTTTAATAACCCTGGGATTTCCCTGACTATGTGTCAGTGATTATCCACTAAATGAGGATAATATTCATTGTTAATATATATAATATTCATGTGATTTATTATTCATAAACACCATTTTAGTGCATTTTACACTTTGAACATCATTTCACATTATGATTGTAATTCCTTCTTAAAATGCACTATTATGTGGTACATTTTTTAACATCATTTAAAGTACCCAATGATTTATCTGATTTTAAGGAATGTAATTATCCATATTTTAATTTTATATTTTGGTAAATTGATCTATACTTCAATATGAACATGTTTCATTCAGGGATCAATGGAGAATTCATGGAAGAAGATGGGGATATTTTGTGATGAAAGAAAACAATTCTGGAGAATTTAGATTGGACACCGGCCCACTGATGAGAATTTGGGGCCCAACATACAGTCCCAATGAATCCCAAACTTCATTGGATGCTAGAATACATGTATATTAAAAAATAACTCTTCAGGATCCAATGATAATTCGGCCTCCATGGTGCTCATTAAGGCGGCCTAATTTAGAGATAAATTCTGGGCCAGATTTTGCGGCCCAGAAACAAATCCTACCAATATGATCATATCTAGGAATACACAACTCCAAATGGGCCCAAATTTTACAGGTGGTTATAAGATATCCGAGGATACATTTTCTTATTATATGTTCCACTATGATTAGGCCATATAGAAGGTATTACAAGCGTGTTGGTTCGATGTATGAAAGTTGGCTTCCACCTCAGGTCAAGTGTGGAAAAGTCCAAGTTTCACAAGATTTCCACCACCCTAGGCCTACCATAATCAAGTGGGATGCTTTGTACTATTGGAGGATCGACCAAAGGCTCCCAAAATTCCTATTTAAGTTAGTGGTGGTGGATGAGTTTTTCATCTTTGGTGCTTTGTTCAATTGTAATGTTATGCTGCGATTTTGTTGTCTCAAGTTTGTCTTTCACATGTAAGTTGTTCAATTCACTTTAGTTTCTTAATAAAAGATATTCTTTTCATCTTATTATGTTTTTCTTAATATCACTTCGATACCATTGGTTCAAGGTGTTAATTTATTCACACCAAACCTTGTGAAATTATTCACACAACGATGGAGTGATCATTTTCTTTTTATTGTTTTCTTTACTTCTTCAATTCCTCCCTCATGAGTCTACTTCCCGCTTCCATTGAAACCATAGAATCAATGAAGGGATAACCCACTTATGGGTTGATCCAAGGGAGTAGAAAGGGGATATATTGGATGTTATTTATCACCCCATTAATGTCTAATCACTTCTTTAATTGAGATTTTTATTTGATGATTTTTAAACTCCATCGTCCTTGTTGAATTTAAGGCCACACACTTCATGTGATAATACGAACCTTTACCTTGAAGTGCTAAAAACTTTGATCCTTAAAGTGTATATTTGATTAGTATTAAAGGGTGTAGGAATTAAACCAATATTTTTTTATGTTGTTTTATCTTCTTAAATGAACTCATCTCAAATATAAGAAATTGAAATCATTGAAAAGAAAATATGTCCAATCCACCCCAAGTGATAACCTAGGATCAACTCACTCTTTTAAATTGAATTCACTTAAATATTTTAGTTATCCTTTAAATCCATATAAAATCAACCCAATTTTTCCACTTCATAGCCAAAAATAATCCATAGAATGTACGTGTCTATAGGTTTCTTCTTAGGTCTCTGAGGATTCGATAACTCAAGCTAAACTACAAGGACCGTTCTACCTTCATCTCTTGGGTAAATTTGAGCATGAATCAATTTTTGGCGTCGTTTTCTAAGACCCAAGTAAGTTATATAAACATCCATTCTATTATCCCTCATTTATTCTTTTCTCATCCAAATTCTCTTATCTTGTCCATTTCTCGTTTTTTTTCTTTTGGCGCATGTCCACCTACACTCGCGATCAATCAAACTGTATAGTTAGGGTGGATAGTCCTGGGGTTGGAGAGTCAAGTACACCAAGGGAACTCTTTACATTAGATACTAATCTTATTAACACCCCCAAGTCAAAAATTGAGCCCATTTCAATGGAAGGTCTTCAAAGAAACCAACTCATAAACCTGGGTGGAAACCAAAATGGAAACCCAAATGAGGTAGCCCCAAACTTGGGAAATGCAATTGATCAAACCATGAATGACTACCTCACACTTTCCTGGACCAATTCTCCCTCATTCATTAGACACAACTCCCTAGGAGATTCCAATTGCATCTTTAAACCCAATTTCCTAAACCACCTTCCCACATTCCATGGAATGGAGTCCGAGATGCCCTACCTTCACATTAAGGAGTTCAATGACATTGTAGAAACCATGTGTCCCCCACATCAACTAGAATTAGCTAAGATAAGTCTATTTCCTTTTTATTTAAAGGTTCGAGCTAAAAATTGGATAAATAATTTGAGACCATCATCCATAAACTCTTGGGACCAACTACAAAGAGAATTCTACAAAAATTACTTTCCTCGCCATAAAACAATTGCACTTAAAAAGAGCATCCAAAAAATTTTTGAAAAAGAGGGAGAGTCATTCTATGAAACATGGGAGAGGTTCAAGGACACTCTAAACATGGTTCCACATCATGGTTTTTCTATTCCTGAACAAGTGAGAATTTTCTATAAAGGGTTGGGTCCGGGAAACAAATAATTCATTGACATGATGTGTAATGGAACCTTTAAAAACAAATCCCCAAATGATGTTTACGAGTATCTAGAAATCCTTTCTGAACAAAACCAAACATGTGGAACTTCACATTATTCTAAAAAGAAACAAAGAACTACTGGAATTCATACACTTAGAGAAGAGTAAATCCTTAGGGCTAAACTCTCAGCACTCTCTAGGAAGGTTGAAGAGATAGACCTTAGGAAAGTCCATGAAATCCAAACTGAAGACCCTGTTTTCACAATTTATGAAAAACATGACCATAATACAGACAACTAACCAACCATTCCATCCATAAAAGATGTTATTTTAGGAGGACTCACAGTGGAAGTAAATGCTTTGAACTTTTAAAATCCTCAATACCAAAACAACTTCAACCCAAGGTATAATGACCACCCAGGCTTCTGCTGTAAAGATAACCAACAACCTAGCCAACCACAGGGACAAAATCCTTACCCCATCAAAACTACCAAACCCATAACCAGTTCCAAACCCAACCTATCCAATACCAACAGCCACCGGTCCATTTTCAACAAACCATCCCACCTCCAAAATATCCCCCTGGGATAAACCAATCTTTTCAAGCACCAACCCAAACTATTCCACAAAGCCTACTAAAAAATTGTGAAAACAAATGGAAAGGATGAACTCGGAAGTCTTTTCCCTAAAACAAGAACTTCAAACCATCAAAATTGGAAAGGCACCCATGCCTACTCAGGCGGTTCCATCCTCAACTTCAAGGGGAGAGTCAAGATGTGATCAAACGACTCATGAACAACTAAAGGTTGTGACTATTTTAAGAAGTGGGAAATCGATTGAGAAACTTGAACAACTAATTCAAAACCCACATGAAGATTCAAACTTGGATGAAAATTAAAATTAACCAAATTATCAAACTGAAAAACGTGATAACATTTTCAAAGAAACAACTCTTCAACAAACAACCCCACAATCTGCACCATTCCTTCAACGCATGAGGGGGAAAACCAAACCTGAATTGTGTGAAACATTGAGGGAAATATTCTCACAAGTCAAGTTCAACATTCCCCTTCTCGATGCCATCCAAACCATACCTTCTTACTCAAAGTACCTTAAGTACTTGTGCACTTTTAAAAGAAAATTTTCACATAAAAACCAAGTCCTTTTGGCTACTAATGTGAGTACCACCATTCAAGGGACCATTCCTCCTAATTTGAAAGACCCAGGTTTCCCTTACATCAATGTTGAACTAGGAGAGAGCAAATTTGTCAAGGACTTATGTGACCTAGGTGCTAGTGTCAATCTCATCCCCTATGTTGTGTACTTCCAGTTAGGCCTAGAAGAACTCCAACCCACATTTGTCACACTTCAACTTGTTGATCATAGCATTAGGGTTCCAAAGGGGATTTTAAAGGGAGTTCTGGTAAAGGTTGAAAACTCCATCGACCCTGCTGACTTCATTGTCCTTGACAACCATACAAACTTAGGAAATAAGGAACAAACCCCAATCATCCTTGGTCGTCCCTTCCTTACAACAATCAACTCTATTATCCGAGTCCGAAATGGGAACATGACCATCACCTTTGGAAACATGAGTCTAGACTTGAACATCTATAATGCAAGCTCACAAATAGGGGATGATGAGGACATTCATGAAGTAAACATGATGGGAATAATTGATAATGAATCCATAGAAGATCAAGGAATATTTGATGAATGTTTAAGTCAGGATGAGATTGATTTCCTTTGTTCATATGAAGTAAGTTTATCTCCTTGGCTTGAATCATTTTCAAATTGCTCTTATGATGAATTCTTAGGTCCAACAATCAGTGAAACCTTTCAAGAAACCACTTTCATGGAGACCACTCTAACTTCCTTACCTAAATCTAATCAAGCCAATCTAGTAGCTGAAACTTCTACTCATGGGGAATCAATCCTATATAAAACTTTAGGAAATAAAATTAATCTTGATCTAATGTCCCAATCTTCTGCTGAAATTATGAACCATCCTAATCTTGAATTGAAGGAACTTCATGCTGCACTCAAGTATGCCTTCCTAGGGGACAATCAAACACATCCTATTGTCATTTCTTCTTCTCTTGAATCCAATCATGAGAGGATGCTTCTACATGTCCTTATGAAACATAAGAAATCCATTGGTTGGACCTTTTATGATATTCCTAGGATTAGCCCACTTATCGGGACTCATAGGATTGTTCTGGAATCTGATTCAAAGCCATGTCATCAACCTCAATAGTGACTCAATCCTAATCTCATGGAAGTAGTGAGAAAAGAACTTCTGAAATTGTTAAAAGCTGGTATCATATATCCCATAGCTGAGAGTGAGTGGGTCATCCCAATCCAAGTGGTTCCCAATAAGGCAGAAATCACAGTGATAACCAATGAGGATGGAGAGATTCTTCCAACAAGGGTGAGTAGTGGTTGGAGAGTCTTAATCGACTATAGGAAGCTAAACTCATTCACCAAGAAGGACCATTTCCCCTTACCATTCATTGACCAAGTCCTTGAGAGAGTGGCAGGTCATACCTTCTACTGTTCTTAGATACGTACTCGGGGTATAATCAAATTGAGGTCTCCCTAGAGGATCAAGGGAAGACTACATTCACATGTCCATTCAGAACCTTTGCTTTCAAACGTATTCCCTTTGGGTTATGCAATTCCCTTGGAACCTTCCAGTGGTGCATGATGGGAATCTTCTCATACATGGTAGGGGATTTTCTAGAGGTCTTCATGGATGATTCTCTATTTTTTGGGATACATTTGAGGGATGTCTGCAGAATGTGGAGAGAGTATTGTCAAGATGTGAAGAAACGAATATGGTCCTAAACTGGGAAAAATTCCATTTCATGGTTAAAGAGGGACTAGTTCTAGGCCATCTGGTATCAAGTAGGGGGATTGAAGTTGATAAATCCAAGGTTGACATCATTCGTCACCTTACATCACCCAAAACTGTCAAGGAAGTGAGTTATTTCTTAGAACATGTTGGTTTCTATAGAAGATTCATCAAGGACTTTAGTTCAATCTCTCATCCCATTTGTTCTATTCTAGTAAAGGATTCTCCATTTGTTTGGACAGAAAGCTGTGAGGGTTCATTATCAACCCTAAAATCCTCTCTCACCTCTCCTCCCATTATTAAATCTCCAAATTGGAACCTTCCTTTCGAACTTATGTGTGATGTAAGTGACTCTTCTGTAGGATCTGTGTTAGGAAAACGTTGTGATAAAACTCATTATGTCATTGCTTATGCAAGAAAATCCTTAAATGATGCCCAAATAAAATACACCACCACTGAAAAGGAGTTACTTTCTATTGTGTTTTCCTTAGATAAGTTTAGGTCCTACCTATTAGGATCCCCCATCACTGTGTTCACTGACCATTCTGCAATAAAATACCTCTTCCAAAAACAAGATTCCAAGGCTAGACTGATTAGGTGGGTCCTTCTCTTACAAGAATTTTACCTCACAATCAAGGATAAAAGGGCATTGAAAATGTTGTAGATGATCACCTCTCTAGAATGTAATTCAAAGACAACTAAAATCACCTTTCTGTGTCTGATTCATTTCCTGATGAACACCTATACTCTGTGAGTGAATACCCTTGGTATGCTGACATAGCCAATTTCTTAATTATATGAGTCATTCCAAAATTATTAGAGACTCGAGCTCAAAGTAAATTCCTTTCTGATGTTAGACACTATGTGTTTGATGATCCATACCTCTATAAGTTCTGCCTTGACCAGGTCATTAGAAGGTGTGTCCCAGAATCTGAACAAGAGTCCATCCTTAAATTCTGTCATAGTGAGGCATGTGGGGGTCACTTTTCCTCTAAGAAAACTTCTTCTAAGATTCTTTAGTGAGGTCTCTTCTGGACCACCCTCTCAAGGTACTCCTATACATTTTGTCAAAGCTGACCTAGATGTCAACAAGTAGGGTCCATCACAAAAATGAATCAAATGTCACTCACTCCCATCTTAGTGGTTGAAATCTTTGACTGTTGGGGAATTGATTTCATGGGTCCCTTCCCAAATTCTAGGGGATATCTTTACATTCTCTTAGCTATTGATTATGTCTCAAAATGGGTTGAGGACATTACCACAAAATCCAATGATCATCAAACTATGATTAGATTCCTAAAAGAAAACATCTTCTCTATATTTGGAATTCCTAGGGATATAATCAGTGATCGAGGAACCCATTTCTGCAACTGTCCATTCTCTTCACTCATGTCTAAGTATGGGATTTCTCATAAATTTTTTGTTGCATACCATCCTCAAACTAATGTTCAAGCTGAGTTAGAAAATAGGGAGATTAAGAATATTCTTGAAAAAACTATCAATCCTTCTAGGAAAGATTGGTCTGAGAAACTCTTGGATGCTCTTTGGGCCTATAGAACCGCATATAAAACCATTTTAGGAATGTCCCCATATAGGTTGGTTTATGGTAAAGCATGCCATTTTCCAGTGGAGATTGAACATACGGCTTTTTGGGCAATTAAGAAAATGAATTATGACCTCTCATTGTCTGAAAAAAAAAGGAAATTAGATCTCAATGAACTTGAGGAACTTAGGATGGAGGCTTATGAAAATTCAAGGATCAATAAAGCTAAAGTACAAGCCTACCAATCTCGAAATCTTAAAACCAAACACATTGAACCGGGTAAACCTATTCTTTTGTATAGTTCTAAACTTCATTTACACATAGGAAAGTTGAGGTCTAGATGTTCAGGTCCATACATAGTGCATAAGGTGTACCCCCATGGGGCTGTAGAAATTCAAGATCCCACCAAGGGTCAAACATTTAAAGTTAATGGTCATAGAGTCAAACTATTCATAGAATAATTCCAAAAACATGAATTTGATGAAGAATTATGTGAACCAACCTTAGATGATGAAAATAATTAATCAATTAGGGGTCCATGTTGGGATAACGACGTTAAACAAAGTGTTGCATGAGAGGCAACCCATGGTTTTCAAGTTTCCAATCATTTTGTTGTTTTAATAAACTTTATATTTTAAATAGGATTAATTAATAATTTTGATATTTAAAAAAATAGATTGTTGACCTGTTCTTCTATTATGAGTATGGATGGGTATGAAAGGGGAGCACCATATTCATCTGTGTCACGTGGTGTGATCCTTGAGTAATGCCTTACCCAGAAATTTAAAAAGAAGACAATGTATCATCAGTTTGTTTTATTTTAATGTGTTTTTAGGTTAAAATAAAAATACAAAAAAAATAAATAATAATATAATAATAATAAAAAAAGGGACACGTCGTGGGTCGTGGGTCAAACCCTGTCACAACCGGCGAAGCTGTGGGGATTCGAACCCGGGACCGAAGGGAGACAGGGGCGAGCGCTTACCACTGACCTATGGCTTTTTGTGCTTCCTTATTCTATAATTTTTATATATATACTTATATTTTACTTTCTTTATTATATATATATATATATATATATATTTCCTTTTTCTACTAGGGAACTCTGTAAGTGACATGGATATCAAAGGATTTAAAGGGAGCAACAAGAATTTTAACTTCAACCACCAGGTGACTTCATTCCATGATCCTCATATTTCAATTTCCTTTTTGAACTTTCATTCTCTACCTCTACCCCCTTCTAAATTTTCATTTCTTGAAACACTAGGGACAATGTTTTTTTAATTTGGGGGGAGATGAAATAAAAAAAAATTGCTTTTGTGAAAAAAAATGATTTGAAAAAAAATGTGTGTAAATGAAAGGAAAAAATTCCTTTAACTTTGAACATAGTAATACACATTGCACACTTTGAAACTGAATATCAAATAATTTAGCATGCCCCGATTCTGATTTTAATACTTGTATAATTTCATGAGCATAGATTTTGGAAAGTGTGGTTGTCCAATGTGATATTTAATCGTTTATATTTTCATCCAAATAAAAAAAAGGTCACAATACACGTCTTTTGGATAGTGGGGTATTAATTTGAGTTCATGGGGTCCCCCAAATAAATAGAATAGGTTTGGTGATTATTTTAGTTTTAATATGAGTATTCAATAAAATAATAATAAATTTGCGCGTAGAGCAATGAAATGACCTAATGCGTGGCTTTCGGCACTTGGGGATCATGACTCCATAGTTGTCTGGCCTAGAGTTAGTAATTTTATCTCTATTTTTGGTAATTTGAATTTGTTTTTGACTGATTTAACTCAAGATGATGCTCGAGTATGCGGGCTTCACTTGGTTCTCTAAGGTATTTGATCCTGGGAGTCATCGGCAAAGTCTCGCTACAGGGGTTGACTCTTTTGAGTGCAACTTCAATTACCATGGAAAAATTGAAAAAAAAACAAAAAAAATAATACAATAAAAAAAATGAATACTCATCTTAATATTGAAATATGATTCCACCTAGAGCTTCCTTCATTTACCCCTTTAATAAATATGAACCCTCATTTCTATTGTGATGCACAACACATCCTCATACTTAATTGATATTAGATGAAATATGGCAATGAATTTGAACAAAGGAATGGGCTTGGGATTGGGATCTGCTTATGAAACTATCTTGTATTAAAATATTTTGATGGGTTTTATGATTTTTTTGGTATAAGGGTTTCTGGTGATCATTTTGTATTAAAATGTTTTTGGAAAAGGGAATTCGAATTTCATATTGTTGAGATATATTTTGCTCGGGACTAGAAAAACTCAAGTTGGGGGGTGTGATTAGACACTAAATGAGGCTAATATTCATTGTTAATATATATAATATTTATTTTATTTATTATTCATAAACACCATTTTAGTTCATTTTACACTTTGAACATCATTTCACATTATGATTGTAATTCCTTCTTAAAATGCACTATTATGTGGTACATTTTTTAACATCATTTAAAGTACCCAATGATTCATATGATTTTAAGGAATGTAATTATCCATATTTTAATTTGATATTTTGGTAAATTTATCTACACTTAAATATGAACATGTTTCATTCAGGGATCAAAGGAGAATTTATGGAAGAAGATGGGGATATTTTGTGATGAAAGAAAACAATTCTGGAGAATTCATATTGGACACCAGCCCACTGATGAGAATGTGGGTCCCAACATACAGGCCCAATGAATCCCAAATTTCGTTTGATTCTATAATACATGTATAGGAACAAATCACTCTTCAGGATCCAATGCTAATTCGGCCTCCATGGCGCTCATTAAGGCGTCCCGATTTGGAAATAAATTCTGGGCCAGATTCTTTGGCCCAGAAAAAAATCCTACCAATATGATCATATCTCGAAATAAACAACTCCAAATGGGCCCAAATTTTACAGGATGTTAGAAGACATACGGGGATACATTTTCTTATTATATGGTCCACTATGATTCAGCCATCTAGAAGGTCTTACAAGCGCGTATGTTTGGTGGACAAAATCTGGCTACCACCTCGGGTCAAGTGTGGAAATGTCCAAGTTTCACAAGATTTCCACCACCCTAGGCCTACCATAATCAAGTGGGATTCTTTGTACTATTGGAGGCTCTACCCAAGACTCCCAAAATTCATATTTAAGGTAGTGGTGGTGGAGTAGTTTTTCATCTTTTGTGCTTTTTTCAATTGTAATGTTATGCTGTGATTGTGTTGTCTCAAGTTTGTCTTTCAAATGTAAGTTGTTCAATTCACTTTAGTTTCTTAATAAAATCTCTTCTTTTCATCTTATTATGTTTTTATTCATATCACTTTGATACTGTTAGTTCAAGTTGTGAATTTATTCACACCAAACCTTGTGAAATTATTCACACAACGGTGGAGTGATCATTTTCTTTTTATTGTTTTCTTTACTTATTCAATTCCTCCCTCATGAGTCTACTTCCCGCTTCCATTGAAACCATAACATCAATGGAGGGCTAACCCACTTATGGGTTTATCCAAGGGAGTATCAAGGGGATGTATTGGATGTTATTTATCACCCCATTAATGTTTAATCACTTCTTTAATTGAGATTTTTATTTGATGATTTTTAAACTCCATCGTCTTTGTTGAATTTAAGGCCACACACTTCATGTGCTAATACGAAACTTTACCTTGAAGTGATCAAAACTTTTATCCTTAAAGTGTATAAGTGATTAGTATTAAAGTTTTTAGGCATTAAACTAGTAAGTGTTGATGTTGTTTTATCTTCTTAAATGAACTCATCTCAAATATAAGAAATTGAAATCATTGAAAAGGAAATACATCCAATCCACCCCAAGTGATAACCTAGGATCAACTCACTCTTTTAAATTGAATTCACTTAAATCTTTTAGTTATCCTTTAAACCCATATAAAATCAACCCAAGTTGGCCACTTAATATCCAAAAACAGTCCATAGAATGTACGTGTCTATAGGTTTCTTCTTAGGTCTCTGAGGATTCGATAACCCAAGCTAAACTACAAGGACTATTCTACCTTCATCTCTTGGGTAAATTTGAGCATGAATCAATCAGCTTCACTCTAGGACCTATGTCTAGAGATCATATGATTGAAGTATCTTTGGCCTCACAATTAGGCTTTGGAAACCCCTAAATATAACTTCTTCTTCCAGTGCTACAAACAACTATACTGCAGTCCTAGATGGGTTTACCAAGACATAACACACTCTAAAAATCACTTTAAAAAACCTAACATTTTTCTGAAATAAGGGATTAGAAGATGCACACACATCACCCCTTGTTTCTTCAGATGAAAAACATAAGGAGGAAATGACATATGGAAACACCTTCCTCTAAACATAGGATGTCAAGATTTTCTGAAGGGCGACACACTTCCTACAAAACAGAGACTCTAATATAATTGTACAACCTTCACCTTTATAGTCAAATGAGCACATAGTATCACAAGGCATCACTGAACATGTCCATTGTGACTAATAGAAACAAAACAAAGAGAGGGGCCTTATGTTGAGTCCCAAACAGCACAATATTCCTCCAAGTGGCCATAACAGCCTCACTCGGCCAAATTTTACACATTAATGGCCTAACATGAATTATTACTTTGACAAGACTGAAAACAGACCCAGGTGCCCTCTTAGACAACATCTTACACTAACAAACCCGAACCGCTTTAACCTTTGGAGACTTAGGTAACTTAATAAACTAAGGTCTCTTTCAACCTTCCATGACAACTCTCCTGCTACAAGAGGATCCCCAAAACATGGATAGGTAAAGGGGGTATACTCAATCTCCAAAACTCGAGAAGAAATTACTTATGTTGATCAACTGGAGGATTTTACAATGGAGAAACAATCCAGGCTACACTTCAGTCATGCATTAACTCTTAATGGGGACATACCTTATCCAATGAGAGAACCCAAGGACCCAACCAAGATGGTCCATTGGTCGAAACATGCCAAAAACCAAAACCGAACACATAAGGGGAACTACCGTAAAGGATTCCCAAAACATTTCCCATAAGGAGACCATTAACCATCCCTTCAATCCAACTTTCCAACCAAACACAAATTCAAAACACAGTTCAATAATAGGGGTTCTTGGACTCAAACATCCCACAACAACAACATTTCCAAAAATACATAAGACACACCACCCAAACCAGTCATCAAGACATCAAGTTTTCCCTTAAAATAAATCACTTCATTGAAAATAAACGGGCTGGTGGTTAGCACATCCCCCAATGCTATCCCATGGGCCTCACACATGCATGTTTCTGTGCCACACCGGGTAACCTCCTCATATCCATCCCGGCACTCATCCAGTCATTCCATTAACCATCTATCATCCCATATAACCCCATGCATGTGGTTTCTCATGAAAATACCAAAGGTTAAAACAAAAATTATTTCCACTTTTCAGGACCAAAACATTCAACCAACACTTCCTTTTTCTCAAACCCGCTAACCACAAAATCAAACCCAATTTAAAGCTTACAAAACTGTTCATAAAGGCACAATAATTCAAATTAAAACTCAATTTTAAGTTATTCACATTAATTTTAAAACATCTCTACCC
Organism: Viscum album; assembly: GCA_963277665.1. Taxonomy (NCBI): domain Eukaryota; kingdom Viridiplantae; phylum Streptophyta; class Magnoliopsida; order Santalales; family Viscaceae; genus Viscum; species Viscum album. The sequence goes on from OY728136.1 coordinate 1,886,693,942, forward strand.
CTTTCAAAACACTTCTGGCTTTATGACAAACATCATTTGATCAACACCCATTCATTGAAAAACACATCTCTTCATATTTTAGACAAGGTTCCAATGATTCGTAAAACTTTTCAAATTCTCACTAGTTAAAAAATCAAAAATCCATTTCTAAACTCCACACAAAAATTCAAAAACACTTTATTCTATTCCAAAAACTTTTTCAATAATTCAGAAAGTTCCATTTGAAACAGATTTTTAAACTCTACTTTGACGAAATTTATACTTTCAAAAGAGTTTAAATACACCATTTACCATTTCAAAACAATTATGAAAATTCAGTTCCACCATTTCACAAATCAAACCATTACCTCTTTATTAGAAATTCATTTCACAAAAACTTTACACTTTTTAAAGCCAATTCATTTCTTCTTTAAAACCAAATTTTCAAGATTCCAAAACAAAAGGACACAAGACAATGTGAGAGGAGACTAGTTTCGGTGGGTGACTTGGACATATAGTTGGATGTCATACGCCAATCACTTCACCATAATGAAGAGTGTTCTGGGGAAATATACCCAACTCCACATGGCTTGTCAGGACCTACGAGCTCACTGCGACCATTAACCCAACTCTCTTTTCATTTCCCTTAATCATCATCAAACCAAGAAAACCAAAGGACTCAGATAAAACCCAACTTCTCCTGGCGACTTGAATCATGTCACGAGGTGTGCTAGCTAGGAACCCTACTCGTAATCAGAATGCCAAGCCCTGACAATCCTAACTCTGGTCTATCCCGACTTTTTCCCAAATAACATGACCCAAAGAGTGAACCCCCTCTGATACCATTTTGTCACGAAATGAATCTGGTTTCCTTCAAAATCGGCACCTGACCCAACCCATGGAAAGTCCCAAAGTGAATTTATAATCTCTATGGGCTGGAACAAGTGCATGTGTATCAAAAAATAAAATTTGGGAATGATTTATCTGAGTTTATAAACATAAAACAACAAACAAATCCAATAAACCAAGTCTAGATTTTTCAAACCAAAAAATCTTTTACAAAAATTCATAATTGAATTACATAATCTAGAACAAAACTCAAAGAATATAAAAAATAAACAAAGTCAAAAAGGACATCCCAAGAACCTTCTCATGGCAAGGGGTAATGCCCTCAAGCCATATCTATGGCACTGTGCCAAGAAGGACCGCTAGAAACCCAAACCACTGGAACTAAAATCTTTACCCAAACCTGTGACAAAATAACCAATCCTACTTACACCCAAGGGTGTAAGTAGGGTGTGAGCAAAAGCCCAGTAGAATTACACCACAAAAACATTCCATGTGATAATCATTATAAAACAAAAATCTTACAAGTTTTGTAAACAAGAAATGTTAGTTACAATTTCTAAAATATGCCAACTTTAAATAATAATAAAAGCTTTCAAGTGGGATAATTTAAAAGAAATAAACACTTTTAAATAGAATGAAAAAGCTAATGAATTTCTCCATCCAAACATACTTTATGCCGACAGTATGTATAAAATATCTAATGAGCACTAGAAATGGGAAAAAAACCATAGGCACTAGCTCATTGTGGGTCCCAGGTACCTCATACTCAGTGAAAGTAACCATACAAATATTTGTTCTCATGCACACGAGCCACTAGTAGGGATCATACCCATAACCTAGTGTTCCCCCAACATCATCATCATCATAGTTTAGTTAGTTTTTCCATCATCAAACTTGCTATGTGAAATAGGGTCCAAACCCCACAGGGTCACTAGAATACTAGTACACGTCCACCCACCTAGATATGTGGGTTTTCCCTCTTGTGCTTAAACAAGTTTCACAATCCATGAAATACAATTTGCACATGCGAATAACACTTCCAAGTCACACACACATCAAACAGACCACACACATAACATGGTCCCCTTTTTCATTCAAATTCATTTTGGAAATCATACTCACACCAAAACAGCCCACAACACGTTTCACTTCTCTTTCACACTTCAACAAATCCTTTAAACAATTTTACAAAAACTTTACAAGATAGTACACATCACATAATAGCCCTTTCACATTAAAATAAACCATTTTAAAAGTACACTCCTACCAAAACAGTTTGGAAACATATTTTCACCTCTTACATAAATCAAGAAACTGTTTAAAACCTTCACAAAACAAATCTAAGGAGTGTAACCATGTTCTGCACATAAAATCCTTCTAAAAACCCTCTTTGAAGACCAAAATCATAAAAATATCACATCAAACAATAATTTTAATTTGTAACATCATTTAATAAAACTATTCCATGAATCATAAAACAACCCCAATGAACTCAACATGGAATACACACCAAAAATATTCATTTTGCACAAAAATGCCACTTAAAAACCAATTTCTTAACAAATGATACCAAATATAATTTTTGCACCAAACACAATGGAAGAGAATCATTATAAAAATATAAATCAAGAAAAACTAACTCATCCAATAATTCTTACACATGGAATCGCCTTCCATTTGTACCAAAAACCCCAAACCGTTGTGCGGAACTTCAACCGCACCACCGCTGCACCACAAAAGAGTGAAATTGAGCCCTAATCCACAAGATTTCACCAAAATGACATAAGGATAAACCCTAGGTATGAAACCTAGCTTCTGGAAATTAGGAACTTTAAGAAAACATGGATGAAACCCTAAGCAAAAGGAAGAAACCCTAAGAAAATGGGAGGAGGAAGGAAGAAAACCCACTTACTTGACGGATCTTGAAGAAATCAGACTAAATCCACCAATAGTTGAATATTGAAGTATCCAAAACTAGTAGGGAGGATCTAATGATTCTGAGTAGGTCAATTGGGGACTGAAATGGGGGAAAACGTGGAAATTTAAAGGTTTATTAAAGAAACATTTTACCTCTTCAAATCTAGGCGATTTGAGAAAGATTGATAAATATTTCCCTAATCCACAGGGGAGATGAGCTCCAAATAGGAAAACTCGATAATGGGGGTGATCCTTAGGATTTTGTATTTGAGTGGGAGGTGGAATCAACAAAAAATAGTAAAAAAAATGATATATTAAAAAAAAAATTAAAGTAGGAAATGGGCTTACGGGCTGGCCCAATACCTTAATAAAAAACCCAAATCCGTCATTATTATGGATTCCTATGAGGTCCAAATTGATATGGTGGTTTTAATATACCAGGGGATGCCAATTGGGAAGTGTAATGGGTGTAAAATCTTGAAAAATTAAGGAGTCATAAAAGAAACAAAATTTATTTTTAAATCTAGAAACGGGCTCATGGTTTGGTCCAAATTTTGAAAACCCACAATTTCCACCAAAATGAATGGGAAACCCCCAAAACAAAGAAAGAATGGAAATTAAATGAAGAATATCTTTAAAATAAGTCATGTATGTGAAAATTCTCCCCACCATAAAACTTTCCACCCTCGAAAATCCACGAAAAGGCCAAAAGCAAAAACCAAACCCAATTAAAAGGCCAAAATAGACTCATTTGTCGAGTTTCGTCCACCCCCAAAAGGACAAAACACCTCTAATAGATCAATCAAGGAATAAATACTCTCACCAACCAAAACATACACCACTTCCTAAAAAAATCAATCATATTCAAACTACATACCAAAACAAAACACCTCAAACACTATCTGAACAAGACTCGAGCAACTTACCTAGAACGAACAATGAAAACGAACGAGGTCACCGTAGTCTTACTTCAACAAAACTGTTGGGAACACTCCAATCCCAACCTTTACTCAAGGAGGAAGTTGGTGGTTAAATAAATCTAAACAAGACTACCTATTTCCATGCCAACACTAGGGAAAAAACCAAGTTACTGATATGAGGAGACACAAACAGACTCCCCACCATAAGGGGCAACTCAATTTTTCTCGAGATAGAATCGGGACACTAACAAGGGGAGGCCCAAATGGACTCCCCAACATAAGGGGTATAATTTCATTAGACTTTTCCAAAATAACTTACATGATACACATAGTGGGTCTCCCCACCATAAGAACCAACCATCTTAACCAACTAGCACGGGCTGGCGTAAAAAAGGACCCAAAATTTAAGGGGTTGGCACGACCACACAGTTAGTCCGCATAGTTTGGGAAATTGTGGGATAACCATGAGGACCATTCTATCCAAAGGGAAAACTTTGCATGGTTACATGGGCCAAGTTGCATGTCCATGTAGAGACCATGTGGTAGCTACTGTCTCTTATCACATTGTTTCCTATGTTGGTGCACGGTTACTACTAATTGTGTGCAAACCGTGCGCTACCATCTGCCTAGCCCAAATTTCATACTTTTCTCTAAAAATTCAAATGAAAACAAAGGGGGAAAAGCATAAACTTAGAAGATAATGTGGGAATGATATTCCCCCACCTATTTCCACCAAATGAGAACAACTAGAGAAAGATGATAATACCATAGGTTTAAACTATTCTCATCTTTCATAATGAGGATGGGAATTAGACCAACAATTTTTTTTAACGACCCTGGGATTTCTCTAACTATATGCCAGATTTACTCTAGGACCTATGGCTAGAGCTCATATGATTGAAGCATCTTTTACCTCACAGTCTGGATTTGGAAACCCCCAAATGGAACTTCTTCTTCCAGTGCTACAAATAACTACACCGCAATCCAAGATGGGTTTACCAAGACATAACACACTCTAAAACTCACTTTAAAAACCTAACATTTTACTGAAATAAGGGCTTAGAAGATTCACACACATCACCCCTTGTTTCTTCGAATGAAAAACGGAAGGAGGAAAGGACATATGGAAACACCTTCCTCTAAACATAGGATGTCGATATTTTAAAAAGGGAGACACACTTCCTACAAAATAGAGGCTCTTATATGATTGTATAACCTTCAACTTTATAGTCAAATGAGCACACAACATCACAAGGCATCACTGAACATGACCATTGTGACTAATAGAGACAAAACAAGGAGAGGGACCTTATGCTGAGTCCCAAACAGCACAAGATTACTACAAGTGGCCATAACAGCCTCACTTGGACAAATTTTCCACACAAATGGCCTAACATAAATTATTACTTTGATAAGACTAACAATAGCCCTAGGTGCCCTCTTAGTCAACATCTTACACTGAAAAACCTGAACCACTTTAACCTTTGGCGACTCAGGTAACTTAAGAAACTAATGTCTCTTTCAACCTTCCATGACCACTCTCCCACTACAAGTTGATCCCCAAAACATGGAAAGGTAAAGGGGGTATACTCAATCTCTAAAAATAGAGAAGAAATTACTTATGTTGATCAAATGGAGTATTTTTCCATGGAGAAACAATCTAGGCTACACTTCAGTCATGCATTAACTCTTAATGGGGGCATACCTTATCTAATGAGAGAACCCAAGGACCCAACCAATATGGTCCATTGGTCGAAACATGCCACAAACCAGAACCTAACACATGATGGGAACCACTATAAAGGCTTCCCAGAACATTTCCCATAAGGATATCATTAACCAGCCCTTCAACCAAACTTTCCAACCAAACACAAGCCTAAAACACTATTCAACAAGAGGGGTTCTTGGACTCAAACATCCCACAACAACAACATTTCCAAAAACACATAAGATACACCACCCAAATCGGTCATCAAGACATTAAGTTTTTCCTTAAAATAAATCACTTCATTGAAAATAAACGAGTCAGTGGTTAACGCATCCCCTAATGTTATCCCATTGGCCTCACACATGCATGTTTCTATGCCACACCAGGTAACCTCTTCATATCTATCACACCCTGACATTTAATTCATTTTTATTTATTTAATTATTGGCCTCGAGTTCTCTCTCCAAGGTCTGAGTGGGGTCTTAGATCAAAATGGTTGGCGTTTAATGTTTGTAGTGGGGTTCGGACGTGTGTGCGATCACCGCACGGTTGGCGGTAGCCACGCAGCTGGCCCAGGTGTCGTACAATTTCTCATTATTTTATTACTATTATTGTTATTGTTTTTTTTAAATGATTAAAATTAATATTATTATAATTACTATTGTATTAAAGCTATTATAATTATTTTCTTATTGTCATTGTTATTTTTATTATTATCGAAATAATTATTATTTTATTGTTGGTAATTTTAATTGTTATTATCTTTGTTATTGTTATTTTTATTAATTTTATTTTGGGTTTTATTATTATTATTATTATAAATTAAAAATATATTTGTTAACCCTAGACTACTCGTGAGGCACCCCCTTTCCCCCTTCTTCATTTCCTGTTCACGCACTAGGCCCGTGCCGGCCTTTGCCCTCCATCCGCGGCACTTCCACCCTCCCTTCGCCCCTCGCCTGCACCGGCCTCACCTCCCCTATCTGCTGCCATCCTCCCGAGAAGATGCACTGGCCTCGCCTCCCCTGTCCACAAGCTGCCCTCCAGGCCTCCCCTCTCCCTCGCCTCTCACCCCCTTCGCCTCGCCCAAGCCCTCGGCCTCCCACTCACGCCCAAGCCCTCCACCACTGGCTCTCACTCGCACACCACCTCCCTCACTCCCTGCCTCATTTCGGTCTTGCCCGAGCCAGCAGTCGTCCTCTGGCCTTCCATGCTTCAGCAGGAAGCAGTGTACTCGACCCTCGCCAGCTCCCTCTGCCCTCATCCCCCAGCAGTTGTGATCCGGCCTCCCCTCCATCAATGAGCGGCCCTCCGGCACACCTTCTGGGCACGCGCAACTCAGACAGCCGACCCCCCTACATTGTCGGTTTCCTCCCCGCTCCAGCCGTAGTGTTTGTTTTATTAATTTTTTTGGTTTTCTTCATTTTGGTCGGACCCTAAATCCCTGGTTGGTGTGTGACTCATTTTCTTGGGGTTTTAGGGATTGTGGATCGTTTTGGGGTGTTTTCCTCCCTTCAATTGAGACTTCATTGCTTTTACACTCAATCGGTAGGTGTTTCATGGATTATTTTATTTAGATGTTCTTAATATGCTTGGGTGAATTTATAAATGTGTTCCATAGTTTTATTGTGTGTTATGAAAGTGTTTTGTAATTCTTAAGTAATGAAGATGGATTTTATAAGGGATAATGACTATGTTTTGATTGTGTTTTATTATGGTTCTTTTTTTTAAAGTATTTTATGAATTTTTTGAGAAATGTGAAGTGTGTTTTGAAATGATTTTTGTGTGTGTGGAAAAGATTTGGATTCTCTTCAATGCTTATTGAAAAGGATATTTCAAGTTTTTTGAAAAAAAAGATGGTTTTTGAAGTGCCTTTGGTAAATGCTTTCAGGGTGTGCAATACTTAAAGACCCGTTTGGAACTACTTACTTTAAAAATAGTGTTCTCTTTTAACATCGTCTTTCTTACAAGTTTTTTGGGTTTTTGTATCATATATGGGTTCTTTTTTTGACTTAATTCTATTTCTTTTTGGGTATCATGATGTTTATGGGTTATTATAACATGATAAAAACAGTTTTGGTTGTTCTTTTGGTGGCTGGGTGTTTTTATTTTCTACCTTTTGGTGTTTTTATTTATTTTGGCCAAGTCCCAACACCTAGGGTGTTGATTCTCATGCTTTACTCATTTTTTTAGGTGTGTGATTGGTGCACGGGAGGTTATTCTTCCTTCCGCTGGAGTGTTGTTGCGTCCGTGTTTGGTTTGAGGTAGGCGAATCTAACTTTTCCCTTCCAGATTAATTCTTTGGCACTTGTATGCTTTCAATTTCTCTCAGATATTATTCGCACCTCCGTGGCACCCTTAGTTATCTTATTACTTTGTTTTGGAGTTTGGTTTTGAGTCTTTACATTCGATTCCTATTATTATAGTTGGTTCTTGACCCACAAAGGTGCGGTTGAGGTGAAAATGAAGATTCGCATCAGTTTCGGGTTGACGCCATCTTTTCGCCTTGGTTCTGAAGTTCCAAGGATCGAATGACAACTGAGAAGGGGGGGTTGAATCAGTTGTTTAAATTTTATAAGTTTCAAGAGTTTAACAAACTTAACACTTGAAACCTGTTAAGATTTATTTCCTTATCAACCTTTAGCAAGAAACTCAAGCATGAAAGAAAGGAAAACCAAGAAAGGCACACAAGATTTACAAGGTTCTGTCTCAATAAGAGAACCTACATCCTTTCCATAACCACTCTCGTGGGTCTATGGAAATCCACTATAATGAAGAAGTGAATACAACTTGTTACAACTCCCATTGGACAACTTATATCTCCCAATAGGAAAGATTATACTGACTCCCGTTAGTTTACAATGTTTCCTTAAAGAAAAAATGAGCCAAACACAAGAATTAGAACTTTGATAAGATGCTCTACAAATGCTCACTCTGAATGATCACTCTGAATCATCAATCCAATTTCTTGAATCTGATTTTCTGAAACTGATCTTCTCAGCAAGATAATGATGGTTCCGCACAAATTCTCACTCCGAATTCTCAATCTGGATTCTCTTCTTCTCAAACACTCAAGGAAACTTCTTAAAGATGGTAGGAACTTTTCACTTAGAATTATCCAGTGCTCCGCCTTTTCCATGTGTGTAAAAAGTTGAAAATGAGCGAATGATATAAGCACATATTTATAGGCAACTCAAAAAACAAAGGCGGGAATCTTGAAAAACTTTCCTGCTTCTTCAAATTTCAAAAACTCCGCAAATATCTCACATTTAATCTTCAATCTTTGACTTCTTCAAATCTCCTTAAATTTCTCCAAGATTTATGCAAAGTTGAAATTCTGGTTTTCTTGAACTCTTCATATCTTTCTCATAATGATAAAGCTGGATCATGGTTTTGATTTTCTTAGAAACATGCCCAGAATTGTCATTACGAATTTCTCAACATGTTGCTCAAGATTGTCATTCTGAATTTCCCAGCATGTTGCTCAAAATTGTCATTATGAATTTCTGGCTCAGGATTGTCATTCTGGATTTCTCAACATGTTGCTTAGAATTGTCATTACGAATTTCTGGCTCAGGATTGTCATTCTGAATTTCTGGCTCAGGATTGTCATTCCAAATTTCTGGCTCAGGATTGTCATTCTGAATTTCTGGCTCAGGATTGTCATTCTGAATTTCTAGCTCATGATTATCATTCTGAATTTCTAGCTCAGGATTGTAATTCTGAATTTCTGGCTCAGGATTGTCATTCCAAATTTATGGCTCACGGTTGTCATTATGAATTTCTGGCTCAGGATTGTCATTCCGAATTTCTGGCTCAGGATTGTCATTCTGAATTTCTGGCTCAGGATTGTCATTCCAAATTTCTAGCTCAGGATAGTCATTCTGAATTTCTGGCTCATGATTGTCATTTCGAATTTCTGGATTAGGATTATCATTCCTAATTTATGGCTCATGATTTTCATTCCAAATTTCTGGCTCAGGATTGTCATTCCGAATTTCTGGCTCAGGATTGTCATTCCGAATTTCTGGCTCAGGATTTTCATTCCGAATTTCTGGCTCAGGATTGTCATTCCGAATTTTTGGCTCAGGATTTTCATTCCCAATTTATGGCTCAGGATTGTCATTCTGAATTTCTGGATCAGGATAGTCATTCTGAATTTCTGGATCAGGATTGTCATTCTGAATTTCTGGCTCATGATTTTCATTCTGAATTTCTGGCTCAGGATTGTCATTCTGAATTTCTGGCTCAGGATTTTCATTCGGAATTTCTGGATCATGATTGTCATTCTGAATTTTTGGCTCAGGATTGTCATTCCGAATTTATGGCTCAGGATTTTCATTCTGAATTTCTGGATCAGGAATGTCATTCCGAATTTCTGGCTCATGATTTTCATTCCGAATTTCTGGCTCAGGATTTTCATTCCGAATTTCTGGCTCAGGATTTTCATTCCGAATTTCTAGCTTCAGATTGTCATTCTGAATTTCTGGCTCATGATTGTCATTCCAAATTTCTAGCTCATGAAGTAAACTCTAAACTTCTAGCTTCAGGAATTAGACCTTGAACATATAGATCAGGAAGTAGACTCTGAATTTCTGGCTTCAGGAAGTAGACTCCAAATTTCTGGCTCACGAACTTCCTCGGAATTTTGCTTAGAGAAAAACACCAATCTTCTTCACCATTTCTTCAACCAGATTTTATAATGAAGTTTTCATGATTTTTGAGAACTTTAAGATTAGAAAATCATCTTCTGATTTAGTTTAGAAAGTTTGAGACACTTTCTTAACTTCTGACTTCTTATTCTTCAACATAATCTTCTTTAAGGAAATCTTCAGCAACCAGCAACTTCAACTTTTCTGTAACTCAAAAACATTCTTCAACAAAAAGATTAGTTGTCAACAAATAAAAAACTTTGTTAAAAAAAACACCACAAAGGTTCTTCAATCTCCCCCTTTGGATTTGTTGGCAACCCTTGGTAACAAGTTTTCACCTCTCAAAAAAAATTCACATCTCAAGTTCTTGAATTTTACCAAAACACAGCCTTTCTCAAAAAGAGTTTCCTGACACCACACTACTGGATAAAGTAATGTTTTTGAAGGATTTCCATCCCTCGGTGACAAGAAAAATTTGCAGTCATGTAAAGATAAACTTCAACTTACTCAAACTCCCCCTAAACTTTGATCTTTTTCTTTCTCACTTTTCTTTTCTTTTCTCATTTTTCTTTCTCTCTCATTTTTCTTTCTCTCTCCCCCATTATATGATAACCACAACTTTAGATTCATCAAAGAAAACTTACTCTCCCCCTTTGTCAATATAATCCAAATCACGATGGGGGATACTTCCTTATGAGTTTTAGGAATTCATGGGAGGAGGCTGAACATGGTGTTACAGCCTCAGTTCAACAAACCTCTCCTTTGACATTGATTTTGTGAAAATATCGGCAATCTGATACTTTTTTGAAATATATTCCAGCAAGACTTCTCCAACAGCAGCTTTCTCTTTTAAAAAATGATACTTTATATCAATATGCTTTCACTACTAGAAATTTAAGTTTTGGAGCCCCATGGAACGGGTGACCACCATTGGCGGTCGCTAGGCTTAAAAAAATCACGCGGTATCACCCTCCCCCCTCCTCCCTCACGCACCATACTCAGCAAACCCTACGGCCGACTTTGTTGTTGCTCGTCCTCTCCCTTGCCAAACCCACATTCGCCGCCAACTCCAGCTCCCTCTTACTTCGACTCCATCTCCCTCCTCAGATCCCCTCCCCAACTTTGCCTCCACCTCCCTCACCTGCAGATCCCTATCCTTGCAGATCGTTCGTCATCGCGCCCGCACCCAGTGCCTCACGCTGCCCATCCTCCATAATCGCCACCCCTCCTTCATGTCTCACCCGGCCTCCGAATCCATGTCTTCACTTGGTTCTAGATTTTCAATGAAATCTGGTAATCCCTAATTTTGATTTTAGGGTTTTTATTTTGGGAACGTCAATCACTCAGATTTCATAATGCATTGTCTTTGTGACTAGTTTGTTGTTGATTGTTCAGTATTTGTAAAATGAAATTTGTTCTCATTTCTTCCCCATATGTATTTCAAATTTAGTTTGACAATAAAGGTGTGTGGTTTTATGTGAATGAATGATGACATGATTAACCTTAATCATGGTAATTATAATATCTACCCCACATGAAGTTAACTCCACTAATTATCCACTTTTGATGCTACTGTCGTAACAATTTTATAATCCGCAATAATTTTTTTAATAAAATTTCCAGGGTGGAAACTACAATGACTAAAAAACCATGTTCTTTGAGATATATATCTAGAACACTTCACATATTCTGTAAATACAAAAGGTAGAATTTCAAGGCCCCTTTAAGTTATAGACAATTGCATAATCATGATGAAAAACATCAGGCTAGAGATGGCCATTCTTATGCTGCTTTTCCCTTGCAGTGCTGAATATTTTAAATAAATATGTACAGAACGATATAGATGCCTATAATCCGATGCATCTCGATGTAAGGAATATGAATTGTGTATTTTTTTTCCTCATCGGAGATGTCTTTATTTGGTACATGCTTATAGGGGATTGGGTAGGAAGTTGATTTCTCATATGTTGGGTTATCTTAGTGGAAGGAGCATGGATGAAGCTTTCTTATGGTGGTTGCTAAGGAAAGGAATACTCATGTGTTAAAATCTCATTTTCAAATCCACAAGAATGGAGATTTCTTATGGTAGAGAGAAGTTTTAAATTCACTAATACACTTTCATGTTATTTGTTTATAATTTTTTTTGATGCATTGATGAATGAAGAGAATAAAATTATAAGGGAATGTCTTAGATAATGTCTTTAATTTGTGAAAAATGATTCATTTTAGTGTATAAACAATGTTTTAATTGTTGAGTTGGTTGTACAGTTTAGATCATTGGTGAGGGGTGGTTCGAAATTTAGATCATTTTAGTGTATACACGATTCCTTTGTAGATCATTAGGCAACAACTTATTTTAGCATGCCATTTATGCTTGAGGACTGAATAGAGCATGCAGGACCTATTCATGAGATACATATTTTCTCAGAAGTTATGGAAATATGTTGGGATCCTATTTGACATTAAGATTTTTAAAAGCATGCACTTGGAATATCTCATGGATGACTTCAACATGACCGGTCTAAGTGGACAGGTACACAACCAAATGTTAACTATTTTTTCCTCTCTTTTTTCATTGTGTAGACAGAAAGAAATTTTTGCATTTTCAACAACCAATCATCTACCTTCCTTGAGGGAGTCGTCACATAGCACCCAAGTTAGCACTAGGAGAGGCAGACCGATCCAGGAATGCAACAAAATAGTATCACCTAATTTCAGATCCTTGGACTCAAGGTACATTTTCTTTCTGAATACATTTAAATTTTCATTGATCCTATAAAAAACACCAACAATTTATTAATTTCTGATTAAATTTATTTGTTGTAGATGTAATTCATACTAATTAAAATTTCAGTCATTATTTTTCAAATTCAATTTTTTTATATAATTTTCTTTTTAGTAGTCTTAAATTATTGAGTATAAATCTCTTGGTCATTATTAATATCACATATCATCTTTTTAAATATATTCTCAACATAAAGTAACTTATATTGAGTCTCTATTTGATCATTTCCCTTAGTAAAATACTAAACATCAAGCTCTTATTTATCAAAACTAGATTTGAACTTAATGAGGACGTCCGGGTTAGATTTCATGACTAAAATGGATATATTATAATGACTGTAGATGAGAAGACTAGTGAGTATAGCCTGAGCCTTCTATGATTTTCTTCATCCGTTGAAGGCATAACATCTTTTTCCTTCCCATGATCTTGACTTCATTCAAGAAACATTAAGCACTTACATAAGCATTACATGGATTCATGCATGTCCTTATATGAAAATACATTTGGTGATCATCCAATAATCATCAAGCTTGGATTTCAGTATCTCTTATGAAAACATTACTATATTTTTTTATGAATTATTGGCTTGTCATTTGAATTTATCTGAATATATTTTTTACTCATATTTATTGATTCATCATGAGTTGTGGTTGAAATGTATTCCAATCACACCTTCTTCCAATCAGCTATATCAATATGATATTTTCCATTATCATACTTCTGGTGGACTTAATTCTCTAGCCTTACTTTAACATAGGTATCTTCCGGTCATGGGTGACTGAATTTTTTTCATATTAGGTGAGTTATAAATTGCAGTTGTCTTCCACTTAATCCACTGACATATCCACATTGAACATTTTTTCATGTGCTTCTATTTTTTGTAGGTTGTTTTTTTTTTTGTTATTTGGCTGTTGTCAAAATGCAGCATTTTTTTAAAAAAAATTCCAGGCTAGCGACCACCCTAGGCGGTTGCTATTGGTTTCATTTTTTAGAGCATTAGAGACCGCCAAAAGCAGTCACTAATACTCCTCCCAGCGACTTCCATCACAGTTGACTATGGACCCCCTAAAGCGACCGTCGTTGGCGGTCGCATTGGCCTTTAGCGACGGGCCAAATGCGACTGCCATTGGCGGTCGGTCGGTGGTCGCTAAAGACCATTAGCGACCACTTTTGGAAGTCGCTAATGGTCAAATTTGTAGTAGTGTTTGATCTTGAATGTTGAATAGGATTCTTGGAAAGATCAATGGCACTTTGATTATCACAGAGTATCTTCAAAGGTTTAGAAACTTTCACTTTCAAATATTCCAGCTGAACCTTCATCCACATCATTTGAGTACAAGCCTAAGTATCTTCAACATATTCAGATTCAGTTGTGCTTAAAGTTACTGAGCTTTGTTTCTTACTATGCCAACTCACACAACATTCCCCTAAGAAAAATTTTCCTCCTGATGTTGATTTTCTATCATTACAATCACCAGCCCAATCAGCATCAGTATAACCATAAAACTTCATCTCATTGTTTCTCTTATATAACAACCCATGTGAAGTTTTCCTTTAACATATCTTAGAATTATCTTAACTTCCAACATATGTGATTCTTTTGGATTACTTTGATATCGGGAACAGAGAGTCACTACATAAGCAATATGAGGCCTTGAAGCTGTAAGATAAAGAAGACTTCCTATCAACTTTTAAAAGTCTTTCTGATTCACACTGTTTCCTGACTCATCTTTGCTCAACTTTGTTCTCACTGAGATAGGGGTTGAAACTTCCTTTTATTCTTCCATCCCAAACTTATTTAACAATTTTTTGGCATACTTTTCTTGGGATAGGAAAATGTAGTTTTTTGTTGTTGAACTTTTAAGCCAAGGAAGAAAGTTAATTCTCCCAACATTGACATTTCAAAATTTTCCTTCATCTCTTCAGTGAACTCTTCACAAACCTTTTCTTAATCTCCAACAAAAATTATATCATCCACATAAATAATTACAATTAAAGTTCTAGAGTCAACATCTTTAACATACAAGTTTCTATCAACCTTTCCTTTAGAAAAGTTCATCTTTCTCAGAGAATTTTCAAGCTTCGAATACCATGCTCTTAGAGCTTGTTTCAACCCATACAAGGCCTTATTCAATTTGAAAACTTTGTTTTCATCCTCATCAAGAAAAAACCCACAAGGTTGTTCAATGTAAACTTCTTCCTCAATCTCACCATTAAAGAAATCTAACTTTATATCCATCTGATAAACCTTGTAATTTTGATGAGCATCCACTACAAGAAACATTCGAATAGTTTCCAACCTTGCAACAGGGGCAATGGTTTCATCAAAATCCACACCTTCCACTTGTGCATACCCTTTACACACAAGACTTGCTTTGTTTCTTGTAACTTTTCCATGCTCATTCAATTTATTTCTGTAAACCCACTTGGTTCTGATAACATTCTTATTTTCTATCCTTGGAAAAAGTTCCCATGTTTCATTCTTATCAATCTAATCCAGTTCTTCATTCATAGCATCCACTAATTATTTATGTTGAATAGCTTCTGAAAATGATTCTGGTTCAACTTTTGAGATAAGGGGAGTCTGATTTTCTAATCTTAACTTCCTTATTGTCTGAACTAGAGCCTTCTGATCCCCAATAATATTTTCAGGTTCAACATGTTTTTGTAATGTATGAAAACTCACATTTCCTTTCCCATCATCACTTTCTTCCCCATGTGACTTATCTGAGTCACTCTCACTCTGGTGGGGATTCTCTGATTTATCTTCCTCAGTATTCTTAATAAATTTTGTGAAGGAACTTGGATTTTCAATTACCTTCACATCATATGAATCCACAAACCTCTGTAAATGTTTGTTCCATCATTTGTAACTTCTTCCATTTGGTGAATAACCCATAAATATTCCTTCTTCAGCTTTCTCATCAAACTTTCCTAAGTCCGGATTTTTTATTTTGAGCAAGCATGGACTTCTAAAAACTTTGAAGTAATTAAAAGAAGGTTTTTTGTTATACCACATCTTGTAAGGAGTCATGTAGGTTTTTGGTCTCAACAAGCATCTATTTTGAACATGTACAGCAGTGCTAACAACTTCTCTCCAAAAGAATTTTGAAATTTTGTATTCTGATAACATAATTCTTCCCATTTACACCAACCTTCTATTTTTCCTTTATGAAACTCCATTTTGTTGTGGTGTATAGGGAGCATTATACTGATGTTTGATACCATGATTTGTTGGGTAAGTTTCAAAAGCATTTCTTGTGAATTCAGTATCGTTGTCTGTTCTTAATTTCTTTATAGAATCCCCCAATTCTTTCTCGACATCTCTTCTGAAGAATTTAAACATTTCAATAGCATATGACTTATGCTTCATGAACATGATGTTTTTCATCCGAGTGAAGTCATCAATAAAAGTGATAAAGTATAAATCTCCTTTTGTTGATTGATGTATCATCGGCCCACACATATCAGAATGAATAAGCTCAAGTGGTTTGTTAGATTGAATCTCAACTCTTTTATGGCCTTTGTTAGTCATCTTTCCTTTCTGGTAAGTAATACAAACATCTTCATCTCTTCTTTTCAGTTCTGTAAAATTCCGAACAATATCAACTTTAGAAAGCTTACTCATGTTCTTCTGCCCAAGGTGTCCAAGTCTTCGATGCCACAACTTATTTTCATCTTCATCACTCAAATAAAAAGAGTTATTGGATTCTCCAATTTGAATGATATTCCCATTGGATCTTTCTCCTTTTGTAATCACTTTTCCATTTTTCACACTTTTGATGATACAAGAATCCTTTCTGAAGATAACTTCTTTTCCATCATCACAAATTTGACTTACACTAAGTAAGTTATGTTTTAGCCCATCAACAAGCAATACTTCCTTAGATTTCAGTTTCTCTGGTTCAATCTATGATGTTCTGATTCCCTTAATTTTTAGGGAACTATCATTTCCAAACATAATCACTCCTCCATCATGACTTTCAACATGTTCCAAGATTTTTATATCACCTGTCATGTGTGAAGAACAACCACTATCAAGAATCCATGGTTTGTTCCTCTTACTTGCTTTCAAAGCTATCTCAACAACAAAAGATCTCTCGTCAACCTTATTATTTTCAGCATTCTTTTCTTTCTTATCATAAGAAACTTGTTCTGGAAGGAGTTTCATACATCATTAGGCATGATGACCAAACTGATCACATCTTCAACAAACTTCTTCCAAACATTCAAATTGATTCTTTTTTGGAATGTTTATAACATCTTGAGAATTCACCTTTTCAACTTTCTGTGAGTACTGAGAGTTACTATTTCTTCCACTTTGCTCAAACCTTCTTCCGGGTAGAGATAAATTGTGCCAAAAATTATAAGCTTTATGCCCATATATTCCACAACACCAGCAATATCACTCAAATCTTGATTTTTTATTAATGAATGATCTTTCATTATAGAAACTTTGTTGAGGTTGATAACTTCTTTCAGCTCTAGAAAAATAAGGATGTAGGCCATCTCTTCTTTTGAGTGAGTCTTATACTTTTATAGTATTGATAGATTTCTTACATCCTTTCTCTACCCAAGCTTTACTAACACTTCTTCCAAAACCCGAAATGTTAGAAGAATCAGATGAAACATTATTTTTGGTAAGAGAAGATTTCACCTGATTCTCATAATGAGCATTCACAGCATTTTTAGAGGTCTCATCTTTTACTTCTGTAGCTTTGTTTAAGTTTTCATTCATCTTCATCAGGGTATTTTCAGAATCAAGGAGTTTTGATTTCACATTGTTTGCTTCTTCTTCCTTAGCTTCTAGCTTTTTTCTAAGATATTCAATCATATTTCCTTGTTCAGTAATTCTAAGTTTGTAACTTAAAATTTCTTGAATGTATTCATCTTCCTTCTCGGTGACATCTTTACTTCCATCATGAACTTCTTCGTGATTTTTATTCATCACATGAATTTCTTTCTTAAGAGATTTTTTTTTCTCAATACATGCAAGGAGTTCAGATCTTAGTTGATATTCTCTATAAGATTCTTCACCACCTTCTTCACTTTCTGAGGAAACATTTGTTTTCTCAACTTTTGCAATGAAGGTTCTGAATCTTTCTTTACTTTAATCTTCTGAGGAATCATTGTTAGATGATTCCGATTCAACCTTCTTACTCAACATACTTCTTTTCTTTCCTGAAAACTTCTTCTTAAATTTTTTTTAAGTCTTCTCTTCTTTTTCATTCTTGTTATACTTCTTCCACTGATAATTCTCATTAGAAAAATCTTGATATTCTCCAACTTTATTCTTAGGGAAATTCATAGAAAAGTGTCAAATTCTACCACACTCAAAACATTTTAGAGGAAGTTTCCCTCCATACTTTCCTCTTCCTCTTAGATAGTTCTTGGATATGAGAGACATGATTTTTTCATTCAAATCTTCATCTTCCTTATCAACAGACTCACAAGGGTCAGCTTCTTCATCATCTTGGATTTTCATCTTTCTCATAGCTTCAAAAGTCATTTCATATTTCATCTTCTTCTTAAATATTGGATCTTTCCTCATTTCATAGGCAACAAGAAAGTTATGCAGTTCATCAAGAGATAAATCATCCTTATCTTCTAAAGCTGAAATTTTAGAATCAAACCTGTCTGGAAAGTTTCTCATAAGTTTCTTCACAATTGTAGAATCTTCCAAGTTTTCTCCGAATCCCTTGATGTTTCATACAATTTCATTAACTCTGGTGAAGTATTCATAAATTGTTTCATTATCTCTTATCCTGATGTCTTTAAACTTACTACGCCAGATTTGCAGCTTGGCCTCCTTGACTTTTTTGTTTCCTTCAAAAACACTTTCCAGCTTGTCCTACATGCTTTTTGATGTTGTGAGACCCATCACCTTCTGATAAACATTTTCTGATAAGGACATGAGAATAGAATTTCTAGCCTTTCCATCAAATTCTATGTTTCTCTTGTCAGCAAATGTCATATGAGCATTTTTCTCAATAGGTGGAAAGCCAATAGTAGGAACATCAACAACTTCAAGGCCAGGAGATAGAAGATAAGGAATCATCCTATTTTTTCATCCATAATAATTATTGCCATCGAATTTAGGAATTCCTCTACTGTTGACAGAATTGATATTCTTCGTGATAAGGATTAAATAAGGGAACTTCCCTCTGATACCACTTGAAGTTCCAAGGATCGAATGACAACTGAGAAGGGGGGGTTGAATCAGTTGTTTAACTTTTATAAGTTTCAATAATTTAACAAACTTAACCCTTGAAACCTGTTAAGATTTATTTCCTTATCAACCTTTAGCAAGAAAATCAAGCATTCAAGAAAGGAAAACCAAGAAAGGCACACAAGATTTACAAGGTTCGGTCTCAATAAGAGAACCTATGTCCTTTCCATAGCCACTCTCGTGGGTCTATGGAAATCCACTATAATGAAGAAGTGAATACAACTTGTGCCAACTCCCGGTGGACACCTTCTATATCCCGATAGAAAATATTATACTGACTCCCATTAGTTTACAATGTTTCCTTAAAGAAAAAATGATACAAACACAAGAATAAGAACTTTGATAAGCTGCTCCACAAATTCTCACTCCGAATGATCACTCTGAATCTTTAATCTGATTTCTTGAATCCGATTTTCTGAAACCGATCTTCTCAGCAAGATAATGATGGTTCCACAGAAATGCTCACTCTAAATTCTCAATCTGGATTCTATTCTTCTCAAACACTCAAGGAAACTTCTTCAAGATGGTAGGAACTTTTCACTTAGAATTCTCCAGTGCTCCGCCTTTTCTACGTGTGTAAAAAGTTTCAAATGAGTGAATGATCTGAGCACATATTTATAGGCAACTCAGAAAACAAAGACGGGAATCTTGAAAAACTTTCCCGCTTCTTCAAATTTCAAAAACTCCGCAAATCTCTCACATTTAATCTTCAATCTTTGACTTCTTCAAATCACCTTAAATTTCTCCGAGATTTATGAAAAGTTGAAATTATGGTTTTCTTGAACTCTTCATATCTTTCTCGGAATGATAAATCTGGATCATGGTTCTGATTTTCTTAGAAACATGCTCAGAATTGTCATTACGAATTTCTCATCATGTTGCTCAGGATTGTCATTCCGGATTTCTCAGCATGTTGCTTAAAATTGTCATTACGAATTTCTGGCTCAGGATTGTCATTCCATATTTCTCAACATGTTGCTCAGAATTGTCATTAAGAATTTCTGGCTCAGGATTGTCATTCCGAATTTCTGGCTCAAGATTTTCATTCCAAATTTCTAGCTCAGTATTGTCATTCCAAATTTCTGGCTCAGGATTTTTATTCCAAATTTCTAGCTCATGATTTTCATTCCGAATTTCTGGCTCAGGATTTTCATTCCAAATTTCTAGCTCAGGATTGTCATTCCAAATTTCTGGCTCACGATTGTCATTCTGAATTTCTGGCTCAGGATTGTCATTCCGAATTTCTGGCTCAGGATTGTCGTTCCAAATTTCTGGCTCAGGATTTTCATTCTGAATTTCTGGCTCAGGATTGTCATTCTGAATTTATGTCTAAGGATTGTCATTCTGAATTTATGGATAAGGATTGTCATTTTGAATTTCTAGCTCATGATTATCATTTCGAATTTCTGGCTCAGGATTGTCATTCCGAATTTCTGGCTCATGATTGTCATTCTGAATTTCTGGCTCATGATTTTCATTCTGAATTTTTGGCTCAGGATTATCATTCCAAATTTCTGGCTCAGGATTTTCATTCCAAATTTCTGGCTCAGGATTGTCATTCCGAATTTCTGGCTCATGATTTTCATTCCGAATTTCTAGCTCAGGATTGTCATTCTGAATTTCTGGCTCAGGATTTTCATTCAGAATTTATGGATCATGATTGTCATTCCAAATTTCTAGCTCAGGATTTTCATTCTGAATTTCTGGCTCAGGATTGTCATTCTGAATTTCTGGCTCAGGAATGTCATTCCGAATTTCTAGCTCATGATTGTCATTCTGAATTTCTGGCTCAGGATTTTCATTCTGAATTTCTAGCTCAGGATTGTCATTCAGAATTTCTGGATCATGATTGTCATTCCAAATTTATGGCTCAGGATTGTCATTCAGAATTTCTGGCTCAGGATTCTCATTCTGAATTTCTAGCTCATGATTATCATTCCGAATTTCTGGCTCATGAAGTAGAATCCGAACTTCTTGCTTCAAGAAATAGACACTGAACATCTGGATCAGGAAGTAGACTCTGAATTTCTGGCTTCAGGAAGTAGACTCCAAAATTCTAGTTCACGAACTTTCTTAGAATTTTGCTTAGAGAAAAACACCAATCTTCTTCACCATTTCTTCAACCATCTTTTATCATGAAATTTTCATGATTTTTGAGAACTTTAAGATCATCAAAGCATCATCTGATTTAGTTTAGAAAGTTTGAGACACTTTCTTAACTTCTGACTTCTTATTCTTCAACATAATCTTCTTTAAGGAAATCTTCAGCAACTAGCAACTTCAACTTTTCTATAACTCAAAAACATTCTTCAAAAAAAGATTAGTTGTCAACAAATAAAAAACTTTGTTAAACAAAACACCACAAAGGTTCTTCAGGTTCCAAGTGTGTTGATCATTGCTGCGTGTTTTTGGGTGTGTGTCGTCCTTGCTCCATGACTTCCAAGTAGGTTTCCCTATGCATTAGACTTTAAATTAAAGAATTATTGATTTCTTGTTTTCACACTTTTATTAAATGCTTGTTAGTAATTTAGGGATTTAAGAATAGTTTCTTTTTGTGAAATAAAGTAAGACGATTTCTATTTGAATTGCATGAAGTTGTTTTATAAAATGTGCTTACTAAGTGTTTGATGAAATTCCCCTTTAGCCCTTTCAAATGCACTTCAGATTTAAAGTGGTGAATTGAGTTTCTTAGATGGGTTTCCAAGTGCGTTTGGTTTTCAAAGTAATGGCATTTGTCACTTCATCTGGAAATGATTTAGTGTTAAATGATTGTTTCAGACCTATTTGGCCAAGTTTATGTAAAATGAAGTTTTCATTTTCTCTAGAAATGGTTTTCTAAATGATTGGACAAATGTTAGAGTGTTGCACAAGTAAAGGACCAGTTGGCACTTTTGAATGGTTATTTGGGGAAAACCCCTCTTGGGTTAGGTCTCTTTCCTCATCGTTCAATCATGAGATGGGAGAGTCCTCGGTATGGGACCTTCCTTGTATAATTATTATATTAAGGAAAAAACTACCCTTGAGGTGGCTGAAGTGGTGCTGAGTTGTGTGGCATGTTCAGTTATATATATGTGGCTTGTTATTTGAATTGCATGGCACACCCCTTTGTGAAATATACATGGGAATATAGCATAGCAAAGAAGTTTACCAAGAATGATTACTGCACTAGTTTGGGTATGTACTGCTAGTGCCCCATAGTAGGGGGATGGTTTGTTTTTATTGCTATGGGATTGGGCCCCTCGACCAGGCCAGGTAGGGAAGTGGTCGGGTGTTAGAGCATTGTGACGTCATTGAGTAGGGCATGCCTTCAGGATGAGTCACATGTATAGTATGTTCTGGTCTTCCTCTGAGTTCCTAGGTTTTTTCGTGTTCCTTTGACACTAGTATAGTTAGTACTATTTCCCTCGCTATATGTAGTGATACCCATTGTTCTTAGTTTTGGTGTTTTCTTGTAAAATTGTAAGTGTGTGGTTGCTAAAGATCTTTTCAAGAAAAATGTTTCAAACGAACAATCACTCTTTCTTTTGACACTTATATGAAAAATTAATGATTCTTTTTTGGTCTCTTTTTCTTTCTTCCTCTTGCACCTTATTTTAAAACTTGAGGGAAATGGATTATGATTGTGATTTGTTTACCTTAAAAAAATGAAACGTGTGGAAAATTCTATATTTATAGATTGTATTTCAAACCTGAAATCAATGTTTTCTTTATTTAAATAATGTGCATTGGGAATAGATTAGTCGGGCCTACCTAATGAGTTTTAATACTCATGTCTATAGTTTTTTCTAGTTTTTAGTTTCTCTTACAGGTTCCAGCTCTGGTTCAGATCGCCTTGGGCGATGTTTGACTTTGGTATCAGAGAGTAACCCATGAGGTTATGTGGAGTCTTAGTCTTGGACAGCTTAGTCGTGTCTTGGTCGTTTTTTTCCTGACATTTATTTATCTTGCTTTGTTCTGTTTATTCTGGTTTATTTATTTATATTTATGGGCCAAATCATTCCTACTAGTTTAGTTTTGATGTCTGGCACTAGTTGCCAGCCCATGGGTATCAGGAACGCCCCTCGGGCCATGTCACGGGCCGACTCGGGTGACCGATTCAGGGTCGACCCGGGTTGGTTCGTGACAATATCCATCCTGGCACTCATCCAGTCATTCCATTAACCATCCATCATCCCATATAACCCCATGCATTTGGTTTCTCATGAAAATACAAAAGGTTAAAACAAAAATTATTTCCACTTTTCACAACCAAAACATTCAACCGATACATCCTTTTTCTCAAACCCTCTCACCACAAAATCAAACCCAATTTACAGCTTGCAAAACTTTTCAGAAAGGCACAATCATTCAAATTAAAACTCAATTTCAAGTTATTCACATCAATTTCAAAACATCTCAACCCCTTTAAAAACACTTCTAGTTTTTTGACAAACATCATTTTCTCAACACCCATTCATTGAAAAACTCATCTCTTCTTATTTTAAACAAGGCCCCAATGATTCGTAAAACTTTTCAAATTTTCACTAGTTAAAAAATCAATCCATTTCTAAACTCCACACACAAATTCAAAAACACTTTATTCCAATCAAAACACTTTTTCAATAATTTATAAAGTTCCATTTGAAACAGATTTTCAAACTCCCCTTTGACAAAATTTATACTTTCAAAAGAGTTTAAATACACCATTTACCATTTCAAAACAATTCTGAAAATTCAGTTCCACCATTTCACAAATCAAACCATTCCCTATTTATTATAAATTCATTTCACAGAAACTTTACTCTTCTTAAAACCAATTCATTTTTGCTTTAAAACTAAACTTTCAAGATTCCAAAACTAAAGGACACAAGACAATGTGAGCGGAGACTAGTTTCGGTGGGTGACTTGGACATATAGTTGGTGGTTATATTCCAATCACTTCACCATCATAGAGTGTTCTCGGGAAATATACCCGGCTCCACATGGATTTCCAGGCCCTACGAGCTCACTGAGACCATTAACCCAACTCTCTTTTCATTTCCCCTAATCATCATCAAACCAAGAAAACCAAAGGACTCAGATAAAACCTGACTTCCCCTGGAGACTTGAATCATGTCATGAGGTGTGCTGTCTAGGCACCCTAATCATAATCGGAATTTCAATCCCTGAAAATCCTAACTCTAGTCTATCCCAACTCTTTCTCAAATAACATGACCCAAAGAGTGAACCCCCTCTGATACCATTTTGTCACGAACCGAATCCAGTCTCCATCAAAACTAGAACCTGACCCGGCCTGTGGAAAGTCTTGAAAGGGTGTTTCCGATCCCCATGGGCTAGCACAAGTGCCCAGGTATCAAAAAATGAAATTTGGGAATGATTTACCCAAGTTTATAAACATAAAACAACACACGAATCCAATAAACCAAATCTGGATTTTTCAAACCAAAACATCTTTTACAAAAATTCAGAATTGAATTACATAATCTAGTGTAACGACCCAATATTTTTGAGTAGTATATTAAATTACTCTTAGTGATTTAATAACATGTTAATGGTTAATGTAGAAAGAGGAGTCGATGGCTTCATCCAGTAGACTCGACCCTTATGAAGCCCACTTATCAGAGCTTGGGAAGGAGGTAGCATCTGTGGGCTTCGCTTTGGACCAAGCCCAAGCCGAACTCCAGCATGTCAAGCTTGAACAAAAACGCCTACGGGAGAAGTTCAAGTTAGTAGAGATTACTACTAGGGAAATGTTATCTGAGCCTCCCTCAGATTCTCTCACCATAGCACACCTTACACTTAGGTCTTATGCTGGTGTTATAAGGGGCTATGTGACGAGACCCTAGCTTCCTTGTGTAATCCTTTCGGGTGAATAATTTGAGATCTCTTCCTTTAGTGATGTTTGTGGAATTTCTTTTGTCCGAATAATTTTAGGATGTATTTTATTGATGAATTTTGGAAAAAAGGATATTTTAAAATATTTATGAAAACCCTAAATAACTAATGATGTGTAATGATTTTCAAAAAATGGTCTTCTACAAAAGTGTTCAGTAAGGAATTTGGAGTCTAATAAGATCAACTTAATTTTTGATGAATAGTAAATTATGAATAGTGATTTTACGCTTAGGATTAGTAATGTGACCAAATGGATTAGTAATTTCACTCAAAGAAAGTTTTAATATAATTTAGACACCTAGATTAAGTAATGTGATTCAATAAAATGGGTAAATAATGGTTTCATAAATGATTAATCAAGTATTAGTTTTTTCAGGTGAATAGTGTTTTTTAATTAAAAATTTAATTAAAAATGATTAGAAAATTATTTTTATAAAAATGACTTTATTTTTGAACTCAGAGCATCGATATTGTGGTATGGTAATTTTTGGGGATTTTTCTGAAAAAATGAATTTTTGATGAATAGTGCTTTTATTTAAAAATTAAATTAAAAATATTTAGAAAATTATTTTTATAAAATGGAGTTCATAAATGTACTTAGAGCATCAATAATTGGTTAAGGTGAAATTTTGGTATTTTTCTGAGAAAGTTGAATTTTTAGTGAATAGTAAAAATACAGTTTTAGGGTTTCGGTATGTTTAATGACATCATAACTGTGTCATGATGATGTCATGAGTTTTTTTAAGGGTTGGCCGGCCAAGGGTGATGAATTATTGTTTTGGGGGCCCCATGTGGCCTATCATTATGTAAAATATCATGAGAGAGCACATGGGTTTGAGAAAAGCACTTGTGAGGTGTCCCTTGGCCATTAATGCCTTGTCCCCTCACTTTCCCTATAAATACCCACCCTTTCCTCCTTTAGTTTTCACTCCCAACGAAGTTATGGTCCCCTTACCTTCCAAGGAGTCCTCCCAAGGTTCCCCCAAGCCCTCAAGGTCCAAACCTTTGAGTTTCAAGAGTCATGTTTTAAGGTAAGGGATCCGACCTCTCTCTTTCTTTTCATGTAATCTCTTTTATGTCATTCCTTTTATGATCCATGTTCTTATGTGAAAGGATATTATTTTATATTCCTCTTACTTCCCTTTTCATTTTTATATGATGAGAGATACCCTATTACTCTCATCATTTCATTTTATGAAAGTTTAAGTGACGTTGTTAGGCTGTCGAATTTTTAAGGGATTCTTTCACCCTTCTCATTTTTTTTAAGTTCGATTTTCATGTCAAGTCTTTCAAGTTCCTTTTTATTATGTTGGGGTATGATCTCTATATCTATCATACTGATCTCTTATGATCATATTATGAGATACCCTATTTGATCTTGTCAATTCATTTTTATTGAAGTTTAAGTGACGTCGTTAGGCTGCCGAATTTTCATAAGAGAAATCTAATTTTTGTCTTCCTTCCATGTTTTTCATTTCAAATGGTATGTCCTTAAAATTTCATTACCATGTCCATATATCCTTCTTATTCTCTCCCCATACTATTTTATGGATCATTTATGAGTGGGTGACCCATGTCCCCTCTCTTTTTAATGTTTTCTAAAACCTTGTAACATAGCCGTTATGCTGCAGAATTTTCGTCTCAAAATGCCTCTCTCTTTTCTCAAAAATTATTTTATGTTATAAAGTGAATACTCAAAGCTCTTATTTCTACAAGGGTATTCACATATATATCAAAATTTTCTATTTTAAAATTCTGGTATTTACATACATGAGACCCACTTTCCCTTTTCGTGGGTTTAAAGTGACGTAAAGATCATGTCTTTAAAGCAGTTTTTAAAACGTTATGATTATGAAATGAAACCCATTTATTTTATGCTATGTGGGTTATTTATGAAATGTTTGATGATGATATATGTGTATCACATGATAATAAAGGCAAATTTAAGGGTGCGCCCTAATAGCGCTCCAATGCATTGGGTAATGATGTAACCACTAGAGATTACAATTTTCACGATACCTTGGTGAATAACCTTGGTAATTTTCAAATGACACCTTGGGGATGGACCTTGGTGATATGTTCATGATTGTCTATGTTAAATGATGTAGCCACATCTTCAAGTTATGAAAAATGTTATTTTTATTATGAAATGACTCATGATTTCTTTCTCATGCCTTAAAGTTCTTTTCATGTCCTTATTGAAGTATATCAAGTTCACATGTAAAATGTTCCTCTTGTTTCCCTTACTAGGCCTTATGCTCACCCTTTCTTGTGATGTATGTCCCTAGGTTATGAGATGCGGTAATGAACCTAGGATGAACTTAAGGAGAAGACTTTCAAGTGTTTAAGAAGAATGCTTTATTTTGTTTTCATGTATTATGTTCCTGGTTTCCAAGACACTAGACCTTAAAGATCCTCAGTTATGTGTAATGTAATGAAAGTTTATATTATTAAAAAGGCAGGATGCTATAGTTGGTATCAAAGGATGGTTTAGTTATTTGTGGAAATTAGGATATAAAAACTTTAGGAAGAACCCTATAGAAAAGTTTAAATATAGGAAAACTTCCTGGTATTTTGGTAATTATTGAGTAAGTGGTTTATCAAACAAATACATCCCTGTCTGGATACAAGCAGGTAGAGGCAGCTCTGGAATAGATGTACATAGGGGTAAAACCCGAAAACACCGCTTTGATCTAGACTCGAACGGGAACTGGTGCACGATAACGGGTCTTGCTTCACTCTTGGTTACGACACTCCCGGGGGATATGTTTGGTTAATCACAAGATTTTTATGAATCATTATGAAGGAATTATAGAAAAGTGTAATTGTCTAAGCATGAAGTCTTAGTTAAAAGATTCATAGATGAAATAAGTTTCTCACTAAGGTTTTATTCTTTTAGAAAATGGCGAGCAATAGGAGGAACTGTGCCGATGGTGACCGCAATTCACCATGTGCTGATGGCCCTCCGATGGAAGCCGGAATGGAAACATTCATGCGAATGATGAACCAACTGACTCAAGTTATGAGTAATAACTTGAATCAAGCTGAGAGGCCGATCTCACCACGAAGGGAACAACTTTCTGTTGAGTCCTTTATGCGTCAACGACCGCCAACATTCAGTGGATCTACTGACCCATTGGTTGCGGAACAATGGATAAGCTCCATTGAAAAGATCTTTTCTGTACTTCATTGTTCGGAACAAGAAAAAGTCACCCTTGCTGTTTATCACCTAAAGGGAGAAGCTGATCAGTGGTGGTCACTGATCAAGAACACGAAGCCACGAGGAGAGATGGAATCTATGGAGTGGGAAGAGTTCCAGGGAATGTTCTTTAATAAGTATTTCCCTCGTTCGATGAGAACGAGAATGGAGAAAGAATTTCTCGAGCTGAAGAAAAAGTACCCTCACCTTTTCGACTAGGCCTCAAGAATAAATTTCGGGGACGAAATTTCTTAAGGGGGGAAGAATGTAACGACCCAATCTTTTTGAGTAGTATATTAACTTACTCTTAATGATTTAATAACATGTTAATGGTTAATGCAGAAAGAGGAGTCGATGGCTTCATCCAGTAGACTCGACCCTTATGAAGCCCACTTATCAGAGCTTGGGAAGGAGGTAGCATCTGTGGGATTCGCTTTGGACCAAGCCCAAGCCGAACTCCAGCATGTCAAGATTGAACGGAAACGCCTACGGGAGAAGTTCAAGTTAGTAGAGATTACTACTAGGGCAATGTTATTTGAGCCTCCCTCAGATTCTCTCACCATAGCACACCTTACACATAGGTCTTATGCCGGTGTTATAAGGGGCTATGTGACGAGACCCTAGCTTCCTTGTGTAATCCTTTCGGGTGAATAATTTGAGATCTCTTCCTTTAGTGATGTTTGTGGAATTTATTTTGTCCGGATAATTTTAGGATGTATTTTATTGATGAATTTTGGAAAAATGGATATTTTAAAATATTTATGAAAACCCTAAATAACTAATGATGTGTAATGATTTTCAAAAAATGGTCTTCTACAAAAGTGTTCAGTAAGAAATTTGGAGTCTAATAAGATCAACTTAATTTATGATGAATAGTAAATTATGAATAGTGATTTTACGCTTAGGATTAGTAATGTGACCAAATGGATTAGTAATTTCACTCAAAGAAAGTTTTAATATAATTTAGACACCTAGATTAAGTAATGTGATTCAATAAAATGGGTAAATAACGGTTTCATAAATGATTAATCAAGTACTAGTTTTTTCAGGTGAATAGTGTTTTTTAATTAAAAATTTAATTAAAAATGATTAGAAAATTATTTTTATAAAAATGACTTTATTTTTGAACTCAGAGCATCGATATTGTGGTATGGTAATTTTTGGGGATTTTTCTGAAAAAATGAATTTTCGATGAATAGTACTTTTATTTAAAAATTAAATTAAAAATATTTAGAAAATTATTTTTATAAAATGGAGTTCATAAATGTACTTAGAGCATCGATAATTGTTTAAGGTGAAATTTTGGTATTTTTATGAGAAAGTTGAATTTTCAGTGAATAGTAAAAATACAATTTTAGGGTTTCGGTATGTTTAATGACATCATAATTGTGTCATGATGATTTCATGAGTTGTTTTAAGGTTTGACCGGCCAAGGGTGATGAATTATTGTTTTGGGGGCCCCATGTGGCCTAACATTATGGAAAATATCATGAGAGAGCACATGGGTTTGAGAAAAGCACTTATGAGGTGTCCCTTGGCCATTAATGCCTTGTCCCCTCACTTTCCCTATAAATATCCACCCTTTCCTCCTTTAGTTTTCACTCCCAACTCTCCCCCAACGAATTTCTGGTCTCCTTACCTCCCAAGGAGTCCTCCCAAGGTGCCCCCAAGCCCTCAAGGTCCAAACATTTGAGTTTCAAGAGTCACGTTTTAAGGTAAGGGATCTGACCTCTCTCTTTCTTTTCATGTAATCTCTTTTATGTCATTCCTTTTATGATCCATGTTCTTATGTGAGAGGATGTTCTTTTATATTCCTCTTACTGCCCTTTTCATTTTTATATTATTAGAGATCCCCTATTACTCTCATCATTTCATTTTATGAAAGTTTAAGTGACGCCGTTAGGCTGCCGAATTTTTAAGGGATTCTTTCACCCTTCTCATTTTTTTTAAGTTCGATTTTCATGTCAAGTCTTTCAAGTTCCTTTTTATTATGTTGGGGTATGATCTCTATATATATCATAATTATCTATTATGATCATATTATGAGAGACCCTATTTGATCTTGTCAATTCATTTTTATTGAAGTTTAAGTGACGTCGTTAGGCTGCCGAATTTTCATAAGAGAAATCTAATTTTTGTCTTCCTTCCATGTTTTTCTTTTCAAATGGTATGTCCTTAAAATTTCATTACCATGTCCATATATCCTTCTTATTCTCTCCCCCTACTGTTTTATGGATCATTTATGAGTGGGTGACCCATGTCCCCTCTCTTTTCAATGTTTTCTAAAACCTTGTAACATAGCCGTTATGCTGCAGAATTTTCGTCTCAAAATGCCTCTCTCTTTTCTCAAAAATTATTTTATGTTATAAAGTGAATACTCAAAGATCTTATTTCTACAAGGGTATTCACATATATATCAAAATTTTATATTTTAAAATTCTGGGATTTACATACATGAGACCCACTTTCCCTTTTCGTGGGTTTAAAGTGACGTAAAGATCATGTCTTTAAAGCAGTTTTTAAAACGTTATGATTATGAAATGAAACCCATTTATTTTATGCTATGTGGGTTATTTATGAAATTTTTGATGATGATATATGTGGCTCACATGATAATAAAGGAAAATTTAAGTGTGCGCCCTGATAGCGCTCCAATGCATTGGGTAATGATGTAACCACTAGAGATTACAATTTTCACGATACCTTGGTGAATAACCTTGGTAATTTTCAAATGACACCTTGGGGATGGACCTTGGTGATATGTTCATGATTGTCTATGTTAAATGATGTAGCCATATCTTTAAGTTATGAAAAATGTTATTTTTATTATGAAATGACTCATGATTTCTTTCTCATGCCTTAAAGTTCTTTTCATGTCCTTATTGAAGTATATCAAGTTCACATGTAAAATGTTCCTCTTGTTTCCCTTACTGGGCCTTCTGCTCACCCTTTCTTGTGATGTATGTCCCCGGGTTATGATATGCGGTAATGAACCTAGGATGAACTTAAGGAGAATACTTTCAAGTGTTTAAGAAGAATGCTTTATGTTGTTTTCATGTATTATGTTCCTGGTTTCCAAGACACTAGAACTTAAAGATCCTCAGTTATGTGTAATGTAATGAAAGTTTATATTATTAAAAAGGAGGGATTCTATATCTAGAACAAAACTCAAGGACTATAAAAAAGTAAAAAAGTCAAAAAGGACATCCCAATTACCTCCTCATGTCAAGGGGCATCGCCCTTAAGCCATCTCCACGACATTGCACCAAGAAGAACTGCTAGAAACTCAAACCACCAGCACTAAAAGATTTACCCAAACCTGTGAAAAAATAACTAAGTCTACTTACACCCAAGGGTGTAAGTAGGTTGTGAGCCAAATCCCAGCAGGATGCCACCAAAAAAAGATTCCATGTGATAATCATTATAAGACAAAAAGCTTTCAAGTTTTGTAAACAAGAATTGCTAGTTACAATTTCTAAAATATGCCAACTTTAAATAAAAAAAGCTTTCAAGTGGGATACTATAAAAGAAATAAATACTTTTAAATAGAACGAAAAAGCTACTAAATTTATCCATAAAAACATATTGTATGTCAACGGTATGTATAAAATATCTAATGATCACTAGCAACGGGAAAACAACCATAGGCACTAGCTCATGGTGGGTCCCAGGTACCTCGTACTGAGTGAAAGTAACTATAAAAATATTTGGTCTTGTGCACACGAACCACTAGTAAGGATCATACACATAAACTAGTGGTCCCCAACATAATCATCATTATAGTTTAGTTAGTGTTGTCATCGTCAAACCTGCTACGTGAAACAGGGGTCAAACCCCACAGGATCACTAGCATACTAGTACAAGTCCACCCATCTAGATTCCTAAGTTTTCCCTTTTGTGCTCAAACAAGTTCCACAAGCCATGAAATACAATTTTCACATGGGAATACCACTTCTAAGCCACACTCACACCAAATAGCCCACACACATGTCACGTGATCCCCTTTTTCATTCAAATTCATTTTGGAAATCATACTCACACCAAAACAGCCCACAACATGTTTCACCTCTCTTTCACACTTCAACGAATCTTTTAAAAAAAATTACAAAACCTTTCCAAGATAGTACTATCACATAACAGCGCTTTCACATTAAAATAGACCATTTCAAAAGTACACTCCTACCAAAACAGTTTGGCGACGTAGTTTCACCTCTTACATAAATCAAGAAACCATTTAAAACCTTCACAAAACAAATCGAAGGAGTGTAACCATGTTTTGCACATAAAATCCTTCTAAAAACCCTCTTTGAAGACCAAAACCATACCAATATCACATTAAACTAGAATTGGAATCCATAACATCATTTAATAAAACTATTCCATGAATCATAAAACAACCCCAATGAACACAACATGGAATACACGCCAAAAATATTTATTTCGTACAAAAAATGCCACCTAAAAACCAACCGCTTAAAAAATGCTACCAAATATAATTCTTGCACCAAAAACAATGGAAGAGAATCATGTTAAAAATATAAATCAATCAAAACTAACTCATCCAATAATGCTTACACATGGAATCACCTACAATTTGTGCAAAAAAAACTCAAACCGTTGTGCGGAACATCAACTGCACCACCACTGCACCACAAGGGAGTGAAATTGAGCCCTAATCGACAATATTTCACTAAAAAGACACAAGGTTAAACCCTATGTAAGAACCCTAGCTGCTGAAAATTAAGAAATTCAAGAAAACATGGATGAAACCCTAAGTAAAAGGAAGAAACCCTAAGCAAGTTGGAGGAGGAAGGAAGGAAACCCACTTGAGGGATCTTGAAGAAATCCACCCAAATCCACCAATATTTAAATCTTGAAGCTAACAAAACTGGTAGGGAGGATCTAATAATGGTGAGTAGGTCAATTGGGGACTAAAATGGGGGAAAAGTGAAAATTGAAAGGTTATGAAAGAAACATCTTACCTCTTCAAATCTGGGCGATTTAAGAAATACTAAGAAAGATTTCCCTAATCTGTGGGGGAGATGAGCTCCAAATAGGCAAACTCAATAATGGGGGTGAGCCTTAGGTTTTTGGATTTGAGTATGAGGTAGAATCACAGAAAAAAGAGTAAAAATGAATGAGATATTAAAAAATTAAATAAAAAATAAACCAGGAAATGGGTTTACGGGCTGGCCCAATACCTTAATAAAAAAACCTGAATCCATCATTATTATGGATTCCTATAAGGCCTAAATTAATATGGTGGTTTTAATATACCAGGGGATTCCAATTGGGAAGTGTAATGGGTGTAAAATGTTGAAAAATGAAGGATTCATAAAAGAAACATAATTTGTTTTTAAATCTGGAAATGGGCTCACGGTTTGGCCCAAATTTTAAAAACTCACCATTTCCACCAAAATTCATGGGAAAACCCCAAAACAAAGCAAGAATGGAAATTAAATGAAAAATAACTTTAAAATAAGTCATGGATGTGATGGTAATTAAAAATTCAAATTCATTTTGAAATTGTCAACTTGTACGGATGTAGGATCTTACAATCAAGAAAGAAAAAATGCAAAAGACACTGAATACGTATGAGTAATTTTGGTGCATGTGTAAGAGTTGTCTAAAAGTGTGAGAAAAAATTGGAAAATAAATTTTATTTACTAAAAGTAACTCTGAAGCAGAATAAAATATTTGAAAAGGGCATGAGCATCATAAGATCCATCTAAAGAATGCATAAAAGTAATTTAGTGTTGTAGTAGAAAAATGAAATAAAGTCTTGGGTGTAACAACCCAAAGTTTTTCAATGGAAATTCCCTTCTTATAATTATGTCATAAAATAACATGAAAACACAACATAATGAACTACTAAGTGATAAGTTTCCTTTAAACATAAGTTTGTCACTTCTATGTTTTGAATTTCGAAAATCCGATATACACGGTTGTGTTCAAGATTATTTTTGGAGTCTAATGAAACAAAAATAATTTTTGGTGAATAGTGACCTACCCTTATGAATAGTAACATACAGTTGTGAATAGTAATATGACCCTTATGAATAGTAAATCATCCAACATAAGAGTAACATTACCTATGAATAATAAAATAAAATTTAGACATCTTAGAAAGTGACAATTTGACCTTATTAAACCTTTTGGTATTTTGTAAGTCATAAATAATTAATTATAATTAATTAATTAATCTAAAAGAATATTTATTTCCCTAAAATGTATTCATAAATTATTGAATCAATTTATTATAGTTTTTAGATAATTTTATAATACCCTACGTAATTTTTGAAAGCACTATAAAATCAGTTTTAATCTTAAAAACTGTTTTTTTAAGTAAATTATGATTTTAATTAAATATTAAATTAATAATATTTAGAAAATTATTTTTAAAAAATTGAATTCATTTTTGGATTCTACACATCGAAAAATGGTTGGGGTAAATTTTTGGGATTTTTCTGAGATACTTGAATTTTTTATGAATAGTGAAATACCGTAATTTACAAAATAAGCTAAATAAGCTAATTATAGGGTCATGTGTGATGTTCTGCTGATGTAAGCCCACTTGGTTCAGGATTAAATTATAAATCTAAAATTCTTGGTCCTTCAAGACTCACTATTCCTTGTCTTAGGGGAAATTAATAAACTAATGAATTTTATATTAAGGAAACCTCTCTCCCCTCCACTATAAAAGCCACCCTTCACACCCTCATTTCCTCACACCTCTAAAGATTCAATCCTTCTCTAAACTCTGCCCAAACACCTTCCCTAACCCCTCCTCCACTTAAAAGAGCTTCTGATCTCATCAAAAGACCAATCTTAGGCCCTTAAGGAGGTTCTCAAGAGAAGGATTCAAGAGGTAATTTCCCTCCCTCTTCTCCTTTAATTTCCTTTCAAGTTCAAGTTAATTCTCTTGATCTCTCCCCACCTATCTTCATCAAAATTGTATTGTAACTCCATTATTATACATATAATTTTATTTTATGATTCTAATGGGGTATTATATCATCCAACCCCCCTTTCCCTCTTCCTTTTATTTTATTAAAGAGAACGTTGTTCGTGAGGTGTTAATTTATCACCTTCAAGAACAACATGCCTTATTCTTACATTTATACCTTCAGATCTGGTCATGAAACTATTTTTATGGTTGAACCAGAATATTTTATATGTATTATGTTCTATTTAAAGTTCTTGAAATAACCTATGGCCATATTACTAAGTGAAAAGTTAAAACAAGTTCGTTGTGATCCAAAAAACCACTCAAATTAAGCCAAATAATCATCATTTAATTCTTATCTAATGATTCATCCACATGGATATAATATAATTAATTATAAAATAATTCAAGATCCTGTAATATAATTAATAAAATGTAATATAATTTCTGTATTTTTACCCATGTTCTACCCGAACTTCAATTTAATAATACAAGTGAACCACCCAAGAAAAACCATAAAAATGAACATCCCTGGACAATGTTTTTAAACTCTATAAGTCATACAAAGAAACATAAAATATCATAATGAAACCATAATGAACCATATTAATGTATAAAAGGTTCATTTAATTTCTAATTAATGAATATAATGTCATTATATAGGACATTAAAGAGAAGGAAGCATTCAGGTACAAGGTGAGGGGAAATTCTTGAACCCAACTCTCATCCTTCGGGTTCTACCTCTTTCACTCCATTTTTGATATGTTCACTCCTTAAAGATAATTTGTTCATAATTTTATTTACTTTTCTGGGATATACATGTTTTATAATGAATTTTATGTCAATCCAAATGTTTTTCAAAAGAACTCTTCTTTTAAGAACTCAACTTTTACCTCTCATTCATGGTTGATGGTTCTTGTATCAAGTATGTTGTTCCCTATTTCTTTTGGGAACCCAAATCTTATGAATTTATTCTTATGAGATGAAACCCATTCCTTTACATGGGTTATTTATGTTCACTTTTGATATGTTTTTAATGAGGTAATCATGATAATGATAATGTTATGATGTGACGGGTGCGCCCGGAATTATATAGCGCAATTTTGAATGCTTCAAAGTGACGGGTGTGCCCGGAATTATACAGTGCTCCAATGCATTGGGTAAAGTGATGAATCTCATGATTAAATGTGAAATGATGTGTGAAAAATATTCTATCTTGGTTCACAAGTATGTGTGGTAGTTAACCACTAATACATGATGTTTCATTTTTATGCATTGCCACATTTCAAGTCTTTTATTTATGCTCCTCTCATTTCATGATCTTTTGCCTATGTTATGATTATTCTCACCCCATGATATATTTTTCTTATATATCCTATTACTAGGCTTATATCTCACCACTTTTGATGTATATCCTCAGGTGGATACATGTACTAAGTAGAGGACAAGTGCCGATAAGAATCTAGAGAAGAAGAGATTAAATAAATGTTTATGCTAGATGTTGTATTTGTTATGTGTGGTCCTAGTTTTCCCAAGACACTAAACCTTTGGATCCTCTATGTGTAATACTATTATGTTTTTTATCTTTGAAATGATGTAATAGTAATGTAAGAAAAGGTTAGGTCGCTATAGTTAGTATCAGAGGCAAGGTTTAGTTAATTTGGAAATTAGGATTAGTGAACCCTAGAGAAAACTTCTAGTATGAGACTAAGTAAAAATATGCACACAAGAATATTTACCTAGGGATACCATATGTTATGTTTTTGGTATAATTGTTTAAATTAATAAGTTATTCATGACTTGTTTAGTTATGTTTTGTTCTATCCTTTTCTATTTTAGAAAATGGTGGGAACCAGGAGAAATCAGGCCAACAACTCATGTGAGGGCCAATGCAACGATTGCCCGAATGACATCCCTAATGATTTAAGAGGTGGAGTTCAAAACTTCATGGTGATTATTACCCAATTATCTCAGGTTATGAATAATAACCATAATAATGGGGAATTTCCTCCTTCACCAAAGAGGGAGCAACTGGCTATTGAATGTTTTATGCGGCAACGACCACTGACGTTTTGTGGATCTTCCGATCCACTAGTTGTGGAACAGTGGGTCAACTCCATGGAGAAGATATTTTATGTGCTTCATTGTTCTGAGACGGAGAAGGTTACTCTAGCCATTTATCGTCTTGATGGATAAGTTGGTCAATGGTGGGATTTGATTAAGATTACCAAGCCAAGGGAGGAAATTGAAGAGATGGAATGAGAAGACTTTAAGATAATGTTTCTTAATAAGTATTTCCCATGAACTCTTCACATGAATATGGAGAGAGAATTCATAGAGCTCAAGAAAAAATAAGGAGAATATGTCACAAACTATGAAGTGAATTTCACAAGGCTCGCAAGGTATGCTTCAGGTTTTGTTATCAACAATGATAGCAAAATTGATAGATTGTTTAGTGGATTAAAACCACACCTTCGAAAGGCTCTTGCAATTAGAGACTTTGGGAGTTATGGAGAAGTTGTTTGGTGTGCTCTCAAAGTGGATATGGAGTTTGGAGAATGGTCCCATGGCTATGGGGATAAGAAACGAAATATGGAGTTTCAAGCTGGTGGATCTAATGACAAAGGTGGGAAGAAAAATCAATGACCCGCATGAAAAAAATGTGGGAAGTTTCACAATGGGAACTTCCTCAAATGGATGGGGAAATGTTTCAAGTGTGAGAAAGAAGGACACCATGCTCAAGAGTGTCGAAAAGACATGAAAAGGAAGGAGAATGTAGTTGATGAAAGGAGATAACCACTCATGGTCCAATGCTACAACTGTAAGGAGCTAGGGAACTATGCAAACTAGTGCACTAAACCTCGAGCTCTCAAGGGTAATCAGTGTCAGCAGCCACCAAAGCCAAAGGAACAAGGGAAGGCTTATGCCATCACTACTGCGGAGGTGGGGCATGATAATGAAGTCGTACAAGGTACACTTCCTATTCACTCAAGAATGGAAAAATTCTTATTTGATCCTGGTTCTACGCATTCCTTTATATCTTGCAAGTTTTCTAGAACTATAGAATCAAAGCCCCGAAACCTTGAAGTAGAGATAACTGTAAAAACACCAAGTTGTGCAATCATTGCAACCCAAGTGTTTGAATCTTCTCCTGTTGGCGTATATGGGAAGATTCTTCTGGAAAATCTCGTAATACTTCCCTTGGTGGAATTTGATGCTATAATGGGAATGGATTGGCTCTCATTATATAGAGCGCATATCAACTGTCGGGAAAAGGAAATATCTTTTCATATTCCGAACCATCCCATGATACTTTACAAATGCAAGAAAGATCATGAATCTCCTTTGAAAAATCCTTCAATGGTGTGGGTGTTGATTCCATATGAAGAAGCATATCTTGCCCAAATGGTTGAGTCGAAGGAAAGTTCTAACCTTGAGAAAATGCCCATCGGAAGGGAATACGGCGATGTATTTCCTGAAGAGTTACCCGGAATTCCCCCAGATCATGAGTTAGAGTTCTCAATTGAACTCATACCTGGAGCCACTCCTATCTCGAAGTGTCCCTATAGGATGGCTCCTATTAAACTATAGGAGTTAAAGAAGTAGTTGTAAGAGCATCTGGACAAAGGGTCCATACGCCCTAGTGCATCACCTTGGGGTGCGCCAGTGCTCTTTGTGAAGAAGAAGGATGGAACCATGTGGCTGTGTATAGATTATCGGGAACTCAACAAGATCATCATAAAGAACAAGTATCCTCTCCCAAGGATTGATGACTTGTTTGACTATTTAAGAGGAGCTCAATACATATCAAAGGTGGATCTTCGTTCTGGATATCATCAGGTAAAGGTGGAGGAGGAAGATATTCAGAAGACTGCCTTCCATACAAGTTATGGGCACTATGAGTTTTTGGTTATGCCCTTTGGACTTACTAATGCCCCTAAAATCTTCATGGATTTGATGAATAAAGTCTTTATACATTACCTCAACAAATTTGTGGTAGTGTTTATCGACGATATTCTCATCTACTCCAAGAGAAAAGAGGAACATGAAGAACATATAAGACTTGTGTTGGTGACATTGATAAAGGAGAAGTTTTACACCAAGTTCAGCAAGTGTGACTTTTGGATGAATCAAGTCACGTTCTTGGGATATGTGATCACAAGTTAGGGAATTTCTGTGGATCCTTCAAAGACAAAGGTGATTGAGGAATGGCCCAGGCCCTCTAGTGTCACGAAAATCCATAGTTTTCTTGGAATAGCTGGGTACTACCAACTTTTTGTGAGAAACTTCTCACGATTGTCACGCCCGCTAACTAAGTTAACAAAGAAAGGGGTAAAGTATGTCTGGACGGAAGAATGTGATGGAATCTTTAAGGAGCTAAAGAGAAGGTTGATCACTGCACCTGTACTCACGCTAGTGAAAAGTGAAGAAAGTTTTGTGATATACAGTGGTGCTTCAAAGAAAGGCTTGGGTTGTGTACTCAGGAAAAATGATAATGTGATAGCCTACGCCTCACGATAGTTGAAGATCCATGAGAAGAACTACCCGATGCATGATCTAGAGATGGAAGCTGTGATTTTTGCCTTGAAAATCTGGCGGCATTACCTTTATGGAGAGAAGTGTGACATATACACCGACCACAAGAGCCTAAAGTATATATTCACACAAAAGGAGCTCAACATGCGTCAAAGGAGATAGTTAGAGCTAATCAAGGATTGCAATTGCTCTATTCACTATCATCCTGGAAAGGCGAACAAGGTAGCTGATGCTCTAAGCAGAAAATAACCTGCTACTCTATCCATGTTGCGGATTGAGAAAGACCTTATCTTCTTGGATATGCAAATAATGGATTTGGAAATCATAAGGGTAGGGGATACATCCTACCTTGCCCAAATGATTGCACAACCATCCATCTAATAGAAGATTAAGGAAGCACAAAGGGATAATGTGGAGATACAAAATAGGTTGAATTAAGTAAAGGAAGGAAAGCTGCAAGAGTTCCATATTGACAATGATGGTGTGATTCGGTTTGGAATGCGGCTTTGTGTACCTTAATCACCCTGGATAAAGAAGGAGCTATTGGATAATGCACATAGATCAACTTTATCTATCCATCCTGGGAGTACCAAGATGTACTGTGATCTCCGGGA
The DNA here is from genome assembly GCA_963277665.1 of Viscum album. Lineage (NCBI taxonomy): Eukaryota > Viridiplantae > Streptophyta > Magnoliopsida > Santalales > Viscaceae > Viscum > Viscum album. The sequence goes on from OY728136.1 coordinate 1,886,734,150, forward strand.
ACACTTCTGGTGGGATAACATGAAGAAGGAGATTGCGGAATATATATCAAGGTGCTTGGTATGTCAGCAAGTTAAAGCTGAGCGACAAAATTCCAAGGGTATGATGCAACCATTGCCTATACCCATGTGGAAATGTAAAAATGTTACTATGGACTTTATCACAGGTCTCCCGAATACATCAAAGGGAAATAATGTGATGTGGGTTGTGGTTGACCGACTCACCAATACTGCCCATTTTATCGCTATTCGGGAAGACCACTCGCTTGAACAGCTTGCAAAGATATATGTGAAGGAAGTGGTGAGATTTCATGGTGTTCCACTCTTAATTGTATTTGACCGTGATCAAAGGTTCACATCTAAGTTCTGGAGGAGCCTTTAACATGCTTTGAGTAATGAATTAAATTTAAGCATGGCCTATCACCCCCAAACTGATGGCCAATCTGAAAAGACTATTCAGATGCTTGAAGATATGATAAGAGTCTGCTCTCTTGAATTCAAAGGTGGTTGGGATCAGCATCTCCCATTGGTTGAGTTCTCATACAACAATAGCTTTCACTCGTGTATTCAGATGACTCTGTATGAAGCTCTATATGGAAAGCGATGTAGAACTCCAACCTGTTGGGATAAAGTTGGAGAAAGAAAGCTACTTGGGCCCGATCTTGTTCAAGAGATGACAGAGAAGGTTCAAGTCATCCAGAAACACATCAAAGCTGTTCAAAGTCGGCAAAGGAGCTATGCTGACAACCATCGAAGGGACTTGGAGTTCGACATTGGAGATAAAGTCTTCCTTCGAATATATCCATGGAAGAGAGTCATGTGATTCGGGAAGAAAGGGAAGCTAAGACCAAGGTATATTGGCCCATTTGAGATCCTTGACCGCATAGGAGATGTGGCATATCGTCTTGCACTTCCACCGAATATGGATCAAGTTCATGATGTGTTTCATGTATCACTACTGAGGAAGTACATACCAGACCCCTCACATGTACTAAACTCAGAGGTGGTGCAGCTGGAAGATGATCTCTCCTATGAGGAGCAGCTAGTAAAGATTCTGGATCGGAGAGATAAGGTTCTATGCAACAAGACAACCCATCTTTTCAAAGTGTTGCGGATAAACCATAAGTTTGAGGAAGCAACTTGGGAACCATAAGAGGCAATGAAGGAGAAACACCCTCACCTGTTTGTGTAAAGCGAAATTTCGGGGGTGAAATTTCTAAAGCGGGGAAGAATGTAACGACCCAAATTTTTTCAATGGAAATCCCCTTCTTATAATTATGTCATAAAATAACATGAAAACACAACATAATGAACTACTAAGTGATAAGTGGCCTTTAAACATAATTTTGTCACTTCTATGTTTTGAATTTTGAAAATCCGACATACACGGTTGTGTTCAAGATGATTTTTGGAGTCTAATGAAACAAAAATATTTTTTGGTGAATAGTGACCTACCCTTATGAATAGTAACATACCCTTATGAATAGTAATATGACCCTTATGAATAATAAATCATCCAAAATAAGAGTAACATTACCTATGAATAATAAAATAAAATTTAGACATCTTAGAAAGTGACAATTTGACCTTAATAAACGTTTTGGTATTTTGTAAGTCATAAATAATTAATTATAATTAATTAATTAATTTAAAAGAATATTTATTTCCCTAAAATTTATTCATAAATTATTGAATCAATGTATTATAGTTTTTAGATAATTTTATAAGACCCTACGTAATTTTTGAAAGCACTATAAAATCAGTTTTAATCTTAAAAACTGTTTTTTAAGTAAATTATGATTTTGATTAAATATTAAATTAATAATATTTAGAAAATTATTTTTGAAAAATGGAATTCATTTTTGGATTCTACACGTCAAAAAATGGTTGGGGTAAATTTTTGGGATTTTTCTGAGATACACTACCACAAAACTGGGCAAGGCATGCGCCTGCCTTTATCAGCGCTAACATTAAAGTGCTGATAAAGGGTCGGGCCTTTATCAGCGCTAACAAAAGCGCTGATAAAGGTCCACTTTATCAGCACTAAACTAAGCGCTGATAAAGTTTCACCCTTTATTAGTGCTTTTTTTAGCGCTGATAAAGGTTGTATTTATCAGCGCTTTTCATTTTAGCGCTGATAAATACACCCTTTATCAGCGCTTTTTACTAGCGCTGATAAAGGCTCACGCGGATTTGTTAAAAACCCGCGGGTCCTCTTCCTCTTCCCTGCACTCGGTCAAGCTCTCGCGGAAGCCCTCCTCTGTGCCGCTGCCGCCACCTCCTCCTCCTCCGCCGCGGCCGCCGCCTCCTCCTTCTCCTCCTCCTCCGGCTGCCGCCTCCTCCTCCTCCTCCTCCACCGCGGCCTCATCCTCCTCCTCCTCCACCGGCGGTTCCTCCTCCTCCTCCTAGTCCGCGGCCTCATCCTCCACCTCCTCCACCGGTGCCTCCTCCTCCTCTGCCTACTCCGCTGCCTCCTCCTCCACCGCGGCCTCCTCCTCCTCCTCCTCCTCCTCCGCTGCCTCCGCTGCCTCCGTTGCCTCCGCTGCCTCCGCCCTGCCTCCGCCCTGCCTCTGCGCAGCCTCCGCACTGCCTCTGGTGCCTCCACTGTCGACACCTCCTTCTCCTCCGCCACCAGGTCCTCCTTCTTAAGGTGATTCAAATTTAATTTTCATTAATTAATTATGTTTGGAATGGTTAAGTGTTTGGCCAACTATTCTTCGTGTTGAATCTTCAGTTTCCATGGGTGGTTTGGGATTGTGGTTATGTTTTGATCCTGACTATGGGTTGTTTTTATGATTTCCCACTACTTCATTAGATTTATTTAGTTATTCTTATGTTTTGGTGTTTTCATTTGGTTCATTTATCTCTTTATCTCCCCACGAATGATTATCTTATGGCTATTAATTTTGAGATGGGTTTGAGGAAATATATCAGATTTATTCTTATTGTTCTAAGTCTACCAACCTATTTTTAGGTGTTTCCCAAGGTATTGATGTGAGAGGCATATTTTAATTGAAATATTGGTCTCAATGGTGTTCCATTAATGGGTGGTGTAGGCTCCACTTTTTTAAGGGCTCTTAGTTAAAATAAGAGGCTTCAAATGGTGGAGGATCACATCCTAAAAGAAAGGGGGATTCTTAATAGGGAAATAATACATAGACGAGTCTAATCTAGAAAAAATCAATGTAGTAGAGGTCATTCATGAGGAATCATAATCTTGGCCAACCATAATTCTAGGTGAATTTTTTTTAATTCTTCTATAGTATTGGTTTCATTTCAAAATGGTGAATCCTAGTCATTAATTTCACATATTTTTTTATTACTTGGTTATGACGGAAGAGTTTATGAATTATTTCATGTATTGCCTGACCCTTTTGGGTAGGAAAAATGGTCTTGGTTTCATGTTCTTTGAGAGTTGTGTTGTGGTACTTGGCATGGAGGACATTTCGGAATTCCATGTTTTGGACCTGGTCTTTTCCGACCTCATTATCGTCTTGGATTTTTTTATTGGATTTAGTGCACTAGATGACTATTATCACCATTGGGTTCAGTTACTTACTCTTAACAGGAGATTCCATGTCTTTTATGGAGATTGTGATCTATAACCATGGAGGGTATGACAAGTTGCTTCTATGTTATGGTTCATATCATGTCATTTTTCCAAGGTTTTCCTTGGGGTTGTTGAGAAGTGTTCTTCATGTGAAATTCCAGTGGTCATGGAAAAGTACACAAAATCATTTCTAGAGGACTTCATCGGATAACCTCCCCAATGAGTGTTTGTGTTTTCTATCTATTTGATTCACAGGAAGATCCCATTTTCCATTCCATCACATCATAAGGATTTGGCCGATTTGGAGGAGCTAAAAGATCAGCTAGAAGATCTTTAGGGAAATGGTTCTATCTATATGATCATGTCACTATGAGATTTTCCAATTCTGTTTTCAATTAAGTCATATCATAGCCTATTAATTTTAACAGTCTACCGTAGTCATAGCCAGGTGACAGTAATGAATAATTACATATTACCTATAATTGATGATTTGTTTGACCATCTTATAAGGTTCTATTGGTTTTTGAAAATTTTCTAGAGATCAGGGTACCAACAGTTGAGGGTTTGGGAAGAGGATGCTCAAAAGATAGATTTTTAAAGTCGATATGGAAATTTAAAGTATTTATGAATTCTATTTGGGATCACCAATGCTCTATCTATTTCATGGAACTGATGAACTAGATCTTTAATATCTTTCTAGACACCACCATTTTCGTTTTTTTAGAATACTTCTTGGTGTATTACAATATATATGAGGAGTACTCCGATAATCTGGAGGTTGTTTTGGGTGTTTTTAGAGAGCTTTGTCTTTATTACAATATTATAAATTCACCATATTTTGTTTAAGAAGTATTGTTTCATGGTCACATTATTTCCTTGGAATGAGTTCTAGGTTATCCAGAAAAGGTTTGAGAAGTCATTTCTCCTCTAACCTATATACTCATCCTATGGATTTCAAATAGGATGAATATAAATAAAGAATGGATGAATGCCAATCAGTTGACAAAAGAGTATGAAGAAGGCGTGAAAGAATTTATCAAGTTTGCAAAAGATCATGCATGTGACTCTTCTCAAATCCTTTGTCCGTGTTTACACTGTTATTATTCAAAACAAATTAGTCCAGATGAGTTGGAAGTACACTTGATCTGTCACGGAATAGATCAAAGTTATACATGTTGGAATAAACACGGGGAAACAACGAATGTAAGTAGTGACTGGGGTGACACTGTGTTTTATGGATCATCTGATATGATTACAAACATGAACAATGAAGATGACCGTATGGAGGATGTGATTATAGATGCGAATGATGATGAAGATCGTATTGAGAAAATGACAAGGACCTTCGAAGATGAACTTCGTGATTGCCCAAAATTGTTTGAGAAGTTAAAAAGTTGTGCAAAGACTCCATTGTATGCTAGTTGCACTAAATATACAGCATTGTTAGCCATAATGAAGCTGTATAATTTGAAAGCAGATAACGGGTGGAGTGACGACAATTTTACGAAACTACTTGCCCTCTTGAATGACATGCTCCCAGAAGACAATGAGCTCCCGAGCCGAACATACGATGTCAAACGAATGCTACGCTCTATGGGTATGATCTCTGAAAGAATACACGCCTGCCCGAATGACTGTATACTATTTCGCAAGGACCACAAATCACTTAAAGAATGCCCAAAGTGTGGTGCTTCTCGATACAAGAAAGATGAATCTAGTCCTACTAAAGTTGTATGGTACTTTCCAATCATTCCAAGGTTTAGACGCCTATATGGAAGTGAGGAGACTACAGAACAACTAACATGGCAAGCAGATACAAGAATTAAAAATGGGATACTACGTCACCCGGCAGACTCTCCTCAGTGGAAGAGAATCGATCATGAGTATCCTGAATTTGGAAACGAGTCGAGAAACCTTCGTCTTGCGTTATCTACAGATGGAGTGAATCCTTTTGGTTTTCAAAGCAACAGTCACAGTACATGGCCGGTTATGTTGATAAATTATAACTTACCACCGTGGTTATGCATGAAACGAAAATACATCATGTTATCTATGCTTATATCAGGACCAAAACAATCGGGTAATGATATTGATGTTTATTTAGCTCCATTGATCGAAGATTTGAAATTATTGTGGGATTTAGGTGTTACATTATATGATTCTTATAGAAAAGAATATTTCACCTTGAGAGTCATGTTGTATGGTACGATAAATGACTTCCCTGCTTATGGAAATTTGTCAAGATATAGCATTAAAGGAACTCAAGGCTGTCCTGTTTGCGAAGAAGGTACACAATCAATTAGGTTGAAACATTCATCAAAAACCGTGTTTCTAGGACATCGCAGATTTTTACCACGACGACATAAGTATCGTTCTTGGAAGACATCATTCGATGGAAGTTCAGAAGAACGTACAGCACCGTCTCCACTAACAGGCGATCAATTGTTTGAGAAAGTTAAAAATGTGGACACTACTTTTGGTAAACCGGCTTCAAAAAACCTTACGAAAATCGGTTGGAAAAAGAGATCAATTTTTTTTGAATTACAATACTAGAATTGTCTGTATGTAAGACATTTTATTGATGTTATGTATGTAGAAAAAAATGTATTTGACAGTGTTATCGGCACGTTGCTAAATACATCTGGCAAAACAAAATATGGAGTTAAGGGTAGTTTGGACATGGTTGAGATGGGAATATGAGAAGAGTTGGCACCAGTGAAGGGTGAAAAACGAACATTTCTTCCTCCTGCTACTTACACTCTTTCCAGGTAGGAGAGATATAAGTTTTGCAACTTCTTGAATGATGTAAAGGTTCCAGAGGGGTATTCGTCAAATATCAGTAACCTTGTGTCAATGAGCGACTTGAAGTTAAAAGGTCTGAAATCACATGACTGTCATGTTTTGATGCAAAATTTCATTCCAATTTCTTTACGTTGCATTTTTTCCAAGAATGTCCATCATACACTAACGAAACGGTGTTTCTTCTTCAAAGCTATATGCAGCAAAGTTATAGACCCGGCGAAATTTCCAACTATGGAAAAAGAAATTGCCGTCATATTATGTGAATTAGAAATGTTCTTCCCGCCTTCATTTTTTGATATGATGGTTCATTTGATGGTCCACTTGGTGAGAGAGATTCGACTATGTGGTCCTGTACATTACAGATAGATGTACCCCATTGAACGGTATATGAAGATTTTGAAAGGGTTTGTCAAAAATCGAAGTCGTCCAGAGGGTTGTATTACAGAGCGATATATTGTTGAGGAAACCGTTGAATTCTGTACCGAATACTTGTCTAGTGTGGAAAGCATTGGCTAACCGAAATCTCATCACACTGGGCGGCTTGAGGGTGAAGGAATTTCTGGAATAAAGGTTGTCACAATCAATATTACAAATCGGGAGCAGGCCCACCTTTATGTTTTGCATAACAGTTTCGACGTTGACCCATATGTTGAAATCCACAAAGAAATTCTTAGGCATTTGAATCCATCAAGGGCTGAAAAATGGATATCAGATACACATAATCGACAGTTTATAGGATGGTTTCCAGATCATATTTTTAAGAAGTCAGATGAAAATCCAAATTCAATTTCGGAAAGACTTCTATGGCTAGCCGGAGGACCAAGTGTGTATGCATTATCTTACAATGCTTATGTAGTTAATGGTTATACATTTTATACTAATGAACATGATGAAGATAGTAACATGTAGAATAGTGGGGTTACACTTGTGGCTGAAGCGATGCATGTTTCCGGTGCTAAGGACAGAAATCCAATTTATGCGAATATGTCATACTTTGGCATCATCAAACAAATATGGGAGTTGGATTATACAGAATTTCAAGTTCCGATATTTCAATGCAAGTGGGTTGATAACAGGAGTGCTGTTAAAATAAATGATTTGGGATTCGTGAAAGTTGATTTCAGTAAGGAAGGGGAGAAAGACAAACCATTTATAATGGCATCACAGGCAGTGCAAGTATTTTATGTTCCAGATCCCACAAACCGAAACTGGTCAATTGTTCTGTTATCAACCAAAACAGCTGAAGGGTCAGATGAAAATTCAATGGAAGATGACCCTTTCATTGGGACTTCGTAATCATTTCGTAGTGGTACCAATATAGACGACGTTTTTTATGTCAGAGGAGACCACAATGAAGGGATATGGATAGTTGATAGAGGGGTCAAATCCCTTCAGCCTTTAAAAAAAGGGAGTTCAATAATCAGGTTATTTATTTTTATTGTAATATAGATTGTGTTACATTATGTTATTATCTGTTCACTGCTGCTTTTATGTGATTTAAATTAAATTTTAAACCTGTTCTGCAGATAATGACTTCTTCACCTGCTAATGCACCCAATCCTGAGACACAACACGTCTCTCAACCTATTGCAGCTGGTCCCACTGCTGAGAGACAACAGGTCTCTCAACCTGTTGCAGCTGGTCCCACTACTAACGTACAACAGGTCTCTCAACCTGTTGCAGATGGTGTCAGTGCTGATGCTAGAGCTTCAGAGAAACATAATGATGATGCAGAAACTGAGGAAATGGTAGGCAATGAAACCCCAGCGAAACAAAAAAAAACAGGTGCGCCGTAGTTTGACAGTTTTAGCAAAAATCCTTAAGGAAAAATAAAAAGGCATCAAATATGAGGTGGGATAGAATAAGCTAGGCTAGCATGTAAACCCCAACAAAGCCATGTTTAGTAGCTACATTGGAATCGTCACTCGACAACGCGTGCCGATTGATGTAAATTCGTGGCACCATGTTGTCAGCGGGTTAAAAACATTAATGTGGGAAGAGATTACGGTAACATTACGATATCATCTATTTAATTTATTAAAATAAAATAAAATATTGAAATATTGACTAACCCTTCATCATCTCTTGTAGAGTTCATTTATAGTAGATGTTTCGCACAAAGAATATGTTTTCAGACTGGCAGGAAGTATTCATAGAGGCTTTCGCATCATTTTAATGAAACATCATCTGAAAGATGCCGAAGGGAAAATCAAGCCGCACCCGCCTCCTCTTTATGCACACTTGATATTCCAAGGAACGTGGGATGCATTTTGCAACCGTCGTGCGGAACAGAATTTTCAGGTACATTGTGTTTGGTTACACGTTGTGTAACGTTGCTTGTATTCATCACGTTGATTGATAGGTTTTTATTTATGAAACAGAAACTGCTGCTGAAAATAAAGAACGGGCAGCAAAACCAGTGTACCCCTACTGTAAAGCAAGGTTGGGGTACGCTTCAATTGAAAAACAATTGGTATGTATTTTAAAAGTACTGTAATAATTTTATGTGACATAAAACAACACTGTAACCATGTTTCTCTGTTTATATGCAGATTGATGAAGCAAAATCTCAATTCACATCCATTCCATGCCATGTGCTATGGAAGGAGGCTCATGTTAATAAAGAGGGGAAACTGATAGATGAAAACACACAAAAAGTGTGGGAAACATGTGTAAGTATGACATAATATAAACTTGTTTTGCTTTAAATCACTATTACATAACAATGCTTACTTATTTTTTCATATTTTCTATTTGACATAGTCATAGGAATCAACAACACCCGCACCGGATGCATACATACTTTCAACGGCCTTGAAACTGCCAGAACAGTATGGACGCGTCAGAGGTGTGGGTTTTGGGGTGTCACCCCGGACATATTTTCAGAAAAAAAACAAGAGGATGAACAAACTAAAGAATTGCATGTAATGAGAGATAAAGTAGCTACCCTTGAAGAAATAATCCAAACTCAGGGAAAGATGCTAACGAGTTTTATGGAGGAGAGGCGAAGAGAACAAACAACTCAAGAACAACCCCCGCGAGAAGATCCACCCCTCACCAGCTTTGAGGCGAGTCATTCCCCTCAAAGACCTGACTTAACCGAGGTAATCAATGTTATAATATTCGTTTTTGTGAGATTTGAATCACATAGACACTGATACCTTTCATGTAATGATATTATGCAGGGTGAAAATGACTGTGATTTATATCTATCAACTCCCACCCATCGCCTTGTAGCGAGGGCTACGGTGTTCAATATGCAGAATGACATGCTACACTCCAGACCACTTCCAACCGGTCATGTCAAAGTGTCGATTAACGTAGCTCATGAGCCGAGCACCGAGCTAACCGTGCCAAATGACGATGACGACATTCATACAGTGGAAAAAGATGTTGGAACATTCATTGCATGGCCGTCAAATCTTGTAAAAAAACATGTCGAGCAGGAGGTATTCATTTCCAGTTCATTTTTCAAGCAGAACCTTTAACATTAAATTAGAAAATGGCTGAACTGATGAATTTTATTATAGAAGGATAAAATGGAGAAGCTAAAACGAAAGAGCGGCTCCAACATTGGATCAACCAATCGATCAAAACGATCTACTGAGAGCGCGTTAACCCCGCCCGTTCTATATCCACATTTAATATCATTGAAAGCTCATGTGGATATGAAAATGAAATACGGAGGAGGAAGATATTCAGAAGACTGCCTTCCGTACAAGGTATGGGCACTATGAGTTTTTGGTTATGCCCTTTGGACTTACTAATTCCCCTACAATCTTCATGGATTTGATGAATAAAGTCTTTATACATTACCTCAACAAATTTGTGGTAGTGTTTATCGACGATATTCTCATCTACTCCAAGAGAAAAGAGGAACATGAAGAACATATAAGACTTGTGTTGGTGACATTGATAAAGGAGAAGTTGTACACCAAGTTCAGCAAGTGTGACTTTTGGATGAATCAAGTCACGTTCTTGGGATATGTGATCACAAGTGAGGGAATTTCTGTGGATCCTTCAAAGACAAAGGTGATTGAGGAATGGCCCAGGCCCTCTAGTGTCACGAAAATCCATAGTTTTCTTGGAATAGCTGGGTACTACCAACGTTTTGTGAGAAACTTCTCACGATTGTCACGCCCACTAACTAAGTTAACAAAGAAAGGGGTAAAGTATGTCTGGACAGAAGAATGTGATGGAATCTTTAAGGAGCTAAAGAGAAGGTTGATCACTTCACCTGTACTCACACTAGTGAAAAGTGAAGAAAGTTTTGTGATATACAGTGGTGCTTCAAAGAAATGCTTGAGTTGTGTACTCATGAAAAATGATAATGTGATAGCCTACGCCTCACGACAGTTGAAGATCCATGAGAAGAACTACCCGATGCATGATCTAGAGCTGGAAGCCGTGATTTTTGCCTTGAAAATCTGGCGGCATTACCTTTATGGAGAGAAGTGTGACATATACACCGACCACAAGAGCCTAAAGTATATATTCACACAAAAGGAGATCAACATGCGTCAAAGGAGATATTTAGAGCTAATCAGGGATTGAAATTGCTCTATTCACTATCATCCTGGAAAGGCGAACAAGGTAGCTGATGCTCTAAGTAGAAAATAACCTGCTACTCTATCCATGTTGCGGATTGAGAAAGACCCTATCTTCTTGGATATGCAAATAATGGATTTGGAAATCATAAGGGTAGGGGATACATCCTACCTTTCCCAAATGATTGCACAACCATCCATCTAAGAGAAGATTAAGGAAGCACAAAGGGATAACGTGGAGATACAAAATAGGTTGAATTCAGTAAAGGAAGGAAAGCTGCAAGAGTTCCATATCGACGATGATGGTGTGATTCAGTTTGGAATGCGAATTTGTGTACCTTAATCACCCTGGATAAAGAAGGATCTATTGGATAATGCACATAGCTCAACTTTATCTATCCATCCTGGGAGTACCAAGATGTACCGTGATCTCCGGGAACACTTCTGGTGGGATAACATGAAGAAGGAGATTGCGGAATATATATCAAGGTGCTTGGTATGTCAGCAAGTTAAAGCTGAGTGACAAAATTCCAAGGGTATGATGCATCCATTGCCTATACCCATGTGGAAATGTAAAAATGTTACTATGGACTTTATCACAGGTCTCCCGAAGACATCAAAGGGAAATAATGCGATATGGGTTGTGGTTTACCGACTCACCAAGACTGCCCATTTTATCGCTATTTGGGAAGACCACTCGCTTGAACAGCTTGCAAAGATATATGTGAAGGAAGTGGTGAGATTTCATGGTGTTCCACTCTTAATTGTATTTGACCATGATCCAAGGTTCACATCTAAGTTCTGGAGGAGCCTTCAACATGCTTTGAGTACTGAATTAAATTTCAGCATGGCCTATCACCCCCAAACTGATGGCCAATCTGAAAAGACTATTCAGACGCTTGAAGATATGATAAGAGCATGCTTTCTTGAATTCAAAGGTGGTTGGGATCAGCATCTCCCATTGGTTGAGTTCTCATACAACAATATCTTTCACTCGAGTATTCAGATGACTCTGTATGAAGCTCTATATGGAAAGCGATGTAGAACTCCAACCTGTTGGGATAAAGTTGGAGAAAGAAAGCTACTTGGGCCCGATCTTGTTCAAGAGATGACAGAGAAGGTTCAAGTCATCCAGAAACACATCAAAGCTGTTCAAAGTCGGCAAAAGAACTATGTTGACAACCATCGAAGGGACTTGGAGTTCGACATTGGAGATAAAGTCTTCCTTTGAATATCTCCATGGAAGAGAGTCATGTGATTCGGGAAGAAAGGGAAGCTAAGTACAAGGTATATTGGCCCATTTGAGATCCTTGACCGCATAGGAGATGTGGCATATCGTCTTGCACTTCCACCGAATATGGATCAAGTTCATGATGTGTTTCATGTATCACTACTGAGGAAGTACATACCAGACCCCTCACATGTACTAAACTCAGAGGTGGTGCAGCTGGAAGATGATCTCTCCTATGAGGAGCAGCAAGTAAAGATTCTGGATCAGAGAGATAAGGTTCTATGCAACAAGACAACCCATCTTTTCAAAGTGTTGCGGATAAACCATAAGTTTGAGGAAGCAACTTGGGAACCATAAGAGGCAATGAAATAGAAACACCCTCACCTGTTTGTGTAAAGAGAAATTTCGGGGGTGAAATTTCTAAAGGGGGGAAGAATGTAACGACCCAAATTTTTTCAATGGAAATCCCCTTCTTATAATTATGTCATAAAATAACATGAAAACACAATATAATGAACTACTAAGTGATAAGTGGCCTTTAAACATAATTTATTCACTTCTATGTTTTGAATTTTGAAAATCTAACATACACGGTTGTGTTCAAGATGATTTTTGGAGTCTAATGAAACAAAAATAATTTTTGGTGAATAGTGACCTACCCTTATGAATAGTAACATACCCTTATGAATAGTAATATGACCCTTATGAATAGTAAATCATCCAACATAAGAGTAACATTACCTATGAATAATAAAATAAAATTTAGACATCTTAGAAAGTGACAATTTGACCTTAGTAAATGTTTTGGTATTTTGTAAGTCATAAATAATTAATTATAATTAATTAATTAATTTAAAAGAATATTTATTTCCCTAAAATTTATTCATAAATTATTGAATCAATGTATTATAGTTTTTAGATAATTTTATAAGACCCTACGTAATTTTTGAAAGCACTATAAAATCATATTTAATCTTAAAAACTGTTTTTTAAGTAAATTATGATTTTGATTAAATATTAAATTAATAATATTTAGAAAATTATTTTTGAAAAATGGAATTCATTTTTTGATTCTACACGTCAAAAAATGGTTGGGGTAAATTTTTGAGATTTTTCTGAGATACACTACCACAAAACTGGGCAAGGCATGCGCCTGCCTTTATCAGCGCTAACATTAAAGTGCTGATAAAGGGTCGGGCCTTTATCAGCGCTAACAAATGCACTGATAAAGGTCCACTTTATCAGCACTAAAACAAGCGCTGATAAAGGTTCACCCTTTATGAGTGCTTTTTTTAGCGCTGATAAAGGTTGTATTTATCAGCGCTTTTCATTTTAGCGCTGATAAATACACCCTTTATCAGCGCTTTTTACTAGCGCTGATAAAGGCTCACACGGATTTGTTAAAAACCCGCGGGTCCTCTTCCTCCTCCCTGCACTCGGTCAAGCTCTCGCGGAAGCCCTCCTCTGTGCCGCTGCCGCCGCCTCCTCCTCCTCCGTCGCGGTCGTCGCCTCCTCCTTCTCCTCCTCCTTCTCCTCCTCCTCCGGCTGCCGCCTCCTCCTCCTCCTCCTCCACCGGGGCCTCATCCTCCTCCTCCTCCATGGGCAGTTCCTCCTCCTCCTCCTAGTACGCGGCCTCATCCTCCACCTCCTCCACCGGCGCCTCCTCCTCCTCTGCCTACTCCGCTGCCTCCTCCTCCACCGCGGCCTCCTCCTCCTCCTCCTCCTCCTCCTCTGCTGCCTCCGTTGCCTCCGCCCTGCCTTCGCCCTACCTCCGCGCTGCCTCTGGTGCCTCCGTTGTTGAAACCTCCTTCTCCTCTGCCACCAGGTCCTCCTCCTTAAGGTGATTCAAATTGAATTTTCATGAATTAATTATGTTTGGAATGGTTAAGTGTTTGGCCAACTATTCTTCGTGTTAAATCTTCAGTTTCCATGGGTGGTTTGGGATTGTGGTTATGTTTTGATCCTGACTATGGGTTGTTTTTATGATTTCCCACTACTTCATTATATTTATTTAGTTATTCTTATGTTTTGGTGTTTTCATTTGGTTCATGTATCTCTTTATCTCCCCATGAACGATTATCTTATGGCTATTAATTTTGAGATGGGTTTGAGAAAATATATCAGATTTATTCTTATTGTTCTAAGTCTACCAACCTATTTTTAGGTGTTTCCCAAGGTATTGATGTGAGAGGCATATTTTAATTGAAATATTGGTCTCAATGGTGTTCCATTAATGGGTGGTGTAGGCTCCACTTTTTTAAGGGCTCTTGGTTAAAATAAGATGCTTCAAATGGTGGAGGATCACATCCTAAAAGAAAGGGGGATTCTTAATAGGGAAATAATACATAGACGAGTCTAATCTAGAAAAAATCAATGTAGTAGAGGTCATTCATGAGGACTCATAATCTTGTCCAACCATAATTCGAGGTGAATTTTTTTTAATTCTTCTATAGTATTGGTTTCATTTCAAAATGGTGAATCCTAGTCATTAATTTCACATATTTTTTTATTACTTGGTTATGACGGAAGAGTTTATGAATTATTCCATGTATTTCCTGACCCTTTTGGGTAGGAAAAATGGTCGTGGTTTCATGTTCTTTGAGAGTTGTGTTGTGGTACTTGGCATGGAGGACATTTCGGAATTCCATGTTTTGGACCTGGTCTTTTCTGACCTCATTATCATCTTGGATTTTTTTATTGGATTTAGTGCACTAGATGACTATTATCACCATTGGGTTCAGTTACTTACTCTTAACAGGAGATTCCATGTCTTTTATGGAGATTGTGATCTATAACCATGGAGGGTATGACAAGTTGCTTCTATGTTATGGTTCATATCATGTCATTTTTCCAAGGTTTTCCTTGGGGTTGTTGAGAAGTGTTCTTCATGTGAAATTCCAGTGGTCATGGAAAAGTACACAAAATCATTTCTAGAGGACTTCATGGGATAACCTCCCCAATGAGTGTTTGCGTTTTCTATCTATTTGATTCACAGGAAGATCCCATTTTCCATTCCATCACATCATAAGGCTTTGGCTGATTTAGAGGAGCTAAAAGATCAGCTAGAAGATCTTTAGGGAAATGGTTCTATCTATATGATCATGTCACTATGAGATTTTCCAATTCTGTTTTCAATTAAGTCATATCATACCCTATTAATTTTAACAGTCTACCGTAGTCATAGCCAGGTGACAGTAATGAATAATTACATATTGCCTATAATTGATGATTTGTTTGACCATCTTATAAGGTTCTATTGGTTTTTGAAAATTTTCTAGAGATCAGGGTACCAACAGTTGAGGGTTTGGGAATAGGATGCTCAAAAGATAGATTTTTAAAGTCTATATGGAAATTTAAAGTATTTATGAATTCTATTTGGGATCACCAATGCTCTATCTATTTCATGGAACTGATGAACTAGATCTTTAATATCTTTCTAGACACCACCATTTTCGTTTTTTTAGAATACTTCTTGGTGTATTACAATATATATGAGGAGTACTCCGATAATATGGAGGTTGTTTTGGGTGTTTTTAGAGAGCTTTGTCTTTATTACAATATTATAAATTCACCATAATTTGTTTAAGAAGTATTGTTTCATGGTCACATTATTTCCTTGGAATGAGTTCTAGGTTATCCAGAAAAGGTTTGAGAAGTCATTTCTCCTCTAACCTATATACTCATACTATGGATTTCAAATAGGATGAATATAAATAAAGAATGGATGAATTCCAATCAGTTGATAAAAGAGTATGAAGAAGGCGTGAAAGAATTTATCAAGTTTGCAAAAGATCATGCATGTGACTCTTCTCAAATACTTTGTCCGTGTTTACACTGTTATTATTCAAAACAAATTAGTCCAGATGAGTTGGAAGTACACTTGATCTGTCACGGAATAGATCAAAGTTATACATGTTGGAATAAACACGGGGAAACAACGAATGTAAGTAGTGACTGGGGTGACACTGTGTTTTATGGATCATCTGATATGATTACAAACATGAACAATGAAGATGACTGTATGGAGGATGTGATTATAGATGTGAATGATGATGAAGATCGTATTGAGAAAATGACAAGGACCTTCGAAGATTAACTTCGTGATTGCCCAAAATTGTTTGAGAAGTTAAAAAGTTGTGCAAAGACGCCATTGTATGCTAGTTGCACTAAATATATAGCATTGTTAGCCGTACTGAAGCTGTATAATTTGAAAGCAGATAACAGGTGGAGTGACGACAATTTTACGAAACTACTTGCCCTCTTGAATGACATGCTCCCAGAAGACAATGAGCTCCCGAGCCGAACATACGATGTCAAACGAATGCTACGCTCTATGGGTATGACCTCTGAAAGAATACACGCCTGCCTGAATGACTGTATACTATTTCTCAAGGACCACAAATCACTTAAAGAATGCCCAAAGTGTGGTGCTTCTCGATACAATAAAGATGAATCTAGTCCTACTAAAGTTGTATGGTACTTTCCAATCATTCCAAGGTTTAGACGCCTATATGGAAGTGAGGAGACTACAGAACAATTAACATGGCAAGCAGATACAAGAATTAAAAATGGGATACTACGTCACCCGGCAGACTCTCCTCAGTGGAAGAGAATCAATCATGAGTATCCTGAATTTGGAAACGAGTCGAGAAACCTTCGTCTTGCGTTATCTACAGATGGAGTGAATCCTTTTGGTTTTCAAATCAACAGTCACAGTACATGGCCGGTTATGTTGATAAATTATAACTTACCACCGTGGTTATGCATGAAACGAAAATACATCATGTTATCTATGCTTATATCAGGACCAAAACAATCGGGTAATGATATTGATGTTTATTTAGCTCCATTGATCGAAGATTTGAAATTATTGTGGGATTTAGGTGTTACATTATATGATGCTTACAGAAAAGAAGATTTCACTTTGAGAGTCATGTTGTATGGGACGATAAATGAATTCCCTGCTTATGGAAATTTGTCAAGATATAGCATTAAAGGAACTCAAGGTTGTCCTGTTTGCGAAGAAGGTACACAATCAATTAGGTTGAAACATTCATCGAAAACCGTGTTTCTAGGACATCGCAGATTTTTACCACGACGACATAAGTACCGTTCTTGGAAGACATCATTCGATGGAAGTTCAGAAGAACGTACAACACCGTCTCCACTAACAGGCGATCAATTGTTTGAGAAAGTTAAAAATGTGGACACTACTTTTGGTAAACCGGCTTCGAAAAACCTTACGAAAATCGGTTGGAAAAAGAGATCAATTTTTTTTTGAATTACAATACTGGAATTGTCTGTATGTAAGACATTTTATTGATGTTATGCATGTAGAAAAAAATGTATTTGACAGTGTTATCGGCACGTTGCTAAATACATCTGGCAAAACAAAAGATGGAGTTAAGGGTAGTTTGGACATGGTTGAGATGGGAATATGAGAAGAGTTGGCACCAGTGAAGGGTGAAAAACGAACATTTCTTCCTCCTGCTACTTACACTCTTTCCATGTAGGAGAGATATAAGTTTTGCAACTTCTTGAATGACGTAAAGGTTCCAGAGGGGTATTCATCAAATATCAGTAACCTTGTGTCATTGAGCGACTTGAAGTTAAAAGGTCTGAAATCACATGACTGTCATGTTTTGATGCAAAATTTCATTCCAATTGCTTTACGTTGCATTTTTCCCAAGAATGTCCGTCATACATTAAGGAAACTGTGTTTCTTCTTCAAAGCTATATGCAGAAAAGTTATAGACCCGGCGAAATTGCCAACTATGGAAAAAGAAATTGCTGTCATATTAGGTGAATTAGAAATGTTCTTCCCGCCTTCATTTTTTGATATGATGGTTCATTTGATGGTCCACTTGGTGAGAGAGATTCGACTATGTGGTCCTGTACATTACAGATGGATGTACCCCATTGAACGGTATATGAAGATTTTGAAAGGGTATGTCAAAAATCGAAGTCGGCCAGAGGGTTGTATTGCAGAGCGATATATTGTTGAGGAAACCGTTGAATTCTGTACCGAATACTTGTCTGGTGTGGAAAGCATTGGCTTACCGAAATCTCATCACACTGGGCGGCTTGAGGGTGAAGGAATTTCTGGAAGAAAGGTTGTCACAATCAATATTACAGATCGGGAGCAGGCCCACCTTTATGTTTTGTATAACAGTTTCGATGTTGACCCATATGTTGAAATCCACAAAGAAATTCTTAGGCATTTGAATCCATCAAGGGCTGAAAAATGGATATCAGATACACATAATCGACAGTTTATAGGATGGTTTCCAGATTATATTTTTAAGAAGTCAGATGAAAATCCAAAGTCAATTTCGGAAAGACTTCGATGGCTAGCCGGAGGACCAAGTGTGTATGCATTATCTTACAATGATTATGTAGTTAATGGTTATACATTTTATACTAATGAACATGATGAAGACAGTAACATGTAGAATAGTGGGGTTACACTTGTGGCTGAAGCGATGCATGTTTCCGGTGCTAAGGACAGAAATCCAATTTATGCAAATATGTCATACTTTGGCATCATCAAACAAATATGGGAGTTGGATTATACGGAATTTCAAGTTCCGATATTTCAATGCAAGTGGGTTGATAACAGGAGTGCTGTTAAAATAGATGATTTGGGATTCGTGAAAGTTGATTTCAGTAAGGAAGGGGAGAAAGACAAACCATTTATAATGGAATCACAGGCAGTGTAAGTATTTTATGTTCCAGATCCTGCAAACTGAAACTGGTCAATTGTTTTGTTATCGACCAAAACAGCTGAAGGGTCAGATGAAAATTCAATGGAAGATGACCCTTTCATTGGGACTTCGTAATCATTTCGTAGTGGTACCAATGTAGACGACGTTTTGTATGTTAGAGGAGACCACAATGAAGGGATATGGATAGTTGATAGAGGGGTCAAATCCCTTCATCCTTTAAAAAAAAGGGAGTTCAATAATCAGGTTATTGATTTTTATTGTAATATAGATTGTGTTACATTATGTTATTATCTGTTCACTGCTGCTTTTATGTGATCTAAATTAAATTTTAAACTAGTTCTGTAGATAATGACTTCTTCACCTGCTAATGCACCCAATCCTGAGACACAACACGTCTCTCAACCTGTTGCAGCTGGTCCCACTGCTGAGAGACAACAGGTCTCTCAACCTGTTGCAGTCGGTCCCACTACTAATGTACAACAGGTCTCTCAACCTGTTGCAGCTGGTGTCAGTGCCGATGCTAGCGCTTCAGAGAAACATAATGATGATGCAGAAACTGAGAAAATGGTAGGCAATGAAACCCCAGCGAAACAAAAAAAACAGGTGCGCCGTAGTTTGACAGTTTTAGAAAAAATCCTTAAGGCAAAAGAAAAAGGCATCAAATATGAGGTGGGATAGAATAAGCTAGGCCAGCATGTAAACCCCAACAAAGCCATGTTTAGTACCTACATTGGAATCGTCACTCGACAACGCATGCCGATTGACGTAGATTCGTGGCACCATGTTGTCAGCGGGTTGAAAACATTAATGTGGGAAGAGATTACGGTAACATTACGATATCATCTATTTAATTTATTAAAATAAAATAAAATATTGAAATATTGACTAACCCTTCATCATCTCTTGTAGAGTTCATTTATAGTAGATGTTTCGCACAAAGAATATGTTTTTAGACTGGCAGGAAGGATTCATAGAGGCTTTCGCAGCATTTTAATGAAACATCATCTGAAAGATGCCGAAGGGAAAATCAAGCCGCACCCGCCTCCTCTTTATGCACACTTGATATCCCAAGGAACGTGGGATGCGTTTTGCAACCGTCGTGCAGAACAGAATTTTTAGGTACATTGTGTTTGGTTACACGTTGTGTAACGTTGCTTGTATTCATCACGTTGATTGATAGGTTTTTATTTATGAAACAACAACTGCTGCTGAAAATAAAGAACGGGTAGCAAAACCAGCGTACCCCTACCGTAAAGCAAGGTTGGGGTACACTTCAATTGAAAAACAATTGGTATGTATTTTAAAAGTACTGTAATAATTTTATGTGACATAAAACAACACTGTAACCATGTTTCTCTGTTTATATGAAGATTGATGAAGAAAAATCTCAAGTCACATCCATTCCACGCCATGTTCTTTGGAAGGAGGCTCGTGTTAATAAAGAGGGGAAACTGATAGATGAAAACACACAAAAAGTGTGGGAAACATGTGTAAGTATGACATAATATAAACTTGTTTTGCTTTAAATCACTATTACATAACAATGCTTAATTATTTTTTCATATTTTCTATTTGACATAGTCATAGGAATCAACAACACTCGCACCGGATGCATACATACTTTCAAAGGCCTTGAAACAGCCAGAACAGTATGGTCGCGTCAGAGGTGTGGGTTTTGGGGTGTCACCCCGAACATATTTTCAGAAAAAAAAACAAGAGGATGAACAAACTAAAGAATTGCATGTAATGAGAGATAAAGTAGCTACCCTTGAAGAACTAATTCAAACTCAGGGAAAGATACTAACGAGTTTGATGGAGGAGAGGCGAAGAGAACAAACAACTCAAGAACAACCCCCGCGAGAAGATCCACCCCTCACCAGCTTTGAGGCGAGCCATTCCCCTCAAAGACCTGACTTAACCGAGGTAATCAATGTTATAATATTCGTTTTTGTGAGATTTGAATCACATATACACTGATACCTTTCATGTAATGATATTCTTCAGGGTGAAAATGACTGTGATTTATATCTGTCAACTCCCACCCATCGCCTTGTAGCGAGGGCTACGGTGTTCAATATGAAAAATGACACGCTACACTCCAGACCACTTCCAACCGGTCATGTCAAAGTGTCGATTAACGTAGCTCATGAGC
The DNA here is from genome assembly GCA_963277665.1 of Viscum album. NCBI lineage: Eukaryota > Viridiplantae > Streptophyta > Magnoliopsida > Santalales > Viscaceae > Viscum > Viscum album. The sequence continues at coordinate 1,886,755,154 of OY728136.1, forward strand.
CGAGCGCCGAGCTAACCATGCCAAATGAAGATGACGACATTCATACAGTGGAAAAAGATGTTGGAACATTCGTTGCATGGCCGTCAAATCTTGTAAAAAAACATGTCAAGCAGGAGGTATTCATTTCCAGTTCATTTTTCAAGAAGAACCTTTAACATTAAATTATAAAATGGCTGAAATGATGAATGTTATTATAGAAGGATAAAATGTAGAAGCTAAAACAAAAGAGCGGCTCCAACATTGGATCAACCAACCGATCAAAACGATCTACTGAGAGAGCGTTAACCCCGCCCGTTCTATATCCACATTTAATATCATTGCAAGCTCATGTGGATATGAAAATGAAAGACGGAAAGAGTCATACAATATTTTGTGAAAAAGATATGTACGGAGAGGAAACAATAGATTTCATTAGTGCAGACGTTGTTTCTGAGATCATCACATACGACTAGCTAGGCGCCTCAGTTATAAATGTATACATGAGGTATGTTTTCATGATTTGATTTTACAGAAGCTGATATACTTTGATAATTATGGATAAATACATCTCATTTTTTTCACAGGCGTATATATGAAAAACAATTGAAGGGATTTTCCCATGAATACAAATTTGGACTCGTTAGTCCTCACACCATTTCTACACAACGAACAGAAATAGATTCTAATTTTCAGGCTGAATTGATGTCAAATCTGCTCAGAACGTTTCAAAGAAGAATTACGACTGACATGCTCTTTTTAATACCAACAATACAAGGGTAAAACTCTACATTTTAATCATATCAATTATATTTTCATTTCTATCAGTACTTATTTCTTTTTGTGTTTTTAGGGAACATTGGATGCTCATTGCAGTCAATTTGGATACTCGAAAGATTTATTTTCTGGATTCACTGCATGGATATCCAACTAATCGACCACAGATGATGGTGATTGTCAATTTGTAATACACTAGATCCAACATTTTAGAACTAAATATCTAGTTATATAATTTATATTATCTTTTAATGAGGATTTTGTTATGATAGGGCGGTGTATGAATATCGTCTAAAGGCTGGAATGAATCCAGGGTGTAAGGACGACAATGCCCACAAGATCTACAAATAGAGAAGTATCTGGGTATATATAATTATATTTCACTATCAAAATACATATCAAAACAAATTACTTATTTTTCTCGATGTTTCTGCAGTGTCCAAAACAAACAAATGACAAGGACTGTGGTTATTATGTTTGTAAATTTATGAAAGAGATCGTATTTCATGAACAAACTAGCATCCCTGAAGAGATATTTTTGAAAATAATTACTACTTTATTTAAAATAATTATTAATCCTTTGTGTATTTATATATTTTATTTACTACTATGACTGTCGCAAAAACTCCTATTCAGAAGATGATATAAATGTCTTTAGAAACGAATGGGCATCGTACCTGATGGAAGAATGTAAACAAATAGGACAATAAAGGTGAATTCTTAATACTTATGTTATCTTTATATGGTCATTGATATCTCCCTTTACACTTATTGAGAATCTATGATCTCCCTTTCTTATGTTTCATATCCTTAGATTAGTGAATTCCTACTACTTAGTTTGAAAATGACATAAACTTTGGAAAACAACACCAATGACATACGCCAAACCGAGCAAACGCGTTCGGATTGTTTTGATACTTTAGGACAACGATCCACGTGTCATTTGTGACGTGTACGAATTGACCGCACCTCAATCCGACACACGACGTGACCGGTATGGATAAAAGTGTCTGATATCAGTTTCAAATTGAGATAAACTTTGGAAAACAACACCAATCACATACGCCAAACTGAGCAAACGCGTTCGGATTGTTTTTATACTTTATGAAAACGATCCACGAGTCATTTTTTATGTGTAAGAATTGACCGCACCTCAATCCGACGCACGGTGTGACCGGTATGGCTAAAAGTGTCTGATATCAGTTTCAAATTGAGATAAACTTTGGAAAACAACACCAATGACATACGCCAAACCGAGAAAACGCATTCGGATTGTTTTTATACTTTAGTACAACGATCCGTGAGTCATTTTTGATGTGTATGAATCGACCACACCTCAATCCAACACACAACACGACTGGTATGACTAAAAGTGTCTGATATCAGTTTCAAATTGAGATAGATTTTGGAAAACAACACCAATGACATACGCCAAACTGAGAAAACGTGTTCGGATTGTTTTTATACTTTAGGAAAACGATCCACGAGTCATTTGTGACATTTATGAATTGACCTAACCTAAATCTGACGCACGGTGTGACCGGTATGGCTAAAAGTGTCTAATATCAGTTTCAAATTGAGATAGACTTTGGAAAACAACAACAATGACATACGCCAAACCGAGAAAACGCGTTTGGATTGTTTTGATACTTTAGGAAAACTATCCACGAGTCATTTATGATGTGTACGAATCGACCACACCTCAATCCGACGCATGGTGTGAACGGTATGGCTAAAAGTGTCTGATATCAGTTTCAAATTGAGATAAACTTTGGAAAACAACACCAATGTCATACACCAAACCGAGAAAATTCGTTCGGATTGTTTTGATACTTTAGGAAAATGATCTAAGAGTCATTTTTGAGGTGTACGAATCGACCGCACCTCAATTCGACGCATGGTGTGACCGATATGGCTAAAAGTGTCTGATATCAGTTTCAAATTGAGATAAACTTTGGAAAACAACACCAATGACATACGCCAAACCGAGCAAACGCATTCTTATTGTTTTGATACTTTAGTACAACAATCCGCGAGTCATTTTTGACGTGTACAAATTGACTGCACCTCAATCTGACGCACGGTGTGACCGGTATGGCTAAAAGTGTCTGATATCAGTTTCAAATTGAGATAAACTTTGGAAAACAACACCAATGACATACGCCAAACTGAGCAAACGCATTCGGATTGTTTTGATACTTTAGGAAAACGATTCACGAGTCATTTTTGATGTGTATGAATTGACCGCACCTCAATCCGACGCACGGTGTGACCGGTATGGATAAAAGTGTCTGATATCAGTTTCAAATTGAGATAAACTTTGGAAAACAACACCAATGACATACGCCAAACCAAGCAAACACATTCGGATTGTTTTTATACTTTAGGAAAACGATCCACATGTCATTTGTTATGTGTACGAATTGACCGCACCTCAATCTAACGCACGACGTGACCGGTATGGCTAAAAGTGTCTGATATCAGTTTCAAATTGAGATAAAATTTGGAAAACAACACCAATGACATACGCCAAACCAATCAAAAGCGTTTGGATTGTTTTGATACTTTAGTAAAATGATCCAAGAGTCATTTTTGACGTGTATGAATCGACCGCACCTCAATCCGACGCACGGTGTGACCGGTATGGCTAAAAGTGTCAGATATCAGTTTCAAATTGAGATAAACTTTGGAAAACAACACCAATGACATACGCCAAACCGATCAAACGCATTCAGATTGTTTTGATACTTTAGGAAAATGATTCGTGAGTCATTTTTGACGTGTACGAATCGACCACACCTCAATCCGACGCACGACATGACCGGTATGACTAAAAGTGTCTGATATCAGTTTCAAATTGAGATAGACTTTGGAAAACAACAACAATGACATATTCCAAACTAATCAAATGCATTTGGATTGTTTTGATACTTTAGGAAAACGATCCACGAGTCATTTGTGACGTGTAATAATCGACTTCACCTCAATCCGACGCACGGTGTGACCGGTATGGCTAAAAGTGTCTGATATCAGTTTTAAATTGAGATAGACTTTGGAAAACAACACCAATGACATACGCCAAACTGAGAAAACGCGTTCGGATTGTTTTGATACTTTATTAAAACGATCCACAAGTCATTTTTGACGTGTACGAATCGACCGCACCTCAATCTGACGTACGGTGTGACCAGTATGGCTAAAAGTGTCTGATATCAGTTTCAAATTGAGATAAACTTTGGAAAACAACACCAATGACATATGCCAAACCGAGAAAACACGTTCATATTGTTTTGATACTTTAGGAAAACGATCCACGAGTCATTTGTGATGTGTAAGAATCGACCGCACCTCAATCTGACGCACGGTGTGACCAGTATGGCTAAAAGTGTCTGATATCAGTTTCAAATTGAGATAAACTTTGGAAAACAACACCAATGACATACGCCAAACCGATCAAACGCGTTAGGATTGTTTTGATACTTTAGGAAAACGATCTGAGATTCATTTGTGATGTGTACGAATTGACCACACCTCAATTCGACGCACGGTGTGACCGTTATGGCTAAAAGTGTCTGATATCAGTTTCAATTTGAGATAAACTTTGGAAAACAACACCAATGACATACGTAAAACTGATAAAACGCATTCAGATTGTTTTTATACTTTAGGACAATGATCCACGAGTCATTTGTGATGTGTATGAATCGACCGCACTTCAATCCGACGCACGGTGTGACCGGTATGGCTAAAAGTGTCTGATATCAGTTTCAAATTGAGATAAACTTTGGAAAACAACACCAATGACATACGCCAAACCGAGGAAACGCGTTCGGATTTTTTTGATACTTTAGGAAAATTATCCACGAGTCATTTTTGATGTGTATGAATCGACCGCACCTCAATCCGACACACGGCGTGACCGGTATGGCTAAAAGTGTCTGATATCAGTTTCAAATTGAGATAAACTTTGGAAAACAACACCAATGACATACGCCAAACCGAGCAAACGTGTTCGAATTGTTTTGATACTTTAGGAAAACGATCCACGAGTCATTTTTGACGTGTACAAATTGAATGTACCTCAATCCGATGCACGGGGTGACCGGTATGGCTAAAAGTGTCTGATATCAGTTTCAAATTGAGATAAACTTTGGAAAACAACACCAATGACATACGCCAAACCGAGCAAACGCATTTGGATTGTTTTGATACTTTAGGAAAACGATCCACGAGTCATTTTTGACGTGTACGAATTGATCGTACCTCAATCTGACGCACGACGTGACCGGTATGACTAAAAGTGTCTGATATCAGTTTCAAATTGAGATTGACTTTGGAAAACAACACCAATGACATACTCCAAACCGAGAAAACGCGTTCGGATTGTTTTGATACTTTAGGACAACGATCTACGATTCATTTGTGATGTGTACGAATAGACCACACCTCAATCCGACCAACGCACGGTGTGACCGGTAAATCTTTTAATTATATAAAGAATTAGTATTTATTAAATGAGATAAATCAATCAAAAACATATTGATTTTACATTATTCCCTTTCATTGTTATGAAAATGAAAACTTTTGAGTTTAAAATTTCATATTTTAGTTTCACATTTCCATATTAATGTATTCTTTCATATTACTATTTTAATTTCTTTCATTATTGCATTACTAACATAATATTTGTTTTCTTATATAGGTGAATTTTTTTCCTTGAGTTCAGATGCTTTGTTCGGCAACAAATACCGTCGAGAGCGGATCACAGATATCAAAGGATGAAACATGAATGTTTATAACTGTTGTTGAATAATTGTAAATGTAACCATGTAAAACAATGTTTGAAATGTATATAGCAATGCGTTTTTTTGTATTCATGATGTTAAGTAAATGTATATACCATTTTCGGTCAAAATATTGGGTGTGGGTGCTATGGTGTGCAGGTGTGCATGTGATACTTTGTACAGGTATTCAGGTGTGCAGGTGTGCAGGTACTGTTTTTTTGGTGCAGGCGATGGGGCCTTTATCAGCGCTTTTTTAGCGCTAATAAAGGACACCTTTAACAGCGCTAGAGAAGCGATGATAAAGGAACCCTTTATCAGCGCTCCGTCAAGCGCCGATATAGGAGACCTTTATCAGTGCTAAAAGAAGCACTGATAAAGGGGTCCTTTATCAGCGCTTCGAGAAGTGCTGATATAGGGGACCTTTATCAGCGCTAAGAGAAGTGCTGATAAAGGCGGTCCTTTATCAGTGCTTCTCAAAGCGCTGATAAAGGGGAACCCCCCCCCCCTTATCTACTCCAGCATTAACAGTGCTTTTCTAGCACTGTTAATGCCGGTTTTTAGCGCTGATAAAGGCCCAGGTTATAGTAGTGATACTTGAATTTTTGATGAATAGTGAAATACTGTAATTTACAAAATAAGGTAAATAAGCTAATTATAGGCTCATGTGTGATGTTATGCTGATGTAAGCCCACTTGGTTCAGGATTACATTATAAAATTACAATTCTTGGTCGTTCAAGACTCACTATTCCTTGTCTTAGGGGAAATTAATAAACTAATGAATTTTATATTAAGGAAACCCCTCTCCCGTCCACTATAAAATCCACCCTTCACACCCCCATTTCCTCACACCTCTCAAGCTCCAGGCCTTCTCTAAACTCTGCCCAAACACCTTCTCTAGCCCCTCCCCCATTTCCAAGAGCTTCTGGTCTCATCAAAAGACCAAGCTTAGGCCCTTAAGGAGGTTCTCAAGAGAAGGATTCAAGAGGTGATTTCCCTCCCTCTTCTCCTTTAATTTCCTTTCAAGTTCAAGTTCATTTCTTGATCTCTCCCCACCTATCCTCATCCAAATTGTATTGTAAATCCATTATTATACATATAATGTTATTGTATAATTATAATAGGATATTATATCATCCAACCCCCCTTTACCTCTTCCTTTTATTTTATTAAAGAGAACGTTGTTCGTGAGGTGTTAATTTATCACCTTCAAGAACAACATGCCTTTTTCTTCCATTTATACCTTCAGATCTGGTCATGAAACAATTTTTATGGTTGAAACAGAATATTTTATATGTATTATGTTCTATTTAAAGTTTTTTAAATAACCTATGTCCATATTATTAAGTGAAAAGTTAAAACAAGTTCGTTGTGATCCAAAAACAGCTCAAATTAACCCAAATAATCATCATTTAATTCTTATCTAATGATTCATCCACATGGATATAATATAATTAATTATAAAACAATTCAAGCTCCTGTAATATCATTAATAACATGTAATATAATTTCTATTTTTTACCCATGTTCTACCTGAACTTCAATTTAAGAATACAAGTGAACCACCTAAGAAAAACCATAAAAACGAACATCCCTGAACAATGTTTTTAAACTCTATAAGTCATCCAAAGGAACATAAAATGTCATAATGAAACCATAATTAACCCTATTAATGTATAAAAGGTTCATGTAATTTCTAATTAATTAATATAATGTCATTATATAGGACATTAAAGAGAAGGTAGCATTCGAGTACAAGGTAAGGGGAAATTCTCGAACCCAACTCTCATCCTTCAGGTTCTACCTCTTTCACTCCATTTTTGATATGTTCACTCCTTAAAGATCATTTTTTTATAATTTTATTTCCTTTTCTGGGGTATACATGTTTTCTAATGAAGTTTATGTCAATCCAAATGTTTTCCAAAAGAACTCTTCTTTTAAGAACTCAACTTTTACCTCTCATTCATGGTTGATGGTTCTTGTATCAAGTATGTTGTTCCCTCTTTCTTTTAGGAACACAAATCTTATTAATGTATTCTTATGAGATGAAAATTATTCCTTTACATGGTTTAGTTATGTTCACTTTTGATATGTTTTCTATGTGGTAATCATGATAATGATAATGTTATGATGTGACGGGTGCGCCCGGAATTATATAGCGCAATTTTGAATGCTTCAAAGTGACGGGTGCGCCCGGAATTATACAGCGCTCCAATGCATTGGGTAAAGTGATTAATCTCATGAGTAAATGTGAAATGATGTGTGAACAAGATGCTAACTTGGTTCACGAGTATGTGTGTTAGTTAACCACTAAGACATGATGTTTCATTTTTATGCATTGTCACATTTCAAGTCTTTTATTTATGCTCCTCTCATGTTCATGATCTTTTGCCTATGTTATGATTATGCTCACCCCATGATATATTGTTCTTATATATCATCTTACTAGGCTTCTAGCTCACCCCTTTTGATGTATATCCTCAGGTGTCTACATGTACTAAGGAGAGGACAAGTGCCGATAAGAAGCTAGAGAAGAATAAATTAAATAAATGTTTATGCTAGATGTTGTATTTGTTATGTGTGGTCCTAGTTTTCCCAAGACACTAAACCTTTGGATCCTCTATGTGTAATAATATTATGTTCTTTATCTTTGAAATGATGTAATAGTAATGTAAGAAAAGGTTGGGTTGCTATATTAGGACTCATTATCGTATATGAAGGTAGAGATAGATGATACATAAAAGTCATCTTAGTAAATACATATAAGTACTCAGGGAAGTGGAAGAATAAAATTGGAGTCTAAAGTTACAATAAGATATGTAAGATTCATTGAAATCATAATTAAGGTTTATCAGATAAAAAATTGTGGGGGCGAATATTTTCTAGAAGTTTCTCTTAGAGTTAAATCAGTTGATGTTGAAGTTGTTATCCATTGTATTAGTCATAATAATTATTCAAAGGGGGTTTTGATTCAAGTTGAGAAAAAGTTATTTGTGTCGTGAAGAAGAAGATCATGTCGTGAAGAAGTTTGAGGACAAAGAATCAAGTCGAATCTGATTTTTTGAATTGATAGGCAGTCACACCATGATATGAGATGTCACGTCGCGGTGATTTTACTATATGCGAGCATGCATGAAAACATAGAGAGAATTAAAAAACCCATATATTTCATATAGATTTTTGAACAAGGATTATTTCAAGTCTCATAGAGGATTAAATTGAGATATATTTGACCAAGATTAAAAGATGATAAAATTTAGATATATTGTTGATTAGCTTAAAAGGATAAGATCATGTTGTCATTGATCAAGGGTGATTTTCATATTTAAATATGGAAAATATATCATCGTGACATTGTGAAAGTATAAAAAATATATACCAAAAGAAGGAGAAGTGATGTCGCAAAGGTTGAGAACTCAATACTACATTCTGAGTATTGAAGAGAGATACCTTTATGATATTCTTGAAGGAAGATCTTATGCATCGAGTAAGTGAGGTGGAAGGAAGAAAAAGAATAAGGAGAAGAAGAAGCAATTGTCGAGACCTGTCCAATGATATCCCTGTATCATAGAAGATGGATGAGAAAGGTCAACATTGTTGTTGTTGTTTGGGATACCTGTGTGTTGAATCACTTAAAGAACATTGATGAGGAAAACAACGTGGAGTATCTGTCTATCTACGTGTGTTGGTCATTTTGATGTTGAGTTGAAGAACATGGTCGATGTTCATGCCATTTTGTTGATTATATTATGGTAGTCAAAGTCCTATTTACGAGGAAGAAGATCTTGTGTTTTTTATACAATGTCATTTGGTGTTGAGAAGAAGATCGTGTTCAAGGGTTTGTGTGGAGGACCTTGGAATACTAGAGTGATCCGGTATAATAATATTCATACCAGTCAGGTGACTGAAGGGACTTCGAGAGATAGCCATTACCGCAAGGTAGCATTAGTCAAGGGTGATACCTACCAAAGGGTTAAGTATGATTCCACCCACCCCTTGTGAGCATTGAGTTTAAGGATGATACCCTTTCCCATGGTTTTGTAATCACTGTAAGTAGATAGTGATGATTTGTGTCTCAAGCTCAACTCAAACACAATAAGGAGTAGATTCTCGCATTGGGGTTGAACCATGTAAAAAAAATGTGTGATGATGTCTCTTGTCTATTTACCACATTGTGTGTGGTTTTTGGTGGCACATTAGTAGGTCCATACATCTTAGCCATGAGGAAGGTTCAAACAATAAGAGGGGATAATTCTAGTGAGATAATAATTCAGTAAAAAGAGTCACACTGATTTTCCCCTCCTCCCCTCATGTGAGTGCATGATCCACTAGGATTCTCAAAAGAAAAAAGAGTATACTCAAACACAAGTTATGCGTTGAATTTTTTTTTGTATGAAAGCTCAACGCAACCACTAAATACATGTTTTTTCTTTCCATATAAAACCAAAATATACATTTTAAATTAATATAACATAAACATGTTTTGTTGAAAAAATTAAAATAAACAAAAAATAAAACTAAGAAAAAAACATAGCAAGTAAATAATTTTAAAACTGCTTTACTTTTAAAAAACAGATTCAAAACTATCGATTTGCTCAGTGTATGGGAAAAAAACTAAAAAAAAAACCTGACAACTGTTATGTGAAAAAACATACATTTTGTGATTCAAATTAGGTATAAAATAATGATGGGAAAAACACTCAAAAATGATAGTATCACTTAAAAAACTATGATACAAAAAATATCTAAAAAACAACTATTTTTTATATGTAAAAAACTAAAAAAAATACTTGTTATGAAACAAAACACATGTTACGTGATACAAAATCTATATAAAAAAAAGAAATAATTATTACAAGTGTTGAACAGAACAAACATGTAACAATAATTAATATAAATCAACACATAAAATTTGTTTTCTGTATGAGGGAACTAAAAATGTCAATTCACCCAACTACAACATGACATATGTTTTTCTAAAAAATAAAAAAAACTATCAAGAAAAAAATTAAAGGTCACTAATACGAGACCTGACAATCACACAAAGCAAATTCACAAAGGGGATCATCAAATAAGTCAATGGAAAATAATTAAATGCTAAATCCCGAGAGAAACCCTTGAAATTTAATGAAAATTTTTTTCTATTCACTACCATAGAATCAGCTTAATCCAACACTACCATTTATGAGCGTTAAAAAACACTGATAAATGAGGTACTTTATCAGTGCTAAAAAAACGTTGATAAATGGTGTTTTTATCACCGCTTAAAAAAACACTGATAAAAGTATCCATTTATCAACACTTTTTTTAACGTTGATAAAAGTACTCCCTTTACCAGCACTAAAGAAATTGTTTTTAGCGTTGATAAAAGATATATTTCATAAAAAAATTATCTATCATTAAAAAACATATATTGATTTATAAATATATTTATACTGATGTAAATATAATATATTTTATAATATATGATTTATATAAGGCTAAATACACATTTACACTTAATGTATAAGATATTTAGTGAAATAGATTATAAAATAATTAAAAATATAATATTAATTAATAATTTTTCGATTATTATCGAGTAATAGTCATTTAATAATGATTTGAATATAATAAAAATCAAAAAATTAACAAACAATCTAAAATAAGCTAGAAATGTGACTCGAACTTCAAACAATCATAACTTTTGATCCGGATATCCGTTTGAGATCTACCACATATCAAATCAAAGCGCTCAAAAAGATCTACACCGTAGTGACCCGGGGGAACCCTTGTCGTCATTTTTTTGGGTAAAAAAGGGTTCAAAATGCTTCCAAAACTGAGTTTTTTGTCGAGGCACCTCCATTTTTTAACATTTCATGAAATTTTGTCCTCGTTTGAGAGAGCTTTTTTATCTTTTTTTCATGGATAATCAATTTATTCTTAAGCCTCACACTATATGAAAAATGATAAAATTTTATCATTTTTCATATTGTATTTTTATTTATAATTAAATATACACACATATATACATATTTGTATATATTCACACATAAAAATTTAATTTTATAAATAATTATGTAAACATATTTACATATAAAATATATATTCTAAATATATAAACCATATATAAATAAAAACCAATATCCATTTTATTTAAAATAAAAATATGTGAACTTTTATATACCCATACAATTAATGTATATATAATGTTTATATATATAATTATATTTGTGTGTGTGTATTAACAAACAAATATATATTTATCTATATATACTAATATATGTATATAAATATTAATATATAAAATATGTAAATAAATATAAATATGTATAATTATATTTACAGACACACATAATATATATATGTGTGTATGTATTTATAAACACGCGAACAAAAAACATATTTTATAAATGTACTTAAAAATAATTATATAAATAAAGAATATAAATATATAGATAAAAATAAATTGATATATCATAAAAAGTAGAAAAGACAATGTAGAGAAGTGGTAAAGACGTAGATCAATGAAGGAGAAGTCTCGAGTTTTAAGTCACTCAATCTAATCATGCGTACTTATTTATAGAAAAAGGTAAAAAAACAGTTTCTATAATAACAATCACACAATTAATTATCAAGAGTACACAATGCCATCAAATTAGTCAATAAAACACATTTATCAATATTTAATTAAAATATACTTTATCGACTGAACTCGTCAGAACAATTTACTTCCCAAACTGCACATAAAGTTGCTTCCCTATTATCGGAAACGACCTGGGTCAAACCTTAAACCCTCAGTTTGTAACCCGAACGAATATAATATCTACCATGAGGTTCCCCAGTCCAGAAAATCTGATCACTACCCATTCCTGGTGTGAGAGGGATACTCAGGATGAGCTGACGATCCACCTCATTAAACCAGCAACCAAGCTTCTCCTGATCCCACTCCTCAAGCGAGTCATCGAGCAGGTCACGTACCCTTGCATCTTCGAATCCAGGGACAACCGGTGAGGAAACCTTATGATTGACGTCATCTGACAGCCATGGATCATTTCAAATGTTAATATTATGTCCATCATCAATTCTCCACACACAACCCAAATCAATGAGAGATTTTTCTCCCAAAATGCTCCTCCACATAAAACTCGGTCGTGGACCCAGCTGGGCATGCAAGAAGTCAGAATGAGGGAAGTGCTTAGCTCGCATCACCTTTGAGAACAGGGTATTTGGGTGGGAAAGAAGGTTTCATCCTTGCTTCTCCAGAAGAGCCTTGTTAAACCATTTGAGATTTCGGAAGTCAAGGCCACCATAGAATTTTGAAACACACAGATTCTCCCAAGACATCCAATGGGAATTATGTTTTCCCTCATGGGAGCCCCACCAAAAGTTGTCCAACCGAGAGTGGAGTTGGTCAATGAGAGTTTCTGGGAATTTAAACAGCGACATATCATAGGAAGGAATTTCTTGGGCCACTGACTTCATGAGAACTTCCTTTCCCACCTTGTAAATCTTCCTACTAGACCAAAGACAAATCAGATTATCCACCCTATCCACAATCGCGCCGAAAACTTGTTTCTTCGATCTACCCACTAGGGTCGGGAGGCCAAGGTACTTAGGATGCTTATCAACCAGCGAAAACCCACACATTCACTGCGAATCCTCTATCTTAGCTTGTGAGACGCCTTTACTGAAATATAACTCTGATTTCGAAGCATTAAGATGTTTCCCATAGGCCTTTTCGTACAAATTGATGATATTCAGCACTGCACTGCATTCTTATGGGGTAGCACGAGTGAAAAGGAGGATATCATCTGCAAAGAAGAGGTGTGAGATAGGGGGCCATTTCTATATACCGTAACACCATGGATAATTCCTTGATCTGTTGCCTTCAGGATGAGATGAGAAAAGACATCTGCCACCAGAATGAAGAGGTAAGGTGACAGGGGGTCCCCTCGTCTCAAGTCTCTTGACGGTTTAAAGCTCGCTGAAGGGACCCCATTAATATTGATTCTGTAGGAGACAGACATAACACAATTCATGACATTAGAGATCTATTTCGTCCCAAAACCCAACATGGATAGAACAAGTTCGAGAAAATGTCATTCAACTCTGTCATAATCTTTCATCATATCAAGTTTCATTGTCATGGTGCCACGCTTGGATGAGGAGCGAGTTTTCATAGAGTGGAACAATTTGAAGGCAATGACATCATTATCCGTAATAGATCTCTTTGGAACCACTACCACAAAACTGGGCAAGGCATGCGCCTGCCTTTATCAGCGTTAACGGAAAAGTGCTGATAAAGTGGACCTTTATCAGCGCTTTTGTTAGCGCTGATAAAGGTTGTATTTATCAGCGCTTTTCATTTTAGCGCTGATAAATACATCCTTTATCAGTGCTTTTTACTAGCGCTGATAAAGGCTCACACGGATTTCTTAAAAACCCGCGGGTCCTCTTCCTCCTCCCTGCACCCGGTCAAGCTCTCGCAGAAGCCCTCCTCTGCACCGCTGTCGCCGCCTCCTCCTCCTCCGCCGCGGCCGCGGCCGCCGCCTCCTCCTGCTCCTCCTCCTCCGGCCGCCGCCTCCTCCTCTGGCCGCCGCCTCCTCCTCCTCCTCCTCCTCCGGTCGTTGCCTCCTCCTCCGGCCGCCGCCTCCTCCTTCTCCTCCTCCTCCGGCCGCCTCCTCCTCCTCCTCCTCTGCTCCTCCTCCTCCTCCACCGCAGCCTCATCCTCCTCCTCCTCCACCAGCGCTTCCTCCTCCTCCTCCTAGTCCGCTGCCTCATCCTCCTCCTCCACCGGCGCCTCCTCCTCCTCCTCCTCTGCCTACTCTACTGCCTCCTCCTCCACCGCGGTTTGAGAGGTGCCTCAAGTACTCAGGTGAGTATCAAAAGCTTTATTTTAGTTTTATATGATGTTTTTTGGAGATTTTTCAAATGAAACATGGTTTTTTGTTCATATTTTTTGAGAAACAATGTAGAACCTTGAGCATGAGGAGGTTTTCAGTCCTCTTTCTAAATCACATAGTTGACTTTCATGGTTAGTGAAGGTTAAACATGGGATATCTTAGAGGAAACCATGTGAGGTGGATTTTAGTTAGGGATTAACATACCATTTTTTCATGATTTCATACAAAACATGTGAAATTTTGTAGACTGAGGTAGTTCCAATTTACATAATTAATGCATAGTTTGGTAAACTATGTTGACCAAATATTTGAAGGGGTTTTCTTGTACAGTTCCACCACATTATTAATATATGGTTTGGAAAATTGTGTAGAACATTAAAATTATATTTTCATCTTTTTTCCTCTGAAATTCCAATAGGGGAAGACCCATTTCTCATCCTCCCTCTTATAAAATGCCCAATCGACCCACCCCCTTATTCCTCTTTGATTCCCCTTTCCATGGGGAGTTTTTTAGTGGATTTATTCAACAATTCTAAGTGATTTCACCATCTTCCTTACCATTTTATTCTTTATATTTAGTTTCTATTGATTTTTGATTTATCTAGATTAGGTTTTATGGGTGATTCAACTGGAGCACGGTGGTATCATATTGATTTGATGGGGGTGTTTTCCTACCTCATGTATAAGAGGCATCATGATGGTATCTTCAAGTCACCAATCATTATGAAGGATTTGTGTTTCCTTTTGTAGTTTTCATGGATATTGGATCAAATTATATAATGTTGTCTATAGAATTGGTTCTGATGGTTGGGTATTTTTCCTAATATGGCACTAAGATCCCACTTCAGATCTTATATGGATTTTTGGTCTTGGTTCTAACATGAAAAGTCCACAAGATTAGTTTCTAGTGAATATAGCTAGTTTAAATTGATTTGGATAATTAATTATAAATGTTATAATTTAATAATTTTGGTTTTTTGGAGAGAGGAAGGAGCTATATTGATGAGTTGATCTTGGGGTAGACATTGGACGAGGCTTAGAGAGCCTAGGAAAAGTTTTCAACTTGGAATTAAAATAGTAGAAACATATAAAATAGGTATGTGGTCCTGGTAATTTCTTTATGGATTTATAAATTCCTTAATGGGTGTTATTAGAGTGAGTGTGACTTAGAGGACCTTGTTAGGGGGAACCCGGAGACCTCTTGGAATACATTCTGTGACTTTTATGTATTTGTTCCCATAGGCCACACATGTAACTAGTGATACATCAGAGCCCTTGGCCTTATTGAATTGAACCTAAAGTGTGTGAACATCCCCCTTGGGGATGTGACTACTTGGGTGGGTATAACTTTGTAAGGTTGTTGATAGGCTGGATGTGTAGACTGAACCAGAACAAACCTATATATTTAAATGGGACATGAGCCATCTCTTGAGACTATTTATAGTATGGAATATTACCATGTAAATATTATGAGGTTATAACATGTAAGACACTGATAAATAATATGATGCTCTCATGCGATGAGTGTTTCACTACATCATGTGCTTCTGTTGGATGGTGACGTTGCAATGATGGTCTTCATTCTTAACAGCTTATTGATCCAAACCTTTAATGGTTTTCCTTTCTAAACATTGGTTTTAATGTATTAAGGTCTTTCTTAGGTTTCATTTCAGCCCTTCATTTTAAAATAACAACTGTATAACATCATGAATAACATAACTCAAGTTGATAGAGAAGAAAATGTATGAAGGCATTGGATTCCCTTCGAGCCAGATGGATTAGTGTTGTCCCCATGGATAGTAAAACCCCTTTTGGAGATCATGGAATAGTTGATAATAGGTTGTTTGGATCATTCATTGCTTCTAGATATTTTTCCAGATTTTCCTTGGTGTTTTTGGTTTATACTTCTCTCAATCCCTACTGGTGTAAGTTCTTTTCACCTTGTGTTTGTACTTATACTCTTTTTTTAAATTGAGTCCTTTGGGGAATGAATTAGGTGACCAATTCATGTCACCACTTTTATTAAAAAAATGACCTTGAGGTGGTATTTTATTGAAATGTAAAAAATTACATAGTAGTGAGGTCTATGATACTACTAATAGGGATGCCATTGATTTTGAGTAGTGATTATATTTGTTATGAAAAGTGGATAGGTGAGAGATTTCAGTCCTTATTGTGTATTTGGCCTGTTTGGTTGAGTGTCCTGCACTACTGGGGTTAAGTTGTTGGGAACAATTTTATACTAGTATGGATACTACTCAAGTTGTGATAATGGGATGGAGGTTTTCCAGGTTATTATCATATTCACCAGGGTGAGTTTATATCTAGGGTAATTATCAATGTATACTAGGGTGAAAGACCTCATGATTATTGTTATGGTTGGTATAGTCATCACAATGTTCTCAAATACACTTTGGCACTAGCCAAAGTTGGTATGGATGATCGAGGCTACGAACCTGAGGATCAATGATGATTTATTTATTTATTTATTAGATATTATTTATTTATTCAGAGCATGAAACATGCACATATAACTAAAAATTAGAATTTATAAAACCACATTGGTGGTTCCCTACTGAGTACCCAAGAAATCCTCATGTATTGAAGGTCAGGTAGAATTGGGTCCCAGTGTTGCCAGATTGAGTTGGAGTAACTTTGATGGGTTTTATAGATCTAGATGATGTGAGGCTTGGGGATTGCAGTGGTTCCCAATATATTTTTTATTTTGGTATTTATTTATTCCTTTATTTCCTTAAAGTATCTTGTTTTTTATCTAAATTATACTCATATTCCTTCTCCTTTAACCTATATACTTATCCTATGGATTTTAAACAGGATGAATATAAATAAAGAATGGATGAATGCCAATCGGTTGACAAAAGATTATGAAGAAGGCGTGAAAGAATTTATCAAGTTTGAAAAAGATCATGCATGTGACTCTTCTCAAATCCTTTGTTCGTGTTTACGCTGTTGTTATTCAAAACAAATTAGTCCAGATGAGTTGGAAGAACACTTGATCTGTCACGGAATAGATCAAAGTTATACATGTTGGAATAAACACGGGGAAACAACGAATGTAGGTAGTGACTGGGGTGACACTGCGTTTTATGGATCATCTGATATGATTACAAACATGAACAATGAAGATGACCGTATGGAGGATGTGATTACAGATGTGAATGATGATGAAGATCATATTGAGAAAATGACAAGGACCTTAGAAGATGAACTTCGTGATTGCCCAAAATTGTTTGAGAAGTTAAAAAGTTGTGCAAAGACGCCATTGTATGCTGGTTGCACTAAATATACAGCATTGTCAGCCGTACTGAAGCTGTATAATTTGAAAGCAGATAACGGGTGGAGTGACGACAGTTTTACGAAACTACTTGCCCTCTTGAATGACATGCTCCTATAAGACAATGAGCTCCTGAGCCGAACATACGATGTCAAACAAATGCTACGCTCTATGGGTATGATCTCTGAAAGAATACACGCTTGCCCGAATCACTGTATACTGTTTCGCAAGGACCACAAATCACTTAAAGAATGTCCAAAGTGTGGTGCTTATCGATACAAGAAAGATGAATCCAGTCCTACTAAAGTTGTATGGTACTTTCCAATCATTCCAAGGTTTAGACGCCTATATGGAAGTGAGGAGACTGCAGAACAATTAACATGGCATGCAGATACAAGAATTAAAGATGGGATACTACGTCACCCGGCAAACACTCCTCAGTAGAAGAGAATCGATCATGAGTATCCTGAATTTGGAAACGAGTCGAGAAAACTTCATCTTGCATTATCTACAAATGGAGTGAATCCTTTTGGTTTTCAAAGCAACAGTCACAGTACATGGTCGGTTATGTTGATAAATTATAACTTACCATCGTGGTTATGCATGAAACAAAAATACATCATGTTATCTATGCTTATATCAGGACCAAAACAACCGGGTAATGATATTGATGTTTATTTAGCTCCATTGATTGAAGATTTGAAATTATTGTGGGATTCAGGTGTTACATTGTATGATACTTACAGAAAGGAATATTTCACTTTGAGAGTCATGTTGTATGGGGAGATAAATGACTTCCCAGCTTATGGAAATTTGTCAGGATATAGCATTAAAGGAACTCAAGGTTGTCCCGTTTGCGAAGAAGGTACACAATCAATTAGGTTGAAACATTCATCGAAAACCGTGTTTCTAGGACATCGCAGATTTCTACCACGACGACATAAATACCGTTCTTGGAAGACATCATTTGATGGAAGTTCAGAAGAACGTACAACACCATCTCCACTAACAGGCGATCAATTGTTTGATAAAGTTAAAAATTTGGACACTACTTTTGGTAAACCGGCTTCGAAAAACCTTACGAAAATCGGTTGGAAAAAGAGATCAATTTTTTTTGAATTACAATACTGGAATTGTCTGTATGTAAGACATTTTATTGATGTTATGCATATAGAAAAAAATGTATTTGACAGTGTTATTGGCACGTTGATAAATACATCTGGAAAAACAAAAGATGGAATTAAGGCTAGGTTGGACATGGTTGAGATGGGAATACGAGAAGAGTTGGCACCAGTAAAGGGTGAAAAATGAACATTTCTTCCTCCTGCTGCTTACACTCTTTCCAGGTAGGAGAGATATCAGTTTTGCAACTTCTTAAATGACGTAAAGGTTCCAGAGGGGTATTTTTCAAATATCAGTAACCTTGTGTCAATGAGCGACTTGAAGTTAAAAGGTCTGAAATCACATGACTGTCATGTTTTGATGCAAAATCTCATTCCAATTGCTTTACGTTGCATTTTTCCCAAGAATGTCCGCCATACATTAACAAAACTGTGTTTCTTCTTCAAAGATATATACAACAAAGTTATAGACCCGGCGAAATTGCCAGCTATGGAAAAAGAAATTGCCGTCATATTATGTGAATTAGAAATGTTCTTCCCGCCTTCATTTTTTGATATGATGGTTCATTTGATGGTCCAATTGGTGAGAGAGATTCAACTATGTGGTCCTGTACATTATAGATGGATGTACCCCATTGAACGGTATATGAAGATTTTGAAAGGGTATGTCAAAAATCGAAGTCGGCCAGAGGGTTGTATTGTAGAGCGATATATTTTTGAGGAAGCCGTTGAATTCTTTGCTGAATACTTGTCTGGTGTGGAAAGCATTGGCTTACCGAAATCTCGTCACACTGGGTGGCTAGAGGGTGAAGGAATTTCTGGAAGAAAGGTTGTCACAATAAATATTACAGATCGGGAGCAGGCCCACCTTTATGTTTTGCATAACAGTTTGGACGTTGACCCATATGTTGAAATCCACAAAGAAATTATTAGGCAATTGAATCCATCAAGGGCTAAAAACTGGATATCAGATACACATAATCGACAGTTTATAGGATGGTTTCGAGATCATATTTTTAAGAATTCAGATGAAAATCCAAAGTCTATTTCGGAACGACTTCGATGGCTAGCCGGAGGACCAAGTGTGTATGCATTATCTTACAATGCTTATGTAGTTAATGGTTATACATTTTATACTAATGAACATGATGAAGATAGTACCATGCAGAATAGTGGGGTTACACTTGTGGCTGAAGCGATGCATGTTTCCGATGCTAAGGACAGAAATCCAATTTATGCGAACATGTCATACTTTGGCATCATCAAAAAAATATGGGAGTTGGATTATACAGAATTTTAAGTTCCGATATTTCAATGCAAGTGGGTTGATAACAGGAGTGCTGTTAAAATAGATGATTTGGTATTTGTGAAAGTTGATTTCAGTAAGGAAGGGGAGAAAGAAGAACCATTTATAATGGCATCACAGGCAGTGCACGTATTTTATGTTCCTGATCCCGCAAACCGAAACTGGTCAATTGTTCTGTTATCGACCAAAACAGCTGAAGGGTCAGATGAAAATTCAACGGAAGATGACCCTTTTATTGGGATTTCGCAATCATTTCGCAGTGGTCCCAATGTAGACAACGTTTTGTATGTCAGAGGAGACCACAATGAAGGGATATGGATAGTTGATAGAGGGGTCAAATCCCTTCAGCCTTTTAAAAAAATGGAGTTCAATAATCAGGTTATTGATTTTTATTGTAATATAGATTGTGTTACATTATGTTATTATCTGTTCGCTGCTGCTTTTATGTGATCTAACTTAAATTTTAAACCAGTTCTGCAGATAATGACTTCTTCACCTGCTGATGCACCCAATCCCGAGACACAACACGTCTCTCAACCTGTTGTAGCTGGTCCCACTGCTGAGAGACAACAGGTCTCTCAACCTTTTCAGCTGGTCCCACTGCTGACGTACAACAGGTCTCTCAACCTGTTGCAGTTGGTCCCACTGCTGAGAGACAACAGGTCTCTCAACCTGTTGCAGCTGGTCCCACTGTTGACGTACAAAAGGTCTCTCAACCTGTTGCAGCTGGTGTCAGTACCGAAGCTAGCGCTTCGGAGAAACATAATGATGATGCAGAAACTGAGGAAATAGTAGGTGATGAAACCCCTGCGACACAAAAAAAATAGGTGCATTGTAGTTTGACAGTTTTAGCAAAAATCCTTAAGGCAAAAGCAAAAGGCATCAAATATGAGGTGGGATGGAATAAGCTAGGCCAACATGTAAACCCCAACAAAGCCATGTTTAGTAGCTATATTGGAATCCTCACTCGACAACGTGTGCCGATTGACGTAGAGTCGTGGCACCATGTTGTCAGCGGGTTGAAAACATTAATGTGGGAAGAGACTAAGGTAACATTACGATATCATCTATTTAATTTATTAAAATAAAATAAAATATTGAAATATTGACTAACCCTTCATCATCTCTTGCAGAGTGCATTTATAGTAGATGTTTCGCACAAAGAATATGTTTTCAGACTGGCAGGAAGGATTCATAGAGGCTTTCGCACCATTTTAACGAAAAATCATTTGAAAGATGCTGAAGGGAAAATCAAACCGCACCCGCCTCCTCTTTATGCACACTTGATATCCCAAGGAACGTGGGATGCATTTTGCAACCGTCGTGCGAAAAAGAATTTTCAGGTACATTGTGTTTGGTTACACGTTGTGTAACGTTGCTTGTATTCATCACATTGATTGATAGGTTTTTATTTATGAAACAGCAACTGGGTGCTGAAAATAAAGAACGGGCAGCAAAACCAGCGTACCCCTACCGTAAAGTAAGGTTGGGGTACGCTTCAATTGAAAAACAATTGGTATGTATTTTAAAAGTACTGTAATAATTTTATGTGACATAAAACAACACTGTAACCATGTTTCTATATTTATATGCAGATTGATTAAGTAAAATCTCAAGTCACTTCCATTCCACGCCATGTGCTATGGAAGGAGGCTCGTGTTAATAAAGAGGGGAAACTGGTAGATGAAAACACACAAAAAGTGTGGGAAACATGTGTAAGTATGACATAATATAAACTTGTTTTTCTTTAAATCACTATTACATAACGATGCTTACTTATTTTTTCATATTTTCTATTTGACATAGTCACAGGAATCAACAACACCTGCACCGGATGCATACATACTTTCAACGGCCTTGAAACAGCCAGAACAGTATGGCCGCGTCAGAGGTGTGGGTTTTGAGGTGTCACCCAAGACATATTTTAAGAAAAAAAAACAAGAGGATGAACAAACTAAAGAATTGCATGTAATGAGAGATAGAGTAGCTACCCTTGAAGAACTAATCCAAACTCAGGGAGAGATGCTAAAGAGTTTGATGGAGGAGAGGCGAAGAGAACAAACAACTCAAGAACAACCCCCGCGAGAAGATCCACCCCTCACCAGCTTTGAGGCGAGCCATTCCCCTAACTTAATCGAGGTAATCAATGTTATAATATTCGTTTTTGTGAGATGTGAATCACATAGACACTGATACTTTTCATTTAATGATATTCTGCAGGGTGAAAATGACTGTGATTTATATCTGTCAACTCCCACCCATCGCCTTGTAGCGAGGGCTACGGTATTCAATATGCAGAATGACACGCTACACTCCAGACCACTTCCAACCGGTCATGTCAAAGTGTCGATTAACGTAGCTCATGAGCCGAGCGCCGAGATACCCGTGCCAAATGACGATGACGACATTCATATGGTGGAAAAATCTATTGGAACATTCGTTGCATGGCCGTCGAATCTTGTAAAAAAACACGTCAAGTAGGAGGTATTCATTTCCAGTTCATTTTTCAAGTAGAACCTTTAACATTAAATTAGAAAATGGCTGAACCGATGAATGTTATTACAGAAGGATAAAATGGAGAAGCTAAAACGAAAGAGCGGCTCCAAGATTGGATCAACCAACCGATCAAAACGATCTACTGAGAGCGCGTTCACCCCGCCCGTTCTATATCCACATTTAATATCATTGCAAGCTCATGTGGATACGAAAATGAAAGACGGAAAGAGTCATACAATTGTTTGTGAAAAAGATATGTACGGAGAGGAAACAATAGATTTCGTTAGTGCAGACGCTGTTTCTGAGATCATCACATACGACTAGCTAGGCACCTCAGTTATAAATGTATACATGAGGTATGTTTTCATGATTTGATTTTACAGAAGCTGATATACTTTGATAATTATGGATAAATACATCTCATATTTTTTACAGGCGTATATATGAAAAACAATTGAAGGGATTTTCCCATGAATACAAATTTGGACTCGTTAGTCCTCACACCATTTCTACACAATGAATATAAATAGATTCTAATTTTCAGGCTGAATTGATGTCAAATCTGCTCAGAACGTTTCAAAGAAGAATTATGACTGACAGGCTCTTTTTAATACCAACGATGCAAGGGTAAAACTCTACATTTTAATCATATCAATTATATTTTCATTTCTATCAGTACTTATTTTCTTTTTGTGTTTTTAGGGAACATAGGATGCTCATTGCAGTCAATTTGGATACTCCAAATATTTATTTTCTGGATTCACTGCATGGATATCCAACTAACCGACCACACATGATGGCGATTGTCAATTTTTAATACACTAGATCCAACATTTTAGTACTAAATATCTAGTTATATAATTTATATTATCTTTTAATGAGTATTTTGTTATGATAGGGCGGTGTATGAATATCGTCTAAAGGCTGGAATGAATCCAGGGCATAAGGACGACAATGCCCACAAGATCTAAAAATGGAGAAGTATCTGGGTATATATAATTATATTTCACTATCCAAATACATATCAAAACAAATTACTTATTTTTCTCGATGTTTTTGCAGTGTCCGAAACAAACAAATGACAAGGACTGCGGTTATTATGTTTGTAAATTTATGAAAGAGATCATATTTCATGAACAAACTAGCATCCCTGAAGTGGTATTTTTGAAAATAATTACTACTTTATTTAAAATAATTATTAATCCTTTGTGTATTTATATTTTTTCAGTACTACTATAACTGTCGTAAAAACTCCTATTCAGAAGATGATATAAATGTCTTTAGAAACGAATGGGCAGCGTACCTGATCGAAGAATGTAAACAAATAGGACAATGAAGGTGAATTCCTAATACTTATGTTATCTTTATATGGTCATTGATATCTCCCTTTACACTTATTGAGCATCTATGATCTCCCTTTCTTATGTTTCATATCCTTAGATTAGTGAATTCCTACTACTTAGTTTGAAAATGACATAAACTTTAGAAAACAACACCAATGACATACGACAAATTGATAAAACGCATTCGGATTGTTTTTATACTTTAGGAAACCGATCCACGAGTCATTTGTGACATGTAAGAATCGACCGCACCTCAATCCGACGTACGGTGTGACCGGTATGGCTAAAAGTGTCTGATATCAGTTTCAAATTGAGATAAACTTTGGAAAACAACATCAATGACATATGGAAAACTGAGCAAATGCGTTCGGATTGTTTTGATACTTTAGGACAACGATCCACGAGTCATTTGTGACGTGTAAGAATTGACCACACCTCAATCCGACGCACGGTGTGACCGGTATGGCTAAAATTGTCTGATATCAGTTTGAAAATGACATAAACTTTGGAAAACAACACCAATGACACATGGAAAACCGAGAAAACTCCTTCGTATTGTTTTTATACTTTAGGACAACTATCCACGAGTCATTTGTGACGTGTACGAATCGACCGCACCTCAATCCAACGCACGGTGTGACCGGTATGGCTAAAATTGTCTGATATCAGTTTGAAAATGACATAAACTTTGGAAAACAACACCAATGACACACGAAAAACTGAGAAAATGCCTTCGAATTGTTTTGATACTTTAGTAAAACGATCCACGAGTCATTTGTGACGTGTACGAATCAACCACACCTCAATCTGACGCACAGTGTGACCGGTATGGCTAAAATTGTCTGATATCAGTTTGAAAATGACATAAACTTTGGAAAACAACACCAATGACACACGGAAAACCGAGAAAACGCCTTTAGATTGTTTTGATACTTTAGGAAAACGATCCACGAGTCATTTTTGACCTGTACAAATCGACCGCACCTCAATCTGATGCACGGTATGACCGGTATGGCTAAAAGTGTCTGATATTAGTTTCAAATTGAGATAAACTTTGGAAAACAACACCAATGACATACGCCAAATCGAAAAAATGCGTTCGGATTGTTTTGATACTTTAGTACAATGATCCATGAGTGATTTGTGACGTGTACGAATTGACCACACCTCAATCCGACGCACGGTATGACCGGTATGGCTAAAAGTGTCTGATATCAGTTTGAAAATGACATAAACTTTGGAAAACAACACCAATGACATACGCCAAACTGAGAAAACGCGTTCGGATTGTTTTGATACTTTAGGAAAACGATCCACGAGTCATTTTTGACGTGTACGAATCGACCGCACCTCAATCCGACGCACGGTGTGACCGGTATGGCTAAAATTGTCTGATATCAGTTTGAAAATGACATAAACTTTAGAAAACAACACCAATGACATACGCCAAACCGAGCAAACGTGTTCGGATTGTTTTGATACTTTAGGAAAACGATCCACGAGTCATTTGTGACGTGTAAAAATCGACCGCACCTCAATCCGACGCACGGTGTGACCGGTATGGCTAAAATTGTCTGATATCAGTTTGAAAATGACATAAACTTTGGAAAACAACACCAATGACATATGCCAAACCGAGCAAACGCATTCGGATTGTTTTGATACTCTAGGACAACGATCCACGACTCATTTTTGATGTGTACGAATCAACCGCACCTCAATCCGACGCACGGTGTGACCGGTATGGCTAAAAGTGTCTGATATCAGTTTCAAATTGAGATAAACTTTGGAAAACAACACCAATGACATACGCCAAACCAAGAAAACGTGTTCGGATTGTTTTGATACTTTAGGACAACGATCCACGAGTCATTTGTGATATGTATGAATTGACCGCACCTCAATCTGACGCACGGTGTGACCGGTATGACTAAAAGTGTCTGATATCAGTTTCAAATTGAGATAAACTTTGGAAAACAACACCAATGACATATTCCAAACTAAGCAAATGCATTCGGATTGTTTTGATACTTTAGGAAAACGATCCACGAGTCATTTGTGACGTGTACGAATCGACCGTACCTCAATCCGACACACGGTGTGACCGGTATGGCTAAAATTGTCTGATATCAGTTTGAAAATGACATAAACTTTGGAAAACAACACCAATGACATACGCCAAACCAAGAAAACGCGTTCGGATTGTTTTGATACTTTAGGACAATGATCCATGAATCATTTGTGACGTGTACGAATCGACCGCAACTCAATCCGATGCACGGTGTGACCGGTAAAGCTTTTTATTAGATAAAGAATCAGTATTTATTAAATGAGATAAATCAATCAAAAACATATTGATTTTACATTATTCCCTTTCATTGTTATGAAAATGAAAACTTTTGAGTTTAAAATTTAATATTTTAGTTTCACATTTCCATATTAATGTATTCTTTTATATTACTGTTTTAATTTCTTTCATTATTGCATTACTAACATAATATTTGTTTTCTTATATAGGTGATTTTTTTTCCTTGAGTTCGGATGCTTTGTTCGGCAACAAATACCATCGAGAGCGGATCACAGATATCAAAGGATGAAACATGAATGTTTATAACTGTTGTTGAATAATTGCAAATGTAACCATGTAAAACAATGTTTGAAATGTATATAGCAATGCGTTTTTTTTTGTATTCATGATGTTAAGTAAATGTATATACTGTTGTCAGTCAAAATATTGGGTGCGGGTGCTATGGTGTGCAGGTGTGCATGTGCTACTTTGTACAGGTATTCTGGTGTGCAGGTGTGCAGGTACTGTTTTTTAGGTACAGGCGTTGGGGCCTTTATCAGCGCTTTTTTTAGCACTGATAAAGGACACCTTTAACAGCGCTAGAGGAGCGCTGATAAAGGGACCCTTTATCAGCGCTCCGAGAAGCGCTGATATAGGTGACCTTTATCAGCGCTCCACGACACGCTGATAAAGGACCCCTTTATCTACGCCGAAATTAACAGCGCTTTTCTAGCGCTGTTAATGCTGGTTTTTAGCGCTGATAAAGGGGCAGGTAGTAGTAGTGAACGAACGCACTTTGGTTATCTGAGACAAGCAATGGGAGAAAAATCTTAAGTCTGGCCACCATGATTTTGGAGAAAAATTTGTAAATCACATTACACAGGCTGATTGACCGAAACTCCGAGATTTTCTGAGGGCACTGGGATTTGGGGATAAAAGTAATAAGAGTTTCATTCAGGGATTCAAGAGAGGCTCTTCCAGCCCACACCTCCTTCATAAGGGCCACCACATCAGGTCCCACTATATGCCAAAAGCGTTTAAAGAACAGAGCATGAAACCCATCAGGCCCCGGTGCCTTGGTAGAGTGGATTGGATGCAGGGCCCCAAGCACTTCCTCCGCAGACAAATCGCTTTCCAAGTACCGATTCATGTCTTCTGTAACCAATTTTGGGATGCATCCACTCAGGCATGAGGGAGTGCAAATACTTTCTGCTAAGTAGAGGTTGCTAAAAAAGTTCAGGATAATGGAGTGAATGTCGTTAATGTCATGCATAACTCTTTCAGTGGGGTCCTCCAGATGAGCAATATGATTCTTCCTTCTGGTGCAACGACATTTGGCGGAGGACGACACTTGTCCTTTGTGCCTCCAGGAAGTGGAATCCCCTCTGCATGCAATTCTTTCCTGTAAGGGGGTGGAAGGGGTGTGGAAGGTGTGGAGGCTGGATTTTGGTATTTTCTTTGATCATTCAATTGGGTTGGTCCCAAACCTTTCTAATTGGGTGTCTTCGTTGGATCCGAGAGTAGTAGGGCTGATATGCACAATTGCTTGGTTGGTTTGGACTAGACGGAATGAATGCATTTTCCAGATGAAGGTGACCCCTGACCACCTTTGGGTGGATAGAGCTTTGGAGTGGATGAATGGTTGGAAGAAAAGTGATGCGAGGCCTTCTTTGAGCCACACTCGACGGGGTGCTCCTCTTTGGTCTCCCCCCCTGAGGGTTTCTTCAAGATTAATACTGATGCTGCTGTCTCTGCCAATTCAAGGGTCGGTATTGGGCTCATTGCTCATAACAGTTTTGACCAGACCGTGGAAGCTTAGTGTAGGGCAGTGCCTAACTCATGGAGCCATGTGGTGGCAAAAACCTCGGCCATCCTTCAGGGGTTTCTTTTTGCCCGTTCAAAATTTTGGCCCAAGATTTTGGTGGAATCCGACTACCTCGAAGTGGTAAACGCTCTCTCTGCAAAGGATGTGGATTCCCAGCCTTATGACCTCATCTTAAGGAAGATCTGATCCCTGATCGATGGATTCGATACATGCAAATTTTCTTTCATCAAAAGAGATGACAATTTGAAAGCCCATCGTTTGGCTTGGTTTGAGAAACATTGGGGTGATCATTGTTGGGTGAACTCGTCCCTGATTGGTTTTGTAATCCTGGTTCCCTTGATCAATAATTTATCTTTTCCTTAAAAAAAAAAAGTTTTCCAGGAGAGGTCGGAATCATTTACTGTTTGACCTAATTGTTTTCCTCATTATCCTGCTCATGTTTCATTCTTTGACATAATTAATTA
Organism: Viscum album; assembly: GCA_963277665.1. Taxonomy (NCBI): domain Eukaryota; kingdom Viridiplantae; phylum Streptophyta; class Magnoliopsida; order Santalales; family Viscaceae; genus Viscum; species Viscum album. Next base: position 1,886,783,711 of record OY728136.1, read on the forward strand.
AATAGTTCTGTTATATGAACATCCCCGACGACACCACCCCAACACGAATCGCCGCACCACTGGTCACCGCGCCGTGCTTCATGGATCGTGAAAGCTAAATTTCCCAGGATCACTGCATAAACTCGTTAATCGACCCCCCCCTACGACGCAGTTGATGAGGGTTTGCACTGCAAATCGCGCTTCCTTCAACTCCACCCCTTGATTTCCTTTCTTCAAATTTCAGTTTGTACAGACGCGGTTTCGGAGTTTACTGAAATTGAGAATGTCCGGTGAGGAAGTGACGCCTGCGTTATATTCTTGATGCCCCGTTCATTTTCTATATCATCTCAGTCGGTGCCTGCACCATGCAGGAGGACAAGCCGAAAGAGAAGACAAAATTTCTCTGGAGCTGAGTGAGGAGGTGATTCAAAGCATGGAAGTCGGCATGGCTTTCAAAGATTACGTAATTTTACCCCCTTTTTTTTCTCCCCCATGTTCGTTTGGCTAACCAAGTTTAGGGATTTATAAACGCTTTTGGTTTATTGGCTGTCATGCGCAGAATGGTAGAATCAGTTCGATGGATTTTCACAGAGCATCAACTTCTCTGGTGACTGCTAGTGATGATGAATCCATTCGCCTATATGATGTTGCCAGTGCTACGTATGCCTCTCATGCTGGGCATTATGGAATTCTGATTTAATTAATATCACTGCTTTAATTACTTAATTTGATGACATGATAAATTCTGAGAATTTTAGCATTCTCGTTGTATATGTTAGACATCAAAATCTGTGTTCTTCAAGTGAGGTCCCGTCTTTTTATTTACAGATGTACAATGCCAAAATACAAGCGGGAAGTGTAAGTGGGAAAATAAATTCAAATACATAGGATAGGATCCATTCCTGCGCACCCCACACATAATATCTCCAACACTTCCCCTTAACCTGGGACATAAATATTTAACATGCCCAACCTGGTACATATGAAGTGAACAAGAGTTCTGGGAATCCTCTTTGTGAAAATATTTTGAATTTGATATGCAATGTGAACATGTACACGAGCAATGTTCTCCTTCTCATAATGCTCTCAAATGAAGTAATAGTCAGCTTCAATGTGTTTTGTCCACTCATTGAAGATGAAGTTTGTGACAATTTTAATTGCCACTTGATTATCACACCAGATGTGTTTAGACTTCCTGATAGGATAACCAACCCCCCTCATTAAGCCTAAATGATCTTTGTTGCGCCGTAGTTGGGTACTCGGAGTCTGCACTAGATTGAGAGATAATCGTCTGCTTTTTTGCTTTGCTAGAAGATAAATTTATCACCAATGAGTATCAGAGAGCTAGATGTGATCTCTCGCATGAAAGACACCATGCTTAATCAACCTCACAAAAAACCTTGGCATCTACGTGTCTATGATCCAAATATAATAAGCATAGGTCAAGTTCTTTCTTCCCATAATGAGCAATGCAAAAAACAACCACCCACTCTAATTTTGTTGGGGATTTCATAATTCTACTTACCTTGATCACCATGCATGTAATGTCAGGTCGAGTCATCACCAAATAGTTTAATTTGTCCACAGGTCAACGATATCTACCAAGAGAGGAGAAAGACACACCGTCGGTATGGAAAGACTTCCCCGACTCCAGTGGCGAATCAATAGAGTATGCCCGTGCCATGTTCGTCTCATGTAGCAGATCAAGAACATATTTTCTGTAAGAAAGGAATATATCTCGTTCGCATCTTAAAACATTGATTCCCAAGTGATATCATAGGAAATCCAAATCCTTTGTATGCAAATTTTAAAGAAAAAACGATTTGAGTCGGCTAATCCCAAAAGAATCATTATCAATAATGACAATATCATCAAAATAAACTATCAGAAGAATGCTCATCACACTACATTGATGGTGACAGACACAGGGATCTGACACATCCCAAAGGTGCTGATAACAATACAAAAGTGCCTAAACAAAGCTTACGACAATTGTTTGAGTCCACACAATAAACGACGAAGGCAACATTACCTTGGAGGACCCCCTGAGCAACAAATCTTCGTGGTTGCTCCATATACACTTCCTCATTCAAAAAACCATGAAAGAATGCATTTTTCACATCAAGCTGATAGAGTGATTAGTGATTAGTGGCTGTTAGTTGGATAAAAAACCATACAAATGCCATCAAGCTGATAGAGTGATTAGTGGTTTGTGCACAACCCTTAGCCACAAGACGTGCTTTTATTCGATTAAGAGTCATTTGAGTTAACAGGCACGGTATATATCCGTTCACACCATACAATCTACTTACCTATAGGGAGAGGTACGATGTCACGACCCGTGCCAATGAGACCCGTGCTATGACTCCCCAAGCCCGCCTCCAATAGGTTAGGGGTTGATGACTGGCGCCGAGTAGGCATATCACTAACATGGGAGGCCTTAGGCTAAAGTACCTGTACACACACACGCATCTTCAAGCCCATAAAATACCAAAATGTAAAACAATTAATAAACCATGCATGCATGCATACATCTAAATCCCACAACCCGAGTACGACAACAAACATTGGAAAGTAAATAGGGCCAAATACAAGCCTACCACAAAGAGTCTGGAGTCAAGTCCAACTTGAAAGTAAAGATGAGGCTGTTGTCAAGTTAACCGCAGGAACACACCTCGGTCTGTACGACTCACTAAGCACCGCCTGGTCCTGGTCCCTCTAGGACTCTGTTAAAAGGTCGATTGTTTGCACAAAACATGACACGTGCGGGCAAAACCCGTGCAAAGGTGAGTATAAAAATACTCAGTAGGACACCTCGGAACCACAAAGCATATAACAACAAGAATAATAATCAACTCTACACAGATATATGTTTACAACATATATAACAAGAATATCCAGATACACGCAACAAAGACACACTGTCTTAAGGTAAAGTCATAACTGTAATGCCAGCCTAGGATTCCTGCTCGAAGGTTCCACATAGCACTTGTTTGAGAGAACACACTCCACGAGTTAGATAACACTGATGACGTTCGTCCGAGAGGTCGTGCTCGTCGGGTCTCGTCATAGGAAGTATACATTGGAAGTCTGAAGAGAACGATACACAAATGAGAATCACATCCAAGTCCATGGGGTATATTAACAACTCAATCTGAAATAACTTGCTAAGTAGAGGATCGACGCCCGCGTAGTGTTGGTCACGACGATACCAAGAACTCCACCTAGGCCTAGAAGATGATAATGGATCTCACTTCGGGGCTCACAAAAGCATTCCAACAACTCTATCCTAGAAATCCTGTTGAAGGGATAACTATCCTATGTGTGAGACACAATTTTATAATAACCCTCAGGGAAAGGATATAGGGAACGGATCCTAACGAAACTTGTCCAAGCTGAATAGGACAGGGGCTTTAAGCCAACTTTGAAAGAGTACACGACGTGTCCCTTCGACATCGGGTCTTGCCCGTGTAAACGGTCCGTGCTCGTGTCCGTGTAAAAGTACACGGCGTGCCCATGCCTGTATACTTCTGCCCGTGTCCAAGTACACGGATCTGCCCGTGTACAGGCTTGGGCGTGTCTGTGTGGGAGTACACGGCGTGTCTAATCCCATGTACTCCTGCCCATGTCCGTGCACCCTCCGAGGTACACGCCGAGCCACCGGGAGAGGCAGCACATGCCGTGTGATAGGGGTCACACTCCGTATGATCCTTAACTTCACACGGAAACCCTAACGCCACACCAGGGGTCCCACATGTCGTGTAATCCCAGATTATACGCCGCGTGTTACGGGTTTTTCCAGAAATCCAGATCTGGTTTTACTTGTCTTCTTCCGCTCCTCCTGTCGATTCGGCCACACATCTTGCTGGAAAACGTGGATCTACTTCGACCGACCTTGCCGTTGTCGAACACTAGGATCCGACCCTTGAATCCGTTCGGAAAAACGCTTTCGCACGTCAAACCGTTGTCGCACGTCGAAGAACACGAATCGGGTATCCCAAATCCGTCCGATCTGTTGCCGCTTCCATCGTCGCACAGTCACCACGTTGCATTGAGCTCGGATCCACGACATCGAATCGTTGCGCCAAAAAACGGGTGCGCAACGTTCGATTTCTCAGTATTTGTCGAACAACGGGTCAAAAGATTTGCTCGGGGAAGAAAAACACAACCACAAACACGATGATCGAATCTCGACCAATGTTCATGTTGGTCTCGATCCGTTGCCGTTAGAACGACGAACGAAGAGATAAATAAATAATCACAAAGCAATTTCCCCCAATCCCGGATAAATCTAACCCGTACCCGCAATACACACGATTCGCGAATCAATTTGTTAGTTGATTGATTCGCGAATCAATTCGTTAGTTGATTGATTGGCGAATCAATTCGTTAGTTGATTGATTCACGTTCGTCGTAGGAATCATAAAACGAGGATAAATCAAAGCAAAACAACATCTTACCTCGATTTGGATCGATCGTTGACCAAAGATAAAACCGCGCAGTTGTTGTTGGCGAGATTCTCAGATTCCGTTGCACAACGATCGTGGAACCTCGGTTCGGTTGTCGTCTGCCAATGGATTTCCTCCAACGCCCTTCAATGGCTCTCGTCGATTTGCAGGGTTATGCGACTAACTCTGCAAATTTGATATAAGCATGTATTTAAAGAAGATAACGAAGTCGCTTCGTCATTACAAATTAAATAAATAAATTTTATTAATTTATTTGTTATCCATGCCTGCGACAACTTTTCCACAAACAACCCGCATCGACAAGAGTTATGTTTTTAGAAGTTATTCCACCTTTTCAGGAAAACTTAAAATATTTTAAACATTTATTTCGAGCATACCGGGTCTCGGAATCACACGCATTCTCAGTGTCTGGTCTCGAAAATAATCTATATAATATCCAAAAATAATAAATGGAAAATCCGAGTCACTATATTCTCCCTACTTGGAACTTTATGTCCTAAAAAGCCAAAACAAGTGGCTAAATAAAAAGATGTGGGTACCGAGCACGCATCTGAGCCTCCCGCTCCCAGGTGCTCTCCTAAAGATTCTCGTGCTGCAACTGGACATGCATTAAAGGAATCGCTCGCCCACGAAGGATCCTCTTCTGTCGATCATCAATCTCCTCTGAGTACTCAACAAAGGTAGCTTCATGCTCAATGTCCAGCTCACCCCAGTTGATAACGTGTGACGAATCGTGCACATACCTTCTCAGCTGCGACACGTAGAATACGTCGTGTATCCGGTCTAACTGCGGAGGTAGATCTAAGCGATATGTCACCTCACCGACTCTACGTAGTATCTGGAAAGAGTCAATGAATCTCGGAGATAGCTTGCCGCCTCAGCCAAACCTTCGTAATCCACGTCGAGGTTAAACCCGTAGGAACACATGGTTTCCCTTCTCGAACTCCAAAGGCCTTCGTCGTCTATCCGCATAGGACTTCTGACGACTCTGTGCAGTCCTCATCTGCTCCTGGTGATATGCACCTTCTCAGTAGTGACTCGCACCAACTTTGGGCTCATGAGTGTTGACTCTCCTAAGTCGGTCCAACAAAGTGGTGACCTGCAGGGTTGCTCGTACAAGGCCTCGAATGGTGCCATACCGATGGTGGAATGGTAGTTGTGCGCAAACTCCACCAATGGTAGGTGATCTTCTTAACTACGACCAAAGTCCAACATGCAAGCCCGCAACTTGTTCTCCAGAACCTAAATGGCCCGCTTAGTCTGACCGTCAGTCTGGGGGTGAAAAGCCGTGCTCAGACGCAGCTGAGTCCCAAAAGCTTCCTGAAATCCTTTCCATAACCGAGATGTGAAGCGGGCATCACGGTCAGAAACGATCATCGAGGGAACTCCATGGAGTCGAACTATCTCCTGCATGTAGAGGCGTCCCAAACTCTTTACTGAACTCTTCTCTCAGATAGCTAGCAAGTGGGCCGACTTGGTGAGTCGGTCTACGATCACCCAGATGACATCGTGTCCCCTGGACATACGTGGTAATTCCGTCATGAAGTCCATGGATATCCCACCCCACTTTTACCCTGACACCTCAAGGGGTTGAGCTAAACTTGCTGGAACTTGGTGCTCAGCCTTCACTTACTGACAAGTAAGGCATTGAGAGACAAACTTTGCAGCTCCCTTCTTCATCTCTGATCACCAAAATCGACGTCGGAGGTCTTGTTATATCTTTGTCACACCTGAATGTACTGTCAAATGAGATGTATGAAACTCTCTCAGAACCTCCTCTCGCAACGTCAATGGTACCATCGTGTATCCTTTGAAAAGAACGACATGCTCTCCACCATCAGAAAATCCATTAGGAGCATGTCCAGTGGATATCTGCGTACGTAGGGTCTCACTGTCGGCATCCCCAAGCTGTGCTTCCCCGACTCGCTGTAAAAGCGGAGGGGTAACAACCATCGACTGGAGGTAAGCTGCTCCATCTCCATCCACAAATGATAACTGCAACAAGGCCAATCGCTCCAACACCTCGTTCAACAATTGTGAACAATATCTCATGTTGAGAGCATCTGCTACCACGTTCTCCTTTTCAGGAGTATAGACAATCTCGAAGTCATAATTCTGGAGGAATTCTATCTATTGCCTCGTTTTCAAGTTGAGATCCTTCTGAGAGAAGATATACTTGAGACTTTTGTGGTCATAATAGATGATAAATCGCTCGCCCATCAGGTAGTGTCGCCACATAGTGCGAAGATTACCGCTGCTAACTCAAGATTACGTGTCGCGTAGTTCTACCCATGCGGTCTCAACTGAAATGAGCCATAGACAATCATTGCCTGCCTCTGCATTAGAACACAACCAAGCCCGGTTCTTGACGCATCGCAAAACACTACGTACTCGACGTCCTCATCTGGTAATCTCAAGATGGGAGCGCTCGTCAATATTTGTCTTAACTCCTGAAAAGTCTGCCGGCACCTCTCTGTCCATACGAAAGGTTGTCCCTTTCGGGTCAAAGCTGTCATGAGGGCTAATATCCTGGAGAAGTTAGGTATTAATCTTCGGTAGTATTTTGTCAACCTAAAGAAGCTTCGCACCTCCGTTATGCTCTTGCGTAACTTCCAAGCTAACATTGCCTCGACCTTCACCGAGTCCACTACCACACCATCTGCTGAGATAACATGGCTCAGAAAGTGAACCTCCTGAATCCAGAATTGGCACTTTGAGAGCTTCCCGTAAAGCTGGTGCTCTCAGAGTATGTCCAGAACCATCCTCAAGTGTCTCGCGTGCTCTTCCCCGGACACCGTGTGCACAAGGATATCGTCGATGAAGACTACCAGGAACCGGTCTAAGAAGAGCTGAAAGATCCGGTTCACGAGTTCCATGAACATTGTTGGGGTGTTCGTCACGCCAAAAAGCATCACCGAGTACTCATAGTAACCGTAGTGATATTTGAATGTCGTCTTCGGTATATCCTCGTCCTGTACTTGCAACCGGTGATAGCCTCATATGAGGTCAACCTTTGAGAACCATCGTGCCCCTCTCAACTGATCAAAGAGGTCATCGATCCTCGGTATTAGATATTTGTTCTTTACGGTTACCTGGTTTAGGCGACGGTAATCCACACACAACCTCAAGGTCTCGTCCGCTTTCTTGGCGAACAAAATTGGGGCTGCCCAAGGTGAAACACTGGGTCTAACAAAGTCATTCCCCTGCAAGTCCTCCAACTGCACCCTCAGTTCACTAAGCTCCGTGAGAGTCATCCGATGTACTGATGCAGATATCGGTACCATCCCGGGGTGTAGATCAATACAAAAGTCTATCTCTTGGTGGGGAGGTAATCCTAAAACGTCCTCAGGAAAGACGTCCTCATACTCCGCCATCAATGTAGGGAACTAAAAACTCATAACATCCACTGCACCAAGGGTCATACTAGCCAACTGGTGAGTAATCGACTGCACCCTCCTATGCATGAGTCCATCCTGCGTTGTCTGAGTTTCCTTTTCACTCACAAAGGAAAACCTAGTCACATCGTTGCGGACACACCGCATCCTTCGCCTGAAATAGTTGATCTGGGCATAAAATGTAGATAGCTAGTCCATACCTAAGATGACGTCATAAGGTCTCATCGTTGTTACAAAGAGATCCCAACAGAAACTCTCGCCTCAATAGTCAGGTCACATTGTCAACACAAGTGTGTGATCGTTGAGTCATATCCGGTAGTAGTCTCCAAGCGCAAGGGTCGAGCCAAGGGCTTCATCGGAATCTCCAAGTCTCAAACCAGATACGTGACAATGAAGGAATGACTAACACCTATGTCTATCAATACTGCAACTAAGGTAGAAAAGATGCTGATCGTACCTCGTATCATTCCTGGAGCCTCTGGGTCATATGCCTCGACTGCTTGCAGCCGCCCCCGCCCCCCGCCCTTGTCCTCCAGCTCTTTGAGCTTGGTGTGGACCACCTGGGGGTGGTGGTGGTAACAAGTCCTCCTCTGCCACGTCCGTCGCCCTTCGGACTTGTCTGCTCCTGTTGCTGCCTCTGCCTCGGTGGCCCATCCATGGTCTCCCTGTCAGCCGTACAACGGGTTGGACGATCTCGTGCAAGATGTCCCCTTCCGTCACATAAGTAGCTCCACCTCTCTTTGGGCTGACTAGACCCATCCTGTGAGCCCTGAACCGCAAACCCTCTGTCCTGGGACCTCCTCCTTAAACGTCTTGCACGTATGGCGAGTCAGACAAAATCTGCTAAACCACGCACGAGGAGACTGTTTGAGCCCATAAAGAGACCGACGAAGCCGAAAGACATGAGACCTGGTCCTGGAGGCAAGGAAGCCAGGAGGTTGCTGCAGATATATTTCTTCTTCAAGAAAATCATGGAGACCAATTATGAGCAACTGCAAGAGATATAGATAATCGAACAGAGACCATTTTAGCAACTGTAGAGAAGGTATCAAAATAATCAACACCATAAGTCTGAGCGAAACCTATGTCTACGAGACGGGCTTTAAGGCGATGAAGAGCACCATTTGCATGTAGACGGCCTGAATAAATCCATTTGTCGCCAACAACTTGTTTACCTGCTGGAAGGGAGATCAAATCCCATGTGTGATTGTCGTCCAAGGCCTGTAATTCATCCCACATTGCTTGAAGCCAACCAGGGTGAGACTTAGCCTCAACAACCGTACGAGGAACATATATCGTCTCCTGAGCGGAGAAACCTTTGTATGAAGTTGTGTATAGAGGATTATTTTGGAAAAAACGAGTATCTTTCCGCAATGCAATTGGCAAGTCATCGATTCCCGTAGCCGGAGCGACGAACGAAGTTGGGGAAATGGTGTCCTCGGTCTGGGCAGGGGGTATGTTCGATGAACGGTGAGAGTATACAGAGCCAAAGCGAAGGTCATCAGATCAAGTCAACGGAGGTAGAGGTGAGTGGATGGTGAGAGGAAGACAGTCATCGATGATGGTATCATGATGGAGAGAGGGTGGAAAGGATAACAATGAAGGGTTCTCAATGAATGAGACATTAACAAATATGATATAATGTCCCAAGCCAGGAGAGAAACAACTGTAGCCGCACTGGGTACGAGAGTAGCCCAGAAAGATGCAACGAAGGGCCTTTGGGGAAAATTTAGAGAGACGAGAACGAGTGTCACGAACATAACAAAGACACTCTAACACGCGAAGTGAAAGAGGGTGAGGAGGAAGATAGGGGAACATATCCGAAAATGGACTCCCCCCCTGAAAGATAGAAGAAAGAAGACAATTGATAAGATAGGTGTCAGTAAGAATAACATCCCCTAAAAAGAAGAGACACCTGCATGTGAAACAGTAAGGTTCGAGCAGTTTCCAGAATATGATGATATTTACGCTCGCCCACACCATTCTGCTGAGGGGTATCGGGGCAGAATGTTTGATGGATACCATGATCTTTGAGAAATTGCTGAAGAGAAGAAGATAAATATTCTCGACCATTGCCCGTGTGGAGACATTTAATAGGCTTGGAGAATTGAGTGTGAATTTCATGGTAAAAAGTTTTGAAAATATCACGCACCTCTGAATGATCACGAAGAAGATATAGCCATGTCATCCGAGAGAAGTCATCAATAATGGATACATAATAATGGTAACCTGACTGACTGGGAAGCCTGCAAGGACCCCATACATCGGAATGAACTAAGTCGAGGGACATAAGTTGCCCAATGATGTTTAACAAACTTCCAAGATTCACAATGGAATGAAAGATGTGGACTGAAATGGGGCAGAACTTATGTAAGACTGAAGCCGGTGGATGACCATGGAAAAAACGTAGGTTGAGAGCACGATCAGAGGTAGATGAGCAAACAAAGGATGGTGGAGTATCAAACATGTATACCCCATCACTAAGACAACCTCTACAAAGTTCCCTATTCACTGACCGCTCCTGAAAAACAGGCACTATAATATGTAAAAACAACAACACAATTTAAGTCCTTTGTGAGTTTACTGACGGAGAGAAGATTAAAAGGACTGCGAGAAACATGAGCCACTGAAGCCAGACGAATAGGAGTCAAGGAGCACGTGTCAAATCCCGCAATAGGGATTGTAGATCCATCAACAACAGTAATTGCAGCGGCACCAGTATACGGATGATAGGTAGTAAGCATACCTGAATCACCTGTGATCAGAAGAACAAAAATCAAACATCCAAGCTGTTGGTCGACGAGATACACAAGCGGTAGGGCCACCAGTCTGAGCAATAGTGGTTGAAGAAGTGGCAGGTGGCAAAGCAGCCCAATGAGAGTGTATAAGCGCAATCTCAACTATAGAGAGTTCTAGGTTGTGATAGATATTAGATGGTGGCTAGGATGCTGCCATGTCTTGAAGAAGATGGAGAATCTAGCTTGGGCAGCAAGGTATTGGTATGGATAGCCAAAAAATGCCTCAGTAGGAATAACCAGGTCAGTAGCATCAAGGCTTGCAGGAACAACATGCAGCAGAACACTAATCGAATGTCTAGTAGGAACAGTTGAAGCGCATCAATGATGTGGAGAGACAAAAAGAGGGGCACACGGGAACAAGCGTCGCATTACGAGCGATGTCGGAGGAAGGGGTGACTGGGGGTGCTACCTGGGGGTGCTGGCTGCAGTCGGCGCATAGGTGCGTGCAGTAGGGACCGCAGATCGGAAGTGTCGCCGTGTGACAGGAGAGTGCAGCGACCGTCAGGGGATGTGTGCAGGAAGGACTGTCGTCAGCAGGGGTGTCGGGGCGTGCCTGGGTAGTCTGACGCCATCAGGGGTGGTGGGTGGCGGTGCAGTCGTCAGGGGAGCCACATGGGTGGCCAGGCGCACCGGGAGGAAGGCTCGCACAGGGAGGAGCGGGGCTAGGGTGCTGGCGCTGGGAAGAGGGCGACGTCGATGCGGTAGGGAAGAGCAACGGGCCTGCAGCCGTCGCGGGTGGTCGCGTCTGGGGGGGGCGTCGGGGGCTAACGCAGCTGTTGGAGAAGGGTGACGCAGGGAAGGCCATCGCGCAGGGGGGCTCAGAAGGAGCAATCGCGCAGGGAGGAGCGACAGGGGGGGAGCGGAAAAACACGGGAGGGAGGGTAGGTTTAGGTAACCTCCTTTGATACCATGTAAAATCGTACTCCTTACCTCAATGAGAGACAGACCCCTTTATTTATAGATAGGGGAAAATGAATACAAGAAGTGCAAACCAATGCGAGACTCTAACATACATATAATTGGGTCCAACACTAACAAATAAAATAATTAATTCGGTGTTATAATATAAATAATGAGTTATTTATATTATTAAAACATAAACATGAAGAAATGGAAAAGCCCAAATGGGATTTGGGCTTGGTCTTGGTCTTGGGCTTGGGCTTGGAGTGATGGGATTCCAAGGCCCATTACATGTGGAATATTCGTAAGCCCACCCAAAGAGATCATTTAAGTACCTCATTTGACAGCTTTAACCAATTTGGAGGCTCATTAATACACATCCCAAGATGGTTTGGGACTTAAAGCCACTTTTGAATGCTATTTATGCTCCAAATGATCTTTGGAGACTATTTTTTCCACCTCCTTAAGATTGTGTTGGGATTGGATTTCTTGGAGGCTGTTGAATGACCCTCCTCTTGCTATAAATAACATGGAGGGGTGCAGTCTTCATTCCATTGAGAAAGAGAAAAGGCGGTGCTTAGAGTTCTCTGGTTTCCCTCTTCCGTGAGAGAGGGTCCTCTAGTTTTCCTAATCCAAGAGGGCTCTATTTTCCTCATCTGCGAGGTTCTTTAGAGTCTTTCTCATCTGTGTTCTTTTATCCTTCACCTTCGAGGAGTGACTAATATCACTTGAATAAGAAGTCGATCCCACCAAGACATTGGTGATTAGGGTTATCTGTGGATATCGAAGGAGACTTGAATTCATCAATTCAACAGGCTCGATGAAGGAAGAGGCTGAGTCGAGAATGTAGACACCACATTGAAGCCTTAAATGACCAAACACCCAAGTCGTTCAAAGCTCTTGAAACATTACCGCAGTCGGTGAGAAAATTACCTTGCGTACAATAAATTAAATAGGCAAGGCGGAACGAGAGCAACTTAATGGAGTGTCGAAGTGGGCATAACTGGACTGCTCCCATAACCTGCGACAATAATAGCGCCGCCTGTCAAAGTTGGGTGATAAAACCGAAGAATACCTGCATTTCTAGTCATATGCTTGGAGGCACCCGAATCAAGGACCCATGTGGTGGAGTGCTGGGAAAGACATGCATTAGGGCTATCGCTATGGGCAACTGTCACACTGAAGGAAGAAGAAACGCGCTGAGTCTGAAGAAGGCGATGCCCCTTGTCAGAAACATCAACTGTATGCCACATACTGATGGTGCCATGGAGTTAGGAAGAGCAGCTTGGACAGAACCACAGTGACTTGTTGCCTGAGAGCCATCGAGACATACATCAAGTTGTCAGTGTCAATGGTGTGATAATCTTTAGCACAATTAGTGCAGTGTTTCTTGGCAGAGGGCTCACCACGACTACCGGTACCCGCTACCATGAGAAACCACGACATTCTGATCTGAGAAATTAGCGCTGATCGAATAAGTCGATTGTAGACCGCTGAGGGCTGTCAGGTAGTGGGGATGGCTCGCTGCTTGGTGACGGTGGTTGAAAATTTATTGTTGAGACCTTGGATAAATGAAAACTGGAACAGTTGTTTCCGTTGAGTATGTGCTTCATCTATAGTTTGTTGAGTATGTGCTACAAATAATTTATTTCATCACAAAAATATTTCTACTTTGTATAGTACATTAGAATCACCTAGAATAACCCCATTGGAGAGAAAATATCTGCTGAAATAATTAAGAAATGCGGGACATATTGTTGGTCTTAGAAAACATTAATAATGAGCCCCGCAATTCTTTGTATGTGTCAGTACTTTTGGCAACATGCTTAACAAATCAATCCATGGAGTTCAATATCATGGGGAATATCTTGTAGTCTTGTAGTTCCCATTTTCTGAATTTGACATCATTGAAATTTGGTGGAGGATTAACAAGATGAGAATAATAACGCATCCCTTTGAGAGCAAACATGACAGTCGTTCACCCACAAGTCGTGTAGAAGCAGTTATTTTGTTTGTTAGCATCGATAAAGAAGTCATGATGTAGCAAAGAAATATAACAACAAACAAGGCTTAAACTCAATTAAATGGGGCTGGCTATATGGATCAAACGTCACCAATTAGCTCTATTGAATACCCTATTTTTATTGAAACCATTTAGAACAAGATTATTTTGAGTGATTTGTGTAAGAGTTTTTTAGCTCTACCTTTGCTTTAAATAAGCGAACTTGTCATTAAACTTACCCTATTAACTGGTGTATCCCTAGGTCTTCTTCTAGCATGACCGAGCCACCTTAATCCAGTCTCGGTCATCTTCTCGTCAATTGGAACCACTCTAATTTTCTCTTGAACACATTCATTTCTAATTTATCCACATTAGTATGCTCACATGTCCATCTTAACATTTTCATTTCCGCTACTCTTATTTTTTGTTAAAGGTGTCCCGTCAAAGGCAAACACTCACTACCACATAGAATAACTAGTCTAATAGTAGTCCTATAAAATTTACCCTTCAATTTCAAAGGAATTTTATGATCACAAAAGCCTTTTTCTATTTTATCTGCATTAATATCTCCATCACGTAGCAGGAAAATAATCAACAAAAAAATGCAGAAAAAGGACTGAACCAGTAGAAAGCTTGGATTCGGGGAAAAACCGTCTGGGGCTGTCTGCTGTGATAGATGATGCATCAAGGCGGTGAAGGTGCAAAGATGCAGAACCAATGTGCTGAATGTGCACAATTAAAGAACATCACCAAATATTTAGGTGTTCTGAAAATTTACTGCACAAAGAGAGGAGGAAGCTGAGTGAGGAACATCCAGTATACTGTTTGGGATGCCAGATTTGCGATGCATGGGTGCAGCGGCTATAGGGCGCGGTGCATGCTGGGCGTGTGGCAGTGCCGGCAGTCGCACAGTGCGGGCCTTGGGAAAATGCCCTAAGGCCGGCTGATGGAGAGAGGAGAGAGAGAGAGAGAGAGAGAGAGAGAGAGAGAGAGAGAGAGTGGATTCCTGCTCTGATACCATGTAAACATTAGGCATCAAAATCCGTGTTCCTCTAGTGAGGTCCAGTCCTTTATTTATAGATGTACAATGCCAAAATACAAGCTAGAAGTACAAGCGGGAAAATAAAATCCAAATATGCAGGGTAGGATAATCTTAATCCCACACATATGGGATATGATAAACCTAATCTCACATATAATATCTCCAACACTTGCCACATTGGAACACTGACATTAAAAAAAAAAGACAATAAAAGAATGAAAAAAAGGAGATTATAATGTGAATTCAAAGTTCATATATTCAAATTTGTGGGATGGATGGCTATTTGAAATCCGTCTGATCTAGTTATATGTTTGGTGAAAAGAATTTCTTTCAGGAAATTAATGGCGATTCATCCTGGGAAAGTCCCTGTCTTACAAGAGACTGGAATATATTTTATACGTTCCTTCCCACTACATGTTTCCCTTCTGATTTAAAAATTTTCTAACTTCTTCTATTGGAGCTCAATTGGGATGCACAGTCTGTGATTTTCAGGTGTTTGAAGACGATAAATAGCAAAAAATATGGTGTTGATCTGGTTTGCTTCACTTCTCACCCGAGCACAGTTATATATTCATCCAAGAATGGATGGGATGGTATGTGTACCAAAATGACATTCTTATGAATATTTTTTCTAGAACATCATGTCTATCTAATCAATGATTCAGAATCACTGCGACTGCTATCGTGGAATGACAACAAGTATTTGCGGTATTTTAAAGGTCACCATGATCGGTATGTATAGGATGATACCATCTTTCCCTTGTTAGCTGCTGTTGATTGTGGCGCTTATTCTTTATTTGCATTTTCCCCTCCGTTTGATAGAGTCGTCTCTCTGAGCTTCTGTTCTCGAAAAGAATGTTTCATATCCGGATCTCTTGATAGAACTGTTATGCTTTGGGATCAAAGGGCTGAGAAAAGCCAGGGTCTTCTACATGTTCAAGGAAGACCTGCTACAGCTTATGATGATCAGGGTTTAGTGTTTGCAATTGCCTTTGGAGGCTGCATCAGAATGTTTGACGCACGCAGATATGAGAAGGTTAGTAGCTGGCCTGGTCATCTTTGACTGTTTGATTTCTACCGTTTCATTTTTTCCTGGGCCTGATTAACAAAGTTTTGATCTTGAAGGGCCCTTTTGAGATCTTTCCTGTTGGGGGAGATTTTTCTGATGCAAATGTTGTCAAGTTCAGTAACAATGGGAGGCTTGTGCTTCTTACTACCAAGGATGGACATGTACATGTGGTTGATTCATTTCGTGGCACGCTTGTGAGTTGTTCTCTTATTAATTAGGATCCATTTGACAACACTTATTGAAAACTTTTTATAGCACTTACCACTTATGGCAAGTGTTTCTGTAATAGTGTTTCCAGATTGCTTATTGAAAAAGTGCTTTTGGTCACTTATTTTTGTGGCTTTCTTTTCAATGTTTATTCAGAAACAGTGTAGGCACCAATTATTTTTCAGAACTGCTTATCACAAGTGATAATTGATATAAAGAGTTTTCAATAAGTGTTATCAAATGGGCCCTTAAAGTTTGACACTAATGTGAGATTAAGTTGATAGTTTTATATTTTTGATATCTGCTCTGACTAAATGTTTACCATCACGTGTTCTCTTCTTCACCATCTTTCTAGTTATCTACATACAATGTGAAGCCAGTATCAGGTGATTCAACTTTAGAGGCATCATTTAGCCCTGAAGCAATGTTTGTCATCTCGGGTATGCAATTTCATGCCTTCTCAGGTGTTGCATTAGGTTCACAAAAGTCATTTAATGACGATGACTGATTGTCACATTGAATTGTCATCTCCCTCAATTTCTTGGTGGCATACACACGCATTATTTCTGATGGCACCCTTTTGTTTCTTATGGCATTGGATTTGTGTGTGTTTTTGCAGATATATTATTTTGATTGATAGAGGAACTGCTTACATAAGAATAATCTCTGTCAAAACTGCCATTATTAAAACAGACTCTCTCAAGAATCACCCTCCCCCAAAAAACACCTTTATCTTTGATTTTGTAATTATGTTCTGTTTCTTTTCCAATGAATAAAACTTATCAATTATTCTTTTGTGCTATTTTGACCTTTAAGTGTTTTTGCTTTTGTACAGGTTCTGGTGATGGCAGTGTCTATGTGTGGAGTGTTCGAAGCGGTAAAGAGGTACGGTACAACCATCATTTGGTTCAGTGAAACTATGTAATTCCTATTCAATTCTTTTATATGTGCGTGTGTACATAAACAATTTTTTTTTTGAATTCAAAATCATTTTTTTATTCTTTATAACAAATAATATTTTTTGTATTTTAACAATTCATTTCCTTGTATATTTAATTGAATGTGGGGCTGTGCATTAGATTTGGTGATGTGAATACTAATTGTGTGAAAACAGTTGGTCAACTTAAGCTCGTCATATGGGTCAAACTGACATTTTGGGGTAAGGTTAAGCCTGAGCCGGAGCCCAAAATTTAAGTTTGAGCGGTTTAACATAAATCTTTGTGAATCAAAACCATTTAATATTTTATTATTATTTTATGATATTTTTTAATTTATTAATTGTTAGAGCAGTTATGGATCACGGGGTTTGACCGGCTCAATCCTTCCCCCCGTATCCCATGTATTTTAATTGTCAAATCTCTCGCTATCTTGGGCCTTGTATGTTCTATCTTAATCTATAAATTGAACAATCTGACTTCACTTATGGGGTACAGTTTCTTGGTTTACTTCTACATTGTATCAGAGCTGGAAAAATATCCCTTCTCTCTACTCTCTCTTGTGTTGGGCCTTAGTTCCAACACTTACCGTTGCACCTCTTGAAACAGCGCCTCTCAATCAGCCCCACTCCAGGCGTTCAACTTTAGTTGCACCTCACCCTCTTCCAGCACAACCCGACCCAAGTGTGACTTTTCTACTGGTTCGTGCCCCCCTCACGCACCTTTCCCTGGCGAGACCCCCCGGCATGGTCTCTCCAGGCATCGCCCTCAGGTTCGGTCTCTCTTGGCGCGCCCTCCCATTGTCGGCCCAGATGCGCCCCACCAATCTAGCGCGCCCTTTCTGTCATCCTGGCAGTCATAGGTGGACCTCCTGCTGCCTAGCCTTCGTGATGGACTCCTCTTTTGCAACAATGAGTTCTGCAATCACAACTTTGATGAATCTTCAGTAGCTCCATCTGTTCCTCGATTTTCTGCCGGTTTGCTTTATTTTTTGCTCCTCAGGGTTTCCTCTAGTGATACTCCTTCCAAACCTGAAATGATTATTGTTTCATCTTGGCTGGTTGATGAGCGTCTCAATTCCTCCAATTTTATTTTTTGAAGGAAGATCATCATCGTCTCGTTAAGGGGGATGAGTCGCTATACTTGTATTGTTAGGGTTGTGCCCGCAACACGGATTCCACCCCCTAGACTTCAAATGCGGAACAAAGACCGGGCACTCGATAACGGTGTATCCGAGCTAAAGGCCACACACCGTATCAAGCAGGACTCCATAAAACCAACGATGAACAGCAAAAGAATGATCGCTCACAAGCAGCACACAAGAAATTTATGTTGTTCGGGAAATTCCCTATCTTCATGGAGAAACATTGTTTTCCACTAGAAGAGAGAGGAGAGAGAAACTCTTGAGTTACAAGTGGTTACTAATCACTACTCAGAAGGTAATTACAAGTTTGATCAATTCATCACCCATGGAGGGGCTACCTATTTATAGGCAAACCTCAGACCCTCAGACCAATCAATGTTTGACATGTGGATAGAATATTCTTTGAATATTTCCTTCATCACTGGCTACTACTACAACCAGTTGCATCAGTTTTCTAGTCGACACTGTGAAAACCAAAACTCCGCCACCTAACTGTGTCCAGCCATTGATCGAGTTTCTTTCCATCACCTAACAACACACCATTGTTGATCTCTCGGTATGAACAGGTCACCATCCATGATTGCTTAATAGAGTCTGAGACCTCCCTGGAGAGTGGAAGGTCTACTCTCGGAAGGGAAAAACCGGCAACGCAGGGGGGAGCAGGCCGTTAGGCTATGTGGATAGCAGGAACGTGCGCAACGGTTATTAAAGGGCATGAGGGTGGTACTGGGGGGGGGGGGGCGCTTTTTTCTGTTGAGAGTGGTTCGGCTGTAGCTTGGAGGGAGAACCGTGCGGTTGCTCTCGGGTTTGGGTTGTTACTTATTCTGTTTCTCCCCTCTCCTTCCCTCTTCATACTGTAATTCTGGTTCCCTCCATTTTTATACTTACCCAAAGGATCATAGTCAGTAACACTTGGTCTGACCTGCCTCATTTCTCCATGGAAACCTGCAATCAATCACGATTGGACGGGGTTGAGCAACGGATTGAAAGTGTGGTCTCGTCCCTCTTGGACTTGTCCCTGACCGTTCGACTGTAGCTTGGAGGGAGAACCGTGCGGTTGCTCTCAGGTTTGGGTTGTTACTTTTTCTGTTTCTCCCCTCTCCCTCCCTCTTCATACTGCAATTCTGGTTCCCTCCATTTTTATACTTACCCAAAGGATCATAGTTAGTAACACTTGGTCCGAGCTGCCTCATTTCTCCATGGAAACCTGCAATCAATCACGATTGGACGGGGTTGAGCAACGGATTGAAAGTGTGGTCTCGTCCCTCTTGGACTTGTCCATGACCGGTTGAGAGTGGTTCGGCTGTAGCTTGGAGGGAGAACCATGCGGTTGCTCTCGGGTTTGGGTTGTTACTTATTCTGTTTCTCCCCTCTCCTTCCCTCTTCATACTGTAATTCTGGTTCCCTCCATTTTTATACTTACCCAAAGGATCATAGTTAGTAACACTTGGTCCGACCTGCCTCATTTCTCCATGGAAACCTGCAATCAATCACGATTGGACGGGGTTGAGCAATGGATTGAAACGTGGTCTCGTCCCTCTTGGACTTGTCCATGACCGTTCGACTGTAGCTTGGAGGGAGAACCGTGTGGTTGCTCTCAGGTTTGAGTTGTTACTTTTTATGTTTCTCCCCTCTCCCTCCCTCTTCATATTGTAATTCTGGTTCCCTCCATTTTTATACTTACCCAAAGAATCATAGTTAGTAACACTTGGCCTCGTCCCTCTTGGCCTCGTCCCTCTTGGACTTGTCTACGGCCGTTGGAGACTGTCAGCAGGGGATTCAAGAGCTGCGTCTGACCCAACGATGTTGGGATCACAAGTTCGCCAAGCAAATGGAGTTTCGGAAGCTCATGATGCACCGCTACGAGAAACAGCCCCACCAGGATGATTCTCGATCGTCGGGAGTTCCGTCGACGTTCGGACGTCAACTGCAGCTGGGACATGAGCTGCTGACTGACGCCGCTCACCTGCTGCCCAATCCCTATCCAATCTCCCGCTGCGTCGAGTTATTGCCGTTTGATGGTTTCGATCCTCGCAGCTGGTTTACCTGTGCGGAATTATATTTCCTTATTCATCATACGCCCGAGCCGCTTTGGATCTAGCTTGCGCAGGTCGGTATGGATGGCATTGCCATCCATAGGTTCACCATCCTCAGGGAGGTCCGCCTGAACATAACCTGGTCAAGCATGAACTCCTTGAACGTTTTAGTGGTCTTGAAATCCAAAATCCCTACGAAGAATTAGTGATGCTCCATCAACGTGGTTCGGTTCAGGAATACATAAAGTATTATGAATATTTGGTCTTTTTTGTTGTCGCGCCTTCCGGAACCACAATATCTTGGTTATTTTTTAAACGGTTTATAGGAGGATATTTGGTCGTGGGTTCGAATTCATAACCCTAACACCAGACTTCAGGCCATGCGCCTTGTACGCCATGTCGAATTGGCTCTCCGCCAAGGCTCCATGGGTTACACTAGGGGGGAGGACCCCGCGCGTCTGGGGGCGGCCGCGATACCTCTCCCCGACAATCGCCTACACGTTCCACTTCCTCCCCATCGACTACTCCCTCGACTCGCTCGTTCTCTCTGTCGGATAAGGGGGTATAGGGACTTTTCGCAGAGGTACCCCGACAATCCCAGTCTGCTAGCTGCGACATTCACCACCTCACTTCTCAAGAATGGGACGAACAACGCAAAAAGGGACTCTGTTTTCGATGTGGGTTGCCCTACTCGCCCACACATCGCTGCACTGACCCGAAGCTTCAGGTCCTTATTCTGGGGGAGGGTGACACATACAGTGAGGACAGGGCGCTTGAACCAGGTGATCAACTGTATTATACCATTTTGGAGGAAGCAGAGTGTCAGGTGATGGAGTTTCAATATGTGCAACTTGGGGGTTTGATCCAGGAGTCCTACAGGGGAGGGCACTCTTCCATGAAAGTTAAGGATTCTTTGAGAGAACTCCCTGTTTTCCTAGCTTTGGAGGTGCAGGCTACCAACACAACGCGTATCAAGCTGGGAGACGGGCATCAGTCGTGGTCATTGGGGTCTGTCATCAGTTAACTGTACTTATAGGTGATTTCAATTGCAAAATAGACATGTTTGTTTTGGACATTGGCAGTTTGGATATCATATGAGGCGTTGCTTGGTTACGCACTCTAGGGGAGGTCCATACAAATTGGTGACGATGTTTATGAAATTTTGGTTTGCGGAACGCGAATGCGGCTTGCATGGTGCTCCCTCTCTTAGCCAAACAACGGTCTCTTTACAAGGCCAGGCCAAGCGATCAGTGGAGCAGAGTAACCTTCGTTTACTGCTAGGGGAAAAACAGCCTAGAACCCTTCTTTGTTGACTGATCCGCTGCACTCGGATTTCTGCCGGTTAACATCTCGGTTTGCGCAGGTTTTCAAGGATCCTGCGGGACTTCCTCCGAAACGCCTATGGGGCCGTGCCATTCGGTTGTTACCCGGCCAAGCACCAGTGGTTGTCCGTCCTTACCGGTATCCCTATTTCAAAAGAATGAAATTGAACGGTAGGTACACGAACTCTTACAGTCTGAGTTAATTCGGCCTAGTTTCAGTGCATATTCCAACCCCGTTTTATTGGTTAAAAAAATAGATGGTTCCTGGTGTATGTGCATTGACTATCGCTCCCTCAACAAGGCAGTCATTCCGGATAAATTTCTTATACCAATGGTCGAAGAATTATCAGACGAGCTCCACAGAGCCACATATTTCTCCAAACTCGACCTTAAGTCGGCATATCATTAGATTCGCATGCAAGAGGACGATGTAGACAAAACAACCTTCCAGACTCATCACGAGCATTATGAGTATTTAGTAACGTCGTTCGACCTTAATAATGCTCCATCCACTTTTTAGGCGACTATGAATGCTTTGTTCCATCCCTTCGTAAATTTGTGCTCATATTTTTTTGATGATATTTTGGTTTACAACCACAGTGGGAAGCAACACTAAGACCACCTAGCTGCTCCCCTACAAATATCACTTGACAATAGTTTTTTTTTGTTAATCAACGAAAATGTCAATTTATTCAACAACAAATTTGTTAGAGTCTGTATCCCACATCGGACTTGTGGTCCGATGTGGAGTTTCTCATTCATTATAAAAGAACGCCTCCGCCTCACTTTGAGGAAGGAGGCGAGGGGGTTTCCTCATTTTAACATGGTATCAGAGGAGGTTTAATTTCTCCCTCACATTTTTTTTCTTTCTTTTTCTTTCTTTTTTTTTCCCTTCCTTGTTTCCCGTCCGGGGGGCGGCGGCCTCAAAGCCCCGTAGGGTTACCGCCGCCGCCCCTCCGCCTCTGCCCTGCCCAGCTCGTCTCCGGCCTGCACCCTCCCGGCAGGCCCTCCCTCCCTCCCATGCGCGACTGCTCTCCCCACCGCCGCCCGCCGCTCTTCCTCCCCGTCGGCGCTCCCTACCCGCGGCTCCCTCCCGTCGCACCGCCCTCCAGCGGCTCCCGCCCGCCGCTCTTCCTCCCCGTCGGCGCTCCATCCCCGCGGCTCCCTCCCGTCACACCGCCTTCCGCAGCGGCTCCCTTCCGCGACGGCTCCCTGCGCCTCTGCCCTGCGCGGCGCGGCTCCCCGGCAGGCCCTCCCTCCCGGCGCACTCCTCCTCCCTGCGCAGCTCCCCGGCGCGACGCGGCTCCCGACGCCTTCACCCGCGCGCCCCGCCGGCGGCCTCCCGCTGCTCCCGGCGGCCTCCCGGCTGCTCCCGGCGGCCCTCCTCTGCGCGCTCCCTCCCGGCGACCCCTCTCCAGCCGACGACCCCTCTCCGGCCGGCGACCCCTCTCCGGCGGCCAGATCCGGCCAGCTCCGGCCAGATCCAGAGATTTCCGGCCAGATCCGGACAGCTCCGGCCGGCTCCGGCCGGCTCCGGCCAGATCCAGAGATTTCCGGCGAGATCCAGACTGTTCCGGGCAGTTCCGGGCAGTTCCGGGCAGTTCCGGGCAGTTCCGGGCAGTTCCGGGCAGTTCCGGGCAGTTCCGGGCAGTTCCGGGCAGATCCGGGCAGATCCGGGCAGATCCGGACTGTTCCGGGCAGATCCGGACTGTTCCGGCCTCCACCCGTGCCGGCCGCTCCACGCAGGGGGCCTCCTCGGGTTTCCAGCGCTGTCTCCCGGTCTCCTGCACCCTTGCTGGCCTCCTCCTGCGGCATCCCCGCCTCGCCGGCATCTCCCGGCACCTCCCGGCAGCCGCATCTCTCTCCGCCGACACGTCCTGTCACTAGCGCAGCAGCTCGACCACCTTGGATTTGGGTCTGTTGGCGCCGCCAGATCCCGCAACGATTTCTGCGGAATCCCCGCCTCCCGTCGCCGGCCCCGCAAGTGCGGTTTTCCCGGTGCTAGTTTGGATTTCCCGGCGTTTCATCGACCGGCCCCACTAGTGCGGCAGTCCTGGCGTTCCGTCAACCGACCCGGTCTCTGTGTGGTTCATCTGCTGCGTCTGCGACATCATCCATCCATCTCCTGCGCAGGAGCTTCGATCGTGAGGGGGAGCAGCAACCTTTGCAGCGTTCTTTTTGTTTTCGTCATGTTTTGTAATCAAGCTGGGTATGTCCAGCTTGAGGGGGAGTGCTATCGTCTGTTTTATTGTTTTCTTTTCATTATGTGTCCAAGCTAGGTCACCTAGCTTGAGGGGGAGTGTTAGAGTCTGTATCCCACATTGGACTTGTGGTCCGATGTGGAGTTTCTCATTCATTATAAAAGAACGCCTCCGCCTCACTTTGAGGAAGGAGGCGAGGGGGTTTCCTCATTTTAACAAAATTGAATACTTGGGCCATGTCATTTCAGGCCAAGGCTTTGCCATGAATCCGGCCAAAATCTAAGCTACTTGGCGCCCTGGCCCCAGTAAGCCCGGAGTCGGTGTCTATTACCATTACATTGACACGATTACAAGAAATCAAATCCCGAAGTACCGAAGAGTTCAGTAGTCTTGGTAAACCAGATACATACACGAGTCTTGTATTATAAATGAATACACTAATTACAACATAATTTTTTTCTTTTGAGAATAACTTTATTCCCACTTCATATTCTTACATATCTTTCTTAGTATACTTCTTGAATTCTTGGGGAAAAGAAACAAAATAAGGGTGAGCTCAAATGGTCAGCAAAAGTTTAGTACAACAGAAACAATAATGAATCAATAAGCATAATTAATACTACTAGGTAATAACTGTACACACATGTCATATAATCAATAAACTGAGAAAGATGTGCATAAAAAAAATGACAAGGTAAACAACTGAACACACATGCCATATAATCAATACAATGAGAAGGAAGTGCATAAACAATTGGGCAAGGTAAATAACTGAAAGATGTGCATAAACAAAATGACAAGGTAAACAACTGAACACACATGCCATATAATCAATACAATGAGAAGGAAGTGCATAAACAATTGGGCAAGGTAAATAACTGAAAACACATGCCATTAAAATAACTAGATAAAGCACAATCAATATGACAAGGTAAATAACTGTACACACATGTCATATAATCAATAAACTGAGAAAGATGTGCATAAACAAAATGACAAGGTAAACAACTGAACACACATGCCATATAATCAATACAATGAGAAGGAAGTGCATAAACAATAGGGCAAGGTAAATAACTGAAAACACATGCCATTAAAATAACTGGATAAAGCATAATCAATATGACAAGGTAAATAACTGAAAATGTGTGTTATTCGATCAATAAACTGAGAATGAAATACATACATAGATTTTGTCATAGTGAAAATCTCATTGATAATAATAACTGAATCTGAATGAAGGATGTTGATTTTTAAAATAAGAGAGACCCAGATCCCCAAGGTACTCTCTAAAGGAGGTTTTGAGGTTCTTTTATAATGAATAATAAAGACCACATCGGACCATAAGTTCGATGTGGGATACAGACTCCCACACTCCCCCTCAAGCTTGGACACATAAAGAAAAGAGACCAAAGCAAAGACAATACAAAGCAAACAAGAAATGCTGCAAACACTCCCCCTCAAGCTTGGACACATAAAGAAAAGAGACCAAAGTAAAGACAATACAAAGCAAACAAGAAATGCTGCAAACACTCCCCCTCAAGCTGGACAACCCAGCTTGATTACAAAACAAGACGAAATAAAAGGAAACAATCGATAATCGTAGCTCCTTCCCAAGATCGTAGCTCCCCCTCAGGATAATAGATGAAATAAGATGTTGCGGGCGCAGAAGAGGAACCACATAGACCGGGCCGGTTGACGGAGTGCCAGGAAAGCCGCACTAGCGGGGCCGATCGATGATACGCCGGGAAAGCTACACTAGCATCGGGAAAACCGCACTTGTGGGGCCGGCGATGGGAGGCGGTGATTCCGTAGAGTCGTTGTGGGATCTGGCGGCGCCAAAGGGCCCACATCCAAGGCGATCGAGGTGCTGCGCCACGGTGGAGGAAGCGCGAGGGCTTGCCGGTGGACAGGGGAGACAACGCTCTAGATTTGGAAGGAGAGCGCAGAAATGGTTCCGCCGGGAAAGGGAGGCGGCTGCCGGGGAGAGCAGCGCAGGAGGAGGAGGGGGCTGCCGCGCGGAGGCGCGCGCAGGGATGGGGCCGCCAAAGGTTGTCGTTGCCTGGCTGGGAAACGAGTCAGGAGGGGCGGCCTGGTTCGTCGTGCACATAGAGGAGGACAGTGCCGAGAGGGAGGGATCCGGGAGGGAATTGCACGGGAGGGAGATGCACGGAGGTAGCCGCAAGCGGGAGGGGCGTCATCGGGGAGGATCGTCGCGATGGACGAGATTCATCGGGAGGAGGCGCACTGGGAGGATGCACTCCAGGAGGAGGAAGATCCGCGGGAGGAGAGAGATTGCGGCTGGCCGTCGGGATCGTTGTAGGGCGTCAGACGATGAGGCGCGGAGAGGGAGGTGCGCGGGCGGGTTGGGTTCGTTGCGCGCAGCGGGGAGGGGACGTCTGGTGGGAAGCCGCTCGGAGGGCGGTCCGACGCTGCAGAATCCGTCGCGCAGGAATGAACGGGTGAGTCGAGGCCAATTGGGAGGCGACGAGACCCATCGTGAGGGTGCAGCGGGAGGGCGGGCCGGGATGCACCGCGCTGATCGGGAGGCGGAAAGGCTGGGCCGGACGACGCCGAGAGTCCGCAGGTAGGGCGGGAGACGATCGCGCCGTGACGATCGGGAGACATTGCAGGAGATCGCCGTGCGCAGGAGCTACGCTGGAAGGGCCATTGCTGGAGGGACTTCGACGGACCACAGCGGCGGAGGCCGCCGTGAAGGAGCAGCGGAGGGGTGGGAAACGAGCCTGGAGGGGCAATGACAGAAAAAACCAGCCCTATTGGCGATGGGGGGCCGCCGCCCCCTAAGGGGGAATTTTGGAAAACCTAGGGCAGGAAAAAAATGGGGGGGGGCTCGGGTTATTAAACCTCCTCTGATACCATGTTGATTGATAAAATGAGAGAGACCCGAATCCCCAAAGTACTCTCTAAATGAGGCCTTGAGGTTCTTTTATAATGAATAATAAATACCGCATCGGACCATAAGTACGATGTGAGATACAGACTCCAACAAAGGCAATGCTTAATTATTGGACGTCATGTTTCCTAGGTACATGATATCTTTACTGTCAAGACCTTTCACAAGACAGTTTAAAACATACTGGGTGAAAAACCCACTAAGTCTAGCCAACTTACTCGTCCCATGAGACTATCGATGCATCGAGGGGCTATCTATAATCGGACCCCACCCGTGTAATACCTATTCAAAGCATTCCTCATATATCGAATGATCGATTTAATTCATGAACAATATGCCTTATCAAATATTCATATCGAATAAAAGATACAAATTTATCAATATTTTTCCAGTTAAACAAATAATTGTCAAGTGCACACTGTATGTAAAAATTGTATATGGTTTAGACAATAATCATATCAATGATAAATGATATGAATATTTAGGAGAAATTTAATATTCAATGATCATCGGAAGGTGAATAATTCAAGGGGAAGTTAATGACAACAAAAATGATTTAACAAAGCGAATGTCAATACTATCCTTGGTTAAAATAATCATAATTAATTCGGAGAAATAGTAAGGATGGTATCAATACAACATATACCAATTGGAGTAGGATTAAGGGTTGTTGTCGTTGATGAATAAAAAAATCTTTGAAAAATTGCAGAGGAATCTTAAAATAAATGACGATGGGTAATTTCATACATATCGTACAAGGTAAAAAGAACATTCCTTTTGCTCGGTAAAAAGGTTAGAATTGTGCCTTGTTCGGAAAGAGTTCATTTGAAGGCATTTGTAAAAGACAAAAGGGGTAAAAATGTCTTTAATAAATTATTTTGAAAAAGTTAAAAACATTTTTGAAAACATTTTTATAAAACATGGTTTTGAGAGAAAACAGATTTATGACCAAAGAGAGAAATGAAGTCGAGTTTTCTTAAACACATTTTCCAAAACATTTTGATTACCAAAGAGTGAAAAAATGGTACTATTATTTGAAAAGATCATGAATAACCCAGAGGAGAAGAAAATGAAAGGGTTTATTAAACAATAATCAAATAATTTTCTTTAATGAAAATTCAAGTGTAAACAATGCCGAATAAAATGAGATTGTGAAGTAAATCTTTGAAAAGACCATAATGTTGAAGTGAGAATCAATCAATGAATAAATTATGTGCGTCAACTGTAAATCCACACAAAACAAGTGGAAATACAACAATAGATTGTAAAAAGTGATTACACACAAAATATTAGAATATTAACGACAACGAGAAAGTAATATAACCCAATAAAAATAAACCGGGTTATGAAATTCTTTAACACGTTGTAACTTTTAATTCAAATCCCCTTAAATGAAATAATTCAAATTGAACTTAAAATACCATGAAGAATGAAATATTCATGATATTACATGTCAAAGGACAATATATACACCATATAAAAGAAACTATATACATAATAACAATTAAGTCTCAATGGAATGTAAATTTAGACGAAATCCCTTACCTTGCGTTTTTTTTGGGTGAATATCCTTTAACCCCCTGTATAATGGTTTTAAGCATGTTAACTTGTACCAGAACCATACTCATATTTATAATATCATATATTATCTTCTTATAATATCTTATTACCCGTTAATAATTTTTCATTATTTTCACTATTTCGGGTGTTAATTGCCTAGTTTTTCGACTATGTTTCGACTTGTTATTTTTGTTCCTATTACTTAGATCATGATTTCATCATCTCCAGAATGTAAACCAAGATGTAAATATTATATATATTCAGTATATATGTGTAGATGGTGAATTCCCCTTACCTCAAGGTGAGGTGGAGACATTCTTTTTTAGATGGATAAAATGGATTGCAAGGTGGAGTAATCCGATGTGGGACTTGGAAATACGTTTTACCCGAAAACATAATAAATCGGATTCAACATTCCCCCTCAAGTTATTACATGATAGCTTGGACCAATAGTCCCACAAAAAAGAAGAAAGACATCGAACAAGACCATACACACTCCCCCTCAAGCTGGGTCGTCGTTGTTGTGGATACCTAATTTGGTTCTGAGAGAGTCCAGGCGAGCTCTCGGGAGGCCTTTGGTGAAGATGTCGACAAACTGATTTGTCGTCGGTATGCGGCCGAAACTGACATGGTGCTGCTCCAAGTGATGGCGAAGAAAGTAACAGTCCACCTCGATATGCTTCGTGCGTTCATGGAAGACGGGATTAGAAGCCTTCGTGGCTGCCTGATTATCACACCAAATATGAGCAGACTTATGCGGCGGGATGCCAATCTCATGGAGGAGATGACGGAGCCAAATGATCTCAGTAGTGATTGTGGTCATCGCATGGTATTCAGACTTCGCATTAGATCTAGAAACGACAGTCTGTTTCTTGTTGCGCCAGGAGATGAGGTTACCTGCCAGAAAAACGGCAAACCTAGAAGTAGACTTTTGGGCAGCAAGACAACCAGCATAGTCAACATCACAGAAGACCTTAATATTCAGATGTCCGTTATGTGAATACCGAAGACCACATACAAGGTCTTTCTTGATGTATTTGGCAACATGGAGGACAATATCTCATTAAGATTTGATCGGATGCTCCATGAATTGGCTAACTTTGCCAATAGCGCAGACAATGTTCGGACGAGTCATGGTTAGATAATTCAGTTTTCCCACAAGACAACGATAGCTCTCTGGGTGAGAATTTAGTTCCGTGTTGTCCGTTCCCCAGGCTCAAGAGTAGTGTCAACGACAGTTGCTTGAGTCAAACCAGTATCCTGTAAGATATCCAAGGCATATTTCTGTTGGCAAAGAAAGATGGTGTTCGGAGAACAAGAGACCTCAATGCCAAGGATGTATGTCAGCGGACCGAGATCTTTGGTGTGGAAGTGGTGTTGAAGATGCCCCTTTAGTTGGGCGATTCCAATTGAGTTGCTCCCAGTGATGATGATATTATCAACATACACAACCAACGGGATGCAGCCGGAGGACGTCGTACGGTAGAAGACGGTGCAGTCCTTCATACTCCGAGAGAGCCCAAATGTAGTGACGACGGTGCTGAATCGGTCAAATCAAGCACGATGAGACTGTTTGAGGCCATATAGTGAGCGGCGAAGTTGACAGATATGGGAGTCGGCTCCTGAGACACGAAATCCTGAAGGTTGCTGCAGATAGACCTCTTCAAGAAAGCCATGGAGAAAGGCATTTTTGACATCAAGATTATGAAGGGGCCAATGACGATAAACGGTCAATGAGATGGATAATCAGACAAATGTCATCTTTGCAACTGGAGAGAAGGTATCAAAATAATCGATACCATATTTCTGAGCAGAGCCCTGCATTGAGACGGACCGTATAAAGAGTAGTCTGGTAAGAACGAGTACCTTTTCGTAGTGCAATGTGCAAGTCGTCTGGGGCCGAAGCAGGAGCATCAGATGAAGCTGAGACGATGGTGTCCTCGGCCTGGATTAGGGACACATTTGATGGGCGATGTGGGTAGATTGTGCCAAACCGGTGATCAGAAGAGTGGGACACCAGAGGTGGATGGATGATGAGAGGAAGACAATCATCGATGGTGGTATCTGGATGAGGAGAGGGAAGAGAGAAGGGAGAACTCTCAACAAAAGATACATCATCAGAGATGATATACTGCCGTAAGTCTGGAAAGAAGTATTGATATTCGTGCTGAGTGTGGGAGTAACCGAAGAATATGCAACGGAGGGATTTGAGAGAAAGCTTGGAGAGGTTGGGACGAGTGTCACGAACATAACACAGACACCCAAACACAAGAAGTGGAAGTGAGTGAGGAGGGAGAGAGGAAGGAGTCTCTTCCTGAAGGATATAAGAAGGAAAGCGGTTGAGGAGTTAGGTAGCAGTAAGGATGACTTCTCCTCAAAAAAGGAGAGGCACCTGCATGTGGAATAGGAGGGTACGAGCAGTCTCCAGAATGTGACGATGTTTTCACTCGGCCACTCCATTCTGCTGAGGTGTATCGGGGCAGGATGTCTGATGAAGGATGCCTTAGCCTTGAGAAACTACTGAAAGGAAGTGAACAAATATTCCCGTCCATTGTCTGAGCGGAGACATTTAGCGGGGTGGAGAACTGAGTATGAATTTCATGATAGAAAGTCTGAAAAGTAGTGAACACCTCAGACCGATCACGAAGATGGTACAACCATGTCATGCACGAGAAATCATCAATGAAGAATATATAATATTGATATCCTAAGTGACTCGAGACAGCGCAGGGACCCCATACATCTGAATGAAGTAAATCAAAAGGTTTGGTGGCCCATGTAACCACTCGAGAAACATATAATGTGCGATGATGTTTCGCAAATTTACATGACTCGCAATGAAAAGAAATATGCGAACTAAAATCAGGAAAAACCTGATGAAGGATGGAGGCTGGTGGATGTCCCAACCGAGAATGAAGGTTCAGTGCACAAGCAGAGAGCGTCGTGCGGGCTACTGATGTCGGACCATCGAACATGTACGCCCCATCCCGAAGCTGGCCTCTACCTAGTTCCTGGTTCGTCATTCGCTCTTGAAACACAACAGAAGATGTAAAAATGACAATACAGTTGAAGTCCTTTGTAAGTTTACTGATAGAGAGAAGATTTAAAGGACTTTGAGACACATGTGTTACAGACGACATACGAATATATGAATTCAAGGAGCATACGCCAAATCCCGCAATCGGGATAGTGGATCCATCAGCAACAGTGATGATTGAGGGGCCAGTATACGGATGGTAGGTAGATAACATACCTGCATCACCTGTGAGATAATCAGATGCACCCGAGTCAAGCATCCAGTGGACGATGGGTGACACACGCAGTGGATCCACGAGTATGGGCAATAGATGCCGAACAAGAAGAAGAATTCGGTAGAGAGGTGGTTCGATGATTGTGAATCAGCTGGAGCTCAGTTGTGGAGAGGTCCAGAGTTGGAGGAAGATAAGAGGCTGGTGGGTAAGTATCATGGACCGCAGTCTAACCTTGTCGAGGTTGCTGAGATGAACGACCATGAAAAACCCAACATCGGTCGATGATGTGGCCTAGCTTGCCACAGTGCTGACATAGAGGACGGGGACGACCCTCACCACAACCACGTCTACGAGTGCCTGAAGAGCGTCCACTGCCACGACCCAAAAGGGCAGTAGGATTGATGCTGTGAGTGGGTGGGGGAAGTGCCCGATGAGCCTTTCCAAGGCGATGATAAACCTGTGGAATCTCAAGCGAGGAGGGGCTGACGAGCATCTCTGTGGCCGTTGTCGCATATTCGGGATCAAGGCCATGGAGAAGGCTGAAGAGACATAATTGGTCCTGCTAGGCCAAGGCTGCTTCCGGTGTCTGAGGAATGAGCCATAACTCAAGTAATTCATCCTGGAGGGCTTTCCATTCCATGAAGTATGTCGGAAACAGACGGTTTTGCTGGCGGATGATAGACAGGCGCTGAAGAACGTCCGACACCCGAGCCAAGTTGTTTGTCTCAGAATACATAAGGTTTAAGGAGTTCCGGAGTCCTTTAACCGTATTTGCTGTTTGAGTGACATCCTTGACCGAGTGGTCTATGGAATTGACAAGCAAAGCAAAGATCTTGCCGTCAGCAAGCTTCCATGGCCTGCATTTTGGATATGATGGTGGTGGCGGAGGAGCCTTGAGGTGTGAGTCGAGGTCCATGCCAGTGAGAGATATTAGTACTGTCTTCCGCGAGACCGAAAAATTTGTCGAGTCAAGCTGCTCATCAACTAGGCGAGTGGAGGCGGTGACCAGTGGAGAAAAGAAGAGTCGATTATTGGATAAGCCAAAATCTGCACACGATGGTATGATCAACAGTGTGCCGGGAGGGGTGAGATCCTGCCTCGAGTCGGCGCATAGTTTGGCTAGGGCGCGATCGTCGTAGGTGACGCTGGGAGTTGTCGAGAGAGGCAGGGTCAGGAATCGTCGCAGGAGGGGAGTCGGGAAGCCGCGAGGAGGCGGGGTCGAGAGTCGCCGAGAAGGCCAGTGCCGGTAGGCTACGTCGGAGGCGGGGCCGAGAATCGTCGAGGAGGGCGGGACCGGGAGGCTGCGTCGGAGGCGGCGCCGGGAATCGCAGAGGAGGGCATGACCTGGAGGCGCCGAGAGAGGCGGGGCCGGGACGTCGCAAGGGAGGTGGGTCGGGGCGTCCCCACGGGAGGCGGGTCGGGACGCGCCGAGGAGGGCAGGCCGGAAAACCACGTCGGAGGTGGAACCAGGAGGCGTCGGGAGAGGCGGGGCCGAGACGTCGCGAGGGAGGCGGGCCGGGACGTCGCTGTGGGAGGCGGGGGGCCGAGAGACCGCGTCGCTCGGGCGGGAGGATTCCGCCTGGAGGGAGCCGAGGCCGAGCGTAGACAGGAAGCCGCAGGGAGGGCGGGTCGGTAAGCGCTGCAGGAGGGCGGGGCCAGGCGTAGCCGGGACGCTGTTGGGAGGGCGGGAGGGTTCCGCTTGGAGGGTTCCTTTACCTGAAAACATAATAAACTAGGTTCAACAATATGTATTTAGAGTAATCCATAAAATTTGAAGATAGAAAATGAAATAAACCGTTAATGGAGACGGTAGGCTGTACGTACACATTAATGTTGTTTCTATTTTCTTGTCGTATTAAAAGAATTAGAAATAAATGATATATATGTATATCATAATTCTAGTATCATATTTATGTCATATATGTCACATATGTTCATTAAAATCATCTTTAATACATTCCATGTATAGTGTGAACGAATACATCGCTTTGAGGATGCGGTAGTCCATACGTCCATAAATGATGTTATCGTATTTCCGCAAAATGGAAAGCATGAAGGTATGTGTTATATAAGAATTTCAGAAGTATAAAGACTTTATAGATATCATATATATCATATATAAGTTATAAATCCATCATTATTTCCAACCTTGAAAGGTGGTAATGGAAGAACGAACGACATCAGTTCGCGATGCGGTAGTCCACTGTACATATGAATGATGATTGCGTATCCCATTTGATGGAAGTGTGTGAAGGTGTAGGTCATATACTTAGCATAACAACATCTTAGTATATTGAGGATACTAGAGTTATTATATAAGCATGGTATAAAAAGAATTGAAGGGGTGGAGAAAGAAATGAAACAAAAGTGCCCGTTGAAAAACGTTACCTTTTATTCGGGTAACTCATTTTGCTTTATACCAAAAGTCTAGGATGAGGGCAGGGATATTGAGAGATTACTTGGGCAGAGGTTGAACGAGCCAAAGGGCTTGAGAGCTGTGAATAAGTGGGAGGGGGTGAGTGCCCCTTTATTGTGGAGGAGTGACATTTTTGTACATATTAAAAGGTAAACACTATTGGGAGGTCTCTAATAATGAACCAAATTCGACCCAAGGGAGGATATGGTCGCAATATGGTCAACCAATGAGTTTTGGATATGTGTATAGGTCATTTTGCCCTTTAAGATTAAAGTTTAACCACTAAGTAAACTCATCTTTACCTTTATCACTGTAATTAATTTTAATTACCTTCACTAATCTTTTTGGTCAAGAACTAAGTTGACATCACTAGACATTATAAATTATACTGATTCCAAATATGGAATCAATTTTGCTAAATTTCAATCATAATAGTGACATAAATTAATTTAAATTCAATCCCGCAGACGGGATGAGACATCAAGTATTTTAAGTAAAAAATTTAAAAGTTTGAAATGTTTTTATATCCAATTTCAATGTGAAATTGGTTCCAATGACCTGCATTGGATTAAGTGATGTATAATTGAACTAAATATACTTTAAAACCAAATTAAAATATAATTTAATTATATAAATAAATTAGACGAAAAGATAGTTTCAAATTAAAATTCAGTATTTTTTATTATTCATCAAAAAATGAAATTTCTCAAAAAAAAAAAAAATCAAAAATTCACTTCAGCCTAATTTTGGCATTTTGCTTTAAAAAATGAAGTTTATTTTTTCAAATAAAATTTATAAAAGTTCCAAAAATTGGATTTAAAATAGGTTTGACATTAAAAGGCGGCAAAACTGCCTTTAGAAATATGCAGGTTTTTATGTTTAAAATTGAGTTTGTTTTTATCTTATGACTGAATATCAAAACATTTGATTGGATATATAATATACAGATTTAAATAATATCATTCACTAATAGCAATTAATTTAATTTATTAAGACAAAACGTCTTTGGGTGCATAAAAATAGTTTTTCTATAAAAACATTTTGTTTACTTTCAATTGGTTTTTATTTTCATTTCTAATTAACTGACAACTAATGAATTCATTTTATATTTGTATAAACCATATATTTTCATAAGTTAGTTAATCCTATTCATAATTGTTAATTTAACGGTTAGAAGATAATTGTCATTTTAAATAATAATATTAATAGTATCCGGTAAAACTTAGTCTTGCGTGTAACGCAAACCATCGAAGAAAGTCGTTGCGTGTAACATAAGGTAACTCAGTGTTGTGTGCGTTGCAAGCTATAAAATAAATTGAATTTATTCAAAAATAGTAAATATATAATAAAGTCTTGGGAGGTAATATTCCTTCTACGTTGTTGCGTGTCATACACGCTATCGAATATGATGTTTATATTTTAAAATTTCGGGTTGTTACAGGCCACAACTGACTACAATTAGAGGAGTCCGCGGATTTCTAGGCTTAACTGGTTATTATTGCCGGTTTATTCATAACTATGGCGCCATTGCCGAACCGCTTAAGACCCTCACCAAAAAGGAGGGTTTCCACTGGCCTCCTGCGGCTCAAACTGCAATATTGTCACCTTCAACAGCTCATAACCCAGACCCCTGTCCTCGTTCTCCCTGTTTTTTCCACTGCCTTCGAACTCGAATGTGACGCCTCCGGTCGAAATGGCGGGGGTGTTCTCATGCAACATCAGCGACCCATTGCTTTCTTTAGCAAAACCTTATCCCCATGGAGTTTGGCTAAATCCACTTATGAAGAGGAATTCATGACCCCTGTTCTAGCCATTCAGCACTAGCGGCCCTACCTGTTGGGCCGTCCATTTGTGGTCTACTCGGATCAACGGAGCCTGAAATTTCTGCTCCAACAGCGTATCACTACTGCCGATCAACAATGTTGGCTAGCTAAGCTTTTGGGCTACCCACTTCGAGATCAAATTTAAACTGGATCGCCAAAATTCTGTTGGTGACACCTTATCCCGCTGCCATGATACACCTCCCTTGGCCTTTATTCAGTCCACCCTGCAGTGGACTGACGACCAGGACCTGCTCAAAGACACTACCACTGATCCCCAACTTCAAAAGATTATCCATGCCTTGGAGAGCCGCTGCACTTCTTATACAGGGTATACTTATCAGCAAGACATTTTATATTACAAGGGCTGCCTGGTGCTTTTCGCATCCTCTCCCTTGGATTTTCACCCTCTGGCTGAGTATCATTCCTCTCTTCAAGGGGGACACACTGGATTTTATCGCACCTATTGACGCCTCATCACTGCTCTATTGGCAGGCATGAAAGCCTTTGTTGAAGAATTTGTTCAGCAATGTTTGTTTTGCCAACATAGCAAATATTCCACCCTTTCGCCGGCAGGGCTGCTCCAACCTTTAGAAATTTCAGATGTCATATGGGCAGATCTCTCCATGGATTTTATTATGGGATTGCCATGGTCTGGCGGCTTTGATGTCATCTTTGTTGTGGTGGACCGCCTCTCCAAGTATGCTCATTTCCTCCTATTGAAACACCCATACACGGCTACTTGAGCGGTGAAATTTTTTTTCCATGAAATTTTCCGTTTACACGGTATGCCTAATTAAATAGTCAGTGACCGTGATTCAATTTTCCTCGGCCAATTTTGGACAGACCTGTTTCGGCTACATGGCACTCTGTGATTAAAACCACCCCATTTGAGGTCGTCTATGGCCGCAAACCACCTACATTACTCAGCTACCTCCCCTTTAAAGTCCGTGTCGCAGCAGTAGCCACTACTTTATGGGACCGAGATGAGGCCTTGAAGCAGCTCAAGCACCACCTCGCGCGCGCCCAATACATCATGCGACACCAAGCAAACCAACACCGCCGATCAGTCTCTTTTTCAGTCATCGACCAGGTTTATGTGAAACTCCGCCCTCACAAGCAGCACTCCCTCGCTCAACTAATCTCTCAAAAATTGTCTCCCCGTTGTTATGGCCCTTTCAAGATCCTCCGCCAAATTGGCCTAGTAGCTTACCGGCTGGACCTGCCCAAGACAGCCTGCATCCATGCTGTCTTTCATGTTTCCCAGCTCAAACAGGCCATGGGACAGCATGCCAGCCCCAACTCGCTTCCTCCAGGTCTTGATGGTGATGACACACAGCAGCTTGAACCTGCAGCAGTTCTCTCCCGACGCTATCAGCTCTAGGATGGCATGTTTCAACCCCAGTTTTTGTTTCAATGGCAGGGCCAGATAGCTGATAACGCCACGTGGGAAGATGAATTTGTCTTCCAGAATCAGTTTCCCACTTTCAGTCTTGCAGATAAGCCTAAATCTCAAGGCCGAGAGTGGAAGGTCTACTCTCGAAAGGGAAAAATCGGCAATGCTGGGGGAGCAGGCCGTTTGGCCATAAGGACAGCAGGAACGTGCGCAGTGTTTATTCAAGGGCGTGAGGGTGGTACTGGGGGGGACCTCTTTTCTGTCGAAAGTGGTTCGACTGTAGCTTGGAGGGAGAACCGTGGGGTTGCTCTCGGGTCTGGGTTGTTACTTTTTCTATTTCTCCCCTCTCCCTCCCTCTTTATACTGTAATTCTGGTTCCCTTCATTTTTATACTTACCCGAAGGATCATAGTTTGTAACATTGCTCCACCAGCTCTCCAGTCGACTTGTTGACTCCTCGTGAACAGTGCTTGAGCTGAGAAGCTGGCTTTACACCTCAAGAGTTGGTCCTCTGAATCCAAAGGATCCCCATTATGTTTCCCAAGAGCTTGAGGACAACAAGATTTCCCTTGTTAATTCAATTGATAAGATGATCAAAGCAAAAAACATGAATACAAATAAAGAACTATGTGACTCATTAACTTTAAAAGGTGGTTCCATTATGGATGCACACTACAATAAGAACGGCCAGGGGACTCGACCCCACGACCGGCGCCCCACACCCCAGCCCCCTGCCACCCCAGCCTCCTGCGGGGGGGCCTATGTGACTCATTAACTTATGTATTCATAGACTAATAATTTGTCTCGAGTGTCTGATTTTTTTAGCGGCTATTTGCCCTTCGTAAGTGGTTTTGCCTGATTCTTGCCTACTATAATGACTGGAAGACGATTGTGGATGAGATCACCGACTTATGGTATGTTTCTCAAACACCAGAATAAATGCGCAATCAGTGTGAACAATTGTTTTTTTGTTTTCTTTTCTATAGGGATTGAACCAAGAGTTTAGTATCAAGGCGACACCGAGATGCTAACCAGTCCAACAACCCTTCATTCATCTTTAGTTTGTAGGTGTCTTATCAAGGTCAGTCAACCATATACTGCTATTGCTACTGATCTCTCTAAGCGTACGACTCTCGCATCTCATGTTAGTAGATGTGGAGGTGGACACTTTAGTGATGGTAGTCGCGGACGTCTATGAAGCAATCATTGCGACCGACATAATCATTAGTGACAACTTTATGGGCACCCATAGCGTCCTCCACCTTTTGGCCGCCCTCGTTTGATTCAGGTTACAATTGTCGATTCCCCCATCATTGCTATCAATCCCCAATATATGTCTGAGCTCTCTGAGGAGGTGTTTTGACATGTGCAAACTTGACTTGCAGAGTGCCTCCACCATCGCTAATCTTGCACAGACTGCTGCTCATGTGGCCTGCTTATCTCATCGATCTACTACATGACTACTTGACTCAGGTGTCTCTGATCATGTCACTGACACTACAGGTATACTTCAATCTTGTTGTCTGACCTCCAATGGTGGTGCTATTAATGTGACAGATGACTCTCTTATACCAATTGTGGGATTTTGTACATGCTCTATTATTCCTTCGATTACATTGTTTTCAATAGCTTACGTACCACGTGGTCTATTATGTCTATTATCTATTAGTAAACTCTTTAATGATTTACGATGCACTGCTTCTCATCAACAGATGTTGTATTTTCGATGCTCTAAATGAATCATGTGCTTAGTAGAGGCAAGTTTTGTGGAGGCGTCTACGTCTGAGAATTGTCCCCTCCAATCACTTGTACATCTCTTTTTGATCATGTCTCAGATCTCCACTACCACCATGGTCTCCCACTTGTGCAGGTTCTGCAACGCCTCAATCCTGAGTCAGGATCTCCGCCTTCTGTTGATTGTGAATCTTGTCATTTCACTAAGCATTATTGGGTCCCCTACAGCCCCTGGATGCCAAAACGTATGACTCGTTTTGTTCATTAGTTCATTATAATGTTTGGGGGCTCATGATGCGGAAACGTCGGGAGTCGCAACAATAGAAAGAAACGATTCGCAGAACAGTAAAAAGGAAAAAAACAAAAATAGAATTTGGACACAGAGATTTACGTGGTTCGGGAAATGATCCCTAGGTCCACAGAGATACAAAAGTTTCGCTAGTTTCGGGAGCACAATTTATAGGGAGTATCTCAAGTTTCTCACACAGAAACCCTAACCCGAAATGAGCTACAAAAGGAGGAAGACGGTCCACTTTTCCACCGAACGCATAGGAAGTCCGCATCGCTACAGTCAAAGGTGGTCACCCAAGTCAAAAGTGCTACAGTGCCGACGACTGGAAGTCCAACGAGCTACAGTATTGTTGACTCCAAAATCCGACCTGCTACAGTGCCCTGTCGGTGGCGGTTGGTCAGCTTTGCTACAGTGTCAGAGATGCTACAGTGCCCTCAAATTTGGGTCGGGGATCTTCGACCCCCAGACCCCTGAAGCAGGGGTGCGTAGCCCCCTACAACCCCCCAACGAGCTCACCACGAACCTCGACCCGCAAAGGTTACGGCCTAGTGCGCAGTACAGGCCACACAAACATTCGACCCAAACATCATCCAAAACGGATCGAACTACACCAATCCAACAGCTCAACCCGATCCTTTGCAAATCAATCTTTCGCTATTATGTGACGTTTATCGATGCTTTTTTCCGTAGGTCTTGGGTTTATCTTGTGAAGAATCGGTCTGAGTTCTTTCATATATTTTGCTACTTTTATAATGAAAGAAAGTCTCAGTTTTTTGTTCCTCTCAAATGTTTGATTTCTGATGACGATCGAGAATATTTATTAACCTCCTTTCGCACCTTTCTTGATGCCCACTGTATTCTCCAACAGACCTCTTGTCCCAATACCCTGCAACAAAATATTGTTGCTGAACACAAGAACTTCCATCCATTGGAAGTTTTCAAGGCTCTTATCTCACATGAAGGCGCCAACACTTTTTGAGACAATGTTATCCCCACGATCAACCATCTCATTAATCATCTACCATCATCCATTCTTGAGGAGGAGACACATTATATCATTTGTCCTACACTCCCATCTCATTCACTTCCTCCTGTCTTTAGCTACCTTTGTTATGTTCGTGGCACCTAACCCTCCCGTGCCAAATTTGGTGCACGTTCTCTTAAATGCATCTTGGTTATTCTCACACACAACGGGGCTATTAGTGCTACTCCCCAACTCTCGGGTGCTATGTCATCTCTGATGATATGTCATTTGTTGACCCTTTGGATTCCTCTCTCGTTCCACAGGATAGTTCTTTCAATAATATCGATATTTGGCTTTCTTTTTCTCTCACCCATGGTTCCTTATTCACAGCCCCCTCTCAGATCAGGTCAGCTCTGTTTTGGTAGTCTCCTTGCTATCTACCCCTCTCTACCAGATCCTTCTGTGACCGATGTATCCCATTTTGGTCATGTCTATACCTGTTGGAAACAAGGCCGACCTCCTGTAGTGCCCGCTGATGCTACTTACACCGATCAGTTGAGTGTTCCACCTTCCACCAATGATCTCCTGATTGCTTTGTGGAAAAACTCTCATGCCTGTCAGTATCTAATATATTCTCACTCTTATCAAGGACTGTCTAGTTGCCACTGCCTTTGGGTGCTACTTTCATTCCTCGTATCCTCACCGATGTCAATGCTTAACCAGGTTGGCTTCAGGCAATGTGGGCTGAGTTGCAAACAGTCAATGTTAACCATATTTTTATCTTGTTTCTTCTCCAGGGAAACAGGCAGTCAGTTGTAAATGGACCAATCTTATTTGTGTAAATGCAAATGGATCTCTTAATCGGTTAAAAACTCATTTTGCCGTTGCTTAGACCTATGGCATCAATTGCTTTGAGATATTCTCTCTGGTTGGCAAAATGACCCATTTACGCCTCTTTATCTCTTTGAGTGTCTCTCATCATCAACCCTCAATCAGCTGAATGTTGAGCCCCTTGGGATTGCTTGAGCCCATATAAAGATCGCTGAAAGCAACAAAAATTGGACTGCTCCCCCCTGAGCAATAAACCCAACGGGCTTGGTTTGATTGATCTTATACAATTGTGGCAGTCTTTTGCTTCTCTCGGAGTTTGAAAGATTCATCAAATATTCTATTAATAGTTGACAATTGAGAGTACTGCTTGTTGTTTATGTCAATGATATTTGTGGTTACATGGAGTAATTCAACAGGAATTTACTCGGTTCAAGTTCTTTGTTCATCAATACTTCCATACTAAGGGCGCAGGTCCTCTTCTCAAGTATTTTCTGAGCATTAAGGCCTCGATGTATCTTCTCATTTCGAAGGAAGTGTGTTCTAGATTTGCTACAGGAAACAAGGATGTTCAGTATCGAAGCTATTGATACCCTTCTTGAGCCAGGCAAGAGGTCTCTTTATGCTGAGAATGAGGCATTCTCCTTGTCTGATAGGTATCTCAAGCTGGTTGGAAAACTAAATTATTTGACTATAATTTGATCTGACATTGCATGCGCAGCAAGTTAGTTCATGGAGCATTTGACAAGCCTCCATTTGGATGTTGCATTTTGAATTGTTAGATATTTCAAGAGAGAACCAAACTTGGGCTTATTATATTTTGATCATGGACTTTTGATATTGTCACAGTTTTCAATGCTGATTGTGCAGAATACCTATTTTCTAAGAGATTCACATTATGCTGTTTTTGTTTGAGGTACTCTTATCTTTTGATGAAGTAAAAAACAAACTATTGTATCTCGTCCCCATATTGAATCCGAGTATC
The DNA here is from genome assembly GCA_963277665.1 of Viscum album. Taxonomy (NCBI): domain Eukaryota; kingdom Viridiplantae; phylum Streptophyta; class Magnoliopsida; order Santalales; family Viscaceae; genus Viscum; species Viscum album. Next base: position 1,886,825,369 of record OY728136.1, read on the forward strand.
GAGTGATGACACATGTGATCGTAAAAATTTTATGGTTTAACAACTTTTGCAAAAGATTAGCCATCCCCGGTTGAATAATCCCTACATGTTTGGTGCGATCAAGATTGCGACCAACCTAGCTTCCATGAACAGACAATACCCTGGTTGGGAAACTTATACATGTATGGTGCAACAATGAGACAACCATCAAGATTGCGAGCAGCCTTATTTTCTATGAACATAGAAAATTTTCACATTTGATTTAGTTCAGACAACAAGACAGCTTGGGTTGCTGGGTTTGAGTGAGTCGATCCCTTTTCCCTTGTTACATGTATTTTAAATTTCGAATCTTTTGGTATCTGGGATATTGTATCTCTTATCTTAGTCTATAAATGGAACAACCCAACCTCAGTTATGGGTATGGTTAATGGGTTTACACCTTCTACATTACTTTTAAAATTAATTTTATGTTAATATATTATTTAAAAAAAAAACCTAGGCTGTAACTGGGTGACCTGAAAACCCAGGTTGCCGTGCCGGGTTGATATCTTGAGCACTTTAATGACCGAGTTCAAATCTTTGCTAACAAAAACATAAGACAAAAACGAGTCTCTATTTTGAAAACAAAAAATGAACTGTTTTAATAAAAACACATGACGAAAGTGATATATTTGTTTTAATGTTTTCAAGAAGTCAGATTCTTGATTTACTCGGATTTGGTTCAGGAATATCAATCTGTTGGTTCGATTACATGGGTTTTGCTGGTGATTATGTGCCTCTGTTCATTCTGTGTTTCTGGCTGTTCAGGTTGCTAGTTGGGTAAGCACCGAAAAGGATCCTCCTGTCATCAAATGGGCTCCAGGGTGTTTGATGTTTGCGACCGGCTCTTCTGAACTGTCATTCTGGGTGCCAGATCTGTCTAAATTGGGATCTTATGCTGGAAGAAAGTAGATATGTATTCAAACATATAAATCAGTTTCCAGTTCCAACTGTATATTCCTTGCCATCAAAACAAACAATGAATGTTCAAAAACACCGTTAACAGTTCACATGAAATGCTTGTGTACATCAAAGAAACTGACAATTTGCCTCCTACTCGTTGAAACTGACAATTTGCCTCCTACTCGTTCCACCCTCGATGTTTTCTATTCCTTGGACGAACTTGAGCTTCCCGTTCTACCACATTGTTCCTCCTCCTGGCCTCTCTATGCTTGTGGGGCTGTGGTTTTGCAGCATCCAGCCCCTTTGATCGATCCTCAGTTTCATAAGCTAATGGTTTGAGCCCCAGCAAATCAGGTTCCGGGACAAACCTGAATGGTCTTTTTGATTCATCCATCTTCCTGAAGGTTATGGATATCCTGAAAGATGCAAAATCAACTCACAACTGAAAAACAACACGTACAAGAGCATGAACAGGCTCACTTTCAAATTCATACCTTTTAGAGGGCACTGCTGGGACACAGTGCTTCGCCACATCTGCTCCATTTCCATTTAATACCAGAACAGACCTGAAAGGAAGGGCACCAGCTTTTAAGACCTGGACTTCTTGATAAGAAACAGCAAAAGAATTGCAATGGAGATATCAATAACTCACCCAACCGGCAAAGGAAGTGCAAAGGAGCCAGTGAATTCACCAGGAGCCACCACTGTCAAGTTCGACCCGAAAAATATGTCGCATTCACTGAGGAAGGACACCGTACAGAAGGGCCGAACGAAATCATGGTTGTCGATGTGTGGAGGTATACAGTCCCCTTCATCGTAGATGTTGACGATGCAACTATCTGGCACACAGGAAGGAGGAAGAACACGCCATCTGATCAGCCTTTTGATCATCACCTTGAACAGATCTGGCAATGGATCTACATTCTCTCTCCGAACGATTCCTGGGGGATTCCCACTTTTATCCTGCACCAATTCAGACATTTTTTTAACATCCACACTAAGTTCAAACAAGGCATAAGCAAAATGATGAAAAAAGGTAACACTTACAGGTGCATAGTTGTAACAGCACCCGAATTGAATCGTCACGCGACCCTTGCCCCTCATCCACTTCTTTGGTGCAGAGAATGTGCGAGCTGCAGGAAAATAGGGAGACGGATGTTTTCAAGTTCAGCATAAAAGGATTCTCTAATCATAATGCACACATAAGCAATGAGCCCACAATTGCATTGCTACACAAAGCATTGACAAATCCTTCTAGAGTAGCAAAACAGCATCAAAGTTGATGTTTTTGAGTTCAGCATAAAAGGTTTCTCTAATCATAATACACATAATACACAGATAAACAACGAGCCCCAGTTGCATCGCTACATAAACTGATGACAAATCCTTCTAGAGTCGCAAAAAAGCATCAAAGATGATGTTTTCGAGTTCAGCATAGAAGGTTTCTCCAATCATAATACACACATAAGCAATGATCCCTCAGTTGCATTGCTACATAAACCAATAACAAATCCTTCTACAGTAGCAAAACAGCATCAAAGTTGATAGGATTATAAAGCCAACAGGAAAACAGATTTTCCCAAAGGATGCAAAGTTAGTAAACTGTAATAAGCATCCATGGAACACAATATCAGCTATAGAGAAATTGAACGAAGAAAATCACCTTGCAAATTCCCATTCCTTCCCATCTCCTGAAGTAGATAGACGTGATCAACAATCTTCCTTTGTTCGGCAGCACTGAAGACGCCGCAGTGGAGCTCCAGGCCATCGAGGATGTTGACAATTTTCCCATTAACTCTCTCCAAACAGATGAAGTCTGCCTTTCTCTTTACATTCTCAAATCTAAATCGCTCTCTTTGATCCCTCGTCCACTCCGGCTTCCTCTCAACACTTGATGATGTGCCCACCTCTCCTGACAAACAATTCCCATCTATCACCTGCTTTACCTGTTGCTCCTCCGCCTGTAACTCATCTTCTTCCTGCGCCATGTCAGCCCAGGACATTCGCAGGGGCCGGGATTGAATGGACGGGGGGTCGCTGTCGGGCACACTCGGTGAGGTATCTACAACAGGTTGGGAAGAACCGGTAGCGCTCTCCTGGCAGGATTCAGAAAGATTCGAGACCTCCGCAGTATCCCTCCAACTACCTGACGACTGTGTATCAATATTGCTGTCATCATGATCATGCGTTTCTGTGATGTTTGGGGTAGATGAGGACGAGTAGAAGGGTTCAGCATCAACACCAATTTCTGCAATTCCGAAGGAGGATTTCAAAATCTCAAATGTACTGAAAACGAAAATTCAGTTTCATTGATCACAGTATGGATATCAATAAGAATGATTTTTTTTGGGGGTGTGGAAATCACTGGCATGCAGGAAATAGGTTTTGTTTTCAATGTCTTCACCACAATAACAATTAAAAAACAGCGGAACCAATTGTTTCTCTAGAGGAGCCAATTGATGATAAAAAACATAGAAACTGTGTAAAGTTTCAACGGAAACCGGTGGAAAGACGAAGCCGATACCTGGATCGATGGATCGAACATGGTTAGAGAGAAGTTGAGCGCATCCGTCGCAGAGGCCCCTGGAGAGAAAAGGCATCCACCGCGTCAGGAATTCGGATGCTATTCGGAGTTCTGATGGATCGTAATCGCGTATGAAGGGATCGCTGGAACGAGGATCGTCTATGGATGCCATGCGCCCGAAGAAGAAGAGTCGGATGAAGAAAGATCCGGGCAGCGGAGGCCGGCCGCGATTCTAATTCGCAGTTCCGAGTTCGCTACCCCTGCTGGACTCGACATCGGTTGTATTAGGGTCCAATTAAATGGCGGCTATGCGGATGCAAATTTAAATATTAATTTAAAAATATTTGTAGTCACTCATGCCGCATCACATATTAATTTAAATGTATATTGAAAAAAAAGTAGATTGAGTACAAGATATATATAAAAAAAAAAGTTGAGGCCGAAGCCTCGGTTTATTCGGAGAAGGAGCTACAGTACAAAGAAAATCATGTAAGAAGCAGTACATGGATGAACTCGGCGAGACTCGAACGCGAGACCTCGCCGAGACCCACAGGAGCAGCTACCAACTGAGCTGCACCCTAGGGGCAATTGAGTACAAGATATAACAAGAAATAACAATAACCAAATTTCTATAATTGATGAAAATATAAAGAATATTTCCTATATTATTACCTGTGGAAATTTATTAAAAAATAGGGTGAAATTTTGGAAGAATTAAATATATCAAAAGATACATGCCAATTCTTTGAAAATATATTAAAGGTGTTTTTTGTTATAAAATAATATAATAATTATGGATATTAGTTGATTTCCATGACCTCCTTTCTTATGGGTAAATATTTCGGTGACCATTAGATTCTCAAACTTTATCTCATATTGTCAATTTTAATGGTTAGTTTTTTTGGAGGAGAATAGAGATCAATTTAGATCATTAATTGTAGTGTGTGTGTATATATCATTATGATAATGAAAATTAGTACTTTTGACACTGTACATTCTCTCTCTCTCTCTCTCTCTCTCTCTCTCTTATGTTGTACGTCGTGTGGTGTTTGTACTGGTTCACGATTGACTTTATGTTTCATCTACGATCAACACAACAATCCCAATTTTGAAATAGTTTATGGTTTCAATCGATGCCAAACTCTTGATTTCATAACACGTTATCAACACGACCGCCTTCTTTATACTAAACTTCATGGTAGTGCTACCTCCATCACTATCATCGACATGAGGTATTTCCCTCATGAATAGCTATGTCTAACATTCTCCATATACTTCTTTTGACATGCTTCTTCACGCGCCACGATACTAATTAATTTCCCCACAGTTCTATTTTCCCCACAATAAACAATTTATTGTCATGTTTTTTTAACCCATGGGGAGAGGTTAAAAATAAACCTAAATTAATTTCCCTCCCCCCAATGACGCAACTCACCCCCAATCTCGTCGCTCGGCCCCGCACCTTCGGCATTCACTTCGATTTGCCCGACCCACCCCACAAATGCTCCTTCGACGCTCCCATCGATTTTTCACTGCTGCCCGCTTCCCACATCGACCTCCTCTCGCCTCTTTCATTCAACCACCATGCTCCATCTATTGGGGATATTGGTGGACAATGTTGCACCCCTTAAGAGTAGATTTCCCCCACCAAATTGACATTACAATGGGTTGTAGGTGAATCTTCATTTGGATACAACGATGGATCGACGCTACACTTGTACTAAGCGGAGAGTATCTCTTGAAGAGGCTTTGGAATTAAGAGAGTAATGAAAGGATTTTGTTGTTGCACACCGACAAAGAGCCTCTGATGCTGGTGAAAGACTTGAGAGGAATCTCAATCTTTTTGAGATAAATTAGAGTGCTTAGGAATGAAATGAATTGAATTATTTTTTTCATCCAATAGAGATTCCATTTTATAGGCACTAACCTTTGGATACAAAAATTTCTTCTGAATCACTTATAGTAATACTGTCCCGACATCAGTCTCAAAACATTGCACACTAATTAAGCAACATATATTTCATGTGCACTTCTTCCAACTTCATGAATGTATATAATACACTGCATGGTCTTCTTACTTTGTGAAATAACACACATGCACAAACTTCACACTATCATGCATGCATAATTGCATGTGCATACATGTTTGTATAACACACACATACTTAAATCCATTTAATTTCTCATGTGTTCATGTGAGAATGTTTTAATTCATGTAAATGTTTTTCATATGGATCCAAAATCACATACTATCCACTTTTCTCACTCACATTTCACATACACCATTTTCTTTCTTGTGCACTCACCTTTGCACCACTGAATACCTGCACAATCTTTGCATTAAAATGAACACAATCCACTTTGCACACTCACTGTACACATACACTGTCTACCTTCTATGTAAGGATATCAAATATATGCATATTCACTATACCTTGCTTCTACCTCATGCACATAAAACCTTCCTACAAAACATGATGCTCACTCTAAGTTTGGCACAAGAGCCTCAGCCCAGTTGGTGAGGACTCAACAAGTGCATCCAAGAGACCCGAGTTCAAAACCGGGCGGAGACATAATTTATGGGGTTCTGTAGCAGGTACTGTAGCAGACACTGTTCGGTACTGTAGCAGCAAGAACTATACATCTGTTTGGGCTTTCAGGCCACCCAAGGCTTTGGGTTAGTAAGAATTTCAGGCCACCTCAAGCCCTTCGGGCCACCTCAAGGCCTTCGGGCCACCTCAAGGCCTTCGGACCACATGAAATTGTGCATAAACGATCAGATAGACTCCACAAGGAGTAGACTCCAGATGAAGATTCAGAGCAGGCGTATTCACCAAAGCAGAAGCTAAGCGAATTTGTCAGAAAGAGAGGGTATGACATTGCCATCGGGACCAACCTGTGCTTGCATGAGAAGCCTAGTCGAGCAAACCATGCGAAGGTGGAGAGCTGATATCACGATGAGGAAGCTGAGAAGGAGCAGTTCCAAGTATAGTATGTATATTTCTTAAAACCTACGGGTCATGTAATATCTAAGTCTACAGGCCTTGTAAGGGTTCCTCCTCATCCCTTGAGGGGGGGGGGGTTATCAAAAATCAATAAAAAAAGAAGGGCTTTGGGCCATTCGGGCTACTCTAAGTTTGGATAAGTTCTTGAGGTATACACTCCTTCGTGCGCAATAATGGAACACTCGATGTATAACTTTCTTCTTGCATGAAAAAACTTGAATGGGTATTAAATGTGTAATGTAACACCCTGAGATTTTATGAAAAATATTCTTTTTAATTTCATTAATGTCTTGTGTTGTACGCTACACCAAAAGGAGCTTGCACAACACGCATCCTTGACTTGCCTTGCATTACACGCAATCGCGACCTTCCTCGATAGCGTGTGTAGTACGCAATACCGAGTTTCACTAAACAATGATATGCTATTAAAATATTATTAAAACTAACCGTTATGAATAGTAATAACCACATTTTAAAATTTTAGAAATTTTATCTCTCAAAATGGACTTCATTTTTGGATTCGGAGTATCGAATTTAGCCTAAGGTGAAATTTTGGTACTTTTTGGAAAACTTTCATATTTTGATGAATAGTGAAAATTACTAAATTTTAATTAAAAACAACTTTTTTAATCAAAATAATTAATAGTGATAAATTATGAATTTGAGTTCTTTTAAAGTATATTTAGAATATATTTTTACCATTTAATACAATGTTGGTCATTGGACATAATTTCCCAATTAAACCGAACATAAACAAGTATCAATCTTTTGATAGTTATTATATCTTAAAAACACGTTTTTTGTTTTGACAGCGGGAATTAATTTTAAATTAATTTCTGCCACTTCTGTGTTTTGAATTTGGAAAAATGGATTCCATATTTGGAATCAGGATGTTCAAATTGTGTAAACAGGTAACTTTTATTTTTAGACATTTTGAATAATTACAGTAAATATTTTATTTATCATGGTTAAAGGGTAAATCCGGTAAATAAGGGTTAAAAAATAATATTATAATAATAAAAAAATTACCCTAAAATGTGTGATAACCTTATTGGTTGATACATGTTCGACCATGGGTATCTTTGGGTCAATTTTGGGACCCCATGGTGCCACTTGTAAGTGATAGAGACACTTTATTTTAATTAAGTTAAAATGAATACAAAAATGACACAAGCATATATCTTTTAGAAAAACAATTTTTACATAGGGTTATATATGTTGAATTTTCGATTGTAAAGATTCATTAGAAAGATAAAAAGATTTCCTACATAATGATATTTTATTTATAATTTTTAGACATTAAATAATTTAATTTATTTATGACACAATGATGATGCAGTAATTACCATAATAGTGAAAAATTAACACAATTGATATTATAAATACCCAAATAAATATAATTTGAGACTTTTAATGAATTACACTAATTTTCTAGGTTAATAGGACATATTAGTAATGATTTAATTAACTTTGTTCGAAGTAATAATTCTATTATGAGTTTCACTAAAATCAACTATTGAATAGTGTCAAAATTGACATAAAATAGTTTTTAAAACAAATATTATATTATTGATTGTTATTTTATTCCTAAAAATCTAAGGTTCGGCCAAGATACTTATATCAAGATAGGTGTATCATTAATGGACCACTTGGGGGTCGCTTGGATGTATATGGTAAGTTTATTAACTATATAATATAAAAATACAAAGTGACATGGTAAATGTCAATCTAATTAACTAAGAGTTAAAACTAAAAGATAAGGTTAGTATAATGACCTAAACTTGTCTAAATTCTATTGGATGAGAGGATTTCGACCCATCCCCACCTTAGCTTCAAAATAAATCAATTTGGAGCTATTTAAAACCGAATTTGGCTTTATAATAAAATAATATTTTTAGTTATTTCAAAGGTGCACCTCTCCTCCCTTATAAAAGGGCACCTCCTCCCCCTCTTCCTCACACCACTTTGAGCCTTCAAGCTCGGCCAACCCCTACCAAATTCTCTTCTCCACTTCCCTAGCAACATCCTAGAGGTCCTGGTCTTCTTCAAAGACCAATTTTAGTGCCCTAAGAAGAGGACTCAAAGAGGCGCTTCAAAGAAGAGGTAATGTCCGTTACCGATTCTTTCAACTTTATTTCTTCTTCCACTTCTTCTTCTTAGGTTGTTTCATTATGAAGTAATAACATCAATATCACTCATATACTGATATGTTATTATAAGTATGAAACAACCCTATTTCACCATCTATCCATCCTACGGAAAACGAAATCACCACGCGTGCGTACATACGGAATACCGTCTCCACGCCGTGGTGTAATCTATTTTCCACCACCACCTTACTTGGATGGGTATAATGGTGTAAATAATAACTATATATGATTATTTTAAAGTGATATTGATTCTAAAATAGTATACATACACTCCAATACAGTCCCATGATCACGAGAACGATATCATCGCTCGTACGTACGTATGGACTACCGTCTCCACGACGCGATGAGATTCATTCTCCACGTTAACCATTCATGAATGATTATAAAGTATATATAATAAGTAATCATGAAATATATGACATAATAATGATACTGGATTTATGTGTATGTATATGTATGTCAGCTACTTAATTCCATTCAACTCAATAAGGAAACGAAAACAGCGTTCATGCGTACGTACGGCCTACCGTCTCCATGAACGGTGTATTTCTTTCTATTTACTGATTTATTATATATATGTATATTCTGAATATATATTATATATAAATCATGTTTTATATTCTGAAATTAAGTAATCACGATCTAAGTAATCATATGAATAATTACAAGTCAAAACACGGACGACAAATGAAACAATTTTACCCAAAACGTTCTTTAACATGGAATTTACAAAAGAACGGGTAATATAAAGTCATAAGTGAACCATATATGATATCATAACAATGAGTATGATTCTGGAATAAGTCAATGACATTATTTAAATCATTATATAGGAGGTTCAGACACTTACGAAGCAAATCGGACCTAAGGTAAGAGAAAATATCACAATCTCATTTTTATCCGAGATTGTTTATACTTTGGTATTTACTGGGGTGTATTTTATCATCCAAATCCATGATTCCTCAATATGTAATATTGTTTCCATCCACCTACAATTGTTTAAATCCAATTTTACCCTTCAGTGAGTTTTTAGTAAAAGATATAAAAGGAATCTTTTGTCATTTTTCGTATGAGGTACTTTTTAACTTTTCCGACAAAAGTACGGGAAGAATGTTTTTTTAACTTATACAACATGAATGGATTTTTAAAAAATTATTTCCGAGAAGCTTACTTTACAAGTTTTCAAGTTTATTTTTAATCAACTTCTTTTGGTTTAAAATTGTATGACATGTTAAGAAATGAAAATTTTTTTGAAGTAGAAAGGATATTTTCCTCAAGAATGGAGTTCAAGTGTTTTATCAAAATTATTTTCCATCTAAGATAATATAGGGTTCTGTTTCTATCCCTATTATTACATTGATTTTATTATGTTGTGATGGAATTATTTTTATGAAATCCTTTATCTTATATGAATTGTTTTATGATGTCATGTTGTTTAAGAATCCCATTTTTATTACATAGGTTATGCAATGATGTATGATTTATGATTTTGTGGCACACATAGGAATGATATCATTATGAGATGGGTGGTACCTATATCTCCCTCCAATGCATTGGGTAAAGATTTTATATCTCATGAGATAGACATGGCTGGAACGGCAGGTTAAACCGGTTCAATGAAACAAGACTGAAATGAGGAATGAACTCGGTTCAGAAATGGACTTTGTCCACTAAGATAGTCTTGAAAATGAGTCTTGACTAATAAGAAATGATTCTCTATGATTATGTGTGTATGCCACAAAGTTTCATGTTTTAAGTTATGATTATTGGGATTACATTTCACTACTATGATTTATCCCATGTTATGATGTTATGATCTCTTTTGAAGGTTAAGATTTCCAAAATGTTATGTTCTTATGAATATGATGTGATTGATATTTCTTTTGTTTACCCTTACTGAGCATTTGAGCTCACCCTTTTATGTTTTCTTTTCCCCAGGATATAAAGAAAGGTTTTAGGTAAGAAAAAAAAGGGAAGATCTTTATGGGAGATGTTGAAGATCTTTCACCATGATTAGAAGACTACGTTCCGAGTTTCCAAAGACACTAAACTATTATGGTCCTTGTGTGTGTGTTTTTGTTATGTACTAAGTATTCCGCAAAAGTAATGTAATGTCCATGTACGTCAAGTTTTGGGCCTCTACAGTTGGTATCAGAGGAAAGGTTTAGTCAACCTTTGGAAACTAGGATACGAGAACTTTAGTGAGATCCCTAGAGATATTTCTAAGGTATGTCTAGAGATGTCCCTAAGGTTAAGTATAAGTATAGGTTATAGTACTAGAATTACGGTAACCCAAGATGTTAGATATTGAAGGTACTCCTCCTTTATTGTGTTGTTTTCCCTAGCATGATTTTTGCCTCTCACACTATTCTTTTTGGGTTTTAGAAGATGGATGGAACCCAAAGGAACCGTGTTGATCAATGTAATGGACAATGCAATGATTTTCCTCATGAACAAACAAATGTTATGGGAGATGGAGTGAAAAATCTTATTGCTATACTTACACAAGCTATGAATCATTATGGACTTCCAAATGAGCAGAGAAGGGAACAATATTCTATTGAGTCCTTCATGAGGCAACGTCCACCTTCTTTCAGTGGGTCTTCTGATCCACTTGTTGCTGAACAATGGATCAGTACTACTGAAAAGATATTTTCAGTTCTTCAATGTTCTGAACATGATAAAGTCATCTTAGTAGTGTATCGTTTGGAAGCTGATGCTGATCAATGGTGAAATCTTATCAAGAATACGAGGCCAAGAGATGAAATTGATTCCATGGAATGGGACGAGTTCAAGAACTTATTTTTCAATAAGTACTTCCCTCGTATTCGTCGAACAAAGACGGAGAAGGAGTTTCTTGAACTAAAGAAAAAAGATGATGAATCTGTTGGTATATACGAAGTGAATTTTACAAGGCTTGCAAGGTATGCATCTGGATTTATCATCCAACCTAAAAGTAAAGTTGATCGATTCTTCAGTGGCTTAAAACCAAATCTTCTAAGGGCATTAGCTATAAGAGACTTTAGTAGCTATGAAGAAATTGTGCGTTGTGCTATCAAGGTAGAAATGGAAGTTGGTGTTACTTATCCATCTCATAGTTTTGACAAGAAACGAAAGATGGAGTTCAAGGAGAAATCTTAGAATAATGGTGAAAAGAAGATGAATGTTTCCTTATGCTCAAAGTGTGGAAAGAAGCATGATGGAGATTGTCTTAAAGGGACAAGTAAATGTTTCAAATATGGAAAGGAAGGTCATCGGGCATTTGAATGCCGCAATGATGGGAAGAAGATGTCTAATGATGCAAACAAAGGAAGGGATACATAGAATGAACCTACTACACTTCAATGCTTCAAGTGCAAGGAAATGGGGCATTATGCTAATAAATGTCCTAATCCAAGGGTTAGTGATGATCGACATGAGCAACCACTTAAGGCAAAGGACAAAGGGAAGTCACATGCGATCACCATTGGCGATGTTGAATATGACAATGATGTGGTGGAATGATTAAGTGTTTATGTAATGGGATTCCAAAATAATGTTGTATATAGTATCGTGGAATATTGGAATATTTATGTATTGGTCTATTGTGGTTTTCAATAATTTTATGGTACCGGTAACCATGGAAAGTGATTGAGATATTTTTGGAAAAAAGATGATATGCGCATAATGAAGGGATAAGGAAAAAATGAAATGTTTGACAGTATTCATGAGCTCATGATTGATATAAGGACTAAGTGATATCATGATTTGAGTATATAGAATTTTGAGGATTTTGGTATGTGGAAAGAGTTAACTTTTAACAGCATTCATGTTTTCAATAAGGTTCAATGGGTATTCATTTTTTTTCAAGAGAATACATGATTAAGGCCTTTGAATGTTTGGAATGTGACCAACAAGACATATCTCATGATATATGGGGATCAACAATGGTATTAACATGCTAGTTGCATGAACTCTTTGGTAATCATTTTCACTATAATATGAGATTAGAAAGCATTATTTTGGATAAGCCTAAAGATTGGAATGGATTATGTTGGACATAAGTTAGTATTGTTTAAGGATAGAAGTTTTTTTGATATTATTTATGGGATGTTATGGTAATGTGGTTTTAGAAAAAGGAAAACCTGCAGGATGGGCGACAACCCATCGCGTCAGACAAGGCTGTGGGAATCGAAACCACAACCGAAGTGCGACTGGCCTTTATCGCCTACCACTGGCCTACAGAAAGTCCCTGTTTAGTAGAAATTAGTTTTATTATATTAAGCAGTATGATATATGAAGTATAAGTCCATTTTAGGAACCATATATGATTAATCTCACTATAGATGGACTTATGTATTTTTTGATAACTTTTCTAACCTTTTGTTTGAGACAGATGGAATGACCCATCATTCCATCACATGATCTGCTAACACATCACGAATGACAAATTCAACTTCATTTCTTTAAGAGATGAAGCAGAAATTGTCCAAAGAACGACCAACGGTGAGACTATACCAAAATCACAAAAGTATTTCTTCTAATTACAATTTCATCAACTTTAGGGAAATGATCTTGAAAACCAAAAATGTTGTCCTAGTGCTCTTATATCTGATGAATCAGATGGTACCTTAGATCGTCACAAATTTATGGCTTTGTGATTACTGGTTTTTCCATAGCCATGTTCTCTACCACTCTCCATCAGAACATGATGGTTAGATTTCTCTTCCATATCCATATTTTCACCTATGTGGAAACCCAGTGATTAGTTTATTTGGGTAACCGTTACATTTCATACTTTTGTTTTTAAAGATTGGTTTTGGTATTCCATTTTACGATGTGGGTTTCTATTAAAGAAACTTTCGAATAGTAAACCATTTATAACCCCGATGAATTTTGAGGGCGAAATTCATTTTAAGGGGGGTAGAATGTAACACCCCGAGATTTTATGAAAAATATTCTTTTTAATTTCATTAATGTCTTGTGTTGTACGCTACACCAAAAGGAGCTTGCACAACACGCATCCTTGACTTGCCTTGCATTACACGCAATCGTGACCTTCCTCGATAGCGTGTGTAGTACGCAATACCGAGTTTCACTAAACAACGATATGCTATTAAAATATTATTAAAACTAGCCGTTATGAATAGTAATAACCACATTTTAAAATTTTAGAAAATTTCTCTCAAAATGGACTTCATTTTTGGATTCGGAGTATTGAATTTAGCCTAAGGTGGAATTTTGGTACTTTTCGGATAACTTTCATATTTTGATGAATAATGAAAATTACTAAATTTTAATTAAAAACAACTTTGTTAATAAAAATAATTAATAGTGATAAATTATGAATTTGAGTGGTTTTAAAGTATATTTAGAATATATTTTTACCATTTAATACAATGTTGGTCATTGGACATAATTTTCCAATTAAACCTAACATAAACAAGTATCAATCTTTTGATAGTTATTATATCTTAAAAACACGCTTTTTGTTTTGACAGCGGGAATTAATTTTAAATTAATTTCTGCCACTTCTGTGTTTTGAATTTGGAAAAATGGATTCCATATTTGGTATCAGGATGTTCAAACTGTGTAAATAGGTAACTTTTATTTTTAGACATTTTGAATAATTACTTCGGTAAATATTTTATTTACCATGGTTAAAGGGTAAATCTGGTAAATAAGGGTTAAAAAAAATAATATTATAATAATAAAAAAATTACCCTAAAACGTGTGATAACCTTATTGGTTGATACATGTTCGACCATGAGCATCTTTGGGTCAATTTTGGGACCCCATGGTGCCACTTGTAAGTGATAGAGACACTTTATTTTAATTAAGTTAAAATGAATACAAAAATGACACAAGCATATATCTTTTAGAAAAACAATTTTTACATAGGGTTATATATGTTGAATTTTTTATTGTAAATATTCATTAGAAAGATAAAAAGATTTACTACATATTTATATTTTATTTATAATTTTTAGACATTAAATAATTTAATTTATTTATGACACAATGATGATGCAGTAATTACCATAATAGTGAAAAATTAACATAATTGATATTATAAATACCCAAATAAATATAATTTGAGACTTTTAATGAATTACACTAATTTTATAGGTTAATAGGACATGTTAGTAATGATTTAATTAACTTTTTTCGAAGTAATAATTCTGTTATGAGTTTCACAAAAATCAACTATTGAATAGTGTCAAAATTGACATAAAATAGTTTTTAAAACAAATATTATATTATTGATTGTTATTTTATTCCTAAAAATCTAAGGTTTATCCAAGATACTTATATCAAGATAGGTGTATCATTAATGGACCACTTGGGGGTCGCTTGGATGTATATGGTAAGTTTATTAACTATATAATATAAAAATACAAAGTGACATGGTAAATGTCAATCTAATTAACTAAGAGTTAAAACTAAAAGATAAGGTTAGTATAATGGCCTAAACTTGTCTAAATTCTATTGGATGAGAGGATTTCGACCCATCCCCACCTTAGATTCAAAATAAATCAATTTGGAGCTATTTAAAACCGAATTTGGCTTTATAATAAAATAATATTTTTAGTTATTCCAAAGGTGCCCCTCTCCTCCCTTATAAAAGGGCACCTCCTCCCCCTCTTCCTCACACCACTTTGAGCCTTCAAGATCGGCCAACCCCTGCCAAATTCTCTTCTCCACTTCCCTAGCAACATCCTAGAGGTCCTGGTCTTCTTCAAAGACCAATTTTAGTGCCCTAAGAAGAGGACTCAAAGAGGCGCTTCAAAGAAGAGGTAATGTCCGTTACCGATTCTTTCAACTTTATTTCTTCTTACACTTCTTCTTCTTAGGTTGTTTAATTATGAAGTAATAACATCAGTATCACTCATATACTGATATGTTATTATAAGTATAAAAAAACCCTATTTCACCATCTATCCATCCTACGGAAAACGAAATCACCGCGCGTGCGTACGTACGGAATACCGTCTCCACGCCGTGGTGTAATCTATTTTCCACCACCACCTTACTTGGATGGGTATAATGGTGTAAATAATAACTATATATGATTATTTTAAAGTGATATTGATTATGAAATAGTATACATACACTTCAATACAGTCCCACGATCATGAGAACGATATCATCGCTCGTACGTACGTACGGACTACCGTCTCCACGACGCGATGAGATTCATTCTCCACGTTAACCATTCATGAATGATTATAAAGTATATATAATAAGTAATCATGAAATATATGACATAATAATGATACTGGATTTATGTGTATGTATATGTATGTCATCTACTTAATTCCATTCAACTCAATAAGGAAACGAAAACAGCGTTCATGCGTACGTACGACCTACCGTCTCCATGAACGGTATATTTCTTTCCATTTACTGATTTATTATATATATGTATATTCTGAATATATATTATATATAAATCATGTTTTATGTTCTGGAATTAAGTAATCATGATCTAAGTAATCATATGAATAATTACAAGTCAAAACACGGACGAAAAATGTAACAATTTTACCCAAAACGCTCTTTAACATGGAATTTACAAAAGAACGGGTAATATAAAGTCATAAGTGAACCATATATGATATCATAACAATGAGTATGATTCTGTAATAAGTCAATGACATTATTTAAATCATTATACAGGAGGTTCGTACACTTACGAAGCAAATCAGACCTAAGGTAAGGGAAAATATCACAATCTCATTTTTATCTAAGATTGTTTATACTTTGGTATTTACTGGGGTGTATTTTATCATCCACATCCATGATTCCTCAATATGTAATATTTTTTCCATCCACCTACAATTGTTTAAATCTAATTTTACCCTTCGGTGAGTTTTTAGTAAAAGATATAAAAGGAATCTTTTGTCGTTTTTCGTACGAGGTACTTTTTGACTTTTCCGAAAAAAGTACGGGAAGAATGTTTTTTTAACTTATACGGCATGAATGGATTTTTAAAAAATTATTTCCAAGAATCTTACTTTAAAAGTTTTCAAGTTTATTTTTAATCAACTTCTTTTGGTTTAAAATTGTATGACATGTTAAGAAAGGAAAATGTTTTTGAAGTAGAAAGGATATTTTCCTCAAGAATGGAGTTCAAGTGTTTTATCAAAATTATTTTCCATATAAGATAATATATGGTTCTATTTCTATCCCTATTATTACATTGATTTGATTATGTTGTGATTGAATTATTTTTATGAAATCCTTTATCTTATATGAATTGTTTTATGATGTCATGTTGTTTAAGAATCCCATTTTTATTACATGGGTTATGCAATGATGTATGATTTATGATTTTGTGGAACACATAAGAATGGTATCATTATGAGATGGGTGAGACCTATATCTCCCTCCAATGCATTGGGTAAAGATTTTATATCTCATGAGATAGACATGTCTAGAACGGCAGGTTAAATCGGTTCAGTGAAACCGGACTGAAACGAGGAATGAACTCGGTTCAGAAATGGACTTTGTCCACTAAGATAGTCTTGGAAATGAGTCTTGACTAATAAGAAATGATTCTCTATGATTATGTGTGTATGCCGTAAAGTTTCATGTTTTAAGTTATGATTGTTGGGATTACATTTCACTACTATGACTTATCCCATGTTATGATATTATGATCTCTTTTGCAGGTTAAGATTTCCAAAATATTATGTTCTTATGAATATGATGTGATTGATATTTCTTTTGTTTACCCTTACTGAGCATTTGAGCTTACCCTTTTATGTTTTCTTTTCCCCAGGATATAAAGAAAGGTTTTAGGTAAGAAAAAAAGGGAAGATCTTTATGGGAGATGTTGAAGATCTTTCACCATGATTAGAAGATTACGTTCCGAGTTTCCAAAGACACTAAACTATTACTGTCCTTGTGTGTGTGTTTTTGTTATGTACTAAGTATTCCGCAAAAGTAATGTAATGTACATGTATGTCAAGCTTTGGGCCTCTACATGTAACATCCCCGACCCGAAAGCCACTAAACCGGTGCTCCGAGCTAGGCCGTCACATGACCTCAAGCGCGCCTCCCCGTACGCCAGAGGTTGCCGACTAGCAGCGAGGGTCTAATGAGTCACATGGGAAGACTATACCCTCTTTACCAGAGTAATCCACATCATAACAAAATATAAATAGCCAAAACAATGTGAAATACCAATAAAAGAGTATAACCAAGCATTTCCCAAAATAGGGTACAAACTACAAATCAAATACAACCATGTCGTGCCATACTAGTAATGCAAAGTGGAAGAATCCCAAAATAAAACAAATAGCCAAAACCCCAAATGGGTCTCGACTCCGAGTCTGAGTCCTTCTCTATGTACATCCCGAGCCCAACTCAACATCTCGCAGTAGGGCCTCTTCCCTTGTCATAAACTGCAACCAATAGATCTGCTCGGGTACCCAACGACGGCCCGAGTAGGGTGTGAGTACAAAAATCAGTAGGCCACCACCAACGATGTCTACAAAATATCCAGTCTAATAGATAGTGCATTCAAGTACTAAATAAGTGGTGAGTAAGCAAAGGATAGTTCATGTTCCATTATTTAACAAGATTCATTTAATTCATGACTAGCAATTATCCCAATTCCATTTCTTACACCATCTTCATTATATAAGCTATAATGATCACATGTTTCATGGGTTAGGCATAAATATCATATACACGAGGTCTAAGGCAATCATTCACAGTTTATAGAGAAAACAAAGCAAGTCCCTATCTCCCTAGGGATCTGCATATCACATCAACACATTTTCCTCACCTCGAAGCCTCAGTCCGAGTGGAATGAAATCAATACAATAACCTCTCCTTGGAGCCTCAATCCAGGTGGAATGACATCAATACAATAACCTCACCTTGGAGCCTTAGTCTAGGTGGAATGAAATCAATACAATGACCTCACCTTAGAGACTTGGTCCAGGTGGAATGACATCAATACAATGACCTCACCTTAGAGCCTCAGTCCAGGTGGAATGCAACCATTAGGGGAATAGAGCATCAGTCCTCATCCTTAACCCATGCATTAGGGGTAAAGTTTAGAGTATTAGTCCAACTCGACCCGTGGGCATAGAACCTTAGTAAATACCACACACTACCAAGCCATGTGCACATGCTTATTTATCAAATCACCACAACCATACCATAACACAACCAAGTTGTAACACCCCAAGGTTTTGAAAATAGATATAGAATGCAATTTCATAATCTAGCTATTAAACACAACTTTGTCTCTTCTATGTTTTGAATTTCGAAAAATGGTCATCTAGAGTTGTGTTCATTAAGTCATTTGAAGTCTGGTAGAACAAACTTGATTTTTGGTGAATAATAACATACCCTTATGAATAGTAATATGACCATTATGAATAGTAAATAATGACATTATTTTATTTTCATAAGGTAATATGATAATGAGATCCTAATTAATTTTTCAATGTCACATAAAACTAATTGTACCTCTAAGATTGTTATTTTTCAAATTAACTATGAATTTATTTAAAAATTAAATTAATAATATTTAGAAAATTATTTTTGAAAAATGGTGTTCACTTTTGAATTCTACACGTCGAAAAATGGTAGGGGTGAATTTTTGGGATTTTTCTGAAATTCTAGAATTTTTGATGAATAGTGAAATACGATAAAATACCGTATATACAAATTTTCAGTTAAATACACTATTCATGACATCAAAAGTGATTCAAGGCCACTTGGTTCGAACTCACATGCACTTATTACTATTAGGGGTCACATGAAACAATACTATTGGTTGTCTTGATGGAAATAATAAAATAATAAATTAAATATTCAAAATTTACCCCTCTCCTCCACTATAAAAACCCCTCACCACTCCCTCTTCTCTTCACTCCTCTAAGACTTGAAGCTCCTCAAAGTTCTGCCCAATTACCCTTCCCTAGTCTCTCCCCACGTCCAAGAAGCTTCTGGTCTTACTAAAAGACCAAAACCCCTTCCCTTAAGGAGTTTCTCAAGGAGGTTATTTCAAGAGGTAAAACACCCTTCTTTTTCATTTGGTTTCATTTCAATTTATCTTCTTTTGCTATCCTCTCCTCACCTCCTCTGTCCAAATGATCATGATAAATCCAGTATCATCTATATACTAGAATTATATCATGTGAATGGAAGAACCATCATAAATATTCTTACTTCCTCCCTTTTATTTTTATAAACGAAATCAACGTCCATGAGGTTCCAATTTATAGCCTTCATGGATGACGAAGTTTCGTTCTTCAATTTATTCTTTATTATTGGTCATGAAACCATATTTATAGTTGAACCAGACTATAATATATGTATTATAACCTAATTAATATTCAGGAACCAGAATATGTGCATATAATTAAGTTATATGACAAAACTAGTTCATAATATTCCAAATACCGCCGAATAACCGAAGTGGTTGTCATCTAATGATTCATCCTCATTCCATGTAACCAAATGATAGAAATGACCATTATCAATTATTTATGTTCATTAATAATATACAATTCCAATCCTGGAGATTTATAACCATTCCACATGAAATCCATTACTTAAAAACAAGTGAACCGATTATGAAAATAAAGAAAATGAACACCCCAGAACAACGAAATTCAATATAATAACTTAGCAATAAGGGTATAAATTAACTAAAAAAAATTATGATAAACTAAATACATGTATAATAGGTTATTAAATAAGTTATTAATAAGTATAATTTCATATTCCAGGATCTTAAGTTCAAGAGCGGAACACATTTGGAGTTAAGGTAAGGGTTTTTCACCTGAACTTCCATTTTTCATTCGGGTTACTTTCATTGTATAATTACCTCAATGAAATTATTATGTATTGTTATGAACTCCTAATATATTATGTATGAGTATCATATATATTTTTACAACCCATAATCCTTCCTTATTTTATGGATAGTTACACTTTTTAAAAGGAACTTTCAAAATTGTTTCCAAAATACAAGTCCGATTCAAGGGAATTTCTCAAATTCTTACCTATTTTCAAGGGCACTCTATAATCTATTTTTGGAAGCCGTTATCTTTATAAAATCACTCATTTTATTATGAAAATTCTATCTTACTTCACTTCTGGTTTTATACAAATATTTTTTTCCAAAAGAACTCTTATTTTCAAAATAAAAGAGTATTTATCTCAAGAATTGCTTAATGATTTTATAAGAGTGTTTTCATCTAATTCAACACTCTTGTTGATTCCATGGTATTATTGAGTTTAATCATTTATAAAGTCATATACCATAGTTGATTTAATGGTTTATGACTAACTCTATTGTGGATGATCTATCATAAAACCATTCACCATATTACTCAGAATGGTTAGTGTTTTATGTTTAATGATTGAGGAAAGATAGTTACATTTCATATGATAGTTTCAATATGAATGTATATGTTATTTATGTTTATCCCTGCTCATATGAGGAATGTATTGGACTAATTATGTGATGGGTGGGGCCCGCTATAGCCCCTCGATGTATCGGTAGGTTTCACGAGACTACTAGACATGGAATTGACCAAGGCTTTTCCCAATGTGATATGGATTTTGGCCGAGGCCTTAATCACTAGACGCCTTGGCCGAGGCTATGAAAAAATATTTCAGAATGTCTGGCATATTCACTTCCCTCATTATGAAGCTAGTAATTAAAAGTTCATGTGGTTATTCGACTAGTAGAATACCCATGATTATGTTTTATTATGGCATTATTTACTCAACTCATATTCCTGCCATAATGTGTTCAAGTTTATTATTAAAGGCATGCGTTTTCAATTATTCACCATGTCTAATGTTTATATTATATTCCGCTGTATTTCTTACTCTTACTGAGCATTTGATCTCACCCCTTTCTTATGTTTCATTTTCTCAGGATATGAAGAAGTAATTTATGAATGACTTGCAAGCATAATCTTGGAGATGTGATGTTTCTAGTGGAATAAATTAGTGTTGTTTTTCCCTTCATGTTGTAATGTTAAACTTATTTATGTAACTTCTTTCCAATAATACTAAAATACTCGGTCATTCGAGATTCATATTCCTTGTTTGTATGCCAATGTAACCAATAAGGCACCGACTCCAGGTAACTGGGGTCGGGTCCTTACAGTTGGTATCAAAGGAAGTTTAGTAGAATACTTAGAAACAAGATTTAGAAAACGTAGAATTAGGGAAGAGTCCCTAAGTTAGTCTTTGAGGATATACATACAATAAAGTCTTGGTATTTTGGTAAGGAATAAATTATGTGGATCTTTCAAGAAATACATCCCTCTCTAGATACGAGCAGGTAGAGGCAGCTCTGGCACATATGTATCTAGTGGTAAAACTCGAAAACACCGCTTTGAGATAGACTTGAATGGGAACCGGTGCACAACAATAGGCCTTGCTGCACTCTTGGTTACGACACTCCCGAGGTATATGCTTAGGATAATTCACATTTTCTTTACAATCCATTATGAAGGATTGAAATGTAAAATATTTCTCAAAGAAACCATTTTTGTGAATATGGAATTATCCATGTGCAGGATCTCAATTTTTTTTAAGTATTTTGTTAAGTTAATATTATACATTATGATTCACAACCAAATATGGTGTATGCCATTATCTAGAGATGGATCCAAGTGGAAGGAATGGAAACCGCACGAACACACGTGTCCCCTATAGGGATTTCCCTCCGATGCAAGATAATGATGTTAGATCTGGTTCTAAGAAACTCATAACTATATCGGGACAACTTACTCAGGTTATGAATAATAACCTTACCCGTATGGAGCATCCGGATCCACCATGTGGAGGAGCTATGTTAGATAGCTTTATGTGACAACAACCTCCATCATTCAACGAGACTACAAACCCTTTTGTAGCAGAGCAGTGGGTATGTTCCCTTGAGAAGATATTTCTCGCCTTGGGATGTAATGAAAGAGAGAATGTTGTCATGGAAGTCTATCGTCTATCGGGAGATACAGATCAATGGTGTTCCTTAATCCAAAACACAAAGGAGGAGGAAGAAATAGAGGAGATGGAGTAGAGGGACTTAAGGAAATATTCCTGGAGAAATAATTTCCTTGTGAACAAAGAGTAGATATGGAGAGGAGATTCTTGAATTTGAGGAAAAAGGAAGATGAGAATGTTGCAAAGTATGAAGATAACTTCACAAGGTTATCAAGACATGCTGTGGACTACATACGAAATCCAAGGAGCAAAATTGATCGATTCTTTGATGGCCTAAATCCATTCCTCTGATGGGCACTGGTCTCCCAAAGTTTTTCATCATATGAGGATATAGTTTCATGTTCTATCAAGACAAAAAAAGAATTCTTTAAGTCTTATGACTTTAAGGGAAATCAAGAAAAGAAGAGGGATACTGAAAACCCTGGGAAAGGAAATAAGGAAACAGGGAAGAAGGGAAGAGTTGAATTTCCACCATGTGACAATTGTGGAAGGAAACACCCTGGTGCATGCTTAAAAGGAAAAGGAGTATGCTAAAAATGTGGTTAGAAAGGCCATATTGCTGGTGATTGCAAAGGGAATAATGAATCCAATGATGTTCAATGCTATACTTGTTTGGATATGGTACACTATGCTAATGATTGTCCAAAGTCAAGGAAATATGCAACAGAAAAGACCAAGGGATCAGGGACAAGATTGTGCAATCACAACTGTAGAGGTTGAAGTTCTTAATGACATGGTGGTAGGTACTTTAATTGTTTCCTCAAACTTAGCCAACACTTTATTTGATTCTGGATCATCAAATTCATTTATATCTTCCCAGTTTTCCAAGAAAATTAGATATGTCCAATTTGATTTAATAAAGAAGTTGTCATTCAAAACTCATAGGGGATGTATCATTGTAACCAAGGAATATCAACTAGTCCCCATCCAGACACCAAAATGTTCTATAGTTTCTAACCTTATTATCACACCAATGAATGAATTTGATATAATTCTCGGTATGGATTGGCTGCTAAATTATGATGCGAAGATTTATTATAAGAAGAAGGAAGTTACAATTTTTGAAAATGGTGTAGAATCCCTTGTCTTTAGGGTGGAAACTTTTCCACCTGATTCTTATCTAGAACCACCCCCAGTAGCTCTACTAAATACAATACTTGGAGAGTAAGGTAAACCAATATCTATGGCTGAGGAAAGAAATCTTCAAATTGAGTATGTGCACATAGTGAAAGAGTACATTGATGTATTTCCAAAGGATTTACTTGGACATCCTCCAGAGCGGGAAGTTGAGTTCTCTATTGATTTAATTCCTGATGCAAGACCTATATCAAAGACTCCCTATAGAATGGTAACTGTAGAATTAGTAGAGCTAAAGAAACAACTAGAGGATTTGAGTGAAAAAGGATTTATTCGACCTAGTGTTTCTCCATGGGGATCCCCTGTCCTCTTTTTCAAGAAGAAAGATAGATCCATGAGGCTTTTCATTGATTACAGGGAAATCAATGCTATTACAATAAAGAATAAGTATCCTCTACCCCGGATTGATGATTTATTTGACCAACTTCATGGAGCTCAATACTTTTCGAAGATTGAACTTCGATCCGGATATCATCAGTTGCATGTAAGGAAAGAAGATAGTCCTAAAACAGCATTTCGGGCCTGGTATGGGTATTACAAGTTTACAGTGATGCCTTTTGGACTGACAAATGCACCCTCTGTTTTCATGGATTTAATGAATATAGTTTTCAAGGAATATCTTGATAACTTTGTTGTGGTATTCATCGATGATATCCTCATATACTCAAAAAGATATGAAGACCATGAGAATCACTTGCGGGTTATTCTGAGAACTCTTAGAAGAAATAAATTATATGGGAAGTTTAGCAAGTGAGAATTCTGGATTCAATTAGTTTCTTTTCTGGGCCATATTGTCTCTAAGGATGGAATCCTAGTTGATCCTGCGAAGACAAAGGCAATCCAAGATTGGCCCACGCCAACAAACATAACTGAGGTATGCAGTTTTATTGGCTTAGCAGGTTATTATCGGTGTTTCGTTCAGAATTTTGACAGACTGGCTAACCCACTAACCAAGCTCACAAGTAAAGGAGTTAAGTTTGTGTGGACAAAAGAATGTACAGAATGCTTCGATGAATTGAAAAGAAGATTGATCAATGCTCCAATTTTGACTCTTCCAACTGGAAGTGATGGATTTGTAATATATAGCGATGCATCAAAGAATGGACTGGGTTGCATCCTTATGCAAAATGATAAAGTTATTGCTTATGCATCAAGACAGTTGAAGACTCATGAGAAAAATTATCCAACTCATGATCTTCAGTTAGCAGCTGCAATCTTTGCTCTGAAAATATGGAGGCATTATCTCTATGGAGAGAGATGTGAGACTTATATGGACCACAAGAGTTTGAAATATATTTTCACACAAAAAGAACTCAACATGAGGCAAATAAGATGGATTGATTTACTCAAAGATTACGATTTTTCAATACACTACCACCCAGGAAAGGCGAATAAGGTGGCAGATGCATTAAACAGGAAAGATCATGGCCTTCTGACTCAAATGAGGATTGAAAGAGATCCTATGTTCATGGATTTACTGAATATAGATATGAGAATTGTTAAAGTAGGGGAAACATCACTCCTCTTTCAAATGATTGATAAAAAATCTTTACTAGAGAAGATAAAAATTTCTCAATATGATGATGAGAATCTGCACAAGAAAATTAATGCAGTTAAGGATGGGAGACTGAATGACTTTGTGTATGAAGAAGGAGTTCTGAAGTTTGGGAAGAGGTTATGTGTTCCATCAGTACCTGAGCTAAAAAGGGAACTATTAGATGATGCTCATAGCTTAAATTTCTCTATACACTCGGGTAGCACCAAGATGTATAGAGATCTGAAGGAATAATTTTGGTGGGATAATATGAAGTGAGAAATTACTGACTATGTGTCAAGGTGTCTAGTTTGTCAACAGGTGAAGGCGGAGAGACAAAATCCCAAAGGAGTGATGAAACCTCTACCCATTCCTATGTGGAAGTGGGATAACATTACGATGGATTTTGTCGCCGGACTACTGAGGACACCTAAAAGGAATGATGCAATATGGGTAATTGTTGATCGTCTCACTAAAATAGAACATTTCCTTCCTATAAGAGAGTATTTACCACTTGAGATCCTGGAAAGACTGTATATTAATGAATTTGTGAGACTTCATGGTGCACCTCTATCGATTGTCTCTAATCGAGATCCTTGGTTTACACCAAAATTCTGAAAAAGTCTCCAGAAGGATTTGAATACTGAGCTTTGTATGAGTACTGTATATCACCCTCAAACTGACAGACAGTCTGAAAGGACTATTCAAACTCTGGAAGACATGCTAAGATCATGCTCTCTTGACTTCCAAGGTATGTGGGGTCAATACTTGCCATTGGTGGAATTTGCCTACAATAATAGTTTCCATTCTAGTATTCAAATGGCTCTATATGAAGCATTATATGGAAAGAGATATTGAACTCTAACTTTTTGGGACGAAGTTGGTGAAAGGAAACTTATAAGCCCAAAACTTATTGAAAAGACCACGACAAAGGTGAAGAAAATACAAGCCCATATTAAAACATCCCAAAGTAGGCATAAGAGTTATCCTAACAACTGGAGAAAGGACTTGGAATTTCAAGTGGGAGATCATGTATTTCTGAAAGTATCTCTATGGAAGGGTGTCTTAAGGTTCGGTAAGAAAGGGAAACTAAGCCCCAGGTACATCAGACCATTTGAAATTCTAGAAATAATCAGAGATGTAGCCTACCGTTTAGCGATTCCTCCAAATCTATCCAGATTTCATGATGTGTTCTATGTATCATTGTTAAATAAGTACATGCCAGACCTAACACATGTACTCACTTATGAAGAAGTACAACTTGAGCCTGATCTATCTTATTTTGAAGATCCTATCAAGATTCTTGATACTAGAGAACACGTATTGAGAAATCAGACGACTTGTCTGGTAAAGGTTCTTTGGAGGAACCATAAGATGGAGGAAGCAACATGGGAGCCTGAGGATCTTATGTTAAAGACATACCCGAATCTTTTTAGGTAATATTTTGTGAATTTTGAGGATGAAATTTTTATAAGGAGGGGAGAATTTAACACCCCAAGGTTTTGAAAATAGATATAGAATTCAATTTCATAATCTAGCTATTAAACACAACTTTCCCTCTTCTATGTTTTGAATTTCAAAAAATGGTTATCTAGAGTTGTGTTCAGTAAGTCATTTGGAGTCTGGTAAAACAAACTTGATTTTTGGTGAATAGTAACATACCCTTATGAATAGTAATATGACCCTTATGAATAGTAAATAATGATATTATTTTATTTTCATAAGGTAATATGATAATGAGATCCTAATTAATTTTTCAATGTCACATAAAACTAATTATACCTCTAAGATTGTTATTTTTCAAATTAACTATAACTTTATTTAAAAATTAAATTAATAATATTTAGAAAATTATTTTTGAAAAATGGAGTTCACTTTTGAATTCTACATGTCGAAAAATGGAGGGGTGAATTTTTGGTATTTTTCTGAAATTCTAGAATTTTTGATGAATAGTGAAATATGATAAAATACCGCATATACAAATTATCAATTAAATACACTATTCATGACATCACAAGTGATGAAAGACCACTTAGTTTGAACTCACATGCACTTATTACTATTAGGGGTCACATGAAACAACACTATTGGTTGTCTTGATGGAAATAATAAAAAAATGAATTAAATATTCAAAATTTACCCCTCTCCTCCACTATAAAAACCCCTCACCACTCCCTCTTCTCTTCACTCTCCCTCTTCTCTTCACTCCTCTAAGCCTTGAATATCCTCAAAGTTATGCCCAATTAATCTTCCCTAGTCTCTCCCCACGTCCAAGAAGCTTCTGTTCTTGCTAAAAGACCAAAACCCCTTCCCTTAAGGAGTTTCTCAAGGAGGTTATTTCAAGAGGTAAAACACCCTTCTTTTTCATTTGGTTTCATTTCAATTTATCTTATTTTTCTATCCTCTCCTCACCTCCTCTATCCAAATTATCATGATAAATCCAGTATCATATATATACTAGAATTATATCACGTTAATAGAATAACCATCATAAATATTCTTACTTCCTTTCGTTTATTTTTATAAACAAAATCAACGTCCATAAGGTTCCAATTTATAGCCTTCATGGAAGAAGAAGTTTCGTTCTTCAATTTCTTCTTCATTACTAGTCATGAAACTATATTTATGGTTGAAAAAATCTATAATATATTTATTCTAACCTAATTAATATTCAGGAACTAGAATATGTACATATAATTAAGTTATATGACAAAACTGGTTCATAATATTCCAAATACCGCCGAATAATCAAAGTGGTTGTCATCTAATGATTCATCCTCATTCCATGTAACCAAATGATAGAAATGACCATTATCAATTATTTATTTTCATTAATAATATATAATTCCAATCCTGGAGATTTATAACCATTCCACATGAACTCCATTACTTAAAAACAAGTGAACCGATTATGAAAATAAAGAAAACGAACACCCTAGAGCAACGAAATTAAATATAATAACTTAGCAATAAGGGTATAAATAAACTAAATAGAATTATGATAAACTAAATACATGTCTAATAGGTTCTTAAATAAGTTATTAATAAGTATAATTTCATATTCCAGGAGATTAAGTTCAAGAGAGGAACACATTTGGAGTTAAGGTAAGAGTTTTCCACCCGAACTTCCATTTTCATTCAGGTTACTTTCATTGTCTAATTAACTCAATGAAATTCTTATGTATTGTTATGTACTCCTCATATATTATTTTTGAGTATCATATATATGTTTACAAACCAGAATCATTCCTTATTTTATGGATAATTACACTTTTTAAAAGGAACTTTCAAAATTGTTTCCAAAATACAAGCCCAATTCAATGGAATTTAGAAAATTCTTACCTATTTTCAAGGGAACTCTATAATCTGTTTTTGGAAACCATTATCTTTATAAAATCACTCATTTTATTATGAAAATAATATCTTACTTTACTTATGGTTTTATACAAATATTTTTTTTCCAAAAGAACTCTTCTTTTCAAAATAAAAGAGTATTTATCTCAAGAATTACTTAATGATTTTATAAGAGTGTTTTCATCTAATTCAACATTCTTGTTGATTACATGGTATTATTGGGTTTAATCATTTATGAAGTCATATACCATATTTTATTTAATGGTTTATGACTAACTCTATTGTGGATGATCTATCCTAAAACCATTCACCATATTACTCGGAATGGTTAGTGTTTTATGTTTAATGATTGGGGAAAGATAGTTACATTTCATATGATAATTTCAATATGAATGTATATGTTGTTTATGTTTATCCCTACTCATATGAGGAATGAATTGGACTAATTATGTGATAGTTGGGGCCCGCTATAGCCCCTCGATGCATCAGTAGGTCTCATGAGACAACTAGACATAGAATTGGCCGAGGCTTTTCCCAATGTGATATGGATTTTAGCTGAGGCCTTAATCACTAGACGTCTTGGTCGAGGCCATGAAAAAATGTTTCAGAATGTTCGGCATATGCACTTCCCTCATTATGAAGCTAGTAATTGAAAGTTCATGTGGTTATTCGACTAGTAGAATACCCATGATTATGTTTTATTATGGCATTATTTACTCAGCTCATATTCCTGCC
Source organism: Viscum album (assembly GCA_963277665.1). Classification (NCBI taxonomy): domain Eukaryota; kingdom Viridiplantae; phylum Streptophyta; class Magnoliopsida; order Santalales; family Viscaceae; genus Viscum; species Viscum album. The sequence goes on from OY728136.1 coordinate 1,886,854,703, forward strand.
ATAATGTGTTCAAGTTTATTATTAAATCCATGTGTTTTAAATTATTCATCATGCCTAATGTTTATATTATCTTCTGCTGTATTTCTTACTCTTACTGAGCATTTTAGCTCACCCCTTTCTTATGTTTTATTTTCTCAGGACATGAAGAAGTAATTTATGAATGACTTGCAAGCATAATCTAGGAGATGTGATGTTTCTAGTGGAATAAATTAGTGTTGTTTTTCCCTTAATGTTGTAATGTTAAACTTATGTATGTAACTCATTTCAAATAATACTAAACTACTCGGTCCTTCGGGATTCGTACTCTTTGTTTGTATGCCAATGTAACCAATAAGGTACCGGCTCCGGGTAACTAGGGTCGGGTCCTTACACAAGTATATTAAATACCATTGGATATCACAATACATAACACAACATAACATAACCAATTCTATTGGGAATCAAAATTCACAATGAATAACAAACAACATGGGAATTAATACTATGCCACAACCCATTGACACATTTTCCACATTTAACATCTTTTAGCCATTTATCCTAATTCCCTTTTTATCACACTTATCTCACTAAGCATTCATTCATTGTGCCTATCTTACTAGGCATTGTTCATTAGGCCTAACTCACTAGGCCCCAAAACCAGGCTCATAATCCATTCTATTATGGTCTCTAGTCATTTCCACTTAACAACACATTCACACAATTTCCAAATACAATTCATATCCATTTATCCAAATTCCAATTTCCATGGCTTAACCCATTAGGTGTATTCAACCACCCATTTTCCTTAGCCAAATTCATCATTGACCATTCATTAACCCATTTAGCCCATTTATCATTTCCCAAGCATTTACCCATTTATGCATTCCAAACACAATTCTCATATCAACAACACAATCCCTTCATTACATTCAATCATTTAGGTGCACCGCCTAATTCTGATGTTTTAACCCATTCCACAATTCATCCCCAATCATCATTTCCCATGATTATCTCACTAAGCATAATCATGTATAAAGATAACCCCTTAGATTTTCCCTTTTATCTCACTTAACCCCTTTTTAAGTCCACCAAAACCCACATAGGTCACCACCCAACCCATGTGTGTTACTAGGACTCCCATTCACATCATTCGAGCTTAATATCATATTCACCCTGGTCTCTATGTTCTTACACAATGGCCCTACATTTACTTAGCTAAACTCTAAGTCTGGGAACGTTGGCACACCCCATGGGTGGACCTAACATAGGTCACATCGTCCTCCATGCATCCCACGGGGATCATGAGGGTTCCATTAGGCTGTTTAGACACCCTAACCATCACATCACAAAACGGAAAGATGAACTCTTCATAAGAGGGTAAGAAACAAAACACTACATACATAAATCTCTACCAAACTCAAGGGATATAACTTGTAGAACACCTACCTCAAATACATTGATGAATGCTCCCTTAATCGTGGCCTTCAATCTGGGTTCAAACACCCATTGGATCCCCAACCTAGATCTCACCCCAAAAAGAGGGTTTTAGAGCTTCATAAGGAGACTGAAGAAACCACAAACCCTAATCCGCAAAAGAGAAGGAAAGAGAGGATTAGACTTACCTGGAGCTTCGATCCACAACTGACGATGCTTCAAATAACCAAGAAATGAGGGAGATTAATCCATGAGATCTCTTGAGGTTCTTGGAGAATCACTAGGATTGGAGGTGGTGGAATGGAGAAGAAACCCAAATTGGGTCTTAAAATCATGGGGTGACATTTTTGTAACTTTTCCAACTTTTCTGGGCTGCACAGTTTACCTGCACGGTTTTCCAAAATGTGTGCAAACTGTGCGGGAGCTACTGTCTGCGAGAGGCCAGCCCGCACGACTTCATGGGAATCCCACATAGTTTTCCCTAATAGTACGGAGACCGTGCTCAGGCTACTGTTCGAGGATAGATGGTCCGCATGGTCTACCCGCACGGTTACCCCTAACCATACACATACCTTGCACCTAGCACTTTGTCCTGATTGATTTACTCTTTGAACCCCGAGCCCCCGGGGCACCCCCAAGCCCCCACCTGAACTTGGGAAACACTTATCTAGCCAAAAGAATAGGCCTAACCAAAAATTAACCAAAAACATACCTTAAAAAGATCTGAGATCTTACAACCTCCCCACCTTATAATGGATCGTCCTTGAGCCACCCTTCTAAGAATCACTAAGATTCCGTAACCAAAGGTCATTCCACTAGGCATGCCTATCCATCTACTTTCCAGGTTTCTAGTTTCACATCACAAGGCCATTGGAAATAGTCCAAGGGATCAAGACTTCCTCACCACAACCACAACACAAAATGAAAGCTCCTCAAGGATTCATCATCTTCAACCGTTTTCACCACGAGAACTTCATGGAGAAAACTTAGGTGACAACACCTAACTCATAACACATGGAAACTTACACACAATATACCATCATCATGGGGAAACCAATTGGCACCTCATCGGCCCGACCCTCTACACAACTCATGACCCAAATCACTTGGCGTCATTTTCCATTCACCCAACTCTAATGGTGACCCAACTCGGTATCACCCGGAGGAAAACACACGAACCTTCCAACCGCATATCCTGAAGATCTCACTCCATAACTATACATCCAAATGCAACTCAAAAATCTTGGCTACTCGACCAGTTAAACCATGCCAAAGCTCTCTACCAGGGCCAACCCACCCAAACGGTGACCAATCGAGTCCTCCCAACCCAAAAATTTGATCACGTCATTAACCAACCATTTATTCGGTATGGTTCCCTTAACTATTTTTGGTTACTTGGAGCCTCCTCCATCGATAAAGGACCACCATAACTCAACCCAAACTTCCCATTGCCTAACACGTTCCAACTTACTAGGCCCAAACATCCATAGGAGCATTACCCTACCTTAGCATCCAGCCGCACTGTCACAACCATTGGGAAGACATCCCTACACCATCCATTCAAGGACTAAGAACATCCTAACCTCACTTAGGTTAAAATTCATTTTGAATGGAGCTTTCCGCTACAACATGAACCCAGAGGTGGGCCACTCTCACCTCACCCATCAATTTTACCATCTAAGGTTGGACCACCTTCGACTGGTTCGCCCCATAACACCCATCTTCCACTGATGGTATGCTACCCCTTTCTCACCTTCCCAAGGTGATCACTGACTTGAAGCCTATCATTAACATCCAATTCAACCACTAAGGTCGTTCCCATAATTTTGGAAGAATTCCACCATCATGGTATTACCTCCCTCCAGTCCATCATTAGATTCACCCTTGGCATGACACCACATCACATGGCCAAGGTTCACCCAACTTCACGATGTCCTAAAACTATACAAGGAAAATTGACCTGAGTCTAACCCCAATCTCCATTGGAGTTATAAGACCCCAACTTCTATTGCCAAAACCTGTTGTCATATCCAACAACATCCTCCACTAACCCAGCATAGGTCTCACAAGCTTCACTTGGAACCACCCTGAGCTCAAGTCAACACTTGGCTCATTCGTCACCACATCCAAGTATCACATGCGTCTCCAAGGAACATGACACACACCTCACCGGTTCCTCATTTCTACCCCAATGCCACTACGTCATATTTATGTTCTATTTCCCACATCCAAGGCTGATTTATCACTCCCCACCATAGGAGTGTCATTGCCTTTGCTCACCATGAGGGATTCCAACTACCGCATCTTAAAACCGATCATAAACCGAACCCCAAACTTAGATACGACCATCCAACCTTTTTCTAAAAAAAAGAAAAAAAATGTCACCCAGTGCCCATTCTCAGCTTCTGTGAATGGAACCCAAGGTATTTATTGATATTCGGCCCATCCCGAGGTCCTCACCCTACATCATAGTGGGTTTACATCTCGTCATCAAACTCCACACATACCGCTTACTTGTGCGTAAACTCCATGATGTCCCCTCATCCAACCAAACACCTCTATATCTCTTGGCGAGAGCCAGGGCTTCTCAACATACCCAGGATGATGTCAAGATGTTGGGCATGCTCGTCACTATCTGAGGTACAATAAGAAGTCATCAAAGAACACCACCACTAACTTATCCATTTCTGATGTCAAGCTATGGGACACCATGAACTTCCAGGAATCTCGGGCTTCCCTACTGAAAGTGCCGCATCAACACTTAACCATCACCACTCAGGTGTGATTTCCAAAAAGGTTCAACCATCACTCCACAGTCAAACCATTCATACAACATGTTTATCCACATGACCACCCTTACCTCGGGTGTCACCATCGAGCAAAAGTATATAACCACACTTTATCCACCCTTATCTTTTCTATTCAAAACAACTTCCAGACCTCTCTCATAGGTCACCTTGAAGGTTGAACAAAACCAACTCCCTTGAATGAAGTCACAACCAGGATAAGCCATTGGTCCTCTCTCAAGACCACACTTATCATGACATGAACAAAGAAAAGCGCATGAATGGAACTCTCACTCCCATTCCAACGCACACTATGCTTTGCATACCGAACAACCATCTACTCTAGGTTCCACACCAAAGGTGTACACATTCATCACCACTACGGTCAAAACACCCTCTCCAGAATTCGAGACACAACTCGCAAGGTCTCTACTCACAAGTCCCCAAGACCAGACATCATCCTTAGGGTCCATCATGTACTCCGTACGATCACGGACCACAAAAGTTTCCTCACTCACATTAACAAACAACTCCTCACAACCCAAAGGCCACATCCCTACCAAGGGTTCCCAAAACACACCACCTAAGACATATCATAACTAGTCAAGCCTCACAATCCAAACCCAAAGTCTCAAATAGGGTACTCTCATTTCCCTAACCCGTGCTTACAAGGGTCAAACTGACAACACCAAGGATTCCCGCCTTTAAACCCAAACATTTTCATTCCAAACTTTCCATTTAATTGACACTTCAAAGAATGAACGACAGAATTTAACCATAGTTGGAAAAGATCTCACACTATCAACATTAAAAAATCCATTCTCTATACTCTATCCCATCAGTTATCATCACACTTAGAACACTACCCCCTACCATACCTACAGTGGTCATGGTCAACATGGGGTAACCAACTTACTTAATCACAAGTTTTTCATCAACCTCTTTGAACCCACTTATTCTTTTACAACACAACCCTTTCCTCTTAGGTACATTTCCCATTTCAAAACATGTTAAATCATCATTTTTAACACATTTACACCTTTCATTAGGAAAAATTAATTAACAATTTTACTATAATTATACAACCCCTTTTTCTTCTAGACACTGAATCAACCCTTAAAATTATCACAACCCAAAACTTTAACCTGGTCACAACATTCTTTATACAAGATATTCCTTAACTATTCATTTTCATTATTTTTATTCACACACTTTCATTACCATTATTAAACATCATTTACTTCATATTCATCAAGGAATTAAAAATACATTTCACTCTCTATGCCCCGCACACCCATCCCGTGTGTGTGCCTATAAGGATGCATGCCACCTATATCCTTATGTGCCTAAAATGATGCATGAATGCACATACCCATGACATTATGACAATGAGAGAAATATCATAATCAAATCACACAACATGTGAATCACCCAACGGTGAAATATCATTCAACTGTAATAACACACATTAAGAACAACAATCCCCACCCAGGGTGACTTGGGTTTTCCCTCGTACATGGGTTATCTACTCCCAAGAATGAGCTCATTACCAAGGCCTGACACTGTCATAATATTCTATATACCATCCCCAAATATTAAGAAAAATAAAATAACTCCTCTGATACCACTATGTAACGTACCCGACCCAGAAGCCACTAAACTGGTGATATGACCCAGGTTGTCACATGACCTCAAGCATGCCTCCCCATACGCTAGAGGTTTCCAACTAGCAACGAGGGTCTAATGAGTCATGTGGGGAGACTATACCCTCTTTACTAGAGTAATCCACAACATAACACAATATAAATAGAGGAAACAATGTGAAATACCAATAAAAGAGTATAACGAAGCATTTCCCAAACAGGGTACAAACCACAAATCAAATACAACATGTCATGCCATACTAGTAGTGAAAATTGGAAGAATCCCAAAATAAAACAAATGTCCAAAACTCCAAATGGGTCCTAACTCCGAGTTCAAGTCCTTCTCCATGTACATCCCGAGCCCAAATCAACATCTCACAGAAGGGCCTCTGCCCTTGTCCTGACCTGCAACCAATAGATCTGCTCGGGTACCTAATGACGACCTGAGTAGGGTGTGAGTACAAAACTCAATAGGCCACCACCAACGGTGTCTAAAAAATATCCATTCTAATAGATAGTGCATGCAAGTACTAAATAAATGGTGAGTAAGAAAGGTATAGTTTGGGTGCCATTATTTAATAAGATTCATTTAATTCATGACTAGAAATTATCCCAATTCCATTTCTTATAACATCTTCATTAAAAAAGACATATTGATCATATGCTCCATGGGTTAGGAATAAATATCATCTACATGAGGTCTAAGGAAATCATTCAAAATTTATAGAGAAAACAAATAAAGTTCCTATCTCACTAGGGATCCACATATCACATCAACACATTTTTTCACCTCAAATCCTCAGTCCAGGTGGAATGAAATCAATAAAATAACCTCACCTTGGAGCCTCAGTCTAGGTGGAATGACATCAATACAATAACCTAACCTCAGAGCCTTAGTCCTGGTGGAATGACATCAATACAATGACCTCACCTTAGAGCCTCAGTTCAGGTGGAATGACATCAATACAATGACCTCACCTTAGAGGCTCAGTCCAGGTGGAATGCAACCATTAGGGGAATAGAGCATCAGTCCTCATCCCTAACCCGTGAATTATGGGCAGAGTTTAGAGCATCAGTCCAACTCGACCCATGGTCGTATAACCTTAGTCAATACCCCACACTACCAAGCCATGTGCACATGCTCATTTATCAAATCACCTTAACCATACCATAAAACAACCAAGTATATTCAATGCTATTGGATATCATAATACATAACACAACATAACATAACCAACTCTATTGGTAATCAAAATTCACAATGCATAACAAACAACATGGGAATTAATACTATGCCACAACCCATTGACACATTTTCCACATTTCACATATTTTATCCATTTATCCCAATTCCCTTTTTTATCACGCTTATCTCACTAATCATTCCTTCATTGTTCCTATCTCACTAGGCATCGTTCATTAGGCCTAACTCCATAGGCCCCAAAACCAGGCTCATAATCCATTCTATTATGGTCTCTAGTCATTTCCACTTAACAACACATTCAAAAAATTTCCAAATAAAATTCATATCCATTTAGTCAAATTCCCATTTCCATGCCTTAACCCATTAGGTGTATTCAACCACCCCTTTGCCTTATCCAAATTCATCATTGACCATTCATTAACCCATTTAGCCCATTTATCATTTACCAAGCATTTACCCACTTATTCATTCCAAACACAATTCTCATATCACACAACACAATCCTTTCATTACATTCAATCATTTAGGTGTGCCACCTAATTCTCATGTATTAACCCATTCCAAAATTCATCCTTGACTATCATTTCCCATGCTTATCTCACTAAGAATAATCATGTATAAATATAACCCCTTATCTTTTCCCTTTTATCTCACTTAACCCCTTTTTAAGCCCACCAATACCCATATAGGTCACCACCCAACCCATGTGTATTACTAGGACTCCAATTCACATCCTTTGAGCTTAATATCATATTCACCGTTGGCTATATGTTCTCACACAACAACCCTACATTTACTTAGCTAAAATCTAAGTCTGGGAATGTTGGCACACCCCATGGATGGACCTTACATATGTCACATCATCCTCCACACATCTCGTGGGGATCATGAGGGTTCTATTAGGTTGTTTAGACACCCTAAACATTACATCACAAAATGGAACGATGAACTCTTCACAAGAGGGTAAGAAACAAAACACTACATTCACAAATCTCTACCAAACTCAAGGGATATAACTTATAGACCACCTACCTCAAATCCATTGATGAACACTCCCTTAATCATGGACTTCGATCTGGGTTCAAACACCCCTTGGATCCCCAACCTAGATCTCACCCGAAAAAGAGGGTTTTAGAGATTTGGAAGGAGTTGGAAGAAACCAAAAACCCTAATCTGCAAAAGAGAAGGAAAGAGAGGATTAGACTTACCCGGAGCTTCGATCCGCAACCGACAGTGCTCCAAATGACCAAGAAACAAGGGAGATTGATCCATGAGAGCTCTTGAGGTTCTTGGGGCGTCACTAGGACTGGAGGAGGTGGAATGGAGGAGAAACCCGAATTGGGTCTTAAAATCACAGGGTGGATTTTTTGTAAATTTTTCAACTTTTCTAGGCTGCACGGTTTACCTGTATGGTTTTCCAGGACGTGTGCAAACCATGCAGGAGATACTGTTTGCGAGAGGCCAGCCTGCATGAATTCCTAATAATTCCACATGGTTTTCCCTAACCATGCAGAGACTGTGCTCAAGCTATTGTCTGAGGATGGATGGTCCGCACGATCTACCCTCATGGTTACCCCTAACCGTGCATAGATCGTGCGCCTAGCACTTCTTGGTCTGATTTCTCTACTCTTTGCACCCCGAGCCCCTGGGGCACCCCTAAGCCCCCACCTGAACTTGGTAAATACTTATCTGGCCAAAAGAAGTGGACTAACCAAAACTTAAACAAAAATATACCTTAAAAAGATTCAAGATCTTACAAAATTTTTATCCGTGCAAGATCTTCATAATGATATGTTGTTTCAGTATACACAGTTTCGTGGTTTCTAAAACCCTTCCTGCAAGTCAAGAAAGAACTGGTGTCCTTCGCTCAATCCAGAGACACAAATGCATATAACACTATCTCGAATGCTTCATGAAACTCAGTTCATTGTAAAAAAAAACTAGTGTTCTATGCACATATAGTTTACTTGTGAAAGTATCTTCTCTTTCGCAAAAAACATAATTTGCATGGAACTCATTTTTGTGAACCAAAGGGATTCATAGTGCTACAAATTTCTCCAAAAACGAAATTATCTCACACACTCAGTAGCTCTCTCGGCCTCGGTACTTTTTATATTTATAGGTGTTTAGCACCGACTGACTTTATATGTACTTTCTCACATTTCGCATTGCCTCAGTTTTGTGATAACAAAATAATACCATCACCGACAATATCTTATTTTATTCACACTGTATTTTGGAGATTTGGTCTTCTTTTAATGATGAAACAAATTTGCATCTTATTTTGAACATGTTCGTATTTTTAGAATGATGAAACTATGATGATAATTCTTGGATCGAGCTTCTGTCGATGTTGCTCATGGAGATCACGGTGAACAAGACTCTTGGTCAAGGTTGAGGATGAAGATGACATGACTGAGTTGATCGAACGACTAGGATGCAACAGATTGACCAATCTTTCGGGCATAATTCATTTGGTGCTACAATGACAAATCCCACATCAAAAGAATTTTTAATTCTCAGATCCCTTATATTACAACTGGATTCTACAAACCAAAATTGGTTATCAAGACATATTGGCACCGCCCCGTGTCTGCACCCCCATCTACCACCGTACCGCCTCCTATGATGGCCCTCTACCATTTATGTGCCTCCTGTAGGCATACCCCTTGTAAAAACTATGCCCTCAATGACACCTCTTTTGGCTTGGCCCGGTCTTTCTCCCTCAACAATGGTTGACCCTCTAGGGTCCTACATAAGGCAAGGGTTGAGCTGGATAGGGCCAGCTTGTGTGTGCTGGCTAATTTTTTAATAAAGGACCAATTTTTCTTCTAAAAAAATAATGATACCAAAACAAACCCAAAATACTCAAACCCACAATTCTTATCTCTTTGAAATTCATTAATAAATTCCAAATATCATTTTTAAATGTTGTAAACATTGTGTCAACCTCAAATAACCAATGAAACAAGTTTTTCTGAACTAAAAACCAGCTCTATAATCATCACACTTAGAACTCATTGAATTCTCATCTTCTCAAGTAATTAAAAACAATTTCAACCTTAAAAAACCAATTGGCATCTTCAATATTCCTCTTTGGATTTGTTGTCAATACCCTCTTTATAACATCCTGTTACCTTGATCAGGTATGTTTTCTTTTTTTTTTTCTAAGTTCCTTTATGATTTTAAAATCTTTTTATGTGATTTTTTCTGGGTTTACTGCAAACTATAGAATAGGTACACACCGTGTACTAGAAGTACATGTTGTGTACTTGGTGCTGGTTTCATGTCATGGACTCAGAGATCATGTTTTGAATGGGGAGATACATGCTGTGAGTTGGTACATGTTGTGTACCTGAGGTACATGTTGTATAGGGGTTAAATATTGGATTTTTAACCCGATGCGATGGGTTTTTCAGCATAACTTATCCATCGTGGACTACACGCTGTGACCCAACCCATGCCCAGTTTAATGTCATGCGTTCAAGAGTTTTTCTCAGTCCTTTTCTCTCAAAACTTCATGGATCTTGATCAAAGGCAGTTTTGGTGTGTTTTTTAGAGACTCAACACCTTTCGGATTGATCTGATCAGCATTGGATCTTCATTGCGTATGTGGTGCGTCTCTCTGGGTAAGTGTTCTCTCTGATTCTTCCTTGAGATTGATCACGATAGCACCCTGGACTTGTGTTATTGAATCCACTGATCCAAGTTGGATGTTTCTTGTTTTCATCATCTAGATCAGTTGTGAGATCTTATCTTGAAGGTCATTCATTGGCTAGTTGTGGTGCGGAGAACGTCCATTCTTGAGGTACGTGGAATTTCATCTATCTTCCAACCCCTTATATTCTATTTTTAATCAATCCTTTGAGGTACATGTTTGATTCTAGGGCCTTCGTTGATGGCGTTGTTGGGTTTCGTTGCTTTTGGATTCCATTGTGGGTGTGTGCGACCCAATCTTTGAGGTAGGTGGTTCCATCTCTAGCCTATGATAATGATCCTGATTTCTATTGCTTTATAAATTGATTTATGAAATTGGAATGATTGTTTGTGTGTGTTAGAAAAGGGTTTTGAAAGAAAAATGGGTTTTCCCTAGCTTTTGATAAATTTATTGTGAAATGGTTTTGAATGGTTTTCAAAGCATTGAAATTTAATTGTGAAATTGATCACATGGGTTACCTTGGGTACTTAGGTGAAATGTTTAGCTTGAGGACATCGTCTATTATTTTTATTATCAAGGAGGTCTGTCTTGGTTATTTCCTATGTTTCCTAGGCCCGTTGTTCTAGGGGACTAATATTGACATCTTGGGGGGGATTACTCTTGGGGTTTTCCTCTACTTCCTAGGCCCGTTGTTCTCGGATCAGTTTTGTGCACTTGATTATTTTGGTAAGAGTAGTCTACTAACTAGACCTGTAGTATTCCTTAGTGTGTGATACCTATTCTTCTATTTTGTATTTCTTGGATTTTTGAGTTATCTTGGATATTCATGTTTATGATTGTGGAAAATGATATGAAAAATGTTCTTCGAAATTGATATACCTACTTTTTTTAGTGGAAAAGGGAATATTTACCATGTTTTCTATAAAACTGATTTACTACTTATCATGGAATGTTTTAAATTTTAAATAAGAATACATGAATTTTTATATAGAGAATTTCTATGGAACACCTGGGTGGGATCTTACTGAGCCTATTAGCTAACACCCTATGCACTGCTTTGGTGGTGCGTAGACCATTGTTTATCTTCCAGTGCAGGGAAAGGAAATGCACTACAGTGAGGCAGTGAGGTTCATGTCAGTTGGGATGGGTAGTTGGTGGTAAGATGGTTGGAATTCATTCATTCCATCATTGGAGTAGCTGTTTGGTTTCAAGTTCCTTGTAGTTAGACTTGTCGTTTGGAGTTTTAGCTACTGTTTTTGTTGTTCTGTTTCCGCTATTTTTCCTTACAATTATGGAATATATATTTGTTAGTCTTCCTTTGTTTCTTCCTTTATATATATGCTATGTGGTCATTCAGGTTTGGAGAAATCATTCCCTCAGTTTTGTTATTCGATGCTTGGGTTCTTTTCGCCAGCCTGTGGGGATCAGGAATGCCCTTCGGGTATGTGATGGATCGGGTCAAGTGCCGGATTTCAGGGAAACCCGGGTTGTTTCGTTATATTTTGGTATCAGAGGAGGTATTTCCTCAAGAATCTTTTCTTAGGATGTCAGTTATACTAGAGATAGGATTTTTGGGACTTGAGAGGTATGTTGTGATGAGTTCCTGGCCAGATCTTTTCGTAAAGAGACTCAAGTTACCATGGGATGTCTGGATATGTGTCTCTAGTGTTGGTTTTTTCTTTTAAAAATATTAGTTTTTGCTTATGGGTTTTCTAGTTTGAACTGAGATTTGTTATGTGTCTGATCATTCTGATGTTTCAGTATGTAGCAGTATGCCTTCGAGACGTCTTCCACAGGTTCCTCAGGAAGGTGTAGCTGATGCTCCTCAAGGAAATCCACCTATAGATCAGAATCTCATCGAGACTATCGTATGGGCAGTCCATGCTGTCGATCAGGATGTTCTATGAGTTTAGGATGTAGTGTTTGAAGTATAACCATGAGTCAAAGAGTTCTTGTGTGAGAAGCCACCATCCTTTAAAGGGACGACTAAACCTCAAGAGGCAGATGATTGGATGGATATGATCGATCAAATATTTGACTTCCTGAAGACACCTAAGAATATTAGGTTTAAGTGTGTAGCTTTCAAACTCAAGGGTTCTGGAAAGCATTGGTGGGAATCTATGGTCCAGGCAGACAAAAATGTGGACTTGGATTGGAAGGGTTTAAAAAACCTTTTCTTTCAGTAGTTTTTTATATAGTCTATGATGTTGGAAAAATCTATGGATTTCCTGTCATTGCAGTAGGGAGATCATTTGGTGTCGGCATACACCAACCAGTTTGCTGAGCTTGTTCGTTTTTCTCCGAATGTGATAAGGAATGACCAGATGAAGGCACAGAAGTATCTGCAGGGTTTGTGACCAGATATTGGATCGCAGGTGTTCATATTGAAGCTTTCTACCTATGCAAAGATAGTGGATAGAACAATGATGGTAGAGATGGACATGGAAGGCAAGGTCAGCTTTACTACCTCTTATCTTCCAATTGGTGATAACTTCAGTGGTGTGCATGAGAAGAAGGGGAAGTGGCAGGACCATCACGGGAGTGGTGGAGGCGGGTCTTAGTAGCGAGCCTTCTCCGCACCGTCTGTTGTAACTGGTAGCGTGCCTCTGAATTGCTACAAGTTCAATAAGGGGGGTCACACCCGATGTTCTTGTCCTATGCCCGTGAAGATGTGAAATAGTTGTGGTCATGTTGGTCATCTATAGAATTTCTGTCAGAATATGAATACGCCACATTATGGACAGGGTTCGTCAGCTCCAAAGGCTACTACGGTGCAGTCAGAAGCTTCAAATACTATAGGTCTCTAGACATAGGTATCAGGAGTGAAACATTTACCTATAGTAGATGAGTTTCCAATGGAAGTTGCTGCAGGTCCTACAACAGTGAGAGGCATGCTCCTTATTTCAGCTTCAGTAGCTACTACTTTGTTTGATACTGGTGTCTCCCACTTGTTTATATCTGCACGTTTTTTTGATATGCTCCAACTTTAAATGGAACTTATTCCAGTTACAATGGAGTTAGTGACACCTATTGGTAATAAGAAAGAATAAGGGTTTTGGTGTCCTTGTTTGTTTATGATATCTGACACAGAGTTGGTCTGGTATTTTCTCATTCTTGACCTGGATATGTTTAACATCATCATTGGTATGGATTGGCTTGTTGCTCATCGAGATGAGGTTGACTGTTATCATCATAATGTTTCATTTCTTGATACCGATGGGAGATCTCATGTGTTTTAAGGAGAGTGGGACCTGAGGTCAGGTCGTCTAGGACCGTCCCACCCAGAGCTCAGGATTTTGTTGGTTGCTGTTGCATTTGAGCCTGATGACATTTCTTCTGTTGAGGGTCTTCATGTTGTTGTCCGAGACTTTCCTGAAATTTTCCCAGATGACTTATTTGGTCTTCCTCTAGAGAGAGAGGTAGAGTTCACGATTGACCTAGTTCCAGGTATGCAATCGATATCGATGCCTTCTTACCGTATGGAACCAACAGAGTTGAAAGAACTCAAGATTCAGTTGGACGACCTGTTAGAGAAGGGTTTTCTTCACCCTAGTGTTTCACCTTGGGTATCCCCTGTTCTCTTTTCCAATAAATCAGATGGTTCACTTCAATTATGTGTGGATTATCAGAAGTTAAACCAGGTAACGGTTAAGAACAAACATCTTTTTCCTTGTGTGGATGATTTGTTTGATTATTTAAAGGGAGCAAGGTGGTTTTCAAAGATCGATCTTAGATCGGGTTATCATCAGCTCAAAGTCTAAGAGTCTGATATTCCAAAGATGACCTTCATGAGTAGGTATGACCATTATGAATATCTCATGATGAAGTTCGGTCTAACTAATGCTCCTACAGTTTTTATGGCCTTGATAAATTAGATATTCCAATAATATCTTGACACTTTTTTGGTAGTGTTCATGGATGATATTGTGGTTTATTCAAATTCCAAGCATGAGCATGAGCACTATTTGAGTTTGGTTTTGGAGATTCTGAGAAATCACCATCTGTATAGAAAGCGTTCAAAATGCAGTTTCTGTATTCAATAAGTAAATTTCTTGGGGCACAAAATTTTTGAGCATGGATTATCAGTTGACCCAGAGAAGGTAAAAGCTATTTTGTCCTGGAAGGAACCACGAAATATCTTTGAGATACAAATATTCCTTGGTCTTACTGGATACTACTGATGGTTCGTCAAGGATTTATCTAAGCTGGCGTCACCTTTGACTACTATTACTAAGAAGGCAATGAAATTTTCATGGGATACGAAGTGTCAGTGTTCTTTTGATGAACTGAAATGACTTATGACATCGACACATGTTCTGATCTTACCCGATATCAATAAGGGGTATGTGGTGTTTTATGATGAATCTGGTGTTGGTTTGGGATGCATGATTATTCAAGATGATCATGTGGTGTCTTATGGATCTCTCCATCTCTAAATACATGATAATAACTACCCCACTCATGATTTAGATCTTGCTGTAGTGATGCATGCACTTAAATGTTGGCAGCACTATCTCTTTGGGGAGAAGTTCATGATTTTTTCTAATTTTTAGAGTCTGAGCTATATCTTTTCCTTTAAGGGCTTGAATATCAGATAGAGATGATGGGTAGAATACATTCAGACATTTGACTTCAATATCGCCTACACTCCAGGGAAAGGGAATGTAGTTGCAAACACTTTAAGTAGGAAAGTACCATCACAGGATGTTCTAGAATCGGAGGAGTGGAATCTTATTGGGATTTTCACTCAGTTGTGATTGGATGATCATGAGGATGTCTCATGTATGGTTCTGACCAGTTTTAAGTTTTCATAATATATCATGTATTCTATCTTGAAAAGTCAATATCAAGATGACGAGTTTCAGAATATTCAGGAAAACCTTTATGGTGGAGAGACAATTTCTGGTTGGTCTCTTTATTTAGAGGGCATACTTCACTTTGGAAAGTGAGTTTCTATCCCAACATCTATGAGAAGTTCAGTTTTGTTTGATTGTTATAGCTCTTCATAGGCTATTCATTTAGGCTCTACAAAGATATATTATGACATGGGGAGACAGTTCTGGTGGCTGGGTATGAATCATGACATTGCAGATTATGTGTCCTGCTGTTACACCTACCAACGGATAAAGGCAGAGCACTTGAAACCTTTTAGATTTCTTCAGCCTCTTACGATGCCAGTTTGGAAGTGAGACTAGGTGTCTATGGATTTTTTTATTGGGTTTCCATGGATGCCCTGAGGGAAAAATGATATCTAGGTGGTTTTTGATCAGTTGACAAAGTCTTCTCATTTCATTCTGATTAAAGACACCACTAAAGTTAAAGATCTTGGTAAGATGTATGTGCAGAAGATTTTGAGGTTACATGGGAGTCCTTCTATTGTTGTTTTAGATAGGGATCCTAGGTTTACCTCAAGGTTTTAGAGGAGTCTTCAATAGGAAATGGGAACTCAGGTCAAGTTTAACACAACTTATCATCCACAGACAGATGGCCAAACAGAGTGTGTAATTCAGATCCTAGAGGATATGCTTCATGCTCATGTCTTGGATTTCTATGGATTATGGGATATCCATCTAGGAATGGTTGAGTTTGTTTACAACAACAGTTACCAATCATTGATCAGAATGGCTTCTTTTGAGGCATTGTATGGTCACCCATGAAGATCACCCCTTTGATGGATAGAGGTGGGTGAAGTAGCTTTGGTTGGACCAAGTCTAGTTTAGGAGACATTGAAAAAGATTCAGAAGGTGCGACGACATCTGGTTACAGGCCATAGGCGACATAAATTGTATACAGATCGACAACGTCATCCTTTGGGGTTTTCCATTGGTGAATGGGTTTTCTTGAAAGTTTCTCCTCGTTTAGATCACTGTCAACTTGGAAAATAGTTAAATATGGCTCCAAGATATGTTGGACTGTTTGAAAACATTAAATGTATTGGGAAAGTTGCTTATCAATTAGAATTTCTGGCTTAGTTAATGGGAATTCATGACTTTTTCCACACATCTCAGGTTAGGAAGTGTCACCCTGATCCCACTCACATTCTGAGTTGGGAAGAAATTGAGTTAGAACTAAATGCTTCTATTTTGGAGAAACCAGTGGAGATCGTGGACTCTCAAGATAAAGTCTTGCATGGAAGTCAATTATGTTGTTCAAAGTTATATGGAAACAAGGATATGATCCTCATGAGACTTGGAAACGCGAGTCATTGATGAGGGAGTAGTGACCTCATCTTTTTTCAGGGAGTACATATTCCACATAAATTCCTAGGTATGGAAAGTCCTTATGGTGGGGAGATTATAACATCCAGTTACCTTGATCGGGCATGTTTTCCCTTTTTCTAAGTTCCTTTCTAGTTTTAAAATCCTTTTATGTGATTTTTTTGGGTTTACTACAGACTGAAGAACAGGTACACACCATGTACCTGAAGTACACGTTGTGTACTTGGTGCTGGTTTCATGTCATGGACTTGGAGAACATGTCATGAATGGGGAGATCATTCCATGAGCTGGTACACACCGTGTACCTGAGGTACACTTTGTGTAGGGGTCAAATATTGGATTTTTAACCCGAGGTAATGGGTTTTTTTGGTGTAACTTATCCAGGGTGGACTACATGCCATGAACAAGGGGTACACGTCATGACCTGACCTGTGCTCAATTTAAAGTCACACATTTGGGAGTTTTTCTTGGTCCTTTTCTCTCAAAACTTTGTGGTTCTTTACCCAAGGTAGTTTTGGTGCATTTTTGAGAGACTCAACACCTTCCGAATCAATATGACCAGTGTTGGATCTTTATTGGGTTTGTGATACATCTCTCCAGGTAAGTGTTCTCTCCGATTCTTCCTTTAGATTGATCACGATAGTGTCCTAGCCTTGCATTATTGGATCCACTAATCCAAGTTAGATGTTTTTTATTGTCCTCATCTAGATCCGCTGTGAGATCTTATCTTAAAGGTTATTCCTTAGCTAGTTGTGGTGCGACGGACATCCGTTCACGAGGTATGTGGTATTTATTCAATTCGCCAACCCCTTTTATTCTATTTTGAATCAATCCTTTAAGGTGAAAGTTTGATTCTAGGGACTTCATTGATGACACTGTTGGGTTTTATTGCTTTTAGATTCCATTGTGGGTGTGTGCGACCCAATATTTGAGGTAGGTGGTTACGTCTCTAGCCTATGATAATGATAATAATTGCTATTTCTTTATAAATTGATTTATGAAATTGGCATGATATTTTGTGTGTTTTGGAAAATGTTTTTGAAAGAAAAAATGGGTTTTCCCTGGATTTTGATAAATTGACTGTGAAATGGTTTTGAATGGTTTTCAAAGCATTGAAATTTAATTGTGAAATTGAGCACATGGGTTACCTTGGGTACTTAGGTGGAAGGTTTAACTTGATTACATAATCCATTGTTGTTATTATCAAGGAGTTTTGTATTGTGGATTTCCTCTATTTCCTAGGCCCATTGTTCTAGGGGACCGATATTGACATTTTGGGGGTATTACTCTTGGGGTTTTACTCTTCTAACTAGGCCCGTTGTTCTAGGATTAGTTTTGTGCACTTGATTATTTTGGTACGAGTAGTCTGCCACCTAGAACTGTAGTATTCCTTGGTGTGTGATACTTGTGCTTCTATTTTTTATTTCCTAGATTTTCGAGTTAGCTTGGATATACATGTTTATGCTTATGGAAAATGATATGGAAAATGTAATTTGAAACTGATATACCTACTTTTTTTTAGAACTGCGGAAAAGGGAATGTTTACCATGTTTTATATAAAATTTATTTACTACTTATCATGTCATGTTTTAAATTTTAAATAAGAATATAGGAATTTTTATACAGAGACTTTCTATGGAACATCTGGGTGGGATCCTACTGAGCTTGTTAGCTCACACTCTATGCATTGCTTCGATTGTATGTAGAACTTTGTTTGTCTTCCAGTGCAGGGAAAGGCAAGGCACCACAGTGAGGTGGTGAGGTTCATGTTAGATGGGATGGGTAGCTGGTGGTAAGATGGTTAGAGTTCGTCTATTCCATCGTTGGAGTAGCTATTTGGTTATTAGTTTCTTGCATTCAGACTTGTCATTTGGAGTTTTAGCTACTATTTCTATTGTTTTGTTTCTTCTGTTTTCCTTATAGTTATGGAATATATATTTGTTAGTCTTCTTCTATTTCTTCCTTTATATATATATATATGCTATGTGGTCATTCAGGTTGGGTGAAATTGTTTCCTCAGTTTTGTCATTTTATTCCCTGGTGCTTGTCGCCAACCCTTGGAGATTGGGAACACCCTTTGGGTATGTGTCAGATCAGGTTGGGTGCTGGGATTCAGGGAAACCTGGGTTAGTTTGTTACACTATTAATTTAAAATTCAATGATATCTTCTCCCTCCTATTGGAAATGAAACCAAATATATAAGTTTGGGAAGGAATTCTCATTTCCAAAATTCAAAATTTAAGAATATCTTCTTTTTTTTACATTTATTGACTGATTTACTTTTGAAAATGATAGAATCACCATTAGATTAGCAAATAGATAAAATTAATCATCTCTATGTCTACATGAGAAGTGATCTGTGTAGAAAACAAGAGTGATCAAATTTAACATCAATGATGTCAATAAACTTCCATCATGTGATACCAATCATTGAATATTTTTAGGAATTTCTCAAAATATTTTCAACTAATACCCTACATACATCTCACCAAACATATTAAAAACATTCAATATCAAGAATTTATTTACCTTTCAAATTACTTTTCTATTTTATCATCAAGTAATAAATCTCTCCCTTTTATAATTGATTTTAACATGAAAATAGGAGAAAGTAATCAATATACCTCAATGATGAAAAGCTTCAAATTTTAGATTTTTAATATAAAGAATTATTAGATTCATAACCCATCAGAAATTTTGTTATAAATATGATTCCAACTGAGATAGAAATATCTGGTGGTTGATCTTCTGTGCCCCCCCTCAAGAGATTCACTCAATACTTCTTCATTATAATTGAATTTCTTCAAGAATAAGCTCCAAGTATCTTCTAATATTATTTGAGATGTTCAAAATATACAACATAAATCTTATAGTATTCCATAATGGACAACTTTCTAGATATAATAAGTTCAAAAGTTTTATAAATTCAGGTCTCCCCTTGAATATATGCTTCACTTTCAATTCTCTTCATGAAAAAACAAACACAATAAATATGGGAATATGGTGGTTCTTTAATGTTCCCCATTTAAAGAAATAGGGATGTGAGTTGATTCTCAACCCAAAAATATTCTTATATGAAAAATGATTCTTCACACTTTCTAACAAAGTAGTTTCATTTTTCAATGCTTGTTCTAATTTTCTTACCTATTCCAACTGTTCTAGCCATATGATCAAACATTCTTTTGGAATATTCTTAGTCTTCACTTTGTTTTTAGAATTATTTTTCCCAACACTAGAAGTCAAATATGCTTTCCCTTCTTCAATAATTATTCTTAACCAGATAACCCTATTAAACATTTTTTATCTTAATGTCCATACATATTTCACCTTTCACACACAACTTTATAATTCAATAAGTTACCTATTTTAGGCTAATTTTCAGATTATCTATCAGAGATATCTTTCACCATATCAATCCTATTGTTTCTCTTCAGGATTGATCCATTAATTGATTATAGATCACTTCCTTTAGTATTGATGTTCATGTCCAATTCACAATGGTCCATGACGTGACCTTTCCTACCACAATAGAAACATCTTTTATTTGGCGTGACACTCTTCAAATGATTATTATCAACCTTTATGGTAGTTATTTGTTTAACAATCATCTTCTTTTGTTCATATCCCAATGTTGACCTTCCATCTTCATTTCTTACCTACTTTACATTTTGAAACTTCTATTACAATAACCATAAAAATTTTCAAAGTAATCATATATGTTCTTGATAAACTGGTTCTCTTTCTGTGAGATCTACTTCTGTTGTGCAGGCTTCAATTTCTCTTCAAATTTACTCCCCCCAAATGCAGGAATTCTATAATTTTCATACAATGACATATTTTTCCAACAATTCATTTCCTGATTCCCAAACTTCCAAAAAACACCAACATTAGCAAAAAAATATTGACTTCTTCTTTTGAGACACATTTTGACTATTTTTTACATTTTTCTTCTTATGGACATCACATATCATCTTCTTTTCTTTCTTTGGGGAACAAGAATTTTTCTTTACCCATGTTTGTCAAGATTTTGAAGTTGAATATGCACTAGTCATCAAATCAAAATTAGCACACATAGATTTATTAAGAAAAAGGGTTATCTTCTTTAAAGAGTCAACAATAGATTTATCCTTGTATAATATCAATCTCTTATTGTCTCTAGATTTAGTATTTTCAGAAATAGAAATCTTATCAAATGAATACTTGAAAATATATCTTTTCTCAATAACTTGGGAAGTCTCAGCTTGTGTCTCTTCCATATTTCTCAGTTTCATTTCTAGTTTAAGACATTTTTTTGAGATCATTCTTATCATATTCAACTGATTTCATGGCTTCTTCCCATTTAATATTCATCTTATGAATATCATCTTCATGCATATGATTTGTCTTTAGTAAAAAAATTTCAAGCTCTGTGATTATTTTTTCTTTATCATTCAGCTGAGCATATTTGAAATTCATAGTTGTATTATGCAAATTTTCCAATTCATGGACAAATTATGTAAAGAAAATTTCAAAAACATATTTCTCACAAAAATTACATTGAAATTATTCAATATCTATAGCATATATTTATTTTCAAAGATATATTGTTTCATAATTTGCTTTCAAAAGTTTTATGAGGGTGTTGGATATGCCAATATTTTTAGTCAATGCTTATTCCATATCATTTTCCTCTTCCTCTAGTTGTAATTTTTCATCCCGAAGTTCCTTGAAAAATCTATCCATATATGTGACCACTTATTTGGGAACTTTCTTTAGATGTTTTCTGATTTCAAAATTAATCAAATCTTCATCACAACTCTAACTTGATTCATCAAAATTATAATCAACTAATTTCATTGAAAAATTACTACAATGAGTTTATTCAGTTAGTATTGGATCTTCAATTATCATTAAATTATTCTTTAGCTTCTTTTCCACTCTTTTCTTCCTATTTTCTATGTCTTGACTAAATATTAAACATTTCTTATCAGACCCTTTGTGAGATAGTTGTTTTAATAATCACAAATCATGCCAATTTACAAATCATGATAATTCACATATTATGTTATAACTAATGTTAATCATGTCAATGAATAATTATAAATGAATAAATTATGTCACATGGTATAATACATTTCAATAAGTCAATAAATTATGTATATTTATGTTTCAATATATTTACAAGTGTATATTTACATGTAATTATGAATTACATTTAATCTGGTATTGTTATGTATAAGAAAAACACTTTGTAAGTTTTTCAAAGTCCCTAACACCGATTGGTTCAAAGGAGTCACCGATGATTGACTCATTGATAGAAAAAACGACACAATGATGATCGGTCACACCGACAGTTCAAGTGACTCACTGATGGACGATGCACCGATAGTTCAAAGGAGTTACTGATGGATGAGTCACTGATGGGAGACACATCGATAGTTCAAAGGACTTACTGATGGGAGAGTCACTAATGGGCGACACACTGTTAGTTCAAAGGACTCATCGATGGATGAGTCACTGATGGGTGAAACATCGTTAGTTCAAAATAAGTCACCGATGATGACTCACCAATACCTGGATAGACTGATAGTACAAATGAATCACCGATGTCCAGAGTCACCGATACCAATGGAAAGGGCTCACTGATACAGAGAGTCACCAATGATGATAGACTGATGCTAATAAATCATCGATACTCATCACTCACTAATAGTTATAAAAAATATTTTTATTTTATTAATTCAAATTTATATCTAACAGTCATATTTAGAAAAATAAATGTTTCTGACATTATTTAATGATATCTGTAGGATATTAAGAGTATAGTATGAGGTAAATGCATGCGGGGAGATCATTATGTCTTCTGGACCTTGAAGTATAAAGGAATTACTAGCTAGATCATTCGACGTAGAAAAAGGAAGTGAAAAAGTGTAGAAGAACACCTACAATTCTCAAGAATACTTCCAAAACCCCAAGAACTCAAAATTAAGAACACACGAGGAGATCAAAAAGTCAATATAAACCTGCTAAGTTGAATTAAACATCTTTAAAACAAGAAGTTTCACATCTCATACTCCTTGAATCCAGAACACAGAGGCTACGACACTCTGTTTTGGAGTCAACTTCCAAAAGAGGACTCAAACTTCAATTCTTCTACATCAAACGAGTCCAGAGTTGCACTGCATAACACACAGAGCATTCTAAACCTAACTCTAAATCTTTAGCTATATTGTGTTTATTTATTTGGATTTCTGAGAAGTGTGTGTATCTGTCTATTACACAAACACTAAATCCTATGCATAACTGGAGGATACTTGTTATCCTCAATCTCATACTCTATTTACTCCTTTTATATCCCATGTAGAACAGTGGAAGATTTCATGTGTGACTTGTTTGTTGTTTTTCCCACAAAGAAACGTGTTAGAGGTCAAGGGTGACCTAGACAGCCTTGTGTGCTGTTGTGAACCTTGATCCAGGGTGTGGATCAAAATCGTTTATTAATTTAAACTGCTTTATGGTAGGTGATCACCAAGTAGAGAGGACTAAGTCTCATATTGAGACTGAACATCTTGTTTTAAATTTTGATGTGCCTATTGTTATTTTCTTTTACTATGTTTTATAAAAAATTTCATTCAAACAAATTCAAACTCTGATAGTTAGTTTAGAAAGTGTTTATAACAGTTTTGAACTAGTAGGATAGTTTCACAAGTTATATTAATATTTATATTAGTATAGTTGTGAACTAATCAATCTCTTGAAAAATTAATTGATAATTTAAGAATCTTATATTGTAAGAACCTGGGTTTTTAGAATGGGTCAAAATCCCGACCCTGTTTAAATTTTTGACTTGTTTCCGAGGAAATTGGATTAAATGGGCATTTTCTGAAAATTTTCAGACTACACGCCCTGTACTTTAAGTACACTCTGTGTATATGTTAAGTGAGTGACCGGCCGTGTGCTCGCCGAGTACATGACGTGTGTTGAACGTGTAGAAATTTCTTACTACATGGCGTGTAGTTTCAGACATGCCGTGTACCCTTGGACCGTATGGAGTCCATACATGGCATGTAGGCATGGTGTCCTGGGAGAATCACTTTAACCAAGTACATGCAGTGTTCCTCCAGGAAACGCCATGTAGTCTGGCTGTGTATGAGGGATATACATGGCGTGTGGGTAAGTCGGCGAAGGAAACCAAGTACACACCGTGTACCCATAGGCACACGCCGTGTACTCATGTCGGCAGGTTCAGAAAGTAAGTCAGCAGAATTCCATCCACCAAATGAATAGTTAAATGATATACACGACGTGTAGTCCTAAAGTACACGCCGTGTAGTTTCTTTTTTTGCATTAAAATGGGCATTAGCATCATTTTGAGGTAGAACTCATATGCTCCGACCGGTTTCGCGAACCAAGCTGACTGAAGCTTCTTTCTTCTTCTGATCATCCATCTGAGACCCGATTTGAACACTGAGTGATGCGTTGGAACCCCCTCGGTAAGGTCTCGATTCCTCTTGAACCGTTTTGTTTGATTTTTGTTCTAGAACAAGTTATAGGGGTTTGAGTGGTTTTGATTCTTATGTAGATCTATTGCGTTTTAGACCTAATTGGAGGCTGTTAACGGAGGAGTAGCATCGTACGAGTCTTTGGTAGGTGGTTCATACCTCTTTTTGTGTTTTCGTGGTCATTTGGGTAATGCATCCTTTAGCACATTTTCTGGTATTTTGAGCGGGACCCAGTTTTATCTGTTATTTCTTATTGCATTGTTTATGGACCTATGGGATGCGTTTGGGTATGTCCTGTTACCAATTTTGCTTGAGTGGGGCCGGGCGAGGGGGCGTAGCTCATCGGGGAATTTTGGCCGGGGGATTCAAAAATGGTTGTATTTGATTTATATTGTTATAAACTGTTGAGTTTAATTTATTAAGCCTGATATAAATTGTTAGAGGCATTCAAGACCTCAGTGCTGGTATGGGACAACACCTTGTGTAGGTAAATTCAACTATTTAGAATGTTTTTCCTGTTTATGTTTTCTGTTTAAATATGTTATATATGCAATTGCTGAATTGCATATGCCGGACCCTTTGGGTGGTGTTGGACATGGCCCAGATATTGCTGAGTGATGCCGATCACGGGTTGGGCTTGTCTCGGGTTACTTCCGGTGGTTTTGACCACGAGATTGGGCATCATGAATGTCAGATTGAGGTAGTACGACTGTCAGGCTGGGCATAGCCCAGGTTACTTGGATGGTGAGGCCATTAGACTTGAGCGGCATGGTCGTAGGGACACGAGGTGTCAGATGTGTTGGTGGATTAAGTACTATTTTGGTTATTACCACTCACCCGGAACTTTGAGTAGTGTGCACACATAGATACTCCGTGATGAGGTGGTTTTGACCACTCGTGTGGGTAGAGGCCCCCGTAGATGCGGTTTAGGTACTTTGGTTGGGGGTGCTTGCCATAGAAAGCCACGTGGGAGGTAAGGAGCCTTCAGAGGATAGCATTGAGGCTATCGGGTTGGGGGCTTAGGCTCACTGTTATTTGAGGGCAGATATCACTGTCCCTCCGGATACGTTATTTGAGGGCATACATCACTGTTCCTCCGGGCTAATTCTTGGGCGTGCCTTTGGGATGTCAGTACTTGAGACACGAGGTGTCAGGAGGCACATGGTGTCGGGTTGTTACTTCTTGGGCATACCTTCGGGACGTCGGTACTTGAGACACGAGGTGTCAGGGGGGCACATGGTGCCGGGTTATATGACAAAGATTCGGTGTTGGCCGAAGCAGGTGACACTCCATGGTGGCTGCTGAGCACCAATGGAGTTAGTGTTCATTTGTGCATTTTTCTATTTACTGCTTTCCTTATAAATGAATTCCTGCTTAAACACTTATATTAGGTACGCATCATTGGGTGGTATCCTATTGAGATTTCTCTCACACCCTGCACAGGCCCTCCGAGATGCGTGCAGACTTTATGAATTTATGTGCAGGAAAGAGGCCAACTTTAGGAGCTGGGCTGCGTTAGTTGTTGCATGGAGATGGTATGGACCTTGAGGTCTTACCTAGCTAGGGTTTACTTTTATTTTGTTTTCTTTTCTGTATCGGCATACTTACTTGTTGTAGCTACTATTGGTTATCCATTGGTTCCCTTCTTGTTTTTTTAGTTATGTATTACTTGCTTTGGATGCATGCTTTACTGTTCAGTTGTAGTTACATGTTATCAGCATGATGTTGTGTATATTTCTGCTGTTGTTGTTTATATTTACTACTTCCGCTGTTTATTGATATTGGATGTGCTTCCGCTCTATGGGTCTGGTTTGAGTCTGCTGAGTCCTTTATTCTGCTGTATCTTTACTATTATACTTGGACTAGTACCATTATTATTATCCTCCGAGAGGGTATAGCATCCCCACTATACCTATCAGACCCTCGCTTCTAGTCGATAGCCTTTGGCGTTCGGGGAGGTTCACATAAGGTAGTAGCACCCGACCCGTTTAGCACTGTTTTGGTGGATGTTCGGGTCCGGGTCATTACATATATATTCACTAAAAACTAACTTGGATTATATTTTTATTTGGGGGAAATTTTTCAAAGAACCAATATTTAACAGAAATTTTTATAGGGACTCAATTCACCCCCCTCTTGAGTACTCTACTCTGACCAACATTTAGTATCATAGGATTTAGGAACTTTTCAGTTTTCAAAGATTTTTCAAAATTTTTCAACTGTGATTGTAGTTGTATTTCAATGATCTTAAAATTTATGTTAATACTAAATTTTTATCTCTTTGAAATATTTTCCAATTTTTTATTATAGACAATATATTAGAAGGGGATGCTACAAATATACCAAATTTTTTTAATGGAACAAATTATGCTAAGTAGAAGCTTAAAATGAAAATATATTTAGAAAGCATGGTATTTGAAATCTGGACTACTATTGAAAGTAAATATACACTTCCTGATACTGCTAGACACACTTAGGATGAATCTACCAAGACTCCTTATAACAATAACTATAAAGATATGAATACATTATACCATGCACTAGAAGATGAAGAATTTAATCATATTTCTTCCTGCAAAACTATTCCTGAGATTTGGGACACTTTAGCTATTTCCCATGAGAGAACAACTAATGTGAAAGAGATAAGATTAAATAATTATAATATTAAATATGAAAATTTTATAATGAATCCTAATGAATATATTTCTGATATGTATCTCAGGTTAAATGAAATTGTGAACACCATGATTTCTTTAATAAGAGTTGTCAAAGTAAAGGATAAGATCATGAGGATTCTGTGATGCTTACCAGAGAGATGGAAAGGAACATCAATATCTATAAGAGAATCATGCGACATTGAAAAACTTCCAGTAAAGGAACTTATTGGAAAATTAATGATGTATGAAGAGGAACTAAAGGTGAATCAAGAGGATAAAGAGCCAAAGGAAAATTTTTAGCCTTCAAGACTACCACTTACAAGAGAAAAGACAAATATAAAGTTCAAGATGCTGTTGAGAGCACAAGTAGTGAAGAATCAGTTTTAGACAGTGATGAGGAAATGGCCCAGCTAGCCAGGAGATTCAAAAAAATTTACTAAAAGAAAAAGTTCTTCAAGAAACCAAACTTTAAAGGAAAACATGACAACAAAGTCAATTGAAAAAAGGACCAGAAGAATCCTGAAAAATAAAAAGAAATAGTTTGCTATGAATGAAAAAGAAGAGGGCATGCCAAATATGACTATCCTAAATTAAAGTATAAAAAGAAATATGAGAATAAAGATAGGAAATATAATAAAGTAATGAAGGCCATCTGGAGTGCATCAGAGGACAACTCTAGTAAATCTAATTCTTCTCAGAATGATCAAGAAGATATAGAAAAAATGTTCTTAATGACAAATACCTCAAAGGTACTCTTAAACTCTCATATACCTAATGAATATTATTCTAGAGATGAATCTGAATATGAAAATATGACAAATGATGAACTATTTGAGTATTGTAATATGCTAGAATAAAATAGTAATGAATTGAAGGATAAGTATAAATCATTAAATAAACAACATGCACTCCCGGTAAATATTAAATCTAAACTTACTATCGAGAAAGAGAAAAATTCACAACTGCTAAAGGAAAATAATGTCATAAAGTTATCTAATGATCAATTAAAGAAGGATCTGGAAAAGTTTACCAATGGAAAAAACACACTTACTCTATTACTTGGTAAAAAGATAGCTCCTAGGTATACTAATGGAATATGATATCATCCAGGACAAATAAATTTTTCTAAAACACCTTTTATAATTAAATCTAGAAAATCTGCTTCTCTATCCAAAAATCTAGATTTTACTACAAGTTCCAGTTATGAAAAATCTTTTACTACATCAAGTTCTTCTAAACCGAATAAAGTTTATTTTTCAAATAATCTAAATTCTATATATAGGAAACCCATAAGACAATTGTGGGTTCTTAAATCCTTTATTACTAATTTTTTTGGACCCATAGAAATATGGGTACCAAAATATTTTCTTGGATGAATTGTTTTGTAGGTAAACTACCTAAAGAGTTCCTATAGAAATATTTGGTACTTAGACACTGGATGTTCAAGAAACATGGCAAGATATTACTCAAGCTTCAAGAATCACATCTATATTTATAGAGGACATGTCAAATTTTGTGACAATGGTAAAGAAAAAATAATCGGCTTAGGTCAGGTCGGTAACCCTAAATCTTTTTCAATTTCCAAAGTAATTTATGTTGATGGATTGAAATTTAACTTGCTTAGTATATCTCAACTATGTAATTATGGATTCAATGTAAAATTTGAAAATGATTCATGAAATGTTTTTTATGCCAAAAATAACTTAGTATTTACTACTCTTAGAAATGATAATGTATATTTTGTAAACTTAGACACACTAGCATCATAGAATGTTTCCTACCTCAGTGCCTTTCACAAAGAGTCTTGGCTCTAGAATAGAAGACTAGGATATTTTAATGTACACTCCCTTAAGAAATTAATTAGAAAAGGTTTAGTTAAGGACCTTCCCAAACTGGAGTTTCCAGACAATAAAGTGTGCAATCCTTGTTAAAAAGGAAAGAAACACAAAATATCTTTCAAACCAAAGAAAGAAGTTACAACTTCTCAGCCTCTCGAGTTAGTTCACATGGACTTTTTTGGACCATCTAGAGTTTCAAGTATCAATGGGAAGAACAATGTTTATGTTCTTATAGATGAATTCTCTAAGTATACTTAGACCTTTTTCTTAGCTCACAAAAGTGAAGATTTATTTCATTTTACCAAGTATGTTAGGACTGTAGAAAATATTAGTGGAATTAAAATTAAATTCTTAAGTAGTGACCATGGCTATGAGTTTTAAAATCAAGACTTTGAATCTTTTTTCTCACAAAATGGATATAGGTATAAATTCTCTGCCCCTATGACACCTCAACAAAATGGTGTAGTAGAAATAATAAATAGAACCCTATAGGAAATTTCCCGAATTATGATTAATGAATATGATCTACCGATTTATTTTTGGGATGAAGATGTTAATATAGCATGTTATATAATAAATAGAGTCTTAATTAGACCTATCCTTAAGAAAAATTCTTATGAGTTGTGGAATAATAAGAAACCAAAGGTAAATTATTTTAAAGTGTTTGGATGTAAAGTTTATATTCTAAACACTAAAGATAATCTAGATAAATTTGTCTCAAAAAGTGATGAAGGAATATTCCTTGGATATTATACATCAATAAAAGCATACAAAGTATTTAATAAAAGAACCAAATGTATGGAGGAATCTGTACATGTCAAGTTTGATGAAACAGATCCACATGAACCTAATACCTTTCTAGAAAATCTTGTAGAGGATATGTCCAATATGGACATTAATACTAAACCCTCTAACTATCCTATAAAGGAACTTGTTAAAACTTCTAGTTCTGGGAATTCCCCAAATTTTAGACATAATGAACTATAACCAAGTGATGAACCTAAAATAACTATCCATACTTTTACTAGACCAACTAGAACCCTTAAAACCATCCCTTAGATACTGTAGTTGGAGATTTAGACAGAGAAAAACAAACTAAAGATTCATTAAGAAATCAGGTTGTACATCAAGCATTCTTTCACAACTTGAACCTAAAAATATCAATGATACAATCAATGATGAATTTTCAGTGATGGCTATGCAAGAAGTGCTTAATCAGTTTGAGAGAAATAAAGTCTAGAAGCTTGTTGATTTCCCAAAAGATACCTTGACCATAGAAACTAAATGGGTGTTTAGGAATAAAGTAGATAAAGCTAGAAATATAGTTATAAAAAAAGATATATTTGTTTCAAAAGGTTATAATCAAGAAGAGGGAATTGATTACGAGGATACCTTTTCACCAGTAGCTAGGCTTGAAGCCATTAGAATATTACTTGCCTATGTAGCACACTTGGATTTTAAACTTTATTAAATGGATGTAAAAAGTGAACTCTTAAATGGTTATATAATTGAGGATGTTTTTGTTGAACAAACCCTAGGTTTTACAAATCCATATTTTCCAAATCATGTTTTTAAATTAACTAAATCTTTATATGGTTTGAAACAAGCTCCAAGAGCTTGGTATGATAGGTTAAGTAACTTTCTTATTTCTAAAGGTTTTAAAAAAGGAGTTGTAGATCCTACTTTATTTATAAAAATAATTTCTAAAGATGTTTTAATAGCTCAAATATATATAGATGATATTATTTTTGAATCTTCTAAAAATTCTCTATGTAATTATTTTTCAAAAATGATGTAAAGTGAGTTTGAAATGAGTTTGATGGGTGAACTTAAATATTTTCTTGGATTTCAAATATTTCAAAACAATGAAGGTATTATTATAAATAAAAGTAAATATACTAAATATATTTTTAAAAGATATGGATTTTATGGAATTAAGAGTAGTGAAACACCTATGAGTTCCACTTGTAAGTTAGATCTTGATGAAAATAAGAAATCTGTTGACCAAACTACTTATAGAGGAATGATTGAGAGTTTGCTTTACTTAAATACTAGTAGGCCAAAAATCATGTTTAGTGTGTGTATGTGTGCAAGATTTAAAGAAAACCCAAAAGAGTCACATTTAAATGTTGTTAAAAGAGTTTTCAAATACCTCAAATATACAACTAATTTAGGATTGTTCTACTGTAGAGGAAAACTTTTTGATATGGTTAGCTATTATGATGATGACTTTTGTGGGTGTAAATTAGATAGAAAGAGAACCTCTAGAACATGTCACTTTTTGGTAAAGTCTCTAATTTCATGGTGTAGTAAAAAGAAAAATTCTGTTGCATTATCAACTACTAAAGAAGAGTACATTGCTGCTGGTAGTTGCTGTGCACATATTTTTGTGTATGAAACACACTTTATTAGACTATGGATTTCAATTCAGTCATATCCCCATAAATTGTGACAATAAAAGTGCTATTAAAATTTATAAAAATTAAATTTATCATTCCATAACAAAACACATTTATGTAATACATCACTTTTTGAGAGATCATTATAAAAAAGGTGATATAGATCTTGAGTTTATTGGGACTGAACATCAACTTGATGACATTTTTACCAAACCCTTAAACTCCGAGAGAATGAGATACATCAGACATGAAATAGGAATGATAAATCTATAAAGACTATCCAACCTTATCCCCTTAGAAAAATATGTTTTTCTGTGACACTGATCACTATGACACCAATTATGTAAAACCGATTAGTGAAAAATCGATCAGATGAAACCGATCAGTGTGAAGATGATCATGTGAAACTAATCATGTGAAACTGATATAATGAAACTAATCAGTGTGAAGATGATCATGTGAAACCGATTAGTGTGAAATCGATTTGTGTGAAATCAATCATGTGAAACCGATCAGATGAAACCGATCAGGTAAAACCAATACTGTTAGAGTGAAACCGATACTTACAGGGACCTTTTAGTAAATTTATTTTTCTATATCTTTTAAATAAAACAACAAAATTTAATTCATTTTTTATTTTACCGTTATTCTATTTAGTTCAATACCTAAATGATAAAATTAAATTGATCCACACTACTTATACCCTTAGACCTTTCACTACCCTCACTACCTTTGACCTTTCAACTTCCTTTTTTTGAACCCAAAACTTCAGAATGGTGAGGAATAATTGCATGATGGAAGGACCAAGTGAATCATCATTGACCAAGCATCATAAAGGAGAATAAAGAAGTGCTGCAAGTTCTGTGAATCAGGAGTTGGGAAGCCTCATATTAAATCCTGAGAAAGAAGTGTCTACCGAATGGCTATTGTCGAGAAAGTCTCTCTTGCTGAAAGTTTTGGAATCACAAGGGTGGATTAATTGGTTTGCAGACAACGAGAGACTGTTCTATCCCAAGATGTTACACCAATTTTATCTCTACTTGGAAGTGTTTTTGGAAGTATCTGAGGAGGCTCGAATGAAATCAATGGTAAAGGGAAATGATATCTCGTTTTCTTCATGAGAGTGGGCCAAATTCTTAAATATGCCACATGAGGGCATATGTGATGACTACTAGGGTAACATCCCATCAAATTCAGATTTAGTTTCTTATGAAAATACATTTAAATAGTTGACTATAAATGAGTAATTAATAAGGATAATAGATTCATAATTATATGGAGAGGCCAAACTGCTATTAAAATTTATCCAACACCAAATCTTCTAAAGGAAGGGATATTTTGCTGCCTTAAAGTACCAGGATTTCTTCCTGATTTATCTATTGAATAATAGGGTGAAATTAAATCTGTGTAGGTACCTTATGGTATAAATTTATGAAATGATCAAACTATATCAAAAATTAACTTTTCTATATTATCCGAGGATTATTTCTTCAATGTTGAAGAGGCTAGGATGTGTGGAGGATAAAGATGAGGTGATTACTACTTGTAGTGGATTTTTCCTGCATAAAGACATCTACAGAAGGATGAAAATCAATTGGAACCCATGGAGGATATTTTGGGTAGTATATGAGGAGAAATTATATGAGGATTATAATACTATAGATCATCCTAAGAGACCAAGGGATCAAGCTAATCCAGGTCTTAAACTCGGTGAGAAGGTTGTGTATTCAGACAAAGAACAAGCTAAGCCTGAGATGCAAAGAGAAGAGGGGTCTTCTATAGATTATAGAAGTGACCCAGATATTGCTGAAATCCCTATAGAAATGTTATATGGACCTGAAAGTCCACCATTAGAATTACCTTCTAATTAACCTCTTTTAGATAATGATGAAGATGAGGAAGATACTGAAGTCTTTGGAGTTGAAGGTTATGTGAGAAGGACTGATGATGATGATGATGATGGGGATGATGATGGTGATCATGTGAGTGAATCAATAAAAGTAATACAAGATGTAGTTAGTTCAAGTGAGGAGACTATGCATAGAGATGATGATGAGGCTAGTAGATAGGATGCTGTTAATCCTGATGGACATGATGCTGTTGATCATGATGGACTTGTTG
Organism: Viscum album; assembly: GCA_963277665.1. Taxonomy (NCBI): domain Eukaryota; kingdom Viridiplantae; phylum Streptophyta; class Magnoliopsida; order Santalales; family Viscaceae; genus Viscum; species Viscum album. Next base: position 1,886,888,121 of record OY728136.1, read on the forward strand.
ATGGAGATGTTAGACATGAGTATGGACATGACCACCCTGATGATGCTCAAGGAATTATTTATGAACTTGATGATATTATGGATAGAGGTCAAGAGGAAGAATATAAAGTTCATATTTCACCTATGCCTTATAATGAGGGAGAGCCTCAAGTAGCTGGAGGTAAAGAAGAAGAAGCTACAGTTCAAATTGTACCAGTGCCTCAGAATGATATTTTGGATGGAGGTCAAGAGGAAGAAGGTGAAGTTCAGATTGTACATATGCCTCAAAATGAGGGGGATCCTAAAGGTAGAAGAGTAATAATTGATACTATGGATCCTAGAGATTAGACTTGTTCTGATGAGTGGAATAGAAATCCAGGATATATCCTGTTTGAATTGGATTATGATTTAGATGAGGAGATTATAGATCCTCCTACTCCATAAGCTAATGTGGAACTAACTACTCCTACTTCACCTATCTTACCTAATGTTGATGAGCCTATTGTACCTTTAGTTCCTAGTGACTATGTCACCAAGGATGATCTCGAACAATTCAAGGCTGATGTGTGTGAATCTATGAGATCTTTAATTCCAGTTAGAAATGAACCTTATACTTATATGAGTATTTCAGAGGAAAATACTACTAGGATTGATAGAATGGTAATTCAGGAAATACATCCAAATCTTATCACTACAGCCAAGATCATTGTGAAAAATAATTTAGTATTGGGAGAATAAGTGAAGAAAATAGGTCATGAAATAGAATCCCTATCCAATGATTTCATACCACACTTAGTGTAATTATGGAGGTTATTAGGAACCTTGTTACACATCTACTAAATGCAGATTTGAAAAAGTTGAAGGAGGATCTTGGAAAGATGATTTCTAGTGCATCCAGTTCTAGAGTTACCAGGCCTACTATTGTTATGGGTTCCTTTAGGACTGTGATAAGAGAATATCTCAAGTACATTCAGAATGAATCTGATAAAGAGTCTCTTGACAAAGTGAAAAGGAATTGTGAAAATGTTTATAACACGATGAGAAAATGTTCCAATGAGGAAACTGTTACTTAAAAGGAGATCAGGGACAAAGTGGACAAGTATTTCTCTAAAATTTACACAAATCATGAGTTGAATAACAAATTTAAATACTTGGATGAGAAACTCAAGATACCACCAGTGACCAAGGCATTCAAGAATCAAGTGATCTAGTTGAAAGAGTTTATACATACATTGGATAAATTTATAGAAAAAAAAGAGGATTTCGAGAATGCCATGTGTTATGGGGGTGAAATCATCAATGATTTTATTAAGATATTTAATCCCTACCTACACGTATAGTCTAAGCCTATAGTGGTCCCTACAACTACTTCCATTAGACCTGGTTCACTACCTCCTACTCAGATGACAATGTCTTAAGCTTTATCTTAGATCAGGCCAATGATCCAAGAGTAGCCTCCCAGTCATGTTCTATTAGAGCAGAGACCAAACCTTGAATCTAAAGTTCCTACAAGTATTTATTTACCTAGTGTCACCATTCGACCATCCCTTCCTACATCCACAACACCACCTCCTGACCCCACTATTGATCCTTTAAACAAAGGGAAAGCTCCTCAAAATCCCAAGCCTTATCTATGGATCATTCTTTGATAGGGATCTATAATTTTATTTTTATGAGTGTATTTTGATGTTTGTTCTCTTTTGTACTTTCATAAATATTAATTTGACTTCCCTGTGTTTCTAGTTTCTTTGTGTTGTTTTTCTTTATCCTTTATGTTTTTAACCTTTTTTCTAATCCCAAAAGTAAGAGAAATCTATCGATGTCATAAAATCTTAACCTAAGGGGGAGACTCACCATGGAATAGGAAATATGTCATTTAATCGAAAAAGAATATATATATATATATATATATATATATATATATGTATCCAAACTCTGATATTGATCACTAAGTTTTCTCTAATACAACTTACTAAGGGGGATCATGAAAGTGCTCTGATATAATTCTTTTAAAAGGAACCTCTTATATATTCTTTGATACAATTATTGAGGGGGAGATTAAAAGTAAATAACTTATAGTTATATTTAGAATTTACACTCACTATTGGTATGCTAAGTCAATTCATTCTTATTCCTTAACATCATGTATAACTCATTCATTCCATGATTTGTGATTATCAAAAGGGGGAGATTGTTGGACCATTTGTGAGATAGTTGTTTTAATAATTAAAATCATGTCAATTTACAAATCATGATAATTCACATATTATGTTATGACTAATGTTAATCATGTCAATGAATAATTATAAATGAATAAATTATGTCACATGGTATAATACATTTCAATAAGTCAATAAACTATGGATATTTATGTTTCAATATATTTACAAGTGTATATTTACATGTAATTATGAATTACATTTAATCTAGTATTGTTTTGTATAAGACAAACACTTTTTATGTTTTTCAAAGTCCCTAACACTGATTGGTTCAAAGGAGTCACCGATAGCTGACTCATTGATAGAACAAATGACACACCGATGGACAAGTCAACGATGATCAATCACACTGATAGTTCAAGCGACTCACCAATGGATGACTCACTGATGGGCGATGCACTGATAGTTTAAAGGACTTACCGATGGACAATTCACCAATGGGAAATGCACCGATAGTTCAAAGGACTTACCTATGGGAAATTCACCAATGGGCAATGCACTAATAGTTAAAAGGACTCACCGATGGACGAGTCATCAATGGGAGACACACCGTTAGTTCAAAATGAGTCACCGATGATGAATCACCGATGCTCAGACATATCGATAGTACAAATGACTCACCTATTTCCAGAGTCAGCGATACTGATGGAAATGACTCACAGATACAGAGAGTCACTAATGATGATAGACCGATGCTAATGACTCACTGATACTTATGACTCATTGATAGTCATAAAAACTATTTTTATTTTATTAATTCAAATTTATATCTAACGTTCATATTTAGACAAATTAATGTTTCTGAAATTATTTATTGTTGTCTGTAGGATCTTCAGAGGACAGTACAAGGTACATGCATGTAGGTAGATCATTATGTATGATGGACCTCTAAGTATAAAAGAATTACCATTTGGATCATTCAACATAGTGAAAACAAGTGAAAAAGTACATAAGACCACCTGAAATTCTCAAGCATACTTCCAAAACCCAAGAACTCAAAAGGAAGAACACATAGGGAGATCAAAAAGTCAATCTAAAACTATTGAGCTGAATTAAACATCTTTCAAACAAGAATCTTCACATCTCATAGTCCTTGAAGCTATAATACAGAGGCCACAACACTCTGTTTTGGAGTCAACTTCCTGAAGATGACTCAAACTTAAATTCTCTTACATTAAATGAGTCCAGAGCTATACTGCATAACACTCAAAGCCTTCTAAACCTAAATCTACATCTTTAGCTCTATTTTGTTCATTTATTTACATTTCTAAGCAGTGTGTGTATCTATCTGTTACACACACAATGACTCCTATTCATAACTAGAGGATACTTGTTATCATCAATCTCAGACTCTATTTATTTCTTTTATATCCCATGTAGAACTATGGAAGAGGTCATGTGTGACCGGTTTGTTATTTTTACCATGAAGAACTGTGGTAGAGGTCAAGGGTGACCTGTACATCCTTGTGCATGGTTTTGAACCCAGATCTAGGCTGTGGATCAAATTTTTTTATTAATTTAAACTATTTTTTGGCAGGTGATCACCAAGTGGAGAAGACTAAGTCTCATCTTGAGACTGAACCTCTTATTTTAAATTCCACTGTGCCTATTGTTATTTTCTTTTTCTATTTTTTATAAAAAATTTCATTCAAATAAAGTTAAACTCTGATAGTTAGTTTAGCAAGTGTTTATAACAGTTTTGAACCAGTAGGTTAGTTTCAAAAGTTATATTAATCTTTAGATTAGTATAGCTGAGAACTAATCAATATCTTGAGAAATTAATTGATCATTTAGTAATCTTATAAATTCACTACAAATTGACTTGGATTATATTTTTATTTGGTGGAAATTTTTCAAAAAACCAATATTTAATAGAAATTTTTATAGGGACTCAATTCACCCCCATCTTGAGTACTCTACTCAGACCAACATTTATTACATCAAAAGTAGAGATAGAATTTTCTATATGAATATCGTTTGGTTTATCTTCAAACTAAAATCTACACTTCATATTCTTTTTTAAGAACAACTATACAAGTAAAGTAGATCCAATCAGAGGTGGACTTTCTTTTTTTTTAAAAGGTGTGAGTTCTGGTCAAAAGACCAGAACTTAAAGATTTATTCAAAAGAAAAGAGAAGCATACAAATTACATGAGATGGAAAGAGGGAAATTTACTAGAGTCCTTAATAAAAAAAGGTGTCAACTACAGAGGTAGGTCATTCCTCCAAGTGATATCATGTGAGACACCCTTGTTGGCAAGCCCATCAGCGATCATATTAGCCTCACGATAGGTATGAGTGGCAATAAAGTTGAGGACATTAAGCGCGGTGAGGCAGTCCATCCAGCGGGGGGTGAGAGACCAAGAAAGATGAACATCACCCTTCCAGATGGCTTGCACAATAGTAGTGGAGTCGCTCTCAATCCAGATATTATTCTAGTTGAAAATATTTGAGTAGGAGATGGCATGGATGGTAGAAAGCATTTCTGTCTCCAGTGCAGAAGCAATGCCGCAGATTCCATAGAAGCATCCGAGGATCCGATCCTGATGGTCTCTGAAAATTCCTCCACATCCCGAAAGTTCAGGGTTTCCTTTTGAGGCTCTGTACACATTAACTTTAATCCATCCAGGTGGAGGTGCCTGCCAGAAGACTTCAATAGTGTAGTGTGGCTTCGTAAAATTACCTTTGACACTAATTCGATGAAGGGTTTCAAGATCAATGACAGAATTGTCACAATAGGCTTTCTGGATTGTGGCTGCCTCTTTTATAGTAAGAAGAATCCTCATTTTTCCTGCATTAATATTAAAAGAGTTATTGTTGAAAAAAGAATCATTTCTACCATACCATAGAATATGTAGAAGCTCCACAACAACAGTAAGAAAGAGATTCTTGATTTGGGGAAACCTCGGAAACTCCAACATTATTTTCAATTGTGAGAAAATAAATGTTTCCAAAAGCCATCTGTACTCAAAAAGGTCAAAGATGTAATGCCAAAGGGCCATAGCAGTATCACAAGATAAAAAAAGATGACTAATGTCCTCTTGATGTTGATTTCACAAACGAAATTTAGAACAAAGATAAAATCCATAAGATTGCAGGCAAACTTCAGTTAGGATTTTTTGATGAGAAATACGCCACATGAGTGTAAGACGAGAGGGCTTGATCCATGCCTTATTGAATTTGGAAATCCAATTAAAATTTTCATCCTCATTTGGGAAATGATGGTAATAATATTTTTAGAATCCAATAGGCCATTATGAGCAGGTTCCCAAACCAGAAAATCCTCATTGGAAGTGAAATAATAATTATCAACAATCTCCTTGATAGGATCTGGGAGTTGAGAACCAGTGGAATTGATCATATACCTGATTGAGCAGTTCGTGGGATTAGGGTAGAAAGTATTATGAAACTCCAATATGAGGGGGGATCCAGTCTAGTTATCAAACCAAAAATTTAAAGAAGAATTATTATTAACAAGCCATATAGAATCTTCCAAGATAGAGTGAAAAGAAGCTTTGATCGATGGCCAGATAGAAGAATTCATGTAATGAAAAGAACCAGATTTAATCTTATCAAGGAAAAAAGTTTTGAGGAATCTCATGGAAAGAGAGTTATTATGTATGAGAGACCACGTGAGTTTGGCTTGAAGGGCCTCATTAAAGGTTTTAAGATTCTTGATACCAATGACTCTGTTTTCAATGGGTTTACAACAAGTGGCCCAAGAGACCGTAACCAATTTTCTATCCAGAGTACTTACACTCCAGATGAAGTTTCTTATAGCAGTATTTAACCGTTTAATCAGGCCCAAAGGCCATTTTTAGACCATCATGGAATAAACTAGCTTAGAGACAATGGTGGATTTGACAAGGCAAATTCTTCCAGCCATTGAAATGGATTTTCCTTTCCAGGAAAAAAATTGCTTTTGTATTTGATCTACAATGTGTTGAAAATAAAAAGCTTTGGGATGAACCCAGAAGATGGGGACACCAAGGTAAGTGAAAGTTAAGGTTCCTTCCTTAACCCCTAAGACATTTGTGATAAGAGTTTTCCTATTAGAGGGGAAATTTTTACCAAAGTAAATAAATGACTTTTTCCAGTTAATACACTGGCCAGAGACCTCCTCATAGTGTGAAATGATGGATTTAAGTTTATTGATATTTATTTTATCTCCTTAGAGGAAGAGAATAATATCATCGGCATAGAGAATATGTGAGAGAGCATGAAGATTTCTGGAAGCCATAATAGGTTTGATTCTACCTTGCTCAATGTTGAGGGAGAGCAGTCTACTAAGGTAGTCTTCAACAATAGAAAAAATGACAGCAGAGAGCGGGTCACCTTGTCTGACTCCTTTGGATCATTTGAAGTATCCCCTAGGCGAACCATTAATAAGGATAGAGATATTGGTTGAGTTGAAGATGTTTTTCATTTTACTGAAAAAGGAATCATTAAATCCAAAACTAGAGAGGACTTTAAAGATGAAGGTCCAGTCATTCGTGTCAAAGGATTTAGTGATGTCTAGCTTAAGAGCAACATTTACACCTCTAGTGTTTCTATTCAATAAATTAGTGGATTTCGAGGCAAGGAAAATGAAATATTGTATAGATCTTCCTTTAATAAAGCCGAACTGGTTCCAGGAAACAATTTTGTTGCTGATATTAGAGATCCTATTAGCTAGGATCTTAGTAATAATTTTAAAGAGATAATTTAAGAGGGCGATGGGTCGGAAAAGGTGAATTTCGTCTGCATTTTCAACGTTAGGAATTAATGTGAGGAATTGAGAGTTGAGAGCATGGGGGAGAACCCCTTTTTCAAAGAATGATTTAACTAAATTACAAAAGTCTTTTTGAAGGACACCCCAATGTTTTTGATAAAATCCATTGTTAAAACCACCAGGACCTAGAGCACTATCTGGATTAAGATTGAAAACAATGTCTTTAATTTACGAATCAAGGGGGATGATGTTGATCAAACGATTATCCTATGAAGTAACCATGCATGGGATAATGTTCGATAGGATATCTTTTTTAATGTTGGGACAGTTGAAAATGTCAGTGAAGTAGGAAACAACATGATTAGCAATCTGTTCCTTCGAATCAATGAGTTTACCCCCAACTCTTAGGCAAGAGAGGTGGAATTTATGTGATACCAATTGAAGTGTCTAAAGGATCACATAGTCACACTGAGAAGGGGGGGGGGGTGAATCAGGTGTGATCTATTTTACTGAATTCTTTTTTCACCTTTTAATTCAAACCTCTATCACCTGTTAAGATGAGTGGATCATGCATGAAATGTAGAAATTAAATGGAACACAACACATAATATTTTTTAAATGGTTTGGTACTAAGAACTATATTATTTCTATGTTTTCTAGACCTTATAACATGGATTATCCACTATAATAATTTTATCAATTACAATGGATTATAAAACAACTAGTTATACACCCTAGTAATCAATCCTCTAGTTGATTATGGTTATACCCCTAACAATTCAATTCTTCTACCTCATTTGGTTAGATACCACAACCATTTGACTGGTTAGACCCCCCAGTCTCTAGATCCTCTTCAACAACTGGTTAGACCCCCCAGTCACAAGATCCTTTTTCTTTTATTGAGTTTTGATTCATTGATAGGATGATCACTTGATCTTCCTCCACGAGCTTACTGGATCACACCAGATCATGTAAAATTTCAAGCACCTTTGCACTGACACTAGTCTTTCTCAAATAATTATAATAATTAAATATAATTTGGTGTCTTTGTACAAAACTTCTCAGGCAATAATTATTTCTTCTTTTAAAGACTCACCCTCACTAAGCACCAAAAACTCATATACAAAAATTTATTCTAAATCGCTGATAGTAATACTCTCCCAAATTCAGTCTCAAAACACTGCGCACTAATTAAGCAACATATATTGCATATAAAATTCTTCAAACTTAATGCATCTATATAATACATTTCATGGCCTTCTTAATTTGTGCAATAACACACATGAACAAACTCCATACTATCATTTATTCATAATTGAATGTTCATACATGTTTTTATAACACACACATAATTAAATCCATTTAATTTCTCATGTGTACATATGATCATGTTTTAATGAATGTAAATGTTTTTCATATGGATCCATAATTACACACTATCCACTTTTCTCACTCATAGTTCATATACACTATTTTCCTTCTTATGCACTCACCTTTTCATACACTTTACACACATGTAGATGCCGAAAAGCACTTAACTATCAGAGAAAGTTTCGGAACAGAAAAGAGAAGTCATATTCGGACTCGGAGGCTCAGTCCGAATGGCCTGGAAGTGGTGTGATAAAAAAAGGGTGAAGTGAGAGAAAAAAATGTCCCATGCGAATGGAAACCCGGGATTCGCGAAAAGTCCCGGCACTGGTGCGAAATAATTTTGTGCCTGCGTCCCGCGCGGTTGATATTTCGTGCCGCCATCTCTAGCATGCAAAATTTTGTGCGCCACTTGGATTCCACGATGCCTAAGTCTTATAAATAGAAGTCGACCCCCTTCCTTTTCATGGATGAGAAATTCTAACCGCCTCCCATGCGCGGAATCGTCATTCCGCGCGGGCAATAAGGCCTTCAGTTATGGTTCTTTTTCACACCAAGTCGCCCCAGGGTCCGCCTTTGCGCGAGATCCCCATGGCTTAGACTGAACTCCAACCCCTTCGGGGTCCGCCCCTTGCGTGCTATCCTTCTTTTTTGCGTGCAGGCCGACCAAGTTGTGCGCAATCCTTCCTTTGCGCGCACACCCCTTCCATGGTGCACAATTTCTTCTTTTGCGCGCAATCCCTTCCTTTGCGCGCAATCCCTTCAAGTCACACGCAAAACCTCAACCCCTATTTCATGTAGGCAGCACTGATTTCGCGCCTACCTGGTGCTTTTTGCGCAACAGCCTCAATTGCGCACACACCTGCCCTATTGCACGCAACCCCTCTTTACTGCGCGCAGCCTATCCTGTGTGTCACTCCTATTACACGCAACAGTATACTGTCTTGCACCCGCTGGTCCATACCGCGGGGGCTGTGCCCCTGCACCCCCGCACCCCCGCTCGGGCTTAGTGCCGGGATGCGGTCCCGGCCCTCCGGGCCGGTCCCTTCGCTACCGTCAGTGATCCCCATGAAAAATGGAGAGTCGCACCGCGAACTTTTCGGGCCGGGATGTCGGGATTTTTCATTACGCCCTTTTGTGCACCCACCTTCAACCTTGGGAATAACATGATTTAAGATACTCCTCTGCACACCGTGAAACACCTTGAGTTGACATATTCCTCTTGGTTTGTTTCCTATGTCGTGAGTTGAGATTGTTATCATCAATTCCCCTGAGTAGAATTCCCTATCATTCGATAATAGGATGCCTCTTGTTCCAAACAAGAGATGCCTTATGTGATAAGCATAAGATGCCTAATGCCATGATTACAGTGGTGTAGTTTCAAGAGTGTTGGAATCTATTCAAACATTCCATCACTCCACCTCACGCTTTGCGTGTCCTTCATTCAGATCTGCATCCAATTCCAAGTCTGGAGGGACCCCCTAATAATATGGATGATTGACTTGTGGTCCACCTACTGTAACAATATGGATGATAGACCTTTGGTCCACCTATTGTCACAATATGGATGATTGACCTATGGTCCGCTTGCTGTCCTAGGCCAACGTTCCGGAAGACTGATCGATGATATTTGAGTTAGGCCCCGTGTTGTGAACATGGTCAGTGGTCAGCCCTCATTTGTTGTCCTCATTTCAGGCTAATGCGACAGGATGCTATGTTGCGAACATGGTCAGAAACTATCCTCTATCTCCATGCCACTCTCATTGCATTCCGAATGTTGGGCATGTGATTCACACTTTTCATCACCTTTTGTTCAGGACGATTCCAATGCCCTTGGCATTTTCCTGCTTGTGCACTAGCGCATAGGTGCATACCTCAACCCACCAGTGAGTTGGGATGCCCTCATGTCTAGACATGAGGAAGACATTACGGGCTTCTTCCATGAATAATCCCCATCCACCCTTGCCACTCCTTAGTGGCACTTGGTAAACTTCCATGCGTAAGCCCCATCCACCATAGCCACGCTAACGTGGACCCATCGATGGTTCGCCCTGCGACCCCTTTCTCCACAGCCTTGCTGATTCCTTCCCTCCCATAAGGGGTAGAGGGTGTTGGGCATGTAAGCCCTAGGGGTGTGGAGGGAACCCACCTCGTTCGAGCTGTAGGACGTTAAACTGCCAAGCACATCATCCTCAACACATAACATTAAACTGTGATCCGACCCCGTGCCTCGCACGCAGGGTCCCCCCGGCTCGGACATTCTTTACACCACTCGTATCCACAGGAATGGAATTTTCCTCACATGGAATGATATCCTCCCTCTCGGAGTGGCGTTTGTCCACAGGGGAAGGGCTGCCTCAGAGCGTAATCCCCTAGCCTCTCTTGCGGAAGGTAGCACCCAGGAACCTCCGTACTTCCCCGCTACCAAGGCCAGTGGAGGGCGTGATAGGGAATGAGGAATCTCCTTTGTTCGATCCCAAATCCCTCTCCCTTTGTGATTTGTCGCACCATGGGCCTCCATCCTAGAGTAAGCCTCGGCACCAAGGGCCGCTCAACGTGTAAGCCCCTTTCCGCTTCTCACGGACGCACCCTTCACGACGTGATCGTCTGGTCCCTACTGCCTCTTATTTCTCACACCGAGCATGACTCACGTGGGATTAGAGTGAGCATCAACCATGAAACCCTCTTATGGGCCACCTCAGAGCATAAGCCCCATCCCGAAGAACTATAGGGACTTTGATCCATGTCTAATCACGGTATGTAGTTAGCCTCCATGAGGTTCAAGCCCACCACCCGGTCATTCCGACCTCTTCACGTCGGTTCACCAACACTTTGGGCCGCCTCAGAGCGTAATCCCCAAATTGCCCGTCCCGCATGACGTTAAACTGTATGTCCCCGTCCAGCATGACGTTAAACTGTATGCCATCCAGCATGACGTTAAACTGTCTGCCTCATCCCGCATGACATTAAACTGCACCACCCGAACTACGAGGACTTTGATCCATGCTAAATCATGGTACGTAGGTAGCCTCCATGAGGTTCAAGCCCACCACCCAGTCATTCCGAACTCTTCATGTCGGTTCGCCAACACTTTGGGCCACCTCAGAGAATAAGCCCCAAATTTCCCGTCCTGCATGACGTTAAACTGTATATCCCCGTCCAACATGACGTTAAACTGTATGCCGTCCAGCATGACATTAAACTGTTTGCCTCATCCCGCATGACGTTAAACTACACCACCCGAACTACGAGGACTTTGATCTGTGATAAATCATGGTATGTAGGTAGCCTCAATGAGGTTCAATCCTACCACTCAGTCATTCTGACCCCTTCGCGTCGGTTCTCCAAATTTTTGGGCCGCCTCAGAGCGTAAGCCCCATATCCACCGTTTTGGGCCGCCTCAAAGCGTAAGCCCCATATCCACCATTTTGGGCCACCTCAAAGTGTAAGCCCCATATCCACCATTTTGGGCCGCCTCAAAGCGTAAGCCCCATATCCACCCATTATGGGCCGCCTTAGAGAATAAGCCCTAAATTGCCCGTCCCGCATGACTTTAAACTGTATGTCCCCGTCCAGCATGACGTTAAACTGTATACCGTCCAACATGACGTTAAACTTTCTACCTCATCCCGCATTACATTAAACTGCACCACACGAACTACAAGGACTTTGATCTATGTCAAGGCATGGTACGTAGGTAGCCTCCACGAGGTTCAAGCCCCCTTCACTCCATCACCCATCCTGATTCCTACCCGGGCCGCCACATCCCGGTGGGATCATGCCACCTCATTCCACTCCATAGTATCCGGGAAGCCACCTACGTGCTGGCCCTGACATCTGAGTTCCCTTCAGGGGGTCCTTTTATCCAATCCACTCTCAGTGTTCCGATCAGTCCGATCCATCTCCACAAGACGTTAAACTCGTAGCATACCCCGTGTTAAACATGGTAAGATGAGGAAAACCTTAGATACATACATATGGAATGCCAATTCCACGCGTTCGATGTGGGATTCCTCAGGCTTCTGCGCCCTCGAGAAGCCCTATAATAAGGGACAGAAGATAGACATGCCAATCTCCCAGCATCAAGACACGCCAACGACGCCCCAGCGTGACCATTCTCCTCACCTAAGGTTGCTTCCCCGACTAGACCCCTTGGAGCATCTCAACGGAAGCAGTGTAATTAACTAGTGTCCATGAAGATATAGAACCGGGAACAAGATTCATGAATACATCTTAAATCTATGAGGGAGACCCAGACTAGGTGACGAGTTCCGAGGAGAAATCCACGGAAGGAAGAACCGAAATCCCATCATCCCAGTTTCGATCAAGGATCAGACGTCCTTGAATAAGGATCAGATGCCACCCACCTTTGGAAAGAGGGAATGCGAGGCCACAAGCCGCGTTTCCTCCCCTGCGTGACGGATACACGCGCGCCCCGACAGAATGCGTCGGAAACAACACACTGCATACTTGCACAATCTTTTCATTGAAATGCACACAATATAATTTACACACTCATTGTACACATACACTGTCAGCCTTATATGAAAGGATATAAAATATATGAATATGAATTATACCTTGATTCTTCCTCATGTGTACAACACATTCACACAAAATATGATTCTTACTGTAAGTTGGATAAGTTCTTTAGGTATACACTTCTTCGCGTATAATAATGGAACACTCACTGTATAACTTTATTATTTCATGCACAAACCTAAATGGGTATTAAATATTTATGTGTGCAATATATTATTCATGAGATGATATTTTAGTATACATAGTTTTGTGGCTTCTAAAACCATTCATGAAAGAAAATAAATCACTGGTGTCCTTCACTAAAGCCATAGACGCAAATGTATATCACGCTATATCAAATGCTTCATGGAACTCAGTTCATTGTGAATCAAAACTAGTGTACTATGCACAAATAGTTTACTCATGGAAGTATTTTCTCCTTCTATAAGAATGTGGTTCTTCCCTTGAGGTATGAATGTTTTGGGTTGTTTTTGAGAAAAAGAAGAAAAATGGGGCGAGTACCAGCTGTAGTCTGGTTACACTTTATTATTTGGGGTTACACGCCGTGTAATAGAATTACACACCATGTAATGTCTGGCCATGTAATAGACATACATGGCGTGTAGGGATGTTGGAAAGGAAGAGAGGATCAGTTGAGTACGCACCGTGTACTTACCAGTACACACCATGTATTCAGGTCAGTAGAACCTTTTAATGACGTGGAAAGGAAGTCAATGAAAATGGGAAAATCAACTATATACATGATGTGTATATTTAAGTACACATCATGTACTTTTTTTTGGTTAAAATGGGAAGTAGCCTCATCTACTTCTTTGGGATAGAACCCTCATAACTTGGTTCCTGAGCAACAATGCTGAAGGACTATTTCCTTCCTAATTTTTCGTTCGAACTACGATTCAAACACCGTCAGATGTGTTGGAACCCAATCGGTAAGATCTAAATTCCTCTTGAGTCATTCTTCATGATTTATTCTCTAGAACTAGTTACCGAATCTTAAGTGTTTATGATCATTGTATAGATATACTATTTTCTAGGATGAATTAGAATCCGATGTTGGATGAGGATAGTCGTACGAGTATGAGGTAGCTGGTGCATACCTTGTTTTGAGTTTTCAAAGACATTTGGGGGTTGTGGGTTTGTAGTGAAATGATGGGTTTTGAGTGGGACCCATGTTATTGCATATTGAATTGACCATGTGCCTTGTGGGATGCCTTTTAGAATTCCCTTACCTTGATTATGCGAGAAAGGTTGGGTTAGAGGCTACCGCTCCATGGGATACTTTGGTCGAGTTTTCCAAAATGGTTATATTTGTTTTTTTAGTTTTAAATTGGTATATTGAAGTTTTTAAAACTTGATTAAGATAATTAGAGGCATTCAAGACCTCAGTGATGATAATGTACCATAACTTCTAGCTATTGTAATTCAATTTGTTTAAATTCAATTACTTGTTTAAAGTGATTAAATGTATTATATATATGTAAATCTTGATATTATATATGATGAGACCCTTGGGGTTGTGAAGGGATTGTCCTGAGGATGGGATGGAATGTCTATCGAGATACTTTTGGTTGGGCGTGGCCCAACTTTTCTTGGGTGGTTTTGAACACAGGATTGGGCGTTGTGGACGTCAGTTTGAGGTTGTATGACTGTTAGGTTGGGAAAGGCCCAGGAAACTTGGATGGCATGACCATCAGATTTGAGCAACATGGTTTTAGGGGCATGAGTTATAGAGATGGTGTGGCATTGTGTTATTATTTTGGTGATTTTCGCTCACCTATGATGGCCAAAGTGCCAATTGAGTCGTGTACACATAGGTAGAATATGTGATGGGGTGGTTTTGAACATTCATGTGGGTAGAGGCCCCTAATAGTTGTGGTTTAGGTAATATTGGTTTGGAGGTTCTTGTTTTAGAAATCCACATGGAAGATAAGGAGCCTTTAGTGGATAGTGATGGGGATATCAGGTTGGGGGATGAGGCTCACTATGATTGAGGCTGTGGGCCTAGATATTTATTTTAGTACATATATCACTATAACTTCAGTTTTCATGCCATGGAATGACATGATCTTATGAGTAGGGGTCCTTGGGACTAGGATACTATTTTTTGGGTATGCCTTTGGGATGTCAGTACTTTGAGACAAAAGGTGTCAGGGGGAACATGGTGCTGAGCTATGTGATTGAGGTGGAACATGAGGGTTCACCTAGTATTTGTGACTATAGGAGTACCTTGGACCATGTGTCAAGGACTCTCTTTGCTTTTGAGATTCCGAAGTTGGCCAAAGCAAGAGACACTCCTTAGTGGCTGCAGAGCACCAGTAGAGGTTGTGTTTATTTATTGCATTGCACTTCTTACTTTACTTAGATATGCATTTCTACTCAAATACTTATACTAGGTATGAACCATTGGGTGGAATGCTACTGAGATTCATCTCACACCCTACATGGGCCCTTCAGGATGAGTGTAGAATTTATAGATTTACATACAAGTAAAGGACCAGCCTCAGGAGATGGATCATAGTACTGTTTGGCATGAAGATAGGTATGGAACTTGAGGTTATTCCTAGCTGGAGCTTACTTTTGTTTAGTTTCCTTTTCATTTTCAGCATGCTTATTTTTTATGTAACTAATATAGTTATCCAAGGAACCTTTTTTATATTGACATGCATAACCTCCTATGTATGTATGGATTGTTTGTTTTAGTAGTTGTTACAAGTGGTGTTTATCATGCTATTCTATTTACTTTCCACTATAGTTGTTTCTATATATCTTCTTCTATTTTATTTTATATTGTTGTGATTTCACTTTGTGGGTCTGTTTTGAGTCTACTGAGTCATTTATTTCTACTACATGTGTTATAATTATACTCGGACTAGTGTTTTAACTTTTCCTATAGGGTATAGGCTCCCTGCTATACCTGTTTACACCCTCGCTTCTAGTCGGCAGCCTTTGTAATTTGGGGAGGTACACCTAAGTTTAGTGACACTCGGTCTGATAGCATTGTTCGGGTGGTTGTTTGGGTTTGGGACATTAAAAATGGTATCAAAGGAGTTTCTTTTACCTATTTTCTTAGTATTAATATTTAAGATTATGTTATACTGAAGATAGGTTATTGTTAGAACTAGATTTCGAACTCATGCATGGGTTCCTGCAACCCCATGTACGAGGGATGGATTGAGTTACCTTGGGTGGGTTATGTTGTTTTTATTTTTCTTAGATTATAGTTTATATGGATTCCACCTTGGTGGGTCACTTGGTTTGTGATGATTATTGGTTTTGATATGTGACCCTTGACCCAATGCAGTAAGGTAGGATTGGACCTTGTCCTGATAAGGCAAGGTGTGGTTGTTTGGCTTTTGATAGGCACATATTTTAGGGTATTTAAATTTCATATATGCAAGTATGATTTGTGAAGTGATAATAGAATGTGATATATGTCAATTTCCATGTGAAAAGGTGTAATGATTGATATAATTTCTTTTTTTATACAATGTGATATTCCATGCTTTAAAATTTATGTAAAATTACATGTGGCATGAGAATTAGGCCTGACTCTTATAGGATCAGGAAGGTTTATGGTTAGGTGATTTTTGATCACCAGGATTGTACAAATTGATCATCAGATTGAGGCAATAGTGGTTGTAAGGACTGGAGAGGCCCAAGAATATTGTGATACTTGGATCTGTTGAGGGTAGGTAAGGAGGCCATGAGGTTGGGATGCCACGATTCATGGTTGTAGTGGGGGAGAGTAAGGGTATTTTTTATGCGCTACCTTTTTACTGCTTTCCCTACTTGCATTGAATATATTGTTATATATATATGGGTTGTATGACCATTTTATTATATTCAGTGGGTTCTTCCTAAATAGGTCAATGGAGCGTTATGTGGGTGATGGTACAGTGCCATAGAAGCACAATCGGGTTCAGACCCCTGAGGTTCAGGCATAGCATGAGCCGCAGGTACAGGCTTAGGGGTAGGATTAGGTTTAGGATCTAGTGCAGGTAGGGTAGCTTCCGGGTTTGATAGCATTCAGGCCGTGGCTCAACGAGAAGCTCTGATCGATCCTGGTATGTGTCTTGCAGGGGATCGACATGGGTTTTTAGGGAACATAGCCCTCTATGGTCTATCTTACTTGGGAGTTCCAATCATAGTACTCGACAATTTTTCAAGGTGATGGTGGTCTACAGGCAACTGAGAACTGGATAAAAATCATTCAGATTATCTTCGAGTTGTTCAAGACACCTCCAGGGTGGAGGGTCAAGCTGGAGACATATATGCTTAGAGGACCAGTAAAGTGCTGGTGGGATGTGCAGGTTCAGGCTCACATACACGAGGGACTGGTCTGGAAGGACTTCGAGGACAGATTATTTGAGCACTTTTTCCCAAATATACTGAGGGAAGAGGGAGATTATGAGTTCTTAAGCCTTCATTAGGGTGACATGTCCATCATATACTATGAAACTACTTTCATTGAGTTGTCTCTCTTTTCACCAGGTATGGTAAGAGATGACACCTTGAGGGTGAGGCACTTTGAGGATGGATTACAACACGCCATTCAGGTGCAGGTAAACATATTTAGACTGGACTCTTTCTCAGAGGAGGTGAATTAGATGCTCATATCCAAGGGAAACATGATGGACATGTATCACTTGGGTCAGGTAGTGGCTTCAGGTGATGGTTCAGATGGCAGGAAATGAGGTTGGGATGAGTTCCAGCAGGGTGGTCAGGCCAAGGAATCAGTTAGAAAAACTCATGGTAGTTTTGTAGTGGTTTGATTTCAGTGTGGGAAACTAGGGAATGTACAAACTCAGTGTGATATGCCTCCAAAGGAGTTCCAGGTATGTAGACAGGTTGGTCATCTCTAGAGGTACTACATGCAACCTTCTCAGAAAGCTGATAGGCAGGGACTAGGGAAGACAATGGAATCTGGGGTCAGATCAAGATCGATACCAAGTGAGGGAATCCAAGGTTCAGCTTCATATGGAGGATGTGGAAGAGATGGTGAGGCCCATCTATGGGGTCAGTGGCTAGTGGATGGTGCAACACCGTAGGGAGGCCAGACTTTAGGCAGCCGTGTGTTAGGCCAGGTGGATGCCGTGGAGCTACTAGGGGATGAGTAGGCTGGAGATCCGATGATGGTTAGAGGTACGCCATATGTGTGGTTGTGATTTCCTTTTACTTATGTTTGGAATGACCCATTTAGGCCTATCCATTTTGAGTGCACGAGGTTCACAAGATGTATATGGACTGACCAGATGCTGGTCAATAGGTTTTCACCATCTTAGGTGTGTGATTATATATATATATGAGGTTCTTGGCATTAGGAGAATCTTGGGATGCATGTTTTTAGGTGCTTAGGCATCGGGGCATATGATGGATGTGGGTTACTTGAGGTGCCTTGGGCATCGGGGCATCAAGGATGCAGTTTCGATTGAGGTGAAGACACCAGATTTGTTTTGAGAATCCATGGGATGTGGGACCTCATTATTCTATGGGTTTCATGGGCTTGAGGTGTGCACTAATGTGATGCAGGATATGATTAGGTTTCAGAAGAGATACAGGATCACCTCATGAGGTTTAGGGGTTACGATGTGTCACGGGAGGAACATGGGTCCGGAAATAGGTCATTATACCTTGATTGATTTGATCTTTGGGTGAGAGTTGTTTTGGAATGTTTCTTCACCACCCTTGAAAGGGAAATTTGGGGACAAATTTCTTTAAGGGGGGAAGTTTGTAAGAACCTGGTTCTTCCCTTGAGGTAAAAACTTTTTTTTTCAAGTTTTTTTTGAGAAAAAGGAGGAAAATGGGGTGAGTATTGGATTGAGGATGATTACACGGTGTGACTTGAGGTTACACTATGTGTAATCAAAGTACACGCTGTGTAATGTCTGGTCGTGTAATGTCCATACATGGTGTGTAGGGATGTTGGAAAGGAAGAGAGGATCAATGAGTACATGCTCTGTACTTACTAGTATGCATAGTGTATTTAGGTTGGTAGGAAATTTTAATTAAGTGGAAAGGAAGTCGACAAAAATGAGAAAATCAACTATATACAAAACATTTATATTTAAGTATACGTTGTGAACTTTATTTTTTTGGTTAAAATGGGAAGTAACATTGTCTCCTTCTCCCAGACAGAACCCTCATCGCCTGGTTCCCAAGTAGTAGTACCAGAGGAATATTTCCCTCTTGATTTGTTGTCTGAACTCCGATTCAAACACCATCAGATGCGTTGGGACCCAATCAGTAAGCTCTCGATTCCTCTTGATCCATTCTTCAGGATTTATTCTCTATACCTAGTTATCAAATCTTGAGAATTTATGCTTTTTTTGTAGATATACTTTGTTCTAGGATGAATTATAATTCAACGCTGGATGAGGAGAGTCATACAAGTATGAGTTAGGTGGTTCATACCTTGTTTCTAGTTTTAGTGGACATTTGGGGGTTGCGGGTTTGTAGTGCACTAATGGGTTTTGAGTGAGACCCCTGTTATTGCATATTGAATTGACCTTGTGCCTTGTGGGATGCTGTTGGGAATTCCCTTACCTTGATTATGTGAGTGAGGTTAGGTTAAAGTCCACCACTCCATGGGATACTTTGGATGGGGTTTCCAAAATGGTTATATATTTTTTAGTTTTAAACTGGTATATTGAAGTTGTTTAAACTTGATTAAGATAATTATTTGCATTCAAGATTAAGTGCTGCTAATGTGCCATAGCTGCTAGCTATCACTACTAGAATTTAGAGCTACCACCACGGATCTATACCCACGAACAATAGGAACCATGGATATATCCTGTGTACAGCCACAACAATTTCACTTTATGTGGCAATTAACCCACCCCCACTCCCCAATTTACCGTAACCCTCTCTCCTCCTCGCGACTCTTCTCCCCGACGTTCCACGATCCTCCTCCTCCGATGGGCCACCCAACCTCCCCACAATCGTCCTCCTCCAGCGCGGCCACTCCATTTCCCCGCCGTCGCTGCTCCGATGCGGACTCCCCACCTCCTCCGACGACGTGCCTCTGATGTGGCCACCCCACTTCACCGCGATTCTACTTCTCGGACCCTGCCCCGACACGGCTTCGACGCTGCCCCGACCGGATCAAATTCGGCCACTCCACCTCTCGGGATCCTCCTTCCACGCGGCCACCCCCGATTATTCTCCTTCGACGTAGCGGCCCCACCTCCTCTCTTCCTTCCCGAAGCATCCTTGACGCCTCCTCCCCAATACCTCCTCGCCAACAGCCCTCAATACCCACAATGCCTCCTCTCCACGACCCTCCTCCCCACGATCCTCCTCCTCTAGCGAAGCTGCTCCAAGCAGCCTCCCCACCTCCTCTCTTCTTTCCCGATGGCTCTCCCCCACAACCCTCAACACCCCGTATGCCAAGGTCGACACCACCCACACCCTATCATCAAGGTATTTGAAAATTTCTATAATTTCTTCTGTTCTTTCTTGAATCTGAAAATAATACTGGATGTGGACGAAGCTATGGTAGATGGTCTTGTTCTTTTTCAATTAATGAATCGATGGTCCTATTTATTTGTTAAAGGATGTTTCCCATTTTGGGTTCATTCCTCATTCAACACGTTTTGGTGCAGTGGTAGATAATGAGAGAGGGAATTCAGAATAAATTTGATACATTATCTTTTTGTGAGATGGTATTTTGGATGATTTTATAGATGGAGTAACCATTTTAGATCCTTTTGATACTTCTAGGTTCTCACGATAATTTGGTCATTTAAAATAGGTTACATCTTTACCTCTTATAAATATTTAGAGATAATATAACCCATTTTTCCTTTATGAAATGTGGCCGATGATGATTCAGGAGGATTCTGACATAGAAATTTCATTACATCTTAAGAATGGTCCAAATAACAGGCCAAAGAAATCCTGAAGACATCTTGCCTGATGTAATCTCATAACAGGCCAAATAAATCCTCCTCAATTGGGGTAATTATAAACACAAGCACACACACACTCAGGTACATTAGTGGATCAAGCCTCATACCTCCAAATTAGCATTGTCAATCCAGCTGGAACTATTTATAAGAATTTGAAATGTCTCGAAGGCTTAGATGATGGCTTACCAAAGTCCCCTAGATGAGATTTCCTAAAGTCCTTGTGGCACAAAGGCCATAATTTATAGATTTCTCAACTCAAGCTGCCATGGGGGTAAAATGATGTGCCCCTGCCCATGAAACCAGGGCCTAGGTCGAGTAACCCCCAGTGGGCCTGTCAGGTACCTGCGTTGCCCTCACCAATGCCCCCTTCCTATTCCTCGTGCATGCCACACCCCATGCATGCCCACGCTCTCCCCGCGCTCACCAGCACTATCGCTCGTCATGCTCACCCATGCCCTCGATTGATGGATTTCCCGTTGGAGTGCTACTTCAATCCAGAGGAGGATTTCATTAGAGATTTTGAGGAAGGTTGTTACTGGACATGGCGTGATTCAAGTGCCTTTGGGTTTGGATGAAGATAGTCCAGTGAATCATGAAGTGAACGATCCCTGCAATGTGAATGTTCGAGACGATTTGAAGGATAACCATCTCTCTTATGCTTGGATAGATATTTTTTAACCTTATATCTAGTTATGATTCATAAAATAAAATAATTATGAGAAATGGTACTTTAGATCTTATTGAGCCGAATGCTAAAATTCTTGAAGGGATTTTAGAATAATGAAGTATTTAATTCATGGATGTTTAATGTTTCCGCAGAATAATAACCCATGGAAAATTGAAGATCTCCTAAAGCGGTTCCATCAGATTTGGGGCTTCAGTGGATGGCACATGGTGTCGATTGGTAGGGTATTTTTTCCTCTTCTCCCTATAGGATGAATTAAAATCAAGAACACGAGGCTTCAGTTTTGTCTCCCTCAAACCTGGAATCTTGAGGTTTCAAGATTGGGATCCTCTCTTTGATCTATCTTCGGTTAAGAATTTAATTATTCAAACTCGGATTTGCTTTCAGGGCTTAAGTTGGTTTTTTGGAATTCTCAAATCCTTTGGGGTAGTGAACCAGTTGTGGGAATTCCTATCAAATTCAATGGGGAGACTAACCGTGCTTGATATGGTCATTTTGTAAGATTTGCTGTTGAGGTTGATTTATGTTTGCCTCTCATTGAAACTATTTTCCTTGTTGTTAATGGTTATAAGCTTGAATTATCGTCTGAGTTTGAAAGGTTACCTGAATTTTTCAGTAAGTGTAACTACATTGGGAACTAGTGCCTTGTTCATTTTATTAGGGATGGGGGCTGGAATTTTGTATATGATATTTAGAAGTCATGTTTGGATCTCTAGTATGATTGTGACTTTCTTTTTTATAACAGCCATGTTATAGGAGGAATAAACTATCAAACCTTTCTGCGTCTGATATGGGATTTTTTTGTAATGTCTTCTGTCTTGGTGTAAAATGTCAGTGGAAATCATAATATAATTACTATTTCTGGTGTACTACATCTCTTTGGATGTCTTTTAGCAATTTTCATTGTTCAAATGATATTTTTATTCATTCACATCATGAAATGAGAAATTTATTTAGTTTTCATTTTGGCATTTTAGCTCAGCTGCCAGGATGCTTCTCTTGCCATAAAGCCTGTATTTAGTCGTTTCCAGTCAGTTGTGATCACATCTGGAACTCTTAGCCTGATTGATCTCTATCCTCACCTTCTGAATTTCAACCCAGCTGTTAGTCAAAGCTTAACAATGTCCTTAATAAGGGATTGCATCTGTCCCATGGTTCTCACTCGTGGAAGGTGAGATATTATCAAATTTAGTATACTAGGTTAAATGTGTTTTCTATTTAGTTGGATTCTCCTCACCCTCACATAGGTGTTATTTTAAATAAAATAAGACCCATTACATTTAATGTTGTCATGGTATTCTGGAACATATTTGTTTTTTCACAGTGATTAGCTTCCTATAAGTACTAAATTTGATATGAGGAGTGATCATGGAATTGTAAGAAACTATGGGAGACTTTTGCTAGAGATGGTGACAGTTGTCCCTGATGGGATTGTGTGTTTCTTCACCAGTTACTCGTACATGGAAAGAATAGTCAATACTTGGAATGAACTTGGGATTTTAAAGGTGAATATGTTCTACATTAGCTTTGGTGATATTGGTTTTTTGTTGACTACCTTTAAATCCATTTTGGGTAAAATTCCATGTTAATGCTCAATGGAGATATTGAATTCACATTTATACATTTTGTTATGAAAGAAAAATCTTTCTTATGGGTATAATAAAATCCCAATGTTTTTTTTTACAATTCTTAACTTCGTTGTAGTCAAATGTTTTTACTTTGGGTGCGCTAGTTCATTAGCTTCTTGGTATCAGTATGGGTATCAGGTCCTTGGTGTTCTGTAAGGTTCAATATTCAAATCATTGTAGGTGATATATGGAATCTATCTTTATTTACCAATTAAAAAATTCATGCAGTTTAATGTTTTTCAAACTATATTTACGGTAGCTTTTCTATGAACTTATTCAATTTTTTTTAAACTTTTGTTGCAGGAAATAATGCAGCATAAGCTTGTTTTCATTGAGATTCAAGATGTTGTAGAAACAACTTTGGCACTTGACAACTATCGTAGGGCATGTGATTGTGGGATAGGTGCTTGTTTTCATTGAGATTCAAGATGTTGTAGAAACAACTTTGGCACTTGACATCCATCCGTTGTCTAGGGGTCCAGTGGGGGGGGGGTCTGTCCTGGGGTGTCCAGGGTCTGGGGGGGGGGGGGCTGTTCTGGGGGGTCTGTCCATGGGGTGTCTAGGGGGTCCAGTGGGGGGGGGGGTCTGTCCTGGGATGTCCAGGGTCAGGGGGGGGTCTGTCCTGGGGGGTCTGGGTTTGGGGGGGGGTAGGTTCTGGGGGGTGTCCATGGTCTGGGGGGCTGTCCAGGTTCTGGGGGGGTGTCCTGGGTCTGGGGGGGGGGGGGGGGTCTGTCCTGGGGTGTCTAGGGTCTGGGGGGGGGGGGGGCAGGACTGGCAGGGGTGTCCAGGGTCTGGGGGGGGGGGTCTGTCCTGGGGTGGGGTCTGTCCTAGGGTGTCCAGGGTCAGGGGGAAGGGGGGCAGGGGGCAGGGGGCAGGGGTATCCAGTAGGAAGAGGGGTGTCCAGCAGGGGGAGGGGCTATCCAGGCAGGGGGAGGGGTGTCCAACATGGGGGAGGGGTGTCCAGGGGGGTGGTCCAGGGTCGGGGGGGTGGGGGGGGGGTATGTCCTGGGGTGGGGTCTGTCCTGGGGTGTCCAGGGGCAGGGGGAAGGGGTGTCCAGCAGGGGGAGGGGTGTCCATCAGGGGGAGGGGCTGTCCAGGCAGGGGGAGGGGTGTCCAGCATGGGGGAGGGGTGTACAGGGGGGTGGTCCAGGGGTGTCCAGGGTCTGGGGGGGGGGGGTCTGTCCTGGGGTGGGGTCTGTCCTGGGGTGTCCAGGGTCAGGGGGGAAGGGGGCAGGGGTGTCCAGCAAGGGGAGGGGTGTCCAGCAGGGGGAGGGGCTATCCAGGCAGATGGAGGGGTGTCCAACATGGGGGAGGGGTGTCCAGGGGGGTGGTCCAGGGGTGTCCAGGGTCTGGGGGGGGGGGGGGGTATGTCCTGGGGTGTCCAGGGGTAGGGGGCAAGGGTGTCCAGCAGGGGGAGGGGTGTCCATCAGGGGGAGGGGCTGTCCAGGAAGGGGGATGGGTGTCCAGCATGGGGGAGGGGTGTCCAGGGGGGTGGTCCAGGGGTGTCCAGGGTCTGGGGGGGGGGGGGTCTATCCTGGGGTGGGGTCTGTCCTGGGGTGTCCAGGGTCAGGGGGCAGGGGGGCAGGGGTGTCCAGTAGGGGGAGGGGTGTCCGGGAGGGGGAGGGGCTGTCCAGGCAGGGGGAGGGGTGTCCAGCATGGGGGAGGGGTGTCCAGGGGGGTGGTCCAGGGGTGTCCAGGGTCTGGGGGGGGGTCTGTCCTGGGGTGGGGTCTGTCCTGGGGTGTCCAGGGTCAGGGGGTAGGGGGCAGGGGTGTCCAGCAGGGGGAGGGGTGTCCAGCAGGGGGAGGGGCTATCCAGGCAGGGGGAGGGGTGTCCAGCATGGGGGAGGGGTGTCCAGGGGGGTGGTCCAGGGGTGTCCAGGGTCTGGGGGGGGGGTCTATCCTGGGGTGGGGTCTGTCCTGGGGTGTCCAGGGTCAGGGGGCAGGGGGAAGGGGGTAGGGGTGTCCAGCAGGGGGGGGGGGTGTCCAGCAGGGGGAGGGGATGTCCAGGTAGGGGGAGGGGTGTCCAGCATGGGGGAGGGGTGTCCAGGGGGGTGGTCCCGGGGTGTCCAGGGGTGGTGGTCCAGGGGGAGGGGTGTCCAACAGTGGTGTCTATTGCTGGTATTCTTTTTTGGACTTCAACAGATTATGAAAGGACTCAGTGGGGGTGTATAGTGGGGGTGTAGTGGGGGGGAGGGGGACCTGGGTGCAAGGGGTAGTGAGGGGGCTGAGTGTAGGGGGTGGGGGGTGGATATAGGGCTGGGTGCAGGGGGGATGGTGGTGGGGCGAGGGCCTAGGTGCAGGGGGGAAGTGGGGGTGCGGGTGGGTGTGGATAGTGGGGGTGCAGTGGGGGGGGGGACCTAGGTGCAAGGGGTAGTGAGGGGGCTGGGTGTAGGGGGGTGGGGGCTGGATATAGGGCTGGGTGCAGGGGGGCTGGGGGGGGGCTGGGGGCCTGGGTGCAGGGGGGCAGTGGGGGTGCGGTGGGGGGGAGGGGGACCTGGGTGCAAGGGGTAGTGAGGGGGCTGGGTGTAGGGGGGTGGGGGCTGGATATAGGGCTGGGTGCAGGGGGGATGGGGGCCTGGGTATAGGGGGGCAGTGGGGGGGAGGGGGACCTAGGTGCAAGGGGTAGTGAGGGGGCTGGGTGTAGGGGGGTGGGGGCTGGATATAGGGCTGGGTGCAGGGGGGGTCTGCAGGAGGTGTCTAGGGGGGTGTCTGGGGGGTGTCCAGGGTGTGTCCAGGGGGTGTCCAGGGGGTGTCCAGGGGGTGTCTAGGGGGTGTCCAGGGGGTGTCCAGGGTGTGTCCAGGGGGTGTCCAGGGGGTGTCCAGGGGGGTGTCCAGGGGGTGTCCAGGGGGTATTTTTTTTATGGATTTGGACACCCTATAGCCACGGTTTTAAACCGTGGCTATTGGTTCATTGCCACAGTTCTTAACCGTGGCTATAGACATAATGCCATGGTTCTAAACCGTGGCAATATATTCTTTCCGGCCTTTAGTATAGCCACGGTTTGAACCGTGGCTATATACCTAAATCCACGGTTTGAACCGTGGCTATAGATTTAAAGCCACGGTTTGGAACCGTGGCTATAGGTCTAGGCCTATAGCCATGCCAAACTTAGCCACGGTTCCTTGAAACGTGGCTATTACCTATAGCCACGGTTTGAGGGCCTATAGCCACGGTTTAGAACCGTGGATATAGCCTGAATTTCCAGTAGTGTATTGTAATTCAATCTGTTTAAATTGAATTACTTGTTTAAAGTGCTTAAATGTGTTATAAATATGTGTAATGATTGATCTAACGTATTCTGAGACCCTTGGGGGTTTGATGGTCTTGTCCCGAGGTTTGTATGTCATAGAAATTAGGATACTTTTGGTTGGGCATGGACCAAATTTTATTGGGTGGTTTTGACCACATAATTGGGTGTTATGGATGTCAGTTTGAGGCAATGTGACTGTTAGGTTTAGAAAGGCCCGAGATAATTAGATGGAATGACCATAATATTTGAGCGACATGGTCGTAGGGGAATGAGGTGCCAAAGATAGAGTGGAATTGGGTTATTATTTTGGTTATTTCTTATCACTCATGATGGTCAAAGTGCTAATAGAGTCATGTGCACATAGGTAGACTCTATGATGAGGTTGTTTTGACCACTCATGTGGGTAGAGTCCCAAAATAGTTACAGTTTAAGTAATATTCTTTTGGGGGTGATTGTCATAGAAATCCATGTGGAAGGTGAGAAGCCTTTAGTGGATAGTGATAAAGCTATCAGGTTGGGGGTTGAGGCTCACTGTGATTGAGGCCATGGGCCTAGATATTTATTTGAGGATAGACATCGCTGTTCCTCTGGTTGTCGTGCCATGGGACAATGTGAGATTATGATTAGGGGTACTTGGGAATAAGATACTATTGTTTGGGTGTGCCTTCGGGACATTAGTACTTTGAGACATGAGGTGTCAGGGGGAATGTGGTGTCGGGCTATGTGATTGAGGTGGAACATGAGGGTTCACCTGGGATTTGTGACTATAGGAGTACATTGGTCTATGGGACAAGGAATCTCTTTGCTTCTGAGATTCCAACATTAGATGAAGAAGGTGACACTCCCTGGTGGCTACTAAGCACCAGTGGAGGTTGTGTTTAGTTATTTTATTACACTGCCTACTTTACTTAAAGATGAATGTCAGATCAAACAATTATACTAGGCACGCACCATTGGGTGGTATCTTACTGAGATTCATATCACACCCTACATGAGCCCTTAGGGACATGTTTAGACTTTATGGATTTATATACAGGTAAAGGATCATCCTCAAGAGCTAGATCATAGTATTGTTTTCCATGGAGATAGGCATGGACCTTGAGGTTATGCCTAGCTGAAGCTTACTTTTGTGTAGTTTCATTTTCAGTTTCAATATGATTATTTTGTATATAACTACTGTGGTTATCCATGGGTACCTTTTTTATATTGACATGTATGACCTATGATTGATGCATGCCTTGTTTGTTTTAGTAGTGGTTACAAGTGGTGTTTAGAGCGCATTTCTGTTTAATTTTCACTACAGTTGTTTCTATATCACTTCTACTATTTTATTTGATATTGTTGTGCTTCCACTTTGTGAGTTTGGTTTGAGTTTTCTAAGTCATTTATTTTTGATTCATGTGTTATGATTATACTCGGACCGGTGTTTTATCTTTTCTAAAAGGGTATAACCTCCCCACTATACCTTTTTATACCCTCGCTACTAGTCAGAAGCCTTTGACATTCAGGGAGGTGCACCTAAAGTTAGTGACACCTAGCCTGATAGCACTGTTCAGGTGGCTATTTGGGTCTGAGATGTTACACCTTCGCACAAAACATAATTTTCACAGAACTCATTTTCATGAACTAGAGGGATTCATAGTGATACATTTATTCAGAAATGAAATTATATCACACACTCATCAACACTCTAAGCCTCAATACTTCTTATATTTATAGGAATTTAGCACCACCTCACTTTATGCATACCGAATCACCATTCACATTGCCTCATTTTCATGAAAATAAAATAATACCATCACCAATAATATATTTCACATTGCCTCATCTTCTCATTGCCTTAGTTTTAGTGATTTGATCTTCATTTTATGATACAAATGAAGTTACATATTATTTCGAACATGTTCAGATTTTCAGATTGATAAAACTATGACAAGAAGACTTGGATAAAGCTTCTTTTGACATTTATCATGGTGATCATGGTGAATAGGACTCTTGGGTAAGGCCAAGGATGAAGACGATGTGAATGAGTTGATCAAACAACCATGATACAATAGATCAACCAATTTGACAGTCACAGTTAATTTAGTGCTATAGTGACACATCCCACATCAAAAGCATCTTGAATCCTAGAATCCCTTATATTACAACCCACGACTTCCATAAACTAAAATTGGTTACTAAGATGTGATGGAATCACCTTGTTCCTGTGCCCCCATTCAATGTCACACCACTCCATACGACGGATCGCCGCCCTTTATGTGCCTCCCGTAGGCACACCCCTTGCACAACCTATGCCCACCATGCCACCTCTTCTGGATTGGCCCAGGATTTCTCCCTCAGTCATGGTTAACCCTCTAGGGTTCCACATAAGGAAAGGGTTGAGCTGGTTAGGTCCATCTTTTGTGTTCTAGATAATTTTTAAGAAAGGACCAACTTGTCTTCTAAAAAAAATACCAGTCCAAACCCAAAATACTCTAACCCACAATTATTATCTCTCTAGAATTCAATAATAAATTCCAAATCTAATTTTTAAAATTTTTAAACATTGTTTCAACCTCAAATAACCAACAAAAAAAGTTTTTCTAAACTACAAACCAACTCTAAAATTTTCACACTTAGAACTCATTGAATTTTCATCTTCTTAAGTAATTGAAAACAATTTTAACCTTAACAAACCACTTGGATTCTTCAGTACAGATTCTTGATTATACTTGAAATCAATCCTTCATGGAAGATATATTCTCATGGTACCATGAAAATTTTCTTCATGGAAGGTGAATTACTCTTACAAAAGAAGTATTGTCCTTATGGAGGATCCATAATTTTCATATTTTCATAAATTTTTCAAAAAATACTTTTTTATAAAAAATAATAGAATTAATTAGTAATAAAATAAATATGATTTAAGATTATTAAAAGAAGGAATTTCTGGACTAATCCAATGATCTACCCCTTTTTGATGAGAAAAAATCATGACATAAAATTACTTAAACTAATAAAATATAGTCTTCCATAAGATTTATTAGATTAGACACGTTTTATTAGAAAATAAAATGAAAACGTATACACAAAAATGGAAAATTTATCCCATTTGGGATTATAAAAAAGTGGGATAAACAATTTAAATTATTTTAATTTCAGAAAGTAAAAATTAAGATAGTAAAGAATAGAATATAAAAAATAAATTCAAATATATTAAAAAATGGTTCAGGATTACAAAAGAGAAATAACATATACCCTATCAGTTATCCTAATACCAATTTGAATTAGGTACATATTCCCTAGGGGAACTTGGATCAATAGGTTTTTTGTCCTTAGAGGTATAAGGTGTGGATAAAGGCCTAAGGATAAGATAAAAATGGAGAAAAATAATACCAATTGCAATTGGTCTAAGATTTTGAACAACCTATTAGGGGTTGAGTCCAAAAGAAAAAATTGGAGAATTTGAGGTAAGATAGGAAAATGTAGGAAAAAATGTTATGGGTAATGATAAAGGGGATATAAAAATGGTATTTTTAGTGTACAAATATGACTATATAAGATGATTTAAACCACTAAATTCTCTTGATCCTTGTTCCATAATTTGCAAGAATTCATCTTTTTTCGTTCATAAAGTTGTCTAGGAGAGGTTATAAAACCTTCAATATCTCTACTTGAGATTTAAAAGCTTGACTAAAAGGATGAATAATAAAATCAATGGATAAATATTGAATTATAATTTTGATATTGATTTAGTGAAAATGTGGATAAAATAATAATTTATAGCCCTTTTTATAACCTTTATGTCCTCTGCAGCATGCTTGAAATATATTCTAGTTAGTTCAAGTGTTTTAGTAGCATGGGTTTGAAAACCATCTAGAACCACATCTTAATTTTTTGAGTATTCATTTAACATAAAATTTATCTCATCCCTTATGATTTATTTAATAGTAGTAGTATCAGTTTATGGAGGAGTAGAAGAAATATGATTTGGAACAGTTCTGTAAGATCTAGATGATGAGGTAAGAGATGATAGCTAAGAAAATAGGATCATATTCATTTGAGAAAAGTAAAATTTCAGGTATTCTGAATCACTACGAATAAATCTAATATACTCTATCAGACTTTCAATTTACTTTCCCATAAGATCAACTTTGAGAAAAATATTGGGTTTAAAGTGATAAATAACATGATTTGAGCTATTTATTCATCTATATAATGATCACCACTAGATCATAAGCCCAAGAAAACTTCCAAAAAAATATCTAACATATCATTTTTAAATCCAATGAAGTCTTCCCTTATAATGAAAGAAGAAGAAGAATAATAAGAATAAGGTGATTCTACAAATGGTCTAGGAGGGGAATACATTACTTTATATTTATCAGTAAGATTGGTTCTGTTCTAAAACATGAAGCCTCAGACCTCATAGAACCTTTTATCTTAATATTTCCAACTAGTTATGATTTATCATAACTATCAAAATCTTAAAAAAGTATTACAGTTATAGAATAATAGATTTCAATCCTTTGTTCATGGTCAATCTGCTTAACCAAAGAGCATTTAGGATCACTTGGAAGATCTTGAATGGAAAGACCACCATGCTCAGGTGGACTTCCTCCATTGGAATAATTATCAGATGCTTCACTTTTATAACCCTAATATAGAATTCCTAAAAATTTAAAACCAGAAGACTACTCCCCTAGAGATGATACACTTTCACTAGTAAAAAATGTATTTTTCACGTCGGCTTTATAACGTTGATTATTTATAACCGCCGAGACAAATCCATCCATATAGATTTTTTAATGTCGGTTCTATAATAATTAAAATTTAAAAAGTAAGTACCACACTTTTTCATGTCAGTTATTATATAACCATCATGAAAAAGATGGTATCTATCATTATAACGTCAGTTATTGTATAACTTACATCGTAAATCTACCTTATCACGTCGGTTATACAATAAACAATGTGATAAAGCATTGAGATTTGCTTTATCATGTTAGTTATTTTTTAACCAACATGATAAATATGAAAAAAAACTTTACCACATTGGTTATTATATAACTGACATGATAAACCTTTTAAATTTTTATGAATTCCTGATTTAATTAATTTCTGTGTTATTCGATCACATGAAAGAAAACTAGTCTCTCTCACACACAGAAACCCTAAGCTCCTTTTGTTGATCCAGTGGTTTAAAATATCAGTTTTCCTTAATTATACATCCTCATGTTTTGTGGGGTCATTATTTACATTTGATCTTCTCACCTCTCAAATCTCAAGTAAGTATCAAACTTCGATTCTCACTCGATTTTGGTCGCTCAAAGTCTTCGGTGCCCTATCTCTTTTTTTTGATTATGCTTACTCAAATCTCATATTACTACTCATGTTTCATTGGCCTCATCATTGAACATTCATATATAGATCTTCTCATCGCTAATCTAGGATTACCATATTTATATACCTTAGTTATCCATTTATTTAAGTGGAAAGGTGTTCATTTCATTACATTTTAATGTTATATGTTAGATCATAAATTTCAACATTATATCTTAATGTTCTGGTATTTCTATGAATGGAAGAGTGTTTGAACTGAATTTTTTGACAGATGTTTATTGAAATTTGATGTAGTATTAAATCACACTTGAATATAGGAAAACTTTTTTATGGTTTAGTGTAATGTAATTTATTTTCAATCTATTAGCTAATTATATTAATTTTTATTTTGAATGTGTATTGTTAAGAAATATTACAAATATATTTTATTGGTTGCCTCATTTAACCATGCCTAACATGGTTGTAGATACACTATTGTATTTATTTTTATTTATATGTTACAGATATACTAAATTATTTTTCTCAAAATATAGTATCATAGAAATGTAAAGCTTGATTATGTATTATATAATGATAGATGTGTCCCATTAATCATCTTACTTGTGGACTAATATAAAACATAGAACCACTTGAGGGAAAATGTTAGTGACTAAATTTTGTACATCATATATTTAGAGTAATATTTTTTTATGTACATTAAATTTTTATAATTACTATTATAAATTAATATCTATGATTTATTAAATAAAAACACATAAAGTATTCATAATTATACTAAAAGCCTTATTATATTTTATATAACTAATTAGAGTCACTCTAATATTTTTCTATGTTTTGATTAGTTGTTTAAATCCTATTTATCAATTATATTTAAACTTATATTTTATTATTGTCTAAAATTTATAATTATAATTTTTAAATACACACACACACACACACATATATATATTTAAATTTCAAAGTTTTGTTACTTTAAAATGATTTCATATTTGATATAAACATAAACCAAGTTTTATTTGATTAATTTATTCTCACTTTTATCACCACTATATTCTTTTGAAAAAATATTTTTGTTTTTGATAATAACGAGTCGAATTTGGATTATGTCACATCAAATAAGTAACAAATATGAGACGGGTGTTGATGCTTTTTTATAATTTTCTAAAAAAAATGTTCCAAACAATGACATGTTTTTATATCCATGCTTGAAATGTTTAAATATGAATAATTTGGAAAGAAGAGAGATCAAAGATCATTTAATTTTTCATGTTTTTAATCCGAGTTACATCCCTTGGATTTTTCATGGTGAAACTATGCATAATTTTAGATCTAATTATAATGATAATATTCAAGATGATAACTCAAATGAAATTAGAGAAATTATTCTTGATATTAAAGTAGAGGAAATTGAGAAGGAACTGAAAATTGAGTGTCTATATGGTGATGATAAACAACCATTATCTCTGGGTTGTATGTAATTTATGGTTTTATCATTAGTGTTAAGATTGATTAACTTGATGGAGAAACATGGTTGGAGTGAAAATATTTTTACTGATTTTCTAAAATTGTTGAAAGATATTATTCTTAAAGATAATTATATTCCTAATTTACATTATAAAGTGAAGAAAATACTATGCTCGATGGGATTAGGGTATAAAAAAATAAATTATTTCCTAAATGACTGTGTGATATATAGGAAGGAATATGAATTTATGTCAGAGTTTTCTAAATGTGGGGAATCATGATATAAGTTGAAATAAAAATCATAGGATGATTTAGAGGTTACAAAGACCCATTCCAAGTCATTTTGGTATATTCCTATAATTCCTCATTTGAAACATTTATTTTATAATTCAAATGATAAAAAATGGTTAAGATGGCATGCTAATGAGCGGATATGTGGTGGAAAAATATGTCATCCAAGTGATTTTCCATAGTGGAATAAAATTGATAACCAGTTTCCTACATCCTTAAATAAATTTAGAAATCTCATATTTGGACTATGCATGGATGGAATGAATCCATATCTAATACTTAGTAGCACACATAGTTCATGGACTCTTTTATTGGTAATTTACAACTTATCTCTTGAATTTTGTATGAAGAAAAAATATATCATTTTGAGTTTACTGGTCTTTGGACCAAAACAATCCAAAAATGATATTGATGTTTTCTTGTCATCATTAATTGATGATTTGAAACTATTATGAGAGAATGGTATTAGGGTGTATGATTCTTATAAAATGGAATATTTTCAACTAAATTTAATGATTATGTTAACTATAAATGACTTACTAGCATATGGAAATTTTTCTAGATACAATGTTAAGGGGATAAAGCATTTCCAATTTATGAACAACAAACTTCATATTATCAGCCGCATTATGAGAGAAAATTAGTATACATGGGTCATCAAAAGTTTTTGTCTATGGATTGCTCTTATAAAAGATTAAAAAATGCATTCAATGGCTCACAATAATTTAATATTTCTCTAAAACCATTATCCATTGATCAGTATTTTGAGAGGGTGAAAAACCTTGATGTGAAATTTGGAAGGACACATAAATATGGTAATGATAAAAATATTTGGAAGAAATGGTCAATATTTTTGAGCTACCATATTAGAGATATCTGAGGTTAAATAAAACATTTATGTAATGCACATGGAGAAGAATATATATGAAAACTTGATTGGAACATTGTCATATATTAAATGAAATACTAAAGATGGGTTGAATGCAAGATTGGACTTACTGTCAATGGGAATAAATTTGTAATTATCTCCCACTCCTAATGGAAGTCAAAAATTTCTTCCCCTGGATTGCCATAAATTATCCAATAGGGATAAAATTATCTTTTGTCAGTGTCTTCATGATGTCAAAGTGCCACAGGGTTATCCTTTAAATGTAAGAAATTTTGTGTCTTTAAAAGATTTGAAGCTGATAGTTATGAAATCTCATGATTTCCACATCATGATGCAACAACTTTTACCAATTTCATTTCATGGAATATTTCCCATATTTTTCAGAAAGACTATCATGAAGGTGTAATATTTTTTCAATTCAATTTGTAATAAGGTGATTGATCTGAATGCTTTGAAAATTTTGGAAAATGAATCAATTTATATATGTTTTCAATTGTAAATATATTTTCCTCCATCTTTTTTTATATAATGGTGTATTTAATGGTTTATTTGGTTTGATAAATAAAGCTTTATAGACCTATATATCTACATTGGATGTATCCTTTTGAAAGGTATATGAAGATATTAAAGGGGTATGTTAAGAATCTATATCGACCTAAAGCCTCCATTATTGAAAATTATATTTCTGAGGAGGTTACATAGTTTTGTACAAGATACTTGTTTATAGTAGAGAACATTGGTTTGCCTCCATCTCACCATGAATGAGTTACTTATGGGGGA
Source organism: Viscum album (assembly GCA_963277665.1). Classification (NCBI taxonomy): domain Eukaryota; kingdom Viridiplantae; phylum Streptophyta; class Magnoliopsida; order Santalales; family Viscaceae; genus Viscum; species Viscum album. The sequence goes on from OY728136.1 coordinate 1,886,923,162, forward strand.
AAGGGGATTTGTGGATTTAAAGTAAAGTATTTATCAGGTGAATAAATAAAGAAGGTAAATTTATACATCTTTAATAACATAGATGATGCCCAACCATATATAACATTTCATATTAATGTGATGAAACAATTTTATCCAAATAATAAAGATATGTGGATTTTGAATGAGCATAACAAATATTTTTTTACATGGTTTTAAAAGACCATGATTGGTAGATCAGATGCATTAGAAACATTAATATGGTTAGTGGGTGGTCCAAGTTTAAATGTGATAACATGTTATGGGTATGATATTAATGGATATACATTTAATACGAAAGATCAGGATAACATAAGTGTAGTTCTGAATAGTGGTGTATCAATGCTCGTAGAAGCAATGAATTTTTCAATTTATAAAGACAAAAACCCAATTTATGCATCAAGTGCATATTATGGAGTCATTGAATAAATATGGAAGGTTTATTACACTAAATTTAAAGTTCCAGTTTTTAACTACAAATGGTTTATTGGTAACAAAAATGTCATACACAATGAATTTGGAATGACACTTGTTAATATGAATAGATTGGAACACACAACTATTCCTTTTATAATGTCAACATATGATTTTTTCCTATGTACTTGATCAATCTGATATACAGTGTTCTGTTGTTTTACAAGGAAAAAAAATATGTTTTTGATGATCAACTTGGAGAAGATGTTGATTTATGTGATATCCATACTTCCATGGAAATATTAACAGATAATAATGATGATCACATCGTAGACATGGTTTGTGCCGTAAGGAATGATCATGATGAAGGAAGTTGGGAAAAACATTTAGTACATTCCTAATATTACAAGTAACATATGTTTATTTCTCATTTACTTTATATAAATTTCATAAAATATTAGATATGTTAATTTTATTTTCTTTATTAAAACACTTATTAAAACTAATAAGTTAAAATGTTTGTTTATATTAGTTTAGTTTTGTTTAGTTTATCATGTTTACCCTTATGTAACTTATCTATTTATTTATTTTGTTGAAATACAATTATTTTAAATAGAATATGTTAAATAAAAAAATATTTTATAAGAGTATATTGAGAAAATATTCTTTTTTGTGTTAAAAATTATTTACTAGGTTGTACAATTTTTAATATTACTAGAACATTTTTTGATTTGTTTTCATTCATTTACATGAAATTTCATATATCACTACTTTTATTAGCATTTTAGTTAAATAAAAAAAAATATGAATAATAATGTGTTAAGTTTTAGTTTACTTTTGTGTTTCATAATTTTTCATTTTCTAATTACATTAATATTGTAAGATGAATTTGTATATTTATTTACTTATTGTTTGTTTCTTTGATTTATAGGATAATGTCAGATCAATCAACTGATCAACCATATACTTTTGGAGATGAGTGTACTCATACCTATGGGGAGGAACATGCACATACCTCTCTTGATGATCCCCATACTTCTTTACAAGAGTCATATAATCCCATAAAGCTGAAGAAGAGTTTGAGGGTTAGTAAACATGGCGGCACACATTTACCAAAATTATCAGTTGCTTGTAGCTAGGACTAGAGAATACTAGTAGAATTTGATGATAATGATATTCCAAGAGGTCCTAATGCAAAAAAATTCAATAGTTTTGTATCAATTTAGGGTGAAATAAAAAAGTAAGTATTTTGATTAATGATTGGAGAAGTGTTGAAAATGTAACACTATCTCAGTTGTGGGTGACCATTTTGGTAAGATCATTTATTATTGTTTTAATAATCTTGAAATTTTTATAGTAATATATGTTTTCCCACTTCTTATCAGATGACATATGATATACCTTACACTAGAGGAGTCAGGAAGAAATGTTAATCATTGGTTGCTAGAAGATGGAGGGATTTCAAATCAACTCTCACATCTGATTTCATTTATAGGAATATGTAACATCAAAATCCATGTGATATATATATATATATATATATATTTATCCTTTTATAGATGAAGATACATAGAAGTTTTTTTTGAAATTATAAGAAAAGAAACATTTTTGGTAAGTGTAATGTAAAATTTTAGAATTTTTTTTATATCAATGATCCTATTAATGATTTCTTATTATTAATTTATAGCAATTGAGGAGATATCATCAGGAGATCCAATATTGAAATTTATACCCTTATTCTTTATCTCGGGGATGGTATACATTATTGGAAGAAAAAATGATGGCTGAAAATTTTCAAAAACTGAGAGATGAGTCTTCAATATCTAGAGAGGTTGTCCCTCCACCCCCTGATTAGACATGAAAAATGGAAGAGGGCTCAGATGACAAAAAAGGACAATATATTACGGAAGAGTTGAGAGTTGTAGATGATAGGATTATACGATGTTTAATTAATTAATTTATTTAACTTAATTAAATTATTTATATATTTTGAATCATTACATAATTTTTCAAATAATTCATGCATGATTCTCTTAAGGAATAGAGAAAACATGGAGTTTTTATAGCTAAGGGTAGGCATGATATTTTATCTTCAATATTGGGAAATCCCAAACACCTGGGTCATGTACGAGGATACCCGATGGGTGTATCGGTGAGAAAAGTGTTACCACATTCTTGAATATCTGCAATGAAGGGTATTTATAAAAAAATATAATATTTAGAGGCTAAAGTTCAGAATATTAATGTGATAATGGAGGATAAGATCAGAGCATCAGTAAAATCCATATTTTTAGACATGAAAAGAAAATTTGAGACTGTAGCTACCACTCCTCCACCTTTGCTAGTAGCTCTCACTCCTCCACCTCTACCTACAAAACCCACTTTTTATCCTACTAATACACTCCTTCCTCCATAGATTCCTAGTTACTATGAGTTATATGTTGATGATCCTCAGTATCATATCATTTCATATAAGCTAATATATTATATTGGAGAAACCATTCATCATCAATAGTTAGAGATAGAGCATCATAAGGTCACTGTATATGATATTATATATATATATATATATATATATATATATATCAGTTGGAGCATCGTTACTTACAAATGAGGTGTGTATAATTGGAAAAATTACCGACCACTTTTTAGTTTGTCCACATAGACTTCTGTGACATATTACTAGAGAGGTATGTGTATATTTTATCTTTTATTTATTTTTTTATATTAAATTTGTTTTAAAATTTCAAAATTTAATATATTTATCTATTTATTTATAGTAATACTTTAAAGGTACAGAAATACTTTATAGATAACAATAAAGATAAATGAATATGACTTCAAATACAAATTCTAGTAGTCTTGAATGATTGTTAAGATATTCAAATTACTTGTTGTGTGTTTATGAGATTCCAATGGAAGCTAATGTATGTGGGCGTACAATGACTGTGTGGATTTTTAAAAATGATATCATGGATATTGTAACTGGATATAAGTTTGAAATCAACATGATGCAAGTTTTTTCCATGTAAGTCTTAACATAAATATTTACCAGCATTAAATTTATTGAAAATTAATACTTATGTATATTTTATATTAGGTATCTTTATAAAATATGTGAGGATAATGAAAAGACTGATGTATATGTATTTATGGACCCGTAGTTCATTTCACCTAAAGTGAGAATAATGACTAAAGAAGAAAGAACATTTTATATTACTGAAAGATTTAAATAGAATATAATTACTTAGTGATGGATGTTTCCTTATCTTGAGAGGTATGAAACATATATCACAAAAAGTGTTATTTATATTTTAACATAATAAACACTAACATTAAATTTTCTTTTATATCAATGACCATTGTATGTTAGGTATTTTTTGTTCAATAAAGAAGACACTTTATTGGATATTCTCTATCTATGGAGATGTGTGGGAAAATTTTAAGAATGTATTGGAACTGTAAGTTTTAATTTCTTAATAGTTTTTTATATTATAATGAACTTTAAATTTATTTCATTCATATTATTTTCTAATAGGAGATAAAATTTCTTTCGAAACACCACAAATAAAAAGAGTTAAAAGATTAAATATGTAAAAATAAAGGTGATTTTTCATTTATAATTAGTACATTTTGGATATGTTACTTTTAAAAAGTTATTTTGAATTGAAAAACTCATTTAAAAAGAATTTTCATAAAAAAGGTGTCAAATAATGTGGATATTATGTCTTAATATTTATGTATGAAATAATTACAAATAGAACAATTATGAAGTTCAATCAGGTTAAATTTATTCATAAACTATTCCTTAATAATTCATTTGTTTTATTCATTATACATGTTAAATAATTTCCTTTTATTTTTCATCTTTTTGATGAATCTTTCCCTTATAGTTCACAAGAGCTCACATACATTCAATTAGAATGGGAAAACCATTTTACAAGTTTGGTTGGATTTTGGTTTGTTTTTAGTTAATATTTTAATTTTTAATGGTGTAATTATAAATGTGTATTTTCTAGTTTTTTTGTTACTGTTTCTATTTCTTCTTGTCTCTGTTTGTTTTTTTGGTTGGAAGTGGAGAGGAAGGTTTAAATAAAATATTAAAAAAAAATTTCCATGTCAGTTATTTTATAACTGACATTAAAAACCTAGATTTATGGTTTTTCACATTGTTTATTTAGAAACCAGTGAGGAAATTTTTTTTTATGTCAATTATAAAATAACCGATGTATAAAACCATCATTTCAAAGATTTTCCACATCAGTTATATGGGAAACGACATGGAATATACTTTTTACATCGGTTATTAAATAACTGATGTAAAAAAGCCTTCATGTTGAAGCTTTTACACATCAGTTATATAATAATCTGTGTAAAAGATACTTTTTATGGCAGTTATTTAATAACTGACATAAAAAACTAGTCCCATGATACATTTATAATGTTCATTTTTTAATAGATCTTAAAGACATATTTAAAACACTGCCTTTAATAATGGAGACTAATAACCTACATAAAAAAAAATCGATGTTAAAAAGCATATATGCACAAGTGTTTTGTTCTTAGAATAATCATCATCAGGCTTAGAGTCTCATTCCTTATAGAAATTAGTATGATAAAGTTTAGTGTCAACAAAAACATCTAAAAAAAGATATATTTTATAATATGTATGAGACTCTATAGTGTCTTGAGGTCCAAAGGATATACCCTGATCTTGGGATATTTTCTCAAAAATAGAATTATAAGGAATTATTTTATCTCTATAATCCCCCAAGGCTTCTTCAGTAGGCTTAATATCTTTAATCTCATAGGATATTCTAGACTCTTCATCTTGATCAACCACATCATACTCATTGAAAAATGCTAAATCTTACTCATAATATTCAATAACTTTATCCAGTTCCAAACTAGGATTAGTTATATATTTTGGTCTTAGAGGATTCTTAATGGGATTAAATTTATCATAAATCCTGTCACTATCAGAAACCCAAACTTTCTTCCAAGGTTTCCAACTCACTTCAATTTTGTTACAAGTTGATTGTATTAAAAAAACACCTCCATATGAGGTTGATACTTAATCTTCATTAGAAAAAACATTTTTTAATTCCAATAGGGTAGATATGAGCTTCAGATAAGGAAAAAAATTAAAATTTTAAGCAGGGTTACTTACTTCTTCCATATACCTTATAATTTGTTTGAATAAGATAATATTTATTCCATTATTAATAAGATAAAATTAAAAAAGAATCTTGATGTCTTATAATTATAATTTCTCCTTTCCTAGGATACATTATATGCTTTAAAAATTTAATTAGTAACCTACATTCACTATCTATCTCTTTATCATTTGGAATCCTTAGGTTTCCATCACCAGTAATCTCCTGAAGAGATTTTTTAAATTGAAAATTAGAATTCCTAATAAGATATTATATTTGAAAATATTCATACCTTACTCCATGAGGAATACTTAAACATGTTTCCCACTACTTCAAGGAAAATATCATATCCTATCTATTAAAAAATGTGCTCATAAAATTCTTCTTTTCATCCATTTCAAAATCATTATTGGAATAAAATTCCTTAACTATCCTAAAATAGTAGGGTCAATCATTTTTGATGAACTTCTTGATCCAAACCTATTCTTGAATAGTCTTCAATAAAAGATAATTTCTAATCAATATCAAATTATCTTTTATTTACTTTTATGTTACCAATTTTTAGGTTAAAAGATTTAGGTCTCAAGGATTAAGGGGAACAATGGGTGAAACTTTAGATTTATTATGAGGTAAATATTCATCTAGAGGTGATGAATATGAGGGTAAATTCATTATCAACATTTCAAAAAATATTTATTAGGATAAAGGAAAGTAATTAGATCAATAGGTTTTAAGTTTTGTGAGAGGATTTATGGTTTATGAGTGACTATTCAGATTAAAAATTGGGTGGTTTTTAAAATCATTTAGGGTGGATAAATAAATAAAACAATAAAATTTATTAAAACAATTAAAATAATAAAATAAGACACATAAGAATTTTATCTAATGTAATATATTAAGTTCACAAAAAAAATATTCATGGAAGTAAGCCCATGAACTAAGTTCCATGGAAGATAGATTCAAGGAAGCTAAAATCCATAGAAGCTAAGTTTCATGGAAGATTAATTCACATAAGCTAAAACCTAGGGAATCTAAGTTTCATGGAAACTATTTATGGAAGATAATGAATTCAAAAATTCTATTTCCTTATAGAAGCTAAAAATTAATAATTTTTTTAAATCTCATAGAGGTTCGAAAGACTTACGACTTAACTACAACAGTTGTAATGACCTAAAATTTTATCAATGAAAATTTCCTTCCTATAATTATGTTATATAGTATAAATAACATAAAAATCACATATATAATATGATACAAACTTTATAAATTAAAAATTAATGAAATAAGAGGTATTTCTAGAAGTTAAGAAACCTATACCAATGGAATAATAGTCTGACCTTTGGAATAGTAATGTGACCCTTATGAATAGTAACTCAGAAAATAGAATAGTAACCTAACCTATGAAAGTATAAGAAAAATTTATTCATCTTATAAATTAAAATATGATATAATTATATCATAGTATAAGTAAATAAATGTTTTAGAAATTATGAATTAAGTGTTGATATTTTTATAAAACATAAGTGTATAATTTCAATTTTATAATTAATATAATGTTTTAAAAGAAAATTTATTTACATAAAATGTATTCATAAATTAATATTTTGTTTTATTATTATTATAAGATAATTTTATGAGACCTTAATTAAATTTTCAAAGTGTTATAAGACCAATTATAATTTTAAAATTGGTATTTTCCAGGTAAATGTTGATTTTAATTAAAAATTAAATTTATCATATTTAGAAAATTATTTTAATAAAATTGATTCCAATTTTTAATTATACACATCAAAAAATTGTTAGGATTAATTTTTAGGATTTTTATAAAATAATTGATTTTTGGCGAATAGTGAAATATAATAATTTATGGTATATATACATTATAAGTTAAATACAGTATTAATTGAGTCATCACTGATGTAAGAACCATAATATATAACTCCCCTTAATTATTTTAATATATTTAGTGATAATTATTAAACTATTCATTTTCTTGAGGCAAAATAATAAACTAATGAATATAATAATGAGAAAGCACCAATCTTCTCCCCTATAAATACCACCCTCACCACCTCTTCTCCTCATACCTCTCAATATTTAATAATTGTAAAAATTATAATCAAATATATTCCCAATCCCCTACCCCATGTTTAGGAGTCTTTGTTCTCAACCAAAGACCAAAACCAATACCCCTAAGGAGGTTCTCAAGAGAAAGGACTCAAGAGGTAAAATCATCTTTCTTTTCTTTTAATTTATTTTCAAGTTATTTTATTTTTTTATTCTCTCCTAACCTTCCTCATCCAAAGGGTATGATAACTCCAGTACCTTACATATAATATAATTTTATTATTCTAATGTAATAATCTATCATCATTTCTTTACCTTCTCCTTTTGTACTAAAAATGAAAACATCATCCGTGATGTGTTAATTTATCACATTCAAGGATGAAAAAGTTTTCATTTTCCATTACCTCCTTCAAGAATGCTCGTAAAACCATTTTTATAGTTAAAAAAAATTATAATATTTTCATTAAATACTATTTAATGTTGTGGAACCATTTTATATATATAATATTAATTAATAAAACAAAACTAGTTTGTGATTATCGAAAAAACTATCAAAATAATCGAAATGATTATCACTAACATCTTATCTAATGATTCATCATCACCACAAATTACCAAATGAATTATATAAAAATTTAATATTATTTATGTTCATTAATAACATATAACTTCAATTCTGTACAACCATTCTCATTTTACATGATTTTCCATAAATGTATACAAGTAACCGATCATAAAAACCAAGGAAACAAATGCTCCCAAACGATGAAATTGTATCTTATAACTCATCAAAAGGTCCATAAATGAACTTAATAAAATTATAATAAATAAAATACATGTATAAAAGGTTATTAATTAATTAATTAATGTATTTAATTTGATTATCCAAGGCATTAAGATCAAATGCAGAACACTTTTGGACATAAGGTAAGGGTTTCTTTCCGAACCTCTATTTTTTCTTCTGGTTACGCTTTATCTCTATTTAACCTAATTTAAATATTTATTTTTATATAATTCTTCTAAATTATATGTATATGTTTCAAATTCATGTATCCAGATCATTTCATCCTTCTTTTTTGGGGATATTCATGTTTTAATAAGGTTCCCTTGTTAATTCTTCCTGTTAAGCAAGCCTGAATAAAAGGGAACTTCCCAACTTCTTACCCATTCTCAAGTGCACTCTATAATATATTTTAAGGAAAAATTATTTTTATAAAATCACTTATTTTATCATTAATAACTATATTTTTTCATTTCTAGTTTTATGAAAACAAATATTCCTTTTCCACTTCAAATTCCCTTTAATATTTTCCTTAAACCACACTAAAAGGTTTCATTTTTAAAGTTTCCTAATTTTTTTAAATTTTTCCACTACAATTGGACATAATTTATAATTAACTATGCCTATTATACCTTATTAATGTCAATTTATGATTTAAATACATTATTTCATGGACTCCATTATGATATTCCCTTTTTATGCCTTATGATATTATTATGATACCCAATTCTTTCCACGGGTAACCCTTATGCTTGATTCTTCATGTGGCACACATAGGCATGGAAATATTATGATGAGTAAAACCAGATAACACTAAAATTATTTGAGTAATGTTTAGTCTCATGAGACTTCATGTTGGGACAGGGAGAAAACCTGATTCCTTTATGGGATTTTGTCCACCATGTCTTGGCAGCTAGCCATGAATCATGTTTATGTCATGTTATATGTTATTTCCACATTACTATGATGCCATGGTAATATTTTTCCATGTTATAAATGTTATTATTCCTTATGTTTATTCATTTTCCATGCCTTTTTATCATATTTTTATACCTTCTAACCTATGAGATATTTTTTATTCCTGTGCTTATTCCTTTATGGGATTTTTAGTTGGGTTTTCATGTTTTCAAATTATGTACCTAATATTCTAAAGACACTAGAATTTATGATCCTTGGTAGTATTTTATGGTAAATTATGTTTAAAATCACGTAATAATATGTTTAAAAGGATAGGCTCACTATACTAGTCTTGATAATAAACCTAATATAGCCTAAAAATATAATTAAAGAATTATAGAATGAATGAAAATAGTAAACTACATCATTACAGAATATTAAAATAGTTTTAATGATAATAAGTATCAAGGATAATTTATCATTCCTAATTCATGTATGTTATAACTTAATCTATAAACATTCAAGTAATTTGTGAATATATCTTCAAGATGGGTTTTGTGCCTATGAATTTAATATTTATATCATATTTTTGAAAATTATCCCTCAAAAAAGTGATATCTTATATCAATATTCTTGGTCTTGGAATACGATACATATTTTTTTAGAAATTTTAATTGAACTTGTATTGTTAAAATTTATAGGGAAATGCTGAAATTGATATCCATAATCAAGTAGACTGTATTTAATCCACATAATCTATGCACAAAAACTTCCAATAGTTATTTGTTCATCTTTGGTAGTATACAAAGAAATGATTTTTTTACTACACCATGATTTTAGTTACTTTCCCAAAAGATGAAATTTTCTAGGGGTTATTTTATGATCTAACTTTCAACTAGGAAATTTTACACATGAATAACTAACTTATTAAAATAATGTCCTTTGGAGAAAAAACAATATGAAATTGGTTGTTTTTTTGGTATTTAAAAATACTTTTAACAACATTAAGATGATATTCCTTGGTATTTTCTTGAAAAAAATCACACATACATACACTAAACATAATGTTAGGTCGACTTGAAGTTAAATACAATAAACTCCTAATCATAACACTACAACCAGTTTGGTCAACTGGTTTTCCAGTTTCTTTCAAATCTAACTTACAGGTAGTACTCAATAAAGTATCACTATTTTTAGTGATATCCATGATAATACATCTTAAGAGATCTTTTATATACTTAATTCTATTTATAATAATCCCATAATTAATTTTAAAAATATAAAAACCAATAAATAATTTTAATTATACCATCAAACTCATTTCAAATTCATTTTTCATGAGCTTGGAAAACTTAATACATAAAGAATGTTTTAATGAACAAAAAATTATGTCATAAACATAAAATTTATCAACCAATAAATATTTTTAAATTATTTTTATAAAAAATTTATTATAAACTAAACCTTTATAAAATCTTTTCTTAACTAAAAAGAGATAATCCTATCATACCAAGATCTTATAGCTTGTTTTAAACTATAAAGTGACTTTGAAAATTTTAAAAAATAATTTGGAAAATGAGGATTTGAAAATATAGGGGGGTTTTTAAAAAACTCATCCTCAATAATATAACCATTTAATAAATCTCTCTTGACATCCATTTGATATAATTTGAAATCTAGGTGAGCTTCACAGATTATCAATATTCTAATGGATTCTAGTCTAGTTACAGGTGCAAAAGTTTCTTCATAATAAATACCTTCATCTTGAATATAACCTTGTAAAACTAGTCTATAATTATTTCTAACTATTATTCTTGACTCATAAATATTATTTATATATAAATATTTAGTTCAAATAGTCATATAGACTTTGGATCTTTAAACTAGTTTCTATACTAAATATCTTTCAAATTTATTTAATTCTTCTTACATAGAAATTTCTTAATGTTAATAATTGATTTATTTATTGATGTTCTTAGGTTTAGACTAAGATAATAAGTTTTGATGTTTAACATGGTTTCTTAGGGAATCTTGGGTTTGAGTTCCCTTTTCCAGGTCTCCTACTATAGAATATATTAGTTGATATTTATAGGTTCTAAAGGTTTTGGAAATTGAAGTAATTGTATATTACAAGTATTATTCAGGGATACATTAGTTAAAATGGTATGAAATGGGAGAATTGTTAGGAAAATAAATAGTTTGGTCACCAGATTTGGATGAATTATTGATATTCAAGTTAGACAAATCATACTCTAGATTTTATATGGAAATTTTGGGTTCATGTGGTTCTATTTTATCAAAATTGACATGAAATGATTCTTCCACCACTTCAATTATTTTATTAAGAACTCTATATGTTTTACTATATGTTGACTAACCAAATAAAATTACTTCATCACTCTTGTGTGAATTTTTTTCTAGATTAAATTTTTTTAAGAATAAATACTTTACATCCAAAAACTCTAAAGTAATTTACCTTAGGCTTTCTTCAATTCCATAAATCATATTAATTATTATTTAAAATAGTTCTCATTAAGACTCTATTAATCAAATAGTAATATGTATTTATAGACTTAACTTAAAAATATATAGGTAGTTCATATTCAATAATAATTGTTCAGGATATTTCTTGAAGGGTCCTATTTATTATTTCAACCACTCTATTTTATTAAGTAGTTCTAGGAGAAGATAAATTGTTATTATAAACATGTTGTGAGAAAAAATTTTCAAAATATTTATTCCAAAACTCACGACCATGATCACTTATAAAGGTTTTGATGGAGAGTCCACTAATGTTCTTAACATATTTAACATATTTAGGAAAACATTTGCAATATTCACTTTTGTGATCCATAAAATAAACCCATGTGAATCTTGAATAATCATCAAAAATCAAATATGAATAAGGCTAAACTGATAAACCAAAAACTCTATATAGTCCAAAAAAATCCATGTGAACCAACTATAGGGGTTTATAGGTAGAAACCTCTTTGTCTTGAAATAAATTTGGTGTTTTTTTCCTTTTTGAAAATGATTACAAAATTTATCTTTTGGGAATTATATTTTGGGTAGATCCATTACTAAACCATTTCCAACAAGATTCATAAGAAATTATACATTAAAGTGGCCAATTATCCTATTCCAAAACCAATATTCTTAATGAAATTATTTTAAATAAGAAATATTTTTAGAGAATAGAGAATTAAAGTCAATAACACAAACACTATCATTTATAAAAGTAGTAAAAACTAAATTAAAATTAGAATAATAAATCTTATAGAAATTATTCTCAAATCTAAAATGAAAAAAATCATCAAATAATTAAGAAATTATAAGAATATTATATTTATAACAATAAAAAAAATAAAACTTTGGAAATTAGAATATTTTCAAAGTTACTAACTTGACCATGACCAATAAATTTTCTTTTAGCATTCTCATCAAAAGTTACATGCCCACCACTCAATTTGGTTATGTTCTTGAACCTTGATAATTATCCAATCATGTGTCTAGAATATCTATTATCCATATACCATAAAACTTTACTATATATATTCAATTAGGTTTCCTATAATTAATTATACAATAAATGATTTTGGTACCCATATCTTCTTAGGTCTAGAGAAGTTAGAAAATGAACCTTTTAGAATCCACATTTGTTTTACTAGATTATTAATAGTTTTATTAACAAATTTAAAATAATGAAAGAAATAATTCTTTTGGGTTCAGAATGGATCACTCTATATTCATAATTTTTTTACAATATTATACACTAAGTTTTTGTTTATAGTATTATCAATAGGAACAAAATAATTCTTATACAAATTATTTTTCTTTCTTGGATGATAACCGAAACTAGTCCTTAAATTCAATAAATCTTAGATACCCAAAATTTTATTAAGATTATATATTCTTATAGTGAAACCTTAAATTTACTTTTTGAGTTTTTCATTAAATAATTTTAAATCATTATTTTCCCTTAATAACATGGAATTATTTTCCTTTTAAACATAATGATTGGATTTTAAAGTTTTAGAAAAAGCATACTGTTTCTTCAGATTTTTATATTTATCTTTTAGATCATTAATTTAATCTTAAATCATATATAAGTACTCAAATAATTATTCATTATATATATTAGAATCATCATGATACTCTCTTTCAGTGAATATAGAAAAAACAGGGGTTACCTTAGATACAAAATCCATAAAACATAAATTTTATTTTTCACTAGCATCATCTTTGATTGAATACAAGTCCCTGGATCAATATTTGGATTCAATATAGGTGGAATTCATATAATTCTTGAATTTATTTCCCTTTTCATCATATTTTTTCTTGTATTTAATATTTTGGAAGTCCACTTTAATATTCCTTTTTCCTTTGAACTCATAGTAGACTACTTTACCAAACTGGTCATCCCTTTTCCAGTTTCCATTTCTATCATACTTTCCCTTATAATTATATTTTTTGAAGAAAATTTTTCTTTCTATAAAATTTCTCAAACATTTTTTTCTATATTATACCTCTATTTATCACTATCTTAGTCAAATTCACTTCCACCAGTGCTATATTATTTAATAATTTACTTTTATTTTTACTAATTTTTTTTAAAATCAATAGAATTTTTGTGTTCAAAATTATCATCATTATTTTCGTTTAATTATTACTCACACATAATTAGTTTTTAAATTTGTTCCTTGATTGTAAATTTATAGACACCCTGATGGAGACAAAAGTGACTCTCTCGAGATCAGGTCGACATCTCAAAATTCTTAGCACTTGATCTTTTTCATACACCTTATATCCAAGTGTAAAAATGGTATTAATGATTTTATTAAACCTAAGATACATATCAGAAATATATTCATCATATTTAATTTTGAATATATCATATTTAATATTATAATTATTCAATATCATTTATTTAACATTTTAAGTTCCTTCATGAGATATAAAAAGAGTATCCCAAATTCGAAAAAAAGTATCATAAACAGATATTCCATTGAATTCATCTTCTCTAAAATCATAATATAGAGAATTCTTGGCTTTAAAATTATATACATAAGAAACTTTAGTAGCATTACTCCAATCATTTCAATAAGCTTTTGGTTTTTCATATTTATCTTCTATAATAGTCAAAATGTAAAAACCCATTCTATTAAGATGAATTTTCATTTTTATTTTCCATTGAGCATAGTTTTGGGCATTAACGTAGGGTGGAATATTAGTTATAGTTATTTAAAGTATAAATTTATCCATAAATAAAATATATTAAACTTAAAGAAAGTTAATATCTTGTTCAAATTACTTGATCAAATTTAGGAAAAGAATAAGGGGAAAGAAAGAGTAAAAAAAAAAGACAAAAATTAACAAAATACAAACCTTTGATACCAAATTTTAGTCAAAGTGTAGTACTTAAGAGGGGATAAATTTAGAATCCAATAAAAATTTCTATTAAAAATATCTTTAAAACAAAATTCCCTAATTTAAAAACAGACTTGATAACTAACATAGTAGGTATATATAATTTGGTATTTTTAAAAGGTCTCTCTAAGGAATGATCAAAACCTAGTTAAAATGATTTAAAATCACTCTAACTTTAAATTTTTTTTTACTCACACCAAACATAATATATATATCACAAATAAAATCTAACTATTAAAGTATCATTTTTTAAATACAATTTGTACACACTAATTATAAACCGGTGTTGATAATATATTTTTGAAAGGAAATCAATTTTAGAAAGTTTAAGAAAAATAGATAACACATAGGGTATTTAAAAATAATTGGTTTGGTTCCAAGATGGAACCTAGTCCTCTCTATTTGAAAATAACCCACTACCAAACATGTTTATTAAAACAAAAAAATAGATCCATAACCTAGATCAGGTTTTACATGCAGCAACAAAACACATGGAAGTCCAGGATACAACATATATTTTCCAAATTTATTCACGGGATAAAAGATATAAAATAATAATGAAGGAGTATCTGAGTAATCATATTTACAATATAGAAGAATTTATTAGTAAATAAACAATTGGTAAAAGCATAATTCAAAATTAAAGTAAAACAAAGAGTCTGTGAGGAGTATAAAAAGTGTTATGATGAAACTTGATATCTAATAAACTTTGGTTGATTAATTATCTTGAAATATGTCCTTGAAAAAAAATGAAACAATCCTTCAAATCTTATTTTCATATTAAGTAGTAAATTTCTGTAAAATAGATTATCATGATGTCACAAAGTATCCTTGTATTTTTCACAACAAATCACTCTATCTTATTTTCACTTGTGCACATGAGGCTTCCTAGAATTTATACACAACTACTCTCCAACTATCTATTGAGGAATAATAATAATAATTAAATCCTTGTATTAATCATCCTTTCTAAAAGTTTTAAATTCTTAGAAATCACATTTAATGTTAAGAAACTATCCATTGAAATGAAATAATATTTTATTCTTAGATTGACATAGAATGAGCAACTCCTAATTTATACATAATAGAAATGATCTCATGGATGAATAGTAGAATGAATTCATAGAAACATGGAAGGATGGACACAAAATATCAACCATACAAGGCAAGAAAGAAGAAGTATTATTATGGAAGGATTGATCCTTATCATAGAAGATTCAGTTCTTTATCACAGTTGATCTTTCCTTACCATGGAAAATTTGGTTCATTCACATGGAATATTTTTTATTCACATGATCTCGTAGTACTTATCCAAATTTGAGTCTTTTCATAGACTCATAAGAACATAAGATATTTTGTTCACATGGAAGATATGATAGTACACATGTTCTCTTAATTATACCTTGTGGTCGATTCATACTTTTTGAGAATTTGAGTCTGCTATGTATGATTGATCAATATAACACATGGTGCATATAATTCCTTCACATATAAGATCCAACACTTAGTGAAATAATAGAGTGCCTTTACAGATGTTGGTCTACAAAAATGATTTTATGAAATTATGCATTATTATCCTTACAGTCTATCCTTTATAGAAGATTTGTTATCATGGTCACATGGAACTTTTCTTCCTTAAAGGTGAACTAATATCATAGAAGGAGCATTGGTCTTATGGAAGATCCATACCTAGCATATTTTAATAATTTTTTTAAAAATATACCGTACTACCAACAATAATAGAATTAATTAGTAATAAAATAAACATGATTTTGATTCATTAAAACAAGTAATTTATGGACTAATTCAACAAATTAAACACCCAATAACCCTTGAATATTCTAGTTGAACAACTTCCTTACCAAGATTTGGTATCATCCTACTCTTAGAAGCATATGGCGTAGAAACCAGAGAACAATCAAACTGTTTGAACCACTTTAAAACCTTTTCAATATAATGAGATTGAAAAATAAAAATAAAATTCTCATCTTAACAATTTAGATTTATGAAATAAAATTTGTTTCACCTAAGCCTTTCATACCAAATTTTTTAGATAAAATAAACTTTACCACATTTACTTAATTTATATCAGTTCCAAATATTAGTATATCATTTACATATAAACAAATAATCCTACCATGGTTATTATGGAACCAACTATAAACAAATTTACCATCTTGGTTAAATAAAAATCCATTAAAAAAATTTAATTCTTTAAATTTATCATGCCATTGTTTTGGAGCTTATTTTAAACTATATAGGGACTGTACCAATTTATAAATATTATTTTATTTTCTAGGTAATATGAATCATCCTATTTTTTATATATAAATTTCTTCATCTAACTCACCATTTAATAGTGACATTTTAACATCCATTAAGTGAATTAAAAACTATATATAAAAGATAAAGCAATAATAATTCTAATAGAATTAGTCCTAGACATGGGATTATAAGAATCTAAATAATTTATTCCTTCATTTTGAGTAAACCCCTTAGCTACCGATCTAGATTTATATTTTTCAAATGTATCATTGAATTTTTATTTTCTTATAAATACCCACTTATAACCTATCAGTTTTGAACCTTTATGAATATAAAATAATATTCAAGCATTATTCACAATCATAGAGTTCATTTTATCATTTATAGATTCCTTCTTGAGATATGCATGAGAAGATTAACTAATTTATTTGAATGTTTGTGGATCAATATCCATATTAACCAAAACTAGAGTTTGTGTAAAAATACTATCATTATTTCTTTCTAAAAAGTACATATAGAAAGAATATCCATATGAATTGGGTATCCTAGTTCATTTATGTTTATGATTCTTCTAAACCATACAATATTTAGATAATCTTTTATTTGAGCCATATTCCTCTATTTTGATTTTCATAGGGAAGGACATAAACCTATAATCATCAAAGATAAAATCTATCAATTCAATAACCCTATTAACAACTAATAAATAATTATATTTTACAACCATGAATCTATAAGATTTTGAATTCTCTGTATATCTATGAAATATTCCACCAATACCCCCTTTACCCTACTTTTCCATTTTAGGTTCAGGTTATCTTATAATTGTGTGTCAATCCCAAAATTTTAAATAATTGAATTAGTTTACTATGATTCCATAATTTTATATGTAGTCATAGCCTTTCCTTTTTGCAACTTTATTTAAGGTGTTACAAATATTTAATAATTCCTCTCCCCAAAATCCTCTTGAGATTCCTAATATATACATCATGTAATTAAACATTTCCATTAATGTTTTATTCTTTATCCCAGCCAATCTAATCTACTAAGGTGTATAGGTATTTTTTTTACCTCATGTATGATCTCCAAGGACTCATACAATGATTAACTATAATATTATCCTCCCATGTTGGTTCTAAGGCATTTAATTATAATACCACATTAGTTTTCAACCTCATTTTTATAGATTCTAATTTATCTATAACTTCATTTTTATCATGTAAAATATTGAAATTAAATAATATATAATTATATATAATAAAAATAATAAAGTAATTTTTATTACATATGTTGGGTGTAGCATGTAAATCTCATAAATCACTATGTATTAATTCTAAAAAATTATTTTTCCTTTTTATAGTTGAAAATGGTTTTCTAACTATTTTCATTTTCATGCAAGTTACAAATTTATAATAAATTATATCTATGATAGTTGATAATTCTATTTTTTACATGTCATGAATTTTACATGTCCAAAATGATTATTCCATAAATTAAAATCATTTACCTTAATTTAAGGATAATTGATAAATACTAATTAGAGAGTTGCATATAGAATGTGCATCCTCCTTTTCCACCTTTTGAAATTGTTGCCATTGAATTTCTTAGCCTTCATCATATTGTTCATAATTTTCATATACATGTTCATGGGGTTATACTCTTAATATTTTTGGGAAAATTGGTGGATAATGGTATGAAATTTGGTAGTATAGTTGTAGATAGATCCTGATAAGGCATGTTAAGATGTCTCTCTCATTAAGAGTATATTACCCCCACCAAATCAGTAGTACAATGAGTCGTAGGTGAATCTTATTTAGGATAAAATAATGAAATGATACTCTACACTTGTAATTGGTTGAGAGTATCCCTTAAAGAGGTTTTCAAATTAAGAAAGTAATGAAAGGAATTTTTTGTTGTGCACTAACAAAGCGCCTTTGATTATTGTAGAATATTTGAAAAGAATCTCAATATTTGAGAGAGATTAGAGTGCTTAGGAATGGAATGAATTGAAATAATTTTTACATACAAAGGGGAATCCATTTTATAGGTATTAGAGCACCCCATTAGATAAGGTATCCTATCCCTTGTAATTGGGTAAACTTATTCTATAAATTCATGCCTTATATGGATTAATCCTATCTATAAGATCACACCTAATTGAATAAGTGGCCTAGATCAAACCTGCCATATAATATACATGTTTTTTAGATTGAACATGATTTGATTTATGGCCTAGATAGTACTTGTTCAGTGACTTGGTTCAACCCACTAAACATATTTTTTCTAGTCAAGCCTCTAACTAGTGAAACCAATTAATCCATTGAAAAAAATAAAGGAACATCCAAGAACCTCACACTAATGCAACCTGGGAAGTGAAAAGTGTTCCATCAAACTACCACATTACATGATCGTGTGAATGCATTGATGGTGTGGTTTATTATATCCCATCCAATTTTTAATCAAAAATTTATCATTTTAAATGATGATAAAAGTGTTTCCATTTATTAAGGTGACCCCACTCTAACCCACTTTACAATGAAAGATTCCAAAATTATTCCCTTTTTAAAAACCAAAATAAAACCATTTTAAATATTTTTAAATCTCTAAAATATAATACCAACTCTATGTCACGACCCAACCCAAGATGGGGCTCGAGCTGCCACTACCCCAAGCCCACCTCCATAGGCCAGGGGGTGGAGACAAGATACGAATGAATAACTAACATGAAGAGGAATTTTACTAAGTACATGTATGCACACACATAGTCATCTCAATGAAAAAGTCTAGAGGGAAAGAGTAAAATATGAAACACAGATATAAAGTAAACTAAGAATGCATAACCTTTAGGGTTTACAAGAGTATGATAGTGAAAATAGAAAATTAAAGGGGAAAAATACATATCCAACCAAAAATATGTACCAACCTAAAAAAATTGGAAAAGTAAACTGTTGAGAGATACCTGCTCCAGATCTCCAAGATACAACCACATCATGTTATCCAAAGTACTAGGTATCCCTAATCTCTTATAAATTCACTAAAGACCTATTCATAATCTGTATAAGACATCACATGTGCGGGAAATCCCATGCATGGGTGAGTATATACATACCCAGTAGGACGCCCCAAAAGATGAAGGGGGAGAATTAATAGATACAACATGAATAGAAAGATAATAGATGAAATATATAGTCAAAGATAACCACTCAACCCAAACCAAGTGTGAATTTTCCTCATACAATCACAAGGGGCTCTACATGGTTAGTATATAAACTACACATCAAGTCTTATCCACTTATAGCAGGAGATTAGAATCATATAATAATGAGAAGATAAAAACATAAATCACATGACATACCCCATGCATCTTCGCCTCTCATGGAAAGAGAGTAACCAAATATAAAGTGTGGATATAGAAGAATATATATATATATATATACACTCAGTCAAAAGAAGATCAAATGAGAGAGTAGGGGGATCTCCATCTCAAAGACCCACCCAAGAAGAAGAGTATCCAACAATTCTAAAAGCCCATCAATGATGCCTAACATCTCACATGTCTAGTTAGAAGTAACCATCCAAGTAAAACCACACCTATTCACTTTACTACATAGTGGAGGGCCACAAACTTGATATAGAGGATCCATGACCTAGTATGTCAGGAGGTTCCACTCTATAAGTATCCATAGAGGACCTAATCCTATGCCGATGGGGGTTTCCACTATAGTGTCACAAAGACCCATGCCCTATACTGATAGGGGGTTCCACTCAGTATTTAGAGGACCCATTCCCAAGATGATGGGGGGGGGGGGGTTCCACTTTATAGGTTGAGGACCCACGCCTTGGTGAGATAGGGGGTTCCACTCTAATCATCAATTAATCATGCCCTATCCAATGGGGGGGGGTTACATGGAAGTCTAGGACCTGTTCCTTGCTACTAAATGGGGGTTCCACTCTAGTCATCGAGGACCCACACCCTAGTAAATCAGGAGGGTTTGAATCAGAAGATAGTTTTAGAGTAACTATACCCATGATGATGGGGGGTTCCACTATAGTCATCAAGGACCCGTGTCCTATCTGACCAGGTGGTTCCAATCAGAATAATCCTCTAGTGATCGTATCTAATCACTACCATCTTCAGGAATCTCCTTAGTAAGAACCATTCTCGGAACATTCCACATCATATCTCAAAATCCATAACCTAGGTCACCATCATGTTCTATATGAAAAAAACACAGGATAAGCTACTTGTCGGCTAAAATACGAGTCCAAATGAAGAAGTTATGAAACCTTGAAGTTTCCTCAAAAGAGTTAAAGGGGTACATGGTGTGTGAGGGGAACCACACAATATATGGTCTTTCTACACCACCTAGACATTTCCCTAGAAGGAATATGGCTCCCAACCATGTACGAGTACATGCTGTGAAGGTGGAATACACGATGTGTCCATACTACCTAAGATTGGGCCATGTCCTTCTAGCCGTGTTTGTGTACCAAACCTAGTGTCCATGTACTGACCCTATGTCCATGTACTCAGGTACACATCCATGTACCTAGACATGTACTTCCACATGGGATCCCATCTATGTGATCTATCACATGGGTTTTCCATCTGGGGAAGGGGTACACAACATGTAGGAGGGATACATACTGTGTCATCCTTAAATTTTCTAAAACCCTAATCACCACCACTGTGGGGATACACACTGTGTGTTCATCCCTATACATGGTGTGTAGTTAGGTTTTCTCTAGATTCTCAGATCCTCTAATGGTGCCTTGAATCAGGCTATTTTTCCATAGACCCCACAACGAATCCATCTGGGATGAGTGGATCTAGCTGCTATTCCTAGTTTCCAATCATCATTCGCTAGAAATCAGATCCCATCACCCATGGAAGTTTCTGTTGTTCATTTTGACATCACCAAGCTTTCCACCTTCAATTAATCGACAACCAATCATCCAAAAAATCATCCTTATGCCACAAATATCCTATATATGGTATTATTTAATCAATCATTGACTCTTTTTTCAATCTATCGTGATTTTGAGAGTCTGATTGGGATCAATAATCCCCAAAAATATCAAATTGGTATTGTTGGGTCCTACTGGTGATGAGCACAAAGAAATTGGATAGAAAGGCACCAAAAATGTTTAGATTATTTTTGGAAAATATTTCTTTTCCAATGATAAATAACAATGACAGAGGGTTAGAAATCAATTCAATAATCAAAATAAATTGGTATATATGTTCATTATTAGGCTTCAATTGGAGCATATTGATAGAAGGGGTCAATCATATCAATCTATTTAATAAAAAGGGTTTAAATACACTAATTAACGAGTCCTACCTGGATATTTAATTTTTATTCATTGAAGAACATTATTTCTGATAATTGAGATGATTCGTTGCATTTTCTGTGTATTTATATACTCTAATATGGAGTTTTATCATCGTCTGATATGATTCTCCAATGAAGGAGGAAGAAAGAAATTTGGAATCCTACTAGGATTTATATGGAAAACCCTGTAGGATTCTCCATGGTTATATTATTATAGAACATTTCATTGCATTAAAATGAAATAACTAATTAATTAAATAATTAATTATTTCATTGAACATACCACCAACAAGAAAGATAATGAGACCACACTTGGCTCTCATAATCCTAGGAAATCTCTTGCACATTCTTGTGTTTCCAAAACACATGAACCAAGGGGATGGTCTATCCACATAGGGTCTTCTCCTACCAGTACTCAATTACCGCTGGGTGCTCAGAAAAGGTGGATCCATCCACAATGTCCATATCACCCTAGTCGATAACGTGCATAAGGTCATACACGTATCTCCTTAGTTACGATACATGGAAGATATCATGCACTCGCTATATCTATGGGGGTAGGGTGAGGTGATAAGAAACCTCACCAATTATCTAAATGATATTGAATGCCCCGATGAACCTTGGGGATAACTTTCCTCCCTGGTCAAACCTCTACAATAATCATCATAGGGAGACTATCAGAAAAACATGGTCTCCCTACTCAAACTCCAAAGGACTATGATTGAAATTTTAATAATATTTATGTCTACTCTGGGCCATACTCATCCAATCACGAATGACCTAGACTTTCTCTATTATCAACTGCACCAACTATGGTACCACGAGAGATATCTCACTGATATCTATCTAACACAAGGACAACCTACAGGGTCTATCATACAAGGCCTCAAAAGGTTCCATTCTGATGGTAGAGTAGTATCTGTTGTTGTACACAAACTCTACTAAGGGTAAGTGATCCTCTCAGCTATGAACAAAGTCTAACAGACAATACCTCAACATATCCTCTAAAACATAGATAGTGTGCTCAGTCTTTCCATCATTATAGGGGTGAAATGATATACTCATCCTCATTTGAGTTTCGAATGTATCCTACAGGGCTCTCCACAATTGTGACATAAACTGCACATCCTGATCAGATAAAATCTTCAAGGGCACCCTATGAAGGTGAATGATCTCCAATATGTACAACTAGAACAAAATATTCACTAAAATCTATCCCCTAATATCAAGGAAGTGTTCCAATTTCATGAGTCAGTTAACTATCACTCAAATGAAATCATGTAAATTTGCTGTGTGTGGAAGTCATATCACAATTTCCTTAGATATTCCATCCCACTTCCACTTTGGGATCTCAAGGGGCTGCAACAAACCTATTAGAACTTGGTGCTCAACCTTCACCTTCAGATAGGCGAGGCACCAAGATATGAACTCAACTATGCTAAGTCTCATTCCGAACCACCAAAATATATGTTGAAGGTATCTATACATCTTCCACACATCATTATGTATATCTAGCCGATAAGTTTGGAACTCTCACATCACCTCCCCCCACAATGTGACAGAGACAAACATCCATCCCTAGAAAAGGATGAAATGATTCCATCCTTCAAAATATCCATCTGGTGAGTAGCCTATGGATATCTGATCACATAATATCTCATAGTTGATTTCTACCAACTGGGACTCTCTCACACAATCGAGAAGTGAAAGAGTCAACACCATCGTCTGAAGAAAAGATGTATCCTCTTGCTCCATTAGGGTCAGGTATAGAGAGGCCAACCGATTAAAATCCTCCTACACTAAGCAATCACGAGACTTCCTACTAAGGGAATATACTACTATATTTCCATTCCCTAGAGTATATAATATATCAAATTCATAATTCTATAGTAACTCCAACCAGAGCTGCTGTCTTAGGTTCAAGTCTCTCTGTGTGAAGATGTACTTGAGACTCTGATGGCGTGAGTAAACCAAAAGTACACCCCCAGAAGGTAGTGCCTCTAAATACTTAGGGAGAAGACTAAGAATACTAGATATAGGTCATGAGTCACATAGTTCTGCTCATGGGGTCTCAATTTCCTTGACCTATATGTGATAAATCCCTACCCCTACATCAATACATAGTGAATCCCAGCTCTCAAGGCATCATAATACACTACTAAATCCATGCATTCCTATGTTAGTCTCAACATTGGATCATGCATCAGCCTTATCCTCAACCACTGAAAGGCCATATGGAACTACTCAGACTAGGTAAATGGCTACCCTTTCCATGCCAGGGTGATCAAAGGGGTTGAAATCCTAGATAAGTTTTCCACAAACCTCTTATAGTACCCCTCTATGATAATAAATCTCCACACCTCCGACATGCTCTTGGGTGGATCCTAAGAAAGAATACATTGATTTTTTCTAGTTCCATGACTAAACCATGCTTAGAAATAACATTCACCAGAAAGTGAACCTCATGTATCCAGAACTGGAACTTCAAGTACTTTCTATAAATTTAGTGCTCTTGAAGAAAATCTAGGACCATCCTCAAGTGATCTTAATGCTCCTCCTTTGATGCAGAGTAGAAGAGTATGTCATCGATGAAGATAAAAAACTGGTCTAAGTATGACTATAATACCTGGTTCATCAAATCTATAAACATGGTGAGGTTATTCATCACACCAAAGGGAATCACTAGGAACTCGTAGTGTATGTAGAGACATCAAAATGCTAACATTGGAATATCAGCCTCGCAAAGTCTCAACTAGTTGTAGCCTAACCTGGGATTGATCTTTGAGAACCATATCACACCTCAAAACTGGCCAAATAGGTCGTCAATCCTTAGAAAGGGGTACTTTTTCTTTATTGCACCCTGGTTCAGGCGATGATAATCCACACAAATACACAAGCTCTCATCCACCTTCTTTACTAACTACACCAAATATGCCAATGGGGGACACACTAAGTATGATAAGAATATTCTCTCGAAGGTCCTCCAATTACAACCACAACTCCCATAACTTATTAGGGCCCATCCAATATGCTGAAGAAGACACCAGAGCAGTACCGGGATGTAAGTCAATGAAAAAATCCATCACCCACCTTGGAGGTAGTCCCAAAATTTATTTGGGGAATAATTCTATATAATACTACATAACTGAAGGAATATAGATGTCTAAAGATCCTAATATACCAAGGTATATACTCACTAACTGATGGGTGATGGGCTGCAACCTCCTTCTCACAGAACCCACTTTCACTTCCATGGGATATCTCTCACCAGAAAAAGAGAATCTTGTTTCATTAGTGAAAAAGAATCTAAATTGTCTGTGGTGACAATCAATCTGGTCTCAGACCATGGAAAACCAATCCATACCCAAGATGATGTCATAAGATTCCATCATGATGATCAAAAGGTACCATGTGAACCTCTCTACACCAAGAGATATCTCACACCACCTAAAGATAAAATATATAGAAGAATCATTCCTTATAAGAACCTTAAGATGAAATTGTTGGGATAACACCTCAACCGAAATCTCCAACTCTCACACCAGGAGTAAAGAGATGAATAATGATTGGAAGATGTTTCTACTAATATTGAAGAAATAGTATAAAATACACATATCATACCTTGGAACATAACATGCACTGAAAGATCATAAAACTCAAAATCATAAAACTATCTATGGCCTCAGATTCCAGCTCCCTGATTCTGACATGGGATTCTTGGTAGTGGTGGTGGAAGGATCTCATAACATCATCCCACACCCATAGCTCCTCCTACTCCTCTGCCAGCTCCACCTCCCTGGGGGCCTCTCTACCCTCACTTGGGAGATCCATAATCACGACGCTGCCTTTTCCATGATGTTCTATCACTTATCTGACTATGATGTTCAACATGTTTGGTCGGGAAGTCTTGAGCTATGTGAACATGCTCATCAAAAGCAAAGAACTGCCCTTATTCAGTTTTCCATAGTCCTCTGTGATTCATCTAACTATATGCCCGAGTCTAACACAAGGAGGCCTCATGTATCTAGATCCTAGTTCTTGGAATCTGTTAGTTATTGAAAATGACTCAACTCTGTGTCACCTACTGCCAGCTCTAGCTATTTGATTCCCCTCTGACAGAAATCTATATGTCACTAGTGCTCGCTCTAGCACTCCGACATAGGTGGAAATGCGAAAAGAAACCATATTGGCACAAATATCTATGTGGAGTCCCTACTCAAACTTTCATTCTTGGAAGTATCCATCCTAGATCATGTCAAGAGAGTAATAAATAAGGTCTATGAACCACGTTGTGTACTCATCCACCATTATCTCTTCCATATATAACTCTATAATATCTTGGATTAGAACCGAGTGAAAGCATGAGGGGTAGTACTCCCCACAAAACAATTGTTAGAAGTCGGTCCATGAGAGTGTCGACCCATCATTCATCTGCGTAACAAGGCTCCATTAGAACCTAATTGCTCTGTGGAAAAGGCTACCTTATAGCACAACCACATGATCCATCAGGGTTCGAATGAGCCTGAAGATATAGATCATTGAATCTAGTTAATCCTTTACTACCTGAGGATCTTGCTCACCATAGAACCTGAATGGCCTCTTATGATAGGAATCATGGAGTGTGTTAAGCCTACACACATCCTTAGGCTTCTCTATTGGGAAAATCTACAGCTCAAAAGTTGTAGGTGCTTCTACCTACCCACCTAGAGGAAGGGACTTGTGGGATGGACCCTGAATTGAGGCCTCTTTGCTCATCGGATCGTTATCATGATCTGGAACTAGTATCCTGGATAGATGTTGTTGTGGAGGCATCTTGAGATTTATCAAGACATACCAAAATCAGATGAGCATATATATATCAACAATAACAGGGATCTGGATTAAGAAGAATAGTCAAATAATCAATCCTATATGATGCATGTACCATTGATACCTTCATCCAATGTCTCAGTATTCCAAGTCGACAAGTAGGTAGTTAGGGTCCTGGTGAATGGATACGTAGGCCACCCAAACCATCACTGGATTCCTTGGAATGAGAGTTGCACTCTATACACTTTGATACTATTTCCTAAAACCCATTCAAATTTTCTTAAGTAGAATATTCTAAACAATATACCAAGGAATTAACCTAGATTTGATACCAATATGTCATGACCTAACCCAAGCCAGGGTGTGATTTTCAACTACCCCAATCCCACCTCCATAGGACAAGGGGTGATGACAAGCACCGAAGGCATAAATAACACAGGTAAGCCTTTTCCTAAGTACATGTATGCACACACATAGTCATCTTGATGATAAATTGTAGAGGGAAAGAGTAAAAGATGAAACACAACTATAAATTAAACCAAGCACACATAACATTTAGTGTGTAAAAGAGTACGACAATTTAAAATGAAAATTAAATGGGGGAAAATACATTACCAACTAGAAATATGTCCCAAA
This sequence comes from Viscum album, assembly GCA_963277665.1. NCBI lineage: Eukaryota > Viridiplantae > Streptophyta > Magnoliopsida > Santalales > Viscaceae > Viscum > Viscum album. The sequence goes on from OY728136.1 coordinate 1,886,950,968, forward strand.
CTAACAAAATTGGAAAAGTAAACTATTGAGAGATCCCTACTCAAGATCTCTAAGCTTTGACCATTGTACATGGTCCAAAGTACTAGGCATCACTAATATTCTCTAAAGTCACCAATGACTTGTTTTTTGTCTACATAAGACACTACATTTGCGGGAAAATCCCATGCAGGGGTAAGTATATACATACCCAGTATAACACCCTAAAATATGAAGGGGGAGTAGTAAGAAATACAATAATAATAGAAATATAGTAGATGAAAGATATAGTAAAAGAGAACAACTCAACCCAAACCAAGAGTGAAAGTAACCTCATCCAAGTACAAGGGGCTTGATACAATGATTATATGAACTACACATTGAGTATTCACCTCCTATAGTAGGAGAGAAGACTCATCCAACCATAAAAAGCTAAAAATGGAAAGCACATGGAATACCCTAAATTTTTTCTTCTCTCATGGAAATAGAGTAACCAAATCCAAGGTGTGAATCTAGAAGAATATATATATGATCAATCAAAAGAATCCTGGATGATAGAGTAAGGGGATATTCATCTTACAACTAATCCTAAGAAGAATAGTATTCAATAGTTCCAAAATTCCATCAATGATGCCCAACATCTCACACGTCTACCCAAAATTAACCATCCAAGTCAAAGCAAGACTCTTCATTGTGATACACAGTCTAGGGTCATTAAATCTAAGTAGAGGACCCACACCCTAGTATGCTAGGGGGTTTTACTTTGTAAGTATCCGTAGAGGACCCACGCCTATGATGATAGGGGGTTCCAATCTAGTGTCTTGAGGAACCATAACCAAGATGATGGGGTTACACTCTATAGGTCAAGGTCCCATTCTTGTTGCAATAGGGGGTTTTACTCTAGTTAATTAATACATACTCCCTACCTGATGGAGGGGTTCCACTCAAAAGTTGAGGACCCATGCCCTACTACCACAATGGGGTTCCACTCTAGTCATTGAGGACCCACACCCCAGTATGTTAGGGGGTTCCAATCAAAAGATAGATATATAGGATCCACACCCTTTATGATGGGGGTTATACTCTAGTCACTAAGGACCCACTCCCTATTCGATAGGGGGTTCCACTCGGAAGAATCCTTTGGTGATCCTACCTGATCACTACCATCATCAAGCATCACCTTAGTAAGAACCATTCATAGAACATTCCACATCATATCTCGAAATCCATAACCATGGGAACCATCTTGTTATATATGGAAAAATACTCAGGATAGGCTACTCACAGACCCAAATCAGAGTCTAAATGAAGTAGATACTAAACCTTGAAGTTTTATCAAAAGAGGTTAAGGGGTACACAATGTGTGAGGGGACCCACATAATGTGTGGTCCCACTCCACTGCCTGGCCATGCCCCTAGATGACACATGGATCCCAACTGTGTAGAAGTATATGCTGTGTAGGTGGAATACATGGCATGTCCATGCTACCCAGGATCAGGCCACGTCCACCTGTCTTTGTCCATATACCAGACCCTATTTCTGTGTGCCAGAACCAGTGTCCATGTACCGGACCATGTGTCCATGTACCAGACCCTGTGTCCATGTACTGAATCCTATGTCCATGTACTAACCCCATGTATTTTTACTCGGGTACAAGACTGTGTACCTAGCCATGTACTTCCACACGGGATCCCACCTATGTGATTCCTCACATGGGTTTCCCATCTGGGGAAGGGGTACATGGTGTGTAGGAGGGCTACACCCTGTGTCATCCTTAACTTTTAAAAAACCCTAGCAACTTCCACTGAGGGGTTACACGTTGTGTGTTTATCCCTATAGACGATGTGTAGTTTGGTTTTCTCAAGATTCTTAGTTCTACTAACCACACCTTGAATTATGATGATTCACTATAGATCCCACATGGAATCCATGACTGGATCTAACTATGATTCACGGTTTCTGACCTTCATTCACTAGAAATCGAATCTCATCACCCACAAGAGTTTTCTTTGTGCATTTCAATGTCTCCAAGCTTTCCACCTTTGATTAGTTAGAAATCTATTATCCAAATGATCATCCTTGTGACAAAATGATCCCAAATATGGTCTTATTTCATTGATCCATGCCTCATTTGTCAATCCATCATGATTCTGAGGGTCTGATCGGGATTGGTATTACCCAAAAATGTCGAACGGGGACCACAGGGTCCTACTGATAAATAACATGAAGAAATTGGAGATAAAGTCACCTAAAAAAATGTTTAGATGATCATTGTCCAAGTGTTCTTATAAAACGATCAAGAATGGTGAACCGAGGTTATAAATAAATTCAATAACCAAAATAAACTGGTATGTAGGAACATGCTTTGGCTGTAATTAGCACATATTGATGAAGGAGTCGATCCGCTCAATCTATTTAATCAAAAAGGAGTAAAATAAACAGTTGGAAAGTCCTACCTAGATATTTTATTGTTCTATTTAAAATAATGTACCTGCCAATGATTGAGAGGAGTTGTTGTGTTCACTATGTCCTGATCTACTTTGATCCAAAATTTCTTCATTGTTCGATGTGATTCTCTAATGAAGTAGGAAGAATGATCTTTGGAATCCTCCTAGGGTTTATGAGGCTAACCCTAGAGGACTATCTATGATGATATTCTTATAGAAATTTTTGATTCATTAGAATTAAATAACTAATTAATTAAATAATTAATCATTTCACTGAACGTACGACCAATGAGTGAGGAGTCCGAACGCCCCATGCCAACCCATTTTAGGTTGTTCCTAGGGTAAAAACCATGTTCCAGACTCAACCGTGGTCTCAAATTTCTGATTTTAACTTCCATTTAAGATTTATCTCATTTTTAAGAGGTTTCATACACACAATATAAAATATATTTAATATTATTATAAAATTAATTCTGAGCACACCAGGCCTCAGAATCACATTTACTCTTATTTCCTAGCTCTAGAAATATATATAAAAATACTTTTAAGTCTTACAAGGAAAAAATAAGGTCTCTACACATCTTTTTTACCCACCTCACACCCCCTTCATCCCAAATATCTATCAAAACTATATGAATCCATATTTTTATGAGTGTTTCCACATGGATATTTTAGTAATTCATGGTGTTAATGATGGTTTCATTGTTTTTTACAGTAACAAATTATTTTAATATTAATATTTTATATATATTATTTTTCTAGGATTATAAGTTAAAGTTTAAATGATTATAAATTTATAAAAAAATGTATCAAAAGGTCTATCACATTCAATTTATAAGAAAAATATTGCTATTATTTTTAATTAATTATAATTTTAATGAATCTTCAATCAATTTTTTTTTATTATTACAAGAAAAATACAAATTTTATATATCATGTTCTTATATGTTTCAATTTATTTAATTTATTTGAGCATAAAACATGTGTTATTTATTATATTCTAGTTATTCTAATAATTATTTTGTGTTAAATTTTATTGTAAATAATCATCAAGTTATTTTTCTTTTTTATTATTTTTAAAAATTATTTTTTTATTTATAGTTATTAATAATAAAATTTATTATTTATTTAACACAAATTTATTCGTTTAATATAAATATAAAAATTCTTTTCATTTATTAGGAAGTTTGTAATGTGATTATTTATTTTTAATTAAATATAATTGATTAATTATGAGTTATTTTATTAAATTAAGTATTATATTTTTGGTTTCATAATGGATATAATTTGTATGTATTCTCTTGATTGGGTGTTGAATGAGTTAAAAAATAAAAATGAAATATTTTTGTATTTTTCTTTTAATAATACTTCAAAGGGGGAACTTATTCTATTCCCTTAGTATAATTGCATTTATAGAACCTGATTAATTCATGAAGAAGAAAGTTATTATATCAATAGATTTGGATTTCAAACCCAATTTTAGTCATGATACCATAATGAATAAATAATTAAACAAAGAGAAAATATATAAAGAATTGATATAGGTGATTTGGAAGATTTGATATTTGATTAGTTTCCTTTTGTTTATCAACCTGAACATACACCTAGGACATAATCATAAGTAACGAGTGAAAATTAATTTTCTGTTTCTATCATAAATATCCATAATTATGACATGGAGAAATTTAAGAAGTTGATGGAGGATGCTAAGAAACTAGTGTATTATGGTTATGTTAAGATAAGAAAACATGAATTCATAATACAATTATTTTATAGGAGAACCATGTGTGGATTTATTAATAGTGGGATTGACTATCTACTAGATTTTTTAAGGACTAGATTCTCGATGGTGCCAATATTCCAAAAAATGATTAGACAAAATCAAAATTAATTGAACATATAGTATTTTCTTCTAAAAAAATACATGCGTACTATAATTATTTTATTCTATATTTTAATGAAAATGCATCTTAAATAAATGGGTGTGTGAATGATGCTGGTGGACTTTACACATTGAGAATGGTATTTTCTTGTTAGTTTTTCATAAATGTTAGAAAATTTTGTTCATGTGATTATCATTATTATTAATGAAATGATTGTGTATCATTAAATTACTCCATAAGTGGGTTAAACTAATAGTAAAAAAGGACTATATAGATTACTAAACAATTCATTTATGGTGCCTTGGTTGAATGAGTGCTGGTGGCCCATTTTATGTTTTTCATGGTGGTGTGAGTTGTTTTTGACTTTAATTTATAAAGGAAAGTGGTTTTTTTCATTAAAATAACATTTTAAAGTAAAAGGTTTTTAAAAGGGGTTCTTTAAAGGAAAAGTTTTTGAAATAAAATTACAAAAAAATTTGATGATTTTTTCAAATTGTTTTAACATGATTTCAGCCTAGGGACTTGAATAAGTAAATTTAACATGTTATGCCTTTTTAATTTTTTTGTAAAGAGTATTTTGGATAAAACTCTAAATTAAAATAAAGGGTAATCTATTTGATTTTTTTGATTTGGTTGACATCGCGAGTTTGATACCCTATTTTAAAAATTATATCTTTATATTTTTTCCCTCTTGATTTATGGTTTATCTATGTGTTATCATTGGTTAAATGATAATATATGATAAAATATTATATAAGAGAAACCTTCCCTTGAGTGATGAATTAGTTATACTAGATTTAGAGTTCTAGTCAGATTCTTAATGGTTGGTCAATAAAGATATCTTCATAGGTTCTCTTTGGTATGATGAGTAAGTATGGTACTTTTGAGTAATCTAAACTTCTTAGAGCGAGTCATGGGTTTTAGTGTGTTGTTGAAAAATTTATCACATAAAAATTGTTATCAAGTCATGGAATATGCATGGGATCATGTGGGATACCTAGACATTTATCCAGAGATGAGTGAGATGATTCACCATTGGATTTTTAATAGTGACTAGAATTATTTATAAATTGTTATAATTCTAGGTTCTTATAATAGTGACCTTTTGACTAACCTTAGTGTTTGAGGTGGGAGAGAGTCCCACTGATTTTTCAATTGACGAATAAGGATATAATCCTAGTAATTATTCCCAATATTGTGATGATACTCTATCTGGATAGAGATGCGGGATCATAAGGTGAGAAACCTCCCTCATTGTTATTATTTATAAGGGGTGAATGAGATTATTATAAATAATAATGTTTTATGATTGTATGAGGTGAAATGATTGGTCATGTATCATGTGAGGCATTATTATAGTGTGAATGACCTCTTAACTATGATTAAGCACCATATGAGTTGATGACTAGGATGACCATAGGAGTTAGGATTTATCTCAAGGAGCATGAATACTTTTATATAAGGTTACATGCACTAAATAATTCTTTAGACATAGATTAAAATTGAAACAAACCAACCATAACATACATACATATTACATCATTTTACATGAATATTGTCACACCTGCCGTCATTAAATTATTTATTTTATTAATTTTTCTTTGCGTCGGGTAATCCGGGTTGAAAACCGAATTAAAATTTTGAGTTCTTATTTAGAAAACACACATTTTGTCTTTGATATAATTCATCACGCCGCTATCGAAGCCGCGCGGCCTCACCTGGGTCGCCGCACGACCTCGCCTGGGTCACCGTGCAACCTCACCTGCTTCACCACACAACCTGACCTATGTTCAAGGTAGTTAAATAAAATGAATTATTAATGAAGAAAAAAAATTAAGAGTAATAAAATAAAAATAAAATAAAATAATAAGAGTGATAAAACAAAAAAATTAATGAATCGTTTTACTGATAATAATAATATTATTATTTGAGACTATTATTTTTTATTATTGAGTATTATTATTATTAATATTATTATTGATACTTAAGTTATTTTATTTATTATTATTAATCTTGTTCTGGTTTATTATTATTATTATTATTACTACTCTTATTAATCTTATTATTTCACTTTTTTTGAGTTTATTTTTTTAGGTTTCATTTGATCTTTTTTGTTTATTTTTCTCTTTCCCTCACCCCTCCCTTTGTCGCGCGATACCCCCTCCCAAACCCTATATATGCTGCCTTCTTCTTACTTTGGTCTGCCGCACCCCAACCCTCCCTTCCTCTTCCTCTCAATGCACTGCCTCCCTACACCCATGGCCAGCCCTGTCGCGTTGCTACCTTATTCCTCGGACACACCCCCAGCACGCCACTGCCTTTCTACCCAACCAGTACCCCTCTACCTTCAACAAATATCCCCCTGGCACCGCATCTTGGACATGCCCCATCTTGGTCACTCGACCTCTCGAAGCTGGCCCCCTGCCTTGTCTTGCGAACCCCAGTTCCCCCTTAACTTGTCCAGCGAACCCCAACACCCCATGCTGTCCGGCGAACCCCAGCACCCCCATCTTTAGTCCACCACTACCCTTGCCTACACACACCATTCACTGGACTCCTCCTCTTCCATAAAGTCTAGCCAAAACCTCCCACACCTCTGGTGGCCACTTTTAAGCCCCGAAAAGCCCTCAAACATTCACTACCCGACCTCTTGAACCCTTGTAGCGGCCTTCCTCTCCCTTCGTCTCAAGTGAAAACCACTCAGGTAATCCCTTCATTTTCTTTTCTAGGGTTTTATTTATGATCGGTTGGGGTTTTGGTGTTTCCAGCATTTTGGGTGTTAATTAAGGTTTTATTTTTTGCATATTGTTGGTTTGATTTCTTGTTTAGGGTTCACATTTGGGTTCATTTGAGGTGCGATTGTCATGCGACAGTATTTTCACACCATGTTTATGAAGTCTGCTACACCAAGGTAGGTGGTTCTGTTTCTAATTATTATTAGATGAATTAATTTAAAATCTTAATTTTCTTTTATCATATTATTTAATTAATTTGTGTAGTGAAAAGTTGGTTTTCTTTGAAATTTGATTTGCGTTGGAAATTGTTTAGTAGGTTATTCATATTATGTGTGTGTTTTCTGCTGAGAACTCTATAGTGATTTATAAACCGTGCGATTATCTTATTAATTTGTACAAGTGGTGTGAACTGTATTTTTGACATGGGGTCGAGTGCGTTTGGTCGTAAAAGAAGTTTTTCTTGAGTTTAGTGGGTAACACCAAGTGATTATTTTAAATTGTTTTATAAGATTTTACTTTTGGCTTATTAAATTATATGGTTTGTGAAAATGTGTTTTACATAAGGTTAAATGTTTTCTATCAAACTATTTGTGTGGTGGAGGTCATGCTTTAAAATTTTATTCAAGTGCGTGTGATCTTGGAATGTATTTGAATGTATAATTGTTACTTTAGTGTGTGTGAAGCCATGTGACATATTTTTACTATTTCTTTATATTTTTTTTATGGTTTATTAAAATATGTCACTGGTTTGAAATGTGTTTGAAAAATATTTTAGTGTGCGTCTTATTTAAAAAGGGTATTTATGTGAGTAAGTGGTGGTTTGTTTAATTATAAGTGACTTTAAACTATGCATATGGTTTAATTGAGTATATAACCTATGCAGATTAAGTTTTGAAAAGATTTTTGGGTGTGCGTATGGTTTTAAAAGAGGGTTTGGGTGTAAAAATGTTGATTTTGTGTGTGTAAGTACCATGTTTGGCTTTATATATAAGTGTGATGTTTGACATGAACTTGAAACTTGCTTGATCACAAAGCGGGAAGCCTAGGTAGCTAGGAGGGTGGACTAGACTAGTGGGCTAGTGTTCTGGAGGTGACTCGACCTGGTTTCACTAGCAGGACTGACGATTGCAACACTAACTAAACATATTCTTTTATGAGGGTCGTGGTCTTTTAAGCCTTGTTTTCTAAGGGTTGTGTCATTCTAAGCCACGTTTTCTGAGGGTCGTGGCCTTCTAAGCCACATTTTCTGAGGGTCATGGTTTCTAAGCCACATTTCACTAAGACACGAAGATCTAGGGGCCCAAGCTAGCTAACACCCATGAGGCCTCTCCCATATTTGGTGCTCCTTGGTTACTTTACGTTCATCGGTGTGACACTTTTGTTATTTTAAAAAGTAATCATGTGTGTGAGTTTTAATTTAATCTATTTTATTTGAAATAGTTTTCTTTAATCATGTTTTCTTTTAAAAGGGTTCAAGTATTTAATTCTTCTCTTTAATTTGAGTTATTGTCTTTAAATTCATTTTCATTTAAATCACCTGTCCTTAAAAATTGTTTTCATTAAATAATGTTTAAGCATTTATTTCCCTTTTATTTATTTTACTAGAAAATGTATTCATCATTTAAATGGTTATGTGTGGAATCTTCTCCCGATGGAATCCTACTGGGCTTTTGGATCACACCCTACATACACCTTTGGGTGTATGTAGGCCTTTTTATTTGTGTGTCACAGGTTGAGGCATCATTCTTAGTGACGGTGGTCCAGTTTGTCGATGGTTTTCCCATGCAGGTATGACGATGGTGGTTTGATGAGGTGGCTCGTCAAGTTTCATGAAGGTGCAGATAAATGTGTTAGTTTTATTTCATTACAGTCTTCTTAGAGTTTTAGTTTTCCTTTGTTTTTATCTCTCTTGGGTTGTTGGTTCCAGTTGTAGATCTTTAAATATGAAATGCATTAAGGGTCTGTTTGGTTGTATAAAATCAGTTTTCTTTCCATTAAAGTGGTTAGTTGTTTTTAGGTCTCTTATTTCGGGTAAATCGTTCCCTTGTACTATTATAATACCCGGGCACTTGTGCCAGCCCGTGGGGATTGGGAACACCCTTTGGACCATGTCACAGACCAGGTTGGGTGCCAGGTCGGATGGATACCTGACCTGGTTCATGACAAATATTCATTACATATTGTAATAAATAATACCCAAGAACCTATAATTTTATTATATTTAGATATTAGATACATAACTAACTTATTTAACAAACATTATTTATTAACCCACACCATTAATATTTACACATGTTACCTTTCTAGAGATATCATGCATAACATTCTACATAACATTCATATTCATTTCCTAAGGAATGAAAATATAAGAAAAGGGTGAACTCCAATCCTTAGTTAGGGTAAACATAAAAGATAAAAATATAATATCATAATTGATCATAAGATGAATAAGTGGGTATGATAAAATAATCAATATATATGAACATAACATAATAAAATAATACATAATAAAATAAAGATTATAAATATTGATTCATGACATAAGGCTTTTGGCATAACATAAGACACGAGTCATAGGAGTGTGGAAACATGATTCACTAATCACGATCCATGAAAACATAACATATGAATGTTTCATAAAATTGAGATGTGTCATAAGAATGTGACACATATATAATCATATAAAATAAATTATTACATAAAGGACCACTGACAATACCACCATCATATAATAGAAAAATTCATTTAATTGATTGGGTTCACTCCCCATTCCTATAAACATAGTGAACAGTGCACCATAGTGGATTGGTTTCACTCCCTGGTCATATAAACATTATGTATAGAGTTATATAGTGGATTGGGTTGACTCCCCAATCCCATAAACACAATGTACATAGTCCCATAGAGGATTGGGTTCACTCCTCAGTCACTTACATGTCATCTCATAAGATATAAATATTTAATTAATTCATTATAGGGATATATAATTTCAGGCCCACCCATCACATTATGAAAAACTATACATATGTGTTCCACATAAACATGGAAACATTCATAATTTCATCACAACACAATTTACCCATGAGAATGAAATTGATTTCATAAGAATCATCATAAGTCATAAAAACAAATCATTTATAGAAAGAATGTGGATGATTCCATTGAAAAATATCCCTAGCGAAACATAAGAAGCATTAAAGGGTATTGATATAGATGAAAAACAATTTATAAGAGAATTATAAAATTTATTTGAAAAATAATAATAATTATCCTTTATTTTTTTGAAAACTTTTATTTTTAAAAATGAAATAATTTATTAAACAATATTTTTTAAAAAATAATGAATAATTAAACAAAATTTACTTTGGATAATTATGAAAACTTGAGAAGAATCATTGTAAAGAAAACTAAATAAAACAGTGAGAGAATGAGACCATGTGGAAAATATTAAAAAATAACCCTTTCATAATTTTGTAAGAAGATTAAAATTAAATATAAAATAACCTTAATAAATCATATAATTATGGATAAGGGAATCCATAAAAACATATCAAAACATCAATGAAGGAGAAAAATTACTGATTAAAAAGAAGAGATAAGGTCACCTCCACTTACAAGCATCATTTTGGTTGAATTGTGAACCAATGAGAGGTGAAATGGTAAGAAGACATTTAAAACCTAAAAATAACCATAGTATATGAAAATAGATGGTGTTATATATATAAATAACTTAAAATTCCCCCAATTATATTTATTTATAAACAATATCGATTTCAAAGTGAGATAAAAAAAACTCTCACACCTTTGTTAACTTTTTAATAAAAATACCTTGAATGATAGAACCTGAGATATATTTTTAAATCCATTTAATTACAATAAAATTATGATAAATAAATATATTGGGTAATATATACACCACAAAAAATACAACAAGTGGCGAATATAGAGCATATCACAATGAAGGGAAATTGAGATGAGAAACCATTACCTTTACTACAAAATTCCATAAAATCACTTTAGATTTATATATAATAAAGAAAAATATATTAATAACTTATTTTAGAAAATTATTCATATATATTAATTTTTATACTCTTTAATTCTAATAATTAATTACACATATGTTAGTTCATTATTGTTTAATTTCATCATTAGATGTTGAAAATTTTGATTATTTCGTACAAGTTTTGTAATGGTGACATTGATCCTCTTTGTTTGATGAAAAATTAATCATTAAAATATTAGTAAATGTATATGAATCATTATTTTTAAATTATTTATACAGTCCCATATTCATTTCATGAAAGGTATGGGTATGGTTTATTATAATATAATTCACGATGAACATGTTTTTTTGGTAATTTATTGATAACAATGAGTAACTTTATAATGAAAATTTATTTTTCTATCACCATTAAAAAAACATATTCATAATATATATTTATATTTAATATCACATATTACCATTATTAATTTATTGATACTCATTCATGATGAAAATGACAATGTTGGTGTAACATTATTTATGTGGGTTGTAGAACCGACCCATTCAAGAAAACACTATACTAATGAATGAGTAAAAGTTTAGAGTTATATAAAATTAATATAATTTTAAAAAGATAATAATGATGTAAATAGAACATTATTTGACTGGTGAATTATATTTATAAATATTTTATATGAAAGGTAATTGAAAAATTCAAAAAATAAATATATACTTACTTTTATGGAATCATTCCTTCTCAAAATGACTACCTTTAGAATTAAGGATTTGAGCCTCTTTATTGGGACTAGAAACTACCAAAAATGTAATAATAATTTAGGACCATAAATTTGGGCATATTTTTAAGATAAAATTTAAGGATACAAGTGGTATGTATTGGGTGTAAGAGATCTCTTTTTTAGGTTAAAATGAGGGACATTTTTTTGGAAACACGAGTTAGGTGAATGGTAAAGATGGAATCACAAGGGAGTTAGGTGAGTTAGATTAGAAATTATTGGTTATAATTTTATTATTGACTCAATTAATTAAAAAAATACTACTATAATTACTTTATATCATTTTAATTATCAAAAATTTGATCTATATCTTTTTTTACCCCTTTTAACTATTTTTACTTGATTTACTTATTTACCATGGTAATTGTTATTTTACCAAAAATATAAGATGTACCCTATTACCTAATTTTTATGTGATGATTATAAATTTTTAATCCATTAAATCCAATCCAATATATAAATATGATAAATTTAACTCTTAAATAAAATCACAAAATATATAAAAAACTATTTTACAGAAAAATATTAACTTTTTATACATAAAAAATTTATATTTTATTAGAATCATCTATTAAAAGTGATTAATTTAATTAAAAAAATACACAACACTTAGAAAAATAATCTTTTAAAAAATAACCCCAATATTAAATAATTTTAATCACATACCATTATATATATTTTAACAATTAAATTTTATCAATCCATTAGTATTAAAATATTTCTATGAATTTTATAAAAAATTGAATAATTATTTAATAATAATGACATCAATAATAATCACATGAAATGAATAAACATGTATATTTTTATAATAAATTATTTTAATTAATTATTGTATTTTTATTTCAATCCATACATATTCATTATATGTGAATTATATTATTTTTAACTTATTAAAAAAAATAAAAAACTTTAATGTACATACCAGATACAGGTATATCCAATGACTATATATCTGATGATTATATATCCAATGACCATATAAATAATTACCATATATATAATGGTAATATTTCATTCCTATATATAGCCTCACATACATCACTAAAATCATTCATCCTAATCTCACACTTATTTTTCAATATGTTTATTTTATTTCTAACATGTTTTAATTTTACTATAGTTATCATTGATGGTATGGTCTTCATGGTAGATCATGATGATGAAATTTATACCTTGTATTAGTATTTTTTTACTTGTGGTTATATTCCTATATTAATTTAACTAATTATGTTTTATTTAGTTATATCGTAATTTATTTCATTTTGTACTATAATATTCTGCAATAATGAAATAAAGATTTGTTCATTTGGTTCAATAATTTTCATATCACATGCTAAAAAATTTATTTAAAGGTAAATACATACTAAAATCATGGGGTGTTACAATATCATCACTAGTAATACTCACTTAGTTAATGGTTTAAATATGGTGTGAAAACAAATGAAGATTTAGCTGAGATGGTAGAGGTTCTTGGGTAGTCTATCCAACTACATCCAATAGATAAAAATTTCTTCCTTTAGGGTTTTACCAATAATAAAATCATGTATATGGAGAAAACTTGTGATGATTATTTTGATACATGATATTATGGAATTGTGTGATGATATTGATATATATATATATAAATGATATGATGTATCATTATGCAGCTTAAAGATCATATTATCAAGTTGTGGGAGCCAACCCCTGTGGTGAATTGTGATATATGGGGTATATTTGGAGGGTTTCTATGGGTAGTGTAGATAATAACTTCAATGAGGACCAATTAAATGATATGTGTAAGTATTTTAGCACTTGGATTGTTATTTTATATGGTTAGAACTTATTTTTTTGATAGATTTTATCATGGGATTGTTGTTGTAATGATATTTGATTCTATGGGCCACATTTGACTAACCTGTTTTTTTTTTGTTTGAAATTTTATTTGATGTTTTGGAACTATTTGATTTACCACTAGTTTTATCAATGATATAATAATTATTTCCCATGATATTTCAGGTTTTTTATTAACGTTTAGTGAGATGAATAAAGGTTTGGGTGGGAATCTAATGAGAGAGTCTTCATGGATATGGTGAATCATATTTGGAATTATATCTATTGAGACAAGAGTGCATGTGTGAAATATATCACAAGGACATGATGGATACAATTCTTCAATTACAAGAAATTGAGACTTGTCCCAAGTTAGGTAGCCAACACGATTCATTGGGTTTTTGGTGTCTTATAACCATGATAGAACATAGGTATGTATTATATGATAATGTGTGAATTCTATGTTTGGGTAGGTTCAAAATGTTGGAGTTGGTACTAAAGAACCAACTGAATTTTTACTTTTTATTACCACAATATATTTATATTTTTATTATCACATAATGATTGTTCTTCTGAAAAAAATTATTGTGATAATGTTCTTAGAATATTTGTTTCATCAAATTATTACAGGTAGTTACCTTCTATAATGATAACCTAGAGATGCTTTGAAAATATTATTAAATTAATATGTACCATGGTTTAGATAAATCAATTCGATGAGACATAAATTATTTTTAACTATTATGTATTTTAGGCTCATAATAATTGAGAATTATTCCCATGAAATTTTCACTTGGTGATATTCAAGATGGGAGGTCATGAGGACAGAACCGCTAAGGATAATCCTACATGTTTTATATGTCATTAGATATTCCTATATATAGACATGTGTATTAATATTTAGACTTGAGTTCATCATTATTGTGTATTATGAATAATATACTTTAATGTATGGATTAAAACCTTGATAATATATTATCACAATGAGGAAACATATGTTAGGTGTGCTATAAGTGATATAAAATTAATTGAATGGTCAAAAAGGATTTATCCCTTCCATTTTAATGGAAGAAGATGTCTTTGGACCTTTTATTGAAATAAAACCATCAGATAAAATCCACTACCATCGTAGTTTAGAGAAGAGTTCATTTTAAAAAGAAAAATAAAGATAAATCAAGCATATATGATGATAATAAAAATATGCATCCTTATTGCTGTGATGTTGGTTGATAAAGAGATTATAGTACGTAGTAACATATGTAGGAAGTTTGTTATGTTTCTACATTAATTCCTTTCTCTTTGGTTTCCTTGATGTGTTATTAGATGCTGATCTTGAAATTTAGTTAAGTTTATCTATTACCATTAATAAAACAACCAAGATGGTCACACACTAAGTGTATCAAAAATCTCATTTTTAGTGTACTCTATTTGGTTTACCACCACTTTGACCTAATCAAATTCCATATACCTCAGGCGTACCTCTCCATATGCCAGAGGCTACCAAAGAGTGGTGAGGGTCTATGTATAAAGTGGGGAGACTATACCCTCTTTGTTATAGATAACCATAAACACATAATAAGAAGTATTATCATTTTTCATTATAGTAAAAATAGATAAATGATGGACATCATAGAAAAATTAAAAACTAAATAATAAGATCATCCACATTATTTAAGGAGATATATGCCCTAAATTCCATTTTAATGTGATATATTTGGGACAATTGTAATATAAGATTGGGTTATATAATAAAACATGGTTTATAGAAACCATGACACTATATGCTAAATCATCTTTTATGATTGGACATATTATAAGAGAAAGCATGAAATGAGAGTTCATGTTACCACCCATGAAATCATAATGAATGATTGTCACTTATATCATAAGGTATATTATTATGATAATTTTCCACCGCCTTGTCATGAATTTTATACTATGATTAATTTTGAAAAGCTATGAAACTCATTTGGATGTAAAAAAATGTTAATAGTTAACCTTAATTCACATATTGACTGTCATAAAAGGCACATTACATGAGTTATAATGCACAAGGAGTAGCATAATTCATGAATATGATGCATGAGTTGGTTGAGGCATTAACTCATGCATTATAACACTTGATTTAATGTGTGAAATGCTAAGGATATTCCTCAAGTATTTATAAATCCTACTTCAATGTGATGATAGGTATGAGTGTGATTTCTTGATGCTATATTGGAACTTCCTCACCCAATTCTCTCTTCTCCTACCATATTTATACAACAGGGTACTAGCATACTGTGGTGGATGGAGAATCCTAATCATATGATGAGTGATTCTATTCATCCCGTGGATACCTTCAGAGGTGGGAGTTATTTGATTTTTACTTCTGCTATTATCTTCCTCAAACCTATATGAGGATAAAGATTATGGAATCTTTGATGTAATATAAAAAATGGTTTTATAGTTTCTTCATTTCCAGTTTTGTTTGATTTCATTTATCTTGCATGTTTTGATTTTGGATTCGGTTTATATTTGTTTCCACCAGTTAAAAAATTGTTTATTAATCCCCCATGAAACCCAACATTGGTATCAAAGCCTTCCATTCATTATATTTATTAAATAATATTGAGAAATGAAGAATGTGAAATTGAATATTATATTGTAACCTTAGTCATAAAATACAATAAGGAGATGTTTTTGGCCTATTGATTTATTAATTATGATATATAGTTATTATAAAAAGTGATTCAGGGATTTTATGCATTTTTTTACATATCATATCATACGATATTGAGATATCATAAAATAAAATTGTCTCTACCGAGTTTCTCAAAAACAAAGCATTGTATCACTCTTAAGATATCACTATATATCATAAAATATGTTTGTATATCATATTCAATGATTGAGTTAATAGTGGTAAAATATGACTGATAACACATAAAGGTTATATGCACTATAAATTATCAATCGTATCCTACAATTGAAGATAAATTTCAAAATATGGTATGTTGAATTTTTTTTTATTTTTATTAAAATTTAATTATGAACTGAATATTATTATTTATAAATTGATTATAAATAATGATAAAATTGTATTTTGGAGATATTTATTAATTTATAAAGAGTTTATAAATTAATTAATTATAAAGAGTTTATATTTAATTAATAAATATTTATGAAACATTTATTATTAAAAATTACTTAAATATTAAATATTATTATTAGAAATACTATTTATCAAGATAATACGACATGCCTAAATATAAATTGTTTATATTTAAATTATGAATGGTTCATAATAGATTAATTTGAAAAGTTAAAATTAAGGGATTTATTTAGGGAAATTATTTAAACCTCATCAAAATAGTTTTGATGATTGATTTGATCATGGTTTAAATAATATTAAGAATGTGATATTATGATTATATAAAATTCTTACATAATATAAATTGAAATATAAAATGTTTATATTTCTTAAAATATCAGATACTTTCATACAATGAATAATATGAAAAGTTTATGTTATGAAATGAATATAAAATTTTTATATTAAAAATTATGGGATGTCTATAATTATCATCTAAATTATAATTTTTTTTAATTTTATTTTATTTATATTTTTTTATAAATGTTTATATCTTATATAAATTTATGAAGTGTTCATTTTATTAAATATTATTCTCTACTTAATTATATATGTATATTAATTTTTTAAATTATGAATATTTGTATGCTTTAATTTAATTTGTTAAGTGAGTTTTTATAAATTTTTCAATCCTCACATTACATAATAGGTATAATTACATAATATTTAATTTTCATCTACCATGAACTCAGTTTGTAGTTGAATTTATTATCATATATTTAATTATTAATTATAGTTTATACATATTATATTTTAGAGTTACAATGAATTGGATGATTAAAGTATTTATAAGGAGAGGGACTTGGAGTTATATTTCCCAGTGTCCTGGAGGATTATTCTTTGTTTTATAAAGGTGGGGGTGGGTTATTTGTCACTTCAAGCTTACTCATTTGGAGTTTTTCAATATCACATAACTTAAAAATTTTATATGAAGAGTTTATACAAATTTTTTATGCGATACATTTGGATTTTTTTAAATTATATTTTTGGGTGAGTAACACAAACTGTGAGTTGTGTAAGGGGTTATACATCAATATGGTTTAAACGTATTTATTTGGTGTAATGTAATAAGATTCAGAAACTAAAATCACTAGAATCATGAATACATGTAAAAGGAGTAAAATGATATAAGATAGTGAGATTAAATCCCCTTTAAAATATTAATTTTTAAATTCCTTCCAAATAAATACTTTTCAAGACCTAGACCTTCTTAGCATAGGTGACCCTAACCATTAGGTGCTCATGAATTATCTTGTGTATTGAAATCAAATAATGTGGTAACCATAACCATTATGTTTCTTATTTTTATTATTTTCTTTGGGTTACACTTAGCTGGGAAACCCTAACCATTAGGATACTAGAGCAATAGAGTTGATTTTATATCCATATAATGGATTCAGATAAAGGGATATCCACTCAAATATTCAAGTATTATATATGATATGATTGAAAATATTTCTATACCAAATATTGTCTGGGTATATTTACATGATACATGGTGTAAGTTATGGTGAAATATGGATCTTGGCTTACTAATGGATATGATGGATTTTAAAAGGGGTCATAATTTTAGTGGGATCTAGTTTAATAAAATCCATGATTAAATAATAGTAAAACATGATACTCATAGGATAAAATATTAAATTTTAGATAATATCATCACCATCATCAGTAACTTATCTTTGAGATTTGTAACAACCCCACCCTGCTTCACTATATAGTAACCAAATAAGGTCATTACTTAACCTTAGGAATGAATCTATATACTCCAAAGGATTCTGATTAATATTAGGGGTTTAGGGTGTTACTAATGGGAGACTATACCCCTATATCATAGTGTAAAACAATAGGAAATTTTCCAATTAACAAAAAAAATCGGAGTACATGGAAGTAATAAACAAGAATAATCAATAATAATAATAAATGCAGGAGCACACAATTATACTGACTCATGACCATGCCAACACACAAATGATCACCCATCAAGAATATAACATATAAAAGATAAATAGAGTAATAAAAGACAAGAGACTTAACTATATCCTCAACCCATACCTCATCCATCTCCTAACTCCATTCAAGATATCCAGTTGAACAATCCAAACCTAAGTCTCTACCCAACCTGAACCTATGAATAGTGAAGGATACTTGGGTACTCAAGTTCCATGGACACATGAGCAGAGTGTGAGTTCAACTTAGTATGGAACCACTAACATGGTTCCATATAAAACTAGTAAATGTAGTGTATGTGTATGTGACATACATAGCTGAAAAAATAAATATAGTGCAGAAGCATAAATAAATAAACACCATTGATCCTTGAGTTCAAATAAATCACTCAAGACTATCTCAAACCTACTTCAACCCATTACAGAGTGTCTTTGAGAATGTCACACAACCATGCCAACAAATATCAGGCCCACGACTGATTCCTAGTATAAATTCATAGAAATTAAGTAGTATCAAGCCTTATATATGAATATTAAGAGTAATTCCTAACCATCCAATGGTATACTGATCACTCAATGGGTAGTGAATCTCTCTCAAATCATCTCATGTATACCTATCATCAGGGGGATGTGTGTCCCTACTATAAAATTTCCTTATATATTGATCACTTAGGGGATAGTACATCCATCCCAAATCATCTCACATATACATCTCTATGGGGGAGGGGGGTTTTTCCCACTCATCTATCACATCAAAACATACATGAATTCCGAATCCAAGGAGACCATCCAAGGAATCCCACATATCTCAATACATATTAGTGGGTAGTTCATCCCACCTAAATCATCCCATCAGTAGTAGGCATGAAGGATGGATCCAAGGATAACATCTAAGGAATCCCATGTATCTTAATATATCTTAGTGGGAAATGCATCCCAAAAAAATTATCTCATTAATAATTCCTTGATGGGGTTGAACTTCTACCTAAATATATTTCAAAATACAAGGTCGAACTATCAATTTTATGACCTATCATTTGTTAATATATCCATATTTGAATCATATTCGATTTGGGTTCTAAGGTGACACCCAAAATCATAAGTACCCATTCTCATATGAACCCTCTTAGGTTTAGCATATCGCTGGGGAACCCACTAAGGACCCCTAGGTCACATCAAGCACAAAAAATTCATATGGAATCCTCATCCTCAATCCCATATCTTGGGTTAAAAACCATTACTTATAGGTCATATCATCCCTTAAGTATCTTTTTAATTATCATATTGCCTCATTGAACTTGTAGGTAATCTCATATCAGTATCACACAAGGGGGATTACCTCAAGCCCACCCACTTCCCAAGTCACCCTATGTCAGTCCTAAAACCCAACCTACCTTTTAATATTTATAATGATTACCACATGATCATATTGTTTAGATGAAAATATCTAAGGAACCATAGGGTTCTCACATGGCCTACTCAGGCTGAACACTCCAATCTAACACCCTCCTCCACTTGAAGGCCACTAAGGGAATCTATCACCAGGCCTGATACATATCATTAATTTTGTTTAACTTATACCCATTATGTTCTATGTATCACATGGAATTCATTTATAATCAACTACTTATCCATCTATGACTGAGTTAATCAAGCTAGTGCATAGGGGGTCATCATGCCCCTTATAACTTTGTTTAATCTAGGCATTTCATTTAAGAGATTTTTTTTACTTAAATTTAAAAGGTTAATCACCCTTAGTAAAGATAACAAAAATCACATGCCAAACCTATATTAATGAATGAAAATACCATAGGTGTATTATCAATGGACCACTTTACTCATTAATAGAGTAATTTCCTTTTAAGTGCATCCTTAAAACTCTCACTTGAGTGTGTCCAACAATCGCATCACCTTATAAGGCCCTAACTCAAACCAATGCATCTAAATTATTTATAAAAATTAATAATTAATTATTCAAATCAATATTAACATTTCATAATTCATTTAAATTTTAATTCAATTAGGCATAAATTACTAATAACTCACCAGTCAACATTCTCACACTAAAACTGCAACCAACCAACTACAGAAGATCCATGGAACACTCTTGACACCATCCCTGAAAAAGGACCTCACAAAAAACACCAATTCAAACAAAAAATAAGTTTAATTTAACTAGAAATTCCAAATAAATTCATCTGATGACATACCTTTGATGAAATGATGCATAGAGGAATGCAATCATCGTTATGGGACATCCTCTAACCATGATAAGAAAAATCCCTATCATATAAGATGATTTATACCATGATTTTGTGGAAATCATCACTAAACCCTAAATGGTACAAGCATAATTAAAAAGGTAGTATAAAATATAACACATGGGGAAGGATAGGGAGATTATAACCTCGAATCACTATAAAATTCATTATAAATCTCCCCATCTGAAGGGGAATCAAAGGAATTAAAGGGATCTAAGGGTGAGAGGACCCCATGGTCTCAACTGCACATGAGGTAGAAGAGAGGATAGGTGAGGGTATTTAAAATAAATAGGAAAAAATGAGTATTTACCTAAACATTAAAAAAAACTTGGTGGCAAAACAACATGCACCACGACATTACCTATACCATGGTGTACCCCCTTGGATCCCTAGAGGATCCTCAACATGTCCAACCCCATTATGGGGGACCATCCATGTTTTTTATTTTTTATAGGCACCCAATCCACTTAAAATTTCTATTACCACATCGTATCCCCCTTCCCATCACCGTTTCCACTACACCATTCCATCTTGGGCGTTTTACCCTCCCCTTATCACTATTTTAGATAAAAGCACCTCCCAATCCCATATACCTTTCACTAGAAAAAATGACTATGACTATGACATAAAGGTCTCAATGGTCTTACCAAAACTCCCACTAGGATCTCAATATGGTTTAAGCAATTCTATTTTGACCATCCAAATATACACTACAATTGGATACCACCACAACCGGCTTAGGAGTTTCACTCTCATATGTTCCCTTAATGAGGATCCAAGGTCTCCATGACTCTAATTTCATAAAACACCCAACCTAGAAATTTACCCTCCCCCATTTTTGATAATAACCTCCTTATAGGAACCACGGTCTCCAAAACTCCCATATATGGAATTTAGAAATCCATTTACAATAGTTATAAACCCAAAGGTTCCATGTTCTCACCTAGTAACTCACTTGAGCACTTTAATTCCCACTAGGTTTTGATCATCATAAAAAAATATCTCCTAGAGATTATCTAAACCTAAAAACTCAAATTTGAGCCCCAATTTTCAACCAAACCTCTCTCCAAGGTAAAAAATTTAAAATTTAACTCATTTAACAACCCTAAAAAAGATACAGGGTTTTATAAAATCCCCCCCATAATACTTCATGTCCTTAATAAACCTTAGTGGTCTCTTAACCATTATAATCAAATTATTCCATTCTGAAATTCATATATAACTTATCACATTTTACTTCTAAATGCTAAAAGATATTATATAGAAAGACTCCTAATATAAGGTACACTATTCATCAAAAACTAAGCCACACACTAATCACCATCACTAAAACACCAAGGTATTTCTTACCCACACTCGTTTACCCTGAAACTACCAAGTGTAATCAACCAATTCATCACTCATGTTATGGAGATAACCACCATATGACTCGTCTTATAAGGGATTATTATGAGCCAAAATTATCCCTCCCATCATAATAACCTACTAAAACACATTTACAATGGTCTAATGACCAACTCGATGTGTTTTCCTAATCACTACACTTGTTCTTGCACAAAAACACCTGTTGATCCTCTTATGGCCAACCGTTCATGAGAGAACCCAGCCGCACCCAAAGATGTACTGCCTAACCACCTAATCATGATAACTTAAATTCTAAAGGCATCTTTAGATTATCCAAACACCCAAAATAAATTTTGAACATGATATTTAGTGAAATTCCACAGTTGGATCCTTAACTAACTAAACTTTTCTCTATACTCAATTGATGAGAACTAACACATATCAGATCTGACTCACCATAAGATAATATCAAAAACATACTAAGATAGATTCCAAATCATGTAATATATTCATTTTTAGGACCAATTTAGGATATTCCTAATGCCGGGGGGGGGGGGGGGGGTGAATCAGTGTTGGGGAATTTTTAATCCAATTGAAAATTTTATCCCTTTACCTATTTGAAAATTTAGGATCTATATTATCTTATTCTATCCTCCTATTGCATGAAATAGTATTAATATAGTAAAGAAAATAACATTATGTTTTTACAATGTTCACTACTCAATAAGAGTAACTAGTTCTTAGCATGGTCGAAAATAATCTTGACCACACAATTCACTAGAAAACAATCCTTTTGTGCGTATTACAATGAGTATGATATTCCCTTACACTTGTATAGAACTATGTAAACAATCCAATAGTGTGTTTGTGTAGCCCTTTTAAAATAGTCCAATAGTGTGTGATTTACATCACTTGGATGGATCTTTATACTACCTCCTTAGATAGTCTTCTCCTTATTGACGAGGTTTTGTAACACCAAGAAATTCCTCCACCTATTGAGTCTTATCCTATGTCATAGTTCTTCTTTGTTCTTCCAAAAACTTATTCTTCACTTTGTTACTTACATAGAATAATGAAATAAAGTCCTCTTATCTCTTCCCAATAGAAAACTTGATAGTTTCACTATATTATTTTTCTATTAGTTAAAATAATATGAATGTGTCGTGGACTGATGAATACTAAATTCCCTCTGATAAAAATTATAATCAGATGATATCAATTTGGTCACCAAATATTCTTCTCTTATTTTCTATTTCTTCTTCAGTGCAAGACCAACTACACCGAGATCTCTTCTTCTTAATATTGTTGGAATCACAAACTACCTTTGTGATTATCAAAAAAATATTGATCAGATCAACATAGAATCATCACAATTAATCTTCCCTAAATAATAATAAATATTTAATTTAGAACACTCTATTATTCTTGGACACAAAATAATTTACAATTGTGTAGTAGTGTATTATTCTCTTCTTCCTTGTGAAAATATATACTTAGGTACATGTCTGTTTATTCTTTAGAAAAAAAATATGTGTGTTTTCTATTCTCTATCCATTTTGTATCAATTAGGTACATACACAGTTTTCATTTGCAAAACACATTGGGGGTATTATATCCAATCATTGGTTCACAGAATCATTCTTCGAGAATCACTTGAAGTGTGTTAGTTTAACATGTGTCTAGTTTCCACAAATCATCTACTTCAAAAAGTATGTTGATGGTGTAAAAAACATATTTCTCCTTTGTGAACTATCCTATATACTTCACAAAATTATTTTATCTTCCATGTAACTTAGTTCTTTGTGGATTAATTTTTCTTCCATGGACCACCTCTACCTTGCAGACAACTAATTCCCCATGAATTGTAGATGCTTCACGGACTACCTTCCATATGCAGTCCCTTTTCCTTTGCAGTCAATCGAACCCTAAAAAAACCTTCCACAAGCTATCTTTATAGAATTTTATCCTTCATGGAAATGATCCCCATGAACTACTTCATTCTTCGTGGAGTCCTACCTCACCAAATCTGGTATTTTCCAGAATTCTACCTTGCAAACTACTTCAGACTTCCTTGTAAACTACTCCAGACTTCCAAAAATTCTTCCAGTAGTGAATATTTTCTCTAATAAAATTATCTCTCTCTTAATGCTGGTATTATGGTCCTTTATATAGGAAAATAAATCCACAAATCCCACAAATCCAATTTACCAAAAAATTTGATACGGGAAAACCTTCACTATAAACTGTGTTATGCTGTCCACATAGAATCTTTATCCCTTTGCAGCGGTTGATCTCTTACACAAACTAATAACCACTTCTTAGATTCAAAGGAAGGCCTTCCCATGAACAAAAATCCTCTCGTGAACTAAGATCCTCTCGAGAACTGTTTTTACCTATGTGATCCACATAGCACACTTCGCGGTCCGCATAGTGCTGCTATGCAGAATCATTCTTTTACCGATTTTACTTCACTATTATGCACAATTCCTTTACGGTCCATGAATTTTTAGTCATGAACTCATTTTTGAAAAAACCTTCCTTTTCCATAAAACAAATTCTGGATTTTGAGGCCAAAAAATTTGGCAAACACTGGAAAACTGCGCCACCTCAAAAATCTGCTTCGGCAACAACAACCATACTTATTTATGGTCATATTCTTTCATCAAAAACTTATTCTATCATGATATATAAAATTTGATCGATCATATTTAGTATCATCATATTTACCATGGAAATTATTGTAACTTCCCTATCTTATAAAAACATCTTTCTTTAGAATCAAAATTGAATATGATTGGAAACACCTTTTCTCCCCCTTTCCTGTATAAGGCTTGCATAATAAGTTCTCCAAACAAATTATGATATTTTTGAAATACAAAGAAGAAAATCATTGTCATATTTACTAGGAGAATTATTTAACCATGAAATCCAATGTCATCAAATGAATCCATAATAATTCTCTAGGAATCACCTTGAAACTCAAAGTCTTCAAAAGATATTTCTTGAATTATCAAGACTTGAGGACATTGTATAAGCTCTATTAAATTTGGAACCACTTCATCATATTGAATGAAATGAGATATTCTTATCTTATTGATAAACATTGAAAATAAATAAAAATCAGTTGACAACAAATATAATCTATATACAAAGTGGGATATTCAATATCTCCCTTTGTATTTGTTGGAACTACCTTCAAAGTTCTTTCCAAATGAATGTGTCAATATGGGGATCATTAACAACACTCTCCCCTTTAATTTTTAAAACTTAATTTCAATTTATCTCCTCATTATTGACAAGAAATACAATGTTCATGGGAAAAAGGGTATGAGTCCATACTTAAGAAATCATCCATCCATCATTTCACTCTAAGTCTACTTGAGCAGCGATCAGTGTAGAAAACAAGAGAATTTGATTTAGAAAAACAAAGCTGTCCATTACCAACTGATCATGACAATTTATGAAATGATAGATCATATAGTTATCTTCAATGATTATTCACTTTAATTCCATGCTGAAATTATTAAATGTGAGATGAATTTTTTTAAGAATAATCAACCTAAAACCCCTACACTTAAACAAATAGATCGAAAACATTCAAGTGAAATAGGCATGATAAGTGACCTTGGGGAACTTTCATTCTTCTTATTTCACTGAATAATTCAATTTATCCCCCTTTTTAAAAAGTATAATATCCATTTTTTTTATATTCAAGGATGAGATATTAAGAGAGACACACCTTTACCAATGATATGATATTCATGCAATTTTCAGAATAATTAGATTTGATAATAATTGAAATAATAATTCTCACAATTTATTCATTTATATCCCCTTAAAGGAAGAAAATCATCATAATATTCACAATGGTGGATCTAATAAGGGTGGATATCAATAAATTACAGTATGAAGAATACATAAGAATGGGTTTTTATCTTGTGACAGTCCATATTGGACAACTTTCACAAATTAATCAAGGGTGATATTTTAGAACATTTTTTCTTCAAAATTCCAAGAAATAAAATCAAACCAATATGGAATATTCTTTATCCTAGATTTATATAATAGAACATCACATTATTAATCTTCATCAAATATGATACTTCATCATATTAATACTTGAATATCAATTGAGGAACCATTCAAGGATGGTAACTTCTTCATCTTTTCTATCAATAATTGACAACACTCACTACTTGTAAGGTTTCCCCCACGAGAACTTGCTTCACCTTCAATTCCATGTATTATAAACACAAATAAAATACACAAATATTTAATGGAAAAGGTGGATACTCCTTTATTAATATGAACATCAAGGTTGAGTTGTTTTTCTCAACCAAATTGCACCATTTCCTCCTGTCTTCATGCTTGCACATATGAACATCTGTTCTGATTTATGTTGAGGAAAAATGGATCTACTTAGAGACTCTTCTTATTTGTGTGGATAATTTTTATTCTTAACAACCTTTATGGATGATACATTATTACTCCTCTTGAGAATTGCTTCTTGTTATGGTAGTAAGGTTGAACAACCTTTTGTATTGTGACCATATTTTTCTGCATCTATGACACAAAACTTATTTAACATAAGATTTAAATTCTATTTTCAACCTCTAATTCATTTTTATTTATCATTTGGAATATTTTAATTTACTCTTGCACTAGCCTTAGCTTGTGCATATTTATGTTTCCTCATTCTTTCCAAGTTTTCAGGCTAAATAACTAACATGTCATTAGGAACTGTGACAACAAGTTTGGATCCTCAACATGGGTTCTTATGAGTGTCATCCCTATTAATGGTTATTTTGGATGCACCACCCTTAAAATTCTTGGATTTAGAATCCAAGGTATTCTCACTATCCTTACTTGAAATCTTCTTGGGCGATTTTTTGTTCACAATATTCTTCAAATTCCTTTCCAAGGTTTCTTTTTTATTATTAGCCAAATTTTGTGATCTTATTTTCTTATCAACTTTGGATACATGTTGATATGAGAATGTACCAAACTTGTGACCACATACATTGCATACATAATAGATTTT
Source organism: Viscum album (assembly GCA_963277665.1). Lineage (NCBI taxonomy): Eukaryota > Viridiplantae > Streptophyta > Magnoliopsida > Santalales > Viscaceae > Viscum > Viscum album. The sequence goes on from OY728136.1 coordinate 1,886,978,331, forward strand.
ATCAATAATTCTAAATCTTTTTGTAGTATACATATGCTTCTGGACCTCTGGATGTTGTTTTTTAATATCTAGATTTCTCCCCCTTGCGATATCCTTCCTTTGTGCTTTTATATTTTGAGGATTGTATCAAAAATTTAATGTAGGATGCAAAAATCTATTATAGTACCAACATTGACCCACAAATCTTGATTTCTTGATATCTTCTATATAATGTTGTTGGGTATTCTTCATGATATGTTGTTCCTTCTATGAGAAACTATATTCCATACTCTTTTTTATCCACTTAGTCACAGTCGTAAGGAACTTATCATATTTCTTCATCCATACTTGTTTGGATTGTGTTTTACAAACTATACTGTTTATGATAATAGATTTAGAGACATTGGTATAATATGGTATGGATGGTACCTATTTCTTCTCATATGTTTGAGATAGATCATCAAAATATGTCATAATATTCTTATCATATGTTGTAGGTATTTAAACTATATAATCCTCCAATGAACATTGAGTACTAGTAGAAAATGTCTCCTTTTGTGAAGTTTCAATATGTATCTTCCCAAGATCGGCCAAATGAGCTTCCAATTCTATACATTTTATATTGAGGATGATTTTTTTTATCTTAAATAATAATAATCTTCTATTAACAAGCCTTCTTCATTCTTTTAACATCATATTCATGTAGATTAATTTTATTTTGTAACAAAGATTAAGGTTATTTGATACTCTTGAAATTTTATTCCAAATGTAAACCCCTGACTTCAGTTCTCTTCTTTATCTTATCATCAAGTGCATGGATCTTTTCTTTTAGATTTTTATTGACTCCCTCTTTCTCTTCAATTTCATTGATCTATTTTGAGGAACTCATTTCAAGTTCCATATTTTTTTCTTCAAAGTTTCCAACTTATCTAGAGAGCTTTAAACATTCACCAATTTTTTCTTGAAATCCTTTCTCCAAAACATCAGTTTCTTCCTCCATCTAGTATATATCTTCCCACATACATTGAAATACTCCACAAATGTGGATTCTATTTTTAAAAAAATACCATGTAGGATAACTCATAATCTGTCAAATGATAATTCTTGGGAATTTGTAGATTGATCATCACCACTTGTACTATCATTTTCATCTTGAGGATAATTTTCAAATGTACTAACACATACCTCCTGATCACTAGAGTTAGAAATTTTATCCATATTCTTGGTGGAATCATGATCCACCAGCTCATTAATTTCCAATAATGATATTTCTTAATTTTTAGAAAGGCATGGAGAAACATATATTTCATATTATTTAGATAAGAGGGTCTTCTTCTTCAATTTTATCTTTTTTTATTTTTCCTGTGTAATCATGGTCTTGGTAGATATAGGATTCTGCTCAGAGGTAATTGAATCTTCACCAAAACTTCACTTAATTGTTGAGTCAGGTAAGAAACTAAAATCTTCAAAAGAGAATAGATTTATAGTAGAGAATCTAATAGTGGTGTACCAAGATTTGATACCAATTGTAATGACTATTTTGGGATATTCCTAACATTGAGAGTATGGGTGAATCTGTGTTGGGGAATTTTTAATCCAATTTAACTTTTTATCCCTTTACCTCTTTGACCTGTTAGGATCTCAATTATCTTATTATATTCTACTCATCGCCTGCAATAATATTAAATTAGTAAAGACAAGAAAATGGTGTTTTTACAAGGTTCACTACTCAATAAGAGTAGCTAGTCCTTGGAATGGTAAAAAATAATCCTGACCACATAATCCGCTAGAAAACAATTCTTTTGTGTGGATTACAATGATTAGGATATGCACTTACACTAATGTAGCACTATATAAACAATACAACAGTGCGTTTGTGTAGCACTTTGAAAACAATACAATAGTGAGTGTTTTACAACACTTGGTTGGATCTTTATACTACCTCCCAAGAAATTATTCTCCTTGTTGATTAGGGTCTATAACCCCAAGAATGTCCACCAACTATTTATTCCTATTCAATGTTACAATTCGGTTTTTTTCTTCCATAACCTTCTTATTTACTTTGTTACTTGCACAAAAACATAAGAGAAACTCCTCTTATATCTTCCCAGTATCAAACTTGATAACCAAACTATCTTCTTCTTATTTTAGTCACAATAATATGACTGTGTTGTGGACAAATGAATATTGAATTCTCAGTGACCCAAATTATAATAAGATGATATCAATTTTTTAACCAAATATTTTTCTCTTCTTTTATCCTCTTCTTTAGTGAATGACCAATTGTACCAAGATATCTATTTCTTCTTCTTGTTGGAATAAAAAACTAGATTTTTTATTATCAAAACAATAATGATCAGCTCAACATAGCATCATCACAATTAATATTCCCTAAATAATAATCAATCTTTAAGTGGTCACACTCTATTCTTCTTGGACACATAATAATATGAAATTGCATAAAAGTGTATTATTCTCTTATTATTTGTGAAAATATGCACTTAGGTGCACATCTAGTTCTTGTTAACACAAACAAACTATGTGTGTTTTCTCTTATCTATCCATTGTGTATCGACTAGATACACACATAGTTTTAGTTTTTGAAACCCAATTGGGGTATTATACCCAAGAACTCGTTCACAGAACCGTTCTTCAAGAATCACCACAAGTGTGTTAGTTTAACATGTGTCAAGTTTACATTGATCATCTAATTCAAAAATCACATTAAGAGTATAAGAAAAATATTTATCATTTTTGAAATATTCTATATACTCCACAAACTACCTTTATCTTCCAAATAACACAGTGCTTCATAGAAACTTTTTTCTTCTGTGGATCACCTCTATCTCACAGATGGATGATGCCCCAAGAACTGTGGATGCTTTGAAGAATACCTTCCCTATACATTACCTTTTAATTTATGGTTAATAAAACCCTAAAAAACACTTCTGTAAATTGTATTTATAGAATTTTATCCTTCACAAAAATTATCCCCACGAACTACTTTCTTCTTCACGGAATCCCACCTCACAAACTCTTCTCTTTCATAGAATTCTACCTTGAGAACTAATTCGTAATTCCCTGAATTCTTCTAGTAGAAAATATGTTATCTAATAAAATTATATATCCATTAATTATGAGATTGGGTTCCTTTATATAGGGAAAAAAATGAAAAAATCCTGCTCATCCAATTTACCAAAAACTTTCATGGGGGATAGCCTTCACTGTGAACTGTGCTATCCGGTCTGCATAACATTTTTCTCCCTTTGCGGTAGATATTCTATTCCAAAAACAAATCACCACATCTTAGCTACAAATAAAATAATTAATGTGAACAAAAATCCTCCCACGAACTACGATTCTCCCATAAACCATTTTCCCTATGCTGTACGCGTAGTGTGCTTTGTGGTTCGTATAGTGCTACTACACAGAATCCTTCATTTTAAAATTTTCTTTCATTATTCCACATAATTAATTTTTGTTCCATGAACTATGATTAATGAAATACTATGTGAAAAAAAATTCATTTTCAATAAAACAAATTCTTGATTTTGAGGCCCAAAAATTTGGCAAACACTGGAAAACGACGCTACCTCAAAAATATGATTCAGAAATAGAAACCATACTTATTTGAAGTAATATAATTTCATAAAAAAATTAATCTATCATGATATATAACCTTTGATTGATCATATTTAACATTTTAATATTTACCAAGGAAATTATTGTAACTTCCCTGTCTTCCATCAACATATTTCTTTCCAATCAAAACTGAATATGATTAACAACACATTTTCTCCCACTTTCCTTTATAAGGATTATATCACAGGTTATCCAAACAAATTATGATATTTTTGAAATAAAAATTATAAAATAATAATCATATTTTACTAGGAGAAATATTCAACCACAACATCCAATTTCATCAAATGAATCCATAACAATTCTATAGACATAACCTTGAAATTCAAATTCTTAAAAAGATATTTATTGAATTATCAAGACTTGAGAACATTATTCAAGCTCTATTAACTTTGGAATCAATTCATCATATTGAATGTAATTATATATTATTTTCTCATTGATCACCATTGACAACAAATTACAATTAGTTGACAACAAATACAATCTATACTTCAAGTGGACTCTTCAATATCCCCCTTTGTATTTGTTAGCAACACCTTCAACGTTATTTCCAAATGAATGTGTCAATATGGGGATCATTATATTATCTCTCAAATTTAATTTTCAAACTTTCATTTCAATTTCTCTCCACTTTATTGATAAGAAATAAAAAGTTCATGGGAAAAGGGTATCATTCCATACTTAATAAATATGCCATCCATCATTTCACTCTAAGTCTACTTGAGCTGTTCTCAGTGTAAAAAACAAGAGGATTTGATTTTGAAAAACACTACTACAAAATATGCCTTTAATAGAACTGAAAATGTAATTTATTAGTGCTATATAATTTATGATTACTAGAGTGAGATTAAAATCCCAAGTCTTTTATCATTTCTAAAAAAGATCTGATAAAGGGGTCCTTTATCAGCGCCTATAGAAGTGCAGATAAAGGGGCATACTGTAGTGTGATGCTATTGCGCACTACCCCACCAATGCAGTGTGCTTTAATTTAACACCGTAGCACCAAAAACACCATGAAATCATCAAAATAAAGTATGAATAAATAATTTAAATGAATATAAAATAATCTAGGCTTGTTTTCTCAGTTTTGGCGACGTGATGCGCATTTTAAACTAAAATGAAACTTATATATTGAAAAACACACTTAAAGTCATACCAATCACACCATGAATCAGATTGAGGTCTATATAATTCTTAAACATCTCAAATGACTTATGGATAATTTTCTTAAAATATCAAAACAATCCAAATGTGTTTACTCGGTTTTGAGTACATCACTTGTCTTTTTTACTAAAATGTCATTTTAAACTGGAAACATGCACTTTGACTTATACCAATCATATCATGTATTGGTTTTACATGATATTTATTCCTAAACATCACAAATTACTTATGAATCATTTTTATTAATTATAAAGACAATGCGAGTGTGTTTTCTCAGTTTTCAGTGAATGGCACTTTTTGAACTAAAATGTTGATTTTAAATTGATAATGAACACATTGAGTCATATTGAACACATCATGTATCATATTAAGTTGAGGATGATTCCTATATGTCAAAAATGACATATGAATAATTTTCATAAATTATCAAAATAATATGAATGCGTTTTCTTAGTTTTGGGTACGACACTAGTCTTTTTTAGTAAAATTTCATTTTAAACTGGAAACAAACAATCTAACTCATACCGATCACATCGTGTATTGGTTTGACATAATAATAATTAATAAACATAAAAAATTAATTATAAATCAATTTCATAAATTATCAAGAAAATATCAGTGTTTTATTGGTTTTCAATGAGTGATTTTTTTAAACCAAACTGTTTATTTTAAACTGATAAAGGACAAATTGAGTCATACTAGGAAAATTTTGTGTCATATTGAGATGTGGCTGATTCCTACATATAAAAAATGACTTATTGATAATTTTCCTAAAGTATAAAAATAATATGAATGCATTTTCTTGGTTTTGAGTAGGTCATTTGTCCTTTTTATTAAAATTGATGTCATTTTTAAATAAAAAGACGCCCTTCAAGTCATACCGGTCACACCATGTGTCAGATTATTGTATGATTGATTTATAAACATATAAAATTAATTATGAATAATTTTAATAACCTATCAAAATAATATTAAATCATTTTCTCAGTTTTGAGTACATCACTTGTTTTTTGACTAAAATGTCATTTTAAATTGGAAACATGCACTTTGACCTATACTGATCACATCGTGTATCGATTTGATGTGATACAGATTCCTACACATCAAAAAGGACTTATTAATTGGTTTCTGAAATTATTAATAAAATTAGAGTGTGTTTTTTTTCAGTGAGTGAAATTTTTTGAACTAAATTGTCAATTTTAAACAGATAACAGACACATTGAGTCATAGTAGTCACATCGTGTGTCTAATTGAGGTACATATGATTCCTATACATCTAAAATTAATTATGGATCATTTATATAAAGTATCAAAATAATTAGAATATGTGTTATTAGTTTTGAGTATGTTATTTATACTTTTTACTAAAATTAATGTCAATTTTAAATAAAAAAATCACTTAGAGTCATACCGGTCACACCCTGTGTCAGATTGAGGTGCGGTTTATTAATACACATCCCAAAGTCTCAAAAAAATCCTAACTGACAATGTTACCACACTTACATTGTCTTTCTATGTCGAACTACCAACACTGCATATTGACTCTATTTTATTAGTCTAAAAACCTTTCTCATTTTTAAAATTCAGAAGAGTATAAGCTTTCTACAATGAGAAAGGTTTCTAAACTAATAATACTAAATCAATATGAAGTGTTGGTAGTTATATAAAAAAAGTAAATAAAAATAGAAAGCATGAAAACATTGGTAGAAAGAATAATTTTATCTCTTTCATGGATTGTTATAGAGAGTTGAAAGAAAAATATGGATTCCCAAAATATCTATGAAAAAACTAAATAATTATTAGATAAAAATGATAAATAAATTAACTTAAAAATAGTAGTTAAAATGACGAAAAAATTAATTAAATAAGTAGAAGAAATTAACCTTTTTTTTATAGTTGTATGAATTCATGACACATTTCCTTGTTATCATTATCTTAGTTGTAGGTTCGAACAAAATAATCCACTTGTACAAGAAAACAACTATTATATGAGTAATATAGAAAGGAAATAAATTAAACATAAATACAAAACAATACATTAATTATATAGATAATGATTTTACTATGCAAACATTATTGACCATAGGGATATACTGATGGTAAATTAAGAATGATGATACAAAAAACACAAATAGATCTCTCCAAACAATCAATCAACGAGTGAGGAGGATGAGGAGAATTTCTCCACTATGGTTGATGCTATCCTCTGAATTCATTAAAAGGTGAAAGTTATAGAAAAATTTCATCTTCATTAGCTCATATCCCAAACATTTATCATTGATTTTGTTTATTTGACACACATCCTCTATCTCTTTTGGATATACACTTTTGTTTCTTGAAATAATCTTAGAAGTATCCATCCATGGGATGAATAATTCTCAGAGTAGTAAAAGAAACAAAAAAGAGATGAGGGATGAGTCTCAAGGAAATAAAATTCAATAATAACCATTTTGGAGATGAAGCTGATGAGGATGAATATTGTACTTCATTATGTTCTCTTAAAGGGGAAATGCATCCCATTTGTGAGAATTTAACCATTGGAACTAGTAATTAACTCAATGCCTCCATTTACACCAATTCATTCCAGAGAAAATCTCTACACAACTAGAGAAACAATAGAGTGAAAGGGAGGAAAGAAATGGAGAGGGTAGAGATGGAAGAATCATAATACACAACTTTAGTGATGCGCAATATGGAGGTATTGGGTTGCTATAGTGTAATTCTAGTTGATGAGTGTATGTTACTGAAATTAATTTATTTTATTTGACATGGAGGTAGAGTTAATGATAAATTAATTTCATTTTTATCCTCAAATTTATCCATAATTATACGAATAAAATTTTAATAAAATAATTGGTTGAGGATTTTTTATAATTTTTTTTTGATAAAACCTATTTTTTTAATTGGTTTTATTTTATTAAAAAAATGACAGGGTTTTATATGATTGGAAAAAGAGGTTGATGGAGGTGTGTACTTAGTTCACACTTACCTCAATAGGCAATAAACCTGAGCGGGGTTCACACCTTCCACCATAAAAAACTATAAAATGGAGGTCACTCCTCATTCGATACGTAGATAAATAAAGTGAATCTACCTAAATATTATATATATATATGTTATATATATATATGTATTATATTCTTAACTATTATATATATATAATATATTATTCGATATATATATGTTATACAATATATTATTCGATATATATTTATATATAATACTATATTTTCTAATGAAACTAAAAAAATACTATTATTAATAATTTTTTGAATTATATTAATTATAAATAATTATTATTCTAGGTAATTGTGTATAAAATATAGTTATTTAAAATTTGGAAAGTATAATTATTTAAAAAAATGTATATATAGTTACCTAATTTTTTTTTATTTTGAAAGTAACATGTGTTTACAATATTTTATTGGTTATTTAAGTATAAATTATATTACTGTTAATTAAATGTATATATAGACCTAAAATGTATTTATATACCTAAAATTATGAATACCTAAAAATAATTTCTAATATATATAATTTGATAACTTTCATTATATTTTTTTTGGAACAAATGATATAGAAACCAAAGGATTATAGGGAGACCATCTAATACTCATTGACCCATCATTTAGATTTTAGGGAGGTTCATAAAAAAGTTGTCATAAAGAAATAAAACAACACAATTGTGAGAAATATATGTAACCCTTATAACAGAATATCACAACATAGTAAAATAAATAAAACCCCATACTAATTTTGAAAATAGAAATCCACTAAAAATAAATAAATATTGTATCACCCTTACTAAGATTTATATTAAAATAAAACAACAAAATTATGCGAAATTAAATTTTTAAGGGAAAAACCTTACATCATAATATTAAAATAGAATTTAAATAAATAAATTTCCTTACAGAAATTACATAAAATCATCTTTTTTTGCTGCTTCATACCATCATCACTTGTTTTTATAAATTAATTTTCTCATTCATTTAAGGTTTTTATATCCAAAAACTCCACTATTTATGTAGTGTCATAAATATTTATTTAATTTATTTATTTGCAGGTCATAGGTGATTCACTAAGATTTCAAAATAGCAACAAAATTAATCTTGTGAAGAAAGTTGGGGTATAAATACATAAAACTAAGAAAACCGATTCAAAAAAATTCAAAACGACCAAAATAAGATATCCAAAATAGTATCCAAGCAAACAATAGATCATAAACAAAAGAAAAATATTATACAAAAACCGGAGAACAAATATAAAAAGAAAACCAGAACCTACAAAGGAAAATCGGAAACCCTCAGATCCAGATCTTGAAATGAAAAATAAAGAAATAAAATGGGAACCTATAATGGAAAACACAAGCCTACCTCACTAGGTTAAAGAAAATCCAAGACCCTAAGATCCAGATCTTGATATTTTCTTCAGAAACCCTAACTGCAACCGAACACTAGATGTCAGATGATGTACGAGCAACTGGAGGCAGTGGGTTTGAGTCATTTGAGTGGGTTTGTGTGATTCAATCTTCAATTCACCATGGAGGAACACCACAAAGGGGTGTATTCTATAGAAAGTATCTAATATCGTGATGGGTTTTCAGCAGGTTAGGTTTTTTAATTATATCAGGAAACTTTTATCAGCACTTTTAAAAAAGTGCTGATAAATGACATATTTATCAGCGCTTTTTTAGCATTGATAAAGGTAGGTCTTTATTATCACTAAAAAAGCCCTGATAAAATCCATATTTATCAGCGCTAAAGTTTTAACGCTGATAAATATAACTTTTATCAGTTCTTTTTTTAGCATTGATAAAGATTTCTTTTATTAGTGCATATTACATAAGGGATGATAAAGAATTTTTAATTATAATTATAAATATTTTTTTAAATATGTATATACTTAATCAATATATATTAATATAAATATAGTAAAAAAATTTATTATTTAAATATATTTATTATAATTTTATAATTATTTAAATATAAAATTATTTATTTATAATTATATAAATATTGTAAAAAAATAATATTTATATAATTATATATATTTATATAATTATATATATAATATATATATATAAATATAAATATAAGAAATATATTCATTATTTATGAAAATTTATTATAAATTTAATAATTATTTAAATATATATAATTATATAAATACTTTTAAAAAAATATTTATTTATTTGTAATTATAAATACTTATACTTATAAATATAGTATGTATATTTTTAGATATATTTATTTATAAATATATTATTTATAAATATTTTTTTTATAAATATTTTTTTACAAATATTTTTTTAATATTATTAATGAATATATAATTTTAAGTGAATGCATGTTAAAAATGAGTGAAATTGAATAAATTAAAATTAAATACAATTTAATAATATTGAAAAAATGGATAAGTTTTGTGTGTGTACATTGTATATAAAAATTCATTAATTATGTATATCTGAAATCAATATAACACACATTTGATCTATGTTAAATTGAAAAATCAAACGATATTACATTATATGTCCATTAGTCTATGCAATTAGTCAGTATTTTCAATTCATATTAATTTTTAATTATCAACCATTATTCACTAAATATATGACTATTTAATGTAAAGTGAATAAATATTTTGTAATATATAAATCATATTTATATACATTAATATATATCTATATATTTAATATATACTATTTATTAACATTATTAATAATCATCTAATTAATAGAATGTTTATATTTTTCCCAATTTACTTATTTTTAATTTTAATTTGTTTAATTTTTATTTTTCATATATATATATATATATATTTAATACATACTATTTATTAGTATTTATAATTTATATATAGTATATCAATAATTATTTAATTAATAAAATTTTAATATTTTTTTAATAAACTCATTTTTTATTTTTATTTATTTAATTATTTCATTTTATTTATTCATACCTTTATCAATGCTAAAAATCACTGGTAAAGGACTCCTTTATGAGTGCTAAAAATATAGCGTTGATAAAGGGTACCCTTTATTAGTTCTAAAAATAAAGCACTGATAAAGGGTACGTTTATCAGTGCTAAAAAAGTACGAATAAAGGGTTAAATTTATCAATACTTTCTTTAGCACTGATAAATATTCCATTTATCAACGCTTTTTTCTAGCACTGATAAATACCACTACTATTAAATGTCAGTTTTGTATTAATGAAACAAACCTTTCCATTACCAACTAATCATGATACCTTATAAAATGAGATCTCATATACTTGTCTTCAAGGATTATTCACTTTCATTCCAAGATGAAATTACTAAATGTGAGATGAATCTTTTTAAGAACAATCAACCTGAAACTCCTGCACACACTTTAATAAATAGATCAAAATCATTCAAGTGCAATAAAAAAAATAAGTGACATTGGGGAACTTCCAATCTTCTTATGTCACTAAATAATTCAATTGACCCCCTTTTTAAAAAGTTTTTCATTCATTTTTTTATAAGCAAGGATGAGTGATTAAGAGAGACATACCTTTGAAAATGACATGATATTCAAGAAATTTCAAGAATAATTAGATTTGATACTAATTGAAACAAGAATTCTGGAAGCCTCTTAATTTGTATCCCCTTCAAGTAAGACACTCCTCATTATATTCACAATGGTGGATCTCATTAGGATGGATATCAAGAAATTAAAGTATGAAGAATACACCAGAATGGTTTTTATCTTGTGACAATCTATATTGGAAAATTTTCACAACTTCATCAAGGATGATCTTATAGAACATTTTTTCTTTGTAATTCTAATAAATAAGATCAAACCAAGATGGAATCTTATTTATATTGGCTTTCCATAATAGAACATCACATGCTTCATCTTCATAAAAAATGATCCTTCATCATATTAATATTTTAATATCAATTGAGGAATCATTCAAGGATGGTAACTTCTTCAGCTTTGCTATCACGAATTGATAGTACCCACAAATTCTCAGGTTTCTCCCTGAGAACTTACTTCACCTTCAATTACATATATTATAAACACAAATAAAATAAACAAAGATTTAATAGAATAAGGTGGATCCTCATTAATTCATTAATATGAACAACAAGGTTGAGATGTTTTTCTCAACCAAGTTTATTTATTTCCTTATGTCTTCATGTTTTCATGTCTGAACCTCTGTTCTAATTTATGTTTAAGCAATATGGATCTATTGAGAGCCTCTTCTACTTTGTGTGGATAATTTTTCTTTTTTTAAATCCTTCATAGACGATACATTATTACACTTCTTGAGAACTTCTTCTTGATCTGGTATTAAGGTTAAGAAACCTTTTACATTATGACTATATTTATTGCATCTCCCTCATAGAACTTATTTAATATAAGATTTACCTTTTGTTTTTCAACCTCTTATTAAATTTTTATTCATTATGTGGAATCTTTTCATTTCCTATTAAACTATCCTTAGCTTGTGCATCTTTAAGTTTCCTCATTCTTTCCAAGTCTTTAAGACAAATAACTAACATGTCATTAGGAACTGTGGTAGAAAGTTTGGATCTTCAACATGGGTTCTTCTAAGTGTTATCCCTCTTAGTAGTTCTTTTGGATGCACCACCCTTTAACTTATTGGATTTAGAATCCATGGTATTCTCACTATCCTTACTTTAAATCTTCTTAGGAGAATTTTGGTTCACAATATTATTCATATTTTTTCCCAAGGTTTCTTTTTTATTCCTAGCTAGATTTTGTTATCTTATTTTATTATCAACTTTGGATACATGTTGAGATGATCATATACCAACCTTGTAACCACCTCCATTTTATAAATAACAAATTTTATCAAGAATTCCAAATTTGTTTATAGTATACAGATGCTTCTAGACATGTGGATTTTCCTTCTTACTATTTGGATTCCTCCCCCTTGAGATAGGATTCCTTTTTGATTTTATATTTTGAGTATAGTACCAAGAGTTTAATGCACGATGCCCTAATCTATTTTATTACCAACATTGACACAAAAAACTTGATCTCCTAATATCTTTTGTATGATGTTTTTGGGTATTCTTCCTGATATGTTATGCTTTATGTGGGGAACTATTTTCCATACTCTTTCTTCTATCCTCCCCAGTCATGGTGGTAGGGTTCTTATCACCTTTCTTCATACACAATTTTTTGTATTATGTTTTATAACTTGTACTATTAATGATAACAAATTTATAAACATTGGTACAAGATAGTATGGATGGAAAATATTTCTTCTCAGATGCTTTAGATAGATCATAAAAATATGTGATGACCTTATTATCATATGTTAGAGGTCTTTCAACCATAGAATCCTCCAATTAACATTGAGTACCATTATCAACTATATCCTTCTTTTGTGAAGTTTTAATATGTGCCTTCTCAAGATTATCCAACTAATCTTCCAAGTATAGACATTTTATATTGATGATGATTTTCTGATATGAAATCATAATCATCTTATATTCACAAGAATTATTCATTATTTCGACTTCATGTTCATGTATTTTAACTTTATTTTGTAATAAAGAGTCAAGTTCTTTGATCTTCTTGAAATTTTCTTCCAAATGTAAACCCTTGACTTCAGTGATCTTCTTCAACTTATCTTGAAGTGCATGGATATTTTGTTCTAGAATGTTATTGACTCCCTCTTTATCTTTAACTTCATTGATCCATTTTGATAAATTCATTTCAAGTTCCATCTTTTTTGATTCAAATGTTCCAACTTTTCTAGAGAGATTTAAGCATTCAATAATTTTTTTCTTGCAACCTCTTCTCTAAAAAATCTGTTTCTTCTTCCAACTAAGTGATATCTTCCTGCATACAATGAAAGAATCCACAAATAAGGGATTATTTTTCTTTATAAATACCATGCATGATAAATCTTAATCTTTCAACTAATAATTCTTGAGATTTTTTAGATTTATCATGACCAATTGTGATATCATTTTCATCTTGAGGATAATTTTCAAATATATTAACACATACCTACTGATCACTAGAGGTATGAAGTTTGTCCATCTTCTTTATGGAATCATGATCCACCTAATCATAAATTTCTAAGCCTGATATGTCTTCATTATTATCAAGTCATATAGAAACATATATTTCCTCTTATTTAGATAATAAGGTCTTCTTCTTAAATTTTATATTCTCTTTATTTTTCATGTTCATCATGGTCTTTGTAGATATATAATTATTCTCAGAGGTAACTAAATATTTACCAAAAATTCACTTCATTATTGATTCAGGAAAGAAACTCAAGTCTTCAAAAGATAATAGCTTCACTGTAGAGAATGTATAGAGGTTTACCTAGATCTGATACCAATTGTAAGGGCCAATTTGAGATATTCCTAATATTGAGAGGGGGTGAATCAGTTTTGGGTACTTTTTTATCCAATTAAAATTTTTATATCTTTATATATTTGACATGTTAGGATCTTGATTATATTATTCTCTTCTCCCTATCGCATGAAAAATTATTAAATCATTAAATAAAATCACATGATGTTTTTACAAGGTTCACTACTCGATAAGAGAAGTTAGTCCTTAGCATGGTCAAAAATAATCTTGACCACATGATCCACTAGAAAAAAATCCTTTTGTGTGGATTACAACGAGTAGGATATGACCTTACACTCATGTAGAACTATGTAAAAAAATCCAATAGTGCATTCATTTAACACTTTGAAATAAATTCAATAGTGCTTGTTTTACAGCACTTGGATAGATATTTATACTACCTCCCAATATAGTTTTCTTCTTATTGATGAGGGTTTATAACACCAATAAAGTATTACACTTATTGAGTCCTATCTGATGTTATAGTTTTGCTTTGTTCTTCCACAACCTTATTCTTTACTTTGTTACTTAGAAAACAACATGAAATAAAATACTCTTATCTCTTACCAATATAAAACTTGATAGCTGCACTATATTATTATTCTATCAGTCACAATAACATGAATTTTTTTTAGACTAATGAATACTGAATTCTATCTAACACAAATTATAATAAGTTGATATCAATTTGGTCACCAAATCTTCTTCTCTTCTTTTCTATTTATTCTTCAGTGCAAGACCAACTACACCGAGGTCTCTTCTTCTTCTTCTTAATCACAAACTACCTTGGTGATTATCAAAATAATAATGACCATCTCAACATAGCATCATCAAAACTAATCTTCCATGAATAATAATAAATATTTAAGTGGGAACACTCTATTATTATTGGACACACAATAATGTGCAATTGTGTAGAAATGTATTATTCTATTCTTCCTTGTGAAAATATGTACTTAGGTGCACGTCTGGTTCTTATTCAAAAAAAACTATGTGTGTTTTATCTTCTATTTACATTGTGTATCAACTATGTACACACACAGTTTTACTTTGATAAACACTGTGGGGGTATTATACTCAAGAATTGGTTCACATAACTGTTATTTGAGAATCACTCCAAGTGTTTTAGTTTAAAATGGGTTGAGCGTACACTGATCATATTCTTGACAAAGAACTTCTAGGTTGTAAAAAAAATATTTATACTTTGTTAACTACACTATATACTCCACAAATTTCCTTTATCTTCTATGTAACGTAGTGCTTCACATATTCCTTTTTCTTACATAGACCACCTCTTCTTCATAGATGAATGATGCCCGAAAACTGCGAATGCTTCATGGAATGCATTACCTACGTAGTTTATTTTTATTTACAGTCAACTGAACCCTATAAATCCCTATTTCAAACTATCTTCTTGGAATTATCTCCTTCATAGAAATTATCCCTGTGAACTACTTCCTTATTTATAGAATCTTACCCATTGAACTCTTTTATTTCATAGAATTATACCTCATGAACTACCTCAGACTTCCCTGAATTATTCTGGAAGAAAAATAATTCTCAAATAAAATTCACTCTCTCTTAATGATGGGGCTGGGGTCCCTTATATTGTCGAATAAATCAGAAAATCCTGCTAATCAAATTTACCAAAAACTTCGATGTGGGACAACCTGCACCATGAACTATGCTATGCGATATGCATAACATATTTCTCCCCTTGTAGGGGATGATATTTTCCATAAAAAAATTACCACCTATCAGATATAAATGATGTCCTTCCTATGAAAAAAATCCTCTAGCAAACTTCAATCCTCCTATAAACCATTTTTCCCTATACAGTTCGTGTAGCGTGCTTCGCGGTTCGCAAAACACTGCTATGAGGAATCCTTCCTTTGCCTATTTTCCTTCTCCATTTCGCATAATTCCTTTATGGTACACAAATTGTGCTTCAAAAAACCCTTTTTTGAAAAAATCTTCATTTTCCATAAAAAAATTCCCGATTTTGAGGCCAAAAAATTTGGCAAACACTAGAAAAAAGTGCCACCCCAAAAATATTCTTCGGAAACAACAACCATACTTATTTACAATCATCTTCTTTCATAACAAACTTCATCTATAATGATATATAACCTTTGATTGATCATATTTTATATCATCATATTTACCAAGTAAATTATTGTAACTTCCCTATCTTCTAGCAACATCTTTATTTCCAATAAAAATTGAATATGATTAGCAACACCTTTTCTCCCATTTCCTTTATAAGGCCTGCATCACAAGTTCTTTAGACAACTTATGATATTTGTGAAATAAAAACCAGTAAATCATCATCATATTTGACTAGGATAATTATTCAACCATGAAATCCAATTCCATCAAATGAATCCATAACAATTCTCCAAGTATCACCTTGAAACTCAATGTCTTCAAAAGATATTTCTTGAATTATCAAGACTTGAGGACATTATTCAAGATCTATTAACTTTGGAACCACTTAATCATCATGAACATAATGAGATATTCTTATCTCATTGATCACCATTGGTATAAAATGAAAATCAGTTGAAAAAAATACAATATATACACAAAGTTGTTTCTTCATTCATCACCTTATCAAAATACCAAATCTGGTATTTACCATGTCACTAGATAAAATTAGATTCATTTTCTCACCTACATATAAAATACATATCAATCATCCAATGACCAGTCTCAAATATCCATGACCATAACAACCCAAGATTCATTGCTCTATAGACCATGCTATATCCATTACCACACATAATTAACATACATGGATATCTCTCTCATATTTGAGAATCGATATGAAATATCAACTACTACTCATTCTCGGCTCATAAGGAATGCCATCATCATGATCCACTAAAATTTATCCATAATGTGGATCAAATACTTAATCAGAAAATGGTACAATACCATCTTATATATTTTCTTATACCATTCCTCAAGTGAAACCTCAACAGGTTCCAACATCACATGCATTTCACTCCCCCCGATCCATGCTCATCTAGACTCTCAACTACTAAAACCAAACCATCCAAAAAATCACACATGATACACTCCTCATTATCATAAAAACCATAGGCCACCATGCTAATAGGCACTCCATTAAGTCCATTAGTCCTCATATCACATATGACTAGCCATTGATTCATAATTCAACAACTCCATGCATAACCAAAGTGTATCACCTCGATCTCATCTAAACCCAACAGGTATATGCACTGATACCACCTAGTCACACATCTCAACTAATGATCCCATGAGTTTAATCTCATTAAACCTACACTCATATGTCTAATAACTAATCATTCTCAACTTTCATGCTAATCACTTCTAACCCGAATCACCCTCGATACTCCTCTTAAAAATTGAGCCATTTTACCGATACTAAGGTCAATCACTCAACGAACTACCAACTGAGCATAATCTATAAAACAAAAACGTTTCCCAAGATTTTACCACCCTATATCATACCATATAGTATTGAAATCAACTATATTATTGAGAATCACACCTGAAATCAATAGGGCTAGGCATTCTTATGATCTTTCTATTTGAAACTAACCTTTATACCAAAATCCTCAGCACTCAAAAGGATTTACATTATGAAACAAAAATCATCTCCATGCCTATACCACAGACTCAGTAAAAAATTTCATGCATAAATATCAAATGCAATACATCTACCCATGATTATATCTATAAGGGTGTTCAAAATCCCAAGATAACCCCTTGGGTTATCCTTATATATCATAGCTCATCTCAACAATAACACTTGGCTCTCTAACACCCCAAGACACATATCTAAGAAACATGATACACCACCTAGACCATAAATTACATATCACCTAGGTCAAAACTCAAGGAAAATAACTCTCTATTCCCATTTATGATATCACATAGAAACTCATGTACCAAAACACTCATGTAGGGTTCTCACATATATGTATCATCCATCACATGCCAACTCATTATCCTACTATGGAACTGATCCCCACTAGGTATCTCCATAAAATACCACCCCCTTAAGGATCAATAGATCATAACTTCACACACATATATATATAATGACATAATTCCATGATAATTTATATCAAATATACCATAGTTATATGGTTTAGTTAAGTTTAATTCCACTAAGAAGATATATTGAAAAACACCGTATAGGTTTTGATAACACTTTAAATATCTGAACCTATTTTTATTTCTAGAACTAGTACCATAACCACCCACAAGGGGTTTATCACTAAGGAGTCAACTTTATATACCAACCTGAATATCCATCATCAAGTATAAATCCTTCGTATAATCCACATGAATTTTTATCAGAGAAAGTATATCATAGTTCAACAGATTATAATTCCACCAATAAATTATATGGGAAAACATCATATAATTATTTATTAAATATTTAAATAGATGAAACTCATCATAAATGATATCAATCAAAAATAAAACATATGTATGTCCAGTGAATACCATATTCCAAATATGATGCAAGAACAATAACCTCTTTCCAGCGGGCCAAGATCTAAAAACCAACAAATCATAAATCCAAAAATCCAAGTGTACTACACTTGGTGAAAATCATATGACCATAAAATCATAAACCAATAATAGAAATCCCAGATCACCAATAACTTAGACTTATCATTAGAAAAGGTGTTCATAATGAACTAATTCAAGGTCTATTACAAGATCATACACATTTTTAGTTCACTTATCTACCATCTTGTCAAATAGTAAGAAGAAATAAAACTCTAATACATTATGTGATGTCAATAAAAAATGTTATAATGCCACTTTGTAATACCCCTAACCTTATTCACTTTACAATCAGCATATCATGTCAATACTTGACCTTGGATGCACCTCCTTGTACACTCGAGGCTGTTGAATAGTAGTAGGGATCTAGGGTGTTATCATTGGGAGACTACACCCACATATCAGAGTGCGTAATAATAGTAAATTAACTAAACAAGATAGAAAAAAATAAATTAGTGTACATAGAAGAAATAAATAATAATAATTAATAATAAAAAAATACAGGAGTGCATATCCATATAGACTCACAATCATGTTAGCGCACAACTAATCACCAACTGGGATGATCAAAAATAGGAGATATATAAAATAATAAAAACTAGGTGGGTTAACTACATCCACAAGCCATACCTCATCCATATCCTAACCCCATCCAATATATCCATCCTAATGATCGAAACATGGGCCTCTACCCAACCTAAAATTGTGAAAAATGAAGGATTCTTGGGTAATCAAATACTATTTCCACCTCAGTAGAGTGTGAATACAACTTAATAGGGAACCAATAATGCGATATTTTAAATAACTAGTTAATACAGTATATGTATATGTGAAATTATTATCTAAATAAATAAATATATCATATAATTGTAAATAAATAAACACCATAGATCCTTGAGTTCTAACGTGACACTCTAGATTGACCCAGACTTGCTTCAGCCAGTGTTAGAGTGTATCTAAGCATGTCACACAACCATTTCAACCAATATTAGGATCATTAATGATTCATAGGAGTAATTCCTAGGTAATATAGTTATATCAAGCTCAATAACTAGATCCTAATAGTAATTCCTAGGAATACAATGATAAACTGATCACTCGAGGAGGAGTGTGTCCCTCTAGGATCATCTCATATATACCTCTCATTGTTGGGGGGGAGTGAATCCCTCCTGTAGTATCTAATAGTATACTAATCACTCAATGGAAAATGTGTCCCTCTTGGATTATCTAACATATACATATCTGTGGGGGAAATTCATCCATACATTCCACCACATAGTAGTGGGAATAAATTTTGGATCCAAAGAGAACATCCAAGGTATCCCATATGTATCAATACATCTCGATGGGAAATGAATTCTACCCAAATCATCCCATTAGTATCAGGCATAAAGGCTGGATCCCAGGATAATATCCAAGGCATCCCATGTATCTTAATACATCTTAGTGGGTAGTGTGTCTCACTAGAGTCATATCATAGAGCACATATTAACATGGTTGGACCTTTTCCCAAACCTTTCTCATAATCCAAAGTTAGCCTCTCAAGTAGATGAACTATCATTGGATACAAGATCTATATCTATATCATCATCTATCTAGGTTCCAAAGTGACACTCACAATCATCACTACCCATTCCTATAAGAACCCTCTCAAGGTCATCATATCACCGGGACACCCACCGAGGTTCCTCGATCACATCAATCATTAAAACCACACATAGTCCTCTTAGTCTTAGTCTCATCTCTCTAGTCCACAACCATCCTTCAATGGTCATAATTTCCCTCGGGATCATCCTTATCATCACATGAACACATTGGACTCATAGGAAATCTCATTTTAGTATCACATAATGGAGATGAACTAAAGACTATCCCCTTCCCAAGCCACCCTAGGTTGGTCCCAATACCCAACCTACCCATCAATCACCACAATGTTTACTCTATTAGGAAATCACATATTAGTGGGTGGGGGGGGGGGAATTTCCCCATAGTCACCTCATTTTCCCCAAAATATCTTAGTCATCATAAGATTCTCAAATTTCTTAATCAGATCAAACACTCAAGTCTAACACCTACCTCTACTCATCAATAACTAAGGTAACCAATCATTAGGTCCACTACATATCATTAATTTCATTTCATTTATACCCCTCTAAGTCAAATTTGAAGATCCCACTTTGTGTATGTATTGTATTTATTTTCAAATGATTGTTATTGGTTGATAATGGTGATCAATGAAATAGAAAGATTTCATTAATTTCAATATGATGAAGAAGTTATATATTTAATGGAGCTTGGATGAAGTCCTCAAGTCTTTAAATTTCAAGAAAAATATGTTGAATACTTTGAGTTTCATGGTGATTCCTGGAGAATTGTTATGGATTCTGTTAATGAAATTTTATGTCATTATTGAAAAATTCTACTAGTAATTATGAAAATTGTTAAATTGGTTCTAAATTTAAATACATATTTCAAATGTGACATATTGTTTACAATAGTGGAAAATATTAGTAGAAGGATGATTTTAAGATAAATAATTCTTTATAATTCATATTACAAAAATAATAAGAGAAATATTATATGAAGAGGGTCATGAAATATTTCACTATTTCATGAGAACCATGAAATAACTATGTTGAAGATAATTTAGATTCTAATTTTCATAAAATAAGTGAAGGAGAACTATGCAATATTATTATTATTATTGTATGAAGGATTGTATAAAGATTTAGTGAATATTATATTTTGGTATTGAAGAATTCTATAGTTAGTTCTCCATGTATAAATGTTTCCATACATTTTCAATTCTTTTCTACACTTAGTATTTTACTATGTAATATTTGTGGGTATTACCTAATAGATACATCCTACTAAGATAACCAACCAACCTTAACCAAAGCCTTATGTAGGACACAGGGCTAACCACACCCAAGGGAGGATATCCAAGGACAACCAATAAGTGGTAGATAAGCATAGTGCCCACAATAGGGAAGTAGACCCATGTTTAAGGCCCACAATGTGCAAAATTGAGGCAGTGAATGGATCAGGTTGAAGGCCCATTGGAGAAGCGATGCCACCAATCGGGGTGGAACAACAGAAGGGGAGGGGGTATTTATGGATGCTTCATGAATAAATTGATTTATATACCACACCCTATCTGAGAGAAGTTTTGATGTGGGATGTATTTTTGGGCATACTGTTCACCTGCTTAAATGACAGACATATTGTGAGCTCTCTGATCGGCTTAATCCACACCTTCCATCACATACCACACCCCGCTAGTTTAAACCTATACCATCCAATATCCTATGGAATTTTTATAAAAAATGATCCACACATTTTAAACTAGCATTTTCATCTTCCTCCTCCCATCTCTCGATGGTGCTGTTGGTTCAACAAAGAAGATACAGAACCACCATCAGTCAAACCCAAGGCCACCATGCTCAAACTATGGTCTAAACATTGAGATGGAATTGATCAAAGTAATCATGATTTTTTTTTTCATGATTCATGTGAAGAATAAAAGAAATATTTGGATGAACTGAGAACACAATTTCAGGAGGCCATTGAGGTCAAGTATTTGGGAAAATGGTTTGTATGCATTTATAATCACATTCATGTGATTTATCACTAAGAGGAGAAGAAGGATGATCTTAGAGAAAAAATACATGAAATATGATTTCATTTTAAACCATGTTTGAAGTATTCAAATACAATATCTTCATATATTTATATTGGCCTTTTACATGTCATAAAATGAAGAAGGATGAGCCAATGTAAGGCAGTGATCCTCACCTATAAAAGTAGAGGCATCAAGCATGTTGAAGTGCTACCAATATCTTATTTTTTTTTGATTTCTCGGATTCTATGTAAAAATAATTCTATTTGATCTTCCATTTAATGAAGGGGAATAAAAGGTACCGAAATCCTTCAAGGCCTCATGAAGTAGGGGAGTTCTTCAAACCATTCTGGTTTCATAAAGGAGATCCACACACCCTGTTTGAAGAACTTTCATGCACTACACGAACAAAAAAAATAAATGCATCCATGTGATTAGTGTTTAATGCACTCATAGTGTTTCATGAAGACCTTTGATATCACAAGATAGTTCTTGAGTCGAGTACTCCCACCATGCTTCATGAATAATCAGGTCAAAAAATCTCTCAGCTTGCACAAAGGACAGAAGAGCTAATCATACTCCTTTTTTCATAATAAAGAAACTCAAGCTTGTGAAAGGAAGAAGAAAAAATCATTTAGGATTTCATTGGATAGTTTGTGCATGAATTAACATATAGTTTATAAATAGTTTGATACCCAAACCTCATAATTTTTTAAAGAGTGTGAAGAGATAGTGAAAAGGAATTGAGCAATGTGAATGTGTACATGCAAAGGTGAATTCTAAAACACTGGTACAAAGTGAATCAAGGAATTAAGGGTACTACATGAAGGTGTGAATATGATTTTAAGAAGAAGAATTACATGAATTAAATCATAACTCAAATAGAATTCATAAAATGATAAAGGTAAAAATAGAGATGGGCAATTCACATGCACAATGCATGTATTGAGTTAAGAATTCAAGAAGAGAATAATATGAGTTTGTGAAAGATAATTATTACATGAATTTATATTGAAAGTACTATTATAATTAGTTTCATTAAATATTAGATTCACCAAGGAAGAAAAAAAGTGATCTGATACAATAATGTGTTGATTTTGAGTATCAAAGAAAGAGAACAAGACACTGTTATTCAATTTCATATAATTGTGTGTCCAAAAAGAATATAGTGTGCCCAACTAAAGATTTTTTATTATTTAGGGAAGAATAATTGTGAAGATTCTATGTTGACCTAATCTTTAGTGTTTAAATAATCACAAAATAGATTGTGATTATAGTAAGAAGAAGGATGGGAAGATTTAGTGCAGTCTATTTTCACTGAATAGATCAAGACACTACTATACACTATTACATATATTTGTGTGTCATAGATCAAAGGGATAATAGTAAGTGACTGGAATAGTTGATATTAGTTTATTATTATTTGGGTGAGGGAGAATTAATTTCATCAGTCAACAACACATTCATATTATTGTGAATGATAGAATAAGAATAATATTACATATCTTTTAGTTTGTTTTTGGGAAAAGGTAAGAATAATTTTTTGCATGCTTATTTTCAAGTAACAAAGTAATGAAGGTTGTGGAATGAAAAATTAGAACTGTGAAATCCAATAGGTCTCAATAGGTGGAAGATTTTATTGGTGTTAAAAAACTTTATCAATAAGAAGAATAATATATTCATAGGTAGTATAAAGATACAACCAGGTTCTATAAAACATACACTATCAATTGAATATAGTATATTGCAAGTTAAAGGGTATTTAATACTTGTTGTAACCACATTCAATGGATTACTTTCTAGTGGATGTGCATTCAAGATCATTTGCAGACTATGCCAAGGACTATATACTCTTATTGAGTGGTGAACCTTATAAAAATATCATGTGATCTATTTACTTCTTTCATATACTTTCATGCGATATGGAAAAGATTATAAGAGAATATAGATCCTAACTGGTCAAATTGGTAAAGGGATAAAAAATTGAATTGGATTTAAAAAGTCTCCAACACTGATTCAACCCCCACTTAGTGTTAGGAATATAACTACCTGGCCCTTTCAAGTGGAATCAGAGGCAAGGTTAACCTATATTTTATTCTATTTTAAATATTATAGTTTCTTTCCTAAGTCAACATTGAATTGAAATTTTGGTGAAGATTCAGTTATCTATGAGCTTAATTCTATATCTACCAATACCATGATGAACAAGAAAAATAAAGAAAATAAAATGTTGAATAAGAAGTAACTCTCATATAAATAATAGGAATTATATGTTTCTCCATGCCTTGGAACCAATGAATACATATCATGCTTTAAAAGTAAAGAGGAGGTGGAATAAGTTTCCACAAAGAATATAGATAACCTTCCTACCTCTAGTGATCAAAAGGTATGTATTAGTACATTTGGAAACTATCTTAAGATGAAAATTATAGCACAATTGGTGATGATGATCAATCTATAAATTCTCAAGAATTATCAGTTGATAGATTATTAGGTTTTATGCATGGTATTATTGAAGAAAGATCATCCCTTATTTGTGGAGTATTTCAATGTATGTAGGAAGAGATCAACAAGCTTAAAGGAGAAACTGAGGTTTTAAAGAAAATATTGCAATAAAAAATTATATAATGTTTAAAACTCTCTAGATATATTGAAACATTTTAAGAAATAATGGGGGAACTTTAAATAAGTTCCTCAAAATGGATTAAAGAAGTTGAAGAGAAAGATGGAGTCAGGAAGAATCTTAATGAACTATCCACGCACTTAAATAAAAAATAAAAAATAGAATTGATGTCAAGGATTTACAATTTGAATTAACATCCAAGAACATCAAGGAACTTGAATCTTTGATTCAGAACAAAGTTAATATGAATAAAGATGAAGTTAAAAGAATGAAGTAGGCTTATAAATGGAACGGTTCTGATTGAAGATCAAAAAATTATCCTCAATATGAAATTTATATAATTAGAAGCTTAGTTGTCCAATCTTTAGAAGACACATATTAACACTTCACAAAATAGAGAGACAGTTGATGCTGATACTCAATGTTAATTAGAGTATTCTAAGGTTTAAATACCACTAAAATGTGATAATAAGATCATGAAATCTTTTGATGATCTATATCAAGTTGCTGAGAAGAAACAAGTACCATCCATACTATCTTGTACTAATATTTATAAACCTATTATCATGAACATTTTAGGTTATAAAACAAAATATAAATAATTATGGATGAATAAGGGTGATAATAAAACTACCACTATGACTAGGGTGGATAAAAAAAATAGTGTAGAATTTGGTTCCCCATAGAGAGCACAAAAAATCATAAGGAAGACTAAAAAACCTTATAAAGAAGATATCAAGAAATCAATATTTGTGGGTAAATGTTGGTGCTACAACATATTTGGGAATTTTTCATTAAATTTCTGGTATAATCCTTAAAATGTAAAATCACAAAGGAAGACTT
This sequence comes from Viscum album, assembly GCA_963277665.1. NCBI lineage: Eukaryota > Viridiplantae > Streptophyta > Magnoliopsida > Santalales > Viscaceae > Viscum > Viscum album. Next base: position 1,887,004,137 of record OY728136.1, read on the forward strand.
TGTCAATGGAGATAAATCTAGAAATGAAAAAGCAACATCCATAGGTATAGAAGAATATGTATACTACAAATAGATTTATAATGAATAATAACATTTGTGATGTATGAAATATAATTGGTAAAAAGGTTGGTACATGATTATCTCTACATTTATCCAAAGTTGATGATAAAATAAGACCATAGAAGCAAGATTATAATGAAGAAGCTACCTTGGAAATAAATAAGTAGAATATTGTGAACAAAAATTCCCCCAATAATATTTCAAGAAGGAAAGATGAGAATACCTTGGATTATAAATCCAAAAGTCGAGGAAAAGTGCAACATTCAAAATAAATACTGATAGAAAATATGACACTCAGAAGAACCCATGTGGAAGATCCAAATTTTCTACCATAGTTCCTAATAACATGTTTGTTATTTTTCCATAAGATCTGGAAAGAATGAGGAATCTTGAAGATATAAAAGATAAATCTAGTAAAAAAGAAAATAAAAGACCCCAAATGATGAAAAAAATTTCATGAAGCATTTTCAAGAAAAGAAAACTCTTATGTTAAATAATTTATATGTGGGAGATGTGAGAAATATGGTCATATTGCTAAAGGCTATTTAACCTTTCTAATAGAACAAGAAGTGATCCTTGAGAGGAGTTAGACTATATCATCTATGAAGGATGTTAAGAAGAAAAGTTCTCCACATAAATCCTAAGAGTATATGAATATATCCATTCTTCCCTAAACATATATCATAATACAATTTCAGATATGTAAGCATAAAGATTAGATCATTTGGAGCTACTTGGTTGATAAAAATGTCACAACATTGATGTTCATATTAATAAAGTATGGAGTATCTACCTTATCCCCTTAAACCATTATGTATTTTATTTTTACTTATAATTTAGGGAATTTAAGGTGAATAAAGTTCTCAGGGAGAGAACCTAATAACTAGTAAGTGATATCAATTCTCGATAGAAATGTTAAAGAAGTTACCATACTTGAATGATTCCTCAATTTGGTATTCAAATATAAATATGATAGAGGATCATCTTTGATAAATATGAGTAATGTGATTTCCTATTTTTGGTATCCAAGATAAAGAAGATAACATCTTGGACTGATCTTATTTTTTGGTATCCTGAAGAAAAAGTTCTCAAGAAGACCATCCATGGTAAAGTTGTGAAAATTTTCAATCTAGACAATCACAAGTTGAATATCTGTTTTTTTTGTTTTCTCAAAATAAAATTTCTTGAAATATATTCTTGATATTTTCCACCATTATAAATATGATGAGAAGTTTTTCCCTTGAGGGGGAGAAAAATGAATAATCTTACAGAATTATCATTTCAATTGGTATCAAACTTATTCATTCTGGAAATTTCTTGAAGATAATGTCATTGGAAAAGGTACGCATCTCTTGATCTCTCATCCTTGGTTATCAAAAATAAAAAAAAAATTTACAAAGGGGGAGAAATTGAATTAATAAATGGAATAAGAAATGTAGAAGTTCCCCAAAGTCACTTATCCTACCTATTGCACTTGAATGTTTTTGATCTATTTGTTAAAGTGAGTGAAAAATTTTCAAGTTGATATTTCTTATAACAATTTCATATTTCATTTAGTATATTTAGCCTAGAATGAAAGTTAATAACCATTTAAGATAAGTATATGAGTTCTCATTTCATAATCTATCATGATCAGTTAGTAATGGACAAATTTTTTGTTTAAATAAAATCCCCCATATTTTTAAACCGATTATAGCTCAAGTAGACTTAGAGTGAAATGATAGATGACACATTTCTTAATTATGATCTAATACCATTTTAACCATGAAATTTGTATTTATTGTCAATAAGGGGGAGAGAAAGTGAAATGAATGTTTGGAAAATTAAATGGGAGATAAATGATAATGATCCACATATTGACACATTCATTTGAAAAGAACTTTAAAGATATTACCAACAAATAAAAAGGGGAAGATTTAAGATCCCACTTTGTGTATAGATTGTATTTATTGAAAAATTATTTTCATTGGTTGAAAATGGATATCAATGATATAGGAATATTTCATTAATTTCAATATGATAAAAAAGTTACAAAGTTAATGGAGCTTGTATGAACTCCTCGAGTATTGAGATTTAAAGAAACATCTATTAAAGACTTTGAGAGTTTCATGGTGATGCGTAGATAATTTTTATAGATTTATTTAATGACATTTTATGTCATGATTTAACAATTCTCCTAGTAATTTTGATGATTTTTGAACTAGTTTTCATTTTAAATACATATTTCAAAGGTGAAACATTTTTAACAATAATAAAAAAGATGAGTAAAAGGATGATTAGAAGGTGAATATAATTTTTGGAATTCATATTCCAAAAAGAATAAGAGAAAGATTATTTTAAGAGGGTCATGAAATATTTCACTATTTTATGAGAACCATGAAAGAACTAATTTGAAAAACATTTAGATTATGATTTTCATAAAATAAGTGAAGGAGAACTATAGAATATTATTATTATTTTATGAAGGATTAATTAAATATTTAGTGAAGATAAGTTTGTGGTATTGAAGAATTATATACTTAGTTCTCTAAGTATAAGGGTGGATATACATTTTAAATTATTTTCTATACTTAGTATTTTACTAAGTAATAATTTTAGGTCTTACTTAAAAAATAGATCCATCCTACTAAGCTGACCACCAACCTCAACTGAGGGCTTATGAATATAGGTTTGATCATGCCCAAGGGAGGCCATATGAGGAAAGCTAGCCAGCGGCAGAGGAGCATAGTTCTTTCAAGAGGAAAGCATGCCCGTGTTTAATGCCCATTGTGTGCATGGTTGTGGCCGCACATGGATTATACTAATGGACCGTAGGAGAAGTGGAACCACTATGTAGGGTGTAATGATGGTGGGGGGGGGGGGGTATTTCTAGATGCTTTATGCAGCGATTCATTTATATACTCTATGCTAGTCGAGAGAAGTTTTGATTATGGGATGCATTTTCAGGCATAATTTTAACCCTCTTAAATGATGAACATATCATGAGTCATTTGATAAACTTAATCTGTATCATCTATCACATTTAGTTCCCCATTGGTTTAAACCCATTAATTTTGATCTCCTATGACATTTGTATTCAAAATGACCTACGCATTTTAAACCTACACCATTATCTCCCTCCTCCCATACCCCAACAGTGCTGATGGTTCGCCGAAGAAGATATATAACCACCATCGGTTGAACCCAAGCTCAATATGCTCAAACTGTGGTAAAAAAATTGAGATTAACTCGATTAAAGTAATCATGAAACTTTGTTTGCATGATTCAAGTTAAGAATCTAAAGAACAAGATTCATTCAAAATGAAAACATAGTTGCAAGAGTCCATTTGAGCTTGAGAATTTCAGAAGATGGTTTTCATGTGTTTATAATCGTATGTACATGAATTTTCACTAAGAGGAGAAGAAGGAAAATTGTGATGGAAAATTCCATGAAATTCGGTGTCATTTTAATCCATGTTTGAAGTATTCAAAGACAAGATCATCATATTTTATATTTTTCTTTGAAATTACATAAAATGTGTAAGTAAGAGTCATTGCAAGGCAATGATACCTACTTATAAAAGGAGAGGAACCGAGCCTATTGAAGTGATGTCTCTCTACTATTTTCGAGAGTTCTCAGTTTCTTTGTAAAATAGAGTCTTTATGGGTTTCCATTTAATCAAGGGAAAGAGTAGTTACCATGATCCTTCAAGGACTCATGAAGCAAGGGATTTTCACAAACCATTTTGGTTTCATGAAGGAGATCTGCACACCCTGTGTGAAGAATTTCCATGCATTTTTTGAATAAGAACAAGAACCACATTCATGCGACTGGTGTTTAATACCCTCATTGTGTTTTGTGAAGGATTTTAATACTAAAATATAGTTCTTGAGTCAATTAATTCCACTATGATTCATGAAGAATATGATCTGTGAATCTATCATCTTCTTTGAAGGACACTTGATCTAATAGTTCTCCTATTTTCATGATAAAAAGCCTCACTCTTTTGAAAGGAATAAGAAAAACTCATTAGAGATTTCATGGGGTAGTTTGTGTATGCATTCAAAAATGGTTTATAAACAGGTTGATTCCCGAACTTGGTTCTTGTGTAAAGAGTGTGAGGAGGTAGTGAAAAGGAAGTGAACAATGTGCATGTGTACATGCACAGGTGAATTCTAAAACACTCATTCAAAGTGAACTAAGGCAGTAAGTGTAATGATTGAAGGTGTGCCTATGAATTGAAGAAGAAAACTTGCATGCATGAAAGATTAAAACAAATAGAATCCACAAAATGATAAAGATTAAAATATAGATGGTTAATTAACATGCACAATGCATGTATCGAGTTAAACATTCAAGAAGATAACAATATGAGTTTGTGAAAGATCATTATTTCATGAATTGATATGGAATGTATGGTGAAAATCAGTTGAATTAAATATTGGTTGCACTAAGGAAGAATAGAAGTGATCCAATACACTCATGTATTGATTTTGAGTATTAAAGAAAGAGAATAAGACACTGTTATTCAATTTTATATAATTGTGTGTCCAAGTAGAATAAGGTGTTCCCACCTGAATATTGTTTATTATTCATGGAAGAATAGTTTTGATGATTCTATGTTGAGATAATATTAAATGTTTCAATAATCATAAAGGAGTATGTTATTATAGAAAGAAGGAGGAGAAGATTCAGTTCAGTCTATTTTTTAATGAATAGATTAAGACATTGCTATACACTATTCTATATATATTTTTTTGTCATAGATCAAAGGGAGAATAAGAAGTGATTATCCAAGTTGATATCAATTGATTATCATTTGGTCTAGGGAGAATTAAGTTCATCAATAAACAATACATTCATATTATTATGACTGATATAATAAGAATAAGATCATGAAACATTTTGTTTTCTACTGAGAAAAGGTAAGAAGAATTTCTTACATGCTGTTGTGCAAGTAGAAAAGTAAAGAAGGCTGTAGAAGAACAAATAAGAACTGTAAGATCCAATAGGTCATAATAGGTGGAATATTTTCTTGGTGTTACAAACCATTATCAAAAAGTAGAATAATATCTTTAGAGGAAGTATAAATATTCATCTAAGTCCTAAAAACATGCACCATAAATTGACTATAGTGTATTACAAGTGAAAGGGTATTTCTTACTTTCTTTAACCACATTCAAGGGATTAATTTATAGTGGTTGTGTGTCCAGTATCATTTATAGACCATGCTAAGGACTACATACTCTTATTGAGTAGTGAAACTTGTAAAAATATTTCATGCTATCTTTACTTCTTTAATATACTTTCATGCGATAGGGAAAATAGAATAAGAGAATTGAGATCTTAACAGGTCAAATAGTTAAAGGGATAAAAATTTGAATTGGATTTAAAAAGTCTCCAACATTGATTCACCCCCTATTAGTTTTAAGAATATCCCAATCCGGTACATTCACATGAATCATAGGACATGGATTTATAATTAAGGCCTTGACCATCAAAAGTAAATGAAATCATGTCAATTCACAAGGGTCCATCATAGTCCTTGGAAATATGTTCATTCCCAAAATTTAATTTAAGATTAATTTTTTACATAAATTAAAAAGGTCAATCACCAAAATAGATAGACCACATATCAAATTCAAATAATATATGAATAAATGAAAATACTATAAGTTTATTCTCAAGGGACCACCTACTTTATTCCTTTTATTCATAACCCGAAAACTCTCTCCTGAGATCATCCAAGCATCACATCACTATATGAGGTTATAAATCATTCAAAGACTTCCAAATTAATTATGAAAATTCATAATTTATTATTCATATCAATTTTAATAATTTATAATAAATTTAAATTTTTAATTCAATTAGGAATAAATTACCAATAACTCATTGAGCGAACTCCTCCCACCAAAGCCATGTCGAAACAACAATGGAATATCCATGGTGTACTCTTGGAACCATATTAGGAATTTTTTTTAACATAAATCACTAATTCAATCACTAAATAAATTTATTTTAACTAGAAATCTCAAATAAATATATTCGGTGACATAACTTCAAATAAACGATGTATGATGATATGCGATCATCATCATGAGACATACTCTAACCGCACCAAGAAAAATACCTACCATATTAGATGATTTACACCATTATTTGGAAGAAATAATCATCAAAACCTATCTAGTTCACATGAAATTATAAAGGTATCAAATAAGTAGGAACAAGATGAAAGAGGGTGGGAGTCATACATTAAATTTCCATAAAATTCCCTATAAATCACCCAATACAAAGAGAAATAAAATGAATTAAATGGATCAGAGAGGGAGAGGACTACCTTTTCTTGATCATGAATATTAGAGAAGAGAGGATAAGTGATGGTTTTTAAAATAATAAGGGAAATGTAGGGTTTTCACTAAAAATTAAAATCACAGCCAGTAGAAAAACATCATGAACCAAAACATACCATACACCGTGGTGCATTCCCAAGAATCCTTAGAGTATCCTAAATACTCCCAGCCTCATAGAGGGGGATCCTCCTTAATTTCCATTATAGATAAGAACCCCTGCCGCCCAAAATAGCTATCACTACACTGTATCCCCAAATCCTCACTGTTTCCACCATACCACAACTAACTAGATAATTTTACCCTCCCCTTCTCACTATTTTGGATAGAATCACCAACCAATACTATATGACTTATACTATAAAAAATTCCTAGTTCCATGGTATAAGGGTCCATGTTTTCCTGATAAAATACCCACCAAGAGCTTAACACATTGTATGTGACACTTTTTCGACCACCTAAACACCCACCACAACTAGAAACCACCACATGAAACTCAATAATTTCTCTCCCCTATGCACCCTTTATGAGGTTCCAAGTCCCCCAATTCTACATTCTCACCAGAACATCCAACCCAAGCATTTTACCTCCCCTATTTCTGATAGGTGCCTCTTTATAGGTTACACAGTCACCAAAACAACCATATAGGACATTTCACATGTAATTTACTACAAGTACAAGCCCATGTGCTCAACACACTCACCCATGTACTCAATAAATAACTCAAATGCCTCCCAAGTTACTATCCTCATAAAAAAATATCATTGACATGTTTCAAACCTCATAAATCTTACCCAAGACCTAGTTTAAAACCAAACATTACATCAAGGTCAAGAATTAAAACTTCTCCTAATTTTCACAACCCAAAAAAAGATATAGGGTTTTATTAGATTAATACCATAGAAAGGAGAATATTAATGTATAAAAATCCTTATACTAGTAACTTAATAAGATTTATTAAGTAAGTGAAGTTCTATATGTTATAAAAACACCTTATTGAGTAACCAAGTGATGAATTTGTTTAACAAGTGAATCTATATTCTTATAAAAACCATTGAATGGTTTAAATATGGGTTTAAAAGGAATTTGATGAAAAAATAACCTATGGAATTTTATTTTCATTTACCCAATAATATTTGATATGTAAAATGATAATTAGTATGTTAATGATTTGGTGAGACTAGAGGATTCCTTAAGGCCTATTTTGGTTAATGAAATTATTCTATTATCATCTATGGAAATAATTTGATAAGATTAATGAATTCAAGAAAAGATTACTAGATATTCTCAAAGTGTTGAGAATAGATGAACTAGACATGTATTTTTTAGGGTTTGGTGTTGTGTAGATAGTATAAGTGGGTAAATGTTTAAACTAAAATGAGTAAAATTAATTTGAGAGTCTAAAAATGTTTATTTAAGTAGTTAATCTATCTTATTAAACTTGAAGGTGTTGTTAGGAAGGAAGAATAATTATTCCATAGGATGGAATTTTCCAAGATAGTTAAAAGGTTTTATGAAAATTTATGGAATGTATATAAAAGATATCAATATTATATAAACAAATTATATGATTTTAAAGGGTATGTGATAAAAAATGTGTAACTATAAGTGTTGTAAATATTCAAGGCTTCAAAATCAAAGGAATAATTGATAGATATTATAGTTTTCATTCACATGTTGAAGAAAAGAGTAGATACATCAAATGATTGAATGTAATGGGATTTATCAAGATCTCATGGTTCTAAAAAAATTATGTGTATCTTAATTTCATTTAATTTATATGATAAGAGAAGTTGTTTATTAATAATGATTTGTTGTAAAAAATGATATGATTAATTGAATACATATGGTTTATGATTCATCAGATTCTATAACTTGTTTTGAAAAGGAGACAAGTATAAAAATGTTTTATATAGTATAAAGTGTTTTTCTAGATATTTTTTAAAATATAAGGTAAGGTGTTACCAATAACCATTAGTGTTATATTTTAACAATGTCTTTTTTCATAGAAAAATTCTCCAAGCACATAAAATTGCACATATGATATGGAAATAATAGTTTATTTGTAAAATATTCCTACCAATAAGAGATAAGAGATATTTCATAAACATAGTGGAGTTTCTTTACATTAAAATGATATTATTAAGAGAATATATCTCATAAGAGGTTAGTGGGAGTATGTTTTAACTTAAAGAAGTTTAAATTTAATAAATAAAATATTATACCAATATAAAGTTAAAATAATTTTCAATTAATATCCTAAATAGTTTAGAAAACATGATTATAAGAATAAAAATGTAAATGTAACATCTAGTTAATAAAAGGAAGTGAATATAGATATTTTTTAAAATATTATACTAGTAAAAATTAAATAAATATCACTTTACCCTAAAGTAGTTTAGGATGTGATGACAAGAAATAATGTAAATATTTACATTATTTACAAAAATATTTAAAGTATTTTTTTTATAAAATAAATTCCAAGGATGAAAATGTTAAACTTATAAATAGTTATATTTAGACAATAGAGGTTGACATCATAACATTTGGTGTTGTGAAGTTACGGTTTTTGAATATGTTTAAGGATTTCAACATTAAGAATTTGTTTCCTAAATCTCACAATTATTCAAAATTTATTTCTTCATTAATTTTGATCACTAAATAGTTTAATAATTGGGTTTTAATATATGGTAATATAGGTATGTGATAGGAATTACATATGGATTTAACGAGTTAAAATTTTTTCAGAAAGTGTAGCAAACATAAGGCTAATCTGGTAGTCTATCATATATGATATATTATACAGGTTCTTATGTATGGTTTTGTTAAGTATTCTTAAAAGTGTTTTAAGAATATAAAATGTATCATATAAAAGGAAATATCTACATTATCATTTTTTGTAATTGGTTGCATATATGTTTATATTGATATACATTTCATAAAGTGTAATAATAATTGGCCTCTTATGACTTTGAGTTACCCTTAAACGATGTTTTTCATTAATTATTAAATTTTTAATGAAATTTTATAGTTAGAAAGAGTAGGATTCTTGTATGAGATATAAAATATGACTATGAGGCACAAAATTTCTTTTTTTTCACTAGATAATCCACTAATTATACCACATAGAGTGTCATACACTATGCCTTTGGTATACTAGGGGCACATTGATTATATTTGGAGTCCCTATTACCTGGGGATGGTGAGTACCTAGCATGAGAACCTACATACTTTGATACCTTTATTACACAATCCATCTAGGCTTATCTAATTAAGGGGTGGTTGGATATGTTTCTAACCATGTCATTTGATATAGCTTAACAAAGATGAGATTTTTTCTCTTGTATGATGAGTATAACATCTTAGATATTGATTGATATGGATAGGTGAGTGTGTGATAACACCTAGATATTATATATACTTCACTTATCTATACAGATAGGGAAATTTTCTTTGTACATCTATTCATTGGTTGGGTTAGTCTGTACTTAGAGAATTTAGAATGTGTGAGTTGGATTTATGGGATTGATATACTCTAGTTTCCTTGGTCAATTGATATATTGAAAAAAGGAAAGTTATAAGAAATCATACTAGAAAGATATACATCTGGAGGACATAGGTATATAGATACTTGTGTTTGATGAAGATCATTCTATATCCCTTTATATTTTGATCAGCATTGATTCTTTTCTAGTGGCTAATCTTTGCTTACATTTATGGATTTAGTGATTCATATCTATTTTCAACACTATAAATGAATATGGGATCACACTTTTTGTTTGACTAAATGAGGATTGAGTTTTAATTATAGATATTCTCCAAAAGTTTTTTAAAGTTAATTAAAAATAGTTTTAATGAGCATTCACAAAGTATTACATATGATGTGATTCATGGTGAAGTTAATGATATATTTCTAAAAGTGTTTTGGAATATATCCAAAAGAGTTTTGGATATGGTTTTATAAGTTATTGTATATGATAAAACATAATGTAAAATGGTATATAGTCTTTTAGGATTTAGTGCATGTGGAATATTGAAGTAAATACATTACCTAAATCCCATTTTCATGTGATTAATTTAGGACAATTATATTAAATTATTAGGCTATATCATAAAACATGGTTTATATAAACCCTGAAACCACTTGCTATATCATCTTTTCTAAATTAACATGTCATAATATAAAGAATAAATTGAGATTTCATTATATTGGCCATGAAATAATATTATCTAATTTTTATTGATTTCATAAGGAATATTTTTATTATAATATTCCACTACCTTTCCATGAATCGTATACTATGATTCATTTTCCAAGGCTATAAAACTCATTTAGAAGACATAATTTTTTAATATTTAACATTAATTCCCAAATTAGCTATTATTAAAGGAATGTTAAAAGATTTGTAACACATAATTAGTAATATAATTCATACATATGATGTATTATTTGGATGAGGAATTAACTCATATGTTATAATAAATGAGTTAATGCATGTAATGCCAAGGAGAATCCTTAAAGATTTATAAATAATACTACCATATAATGGAATGTATGAGTCTGCTTACTCATTAAAAAATATAAATTATATCACTAAATACTCTCTTATCCTACCACATTTACATAAAAAGGCACTATAATTTCGTTGTTGACGGAGAATCCTTCTCACACAATGAATGATTTTTTTCATCCCATGGATACCTCTAGAGGTGGGAGTTCTTTGATTTCCACTCTTGTGATCTTATTCAAACCCATATGAAAATAAACATGATTTAGTGGTAGATTAGGTGTGATTTACACACTAGTTTTATTATTTATTCATTTATAGTATTACATACTTTCATTTATCATGCATGGTCAGATTTTGGACCAGGTTCCTGTTTACTTCCATTTGTTAAATAAGTTTTTTAAATCCCTTATAAAAACCAATAGCTATAAAAAAACAAGATGAAATGTTATATAATAATACATAAAATAAAAACATCACAAATGGGATGATCGTAGATAAATTGATCCAAAAAATAAACAAAATCCAATATCACCTACCAAAACTAGTCTTGAGTCATTTCTCAGACCCATCCCTCCACTTTAATTGAGCTATATAACTAAATTATATAAATCAGATCTCTTGACCATACCTATTCCTAAAATAAATAATTATTATTTGGTACTAGGATACTAAATCAAGGAATAAATTTGACTAATTGGGATGCCACCAATAGTATACCTTATAAGTTTTGTAATGCCCTGAGTTTTTAAAAGAAAAACTATGTTCGATCGTGTATGTGATACACAAGACTGAACCTAAATGAACAATTATTATTTAAATATGAACATTTTAACCTTTATAATAAATTTTCAGATATGATTAGGATTAAATAATTTATTATATATATATATATATGTGTTCTAAATATATTTATTAATTCTTAGTAAATAATTAACTATTTTTTGGTGATGTATTTTTTTTTCTTTAAAATAAGTTTTCTTCAAAAATGATTTTTTCTTTTTATAAATTTTATAATTATTTTTAATAATATTTAGAAAATATTTTTAATAAAACAATATCCATTTTTTATATAACCATATAAAAATTATCTTTGGGTGAAAATTTTCTATTTTTTAGAAAATATAGATTTTATAGTGAATAGTGGAAAATACTGTTTTTATGTAAAATTGTTATTTATTTTGAAAAATGAATTAATTTAAAAGTAAAATTAAAACTTTTATTTGATTTAAAGGAAAATTAAGTATTAATTAAATATATTTAATTCAATTAATTACATTTAAAAAATATTTATACCAAATTTTAATTCAAGTTTATTTCTTGGATTAAAAACACATTTTTCTGAAAATTGTTTCAAAATGAATAATGTATCTCAATTTTAATTAAATAAAAAAAACCTAATGAGAAATTATCTAAATTAAATATTTATATTATATATCTATCTTTATGAATTGAAATTAATATAATTAAGAATACTAGTTATAAAGTTAAAGTGTAATAATATTTTTCTGAAAAAATATATTCTTCAAAAAACTGATTTTCATCACGATTGTGGGTTTTATATAGAATAAAATTATTCCACCTCTGTGAATTGATTTTGATAAAATTTATTCAATATTTTTAATCATTATAATTAATATTATGTAATAAGGTCATGTTAGTTTTTTTACAATATGAATAGTAAATGTAGTAAATATCAATTACCATGGTAAAAGGAAAATAGGTTAATTAAGGTTAAAATAATTTAATAAATAATAGAAAAAACATAACCCTAATATTTATATTAATTTTAAATAAAATTATGATTACATTTACTCCTTATAATTTTTACTTTATAAATGATTACGTAATTAGTTTGATAAAAATTATATTTTGATACAATAAGACAAAAATTGTTTTGGGTAATATTCAAATTCAATTAAAGGATTTACTTTGATGAATTAATGTATTTTTTAAATAAATAATATTTTATTGAAATATTATTATTAAATAATTTTTATTAAATATAAATTATCATATAAATTTTAGGAATTCAAATGTAATTTTTGTAAGGGTTCGAAAATTGTTATTGTTAAAAATCCCTATATTTCTTAATAAATGTTAATATTTATTTTAAAATTATAAATGAACATATTTAGTTTAAATAAATATTATTTTTTGAATAATAAAATTTAAATTATCAAATTATTTATTTTTCATAATTTTCTAAGACAATCCAATTTTCAGGTAAAAATTGAATACCGTATAAATATACTTTGTGTATTTTGACATCATAATGACCCAAAACTAATTTAATAAATACTATAAATATTATCCAGGAGTAAATATATGTTTTAACTTTAAAATAATGAGATTTTATGTTTATTTTATTAATTTCATAAATCCATTATGAATCATCCAAAACCATTAATATATTTTAAGGTTTTAAAATCCTTTTTTAGAGTATGACTCACTTCCACATCATCAAGGTTATTATTTTATTAATATATTCCCTTAACCCCATAAAATAATTAAAAATACTCCCATTTTTTAGAAACAATGGCTAAAATCCATGATAAGGTTTTTGGTTTTGGATATTTTATTATATAGATTCCCAAACCTATGTTTGAGAAACAATAAAGAAATCCCACTTATTTCCTATATAAACACACACAATCTCCCTTATATATTCACTAAAAATACTTAGATCACATACTTACTCATATATATCTTATATATAGTCCTCCCAAGTTCCCCCAACCTCTCAACTCCTCCCAAGGATTTGGAGTCACACACTCATGTAAGGGATCTTCTACTATCCTTTTTATTCAAGTACCTCTTTTATGTTATGAATCTTAGTTTCTATTTTTGAATGTTAGGATATGTTATTACATACCCACATTAATTTAAATTTTATGTATAAATGAATATATTACCCTTTGTCTCTCATTAAATCCCTCCCATTAACCTTAATGTACACCCGTTACCATGCCAAAATTTAGTAAGGGATTTATCTCTTCTCATTTCCATTCAAGAACCTCTTTTATGTAATATCTATCAATTTCAATTTATTCATGTTGGGATATGTTATTAAATATCCACATACTATCCATTTTATGTATAAATTATTATAGAACCCTTTTACTATTTTTATCCCCACCCATGAACCTTTATGTACAACCGTTACCATACTGAGATTTAGTAAGGGATCCTCACCGTCTCTTCTTTATTTAAGTTTCTTTATTACATCATTCCTTCTATTTCAAATTCATAATATTTGGATATGTATTTATATGTACCTATTAATTCACATTTTATGTACAAATTATTATAAAACCCTTTCACACTCATCAACCCATTTTATGAATTTTTATGTGACGCTGTTATGTTGCCAAAATTTCACGGCGATATTCATTTTCAAATTTTTTTTATAATAAATACCATACACATTTCCTATTAAGGGTGTTAAACTTTATACACTTATAATTATTTGAATTAGGTATTAAATTTAATTATTCCATAATCTTTTATCATGGAATAAAATATGACAATGAATGAATCCATGTTTTATGATCTATGTGGCACACTTAAGCATGAGAATGAAATGAAAGTGACAGGTGCACCCAAAATTATACAAAGATCCAATGCATTGAGTAATGTTTAGTCTCATGAGACATCATGTTGGGATAGAGAGTGAACCTGATTACTTTATGTGACTTTTACATAATTATTTATTGGAAGTTATCCTTGACTTATGTTTATGATGCAATATTTTAAGTTACTGCAACATTTCCCATGTTGCCTTTATGATTATCATGATATATCATGTCTCATTGTTTATGTTTACGATTCATACTTTTTTATGAATCATTTATATTCATAATGTCTAACATATATTATCATATTCATTTTATTCCATGTTTATTCACTTTCTGAGATTTATAGATCACCCCTTTTTTATGTATGTCCCATAGTTATCCCATGCAGTTTTATGTGTAAGAAAGTTAAGGAGGTTTTCAATAAAGATGGTGTTTTTATCTTATTTTAAATTGTTATATAATGTACCTAATTCCTAAATAAACTATACAAATCTATCTTATAGGTTGTATTAATTGTAATATTATGTAATAAATCATAAAATAAAGTGTAATAAAGAACAATGTTGTTAATTTTTGGGATTAGGATTAGGAAACTCTAGAAAAAAACATGGGGGATAAGACTAAGTATAAGAAAAAATACCTAATTTTTAGTAAGTATAGTGTAACTGGATTATCAATTAAATACATCCTTGTATAGATACTACAAGAATATGTGGCTCTTTCATAGATATACATAGGGGTAAAACCCAAAAACACCACGTTGAGCTAGACTCGATCGGGAACTGGTGCACGACAACGGGCCTTGCTGCACACCTAGTTTTTAACTCTCTGGAGATATGCTTTAGTAAATTCAAAATATCATTATGAACCATTATTAAGGGAAAAAATACCCATAAGAGTCTATGTTTGGAAATAAATCATGGATAACATATATTAAAGCGTAGAAATTCATAAGTTAAGAAATAAGTATCATTTTATATGGTTTATATTTAATTTCATTAGATTTATATTTATGTGTTTAATATATTAAAAATTATCATCTCAAATTTTCTATTTATTAAATAAAATGGACTAAAATAGGAGGAATATCTTGTTATTCTTTGGTGTATTATGTGATCTGTTAGAATTTTATTCTAGTGCTTTATGCATTAATTTTCTTTTCTTTTCTTGAGTTCTCATCATTTGGATAAAAGATGACACTGTGGTGGAAATTAATTATAGTTTTCAAGAAATTATATTTCATTATGTTCTTGGTCAATATGATAAATTTAGTCCTTAAATCTAAGAAAATAATCTTGAATAAAAAATGCTTTTATATTATGATCCTTTTTTATTAATTTGTGGTCATTTTATCCATCACAGATTTATGGTTTTATGGTCATTGAATTTATACCGACCATGTTATTAATCACACTAAATTATTTATTTGGTGTTATTTTTCTCTTCTATTTCCATGTTTTCACTTCCCATTAATGTCCTCCTACTTGGAAACCTAGTTATGTGATGACCTTTATACGCCCTTTCTCTCTTTTCAAGTGGATGTTTTATTAAGTGTTTTTATGATTTGGGTTTTTAATAATGATATCTTTAAGTGTCAAAACATTTCATGACGAGTTTAAGTTTAAATTTCAAGGATGTAATTTATTAAAGGGGGAATAATATAACACCCTAGTTTTTTAAAAGAAAAATTGCATTCGATAGCGTATGCGATACACAAAACCAAACCTAAATAAACAATGATTATTTAAATATGAACATTTTACAATTTCTACAAAATTTGAGGATATGAGTAGGATTAAATAATTTATGAAATATATATATTTTTCCTAAATATATTGACAAATTCTTAGTAAATAATCAATCATTTTTTACTATCTTTTCATTCTTCAAAATGTATTTTCTTAAAAAATGATTTTTATTTATCTTTATAAATTTTATAATTATATTCAAGAATATTTAGAAAATTTATTTTATAAAAAAAATCCATTTTTTATATCACCATATCAAAATTATATTTGGGTCAAAATTTTGGTTTTTTTGAAAAATATAGATTTTATAATGAATAGTAAAAAAATACTTTTTTTTATGTAAAACTGTCATATATTTTAATAAATGAATTATTTTAAATGTAAAATTACTATTTTGATTTGATTTTAAGGTAAAATAAGTATTAATTATATATATTTAATTCAATTAATTACATTTAAATTATATTTATACCATATTTTAATACAAATTTATTTTTAGGATTAAAAATGCATTTTTTATGAAAATAGTTTTAAAATGAATAATGTATCTCAATTTTAATTAATTAAAATAACACCTAATGAGAAATTATCTAAATGAAAACTTTAGATTATATATCTATATTTATGAATTTAAATTCATTTAATTAGGAATAATAGTTATAGAGTTTAAGTAAAATCATCTTTTCCTTAAAAATGTATTTTACGAAAAACCGATTTTCATCACGATTACAGGTTTTATATAAAATTAAATTATTTCACCTCTATGAATTAATTTTGGTAAAGTATATTCCATATTTTTAATCATCATAATTAATATTAGTTAATAATTTCATCTTAGTTTTTGTACAATATGAATAGTAAATGTAATAAATATTAATTACCACGGTAAAAGAAAAATAGGTTAATTAAGGGTAAAAATAATTTAACAAAGAATAGAAACAATGTAAACCTAATATTTATATTTCATTTTCATTAAAATTATGATTCCATTTATTCCTGATTATTTTTACTTTATAAATGATTACATAATTAGTCTGATAAAAATTATATTTCGATAATAATGTAAAAATTATTTTAGGTAATATTAAAATTCAATTAAAGAATTTATTTTGATGAATTAATGGTTTTTTAAAATAAATAATATTTTATTTAAATATTATTATTAAATAATTATTATTAAATATAAATTACCATATAATTGTTATGAATTCAAATGTAATTTTTATAAGGGTTCAAAAAATGTTATTTTCAAAAAATCCCAACATTTCTTAATAAATATCGATTATTATATTAAAAGATAAAATGAACATATTTATAAAATTATTTGGTTAAAATAAATATTATTTTTTTAATCATAACATTGAAATTATCCAATGCTTAATTTTTCATAATTTTTTGAGATATTCCAATTTTTGAGTAAAAATTAAATACTGTATAGATACACTTTCTATATTATGACATCATAATGAATCAAAAGTGATGTAATAAATACTATAAAGGGTATAAAATACCCAATATATGTTTTTAATTTTAAATAATGGGATTTTATTTTTATTTTATTAATTTTATAAAGCCTTTATGAATCCTCCAAAACTATTAATATATTTTAAGGTCTTAAAATCATTTTTTCAGAGTATGAATCACTTCCACATAATAAAGGTTATTATTTTATTACGTTTATCCCTTGAACCCATAAAATAATTAAATCCACCCCCATTTTTCATAAAAAATGGGCAAAAACCATGATAAGGTTTGTGGTTTTGGTTATTTTATTATATATAGTCCAAAACCTATGTTTGAGAAATAATAAATAAATCCCACTCATTTCCTGTATAAACCCACCCATTATCCCAATATATTCACTAAAAATCCATATATTATTTTCTTAATCTAATTAACCCTCTATATAGTCCTTCAGTTATTTCCCTAAGATCTCAAGAAGCTCCTCCCAAGAATTTGGAGTCACACACTCAAGTAAGGGATCTTTCACTCTCCTTTTTATTCAAGTACCTCTTTTATGTTATGCCTCTTTGTTTATATTTGTTCATTTTGGGATATGTTCTTACATATACCCATTACTATCCATTTTATTTATAAATTATTATATACCCATTTCTCTCTCATTAAATCCCTCCCATGAACCTTTATGTACACCCATTACCATGCTGAAAATTTTTAAGGGACTTATCTCTTCTCATTTAAATTCAAGAACCTATTTAATGTCATTTATTTAAATTTCAATTTGTTCATTTTTGGATATTACTATCCATTTTATGTCTAAATTATCAGAGACTCCTTTCACTCTCAATATCCCCCTATGAACCTTTATGTACACCCATTACCTTATTGAGATTTAGTAAGGGATCCCCACCTTCTCTTATTTATTCAAGTTTATTTATTATCTTATGCTTAATATTTTAAATTAATAATGTTGGGATATTCATTTCCATGTCCCTATCACTTCCCATTTTATGAAAAAAAGATGAGATACCCATTTATCTTTCATCAACCCATTTTATGAATTTTTAAAAGACCCCATTATGATTCCAAAATTTCACCATGATTTTACATACCAAAATAATTGTGTAGTGAATACCATAACCATTTCCTATCAAGGGTGTTATAATTTATACACTTATACTTATTTGAATTGAGAATTACATGTATGTATTCCACAATCTTTTATCATGGAATAAAATATGATGATGATTGAATCCATGTTTTATGATCTACGTGGAACACTTAATCATGAGAATAAAATGAAAGTGAAGGGTGTGAATATAATTATATAGCACTCTAATGCATTGGGTAATGTTTAGTATCATGAGACATAATTTTGGAACAAGGAGTGAACCTGATTCCATTATGGGAATTTTTCCATTATTATTTCTTGGCAGTTATCCTTGACCTATGTTTATGATGCAATGTTTTATGTTGTTTCCACATTTCCTATATTGCCTTTATGATTATCATGCTATATAATATATCATTTTTCATGTTTATGATTACTACTATTTTTATGCCCCATTGATATGCCTATTTTCTAAAATGTATTATTATCTTCTTGGTTGTAACATCTCGGTTCCAGGTGCCGCCCAAGGGTGCCCCGTACCCGGTTGGTCACATGACCTCAAGCACATTTCACCCAAAACCAGAGGCTACCGACTAGTAGTGAGGGACAAGTCTTGATAGTGGGTAAACTATACCCTCATTGGCAGAGTATACACAATGGAATAACAAGTAGTAACAATAGAAGAAGTAATAATACGATACAAAAAAAATTAAACAACAGAAGAATGATAATAATATAACAACTGAAACATATATATAAATTATGCATGTCACATATTTCTAGGAAAGTATCCAAACATGTCACAATTCTAGAAATAAAATACTAAAACCAAAGTAAAGAAAAGAAGTAAACTCCAATAGCATCACAAGCCTCATCTTGGTCCCATGATCTCCAGCTCTAACATTAATCAAGTACTTGATGAAGAAGGGTTCTTGACCTTATCTATACCTGAAACCATATAATCTGTTTGGGGTCCAAAAGCATGACCCAAATAGGGTGTGAGACAAATCCTATTAGGCAAACACCAAAAGATCTGTTCCCAACTGTCAGTGAATATATATAGCAGGTAATATGCAGAAATTAAGTAATAAACTAGGAAGTACTCAATATTAAACAATCCTATAGTTTTCAATTAAATTCATTTCATTTAATTAATTATTCAATACTTTGAATAATGAAATCCTAAGATCTAGCCTAAGCTCTATATCCTCCTATATAATAGTAACAATAGACGTCTCATAAGATCATATAGATGAACAAGTAAGACTGAGTCCAAGCCTGTTCTTTGTCTTGACAGACTCCTCACAATAATTCAATTATTCACAAAAACCCTCTAGGAAAGCTCTCACGGTCTAACCCCTTTGGTTTAACATAACACTAATAAATTAAAAATAACCACTTGGGAAGCTCTCACGATCAATACCCCTAGGTCCACATGAAATTAATAATTTATACACGACCTCCAGGTAGCTCTCAGGGTCAATACCCCCTAGGTCAACATGGCATCAATAACTTATAAACGTCCTCTGGGTAGCTCTCACAGTCAATACCCCCTGGGTAAACATATCATAATTAAATCATAAATGACATCCTGGGTAGCTCTCACTATCAATACCCTTGGGTCCAAGTCTACACCAAGGCTCTCATGGTCTTGTGTAAATAAATATGAAAACCCCCATAGTTTTCCTAGTCCAAGGCTCCCATGGTCCATTGGAAAAACATTGTGCATATCATAACAAGGAAACATATGTAATCTATAACTACTACATGGATAACATTCACAAGAATAACACATGAAATTCATATAATCGATCAAACTCCATCCTAAACAATTCAAGGCATGGAAACAAGATATGACACATAGGAAACCTAGGACAAATAGCTATAAATAGTTAATCAAGGGAAACACACTGATGGGGTGTCCCATAATAAGGTATAAAACTTTATGCATAATAAATAACCATTTATCAATAGAAAAAACCATAACATGTATTAAATAGGGTCAAATTACAAAATACGCAATACCTCAAATGTGGGTTTTTAGCACTTTAAGCATATATAATCCAAATAAAATCTATTAAAGGAACAAACCACGTACCTTGATGTTGTACGATCAACACTATTGAATGTTAGCCATTGAATTGGCCTAAAACAACATAGATCTACAAAAAGGGTAAAAAAATAAAACTTTAAATACTCATGAGAGAGGAGGAATCAGAAAGAAAGGATCCAGGGAAGGAGAGAACTCACCAGTGGGAATCCAACACTCCTGGCGATGTCTCAATCAGAGGTCAGATGAAGAAATGGTAGGGGCTCTAAGTTCTTCGGCATTCCTTCACTCTCCCGTATGAAACACGAGGAGAAGAAGGGAGTTCTAGATGTGAGACGTGACCCCACTCCGATTTATCAAATAAAAATAAAAGTACACAGCGTGTTCATTTAATGTACATGTTGTGTACTAGCCTCAACTGGTCCCCGCTTTAGGTGGTCTTATAAGTCACCTACATGACCATGTACTCAGCCATTACATGGCCAGTACATGAGTGTACATGGTACCTGAGTACATGATGTGTAATCCTAAGTATATGACATGTACTTATAAAATTCCCAAATATTCCTTTTTCCTAAAAAACAACCCGAAATAAATATCTATACCTAAAAAAAAGATCCTATTTCTTACAATTATATGCCATGTTTATTACCTTACTAGACTTTATAGCTCATCCCTTTCTTATTTATGTCCTCAAGTTATCCCATTAAGTTTTAAGTATGATAATTTTAAGGAAGTTTTTAGAAAAGATGATGTTTTTTCCTATTTTAAATTGTTATTTAATATACTTAATTCCCAAAGACACTAGAATACTCGATATTATGGCTTATTTTAAGTGTAACCTTATATAATAAATCATGAAATAAAGTTTAATAAAGAACATTGTTATTATAAGTTCAGTATAAGTTGGTTCAAGTATAATGTGACATGGTAGTAAATATAGGTAAACATTCAATGATAGTAATAATAAATATTACAAAACTATGGAAACTAGAAAACCACCTAGGTGTGACCATACTTAATTCATCAAGTACCAAGGTGTCCCTAGAACATCACTTAATAAACAATTAGGAATCACATCCCAAGTAATCATTAATGGAAGTAATTACCCTTCATAGTATAATGACCATTGTATAAGAAATTCATCCCAAGAACACAACCATAATAATGGTAATAATAACATTATAATAAGATAAACATCAATTCAGAGGTGATAAATCCTGATAACAGAGTCATAACCATTGAATAATATCCCCTTGAAATCATATCTAGTGAAAATTAAGTCCCTTTATCATCAAAAAGAGAGTACATAATATCCTTACTCATGAGCATAATCAAAAGAGGTAAAAGTATCCATAGTCCCATGAAACATCATGATAGATAGAATCACATACCATAATAACCATTTTCATATGGGCATCTTGTTACCTTCCTTGAAAGCATCAAATCATGGGTTTTATATCCCACTTTTAAGGGTAATAATAAATATCTGGGTAAAATTATCCCATCTATATAGTTATTAAGGACATGTGGTAATCTCATTCCATGATCAGGTGGGCATTACACTCTCCAATAACCTATATAACATCCCCAATCTAGATCTTATCAAATAATGGGAATAATATCCCTTACCACATTATCATATATTAAATGAGAAATACATCTCATGCTATAGATCACAATATCACATTGGGAAAATCATACCATGCCTTAGGAATTATAAACATAAGTAGGCATGTTGTCTCTAACCATAGGCAATATGATTGTGATTGATATGGTCATCCCATACCCAATAAAACATATTAATCAAGTGAAATCTCATCCAACTAATAGAAAATAAAATAAAATTAAGCATAACACCCTGCACTATAAATGAAACACATAATAGAATAATTAAAAGCTTAATAAAAACTATATAGTCACACTATAATTAGTCTATAATATCATCAAACTTACTTTAAGCCTAGATATGTCAGTCCCCAAACAACCAAAATAGATCCATCTCCATAACTGAGGTATAACTCACTCAATTACCAAAATCTATAAGGGGAAGGAATACTCAACCCATACGACTATTATATAAATCAAAAACCTAAAAAAATACTAATGTTCTATTTGGGTAAAACCTCTAGATGACCTCATTTGATTCACACATATCTTACTCAAATAATACTATGGGAACCTATTCTAGGTCCATTACTTTATTATCTTCCAAGGGGACATCCCACTTGGTTATAAAGGTCATAATTTTTGGTTATGAACTAAAACATATGCATGAATTTAGGTGCATGCATATTCCCACATAGTTTCATCTATTATAATCCATTATGAATGGATTAAAAGTCATCCATCATAAATGGATTAAATAAATTTAATTCATTGAAGTAATTAAATGAATAACTCCAAAGTTCATAAACATATGTTGAATATACTGATACATTGAATATGTTGACATGTCTTATTAAATGGAATGAATTGAGGATGGATATATAAAGGGATGATATCCTCAATATTAGATACAAATGATTGTATACAAGTCTTCCAATACTATCTTCCTCCCAAGACACATTTTATCACTAGGTGAAGGTGTTATCACCCCTTCTTTGTTTAGATTTTCCCAAGAAACAATATAGAATCCTTTGGGTAGTATAATCCCATCAGAGGTAGGTGTCTTTTATTTTGTGATAAGTAAGTCTTTATCAAGCCTAAAAAGAATATTAAAATATGTATTACACATCACTTTAGGTACACCTTTTCCATGTTCTTTTTTCCCATTATATATTGATTCTGTCAAGGATATATCGATCACATTTATGAGTTTTATTTCACCACTTTTGTTCATATTATGAACCCCTAAAACCCATCAGTGGTATCCAATCCTTATTCATCATCAAATTAATGTTTTTATTTCTTTTTTAAATAAAGAACTGATTTTATGAAATTTTAATTGGTTTTACCCTCTAGAAGTTAGGTTATATGATAATGTAATGTTAGGAGTACCACATGTTAGAGATTCAATTCAATTTGAAATTGTTTATAAATAATAGAATCGTATATTTTTGGAATATTTATAGAATTTATAAATGTGTTTTATTAATTAATTAACTATAAAATGTTTATAGGTAATTGTTTTAATATTTTATTCAAACAATAATTATTAATATTCCATTAATATTAATCAGTTAATATTAAGAATATATTTTTCAAAATTATATAGTTTATAAAATACTTATAAATCACATTAAAAGGGATTTTACTTTTGAAAAAATTATGTGAAATGACTTATAATTTTAAAATAAAGTGTTTATTAAGAAATTATAAGGGTAATTTATATATAATTCATAAATTACATAAATAAGGAAAAAATATAAATAAGTTTATATTTAAAATTATGAATCATTTTTAATTAATTAATTTTATATATTTAATATAAAAAAGAACCTATTTAAGATATTATTTAAACCACAAAAAAAGTGTTTTGATGATATATTTGTTTAGGTTTTAAATAATGTTTAAATATGTGATATTTACATTATGTAAATAATTTAAATTACAAAAATTGGATCATAAAATATTTATGGTTAATAATAATAACATATATTTAAATTTAAATTCCATATAATGAATAATATGAAAGAGTTCATAATTAAAGTGGATATAAAGTGTCTATATCTAAAATAATGGAATATCCATAATGATTTTCTTAACTATAAAATGTCTATAGTAATCTTTTATTTATGAATATTTTATCTCATGTTTTAATTTAAGAAATTTTCATAAATTTATAAGTTATTAATTTATTTATTCATGCATATAAACTATTCATAAAATGTGAATAATGTTTTTTATATATTTATGTGATAAATTTCTTCTCAAAGATAGATACATGCATTCTGTGCTAGGTGTGATATCCTAAAATTTAGTTTTTAATCTTCCTTGACTGTATTTTATTTTTAGATTTATGAGATTAATAATATTTTTTGAATATAGTTTGTATATATTAGGTATTATAGATATCATGAATTGAATTGTCACTTGAGTAAATTAACCCTAGGTAGAGGGACTTTGGGTCAGACTACCCACCGACTTGGAGGCTTATGCATTATTCTAGAAATGTGAGGGGCTTACTATATGTCACTTCGAGATTACTCATGTAGAGATTATCAATATTATATAACTTTATGCCTTTACATTAAAATTTCATGTACTTTATCCATAATATGCAATTGGATATATATAAATATATTTGGATTTTGTTTTTGGGTGAGTAACACAAACATGCGTGTTGTATAAAATTTAAACATTAATTTAGTTTGAACACATTATTTTAGGGGATGGAAAAGGGATTCCCAAACTAAATCATTAGAATCTTTAATTCCTAAAGGAATAAAAATTATAAGATAAATATTTCATAAGATACAATAGTTATGATTTTAATATACATATGATGTATATTAAATTGGTGAGACTTTTAAAAAACCCCCTCAAATAATAAGAGTGAGATTCTATCTAAAATGAAACTTTAAAAGTCCTTGATCATTCAAACAGGTAGATTCATGCTAAATTGGGGTGCTCGTAGATTATCTTTTGTAAGGAAAGAAAGTAATGAGTGACTCTAGATCATCCAATTGGGTAGTTCTATGCTAAAGTAAGGTTCCCCTAGATTGTCTTGTGTTATCTCGTTTTTTATGCTTTCTTTGGGTTACACTTATATGGGACACCCCAAGAGCTAGGATACTAGTGTAATATAGTTGAATATTATATATATGATGGATATGGACAAATATTTATCCACTCAACTATCAAAAAATAACAATTATTGTGATTGGATTGATAGTTTATCTAAATAAATAATGTGACAAGTTTCACACCAAAGTAGGGCCATTGCTTAGTGAAATGTGGATATTGGATCAATAAATGGATATGATATATGGGTTCATTATTTTTAGTGGGATTAATTTCGTTAAAAGTCCTTAATGAATTTTTTTTAAACATGATACTCATCCATTGATATGTCTTTGTTATATATTATGGCATAATTCATAATAATCGTATTGAGATCAATTATAGGAATGATCTATAAAATAGTTATAGATTGGTATTTTGGTTCAAGAAGTGTTCTTAAATAGAAAAATTTTTAAAATCTAAATGTGAATGCTATAGACATCAATTTCACTAACTTTGACTCTTAGGTATTAGATACTGAGTGCGTGTTACACATTTGTGCTGATAAACATAGGCTAAAATATAAAAGGGAATTGACATAGGGTGAAGTGGATATTCATGTTGTAATGGAGAAATATTTTCTATATTATAGTTCAACACTTATGATATAAGAATACCTAGAGGATTAGTCCTATAACTAGAGAATTTTTATTATGTTCCCAACATAAATAGAAATTTTATTTCTATATCTTTTTTGGACAATAAGGGATTTTCATTATCTATTAAAAACAAAACTTGTTCTATATATATTAATAGAACGATTTATGGATCTGGGAATGTAATAAATGGTTTAAAAATTATGTACATAGATAATAATATTTATAAAATTCAAAATAACAAGGCGAGGTTTGATTATAATTCCACCCACCATTGGAATTGTCACCTCAAACATATAAATGAGACACACATTCAAATAATCCATAAAGATGTATTGTTGGAATAATTAAATTAAAAATATTTTTATATGCACGAATCTTATTTATTAGGAAAAAATGAACAAATAACCATTTAGGATAAAATATTAAAGGGATAGTGGATTAATGAATCTCATACATAGTGATGTATGTGAAAAAATGAGCACACGATCTTGTGGTGGTTTTAGGTATTTTTTGTTACCTTTAGTGATTAACTTAGTCAGTATGGTTATGTGTTTTTAATGAAATAAAAGTACAATTTTTTTGAAAAGTTTAAAGATTTTAAAAATTAAGTATATAATAAATTGATAAAAAGTATTAAAATTCAATGATCTGATTAGGGTAGTGATTATATGATCTAGTAATTGGTTGAGAATTTTAGAGATTATAGAATTTTTTTACAACTCACTCAACCTAGAACAATAAAATGGAATGGTGTGTCTGAGAGGAGTAATCATACCTTGTTATATATGATATAATTAATATCGAGTCATTGAAACATTAATATTTTATTATGAGGTTATTTTATGGAGACTACTATATTCATACTAAATAAAATTCCATATAAAGAAGTCATAAATACACCTTAAGAGATATATACTGAGGAATATATCACTGTGTATTTTATAAGGATTTTGGATTGTGAATCACTCATAAGAAGATTGAATTATAAAAATATAATACCTAAGTTAAAAAAATGATTATATTTTGGTTACCTGAAAGAAAAGAAAAAGAATATTATTTCTATAACCCTACTGAAAAAAGTGTTTATGGCTTGAGATGGTGTTTTCCTTGAGATAAAACACATGGGTCAAGTAATAATTTTGAGTAATATTGAAGCTGGATAAGTTTAATATCAAAAAATAGAATTTTTTTTTGAGATATAGGTTGATCAGTTCCCATAAATAGTTCTAGAATAAGAACTTACCCAGTTTATACAAGAACCTCAAAGGTATAATAGCATTTATCTAGAATCCAAGAGATATTAATTTCTCACAGTGAATGATAAATAACCAATATTCATAAATAATAAGCCTAATAACAATCAAGAGGAAATTGAGAGTTCTAATTATGAGAAATGGTTAAAATCCATGGAATATGAAATGGACTCTATGTACACTAACTAAGTTTGGATCTTAGTGGATTGTAACACTTCGTTACATTTTTTTCTGGTACATTTTAATTTTTTTGGATTTTCTTTTTCATTGGTTGAGTAATGATGAGAAGGAATTTTAAGGATACCTATAAAAGTGAATTCAGATATTTTTTGGAATTTTCATCATAAAACATATAGTTTTTATAGTCTGCTAGGGATTTATACACCATGTAATGGTGTTAAAAATATATAATAATTACCTAGAAGATGATATGAAATGGGTATATAGCATGAAAGCTTACATTCCACGTATAGTTTACACACCATTTAAATATTAAAAATTATATTTTTAATAAAAAGTAGTAGGGGTTTCAGCGTATCTGGGACTCAAAAATTACACGATGTGTAATTGGGTTACACATCGTGTAAAATCCTAAGTGTCAGTTTTAAATAGGATTCTTAGCTGAAAAACTCATTTAATTCCTCCAGGTTTCCTTCCCCCTCTACCTATAGACATCCCCATGAAATTTTTGTGATATCCAATCCCTATGGATCATTCATTTAGTGATTTATCATCATGTTGGTTTATGTGTATCTCTCTGAGTAAGTGGTCTTCCTATATCTTTCATCTCTCTCTCTTTTCCTCTTAGGGTTTGATAAATCATCTTGAAATTTATGGATCTAAAATATATGTTATTGGATCTTGATTATAGTTGAATTTCCTAGACCTTTTTCACCTTCATTTTCTATTAGTGAGTATCATTGTATGTGTTGTGTTATCATAAAAAGTTTAGTGGTTCCATTTAATATTTTCTAATTAGATATATCTTGAAATGATTATGTTTGAAGTTGATTTTAATTGATTTTTAAAAAACCAATTTGATGTGATTTGGAACATGGATTTAATTTAGTTTTAAATTTTGGGGAAAAACCATAATTATAATGTAATTGGAATTTTGTGGTGTAATTTTAAATTGATGGAATTTTTAAAATTACTTGAGAATTGATTTTTCAAAAAGGTTTAAATAGATTTAAAAAACACCTTTTATTGGTTTTGAAATGAAAAGGAATGAAATGATTAAAAACCTATGTTTTGATTTTGAACATGAATTGGAAATTTAAAAAGGAGAAGTGTGGGATTATGAAGTATTTTCAAATAAAATGATTTCCCCCCTTCTCTAATGATTGATTGAGCACATGCGATCCATGGTAGTTAGTGGGTTATTTGTAAAAAACATGCTAGTATGTTAATTACCTAATAATGAATTGATGGTTTATAACTCTAAAAAAACCTAGTTCAGTATATCTTATCCCTGATGGGATGTTGGCATGTACTATTCAATGTGAGCCTGAGGGACATGTGCACACATACTTTCTGTGATCACTGATATGATATGTGTGGGGACCCCATAACCTAGAATTATCATACATTAGGGTAAATGACCATGGTGCTTATTATGAATGTTTTGATTATAAATTCCATTGATTTTGAAATTACTTTACCCATGCCTAATTATTTATATAAAATGGTTTATATAATGTGTTTATTTATTCCATGTTTGAATTTTTTTCCATCATTTGAAATGAAAAGAATGTTTTTTAAATATGAAACTGTAATACCATGATTTTTTTGATTAAAATTAAAGGTATTATTTGGTTTATTGTGGTGAAATATTATTATTAAACATTAGTAAGACCCCATTGGGATTTTTACCTCACACCCTACCTTTTCATTCGAGCATTTGTATATTTTATTCTTCCATGTATGAGTAAATGGAAAGTGCCTCTTAGAGGTGGTGGATGTTCTCGATCCCTTGGAGCTTGGAGTGGAATCTCCTTTGAGATGTTGGGTTGTCTTGTTGTTTTTTTGGGTACATTGATGATGTTCTATTTATGTCTTGATATACCTATTTGGTTTATGGTACTATCTCCATTTGGAGTTTTTTGAGAATACAAATATTTATATGTTTCTTTTGCTATGTATGAGGAAAATTCATTCCCACTTTTATTTTATATGGTGATAGGTGATAGAAACCAACCCATGGGGATTGGGAACACACTTTGGGCTATGTTAGAACCATATTAGGTATCAGGGTACTAGGGTGTCCAGGATGGTTCATGAAAAAGTTGTATCAAAGGTGCATGATAAGAATCTTACACTGATGTCAGTATGTAGTTGAGAAATATTATCAGAAATTAGGAATTAGTTTCAAGTGAGTTCCTAGAAATCTATCATCATAATGAGACTTAATTCACTATGGGTGTTTTGGGAAAGTTGTCTTGAGGATTAGTTCTGGTATTTACCCTGATTTTGATTTGGATAAGTTGAAATTCAAATCTTTTTTATCTATCAAATGCGATTAATTTCCATTGTTGATATTGTTTGAGTGCTTATCTGAGTAATATTCTGATTTCTTCAATATTGTTTTCTAATTTTTTGTAGAATCTATCCTCTTAGAATATGTGTGAATATGATCTAGTCGGAATCTACTGATGAAACACAATGAGAAAATCCACTTTTGGACCAAAATCTGCTTGAGGTTGTTGTACATGTTTTCCAATCTTCAGGACAAGCACCTACACCCTTTCCCATTCAGGCTTAAACTATAAAACCTTAGAGGGATGAATTAATAATTATTAGGAGTTACTTCATCATAAATCACTTTATTTTCAATGATGCAATGATCCTCAAGAGGATAAGGACTGGTTGAAAGAGATAGATCTTATCTTTGACTTATTGGAAACTCCCAAAGCTATTATAGTGAAGCATGCTACCATTAAGCTTGAGGTACCAAGAATGAGATGGTGGGACTCAATGGAGATTGTGAATAAGAATAAGGGTTTATAGTGGAAGAACTTCAAGGATCTATTTACTAACTAGTTATATCCAAAATCTATAGTTATATCTAAGTCTATGGAGTTTTTCATACTCAAGAAAGTTTATAAGACCATGAAAAAACATGCAAACCGATTCACTAATATTTTTTAGTTTTCACATGATATTGTATCAAATGAGAAGTTTAAGAATTGATGATTCCAAATGGGAATTTTGTTTGATATTCATTCTCATGTTTTCTTATTGAGGATTATCTCTTATGTTGATGTTCTAGATAGGGTGTTGATAGTTGAACTTGATATAAATTGTAAGTTAGGGTTGATGGGAGTTCCTTTTTCTTCCATTGGACTTTATTTGAGTTCCCATAAATGGAATATAAAGTGTAACAAATATCATAGTGGATCTTGAAAGCAGTGTTCTTATAGACCTCCTATAATGTCTGGCATAAGACCTTTTACTTGCTACCAATGTGAAAATCCTAGGCATTCAAAATGATTTTTCACTAAGGAACTCAAGATATGTGGTTGTTGTGGTCATTAAAGTAACTTGAATAAATTGTATTATATCTTATCTACTCCATGTAGTGGAACAATATCATAAATACTAAATATTATGGTGATTAAATTAGATGCTTCAAGATATTAGGGCTTCCAGCCACATGCATCCAGAATGAAGCTTATTCACACAATGGAAGAGTCTCTAGAGGAATCAGATATGGGTCCAGTGTTTGTGAGAGGTAAAATCACTATAACATCATCTTTAGTGATTGTTTTATTTTATACTAGTGCATATCACTCATTCATTTCTAATCGTGTTGTGAATATGCTAAATCTTCATAGAGATATTTTATCTTATGTGATGGATATTACTACACACCTCAGAACAAAGAGAGAGGAGTGTATTTGTTATCCTTCTTTTGTGTTCACTTTATCATAGATTAGGATTTCTTGGGAATTTATGGTTCTTGAAATGAGATCTATTGATATCATTTTTAGGATGGATTATCTCTTTGATAATAAAGACTGAACTGATTATTATCTTCTATGGGTCTCCTTTACTCTAATCGATGGGGTGTTTCGTATCTTTTAGGGAGAATGGGACCCAAGTTCAATCAGATTCAGACCTTCTTATCTAGAGTTGGGGAAATTAATATCAATATTTTCTTTTGATATGGAGAAATAATCCTTGAGAGGTTATCTCCCTCTAGTTTTCATCAAGTTTCCTAACATTTTTCCTTATGAATTATCTGATTTCCCATCGGTAATATAGGTAGAGTTTTCTATTTGTTTAGTGCCTGGTACTCAACCAATATCTATTAATTATTGCTGTACAAAACTAGATGAAATGAAAGAGTTGAAGAATCAGTTAGATGATCTATTAGAGAAAGGATTTATATTCCCAATTATGTCACCTTGGGCTGGGCCTATTCTATTTTCTAAGAAAACTGATGGAACAATTTTCCTTTGTGTTGATTACCAGAATCTCAATCAAGTCACAGTAAAGAAAAATTATCTATTTCAATGAATTGATGATTTTTTTGACTAGTTTAAAGGGGAGAAGTGGGTTTTGAAGATTTACCTTCGATATAGTTATCACTAGTTGAGAATAAAAGAATATGACATTCAAAAAACAAACTTCCGAAGTAGGTTTGGAAATTATGAGTATTTTTTCATGCCATTTGGTCTAACCAATACTCATGTAGTTTTTATGGGTTTGATAAACTTGATTTTTTATGTGCATCTTTATACTTTTGGGGTAGTCTTTGTAGATGAAATCTTAGTTTAATCTAAGTCTGAGGAGGATCATGTACGTCATTTGAGATCATTTATGGAATTATTTAGAAATCACCAACTTTATGCCAAGATATTGAAATGCGATTTATAGATTTTATAAGTGAAGTTATTGGGACACGTGGTGGAAGAACATGGTATCTCAGTAGATCTTGAGAAGGTTAAAGATGTTATAATATGGGATCAAACTCATATTTTTTTTGAGATTAATATATTCTTAAGTTTAGTTGGATATTATCAATGATTCGTAAATGATTTATTGAAGTTGACATCTCTAATGACCACTCTAACTTTGATGGGATTAATTTTTTTCTTGGGATGAGAAATGTTAGAGTTATTTTATTCACCTGTAAATTATTTTAAAATTCTCACTGGTCTTGACTCTTACAGAGGCCTGGAAAGGTAATGTGGTCTTCTATGATGCATTAAGTTTGGGTTTGGGTTGTGTTCTTATGTAGGGTGATCATGTGGTAGCCTATGGATAAAGAAAAATTTGTCCACATGAGAATAATTACCTGAACCATGAACTTGAACTCACAACCATGATGCATACGCTTAAGAGTTGGCGACATTACCTTTTTTGGATAAAGGTTTATCGTGTTTTCTAAAGACAAGATATTGAGTTATATATTCTATAAAAAAATTTGAATCTATACCAGAGGAATTGGGTTGAATAACTGTAATATTTTTATTTCGATATTAACTACACTCCGTGGAAATGGAATTTTGTTGCTGAAACATTAAGTAGGAAACTTCTAACACAGTCCACTAAATAATCATCCGAAGAGTGGATCTTGATGGATATTTTTGAATAATTTCATATTGGAGTTCAGGAAACAAGGGTTGAGGATGTATTGTTCATTGCTCAGTTGACCTCTGCTCTTCCCAAGATGGTTTATCAAGAACAGTAACTTGATGATGAATTCCATGGAATTAAAATCTCTCTTCATGGTGAAGATAATATTTCTGAGCGGTCATTATCCACATAGGGTATTGTAGGTTTTTTTGTAACTAGTAAATTATACCTTTAACTATAAGGAAATATGTGATTATGGATTTCTATAATTCATAGTGGGTAGTTCACCAAGGAACCAAAATATGTTTTATGACATTCAACGATGATTTTGGTGGTCAGAAATGAGATGTGACATTATTTATTTTGTTTCTGATTATTATAATTTCCAATAGGTTAAAGCTAAGAACTAGGAACCCTAAATTTTTATTTATCCACTTCCAGTGATGTCTTGGAAGTGGGATGATATTTATAAAGACTTTTTGGTTGGGTTTCGACATACCCTAAGAAAGAATAATGTGATATGGGTTGTGATTGATAGGATGACCAAATCAACTCACTTTATAAACTTTCATGACACAACCAAATTTTAGGAGATAGAAAATCTCTATGTGAGAGATATTTTCCATTTCATGGATTTCAATATGATATAGTCTTTGATAGGGATCCCCATTTTACTTTTCTCTTTTGTAGAGGCCTTGAGGAGGCACTGGGATATTAGTTTCATTTGAGTATGACATACCATCTATAGACAGATGAACATACATAGAGAGCTATACAGATTCTTGAGGATATGATTCATGATAGAACCCTCAATTTTAGTGGAGATTAGGATGACCATTTGGGTTTGGTTGAGTTTTCTTATAATAATTTTCACTAGTCCATGATTAGAGTGGCTCCTTTTGAGGCCTTTTTTCCTAAACTTGTAAACATCTGTTGTGTTGGTTGGAGATTTTTGAAATTTTATTGGTCTAACAATCTTAATTCAAAATATGACAATAAATATTCTATTGATTTTTCAAAGGTTTTTGATGGAATAGGGATAACAAAAATCTTTTTTTGATCATCGACATAGATCATTGGAATTTTTAGTTGGTGATCATGTGTTCTTAAATGTTCCTCCTCATTTGGGTCATCAAATACTTGGGAAGAAATAAAATATTACTCCTCACTTTGTGGAACATTTTGAGGTTGTTGAGAAGGTGGGTAAATTTTCTTAACATTACACACTTACACCATAGTTGACGTTGATACATGTTGATTTCCATGTATCATAGCTATGAAAGTATCTTTATGATCCATCTCATGTTTTAAGTTGGAGTGTTCCAAATGTTGATCCTAATTTATCCATGATTGACCATCCAATCAGGATAGTTGATTTTGAAACCAAGGTACTTCATGGTAGGATGATACCTTTGGTTTGAGTGCTATGGTAGCATGATTTTTATGTTCATGAGAAATGGGAGCGTGGGGAACTGATGAGAGAATAATGGACTCAAATTTTTGATATGGGATATTCTTAATACGATTTCTAGGGATATAATGTTTTTATAGTTGGGAGGTTGTAACACTCTGTTATGTTTTTATTAGGTATGTTTTAATATTTTTTTATTTCATTTTTCATTAGGTGGGTAATGTTAAGAAGGAATTAATAGGATACCTATAATGGTGAAGTCAGAGATTTGTTGGAATTTTCAGCATAAAACCTACATTTTTTGTAGTCTGTTGGGGATTTACATGATGTGTAATGGTGTTACATGATGTGTAATCATCACCTATAAGATTTTGTGTAACAGGTAAACAACATTAAAGTTTTCATACTATATATAGTTTACATGCTGTGTAAATATTAACAATAAATTTTTAATAAAAAGTGATGGGTTTTTCAAAATATTTGGTACTTGACAATTAAACAAAGTTTAATTGGGTTACAGGCTATGTAAAATACCAAAGTTTTTTTTAAGGTGGACCAGATGAAAAAATAATTTCATTCCTCTAGGTTTCCTTCCCTCTCAACCTAGAGCAATCCCTAGGTGATTTTGGCGATCTCTAATCCCTTCAGATCATTTGTTTAATGATTTATCATCATGTTGGTTGAGGTGTATCTCTTCGGGTAAGTGGTCTGCCTATATATTTTCTCTCTCTCTATTTTATATTTAGGTTTTATAGATCACATTGAAATTGATGGATCTAAACTATTTATTTTTGGATCTTGAATCTAGTTTGAGTTCTTAGATCTTATGTGCCTTTGTTTTTCCATTGGTGAGTCCCATTACGGGCATTATGTTCTCATGAAAAGGGAAAGTGGTTTCATTTATGATTTTAAAATTGAATAAACCATGAATTTATTGTGTTTAAAATTGATTTTAATTGATTTATGAAAACTAATTTGATGCGAATTATATATTGGATTTATATTAGCTTGAAATTTTGGGGGAAACCCCCAATTTTGATGGAATTGGATTTTTGGCGTGTAATTTGAAATTAATAGAATTTGTAAATTGATTTTGTAAAATGGATTAAATTGATTTGATAAAAACCTATGATTTTTTTGAATTGAAAATGAAATAAATGATGAAAAATGTAATGACTTGGACCTGAACAGCCACCTGAATAGTGCTAAATGGGTCAGGTGATACAACCTTAGGCGCACCTCCCCAAACGCCAAAGGCTGCCGACTAGAAACGAGGGTTTGATAGGTATAGTGGGGAGGATATACCCTCTTGGAGGATAATAATAATGGTACTGGTCCAAGTATAATAGTAAAGATGCAGCAGAATAAAAGACTTAGCAGACTCGAACCAGAACTGCAAAGAAGAATTACATCCAATATCAATAAACAGTGGAAGTAGTAAATATAAACAACAACAGTGGAGATAAACACAACAACATGTTGATAACATGTAACTACTACTGAACAATAAAGCATGCATCCAAAGTAGGTCATACATATCTGAATATAAAAAGGGCGCCAATGGCTAACCAATAGTAGCTACAACAAGTAAGCATGATAATACAGAAAAGAAAACAAAACAAAGTAAAACCCATCTAGGTAAGACCTCAAGGTCCATACCATCTCCATGTAACAACTAACGCAGCCCAGCTTTTGATGCTAGCCTCTTTCCTGCACGTAAATCCATAAAGTCTGCATGCATCCCGGAGGGCCCGTGCAGGGTGTGAGACAAATCTCAGTAGGATACCACCCAATGGTGCATACCTAATATAAGTGTTTAAGCAGACTTTCATTTATAAGTAAACCAGTAAATAGAACAATACACAAATAAACACTAACTCCACTGGTGCTTATCAGCCACCATGGAGTGTCACCTGCTTCGGCCAATGCTGGAATCTTTGTCGCATAACCTGGAACCATGTGCCCCTTGACACCTCGTGTCTCAAGTACCGACGTCCCGAAGGCATGACCAAGAAGTAACAACCCAGCACCATGATCATCCTGACACCTCATGTCTCAAGTACCGATGTCCCTAAGGAACACCCAACAAGTAGCCCGAAGGAACAACGATGTCTGCCCTCAAATAATGTATTCGGAGGGACAACGATATCTTCCCTAAAATAATGGCGAGCCTCATCCCCCAACCCGATAGCCTCAATGCTATCCTCTGAAGGATCCTTACCTCCCACGTGTCTTTCTACGACAAGCACCCCCAACCAAAGTACCTAAACCGCATCTACGAGGGACTCTAACCACACGAGTGGTCAAAACCACTTCATCAAGGAGTATCTCTGTGTGCACACTACTCAAAGTTTTGGTTGAGACGTGATCGCCAAAATAGTACCTAATCCACCAACACATCTTACACATCGTGTCCCTGCAACCATGCCGCTCAAGTCTGATGGCCTCGCCATCCAAGTAACCCGGGTCATGCCCAACCTGACAGTCGTACTACCTCAAGATGACGTCCATGATGCCCAATCCTGTGGTCAAAACCACCCAAAGTAACCCGGGTCAAGCCCAACCTGTGATCAGCATCACTCAACAATATCCGGGCCATGCCCAACACCACTAAAGGGGTCCAACATATGCAATTCAACAATTGCATAAATAACATATTTAAACAGGAAACATAACCAGGAAAAATATTCTAAATAGTTGAATTGAACTATGCACGGTGCCGTCGCATACCAGCACTAAGGTATCGAATGCCTCTAACAATTTATATTAGGCTTAATAAATTAAACTCAATAGTTTATAACAGTATAAATCAATTATAACCATTTTGTCATCCCCCGACCAAAATGCCCTGATGAGCTATGACATCTCACCTGACCCCTTCTCAAGAAAAATAGGTAATAGGGCATACCCAAAGGCATCCCACTGGTCCAAAAATCAACTAAATATGAAACATCAGATAAAATGGGTCCCAATCAAAATACCCAAAAACGCGCTGAAGGTCGTGTTACCCAAAAGTCCATGAAAACACAAAAAGAGGTATGAACCACCTACCTGAGACTCGTACACTGCTACTCCACTGGTAACATCCTCCAATTCGGTCTAAAACGTGGTAGATCTATAAAAGAATCCAAACTGCTCAAACCCCTATAACTCATTCTAGAACAAAAATCAAACAAAATGGCTCAAGTGGAATCGAGGCCTTACTAAGGGGGTTCCAATGCATCAATCAGTGTTTGGATCGGGTCTCGGACAAATGATTGGGATAAGAAAGAAGTTTCAGCCGGCTTGGTTCATGAAACTGGGTGAAAAATATGATTTCTTCCTCAAAACGAGGCTACTACCCATTTTAACATAAAAAAGAAACTACACGGCATGTACTTTAGGACTACACATCATGTATGTCATTTAACTGTTCATTTGGCAGCTAGAATTCTGCCGACTTACTTTCCAGAACCTGCTTACATGGGTACACGACCTGTAACTAGGGGTATATGGTGTGTACTTGGTTTTCCTTCACCGACTTACCCAGACCCCATGTATATCCCTCATAGACAAGTAGACTACACGGCGTGTCCTGGAGGAACACGATGTGTATTTGGTTAAACAAATCTACCTGTCCAACAGGCCTACACGGCATGTATATCCCTTATACACGGCCAAAATGCACGACATGTCCAATAAGAACACGACATGTACTTGGTCAAAGCGATTCTCTCTGTCCAACATGCCTACACGCCATGTATGGACTCCACATGGTCTAAGGGTACACATCGTGTCTAAAACTACACGCCATGTAGTAATAAATTTCTACACGGTCAACACACAGAATGTACTCGGCGAGCACACGGCCGGTCACTCACTTAACATAAACACGACATGTACTTAAAGTACATGGCGTGTATTCTGGAATTTTCCAGAAACTGCCCATTTTCACCAGTTTCCTTAGAAACAATTCAAAAATTTAAACAGGGTCGGGATTTTGACCCATTATAAAAACCCAGGTTCTTACAATCTCCCCACCTTAACCTAGCTCATCCCTGAGCTATCCAATAAAACCCAAATATGGCACCAAACATAACACCCCGTTCAAAGTAACCCAGACTTCCCGGTCTCAAAGTTCACGAATAAATTCCTCAAGGGGATCCCCACCTTAGGAATCACCTAACCTAGTCTCAACCCAAAAAAACTCAAAGCAATAAGGTTTACTAACCTGTTTTCCAAATGCATAGTCCTTCCGTGAAGCATCGTCACCCTTGCACCTTATTGTTGCTCCTGTGTCATCCCCGACACCCAATGTATCCCACACCGCATCAGTGTCTTCCTCCATGAGGTCCTGCATCCCATGGATGCTCAAAAATGAACCTAGTGCCTAGAATCTCAAGTAGCCCGCATCCTCGATGCCCCGATGCCCATGACACCTCAAGTAACCCACATCCTCAATTCCCATGATGCTACACATCTCATACAAATATATATATATCATGCACCTGATATGGTTCCAATCCCACTTACTAGCATCTAGTTAGTCCACATAGATCCTATGCACCACGTGCACTCAAAACAGACATGCCTCTATAGGTCATGCCAAAAAAGAAACATGGAGATCACGACCACACTGCGGTGTACCTCTAACCGTCATCGGCTCACAAGCCTGCTCAGCCTCTGGAAGATCCATGGCATGCACCTGGCCTAAAATACGGCTGCCTGATGCCTGAACTCCCTACAGTGCTGCTCTAGTCACTGGCCACTAACCCCTCAGCTGGGTCCCACTTTCTTTGTCACGTCCTCCATGTACAACTAAACCTCGACTACCCTCTCCTGGTACCAAACCTAAACCAACTCCGGATGCCTCCGTCTGCCCTGGTCCCTACCTGCCGACTGTTTGAGAAGACTGCCTGCAAAAACTCTCTAGATGCCTGACCTATCCACATTCCTGGCACTCTTTTGGAGGACTATCGCACTGAGTCCGAAAATGTCCCGGCTATCCGCACTGAAAGAAAATCACTGAAGAACTACTGTGAGGTTGTCTAGTTGAATCCCTGGCCTGACTGCCCTGCTGGAACTCATCCCGTCCTCGTTTCCTGCTATCTGAACTGTCATCTAAAGCTATCGCCCAGCTAACCTGGGGCCTATCCCTTTAGTTTCCCTCCAATATAAGCGCCTGGTTCACCGCCTCAGAGAAGGAACCCATCATGAAAATGTTCACTTGGACCCAAATGGCGTGTCGTAATCCATCCTCAAAGCACCTCACCCTAGCTGTGTCATCGCTTACCATACCAGGTGAAAAGCGAGACAATTTTGTGAAGGTAGCTACATAGTCCATGACAGACATGTCTCCCTACTGAGGAATCAATAACTCCCAAGCTCTCTATGCCCTCAGTGTCTCTGGATAGAAGTGCTCAAAGAACCTTTCCTCTAAGTCCTTCCATGCAAGTCCCTCGTTCCTATGAGCCTGAACCTACACATCCCACCAATGATTCGACGGTCCTCTTAGCATATACGTCGCCAGGTTGACCCTCCACCATGGAGGCATCTCAAGCTTCTCGAAGATCATCTGCATACTCTCTATCTAGTTCTCAGCCGCCTGCGGACCACCCTCACCCTGAAAAAGCAGTGGGTGCTGCGACTGGAACTACCGCGTCAGGAATTCCATAGACGACTCTGTACCCTGTGCGCCTCTGTTGATCCCCAGCAAGGAATGTACTAGGCTATCTCGGAGCTGCTCGTCGAGCCATGGCCCGAACGCTGCCATACCCAGCTGCTGTCTTGCCTACACTAGATCCTGAACTTGATCTTGTCCCTGAGCCTGTATCTGCGGCTCGTGCTCTTCCTGTACCGAATCCTGAACTTGATCCATCACCCGCGACATTGTATAATCTCTCATCTGACACTCCATTGATATGTGTAGGAGGAACCCACTGAATACCATAAATGGTCAGACAACCCATATATATATATATATATAACAATATATATTCAACGCAGATAATAAAGCTGTAAAAGGTAGTGCATAACTACTACCCTTACTATCCCCCACTAAAACCCGTGCCCCACGACATCCCGATGTCATGGCCTCCTTACGTTCCCCTATCAGGGACAAGTATCAAAAGTACCTTGGGTCATGCCCGTCCTGAAAACTCACATTGCCTCAAACCAACAACCGAGTCGCCCAATCCTGGTGATAAAAATCACTTCAACCTATGGTACCTACCTGATCTCATAAGATTCAGACCCAAAAACCCTATCACATGCAATTTTATAATATAAATCATGAAATACACATTTCAACAACAAGCAATTATATCAGGAATTTCACCTTTTACATTTCAAAAAATATGAAGCATGGCAATTGATTTTTATTCACATGGTATTATCACTTCACAAAGAATACGTGCAATTATGAAATTGAAATACCCTAAAAATGTTCCTATCAAAAGCCAAGAAAACAAGCCTTGCTATACCGGGCCAAGGTCTAATTCTCCCTTACCGCACCAGGCCAAGGTTCACATATCACAATCAATAACCTCACACACCAAGTGAGCCACCGTGGTGGAAATCATATAAACTGTAATATGGGCAAAAAGAAAACAACAATTCCCACCCAAGGTAACTTGGTCCATCCCTCGTACCTGGGGCTACAGGAACCCAAGAACAAGCTAGAAACCCAGTTCCAGTAACAACCTATCTCCAGTCTACCATATCCCAAATAGTAAAACCAGCCGAAGAAAAGAGAAGTCTCAATCTCATTAGTATCCAGTAAGACGGTGCTACTAAATCCCTGTCAAGAACTCCTATGATACCACTTTGTAATGACCCAGACCTGAACAACCACCTGAACAGTGCTAAACAGGTCAGGTGATACTACCTTAGGCGCTCCTCCTCGAACGCCAAAGGCTGCCAACTAGCAGCGAGGTTCTGATAGGTATAGTGGGGAGGTTATACCCTCTCAGAGGATAATAATAATGGTACTAGTCCAAGTATAATAGTAAAGATGCAGGGGAATAAAAGACTCAGCAGACTCAAACCAGACCCACAGAGTAGAATCACATCCAATATCGATAAATAGTGGAAGCAATAAATATAAACAACAACAGGGGAGATAAACACAACAGCATGCTGATAACATGTAATTACTACTGAACAATTAAGCATACATCCAAAGAAGGTCATACATATCTGAATATAAAAAGGTCGCCAATGGCTAACCAACAGTAGCTAAAACAAGTAATCATGCCGATACAGAAAAGAAAACAAAACAAAGTAAACTCCATCTAGGTAAGAACTCAAGCTCAATACCATCTCCATGTAACAACTAACGCAGCCCATCTTCTGAAGCTGGCCTCTTTCTTGCACATAAATCCATAAAGTCTGCACGCGTCCCGGAGGGCCCGTATAGGGTGTGAGACAAATCACAGTAGGATACCACCCAATGGTGCGTACCTAATATAAGTGTTTAAGAAGTCATTCATTTATAAGGAAAGTAGTAAATATAACAATTCACAAATAAACACTAACTCCATTGGTGCTCAGAATCCACCATGGAGTGTCACCTACTTCGGCCAACGCTGGAATCTTTATCGTATAACCTAACACCATGTTCCCCCGGACACCTCATGTCTCAAGTACCAACGTCCCGATGTCATTCCCAAGAAGTAACAACCCAACACCATGTGCCTCCTGACGCCTCGTGTCTCAAGTACCGATGTCCCGAAGGCACACCCAAGAAGTAGCCTAGAGGAACAGTGATGTCTACCCTCAAATAACTTATCCTAAGGGATAGTGATATCTGCCCTCAAATAACGGAGAGCCTCATCCCCCAACCTGATAGCCTCAATGCTATCCTTTGAAGGCTCTTCACCTTCCATGTGGCTTTCTACAACAAGCACCCCCAACCAAAGTACCTAAACCGCATCTACGGGGGCCTCTACCCACAGG
Source organism: Viscum album (assembly GCA_963277665.1). Taxonomy (NCBI): domain Eukaryota; kingdom Viridiplantae; phylum Streptophyta; class Magnoliopsida; order Santalales; family Viscaceae; genus Viscum; species Viscum album. The sequence goes on from OY728136.1 coordinate 1,887,046,489, forward strand.
AGTGGTCAAAACCACCTCATCACGGAGTATCTCTGTGTGCATACTACTCAAAGTTCCGGGTGAGCGATAATCACCAAAATAGTATCTAATCCACCAACACATCTGACACCTCATGTCCTTGCGACCATGTTGCTTAAGTCTGATGACCTCGCCATCCAAGTAACCCCAGATATGCCCAACCTGACAATCATTCTACCTCAAGCTGATGTCCATGATGCCCAATCCCATGGTCAAAATAACCCAAAGTAACCCAATTCAAGCCCAACCTATGATCATCATCACTCAACAATATCCGGGCCATGCCCAACACCCCACAAGGGGTCCAGCATATGCAATTCAGAAATTGCATATATAACATATTTAAACAGGAAATATAACCTGGAAAAATATTCTAAACATTTGAATTGAACTATGCACAATGCTGTCCCATACTAGCACTGAGGTCTTGAATGCCTCTAAAAATTTATATCAGGCTTAATAAATTAAACTCAACAGTTTATAACAGTATAAATCAATTATAACCATTTTGGCATCCCCCATCCAAAATGACCCGATGAGCTACGACCTCTCGCCCAGCCCCGCTCAAGAAAAACAGGTAACAAGGCATACCCAAAGTCATACCATTGGTCTAACAATCAATTAAATATGAAAAAACAGATAAAACGGGTCCCGCTCAAAATACCCGAAAACGTGCCGAAGTTCGTGTTACCCAAAAGTCCACAAAAACACAAAAAGAGGTTTGCACTGCCTACCTGAGACTCATACGATGCTACTCCTTCGGTAACAGCCTCCAATTTGGTCTAAAATGTGGTAAATATACAAAATAATCCAAACCGATAAAACCCCTATAACTCATTCTAGAACAAAAATCAAACAAAACGGCTCAAGAGGAATCTAGGCCTTACCGAGGGGGTTCCAACACATCAATCGGTGTTCGGATCGGGTCTCGGATGAACGATCGGGAGAATAAAGAAGTTTCGGCAGGTTTGTTTCGCGAAACCGGGTGGAACATATGAGTTCTACCTCAAAACGAGGATACTTCCCATTTTAATGCAAAAAAAGAAACTACACGACATATACTTTAGGACTACACGTCGTGTATGGCATTTAACTATTCATTTGGTAGCTGGAATTCTGCTGAATTACTTTACAGAACCTACCGACATGGGTACACGGCGTGTACCTAGGGGTACACGACCTGTACTTGGTTTTCCTTCACTGACTTACCCACACGCCATGTATATCTCTCATACACAGCCAGACTACACTGCGTGTCATGGAGGAACACAGTGTGTACTTGGTTAGACAAATCTACCCTGCCAACAGGTCTACACGCCATGTATATCCCTTATACACGGCCAGAATACACGGCGTTTCCTAGAATAACACGGAATGTACTTGGTCAAAGCGATTCTCCCCGACCAATAGGCCTACACACCATTTATGGCCTCCACACGGTCCAAGGGTACACGATGTGTCTGAAACTACACACCTTGTAGTAAGAAATTTCTACACGGTCAACACATGGCATGTATTCGATGAGCACACGGCCAATCAATCGCTTAACATAAACATGGCGTATCCTTAATGTACACGGCGTGTAGTCTGGAAATTTCCAGAAACTGCCCATTTTCTCCAGTTTCCTCAGAAACAATTCAAAAATTTAAGCAGGGTCGAGATTTTGACCCGTTCTAAATACCCAGGTTCTTAAAAAAAATATATGTTTTGGTTTTAAATGTGAATTGAAATTTTTAAAAGGAGAAGTTGAAAACTATGAAGTATTTTGAAATGAAATGATTTTCCCCATCTTCTAATTATTGATTGAGCACATGAAATATTGGGTAGTTATTAGGTTATTTGGAACAAAAGAACTCGGGTGGTAATGACCAAGACACAAATTGATGTTTTAAAACTCTAAAAAAATGTAATTCGGAATATCTTATCCTGTATGGGATGGTGATGGGTCCTATTTGGCATGAGCCTGAGGGACGCATGTACACATAATTTCCATGATCATTGATATGAGATGTGTGAGGATCCCATAAATTTGAACTATCATACCTTAGGGAAGATTACCATGGTGCTTATTGTGTCTGTTTTTATTGTAAATTCCATTAATTGTAAAACTGCTTTACTCATGACTAATGATTTATATAAAATGTTTTATATAAAGTGTTTATTTAATCCATGTTTGAAATTTTTTCCATCATATGAAATTAAAATCAGGTTTTATGTTAAATATGAAATTGCATTTCCATTCCTATTTTGATTAAAATTGAAATAATGATTTGGTTTATTATGGTGGCATCTTATTATGGAACACTTGGTGAGACCCTACTGGGATTTTGAGCTCATACCCTACCTTTTCCTTCAGAAATTTGTAGATTTCCTTCTTCTAGGTTCGAGTAAAGGGATTGTGCCTCTTGGAGGAGGTGGATGTTATTAATCCCTTAGATATTGGAGTGGCATGTCCTTTGGGACGTTGTGTTATATTTTTGGTTTTCTAGTACTTTGACGATGTTTTATTTGGGTTTGGATATACCTATTTGGATTCTAGTACTATATCCCTTGATAGTTTTTGAGCACACGAATATGTATCTATTTCTTCTACTGTGTTTGTGGAAAACTCATTCCCACTTTTATTTTGTATGGTTCTAGGTGATAGTCACCAAACCATGGGTATTAGGAATTCCCTTTAGGCTATGTTAGGACCGGCTTGGGTATTAGGGTACTAGGGTGTCCGTGCTAGTTCATGAAATCGATGGACCCAAAGAGGTAAGACCCAAAGGGTTCAAGTGGGTTTTTTACAAACTGACATGCATGGTAGACTGTTTATTTATTAATCTTATCTGTTGGTGAATGGTTATAAACAAATTCATGGAATTGAATATAAATAAACCTTTTCATCATGATAAATGATTAAGTCCATTCATATTTTACTATCCATAATATATTATTATGATTATAAGTTATATCATATGGATGTTAAAACTACTTTACTTAATGGGAATTTAGTTGAGGATGTGTATATGTTTCAACCCTAATGTTTTGTTGTTCAAAATGGATCTATAAAGGTATGAAGGCTTCAATGGTCCTTTTATAAACTAAAGTAATATTCTTAGAGTTTTAATATCTAATTTGATGATGCAATCAATGAGTTTTGTTTCATCCATAATGTGAATGGTTCCTATATATACAATAATTACTAGGAACATAGTGGTGTTTCTGATATTTTATGTGGATGACATACTTCTTATCATAAATGAGACCCCGAAGCTTAACTCTATGAATATTTTGTTGGGTAAATGCTTCTTGGTGAAAGACATGGGTTAAGATACATACATACTAGGTATAAAGATCTATAAATATTGATCAAATAGGCTACCTGGACTTAGTCAGGACACAAATATTGGTAAAGTTTTAAAAAAGTTTAGCATAGAGAACTCCAAGAATGGGTTGCTACCAGTATTGTATGGCATGGATATTAGAAAGAGTTACTAGGAATATTTAATGAACATCATTAAGTACATGATAAGGACTAAGGATATATTCTTAGTCTTTGGATGTGAGGATCATCTCTATGTAAAAGGTTACAAAGATGTGATTTTTTAATTTAAAATAGTTGATATGGAATCTCAATATAGTTTCATATTTTTTCTTAATAGTGGAGTTATTACTTGTAATAGTTCCAAATAAGCCACCATATAAGACCTGAAAATAGACATGGAGTATATAGCTATATAAGAATCTATGAAGAAAGGTATTTTGATCAAAAATATCATATATAAAGATGTGGTGGTTCCTAAAATTCCAAGAGTGATATAGTTTTACTGTGACAACGATGGAGATATCACACAGGGAAAGGAACCTTAGTCTCACCAAAATACCAAACACATCCTTCAAAAGTACTATCTCATATAGGATATCTTTAATAGGGGTGATGTAAAGATCAATTGGGTGGCTTTAGATGATAATGTATCATATCTATTTATGAAGTTGTTACTTTAGAAACATCATGAGGGTCATGTTAGGTCTATAGGTATTCAATACTTAAGTGATTAATTTAATAGTTGTATAATGTATCATGATTTTATCATTCATTTATGTATGATATAACTTATTTTACCTAAATGATCGAATGATAATATACCCTCAAAGTAAAATTTTGAGTTTTCTATAATCCATGATCATCACATAGTAGCATGAGTTGTGATAATATGTTAAGATTAACATGAATATAATATTTTACTCATTGAAAAGGGTTAAAATGAGATATAACAAATAAATCCATTAGGTAATAAGTAGAGTCTTATTACTTGTATTAAACCACTAAAGTATATCCATGGAATGTCATAAAGTCATTAATATACTTAGGGGTGTATGTTTATTATCATTCCCCATTACCCAATGTTGGAATGATATCCAACATGATAACCTTCATAATTTAATACCTTTTTTATACAATTCAAAAGTGAATTAGTTAATCAGGGGTGGTTGGGTATTTTTATGATCATGTCATTAGTTAGACACAAAAAATATAGGATTTGTTGACTTGTATTACAAGTAAAGGCATATTTTTATTTATTGAATTAGACTAAGGAAATACCTATCCATGATTAGTTAAGCCACATATGTTGTTTTCATCTACTTGAATGTGGGATATATGATGTGATCATCTATTAGATGAATGAAATGTGATTCATTAATTGACTTGATTAGGTTATTTAAGATAATCAAGAAAATATGAGTTAGAATATACTAGATTGAAATTTTTAATGTTTAATTGTCACTCAGTGTCATAGAAAAAAGGATTATATTGGTATAAATATGTTTTATATGATACATATTGTAGTGAAAATGATCATATATAGATTTGAGTATATTTTATGGAGATCAAACCAGACCCATTTGTATCATGAGTAGTACTAATGATTTTCTAGAGGCTATACTATGATTAAATATATGAAATAAGGATTTCATATTTATTATCAACGATATTAATGACCACATGGCCACATAGTCAGGACCTTGGAAAAGGATTAAGTTTTAGAAAAAGTGTTTGATAAAAATGAATAGAGTTTAATAAAACTATATACAAAAGGAGTTTTGTATGCATTCACAAGGAGTTGTGATGTTTTTTATAGATACCTTATGAGATTCTAGTATGAGTGGGATATTGTTGGATGTGCACTAAACATATGCACAAATTTAGGTGCATGCATCTCCCCACACATATTCATCAGTTATACTCCACTATGAATGAATTAAAAGTAATACATTATAAATGGATTAAATGGATTTAATTCATTGAATGAATTTGATGAATAAGTCCAATGGGAATAAATGTATGTTTATACATTGAATATGAATGTACATTTAAAATGGTCAACATGTTTCATTAAATGAAAAAAATTTAGGATGTTTATATAAAGAGATAAGATCCATCTAATTAGATATGGTCAATTGTATGTGAGACTTATGACACCATATTCATATTGAGATACAGTTTATCATTAGGTGAAGGCACTAATACCACTTCTGTGTTTAGGGATCCTCAAGAAATGTTCTAGGATCCTTTGACTGGTGTAATACCATTAGAGGCAAGAGGATTTTTTTCTACTCTTATGTTGGTCTTTATCAAGCTTGAAAATAATAATAAAATAATAATTTCACACCACTTTATGTAAAAATTGTTCATGTTATTTATTTCCATTAAATATTGATTTTTTCAAGGATATACCAAGAACATTTATGGGTTTTCTTATACTTTATTTGTTCACATGATAAACTCCTAAAACCCATCAATAATTATAAATACTTTAACTTTAACCCCAAGTCCCTTAGTGTCCATGAAATAATACTTCATTAAATGAATGGAAAATCATATACATAATGGAAGATAACCTCTCTTAAGTGATGAAAGGAACATTCCATTCAATGGATCACATCGATATATCTCAATTACACACCTCTCCTATATCCAAGGATTCTTAGGAACCTAATAATGATCCAAAAAATTATAAAATAACTAAACAGAATATCCCAATGGGACTCAAGTATAAATTCCATAATCTAATCCTATGACCATTGGAGATCAAGATATCAATGCATAACAATTGAAGGGTTTATCATGGCCCTAAACATCCTTACAACACATACAGCTCAAGGGATTACATTTCAATTAGATTTTAGGTAAATATAACATGAGTGGTGAGACCATATATCTAAAATCACATGAAACAATTCCTAACCATTGGAAATGGTTAGGGACCACTTAATTCAAAATAGAGTTATTACCTCAAGAGGTACACAACCACCGTTGCCTCAGACCATCCAAGCCTATACTAGCCATCGACCATATCCATGAGGTCCCATATTAATCAAAAATCAATTATAATAAAATATAAAATCATTATAATTAATTAAAAAAATTAATTCCACAATCGATTCACTTATACATAATCAAATGATAACTCACCAAATAGTGTAAAAATGCTAAAACAATGAGAAATAGGGTAAAAATCACTTCAGACACACCCCAAAATAAATAATAGGAAAATACATAACAACTATAATTAATTAATGAATCAAAACATCCCAATTTTATGTAAAAAACCAAAATAAAACAGGGTAGTAGATTTCCTAAAGATAAATTTCATATAACCATAAGTTTTCATCCCCCTGGTCACTTTAGCCAAGCAGCACCAAATCTCTATCATCTAAAACTGATCCCACTATGATCTAGTGGAATTAATATTAAATACCTAATCCAAATAGAAAAACAATCATAAGATATAGGGAGAAGAGTACTAGAAAAGAAGAGAGGAATAACTCATATCATATGATGAAGAAAACCACCTTAGGTCCCCAAGGATCAAGGGATAAGAAGGGGTAAAGAAGGAAGAATAAAGGGATGGATCCCCTTGCTCAATGACTATATTGATAAGGAAAACCCAGAGTTAGGGTTTTAAGAATAAAACCCAAAATACCAAACCACCCCCAATTAACAAAAATATTATTCTAGGAAACACCAGGTACCCAATCCATCAAAACTAGACACTCGATGCTCGAAGCAAGGATCATGTCCCCTGGTACCTCCACCAGTTTCTTAGTACTACACTACTAGGAACCCAGTGACTCACTATCGACACTATATTTCATTTTTGAACTATTGAACCCATTAAAATCACTCTAGGACTCATCCACCCAATATTAAACCTCAGAAACATCCATTTAAATATTTTAACAATGTCAACAAATGAAAACTCTCAATATGAATCCCAAAATTCTAATTATACCAACTCTAAGTTATTTATAAATAATTTTTATTTGGATTCACTGACATGAAATTGTGTAGGTTGTAACATTATAAAACTATATTGAATTTAAATGTAATTATGATTTTATTCTATTATTTATGAAATTGTATTCATTCAAGTAAGTTGATCACATAAATTCAATTAAAAAATATTCAATTTAAGAATATGTGAGATGGATTTTATGCCTTGTATAATTATTCACAAGTTAATGAATGTAATATTTATTAATTTAGGAGTTTAGTTAATATGATAAAATAAATATTATTCACATTATGTGAATATTAAAATAAATATTTATTCCCAATTTTAGATAATATAATATCTATTTCATTAAATGAATATATTTTATTATTGAATGGTTTGATAAATTTTATGGGAGGATTTGTGTTTAGTTTAATGATTTTATTAAAAAAAATATTTAATATCATATAAATAAATATTAATTAATTTATTTACGAAATTATATTAGAGTAAACACATATAATGAGATATAATAATAATAATAATATTTGATATAAGGTTTTATTTAGATTAAATAATATGATAAGGGTATTTAAATAATTATCATTATTCAACCCTAAGAATATATTATAAAATATATTATTTTTCAATGTGGATATGTTGAAACAAAAAATACACTCTCTAAAATTATCTCAATCCCTAGAGAGAAATTCTCCCCCTTAAGAACCTAGAGAGAGAAGAAGAGAACTTTGTTGTGATAAATGATGGATGACATAATGCACTTGGTTTTTCCAGATTAACATAGAGGATATCAAGAATGATAATCAGATATTGGTGGAGAATGTGTGTATAAATTATAAGGTAAAATCTCTTAGATTCTCCATTATGACAATAATGCAATAATAGAAGCAATGAAATTTTGATCAAGTAATAATACCATGAACAAATTAATTCTTAAATTAAATTACTTATAAATTAAATGTGCATTATCATAACTATGAAATATGGGGTGTGTTCCTCTTATTATGTATATGTATCCATTTATTCTAATAGAAAAAGGGAATTTTATAATGTTTCCATCATACCCTATAATCTTCAAGTGGTACTAGAACGTTATTATTATAATTTATAATTATTTAAATCTATTTGATCAATTTCATTCATTGGTATATTAATATTCATGTTTATATTTTAACTATGATTTTAATAGTCAATATGACATGTTAATACAACTTTTTTATGTCCAATAATGGTCTAACAATGCAAGAATAATGCTCGAAGAACCCATCTAGAGGAGATGAGGTCATTGGTCGCATGACATAGTCACACAATGTGTAATGAAAAAGTAAACACTGTATAATCATCTATGCTCCATACAAGGTACACACTAAGTAATTCATGACACATCATGTGGGTTAATACAATAATTAATTATATTATTTGTATTGATGTTCATTACAGTACATGGGATTACATGGAATATATATGATATATCTGGTTAGAAAATATCTTGTAACCCCACACAAGGTACACATTGTATAAAACATGGCACATATTGTGGGTCAATACATGACATCATTACATTTAATTTATTTAATTATATCATATAACATGATATAACACAGACTATAAAACATGTAGCTAGCATAAAAGTCATGTGACACGTATCAATCCACACTAGGTAAACACCAAGTGATTTTTAGCAAGTCATTTGAGTCAACATGTGGTGTGATTACTCACTATGTAATGACTTCCATCAAACAACATGCAACTGTTGGTTACACACCATGTACTTCACATGAATTCTAGTGGTACAAGTTATGGACATTAATGGATTTTTTTGGTCATAAACATCACAAATATTATATAGTTTGACCATGTGGAATAACAGATCATGCATGCAACAACATGAAATGTGGAGTTACATGTTGTGTAGTATATGTTAAATCACACAAAGATCATTTTTAATATTAATTTATAGAAATGTGATTTTAATATTATATTTAAATTACACTTCACGTGTCCTTAAAAGTATATTTTGTGTACTTAATTATTTAAATTAAAAATTAAATTTATTTAAGAATAATTGGTGGAATTATTAAAACATCTCAAGGGAAAAAATAAGGGAGAATTTAAGATAGAAAATTTATTTGTTAATTTATTTTTTAAATTTATTAATTCATGTCAATTCATCTTAATTTGTAAAATTGTAAATCAATTATAGAAAAACTAAATACGGTTTTTGTTGTATGTTTTGAATGCTCATGGGATTCAATAGACCTGTATATGTTTTGGGCTTATTAATTTAGTTTTATTATTTATTTCATTGTTTATTATGTGATAATTATTATTAAATTAAATATGATGATCTATGAATCATCACTCCCTTCTTAATTATGTATGGGACTATATGTACAAGGATTATTTTATCTAAACATAAACCCCTATAGTTTCCCTTACTTTCACGTGAGTACATATTTGTAAAGGATAGGGACACCAGCTAGATGAGGTGGTTCAGTTTTTGAGTCAATATGGATCCAAATAAAGAGACACATAAAAGAATGGTAAAATGACACAATTTAATAAAAGCTTTGTCACAATTAGTTATTTTCTATAGGTTCAAGGTTGGTTTATCACACCTAGATAAACTAACTAGTAGATAAATATCATGACCATTTCATGTCTTCATTTTATTTTATCAGTTCATGTTTATTTATTTATTTATGTAATTCATGGTTTATTTGGATGACTAAAAATGATCACATATTATAAATAAATTAAGTAGAATTCTTAAATAAAATAAAGTGTATAATTTTATTTTATTTGGAATATTTTATTACTTATTTAAGATCCACATAAAGTAAATAAAAAAGTATAAAATAACACATGTTTAGGGATTTTATTAACTTACATAAGTAATATTAATTGATTACTATAAACTATGGTTTTATTCATTAATGGTTATAATGAATCATTTAATTTGATGTATAGATGAAAAATATGATGATATATGCTCACAAATAGGTAGCATATGTTATTCCTATATGATGTTATATATTAACAACTATTTTCAAAATATATTATCATACTTATTTATCAATAAAAGACCCATAATTATGAAGTAATATTCATATATTGAAATTAAGAAAAATGGTGAGAATTAATTTTATTCATCAATTTATAATACAGTTGGAAACTTGGATTATAAATTTCATATCATCAATCCATATTTTGTGATTATAATTTTTTAGGATTTCTGATTCATATTCTTACAACTCATTCGACTAGATCCTTGGGGATATTATCCATTTTAAAGACTATTTGTATCACACAAGAAGAAACCACAATTACATCTTATAATCTATATAAAAAATGATGTTTTATTTTTTGGGCTCCATTATAAAGTGAAAATTGAATCAAAATCCACCATATATTTACACATATTCTGGTATAATTTGATTAAAAATTTTAGATCCTAGATAAACCAATAATTGGAAATATATAAGAAATATTTTTGAGCATATAATTCTTCATGTATTGGAAATACAACCATTAATTATTGAATATTATCCAAATACACTTTTTTAATGGAGCTTAAAATTCTTGGGTGGAAATTCAAGACATAGGGGAGCTACTTTTTAGAATATTTTATTTCAAGATGGTTCCATTTTCTTTTCCAAAAACCTGTTCACATTGAGACCATGAAAAAAACAATCCAATACAACATCATGTGGTTTACAAAAACAACCATATATTTAAATAAAAAACTTAAATGGATATAAAATTTAGAGGTTAGACTACGGAATTCCATATCTAAAAATTTATAGAATAATATTTTTTAAGATAGGAATATTTATAAAGAGAAATGGTCGATCAAAATGGGAGGATATATTTAGAGGGAAAACAACCCACTCCCTTGAATGTAAATTAATGTCCCTCATCTCCTTGAAAATGTTTATCACTCCAGTACCCAAGGAAGTGATATTGAAATGACTATTAATTTCTCAATGTCTAGGAGGAACTAACATACTCTATTTTTTACTAGATAAATATCTATTTCTTCCAAATTATTCTTCATCTTTTTTTCCTTATAATCTTGTTTTTTGTAATAATTATTTAATATTAATGAAAGTTTAATTTTGTTCCCCTATATTCATCTAACTTATATATTTTTAATTTATCTGTATATAATAGTTTCAATTATATTGGTATCACTTACCCTAAACCAATATAAATTTCTTACATTTTTTATTTCTTCCCTTTTTGTTGATGTGTGTGTGTTTGATGAAACTCTTATCTTGTCCTGTTATTTTTTTCTATTACCTTATAATTATAATCACTTTAATTGGATTATTATTTATATTAATGGATGAGTAAATATTCCATTTAGGCATGTCATAATTTTGATACTTTAAGTGTCTGAGAGTTTTTTCCCATTTAATAATATTCAATTTAACATGATGTTTGTTTAAGTATATATTCCATGAGTTAGTGAAAAATATAAGTAAACATATGTATTATATTGATTATTATAACCTTAAATACACAAAGTTTCATGGTTTATTGAGCCTTTCATAAATAATAATTTATTAAGATTAGTACCCTAGTTATATCTTGGGTTAAAGTCTAAAAATATGTTATGCTAATAAAAATCATCTTATGAAGTGGATATTGAATTAATGAATTATTTTATAAAGATTAATGAAATATTAAAATAAAATACCAAAATTTTAACGCACCCCAATCCATGTAAAATAGTTAAATCAATACACATCTATTAATTATTTCATTTAAGCTTTGTAAGCAATCAACCCCACAATTTCAAAGACAAACAAAAACAATATATTCTAGAAATTATTGTAGCATCACCAAGGATTCAGCCCAAGTACCACTATACACATTATATAAGAGCACTAAAAATTTCAAGGTTGATAGGTGATAATATACCACAATTCAAATGGAGTTATTATCTAGGGTGGTGCTATCAGGATTCATTTTTTCTTGATTATCTTGCAAAAAAAAAAAAAAATTAAAAAAGAAAAAATATAAAAAAATTCTCACTATATTAAAAAAATAATCCTTATTACATGTCCATTTTCCACCCCTTGTTTCAAAAAAATTAGAGTGTGTGTTAATTACCCATAGATTCTTTAATAACCCACTTGATCTATTTAACCCTAAAATTTAGTTTACTATTAGTTGGATTAGGATACCATTAAAAGTAACTAAAAAAACATGAGCCTTTATAAAACCCTTGTCCAAATATAGACATGGAAAACCCTAGAGAACAACCCTAAAAGAACTAAATACCTAAAATATTAATTAACTACCTCTTGGTATTCAATATACCAACATTGAGGTATATTTCAAACTCAAATCGGATTTGATTCATATCCAATCTCATTTTCATAAACTTGTTGGGGATTTCCCTCAAATCCACATTAAAGAGTTTCTTGTGGCATGTTTTACCATGAAACCTCAAGGGGCTTTTCTTATGAACAAATAAAACTCAAAGAATCTCCTTTCTCCTTGTATAACTCTATAAAATCTTGGCTCTACTACCCCCCTTATTCTATAAACCCATGGAATGAAACAAAGTAAATATTCCTTTAGATATTATTCCTCTCTTCTCAAACCACTTCTATCTGAAGGGAAATTAGTGGAATTCATCAATTCCCAAATGAATCAATCCATGAATATTTTTCTAGGTCCAAGAAACTCATAGAAACTTGTTTCCAAAACTAAATAACCAACCAACTCCTTATCCAATACTTCTATAACAGGTTATTGGTGATTGATATAACTCTCAATAATGTTTCAAGTGGTGGTGATCTTATAGATAAAACTATTGTAACTATATTAGATCTTATAAGAAACATGGATTAAAATACACAATAATTTGATACTCAAGTACCTTATCAAGTGAAAAAATCCCAAGAGAGTTAGGCTATAGAACTAATAAAATGATCAAATAGATTAGTGATCTCACTGGTATCATAAAATAATTATAAATGGATAGCAAATACTTAAAATATTATTCTTCCTAATATTGATTACCTATAAACATAAAAAATTATGGAATCTATATCTCAATTTCTCATCTAAATAAAATATTTCTTCAATAATAAAAAGAACCATTAAAAGTTTTTTTTCCAATGGAGATCAATGCATCATTTTCTCAGCATAACACAGTATGTCTTCATCTAGGTTAGTTTTTTAGAAATTATAACTAACCACACCATTAAACCTTCTATCTAACCTATAATATAAGATATATGGACTATCCCTACTTGATTATGGTAATACTGTCCCTCAATACTATCAATTACATCCTCAAAAATAAAATTAATTCCAGTATGGTTAGGGTGAGAGACACTTCAAAAAACCATATCCACTCGCACCAAATTATCAAAGGAGTAACCCTCATCCTCTTACTTCTTGTGGTTTCTAATATTTTGGTGAGTTTTCTTGATTTCAAAATAATATAATCAATTTCAAAATAAAAATAATCATGTAAATCCAAACTTGGTATATACCATATCATCTCAAAAACCATGGGAAAAATATAGTGGAAGAACTTTCCTCCATCTCTCGATATATCCTAAAGAATATTGAAAATAAAATTGGTTATCTTACATTAAATTTTGAGTCAAAACAACAAAATAATCCTTCACATATTCCTTTTAAACCATTGTTCAACCCAAGGGTAATGTTCGTGCAATTTCACTTAGATTAGGAAATAATGTCTCATTGTATATTATTAAACCATCTAAAACAACTACAAATATTTAAATTGAAAAAGAAAAAGTAATAAACCAGGAAAATACGGATATACCACTTCATCACCTCCTTACATTATCAAAATTAAGAACATTTCTTTTTCTCAAGTCATATCCAAGACTAAAGAGGCCTAAAAACTTGATCCTTAAACGATAGAAATATTCAAAAAAGTAAGATCCAACATTACCCTATTGTATTCTTTTAAATGGGTTCATAAATATATAAAGTTACTTATATAATTATTCACACATAAAAGGTAACTCAAAATCATTAAAAATGTTTCCTCTCTATAAGCCATTCCCATGATGTGAAAAAAACCTGCAAACTTCAAAGTTCCATTCCAAATAGTAATATAAAAATTTTATAATAAACTCATTAACCTAAGATCCTCAATCAATGTAATGAAAAAGTATATATTCTCTATTCTTGTTTTATGTTAATTGTAATCCAAAAGTGTAGTCATATAGTTGGCTAATCGAAACACTTATTTTCCTGAAGGAATAATTGAGAATGCTCTTATTTAAGTCAATGAGCTAATATTACCTACTAATTTATATGTCATTGAAATTTAAGATGATATATCTTTTAGTAGATCACCTCTTATTATAGTAAGACCATTCCTCATGAATAATAAAACTAAAATCGATGCCTATTCTAGCATATTATCCATGGAATTTGGTGACCAACTGGTCATGTTCAACATTGTCCAAGACATGTTATATACTTTAGAAAATCACCCTTCTTTATACATCCATGATTTTGAAAAATTATAAGTGAGTGAAGTGAACCTTAAACCTTCTTGTTTTTATTGTGCCAACATGAGTGGAGTTTGTGAGATTTTCACCATCATAAAAATGTGATGAACAATGAGGCTAAAATTTAAATTCCATTTCAAAAATACATTGAGATTTATTTTCTTGAATACTCACTCAATTCCCATGTCACCAATGATATTTACTGATATATAGTGGATAGTGATGAAAAAAATAAAGCCAAATTGAATCCCTTATTATGATATAAATATTATTAACCTATAAATAAAATAATAAACCAATATAAAACTTCTTCTTGTACACTTAAAGTCTGCATTCATCTTTCCATAATCAATAGTACCCTGTTATAAACTCTTCTTCACTTAATGATAGCGATGAATCCATGCTCATCAATGAATTTTAAGAAAATAAAAGGCCTTAGGTTGGACCCTATATTATATTATAGGAATTAATCCCACCATTTTCATGAATTCTATTAATATAGAGGAATCATTCAAACCCTTTAGGAAACCCTAAATAAGAATAAATATACTCATCCTTGAGGTTATAAGGGAACATATTACCAAGTTTCTCAAAACTATTATTATATACCCTATTTATGATAGTGAGTGGGTTATTATAATTAAAATGGTTCCTAAAATAGTGTCATAACTATTTTCACCAATGAACATGAATAAATTGTCCCAAAATGTGTAAAAAACAAGCAACATGCATGAATTAATTATAAAAAATTGAATGATGAAATAATAAATGACCAGTACCTACTTATCTCCCTAGACAAAATGATAGAATGATTAAATATAAAGTCACATTATTTCTTTCTTTATGGATATACTAGCTATTTAAAAATCCCATTTGTATCTAATGAATAATATAAATCAACATTCACTTGATGCTTTGGAACATACACATATAGGAGAATTACTTTTGTCCTATTAAATTCTCCTTCAACATTCCAGTGGTTCATGATGATAATTTTTTCTGAATTCATTGAACATTGAATATAGGTTTTTAGGGATGATTTCACAAATTATGGTGATTCATTTTAATCCTACTAGAATTCAGTCCCTTTGGTCCTGAAGTAATGTGTTAAATGTAACATTAAAAAATTTTATTTCATGGTTACTAATGGGATTGTTCTTGAAAAAATTATATACCATGAGGGTATTCAAGTTGATCCTACTAGAATTGAGGAGATATAATCACCTAATGTTCCATATTTGATCCAATAAATCCAACACTTTATTGTACATTCTAGTTTCTATCGAAATTTCATCCATAATTTCATCAAGATTTCACTTAACTCACTTATTTACCTCAAAATGTTTTTCCTTTAATTTTTGATGAGGATTATAAGATAGATTTCATTAAAATGAAAAATTCAATCACATTTTACCCAATTAGCCAATATTTTGATTAGTAACTACCCTTTAAACTAATGTGTAATGGACCCAGTAGAGTCACATCAGATAACCTTGGTCAATAAAAAGAAAAGTTTACATGTGTTATATATTAAACCTTAAAAACATCATGTGAAACTCAATATCATTATATTGTCACTGAAAAAGAACTTTTAGGTGTGTTTTCTTCTTTGGATAAATTTTATCCCTATAACTTAGGTTCTAAAGTCATCATCTTCACTAACCAATCTAATACAAAGTTATTACTTAAAAAAAGTGATTTCAAATTGTGGATAATATTATGGATTATAAATCTTTAAGAATTTAATATAGAGATAAGGATATATATAGAAAAGAGAATCCAATTTATGATCAATTGAGTAGAATTTATAATTGATCTTATTCTAATATTGTTTATCTTGAATTCAACACTAAAAAAATATTATATGTTACTCTAAAATTTATAGGGTATGTCCCAATTATAAATTACTTGGTTTTTGGAATTTTTCTTTAATTATTTATAAGAATAAAAAAAAAGTTAAAAAGTGAATAAAAATACTCTTTTTTGGAAGATAATAAACTTTTAAAAATTGGGTCAAATTTGGTAATACAGATATGTGTTGATGAATAGGAAAATTCCTCTATTTTATAATCTTATCAACTATTACCTTTAGGAGGATACTTTGGACCACAAGGGACCTCCTAAAAGGAACCATAATCTAGATTATTTTTTCCTTCACTCTTCAAGTACCCATATAAGTTCTATAATTCCGATCCTATATATAAATTTATTATACAACCTATAAAATAAATTATATGTCCCAAAAAAACCTTAATCTTATGTGATATATTTTATATTTAGGGAATCATTTTCATGGGTACCTTCCCTCCTTCAAATGTCTACACATATATCTATATCATTGTTTACTATGTTTCGACATAGTTTAAGTCTATACCCACTAGAAAAGATAGTTCTCAAACTATGAATGAGTTACTAAAAACCCACATCTTCTATAGGTTTAAAACCCCACATGCCTTGGTGATTGAATTAAGAACCCATTTTTTCAATTGAAAAATATATTCTATTTTTAAGAAACATGGGATTGTATATAAAAACACTATTTATCACCCTATATAAATGGATTGGATAAAATTAAAAATAGGGAAGTTAAATGAGTGATTGAGAGGTTCTTTAATCCCACATGAAAAGTTTTTTTAAATACCATGTGAGAAAATATTAGATTATCCTAAGATGTAAATATTTAGGATAGTTTTTTGGTAAAAAATTTCATTTACTAGTTTTACTTCAATATAAATCATTTTGGGATATTAAAAATTTCAATTTTTATTATTAAAAATATGATGAGGAGACATTATAAACTCTGTAATGAAAAATATAATGTACTCCATGAAAAAACATCCTTTGAAATGTATTTCATGAAGGTGATTAAGTAATAATATTTAACTCTCAATTTATAATTCACCCAAGTAAGATTAATTCTCATTGGGAAGGTCCTTTTAACATTTTTCACACTTAACTTTTGGTGCAATACATGTCTAAGATCCTTCAACCAAAAGAGAATTTATAAAAAATGAGAATCACATAAATCCATAACATGAGGGGAAACATCCATCAACCATAACCTATCCTTATATAAAAATCACTTCTGTTAGTAAGGACCCACCACTCTATAGAGAAGTAGACCCATATAATTTAAACCAGCAAGTACCTCTTTCACCCTAAATCTCTATCTCTCTCTTTAACACTTTCTCTATTTCTATATATTTAATCTTATTATAACTTTATCTACTTATCTCTCATGATTTTCTATTCATATTTTATCACAACAATTTCATTTTTTTTCTATTTTATGGGTGCTTGTTTTTTTCAAATAAAAAAATTATAATTACTCAATATAATTTTTTTTATTTTTTTAACCATTTAATGGGATTCAAGAGACTTTGTTTTAAATTAAAAAGTTTTTTATTTCACCCCAAATGTATATAAATTATTTTTTGTCAACATCCATAACTTTTTAATGCTTACTTCTAAATTGGAATATTATTTTACGCTACTTGTGAGATATACACTAATATTTATAGCTAAGGTTATTCATGATCACTATTTTATTTTTGTGTTTTAAACACTAATTTTTTACTCTAATTTTTATCAAATTTAAAACTATTTTCCTTACCATATCATGCATTAATATGATATTGATATTTATTTTAACTACATAATAATCAAAATATTCATATGACCTCCCCATACCAACATTTTAAACATTCTTTTGAAATTATAGTTGAGCCTATAAAGACCCCTTGTGATAGAGATGTTACAAACCTAAAACCTTTTCCCAGATATTATTTTCACAAATATTCATTAAATTATTTTTTTAAATTTAATTGCGAGTGGAATATATTTCATTTAGGTATCACTTTAACTAATTTCAAATTGTTCTTAACATAATTGAGGATAAGAAACCTTTTATGTATATGATAAAGGTTTCTATTTGATGAGTTTTGGGAAAGAAATACATTCATTTTAATTTTGTATTAATTTTATTAAAAAGTGTTAAAAATTTAAAAAATTATAAATTAAAAAATTGAATACAGAAATATATATAATAAAAAGAAAAAAAGAAAAAATAACACTTTTATTTTGTTTGAATACACGTGTCATTATGAGAAGTTATGGGATTTGTTCACATTTTAAATTTTCTTCCCATCACCTTCAAATTCCCTATCCAATTCTTTTTCCCTTGTTTTTCCCATTTTAAATATGTGTTTCTACACCCTTACTTTTTTATATTTATAAATTGTTCATTTTTCTGTCCATATTTTTATTTATATCAAACTTTCTCCTCATTTTATCTATTTTCCCTACCATCCCTTTACCTTAAAAAAACTAAAAATAACTATTGATTTTTGTGCACATTATTATGTTAATAAAATTTGAGATATCTTACATACTTATAGAATATCACTCTTGGTTAATGAATGAGTGAATCTATTTATTAAATTTATATCATCGTGAGAGGAGTGAGTTTTCCATGACCACATTTTATGAGTCAAAATTTGAGCATAAAAATGAATTTATATATTTATATTTTAGTAAAAATATGAATTAAAATTAATTTTGTATTAGAGAACTTGTTTAGACCCTCTGATTAAAGATTTTTTATATATTTTTTGGCAAGTGAAAATGATTTTTTTATGTGTCTGTATTTTTTGTTCCCAAGGAAATGCAATAGAATAAGTGTGGGGGATTTGATGTTGTATATTTATTAAGGTTTTAAAATATCTACCTATACTTATTTTCTAATGAAAAATTATAATTATGATTTAATTCTCATATAATGAAATTAAAAATAATTTGAGACCATTGCTTTTATTCATACCATTTTATTGAATTTGGGTTTTTTAATTATAAATTTCATATTACAGATAAAAATTAAGTCATTCCTTTTTTATGATTCTTGATTCATATTACCACAATTAATTCAACTGGATCCTTGACTATATTAACTATTTGAATTATACAATAAGGCCCAATTAATCCACCATTAAAACTGGAAAAAAAATGATGTTATATTTTATGGGATACATACTAAAGTCTAAATTAAATGAAACTCCACCATATTTTGAAACAAATTATATTATAACTTGGATAGTTTTTTATAAAAAATCAACCAATAAGTATCCCAATAGAAGTAATATTTTTAAGCCCAAAATTATACATATATTTTAAGGATGACTAATAATTTTTTACTTTTATCCCAATAAACTGGTACAATGGAGGTAAAAATTCATGGTTAGAAATTAAAAATATAGTGTAAAAACTTTTTATATGATTAAATTTTGATATGGTTCCATTTTATTATCCTAAAATCTATTCACATTAAGACTATGGAAGAAAATAAAACAATCTAGGACAATAACACATGGTTTACTAAAACAACCATATATTTGGTGTCAAAATTCCAATAACCATAAAATTTAGATGGTATACACTCAAAATTAATATATAAAACTTTTTAGAATATTATCTTTTTATATATTAATATCTATAGGGTGAAATGTTCAATCCAACTTAGAGGACACATTTGAAGGGAAACTAGACCACCCCTTAGCTATAAGTGAATTTAAATCCTATCATTTCGATGGGTTAGCACTTAAACACCTAAGGAGGAGATATTGGAATGAAAATGAATTTATTAATAGCTACTAAAACCTTCCATACTATTGTTTTTAAAATAAAAATATCTCTTCCTTACATATTTTCCATTTTCTTATTTTTCTTTCTTTTATTATAATCTTGTTTTTTAAATCATACTTTAGTATTAGTGAAATTATAACTTTTTTCTCATATATTATTACAAATTATATATTTTTCATTTATCTTCATAGAATAGATTCAATTATTATTTTTTATTTCTTTCAAGTGTGAGTTCTTCATTTTTTATGTGAGTGTGTTTGATGCCAATCTTATCTTGTCCTGTTTTTTTAATTTTCTTTTACCTAATCAATATAAACACCTTAACTTGATTATTATTCATATTAATGTATGAGTATATATTACAATAAGTAAATTGATAATTTTTTAATGTTAATTGATTGAGAGGTTTTTCTTGTTTAATAATATTTAATTTAACATAGTGCATGTTTAATTAAATATGTCATGGTTTAGTGAAAAATATAAGTAAATATATTGATAACACAGATTATTAGAACCCGAAATACAAAAAGGTTCATAGAATATTTAAACTTACATAAAAAATAATTGATTAATATTATCACCCTAGTTAAGGCTTGGGTTAAAGGATAAAAATATGGAAATTTTGATCAAAATCATCTTATGAAGTTGATGTTGAATTAATGAATTATTTTTCAAAGATTAATGATATAATATGATTAAATAACTATATTTAAACTCACCCAAATCAATATAAAATAGTTAAATCAATATACATTAATAAATCATTTCACTTAAGATCTATGAATAGTCTACCCCATTTTAAAGACAAACAAAAACAATTGATACAAAAAATAATAGTACCATCATTGAGGTATTGACCCAAGTTAAATTACACACATTATAACATAGAACCATAATATTGATGGTATATAAGTGAAAATCATCCATGTTTCAGTTTCATAAGTGATATAACATTAATTAAATGGTTAATAAATGATTTTACCCATCTATATTAATGAAAAAAGATGTCTTTTGACCTTTGGTTGAAATGAAACTATTTGAAAAAATCTACAGCCATGGTAGTTTATTAACTAGTTTATTTTATAAATTCAAATAAAGATAAATCAATAATATTGTGTAGTGTAACAAGTATGTATCCTTATTTATGAGAAATCAATTAAAAAATGTATTATATTACACAATAAAATTCATAGGAAGGTTTTTATATTTTCTACATTAACTCCTTTATCTTTGGGTGCCTTGATGTGTTTCTAGATGCTGATCTTGAAATATAGGTAATTTCATACCTTTACATTGAGAAAGGGGCCTAGAGGGTCACCCAATAAGTGTAAAAAGTAGAATTAATGTCACATCCTATATTTTAGATATTTTAATTAGTTAATTAATTTAAAATGTTTTATTTTATTTTGAGTTTTTAGAAGTTTTTGAGAGTATTGGGATGAATATTTTTTTTCTTTTAAGGTTTTAAAGGGGCACACTATTAGTTAGAATGGTTTTAAAAACCAAGAGATAACCATGTGACTAGTTATATTTTAGGTAAGATATATTTGGAATATCCTCCACATGGATTTTTAAACCATTGAAGCACCTAGTAGTAACGATGCATGATAATTTTATGGGTATAGTGATCATCAGATGATTTGCATATGGGGTTTTAAGCCATGTTCCTTAACCATTCAGGTCCCCAAATTTTTATTTCTTTTTGTTTTTATTTTTCTTTTATTATTTCTTTATTTCTTTTCCCCTTCCCATTGTTATACCTCTCCCTCCTACAAACTACCTCTTGTGTAACCCTCTCCCTCACCGTCGAACTCTCCTCACGCTTCTCCTACATCATGAACCACTAGGGTTGAGCCCCCTCTTTCTCCATAGTATCCAATACCTTGGTTGTGCACAATACCCCCTGAATAGACCCCATTTCATACGTACCTCTCTTCTCCTAGGTATTCTATTCCATGTTGATTCCTTCTAATTTTCTTCATGATTTTCAATCAACTCCTATAAGTATGGAATGTACTTCCTCATTCTTTCTCTTTTCCTATTATTTTCCCTTTCCCATCATTGTGATTTGGTTTAGTAAAACCTATGGTTTCTGAGATTGACTATTTTTTTTAGTTTTTGTGGTTCTATGGTTCATAGAAGTCTCTTTCCCCCTAATTAGGTGACCACTATTGAAGGAAACACGTTATATGATTTATTGATTGTTTAAATACATGTTTTTCTTATATTATTTGGTAATTTTTTTTTTCAAAAATTGTTATTGTGAAAGGAGTTGGTTTATTTCATGTTTTCTACACCCACAACATATTTTTTCTTTGGGTTTTTCTTATAAAATCATGTTTTCAGGCTTATTTTGAAATTTTAAATATTCTAATTACTTGATTTGGTTTCCAATTAATTTTTATCATATAAATTGGAAGTTCCTAAATTTTTTTCCCCAGTTTTCCATAAAATCCCAATGACATGTTTTTCTTTCCTTAATTTCTTTCTAAATTGGTTTTAATCCTTTGATGTACCAAATGTGACTTATATACATATACATATACATATACATATACATATACATATACATATACATATACATATACATATACATATACATATACATATACATATACATATACATATACATATACATATACATATACATATACATATACATATACATATACATATACATATACATATACATATACATATACATATACATATACATATACATATACATATACATATACATATACATATACATATACATATACATATACATATACATATACATATACATATACATATACATATACATATACATATACATATACATATACATATACATATACATATACATATACATATACATATAAATATACATATACATATACATATACATATACATATACATATACATATACATATACATATACATATACATATACATATACATATACATATACATATACATAGACATAGACACACACACACAGAGATATATATAGGTTCCCTATTTGTATATATTCACACATGGAATTAGGAATATGTGTATTAGGACAAGGGGTATTTTTTATATATATAAGAGTGAATATGTGTCTAAGTGTGAAGAATGGTTTTGAAACATGAAATCTATGGTATGGAAGTTGTTTTTCAAAATGATCAATTTATATTTATAAAAAATATATGAGTCACAATTGGTACTTTCTAAATCATTTTTAAGAGTAACATACACTATAATAAAATCACAAGCTTTTATCTACCTTTTGGATTTAGATTTATTTTATTGGAATGTGGGTGTGTGTCATGACCCCCTCCCACCAAATATGCCCCTCCTAAGCTGGTAATGAAGAAATAGAGATAATGACCCCCCGAGTCCCACCTCTAGTAGGCCCTAAGGTGGGAAATAAAACCAATGGTATGAAGATCTCACAATATGGGAGGCATTACCATTTATAAGAAAACAAGATCGGGAGATAAGATGTATAAACTTTAAAACAACTCCAATACATATATAAAATAAATACAAAATTCATCCCATATGCATGTTTTGAAATAAAACTATTATAAATGAAAAAAACTCTAAGGTAAGTACCAAAAGAAAAGCTAAGAAACAACACAAAAAATCTCCCAAAGTATGAGCTAGTAATTCCCAACATGATCCATGTAGTCCTCCTAGAAACCTGAAAACCGTTTTATGTACTTAGGGTGAGTATACAAGTATAATCAGTAAAAAAAAACAAAGTCTCTTGTGAACAAGTGAGAGAGGCATACTAATGCTCCCATGATAAAATAGAAGATCCAACAAAACCTAAAAAGGCATACTAACCATCCCCACCTAACCAAGGCATGATAACCAAATAACGCAAGTCAAGTAAATTAATATCATAATCACATTGATAATATGTTACCTATAAACCACTTTCTCACTAATTAGACACTCTCACACCGAAACAAAAAATGTCCTGTGACTCCCACATCTTCCAAAAGTACAAAGTCAAAACCTTCCCACACACACCTGGGACTCACATCTAGTCCCGTCACCTAGGAATAAAAATCTCATCAAATCCTACCTGCAGACACTTGGTCCACACACCACATCACATCCTACCCATAGAAACTTAGGCCTCATACCACATTACATCCCACCCATAGACACCTAGGCCTCATATGAAATCACATCCTGAAAATATATGGGAAGTAAAACACATATCATTCCAAAGACACCTGGGAAATCATAAAACATCTCATCCTGAAGACACCTGAGAAAATACAACTCACTCACACACACCAGGGCCCCATAAATCACAACCTACATAAATAATCTTGGGCTATCACCACCTCAAGGAGGGAGCAGAGAATAATGAGTTTCCATCCATCTATCCTTCCACCAGGATGTTTGGGAAAGACACCCTCCCACTGTGACAATGTGGGTGTTCAACACGTGGTTCTCAACTAGGGTGGGGTGCACATAGAAATCACAAAGAAAATACATGTAATATATATGTGATACCAAACACTCAATCCTATCCTATGGGTTTTCAACCAATGAACAACTAAAAAAACTACCTTTAATGCTACCTCTAAAATCACAACCACACAACCAACAACAAAATCAATTCATACCCCCAACTAATTCATTTAACCAA
Source organism: Viscum album (assembly GCA_963277665.1). Taxonomy (NCBI): domain Eukaryota; kingdom Viridiplantae; phylum Streptophyta; class Magnoliopsida; order Santalales; family Viscaceae; genus Viscum; species Viscum album. The sequence continues at coordinate 1,887,071,578 of OY728136.1, forward strand.
TTATAATTATTTATTAACAAATCATTAATTCATTCCCTCACTATCTGGGAAACTACCAAGTATAAAACATGAAAAGGAAGACAGAAAAATCCACACAAGGGAATAAGAACCATAGTTAATTAACCCACTTCATATTTCCTCTCCATTTAACACCCTTTCAAGTAATAAAAAAATTTATCCTGAGACACAAAGTGAAGCTTTGGCCATGCTACTCATGGAGAAACTCTAGGTGAATTACACATACTAACCATTTCCATCACCATTATTCAAATTCATTCTAACCAATCCATCCTCTCAACAGAGAAAACACACCAACTCGTAGCCACCCCATTCAACACATCTCATCACAACTACAACACACTCATCACAACTATTATCAGCAGCCCTACTGCATAACCACACCACACCCCTCACGCCCAACAAAATAAAATAGCACAACTCGATCACAACCCCACTACACAACACTACCCATCCATTCCACAATCAATAAATATCTCAACCTAATATTCAATTACACCTTCCAAACCACCCCACAACACATAATGGGGCTCACAATGGTACCACCACAAAAACAAAAAAAACATATTTATATTTAACATGTCATTTATTTTTTAATTCCACTTCTTAACTTATGGGTTTATCAAAGAAATATATTAATCTTGGGGAATCCATTTATTACGTGAGTGTATGTGGTTAACCATTTTTATAAAAAAATATTGACATAAAACCAAACATCATTCATTCTAGAATCATTACTTGGTGCACAAACAAAGACCACCAACACCCTTTATTTCTAGTGTGGGTGTTTAGCTCGTATAATTCAAAACAAAAAACCCAAAAAAAAACAAGTAGATTATACATCACTTTTCCCCAACCCCGCATATTGGTCTTAAAAAAATTCAATTATCTTTATTAATTTGGTATTATTATATCCTCATAAAGGGGAAATCCATACACCCAACCCTCATTATACTCAAATAAAAGAGAGATGAAAGGATCCCTACCACAAAGAACTGATGATCCACACTTTCTTATTGTGCTAAAATAGGAGGTGCTTAGGAAGGAAAAGACTCCAGGGAAAAAGTGAACCAAAAAGGTGTAACACAACCACATGACTCCTCGGGAAAGAAGGGTTCAGGGAACACCAAGAGAAAACAGGAGAATATAAGGAAGAGAGGATCTCAACTTTATAAAGACCAGATCCTATATCAATAGGAGAAATAGTTTTTAAAATCCATTAAAAGAATATCTTGACCAAGACAACATGGTTTGGAAGTAAAAGTATGATTCAGGTTTTTAGAATATTGATACGATTTGAAACGGATTAAAAAACCATTAAATATAAAATTAAACTAATTTCAGTTCAAATAAAATGTTAAAGTAGTAAAACTGAAAAACCAGAGAATTATGGAATTTTGAAAAACTGTTGAAAAAGGAGTCACCGATGGATGAGTCACCGGTGCGAGCTACTAGTGGATGAGATACTGGTGACAAGATACTAATGCGATTCACCATTCAGTGAGATATCGGTACAAGATACTGGTGTGACTCACTGGTGTGAGTCACCATTGGAAGTTACTATCAGTGACTCAACATCAGACATTCGACCATCATTAGCCACCGATGTGAGCCACTGTTAACACCTACCATTGCGACTCACTACTCCGAATCACTGGTCCTAACCCACCATTAGATGAGTCACCAGTTTGAGCTACTAGTGGATGAATCACTACTGCGAGTCAATGTTGCGACTCACCATCATGAGATACTAGTGGATGACTCACTTTTGGACGAGTAACCATTGGAAAACAAGATTTTTGAAAAACTCTTGAAATGAGTCACTGTAACAACCCGAAATTTTGAATATTTTTTGTTTCCTATTTTTGTGTGTTATTTTATTTTGTACTCAACAACACTATATCCTTTAATTAATGAAGTGAGTATAATTAAAATGATATCAATGGGTTTTGATTGTTATATGACTTTTGGTCAATAAGACTGCTGGAATCTATAAAGTTATGATTATTTTTTATAACTACAAGTGATCATGGTTAATTAATATAAAAAGAAGAATTGATGGAATCATCCAGTAGACTCAAGCCATACAAATCCCATCTATCAAAGCTTGGAAAAGAAGTTGCATCACTGGGCTTTGCTCTAGACCAAGCCCAAGATGAACTCTTACGTGTGAAGATTGAAAGAAATTGCCTACGGGAGAAGTTCAAGATGATATAAATTACCACTCAGAAAATTTTGTCCGAGCCACCCTAAGATTCTAGCACCATAGCACATCTTACACTTAGGTCCTATGCAGGTGTTATAAGGGGCTATGTAACAAGGCCTTTGTTACTTTGTGTAATCCTTTTTGTATAAATAAAATTGTTATTTATTATTATGATAAAATTTGTGAATTTCAAATGTCCAGATAAATATAGGATGAATTTATAAAAGTTCCATATTATTGATGAAATTTTGGAAAAAGGGTATTTTAAAATATTTTTGTATACATTAAATAATTAAAAATGTAAAATGTTTTTCAAAAAATAGTCTTCTAAAGTTGTGATCAGTAAGAAATTTAGAGTCTAATAAGATCAACTTAACTTTTAATGAATAGTAAAGTATGAATAGTAATATTACCCTAATGAATAGTAATTTGGCTAATGGAATAGTAACCTCACTTTAGAAAGTATAAATATAATTTTGGCATCTTGAATGGTGAAGTGATATAATAGCATAAGTAAGTAAATCTCTTAAAAATTATTAGTTAAGTATTAGTATTTTTTTTGGGTAAATAGTGTTTTTACTTAAAAATTAAATATCTCATAATTATAAAATTATTTTCATAAAACGGATCTCATTTTTGAATTCAGAGCATCGATATTAGTTTAGGGTGAATTTATGAGATTTTTATAAAATGTTTTGTTTTTCGGTGAATAGTAAAAATACAATTTTGAGTTTCGGTGTGATTAATGACATCATTAGCGATGTAATATAATTTAATAATTATGGTTTACTTGTGAATAATATGATATGTTATGAGGTGTACCATGTGGCCAATACCATGGGAAAATACCATGGGAAAGCCCATGGTTTTGCAAATACCACCGATGGGGTTTCTCTTGGAAATTAATAAAATACTCCCTCACTTTTGCTATAAATACCAACCCATTACTTCATTACTTTCACTCAAAATTCATCATCAAATAATTTATAGTCTTTTTACCTCCCAAGGAGTCCTCCCAAGGTTCTCTCAAGCCCTCCAAGGTCCCAGCCTTCATGCTTTTGAAGTTACTCTTCAAGGTAAGGGAACCTTTCACCCTCCTCTTTTAAGTCATGAATTCCTTTATGTTATGTCTTCTAGTTTCCATATTATTATGTTGGGGTATATTATTATATATCCTTATTAATATCCATTTCATTTACAATTTATTATAGACCATTTCTGCTCTCATCAACTTATTTTCTGAATTTTTAATTGTTGCCGTTAGGCTGCCGATTTTTTGTAAAAGAAATCACATCTTCTCTTTTCATTCAAGTTCCTTTTTCATGTGGTATGTCATTCAAATATCCATAAAATGATATTATTTAAATTTTATTCTATATATATATATTGTATTATGATTTATTTATGAGTGGGTGACCTTTTTCTATTCTCTTTTTAATTTTTTTTCTAAAGCTATGTTACGTAGCTATTATGCTGCATAATGTTCGTCTCAAAATCTCTCTCTTTTTCTCAATAAATTCTCTTGTTCTATTTATGTGAATAACCAAATATATTTTAATTTCCATGGGTATTTATAGATACATAAAATTGATCTATTTTATTCTATAATTGACATACATATAACCCTAACTCCCTTTCTATGGGTTATAAATGACATAATGATCTTATTTTTAAGCACTTTTTAAACATCACAGTTTTGAAATGAAACCATTTCTATTATTATCTTTGGGTTATTTATGAAATTTATGATTATGATATAAGTGGATAATATGAAAATAAATACATATTAATGGTGTTCCCTGATAGCTCTCCAATTCATTGGGTAACGAATTTAATCTCTAGAGATGACAAGTTTGATGATACCTTGGTGAATAACCTAGGTAATTTTTATCACACCTTGGGGATGAACCTTGGTGATTTTTTCATGAATGTATAAATAAATTTTTTTAGCCACATATTCAAGTTATGATTCATGTTCTTTTTATTATTATATTCCTGTACTTCAATTACTCATGTCTTTATGTTTTTTCATCAAGTTCTTATTGATATCACAAGTAAACTGATTCCCTTTCTTTCCTTACTAGGGCTTCTGCTCACCATTTCTTTTGATGTATGTATCCAATTTATGAGATTTAATAATTATACATAGTATGAAATTTTGAAGAATCTTTTCAAGGGTATTTAAAATAGTTTTTTTAAGTTTTCTTGTTTTATTGTTCCTGATTTCTAAGACACTAGACTTTAAAGATCCTCTGTTTGTAAAATGTAATGAAAAGTTATATAAAAAAAGGAGAGATTCCATAGTTGGTATAAAAGGATAGTTTATTTATTTATAGAAATTAGGCTATGAAAAATTTAGTAACAACCCTATAGAAAAGTTTAAATATAGTAAAACTTCATGGTATTTTGGTGAAATATTAAGTAAGTGGTTTCTGAACAAATAAATCCATTTCTAGATACGAACAAGTGGATGTGGCTCTGGAACAAATGTAAATAGAAGTGAAAACTCTGATAAGGAGTTTCGAGCTTGACCTAGGGTATCCTGGTACACGACAAAGAGCCTTGATTCCCTCCTAGTTTGACACTCCTGGGGGATATATTTTGTTAATCACAATATTTTTATGAATCATTATGAAGGATTTATAGAGAAATGTAATTGTTTAATAATGAGGTTTTAAGACAAAAAATCCTTTATAGTTAAAAGATTCATAAATGAAATAATATTCTAACTAAGTTTTTAATATTTTATAAAATGGAGGGAAATAGGAGGAATCGTGTAAATGGTGACCACAATGGACCATGTGCTGACGGCCCTCCGATGGAAGTCGGAATGAAAACTTTCATGAGAATGATGAACCAACTGACTCAAGTTATGGAAAATAACATGAATCAAGCTAAGAGACTTATATAACCATGAAGGTAACAACATTCTATTGAGTCATTTATGAGTCAACGACCACCAACATTTAGTGGATTGACTAACCCATTGATTTCTGAACAATGTATCATCTCTATAGAGAAGATATTTTTTGTGCTCCGCTATTAAGAGAAAAAGAAGGTCACCCTGGCTGTCTATCGCTTAGAGGGAGAAACTGATCAGTGGTGGGAACTGATTAAAAACATGAGGCCAAAAGTGGAGGTTAAAGCTATAGAGTGGGAAGAGTTCAGAGGGATATTATTCAATAATTATTTCCCTCGTTCTATGAGAACAAGAATAGTGAAGGATTTTATCGAGCTGAAGCAAAAAGAGAATGAATTCGTGGGAAGCTATAAGATGAAATTCACAAGGATTTTATGTTACACCTCTATATTTTTCATGGATCCAAATGGTAAAGTTGATAGATTCTTCAGTTGACTAAGACCTCATATGCAGAAGAATCTAGCCAACCAAGACTATGATATCTATGAGGAGATTGTACGGAGTACAATGAAGGTCGATCTGGAGTTTGGTGAGACACATTGGTCTCATAAATCCAATGAAAATAAGAGATCAATCGATCCAAGCCTAGGGAGGAGCTTCGATCAGGGAAGAGGATGCAATCAAGTGCAACATACCATGTGTAATAAATGTGGGAAGAAGCATTCAGGGAACTGCTTGCTTGGGAGCAGGAAGTGCTATAAGTGTGGAAGAGATTTCCATGTTGCGTAGAACTATCATAGTGAGGTGAATACACAACTTCCTAACACTAATGAAAAAGGGAAGATGGTGCAGGTCCTACTTGATGTCTAATGATATAAGTGTGGACAACTTGGGAACTTTGCCAATCGCTGTCCAAATCCATGGGCAGTGGAGGGGAATCACTATCAGCCTCAACAACGACCAAGGGAACAAGGTCATACTTTTGAAATAACTGTGGATGAAGTTGAAGCACCAAATGATGGGGTATCAAGTACTCTTGTTGTTCTCTCAAAGCTACCAAGTACATTGTTTGATTCTAGTTCTATGAATTCCTTTATTTTCTCCAAGTTTGCAAAGAATTTAGAATCAAACCATGAATTTATAAAAGTAGAGTTATCAGTCAAGACTCCTAGTGTGATTATCCAAGCATCGTCAGTGTTTATAAACTATAGTATTTAATTTAGTGAGCACAATTTTATCACAAATATAGTAGTCATTCCCATTATGGAATTTGACATTATACTAGGGATGGACTGGATCTCAAAGTATAATGCTAAGATCAAATGCAGAAGAAAGGAAATCTCAGTAGTATTGAATGAAAAACCTACAGTTATCTTCCAAGGATAGATATCTCAACCAGATCTTTGTCTAGAAGAACATATTATATCCTTCTTTATGGAGTTTATTAGTGAAGAAGAATAAAATGAGAGTATAATGGTATAAAATGTCCCTATATTCCAGGAATGCATTGAAATATTTCCTAAGAAGTTATCCATAACTCCCCCAGAATCAGAGGTAGAGTTTTCCATTGAACTCATACCTAGATCTCATCTGATATCAAAGACCCCATATAGGATGGAAAATGTGGAGTTGGAGGAATTAAATAAACAACTCCAAGATATTTTGGAGAAGGGGTTTATCCGAATGAATGTGTCTCTCTGGGGAGCACCTATTCTCTTTATGAAGAAGAAGGATGGATCAATGGACCTATGTATTGATTATAGAGAATTGAATGAGATCACAATGAATAAAAAAATACCATCTTCCAAGAATTGATGAATTATTTGAACAACTTAATGGGGCTCAATTCTTCTCTAATATTGATCTTATATCTGGTTATCATCAATTGATGGTGAAGAAAGAAGATATTAAAAAAACTGCCTTTCGATAAAGATATGGGAATTATGAGTTTTTTTGTTATGCCCTTTGGATAGACTAATTCACCTGCTATTTTTATGGATTTTATGAATAAACTCTTAAAATAATACCTTGATAACTTTGTGTTATTTTTTATTAATGATATTCTGATACATTCCAAAAGTCGCAAGGAGCATGAGGATCATCTAAGGGTTATTCTTCAAACTCTGCGGAAGGAGAGGATTTTTGGAAAGTTTAGAAAATGTGAATTTTGGTTACAACAAGTGTCTTTCTTGGGGAACATTGTTACCAATTAAGGAATAACAATTGACCCTATAAAGTAAAAGGTTGTAAATGAGTGGCCTCATCCTACAACAATAACTGAGATTAGTAGTTTCCTTGGATTAGTAGGATATTATAGGAGGTTTTTGAAAAACTTTTAATGAATTTATAATCCATTAACAAAGTTAACTCGAAAAGGGGTCAAGTTTATATGGACAAAGGAGTGTGAGGAATGTTTCCAAGAGCTGAAGAAGAGATTGGTTATCCCACCCGTGTTAACTCTGCCCCCAAGTAGAGAAGGATTCATTATTTTTAGTGATGCATATCTGAAAGGGCTTGGGTGAATCCTCATGAAAAATAACAAAGTAATTTCTTATGCATCTTGAAAGTTGAAGACTCGTGAGAATAACTATCCTATGCATGATCTGGAGCTAGCTACGGTCGTTTTTGCTCTGAAGATATGGAGGCACTATCTTTATGAGGATAAATGTGATATATAGATAGACCATCAAAGTTTGAAGTATATTTTTACACAAAAGGAATTGAAAATGAGACAAATGAGATGGTTGGAACTTCTTAAAGACTATGATTGTTTAATTCATTATCATCTCAGAAGAGAAAACAATTTCACTCATGCATTAATCAGGAAAGTCCCAAAAGTTCTTTTAATGATGAGGATTCAAATAGATACTTTGATCAATAACCTAGTAAAGCTGGACATGGGAATTACAAGGGAAGGGACATCATCAACCCCAACCCAAATGATTTATCAACCACCATTACTAGAGAAGATCAAGAAAGATCATAAAGAAGATCCTTTGTTATAGAAGAAATATGAGACTATGAAGTATGGGAAGTTTCTTGAGTTCAATATTGATCAAGAAGGTGTATGGAAATTGCATACAAGACTATGTTTTCTATCTATTCTGAAAATAAAGAAGGAGTTGATGTATGAAGCTCATATATATACTTTCTCTATATATCTAGGAAGCAAGAAAATGTATAGAGACCTTCATGATCATTATTGGTGGGATAATATGAAATGGGAGATTGCTGACTACACTTGAAGGTGCCTAGTATGTTAGAAAATGAAGGTAGAGAAACAACTTCCTAAAGGGGTATTGCAACCACTACCCATACTATCATGGAAGTGTAAAAATATCACAATGGAATTTGTTACTAGTATCCTGAGAAATTCCAAAGTAAACAATGCGATATGGTTTATTGTGGACCATCTCACCAAGACTACCCATTTTATCTCCATTCGGGAAGATTTATCTCTTCATTAACTTGCCAAGATTTACATGAAGGAAGTAGTAAGGCTGCATGGAGTTCCACTTTCTATCAAATCTGATCATGATCCATGGTTCATATCAAAATTATAGAGAAGTCTTCAACATGCTCTGAGCACTGAATTGAATTTCAGCACGACCTATCACCCCCAAACTGATGGACAATCTGAAAGGACTATTCGAACACTTGAAGACATGCTGATAACATTCTAAATGGAATTTAAAGGTGGATGGGATCAACATCTCCCATTAGTTGAGTTTTCTTACAACAACAGCTTCCACTCGAGCATTCAAATGGCATGCTATGAAGCTCTATATGAGTAGCAATGTAGAACTCCTAATTATTGGGATGGAGTTGGTGAGATAAAGCTTATTTGGCCTGATCTTGTGTAAGAGATGATAGAAAAGGTCTATTCTATCCAACAACACATTAAGGCTGCTCAGAGTCAGCAAAAGAGCTATGCTGACAAATGTCGAAGGGACTTGGAGTTTGATGTTGGTGACAAATTATTTATTTGAATTTCACCTTGGAAGAGAGTCATGAGGTTTGGTATGAAAGGGAATCTCAACCCTTGGTACATTGACCCATATGAAATCCTTGATCGCGTGGGAGCAGTGGACAATCAGCTTGCACTTCCTCCAAATCTAGCACAAGTTCATGCTGTCTTCCACGTATCCCTCTTAAGTAAGTACATACCTAACCCATCACATGTACTAAATCCAGAGGTGGTACAACTGGAACATGACCTATCTTATGAGGAGCATCTAGTTGAGATCTTGGATCATAGAGATAAGGTTATAAGAAACAAGACTACCCACCTTGTTAAGGTGTTTTGGAGGAACCACAAATATAAAGAATCCATGTGGGAACTAGAGGACTTTATGAGGTAGAAGTACCCACACCTTTTCTCTTATCAGGGTACAAGTTGAAATTTTGGGGATGAAATTTCTTAAGGGGGGAATAATGTAAAGATCCGATCTTTTGAATAATTTTTTTTCCTATTTTTGTATGTTATTTTATTTTGTACTCAACAAAACTATATATTTTAATTAATGAAGTGAGTATAATTAAAATGATATCGGTGGGTTTTGACTTTTATATGACCATTGGTAAATATGACCATTGGAAGCTATAACATTATGATTATTGTTCATAAATACAAGTGATGGTTAATTAATACATAAAGAAGAGTTGATGGCCTCATCCAGTAGACTTGGGGCATACAAAGCCCATCTGTCAGAGCATGGAAATGAGGTTGCATCACTGGGATTTTCTCTAGACTAATCCCAATCCAAACTCTGACATGTGAATCTTGAATGGAATCTCCTATTAGAGAATTTCAAGCTGATAGAAATCACTACTTGGGCAATATCGTCCAATACGCCCTAAGATTCTATCACCATAGCACATCTTACACTTAGGTCCTATGCAGGTGTTATAAGGGGCTATGTAAGGAGGCCTTAATTACTTTGTGTAATATTTTTTGTATAAATAAAATTGTTATTTCTTATTATGAAAAAATTTTTTAATTTCAAATTTCCAGATAAATATAGGATGGATTTATAGAAGTTCCATATTATTGATGAAATTTTGGAAAAATGGTTTTTTAAAATATTTTTTTGTATACTTTAGATAATTAATAATGTAAAATTATTTTTAAAAAATGGTCTTCTACTATTTTGATCAGTAATAATTTTAGAGTCTAATAAGATCAACATAACTTTTGGTGAATAGTAAAGTATGAATAGTAATATTACCCTTATGAATAGTAATGTGACCAATGGAATAGTAACCTCACTTAAAAAAGTATAAATATAATTTAGGCATCTTGAATGGTGAAGTGATATAATAGAATAAGTAAATAACTATTTCAGAAATTATTAGTTAAGTATTAGTATTTTTTGGGTAAATAGTATTTTTACTCAAAAATTAAATATCTCATAATTAGAAAATTATTTTCATAAAATTTATCTAATTTTTGAATTCATATCATCAATATTAGGTTATGGTGAATTTAAGAGATTTTTATAAAATGTTTTGTTTTTCAGTGAATAGTAAAAATACAGTTTTGAGTTTTGGTGTGATTAATGACATCATTAATGATTTAATAATTCTGGTAGACTTGTGAATATTAATATATGTTATGAGGTTTCCCAAGTGACCAATAATATGGGAAAATACAATGGTCAAGCCCATGGTTTTTCAAATACCACCGATGAGGTGTCCCTTGGAAATTAATAAAACATTCCCTCACTTTTGCTATAAATACCAACCCATTACTTCATTCCTTTCATTAAAAATTCATAATCAATGAAGATATGGTATTTTTACCTCCCAAAGAGTCCTCCCAAGCTACCCTCAAGCCCCCCAAGGTCCCAACCTTCAAGATTTTGAAGTTACTCTTCAAGGTAAGAGAACCTTTCACCCTCCTCTTTTAAGTCATGAATTTCTTTATGTTATGTCTTCTAATTTCCATATTCTTATGTTAGGGAATGTTATTATATAGAATTATTACTATCCATTTCATGTAAAATTGATGAGATACCATTTCCGCTCTTATCAACTAATTTTCTGAATTTTTAATTGACGATGTTAGGCTACCGAATTTTCGTAAAAGAAATTGCATCTTCTCTTTTCTTTCAAGTTTCATTTTCATGTGGTATGTCATTAAAAAACCCATAAAATGATCTTAATTAAATTTTATTCTGTCTTTATACTGTATTATTGGTTATTTATGAGTGGTTTACCCTTTTCTCTTCTCTTTTTAAATGTTTTCAAAATCCCTGCTACGTAGCCATTATGCTGCAGAATTTTAGTCTCAAAATCTCTCTTTTTCTCAAAAAATTCTCTTGTTTTATTTATGTGAATAAAAAAATATATTTTCATTTCCATGGGTATTCATAGAGATATGAAATTGATATTTTTCATTCTGGAATTGACATACATATAACCCTCAATCCATTTCTATGGGTTATAAATGACATAATGATCTTATTTTTAAGCACTTTTTAAACATCACGATTTTGACATGAAACCCAATTCTATTATTATATTTGGGTTATTTATGAAATTTTTTATTATGATATATTTGAATCACATGAAAATAAATGAATATTAATTGTGTTCTTTGAAATCACACCAATGCATTGGGTAAATAATTTAATCTCTAGAGATGATAAGTTTCATGATACCTTGGTGAATAACCTTGGTGATTTTTATGACACCTTGGGGATGAACTTTAGAGATATGTTCATGAATGTCTAAATTAAATGTTGTATCCACATATTAAAGTTATGATTCAAGTTATTTTCATTATGATATGCCTCTACTTACATTGATCATTTCTTTATTTTTCTTTATCAAGTTCTTATTGATATCACAAGTAAAATGATTCCTTTGCTTTCCTTACTGGGCCTTCTGATCACACTTTCCTTTGATGTATGTCTCCAGGTTATGAGATGAAATAATTGTACATAAGATTAAATTTTAACAAATATTTTCAAGGGGATTTAAAATATTTTTTTTATGTTTTCATGTTTTATTATTCCTAATTTTCAAGACACTTGAATTTAAACATCCTCTGTTTGTAAAATGTAATGAAAATTTATGTAATAAAATATGGGATTCCATAGTCACTGTGACCTCCCCAAACACTTAAATCACTAAATTTTTACAAAGTAATGGACCAAAGATTTCAGTTCCATTACATAAAATACCTATAAAACTATTATCTCTCTCTATAATTTAAAATCAAACCTAGAAGGAAAAGATAGGTCTAAAAAACCACTCCGTGAGATAACTCTCAAAGAACTTGCTACACTTAGAGCACAAATAACAAACAAACACATAAAATTTCAATGATAAACCACCTTATGTTGTTTGAAAGTTGGAGTGAAACCTCAACATCCAAGAACACCTCCTCCAACATCTTTTGACCCAATAAACCAGAAGACACACCACACAAGCATGCCAATCACACTGTCCGTATATATGAACCGAGGAATTCCATCCTCCATGTCAAGATACCATCTGCTCTTAGTGGCACTGAATCTCCGGGATGGGTTTAATCACATCTCAATTAATGCACCCTGATTAGGAGTGAAGCCCTCCATTTTCACAAATTTTAGGAATTCATCACATATTATGAAACAAGTAAACAACTCATCTCATAGTAAACAAGGTTCTAATATCACATTAAAAGAAAAATATAACATGGAGAAAATTAAAACAACTCTAGGTATTGGGCCCACACATTCACCTCCTCATCCCAAGTACTTCCTCTAGGACACCATGCCTCCACAAAACAAGAACCAAAGGAATGGTCCATCCATGCAACACCTTCTCCCAAAGATCCTAGATCCCCACTGGCAGTTCCACATATGTCACGTCATCTTCGATATACAACTCTCCCCAGTAAATGACATAGGAGTCATCGAGAAGATACTGATGAAGTTGGGAGATGTGGAAGATTTCATGGATCCTCTCCAACTACAGTGGAAAATTCAACTGGAATGCCACCTTTCCAACTCGTCTCAACACATCGAAGTGTATAATGAAATTGGGAGAAATATTGATCCCTCTTCCAAACCTCCACTGACCATGTTGAGGGGAAACCTTCAAGAACACATGGTTCCCAAACTAAAACTCCAAGGACCTTCTCCTGCGATCAAAATATGACTTATACTGGTCGTGCGCAACCTTCAACCTCTCATGAAAAAGCTAAACCTTCTCTATCATTCTCTACACAACCTCAAGGCCAAGAATAACTGTCTCCCCAAACTCTATCTATCACAAAGGTGAATGCCATGGTCTTCCATACAAGGCTTCAAACGGAGCCATTCTAATGGAAGAGTGATATCTATTATTGTAATAAAAATATACCAAGGGAAAGTTTCATACCCAAGATCTTCCAAAGTCTATTATGAATTCCTGAAACATGTATTACAACATATTTATAGTCCGTTCTGTCTTCCCATCTATCTGAGGGTGGAAGGTAGTGATAAGGCATAAATGAGTGCCAAAATCATGCTGTAATACCCTCCAAAATCTTAAGGTAAACCATGTATCCCGATATGAGATAATGGATATATGAACTTAGTGTAAGCTCATCACCTCATCCACATAACTCTTTAACAATGAATCCACTGTGCCTGACTCCTTGATCGCTAAGAAGTGAGCCAATTTCATCAACTGATCCACTACTACCCAGATAGTGTCATAGCCTCCATGAGCTCTAGGGAACCATATTCTGAAATACATTGATATGTCATACCACTTAAACTCAAGGAAATATAAGGGATGCAATAGAAAACCAGGAAGATAGTGCTCAACCTTCTACTATTAACATATTGAACACTTCTCAAAAAATTCCAATACTGCCCGTTTCATCTCGGGCCACCAAAACTTCTCCCTCAAGACACAATACATATTGGAAACTCTATGGTGCACCACTAAAGGTAATATATTAAACTCATAGAGGAATCCCTCACACATAGCCACTGGAAAAAATATCCTCCCATGGAACAACATCTGATTCTGTCTATCCCCCAACCACCCCTCTAGAGCATTGCTATGGTCAACACAATCATGTATCACCTCTATCTCTGAGTCTCCCCACTTAGACTTCTCCACCTACTGAATCATATAATACTACACTATCATATTAAAAAATAACCCTCTACCACCATATATTCCAGTATCTAAGTGAAAGACTACCAATTCCTCCATCACCTTCCAAGAATCCAAAGATTCCTGAACTACCTCCTTTTGCAACTTCCTACTCAAGGAATTATCCACAATATTCCCCTCCCCTGAGGTGTAGGAGATATTTAAATCACAGTCTGGAAGAAAATCCATCCAACTCTACTATCATATATTCATATCTCACTGGGAAAAGATATACCTCAAACTCTTGTGATCTGTGAAGACCACAAAGCACTCCCCAATGAGGTAATGCTGCGATAAATTCAATGAAAACACAACTATTTCTAAATCAAGGTCATGAGTGGCATAGTTACATTTTTGGGGATGTAACTACCTAGAACCATAAGATATAACTCTACATTGGTGCATTATCATACATCCCAAGCCTAGACGGGAAGCATCAAAAAACACATTGAACATCACCCCTTCCTTTGGAAATGAGAGAATTTAAGAACTGACCAACTTCCCCTTCATATAGGCAAAAACTGTCTGGCATTGCTTGCTCCACAAAAAATCATGGTCCTTTCTTGTCATAGCTATCAATATAACTACAACTCAAGAGAAATTGGGTACAAATATCCGGTAATAGATTGTCAGACTGAGAAAACTACGAACCTCTACAACATTATTGGGTTCTTAAAAAGAAAGAACTTCCTTGACCTTCGATGGGTCCACTGTTACACCCTGATGTGACACCACATGTCCAAGGAAATTTATCTCTTGTGTCTAGAAATTACACTTGGACATATTTACATAGAGATGGTGGTGTTGAAGGACCTGGAAAACAGTCCTGAGATACTTTGTATGATCCTCCTCGGTCTTCAAGAATATCAATATATCATTAATGAATATGAAAAAAAACGATCTAGGAACTCACAGAAGACAAAGTTCATAATACCCATGAACATGGCTGGTGTGTTTGTAACACCGAACGACATGACTAAGAACTCGAAGTGCCCATACATGCATATGAAAGTAGTCTTCATGATATATTCCTCCTTCACCCTCAACCAGTGATATCCAAAACAAAGATCAATCTTAGAAAACCAAATTTCTCCACTCAGTTGGTCAAAAATATCATCTATCCTCAAGAAATGGTAACGGTTCTTAACCGTCACCTAATTCAACCTCCAGTAGTCTATGCACAGCCTCATACCACCATCTACCTTCTTTTTAAACAACATCGAAGCACCCCATGCAGACAAAATGGGCCAGATGAATCCCTTCTTCATCAGGTCATCAATCTAAATCCCCATCTCTCGTAACTCAGAAGGTGTCATATGATAAAGCGCCATCAAAATTAGACATGCATCAAGCTATAAGTATATTACAAACTCAACATAACATCAGGGGGGGGGGGTAGAGTCACAACCTTAGAAAAAACATCCAATAAGTCCCAAGAAAATTTTAGAATATACACCATCTCAGCATCCATTGATCCTACTGACAGCTCATCCAATAAGGAAAGAAGAGGTTCTGCATGCCAACTGCCCACCTTGTAACTCTACTCATCGACAAAAGCCACAATCCAACTATCCATGTCTAAAAACACAAATATTCTCTTGAATAAATCAACAAAGACATGAAAAAATACATCTATTAGATGTTGAGAATGACATTGTATGGTTTCATCTATAATAATAAGAGATCCACATGGGATTGATGCAGTCCCATCATCAGTCAATATCCCCAGTACACATGAAGCAATTTGGTCTGACCTCTGACTGGAGTACTCAACAACAAGGGAATGAGAAGAATCTCTAAGTCTAGTCCTAGAGCATGGGCTAAACTAGGCGTAATAAAGGAATGTGAAGCTCCTAAACCAAACAAAGAATAAGAAAGGGTACTAATCAAGCTGATCGTACCTATAAAGATATCTGGATCATCTACCTCTATGGCGTGCAACTAACCACACCCAAATCCTACGCCCCTCTACCGATGACCACCTCAATAACCACATCCATGTTGAGGTACCTAAGGAAATCCTTGAGGTTGGCCTATACCTTCTCCATCTCCCCTTGGTGGAGCATGAGCCTACTATCCCTGTGGCTAAAATATCCTAGATGACAACTACTTATAAGGTTGGAACAAAACCTACCCACCTACTCCAAACTGATCTCTAACAACCAATAGGAATTGGTTCTAAACATTTACATGGGCTCCATAGAAGAAACACATCAATCCCAAACCCATAGGAGGGGAACATGAACTACTAGCATGAGAAGGACGAAAGGGAAACTACTGAGGTCAATTCCTTTCTGGTCGAAACCTTGAAGGTCCTAGTGCTTGAGATCTTCCACTAATGACCCTACCTCTCTAATAACTCTATTGGATCCCCTCTCGTGGTAGACCTCATCATGAGTGCATCTTCTCGATTCTCTCCCACTTCTTCTGGAGATCTAAGTATGCTGACAATGTAAAGGGAGTAACCATGTATTGGATATAAGGATGAAGTGCCTCCTCTTGGAACCTCGTCTGAGACTCCTCATCCAGAAAGAGATTTGAATAAAAACAAAGGAGATCCTTGAACTTGATCCTTGGATCCTATACTGACATACTACCCTTTGGGAGGGAGAGTAACTTTGGCCTCTTATCAACCTTCATGGTCGATGAAAGGAATTCTACTCAGAACTCCTTCTCAAAACTGAACTATAGAATGTCAGCCTCTTTCCTCTCCCCTAGGTAAAACATCCACCACTAATGAATAACTCCCTGCATCTAACTCACCGCCAGAGGAACCCAAAACTCCATCGGAGCCCATACCAAACTGAAGGTGATCTTAAGATCCTCGAGCCATCTCTCTATCCCCATGTCTGAAACACTACCTTCATACTTTTCGAAGGTCTTCTAGTGGAAAGAACATAACATCCTATACCACTAGTCCTCCTCCTCCACTGGATCAACACTCCACCGATCAATTAGGTCGGCTTATTGAGCCTCAACTACTCAAGCCACACGAGGACAATGAACATGTGCTATATATGAAAAAGGTTAATAACGAATTACTAAGCCCGAGTAGTATGGAATTTTATTTTGGATTCATTTTAACTCATTTAAAACATTTCTTTATTCATTTAAAAATCTCCAAAATAACCCAATTTAGACAATAAAACAAGTCATTATGATGCATGTAACTTTCCTAGGGTCTCTACCTGGAAAATGGTGTAGCCTCACTTGGTTATTCGGTAGGCTCAGAGTACTTGGATTGGATCATGGGGGCCATAAAATCTTGTGTACTATATGGTCTTCCCTAGACTATGTCACACACCAAGGTCACCTAACACTACTACCCTACCAACCCATGAAATCCTCAATGCACCTAACCCTAAAATCCATCCAATCTATCAACCATCAGCCTCTAATATTATTATTTCATGACCCCATCCCTCCAAATATGACCCTACCAAGCTGGAAATGAAGAAAGGGAGATAATAACCCCTGATTCCCGCCTCTAGTAGGGCCTAGGGTGGCGACTAGCACCAAGGGTTTGATGATCTCACAATGAGGGAGGCATTGACCTTTATAAGAAAACAAGACCGAGAGATAAGATGTATCAACCTCAAAGAAATTAGAAGATATATATAAAATAAATCCAAAATACATTCCACATGAATTTTTATAAATAAAACAATTACAAATGCAACAAAACTCCATGGTAAGTACCAAAAAAAATCTAAGCAATGACACGACAACTGTCCCGAAGTCTGAGCTAGTAATGCCTAGCACAGTTCATGTAGTCCTCCTAGAAACCTAAAACAAATTTATATACATAGGGTGAGTATAGAAGTATACTCATTAGGAAAGAACAAAGTCTCTCATGCACAAGTGAGAGTGGCCTACTAATTCTCCCATGAGAAAATAGGAGAACCAAAAACACGTAAGAAGTCATAATAACAATCCCTTCCTCACTAAGGAACTCTCACCAAATAACTCAAGTAAAGTAAAGTAATATAGTAAGAACATTGATGATAGGGTACCCCACACCACTTTCCTATTTATTAGTTGCTCTCAAACCCTAAGGAAAAACGTTTTAGCACTCCCACCTCTTTCAAAAGTACCACGTCACTACCAGCCTGCACACACCTGTTCCTCATAGTTAGTCTCATCACCTTGGAAAAATAAACTCATAACATCCCTCCCATAGACACCTGGGCTACGTGCCACATCACATCCCACCCACAGACACCTGAGTCTCATACCAAATCATATCCCTCCTACAAACACCTAGGCCTCATACCACATTACTTACCAAAAACACTTGGGAAGTAAAAAACATATCTTCTCGACATCACTTGGGAAAACACAACACATCTCATTCTGAAGACACTTGGGCCCCACAAACCACAACCTTCCTAAAGAATCTTGGGCTATCACCACTAGGAAGAGGGAGCAGGGAAGAGCGGGTGGCCAAACATCCCTCCTACCACCCAGAAGTTTAGTAAATACACCCTCCCCCATGAAAATGGGGGTGTTTGGAACATAATTCTCTTCTAGGGAGGGGTACACACAGAAATTACAAGGAAAATACATTTAATATATATATGATACCAAAAATTCAAGCCCAAACTATGATTTTTCAACCAATGACCAACTCACAAAACTGCCTTTGCTACTACCTATAAATGAAAAACCACACAACCAACCATGAACTCAATTCATACCCCCAAACAATTCATTTAACCAATTATCATTATTTATTAACAAATCATTTATTCATTACATCACTATATAGGAAACTACCAAGTATATAACACAACATGGAACATTGAAAAAGCCGCATTAGGGAAGAAGAACCATGGTAAATTAACCCAATTCATATTTCCTCTCTGTTTAACACCCATTCATGTCATAAAAAAACCAATCCCAAGACATAGAGTGAATATTTGGTCATGCTACTCATGGAGAAACTATGGGAAAATTACCCATACTAACCACTTAAATCACTATTATTCAAAGTAATTCCTTCCAATCCATCCTTTCAATAGAGAAAAACCCCAAATCACAACCACACCCAGCAAAAAATCTCATGACAAATTCAAAACACCCATAAAAACCATTCTCGGAAGCCCTACTGCATAACCACACCAAACCCATCACACCCAAAAATACAACATTTCAAAACCTGATCACATCCCCATGAAAAAACACTGTCCATCCATTCAATAATCAATCAATCTCTTAACCAGAGATTCTATTACGCCTTCTGAACCACCCCACAACACATAACGATAATCACAACCATACCACCAGACGAACCAAAAAAAACATATTCATATTTAACAAGTAACATGCTCTTTAATTCCAATTGTTAAGTTTTAGGGTTACCAAAGAAACCATTTGATCCTGGGGAATCCATTTATTAGCTGAGTGGATGTAGTTAACCAATTTCATAAAAAAAATTTGATAAAAGACCAAAAATAATGCATTCCAAAATCATTACTCAATGAGAAAACAAATATCCCCAAAACCTTGAATTTTAGCAAGGCGTTTAGCCCATATAATTTACAATAACAACCAAAAACAAATAACAAGAATATCATACATCAGTTTTACCTGTCCCCATATATTGGTTTAAATAGATTTATTTAACTTTTTTAATTTGGTATTATGATATAATCAAAAAGGAGGCATCCATACACCCACACCACACGATACAAAAATAAAATAGAGATGAAGGGATCCCTACCTCGAAGAACAGATAATAAATAATTCCTTATTGTGCTAATATAGGTGGTGTGTAGGTAGGAAAATCCTCCAGGGAAAATGTGATCCAAAAAGGTTCAACACAATTGCATGGATCCTTAGGGAGGAATGGTTTGGGGTACACCATGAGAAAATGATCGTGCACAAGGAAGAGAAGATATTAGCTTTAGAAAGTCTAAATCCTATATAAATAGGAGAAATGATTTTTAAAAGACATTAAATTAAGATAATGAACAAGACCGCATAGTTTGGAAGGAAAAAGAAGCTTCAGGTTTTTAGAAGATAGATAAAATTTGAAACATCTTCAAAAACCATTAAATATGGTATGAAACTCATTTCATGTCAAATAAAATGTTAAGGGGGTGAAAATAAAAAAACTAGAGAATTCCAGATTTTTGAAAAACTGTTGAAAAAGGAATTACCAGTGGATGAGTCACCAGTGAGATCTATTGGTGGATGAGATACCGGTGACAAGATACTGATGCGATTCACTATTTAGTGAGCTACTAGTACGAGCTACCAATGCGCCTCACCAATGCGAGTCATCATTGGAGGCTACCGCCAATGACTCACCGTCAGACAAACCACCATCGCAAGCCACTGATGCGAACCACCATCAAGACCTACCATTACAACTCACCACTTTGAATCACTAGTCTAGAACCACCATTGGATGAGTCAATAGTCTGAGCTACTGGTAGATAACTCACCATCATGATTCACTATTGTGACTCACCATCACGAGCTTTTGGTGGAAAATTCACCATTAGACAAGCTACCATTAGAAAACTAGATTTTTGGAAAACTCTTGAAATGAGTCACCGTGAACTCCCCGAACACTTAAAACACTTAATTTTCACTAAATAATAGACTAGATATGTTAATGAAATTATAGTGTGGTTTTTAAATAGGATATTCACATTGGTTGTGCGTGGAGGTGAATTTTTGTTGTATAATTGTCTTTCATTTTTGTGTGATTATTGGAATATATTTTTTCTAACTACACCTTCCTTATGTTTTCTGATTAGGGGTATGGAACTTGGGAATCCTAGGTACCTATGTGGATAGACTAAGTACTTTTACTCTAGTTGAAGTGGTGGGGCTTTCTACCGATCTCACTGATAGGGTTACGCTTCAACAATAACTAAACAATGATATACTATGGGCACTGCTAGAACTTTATCTTCATTATCTCTAGCATATCATGAATTAGGGTAGTTATTTTTGATTGATCAAAAAAAGTATGTGGTTACTAGGACCCTAAATAAACTATATACTTAGGGATTTCCCCTGGTGATTGCTCTAATTTACTCTTATTTTCCAAGGTATTATTTTAAAATATCTTTTTCTTAGTTTCCTTTTCATGTTTTAATAATAAAAATATTGATTTATATCCTATATATATTGTATCACTAGACAATATTACTTTTTAATATTATTATTTCATTGATACCCTTACTTTATCAGCTTGTTCCTACTTATAAATGGTTTAGTGGAAAAGCACTCATTATTTTGGATTTTTTTTAAAATAAAATTTGGAAATGTTTTATTTTTATGAAGTGATAGCTTGTTACTTTTTTTCAAAGGAAATGGAAAACCCAATTATTATATATTTATATTTTCAAATAATCATGAAATGGTTTTATGGTTAATGGTAATTAATATGAAATGGTTTATTTTTGTAATTATTACTGGGAATTTTTATGCTCGTACTTGTATCTCTATCATTTTTCAGTGATAGGTTTTGGCGTATCTTTTATGATCACACATGATATTATGGGATTATTGTTATAAGATGAATTTTACAGTCACATGTAGGATGGTATGTCATAATTTAGTTATTTTATTTTATTTTTCCTTTATCACATTGTCTGATTAGGATTTAACCACTTTCTATAGATAAAAGATAGTTGTATTTTATGAGGGGCCACAAAGGGTATTGGTGGCAGCTACAATTGTCTTTGTAGGGGATGGAGATTAGGGTAGTGGAGTGTTTAGCAGTATGTTTCTTTTTGATTTTATATTTATTTATTTCTGTTTAATTTTATCTAGCATGAAAATACAACATATGAATGACCCATCCCAAAATTTTATTTACTCTCTAATGCTTCTTCAATTAATATTTATAAAAAAATCATTCTCAAGTGTGCTTCCTTGATTCCCAAGAACTCTTTCCATACCATGGGGATCAAGAACAACCTTTGAGCCTTATTAGGGATCGATTATTCCACCCACCTATGTTTCTTTTTGTTTTTTTGTTTATTTATTTCTTTTTATTTTTATTTAGCATGGCCATCTGACATACGAACGAGCCATGCCAAAATTTTATTTACTCTGATGATTATTCAATTAATGTTTATGGGAAAAAACATTATCAAGTGCACTTCCTTGATGCCCAGGCACTTATTCCAGTCTATAGGGATCCAGAACACCCTTTGAACCTGGTCCTGGTTCGGTTTAGGAATCCGAAGGAGGGATGGTTCAGGTTGGTTCATGATAAATAAATTATATTTTATTTAAATTTAAAAATGAATATATTCCTTGATTTATAGAATAATATTTGTTCAAGTAAGTTGATCATAAAAATTTAATCACAAGATATAATTGTAAATAATAAATGTTTTGAATTTCATCACTTGTTTAATTTTTCAAAAGGTAATGAATATAGTATTTTTTGTGAGTTTAGTGAATGGAGTAAAATAAATATTTATTCAAGTTTTTTGAATATTAAATTAAATATTTATTTATAAGTTTAGTTAGTATAATATTTATTTTATTGAATAAATATAATTTATTATTCAATGGTTTTATAAGTTCTATGGGGGGATTTTTTTGAGTTTAATTATCCGAGAAAATTGATTTATTTAATATCATATAAATAAATATTAATTTATTAATTAATTGAATGATATTAGAATAAACACATTTCATGTGACATTATAATAGTATTATTATTATTATTTGACATGGTATTTTACTTAGATTAAATAATATGATAATGAAATTTATAAAGTTATCATTATTTAACCCTAAGTTTTTAGTTTATATAATTTTTAAATGTTGTTGTATTGAAAAAACTAAGAGACTCTCAAAAATTCTATCAAGCCCTAGAAATAAATTCTTCCTCCTCCCTTCTCTTAATAACCTAGATAGAGGACTAAAGAACTTTATTGTGATCAATAAAGAGTGGTATAAAGCACTTATTTATTCCATGTTAGAACCTGATATATTTATAATGCCGATTAGAGATTTATAGAGTATGTGTGGATATTTCTAGAGGAATCCTCTCTTGGATTATCTATCACAAAAATAATACAACAAGAGAGGTTTAAAAAAAATTGATCAAAGAAGAATAGCATGAATGATGTAATTCTTGATTTAAATTAATTATAAATCAAATGTTCATGATCCTAACTATGAATTTTGGGGTGTTCTAATCTAGTTATTTATATCTATCCATTATTTTTTATTAAAAAATAAAATTGGGAAAATATCTAATGTTTATATTGTACCCTATTACCTTTAAGTGGTATCAGAGTAGTCAAATTTTAATTTATAATTATTTATAATTTATTTGATTAATTTCATGTATTGAATTATTATTATTCATGTTTATATTTTCATTTTAGTTCCAAAAATTGATATAATACATTAATACAACTTAATACGACCAAGAGCTATCCAAAAATAATCTAAGAACCCATTTGGAGGAGCCGAGGCTGTTGGATGCATGAAATATTTACATGATATATAACAAAAAATTTCAAATACCATGTAATTCAAATAATTTCATGTGGTTCAATATATCACATCATTACATGCCATATATTGACTTTCATCAAGTCATGATGGTTGAAAATGACTACATAACATGTATCTTGTTAATAAAAGCCGTGTAACTCCACATAAGGTACACATTATGTAAATCACTATGCATCGTGTGGGTTAATACTTGAATTCATTACACACCATGTATTAACTTATATCTTGGAGCATAACATGACATGGACTAAACAATATATTTTTGGTGTAAATGTGGTGTGACACATGTCACTTCACACAAGCACTAAAGAACCATATTTTTATGGGCTGCAAAATTCATATGGAATTTTAATTTTTAGTCCTAGAGTTGTGTTTATGTTAAGAATTGGGATTCAAATAAAAATCCAAGAAGTTGTAAAATATCAATAATATTTTTTTGGATATTGATTGGGGCTTAAGAGACGTATTGTGTTATCGATTAAATTTTGGGAGATTTTCGATTGAATTTGGAGTTTTTGAAAAGGTTTTAACCCTGTTTATGACATAAGAACATGAATTTTCTATGAGGTAAATAAACCTTATATTTATATTAATTTTATTTAGTTTTACCCTTATGTGATGGCATAGTGAGGATATAGAGTATTCAAGGGTGTCAAAGGTTTGTTTGAAGCCCGAAGCCTCACTTTTTTGGAGAAAATAGCTTGGTCTCATGGTTAGTAGAAACTATTCTGCCCAATGCACATGGTTAGAGTAAACTGTGTAGGGTGTCTCAATGCCCAATAGTGGGATTTTTTTCCTAACTATGTAACCCAGGCCGTATACCTATAAAAGTTTTGTATAATTTTTAATAGAGGAGAAACACATGGTCGACACATGGTTTGTCAAACAATGCGCCATGACCGTGCGATAGGGTATTGAGGCAGAGTTAGGCACATGGTTGGTTCATAATTTGGAAAACCATGGGTCCAATTTTTATAAAGGATAAATGACCATTTTTACCATAATTAATTTAAGTGTTAAGCCTCATCATTATTTCTCATTTTCTCCAATGACTTTACCTTATTCCTTCCTTATGATCTCCTTAGGCCATTGATCTAGAAGTTGGTTCCATTAGACCATCCGATGTAAGATTCAAGTTCTATTCATCTCATTGGATATCCACTAATGATTTTTTCATTCATTAGGATCATTTTATCCTTTATCTTTTTATCAACAATGTTATTTTAGTGCAGGCACTTATGCCCTATTTTCAAGTTGTTCATCAATTATTTCATTTTCTTCAAATTTAGACTGAATCAGAGGCTGAGACTGGATGTTTACTTTTTTAAAGTAATAATCTAGATGGTATCTACTTTTTCCCAAAAATTATATTTTTTATATCTTGTTTTCATTATTTCATACGTCGGAATTTCTAGGTGACGTTTCCTAAATTAATAAACCCTTGAGTTAATTGATAAATTCATGTTTAAGACATGTTGTGACACATTAATGTAAGGTTGGAGGTGATTTAACTTAACCTGAATTGGCAATGGGGTGGGTTATTCCTTTTGACCATAAATATTCCCTCCTTGGGGTGTGTTGATCTCATTTTACATTATTGGAAATTGAATATGGTAATGAAGTGAATTGTTAAATGTTGAAAGCCTCTTAGATAACCTTGTCATTTGTAGATGAAAGTTATGAAATGAATAATACCTTATCTTGTATATTATTATAAAGGAATTAGTGAAATGATTAAATGAATTATTTATGAAATGGTGAACAAATTGGATATGATGATTATGGAGGGTTTGTGGTATAGAACTGACGACCTACTTAGATGCCATTGAAATTTATACACCATGGATCTAACTTAGTTAGGATACCTTAGACATTTATACTCCTTGGATATGATTTAATTATAATATTAGGATTCCTTGTACATTTATACTTCTTGTATATGATGACTATATTAGGATACCTTGGAGATTTCTACTCCTTGGATCTGATGAGCATATTAGGATGCCTTGGAAATTTCTAATCCTTGGATCCAATGATCATATTCAGATGTATTTGAAATTACTACTCCTTGGATCTAGTTTAATTGACTTAATAGTATTCCTTGTACATTTATAGTCCTTAGATCCTAGAATTTTTAGATATTATACATGATCACATGTTATAGTCCATCGATGATGATTTTCAATTTTTAACACATAACACTTACGATTTACTTGATTGATCACAATGAGCCTTAATAGATTGGAAAATATAACTTTACTTGTATTAATTTTAATCCTATTATATCTACACACTAATTTAGCTTATATACATAGAATGGAATTTTTATAGACACCATTGGTGATGTTCTACTGAGTGCTATCTCACACCCTGTTCGGGCTGTCATTTGGTACCTAGAAAGAATTTATGAATGTAGTTTGGGATAAGGGAAATAACTCAATTTGTGATGATTTAATGGTTATTTCTTAAGAGTAGGGGATAATAGGATATATATTTTTCTCGTGATTCTATATAGTTATAGCTCATTTTTTGGTATTTTTTTGTACTTTTGATACATATATTATACTTGATTCCTATTTCTATGCATCACCTATATTTTTTATAGTATGCCATGATCATCATTTTCATATGGAAGCATGATCGTGTAAAGGATGTGACTTGGGAGTAGGTGGACGATGTACATGCCTAGTGTCAAGATTTATTCTTAGAATATTCTTGATCACACTTGGAGTGACCATTTAGGGAAAATTGTTTTAAGGGGGGAAGATTATTAAAACCTAAATTTTCTATGAGGTATGAAACCTTTATATTTAAATTAATTTTTATTAATTTTTATCCTTATGGAGGACTTAGTGAGGCTATCAGAGAATCAAGTGTTTTTGGGTATTGTTTATATCTCAAAGCCCCAATTTTTGGAGAAAATAGCTGGGTCGCACAGTTAGTAGAAACCATGATGAATAGTCCGCATGGTTAGTGTAAACCATGAGAGGTATCTAATTAAATAGTAGATGGAACACATTTTACCATAACCGTGTGACCTAGGATGAATTCCCATGAGATTGATGCTACTTTTTAAATAGAGGGGAAACATATTTTTAGTGCATGGTTTGTCAAACCATGCAAGATTACCATGTGAGATGGTAATTGAGGAAAATATGGGTGCAAGGTTGGTAAAATTTTTGGCCAACCATGTTTCCAAAATATGTGACACAATTTTTAAAATAGAAACGACCATTTCACCCTAATTCATTTATATTTTATCCATCCTCATTCTTTATCATTTTCTACAATGGAGAACCCTTATTTCCCCCTTGTGATCTCCTCAAGTTATTGAGCTATGTTTTAGTATTGTTTCACCATCCTATGTATGATTCAAGTTTTTTTTCATCTCATTGGATAGCCACTCGTGAGTTATTTATTCCTTAGGATCATTTCATTATTTTTCATTCTATCAGCAATGCTATTTTGGTTGAGAATTATATGCCCTATTTTCATTGAGTTCATCCATTATTTCATTTTATTTTGATCTGGACCAAATAAGAGGATGGGACTAGATGAGTACTCTTATATGGGAATAATGTAGGTGTTATATACCTTTTCCTAAAAATTCTAGTTTTTTATAGCTTGTTTCCATTGTGTCGTACGTCAGAATTTTTGGGAGATGCTTCCTAAATTAATAAACCTTTGAGTTAATTGATTAATTACATGTTGTCACACATTTCTATAAGGTTGGAGGTTATTTACCTTAACTTGAACTACCCATGAGGTGGGTTTTTTCATTTTACTGTGAATATACCAACATTGGGGTGTGTTGAGATCATTTTACATTATTGGGAATTGAATATGGCAATGAAGAAAATTTTTTAAAGTCCGTGAGCACATTACAGAACCTTTTCATATATAGATGAAAGGTAGGAAATTGATAATCCCTTAGATTGTATATGACTATGAAGGAATTAGTGAAATGATTAAATTAATGTTTTATGAAATGGTGAATGAATTGGAACTAATGATAATAGAGGGTTAAAATTATGGAATTGATTACTCTCTTAGATGCCAAGGACATTTATACTATATGGATATTACTTAATTAGGATGCCTTGTACATTTCTACTATAACAAACCTGCTATTTATTACACTTTATTTCAAGATTTATTAAATAATATTACACATAATACAACCCCAAAGATCAATAAGTCTAGTGTATTTGGTAATTAGGTTCAGTACGTAACAAAAATAAAACAAGGAATACATCATATTTATTTAAGACCTCCTTATCATGTTCCTAATATTCATTCATACTTAAAACTGTATGCGATAACCTGGGGATATACATAAGAAATGGGTGAGATATAAAGAAAAATAAGGGAATGAACATGAAATAACATGAAGAAAATATTACATGTTAGACAATTAGAATATCAATGGTACATAAAAGGAGTGAGAAACATAAACATGAACAATGAGACATGATATAACATGATAATCATAAAGGCAACATGGAAAATGCGAAAACAACTTAAAACACTGCATCATAAATACATGTAAAGGATAAATGACAATAAATCATGATGAAAAAGTCCAATTATAATTATGTTCACTCCCTAATCCATTTCATGAAACATCAAAATACAAAAACATTAACCAATGCATTGGAGCACTATACAATTTCGGGTGCACCTATCACTTTCATTTCATTATCATGTTCAAGTGTGCCACATAGATCATAGAAAATGAAATAATTTATCATAAAATTTTATTAAAAGATAAAGGAGTGTATAATAAATAGTTTTAAGTCCCAAATTAAACAAGTATACGTGCATAAAGTTGAACTTTATTTATTTTAAATTGGTATGGGTATTCACTACACAATTGTTTAGCATTGAAAATTGTGATGAAATTTCCGCAACATAATAGGGGAATATAAATTTTCATGGAAGGGTTGATGAGAGTGAAAGGGGTATCTAATAATTTTGACATAAAATATAAATTAAGGGAGATATAAAAGAATATATCACAACATTAGTAAATGGATATAAAAGGCATAAACAAATGGAGATGCAGGAATACATAAGAGAATGAGAGGATCCTTTACCATGAGAGTGTGAATCCAATTGATTGTAAGGAGATTATTGAGAGCTTGGGGGAACCATGGAAGGAATATGGAGAGGGGAGGGTAGAGTAAGAAAATTATCCAAGGATTTTTAGTAAAGGTAAATGGGATCTTGGGTGGGTTTATATAGGAAATGATTTGGGAATTCTTTATTATTTCACAAACTTAGGTTTTAGACTCTATATAATAAAATAAAAAAAAACCAAAAACCTTACCATGGTTTCTAGAAAAGTAAAGTGGTTTTAATTATTTTTTAAGGCAAAGGGACGAACTTAATAGTATAATACCCTTGCTAATGTGGAAGTGAGTCACACTCTTAAATAAATGATTTTAAAACCTTAAAATATATTAATGGTTTTGGAGGATTCATAAAGTATTTATAAAATTAAACAAATAAACATAAAATAACATTATTTCAAATGGAAAACATATATTTGGTCATGTATACCCTTTATAGTATTTATTACTTCATTTTTTGGTCATTATTATGTCATGATACTTATAGTATATTTATACCATGTTAAGTTTTTTACCTGAAAAGTTGATTGTCTTGGAAAATATGAAATATTAACTATTGGATAATTTTGATATTATGATTACAAAAATAAAATTAATTTTCTCAAAAAAAATTTCTAGACATGTTCATTTTTACTTTTAAAATAAGAACCGACATTTATTGGGAAATAGTGTGTTTTTTTGACAATAACAATTTTCAAACCCTTATAAAAATTACATTTGAATTAATAAAAATTATATGATCATTTATATTTAATAAAAATGATTTAATAATAATATTTCAATAAAATATTTTTTATTTAAAAAAATCCTTTAATTCATTAGAATAAATTCCTTAATTGAATTTGAAAATTTTATAAAAATACAATTTGTGTTTTATTTTATTAAAATTAAAATAATTTATAAATTAAAAATAATTGGATGAAAATATCTTCATTATTATATAAAAAATAATGTACATAATCATATTTATAGGTTCTTGATACATATCCCTTTAATATACCAGTAAACACCCTAAGGGTAAGGTGTGCGACAATGATACTTTCTTGGGTTGGTTCGACAAACATGGTTTGGGCCGTGATCTCAATGATCTTGAAATTTTATCCTAACCAATTTCACTCATGATTAATTTGTTAGATCTCACCATGGGTTTTTCCAAGTGAAAATGCCAATGATTCTATATACCTCAGAAGCTCTGATAAATGGGATTCATATGGTGCAATCATACTAGTTGAGAACATCACTTCCATTGTCTATGTCAATTAGATTTGTTAAAAACCTATATTTATACTAATCATATGATCACTGTTCAAAGATTATATTAAAAATGATAATTATTATTAATGTTATTTTAAATATGGTAGGATATAATAAAACCAAATAAGTTAATGTGTTTCATATATCCATAATATATAACAATTCATTTAATTTAAATCATAAGGGGAATTTTATTTACAAATTTTATGGTCATTAAAATCTCCCCCCCTTTAGAAATTTTTCCCTTGAAATTTATTTTACCAGACTAAAAAAGATGAGGGTAATTTTGTTTCATCACTTACTCCAGTTCCAACGTCACTTCTTCAAACTGGTGGTTTATCCACAACACTTTGACCATGTGAATTATCTTATTTAGTATAATTTTGTATCTATCATCTAGGATATTCACTATATGATCCTCATATAAGAGATTATTCTTCAATGGTACCACCATTGGATTGAGTACATGTGAGGGGTCTGGTATGTACTTCTGCAATAAGGGTACATGGAATAAATCATATACTTGAGATAGGTTAGGTGGAAATTATAGTCGATAGGCCACCACTCTGATGAAATTATGGATCTAAAAGGGGATTATGTATCTTGGAATAAGAGTTCCCTTCTTCCCAAATCTAATAAATGATTATCATCATTGATATTTTTAAAACTCTGAACATCCTTGATGTGATACATAATGGTCTTGATCTTTTCCGTCATTTCATTGACCATTTTAATAACTAGCAGTTTACATTCCCCAACTTCATCCAAACATGTAGGTGTTTTAATCCCCTTCCAATAAAGGGATTCATATGGATCCAATTGAATTATTGGGTGGAAAATGTTATTATTTGAGAATTAAACTGGAGGAAGATGTTATTCCCATCCTCCTTTGAAGTCAATTGAGCATGATATCAACATTTCTTCAAGTTTTGGGATATCCCACTTAGATTTTCCATCAGTTTAAGGGTGATAATCCATGATGAAGTTCAAATCAGAATTTAGAGAATTTTTGAGTGTCATACAAAACATAGAGGTAAATCTTGGTTATCAAATAGATACAATCAGTATTGGTGTTCCATGAAGCCTCAACACTTCTCTAATTTATATACTTGCAAGTTGATCTAGTGAGAAGTACTATCGAATAAAAATGAAGTTTAAAATATTTTTAAGATGATCCACCAAAACTCAAATAGCAATATTTTCTCTTGATTTCTTTGTAAGAACAATGAAAAGGTACATGGTGATGTTTTCCAATTTCTATATAGGTTTGAGAAGTGGTTGAATCATCCCCTTAGATTTTTTCCTTTCTGATTTCACTTGAGGAAATTCAAGACATCTTGATGCATATTCTATGATCTCATTATTCATATTGTCCAACTAATAGTTCTCTTAGAGATCTCAATACATATTTGTGTTTCTTAGGTTGTTGGATAAGGTTGAGCTTTGTGCATCATCTAACAACTCATTCTTTAACTTAGGATTTGATGATACACATAGTCATGAACCAAATCTAATAACTCCTTCTTCATTAATATTCAACGCTAAGGATTTCCCTTTTCTTATAGCTTCCACTTTCTTTTGAATTCCCACATCATATCTTTAAGAATAATTTATCCTCTCTATAAGGGATTGTTTAGAAATAATTTGTGAAAGGATTTATGATGTTACTTCCTTTATGATTCCCATATCTATCCATTTCAAATCTAAGAAGATCACATCCTTTTAAATTCACATAAATGATATAATTTTTGAATCATTTCCACTTAGAGCATCATGACCTTTATTCACTTTCCCATGATGGTAGTGAATTGAGCATTCATAGTCCTTGATCATCTCTAACAATATTTTTTGGATCATATTCAGATCTTTCTATGTGAATATATACTTAAAGATTATATGATCCATATATATCTCACACTTCTTCCCAAATAGATAGTGCCACCATATTTTCAATTTAAAAATCATTGAATCTAAATCTAGATCATGTGTTGGGTAGTTATTTTCATAAAATTTAAACTACCTTGAAATATAAGCTATCACTTTTTCATTTTTCATTAACACACAACACAATTCCTTCTTCAAATAATAGCTGAATACCAAGAAACATTCTCCACTTGTGGGTAGTGTTAGTATAAGTGTAGTAATAATACTCCTTTTCAACTCCTTAAATCTCTCTTCACATTCATATTTAAATAAAACTTGACTCCCTTCCAAGTTAGCTTGGTTAGAGGGTTTTACAATGGAGAGAAATTTCTCAAAAATCAATGATAGTACCCAACTAATCTATGGAAGCTACGTATATTTGTCACAAATATTAGCCTCATATATCCTTCAATTGATTCTATTTTTGAAGGGTCCATATATATCCCATTTCTTGTTATGATATTCCCAAATAATGATACTTCCTTTAACCAGAACATACATTTTCTATACTTTTTATATAGCTTCTCCTTCCTCAAATATTTAGCACAGTGCTTAGATGAACCTCATGATCATCCTTTCTTTTAGAGTATATTAGAATATCATCTATAAAGGATAACATAAAGGTAATCTATAAAGACTGTATTAATCAAGTCCATGAATATTTCTGGAGCATTAGTGAGTCTAAATGGAATTACTATGAACTCATAGTGCTTATACCTTGTACGAAAAAAATGTTGGGGATATCCTCCTTATTCACCCAAACTTGGTAATATCCCAATCACAGATCCACCTTGGAGAATTATTTTTCTCCACATAGTTTAACAAATAATTAATCAATCCATGGAAGATGATAATTTTTCTTTATCATGATCTTGTTGAGCTCACAATAATTAATCAGTTAATCTATTTATTGAATTTACAATATCATGAGAGGAGTGAGTTTTTTTCGACCACATTTTCTAAGTCAAATATGGGGCATACAAATGAATATATATATATATATATATATATGTATTTTATTAAAAATATTCATTAGAATTTATTTTGGATATGAGAACTATTTTAGAACCTTTGATTTAAGATTTTTTTAATATTTTTTGGTAAGTTAAAATTATTTTTTTGTGTTTGTGTTTTTTCTTCCTGAGGAAATGAAATGGAATAATTATGGGGGATTTTATGTTATATATTTATTCATGTTTTTAAAATATATACCAATACTTATTTGTTGATAAAAAATCATAATTATGGAGTAATGTTCAAATAATTAAATTAAAAATAATTTGAGACCATGGCTTGTATTCATCACCTTTTTATTAAAGTTGGGCCTTTTGAGTATAAATTTCATATTAATGATACAAATTGTGTCATTCCTTTTTTTATGATTCTTGATTCATATTACCATAATACATTCAACTAGATAATTTACTATATTATCCATTTGAATCATAAAATAAGGCCCAATAAATGTATCAATAAAACTGAAAAAACAATGAAATTATATTTTATAGGATAAATAATAAAGTGAAAATTAAATAAAACACCACTATATTTTTAAACACATTATAATATAAATTGAATAAATAATTTTTATCCCAAATCAACCAATAAGTTTCCCAACATAAGTAATATTTTTAAGCCCAAAATTATGCATAGACTTGAAGGATGAATAATAATTAAATAATTTTATCCCAATACACTTGTACAGTGGAGATAAAAATTCATTAGTAGAAATTAAAAATATTGTGTGAAAACATTTTAGAAGATTTAATTTTGATATGGTTCCATTTTATTATCCTAAAACCCATTTACATTAAGACCATGGATGAAAATAGAACAATCTAGGACAATAACACATGGTTTACTAAAATAACCATATATTTGGTTTCAAAAGTCCAATAGCCATAAAATTTAGATGGTATAATATCAATATTAATATATAAAACTTTATATAATAATATATTTTGATATATGACTATTTATAGGGTGAAATGGTCAATCAAACTTAGAGGGCACATTTGAAGAGAAACCAACCAACCCCCTTAGCTATAAGTGAATGTAACTCCTCTCATTTCAAGGGGTTAGAACTTAACCACTAAAGGAGAAGATATTGGAATGACCAAGAATTTATCAATAGCTACTAAAACCTTCCATAATAGAAAAATATATATATTCCTTCCATCTTTCACATTTTCTTATTTGTCTTTCTTTTATTGTAATCATGTTATTTTAATCATTATTTAGCATTTGTGAAAGTTTATTTTCTTCTCATATATTCTTTAAAATTCTATAGTTTTAATTTATATTCATAGAAGAGATTCAATTCTATTGGTTTATTTATTTCAAGTGAGTGATATTTAATTTTTATTTATATGGTTGTGTTTGATGCCGCTCTTATATTGTCCTGATTTTTTTTAATTTTCTTTTACCTCATCATTATAAACACATTAAATTTATTATTATTCATATTAATGTATGAGTACATATTCTATTAAAGAAATTAGTAAATTTATAATGTTAATTTATTGAGAGGTTTTTCTTGTTTAATAACATTTATTTTAACATTTTGTATTTTTAAGTAAATATGTCATGGTTTAATGGAAAATCTAAGTAAATATATTGATTACATGGATTATTAGAACCTAAAATACAAAAAGGTTTTTATAAATTTAAACTTACATAAAAATTATTAATTAATATTAATACCCTAGTTAAGGCTTGGGTTAAAGTCTAAACATATGGTAATTTTGATCAAAATCATCTTATGAAGTGGATTTTGAATTAATGTATTATTTTTCAAAGATAAATGATATCATATCATTAAATACCTATATTTAAAATCACTAAAATCTATATAAAATAATTAAATCAATATACATTCATCAATCACTTCACTTAATCTCTTTGAATAGTATGTCCCCATTTCAAAGACAAACAAAAACAATTGATTCCAAAAATAATGGTAACAGCATTGAGGTATC
The DNA here is from genome assembly GCA_963277665.1 of Viscum album. Lineage (NCBI taxonomy): Eukaryota > Viridiplantae > Streptophyta > Magnoliopsida > Santalales > Viscaceae > Viscum > Viscum album. Next base: position 1,887,106,588 of record OY728136.1, read on the forward strand.
GACCCAAGTTATATTACACAAATTATAACATAGAACTAGAAATTTGATGGTATATAAGTGAAAATCATCCATGTTTCAGTTTCATAAGTGACATAACATTAATTTAATGGTTAAGAAATGATTTCCTCCTTCCATATTAATAAAAAAATATGTCTCTGGAACTTTGGTTGAAATGGAACTATCTAAAAAAATACATAGCCATGGTAGTTTATTAATGAGTTCATTTTAAAAATTCAAACAAAGATAAATCGATCATATAGTGTAATGTAACAAGTATGAATCCTTGTTTATGAGATATCAATTAATAATGGTATTATATTACACAGTAATATTCATAGGAAGGTTTTTTCAGTTTTTACATTAACTCCTTTCACTATGGGTTCCTTGAAGTGTTTCTAGATACTGATCTTGAAATATAGGTAATTTCATCCATTTCTATTGAGAAAAGGATATATAGGCCCAAAAACTAAGTGTAAAAAGTTCCATTAATGTCACAACATAAATTTTAGATATTTTAATTAGTTAATTAATTTTTTTTGATTTTATTTTCACTTTTAGGGAGTTTCTAAGAGTATTGGGCTGAAAAATTCATTCTTTTAAGGTTTTAAAGGGGCACACAGTTAGATATAATGGTTTGAAAACCCATGAGATAATCATGTGACTAGTTCTTCCTAATATAAGAGATATTTGTAATAGATTTCACATAATTTTTTAAACCATTCAAGCACCTAGTAGTAATTGTGCATTGTGATTTAATGGGTATAGTGAGCATCAGAAAGTTTGCATACAGTTTTTTGAACCATGTTCCTTAATTGTTCAGGTCCACAATTTTTATTTCTTTTTGTTTTTATTTTTCCTTTCTTATTTCTTTCTTTTATTTTCCCACCTTACCTTGGTTGTACCTCTCCCTCTAATGAGCTCCCTCTTATGTAACCCTATCCCTCACCATCAACCTCTTCTATCTCTTCTCCTCCATCATGAACCACTAGGGCTAAGCCCCCTCCTACTCCACAATATCCTCCCTTATTTTCATATCCCATGGTTGTGCATGGTACCCCCAGAATAAAACCCATTTCATGCGCACCTCTCTTCTTAAGGGTATTCTATTCCATGGTGATTCCTTCTGTTTTTCTTCATGATTTTATGTCAACTACTCCATGTATAGACTCTACTTCATTTTTATTTCTCTTTTCCAATGATTTTCCATTTCCATCACTGTTATTTGGTTTAATCAAATGAAAGGTTTATTTAACTTGACCATTTTTTGTGGTTTTTGTGGTTTTATGGTTCATGGAAGTCTCTTTTCCTCTAATTAGGTGACTGCCATCGAAGGAAACACATTATGGTTAATGTGATATTGATTTTGAGATAGGTTACCCAATGTCTAGGCCTTTTAATTGAAATATATTATTTGTTGATTTTTTTAAATACTTTTCCTTCTTATATTATTTGGTAAATAATTTTTTTAAAATTTTTATTGTGAAAGGAGATGGTTTATTTAATGTTTTCTACACCCACCATATATTTTTTCTTTGGTATTTTCTTATAAAATCATGGTTTCAATATTATTTAGAAATTTTAAATCATCTAGTTACTTGATTTGGGTTTTAATTGATTTTTATCATATAAATTTGAAGTTACTAATGATGTTTTTTTTCTTTTCACCAGTTTTCCATAAAATCCCAATAACATGGTTTTTTCCTTAAATTTTTTCTAAATGGGTTATAATCCTTTTATATACGAAATGTTACTTATATACATATACATATATATATAAATATATATAGGTTCCTTATTTGTATATATTCACACATGGAATTGGGAATATGTTCATTAGGACAGAGGGTATTTTATATATATATAAGGGTGCATATGTGTCTAAGTGTGATGAATGGTTTTGAAACATGAAATATATGGTATAAAAGTAGTTTTCAAAAAGATCAATGTATATTTATAAAAAAATATAAGGCACAATTGGTACTTTCTAAATAAATTTTAAGAGTAACATGAACTATAATAGAATCCCAAAATTTTATCTACCTTTTAGAATAAGATTTATTTGATTGGAATATGGGTGTGTGTCATGACCCCCTCCCACCAAAGATGCCCCTCCGGAGTTGGAAATCAAGAAAGGAAGATAATGAACCTCAACTCCTACCTTTAGTAGGCCCCTGGGTGGCGACTTGAACAAAGGGTGTGAAGATCTTACAATATGGGGGTCATTACCATTTATAAGAAAACAATATCAGGAGATAAGATGTATCAAACTCAAAACAACTCCAAGACATATGTAAAATAAATCCAAAATTCATCCCTCATGCATGTTTAAAAATAAAACTATTACAAATGTAACCAAAATAATAGGTAAGTACCAAAAGAAAAGCTAAGTAGCGACACAACAACTGTCCCAAAGTCTGAGCTAGCAATGCCCTGCATGGTCCATGAAATCCTCCTGGAAACCTAAAAATAGTTTTATATACATAGGGTGAGTATTAAAGTATAATCAATATTAAAAACCAAAGTCTCTCATTCACAAGTGATATAGGTATACTAATTCTCCCATGAGAAAACAACATAACCAACAACACCTAACAAGGCATACTAACCATCCCCACCTCTCCAAGGAATGCACATCGAATAACACAAGTCAAGTAATGCAATATAGTAAACACATCAATGATAGGGTACCTTGAAACACTTTCTCACTAATTATCCACTCTCCCACCCAAAAAAAACATCTTGGAGCTCCCACCTCTTCCAAAAGTACCAAGTCACAACCCGACCACACAAACCTGGGTCTCACAGCTAGTCCCGTCACATGGGAAAACAAATCTCATCACATCCCACCCATAGAAACCTAGGCCACACACTACATCACATCCAACCCACAGACACTTGGGCCTCATACCACATCATATCCCTCCCATAGACACCTGGGACTCATACCACATCCCATCATGAAAACACATGGTAAGTATGAAATGTATCATTCGGAAGACACTTGAGAAAACACAACACATCTCATCCCGAACACACCTGGGAAAACAAAACTCACCCCCACACACTAGTGCCCCATAAACCACAACCTACCTAAATAATCTTAGGCTATAACCACCTCGAAGAGGGAGCCGGGAAGAGTGGGTGTCCAGCCATCCATCCTCCCACCAAGATGTTTGGGAAAGACACCCTCTCCTGTGATAATAGGGGTGTTCAAAAAATGGTTCTCAACTAGAGTGGGGTGAACATAAAAATCACAAGGAAAATAAATTTAATATATATGTGAGACCAAACAATTAATCCCAACATATGGGTTTTCAACCAACGAACTATAAAGACCCGTAAAATTCAAGGAAATTTTTTTTCTCTTAATTTTCTTTGGGATTTTTCAAGAACGCAGTTTCTAACGACACCTGATTCCAAGGACCGGTGTGCCCGGAATCAATTTCCTATGTTTAGCTCGGGTACGTTAAGTGAATGAATGAGCAGGTTTTCTTAACTTCTGAACCGATGCTCAGAATCGAAATCCGAGGGCACCGATGAAACTGCAGCTCCATTAATTACTTAGAAACACCTTTTCTGGAGTTGCGTTTGCTCGGGTGTGGTTATTTAAAAATGTGTTAACTAATGAATAAAATAAAAGTTGTGGAACAATTTTTATTTTATGTTCTAAGTAGTTTAAACCTACGTATGGAAGTTGAGGTGGGACCCACTAAACCATAACCCCTCTTGATAGGATATTAGTGAGGTGGGCCCCACACGATCCCCACCTATTCAACTTCCTCAAACCTCCCATAAAGTTGGAAAACCCCCCATTAATTTTTGTGTAACACACCCTCACACACTTATTAAATTCCAAGTCAACTTACGCGTTTAATTAAATTATTAAATGCCACCTTAATTGGTCAATGCACGTTAATTAAATCGTGTTTTAATTTTGAATTTCAAAAAGGGATGGAATGAGTAATAAAATAAGGAAAAGCCTTATTTTATTATTGTTGATATGTTGTGCGAGAAGATTTGGGGAGAAATTACTCTTGTCTTGAAGAACGTTCTTCCTCATTGAAGAACGCGAAGAACGATGAAGAACGCTGGCCTCCGATGAAAGACGACGAAGAACGCAAGTTCCTTGGAGATCGAAGACGCGACGTCGTGTACCGCGACGCCCACGATCCTCTTCCGCGATGCCATCTTCCGCGACGTCTTTTCCCGCAACGATCCTCATTCGAAAACTTCTTTGAGGTAGGGGGTTTGGTTTAATTTAATTTATGTGGATTATATCCTCGACATGTGTTTTAATTTTTGGAAGTCGTTTGAACTACTAATGCGGTGGGTGCGGACCAAAGAACAAGTCCGAACCCACCGATTCTCTGTTCTTGATGCGCGGAACATTGGGAGACGATGAAACGAGACCGTTGAGTGATTAGAGGTCGTCACAGTAATCTACGGGTCCCGAGAAGACCCCAGGCGCAGACAGGAGCAAGAACGGAACATCGGAGCGGCTCCGGTGGCCCGCGAACTTCACCGATGGCGTCCCGATGCGCCGCCAGGAGGAATCGCCGCAGCTGAAGCTGCGAAAACAGGCGATCGGGATCCCACGGCTGTGCGAGATCCAGAGGAGGACGCAGCACCCGCCGCGTCTGCGGAGCGCAAAGGGAGGGGGGACCGCGTCCCCCCATGCTCAGCCGCTGGCCGAGCCAGCGTGCAACCCGGCCGGGCCGGGCCGGGTTGTGCAGACCGGACCGGGCCGCACCCTAATGGGACGGACCCGGACCCGGGTCGGGTCGACCCAGTTTGGGTCGACCCAGGGGGGGGGGGGGGGGGTTGGGCCGGGTCGGACCGGGCCCAGACCCCCCACTTTCGGACCACTTTCGGTCTTTTTCCCATAACTTGGGCTAAAAACTTCCGATCGAATCACCGTCAGTTGCATATCAATCCTTGGAACGAGATGGTCGTTTCAGTATACTACAATCAAGGTTTCAAAGAACTTTGGGTACGGACGGGTTGGTTCGAACATGAAACCAAGCGGGCCCTCGGATCGGAAACGCTCATAACTTGAGTTCCGGACGTTCGATTGATGTGCCGTTGACTTTGTTGGATTCCTCTTAGTGAGACAGAACTTTTGGATTACTCTGCTCGAGGTTTGGACGCAGTTGGAGTACGGTTGGGTTGGTTTTGACTTAAAAACCAACCGGGCCCCTGGAACAAAAAAGCCAATAACTCTCAGACCGGGCATCCGATTGACACGCTGTCTGTCGCGTTGAGTTCCTTTTTTCGAGACGGAACTTTGGGATACATCAACTCCGGTCTATGTGTCAGTTGATGTATTGAACCCCCTTGGATCGTGGAGCGGCCCCTCTCGGAATCGAGCTTGCTGTGTGCGGGAACCCTAGAGCTGGCTGCGACTACGACGACGAAGACGACTGCATTGAAATCCTCCGTAGGTTCGGCAACGAAGACGACTGTACTGAAATCCTTTGTGGGTTCGACAGCAAAGACGACTGCCTTGAAATCCTCCGTGGGTTTGGCAGTGAAGACGACTGCACTGAAATCCTCCGTGGGTTCGGTAGCGAATACGACTGCCCTGAAATCCTCCGTGGGTTCGGCAGCGAAGACAACTGCACTGAAATCCTCCATGGGTTCGGCAGCGATGATGACTGCACTAAAATCCTCTGTGGATTCAGCAGCGAAGACGACTACACTGAAATCCTACATGAGTTCGGCAGTGAAGACGACTGCACTGAAATCCTCCGTGGGTTCGGCAGCGATGACGACCGTACTAAAATCCTCCGTGGGTTCGACGACGATGACTACTGTTATTGTATACTACGTGGGTCTGGCAGTGTTTGACTCTGTTCTTGTATCCTACGTGGGTCTGGAAGAGTAGATGGTCTGTATCCTATGTGGGTCCGACAGCTTAGCTGGTTTTTTTATCCTACGTGGGTCCCAGCTTAGATGAATCAGTGGCTACATCTGATCATCTCTATCACCTTACGAAGAAGTATACCTGTGTGAGCTGAGTCTTGACTCTCAATCATTATCTTCGATATGATTGATTTAATTCCTATGTGGATTGTGTTGTGCTTTCCTGTGTGGATTGGGTTGTACTATCCTGTGTGGATGTGATCGAACTTGGGCTCGGATGTTGGAGTCGAACTGGAATTGATGACTTAGGTATATGTATGAGCATATACCTAAGTAGTGTTGGATGTTACTTCGTGATTGTATCTTTCCTTCGTGGATTAACCCTTGTGGATTCTGGGAGACCATAGGGGGTTTCGGGGTCCCTACTAAGTAGCGTATACTCAACCCTGCACGAGCTATACCCGCACTACGTTGTGTTGGATGCAGACGACGGACAATGCTAATCGTGGTTGAGGCTTATGGAGCAAGTCGGTACTTGGAGGTGGACCACTGGGCGGGATGTACACGGAGCGGATAGCTGGACCCGAGAAGCTGAGGAGGCTATCTGTACCCACCCTTCAGGTGGGACTTCCAGTGGATGGCTCGACGTTGCTTCTTTACTTTCAGTTGCTGTACTTTCTTTCCAGTTGTACTTTACTTTCAGTTTGGGTTTGTATTCTGGCCCACTTACTTTTCTGCACTACTATTGTACCCAGTTTTACTTAGTGTTTATTTCTTCTTTCTTACTCTGTGGTGATTGTTTACTTTATAAAGGCAATGCCTTCCCCTTTTTTTTTCTGGATTTACGCCTTGGTGCTAGTCGCCCACCCCTGGCCTATGGAAGGTGGGCTGGGGTAGTCACGGCACGGGTCCCAAGGACGGGTCGTGACATGAACAACTCATAAAACCTACTTTGATGTTACCTCTAAATGCACAACCACATAACCAACCATGAACTCAATTCATACCCCCAACTAATTCATTTAACCAATTCTCATTATTTATTGACAAATCATTTATTCATTCCATCACTATATAAGAAAGTACCAATTATAGAACACAATAAGGAATACAAAAGAAGTCACACATGGGAAGAAGAACCATATTAAATTAACCCACTTCATATTTCCACTCCATTTAACACCCAAAATGTCATAAAAAACTAATCTTGAGATATGGAGTGAATATTTGGGCATGCTACTCATGGATAATCTCTAAGAGAATTACCCATACTAATCACTTCCATCACCATTCTTCAAAGTCATTCCACCCAATCCATCCTCTCAATAGATAAAACCCCCAACTCATAGCCACACCCAACAACACATCTCATCACAACTACAACACACCCATAAAAACAATTCTTAGCAGCCATTCTCCATAACCACACCACAACCATCACTCCCAGAAACACAAAACAACACCACTCGATCACAGCCCCACTACACAACATTGCCCATCCATTCCACAATCAATCAATCACCTGAGATTCCATTACACCTTTTCAACCACCCAACAACACATAATGATGATCACAATGGTACCGCCACACAAACTAAACCAAAAAATTTCACATTTAATAAGTCATCTATTTTTTAATTCCACTTGTTAACTTCTGGGGTTATCATTAAAACAGATTGATCCCAGGAAATCCATTTATTAGCTGAGTGCATGTGGTTAACTGATTTCATAACAATTTTTTGATAGAAAAACAAACATCATGAATTCCATAATCATTACTCTGTACACAAACAAAGACCCCCAATGACCATTATTTCAGTAGGGGGTTTAGCCCATATAATTCACAACAACATCCAAAAACAAATAACAAGTAGACCATACATCACTTTTCTTCGGCCCCACATATTGGTCTTAAAAAAATTCATTTATCACAATTAATTAAGTATTATGCTATCCCCATAAAAGATAAATCCATACACCCACCCCTAATGATACATAAATAAAAGAGAGATGAAGGGATACCTACCTCGAAGAAATGATGATCAAGACTTCCTTATTGTGCTGAAATAGGGGGTACACATGCAAGAAAAGCCACCATGGAAAATGCGATGCAAAAATTTGAAACATAATCTTACGAATCCTCGAGAAAGAAGGGTTCAGGGAACACCAAGAGAAAATAAGAGCACACAAGAAAGAGAGGATCTCAGCTTTAGAAATCCCAGATCCTATATCAATAGGAGAAACAGTTTTTAAAATCCATTATAGGAAGATCTTAACTAGGACCACATTGTTTGGAAGTCAAAGGAAGCTTCAGGTTTTTAAAAGATAGATATGATTTGAAAAAGCTTAAAAACCATTAAATATTGTATTAAACTCATTTAATGTTAAATAAAACGTTAAGGGGGTGAAAATGAAAAAAATGGAGAATTTTATAATTTTGGAAACAATTGAAAAAGTAGTCACCGGTGGATGAGTCATCGGTGTGAGCTACCAGTGGATGAGCTATCGGTGATGAGCTACCGATGCGAGTCACCATTCAGTGAGATACCAGTACGAGCCACTAGTGTGACTCACTGGTGAGATTCACCATTAGAATCTACCATCAGTGACTCGACGTTAGAAAAACCACCATCGTGAGCCACCGATGAAAGACACTATCAAGACCTACCGTTGTGACTCACCGGTCATGACCCACCATGGGATGATTCATTGGTACAAGATATCTATGGATGAATCACCATCACGAGTCACTATTATAAATCACTGTCATGAGATACCAATGGACAACTCACCGTTAGATGAGAAACCATTGGAAAAATGGATTTTTGGAAAACTCTTGAAATGAGTCACCATGAAATCCCCAAACACTTAAAACACTAGATTTTCACAAATTAATGGACTAGAGAGGTCTAGAACATTACATCAGATACCTCTCAAACTATTATCACCCTTGAGAATTAAAAACCAAACCCATAAGGAAAATATAGGTCCGAACAACCACCCTATGAGATACCTCTCAAAGACCTCGTGACACTTGGAGCACCACTAACAACCAAACACCTCAAAGTTCAACGATAAACCACCTTGTGTTGTTCGAAAGATGGAGTGAAACCTCAACATACAAGAACACATCCTCCAACATCTTCTAACCCAATATACCAAAAGGCATACCCCACAATCACAACAACTACAATGTCCATACACATGAACTGGGGAATTCCATTCTCAATGTCAAGATACTATCTGCTCTAGGTAGTACTAACTCGCCCAGATGGGTTTAATCACATATGAATTAATGAATCCTAATTAGGAATCATGTCCTCCTTTTTACCACATATTAGGAATTAATCACATATTATTGAACATGGAAACAACTCATATCATAGTAAAAAGGGTTCTAACATCAAATTTAAAAGAAAAACATAAAATGGAAAAACATAAAAGAACTCTAGGTACTGGGCCTGCATATTCTCTTACCACTACAAAGTACCATCATCCATGCTACCATCCTACACAACATGTAAACCAAGGGAATGGTCCATCCATGCAACACCTTCTCCTGACAATTTTGGATCTCTACTAGCCACTCCATGTACGTCGCGTCATATACGATATCCAAATTTCCCCATTCAATGACATGGGAGTCATCGTGAAGATACTGATGAAGTTGGGAGATGCGAAAGACGTCATGGATACTCACCAACTGCAGTAGAAAATCCAACTAGCATGCCACCTTTTCAACTCATCCCAATATCTCGAAGGGTTGAATGAACTTGGGAGAAATCTTTGTTCCTCTACCAAACCTCTGATGACCACATCGGGGGGAAAACATTAAGAATATACGGTCCCCAAACTCAAACTCCATGGGACTTCTCCTGTGATTGACATATAACTTCTCCCGGTCTTGTGCCAATTTAAACCTCTCATGAATAAGCTAAACCTTCTCTTCCATTCTTTTCACAACCTTAGGGACAAGAATAACTATCTCCCCAACCCCTATACAACACAATGTTGAACGACATGGTATTTCATACAAGGATTTGAATGGATCCATGACAATGGAAGAATGATATCTATTATTGTAAGAAAACTCTACCAAGGGAAAGTTTCATACCCAGGATCTTCTAAAGTCCAAGGTGCATTCCCGCAACATGTATTCCTGCATCTTGATAGTCTATTCTATCTGCCCATATGTCTGAGGGTGTAAGTTAGTACTGATGCATAACTGAGTGCTAAAAGCATGCTGGAATCCCCTACTGACTCGCGAGGTAAACCATGTATCCCGGTATGAGACCATGGATCTCAAAATTTAGTGCAACCACATCACCTCATTTACACACCTCATTTCCAAGGAATCTACTTTCCCTGACTCCTCGATCTCTAAGAAGTGAGTCATTTTGCCACCTGATCCACTAATATCCAGATAACATCATAGAATCCCTGAGCTCTGAGAAACCCTATGATGAAATACGTTTAGATTTCATCCAACTTACACTTGGGGACATCTAAGGGATGTAACAAAAAACATGGAACATGGTTCTTATCCTTCACCTATTGGCACACTAAAAACTTCACCACAAACTCCGCTATTACCTATTTCATCCTAGGCCACCAAAAATTCTCCCCCAAGACATGTTAAATATTGAAAACTCTTTGGTGAACCGCTAAAGGTAAGTTGTGAAACTCATGGAGGACGCCCTCATGCATCACCACCAAAACAAAGATCCTCCCATAGAACAAAATCGGATTCCTACCATCCCTTGACCATCACTCTAGAGCATCTCCATGGTCAACGCGATCACGCATCACCTCTGCCTCTGAGTCTCCCCAATGAGGCTCCTCCACTTGTTGCATTAGAGAATTCTTCACTATAATATTAAACAAAAAATCTCTCCCACTATCCATTCCTATATTGAAGTGCAAGACTTCCAATTACTTCATCGCCTTCCAAGAATATGCAGATTCTTAAACTAACTCCTTCTGTGACTTCCTGCTCAAGGCATCATCCACAACATTCACCTTCCCTAAGGTGCAAGTGATCTAAAAATAATAGTCCCAAAAACACTCCATCCACCTCTGTTATCTCAAGTTCATATCTCACTGGGAAAATATATACCTCAAAATCTTGTGATATGTGATGGCCAAAAAGTGCTCCCCAATGAGGGAATTCCACCACAGTTTCAACAGAAACACATCCACTTACAACTCCATATCATGGGTGGCATAGTTATGTTCACGGGGATGTAAATTACTAGAAAAATAAGAGATAACTCCCCACTGGTGCATCAGTATGCATTCTAGGACCATATAGGAAGCATCACAAAACACCTTGAACATCACCCCTTCATTTGGAAACTGGAGCAATGAATCACTGACCAAATTCCCCTTCATATATACAAACACTTCTTGGTACTACTTGATCCACACAAAATCCTAGTCCTTTATATTCAGAGATGTTAACAGAGCTACAAATCAGGAGAAATTGGGTACAAGTCTCCGGTAATAGCCATCCAAATAAAGAAAATTGCGAACCTCTACAACATTATTGGGTTATTCCCAAGAAAAAACTACCTTGACCTTTGATGGGTCCACTGCTACACCTTGATGTGACACCACATATCTAATTAAATGAACCTCTTGTGTCCAGAACTTACAATTGGACATATTTCTGTAGAGATGGTGGAATTGAAGGACCTAAAAATTAGTCCTGAGATGCTCAGTATTCTCCTCCTCTGACATCAAGTAGATCAAGATGTAATAAATGAATATGATGGTGAATCGGTCTATGAACTCATAGAAGATGAAGTTTATAATCCCCATGAACATGGATAGTGTGTTTGTAACACTGAACAACATGAATATGAACTCGAAGTGCCCATACATGCATATGAAGGAAATATTTAGGATATCTCCCTCTTTCACCCTCAACTAGCGATATCTGAACCACAGATCGATCTTATAAAACCAAATTGATCCTATCATCCAATAAAAAAGATCATATATCCTTAGGAGAGGGTAACAGTTCTTAAACATCACTTAATTAAACCTATAATAGTCCAAGAAAAACCTCAAAACACCATCTAAATTCTTTGAAAAAAACATTAAATCACCCTATATAGACACACTAGGCCGGATGAATCCCTTATTCATCAGGTCATCAATCTGAATCATCATCTCCCACAACTCAAAATGTGTCATCTGATAAGGATCCATCAAAATTTTACAAACACTATGTTTTATGTCTATCTAGAACTCAACATCATGTCGGGGGGGGGGGGGTAGAGTCACAACATCCTCAGGGAAAACATCCAAGAACTCCCCAACAACTTTGAGAATCTACACCATCCCAGCATCCACTGATCCTATTGACAGCTCAGACAACAAGGAAAGAAGAGGCTCTGCAAGACAACTTCCCACCTTGTAACTCTACACCCCAACGAAAGCCGCATGCCGACCATCCATGTCTGAAAAAGTAACTATTCTCTAGAAGCAGTCAATAAAGAAATGCACAAAATACAACTAGTCAATTCCAATAATGACATCATATGGTATCATCTACATAAATAAGAGACCCTCGTGGGACTGATGCAGTCCCATCATCAATTTACATCCTCAGAACACATCAAACAAGTTGGTCTGACCTCCAATTGGTATACTCAACACCAAGGGAATGGGAAGCCTCTCAACATCTAGTCCTAGAGCATGGGCTGTACTGGGTGTAAAAAAGGAGTGAGAATCTTATAAATCAAACAAATTAACAAGAAAGGGTACTAATCAAAATGATCATATCTATAAATATCTCTAGATCTTCTCTAACTTCTACCTCTGTGGTGTGAAACTGACCACGAAAAAATCCTCTACCCCTCTTCTGAGGACCGCCTCCATGAAAACACCCAAGTCGAGGTCCTTGAGGAACACCTTGAGTTTGGCCTCTACCTGCTCCATCTCCCCTTGGTAAAGCATGATTCTACTATCCTTGTGGATAAAATGACCTATCCAAAAAATGATTTTGAGGATGGTGTAGAACATACCCACATCCACAAAACTGAGGTCGAACGACAGTTGGGAAATGGTTTTGAAGACTTCCATGGGCTCCACAGAAGAAACACATCAGTCCAAAACCCATTGAAGTGGCACAAGAACTACTAGCACCAGAAGGGAGGAAGGGAAACTGCTGAGGTCACTTCCCTTTCGGTCGAAACCTCAAAGGTCCATATGCCTAAGATCTTCCATTAACGACCCTACCTCTCAAATAATTATATTGTCTGTCCTCTCACAATAGACCTTCTCACAAGTGAATTCACTCGATTATATTTTCCTTCTTCTAGACATCCAAGTACACTGGAAACATAAATGGAGTAACCACATACTAGATAGAAGGAAGAAGTGCCTACTTTAGGAACCTATCATGAGACTCCTCATCAAGAAAGAGATTCATAGAAAAATGAAGGAGATCCTTGAACTTTATCTCTAGCTCCTATACTGACATACTCCTTTATGGGAGGGAGAGTGAAACCTGGCTCTTCTCATCCTCCATGGTTGATGAAAGGAATTATTCCCAGAACACCTTATCAAAATCGACCCATAGAATTTAAAGCTCCTTCCTCTCCCCTAGGCACAATTTCCACCATTGATTCCCAACTACCTACATATGACTCATTGACAGAGGAACCCAGTACTCTGTTAGAGCCCGAACCAAACTGAAGGTGATCTCAAGATCCTCGATCCAGTTCTCCATCTCCATGTCTGAAACATTGCCTTCGTACTTTCCCAAGGTCTACCTCTAGAAATAAAATAATGTAATCTACCACTAGTTATCTTCCTATACTAGATCAACCCTCCACTGATCAACCAGGTCAGCCTGCTGAGCCTCAACTGCTCGAGCCACACGCAGACGATGACTGGGTGCTATAGATGAAAACAATGGACAAGGAATTACTATGCCTAAGTAGTATGGAATTTTATTTAAGATTAATTTTTTATCATTTAACTCATTCCATTATCCATTTTAAAATCTAAAAAACAACCCACTTCAAACAATAAAACAAGTTATTATGATAAGTGTACCATTCCTTGGGTATTCACCTTGCTAATGGTGTAACCTCACTTGGTCATTCTGTAGGCTCAGAGTCCTTGCATCGGATCACGGGGGGCCCTAAAATCCCTTGTACTAGCCGGTCTTCCCTAGACTATGTCACAAACCAAGGTAACCTAACACTATTTCCCTACGAAATCATGAAACCCTCACTGCACATAACCCCAAACTCTATCTTATCTCTCAACCATTAGCCTCTGATACCATTTTGTCTTGACCCCTCCCTCCAAAGTTTCCCCTCCTGAGATGACAATGAATAAAGAGAGATAATGGCCCCTAAGTACCGCCTCCCGTAGGCCCTGGGGTGGACACTAGCACCAAGGGTATAAAGATATCACAATGTGGGAGGAATTGCCCTTTATAAGAAAACAATATCTGGAGATAAGATGTATCAACCTAAAAAAAACTCCAAGACATAAATAAAAGAAATCCAAAATCCATACCACATGCATGTTCAGAAATAAAACTATTACAAATGCAACAAAACTCCATGGTAAGTACCAAAATAAAATCTAAGCAGCGACACCAAAAACTATCCCAAAGTACAAGATATTAATGCCCAACACAGTCCATGTAGTCCTCCTAGAAACCTGAAAATAGTTTTACATATGTAGGGTGAGTATACAAGTATTCTCATTAGGAAAAACCAAAGTCTATCATGCACAAGTGAGAGAGGAATACTAATGATCTTATGAGAAAATAATAGAACCAACAACACCTAACAAGGAATACTAAAAATCCCCAACTCACCATGGCATGCTCATAAAATAATGAAAGTTAAGTAAATTAATATAGTAAGAATATCAATTATAGGGTACCCCACACCACTTTCATGCTGATTAGTGTCTCTCACACCCTAAAAAAACGTCCTAGAGCTCCCACATCATCCTAAAGTACCAAGTCACTACACTTTCACACAAACCTGAGCCTCATAGATAGTCCCATCACCTGGGAAAATGTAATTCATCACATCTCACCCACTAACATCGAGGCCACACACCACATCACATCCCACCCGTAGATACCTGATTTACATAACACATCACATCCTTCTCATAGAAACTCAAACCTCATACCACATCACATTCTGAAAACAATTGAGAAGTACAATAGATATCATCCTGAAGACACCTAGGAAAACACAACACATCTCATCTCAAAGACGCCTGGGAAAACACAACTTTCCCATACACACTTGGGACCCACAAACTACAACCTACCTGAAGAATCTTAGTATATCACCTTCTAGAAGAGGGAGTAGGAAAGAGACAGTGGCCAACCGTCCATCCTCCCACTGGGATGTTTTGGAAAGACACCCTCTCTCGTGAAAATGGGGGTGTTCAGCAAATGGTGCTCAACTAGGTTGGGGTGCACATAGAAATCACACAGAAAATACATTTAATACATATACGATACCGAACACTGAAGCTTAACCTATGAGTTTTCAACCAAAGACAAACTCAAAAAATCACTTTTTCTACTACCTCTAAATGTATAACAACAAAACCAACCACATAATCATTTCATACCCCAACTAATTCATTTAAACAACTATCATTCTTTATTAATAAATAATTTATTTATTCCATCGCTATCCGGGAAACTACCAAATATAGAACAGAACAAGGCACACAAAAAAAGTCACATAGGGGAAGAAGAACCACGGTAAATTAACCCACTTCACATTTCCACTCCATTTAACACCCATTCATGTCATAAAAAAACCGATCCCGAGACACGGAGTGAATCTTTGGGCATGCTAGTCATGAAGAAACTCTAGGAAAATTACCTATACTAACCACTTTTATCACCATTCTTCAATGTAATTATGACCAATCCATCCTATCAACCGAGAAAACCCCCAACTCACAACCACACCTAGCAACACATCTCATCAAAACTACAACACACCCATCACAACCATTCTTAGTAGCCCCACTGCATAACCACACAACACCCATAACACCCAACAACACAACATATCACAACCCGATCACAGCTCCACTACACAACACTGCCCATCCATTCCCCAATAAATCAATCTCTCAACCTGAGATTCCATTACTCCTTATAAAACAACCCACAACACATAAAGGTGCTCACAACCATACAACCACACAAAATAAACAAAAAAAATTTAGATTTAACAAGTCATATGTTCTTTAATTCCAATTGTCAACTTATAGTGTTATCATAGAAATAGTTTGATCCCAGGGAATCCATTTATTAGCTGAGTGTATGTGGTTAACAAATTTAAAAAAAAAATTTCGATAGAAAACAAAATGTAAGGCATTACAGAATCATTACTCAATGAGAAAACAAATACCCTGAACGACCATAATTTTTAGCGAAGCGTTTAGACTGTATAATTCAAAAAAACAACCAAAAACAATTAATAGGTAGATCATACATCACTTTTCCCTAGCCCCACATATTGGTCTTAAACAGATTCATTTATATTTATTAATTTGGTATTATAATATCCTCACAAAGGAGACATCCATACAACCACCCCACATGATACAAAAATAAAAGAGAGACGATAGGATTCCTACCTTGAAGAATAGATGATCAACACTTCCTTATTTCACCAAAACAAGTGGTGAGTAGGCAAGAAAAGCCTCTAGGGAGAGAGAGATCCAAAAATGTGCAACACAACCACACACCTCCTCTGGGAAGAAGGGTTCTAGGTGCACCAAGAGAAAATGGGAGTGCACAAGGAAGAGAGGATCTCAGTTTTAGAAATTCCAGATCCTATATCAATGGGAGAAATGGTTTTTAAAAGCCATTAAAGGAAGATATTGACCAAGACCATGTGGTTTGGAATTCAAAGGAAGATTCATATTTTTAGAATATAGATATAATTTTAAACATATTAAAAAACCATTAAATATGGTATTAAACACATTTCACGTCAAATAAATTTTTACGGGGGAAAAACTGAAAAAAATGGAGAATTCTGAAATTTTGACAATATATTGAAAAAGGAGTCACCAGTGGATGAGCCACTTGTTCGAGAAACCAGTGAGTGAGATACCAGTGAAGAGATATTGGTGTGAGTCACTATTTTGTGAGCTATCAGTATAGGCTACCAGTGTGAATCACCAGTGCGAGTCACCATTGGAAGCTATTGTTAGCAACTCACCGTCGGACAATCCACCATCACGAGCCACCAATGTGATCCCCCATTGAGACCTACTATTTCAACCCATTGCTCTAACTCACTAGTCCTGAACCACCATTTAATGAGTCATCTATCCAAGCTACCAGTGGATAACTCATCGTCATGAGTCACCACTGTAACTCACCATCACAAGTTACTGGTGGACAACTCACCGTTATACGAGCTACCATTGGAAAATTGAATTTTTTTAACACTCTTGAAATGAGTCACTCTGACCTCCCTAAACACTTAAAAAACTGATTTTCTAAAAAGTAATAGACGAGAGATGTCCAGTCCATTATAGTGTTTTTTTTAAATAGGACATTCACATTGGTTGTTCATGGGGGTAAAATGTTGTTATATGATTGTTTTTTATTTTTGTGTGGTTATTAAAACTTGTTTTTTCTAACTAAACCTACCTTATATTTTTTGATTATGGGTGTGGCACTTGGGAATCCTGGGTACCTAGGTGGGTGGACTAAGGACTTGTACTCTAGCCCAAGTGGTAGGGATTTTTCCCAATCTCACTGGCAGGGTTACGCTACAAAAATAACTAAACAATGATATACTATGGGAGCCACTAGAACTTTAGCTTCATTATTTGAAGCATCTCATTCATGAGGGTAGTTATTATTGATTTATTAAAAATAGTACTTGGTTCCTAGGACTCCAACTAACCTAGATACTTAAGGATTTACCATGATGCTTTCTCTCATTTACTCATATTTTCCAAGGTATTATTTTAAAAATTCTTTTTCTTAGTTTCTGTTTAACGTTTAAATGATAAAAAGAATGATTTATATCTTATATATTTTGTTGCACTTTATGATATTACTTTTTACTATTACTCTTTCACTGATACCATTACTTTATCATCTTGTTCCTCCTTATAAATGGTTTAGTGGAAAATCACTTATTCTTTGGAAAAAATCCTTTGAAATAAAATTAGGAAATGGTTTATTTTTATGAAGTGATAGCCTATTACATGTTTTTAATGGAAATAGAAAAACCAATTTTTATATAGTTATATTTTAAAATAATAATGAAATGGTTTTCAATTTAATGGTAAGGAATATGGAATGGTTTATATTTTGGCATTCCAACTGGGAATTTTTATGCTCATTCCTGTATCTATATCATTTTTCAGTGTCATGTTTCAATATATCATTTATGATTACACATGAGGTGATGGGATTATTTAGTTATAAGATGAATTTTAAAGTCACAAGTAGGAAGGTATATCATAATTTTTTATTTCATTTAATTTTTCCTTTATCACATTGTCTGCTTAGGCTTTAACCACTTTCTATGGATTAAAGATAGTTATATTCTATGAGGGGCTGTAAAGGGTACTGGTGGTAGCTATGATTGTCTTTGTAGGGGACAGAGACTTGGGTAGCGGAGTGTTTAGTAGTATGTTTCTTTTTGATTATTTATTTATTTATTTATATTTATTTTTATCTCGCATAGACATCTGACATACTGATGACCCATGACATAATTTTATTTACTCTCTACTACTTATTCAATTGATGTTTATGGGAAAAATCATTCCCAATTGTGATTACTTAATGCCTAGGCACTTGTTCTATCCCGTGAGGATTAAGAAAACCCTTTGAGCTTTGTCATGGACTTGTTTGGGAATCCGATGGAGGGATGGTTAGGGTTAGTGCAAGACAATTAAATTATATTATATTTAAAATAAAAAATGAATTTATTCCTTGATTTAGAGAATAATATTTGTTCGAGTAAGTTGATCTTAAAAATTTAATCACAAGACATTCAAGTTAAGAATATATATTTTTTAATTTCATTACTTGTTTAGTTTTTCAAAAGGTAAGGAATATAGTATTTTTTTGTGAGTTTAGTGAATTGAGTAAAATAAATAGTTATTCATGTTTTGTGAATATTAAATTAAATATTTATTTTTAAGTTTAGCTAATATAATATTTATTTTATTGAATGAATATAATTTATTATTCAATGGTTCGATAAGTTCTACGAGGGACTATTTTTTATTCTAATTATCCGAGGAAAATGATTTACTTAATTTCATATAAATAAATATTAGTTTGTTAATTTATTGAATGATATTAGAATACACACATTTCATGGGATATTATAATAATAATAATAATATTATTATTTTACATGATCTTTTACTTAGATTAAAAAATATGATAATAGAATTTGTGTAGTTATAATTATTTAACCCTAAGTTTATAGTATATATAATTTTTCAATGTAGATGTATTGACAAAACGAAGAGAATATATATAATTCTCTCAAGGCCTAGAAATAAATTCTTCCTCCTACCCCCACTTAAGAACCTAGAGATAGGACTAAAGAACTTTATTATGATTAATGAAGAGTGGTATAAATCACTTATTTATTCCACACTATCACCTGATATATCTATAATACTGATTAGATATTCATAGAGTATGTGCATATATTTGGAGATGAATACTCTCTTGGATTCTCCATCATAAAAATAATAAAACAAGAGTGGTGCCAAAAATTTTGATCAAAGAAGAATTCCATGAAAGAGGTAATTCTTGATTTAAATTAATTATAAATTAGATGTTCAGGATCCTAACTATGAAATATGGGGTGTGCTAATCTAGTTATTTAGATTTATCCATTAATTATGATTAAAAAAAATTGTGAATCTATCTAATACTTATGTTGTACTCTAGTACCTTTAAGTGGTATTAGATTAGTCACATTTTAATTTATAATTATTTATAATTTATTTGATTAATTTCATGTATTGGTTTATTTGTATTAATGTTTAGATTTTTGTTTTGATTACAATAATTGAGACAATACATTAATTCAAATTAATATGACCAAGAGCAATCTAAAAATAATCTAATAACCCATCTAGAGGATCTGAGGCAATTGGTTGCATGAAATATTTACATGATATATATGACAAAAGTTCAAACACCATGTAATTAATGAAATTTCATGTGGGTCAATATATCACATCATTACATGCCACATATTGACTTCCATCATGTCATGATGGTTGAGAATGACTACATAACATGTATCTAGTTAATACAAGCCGTGTAACTACACATAAGGTATGCATTATGTAAATCACTATGCATAGTTTGGGTCAATACTTGAATTCATTACACACCGTGTATTAACTTACATCTTGAATCACAAAATGAAATAGACAACACAACACGTAGTTGGTGTAAATGTTGTGTGACACATGTCATTACACACGATCTCTAAAGAACCATATTTTTATGAGATGAAAAATTAAAATGAAATTTTAATTTTTAGTCCTAGAGTTGAGATTATTTTGAGAAGTTGGATTAAAATAAAAATCCAAGAAGTTGGAAAACCTTAGGAAGATATTTTTTGAATATTTATTGGGGCTTGAGAGAGGTATTGTGTTCTCAGGTGAATTTTGGGAGATTTTCAGTTGAATTTAGAGTTTTTGAAATTGCTTTAACCCTGTGAATGGTGTGAGAACATGCATTTTATATGAGTTACATATCCTTTGTATTTTTATTAATTTCATTTAGTTTTATCCTTATGGGAGAAACTAGTGAGGCTATAGAGTAATCGATGGTGTCCATGGCTTGTTAAGATCCCATACCCTCAATTTTTGGAGAAAATGGATTGGCCTAAAAGTTAGTAGAAACCGTGCAACCCAATTCACATAGTTAGAGTAAACCGTGTAGGGTGTCTCAATGAACAACAGTGGTAGCACAATTTCCCCTAACCATATAACCTAGGCTGCATTCTCGTGCAATTTCTATATATTTTTTAATAGTGGGGAAGCACATGACCAACAAATGGTTTATCAAACCATGCATCATGACTATGCAAGGAGGGTATTAAGTAAGAGTTAGTTGCGTGGTTGGTGCATAGTCTAGAAAACCATGAGACCCAATTTTATAAAAGAGAATTGACCATTTTACCCTGATTAATTTAAGTATTAAGCCTTCTCATTTTTTTCTCATTTTCTCTAATGAAGATCCCTTATTTCTCCCTTGTGATCTCCTCAAGACATTGATCTTGGAGTTGGTTTGATTAAAAAATATAACATATTATTCAAGTTCTATTCATCTCATTGGATATCCATTAGTGAATTGTTCATTCATTAGTCTCCTTTTATCATTTATCTTTTTATCAACAATTCTATTTTGGTGCAATATCTTATGCCCTATTTTTAGGATATTCATAAATAAATTAATTTTTTACAATTTGGATTTAATCAAAGTCTAAGACTAGATTATTACTCCTCTGTAGAAATAAGACTGGTGGTATATACCTTTTACTAAAATTATATTTTTTTATAACTTGTTTTCATTGTGTCATCCGTTGGAATTTCTGGGTGATGGTTCCAAAATTGAAAAACTTTTGAGTTAATTGATAAATTCATGTTTAATAAATGTTGTGCCACCTTTATATAAGGTTGGAGGTTGTTAACCACATCCTTTATTAACCATGGTGTGGGTTTTTTCATTTGAACATGAATATTCCACCCTTAGGGCGTGTTGATATCATTTTACATTATTGGGAATTGAGTACGGTGATGAAGAGAATTGTTAAAGGTTGTGAGCACCATATAAAACCTTGTAATTTGTAGATGAAAGTTATGAAATGGATAATACCTTAGATTTCATATGATTATGAATTAATTAGTGAAATTATTAAATAATTATTTTATGAAATTGTGAATTAATTGGATATGATGACAATGGAGGGTTTGCGGTTTGGAACCAATGACCCGCTTAGATTCCATGGAAATTTATACTACATAGATCTTACTTACTTAGGATGCCTTAGACATTTATACTCATTGGATATGATTTAATTAGAATATTATGATTCCTTTTACATTTATACTCCTTGGATTTAATGACCATATTAGGATACCTTGGACATTTTTACTCCTTAGACCTGACAACCATATTAGGATGCCTTGGGAATTTATAATCCTTGGATATAATGATCATATTAGGATTTATTAGACATTTATAATCATTGGATCTAGTTTAATTTACTTACTAGGATTCCTTATACATTTATAATCCTTGGATTCTGGAATGTGTAGATATTATACATGATTATATGGCATAGTCCATCGATGATGTTTTTCAATTTTTAACAAATAAAACTTATGATTTTGTTGCTTGATAATAATGAGCAATGATAGATTTGACAATATCACTTTACTTTTATTAATTTTACTCCTGTTATATCTTCAAACTACTTTAGATCATATACATATAATGGGTTTGTTATGGAAACCATCGGTGGTGTCCTACTGAGTGTTTTCTCACACCCTATTTAGGATGTCATTTTGTACCTAGAAAGAATTATTGAATATAGGTTGGGATAGAGGAAAACTCTTGATTTGTGATGATTTAATGGTTGATTCTTAATAGTAGGGGAGCATAGGATCAGGATTTGGCTCATGATTCTATATAGGTATAATTCCTTTTTTGGTATTTTTTTTGTACTTTTGATACATATATTATACTAGATTTCTTTTTCCATGTATCACCTGTCTTTTTTATAGCCTTCCATGATCATCATTTTCATATAACACCATAGGATAAGATTACATGGTTATTTATATGATGGATGTTTATTATTTAGATTCTCAATTATTTAATATGATTTCTCTATTGAATTATATAATTATACCACTAGTTCTACAAGGTTTATCAGTTGCTCTAGAATGGGTGATATGGAAGAATAATCATATATAGGATGATAAATGGGATGAAGAGGCTGATGTACATGCCTAGTGTTAAGAGTTATTCTCAAAAGATGCTTGATCACACTTGGAATGACAATTCATGACAAATTGTTTTAAGGGGGAAATATTATAAGAAACAGAATTTTATTTGTGGTATTAAGAGTTTATATTTAAATTAATTTTATCAATTTTTAACCTTATTGGAGGACCTAGTGAGGATAAGAAAGAATCTAGGGTTTCTGGGGCTTGTTCAGGGCCCAGATCCCCGCTTTTTGGAGAAAATAACTGGGTCGCATGGTTATTAGAAACCATGCTACCCAGTCCACATGGTTAGTGTAAAGAATGAGGGGAGTCTCCTTACATAGTAGAGGGAAAAAAATTTCCCCTAACCATGCGACCCAAGTCGCATTCACATGCGATTGCTGCATAATTTTTAATGGAGGGGAAACGTATAGTTGGTGCACAGTTTGTATAACCATGTAGGATGACCATAAAAGATGGTAGTTAAGGAAAATTTGGGTGCAGTGTTGGTACATAGTTTGTCCAACCATGAAACCAAACTGTGTGAAATAATTTTTAAAAGGGAAATGACCATTTTACACTAATTCAAGTTTTATCCATCCTCCTTCTTTCTCATTTTCTCCAGTGTCCAAACCTTCTTTTTCCCTTACGACCTTCTCAAGATGTTGACCTATAATTTGGTGTTGTTTCACCATCCGATATCTAATTCGAGTTTTTTCATCTTATTAGATATCCACAAGTGAATTAATAATTCCTTAGGATCCTTTACATGTTTTTCATTATGTCTGTAATTCTATTTTGGTGCAATATCCTATGCCCAATTTTCATAGAGTTCATCCATTCTTTCATTTATTATGATATTGACCAAATTAGAGGATGAGACTACTTGAGTACTCTTCTATGGGTATAATTTAGGTGGTTTATACATTTTCCCAAAAATTATAGTTTCTATAGATTATTTATTTTGTGTCACACATCAGACATTCTGGGTGATGCTTCCAAAATTAATAAAATCTTGAGTTAATTTATTAATTAATGTTTAAGAAATTCTCTGACACATTTATGTAATGTTGGAGGTTGTTTACCTTAACCTGAACCACTCATGAGGTTGGTTTTTCCATTTTACTATGAATATACCATCCTTAGGGTGTGTTGAGATTGTTTTAAATTATTGGGAATTGAATATAGTAATGAAGTAAATTGTTAAAGGTTGTGAGAACCACATAGAACCTTTTCATTTATAGTTGAAAGACATGAAATGGATAATCCCTTGTATTGTATATGATTATGAAGGGATTAGTAAAATAATTAAATGAATGGTTTATGAAACATAGAATGAATTGGATATGATGATAATTGAGGGTACACGATATGGCATTGATGACTCTCTTAGATTCCATGGACATTTTCACTCCATAGATCTTACTTACTTAAGATACCTTAAAAATTTCTAGTATAACAACCCTGCTCTTTATTACACTTTATTTCATGATTTATTACATAATATTACACATAATATAACTTAAAAGTTAAATAAGTATAGTGTATTTGGGAATTAGATATATTACATAACAACTTAAAACAAGGAATACATCATCGTTATTGAAAACCTCATTAACATGGTCATAATATTCCTTCATACATAAAACTGCATGCGATAACTTAGGGATATACATAAGAAAGGGGTGAGATATAAAGACCAGTAAGGGAATAAGAATGGAATAACATGAAGAAAATAATAAATGTTAGACAATATGAATATCAATTGGGAATAAAAGGAGTAATAAACATAATCACGAACAATAATACATGATATAACATTATAATCTTAAAGGAAACATGGGAAATGTGGAAACAACTTAAATCACTAAATCATAAACAGAGGTAATGGATAAATTACAAGAAATCATGATGAAAAATTATGATTATGGATTAGGTTCACTCCTTAATCCATTTCATGAACTATCATGAGACAAAAACATTACCCAATTCATTGGAGTGATATATAATTTTGGGTGCACTCGTTACTTTCATTTCATTATCATGATTAAGTGTGCCATATAGATCATAAAACATGAAAAAATTTACCATAAAATTTTATTCCATGATAAATTAGTGTATAATAAATACATTCATATCCCAAATTAAATAATTATTAGTGCATAAAGGTGAACACCCTTGATAAGAAATGGGTACGGGTATTCACTACACAATTGTTTGGCATGGAAAACTGTGGTGAAATTTTAGAAGCACAACAGAGGCATATAAATTTTCATGGAAGGGTTGATGGGAGTGAAAGAGGCATCTCATAATTTAGACATAAAATTTATAGTAATGGGTACATGGGAGGATCTAAACCAACATTAGGAAAAATATATAAAATGAATAAGAAAATGGAGATGCCTGAATAAAAAAGAGAAGGAGAGGATCCCTTACCTTGAGAGTGTGAATCCAAATGATTGGGAGGAGATTCTTGAGAGCATGGGGAAATCATGGGAGGACTATAAAGTGGGTAGGAAAGATTAAGGACATGATAAAAGGATTTTGAGTGAAGATAAATGGCATATTGGGTGGGTTTATATAGGAAATGATATGGTAATTATTTATTATTTTGAAAACATAGGTTTTGGACTCTATATAATAAAATAACCAAAAAAACCTTCCCATGGGTTTTTTCTAGTGTTTCTACCAAATGGGAGTGGTTTTCATTATTTTATAAGGTAAAGGGAAGAATGTAAACAAATAATACCCTTTTTGATGTGGAAGTGAGTCACACTCTTAAATAAATGATTTTAAAAAATTAAAATATATTAATGATTTTGGAGGATTTATAAATTATTTATAAAATCAATGAAATAAACATAAAATAAAATTATTTTAAAGGTAAAATATATATTTGGTTTTGTGTACCCTTTATATTACTTATTACATCACTTTTGGGAAATTATGATGTTATAATACAAATTTTATATTTATACCCTATTTAGTTCTTACCCAAAACTTAGACTATCTTAGAAAATTATGAAATATTAACCATTGGATAATTTTTGAAATTATGATTAAAAAATAATATTAATTTTATTAAAAATAATTTTCTAAACATGGGAATTTTTAGTTTTAAAAAAAGAATCAATATTTATTGGGAAATACTGTTTTTTTTATAATAAGAGTTTTTAAACCCTTATAAAAATTATATTTGAATTCATAAAAATTATATGATAAATTATATTTAATAAAACTTATTTAATAATAAAATTTCAATAAAATATTATTTATTTAAAAAAATACTTTAATTCATCAAAATAAATTCCTGAATTGAATTTGAATATTACCCAAAAATATAGTTTGTGTTTTATTATATTAATATCAAAATCATTTATAAAGTAAAAAATAATTGGATGAAAATATATTAATTATTATATAAAAAATAATGTACATACTCATATTTCTAGGGTCAGGATACATATCCCTTTAATATACTAGTAAATTCCCTAAGGGTAAGGTGTATGATGATGAAACTTTTATGGGTTAGTTTTGTATACAAGGTTTGGGCTGTGATCACGATAAACTTGAAGTTCTCCAATAAGTAGTTTCATGCATGATAAAGTTGTTGGATATCAACATGGATTTGGTCAATTGAAAATACCATTGATTCTATCTACCTCAGAATCTTTGATAAATGGGATTTATAGGGTATGCTCCTACTAGTTGAGGCCATCATTTCCGTTGTCAATGTCAATTTGATTTGTTAAAACCCTATATTTATACTAATCATATGATCACTGTTCAATGAATATATTATCAATGGAAATGATTATTAATGTTATTTTAAATTTGGTAGGATATAATAAAACCAAATAAGTGCATCTTTTTTTATATCCATAATATACAATGATGAATTTAATTTAAATCATAAGGGAAATTTTATTTATAAATGTCAGGATCATTACAATATCCCCCCTCCAAAAAATTTTCCCTTGAAATTTTGTCTTCTTATACTAAAATAGATGAGGGTAATTATGTTTCATAACTTCCTCTAGTTCCAATGTCACTTCTTAAAACTTTTGGTTTATCCACAACACTTTGACCAGGTGTATTGTCTTATTCAATATAACTTTTTCTCTATGATCTAATATCTTCACCAGATGCTCCTCATATGATAGATCATTCTTGAATTCTACCACCACTAGATTGAGTACATGTGAGGGGTCTGGTATGTACCTCCTCAAGAGGGATAAATGGAATAAACCATGTACTTAAGATAAGTTTGGTGGGAGTTCTATTCAATATTCCACAACTCTGATGAGATCAAGGATATCAAAGGGGACGATGTATCTTGGACTAATCATTACATTCTTCCCAAATATCATGAATTTATTCCCTGTAGATTTGTAAAGTAATACCATGTTTCCAACATCAAACTCTATGTATCATCAATGATTGTCATCATCAATATTCTTCCAACTTTGAGCAGCCTTAATTTTCTACTTAATGGTCTTAATATTTTCCACCATTTCATTAACCATTTCAAGACCTAGTAGTTTATATTCCCAAACTTTATCCCAACAAGAAGGTGTTCTGATCATATTCCCATAAAGGGATTCATAGGGATCCATTTGGATGCTTGAGTGGAAAATGTTATTGTATAAGAATTTGACCAGAGGAAGATATTAGTCCCATCCTTCTTTTAAGTAAATTGATCATTAAATCAACATGTATTCAAGTTTATAGATATTTTGATCTGATTGGACGTTATTTAGAGTGTGATAAGTTGAGCTGGAGTTAAACATTGTATTTATAGAATTTTGGGTGTCTTCCTGAACTTAGAGGTAAATCTTGGTTCTTGGATAGATACAATAAATAGTGGTGTTCCATGAATCCTCACCACTTATCTAATTTATATCCTTGAAAGTTTATCAATTGATAATTTCTATCAAATAATAATTAAGTGTGAAGTATTTCTAAGATGATCCAAAACAACCCAAATAACATTATTTCCTCTTATTTTTTTGGAAGACCAGTGACAAAGTCCATGGTGATGTTTTCCCATTTCTATGTAGGTATGAGTAGTGTTTGTGTCATCCCATTATATTTTTTCCTTTATTCTTTCACTTGATAGAATACAATACATCTTGATGTATATTCTAAAATCTCTTTATTCATATTGTCCTACCAATAGTGCTCTTAGAGATCTTGAAACATATTTGTGCTTCCTAGGTGGATGGAGAAGGTTGAGATTTGCACATCTTCCAACAAATCCTTCTTTAACTTATGATTTGATGGTACACATATTCATGACCCAAATATAACAACTCCTTTTTCATTAAAACTGAACTATGAGGATTTACCTTTTCTTATAGCTTTCAATTTATTCTGAATTCCAACATCATATCTTTGAGAATACTTTATCCTCTCAAGAAGGGATTGTTGGGAAATAATTCATAAAATGATTTATGATGTTCTTTCCTTCATGATTCCCATGTCTATCCTTTTAAAATATAATAATATCATATCCTTTTCAATTCTCATCAATGATATAATTTTTGGATCCTTTCTACATAGAGCATCAGGCACTTTATTTTCTTTCTCAAGATGGTAGTGAATTGATAATTAATATTCCATAATAATATATAATCATATTCATTGGTGAATATTAAAATCTTTCAATGTGAATATATAATTGTGGATTTTGTGTTCTATTTATATTTCACACTTCTCCCCAAAGAGATAATGCTGCTAGATTTTCAATGTGAAGATCACTGCAACCAACTCTATATCATGAAATGGGTAATTCTATTCATGAAATCTAAACTTCATTGAATCATAGGATATCAATTTTTCATTTTTAATTAACAAACAACCTAATACATTCTTTAAATAATTTATGAATTCTAAGAAAAGTTATCCACTTATGAATAGTGTTAATACAGGTGCAGTAATAAGTATAGCATCCCTCCTTTTTATCACATAAACTTTCATTACATTTTACAAAACTGAGGATCTTTAAGGTTTAGTGTATTGGAAACCAGGAACTTAAAACATGAAAACATAAAACATTCTTGTTAAAAACTTGGAAGTATTCTCCTCATGTTCATCCTAGGTTCATTACTGCATCTCAAACCTAGATAGATACATCAAAAGAAAGGGTGAGAAGAAGGCCCATTAAGGGAAACAAGAGAAACATTTTACATGTGAACTTGAGATACTTCAATAAGGTCATGAAATGAACTTTAAGGTATGAGAAAGAAATCATGAGTCATATCATAATAAAAATAACATTTTTCATAACTTTAATATGTGGCTACAAAATTTAATATTGACAATCATTTCGTTTCACCAAGGTCCATCCCCAAGGTGTCATTAAAAATTACCAAGGTTATTCACCAAGGTATCAGTCTAAAAGGTCATCTCCAGAGATTAAGTCTTTACCCAATGCATTGGAGCGCTATCTGGGCGCACCCTTGACATGTATTTATTATCATGTGAGACACATATATCATCATAAATAATTTCATAAACAAAACATATAGAATAAAAGAAATGGGTTTCATTTCATAACCATAACGTTTTAAAAACTGCTTTAAAGACATGATCTTTATGTCACTTTAAACCCACGAAAAGGGAAAGCGGGTTTCATGTATGTAAATCCCAGAATTTAAAATAGAAAAATTTGATATATATGTGAATAACCATGTATAAATAAGATCTTTGAGTATTCACTTAATAACATAAAATAATTTTGAGAAAATAGAGATTCATTTTGAGACGAAAATTCTGCAGCATAACAGCTACGTTTCGGGGTTTTACAAAACATTGAAAAGAGAGGGGACATGGGTAAAACATTCATAAATGACCCATAAAACAGTAGATGGACAGAATATTAAGGATATATGAACATGGTAATAAAATTTTAAAGATGTACCATATGAAATGAATAACATTAAAGGAATACAAAAATAAAATTTCTCTTATTAAAATTCGGCAGCCTAACGACGTCACTTAAACTTCAAAAAATGAATTGACGAGATAAAATAGGGTCTCTCATAATATGAACATAAAATATCAGTATGATAGATATAGATATAATATCCCAACATAATAAAAATGAACTTGAAAGACTTGACATGAATGTAGAACTTTGAAAAATGAGAAAGGTGAACGAATCACTTAAACATTCGGCAGCCTAACGGCGCCACTTAAAACTTCCAAAAATGGATTGATGAGATCAAATAGGGTCTCTAATCATATGAACATAAAAGATCAGTATGATAGATATATATATCATACCTCAACATAATAAAAATTAACTTGAAAGACTTGACATGAAATTAGATCTTGAAAACGAGAAGGGTGAAAGAACCCCTTAGAAATTCGGCAGCCTAACGGCGCCACTTAAACTTCAAAAAAAATGAATTGACGTGATCAAATAAGGTCTCTCATCATATGAACATAAATTATAAGTATGATAGATATAGATATTATACCCCAAAATAATAAAAAGGAACTTGAAATACTTGACATGAAAGTAGATCTTGAAAACGATAAGGGTGAAAGAACCCTTAGAAATTCGGCAGCCTAACGGCGCCACTTAAACTTCAACAAAAATGAATTGATGAGATCAAATAGGGTATCTCATCATATGATCATAAAATATCAGTTTGATAGATTTATAGATCATACCAAAACATAATAAAAAGGAACTTGCAAGACTTTACATGGAATTAGAACTTTGAAAACGGAGAAAGGTGAAAGAACCACTTAAAAATTCGGCAGCCTAACGGCGCCACTTAAAGCTTCAAAATACTGAACTGAAGAGATAAAATGGGGTCTCTGATCATATGATAAAAAAAATATCAGTATGATAAATTTAGAGATCATACCCCAACATAATAAAAAGTAACTTGAAATAATTTACATGAAAAATAGATCTTGAAAAATGAGAAGGGAGAAAGAATCCGTTACAAAAATTTCGGCAGCCTAACGGCGCCACTTAAAACTTCATAAAATGAAATAATGAGAGTAAGAGGGGATATATCATTATATGAACATGAAAAGGGTAGTAATAGGAGTATAAAATAACATCCTTTAACATAAGAACATGGAGCATAAAAGAAATTACATAAAAGATATTTCTTGAAAAGAAAGAGAGAGGTCAGATCCCTTACCTTAAAACGTAACTCTTAAAACTCAAAGGTTGGGACCTTGAGGGTATGAGGGCACCTTGGGAGGACTCCTTGGGAGGTAATGAGACCAAAACTTCGTTTGGGGAGAGTGGGGAGTCGAAATGGATGAGAGGATAGCTTGGTATTTATAGGGAAAGTGAGGGGACAAGGCATTAATGGCCAAGGGACACCTCAAAAGTAGTTTTCTCAAAACCATGTGATCTCCCATGGTATTTCCCTTGGAGTTAGGCCACATTCCCCCATACAATAATTAATCACCTTTGGTCATCCAACCCATAAAATGTCTCATTACATCATCATGACACAGTTATGATGTCATTAAACATACCGAAACCCTAAAACTGTATTTTTACTATTCACTGAAAATTCAACTTTCTCAGAAAAATCCCAAAATTTCACCTTAACCAAAAATCAATGCTCTGATTTCATAAATGAACTCCATTTTATAAAAATAATTTTCTAAATAATTTTAAATTATTTTTTAAATAAATACACTATTCACCGAAAATTCATTTTTTTCAGAAAAATCCCCAAAAATTACCTTAACATAATATCGATGCTCTGAGTTCAAAAATGAAATCCATTTTAAAAAAATAATCTTCTTAATATTTTTAATTTAATTTTTAATAAGAAAACACTATTCACCTGAAAAAACTAATACTTGAATAATAATTTATGAAACTGTTATTTAACCATTTTATTGAATCTCATTACTTAATCAAGGTGCCTAGATTATATTAATACTTTCATTAAGTGAGATTACTAATCCATTTGGTCACATTACTAATCCTAAGCAAAAAATCACTATTCATAATTTACTATTCATCAAAAATCAAGTTGATCTTATTAGACTCTAAATTTCGTACTGAACATAATTGTAGAAGACCATTTTTTGAAAATCATTACACATTTTTAATTATTTAAGGTTTACCTAAACATTTTTAAAATACCCCTTTTCTAAAATTCATCAAAAATATGCATACTATATTTATCCGTTCATTTAAAAATTCATAAACTTCATCATAAGAAGAAATCCCAATTTTTATTTAAAACAAATGATTACACAAGGCAGTTACGGTCTCCTTACATAGCCCCTTATCACACCGGCATAGGACCTAAGTGTAAGGTGTGCTAAGGTTAGAGAATCTGAGGGAGGCTCGGACAACATCGCACGAGTAGTAATTTCTATCAGGTTGATCTTCTCGCGAAGGAGATTCCGTTCTAGCTTCACACGATGAAGTTCGTCTTGGGTTTGGTCCAGAGCAAAGACCAGTGGTGCTCCCTCCTTCCCAAGTTCTGTTATATGGGCTTCGATCGGTCCAAGACTACTGGGTGAGGCCATCGAATATTCTTCCTATATTAATTAACCAAGATTAATTGTATTTAGAGATAATAATCAAAACGTTTAGTTTACAACGGTCATATTGACCAATGGTCATATAACAGTCAAAACCCAACGGTCTCATTTTAATTATACTCATGTTATCAAATGAAACATTTTTGTTGAGTATAAAAATAAAATAAAATAACACATAAAATTAGGAAACCAGATTTATTCAAAATTTCTAGTTTTTCAATAAGCCTCCTTTTAAACTCCTTAAATTTCTCTTCACATTCATCTTTCCAAAAAACTTTACTCTCTTCCAAGTTATCTTGTTTAGAGGGTTTTAAAATGGAGATAAATTTCTCAAAAATCTATAATAGTACCCAGACAATCTAAGGAAACTATGGATATCTATCACATATATTGGCCTTAGGAATCCTTAAATTGATTTTGGTTTTTAAGGGTCTACAAATATCCCATTTCTTGTGATGTTATTCCCCAAGAATGTGACTTCATTCAACCAGAACATACATTTTATGTACTTTTCAAAAAGCCTATCCATTCAAAAAGTCTTTAGCACAGTGCTCAGATTTTTCTTATGATATTATTTACTTTTAGAGTATATTATATTATCATCTATAAAGGATAACAAAAATTTGTATAGGTAATCTCTAAAGACTATATTCATCAATTCCATGAAGATTTATGGTGCATTAGTGAGTCTGAATGGAATTACTACGAACTCATAATGCTCATACCTTGTATGAAAAATAGTATTGGGGATATCCACCTTCTTCACCCTAACTTGGTAATATCCAAACCAAAGATCCACCTTGGGGAATTATTTTGGTCCACATATCTGATGGAACGAGTCATCAATCTATGAAAGAGGATAAATGTTTGTTATCATGATCTTAGTGAGATCACAATAATCAATGCAAAGGCACATTTACCCATCCTTCTTCTTGACGAAGAGGATGATTTCACCCCATGGTGAAGCACTTGAGCATATAAACCCTTTATCTATATTTTCTTCTAGTTGTTTCTTCATCTCCTCAAGTTCCATAATATCCATTCCATATGGATTCGTGGATAATGGTAACACCCTAGGTATAATTTTGATTAAAAGTTCAACCTATCAGTTAGGAGAAAACTAGAAAGTTGTTTAGGAAATACATCTGCATATTCCCTAATAATGGGAATTTATTCAAGGATGATTCTTTCCATAGAATTAATAATTTGAGCTAGATATTCTTTCTCTTAGGGAAACAATATCCATGATTGGGATGTTGGTGCTAAGTAAGATTCATCCACCTCCTTGAACTTGTACAAAATTGAAGGACGATTCAAGATATGGAGGGTGATTTAATTTTTGTGGAAATTTTTTTTGCCTCTATATAGGGAAAGACAATCCATGTCCATAATTGAATAAAATTCCACCAAAGGGAGTATGGAAAGTCTTTCTTGGAAGTTAAATTGATAAATTTTTATAAGGGAGAAATTATATAATTAGAATGTAATAATTTTCACATTTTACATTTTCACTAATAGATATAATTCCTTGATTCTTGGTGGTGTTTGAATTGTTATACAATACTTTCATGATATTAAAGAATGAATATAACCAAGTTCAAAAATTACATTCACTATTACTGAATGAATAACTAAAATACCTGTCACCACTTCATTGTTGGGATCCACCTCAGTGGTTGTGATGAAAAAATATCACCCTTGTTTCCTTGGAGGTTGTTGGTTGTCTCTAAAAACCCTTATCTTAGTTTATTGTTTTGAAAAGTGTCCTAGTTTCTTGCAGTTTAAGAAATGAATAATATGTTGAGGGTTTATTGGTGCATTCCTCTCATCCAACACATTAGTGGGTTTCTCCTATCAATAATCACTAACTAGGTGTCCTTCCTTCAAGCACCTAAAGCATTTCCTCTTCCCCATTAGGCAATTTTTGGGGTGATTCTTTCCACACATTTGACTAGTGGGATGTTGAAATTTGTTAGCATCATTATATTTATTCCTCATACTCCCATAATTAAACTCCACCTTCTAATTCTTATCCCCATGATAATCTTGATATTCACCGATCACCATTTCAAATTTGAGGGCATATCATAAAATTTCCTTGTAACTATGAAAGTCTTTGATCATTATGAATTCTCATAGAATAGGTTTTATCCCACAAAAGAAGCATCCAAACTTTCATTCATGGTTAACAATAAAGCCAAAGGATTATCGTTAAAGTCTTGTGAATTATTCATCATACGACCTGATAGATTCATAAACATTTTTCTTGAGGTCAAGGAAATATCTTTCTATTTTAAGTCAGAGAGTGTGAGGAAAATATTTATTAAAAACATCTATTAGAATTCCTTCCACACCATTTCATTGATCTCTTCATCAAGCTTCATATTCTTGATCAATGTTTACCAATGATCAGCTTCTCCCTCCATATGATAAACAACTTGAATATCATTCTCTTATTCAAAACATTAAATAATGGAATGATCTTCTCAATGGAGTTGATCCATTGTACCATGATTAAGATATCAGATGATCTATTGAAATTTAGAGGCCTTTTTTGCATAAATCTCTCAACTGTAGCTTGTTCTTTCTTAGGGGTATTTGAGTGATCATCCTGATCTTGGTTTCTATTTAGAAAATGAGTCAGCTGAGAGAGTATCATCATAGTGTTCATGATTCCCACTCCCATAGCGTTGATAATCTCATTAGGGTAGTCATCACATTACTTTTCACATTGGTTGTTTACTCGATTCCTCTTATTTCAGACCATTGGCTAGAATGAAAGGAAAATTATAGAGGAGTATTTTTAAACTATTAAACACATAAATGAGAATCCAATGAAATTAAAGAGATTAATTATAAATTATATATATTTCCTTAACTTACTAATTTATAGGCATCAATATATATTATACATGATATATTTCCCCAACTATAGTATGATAGTTCCAAGTTATGGGATCTTAACACATCTCATATCACTGTTCATGGAATGTATGTGTACACACGTCCCTTGGGATCATGTTTAATAAGACCCATAAACATCTCATCGAAGACAAGATATGCCAAAACTAGGTTTTTGTTAGAGTTGTAAATCATTAATCCATTTCTAGGTCATTTCCATCCAAGTGTGTTTGTCCTAAATAACCCACTAGATATCCAGACTTGCATGTGACCAATCAACCATTAGAAAATGGGGGAAATCATTTCATTTCAAAATACTTCACAATTTACCACTTTTCCTTTTCAAAATTCCAATTCACATTAAAAAAAACATAGTTTTTTCATCATTTCATGCCTTTTCAATTGAAAACCAATCATAGGGTTTTATCAAATAAATTTAATCCATTTTCTAATATCAATTATCAAATCAATTTACAAATTCCATCAATATAAAATTACACCCCAAAACTCCAATTCCATCATAATTGGGGGTTTTCCACAAAATTTCATGTGAACTCAAATACAAGATCCAATTTTTTTTAAAAAATAATTTTTCATAAATCAATTGAAATTAATTTCAAACCCAATTAATTCATGGTTTATTAAATTGTAAAATATTAAACAAAATCACCTAAATTTTTTATGAGAACACAACACCCTCAACGAGACTTTCCAATAAAAAAAATGTGCAGAAGATCTAGGAACTCAACCTAGATTTAAGATCCAAAAAATAGAGTATAGATCCATCAATTTTAATATGACATATCAAACCCCAAGAGGAAAATATAGAGAGATAAAATAGTTAGGGAGGACAATTAACCAAATAGATACACCACAACCAAAATGATGATCAATCACTGAACATATGATCTGGAGGGATTGGAGATCCCCAAAATTACCTGGGGATGGATCTAGGTTAAGAGGGATAGAAAAATGGAGGAATGAAATGATTTTTTCAGCTGATCTACTTTCTTAAAACCATATTTGGTATTTTTCATGGCATGTAACCCAATTACATTTTGTGTAATTGTAGAGTCACCGATAAACTAAACAACCCATATATTTTTATTAAAAAAATGATTTTTAATATTTACACAGTGTGTAAGCTATACATGGAATGTAAACATTCATGTTGTGTACCTGTTTCACTTCATCTTCTAGGTGATTATTAAACATCTTGTAACACCATTACACGACATGTAAATCCCCAATAAACTACTAAAACTATTGGTTTTACGCTGAAAATTCCAAAAAATTATTGACTTCACCATTATAGGTATCCTACCAATTCCTTCTTGAAATTACCCAACCAATGAAAAATTGAAGACAAAAAAATATTAAAATGTACCTGATAGAAATGTAATGTAGTTTTACAACCTTCCTACCATAAAAACATTCTATCCCAAAAAAGCTTGTTAAGAAGATTCCGTATAAAAAAGTCAAGGCCACTGTTCTCTCATTAGTTCCCCATTCTTCCAAGTATCATGTACATCATAATAATGCTACCATAGCACTTGAACCAAAGGTATCATCCTACCATGAATTACCTTGGTCTCAAAATAAACCATCCTAAATGGATGATGAGTCACAGATAAATTAGGCTCAACATCAAGATCACTCTATCTCAAAATATGAGATGGATCATACTGATACTTTTATAGTTGTGATACATGGAAAACATCATGTATCGACATCAAATATGGAGGATGTTCTAAATGGTAATAAAATTCCTCCACCTTCTCAACAACCTCAAAAGGTCCCACAAAGTGAAGAGTAATCTTTCCTAGCCTCCCGAGCCATTAATGATACAAATGAGGTGAAAATTTTAGGAACACTCAATCAAAAACTAAAAAATCAAAAAATATATTCCAATGATCAACATAATATTTATATTGGCTCAGTACCACTAAAAACCTTTGTAAAATTAATTGAATCTTTATTGTCATCTCTTTAACAAAGCTCGATCCAACCAAGTAACTTTTACTAATCTCTGACCAGAACAATATATATTTACAATTATTCTTATATAAGGAATAAAAAGGAGCCATTTTGACCATGGAATAATGACTATTGTTATAAGAAAACTCAACCAGTCCCAAATTGTCATCCTAAGATCCACTAAAATTAAAGATATATGAATGGATAATATTCTCAAGAATATTTATATCTCTCTCTATATGGACATCCATCATCAGATGGTTTGTTGTACTCAAATGAACTTGAGATCCCCGTGCCTCCTGATGGCCTCCCCAAAAGCGAGAAGTAAAAAAGTATCCCTATCAGAGACTATAAAATATGTAAGTCCATGAAAATGAATAATCTCTCTCACATAGAGATTTTCCTAATCTTTAACATTGGTTGTGTCAAAAAAGGGTGTAAAGTGAGATGATTTTTCTAGCCTATCGATCACAACCCATATTGAATTATTCTTTATATGGGTATGTGGAAACCCATAAACAAAGTCCATATAAATACCACCCACTTACAAGTCAAAATTAGAAGTGGATGAAGCAATTTTGAGGGTCTCTAGTTCTCATCCTCGACCTATTGGAAAGTATAATAATGAGAAAGAAATTAAAAATGTCCTGTCTCATACTCATCCACCGGAATCATCGTCACATGTCATAAAACATATTTGTGGTTTTTGTGTGCACTTACCACTTGTAATTATGGAAATACACCATCACATATTTCCTGATAGAAAAAGGTACAATGTACCAGTTCTAAAAATATAGAATACCCTCTATGGAGAATTACCACTCAACAACAGTATCTCTACCATGAAGAGAGTTCCTAATGACATAATATTCATAATAAATATTTTTTTCTTGATGAAACTTCTTGAGAAGTGTAGAGTTCAGATAAGCACTGGACAAGATACCCTTTATCTTTATTTCCCAAACTCTTATATGCAATTTTGAAAAAAGAGACATCAAGTTCCACTCTTCTGATGATTATTTCATGGCCTGAGTTGGATGTTTCCTACTCAACATGTCAAAAACAACATTAACTTTACATGGGGTATAAGAAACATTGAAATAATAATATTACAGTTATTTCACCCAATTACTATGGTAGTGATTAAATTTTTTTGAGATAATATATTAGTCAATCTCTTTTCATTAGAAAACATGGTAAAAAATTATTCAAAAAGGTAATGATACCAACTCTTAAGTACATTAATCTTGACCAGGAGTTCTAGGTCATGGGTCGGGAAATTCTTCTCATGTGTCATTTTTTTCAATTTATAGGCTACCACATGATCACCCAACATATGACCAAAACCCAAACCTGAACCTAACGTGTCAAAGAAGATCACATATCCTTGCCTGACCTCTAGAAGAGTCAAAACTAGCGCAGAAGTTAAAATAAGTTTTATCTAAATAAAATAACTCTAAATTTTATCATCCTAAAAAACATTATTCCCTACCAAGTTATAGAGGTCATCGGATATTCCAACTTTGAGAAATCCTTTACAAATCAGTGATAATATCCAACTAAACCCAATAATATCTAAATCAAAAAAACATTATATGGTTGCTCTCATGTCATAATAGATTTAAACTTCTTAAGATCAATTGATATACCATGTTTTGACACCACATGTCTTAATAAAATCACTTCATGAATCTATAAATCACATTTCAATAGCTTTTCATAAATCTGGTGATTTCTCAATAGTTCCATAACTAGTCTCAAATTATGTACATGATCCTCCTTGGACTTGGTGTAAACTAGGATTTCATCCACAAATACCACAAAAAAAGTATCAAGATACTCATGGAAGATTTAGTTCATCAAATCCATAAATACTCCAAGAGAATTGGATAGACTAAATGGTATGAAAATATACTCATAATGGACATAACTTCTTCAAAAGTTGG
Organism: Viscum album; assembly: GCA_963277665.1. Classification (NCBI taxonomy): domain Eukaryota; kingdom Viridiplantae; phylum Streptophyta; class Magnoliopsida; order Santalales; family Viscaceae; genus Viscum; species Viscum album. Next base: position 1,887,145,830 of record OY728136.1, read on the forward strand.
TTTTCTAAATTTCAGATTCTTTTATTCTCAACTAGTGATAACTAGATCAAAGATCAATATTTGAAAACCACTTCACCCATTTTAACTGGTCAAAATTTTCATTAATATATGAAAAAAGATACATGTTCTTTACCATGAATCGATTCATCTTATGATAATTAACCAAAAAATAAAAGAATTTCACAAGTTTTCTTAGAAAATAGAACAGGCATCGCCCAAGGTGACACGCTTGGGCATATAATGCCTTTCTATAACAGACCATCCAACCAAGTCTTAAACTCTTTAATTTCAGCTAGTTAAACATAGTAATAAGTAATAAATACCGATTGAGTACTAGTCGCTAAATCAATATAAAACAATACCAACTTACCAATAGAAAACCAGTTAATTCAGAATGAAAAATATGGAGAAACTCAATGACAACTAAAGAGAGATCACCACTCAAGGATTCCCTCTCTAGATTAAAAGAAAACCCTAATATTACTTTTCCTAATGTTGGATAATATGTCATCGACATTTAGAATTATATAATAAGGCTATGTATATTTTTTCCTTATATACTTATAGATATACATGTGCATGTATATAGATGCATAGTAACAGTCATGAACCTAGGCGTAAGTCCAAGGAATCCATACACACTTATAAGGAGTTTCATAAATACCATCGCATATGAGTATATAGGTATAACTAGGATATCATAATGGTAAAGTATAAATCATGGACCAAACCCAAGATTGTGATTTTTCTTTGTGAATGTATTCATTATTGTCAATTAATTAGAAACCTAAACCCATCCAAGGTGTTCTATATTAGGAGCACAGGTCTCTCTCTAGGTATGTCATATCAAAACCCATCACCATAGGATTTCATTCACAGAATCCATGTAAGTAACCAAGTATAACTCATGACATAGTATAAATAATAACCCTCTAAGTCCTTCCATTGTGTACCACATTAGTAACTAGGTATCAATCATGGAATTCTATGGTAAAAATGCCAACCGAGCCCATCTAAGGCAATCCACTAGAGAACTAGGTATCAGTCATGGGAAGCATAAATACATCTACCCTATGAGCCCATCCATGGTGTTCTATAAATAACCCATATATCAATCAAAAGAAATTATAATAAATTAAAACTTCTAGTTGTTAAGATTAATGAGACTGTCTAAGGTTTCTTAAATTAGGACCCTTACATTGACCTCAGTTTGGTATAAATGAAAGGTCATATCTAGCATTAAATTCATTCCATTTGAAAATACTATTTAATAATATTGGAAAAATAATTTAATATAATTAATTTAAGTTACAAAATGAAGAAAATGACTTATACATATGGACTACCATTTTACTTTTGTTCTAATTTAAAATATACCACAATCATAAGGGGAAATAAAATACACCTAAAAAGGGTAGTTCAAAACAATTCCAATACATGAGGCTCTTAGGAATTCAAGGAAGGAACACCCTTAGGGGTGGCTCATGTTGAGGTGGTTATCCTTTTACATTATTTCAAGCTTTTCTAGGATTATAATTAGAATGAAAACATAAATATATTTAATTAATTAAACATTTTGGAGGAACTGCTGGAAGGTACAATGAACAACACAATGGTGTATTATATAAATCCTAAAAACACTTGGGAAAAAGAAAAAAACCACCTACATAAGTTTGGAAGACAACCCCTCATCCATTATCAACTTCAAATTCAAAGTTGAATGGTATAAATTAGAAAAATGGAAAAGATACCTAAAAATAGGGTGTGTTAGTTCACACTAAAATAGCACTGAATATGATGAGATAAAACAAGAAAAGAAGGAAGAGGAATGAATCTATTACCGACATGCATCCAAAAAAAATAATAGTGAATTAATCAGATCTTGGATGGAAGAGAGGGATCAACGACTTATTTTAGAAATGGGATGATCTGTCACATGGATGATCATAGAGAAAAGGGGATAGTTCAAAATGAGAGTTTCTTCCTCATTTTAAAAATGGGTTGTGACATTTTCATGCATGAATGAAATTCATATCATAAATTCCCCAGGTTTTCTTTTCCTTGTGGGAAAAAAATTTCATTTATTGAATAATATTCACATCATTCATTGAATTCACATCCTTTAATAAAAATTAATTGGGTATGGATAGATAAATTTACATCGTGAATTGGTTATATAGCCAAGTTCCAACCCCAATTACCTTAATTTTCAAAAAAACATAACTAGCCTAAAGAAATAGTTACTAGGGCCTAATACAATATAAAAACATAATAAGGGTTTAAAAAAATTTAAAATTATTTATACCACTCTGAAAAGTTGTGATGTTACACATGATATCCATGGTGGGTTCACTCCATATCTACTTGTAAGTGACCTTTATTATTCTTCATTTTTATTTGCCATGATAATGGAATCAACATAAATTTATCTAATTTTTTAATCCCATATTTATTTTCTTGTGATTATTATAGATCTATTGTGAAATCATCTTCTTATGGTTAGTCCTTTGTTGGTTGTGGCGAGGTGGGTGTATGTCCTTTGAGGTTCATTGTGACCTATATTCTCCTCTAATCGCTTTTCTTGTTGAATTGATTCTAAGATGTGGGAATAAATTATAGGGACTTTGTTATAATCCTTAAATTATTTTTAGTGTTGGTGGATCCCATTTAGAGAATGTATGAATTAAGTTTGAGGTAGGTGGTTTTTTCATCTTGACTATGTTAGATTAAACTTGGATTATCTGGTTTTATAATTTTTTCTATAAATTAATTGGAATGATTTATTGATTTGTGCGTGTATAAATGTATTTTTTAGAAAATCTAGTTTTACCATTATTTTGGTAAAAAAAATGTATTTTCAAATCATAGTTAAATGAATTTATGAAATGGTTTTCCAATCATGGTTTTAGTGAAATATTTTGACAACTGAAGTACATAAGAATCCTTGGGTACTTAGGTGGAAGGTATACCAATAAACCTCATTTGTTGTTACTGTCAGGGGGTTCACTAATGGGGTGTTCCTATTCTCCCTAAGATAAGTTTCCTAGGTATTTTTTTAAAATTGTTAGTATGTTCACTTTATGGTGTGTTCCTATATTCCCTAGAATTAATTCATATGTATAGGGGATTGATGTGTATGATTTTCTTTGTTTTGGTATGGGTGTTCAAGATAGTCTAACCTATAGTGATCATTGGAATGATTTACCTATGATTTGGTTTTTACTAATTAGCCTTGATTACTTGTTGTGATATACATGATATGATTTAAAACAATTTTACCTAGATTATTTATAACTTTGTAAAAAGGATAATTATTTTCTATGATTTTGATATAAAAACTATTTAACTGATTATCATGCCATATTTGTTTTCAATTTTTATCATCTTAGGATTTTTATATAGAGACTTGATATGAAACACATGAGTGGGTTCCTACTAAGAATGTCTATCTCATACTATAAACACCACTTTTATGGTGTGTAGAACTATTTATTTCATTTGATGTAGAGAAATGTAAGGTTCCACAATGAGGCAATGATGTTTCTATCAACTAGGTTGGGAAGTCGGTGGTGAGATGTTAGGGTGTTTCCCACATATCACATAGAGTACTGGTTGTTGGTTTGGTTGTCATTTTTTTTCGGACATGTATATTTTGTTTTACCTATTATTCAAGTTGTATCATTATCGTAGTTTCGATTTGGTAATGGAATATATTTATTTCTATATTCTCTTATACTATTTCTTTCTGTTACGTATGCATATTTCATGTTGTCTATTTCAGGTAGGGGAAATCATTCCATCCAGTTTTTGTGAATGATAAGGTTATAGTTTACAATCCATGGGGATCAAGAACACCCTTTGGTATGTGGAAGATTGAGTTGGGTTCCATATTGTGATGGTGTCCCAGGACAGTTCATGAAAAATTGGAATCAAAGGTGGTTTGTAATCAAGAGTCCTTATCTTGGGATGTTTATTATATTGAATATAGGACTATCAGAACTTTACAGGTAGGTTTTGATGAGTCACTATCTAGGTATTTCTGTGGGAAGACTCAAGTTACCATGTAATGTTAGGATTCTTGTATCTTGTGTTGATTTTTTGATCTTAATCTTATTTTTTTATTATAGTTTTTGGGTTTTAACTGAGATTATCAGATTATATGATCATTTATTCTATTTTTGATTTACAGTAGTATGACTTCAAGTTGTATCCCACTGGTTCCATAGATGGATGCAGTGGATTCTCCCCAATTTAATCTACATTTGGATATGAATCTTATAGTGGCTATCATGAGAGAAATTCATACCATGGAAAAAATGTAACACAAGTTCAGAATGCAGTTGTTGTGGTATAAAAAGTAGATGATAAGAAAAGGGATCAATAATGATATTTATTAAATGAAATGACCCCATAATTTGAAGGTATGAATGAACCTCAAGAGGTGAAGGATTTTCTAGAAATATTGAAATGATTTTGACTTCTTGGATACACCTGAAGCTATCATGGTGAAGTATGTAATGTTCAGACTTGAGTTTCTCGATAAGCGATGGTGGGATTCTATTGTATATGTAAATAGGAATGTGGACTTGGATTTTAAGGGATTAAAGAACCGTTTCTTTCATTAGTTCTTTCTATATTCTATAATGATATAAAAGTCTATATAGTTCCTCTCTTTACATCAGGGAGAGCATTCAATGTCAGAGTACACCAATCAGTTTATGGAGATAGTTAATTATCATCTAGAAGTGGTAAATAATGATTAGTTGGAGTCTCAGAAGTAATTTTAGGATTTTTGACAGCATATCAGTTCACATGTATTTATGATGAAGCTTTATTCATATGTGGAGATAGTAGACAAGGCTATGATGGAAGAAATGGATATGGAAGGAAATATTGTCCATTTTTCCTCTTCTCTTCTACCCATTTATAGCTTCAGTGGAACATAAGAAAATAATATGATGTTTTATGAGAGTAATAGTAGTGTTGTAGGTGGTTATAAGTAGTGGTAATCCTCCACACCATCACTTACAACAAGTAGTATGGCCCTTACATTCCAACGGTGTGTCAAGGTCAAGAACACTAGATATTCTTGTTCCACACATGCAAATATGTGCAATGTTTGTGGCCTCTATAGTCATAAATAGTGATACTTATAGGATATGTCTAAGACTCATTATGGTTTGGGATCTTCATCTCCAAAGGCCACTATGGCACAGTTATATTCTTCAATGTCTATAGGGATATGGCAACATTCTTCTGATTTGAAGTACATTCAGACAATGGATGATTTTCTTGTGAAGGTTGATGTGAGTCGATCAATATTGGGAGGTACCATATTTACTGCATCTTCTATAATGAAAAAATATTTGATACAAGTTCCTCCCACTCATTTATATCATCCCATTTTCTTGATATGTTGAAACTTCTAATGAACCTCATGTCCTTGGTTATAGATTTAGCGACACCTCTTGGGAAGAGGAAAGAACATGGGTTTTAGTTTCCTTGTTTTCTATCAACAGCTAACACAAAGTTAGTACGAGATTTACTTATTCTCAATCTAGATTTATTTGATATCATCATAAGCATGGATTATCTTGTTCCTCTTCTTTGTGAGGTTAGCTTTTATCATTGGTGTGTCTAATTCCTTACCGCTGATGGGAACTCACAAGCATTTTAGGGAGAGTGGGATATGAGGTCTAGTTATATAGGATAATTCCACCTAGATATCAAGAGTTTTTTATCTTCTATTATAGTTGATCCTAAAAAATTTTCTTCTATTTTAAATACTCTCTTGGTTATCAGGGATTTTCCTAATATCTTCCCAGATAACTTCTTCAGTCATACTCTAGAGAGATAGGTAGGGTTTGTGATTGATTTTGTGTTGGGTACATAGTATATCTCAATACCCTCTTATCATATAGAATCAAATACCATTTAATATTTTTGGGATAGATAAACACTAGATTTTAGTACATACTTCTATTAATCAAATTAGAAGAAATTTATAACTTCTTTCCCCACTCAAACACAACTTCTTTATAAGTTAGAATCATCATTGATGATGCTAGTTTTGAGAATTCTTGAATGAAGTTCCAATAAAACTCCCACAAACCAAAGAAAACTCTAAATCTCAAAATAATTCTTAAGATACTCCCAATAAATAAAAACTTATATCTTATCAGGGTTAATAGAATCACCTTTCTCATAGATAAAATATCCTAAGAATATTACCTCTTGAATACAAAACTAGAATTTGTATAAATTTTCAAATAACTAGTTTTTCTATAATATTTTAAGAAAACTTTAAAATACCATCCACGTTCATCCTTTAAATCCACAAAAATCGAGATATCATCTATAAAAACTCCCATGAATAAGTTAAGGTATTAATGAAAGATACAATTCAAAAAGGGAAATATAAATGGAAGGAGTATTGGTAACCCCAAAAAATATTATGAGAAACTCATAATGGTTATACCTACTCCTAAAATAAATATTTGGAAAATCCTGACTATTTACCCTCAAAATGGTGAAAAAATTTATTAATTTGAACTTGAAATACCACAAATCAAATTTAAATTGATAAAAAATCATAAATATGAAGTAAATGGTAAATATTTTTCACCATCACATAGTTAATCTTTTGGAAGTAAATGTACAATCATAATCTACTAGAATCCTTATTAGTAAGTAGAACTGATTCCACCCAAGGTGACACACTTGGTCGGCTAAATTTATTTCTCTCTAAAAATTAAAAAAAAATTCATTATTTTTTTTGAAACTTTGTTGGAATCTTGAGATATAAAAGAAAGGATATTGGATTTTTTCTAGGTAACAATTAAATAAATAAGTTCACATACCTATCTTATGGTAGTCCAAAAAAACATTAGTAAATTCATCCAATAAATATTTGAATAATACAAGTAACCTAGGATTATATTTTGAGAACACTAATATAAGAATCATCCCAACAAACATGAAAATTAATGCTCTATTATTTATAAAAAAATGTATTTATTGATTTTTATTAATGTCACACTCTCCCTAAAAATAATATATTGTCTCATCATGTAAAGTAAAATAAATTTTGTAAATATAATAGTCAATATGATCCTTGAACCTTAGAATCTAATCTATTGAAATTATGTAATAATGTGTACTTTTTTATAGCACAAAAAATTCCCATGATATTTCCACATCACTAATCATAATGGAATAAAAATGAAATTTAAATCCTTTTTCCATATTCACTATAAGAAAAATATCAATATTTATAGAATATGGAGTCAATTTTATAAAAAAATTAAATTGTTATATTACTTATATAAATATGAATGAATGAGATGAACCCATATAAAATATATTATAGATCATAATAAAATCAATAAGAAAGGAAAACTTGTACTATTGAACATTTTACCCCATATTATTTTAGATAATTCTTAGTAGCAAACAAATATCACATATTTTTCTATGTATGTCCTTACTGAGTGTTACCACCTGTTATCATCAATGATCAAGTTGTATAATAATTTAATTTCTAAGTAACAATCCTTAATCTTTGTTTCTAATCTGAATCTACATCACTAGATTCCCAAAAAAAAACTCTTTAAGTGTCTATGTTTCCTACATGAATGAATCTTATTAGGCCTATCAGGAAAATATCACTACAAATGTGTCATGACACCACATTGATAACATTTAATCTATTTCATCTTCAAATTTAAAATTGAGCATGGATTTTTTTTTCTAACTACCACCTTGTTAGTTATCATTATTATTCCTATTTTTTCCACTAGATAAGCTATTCACTGAATAAATATGAGGAAGATAATAATTAAAACTTTAATCAACCATCATGTTAGATTCCACCATTAATAAATTATTTACCAAAAAATCATAGGTTTTTATGTTAAATAAGATAATACATAACCTAATATATAGTTGAAGATATATTTCAAATATTCTAGCTTTAATGTTATAATTCACAATGAAATCAGATAAAAAGTGAACCATCTCTATAAAATGAGTCTTGTATTCCATCATCATCATATTCTATTACTCCTAATCTAAAAAACTCCAACAATTTCTCTAAATTCAATGTTTTTAGATAAAATTATTGACTATATATAATTTATAATGCATACTATATTAGACCCTCATATTTTTTTTCTAATTCCTCTCATAATATTTATGTGTTTATTATTTTATCATGTAAGTAGTGAACTACACCTTTGATGTATAAAGTTTATAGAAGAACTACTAGACTCCCTTATAAACAATCTTTAACTTCTCACACTTCAAAATCTCCTCTAAAAATATGATATTTTTTTATTTTAAAACTTTGAAACTTGATTTGATTACTTTAGTTTCCCTAGGTGTGTTCCTCCTATAAAAACCTGAATCTATTAGATTAAAAATATCAATATTTTGGAATACTCTCCGTCTTCCCAATCCATTACTAATGAATATGTTTTTTATGTTGAAACACTTCTAAAATATCATGAAACAAGAAATAATAAATTCACTATAAATATGTTCCTTTTTCACATATCAGAATAGTTCTAAAAATTCTAAACCTGGATTTTTATTTAATATAATATATTATTTCTCCTTCATATTATTACTTACCTAAACATGGTCAACTACCACCATTCTTACCAGGGATTACTCACACAATATTCTAGATAAGTATAGTAACATAATAATCGTGAAAATATATAATAATTTACCCTAAATCAACTTTCCCACTGATCTAGTCACCCTCATGCATTAATTATAAATGTTCTGGTGATTTTATCCCTTCTGTATATCCACATCATAACCATAATAATATCATCAATTATCCACAACCACATGCCAAATATCCAAAAAATAGAATCATCTCATGGTAGAGTATGTAATTATGAAGGAAATCAACCTCATGTCACCCAAAAAAATATATTCCCCCACTATGTACACATCACATAACCATATAAACACAAGACATCATAGACCATACTATGTCTAGAAGTGAGAGAATTGAATACAAAGAACTCATTATATGGATATTCCTCTTAAAACTATGACACTACACCCATAACTACCATCACCACACACCAATATCATTCCCAACTCTTTTTAACACACAACCAACTCCTTCATAACCATATAACATCCACACAACAACCACAAAACTTCTCATTTCACATCTCATAATCAATTTTATATCATTAAATTACAAACCATTCATATTAATTAGAAATATATCAATAAATTCATATTTTTTATTAACCATGTTTATTTACAATTTTTATAATAATTCTCCACCACTTTTTTCATGGAAACACATTCATCACACTTATATTTAATCAATTACCACATATCATATATTCGATACTTAATTTATTATAACACTTCATCATTACACCATATTATATTCCAATTTCAATTAAACATTTCATTTATTTAATTATTCCAAAAATATTTCACATTATTATTACCACCATAACCCCATTAACCATTATTTTAATTTCACGCCATTCCATATTATGTCAAGGAAATTACGACACATCAACATCGACCTCTCACCTAACCTTTGCATCAGAAACCAAACCATCCATCACAACATCATCACTACTTCATTGCAATAGTAATAACCACGAAATCTCATGATGAACACATCAATATCCACTCCACCACTAACAAAACATTATTTGTATTATCCCATTATCAACCACATCAAACCACCACCACAATAAAATAAGACAATTATCACTCTTGATTAAAAAAACAATCATGCCAAAGTTATTTTGACTATAACTATACATAATAATCATATGAACAAACAAAATTAATCTACCATATCAATATATACTTAAATACTTATTAAACTATTATTCATAACAAATAACACCTATAAATTCAAGATTTATATATCTTATTCCTTTACCATCATTAAAAATCAATTATGAATATGATGAATCATATCAATAAAAACAATAATAATATCACAATAACATATTAATCAATCAATCTAAGAAAAATATAGAATCAACATTATGGAAATCACATAAACCATATGTGATTAACACCTCTATTTTCATTTCCTAATATGATTATTATCTTAATTATATTAATTTAAAGCATTTAACCAAGAAAATAATCATGATAATTAAACATTTAACACATAAAATAATAATATATATATATATATTGAATACTTTATCTCAAATAGTTATTTAACAATCACCATACATGATTAATGAAGAACTAATGATAAAATACCACCTAACACATAAGGATTCCCTATAAAACCTATAAACATTGATTCATAATGAATATATCAACCATGTACCATAAAAGATTAATCAAATCACCATACATGGATTTATAGAAAGGAATAATGGGAGAATAAAAAAGGAAATAATAAAAGAATATAGGGGAAGGTAAGAAAAGAGAAACTCAGATCAAAAGAGATTATACACGTGAATTGGTAATCCTAAGATCACCCTATAGCATAAAATATCACTATAAAATCAAATGATCACTTAGGATTTGAGAGAAAAAAGATAAAATTGAATTATAGGAGGAGGAGGTTTGAGCTCAAAATAAAATTTAAGATTGATAGTTTAGAATGAGGCCTGAGATTTTAGAATAAGGTCATGAAACTTTCTAGATTTTCTCTATCTGAATCATCTTATCCTCTTTCCTTGTAACTAGTGAGTAACATGGGGGTCCTGAAAAATGACACAATGTCCATGAAACTTTATATTTTCATATACTCATAAATAAATAATTTCTTGAGGTCATGACACTATGGAATGGGTCATGCCAAATCCCTATAAAATTTTTGAAGACTATATTGAAGAGTCCTCATTCCCGCATATTGAACTTCAAACATTCCATACTATAATGTATTTCACTATTCCTATTTTGGCCTCAGAAAACCAAAACTCAACCTTCCACCTTTCAAATCCTAGTAAGAACCTCTTTAACACCCCAAACACTCCCAAAACTTAAACTAGAGTACTGGGGAACATCTATACCTCTACAATATATATATCTCAAATGATTCTCATTATCGAGAATAAAAACCCCACTTGGAAAGAGAACAAACCAATCACCAAAACCAACACCCCACAAGATACATATCAAATAGAAATATCACCACCAACAAAGGTATAACCCATATATGAAAATAAAAAACACCTCAATCACATTAGTATAAGATCAAACTCATATTCACAAAAAGAATAAAACCATCAAGAAAATATAGGATACTAAGCACCCATATACAATAAATTCCCCCAAATTAACTCCTATAAAACACTATGTATCCATAATAAATAGACAAAGGGAATGATATGACCACAAAAAACCTTATCCTAACAATACTAAATCACAACAGGTTTCTCTATGAATATTGTATCATCCCCTGCATTCAGCTTTCCCCAATAAATAAAATGGGATTAATTATGAAGGTATCAATGAATATTCAACACATAGAAAACATCATTAACATGGTCTATCTTTGGATGAAGAACTAAATAATATGCCACTTATCCAATAATATCTAAAACCTTGAAATCCTCAAAATAATTGAAGATAAATCTTACAACCATGACTAAACCATTATTTCCCATGTTGAGGAGAACCCTTTAGAAACACATGACCACCAAACAAAAACTCTAGAGGCCTCCTACACCAATTATTATATGAATTATAAAAATATTGAGAGGCCCTCATCCACTTTCACATTACCTATACTCTCTTTATCATTCTCTACACCAAATCAAGTCTAAGAATCACTGACTCTGCCACTTTGGTTCAACACAATGGAGATCTACATGGCCTCACATTCAAAATTTTGAATAGATCCATTAAAATGTATGCATGATAGATATTATTATTGTAAAATTAAAAGACAGGAAAAATGATTTTCCTAAAATCTAATAAAATCAAGAAAACATGTGTACAACATATACTCTAGAATCTATATAGTTTTCTAAATATAATTATTCATATGAGAATAAAATGAAGTTCTAATGAATAATTGAGATCCTAGATCACACTATAAACCTTTACAAACCAATGCAGTAAAATTAGGATCACAATCAAAGATGATTTTCCTCATAACCCCATGAAGCAACACAATATCTCAATATATAGCCTTAAAAAATAACCCATCAAACTTGACTCCTTGATATATTAGAAATGATCCAAATTTTTTAATCAATCCACAATCAACTAGATAGAGACACTCCCTCCTTGTGATTATGGAAAACGAGTAAAAAATAAATCAAAATTTCTCACCACTTCCACTTAAGAACATCCAATGGATGAACACAAACCCTACCACAAACCACTTTATAATTGGCCACTAGAACTAAATACTCAATACATGATACATCTTGGATATACCAAGATGAACTACCCATGGTAATCTATAAAACTTTGGAACACCCACCTCAAAAATCATAAATTTAATGAAAATATTCCCTTGAAATAACACTTAATGCCAGTTATCCTAGGACCATCAATTTGGAGAATATCTATATATGAAACACTCATGTAAAATATCCTCCTAAGGATATTCTAGATGAGACACCCCCACGTGATACCTTAAGGATGACTGAACAACCATATGATAAAATAAACTTCTTCCATCAAATTCATCTACATCATTATATAAGGTTCTAAACTCTTCCACCACTTCTATGCATCCCCAGACTCTTGAGAAATATATCTTCATGACTTTTTACTCATTGCATCAGCTAATACATTCTATTTCCCTATGTTTAGGATATCTTGAATTCATAATCATACAAGACCATATTTCACCACTGATTCATATTTAAATCACACTAATAGAAGATATATCACTATATTTCATGATTTATGAAGACCATAAAATTATCTCTAATAAGATAGTGTCACAACAACTATATGTAAAAGACAACTATCGAAAGCTAAAGAAAATGGGTAGCCTAGTAACTCTTATAATGAATTAACTATATAGAACCATAGGAGATCACCTACCTTCATTAAATTAAAACAATACGAAAACCAATATAATAATAATTATATAAAACATAAAACATAACCCATGCTCTAGTAATTAATGAATATGAACACTAAGAAGTTTCTCCTTTAAATAATCAAAGGTTGTATGGAACTAATATGACTAGAAAAATTCTTGATCCATATATTTCAATGATTTCAAAGGATCCATAATTAGAAATAAATTAGGAATAAACATCGTATAATAACTTGAAAACCAAAGGATATTGTATATTTATGCAATGTTCTTAGGATACAACCATGAAATGAATGCCTCTATCTTAAAAGGATATACCTAATAACTTATAATTTCAATTTTTTATTTAAGAAAGAAAAATATAGGGAAAGGGAGAATAAAAAAACACATCATGAGGTACAAATATAGCAGATCCCAAGTGTATCCCCTCTAATAACTCCCTTAAAAAATATAGGTAAAGAACCCAGACTTGTGTTGGTAATTGATACCTCCTTCTCCTTTGGAAGAGAGATAGTTCACAAAAAACTTTCCCTCACTCTAGGCATTCAGGATATCTAATCCTAGTTGAAGCAACCCTTTACAAGTTCTAATGGTATCTAAAATGATCTAGTGTTATGAGAGTAATTAAAAAAGTTATTAAATAATCTAGGTTGAATCCAATTTGATCAAAGAAACATTAATTTTCTTTGAGGATAAAAGAGTAAATTTGATAAAAAAATCTTGGTCTTTGCTGATCGGTGATTTAAACTCACCATAAAAGAAGAAAATTCTAGGAGGACCAAGTCCCTGATGTTTTGTAAAAAACTACCACCGTGTATTATTCCTTCAAATGATACTTTATAAAACATTTTTGAGTCAAAAAAGGCCCAAGGAAATTCACTTACAGTGTCCCAAACATGCACCTAGATAGTTTCTAAAAAATTTAATTTCATTTAAGGACTTTCAAAGTTGTCCTTAAATTCTTAACATGATTCTCCTCTAACTTTGAACATTTAAGGATTTCATCAATGAACATTACCATAAACTAATTTAGGAACTCATGTGTAGAAACTAAACCACTAGTAACCTAGATAAAATGTTTAATTTATTACATTGGTAAAAGATACAAGTAATCTTACCACATAGGATCAATCAGTTTAGTAGTATTGGAAAATTGATATATAAATTATTTCCATATTATATTGGAATTATGAAAACATATCATAATAAAAATTCGTGTATCCTTTATATCATTAATAATATCATTATTTAAATCATGTGGAAAGGAAAACAAATAAAGGGTGAGATTAGATTCTTATTAAGGGTTAAATATATTGGATGTTAGGAGGAGTAAATAATACATAATAAATTTGGTTGGGTGGATAATTAAAACATCAATATAGCTAGGTGGATATTAAAAACACATTCCATTGAATCAACACTTAAGTCTAATGAGAATCTATGGATAATATCAACATAGAAAAACACATGCATATTAGAAAATAAATTTTTAATAATGGAAGTTAATAATTCTAGATATTAATGATCAAGGCTTCCCAACCATGATATCATGAATCTTACCATCATGACCTCTCAACCATGAAATCATTCTTAATAAATGTTTAAGTGTAAACCTAATACCCATATAATATGGAATGATTATTGTTTTATCTCATTATACTTGTCGATTTATTTAGGTTTTATCGATAACTGGGATCCACCCATCACTTTCATGTCCTATTCATTCCTTATATTTTGAATGATCAATACAATTTATTCTAAAAATTTCTTATATGTCAAAAAGTTTCTATATTTAATCAATAATATGAAACATAAATACTTCATTATCATAGAACTTCTATAGGGATAATAAATATGCTATCATTGGGTCATATACCTAGTAATATCAATGGTTATTTTCATAGTTAAAATACCTATAAAATATCACCAGAATAATTATTAAGGAAAAATACCGTTTTCACATTGAAATCACTTATTAAAATATAAAAAATTATAAAATATTAAAGAAAAATTTTTATTTGAAAATAAATTTTTAAATTTTCAAAGGAATATTTAAATAATCAAGTGTTTATTATTATAAGAAATTAAATTCATTTTGTATATGTTAAAACAAATATTTCTTCTACATTTTCATTAAGAAGTAAAAAGTACCTCATTGAAAAAATAACAAGAAGATTCATTTTAAAAATTTTAAAAAGAAAATAACCTGTAAAAATGACTTTAAATAATCATAGTAGGATATTAAAATCATTCTAGAAAACATTTTTAGAAAACATGGACATGGAAGAAAAATATTTCTAACTGAAGAGAAAATAAAGTCTATTTTTATTTAATATATTTTATCGATATTTTTAAGTGCACAAGAGAGTAAAATGATAATATTACTTTAAAATTACATGAATATCCAGAGAAGAATAAAATTAAATGGTTTTATTTGATAATTATCATATAATTTTTGATAATGTAAATTCAAATATAAAAAATCCTATTATAAAATAAATCCCTTACCTCAAGTTCAACTTACTCCCTAAGTGCTTTTAACATATTATTTAATAAATTTAAATTTATTATAATTGTATACTATATTTATTTACATACTTATAATATCATATATGACCCACTTATAACATTTATATCACCCATTTGTTAATAATTTCTTAATAAATTCATTATTTCTCAGTAATAACTTTTTTATTTTTCATGAGAACTTCAGTTTAGTAGTTCAGGTCCATATAATTTCTTTATGGTTCCATAATATAAAGAATGTTAATAATGATAGAAATATCACAAACACACACACACAAATATATATATATATATTCATTATATATTTATTTATATTCATCCATATAAGGTAGATATAGAAAAATGAATTATAATATTCTTAGAGATAGTAGGTCGTACGTATGTATGGACATGGTTTTCACTTTTCGACAGATGGAAGAAAAGTAGGTAAATAATAATAAAACTTGATAGAATTGTAATTATTTAGAATGTTTCATATATATACATTAAATATTTCCTTATTACTATACATGTAAATAAGAAATGAAAAAAAATCATATCACTTCATTGAGTTTGTAGTCCACACGTACGCACGAGCAACATTTTCATTTTCTAATAGATATGAATGTAAGAATATAGATATGGTATTATAATTATAGAATAATTATTATGTAATAAATATAATATATATAAATTAAACTCATAATAATAGCCATTCATGAAATATGGTGATGGAAAATTAATTGTATCTCTACATGGAGCCAGTAGTCCACACTTACACACAAATGATACATCCAATTCCCATTTGATAGAAACGAGGGTTAATGATGATGGTTAAATAATCATAATAAAATTATATTATATTTATTATAATTAATTTATTATTTTATTATTAATACCATATATTTAGAAGATTTATAAGAATAAATAAATTGAAAGAGGTTGGGTAGGATGATTTCATATTCTTCGGTTGAACTCTTATATATTCCATCTTAAAGACACTTGGAATGGTATTTTAAGAAGACCAAAACTTATATTTATTAGATAAGGAATTTTATAATATAATTGTTTAGGTTTTTGTTGGGATATATGAACCAAATTTCTATAAATAAAATATATAAGGGGTGTCTTTTTATAAGTGAGGGGAGGGGCACCCTAGGAATTACTTAAAGTATTAAATTAATATAAATTAAATTTCTATTTAAAGTGAATATAAATTAATATATTCTATGGATAAGATGATTTTGGGTATAAATAATCTCATAAAAAAACATTTTTTCATGTTTAAGTGAAATTTTACCCCTTATATGTTAGCTTTAACCCTCGTTAACCTTTTTGTCTATTACTATAATATCAAGGTTTTTTACTCATTAAGGGCCATAAATGTTATAATAAAGGAAAAGTGAACCATAAATGGATCGTTATTGATATTTTAAACCATATACCATTAAATTTTATGAAAATATTATTTTCATGAATTTTATATAATTAAATAAAATATTATTTTTCATAAAATATCAATAATGTCATTTCTAGAACTATTCATCTAATTTTACATTAAAGACATCAAGCAAAGGATAGAATTTGAGTATAAAATTTTAAAACATCACTATTATTTATATTTATATAATAAATTACTAGAAAAAATAATTAACCCAAATTACATTACTTTTAATTATTTTAAAATATTTTATTTTATATTTTTTTTATTAAATGAATAAATATTGTGTTAGTGTTGTGTAAGAATTTAATGTAATTTTTTAATCACTAAAAATAAAAAAATATATTTCCATGATATAATAATAATTTATATTTAAAATAAATTTTTAGAGACAAAATTATCCTATTTTTATTCTTATAAAGAAAATTGAGAGATATTAAATTAAAGAGAGTGATTTTTTGTCTTTATTATTTATTTAAAATTATATTATAGTCATTATTAAAGGAAAGTGGTAATAAATCAATAAATGTTTTATAGTTTTTCAAAAAAAACTTATAAAATCAAATTAAGACAAGTTTTACAGATATTTTTAGGCCTTTTTACATTATTTTTAACCTTAATTACCCGATTTACCCTTACTGAGGTGACAAATATTAACTACAATTACTATTTATAATGACCAAAATTAAAAGGGACCTATTTAAAAAATTTATCCCACCGGATTCCAAATATGTATTCCAATTTTCAGGATTCAATTCTTTTAATTGGTAGAAATCAATTTTAATATAAATTCATGAAACACAATGAAAAACAGTTTTAGAAAAACATGCTTTTAAGCATAAAAATTAACTTATATCAAAATAATGATTATTTATGATTAAAAATGGAATTAATCAAATTATTATAAATAAAATGAATCATATATAACTTTAAGGTAAAATTTTTAATATAATGGTACTTTTAAATTACTTGATTTAATGAAAAGAGATGACTGTATTTTTGAAAAATTAGTATTTTTCAATATTCAGTAAAAAATTAATCTTTTCAAAAAAATCCTAAAAATTAACCATACGATAATTTCTATTTACTAAATTAAAAATTGATATAATTTTAATAATTTTTTCCTAATTTTTTTAAAAAATAATTATAATATCTGTTAAAAAATGTAAAAAAACATTTGTGAAGAAAACATCATTTTGAAGCATTAAATAGATTTTCTTGAAATTGAGTAATTATTTCCTAATAATTTGTACATACTTTTGTATTAAATAATTTTTTTATACATTTTTTCTTAATGTGGTTAATCCTATTCATACCTTCCAATCTAATGGATAGGTGATAACTATAATAATATTTCAATAGTATGTTTTGGTTCATTTAAACTCTGTGTTGCATGTAAAGAAAAATATCAATGAAATTAAATTTATTTAAGGACATATATATCAAAAAATATCAAGGTTTTACATCATGAATCAATGATTTCATCAATTCCATGAAAATATTCAAGGTGTTCATGACACCAAAATACATTAACAAAAAATCGAAGTGTCTACAATAACATCTAAAGGTAGTACTCAAGAAATATTTCTCATTTATCCTCATATGATGATAGAAAACATATCAATCTATAAGAACTATCTATCTCCCAAAAATTGATCAAATAAATTTTAAGTACTAAAGAGGGTACAATTATCCTTTATTTTTACTTTATTCAACTGACATTAATTAATACACAACCACAGACTCTATATACCATCTTTTCAAATAACATAAAATCACTCCAAAGAGACATATTGGGTTAGATTAAAATATTCTCCAACAGATCATAAATCTAAATCTATAGCTCTATAATTTTAGGTGGTTTCATCCTATAAAGATACATAAATATCATAGAGATGTTGAGTTGAAACTATATCCCAAAATTTATATCAAATCAAGGGGTGGTATCATCACCACTTTAAAAAAGAAACCAAGGAACTCCTTTTAAACTCTCAAAAAAACCTTTACATAAACCTCTATTGATCCCACCATAAACTTTTACTACTAACAAGAAAATTTCTCTAAACACCTTAGATTCATATGATACTATCCTTTTAAAACTAATAATTCCAGATATAATTTAACCTTAAGGAAAATAAATTTACTTTGGAACTAATCAATGATATACAAATTGAATAAAACTAATCCATTCCAATGATGAGTTTGTATGGTTTTATAAAAAAATATAGAAAATATCCCAATGATAGATATTACCCCCATCATAAAATCACAACCCTATAATACCTCAATAAGATAGACTAACCTCCAACTGGCATAGAGAACACCAATCCCATTGGAAGTATCTCAACATTGAGGAATAATTCTCTGGAAAAGTTTCGTTAAATAATGGATTGTGAATATTTTAAATCAAAAAATAAATATACCAGGGTAAAGATAAGAAAATGGTATATTGAATAATTCAAGGCCCATCTGGTGATGACAACTCCATCAAATGTAATCGACCTTTTCACAATCATCTTCCTTGTTGTACATAATAACAACTAACTCTATGACATCACTCATCCTTGTTCCCCTAAGGATGGGTAAAATAATGTCTATTTCCTCTCCCTTCACCATCTCCTCTCTACTTTCTGAATTCTTAATGGATCTAATGTTGTTATTGATATGGCATCATAGGAAACTACCAAAATAGTTTCACATAAAGAGGACACTAACTCCACACTAACCTATAAAAAAATCAAACCCAATTTTTTTTGGTGATGATGAACTCTATAAGAAAATCAGACCACACTAAAAATTCTGGTCTAGATTAAAGAACCACTATCTCTAGAGTAATGATAAGAGGTGAGATGAGACCTACTACACATTATCTAAAACTTATACTACCAAAAAAACTAGAAACTTATATCTATATATTTTCTCTTCAAGAATATTCGATGACCTCACAATCTAGATGAACTAGTTCATGATAGAATATTTTCTATTACCTCAACATTCACCAGCACCCCAAAATGCATCAGAAACATAAATGGGGTGACCTAGCACTGAATATCTAGATACAATATCTCATCGAAATGTAATTACATATCATCTTTAAAGGTAATGAGTTCATAATTATAAAAAATAAGATATTTAAAATTAATTCCAAACGACCACATGTTAGAGCTCCCCTACTTAAGACAAAGAAACTCATGTTGTCTTACCACCATCAACATCAAAGAAAGGAACTTATCCTAAAACAAATCATGGAACTTCTCCTAAAATAATTTCCAATCCTTATAATCTATTAGAAAAAATATCCACCACTAGTGATTAGTTCCTCAAAAAAATATAATGTCTAATGGAATCCAATCCTCCTTCCAGGAATAGATCAAACTGAAAATGATTTCTCACACCTCAAACCACCTCTCTTTCTCCTAATTGAATATAGACCCCTAATGATGGTGATATATAATGTTACAACTCATGTAACATCTAGAATAATCCTTGAAAATATCATATATTTAACAATATGTTGGATGATATTATTATACTTCATCATCCTCAACCTCAAAAGGACACTGACCATGAGGAACCTATGTAAGAAATATAACGACTCTTAATATTAGAAATATGAAATTTAATAAGATCATTTATTTAACTTAATTTTAAATCATCAATTTTTCCTAATTAAAATACAAGTGTAGTCAAGAATGATACATATACCAAACCTAGTTATTTATCCAATAATAATAATAATATCATTTAGTATGTTCATTGATATTAAGGTCCTCACATTAGATCATTGGGGCCCCTAAAAACTTGCATCCTTATCGATATCCCTCAATAAATCACATGTTAAGTTTGATTGATATTAATTTCCTACTAAACCCATGAAATCCTCACCAGTTACTAACTTTAAAGACTATCTGAAATCTCATCCTAAATATTTGATACCACTTTTTAATGACCTTACCGCTTTGAAACCCATAACTGTCTAGTAGTGAAGACATTTTTATCCTTTTAATCCCACATAAAATAGGCTACAGGTTAGTTACTAGCACCAATAGTTTGAAAACACACATTTGAGAGGCAATCCATTCATAAATACTAGTAATAAAGAAATAACCACAAATAAAATCCATATTATAATAAATAAACCAACTCTAAAATTCATGTAATGTCATATAAAAACAAAAATCTTCAAATGAAATACCCTATGACAACTCCTATGACATAAACTCCATAAACACCCACTAATAGTAACATCTACCATGATTTATTAATGTTCATAACATTTGAAAATAAGAATACTTAGTAGGATCCTCCCCAAAACCTCTCTTGAAAATGTGGAAGAAACATACTAATGACTTAGTGAATAAATAATGAAACCAACTCATTACCTAAAACTAGTCAATTACCACACATTATCACTAAGGCTCTCTCAATAAATATCTCTCAAACGTATAGCAACATAATAATCATGAATATATATAATATGATACCCTATATCCACTTTTAAACTAATTTAGTCACCCTTAAATGCTAATGACATACATATTGGTGCTTCTACCCCATATATATATCCACATAATAACCAAATATCCCCATCATAACCAAAATTTTATAACTACTTATCCATAACAACAAACCACATATCCACACCATAACCTCACCTCATAGTATAACACCTAATTGTGAAGGTAATAAACCTCATACTCTCATCCTTCCATAAAAAAGCCTACCATAAACCCATCACAAAAAATATAACCACAATCTATAAAATGTATGGAATAGATAGAGATGAAGTAGTACTAGTCAAATATATTTATACTCTTTAACATAGATTTTAGGGGTTCACCTAAAATCCAAAACCACATATGGGGATTGGTCACATTAATTGAATCAGGTGGTGGTGGTGACCACTCATGAGGTTTCATTGATTCCAATAAGTTGAAATTTTTAGAATTTATTATAATAAAAATAACACTAACTAAAAATTCATAATATAGTGTAATTATGAGTTTGATCACACAAGAAACTAGGGATCATAATTATGAATCTCAAACCAATTATTAGATCCTAAAAATCTTTTCAAAACTATGAATTGAAACCTAAATTAATCTAAACAAATTTAATGAATAAATGAATAAATAAATAAAATAAAGAGTGAGGAATCAATTTATGAGGATGGTTTTTATTAAAGTTTAATTTAAATCTATTTGATCTATTTCTAGTTATACTATATTAATATCTCAATTATTTTTCATCGTAAGATTAAAAATAACTAATGTGTATTATGTTTAAATCTATTGTACAAATAATAATCCAACTAAATTTTCATGAAGTAATTATCTCTAACATGTTGTATTTTATTCATTGTTAAACATGATTGATAAAAGATTTTATAAAGAATATGACCATTCAATTAAGTCTTAACTTAATAGTATTGAATAAAATTAATTTTTTAGTGATGTAGAATAAAAAACATGACGTACACACCCCTTTAAATGTATCCCACACCATATTATGAAGTTATCCACTCATAGTCTATTATAAGTCATCTATAAATAAACTAATTACTTTATATTAGAACAAGTAATTTAAAAAATAACAAATAATTTTATAATAATGAAAAAATTAATTAAATTGATATAAAATGAAAAAAGTTTGAATTCCATGATTATATATTTTAATAACTATAGGAAAATGAAATAAAAAATAATTATTATGTATATATACAAATATTGGTATCATACCTTAATTCATTTAAGAAACACCTTGGTTTTTAGAAGGAAATATAAGTTCAATATATACCTAGGTGGTCGATGCTTCATCCTTTTGGAGGAACTCCACTTTTATAGATTAAAATATAACTATATCTCTTAAATAATTGAAAACATTTACCATATATTTCCCACTTTAATTTAAACTCATATATATTCAAAATAAGGATTAGAATATTAGGGGAATGTTCCAAATATCTATACAATGTTCACCAAAATTTTCCATATCTTTTAGAGATATTAAACTTTTAGAATGGGCTAAAGAATATAGAAAAATGGCTTGTGGTCCTCACTATATCATGGTTCTGTTACCCATGGTGCATTGATAACTCAAAACACATCTAGGACATCCATAATGGCATAAAAATTTCAAAAATGATGATAGTGGTCATTTATCAAATTTTTAGTATTTAAAAAATTCTTATAAAAGGATAAAAAATGGTCTAAAACTTTTACTAGGGTCCCATAACATCATTAGTTACTTAATTTGACCAAAATTAACAATTATAAGAAATCAAAATTTCCTATAAAATTTCTGTAAAATATTCAAATATTTAAACTTTTCTTTATAAATTATCATCATCACTGAATAACATGTCTCAAAACACCCATTTCCACTTCATATCTTCAACTCAAACTATAAATATCATTAATCCTCTGCATTTTCCAATCTTAGATTGAATGGTATTCATATTTCATATCTTCACACCATGGAATAGTCATCATTAAAACACCAATGGTCTTCCTTGATCAACTTCAATGTCCCTAGAAATTATATTCTTTTTTAATTATATACATTTCTATCTTCTTGTTTTCTAATTCATGTTTAACTTCACCATCATGCACGGAATATATTTACACTTTTTGGATCATACAATTATTTTTTGTCAAGGACTTCTCATTTACACCCATTTTGGTAGTTTTCTTAAACTTCAACATGAATTATTATATATTCTCTATCACACCCCAATATATATTAGTCCAATTTTATTAAATTTCACTAAACCTACTCTAAACTTACATCAATGCTTAATATTATAATTAAACATTACAAACACTATTAATTGGGAAATAATAAATTTTTTATCAATGAAATATCTAATGAAAAACCATGAATTTGTTGGATTTATAAAAGTACCCTACAATTAACCTCTTACGTATTATAAGGTATATATCCCTACCCCATCACAAAGAGAATCATTCATATTCAATCTTTAGATATAATGATCAATAAAATTAAACAATTATAAATGAGGGATAAGCTTTCAAGTGTCATATAAAAACATCTATTCAACTACTCACATTTTATGAAAACCAATAAACCAGGTATTTTACTTTTTTCCTTGAATTAATGATACTAAACTTCCTTTCTATTAAAATATTCCAACTTATTATTTATATTCATTCATACTTGTGATCTACCTTAATAAAATTTTTTTTATTCCAACACTAAAAATAACTTAAATTGGAGTTATACTCAATATCATTTATATTCAATCCATCCATAATATTGAAAATTAGATAAATATCAAATTATAAATAAAACCACACTAATAAAGAGGAATTTCATTAAGTTTTTTATTTCTATGAGGTTGATAGAGGGTGGTTTATGATGTAAAAATTCAAATCAAGGCTTGAAAATAAGGTTAAACCCTTTAATTACAATGCATGTTTTTTCAATAAATATTATTAAAAATATGTTTTCCTTATTCACTTAACAAAATATATAATCTCCACCCCTTATCCAATTTTTTCTATAATGTTTATAAATCTGAATTTGAATACAATGACGATTTTTCTCATATTTTATTCAATTTTCCTTCTTTTTTTTTTCTAATAAAGGTTATATATAGAACATGTATCTTATCCACAAGGTGAAATTTTATTTGATCTCATCCTTAATAATTTTCTAATAGTTTAAATAATACCATCCTTTAAAATTTTTTACTCATAAAAGTTTCCAACATAGTCCCATTATTTCAATTTATCCTCAAAATGGTAGAGGATCCATGTAAGAACAATGAAAGATATCTTATGAACATTTCTACTAATAACCAAGAGATGATACCCTAAAAATTTTATATTTTTCATGGAATTCTCACTTATAAGTACCACGAATCACCAACCTCTATTGTGAAATTCAAAAGAAAAATCCTTCAAAAATGATAAATAATTAGGGTATTAAGTATAAATAGGATTTTAATATGGATTCTTATAAGAAAATTCATAGCCTTTATGGGATTATAAAAATATAAAACATAATCTAGGTCACAATATAAAATGGGTTTAACATATTAAAATAATGACATAAATCATCTTAATGTAGTTCAAAATCAGCATGCTTTTATAAGATTAACTTTTATGTTCAGGTAGAGTTGTATATCCCATGAATCTATAAATAAATTGGTAATTAAAAATAACATGTAAAAATGGTTTATAATGAATCTTGGGAATTGGAAATATAACTTTATAAAATTACTCATGTAATGAGTAATAATATTAATAAGTTAATTAACATAAATTTCAGAAAATTAAATAAAAATAGTGTTTGAGGAATTTCATTTATATAAATCAACCAATATTCCCATATAATGATTTATCAAATTGATATTATCATATTTATCTATACTCATACACCCATTATATTATTAATTTAATTCCATAAATAATTACATTGAAATCAAGGTATAATGGTATTACTAAGAAAACCCTATATCATATATCGAAAATATAGCAAGAAATCAAAGTGATGCATAAAATTTACTAACCCTAAATATTAATTATAAAATATAGGGAATATAAAAATATATTTAATTTAAAATAATACTCAATTATCTATTGAATATATTTTTATTCTCCTTTTATCATATTATATTCTTAGGACTTCCACCAACATCTCATTATAGACCCTTAAAATCCAAATATAGAAGTGAAAGTACAAGATATTTTCATTGAAAGCTCAAAAATATAAAAATGATTGAATTTTATATCCTAAAATAATCCTAAAATAAATTCATGATCTTAAAATATAGTTCCTAATATTTTAATAAAAAATTTGGGTTTCCTCCCATAAGCACTTTTTTAATGTATGTGAGTTATACATGACCTCAACATGTTATGTAAGTGAAGATTGGAAAGAATTTACCTAATATAGATCAATGAATGGTATATGTTTAGTCTCTTATACAAATTTGGATATTATATATTTCTCTAAAATAAGATCCACTTTTTCTTGAGGTATCATATTTTTCAATTCCATAGGTCCAAGAAACCAATTTTTAGTTAATCCTAAAAAAATTAATGAAGTAAACAAAATTTTTGAACATATTTTATCTTATTATTCATAGAAACTTATACAATATAATAAATAATTTAATTAATCACTATTTTCAACTTATTTTCATTAATTAATTTTTTTCATTATTCCTAATATCATCTTCTTTATTCCTCTCATCAATGACAATAAAATCCTTACTCAAATCATCATCTTATTTAACAAAGTTATTCTTCACCCTATGAATATTGAACTTCACTTTTTCACCAAAAAATCTCAAAGATAACTCCAAAAATTTAAAATCAATTAAGTCCCTTTTTATTTATAAAATTTATTTCCAAGTAATAGGGGTTTTATCTTCATCTATATCAAGCACAAAAAAGTCCATCAAAAGTTAGAATTTATCCCCTTTAACCAAGACATACACAATCAGAACTCATAGATATATAATCATTATATCTACAAATTGAATATAAACATTTATGGGATTCATATCTTCTTATAAAAATCTCTTTAATTTTGAGTACGTCATTATGATCAAACACACACATAAATCACACAATGTTTCTCAAAACTGATAAAATCTAATATTAATAGGAAATGAAAAACTACTTAGATCTTGTTTCTTATTTGGTAGGAGTTTTAATACCATATATTAACACTCTCTTATAAGTGGTATTGTGTCTATCATATAAATATTCCTCTTATGTTAAACCAACTCCTTCATAAAATTTTCATATTGGGTAATATTCACCAAATCTTATATAATGGAAATTCTAGTATAAATATCCTTAAAAATTACTAAAACTTTACTCCTTTTATCCTATATTTTTCTTATTTAATTATTTATATTATTGGTAATGATGGTTTGTAAGGTTTTAAGGGTTCTTTCATAAATTCATTTTTATTTTACCTTATATTCTTTTTTGTATTTTTATTCTCTTTACTTTATTTTTACACTTGATTCTATTTTGTATCCTCCATGTTTTATCACTTTATTCTATGGTCTTACCAATCTTCAAGGTTATATCTTTCACATATCCATATGGTATGATCTTCATGTCACATAGAAGTTCTCCTTTTGGAATCTCCTTGATTTAATTTTCAAATTAACTAACATTTAATTATAGATTAATTATATCATCTCCAGTTTTTTATATAAATGTCACTAGTTTTTACTATGATAAATAGATTTACCTTTGAAATAATGGTACTTATTGTTGTTGTTAGAAAAACCATTATCCTCCTCTTGATTGGAATCCTGTATTTTGTTATAGCCTCAAAACACAAAAATTATTTTGATGATTAAAATATTCCATTTTTTACCTCTTTTTTCTTTCCATTGGAAACTATTTATATAAATTTTATCTAAAAATTGGTTACATTCTCCCAGTATATTATTCATTAAAAAACCTCTAGTAATGACGTCCATAGTATTGATTTGAGACAAACCTTTATTTTTTTTTGAATTTATAACCACATATTTAAAACATGGTAGTGAAACTTCCACAATAATTTCTTAAACTACTAATAAGCATGATCAAGTGATATATCATCAAATTGATTGAAATTTAAAAAACTATGTGTATGTTTATTGATTATAAGAGAGAAAATAATCTTATTATTTATCATATTTTCATTTTATACCATGTTTTGATGGAATGTGCAGTTGAGTTTTGAATATACTATTTTTCTTTATCACTTAATGAAAATTTATAAACCTAAGTTTTACCAATTAATCAAAAACATTATTGAACTAAAAGGTATCATAATGATCTAAGAAACTTCCCATGTTGGTGCTTAGATCTCTATTTGGTTTCCTAGAAAATTTAATGGATTTTGAGATCATTTAAATAATCATGAAATTTATTTTTAATTAGTTCACTATGACCATAGTATCCAAGATACTTGGTTATACCCCACGCTTGAAGGTAAATAATACTCTATAAATATCTTATTCATCAGTTCTATCCCTTTAAAAACTTGATCTACATCATGAACTAGATCGACTCCATCCAAATTATCTTCCCCATTATTATTACCTATGCACTTATCTATCTTGGGATTATAGTCATGAAGATATTCTCTAGATTTAAAAACATTCTCCTAAGTTGCATTCTCATGCATTAATAAATTATAACCTAAAAAGGAAAACATAAGAACACCAAGAATAATAATTAAAATAAAAAGTAAAAATAGAAATGGGTAAATAAAATATTTTTTATAATATTTTAAACCTATGTTTATAATAAATCTAAAAGTACATGAAAATGATGAAAAAAACTTTACTATTAATGAGTCATAATTAATTAAAATATGTGTAAAAATGTTAGTATTTGTTATAATAATTCCAAAACTAACTAAAAAGATGTAATTTATTATAAGTATGAGGTAAATCCTATAAGTATCTAGGAAGCCCAGTTTTTACTATCAAATTAATTTTTAGGTATTTATAATCAAATCCATTCCATGAATTTAAATCTAAATTAAACTCAACTAAATTAATGAATGAATTAAGAAATAAAAATAATAAAGAGATAATAATAAATTTCCATAGATATTTTTAATTTAATGAGAACAATTCATCTTTACTAATGAAATAAATCAAACTCATAGTTTCATGATTATAAGTTTAATTGGCATAAATTTTATCTATCCTTAATAATACATTAACATTTAAAATCCAAATCCTCACAAGAATAAAAATAACAAAAGTTAATTAAGTTTAAATTTTATGTGAACAAGAATTATCCAACTCAATTTTATGAACTAATTATCTATTACCTGTTGGGGTTCCTTCATTATTAAACATACTTGATCAATGATAAATAAATAATGTGATGAAACAATTGAGTCTAAACATGATACTTTTAAATAAGATTAATTTATGAGTGAAAAAGAATTAAAACATGAAATATATAACCTTTTCTATTAATATCACTATCTTATATGCATTTAAACACTCATAGTCGATTGTATGTAAACCATGAAAAAACTAAACATCATAGAAAATTGTAACTATAATAACTAAGAAATAATTTAATAATAATGGAAAATTTTCTTGAATTGATAAGGCACACCCAAAGTATTAATTCCATTATCAGACAATAAAATAAATAATTAAAAAATTAAACAAAATAGAATAAATTAAATATATACCTATATATCTTATTACTCTACCTTGATTTATTAAAAAAAATACTTTCTTGTTAAAATAAAATCCAAGTAATATAAGCATCCTGGGTGAATAATGTTATATATTTATGGAGGGACTCTCTTTTTTATAATGATATATATATACATCACTTATATCTTTCCAAATATTTCCCTTGTCTTTAAAAACTTAATTTTAACTCAAATATCTTCAAAATATTCCTTAAAATTTTAGGATAATGTGTTAATATGTCCCAAAAGATTCTCCAAAGTTTATATATATTTTGGATATATAAAAACATAAATATGGTATTAAACTTGTAGTAAAATGTCTTAGAGTATTCACTATACTAGGGTGACTTTCCTTATAGTGTATAGAGAACTCCAAACTCATCTAACATGTCACGACCTATCCTTGGGGCCTGTGCCGCGACTACCCCAAGCCTGCCTTCCATAGGCCAGGGGCTGGAAACTAGCACCAAAGGTGTAAATACCGATAAAAGGGAAGGAATTGCCTTTATATAAGTAAACAAACACAACAGAGTATGAAATAAGGAGTAAACAAAAAGTAAACTGAGTACAAAAGTAAGTGATGGAAAGTAAATGGGCCAGTATAAAAACCCAACTGAAAGTACAGTACAATTAAGAAAGAAATTACAATAACTAAAAAGTAAAGCAGCAAACACCGAGTCGTCCTCCGGGAATCCCACCCGAAGGGTGGGTACATATAGTCTCGTCAGTACCTCAGGTCTGTCCGTCTACTCCGTGTACGTCCCACCAGGTGGTCCACCTCCGGATACCGTCCAGCTCCACAAGCCTCGACCACGATCAGGGCTGTCTGTCGTCTGCAACCAAACACAACGTAGTGTAGGTAATGCCCATGCAGGGGTGAGTATAAAGTTACTCAGTAGGTACCCCGAGACCCCCGAAGGTCTCCCATAATCCACAAAGGCTAAACCACAAAGGAAAGATACAAACATGAAGTATTAACCAACTCTACTTAGGTATATGCTCATACATATACCTAAGTCATCAATCTCAGTACAACTCCAACTTCCGAGCCCATACACAACCAGTCCACATAGGAAAGAATTCAATCATACTAATTTTAATGATTGAAAGTCAAGACTCAGCTCACACAGGTATACTACTCACGAAGAGGGGTGGATATGATTAAATGTGGCCTCTGAATCATCTCCTCTGCCGAACCCACATAGGATCCAAGTACAGAAGTCGTCACTGCCGAACCCATGTAGGATCTAAGTACAGAAACCATCATTGCCGAACCCATGTAGGATCTAAGTACATTCGTCATCACTGTCGAACCCACGAAGGATCCAAGTACAGTCGTCCTCGCTGCCGAACCCACGTAGGATCCAAGTACAGTCATCATCGTCGTCACAGTCGTAGCCAGATCTAGGGTTCCCACACACAACATACTCGATTCAGGGAGGGTCCGCTCCACGAGTAAAAGGGGGTTGATACATCAACTGTCACGAAGTCCAGAGTTGATGTATAACGAAGTTCCGTCTCGTAAAAAGGAACTCAACGTGACAGACGGCGTGTGAAACGGACGCCCGGTCTGAGAGATATTGGCTTTTCAATTCCAGGGGCCCGGTTGGAAATATGCTTGTTCCAAACCCGGCCATTTACCAAAGCTGTCCAAAACTCACTTAGAGTATCGCAAAAGGACCGTCTTTTCGAAAGAGTCCCAATGCTGTAGAGGGTGGGTCTATCGGACGTGCGATCTTTAAGTTATTCACGTTTAAGTGAATAACGGGCCCGACCCGTTTAGCCCAGTGGGCCGATGGGTCGGGTTAACCTAGTTTGACGAGTTTGACCCGACATGGGTGTCGAACCGGTACGAAGGGAAACACAACTTGGCCCGAAGGAGCGCGGTCTGGTCAGAAGGGGCGCGGCTTGGCCCGGCCCAGCGGGGCGCGACCTTGCCCGTCCTGGTAGGGCCTAGCCAGGCGCAGCCCCACTAGGCGTGGCCCGACGGGGCGCGTGGCCTGGATGGCTCTGCCTAAGGTCCAGCAGTTCTGAGGGGGGGGGGGCAGCCTCCCCATATGTCCGCACCGGCGGCGCCACCCTTCCAAAACTGGTCATCTAGGCCGGCCAGCTTTCTGGCGCACGCGGCCCACACGGCTGGCCGTGACTTCTTCAGCACGGTGCCCTCCTTGCACCACGGTCTGGCTCTGCTCGGCTGGTTCACTAGCGTGGCTCCCTCCTGGCGCCGTGGCTCCTCTTTGCCTGACTGGCCGATGGGCTGGCCGGTTCTTTCGCCGAAGCGGCCCGTGTAGTGGGCTGCGGTTCCTCCTACACAACCAGTGCGACGGTGCCGGTTTCCTTTGCCACATACCGGCATGGCACGATGGCGTCGTGCTTCCTCCGCCTTCGATTTCCAATTATAAAATAATAAACAAGATCAAGCGGAGGGTCATCGGGCCGTGTTCGTTCAGCCCACGCCCTATGCGTTAAGTGATAGCAATTGGCTGTATTTAGTCAAAAATTCCCAA
The DNA here is from genome assembly GCA_963277665.1 of Viscum album. Lineage (NCBI taxonomy): Eukaryota > Viridiplantae > Streptophyta > Magnoliopsida > Santalales > Viscaceae > Viscum > Viscum album. Next base: position 1,887,177,505 of record OY728136.1, read on the forward strand.
TGAAGAACGGGGTACAAAAACCTCCACTTTCAAGAATAAACCCCTACCTTGATAAGGTTCGTGGTTGAAAAGCATCGTGGATGACAGTGTCGTCTCTGTCGTCGTCGGACTGCACCTGAGGAAGTGACGTCTCCTCTCTCGTCGCGGAGAAAAGAAAATAAGGTGTGTCGTTGTTGACGGGTTCTCCACGTCGATGTCTCCTCTCTTGTCATGGAGGAAGAAGTGGACGGAGAACCGTGGTCGCCGAGTCGTTCTACGTTGAAGGGTCAATGTTCTTCGTCGGAGAAGAACCATCCTTCTTTGAGGATGAAGTTTTTCAAAAAACTCTATATTTCTCCTAATTCCTCCTCACACAACAATTGCCAACCCAAATAAAATAAGGCTTCTCCTTATTTTATTTAATCTGTCCATGCATTCAAAATTTAAAATTCAAACAGTTAATTAATTTAATTGAAGAGGTTCAATCAATTAATTAAGATGTGTGTTGGAAATAATTAAAGAGGGAGAGAGAGATGAAGTGGAATGATTACACATTTAAATTCAAGGGGACTGTCAACATTAAACAAAGGGGTTTAATGGGGGGGGGGTTTAAGGGGGTTAGGGAAGATCAAGGGTTTAGGTCACGTGTGGGACCCACCCCACAAATATCCTCCCATGGGAGGTTATGTGGGTGTGGGCCCCACCTTCAACTCCCCTTGGGAGGAATTAACCACCAACCATAAAAATAAAATTGTGCCACCAATTTTATTTATTTTAATTTAAATCCCAAAAAATTAATTCTCAACCCGCTTAAAATGCAACTGCGGTAAAGGCCCCCTTAAGAAATTACCGGCACTGTGAGTTCATCGGTGCCCTCATATTTTGATTCTGAGCACTGGTTCAAAAGATTGAAAAACCCGCTCGTTCGTTTACTGAACGTACCCGAGCTAAACTTTGGAAATTGATTCCAGGCACACCGGGCCTCAGAATCATGTTCCTTCAGAAGCCAAAAACTTGTAAAATTCCAAAGTATTTAGGAAATAATTTTCCTTTAAATTTCTAGGTCTTTACATTAATCTCACCTCAGTGATTTATGTCCCTATAAAGATACAACATAAACTATGGGAACAAAAGAGGGTACTGTGCACGCATTTGGGCCTTCTGCTCCCATGTGCTCTCCTGGAGGTTCCCGTGCTGCCAACAAATTTGCACGAGAAGAATCGACCATCCATGTAGGACCCTCTCCTGTCGATCCTTGATCTCCACCGGGACCTCCGTAAATTTCTCCCAATCATCGATGTCCAGCTCCCTATGATTAATAATGTGAGTTGGGTCATGCACGTATCTCCTCAGCTGAGATACGTGGAAGTCGTCGTGCACCCGGTGCAACTAAGGTGGAAGAGCCAGGAGGTAAGCCACCTCGCCTACCCTGCTGAGGACCTGGAATGGTCCGATGAAGTGTGAATATAACTTTACACCCTGACCAAATCTTCGTAATCCACGTCGAGGTGAGACCAGTAAGAAAACGTGGTCATCATCCTCGAACTCCAGTGGTCTCCCCCTCATATCATCATATGACTTCTGTCTACTCTGTGCAGTCCTCATCCACTCCTGGATGATCTGCACCTTCTCTATCATAGCCTGAACCATCTCTGGTACTATGAGTGCTCACTCCCCAGGGTCAGTCCAGCACATAGGTGATCTGTAAGGTCGGCGATACAGTGCCTCATATGGTGCCATCCCGATGGTGGAGTGGTAGCTGTTTTTGTACGCAAACTCCACCAAGGGTAGGTGATCCTCCCAACTATGAACAAAGTCAAGGACACATGCACATAGTATGTCCTTGAGTGTATAAATGGTCCTCTTGGTCTGGCCATCCATCTGAGGATGAAAGGGGGTGCTTAGCCGTAGCTGCGTCTCAAAAGCCTCCTGCAACCTCTTCCAAAACTGGGAAGTAAAGTGAGCATCTCGATCAGAGATGATAGACGATGGTACACCATGAAGCCGTATGATCTCATGAACGTAGAGGCATCCCAAGATCTCTACTGAGACCTACTACCTGATCGGTAGGAAGTTGGATGACTTGGTGAGTCGGTTTACGATCACCCAAATGGAGTCATGTCCTCTAGAAGTACATTGGAACCCCATCACGAAATCCATGGATATCCCATCCCACTTCCACTCCAGAAGATCTAAGGGTTGTACCAAGCCTGCTAGTACCTGGTGCTCCACCTTCACTTGCTGGAAAGTGAGGCATCATGAAACGAACTCTGCTACAGCCTTCTTCATACCCGGCCACCAGTGCTGTCGTCTGAGGTTATGGTACATCTTCGCCACTCTAGGATGTAACACTATAGGGGAAGTGTGAAACTCCCTTAGCACTTACTCCTGCAGGGAAAATGGTACCATGGTATGTCCCCTGAAGAGGATTACGTGCTCTCCTCCTTCAAAAAATCCATCAGGTGCCTATCCTGTGGATATCTATGCACGTCGTGTCTCATAGTCAATGTCCCCATGCTGAGCCTCTCTAACCCGCTGAAGCATTAGAGGAGTGACTATGAGAGACTGTAGAAAGGTTTCCCCATCTCTATCCACGAAGGATATCTACAAAGAGGATAACTACTCCATTGCCTCTCCAAGTAGCTGAATTCCCGATCTCTTGCTGAGAGCATCAGCCACAATGTTCCCCTTCCTAGGAGTATATAATATCTCAAAGTCATAGTCCTAGAGGAACTCAATCCATCACCACTGTCTTAGGTTCAGGTCTTTCTGCGAGAAGATGTACCTGAGACTCTGGTGGTCAGAGTAGGATGTAAAGTGCTCTCCCATCAGATAGTGCCACCACATCTTCAAGGCAAAGACCACTACTGCTAACTTTGGTCATGGGTAGCGTAGTTCTGCTCGTACTGCCTCAAATTTCATGAACCATAGGCGATCATTGCCTGCCCCTGCATCAGGACACACCCGAGTCTATTCCCTAATGTATCTCAGTAAACTACGTACCCTATGCCCTCATCCGGTAGCCTCAAGATGGACGCACTGCTCAATCTCTATCTCAGCTCTTGAAAACTTTGCTGACATCTATCTGTCCACACGAAGGGTTTCCCCTTCTTCTTCATAGCTTAAAGTGGTGATGCATGTCTGGAGAAGTCTGGCACAAATATCCGATAGTACCCAGCCAGAACTAGGAAACTGTGCACCTCCGTCACGCTCCTGGGTGGCTCCCAAGCTAGTACTGCCTCAATCTTCGCAGGATCTACAACAACTCCTGCCTTTGAGATTACGTGCCCTAAGAAGTGATCATCTCGAATACAGAACTGTCACTTCGAGTTCTTACCATAAATATGGTGCTCTTGGAGTGTGTCATATACAACCCACAAGTGGTAGGCATGCTCCTCCTCAGTAGTCGAGTAAATTAGTATGTCGTCGATGAAGACTACAACAAAATGATCGAGTTAAGGCTGGAAGATCCAGTTCATGAGACTCACGAACACTGCTAGTGCATTGGTTACGCCGAAGGGCATAAAAAAGAACTCATAGTGGCCATACCGACACCTGAAGGCCGTCTTCTGCACATCCTCATCTCGAACTCTGAGCTGATGATAGCCTGACCTGAGGTCTATCTTCAAGAACCATAGTTCTCCCTTGAGCTGATCAAAGAGGTTGTCTATCCTCAGGAGTGGGTACTTGTTCTTCACAGTTACCTGATTCAGGCGGCGGTAGTCGATACATAATCGTAAGCTCCCATCTGCCTTCTTGGTGAATAAAATCGGAGAAGTCCATGGTGAAACACTGGGTCAGATGAATCCCTTTCCCTATAAATCCTCCAGCTGTACTCGTAGCTCACGAAGATCAACGAGAGCCATTCGATATGCTGGAGTAGATATTGGTGCTATCCTAGGGTATAGGTAAATATATAAGTCTACCTCTCTGCGAGGAGGTAGTCGTGGAACATCATCAGGGAAAACATCCACATACTGATCAACCACAATAGGATAACTTGGACTCCGTACATCAACTGCTCCTAGGATGAGACTAGCCAACTAATGGGTGATTGGCTGCAATCTCCTCTGTGTAAGTGCATCCTACGCTGCAAAGGCTCCCTTCTAGTTGGTGAAGGTGAACATGCTCCCATATGTGCGGACACACTGAACTTTTCACCTAATATAGTTGATCTATGTATGGACTGTAGATAACCAGTCCATACCCAAGATGACGTCATAAGGCCTCGATGCCACTCCAAGAAGATCCCAGCCGAAGCTCTTGCCTCTTAGAGTAAGCTCACACTGCCGTCACCAGTGCGTAATCGTCGAGTCTTCTCCCGTAGGAGTCTCTATATATAAGGATCGAGCCAACAGCTCAATCAGAATCTCCAAGCTCCAAACAAGGGCAGTGACAATAAAATAATGACTCACTTCTATGTCTATAAGAACTGCAGCAAGGGTGGAGTAGACACAGATAGTACCTCGAATCATCTCAGGTGCACCGTGGTTGTAGGCCTCAACTGCCTAGAGCTGAGCCTGCCCCTTTTTTCCAGCTCCCTGTGGTCGGGGTGGCCCTCCTGGTGGTGGTGGTGGTAGAGCCTCGAAGCATCGTCCACCACCTGCTACTCGGCCAGCTCCTCTGCCTCGTCCGCCTGATCTCTGTAGACCACCACGGTCGAACCTCTGCCTCTTCATGGGAGGTCCCTCTACTTTCTGCTGCTACTCTGAATGGCGGTTCGAGCAGTCACGAGCCATGTGGCCCTGCCCGCCGCATGCATAGCACTGCCTGCCTCTCGTATGACTGGCTCTGCTGCGTGTTCCCCGCACATCTGAACTAGTATCCTGAGGTATCCCAATTGATGGACTAGTCCACTTGGACCTCTGCGACATCTGTCTACTGCCGTCTACAGAAGACTTCACTCCGTGTCACCCTACGGTAGGCCTTGTTGTAGGCATAGGCTCAGCAAGAAAGCTCTCCACAAGAAGGACTCTCTCTAGTACTCCTACCTGCATCGGAATGCTGATGGAAATCATCAAATCCCTGATCTCATTCCTCAGTCACTACTCGAAGGTCCGACCCTAGAATAATGGGTCCCGTACCATGCCTGTGGAGTAATGAGAGAGGTTGGTAAATCTCGCCAAGTACTGAGCTACTGTCATGCTGCCATGCCGCAGTTGTAGTAACTCCTGGATATGCACTGCACAGAGGGTGGATGGAACAAATTCCGAGAGGAAGAGGCTCCCATAGTCCTTACAAAGTAGAGATGCCTTGTCGTGCACCTAGAGAATCAGGCTCCACCATCTACCTGCTACTATGTGCAGGAGACTCGCGGAAAGGATCACCATAAGGTCTGCTGGTGTCCCTACCAATATGACGACTCTGACGATAGCCTCCATCGAATCCTCTCCTGCCTGAGGATCCGTCTCTCTGTGGAACCTGGGAAAACTCTGTTGCTGAAATTCATGCAATGCACTCAGGCGGCGTGCACTCTCTACTACTGGGGCTGGTGGTATCGGTGTCCCAATGGGTAGTGGTATCGTTGGTGCCTCCGCTGTAATGGGGCCCTACACCGAGGCCTCGTCCCTCGGTGGGATTCCATCCCGCATGTAACTAGGAACCCTAGCTGGATGCCTTTGTGGGGCCATCCTGAGAAGAAACAGGTGTGCCACAGTTAGTACATTATACCTGGTAAGATGACACAAAGTAATCACAAAGAAAACTTTTGAAACACACATGCAATCAGTGTTTTCGAGCACTGAGTCGGAAATCAAAAGTCAGAGTCCTGGTGTATGGATACGTCGGCCGCCTCACCAAAAATGGACTCCCTGGAATGAAAATCACACTCAATATTCTTAAAATTATTACTTCACAGAGAAGAAGTTATCAGAGTCCTGAGTTCTACAGTAGAACCGAATCATCTGATACCAATTTTTCACGACCTGTCCTCGGGGCCCGTGCCGTGACTACCCCAAGCCCGCCTTCTATAATACAGGGGCTGGCGACTAGCACCAAAGGTGTAAATATCGATAAAAGGGAAGGCATTTCCTTTATATAAGTAAACAAACACAGTAGAGTACACAAGATGGAGTAAACACAAAGTAAACTAAGTACAAAAGTAAGTGTTGGAAAGTAAATGAGCCAGTATACAAACCCAACAGAAAGTACAGTACAACTGAGAAAGAAAGTACAACAGCTGAAAAGTAAAGCATTAACCACCGAGTTATCCTCCGGGAATCCCACCTGAAGGGTGGGTACATATAGTCTCATCGGTACCTCGGTTCTGTCTGTCCGCTCCGTGTACATCCCGCCAGGTGGTCCACCTCTGGATACTGTCCAGCTCCACAAGCCTCGACCACAATCAGTGATGTCCATCGTCGGAAACCAAACACAACGTAGTGTGGGCAATGCCTATGCATGAGTGAGTATAATGTTACTCAGTAGGGACCCTGAGACCCCTGAAGGTCTCCCAGAATCCACAAAGGTTAAACCACAAAGAAAAGACACAAACACGAAGTATCAACCAACTCTACTTAGGTATATTCCCATACATATACCTAAGTCATCAATCTCAGTACGACTCCAACTTCCAAGCCAATGCACAACCAGTCCACACAGGAAAGAAGTAAATCATACCAATGTTAATGATTCAAAGTCAAGACTCAGCTCACATAGGTATACTACTCACAAAGATGGGTGAAGATGATTAGATGTAGCCTCTTAATAATCTCCTCTTCCAAAACCGCATTGGATCCATGTACATAAGTCGTCGCTGCTGAACCCACGTAGGATCCAAGTACAACAACCATCGCCGCCGAACCCATGTAGGATCCAAGTACAATATTCATCGCTGCCAAACCCACGGAGGATCCAAGTATAGTCGTCCTCTCTACCGAACCCACGTAGTATCCAAGTATAGTCATCATCATCGTCACAGTCACATCCAGCTCTAGGGTTCCCACACACAGCGTACTCGATTCCGGGAGGGTCCGATCCATGAGTAAAAGGGGGTCGATACATCAATCGTCACGAAGCCCAGATTTGATGCATCTCGAAGTTCCATCTCATTAAAAGGAACTCAACGTGACAGACAACGCGTCCAACGGACGCCCGGTTGGAAATATGCTCGTTCCAAACCTGGCTGTTTACCAAAGCTGTCCAAAACTCACTTAGAGTATCGTAAAGGACTGTCTCATCGAAAGAGTCCCAGTGCTGTAGATTGAACGTTGATCGGACACACAGTCTTTAAGTTATTCATGCTTAAGTGAATTACGGCCCTGGCCCGTTTAGCCTAGTGGGGCGACGGGTCGGGTTAACCCAGTTTGACGGGTCCGACCCGACAGGGGTGTCGGACCGGTCCGAAGGGAAATGCAACTCGGCCCGAAGGGGCGCGGCCCAGCTGGCTCGTCCGGCGGGGCGCACAGACCGGCTGGCTCGGCCGGTTGGCCGAGCGACTCCAAGGGGGGGGGGGGCTTATGTCTGCACCGACGACGCTAAGCAACGCCACCCTTCCCAAACTGGATTTCTAGGCCGGCCGGCCTTCTGGCGCACGCGGCCCGCACGACGGGCCACAGATTCTTCAACATGGTGCCCTCCTGGCGCCGCGGTCCAGCTCCGCCTGGACGGCTGATTGGCTGGCCGGTTCTCTAGGGCGGAGACCTCCTGGCACCGTGGCTCCTCTTCGCCCGGCCGACCGGTTCTTCCACCGAAGCGTCCCATGTAGTAGACCATGGTTCATCCCGCACAACCGGAGCGACGACACCAGTTTCCATTTCCACATACCCGACATGGCGTGATGACATCGTGATTCCTCCACCTTCAATTTTCAATTCTAAAATAATAAACAAGATCATGCGGAGGGTCGTCAGGCCATGTTCGTTCGGCCCGCGCCCTCCGTGTTAAGTGATAGAAATTGGCCGTATTTAGTCAACGATTCCCAGTGAAAAACGGGGTATGAAAACATACACTTTAAAGAATAAACCCCTACCTGGATAAGGTCCATGCTTGACAAGCGTCATGGATGACGGTGTCGTCTCCATCGTCATCGGAGTGCACCCTAGGAAGTGACATCTCCTCTCTTGTCGCGGAGAAAAGAAAATAAGGTGCATCGTCGTTGGAAAGTTCTCCACGTCGATGTCTCCTCTCTTGTCGCGGAGTAAGAAGAGTATGGAGAACCATGGTCGTCGAGTCTTTTTACATTGAAGGGTCAATGTTTTTTGTCAGAGAAGAACCATCCTTTGTTGAGGATGAAGTTATTCAAAAAAACTCTAGAGTTCTCCCAATTCCTCCTCACACAACAATTGCTATCCCAAATAAAATAAGGCTTCTCCTTATTATATTTAATCTTTCCATGAATTCAAAATTTAAAATTAAAACACTTAATTAATTTAATTGAAGAGGTTCAATCAATTAATTAAGGTGTGTGTTGGATAGAATTAAAGAGTGAGAGAGAGAGGAAGTGGAATGGTTACACATTTAAATTTAAGGGGGTTGTCAACATTAAACAAAGGAGTTTAATGGGGGGTTTAAGGGTTTTAGATAATATCAAGGGTTTATGTCACGTGTGGGACCCACCCCACAAATATCCTCCCATGGGAGGTTATGTGGGTGTGGGCCCCACCTTCAACTCCCCTTGGGAGGAATTAACCACCAACCATAAAAATAAAATTGTGCCACCAATTTTATTTATTTTAAACTAAATCACAAAAAATTAATTCCCAACCTGCTTAAAATGAAACTGCGGTAAAGGTCCCCTTAAGCAATTACCGGCACTAGGAGTTCATCAGTGCCCTTAGATTTTGATTCTGAGCATCGGTTAAAAAGATAGAAAAACCTGCTTGTTTGTTTACTGAACATACCCGAGCTAAACTTCTGAAATTGATACTGGGCACACCGGTCCTCAGAATCAAGTGCCGTCAGAAGCCCCAGACTCCTAAAATTCCAATGTATTTAAGAAAAAATTTTAATTGAAATTTCAGGGTCTTTACATAAAAAACCCACCATAGAAGAAATACTACCAAAATGCCCATGGTGGTTCTTTAGGTAGTTTTTAAGCTTTCCAAAAGTCTTATAAATGGATTAAAAATGAACTAATATTTTTTAAATGGTCCCAAAACATTAGTAGTTAATTATTTAGACTAAAATAAACCCTTTTAATTAATAAAAACTTCCAAATAAAAACTTTTTAAATATCTTTAACTTTTCATACTTTTTATTCACAAAATATCCTCATTATGGTATAATGAGTGTCAAAACACATGTTTCCACTCCATATCTTGAAATTAACCTTAAATATCCTAAAAAATAACTATTTTACTATATTTTTGGACATGGTATTCATATTTTATATATTCACACCACAACATAGTCATCATGAAAACACATGCGGTCTTCCTAGTTCAACTACGATATCCCTAGACACAATACTATTCCACTATTCTTGTCATTTCCATCAACCCAATTTTCTTTTAAAAAAATAATATTCCATATCAATACTATAGTTGGTATTTCATAAGTCTTGAGGAGAATTATCAATCAAAATGGTTGGGTAACAAGTTTCATGGGAATAAATAATAAATGTTGGGAATAATTCTTCCCATAATAAATATAATTAAATAATTAAATCAAATAATAAAACAACTAATTTTTTTAATTATAAAATAAAAAAATAATAATATGAATCATAAAATCTAGACACAAAGTCTACATGACCAATACAAGGGATATAAGACCAAATATTAATAAAATAAAAGGCACTATTATCTCCATGTGAAGAATGAAATGCATCATATATCACCACCTCCTTTATCCCATAACAAAGACAATGTTATAATCCATAAGAATGAAATATTTTTAATCAACACCATTAAATAAAATTCATTAAAAATGATCTATATATATATCAGGGTGTGTATATAGGGTGTAAGAAAACTTTCCTAGTAAGATTCCACCACATTAACTTTTTATTCTCTTTATATAATAAACAATAATATGTTAGCTTGAATAAGAAATATGAAATCATCATTTTTATTTTTATGTATAAAAAGTAATATGTGGTATTTAATATTAAATAAAATTATAAAGATAATATAAAATTATAATGGTATATATACATGTGAAAAAATGTTCAAGTAAATGGAGAATCATTCTTTAAAAATATAATAAAGTTTCATGGGAGTGGACCTAAGGAATATAAGTCTAGGGAGACTAGGATCCTTAGAATATATAATGTATTCACATTCCACTATTGCACATATCTATCTCTAAATGGTGTTTTCATAATAAAAAAAACTCATTTATGTATCTAACATTTTCATTTGAATAAATTTTATTCTCACATTCAAGTATTTTAGTAATGTTTTTAATAGAATAAATAAAAATATTAAAGTTAATTAAAATAAAACATAATGATAATGTTAAAGGCTTCATCCTATATTTTATCATGTACTGGAATAATATGAGGAAGTTCAAGGCTCATATAAAGGCATGGAAGGAATGTGAAGTGTCAAAGAAGTTCTGAGAGAACTATAGGGAGCACTAGAAAGTCGATGGTGTTGGAAAGATTGGTAAACCTACAAGAATCCCACCAGCTAGCTTGTGGAGGAGCACCAACCATCTAGTGAAAGTAGGCAGATCTAGGAGATCCCTAGTAAGAATATTGGCTAGATGGTGGGATTTTCTGGTGAGCTGGTGGCTTCGATATAGTAAGTTAATATTCCTTAATTTTATAGACCTAATAGCTCTTAGTCACTCATTGACATGGATTACAGATTTTGATGAATTATAGAATATTCCTTGACCTAATTAATCATATAAAATGGTCTCATTGGTGGCTTGTAAGATCTAATTTGACTACTTGTACATCACCTCAATTGTGAATCTGATACTTGATCAATATTGGCTCCCCCAAAGGCATATATATGATAGATTATATAAAGTTATCTTAAGAGACAATCTAAATTATTATTCAATATCTAAGTCTCGCTACTTCTATCATCTCTAAAGTGACCCAAATATTACAAACATAAATATTACATCATATTATATTAATATTAATTAAATATCATTATGATAAATGTCATAATAGTAAAGTTTTAGTGTTTTTGGAAGCATGGACATATAAAAATTTTGTACATAAAATATCCATATCATCTCCCAATAATTTATTAACAACTATCACCCTTATTAGACATATCATACTAAAAAACTTTCTTCATATCCTAAGGAAAATGAAACATAATAAATTGTGATCTTAAATGCTCAGTAAGGGTAAATAACGGAAATATCAATGATTATTTAAGCATAACATGAGAATTAGGGAATTATAACAATACATTAGTATTTGAAAATCATACCCATAAATTCATATATAATAATCATGAGTCATGGAATAAACCCTTCCAGTTCATATGACATGAAGCATCAAGGAATCAAATAACATAATCAATGGTAGTATAACATAGTCATAAGATCCTTTTATAAAAGAGTATCATAAATTTTGAAATAATAATAATCATAGAAATATTATTTCAAGGGTACCCACTAAGGAATTAATCGCATGTTAATATTGGGCTAACCACTTATGTACCTGCTTTGGGATTTGGATAACCTTATGTGTTCCCTTGTTGGACTTGTTATAATTTCTCATGTACCCTTTGAGCTCATAAAAATTTAATATTTACATAATTAATTCAAGGTACATAATGAAACCACACGTCACATAATCATAATACATTCATATGTATGAAATAATATCATTAAATAATTTATCATTCCATTATAGCTTAATCCATGGAATATAAAATGCGTTTCATCAATATTTCATCATTATAATCATAAACCACAGAGAGAAAGAATCAAAATACTGTCATATAATCATATCCCTAGTAAATAATAAGTAACATCAAATTATGTTATCATAGATTAAAAATTTCTTAATAATATAATTAGAATATTTATTTAGTAAAGTTAAATTTTCATTTTGAAATCACTTATTTAAAATTTAAAAATTTCCAAAATATTGAGGAAAAGTATTTCATTTAAAAGAACCACATAAACATGTAGGGGAATATTAAAATCATTGAGGTGGTAATAATAGTAGGATTTTTTTTCAGGAATTATATGTTAAATATAATATTACTTTCACACATTTAGTAAAAAGGAAAAAAAACATTGTTTAGAAATTGAAAAGAATAGTAAAAAACATTCTTGAATTTTTTTTAAAGAAAAATTGGAAACGATTATTAAAAAAATAATTGGATAATAGTAAAATAATTATTAAAAATAATTTAATAATATCAAAAACATTATTTGAAACATTTTAATGAAAATTTAGATATGGAAGAAAAATATTCATGACCAAATAGTGAAACAATTTATTTTTTAATTAAAAAAATATTTTGGAATTTTGAGTACTTAGAGAGAGAAAAATGAAATGAAAATTTTTAATCTATATAAAGAAACAATTACTAATAAAAGACATGATATTTATGAGATATGGATCATATAATTTCATCATCTAAAATTTAATCATAAACCATCCTAATAAAAATGATTCTGTAATGCAAAACTCTTACCTCAAGTTTTACTTTCTTTGTAAATTCTCAAAATGTATGCATAATAAATTTAAATTTATTATAATTATATAATAGAACTATATTCATAATTATAATATGATACATGGTTTACTTATAATATATTACCACATGTTCATTAATAATTATTTATTAAAATCACTTTTCTGGGTGATAATTGTTTTATTTTTCATGTATGTTTCGATTCATCTATTGTGGTATTTGAAACTTGATCATGGTTAAATCATCATAATAATTTTAATAATGATATATATAATATATATATTAATTATATACATATTTATAACCATATACAAAAATATAGATATAGAAAAATTAATAACATCGTTCATGGATATGGTAGTCAGTACGTATATATGAACACTGTTTTAATTTTATAAAGAAAATAAAGAAAGAAAGATAAATAAAGTTTTTTCATTAAATAATTATAATGAAATCATTAATATAATTTATATTTATTAAATATATCATTATAACCATCCATGAGTGGTGGATATGTAAAATGAAAAAATCTCTATGAGGATGAGGTAGTCCACACGTGTACACGAGTGATGCTTTCATATCCCATTTGATAGAAAATATGTAGAAAATCGTTGAAAAATCATGAAAAAAACATATAAGTATATTTATGATACTAAATTCATAATTTTATGTTGTATTACATAGATTTTGAGAATGTGCAAGAATAAATAAAATTAAAAGAGCTCAGTTTAGATTTAAACCGTTTCTTTGAGATACGTCCTTCGAATTAGACCTTAATCCTTAAAAAATTGGTCTTAAGTGAATAAAATGGGATATATCATTAAATAAAGGAACATATGAAGGTATTAGGGTATTTATTTTATGATATAGAAGTCCCATACTTTGTTAATAAGGTAGAAGAGTAGGTTCCCTTTTATAAGTGAAGAGAGTAAACCGTAGGAATAAATTAAAATATATAAATATAATTAATGAATTTCTTAATTATAATGATTAAAAATAGAAATTTATTTGAATAAAAATAGTATAAGGTATAAATATCATTATAAAATAAAATTTATTTAGGTTTTGGTGTCATTTTTAACCTTGCATTTTAGTTTAATCCCTTTGTTGAACCTTTTTAACCTTAACTGTAGTAACACATTTTTTATCCTTTAAGGATCATAAATTTAATTATAAGGTAAAAAGTAGATAAGAAATGGTCCATGGATTAAATTTTATACTATTTACCATTCCAAATTTCCTATTTAAGGTTTTTTTCTTTTTAAATCATTTAATAAAATATTATTTAACCTAAAATATAATTAAAGTAATTTTTGGGATTATTAATTTAATTTTACTTCAAAGGCATCAAGAAATTTTTTTAATTAGAATGTAAATACATTTAAAATAATTTATACTTTATAATTACCTATAAAATTCATGTAATACCATAAATACATAAAACATATTAACTATATTGTTTTTAAAATCACTCTCCTTTGTTTTCTAATGCTGGCACAAGAACAATATCAACATTATGTAAGCATTTAATGTATTTATATAAGCAATAAAAATTAAAAAAAATCATAAAAATAGTTTATTTATGTTCAAAATAATATTTTATATTCATTTATAACTTCTTTTTATCCCTCTGAAAACATATAAAATAAATTAAAATCAAGAAAGTCTTATTTTGTATTTATCCTTTTCTTAAAATAATTTAAATGTTATAAGTAATTTTTTTTACATATTTTCATACATAGAATGAATTAAGTAGAGAAAAACAAGTCCAATAGGATAAATAAATTTTTTATAGAGATTTTAAAGCTTTATCCCATAGTTTTAACTGCTTTTTATCAATTTTACCCTTACAGAGGTGAAAAATATATATCATAGTTACAAATTTTTAAATAATAAATTTATATAAGTTGAAGAAATTAATTTTAAATTAAATACATAAAACCCAAGGAATTTTTTTTAGATGAATGTATTTTTAATCCCAAAAATGAAATTTTAATAAAATCAGGTATAATGAAGATTCTTATGTAATTAATTATATTATTTATATTTCAATGATACATATATTACTTAAAGATCAAATTTAATAAATGGGACTTTTAAATTACATTATTTAATAAAAATAAATGAATGTTTTATAAAAATTGTCAATTTTCACCATTAAATTAAAAATAAATCATTCATAAAAATCCTAAAAAATAACCCTAAGATAATATTAAAAAAATGATTTTAAAAATTATATTAATTTACTCAAGTAAAATTTACAAAAATGGTAGAAATTGATTTTAATTTCCACCAAAAAAATTTAATAAAAACTATTTTTGAAGGAAACATGTTTTGAAGCATAAAATGAATTTACTAAAAATTGAGTTCTTATTTATTATGAATTAGTCAATACATTTTAATTATATAAAAAATTTATGCATATTTTTCATAATTTAGTTATTACTATTCATAGCACCAATTTAATAGCTAGGTTATGGTATATTATGGTTTATTTTAAGCTTGGTGTTGCGTGTCAAGAAAGCTATCAAAAACTAAAAATTTATTTAAAGAAATAATATTTTAAAATCTTAGGGTGTTACATTATACCCCATTAAACAAATTTATCACATAAAATTTTAATTATCACTTACTATAATTAGTCTATAATGACATAGTAAAAAAATATGATACATATTCCTTTATGATAACTAATTTCTATATCACTTTTAAGATACACAATATGCCTGAATTAATTATTTATAAGACCTAATATGTATCATTATAAGATTGATAAGTTTACAAAAACATAATTTGATTATTGAGTTATACTTTCCATATAAGACTTGATTGATTTATCTTTATCTTACTTGAATTGGGGAAATAATTTACCATCAAGGTATAGAATATGAGATAATATACTTACTTTATTTCTTTACATACAATAAGCATAATTACATCCTTTGATTATGATTTGAGTGGTTTTCCATCCATGATAAATCTCATATTATATATGATAAATAATAATGATGAAATTTTCTCATTAGTGAAGAACTTAAATTAATTTTTAACAGATAATAAGATCCATAAAAAGAATGAAAAACCATTCATCCTTTCTCATGATATTTACCAAAATCAAAACAGTTAGCACAAGTTATACAATATGAATAAATAATTATACATAAATCTATAAAATATACATAATAACTCCCAAAGTTCAATATAAATAATTTTTTAAATAACTAACCTTAAACATATTAATAATATTCTAGAACAAAATCAAAACCCAAAGATTATAATTATATGATCATTCTTCCCTATTCAATATAACAATTACCTCCAAATAATATAAATTTATCATAAGGTCATATATCAAAAATTCATATTCCATAATCATATAATCCCAATAATATGTTAATTTTTTTCATAAATATACTGAAGCACCATAAACCAAAATAAAATCATATATTCTTATAAAAAGTAACTATAAACAAACTATACAATATATTCAATAAATAAAAAAATGCATTAAACTTAAAAAAATAAAAATTACTTTCTTATAAAATAAATTATTAATTTCACGGTCACCAATACTATCCAATTTAAATTATCAATATCGATTATCTATTTATCCAAACTAAACATTATTATCTCAACATCATACACATATTAAGGGTTATCTATACCTAAATCTTATGTTTTCCCAAAAATTTCACCATACCACTAAATCAATATTTTATCTTATCAGTACCATTCAACATATGATTGAAAAACCTTAAATCCAAAATACTTCAAAACAAAACATATATGTTTCAAGATTCTTCTAACTAGAATATCATTGATAAACAGTTATACAAATTCATTTTCGAATCCCAATACCTAAAAACTTTAATAATTCCACTTCAATGATTGGAATAGTATAAGAACTTCCTTGTTCTAGGAGTTTTCCCATATATTAGAGCATTTACTTGGATAATTACCATGTTAGACACACATAAAATATTGAACAATAAATGGAACCTTATGATATATTTTATTTCCCTTCATTGAAATCTTAATTTTTTTATTGAAAATTAGTTACTTTATGACCTTATTTTCCATACATAAAACATCTTACCATTCCATTTATACATTTTCTTGAGTGCTTGTTCCTATATTCTCAACATGTAAAAAGATGAATATTCTTTTCTCTATGGTGTTCATCAACTAAAATACCATGAAACTACATTTTTCTCTTATTAGGTCTGTTGGGAAATTCTTCCAAGTTGATATTGTTAATTGTAATATGAGATAATTAGTTAGGAAAAAAATCCTTTTCATTCTATCTTCCATTTAATTTAGTTTCCCATGAAAAAAATAAATGTATTTTCCATCACATTCATGATTCATCCTTGTTATATCCATTGACTAAAACTAATAATCATAATGTGAGCTAAAATATTTATAGTTAGAAACCATTTAATCATGAAAATAGTTTATTGTATTCTAAAACTTTTGGTTCTGGGTATAGTGAAATCATCATGGGTGGGTACTAAATAAAAAAAAACATTACCGATCAGATGAATCATTTGAAATATTTTTAATGAAAGTTTTTCAATGTAATATTGACTAAAAAAACCCAGAACCAAGAGAGTATATTTCATATAAAATTTTTAAGTAATTTATCTAGATCTGTATAAATGATTTACCTTATATTATTATCCTTTATTTGATATCTATGTTAGTTGTAGGAAAACCCTTTTTTGGATTACCATCATTGCACTGTAATGATCCAGTTGTAGAATCTCTCCAACAGTGATCCATACATACTCATTTGATATTAAATCAATGCTATTTTATTTCTAGGTTCTAGAACAAAAAAATAAATTATCATGCATCATTCGTTTTGATCACACATCCTTCACTCTTGAAGGAATATCTCTTGTGTTTCTCATTCTTGAGAGGGGAGAGAAAAAGTAATTCAAGAGAGAAATATGTAATGTACAAGGATTATCTATTTCTCGATTATCCCAATATAATAGAAATAAAAATATATTTATATAGATATGGTTTAGGTTAAATTTATTATTTAATTGTATTTCATCCCTTAAATAATATAATACTCATAATTAAATCCATGCAAATAATAATCATAATAATTATTATTATATTTTATGGTGTACATGCTAACTTTCAGAATAAAAAATATTATTCAAATGACTTTCAAATTAATATTTTTCAATGTACATAGTCTTGGTATGTTTAAAATCCTTGGAATTTTCTAAATAACTGAATAAATATTTAATTAAAATTTTAATTCATCAATAAAAATTTGTGATTGATAAAAAATTAATAAAATTATTCCTCAATCTTGAGAATAATATATATTACATTAATTAAATTCAAATAGAATTTAATTGAAATTAATAAAAACACTAAGTGTGTGACCTTCTAGGATTCTATGTCATTAGAATTAGGTGAAATTGCCTAAAGTCCAAGATTACTGACTAGAAATGGGTCAAAGAACATAAGATAAAGAAATTAATATTCCAACATTGACAAGCACATTCAAATGATCATTGCATGATATAATCCATTTGTCTTAATATCTCATCAAGAAGGTTTCACATAAATGTCACCAATGTATACACTCAATACATCATTCATTGGCTATATTAAATAAACACGTCATTGCACCACGAATAAAGAATTTAATGAAACACTTATATTCAAATAAAATGGCTTAGATATCAACTTACATGAAGATGGAATGGAAAAATCCTTCCTCTACTTATCCATTAATAAATTTTCAATCATGATGCACCCAACATACCCTAATTCCTTCCAACATTTAAAATGAGGGTTTTTATCAGCAATTATAAGTGTATGAGTCATGACATTCATAATTGATAATCTTAAATTCTATGTACCATTACACATTCCCACATATAAGAATATATGTTGACACCAAAACACACAGAATTCCTATTGGTGGGTCTATTCTCAAAATCTCCCATCTTGGAGACTACCAAGTGAGAAATTAATGAGAATAATCCTTATCCACTTACGATTAATCACACCTGATAATCATGTTCTATGTATCCCATCATATGATTTTATCCAACCGTATAACTATATTAAAGAATATCATCATAGAACATTAAGGTTCTCATCATAGTGGGGAACTGCTAAGAGCTTATCAATATGAAATATACTTTTGGATATGACTACATTAAATTCATTTAGAAAAATTAACACTATGTATTATGATATTTTATTAACATTCAAATCATTATATATACATGTAATGAAAGTATAAATAGTTGGTCATAGGAAACCAAATCTAAAAAACTGCCACTTGGACTAAATCCAACTCTCTATTACTTTCAGTCCACTAGAACTCACATGATAATTATGTTTTTCTGAGTCAAGAATTTTTTCAAGGGGTCTACCACATTATCCTCCATAGAAATACTACTCATTGTAAACTCACCTCTAGTAATAAAATTCATCAAGATATGCCAATTTTGAAGTATATTCTTCATTTTTTGATGTGACCTTGTCTCCTAAGGAAGGTCCACCACTACAATATTATCACAAAAGTGTGTGTAAGGATATTTACTACTAGGTACCACATATATCTATTAGATGAATTTTCATATCTGTTACTATTATTTATCTACCTCAAAAGCCCAAATATACTCAGACACTTCTATAGAATCTACCACCAAATACTACTTTGAGCTCTTCCATATCACAGAACCTCCATTCAAAGTGAATATGTATATATTTTTTGATCTATTTTGAAACTATCATGTATGCATATCCTATTATGAACAGTTCATCATCTCCTCCATAGACCAGGAACATATCCATAGTATTCCTCAGGTACTTAAGAATATTCTTGAATTCCATCCAATGGAATTCACCCAGGTTAGATTGATATCTTCCTACCACACTTAATGCATATGTGATATCTATCCTAGTACATAGAATAATATACATTATAGACCCAATCACTGATGTGTATGTAATATTTTTCATTCTTTTTCTTTTCTCATGTATTCAAGGATTCATTTTTCTAGAAATATGAATTCCATGTGACACTAGAAACAATCCCCTATTGGATTGTTCCATACTGAAACTATTTAGTATCTTGTCAATATATATACTTTTAATTAGGATTATTAGCCTCTTGGATCTTTCAAGATGGATCTTGATCCCAAGAATATATATTGCCTCACCTAAGTCCTTCATGTTGAAGAATTTATTCAACCATACCTTAATGGACTATATGACTGGTATCTCATTTCTAATAAGTAACATGTCATCAAAAAATGATATTAAGAAAATGACAAAACTCTTACTAAAACACTTATAAAAAAAGGTTCAAATTCATTATTTATGAAACCAAATTCTATTATATATTCATAAAATCAAATTTTCCATGACCTAGATGCTTTCATTAATCCAAAAATTATTTTTTCAATTGTATATATTTTTATCATCCTTTGGAGTCACAAACCCTTTAGGTTGTGTTGTATATAAATCTTCATAAAGTTTCCCATTAAGGAAGTATATTTTGACACCCATTTCAAAATATCATAGTTATGGAAGGCCATAATATAATATAGAGTTATGATGGATTTCAACATTGAAACTATTGAAAAGGTTTCATCATAGTCAATTCATTGATGTTGTTTAAACCCTTTTGCAACCAATCATTCCTTATAGGTACTAAATTTTAATTTCATGTCAAATTTATTCTTTAATTTATATTTATAACCAATGTGATTTACATCCATTAGAGGATCTATCAAAATCCTGACTTGGTTTTGGTATATGAAATCCATTTCAGAATTCACAACTTATTTCCACAAGGAAAAATATGTTCCACTTATTATTTATATGTTAGAGGATCATTACTATTAACTAATAATGAGTCAACATTCTCAGTGACTATATTACCATACAATTCTGGTTCTCTAACCTCTCTTATACTTCTACGTATTACTTGTGTCACTAGAAAAACGTCTTCTTCCATGGGGATTTATGGAATCTATTCCTATGAAAACTCTTTTATTCCTTAAACCTTGACTTTTTTAAGTCTATATCTCTCCCACTATCTCTTTTAGAGATGTTATCCCTATCAAGGAATATGCAATGTATTTCCACTATAAACTTTTTTTATGAGGGTTTTCATATCTAATAACCCATTTTTCTTTGTGGTATCCAATTAAGGTACACTTTGTGCTTTAGGGTGAAATTTTATTATTTGAAAAGGCCTTAAAAATTAATTAACAACCCCATATATGTTTGTATGATAACATGGGTTTCTTTCTATTAAATAGTTGGTATGGTATAATATCTTCTACCTTAGTTGGAACTTGGTTTAGTATTTTTTTCATTGTTTTTAATGATTATCCCAAAAAAGATAATGGAAGACTCACATGAATCATCATTTATATCACCATATAAAATAATATATGGTTCCTCCTTTCACTTACAAAATTCCATTGAGGAGTATAAGGATGAGTTAGTTGAGATCGAATCCCAAAATCCCATAAATAATCCATGAAGTATTGATTAAGATATTATCCACTATGGTCTGATTGGATTAAATTAATATTCTTACTTATATGGTTCTCAACTTTATTCTTGTATTCCTTGAATATCTCAAATTAATATGACTTATAACTCATCAAGTAGACATATCCATATCTAAAAAAATCATCATTATAATTTATTAAGTATGATTACCCACCCCTTGCTTCAATGGGAAATAGAAAAAACACATTGGTATGAATTAATTCAAGAATCTATTTATCACTTTCAACTTTTTTACTAAATAGGGATTTGGTTATTTTTTCTTGTAAATATGTGTGACATAAACCAAGTGGTTTTAGTTCAAAAGAATCTAAATATCCATCTTTTTTAGAATTTAGTAAAATGTTTTTTGTTTACATGACTTAAAAGATGATGAAAAAGTTGGGTGTGGCATGATTCATGTGAAGTAGTTTCATTATCGAATTTCATTAGTTTTTTTTTCTAATGAAACACATAAAGACCATTATTTAAATGTTTCTTACAATAACAAACTCCATATTTAAAAAATTAGAAACATTTATTTTAGAACATGAAAATAAAACCATATGTATCATGTATAGATGAAAAAATAATGTTTTTGTAAATATATGATACAAAATAAAATACTTCAGAACCAAGATCATTCATGTTGGAAATGTGAGGTGGTAGTCCCCAATAGCCACAATAATATGGTTAGCTCCATTAACATCTTTTAATTCAAACTCCCCTCAGTTAATTCTTATGAATCTTATTGGTTCCTATATTTTAATACATATTCAAGCACCACAAGTTGTATATAATACTTAATTTGAAGAAATAGATAAATTTTACTCAAGAAAAAATACACATGAAGATTAACCTTTTTTATTTTACTAGATGCAGTTTTTATTCCGGTATACCTTATTTCCACATGTGAAATAAATAACATCATACTCCCTAGTTATCCACTTGATATTACTATTTTTAGAAGGCTGTTGTGAATAATATTTGGGCTTAAATATCTTCACCTTACCTTTCTGGATGGAAGTATTTTCTCACTTTGTCTCATTAACTACTTGAAAAAAAAGTAAGAAAATCTAGGAGATAATTCTCAACGTGTTTCATATTAAAATTAACAACAAATATAGAGATTCTATGAGGGAGTGATGTAATAATGACATAGGTTCCTAGTTATTCATGGATTTTAAACCCTAGAACCTCTAGATTCTCAATTTATATAATGATATTGACTAAATGAGGCCCATATGGGGAACCCTCTTCAAGAGTTATATGAAAAAGATCCTTGGAGACCTCAAACCGCTCATGTCAAGCTCTCTCCTAATATAAGACACAAAGATGATCGAGTATGTTATAATCATCCATGTTTTCTTAAGATTTAATGCATTCACTAGACATATATTATAACATCAAACAATAAACATCAACCACATCACTTAAATGTTAATCATATACAAGGGACAATTTATCACTCACATCCTTAGTTGGTGTATTAAGAAGTAAGGATTCTAGTATGTAAGATTTTTGTTCATGATGCAACACAATCCTAAGGCATCTAAAACAATCATGTAAGTTACTACTGTGTGAACATATGTTTTAATAATTTAATATTTGTTTTGATAAATTAAAATTTCCTCACATATTTTTAAATTTTCAATATAATATTCATTTAATATATTATTATTTTGAAATAATTAATGACACTTGATTAGAAGTTTAATTTTATATCTCTTTGTTAATCATAAGGATTATTGATTTTTTTAGAAATTTAATCTTAGTTTTTTTTTTATTTTGCTAAGTTTTACTTTGTGGTTTTTATAAAAAAAATTCCAACCTTATAAGCCCAAGGTCTATCCAACTCAACCGAATAGGGGACTCAAGGTCTCCCCCATGGGAGATCCAGAACAAGTGAGCCTACAAGGAGACATGCAGGTAAGTGAAATTCCCCATGTCTAATATATGCAGGAAGACACTCGAGTGAAGGGTGCATAATATGGCTAGGTTTCCAATGGTTCTATGCAGGCAAGGCATGACCCTTGTCATGTGTGGTGCGGTGTAACAGGTTTTGATCCCCCATAGCCAACTCAAACTAATAACATCGCTATTTTTATGATATAACAGAGGCCATGCATTTCTCAATTTCTATGTGGGACTCAATGAAGTTGTCACTATTCATCTTGTATTTAATGATACACATATTTCATGCACTATCCTATTCATTTATTTTAATCCATATGATTTTCCACACCTCACAAGATTTATACAACCGATAATATTAATCCTCCTAACCACTTAAAGATTCTGATATGCCAAAGATCTTATCCAATCTTTAATATATCAAAAGTATAACCTTGCATCTCCTCTTATCAAACTGTTGTTGCCTTATATGAACCAAGTTCATGCATGAAACTATGTTTTCATGCATGGGAATATTTCATTGGATGGGTTTTCAGCCTATTGAAAATGTATTTTCAGAGCCCTTTCATAATTTAATCATGTAACAATGGTTTCTCCTCATCCAAAGAATTACCAGGGGATCAATGGTGGATCCCATGATGGAAGTACCACCATCCTTGCTTGTAATGGTCAACCATTCGCCAACCACGATGGTAGAAGGACCCTCCTTTAGTGGTATCACCAACCTATTATAATGGAATATTTGTTTCCTCTTTCAATAGAAGATTAATTCTACTAATAATATAATGTGTTCTTTCTCAAAATTAGATCAACTATCTACCAGTATCTTAATATTTTCAGGGCATATATTTTTACAGTTCACTGACCATAATAGTAGATCACCTTCTTTTTGTGGTTGTAGCTCAAACCATACTGTAGCATTATATATCTTATTTATGATGGTAGTAGCAGGACCCTCCAATGGTATCACAATCCATGCTCGAAGATAGATTTCCAATGTCTATATACAATAGTTACACTATTTAAAAGTAACAGTTAAACCCCAAAATAGTAGATCCATTGAATGATAGATCATACCTAATGGTAGATCACTGAATGGTATACCACTTAATATTATATCATAAGAAATAGTAGATATTTTTCAACAATAGCTTATGAGGGAAGTAATATTTCTACCTCATGGTACATTCTATCTACCTTTAGTGATAAAATAATTTTTTCCAAAAATTATAATTCTTTATTATTTTAATTACTATAATGAAATTAATTTTTCTTTAATCAGTATTTTAGTATATTTTTCTCAAAATATATTTACTTTTTTGTTAAATTTTTCTTTAGAAAGAAATTCTATTTTTCATCTTCACTGTGGTATATTGTTGTATGATAATGTATTTTCTACAAATTAGTAAATTCTAATAAACTATAAGTTTATTCTTATTATTTTAGCTTTTTAAAAATATGAAATATATTTATTTTATATAAATATCACACTATAAGCTTTATTATTTTATTAAATATAAGAACAAAATAGTTATGACATATAAGTGTGTTAATTCAAATTAAGGTAACCAATATATTTTACATGATTTTTGATTTTATAACATGTGCTTATGTGATTAGCCAAAGAGATGATATAAGATATTTGGAGTTAATGACATTATTATCCATTGCAAAATAGAATCCACAAACTATGATAAAATAATATTGAAAAATATTTTTTGTATGATTGACTATGATAATTGATAGGATCACAAAGATACAAAAATACAAGTTACATACGATATTTAAAAAGTACTAGATCTGTACTATGATAATTGATCCATTTCCTTGATCACAAAGGACATTATCATTTTCATCAATCAATACTAAATTGATCAAAGATCTTAAGCAACATAAAATTTTAACAAAATCTACTCACCTATTGTTCTTAAATTCTTTTCGTATTTGAGTGTTCTATTTATTCCTACCATATATTTTTAGTCTAGAGTTTGGTTTATGATTTTCCCTTCCAAAATATATCATACTAGGTTATTCTTCCTATATAATTGGAATGTAGGTATATTCCACCCAGAAAAAGGAAGGTGAGTTTTGAATCCTTCAAAACTCATGGGTTATACCATTAGATGTGAAAAGGGTATGTTTTTCTATAATTGGGTTATTACTCTCTATAAAATTGAAGAAAATAGTAAATAATGACCTCCTCTCTAAGTATATAAGACTAAAGAGTATACTAGGATCCTAGTGATTCAAACAAAAAAAACATCATTTTTTATTTGTTTCAATTCCACTACACTTTTAACATTATTTAATCATTCTGATATTAATATTCAATAGAATATTTTTAAAATGACTATTCTCCCCCTTTTAGTTACTATTTCCATATACTAGGACCTAAAAATCGGTATCATAGGGTGGTTTATTTTAAGGAATTGGTTTTAACTATTTTATTATGTATTTTTAACTAACCATTATTATTGACTTAAAAGTATAAGGAAAAGATCCACTACCCTGTTTTGGGAGGTTAATAATTTAAGTTGCTGAATCCCATCAGACCACCATACTTCAATGGAACAAAATATATTTACTAGAAGAATCATATAGAGGTATTTATAAAAAATATATTTCTTGAATTATAGAATATTATGTAAAAACATTATAAAATTCATGATGTAGATTTAGAAACTCTAACTAGTAATGATATTGAAAAATATGTTCTAAATTTCAAGGTTATGAATTACTTATATTTCTCTTTAAGTAGAAATATGTATATCCATATTTCTTCATGTAAATATTATTATGATATCTAGATGATTATAAAAGTTACTCATCAAATAATTGAAAATTTTTAGAGAACCAAGCTAGGTATTCAAAGAGTTAAATTTCAAGAATTATAAATGAATGATCAGGAGAGAATCAATGAGATGTACAACATATTCCCGAAAATTATAAATAACATGGATGTACTTAGAGAGACCATGATGAATGAATATCTTATTGAAATATTACATAAAAATCTACTCAAAAATGGAACTCAAAGAAGGTTTTGACTAAAGATAGTAAGGATTTAACTGAGTATTCAATGGATGAGATGATAAGATCAATTCTTCAATGTGAGATGGAAATTAAGAATAAAAATTTGGGTGATCATGATAAAAGTAAAGGTATAGAATTCAAATCTAATATAAAAATTATTGCTAATTACTTTGATTCTGAGTTACAAAAAAGTGATAAAGTTAAGATTAAGAATTTCACAAAAGGAGTTTACAAGTACATGAAATGAAAGAGAGAATTTAAGAATCTTCCCAAAGGAGATCATCAAAAGTATGGAATAAATGTAAGTAAAAGTAGTAAAAATGATTTTTATGAATTAATATGCAATGAGTGAAGGAAAAAGGGACATATAAAATCATACTACTCGAAATTAAAACAAGAATAGAAATTAAAGAAATAAAATAAAGTGATAATAAGAGAATATAATGTTTTATGGATATATAAATAAGAGTTAGAAAAAAATATTGACGTTTTTTGAGAGTGAGAAGGTTTAAAATAATATTTTCTTCATGGAAACAACAAATAATGAGGTAAACACTTATTATTATTACAGTTCTAATTATGATTACGATATTGAAATTGAAGTTAAAGAATTAAATAAATAAAATGAAAAGTTTTAAAGTGATATTTTGTGAATTTATGAACTATATAGAAAATTTAAAAGAGAAAATAATAATATTATATAAGAGAAAAAGGTTTCAGATTTTGAAATAATTAAGATAAATATGAGAATGAAAGAAGGAAAGATTTCATGTCAAAAACTAATAAAGTTCAAGAGAGGAGATTTAAATTAGTTTGTGATGATTTAAATAAAATTGAAAAGGAATGTAAGAAAACTAAACAAGAACATAATAAACATAAAATATAGAATCATGTTCAATTGAGATTTTTTTTGGATAATATGAAAGTTGTTCAAAAAGAGAATGAAAATCATAAAAGGTTAATAACTAGTTCAAAATATATCCTATCTATTTTTTGTCCAGGGAAAGGAAAATTTAATAAGATTATGTATTTAAGTAAATATAATGAATAAAAACTATCTTTGGTTATAATAGATATATTTATAATATATATTGACCTAATTTTGTTAAAATTAGTAAATGAAATGTTTTAAATGTTACATTATTTAAATATAATCTCATAAATAATTATGAATATGAATGTTATTTATGATTTACTCAATCCCTAGACCACACCAATAATTTTATATCTAATAATATATCCTCTAGATTAACCTATATTAATTTTTTTAAATATATATGGGTTTATAAGAGTTTTATTACTAATCTAATTGGAACCAAAATTTCTTAGGCACCAAAATAATTATCATATTAACTTGTTTTATAAGAAACCTTCCAAAATTGTTAAAAAAAACATGGTACATAGATAGTGGATGTTACAAAAACATGATTAGAGAAATCTCAAAATTTATATTTTTTAATATTTATAATGGAGGTACTGTCACTTTAGGTGACAACTCTAAAGGCATGGTTAATGGTTTTGGGGAAGTAGGTATATTAAAATGTATTATAATTTATAAAGTACTATATGTAGGGGGATTAAAAAAATAAGAATATAAAAACATCTTGATAATGGTATGAGTGTAAATTTTTACGTTAGTAAATTTATTATTTATAAAGATAATAATAATTTATTTTATTCCAATATAAAAAAATATATTCTTTATATTTTTCAAAACTAAGACATCAAAATTTAGAGTACTTAAATATTGTAGAAACGAATCAAATTATTTATCATAAAATGTTGGTATATGTTCGAATTCAACAACTATAAAAGTTAATAAAATATGGAATTTTTTTAAATCTTGTTAAATTTAAAGATAATATGTTTTTTATGTGATTATTGTCTAAAGGGAAAGCATCATTGAGAGTATTTTAGATCTATTAACATAGTTAAAACTACTAGATGATTAGAACTACTTTATATTTATTTGTTTGGTACCATGAGAACTTCTAGTTTAGGTAGTAATATTTTTTTTAAATTGTAGATAATTTTAGTAGATTAACTTGGAGTCTTCTCATATCTAATATTTAAAAAGTTTATTACATTATGTAAACAAATTCAAATTAAAAAATGTCATTTAATTACATCAATTAAAAGTGATAAAGGAGGAGAACTTGTTAACTTACAATTTAAGAAATTTTGAGAAAATAATGATTATTTCCATAATTTTTATTACCCTAGAACACCACAAAAAATGGTGGTATATAGAGTAAATATACTATTCAAGAAATAGAAAGGAAAATTTTTATGAAATATAACTAACAAAATACTTTTGGGATGAATATGTTAAAACTACCAATTATATCTTAAGTAGAGTTTACACTAGACACTTGTTAAAGAAAACTCCTTATGAAATTTTTAAATAAAAAAACCTAAGATTGGTAACTTTAAAGTTTTTTTGTGAAGTTTATATTTTAAATAATAAAGATAATATGGAAAAATTTGATACAAAAAGTGATGAGGGAATTTTTATAGGATATTAAAATAATAGTAAATATTATAGAGTATATAAAAAGATAACTATTTCAATAGAGGAATATGTGCATGTGAAATGCATTGAAAAAAAATTAAAAACAAACTACATATTCTATTGATCATATTAATGAATTTTAAGATTTAAATTTTTAAGGAAGATAAACCTGGATATATTAATACACAAGTTAAGGGGGAGCATATCTCTTATCAGTCTGATCCTATGGATAGAAAAAACAATATTGATAATTTTTTGGAAAATATAATTTGAAATGTTGAATCTATAATAATAACTAGAAAATAAGTTTTTAATTTTTGTGTTAATTCTACATTTATAGATAATTTTTTTCTTATTAATATTAAGGAATAATTGAAATATTTAAACTTGATAAATTTCATGAATTATGAACTTAACAATTTTTTTAGGAATAAATTCTTGAATCTTTTTAAGTAACATAAAGAAATTTTTTCTATTGGAACCAAATAGTTTTTTCAAAATAAAATGGGCGAGTCTTGTAATATAGTTATAAATAAGGAAATATTAGTTTACCAAGGTTATTTACAAGATGAAGGTAGATATTTTGAAGATTCATTTCCACCAATTTATATATTATAATCTATTCATATTTTATTAACTTTTTTCATGTTTTAAATTTTTTAAACTATTTATAATTGATGTAAAAAGAACATTTTTAAATAGTTCAATTTTAGAAGAAGTTTTAGTTAAACCACTAGTTTTAAAAAATTATGAATTTAGAAAACATGTTTTCAAAATGTGTAAATAATTATATGGTCTAAAGAAATATCTCAAATCTTGGCCTGATAGAACAATAATATTTTTACAAAAAAATGATTTTAATAAAGGTAAAGATGATCCAAAATTATTTATAAAGAAAGTTTCAACTTATATTTTTATCGTAAAAGTATGTTTTGATGATATTTAATTTTGATTTATAAATGATATACTTATTAATGAGTTTTAAAAATTAATTGTAACATCTCGAGATTTTAAAATATTAACATCATATTCGATAGTGTGTATGACACACAACACCAAGCATAGAAGGGAATATAACAACCCATGAATTTAAAAAATATTTATTTTTAAATAATTCAATCTATTAGAAATATTTCATTACATGAAACATCGGGTTGGAATAAAACATGACACTCTATTAAAATATTATTATATAAACATTACCATTAAAACCTTGTCGTTAAATTAGAGGGAATGAATAGTAATAACTAAATTTTGATATTTTTATATTAAACATGTAAAAAATAAATTCAATGGTTATTTATAGATAATAAATAAAATAATAATGATTATAAATAGAATGAAATGTTTTTTGAAAAAATGTATTTTTCTGAAAGGAAAATTATTCCTGAATTATTCAAATAATTTAAAAATATAATTTAAGACTTTTATAAGATTTATTTTTCGAAATAAAAATTAATTTTGAAACTATAATATCAAAATTATCTTAGGGTGAATTTTTGGGTTTTTTTATAAAATGTTACATTTTTATGAATAGTGAAAAATACTGAATTTTAATTGAAAAATACCTTTTCATTTAAATTATTTTTAAAATTAAATTATATTTTAAATTGGTCTTAGAGAAAAATTAGTTAAATTATATATCTATTAATCCAATTCATGTAATTGGAATAATTTTTTTATTAAAATTTGATATAAAAACTTTGTAAACTTATGAACATTTTCTCTTTGAAAATTTATTTTCTCATCGCATCTGTTGGATTAAATTTAAATTAAATTTTGAAAATAATATGAATGGAATTTTATAAAATTGATTATATAGTTGGAATCATAATATGTTATTTTATCTAATATGGTAAACTTAATTTTTTTTACTATAAATAATAGTGACAACTGTATAAATATTTACTACGGTTAAGGTAAAAATGGGTTTACCAAGGGTTAAACTAAAAAGGTAAGACTTAAAATGACCAAAGTACTTGTATAAAACATATTTTATGGCCATGTTTAAACCTTATAATGTTTAAGGATCTATAATAATCCATTTTGGACCCTATATTCATGATAAAAACCTGGGTATATTTTTTTTCTTTCAAAAAAATACAAGTGCACCACTCACCTCACATATAAATGGCCACCCTAACCTCTCTTTTTAACACATTCACACTATTTTGGAAATAATAAAAATCCAAATAACATACTAAATTCTCACCTCTCACACAAGAATCCTTATTTTGGTCATAAATCCAACATAGGAAGTATTTTGGTGTAAACGTAAGAAGGATACCTAAAGAAAAGGTAATTTTCTTTAATGAGTGTTTTTATTTTATTTCTTACTCCACCTACATCAAATATTATTAAACATGATGAAATGATAAACTAATTATCTTAAATATACTTAAATGTTTTTATGTTAAGGTAATTGCCTACAATTATCCCTACTTCCATCAAATGGGTTATCGAATCATCATTATTGTGTTTGGTGGGATACCACCTCCTGAACCGGTGACATTCATTTTTTGATAAAAAAATACCAAGATTTTTTATAATGATTTATATAAAGGATATTTATGATATTTATAACATAATTATACCTATATAGTAATTATATAATATATATGTTTTTTTACTTTTACATTCCGTAGGGGATACGATAACGTCACTCGTGTGTACAGTGGACTACCGTCTGACGAAGCGATGTGATTCGTATATCACTAATGCTTTACCAAAATGTAATAAGGATAATTTTAATGAATATATTTTATATAAATAAAATAATTATTAAATTCATTAAATATTAATCATTATGAACATATAATACATCTTTTTCTTTCTTACACTGAAAAATTATAACGCCATTCATGTATGTGTGGACTATTTCCTTCATGAAGCGATGCAGATCTATTTTCATCACCACACTACATTGATTATATATAAAAATAAATTTAAAGAAATAATATGGTATAAATGATATTATTATCATTATTTAAATATAAAATATTACTTAACTTTTTTCTATAATGATCATTGAAAAATGGAAACGTTACTCATACGTACACACAAGGCGCTAGTCGAAACACTCTGAGTTGAATCAGTTAGTAGTCGTCAGGTCTCAGCTAACTACTAGGTCTCTGCACTATGCTCACTCATATCTGGAAAGATCCGCTCCAAAAGCTACTGGTCGATGCTCCAACTATCCTCAAGCCCCATGTAGAAGTATCTCAAAGCTCTTCCATGTCATAGGGGTCTCAATGCAACAGAATACACATCAATCAGATGCCCGGTCTGTGAGTTATTAGTCTTTTAGTCCCGGGGGCCCGGTTCAATTCATGTACGATCCAACCTGACCATATATCAACATTAACCCAAACTCCAGTGGGGTATAATCAAAGGGACAATCGTGCTCGAAGAAAACCAGCACTGCTAACAGTTCATCAAATGGTCGTCCGGTGCCCAAGATATGGCCAAAGAAAGTAAAGGGTAAGTAGTGGGCCCGAGTCCGGTCTGACCTGATCGAACTGACTCGACCCAACCCAGTCAGACCTATTGTGTCTGTCCCAGCCCATTGGGTGGGCTGGCCTTTTAGGTTTGGCCCGACCCACTGGGCCGAGCCTAGTAGGCCGCGAGGGCGGTTCGGCCTGGGCTCAGGGCCGGTTCATCCCGGAGAATCTCACAGGTGTGGCCCGACACGGCTCGGCCTAGAGGGCGTGGCTGGGACCAGTTAATCTAGAGAACCAGAAGGGGGTACGGGACGCCAGCTCCGTCGGGAGGCCGTGAGGGGGGTCGGGATGCTGGCTCGGCCGGGTGGCCGTGAGGGGGCCGGGACGCCAGCTCGGCCAGGTGGCCATGAGGGGGTCGAGACACCGGCTCAGCCGGGTGGCCGTGAGGGGGTGGCTTGGGGAGGCGTGAAGAGGACGGTAGGCGGCCTGTTTAGGGAGGCGTGCGGGGAGCGCATGGAGGCCGGCAGGCAGGCCGGTTTGGGGAGGCACGCGGGGCGTGCACGGAGGCCGGCATGCGGGCCCACAGTGTTCATCCGGGCAGGGCACGACCAAGTGGTCCAGCGCCCGGGAGGTGGCCAGGCTGGCCGGTTACCCAGAGGTGGAGTATACGATGTGTCGATATACAGAGGAGACCGACAAACATGGAGTGATAAGGAGGCTATCTATACCTACCCTTCAGGTAGGATCCGTGGTGGATGATCCGGGAGCTGCTCTTCACCTTTTAGATATTTTTTCATTTTCAGTTGTAATTTTTTTCAGTTGTACTTGTATTTTCTTATTGGGCTTGTATTTCGGCCCCTCTACTTTCAGTACTCTTTGTATACAGTTTTACTTAGTGTTTTTCTTCCAGCTCGTACTCTATTGTGTGCGTTTTCAAGTTATAAAGGAAATGTCTTCCCAGTTAGGGATTTACGCCTTTGGGATAGTCTCTAGCCCCTGGTCTATGGAAGGCGGGCTTGGGGTAGTCATGGAACAGGCCCTGGGGGACGGGTCATTAAACTTATGATCCACTAAAAGTTAATTTTAGTTATTGGGTCATAAAAAATTTATTTTTGGATATTCATTTCTTGGAGTAAAAAAAAATTGAAAATAGACTGAAGCACAACCAATAAATGAAATTTTTACTATGAAATATAAAGATGTCCAATGTATATTTTCTTATATCCTTCAATAGTAAAATAATTCCTCAACATTAGAAAAAGGATCTTAAAACAAAAAATTCATCCTATTACCTTCATATCTGATGAATCAAATAGTCTTTTAAATCATCATATATTTATGGTTTTGAGGTCCTCAAATTTCCTTTAATCATTTACTTTCTTTTGATCAATGGCCTCTATCATTATCTATAATAATTTATGTTTTTCTTCCATGCCCACATATTCACTTGACACTAATGTTCTCCTTCTTAGAAACCAAGTTATGTTTTATTCCATAAGACCTTTCTATTTCCCCTTCTCTCTTATAAAGTGGAATTTTTATTAACCCTTTCATGATGGGGGGTTTTTCAACAATGGTATTTCTAAATTCAAAACCCTTTATTACAGAGATCAAGATTAAATTATGAGAACACAATTTATTTAAAGGGAGTAGAATGTAACACTCTAAGATTTTAAAACATGAACATAATATTTGAGAGCATGTGTGAATCACAAAACCAAGTGTATATGGGAATATAACATCTAGATACTTTATAATATATTTCTTTTAAATTAGTTCAGTCTCTTTGATAGCTTTCAATGCACGCAACACTGGTTTTGAATGAAACATGACACTCTATTAAAATATTATTATTTAAATATTACCATTATAAATGAGCCATTAAATTGGTGGGTATGAATAATAATAACTAAATAATGAAAATTTTAAGTATTAAACATGTATAAAATAAAATTAATATTTATCAATTTATTAAAAATAAAATAATAATGATTTAAAATAGAAAAAAGTATTTTCTGAAAAACTTTATTATTTTGAAAGGCAGATTAGTCATGCATTATGCACATAATTTAAAATTAAAATTTTAAAAATTTTATAAGAATAATTTTAAAAATTAAACATAATTTTTGAGACTGAAATATCAAAAATATATTTGGGTGATTTTTTGGTATTTTTTAGAAAAGTTTCATTTTTGAAGAATAGTGGAAATACAGAATTTTAATTGAATATTGCCTTTTTTTAAAATATTTATAAAGTTAAATTACATTTTAAATCTAGTTTAAAATAAAATTAGTTTATATATATATATATATATCTATTAATAAAATTTATTTCATTTTAATAACTTTTATATAAAATTTTGATATAAAAAATTTGTGAAACATTGACAATTTCTATTTGGAAAACAGCTTTCTCGTTGCGTTTGTGAGATTAATTTTAAATGAAAAATTTCAAATTATATGAATGGAATTTAGAAAAATGTATTATATTTTTTCAATAATCATAATATATATTATATAATAATTTCAACTTAATTTTTTTATATAATGAATAATAAAACCATTAAAAATTATTTACTATAGTTAAGGTAAAAAAGGGTTTACCGGGGGTTAAAAAAAGATAAGGGTTAAAATTACATATAAACCTATATAAAACATATTTTATGGCCATATTTATACCTTATAATTTATAAGGATCATTAATAATTTATTTTTAACCTTTTTCATTATAAAAAAGTGGTCACACATTTTTTTTCAAAATATTACAAGTGTGCCACTCACCTCACTTAAAAAAGGCCACCCCATATCATGTCTTCTTCACACCTTAAAAAACTTTTGGTTTGTATAATAACTATCCAAATAACTTCCCAAATTCTCTCCTCTCATACTATAATCCTTTTTTATAAGTCTAACCTTGGAAGGATTTTTTTGCAAACCCATGGAGGATACCTAAAGAAGATCTAATGTTCTTCAACGAGCATTTTTATTTTATTTCTTATTACACATATTTAAATTATTATTAAAACAAGATGATATAATAAAATTATTATATTTTATATACTTATATGTTTTAATGTTAATTTAATTAACTACAACTATCCCCACTTCCATAAAATGTGTTATCAATTCATTATTCATGTGTACGGTGGACAACCACCTCGCAAACTGATGACAATCATTTTTCCATTACCACCTATAAAAATTGGGTATGATGAGGGATATAAATTATATAAATTATATTTAAAAAATAATTATATCTATTAATTAATTATATAATATATAACTTTTTTACTTTTTATTTCAAATGGGATGTGATAATGTCACTCGCGTGTACTGTGGACTACCGCCTCACGAAGAGATGTGATTTGTTTTTAAATAATGATTTACATGGAATGAAATAGGTATAATTTTAATGAATATATTTGATATAAATGATATAATTATTATATTAATGACATATTTATCATTATTACAAGATAATATATCATTTTATCTCTAACAATGAAAAATGATAACATCATTTGTGTATATGAGGATTACCGCCTACACGAAGCGATGAAATTCGCTTTTCATCAACACACTAAATAAATTATATATATAAGTATATTTAAAAAGATAATATGGTATATATTATATTATTATAATCATTTAAATATTAAATATTACATAACTTCTTTCCATAATGATAATTAAGAAATGGAAACGTTACTAATACGTAAGTACAATATACCGTCTCCATGATTGTAACATAGTTAATTTTTCATAACTGTATTTCGTGATTGGTTTTAAAAGTATAATTTATTTATAAATAAGATAATTATGTCATTATTATTATTCTAGATATATTTAAATGATGACCTCTTTGACCATAGTCAACCTACCAAAGTCATTTTTAATGCATATGCCAATTATCATTGAAACATCCAACATTAACTTAATTGATTAAGTAATAATATATAACATGGTAATAATTATAATAAAATGAATATTATACGTGAAAAAGTTAATTAATTAATTAATTAATTAATATAAATTATTATTATGGAAGATAAAGAATGTACGTGATGAGTTAGACTCAAGGTAAGGGTTTTTCGTCTCACTTTTAATTACTTGAGACATATTCTATATTCACCACTTATTTACTTTATGTGGTGTATATAATGAATATTTTATATGTTATATCATGAAAATATTTATTATAATGGTATTTAAATTTTTATTTTATGTCATTTCTTTTACCGGGAATAATATTTAGAAGTTACCAAAGTGAAAAGGGTTTATTTCATGAACTCATCATTATTTGGGATTATTTACATCTCCCGTGGGATAATTATTTGATATTTCTCTCTTAAAATCAATATATTTTGTTCAAATATGGTTATTCATAAACGTTTTCAAGTAATAGTACCATTTTACATCTTTTTGGTACTTAAAATGATTAAGAAATAGTTTTTATGAAAATCTTACTTTATTTCTCTATTCGATTGGAAATACTTTTATTTAAAAACAATATTTTCCAAAACTGTTTTAAGAAACGTTTTTAATCTTTTATTAATTATTTATAAAATAATAGTTTACCATTTTTTATTTTTTATAAAATGATTTTAAATGAATCTTCATGTCATTTTCAATACAATTCTCATTTGGATTTTACTGAAAATATGGATGAGATCTTTATTTTAACATGTATGGAATGAATGAAATTTTACACCATCATGACCAATTAGTGTTTTAAAGATTATTTTACTTGTTTTTGAATGTTATTCCCAAATATAACGGTTTTTGAAATATTTTTTGAACTTTCAGTTTTAAAAATATTCTCAAAGTGAAAAGTTTATTTCCACAAATATGTTTTTGAAGATAATTTTATGGTATTTATACTAATCAACAACATCAACCCATTATTGAGATTATGATCCACTGGAGATATGTAGTATTGATATTATTCTTATTATTTATTTATATGTTTTATGATCAATTTTACTAAGGATGTAATATTTTATTACCATTCACCACATTAATTTGGATGTTTTATGATTATGTTTATTGATTGAGAAAATTATTAACATTTCGTATGATGGGTTTTTAAAATTAATTTTAATATTGATTATGTTTAACCCGTTTCATATGAGGATTTCATTAGACTTAGTAAGTGATTTGAAGGTCCCTCTATATCCCCTCGATGCATCAGTAGGTATCATGAGATAAACTAGATTGGGTTTTGGAAAAGGCCTTACCATTTATATACATGTCTTGGAATAATACATCAATGATATTATATTTCTTAGCACAAAACCTCAATAATATTTTTTAGATGTCAAGAATTATGAATTACATCATTTTGAATTCAGTTACTAATATTCCAAGTGATTATTTTATTAGTTATAATATCTATGGTTATGTTTTCAAGATCATGTTATTATTTATATGGAATTATTTGATCATCATGCATTCTTTCAATATTATGATCAAGTTATTGATTAAATTGAATGTTTTTAGTTACTTAACTTTCCATATTTATCATGTATTATTTATTCATTTCTTCTATTGTACACTTACCCTTATTGAGCATATGAGATCACACTTCTTTATGTTTTTTACCAGGATATGAGGAAGTGTTTTGTGAATGAAATGAATATATACAATAAGGGAAATAATGGAATTAAAAAATAAAATCTTTTTTGAATTTTATGTTTTAAAATGTAATGTTAATTTCATGTATGTTTCTATTTTACCAAGACTACTAAACTATTCATTCCTTTAGGTTGTGATTCCATGTATCTTATGCCAATGTAATAAAGTATAAACCAGATCTGGGCTGCTAGAGTTGGGGGGTTCTACATTAATGAAAAATTGATTTTATATGATCCAAATGGGGGAATTAGATTTTTCCAATATTTTTTGAATTTTATAATGAATATATGGTATTTTTCTAAATCAAATCAAATATACTAATAATTTAGTTAAATAAATTTAATCTTTATTCATGTAAAACTATGATAACCCTAATGAGAACTAATTCTAAACTAGATGTGGATGAATATAGAAAGTATTTAAGTGATAAATTGTATATAGAAATGATATGAGGCTTATTGTATTAACCACATCTAGGCCTGAAATTATGTTTTTTGGTCTGTATGTGTTATAGATATAATTCTAACCCAAAATAAAGTCATTTAAAGTATATTAAAAGAGTAATTAGATATTTTAAAGGAACTATCAACATAGGTTCATTTTAATCCAATTAAAACTCTTTTAATATATTATAATTTCTTTTGACTTTGGAGGAAATATACTCAATAGGGAGAGAATATCAAGTAGATACCATGATTGAAGTACTTCCAAACCTACTTTCAATGGTTGACCATTCACCGACCATGATGGTAACAAGACCCTACTTCGGTGGTATCACCATCCTACTACAATAGAAGTTTTATTTCCTTTTTAAGTGATTTCATCATTCCTTTAATAGTACCATTCATGCTTTTCACATCCATTCTCAATGTTAGATCAACTATATACTGGTAGCTTGATCTTTTAAGGGTACACAATTCAACCATTCACCAACCATAGTAGAATATCACCTTCTTGTTATGGTGGAAGCTCAGACCAGATGAAATTATTATATATTTTCATCATAATGGTAGTAGAATGACCCTCTAATAGTAGCACTTCCTTGTACTATCTATGATCTATGGTAGCTTACCACTATCTATATGAAATGGTTTTACTCTTTAAAAGTGAATGTAGATCACCATAACGGTAGATCCACTGAATGCTAGATCATACTGAATGGTAAATCAACAAACAATTGATCACTAAATGGTATATCTTTTTCAATGGTAGCTTATGATGTTAACAATCATGCTACCACCAAGGATATTCTATCTACCATTAGTTATAATTTTTTTAAATTAAAAATATTTATTATTTTAATTATTAAAATCAAAATAAAATTTCTTTAATATGATTTTTATTATAATTTGGTAAAATATAATTATTTTATGTTTAAAAAAATTTGAGCTTCTATTTTCATTTTGACATGAAATGTGTTACTCTATGATATTCTATTTTGGTGAATTTTTAAATTCCAATTAAATGAAAGTTTATTATTATTATTTTAACTATTTTATAAATAGGAAATATATTTGTTTGATATAACTATCACACTAGAATCTCTATGATTTTATTCCATGTAGGAATGAAAGAGATTGTACTTATAATCTTGTTAATTAAAATTATGTTAATGGATATATTTTACATGTTTTTTGTTTTTTTAAAGTTTCATAATTTGATTAGATAGAGAGGTGATCCAAGATATTTGGAGTTAATGACATGATTATCCATTTCAAAAGAGAATCAGTAAATAGTGATAAAATAATCTCGGTGAATATTATTATTGTATGATTGACTATGAAAATTGATAGGATCATGAAGATAGAAAAATACATGTTTCATACGATCTTTATAAAATACTATATTTGGACTATGAATGTTGTTCCATTTCCTTGATACCGAAAGACTATTATTTTTATCATCCACTACTAAAGTGATCGAATATGTTGAGCTACATCAAATTTCAACATCATCATCTCTACTTTTTTTCATAAATTCTTTCTATATTCTACTATTGTATGTATTCCCACCCTCTATTTGTAATCTAGATTTTGGGTTACACTTTTCCCATCCAAAAACTATCATATTGGGTTATTAATTCCATATAAATGTAAAGTAGGTATATTCCTCCCAGATAAAAGGAATGTTGGAAGTGACTCCTTAAAAATGTCAGGGTTACACCACCAAGTGTGGAAAATGTATATTTATCTATAATTGGGTTATTACTCCCTATCAAAAGTAAGGAACTAGTGAATGTTGGTATCCTTGGAAAGTAGAGAAGATTATAGAGTATATTTGGTTATTTGTTATCTAAACTACTATGAAAAATATAATGTGTTATTTGTTTAATTATAAATACACATTTAACACTATTTAATCACTCAGATATTCAAATTCTATTGAATATTTTTAGGACTACTCACCCCCCTATACTCACTATTTCGATATACTGGGACCAAAAAAATGCTAGTGAGAAGATATTATTTCACTAATATATATCTTAGGGAAAGTGCATATAATGAAATTTCCATTTTCTATAATTATAAAAGTAATAATTATTATTACTTTTCTTGATTACAAATTATTTGAGAAATAATAAATTAATTGAATTTATTAAATAACCCACTATTTTATCAAGTCCCAATATCCCTCACCATTGAACTCAAAATTTCTAGATTCTAGGACATTCTAGTGGCAAGGATCCATATTCCCCTTTACATAACCCCAATGAGGGTTGGTCAAGTTACATGAAGGAATTTAGGTATGTAGGTCTTTTCTAACCATGAGATTGTAGATAATTTTTCCATTGAGTGGAATCCCCAATCCTAAAATCATAACATGTTTTTTAAACACTTTTCTCTAATTTACATAAATTTTATCAAGGTCTACTTATCTTTATGTAATATGGATAAGTCAACCCATAACCTTTATAAGAACTCCATGTTAAAGGCATGTGTCCCAATATGTGTTGGTCAAACACTTAGTTCTAACACTTTCATTCATAATAAATTAATGGAAGATAAAGTTTGAGTTTATATATATTTGAGGGATTTAAATTTATTATAAATAAATTTTATCTTATTTTATCATTTACATGTCTTGTTAAATATTAAGTAAATTTTAATTAATTAATTAATCATGTAATATAAAACATTTATGTATAATAAATATATTTAAATTACATATTTGCATAATAATTAATTTATTTATGTGATAATGGTATTGAATCCATAAAATATACAATTCATATATAGATATAAATAAATTAACAAATGACCTGATCATGAGCATATCTAATGACTGATTTATTAAGAGGATAAAAAATTAACTTATAAACTAGGGTAATAAATATTTATGTTGGTCTTGGAATGATATACAAGATTACACCTATCCACCCATGTATCACCTGGGTTGTCATCATCTAGGTTCTATATTTAACAAAATCTGTGTCCTTGGGATACTTCATTAATTAAAAGTATTTATAACTCACACAGAGGTGATTAGAGCAAAATGATTAGTTAAGCGTAATTACACAAATAACCATGATCAAGCTGATCCTTCATAATAATGGTGGGAGGCATTACACATAGGTTCATAGAATTTAATTTAATAACAAATAATTTTAAATATATGAAATAAATTAAATTAAATAATTCCAATACATATATAGGCCTTGGTAAATCCCATGAATGGTCATACACATGGAAAAAATACGTAAAAGTAAAATCATTTAACAATTATTTATTATTTATTCATTATTATTAAGATAAAAATTCATGTATTGATTTATTAATCAATCAATTAATTCCCTTTCATATTAATGACCATCCAAATTCATTTTTAGATGCCCATTATTAATGGAATTAATGAAAAATAAATAGTATAACCAATAACCAAAGATTTATTACAATAAATTAATCAAGAATTTAAAATTATTTAAAACCATTATTTTATTTTAAAAAAAAATAGGTATTACAATTATTAAAATAAGGTTTTAATACTACAATTTTTAATTTCACATAATTTAACCCTATCCTTTATTGGGAGACTACATGACATGTACTTATGAGCTACACACTATGTACCTTCATTTTTGTGTACCCAGGTTACAAGTCTAGGGATTTGGTCATGTAACTTAGATGGACTAAACAATATGTACAAGACAACTACATGTTGTGTATAACTCTTTCCATGTGTTTGTTCCGCCCACAAAAGAACTCGGTGTGTTCATCAATGATGACTACAGGGAATGTATAGACTATCTACACATCGTGTATCACTCAGGCCATGTGACCGAATAACTTTTGAATGGATCAACATGTATTTAAAATATTGGAAATGATGAACTACATGTCATGTACACTACATACATATCATTTATATCATTAGTACACCAAGTTTGTAGTATCACGTGGTTTTATCATGTATAATGACCCCACAAATTACATTAATTTTTCTGTTAACCCATGTAGACTACACAACATGTTCGCCATCTATACACTACGTAATCCAATATGTTTTGTGATAGTTCGCCCATGTTAAAATATGGTGTGAAATAAATTAACCACATGTAGTTACATATTGGTATGTTGTGTATCACGTGACACGTCCAAGTGTCATGCACATGGGTTCCTGGCATGTACTCCGACTACATGCCATATATTAATAAAATGAAACACTGAAATAATATGAATAATATGTCAAGGCATGTTAATTATAATTTAATTAAAGAATGAATAATCTTGAAATGAAATATCTAACCACTATTTCGAATAGATAAAAAATCAAATAAACAATTATAAATTTGAAACATGGCCACTTTGATACCAATTAAAGGTTTTTGGTATAGTATAAGTATTGCATATGGGTTTTAAAATGAATAAATTATTTCCAATCCAATGAATAATTTTCAATATTGTCAATAATGTTAGTACCATGACCAATGAGATTTTTTCAAAGAAAAAACCCATAACCTAGATAAGATCTTGAACATTAAATTTATAATAAATTTATTTAGATTTTTAGAAATTATTTACCTTATATTAGGAG
The DNA here is from genome assembly GCA_963277665.1 of Viscum album. Lineage (NCBI taxonomy): Eukaryota > Viridiplantae > Streptophyta > Magnoliopsida > Santalales > Viscaceae > Viscum > Viscum album. The sequence continues at coordinate 1,887,220,148 of OY728136.1, forward strand.
ATATTATCTAAAATAGATATTGATCATTCAAAAACACTTTTCTGGATTACCTTTGTTTCACTATAAGGATCCAACTATAGAATCCCTTTAGTGGTGATCCACATACACTCCTTTGATCTCCGAGAAATTCCAAATGGTTTCTAGGTTCTATCATGACTAATAAATTGTCTTGAATCATTCATGTTTATCTCTCATCCTTCCATATTTAGGGAATATCTCATTAATTTTTCATTCATGAGAGGGAGAGAGAAAATTTAAATTAAGAGAGAAATATATTGTGCACAATAATTCTCTATATCTTGATTAAACCTATATAGGATACATAAATATATATTTATAGATCAAGGTTTTAGATTAAAATATTATTTAATTTCATTATGAACCTTAAATTATATAATAATCATTATTTAATCCCATGATAAAAATAACAATGATATTACTATTATTTTATGGTGCATGCGCTAACTTGCATAATAAAAAATATTATTTAACCGACATGTTAATTAATATTTTCACCATATATTTTCTTGGTCAATTATAACTCCCAAAAAATTATTGAATATCTAAATAAATATTTAATTAAATATTTCATTCATCCAAAAATATTTGTGTTCAATAAAACTTGAATAAAATTATTCCTTAGTCTTAAGAATAATATTTATTCCACTAATTAAATTCAAATATATAATTTAATCCAGATCAATGGAAACACTTAGTAAGTGATCCTCTAGGATTCATTATCGTTTGAATTATCTAGGCTTGACTAAATTCCAAGTTTACTATATAACAATGGGTCAAGTCACCCAAGTGAAAGAACTTAATGTGGAAATGGTTAAAACCACATACAAACACTCGCTGTGAAATGTAATATATTTTTCATAATATATCATCATGTAGGTTGTGAATCCATGTCACAAACCTATCTGATCGATGTGTATTTCTTTGAGTATCTTAAACAAACACATCTTTAGACCACGACCATGGAATTTAATTTGATGTTCTATTTCAATCAAAGGGCTTAAATATCAACTTCCAAGAAGATGGAAGGAACAAATACTTCCTCAACTTGTCTATTAATAAGATTTTATTTGTGATGCACCTAACATACCATAATTCCCACCAACATATAGAATGATGGTTTTCTTTTGTAAATATAATTACAGGAGTCATGACATGCATTAATGGTAATCTTAATGACTAAGGACCATTAGACATGTTCACAGATAGGAATATCTGATGACGCCAAAATATGTGGGATTCCTACAGGAGGGTATATTATTATAATATCCCATCTTGGAGAATACCAAGTGTAAACTTCATGAGAATAATAATCATCCACTTACAAGTAATTTCACCTAATAATAAAATTATATGTTTCCCAAAATATACCTTTACCCAATAATAAAACTATATTTAAGAATATAATATTATAATTTCAAGGTTCTCATCATAGTAGGGTAGTTCTACAACCTTATCAATGTGGTAGATACTATACGATATTATTACAATAAATTTAGGTAAAAAATGAACAATATTTAATAATATATTTTATTAATATTAAAAATATCAAATATACATATAATTAAAGTGTAAACAGTTGGTCCCAAGACACTAAATCCAAAAAAAAATCTTTTAAAATTATTTTTAATCTATGAAACCTTAGGTTTAACCAAGACTATCTATGGTAATTATCAATTAAAATCCTGAATAATTGTTCATAAATAAAATTTTAATTATCCCAGTTATATCCATTGGGAGTATTTATCCAGGTGTGCAGTCTTAGGCCCTCTAATTTTGAACCAGTAATTATTGATTTAAGACCTAATCTGCCCCTTCTAGAGTTATTAACCTTAGGTGAATCTATTTTACAAACACATCTACTTTATAGAATCTCGAAAGTGATGTATTTTTAAGGAAAAACACACTCCTTTATTTACTATAACATAGGCTATTATCCTATACATAGGCTTATCCTAATCATTCTCACTAATGATTTCTCATAATACTTTCCAAAAATAACTAAACATTTATTTGATGAAAACTAAGGTGACCCAAACATTATATACATAAATATTATTTCATTTTAGATGAATATGCATTAAATTTCATTATGATCCATGTTGAAACCATAAAGGTGTAGTGTCTTTGGAAACATGGGTACATAAACAATTGCTATATAAAATATTCACATCATCTATCACTATGTTCTTCACAACAAGAAGCCTTATTAGAGTTATCATACATAAAAATTTTCTTCACATCCTAGTGAAAGGGAAACCTAATAAAATAGTGAGATCAGATGCTTATTAAGGGTATAAAATGAAGATATTAATGACTATTTAATAATAACATGAGTATAATGGTATGATATAATGAGACTAACATTTAAAAAACATACTCAGTAATTCATATATCATAATAACGAGTCATGGAAAAATTCATGGTAGTTCATAAAACATGAATCCTAAAAGAATAATAGAACATGAGCCATGAGAGAATACCGTTGGAATAAGACCATGACATAAAAGAGTGTGATAAATTATTACATATTACTAATCATAAAAATATCATGTTAATGATACCCCTCAATACATTCATCAAATATTAGGGTTAACCAACCATGTACCTTCTTTAGGCTTGGGATAACTTCTCGTGTTCCATTATTCGGATTGGGATAACCTCAAGATCATAAAACTATAATGTCCACACAATTAATTAGAGGGATATAATAATAAAAATTGTTATATAATCATAATACATTTATACATATTCCATGAGATCATTGAAACATTTATCATTTCATTAAGACAAGGAAAATATACTCGATTTCATAAATATTTCATCAACATAATACTATAACATCCAAAGAAATAATAATGATGGTATCATAGGATAATATCCCCATTGAAGCGTAAGTAATATCAAAGTATTTTATCATAGATTTAAAATTCCTTTAGAATATCACTACATTATTATTTTTGGAAATACCATTTTCTATTTGAAATAAAATATCTTAAATATTAAAATTTTCAAAATATTAAGGAAAAATTTTTATTTGGAAATAACCATAGATAATTTTTAATGAATATTCAAAGCAAAGAGTCATCATGATTTTGGTAAAATATATTTTCGTGGTATGTGTTAAAACTAAGATTCCTTTTTCACCTTTTGTAAAAAGTCAAAAGTACATTGTTCTGAAAAAGATAAGAATATTCCTTTTAATTTTTTTATATAAAATCAAAAATGGGTAAAAATAAATTAAAATAATCATTTGAATATATTAGAAAAATTATTTAAAAGATTTTAATGAAAATTATGACATGGAAGAAAAATATTCTCAACTAAATAGATAAATAAAGTTGGGTTTCCTTTAAAATATTCTTTCGGACTTTTGAGTACATAGAGATTGGAAAATGAAAGGAAAAATTTTAATCTATATAAATAAGCATTTGATAAAAAATAAATTAGATTAAAGAGTGATAAATCATTTAATTTCATCATAAAAATTTAAGTATAAATAATCCTAGTAAAAATGACACTATAATGTAGAACTCTTACCTCAAATTTGACTTGATTCGTAAATACTATAATTCCTATATACTAAATTTAAATTTCTTATAATTATACGCCATAAAAATATTTATTCTTATAATACCATATATGGTTTACTTATAAAATCTTATTACTCGTTAATTAACAATTCTTTATTAAAATCACTATTTATAGTGATAACTATTTTATTTTTCATGTATGTTTTGATTCAGTTGTTATGGTCCATGAATATTGATTATGGTTACATAATCGATTTTTTTTATCATGATATAAATATCATATATTTTTATTAAATACATATTTATAACCATACATATATGGTAGAGATAGAAAAATGAATAACACTATTCACAGAGACAATAGTTCATACATACACGTGAACATTGTTTTCATTTTATAAAGAAAAAGAAGGAAATAAAGATAAAATATATGTTATAATTCTATGAAGATAATTATATAATTAATATAATATATATTTATTAAATTATAAATTATAACCATCCATGATAGGTGGTGATGGAAAATTAATCACATCGCTACGTGGAGCTGGTAGTCCACATGTACGCACGAGCGATACTTTATTTATTATTTGATGGAAAGGAAGTGGAAAATGGTTGTGAAATCATCATAATAACATATCAGTATATTTCTAATACTGTATTAATAATTTTATTATATATTAAGTTGGTTTATAGAAGGTGCATGAAGAAATAAAATTGAAATAGATCAGTTAAGATTTATACATCTTCATTGAGAGACCTTCTTCGGCTTACACCTTATACCTTAAAATATTGGTCCAAGAAGAATAAAAAGGGGATATTAGATGAATTTAATGAATCTAGGAAGGTATTAGGGTAGGTAGTTACTAATATATAAGGATGAAACATTCTAAATAAGGTAAGACATAAGGTTCTCTTTTATAACTGAAGAGAGCACACACTGGGAATTACCTAATATATTTAAATACAATTAATTTATTTCCCAAGAATAATGATCCAAAATGGATATTCATTTGAATAAAAAAAATTATATTTGAAATATAATCATTATATAAAATTTAAACTAGTTTTTGTGTCATTATAAACCTTATCTTTTAGTTAACCCTAATGTTAACCCATTTTAACCTTAATCGCAGTAACACATTTTTAGCATTTAATGGTCATAAATTTTCTTCCCAGGTAAAAAATGGATTAAAATGGTCCATGGATAAAATTTTAGACCCAATTATTTAATAAAATATTATTTAACATAAAATATCCTTATAGTCATTTTTTGGCACAACACATTTAATTTGACTTCAAAGAAATCAATAGATAAATGAAATTAGAATTTAAATAAATTTACATAGTTTATAATTTATAATTACCTATTATATTCTTGAAATACCGAAAATCATCCAAAACATATTAATTTTATTTTTTTTAAAATCATTTTCCTTGATTTTTCTATTACTTCGCAACCACTGTATCAACATTGCATAAGCATTTTAAGTAATTATATCATCAATAAAAATTAAAAATAAATTATTGTCATAAAAATAATTTATTTATATTGAAAATAAAATTATATATTCATTTATAACTTCTTTTTATCCCTATTATAATTTACAAAAGAAATTAAAATCATGAATGTAATATTTTATATTTATCGTTTTTCTCAAAATAGTATAAATGTTATAATCAAAGTAAAGTGGAAAAAATTATAATATTTGCATTTATAGGATTTATTTATTCAAAAATAAAAAAATTATAAAATTTGATAAATTAAAGTGTTATAGATATTATAAAGCCTTAACTTATAGTTTTAACCCAGTTTTACTTTTTTACCTTTACTTATGTGACAAATCTTTACCATGGTTATTATTAATAATGATAAAAAATAAAAGTGAACTATATAAAAAAATTTAAGAACTTTATTCCAAATTTAAAATCAATTTTTAATATTAAATTTTAATAATTTATAAAAATAAATTTGAATATAAATTTATAAAATGCAATGGAAAAGAGTTTTTAGAAAAATGCATTTTTAGCTCAAAAATGAAAATTTACCAAAATCATGTATAATGATAATTAATAAGTAATGAATTATAATATTTATTATTATATGGGAATTATTATAATTTAATAATAAATCCAAATCCAAATCTTACTTTTAAATTACATGATTTAATAAAAATAAATGATAGTTTTACAAAATTCGGTATTTTTTCGCAATTCACTTAAAAATAAAAGTCTTCAGAAAAATATTAAAAATTCACCCTAGGTCAATATCAACTCGATGATTTCAAAAATAATATTCATTTCCTAAAATTAATTTTATAAAATTTTTATAAATTATTTATAATTTTCATGCACCAAATAAAATAAAAATCATTTTTGAAGAAAACATATTTTTCAAGCATAAAATGACCATTGAAAATTGAATAATTATATATTATACATTAATCAAAAAATTTGAATTATATAAAAAATTTCTACATATTTTTTTATAATTTTTTTATTTCTATTAATACCAATAATTTAATTTCTAGGTTTTAATATATCATAGTTCATATTACGATCAGTGTTGAATGTGAAGAAAGCTATCAATCACTTACAGTTTATTTAAATAGAAATATATTCCAAAATCTCGAGGGGTTAAATTCTACCCCCACAAATTAGTTTTGAACTTAAAATTTTTAATTATCACTTATTAGAATTAGTTTATCCAGACATAGTAATAAAATATTACATACATTCTATCATGAAAACTAATTTCTATTTCACTTTAAGGATACATAGTATTTATTAATTAAGTATGTAGAAGACCAATTATGTATCATTACAAGTGTCACAAACTGACCCTCAGGGTCCATGCCGTGACTACCCCAAGCCCGCCTTCCATAGGCCAGGGGCTGGCGACTAGCTCCGAAAGGCGTATTCCCTATAACTGGGAAGGAATTGCCTTTATAACCTCTAAACACACACAACCAAGCACACAATAAGATACGAACACAAGTCAACTATATAGAAAGGGAGTGTTGAAAGTAAAAAGGGGCTGAAATACAAGTCCAACAGTAAAGTACAAGGAAAACAGGAAAGTACAAGATGACTGATAGGTTAAAAACAACTCCTTGTTCATCCACCACGAATCCTACCTGAAGGGTAGGCACAACTCATGAACGGTCATTTCTGCAGTTCTCCTCATCTAACGTCCACCTCTGAGCCACCATCAGTCCTGGTACTCTTGTCCTCAGTCAGCGCTATCCATCCTCATCACCAAACACAATAGGGTGCGGGAATATCCTATGCAAGGTTGAGTATAATGATACTCAGTAAGGACCCCGAGACCCTCAAGGTCTCACAAAATCCACCAAGGATAAACCACACAACATGAAATCAACTGACAACCCTACTTAGGTATATTCCCAAAAATATAAATAAGTTATCAAGTATACCCATCTCAATCATGAGAAAAAACAAACAGTCCAACTCAAATCCCAAAGTTCATCTGTTCCACAAAAGAAGAAATACATTAAATTTAAGTACCACACAGGTACGCCATACAAAAGAATACCACCAAGGTGTTACCACGAAGCAAAGTACCACAGGGTACAGAATCATCTCACACCAGGTATAACTTAGGTACAGAAGTACAAATGATTATATGTAACTATTGAATCATCTTACTATGTTAAGAGGCTCTACTGCTAACCCACACAGGATCGCTCGGTGCTGACCCACACAGGATCGCTCGGTGCTGACCCACGCAGGATCACTCTGTGCTAACCCACACAAGATCGCTATGTGCTGAACCACATAGGATCGCTCAGTGTTGACCCACATAGGATCACTAGGTACTGACCCAAAAAGGATAACTTAGTTATGACCCACACAGAATCGCTAGGTGCTGACCCACATAGGATCGTTCTTCATTCTTCTTAACACAATCATCTACTGGATTCCCGCACTAGGCTTGCTCGTCTCTCGGAGGGTCTGCTCCTCAAGGCAGTGGTCGATACTCCAACTGCCACAAAGTCCCATGAAGATGTATCCCAAAGGACTGCCACGTCATAGGGGTCTCAACGTAACATATGGTGCGTCAATCAGACGCCCGGTCTATAAGTTATTAGCCTTTTAGTCCCGAGGGCCCAGTTGGATTCGGGCTCGATCCAACCTGACCGTACTTCAACTTTATCCAAAACTCCAGTGGGGTATACCAAAGGTACAGTCTCACTCCAAGTTTTACAGCGCCATTGAAGGCTTGTCAAATAGACGTTTGGTGCCAAATTTATGGTCGAAAGAGCGTAAATGAGTCGAAGTGGATCTGGCATGGCCCACGCTGGGTTGTCTGGCCTGGAAACCTAGCATGGTGGCCCGACTTGGGTGGCGTGGTGTGTCTATGAGACCGTAGAGGTCCGTGAGGCCGTGGGGCGACGTAGTAGGCCATGGGGCGGCACAGCGAGGCCACGGGGTGGTGGTGACGACGGACGGCAAGGTCGTGGGGCGGCGAGGCCGTAGGGTGGGGAGGCCACGGGGCGGTGCGGCTGTGGGGCGGAGAGGCTGCAGGGCGGCATGGTGAGGCCATGGGGCGGAGTGGCGAGGGAGCGGGTGCCGAGGGACAACGCGAGGCCGCGGGTGCCACGGGGTGGCGGAGGCTGCGGGTGCCGTGGGGAGGTGAGGCTGTGGGGTAGTGCGGTGAGGCCACGAGACGGAGCGATGAGGGTGTAGGTGCCACGGGATGGCGCGAGGCCGCAGGTTCCGCGGGGTGGCAGAGTCTACGGGTTCCATGGGGCGGCGGAGTCTACGGGTTCCAAGGGGCGGCAGAGGCGACGAGGTGTGGAGGCCACAGGGCGGTATAGGTCGCGAGCGGTAGAGCACCGTGGGGTGCGGAGGCCACAGGGTGGTGGAGAGCCGTTCCTTTTTTGGCGGCCGGCTTAACTGGCCACCCTTCCTTCATCGCCTTCGTCACGGTTCTCAAGTTCCACCGATGACAACTGCCGACACCAGTCATCGTCACCATCATGAATTTCACACAAAAGATCCACAAGATTTGAAAAGGGGTCGTGCCACGTTTGTTTGGCCCGTACCCTCCATTTTATGTCCATAGAATACGTCTCAAGGAAGAGGATTCAATGTGAGATGTAATTTAACATTGATCAAATTAAAACACACCCCTGCCTCGTTTGATTATTGACATCGATTAGGGAAGTCAAAGTTGTCGACATTTGTCATGCCAGCCACATGCCTCCAATCCCGAGCTCATTCATCAGATAAAAACTCTTTGATAGAGGTGATTCTTCATTGATAAAGATGTCCACCATTGGATTATGTCTCAAGGAAGAAGTTGAATTTGTGTGTCAGCGTTCTTTATTGGAGGAGCTCTTCATTGGAGGTTGTGTTCTTCCAAGTTCTCCTCTTTCCAACCCTTTCCTCTCAATTCCACCAAAATGAAAAGTATCCCACATAATAGAACAAATTATCTATTATGTTTGTTGGAATAATTTCAAATTAGCTTAATTAATTGATTGATGAGATGGTATAATTAATTAAGGGGGTGGCACAAATAAAGTGGGGGAGTTCAAGAGGTTTTTCTCCCATAAAGAGGGGATTTCAAGGGGGTTTTAGCCTCTGGTGGTCCCCACCACCATAACCGACATGAGAGGTTAATCCTGGTGGTCCCCAATTCCATAACCACACATGGGAGGTTTAGTTCTGGTGGTCCCCACCTCTTAACATCCACATGGGAGTTCCAAATAAAAATAAATGTTACACAATTTTATTTTATTTTATTATTTCAGGAAAAACCCAAATTCTATCTTTCACCCTCGACCTACTATAGTCAAGGTGAAGGTCCCCTTAATAGAATACTGGTGTTGTGAGTTCAACGGTGCCCTCATATTTTAATTCTGAGTACCAGTTCAAAACTTACAAAAACCCACTTGCACGTTTACTGAACATACCCAAAAAAAGTTCAAAAATTCATTCTGGGAACACCGGGCCTTAGAATCATGCCCCGTAAATTTTCGTGGACTCTGAAAATCCCCATTTAATAAAGAAAAATTACATAGAAATTCTTTGTCTTTAAATTCTTCCCACCTCAGGGATTTCATCTCCGTAAGCCACAACTCAAACTAAGGGAACACGTGGGGGTACTGAGCACAGATCTGAGCCTCCCACTCCCATGTGCTCTCTTTGAGGTTCCTGTGCTTCCAACAAATGCATACCAGTGGTATAGACCGCCCACAAAGGACCCACTCCAGTCAATCCTCAATCTCTACTAGAACCTCCGTAAAAGTTTCCCCATCATCAACATCCAGCTCACCGTGGTCAATGATGTGAGAAGGGTCATGGACGTATCTCCTCAGATGGGATACGTGGAATACACCGTGCACTCGGTTCAACTAAGGTGGAAGAGATAAGAAGAATTCCACCTTGACAACTCTATTGAGGACCTGAAAAGGTCCGATGAACCTCAAAGATAACTTGCTACCTCGGCCAAATCTTTACAAACCTCGCCGAGGTGAGACCCGTAGAAAGATGTGGTCTTCATCCTCGAACTCCAGAGGTCTCCATATCCTATAATCATATGAATTCTTCCTATTCTATGTAGTCCTTATCTACTACTGGATGATATACACCTTCTCTATGGTAGCCCGTACCATCTATGGTCCCACAAGTGCTGACTCCCCCGGGTTAGTCCAGCACAAAGGTGATCTACAAGGTCGCTCGTATAATGCCTCAAAAGGTGTCATCCCAATGGTGGAGTGATAGTTTTTTTTGTATGAAAACTCCAACAAAAGAAAGTGATCCTCTCAGCTGTGACTGAAGTCGAGGACGCAAGCACGCATCATGTCCTCGAGGGTCTGAATGGTCTGCTCAGTCTGGCCATCTGTTTGAGGATGGAAGGAAGTGTTCAAACAAAGCTACATCCCAAAAGCCTCCTGCAACCCCTTACATAGATGGGAATTAAAATGTGCGTCATGATCAGAGACAATCATCAAGGTTACTCCATGTAGCTGCACAATATCTTGCACATAGAGGCATCCCAAGCTCTCTACTGAACCCTTCTCTCTGATCGGTAGGAAGTGGGATGACATGGTGAGTCGGTCGACGATCACCCAAATCAAGTCATGTCCCCTGGATGTATGTGGATTTCTTGTCACAGAGTCTATGGATATCCCATCCCACTTCCACTATGGAACCTCTAAAGGCTAAACCAAGCATGCCGGTACCAGATGCTCCGCCTTCACTTACTGACAAGTAAGGCACCGAGAGACAAACTCTGCTACTGATTTCATCATTCCAGGCCACCAGTGCTATCATCGGAGATCCTGGTACATTTCTCCACTAATGGATGTACCGCTAGAGGGGATTTGTGGAACTCCCTTATCGCTTCCTCTCGAAGTGACACTAGTACCATGGTACGTCCTTTGAAGAGGATGACATGCTCCCCAACTTTAGAAAATCCATCAGGTTCTTGCTCTATGAATATCTGAGCACGTCGAGCCACGTAGTCAGCATCCCCACGCTGTGCCTCCCTGACTCACTAAAGAAGTTGGGGAGTGACTGTAAGAGACTGAAGGAAAACTGCTCCATCACATTCCATGAAGGATATCTGTAAAGCGAACAACTGCTCTATCTCCTTACCTAGAAGTTGTATACCAGATCTTCGGCTGAGTGAATTAACTAAAGCATTCCCCTTACCAGTATTATAGAATATCTCGAAGTTATAGTCATAGAGGAACTCAAGCCATCGTCGTTGTCTCTAGTTTAGGTCCTTCTGAGATAATATATACATGAGACTCTTGTGATCAGAGTACACTGTAAAATGCTTTCCCATCAAGTAATGTCACAACATATTCAAGGTGAAGACCACAACTACTAACTCTAGGCCATGGGTAGAGTAGTTCTTCTCATGTTGTCTCAACTATTTAGAACCATATGAAATCACTACTCTCTCCTACATCGGGAAAAATCCGAGCCCAGTCCCTGATGTGTCACAGTAGACTACGTACCATACGCCCTCCTTTGGAAGCCTCAAGATGGAGGGATTAGTCGGCCTCTACTTCAGCTCTTGAAAACTCTACTGGCATCTCTCTGACCACAAAAAGGGTTTCCCCTTCTTCTTCAACACTGATAGAGGTGCTACAACTATGGAGAAATATTGCACAAATCTTCAGTAGTATCCGGCCAAACCCAGGAAACTCCGTATCTCCATCACATGCCTAAGTGGATCCCAATAAAGTACCACCTCGATCTTCCCTGGATCCACTGCAAATCCAGCCTCTGATATGACATGTCCCAGAAAGTGAACCTCTTGGATCTAGAACTGGCACTTTGAGATCTTATCATAAAGCTGGTGCTCTTAGAGTGTGTTCAGTACTACCTGCAAATGATAGGCATGCTCCTCCTAAAAAGCAGAGTAGATCAGAACGACTTCGATAAATACTACTATAAGGCGATCAAGGTATGGATAAAAGATCCTGTTCATGAGTCCCATGAACACTTCTAGAGTATTGGTTACACCAAATGGCATAACCAAGAACTCATAATGGTTGTACCAACATCTGAAAGTCATCTTCTGCATGTCATTGTCTCGTACTCTGAGATGGTGATAGCCTGATCTGAGGTCTATCTTTGAGAACCACTGTGCTCCCTTCAGCTGATCAAAGAGGTCATCAATCCTTGGAAGTGGGTACTTGTTCTTCACGGTCACCTGGTTCAGGAATCGATAGTCAATACAAAGTCTCAAGATCCTATCTACCTTCTTGGTGAACAAAAATAGGGCTGACCAAGGAGAAACACAGGGTTGAATGAATCCTTTACCCTATAATTCCTCTAGCAGTACCCAAAGCTCACGAAGCTCCATGGGAGCCATCCGATACGCTGGTACAGATATCAGTGTCATACCAGGGTATAACTCAATGTAAAAGTCCACCTCTCTATGAGGAGGTCGACTTGGAACATCATCAGAGAAGAAATTTTCATACTGGTCCACCACTATAGGATAACTTGGACTCTCCATATCAATTGCTCTGAGGGTAAGGAATACCAACTGATGAGTGATCGGTTACACTCTCCTATGGGTAAGTCAATCCTATGCTGCAAAGTCTCCCTTCTCACCGGTGAAGGTAAACCTGGTCCCATCCGTATGGACACACCACACTTTGTGCCTAATATATTCAATCTGAGCATGGACTATAGATAACTAGTCCATACCCAAGATGATGTCTTAAGGCCTCGATGCTGCTACTAGGAGATCCCAGTCTAATCTCTTGCCTCCTAGAGTAAGTTTGCACTGCCGGTGCTAGTGTGTAATCATCGAATCCACTCCCGTAGGAGTCTCTAGACATAAGGATCGAGCCAATGACTCCATCAAAATCTCTGAGCTCCGATTGAGAGTAGTGGAAATAAAATAATGACTAGAACCTATGTCTATAAGTACTATAGCTAAGGTGGAGTAGACATAGATCGTACCTCATATCATCTTCAGAGTTCAATGATCGTAGGCCTCAACTGTCTGGAGATGAGCTCACCCCTATCCTCCTGCTCCCTATGGTCGGGGTGGACCACCTAGTGGTGGTGGTGGTAACATCTCGAATTGTTTCCCATCGCCAGATGCAAGGATAGCTCCTCTGCCATGTCTTCTTACTCCCTACGGACCTCCTCAGTCGAATCTCTGTCTCAGCCTAGGTGTCCCTTTGACTGTCTGCTGATCATTCGTATAGTGGGTTGGACAGTCACATGTCATGTGACCCTACCCACCGCATGCGTAACATTGGCCACTCCTGGAAAGACTAGCTCTGCCTCAAGTGCCCCACACAACCGACCCTAAATCCTGCGGTCATCCACCTGTAGCTTTGGTCCTCTTGGACCTTTGTGGCATCTGTATTCTTCCAGCTGCAGAAGACTTCTCTATGTGATTACTGGTAGTGGGTCTCACTACTGGTGGCTTCTCAGCAAGGAAACTCTCCACTAGGAGGGCTCTCTCTAACACCCCTGCTTGCGTCGAGATGCTGAGTGAGATCATCGAAGCCTTGATCTCCTACCTGAGTCCCTACTTGATGGTCCAAGCCCTGAAGAATGGGTCTTGCACCATATTAGTGGAGTATCCTGAGAGGTCAGTGAACCTTGCTGAGTACTGAACCACAGTCATGCTGCCCTGTTGCAGATGAAGTAGATCTTGTATGCGCACTGTGTGAAGAGTCACTGGGAAAAACTCTACCCAAAATAGGATCTCAAAGTTTCCCCAGATAAGAATAACCTCATCGTGAACCTAAAGCATCAAAATCCACCATCTGCCTATTGCTTCCTGTAGAAGGCTGGCAGTAAGGATCACCATGATATCAGTTTGTGTCCCTACCAGTCGGAAAACTCTCACCACAGCCTCCAGCCAATCCTCAGCCTCCTGTGGGTCTGTCTCTCCCCTGAACTTGGGTGGCCTCAGGTGCTAGAACTCGTGAAATTCGCTCAAGTGGCATGCATCCTCTGCTATTGGGTATGGTGGCATCGGTGACCCAACAGGTAATGGTACTGCTGGTGCCTCCACTGGAAGAGGGCCCTGCACCGAGGCCTCGTCACTCGGTGGGTTATCAGTGCGTACTATATCTAGAACCCCAGCTGGCTGTCTATGTAGAGGCATCCTGAAAAGAAATAGGTGTTCCACGGTCAATAAGTTATACCTGGTGAACTGACTCAAAGGGATCACAAAGAAAACTCTTTAAAACACACACACAATCAGTGTTTTCATGCACTGAGTCAGAAATCAGAAGTCATGGTCCAGATTTATGGATACGTTAGCCGCCACACCAACACTAGATTCCCTAAACTGATAACCAAACTCACTAAACATAACACTACTTCTATTAAAAAGAAATATCAGAGTCCTATGTTCTATGGTAAAACCAAATCCTCTTATAAAAATTTGTCACGACCCGACCCCCGGGGTCCGTGTCATGACTACCGCAAACCCACTTTCCATATGCCAAGAGCTGAAAACTTGCACCGGAAGGAATATTCCCTATAACAGGGAAGCTATTTCCTTTATAACCTGTAAACACAGGAAACCAAGAACAAAGAAAGATACAAACACAAGTCAACTGTATAGAAAAAAAGTACTAAAAGAAAAAAGGTGCTAGAATACAAGCCCAATAGTAAAGTACAAGGAAAACTAGAAAGTACAAGGTGGTTGATAGGTGAAAAGAAGATTTTGGTTCATCCACTACGAATCCTACCTGAAGGGTAGATATAGCTCACAAATTTTCGTCTCTACAGTTCGCCTCATCTAACATCCATCTTCGAGCCACCAATAGTCATAGTACTCTCATACTTAGTTAGGGATATCTGTCGTCTAAACCAAACACAACAGGGTGTGAGAATAGCCCGTGTAGGAGTGAGTATAATGATACTTAGTAGGGACCCTGATACCCTCAAGGTCTCACAAAATCCACCAAGGATAAGCAACACAGTTTGAAATAAATTGACAACCCTACTTAGGTATATTCCCATACATATACCTAAGTTATCAAGTATACCCATCTCAATCAGGAGGAAAAACACAGAGTCCAACTCAATGCCCAAAGCTCATCTGTTCCACAAAGAAAGAATACCACGTAGGTAAGTACCACATAGGTATGCCACATAGAATAATACCACCAAGGTATTGCCATGAAGAAAAGTACCATAAGGTAAAAACTCAGCTCACACTAGGTATAACTTAGGTACAAAAGTAAAAATTATTAGATGTAACTAATAAATCAACTTACTCTATTAAGAGGCTCTACAAGATTTCTCGGTGCTGAACCACATAGGATCGCTCTGTGCTGACCCACACAGGATCGCTAGGTGCTAACCCACATAGGATCACTCAGTGTTGACCCACACTAGATGGCTCGGTGTAGACTCACACAGGATCTCTCGGTGCTGACCCACACAGAATGGCTCAGTGCAGACCCACAAAAGATTTCTAGGTGCTGACACACACAAGATTTCTTGGTTCTGACCCACACAGGATCGCTAGGTGCTGACCCACATAGGATCGCTTGGTGCTGACCCACATAGGATCGCTCGATGCTGACCCACACAGAATCGCTTGGTGCTGACCCACACAGGATCACTCCGTGATGACCCACAAAGGATCGCTAGGTGCCGACCCACATAGGATCGCTGGGTGCTGACCCACACAGGATCGCTAGGTGCTGACCCACACAGGATCACTCTCCATTCTTCTCGTCACAGCCAGCTACTGGGTTCCCACACTAGTCTTGATCTTCTCTAGGAGGATCGACTCCTCAAGCCACAGATCGATACTCTAAATGCCATGAAGTCCCAAGATGAAGTATTCCAAAGGACCGCCACGTCCTAGGGGTATCAACCCAATAGATGGTCAATCAGACGCCCGGTCTATAAGTTATTAGCCTTTTAGTCCTGAGGTCTAGGTTGGATTCATTCTCGATCCAAGACGACTGTACTCCAACTTTATCCAAAACTCCAGTGGGGTATACCAAATGTACCTTCTTGCACCAAGGTTTATAGTTCCATTGAAGGTTTATCAAATGGATGCCTGGTGCCAATTTTATGGCCGAAAGAGCATAAATGAGTCAAAGTGGGTCCGGGTTCGGTCCCACCCGGTCAGACTGACTCGGCTTGACTCACTGGGTTTGGCCCGGCCTGCAGTGTCGCTCAGCCCACTGGGCGGCCCAGCCTGGGTGGCGCGGTGGGGCCGCGAGGCCCTGGAGGGCCGCGAGGCTGCGGGGCGGCGCAACGAGGCCACGGGGTGGCAGGACGAGGCTGAAGGGAGGCGGTGGCCATGGGTGGTGAGGCCACGGGGCAGCACGGTGAGGCCACGAGTGTCATAGGACAACGCAAGGCTGTGGGTGTCATGAAGTGATGATGGCCATGGGGCAGCGGAGGTCGTGGGTTCCACGGGGTGGTAGAGGCCGCAGGTGGTGGAGGACCGCGAGGCATAGAGGCTACAGGGCAGCCGAGGCTGCAGGCGGCAGAGAGCCGTGGGGTGTAGAGGCCGCGGTGCGGTGGAGGCTGCGGTGCGGGGGAGGCCATGGTTAGTGGAGTGCCGCGGGGTGACGGTGCGTCGTGCCTTCACCAGCGGCCAGCTAGACTGGCCGCCCTTCATTCATCGCTTTCCTCACGGTTTGCGAGTTCCACTGGTACTGACTGCCGGCACAGGTCACCGTCACCATCACGAAGATCACACAAAATATCCTTAAGATTTGCGGAGGGGCCGTGCCATGTTTGTTTGGCCCATACCCTTCACATTAAGAAGTTTGCAAACAGCTCAAAGAATATGATTCAATGTGAGAGGTAATTAAACATTGATCAAATTAAAACACACCCCTACCTCGTTTGATTGTTGACGTCGATGAGAGAAGTCAAAGTTGTCGACATTCGTCAAGCCTGCCACACGCCTCCAATACCGAGCTCCTTTGTCAGATAAATGCTCTTTGATGGAGGTGGTTCTTCATTTTTGAAGATGTCCACCATTAGAGGATGTCTTGAGGAAGAATTCAAAGTTGTGTGTCGGGATTCTTCGTTGGAGGATCTCTTCATTGGAGGATGTGTTCTTCCAAGTTCTCCTCTTTCCAACCCTTTCCTCTCAATTCCACCAAAATGAAAAGTATCCCAAATAATAGAACAAGTTATATATTATGTTTTTTGGCATAATTTCAAATTAGCTTAATTAATTAATTGATGATTTCATATAATTAATTAAGGGGGCGGAACAAATAAAGTGGGGGAGTTCAAGAGGTTTTTCTCCCCAAAAGTGGGGAGTTCAAGGGGGTTTTAGCCTCAGGTGGTCCCCACCACCATAACCCACATGGGAGGTTAATCCTGGTGGTCCCCACCTCCATAACCACACATGGGAGGTTTAGTTCTGGTGGACCCCACCTCTCAACATCCACATGGGAGTTCCAAATAAAATTAAATGTTACACAATTTTATTTTATTTTATTCTTTCACGAAAAACCCAAATTCTATCATTCACCCTTGACCTACTGTGGTTGAGGTGAAGGTCCCCTTAAGAAAATACTGGTGCTGCGAGTTCAACGGTGCCCTCAAATTTCAATTCTGAGCACCGGTTCAAAAGTTACAAAAACCCGCTCGCACGTTTACTGAACGTACCCAAAAAAAGTTTACCATTTCATTCTGGGCACACCGGGCCTCAAAATAACCCGCCGTCAATTTTCACGGACTCATAAAATTCCCACTTAATAAAAAAAAATTACGTGGAAATTATGGGTCTTTACTTAAAGACTCATGAGTTTACAAAAAATATCCTTGATATTTTAGTGATTCTTTCTATATAAGATTCAATATATTTATCTTCTTGTTAAATTATATGTTGAAATCATTTACTATAAAGGTAGATAATATGAGATAACATAGTTACTTGATTTCATTATATACCATAATCATAATTTCATCATTTTTTTATGCTTCAAACCATTCTACATCCATGTTTTATCTCATATTCCATAAGAAAAATAACCAAGATGATTTTTTTCAATCTTAAGGAACATAAATTAACTTATAATAGATCATAATATCCATGAAGGAATGAAAATTCTTCCTCCTCTCACTAGATACTTACCAAAATAGAAATAATTAGAAAATTTAATCCAAAAGAAAATATTCACACATAAATCTCTAAGATATCCATAATAACACCCAAAGTTCAACTTAAATCACTTTATAAATCATTAACCATAAAACCATTAAAAATATGCTAGAAAATAATTGAAAACCAAATATTAGAATGATTTGATCACATATTCTTACAAGATCTACTTAATAGTATTGTCCACATAATATCAATCACTCATAATGTCATACACCAAAAATGTATATACCCAAATCATATACTTTCTAAAATATTCTAATCATTTCAATAAATATCTCAAATCATCATAAATTCACAATAAAATACTATATGCTTCCAAAAATTAACTTTATATAAACTATCCAATATATTACATAAATAAAAAACTGCAATAAACTTCATCAAATATAACATAAATCACTAATTAATTTCAAGGTCACAAATACTATAACAATTAATTTATGAATATTAATTATCTCTTTATCCCAAGTAAGAATTATTATCTCAACATAAATAACATATTAAGGGTTATTTATCCCTCAATATTTTTTTTCAAAAATATCACCTTATTACTAAATCACTTCTCTAGTTTATTAGTGATGGTAAAAATATGCTTGAAAATACTTAAAGAAAAACTACTCAAGAAAAACACTTAGATGTTTTATGATTTTTATTTCCATAATATCATTTATAAGACAATTATAAAACATAATTCTAAAATACTAATACATAAACAATTAAATATTTATACTTAAATGACTGGGAGACCACGATCCCTTCCTTGGTAACAGAGTCAACCCTTAGATTAAGGGATTAAATCAGACAATTATTAAGTTCCACAGACCTTGAACTATAAATGGTACCTTAGGATGTATTTTATTTACCTCCATTGAACTCTTTATTTTTCATAAAAATTTACTTTATTGTGACCTTATTTTTTATACATAAAGAATATTATCATTCATTTGATACATTTACCTAGGTAATTCTTCCCACATTCTTGACACATAAGAAGATTAATATTCTTTTCTCCATGGTCTCCATCAACTAAAATTACATGAAACTCGATTTTTCTATTATTAGGTATGTTAGGGAACTCACCCAAGTTAAGTTTATTAATTATTTATTGAGATAAATGGTTAGGTATAACCACAATATTTAGTATTATCGATCCCATTTCATTTGGTTTCTCATGTGAAAAATCATTACATTTTCCATAACATTGAACATTAACGAGATTCCTCATGGTTCTATCCATTGAATAATACCAAAAATCATTGTGCGAGCAATAATAAGTAGGGTGATATACCATATAATCTTGAAAAATAATTTTAATACATCTTAATCATGATATGTTCTTTTCAATATATGACACCTAAGGTTTAATATTGGTTATCCATAGTTATTATCTATTCAAATCCTTCATAATGGTTTATAATGAAAATATGAATTAACTAAAGAATATCACTCAAGATTTTCTATCCATGTGTTCAGTGTAAGGCCCACTCATCATGAACTGGTGAAGATTGAGTTAATACCAAATTTTCCCCCTTAAGAGTTGTTATACCTTGGTGCATCTGTACTAGAGCCGCATCCACTTGGTGGTATACAGAAAATGATGTATTTTCCAGGAAACCCACACTCATTCTGCTACCATAACATAGTATTTCCTCTTAAACATTGTTTTATTTAAGGGTTGACACTAATGTTTTCTCATACTTGTTTCCAAAAATAAAAAACCTTTATATGATTACAATCGAGGGGAATAAAACCATAGATACATAAATATTAAATCATTTTAGATGAATATTCATTATATATCATTATCATCCATGAAATAAATGTAAATGGTTATTGTGTTTAGAAACTTTTACGCATAAACAACTGGTAAATAAAAGATACACATCATCTCCCACTATGTTCTTCAGAACTAACACCCTTATTAGAATTATCTTATTTAAAACCCATTTTCATTACCTATAGAAAAAGAAACATAATAAAGAGTGAGCTCAAATACTCCATAAGGTTAAAAAAGTTAGGTATCAATGATAATTTAATCATGACATGAGAATAAGGGTATGATAACATGATATTAATACTTGAAAATCATACCCAATAATTCATATATCAAAATAATGATTTATAGAATAATGTTTAGAAGATACTAATACATGAATCATAGAGGAATAAAAGAATATAATCCCTGAGAGAATAACATTGGCATAAGATCATGTTATAAAAGAGTGGAATAAAGTGTTCCATAATCATAATAAAAATAAATATTATGTCAAGGATACCCACCAAGACATCTATATCGTGTCGGGATTTGGATAACAACATGTGTACCTATTTTGGGCTTGGTATAACCTCTAATTTTCCCTTTTTAGTCTTTTGATAACTTATCTATATTCTTTGAACTCATAAATTATTAATATTTACCCAATGCATTGGAGGGATATAATGGGTCAACTCATCATATAACCATAATCCATTTATATATATCCTCAAGATAATTAAAATATTTTAATTCCATTATAAATAAACTCATGTAAAATAAAATAGGTTTCATAATTATTTCATCATCATAATTGAAAAAAATTTGTTACCTTTAAGATAATTATTATTTAAGATTTTTTCATGGTTTTATTTTTCTCTTTTGGTTGCGTAGGGATGAGAAGGAATTGTGTGGGTACCTGTAATGGTGAAGTGAAAGAGTTTTTGGAATTTGAAGCATAAAACCTGATAGTTTTTTAGTCTGTTAGAGATTTACGTTCTGTGTAATATAGCTACATGAGGTATAATTTTTAAAAATTATTTTTTCACAAAAGGAGAGGGGTTTTTATATGTATATGAGACTCGATAGTTAGACAAAATGTAATTGGGTTACACATCATGTAAATTGATGAGTTTTAGTTTTAAGTAGGATTATCAAGTGAATTTATTATTCCCTTTCCTCTAGGTTTCCTTACACTTGACCTAGATCCACACCTTGGTGATTTTAGAGCCCTTTAACCCTTTCAGATAGTTTTGTTTAGTGATTTATAGTTGTTGTGATTGTGGTGCATCTCTCTGGGTAAGTTGTCTCCCTATCTCTCCATCTCTTTCTCTTTACCTCCATGGAGTTTGATATATCATCTTGGAATTGATGGATCTAATCTCCATGTTGTTGAATCTTGTTTATAGGTTGAGTTCCTAGATCTTCTATTCCTTCATTCATGTTGCTGAGTCTCTTTGTCGGCATTGTGATCCCATGAAAAATGGTAGATAGTTCTGTTTAAGATGACCAATTAATTAAACCTTTATTTTCTTATTTTTTTAAAATTTCATTCAATTGAATTGTTGAAATTTTTTGATGTGAATAGGAATTTAAATTTCTATGGTATGGATTGGAGGAAAAAAACCCATTCCAATAGAATTAGAATTTGGGGTGTGGGTTAAAATTGATTAAGTTTTTGAAATGATCTAAATTGATTTTTAAAAACAATACTAAATTAAAAAGATGAAAACATATAGTTAGTTTTATTTCAAAATGAATTAATCGATGAAAAACCTAATAATTATTTTTGGAATGAAAATGGAATGTTGAAAATTGAAATGGGGAAATTTCATTTGGAACTATTTTGAATTGATTTTCCAATTTTTGATTTATTTATTGATCACATGTAATCTTAGGTAGTTAGTAAGTTATTTGGAAAAAATATGCTAGGATGGTAATACCCGGGAAATGTATTGATTCTTTACACCTCTAACAAAACCCTAGTTCATAAGATCTTATCCCTAATGGGATATTAATGGGTCCTATTTGGCCCAAGCTCAAGGGATATGTTTTGACATTGTTGTTATCACATATATGTGTTTTTGAGGATCTCATAACTAGAAACTATCATACCTCTTGATAGATGACCATGTTTCTTATTGCGACTATTTTGATTATATATTCCATTTTTTGTGAAACTAGTTCTTCTCATGGATAATTATTTACATAGATTGATTTATATAGAGTGTTTATTCAATCCATGTTTGAAATGAAAATCATGTTTTGTTTTAAATATGAAAATGTACTACCAAACCTATTTTTTAAATTGAATGAATTATTCTATTTATTTCTATTATGAAATATTATTATGGAACACTTGGTGAGACCCTATTGGGTTTTTTAACTCACGCCATACCTTTTCCTTTGTGTGTTTGTAGATTTTATCCTTACAGGTCTGAGAAAAGGGAAATCAGCTCTTAGAGGTGGTGGTTGTTGTTGATTCCTTAGATCTTAGAGTGACATGTCCTTTGAGATTTTAGTTTATCTTTTCTATTTTTTGGTACTCTAATGGTGTACTGTGTGAGTTTCTAATATACCAGTTTGGTTTTTTGGTACTATCTCCCTTTGGAGTTTTTGAGCATATAGATATGTATATATTTCTTCCACCATGTTTGTGGAAAATTCATTCCCACATATATCTTTAATGATTCGATATTCCTATCACCAGCCCATGGGTATTGTTAATGCCCTTTGGGTTTTGTTAGTTCCATATTGGTTATCAGGGTACCAGGTCATCTCGACTGATTCATGACAAAGTGATATCATACATTCATATTAAGCATCTTTCCTTAATGTTAGTGTGAAGTTGAGAAATATTGTAGGGACTTAGGAGGTAGTTGAAAGTGAGTGCCTAGAAAAATCTTATCATAATGAGCCTTAAGTCACCATGGGTTGTTTGGGAGAGACATCTTGATGATTAGTTCTAGTTTTCCCTACTTTTATTTGGATAGGTTGAAATCCAAATCTTTTTTTAGTCTGATGGGATTGATTTCCTTATTACTCTTGTTTGAGTGTTGATCTGAGTAAATTTGTATGCCCTCAATTTTGTTTCCTGATGTTTTTTATCATCATTCCTCTGATAAGACATGTGAATATGATCCAAGAAGAAGCTACTGATGAACCACAATGAGAAAATAAACCCTTGGACAAGAATCTATTTGTGGTTGTTGTGAGTGTTGTCCAAGATCTGGGTAGGCACCTACACCCATTCGCATTCATTCTCTAACTATTAAACCTCAAAGGGATGAATATTGGAATCATGGTTAGGAGTTCCTTAATCAAAAACCACTTTCTTTACTTGTATATAATGATCTTAAAGAGGATGAAGACTTGTTGAGAAAGATTTATCTTCTATTTAATGTTTTGGAAACACCTGAAGCTATTAAGGTGAAGTGTGTTACCTTTAAGCTTGAGGTACCTAGTAAGAGATGGTGGGACTCAATGATAATAGAGAATAAGCATGGGGGTTTAGAGAGGAAGGACTTTAAAGTTAATTTCAAATATTAGTTCTATCCATAGTCTATATTATTGGTTAAGGCTATTGATTTTTTCAAACATTAGAATTCTGAAATGACCGTGATTGAATATGTAAACTAATTCATGGAGATTTTCCAGTTTTCATATGATATTGTTTCAAATGAGAAGATAAGGACTCGATGGTTTGATATAGGTCTTTTATTTTAAATTTTTTATCAGGTTTTCTTTCTAAATATCTCTTATAATGATGGTATGTTGGATAGGGTGTTGATGGTTAAGCTTTATATAGTGATAATTCATGGTTGGGAGGAGTTCCTTTTTCACCCAATGGAAGTTTTATGATTTCCCATAAAGGTAATTGAAATTTTTATGAGTATCATAGTGTATTTTGACACCAGGGTTCTTGTATACCTCCTGCTATACCTAGAAGAGGTCCAATGACTTTCTACTAGTGTGGAAATAATGGTAATTCAAAATGGGTTTGCACTGAGGAAACCAAGATATGCATTTCCTATGGCCATTCTATAAACTAAAATAAATTATATTATATATTTTATACTCCATGTATTTGAATGAGATCAACATCACCAAAAAGTACTATGGTTCAAACATATTCTCTATGATCTAAGCAGTTCTGACCACATGATTTCAGAAAAAATATTATTCATATAGTGTAAGAGTCTCCAAAGAAAGAAAATATAGGTTTAATGACAGTGCGAGTTACCATAACTATAGGTTTATATTTATTGACTGCATTAATGATCTATTTGACCTATTTAAAGGGAATAAGTGGTTTTCAAAGATTGATCTTTGATTTGGATATCAATAGTTGAGAATAATAGAATTAGTCATTTAGAAAAATAACTTTCAGAGTAGGTATATCTATAATGAGAACGTTATCATTCTAATTGGTCTAAAAAATACTTCTACGGTCTTTATGGATTTGATGAATAGTATTTTGCATGAGTATATTTATATATTTTTCTTTTTTATTTATAGATGAAATACTAGTTTAATATAATTATAAGGAGGATCATGTGCATCATTTAGGAGAAATTATGGAATTATTTAGAAATCACTCAATTTATTCCAAGCTATCAAAATGTAATTTATGGATTTAGTCAGTGAAATTCATTAGAAATTTGGCCTTGGAACATGGTATTTTAATTTATCCTAAGAAGGTGATATATTTTATGACATGGGATAAACTATATAATTTTTTTGAGATTCAATTTTTCTTGGATTTAGCTGGATATTGTCACCTACTCCTAAATAATTTCTCAATGTTAGCTTCTCTGATGACCTCTATAACTCGTAAGGGAGTTAATTTTGCTTGTGATGATAAATTTTAGTGTTATTTTTTTGAGATAAAACATATTTTCACTTCTATACCAGTGTTGAATCTTCTAGAGGTTGGGAAGAACTATTTGGTATTTTGTGACACATCAGGATCAAGTTTGGGTTGTGTTCTTATATAGGGAATTCATGTTGTTGTCTATGGATCTCGGAATCATAGGACATAAGAAGATAATTATCTGACCCATGATCTTGAACTTGCAGTAATAATGCATGAACTAAAGTGTTGGTGATAATACATTTTTGGAGAATGGTTTACCATATTTTTATACCACATGTACTTGAGTTATATCTTCTCTAAAAATGATTTTAATCCCTCCCAGCGGTATTGGGTGGGATACCTAAAATATTTTAATTTAGATATTTCCTATACCCTTGGGAAAAGGAATTTCATCACTGATTCTTTGAGAAGTAAACTTATGACCTAGGATTTGAAAGAATCATTGTAATAGTAGAACTTGATGGATCGTGTTGAAAAGTTTCATATTAGTGTTTGGGAATTAGGGGTTGGGGTTTCCCTGGACATTTTTCAGTTTACCTATGATCTTCACAAGATGGTTCCTCAAATAATAGTTAATTGATATTGAATTCAATGGAATTATGATCTCTCTTTATGGTGGGGATACTGTTGATGAATGTTCATTCTCCATATAGGGGATTATATGTTTTTGGAACTATAATGTATTACATTTTCTAGAAAGGAAAGATGTGATGGGGGAATTCAATAATTCTCAGCAGGAAGTTCACCCACGCACCATTAAGATGTTCAATGATATGCAGTGATGATTTTGGTAGCCAGGTATAAGACAAGACTTTTTTAATTTTTTCTATTATTGTTATACTTTCCAATAGGCCAAGGCTAAGAACCAGAGACATTCTAGTTTTCTTTAACCACTTCTAGTGCCAAATTAGAAGCATAATGATATTTCTATGGACTTTGTGGTTGGGTTTCCATGAACCTACGAAAATAAGAATGTGATATTGGTTATGATAGACTGGATTACCAAATTGGATCACTTTATACACATTCATGATACAACCAAAGATAAAGAGTTGGTAAATCTATATGTTAGAGAGATTATTCATTTTCATGGAGTTCCCTATTCTATAGTCACTAACAAGGATCCTTGTTTAACTTCTCACTTTTGGAGAGGCCTTCAAGAGGGATACATATCACAAGTTCATTTGAGTATGACATACCATCGGTAGATGATTGTATAGACATAGAGAGATATATATAGATTCTTAAGGATATTCTTTGAGCTTTCATCCTCGATTTTGGTGGAGTTTAGGATGATCATTTGGGGCTAGTTGATTTTTCCTATAATAATAGTAACTAGTCCACGATCAGAATGGCTCCTTTTGAGGCGTTTTATGGAAGGCCATGTAAATCTCCATTGTATTGGTTATAAATCATTGAAAGTTCATTGGTTTACTGAGCATAGTTAAAGAGATAATATAAAAGATTTAGTTGATTTTTCAGAAGTTTTTTATTGTAGAAATCTAATATAAATCTTATGGTGATCATCAGTGCAATCTGTGGGAGTCTTCAATTGGTGATCAAGTGTTCCTGAAGTTTTCACCTCATTTGGTCCATCGATAGATTAGAAGAAAGGAAAGCTTACTCATCATTTTATTAGACCTTTTGAGTTTTTTTAGCAAGTGGGTAAAGTGGATTACCATTTATCACTTCTTCCATAGTTGACGTCGATACATGATGTGTTCCATGTATCACAACTGTGAAAATATCTTTCTGATCCATCTCATGGTTTGAGTTGGAGTAATCTTTATGTTTAGATTGATTTATCTGTGACTGAGCATCCAATCCTATTTTTTGATTCTGAGACCAATATACTTAATGGAAGGATGATACCTTTGGTCCATGTGCTATGGATGTCTCCTGAGACATGGGAGTAAGAGGCACTAATGAGAGAGAAGTGGCCTCTTCTTTTCGATATAGAAGCTTCTTGATAAGATTTATGGGGAAGAAAGTTTTTTATAGTGGGGAGGTTGTAACATTACATTACCTTTTTGGTATGTATGATCTTTGATTTATCATGGTTTTCTTTTTCATTGGTCAGGTAGGATCGATATGGAATTGAGATGATACCTATAACAATGAAGTTGTAGATTTGTTGGAATTTTTATCACAAATCCAACAGGTTTTACATTCTTATGGGGATTTACACAACATGAAATAATGTTTCAAGACATGTAAATTTTAAAAGTCATTTTTTAATAAAAGGCGACATGTTTTTCAGTATATATGGAACATTAAAGTTAAATGATGTGTAATTGTGTTACACATCGTGTAATGTCCCGAGTGTTAGTTTTTAGAAGGAATCTTGGATGAAATTCTTATTCAATTTCCTCCAGGTTTCATTTCTCTTGACTTATATCCATACCTTGTCAATTTTGGAGCCCTCCAACCCTTACAGATCATTCTATTCAAAGATTGATCATTTTTTTGACTGCGGTGCATCTCTCTAGGTAAGTAGTCTCCATTTTTCCATGTCTCTTTCTCTTTTCCTCCATTGAGTTTGATATATTATCTTGAAATCAATGGATCTAAACTATGTTTTGTTGAATATTATTTCTAGATTGAGTTCCTAGAACATCTTCACATTCATTCTTTTTGAGGAATCCTGTTGCAGCCATTGTGATCCTATAAAAAATATATTTGGGTCCATTTAATATGGAAAATTTATTAAAAATTGATTTTTTATTGTTTAAAATTAGTTTAAATTTAATTTTAAAACCAAATTTTATGATAATTTGAATTTAAATTTCTATGATATGGATTTTGAGAAAACCCCCAATTTTAATGGAATTAGAATTTTGGGTGTGGGTAGAAATGGTTATAAATTTTTAAATAAACTATATTGATTTTTAGAAAAGGGATTAAATTAAAATGATGAAAATGTATGGTTTATTTTATTTTAAAAGTCATGAATTGATGAAAAGCCTATGATTTTGTTTTTGAATGAAAATCGTATATTGAAACTGGAAATGGGTCAATTGCATTTGGAAATTTTTTTAAATGATTTTCCCATTATTGATTGATTGATTAAGAACATGTGATCCTGGGTATTTAGTAAGTTATTTTAGACAAAATGAAAAGAATAGTAATGCCCTATAAATATATTGATGCTTTACAACTCTAAAAAAACCTAGTCTGGAAAATATTTTCCCCAGTGAGATGTTGACGAATCTTATTAAGTTAGAACCTGAGAGACTTGTGTGCACATTTTCATGATCACAGATGTGAGTGTTTGAGGATCTCAAAAATATAAAATATAACACCTCTTGGAATATTAATTCGGTTCTTATTATGAATATTTATTATTATATATTCCATTTTCTTTGAAACTAATTTTTCTTATGCATAATGACTTATATAATCTATTTTATATACAGTGTTTATTTAAGCCATGTTTTAAATGTTATCTGTTATTAGAAATAAAAAACATGTTTTGTTTTAAATAAACAGACGTACTTCTATGATTGTTTTCTTAATGTTGAAATAATGATTCAGTTTATTTTTATTGTGTAATCTTATTATGGAACACCTGCTGAGACACTACTGAGATTTTTAGCTCACGCCCTAACTTTTCCTTTTAGAATTTGTAGATTTTATCCTTCCAGATCTAAGAAAAGGGAAATCACCTCTTGGTGTTATTATATGTTCTTTATTCCTTGAATATTGGAGTAGATTTTCCTTTAAAATATTGGGTCATATTTTCTATTTTCTATTACTTTGATGTTGTACTATGCAAAAATATTATATACCTATTTTTTGTTCTGTTACTATCTCCCTTTAGTGTTTTTGAGAATACTGACATGTTTATATTTCTTATACTATGATTGTGGAAAATTTATTTCCTTATTTATATTTCATGATTCTAGATTCTTGTCTCCAACTTGTGGTAATCAAAAACACTATTTGGGCTATGTCAGTGTGGGCTCAGGTACCAGGGTACAAGGGTTTTTGGGCTTGGAAAATAATCATAAACCATCCAAAGAAAGAATAATGATGGTATCATTGGATCATATCCCATGCAATGACCCTGGTCCTAGTAGCCTAGATCTGATGTCTACATTATTACATTGGTATAACATATAAGGAATCACATCCTAAAAGACTGAATATTTTAATAGTAATAATAAAATAGATATACAGATGATTCCTATATTACATTTGAAAACAAAAATTACAACATAATTTTTTTTCAAGAATATAATTATTCCCTCTAGAATATACTTAAACATCATTCATATTACACTTATTGGATTCTTGGAAATAGTAACAAAATAAGGGTGATCTCAAATGGTCATTAAGGGTTTAATACAATGGAAGCTATCATGAATCAATAAGAATAATCAATATGGAAATGTAATTAACTGAACACTCATTCCATTTAAATAATTTGAATATCAGGATTATATAATTCATAATATACATTTCATGGTAAATAACTAAACACACATTCCATTTAATCAATAACTTAACTACCATGAATAGATAAGTCATAATCATTATAGAGATGTAAATAACTGAACACACATTCCATTTAATAAATAAACATAGAATTAAATGAATCCATAGATAATTTCATTTCCAAAATCTCAAGGATAATAAAAAATGAATTCTTAATGAAGTAAATTCTTAAATATTGGACGTAATGATCTCATGCATCATGAACCTCTACTATCCTGACCTTTCACAAGGCAGTTTAAAATAGATGGGTTAGTATACTCTAGAAACTCATTTAACTAAGACTGGCCCACTGATTTGTCTCATGAGACTAATAATGCACTAAGGGGATATATAATTCTAGGACCCAACTATCACTACATGTATAAATCATTCCTCATATATCAAATAATTTATTTAATTCATAAACATTGTTCCCTATCATCAAATATTCATATTGAGAAAAGGATACAAAAGTTTTAATATTTCCCTAGATAAAAAAATAACTTTCAATAAAGAAAACCATTTTAGAAATCATATATTTTTAAGAAATAAAAAAATACAAAATAAATAATATTGATATTTAGTGTAAATTTAATATCCAATGATCACATAAAAGTGAATAATTCAAAGAAAAGTTAATGACTACAAAAAATAATCAAGAAAGTGAATTTCAATACTTTCCTTGGTCAAAATTAAAATAAACCATCCATTGAATGGATAAAGATGTTATGAATACAATATATACTAAGTGGAGTATATGTAAAATAATTGTTTTTTTCATTGATGAATAGAAATACCATAAAAATGATGTAAAAACATTCTTAAGGAAAATTTATTTTTAAATTTGAAAATGTTTTTAAAACTAAAAGTTCACAAAAATATTTTGAAAATAATTTTCATTGAAAATATAATTTAAAAATTATATATGAATATTTAAAACATTTACTGGTCATGATAGTGTGAAATTTAATATAATCTATACATGTTAAAATAAATAAATCATTCATATTTGTGATAAAATAAAAACATAAATTACTTTTAAAATGCTATGAAGATTAATTTCAGACTTTTTTGTAAAAAGTTAAACATGGGTAACAATTTCTTTAATAAATAATTTTTATAATTTTAAAAAAACTGAAAATATTTTAAGAAAAAAATGGTTTTTGAAGAAAAAGTATTTTCGGCCGAAGAGAGAAGTGAAGTATAATTTAATTAAAATAATTTTATCAGTCATTTTAAGTACTAATGAGTGTAAAAATGGTACTATTACTTGAAAAATTAATGAATAACTAGAGTATAATAAAATTAAATGTGTTTATTTTCCAATAATCAAATAATTTTCTTCAATGTAAATTCAATCGAAAGAAATCCCGACTAAAATGAGGTGGTGAAATAAGCCCTGAAAATATTATAATGTTTAATTGAGAATTAACCAATAAATAAATTATGTAAATGTAAATACACATAAAAAAAGTTTAAATAAAACATAATATAGTCAAAATTAGTTACACACATAATCTTATAATATTAAAGATAATTAAGAAGAAATATGACCCATTGGAAAGAAATTGAGTTATGAAATTCTTTACCACTTCGTAACTTTAAATAAAATGAACATGGATAAAATAATTAAAATTAAAACTTTAAATACCATTAATTATTAGGGAATTATGATATTACATGTCAAAGGGTCAGTATATACACCAAATCAAAGAAATTAGGTTTATAACATTATAATATAACTCAATGAAGTGAAATTATGATGAAGTCCCTTACCACACACTTACTATTGGTTGAACATGATTTAATATACTATATAATGGTTTTAATAATTTAATTAATTTATAATATAACTATATTAATATTTATTATATTATTTATTATCCTCTTAAAACATTTTACCACCAATTTGTTAATTATATTTCATTATTTTCATTGTTTTGAGGGTTAAATGTCTTGTTTTCACATGCGTATTTTGTCATGAAAGTTATAGTTCTTGGGTATAATATATAGATAAATCATCTCCAAAATGATATTAATGTTATAAATATAATATTTAATCATTATATACATTTTTATAATCATTATTTAAATTTGGATATGGAAAATGAATTGCGTCTCTTCATAGAGATGGTGGGTCCTACGTACGCACAAGCAATCATATAATTACATTAATGAGTTAAAGGATAAAAAATTATTTAATATATTAATATTATAAAATAAATATAATTTTAAATATTTCAAATATATTAATTAATTTTAACCTTATTAATTTCTATGTAAATTTTAAGTGAAAAGTGAATCACATCACTTTGTTAGGCAATAGTCTGCCATACACACTAATGATGCTATCATATTTTAAACATAATTATAAGTATAAATGTATGTGTAATATTATAATTATAGAAGTATAATTATATCTTAAATATCATATAAATGTGTTAAATATATTGTTATATCTATCCTTGAATGTTAGTAAAGGAAAACGACTTACGTTGGTTCGTGAAGCGGTAGTCCACCATACACACAATCAACAGTTTTGTTTCTCATTTGATAGAAGAGGAGATTGATATAGGTCATGAACATAACATAATAAAATCTAAGTATATGTAAGATAATTTTTTTTGTAATATAACCTCGTTTTAATGTTATTTGAAGGAGGTGAAAGAAGAAACCAAATAAGAATGCTCGTTTAAGAACGTTACCTCTTCTTCAGAAAACTTTTTTAGGTCTCCACCAAAATCATTTATAGGTGGAATTTATGATAAAAAATGTATATAAGTTTTTTCTATGGGATTAAGTAAGTTATTTTTTTAGTTATCAGAAAAATTCCTTTTTAAGTGTGAATAGGGGAGGAGAGGGGTGGCCTTTTATAAGCAGGGGAGAGGACACACATAATATTTTTGAAAACAATAAATTACACCAATGGTTTTATAATTAAAAATGCCTCAAAATGGGTCATTATAAAACCTTATAGGTTATAAGGTCTAAATATTTCTATAAAATTGGGTTTGGGAAAGTTTTATGATATTTTTAACCCTTATCTTCTTAGTTTAACCCCCTCTAACACTGTGTTTCGCTTACTGTGATAATTTGTTTTTACTATTTTAACTATTCATTATAGTCAAATAATAATGTTAACTTATTATATAATATAAATTATTCTGATTCCAAATATTT
Source organism: Viscum album (assembly GCA_963277665.1). Classification (NCBI taxonomy): domain Eukaryota; kingdom Viridiplantae; phylum Streptophyta; class Magnoliopsida; order Santalales; family Viscaceae; genus Viscum; species Viscum album. Next base: position 1,887,252,604 of record OY728136.1, read on the forward strand.
AATCCATTTTTTCAAATTTAATACATATAATTGTAAGTATCCAATTTAAAATTATATCTGCAGTCGCGATGAAAAAATGGGGTTTCAAAGAGAAAATTATCATAAGTATAAAAGACTTTAATATCAAAATTTATTATAAAATTAACTCAAATGATATTAATTAGTTAAATTTTATATATTTGAACTAATTTTACTGTGAAAAAAATTTAAAATATAATTTATCCTTGTAAATTATTTAAATTAAAACTCACTTTTTAATAAATATCAGTATTTTTCACTATTTATCGAAAAATAAAAAATTTCAGGAAAATAAAAAAAGTAACCCTAAGATAATTTATATATGATAATTTCAAAAATAAAGTTTATTATTTAAAAAAAATTCTATAAGTGTTAAAAATTAATTTTAAATTATGTGGGAAAAGCACGACTAAACAGTTTTTTAGAAGAAAAATAATAGTTTTTCAGAAGAAAAAATTTATTTTTATCGTAAATGATTATTATTTTATTTATAATAAATATATAACCTTAATTTTTATAATTTATTCATTACTATTTATACCCATAAATTTTACAACTATTTTATAATGATATACTATATTACAGCTTTTTAGGCTTAGGGTTCTGTGTTCCACAAGCTATCAAATAGATGAAATTTAAAGAAATATATTTCATTGGTCGTTTAAGTTTATATTTGTGTGTTGAATACACTATATAATATAATGCTCTATTTTTATAATTTTGGGATTTTATATTCTCTTTACCTTAAATAAATTATATCCTCGTAATTTGATCTTGACCTCAAAAATCAAGGGTTTGATATTTGAAAATACTTTTGTTGAAAACCTAATTATAAAAATAGTTAATAAAAAATATTATTAATAAGAGATAAGGGTAAGTAAAAAAGGATAAATGGGATAAAACATAACTATGATTTTATGTAGGAGAAAATTGTTGGAAAGTGAAGATATGGACATGGTAGAAAATTATAAATAATTATAAAGAGTGATAGATATCATTGATCATAAGAAAATTAATGGTCAATAAAAAGTTAAGGACCTCAAAAACATAAATCTGTAATGATTTAAAATACCATTTGATTCATTGGATAAAAATGTAATAGAATAATTTTGTTTGTGTCAAGTGACTTTTCCTAAAGGATAGGAATTATTTTACTATATAATAATATAAGTAAATATACTTACCTGATATATTTCTATTACATGATAACAATTTCATATTTTGGTCATGCCTTGATCAATTTGAAATTCATCGCTTACTCTAAGAAATGAATTTCCAAAAAACTTTTTTTCCTGAAGAACTAAAATTCAATTTTAATGAGTCATAATATCCATAAAAGAGTGAAAATTCTTACTTACAATCTTTAACTATTTTACAAAACCAATATGGTTAGCATAAGTTATCCAGTACAATACATTAATCTCTAAATTGCAATAGCAACACCATTGGTTCAACATTACTATTTATCTAATTTTTTTTAAGTAAGAGCAATGACATATTAAACAACACATCATGTAGGCCAGTGTGAAGTACAAAACCCTTTTCCCCTTTGATTGTTGGTTAAGGCCCTACAACCTTGATAGAAGAGACAAGTTGTCACCCAACATGTGGCTTCTCCTATTTCTAAAACTATATTAATATAATTCCAATAATGTTCAAAAAGTGTAATAACCCATAATTACTTCAACATAAAGGAAATATAATTTATAAAGGTTACCAATAACTTTAAACTTATGCCCACAAAATTTAATTTCATTCTTCCTTAAATAACTTTTTCATAAAAACATATACTAAACCAATGGGTTGTATTTCCATAAATGTTTCCAAAAATATCCTTAATATTAGTAGAATCCCCTCACATAAAATTAAAAAGGTGTTTTTAAGACATTGAACTTGTGTTCAATATTAAACTCATAAAACAGTGATGGTATCCATAAATTTTATATTAATTAATACACATATGCTTCCAAAATGAATACAATCCCTAGACATTTCATGATTCTTATAACCAAAATACCATTGGCAAAAATGATTTTACAATATAATTTTGGAATCCCAGTAAATACTTAAAGTATTTTATTTTAATATAGGCCCTTTTTTTGTCTAGGATTTAGCATTTAAAAGTGTGAATTGACTTGGATAATGTCCAGGTTCTCTACATTTAAGATAAAGTACTATAAATGGCTATCTAGGATGAAATTTATTTCATTTAATAATACTCTTCATTGTTCCTTAGCAATTTATTTCTTTATGATCATCTTTTCCATACATAATTTTTTTTATTTCCATTTGAGAAACTTTCTTGGGTATATCTTTCCATATTTATCAAATAAATGAAATTGATACTTCTTTCCTCCATGTTCTCCACCACATGAGCTCTTAGAGAACTCCATATTTCTCTTCTTTGGTAATTCTGAGAGTTGGTTATGGTATATTTTGTTAATAAAATTTAAGGATAAATAATTATGAATAAAAATGATATCTTTTAGTCCTATCATAATCCCATTTGATTTCTTAGAGTCACCACATTATCCTTTGTATATCCGCAGGAGGGATTTGCCATTGAAAAGGGAGGGGTGAATCAGTGGTTTCTTTTGATAAATTCCTTTTTTTAATTCAACCTCTTGAACTTGTTAAGGTTCTATATCTACTTGATAATATCACTTAATATTTCTTCATGTGTAGTGTTAGTAATAGAGATATTAGAACACAATCTTTAAAAGGTTTGGTACAAAGACCTTCTCCTTGTCATGTTGGTCCCCTAACATGGATTCTTCACTATAAAAAGTGATTAAAATGCTCAAGATCAAACTGAGTTACTCTCATTGGTTTTTGGATCGAACTGAAATACTTCTATTACTTCCAGCTCTGAATGAAATAATTCTACTCCAGCTCCAACCAAGAGACTCCTTATACTTATAGCTATAACCAGAAGACTTCAATAACTCTTGGAACCAACTATAATAATTCACCTCTAAATAGGCTTGATCCACTATATAATGACCTTAAATATTTCACCATGATCTTGTTGGATATGAATTTATAATTTACACTTCAATTATCTTTAATAGCCACAAAATATGTCTTCGAAACATTCTTAATGAATTCTGATCAACTGTAATGACCAGTTGTCTTAGTGAAACAATGCTTGGGTTATGCTTCCCTCTATTTGAAGTCCTGACCTCTATATGATGTGTGAAAATGGTGTACATACTGCCTTCACTGTTTTATGCTAGAATAACTTGCATGATCTTAACTTATTATTATTAAATTATCAACATAGTTCAAGTATACTTCTTGTATATATTACATGGCATCTGAACATCTTGTATTAGGAATCTCAAGGTTTGTACGTGCACGTATAAGCATTCATGAACCACGTTAAAATTATTCATTAAATATTAATAAACCTCACTTAGTTATCAAACATGCATGTGTATCATCTACCATGAAATACCTTCACACATGGGTCTATAAACCAATATCCACTTTCTATTTATCAATACATATACAACCTATATCATATAAGAACATCTTCATGTACACCATGTGAACAGAAAAAATGCACCATTTATTTTCTTCGTGCACTCTTACCAAAATGGGTGATATTTATTTTTTATTTCACAAAATTTTTTCCCTTGTTCTTATTATTCTTCTTGATTTATAGTGTGGGTATACACTGGTTCACAATTCCTAAAATTTCACACAAAACAGGTGAACATGCATAAGAGTATCATGATTCACGAATGGATTATCACAACTATGTTCATTGAAAATATCCCTTGAGAGTGTTAGAAACTTGTCTAAGGCTAGTGACTTCCTCCTTATCTTTCATGTTAAAAATATCTTTAGTAGGGTTTCTCTTCAGGTAATAGGAGTTTTGTGGTTCTCTATTTTTCTCTGAAAAAAAGAGTGTTCTCAAATATCGGCAGAACCTCTCTCGAATGAGGGATTATCATTTTATAAGAAAATATGATAGTACCTCACACCACCTTAGATCCAAATTTCAACGCACATAGGATCTATAGAAAATATTATATGTCATGGATTCTTCAAATATCTTGAGTCATTCGGGATATAAAAATAGTTATGGTGAAAATTATGGCATTTGGCTTCTCGAGGATGTGCACTAAGTCCACACATTCAAGTGATGAGGATCACATGTTTATAATGATTAGGATCAAACTCAACCAATTATCAAATGTTTTTTTGAAACTCATGTTTACATCCAGATGAATGATATTCTTTGAATTCTATGAGTTCATACAAGATTCTAGATTGCTTGCATGATTTCAATTCGATCCAGAATACCTCATCGACTCTTTATCATGATGATAGAACATTAATGGAAGCCTCGATATCATCGATGGAAGATATATTGTAATATTTCATACTAGATATCATCAAGGAGGGTGAAGGAGGAATATGATGTTCCAAATAGATTATATGGGCAAGATAAATGATTGAGTGGTGCTAATTCTATATGACATTTAGATGATAGATTAATAGTGTCTAGTTCCTCATTTTTCCCACATCACTTCTCATATTCTTTGGTTCCCTAGTTAATTAAAAAAAGCACGCCACCACACCCTTGATCTGACACTAGGTTCAGTACCCATATTCCACTCCACTGCATGAATACATGGGTTATGACACATGAGGTCCACATGAACTCATATGGGCTTCTAGCTGAACCCATGTGTGACTCTGGGTATGCTCTCTATTAGCCCTATACATGGGCCTACCCACCCCCATGCACTTCTTCTTTGGACAGGCTCTCCCATGGGGCTTTATGCCTTAGGACCCCTATGGGTGGTTGAGGGCTATCCCTTAGTGGCTCTAATGGTGGGAATAATTTTTAATATAAGCCCCACTTGATATAATAATTATAATATAAATGAAATTCCAAGACTCAATTATAATTCCAATCCATCTTAATGTCTTAAATACCCCATGAAACATTAAATATGGAATTCTATATTTCTCATGGCCACCTTTTAATCTTTTTAACTTCATAAAATATGAAATTCATATTGCATGGACTTCCTTAATCTTATAAACATTTTTGTAAAAAAATATTTCCTTCCTAAAAAATGTATTAGACATTAAAGGTCAGCATAATCAATTATCATAATTATCTAAGGATAATTGTCCAATTTTGATATCATGTTCTGTTGTATGAATCCATAACAAATCTCCAGGTGAAACCACTTCATTTAAACTCACCAGACACATATTGACACATTATTAAAAACAAATTACACACTAGGCCCAACAATCTCCCCATTTGTATCTTGTTTTCAATATTCTTACCACATATTCAAAATTCAATATGTGTGATCACAAATGTTTTTCCACTATTTACAATCAAATGAAAAGGATAAGTGAGGTCCTATCAACTCATATTCCTTCTCAAAAATAGGATAATATCCCTTGTATGAAAATTTCAATATTATTTCTAAGAGAGGAATAATCTCATAGGTTCCCTTTAGAAAAGATCCTCTAGTTAATCAAATTTAATTCTAAATGGGTAAAATTGGTGTATAAAATAAGATATATATAACCAAGGATGTTTATGTTTTCCATAAAGTACAATAAATGTGAAATAATGATCATAATGTCTCAATTCTAATTAAATGGGATTGAATAATCATATTTATAAATGAAATAACTAAATCCTACACATACTTAAATAAACCCATCAGACAGTTAAAGTAAAAAAAGAGAAATCAACCCTTTGTCTCCTCTTGACATCAACCAAGTACTCCCCCTTAAATTAAAAAATAATAAAATTAATAATGAGAGATTAAAGTTTTATTGGAATAACTTGATCCAAAAATTTGAATCTATAGAATTTTTTAGATTAATTATCAAGGTTTATCCCCCTTAAAGGATGCACACCTTTATTTTATTTCATGGAAGTCAGTAGAATCCATGAAGTAAAATATCATCATGATATCTAAAAGTGATATCCTTAGGCATCTCCTTCAATTCCATACATTTTCAGTTAAAAACATATAAAATATTATGGAATAAGGAATAAATTCTTGGGTTCTCATAAGTAACATTCATAATGAGAGATTTATCTCAATCCAGGCCATTTTTTCTACTAATATCAACATGGGAAGTTTCCTTTTAAAGTCTTTCTTTTATTTTGAGACTCACTAATTTGAGTATCATTTTTATTCTATTCTTATTTGTTTTGAATAATTTTTTCAACCTTAGTATTCTAAATCATCAAGTTTCTTATTATAGATTACTTCTCATCAACTTCCACTTCATTTTATGAGACCACATTCTTTCCTTTAGATTTTGAATGTTTCTCAAATTCCTCAAATAGTTTAGATAGTTTCAACTAATGTGTCCAAACAACTAGGGAGTATTTCTTGAAATTAAAATCCTTTTTATGATATTTAAATTAATTATAATTGGTTTTATTTTATAACCTCCACCCCTTTATAGAATAGGGAAATTCTCCTTCAAACCATGTCATGCATACCTTATCCTTGTGACCTTCCAATATTTATCCACCAAAAACTTTTTCTAGAATTGGATTTTTTATAGATAGTTATAGGGAATACCTATTAATAGGTTGTTTTATCTAAGATTTTTTTCTTATATGATCTTAGAACCCCCCACCGCTTAATTCTTGCCTCATTCCTGATAAAGTCACGTTGAACCAACAAGAATAGTCTTTTTGACCATGCCTACCACAACACCAATAGAATCCTTGAGAATTTATTCTCCCATATTGGTTCTAGATGAATCTAGATCTGTATTGTTTTTTCTTATTGAAAATTGTTCCTCTATTTTTAGGGGTTTTTGGTATTATTGGAAATTTTTTTCTCTTCCCCAAATTGGGAAGATTTCCTCTAAATTATCTTGACCCTTATATTCACAACTTTAGATTTAACACTTTTACTATTATAAGTAACATATCAATCGAAATGATCAAGTGATATTTTATCTTTCTTCTCTCTATCTTAAGTATTTTATCACTTGTTCTTAACATATTTATCTAAATCTTCTCTGGCCATATTCAAATCATGTTGAATTGTGGCACATATGGATTGTGTCTCAAACAAATCTTATTATATAATAGTTAAATTCTCTTAAAGATAACATATAATCATATCTTTTTCATAAATTTTTAATTTCTATATCATGATCTCATTGAAAAAATATACTTCTTTCTTTATTAGACCCTTATTTGCTTCATAATTAAGAAATTTTTATTCCTTATTATTTTCATTAGTTAGTTTCTTGTTTACTTTCTCAATATTCTTCATTTATTTCTTGAGATATTTGATGTGTTCCATGTATAATTACAATTTTTCTTTTAGCTTCCACCAAAGTTTCATCCTTTTATATTCATCATCACTACAACATGATGAATTATTTTATATATTTTCTTAGGAAAAGAAACTAATTTTATTATCTTAAGAGAAACATGGTGGTGAATCATTATTACGATTTCTCATGAGATATCTATTCTTGTATCTATAATGTTTCTTCTTATTTTTATCTTATTTAAGTTTATTGAATCTTTCATAATCATATTCTGATTCTGATTTTGATTCTTCAACCTTCTTATTTGGAAAATTCTTTAAAAATTACAAGTGCTACCAAAACTATATCATTTAGGTGGTTTATTATTATTTACCTTCAATTTTAATTCCTGGACCCTTTTGATGTAATAGGAAAATGCGATTGAAGTCATCCCCATCCTTATAAATATCTGATTCTTTAGATTCTGAAGCCTCTTCTTATAGTAATTTTCTATTTCTCATGAATTTGACGGCGTTTTAAATTTTTTATATTTTCTTGAAAGATTTAATTTTCCTTATCTTATAAGATTTGAAAATTTTGTGTAGTTTATTAAGATATAAATCACATCTTTATTATAGGGATGAATATTTTGAATCTAAATAATCTAGAAAAATCCACAACATTTTTTGATAATGATAGATTCATCAAGTTTCTTACAAAATCCTTGATTTTTTTTCAATATCATTCAATCTTGTGAAATAATCATCAATACTTTATTCATCATTCATTTTGATTTCTTCAATCTTATTGCAATAGACTTTTATTTTTTCTTACTTAACTTTTATATTTCCTTCATAGATGCATCTGAATTTATCCTAGAACTATTTGGTAGTCTGAATACCCATAAAATTTTTGTAGAACTTTTCCTTTAGAGACATGAAGATGGAATTTTTAGCCTTTATATATAATAAAATATTTCTATTATCATATTGTATCATGGAAAAAAAATTATCAATGGGAAAAAATCCATTATTACAATATCTCAAACATTTAAGCTGAGTGATAAGAGATAGGGTAGAACCATATTCTTCCAAATATGATAATTCTTCCCATAAAATTTTAGAACTCCCCAGATTTTGATAGATATAATATATCCATATATCATAATGATTCTTGTATCTTTAGAGAAAACCTAATGCTATTATACCACATGCAGAGCCCCAGTCTAGATTGACCACTGAGAGGGGAGGGGTGAATTAGTGATTTCTTTTAAAAAATTCCATTTATTTTCAATTAAACCTATTAAAATTGTTAGGGTTATTAATCCACTCAATAATATATATCAATATCACTTCATGTTCAGTGGTATTAATAGAGAGATAATTACACAATATTGAAAAGGTTTAATACATAGATCTAGTCCTTTCTATGTTGGTCCCCCAATAAGGATTATTCACTATCAAAAAAGTTATTGCAATGCCCCATCTCTAATAGATAGAAATTGTTTGATTTTGGTTATAATTGAACTAATTCCATTAATTTCATCTCTGATAGTAATACTTCTACTTTGGTTCTAACCGAGAGACACCTTCTACACCTAACTCCAACCAAAATACTTCAACTACTCTAATCACCAAACAGATGACTTCACCTCCATATAAGGATTGATCCACTGTATGATGATCTTAAATCATCCTCCATGAGCTTGTAGTATCTAAAATTCTTTTGAAAACTTAACATATATTTTGAATCCACTAAAGATATCTTTAAGCCATGATCAATGAATTTAGATCACCTGTAATGACCAGTTTTCTGATTGCAACAATGCTGGAGTTATGATTCATTATGTTTGAAGTCTTAGATTCAATATTATGTGAAAAAATGTTGAACATGCTATCTTCAATATTTTATAAAATAATTACTTACAAAATATAAACTTCCTCTTATTGAATTATCAACTCAATTTAAGTACACTTTATGCATGGATTTCATGGCATCTGAACAACTTATTTACGGTATCTCTTGGTTTGTACACGTGCATATAAGCATTAATGAACCATGTTTATCTTATCCTTTAATGATTCACAAAAATCAATTAGTTGTCATTAATTCATGTTATCCCATGCATGTGTATCATGTACCATGAAATACCTTTTTTCACGGGTCTATGTAGCATTATCCAACATTTGTTTCAAAATACATACACCGCCTATATCGTGCAAGAACCTATTCAAGAACACTAGGTGAATGGGAAGAATGCACCATTTATTTTATTATTGTGTATGAACTCAAATGTGTGATGTTTATTTATATTTAGAACACAATAATTTCTCTTTTTCTTATTCTTCTTCACGATTCACAATGTAGGTATACACTAGTTCGTTATTCCTCAACATTCACACAAACAAGGTGAACACACGTAAGAGTATCATGAGTCACAAATGGATTCAAAAAACTATGTTCTTCGGGAATATAATTTGATATTTTTAAACACTTGTCTAAGGCATGTTACTTCCTTCTTATCCTTCATATAAAACATATTGTGACTAGGGATTCTATTCGCACAATTGGAGTTGTCACAGTGCTATATTTTTCTCTATAAACAAGATCATTCTCAAATATTGGAAGAAAATATCTTGAATGAGGTATTATCCTTTTATAAGAAATGATGATAGTTAATCACACCTTTTTAGATCTAAATTTTAATCCTCATAGTATTTTGGGAAAAAATTCCTTGCCACAACTTCGTCAAATCTCTTGAGTCATTCAGGATATCAAAATAGTTACACCGAAAATCAGGGAGTTTAAATTCAGTGAGTCTCTTTGAAAAGTAATCATGTTCATGTTATGAGGATAAAATTATTATCATGTTTAACCTAAAGCTAAAACGCTTCTCAAATGTCACCTACAACTCATGTTTTCATCTAGCCGAGAGATGATCTTGGAATTTTATGCATGTATACATGACACTAGATCGCATGAATGAATTCAATTCAATCCAGAATAATTCATAAAATATTTATCTTATTGATATAAATTTCATGGAAACCCCGACATCATCGATGGAAGATTGGTTGTGATTCGGTGTACTGAAGATCATCAGGGAGACTGGAGGAGGAAAATGACATTCTAAAAAGAACAGATGACTGAGATCAAATGATTGAGCAACACTCATTCTGTCTGAAATTTAAATAATGGATGAAGAGTGTCCCACACCTTTTCTATCCCACTTAAATTCTCATATACATCGGGGCGATGGTTAATTAAAAAAAACATGCCACCACAACCTCGAGATGACACAAGGTCCAACACCCATATTCCACTGTACTACACACCTACATGGACCGTAACACACACGACCCATGGGAACTCCCATGTGATTCTTTCCTAACCCATGTGAACCTCTTGGAATGATCTTTATGGGCCCTATAAACATTCCTTCCTTCCTCTATATTCAACCTCTTTGGGTAGGACCTCCCAATGGCGTTAACCCCTTGGGACACCTATAGGTGGTTGAGGGCTATCCCTTAGGGTATCCAATGGTGGGGCTATTTTTTAATATAATCCCTGCTTTATATTCTAATTATTATCTAAATAAAATTAAAATCCTCAATTACAATGCCAAGACATTATCAAATAATCAAATACCTCATGAAAAAATAAATATGGAATCATATATTTTTCATGGACACCTTTCAATATTATTAACTTCATGAAACATGAAATCCATATTCCATAGCCTTCTTTAATATTCCAAAAAATGTTGTAAAAATGTGTAATTATTAAAATATGTCTTGGAAATTTAAGATCAACACAATCAATTTTCACAATTTTCAAGGGATAATTTTATAATCGTGACATCCAATTTCATTAAATGAATCCATAAAAAATATTCAGGCATCACCACTTCATCCAAACTCACCTAACACATAATAACACATTACTGAAAAAAATGAAACACTATCACCAACATCCATTATATTAAATGTTAACACAATTTATTCAGGTTCTATCCATTTACTAAAACTAGAAAACATAGTGTGAGCAATAATAATTGTAGTGCAAAAACCAGATAATCATTTGTAATATGTATTAATCATGACACCTTATTTTTAGTATAAGGAACCTTTGGTTTAACCTAGGATATTCATTATCATCATATACTCAAATCCTTAATAATGGTATGTTAAAAAAATGTGAATTATCCAAAGCATACCCCTCAGGAGTGTCAAACAAGGTGTACATTAAGGCCCATTGTCCTGTACTAGGTAACACTCGAGTCAAGCCAAAAATATATTTTTCAGAGTAACTACCCCCAGGTACATTTGTTACATAATCATGTACACTTGTAATATCTGTATATAGATATATTTCTAATAAAACCAAGTAATATTTACCTTAATAAATCTTTAGGATGTTCTTCTATACTTATCCTCAAAGTTTATCATAGGGTTATAATCTATATTCTATACATTCTTAAATATAGATCCCAATATTTCTATTATACATACTATGATACCAAATTTAATAACCCCAACCCCTATATCCCGAATACAATTTATATTTTATTACATTAGTATAAGATACTAAGAATCATATCTTAATGGAATGAATAGTTTACTAGTCTTGGTAAACAAGATACATACATGATTTTCATATTACATTTGAAAAAACAAATTAAAAAATATTTTTTTTCTAAGAATATAGTTATTAGTTATAGAATATCCTTGAATATGTTTTTGTTACACTTAATGGAGTCCTATTAATGGAAAAAAATAATATTGAGTTCAAATACTCAGTATGGTTTAAGTACAACCGAATGTGTCATGAATCAATATGAATAGTAAACATGGAAACGTAAACTACTGAACACAAATACCATTTAAATAATTTTACTATCATAACTAGGTAAGTAATAATCAATACAGAAAGGTAAATTAATGTTCACACATTATATTTAATCAATAACTTGACTATCATGAATAAATAAGAAATAATAACTATAGAACGGTAAATAACAAAGAACGCATATACTTTAATCGATAACTCTAGAATGAAATATATCCAGAGATAATATCATTGTGAAAATCTCATGGATAATAATAAATAAATTATTACCAAATTAAGTTCTTAATTACTAGATTTCATGATCTCAATCATCATTATACCTCTACTATCAAGACATTTCACAATACAGTTCAAAACTAATCGGTATGTATATACAAGAAACCCATTTAACTAATATCCAACAACTGATTTGTCTCATGAGACTATTAATGCATCTAGGGGATATATAATTCTAGGTCTCACCCATAATTTCATGTCCAAATAATTCCTTATAAATAAAAAAATGGATTAAAATCTTGAACAATGTACCTTATCATCAAATATTTGTATTGAGTAAAGGATATCGATTTATCAATATTAATAGATAAAAAAATAACTTTCAATGTATAACACCATATATATAAATTATTTACATTTTAAGTAATAAAAACATCCATGAAAAATAATATGGATATTTAGGGGAAATTTATTTTCTAATGATCATAAGAAATTGAATGTTTATAGGGAAAGTTAATGACTAAAAAATGAATAAAGAAAATGAATATCAATAATTTTCTTAGTTAAAATGATCATAAACCATAAATATAGTGAATAAGGATGGTATCAATACAAAATATCCCTAGTGAAGTATAAGTAAAATAAATGGTTCTTATCATTTATGAAAATAAATTCCATAAAAATAACATTAATAACATTATTAAGGAAGATATCTTCCTACTGTGAATTTTTTTTTAAAACTAAAAGTTTATAAGTATTTTGAAAATAATTATATTTGAAAATAAAATTTGAAACATATAAATGAATCTTTAAAACATTGAGTGTTCATGATAGAAAGAAATTGTGTACATTCCGTACATGATAAAATAAAGATTCCTTTCATATTTTTGATAGAATATAAATGGGTCTTATTTGGAAAATGGCAAGAATATTAATTTCAAAACATGTTATAAAAATTAAAATATAGGTAAAAATGTATTTAATAATCAATTTTTTAAATTTCAAAAACATTTTTGAAAACATTTTTAGAAAACATGGTTTTGGAAGGAAAATTATTTTCAACCGAAGAGTGAAATGAAGTAAGATTTTATTAAAATCAATTTCTTAGTCATTTTAAGTACCAATTAATGGGGAAATGGTACTATTACTTGAAAATTCAATGAATTACTAGAGTATAATAAAATTAAATGGGTTTATTATACAATGATCATGTAATTTCCTTCAATTGAAATTCAAGCATAAATAATACCGATTAAAATGAGATTTTGAAATAAACCCTTACAAAATCATAAAATTGAAGTGATAATTAAAAAAATGGATTATTATGGTATCAAATTTTTATCCAAAAAAGTTGAAATAAAACATAATATATTCACAATTAACTACACACATAATTATATAATATCAAATACAATAAAGATTTAATATAACCTAATGAAAATAAATTGAGTTATGAAATTATTTACCACTTGGTAACATTTAAGTCAAATTCACTTGGATGAAATAATTAAAATTTAAACATAAAATACCATGAATTATTAATTAATAAAGATATTATATGTAAAAGTGGTAGTATATACACAATAAAAAATAAATTGGGTTTATAACATTACAATATGCCTCAATGATGGGAAATTGAGATGAAGTTCATTACCTTGCACTTAGTTTTTATTGAACATGATTTAATATTGTGTATAATTGATTTAATCATGTTATTAATTTTTAACAGAATCATATTAATATTTATATTATCATTTAGTATCCTCTTATAACATTTTACCACACATTTGTTAATAATATTTAATTATTTACATTGTTTTATGTGTTAATTGCCTTATTTTCTCATTGGAGTTTTGCCATGAAAGTTACAGTTCTTGGGTATATGATATTATTAATCATATAAATAATTATATTAATGTTTCTAATATCATATGTACTAATTATAAAAAAGTTTAGAATAATTCCTGAATGTTTGATATGAAAAAATGAACCCCATATTTTTGTGGAGGTAGTAGGCCGTACGTATGCACGAGTGATGATATTGTTCCATTAATGAGTGAAAGGATAAGGGAGTAGGTGATATATTAATATTAAATAATAAATAACATTTTATATATATCATATATATTAAATAAATTTATTTTTATTATTTTCCTTGTAAAGAGTAAGTGAAAAACAAATCACACCGCTTCGTGAGACAATAATTCGTCGTACACACGAGCGACTCTATCATATTTTAAATGACATGAAAATTAAGAATTTATATATGATATTATAATAAAATAAGTATATTAATAAAAAAAAATTCATATCAATTTGTTACATCCATAATTATATCCTTTCTTAGAAGGTGTTTATGGAAAATGAATTACATTGGTTTGTGTGGTGATAGTCTGTTATACACATGATTGATGGTTTCATTTCTCATTTGATAGAAGAATATATTGATATAATTAATTCCCTTAACTATATAAAATCTCAATATATGTAAGATACATAGGTAATTATATAATTATGGTTTAATAATATTTTAAGGAGTTTTAAGAAGAAACAAAATAAAAACTCTCGTTTAAGAACTTTACCTCTTCTTCGAACAACTTCTTTTGGTTTTCACTAAAAGCCTTATAAGGTTAGACTTAAGATTAAAAAATTAATCTAGGACGTTTTTATGGGAGTAATAAAGTGATTTATAAATGTTTTAGATAAATAAAACAGCTTTGGAATTGTGAATAGTAGAGGAGAGTGGATGACCTTTTATAAGTGGAAGAGAGGATACACACAGATGTTTTAAAAAGAATCAATTAAACCCACATTTGTTTCATGAAACAAGCCTAAAAATGTGTCATTATCAATATTTATTGTATATATGGTCTAAATATGTCAATAAAATGGGTTTAGGAGAAGTTTTAGTGCATTTTAACCCCTATATCCTTAATTTAACCCCCCTAAAAACCCATTTTTACCTTAACCATGGTAAGTAATTTTTACAGTTTTCACTATTAATTATGGTAAAAAATTTTGTTTAACTTATTAGATAATATAAATTACTTTTATTCCAAATATGAATTCCATTTTTATAAATTTAATTCATAAGAGTAGAAGAATCCCATTTAAAATTGTACCCATAGACGCGATGGAAAAGTGGGTTTCCAAAGAGAAAATTCTCATAAGTATAAAAGTGTTTAATATCAAAATTTAATATTAAATTTATTAAAATTAAATTAATTATTTAAATTGAAATATAATTAAACGAATTTTACTTTAAAATAAATTTAAAATATTATTTAATTTTGTAAATTATTTAAAATAAAAGGCAATTTTTAATAAATATCAGTATTTTTCACTATTCATTGAAAAATGAATCTTTTTAGAAAAGTAAAAAAATATAACCCTATGATAATTTTGATATGATTATTTTTTAAAAAAATTAAATATATTTTCTAAATAGGTAAAAATTAATTATTAACTATATGGGAAAAGTGTGACAAAACCGTTTAAAAAACACTGTTTTTTAGAAAATATTTTTTTTATTCTTATTTTTTAAAATCAACATATAACTATAAGTTTCCTAATTTATTTTGGACTAATAATACTCACCAATTTAAAATCTTGGGTATAATAGTATACTATATTAACGTTCATTTAAGCTTGGGGTTCCATGTTCCATAAGTTATCGAAGAGATTAAATTTTAAAAAATATATTTTATGTGTTGTTTAGACTTAGAGTTGAGTTTTTCATACTCTATTGAATAAAATATTATTATTTATTAATTTTTGGGTGTTACATACCCAATGAAGTATAATTAACATCAAAGGATGTTATCATTGAGGGAAAATGTCTTTAAAAGACCATTGAAATATTTCTTGAAAAAAATACTCTTTTAATTTTGAGATTATTTATTTAAAATATAAAAATTTAAAAAAATTTAAGGAAAAAAATTCTTTTAAATGAACCATGTAAACTTTTAAAGGAATACTCAAATCACTGGGTGTTCATGATTAGAAAAACAATCATTCGTGATGTATATGTTAAAACAAAGATTCAATTCACACCTTAAGTAAAAAGTCAAATGTACCTTGTTCAAGAAATGAAAAAAGATTATTTTAAAACATTATTATAAAATCATACAAAATATTTAAAAATTGATTTAAAAATCATTATATCATAGTAAAATCATTATTGATAATTTTTTAGAGAAATGTTTTGCGTCTAGGAAAAATATTCCTGACCGAATAGAGAAACAATGTCATCTTTCCTAATTTTTTAGGTTTTTGAGTACATTGAGAGAGTAAAATGAAATAAAAACTTGTAATATCTAAAAATAACCATAGTATAATAAAATAAATGATATATATGAGATATAGATCATTTAATTACATCATCATAAATTTTATCATAAAAAATCTTGGTAAAAATAAGATTTTAACCTAAAACCCTTACCAAAAGATATAATCGATTTGTTAAATATATATAATCTTTTTTAATAAATTTAAATTTATTATATTTATATAAAAAAATTAATACTTATAATTTCATATATGGTTACTTAAAATATCTTATTACCCGTTTGTTAACAATTCTTTATTAAAATCACTATTTCATATGATAAAAGTTTAATTTTTCATGCATGTTTTGATTCATCTATTATGGTACTTGAATATTTATCATGGTTAAATCATCTAAAAAAGTTATTAATGATATAAATATCATCTATATTCATTATATACTTATTTAAAACCACATAAAAGTGTTAGAGATAGAAAAATGAATAACACTTTTCATGGAGAAGGTAGTTCATACATACGCATGAAAGTTGCTTTATTTTCACAATGAAAAGAAGGAGTGAAAGTTAAATGATATTTTATCATTGAGGAATAATAATAATATCATAAATATCATATATATTTATTAAATACATCATTATAACAATCCATGAGAGTTAGTGATGGAAAATTAATCAGATTTCTATGTGGTAGTGATAGTTCACACGTAGGCGTGACTGATACTTTCATATATGATTTGTTGGAAGATAGGTATAATATGGTTGTTAAATCATAATAATAATATATTAGTATATATCTTATAGTTTATTAATCATTTTATGATATATTTAATAGGTTTAGATAGGGTTTATGAAAAATTAAAATTGAAAGAGCACTATTAAGATTTATACCTCTTCTTTAAGAGACGTTATTCAGATTACACCTTAATCCGTGAAATATTGGTCTCAACATAAGAACTAGGGATATAGTATGAAATGAAGGAATATATTATGGTATTAAGGTAGGTATTGGAGGAGATATAATGCTCAAAAATTGTGAATAATGGAGGATGGGAGGTGCCATTTTATAAGCGTAGAGATGACTCCCTTAGAATTAAATATTTAAATACAATTAATGTATTTCACAAGTAAAATGATTACAAATGGAAATTTATTCAAATAAAAGGAGTTTAATATTTATATATCATCATAAAACTAAATTTATATTTATTTTTATTTCATTTTAAGCCTTATATTTTAATTTAACCCCTTTTTTTACCCTTCTTAACCTTAACAGAGGTAACACATTTTTCATCCTTTAAGTATAAATCATATACTTATAAAGAGAAAAATGAATAAAAAATGTTTTATAGATTATCTTTTTTAAAATTTACCATTTTTCCTATCCCATTTTAATATTTTTTTTATTTTTAAATCATTTAATAAAATATTATTTAACATAAAATTTCCTTAAAGTAATTTTGGGACTACTTATTTATTTTGAATTAAAAGGAATAAATACATAAATGGAATTATAATTTAAATAAATCTAAAACACTTTATACTTTATAATATCCTATTAAATTCCTGGAATATAATAAATCATCCAAAAAAATTAATTTTATTATTTTTGAAATCATTTAACTTTATTTTTATATTGTCTGTACGAGGACTGTATAGACATTGTGTAAGACTTTAAGGTAGTTATAGCACCAATAAAAACAAAAAATAAATTTAAATGATAAAAAAAATATTTATGTTGAAAATATCCTTTTATATTCATTCATAACTCCTTTTCATCCATATCACCAAAATATAAAATAAATTAAAATTAAGAATGAGATCTTTTTTGGTTATCCTTTCCTTAAAATAATATAAATGTTATAATCCAAGGAAAGTTAAATAAATTTACATATTTTTGTTTATAGGATATATTTTTTCTAGAAAAAATCATAAAATTAGATAAATTCATCTTTTATAGATATTTTAATGCCTTATCCCATTGTTTTAATCCAGTTTTACCTATTTTACTCTTACTAAGGTGACAAATCTTTACCATGGTTACTATTAATATTGACTAAAAATAAAAGGAACACATATACCAAATATAAAAAACTGTGATTCTAAATATGGAATCAATTTTTAATGATTAAATTTAAATAATTGGAATACATCAATATTAATATAAATGCGTAAAACGCAATAAATAACAATTTTTTAAAAAAAATGTCTTTTTAAGCCCAAAAATGAACTTGTACCAAAATATAGAATATTTATTATTAATATATAACTAATCAGATTATTTATAATTAAATTAGAATTATTTTACTTTTATATTATATTCAAAACCTAACAGGGCTTCTAAATTACTTTATTTAATGAAAATAAGAAACAGTTTTACAAAAAAATCGGTATTTTTCAATATTCACTTAAAAATAAATATTTTTTAAAAAATATAAAAAATTCACCCTAAGATAATATTTACATGATTATTTAAAAAATATATTAATTTCCCCAAATATAATTTATAAAAATATTATTTATAATTTTCACGCAAAAAATACAATAAAATCAATTTATGAAGAAAAATTATTTTTGAATCATAAAAAAACTTTATTGAAAATTGAGTACTTATTTATTATGAATTAATAAACAAAATTTCCTTATATTACACATTTATAAATAATTTTAATAATATTTTTATTCTTATTCATACCTGCAATTTAATGGATAGGTTATAATATATCACAGTTCATTTTAATCTCCGTGTTTCATGTCAATCAAGCTATTGAACACATATAATTTATTTAAATAGAAAAATATTATAAAATAATAGGGTGTTAAAATATCTCAATATATCATATAAAATATAAAAATACATATTAGAGATTAAGGGACCATAATTTTAATGGGTTTGTTCCAAGAAAACTGCTCTTCTTATCATCTCCTTTTACAATGGGCATGCACTTCCACAAAAGTGAGAGACATGTTCATGGATACTAAAGAAGTTCAAGAGTTTGGTCACAACCATAATTTAAATGTAAGGTTTTCATGATTACCACCAAGATAAATGAAATAATAACACAAATATCTCAACTCAATGAGAGGATACATAGGGGATCACACAATTCTATTGACAAAATCCATTATCAAACTGTGTTTTCTCTCTCTTTTAATTTATTCTTTGCATGATTCAAAATAAATACGATTTATTGCAAAAATTTGATACATCTATTTCCATTCGACATAATCTCACAATTTATATTTAAATTTAATTTGTAATATTTATCTAAATAAGTTCTTTATCATGTCAATATCACTTAGTGTTGGATTTTCATTTTTATTTTCTTTAGTTTTAAAATAGAAAATTCACCCACCCTATTTCCATATTTCTCATATAAATAATTAGTATAAATGGATTCTTTGATTTATATTAAAAATATCCTTGATTTTATAATTTTTTTAGATATTTTTCAACTAAGATATAATTATAATCTATTTCAAAGTTTGATCTTTTTATGATGGTATCAATCTATTATTCATGTGCTCCTATTATTGATGAAATGAATTATTCCTATTGTAAAAATTACATGTCAAATTTTCTTAGTAGTATATGTAACATCCCGATTCAGGGTGCCTCCCAAAGGTGCCTCATACCTGGTTGGTTACATGGACTCAAGCGCATTTCCCCAAATGTCAGAGGCTGCTGACTAGCACTGAGGGCCTTGGCAATGATAGTAGTTAAACTATACCCTTACTGGCAGAGTAACACAGTGGAATAACAATAATATACAAAAACGGAAGAAGTAATACCATACAATAAGTAAAAAATTGAATAATGATAATATAAACAACTACATCATATATATATATATAAATAATTATGCATGCCAAAAGTATTTATGAAATCATCCAAAAAAGTCAAAATGGTGAAAATAAAATACTTAAACCAAAGTACTGAAAATAATAAACAACTCCAACAACATTGTAAGACTCATCTTGATTTCATGCTCTCCAGATCCACAATAATCAAGTACCTGATGTTGAAGGGTGATTTATCTTTTCTATAACTGCAACTATAAAATCTGTTTGGGTCTAAAAGAATGACTCAAACAGGGTGTGAGATGAATCCCAGTAGGCAACCACCATACGATCTATGCCTAACTGTCAGTGGGTATATATAATATGAAATATTGGAAATACAACAAAGAAACTAGGATTACACAAAAGTAACCAAATCCTATAGTTTCCATTTACATTCATTAGCATTTAATGTTCAATATTTAATCTAGTAAGTATCACAAATAGATATCTCAGAAGAATACATAATAGGACCTAATTCAAGATCATGCATTGGATTGGTAGAAATTCCACAAACATTCAATATTTTCATTAACCCTCTGGGTAGCTCACATAGTCTAAACCCTATGGCCAAGTAATGCAATTAAAAGGAAAAGACGCTTTGAGGAAGAACTCACCGTCAATTACCCCTACGGTCTTTATAAAAAAACTACAAACACTATAGGGAAGCACTCAACATTAATTACCCCTGTGGTCTCATAACGTAAACTATAGACACTCCGAGGGAGCACTCACCATCAATAGCCCATGTGGTCTCATAGCGTGAGATATAATAGACACTCTGAGGAAGCACTCAATATCAATTTCCCCTATGGTCTAACTACACTAGGTTCTCACAGCCCTGAACAATTCAATCATGCATATATGATATCAACCAGACCAAAGTAATCTCAACTACTACATGGATAAATAATTCCAATGCATATCAAAAGCATTTAACAAGCAAAAAAAGTCAATCAGTTCCATCCTATCAAGCAAGGAAAAGAAACAAGGTCTACCTCATAGGAAACCTGGACGAAATGGACCTAAACATTTAAACAAGGAAACTCATCCATGGGGTGTTACTTAAACATTAAATTTCACATTAAACCATAGAAAAAAAACCTTTAATCCAAAAATCAATCTAAGATAGATAAAATAGGGTTTAATTTCCTTAACCCAAAATACCCAAAACATGGGTCATCGACACTGTGGCATATAAACTCAAAGAAAACCAATGAAAGGAAATAAACCACCTATCTCAATGTTTTATAAAGAAAAATATCAAACTTCAGGCCTTGAATCAGCCTAGATTATTTTAGATCTACAAAAACATAAAAAAAATTCAACCTCAAATAACTATCGAAAGAATAGGAATCAAGAAGAGAGGCTCTAAAAGAAGGAAGAACTCATCGAGATAATTCCAACACACCCGTCGGAGTTCAGATCAGACCTTGGACAAAGAAGTGGTGGATCAAAGAAGATTTGTTACTCTTGGTCACTCCTGGATGAACCAAGTCTAGAAGAATAAGAACATTAGGGTTAGACATGACCCTGGTCCGATATGTCAAATAAAGGAAAAAGTACATGGTGTTTACTATTAATGAACACGTCATGTATTTTCCTCAACCTTCCCTTGACATTAGAGGTCTTCCACGTCACCCCAAACGGCCTTGTCCCAGCCATTATATTCCCAAGACACAGCTATATGTGGTAACAGGGTACACGACATGCACTCTTAAGTACGTAGCGTGTACTTATAAAATTTCCAAATTATCCCTTTTTTCTCAAAAACACCAGAAATCAAGATCCATACATTAAATGAAGATCCAGGTTCTTATAAACTTCCCCCTTAAATAAATTCATCCCCAAATTTCCCTAACAAGGTGGCGAAGAAGAATCCATTAATAGCTCCGGCTACTGCAATCTCACATCGGTCTCCCTCTCCCAAGTCTCATCCTACACTCAGCCGTACAGACACAAAACCCATACCAAAGGAATAGACTTACCATGGAGAACCTTCACACTGTGATCAACAATCTAGATAGGATGCTTCTCGAATGATGTGTCCACCTCCAACTCAACCTCCTCACTTTGAAAATCATGAGTCGTGTTTGATAAGTAATGTCATAGCTGAGAAACATGGAAGATGTCATCCATAGCCTCATACCTATGAGGTAACTGCAACCAATAGGCAATTGGCCTGACCCTCTCCAAAACCTCAAACAACCCGACATATCTCGGTGAATGTTTTCCCTATCTCTCAATCCTCCTGTGTCCCAACCTCAGTGTGACATGTAGGAAAACCTGATATCCGACCTCGAACTCCAGAGGTCATATCCATCGATCAGCCTAAGACTTAGGCTAAGACTGTGTAGTAGCCATCCTCTTCCAAATCAACTTCACTGGCTCTATAGTCTCTTGGACAAGATGAGACCCCCATAGCTACCTTTCCTACCTCCAACCAATATAGGGGTGATCGGTATGGCCTATCATACAAAGCCTCAAAAGGTTCCATTTGAATATTTGTCTGAAAACTATTATTGTAGGAAAACTCCACCAAAGGTATTTGTTTCTCCCAAGAACCTCCAAAATCTTTTACGCATGATCAAAGCATGTCCTCCAGCACCTGAATCATGTGTTTATACTGGCTATCTATCTAGGGATGGAAAGCTGTACTCAAAAGTACATATGTACCCAAAACCCTATGTAGTCCCTTCCAGACACGAGAAGTAAATAGAGCTTCCCTGTCTAAAACAATAAAGTATGGAACCCCATGAAAACATACAATCCCTCAGATGTACAACCTTCCCAGCTCATTAACACTGAAGGTATACTTGATTGGAAAAAAGTGTGCAACCTTCGCAAGTCTATCAATGAAAACCCAAACTGCATCATTCCCTCGAGGTGACCTCATTAAAACTGTCACAAAATGCATCGTGACATCATTACAGTTCCACTTAGGATTGGTTAACTTCTATAAAAAACCATGCTAGTCACTGATGCTCTACCTTCACCTACTGACAAGTGGAACATCTCATCACAAAACCAGCGATGTCTCTCTTCCTACTTAGCCACCAATACTGATGGTGTAGATCTCAATACATCTTGGTAACACCCAGATGAAATTTCCAAACTGAGGAATGAAAATCCCACATCATATCCTCATGTATTTATGCTGACACACATACAAGACCATGAAAATACAAGATCTCATCCTTGCCTACGATCCATCGATGAGTAGGATCCTATCTCAACACACTCTCCCATAGAACTAGGCCTTTGGGATCTAATAGATTCCTTATTCAAAACCGATACATTAGAGTATAGGTAACAACTATAAAAGAAATAAATGTCTTACACTACTTGTCATGTACCTCTAAGTTAATCTCAAATAATGGAGCCATAAGCTGCCACTCACTACTAGCCTCCTGAACTACCCGCATCTGAGTCCTCTTGCTCAATGCATCAGCCACTGTGTTTCCTTTCTGAGGCTTGTAGGTAAGATCAAATTCAAAGGACTAAAGGTACTAAACTAAACTTTACTGTATTAAATTCATATCACTCTGAGTAAAGATATACTTGAGACTTTTGTGGTAAGTGAAAACCACAATATGATCTCCCAAAAGGTAATGTCTCCAACATCGTAAATCATGCATAATTGTAGCTAACTCAAGATCGTGCGTCAGGTAATATCCCTCTTGAAGCCTCAACTACCGAGACCCATATGAAAATACTATCCCCCTTGCATAATCACTTATCCCAGCCTGATACTTGATGCATCATAGTAAATGGTGTAACTCGTTCCCGATTTTGAAAAAACTAGTATCAGTGTTGTAGTCAACCTTCCATTCAGCTCCTGAAAGGATGACTCACAAAAATTCACCGATGAATACTTCACACCATTCTTAGTTAGGCCCTTCAGTGTCACTAACAATCATAAAAATTCATGTATAAAGAGTCCGTAGTAACCATACAGCCCTAGAAAACTCTGTACCTCAAAGACGTTCTTCAGATTCTCCCATGAAACTACTTATCTAACTTTCTCTAGGTCTACTGATACTCCTGTCTTTGAGATGACATGACCCAAGAAGTAAATTTGGTCCATCCAAAAGTGGCATTTTGAGATCTTGGAATATAACTGATGCTCTCTTAGTGTACTCAATACGATCTCAAGATGGATGGCATAGTCATGTCGAGTGTGAAATTACACCAAGATATCATCCATGAATACTAAAACAAAAGAATCCAAATATGGATGGAACACCCAGTTCATCATTTCCATAAAAACTACAGGTACATTCGTGAGGCCAAATTACATAACCACATACTCGTATCGACCATACCTTCTCTGAAAGGCTGTAAGAGGTATATATGATGGTCTAAAGTGCAACTGATGATAATTGGATATCAAGTCAATCTTAGAGAACACTTGGGCTTCTCGAAGCTAATCAAAGAGATCATTAATCCTTAGAAAAGGATATCAGTTATTGATCTTCAATTGGTTCAAATTTTGATAATCCATGCAAAGTCTGAGGGTATCGTCTGCCTTCTTCACAAAAAGGATAGGTGAACCCCCATGAGAATTACTAGGTCAGATGAAAGCATTTTCCCATAACTCCTATAACTGCATCTTGAGCTCCTGTAACTCTGGTGTAGCCATCCTATAATTAGGAATGGACACTAGTTCTGCACCCGGAACAAGCTCAATAGATAAATCTTCCTCTCACTCTATAGGTAAACCTAAAAATTCATCTGGAAAGTTATACCTAAAATGATCCACCACTGGTGGAAAATTCATCTTTAAAGCCCCATAGTCATCCAGATATAAACTAGGAATCAAGGCTGTAACTCCTCCCAACCCATGATGCTCAGGTCCTGATCTTCTCACCTGGACATCCCATTATCCCTTTTATATTGAAGACCTTCCCTCTGGTGTTGTGAAACTCACCCTACGAAGATAGTAGTCAACAAAGGCCTAGAAAAACCATTCCATTCAGATAATGTTGTCATAGGCCGTCATCTCTAAGACATAATGGTCCCGTAAGAAGTGACACTCACCAAAATCAAGAGGTAAATCCTTACACTGACGTACACTAGACGTTCTAGTCCCTAATGGAGTGTCCAACATCATGATATTAGTATAATTAAATATAAATAGCCAACGGATCTCCACAATAGGAACATATATAAATCTATCGGAATCCTCTATATCGAAAAGAGGAGAAGATTAAACTAAGCCAAATCTAATTGTACCTATAACTGTAGAGGGTCCAGGATCTTGCTTCAGCTAGGTCTATACCACCATAAAAGTCTAACCATTACCTCAACCCTATGACCCTACATGACTACCCTGAGCTAGTCCACCCGGTGATCACTGAGAACCTGTCATCTAGCTACCACAACAATGACCTCATCCTCGGCCTAAACATCCGGATGAACTCCAACTTCTTGACTGATGAGAAAATGGTGGTCCTTATCCTAAACACGGAGTCTATATAGAACCCATATCACTTTTTATTGGTGAGAAAAACTGACAAAAATTCCGAAGATGACCCATCTTGCGGCAATATCGGCACTCGAATGGGTCTCTCAAGAATGGAGGTCTCGTATTACCACTCTTCCCAAACTGGTATCATACCACTTGACTACCTGAAGAAGTATCCCATTTACTCGTATCTCTGTGCGTAGACTCCTTACAATGCTTCCTATTACTAGTTAGAGAAGTACCAACTATAGATGTCGAACTACCCTAGCTCACATCTCTAGAATCCCTCAGGTTGTGCGAGGAGATTAGTGCCTAGTTGAATATAGAAGATATGGATGTCAACCTCAAGATGTTCACCTAAGATCAGATGTCATACCTGATACCTCATCAATCGTTCTCACCAAAAATAACTCATCACCCCTAGAATGGGTGTGACGCATTGCAGATTTGTAAAGTGAGAAGAATACTCCATAACTAAGAGAGTACCATTCTCCAAACTTATTAAATCTTAGGCTTGGTTGGACATCAAGTTTTCTGGGTAAAATTAGTCATAGAGGGTCCATTGGAACTCATCCCAAGACATAACTGATTGGTTCCCTACCTGTGATATCACATCCCACCATCTCTTGGCAGAATCTTGAAGCATGTATGTAGCGAGCTTCACCCTCCTCTCTGGGGGTGTCTCTAGATGCTCGAAGATAGACATCATGTATTCTAACCATGACTCTGTTGCCTGAGGTCCTATATCCCCTAAGAAAGTGGGAGGATACTGCTACAGAAAAACCCACATCAACTCTTCCATAAATGGGGTAGGATGTAGTGCTCCCTGAAAGGTATGAATAAACCTCATGAAGCCTTCTAATAACTGTGAATTAGCAACTGTGTTCAGTATAACAGCTGGTTCCAAGATGGGTATGGTGAGAGGATCTGCTGGTAGTCCCTGATCTACAATTTCTGATGTCTGATCGTTTCCCTATATCAGGCATACAACTAGAGGACATCTCGATGGCATGAATCTGAAAGGTCAATCAAACAACTAAGTATAAGATTATCAAGGACCGAAACTTGGAAGTAAAATAATGCAACAAGATGAAGATAACATTTAAGTATTTTAAAACATTGATATGCAATGTGTATACCCTCCACACAATATGTTCACTTAGGTTTTAACATGGTCATGTACCTCTAATAACCTTGGTCATGTAACACCCCTACACACGAAATGATCCTCCTCAAGACATGACATGTACTTGAATCAATCCCCCTACCTGAGTTACTCTACATGGCTAAACACACTATTCTCACATGGGCAACACTTCACAGTGTGTTCACCCTAGGCACGACATGTACCCCTTATGTTCTAACCACCTATGTTGTTTGTCACACGACTGGATACATGGACTCTACAACACAGCGTGTACTCCCAGTACATAGCGTGTTCCCCCAAACATTTGCCAACTCTGTGTCTCTCCCCACACAGTCAGTCACACAGTTAAAGACTACATAGCGTGTACGTATATTACACATTGTGTACTTAAGAAAACTTTTTTCTTCTAGAATAGGAGAACACATGGCATGTGTTCATAAAACCACATTCCGTGTTGTTTGTGTTTCTGGAGAGTATGCCTCTAAAACTTCCTCGGAACCCTTAAAAACATTAAATTTTGTAGAAGGAATGACAAATTATGACCTGTGAGAGACCTTACTCCCACGAATCAAAGTTTGGCATCCTTATTCACATCATAACTAGATATAATTTAACTAAAGTTCATACATGATCCACCAAATTTCTATCCAAGAGGGTCCATAACACCTCAACAACCAAACTTAAGCGTCCATCAATAAAGAAACTTTAAATTTTCCAATACCCTATCAAAATAGTAGGTATTCTATAATGATATCTATCACAACAGAATGCATATATAGCACAACATCTATCACAACAACATGCAATCATTAATGCATCCTAAATGGTATGACAAAATGTATGACATGTGATCTCCATAAAGTGCCTATATGATTCATGAGATGGCATACCCTCATCTCATCAGGTTGTAATAGAAATAGAACCCCAATGATATAAATCATAACAACACAAATCATGGGAATCATTTAACGGTGAAATCAAATCAACTGTAACAATTGGAAAACTAGAAAAATTTCAATAATCGAGGTAAATTAGATTTTCCTGTACATGGGTTAGATACTCCTTGGCACAGCTTATTACCAACATCCTATTACTTCCCATCCCTATCTATAGGCTCCAAACAGTAAGTCAAAGAATAAAATAATCCCTATGATACCACTTTGTAATGCCCTAGTTCCAGGTACCTCCCAAAGGTTCCCTATATCCCTTGGTCACCTGGCCTCAAGCACATTTCTCCAAATTCTAGAGGCTTATGATTAGTAGTGAGGGCCTTAGGTGTGATAGTGGGAAAAAAATACCTCATTGGAAGAGTAACATAGAGGAATAACAATAATATACCACAGTGGAAGTAGTAATACCATAAAATAAGTAAACAATGAAAGACTGATAATATAAAAAACTGCATCATATATATATAAATAATGATGCATGTAAAAAGTATTTAAGAAATCATACAAACAAGTAACAATACTAGAAATAAAATACTAAAACCAAAGTACTAAAAATAGTAAATAAATCCAATAGCATCACAAGCCTCAGCTTGGTCCTATGCTCTTCATCTCCATAGCAATCAAGTAAGAGATGTAGACTAGATCTTTCCCTTATCTATATTTATGATCATATAATCTGTTTGGGTCCAAAAGCATGACCCAAATAGGGTGTGAGATGAATTATAGTAGGAAACCACCACAAGATTTGTGTGTAACTGTTAGTGAGTTTATATAATAGGTAATAATGGAAACTCAGCAAAGAAACTAGGAGTAAAAAAAGTAACCAAATTCTACCATATCCATTTACATTCATTAGCATTTAATGTTCAAAATTTAATCAAGTAAGTATTACAAACATGTATCTCAGAAGACTACCCAACTGAAATGAATACAAGCTTGTGATTTGGATTGGAAAACACATCAGAAAAATTATATATTTACATTAACCCTCTGGGTAGCTCATACAATCTAACCCCTCTATCCAAGTTATGCAATAAAAAGACAAAGACACTCTAAGAAAGAACTCACCATGAATTCCCCTAGGTTTTTTCCACAATAACTAAAGAGTATCTAGGGAAGAACTCAATGTTAATTCCCCCTTGTGGTCTCATAACATAAACTATAGACACTCTGAGGGAGAACTCACTATCAATCCCCCCTATGGTCTCGTAGAGTAAAAAATAACAGATACTCTCAGCAAGCACTCAACGTCAATTCCCCTTGTGGTCTAACTAAATTAGGTTGTCACAACCCTATGAAATTAAATTGTACATATATGATATAAATAATCCAAATGTAATATCAAATAATACATTAATAAACAATTCCAAATCATATCACAAGAATTTAACAAGCAGAAAAAGGTGATCAGTTACATCCTATCAAGCAAAGCAAGGAAATAAGGTCTACCTCATAGGCAAACTGGACCAAATGACCCTAAACATTAAAACTAGGAAACACACCCATGGGTTGTTACTTAAACATGAAATTTCAAATAAAACCACAAAAAAACCCTTAATCCACAAATCAATATAAGGAAGATAAAACAGGGTTTAATTTCCTTAACTCAAGATAACTGAAACATGGGTAATCAACACTTTGGCATATAAAATCAAAGACAAACAATGAAAGGCAAAAAACCACCTACCTCAATGTTGTATGAATAATACTCTCATACATCGGCCCTTGAATTAACCTATAACATCATTGATATACAAAAAAAATCAAAAAAATTCTACCTAAAATAACTTTAGAAAGAAGAGGAATCAAGAGGAGAGGCTCTAGAAGAAGTAAGAACTCACTGAGGCGATTCCGACACACCTGACAGAGTTTGAATTATACCTTGGATGGAGAAACAGTGGCTCGAAGAATATTAGTCACTCTCAATCACTCCTAGGATAACCAAGGTGAGAAGAAGAAGAATATGAGGGTTAGACGTGACCCTGGTCTGATATTTCAAATAAAATAAAAAGTACATAGTGTGTACTATTAATGAACACACCGTGTATTAGCCATAACTGGCCCCTGACATTAAAGATCTTCCATGTCACCCCACACAACCATGTCTTAGTCATTACATGCCCAAGACATAGATATACGCAGTAACAGGGTACACGACTTGTACTCTTAAGTACACAGTGTGTACTTATAAAATTTCCAAATTCTCCCTTTTTCTCTAAAACACCCCAAATCAAGATCCATACATGAAATGAAGATATGGGTTCTTACATTATAAGTTACCCTATATATAAATTGGTAAATCATGTATATAATCCTAAAAAAATAACCATAAGATAACCAGACACCTAATATTTTTAAATACTTAGAGAATAATGGAGAATACATGAATGCTCTTCATTAAAATCTTGATATAAATGAATTAAATCATGTTTCTACATGTAAATATACCCAAGAAATATAGAAATTTTTATAAGTAACTCATTAAGGAACCAACAAATTTAAATAAAATTTATTAGACACACATAATCACGATTTTTAAAGCCCCTCTATACATCGGAAAAAATCCATCACCAGAATGGTTACATAGTTTATTAATATATGCAATAGTTAAAATTTTATTGGTGATAATTTGTATAAAGAAACATTAGTAAAAAATATACTCTAGGTCATACTAAGAAATTGGTCACCCAAATTAACTATTATAAAATATGTGAAGGATGTGAATAAAATGGTGGTAGAAGATATTGTTGAATTACTATTGATTTAAAAAACTACTATTAAGTGATAAGTTGAAAAGGAATTCAATGAAGCCAAAGATGTTAAAAAAATCACCTTCAAAGCTACTAATGATGACTTATCCAAAGGTAAAGTTCAAAAAATTTCTCAACTCTCAAAGATCTTAAACAAATTCTTCATGAAAAAAATGCTTCTAATAAAACCAAGATACTAAATAAAAAATTATAACTAGAAGTGACAAGATATGAATGTAAGAAAAATATTCACATCAATCTAGAGTACCCAGTCTACAAAAAGAAGATTAAATAAAGGAAATAAGGCAATAATACTCTTAAAGTCACAACCCGGAGTGCAATAGATGACTCAATTAACATACCTTCCTCAATATATTTAAGTGACTCAAGTGAAAATTTCCTTATGGAACAAGTTGAATAAGACATTGTGTTTATTTCCCCATTTTACAATTCCACCTCCCCCTCTTCTTCTCTTAATTCTTCCTCATATTCTTATTTGTCTTTCTCATAAATTCACCTAAATTATAAAGACATGAAATACACTCATGATCAACTCAAAAATGGTTTTTATGAAATTACTACATTATAAAAACAACTTTATAAGAAATACAAGAATGTTATTAAGGAAAAATAACATCTTCTAAAAGAAAAGGGAAAAATCTTTAGGGAAAAAGAAGAATTTACCATGAAAATTAAGAAGTAATTGGATATTAATAATCTTTAATCTATAATAAAAGAACTCAAAAAAACTCTCTACAAATTCAACCAAGGTGAATATAATATAAATAAAATTTTGTTTTCTCAAATATATAGAAATTAATGGGTTGGTCATGGTTTCTTAAATCGTGTAAGTATATAATGATATCAATGGAAACCCACTTTTATTAGAGGTTACTCACAATATAATTTTTTTAAATTATTGTAAAATAATTATAAATTTAATTTATGAAAGTTATTTCTTGAAAAAAAAAGATATCGGAGACCAAAATCAATTCATATTTCATCTAGTATTTTCAAAATAAAATCCCAAAAATAAAAAAATATGGACACCTAAATCATTGTTGGATAATAATAAAGAACCCAAGTTTGTTGGGTATTAAAACCTTTATTCATTTGAATTTTTAGAAAATGTGTCTTGATAAAATGTTCAATAATAACTATGATAATCAAATAGTGGCTTCTCATAGAACATGTGTTCTGACTTCTTTGAATTTATTCAAATCAATAAACTAGAAGGAGGTTATTTCGTATATTGTGATAATTCAAGGGGTAAAATAATCGGTGAAGGTATTATCGATATTTATAACTCAAATATTATTAAAATATTTTATATACAAAAGGAGTGAATTTTTTTTCATAATCATTAGTCATTTGTGTTATAATAGTTTTAACATTTATTTTAAAAATGACCTTGTAATATTTTTAACAAAAAGGAAATATTTTATTTTATGCTTCACCTTTTCAAAAATATTTATACAATATATTTAAAATATTTTTTCTATCAAAAAAAATTCTTGAGTTCACAAGTTAGTGATTAATATATTGGTCATAGACAGCTTCTTCACTATAAAACACACTGCCTTGTCAAACTAAAATGTTATCAACTTTTATGAGACTTGACCAAACCATATTTCAAAGATGAAATGTTATTTGAAGGATTCTAATGTAGTAAATAATAAAAATATTATTTAAAAAATAAAAATCGAAATTTACTCTTTTAAATATCTAAAATTAATTCATCTTGATTTATTTAAACATTATCAAATTGAATTCTTCGGCAATTCATATAATTTTTGTTATTATTTATTACTATGATATTTACTTGGGCTTAATTCTCATCTCATATAATTAAATCCTTCAAAGACTTTATAAATATTTCTAAAAAATATAAAAATGATAAGGGTTATCAAATTATTTGTACACAAATCGATCATGGTATAAAATTTGAAAAAAAATAATTTAATGTTTTATGATCTTATAAAGGATATAGTCATTCTTTTTTTCTTCTCCTCAAACCCCTTAACAAAACGGGGTAGTAGAGAAGTGAAACTGATCTATATAATAAATTTATCAATCTCTTTCAAATTAATTTATCTTACCATGATATTTTTTTTAAACATTCAATATTAAAATATTTATAATTAATAAAATTCTTGAAATACCACTTCTCAAAAACACACCTTATGAAATTTGTAAAAATAAAAAACCAAAAGTTGGTTTTTTAGGTGTTCGGTGGTAAATGTTTTATTTTCAACACCATATACAGTCTTGGAAAATTTGATTGAAAATCCGATGAAGGTATCATTATTGGGTACTCAAACTCAATTAAAGTTTAAAAATTATTTAAAAAAGGATTAAAACATTATAATAATCAGTTCATGTTATTTTTTATAAAAAATTTACAAAATATCTATCACATTTTTTAAAAAAAATGGTCTTTTAAATTAACATTTTCAATATAAAGAAGTAAAATTGGAACAAGAATTACCTTAAAATTATTTACCTATTTTTTTTAAATATAAAGACCACCCTCTTAAAGATTTCATTAGATATTCTCAAGTGGAAACTCATACTAGAAGAATGGTCCTAAATAAGGTCAAACATATTTTATTCATCTCTCACTTAAAAACCCAAAATGTTAACTGTACCCTTAATGATGAAAATTTGGATATTTTTATAAAATAAGAATGAAATAAATTCTATCAAAATAATGTATAGAATCTCATCGACTTTATTAATAGTTAAATTGTCATAGGATCTAAATCTATTTTTAGGAATAAGTTAGACTATCTTGGTAATAAAAATATGAGTGAATCTCTTCTATTAGAAAATGGTCATAACAAATAATAAGGAATCAGCTATGGTCAAACCTTTTCACCCGTTTCTTGGATATAATTCATTAGGATATTTTTTTAATTTACCTCTAAACTTAATTTATAACCCTCTAAAATTGATGTTAAAATAACCCGTTTTAATGGTTTTATTTACAAAAATGTTTTTTTGGTAAAACCAATTGGTTTTGAAGTTTCTAATTTTCTAAATCATTTTAACAAATTTAATAAATATCTTTAAGGTTTAAAAATAAACCCTTGGGATTGATATGAAAATATATTTAATTTTATTTTTTAAAATTGTTTTAAAATGGGAAAACCTAATTCAAATATTTTTCTAACAGACTTCTTGAATGCTCTATTAATTTTCTAAATTTATGGTGATGATTTGATTTTCAGCTCAACCAATGAATCTATTTATTTTTAGTTTTCTAATTTAATGAAATAAA
This sequence comes from Viscum album, assembly GCA_963277665.1. Classification (NCBI taxonomy): domain Eukaryota; kingdom Viridiplantae; phylum Streptophyta; class Magnoliopsida; order Santalales; family Viscaceae; genus Viscum; species Viscum album. Next base: position 1,887,286,672 of record OY728136.1, read on the forward strand.
ACTTATTAATGTGATTTATGGCTGAAATCACATTCTTTAGGAGTTTTAATATTTCTCAAAAGAATGATTTAATTTTTATAAAACATGTTAACTACACTAATAATCATATAAAACGATTAAACATGGATCAAGCTAGGGGAATTTGTTCACCCATTAGTGTAAATTGTAATATAAGATTTGATGAAGATGGTAATCTAGTCGATAAAAAGCTTTATAGAAGTATGATTGATATTATACTTTTTCATACTGTGACCTAGCCTCACATCATGTTAAGTTGTTATCATTGTCAACATTTACAATAAAATCCAAAGAATATCCTCTCAAATAAATTTAAATTATTTTTCATTATTTAAAAAGAACTGAAAATTTTGGTTTTATTTATCCAGAAGGAAATTATTTTGATTTTTTTTTTCAAATTTTTATTTTGGTGATTAAAAACTATATATAAAAAATAAAATGGAAGATTACACCTTTTTAGAAAATCCCTGATCACATAGAGTAGTAAGAAGAAAAAATTTGTTATTCTTCTTAAAGTCAAACAGAATATACTGTAATATGTAGTTTCCCCCCAAATAATATGTATTAAACAAAATCTCTTAGACTTTGGGAATACATATTACTATATCCATATTATATGCAATAAAAAATATTCCATTAATATTTATAAAAATAATATCTAGTACTCTCACACTAAACACAATGACATTAGGCACTATTTCTCAAGAGATCTCTTTGAAAAGGGTGATATATTTTTGGAATTTTTAGGGAAATTTTTTAACTTACTGATATTTTCACTAAAACCATAACATTGATTTTTTCAATTTAATTAAAAGTTAATTTTGAATGGTACACTTGTGGTTATTTCAATTTGACCACGGATAACTTGAGTATTCTTATTGAATTTTATTTCAAATAATTTTCTATATATTCTTAAAATCATGAAATTCTTAATTTATTTTGAATCATGTTCTATATTTTTCCCCCTTGTATATGATCCCTATAACTCACTTGTGCTTTCATTTGAGTGGTATCCTTATCTATTATATTATGAAAGTTTCCTTAAGCGATTATTATTTTTTTTTTTTAATTTTTTTTCAATCATCAAATTCAAACTTAAAAAATAAAGTACTCATTATAAAAAATTTACCATTTTATGTTTTTTAAAATAAATTTATTTTCAAACATTAAATACATAAAATATGTTGTTTTTGTTTTAAATCTATTATAATTTTGTTTTTAAAACTTATATGAGAAATTATGTATATGCTATACTTATTTTTTAATTTTTTTATGTATATTATAGGAATATTGATGATGAGTAAAAAATTCTACATAGACTTATCTCTATAATAAATGTTTTTGAGTTATCTTGGAAAAATGAAAAGTAAATGATTCTTTTGAGGTATGTTTTCACAATAAAAGAAACATTTCCAAAATTTTCAATCATTAAATTATAGAGAAACCACTATTTAAAGGAATGAGTTTCTTGGAAAATATTTGTACCCATATTATCTTTTCAATTTCGATTTCCATTTCTTTCTTTTCACTTTTTCTCCATTTTATCTCTTTATTTATCCTTTCAAAATATTTTTTTTAAAACTTAATTTAAACCTCCATCTATCTATTTATCTCTAATGATATTATTAAAATTGGGACTTTTTAAGATAAGATATGTTTCAAAAAACATTATGTTTATATTTTAATAATCTCTTTTATTTTCTCTTGACCTTCATTTTAAATATTTATTTTGAGTTTTTCAAAATCTCATTTAAGATATCTCGGGAGTTTTCTATTCAAATATTTACTTTTAAATTTCTATTTATTCTCTTTATTTTCTTTTATATAATAATAAATGGGGATAATTTTTTAGACTTTTAAGGGGGGTTTTTTAAAAATCAAAGGGTTAGGAACTTATTAAAAAATAGATAGAAATTTATTCATTATTATATTTTTTATTGATTAATTTTTTAATAGACTAGGAGTTAAATAATTTAATATTTTTTTAGTTTAAAATATTTTAATATATCTTGAAATATGGAATGTTTAACTTATTTACTTCTTAATCATACTAAATATCTTGTTCATTGTCTTGTATAAATTGATATCTTGAATAAATTGATATTGATTTTTCTCTTTATTTAAACTTGATATATATTTTTTATGTTAAGTTTTTTTACCATAAAAAGGTGATATTGTTGTACCTATATATATATCATGGTGTTTTCATGATCACAACCACTCATTTATGTATTTAATATTTTAATTTTAGTAAATTTTAATCCCACCTTTTGGTGTGTTAGTTATGTTTTAAATAGACTAAGTAAATATATTGGGAAACCTTATGATCTTTTTAAAGTCTTGGACAAGTATTTTATCATGTGTTGACATCATGTAAGGAAGTTCCAAGGGTAATATGAAGGAATGGATAAAATTTTTAGTGTCAAAGAAGTTCTTAGAGAACTGTAGACATCACCAACTAGCTGGTGCTATCAGACGGATTGCAAGACCTATAAGAAGTCTAACACCAGTCGGTGGAGTATAATCATCAAGAATATGGAAGTAGGAAGGGATAATAGATCCCTAGAGTTACTACCATCTAGTATGTGGGATCATTTGGTTAGCCTATGGCTTTGATCCAAAAAGTCATTATTCCTTAATTTAATGGACATCATAGCTCTTAATCACCAATTAGCGTGTCTTATTAACTTAATAAAATTATAAAATATTCTTATACCAATTATAAAATATAAATTTGTCTCCATGGAAGCTTTAAATATCTTCCTCAACTAATTCTGCATTACATTAACTATGAATTTGATCCTTGATCATGTTTGGATCACCCAAAGATGAAGCACTATAGAATTATCTCAATCTTCTCTCAAGATTCCATCTCAATTATTCTTTAATATCTAAGTCACACTTCTTCCATAATCTCTTCATATATCATATTAATTACACAAATCTAAATGATATATTAAATGAGAAGAATTGTAATGAGTTTTAATAATGAAAAATTATTTTCTTCTCATCTCATTTTATAATTAGTACTCAATACAATAAAAGTGAGGGATGTTTTCATTGGATACTAATGAAGTTAAAGAGGTTTATCATAGCCATAATTGTTAGGGATGGGTTTATTGATCACCAATATGATAAAGGGAGTAATAATAGAAACCTCTCAACCTAAGGAGAGGAGATGCATGGACTCACACTAAACTATTATCAAACTTTATATTACCATGTTTTCTCTCTCATTCAATCTATTATTTTTATAATTTAAACTTGATACGCACAATTTAATAAATTTTATACATCCATTTATATTGTGCATACTTGATAAATTTATATTAGCATTCACTTTCTAACATATATCAATAGTGTCACTTTATCATATCAATATAATTTAGTTTTTAATATAAATTTTTCATTTGATTTATGTTCTAAAAGGGTAATTAACCCCCATCCCCAATCATTCCATCTTTCTTTGACCAACACCCACTACATGAAAAAAATTCTAAGTAGAATCTCACAATCCACTAGCATGTGGCCCATATCAGGGCTAATCAAAGTAAAATTGGATAGCCATAGTTTTATTATAGACTTTAATGGTCCCATAATAGGATAATCAAAGTAGCATCCAAAAAGTCAAGTGTCCTCATAATCCTACAATAATAGTTTTCCTTGGACTCCACCTAAGTACCCAAGATTTCCCTTGAGGAAATTACCGAAATCAAGGGGGTTTATAGCTAAAAAAATGACTTAAAAGGCCCCATTTTCATAATAAACCATCATTATTTAACAAAAAATCATACTTGTGTATTTCAAAATCTCATTGGAATTACTAACAAAAAAATTATATACAAGATAAAATTACTTTTATTACAAAAAACCACTTTATCCTATCAATTCCTTTACAAAATAATTCCCAGAAATCATTATAATTCATGATAAAATATTCTCATAGTACATTTTTAGATATTTTTTAATAAATCATTAAGGTTATTTTAATAAAAATCTTGTGTGATACTTATAATCTAAAAACCAAATATATACTTTTTAAGAAAACCCTTCCCATATAATTTTTAAATATAAATATAAAATTAAACATTTGATCTCATACACTATAAATATCATGTTTAACATTAATTTAGATGAAAAAATTATTTAAAATACACAAACATTAATGGTTACTTAAAAAAGGAAAACTGTAAAGACCCGAAATTTCCATGTAATTTTTTTTAATTATATAGTAATTTTACGAGTCCATGAAAATTGACAACACGTGATTCTGAGGCCCGGTGTGCCCAAAATAAATTTATGAACTTTTTTTCAGGTACATTCAATAAACATACAAGCGGGTTTTTGTAACTTTTGAACCGGTGATAGGAATTGAAATATGAGGGCACCATTGAACTCGCAGCACTGGTATTCACTTAAGAGGACATTCACCTCGACCATAGTAGTTCGATGGTGAAAAATAGAATTTGGGTTTTTTGTGGAAATAGAAATAAAATAAAATAAACTTTTATTTTATTTTTCTTTTTGTTGAAACCTCTCACGTGGATGGTTTAAATGTGGGGACCACCTAAACTGAAACCTCCCACATGTGTATTTTCAAGGTGGGGACCACTGAGCCTAAAACCCCCATTTTGAATTTTTAGGCGGGGACCACCCAGACCCCTTTAATGAGAAAAAACCTCTCAACTCCCCTACTTTAAATTTTTCCAACACCATTCATTAATTGGGACAATTAATTTTTCCAATGGGGTGTAATTAAATGAGCCAATTAATTATTCCAACATGACAACATAATTAATCTACTTATTTTAATTATATTGGCACCTCTTAGTTAGGGAGGATTTTTGGTTGGAATAGAAGTTACTTGGTGGGAGAATGTTCTCCACTGAAGAACGCCATCGAAGAACGTTCTTCCAAAATTAAGGAAGAGGACGACGTACGTGCCCAAAATCAAAGCATGGTTTCAGAAGTGATGATCGTTGACACCCTATTCACCTTCTTCGACTTCTTTATCATGCCAACATCAATAAAAAATCGAGATAGGGTTTTTATTATGTGTGATTATGGATTCCCATGTTCTTCCCATATAAACAAAGAATGTGGATCATCTCTCTAATTAGTTGATCCATAGATGTTTTATTTTGTAGTTTTGGAAATAATAATTATTGGGCATTGTAGAGTTTGATGTTATTCATTCAAGGATTTTGTTGAGCTTCTTGATACCGCTCTAACGTAGAGGGTGTGGGCCAAACAAACATGGCCTGAATCCTCCGGGTTTCTTCATTATTGTTATGTTCTTAGTTATGGAGGAGGATGGAAAAAAACCTTGGTGGGGAACGAGAAAGGTGGCTGGAACCACCACCAGCCGTGACAAAGGTGACGACACCGCCTCACAGCCACCCCGCCGCCTGTGGTCGTCGCCGCCTGTGGCCTCTGCCATCTGCGAACTCCACCGCCCCGCGGCCTCCGCGCCGCCCTCGCGGCCCCCCACGGCCTCACGCCACCATCATGGTCCCACAGCCCCCGCACCACACCGCGGGTCACCACCCAGCGCGGGCCGGGTCGACCCAAACCAGGTCAGGTCGGCCCGAGCCAGTTCGGTCTGACCGGGCTGGATCGGACCTGGACCAGCTTCGAGTTTTATGCTCTTTTGGCCATAACTTTGTCACCAGACGCCCGTTTAACGAACCTTCTATGGAACCACAAACCCTGGAGCAAGACGATCCCTTTGGTATACCCCAATTGAGGTTTGGATAAAGTTGGTATACAGTCGGATTGGATCAAGGAAGAATCCAACTGGGCCCTCGGGACTAAAAGGCTAATAACTGACAGATCGGGCATCCGATTGACGCACGGTCTATTGCATTGAGACCCCTATGATGTGGAAGTCCTTTGGGATACTTCTTCATGGGAGTTTTGGCAATTGTATTATCAACCAGTGGACTGAGGGGCGGACCCTCCCAAAGACGAGAAAGCCTAGCGTGGGAACGTAGTAGCTGGCTGTGACGAGAATAATGAAGAGCGATCCTTTGTGGGTCACCACATAGTGATCCTATGTGGGTTAGAACCAAGTGATCCTATGTGGTTAAGCACCTAGCAATCATGTGTGGGTCATCACCAAGCGATGCTATGTGGGTCGACACCTAGAGATCCTCTGTGGTTCATCACCGAGCGATCTTGTGTGGGTTAGCACCGAGCGATCCTATGTGGGTCAACACCTAACGATCTTCTGTGGGTCAACACTGAGAGATCTTGTGTGGGTCAGCACCGAGCGATCCTGTGTGGCTCAGCACCGAGGGATCCTATGTGGGTAAACACCGAGCGATCCTGTGTGGGTCAGCACCGAGAAATCCTATGTGGGTCAGCACCTAGAAATCCCGTGCGGGTCAACATCGAGCGATCCTGTGTGGGTCAGTAGCAAAGACTCTTATCAGAGTAAGATGATTTAGTAGTTACATCTAATCACCTCTACTCGTATACCTAAGAAATACCTAGTGTGAGCTGAGTCCGTACTTGTGTGATACTTTCCTTTATGGTAATACCTTGGTGGTATTCTTTGGTATGTCATACCTGTGTGGTACTTTTCTTTGTGGTAATACCTTTATGGTATTCTTCTGTGCGGCGTACCTGTGTGGTACTTACCATCGAGGTATTCCTACCTTTGTGGAACAGTTGATATTTGGGATTTGAGTTGGACTCTATGTTTTCTCATGATTGATATGGGTTTACTTGATAACATTGGTTTATATATGGGCATATACCTATGTAGGGTTTTCAGTTGATTCCATGCTGTGTGGTTTATCCTTGGTGGATTTTGTGAGACCTTGAGGGTCTCGGGGTCCCTACTAAGTATCATTATACTCACACCTGCACAGGCTATGCCCGCACCCTGTTGTGTTTGGTGTAGAAGACAGACAATGCTGACTGAGGATGAGAGTACCAAGACTGGAGGTGGCTCAAAGGTGGATGTTAGACAAGGAGAACCGTAGAGACAACCATTCGTGAGTTGTACCAACAATTTAGGTAGGATTCGTGGTGGGCAATCCAAGAGCTGCTTTTCACCTATCATCCATCTTGTAATTTCTAGTCTTCCTTGTACTTTTCAATTGGGCTTGTATTCTGGACCCTTTTACTTACTGTACTCATACTATTTACTATTCAGTTTACTTGATTTTGTATCTTTTTGTGTGCTTGGTTGTGTCTGTTACAGGTTATAAATGCAATGCCTTCCCAATTATAGGGAATACACCTTCGGTTCTAGTCACCAGCCCCTGGCCTATGGAAGGCGGGCTTGGGGTAGTCACGACATGAGCCTAGGGGGATGAATCTTGACAAATTGGTATCAGCGGAGTCGGTTCTACCATAGAACATAGGACTCTGATATTTTTTTAATAGTAATAGTTTTAAGTGTATTGAGTTTGGTTGTCAGTTTAGGGAATCCATTGTTGGTGTGGCAGCCGAAGTATCCATACACTAGGACCCTGACTTCTGATTTCTGACTCAATGAAAAAAACACTGATTGCGTGTGGGTTTTGAAGAGTTTTCATTGTGATCTCTTTGAGTCAGCTCACCAGGTATAACTTTTGTATCATGGAACACCTATTTCCTTTCAGGATGCCTCCATGCAGACAACCTGCTAGGGTTCCGGTATAGTACGCACTGACAACCCACCGAGCGATGAGGCCTTAGTGTAGGGCCCTCTTCTAGTAGAGGCACCAGCAGAGGCACCAACGGTACCATTAAACATTGGTCCATCGATTCCACCAGCCCTAGAAGCTAAGGGTGCATGCCACTTGAGCGCGTTTCATGAGTTCCAGCGCTAGAGGCCACCCAGTTTCAAGGGAGATATGAACCCACAGGCGGCTGAGGATTGGCTGGTGGCTGTGGTGAGAGTATTCTGAATAGTAGGGACACCAGCCGATCTCATGGTGATCCTTTCCGCTAGTCTTATATAGGTAGCAACATGGAGATGATGGAGCTTGATGTTCATGGATCATGATGAGGTGATGCTTCTCTCGGCAGACTTCGAGAGCCTATTTCGTGTAGTGTTTGTTACAGTGACTCTTTGCGCAGTGCGCATACAAGATCTTCTTCATTTGTAGTAGGGAAAAATGACTGTTGATCAGTACTCAGTGAGGTTCACTGACCTCTCCTGTTACTCCACTGATATGGTTTTGGACCCATTCTTCAGGACCCAGACCTTTAAGAAGGGACTCAGATGGGAGATCAGGGATTTGATAATTTCTCTTAGTATCCTGAAGTAGGTGGGGGTGTTAGAGAGAGACATCTTAGTAGAGAGTTTCCTTAATGAGCAGTAACCAGTAGTGAGTGTAGGTTCCGGGCGTAGCAGAAGCACATTTGTGGGTTTGAACAACTTTAATTTTAGCATTAGCAACGATCAATCTGAGATCCATCACGATAATAAAACACTGGATCTTCGGAATAGAACGGAGAATGAAAAAGTAAGAGGGAGTCCTAGAACGATAAAGACAAGATCATCATATGTTGGTTATAATTAATTTAATTAATTAACAAGAATAATCTTGATGGAATTTTTTTCGTTGATGTCTCAGGTCACCATCCGATGTGATTTGTCATTGAATATCAGAAGCCAAGTGTAGAATTCCTCTAGCTGTGATCCACACATGCACCACGTATCTCTGGACATCGCCAAAGGAATATCTGAGTGCTAGCGTGGAGAAGCCTTTTCTTGCGTTGTCTACCTTAGATCACCCTGATCCAATAGAGGAGGATCTCTCTCAGTCTTGAGAGCATTCTTAGAGAAAAGAGTTCTTTCAGTCTTGAGAGAAATATCCAGAATTATTGTAAACAACAATTCTATCTAGAAAAGTGTTGGGGTTGTGATGATATTTATAATCGGGTATGATATTATAGAGTTATGAAAATAAATAAACGTCTTACGAATTTTATTTATTGCATTAACTCTTATTGAAAACCCCCATGTCGAATGATTAATTCCTTGAAATGCGCCCACGCTGATTATAATAAATATCATTTAATAAAACGATATTATTTCCTCAAAATAATGACTGGAAAAACTACATGGCCTGTAATCATTAATACACGACGTGTACTCGTTTTCCATGAAAACTACACGGTGTGTACATTCAATGTACATGACATGTTTATCTTTTTTTCATTTTTATTTCATCCACCAAATTTATTAGACCTTGAGTAATGGATATTTATTTCTTAAATAAATGTAACTACATTACTTGCTAATAAATATATATTATTTTGCCCACAATATATTCTCTCGAATAACTAGTGTCGAAATAAATGCGATCAGGAATCCTTTAATAATTATTAATCAAAAATCAGGAATAATCTTTATTTAACTTATTAAATTAATATTTAACTGAGATACATGGACACACATAGTGTGTGACCCTCTTGGCCTCTTTCTCAGTGGCATTAGGCGGAGCTTGCCTAAAGTCTAAGGTTAGAAACTAGCAAAACGCCAGGGCACCCATAGAGAAAGAAGTTAACACCACAATGATGTGTCACCTCATACGAACACTTACCATGTAATATAATCCCTTTGTTATGATATCTTGAATCAAGTGGGCTGCATGCTAGTGCCATCAACCCATGTGCTCGATTATTTCTTTGAATTCCTAGAATCGAACTCGCCCATACCTTACGATGACCATTGAATTATTTAGGCTATATAAATTCCATAAAAGGGCCTAGGATATCTACTTCTGTAATGGAACAGAAGGGACAAATCCTCTCTCACATTATCTATTAATGCAGTATCACTCATGATGCACCCAGCGTATCCTACCTCACTGTGAATAGTGTGTCGTCACAGTTTTCGTCAATACATCTAAGTGCGCAAGTTATAATACCCATTAATAATAATTTTAAAGTCTAAGGACCAATACACTCGTCTATAGATAGGAACATCCAATGACACTATGAAATGTGGATTTTCTACTGGAGGGTCTCGTTCTCATTACATCCTCCTGGATATTACCAAGGGCGCACACCATGAGAAGGTGCCTCAATGTTTTATGAGTCCTCACCCCTAATGGACTGTATTATTATTTTTCCCTCAAATAAAATCATCCATCCATAGAACATATATTCAAGAACAGTGTGATGGAACTTCTGGGTTCTCATAATTGTAGGGATCTGCTATGACCCTTTAATGCCACAACTATCCTTGGGACATTATCACATGCATTGTCACACAGAAGAACAATCAATATGTGATAAATTTTTTATTTAACGAATAAAGTAAAAAATAGTTGGTTCTAGGCCACCAACTCCAACAGTGTGACTCACCACCAATCGTCACGTAGTAGAGTCTTTTGCAGCTGGAAGCAGACAGATGTCACAGAGGTTCAAAAGGACTAGAACTATAGGTGGACGAACGTAAGATTCAGGGTCGGTTGTGTGGGGAACCCGAGGCAGAGCCAATCATGCCAGGAGCGGGCAGTGTTACGCATGCGGCGGGTAGGGTCACATGGCTCATGACTGTCTGACTCGTCATACGGATGATCAGCTGACGGTCGAAGGACCACCCTGAAAGAGACAGAGGTTCGACTGAGAAGGTCCAAATAGATCAGTTGGATGTGATAGAGGAGCTGTTTGTGCAAATAGAAGTGGGAGATGATTCAAGATGTTACCGCCACCACCACCAGGTGGTCCAACTCAACCACAAGGAGTAGGAGGACATGGGAGAGCTCAGATCCAGGTAGCTAAGGCCTACAATCATGGTGCTCGAGAGATGATATGAGGTAAAATCTGTGTCTATTCCACCTTAGCTGTAGTGCTTATAGACACAGCTTCCAGTTATTATTTTATTTCCACTACCCTCGTTCGAAGCTCAGAGATTCCAATGGAGTCGTTGGCTTGATCTTTATAGCTAGAGACTCTTATAGGAGAAAATTCGATGATTACACACTAGTGCCGACAGTACGAGCGTACTCTATGAGGAGAGATCTTTGGCTGGGATCTTCTAATAGTAGCGTCGAGGTCTTATGACATTATCTTGGGTATGGGATGGTTATCTACAGTCCATGCTCAGATTGACAGTATTAGGCACAGATTGAGGTGTGTCAGCATGGATGAGACCGGGTTTACCTTCATCAGTGAGAAGGGAGCCTTTTCAGTATGGGATGGACTTACATAGAGGAGAGTGCAGCCGATCACTCATCAGTTTTCTAGCCTTACCCTCAGAGCAGTTGATGTAGAGAGTCCGAGTTATCCTATAGTGGTGGACCAGTACGCGAATGTCTTCCCTGATGATGTTCCAGGTCTACCTCCTAGCAGAGAGGTGGACTTTTACATTGACATGTACCATGTGATGGAACCGATATCTATACCAGCATATTAGATGGCTCTTGTAGAGATTCGTGAGCTATGGGTACAAATAGGGGGCTTATAGGGTAAGGGATTCATTCAGCATAGTGTTTATCCTTGGGAAGCCCTGATTTTGTTTTCCAAGAAGGTGGATGGGAGCTTGAGACTTTGTGTTGACTATCGGCGCCTAAACCAAGTGACTGAGAAGAACATGTACCCACTTCTGAGGATTGATGACCTCTTTGATCAGCTGAAGGGAGCACGATGGTTCGTGAAGATAGACCTCAGATCGGGCTATCCCCATCTCAGAGTATGAGATGATGATGTGCATAAGATATCTTTTAGATATCGGTACAACCATTACGAGTTCTTGGTTATTCCATTTGGTGTAACCAATGCTCCAGCAGTGTTCATGGGACTCATGAACATGATCTTTTATCCATACCTTTATCGCTTTGTATTAGTCTTCATTGAAGACATTTTGACTTACTCTACTACTGAGGAGGAGCATGCCTATCATTTACAGGTAGTACTGAACACACTCCGAGAGCACCAGCTTTATGGTAAGATCTCAAAGTTCTAGTTTTGGATATGAGAGGTTCACGTAATAGGACACATCATCTCAGAAGCTGGATTTGCAGTGGATCCAGTGAAGATTGAGGTAGTACTTTCTTGGGAGCCACCCAAGAGTGTGACCAAGATACAGAGTTTCCTGGGATTGGCCGGATACTACAAGATATTTGTGTTAGATTTCTATAGAGTTTCAACACCTTTATCAGCATTGATGAAGAAGGGGGAACCTTTTGTGTGGTCGGAGAGATTCCATTATAGTTTTCAGGAAATGAGGTAGAGGCTGACTTGTGCCCCCATATTGAGGATTCCAAAGGAGGGCGTAGGGTCCGTAGTCTATTGGGATGCATTAGGGACCAGACTTAGATGTGTCCTGATTCATGAGTGAGAAATGATCACATATGGTTCCCGACAGCTGAGACAACATGATCAGAACTATGCTACCCATGACCTAGAGTTAGTAGTAGTAGTCTTCGCCTTGAAGATGTGGAGACACTATCTGATGGGAGAGCGTTTTACAGTCTACTCTGATCACAAGAGTCTCAGGTATATCTTCTCTTAGAAGGACCTGAACCTAATACAATGATGTTTTCTTGAGTTCCTCTAGGTATATAACTTTGAGATAGTCTATACTCCTAGGAAGGGGAACTTTGTAGCAGATTCAATCAGTAGGTTTGGTATACAGCTACTAGGCGAGGCGACGGAGCAGCTGGCCGCTTTGCAGATATACTTTATGAATTAGTATGGAGAAGTTTTTCTTTAGTCTCTTATAGTCACTCCCCCACTTCTTCAGTGAGTAAGGGAGGCTCTGCATGGGGACACTGACTACGAGGCATGACGTGCTCAGATATCCACAGGACATGCACCTGATGGATTTTCTGAAGGTGGGGAGAACGTCATCCTCTTCAGAGGATGTACCATGGTACCAGTGTCGCTTCGAGAGAAGTGATGAGGGAGTTCCACACATCCCCTCTAGCAGTACATACAGGAGTAGAGAAGACGTACTAGGATCTCTGACGATAGCACTGGTGGCCTGGAATGAAGAAAGAAATAGTAGAGTTTGTCTCTTGGTGCCTCACTTTTCAGCAAGTGAAGGCGGAGCATCGGGTACCAGCAGGCTTGGTTCAGCCTTTAGAGGTCCCAGAGTGGAAGTGGGATGGGATATAAATGGAATTCATGACAAGACTTCCACGTACGTCCATGGGTTATGACTTGATTTGGGTGATCGTCAACTGACTCACCAGGTCGGCCCACTTCTTACCGACCAGAGAGCAGAGTTCAGTAGAGAGCTTGGGACACCTCTTTGTGCATGAGATTGTGTGGTTACATGGAGTACCCTCGATGATTTTCTCCAACCATGATGCACATTTTACTTCTCTATTATGGAAGGGGTTATAGGAGGCTTTCAGGACGCCGCTTCGTTTGAGCACCGCTTTCCATCCACAGACGGATGGTCAGACTGAGCGGACCATTCAAACCCTCAAAGACATGATGAGTTCTTGCATCCTCGACTTCGATCGTAGCTGAGAGGATCATTTTCCTTTGGTGGAGTTTTCATACAAAAAAATATATCACTCCACCATTGGGACTGTACCTTTTGAGGTGTTGTACGGGTGACCTTGCAGATCACCTTTGTGCTAGACTAACCCAGGGGAGTCAGAACTAATGGGACCAGAGATGGTACAGGCTACCACTGAGAAAGTGCAGATCATCCAGGAGTAGATGAAGACTACATAGAGTAGGAAGAAGTATTATGTTTACAGGAGATGAAGACCTATAGAGTTCGAGGATGGGGACCACGTCTTTCTACTGGTCTCAACCTGATGAGGTTTGCAGAGATTTGGCCAATGCGACAAGTTATCTCCAAGGTTCATCAGGCCTTTTTAGGCCCTCAGCAGATTTGGCTAGCTGGCTTACCACTTATCTCTTCCCCCTCAGTTGCACCAGGTGAACAAAGTCTTCCACGTATCCCAGTTGAGGAGATACATGCACAACCCTTATCACATCATCAACCACGAAGAGCTGGACATCAATGATGGGGCGATGTTTTCAGAGGTTTCAGTCGATATTGAGGATCGACAGAAGTGGGTCCTTCGTGGGTAGTCTATACCTCTGGTTTGCATTCCCTGGAATCATGGGATCCTCCAGGGGAGCACATGGGAGCGGGAGGCTCAAATTCATGCTTATTACCCTCACTTGTTTTCCTAGTTTTGTGATATGGATTTTGGGGATGCAAAGCCCTGAGGTGGGGAGAATGTAATGACCCGGAATTTCCATGTATTTTTTTAATTATATGTGAATTTTATGAGTCTGCGAAAATTTACAGCATGATATTTTGAGTCCCAGTGTGCTCGGAATGAATTTTTGAACTTCTTTTCGGGTACGTTCAGTAAACGTATGAGAAAGGTTTTTGTAACTTTTGAACCAGTACTCAGAATTGAAATCCGAGGGCACCTTTGAACTCACAGTGCAAGTATTCTCTTAAGGGGACCTTCACCTCGAATGTAGTAGGTCGAGGGTGAAAGATAGAATTTGGGTTTTTTTTGTGGAAATAGAAATAAAATAAAATATTTTTTTTCTTTTTTTCTAAAATCTCTCATGTGGATGGTTTAAAGGTGGTGACCACCTGAACTAAAACCTACCCCATGTGTGTTATAGAGGTTGGGACCACTGAGCCTAAAACCCCAATTTTTAATTTAGTGGCAGGGACCACCTGAACCCCCTTTAATAGAAGAAAACCTCTCAACTCCCCTACTTTAAATTTTTCCAACACCATTCATTAATTGGGCCAATTAATTTTTCCAATGTGGTGCAATTAAATGATCCAATTAATTATGCCAATGTTCCAACATAATTAATCTACTTATTTTAATTATATTGTCACCTCTTAGTTTGGGAGGATTTTTGGGTGGCAAAGAAGCTCCTTGTTGGGAGAAATTTCTCCAACAAAGAACACCATCGAAAAATGTTCTTCGAAAATCAAGGAGGAGGATGACGTATGAACTCTACATCGAAGCGCGGTTTTGGAAGTGATGATAGTTGGCACCCTTTTCACCTTCTTTAACTTATTTCTCGCGCCAACATCAACGAACAATTAAGGTAGGGTTTTTATTATGTGTGATTATGGATTACCATGTTCTTCCCTTCTAAACTAAGAACGTGGATTAAATCTCTAATTAGTTGATCCACATATGGTTTCTTTTATAGGTTTGGGAATAATCATTACTAGGGGTTATAGAGTTTTATGTTCTTAATTCAAGGTTTCTGTTGAGTCGCTTGCTACCACTCTAACATGGAGGGTGTGGGCCAAACAAACATGGTCCGACTCCTTCGCCGTTATTCATCATTATTGAGTTCTTAGTGATGAAGGAGGACAGAAGCCAACCTCAGTGGGGCATGAGATTGGCGAACGACATCACTGCCGAACACGACGAAGGGGACGACACAACAACGCAGCCTTGCATCCATTGTGCCTCCAGCAGCCACCGCCGCCCGCGGCCTCTGCCGCCAGCTGCCTCCACGCCTCCCTCGCGGGTCTTCGCGGCCTCGCACTGCCCTCATGGTCCTACAGCCCCCGCACCACACTACTGGCCACTGCCCAGGCTGGGCCGGACCCAGCGGGCCAGAGTGACCCAAACCGGGTCGGTTCGGCCCAGGATGGGTCGGGCCGAGTCGGACTGGACCCAGACCAGCTTTGATCTTTATGCTCTTTTGGCCATAACATTGGCACCAAACATCCATTCGATGAACCGTTTATGGCACCAGAAACCCTAGAATGAGATGATCCGTTTGGTAAACCCCACTTGAGTTTTGGATAAATTTGGGATATGGTCTGGTGGGATCGAGCACAAATCCAATCAGGCCCTCGGGACTAAAATGCTAATAACTTACAGACCGAGCGTCCGATTGACGCACCGTCTGTTTTGTTGAGATCCCTATGACATGGTAGTCCTTTTGGATACTTCTTCATGGGACTTTATGGCATTTGGAGTATCGAACATTGGCTTGAGGATCAGAACCTCCTAGAGACGAGCAAGCCTAGTGCAGGAACCCAGTAGCTGGCTTTGACGTGAAGAATGAATAACAATCTTGTGTGGGTCAGCACCGAGTGATCCTATGTGGGTCAGAACCAAGATATCCTATGTGGGTAATCTCTTAGAGATCATGTGTGGGTCAGCACCGAGCGATCCTGTGTGGGTCAGTAGTGAGTGATCCTATGTAGGCCAGCACCGAGTGATCCTATGTGGGTCAGCACTTAGAGATCATATGTGGGTCAGCAACTAGAGATCCTATGTAGGTCAGCACTGAGTGATCATGTTTGGGTCATCGGTAGAGCCTCTTATCAGAGTAAGATGATTCAATAGTTACGTCTAATCATCTCTACTATTGTACCTAAGAAATACCTTGTGTGATCTACTTCCGTACCTATGTGGTACTTTCCTTTGTGGCAATACCTTGGTGGTATTCTTCTGTATGGCGTACCTATGTGGTACTTTTCTTTGTGGTAATACCTTGATTGTATTCTTCTATGTGGCGTACCTATGCGGTACTTACCTTCATGGTATTCCTACATTTGTGGAACATTTTAGCTTTGGTCTTTGAGTTGGACTCTGTGTTTCCTCATGATTGAGATGAGTTTACTTAATAACTTAGGTATATGTATGGACGTATACCTAAGTAGGGTTGTCAGTTGATTCCATGTTGTGTGGCTTATAATTGGAGGATTTTGTGAGACCTTGAGGGTCTCAGGGTCCTAACTGAGTATTTTTATACTCATCCCAGCATGGGCTATGCCTGCACCCTGTTGTTTTTGGTGCAGATGACAGACATCACTGACTGAGGATGAGTGTACCGGGACTAGAGGTGGCTCGGAGATGGACGTTAGATGAGGAGAACCGCATAGATGTCCATTTTTCAGTTATACCTACCCTTTTGGTAGGATTTCTGGTGGATGATCTAGGATCTTCTTTTCACCTCTCATTCGCCTTGAACTTTCTGGTTGGGCTTGTATTCTGGCCCCTTTTACTTACTATACTCACATTGTTTACTATTCAGTTTACTTGAGTTTGTATCTTGCTGTGTGCTTGGTTGTGTGTGTTATAGGTTATAAAGGCAATTCCTTCCCATTTTTTGGGAATATGCCTTCGGTGTTAGTCACTAACCCTTGGCCTATGGAAGGCGGGCTTTGGGTAGTCACGTCAAAGGCCCGAGGGGACGGGTCATGACAAAAACACATAGAGCGGCCTACCTATTTGGGATACATGATAAATATAATGGGGTATTACCATATAATACCCCTCTCAAAGACCTAGTGAATCATCAAAAAAATATAAACCCAAAACATATGATTTGAATATTCATGTAAATCCCTGGAAGTGTGAACACTTACTGGTGATCCATGGATTTAAGGAGGAGCTTATAACTGGGTGTAGATAACATGTGAATGGATTATTTAACACCTAAGAGAAAAATCCCCATGGTTTCCTAGAGTTTTTCCTTGACATGGTGAAACCCAATCCACAAATAAACCCTATGTATAAGAAATACCAGGAGGACGAGGAAGAGATGTAAGAAGAATAATAATAATAATAATAATAATAATAAGAAGAAGAAGAATGAAAAGAGAAGAAGGATACTTACCATTAGTTTCCATATAGATTGATTGAGATACCCTAAAGAGATGGATGAAGAAAGTAAGGGAATCTAATCCCTCATCCCTTACAATCATTGTGAAAGTGTGGAGAATAAGTGGGGGTTTCCCCTCTTTTTATTTCCATGGTTTATTTTTTGATTATTATTGTAATGGTAATATAAAAATATTATTATAGAAACCTCTTTGTTTCATAATACCAATTCTTATTTGATATTTTATTTACCCAAATAACAACACTAATATTTTTATTCCACTTAAATGAGAATAAATATTTTTATAATGTTATTATTAATGAAAAATATACATTATAATTAATAATATATACTTTATATAAGAAAAATATTAATCATTTAAAACACGGTCAATTAATTTCTTGAACATATTAAACACACTAAAATATAATAATAACAAGTCATTAAATAATTATAGAATGTATCAAGAAGTTTATATGAAAAAATCAAGGTTTTGTGTAATTTTTCAAGTAAATAAAAATTATCATGCATGATTAGTAAAATCATCTGCCTAACCTTGTGTAAACACTACCTTTAACAATTCTAGACACATAAAGTTTTCATGGTCTCACAGATCATGTATCTTATAAATTTTTTTAAAATCCTAGATTTTCAAAAACAATTATTTAATTAATTAATCTATTCAAAATAGTTAAAGTGGGGGTGCTATATTCCTCTTAATATTTAACCACACTATACTTCAAGGCATAGTGGTCTCTATTTTGAATAAAAAAAATCCTAGTCTCACATGGGTTGGACCTCTGTTCCTATTTTGGTTTCCATTTTAAACTTTATAATGGACCAAAATTTGTTCTTTTCCGCACCAGATCATATACGAGTCCAATTTTATCTAATTCATTCCAAATTACTTCAAACATGTCTAAAATATCAATTCTATAATAAAATTTTGAAAACTCTGTGAATTAGTCATGAATAGATCATTTATTAATGAAATCACTATATAAAAATCATGCATACTTTTGAGTTATCATTTGTTGTGTAAGAAATAATTGAAAATACCATGTGTGTGTGTGAATACACACAAGCCCATAATAAGTGTCTTCTTACGAAAACTATGAATTTATGCCCATAAGTATCACTACCACACATAAAAAAATTCCACCTCTCTAAAATACACAACTACATTCATCGTCACTATATAAAAGACAAATAATAACCACAAAACTTCTAATTTCACATCTCATAGTCAATTCCTTATCATTCAATCACTAACTACTCGTATCCATTAGGTATAAAAAAAATACTCTTTTTCATTAACTGAATTTATTTACAATTTTTATGTTAATTCTCAATAACTTATTTTCATGGAAACACTTCAATTATGTTTATATTCAATCAATTACTACATATCATCTATTCAAGAGTCCATTTATTATAACACATAATCATTCCACCATATTCCATTCAACTTTCAATTCACTATTTATTTTATTTAATAATTTAGTAACATTCTAAAATATTTATTACATACCCAATCCCACTAATCATTTTTTAAATTCCAATCCATTATATATTATTTCTAGGAAACTATGATTCAACCACATAAAACTCTCACTGAATATTTTTATCAATAAAAAACCAACCACCACAACATCATCACTACAAAATCACAATAACGACAGCCAAACTATCTCATGTCGACTACCTCAACATCAACTCCAGCACTATCACAACATTATATTAACTACCCCATCATAAAAAATCAAACAACTACAAGAAAAGACATACCATCCCCCTTAACAATAAATACTAATTATATAACTAAAAAAAATAATCTACTATATCAATAAATACTTCTATACTTATTAAATAATTGCACATAACCGATAACACATATTAATTACGTATTCCCATATCCACTTACTTTAATATATTTAAATTAATATATAATTATAAACATGAATAATCATATAAACAACAACTATAATATCTCAATATCATGTTAATTAACCAATATAAAAAAATATAATAAATATACTAGAAATCACATAAATTGAATGAAAATCATGTCCCCAATTTTAATTCCTTAATTTGGTAATTAATTTATTAGTTCAATGAAAAATATTTACCCAAGGAAAAAAATCATGACAAATCTTAATTTAATATGTAATATATGAAGATAGATCTCAAATCCCCTACCTAAAACATATCATTTACAATCATCACACAAGGATGAGAAAGAGGAAATGATAAAACACCATTGAACACACAAGGATTCTATATAAAACCTATACACATCAATCCACCATATAGATCTTGAACAAGAATAATAAAACCCAAATCAAATCCACATCTTGGATTAATGATAATGAAGAACATGATAAGAGTGAAGGAAAGAAGATATGGATAGAAATAAAGGAAGAAAAAATCACCTCATGTTAAAATATATTAATTGTCAATGTCAATTAATAGGCCTAATATCCTCATCTTGCATAAAATGTCACTAAAAAAGAGCCTCCATTCAATAAGGGATTGAGAGATAAAAGGGATAATTTAATGAGAGAAGGAGATATGAAT
Source organism: Viscum album (assembly GCA_963277665.1). Classification (NCBI taxonomy): domain Eukaryota; kingdom Viridiplantae; phylum Streptophyta; class Magnoliopsida; order Santalales; family Viscaceae; genus Viscum; species Viscum album. The sequence continues at coordinate 1,887,306,793 of OY728136.1, forward strand.
TTAAAAAAAATTAAAATGTTTGAAGTTTGTTGTGGGTTATATGATTAGAGAATTGAACCATGAAAATTTATTGAATTTTCTCTCCATTTTTCTCCTCCAACGCTCCTACTCCTCATAAATAGTGAGTTACATGGGGGTCAAGTCAAATAACAAAAGGGTCTTGAAACTTGTTGTTGTTGTAGACTACTATATAAAGAATTATGTAGGATATTGCTAATATAGAATAATCCAAGATAAATACCTAGAAAATAGAATTATGACCATGTCAAAGATCCCTCATTAACCATCTCAAATCTCACACACTCCAGGGCATATTGGAATCCACTAGACCCATTTTGGCCTCAAACACCCGAAACTCAACCTTCCACCTTAAAAATCCTTCCAATATCCTCCAAAACACCCAAAAAATGTTATGATTATGATGTTTTCTACAAGTAACTAGAATTTAACTCATCATTATTTTAGACACCATTAGTTTACTCCATCCTTGTCAGAATAGTGGTTGCAAGAAACTTGAGCATGCGAGTTAGACCACTGGAAGTTCATGAAATTTCGATGGATGTTGTGTAGATCTGTCTTTGGGTGCCATGAATAGTGTACCATACAATATAGTTGAGTCAGTACAAGTATAAAGTAAATAAATAAGCTAGTGAATGGTTGACCACAAATATAAAAGGTTGGTATTACCTGTTTGGCCAATAATGAACCTCAATAAAAGAAGATGAGACTATATTAAGAGTTGATGGGATTGATAGTATGGTTCCTAAAATGAATTATGAAAAGTGTAATGGTGTCTTATTGATATATATATTTTTTTATCTTGTATTTATAGTAATATAAAATTGTTAACAATGATCTTCAATGGGTGTAGGATGAAATTTTAGACCATGTAAAATCGTCTTCTCTTATTTTTTTTATTGTTTTTTAATGTATATGTAAAGTTTGTGTGATTATTCTTTTGAGTATTGATTATGGTGTTTCTTGATTTATTTATTTGGGTACTATCAGTCAAAGTGTGAATATTCAGTAGTTGGAAATTCTATTTTGTTGGACTATTGATGGATACCAACTTCTGGTGAACTCAGTGTTCAACTATCTAGTCTTTCATATTGTATTTTTAGGAGGTGTATTATTCCCACAAAAAATGTTATCAAAGGGATACTTCATTTTGGATAAACTTAGCCATTCATGAATCTTTATTACTTTTCTTAGATTCATATTGAATTTCATTTGGATATTCTATAACCAGAAGATATAAAAATAAATGAAAGGATGGTTTGGATAAGTCAGTTCAATGGATGTGGATTTGGTTTCTCAAAGAAAAAGATAGAGAAATATCTAATACAGAAGGATCTCAAACTTCTATTGGGTGAGAAACCCAACGAGATAAAAAATGTTAATGGTAATGGTTGGATAAAAAAGATCTAGTCTTGGTGAGGATGACCTTGGCATGGATTTTTTCCCTAAATATTTATGTGGAACCATTTTATCTCTTACAAATCCATATTTTTGTATTATCAAAAATCAATTTTAAGTTAAAATGGTAACATCTCATTTCAAAATACAAAACCATACAACAATTTACATAAAAACAAATATAGGAATCGAAAATCGTGGATACCAAAGTGTCAAATTAAAAATTTGAAACAACCGCATTGATCACTGCACCCCCTAAACACCTCGGGCCATGAGATCCTTGATCCATGCTATCTGAAATGCACCATCATCAAAAAAACACATGATTACCACCAGTCAACATCATCCCCTTGAAAATTATGGAGCTGATAATCGGGGAAACCAACAGCCTTCGTCCACCCAAAGCATCAAACCATGAGCATTGGAAACAATAACAACTTCTTCATCGTCATAACACCTTAAAATAGAACCAAAAACCCTCATAGAGACCAACCAATATGGGGTTGAAGCTGATGGGTTGAACCACAAGGGCAGTGACCATCGAATGAAACCTCCATAACTAGCCCAAACCTCCTGAAATCACCCTCACATTGACCCAAAGTGGAGGTTTTCTGCGCAAGATAATGCATAAAGAGGGGAGGAGAAAGGTGAATGGTAATCCAAAAACAAACATCACTATGAAATCAGGGGAATAAAATGGTGAAAGTTTGGAGAAAACCAGAGCATCACTTCAGAATGGGGATAATCCATTAGGAGGTTTCGAGAGGGAAAATGAGTGGTGTTTAGAAGTGTCGTCGATCCCATGATTAAGGATTTCATGATGAAACCCAATGTGGAGCAGAACAGTAGGGGAGTGATGGGAGATAAAGGTGTCATTGCGTGACCTCACCACATTTTGACATATTTTTTTTTGATTAATTAAATGAATTTTTAATGGTTACTTATACTTATAATGATGAATTTTAAAATTTGCAATGAATCTATGGGAAATTTGTATTCATTAAATTTTATAATAAAACTGTTGGGTTTTGGGTGCTCAATTGATATAAGCTACTTCATTTAAAGTTTACCCATAGTTATTTTATAAACCAATCAACCCTTTTATGGAAAAAATTATCAGATGTATAATGAAAATAATAAATAACAAAATTACTACACTCCATATTCAAGGTTAATCATTTGGGTTGACAGTATGTCAGCCCTTTCCTAGGAGCATCTAGAAGCTGAGTTCCCATGAGATGAGCCTATATCTAAAGGTTTCTACCATAACCACCTATCAACAATATAAATTTGGAGATTCTTTCCACTATGTTACACCATGAAGGACCCAATGATGATGAGGAGGGTGAAGCCTGTGCTACCTTTATCGATGAGGGAGTCCCCATTTGAAGAGGTCTGCAACCTATGTGCTACAAAATTCTGTGCTCAAGTGTATTGAAATGTGAACCAAGATGCTAAAGTTTCCACATATTATAATTATATTCAATTCAACTCCTATATTTTTCAATGGACCCCAATTTTAAAGGATGATGGTTTATATTTAAATGGGTGATCTATTGGGGTTAATTTTTTAATTAAGAGCTAATAATATCTTTCTGAGAAGACATCTTTCTATGAATAAAGCACCTATAACATCCATACATTCAAATTTGATAGAAGGATGAATATTAGTTAAAGATAAATATAATATTAACCAGTGGGATATGTGATTCAAGTGTCTATGTTTAGATTTAGATACATCTGCATAATCGACAACGTGGGAAAATCTGATACTACAGAAAATCAACCACATAAGAAATAACATATCTTAATAATTATATACAAACCAAATCAGCTATGTGAAGGGATTCAGATACGCTATCCCAATAACCAACATGCATGAATTATCTAAATGGCACCAAATTTCTTACATCATTATTGTAGATGAGAGTCCTTTATGCTGGCCAACTGGAGATCCTAGCATTTGAACTTGCATGTGGCAATCAACTGGAGGTTTTTGTAGTCCCCCAATTTTATGACTGAAAACGAGGAGTAGATTAGGTGTACTTATACTAGGGAGAAGGCTATGACAGTGAGTAGGTAATATCAGAGTGAAATTTGGAAGGATTTTTTTAGGAAATTTAGGAAATATATGGGGATGGGAGAAAATGAGAGCCCAAGGGAAAGGTAAAGAGATATAACACACTAGAAAACTATAGAGGAGGTGGATGGAGTTTTATAATTTTGTTGTTTCTTTGAAACCCTAATAGAGGATTTCATTATATCATTGTTTCCTTTCATTCCACTTTTTCTCATACACTTTTTAGGAATTCTAAATATTTATACTATAATGGTTCGACAAATTCGAATTGGGGAATGAGGTTGATCTGGTAGGAATTTATACGTCACTAAGGTGTTATGAAGTGAAATATTACACCTTTTCTCAATAGTCATGTAATTTAATACCTTTAAATATCTGAACATGGTGATATTTTTTTCATTTTTTACTTTCATTAAGAAATTTTCATCTGGAATTCAATATGAGAAGAGGACAGATAGTAAAATGGTGGGTCACTAGGTTTCCTTAAGAAGTGCATAAGGAGGTCTTTATTTGGGAAGTTGGAGGATCCTTTAACCTACAGACTGGAAACTCAATAGAATTAGATTTTCATTTTTCTATGTCCTATAATGACTAGTATTGAGTGAGACAAAATAAAATAAAAAGAAACATCTATTAAAATAATCCATCTATCCAACCAGCTTCCTTGGCTCTTTCCCTTGTAGTTTTCAACTTGATAAGTTCTCTCTTATTTTCCTCAACGATCAACCCTTTTTCTATTTCCTATACCCTAGTATTAATTCCATCAACCTCATCGCCACTTTTTCACCCACCTTTACTAAATTTATTATGGTTTCTGATTTTTTAGTTAATTATCTGACAAGGTCATGCGTAACACACCTTTTATACAATTTCTTTCTTGTGGATCAACACATATTCATCACTTCACTAGTCTTAAGTAAGTTTTATAAATAATTCATTTTATCTGGGCCTAGTGAAGACCTAGTCCTTATAGTCAAATGTTTGTACTGATGTTGGGGAATGGAACTTGCATCTCAAAAAGTAAAAAAACAAAAAAAAACCCCATCATTTTTGTAGTTTTTTAAAGGAAGTGAATGAAAATGTGGTTATCATTTGATGACGTAGATAAATTAATCCCTCAAATTAACAAACATTTTAGTTCTTTGAAAATAAATAAGAAACCTGGTTTGTAAAATACTGATGAAAACCTACATGATCAAAAAATAAAAATCACAACAAGGATGAAAATTTAAACCCTCCACCAATTGGAAATTAAATAATGGATAGAGTGAGGCTTAGAGGGTTTTAAGATCCTAAAACATCAAATAATCTATCATGCATTAGTCAGACCCTAAGATCTAGAAGCAATGAGATTAATAAATCACACCCCTCAATGATACCATCATACCATGATTAACCTAATGAGTATTCACTAGATTTCATGAAGGATTTAGATATAATAGTGAAATAGATTCCACTCATAAAATTAAGTGATGAGGAATTTAAGTTGATAGTTTTTCCATTTTTCCTAAAAAGAAATGAAAAATTTTGGTTCTAATAATTGGATAAAGATATATTTGATGCCTGAGATCAGTTATACATTTCCTTTTTCATTAAGTTCTACCAAATGAGAATGATTTTTTGAATTAGGCATAAAATTTTTATAATCTTATAGGATAAAGGTGAACTGTTCAATGATGCTTGGGATCTATTTCGAGGGATACTTAGATAATGTCCCAACCATCAATGCACACCCTAATTTCATGTTCATACATTTTATAATATCCTTACACCATACCACCAAACCCTAGTAGATAGGTGTCTAGAGAATATTTCTCTAATAATTAAACTGAAGAGATCAAACATATTTTCAACAATTTGGCATAGAATTCCCAACATAAATATTCTTGAAGGATGGACATAATTAGGAAGGAAACCACCCCCACCTATCAAGACGAGGCACAATCTAATTTTCCTTACAATAAAAATGATCAGCATGCTCTCAGGGAATGATGTATTAAATGGGGGATGTTTGACCATTAATATTCTTGCCATAAAAATATTTATATACCTTCAAAATTCCCTAAAAATGATAATTTTTTTGGGTATGTTCCTCATATTTGGATGAGAGATGATCCTTTATCAAATAAATACAACCAAGGCTACGAAAACCATTCCAAAATGTCTTAGAGGGAGAAGGGGTTTCTAATACCTACTGTATCATCTAATTTTCAATATAATAGATAGAAATTTCAACCTAAACCAAGGGTTATCGTTAGATTTCACATGATAAAGTCAAAGAGATTTTCTGAAAACATATGTTTTAGTTTTGTGAGAAAAAAGATAAGAATTATTTTTATTAGACATAGTAAGAAGTTGGGTTTAAAAATCTAGAGTTTCATGTTGGTTAGTTAGTCAAAAATGTAAGTGTTATAGACAAAGGAAAAATTACTTTCACTATAGAGTCAAAAACAAGGAGAATTCTATGGTAGTCACAACTAGGAGTGGTCACCTAACTCCTGAAGAAGTCAAAACAAATCCCAAAACCAACCCCAAAAAATTCTATTGAACTATCCGAATACACTTTAGAAGCCAAGGAATCTGAAAATTTGGATGGCCTTACCAAAATTCATTCATGAAAACTTTTACCTACTAAAAAATCACATGATGAAGACTTGAAAACAAATAACACTAAAGTAAAGAAGAAGATTGTATAGGAAGATGAGGGGGGGGGGGGGTTCTATACCTGAAAGGAACTTTTGTCCAATCATTCTCTTCCCTTAAAGGATCAAGAAGAAAAATTAGGATTTTGAATTGTTCAAATTTGTGAATGTTTTCATGAAATTTAACATAGATATAACTTTTCTTGAATCTCTCATTAAAATCCCTTATTATCTAAAATCACATAAGAATTTGTTTTTGAATAAGAAAAAATTGGCCGAGTTTTCAACCTACAACATTATAGAGGAATGTAGTGCATTCCTACAGAACATGATACATCCAATTTAAAGACTTGAAAATTCCATATAATTTTTTAAATTATATGGAATTATTTTGAGACTATGAAATTTGAAAGCACGTGATTCTGATGCACAAAGATCCTGGAATGAAGTTTTGATCTTTTTTAAGGTACATTCAGTAAACGTGCGAGCAGGTTTTTAAATATTTTGAACCGGTGCTCAGATTGAACATCTGAGGGAACCCTTGAATTCAAAGCACTGATATTTGCCTAGGTGAAGGTTAAATTCAACCTGAAAGGGTCAGATGAAAAAGTTAAATTTTAGACATTTTGGAAAAATAATAAAATAACAATTTATGTTATTTTATTTTCTCTCTTCAATCATTGAGTGATAGTTGGAAAAACCATAATGTCATGAAAATCATTAAATGAGGTCCATTTAATGGATCGTTTCTTTTGATGTGTAACCATAACTCTGGTTTAATTAATGGTTCATTAATTAATGTTCATTAATGAGCGACCTTAATGAACACAAAATCACTGTAGTGTTTCCTTTTTATTCAAATCCATTTGTGAGTGAGAGAGGGGATGCAGGGAAAACTCTAACAAACATACTGTTGAAATCTCTCTCCAACAAAGAAAAAAAATGAACATCGATCATTGGAGGATCCAATATAGAGATCGACCAACGACGAAGAACGCCAAAGAACATGGATTGTCAACGAATGCGGAATTCTTCCCTCATCCGCAATAGATTCAACTGAATCTAGGTAGGGAATTTCTTTTCTCTAAGTGTTTAATTATTCCTCTTACCTCGTTATTGAAAAAAATCCAATGAATGCAGATCAACTGACTAACAGGCTGATCAGTGACTAATTCGATCTTACGGGAGGTAGTTGTGGGGATTTTGATTTGGGGTTACTCTTAATCTATGTGATGATTGCTATCTTACCCATGATTAAATGATAACGTGGAGGGTGTGGACCACTCCAAATAAGGCCCAGAACCTCCCCCGATCGTGGATGTTGTGCATTATTCATGGGATACTGAACAACGTGATGGAAAGATGATTCTCTAGGCTTCACAGTGAAGGCGAGGACCCAAGAGGAATGTATGCACAGACATGATGGAAAACGGACCACCGGAGCATCTCTGGTGGCCTGCAGAAGATGTTGTTGGCTGGCCTATATTAACCATGTGGAAGAGGCAGCACTCGTAGTCACCATGATGGTAGGAAGCCAAGACCAGATGACCGTGGTAGTGGTGAAGGCACGATGCCCGTTGGCACCACATGGAGATGGAGCGGCCCCCTCAGGCTGCTCGGCTAGCGCACAAAGGGACGGATCATGCTAGCTGTTATGGGGAGACAGGATATTACCTATTAGCGGTGCTAGCTAAAAAAACTGAATGCCACACATCCAGTCCAGCACAACCAGACCGCACCATGCTGGTCGGGTTCTTCAGGTGGGCTGCACCCCACCAAGAGGGCCGAGCCACATGAGGTCCAGACCCACCATCCAGGATAGACCCACACCAACTGGGTCGGACCCATTACTAGGCCATTCCCAGGGGACCAACTGGCTAGTTGGGTCAGACCCTTACTAGACCCGACCGACCTTGTTTCTCTAAAACGATCATAACTCACAGGTCAGGCGTCCGATTGATACGTTGTCTACGGCACGAGGACCCTTGCGATGAGGAAAAACATTTGGGATACTCAAATTGAGTTTTGGAAGAAAATGTGTTATGGACAGGTCGGATCAGATTCGAATCCAACTGGGCCCTATTTACCTTTTTTCCTATATCTTACTGACCGAGCATTCGATTGACGCGTCATATGTCACGTTGGAACCCTTACGACAAAATTTTACTTTGGGATACTTCTATTTGGGACTTCGTGGCAGTTGAGATACACATGGTGTCTATTGAAATGGATCCTCTGGAATCAAGCATGCTATGTGAGGGAATCCAGTGGCTGGCTATGACATGGTGAAAGAATAGTGATCCTCTGTGGGACGACACTTAGAGATCCTCTGTGAGTCAGCACTTTGGGATCATCTATGGGTTATCATGCAACAATCCTTCATGGGTCATCACGTAGCGATCCTCTGTGGGCCAGCGCTTATCGATCCTCAGTGGGTCATCCCCTAGCGATCCTCTGTGGGTCACAACCTAGAGATCCTTTGTGGGTCAGCATCTAGCGACCCTCTGCGGACCAGCGGAAAAGCCTCTCAACAAAATAAGTCGATATATCTTTATGACTAATCATCTTTATTCCTGTTATTTATGTTGTATACCTGGTGTGATTTGTCTTTTACTTTGTGCTCTGTGATTGAGATCATGCTTTGTGGTTGTTACTTTGTATAATTTTGAGAGACCTTCGGGGGTCTTGGTATCCCTACTGAGTATTGTTATACTCACCCCTGCATGGGCTTCACCTACACCTTGTTGTTTCTTGTGCTAATGAGAAAAAAATTGATTGATACTTTGGAGAGCTAGGGATAGAGGTTGTACGGAGGTGACTAATTGTCATGGTGAGCTATAGTGAAGAGTTGTACCTACTCTTCAGGTACGATCCTTGGCATATGATCTTTGGATGTTGTTTTTACTTTTGTTGTACTACTCTTTCAGTTGGTCTTGTATAATGGCCCCTTTTTTACTTTCAAAACTTACTTTTACTCTCTGTGGTGTTTCTTAGTGGTGGTTGTACTACTCATTTTCCATTGAGCTTTACTTGTGTGTAGTGATCCTTGTCTATGTGTGTACAGGTTTAAAGGCAATTCCATCTCTTTTCGGGTTTCGTTTTTTCGGTGCTAGTCACCATACCTGGCCAACAGAAGGTGGGCTTGGGGCTATCATGGAATGGCCCCCAGGGGATGGGTCATGACAATGTTGTATGAGAGGGTGGTTAGTTCTATCAGAAAAACTAAGAGTCTGTATTTTCAATGGAGAAATAGTGTTAAGTGTTTTGGGTTCGGTTTTCAGTTCGGGGAGTCCAGTGTTGGCACAACAGCCGACGTATTCATACACCAGGACCTTGAATTATATTTTCTAACTTAGTATATGAAAAAACTAATATCATGTGTTTGGAAATGTTTTTATTTTGATATATTAGGAGCTAGATCACAAGGTGTAATATACCAAATGTGGAACATCCGTTTCTCTATTGGATTCCTCCACGAAGATGGCCAGCCTGAATTCCAGTGAGAGATCACGAAGAAGGCCCATTGAGAAATGAGGCATCAGTGCAAGGACCTCTTATAATGGTAGAACCTTCAGGTGGTGTACCGATAACACCACCAACCATAGGACAACGGTTTCCACCAACGGATAGTGCACGCCAAATGAGTGTAATGCACGAGTTCCAGAGATAGAGGCCTATGAGGTTTCGAGGCGAGACAGATCTGCAGGCAGATAAGGAATGGATGGAGGTTGTGGAATGCGTTTTCCACTTGTTTGGGACACTAGTAGACCATATGGTGATCTTAGCTTCTAGTATCTTTCAAGGAACAACAAGGAGATGTTAGAACCTGATGCTCCAAAAACACGAGGAGATGACTCTTTCCTGGTTGGACTTAAAGAGCCTCTTTAGGGTAGAGTTCATACAAGAAAATATATTCTCTGTGTGTATTTAGGAACTACCACACTTAAAATAGGGCAACCTGACAGTGGCCCAGTACTCGGCAAGATTTAATGACCTCTCCTACTACTCCCTCAACATGGTACAAGACCATTTCTTCAGGCCTCAGACCTTTGAGTAGGGTCTATGATGGGAGATCAGAGCATCAATGATTTCTGTCAACATTCCGACGTAAGATGGAGTGCGAGAGTGAGAACTAATGGTGTAGAGTTTCCTTTCCTAGTAGGCACTGATAGTGAGAGCTACCACCAGAAAACATGTGACTGAGTCATCTGCAGCAGGCAGTAGACAGATGACGCAGTGGACCAAACATGCTAGACCTTTTGGAGGATGACCACATGATGCAAGGTCAGAGTTGCAGAGATCACGAGGTAGAGGAGGTCATCTGAGGGCTATAGTTTGTTACTCTTACAGCGGAAAGGGGAACATGGCTCACAACTATCTGAATCCCCATGCAGATGACTAGTAGGTGGTTGAGGGACCACTAAGACAGTGACAGAGGTTAAAGCAAGGTGGACTGAAGGGTGGAAGACATGGCAGAGGATATAGACATGAAGTAGGCGATGAGGGTAGGTTTGAGCACTACTTTCACCACCTTTAGGTGGTCTGCCCTAACCTTAGGGAGTATGTGGACAAGGATGAGCTTAGATTCAGGAAGTAGAGGCCTATAACCACAAATCTCCTGAGATGATTCAAGGTATGAATTGTGTCTACAACAACCTAGATGTAGTTGTTATAAACATAGGTCCGAGTCACTCTTTCATTTCCACGACTCTCTTTCAGATCATGGAGAATATGTTGGAGTAGTTGTCTCAATCCTTATGGCTAGAGACTCATATAGGATAGGATTCGACAATTACACACTAGTTCTGGCAGCGTGAGCTTACTCTAGGAGGAAAGAGTTTCAGCTGGGATCTCCTAGTAGTATCATCGAGGCCTTATGATATCATCTTGGGTATGGAATAGTTATCCACAGTCCATGCTCAGATCGACTGTTTTAGGTGCAAAGTGTAGTATGTATGTAAGGATGGGTCAAGATTTTCCTTCACCAGAAAAAGGGAACCATTTCAACATAGTATAGACTTTCTCAGAGGAGGGTGAAACCAATCACTCATCAGTTGGATAACCTCACCATAGAAGTAGTGGACGAGAGGAGTCTGAGCTATCTTATAGTGGTGGACCAGTATGAAGATGTATTTCCTGAGGATGTTCTGGGACTACCTTCTTGAAGAGAGGTAGACTTCTACATCGACCAGTACCCCGAGACGACACCAATATTTACAACAAAATATTAGATGGATTCCATGGAGCTTCGTGAGTTGTGGGTACAATTGGAGGACTTGTAGAAAAAGGGGTTCATAAGACCCAGTGTTTCTCCGTGGGTATCCCTGGTGTTTTTCACCAAGAAGGTAGATGGGAGCTTGAATAATTAAATAGAATATTGGAACCTGAATCAGGTGACTGTGAAGAACAAGTATCCTCTGTTGAGGATTGATGATCTTTTCGATCATCTGAAGAGAGATTGTTGTTTTTCAAAGATAGACCTAAAATTAGGCAATAATCAGATTTGGGTGTGGGATGAGGATGTACCAAAGATATCCTTCAGATGACGGTATGTCCATTACAAGTTCTTGGTGAATCCTTTCGTCATGACCAATGCCCTAGAAGTGTTCATGGGACTTATGAATATGATCTTCTAGCCTTACCTTGATCACTTTGTGGTGTTTTTCATTGAATAAATCTTGGTTTAATTTATAGAGAAAGCATTTTCAATTAATTTATATGAATATCATTGTTTTTTACCCAAAAAAGTTTTCCTATAAGATAAATTGTTTCATTTTTATGATATTGGTGTTATTTTTAGCTGAATAGTAAAAATGGGCCATTTCGGATTTTTAACTATTTTAAATTATTTATATAGTTTGGCCATAACATATTCTACACTAATACAAATTGAAAAATTATTTCTTTTCCATATTTTACACATCTGGTTATTCATTTACTATTTTTGTACTAAAATCTGAATCGGCCATATGGAAGCTCAAATGAATCTCACAAGTGGGAGCATGAAAACTGTTAACAGTTCTGCTGAATTTTGGTGTGAGGTTCATAAATAATTCATGGCGGGCCCAAATGTTGTAATATTCATTGGGGAGATGCGCACGGAGTTGTGGAGAATCTTTAATTAAGGAAAGGCTGTGTGAATTGTCCGTTTAAGAGGTCATTAAATCACCATAATCCGAAGGTTTTCGATTTGGAGAGTCTGAATGGACAGAATAAATGCTCAGAGTAAAAAAAACATAAATCTCGGAAAACATGTCCAAATTCACTGAGATATTTAGGGGACACGCCCAAGATATTTATGAACAACATTAAAGAAGGGCTCAACACGTGAAGATTTCATTTAATGGGGCTAAAATGCATCAATAGTCAGGGGACAAATTATGGCTATAAAAGGAGGAGAGCTCCACCCTCTCAAGGCACCTCATTCTCCCTCCCATTCCTTCTGGGACACCAAGGAGGAGAACTTCTTGGCTTTATCTTTTATTTCTTTTCTTTTTCATAGTTTTGTAATGCCTTCTTCATCCCCATTCATCTCTATTACCCTTACCATGGTGGGGAAACATTTGGAGTGATTGGGGAAGGGTTGGTTTTCTACATTGTAATTCATGAGTTCTTGGATGCAATTGAATAAATTTCTTTCTTCTTTAAAGTTGTTTTCAATTTATTATATAGGATTTTATTATCAAGTACAATCGTTATTGAATATTAATTCCATTATTTATTTCTTATTTGGTGAAATAATCATAATCTACCTCCACTAATTTATGTTTTATATACGATGGAATAGACCAAGGATTAGTGGTGAAGTACTCGATGATCGTCAGAACGTGTAAAAGATGTAGTGAGTGTTCTGGATTGTTTGGGATAAACAAAACCTGATCGGGTATTGACCATTTAAATTAAGGATATTCAATACAACTATTTTACACATGCAAGGAGAGTTGAGGAAACCGAGATCTTGGTAAGGTTTTCTCTCACCATCATAATTTCACCAAGGAAGTGAAAGAAAACGATTGTGGAAACTCACTTTAATCAACAAAGAAGAAGAGGTTGGAATTAAATTGAACAAGGATAAAATTACAATTAGGAAACCGCACCCGACCTATTCACCCTTTTAATATCATAGTTTTTCAATCATTTGAATTTTAAATTTCTTTTCAAAAGCACAACATTTTTACACTTGTTTTAAAGTGACAAACCATTTTGTGTGCACTCTTTTTCAGGAGACATCCTAGGTCAACCACATTACTACATTTTAACATAGGAAAAAAAATTTTTTTCCACATCCTATGATAGGAGTGCATCAGACTTGGCGCCGTTGTCGGGGAGGTAGTGCCTCAAAACTTTTAAAAAAAAAAATCTCTTTTGAATGAACCATAGTTCAAATAGCAATATATTGGAATTTGATCCAAAAATTGAGCTCAAAATAACCAAATTGAGAAATCAAAATCTTCCAAAATATTTTGAAAAAATCAATCTCACTGATTCAAGTGATAGCTTGAGTGAAGACTTTGAAGCTATAATAATGGCTGTAAATCCCAACCGAACCCTGTGTGACATCTGTGCACCTCAATTTTTCAATAAAAATTATCAACTAGAAATTCCTACCTTAGAAAATAATTTTGAGTTGCGAATTGACATTATTTAAGTGCTTCCTAAATTTCATGGTCTTGCATGTGAAGACCCAAATCGACATATTCAAGAATTCACCTATGTGTGCTCCAGATTCAAACCTCAAGCAGTCGCGGAAGACCATGTGAAGTGGAGGGAATTCCCCTTCTCACTAGAGGGAGTAGTGAAGGAATGGTTGTAAAATTTGCAAATAGGGGAGACCAGTGACTGGGAAGATCTAAAAAAATGCCTCTTACAAAGATTCTTCCAAACATCCAGGAGCACTACAATAAAAAAGAATATTTATGTCATCTATCAATCAACTAGAGAAACACTCTACAAATACTGGGAACATTTCAAGAAGCTTTGTGCAATTTTCCTACACAAATAAATAGAAGAGGACCAATTCCTTGTGTCCTTCTACCAAGGATTTCTTGACAATGGTATGAATCTACTATATGCATCATCGGGGGGAGCCCTCATTAACAAATCACCTACAGATATCCGATTTCTGATCGAAAAGATTGCACAAAATTCACAGCAGTTTGGCACCAGAGGTATGATCACCAGAGGAATTCATGAGTTATGATCATTTGAATCAGTAGATTTAATTAGAAATGAAATGGGTGAACTCACCAGGTTAGTGCGACAAATAGCTGTGAACCATGTGAAGGAACAACAAGGACCGAATCATGTGTGTGGTTTATGCTCTTCTAATTCTCATTACACTGATCAATTTCCAGAAGTGCAGGGGATAGAAAGTTGTGCTGCAACCCATCAACAAAGGCAATACCAACCGAAAACCCAACCAGGCTATGGGTTTCAACAGAACAAAGCCAGATAACCTTTTCAGCAGCAATATCAGAACTCGATATCATTCCAACAAACTTATAAGTAGCCCTTCCAACAACAAAAAACTTTACAACTGCCACCTTTCCAGCGGTATAATTATGAGCAACCATCCACAAGTGCACCGAAAACTAAAGATCAACAGCTGAAGACAAGAGTTGTGGGATTAGAAGATAAAATGGACAAGCTAGCTGATCAATTTACAAGCGTTATGGATGCTCTCACCAAGAACCAAGGTAAAATTCTCTCACAAACAATTACCAATCCAAAGGAGAATATTAGTGAAATCCCCACCTGAAGCAGGAAGGAGATCACACCACTAGAAAAAAATGAGGAGGATGATTCCAAGGAATCTTCTAAAGCTCATCATGTCCAACCAAAAGATGGAGTCGACAAAAAAGGAGAAAGAACAAGGTTTCAAAAGGAAAGAACAGAAAAAGATTTTCAAAAACAAAAAAGTGAGAAAAAGGATATCCCAACACCATTCCCATCAGCATTGGTTTAGTTAAATAAGGGAGAAGAAGAATGAATTCAATGGGAAATTCAATAAACATTCTGAAAAGTTGACATTAACATCCCACTATTGGATGAAATCAAACAAATCCATAAATATGAAATTTTTTTGAAGGAGCTGTGTACTAAAAGAAGGAGTCTGGATCGAAATGAAAGAATCAACTTAGGAAGAAGCATCTCAGCATTGATCACACCATCGGTACTGCAAAAATGTCAAGATCCAGGGACTTTATTTATTCCCTGCACTATCGGTTATTTAAATTTTACTGATGCATTATGTGATCTTGGAGCTTTGATAAATGTGATGCCTCACTCAGTGTTTGCATCTTTGCAGATCGGAGAAATAAATCCAACTCAGGCGGTGGTACAATTAGCAAACATATCCACCATTTTCCCAACTGGTGTCGTTGAAGATGTACTTGTAGGAGTGAGAGGATTAATCTTTCCAACAGACTTTTATGTCCTTGCCATGGAGGAATACCGAGCACCATCCCAATATCCCATCATCCTAGGGAGACCATTCTTGAAAACAACAAGGAATATCATCAACGTGCATTAAGGAACACTCACCATGGAGTTTGGAGAGAGAACAGTTCACTTCAATATTTTTGAATCCATGAGGCACCCATCGGATGATCACTCCCTCTTTTCACTTTCCCATGAAGTTGGTGCAGAACCAATTGAAGAATCAGGTATGTTTTATGAATTCTTAGACTTAGGGGAGACTTCTTCCCTTGGAAATATCATTGAACATGTGGATGCTGAATATGTTGGAGATTCTGACATCATGTGGGAGGAAGAGGAGGTCCAAAATTTGGAATTGGAAAACGTCAATTTAGTCTCATCCCTTAACCATCCCCCTGATCTGGATCTCAAACCACTCCACACTAATTTGAAATATGTATACCTTAGCGAGGGAGAGAAACTACCAGTGATAATTACTAATAATCTCTCTAAAACACAATAATAATCATTGATTGAGCCTTTGAGAGAGAATTTCCAGGCAATAGGATGGAGCATAGGTGATATCCAAGGAATAAACCCAAAAATATGCTCACAAAGAATTTCTCTTGAGGGAGATTCCAAACCTGTTAGATAGCCCCAAAGGAGACTGAATCCCACCTTGATAGAGGTTTTAAAGAAGGAGATCGAGAAGCTCTTGGAAGCTGGGATCATCTACCCTATTTCAGATTCACAGTGGGTTAGCCCTATTCATGTCGTTCCAAAAAAAACTTGCCTGTCCACTGTGAGTAATGAAAAGAATTAGTTAATCCCTATGAGAACTCAAAATAGCTGGAGAGTGTGCATTGATTTTAGGAAATTAAACCAGGTCACTCAAAAATATCATTTCCCCATCCCCTTCATTGACCAGATGTTAGAAATATTGGCAGGGAGAACTCATTATTTCTTTTTTGGATGGATTTTCAGGTTACTTTCAAGTACCCATTGCTCCCGAGGATCAAGAGAAGATGAAATTTACATGCCATTTTGGTACTTTTGCATATAAAAGAATTCCATTTGGATTATTTAATGCTCCAGGTATATTTCATAGGTGTATAGTGAGTATATTTTCTGATCACATTAGAAATTTCTTGGACGTTTTCTTAGATGATTTCACAGTTTTTGGAGATTCTTTTGATCATTGTTTAAAAAATCTGAAAAATGTTTTGAAAACATTCATTGAAAAAAATATTGTTTTAAATTTTGAAAAGTGTCATTTCATGGTTCAAAGTGGAATTGTACTTGGTCATGTCATTTCCGAAAATGGAATTTAAGTGGATAAATCAAAAATTGAAGTGATAAATTCATTGCCTTACCCTACTTGTGTGAAACATGTTAGATCATTTTTAGGACATGCAAGATTATATAAGAGGTTTATCAAAGATTTCAGTAAGGTTTCTCTCCCACTCTCTAGATTACTTTTGAAATATGATGATTTTGATTTCAATGGTGCATGTAAGGAATCCATTGATGAGTTGAAGAGGAGATTAATTTCACCACCATTGATGCAGCCTCCGAATTGGGAAGAACCATTGGATCTACTTTGTGATGCCTCCAACCAAGCAGTTGGAGCAGTACTTTCTCAGCGAATTGAGGGCATACCACAAGTCATTTCATATGCCTCGAGAACTTTAGATGTGTCCCAATTCAATTACACAACCACTAAAAAAGAGTTCTTAGCAGTTGTTTTTTCTTTAGAAAGATTTAGATCATATATTCTTGGATCTAAAATCACTTTGTTTTCTGATCATGCTGCTTTGAGGTAATTGATGAAGAAAAATGATTCTAAACCAAGGTTAGTGAGATGGATGATACTGCTGCCAGAGTTCAATATAGAAATCAAGGATAATAAGATATCTGAGAATCAAGTGGCTGATCACTTATGTAGACTTCCAAACAATACTGAAATTGAAGTTCCAGAAAGAGACCCACTGAATGATCAAATTTTAGGAGAGCAGTTGTACTTGATTGAAGGATAAGTGCCTTGGTATACTGACATAGTAAATTTTCTGGTAACATATCAGGTCCCATATCATTTCAATTCTCACAAAATTCAAAAAATAAAAGATGAATCATGGTATTACATTTGGGATGATCCATTCCTTTGGAAGATTTTCAATGATCAAGTAATAAGAAGATGTTTCACTGAAAGTGAAGTTAAATCTATCTTTGATTTTTGTCACACTTTAGCTTGTGGAGGCCACTTTGGACCTCATAGGACAACAAGGAAGGTTTTAGAATCTGGAATTTATTGGCCCACCATTTTTAAATATTCTCATGAATTTTACAAAATATGTGAAAAATGTCAGTTTTCAGGAAATATTTCAAAGAGATAAGAAATTCCCCAAAATCCATTGAAATTTTGTGACATTTTTAAAGTTTGGGGGATAGATTTTGTGGGACCTTTCCCAATGTCATTTGGAAATTCTTATAACTTTCTTGCAGTTGATTATGTTTCCAAATCAGTGGAAGAAAAATCCACAAGGACTAACAATGCTAAATTTGTTTGTGATTTTGTCAGGTCTAACATATTTTGTAGGTTTGTAGTTCCTATAACAATCATCAGTGATCAGGGGACTCACTTTTCTAATTGGAGAATGGTGACTTTGCTGAAGAAGTATGGGGTGCATCATAAAACATCAACTCCCTATCATCCATAGACTAATGGGAAAGCTGGAGTTTTCAATAGAGAAATCAATGGAATTTTGGAAAAGACTGTTAATCCAAATAGAAAGGATTGGAGCCAAAGGTTAGAAGATACCTTGTGGACTTATAGGATAGCCTATAATACCCCGATTGGAATGAGTCTATATAGGCTGATTTATGGGAAATTTTTTCACCTACCTATGGAACTGGAGCATAAGGCGTACTGGGCTGTGTGGAAGATGAATCTGGATCTTGGAAGTGCTGGGAAAGAGATAAGGTTGCAGTTACAGGAGTTGGAGGAAATTATAATAGAAGAATGTGAAAATTCCAAGATTTACAAAGAGAGAACAAGAGTGGATCATGACTAGCTGATCCAACCGAAAGAATTCCATTCTGGAGATAAAGTATTTCTATTCCATTATAGACTCAAGTGGATAACAGGTAAACTTTGTTCTAGATGGTAGCGTCCATTTATAGTTACTCATATATATCCTTTCGGTGCTGTGCAGATTGCGAAGGATGGAGAGTAGGATCCATTCACTGTGGATGGGCATAGGTTGAAGAAATTCCTTGGGACCCTGCCATCAGAACCAGTGGAGGAGATCTTGCTCCTCCAACCTGTCTATCAATAAGATCCATTAGGTTGTACCTCTCCTTCACACTTGCTTGATGTTGTGATTCATTTGAAAATTGGATTACATGTTAAATCCACTTGAATGCATTGAGGACACTACATCATTTAGGTGTGGGGGAGGGAACCTTGGTAGTTTTGTATTTTCATTTTGTGTTTGTTTTTCAAAAAAATTTAAAAAAATAAAAAAAATTGCGTGTTTTCATCTTTTAGTGTGTTTATTTTTCAATTTTTGGTGTGTTTTTGAAACTTTTGAGCTGAAATGATTATCATTACCATTTTTGAAACCCAGTTCAATGAGTGAACTGATCTATTCCATGAAACTGTGCTTAAATGAATATTGAAATGACTTTGTTTTGTGTTCAAATCTTTTGTACTTTCATGAAAAATACACTAATTTTTGAATCCCATGCAATATTTAATTGTTTATATCATTGAAATCACTTTCCTGTGTGGCTTCTAAACCATTTTTGTCATATTCTTTTCATTCGCCTCATTTCTTGAGAGAACCAGACCATCCTTGGTTAAACCAGAATTTGATTTATTTCTTTCAAAACATGATGGTTTGGGGTACATGTTTTTTAAATGATTGAGGCATTTATTTGGTTTTAATCCCCCTTTTTAAAATAATTATTTTCATTATGGCCTACCTTTACATTTATCTTTAATAATCCCTTACATTACATGAATATCCTGTTAAGTTAGCCACATTACAAGCACATTTTCCTTATCCAACCTTCTCTTGAGGTGAAATTGCATGATCTAGTTAAACTTAAGTGTGGGGAAATATGTCTTGTGGTATACTACCTAATTTTGCGATACTTTTGGTGGAATATAAAATGTTGAAGAGATGATGTTTCTAATGAACATTTCATTTTTTTTAATGTTGTGGCTTTCTGTAGCTTTAATGATAAGAGAAGCTATGCCTTTCTGAAGCTTCTGATGTAAAAAAGAGAAAGTTGTGCCTATCTGAAGCTTTCAAGAAAAATCATGTTTGAAAAGATTGAAATTTTTGCTTCTGAAATTCTGATCTGATTTAATGATTATAGAGCCTATTTTCTACAATGGGGAAGATAAGGAGACCATATTTGAGTGAAAATTAGAATCTTGTAATTTTGCTTCAAAAAGAGCCAAGACCTCCTTTTTCGGCCTCAGAATTTTTAACATCTAAATCATACCAACCGGAAGCCACATAATAAACCTTAAAAGTCCTCTTAATAAACACATGTCCTTGACTCACATCGGGTGGATAAGTAGGAATTTATCAAACCCATAGTGACTCTTGTGTGAGTTTGGATGAGAAAATCCTTGTAGAGCATTTAAATTTGTGATAAAATTCATGTGAGGTAGGTTTTTTTGTGCATGGGATAAGAAATGAAGTTAAAATATATTAAAATCTAAAATGGAGAACTTGAAATAATTGTTTTTTATGAGGCATGATATCTTTTTATTTCTTAGTATGGATTTGGTAGATCTCATTGGTATGTGTTTTGGATTTGATTTGATTTGATTTTGATGTTTACTTGTCCAGGAGTCCAAGTGCTAAGTGTGGGGAAATTGATAGTGAAAATATTTTTAGTAAATTTATATTTAATATCATTGTTTTTACCCACAAAAGTGTTCCTATAAGATTAATTGTTTCATTTTTATGATATTGGTGTTATTTTGAGCAGAATAGTAAAAATGGGCCATTTTGGATTTTTAATTATTTTTAATTATTTTTGTAGTTTGGCCATAACATATTCTACACAAATCCAAATTGAAAAAGACTTTCTTTTCCAGATTCTACACATCTAGGTCTTCATTTAATATTTTTGGACTAAAAGCTGAATCGGCCATATGGATGCTCAAATGAAGCTCACAAGTGGGAGCTTGAAACTTTTCATAGTTCTGCCGAATTTTGGAGTGGGGTTCATAACTCCTTCATGGTGGGCCCAAATGTTGTGATATTCGGTGGGGAGATGCGCAAGGAGTTGTGGAGTATCTTTAATGAAGGAAAGGCCACGTGAATTGTCCTTTAAGGGGTCATTACATCACCCTAATTTGGAGGTTTGTGATTTGGAGAGTCTGACTGGACAGAATAAATGCTCAGAGTAAAACAACCATAACTCTCAGAATACATGTCCAAATTCACTGAGATTTTTTGAGAAAATTCCCCAGATAATTATGAACAACATTCAATAAGGGCTCAATTCGTTAAGATTATATTTAATGGGGATACAACGCGTCAATAGTTGGGAGAAAAATTATGGCTATAAAAGGAGGAGAGCTCTACCCTCTCAAAGCATCTCATTCTTCATCCCATTCCTTCTGGGACACCAAGGAGAAGAACATTTTGGGTTTCTATTTTATTTCTTTTCTTTTTCATAGTTTTTTAATGCCTTATTCATCCCTATTCATCTCGATTACCCTTACCATGGAGGGGTAATCATTTTGAGTGATTGGGGAAGGGTTGGTTTTCTACATTATAATGCTTGAGTTATTGGACGCAATTTAATAAATTTATTTATTCTTCAAAGTTGTTTTAAATTTATTATAGATGATTTTATTATCAAGTGCAATCATTCTTGAATGTTAATTCCATTATTGATTTTTTCCTTGGTAAAATAATCATAATATCCCTCCACTAATTTCTAGTTTATATACGATGGAATAAACCAGAGATTAGTGGTGAAGTACTCGACGATCGTCAGTACGTGTAAAAGGTGTAGTGAATGTTCTTGATTGTTTGGGATAAACAAAACCCGATCGAGTATTTACCATTTAAATTAAGGATATTCAATACAACTATTTTACACATGAAAGGAGAGTTGACCAAATGGAGATCTTGGTAAGGTTTTCTCTCACCATCATAATTTCACCAAGGAAGTGAGAGGAAACGATTGTAGAAACACACTTTGATCAACAAAGAAGAATAAGTTTGAATTAATTTGAACAATTATAGGATTAATATTAGGAAACTAATCCTGACCTATTCACCCTTTTAATATCATAGTTTTTCAATCATTTGAATTTCGAATTTCCTTTCAAAAGCACAACATTTTTACACTCGTTTTAAAGTGACAAACCGTTTTTTGCGCACTCCTCTTCGGGAGAAATCCTAGGTCAACCACATTACTACATTTTAACTTTAAAAAAATTGTTTTTCCATGCCCTACGATAGGTGTGTGTCAGTACTCGACATCAGAGGAGGATCACACCACACATATGCAGATAGTCGAGGATACACTCATAGAGCACCAAATTTATGGTAATCTCTCGAAGTGCCAGTTCTTGATATAGTAGGTCCACTTTTTGGGACAAATCATCTAAGAGGCTGGATTTGTAGTGTATTTGATGAAGATAGAGGCATTTCTTGCTTGGGAGCCACTAAAGAGTGTGATTTAGGTGCAGAGTTTCCTAGGGTTGGCTGGGTACTACCAGATATCTGTACTCGACTTTTCCAAAGTAACATTACCCTTTCCAGCTTTTTGAAATATGGTAAGACCCTTAGTATTGATAGAGAGGTTCTAGTGGAGTTTTGAGGAGCTGAGACGAAGACTGACATGTGCCCCCATCTTGAGGCTACCAAAAGAGGGTGTTGGGTATGTAGTCTTCTACAATGCATTAGGGACCAGAATAGAACGTGTCTTGATGAAGGAGAAAGTGGTGATCACCTACAGCTCATGAGAGCTAAGGAAACATGAGTAGGGTTATGCGACCTAGGACTTGGAGTTAGTAGTAATGGTATTTTCTTTGAAGAAAAAGTGGCAATACATGAAGGGAAAACGATTTAATGTCTTCTCCAATCATAAGAGTCTCAAGTATATCTTCTCACATAAGGACATGTACCTGATACAACAACGTTGGATGAAGTTACCCTAGGACTATGAATTTGAGATATTCTAAACTCTTAATAAGGGGAAAATAGTAGTAGAAACACTCAGCATGGGTCGGGTCTCCAGCTGGTGAGTGAGGAGACATATTAGCCAACTCCATTGCAGATATCCTTCATGGATAGTGATGGAGAAACCTAACTCCAATATATTATTATCACTCCCACACTCCTTCAATGAGTTCGGGAGGCATAACTTGGGGATCTTAACTACGAGACCCGACAAGCTCATATATCCTCAGAACATACTGTTAATGGATTTTCGATAGGTGGGGAGCACATAATTATTTTTAGAGGATGCACTATGGTACCAATGACGTTACAAGAGGAGGTGTTGAGGGAGTTCCATACATACCCTTTGGCGGTACATCTTGGGGTGGAAAAGATGTACAAGGACATCTGATAATAGTACTGGTGGCCAGGGATGAATAAAGTAGTGGAAAAGTTGGTTTCACGATGCCTCACTTGTCAGCAAGTGAAGGATGAGAATCATGTCCTAGAAGGATTAACACAACCAATAGAGGTACCAGAATGGAAGTGGGATGGTATCTCCATGGACTTTGGGACTGGGTTACCATGAACGTCCCGGGGTCACGACTCTATCTGGGTGATCATTGACTGACTCACCAATTCGGCCCATTTTCTACCAATCTAAGAGCATGGATTAGTAGAGGTATTGGGATGCCTCTATGTTCAAGAGATAATACAACTTCATGGGATACCATCAAAGATTGTTTCAGATTGTGAAACTTGTTTTACATCCTGGTTTTGGAAAATATTACAGGAGGCATTTAGGGCTTAACAACACTTGAGCACCTCCTTTCACCCTCAGATAGATGGTCAGACAAAATAGACCATATAGACACTTGAGGATATGCTTCGTGCTTATGTCCTTGATTTTGGCCACAGTTGGGAGGACCAACTTCCACTAGTGGAGTTCACATACAACAACAACTATCACTACCCCATCAACATGACACCATTTGAGGCCTTGTATAGGTGACCATGTAGATCACCTCTATGCTGGTCAGACCTAGGAGAGTCAGTACTTATGGGTCCAGAGTTGGTACAAGCTACCACTGAGAAGGTACCAATAATCTAGGAGTATATTAGGACTACACAAAGTAAGAATAAGTCTTATTCTAATAGGATATAGAGACCCTTGAAGTTTGAGGAGTGAGACCATGTCTTCCTATGAGTCTCACCCTGATGAGGATTGTAGAGATTTGGATAGGGTGAAAAGATATCTCTAAGGTTCATTAGACCTTTCGATATTCTCATCAGAGATGGAGAGGTGGCATACCTCATAACTCTTCTCCCACAAATGCATCGACTACACGATGTTTTCCATGCGTCACATCTGAGGAGATACGTGCATGACCCATCAGACGTCATCGACTAGGGTGAGTTGGACATTGAAGATAGGGATAATTTTGCAGATTTCATGGTGTATATAGAGGATTAACATGAGAGGGTCCTTCGTGGATGGTGTATTCCTCTGGTGTGAGTTCGGTGGCAACACGAGAACCCCCAAGAGATCAAATGGGTGCGGAAGACTCAGATTTGTGCTCAATACCCCCATTTGTTTTCTTAGGTTTTGTTGTCGCTTTCAGGGATGAGAATCCCTAAGGTGGGGAGAATTTAAAGAATCATAAATTCCGTATTATTATTTTATTAATTATATGGAATTATTTCGAGACTAATAAATTCGACAGCATGTGATTTTGAGGCCCAGAGAGCCCTGAACAGAGTTTTGAACTTTTTTTAAGGTATGTTTAGTAAATGTGCGGGCAAGTTTTTATATCATTTGAACTTGTGCTTTGATTGAAAATTTGGGGACACCATTGAATTCTTAGTGCTAGGATTTTCTTAGGATAATCTTAACTTTTATCGGCAAGGGTCGAAAAGAAAAGTTAAATTTTAGACTTTTCAGAAAAATAATAAAATAACTATTAAAGTTATTTTATTTTCTCTCTTCAACCGTTGAGCAGCGGTTAGAGAAACCACATCATAACGACCAGAATTAAATGAGGTTCATTTAATGAATCATTTTTTTTGATGTGTAACTGAATTGCCAGTTTAATCAATGGTTCATTAATTAAGGTTCATTAATGAGTGACATTAATGAACACAACAACACTGTAGTGTATTATTTTTATTAAAATTCATTGAAGAGCAGGAGAGGGGATGTAGGGAAAAAACTGAAGAACACTCTAGAGAAATGACTATCCAACAAATAATAGAGAATGAACATTGATCGATATAAGATCCGATCTGGAGATCGACCAACACCGACGAACACCAAAGAACATGGAACATCATCAAACTCGGAATTCCTCCCTCATCTCTAATGAATTAAACCGAATGCATGTAGGGGATTTATTTTGTCTAAGTGCTTAATGATTCCTCATAACTCATTCTTGAAAAAATAAAACAAATTTGGATCAACTGACTAACGGGTTGATCCGCAACTCGTTCGATCTTGTGGGAGGTTGTCGTGGGTATTTTGATTTGGGGTTTTTATTAATCTATGTGATGATTTCTATCTTACCCATGATAAAATGCTAACGCGGAGGTCGCAAGCCAATCCGAATAAAGCCCAAACCCTCCATTGATCTTGGATGTTGTGAGTTCTCTATGTGAGACTAAACAACGTGATGCCAATGTGATTCCATGGGATTCATAGTGAAGGCAATGACCCGAGAGGCCAATAGGCGCAGATGGGACGAAAAATGGACCACTAGAGCATCTCTGGTGGCCCGGAGAAGGTACCGCCAACAACCAGCGGTGGAAGCCAGCCCATGCCGACCATGTAGAGGAGGGGGAACCTATAGGAACCGCGAAGACAAGAAATCGAGACCGTATGGCTGTGGTGGCGGTGAACGTGCGGTGCCCATCAGTGCCGCGTGGAGATGGAGCGACCCACCCGGGCCGATCGCCTGGAATACGAATGGCCGACTCATTCTAGCCATTATGGAGAGGTGGGGAAGTTCCTTCTGGCACTACCTACTCAAAAAATTGGATGCCATGCATTCGGTCCAACAGAACCGGTCCACATCGTGCGGGCCAGGTTCTTCAGGTGGGTCGCACCCCACAAGGTGGGATGGGCCACCTGCAGGCCGGAACCGCCAGCTGGGCTTAAGACCTCTATCTAGGCCGGACCCACGCCAGATGGTCTAGACCCACTTGTAGGCTAGACCCACATTTGGGCCAAAACCCGGGGCCCTACGGGCCGACCGGGCTGGACCCTTACCGGAACCGAGTAGCCCGGTTTCACTAAAATGGTCATAACTCGCTGTTCAGGCGTCCGATTGAAGCGCTGTCTATAGTATGAGGACCCTTTTGAAGAGAAATACCTTTTAAGATAATCTAATTGAGTTTTTGTAGAAGATATAGTACATCCGGGTTGGATTGGACTTGAATCCATCCATGCCCTATTTAGGTTTTTTCCTATATCTTACAGACCGTGATTCCGATTGACGTGTTGTCTATCGCGTTGGAACCGTTACTACAAAATGGTTATTTTGGTTACTTCTAATTAATAATTTTTAGTGGTTGATATATGACCAGTGGCTCTAAGAGTAGATCCTATGGAGGCAAGTTTGCTAAGTGAGGGAATCCAGTGGCTGGGTATGACATGATGAAAGAATAACGATCCTCTGTGGGTCAGCACTTAGCAAAAATCTATGGGTTTGCACTTAGATATCCTCTGTGGGTCAACACGTAGCGATCCTCCATGGATCAACACCTAGTTATCCTCTATGGTTCAATGCCTAGCGATCTTCTATGCGTTAGAACCTAGCAATCCTCTCTGGGTCAGCACCTAACGATCCTATGTGGGTCAGCACCTAGAGATCCTCTGTGAGTCATCAACTAGTGACCCTGTGCGGAGCAGCAAAAAAGCCTATCGACTGAATAAGATGATATATCTTTATGAATAATCATCTTTATTCCATTTCTTTAAGTTATATACTTGGTGTAAGTTTTCTTTTACTTTGTGCTCTGTGATTGAGATCATGCTTTGTGGTTTTTCCTTTGTGGAATTCCGAGAGATCTTCAGGGGTCTCGGGGTCCCTATAGAGTATTTTTATACTCATACCTACATGGGCTTCCCACACACCTTGTTGTGTCTTTTGTAGATGAAGTAAAACTTGTCTAAGTCTTTGGAGTGTTAGGGATAGATGGTGCATGGAGGTGATCGATTGACATGGTGATCCATGATGACGAGCTATACCTACCCTTTAGGTAGAATCCTTGGCGAACGATCTCAAGAGCTTGTGTTTCATTTTTCTATACTACTCTTTTAGTTGAGCTTGTATACTATCCCCTTTTTACTTTTAGTACTTACTTTTACTCTCAGTGTTGGTTTCTAGTGGTGGTTGTACTACTTGTTTTCCGTTGTGTTTTTATTATGTGCTATGTGCCCTGTCTGTGTGTGTACAGGTTTAAAGGAAATGCCTTTTCTTTTTGGGATTTTTACTTTACGGTGCTAGTCACTAGCCCCTGGACTCTGGAAGGAGATCTTGGGGTAGTTACAACATAGGCCCCGAGGGATAGGTCATTACATCTAAAATGACTTGATCTACTAGGTTTTATTATTCCATTCACATTTGGTGATAGGATTTACGATTTTAATTTCTAGTGTGATCTTGTTACAAGTAACAATTTTTTCCCTTATATTTGTTCTAGAAACCAAAACATTGAGTTCCACATCCCACTATATTAGTTTTTCAACTTTAGGATCGATCTATTACCCACTTAATTGTTAAGGTAGATGAATTTATTTTTTAAGTGGGAAAGATTGTTTTCCCACTTATTTTCTCATCTTGGATATGGAATGTGACCAAGTTGCCAAAATTATTCTTTAAATACATTTTATTTCCACTGGGGGGGGGGGGTTTCAGTGAAATTTCAAGTGGAAAACTGATTCTCAACCTTGTTGACCATAGAGAGGAATTTAATGTTTTCAAAAAGACTAAAGATCCAGCCCAAGAACATATAATTCCAAGAGTTGATCTTCTACATACTGGTGGATTTATAGATGATGAGGAAGAATAGTTTTTAAGGATTCTAGAATAATTCAAGGATATTTCTGAGTTACCTATATAAAATTTCATGGGAGTATTTATGGTCAAGGGAAAGGATCCCTTGGATTAACATGAAGGGGAATTCTGGGGTCACTTAGATAGATTTTTTGTAGACCATATTTTGACCACACTTGATGAAAATCCATATAAATAATTCTTGTCTGCCACCAACATTGATGAAGAAGAATATTTTTAAACTTCATTTTTGAGGATAAAACATGAGGAAATTAGACCCCACAAACCAAAGTGTCTTCCCTCAATCCAAGTCCCTCCCACTGTGGAGCTAAAACCTTCGTCGACTCACCAGAAGCATTATTTTTTTGGGGAAGACAAAACTTTACCCATAATCATCTATTCTAATCTATAGGTATGTCAAGAGGGTAAATTGTTTGATCTTTTGAGAGAGTTTAAATTTATAATTGGTTGGTCTATTTCTGATATCAATGGAATTAGTTCATCATTTTTCCTGTATAAAATTCCCACAGAATCTGATTGTCAACCAAGAGTTAAAGATAATAGGAGACTCAACCCCAACATGAAATAAGTTTTCTAAGAATATGTTATTCAAATCCTTGATGTTTTAATAATATTACAAATTTTAGATATACCATGGGTAAGTCCTATTCAAGTATTCTCTAAGAAGATTGGAGTCACTGTGAATCCCGATAAAAATAATAAATAGATTCAAACTGAAATGGTGAAACAAAATAAAGAGTCTATAAAGAATATAAAAAACATAACTCTTTTACTAGAAATAATCAATTTCCGATTCCATTTTTAGATAAAATGTTGGAGACGCGCACTGGGAATCAATTTTTCTGCTTTTTGGATGGTTTTTTGGGTACAATCAGATTTTTATTTTATATGAGGACCAAGAGAAAACTACATTCAACTTTCCATTTGTGAAATAATCTTATATATGGATTCCTTTAAACTTTTGGGTTGCTCTAACAAATTTTAATGGTTCATGATGGCTATTTTTATGATATAATTGAGTGATATTTTGAAGTGTTCATAGATGAAATCTCTACTGTGGGATCTGAATTTGATAATTATTAAAACATATAGAATTTGAATAAAAAATATGTAAAGATACAAATATTTTCTTTAATTGGATAAAATTTTAGTTCATTGTAATTTAAGGAGTTGTATTGGTATATAAGGATTCTAAGAATGGTATAGAGGTTGATACTACTAATATTACAGTCATTCAAAAGTCTCCTCCACCAAAAAATTTAAAGGTTATTATAATTTTTTTAAAACAAGATGGATTTTACAAGATATTAATAAAATAATTATATCATATCAATAAACCAATTTGTTCCATTATTGTTAAGGACACACAATTTCTATTTGATGAGAAGTTTTTGGACCCTTTTAATTTGGTTATTTAAAATCTCACATCTTCACCACTTATCACTACACCAAACTATGAGATTATTTTTGAAATCATGTGTGATACTAGTGAAATTAAAATTAGATCTATTTTAATCCAAAGGAAAGAGAAGAGGTTGTATGTTATCTGTTATACTAGAGAATTTCTTAATGATACTCAGTGGTTTTATACCACTATATTAAAGTAACTTTTAGTGGTGGGTTTTTCCTTTCAAAAGTTTAGGAAGTATCTAATTGGATCCAAATTCATTGATTTCACTGATCATTTGGCCCTTAAATATCTTTTTTCTAACAAGGAAACTAAACCTAGACTAATGATATATGTTTTATTAGTTAATTAGTTTTATTTATTTTTCAAGGATACAAATGGGGATGAAAATTTGGTGGTTATTCATTTTTCTAGGATTCCCAATACCCTAAATGAAGACCTAAGGGAGATAAAGTCTTTTTTCAAGAAAATAATATTTTCACTATTTCTAAAAAGAGAAATACTTGGTTTCTAGACTTAGTTAAATTTCATTCCTTTTGAATTATACCCATAAAGGTTTCTCAAAACCAGATAAATAATGTTTTCTCATAGCTCAAGTACTTTATCTAGGATGACCCTATCTTGTTTAAAACACATTCTGATGGAATTTTGTGAATATGTATTCTTGAGAAAGAAATACTACCTTTTATAGAGTGTTTTCATTCATATTAATGGGGAGAAGACTAAGGTAGTGAGATAACTTCTAAAAAGGTTCTATAATCTAGTTTTTATAATCCTACAAAGTAAAAATATTCTTCAAGTCTAGTTGTCTATTGTAATACATGAAAACTACTTGTAAATGTGGGGAGGAAACAAGAGTTTCCCCAAAAGGGTATTTTGGAATTTGAAATATTTTGTGTTTGGGGAATATACTTCATGGTCCCATTTCCTTTAACCTATGAAAATGAATATATTTTGTTTTCAGTTTATTATGTTTCAAATTGGGTTGAGGCAATTTATATCTCAAATAACCAATCTAGAAATTGGATCATTTTTTTTCAAAAATAATATCTTTTTTGGTTTGGTGTGCTAAGGGATTTAAATAATGACAACATGAATCACTTTAAGAAAAAAAAAATCAAAGATTTGATGGAAATGTATGGTTGTGCACACAATAATGGTATAAATATCATTCCAAAACCCTGTGGCCATGTTTTTGTCTTTAATAGGGATTTGAAACAAATATTAGAGAAGAATTTAAATAATTTAAGGAAGGATTGGTCATAAATGATAGATATATTACAGTGGCCTAATCATACTTATTTAAAAACACCAATAGGTATGTCTCCATATCTGACTCTCTTTATAATGGCTTGTAATTTACCTGTAAAGATACAACGTAAATAATTTTGGAAAATTAAAACTTTTAATTTTCATTTTAAATATGATAGGAAAAGAATACTACTTGACTTAAGCTAGTTTGATGAAGTATGAAGATAATATTATAGAATATATATAATCTATAAGGAAAGAAACAAATATTTTCCTAATTCCCTAATTAAAAATTGGAACTTTTAAGTGGATTATAACATTTT
Organism: Viscum album; assembly: GCA_963277665.1. Classification (NCBI taxonomy): domain Eukaryota; kingdom Viridiplantae; phylum Streptophyta; class Magnoliopsida; order Santalales; family Viscaceae; genus Viscum; species Viscum album. The sequence goes on from OY728136.1 coordinate 1,887,337,601, forward strand.
ACTCTTCATTTCTAGGTTGAACATATTCCCTAGTAAACTCTGATTTATGTCTTATGGTCTATTAAAAATTTTTAGAGTGTTGGTAAATAGTGAAATGGAATTAGTTAGAAATGATAATCATTATCTTTTTTGTCAATGGAAAAATGGTGAAGAATTAATTTGAGGGAAAACCAAAGGGCGTGGATACCATTTTCTATCATTTGTATTAAATAATTATTGATGTATAAATAATTACTCTAAACTCAGTGCTTCGTGGGAGTCAACCCATGATTCCCTTTTTTTCTTTTATTTATTTTTTATTGTTTTTTTCTCATTTTACTACAGAATTTTGATATTTTATATATTGTACTTTTGTAGAAGTTAACCATTTAACCAAAGGTCTCTATAACATAACGAGGATAGTAGAATTATTTGGATTATCTCTAAGAATCATACTATATTTCAATGAATTGTTAGTTTTAATTTTTTTTAATTTCTTCTTGCTTTTGAAAACTAAGTGTGGGAGAATTCTGCTAGTTTTTCTATACAAATTATGATGCTTTATGGTTAATAATGATCCTTAATTATTTATAATTAGAAGTTATTTTGGTTGAATTATAATGGTAAAAAGAATGAACTTTCAAAACTTATTTTATTTTCAAAAACACATTGGAAGTGTGGAAATTGTGATGTTTTGATCACTCATGAAACCCTATTTTTATTATTTTCACTATTGAATTGTTATATTACTTCTGATATGTATGGTTTTCTAATTTAAGATTCAACATTGGGGATTCTGTTAGGTTTTTGTGTGTGGGGTATAGGGGAATTTATTTATTCATTATTTGTGATTCAAATCCTCCATAACAAAAACACCCACATTTTTTTTTAAAATGTCTCCACTTTTGACAAATTAAAATAGTTATTGGTTTATGTAAATAGAAATTTAGGGTGTCTCTTAGTTCTAAAAATATTAAATCAAGTTATTTGACCTATGTGAAGATACCATGACCTATTTGGAAGATTTTATTGAGTCTGAAGTTGTGTGGATTTAATGATTTTTTAGTATGGTAGTCTATTTATTTATGGAAATATTTCTTGAAAATAAGGAAAAGAATTTATTATAGGTTAGGATCTTATGAAATTGGAGCTATTACTTGAGTAATATATATCTTTAACTTTAACTTAGCTACTTATCCTATATAACATGGAACTCCTTAGGGATCCAACTCATCCGATAATTGTTATGATTCCTTTGAATCTGAAGTAAAATAAGCAATTTGGATACCATAGTGAGTATCTAAGAGAGAGGAACTGGGTGCATTTCAATAAATAAATCTAAATAAATAATTGATATTCATTGTGATTTTCAAAAATTAATGACTGGGAAAATTTAAAATAATGTCCCCTTTTCGAAAATGAACTCATGATGAGGAGGGGAATATTGAACACAAATGAACAAGGAGGAAATTGATTTATAAGAACATATTTTGAGTTGCATAAACATAGTGGGATGTGAAGTCTCAATTTGACAAACCTAGGGGATATTGAATTTTTTTTCTTTCTATTATATATCTAATTAAATTTGGGTATCTCTTGTATTTTCTCCTAGAACTAGAATTTATGTTTATATTGAAGTAGGTAAGTGTGATAAACTTAGATAGGAGGCATGAAAATCTCCTAAAATGTATGATTTGGTGTTCTCATAGGTAGGATGGTATTCATTAATCCTATATCCATTGTAAAAAAACTATATAAATTATAGAATTTTTGAGGAGTGAAATTGGTTAAGTGTGGGGAGTTTGATGTGGCACCTTTTTATCACAATTTACCAGATCTCTTCTGATTAATTAAATGAGTTTTTAATTGTGAATTGAGATTATAATAGAGAATTTTAATATTTGTAGAAAAACAATATTTACTTTTTACTCATTGATGTTTATAAAGAAAATGTATTTTTTGGGTTCTCAATTTATCACGGAAAATAGAGTTAAAGATTAACCATAATTATTTTGTAAACTTATTAATCTCTTTTGGAAAAAATTAGAAGATTTATAATGAACAAAAAAATATGAAAAACAATCACTACATTTATTTATCAAGGTTGATCATATGGGTTGACCATACATCATAACTTTCCGAGGAACATCTAGAAACTAAGTCCCCCCCCCCCCGAGATGAGTTTACAGTTGATTGCTGCTGGTGTTACCACCTGTCAACTGTATGAATTTTTATATTATTTCCTTTATTTCCAATTATTAAGGATTTTATGATTTATAATAGGGATAAAACTCTTCCACATTTTTCTATGTAGGAGTCCCCATTTGAAGCGGTTCGTAACCCAAGTGTAACTAAAGTTTTTGCACAAGTGTGATAAAATGGGAGCTACACCACTAAAGAGTCCACATCTTCCACTGATAGTTGCTGTCTCTCCTACCATGTTCATTAGACACTTTATTTGAGGTTTGAAGGTCACTATTTAAAATTATAACTGAGTAGGGCATGCTTTTTTGGTATGAGATAATAAAATCTTCCTGAGAAGACATCCCACTCAGGCTATAGTGCCTCTAGTACCCATCGATTCAAATTTGGGGATAGGATGAATCTTGGTTTAGGTTAGAAATGACATTAACCAATGGGATACATAAGTCATATGGCTATTTTAGGATTTGGATACATCAGTATAATAAGCTATGTGGGAAGAGCAAATATGATAGAAAGTTAGCTATGTGGGAAATCACGTATGTCGATAATCACACACACTATCCAAATCGTCTACGTGATGGGATTTGGCTATGTGAGACCAATCACCTATATTGATGAATTAGCTACAAGAAACAAAATTAATTACATTATTCATGTAAATGATATTCATATACATTGGATATCTGGAACTCCTAATATTAAAACCTGTATGTGGAAACTAACAGGATGTTCTCATATGATGAACATTTTACAACTAAAATTGAGGATTAGAGTATGAGTACTTTTGCAAGGGAGAATGTTTTACAAGTGATTAAGTAATGTCATAGTGTAATTTAGAAGGATATTTTCAAGAAATTTTGGAAAAATAAGTGGATGAGAAAAAGGAGATCCCATGGGAAAGGAGAAGATATAGAACACGCTCGACAACTGAAGAGGAGGTATATAGAATTACTGATTTTTTATTGATTTGAAGCCCTCATTGGGGATTTATTATTGTAATTGTTTTCTTTAAAATACTCTATTTCTCAAAAAAAAATTATTAATGTTAAATATTTATGTTACAATGGTTTTCTATATTCAAAATATGGAATGAGGTTGAGCTGGTAGGTATTTATACCTCACATGGGTGTTAGAAACTTCAGGAGTCCACCCTTTTCTCACTGAATGATTAATTTGTGATGTTCAACTATATGAACTTACCAAGTGATATTTTCTTTTTTTGTTTTCATTAATAAATTTTCGTCCATAATTACACATGATAATAGGATATTCCACATAAGGGTGGGTCACTAGGTTTCCTTAATATGTGGGTAAAGAGGTATTAGTTGAGAAGATGAAGGCTAATTTCATCTACAGGATGACCACATCATAGAATTGGATATCCATTTTTATAGTTTTGGAAGTGAATATCCTTGAGTGAATAAATTAAAATAAAAATAAACATCTATCAAAATAATCCATCCCACTAACAAACTTCCCCTACTCCATCCCTTGAATTTATTCACTTTTTAGGTCCTCTCTTCCTTCCCACTATGATCTACCATTTTTTTATTTCCTATACCCAGACTTCATTAAATAATCCTCTTCACCACTTTTTCACCCACCTTTACTCCATTTATTATAATTTCTGATTTTTTATTATCATCTTACTTGGTGATGCATAGCACACATTCTACAGATGTCCTTCTTTATGGACTGAACCATACTTACCACTATACTAGTCTTAAGTAAGGTTTATAAATAAATAATTTCCCCTAGCCTTCTGATGAAAAAGTCCTAATGTAAAAATATCTAGGAGTATAAGAATACAAATTCACTTATGGAATCCATTTTGGAGATATATGAAAATCAAAAAATGTTAACAAAGTGTTCTTAATGCATAATTTTTTTAGATTGGGGATATCAAAAGGATGGTTAGTGGAATATCATGTAAACAATTTCAACATGATTAGAAGTAAACTTAGGTATATGAAAGTAACTTTTTATGATGATGTGTGTGTTATAATAATGATATCTTATTTACTTAAATCTTGGGATGGTATAGTTACTATGATAAGAAATTACTTTAGAAAATATGACCTTGTCTTTGAAGAAATCCATAATTTTATACCCAATGAGGATCTCAAGAGAAGATAGGACCAAGAAACTTATAGTAGTGTTTTGAGTAATAATATAAGTGGATTCTCACCTCATTAAAAGAAATATAAAAAATAAAAAGAAAATATCATAAAGAAGAGTCATGGAAATTTGACTGTTTTAGGGTTTATGTGATAGAATTGCATTAAGTGAGGATATAATTAGAGAAACTACAAAAATTAAAAAGGAAATACCATATGAATAAATAATATAAGCTCAAAATATGTTTATATATAGAATATGGTAGTGATTATCTAATCACTATTTATAATCAGATGGATTCATAGGTGGTAGATTCTATTGCATCCTTCCACTCATCGGAGAATTGTGGATGCATGACAATATATGTATGTAGATGTTTTGGAAAAGTTCATCTAGAAGATGATAAAGCTTATGAGGTGATTGGTAAGGGAAATTTAAATATCCAGATGAATAATGGGAGTATTGTTTTGTTGAAAAGAGTAATACATATACTAGGTATTAAGTGGAATCTCATTTTAGTGGCCTAGTTAGATAATAAAGACTTTAGAATAAATTTCAACAATGGATCTTGGAAAGTGAATTGTGGATCCATGGATGTGGAATGAGTAGTAATTTATGGAACTCTATATCATATTGGAAGCTTATATGGGAGTAAAATAGCCTAAATTTCATCCTTTGAATATTTGGAGGTCTATCATTACAGACATGGACACATTTGAGGGAAGAACATGGAGTTTATTTTAGGGAAGATCATTATAAAACTCGATCATATAAATATTTAAAGTTGTGAGAACTATGTACTTGGAATGAAAAATAAGGTTTCATTCAATATGAATAGATAGAAGCCCAGAGACAAAAAACTAGAGTTAGTTCACATGAATGTTTGGGGACTTTCTTTGATTCAATATCATGGAGGATCATGATATTTTTTTCATTTTCATTGATTATTCCACCATAAAAATATGGTTATATTTTAATAAAAATAAATATTATGTGTTTTATTCCTTTGTATGGTGTAAAAACAGGGCGCAATTAGAAACTGGTAAAAAATTGAAGTTCTTATGATATGATAATGGTGGTGAATACAATGCTAGAAATTTAAAAAAACATATTTTAGAAGAAGGGGATCAATATTGAGAGAACAATAACCTGAAATCCACAATATAATAGAGTAGAAAATAGAATTAATCAAACTTTTACATATAATTCTTGATGTCTGTGTGTGTACTCTAGTATGCCCATGTCCATTTGGGAAGAAACAATTAACATGATGACATACATGGTCACCATAAGTCCAGGATCTATAGTAAAGAAAAGTTTACTTGAATAACATTGGCTCAATAAGTTATTTTAAGTTTCACATATCAAAATAATCAATTACATTACTTATTTTATTTCTGATTCCATGTAAATAGATAATCTAAAGGTAAATTACAAATCATGTATTCTCATAGTCAAGGAAATTAAGAGTTTATTAACCAAATTTTAATTGAAGATCAATAGAGGATCATTATAAGATGAGATTTTATATTAAATGAGAAGATCCTATAGAAGTATTACAAATTTTTTGGATTAGGAGATTATAAATAGAGTTTAACTATTGAATTAAGAGTTTGTTTTAATAATATCACTAGAAATTTTAAAATATCAGTGACTCCAGATGTTAGAATGAATGTATCAGAAGATTAACCAATTTTTATTGTTCTAGAATGCGTTAAAAATATATAACGTCAAAGAAAAGTCATTATTATAGAACTATTAGTATTATAAGAACTAGAAGTTCAAGTACTAAAAATTTATGTTCTAATGGATCTTGTTCAATCCAATAAAATCTTAGGGATGAGGACAGTGAGGGATCTAAAATACACTACTCTCGTGTTATGCCATAAAGAGTACACCCATAAGATCATTGAAAGTTTTCAAATGACCTGATATAAATTTTTCAAACCTCTACTCACTAGAAATTTTTACTTATCTAAGGCATATGAACCTTACAAAAATGAGTTCCATTATATGAAAAAGTCTATTATGCTTCAACTATTGGAATTCTGATGTATGTGATGATATGTTCATGGTCTGACATTGCATTTCTTGTGGGAGTGGTTTGTTTTTTATTTCTAATACTAGAAGGAAGCACTCAGAATATGTGAAGTGGATCATCAAATACTTGGAAGGATTAGTAGATACTACATTGTGCTTTAGGTAAGAAGATATATTGTAGGTATTTGTTAATTCATATTTTTATGATGTTTTTTGATAATTGAAAATTACAATGTTCCTTGTGAGTACTTTTGGAGGAATGATGATCAATTGGATATCATAGATATAACAGGTGGTTATTTTTTCTATAAATAAAGAAGTGTATTTTAAAGATACAAAATATAGGAAAGATTTGATATAGTTAATGTTCTTATGGAAGGAACTCAGAAAAGAATTAGAAGGAGGAACATTATTCTATATAAGTTAGAGTGTTATCCCCCAACCTAAAAATATGGTATTTTATGCAAGAAAAAAACCTGTTGAACTGAAATTAAATTTCTTCTGGAATATACTTTATGATAAGGTGTTTTACCTTTGAAACATAACATGGAAGAAATGTCCAGTCAATATGTTCACAAAGTTCTTACTTCATGAAAGCCAAAGGTAGCATTGTGCTATAGTGGGACTCAGTTGAACAAGAGAAGAATGAAGAATAATGAAATGAATATAGAAGAAGGATTTTGTTTTCCTAAACTGTTAAAGGATTCTTATGGGGTTCCTAGAATCAATATTTAAGTGCGATATTTACGGTATCTTGAAATTTTATTTAAATCACTATAAGTTTTCTCATCGGATTTTCAGACTTTGATAATTTACATTATAATTATCAGAAAATTGGTAGTAAAAAAATTCAGTATATAGTTCATACCACCATAAGTTCATGAAAATCTGATGTACGTTTTGTAGATTTATAATTGGGTTCCATGAATAATGTAGCTTCTGGGATGATTGAATTGGTGGAATCCTTAAATAAATTATGAAGTCTATGAAAAAATGGTCATAAATGTTGGTAGTCGGTGTTACCCTTTTAAATGACAATTCACCTCTATAAAAGGGGGTGGGACTAGCTGTTGAGTTGGAATTAGACTTGACAGTATTGTACCTAAACCGAATTAAGTAAATCATAACACTAAATTATTAAGATATAGTGTTTTTAAATATTATAATTCCAGGAATATAAAAGAGTTAATAGTATTCTCCCATGGACTTATGAAGAAAGTATGAAACATGTAAAACTGGTATTTCTTATTTTATTTCTATTATTGAATTCATGTGTAAAGTGTGTGTGATTTATATTTTGAGTGGTGATTATAGTGATTCTTAACTTTCTAATTGTAGTACTCTAAGATAGAGTGGGAAGATTCAGTTGTTTTAAATTCCATTGTAAGGAACTACTGATGAATATAAACATCTTGTGAACTCAGTATTCAACTATTCAATATTTTTTATCATATTTTTAAGAGGCATCCTTTTCCCTAATAAACACTCCCAAAACACAAATTAGGGGGGAGAGTAAAATATATTCCTCTATAATTATGATCTCCTATAAATATCCCACCCACAAACAACACTATAAAAACACAACAAAATAATAGAAAAATAATTGGAATTTTGTAAATTATATATATAACCTTGAGATAAAACTATGTTAATGATGAATGAAAGAAATATAAGGTATTTATAGGAAGTATTAGGAGTACATGATTGTTCTAATAGTAAATTTTCATTAAAATAGTACGTAACTATTAGAATAGTAACGTGAATATTAAAATAGAAAAATTATCATTAGGTTGAATGGTGAATTAACCTTATAAATGATGTTTAACATCAATTAAAAAAGTAAATATATGTATCAAATTTCCATGAAACATTTACTCAATCAATGTTACATAATGTAAATATATGTACGCATTTTTGTAAGAATTATTTTGTATTATGTAATAAAATAATAATTTTCTTTCTATAACTAAATATTATATTAAAATAAAATATTAATTTATTCTGGTAATATAGATTTAATTTTTTTAATTAGCACATAAAAATTTGGTAAGGTTTAATTTGTTTTATTTTTCATGAATAATGAAAACATGAGTGAATTAAAAAATATTTCATTTTTTAATCATGAAGTATGAATGAATTTTTGGGGTTATATATGTTAGATGAATATTATAATACCCCATTTACTATTAATTTATTGTAATATTACTATTTCATAACAATATTAATCACTATTTTTATAAACAACATTTTATTCTAAAACTAACTTCTCCTCCTATAAATACCACCCCCACTTATCCACACACTTTAAAATTCATAAATTTCCAAAAATATATAACAAATTGTCTCCTTAAATAATCTTAGAATCATTTGGGAGCTTTTAGTCTCATCAAAAGGCCATCCTTTGAGGGCCTTAGTCAATTAGAAAAAGAGTTATCACAAAGTGTTAGGTAAGACCTTCTTGTCACAATCTTTCATTTCCATTCATCTATTTATTTTTATTCTACTTTATGAATATAAAAACTAGGTTCTATATAATAAAATAAATGATATTATTCTACTATAATATGACTAGTAAAATAAAAAAATAAATTAATTTAATGTAATATTTTATTTAACAAAAATGCATTCCGGGATGATATAACCACATATAAGTATTCTATTATTAAGAAACAATTAACATCTTCAAGAATGGTTACAATAAATCTTGTTATTATTAAACAAAAACTTAATAATGATATAATATGATGATTCATAATATTTAATGGGTAAATAATAATTAAATTAAGTAAAAAAAGTAAGTTCATCATAGATGATAAAATCTCCAAGTGAACATTCCATTTTATAATAACATCTATATCCATTAAACCATGATTTTGTTGGAACAACTATTGATATTTATATCTATTGGATTAGTATGAAAATTCTATTTTTAATAATAAAAAATCATTTTTTTTATAATTTAATGAATTATGTTTTTTATGATAGAAGCCTGATTCTTGGTACAAAGATGCTAAGTATGGATAAACTATGTGTTACATTGGATCATTCATATGCTCAAACAATCAATCACAAGTATGAGGGGAGTTTCCTTTTGAATGAATGAAGTTACCATGAATCCATTCATTTATGTTTCCTTCCAGAAACACATTATAGGTCACCAATCACAAGAAGGAAGTCAAGAGACTATGTGATAGATGATCAACATCGAGGAAACTCAATAATTTGATAAGTGTTGGAGCTGAAACATGAAAAAATAGAGAAACTAAAAGATTTAATAGTTGAAATAATGTAACAAAATAAAGATACCATTATTTATAGTCTATGTTTCTAAGTGTTGGAGCTCAAACACTAAAAAATGTAGTCGATTATGGAAGATGGTTATGATTTTTTTTCTAACTATTTAATTGACCATATATTGTATTGGACCAGCTGTGGATACTCAACCGACCACAGATATAAATGTTGTTAATTGTCTAATAAAATTTACATAGCATAAAACTAACAACACGAAGTTCTAAGCTACTACAATCCAACTTATATAAGGGTGAATCTTCCATAAGATGATCTTTGAAATGACCATAAGTGACAAATAAATTCTCTCTAAAGTACAGAACTACAATGGATAGGTTTAAAATTTAATGATACTTATCATATAGGTTAGTAATTTTCAGTTTGAGAATAAATTTTCATTAATAGTGACTTTGAAAATAAGATTCTAAAAATTATAATAATTCTCTCTTATGAAAAAAGAAGTAAATAGCAGTGTTATGTGATTATAAAGCTTTCATTCTACTATATCTGAAAAATTTGTTTTCTATGGGAAAATATAAAAACTCCAAATAATTTTAAATTTAATATAACATTTAATTATTTTCTCTATAGGAATTTAAATATGAAAGTGAAACTTTATGATCAATTAAAATTGATCAAATATTGAGAAACTTCAAACTTCTCCCAAATTCCTTATTCCTGCTATTTATTTTACAAATAAATTTGGGATAGTTTTAATGTGTTTTTTTATCAATTATACTATAATGAAGACAAGGGTACTTTGATACTCTTTTATTTATCATTTCATATATTTTTATCCCACATTGAACTGTGGAGGAATCTTGGAAAAGCCTGAAATGGATTTTGTGTAGTGAATGTGAGAAACTCGATCTGGATTGTAAATTTTTTATTAAGTTTTTATAATTTTTTTTGGAATTGGTTACTTTAAAGTGGAGGGGAATAAGATCTATCTTATATCTAACCAATTTTCTAATTACATTACATGTTTTAATTTTTCTTTTTAACTTCTTACTTTCAATTTACTCGAAAACCTTTTAATTTTCAAAATTTGTTTTTAAAACTGTGAATGAAAATTATACTATGATAGTTAAAATTTTTAAGTGATATATATACCTTGATTGGTGTGAGTAAATTTTTTTCTAAATATATATTGTAATTTATATTTTTTTAGATGCATTTTGATGGAGCCTTTGGAAAACTATTTTTAAATTCCAAATTATATATATCTACTATATTTTATAATTAGGAGAACATTTTGAATTGAGGGGTTTGAAAATTTATTATTTTGATAATAAAAATTTTATATTGAAAGCTGAATTCACCCCATATCTTGAAAACTGCACTTGGATAAATTTTTTATGAAGAGTAGTTTATATATCTACTTATCTGTTTTCCATTGTCCCTAGCCAAGTTGTAGAGATAACAATATTTACTTTCTATTTATTTACTATATAATTATGGAATCTAGATTTGAAGATCATGATACCAATAAAACTCTATTATCTAATGGAACTAACTATAATCAATGGAAAATTAAAATTAAAATCTATCTGAAAAAACATGGACTTGATATCTATGGAACTATAAAAGATAAATATGAAAAATAAATGACTGCAAGAAAAGAATGGGATTATCCAACTAAGGATAAATATGATTGTAATTATAATGATATGAATGAATTATTTTATTCTTTAGGTGAATATTATTTTAAGATAATTTTTTCTTATGATAATATTTAGGAAATATAGGAAACATTAGTTGTTTTACATGATGGAACTTCTAATGTTAAGGAAATGTGATTGAATACATATTCTATAATATATTACTCTTTCAAGATAAAATATGATGAATGCATTTTTATAATTTAATATAGATTAAATAAGATCATTAACATTATGAAGTCACATGGAAAACATATAGAAAACATGCAATAAGTTATAGGATTACTATGATGTTTAGTTGATAGATGGAGAAGTACTGTTGTGTCAATTAGAGATACTATGACATCAACAAGTTATGACTCAAGGAAATTATTGGAAAGTTGGTCAGGAATTTATAAGAATTAAATAAACAATGAAAAATATTAATATAGAAATAAAAATATATGATTATAGGATTTTGAGTATAAATCAAAACAGGTGATTGAAAATGATTCAAGTGGCAGTGAATTTGATTCTGAAAGTAATGAGAAGATGGATCATCTGGCCAGGAGATTCAAAGAATTCAAGAAAAATAAAAAATATATAAAATAAAAAATTACAGTTGAAATTATGATTAAAGGGGAAACTGGAAGAAATACTAGAAAAATGAGGACTTCCCTTGTGACATGAAAAACTATGAATATAAATGAAAAGATCACATCAAGGATGATTATCTGAATATGAAATACAAAAAAAAGTATGATGATAGAGAAAATAAACCAAATAAATAAATGAAATAAAATTAGAGTTACTCTACGGATAAATCTAGTGAATTTGACTATATCAGAGAAAATGAAAGTGAAGAATGAAATTTATGATTTATGGTCAATGAAACCATGGTTTAAAATTCTACTACTACTTTTATATTTTCTGATGATGATGTTTTTGAATCATCTAAAATGATTAATGATGATATATTTGAAAAATAATCTATTTTGTAAGATACTATGAATGAACTTAAAGGAAAAAAATATGAATCTGAATAGGTTTCATTTCTTATCTTCTAATATTGAATGTGATATTACAATTGAAAAATATAAGAATTAAAAATTATTAAAGGAGAATAATGATTTTAAATTGGAAGAAGAAAAACTTAACATGGATGTAGAAAAATTTTCTAATGGAATGAATACTCCGAATATTATTTTATGATGTCATAAACCACTAAAATTTAATAATATATTTCAATATAATTATGGAAATTAGAGGAAGCGGTATAAAAATTATTTTGTTTCAGACTCTAAATATAAAACAAAAATATGTAAGACTAAATGATATTTTTCTTATATAAATTACTCAATATTTCTGGACCTAAGAAAAAATTTCTATCGATTTCTGTTAATTATGTAGAAAATAATATATCAAATATATTTGGATTCGAAAATATATTTTCTACCTTCTTTAGACCCAAGAAAGTATGTGTACAAAAATAATTATTTGTTTGATTTCATGTAGGTAAAACTCTTGAATATATCTAGTAAAATTCTATGGTATCTAGATAGTGGATTTTTCATACCCATGAATAAAGACTACTCATACTTAAATAACCTAGTGAAAATGGATGGGGTATATATCACTTTTAGTGATAATGAAAAAGGAAAAATAGTTAGAGTTTGATGGATTCATAACCCTAAAACTAATTTAATTTATAATTGTTTTGATTATTTAAAATATAATATACATAGTATATATCAATTGTGTGATTATGGTTATAATTTCATATTTCAAAACAATGCTTTTAAAATTTATGATTCCAAGCATGATTTTGTTTTTACTACCTTAATAAATGATAATGATTATTCTATTAATTTAAATTTCCTATTTTCCCAAAACTGTTCTTAGATTAAGTGTATTTCACAAAGAATATTGGATGTAGAATATGAGAGTAAGCCGATATAACATACAATCACTTAGGAAGATAACTATAACAATATTATTTAGGGATCTACCCAAACTAAAATTCTCAAAATACAAAGTGTGAAATCATTGTCAAAATTAGAAAAAATAAAAAATATATTTCAAACCAAAGAAATATATTTCTACCTCTCAACCACTATAATTTGTTTACATTTAATTTTTTGGACCACATAGAGTTTCTATTTAGGTTGTAAATAATTATGATTATATATTTGTTTATGATTATTCAATATACACATTGGCGTTTTCCTATCTCACAAAAGTGAAGTTCCTTCATTTTTTACTAAATTTTAGAAATCTATAGAGATCCATAGTGGTATTAACTTAAAAACTCTAATAAGTGATTGTAATCATAAATTTTAGAACTAGGACTTTAAATCTTTATGTTCAAATCAATAATATAGAAACAATTTTTATACCCCTCCAACACCTCAATAAAATGGTTTTATTCAATAGAGAAAAAAATATCTATATGAAATTGATTAGACTATTATTAGTGAATAAAAATTACTTATTTACTTTTGGGATGAATACATGAATACAACTTATTTTATATTTAATAGGGTTATGATAAGAAATATCTTAAATAATAATTATTATGATTTTTCAAATGTTATAAAACCAAAATTTACTTACTTTAGAGATTTTGGATATAAATAATTTATTGAAAAAATAATCTATAAATATTTGTACCAAAGATTCAAAATGTAATTTTACTAGGTTATTCAACCACTAGTAAAGAATATAGAGTCTTAAATAAATAATATGAATTTGTGGAATAATATTTTCATGTCAAATTTTATGAGACATATCCACATAAACTTAAAATTATTAAAGAAAATGTTGATGATGATATGTCAAATATGGATATCAATAATTCCTATAAATCCCCTCACTATGATGTAGATTTATATGAAAAACATTTCAATAGAAAATAACCATAAATTCTTGGATAGAATTAACACTAAGAAGACTTATAAGAATAAATAACTTCAATCCTTGTAACTATTCATACCCACAGGTACCATCCCTTAGATATTGTGGTAGGTGATCTGGACAAATGCACTCAAACCTACTCCTACATTAGAAACTCATGTGAAAATAAACCCTTATTGCCCAATATTGAACCTAAGAACATTACTAAATTAATAAATTTTTATAACTAGGTAATATCCATGAAATAAGAGTTGAATAAGTTTGAAAGAAATAATGTCAATGAATTAGTTGAAAGACCAAAAGACTACCTAACTATTGGAACTAAATTGGTATATAGAAAAAAAGATGATGAGTCTGAAAATATAGTAATAATCATAAATAGATTAGTTACACAAGGATATAGTCAAGAATATTTTATTTATTATGAAGATAAATTTACAAAAATATCTATACTTTAATCCATTAAAATACTATTTTCCTATGAAACACATATTTATTTAAAACTATATAAAATAGATGTCAAGAGTTCATTCATAAATGGTTTCATTATTGAGGATGTTTTTTGATCATCCACTAGGTTTTTCAAAGCTATATTTACCGAACAATGTTTTTAATCTCTTAGAAACACTTTATAGTTTAAAACAAGCTCCTAGAGCTTTGTATGATAAGCTCCACACATTCCTAATTTCAAATGGATTTTCAAAATGTATATCTAATATTAAAAATTTTATTAAGATATATTTAAAATATTTTTTTGTTGATTAGATTTATTTTGATGATATTATTTTTCATTCATCTAAAAATTATTTTTTAATTAAATTTAAAAAATTATACAAAATGAAGTTATACAGATTTTAATGGATGTGTTGATATTCTTCTCTTTTTTTCAAAATTTTCAAAAAAGATGTATTTTCTTAATTAAGTGAAAATATAAAAAATATATTTTAAATTTATTATTCTAGATATCACTAAAATAAGTGATGCTCAAATGAGTGAAAATTAATTACTAGATCTAGATGAAACTGGGAAACGAATTTACCAAATTGCTTACAAAAGTTTGATTGTGGCTTTACTATAATTAACCGCTAACCGACTATATATTATTTTTAGTCTGTGTATGTGTGAGAATTTTCATAGAAACCAAAATAATCATACCTAAATTCTTTTAATTTTTTTTATAAAAATAACAAATGTACAATAAATTTGGGAATGTTCAATTCAAGAGGTCATGCATTTGAATTAGTGAGTTATTTGGATGTTGATTATGGTGGATATAAGTTTGATAGAAAAACCTCTAGAACATGAAATTATTGGTCAAGTATTTAGTTTCTTGGTGTAATAATAAATTGAATGTCATTTAATTTTATACTATTTAATATGAGTATATTGTTATTGGAAACATCTATGCACAAATTCTACTGATAAAACACACTTTTCTAGACTATAGTTATCAATTTCAACATGGCCCTATAAATTGTGATAATAAAAGTTTTATTAACATTTTTAAGAATTATGTATCGCATTATTGAATTAAATACACCAATATAATACATTTCTTTTTGAGATATCAGTTTCAAAAAGGTGATATCACTCTTGAATTCATATGCACTGAGAAACAACTCATTGTTGTATTCACAAATCCCTTGAATATAGAGTGATTAAATTATATTAGCATGAATTAGGTATAAAAAAATTATTAATTATTATTCCATGATTTAATGTTTAAAATGAAAATTTATAGCTTAAAAATTCACATGTGACCACAAGGCATAAGATGCAGTAAGGATAAATTATGTGGTAAGTCGAGCTATTGCGAATATCCAAGATATCATGAAGATCAGTCTTGTAGTAGGTCCATATTTTGTAAATCACTTGAGTAATTGTGTGGAAATCTATATGGTGGTCAACCTACCATACCCTTGTAAAGATATTGTATAAAAATCCATTGATAGATAAGATCCCACAACTAACTTATCAAATTATTAAAATTGGAACAGTGGTTTGTTAATTTGTATCAATTTTTTATTCCCTGTTTATAGTTCCCAAAATTATCTAAATAAGAATATTTTAGAATTTGAATCGTTTTTATCTCTAAGAATTGAATCATATAAAACCATTATTCCCTATATAAACCAAAATCAATTTTTTTAAACCTTTCAAGCCTCTTAACCATCATTGAAAAATGGTTCATGCAAAGCGAGCGTTGGATCATGGCTCTTCATATGAGAAGTCTTGTTTGATGAAAATAAATTCTAGAGCTATTACATCTAGTGAGACTCAAAAATCATATCTTTTAGATCATTTGTTGTTTCTAGAGAAGTAATTTTATTTCCTATGGATAAATTCTTGTAATTTTTTAGTTGGGAAGACTTTATAAAATCTAGGATTCACAAAGAGTTTTAGTAATAATAGTAGTTTTTTATCCATTCATTGTAAATGAATTATATATGATTCATTATTTGAATCTGGTGTGAAAAAGGATGTCATGAGAACCCTAGTAAATGTATAAGGGCTTATTTTTTATCCAATAAATGGGATAAGTGTTTGAAAGTGACTCAACAAGGTGTTTTTAGGGTTACTAGAGTAACTATCCTATAGGTCATATGACCATTGAGTATGAGGAAGATCTATTACAACTGACCAGTGATGGGAATAAAAAAAGGAAAAATTCTATATAATAATAGGGATAGTGAAATATTATGTTCATGTTTATACCACACCTAATTTGTCCCTATAAAGTTGTATTTTTCATCTTAAGTCACTGAGATTTATTCTTCATATATTTGATGAATAATGATGTGCATATCAACCTATACATATATTTTACAAGACACATAAAGGGAATATATAAGAAATTATCTTGGTCTAAATCCTTGGAATATATTATGTTAGATATAGATTTATTTGAATATAAAGGACATGTTCCTATAGGGGTATATTATAAGTCTAAATTTTTTTGAGGGACATGCTTGAACCAAACCATTAACAATACAAGGTAGGTTAATTAACATGTCGAGAGAAAGTATTGGGTGGATAACCTTGAGAATATTTATAAAAAATTCAACCCTATTAAAAATACCCTTGGTAAAATAGATAAAGTTGATCAATGTTTAGAGCCTCAACAAATTTCTAAGTATTCTTATAAAGAAGAAGTAGTTATGGAATGTGATGTGTTTGTACATGAGGAACAAGTAAATACTTTTAATATTGATTCTAAAAGAGTTTTTAAAGATTTAATGATATAATTTAATGAAGAGGAAATTATAACTTATAATAAATAAAATATTTTTATAACTCCAATGGAATTATCTCCACCTACATCTATGTGAAGTACTAGAACTCAAAATATTTCCTTTGGTCCCCTTGAGTCTGCTGATTCTTTTCCCTCTCAAGAAGAAGAAGTTGATTCCAACTCTTAAAGAATTAATCATTCCCTTATTCAAATTAAAACAATTGTTTCTAATTCTTATGAGGATGAGGATGAATCTTGTGAGAATATTATTCCTTTAACTAAAATAAAGGGTGATAGTGAGGAAGTGGATGTGTATAGTAAGATAAAGAGTCCACTAGTAGATGTAAAAGGGGAAAACTCACCTCTCTTTGATATTCCGCATTATAGGGGGAGAATTACCAAGGAAATTTCACCATAATTGAGTATTATGACTCTATTGAGTATAGTTATGATCATCATGGAGGTATTATACATAACTATGGTGTACATTACATTTTACTTGAACCTTCCACTCATGTTTTACTTATTATTATTTAAGGTTCTTTGTCCAATATAATTGATCTTGAAGGGAGGATTGAGAAACCCTATACAAGATCTAATAGGTAGATTGAGAATATGATAATCCAAATAGTGGAACAAGTGTTTGATAACAGGTTTGGTCTAATTTTTATAAATCCTATAGGCATTGTGATGGAGTCAAAATTAATAGTATATCTTGAGAAAGATGTTACTATGGACATTGATGTTGATTCTATTTTTGATTCCTATGAGCATAGAGAGACAAGGCCTTTTCTGGATGACTTTGAAATGGATTGTAGAAAATCCCCTTTTATAAATAAAGTTTTTTGGATGATTTTTCCACCAAAAAGGAAATGATATTGCCTCAGTTTCAAACTCAAGTCATTAAAACACTTGTGTTATTCAGGGTAGAATCCAAGAAAGTAAGAAAGGACTGGTAGATAATCGAAAGAGGAATTTATCACTACTTCTATATAATATTTAACAAATATAACTTATATTATTTATTTAGAAATTTACCTACTTGTTTGAATATCCCCCCATGTGACCCAGGACTTTAAAGATAAAATAGATCAACTTAAGTTTATTACCCCTTTTTTGAATATACATTTTAGAAGAAACTAGAAAATTATTTCAAACTGTTGAGCATGGATCCAGGATTATTGGTGTGTTCTCTAGGAAAATGGATCCATATCTATATGTTACACATACAACTGTGGTGACCTCTTCTTTTCTTCTTAACAAAACTCCTTGATAGAAATCTCCTTCAGCTGCTCTAATAACTACCTTTGTTTCTCCTTCCTCTAATCTATTTGGATTTACACCTATTCATGATATAAAGTATCTTAGAGTAGTTTCTTGGAATATTATAATTGGATAACCTTATACACCTACTCCTAATCCTGCACCTAAATTTTCTATAGATAAGGACAAGTAACTGAGAGAGAATGCTTCTGATTTTGATTCAGATTAGACTTTCTGATACGGTTCCAATACTTTTTAACTTTCATTTAATGTCTTTTCAATGAATGATATTTTTTTATCATATTGATTAAATTTTTTGTTTTTAATTACGTTAATTCATTTTAATATATGTTCACAACTTTTCACATCATTTTTTATAATTCATAAAATGGGATAAAAATATTTTCCACTAAATTCCATGAGATTAATTCTTCCATGATTTTTGATCATAATAAAAGGGGTGATTTGTTAGATTAATATATAAATTCATTATTTTAACAATAAAAAATCTTGTTTCTTATAATTATAATAAATAATATATTTTATGAAAAAAGTATGATTTTTGTTACAAATATGATAAGTATGGACCAACCATACATTTCACTAGATATACTATATTCTCAACCAATCAACCTCATATACAAGTGTAATGACCATGTGGATGAATAAAGAAACAAAAAAATTAATCCATATAAGTGTAAGACTAACCACGCATTATAGGTAATCGACTGTAAGAAGGAAGTCCAATGACTATGTGGTAGATAATCAACCATAAAGAAATATCTAGAATTTCTTAAGTGTTGGAGTTATTATATGAATATAATTCAGTGACCATATGATGGATTCATTGACCAAATATAACAAAATTGGGAAAATGTTCCAAATAGTCAATATTTATGAGTTTTAAATCCACCACACTAAGAATTCAATCAACCATGGTAGATGGTCATGATTTTTTAACTATCTGATTGATCACATATTTTATTCAACCAACAGTGGATACTCAAAAAAATGTGGCTATATATTTGTTTATGTCTCCAGATACCACATTTAGAATCCAACTTTCTGCATGAAGTACCGATCTATCACAATCCTACCTATATAAGGATGAAGTTTCCACAAGATTATATTTTAACTAATCACGAGTGACATACCAACTATGAATAAATTATAAAATGTTAATGGATATTTTATTCATTTAATAACACTTTTCAGAGAAGATAATACTTTTTGGTCTGATAATGATTATGATTCAATGGGTACTTTGATTATAATCTTTTAAAAATTAGAAGAAGTTTTACCATGGAAATATAAGTGAATAGTGGTATTTTTATAAAAATGCAGTTTTCATTCTACTGGACTATTATAATATATTTTCTGGGAGAATTTTAAAAGGATTAGAATAAAGATAAACTAACTACAACATTGACATATTAGATCTCTAAAAAATCACACAAGTAGGAGAACCTTTAAAATCAACTAAAATTGATCAAAGATTGAGCTGCATCAAAATTCTCCCAAATTCATCTGTATCTCTCTCCCTATTTTTTAAATTTCAATTATTTCTTGTTTTACTTTATTTTTCGCACTTATCCTACAATGTAAAGAGGAGTAATATGTTACTCCTGACTTTATTATTTCATATTTTTTTATTCCATGTATAACTATGAAAGAGGCTTGGTATGTTATATTATTCCATATGTGTACTAACTATAAAAATCCTAATCTAGGTTATGGATTATTTATTATGTTTTAATAAAAGTTTTTGGTAGGGGATTAATATTAATTAGTAAGGAATAAGCTCTATCCTAGAGCTAATCTCTTATTTAAATCCACTATTTTGTTTAAATTTCACTACTTGTTTTAAATTTACTGATTAAACTTTTGATTTTCAGTAAGTATTTTTAAAACTGTGAATGTAAAGTATACATTGATAGTTAACATTTATAATTGATATATAGATCCTTCCCAAACTCCATATCCACTCATCGCCTGACTACCCAACACTACGACCACCTTCACCTCAACTCCCCAACCCCCTATGTCCAATTTCCCCAACTTCATCACCCACCGTGTTGGCTCCCTCATAGCATGTGGTTTTTTCTTTATGATTAAATTCCTATTAATTCATAACTTCTATTGCCTCTCAGAACACTCCATTTCTAGATATATCATGTTATTGAAAATTTCATTTTGCCACCTTCTCTGCTCTCTGCTCATGCCCCCATCTATAGGCATGCTATATTTAGTGGGAAAATTGTGAAAGGGATGTAGTTTGCCTTGATCTTCAACCTATTCCTATAATATTTGAATATAATAATCCAATTTTTTGTTACCTTCCAGTTTATATCCATGATCTAGTATTATCTATAAATAATGTTTGGAATCAAACTATGTTTAGATATCTTTGAGGACATCATTACATCCATCATTTAATATTCTCATAGTGAATAGATCTATAATATGTTACTTATAGCATTTGTTACTGCCACTACCTACACATAGAGAGTAAGGAATGGTTTACCCTTTGATAATGATTTTCCATAATTTCATGAAGAGATCACTACCATTCACATAGAGGGATAAAAAAACCTATATTTAAAAAGTCCATCTAGTAGATCCCTTCAATCCCATAAATTCATAAAGTGAATGCTAATGAGGAAGCTTCAGGTGCACCAGGACCTCGAGGCTTCAATGGTATATTCTTCCCCCATCAGGGCTTTATGAAATTCTATTTCTACCACTATATCTGGAATGGGGGCACCCTTGAAGTTAAATTATGGTTGATGATTAAGGATATTAAATATTCTTCTCATCATGGGTTGAAACTACTATGTAATGAATTTTATTCAACCCTCGTAGTGGAAACACCGAAGGTCGACTTTAGATATGTTCCACGGAAAATGATACCATCCTGGATTGTATTCCTCCATCTCACTAATCAACACAGCCTATATTCAGATAGTTAAATTCACACCCACCTTTGTAATACCGACTTATAATTCCACTTAATTAATTTTTATTATTAATTTTTTGGAATGTTCTTTTCTAGATCTTGAACCTTTCTGATTTATAAGTTTTATATATACCTCACTTAGTGTGATTAAATTCATTTAATAAGTTAAGGTAATTTATTATTATTTTAAATATGTTTTTATCAATCCGTTAAGAAACTATTTCAAATTACCAAATGATAAATATCATATATATTTTATAATTATTCTAGTATTTTAAATTGAGGGGTTTTGAAATTTATTATTTTTTTTATGAAAAGTTTTATATTGGAATCTCAATCCATTATTACTCTTGATCATTCCACTGGGACCAAAAAGTTCAATTTAAACTTCTATAGATATATAAAATCTATATCACTACACTTCTAGATATTATGGAATTATTTTACATAATCTATTGACTATTATAGTTATATTGAAGGGACATTTTAACCATGGAATGGGAAAAAAATGACCAACAAAAGAAAACTAATCTAATAATTTAATGATATATGATAATAAATGGATTATAATATATTGAATAAAAACTTTTCATTTTCATTTTTATATGATTAAAATATTTTAGTCAACTAATTAAAATGATAGAGGAATCATTCAGGTTTCTATTTGTTTTGAGTTAGAATCCCTCTTTCTATATATAATTATTTTATATTCTATATTCCTCCATTATAAATTTATTTTAATTCATTTTCCATTTCTTTATTATTGGTAAATGTATATATTTCAATTTCTCATTCAAATTATTTATTTAAACTCAATATTTTACAAATTATATAATGGAAACCTTTTTATATCTTCTTCATTTTCATTTCTCCCTCTTATAATGAATATATCTTTCTTCTAATATTGTCTAAGAATCATTTTTCTACATATATTTATATGTTTATCATCTGTTTTTAAGAAAATTTTATGCCTTTAATTATTTCCAAATATGTTTTACCCATCTAATTAAATTTTGATGAAGGGGTTCTTTTCCAAACCTCCACGTTTTACATGTATTACTTCCCTATTATATATATTATCTTCTATATCCTACCTCAAAACTATTTTTAAAGATACCAAATGGATATTAATTAAGAGTTTTATTTTTTATTAATGTTAAAATGAAAAGGAAATTCAATATGTGATAAATATGGGCTATTAAAGAAGAACCTATTGATTAAATAAGTGATATTAAACTTGGAAGTTTCTATGGAGAACTTGAGTTGAATTTACATACTATTATATCATTAGGATTCATTAATATTATGGAAATATAAATATATTCAATATTACATCATATATATATGATAATTTTATAGCTAATATTACATGTCAATGTATGATATGTATCTAAGGTTGATGAAATAAATGTCTACAATATGTTTATGATGAGTTTGAGAATGTTTTATTTGAATTTTATCTAGCTATTAGAATCCATATTTGATTCTAGAGTAACTCTAAAAACCTAATTTATGGAAGATAAAAGATTAAGTTTTTATGATATTATTATATGAAAGTTATAAGATGAGCAGTTGTGGATGCAAACTATTGTGCATATAGAAGTTGAAGCGCTATATATTAGAAGCACGAGAAAGATCACAAGGGTTATGTGGTTTTATATTGATTAGTGTTGTATATCAAAATTTATATATTATTAAAATTTAATGAGATAATTTGAATCTATTGAATTTTTTTTGATATGTTGAGAATGCCTTTGTGTTAAGTAGAGTTTCAATAAATTTTTTTTGAAAGATGAGCATATAACTTGTCATGAAAAAGTAACAAAGTCAAGAAATATGTAAAATTTCTCCAAAATGATAGTAAAATGAAGATAAATCATACAGTAAGAGTATTGAAAATATTGAAGAGACGAAGAATCTCAAGGTGAGAATTGAAGACCAAGATAAAATTCTGAAAGATCTTGATGCACAATCTAATACAGAGGAAGTATAATTGGGTAAGATACACTCCAGGTGCCTTAAAACTAAAAATACCTTTGTGATTATTAAAAAATATTATGATAAACCTATGGATGTTTAGCCCAAATAATCTCAATATTCTATGAAAACCAACCCATATAATAAGGTATAATTTATTTATACTTATTCTAATGTTACCAAATCCATCTCACCCAACAATAAAGGTCCTAAAAACAAAAATATGATTTTATAGGTTGAGGAAAGTTATAAAAGACCCCCAACTCTATCAAGAGAAGATATAGACTATATGAGGAGGAGTAAATCTTCTAAATATAAGGGAAAATCTCATAATTTTCCCAAGAATCATAAATATTTTAAAGAACCGGATTTATATAATTATGTAGGATCATATTTAAAAGGGTATTGTTGTCATTTTGTGACATTTGGGAACAAATCCTATTGTTTATATTATAATATGTCACTTACATGGGGTAGGAATTAATTTAGGGGTAGATACACTGGAAAGAAAATAAGATGATCTATGAGGAGAAGAACCCCTCTAAAGAAGATCAAATATAATTTGAAAAAGAAGATAGTTATGAACAAAATTTCATTAAGTATATTTAATAAAAAAAATAATTATATAAAAGAGATATATAGTATATGTGACAAGAATCGTCAAAATTCTAAAAAATTCATGAAAAATATTCCTAAAAAATCCATATATGATAATAGAGATAATATGGTCTAAAAATAAAAATAGATAATTGATCATTTTGGTTAAATATTTTTTTTTGTGAAAAATAATTAAATGGAATGAAAAATAAAGTTCATATGGTAATGAAAATCAAGAAAATTCACACGAGTAAGATGAATTTCATGATAGTTTTTCTAATAATTATAACATGGGAGATCAATAGATAGTTTGTGGGTGCTATAAAAAACAAATACACAACTCAATTCTTTTTAATAATGCTTCTGGAATAAGTAGATATTCTAAAGAAGATGAAGCGAGAACCATGAGAGACATGTTCTTTAATGTATCATGTTAATAAGGATATCCCACACAAGGATATAGTTGGGAAAGGAAATATGGCCATGCTACCTATAAATACTCATGAAAAGGTATTCATAAGTGAAATATTCAAGCGCTAATCCAAATATATAGTTATAATGGAAAGAGTACCTTATTTGCGAAACAATTATCAACCTTGTTTCTCCCACTAAAGAAAAAAAATATACCTTATTCCTCAATATTTTATTATTTATGTTTCAATGGAAGGAATTTAAGGTTATGAATGTATTAGGAGAGATGAATGTTGTGATAACTATTAAACATGGCGAGTCATCCATAATGGAGTTCTTAATGACTTCTTATAACATTACAAATGTTATAAGAAGAATATGTATATAGATTTTTTGAAATAATACTAGCCATTATGAATAATGGTGGATTGTATTCCTTAAGGGGTATCAAATAATAAGATAATCTTCTAGATGATTTTATTTCATATGAAAACCTATAATTTTAAGATAGTGATGAAGTTTGATATATGATGATGTGCTTACCACATTTTTTAGATTATATGAAATCAAATTAGTAGGGGGGATCATGTTAAAATTGATGAGGGGGAGAATTTTTTTCATTTTAATGTTTTCAATGATTGTTAAAGATGAGTGTAAGTGTTTATTAGTAAAATTATTTGAATATACCCTAGAAATAGGAATATGAGTTGGTATCACATGTTGAAACATTTTACGGATAGCTTCGATGTCAAGGTTAACAACTCTTATTTTCTACATTAGGATTTATCAAATGTACATAGAGTTGATTAATTTATTATTTTATTAAAATGAAAGTATGATTAAATAACTCTCTCAAGTTTGTAATTATATAGTACATTTTACTATGGATAGAATAAAGGGGTAATGATTAAAATTTTAAAATCATAGAAAAATCACATAATTGGAGGATTTTACCTTACACTTTCACCTTTACATTTGTTCTTAATAAAGTGTATATTTTGAATTTTGAATTTACATGGGTAATAACAAAAAATAGAGAGGGTATATCGAATAATCAAAATGTATTGTGATGAAGTGTTTTTTACTATGATAATGAGAAGGAAATTCTATATGTGTTCAAGTCAGGTGATGAAGAAAGATCCTAATGAATGAATAAGTGAGATGTATCTTGGAAGTTTATATGGAGAAAATATGTTGATTATTCCTTCCAATATATCATAAGTATTCCTTAATTTGATTGAAATATAAAAAAATTTTAAGTCAAAAACAGATATATCTGATGATTCTGAGATAAAATAATGTTTGAATAAATGAAAAGTACTAAAGGTTGATGAAATAATAATCTATAACAAGTATATAAAGAGTTTGAGAATGTGGGATTTGAATTGAAGTTGGCTATCATAATCCATCTTTGGATACTATAGTAAATCTAGATACATTATTTATAGTACACAAAACATGAATCTGTATAGAAGTTACCATTTGATAGTTACAATATGATATGTTGTGGATGAAAACTATTGTGCATTAGGGATTTAAAGGAATGAATATCAGAATTACAAGATCAAATAGAAGAGATACAATATTTTCCATTGATAAATTATTGTATATTGGAATATTAAGATAACCATAGGTTAATAAGATCATTGAAATCTATTGAAAATATTTTTAAGATATTTATAATTCCATTGAGTTCATAGAGATTTCATGAGTTAGTTTGAAGATAATTAGAGACAAATATTAAAGTATCTAGAAGCTAGTATATTTTGGAGAATTTCCCTAATTCTATAACAACACCGTGATATTTAAAGGTCATTAGTTTAGTATATAAATATTAGTTATATAATGGATAATATCTTATTGACTTTTAAGAATTGAAAAGGATAAAACAATTATATGGATATTTAATATATTCGATTTATAGGTTAGATCCAAAATAATATTTAAATAAAAAATAGAATATATCATCATGATTGATAAGAAATTTGGTTGATATGTTTGATTTTTTGATAGATCTCATAAGAAAATATAACAAAAGGAAAAACTTACACAGGTTCATAATAAATTCAGAGTCATGTGTAAAATATTTTTTTTAGATAATTGTATAAGTGAAAAATTCAAAAATTATACATGATATGTAAGATACCTTAGATTTCACTATGATGAATAAAAAATTTTATTTCTTATATAATATTCAACAATTTGAAAAATATTATGATCATAATGAAGCTTTGAAATATAATATTGGAAGTTAAATATGATGATGTTGCATCGACCTTAAAATATCAAATATCAACTACTAATGATTAATCTATGATTCAAGATAAAGAAAATAAAATATTATCATCACATTTTTGAGAAGAACACTTGGTGAGTCATTTCCCTGAAGGTATGTTTTCGATGTCCCAAATTATGTTTACCCAAAAAAGTATAGCACTAGTAAGGGGTCGTTCCATAGGGAACTATGAAGTTATTTTATCTTGCTTAATTTAGTTTGTATTTTTGTTTATAGTGAAGTCCGTTGAATTTAGAATCAGTTTTTGTTGGTTGTTTGGGTACAAAAAGAACAATTGGTTTTTAAGATTCTTTTAACAAATTCTTTAATAAAATTAAAGTAAATACAATAAGTTTGGTTTTGATGTAAATAGAAAGAAAAATGTGCATTGGGGTTATGTATTAATGAGATGTTGATTATTAAATTAGATTTCTTATGAGGTTGTGTTGTTCATGATAACCCAACACCATGGGTTCAATTTTTAATAAAGTTTCCTTGGGTTGGTAAAATTTATATTTAGAGCTGAAGAAACTAACTTCTTGGTCTGGAATCTAGTGTTGAACAGATCTTTATTCGTCTTAGTCTATTTTGAGTTGGCGAATACTTTCAATGGTCATGAAATTATTCTTCAGTATTATTCTTTTTAATCCATAAAAATTATGACCTTGGTCCGGTATAGAATTTCTAGTGATAATATAAAGTGATTTAAGAAGAATAAGAAGAGGTTATTAGAACAAACACATTCATAGCAACTTAATTCAAATTACAACTCAAAATCTCCCACAAACCCAACACACTAGGTTATTAGTTACACATATAGAAAATGGAAAAATAGAAGTTCTTGATACATGAGGAAATCATGCTTGTAACTTTGAAAAAGGAATGATTCTTCGGTAGACGGAATGACAGTAGTACGATGGCAGAGCATCATTCCTTAAGAGATTCCACACAATATCCCCACACACTACTTGAATATTCACTCTCTTGGTCCGGAGGCCAAGGCCTCTTTTTATAGAAAAAATAAGTACACGATGTGTATCAAAAGTACACGCCGTGTACTTTCATCAATGCGTTTTTGGCTTTGTTTTTCCACTGATAGGTAGCCTAACACACCGTATTTGACTTTGAACATGGTACCGCCTGGTAGGTGAAGGTACACGGTGTGTATCGCCGCCATACACGCCGTGTAGTCTCGTATTTCAGCCACCAACTGCTTCTAGAAGTCTATACACGGTGTGTATTAGTGGAACACTGTGTGTCCACTTCGTCCAGCCACATGGGCATGTAGACTCTTCTCACCCACCAACCGCTTCTAGAATGGTACAAACAGTGTGTATAGTATGCACATGGTGTGTACCGGCTTCTGGTTACTTGGGCATGTACTTGTCCTGATCAACCTATGTCTAAAATTGAATGTAAATGGTGTGTATATAAGTACACACCGTGTAGTTGTAAATTTTATCTATGTTCTTCTCCGTTTTGTGTATTTGGCCATAAAACTCCTGGAAATGAACAAGATCACCAAAATCAAAGTATTTGTTCTCTAAGCAGTAGGTAATTGCTGAAAACTTGTTCAAAATTTTCAATAGAGTAGATGAAAATGTATACACAAATTGGGTGTATCAAACTCAGCCATACTTAGTCATTTTCTTTCCCTCAAGAAAATCTCAACATCTAATTAAAAGAATATATATTGTAAAAGGAATAACTTTAGTTAATCATAAATATAAATAATAAGTGAGAGGAGAAAATTTCAAAAAGAATACAAAGCATTTTCAATCTAGGAGATATTCTAATCATCCCTCATATATAATTCAATTAACTACTGTCATCCTCTTTTAGCACATGTTTCAACCTTTCAAATATATGTAAGCCACTTGATGATTTACCTCATCTAATAAATTACTCACACTCAAGATGATTTCAATCAGAGTTGTGCTCAATCAAATATATATACACTCTATCCATAGGTTTGCAATAAATCTAGTTCTCCAATTTAGAAAATTTAACTTACAAAAATCACAAGGGATTTTCAATAAGGAACAGATTTTTATATGGATAAAGGTCGGTAGGTAAAGATGTGAAAATAACTCTGAGGCTTGAAAAAAGAGGATAAATCCATAAATAAAAATGCATGATATTCAAAATTAATCTCAATGTAAAAACATCCTCAACAAGATTTTATCAAATATTCTTATCACCACTATCTTCTTTAGTTGAGTATGAGTCACAAAACAACAAGTTTTTATATGGCCCCTTTGTTTGCACCAATTTTTTTTGCCTTTTTTATATTTCACAAAGGGAACCTTTCTGAATTTACAAAATAGAGGTTTGGAACTCTTTTCAACCCAAATGATCAAGAGACTCTCCCCAATACTTAATTTCTTGCAATTCATGAATTTATACCATGTGTTTCCAATCCCTTCTTTGGAGATTAAATAAATAATCATGCCAAATCATAAAATATTTAGGGTAGGAAGGGAAACATGCTTGTAATATGGATTCCTATAAATACTATTCATGGTCTCTAGGGGCTTTACGAAGATAAGATGTAGGGTAGGCTCAAGATAAAGGAGTTAAAGAAATATTATGCCTCAATCATTTTATTTTAATTAAAAAATTCCCCATATTTTGAAAATAAAACTTGCAAATTATGGTAGTTATTTATATTCTAAGAATCTCTCAAGAAAGAGGGTATTAGAAACAATATGACAAAGGGTTTAGAATACCTCTCGAGAGTGGGAAAAATAAATAAAGAGACAATCAAGTCATGAATTGAAAAATAACTGATTAGTCTAATTGATGTAATTATCCAATGATTATAAGTTTTAATTTAAATTATATCAGTAATCATTTTAAAATACTTAAGAAGAAAAATAAGATATTTTTTTTTTACATTTTTTCACTTTCAGCTTATTATTTAAAAATATGATAAACCAAAAATGTCTTCACATTTTCAAATATATTTTCAGGTAATGATGTGTCCTAGAATCTGAAAACGGAAAAGACTAAATAGGTCGAGAGACACCCCTCTATACTTAATAGAGCATGTGGTCCACCAAGTGTCCAAAAAGAGGAATAAGGGAAGGTGGGGACACAATAGTGGACCCGACTAAGGGAAAGTAAGGAAAGAAGTAAACTGAAGAAAGAAAAGAAAACAGTGGAAAAAGAATAATCCCCTCGTGTCTAGGCATAGGAAAATAGAATGTGATGTAAAAGTGCATCCCAAAACGTGCCAGAGTACCTGTGAGGGGGAAAGAAAGAGAACACTACAAGCAGGCATAATAAACACATGCACAAGATATCAAATATATATATATATATATATATATATAAAATGAAAATCATGTGCCCCAAATTTAGTCATGGGGTTGCCTCAGAAGAGGCATCATCCAGTACAGAACCAGCTGGTATAGATAGATATGGAGCCTCGGAATTAGCACCGGGAAGGGAGGCCGAAGAATTAGGAGAAGAAGGGGATGGACTCCAATAAGGAATCTCTACAGCCCCCCTAGACTGGCAGCAGATGTGGTAGTGGTAGTAACAGCAACTGGGTCCACAGTAGATAGGAGAATAGAATCTGTGGCCAATTTAGTAGTGGTTGGTGGAGTTGCAGTAGAAGGGCCAGGAACTGAGGCAGAGGGAGGTGGTTGGGGTAGTGGAATACCAAGATGTTGAACAATAAGCCCCACAAGATGCTTTATGCAGTCCTGGCGGCAGTCGATACAATCTAGGTGTTGTTGCATCATATCGAGGCAGAGGGAAAGGGCGAGACCGAATGAGGGTGCGGGGGTAGGTGGGGATGGTGGTGGTATAGAAGATGGAAGGATAGAAGAAGTGGGGTCAGTAGGAAGGGGGTGGGGTGGGGAAATTGGAGGGGGTGGGGAAGGAGGAGAAGGTGCATCAGCTGGGGCAGGAGGGTCAGCATGTGGGTGGGGCGAGCCTAGGAAAGGATATAGGCACCACCTGCTTCTGGACCAATCCCATGTGAATAAGAATGAGATATTCCATCCATTGGGTAGAACCTAACATGTCATGGGGTAAAGAAGGCTCGAAAACCCCAAGGTGGTGGGTGAGGCCAGTGGTGTAAAAACCACCGTTCAGGTTTCCCTGATGGCCCATAAACATGGCATGGAAGTAGGAGGTGGGGAGGTAAGGGAAGTTTGAGTAGTATTTTCAGATGACACAGGTAAGGAGATCCATTTCATGACCGGTCATAACCCCCATGTCCTCATGGAAGGGGAAAATAATGGCGCTGAAGCACTAGTGGGTAAAACGAAGGATGGGGTCAGTGATACAGGTCTGCGAGGTAGGGTTGTAGTGGTGGTCAGTCCTAGAATCTCCTGCCACATGCCAACGATCTCAGAGTACTCGGGCCGAGTTAGGGTAGAAACAAGGGGTGGGGTGATGGGATGGGGGTAGAAACCAAACCCTTGGCCAAAATATGTCATGGTGAGGGAAAATAATCAGTCACTCAGCAGGAACTGTACCACGGGCGCCGCGTCACTAGGTGTCTCCCGGTACTCAGCTCCATCGAAATAGAACGAGGCTACAAACTATAAAAATAAATCCCAGAATATAGGAGTGATGACCTGGAAAATAGCGAGTAGGGGAGTCTGTCTAAGGAGATCCTCTAACTCTCCCCAAATACCGAGATGCTGTGGAATGCTGCTGTTGAGGTAGCAACCACTCAACGAAATCAGCCGACGAGAGAACCACCTGACCCGGTCATGTGCCAAGTCGGTGATCGGGAATACCATGCATGGGTAGGGAAAACCCACAGATCCTGATCTAGGTGTAGGTGCAACAGCAGGAGCTGGCTCTGGGGGTAGATCAGCTGAAGTAGAGGAGACCCGATGGATGAAGCGGTTGATGTTGGGCTATCGGCTACTGGAGAGGGCTCATGAAGTGTGGTAGCCAGTGGAGGAGTATCGATAGTGCTCAAAGGCTCCATATAGGTTGGTGAAGGACCGACTGAGCAAGGCACAGCCTCTGCCAAGGCAGTGGGTGGTGGAAGGATGGACAATGAAGGGAGCTCATAGATCGGAGCATCGGGGTTTGGCTGCATCTAAGGCCGGAGTCGTATCCGACGATAAATGGGCCTCTCCCCCTCAGTGGAGAAGGCGGGCCACTTCCCGCAGGAAAGATCTCAATATTCTATAACCTGAAATAGAAAAAATAACCAAACAAAAGAAAAAGAAAAGAAAACAAAACAAAGAAAACGTGAGAAATATGAAAAATAAAAGTACACAGCGTGTACATCCAGAGTACATGGCATGTAGTACAAACTGAGTAGCATCCCGTGTTATCTGGATAAGCACACCAAGGGAGAGAGGTGGACCATAAATGGATACACAGCGTGTACCAAAAATACACGCCGTGTTTGTGCAATGGAGACATGGTCATGTATGAGTAATGACCTGACCACGTGTATTAAAAGTTCTAATCAGAAAGGACATGATGTGTACGGTCCAACACGACATGTATAGGAGTAGAAGAACATGGCCGTGTGGAGGGCTAGACATAGGCCGGTCGAAACAAATGGTATACACGGCGTGTACCAAACACACACGTCGTGTAGAGGAACATGGTATGCGAGGCCGTGTCAAGTGATACACAAAGAGGGGCAAAGAGAAATTAAATACACGGTGTGTACTGAACACACACACCATGTACATGAAAATGGTGTGTGAGGCCGTGGGAAAAAAGATATCTGGGAATGATGGGAAATGTACACGGTGTGTACCAAACATACACACCATGTATATTCAAATTGTGAAGCATTTTATGTGTAGCCGTGTACAAAAGTACACTGTGTGTGTTCTTCATTTCGTGGCCATGTATCGCAGAAGCCGAATGGTCGGTAGATCCTAAAACACCCTAAACACATCTAATAACTTGAAATAGAGGGTTTGGAAGGGCGTACCTTGAACGAGGATCGCAATGCAAGAAGCATTAGAACCTGAAACGCCCAGAATCAACGGATTTGAGAGAGGGGCCTTTGGGTGTCGTTCGGGAGAAGAAACGGGAAGAAGGGAAGCACCGCGCGACACGGAGTGAAGCCGGGTGGCCATGGTTTATATAGCCGAGGTACACGGCGTGTATATCTTAAATACACACCGTGTATCTCAATTTTTTATAGATAATTATATATATATATATAATTATTATAGTAAACTATATAGTAATTAATATTAGTTAAAACAAATAAAAGTTGATATATATATATACATACATAATTTAAAAATAAAACTATACACGTAATGTAGTTGGAAAATACACGATGTTTATTTACAAATTGGTAAAAGAGAAGTACAACATTTGGTTCGGTGCTTGGGGCGAGGTTCGAACCGATGATCGGACATTCTGAACAGAAGCCCTCAACCACTGGAGTGAAGGTTGTACTACTGCCCATATTTATCATTTATATACCTTTAATCTATACAGCCTATACACACAGGAAGAAAGAAAATTTACGACGTGTGGTTTTTAATTATACAAGAAAGGGATGAATCATGGAGATTAGCCGAGTTCGAATCTGGGTCTTTTGGATCCAGATCTGAGACATTGCCAATATGCCAACTTCATCCGCATGTATTACTTTATATGGAATAATTTTTTATATTTTAGTTTTAGAATGAAAATAGGACACACATGACATATATTGGAAGACACACTATGTGGTTTTATTAAAATAGTAAATGATTGAAATGGGGGGGTTGTCAGGATTCGAACCCAGGTCTTTTGAAGATGGTTTTCGATCATGTCCAACTGACCCATCCCCATTATGGGTTTTCTTATAAGAATATATATATATGACATTTACTACACACACCATGTAAGAAAATATAAAAAGGAGGAACCCCATTCTGAAGGTAGGTTGGGATGATTCAAACCGAGGATGGCTTGGATAAACTCTAGTGACATTAACATCAGCACCAACATCATCCATGGTTATTTATTAATTACTCTATAGATTTATAAAATCTAGATAAATGAAAAGGAAAGAGTACACACTGTGTGTATAGGTGGTACACGGAATGTATCCTCCAGGTTGCCTCCTAGGAATCGCCTTTATTTTAGGTCATTGGCTCGACTTTCTTACCTGAGATGTATGGTGGACAATGCTCCCATCATGTCATCTATGTGATGGTAAGCCTTCAACTGTTTCCCATTCACTTTGAATGGTTGACCATCCTCTCCAGAAATTTCCACCACTCCATGATGGAATACCCGTATGACTTGGAATGGTCTCGACCATCGTGACTTTAACTTTCCAGGAAATAAGTGGAGATGAGAGTTAAAGATAATTACCTGATCATCGTGTTGGAAAGATTTTCATGAAATCATCCGGTCGTGAATAACTCTTGTCTTCTCCTTGTAAATCGTGGATTTTCATACGCCTCTAATCTGATTTCGTCAAGTTCTGACAGTTGGAACTTTCACTTCTCTTCGGCTGCCTTCAGATCAAAATTTAGGGCCTTGATGGCCCAGTAGGCTTTGTGTTCCAATTCCACTGGCATATGGCATGGCTTGCCATAGATGAGGCGGAATGGGGAAATTCCCAATGGTGTTTTGAAAGCAGTCTGATATTCCCACAAAGCATCATCTAACTTCCTGGAAAAGTCTTTCCTTGAAGTGTTTACTGTTTTCTCCAAGATCTTCTTGATCTCACATTTGGAGAGCTCCACTTGTCTATTGGACTGGGGATGATATGGTGTCCCCATCTGATGTTTTACTCCATACTTCGATCGTATTACTCTCATCAGTGAGATGTCGAAGTGGGTCTCTCTATCTATGATCAGAACTCGTGGAACTCCAAACCTGCTAAAAATATTTTTCTGTAAAAAAATGATGACTACCATGGATGTGTCGTGTGCTGTAGAGGTGGCTTCCACCCACTTGGAGACATATTCGACGTAGACCAGGATGTAAGTGTTCCCAAAAGATGGGGGAAAGGGACCCATGAAATGTACACCCCAGAAGTCGAAAATCTCGACCTCCAGGATTGGGTACTGGGGAATATAATCTCTACATCCCACATTACCGGTCCTCTAGCACTGATCGCTATAGGAAACAAAGGCCCAAGCATCTTTATGCATGGTGGGACAGAAAACCCAGACTGCAAAATATTTTCTATCATACGGTTGGGCCCATGATGTCCCCCAACTGGTGAGGCGTGACAGAACTCCAGGATTCTATGAACTTCATGCTCAGGAATGCAATGGTAGATTACCCCATCTCCAAAGGATCAGAATAGTATAGGATCTTCCCTGAAGTACCTCTTCACATCAGAAAAAATCTCTTCCTTTGCTAGAAGGAGAGGTCGGGGTGAACGACACCGGTAACCAAAAAATTAGAAATATCAGCATACCATGGTCAAGGTGTTTCATTGATTGAAAAGAGGTGTTCATCCTAGAAATCTTCCATGATCTTTCAGTCTTCCTCCTTCTCTAAATGAGTTAGCTTGAGCCGGGAGAGATGGTCAGCAACAACGTTATCACTCCCTTTCTTATCTCAGATCTCCAGATCAAATTCTTGTAAGAGAAGTACCCAGCAGATCAATCGGGGATTCACATATTTATTGTTCAGTAGGTATTTTAGTGCTGCATGGTCAGTATAAAAAATAACTTTATACAACACTAAGTAAAATACGGAACCTATCAAATGTAAAAACCACTGCAAGAATCTTCTTCTCTATGGCGGTGTTGTTGATTTGAGCCTCGTTGAGCATTATACAAGCATAATATATAGGTCATAAAATCCGATCAAACCGTTATACCAAGACTGCTCCTACTGTATAGTCACTGGCATCACACATCACCTGAAATTGTTCCTCCCAGTTGGGAGAAATCATCACCGGAGATTCCACCAGACGTTGCTTCAGATGCTCAAAATCTATGGCACATGTCTCATCGAACTCAAATATGGCATCCATGGATAGAAGATTGGTGAGGGGATGAGCTATTTTGGAGAAGTCACATACAAACCGCCTATAGAAACCAGCATGCTCTAGAAAGATGCGGATGGCTTTGATAGAAGTCAGAATAGGTAGTCGTGAAATGACTTCTATCATTACCGGATCCATCTCTATCCCCTTTACTGATATTCTATGGCCAAGGCAGATGACACTTTGCACCATGAAATGACACTTTTCCCAGTTCAAAACTAGTTTAGTGTTCTCAAAATGTCCCAAAACTAGCTCCAAGTGCCGTAAAAAAGTGGTGAATAATTTACTGTAAAAGGAAAAATTATCCATAAATACCTCCTAGATTTCTTCCACCATGTCATGAAAGATAGCCAACATGCATCACTGGAAGGCGGCAGGGGAAAAAGACATCCTCCAGTAAGAAAATGTATCGTAGGGGCAAGTAAATGTGCTATTCTCTTGATCCTCTAGAGCAATGGAAATATGGTTATATCCTAAATAACCATCGAGGAAGAAATAGAAGTTGTGCCCTACTAGTCTCTCTAGAATTTGATCCATGAATGGTAGGGGGAAATGATCCTTCCTTGTGGCATGATTTATCTTTTGGTAATCCACATAGACTCACCAGCCTGTGACAGTTCATGTAGGGATGAACTCGTTCTTTTCATTTGAAATTACAGTGATACCCCCCTTTTTTGGCACCACTTAGAGGGGAGTCACCCACAGACTATTCGAGATGGGATAGATGATTCCAGAATCCATCAATTTAATCACCTCTTTTTTTACGACTTCTTTCATGGTGGAATTCAGGCACCTATATGGTTGCCATGATTTCTTATCACTTTCATCAAGTAGCACCTTGTGGGTAAAAATGGTAGGTACGATGCCCTTTAAATCATCGACTGTCCACCCAATAACGTGTGTCTGCTATTTCAAAACCTGTTTAAGTGAATCTCCTAGATCCTGTGATAGTTCTGTGTTAATTATGACATGAAAAGTTTGACTGGGTCTCAAATACCCATATGTAAGAGAAGACAAAAGAGGTTTCAATTCGAGTTCAGGTGCCTTCAAAATCGAATGTACAAGTTGTTTCACATTTTCCCATTCCAGACTATTAGGAATAACTGTACATTTCGAATAGTGGATGCCCTGGCCTTCTATGAATAGCAAGTCCTCTGGCGCTTCATCTGTAATGCCTGAAAAAATAAAGGTATCTGAAAATGAGCATACCAGATCATTCCCTTTTTTGCTCAAATGATCATCTATGGTGGCTATAGAATGACAATCCCCATGATCAGGCAATGATGCATGTTTAATATCCTTGAAGACATTGTTGGAGACTCTCTCATCTCCTACCCGGAAAATCAGATCTCCTTAGTGCACGTCAATCAGTACCTTTCCAGTTGCTAAGAAAGGTCTTCCATGTATGAGAGGTGCCTCCTGGTCATCCTCCATGTCGAGGATGATGAAATTAGCTAGAAGGAACATCTGACCCAGCTTGACAAGCACGTCTTCCAGTAGTCCCTTCGGATGTTTGATGGATCGATCAACCAGTTGAAGGGCTATTCGGGTAGGCTTCAAATCATGGATCCCAAGCTTCTTGAAAACTCTAAGGGGAATAAGGTTCATACTGGCCCCCAAGTCACAGAGAGACATCCCAAACTTGCATGGTCCAATGGTATACAGAATAGTGAAACTACCTGGATCCTAGAGTTTGGGAGGAATTGAGTGTTGGACGATTGCAGAACACTCCTTGGTTAGGGAAATGGTGCCCAGATCCTCCATCTTTCTTCTATTAGATAGTATGTACTTCATGAATTTGGCATAAGTAGGCATCTGTATCAGTGCCTCTGCAAATGCGATATTTATGTGCAGCTTCTTGAACACGTCCATGAATTTTTCAAACTGGTGGTCCAGATTTCTCTATTTCAATCTCTCTGGAAAGTGTAAGGTAGGTACAAAAGGTTTGACAACCTCCATCCCTTTAGATTGAGAAGCCTCATTCTTTGGGATTTTGGATGAGGAGGGGATGATATTGGTACCTTATTCATCATCAAGTGGTGAAGATATACCTGACTATGCTGGTTGGTTCTTGTTGGAGCTCTTTTCCACTCCAGAGTATGACAGCATGGGCTTCCTCTCTCAGGTTCTTTTCTATATTTTCCGACAAAGTACCGGGTTGTCTTCCTGAGAGTCAGTTCACCAACTGGCCAATTTGGTTCTCCAGGATTCAAATTGATGCCTCCTGATTCTGGAACCTGGTCTTAGTAATAGATATGAATTTGGTCATAAAGATACTCTAACCTTGAGGGGTTCTCTTGATGAGGAGGTAGTTGAGATAGTGGATGTGGTGGCTTCCACGACATCTGTGGGTGAGGGTTTGGATACCCTTTTGGCTAATAAGAGACCTATTAATGTTGTTACTTCCTCTGGTACTGGTTTATATAGAGAGGCTGGTTGTAGCCGAGCTGTCGTTGGGGCGGTGTATTTTGCTGTTGTTGGCCCCAACCCGTGTTTTGCTGATCATGCCATGCCGGGTTCTGGTACTGCTGGTACTGGTTGGGCCCTCGGTTTTGTGCTACATAACTTACCTCACTTTTCAATGGGACTCCAATAGAACCCAGACATTCTCCCATTATGTGGTTATCAACACATTCACTGCATGTCAGATGGTTCTCCACATGTACTTGGGACGTTCCCTACAGATTGAGCGTGTTGATTTTCTTGGACATAGTGTCCAACTGGGAAGCTAGCATGGTAGTGGCAGCAATGTTATGCATACCTCGTTTCTCTATTCCCCATTAAGAATGCCACTGGAAGCTGTTCGAAGGAATATCTTCCACCAGTTTAAAGAGTTTTCCAGGGGACTTCCTCATTATCGTACCACTAGCAGCAACATCCACCACATACTTGGTATTAGTTGTCAACCCTCCGTAGAAGGTTTGGACGTATATCCATAGTAAAAGTATGTGGTGTGGGAACTTGCAAAACATCTCTTTGATGTGCTCCCAGGATTCGTACAATGATTCAGCATCATGTTTCTGGGAATTGTGGATCTTGTTCGGTAGTTTCACCATCTTTGATGGTGGGAAGTATTTGGACAAGAATGCCTGGGCTTGCTTCTCCCAGGCGAGGATGGATCATTGTGGAAATCCTTTAATCCAATATTTATCCTTATCCCTTAATTATAAGGGGAAAAGGCAAATATAAATGGCGGCTGTGGACACTCTATGGTAACAGAAGATGTCATAGACCTTCAAAAAATTGGAGTGGTGAGCATTGGGATCCTCGCTGGACAGGCCACCGAATTGAGGAATGTTCTGGATCAGCTGCATGATAGCAAAATTGTTCTAGAATTGTTGGGATTGCACCAGCAGTCAGACGATGCCCGTATCAGCTCCGTGGATTGATGGAAAACCATACTCAATGAGAGTATGGCATGGAGGTGGTTGTTGAGGAAGAGAAACTGGCATGAATTGTTGGTCCTGAGAAGCGTAGAACGACCCCTGACCTTGGTTGAAGTCTGGAATCCACTCTGTTTGGAATTGTTGGAGCTGCTATGGGCCATATCCTAGATAAAGTGGATATTTTTGGTTCTGATTGTCGTTTGGACCTAACTGTTGTCCAGCTCCTTGGACAATAGCTGGATTACCTTCCTGTTTCTGTGCAAGTGGAGTGGTTTGGTTGTGTTCAGAAATTAGTGCTCGTTGGCACCTCAAAAACATCCGTTCGATCTCCGGGTCAGTAGGGAAAAACCCTAACGACTCAGCGTTCTTGGAACATGTGAGGTGGCCACTCATATACCTAAGCACCTACACAAAACAAAACAAAACACCAAGCGTAAATGAGGAAAAAGGAGAAGAAATAGAAATGAGAATAGAGAAGATATTTTTTTTTGAATTTATGATTTTTATTTTCACTAAAATTTGATACAAATTTTAATTAAAACAAGTATAAAATTATCTCAAAGCTCCCCAGTGACAATGCCAAAATTTGGCGAGTCGTTTCACCGAATGTATATTTTGGATGTCCCAAATTATGTTTACCCTAACAAGTATAGAACCAGTAAGGGGTCGATCTATAGAGAACTATGATGTTTTTTTTATCTTGCTTAATTTAGTTTGTATTTTTGTTTTTAGTGAATTCTGCTAAATTTAGAATCGATTTTTGTTGGTTGTTTGGGTACAAATAGAACAATTGGATTTTAATATTATTTTAAAAAATTATTTTATTAAATGAAAGTAAGTACGAGAAGATTGCTTTTTATGTAAATAGAAAGAGAAATGTGCATTGGGGTTATGGATTAATGAGAAGTTTATTATGAAATAAGATTGATTATGAGGTTGTGTTGTTCATGATAACCCAACACTCTGGGTTCAATTTGTAATAAAGTTTCCTTGTTCGGGTAAAATTTATATTTAGAGCTGAAGAAATTAACTTCTTGGTTTGGTAGCTAGTGTTGAATAGATCTTTATTTGGCTTAATCCATTTTGAGTCGGCGAATACATTCAATGGTCATGAAATTATTCTTTGGTATTCTTCTTTTGAATCCCTAAAAATTCTTCCCTTGGTCCGGTACAAAATTTCTAGTTATAATATAAAGTGATTTAAGAAGAATAAGAAGAGGTTATTAGAAAAAACACATTCATAGAAACTAAATTCAAATTAAAAATCAACATCTCCCATAACCCCAACACACCGAGTGATTAGTTAAACATATAGAAAATGGAAAACTCAAAGATCTTGTTACCTAATGAAATCATGCTTGTAACTTTGAAAAAGGAATGATTCTTCGGTAGACGGAATGATGGTAGTATGACATCAGAGCGTCTTTCCTTCGGAGCATCCACACAATATTCCCACACACTCCTCTAACATTCAATCTCTTGGCCCGGAGGCCAATGAATCTTTTTATAGAAAAAATAAGTACACGAAGTGTATCAAATTTACACACCGTGTACTTTCGTCAACACATTTTTGGCTTCGTTTTCTCCGTTGGTAGGCGTCCTAACACGCCCGCCATTGACTTGGAATAGAGAGCCTCCTGGTAGGTTAATTTACACGACGTGTATCGCCTCCATATATGCTGTGTAGTCTCATATTTCGACCACCAACTACTTCTAGAAGTGTATACATGGTGTGTATTAGTGGAAAACGATGTGTC
This sequence comes from Viscum album, assembly GCA_963277665.1. NCBI lineage: Eukaryota > Viridiplantae > Streptophyta > Magnoliopsida > Santalales > Viscaceae > Viscum > Viscum album. Next base: position 1,887,378,591 of record OY728136.1, read on the forward strand.
CACTTTGGCCGGCCACATGGGCGTTTAGACTCTTCTCGCCCACCAAATGCTTCTAGAATGGTACACACGGTGTGCATAGTATGCGTACGGTGTGTACCGACTTCTGGTTACTTGGTCATGTACTTGTCCTGATCAACCCATGTCTAAACCTGAATGTATATGGTGTGTATATAAGTACATACCATGTAGTTGTAAATTTTTACTTTGTTATTCTCTGTTTTGGGTATTTGTCCATAAACCTCTTGGAAATGAACAAGATCACCAAAATCAAAGTATTTGTTCTCTAAACAGTAGGTATTTTCTGAAAACTTGTTCTTATTTTTCAATAAATTAGATGAAATTGTATACAAAGATTGGGTGTATCAACACTACACCATGAAGAATTCTGAGGATGAGATACCAGTCAAATATTGTTTTGAGAATTGACATAAAACTATGTCATGGAGAATATGTACATGCCATGGTGACTATGAAATGATAAGATTCTGAGGACTACATCATGTAAGATTTCATTGCATTTAATATATCTCCCTATGAGAAATAGAGTGACTCATTTATGTCATGGTTGAAACTATGATGGCTCTCTCATGATTTACATGATGAAAGTCACGTAGTGATATTATATTCCATGCCTTAATGAGATTCTTTCATGAATTAATGAATGCTAGTGTGGAATGATAAAATGATCATGGTTTAAGTGGATGTTTTGAAGAAGGAATATGTTGAGTCTAATGAAAGATTAAATGATGATATCTTTGACTAGGGATCGAATGAGAATTGAGGATAAAATTGCACTACTTCAAATGAAGTGATATTTCCATATTCAAATATAGAAATATATTCATGTGATTCTAAGTATAAAAATAAATAAGAAGAAATATAAATTTGGTGGAATTGTGGATCTGATACAAAATTCTTGAATAATATCTAGAGTATTGAAGGGAGAGTGAGTAGATGATGACATTTTGGAGGTGGAGAAATTATGGATCAAAGAGTAAGTAGAAAAATTGGAATAAAAATTCTTATGATATATCTATATAATTTAAGGTTATCTAGAAGAAGAAGAGAAGATTTGAGATATTGAGCGATAGGTATTACTGATGTTATTGATTATTGGACCAAGACTGTCAAAGTTGAGAAGGTGTTGTGATTTAAGATCATAGAAGACTAAATAAAGACTGAGTTGAGGAATGTTAGTTAACCTAGTCATGAATAAGTTCTAAAATTCTTGGTGAATTTTGGGGACCGATGTGCAGGCACCTTAGACAATTATTCACTGGCTATCAAAATCACTGATTGAAGAAAAAGGTCTGATTATTGTGATACAACATCATCTAAAGAAGAAGGTATATCTTTTGTTATTAGGGAGTTTGAGAGGATACATAGTAAAATAGTAGGAGATAGTATAATGAACCTATCAGAAGACAATTTTTTTGGAGAGATAATTTTGTATTCACATGTATAATATAGTGAAAATTTGTGTCTCGATGGGAACTAAACCTAGTAAAGAGTAGGTGATCACATTGAGACATAACCTTGTAAAAAACTTATGTGTTAAATTTTTTATTCAGTTTCATATTGATAAAGGTGATAATTTAAAGAAATAGTTTATTGACGCTTTAATTAGTTTTGTAGGTTAATTTTAATAAGAATAAATTATGAAAAGGGGTGTCACTGATTTATCCCCCCCACTGAATGATAAAGTATCGAATACTTGGGAACTTAACTTTGAATGTATAACTTACTATCATGCCTTCATTTGTTTGGTATTATATATAATCTTACCATTATTATAGATTAATAGTTCATACTTTATGATTATTTTAAAAGTTCACTCCCACTTCCGCTCATTTTATTTCATATTGGGATTATATCTATCTCATGTATATTATTATTTTGAAAATTCATACCTTCCAAATACTATTTAATATACTTTTAATTATTTTTAGATATAATTTTTTGTAAAATATACTTCTAATCATTTATATTAATTTCAATTCTACTGAGTATGTAAGAAAAAATTACCATATCTTATTAATTTTCGTATATCACTTCTCTCATGACTGTTTTCCATTATAAATTTAAAAAATAAATATTTATAAAAATTATGTTTTTTTGTTAAATTCAATTAATTTACTTTATTTAAAATGTCTTTTTTACTATTTCATTAAATTTTTCTAAATGGAATTATTCTCAAAGTCCTTTTAATCACTTTTATAGTTGTTTAAATATAATATTTATGTATACCTTCCTTTTTGTATTTTATTTATTATTCCATTGATCATTTATTATTACAATTTAATTTCATTCATGATATATACATGGATTATATCTATCATCTCACTAATTTGTGCTTATAACCATCCCTATGATGTTGATATGGGAAGAATTCTTGCTCCCACATTATTCTCTTTTAATTGATAGTTTTTGTTCTTTATTTACACTCTTATGTATTTTATATACATTATTCCATGAATTTATAAAGTACTGATTTTTTATTATTCTTGAGGAATTAATTTTCTATTAGAATTTAAATATTTTTTTAATGATAATTTCCCATTGTATGTTCCCATTAAAATGTTTCCTTCCATGAATCCTATACTTGTTCACTTTCTATTTGTTGGGTATCTATCCTTTTGTTCTATATCCTTTATTCATGTATTTACTCATTCTTTAACAGCAATTATAGAATATAACTCCCTTATTTTAGGGCTTAGATCACTTTTGTATGTTTTTATGCGAATTTTATTCCATACAACATTCATTTTTAACCAACTTATTTTTTTAATGGGTTAATATTCTTATGATTTGTGTGTGTTATTATTATATGTGCCACACATATAAATGAATATCTTTTGATATAATGGTTTGTATGGGTATTATAAAGACCTATAATACATTGGGTAATGAATATATATCATGAGATCATTATGTGTGTACATGATACAATTAACCTTTTCTTCATTTTTATTCATGGGAATGAGGTAGTTTACTTTTTCCACTGTTGCATACATGGAAATAATGAAATTATCTTGGTCTATTATTTCATGATCTATTTTATTCAAGACTCACATTATGTTTATTATTATTGGTTTTATGTTTTTCTACACTCCTAAACATTATTATTCTATTATTTCATTATTATGATTCATGATTCTTTTACATTATTACCCAATTACATGATCAATGATCACATGGTATTCCACATTCTTAATTTATGTTTCCTTATCATTTCATTTTTATTACTAGGTTTTTATATCATTTTATACTCAATGATTTATTGAAATTCCTACTTATTATGATCTTCATGTTTCATTTTTATTACCCCCTTACTGGGATTTTTATCTCACTCCTTCTTTGATGTATGTCCCTAGGTTATTATAGGTGTTAAAGAGATAATGATTAGTTTACAAGTGGTCTATGATAAAGGGTTAAATTTAATTTTATAGTATAGTATAGGATGATGTTGTATTTTTTAGGCAGTTCTCAAGGACACTAACTTTTCATTCAAAGAGTCGGTTCTAATTTACCATTATTTATATAGGTCTATATTTAGAGCACCAAAATCTAAATTCAAGGTCATGGGGAATCTCATTTGGTATTAGAGTAGTGTTTGTTTATTCTTTGGAATTATAATTGAGAACAATTTGAGTATGAAGCCATATATATACTACCATACACTCTAGAGTACTATGTTATATATAAATATTATGGCCACATAGGAATAAAATTTCCAATGTATTTATGTTAATTCATAATAAGACCATTACCTAGTACATTTTAAGATAAAATTATGATTTAGAAATGTGGTTCATGAAAATAGTCATAAACTCTAACAATTTTCATCAATGGAAAAAATTACAGGGAATTAATTTATTTAAGGGAGTATAATTTAATAATCATGATTTTTAATGAATATTTTTATTAATTTTTTCCATTCAAATGTTGATGGGGATGTGGTTTAGGATTACAAACTCCACACACAAATTCTATGAATTCCCTGTTGATTTATATGGTTTTTTATTTTTGAAACATTCCCAAGTGATCTTATTGTTTTCAAAGATATTCTCTCTAGTTGTTATCAAATCAATCACTGATATGTGGCTCTTTGAATTATTGAAGAGTGACCAGTTTCATAAATAATGAATGTTGTGTATTATTCAACTTTGAAAAAATGTAAATCATTTTTCCTACTTCAAATTCAAGGATTCTTCTTCTGCATAAATTAAGAGGAAAGGTAATTTTTCTCATGTTATTTTTAATTAGGATTAGATTTTAGAAAGGATTAAACTAGGGATATATTAAGAACTAATAATTTGATTTTACCAAGGGGTTAAAAGCCCTAAAGGTTACCGGATCTAGTAGATAGGATTTTTTCTACATGGGGATTATCAAATTGGAAGTGTGTTTCAATGGTTCTTTTATTTTTTATTTTTTCATTCATAGGAATTAAAGATACGAGATTGGGGTTTTGGTTTGGTATCTTTCAAACTATGGTTATTGAATATTCATGATTAGTATTATAAGTTTAAACCTATAGAGTTTTATCATTTCTCTATTAAGTAGTGGGTAAAGATCCTTTCATAACCCATGATTTTGTATGATGTTTCTTTAGAAATTGAAATTCCTTTTAAAATTGATAAGGTCATTGAGACTGTTAGGTTTGGTCATCATCCTCTATTTTTGGTTGAGTTAGATTTATTTTCAACATTGGTTGATGATTGTTTCCTGAAAACTGAGTCTCCTCATGCTCCAAAAATAATTTTCCTCACCCTTACCAATCCTCCTTTAGAAATAATGATGATCCTCCACTTATTGTAAAATAAGTAGGCAAATAGTGAAGACATATCTAATATTGATATGTGAATTTAATTCAATGTTAAAAAGGGTTTGATATACCCCAATTTTTGGTATAGGGTTATTTCTAAAAGTTTCCATCAAGGATTTCACGAAGATTTAGGTATAAAAAAACACCAATTTCAGACATTCTAGAAGTACCGATGTTGAGAAAATTATTAGGATAATTTTTGGATTAAAGAAAAAATAATTCTTAAGTGATCTCGTCACCACTTATTTATAGATCAAAATTTGCGGGATTCACACCTATTTTATCTCAATGTTTTGGTCAAAGAATACCTTTGTTTGATATAAATGGGACAACTCTTGGTGGGAGGACCTTGTTCGGATTTTGAAATTTTGAAATTTAACCCTTATGACTAATCACATTATTAAATGTTTTTATAAAATATTTTATTTTATTTTACTATTATTTTTTTGGTTTTGTTTTTTATATATAATATATATATATATATATATAAATTACTAAATATATATTTTAAAATAATTTAAAGGTATTTTGGAATTTATTTTTTTGAATTAAAAACCCAATTTTTAAAGCCCCTTTTTATATGGGAGGAGATTTAGTAAATCTACCCACATTTTCAATGTGGGATTCCCGAAGGTTTTTCCACTTAATCAATCCAAACCACCTAATGGGTCCCACAAAAAACTATTTATTTATTTTATGAATAATAATTATAAAAATCCCCCACTTTTATATATAAAATAAACTCTCTAGATCATAGGTGAATAATTAGAACCAATAAAGGTATCTTTTAATTTAAACCATGTCATATTTATAAGTTTTAGAAACATAAAACTTTTTAAAATTTTAATATAAACCAAAGATATCATACATACAGTGATATTTCCAACCAACATCTCATTTTGTATCACTTTTATGTCCATGTTCTTAGATCATTTTTCTAAACTCTGTTAGGATTTAACCCATTAACTTATGTAAGAAGCGGAATAACTTATAAGTTCACATAGAAAAAAATATCACAATGTTATTAAGTTAAAATGACACCTAACTCATCAGTTATTAATATTTTTAAGATTTTATAACTCAAACTCTAGTCATAATAGAAGATATTTTCACCACTTAGTTGGAATTATAATTTTCAATATGAACAATCATCTTCGTAACTTGTTTTTCACTTTTAAAATATTTTATTAGGATCTACCTAAAATAATTATTGGGATTCCATTACAAGAATTATATATTCTATGGGGTTTAACCCCGTATATTTATTATTTACATGAATGATCTCTCTAGGAAATGTATTTTTAAATAGATCCATAATGTTTTAACATAATATGAAATAGAAAATTGTTATGGAACTATCTGGTTGAAATTTTATCACATAATCATGTCTAAATATTATATTTATTAACATTAAATTATACATGAAACTATATTCCCTCGATAAAGTTGTTTCATAATAAAAAATGATAGTTATAGGAGGCATCAGACTAAGCCACAATATAATATCCAATAATAGATCCCTTATCTATTCAGTTTACTGTACGCATTCTACCAATGTGATAAAATCTAACTCCATGGTAGAATGTAAAATACATGTTTGTTCCATTCTCACCCAAGAAACAATAAAAACTACACGAGTAAAAAACACTCAAGACGTGAATTGGTTATCACCAAAACTGGTAATCCAACTTGTATCGGTGTATCGTTCTAATATATCTATATAACTAATATAGTATAAAATTAAATCTTTTGTTTTTCTTAAGTATCCAAAGATTATCACTATACATACCTAATGATCCACACAAGTATTACTAGTATATTTACACGTTTTACATACCAAAAAAGTATTATCAGGTCTATTTCATTGCATTTAACACATTAAAGATCATATTACACTAGCATACTCAAGTTATGCTATTAATCTATCCACATTCATAAATATTTTAACACTAGAATCAAATAGAGTATTAGCATACTTAAAACCAATATGATAAAATTTATTTAAAATTTTTCTTATGTAATGAGATTGAGTTAAGGAATAATCCCCACTATTTTTTATAACTTTAATACCTACAATAGTATCGAATATTCTAAGATCCTGCATTTTAAATATAGAGGATAAATAATTCTTTGTCTCATTTAAGAAATCATTTTAGTTGCGAAAATTTACATGTCATCCACATATAAACACAAAATAACTCCATATTATTTTTTAAAAATTAAATAAACACATTTATCCACATTTTTATGAGTAAATAAATTTCATAAAATAATAGAATAAAATTTATCGTTCCATAACTTTAGAACTTATTTAAGACCATAAAGGGATTTAATATACTTTCTTTTCATTAACTTGTAAAACAAACACTTTTAGTTGTTCCATGTAAATATATTCATTTAAGTCACCATTTAAAAATGTTTTTTAATATCCATTTGATGAACATTTAAATTATTAATTGAATCTAAGGAAAATAAAATCCTTGTTGAAGTAATTCACATTATAAGATCATAAGTATCAAAATAACCAATACCTTATTTTTGAATGTAACCTTTGAAAACCAATGTAGCTTCAAAATATTGAATGTCTCCATTAGAATCATACTTATTTCAGAAAACCAATTTAAAAACAATGTGTTTTGAACCTATTGGTAAATCTTCAATTACCCAAGCATGATTAACCATAATGGAATCAATTTCATCATCAATTTATTATTTTTATAAAGTAACATATCTAGAATTCATAGCTTTTCTATATGTATTTACATCATCTTCTATAATCCATACTAAAGGATACATGTTCAAAATATGATTATTTTTATCTCCCTTGACAAAGAAAAACTATGTAATCAGGAGTAATAAAAAATATATGTAGATTTTTATCCTTCTTAATTCTTGCACTTTGTGTAATTTGAACTCAAGAATCATCATTATTCTCTAATATTGTATTTTAACTATATGAAGTAAAAGAGATATAGGTACGAAGAATAATATCCTCCACATCATCTTTATAAAATTTATTTTTTAAAAACTCTATATCCTTTGATTCAAAAATTAAATTAGCTCTTAAATCCATAATTCTATATTCTTGGCTATTTTATTCATATCTAATAAAAAAACCTTGAATTACTCTAGGATAATTTTAGTTCTTTTAGGATCATGAAATTTATATCAAGTTAAATACCCCCACACTTTAAACTATTAAAATATTAGGTCTTATACCTTACCAAATTTCATGAGGGGATAGCTTAGTTTTCTTAGATGTAGTCATATCGTAAATATAACATGCATCCAATAATGATTCTCTTTATAAATTTAATTTTATATTTGATTTATTGATCATGAAATTTACCATTTCAACTAAAGTATGCTTTTTTTATTTCAACTAATGGATTTTTCTATGGTGTGTAAGGATAATTACTTTGATTTGTTACACCATATTTTTCAAAAAACACATTAAACACAATCTTAAAGTATTAAACACCAATATCTGAGTGTAATACTTTAATATTTTTTTAATTGGTTTTTAACTTCATATTCATATATAATAATCATATTAAAGGCTTAATTATTTGTTTTAAGAAGATATATATGTAAATATATACTACATTCATTAACAAAAGTAATAAAATTACTTTTTAATCCATAAGTTAATAAACTATTTAATTCTAAAATATAAAAATGTACTAATTATAATATATCATAATTTCATTCATCACTTTGAAAAGGGTTCTTAACTATTTTATATTCGAATTTTTTCTTGAATTTATTAAATCCATTTCCAAATATAATTAATTTAAACTTCTTCATTAAATTTAATGAATTATAATTAGCATTTTATAAATGATCAGTTCTTAAATTAGAAGACTCAATAAAGTATGTATAAGGTTCAACAATTTTATTAATAGAAAGTTGATATTTCCATCATTTGAGTAACCATTTCCCACTAACATGTATCCATTCAATAAGATAACCTTTCCATATTTGAATGAAAATTGAAATCACTTTTTACATATAATATCAACAGATTATAAATTATTTCAAATATTGGGTATATAGAACACATTTATCAGAGTTAAGTTCTTTCCTAAAGTAAATTATATTTCTAGGATTCCCTGTATGCTACCATTGATGAATTAATTTTTTCCACTATGTACTTCCTTCATGATAGTACCATAACTAACTGTTTTTGACATTGAACAATCCTTGAAAACATGCACCATTTCTCCAAAACCGAGCCACCATACCATATTCATTGAAGTTATATTGACATTAGATATCATAGAAGCTATATTATCTTTAGTGAACATATTTTCTATGCTTTTGAAAATTTATTTCGATGGTGACATTACCTTGAAAATTTACATGGTTTTCCACTAAAAAATCATTATTCTTTCTTCTTGAAAGGAAATCCTTTGTTAATGAATTTTTGAATTTTCTTCTTGTCATGTAAAGAAAATTTTGGATGTGATTTTCCCTTAATGATATTAATCTTGGTACCAAATTATGTATAAATACCTACATCCTTCAACATGGATTCTTCTTCAATGTAAAGAATATTTTTCAATTGATTTATATAAATATAATAACTCTTTTTAATGAGTGATTTACCAAATTATTTACACATAGGTTTAAATTTAGTAACAATTTCATCAACGTGGAATGTTTCAGGTATATTAATCTTAAGGTAAAGCATTTTTTTTAAATAACTTGGAGCTGATGGATTTGATCTAACAATATATTTTTATCAACCATTTTAAAGTTAAGATACTTTTCAATAATAAATTTATTGGTGCCTTCTTTCTTGGATTTAAACATCAAATTGAGTACATCCCATATCTCTCAAGAAATATTCATTTGGAAAAAATTGTCATAAAAAGGATTTTATAATGTGTTGAGAATATTTACTCAACACAAAACTTGATTTTCATCACCTCTCTTCCCCATTTACCAAATATTCTCAACTTGAGTAACGTCAATGGGAGTACCACTAGGATTTGGAGTATGATCTTCATGAATTGGGGGATGGTTTGGTTATAGGATGTAAAAATATTAAACATTGTAAGAAGAATCTTCATCTTATCCCACTATCAAGAGAAGTTGTTTTCATCCAAATGGTCTAGTTTCACCATTTCTTGGTTCATCACTTAAAGGGATTTAAAATCTATCTTCTAGGTTCTACCATTTCACAAACCCATTTTGTTTTTGGAAAATAAGTAGGTAAATGGATAATATGGATCGAATCATAATGTTTGAATTTAATTAACTATCCAAAAGGGTTTGATCCACCCACTCTTATTTGTGTATATTTCATGGTAGAACATTCCCTCAAGAATTTCACCAATATTTTGGGAAATCCGAACACCAATTTCTAAGAGTCTTGTAGTATCAATTTTGGGAACATTATTTGAAGAATTTTTTATATTAAAGAAGAATTATTTCATAAGAGATATCATCATCATGTATTTGTAGATCAAAAAATGTGTGAATTTAACCAATTTGATCACACTATTTCAGTCAAAGAACACCTTGGTTTGACTAAAATGAGATAACTATTAGTGGGGGGCACTCATTTAGATTTTGAAATTTTGAAATCCATCCATTATGAATAATCACATTATTATTAATTTTTATAAAATATTTTATTTTATTTTAATTATATATATATATATATATATTATAAAAAAACATATTACTACAAATTTATATTTGTTTAAAACAATTCAAAATAATTTCGGAATATAATTTTTTAAACAAAAAAAATTCCCTAAGACTCTTTTTATAAGGGAGGAGATTTGGGAATTATACTCACATTTATAATATTGGATTCCCTAAATGGTTTTACACCTCATAAATACAAACCCAAAAATGGGCCCCATAAAAAACTCTTTATTTATTTTGTTAATAAAAATTATAACATCACTTTCCCCAACCCCCGATACACCTTTCTCTATGACTCCCTCCTCGACCATGGTCAATGACGGTGTTTACATTTTTCCTCCCTATCTCCTTAACTCATCACATCATATCCCATGTTTGGTCTGGTGTGAAGGATCCTTCTAGTGGTGTGAAACTATTTTGGATACACACTTTAGTTTAAATTAATCAATGTTTCTATCAGTTTTTGGATTTGAGTTTCTTCTCTGTACTATATTTTTCTATTTCCTTATACTTGTCTTATTAATTTACCCAAAATTCATGAACCCATCTCTAGTGAGACACAATAGTAACTTGATAGTTTAGGATCTTGTCAGGGGATTATTTCAAGGCCGCTCTCTTTATGCGTATTAGTGTTTGTTTAGAATTTACTGCTCTCCTCTAATCTCTTTCCTTCCTTACCACTATGTGTAACCCCATCCTCTTTATCCATATTGGATAAAGTTATGTTTTATGATTATAGTGATGAAAATGGTTGGTTGGAACTTCATCATCATCTAATTTGTTTGGGGTTTTGGTTTGGTTTAGAGAAAATTTATCTATTGTAATCTTTTAGCAGTGATGGTAATTTTGGTTACTGGTTCAAAGATGGTAGTTGAAATGTTTTTTTTGGAATGGTTCAATTGTAGTGGTGACATTCGTTTTTGCGGTGACGTTTCTTTCATTTCCGTTGATTTCTCATTGAACTTGATGGTCCATTGAAAGAGGTTCCTGTTGTTTCAACCCTGATTTCAATGATATCAAATCGATGATGATGATTTATACATATATTTTTGTTCCCATTTGTGTGGTGTTAATTTGATTTTAGATTTCCATTTTGTCTGGATGTTTCTGGGTTGAGCTAATAGATTTAAATATAGAGGACGTGGATCTAGTGTTCATGAAGTTGGTGATAGAATATAGACATATTAGGGATTATGAAGTTTGAGGAATGCGCGGGTCCGGTTGGCATTGGTCTCAAGGAACCATGTTGACCTTCACCGTCTATCTCATTTAGATATTTAAAATTTGAAATTTGAAATTTCAATGGGGGTTTTTATTTGTTCTTATTCAATGGTTTTTGAAATAATGTGTTTATTCCTTGTGGAATTTTATTTCTTAGGTTGTATGGTTTATACATAACCTAAATTGGTCTTATTTTAAGGTAAAAAAATGAATTTCCATGGAAGAAATTCATCGATTATGCTCAGTTTGTAAGTTCATCAGCTAGGAAAAAATGAATTGTAGGAGGTATTTTATATTCTCTTTTTTTTCATAGACAAGATGAATTTATGTTCTTTATGAATATAAAATGTTTTAAGTCACTCCCTAGTGTTAGTGGAGGAGGATATAATCTTTAGGTTGGTCCCCTTCCTTGTAATCATACTTTTTGGGAATGTTATGTAGAAGAAGGATCAACATATTGATGATACTTTTAAATAATATTTTGAGATACAACAAGATGAATCCTCTCATCCTAGGAAGATTATTCACTCCGGGAAGATAGGTTCTTGTAGGTTTATGGTTATAGTTTACTAGACATGCTTCTACTTAGAATCATGGTGCTAGTGATAGGGATCCTATTGGATCTATGGATACTTTAAGGGTGGATGTATCTTGATACCCTATAACATACAACCAATATTAAAAAATAAATCATGTTTTTTGATGGTGGTAGCTATATAGGGAGCCATTTTTGGATTTTATTCTCATTAGTTGAATGGTTTTCAAGAGTAAGGAAGGGGAAAGTTTCATAGGTTTCTATGATTTATAGTGAATTTCTTCTTAGGATAGTTTGAGATGAATATTCAAGGAATGATCTATTAGTATATTTTATAAGTGGGAATGTTAAAAAAAATTAATATATAGTTAAAACAATTATGATTAATAAGATCAGGGTGATTTAGATCTTTCTGGGTGGGGGGGGGGGTGGGAAACAATCTCTTGATATCATCACAAGATCCAGGGAAATTTTGGGGGCTAGACAACATGTGAAGAACATTGTTAACTGTAATGGGATTAGGGAATTGGTAATTGGGGGATAATAAGGGTTAAAGTATTTTCTTTGTTAAAGAAGTCTATTTATACAATCAGTGTCTATCCCATTATTGTTGGTTACAATGATTCCATGAAAGTGGGACATGATTGTTTTTTCCTCCTTCCAATGTGGTGAATGTTTTTTTAATCAATATCCAGGGAAACTAAAACCTTGTTCCCAAGACTCCTAGTGGTGTTAGTTCTTCCTCTTTCAAGGGTGTTTTAACAAAATGAAAGAAAAAGGTGTCCGATAATGAAGGTTTTACTTAAGTAGCACTAAAAAGAGATAACAAAAGGATTAGCCTAGTCTCCCAAGAAATTTTGTAACTGGGAAATCTTAAAATACATCAAAATTCAAGTGAACTATTGACAATAAAAGGGATAATGTTGAGTTCTATAGGATCATTCCACAAAGAAAATCACTCTCTCACTGGGATACTACTGACGAGTATGATTTTGGAAGTGATTGTTTATATTTTAATCGTTTATTTTATTCATGTCTTTCCATTTTGATGAGGGTAGGTCCCTTTTTTAACCCCTTCCACTCTCTCTTTTCTTTGTAAATTTTTTCCTTTTCTAATAAATGAGTGGATGGATTTCCAAATCTTTCTCAGACCATTTATGATTATATATATATGTGTGTGTTTTTGTGTATGTTAAATGAATTTATTTTATATTATTTCTAATGATATGAACCTTGAATGTATATGAATATATATCACATAATAATTTTATTTTATTAAATAAATATTTATTTACAAATATTAATTCTAATATAAAGAAATTTCAAAATATATGGAAGGAAACAAATAAATATTCAATCATTATTTTATTACTTCACCATATATCATTATATATTAAGGATAAATACACACAAAAAAATTAAAAATAATATAATGGGACAATATAATCGAATAAAAAACTTGAAAAGAATTTTGAAATTTATAAGGATTCGGTCTCTAAAAAATATCATAGTCATAAAAAAATGTAAAAAAAATAATAAAACATTAGAAAATTGATTTTAATTTTTTTAATGATATAGAGAAACTTGAGAGAAAAATAAATGAATGTTTAATGAATTAAATAATATAAATTTATAGAAAGTATAAGGATCATGTGACATGGAAGATTGTTTGGATATTGGAAAAGTAACTATCCATCAGAATAATAATATAATAATTAGAATAATAAAATGAATATTAGGATAGTAAATGAACCAGACTTATAAATAATTTTTTCTATATATTAAACAAGTAAATATGTGTAACACCCCGATATTATTAATTTTTTTTTCAAATTAACTTAATCTTTTTGATATTCTTCATTTCATGTGACACTAAATATAGCTTATGTTATATGAAAGAACTATGTTTGGATTGAGTTACATGCAACACCATGTTATTTTTTCACTATATGAATAAATTATATTAGCTTATTATACATTAAAAAATATGTTTGTCTTATGTTACACACAATGCCGAGTTCGTTCGATAGTTTTCATTACACAGAAGACCATGTTTTATCGAACTACAATATACTATTAATAATATTATTAAAATATTATTATAACTATAAACTATCCATTGGAATGGAACTTATGAATAATATTAACTAAAATATTAAAATTTGGTATACTAATGTATATAAAACTATATCATTTGTTAAAAATTTGTAAGAAATGAATGTAATATCAATTTTAAAATAAAGAAATTCCTCTTCTAAAAACCTATTTTTCTATGAACAAACATATTTTATCTCAATAAAATCAACAAAAAAATTTGGATGAAATATTTTAATGGAATTTATATATTATATAATCAATAAACTATTGAAAATTCATATTATGTGTTTTTAGACAAGTGATAAGAATAAATCCAATTTTAGGCATGAACAGTTGATTTTTTATAAAAGGTAGTTTTGTTTCCTTGTAATAGAGGAAATGTTTTAGAAATATTTTTTTTACAAATTTTAATTTTTATAAGATGAAATAAAATTAATTTTTTGAATATAATTATAATAAAAATGGGTGAATTTTTAATATCTTACATAGAATTTTCATTTTTTATGAATATTGAAAAACACTAAATTTGAATTGAAAACTGCATTTTCATCTATCTTATTAATAATGTTATTTAATATTTTAAATTATTTTTAAATTATATTTAGTTAAATTATAAAATAATTAATCCAATTTAGTTCATTTAAATCAATTTCACATTGAAATTGGATATAAAAACATTTCAATCTTTTGAACTCTCTTACTTTAAAATCACATTGTTACATCCCATCTGCGAGATTAATTTTAAATTAAATTATAAGAATTAGGTAATATTAATTTGAAAAAATGGATTCAATTTTTTCAATAATCATAAATTATAATTTATATTTAGTTCAACTCAGTTTTTTATCAAAAATATTTGGGAATTAATTAAAATTAATTACAATATTTAAGGTAAAAATAAGTTTACTTAGTGGTTAAACTTTAATTATAAGGGAAAGAATGACCTCTACACATGTACAAAAACCATTGTATGAAAATATTTCAATATCATACCCTATTATATATATATATATTCATTATTTGATTCACATGATGTAATGGAGACCAGACAATAGTGTTTACCTTTTTGTATTTAAAAGAATGCCACTCCTCCTCCACTATAAACGGCACTCAATCCTCACTTTTTCACACATATAATGCATTTTTTATCATAAAAAACATGCCAAAATAGTCTTTTAACTTACATAATATCAAAATATAACCCTCAATTTGGTTAAAAATCCATCCAAGGAATCCCTTGGGTGCAAACCAAAAGGATTTACTCAAAGAAGAGGTAACGTTCTTCAGAAAGCACTTTTTTTTTATTTATTTACCCAAACCTTATATTATTTTTATATCATTATTATATAATAACATTATTATATTTAATATAATGATTTTTTTATGTCAATGGTATGAAATAAAAGTTCACACACTTCCATAAAATGGGATACACAATAATTATTTGTGTGTACGATAGACTACCACATCACGAACTAATGTCATCCGTTCTTCCATTACCACCTCTCAGGGTTGGAAATAATGACAGACTTAAAATTTTTATATTATATATATATATATATTTTTAATTTTTATATCACACATGCCTTCATGTTTTCTATTTTGTGGTAATATGATAACATCATTTTTGTATTTGTGGACTACCGCCTCCTCAAAGCAATGCGATTCATTTACGCATTAAATTAAATGTATGAAGGATTATTTTAATAAAAATGTGATATATATGGAATAATAATTATAATATATGGATAATATATATATATATATCATTTAATTTTCTTTCATTCAAATATTATAAGAAAATGGAAATAATGTTTATGTGTACATATGACCTACCATCTCTATAAACGGTATAATTCATTTCCTGTTTCAATATTGTATATATTATTATAAATATATATATGATGAATATATATTATATTTATATCATGGTTTAAATTCATGAAATTATTAAATCATGATCAATGAAATAGGAAAAAAAATAACAAGTGAAAACATATAAAAAAAGCGGTTATTACCCAAAAAATAACTTTAATTTGGAATTGTTAATAAATGGGAAGTAAAAAGTAATAATAAAATAATATATGGTATGATATATAAGAATATTATTCTGTATTTTATTTATAATATACTTATATTTACTATATAGGAGGTTTTAAAGTGTATAAATAAATTCAAAACTTAAGGTTAGGGGATTTATAGTCTCACTTTTATTTCTACAAGACTTATGCCATATTAACCACTCATATATTTTGTGTTGTTTATATAATTACCTATGAAGTTTTATATCATGAAATTAATTTATTAAATGATATTAAAAGTTTCAATTGATGTTATTCTTTCATAGTCTCATGATTCAAGATTTACTCAAGTAGTAAGGGATTTTTGAATCACTTTTATTTTCTGCGAGACACAATCCATATTCACAACCTATTTATTATATGTGGTTTATATAATGGATATGAATTTATTTTATTATGATTAAAATTAAAATCATTTTTATTTAAATATCCATTTTTTTATATCACTTTCATAGGTTAACGGTTCAAGAGTTACTGAATCAGTAAGAGTTCTTTTGTCTCAATTTTTTTTTGAGTCACAAGTTATGTTATGCACCTAAATTCTTTTACAATGTGCATATAGTTCCACTTTGAAACTTTTTGTCATTAATATAGTTATTTTTATTATATTTAAATCCTCATTCATTATTATTCTATCATGGGGATTATGATTCAATGTTACGAAAGTGGTAAGAGTTTATTGCTACAATCTCATCGTTTATTGGGTTTTTTTATGATTATGATTCCATTGATAAAATATTATGATACACCTATTAATAATTATCATTAATATAATTATAATTTGTTATTAATTATATATTATATTAATTGTACCATTTTCCACTCTTTGGTACATAAGATAATTAAGAAAGTGTTTTTAGAGAATCTGACATTATTTCTCTCTTCGACCATAAATCCATTTTATTTGAATACCATATTTTTAAAAAATGATTTGAAAAATGTTTTAAATTATATTATAAATAAATTTTAAATTAAATTTATTTTGAAAATTCTTTATGTTTAAAAAATTTGTTTAAAATGATTTTAAAGTATTCCTTTATAAGTTGTCAAGGTTATTTTTAAAGGAAAAGGGTTTTAAAAGGTTTTACATTTTTAATAGTATTTTTCATAGAAAAAGGGATATTTTTATTAAAATGTTTTAAATGATTTTTAAATATTAATTTATAATTTTTTAAAGTGGGTTTCAAAGAAAAGTATTTTGAATATTTTTTATGTCTTAAAAAGTGATTTTTAAAGAAATGATATTTTTTTATGAAATGATCTAGTTGATCATTCAAAATCTTTCTCCATATAAGATGGCATACTTTGATATAAGTCATAAATTACTAGGGATATGATAGAAGGACACAATTTTTATTTATTTTTTGAATAGTTTATGTTGAATAGTTTTTTACGAAACCCATTTCTCTTCCATGGGTTACACCATCATAAAAAGCTTATGAAACCCGTTTCATTTCATGTAGTATTCTATGATTATTAAAATTGTATGTTTTCCACAAGTTATGATATGATTAAATTTTTATTTCACCCAATTCATTTCATGGTTTATGAAATGAAGTTTATGAAACCCATCTCTTTTTATGGACATGATATGATGAATGTTTTATCTTAGGGCACACATATGTATGATTTACTTATGAAATGGGGGGACCTATATCTCTGTCCAATTCATTGGTTAAATATTTATAACTCATGAGATAATGATGATAAATAATTTGATGGGATTGATCTAATATGGAAAGAAGGTGTAACCCGATTCACTATAAGGAAACAACTATTACTAGGGACATTGGTGTGTCTTGCACAGTAGGTGTGGCCCCCATGAAGTTCCCTGATAAGTTTTGACATTGATCCTTGAATTATAGGAAATGATTTTATATGATTATGTGTATTCCAAAAATACATGTATTATTCCTCTGTTATTCTTTCATGTATTATGATCTTTATTAACTTATGATTCATGTCTTATAAACAACCAATGCTTATTTCATGACTCAAGTATTTGATCTCTAATATGTAGGGTATGATCATAAAATGTTATCCTCATGTTCTAATACCCTTATGATCATGATTTTATTACGTATATACTTTATTTAACCTTATTAAGCATATAATATCACCCTTTATTGTAACAACCTGAGCTTTTGAATAATATTTATTTCCTAAATTTGTGAGTTATTTTATTTTATACTCAAAAAAACTATATCCTTTAATTAATAAAGTGAGTATAATTCAAATTAGATTGTTGGGTTTCAACAGTTAAACGACTTTTGGTCAATATGTTAGATGGAAACTATACTCTTAATGTTATGTTTTTTGGTTTATAAATACAATTGATCAGGGTTAATTAATACAGAAATGAGATTTGATAGCCTCATCCAGTAGACTCGGGCCATATGAAGCCCATTCATCAAAGCTTGGAAAAGAAGTTGCGTCACTGGGATTTTCCCTTGACCAAGACCAATCCACACTAAAACATGTTAAGCTTGAACAGAATTGCATAATGGATAAGTTCAAGTTGATAGAAATCACCACTCAGGCAATGTTGTCTGAGCCACCCCAAGATTCTATCACCTTTTTCACACCTTACTCTTAGGTCTTATAAAGGTGCTATATGGGGATATGTAATGAGGCCTTATACACTTTGTGTAATCTCTTGGTATAAATAAATTGTTATTTCATAATTCCTATTTTTGGAATATATTTTCTTAATAAAGTATATGTTTAATTAAGACAAATTTGATAAATTGATTTCATAAGTAAAAATTATACGTTTTAAAGATTTCTCATAGATAGAGAATCATTATTGTAAAATAAATATCATTTTTAAATTTCAAATGTCAAAATTATCCTAGGTTGATTTTTTTGAAATTTTTTACAAAGTTTCAATTTGATGAATAGTGGTTTTTTATGACTAGTATAAAAACACTCTATTTTTAAATAAAATTTTCTGTGAAATGATTTTCGAAAATTAAACATACATGGTTGTAATCAGGGTGAAAAATGTGGTTCAATAAGATCAAAATAATTTTTTTGGGGAATATTAACTTTACCCTTTGGAATATTAATTTTACCCTTATGAATGGTAATTTTACCAATGGCATAATAACATCACCTAATGAGGTATAAATATGTTTTAGTCATCTTTTGTGGTAATGTGATATAATTATATCATAGTATAAATAAATAAATGTTTTAGAAATTATTAGTCAAGTATTTTTATTTTATTTATTTTATTTCATTTAAAATGAATTTAATTTTTATAAAATGGAGTTCACATTTGGATTCTATTTGTCAGAAAATGGTTAGGGTGAATTTTTGGGATTTTTATGAAATAGTTGAATTTTTAGTGAATAATAAAAATACAGTTTTGAGTTTTTGGGTGTTTAATGAAATCATTAATAATGTAATCATGATGTAATAATTCTAGTTGACTTGTGAATAGTAATATATGTTATGATTTGTCCCAAGTGTCCAATGAAATGGGAAAATACCATGGTAAAGCCCATGGTTTTTCAAATACCTCTAATGAGGTATTCCTTGGAAATTAATAAAATATTCACCCACTTTATCTATAAATAATAACCCATTACTTCATTTCATTCATTCCAAATTCCTCCTCAATTAATATATGGTATTTGTACCTCCTAATGATTCCTCCCAAGGTGACTTCAATCCCCCAAGGTCCCAAACTTTGTGTTTTTGAAGATACCGTTCAAGGTAAGGGAACCCTTCACCCTCCTCTTTTAGTCATGACTTCCTTTATGTTGTGTCTTGTAGTTTCTATTTTATTATGTAGGGGTATGTTATTATATATACCTATTAATTTCCATTTCATGTAAAAATTATTATAGACACTTTTTTCTCTCACCAATTCATTTCAGGAATTTTTTGGTGATGCCATTAGGCTGTAGAATGTTTGTAAAGAACTCACAACTTCTCTTTTCTTTCATGTTTCTTTTTCATGCGGTATGTAATTAAAATATCCATACCATGATCTTATTTACATTTTATTATATCTATGTACTATATTTGATTTATTTATGAGTGGGTAACCCTTTCCCCTCTCTTTTTAATGTTTTCTAAAACCATGTAACATAGCCATTATGCTATAGAAATTTCATCTCAAAATGTCTCTCTTTTTCTCAAGAAAATCTATTATTTTATTTATGTGAATACTGAAACCTATTTTGTTTCTATGGGTATTAATAAATACATAAAAAATGATATATTTTATTCTGTAGGTAACATACATTAAACCCTCATTCTTTTTCCATGGTTTATAAATGACATAACGATCATATTTGTTTAATCACTTTTAAAATGTCATGATTTTGAAATGAAACCCATTTCTTTTATTCTATTTGGTTTATTTATGAAATGTTGGATTATGATATATATTTATTATATGAAAATAAATAAATATTAATGGTGTTCCCTAATATCTCTCCAATTCATTGGTTAAGGAATTTAATCTCTAGAGATGATAAGTTTCACGATAACTTGGTGAATAACCCTAGTAAATTTTATGACACCACAGGGATGAAACTTGGGGATATGTTCATGAATGTATAAATTAAATTTTGTATCCACATATTCAAGTTATGATTCATTTTATTTTTATTATGATATGTATCTTCTTCGATTTCTCATGTCTATATGTTTTTCATCATGTTCTTATTGATATCACAAGTAAAATGTTTCCCTTGCTTTCCTTACTGGCCCTTCTGCTCACCCTATCCTTTTATGTATGTCTCCAGGTTATGAGATACAATAATTGTACATAGCATGAAATTTTCAAGAATCATTTCAAGGGTATTTAAAGTAGTGTTTTATGTTTTCATGTATTATATTCCTAATTTCCCAAATACTAGAGTTTTAAGTTCCTATGTTTGTAAAATGTAATGGAATGTTTTGTAATAAAAAGGAAGGATGTTATATTTATTATGTTTTCTTTCCCTAGGTTATGAAGACATGTTTTATGTTGCGGGTACTAAATGGAAATAAATTGGGGGTAAAAATTTAATATATTTCACCAAGTTAGAAGATTTTGTTCCATGTTTCCAAGAAAACTACACTATTATGGTCCTTAGGCATGTAATTTTGTAATGTACTGTATATTCATCTAAAATGATGTAATATCCATATATGAGAAGCATGGGTCCCTATAGTTGGTATTAAAGGAAAGATTTAGTCAAACCCTATAAAAAGGATGATAAAACTTTTTTTATATCCATTGGGATATTTCTAAGGATATTTCTAAGGATGTATCTAAAGATAAATCTAAGAATGAGCTAAAGTTTTGGAAAATATCTTGGAAATTTGGTAAAGTACTGATAGAATAGTTTCTATGAATTTACATCCTTATTTGGAGACAACATGTATTTGTGGATCTAGAATTAATGTACATATGGGTAACAATACCAAAACACTATATTGAGATATACTATATCATGAAACGGTGTATGAAAATGGGAATTACTACACACATGGTTTGGCAATCCTGGGAGATACTCTATGAAGATAAAAAACTCTTCAGGAACCATTAGGATGTATTTAAATAGATTATGACTATAAATGACTTAGAATGAACCAGAGGTGTCATAAATTAAAAAAGATGTATAATTTATTCATCCAATAAGTTTTTCTCTTGATTATGTGGTTTTCTATAATTATTAGTGTTTCCCACAATATTATTTCTATTTTTAGTCAATGGGAGGAACTAGAAAGAACTAGGTTAATATTGAATGTGAAAAATAATTTTCAGAGGACCAGTAAAATGGGGTGATGACTAGAGTAAATTAAATTGTGATTATTCCTAACCAGTTTTCACTAAACATGATTAACAATGTTTACCTTAACCAAATATTAGACTGAAAAAATAATAGAAAGAAAGAGTTTCCTAAGAGTACGGGTAATTGAGACCACGAAGGAAAGTGGATTCTATTTCATTGGTGTCAATAATGTGGAATGAAAAACCCATGTTTATTTATTATAGGAACAATAAGATGTTTTTACTATAGAAAAGAATCACACAAATCAACAAACTCTAAAGAAAAAATGAAGAGTTCAGTTAAATCAATGGATGGGAATATTGTCCTACCTAAGATATCATCGACTATAAAATTATTTAAATTGAAAATTATGTAAATTTTGAAAATAGAGGTCCTAATTGGAAATCTCATGAAGAAAATCAGTAAGGTGGTATTATTAATGGTTATATTTATAACAATGAAGAGACTACAAATTAATTATGATAGAAAAGTGGAATTAATGAAAAAGATGATTAATCCTAGTTAATGGATTAAGCAAGAGGTGGAACGATCAAAGTATTAATGTATTTTAATTCAAGGATTATGTTATATAAGTCATGAAACATATAATTATTGTTTCTAGAAGATTTTTATTAATTATTTTTAATAATATGTTAAATTTTATTGGTGGACCATAAAAATGGATTTAATGGAAAGGTCATATTTTAGTGAAAAAATATGATTTACAGAAGGTATCCCTTATTATGTTATAGAATATGAGGAAAACATGTTTATTTTGGATAAAGAAATGATTGATATGGATAATGTAAAATTGGATAGTACTAATTATATTGGAACTAATTAAATATTTTTTGAAAAAGTTGTTTATTCTTTCATTGATGGAGTTTATAAAATTTCTAGATTTAAAAAATAAATTTAATAATCTATATTTTACGTAAGTAATGAAGAAGAATGTATGTTTTAAATAAGGTTTTTTAGTAATTCCATTTATTAACATGTTTTAATAGAATACATGATGAATGTATTCACATGTATGGTATGTGACAACAAAGAGATACTTTATGATATATGAGGGATCAATATTAATTTGACTTTGAAAAATTTAGTGGCCTTTTTTGTATATTTATGTATTTTTATATTTAGAAGGGTTAAAATTTTAACCATTTATGAAATTTCTTATATAAAAATTTGAATGTAGTTTTTGATATTAGTGTTTTATTTTTCCATATGATGATTTATGCGTATTGGATAACCTATTGTAACTATTTGTTTTGTTATTTTAACTTATGATATATAGAATTAATTATCATTCTATTTTTTGATTTGATAATAATTTAGTGCTTTAGGGATGAAAAATTTACCTTTATTTATTGGAGTAAGTGATAAAGTGGGAATTTGTCAAGGCATAACTACAAGGTGAGATTGTTCTTATAAAATGGAATGAAATCAAGTAAGTATATCTTCTTGTGAAAAATTATCATACTATAGGAAATAGGTCTTGAAATAAAGTTTTTTCCAATTATAAACATTTTTTATGATACCAATGACCATTTTCAAGACAATTTGGTTTATGGTTTTTTTATTTTTATCTTTCTATGGATCACCCACTTCATTGTGATCAGTGATCTATATCACTCTATTGGATTATACTCACTTTTATTCCATCTCTAGTATTCACCCCCAAATATATTCTCTTATTTGGAAACCAAGTTATGGTTTACTTTGGGTATTTATTATGTTTCCAACATTCCCTTTTCAAAAGAAGTTTTAGTATTCATTTTTTTGATGTGGGTATCTATAAAATAAAAATTAATTTATTAAACCATTGATGAAATAGAGAAATTACAAGTGAAAAAATTATTCTAAGGGGGTTAGAATATAACACCCAATGATTTTTGGGTTATTTTTTTCGAATTAATTTATTCTTTTTGATATTATTCATTTCACACAATAATAAATATAGCTTGTGTTATATGAAACCACTAGGTTTGGATTGCATTACACACAACCCCAAGTAAATATCACAATACATTAAACAATTAAATTTTCTCGAGGTATAGGAAACACTATGTTTTTATTTTTTTACACAAAATGTTGAGTTCTTTCGATGGCTTGTATTACAAGAAAGACTAAGTTTTACTAAAATACAATATACTATTAATAATATTATTAAAATATTATTATAGTTACTAACTAGATGTTGGAATGAAATTTGTGAATAAGATTAAACAGATTATTAAAATATGGTTCAAAAATGTATATAAAATGAATTATTTTGTTACTAATTTGTTTGAAATGAAAGTAAGAACAATTTAAAAATAAAGAAATAACTTTTCTGAAAAACTATTTTTCTATGAACAAACATGTTTAATATCAATAAATTAAAAAAAATTATGAATTATTTTTATTTAATGTATATATAATATATTCAATAAACTATTTAACATTCCCAGTATGTGTTTTCTAGACAAGGGAAGAATAAATCCAATTTTATACATAAAAAGATGTTTTTTTCTTCTAAAAGGAAGTTTCCCACCTTTTAATGGAAGGCTTGTTTTAAAAATAATTTTTTACACCTTTATAATTTTTAATTTAAAAAATAAACTTCATTTTTGAAATAATATTTTCGAAATTTACTTTGGGTTATTTTTTTGGTATTCTTTTGAGAAGTTTCATTTTTTTATGAATAGTCTAAAACACTGAATTTTAATTGAAAAATTCATCTTTGTATAATTTATTGATATAGTTACATTATTTTTTAAATTGTTTTTAATGTATAATTTGTTCTATTATTCAAAAATAATCATATTTATGTCTTTTAAATCAATTTTACATTGAAATTGGATATAAAAACATTTAAATCTTGTGAAATTTTTCCTTGAAAAACTCGTTGTTATGGCCCATCTATGTGATTGATTTTAAATTAAATATATGCCACTTATACAATTTTAATTTAATAAAATGAAATCCTTAATTTTAATAAGAATAATTTAAAATTTATATTATTTTAAACTCAGTTTTTTACCAAAAATATTAGTGAAAGTAATTAAAATCTATTACTGTTATTAAGGTAAAAATGAGTTTACTTAGTGGTTAACCTTTAATCTTAAGGGTACAAATGACAAAGAAATATTTAAAAAACCCATTTTATGGACATATTTAGACTATATTACCTATTTTATCCTAATATGTTCATTATTTTAGGCACATGATGTAAGGGATGCCTCCCAATAGTGTTTAACTTTTAGTATTTAAAGAAATACCACTCCTCATCCCTAATAAAAGGGAAATATCCCTCATCATTTTTTCACAACTATCAACCCCTTTGGATTGTCCAAAACCTGAAAAACTAATCTCTAAAACTCCCTCATCTCAAAATAGATGCCTAACTTTTGGTATAAAGTCAACCAAGGAATCCCTTTGGTGAAAACCAAATGGAGTTACTTGAAGAAGAGATAACGTTGTTCAATGAGCACTTTTGTTTTATTTCTTTCTACGCCGCTTAAATTGTATATATATCATGATTCTATAATAACCTTAGTAAATTAAATTTAATTATATATTTTCATGTCAATGTTACTAACTACATATTCACACACGTCCATAAAATGGGATATGAAATCATTATTCATGTCTACCACAGACTACCACCTCGTGAACAAATGTCATTCATTCTTCCATTACCATATATAATTGTTATAAATAATCGTGAATATAAAGTTTTCATATGATATATATAATATATATGATATATTTATTATTTTTTAATTATTATATAACATATAACTTCATGCTTTAAATTTTGCTGGAATATGATAACATCGTTTGTGGACCTATGGACTGC
Organism: Viscum album; assembly: GCA_963277665.1. NCBI lineage: Eukaryota > Viridiplantae > Streptophyta > Magnoliopsida > Santalales > Viscaceae > Viscum > Viscum album. The sequence continues at coordinate 1,887,404,629 of OY728136.1, forward strand.
CGCCTCCTTAAAGTGATGCGATTCATTCACATTTTACATGGAATGTATTAAGGATAGGTTTAATAAACATATGTTACATATATATGACATAATAATTCAACTATAAAGATAATATATATATATATATCATTTAATATTCTTTCTTTCAAAATATAAAAAGAAAATAGAAACAATATTCATGTGTATGTACGACCTACCATCTCTATAAACAATGTATTTTATTTCATATTTACATATTTTATAGATTTAATATAGATAAATATATAATGAATATATATTATATTTATATCATGTTTTACATTATGTAAATGAGGAAATAATTATCAAAGAAGGAGGACAAAAAATTACCATTCAAACAATATAAGAAAGAGAAATGGTTTTTACCTGAAAAACTAAATTCAATATGGAATTGTTAATAAAACAAAAATGTAAAGTCATAGAAAAATCATATATGGAAATATATATAAGAATAATTTTCTAAGTTATATGTATAATAAACTTATTATTAATATATATAAGGTTTGAATGTGTGCGAAGAATTTCAATACTTATGGAAATCTCTAGTCTCACATTTATTTCCACATGAATTATTCCATATTAACCACCCATTTCTTTTGTGTGATGTATATACTTACATATGAAATTTTATATCATTAATTTCTTTTATTTAATGGTATTATAAGTTTTAATTTATTTTATTCTTTCATGGGTCTCACGATTCAAAAGTTACTCATACAGTAAGAGATTTCTATCTCACTTTTATTTTCCATGAGACACAAGCCATGTTCACCACATATTTATTATATGTGGGGAAAATAATGACCATTAATTTATTTTAGATTATTATAAATAGAATTATTGGTATTTAAATTTCTATTTTATGATCTATCTTTTATGGGGTTACTATTCAAGAGTTACCAAATCAGTAAGATATTTTTGTCTCAATTTTCCTTCTTTGAGACATGTGTAATGTTAGGCACCTATATCATTTTACAATGTTTATATACTTCAAGATTTTCATGTTATATAATGAATATAATTATTTTTAGTTGTATTTAAAGATTAATTTAATTTTATTCTCTTAATGGGATTATGATTTAATGTTACAAAAGTAGTAAGAGTTTATTCCAACAATCTCATTGTTTTTTAAGATTGTTTATGATTATTCATACATTGATGAAATATTATGATCCATATATCAAAAATTGTGCTGAATTTTTTTATAATATTTTTATTCATAGTATCTTCCCATAATGTTACCATTTTACACTCTTTGTTACTTAATAAAATTAAGAATATATTTTTTTAAGAAAATCCGACGTTATTTATCTCTTTGGCCATAAATCCGTTTTATTGAAAAAATGGTTTCTCTTTTTTTTCAAAAAATTATTCAAATCATATTTTAATACCATTTTAAAATAAATTAATATAAAAAGGTTTTTAAAATGGTTTTTAAATATTCTTTTATAAGTTTTCCTGGTTATTTTCAAAGAAAAAGGGTTTCCAAAAGTTTTTTTGTTTTAAAAAGAAATTTTCAAAAAGAAAAGGATATTTTCTTCAAGAAAAATTTTCAATTATTTTTAAAGATAAATTTATAATTTTTAAAAGTGAGTTTCAAAGAAAAGAAGTTTGGAAATTTATTATGTATTAAAAAGTGATTTTCAAAAAATGGGTATTTTCTTTATGAAATTCTCCATGAGATTTTTCAAAATACATCGACATATAAGATGACATAATTTTATATATGTATTATTTATAGGTATATGATCCAAGGACACCATTATTATACTTTATTTGAATAGTTTATGTTTATGATGAAAAGTTGTTTACAAATCCTATTTCTCTTCCACAAGTTATACCATGATAAAACACTTCTAAAACATGTTTCCTTTCATGGAATTTATATGATTATTAAACCTATATCTTTTAAATAGATTATGATATGATGAAATTTTTATGATACCCATTTAGTTTCATGGGTTATGATATGATTTTTATGAAACCCATATCTTTTTATGGGACATGATCTGACTAATCTTTTATCTTATGGAAAGTTATGCATGATTTCATTATGTGATGGATGGGACCTATACCTACCTATAATTCAATGGGTAATTTTTTTATATCTCATGACATAATAATGGGGAAAAAGTAAATGGGCTTGATCCACTATGGGAAAAAGGTGTATCCTGATCCACTATAAGGAAAGGGTTGTGTGTTGGGGTGGTGGTGTGTCCCACCTAGTAGGTGTATCCCCCATTAAGTTCCTTGATATGTTTTGGAAATAATCCGTGAATTATAGTTAATGATTTTATATGTTTATGTGTATGAAAAATAATATTTTTCTTATTCCTATATCATGATTTCATGGATTATGCGATTTTTTCCTTTATGATTCAGGTCATATGAACTACCAATATTTATTCCATGTTTCATGTGTATGGTCTATGGTATGCAAGGTATGATCTTAAAATTTTATCCTCATGTTATAATACCCTTATGATCATGTTTTTATTATGTATCTCTTTTATTTACCCATAATGAGCATATGATATCACACTTTCTTATGTTTCCCTTCCCTAGGTTATGAAGATATGTTTTATGTTGGAGTTAGATGATATTTGTGGGAAACATTAAAGATATTTAAACTGTTAATAAGATTATTTTCCTTGTTTACAAAGACACTATTATATTGAAATCCCTAGGAATGTACTTTTTTAATGTACTACATATTCACCTAAAATGATGTAATATCCATTTATGAGAAGTATGGGTTACTATAATATGAGAATTAAAATACCATTAAATAATAACTAAACAAATGTAAGATGATGTAAGTGTAAGTATACATTTTCAGAAAAAAATATATTACATTATTAAATAAGACACTAATTTTTATATTGGAATCAAATATTAGAATAAAATAATATAGAAATTTATTTTGGTAAATGGATTTTATTTTTTAAATCATGAATGGTTGAAGTTTTGTCATTTTTTAGGAATAATAAAACACATAGGTAAATATATGAATATCCTATTTTATAATATTGATGTATAGATGTTATTTGGGTTTTTTTGAAGTTATAGCAATATTATAATTCCCAATTTATGATTAAGTGACAATAAAATGACCATTAAATCATGATATTTATCCATATTTTGAGAAATACTTTTTCCCAATATTTTATTCTAAAACATCCCTCTCCTCATCATCCTATAAATTCCACCTCTAACTACCCCACTTATCATAGTGTATTATGATTATTAGTTTTCAAAAAATATTCCAAATTCTATTTTTAAGCACTCTTATCCACATTATAGAAGTTCTTGTGTAATAAAAATACCATTCTTCAAAGTAAATAGTATATTATAAAATGAGTCATCCCAAAGAGTAAGGTAAGAACTCCCAACCATAATCTTTATTTTTCATTCATCTATTTCTTTTTCTTATCCTTTATAAATATGAAAACGAGAATCCATTTCATAAAATAAATGGTATTGTTATACTATTATTTGAATAATAAAATAATATAACAGATAAAATTAACATAATAGGTGATTTAACAAACATCTATTTATGTTCAGTATAATCTAATATAAGGATGTTGATATTAATAAATTTTTAGTGCCTTCATGTATGGTTATAATAAATCATTTTATTTTGAAATATGAACTAATTAATGATTTTATATTATGATTAATTTACAAAAATGGGTAAATAATTATAAAAACAAATAAAAAAATTACGTTTTTCATGGTCGGTAAAATCACCTAAGTGAACATACCTTTATATGATAACATTTATAACAATTGAATAGTTTTTATATTAGAATATATTATGATATATGGAACTATATGAACATCTATAAAAATATAAACGTCATATCATTACACTTCTAAAGATTATGGAATTATTTGATGATGAACACTAACCTTTATGAATATACTGAAGTGATATTGGAACTATGTTTCAAACAACCCCAAATGACTAACACGAGTAGGGAAATAAGAAATCTCAAGGTTCTCATAAGATACCTAGGATTAGCTCAACTAATACTGGAATTGAACTTGTTTTTTTGAGTCTATCTCAAGACAAAGCCACTTAAGAACTAACTTAAGATGACTTTTAGTATTTGTATTTTAATAAAACAAAATCCTAATCGATCATATAATATTTTAATATTTGTTTTCAATATATATGTATTAATTTTGATCTTGAGTAAAAATTTGAGATCAAGATCAAATTTGTACTAAATTTTTTAATTAAAATTCTGGTAAAGTACCCTAAAAAATAAAAGTTGATCCTAATTTAGTATCTTGATCGATGATAATAAAAATCAAGATTGAGATTGAGCTAGGAATTTGAAACTCTATCAAGCACCGAGATGAGATCAAGTAATTTGTTCAAGTATCGAGCTAAAATTTGAGTACAAAGATACTTGGGAAATCATGACTTAATTAACGTCAAATACATGATCAAAATAATATAATATTGTGATTATAATAAATAGATTATAATATATTAAATAAAAATTATTCATCTTCTTTAGTACGCAATTAAAATATTTAATTCACTTATTTATGAGGTTAGAGGAGTGTCTAAGTGTATTGGGACCCGGGGTAAGGGGACTCTTTTCACTTTACATTTCTTTTTTTTACACACCTTTTTTATTTATTATTCTTGTATATTAAATAAATATACATTATTAATATATTTCAATTAATTTTACCTTTCTTTCTTCTATGTAAAATTATTTATTTCTATTTGTCTTTTAAATAATTTATTTTAAGTCCATCTATTTAAATTTATATTAGGGAAACTTTTCTATCCCTTTTTATTCTTCATTTATTCTAACTATAAAGATTATATTATTATTAGATGATTATATAATATATATTTTTTTACAAAAAATATTTTCATTATCATCTAGTTTTGGGGAAAACTTTATGCCGTTAGTTATTTAAAAATAATTTTTACCCACATTCTAAAATTTTAATTATAGAGTTCTCTTCCAAATATATATCCTTTAAATACTTTATTATTGTATATCTTATCTTATATATATTATATCAAAACTTTTAATTGTATATTGTACTATTATAGAACCATTTTTATGATATTATATATATCCTTACCTTTATAATGAAATCATAGTTTAAACCTTGTGTTGTTTTAAAAGGATACTCTCACTAACTCTATTTTTCTTTCCTTTTGGGATTATATTTCTCTCATATATGTTATTATTTTGAAAAATAAATACCCTTGATTTTTTTAATATTTTTCTCTTTATTATTTTGAGATATTTTTTTAAAGTATCCTTCTAATCATTTATTATTAGTCTAACAATACGAAGTATGCATGAAAAAACATTCCCATATCTTATTACATTTTAGGTATTACTTATCTCACGATTAGTTTATTCTATTATTTCATTACCTTATTATTTATAAAATAATAATATTGTATACATTATGATTTATTTATAAATTACTTGAAATTAATTTATTTAAATTATGTTTTACCTCTTTTATAAAATTTTAGTATAGGGAATTATTCTAAAATGTCTTTATGGTCACATTTATAGTTTTTTAAATGTTCTCTTTATGTATACTATAATTCCCTTGTATGTACAGGTTCATATTTTTAACATGATTCAGATTTTTTGTTTTTTTTAGGGTCAAATTTTAAATTTAGATACAAGACTCAATTCAAAGAGGTTGAGCATCACTAATAGGTGTTATTGAGGATGGGATGAAGCCTAGTTGTTGTTAGGGATGGATCAGGAGAGAAATAAAGGAGGTCTAGGGTAGTTGAGGCTACAGAAAAATAATACTACAACCACAAACTAGCCACCAAATGGCCACTGGTGAGCTGGTGGATACATTAGTGGTGTTGCAACCACCTAAAATCCAATGAATTTTTAGTGGGCTTAAAGGAGTAAAAATGAAAACATTTCCCCCACGAACTTAAATATGGGAACAAATCCTCTTTCCAACTCATATTTGTCACATTAACCATGGGTCAAAAACCATACCTTCTCTTTTCCCATGATTAAGGGATGTTATTGGTGGAATTTTCATGGCATTTAAAACATAATTATTCCATGATTTTCTTCCTTCCACCCTTGAATTAATTCTTCAATTTATTCCCCCTTCAACTTGGGATATGATAATGATTCCACCAGAGAATATGGACATAATCCAACCATTAATGATATTTCATTCTACTTTTGACAAGGGAACCTCGTAACACCATTTGTATATCGTTTCATGAAGATTCAAGGAAGGTATGTTTTTAATGAATTATCACTTTCTTTTCCATGGGTTTAAATTAAATTAATTATTGGAATGATACTTGTTTATAAGTAATTAACCTAGGATAGAGTTGAAAACATGGAATGGGAATCCTTCATGTGTGGGGTGTGGTTTGGGTGTAATAGGGCCATTAAATGGGTATTTATTTGTTTGTGATAAGTTTTATAAATTTAGAATTAAATTTCAAATCATTGATTTTAATATGTTTTTTGTTTTGATTAATTAATTTTGGATGTTCTGGATTGTTCTGGAAACTCAAGTTGATGAATGATCTTGGATGGACCCTAGACTGGCTTGGAAGGATTTAGCGGAGCTATCAAGCGGTATTTTAAAAAGGGGTAAAACTACATGTGAGGTTGTTTTTCTATGTATTTTCCCTCCAGTATCTATGATTTTGTTTATGGTTTATATGATGTGTGGTCTCACCATCAAGGTAATTATCCACTTTTGATTAAATAAATTTATAACTAAAAATGTAATGAATTATTTAACTTTAAATGGAATTATAATGTGCCTAGGACACTAGGGACCATGATAACTAGTAGATGTATCAGTTATAAATGGTTAATACCGTTATATATTTGTTTTCCCTATAACCTTTGGGACCCCCTTGGGGGGTTTTACAAATCATGGGAGACTTATTGACCCTTTATTAGAAGCCTATGATACCTCTTGGTAGAGGAATGTAACCAGATAAGTTGGGAAGAAGTAGGTAATATGGGAAACTTATATATGTACTTTTGGAACTTCATTATGAAGTAATTAGATGAATAAGTGTGTGTTGGACTTTTTAGTCCTTGAGATACCCTTATGATACCCTAGATTCGTTGGTCCCTTTGAGATAAATTTGTGCTGAGTGATCCTCCCCCTTTTACTGTGGTTTCCTAGGATGTTAATCCTTTGGTAGGATGGAATGGGTTGGGTGAATAAACTAACCTATAGTGACCCTAGACATTGAAATGGGACATGAGACATCTCTCTAGATTTTTTTAGTAAGGATTACCTTGTACTAATTATGAGGTTATATCACATATGGGACTACTAAGGAATGTAAAGACCTCTTATTAGGGGTGTTGAGTCTAAACATAATACTGAGACCAAGGACCCATAGTAGGTTTCCCCCACTTATAAATTGATTAAGGGGACATAAATAGGTTCCCAAACTCTTATTTTACCTTGTGTGGGTGTGTGAGACTTGGGTAAATATTTTTACAAGTGTAAACTTAGAACCTATACCTTTCACACTAGTCATGTTATATAGATAGTGATTACAAGTTATGGCATCTGGAAATATTTTTTACCTTTTATTTTTTAAATGATATGGATGAAACCCTATGATACTACCATGAAACTATTACCATAAAATTTAGTGGGGATTGTTATGTGATATGGAATAAAACCTCATAGAATATGGGATATATTTTGAAAAATCCATTGGGTTGGAATTTGATTGAAATGGAAAACACCCCTTATAGGGTGGTCTATGATACTGAAGAAAACTCACCTAGTAGGGAGTTCTATGATAATACTGGTGGAGATTCCATGTATTTGGAGCTGGGATTATATTGGTTCCATGATGAGGATAAGTCATGTCATGTGCTAGTTTTTGGGCTTGTGGTGTCTTTCGTGAGGATGAACGAGTCTCCCACACTACTTAGGTTCAAGAAATTGGAACCGTTGTATACTGAGATAGAGCATATCTCATGTTATTATTCTGAGATAGAGAATCCCCTTGGCCATTAACATGTATACCAGGGTAAGTTTATCACTTAGGTTGTTATAAATATATACTAGGGTTAAAATACCCCAAAGTGGTTATTATAGTTAACATGGTCATTATTACATGATCAGAGACACTCTGACACTGTCCAAAATAGGTATGGTCGATTTCTGTTGTAGACCTGAAGATTGATGGGGGTTTATTTTTTATTAGTTATTTATTATTTAGAGCATTTCATAAGAACATATCACTACATTACTGGTATATATGATATCATTTTTGTGGTTCATTCTTGTTTTTTGTATTCACACCCTGATTGAACCACTATTTCACTTGGGTACCTGATCAGCCCTCACTGGTTGTGGGTTTAGGTTAGGCTAAGGTTTGGTATTTCTTTATTAATCTAGAGAAGCTTAGAGATTATTTAGATATTATAATTAGGTTATGTGAGTGGATTATAGTCGATACTACTATATTTTTATATTTAGTTATTTTTTTTATTTTTATATTTGATCGACCTAGTCGGTGATCTTTCATGTACATTGGAATTTCCATTTGAGTCTACTTGTAGAATTTAATTTATTATTGATTATTTTTTATTGATTCCTTTTAATTTGATAGATGTGTGTGGATGATGTTGGGATATTTTCTATGTTTTTATTCACTCTGATATATAGGATATAGTATTCTCAAAATAACACCGTATACTTCCACCGCTAGTTGGTAGCCTATAGCATATGAGGAGGCATTCCTGAGGTCATATAACACAACTAGTCTAGTCACTATTCATCATGATCTTGGACAAGATATTAAAAATTTATATTAGAGGTTTGATTTTAGTTTTTTTATTACTATTTTGGATATTTTAGTTAGGTGATATAAGAATATATCAAATATTATAAGGGATATCAGACTGCAGCATCATGAACACCTTTTTCAGAAATAATTCTAGATTACCAAGGGTTTGTGATTACTATTCTTAGTTTTTGTTGTTATAGTTATATTATTTTCACTTCATTTTATGCACATGGTGTAAGATATGTGATCTAACTAGGAAGTTTTATATTTACCATAGATTTAGGAGGAGTATCATACATCATGGTTAGGAACATAATATTTTCATGACATTTAGGCCTGCTAGTGTAATTTTTATCACCGATGACATATGACCATATATTTAAAGTGCCTGTAATATCTCATATAGTATTTTACCATATAATTTCTTAGTATAATTATACTCATCTAGAAATAATTTTATATATTTATTTATATCTTTATGAAAATCTTTGTGGGTTTATTATGTGATGTTGTATGATGATGATAACGATAGTGAGGTACCCCATATGCACAAGAGGTGTAGTGGAAATTAATATGTATGAATAAGGATTGAGTTACCTGATGATGTATCTAATCAAGAAGGTGGGTTAGGTTATTAAAAGTGTCAATAACAACCTATATAGTGTTTTCCCATATAACCTAGAATGAAATTATACTTAACTGAACCATGTGGCTATGATTTGTTGGATACAGATCATCATAGGGTAATGTCATTACTATGTTTATGCCTATTTGGTATGACTATATCTGTCAAGGATCAGTAAAATGTTCATATAATTTGAGATTTTTAATTCCCAAGGAGTGTGAGATAGTTTTGGAACATATTACCAGTTATACTTTTGATGCGCTAGAGTGGGTGGTTTAGCATGTGAGTTTTAATGTGGCCCTTGATACAAGATAATGTATATTACTCATGAGTTATGAGTTATATGAGATATAACATATAAGTTATGTGGTATAGGATATTGAACCTTGAGACACAAATCAATATTTTTAGTGAGTTGGTTTCTAGTTAAGCATGAGGCTGACCGGTTAGAGGTGCTGAATCGAGGTTGTGAGTGCCCTTTAGGTTTGAAGGCATGAGTAGATACATTGGGTTTGAGATTGATTCTTAAAGGATATTATCAAGTACATGGTATATTCATGGTTCTTCCTTAGTATCCATTTATGTGAAAAACAATCTAGGTGTTAGTTCTTAGGAATATAAAACACATAGAGTGCTTAGTAGCGAGGAATGATTTATAGGGTAGGACCAGTAGAGTGATGGGCCCTATTGACTCTGGATGTGCTTTAGTAATGTGGTGGAAGTGTGGGAAGTCAGTCACTATTTTATAATGATGACATTTATCAAGTATTCATGTGATTAACCTTTCCATAGGTTAAGTTCCTGGTTTTGAATAGGATTTCCTAGGGTTCTTGTAGTTGGTAAAAATGAAATGTGGTAGGATAATTGTCAGTGTGTTATGGAAATGATCCTAGACATATGTCTTATGTTAGGACTTCTTGATTGAATCATCGAGGATTCCTTAAGATTAAATATTTTTCATTCTATAGATCATGTCAAGCCTAGTCTCAATCACATGTGACTCATCAATTCATGAGATGGGTTTTTTAAATCAATCATAGGAGAGCGTGTGACCCCGATGTTTTGATTAAATAGAGGTAACACATAATGTTTACATGCAGAACCTGATGAATTTAATCTGGTTATGGCTATGGGTGGTCTAAGGACCAATAGGGATTTTTGAGTTTCTTAAGGACCTATTAGCAGAGTAACCTAATGATCATGGAAAAAAATAAGAAACATGCATATGATGACAATCCAATCTATTGAGATTTGTGATTGAGGAGCGGTATAAGGAATGTCATATGGTGGGGAGTGTACCATTGTCTATTTTAGGGTGTGAAAGTCACCATGAATAGAATTTTAGTTGTTTTCATGGTTAGTATTTCCATAATCCAAGAACATTTGATTAATTTATTTCTCATTATGATGCTCGAGTAATATGGAATTAGGCTGCATCCGGTCATCTTGTTTTGCTATGTGGGTTATGAGGTTTGAGTTTTCAATTTGGGAAGTTACATGATTATAAGAAAACGTATACTTTGGGAAGAATGATTTCATTCATAATATAATCAAACTCATGATAGAAGAGTCATGGATATATGATATTGATCATTGGGTGATCATTTGGAAATAAGAGGACAATGAGCAGTTGAATTCAAGGTGAAATTGACCCCATGAATAATTATGGATGTGAATTTAGCTTCAATGTTGGGTGGTGTCTGAGTATTGGTTTTGGATAAAGGTGGTTTAATATGATCCAGATGTGTTGGATCAAAGATGTGTTGATGCTCGGGTGGGAGAGTGATGATGGTTTTGGATTGCTGGTATTTCAGTTATAAAATTTAACCAAGATTCAAGGATAGACATTGGTGAGAAATTTCATAAAATCATAGAATACCTTTGGGATTTAATTTATCATGGTCAAGATAATTTTATATGTTTATAGAGGCCCATAATATTTTTACATATATATTACATCATTTTAGATGAATATTCTATTCATTTCATAATAATATATGCCAAAAGGCTGTAAAGATTTAGTGTCTTTAGAGGCAAGATATATAATGATATTATTTTATGAAATATTTTCAATATATTTCATAAGGATATTAATATTATTACCCTTATATACATATCTTACTTAAAAACATTCATCAATACCTATGAAAGGCAAAAAGTTATAAAGGGCGATCTCAAATACTAGATAAAGATAAACATGAGAGATATCAATCATAAGATCATAAGATAATCATAAGGGAATGATAAAACATTCAAGTACATATTCAAAAAAATATATTAATACTTGGAAAATTTTATATCATAATCTCTCTAATAAAGTAATATCTAGAAGAATAATCAATAAGGGTGTTAAATCAGAAATCATCATTCAAGATTCATAACATAGGTATGCGTCATCAAATTCATATGAAATCATAATCTTGTGAACAAATCTATTCAAAATTATGTCTATGCATAATATTGTGAGAATGTATTGAAATAAATAATACTCTTTCATAAAAATATGTATAGAGTTATTCACAATCATTTCCATGCATAATCTTATGATATCAATAATACTCACACATCAATGTGAACAGAGATTTGGGAAATCATGCCCAACCTTATCATCATCATCGTCTCATGAGATATTATTATCACTCTACCTAATTAATTGTAGGGTTATAACAGACCAAACCATCACATAATCATAATCCATTCATATGAATTACATTATATCATAAATAATTCATTATATCATCATAGAATTACCCATGGAAACTAAAAATGTTTTTTAAACATCTCATCCTCATAATCATAAACCATCTATCAAAATAATGAGGATGATATTATAGGATAACAAACATATAAAATCATAATTAACATCAAATTTTGTTATTATAGATGAAAAATTACTTTAAAAGATCACAAGATTATTTCTTGAGGAAAATACCCTTTTCATTTCGAAATAATTTATTTAAAATCTAAATATTTCCAAAAATATTAAGGAAAACATTTTATTTGAAAAAAACCATGAATAATTGTAAAGTAATCTTCATAAAATTTAGTGTTTATTATTTCATGAAATTCCATTCATGTCATAAACATTCAAATAAATATTATGTTCACACATTCTAAAAAAGAACCTTATTTAGAAAACAAAAACAATATTATATTTAATTTTCTTACAGTAAAACATGGGTCAAAATTAATTTAAAAAAACATTGAATAATATTTAAAAACATTCTTGAAACATTTTAGAAAACATGAATATGGAAGAAAAATATAACCTTATCGAAAGAAGAGAAATAAGGATGAATTTTCTTCAAATAATTTTTTGATGAGTACCAAAGAGTGTAAAGTGGTACTAAATCTTTAAATTTCAAAAATAAAAAAGGACAAGAAAAATTAAATGGGTTTATTATATAATTATCATATAATTTCTTCAACGTAAATTTAATCATAAACAAACTAAATAAAAATGGAATTGAAATATAAATATCTTGCCACTTTAGTAACTTATGAATCATAACCCCCATGAAATAATAAATTATGATGAACAATTATAAGGTGATTCACCATATAAGATGTCAAAGGGGTTGTTGTTGAAACCTAAAAAATTATCATCGACAAATTCATAGAGGAATGAATACCTGAGTAAGGGTATTATTTTTCCCCACAAAAGAAATGGAATGAGAAGGTGGTTGTAGCTCACAGATCACATAAGCCTCCAAGTGACATGTGATCATTTGACCATAATAGAGGCACATATATGAACTAAGTGAAGTGGATAGTCTATAGAGGGTCACACTAATCCCCTCTTGATTAGAATTCCTACTCTTGTGAAGACCCTCTAGGCAAACAGTGGTCACATGGCAGCAGCTTAATAAGATCCCTAGGGTTTTTTGGTTTGTCATCAATGAGCGCCTAACAAAACCATAAAAAAAATCCTTTAAAAATATGAGGAAATTTTCTAAAATATAGAGGCCTTTTATGGTTATAAAGATAATGAAATACATATCCTATGGGATGGGTAATTTTCATTGGAAACATAAAACAAAATCACAAGAACCATTAGTATTTTTAGAATAAAATAAAGGAAATAGAAAGGGAGGAGGTAGAATCCTCTCACAATAATCAAAGACATACGAAGCACCCATGGTGTTCCACAAGAAACCATGAGACCAAAACATCTTGTATGTGTCATATTGTGAAATCCCCTAGGTATGTCTTCCTCGTCACATTAAGAGCCTCAGGTATGTCCAGGTGACCTCACACTCCCCCTTTATCTCTTTAAGGAAAAAATGGATGTATTTTTTCATAAGACCTTTATTGGTCATGTGATGAATTATCAAGAGGTATATTAATGATCTTTTACATTACTCATCTAATCTGACATGACTAGAAAACATTAAAAAACATAGAAAATAAATATTAAAGGGGAGGATGTGAGAGCCTCTTACGGTCATAAAATACTAGCCACATGATAAAGAAGTCCATAACATGGTCTTGAAAGGATATTAGAAAAGTTGGTCTGATCCCACAATATCCCCCAAATGAACCATTCTTGTCTCATGGAAAGTCCATGAAAAATCACTAGAGATCACACAGAATACATTTAATAGGAACCTTGATCTAGGGGAAGTCCTTGGACATGTTTACATTACAACAAGGAGGCCCCTTACCATGAAAACAAGATAATAAAAGTCCCCTTTAATTGGAAAAAATACAATAAAGGAAAAATTGATGGGAGGGACTCATGGTCACTAAAAATCAGGCGATTCCCTCAAAATCTATCCATTATAGAGGCTCACAAAGATTCATGGCACCAAAAACATTCATTGACTCCAGCCTGGATTCAGATGAGATATGTAACACAAAAAGGAAAACAATATGGGTGGAGAGGACTATAAATCCACTACCCCAGACTCAAAGAAAGAGGCTGGATTTTTCAAATCTAGGAATATTGGAATAATAAAGAACAAGAGTGTATTTCTCAGAGTGGTTGATCTTAGGGCCAAAAAAGTATTCCATTAGATAATACAACATCGAACAACCAGATTCGTCATGATGCATGCATAATCTCTTCATGTGATCATCATATATCACATGATGTAATTCTTGTATGACACACAATGAACATCCCATACATTTTCCAGATAACACGATACTTAAAATAAACCTACATTGAATAAATATTATAAATTATGAATATAAGGGATAAAATAAAGATTAAATGTGGAAGACATAATCAAAAACATGTGCACTGACCCTCATGTGTTTTGCGTGAGACATACAAAACAAATGAAAACACTATTAAATGCCACCCAGAACTTGAGATGCTCCTTTTTTCATGTTTTTCAAGTCATAAGAAGTTCTACGAATATGTGAGGGTAGGCCATAAAATTCCCTGTGGTGTGAAACTTTAGTCTAACGAAGCCGTTCAGGATCATTACCCAAGCCTTGTGGTGTACTTCATATATATCACCCCGCCTCATATAAAAACATCTTCTCATATCAACGACCCCGTGACACCCTCTAGATAAGTATGTAAAAACTTTTTCTTTCCTCTAGAAATGTCATCTAGGATATGCGACACCATCTAAGACATATCACATAGACACTCAAAACAACCTCCATATGTGTCAGCTAGCTCTTGAGATGACACTAAGGTAAATCAGTTGGGTTATATGAAACCCTTTGAGATGTAACACATTGAATCTCGTGACACCATTCATATAGGTCAACCTTCTCTTACGATGACTCCAAGGAATACTATATTGGTTACGTGACACCCCCTTGAAGAGTTAGTCAGGTCTTGCAATGTACTCCAAACAAGTCAACAGGGTTATGCGAAACCCTCTAGATGAACATGCTAGATCCATAGGGCATACTAGGACTTGATGAAATTGTTTTTCCTCAGTTTCAAAACATCGATTAAAAGTTAAACATCAGTGTGCAATCCCTGGTCAATGGAACTATGTCAACTCTAATTCCTTCCATAACCAGGATAAGTAGCACACCTCTGAGAGGTTCGAGCTGCATATTAATTTTCCAAGGGTAGTATCAACACATAAGTATCACATCTACAAGAAATAAAAATTATTACTTCCCATACCTTATTTCTCACAATTATCATAGATTATGTGGGAATAGGGAGTTTTAATAATTATATCAGCTGCACAAAAAGTCTCCAAAATGACAAGGGAATCCTCAATGTGTATACCCTGATCAACTGAACTATGATGAATCTAATTCCTACTTTAACCAAGAAACAAAGGATGCATCCTTGAGGCTCAAAATATATAATAAATTATTATAGGGTTATCCCAAGGTATAATCCCCATGCCTATGTTCACTATTACCAATTACTTGTTAAACATTTTTTTTGACCGAGTATAGATCACATGAACTTAACGAGTTTCAATAGCCATATCATTCACATCATGAATCTCCACCATCTAGGGAAATGTAATAATTTTATCCCTAATGAGTGTCATGATATATTCCTCTCAACATAAAGGCATCTACCTTGGGTCTAGTCCCAAGGGCATGACTAAACTACATGAACTATGATTCTTTCCATTATTAGGATATGTAGGATGACTTTTTAAGGCCTGAGCAAAAATAAACACCTACTTCAGTGAAATTCCTCTTATATCTCTGAAATCTCAACCATTGAGACCTAATCATTCCCATGGGATAGTCACTCTACCTCATCCATTAGTGGACTAAGAAAATGAATTAACTATGACAAATTTGATTCTTTCCATAATCGAGATACATAGGACATCAATCCATAACTTTATCTTGAAAATATGGTGTCCCATATCTATTATATATGTTCTCTCTAGATGATGTTAAACTACGTAGGTTCAAAAAACTAAGTGGTTTTTGATTCCTGTAATAACAAGGATATGTAGGGTGCCTCATAATGGTGCAATCCCCATTATAGAATATTAATTTCATCCATTCGTAGCAGCTAAATACTAAGTACTTGTCTATCGAACATTATCATATAAATATGCTGCCCATTACATGGAAATTGACTGAGAACCTCAAAAATATATATATGGATTCACTATTCAGACTCCCTTTCCCCTTTTCATCAATGAGATTCCCTTTCTTTTTCATATAAGGAGAATTAACCTATAATCGTTTTGTTAGGTTAATCAATCTCGTATTATGATTAGGAAGAGATTCACGAACATAACTAATATCTATACAATATTCCTAGAGTAGGAAAAAATTCCCCCCATAAGGGTGTGGTAAGCCTATCCTCCCATCCTATCAACCAATGTGATTCCCAACATGTTGTTGGTTGTAAAACAACAGATAACCACCTACATTTGGAATATAGGTCCATAACCAGTTATAGAAGAGGGAAGTTTTGAGAATTTTAGTTAAGAACGAAAATGATCTGATGTTAATGATTATGAAAGAGGTCAAAACCCTTTCCAATCAACTATATGGACTAACTGATCCCAACTCGGTGAGGGTTTCCTCAGTTGTCTCTTTCCCATTGAAACAGAAATGGTAAACCCAACTTGAATATTTGAAATAACTAAAAATTGGTTATTATCTATCATGCCATTTCATTTTAACACCATAGGAAAATATAAATGAGGAAATCAACATGAATCTATGAAATAAAAAAGGATTGGTTATTATCCATTGGTCTATTTTTTGTACACCATATGTAAATAGAAATAGTGAGCCTAATTTAAATATCTGAAATGAAAGGATAATCATGTGTGAGGACACTTCTTTTTAAAAACCATATACAAAAAAATCAATACGATCGGTATGATATTACACTTGATCCTTTTTAACCATAGTTATCATTAAATAAGTCCATCAACATTTTGATAAGTCCAAGTGAGCAGAATGGTTGAATCCAGAACAAAAGAAAAATTATGCTAACCATGTGTATCTGATTGAGAATATTATGTCTACTATATCAAACTTATAGAGAAAATTTTTCCATTTTTATGTAAAATTGTAGATGTTACTATTATCATCCTGATTTGATATAACGTCTTTGTCATCTAGTGATCACTCTAGTAAATTACATGTGGCTACAACCCCCACAGGTCACAAAACAATCTCATATGCTTGAAAGCTTCAATGGAAAGTGGTGAATTATATAATACGGGAATACCACCGAAATGATATAATACTTACCCTAGATGTTTCCCATGAGGTTCTCCAAGCATATAAATTGGATGTTACACATCTCCTAGGGAAAGTTTCAACTAATTCAGTGGCCCTCGCTGCCACAACCAACCACTTTAGGAGCTTATCCCTAGAGCGTGACAACTATCACCTTAAATATCTAATGAAGGTGGACCACTATGATAAATACAGATCCATTCCTATTTATGTTCCATCAAGGAGGGAACCTTCTAACCCCTGTCTCCAGCATCATCTTGTTGGTACCCACTAGTCACCTACTGAGGGTACCACCTAACACACTGCCACCTCTGACACTCATGCACAAGCACCAAGGAAGTATCATTGAAGGAGGAAGGAACTGGATATCCATGAGAGGGCTCATATCCCCACTTATATTGATGATTACATACAACATTCTAAAACTAGAACCAATAAATAAGCACATATCTCTGATCATTCCAAACAATTCTGTGGGATTATTCCCACAACTGGCATGGGGGGTGGGCATATATCCCTACCCCTGTAAACGAAGTCTATCTGCGTATTCTAGTGTCACATGGAGGACAGAAGTGAGAACATATTCCAAATTTAATAAAATACGTCATCCAGAGTATAATAGAGACATAAAACATGCGGAATTATATCTATTCACACAATTTTCTAAAATGCCAATATATTTTAGCAACAATTGAAGAACTCTGGAAGCATATTTCGACACTATTGCATATAATGGGATAGAAACATATTCCTATCCCTATAACCAAGAAATCTCAACACTCTGATCATTGGGAACATGTGGTTATGATGGAGCAAGAAGACATTCTTGCTCGTATGTTGGAGGATTATTAGTATATTCCAATAAATGTTAAGGAAATAGACCGAGATCATATTCGCATTCCAATCGGAGCTCACCAGGTGAGAGTGGAACATGAATCATGATAGGGGAACATGCCTTTAGAAGAATCCCAGTGGAATATTCCTAAGATCCAATACTAGGCTCATATCCCAATTATGGATATGAATCACTAAGTGAGTGGGGAAAAAGCCTCATGATAGGGTTATATTCTTATTGAAGAAGTCCATGAACATACTCCAAATGCCTAGGATCAGGAATATAACTATGTTATGGCCATGGATAACTAAGATAGAGTAGAACAAGCCTTAGGATATGGTCATATTCTAGTCATAAAATCTTTTTGTCATATTCCAACAGATCATAGATGTTGGGCACATACTCATACTTCTTCCAATGAATGAGTACACCGACATCATTCTGAGGCAATACAGGAGGTGGCTCATATCCCTTCTACCATTCCATATGTTTTCAGCATATTCTGGTAGGGAATATACATTAAGACCAAGCTCATATTTATATTCCCATCAGGGCTCACCTTGTGAGATTAACACATGCCTTGGGGTAGGCTCATATTCCTACCATGAAAGACTAGAGACATATCCCAAAGGCTTAGGATCGGTCTCATAATCCCTTCTCGAATGTGGCTCACCAAGGGAGAGTGTTATATTACTCAAAACAAGATCATATTCTTATCAATAATGAGGCATATGTTTAATATATTCTAGAATCTTCTCAGCAGTGGTCTCATACTCCCACATAACCAAATGGTTATAATAAAGTTCAATAAACTATCATACAATAGGCTCATATCCCTACACAATCTCAGAAATCTAGTCGACATATTCTGATCACGATTCATAACATGAACCGTATTCACAATCTTCCAAATTCTAGTGTCCTTGAAATCGTTTTAGACACATTCCCAACACCATAATGGTCCGTCAAATATTCCACCGAAGAATAATATAACAATTACCATGATAGTTCTCCTCGTAGAAGTGTGGCGATGGATCATATGGACTATACTCTTGAAATCGTCTATGGTCAACCTTCCCACGATGATATCTCCAAAGGATAATGAAATCCTTCCCTTTTCAAGACACCTTAATATAAAGAGGTATATAAAACTCCGACACCTTTCTATAGAGAGGTGATAAAGAAATTAGGACTGATAGTATACAGTTCCCCATCAACTTCTATAATTACACCATTTTCTTCAGTATGACACTTTCAGAATCATCTTATATAGTATAACTAAATAGAGTCATGTATGTCTGATGAATAAGAGTCCAACATTAACATATGAAGAGAGTTATCCATAAAAAACCTCCCCATCATATTCTGGACCCTCTCTACATTTTACCATGATACCCCTAATGAGATAGAAAAGGAGTTCATACATTATCTACACTAAAATTTGTGGCCTATAAAAAATGGATGAATGCTGGAAACCTCCCTTACCAAGGATATGAGGGTCACCTTCAGACTATCATGATACTCAATTTTCAGCTAGACCTGGATACTATCTCCATGGCATGATATCCACATCTAGAAAAGAGAAATGAAAATCTACAACATACTTCCTACCATTGCATTAAAACTATATATTAGAAGATCTCAAAATCAATTCCATGAGTCCATATTCAATGATGGGGACAGTATAGAACATTACAATTTATCGCACCCATGGAATAATAGAACCCCTCCGATATGACTTCATGTAATGTCATAGCCTCCAGAGAAATTAGGGGACTGTGTATCACTCGGTCCAGTTCGTCAATACAACGGAATTATCACACTTCAATGGTGCCCAAAAATCACGAAAAGAGATAGAGGATATCCTAAAAAATCCAAACTGGGCCCCACAAACCAATTATATATCATTTAAAACATGAAGACCAAAGTTACAATCACCCATAAAACTTCCCTTAAGGAACGATTCTCATTAGGGGATTCCATCACACCTAGATCTTACACGAGCACAAATACACCACATAAAACATGCCACAATATTAACTTCTATATTAGCATTCCATGAATTTAATTATTTCATAAGGTTAGGGGAATATATAAAACCTTATATTCCTCTCAAATCATCAATTATTGAGAGGATTTGGGACACATGGATAGTTTCTACAAACTAACCACAATCCATGTGATGGGAGAATTTATATCTCAATATTCATCACCATGTTCACCATCCCCTAAGACGACCTTGGAGACATCAATGGTGATTCCATATCAACCCCATTCTATTGGGTTGGGGCATTTATATCTTTATTCCCATCCCTAGAGTCCTAAACTCCTTAACTAGAGCCACTAAATCCTAAAAAATAAGACCAATAAACTCCAATTGTGGCACTTAATAACCCCCATCCTACAAGGCTAGGAAAAGTTTCATCATCAACATCATCATCATAGAGAGAACTAGTCTTCTCTAGGTGGTGGGATAAAAATCAACATTCTACATCTTACTTGTTCCTCCCACTATAAGACAAACCTCTACTAGTTTGGGTCTATTCAAAAATAATGATTAGGAACTCCATCAAATTAATTGTTCATAGACCAAGATTATAGGATGGTAAGAAAAAAGAAATTAGACCCCATTAGTGTTGAAATCCAAAACAAGCCAATATGTCCAAGGGAATGAATAATTACTCTAATGAAGACAATTTATAATCATATTGTTATGTCAAAAGTAATGGAACAACCACCATTTCTTGATATTCCTCTGTTAATTTTATCATTGTTAACATGGTGTACATTGTGGCCATGGAACAAATACAGAGTGCCACAACATGGAAAATATACCCTGAGAGAAGGGTGATTTAGATTCACCATAAGAGGCTTCATGCACATGGAACCAAAGAAGGATTTAGAACATGGAACCTCTAAATATTGAGTTTCTACCTCCATAGAGGAATGCTACCAAAGAAAAATGGAAATGAAAAACTACATCTTGATCACCAACCCAAAATGTTTAGGTACTTTACATGGATGAATAGTTGTCAGAATATGAGAGTGAGATACAAAAGAGTGGAATACATAGGCTCGCCTCTCAGCCTCCGACCTCCATGACCTAGGGTTTGATGGTCACTATATTGGACCCTCCCCCCATGGTAGGGGAGGGGCTTCCGACACACTACAATGGAGTTCGGCCTCCAATTTTCTCCCCTTCTCAAATCCTGAGTGCATCCCTCCATTTCCTTAGATTTCTCTTAGTTCAAAGGTTCTGGAGGTATTCAATGGAGCCCCACAATTGACGATCTCAAATATAGAGTTCACTTACACATCTTCCTTGTTTCTTCAGATGATTATTTCATGGTTCAAACACAGGAAGTCGTTAGTTGATGATTTCGATCACTTCATCTTTGGTTCCTAGAGTTTACAATATCATGCCATAATAGGGCTCCTCGACTCTAAATAGATCATGATAAGGTTCACCTCAAAGGAAGATTTGATATGGGCATGTTCGTTTGCTCCTCAAATCTGCAATAGATATTGATTTATCCTATTCAAATGGTCATATGAATTTCATATGAAACGCGACACACCTACAATGGACTTTTGGGTAAGTCTTTCTGAATTTCCGATTCCATTTCAAAATCCATAGATCCTCTCTATACTTTTCAACCTTGTGGGTCATTATTTATTTTCAGATTGTAGGACTAGGGCTATCTGTCATCCGATTTCTCCTAGAATATGCTTTAAAGTTGATATGTCTATGCTTCCTATGGAGTTATTTTGGGTCACTGTAGGTGAAGAGTTTCATCATAAGCAGTTTTTGGTCTATGAATCCTGGTATGAATTATTTCCCCAGTGCAAAAAAATGGTCCATTGAATTATGGATTGTAGGTGCAGGAATATGATGTGGAAGGAATATGGTCTGAGATCTAAGAAGAAGAGCTTTGTCCTAGGAGAGTCTTTCATTGTTAGTGGTAATACTAGGGTGTTCAATGGGTCATCTATTCGTGAAACCCCTGATCGACCTCTCAAATAGGAATATGACTTGTGAGAAGCAGTCAAAGGGGTGTCAAAGCCCTTGCAAATGCTTCTGGAACTAGAAATTTCAAACATTTTTTGAAGATTTAAGAGTGTCCTGGGAATGGGGATTTCTGTAAATTATTTGATGTTTAAGGGTGCTGTAGTGGTTTTAGGTGAGGGAGAAAAAGATCATCTGTCTCAAATGCAAGTGTAGAGCATTCAGACTCTCTAAATCCTAGTCCTCAAGGTGGCGATGCCAAACCAGCAACAAGGATTTATCTGTTGTGGGATTTTAAATGGAGGGTACGGGAATCCTCCACATTCCTTTGGCTGTTTCTTACACTAAGGCAGTACGGTCAGAAAAAAGGTGTCTTTGATGAAGTCCATGAGTTTTCCATTCGGACTCAATCAGGTTAAGTCCTATAATGAATGCGGTTCATATCAAACTGCGTAACCATTTTAAAGGTTTGTCTAATGATGATCTAGTGCAAGAGTTATAAACTCTTTCAACTTGGTTGGAAGAGTAGAAGGCCGCTCCAAATGAGTCCAGTGATAAGCACTCTAGCCAGTTATCTAGTGATTCAGATGGAGATAGACAGGGCAGTTGGCTTCCAAGCCTGAGAAGAAGAAAGAGTCGTAGGGGTGTCTACAAAGAGATAAAAGACTATTTATATTTGTCACTACCTATAGAGACTAGATTCGCGAAGAATTTGAAAGCTAAGTTGGTGGGAGATGAACCCAAGGATGTATACCAATAGGTGGAACCTATCATAGTTCAGGAGAAAACTTTGGAATTTCTAATGTACTCAGGAGAGAAGAAGCTGGATTCTGTTTGGATGACTAAAGCTACTAATGAAGATGCCAAAAAAATTATGAGTGGGTTATTAAAGGTGTCACCTAATGAGGACCAGTGTTCTTGGATCAATAAGAAGGATATTATAATGACAAGAGGGTTCAATGATAGGAAGATCAATATAGAGGAGTACATATAGTCCTTGGACAATATGGCATTAATGTTTGAAGATCTTTTAAAGGATGAACCAGATACACAGGTAAACACTATATCTTGGAAGTTATTGAGGGCGTTAAAATCAGGTAGGCTTAAGTTGTTCTTTAATGAATCTATTATTTCATTTTGTGCTTGAATTATGGGTTTCTCACTTTTTCCTCAAAAGTGTTTGATAATAAAAAAATCTAATTTTTAGTCAGTTCAGATATGATCTCTTAGAAAACTCAATGAGGAGTTACATAGGGGTAATATTCCAACTGGGTATCATCTTCAAGAATAACTGAATATTCTCCCCCTATTGTAGATCCACCAGTAAGAGTAGTATATGAGAATTATACTGGCTTAGGATCTAGGAAGCTATTATATATAAATGTGGAAGTTGAAAATGATTGTGAGATCCCTCCATTGTGGTGAAAGCCTCTCCCATATCAAAGAAATCATTCAGTATAGGTATGAATAGAAAATCAATGAGATATAATTGTGGTGACACCTAATCAACCCCTTCCTTCTCCTTTTAGATTGGAGATGACTCAAAAAACAGTCCCCCTAGAGCTGCTTAATGTCATTGAGTATCTGGCTACTCTAATGGAAGCCATGGAAGGGTGACCCACACTTGTGCAACCTGAGAGAAAGTTATATCCCGAATGTATATATGGAACTATGTCCCCACCCAATGTTGGTAATCCCAAATTCTCTACCTTTTATAGTGCGGGTAACTCCAAACAACCTCTCACACACTTTGTATCTTGATGTGGGATGATTATGTGCCCTCGAGATCAGTAGGAGACAAAAAATCCCATTATTTTTGTACATAGTCTGATAAGGCTAGCCTTTTTTGGTATAATAGTCTACTAGCAGGATCTGTTTCAGGATGAAAAGACCTATTTCATTAGTTCCTTTATCAATTTAGTTCTACAATTAAGAAAACAAAAATTTTCAACCTAAAAAACTACATGAAAAATGATAAAGAGAGGGTATATGACATTATTAAAGGTGTAAAGGTTTAAACTATTCACTTTGAATCCCTCTATCATAGGAGACACTATTGGAACTATGTGCTGAGAAACATTGGGATGAGTTGCAAAAACCATTGATCCCAATGATGTATCCTGGTGGGTTCTGTGAGTTCGCTGAAATGAAACAACGTCTTGATGATTCCATTAAAACAACATGATCTAAACCTCGACTCATAAACTCACCATAGGGAAAAGTCTTGGAAAATAATAAGTTGTGACTATCACTCTCAAGAAATTAGTCATGACCATCCAAACACCTAGGCAGGTATAGAACTTCCTAACAACTCTTATTGATAGGCAGCAACCACAGAATCATCCTCATCTTGAAACATAGAGAAATCAACGACTCTTAGGATTTGAAGAACATATGAATAGTGCATACTCTTTCCAAAATGAGAAAGTCCCCATTTATTTATTAATATCCAAGGATGACAACCTACTCAAGATACTACAATATAGGAGGCCCATGTAGGTTATCCTCACCGACCGTCTCCACTACCACCCTTTTCATAGAAGGCTGGTTCATAATATCTAGAACTGGTTCATTATCAAATACATCCTTAAAAGAATGTTAAATTATAGTTAGGTGGTCCTAGATAACTCCTCAGAGAAGGTGTATTGCATAAAAATTTTCCATGAAAATGAATAATGTGATTAGAAGGAGGTTTTTTCCTAGCGTGTGTGATAGTTTGACCACTGAATGACTTAAAAATATTTAATCGAGCTCATTCCACCCTGAGAGAATAGATACAAAGTCCCAAAATGGATCCAACACCAAGGGAATAAATATAAACTATGCATCCCAAAAGTGGGAATGATCATTAGAAGTAGAAAGGAATAGAAGAGAAGGATTCGTATTCTTCTCCAATGCAAGCTATAACTCTTACGAGTTTCTTTCCTACAATATCCAGAGCATTGGAACTATCCCACCAAATTAAATACTCACTATATTAAGAGTTGATATTTGATTAATTCAAAATTATACACTTGTAATAACCCTTATTTGATGATGAATATGGCCAATATCATGGGTTTCCTGCACAGAATCGGGGAACGAGAGGCTGCATGCATCAGAACCAAGTATATAGAGGAAAGCATAGATGTGGTCGAACCCAATATTCATATCATATCCCTATAAAAAATAAATATTTAGATAATACCCATGGGAAAGCACTCCAAGAGGCTTTAAAGAGTTATTTAGGAAACCCAAAACCCTCTAGCATCCATCCACACCCAATTATCTTACATGACCACTTAGAGAGGGTTGTATTATCTGATCAACCTATGAATCGTGGATGGCTAGAATAAACTGCACTGCTAGAAGTAGATACTCTCTCGACCTCTATAGAAGAACCAAGACCATCCACCTCAAATGCATCAAATCCTGAGATGCATATCCAATAACAACTCCACATTGAGAAGAGACAACAACTGGATAAAACATATGATATTATGAAACAAATAACAAAAGCTCCAGCCAAGATCTGTATCCTTTATACACTCCGTCTTTTAAAGAAACTCATATAGAACCTCATTTAATCCCTCCATACTAGATAATATTTTGAGATAGAAGTCATTGTCGCTGAGGTTTATCGATTGGATACCATTTCATCAGAATGGCACGTTTCCATTTCATTCACTGACCAGGATCTAGAAGAGGTTATCCAAGGGAACATCAGAATCCTATATGTCTAAGGAAAAGTCAATAATCTCATCTTTCAAAGGGATCATATCAATAATGGTTCTCGGTTTAAACTCATCGTGGTTCAAGCTATATGATTTTTGAGATATGGATAAATAGATTTGTCTCCCATAAGGATTATGATACAAGGGTATGATAATCGTGAGAAAATACCTCTTGGGAAGATCAACCTCAAATCCGAATTTGGGGAACTCACATCTGATATAGAGTCTATGGTTATCCAGAAATAAAATTTATATAATGTTATTCTTGGAAGGTCATGGATCCATAGCCACTTGGTTGTACTTTTAACAGTCCATCAGTGTTTGAAGTATGCCATCGATGGAAAAGTCGGCACACTACATGGAAAAAAGTCCCCCTTCAAGACCTAAATAGATACATGCATTGAAGTATATTTATATAATAAGGTAGGAAAGAAACCAATGGTGGATGATTATATATAGGTTTTAGCTCCCAATGGCCTAAGGACCTCTCCTGTGAATCCCTAGAGTATGTTCGAGAATGACTATGTGCTCCCCATAAACATGGACAAGGTAAAAAATCTATTCCTAGAGGTTTAAGCCCATAATATCCTCATCAAAAAAATAAAATAAAATCATCTCAAGAATCTATCTGCAATGTCTCAGGTAGAAGGGGATGATAATGTCTCTTCTCATGTACTCCCTCCCCCCGATAGTGACTAAGATGCCCCTAGATTTATAAATTCATTTGGATATATGTCAAAAGTCTCAAAGATGAATGAATATGGAGATGAACTTAGGAAATCCCCTTCATAATTTGAGGAAAGTGTATCCACCACCATCTATGAAATCAAGAAGATAAATATGGGAACAAAAAAAGACTTGCAACAAACTCTGATTAGTGTCTCTGTTTCCCTTGAAGAGTAGGAGATCCATATCACATTTTTGAAGTAGTTGTGATTTGTGTTCACTTGGAAATTAATAGAAATTCCTGAACAATATCTATATGTGGAAACATACCATTTCAGACTACCCAATGTGCATCAAGGATTCAAGAAGGAAACGAATAGGATGGACCCCTCTCATGCCACAATTTTAGAGGTGAATGTTGACAAATTAATCAAATCCTTTTTTTTGATAATTTCAACACCCAAGATAGATTTCCAATATCATTCTTATCAAGAATAATAAAGGGAATATTAGGTATTGCATCAATTTCATAGATCTTAATAAGTATTCTCCAAAAGATGATTTCCAATTACCAATCACATAACTCTTGATCAATGAAACTACTAGATTCCAACCCCTTTACTTCAAGGATGGGTACTTGGGGTACAATAAGACAAATATGACCCTCTTAGATGATGAAGCTACTATATTCAAAGAACCTCATGGGATCTTTTGTTATTAGGTCATTCCCTTTGGCTTAAAGAACACTGGCGCCACATACCAATTCACCATGCATCATATCTTTAAGACATTCTTAGGAGAGATAAATTAATGTTAGGTCGAAAAACTGATTGTCAAATCCCAGCAATGATGTGATCACTTAATGGAACTTCAAATATTCTTCAACAATATGCGACTTCACAATATAATGATAAATTATTTGAAATTCACTTTCTAGGTAACATCAAGGATGTCCCTTGGCTTTGTGGTATGACATAGTGAAATCATGTTCGACCTAGAGAAGACAAGTGTTGTTTTAGAAATTACACCACCGAAAAATCTCAAGGAACAAAGGGTATCCAAGGGAACCTTACCTAAATTAAAAAATTTATTAAAAAACCTTGCCAATAATTCTCTTTCCTTCACTCGGATAATGATGAAGGGAATTACCTATCAGTGGGAAAATGATTTAAATAATCATTTGAAAGTCTCAAGTAGTAATTGATTCATCCAGTAGTCCTAATTCCTTCGGTGGAAGTGTTTCCGTTCATTTTATTTGTTTCCACCATGGAATACTCACGAGGAACCCTCCTTGCATAGAAAAAGAATGTAGGGAGTGATAAAAATATCTACTACATCATTCAGATGATGCTAGGTTTCGAGGCTCAATATTATGAAGTCAAGAAGAACCTACTTTCCCTAATCATTATAGTAAAAAAGACATGGCATTACATGTAGAACCCTAAAGCCCATATGGTCTCTTGAATCGATTCTCGAGTACATCCTTGGACAAATTATGTAAGCTAGGTTCTTAGAATGATGGGATGTATTTATACAACAATATAAAATTCGGTTAATATCTTAGAATTAATTGAAAGAGAATGTCCTAGTTGATTTCCTTACAACACATCCTACCCCAAAAAATACACCAAAAGACACTAATCTCACAGATGTAGAGTTATTATATTCCCATGACACTCCCTAGAAATGGGAGATATACTTTGATGGAATCTCTCAGAGTCCCATTAGTGCAAGGATGGAGAACCTGAGACTCAATTAGGCTGGACTAGGGGTTGGGTTCGTCTCTCCAGAGAAATCATTTCTTCTCTAATCTTTCTCAATATTCAATAGAAGTAAAAATAATGAGCCCGAATATCAATCCCATATCAATAGGTTGGAATAATCCCTATAACTGCACATTTCTAACCTGGATATCAAAAGGGACTCAGAATTGGTGATAAAGAAAATCATTGGTGAATATACTATAAAAAAGGAATAATTGTCCCCTTTCACTAGATACATCAGGGGAATAATGGAATAGTACCCTTTTATGTTGATATTGCATCATGTTCCCCAATCACAAAATGATTGCACTAATGCATTCGCTAATGCATCCATCATCATGGATGACCTTTCTTGGGAAAAAGCAATCTTTCACATCACAACTCAAAGAATGGTCTTAGAAATCAGCATTTTGATATGAAAGAAATCAATCTGGAGAAAAATTCCATAGAGTGTGATGAACCAATTTCTAACTCTAGATAGATGGATCCCATAATTGTTTATCTCTAAAATGAAACTATCCCAAAAGATATAGATATAATGGGATAGATTCAGTGATGTGTAGTGAATTTCACCCTTTAGGATGGTCCAAATGAGAAGAACAACCACTATAAGCATGATATTGTTGGAGTCCTCCTCATATGCATAAAAGAATGAGATATTTGTTCCATCATTGAAGAAGTAAATGAGGGATATTGTAGTTCCCATCAATATGGGACCAGGCTCTCCTGCCAAATCCTAGGGTTGGGATATTACTATCAAACCACGATACATAACTGCGTAGAATTCCCCAAGAAATTTCATGTGTGATAGATCCATGTGAACTTCATCCATTATCCCCCATAATTTCTATACACAACTAAATATTCCTGGTCATTTTTTTGGGTAATGGATGTCATGGGGTCATATCCCGCAGCCACCACTATGTAGTTCATGTACATCATTACTGCCGCAAAATTATTTTCTAAATGGGATGAGGCAATACCCCATAAAGAATTTTGGAGGAATAACATCATAAAATTTTTAAATTCCCATATAAACACTGGGTTCGGGGTCCCTCACACAATATTGATGGAAAATAAAACCAAATTCAGTTCTACAGAGTTGATGAAACTGTACCAAGAGTAGAACATCAAGTCCAATCAATTTTATTTCTATCATATAGTAGAAAATGGATAAATTGAGGCCTTCAATAAGACTCTATTGAATATACTCTATAATATAGTGAAAAATGATAAGAAGTCTTGGTCATAAAAACTTCTCCATGCTCTATAGGCCTACCATACCACCACACATGCTACTACACAATAAACAACATATTCACTAGTGTATGGGATGAAGGTGGTATTACCCATAGAAGTCCATATATTCTTGTTTTAAATATCCATATGTAGATAGATCATAGATAATGAGAAATAAATTAATCTTCTGGATGAATTGGAGTGGCTCAATGAGAACAAGTTGTGCACACTAGACAACTTTGATGTCCATCAGAATCAGATTTCATGGGAATTCAATAAAAAGCTTCAAATATAATAATTTCTCCAAGGGGATATGTTGTTCTCTCTTAAGACCCCAATGATACTAGGAAATAAATCCCTGTAGTTGAAACCCAAGTGGTAGGGACCTTACTTTATACACAATGTCTATCACAATGCGGCTTACTCATTGGCTATAATGGATGGGGAGTGTGTCACCCCCATTAATGTGAGGATTCTAAAGAAATAATTTTGATAGATTACATCATATGGGAGTCCAAATCCGTGTAATTCATGACATTAATCCTAGTTACATGACATTAAATTATAACATATCATCATATCCACATGACGCTATACTATATGGAGGTATCCTAACAGAAGGACATGAAACTACATGGAATATATTGTCCTTACCACATGATGATAAACTGTACCGGCCCATTACACCCATCTTTATTCATAGGGGGATATCCACATCCTTAATATATGAAATTAAACAGCATGGTTCCTTAATAACTATGTGTGGCATGATTCGAAACATCATAATATACATAGTGAAGACCAAAACTTTAGTTTTGGGCCCAGCCGCAATGATCTTTCACGTCATATTACCCACGTCCTTACCAAATGATGTGAAACTACAGAGATCAATAATATTATTTTTTTCTTTCACGTTGGGTGATCCATTTCCTTATTATATGACATTAAAATGCACAGAAGATGTTCTTTTCATATGATATTAATGTGAATAGGTTTCCTAAAACTATATATGGATTGATTCTCATTCCAATAAGATACGTAGGGATGAGTCAATCCTATATCTTAGTCAAGCCACCAAATGATATGAAATACCCATGTACTACTCTTAAATAACTCTTCATAGTGAGAGGAACCCTTACCATTCCTTGTTTCTCACACCAAGCATAACTCATGTGGGCTTAGGAGTTTTGGAAAGGGTTTCCACACACAAACAAGGAATAATAACTTTCGATAGGATCATCTTGTTCATGAATGAAAGAATTTAAAACAGTTATACCATCATTCCTTTCCATTCAGTGTTAAACCACATAGTTAATATCCCTTGCATGACATAAAACTGCACAGTCTTGTGAACCTCACCCGATTGGACCACGATGGTGGGTGTTGGTCTTCTACGACACCTCCATCCTCAAGAACCACATGTGACTTGATTCCTGAAAACAAATGATATGTAGTGAAAACCTAATATTCAATCATGAGTCCAGTCATGAAAAATAAAATAATATACCATATCTTCATAAATTCCAGACTTATATAGGAGTGTTATTATGAAGAACTACATGTGGATTTATTCTCAACCTCACGAGACACATAGTGATGACCAAACTTCCACCCTTTGGACCAGCTGCAAAATCTCCATTTTTTAACATCGATCCATCTTTTTTACTTTCCACATATCGTTAAACTTCACTATTTATTAAGAACTACCAATGAATTGATTCTTTTCATCACATGATACACAATGATTCATGGATCTCCAATCTTAGGTATAACTATAACAATTGTTGGAAATAATGACCACCTTTTCATATGGGTCAGACCTGTGTGGATCATTTCTTTTCCAAAACTATATGTGGATTGATTCTAGTCCTCATAAGATGCATTATGATTCTAAAACTTTCACCCTTAGGCCTAGCCATAGTATTTCTGTATTTTCACATTGTTTCATATTCATCATCAATGCATGAAAATGGACTACATGATATTTCAAGAACTACATCAGGATTGATTTCTATTGAAATAGGTTATTTAGTGATGCATGGATTTCTATCCTTATGTCCGGCCATAATTCCCCTTTTCATTTCAGTTCACATATATTTACCACATGATGTTAAACTGAATGAAACATGTTCTCACCACACAACGTTAAACTATACAGAATAAAATACGTCACCACTACATGAAAAAATATTTTCACCATAACCCTTGTATTATTACTTACCAAAAGACGATAATTACCATACCCTAGTCAACTAGAGTACTGTGTGCATACATCGTCTTTTAAATAACTTTAATCTATAAACCATACTTCATGCCTTGGGCACCTCAGGTTGCCAAAAATATTTCAGGCCCCCTATAAATGATATCCGACTTCAATGGGTCCATTTACTGACTATGAATACATGCCTATGGATATTTCATATGTGCCTATGGACTTCAGCCAAATGAATCACTCTAATAAAGGACATTCTAATCATTGTGATCCATGACATCGCTCTGAAAAAACTCAACACCTAGGTGTGGTCTGAACCTTTCCCACATTGACTCTCCCATATCATCACTCATAACCTAAGAAACATCATCCATGATTTACAATATTTTCATTTACCTATTAGAATAATGATGGGTAATCCTAAAACTGGGCATAATAATTATGCTTTTGTGTATCATCCCCCATATTAGGTCCATGTGAGTGATGACCATGAACTGCCTGCACTTTGTTCAGATACGTGTGACAAAAAAATCTAACCTATACTAGTGCAAATCAAAAGACATTAAACTGATAACAAAATAGACTCAAAACTTGTTAGGTTGAATACCCACAAAGGGAGACCTAAGAAAAATTCATCCATTTGCTTTCTAAACTCTTCATCCACGGAGTTTAGGAAAAAATTAAGTCAAACATAAATATGAAATAAAGCTCACAGGGTCTACTCAGTATCCACAATAAAAGTCAATCTATGCACATGAGAACCCTTGGTTTAGGTAAAAGTTAGAGTAATGATTTTTTACATCTCCTCACCATGAGAATATTATCACTAGGAAGTGACACCACATTTAGGTTACTCAAATCCTTCTTGGATCTTAAACTTCCCACAAATCAAACACCATGATTTGGGTTCCTTAGATAACCACAACCTTCCATGGACTAGGGAAAAGATACACGACTTCAAGGACCCATTTAATAACTATGAATACATTCCCATGGATCCTGCATATACGCTTATTGTTGTCAACCAAATGTGTTACTCTGTAAAAATTTATTTCCAATCCTTGTGATCCCAAACACCATTGTAGACGAAATCAAAAAATTAGTGTGATGTAAATCTCTCCTAGAATAACTTTATTATATCATTATCCTAGCCTGAGAACATTGATCCATGATTTACAATCCATGCACCAAACTATCCAAGTGGATTCAACATCCTCAACATTACATCACTATATTTCATTCCATTTCTCAAGGACATAATGTGATGCTTAATTCCCAGGACAATGAGGGATGGCGCCTCACGATTTGAAACCACATGGAATAGGGATCGATCTTGACAATAAATATTGGAACTACCCTAGGGTTCCATAACCCTTCCTAGATAATATTCCTCTAATACCCAACCTCATCATCTAGATGTTTGAGTATTCAAAATATTTTATTGATCACAAAGAGAAGTGTATATCATCATTTTCCAAAAAAATATACTAACGCATAAGGACCTTGAACTGCCAACTAACGGTATATCCTCCTTGTTAGAAAGGATATTTAATCCTTGTGAGACCTAGAAACCCTACGAGGGAACCCGGAATCTCATAATGTCATGGGAAATACCTGACAAGTATGCTCTATTTCATTTCAATGTGCTAAACCTTTTGGGTTATGATTTACATCACCCATATTCCAACTATATATGTAATACCCCTAGGTTTGAAATATAAATTAAATTCTTGAAACTTTGTTTTATGTAGATATTTATAACTATCCTTTAAATATATTTTTGAAGCTTCTATGTTTTGAATTTTGAAAAACAATCATCTACAATTGTGTTCAGTAAGTTATTTGGAGTCTGATGGAACCAAATTTTTGTTGGTGAATAGTAACATACCCTTATAAATAGTAATATGACCCTAATGAATAGTAAATTGTATTAATATTTTATTTTTTTAAGGATTTAAGATAATAACATTTTGTTTAAATTTTTAATGTGATATAAATGTAGTTATAATTTTTAAATTATTTATTTTTGAGTTAAGTATGATTTTATTTAAAAACTAAATTAAAAATATTTAGAAAATTATTTTCAATAAATGGGGTTCATTTTTTAATTCTACAAGTGATATAATTTTAAGGGTAATTGTTTTGGATTTTTCTAATATAGTTGATTTTTCGGTGAATATTAAAAATACAGTTTTGATTTTCGATGTGTTAGTTACACCATTAATGATATAATAATGATGTAATAAATTTGGTCAACTTGTGTATAGTTAAATGAGATGTGAGGTGTCCCATGTGGGTAATAAAATGGGTAAATACCATGGTCAAGCAAATGGTTTTGCAAATAACACTAATGAGGTGTCCCTGGGAAATTATTAAAATAATCCCTCATTTTTTCTATAAATACCAACCCATTCCACCTCTAAATTCATTCCCATTTTTTCCTCAATGAATTTATTGCCAAATTACCTCCCCATTAGTCCTCCCAAGGTTTACTGAAGCAACTAAGGTCCCAAAATTCATGTTCTAGGAGTTACTCTATGAGGTAAGGTAATTCTCAATTTTTTGCCTTTTTCATTCAAGTTCAATTTTTTTGTGGTATAACTTTCAGGTTTCCATACCATGTTCTTATTACCTTATTATTCATGATCTATTCTTTATTATGATTCATTTATGGATAGGTTACTCTTGTACCCTCTCTTTTAAATATTTTCTAAAACCATGTTGTATAGTCGTTAGGCTACCAAATTTTTGTAAGTTATTTTTCAATTACTCTTTTATTTTGAGTTCCTTTATTTTCTTATTCTTTCATCCTCAAATCTTACCCAAGAGGCATGAAAGCTCCAGAAATAATTTATATTCTGTATGTTCTCATGTAAATGGAAAATTAATTATCATTCCTCATCTCCTATCCCATTTATTCAAGGAATAAAAACATTGTTTGTGATGGGTAGAATTACCTACATCATGGACCATGTGATTTCAATTTTCATTAATTATTTCAAGTATGGTCATGAAACTATTTTTATGGTTTAACCAAGTTATAATATATTTATTATTTATCTTCTATAGTTATGTAATTATTTTTTTACTCGTGGTTTTAATTTATTAGAAAAATGAGGTCTTTATTATCAAAGAACCACTAAAATGATTTAAACGAACATCATTTATATTTTAACTTATGAATCATTCTCATATAGAAATTAAAATGATAAACGGGATAAATTATGATACTGGAAATATTTAAATACCTTATCATTCCAATTATGGGGTTTCACTTCCAATCGACAATAATATCCATCATGAACCAATCACGGAAAACATGTAAAGAAAACACCCCAAAACAATGCAAGGAATAAAATACTAACAAATAAAGGATGAAATGATCTAATGAAATTATCATATAAGATATTATAAATATGGAAATGTTTATTTAAGATATTAATAACACTCTTTTATCCATTATACAATAATTTCAGACTCATTTTAAGTAAGAAAAACCCAAGGTAATGAAATTCTTAACTCAATTTTTAATATTTGGGTTAACCTTCTACTTTATCAATTATGTTGTATTAAGATTATTTGTGTGATGAATTTTTGGTTATATAATGTATTATTATGTGTATTCATATTGTATAAACATGTACATTACATTCCATTAATTATAACTTCAATTATATTATTAAGGGACCTTCCTTTTATAATCCTTTTAAAAGCCTCTAATAATTTTCAAAGGGATTGTATTTTCAGATGTATATGGAATGAGTTATTTCTCCCAATTTCAAGAAACTTTATTACAATGATATGATCCTTGGAAATTATTTATGTTGGGTTTAGCCCGTTATATCTCAATATATGTTGGGTTGAGCACATTATAGCTCATGATATGTTAGGTTGATCTCGTTATATCTCATGATATGACGGGTGAGACCCATTATAGCTCTCCAATTCATTGGGTACTCCCAAGATGGAAGTCGACCAAAGGTTTATTACATATATAAGATTGAATTTAAGAGTTATATGGTAAAAATTTACAATGTAAACAACATTATTATATCATGCATTCGAGCTTTTATGATATTGGTTTTATTGATTTTTATGTTATCACTTGACTAACACTTCCTATCTTTATATCCCTTAATGAGTTTTATACTCATACCATGTTTTTAAAATGTTTTTCATAGGATATAATGATGTGTAAGATAAATAATGGATTCATGATGTTTGATATGGATTGTTGTCAAAGAAATCATGCTTTATGATTTAATGTCTTATATTTTTTAAAAAATGGAAACAGTTTTTAATAGAGTAATCTTTGTATGAATTTGGTATGTTATGTATATAAGTTATCCTAATTATTTGAAAATATAATCTCTAAAATATCCTTAATGTGTTATAATGTATGTTCTTGTTTAAAATTCAATATTAAGTAACGTTATAAGGTTGGTTCCTTATAGTTGGTATCAAAGGATAGTTTAGATAACTTTAGGTGTGTGGATGATATTTAAAGAATACCACAACTGATTTTTACTCTATGATTAATTTCAAATGTTATAGAATTTAAGGATTAACATTTTGATTAATCTAAGTTATTTTTGTTTAGAATGGTTTTTCCCAGAAGAAATATGGAAGCTGAAGTAGGAAGGCACCAAGAGTTTGATTTCTATCCGAACCTATAACCCGAAATTGTGGGAATCGAAATCAAGAAGTTTGTGACAAAAATGGCTCAGTTGAATCAAGAAATAAATGGGGTTGGTATCGATGATAGAGAGGAAAATGATCAACCATGAAGAAACATGTTTTTTGTGGATCACTTTATGAGGAAACATCCTCCATCATTTAGTGGAACCATAGATCCAGTGATAGACGAAGGATGGATCAATGCTCTAGAAAAGAACTTTGATGTCATGGGATGTTAAGAACATCAAAAGGTATTACTAGAAATTTATCATTTGGAAGGTTAATATGATCAGTGGTGTTTTCTGGTTAAGACTACGAGAGAAAGTGATGATCTTGACAGTCTGGTATGTGATGATTTTAAGAGTCTTTTTTCTAGAAAATTATTTTCCTAAAACTATTCAACTCAAAATAGAGAAACAATTATTGGAACTGAAGTAGAAATAAGATGATTATGTAGAAGTATATGAAGAAAATTTTACAATACTATCTAGGTATGTACTTGATTTTACTCAGGATTTTGAAAGTAAAATTAATATATTTTACTCTGGTTTGAAACCATTTTTGCAGAGAGATTTGGCATCATGAGAGTTTAAAAGCTATAAGAATCTTGTCCATTGTTCAGAAAAATTTGATATGGAGTTTGATAAAACATATGTGCATTGTGATGATAAGAATAAGAAGTTATCAGGTTGGTAAAAAATGAGGAAGAACTCTTCATAGAAGTCTGGAGGTAAGAAAATGAATTTCTAATCTTGTGAAATGTATGGTAAAAGGCATTCTGGTGAATATCATGAAAATTCTGGGAAATGCTACCGATGTGAGAAGTTTTGACACATGTCTCATGAGTTCAAGGAAAATGATCTGAACACTAATTGTAATCCTATGGAGAGATAATTTAACTATAAGGAATTGGGTCATTTTGCTAATGTTTGTCTGAAGCTAGTTACTTAGGCATATAATCAACAAGATTAAAAAGAAGAAGGTTTTGGAAAAATGATTTGCAAACACTTCAGTAGGTGTTGAGACATAAATTGTGGTGGTATCAAGTACATTGATTGTTTTTTCAGATTTCGCAAAAGTGTTGTTTGATTCAGGGTCTACACATTCTTTCAGTTTCGAGATTTTTTTGGAAAACATTAGATTTCAACCTCATGAAATGAAACCAGATCTCATGGTAAAAACACCTGGAAGAAATATTGTGGCAAGAAGAAATTATAATAATCTACATATCCTTGTTTGTGAAAAGAATATACATGAAAACATTGTTTTTTTTGCCTCTAGTAGTGCTTGATGTTATTCTGGTTATGGAATGGCTTTATTTTTTTATCATGCTAAGATAGATTGCAGAGAAAAAGAAGTTTTTTTTTCAGAAATAATTTTTGTTTGTGTACAAGAATGAACCCATACCATTAATAACATATCGGGAAGCTAAGAAATTGATAAGGGATGAAAATGAAAGTTTTCTTACTCATATTTTTGAAGATAATGGAACTATCCAGATTAATGATGTACGAGTGGTAAATGAATACTTGGATGTTTTTCCCAATAATTTTCCTAGCGTTATTCCTAATCAAGAGGTTGAGTTTGTTATTTACTTAGTTCTTGATTCTAAGACAATTTCTAAACCTCTTTATCTAATGGACCAAATGGAACTTATAGAATTTAAATTTTTTCTGGAATTATTAGATAAAGGCATCATCCGACCCAACACTTCAGCATGGGGTACTCCTGTCTTGTTTGTTATGAAAAAAATGGTTCAATGAGACTTTTCAACGATTATAGATCCTTGAATAACATTACTATTAAAAATAAGTATACTTTACATCATATTTATGACTTTCTTGATTAGCTCCAGGGAGAGCATTATTTTTCAAAGGTTGACCAAAGGTCGGGGTACCATTTGTTGAAAGTAAAAGATGAATACATCATGAAGACTGTGTTTCGTACTAGACATGATCATTATTAATCTGTAGTTATGCCTTTTGGGTTAACTAATACACCTTCTGTATTCATGGATATTACGAATAAAATATTTCATGAGTTCTTGGATATATTTTTGGATGGGTTTATTGATGACATTCTGGTATATTCTAGAAGTAAAGAGGATCATAAAAAACATCTATGGGTTTTTTTCAAATATTAAAAGAAAATAAATAGTATGGAAAATTTAGCAAGTGTAATTTTTAGTTGCAATAGGTTTATTTTCTTGGGAACATTGTAAATCAGGATAGAATTATAGTTGATCCTTGTAAAACACAAGAGGTTGATGAATGGCGAAGACCTAAAAATGATATAGATATTCATAGTTTTCTTAGTTTATCCAGTTATTACTGATGATTTGTTAAAAAAAATTCATGGTTATCTAGCTCGCTAACTAATTTTACATGAAAAGGGGTTAAATTTGTTTGGATAGAATAATTTGATGTTCGTTTAGAGGAACAAATAAGATATTGGTGAATGCTCCAGTTTTGGGATTGCCTTCACGAAGTGGTGTGTTTTTCATCTACAAATTTTTCTTCATTGAAGAGACATGATTGTGTTCTGATGCATAATGATCAGGTAATTTCATATTATTCAAGAAAACTAAAACCTCATGAGTTAAATTATCCCACACATGATTTGGAATTGGAAGCTGTGGTTTTTGATTTGAAAATTTGGAGGCACCATTTATACGGAGCCAAATTTCAAATATATACTGAACATAAAAGTCTAATGAATATATTCACTCAGAAGGAATTAAACACGAGACAAAGAAGATGGATTGAACTGATAAAGGATTATGATTGCATGATAAATTACCATCCATGAAAAGAAAACAAAGTTTTATATGCCTTGAGTCAAAAACATCATGAATAATTATCTATTTTATGTTTTGAACATGATCCCTTGGTACATGATTTGATGAATTTTAGCTTAGAAGATTTATGTGAAAGGAATACATCTATTTTGTTTCATGTTTTAGTGTAGTCTTCTTTATCAGAAATAATTAAGAAACCACAGAAGGAAGAATGTGACCTATAGAAAAAGGTATAACTGGTTAAAATCAGTAAGTTTCTAGAATTTAATCTTGATAAAGAGTGTGTTTTACGATTTTGAAAAAGGTTGTCTGTGCCATGGGATTACCAGTTGAAGAAAGATTTGTTTTGTGATGATTATAGTTCTCCATTTTTAGTTCATCCTGGAAGTACTAAGATGTACAGAGACCTTCAAGAGTATTATTGGTGGGATGGAATGAAAATAGATATTGCTGATTTTACTATGAAATAATTGACATGTCAACATGTTATAGCAAAGAGGAAGTTATCCAAGGGGATGATTCAGTCTTCTCCAGTGCCAGAGTTGAAACGGGAGAATGAATCCATGGACTTTGTGGTGGGACTACCAAAGTCTTCTCGAGGTAATAATGCAATTTGGGTTATTCTTGATTGGATGAATTTTTTTCACATTTTCTTTCTATTCGAGATATAATGTATTTGGAAAACTTTATAGACTGTACCTAAAAGATTTTATCAGGTTATATGGAGTTCCTCTTTCCATTATATCAAATTGGGATCCCAAGTTCACTTCTAACTTTTGGATGGGGCTACAGAAGTCGTTGATCATATAATTAAATTTCAGTATAGCTTTTCATCCTCAATTAGATTGGTAGTCAGAACAAACGATTCAGACATTAGAGGACATGATTTGAGATTTTTCAATGGATTATTAGGGAAGTTGGGATCAAAAAATTTCTTTAGTTAAGTTTTCTTATAATAATAGTTTTTATTCTAGTATGAAGATGGAACATTTTGAGGAATTGTATGGGAAGCAGTGTCGAACTCTAGATTTTTGGGATGAAGTCAGAGAAAGGAAGTTGATGGGACTAGAATTAGTAGAGGAAGTAGTTGAGAAAGTGAAGATGATCCAGAAGCACATGAGGAAAGCTCAGAGAAGGAAAAAAATTTATGCATATAATAGAAGGAAATAAATCTCTATTGAGGTTGGTGACCATTTTTTCCTTAAAATCTCTCATTGGAAAAGTGTGAAACGTTTTGGTAAAAAGGGAAGCTAAGTCCATGGTTCATTGGTACTTTAGAAATCTTAGAGAAAGTTGGAACAGTTTTATACTGAGTATCTTTGTCTCTGAGTTTGTATCTGATACACAATGTTTTTTATGTTTCTATGTTGAGGAATTATGTGCCAGATTCGTCACATGTATTGAGCCCAAAAGTAGATCAGTTGGATGAGAACCTTTCTTATGAAGAGAAACCAGTTTAGATTCCTGATCTATGGGAAATGGTATTGCAGAATAAGATAATCGACCTGGTAAAGGTTTTGTGGAGAAACCACTTGGTTAAAGAAGCAACATGGGAGTCTGAAAATGATTTGAGGGAAAGGTTCCATCACTTTTTTAATGAGTAAATAAAATTGTGAGGATGCAATTTCTAGAAGGTGGGGATAATGTAAAACCCCAAGGTTTTAAAAAGAAATTGAATTATTGAAACTTTTTTATGTAGATATTTATAATTATCCTTTAAACAACATTTTGAAGCTTCTATGTTATGAATTTTGAAAAAAAAATTATCTACAATTGTGTTCAGTAAGTTATTTGGAGTCATATAAAACCAACTTGTTTTCTAGTGAATAGTAACATGCCCTTGTGAAGAGTAATATGAATAGTAATATGACCCTAATGAATAGTAAATTTTATTAATATTTTATTTTCATAAGGATTTAAGATAATAACATCTATGTTAATTTTTCAATGTGATATAAAAGCAGGTATAGATTTAAAATTGTTTATTTTTGAATAAAGTATGATTTTATTTTAAAAAATAAATTATTAATATTTAGAAAATTATTTT
Source organism: Viscum album (assembly GCA_963277665.1). NCBI lineage: Eukaryota > Viridiplantae > Streptophyta > Magnoliopsida > Santalales > Viscaceae > Viscum > Viscum album. Next base: position 1,887,446,193 of record OY728136.1, read on the forward strand.
CAAAAAATGGAGTTCATTTTTTAATTAAACACACTGAAAAATGGTAAGGTTAATTTTTTGGGATTTTTCTGAAACAATTGATTTTTCAGTGAATAGTAAAAATACAGTTTTGAGTTTCTGTGTGTTAATGACTTCATGAATGATATAATAATGATGTAATAAATCTGGTCTACCTGTGTAAATTTAAATAATATGTGAGGTGTCTCAAGTGGATAATACCATGGGAAAATACCATGGTAAAGCCCATGGGTTTTCTAATACCACTAATGAGGTGTCCCTTGAAAATCATTAAAATAATCCCTCATTTTTGCTATAAATACCAACTCATTCCTTCATTAAATGAATTCCCAATTCTTTTAATCTAAGATTTAGCCTCTTTACCCCCTATTAGTCCTCCAAAGGTTTCCTCATGCCCTTAAGGTTCTAACCATAATGTTCTAGGAGTTACTTTACAAAGTAAGAAAATTCTCAATTTTTTTCTTTTTTCATTCAAGTTATATTTTTTTGGGTATAACTTTCAAGTTTCCAAACCATGTTATTATTAAATTCTTATTATTGATCTATTCTGTATTGTGATTCATTTATAGATAGGTTACCCTTTTCCCCTCTTTTTTTAATATTTTCTAAAATCATGTTGCATAGCTGTTAGGCTACTGAATTTTTGTAAGGAATTTTTCAATTATTCTTTTATTTTGAGTTCCTTTCTTTTCTTATTATTTCCTCATAAACTCTTAACCAAGATGAATGAAAGCTCCATAAATCATGTATATTCTGTATTTTCTCATGTTTTTGGAAAATTCATCATCATTCTTCTTCTCCTCTCCCACTTATTCAAGGAATAAAAACATTGTCCGTGATGTGTCAAATTACCGACATCATGGACAATGTGATTTCAAATTTCATTAATTATTTCAATTCTTGTCATGAAACCATTTTTATGTTTGAAACAGGTTGTATTATTTGAATTATGTCTCATACATAGTTTTTAAATTGTTTATTTAATCATGGTTTTAATTTATACGACAAAAATGAGGTCATTATTATCAAAGAACCACTAAAATGAATTAAATGGACATCATTAATTTTTTAACTTATGAATCATCCTCATATCAAACATCACAATGAAAAATGGTATAAATTATGATACTGAAAATATGTAAATACCTTACCATTCCTATTCTGTATTTTAACTTCCAATCGACAATAATATCTATACTGAACCAATCATGGAAAACATGTAAAGAAAACACCCCAAAACAATGCAAGGAAAAAAATACTAACAAATAAAGGGTAAAATGATCTAATTAAATGATCATATAAGATATTATAAAGATGGATATGTTTCTATAAGATATTAATAACACTCTTTTATCCATTATAAAAGAAGTTTATACATATTTTAACTAAGAACAACCCGAGGTAAGGGAATTCTTAACCCAATTTCCAATCATTGGGTTAACCTTCTACTTTATGAATTATGTTGTATTAAGATTATTGGTGTGATAAATTTTGGTTTATATAATTTTGTATTATGTGTATTTATAGTGTATATATATTTACATTCCATTCTATTAATTCTCACTTCAATTATATTTTTAAGGGACATTCCTTTTAAAATCCTTTTAAAAGCCTCTCTAATAATTTTCAAAGGGATTGTGTTTTTATATGTATATAGAATTAGTGATTTATCCTGATTTCAAGAAAATTTATTTCCATCATATGCTCCTTATACATTTTTATGTTTGTTTGAGCCCGTTACAGCTCAAGATATATTTGGTTGAGCCCATAATATCTCAAGATATGTTGGGTTGAGCCCATTATAGCTCAAGATATGACGGGGGAGCCCCATTATAGCTCTCTAGTGCATTGGGTACTCCAGAGATGGATGTTTAAAAAAAGGTAATTCCATATATAAAGGTGAATGTAAGAGTGATATGGTAAATATTTCCAAAGTAAACAACATGATTATACCATGCATTTGAGTTTTTATGATATGGGTTTTATTGTGTTTTATGTTATCACTTGACTAACACATTCTATATTTATATCCCTTACTGAGTTTTATACTTATCCCATGTTTTTAAAATGTCTTTTATAGGATATAAGGATGGGTAATACAAATTAAGGATTCATGATGTTTCATATAGATTGTTGTCAATGAAATCATACTTTATGTTTTAATATCTTATATTTTGAAAAAAATGGAAACTATTTTTAATAGAGTCCTGATTGTATAAATGGTGTATGTTATGTATGTAAGTTATCCTAATTCTTTAAAACTATAAACCTGAAAAGATCCTCAATGTGTAATAATGTATGTTCTTATTTAAAATTCAAGATCAAGTAACGTTTTAAGGCCGAGTCCTTATAATATAGGTAGACCTAGAATCCTTATCATTTATCCCTCCAACATATATTACCACCATAAATCTTCTATATCTCCTAGAAAAGATACCTGGAATCACAAACCCTTTTCTTAACTATGAATAAATGCCTGTGGATCCTGCATATGTGCCTATGGACATCAACCAAATGCTTCACTCTACAAAAAATTGATTTTAGATCGTTGCGATCCCTTGTAACACCACCACATAACCCAAAACCTTAGTGTGTTTTGGGTCATTCCGAGCATGTCTTCAGTACATCCCATGATAATAGATCATGTATGAGAGAAAAAACCCTAAACTAAAGTAATATCAGGTCAGATCATAAAGACAACAAACTAAAGAAATATTAGGTCTGAGCTAAAAGACCCTAAACTAATTCCTTAAAAGGTTTGATCTAAAAGACCCTAAACTAATGCAATATCAGGTTCGAGATAAAATACCTTAAACTAAATCAATATCAGGTAGGATCTAAATGACCTTAAACTAAAGAAATATTAGTTCTGAGAAAAAATCTCTAAAATGAATGTTATAATAGTTCTGAGCTAGAAGACTGTAAAATAAAGAAATAGTAGGTCTATCCTAAATGGCCCTAAACTAATTTAATATTAGGTCCAAGGTAAAATACCATAAACTAAATTATATAAGGTGTAAGGTACAATACTGTAAAATAATGCAATATTAAGACTGAGATAAATGACCGTAAACTAAAACAATACTAGATCTGAGCTAAATGACATTAAACTAAATAAATATAATGTCTAAGTTAGAAGACCCTAAACTAAAGTGATATCAGGTATGGAATAAAAAACCCTAATCTAAATAAAGATTAGGTCCAAGATAAAGGATCCTAAAATAAATCACATTAGCGATATAATTTGAAAAATCTTGTGAGGCCCGTCATATAGCCTTGAAAATCAAGCTATGCTCACCAAGCCTATCGACTTCAGTAAACAATATTACACACTCCGTTAAAGAAATATACTCTACCAAAATTATCCATCTATAAAATTGTTAATCTTAAAAAAAATAGAGGAGACACACTGGTAAATAATCTCATGTTGGTGTCCATTCATGAGAATTTATTGAAAGAAATCTATTATGATTTAAATATTTGGATCCAGACATTTAGATATACTTGATCTTATAAAAATTATGGGTATCTTTGGATATTCACATAATATCATAGTAACAAAACATCATTATTATCATGGATGAAATTAAACTGGGATGTAATGTAGAAAGTTCAGAAAATACATTCATTTATACTGTGAAAAAAGGTTGAGGAATATCCAAAATTTATACTATCTCTGAGGTCTCATAAAGAAAATAAAATTCATTACAATGGTCAAACTATGATAAAATTATATATTCTTCATTCTAAAGGTTGAAAAGAGTCTAGTTGGAAGCCTTGATGGAATGCTAGAGTGCCGCTCTCCCCATCTCTTCTACTTCTTCCCATGGATGGAGAGTCTTGACCAAAGAAGTCAAATCTTTAATCCTCATTTGAGAAGTATCAAATGAGGATGAGGATTTTAAAATATCACACCTCAAATAGGAAATTATATCCTCAAATATCAATATCTATGTAGTACAGGAATCCATATAATCTTGAAGTTTAGATATCAATTGATGACACTGCTCTAGTGCCTCTGAAATCTCCCTCATCTGCGTAGTTGTTGACGCTCCTTTCGTCACAGAATCTAAAGATCGGAAAAGGGGAATATATGAGCACAAAGTGATTCAACCTTTGAAGAAAACATCAAAAATTGACAAAGGGATGAACAAGGAAAACTTTGCCCATAGGCCGCGCAAGTTCCTTCATGGTCACGCAAGTGGACTTGCGCGACGCAACTTGTCGCGCAAGTGACTTGCGTGACCTAAGTGATAAACACCCAGAAACCGCCCAGGGTCTTCTCTTGCCTATAAATAGACCCTATGGGCCCCCCATTCAGGGATGATCTTTTTTCCTGAAACTCGGATTGAAGCTCCCGACTCCCAAGTCTCTTCTCAAAGCTTTGGGAACACTTCTAAGGTAATTTCTTACCTAGAACGGAAGATCTAAAGAGAGGGAGGAAGGCCTAAGTGTTGAAACTAATCAACACTTGCGCGCCTGAGTGGTCATCCCTTAAGGGAAGTGATCACACTTGCGCGCCGCCTTATTCCTTCAATAGAACTTGCGCGTCCCTTTACTAGGAGAACCTCAAGAGGATTCTAAAGGCTTTAAGAAAGAGTCACTCACGTATTTTAATGCTGGTTGAAAATCGCGCAAGTACCCCACACGTCGCGCAGGTATACCTGCGTGACCAATACTGGTGCGCCCACGTATGACTTGTGTGCCTTTCAAGACTTGCACGCCCCTGCCTTTTTTGGGTTCCCATCTTGCCCATTTTACCCCTCTTAAGCCATTTCATCTTTCCTATTCAAGATTCAGTCTTCAAGATACTCTTCAAATCCATTTATGGCAGGATTTCTTGATTTGACTTCCTTATTTGAAAGGAATTCTATGGAATATCTCTCAAAACATAGTTATTTTACATCTTTATGTCACCAAAGATTGAGAGTTCATTCATTCAACCTCATCCTTTAAGATGAGAGAATCCTCAACCTGGGTCTCCTTTTCAGGAATAATCCCCAGTTATAAGTCCTTTAATCTGGGCATCTTCCTCAGGAGTAAGCCCCAAATTATTAAAGTTCCCAAACTTGGGCATCCTCCTTAGGAATAAGCCCCAAACCTTAATTCCTTAACTTGGGCCTCCTTTTCAGGAGTTAGTCCCAATCATAATCCTTTAACCTGGGCTTCCTTGTTAGGAATACGCCCCAGTCATAAATCCTCCAAACTTGGGCCTCCTTTTCAGGAGTAAGTCCCAAGTCCCCTAATCTGGGCTTCCTTGTTAGGAATAAGCCCCATCCATAAATTTGGGCTTCCTTTTTAGGAATAAGCCCCAAGTCCCCCAAAATTTTCTTTAACCAGTCCTAAATTACGTTTGATATGGGATTCCTTCTCAGGAGTAAAACCCAATTATCAATCCTCTCCTAATTTTGGGTTTCCTTTCTAGGAATAAGTCCCAAGTTAGAGTATTCAAAATCTCTGTGAAACACATATACCATTATGGACCCTGTTCATCAATTTTCTCCGTAAAGTAAATCCTAACCTTCATTTATCTGGGAAGTCATATATACATAAGCCCCGAATCATTTCTTATGATTACATCTTTCATGGCCCAATTGTCTATATTATTACCAATACCTCTTGTTTCTCACACCGAGCATGACTAAAGTGAGCTTAGAGGGTAAAAGTAATTATGAAATCCTTCTTTGAGCCATTAATCCTAAATATCATACTCTATTTCTCGAACTACATGGGTTCTGATTCCTTTCCCAAAACAAAGGATACGTAGGTAGCCCATCTGCAGGTTCGATCCCAACATTGAAATAATCCATGTCCTTCAGAATGACGATAAACTTCAAGTGACCCACTGAGTGGATTTAAAACCATCCTGGTCATCATAATGACCAAGAGACTTTTATATAAATGTTTTGAAGGATACCATTGACCAAGAATCTCTAAATAGATACAGATGATTCTCTATTGATGAAGAACCTCAAATACATATAAAAGATTCTCTAAATTTCTTACATATTTAATCATTGATTGTTAAAAACTAAAGGAAATCTCAATTTATACTTGGTAATGTAATAAGAATTCACGAACATAACTTAAATCTATAAAGAGAGTCCCAGAGTATACCATAATTCCCCTAAAAAAGGTGTGATGAGTCCGACCTCCCATCCTCTCGACCAATGCAAATTCCTAAGCCTCATTATTCCACAAACTAATGAGCGCCTACCTTTGGAAAGTAGGTCCAAATGGATGTGGAATCATTGGATGTTTCTGGTTCTACGAACAAACCTGTTAGAAACCGATCGGAACATTTGAATCTCCCATCCAGGAGGTCATCCCCGAATTCCGAGGGAAACAAAAAATGGTGAACCCGACGTGAATCCTTAACCAAGTTAAAGTGGTGTTTTACCTATTTGTTAAAGCCCCTATTTAAAAGTCAGTAAGAGGGATAACAAAAACAATCATTGACATATGTGATCATCCAAAGGATGAAGTGGCTGAATTTATCTTGATTACGTCTTTTATATCTAAGACACTCTTTTCCAAGATCTTCTGTATTTCCATAATGGCTGCTCTCAAATTCACATCTGTGAATACTGCTGCTGCAAATACCAATGCTGCTATTCCTACTGGGTCGCCATCCACTCTGAGGATGACATCACCTAATCAGCGTCTTCAACGCTGGGTATCAAATGTGATGGTTAAGGAGTACCGTCAACATGGTACGATCCCAACTCTGGAGGCTGCCCGACTGGCACTCCATGTAAACAACTCACACAAGTTGTCCGGACAACGACGACCAGTGATCAAGAGGAAGGCGGTGCTGACTACTGTCTCCAACCATTTCGGGTCGTTATCCCCGAAACGCAATTTCCATTCACTCCCTTACTCTAAGGAAGTGAATGAGCAGGTCCCTCAGGTCTTTAATCCAAAAAGACTGGAGTCCTTCCCGAGGGCTCCCATCAACAATCGCCGCCAGACTCGTGCGGCAGTGCGCCCTCAACATGATGAGGGTACCGACTCCAGGCATTCAGCTCAGGTTCCTCGAACCCGAGCAGGCAAGACAAATTGCCAGAGACGGAATCCAGTTAACAATAAGCAGGTTTTCATCCCTGCCATCTCCGGAGAAGTCCACCAACCTAACTTGGTGGAAAAAAAACGAACAGGCACACACACCTGTCCGTTTTAATTCTGCTGTCTAGCAGACTCGTCTGGCAGCATCACGCCAATCCCACCAAGAAATTCCAGTGGAGTACTATAGGCAGGAACATACAGCTTCTTATACATCATCAGTTAGTCAGCAAGCTCGTCTGACTACATATGATGGATCTTGTCAACTGCGTTTGGCGAAGTGTAATCAGCAGGCATATAAACCTGCTAATACTAATCAATCCTACCAATAGTCTCGCTTGGTAGTGCATGGAGAAGTCAGTCGGAAAGCCCCGATGACAAACAGGAGGCAGACTCAACTCTCTGCCTCCACACTTGAGTACTGTCAGGATTCACTGACAGGAAAAGGAGGATAGGAGCAGGCACATACACCTACACCAAGCCCGGAATGGACGTATATCCTCGTTCCGGCAGCTGAAGTCACCAAACAGATTTTGTCAATGGTGAAAGTGCAGAAGAAAATTCCTGCTCATATTCTGGATGCTTTCCAGGATATCATAACAGCTTCAGCATCATCTCAGGGAAAGACACATAAATCTATCCCTAGCAGTAGAGTGACACATCAACGATTCACTCCGGAACAGACACACACATCTGTTCCAGTCCAAGAGGGTTATGGGGAATACTCCCCCGTATCATACGGACAACCAAGTCAGGCACATACACCTGATTTGAGTGGAGATCGTCAGCCTAACCTGACCATCTTTCCTGATCAGGAACATACACATGCTCATAGTAACCACTTTCTTCAACAAGTGGTTTCCAAAGCGAGTAAGAAGGCATCTAAGAAAAAGATCCGCCCAGCACAGTCAGGAGATCGAAGGCCAATCAATGACAAGGCCTTGATCGATGCTGGAGTTCTTGAAGCCCTCAGACATTTATCTGTTGGAATTCAAGATTCTACTCCCTCAGTTCCCAATAACAGGAACATTAATTCTGAAGGTCTTCAACAGACACTTCCTCATGAAGGCTTGCTTCGTGAAAATTCGGTCAATCTTGAAGTTTCTTCTTCAGATGAGAGCCACAAGAACCCTCTGTGTGTTCATAAGACCATGGAGCAAGAGATCTCATCTTTTGCTGTAACCCATTATAGTGGTCCACCCCATGATGATGAATTTCTCTGCGAAAGTCCTCTCCGCAGTAGTGATTCACATTTCCTGGGAAATACTCCAGTGGACAATGTAGTGCCAAGATAGCCCTCTTATCTTGAGGCACTTGCAAATGCGAAACCAGCCATGTCTGATGCTTTATCGCTAACAAGTGAAATACTTTCTCAATCAGAAGATAGCCCAGGGTGTAAGTCATTCTCCAAACCACCCCTAAGTCATGCATCTTCTAGTTTGATCAATGATATCTCAACCAATCTTGTTGAATCCGATGAAGCAACAAGGAAACACCAACTCTGGTCAAAACAGGTATGATAATCTTCATTTAATGATAAAGAGGAAATTCTGAACATGAGAAAAAAATTGGCGAATGGTGAGGTACCAGTCATGTTTTGGCCTTTGGGTGACTCCCAGTACGACATTCCAAAGATGTTGACGGATGATGGAATCCATCATATTCATCCCAACATATGGAAAACTCTTTGTCAATTGAAGAAGAAGGTATTATCTTATGATGAATATGAGAATCATCTTAAGATAATAGAAGGGCTATAACGTCAGATTGATTTGGCATCTCTATCAGTCTCTTGGTATCCGAAGGCTGAAAAGTAGCAGAGAACCCTTCAACGTTCATGCCTTGGTGCACTAAGAAAATTTCATCAGTTAATTGTCAATGCTCCATCTGGTGTTCATATCAGAGGATGGGGTGTTCACGGAGCACTACATTTCACAGTGCTTTCCAATCAGCAAAGCCCACCGAAAATGGTCTCATGCAATGTTATTTCCCATGGCCATCCACAGTCAATGGGATTTGTTTGTAATCAAAAGCTTGCTCAAGAACAGGCTTCAACTAGTTCCTCTCAAAGTCAAGCATATAGGGAACAAGTTGTTGAATTTCTCCTACATCAAGCAGGCGAGAATATTGCACAAGCCTCTCGTATGGAGCAAACACATCATCAAATGATAGAAATTTCGGAAATCATCCAACGGTATATTGAACCAGGTGATAAAAGTGGATACAGGTTAATGCATCTAGCTAATTTCCGCACTAAGGTTCGCAAGATCAAGAGAGATTTTAAGAAGATCTCAGACATAGCATGTCAAGAGACATCCCAGCTTGTCAGACTGGGGACTTCTTTAACCCAACCCTCAGATTCAACAAATGGGATTCGAGGAGTTGAGCGGAAACAGCAGGAACATCCCCAGTTCACAAGACTGGGGAATCTTTCAAATCATCAATCCCCTCCTTAGAGAATGTCGGTCTTTTCTCGATTTGGGAAGAATCCACAAGAGGAACGAAGAGCCAAATTATCAGGAGATTCCCTCCAAGTTATAGCTCGTCAAGAAGTTCCTAAAAGATTGAATCAACAAAAGGAAATGTCTCATCAAAGACATGAAAGAAGACAATATCACAGAAATGTTGATAAAAGGGATGCGATGCATTATGCATCAATCAATGTCATCAATTCCGTTGTTGCTAATCCACCAGAGGAGGTTCACTCAAGGGACTCAGATGAAGAGCATCCTGCTCAAGAAAATGTACGCACCGATATAAATGAAGAAGGTGTGCGACACGAAGTCAAAGGATTACTCAGAACCTAGGTAATCCACTCCCTCTCTCCAAAAGGTATCCAACAAAGGGAAGGGGAAGAATCAGGTTACATATCCTTCCTCTGGAGAAGGTCAATCTCTCTCATTAGAGCAAAGGTTTGCACAACAGGAGGAAGAAATGAAAGAATTAAGAAGGTTGAATGCAGAACTACTTCAGAGTAGTCTTCTTCTTAAAAATGATGGAGTCCGACAGCCAAAGGAATTTGTTGCAGTTACTGAGATGGATCAGGAATATCCTCCTTTATCAGTACACCATCATAAGTTTAATCCTATGGGTCATGTTCAAAAACGGTTGGCAGAACTACCATCAGTTGCAGCACCAACCACCACATCTGTCCAAGCTCCATTCATTGCACCTACCCAAAACCAAGTTCAACTGGATATTTCTCAAAAGTTGATAACTACTATTGATTCATTAACAACTTGGTTAGAAACTATGGAAGGGAAACAGGAGCAAGTTCAACCTGAAAAGAAAGTTTACCCTGAATGGGTAGATTCAATTTCTCCTCCATCCAGTTTTGGAAACCCTGTTTTCCCTACTTTCAATGGATCAAGTGACCCTGAACAACATTTGACACATTACGTGTCTTGTTGTGATCCTATGATGGGAACTCCAGAACAACAAGAAGCAGTGAAACTCAGATGCTTCGTGCGAACCATGCAAGGACCAGCTTTTGTTTGGTATACAAGCTTGCAATCCCGGTCAATCATCAGATGGGAGGATCTTCATCAAAAATTCCTTCTTCAGTTCAGCTCAACTTTGCCAAAAATGACAGTTTTCGATCTTACAAACTACATGCAAAGGGAGAATGAAAGAGTCTCTATTTTCATTGCTCGCTGGAAGGGATTAACGTATTCCCTGAGTTTAGCACTCCCTCAGGAAGAGCTGTTGCCAATCTGTGGGGAAACTTTGCGTGACGAATTACGCACGCCATTGATCCCTATGAAATACACAGGAGGGTTTCGAGATCTTACTTCAATCGCTCAACAGATTGAAGATTACCTTATACAGGATAAGGATAAATCTCATGTAATTCCATCAACTCCAGGAAGGAGAATGGGTAAAGCGGAAACTGCTATAGTTATACTTAAACAAGCACTTGTACCTATTTTTACTTCAAAACCTTCATCTTCTCGAAGAGATCCACCTCTTGAACGCCAACAACAAAGGCCGTTTCGTCCAATTGATCAAAAAGATCAACGATGAAAACAATTTGAGGATTTGAAGAGTAAAACATACTCTTTCCGAAATGAGCAGGTTCCTGGTTACTTCATTTTAGCTCTGGAAAATAATTTGGTTCAATTACCAGTGCCCAAGAGGCCAAACAAGGAAGGAGATGAAGACCGTCCCAATTATTGTCCCTTTCATCAAATGTTAGGGCATCCCATCGAGGAGTGTTTTGTCTTTAAAGACCTCCTGCAAAATATGTTCGACTTGGGACAAGTCAAGTTGAAAGGTTCTTCGACTCAGGTAGCCTGTGTCACTGCTACAGTTCCAGAGGAAGAAGGTAAATGACAAGAAGTCAAAAGCATAAATTCCTAGAAGTATGATGATTGGATGGTCAGAAAGACAATCAACCAGACTTATGCCATTTTGTGAACACAATTAAAGAAACCAATTGTGTCTTCTTCCATGAATATTGCGGTAAAACCCTCTTCGTCAGAGGGAAAATCCTCAAAGAAATGGTTTGATTCAAAGAAGAAAAAAGAATCAGAAGAAGATGAGTATGTGTCAAAACCTAAATTGTCTTTGACTCTAGAAGACTTTATACCATATACTTCAAATCCACGGGCACCGCCCCATCAAGCGGCACAACCTAAACAGGCTAATCAGACAGAGTCTTTATCAGACGAAGAGTTAATCTTCGGTTCGGTTAATATGATTCAATTAACAGATCCATATTCCAGTCTTGATGAGCCTGAATTCCCTGTATCAAATAAGGGAATCCGAGGAAGTTCTAGAGGTTCAGGATACAGGGGAAGACGTGGATCTTTCCGAATCCACTACTCCAATTCTACCCCTGCTATCACTGTGTATGCAGCAGAAACTCGTGGTTGATCCCTTCAGCGAGCTCAAAAAGAACAAGAAAGTTATTCTGCCAATGGCCAACTCAGTTTTGGCATAGTTATTTTGGAAGACCGATTAAAGGTTCCATCTTCTTTATCTCAGAAAGTAAATGGATCTAATCAGTCTAATCTTCCAAAACCAAGGATGTTGCCAACTTCTATCCCAATACAAGATGCATCAGCTTCCAAAGCATCTGCTTCCAAGGTACCTGCTAAACCGCATATTCCTGTTGGGAAACTCAGACCTCTAGATCAAAAGTATGATATATTGAAACACTTGGCCGAAGTAACATCCAAGTTATCAATTTTGGATGCTTTGAATATGTCAAAAGATCTTCGGGAAGCATTCATCGAAGCTTTGTCAAGTCCTCAGGAGTTTGAAGATGAAATTGCTGTAGCTGAAGTCTATCACATAGAGAATAATCCTGCAGAATGCCATGCAGTGATATCTTTTACTAATAAGGATGAATATGATGTTGTGCATGGGCACATAAAACCTCTGTACTTATCTGTCAAAGTCAATGGTGTAGATATCCTAAGAGCTTTCATTGACAATGGTTCAGGAGTCAACCTCATGGCCATTCGTACACTTCATCGATTGGGCCTCACAGAATCTGATTTATCTCCTTCTACCATGATGTTACAAGGATATGATAAAAATGAACAAGAAACACTGGGCGAAGTTACACTCAGAACTCAGTTTGGAAATCTTGTATCCGATTCAGATTTCATGATTGTTGACCAAGACTCAGCTTTCAACGTCTTTCTTGGAAGACCCTGTCTACATCAGCATGCAGCTATCCCTTTATCATACCATCAATGTCTCAAATACTGTTTCAATGGTCAAGTTGTAACATTGTATGGTGATAAGACCCCGTTCAAGACATGTGAGTCTCAATACATTCAGGCAGAATTTTATCACATGAAGGGAAGAAGGAAATCTACAATGAAGGAAATTACCAAAGTTAATGCTCCATATGGTTTGGAGAAAATTCCAATAAATCCATTTACACATGCGAGTACAAATTATGTGTTACCTATCAGTCAAATTGACAATATAGTCCCAAATCAAAATACTCATATGGAAAGATCCATAATGTTAATTACGGCAATTGAGCCAGACAACATGGGAGAAATTGGTAACCTACCAAACAGTGATGAAAGCATAAGTGGTGACGTCTTCATTTCATCTGCTGAAATCCAACAAGTCTATACTTTTCCAATCCGGCCAGAAGAAGTTATAACAACATCAGAGGTGAATAATGATGTCGATTCTCAATCCATCATCTCCACTTTATTTCCCAAAGAAGGCCCTTTATCATCAATAGTGTCGGAAATGGAAGCTTCTTCTTCAAAATGTGAAAATTTTGACATCTCTTCTGATCATGAAAATTTTGTTTTTTCATCTACTATGCAAGTAGAAATGGAAGAAATAAAACATGATGAAGAGGAAGGGGATGATATTAGAGATTCTCCTCCAGCATTTGAAGAGGGTATCTCTACCACTGTGGATGAACTCAGAGATGTAAATCTGGGTACAGAGAAAAATCCACGACCCACTTTAATTAGTGCGGCCATGACCCTTGAAGAGCAAGAGATGTATATTTCTTTTCTAAAGAAAAATAAAAATATTTTTTCTTGGAACTATACAGAAATTCATGGTATTGATCCTGATATCGCTACTCATCATTTGGGTTTACCAAAAGAACATCGAGGATTTAAGCAAGCCGTGAGAAGAACACACCCAACTTATGCTTCCAAAATTGAAGCTGAAGTGGATAATCTGATCAAAGATAACTTCGTCAGAGAAGTTCAGTATCCCAAGTGGTTGGCTAATATTGTCCCTGTAAAGAAGAAGAACGGAAAAATTAGGGTTTGCATCGATTTCAGAGATCTTAATCGGTATTGTCCTAAAGATGATTTCCCAGTTCCGATTACAGAACTCTTAATTGATGCAACCACTAGCTATGAAGTACTTTCCTTCATGGATAGATATTCCGGATATAATCACATCCGAATGGCCCCAGAATATGAGGAATCTATAGACTTCAGAGCCCCTCAAGGTGTGTTTTGTTACCGGGTGATTCCTTTTGGTTTAAAGAATGCAGGTGCAACATATCAACGCGCCATGCATCGTATCATCAAACCTTTCTTAGGGAAGTTTGTTGAATTATATGTAGACGATTTGGTGGTTAAATCCAAACAACGTTCTAATCACTTGGGTGATTTGGAAGTCATATTCCACAAGCTTCGACAACATAATTTGAAGATGAACCCCTTAAAATGTGCTTTTGGGGTAACCTCAGGAAAATTCCTCGGCTTTGTTGTACACCATCGTGGTATTGAAGTCGATCCTGAGAAGACCAAATCAATCCTTGGTATGTCACCTCCTCAGAATTTGAAATAATTAAGAGTACTTCAAGGACAGTTAGCCTATATTCGGCGTTTCAACGCCAATTTGGCAGGCACAAGTTTACCCTTTACCAAATTATTGAAGAAAGGATTCACTTACCAGTGGACTGAAGAATGTCAAGAAGAGTTTGATGTTCTCAAGAAATACCTCTTGAGTCCACCAGTACTCATGCCACCTGTTGAAGGTAGACCACTTATCCTCTATGTGTTAGCTCTAGAGAAATCATTGGGTGCCTTTCTCGCTCAAAAGAATGATGATGGGAATGAAAATAGCCTCTACTATCTCAGTAGAACTATGCTTGAAGCAGAAACTTGGTATTCAAGTATTGAGAAGTGCTGCCTGGCATTAATCTTTGCAGTTCAGAAACTGAGACACTACCTGCAACATCACGAGGTCCAATTGGTATCTCGCAATAATCCGCTCAAATTCATCCTTAGTTGTCCAATGCTTACAGGACGTATAGCAAGGTGGGTAGTTATTTTGTAGCAGTTCGACATTCAGTATGTGTCTCAAAAGGCGATAAAGGGCCAAGCTCTGGCTAATTTCCTGGCTGAACATCCTTCAGTGGAAGACACGTCTTCAGATATTGAACTCCCCGATGATGAAGTTTTCTCTATTCAAGAGTGTCCTCAAACATGGGAAATGTATTTTGATGGTGCTTCCAGAAGTCCAACAGGGAAGAAAATGGAAAACCCTAAATTCAACAAAGTTGGTTTAGGAATTGTACTCATTTCTCCAGATAAGGCATTGTTACCTTATTCCTTTTTATTGTGGTAAGTTGGTACCAATAATGAAGCCGAATACCAAGCTCTTATCACAGGCTTGGAGTTAGCACTTCAAGCACAAGTGAATCACTTAAAGGTGAAAGGTGATTCAGACCTGGTAATCAAACAAGTCAATGGGGATTATTCCATCAGAAAAGAAGAGTTAATCCCTTTGTATGATTACGCCAGAAAGTTAATGGTGGAATTCCCTTCAGAACTGACATTTTATTATGTCCCAAGATCACAAAATGCTCCAACTGATGCACTGGCTAATATAGCCACGGCTCTAGCAGATCCAAATCGGGACGAGACAACCATCAGTATTGCCCACCATCATGCAATTTCACCTTATGTTCAAGCCAGAACAGAGGAAATTAATGAAATTAGTCCCATTCCTGATCCGTATGGTCATACTACAGGATGGATGTCACCTCTCAGGGAATACCATCAAAATGGAACACTTCCACCTGATAGAGCCGAGAAAGAACAAATCCGGCAACCTGTGGTCAATTTTATTCTTTATGATGGCCCAAACCACTTAGAGAAATTTCTCTACAAACGTGGTTTTGATGGAGTTCTCTTCAGATGCATTGATGGTGAAGAGACAATGGTTGTCATAAAAAAAGTGCATGCACGAGTCTGTGGTGCCCACCAGTCGGGACATAGACTGTCTGATCAAATTCGAAGGCTTGGATACTTTTGGCCTTCAATGATACAATATTGTGTTAATTTCACCAAGAAGTGTCATTAATGCCAAGTATATGCCAACTTCATTCATCAACCTCCAGAGTTGCTTCATACAGCTAAATACTCATGGCCATTTGCCACATGGGGAATGGATGTGCTGGGACCTTACCCTTCAGCTACGACCAAGCAGTTTAAGTACATTCTTACTGCTACTGATTTCTTTTCCAAATGGGAAGAGGTAGTACCTCTCAAAGAAGTCAGTTATAAATTCATTGTTAGCTTCATCAAGTCTAACATCATTACTTGATTTGGTGTCCCTCATACCATATTGACGGACAACGACACCAACTTCTATTCTTCTAAGGTGAAGAAATTGTATCAAGAATACAACATTAAATCCAACCATTCATCTTGGTAT
Organism: Viscum album; assembly: GCA_963277665.1. Classification (NCBI taxonomy): domain Eukaryota; kingdom Viridiplantae; phylum Streptophyta; class Magnoliopsida; order Santalales; family Viscaceae; genus Viscum; species Viscum album. The sequence goes on from OY728136.1 coordinate 1,887,462,438, forward strand.
CATGTGGCGGCCAATGGAAAAATAGAAGCCTTTAACAAGACTCTTTCAAATATACTTCAAAAGATGGTGGATAAAGATAAGAGGTCATGTCCTGAAAAAATATTTCATGCTTTATGGGCTTATCAAACTACCACCCGCAATGCAACGCGGTCAACTCCATATTCGTTGATATATGGAACGGAAGCAGTCTTTCCAATTGAAGTTCAATTTCCCTCACTCAGAGTATCCATTTGTGATCAGTTATCTACAGATGAGAAATCCCAAAAGCGATTGAATGAATTGGAACAGTTAGATGAGAAAATATTGTGCACTTTACACCACTTGGAAATCTATCAGAATCCAATAGCACGAGCTTTTAACAAAAAAGTTCATCTTCGTTCATTCAATCAGGGAGAATTGGTATTGGTTCTCAGAACACCAATGATACCCTGAAAGAAGCCTCCCAATCTTGAACCAAGATGGGAAGGACCGTATTCAATACATAAGGTCTTCTCCAATGGAGCTTATTCATTAATCTCAATGGATGTAGAACTCATCACGACTCCAACCAATGCTAGATTTCTGAAGAAATATTTTGTATAAACACAAAATATGGTCCCCAGAACCAAGATTCTTACAATTGGTTCATATAATTCATCCAACATGACATTAAACTGTAGGAAAGTCCCTTTTTCATCCAACATGACGTTAAACTGTAGGAAAGTCCCTTTTTCGTCCAACATGACGTTAAAACTGTAGGAAAGTCCCTTTTTCGTCCAACATGACGTTAAACTATAGGAAAGTCCCTTTTTCGTCCAACATGATGTTAAACTGTAGAAAAGAAGATGTCCCCGCAACATGACACTAAACTGTGCGGCACCAGTTCGTCCTTGCTGTATGACGTTAAACTATACAGCAATGGTCCAGTATGACCTTAAACTACAACTTCGTCCAACATGACGTTAAACTATAGGAAAGTACCTTTTTCGTCCAATATGACATTAAACTGTAGAAAAGAAGGCGTCACCGCAACATGACTCTAAACTGTGCGGCCCCAGTTCGTCCTTGCTGTATGACGTTAAACTATACAACAATGGTCCAGTATGACCTTAAACTGCAACTTCGTCCCACACGACATTAAACCGTGAACAATTTCCCTAAAAAAGTCCTGTATGACTTTAAACTACACCACCGTCCAGCATGACATTAAACTACACCATCCATGGTCCATGCATATGACCCTAAACTATTTGAATGTCCCTTACGTCCAGAAAGACGTTAAACTACATAAGCGCTTAAAGGCCCTGTATGACTTTAAACTTCACCATCCACGGTCTATGCATATGACCTTAAACTATTTTCACTTTCGTCCAACATGACGCTAAATTGTATCATCCCTTTTTTTCGTCCAACATGACGTTAAACTGTGAAAAAAAAATACCCAATGCGTCCAACATGACGTAAATGGTGTGTTATTTTGTCCTTACTGCATGACATTAAACTGCACAGTCCCCTTTTTTGTCCAACATGATGTTAAACTTTATTTTCCCTCGTCGTCCTAACTACATGATGCTAAACTGTACAGAAAGTCCTTGATATGTCCTACATGACATTAAATTGTATTTTGTCCCTGCTACATGACACTGTACTATGTAGCACCAATAATCCTAACTGCAAGACTTTAAACTGCATAGTCCCTTTATATGTCCTACATGACATTAAACTATGCATCGTTAAGGTTGTTGTTACCTCTTGTTTCTCACACCGAGTATGACTCACGTGATCTTAGAGCAAACCTCAACCATAAAACTCTCTTTGGGCCGCTAACCATGTGTAAGTCCCAACAACATTTTTATTAGATCGTTGTCCCCAAGAAAAACTTGATCATTAATTCATTCTTTAATTGAACTACACGGACTTTGATCCTTGCCCTCCAGGCTGGGTATGTAGGCAACCTCCCAGGGTTCAAGCCCAAAAACAATCTCTTCACATCGGTTCACCACCATCTCATATGATGTTGATTCGTGAAACTGCCCCTAGAATCAATATCATTACATTGATTCACTTTCATCCTTGTTATATGACGTTAAACTATGCAACACTTTTGTCCGGTACGACAATAAACTACAATACTCTTTGATTTCCTCATTTGAGAATGAACTATTATTGACATTGATTTTTCAATAATGTTTCATTTCAAAAGACTACGTGAATACATGGTAATGCCTAAACTTTTTATCTCAGGTTAAACCATCATTTCACTAAAGTCCCCTTTCACCCTCCACATGTACGCATCAAATTTGTACAAAGGGTAGTTCTAGAACTACGTGGGCTTGATTCCCATCCTTATGGGATACGTAGGAACATTCGAGTATCCTTTGAATCCAGCCCTAAGTCTTTTGGGCCTAACCCCAAATTTCACTTTTAGTCCCTTGGATGAAAAGTCCTCATGAAAACAGACACTGTGTATTAATTATTATGGTCCGAACTCTATGACCCTAAACTAAGATCTCTCATATTTTTGTCCTGCACGACGTTAAAATGCATTTCAAGAACTACGTATGGCTTGATTCTCATTCTTATGAGATACGTAGTGAAGTCCAAAATTTCAATTCATGACCCAGCCACAACATGATTATGGTTATCATTGACCTATGTATCTCTATATACATTGGACGATACCCATCTTTATGTGTTATAATCCTAAACCTTAAATATTTTCAGATCTTCATAACCCTTTTCATGACTTTTAGTCACAAAAATGTCAAACTTCTGAGACTTCTTTTTCCTGACTATGCAGTACGTGCCCATAGGTGGCCTTGTATAAACAGTCCACATAACAGACTTGTTAGCCAAAAGATACTATTTTATTTAACTATGCAGTCAATGCCCTTAGGTGGCCCTGCATAATTCAACCCCCTAACGGGTTTGTTAAATGATGGTAACTTCATTCTTGGGAAGAATGCCTCTTTTGTCCTTATTTGTCTTAAATTACAGTATGTAGGGATCCGCAAAAAAATAGCCATCCTTAACATATTTGTCCCATATCCTTTCTCATTATCTGAATGTATTAAAGTCTATGGTTTATTCTTCTTCCCTACGTTTGGGTCAGACCTTCGTAGGAGTGATATTCATCCAGTCCTTTGATAATCTTTTCTGGAAATATCTTCTCCATATTCAAGTACCTCTTTCCATACAGCAAACTCTATACTTTATAAAATTTGAATCTCCATAAACTCTCACTGGCTTTTAGCACTAGGAAAGTAAATTTCTGAGAGATCTTTTTGCCTGACTATGCAGCATGTGCCCATAGGTGACCTTGCATAAACAGTCTACATAACAGACTTGTCAGCTGGAAGATGCTATTTATTTGACCATACAGCCAATTCCCTTAGATGGCCCTACATAATTCAACCCCCTAACGGGTTTTGTTAAATAATAGTAACTTCATTATTGGAAACTACTTCTTCTAATGCCTTTTAGCTCTTTTTCATATCATTCCTCAGATTCAAATATTCTTAAGCCATAGTTTACATATTTTCTCTCATACTTGAGTATGGTAATATGTTTTCAGATAAATTGTCAAGGAATTGAATCAATTTTAATCCATTTAGGTCAAAGCTATTTTCAACCTTAAACATTAGCCCCTTTATGTCCGGTATGCATGACTTTAAACGGCCCACAAAAGACAAAGGAACTCTGCATAAAAGTCAAGTTCCAGCTCACTAAATATACATTTTTATATAATTTAGGTAATATTAAGAAATTAAAAGGTTCAAATATTGTAGGGTTATTTGTAATAATCCTAGTAAAAATCAAACTATGCTTACTAGGACCATTGGTTTAAGTAAATTTGAAGCAGGTAGTGAGACAATGTAGGTACAAATAAGTGAAAGTGAAAGTGTTTTTCATTGATGCACAAGAGTTAGAAGGACATCCACAGACTGGAGTCTCTAATCTTTTTTCAAGAATTACAAGAGACTTTCAACATAACACTTCATTTGATTTACGACATCCCGAGCTTCATCAGAAACCACCTGGAATTCATTCATTCAATTGGATACAATAAAAGATGCAGTGATACTAGCTCTTCTCGGAACAAATTGTAAAAGGATGTTCTTGAGTGCGGTTTGAGAAAATTTTCTGCTGATCAAACAGTGAATCTGTTTCTGTCCAAGAGACTTGAAAGATGGATAAATGGATTTGAGAATGGAGCATTGGAAGTAAAGAGACATTTAGAGAGAGTAATCTTTTCAGATATTGATCTAATGCCATGTTTGTCTTCTCTCCACCAACCGGTAGTGGGAAAAATTTCATCCCATGGGTTTTCCATTTTCATATCTACAAGGAAATGACATAGAGTAAGAACATGAAAGTTCACACCATTGTTGTTTCTCTTAATGCAAAACATAACCAAAATAGAGGAGTAGCAGTGCAACTGCATCTCAGGTGTATAATTGTTTGCATTTGGAATATTGACTCCTTGCAGATGACCATGACCACACAGAGGCAGATGGATGATCTGTGGAAAATTGGGATGATATTTCTTCAAGTACATATCCAAATCTGGGAGAGTGATGTTGCAGATATCATAGTAATCTTGGACAATGATGTTCACCATGTCATCAATCCGCCTGCTATCCAGTTCATCAGTCGTTCCAATTCCCTTGGGAACCACTGAATCTGCACAAAATATGAATAAACTAACTCTTAAATGGTTTTATTTTTCATAAAATTTGTGAAGAAATTTTGAAAAAATGGATAAGGAATTAAGGCGCGCAAGTCTAAACATGGCGCGCAAGTATTCGTGTGCCGTGATAGTGTTTGAAGCGCAAGTGTAAACCGCACAAGTACAAATACCGTTACAATAGCGCGACATCAAGGAAAACATTGGAAAATAGAGCAACTTGCGCGGCTAAGATAACCTGCGTGACGAGAGCTCGAGAAGTTTGAAGTCCAAGAACCCAGATGATTTGTACGGAGGTGAGGCCATGTATTTATAGGCCAGGAGGCCTATCTGCGTGCCATATAAAGTGCGCTCAAAGCATGCGCGACGCAAACTTACGCGCCGCCCTCTGTGCCCTGAAGACTTGCGCGCCCCCTTTTCCTTTGGATGTATTTGATTTACTCAGAGTCAAATCCTCTATTTCTCTCCAGATCCAACTCTGAGGGGGGACTTTTGTTGATGCTCCTTTCATCACAGAATCTAAAGATCAGAAAAGGGGAATATATGGGCACAAAGTGATTCAACCTTTAAAGAAAACATCAAAAATTGACAAAGGGATGAACAAGGAAAACTTTTCCCATAGGCCGCGCAAGTTCTTTCATGGTCGTGCAAGTGGACTTGTGCGACACAACTTGGCACGCAAGTGACTTGCGCGACCTATGTGATAACTTCCCAGTAACCGCCCAGGGTCTTCTCTTGCCTATAAATAGACCCTGTGGGCCCCCCATTCAGAGAGGATCTTTTTTCCAGAAACTCGGATTGAAGTTCCCGACGCCCAAGTCTCTTCTCAATGCTTCCGGAACACTTCTAAGGTAATTTCTTACATAGAACAGAAGATCTAAAGAGAGGGAGGAAGGCCTAAGTGTTGAAACTCATCAACACTTGCACGCCTGAGTGGTCAGCCCTTAAGAGAAGTGGTCACACTTGCACGCCACCTTATTCCTTCGATAGAACTTGCTAATCCCTTTACTGGGAGAACCTCAAGAGGATTCTAAAGGCTTTAAGAAAGAGTCGATCAAGTATTTTAATGCTGGTTGAAAATCGCGCAAGTACCCCACACGTCGCGCAGGTATACCTGCGCGACCAATACTTGCGTGCCCATGTAAGACATGCGCGCCTTTCAAGACTTGCGCGCCCCTACCTTTTTTGGGTTCCCATCTTGCCCATTTTACCCCTCTTAAGCCATTTCACCTTTCCTATTCAAGATTCAGTCTTCAAGATACTCTTCAAATCCATTTATGGCATGATTTCTTGATTTGACTTCCTTATTTGAAAGGAATTCTATGGAATATCTCTCAAAACAGAGTTATTTATACATCTTTATGTCACCAAAGATTGAGAGTTCATTCATTCAACCTCATCCTTTAAGATGAGAGAATCCTTAACCTAGGTCTCCTTTTCAGGAATAATCCCCAGTTATAAGTCCTTTAATCTGGGCATCTTCCTCAGGAGTAAGCCCCAAATTCTTCAAGTTCCCAAACTTGGGCATACTCCTCAGGAGTAAGCCCCAAACCTTAATTCCTTAACTTGAGCCTCCTTTTCAGGAGTAAGTACCAATCATAATCCTTTATCCTGGGCTTCCTTGTTAGGAATAATCCCCAGTCATAAATCCTCCAAACTTGGGCCTCCTTTTCAGGAGTAAGTCCCAAGTCCCCTAATCTGGGCTTCCTTGTTAGGAATAAGCCCCAACCATAAATCTGGTCTTCCTTTTCAGGAATAAGCCCCAAGTCCCCCAAAATTCTCTTTAACCATTCCTAAATTACGTTTGATATGGGATTCCTTCTCAGGAGTAAAACCCAATTATCAATCCTCTCATAATTTTGGGTTTCCTTTCCAGGAATAAGTCCCAAGTTAGAGTATTCAAAATCTCCGTGAAGCACATATACCTTTATGGACCCTGTTCCTGGATTTTCTCCCTAAAGTAAATCCTAACCTTCATTTATCTGGGCAGTCATATATACATAAGCCCCAAATCATTTCTTATGATTACATCTTTCATGGCCCAATTGTCTATCTTTTTACCAATACCTCTTGTTTCTCACACCGAGCATGACTCACGTGAGCTTAGAGGGTAAAAGTTATTATGACATCCTTCTTTGAGCCATTAATCATAAATATCATACTCTATTTCTAGAACTACGTGGGTTCTGATTCCTTTCCAAAATAAAGGATATGTAGGTATCCCATCTGTGGGTTCGATCCCAACTTTGAAATAATCCATGTCCTTATGAAAGACGATAAACTTCAAGTTCCCCACTGAGTGGCTTTAAAACCAGCCTGGTCATCATAATGACCAAAATAATTTTATATAAATGTTTTGAAGGATATTATTGACCAAGAATCTATAAATAGATACAGATGATTCTCTATTGATGAAGAACCTCGAATATATATAAAAGATTCTCTAAATTTCTTACATATTTAATCATTGATTGTTAAAAACTAAAGGAAAGCTCATTTTATACTTGGTAATGTAATAAGGATTCACGAACATAACTTAAATCTATAAAGAGAGTCCCGGAGTAGATAATAATTCCCCTCAAAAAGGTGTGATGAGTCCGACCTCCCATCCTCTCAACCAATGCAAATTCCTAAGCCTCATTAGTCCACAAACTATTGAGCGCCTACCATTGGAAAGTAGGTCCAAATGGATGTGGAATCATTGGATGTTTCCGGTTCTACGAACAAACCCATTAGAAACCGATCAGAACGTTTGAATCTCCCATCCAGGAGGTCATCCCCGAATTCCGAGGGAAACAGTAGTAAATAGAGAATTGTCTACAAGATCATACAAATATCTTTCACTTTTGGCTAGACCTAATTGAGTCAACACTATTTTTATCATGATAACATATAATGGTTTTCTATCAAAACCAAATGTCCCCAAGTCATGAAATAGTTGATAAAGGAGTTCCCATTTGTCTTAAAATGTTTCTAAGGAAATTTCAATAATCAAGGAATAAATATCTTTCTAGGTAAACTTAAATTGGATCTATGCTTCTGTAATTGATGAACCAAGGATTAAAAAAGGATGAATAACTAGTTGAGTTGTTTTGGAAGCTAGATAATAATCCTCATATACTCTTATCTCAATAAGTGTATCATCCATGTCCAGAACTGGAGGAATAATCCCCTAAACAAAGTCTGTTTCACCGTCAACATAGTTATCACTTTAATGAGATCAATTTATTGACATTTCACCTTGATCTTTAATCAATTCTAAAGTTGCAACATATAGAGGGGTTGGTAAGGAAAAAAATGTCCAAAAAAAGGAAAAAAACGTTTATCACACCACATGGATAAGATGATACCCATACCTTGGCATAATCCTGGGTAAAGTAGGTGGAAGCATCAATAGGAATAAGTATGATCTTAGCCTTAGTATATTCACATGAAAATAAATTCCAAATTTTTTGGTTACCCTAGGATGTCAATCCCTTCAAGAACCAGCCATGGGAAGAATTAATACCCTTTGGGTGAAACCAAACTGATGATAGAATTGATAGGGTGTATAAGGTTCACATATAATAATCTTTCCCAACTTAGCTGTGAGAACACCATCTCAAAAAGAGATCGTGTATGACCTTGCATTAAGGGAAGTGCTACCGTTATTGACAATCTGTATGACTAGTGATTGGAAAGAAGTAAATTCGAAGATATTATATTGGATAAGTGTATCATTAACCTCATAGGGGTTTAGTGGCATAGTTTCAAACCTGATATATTCAATAGTTTGGGGTGTAATGAAGCATTGGGGATCCATGTGGCATTGCAATATTAATAAAAATGGAAGTGATCCCCTATCTATTCAAACATAAACTAGAGAGTACCACTAATTCTATATGAATTTCTACCTTATTCAATATTTATTAAGAGATGATAAATACATGCAAGGATCAACAATAAAAAAATCAAGGCACTATCCTACCAGAAATCACACTACCATCACCAATGTGCTAACTCAGATTTTTGAATTCATATCGTCAGATGGGAAAACCACCCATTCCAAAAAATGGATATAAAGCCTTCCAAACTATGTTACAGGGATATCTTAAAATTGAATTGGTTTCCCCACGATGTATAGTGTAACGGCCATAAATTTTGAAGAAATCTTGTTTCTTAATTTTGTGTGTTATTTTATTTTTATACTCAACAAAACTGTTTCATTTGATAACATGAGTATAATTAAAATGAGACCGTTGGGTTTCGACTGTTATATGACCATTGGTCAATATGACCATTGGAAACTAAATGTTGTGATTATTGTCTCTAAATACAGGTGATCTTGGTTAATTAATATAGAAAGAATATTTGATGGCCTCATCCAGTAGTCTCGGGCCAATCGAAGCCCATCTAACAGAACTTGGGAAAGAGGTAGCACCATTGGACTTTGCTCTGGACCAAACCCAAGCCGAACATCATCGTGTGAAGCTAGAACAGAATCGCCTTCACAAGAAGTTCAAATTGATAGAAATTACTACTCGTGCAATGTTGGTCGAGCCGCCCTTGGATTCTCTCACCCTAGCACACCTTACTCTTAGGTCCTATGTTGGTGTTATAAGGGGTTATGTAACGAGACCAAAACTGCCTTGTGTAATCCTTTGATTTAAATAAAAATTGTGATTTCTTATTATGATGATGTTTTTTAATTTTGAAATGTTTAGATAAATATAGTATGCATATTATTGATGAATTTTAGAAAAAGGATATTTTAAAAAAATTTATGTAAACCTTAAATAATTAATGATGTGCAAATATTTTCAAAAAATGGCCTTCTACAAATATGTTCAGTAAGAAATTTAAAGTCTAATGAGATCAACTTAATTTGTGATGAATAGTAATTTATGAATAGTGATTTTACACTTAGGATTAGTAATGTGACCAAATGGATTAGTAATATCACTAAAAGAAAGAATTAATATATTCTAGTCACCCTGATTAAGTAATGTTATTCAATAAAATAGGTAAATAACTATTTCAGAAATTATTAGTCAAGTATTAGTTTTTTCAAGTGAATAGTGTTTTTAAATTAAAAATTTAATTAAAAATATTTAGAAAATTATTTTTATAAAATGCAGTTCATTTTTTAACTCAGAGCATCGATATTATGTTAAGGTAATTTTTGGGGATTTTTTTGAAAAAATTAATTTTTAGTGAATAGTGTTTTTATTTAAAAATTAAATTAAAAATATTTATAAAAATATTTTTATAAAATGGAGTTCATTTTTGAATTCAGAACATCGATATTATGTTAAGGTGAAATTTTGGGATTTTTTTGAGAAAGATGAATTTTCAGTTAATAGTGAAAATACAGTTTTTAAGTTATGGGTGTTTAATGACACCATTAAATGATGTATTAAGTATGTAATCAATATGGTCTAATTATGAATAGTAAGAGAAGGTATGAGGTGTCCCATGTTTCCAATACAATGGGACAATACAATGGGCAAGCCCATGATTTTTCCAATACCACCGATGAGGTGTCCCTTGGAAATTAAGGCCTTGTCCCCTCACTTTCCCTATAAATACCAATCCATTATCTCATCCTTTCCATTACAAAATAATCCTAAACGAATTTATGGTCTCCTTAACTCCCAAGGAGTCCTCCCAAGGTTCCCTTAAGCCTCCAAAGGTCCCAAACATCAAGATTTAGAAGTTACTCTTCAAGGTAAGGGATCCTACCTGTCTCTTTCTTTCCATGTACTCTCTTTTATGTCATTTCTATTATTCTCCATGTTATCATGTTAGAGGATGTTCTTTTATATTCATCATAATATCCTTTTCTTGTTCATATGATGATATACCCCCTCTTTCTCTCATCAATTAATTTTAAGAATGTTTGAGTGTTACCGTTAGGCTGCCAAATTTTTCAGGGATTCCTTCACCCTTCTCATTTTCAAGTTCTATTTTCATGTCAAGTATTTCATGTTACTTTTTATTATGTTGGGGAATGATCTCTATATCTATCATACTGATCATTTATTTTCATATTATGAGATACCCAATTTATCTCATCAATTCATTTTTGATGTTTTAAGTGATACCGTTAGGTTGCCGAATTTTCATAAGAGAAATCTTATTTTTTTGTCTTCCTTCCATGTTTTTCACTTCATATGGTATTTATTTAAAATTTCATTACAGTTTTCTTATATCCTTTATATTCTTTCTCTCTACTGTTCTATGGATCACTTATGAGTGGGTGACCCATGTCACCTCTCTTTTCAATATTTCTAAAACCCTGTAACATAGCCGTTATGCTGCAGAATTTTTCATCTCAAAATGTCTCTCTCTTTTTCTCAAATTATTTTATTTTATTAAGTGAATAATCAAAGCTCTATATTCTATAAAGGTATTCACATATATATAAAAATGTTCTATTTTAAACTCTGAGACTTACATATATAAAACCCGCTTTCCTTTTTCCGTGTGTTTAAAGTGACATAAAGATCACCTCTTTAAAGAAGTTTTTTTAAAGTGTGATGAATATGAAATGAAACCCATTTATTTTATGCAATATGGGTTGTTTATGAAATGATTGATGATGATATATGTGACTCACATGAAAATAAATCCAAATTTAAGGGTGTGTCTGGATATCACTCCAATGCATTAGGTAATGATGTAACCACTAGAGATTACAATTTTAACGATATATTGGTGAATAACCTTGGTAATTTCAAATGACACCTTTGGGATGGAAATTGGTGATATGTTCATGATTTTCTATGTTAAATGTTGTATCCACATCTTCCAGTTATGAAATACGTTATTTTGACTACGATATGTCTCATGATTTCTTTCTCATTCCTTAAAGTTTTTTTTTCATGACTTTATTGATGTATCTCAAGTTCACATGTAAAATGTTTACCCTGTTTCCCTTACTGGGACTTATGCTCACCCTTTACATTTATGTATCCTCCCATGTTATGATATTCTCTAATGAACTTAGGACTAACAATGAAGAATCCTTTCAAGTGTTTAAGAATAATTTTTTATGATGTCGTGTATTAAGTTCTTAGTTTCCAAGACACTAAACCTTAAAGATCCTCGGTTTTGTATAATTTAATGAAAGTTCATGTGATAAAAAGGAGGGATGCTATAGTTGGTATCAAAGTATGGTTTAGTTATTTGTGGAAATTAGGATATGAAAACTTTAGGAAGAATCCTATAGAAAAATTTAAAAATAGGAAATCTTCCTTGTATTTTGGTGAGTATTGAGTAAGTGGTTTATCAAGAAAATACATCCCTGTTTGGATACGAGTAGGTAGAGGGGGCTCTGGCACAAATGTACATGGGGGTAAAACCCAAAAACACCACTTTGAGATAGACTGTTACGGGAACTGGTACATGACAATGGGCCTTGCTGCACTCTTGGTTACGACACTCCCAGGGGATATGCTTTGGTAAATTCATTATCTTAGTATGAACCATTATTAAAGGAACACTGATAAAATAAAATAAATATTCACATAAGAATATATGATCATGGATAACCTAGATTGGAAGCTAGGGGATCACAAGCTAGGATATACTTTTCTTCTACAAGTTTATCCTTCTATGCTTAAAGTTTCCTTTTCATGATTATTGGCTAAGTATTTAATCCCCCTAATTATACTTTATTTTCTTAGTTAATGGAGGGGAATGGAAGAACATGTCCCAACAACCAATGTGATAGGAAATGTGATGATTTCCCTATTAATGTGACATAGACAATGAGAGATCAAGTTGAACATATTGTGATTATGCCAAACCAGCTATCAAAAATCACAAATAATAATTGGTAACTAGTTGAATGCCCAAACTCATCATGGAAGAAGAAGACGAAGTCTCAAGGATGTTCATCTGATAAAGATGATAAGGGAAATAAGACCCAATTTCCTTTGTGAAAAAAGTATGGAAAGGGGAACCAAGGAGAATGTCACAAAGGAACTAGGAGATGTTTTAAGTGTGGGGTGATAGGGCATAAAGTATCCAATTGCTTTATAAAAATGGATAATGTAATGAATAGAGATAAGGTTCAATCTAATATACCTTATACTTTTCAATGTCATAAATGTGGAGAATTTGGAAATTATCCAAGGAAATGCTCTATTGTAAGGGATGAGAAGCATGATGAGCATCAACAATCTTCAAGGAAAAGGGAACAATGGAAGCCCTATGCTGATATGGATCATGATGACTAAAGTACGAGTAATTTCTTCGCAATAATTGTCTATGTCATGTTGTGTTTTAGTTTGTGCTTTATGAGCATATTCTTAATGTTTTATAAGAACATCTAGTCACTACCTAAGATGGTTTTATATCATTAAGGAAAAAATCTATTGTTATGTACCACATGTTGATGTTGTGAAGCTGTTCTTCTAAAAAAATGATGATTAGGGGATTAAAAGATGATTATTATTTTGGAAGACGTTCACTATTTTGGGAATCCTATATGATCGAGGTAAATAGATTACTAAGTTATTTTTTTGATGAGTAAATGTTGACTTATATTTTGAAGAACCGATGAATTTATGGTGAACTTATAGTAATTTAGGTTACTTATGAAAATGATTAACCTATCTTGGGGAAAATAGGTTTAGGTTAGTTACTTTTGTTATAAGATGTTAGGAGTGGTTGATGTTGTTTGGAGATGAATGATAATGTTTATCTTGGAAGACTATGTTATCAAATCCATCTTATATTTGGGTTTCAATCTTAGTTTGGTTTATTTTGAGGAATTTTAAGAACAGTTATTTATGGAATGGTCTATGATGAACTTTGGGTAGTACCATGGATATCTGATGATTTAAAGTAGTTTCCCTTCCTATGGGGTTCTTTCTTTTTGAAGAGTTGTTTTATCTTACCCTTTCTATTTTTGGGATAAATGTTTAAATATAGATAATTATTCTTTTTTCGATTACGTGATTCTCTAGAAGATGATTCTTGTGCTTTGATGAGACCAAGTATTTTTGAATGCTCATCATTTGGAGAAAAGATTAGTCATGGTAGAAACTTATTAAAGGATGAAACTTTAATTGAAGGTAAGTATATTTCCTTGTGTTCTTATTCTATGTAGTAAATTAATAACTCAAAATTATTAAAAGGAATGTAAATCAAAAACGTTGTTGGATTAAGTTTCCTACTGGGTAATCAAAGACCATTTACCCCATCACAAATTTGTGATTTTATGGTGGTTATATTCCTCTTAGACATGTTTTCTATCACTCTACCTCAGAACATGACCCTTTGTTTTCTCCTCTATATCCATGTTTTCCTACATGAAATCCTATTATGGGTTAACTCAGGTGACATTTGTACTTCCCTTTCTTTCATTTAAAGTAATTGTGTTACTGAATCTTTTTACGATGTGGGACTTTCAATGATATTTCCAAGCCCAATTTTAAAAATTGCGAGGACGAAATTTCTTAAGGGGGGAATATTGTAAGAACCCGAAATTTTGAATAAATCTTGTTTCTTAATTTTGTGTGTTATTTTATTTTTATACACAACAAAACTGTTTGTTTTAATAACATGAGTATAATTAAAATGAGATCGTTGGGTCTTGACTTTTATATGACCATTGGTCAATATGACCGTTTGAAACTAAATGTTGCGAGTATTGTCTCTAAATACAAGTGATCTTGGTTAATTAATATAGAAAAAAAATTTGATGTCCTCTTCCAGTTGTCTCGGGCCAATCAAATCCCATCTAACAGAACATGGGAAAGAGGTAGCACCAATGGGCTTTGCTCTGGACCAAACCCAAGAAAAACTTCATCGTGTGAAGCTAGAATGGAATCACCTTCACGAGAAGTTCAAATTGATAGAAATTACTACGCGTGCAATGTTGGCCGAGCGGTCCTTGGATTCTCTCACCCTAGCACACCTTACTCTTAGGTCCTATGCTGGTGTTATAAGGGGTTATGTAACGAGACCATAACTGCCTTGTGTAATCCTTTGATTTGAATAAAAATTGTGATTTCTTCTTATGATGAAGCTTGTGAATTTTCAAATGTCCGGATAAATATAGTATGCATATTATTGATGAATTTTAGAAAAAGGATATTTTAAAATTGTTTATATAATCCTTAAATAATTAATGATGTGTAAATATTTTCAAAAAATGTTCTTCTACAAGTATGTTTTGTATGAAATTTAGAGTCTAATAAGATCAACATAATTTTTTATGAATAGTAATTTATGAATAGTGATTTTACACTTAGGATTAGTAATGTGACCAAATGAATTAGTAATCTCACTTAAAGAAAGTATTAATATAATCTAGACACCTTGATTAAGTAATGTGATTCAATAAAATAGGTAAATAACTGTTTTAGAAATTATTAGTCAAGTCTTAGTTTTTTCAGGTGAATAGTGTTTTTTAATTAAAATTTTTATTAAAAATATTTAGAAAATTATTTTTATAAAATGGAGTTCATTTTTGAACTCAGAGCATCGATATTATGTAAAGGTAATTTTTGTGGATTTTTCTGAATAAAAATTAATTTTTGGTGAATAATTTTTTTATTTAAAAATTAAATTAAAAATGTTTAGAAAATTATTTTTATAAAATGGAGGTCATTTTTTTGATTCAGAGAATCGATATTATGTTAAGGTGATGTTTTGGGATTTTTCTGAGAATGTTGAATTTTCGGTGAATAGTGAAAATATAGTTTTCAAGTTACAGGTGTTTAATGGCATCATTAAATGATGTATTAAGTATGTAATCAATATGGTCGACTTATGAATAGAGAGATAAGGTATGAGGTGTCCCATGTGGCCAATACCATGGGCGAGACCATGGTTTTTCCAATACCACTGATGAGGTGTCCCTTGGCAATTAATGCCTTATCCCCTCACTTTCCCTATAAATACCAAACCATTATCTCATCCATTCCAATCCAAAATCCTCCTCAACGAATTTATGGTCACCTTACCTCCCAAGGAGTCCTCCCAAGGTTCCCTAAGCCTCCTAAGGTCCCAAACTTCAAGATTTCGAAGTTACTCTTCAAGGTAAGGGATCCTACCTCTCTCTTTCTTTCCAAGTACTCTCTTTTATGTCATTTCTTTTATGATCCATGTTATTATGTTGGAAAATTTTCTTTTATATTAATCCTAATATCATTTTCATGTTCATATGATTAAGGACCCCCTCTTTCCCTCATCAATTAATTTTAAGAATGTATGAGTGGCGCCATTAGGCTGCCGAATTTTTAAGGGATTCCTTCACCATTCTCATTTTCAAGTTCTATTTTGATGTCAAGTATTTCAAGTTCCTTTTTATTATGTTGGGGTATGATATCTATATCTATCACACAGATATTTTATTTTCATATGATGAGATACCCTATTTGATCTTGTCAATTCATTTTTGATGTTTTAAGTGATGCCGTTAGGCTGCCGAATTTTCATAAGAGAAATCTTAATTTTTTGTCTTCCTTCCATGTTTTTCATTTTATATGGTATGTCATTAAAATTTCATTACCCTATTATTATATCCTTTATATTCTATTCCTCTAATGTTCTATGTATCATTTATGAGTGGGTGAACCATTTCACCTCTCTTTCAATATTTCTAAAACCCTGTAACAAAGTCGTTATGCACTAGAATTTTTCGTGTCAAAATGTCAATCTCTTTTTCTAAAATTATTTTATTTTATTAAGTGAATAATTAAAAGCTATTTCTTCTATATGGGTATTCAAATATATATAAAAATGTTCTATTTTAAATTCTGGGACTTACATACATAAAACCCTCTTTCCTTTTTTCCATGGGTTTAAAGTGACATAAAGATCACGTCTTTAAAGCAGTTTTTTTAAAATGTGATGACTATGAAATGAAACCCATTTATTTTATGCTATATGGGTTGTTTATGAACTTATTGATGATTATATATGTGGCTCACATGATAATAAAGGAAAATTTAAGGGTGGTCCCTGATAGCACTCCAATGCATTGGGTAATGATGTAACCACTAGATATTACAATTCTAACGATATCTTGGTGAATAACCTTGTTAATTTCAAATGACACCTTAGGGATGGACCTTGGTGATATGTTCATGATTTTCTATGTTAAATGTTGTAGACACATCTTCATGTTATTAAATACGTTATTTCTACTATGATATTTCTCATGATTTCTTTCTGATTCCTTAATGTTTTTTTCCATGACATTATTTATGTATCTCAAGTTCAAATGTAAAATATTTCCCTTGTCTCCCTTACTGGGCCTTCTGCTCACCCATTCCTTTTATGTATTCTCTCTAGTTATGAGAATCTGTAATGAACTTAGTATGAACAATGAATAAACCTTTCAAGTGTTTAAGAATAATGTTTTATATTGTCATGTATTAAGTTCCTGGTTTCCAAGACACTAACCCTTAAAGATCCTCAGTTTTGTATAATGTAATGAAAGTTAATGTGATAAAAAGGAAGGATGATATATATAGTACCCAACTTCAAATATTTCCTAATATGAGCTAGTACTTTCATGGACATGTGAGAAGGGAATCAATGAGGGCATATGGCAGTTGGCCTATCCAAGATGCAGTAAATAAAAATATTGATCTAGTCCTGGCAAAAAACATGTGCGTAAATTGTTAGATCATTCCTCAGTTTCTCCTTTACATTGGGAAGAATTACCTTCTCCAAAACAACAATTTATGAGGGGTCAATTCAAATATGTACCGTAGGGAGAAACTCATCATACATATCTCCAAGAGGGGGAATCCCACCCATTTGATATATGTCCCATAGGATGATTCCCACTTCAACATGGGATAATTGGAATGTGTTAGTTCTAAGAAATGAAAATCTAATCATTTCATAGGGGATATTGGGTTGGAGATATATGATCAATTGGGAAATCCACACAACTTCACAAAAATGAACTCTATACAATTGATCATAAAATTCTATTAAACACTTCTTGACCTAGTAAGGATATACCTATTAATTATATAAATTTCCACCGGGACGAAGATGCCACCTCAAGCTCTATTAGCTGCTAGGATTATTCAGAGAGGAGGAAAATATGTTTGAATAGATCTAAGAAATGAGTTGATGAGAAAATTCAGAGCCATCCAGGCCTAAGAGAGAATTTGACCATATATAATAAAACCCTTAGGACAGAGCTGTGACCAGTCAGCCTTCCTTAGAAAACTATCGTTTGAACAGAATCAAGTGAAGATGACACCCAGTGAGATGGAATATTATAGTCCTAAAGATTAATGGTAACATCTTCCAAATAACTAAACTTGTATAAAGGGATTTTTCGAGATAACAGATAGTATTAAATAATAGATGAGAGGAACCTTTTTAGAAACTCATTATTGAAATACACACGATAGTGAGGGGAGACACTATGATTTTTCGAAATCATGTCACTTTTATTAAAAGAAACTGAGGAAGATCAATGAGGACTAGAATCCATATGAGCATGAGTTAGTGGAATCTGTTAGAAAAATGGAATATAAATTCTTATCAAAATAACAAACATAATAAACTAGTACCATCTGGCATACTGCATGAATCTGTGGAAGATTCGTGAACCGCATAATGAGTTAGTGAATCTCATATCCCTTGAAGGTATTGTGGGTAACCAAATCCCACAAGTAATTGAGACATCTCATGGCCCCTTGGAGACTCACGATCGCATGACCTGAACATGGTTACACCAATCACATAATAATCAGTTGATCGAATGATCAAGCCAGTAGATCCTACAATTCCCTCAAGACCATCATAGTCCTCGTGGATGAAGTTCATGTAATTGATAAGTACGATTCATAGTAAGACTGGACATAAACATAATAAAAAGTGGTATTTAGAAAAAATTATCATGAAATAGGCTCATGAAAAAGGATCGTGAACATGTCTTACTATCAGGACTCACAGAACAGTCTTGAAATATAGGAATGTGATAGAAAAAAGGTGAGAGTGCCCAGAAAGAGGGGTGGCTGGTGAAATTGATGACGCTATACCTTTATATATATGACATTTCACTGAATACCAAGTGTCACCTGATAGACCAAATGTCACCCAAGACACTGGTTCAAGACATCTCCAAAAACTCAGGTGGGAATTTACTTTACATAGAGAGGATCCATTTTCTCTGCGAACATCTCCCCTGAGGGTGGCATTTGTTGATGCCCGCCAAATGAGAATATAAAATTTAAAAAGGAAGGAATACCTGAATATGGGTATTATTTTTCCCTAAAAAAGAGAAGGAAAGAGAATGTGGTTGGAACTAAAGTACCACATAATCCTCCAAGAGAATTAAAATCATGTGACCATCATAGGGTCACGTGGAGGAATTAGATGTAGTATATAGTGAGTAACATATCCCATGAATCCCCTCTTGACAAGGCTTCCTGCTCTTGTAAAGGCCCTCTATATAAACAATGATCACATGAAAATAGCCTGATATTCTCTCCTAGTCCATGTGGTTTTTTATCGGTGATCAACTAACAAAACCGTCCAAAAAATCCTTTGAAAATAGAAGTTAAATGTCCAAAAGGCATAAGAATTTATTTATGGTAATGGTAATGTGATTAATCATTGATGGGAAGGATAGTTGTCCATGGAAACTTCAAAAAAAATATTCAAGAACTCCAAGCCTTTGTACAACAAAAAAGGAAATAAAAATGGAAGAGGCAGATGCCTATATTGGTTCTAGAAGACATAAATAGTTCACCTAGTAGTTCTCAGGACACCGCGATACCACATAGACATGTCTGCCTCATCTTTTGAAATACTATAGGTATGTCATCATCAACACAAAAAGAGCCACGAGTATATCCAAGAGACCTTTCACTCCCCCTTTAGATCCTCATGGATAAATTGATTGATTTTTCCACAAAGTGCTCATGCTTATCCGTAAGACCTTTATTGGTCATGTTATGCATTATAAATAGATCATTACTCATGTAATCTTACATGACTCCCAAACATTGAAAAATAAAAAAAAGAAATATGTAAGGGGAGGAGGCGGTATTATATCATAGTCATAAAATTATTGTGACATGCTAAGGACGTCTCCAATATGATCTTGCAAGAATCCTGGAAAAGATGGTCTAATCTTGAGAAGGCCCCTAGATGAACCATACTTGTCTCACAGAAAGTCCCAAACAAGTCAAAAAAGATCATGAAATAGACTTTTAATAGGCTCCTTCATCTCAAAAAAGTCCTTGAACATGTTGATATGACAACAAAGAGGTACCTTGGCATGACCGGAATATAAAAAAGTCTCCATTGGTTGAAAATAATCCAATAATGGAAACATTGACATGAGGGACTCATGGTCACTGAAAATTAGGTGTGTCCCTCAGAAATGGTCCACGAATGAGGATTGTGAAGACAAGTGTCACTAGCCCTACACAGACTCCATCCCAAATTTTCATGAGACATTTAATGAAAAATAGTTAACAATCAGGGTGAAGAGGCCTATAAATACCCCACCTCATCCTTAAAGAGAAAGGATGGATTTTTCACATCCTGGCGCATCATCACACCCTAGAACTAGAGAAGATTTCTCAGAGTGGTAGATCTCATGACTAAAATAGTATTCCATCTAGAAATACACTAGATAAAATCAAGAACGATCATGAAACATGCATAAGATATTAACATGATCATCATAGATCATTCTAAGGGCTTTTGAAAGGACATGCGACGAATATACCACATGTTTTCTATATTGTGCGTGACATAAAATAAACTGACACTGAATAAATCTAACTAATTCTCAATATAAGGAATATAACAAAGAATAATGGTGGAGACTTAAATAAAAACATGTTCTCTGACCCTCATGTGTTTTTCAAGAGCTATCCAAGACACACAAAAACACTAATAAATTTTTCCCTGATCTAACGATACACCTTCAACATGCCGTCTGGGTCATGAAAAGTTCACTAAACATTTTAGATCAAGCTATACGGTTCCCCAAGACATTACACATTGGTATCATGAATCCATCTCATTTTTCACCCAAGCATTGTGATTTCCTTCAGATACATCATCTGACTCTTATACAGGCATACACTCATGTCATCCAGGACTCGCAGTAGCACTCGGGCATGTCAACCAGCTCCCATGAAACCCTCCAAAAAAATAATCCGAGACTCATGCTTCCCTCTAAACATGTCAGAAAAGACATGTGACACCATATGATATATATTTCACCAACTCTCTCAACACCCTCTATATATGTCAGATAGCTCTTATGATGACACTAGATAATGTCATCTAGGTTATGAGACACCCTTTGAGATATATAACATTAAATATCGCGACACCCCCAATATATATGTTATCCATATCTAGTGATGACACTAGGGAAAGTGAGATGAGTTATGCCAAACACTTTAGACTAGAAAATTAGGTCTTGTGCTGTCCTCTGGACAGGTGAGATGGATTATGCAACACCCTCTAAATGAAAATTCCAAATCAATAAGGAATCCCACGACTTGATTACATTGTTCATCCTCAGTGTGTAAGCACCGATCAAAAGAGAAAATTTAATGTGTAATACCTAATGAAAAACTATGAATACTCTATTTCCATTCATAACTTGGATATGTAGGAGACCTACCATAAGTTTGAGCTCCATATAAATTTTCCAAGGATAGTCCCTGCACGTAAGTCCTACACCCAAAATCAATGAAATCGATTAATTTCCATCCTTTATTTCTCACAATGAGAATAGTTTATTTGGGTATATGGTGTTTTAATAATCATACTCAACTACACTATAAATATCTAAAACAACAAGGAAATCCTTATTGTGTAAGACCTGATCAACTAAACTATGATGACTCTGATTCATGCTATAACCTAGATATGTATAATGCCTCTATGAGACCCTAACTCTAATAAAAGGCCCTAACTCTAATAAATATTCTTAGGGTTGTCCCATAGTATAATCCCCTCTTCTATGTGTAGTGTGTTTGATTACTGGTTACCCATTATTTCTCACACCAAGCTTAGATAACGTGTTCTTAGGGAGTTATAATAGTCATATATTTTACATCCTGAATCTCCACCATATAGGATAGTGTCATCATGTAAGCCCCGACGAGTGTAATGATATATTCATATCAACACAAAGGAATATTCCTTATGAATAGTCCCAAGGGTGTGAATGATCTTTTTGAACTCTATTAACTTCCATAATCATGATACTTAGGACACCTTTTTGAGGTTTGAGCACAAATAAGAACCCACTTTGGTGTAAGTCCTCTTATATCATAGATATCTCAGCCATCCGGACCTAATCATTCCCATAGGTCAGTTACTCCACATCATCCATTAGTGGAATGAGAAAATTAATTAACTATATAAACTCTTAGTCGAACCGTAATTGAGATACATAAGATATCCATATAAGACTCAAGATTAAACAACTGGTGTCATAGATATCCTATATAAGTCCTCTATACATGACGTTAAACTACATGGGTTCAATGAACAACATAGGTTTTGATTCCTAAAATAACTAAGATATGTAGGATGACTCATAATGAATCAATCCCATTTTAGAATATTAATTTCCTCCATGGGTGGAAGAAAATTCAGAAGTGCATGGTTATACATCTTCAGCATATAAATCAGATAACCATTAATCAAAAACTAATGGGGAACCTCAGATTCATATAGATGGATTCACTAAAGAAACCCCTATTTACAATGTTCATCAATGTGATTAACATTATTTTTCATATAAGGTTAATTATAATATAATCAATTTGTTTGGGTAACATGTCTTATATTAGGATTAGGAAGAGATTAATGAGCATATCTTAAATCTATAAGAGAGTCCTAGAGTAGGAAATAATCTTTTCATAAGGGTACGATGAGCAAGAACTCCCATCCTCTGGACCAATGAATGTTTCTAAGAGTAATTGGGTGTGAAACCCATATGACCACCTACCTTGGGAAAGTATTTTCGTACCTAGTTATGAAAGATAGAACCATTGAGAGTTTCTATTATGAACGACAATGACCCGATGTTAATGATTGTGCAAGATGTCAAAACCCCTTACAATCAACCATTTGGCCCAACTAATCCCTCCTCAGTGAGGATTTCCCTAGTAATATTTTCCCATAAAAATAGTTTGATATATATCTCATAATATAATATTGGTTTATAACATAACATATGTCTTAATGAAGATAATTTGAGATGTCAACTTTTACCTCAGGTTTTTTTATTTCTTCATATGTGTTCGAACCTCTTGTAAAATTAATATATATTTATTATATATATATATTATAAAAATATATTTCTATATATTATACAATATATGATTTATTTATAACATTTTATCAGCTATTTATTAATAATTATTTATTAAAATTAATTTTTTGGGTGATACTTGCTTAGTTATTTCTTTCATGATTCAGTTCAGAAGTCCCGATCCTTATACTTTAGTCATGGTTCTAGAATATACATAATTTTGAATCATGTAATAAGTATCATATGTAAAAATTATATACAATTTTATAAATATTCATATAAAGATATAATGAAAAATTATTTACATCACTCCGTGGAGATGGTAGTGCGTACAAACACACGAGTGATGTTTTCAATTTTTGAAGGATGGAATGAAAAAAATAAAAAAATAAATAAAAATTATAGAACTATAATAATATCATAAATATAATATATATTAATTAAATATATCATTATAACCATCAATGTGAAGTGGTGATGAAAAAATAAATGACTGGCTTCATGGAGGTGGTAGTACACACGTACGTATGAGAAATGTTTCCTTTCCCCATAGAGTGGACATGATATGGGAATTGGTTATTACATCAACATAATAGAAATTTAGTATATTGAAGACAAAATAATAATAATTTTAGAGTACATACCATATATTTATATGATTTATAAGAATAAATAAAATTTTATGTTCTTTTCTAAGATTTAAACCTCTACATTGAGAACCCTCTTTTCTCTTGCACCATACGAATTAAAAAGATGGTATTTTTGAAATAATATAAGCTATGGTACATGGGGAAGGAATATAATAAGGTATTTTAGAATGTATTTTAAAATCTAGAAGGTTATAAATTTTTGAATAAGGGGGAATATGAGGCATCCTTTTACAAGTGAAGGAGTAGAGACTCCAGTTTTTTCATGTACGACTTTGGAATATTCATAGGAATATTTTTAGAGCCAGGTGATGAGATGGAGTAAAATTATGAAGCTTGGTGATATTTTAATAAATTTTATAAAAACATTAAATATATTTTATATCACATGCATTCAGTTTTCTAAAAAAAGTGAAATATATTTTAAATGGATTCTTTGAAAAAAATATGATACCATGGTTTAATCCATAGTGTATGATTTTACATAGGCATTAACTAAGGTTGGTCGATGTGGGATGTTTAGATGGGGTAGATGTTGGTGGTTTCATTGGATAAATTCTTTAAATTAATTAATTTATTTAATAACCCTAACTCAAATAACACACACAAATAGACTCTAATGGGAAACATGAGACCATTGTTGAGTTCGAAATGCATACTTTACCCTTAGTGTGACTTAGAGTTGGTAAACATGGAAAATTCTATAAAGGAGGATGTTGGAAGGTACATTTAATTAAAATAAATAATTTGTTTTTTTATTTTGAATTAAATGTTGTAAACTATTTTCCTCTATAAATATGTTGATATGGATAATGGAAAGGTTTATCCACAAAACCTTGGGATCATTGAAAGGTGTTTCCACCCATTATTTGTTGGAAGATTGAGACCAGATGATGACCAGTGACTGAATCAAGTTGAATCTATAGACAGCAGACACAACAGAACACCTTCATCACTAGTAGATGCATTTTCCACTAACAACTGATCCATAATAAAGGTAGGACTCATAAATAGTGATTTTCACAATTTTTAATAAAATATTTATGCATGATTTATTATCTAATTTTGATTATGTGATTTTATTTGCTTCTCATGAGCCTCTTAGAGGAAAGAAAATTATATAATTCATTTTATACATGTTTTTTGCATGATTCCATCATGGATATTCCCGATATATGATAGTTTTCCAAGAATGCATGGTCATAAATGTTGTATACTTTGTTTTTCTATATCTCCCCACCGTTCTTCGTGTTTTTAACCATTGTTCTATGAGGTCATGGTTTAAAATTTTTGGGGTGGGTTCTAGCTTGATCGAACCCCCAAAAATCAAGAAGGTTGTGTGAAAAATGAGAAGGATGGTGGTTTTCGGATGGATTGGATTGGTACATTGGGTGTGGGTTCATGATCGATGATGCAATCGAGGTACATCATGGTTGTTAGTTGATTGAAGTTTGTTCAGGATCGGGTTGATAATCCCTATTTTTCCAGTAGATGTATAGAAATTTAGTTTGGTGTAATGATACTGGTTCTGAGAAGAGGCCATGCATGGGATCTTATGGTGGAGGCTACCTAGTGTGGACATTATGATAGCTGGAATTGGTTCTCTAGAGATGTGTTCAGACATGGTCAATGCATTGGAAATTATTATTATTATTATTATTAATTATAGGGGTAATGAATAATAAAAATAACAAAAATAATAATAATGTTGATGAATATTATTATTATGATAATAATAATATCATTTTAGATACCTTTATTGATAGAAAAATTGAATTAATAAAAATAAAAAGACAAAAATAAAGTTTGGTATGGTGCACTATACTCCCATTTAAGGGAGGGGCGTGCATTTTAGGTGTTTGAAATACCCATGTTATGTTATCATTTATTATAATAATAATAGCTAATTGAAAAAAAGAAAAATTAAAAAGGGGATGGTGCACCTATTGTCAACATGAAATGGGTATAGGGAGAGTGCGAGCATGGATCCATTTAAGAAAATCTTATTGAATACAAATTAAAATTAAAATTAAAATTAAAATAAATAATAATAATAATAATAATATTGTAATAAAATCTTGATCCAACCATAAATTCTCCATATGATGTCAGATTGATGAACCATCCATGGAAGAGTGACCATGACTTTGAGATGGTTAATTCCAGACTAGTTATAGATACATTTTTCCAGCTCATGTCTTGGGTCCATTAAGTTCCAAAAAATAATAATCATAATATAAGTATTATATTGTATCTCACATAACTACCCCATGCGATGTCTGATTGATGAACCTTCTACAACATTGTGACCCTAAATTCTTACATGTGACATTCTCATTCGGTGTTCTCTTTGGGAATGTGAATAGACTATTCTGAGCATTTGGTTTTTTGGAGTATCGCAATGATATGATCTATTTATCCATTCAAGGATATTTGTAGAGGTATATGAATAGAATTACATTTTTTAAATTTTGAATAATAATGATCCTTGGGCATTTTTTATACATTTGGATATATATTTCATGTACTATGGGAGTACACAATCATGTGTAGGGGTAAATGGGTAGGGCCTGGTACCGGGCATGTCTAGGTTCATGGTTAGGCGATGAGGTAGGGTCACACACAGTGTGGATTCCAAATATATCATATACCTCATTAAGGATATTCTATATATTGTATCTTTTAATATAGATACTAATTTTGGCCTATGAGTACACTATCCTGAGTGTTTTTTCATATAGAACGAGATGGTGGAATTCATAGTGTATTTTGAGATACGATGTGAGATGTTATGAGAATGATTATTCTTTAGTTAGTGTTAAAGGATGATAGAAATGAGACAAGATCATCAGAGAGTGGTACCCCTTTATGAACCAGGGCATGGTTTCTTTATCTACAGAATGGTCCACCCCTGACACACAATAGTGTGCGTCCTCTATCTACTTAGTGGTACCCCCTATTTTACGATGGTGTAGGTCCTCTATCTGCTAAGTGTTACCCTGGTAGTGTATCAGGACATGATTACTCTATCTATTGATTAGTAACCCCTTTACGGAATGGGGAATGTGTCCTCCTAACACAAAGTGGTACCCCCAATTGGATAAGGTGTGAGTCCCCATACCCTGGGTGGTTCCCCTATCAGATAAGGTATAAGTACTCCATCTACTGAGTGGTACTCTTATTGGATAGAACATGAGTATTCTTTAAATAGAGTGGAACGATCCAATTATACCAGAGAATGGATCCTATACTAAGAAAGTGTGCACCTTGACTATGTGGCATAGTGGCATGGTGTGTCTTGATAGGGATGTTTCTGTAGGAAAATGCGTGAGATGTTGGGTATCGTTGATGGACCACATGGAATTGATGACGTTTTTTATTCCGTGGCAGGGCTATGAGATAAAGATCCCCTTTCCATCTAATTTGGGTTCCTTTGTTTATAATATATATATATATATATATATCCATGCGGTTGGATTTTGTTACTCTCTTGCTATGGGTGGAATAGAAACAATTTGTAGTCCACCTACACACCATGTTAATTTGTCTGTGAGTTGAATTATCTACTTCTATTATGTATTCTATTGCTTTACCCATAATTTTTTTCAATCATCCTACTAGGTATGTATACACTCAACCCTTCATGGGATTTTCATGCAAATGTAATGTCTTATGAAGATGAAGAAGAGGACATAGGTGATTACATAAGAGCTTAGTGATACCTAGTCGATTTTACCACATACATTAATTAAAGCTTGGATATTCATATCCTGGCACTCTTAGTGGTTTTAATTTTCCTGTTATTGACATGTTGTGACATATTTTCCAATTTAGGGTATATTTTTTCTATTTTCTCTTTAGATTATATTGGAACACTATTTTGTATTACCTAGATGTTATTACATGCATGACTATTACTCTAGATGTAATAGTATTCTTTATTATTCCTATGAATTAATGTGTGGATATAGTTGGGTGTGTGCATACTAGTATATTAGTAAAATTATTCCCATATTAGTTATGAGTTTTTATGATTCTCACCAGCCAATGGCCTATAGAGGTGGGATTGGGGTAATTTCGACTCAACTATCCATCGACCAAGAAGGCCCTGGTGGTTTGGGACATGATAGATTTGTATCAAAGGATATTAATTCCTTAGGATGGTGTTTTTACCTATACCCTTATGAGTATTTGGTTGGAATATAGGAAAAAAATTCTAGAGTGTATCGAGTATGGATTTCAAATTGGTAACCATGTCTCAGTGAGGCAACTGATGTATTCATACATCAAGACTCCGAGTACCTTCTTGTCGCTTCGACATACTGAAGTATGGGTTACAGGTAACATTGGTACATGAATCTTATAGTATTGAGCCTTTGACTTTATTTCTTGTGTCATATCCTCATATATATATATACATATTCTTATTTGACTACGGTATGTCTTGATCACTTTTGAGATTCCTTCATGAAGACAACTAGCCAGGTTACTAATTTTAGATCATGATGATGATCTAATGAGTGATGATGCCTCAGTTTGGGGGCCATCACGTAAGGTAATTTATCTAGGTGGGTGGGTAGAAACACCCCCACCTATCTTGTATAATATAGTACAAGCATAGTAAGATTATGATGGATGTAGGTTAAGTGCACTCCTTAAGTTCATGTGCTAGATTCCACTAAGGCTTTGCAATGAGACAAACCCTCTGGAAGTAGTGGTTTGACTTGAGGAAGTGGTCTAGGTTTTCCGACTTGTATGGACCTCAAATGATCAGATGGTTGTGTTGGTGACCATTATTTTCCATGTATTATCTTTAAGCTCTAGAGGTACTGAAAGATAATTCACTTGTGTTGAGTTCACATCACATTCTTTATAGATAGATATCAACTAGGCTTTATGGTGAGTTTGGACCCCCATCACATTTGGTAGAGGTCAAGCGTGATCTTGAGGTGTGAATTTCATACATGGGTAGGAAACCTCTTGATGGTGGTCCTCATAGTGAGACTTTTATAGGGTGGTGCATGGTGTCGGTATATCCTTGTGTTATTGATGTATAATGAGTCTTGTGGCATGAAAGAAAGAGGGACACTTCCCCAATTGAGATTCATTCTTGCGGAGTGATTAAAAATCATGTGGATGAGTCAATTTCATCCCAAATATTATTTTTAATATTATGATGGAGGAGTTTGTTTGACTTGTGTGTACAAGTTCCTTCTAATGTTATAGGGTTTGGAGAGATCCCTGGTTGTGGGGAATAGGTGGGCAAGGGAATGGATAGATTATGGAAATAGGAGCTTGTGGATTAGTGGCTATGAGTGTGGTTTGAGGTATGATATTCATATCCATTGCTCCAACTACTATTATATCACATATTTTTTAGCCACATTTATGTGGATGTAGTCACTTTTAAAAACCTATCCATAATAGTGGAGGACTTTTTGTTCAACCCTTGTGCTAGAGGAACCTATAGAGAGGATTGATGATCACCCGTTTCTACTGATAGTGTGACCTAACATTGCAGAGAGAGAGATAAAGATCCTTGCATGAAAGATTTCCATAGTATTAGTGGAAACCTATGATGTTTTCCATAATATGGGATAGTCTTTTACCATCCATTCTTAGATGATTTCTACCTATGAGTGTAGTAGTGATTTTGGTTTGTTGGGATAGAGTTTTCTCATTTGATAAGAGGTGATACCTGAGAAGGGAAAGATGATCTCATTTTCTGGTGGTTATAAATACTTCCTTATTATTTGTATAGTTTTAACCTTGGTGAAGTAGATTATATGAGATTTTAGTTTCTTACAATGATTGACTGCGATGGAATCCTTATCAAGAATGTATTGGGTTTACCTCACCATCAAGAGTTTTAAATCTGTATTGACATGCACTGGGGATGATCCAATATCTAGGATAGAATATCAAATGAACCATTATAGCTATGAGAGTTGGAGGTATAATGTGATTTTTCAAATGATCATGGGCTTTGTAATACCAAATGTGTTTTCCTAGGAAACCATGTGTTGTTCACCTAAGAGGTGGAAAAGAGATTGCGGTCAGGTGTGGATTTAATTCACTTGAACTATGATATGCGAGGGGGAGTATCCACCCTTGAGAATCAATGAAATTTAACCTAGTTGATCATATAGTTTTACCGCAGGATGGGTTTTTACTTGTTCCAAGATTGATAGGTTGATGTTCTGAGCATTGATTCCTTGAGTTTCTGTAGTCTCTTGGGTACTTGGTGATACCCTTTGGTGTGTTTAATGCCCCAGAATAGTTTACAAGTCTTACGAACAAGATCCCTAACTTTTAATGGATCTATTTGTGGTATTTTTTTGTAAAGGTACCCTCATGTAATCATCTTCAGATATGGATTATGTGAGATATGAGAAGATGGTGAATGACATGACCTAGTAGTGCAGCGAATATGGAAACTCTCATTGTGTCAGTTCTAGATTTAAACATCCACTTTTTGGGATATGTATTCTCAAATATGGGAGTGAAAATGAACCCTATAGAGTTTTAATAGAATCGCGACTGAGGGGCACTCAGGGTGTGGCCATGGAAGTAGTTACTCGTAGTGAGGTTTTCTGTCCGCTATTGTCAAGGAAGGTGATAGAGTAGTTGACCTCTTTATAGTTAGACCACATTCATGATGTTCTCCACATGACATAGATGAGAAATAATGTGAATGAATTGTTGTACGATACTGACCTAGGTAAGCTAGTATAGAGTTTCATTTTTCAAGGATATAGTTGCATTGATAATAGACATAGAAAGAAATTTCATAGGTAAGTTTTTTCTTTGGGTGGGTGTTTGTTGAAATCCTAGTAAACTATCGGGGGAGTTCATGTGAGCGGAAGAGATAGATTTGGTCTTATTATCTCCATATTTTTCCTTAGTTTTTGTTTTTTGGGAAAAAATACTTTGTAGAATGTAATAATGCAGAGAATATCATTTTGCTGTGTAAGATATTAGAATATTCCTAGAAATATTTTTGATTCCAGGCACTAAGACATTGTGTTCTTCTGAGGCTCAGTGATCTAGAATTTAATTTTATAAAAATATTGAAAATATTTTATATGAAAAGAATGTGATTTTTATGAAAAAGATGAATATATACTAAAAATAGTCTCATATTTGAAATCTGATACGACATTTTAATCCTTAGAGTGAAGTTTATACAAGGAATGACCTAAGGTTGGTTGGCGTGGGATGTTACGATGGGGAAGACATTGGCAGGGGTATTGGATGAATTAATTAATTAAATTTATTTTTTAATAACCCTAACCCATGTAACTCACAAACAATTACTCAGATGACAAATCCAAGACCACATTTGAGTTCTGAACATAGATTTTACACTAAGTGTGACCTAAAATTGGTCAGTTTGGGACCTTCTGTAAATGTAGATGCTGACATGTGTGTTTAATTAAAATAAATAATTTATTTATTTATTTTGAATTAAATGAAATAAACCATTTTCTTCTATAAGTAATCTTCTATGGAAAATCAAAAGGGTTATCCAGATAACCCTTGGATAATTGAGATGATTTTCCACCCATTCTACATTAGAGGATTATAACCAAACGAAGATCAATGATCAGATCTAGGTGAATCAACAGGCAGTGGACGGAGTGGTTCCCTTTAATCAGTAGTGAATGTGTTTTTCACCAAAAATCATTCCATAATCAAGGTAGGACTCATCAATTGTGTTTTATTGTTTTTTTATTAAATTATTAAACCATTAATTATTATATGCTTTAGATTCGATAATTGTATGTTCTTTGTATGAGCCTTATAGATGAATGAAATTTATTTAATTAATTTTATTCTTATTTGTACCATGTTTTCATCATGAATAATCCTGATCTATGATCTTTGGACAAGAAAATTTGGTCATCAATGTTTTAAATATTATTCTTGTACCTCTCCCCCACTGTTTTTACATTATTTATCATTTCCCCATGAGGTCACGGTTCGACATTCCTGAGGTGGGTCAGAGCGTGATTGAACCCATAAAAATCATCATAGTTGTGGATAAAATGAGTGAGATTGTGGTTTTGCTGATGGATTGGATCGATAACACATGTGTGGGTTCACAATTGAGGTGTGTCAAGGAAATTGGCTGATCAAAGGTGATTATAGATCAGGTCGATAATCCCTATTTTCTTAGTTGATACATGATAATGATTTGTGGTGTGAAAAGATCAATTCAGAGTAGAGGCCTTGCACATGGTTTCTTGGCTGAAGTTTCTTAGTGTGGACATGACAGTGGATAGACTTGTATTTTTAGTGATGTGATTAGACATGGTTAACATAGTGGGCATTATTATTAGTACTAATAATAATAATGGTGATGAAAAATAATAATTATAATAACAATTGTTATGAATATTATTATTATGATAATAATAATATGTTTGTGTCCACCATAGTAGAGAGAAAATTGAATTAATAAAATAAAAATAAAAAAAATAATGTTCGTTGGGGAGAACCATATGCCTATTGGGGGGGGGGGAGCATGCATTTGAGGTGTTCAAAATACCTATGTGATATTATTATTTATGATAATAATAATAGTTATTTGGAAAAAATTGAAAAAAATAAAAAGGGGGGTGGAAAACCTATTGTGTGCATGAAATGGGTATGAGGGGAGTGTGTGAACGGATCCCTTTTAGAAAATATTATTAAATAATAAAAATAATAAAAATATAAAATAATAATATTCTAATTGTAATCAAATATTGATCCATCCATATGTTTTGTATACCGTGTTGGATTTACGAACTGTTAGAGGTAGAAAGATACTGACTTAGAGATGGTCAATTCATAACTAGTGACATATACCTTTTTATAACTTATGCCTTAGGTCCACAAATTTTCCAATAATAATAATAATAATAATAATAATAATAATAATAATAATAATAATAATAATAATAATATCTTGTATTTGATACAACTCCCCCATGTGATGTCATATTGAGGCACCATATACAACATTGTGACCCTGATATTAAGGCATTCATTTTGATACCAATATTAGATATGTAATTCAGGATTGTGGATCGGGCTCAAGAATCACTCTTAGGGTGTTAAATGGTTAAATGTGAATTTCTCACTAGGTGTCTGATTTGGGAAAGTGAATAGCTTATCCAATTGTTTTTCCAGGATGATCAAAATGGTGTTCTCTATTTGGCAATCTAGGGGAATTTATTGAGGCATATCAGTGGAGTAATGTTTTTTTACCTTTGGACAGATGATGATCCTTGTGACTTCATCATAAATTTTTTCATATATGTCATGTAATCTATGAGTACAAAATAATTCCTTGGCGTGCATGGGAATAACCTGGTACTCGGGCATGAACAGGTGCATGGGTAGGTGACGAGGTGGGGTCAAACTTCTTGTGGACCCCATATGCATCATTTACCTCCTTTAAGATTTTATTCCCCTCATATATTCTTCTTGTTGAATCATATTTTGTCCCATGAGTAGCATATCCTATGTGTTTTTCCCTGTAAAATACAATGGTTGTCCTTATAGAGGATTTTGAGATATGATGTGAGATTTACCTATAATGATTATTCTTTAGGTGGTTCTTGATGACAACAATGATCATACTTGATCATCAGAGGGTGGTACCCCCTGGATTCACCCTAGAACTGGTCCTCTATATACCGAGTGGTACTCCCCTGATGCTCCATGATGTGGTTACTCTATATATTTTGTGGTACCCCCTGACAAACTAGGGTGTGGGACCTCTTTTTACCGAGTGGTACCCCTTGATGCTCTAGGAAATGGGTCCTCTATCTACTGTGTAGTACCCCCAGACGGAATAGGGAGCAAGCCCTCCTTACATTGGGTTTCACCCCTTTATTAGATAGGGCGAAATTCCACTGTAAACTGAGTGGTACTTCCTATCATATAGTGTGAATGTAATCTATCTAATGAATGGTACCTCCTATCGGATAGGGACTGGGTCATCCTGAAACTATGTTTAAACCTCCTATAGTACTAGGGAATGTTCCCTATACCTAGAGATTGTGACCCTTGAAAGTGTGGCACAATGAATAGTTGTGGCTTAACATGGATGTTTCTGTATCTAGATGTGTGACATGGTTGGAATATTTGATTAAAATATTAGATTTGATGATGATTTTTTTCCAAGGTTGGGATATGATATAGAAATCCCCTTTCCATCCCATTTGAGTTTCTTTTCTGAGATTATATATTTATATCTATATCCTTGTGGTTGGATTTTGTTACTCTTTTCTATGGGTGGCTAAGATACATTATGTATTCCACTTACACTCTGTTTTAAGCTATCTATGGGTTGTGAAATCTACTCCTATCGCGTCTCCTATTTCATTACCCCAAATATTTGGATGTGTACTACTAGGTATGTATATACTCACATCTTTATGGTTTTTTTTTCATGTGTCATGTCTAATAAAAATTAGGGGTAGGTCAGTGGTGATTAGAGAGGTAATTAGGGATACCTAGTTTTTTTGACCGTGTATGTTTGTCAGAGCTAGGAGATTAAGATTCGAGATCTCTCAGTAGTTTTACTTTTCTTGTTAATGTCATGTTGGGAAATCTTTTCTAGTTGGGAATTTATTTTTCCCCTTTACTTTTCAGATTATGTTTTCACACTCTTTAATTCCTTATAGGTTATTAAATGAATTGTTATTACTCTATATGTTAATGTATTTCCTATCATTCTTCTACACTAGTGCATGGATATGCTTGGTTGTGTGTGTACTAGTAATTTAGGAAAAGAAATATAATATTAGTTAATAATTTGGGTAGTTTTCTCTATTCCCTAGCCTATGTAGGTGGGATTTGGGTAGTTGTAGCTCAGCTAACCTCCAGCCAAGTGAGACCCAGTGGGTTGGGTTGTGATAGAGGGAAAGGAAACACTTGAATTAATATTAAATATTAAATAATATATACATATATATATCATAAATATGTAAAATAGACCAAACTAACCCAAAATTCAAGGATAATATATTATTTTGTGTAAATAAACTCATCCAATTACAATTATACATGTTTTGGACACATTTTAATCCTTATATCATAGCTAAAACACTTTAAACTCATTTTAACCATAATCACGATAACATAACTTTTTACCATGATAACATAATTATATGGAAAAAAATAAAAGGGTACTTCAAAATGAATTTGCCACATGATGATAACAATTTTTGTATCAATTTAATTAGATTAAATACATATAAGTGGTATAAATTACATTTAATATAAGAATACAAAATGCATGAAAAATAATTTCTGGGAAAATTCTCGACTAAAGAGTAAAAATAATTTCACCATGTAATCAAGTAACAAGTAGGATTCCATGATTTTTTTAGTTAAATAATAATATAATAACTTTTTGACCCTTTGAGTGAGAAAAAAACTAATATAATATGTCATCCATTCCATTAAATGTAAAGACACAATTTTTTTTAATTTGAATACAAATATAACTTATATTCCAAAAAGTCAATATTCAGTTACCAATTTTAAAATAATGTTTTAAAATAAATTATTTAACTTATTAAACATATTTTTGACTGAAAAGCGCTAATACATTAAGATAATTTCATGTTTTAGAGAGATCTTAATATTTTCCCCATAGTTTCAACTCAGTTTTACCACTTTTTCCAAGGTGAAAAATCATTACCATAATTAATATTCAAAATAAAAGAAAATTATATTTACCCAATTAAATTAAATTAATTACGATGAATAAAAATATTGAATCAATTTTAAAAATTAATTTTATATATATAAGAGAAAATTATTTTAATATATTTTTGTAAAACGCAACGAATTTTTTTTAGAAAAAAAAAGTTTCTAATCCCAAGAAAATTACTATGTAATTAATTATATTATCTATAAATAAATGAGTATTATGTTAATTTTGGCAAAATTAAAATCATTATGGTAATTCTCAATGAAAATAATTTACATTTTTATATAAATTGGTATTTTTACTATTCGCTAAAAAATAAATCCTTTCAGAAAATCTCAAATTTTCTTTTAGAGAAAATTTTGATATATTATAATAAAAAATGAACTCATTTTTATCATATAAAACTGATAAAATAAGAATAAATTAATTATAATATTTTATCCCAAAAACAAATAAAAACAATTTTTTATGAAATTATATTTTTAAATCATTAAATAACATTTCATAAAATTGATTACTAATTTATTATACATTAATTAATTCAATTAAATTATATAAAATTTTTATATTTTTATCATTATGTGGTTATTTCTATTCATACTACCAATCTTAACAGCTAGGTTATAACAACCATGTTAAAATAATAATATATATATTGTGGTTTGTTTAAAGCATTGTGTTGCGTGTCATAAAAGCCATAAAAGACAAAAAAAATTATTTAAAGAGAAATATATTATAAAATCTTAGTGTATTACATTATACCCACCTTAAATAATTTTTTACCTCATAATTTTTATCTTGGTAATCATAATTTCAATTTTTTTAAATACCATTGCCAAAAACCCACATCATACAGAAGGATAATTTTTTTTAAAATGGAAGTGAGAAACATAATGTTTAGAAAAAATAACACACAATAAAGTTCCTCAATAAGGATAACATTTATTGGAAGTTAAAATATATACATGGAGGAGAAAAATAATGGTCAAGGTATAATATAGAATAATAATGAGTTTGGTCATGAGAAAGTTAATGACCAGAAAACTATAAACCACTAAGGGGTCAAAAGACCATTAATTCATTAGAAAGGAAGGTAAAATAATAAAATTTTTATTTAAGTATATTTTTACTAAATTGTATGGATTTTTTACTATCATTATAGAGTAAATGATAAAATATACTTAGTTGATTTCTTTATATTTCATAAGTAAAATTTCATCCATTTTTAAGATTTTATAAATATTCAATCCTAGCTCTTCTCTTAATCTATTAAATGAATATTCAATAATAATTTCTCATTCCTAAATAACAAAAAATAACATTTAATGGATCATAAGATCCATAAGTCATTTTTCTCTAAATATTTACCAAAAACCAAATGGTTAGCACATGTTATCCAATATGGGTAAATATAATAAATCAATATCTAAAACATAAATAGTATAAGAAAATGTTCAAATTAATCCATTCTATAAATAGTTAGACATAATAATCCTCTGGAATATGTCTGACCAAATTCAAAACCCAAAAATATTAAAAATTTAATCACATTTCTTTCTAGTTCAACTTTAACATGTGTTACCAAAGAATATAAAATAGATCATAATGTAAGACACCAAAAATTTGAATACTATGATTATATATTATCATAAAACATATAAATTATTTCTCTAAATCATCATAAAACCACAATTA
Organism: Viscum album; assembly: GCA_963277665.1. Lineage (NCBI taxonomy): Eukaryota > Viridiplantae > Streptophyta > Magnoliopsida > Santalales > Viscaceae > Viscum > Viscum album. The sequence continues at coordinate 1,887,499,421 of OY728136.1, forward strand.
AAACATAAATTCATTAAAAATTAACTCTACACAAACTATCCTATTTACTTTATCAATATCAATCAACAATTTATCTCAACTAAACCTTATTATCATAACACCATTCAAATATTAACTATTATTTATCCATAAATCATATGTTTTCCAAATATATCTATTTACCACTTAATAAATTTTCTAATTTATTCGTACTATTCAACATACTCTTTAAAATATTTAAGAAAAACCACTTCAGAACATGACATAGATGTTTCATGATTCTTATAACTAGGATCTCATTGATAAAACACTTAAAAATCATATTTTTTGATTCCCAATTCATAAAGACTTTAATAATTCCTATTCAATTATTAGAATATCATATGAACTTCCTTTTTCTAGGAGTTAACCTTTGGATTAGGTAATTTACTTAGAAAATTCCCATGTTCCTCATATATAATACATTTCACTATAAATGGTCAGTTATGATGAACTTCATTTCCATATATTGATCTATACATATTTTCCTCATAAATTAATTTCTCTTTGACCTTTTTTACACTTAAAACATATTATCACTCCTTTAATACATTCCATTGATTTCTATTTCCCAAATTATCAACATAAAAGAAGCTTTATCTTCTTTCCTTCATGATTTTCATCATTTGAACTCCCATGAAGCTCAATTTTTCTTTTATTATATGTGTTAGAAGACTCATCCAAGTTGATATTATAAATTATATAATATGATAGATGATTATTCATAATAACTAGGTTTCACATTCCAACTCTCATTTAATTTGGTTTCTCATGCGGACAATCAATCCAATTTCCATCACATATAGCATTAACAAAAATATTCCTAGTTCTATCTACTAACTAAAACCAAAAAGTATAATGTCAATGATAATAATCATAGTAAGAAATTTTCTAATAATGTTAAATAATTTTTAGGATTTCAAGTCATGAAAATTGATTTTCACTATATGAAATAATAGGATTTAACAAGGAAATCCATCTTATTTATCCATTCAAATACTTTATAATGGTTCATAAGGAAAATGTGAATTATCCCAAAAATATCTCCAAATATTTCAAACCCAGTGTGCAGTAAGGTCCCATTAAACATACACTAATATTATGGTTGAGATATACTCAACCAACTCTTTTAAGGGTTATATCCCCTAGATTCATCTATATCAAAAACACATCCAGTTTAGAATCTTGAAAGGGACGTATTTTTAGTTAATCCACATAATCTATACCTTACCAAATCATTAGCACTTTATCCTACACTTAGACTTATACCCATGGTTTTCTATAAATTTTTCTATTACTAATATCTAAATATTAACTAAACCCTTTTCTGATACCAACTATATAAACCCATTCATTCCATGCATACATATTACATAATTTTAGATGAGTATTCAATATATATTACACCAATACATACATGAAGAGAGTAAAGGTTTATTGTATTCAGAGACTAGATACATAATCATATTATTGAAAGAAATATATTCAAAATATCACATAAATATTTTTATATTAGTACCCTTCTATACATATCATACCTAAAACCTTTCATTAAAATCTATGGAAAGAAAAAATTACAAAGGGTGACCTCAGATGCTCGGTTAGGGTAAACATGGGAGATATGAATCCTAAGAGCTTAATATGATATTAAGTGTATTATAAAATATTCAATTTCTTGTTATCATCATATAATATTCATCCCTAGAAAATCATAGAACATAGTGTCTCCAATAAAGTCACATCCAGAATCATGGTCAATAAGGGTGTTAAGCAGTAATCATTATTCAAGAGTCATGAAATAGTAATGTTTCACCATAATCATAAGAAATTATAATCTTGTTAAATAATCAATTCCAATAATTTCCATTCATAATATTTGGAGCATATTTATAAAGTGATCATACCCACCCCTCAAAATTTGAAAAGAACTATTCAAAATCATGTATATTCATAATCTAGTTAGAATAATTAGAATAAATCATACTCACACATAAAAATGTCAAAAAATATTTTCAAAATAATGTATATTAAAATCATCAACATATCATGAGATATCATTACAACTTTAACTAAATCATTTGGGGGTTATAATGGACCCAACCATCACATAATAATAATCCATTCATATGAATTCCACAAGATTATAAGACATTCATCATATCATCATACATAACACATGGAAAATATATATGTTTCATAAAAATCTCATAATAATAATCATCATAAACTATCCAAATAAATAATAATTATAGTGTCATTATATTATATCCCCAATAAAGGATAATTTAAATCTTAGGATGTTATCATAGGTGAAAAATCCCTTTAAAAGATCACTGAAATATTTATTAAAAAATAAAACATTTCATTTCTAAATCCCTTATTCAAAATAAAAATACATATAAAATATTAAGGAAATCAATTTCTTTGAAAATAGCCATGAATAATTTTAAATGAATCTTAAAATCATTGAGTGGGATTGACGACAGGAAATTTCATTCATTTCATAAACATTAAAACAAAGATTTTGTTCACAGCTTTGATAAAAGTTCTTTTCGTAGAAAATGACCAGAATATTGTTTTTAAACATTTTTTAAAGTAAAAAATGGTTAAAAATGAATTTTAACAATCATTTAAGATGGGTTAATTTTTTTTGGAAAACATAGATATAGAAGCAGATAATTTTCTGACTGAAAGAGGATAAATGTGGTGAGTTTTTTGTAAAATAATTTTATGAACTATTTTTGTTACCAAAGATAGTAAAATGGTACTAAAACATTAAAATTAGAGAAATAAATTTTTGATAATAAAAATTAAATGGGTTTATCATATGAGTATCATATAATTTCTTCAATGTAAATTCAACATAAATAATCTTGATAAAAATGGGATTGAAACATAAATCTTTTACCGCTTTGGTAACATTTGAATCGTGGGACCCATGAATGAGTAACTTCTAATTAAGAATTAGTAATAATTAAAATAATTATATTAAAAATAAAGTTTCAAAGTTTCTTTATATACAACTCATAAAATAAAATAGTTGTATAATATAACATATGTCTCAAAGAAGCCAATTTGAGATGATAAGCCCATAACGCAAGTATTATCTTGCATTTTATGTGTTCAAAAGCACTATATAATAAATATATATTTATTGTAAATATATTTCATAACTATATTCATATATTATATACCATATATTATTTAATTATAACATCTTATCACCAATTTATTAATAATTCTTTATTAAAATAACTATTTGGGGTGACAACTGATTTGATTTTTCATGAATTTTTTGGTTTTTCATTCTCTTTACTTGTAATTTTATCATGGTTATATCATATTTTTCATTCTAATAATTTCATGAGTATCATATATAATAATTATATACACTTTTGTATCTATTCATATAAATAAATGAGGACAAATGAATTAAATCACTTTATGAAGATGATAGTTCGTATATAAGCATGAGTGATCTTCCACTATTAGATGGATGGAACAAAAGATAAGTGATGAAAACTTATCATGGGGATGGTAAAAGATATTTAATTTATTCTTAAGGGTTTTAGTAGTAGTAGTAAACAATGAAAATTCCAAGGTGTAGTGCTATAATCTGATTGTCACGTGTGAAAAATTATTAAGTAGAATAGGATTGATAGGACTACAAAACAAATTAAAAGTTTTATAAAAGAAAAAAATGTATGATAGATTATTTATCATGGATTAGGTTCAAATTTAATTTTTTAATTCTATCACATTCATTTCAAAACAAATCTCCAATATTTACTAATATATTAAGTGAATGGTTACACAATCGTTACACTATTTTCAACCTTTTTCAAGTTTGATGATGATGAGAGTTTTCCTACAAATTTTCTTATTTTGGGTTATCCTCTTTATAATGTGTGAAATACACAATGATAGTTATTTAAATTAATTAGGAAATACATAATTGAGTATTGAAATTCTTAATTATTCAAATTAGATCATTCCTTCCTTTTCACTTGTTTAGTAATCACTAAACACTCTCCCCTTGATTTTAAACCAATCAATCGATATGATTTAAAAGAAATTAGAGGGAGAAAATATTTCTTTACAAAAGAAAAAAAATAAAATTTAGAATTAATCATAAAAATAATAGTATTTAAATCAAATTATTAAATTAAATATTAATAAACCATTTAACATAGTAATGAGATCCACAAATTCAATTAATCACTAAATTCAAACATTACACCCGAATCATATACCATTCAGCCTATCACTAATGGTTTCCCTACTATATTAAATAATAAATAGTGGTATTATATGGGGTACAAATCATTATGATATAAAAATAATGGAAGAATAATTCCCAAAAAAAATCTAGTGTTACATCAAGTAGATCTCATCTTTCAATCTATACGTCCTACCTAATTGGTCTCCATGTGTCATCTCAATGAAGTATCTATCTTTAATTAATTAGAAAAAGGAAAATTATACCACTTTTCTTATATTATTTTAAAATAATTATTATCAAAATAATTTATCACCCTCTTTCCCCATTCAAAACATCTTTTAATCAAGAGTGGTAAACCATTTTTTCCTTGTTTTTAGGAGTACTTGGACATCCTAAAATATGGAAGAGGCCATACTTTATGAATTTCATTATTTTTATGTGATAAATATGGGTGTATCTGATAATAATTAATGTATATCAATCTTTCAATTTTTTTCTATATAGACACCCTGAAACATGGACAGAAATACTACAGTGAATCCCCATTTCATCAAATCTTCCTAAATATATCCTTTTGTATAAGTCTATCAAAGAGAGAAATAATAGGGAATTATCTACCCCAAGTTATAATATCTTCATATTCAGGTTAATATCATTTATTGTTTTCATATCAATTTCTTTTTTAATACATTACCACATTTCCACATAGATTTCCCATAACATGTAGTGTGTTTTATTCGAGAAATATCAATTAACCTATCCTTTTCTAAGTTATTCATTTAGTCAATTTCATCACATGAGTTTCACATATGAAATTGGAAATGTAACTATTTTTGTATATAGATATTTATAGTACTATACATGTGACATAGTTTTTTCCCCAAAAAATACATGTTCAAATCGATAGAATTCTCCACGTAGCTATTTATTTATGTATCCATTATTCTCTACATAACCATTATTTTCTTTGGTGAGCCATTTCGATTAATTCAATTCTATGGTGTAGTAGTGGTGTCAATAATGAAGCATTCATCCATATTCTATCCATCATTCATAGAGGATGGATAGAAATCCTATTCAACATTCATGGTGTTTTCCTCTTAAAAATGAACATCACTGAAGTCATTCAAGGCCCCTAAAGTGATCTATAGTGATTTGGGCCCCAGTAGTAGAATTTAGGCTTGATCATGAGTTCTTTAATGGAATCCATGGTAGTTCCCGATCGTTTCACAGTAGTACGACAACGTTGAATGGCGAAGGTCGCATTGGGTGTTTTTCTGAGGCGGGAGATATGAGAGGAGTGAGAAAAAAATTGTTTTTTTAAATTGATTAATAGTACCTACATAAATCATGTACCACATCAAAATCAATAATTCTGAGTGATCTAATGAATATAGATTTGTGTTTTCTATTAATATAACTACTTTTATAGATATGGGATCTTGTATGTACACTCACAAACATGAAATGGGTCATGCTGACATGCACGACCCAAATGAGATTAGATCCACACATTGAACACTCAATAATACATGCATGATGATCTCTTCATGACACTAGATAATACCTTAGCCTTGGGATTTGTTTTTTGGTCATTTTTTAAGTGGGATGGCTATACATATTTCAACTTGTGAGTTGATGGATAGCATGTGGACAGACAATTTTTTACCTAAAAATGTTAAAAAACACTTACTAAATTACTAGAAAATCATAAATAAAATCAAACATCGAAAAGTATATAGTTTCATTACTTTTTTAAAGTAATTTTTAAAATTACGTTTCACATATTTTAATAAACATTTAATTTTATGGTAAAATTTATTGATAAACATTATAATTCATTAAAAATTGTTTAAAAGTTTGTATTAAAAATGAGTGCATCAAATACATCCATAATTTAACTATTATTATCCCCAAGCATTGAATCTATACATTTAATTCAAGAGGGATGTAGTACTAACATTATTTAAATCTTAAAGAAATGGAATAAAATTATTATGAATGTTAAATAAAATTTTCACATTCCACATTAAACATCAAGTAGACTCACATTTTTCAAAGAAACAATAAACAAAATTATTTTACTTTTTACCATTTGAAAATAATGAATCCCCTCCTTTAATTCATTTATGATTCTGAGTTAATTATTATCAATAATGATAATTCATGATCTACCTCACTTTGAATCCCTTTATCTAATCACTCTTGGTATAAATTGAAGTAGAGTTATTCTTATACCTTGAATACATTCTCCATTCCATAATCCTAAAAAGGGCATAATTCGCTCACTTTGTAAGGATGGAAATCACATTAAATAATGGGGTATATTAAATTAAGGTTCTGATAACTTTTAGGGTTAATGTTGTTAGGGATTTATATAAAATTAATTGTGCTCAAAGAGAATGTTTAAATATAAAGCATAATGAATGATATCTAATATAAAATATCAATGTATACCTTCCCATAAAAGTAAAAACTGCCACTTCCTAAGAAAAAAGTAAGGTCATGAAATATAAAATCATTATTAATGACTTTCACCTTCTGGAATCTAGTTTTTTTACTCTATTTTTTTCTTTTCAAAATTACTTTTTGAAATTGTTTTTACATTTTTTAAAGACATTATTTGAATAAACCACACATCTTCCACCTAACCACATATAATAAAAATCATCATTATAGTAATGTTGATTTTCTTAGAGTTAGTGTCCTAGAACCAACTATTTTCAATTTGATTACATGGATATTTAATTAATTTAAATATTAAACATCTTATTACATAGTGTTAATTGTTATGAATGACTACGATGTAATAATTCTCTAGAGTATTTTTTTCATTGATAAGGTCATGGAAGTTCACTACTTTGAGAAGATCCTTTAAATGCTGTAACAATATTATTAAATATAGTTCTGCGGTTGGATGAAATACTATGATAGGAAACATACCATAGAGATTATCAGGTGTGAGTACACATAAGTAGATGATAATTCCACTCATGATGTTTGCACATTGTAATCTCTAAGAAATGGGATTATGATAACATACACGCCAGTAGGAATTCTGCATGTTTTGGTGTCATCAGATATTCCTATATGTGAGTGTGTGTAATGATCCTTAGACTTTAATATTATCATTAATACATGTTTCCACCCACGTACTTTGATTTATTGATGAAAATTGTCACGCAGATAGTTTGAGAGAAGTAGGGTATATTGGGGGTGTCATGAGTGGCATGTAATTAATGGGTAAATCGAGGAAGGATTTGTCCCTTCCAATTATGGAAGTTTATATCTGATCCATTTTATTGAAATAGAACCATCATGTAAAATTCCATGTCCATGGTGTAACGATGAGTTTATTTTAGGCACTCAAAGAACGACATATCAAGCATACAGGTTAATGACACTATCATTAGACCAGCTTGATGTGATATTGAGAAAAAGGGATTGTATTACACAGTGAGCATTCATATGTGTATTCATTTCTTGGGACTTTATCTTCTTTCTCTCAGGTGCCTTTACCCATTTCTAGATAGTACATTTGGACTTTAGGAAATCCCATCTAATGCCAATGAGATAGAATCATATAGGGTCACACACAAATTGTTTCAGGTGGTTTTAGTTAAATTCTATTGGAATTTAATTAATGGAATAAATATTATTCTTAAGTTATTGGAATAATTTTATTCAAGTTAAAATGATTGGATAAATTAAATAAAATTTTATTCACTAGATTTTGGTTAAAATATATTTATTAATTTTATTGAATGTTTAATAAAAATTTATTTAATATTTTTTAAACAAAATATTTATTTAAGAGAATAAATAATTTATTTATTTATTCTGGTGTTCAATAATTTGAAGTGGAGTTCAAGCAGACAAAGTATGGTTCAGTAGTAAAATAATTATTTTAAATATGGTAAATAATTATTTAACTAGTTGGCACAAATTAAAATAATAATAACACAGATATTATTTTACGCCCCAGAATTTTATTTATAATTATGTTTTGTGCAAGTTGGTGCACCATAAATAATGACATGGTATTAGTATTAAAATAATAGGTTTTATATAAAGTTATGAATGTATTTAATTGCTATTACACAGTTAAATATTGTAACTGAATCCCTATGTTGATAAATAGACACGTATGTCTATTATTCTATGTACCAAACTGCACGCTCGATGAACTGAGAATTAATGAGGTAAATAATTTCCCTCTGAAATCCTCTTCCCTCCCCTCTCAAGAACGAGATACGTTCTTCAAGATCGAATAACAAAAGATCAAGAACAATTGACACAAGACACTCTCTTCTCCGAGAAAACTCTTAGAGAACAAGTGGTGTCTATTAGAGGCCATCAGAGCACATGTGGATCACCTTTAATAGGAATCTTGTTTGGATCCTTAAAACCACAATGATATATTTTGGAATGGTCATTCCAGATGATCAAAATCAGAAAAAAATACCAAAGAACTAGGTATTCGATTATTTATAAAATTAATTAAATAAATATAAACATGATGTCCAAGATCCCCTATAATGGTTTCAAGCCTCTTCCTTCTTTATTTAAATATTTGATTCAATTTTGCGAAGACTAGTTTTCATCATTTTATTGATCCTAAAATAATCATTAATCATGGTAAAAATTAAAGTTGGGTGTTGTCCCAACTATGCTTCCACGGTGCCCAGAACCTTTAAGGGGTATCCGAGGGGTTACATCATAGTTTATAATTATTTAAATATTTCATTGATGATTTATGTATTTAATAATTTAGTTTTTTTAATTCAAGTTAATCATTCTACAAATCTGAATCTCAAGATCTGTTTCTCCTCTTTTGTTTCTCATTCTCTTTATAGAAATGAAATTTTCTTTTAATTTTGATTAAAATAAAATAGAGGATCTCATCTAGAGGTGCAATGTTTCCTGGCCATACATCACCAGAACACATGGAATGTATTCAACAGTACTCACCATGTAGTCAAGGTTCAATGCTCTGGGTATGGTCTTCCAAACTAAGATGTGTCATTGGGGTTTGTTTATGTCTTAATGACTTAGTGTGTTTCCCGGGAATAGGTGGCACACGATTTCTAAATTATATTCCGTTTGGCCCACTGGACACGACATGTAGTCCCTTCAGGTTAGGGTTGGACTACGTACCTCATACTTGGCTTACCCGACTGGAGACCATGTAAGGAGGATACTACGTGACATGTGGCCCACTAGACACGCCGTGTACTCTGAATATTTCCAAAGTACACTCACATGCCATATCCCCAGGTGTGTAATTCTGATGGACAGTGAGCAGTAGTACATGTCATATAGTTGGAACTACATACCATGTACTCATCCAAATTATGCAGATTTATTAAAATTTATTATTATATTATGCAAACCCTTGAGACGTGTAACATGGTGTGGACGTAAAGTTGAGTCACAAAAAAAGACAGGTGTTTTATATATTTGTGTTAAATTTAACATCTTCATAATGTTCATTTATACTCATTGGGTAGTTATGAACATGAATTCACTGGGTTTTCTCCAAGGTATAATTTATGTACAAAGATAATTTTAAATTAATTTATTTGTTTAAATTTATGACGGATTAGAATCTCTAGGAAATTCATAAAATGGTTTAAGATAAAAGTATTGATTAATTAAAGATGACAATTAATTTATTAAAGCATGATTTATCTTAAACAAGAACGATTAAAGTATTTAATACTAGTTTTATTAAATACATAACTCATTGCATGTAAGTGGGTGATCATGAGATTAGTGAAGACCTTTATATGTGACTGATTTCCATTTAATTTATTTATTAAATTAATTATCGGCTTGTGAGCCATCTATCATCATTAATATGTTGGGCTTTCATGCCCATGGTTTCTTTTATATAAAATCCCCTTTTATCCCTCACCTACATGTGAGTTAAAAAAATAATATTTAATGTATGGAAATCCTATGCTCGAGGAGGCAGTTCAAGTTGGAGCTGAGATAAAACCAATCCCAGGAGATACAAAGGTGGACAGGTGAAAATCTGTAAACATGAACCCAAAAGGTTCAAGGTGTTTGTCCCCAAGGTTAGGGTTAGTTTATCAAATGATAGATAAACTAACCATTATAAAATCTCATGATCTTTCCCTTTTCATTATTTTATTTCTATCAGTTTCATTGTTTACTATTATGGATGTGTTGTCATGATCACATAATTAATTAATTAAACAAGCATGCGAGATAGAACTAAAATAAACCAGGATTATGTGTAAATATTATCAAGAAATGTTTATTCACATAATTAAGTTCCAATTAATATTAATAATCATGTGTGATGATAATAATAAATTCATGGATAAGAGATAAAAATCCCTCAAATAAAACATTAAGTCATACCAAGCCTTCCATTACATGATTAAGGGAAAAACTCAATAAAAATATGTATTTTACCAACCCTTGTTGGTACACTTACTTTTATACAGGAAGCCCTTATGAAAGGTTTCAGGTTGACTTTACCATTTTAAATCAAGAGGAGTATCCCTTTCGAGACATTGTGTAATATTGAAGGCAAGAGTTGAGGAAATCCAAATTCAAGATTTTAGGATTAGGGAGTCCACTCAATAGATCAAGGAGCTGCAAGACCACAGTTAGAAAATACCTTCCTACCTAAATACCATCAAATATCTTGAACAACCCTTATTGGGGTTATGCGAAGGGTAATATATATTCTTTCAACTAGAATGTCTTGGAAACTGGACATTTCAAGTTCAATGGTGAGGGCCATTGGGACTTGATAAAATATTAGGAGACTTAGAAAGATTAATTTATTATTTATCAAAAAATGTAATGATGATAGTACTAAGGATCTGATCTTTTAATTTTAGAATAAAAATGAAAAGATAATCAACCACATTATCTCTATAATCAATTATAGATAAAGAAAACATCCTCACCAGCAATGACTTTCAGGAATGGTTTAGATGCCTTCGGGTTATCCTATACCCTAAACAAAAGTCTTACATGTTGGAGTTAGCATTACCTAATCTGATGACCTAACAAGTGAGTGATGAGGATTTCTAGGTCTATGAGAAACATATGAGAGATGTTATCAATGTTCAATGTTTGATTCTATCATCATTGTCTAGTGATATCAGGAAGTCTCATGAAATCATGGATGCTTATTGTATGCCCGATCACCTTTTTGGTCATTACTAGGATAGAGAAAGATAAGAAAGGTTTGAGATCTCCAAGGCACTATTTCAGAGTAATCTTGGAGAGGGTTCCCCAACTGGGCCTCATGTAGTCATGATCATTGGACACATTAAGCACTTGGAAGTTATATGGTTTAAACTACCGGAATAACTAGAAACCGATCTCATTCTCGCATCACTCCCTCAGAGCTTCTCCAGATTTGTTGTTATTTTAACATAAACCACATTGAGAAGTCTCAATCTTATCTTCTTATCCTCCTTATCCAAGTGGACAAAGATATAAATCACGAAAAGCCTTCTGTCATTATAGAGAATAAGAGGAAAGGTAAGGAAAATATCTTTAAGCCCAAATATTCTTCAAACCCTTCCAAGAAAAAGAAGATCAAAGAGGATTCAATGGAACATTAGGTTTTTTGATTCTCACATGGTAAGAAGGGCCACTAAAAGAAAAACTGTGCCCATCCTAAGAAGCATGTGGAAGCTTTAGGTGTGTTTGTTATCAAATACAATCTATATATTTTCAAAAATTGGGTATTAGATACATCTTGTCGATCCACATATGTATCCAAATATAGGAACCAAGTAGATTCAGAAAGACTGAGTAAGGGGAGGTAGATCTATGAGTAGCCAACAAATCTAGATATGATGCTGTAACTATCAGGGACTACCACCTCACGTTACCAACTGGAATGATCTTGGTGTTGAAGGGATATTATTATATGCTTTCTGTTACTAAAAAAATTATTATTTTTATCCAGATTGGATATAGAAGGATTTTTTTCATGTTTGGAAATGAATGTTTCTTCTTTTACAAATATATCATTCGTTTTTGTAGGAAAAATTTATACAACGATCTTTATGTAATGGATTACACAAAACTAGTAATGTAAATAGATGAAAAAGATACTTCACAAGACTCCTACCACCCCCAACTTTGGCATCATCGGCTTGGTCATGAAAATGAGAAACACTTGAAAAAGTTAAGTCAAGATGGATATTTAGATTCTTTCGAACTAAAACCACTTGGAAAATGTTATGAAAGTTTACAAGGAAAAATGACCAAATCCCCATTTAGTGGGAAAGGTGGAAGGGCCAAATAGATTCTTGAATTGGTTCATACCTATGTGTGTGGACTAATTCCAATTGAAGAGAGGGGAGGGTACTCATACATAATAACATTTACTGATGATTTTAGTAGATATGGATATATCTACGTAATGAGGTATATGTCGGAATATTTTGATAAGTTCAAAGAATACAAGAGTGAATTTGAGAACCAACTTGGTAAGAAGGTTAAGAATCTCCACTCAGACTGAGGTAGAGAAAATATTAATCAAGAATTCATTGATTACATACAGGAGTTTGGGATCCTATCCCAGCTCACTCCAACATACACACCCCAGTGGAATGATGTGAGTGAAAGGAGGAACCACACCGTGTTATACATGGTGAGATCAATGATGATTCATGAATGTATACCATTATCCTTTTGGGGATATACGTTACAAATAGTGGAACACATACTAAAACAAGTACCAACTAAATCGATAAATGGTATTCCAAATGAGTTTTGAAGTGAAAAGAAATCCATGTTATCAGATTTACATGTGTGGGGAAGTGATGCATTTGTTAAGGAATATTTAGGTAACAAACTTTCACCCTAAAGAACAATGTGTACCTTTATAGGATACCCCATGGAAACAAAGGCATATTACCTATAAAACCCTCTTAGAAAAAAATGTTATAGTGTAATGATACATCATATTCCATGAGAGGGAGAACATATAAAAAAGTGATTGTTGTAGCGAGATAGACTTCGATGAAGTTGAGGCTCAAGGTACACAAGATTTGGTACTGGAATAGATTCCACACAGGTTCATGGAAGAAAGAATTATTCTGGAGACACAAGAACTGCGTAGGATTATAAGAGAGGTTAGAGAACCATAATGGTTTGGGTTTCTTGTTACTGAGGATGGTGACTCACTATTAGTTAATAATAACAATACTTTAACCTAAAAGGAAACAGTTAGGGTCATCGATGTTTCCAAGTTTCAAGAATCCATGAATTATAAAATAGATTCCATTTACCAAAACCAACTTTATATTTTTGTAGATCTTCCAGTTAATGAAAATCATACTGGTTACAAAGGGGTATTCAAGAATAAAATGGACATAGAAGGACAAGTCAGTATCTATAAGGCATGATTGGTTGCAAAAGGGTTCAAGAAGAGTCATGGAATTGAATACGAAAAATCCTTTTCTCCAGTTACAATGCTGAAATCCATCAAAATTCTATTGGCCATTACCACTTACCATGACTATGAGATTTGGAAAATATATGTCAAAATATCCTTTCATAACAGGAACATTCAAGAAGATGTTTACATGACACAACCATAAGGGTTTAAGACTCCAAAGGTTCACAATAAGGTATGAAAGTTGTAGAAATCCATTTATGGAATCCTGAAAGCATCCAGGTCATGGAACATTTGTTTTTAGGAAGCCGTAAAAGAATTTGGTTTTCTCAATAATGAATTCAAGCCTTGTGTATACAAACAGTTTACTGGGAGTGCAGTCGTTTTCCTAATAGTATATATTGATGACATTTTACTTATTGGAAATGAGATACCAGTCTTATAGTATGTTAAGGAATGGTTGAATCAATGATTCTCTATGAAGGACTTGGGTGAGGAAAAATATATTATTGGGATCAAGATCCATTATGATAGATCCAAGATATTATTGTTCCTATTTTAAAGTATACATATTGGCATGATACTGAAGGGATTTAGTATGGAACAATCCTAGAGGGGATTGTTTCCAGTTTCACATGGAATTCATCTTTCCTAGAAAATGTGTCCTTAAACTCATAAGGAAATAAAGATAATTTCAAAGACTCCATATGAATCTACTATTGGTTTTGTCATGTAATCCATGATCTATACAAGGACGGATATCACCTATGCATTGAGTGCAGTAGGCTGATATAAATCTGACCTAGGTGACCGTCATTGGATGGAAGTCAAGACTATCCTAAAGTATCTGAGGTGTAAAAAAGATATATTCCTAGTTTATAGAGGATATGAGAACTAGTCATCATAGGATATTAAAATTATAGTTTACAGACTAATAAAGATGACATGACGCTACAAACGAGATACATATTCAATTTGAATGGAGGTGCAGTGAGCTGGAAGAGGTTAAAGCAAAGTGTGGTTGTAGATTCTATAGAGTGTATCAAGCATAAAAGTTGATGATATTATCATGAAACCAGATTGATGAGATACTGAGAAAAAATAATTATATTACACAATGAGCATTTGTATGTAGATGTCGTTGTTGCAACTTTAAGTTCTTTCTCATGGGTTCCTTTACCCAATTCTAGATAGTACTCTTGGACTTTAGGCAATCCCATTAAATTCCAATGAGAAATATTCATAGAGGGTCACACACTAATTGTTTTAAGTGGGCTTGGTTAAAATCTATTTGAATATAATTAATGGAATAAATATTATTCTCAAGAAAGTGGAATAATTTTATTCAAGTTTAAATGATTGCATAAATTAAATAAATATTTATTCACTAGATTATGGATAAAATATATTTATTTATTTTATTAAACATTTAATAAAAATTTATTTACTAGTTTGTAAATAAAATGTTTATTTAAGAGAAAATATTATTTATTTATTTATTTGCGTGTTCAATAAATGTAAGTGGAGTTTAAGAAGACCAAGGTTTTTCCGTTAGTAAAATAATTATTTCCAAGATGGTAAATAATTATTTAACTAGTTGGAAAAAATTAAAATAATAATAAAGGTGCTATTATTTTATGATGTGGAATTTTATTTATAATTCCGTTTTCCACAAGTTGGAACACCATAAATAATGACATAATATTATTTTTAAAATCATGGGGTTTCTCTAAGGTTATGAATGTATTTTATTATTGTTATGTAATTAAATATTATAACTAAATCCCGAATCCAATAAATAGACATGTATGTCTATTGTACTATGTATTAAATAGGGTTCCCATTGAATTGAGAATTGTTGAGCTAAACAATTTCTCTTTGAAATCCTCTTCCCTCCCCTCTAAAGAATTTGAGACATTCTTCACGACTGAATAATAAGAGATCAAGAATGACTGACACAAGACACTCACTTTGCCGTGCTAGCACTTGTAGAACAAGTGGTGTCGATCAGAAGCCACCAGAGCACGTGTGGATCACCGCTAGAGGGATTATCATTTGGATCATCACAACCACAATGAGTAAATCCGAATGGGTTATTCTAGACGATCAAAATCCTAAAAAAATTCAAATATAAAAGTATTCTTTTCTTTAGGAAATTAATTAAATTAATTATAAACTTGATGTGCATGATCCTCTCTAAAGGTTTCATGCCTCTTCCTTCTTTATCTAAGTATTTTATTCTATTCCATGGAGGCTGGATCTCATCATCATATTGATCCCAAAATAATCATTAATCATGGTAAAAATTAAATATGTGTGCTGACCCAACCTCACTTCCAGTGCACCCGAAACCTATAGATTTTTTATTTTCCCAAGTGATATTCATATTTTTCTTCAAGAAGGAAAAACTATTAGAGTAAAATTTGTGAATTAATAATCTTTCCCAATTCCAAAAATATCACCCCATACTCTTTCCTTAAAGTTTAGTACATTTTTCCACCATTACTTTATTTACCCCCACACATAAACATTAAGATATCATGAAAAATACCCTGAGGATGGTACAAATAATATAAAATGAAACGTGTCTCATTCATAATATATCCATTCATGTTTGCTATGGTCTAATCAAGGATAAATAAAAAAGGTGTTTTTATGGATATGTCTTATCAATAAAAATTCCCCAATCATGTTTAATTTTTTGTTCATATTCATATATTTGAAATGTTATAATGAAAGTTCTATAAGTTGATATTCCCTAAGACAACACAATACATATACTAAAGATTATATGGAAAATATTTGGTCTATAAATCCTCTCAGGGAATTGACATAAAATTCGGGAAAATAACATATGGAATGACTAATAATAAAAAATTAATTCCCATGAATTTCAAAAATTCAAATTATGAAAAATTGGAGGGAATTTTAATCTACATGAATCAGTTAATTCCATCAAATTATGATTCATCAAATTGACATCCATGCTTAACTATAGTCACTCAATTTTCTTACATACTCATTCAATATCATCATCATTGAAATATAAAACATGGAATCTTAGGGTTCTAAAGAAACTCTTGTCATTTAGTTTAGTTCAGTAAAGAAAAAAAATTTATGTGTGGAATACAATTTCCAATTTAACATAGTTGCTGGAATATATAGTTAAAAATATATTTTTACATAGAAAATACATGGTGTTAAAGATAAAGTATATAATAGTGAAATCCTCTTTCCAGATGAAGCTTTATTCCTCACTTTCTTCTCTTATTTGGGTTTTCTGGTGACTTTCTTCTATGATTGTACAATGGAAACCAAATAATTCATATAATTATAAGAACAATTTCATTTATTATTAATGGGGTAGAGGGGAGAAGTGACTAAGTCCTAAATTACAAAACACTATGAAAACATAAAAACATATCTCACAACCCATAATATCCTTTGGTTAATGTAATTTTCTCAACATAACATCATGAGAAGTAATCAATAGATAGGATGGGGAACATTGGGCTACTCGACCAATTCTTGTGGTATACTCACATGGAAAATTCTAAGCCTTTTACCATTGATAATGAATGGGTTCTCAAATTATTCTTCCGCGATCTGAATATAAATTAAGGGATAGGTGTGAGTAACAATGAAATTTCCTTCTCACATAAAATCAATTTTACCAATAATTAACCGTAGTCTAGATTTATAGAGAAAAAATCAACCTCTATATTATAAGGTTTTTGGATGAATCAATATTTTTTGTGCCACATGGGATCAATCATTATATATTTTAAAATTTTTAAAATCCTCTCTTCTAATTTCTTCCAACTACTATAATTGAAGTTTCCTTTCTTTTATAGAACTCTCCAAATCCAAATACATATTTTTGATCTCCCAATATGCTTGGTGATATAACTCCAACAGAAGATGATAATTTTTTCAATTAAGAAAGCTATAAGTGATCATAGATATGTGTGTTTTATAAGATTTATAGAATTACCATAATGTGTCTTCAGGCATTTAGATCCAATCCTTCCATTTTTTTAATTATTTTCTCCAAAACACCATTAATCTTTTGGTCAGACACTTAATCGTGGAAATTTTTTTGAGGATGTTTTGGTATACATGTCTTGTGATGAACCCCATAATTCTTCAGTATAACATCTATTTTTCTATTGAAAATATAATTCACTTGGTCAATGATGATAGATCGTGGCACCCCAAACCTATAAAAGATGTTATACATGGACAATTCACTCACAACTTTGGAATCATTAGTCTTGGAGAACTTGTATTGCACCCTTTTTTGAGAAATAATAGACAAAACGTAGTATATAATAATTCCAAAAATAAATGTGAAAGCGTATCATAAAATCAATACCCCACACTTCAATGATTTTAAAAATATTATTTATTCACGAGACATTTTATGGGTTTTTGAAATATTTCTATAAAATTGAAACATTCCATACTTTTTACAATATTCATTAGCATCTTTAAATAGGTAGGAAAATATATTAAAAATTAAAATATATTTCTTAGTATTCATTATTGTTTAAAGTGGCTTCCACAAGTGAGTGTGTGACAAAATTCAAAAAATATATTCTTTTTTTCATGGCAGTAATCAACTTATTATGAATTGATCATTACAAACTCTCAATAGAAATAGATCCTTCAAATTATATAATCTTGATTCTGACTTGATTTTATTATTTTAAAGAGATTTAAGGTAAGATACTACCAAATATTTGGTAAAATAATTTACCATTTCTTCATACCATGGTACATTACCTTCTATGATATAGTTTTTCCCTTTATATGTGATCATTTAGTGGGTTTGGTTATGGAATTATTATTTTAGTAATGTTGGGAAGTTTCTTAAGGTGATCCGCCACCTGATTTTTAGATTCATCATTTTCCTTGATCTCTATTTTAAACTCTTACAATATTAGTATCCAAATTACAACCTTGTATTGGAATCATCTTTCTTCATTAATTACCTAAGTTCTATATGATCATACAATACAAGCACATTAGTTCAATTTCAATAAGATCAGAATTTATCTAACGAGAAAGAAAAAATAAGGAAATCCTTTTTAGTAGTTTAGTAATTTATTTGAGTAGCATCCAAGTCTCCTGAGTCATAAGTTATGGATTCTGATATTTCTTCAACTCATTGGGAGAGGGATGCTCTTATAGCATGGTTTGATTCAAAATTCATTTAAAATGGGTGATCCAAAATTGGGGGTTGCGTTATTAGTGAGGTAATCAATATTTTATTTAGTTCATAAAAAACCTTCTTAAAATTAGTATTAAAGACAAATAAAACTTATTTAAAAATAAATATGGAAAGAGGAAGAGAAATATTACTTAAATTCTTGAAAAATATACTATAGAATCCCACATTTCCCAATAATGATCTAATATGTTTTACACAAGGGGTATATTGAAAATAATTTGTTACAATAACCTTTGATTAATCCAATTGAATTCATTTATCTAAAATCATATTCCCAAAAAATATTCATTTCTTACTATGAAATGAAATTTTTCAAAGATTAAAAGAAGTTTTCTTGAATGAATGTTTTCAAAAAAAATTTCCAAATTCCTGAAATAAAGATCAATAGAATTACCAAAAAATCAATGTCTTTAAGAATATATCTTTAAAGTCTAAAATATGATATGAGAATTTGATTTTGATGCATCTTTTAAATGTACCTTATGGGTTTCATATCCTAAAATGGATCATTTTATAGGTGAAGGTGCTAAAAAGAAATGTTAAGGTAAGATTCTCTTTGTCTTCAAGAGTAGTTGGTTTATAAAAGTATCATGAAAATCCATCTAAAAATTAATAATTACTCTTCTATTATAACATTTCTAGAATTTGATCTATGAATGGAATGGGAAAGTGATATCTTAGGTTACTTGATTCAGATTTATGTAATCTATACAAACTCTCAAACTATTTTTTCACTCATATGGGAATTAGTTCATTTTTTCATTATAAAAAATAGTAAGACTGATTTTATTTGGGAAAAAATGGATTGGGATTATCCATTTGGAATTAGAGAGCATGTAAATGATTTTTACTACTAGAAACTTATCTCTATCCTTTTTCACTACCTCCATCATGGTGGAATTTATCCTCTTTTGGGGATGCCTAAAAGTTCTGTAATCCCCCTATAAAAATATTCTATGTGATAAGATTTTGGGATTAATTTGAAGGATGACTCCTAAGATCCACCATATGGCTTAGTTTTTTCTTCTCAAAAAATAAATCATGGTATATTCTTGGGTTTTAGATAGGTTTTTAGCTAGGATTGTGGGAAAAGTTTCTCCATCCAGAAGATACACAAACTTCAAATCACATGGAAGAGATTTTAATTCTAGATTTGATGGTTATTCAAGGGATGAGATTGAATTTAAATTCCACATTTCTAAAGATTTAATTTTCTATGTAGGTGGAATAATATTATCATCCTCCAATAAGTTATCAAAGAAATTAGATTTTATTTATTCTTTTAAATTAAAATTTCTAAATTTATTGGTACTCACATGTTCCCTAGTGTTTTCAATAGAAAAGTGATATACTATGGCAAAAAATTGACAGATCATACATGTGAATTCAATGGGATAAATAAATTCTTCATGTGAGATATAAAATAAATAATGATTTCTTGAATGGTACCTCTTAGTATCAATAACATTGAAATGTACATTTTTATCTCTAAGATCAATGGTATTGGTTTCTTCATGCACATTGATCATCATCTTGTCCATATTAATTAATTGTATTCCAAAAGTTATGGGTGAATGTTTTGTAACTTTATTTACCTATATATAAATCACATAAAATTATTCTAGGAAAATAAATACTTTAACTTCAACTAGAATATATTTTAAGACTTATGTTGGGAAAATAATATATCTATTTTCTTGCTAAACCAAAAATAACGTGGGATTATGTTATACTATTTTCAAAGATAGAAATAAAGAGTGATGTATCAAATTGATAAAATCACCAAGATAAAATAAAGCATCAGAAAAATTCAATGAACCAATGGTTCAAGGAATGGAAAATATCCCAGTATCTTAACTAATTTTTGGAAATTATGGTGTAATCATGGATGAGATTCTTATATCTAGACTAATTCTCTCATTCCTATCATGTATCTCTTTTTTAGTGACAAATATCATTGATAAATTTAGTATTCATTGGGGGTTTTTCGATGGTTTTCAAGGGAGGTATGTTAATTTAAACCTTTTGAATGGTTTCTTGAATATCTCTTTGAAGTTTCTCTTCTTGAATCTTCTTTGACTCTATAATCCTAAAAGGGAATATCAAGGGAATATATATTTTCTCCCTTTTTATATTTTATGGGTGTTTAAGGTCTTTTATATCTAAACATTAAACTAATTTCCTCTTCCTTCTTTAATTTTTGTCATGTTTTAGTGGATTCTTCATATAGAGTATATCTAGAATTTTCAGACTTTCATTCTTCAGTTTCAACTTGAAATTTATTATATTTAGATGGTTAAATCAACTTTCCACCCATGGTAATGATCATATTTATACTCTCCTTTGTCTTTGTGATTGTTTAATTAAGAATTTATCGAGTTTGTTAGAAAAAAAGTCTATGATACCTTTTAACTTACTCAACAAATACTTCAATACATTTTTATCACTTTAATCTATAATCCATGTTATAATCCGGCTGATGGTGCACTGGTTGAGGGCTTACCATTATAATTTTGTTAAAATGGAGTGTTGATAAGATAGTTGTTGGTATGGTTTCTTGTATGGTTGTTAGAAAAGATTTGTGATATTTAATTGTTGTTAGAAAGATGGGTGATTTTGGTAATGGTTTGAAAAAGGGGTTTAACATAGTTTTATTTACTTCTACATACTAGTGGGGATTATGAATATTATCTCCATGGATGATTCTGTAGAATATATATGATCAATAATGTGGATGAAAAAATATCCATACCATTTATTTTAACACATTGGTAAGTGAAGTGGTGGGGCGAGGAACAAAAACCACATACCTGAGGTGGGGTCAGTTGTTCACTCACTTATTTCACACCCATATATCTCACTAGACTTGTTAATTATTCAAGGTTGGATCCATGTAGAGGAAATGAGTTATAAGTCCTTACCACATGAATACCTCTCATGTATGAGCCACTTGTTATGAACTATTAGATATTCTATGTTATTTTATCAAACAGGCTCATAGATTCTTTGAATTATTTTTCAATCAAATATCCTCAGGATGATACATCAAAGAGGTTCCTCTTATTGTATAGTATTCCTTAGTATAATAATACTGGAAGATTTTCTCTTCCACTACTTTATTATGGATTATTTCACAATGATTATTAAACCATTCTAAATACACATAAATTGTTTATCATTTTTCTTGTAGGATGGCTTAGTCCTCCTTATTATTATCCATTCAGAGTTTGGGAATCATATATTCATGAAACTTAATTATAGTTCATCATAGTCATGGATCTCTCTAGGTTTTATACCATACAATAAATCCTTTCTGGCTCCCTCAAGTAAAAAAGGAAATACCTTCCACTTGACTTGGTCTTTAACTAATCCTCTTAGCTGAAATCTTGAATATACAAAGACAAATTCTTGAATTCTTTGGTTAGGATATTAACCTACAAGGAAATAGAATTTAGGTAGTAATATAATCATATTAACACATAATTAAATATCCTTTTATTGAGTAGGAATAACTAACTGTTTTTTTGTTAGAAAATAATATGGCACAAAGGTCCCTTAAATTATGTTGTGGGTTTATTTTCATTATTGTATGCTTAGAGTCATTAATTAATGTTTTAATAAAGTTCTCAAGAATTATTTTCTCAAATTTATTTTCTAATTAAAATTCCAATTCATGGTTAGTAAATTCCTCTCTATCTCAATATCAAAAGTAAATAGTTCCTTATTGGAGGCCTTAGTCATGTAGTTTTGGTTAGGATTATCACTCACTCCCTACTAAAGGAACTAAGTTTTCATGTACACCTAACATAGGGTATGGAAATAGTTATTTAATTTATCCCTAAGGGATATAGAAAAAGTAGTAATGAAAGTCATATCTAAGGATAATTCCTCTAATCTGATTGTCACAAGTGATAAAGTATTAAGTAGAATAGGTTTTCTAGGACTATCAATCAAAGAAGTAGATCTATGCAAGAAATAAATAAATATGAGAGATAAGTTATCAGGGTTTAGGTTTAGCTTCCCCTTTGTAATTCTGTCATGGTATTTTGAAAATGAATTACCATAATTTTTTAATTGATTAAATGTATTGTTTCACAATCAATTACCCATTTTTACCCTTCTTTAGGTTTAATGATAACAAGAGTTATCATAAAAATTTTATTTTTTGGATTATCCACCTTCTAATGTGCGAAATACACAATAATACTTCTTTATATTACCTAGGTAATACCTAATGGGGTATTGAAATTTCCATGTATCTAAATTATATCACTTCTTCTTCTCCAGATGTTTCGTAATCATTAAATATTATCCAACTAATTATAAAAAAATAAATTGATATGGTTTAAAACCAATTAGATGGAGAAAATATCTCTTAACTAATGAAAACATTATAATTTAAAATTAATAATATAAATATTCATATTTAAATCAAATTATGTTATTAAATATTTAAAACCATTTAAGACAAATAAGATATCCAAAAATTCAATTAATCTTATGACTAAAACATTACATCTGGGTCATATCTCCTTCACCCAATCAGTCATGGATTTTAACCCTCCATTTAGGAAGAAATAGGTGGATTGTGAGGGGTAGAAATCATTATGAAATTTAAATAGAATATGAAAATTTTAATATAAAATTGAAAAGTTGTAGAAGGTAGATCTCCTCCTTCAGTCTGTACTTCATGCCCAATTAGTCTCTAAATTTTATATTCAAGAAGTACCACTCTTTAATTAATAGTAAAAATAAAAATATTCACACTTCTCTAGAATTAATTTCGACTAATTATTATCCATAAAAGATATATTTCTCTTTCCCCATTAATATATACTCTTAATCAAGAGTATTCATCCAATTTACCACTGTTTTATGAGTTATTTAACCAACTAAAATATATATGAGGACCTATTTTATGTTTTCCTTATTTTTAAATTATATATAGGGGTGTATCTCAAAATAAAATATGGATATAAGGATTTTCAATTCTCTATGAATTAATTTACATTAGTGTAGGAAGATATACTGTAGTGGAACCCCATTTTTTTAAATCATCCTGAAGATGTCATTTTGTTTAAGTCTATCGAAGTGATACATGAAAAGGAATTATTTCCCACAAATTATTGAATCTTTATATTTGGGTTAATAACATTTATAGTTGTTGTTGACCATAATTTTTTAAAAAATAAACTGTTTTCCACATGTATTTCTAATATTCTATAGCCATTTTTATTCCATCAATTTCACCTAACTGGTCCTTTGAGAAGCCAGCTCACAGAGTCGTTTTCATCCCACAAGTTCACATATATATTTTTCAATGTGGTTATTCCTATAAATACGAATTCAATGTACCGAGTTTAGTATTTATAGAAAAATGATGGTCTATGTAGCTGATATCTTTCATATAGTCATTTCAATATGTATCATTTATTCTACACATAACCATTTTTGTTCCTTGGTAAGCTATTTTTATTCATTAAATTCTGTGAAATAGTGGTGTTGGAAATGGTTTATTTTTCCTCCTTCTTACATCCAACCTTCACAATGTCCATATAGAACTTCTCTTCAACATTTATGGTTTTTTACTATTTGAAATTAACTTCATTGATGTTGCTGTATGTCTTGAAAGTGATCCCTGATGATATAAGGATTAGTAGTGGAATTTAATCTTAAGCATGAATTTTATAGTGGTGGAAATGACATTTCCTGGTCGGTTTCAAGGTAGTCCAATGATATAGAATAGTGTAGGTGGTGTGGGAGTGTTTGTGAGGTAGGAGAGCTAAGTTAAATGTAAGGTGGTGCCATTTTTTTAAAATTGATTAATAGTGCCCTGATTGATTACGCCCCCACAAATATCAATGTTTCCAAGAACACACATAAATATAAATCCTCAATATCCATATATTAGATACCTACTTCATGAAAAGTCTCACATATAAATTCTCACACACACAAATGGGTTGTGCCAACCCATATGGCTTATATGGTCTTTGGCTCGCACGATGCATGCTCACACCTGCACAGAACAAAACCTACTCAAGATACTTAATTATATGTTTCTCATGGGACCTTTTGGTAGGGATACCCTTCCTTAGGCTATCTATATGGCTTGCATCCTGTGGGATGAGGGCGTGCATGTAGCTGGCCAATGTTTTTCCTAAAAATGTTCAAAAACACTTATTATATTACCAACAAGTTACACATAAAATAAAACATAAAAAATTATATATTTTTATTAATTTTATTTCAAATTAATTAATTAAATTCCATTTCCCATATTATAATAAAAAATTTAATTTAATGGGAAAATTTATTATCAACCATTATGATTCATTAAAAAGTATTTAAAAATTTTCATAAAAAATTAGTTGATCAAAAAGTAAAAAAAAATTAACCTTTAATGGAAAATAATAATAACATAAATATAATATATATTTAGTAAATCCATCATTATAGCCATCAATGTGAAGTGGTGAAGAAAAAAATGCATCGCTTCCTGGAGGTGGTAGTACACTCATACACACGAGCAATGTTTCATTTCAACATAGGATGGAAAGGAGGTGTATAATAGATGTTAAATAATAATAATATCAATTTAGTATATTAAAGATACCAAAAACAATTATTTTTGAATGGATACTATAGATTTTATTGAGTTATAAAAATAAATAAATTGCAAGTACTCAGTTAAAAGTTATACCTCTTTATTGAGAAACATATTTTTTCCTTACACCTTAATAGTTGAAAGGATGGTATTTTATAAATAAGAAAATATTTGTGGTGTGTGGTAGGAATATAACAGGGTATTATGGTAGGAATTGTTTGATCTATAAGGATCAAACATTGTGAATAAGGGAGAATATGAGGTTGTAAGAGTTGGTGTCCTAAAACCAACTACTTTTACTTTGATTAAATAGATTTTTAATGTATTATTACATACTGTTCATTGTTTTGCATGACTATGATGTAATATTGTCCTTGAGTATTTGTCACATTGATAAGGTCATGACAGTTCCTTGTAATAATGATAAACATGAAATGCAATAAAAATATTCTTAAATATTGTTCTACGGTTGGATGACATACTATGATGGGATAAATAGCATGCATACCCTCATGTGTGAGTACTTGTATGCAGATGATACTTCCTCTCATGAAATTCTCAATTAGTAATCTCCCTGAAAAGAGATTATGAGAACAGACCCGCTACTATGAATTCCACATGTTATGATGTTATCATATATTTCTATCTGCAAGCATGTGTAATGATCCTTAAACTTTAAGATTATCATTAATACGTGTCATGACTTACGCACTTTGATTTACTAACAAAACTATCATGAAGATAGTTGGCGATAGTTATGGTATGTTGGGTGCGTCATGAGTGGCATGTTATTAATAGATAAGTCGAGGAATTATTTTTCCCTTTCCATTTTTGGAAGCTAATATCTTGGACCTATGATTTAAATAGAACATTCACACAAACTTCCATGGCCATGGTGTAATGATGAGTTTATTTAAGGTAGTCAAAGAACGATGTATCGTGCATAAAAGTTGATGACACAACCATGAAACATGCTTTATGAGATATGGAGACAAAGGGATTATATTGCACAATGAGATTTTATATTTGGATGTCATTGTTACGACTTTACATTCTTTCTCTTGGTTTCCTTGACCCATTTCTAGACAGTTCTCTTAGACTTTAGGCAAGATGACCTAATACCAATGATAAAGAATCATATAGGGTCACACACTAACTATTTTTCTGGTCTCGATTAAATTCTATTTGAATTTAATTAATGAAATAAATATTATTCTACAGACCATGGAATAAGTTTATTCAAGTTAAAATGATCGCATAAATTAAATAAAATATATTAATTTATTTTATTGAACATTAAAAAATATTTATTTACTAGTTTTTAAATAAAATATTTATTTAAGAGAATAATTTATTTATTTATTTATTCAGGTGTTCAATAAATGGAAGTGGAGTTCGATCAGACCAAGGTCAGTTCTATAGTAAATTAATTATTATCAAAATGGTAAATAATTATTTAACTATTTTTCACAAATTAAAATAACGCTGCTATTATTTTTTGACACAGAATTTTATTTATAATTTCGTTTTTCACTAGTTGGCGCACCATAAAGAATGACGCGGTATTATTATTAAATGCACGGGGTTTATTTAAGTTAATGGATATATTTAATTTTTTATATACAATTTAATATTGTAACTATAATTCCATGTATATAAATAGACAAGTATGCCTATTATTCCATACACCACACCACACCACTCACTTGGGGAATTGAGAATTGTTGAGCCAAAATATTTCTCTCTCAAATACTCCTCTTTCCCTTATCAAGAATGAGAGATGTTATTCAATACCAAAGAACAAGTGATCAAGAATGACCAACAGAAGACACTCTCTTTGCCACACTAGTACCCAGAGAACAAGAATTTTCAATCATAGTCAATCAGAGCATGTGTGGATCACTGATAGAGGGATTTTAGTTTGGATCCTTACAAGTGCAACGAGAGAATCCGGAAGGGTCATCCCAGACGATCAACATCATCAACGAAGAAAATACCAAATATCCAGGTATTTTTTTTCTTTACGAAATTAATTAAATTAATTATAAACATGATTTGAAAGATCTTCTCTTAAATTATTCAGGCCTCTTTATTATTTATCTAAATCTTTGATTATATTTCATGGAGACTGGCGTTCATCATCGTATTGATCCTGGAATAATCAATGATCATGGTAAATATCAAAGTTGGGTGTTGTCCCAACCATGCATATACTTTTCCTGGAACTTTCAAGTGGTATCAAAAGGAGGTTACATCAAAGTTTATAATTATTTAAATATTTCATTGATGACATACATATTTAATAATTTAGTTGTTTCAATTCAAGTTATTTTTTCTACAAATCAGAATCTCGAGATCTATTCATCCTTTTTCATTTCTTCTTCACCTTACAGAAACAATCTTTTATTTTAATTTTGATTAAAAAAATAGAGGATATCATCCGAAGGTGCCAAAGCTTTCTGTCTGTACAAAACCAGAACACATGATGTGTATTCGATATTGTATGTCATGTAGTTAAGATTCAATGCATTAGACCAGTCAACCAAATCAAGCCATGTGTTGGAGTATTTTTAAGTCTTAAATGACTCAGTGTGTTGACCAAAAATAGGTGGCATGCAGTTTTACAGATTACATGCCATGTGGCCCAATGGACACGGCATGTAGTCCCTTCAGGTTAGGGTTGGACCATATACCACATAAACAGCTTGGCCGACTGGAGACCATGTAGCGAGGAACTACACAACATGTGGTCCACTGGACACACTGTGTACTTCAAAGATTTCTGAAGTACAATCACACACATTTCCCCTGGCATGTACATCAGATAGACGGTGAAAAATAGTACATGCCATGTAATTGGAACTACACATAATGTACTCATCCACATTACGTAGATTTATTAAATATTTTTATTATATTATACTGTCACGACTCATCCCCCAGGGCCCGTGCGATGAATACCCCAAGACCACCTTCCAGAGGCCATGGGTTGGCGACTAGAACCAAAGGAATAATTCCCTATACTGGGAAGGCATTACCTTTATAACCTGTAAACACTCACAACCAAGTACACAAACAGATACCAACACAAGTAAAATGTATAACAAAAAGAGTTTTGAAAAGTAAAAAGGGGCCAGAATACAAGCCCAACAGTAAAGGTACAAGGAACTAGAAGTACAAGTACAACTGAGGAAAAGGAAAAACAGCAAATAGGTCATCCTATGAGGTTTCTACCTGAAGTGTAGGTAAAAATCTCCACCTCATCACTCCTCATCCGTACATCTCCTCCGTGTACCGACTCGTCATATGGTCAACCTCCAGGTACCGTGAAATCCTCATACTCTTAACCTCAATCAGTGTTGTCCGTCGTCTACATCCAACACAACATTGTGCGGGCACAACCCATGAAGAGGTGAGTATAAAGATTCTCAGTAGGGACCCTGAGACCCTCAAGGTCTCACAAAAATCCACCAAGGATAAACCACAAGGAATGAAATCAATAGATAACCCTACATAGGTATATGCCCATACATATACCTAAGTTATCAATTGATCCATCTAAATCATGAGGAAAACATAGAAAAATTGACTCAGATCAACCATGATTTTATTCTTGGTGTAGTATCAAGTAACACCCCCATTCACATTATCTAAACCTCAACTGTTGGATAAATACACCTTCATCGAGTACAGTGGGCCTGCTGCGACACCATGCACACTTCCCACTAAATGTGGACTACTGAGGTACTCCTCTTATTGAGTACCATGGGTATGCCATGTCACACAGAGGTGCTTCCCACCATGGGTCTGCCATGTCACCAAGTGCGCTCCCCCTTGTAGCATGAAGAGGTACTTCTCATGTTGAGTACTGTGGGTCTAACGCATCCCTAAGTGTGCTCCTACACTGTGGGTCTGCCACCACACCTAGTCACTCCCCATTGGGCTAGTAGAGTCACTCCGATTCAGAAGGGTAATAGTCACTAGGTCCCAGCCAGCTACTAGGTCTTCGTACTCCGCTCGCTCATCACCGGAAGGATCCTCTCCACGATCTAATGGTCAATACTCCAACTATCACGAAGTCCCACAAAGAAGTATCTCAAAGGTCCACCACGTCTTCAAGGCGAAGATCACTGCTACAACTGCCAGTTCATGGGTTGTGTAGTTCTGCACAAGCTATCTCAGCTATCAAGAACCATATGTGATCACTAGTCGCTCCTGTATCAGGACACATCTGATTTCGGTCCCTAATGCATCACAGTATACTACGTACATATGCCTTCCTCTAGAAGCCTTAGGATGGGGGTGCTAGTCAGCCTCTACCTCAGCTCATGAAAACTCTGCTGGAATTACTTCGACCACACAAGGGTTTCCCCTTCTTCGTCATGGATGAAAGTGGTGCTGCAATTTTGGAGAAGTTTTTCACAAACCTCCAGTAGTATCCAGCCAAACCCAGAAAACTCCGTACCTCTGTCACACTCCTAGGTGGCTCCCAAGCAAGTACCACACCAATATTTTCTAGATCCACTGCAACTCTAGCCTCCAACATGACATTTCCTAGGAAGTGAACCTATCAAATCCATAACATGAACTTCAAGAGCTTACCATAAAGCTAGTTCTCTGGGAGTGTGTCCAGTACTACCCACAAAGGATAGGCATGCTCCTCCTTAGTAGTTGAGTAGATCAGAATGTTGTCGATGAAGACCACTGCAAAGAAATAAAGGTATGGCTGAAAGAGCCTATCCATGAGTCCCATGAACACTGCTGGAGCATTGGTTATGCTGAAATGCCTAACCAAGAACTCATAGGGTCCATACCGACATCTGAATGTCGTCTTCTTCACAAACTCATCTCGAAATCTAAGCTGGTGGTAGACTGATCTGAGGTCTATATTTGAGAACCACCGTTCTCCCTTCAGCTAATCAAAGAGGTCGTCAATCCTCGGGAGTGGGTACTTGTTCTTCACGGTCACCTGGTTCAGGATCCAATATTCACCAAAAAGAATCAAACTCCCATTTTCCTTCTTGGAGAAAAGAATCAGGGCTGCCCAAGGTGAAACACTGGGCCAGATAAACCCCTTCCCCTGCAAGTCCTCTGGCTGTACCTGCAGCTCACAAAGCTCCCTGAGAGCTATCCGATATGCTGGTGTAGATATCAGTTCTGTCTCGGGGTTCAAGTCAATGTAAAATCCCACCTCTCTATGAGTAGGTAGACCTGGGACATCATCAGAGAAAACATCCATGTACTAGTCTACCACTATAGGATAACTCAGACTCTCCACATCAACAGCTCCAAGGGTAAGGCTTGCCAACTGATGAGTGATTGTCTGCACTCTCCTCTGAGCAAGTCCATCATGTGCTGCAAAGGCTCCCTTCGCACCAGTGAAGGTAAACCTAGTCCCAACCGTGCAGACACACTGAACATTTCACCTAATATAGTCAATCTAAGCATGTGCTGTAGATAACCGATCCAAACCCAAGATGACGTCATAAGGCCTCGACGCCGCTACTAGAAGATCCAAGACAAATATCTCACCTCCTAGAGTAAGCTCACACTACCAGAACCTATGAATAATCATCTAATTTTACACTTTAAAAGTCTCTAGCTGTAAGGATTGATCAAAAAGCTCCGTTAAAATCTCCAAGCTCCGAATGAGGGCAGTGGTACACTACTGGAAATTCGGGATATAGCCACAATTTAAAACCATGGCTATAGGTCCTCAAACCATGGATAAGTTTGGCATGGATATAGGCTTAGACTTATAGCCACGGTTTGGAAACCTGGCTATAGTTCTAGATCCACGGTTCAAACCGTGGTTATTGGCATTCAACCATGGTTCTAACTGTGGTAATATCCTTATAGCCATGGTTTAGAACTGTGGCTATACTAGAGGAGGGACACGATTTATTTCCACGGTTCGAAACAGTGGCATTAGACCTATATCCACCATTAGAAACCGTGGTAATAGACCTATATCCACGGTTAGAAACTGTGGTTGTAGGGTCTGAAAAACCATAAAAAATAGCCCCCCTACACAGCCCCCCCATGCAGTAGCCCACCCCCTGCAAACCCCTTCCTCCTGGACACTGGACACCCCCACCGTACAAACCCCCCTGGACAACCCCCCCTGCAAATCCCCCTCCTGGATAGACCCTGTACACCCGCCTAGATAGACCACAGACACCTTCCCCCCAGACCCTGGACACCCCTGCAAGACAGACCCTGGACACCCCCCCGGACAGACCCTGGACACCCCCGGACAGATCTAGGACACCCCTCAGACCCAGGACACCCCCCACTACCTAGACAGATCACCTTGGACAACCTAGACCACCACTCTATTTGACAGCCACACCCACCCTCCGGGACAGACCCTGGAACCCCCCTAGAACCTGTACACCCCCAGACCCTGGACACCCCCAGACCCTAGACAGATCCCCCGAGACAGCCCAAACCACCACTCCCTGAACAGCCACCCCACCCTCCTCAACAGACCTTAGAACCCCCCTAAAACCTGGACACCCCAGACCCCCAGTCTAGTCCCCCCACCCTGCCTGTTTCCTCTCCTCCCTACCCCCTACCAGTCCCCTCCAAATTAAATTTTACACTTTCACCCCCTATAGGCCCCCACTTCCTCCCCCTACCAGCCCCTTCCCCCCTTCCAGTTTCTCCCCTGCTCCCTGCCAGTCCCCACCAAATTAAATTATACATGAAAGATACTTACATAATAAGAATTAATCAAATTGAAATATAAAATAACACCTAACTGAACTTACATGAGTCTCCCTATAAGACAAACTATCAAAGAAGTCTGGAACCAGATCAAAAGTACCTACAAAACAAGGAATAACATATTAGTTCTCATACCATAAAATTATGGTAAAACAAAACATATAAGAATATTCAAAAAGAATATAACTCAATATACAAGAATAGTGCATCCCCCCACCCCCATGATGGACCCCCCCTGGACAGCAACCCCAGCCCCCCTGGAAAATAGCCCCAACCCCCCTGGACAGCAGCCCCAACCCCCTTGGATTGCAGCCCCCTGTTGTACCCCCTTGGATAGCAGCACCCCCACCCCCATGCTGGACCCCCTGGACAGCTGCCCCAGCTCCCCTGGACAACAACCCCCCACTGGACCCCCTAGACAACCCCCAAGAAAAAATCCCCCTACTGGACCCCCCTGGACAGCCCCCTGCTAGATAGTACCCCCCACATCCCGTATACATATCCTGGAGCATTCTGTGTGCTATCATCATGTTAAAAATAAAATCTCACACGAGGATGGAAGAATGAAATCCATGCTTCCCAATTCTGCTTCAAAATCCAGAAGTACATGCATGAAGAGTCCATCCAGACTTAGAGCTAAATTGGAAGTAACAAACTAGTTGAGAAATGTTTCTTAACCCAGTAGCTCACATTAACGAGCAAGGACATCCACCTTAATATCTAATAATTTATTATTTTTGTGTTATTAGTGTGATATATGATGCAAGGAATTGAAGGTGAAAATAGTTCTCAAGAGGAGAGAAAATAAAGGGATGTAAGCCGGAATAACTATTCTAGATTTGAAAAAAGTCACCATATTGGTATGATTTGTCAAATGATATTCCAAAGATCATCAAAAGGAAAGATCTGACTTGATGGTGTGTAGATAATGTGTCTCCTCGATGGGGAGATGAGTGGATAAGACCCTTGATAAGCTGACACACTTATTTATTCCATGCAAATCTAGAATTTCTGGAAAGAGCACACCCCCCTGCACACCCCATCCTTGCCCCCTATGCACACACCCACTACCCCCTGCACACCCCACCCCCTGCACAGCCCACCTCTACCCCATTGCACACCCCACCCCTTCCCCTGCACATCATGGTATGATTTATCAAATGGTATTCCAAAGAACATCATAAGGAAAGATCTTCCTTGATGGACTTAAGATAGTGTGTCTCCACGATGGGGAGAGGAGTGGAGAATACCCTTGAGAAGCTTCCAGACTTATTTATTCCTTGAAAATTAGGGATTTTTGTAAGGTGCTTGAAAAAATAACTGATGAGGTAGTCATTTATTTCATCCCTGTTAATGACCAAATAAAGTCTAATATTAAGGGGGAGAAATTGAACTAATCAATGACAAAAAGTTAAGGAAATTTTAGATCCCAAGGCTGATTTCTAAAACCTCCTACATGTACTCGAATGTTTTCAACATGTGTATTGAGATGAGTGCAAGATCTCAGGTTGTAATTACAAAAAGAATGAAGATATCAATTCACATCATTTGGTTTCAACATGAGGACATCTGAATAGTCCCTAAATGAGTCATGGGAATTAGAATAAGTTGGTATCATGTTCACACCCTACCCCATGCACATCACACCCCTGCCCCCCCGCACACCCCACCCCTTCCCCTATACATCTTGGTATGATTTATCAAATGGTATTCTAAATAACATCAGAAGGAAAGATCTTCCTTGATGGAGTAAAGATAGTGTGTCTCCTTCATGGGGAGATGAGTGGAGAAGACCCTTGAGAAGCTGCTAGACTTATTTATTACAGGAAAATCTGGAATTTCTAGAAAGTGATTGAAGAAATCAAAGACGAGGTATGCATTTATCTCATCCATATCAATGACCGAATAAATTTTGATATTAAGGGTGATAAATTGAATTAATCAATGAAATATGTTGAGGAAATTTGAGATCTCAAGGATGATTTCTAAGGCCTCCTACATGTACTTGAATGTTTTCAACATATTTTTTGAGATAAGTGTAAGATCTCAGGTTGTAATTCCAAAAAGAAGGAAGATATCAATTGGACTCATTTGGTTTCAACTTTAGGACATGTGAAAAGACCCTAAATGATTCATGGGATTTAGAATCAGTTGGTATCATGAAAACATCCCCTGCCCCCTGTACACCACACCCCTTCCTCCTGTATATACCACACCTGACCCCCTACACACCCCAACACTCCCCTGCACACCCCACCCCTGCAAAGAACATCATAAGGAAAGATTTTCATTGATGTAGTAAAGATAGTGTGTCTCCTCGAAGGGGATATGAGTGGAGAATACCGTTGAGAAGCATCCAGACATATTTATTACATGGATAATTTTTTGGGGAAAAGAGGGTTCAGGAAAGGGGATCTGCATACACCTTTCCTTTTTGTGATTTTCATGGATTTTTTCTCATGAATCCTAGAATGCAAGAGGCTGGGGGCTGGTGTGGTGGCTGGTGCATGCTGGAGTGGCTGGTGCAGGTAGGAAGGCAGGAAACAGGGGGATGGAAGGGGGCTGGTGTGGGATGGAATAGGTGGTAGGGGGCTGGTGTGGGCTGGATTGTCAGTGGCTGGGGGCTGTTGGGCATGTGGCATGGGCTGGTGAGGGCTGGGATGTAGGATACTGGGGACTGGTGAAGGCTGGAACTGGTGGTTGGGGCGGTTTTGTAGGTGAAAGAGGGATAACATGAGTATTTTGAAGGAGTCTGGGGGTGGGGGTGTTGTTTGGTGTGGTCCAGATTACAGGTGGCTGTGGGCTGGTGTGGGCTAGAATGCAGGTGGAAGGGGGATGAAATGCAGGTGGAAGGGGGCTGGTTGCAGGTGCTGGGGGGATGGTGCGGGATGATTCGAAGGTGGAAGGGGGGCTGTTGCGAGCTGTAATGCTTGTGGAAGTGGGATTAAATGAAGGTTGAAGGGGGATGGTGTGGGTTTGATGTGGCTGGAGCAAGGCCAAATCACAACATTACTGCATCGTGACCGCAGAGTGACCGCGGCGTGACCACGGAGTGACCGCGACGTACCGCGGTGTGACTGCGGCATGACCATGACATGACTGTGGTGTGTTGGCCCGATCCAGTGACATCTGAAGGGAAACATCTTCCATCCAAGAGTGAAGGGAGTGGGTAGAGGCGGGACAACATTCCGGCCGTCGCCCCGCCGGCAGAAATTGTGACAAGTCAATCTCAACATTGATCACAAGACTCATGGAATACTATCCCTGCAAACCACTGCGGGGTGTCGTCCTAGAGTAGGACCAAATCACGGCATGACCGTGGCATGACCACGGCGTGTCGGCCCGGTCCAGCGACATCCGCGGGGCAACATCTTCCAGCCATGAGCGAAGGGAGTGGGAGGAGGCAGGGCAACATTTCGGTCGTCTCCCCGTCGGCAGATATGGTGATTAGTAAGTCTCAACACTGATCACAAGAATCATGGTATATTATCACTGCAAACTATCGTGGGTTTTCATCCTGGGAAGGGCCAAATCACGGCATGACCGCAACGTGATCGGGGCATGACCGCGTCATGTCCACAGCGTGACCGCGGCATGATCACGGCATGATCGCAACGTGACCGCTGCGTGTTGGCCCGGTCTAGAGACATCTTTGGGGAAACATCTTCTGGCCATGAGCGAAGGGGGCGGGAGGAGGCGGGGCAACATTCCGATTGTCACCCTGCTGTCAAAAATTGTGATTAGTCAGTCTCAAAATTGATCACAAGACTCATGGAATATTATCACTATGAACCGCTGCAGTGTGTCATCCTGGAGCAGAGACAAATCATGGCATTACCTCAGCATGACCGCAACGTGTCGGCCCAGTCCAGTGACATCCATGGGGAAACATCTTCCATCCAGGAGCGAAGGGAGATGGAAGAGGTGGGGTAACATTCCGACCATCGCCCCACCGACAAAAATTTTTATTAGTCAGTCTCAAAATTTATCAGAAGACTCATGGAATACAATCACTATGAACTTCCTCGATTTTTTGTCCTAGAGAAGGGATATATCACAGCGTGACCACAGCGTGACCACGGCGTGACCGCGGCATGACTGCAGCATGACCGTGATGTGTTGGCTCGGTCTAGCGACATCCATGGGGCAGCATCCTCCCGCCAGGAGTGAAGGGAGCGTGACCACGACGTGTTATCCCCATACATGACCATATTAGAGACTATGATCTCTTAAACACACATGGTATTCTTCCTTAATAGGTTCAATAGTCTTCATGGCCATATAATCCTCACCTTCTTTGGATTTTATCTAAGATGTTTCAGGATTCTTGCTTACAAACCCTTGAAAATATCTTAGGTACTGTGGAACCTGATTTCTAAATAGAAAAATATGTATGAGACACTCGTCCCTCCTTAGGCTTAGTTTTATCTAAAGCACATGGGTGTTGTACCTGATGATCTTCAAAACATTCAGATAATTGTACCCTTATTCAGTTTAAAGGACACTGTGACTAGATGATCCTCGTCACCCCCTTCATGTGTCAAAGGACCCTTGGTATCCACTGACTCACTATCTAGAGAAGCATAAAACACATGTTCCCCATCAAGACGAGTGCTAGATTATGCCTTGAATGTACCTTTGGACTGAGACTCTAGGAGTTCACTATGTAATTTTCTTATATAAAATAGGAAGAATAGTACTCCCATTATGTTTTATAGAAAATGTGTGGTTTAACATTGAACTATTTTCAGCAGAGAACCAAGTAAACTCTACATGTTTCTTAGACAGGTTAAGCTCTACAAACAAAAAATAATGAATGAGTTGTTTCCCTTTAAGCATATTCTGATCAACCTAAAATATTTCCATGAATGGTGCTGTAAATAGCAAGAAAAGAAATATTTTAAAAAGGTAGATGCAATCTGATAATCTAAATCCATTGGGATGAAAACTAATAGTCTCTCCTTGTGTGAACAATTAGGTTCCACTGGTAGAGGAAACATGGCTAACAGTTTAAAGAACATGAATATTTGGACAAAGACAAAGCTAGATCCACCACTTCATGAAACCTGAGAAAGAATCAATGGGAACTTAGTTCATTACAGCTATGGTGGATCAATTATACTATTAGTGAAGTAAAGAATTAACAAATGTGAGGGAATAATGTTCGACTGCTGGAAAAAATATGAAAATACTGAAACATTCTGGTTAACCTGAATACTAGTGATCGATCTTGAAAGAAGTGACTTCAAAATTGATGCATGTCAAACCCCAGGAAAAAATATGTAGAAGAAGAAGTTAAATGAGACTGCATGGTATTGAATAATAGATAAGGTAAAGGATGGGAAAATATGAAGGGAAGGAGTAGGCCTGAAGGTAGCTCCAAACCCCTGAAACCTCAAGTCACCAATGAAGCATAGTAATGTTTCTCATAGATGAGAAGTCGTATAGTGGATAGTTTTTAATGAGTATGGAATTCTTTTTTGGGTTCTTAAAATCTAATTTTGGTGTTTTCTAATTAAAAATATTAAGTTTTAATTGAAATTTTATGTTTCGGGTGGATGGATTTATTAAAGGGGGAAGAAGTATGTGGTTTTCCTAAAAAGAAGTAGATGAGGCCACCAGTTAGATATTATAAAGCACCATGAACATATTAATTGTGATGGTGTGTGTGTGTGTGTGTGTGGGGGGGGGGGGGGGGTTGGCCCTAGACAAACTATTGGATGGTTGATGGTTGGAACCAAAAAGTTTGTGACCGTTCATCAGTTGGTGGTTCTCCTTTGGGTAATCAGTGCCTTCCTTGACCTTGTTTTTCATAAGGGAAATTTATGTCATTTTTATCATGGATTTTGGAGGTGGATTAGAATGGAATTGGAGTATCTGTTCCAATTAGTTTCAAATATGATGATATGGATGGCATGACATGATGTTTTCTCAGAAGATTTAAAGAAATGAATGATAATATGTGATGACTAGAGGATTGTATGACCCCTGATAAAACTAATTCGGTGAGGTTTGGATATCTAGAAATATGTAGGAATACCTAGAGGAATACCCCATGCGATAAAGAAAATCACAGGTTACATAACATGTAATCTAACATTACTAGTACTGTGGGACCCCTGGTTTGTGGAACTGGGATTTTGGTTGGATTTAAATATCACATGCCATGTGACATGGTCACACAACATGGAACCCACCCCCTGCCCCCTGCAGACCTCCCCCCTCCCCCTGCCCACTTTCCTACAGACCCCCCTGTATACCAACCCCCTACCCAGTAGACCTGCCCCCTCCCCACTCCCCCAACCCCCATGTAATAAATTAGTCAAATATATATTGGATATGGTGCAATATTAATGTGGAGGTATAATACATGGGATATATACATTCAAAATAGATGGATTGATGGTGTGACTATGATAAAAAGACACATATGTTTGATGATGGAAAACAATGTGGGTGATCTAAAAGAGATACCTTTAACAAGATGATGCAGATATATTACTGGTCATAATTGGTAATAGGCCTTTACAGAAATAATAATTTGTTATAAGGATCAAACAAATGGTGTAATGTTTTAACAAACTGAATAAGTTGTTTTAAACAACCACATTAAATTTCCATATCCAAATCTAGAGTTTCTTGCTGGAATAATGAAGAAAATTTGAAGTAGAGCCTGATCAAAAGATGAAGAGGTGTAAAATATATATTTGAACGTTTTAATGGTATTAAACCGTCATTGAAGATAAAAAAGTTATATAAGACCACATTTCAAGTGGTATCGGACTACAAAGAATATTATGATATTACAAAGTGGTTTTTTGATGAGGAAATAAGAACCTAGTTAGAGGTGGAACTAATCAGTATTCAAGAACTAGTGGTTTTGGTATAGGTTATTACCAAAGGACTTCAAAGGTGGTATATGTATCATATTGAGCGATGAAATAGTAGATGTCTTAGCTAAATTCTAATGTGGTACATAGAAATATAGTTTCAACAAACAGAGGAAGACCACCCCATGGAGGATATGGACCATGCTCATAGTGGATAGAAAATGGATAGTATTTTTTCAACATGTCATGGTAAAACATATGGATGTAATTTTTCATTTAAATGATTTATAAAATAGTGGAATCATGATCATTTTTCAATCCATAGTCGAAGGAATAACAATGAATAGATGATTCCTAAATCTCTCTGTGGAGAAATATTTAGAAAATTTATGTGAATTAAATGAATACGTTTGACCAAACTAAAACCATATACAAGCCATTCCATCCAAATCATGTTATTCACTTAGTGGTGACTTGGTCATTATGGGCAATTCCATCATAAAAGTATAATGGAACAGTGGATAGAAAATGGATAGTATTTTTTCAACGTGACATGGTAAAACTTATGGATGTAATGATTCATTTAAATGATTTATAAAATAGTGGAATCATGATCATTTTGCAGTCCATAGTTGGAGGAATAAAAATGAATAGAAGATTCATAAATCTCTTTGTGGAGAAATATTTAAAGAATTTATGTGAATTAAAGGAATATATTTTACCACACTAAAACCATGCACAAGAAATTCCATATAAATCATTCTATTCACTTAGTGGTGACTTGGTCATTGTGGGAAATTCCATCTTAAAAGTCTAACAACACTTAAAGAGTGTCTTGGTTCAAAAAACCATTTTAATAAAAAGAGGGGAACCCCCTACAGGGATATAAAAAGGGTCAAGTATGATGTGTGCTTTATGACTAACAACAACATAAAGTATAAGGAAAACATCAATGCAATAATGTTAAGAAAGGTATACCACTGTGAGTTTTAACAGACGGCAGACCTCCGTTGGAGGGGTTTTATTACAAAACCATGACTTATTTATCAAATGAAACAATTATCTTAACTATCACTTATTCAAGAATTACAGTTTATTATAAACATGCAGAATTAATAAGGCAACTAAATGCAATTTAAAACATTCTTGAATTAAATAGGCTATGAGAGGGACCCTACCTCAACCTCAAGGTGCATTTTCGTTTGAAGACGACAACTCGAATCTTCCTTTTATCTTCTTGCACACACATGAAAATTAACATATATATAAGGACACCTAGACCCTATGTACTTATTTGTATGGCCAAATATGCACAAGGTGGTCCTTAGATATATGTTTATACTTGCATATACCCATTTACAATTACACGCATATTCATTTTTCATATCTATATATAAGCACACCTAGCCCCAGTATATATATTCATACTACCATGAGTGAATATATATAAAGGGGGAACTTATATATGCATATGACTACTTATGCAAACACATGTAAGCCTTCTTCAACAGTGACTCGAATCCACCTCAACGAAATCCAAAACACACTAAAAAAATATAAGGAACCCAAAAATCAAAAAATCCTTAATTAAAATTGGGCCAAAGAATAAAAAGGGAATAAAACTTACCCAAATATTGAACTACTTGTCTTCAATGGTGGTGGATAGAATTGATCTTATCATAAGAGACCACCTATAAGAAAATAGTGGGAAAAGAAATGAGATATAATAATTTCTTATATATG
The DNA here is from genome assembly GCA_963277665.1 of Viscum album. Classification (NCBI taxonomy): domain Eukaryota; kingdom Viridiplantae; phylum Streptophyta; class Magnoliopsida; order Santalales; family Viscaceae; genus Viscum; species Viscum album. Next base: position 1,887,540,203 of record OY728136.1, read on the forward strand.
TGTGATCAGTGTGTCAACTGTACATGATAAATGATACATGAATCCATAACCAACAATGAACAAATAATATTCAAATTGATATGTACATCCCAATACTAAATAACATCATCATTAATAAAGCCATTTATTTTTCAAACAACACTTTTAATTTCCTATTAAAAAAATACCTAAATATGGGTAAAAAGTAAACCTCCATCATCACTTAAAAGAGAGAAATATGGATTAGACATTGTTTTTAATGTAGAAAATCCATTCCTTGAATGTATAAAATACCAAAAACTCTTCATGCCTATATCCTTATTAATTTTCTAGATTGAAACCTCATTTTTTAGCATGTTCATCTTATGTAATGCACCTTTATTCTTAGTTTATATAGGTTATCAATTCTATAAAGTAGATAATTTTACTTCTTATATTCTTACTCAATCTGCTTGGATTTTTAAAACTGGTTTGCTAATACGATTAGACAATCTTTTGGTGCATGATCTTCCTTCTTCTTGATTGTATATTCCTTCTTTGTAGAAACTATTTTAGAACATGCGATAATTGTTTCTTTCATTTTATCTTTCAACAATTATTATTGTTATGAAATCTATGTCATAAATTCTTAACAATCTGAACTAATTGGTTTCCCTTCCACACACACTTTCAACAGCCTTTAGAGTACCCTTTTTTATCCTCCCTTTCAAACACCACACTATAATTGTCAAGAACTAGCCAACTACAATATCAAATATTGATACTTAACCAAAAACATTGATTTGAGTGACATCATTGAAATAAATAAGCTCTAAATAGCATATTTACCAATATAAACTCCTCATATTTAACTAAACACACTGAATATACCAGACACTATAGGTAAATAATTAATTTTGGTGTGGTATTGGAACAAAATATGGTTCATCCAACATCCATATCCAAACACTAAATTCTTCCAATTACTATCGAAGTTCATACATTTCATAACCTTGAAAATGATCACCATCCCTTGATTGGGATTTCACTAAAAAAGGATAAGTATGAATCTCCCCACTATAGTATTATTGATACCATCATCAATCCTACACACATGTCTCGTGCCTCATATCAAATTATGATCACTATAGAAGATCCTAGCCTAATAATATCAACAAAATTTCTTCAATTAAAAAGTATCATCTTTCAAACAAACATTATATCCTATAAAAATAATACATAAAAAGATATTAGATAGCGAAATCAAAATTATAGAAAATAATAATAACTTTAGGAATACCTCAATAAGTATGGTACTAAATGTCACTTCACATAGGATGGCTTATCCCAATAAAATAATATAGAAACCCACATCTCGACACATACATGAAACCTATTTTTCCCATTCCAATACTAAGGAAATGCATGCACAATATTGATTCATGAGAAATAGACAAGGGTTCATTTATTTTTATAATATCGAGCTGAGATATTACTCATTTAATTTACTCTGCCACCCTCATACTGAGGCTCACCAACCAACATTCATTCCTACCCGGTTTCCATCCTTCTCCACGTACCTTCTTATACAATGGATGTATTTAAATAGATAACTCAATCTTTCTTGAATATATCCTAGTAGGTTTACAAATAAAAGGAAGCTACCCATGCCCATAATGAGTAGATATGACCATTTAAAAAATTGAATTCTTTTATGAATAAATTTCATTTGAGGGATGAAATGAAATGAATAAACCTTTAAAATTTAGTGGCATACTCCATTACTGATTCCCATAATGATATAGCTCCATGAATCCCCAAAACATTCTCTTATTCTGTAAATCTACCATAGACTCTCGTAGAAGAGGTAATGAATGTTGATCCATAAAACCTCCTCATTCCTTCTTTTATGATCAAATTTATTTATCCATTCTGATTCATCTTCATTGAATTTAGAAATTTCTTGTTTCACCCATATATCCTCTAGAGTTCCAATCCTTTCAAATATGAACCAAACTTTCATCAACATATTCTAAACATCTTACGATTCCATGTCACTACTGAAAATTAGATACTGCTACTCCTAGAACTCATGGATAACTTAAAAAACCATTGCTTTTCCTTTTCCGATGCCTTGGTCAATGGATCAAATTAGTTGTAACATAATATGAGGGAAAAAATCACATGGGGATATTTCCCATGAGAACACAATGCCATCCTAATTAGATGATTTGTTGATGAATTTTGACTCAACATCATCTTGTAATAACAAAATTACTAATTAGAAACCCATCGCGCCGCAATCCTAAGCATGCATTATTACCAAAAAATCATGAAAATATATTTAACCCTTATTTCATAAGAAAATATCATTTCCAAAACACCAAACCCTATGGTTTATCATAATAATATAAGGGTTACTCTCCTACACACCAAGCATAACAACCAAACCTCACACATCTCCCCCTAATAAAAAGAAACCCTCCCCCCTAAACTTTCTAATAAAAATACACAATAAAATCACTTAGAAATCACCAAAATTTCCTATATAAAGAGTTTTACATAAAAATATCAAGAAAAACCCCAACAAGATCCACCAACTTGAGGGACTACCACCAACCCAACCCCCAAAGACAAATCCAAACCATACCCAATACATAGCCATTATACTCCAAACGCCACCCTAACACCAGAACTCACCTGATTTGAATAACACAAATGTGTCTAGTTTTTCATCCATAACTGGATATTTTAAACCACCTAAGATCCCATAAACATATAAACTCAAACCATTGGAGGAAATACACGTGTGAAATTTGAGGGGTTAAAACCCCAAACACCTGGTTCTTGTTGAGAACATCATAATATGTTTTAAGGTGTTCACTTCCAAGATGACCACAACTTTTGGAGTTGATGAACACCAAAACAGGATAAGTTGGTGAGTGGGAAGCATTTCTGATCATGAAACCGTGTTTAAAAATATAATTATTAATGCAAAAAACCATCACATTGGTATTGTTTTTAGTTCCTCCCATGATAACTTTTCAACTGCGCATTCAAATCAGATCAGTATAGAACTAAAAAATCAAAGGTTTTCAATGTAGTTAACAAATACATAGATGTAGATCCCCTCAGTTTTCATCAAGCAAACACCACATGCTAACTCAATGACATGAATCAGTAACCACATACAGAAAATTTTGAACTCCTTCAAATTTGAACCACAAGACATACTAACAAGCTTATCAATGCAAAAAAGATTCATTTAAGAAAATAAATAAAGAACATCATACGAGGATAAATAAAACCCCACATCCCCAATTACTTGGAACAAAAGAAAAAGAGGGCTTTCATTTAATGCACCATGCAAGTGTAGGTTATATGGGAAAAAAGATAAGCAAGTGATAAATGAAATAAGCCTGGGATGTAAAAGGAAAATCGAATACAAATTGACAAACTACTTCTAGAAAGTAACTTCACCTGACAAGAAACTAATCAATAAGTAAAATTCAGAGGCACCTGGAAATTACAAAAAAGCCATCGAGTCTACTACCACACAATCCAAAAAAAACTATCCCAAGAAGATAAAATTTCATTGAACAAACAAAAACTAAAGACAACTGCAAATGACTGAATAAATTGAAACGATGATCATAAATTCCCAACTGTACAGGAAGTAAAAACCAAATCCGCCCTATCTTCCTCCCCCAACTCTCCATATTCATCTATACCATGTGATTATCATTCCATAATGGAAATAAAACAATTTTCGGGCATAGCTTGTGTAGGGGTGAGTATAATGATACTCTATAGGGATCCTGAGACCCACAACGTCTCACAAAATCCAGCATGGATAAACCACAAGGTATGAAATCAATAGATAACACTACTTAGGTAAATTCCCATAAAAAAACCTAATTTATTATGTAATCCATCTCAATCAGGAGGAAAACAAAAAATTACTGACTCAGCTCAACCAGGATTTTATTCACATTATCGAAACCTCAGCTGTTAGAGAACATTTTCTCAATCGAGTACAGTGGGCCTGCCGCATACTCAAAGGGACCATCATGCTCCAAAATTACCAGGGCCATTAATAGTTCATAAAATGGATGTCTGGTACCAATGATATGGACAAAATAAAGTAAAGGGTCGTAGTGGGCCCAGGAACCACCAGGAGAGAACATGGGAACGAGAGGCTTAGATGCGTGCTCAGTACCGCCACTTGTTCCATTAGTTTGAGTTGTGGCTTATGGGGACATAAATCCTAAGGTAGGGATAATGTAAAGACCTATAATTTCCATCTGTTTTTTTATATATATGGGAATTTTATTAGTCCGTGAAAATTGACAGCGCGTGAGTCCGAGGCCTGGAGTGCCCGGAATGAATTTCTGAACTTTATTTCGGGTACTTTCAGTAAACTTGCAAGCATGTTTTTCTAACTTTTTAACCGGTTCTCAGAATTGAAATCTAAGGGCACCGTTGAACTCCCAGCATCAGTTTTCACTTAATAAGACTTTTAGGTCGATGACAGTTGATTGAGGGTGAAATTTAGTTTTTGTATTTTTTGTGTATGAATAAAATAAAAATAAAAGTGTATGACATTTTTATTTTTATTTGAAACACCCATGTGGGTGTTGCAAGGTGGTGTCCACCGAAACTAAACCTCTATGTGGAATGTGAGGTGTGGGGACCACCAGACCATAACCTCTCATCAGAGGTTATGGTGGTGGGAACCACCTGAACCATAACCTCCCACGAGAGGTTATGGTGGTGGGGACCACCCAAGACTAAACCCCCCTTTAATTGAGAGAAAATCTCATCCCACATCATTAATGTGGAGGAGCCTCTTAACTTCCCCCAAATTAATTGTGCCAACACACATACCTTTAATTGTCCCAACATAGTTAATTGGCTTGCCCCCAATTTTTAAATTAAGTAACAGCGTTGATGGAATTTAGGATGGTTCCCAATAAATGAACCATCAGAAATTCCATACTCGTTACCTACCTACCCCTTCTCCTATATATATGGAGCTTGGGAAGAGGATTTGGGACTGATTCACCAAGCGATGAAGTTCTGGTAAAGTGACATGACGCCCAACAATTTGAGGATTATACACTCCAACGAAGAACACATTCTCCAACGAAGAATGTGATCCCCAATGAAGAATGCCAACCTCCTTCGACATTCATCCTTGGGACTTCTTCTGATGTGGTACGTCCTCATCTACGAAGAACCGACGCACGAGCTCGGGATTTGAGGTGGGTGGTGGACGTGATGAAGGACAACAACTTCACCTTATTCCCTCTTCATCGACATCATCAAATGATCAGGTAGGGGTTATTATCGAATTATTAAATCTTTTTAATTATTATCCTCGTCTTGTTTTGTGATTAAAGTAGAGCCCCTTCCTACCACTCTAAACACGGAGGGTGCGGGCCAAACTAACATGTCCTGACCCCTCCACCGATCTCCTTTGGTGTTCTTTGTGATGGAGAAGGATGAAAACCTATGTAGAGGATCATAAGAACGGCAGCCAACACCACCGCCGGCCGCGAAAAAGGCAACGTCTCACGACACAGCCGCCCAGCCACGCAGTCACGGTAGCCCCGAACAAACCGTCCATACCCTTGTGGAATCTTTTAGACCCCTCACGACACCTCGGCCGAACCAGCCCCACCCTCCAGGACAATCTGCACCCTTGTGACGCCCTCGGGGCCGAATCGCCCTTGTGCCGTCCCACGACCGGTCCGTGCCCTCACGACCCTCCGCGGCTCCTCACGGCCAGCTGGGCAGGGTCCAGCAGGTTGGGCCAAACCTAAAGGGATGGACCGCCCAACAGTTGGGGCTAGACCCAACAGGTTAGGCCGGGTCGAACCGTACCGGGTCGGTCAGACCAGGTCAGACCAGATCCAGGCCCACTACGACCCATTACCTTCTTTTGGCCATGTCTTTGGTACCGGACGTCTGTTTGACGAACCATCTATGGAACTGGTAATCTTGGAGTATGATGGTACTTTTGAGAATACCCCACTAGAGTTTGGAGTATAGTTGAGATACAGTTAGGTCAGATCATGCACGAATCCAACCGGTCCCCCAAGAATAAATGGCTAACAACTCATAGAACGAGCATCCGATTGATGCACCGTCTATCGGGTTAAGACCCCTATGACATGGAATACCTTTGGGATAATTCTTTATGGGATTTTGTGATAGTGGAGCATCGACCAGTAACTTGTGGAGCAGATATTCTAGAAACAAGCGATCATTTGTGCGGGAACCTAGTAGCTAGATGATACTTGGAAACTAATGACCGTTTGATTCGGAGTGACTCGACTGGCTCAGTGGGGTAGCGCCTGTTTGTGACGGAAAACCCATGGTGGAGGAGCATGCTTGGTGACGCAGAAGACGTACGGTACTCGACAGGAATAGTACCTTTGTAGGATATGAGGGGGAACGCTTGGGTGTGGCAGCAGACCCACGGTGGGGAGCGCCTCTATGTGACGCAGCAGACCCACAACACTTGAAAGGAGGAGTACCTCAATAGTCCAAGGATAGTGGGAAGCACCTTTGTGTGATGTGGCAGGCCCACTGTACTCGATTGATAAGGAGTTCTCTAGCAGCCGAGGTTTCGATATTGTGAATAAAATTCTGGTTGAGCTGATTTAGTAGTTTTGTATTTTCCACATGACTAAGATGGATTACTTAATAACTTCTGTATATGTATGGGCATATACCTAAGTCAGGTTATCTGTTGATTTCATACCTTATGGTTTATCCTTGGTGGATTTTGTGAGACCTTGAGGGTCTCGAGATCCCTACAGAGTATCGTTATACTCAACCCTACACGAGCTATGCCCACACCTTGTTTTGTTGGATACAGACGACGGTCAACGCTGACTGAGGCTGAGAGTTCCAGGACTGTATGGTACCTAGAGGTGTACCGTATGACGTGACAGTTCATGGAGGAGACAGACAGACCTGGAGTGCTGAGGAGGCGATCTGTACCTACCCTTCATATATGAACCTCAGAGGACAATCCAGTAGCTGTTTTTCTTTTCTTCAGTTGTACTTGTACTTTAAATTTCTTGTACTATACAGTTGATCATGTATTTCCAGCCCCTTTTTCTTTTCTGCACACTTCTGTTATATAGTTTACTTAGTGTTTTGTATCCATTTTTGTTCTCTGTTGTGTGTGTTTATAGGTTATAAAGGCAATGCCTTCCCAGTTTTAGGGAATTATGCCTTTGGTGCTAGTTGCCAGCCCATGGCCTATGGAAGGTAGGCTTTGGGTAGTCACGGAACGGGCACCGAGGGATGGGTCGTGACATATACATACCCTTGAGACGTTTACCATCGTGTAGGCGTAAATCTGAGGAACAACACGTGATAGTTATTTTATATATGAGTGTTTAATTTAATATCTACTTAATGTTCATATCTACTCATTAGGTATATATGAATAGGAATTCACTGGGTTTCCACCACGGTACATGTTACATAGAAAGATAATTTTAAATTAATATATTTGAATAAAATTATGATGGATGACAATCTCAAGGAAATTTAGAAAAGGGTTGAAGATAAAATAAATGATTAATTAAAGATGATAATAAATTGATTCGAGCGTGATTTATCTTAAACAAGAATGATTAAATAATTTATTTCTAGTTTTATTTATGCATAAATATCATTTCATATATGGATGATCATGAGATAGACCAATACCTTTATAGGTGGATTATTTATTTTAAATTATTTGAATTAAATTTTTTGGCCTGTGAGCCTTCACCTCATTAATATGTAGGGCCTGTGTGCCAAAGGTTTATTTTATGTAAAACCCCATTTTACCCCTCACCTAAATGTGAGTTACAAAATGGCATATGTAATGGGTGGAACTCCCAAGACATTGGAGGTGTTTCAAGCTCGAGTCGAGATGAAACCAATCCCAGGAGACACAGAGGTGGACATGGGGAAGTTGTAAACCCAAACCCAAAAGGTTCAAGGTGTTTCTCCCCTAGGTCAGGGTTAGTTTATCAACCACTAGATAAACTAACCATTAAAAAAGCTCCTGGTCAGGCCATTTACATTATTTTATTTCTCTTAGTTGCACGGTTTAAAGTTATGGATGGGTTTTCATGATCACATAATTAATGAATTAAATAAGCATGCAAGATGGAACTAAAATAAACCTGACTTATGTTTAAATATTATCAAGACAAGGTTAATCAATTTATTATATTCTAATTAATATTAACAAGCATGTGATAATGATAATAATTAATTCCATTATAAGAGATAAAATCCCTCAAATAAAATATTAAGTAAGAACAAGCATTTCGTTACTTGATTAAGGGAAAACCTCAATAAAACAATGTGTTTGACCAACCCTTTTTGGGAAACTTAATTTTAAAATGGAATCCCTTATGAAAGGTTTCAGGTTGACTTAACCATATTACATCAAGAGGAATATCTCTTTCTATACTTGGTGTAATATTGGAGGAAAGAGTTGAGGAAATCCAAAGTCGTGATTTCAGGATTGGGGATTCCACTCAATAGATCAAGGAGCTACAAACCCGCAGTTGGAAAAGTACTTCCTACATAAATACCTTCTAATAGCTTGAAGAACCTTTTTTGGTGTTATGTGAAGGGGAATATGGGTCCTTGACACTAGAATGTCAAGGAAACTGAAATTTCTGAGTTCAATGGTGAGGGCCATTGGGACTTGATAAAATAGTGGGAGACTTAATAAAATTTATTATTTCTCATAAAATGTAATCAAGAATGTAATAATTATATGGTATTTTAATTGTATAATAAAAATTAAAAGCTCATCAAACACACTATCCCTGTAATCAATTCTGGATAAAGACAACATCCTCACCAGTAGTAACTTCCAGGAATGGTTTAGACGCCTTTGGGTGAGCCTACACCATGAAAGGAAGTCTTAAATGCTGGAGCCAACATTACCTGATCCACCTACCAAAGAGGTGAGTGATGAGGATTTCATTGTCTATGGAAACATATAAATGATGTGGTCGACATTCAATGTTATCATTAATGTCTAGTGATCTCATGATGTCTCATGAAAACATGGATGCTAATAGCATGATCAGAAACCTTTGGGGTCTTTACCAGTAGAGAGAAATACATGAATGGTTTGAGATCTCTAAGGAACTCCTTTAGAGTAATCATGGAGAAGGTTCCCTAAATGGGCCTCATAGAGTCAATATCATTTTCTACATTGAGCTCCTGGAGGTTCTAGGGTGCAAACTCCCCGAAGAACTGGGCATCGGTCTCATTCTCGCACCACTCCCTCAGAGCGTCTCTAAATTTGTTTTCAATATGAATATGAACAACATTGAGAAGTCTCTGTCTAATATTCTTATCCTGATTCACCATGTGAACAAAGATATGAAGCATGAAAAACCATCAGTTATTATGGTGAATAAGAGGAAATGGAAGGCGATGATATTTAAACCCAAATCTTCTTCACCGCCTTCCAATAAAATGAAGATCAAAGGAGAGGAAATGGAAGACGAGGCTATTTGTTTCGCATGTGGAAAGAAGGGCCACTGGAAGAAGAACTACACCCAGCCTAAGAATCAATGAGAAGATTATGGTGCGTTTGTTATCAATTGTGATATATCTATTTCAAAAAATTTTGGTATTAGATACAGATTTTGGTGCACACATATCTATCGAAATACAAGAACCAAGTTAATTTAGGAATATTGATCAAGGGGAGGTAGATCTATGAGAATCCAATGAAGCCAGACATGCTATTGTAGCTATCGAGGACTACCACCTCATGGTGCCAACTGAGATGATCTTAGTGTTAAAGGGTTGTTTTTATGTGCCTTTTATAACCAAAAAAATAATTTTTGTGTCCATACTAGATATAGATGGATTTGTTTTCATGTTTGGAAATGAATGTTTCTTCTTTTATAAAGACAGAATTTGTTTTGGTAGGGAACATTTATAAAGTAGTCTTTATGTGTTAGATTGCACAAACTAGGTAATGGAAATATATGACAATGACACTGAAATGACTCATACCACACCCAACATTAGCATCACCGGCTAGGTCATGTAAATGAGAAATGCTTAACAAAGTTACATCAAGATGTATATTTATATTCTTTTTAACTAAAACCACATGGAATATGTCATTAATGTTTACAAGGCAAAATGACGAAAACCCCATTTGGTGGGAAAGGTGAAAGGGAAGAAGTGCTTCTTGAATTGGTTCATACCGATGTGTGTGGACCATTTCAAGATGAAGTAAGGGGTGGATACTCATACATAATAACTTTTACTAATTATTTTAGTAGATATAGATATATCTACTTATTTAGTTATAAGTCTGATTCCTTTGATATGTTCAAGGAATACCAGAATAAAGTTGAGAACCATCTTGGTAAGAAGATTAAGAATCTCCACTCTGACCGATGTGGGGAATATCTTAATTAGGATATTATTGATTACATACGAGAGTTTGGGATCCTATCCCAACTCACTCCTCCTCACACACCTCAATGGAATGGTGTGAGCGAAAGGAGGAACCACACCTTGTTGAAAATTGTGAGATCAATGATGAGTCATGAAAGTCTTCCATTATCCTTTTGGAGGTATGCGTTAAAAACAACAACACACATACTAAACCAAGTACCAAATAAATCGATAAATGGTACTCCATACAAGTTATGGAGTGGAAGAAAATCCTTGTTATCAAATTTACACATGTGGAGTAGCAAAGCATTTTTAAGGCCTCTTTAGGTAATGAACTCGCACCCCAAGTCCCAAAGTGTACCTTTATAGGACAGCCCATGGAAACAAAGGGATTTTACCAATACAACCCTTCAGACAAAACTTTATAGTGGATAGACATGATATATTCTTTGATAGGGAGAATATATTCTAAATTTATAGTGGGAGAAAGATAGACATCAATGAAGATGAGGCTCAAGGTACCCAAGAGTTGGTACAGGAACAGATTCCACAAAGCCTCATAGAAGAAGAATCTATTCTAGAGACACAAGTAATGCATATGAGTACAAGAGAGGTTAGAGAACATGAATGTTATGGTTTTCTAGTTACTGAGGATGGTGACTCATTATTTGTTGATAATAATGATCCTCTAACCTACAAAGAATCAGTTAGTGGCACAAAAGTTTCCAAGTAGCAAGAAGCCATGAATTCTAAAATGAATTCCATGTACTAAAACTAAGTCTAGATTTTGGTAGATCCTCCAGTTGATGTGAAACATGTTGGTTGAAAATGGGTATTTATGAAGAAACTGGTCATGGAAGGACAATTAAGTACCTATAAGTCACAACCGGTTGAAAAAGTGTTTAAAAAGAATCAAGGAATTGACTATGATGAAACCTTCTCACCATTTGCAATGATGAAATCCATCAGAATTCTACTTGACATTGCAGATTACCATGACTATGAGATTTGGAAAATGGATGTCAAAATAGAATTTCTTAATGGGAACCTTCAGAAAGATATCTACATGTCACAACCTGAAGGGTTTGTGACTCAAAATGATTCCAATAAGGTATGCAAGTTGCAAAATTCCACTTATGGATTAACATAATCATTCAGGTCATGGAACATTCATTTTGATGAAGCCATAAATTTTTTTTTGGTTTTATCAAGAACGAATGTGAGGCTTGTGCCTGAAAATTATTTACTGGGAGTTCATTCATTTTATTAATAGTATATGTTGATGACATATTACTTATTGGAAACGAGATACCAGTCTTATAGTCTGTTGAGGAATGATTGAATCAATGGTTCTCCATAAAAGACTAGGGAGAGATAGTGTATATTCCTGGAATCCTGATACATCATTATAGATCCAACAGATTTTTGGGCCAATGTCAAAGTATATACATTGATAATATATTGAAGAGATTCAGTTCTGAAAAATCAAAGAGGGTATAATTGCCAACATTACATGGAATTCATCTTTCCAAGAAAATGTGTCCTTAGAAAAATGAGTAAAGAAAGATAATGTCAAGGACACCATACGTATTAGCGATTGGGTCAGTCATGTCTTCTATCCTATGTTATAGTCTAGATGTCACCTACGCATTGAGTACGGTAGGTAGATATCAAACTGACCCAGGTGACTTCCATTGGTTGGTAGTCAAGACTATCCTAATGTATCTAAGGCATACTAAGAATATGTTCTTGTTTTATGCAAGAGATTAGTAACTATTCATTTGAGGAAATGAAGATGATAGATTCCAGACAGATCAAGATGACGTGAAGACACAAATGAGATACATATTCACTTTGAATGGAGGTACAGTGAGCTGGAAGAGCTCAAATCAGAGAGTGGTCGAAAATTCTATAGTAGGGTATGAGTATATCATAGCTTATGAGGTAGCTAAAGAAGCAATTTGGATGCAAAGCCTCATATAGGAGCTAGATGGGATATCTAACAGTAAAGATCCCATCACGTTGTACTGTGATAATACTACAGCTGTGGGTCTTCAAAAAAGACAAGGTCATATCAGCAGACGAAGCACATACTTAAGAAGTATCATCACATGAGGAATTTTTCTCAGAGAAGTGAAGTTGCAATGATTAGTATTTCCATGGAATACAATGTGGAGGACCCCTAGAATAAATCCTTTACTCAGCATAAACATGATCATCATATGAGGCCTAGCAGACTTAAAGTCATAGGCAGTTGGACATAGTCCATGTGGGAGTTTGTAAGAGTTGGTTTCCTAGAACCAAATAGTTTTACATTGATGGATATTTAATGTATTATTACATATTGTTCATTTTTCTGCATGAATATGATGTAATAATGTTCTGGAGTATTTGTTATATTGACAAGATTATTGCAGTTCCCCAAAATGATGAGAACCTCGAAATGAAATAACAATATTCTTAAATACAGTTCTATGGTTTGATGACATACTATGAATGGACACATAGCATGAAAAATTTCAGGTTCAAGTACTCATAAGTAGATGAGACTTCCTCTCATGAAGTTCCCACTTGGTAATCTCTAAGATAATAGATTATAATAATAGAACTGATAGTAGGAATTCGACATGTTTTGGTTTCATTAGATATTTATATCTATGATAATGTGTAATGATCCTTAGACTTTAAGATTATCATTAATATGTGTCATGAATTACACACTTTTATTTATTGACGAAAACCATCACACAGATAGTTGAAGGGAAGTATGGTATGTTGGGTGCGTCATGAGTGGCATGTTATTAATGGGTAATTCAAGGAAGGATTTTTCCCTTTCCATTTTGGAAGTTGACACCTCAACCCTTTGATTGAAATAGAACTGTCACACGAACATCCATGTCCACGGTGTAATGACGAGTTTATTTAAGGTAGTCAAAAAATGACATAAAAAGCATAAAAGTTGATGACACAATCATGAAACCTTCTAGATGAGATATTACAACAAGGGATTATATTACACAGTGAGCGTTCGTAAGTTGATTTCTTTGTTGCGACTTTATGTTCTTTCTCTTGGGTACCTTGACTCATTGATAGAAAGTACTCTTGGACTTTAGGTAATCCCACCTAATGACAACGATAAAGAATCCTAGAGGTCCACACACTAAGTGTTTTTAGCGGTCTCAATTAAATTCTATTTGAATTTAATTAGTGAAATAAATATTATTCTCAAGAAAATGGAATGATTTTATTCAAGTTAAAATGATCTCATAAATTAAGTAAAATTTATTTTTTTATTTTATAGAAAATTTAATAAATAGTTATTTACTAGTTTGAATATAAAAATATTTATTTAAGAGAATAAATTATTTTTTTATTTATTCAGGTATTCAATAAATGGATGTGGTGTTCGAGCGGACCAAAGTCGGTCTAGTAGTAAAATAATTATTTTCAGGATGGTAAATAATTATTTAACTATTTAACTATATATGGTCTAGATAAATAGAAAATTTACATTTAGACATGTTTTGAACAAATTTTAATCTTTGTCACTTAGTTAAACCTCTTCAAACCCATTTAAACATTAATATTAATAACATAACTTTTTTCCATGATAAGATAATTAAATGACAAAAAATAAATTAGGACTTCAAAAAAGCTAAGATGATAATTATAAATTTTTTATTGATTTAATAATATTTTGTTTCCATAGGTTTCATAAATTACTTTGAATATAATAACTTATAACGCATTAACAATATTTTTGAGGAAAATACTCGATTTAAGAGTAAAAATACTTTCACATTGAAATCAAGTAATAAGTTGGTTTCCAATTTTTTTTTTGATAAAAAATAAAAAAATAATGTTTTTTAAACTTTCATAGAATACAAACCCAAATTTTAACTTCCAACCATACCATAAAATGTAAATACCCAAAAAATAGTTCAACATTTGAATAAAATATAACATATCTTCCCAAAAGTCAAACTTGGGTTCCTAATTTCAAAATAATGTTCTAAAATACATTATTTAACCCATTAAACATGTATTTCGGCAAGAAACACACATCAATTTGGACAATGATAAGTGTCTCAAGATATTTTAATGCTTTACAACAAAATGTTAACTCAGTTTTGCCTCTTTTCCCGAGGTGAAAAATCTTAAACATAGTTACTAATGAGAATTAAAAAAGTAAAATTGACCCAATTAAATTATATTAATTATATTGATTAAAAATGATATATAAAGTTTATAATATTAAATTTATATATTTGGAATAAATAAATTTTCAAATAAATTCATAAAATGCAATGAAAAATAGCTTAAAAAAGATTTTTAGCCCAAAAATTAACTTATACCAAAATCAAGTATAAATATAATTATTATATAATTAATTAAATTAGTTATAACTGTAGTAGATTTATGTCAATTTAGTTTAAAATTCATAACTTTATGTAACTTTTCCAATTAAAATAAATCAGAGTTTTCCAAAAATAGGTATTTTCCACCATTCACTGAAAAATCAATCTTTTTTAAAAAAATACAAAAAATTCACCCTAATATAATTATGATATTATGATTTGAAAATTGATAATGTTTTTATAAAATAAAATTTCTATAATTGATAGAAAATAATTATAATATTCTCTTTCGAAAAACAATAAAACCCATTTTTGAAAATAAATTTATTTTTGAAGCATAAATTGAATTTTATAAAAATTATGTGCTTATTTATTATTTACGAATAGATGTATTTTAATTATAAAAGGACTTTATAAATATTTTTTATAATGTGGTTGTTATTATTCATAATTTCAATTTTGATGGCTGTGTATCATCAGTCATGATTATATAATAATATTTATATAACAGTTCACTTAAAGACCGATGTTACGTGTGAAGAAAGATATCAAAAAAATAATAATTTATTTTAAAAAATATACCATAAAATATAAGTGGTTTACAATGTTTTTGTGGGTTAAGTAAATATATTTCAAGATGGGTTGACAAGAGGTGGTTCGACTAATGTTCTCACATGTAATTTTGTGTGGTGGCCTAAAAACCACTATGGGAACATCATTTGGACATGAAGGGTAATTTTTTGGAGTCAAAAAAGGTTTTTAAGGTCGTTTTGACATGTTTTTGACCTATAATTTGAAAATTGAAACATTTCTAATTCAGTTGTGAATCATGAATGAGAGGTGGTACCATTTTTAGACTAGTGTTTTCTCTTGTCTTTTGGTCTGGATATTAGAAACCCTATTTGGGAACATTGTTATGATGTTGAGATTATGTTTTGATAGAAAAATACAAAATTGAAAGGTATTGTATCTTGTAATTTAACTCTTTTAGCTGGGTTCTATGGTGGATAACATCATAGTTTAGATGATTAATTGGAGAACACTTTCTTGTCTAAAGGAAGACGAGCTTGAGTAAGAACCATCCTGATGTTTTAGTGGTGGGTTATGAGTTTTAGACCACTTTTGATGACTTGATAACCTTAAATTCAAATTTATTCTTTATAATTGTTTTGAGAATTCATTCATCAAACACAACTATTTATTATTAAATTTATAACCATATATGGTCATCCTGTATGGTTGGATGACTTAGGATACATCTATAGGATTATTATTTTTATGGTCGGGAGTTTCTAATGACCTTGTTCGTACAGGTTTTATTTTAGTGGGTTTTTTAACATTCATTTATTGGAGGTTATAACATTAAATTAAAGTATAAATCTCAATTAATAGAGTTTTAACACCTTTAATGGGTGTTATTAGGCATGAGAATTGGCCTAGTTGGTTCCGAGTAAGGCAGATGAGAGAAGTATAGGAAGCACGGGGTGGTTGGCAGTGTAGTAGTGGTGGTTCATCTAGCAGGAAGCCCCTATCTAGATGGTGGGATTAAAGGGGGGGGGGGGGGGTGGAAATTTCCCCCCTCAGACTTAATGAAAGGGACACCTCCACTTTCTCCCTCCTATTAATATATCAGTGCAGGCACTGACATCCCTCCCTCCTCTTTTCCCATGATCAAGGGATGTTCTTAGTGTAATTTTATTGAGTTTAGGTATGATTATTCCAATTTTGGTCTCTAAATACACTTCAGTCTATTCTTCCTTAATTTATTCCCCCACCAAATTGATATTTTATTTTGATTCCACCAGATTATTGTGGAACCATCTAACCATAAATGGGATTTTATTCTAATTGCGATGAGGGCACCCTGTAATTTAATCTTCATGTTGTTACAAGGAAATTCAAGTAAGGTATTCCGATTAATGAATTTTCATAGGTTTTTCTTCATTTTTAGTTAAATTAATTATTTAAATTGTACTAGTTTATATGAAATTATTATGATAAAGTTCTTGGAGCGTGGCATGGGCCACTAAAGTTTGTAGGCTACGGTTTGAGTGTGATGATGTCACTCAATAGTTATTTAATAATTTGTGACTGGTTGTATAATTTTATAATTAAATTCATGATTATTGAATTAAATATTTTTCACATTATAATTAATTAGTTTTAGATGTTTCATGTTGGGATATATTCTCAGGTGGATATAAGATCTTGGATAGACCTATGATGGGATTAGTGAGCCTCAATATAGCTGTCAGAGGTGTTTTAAAGAGGATAACTTATTCATGTGAGGTAGGTTGTTATCATAACATCTTTATAGGGTTTATGATTTTTTATATAATATTTTATGTGTGGTCATTCCACCTAGGGTGTAACATTTCCAACTGAGAATCCACTAAAACGGTGCCTCGGTCTAGTCATTACATGACCTCAATCATGACTCCTCATAAACTAGATGTTATCGACTAGTAGTGAGGGGATAAAGGAACATGTTGTGAGACTATACCCTCTTTTTTAGAGTAATGCACAATATATAATATTGAAAAATAAAAAAAATAATTGATTATAACAAAATAACATGCATTAAAAATGACTTTATAAAACTGGGGACAATCCTGTAACAAATGGTAAATATGTAATGTCATGTCAAACAATTACAAGTGATAGAAAACTGAAAAATAAAGATAAATATATGAATCCTAGAAATGGTTCCAAACTCCATGTATGGATCCCTCATTCGTGCACATCCGATTCACAATAAACCCAAAAGTGGATGGCCCTTTACCTTATCCTGACATGCAACTATAAAGTATTCTTGGGTACTAATGGTACCCCAAGAAGGGTGTGTGTACAACTCAATAGGACAACACCAACGTTTTCTACAATATATTCAACCTAAATAGATAGTTTATTAAATTTCTATTAAAAAACATAAATAAAAGTAAACTAGGTGAGATTAGTTAATAAAGTTCACTTAAACCATTTTCATCATTTATTCCATGGTTTAGTAATTTTTATCAATTTCACTTCAGCCTATGCTGAAAAAAAACAATGCATAAGTGGATAAGTCACATTTTGAATCTAAATAGGGTAATAATTTCACAAAAATTAAATCACAGTTACCTTGGAGCCTCGATCTAATTAGTCTCATAAAATGCAACCATTAGGGGAATAAAGCCTCAGTCCTCTCCCTAGCCTGGGAATTAAAGGGGGTGATGTTTAAATCCTCAAACAAACCTAACATGTGGGAATATATCCTAAATTCCAATACCCCACACAATTAATCAATTTTAACATTATCATTTAATCAATTACCATATATATCAATTAACAAATACAATTAAATAAAAATACATAACATTCACAACTCATAGTTTGTTCGACACATAGACCATCATTACGCCTTATTCCATTTACACATTCTCATTTATGTGCCTTAAATCATTTAAATATATTCATTATAACCCATAAGTCAATTAACACATTCACTTTAATTTATTTAACCCATTTACAATGTTCAAAACAACACCTTATGCCATGTCTGCAACTAGACAACACAAAATTAATGTCTTTTTATAATTAAAACAAACATATCAATGTATTTATCATGGAATATAAATCATCAAATTTTTTTTACTTATTTTTACAATGTTTCATGTTTTGGATGGTGGGACACCCCATGTGTGGCCCTATATGCAATCAAATCAACCTTAATACATCCCACGAGGATCATGAGGGGTTCAATTTATCAATTTGCCAATTTTTTTTTCCAAATTTCACAAAATCCTCCTAAATGAACAAAATTAAAAATAAGAAGAACTATAGAAAACCAAATACACATAAAACAACACCAAGACTATGAGATATAACTTTTAGACCACCAACCACAATTTTGAAGATGAACACTCACTTAACATTTTACTTTAACTATGATTCAAACTACCATTGACGCCCTAACCTAATAACAACAAGAGAAATTGGGTTTCAGGGATTCATAAGAATATGAATAACCACACAATGCCTAATATAGAAAAGAGATGAAATGAGAGTGTTAGACTTACTCGATTCTTTGATTCTCACTCAATGGTTCTCCAAATGGCCTATAATCGAATGAGAATGATCCTTCGGATGCATAGAGATTTTAATTTAGTCACTAGGGTTGCTGGAGGTGAAATGAGGAAGAAAATCAGGTGAGAAATCATAAATCCCAAATGGATAAAAATTGTAAAATCTCACTTTTAATGAGGCACATGGTTTGGCTACATGGTTTTCTAAAGCGTGTGCCAACCATGAACCATCCTCTATCCAAGAGGGTCCAGGTCTCATAGTTATCTGGGGAGCCCACATGGTTTGAAAAAACTTGTGCCAATCATGCATAATGTGTCTTTCCAATCTCACTTGGATTGGCCTCCCAACTGTATGGTTTACCCAACCATGATCCCTTTCCCCTAGCTATAATAGTTTGGGCACACAGTTACTACTAATTGTTTACCAACCATACAACATGCACAAGATGAACTGATTCCCCCTTTCTTTCATGTCCCAATCCCCCAAGGCACCACCGAGCCTCCCCATGAAACCTATAAACATTTAATTAACCTAATTCAAGGGATTTAAATAAAGATTTAAATAGAAACATACCTATACGAATCCTAAATCTTATAAAGAGAGTTGTCTTTTTTTGAATAAATATATTTCTAATTAATAATGTAATTAATTTGATAACTTTAAATATAATTGCATAGAATTAACAAGTTCATAATATAATAGATATATTTACCATAATTAGATGTCTTGGTCCCTCATTCCTAATACCTTAATATAAATGTTTTCTCTATGACCTTTATACCCCTCTTGGGGGGTGTTGCTAGACCTAGAGAGATATAGTGGCCATTTATTAGGAGCTCATGATGCCTCTTGGTAGATGCATGTTAACCAAAGAAGTCAGACCTGAGTAGGCCATAGGGGGACCTTATATTGGTACCCTCTAACGTTACTTATGAAAGAAGGATATAAATGAGTGTGGGTTGGCCCTTTTAGGGATTAAGATACCGTTACGATAATATATGTTCATTAGACCCTTTTTATTAAATTTTTGGAAAGCTATCCTGACACTTTTTATGTGGTTTCCTAGTTGGTTAGACCATGGGAAGGATGGGATGGGTTCCGTCTGTAGACTAACATAGCATGACCTTGGAAATAAATATGTTTGATAATCCATCTCTCTAGATCATTTTTTTGTATAGCTTACCCTATTTTTATTATGAGGTTGTATTATATAAGACACAACCAAGTAATGAGATATCCTCTTGTTATAGGTATTTACCCTAGATTTGAGAACAAAAATGAGGACCCGAAGTAGGGTGCCTCTACATTTATATTGATCCAAGGGACAAGAGTAGGTTCCCCAACTTTTATATTACACTGGGAAGGTGCATGATACATTGCTAGAGAAGGTTATAAGTGTCACCTTAGAACCCATACCATTAAAATGTTTATAGTACTTTGTATAGTGCTAATGGGATTAAGAATCTGACTGAACCTTATTTACATTATTTTTTAGAAAATATTTGGAAAAATCCTATTTGGAGGTCATGAAACTTCTAAAATATTCCTTATAGGTGGTTATGATGTTATATGAAATTTGACCTTCTAGTGGTTGGGATATAAATGGAAAATTTTATTAGTGTTGTCTTTTATTGAAATAGAAAACACCCCTTATAAGGTGGTCTATGATACTAATGAAAAATCCCCTAATAGAGAGGTATGGAATGCTACTAGTGATACTTGAATGATTTGGTATTTAGGATTATATTGGTTATTGGATGAAGATATGTACTAACTCATGCAGGATTTTAAGGCTTGGGGGGTCTTTTTGAGCATGGTCAAGTAACTGGAATTGCTAGGGATCAAATACTGGGAACTATTGCATACTAGGATAGATAATTCCTTGGGTTTTTTATCCAAGGATTAAGCATTCATCATTTCATGATCATGTAAACTCATTAGAGTTTAGCCCCAAGGTTATTATAACTGTATAATAGGATGAAAAACCATGGGTCCTTATTAGGGTTGTCATGGTCATAAAAAGTTGATCAGAGAAACTCCAGCACTATCCAAAGTAAGTATGGTCGATACAGGTCATGGACTTGAGTATCAACAGTGGTTTATTTTTTATATTTTTAATGGTGATTTATTATTTAGAGCATTTCACATGAACATATCACCGAATTTCTAGTATGAACAAGATCACAATGGTGGTACCCTATTATGTTTTATACTCACATCATACATTGGCCTCCATTTCACTTGGGTACTTGGTCAACCCTCAATTACTACAGCTCCAGGTTCCAAAGAGGCTCGATATTGCTTGATCATGCCAGAGAAGCTTGGAGAGGATTTGGAAATCTGGATCAGGTGATGCTCAATGGTTATAGTGGAGACTCATGTATATTTTTTCTGATCATTATTTATTCCTTTATTTTTATTTGAATATGTTATCAGATCAATGGGTGATCTGTCTTTTATGTAAGCAGGGATGTTTGAGTCTGTATGTAGAATTTCATTTATTATTGATGATTATTATTTATTTCGTTCCTATACTTTGATATATGTGCATGGATTAAAATTGGTTTTTTTCTATATTTTTATGATTTCTAATATAGGGGGTTCAGTCTCTTCATGGTACCACCATATACCCCAACATCTAGTCAACCACCTATAAAATACTAGGAGGCCCACTTGAGGTCACATAGAATCATTTTTCTACTTATCACTCATAGTGATCTAGGCTGGGACATTACATATAAATGAATTTATATATTTTATATATAACCTATTGGTCATTTATTATTCTAATTTCATTTGATTCTATATATTTACATCACTTATCTCTATTCTCTAATTTATTCATGCTTATTTCTTACCCCCCAATGTTGATAAGGGGAAAAAATATTTCTACAAATTTATTTCTTTAATACTGCATATTTATCTTCCAAATAAACCCAAATATATATTTTATTTACTTTATTCCTTAAATATATAATATTTTGATTTTCCATTCTTCTTTAGTAATTACTTATCAATTTACATTTAACCAATCATTTGATGATTATTAACCACCATAAATTTTCATTAAAAATGTTCCTTCCAATATTACATTAATTATGTCTTTTCATTTTCATGGATATCTATATATTTTTTATATTTAAATTTATTCATGGATTACCTCATTCTTTTACACTCATTCTAGACCATGCCTTCCTTATTTTGGTTTTTAAATTATTTGTGCGTTTTTATTCTATAATTATTCAATATAAAATTGATTAGAAAATCCTTTATTTTTCATGGATGAGTGTTATTGTGGTTAATATATGTTTTTATTTTGTGTGACACACATGTGAATATACATTTTATGATGTCGTTGATGGTCCTTGAATTATACAACCCTCTAATGCATTGAGTAAATCTTATATCTCTTGAGATCATTATACATGGACATGGTGCAATTAAATTTTCCCATGATGTTATTTGTGCACTTGATTTGTTTAACTTTAACCAATATGTTATGAATGCTCATTGTTTAATTATAGTCATCTATGATGTTATGTTTTCTTATTAGTGATAATTTACTTATGTTTATAATGACCCATTCTATGTTTATGACACACTTCTAAACATTTATATATTATGATTTCATTAATCTTTTTGATGATTATTTTATATAATGACCTCATGTAACTACTAGAAAAATAATTTTTTAACATCATTGTTTTTTAGTTTTAAAAACTTATTTTTATCCAATGTAATTGAAGATGAAATTGTAAGTGTTATTTTTAACATTAATTAAATAAAAAAAATTAAAATCGTTATTTTGAGACTTTAAACAACAATTATTCACATAACTGCTTTCAAAAGAATTGATTTATGGTCGTTTGACATCATTTATTTTGATTAATAACATCGAATGTCCCTTATAGCATCAGTTATAATAATAAATGATGTTATAAATTATATTAGATGTAATTCATAAAAATTATCAGTGTTGTAAATGTCTTATTTAAAAAAATTATTTCAATGTATATTACTTTCTTATATGAAAAGGAAAGATAAATGATCTAAGAAATTGAAGACACTAAATAATAATAATAAAAATAAACAAAAATATTTGAATTAATTTCTTTTCATGTAGAGGTTTCTTTTGGAACTAAATATTATTTGATGATATTCATTTTTCTTTGAGGAAATAAAATGTATGGAATCCTAAAAAATAATTGGATAGTAATTTTAAACTCCATCAAATTAATATCATGTGTAATATTTATCTTATCAACTCGATTAGAATAATTTTTATTTTTTATATAAAAAAATTATAAAAAAGAATATTTATGAAGAAAACTAATGATAAAAAACTACCTGATTTTAGCATAAAGATAAATACCTTGGTGGACTTTTTGAATGAAGAAGAAATGAAATGAAAATATATATTAAATATAAGTATAATGGAAATGAATAAATATTTAGGAATAAATTTTATATATGGTACTTGAAAATGTTTTTCCCTGGTGTAATAAATATTAGGTTGGAATTTAAAAAATTAAAAGTGTGCTCTGAGAAAATTGAAACATCACTATTGTGTAATGTTAAATTTATCATTTAATATTGGTTAATATAAAAATAATGTTAAAACATGTGTTTTGACATCATTTATATGAATAATTTTTTTAAAACCCTTGTTGTATCAAGATTTTAACATCAATTATACATTAACCAGTGTTAAAATCCTCCCACTGTGGGTTTCAATACTGATTAAATTATTAATCGGCATTTAAAACCAACACATAAGGGTTTTAGAAAAATTTGTATAAATAAAATATTTCAAAACATTTTCAACATCAATTATTATATAACTATGGTTAAAACCTTGAAGTTAACTGGTATTTTTCTACTTTGGTTCCTTGTTCAATGATCTTAATGTATTAATTATTATTTATTAGAGTTCATATTTCATGTATATATTTCTACTATGTTATGATCTCATTTTATACTCAATCATATATTTAGTTTTATATTTATTATGATCATTATGATTCCTTTTGATCATCCCCTTACTGGGATTTTTATCTTACTATTTCTTTAATGCATGTCCGTGAGTGATTGTAGGCGCTAAAGAGATTATAACCAGTTTACAAGTTGTATATAATGAAGGATTAAATTTAATTTTATAGTATAACATATGATTATTATGTATTATGTTTCTAGTACCCAAATAAAATAAACTTTTGATTTTTGGAATTGGTTATAATTTCATATTATGTATAGAAAAATATGTATTTATAGCCCCAACTCTAGAAGTGACGGCCTAAGAGAGTCTCACATAAAATCCCAAGAAAATTAAATAAATCATAAAAAATATCACATATATAAATCATTTCAATTATTGACATGGAATATTATTACAATTTAAACTAGATATCAGGTTGTGCCTCACACACACAACCATTTCATTATATTTCATAAACAAATTAAAATCTACTTCGAACCAAATATCTTAAAGGTGTACAAGACTCACCCTTTTCCCATTTATGTATTCCAAGAGGCTTCAATTAGACTAAATACCCATTACAATCCCAATACCCATGATATAGTCCCATGTAAATGTGTTACCTATCCCCAAGGGTATCTCAAGATCACCTATCAAGGTCCTGTATGTCCTAACATATCCAAGTAACATAATAGTGGGTTATACTAACAATGTTTATTTACAATTTCTTTGGTCACATGTGTTGGAAATATGAAATAAATTGCACAAAATTACATAGTTATCAAGATTATTTCATGGTATATGTTTGTATAAACCACTGTATAATTAGATTCAATATCTCATGGTGCAGTTCATGACACTGCATGTGTTAGGAAATAACACTCATCTTAGAAGAATCCTTTCCACTCTAGATATCATGAATCGATTTAAATCAATATAATATAATGATTATGAGGGTATTAAATGTATAAAATTATTTTTAAACATTAAAAATTATTATGGGTATTGAATTTTTTAAAAAGGTTCTGAAATATTGGATAATTTGGTGAAATGATCTCTCAATATAAGGAAAAAAGTTTCCATACATGAAGGCCTATATAAGGTGGTTTAATCCTTATGCATTTATAGTGAATGGAATATTTTATTTCTCATGTTATAATTACTAGAAAAATATTATTATTTATCTCTAATTATCATTTACCATTAAACAAGGTTCTATAAATATTTTCAAGGAGATAGATCCTTCTTAAGCATTAAGAGATTCAAGAAGCCTAGGGACACCCTAAGTGGAAGAGTCTTTTGGAAATTTCTCACT
Source organism: Viscum album (assembly GCA_963277665.1). Taxonomy (NCBI): domain Eukaryota; kingdom Viridiplantae; phylum Streptophyta; class Magnoliopsida; order Santalales; family Viscaceae; genus Viscum; species Viscum album. The sequence continues at coordinate 1,887,565,329 of OY728136.1, forward strand.
AATCAATATCAAAATCATGTGTATAATATGGAAAAATAGAGAATACGGTACATTTTTCTTCATATCACTTTATTATTCAATAAAAACTTTAAAAATGATCCTTTTTTATTTTGGATTTTAGTGTTGTCTTACACTGTGTTTGGATATTGGATGTCCCTCCAAAACCCTTTAACAAAGTCATCAGTGACCAAAGAATAAAAAATAATTACTATAGAATCCATTTTTCACCCTAATAACCCTCAATTCACTCATAAAGGGACAATAAATAATTTTTTTGTTCATTATTGATTACATGAACATTTATAACATAACATGACCATCACATGTTGTATAAAAATTTTTAAAAAGGAAAATGAAGTCTAGGAACAACTTAACTCATCTTAATAGAGCCCCACTCATTGATTATATTTAGTTCATTTGAGTTTAATTACATACATTCCCCAAATTAAACGAAATACTTAGAATTAAGGATTTGAAACAAAACACCAGGAAACTGTGAGATAGTTGAGGGATTTAGGGTTCTATGAAATTTTCATACAAATAGAAACCAATTACAACAAGAAAAAATTAATTATTGTAATAAATAAGAGATATCAACATTCTGTAATGAGGTAAAATAATGAATAAGTGGCATGTTTTAGGTGTTATATTGGGTGAAAGAGGATATGGTTTTATAAGAAATGAGGCCTCTAATTTATAAAGGCACCACATTAAATGGGGGGTCTAGGTTCCCGATGGATCTGTAGTGGATCCCCACCAGAACAGTATAACTCAAAAATATAAAAAGAATTTTTTTATGATTTTAATACTCAAAATGTCAAATACTAATTAATTATTTATGTTTTAAATAATTTATGTAATAAAGGGGATGTTTGGAAATTTTGGAGTAGTTTTTTGGGGAATTCAAAGAATTATAGACAAATCACATCTCAATAATTAATGTCACAAAACAATGGGATTTAATGTGTTACTAAACATTGTGATAAAGAATCAATCATAGTACAACAAGAATCGACCTTCCGAAAAAATAACTACATATTAATAATTTGTAATAATGTGAATGATCCCTTATTATTGGTCCAGGAGAACCATTTCATAACATTTCTACATATGGGTATCATGGAATAGCAGATAAGATATTGTTCTATAATGTTCATCTTCCTTGCACAATCTTAAAAATGATTATTCAAATAGTAAAGAACCCAGATTTTATAACATAGCCATGAACCCATCCATGATAAAACCATATTGGGTAAGATAAGAAATGATTTAAACCACAAAAAATATTCATAGGATACATAACAATCCTAAGAGATTTAAAGTTTTAAGGGTTTGAGATATATTATATATACCATGACCATATTTATTTTTCCATTATGGAGGTCACATGAAGATAATAGATAGGGGATATTTTCAGTTTCAATAATCATTACGTAATATATATATCATTATACCATGATGTGGTATATGATTAAATATATGTTACTATTTCTAGAGTGTTCATGGGGCTTAGAGACCTTTGATGAATTCTACAATTCTCGAGAGAGCTAGAGTAAGGATATTATCATTTTATTTTTTTGGAATCAAATTATTTAATTATTATTGAGTTTTTCAACCACCCTTTAAATATTTATTTATATTTCCTTATAATTTCATGGTTTTACAATCAAATAGAATGAATTCTTATTTCTTGATGGATTTTCCTTATATCTTGAGTGAGTAGTCACATATGGGGTAGTGGATTATATAGCAACCAAATATTGACATACATGGAAAATAAATTTATTTTTTTGGAATAATTAATACATAACACAATTATAAGCGTAATAATGAATTTTTTTAGTGTATTTAGAAACTCAGAACACATTCTTCGAGCTTGGTGAAAGATCTTCAACATCTCCCATAAAGGTCTTCACAATTATTTTTCCTACATAAAACCTTTCATTACATCCTAGGAAAAAGAAAACATAAAAAGGGTGATCTAAAATTCTACGTAAGGGTAAAAAATGACAACATAAAATAAACCATAAACATTATAATATAAAAAAATGAACCTAAAGTTTAAATATTGTAAACATGATTTATGAGATAAATCATGGTAGTTTTCAAGGCATAAATCATAAATGAACATGAACATGATAAAATAGCATCGACTTAAAACATTGAATAATGGGAAAAAATAATCACATAATATTATTTCCATAGTAGCCAAGGAATTACATCCAAAACTATCATAGAGGACGAAGTCCTTTACTGAACTGGGTTTACTTGCCGTTCTAGCCATGTATTACTGAACCAGATTTACTTTATCTTCCAGCCCTATATTACTGAACTAGATTTACTTCCCGTTCCAGTCATTTCTATCTCAGGAGATTTAAATATTTACCCAATTAATTAGAAAGAGATAAATGTCCCACCCATCTTATAATGAAATCATCATTACATGTTCCAAAAAACATAATGCATTCATTGTAGCATAACCTGAGAAATAAAATGGGTTTCTTTAAACATTATTCTATCATAAAATAATCCCTAAAAAATATGATTCTATATTTAACATAATCAAATCATAGTAATAATTGGGATATAAAAATTAAACTATTTAAATAGTGTTATCTTAGGTGGAAAATAATTTTGATAAAAACCTCAAACTTAATTCTTGAGGATAATATCATTTCTTCTTGAAAATGTTTTCTTTTCTCAAAATGATGCAAAATATTAAAATTAAATATTTTTGTTGAAAATAAATATTTAATAATGTAAAATAATATTCATGGAAATAAGGAATAAAAATACATCCATGTGGTATAAGTTAAAAAAACATTCTCGTCGTACTTTTGTCGGAAAAGTCATAAAGTACCTCGTATGGTAAAAAAAAGAAATATTCCTTCCATATCATGTAGTAAAAGTAAAATATGGGTAAAAATTAATTCAAACATATATAGAATAATAGTAAACATTTTATGAAAACTTTTATGGAAAACATAGACATGGATGATAAATATAACTCGAGTAAATACTTACATATAAACAATATTAGATAAAAATGAGATTTCAAAATTTATAACTTACCTTGAACTTTTAATTATTTGAGGGTTTTTTGACCTCCTATATAATGGTTAAATAATGTTATTAGATTATACCAAGACCATGTCAATATTTATGATATCATATATGATCATATTATATCAATTTTCAACAGTATTTCAATATTACCATTATTTCGGGTGTTAACTATTTCATTTTCCAATTCCCATTTTGCTGGGTAAGTCATGGTTGTTGTGCATAGGATGAATTTTTTTCCTGAAATTAAGTTATTAATTATTTTTATCAAAAATTAAACAAATTTTATATTCATTCTTGAATTGTTAATGTGAAGAATGAATCTCACCACACCATGGATATGGTAGGTCGTACATACTCATGAGCGACAATATCATTCTATTGAAGGTTAAATGGTGTTTGATTGGATGGTATATTAACAATAAATAATCATTTTCATGTTATGTAAATTATCTAAATCCATTATACTTATCATTTTACCCATCCTAATAAAGTATTTTTGAATAAAAAATTATAGTATTGCATGGAGACAGAATGTTGTACGTACGCATACATGGTGATATTGTTACTCATATGATGGATAAAAGGAGATACAAGGTTGAACCATAATTATAATAACATCCCAAAATGTATAATATACTGGAGTTATTAAATTATTATATAATATAAATAAAAATATGAAGTAAAAGAAGAAAATAAATTGAATTGAATGGGTAAAGCAATTACCTCTTCTTCGTTGGACTTACTTTGGATCTCTTCTTAGGGACACTTGGGTTGGAAGATTTGGAAAACCAGGACCTATAGAAGTTAACTAAGAATGTGGATAAAAGAATTGGGTAGGGGTTGGTTCAGATAGAAGTCTCAAGGATATGTGAGGAAATTTCGGAGGAGATTCCTCTTTACAAGATATGAGGAGGGGCACTTTAGGAAGGTACTGAAATATTATTTTATTATAAAATAATTTTTTGTTTCAAAAGGTCCAAAACTCATTTAATTCGAAGCTAATATGAGGATTTTTCAAAATCCTCTCAACCAATATTTTTTAGACATGTTTAGGTCACAAGTTTATCCTTATTTTTAGCTTTAACCCTTAGTTAACTAATTTTTCTATTACCATCTCTTCTTCTATATTCATACTATATGGATAATATAGTTACTATGAAATTCCAATATAACCACAAGTTTTTAATTAATGAAATGTTAAACATTATCTAATTCATTTGTACTAATATTAAATTTTTATGACTATTATATCATTTCGTAAAAAGTATTTATTTTAAAAACACATTTCTGTCAATTTTTATACTACTCATGTCATGAATTTTTTAAAAATCCATTATAACATGTTTATTTCAAAAATACTTAATTAATTCAAAGATAACAAGTCATTAACATCCATAAAATTCGTGTATGGCATAAAAAGTTTCAAAATAAATTTATTTTATTATTTATAATCTCATTTATTTAAATCTTTCATTAATAAGGTAATCACTACATCATCATTATGTCATAAATAAATTTATATATTTGGTGAATAAATATAATAAATAAAATACCAGGATGTATAAAATATTTTTATATTTATAAATAATATTTATTGATGAATTTATCTTATGTATGACACCAAATTAAAATTATATTATTAAAAAGATACAAGTTTATGTCAAATTTCTCTTTACTTTAAATTAATTCTTATGAAATGTCATTTTCACATTCTAGTGGTTCTATTGCATCCCAAAATCGACCCAAATATTCCCATGGTCATAATTATCTAAAAAATAGTATTAGGATATGTTTTAGGGATGTTTTATATAATTATATTATTATTTCTTAACCCTTATTTTCAAGATTTTCTCTTTATCCGTGGTAAATAAAAATAATTACTAAAGTTACTATTCATAATGTCCAAAAAATAAAAGGTACCTATTTACAAAATTTGAACCTTATGATTCCAAATATGGAATCCATTTTTACAAATTCAAAATAACGAAGTTGAATTAATTAATTTAAAATTAAATCATTTTATCAAAACCAAAAAGCGAGTTTTTAAGAAGCAATAACTATCAAAAAATTGACATGTGTTTATGTACCATTTCTATGGAAAATTACTTCTAATGACCAACATTGGATTAAATGATAAAAAATTATCTAATTAAACTTTTAAAAAATGAAAAATATAATCTAACTATATAAATAAATTATATGAAAACGCTGTTTTGAATTAAAATACATTATTTTTCACTATTCATTAAAATTTTATTTTTATTAGAAAAATACCAGAATTTCTATAAAAGGAAATTTTTTTGTCCTGCTTCTAAAGAAATTTTTTATTTTTTCCAATTTAAATTACAAAAGTGTCAAAAACTATATTTAAAATGGGTGAGCCATCAATAGGCGGTAAAACTGCATTTTAGGAAAAATACTTCTTTTATCCGAAAAAATTATTTTGGTCTCATTCCATGTTCTAAAAAATATATAAGATGAATTTAAATGTTATATAAAATTAAAAATGTTATTAATACTATTTATAATATCTATTGTATATAAAATTAAATAATAATATTTTAATAATATATCATTGGTTAGTGAATCTCGGTATTGCGTACAACTCAAGAAATCAAGGATGGTCTCTCTTGCATGTAATGCCAGCCAAGTCACTATTGTGTGTATTGAAATATTTAATTTTTATTTCATATTACACAACAAAAACATAGTTCTTTTATACATAAAAAAAATATATACTCAAAGTTCTATGCAATGAATTTTATCGAAAGAACCTGAAATTGTGTGTAACACAATCCAAGAATAGTGTTGCGTATACTGCTAGCTAATACGGTGTTGCGCATAACGCAAGGTAATCTTGGTGTACCATGAAACAAAAGGGATCATTGAAATTAAAAAGATTATATCTCATAAAATATTCGGGTGTTACAGATTGTGAGTAAGAGAACGGTGCCTGGCTAAATGGCCTGAAAGCCTTTTTTTTATTATTTGGATAATACTCCTTTCCAAGGGTGAGGTGGAACCCTTACATGGATCGAAGGCTTAGAAAAAATTACATGACCTTTAGGTCTTAGAGGAAATCACATAGAAAATAAAACTTGCAAATTCTCCTCCCCATCACATGTCATGATATCAGTACCCCCCCTTTATAAGGCTGGTCAGATAGCTGTCCTGTGTAGAGCTCCACAGGCTCGGTACCGATGGAAATGTCATACCCTCTCATTATTCTAATTCCAGTTATCTATGCTCTAGTGAATGTTCCTACTATGATCCTCATTTGGAGGCTTTTACTTTATAGAATGATTGGTGCATCTGCATAATCAAGTGGACCGAAGGCCTTGGGGTGGCCCGAAGTCCTTGAGATGGCCTAAAGGCCTTAAGAGAGAACTAGCCTGAAGGCCTTGGGTGGCCCGAAATCCTTGCAAGACCCAAAGACCAAACTGGTAGCCCAAATGCCTATATGGATGAATGGGTCTGGTTACTATATTACCGAATAGTACCTGCTACATCACCTGCTACAGTGCCTGCTACAGTACTGCTATAGTACCCAGAAATATGTCTCTAGCTGAATTTTATCTCGGGTCTCTTGGATGCACTTTCTGAGTCCATACCAACTGGGTTGAGGCTCATGTGCAGAGAATGGTGATTATATGTAATTGATATATTTTTTCTTATGGATTTCATGTTTCAAATTTTTATCATGATGAGCATAACCTTTACTACAATCATTATTCATTATTTGATATAATTAAGGAAGACGATATGATCACCAATATTGCAGGGATGGATGGGAAATAGAGAATAATCTTTATTTTTAAATTTCAATTGTGATTATTCATTAATGAACCTTAGTTTAATTAATCTAATTAAGTAATATGTAATTGAAATAATTTATGTAGTGTTAATTTAAATTGAACAAATGAAAATTATCAAACCTTATGTAATCTTATAACCAATCTCTCATTATAATCCACATGTTAAAAAAAAATAAATTTTTAAGAAAACCATTTCTATGAAATTAATTTTATATGTATGTCTTTGAAAAAATGGTATTCCATGTCATTAGTTTTCTCTTTTTTTCTTTTAAACTATTTTTATTGATTTTTTTCAATAATTTTAATTAAAAATGTTCAAACAAAAAATTAATAGAGACACATTAATAAAATATTTATAGTCCATTCATAATGGTTTGAAATTATACTCTCCATTATTTATTAAACCTAGTTAAGGATATAATAATTCAGTTTCATTATTTTATTCATCATAAAAATATTATGTAATTTTCAAATAAAAAAGGAAATAATTTTAATAAACTCTTTTATTATAAGGTTTATTTAAAATTATAAGTTATAAATTTTAGAATTTTAATTAGAAAAAAATTATTTAATTTCTGAAATCATTGTATCAAAATGTAATTTTGGTGAAATTTTTGGATTTTTTAGAAAATATTTTTATTTTAATGAATAGTAAAAATACAGATTTTTGTAAAAAAGTCTTTTCTTTTCAATAAATTAATTAATATAAAAGATCCAATATGTTTTGAATAATTCTTAAAGTAAAATAAGTAATATTTATTTATTTTAAATCCAATTAATTACTTTTTAGTAAACATTATTTTTTATTTTAGTATAAGTTAGTTTTTAGGATTAAAAATGATATTTTTCTAATTTTTTTTAAAATGCATAATGTTTCTCCATTTTAATTAATTAAAATAATATCTAATAAGGATTTTTTAAAATGATAATTTTATAATATATATAAATAAATATTAATTTATATCTCTATGAGGATTTTTGTAATCATTGAGTTAATATTAAATCATATTCTACTTGAAAAATACATTTCTTGAAAACCCACTTTTTCATCACATCTGTGGGTTTTGTTTTAAATTTAATTTGTGCACTTATGTGAAATTAATTTTGTATAATTTATTAGATACTTGTAATCTTAATTATTTATATTTTCTAATAAGTTTGACTTAATTTTATTCCACAATTAATAGTGAAAACAATAAAAATTAATTACCACGTTAAGGTAAAAATGTGTTTACCATGGTGTTAAAATAAAAATATAATGGTTATGATGACCTAAAAAATGGTATAAAATATTATTTATAGATATATTTATACCTTATATTTTATAATTTTCATGAACATTCCACCTTGGACCCTTGTATAACGTGAAATACATGGTTATACCTTTTTCTTTTCAAAATTTACAAGTGTACCAGTCACCTAACTTATAAAAAGATACCCCGTCTTCTCTATCTTCACACCTTAAAACCATTTTTATAGGAAAAATACTACACAAATCACTTCAAAATTTTTTCCCCTCATCATATAATCATTTTGTTAATAATTATATTCTAGGAATACTTTAATTATAATACTGAAGTGGTGGTCCGAGAAGAGGTAAAATTACTTACACAGTGTTTTTATTTTAATTCTTCGTCCACCTCCTTAAATTATTTTTTAATTATGATTATATAATAACACTAATATATATAATATAATTAGATATTGTTATTTTATTTTTATCAACTATATCCATCCCCTCTCCCCTCAAATGGGAAACGATGATGACACTCGTGTATACAGAGGACTATCACCTTAAGAACGGAAGTGACACATTTTTAATCAACACCTCCCACAGTTTGGAATGATAATGGATCTAATGTATATATATATATATATATGATATTCATTAAATAATTTTTCCATTTAAGTTATTATATCATATATACCATTTTTACTTTCCATTCTATTATGGATATGATACTGTCACTCATGTGTATGGAGGACTACCACTTCACAATGAAATGTGATTGTTTTCACAAATTATTTACAATTTATTGAATATATGTGATATATATGAAACTTTAATGATACTAATGACATATTTATCATTTTTTAAAATATAATATATCATTTTATTCATTACATTTTCACTCACTAAAAAATGAAAACGTCGTTCGTGTATGGGTGGACTACCGCCTTCATGAAGCGATGTGACTCTCTTTTCACCACCACACCACTTGGCTTATATATATAAGTAAATTTAAAAAAATAATATGTTATATATTATATTATTATCATTCTTTAATTATGAAATATTACTTAACTACTTTCGAAATTGATTGTTGAAAAATGGAAATGTTACTCACTCGTTTGTACAACCTACCACCTTTATTATCATAACATATTTCATTTATCAAAACCATATTTCATGTGTGGTATTAAAAGTAATATTTATTTTTAAATATGAAAATTATTTCATTATTATTAGAATTGAGATTTTTAATAGTGAACTATTTAACCAATACTCAACCTACCATAGTCATTTTTGACACATAAGCAGGATATCGTTGAAACATATGACGTAAAATTAATTGATTCAATAGTCATATACAAAATGGTAATAAGAGAAAAAAAATGAATAATAATCTTGAAAAGTTTTATTAAGTAATTAAATATTTAACATTTGTTTTATTAATATAATGAATGTATATGATGAGACAGATCTAAGGTAGGATACTTCATCTCAATCTCCTTTCATTGAGGAATATTTTGATGATATGCATGTATCTTATTTTATGATGTGTATATACAGTTGATTTTAAATTTTTAAATCACATATTTATCAACTATCATGTAATTTAATTTTTTTAATGTTATTCATTCATAGGTATTTTTATTACAGTGTTTCCAAAGTGGTAAGAGACATTTTTTATAAAAAATTATTCTATAATGTTTTTCTTCAAAACATAATTTTTCTTCCATATCTATATTTTTTTAAATTATTTTATTATGTACATGAGTTATTTATAAATCTATTTCTTTTCTTTATTTTATTGTTTTTTAAAAAATTAATCTTTTTATGGAATTTGTAACTTTCTTTTTAAATGGAAAAGAAATGTTCTATTTTATTGTATATAGAAATAATGATTTTTCATCTACCACAACCATTATTTTATGTTTTGATTCATTTAAAGATATTTAATGTTCTATTCAAATAAAAAAAATTATTCCATTTTCATTTTTTTGTATTAAAAAATTAATTTTAAAAAATGATGGATATTTTAATATATATATATTTTCTTATTGGTAATGAAAATATTTTACGAGTGTGATGTAAAGATTGAAAGATTTTATATGTTATGATTATTTTTTTGGTATTGATAATTATTTATGTTTATGGGTGGTTACACTATAAAACAAGGACATGTGGTTTCATCATAAACCATGTATGGGTGGTTAAATTATAAAACAAGGATGGTTTGTTATGTTATAAACCAATGATAGGTGGGTCTGTGATAGCCCACCAATACATAGGGTATGTAAGTTGATCGTATGGTTATTTAATTTTTAAGAGTTATATTGATAATTATGGAGCAATATAACTATATGATTTATATATTATTTATATGGGATTTAATTATTTTCATTTAGAAAAAAGTGTATGAGTTTTTATGTGACTTCACTCAAAGAACCTTGATATAAAAGTAAACATCTCATGTGTTTCTTTGTTTATGTAAATATAATAGTTTTATTTCTTTTTATCTCCCTAATGATATTTTTTTCCTCACACAACATTTTAGAAATGTTTTTCATGGGGTTTAAGGATAGTTAAGGGAAAGGAATAAGTAACGTTCAAAGTTATAAATACATTTCATGGAAAGAAATCATGTTTTATCTTAAAAGATTCATATGTGAAAAAATTGATACTGATCATAGGTGTACAATTTTTATTGTATGGATATGTTATGAATGACTTATTTTCTAATTATAAAATAATATAAACCTAAAAATATCCTTAAATGTAATATAATTTATAATTTACATAAACTCAATATTATGTATTTTTTAAGGATGAGTCATTATTGTTTGTATCATAGGATGATTTATATAAATTTTGTGATTAGGATAGTAATAAAATCATAAAATGAAATATTTTACATTATCATTATGTTGAAATTATATTGAACTTACATATTAATATGTTCCATCATCTAAATTTTTTTTGGTTCAAAATGGTTTTACATAGAGGAAATGGGGAAACTATACTGGGAAGGGATCAAGAGGAAAATATCCTTCCAAATTAGTATTCCAAGATTGTAGTAATTAGAATAGAATAGTTTATTATAGTGATGGATATAATGAAATGAGTTATAAATGGTGTTGGAATCAATGCTATATAGAAACCAAATCTACCACAATTATACAAGTCAATAATAGAGAATTTTATGAGGCTAAACCCCCCATTATTTAGTGGATTGTTTGACCCCATGATAGATGAATGATGGATTAAATCCCTATCAAATATAATCTATTTCATGGTAAGTACATATCATTAAAATTTAATAATTTTTATTTACTATTTTGAATGATAATTTGACCAATGGTGTTCAATGATTTAGAATATTTGTGAAATGGACGATATTGATACCCTGAAGTGGAATAATTTAAAAATATTTTCCATTAGATTTATTTTCCTATCGTTTTTAAACAGGGTATCAGAAAAAATTCTTGGAATTGGGACCAAATAATAATAATTTTTTAGTTTTATATAAAGAAAACATCACTCGATAGAAATGGTATGTACCCGATTTTATATAAGATCATGATAGTAAAATTAATCAGTTTTATTCAGAATTGAATCCAAGATATCGAAGGAAATTTCCATCTCATGAATTAAAAATCTATGAGAACATTTCTTGATGTTCTAGAAGGTAAAATGTATTTTACCAATTATCATGTATTCCATGAAAAAAAGTAGAATAAGTGGTCTAGTTGGTTGGAAATACGGAAGAAATCATCCAAGAATCATGGAGTTAAGAAAAAAATGTTCCCATATTGTGAGAAGTGTGGTAAATATCACCATGGAGAATGTATTAATAAGTATAGTAAGTGCTTTAGATTTTGTAGGTTCAGTCATATTGTGTATGACTACAAGGAAAATGAACATTAAAGAAATGAAAGTCTTACTGTAATTTGTTTTAATTGCATTGAGTTGGGGAATTATTCCAACATGTGTCCAAATATGGTTACTCATGGTGTAAATTAGAATGATCAAAAGAAAAAGGTTGTAGAAAAATATTTTAATACTATTATGGTTATGTTGGTCCATTATATAAATTGGTGACATGTGTGTAAATGATTTATTTAAATTATTCCAATATATTTTTTACTCTATATATTCACATTCTTTCATTTTTATGATATTTTCAACTAAAATTAGAATATCACCACATAATAAGAATACAGAACTTTTGGTGAAAACATTTAGTGAAAATATTAATGTAACCTTGATTTATAATAATCTTGTTATTATTATCACTGGGATGGTATTTTCTACAAATCATATTAAACTATCCATAATAGAGTTTGATATAATTATTGTTATGTATTGGGTTTTATATTATCAAACTAATATTGATTTCAAATCTCTGAATGTTATGTTCCATGAATCTATTCATTTGATAACTTACCATGAAGTTGATAAATTTATTAGATATGGAAATGAAATTTACCTATATAATATTGTTAAAAATAATGAAATTGTTCAAATTATTGATGTTATAGGGGTAAATAAATACAAATATGTTTTTACTTGTGTTTTATTGGTGTTATTCCTAACTAGAAGGTTGGATTTAATATTGACTTTGTACATGATGATATGCCTATTTCTAAATTTCCTTACCTAATGGATCAAGTGGAGCTCTTAGAAAATAAAATAAAATTAGTAGAGTTATTAGATATAGGTTTAATTTGTCCTATCACCTCACCATTGGGTGCTCTTATTTTTTCTGTTAAAAAGAAAGATGGTTCAATGAGACTTTGTATAGATTATTCATCCATTAATAACATCACTATTAAGAAAAACTATCCTTTTTATCATATCGATGATTTGTTTGTTCAACTCCAAGGGGAATAGTATTTTGCAAAGGTTGAACTGATGTCTTGGTAGCATTAGGTGAAGGTGATGCATGATGAAATTTCAAATATTGTATATTAGATTAGATATTTGCACTATGTGTTTGTAGTTATTTCTTTTGGGTTGTCCAATAAACCTGTAATATTTATGGACCATATGAATATATTTTTCATGATTTATTAGGCATGTTTTTGGTTGTGTTTATTGAGTAAATTTTGGTGCATTCTATAATTCAAGAGGAACATGAAGGATACATAATGATTTTTTTGAAAACTATAAAAGAAAAGAAAATACCTGGGAAATTTAGTATGTGTGGATTTTTTTGTAAATAAATTTCTTTTCATGGTGATATTTTTTTAAAAAATTCCATAACTATTGACCCTACTAATTTTTTTTAAGAGTGAACACGACTTCTAAGTATCACATAGATTTGTAGTTTTCTTAGATTAGAGGGTTACTGCAGACAATTTTTTGAATTTGTTTCTAGTTTTCTTTCCCACTAACTATGTTAACTTGGAAAGGATTTAAATTCATATGGATAAATTAATGTGATGATTTTATTTGGGAACTAAAGGTAATATTGGTGAGTGATCCAATTTTGGACATGCCTTATAGAAATATAGAATTTTTCATTTACAATGATTCTTATTTGAATGAACATGGTTGTGTCCAAATGCAGAAGGATCAGGTAATTATTTATCCTTTACATCAGTTGAAAGCTCCTGAGTTAAATTACTCTACACATGATCTATAATTATTTACCTTGTTTTTTTATATAAAAATTTAGAAACATAATTTTTATGTAGTAAAGTGTGAAATACATACTTATCACAGAATTTTTAAGTATATATTCACTCAAAAATAATTGATCGTGAGATAAAGATGATGCTTAGAACTAATGAAGGATTATGAATGCATGTTAAATCACCATCCTTTAAGATAAAAATAATTGAGTGATTATTTAAGCCTAAAAAAAATACTAAATTAACCATGTTACATTTGTAATGTGACCCTTTAGTTAATGATTTGATAAATTTTTCCTAGTAGTTTTATATATTGGAATATCCTCTGTTTTATTTCAAGTTTTACTACAGTATAATTTCTAAAAAATATTTAAGAAAAATCCAAAGGAGGATTAATATTTGCAGGAAAAGGTAGAATCCATTAATAATGGTAAGTTTATAGATTATAATATTGATGAAGAAATTGTTTTACGATTTAAAAAACAATTATATGTTGGTTTCGATTCTCAGTTAAAAAAATATTTTTTTAGTGAATATCGTTATATTATATTTTTCATTTATCCAAGAATCACTTAAATGTATAGATAAATTCAGTAGTATTAACAGTGGAATGGTATGAAAAGAGATATATCCAAATTTACAGTGATGTGTTTGAATTTTTAGTAGGTTTAAATAGAATTAATATTTCTAGAGGGAATTATTCAACTATTTCTAGTTCTATAGTGGAAATGGGAAAATATATCCATGTATTATGTGGTAGGATTACCAAAGACATCATGAGGTAATAATGCGATTTTGATTATTGTTAATCGATTAAATAAATATCCAAATTTCCTTCTCCTTCTATAAATAATGTATTTAAATAATATTTCTAAACTTTATTTGATGGAGATATTCAGATTATTTTGAATTTCCCTCTCTATTCTATCAGACTATGATCCTAGGTTCACGTATAATTTTTGGAAATGACATCAAAATTCATTGGTTTCTAAATTAAATTTATGTACATGTATTCATCCTCAAACTGATGGTTAGTCTAACCCGAATATTCAAACCAAGAAAGATATGATGCATTCTTATTCAATGGACAAGAAGGTAATTTGGGATCAATATCTTTATTTGGTTGCATTTTCTTATAATAATAGTTTTCATTCCATTATAAAAATGGTACCATTTGAGGCATTATATGGAAAATAGATTCAAACACCATATTTTTCTGATGTAGTAGGAGAAAATAATTCTCTAATACTATATTTATTATAGGAAATTTATAAGAATGTGGAGTTGATTCAACAACCTATGAGAATATCTCATAGTAGGTAGAAATGGTATGTGGATAACTAAAGTAAAGATCTTCATTCTCTGGTAAGTGATAATATTTTTTTAAAGTATGTCTACGTAATTGTGATATTAAATTTGTTAAAAAGGTAAATATAAGTCCAGGGTTCATTTTACCAAATGAAATCTTGGATAAGGTTGGATCAACTTCCTAACGATTTTCCTTTCCTTCAGTTTTATATCTTGTACAAAACATATTTCATGTTTTGATGTTAAGAAAACATGTGTTAGATTCATATCATTTTTTGATAACTAAAGTATTACAGATGGAAGAGAGCATTTAATATGTTAAATAGATGGTTCAAATTCTTAAACATAGAGAAAATGTTTTTCAGAATAATATGATTTTCTATGAAAAGGTTGTATGGAAAAAACCACATTTTTGAAGAGGAAACATGAGATTCTAAACATTATCTGAGGGAAATATATCCCCACAAGTTTAATAAGTGTATTAAATTGAAAGGATAAAAATTTCAAAACTTTGTAAGAATTTATCAACCTAGTTAATGATATAATAAATCACTTTCATGATTTTATTAATCATAAAAATATTAACTATTTTTTAAATAAAAAAAGATATTATTTTAACTAAACTTTTTTCATATAAGATTTTATAGAATTATTTAATTTTAAAATTTTAGAAATTGATTTGAAAAAATATTTTTATTTTTTTAAATCTTCATATCAAAATTTACTTTGGGTAATGTTTTGGTATTTTTTGAAAAATACTTATTTTTCATTGTATAGTTAAAATACCTTATTTTGTAAAAAAAGAATTTTATTTTCAATAAATTAAGTAATTTAAAAGTAATAATGAGTTTTAAATATGATTGAAAGAAAAATTATAATAATTTAGTTATATTTAACATAATTAATTATTTTTTTAATAAAATTTATATTTAATTTTAGCATAAGTTTGTTTTTTGTTTAGAAATGGGGTTTTTCTTCTAAAAAAAGTTTTCAAATTCATACTGTTTCACCATTTTTATGAATTTAAATAATACATATTGAGGAATGTTTTAAATGAATTTTTTGATAAAATATAAATATTTATTAATTTACATTCATAAAGATATTTATATTAATAATAGATTTAATATAAAATCATATTTTTCTTCAAAGATACACCTCTTGTAAACCTGCTTTTTCATCACAGCTACTGGCATTATTTTAAATTTATTTTTTTTACTTATCTGAATTTAATTTTATAAAATGGATAAAATATTAGTAATAATCCTAATTTATATTTTATAATATGTTAAAAATATGTTTTTAATTCAATGAATAGTTAAAACTACTAAAAATTACTTACCACAATTAAGGTAAAATGGGTTTACCGGGGGGGGGGGGGTTAAACTAAATTGATAAGGGTTAAAATGACTTAAAAACTTTTATAAAGAAAATTTCATGGAAATATTTCATCATTATAATTTCTATATATCTATAATAATCCACTTTAGAAACTTTTATCATGTCAAATATGTGGTCACTCCTTTTTATTTACAAAAATTATAAGTGTTCGACTCACCTCACTTATAAATTTCCACCCATATCCCATATTATTCAAATGTTAAAGCCATTTTGGATCAGAAAAATCCTATCCAAATCAATTTATAACTTATATTACATCATCCTATAATATATTTTTGTTCACAGATCAATTCTACCAATTCATTAGGTATAATTTTAATGAGGTGGTTCGAGAAGAGTTAAAATTGTTAACTATGCAATTTTTTTAATTCTTCTTCCACATAAGTAAAATATGAATAATTTATGATTATAAAATTTAAAAATTATCTCTTTTATACTGATATGTTATCATATTATGTTCATGACCTATATCTATCTCCTCTTCCCTAAAATGGTAAATGATAACATTGATCATGTGTTGGGTGGACTACCACTTCACGAACTGATGTGACACGTTTTCCATAAACACATATGATGATTGGGTATGGTGATGGATATAATGTATATATATCATATTAATAATATAATTATACCTTTGTAGTCATTATATCATATATAATTTCTTTTTTTTACTTTGCTTTCTATAGGGGATATGATGACATAGCTCATCTTTACAGCAGACTACCATATCACGAAGCGATGTGATTTATTTTTCACTAATGAATTAAATGGTGGGATATAATTTTTTTCAATGAATATATGTTATATATATGAAATAATTATTATATTCATGACATATTTATAATTATGAAAATATATAATACCATTTTATTTCTTACCTTTTCACTCACAGAAAAATGACACCGCCATTCATGTATGTGTCGACTACCACCTTCATGAAGCAACGTGAAACCCTTTTCATCCCTAACCCACATGGATGATATATATAAGTATATTTTAAGAAAAAATAAGGTATATATGATATTATTATCATTCTATAATGATAAAATATTACTGACCTCCTTTCTATAAAGATCATTGAAAAATGTAAACATTACCCGTGAGTATGTATGACCTACCATATCTATGATCATAACACACTTGATTTCTCAAAACCATATTTATTTATTTTTATTGAAATTATAATTTATGTAAAATTTGTATAATTATTTTAGGATTATTATTCATGAGATGTAGAATAATGACATCTCTGACCAATACTCAACCTACCATAGTAATGTTTGTCACATAAACCGAATATAGTCGATAAATAAAAAAAACATAATGGATTGAGTAATAATATATAACACGGTAATAAGTGAAAAAGGAATAATAAAATTTAAGATGATTCATAATAAATTAGATAATTAACATCATTTTATTATCTAGAAATATAAATAACGTACGTGATGAGTTAGACTCCTGATAAGGAACTTTATCTCAATATCCTTTCATTAAGTCATGTTTTGTTGGTATGTACTTATATTATTTTATGAGGTTTATATACATGCCATTAGATATTTGATATCATTAATTTATCTATTCTCATTGTACTTATTGTTTTTTTAATGTTATTATTTCATTTGAATTTTTATTCAAATGTTTCCAAAGTGATAAGGTATTTTTCTTTAAAAAATATTTATTTTAATGTTTTCCTACTAACTCTCTTTTTCTTCTATGGACATATTTTTAATATGATTTTATAATTAAAAAGAGAGTTTTATAATGGTATTTTTATTTATTTCAATGTTTTTGTAAAAAGGGAATCTTTGTATGGAATGTGTGACTTTATTATGAAACAACAAAAGGAATGTTGTATTTTTACATATATGACAACTAAAACTTTTCTACCACCATAACCATTATTTGAAGTTTTTATTCTTTTATATTATTTCATATTTAATTCAAATAAAAACCCTCATTAATGTTTTTGGTATTTTGGTATTGAAAAATTGGCTTGTAAAAAGGGATGGATATTTTAATATATAAAAATATTTTCTTATTGGGGAAGAGAATATTTTGTTAGTGTGATGTAAAAATTTAATTCTTTAATATGTTATGATTATTTTATGGTTCTTTGAAATTATATATATTTATGGGTGGTTATGTTATAAACAAATTATAGGTTCCTAAATTAATTATTATGTGTGGGATTTTATGTTATAAATCATGGATGGTGGTTACATTATAAACAAAGGATGGGTGGGTCCTTGATATACCTTCAATGTATTGGGTATATAAGGTGACCATATGGTTATTCCATTTATAAGAGTGACATGTATAATGATATCTCAATATTATCATATGATTTATCCATAATTTATATAGAATTTAATGATTTTATTTTATCAAAAAGTGTGTGTGTTTTTCATGTGAAAATGGTTTATTTATATCGATCAAAGAACATTAATATAAAGGTAAACATTTTATGTGTTTCTATTTTTACACTGGACTAATTGTTTGAATTTATTTTTGTATCCCTTAATAATATTTTTTTTTCACATCCATTATTCCTAAAATGTTATTAATAGGCTTTATGTATGTTTAAGGTAACGTAATAATTAAAGTTTAATGTTGTGAAGTTTTTTCATGAAAATAAATCGCATTTTATCCTAAAAGTTTCATATCGTAAAATAATGGATACCAATATGAAGTGTCAACTTTGTATTATATGGTTATGATAGTAATGATTTAGAGAATAATTACCTAAAAATATAAACCTAAAAAGGTCCTAAAATGTAAGATAATGGATTATTGAGTTAAAATCCATATTATATAATGATTAAGTTATTTTATTAATAATTATGGTACTATATCTTAGTAGTTTTAGTTATCAAAAGGTCATGAACATTTTTTTCTATACGTTAAATAAAATCCCTTGAAAAATGAAGATTTCGTTGATGGATCCATGTTTTTTCACCAATAGTAGGGGTGGGATCCATAAAACTAGTTGAATAGTTTCATAATTAGTCACTTATTTCACCATTTTTCTTTTTTTCCCAGTTTTTATTGATAATTATACATGAAAGTGTAGAAATTTTTTACTTTATAGGTTTCATGTTTAGGAATCACACCTTATGCACTCAATCCAAGAGTTTAAAAATTTACAATCCTTTGGATTTCAACCCCAAATTGAGCACTTCCTTTTAAGGGATAAATAACCATGATGGAAAACCAAGTATCTTGAAATGTGAAGGATGAGATTGGGAACATCATCTATGGAGATGATCGATAACCAAGAGTGATGAAATTGATGGAATATGGACTATTGTTGGTTTAAGGTTCCATTCAGAGTGTCATAAGGAAATTAATAGATGCCAAAATTTTATGCAAAAATCGATTTTAATTCAAATAATCAAAAAAAATTTGTCGCTTAGCGGCTTATAAAGTGAAGACCCTCATATACAAATATCTGATTTTTTTTGGAAATTTAAAGCACAATAAATAAAAAATATTTTTATAATGATGTAATTAAGTTGAGAGACATTCCTTTTTACCAAAAGAATCATGATAAAGATTAGATCAATTCCTTACTATTTGGATCGATCACAATGTTGGATAAGTTAAGAAGGAGAATTAAAGAGAAGAACTTCCCACAAAAAAAATGGTGAATTATTGAAGTGATAATAAAACTATACTTAGTAAGATAGAGAATATACTTATAAATATAAGGGGATATTAATGTATCTTATAAGGAAATTACTAAATCATGAAGTGATGATTTAGATTAAATTTTGAACCTTTTATTTTAGGTTACAATCTAATTCTTCATTGGATATTGATTTAGTATAAAAATGAGGACTTATGAGAACGATGTAATATATGGTAAAAATACTCATGGATGACTTGGAAAATAAGTCATCTTAGTGTAAATAAAAAATACCCACCCTAAATTAGGAATCCATCAAATTGAGGAGACCACTAAGCTAGATTCCCAAATGGTGACGATGATGAAAAAATAGAGATATTTACAGATATTTACAATCAAATAGAAAAAAAACAAGACATAAAAAATTCTTTTATGTGAGATATGTAGAGTTACAAACCTATTTAAATTCTTATAAGTTGAGTATGAGGATAATACAATAGGAAAAAATGAGCTTTATGGGATACAATTTGAAACAACCTTACTTTGATAATATTTTTTGATAAAAATTGAGAAAGTGAACCAAAATAATGCATGTAAATAGAAATAAATTTAGAAAAATGAAACTCATCCCTATGGTCATTCAAGATTACCCCATGGCCAACAATTTTCTTTACCCATTGACAAAAAATTTTAAGAAATGAGGTAATAGTTTGTATAGTATCTTTAATAAACCCCAATAATTCTAGCTTCAAGATCAATGAGCTCAAACTTAATTTAAGAAATTAGTAAAAAATATATTCCAAAAAAATATCACCTTATCTCCTAAGTAGATACCTACCTTAAAAATCATGAGACTTACCTGGAAAATCACCAATAATCATGTCTAATCATCACATATTAACCGATAAAACATTATCAAAATTTTTCCAATGACTAATCAGTACTCTACCCTGAAATGAAAATATTCCCAGACGAGATATAAATATTGTTACAATAATGAGTGTAAGTTAACTGAAATATATGGATACCCACAAGGATAATGATTATAATAAGGATAAACAAATGTACCAACATAATGAAGAAAAATATAAGGAGATAACTAATGAGGCTAGAAAAAAATTCTGAAGAAAAATAAACAAGGATCGGTAAAGACACCTCAAATCTACATAGAGATCTCCCTTACTACCCACATATTCCTTTTCCAGATATAATTATCCAAGGTAATGTGGTGTAGCAATACATTATGCTCATATAAATGTTCAAGCAGCTCCACATTAACATTCCATTCACCGAAGCAATCTAACAGATATCAGTGTACACTAGGTTCCTCAAAAACACCCCTCTAGAAAAAATATAATAGAGGTATTATAAATTATATCTCTATGCGGGGAGTGCTTATTTTTTTTAAAGTAATCTCTGACCCAATGATTGAGATCTGAGTAGTTTCTCTATTCCATACACTGTTGGTCCATGATCTTTAAGAAAATACCATTTAGATTTAAGGATGAATATTAACCTTATGCAAATGAATTTTTTTGCAAGAATCATATTGTAATTATTATAAATACAAAAATATTTCCTTCCAATTTGAGGATTTATTCAATAATTACATTGTTAACATTCGAGATAATTTCTTGATGAATGTAGGAAAATTAATCTTCCCCACTAATTTTCTTGTCCTAGAGATGGAATAATAGGGAGTGGTTTTGATCATTATTGGTTTCCATATCCATGATATATGTAAATATAAATGTATGTCAATAATGTATAGTTTATATATAATGTTATAGAATAACGATTCCAATTTGATTTTAAGAATGCAGTGAAGCATTGAGATTAATATGAGGACTTCCATGTTATTAACACCATCAAGGAAGAGTATAGATTTCTATAGATACATGTGAAGAATATAAAGTGATGACATACCTGATTGATAATAAAGTATAAAATAATCCAATGGATAGTAGCGAGGAGGTATAATATGATTATGGATTAAAAGTAGTAGAACATCTCTCAAGGGATTCCATTATAGAGTTAGTTCCCTCGATTATGATTCTAAAAAATTTGGATCCAAATCAACCCCTAAGAAAAAAAACTTTTAATTATTGACAGAATAATATGAGTAACTAGTGATCGCGATTCTTTACCATTCAAACAATCAATAGATATTTTTGGATGAAAGGTTTATATAATGGATGAATTCATTTTTTTGTAGAAATTTTAATATAAAATGGATAAGAACATCTCTTTGTATGTAGATGTTGAGAACAAAAAATGTTGAAAAATACTATAATCATTCTAAAAATAAGTTTAACATCGATAATTAAATAATTCATGAAAATGTAAGTGATGAAACTCTTGGATGATGGAATCATCTACTAAATTTACAATAGTGAATGGGTTAATTCACTCCAACTCATTCCCAAAAAATGGAGGTATGATTGTGTTCAAGAAAAATGATCATCTCATATCCACCAAAATTATGATGGGGGGATACTTTGTGTTTATTATAAGAAACTAAATGATATATTGAGGATAGATAACTTTACCCTCTAAATTATGGACCACATGATGGAAAGGTTAGTCAAGCATGAGTAATATTGTTTTTTTTTGTGTATTAAAATTACAATTATATTATAGTATATTCATAATACTAGTATAAGAATTACTCCATGTGCCTCCATGGATCCTAACCTTATAATGCGTTATATTCTATATATGTAATGCACTCAGCAATTATTAAGGATGCATGAAAGAAATATTACATGGAATGGAAGTGGAGTTTCTTGAGTTATTAATCAAGGATTTCTCCATGTATAGACAATCATTCAAGGTGTGTATGTAAAAACTCACCTTGGTATTATAGATATGTTAAGAGATACAAATAATAGAAAACTAGGATTAGTTTATGGGAAATAAATTAATATAATATTTAGGCTTTTTTATTATGTGATTTTTAATCATATAGATATGAAATTTAACTACCATTTAGTGGATAAGGTGCTACTTCTTGTGATATTTTTGTTTAATAAGCTTAAACTTTAAATTATAATTCTTAAATTTTTGGTTTAAAATAATTAATGAGCAATAAATATATTTCTACAGAATAAAAATTCCAACCCTTACGAGATGTTGTGGTATTTTTACTCTAGGAGTTTGACATAAAAATAAAATATAAAAAGGGGTCATAGAATGTCATCCCTGAAAATATTTTAATGATATATTTTTACCATTCTAGAAGAGAACAAGATGTTGAAATTAAAGATGAATTTCTAAGTGAAAACATAATTTTAGAAAATTTCATGGCATGACTATGTTTTTTCGACAATTATAACTATTTAGAGACAAAGATGATCTTACCATAATTCAAATATCTATAAAGAAAATGGTTCTAAAAAAAATCAATATTTTTTTTGGATAATCATATACTTTTTAAACAATATATGGGATGGATTAACTCACTACTATGTGCCTGATAATGAATTATTTTTTTGGAGGTTTTTTCACTACACACCTATGGAAAAAAATGATGGTTTAAAGAGAACAATGGCTAAGATACTTCAAAGTGGATTATTTTTTCCAGCCTTGTATCCAGACACATAGAGCTTCATAGAAGAATTTGATAATTTCAAATGTAATAGAAATTTTGGGAAGAGATGGGATATTTTATAATTACCCATCATAGAGATTGATATTTTTGAAATACATGGGATAAATTTGTTGATTCCTTTTCCAAAATATTTTAACCACACATACATTGTTGTGTGCGTGGATTATATATTAAAATTGGTATAATAGAAATCCACCTCATTTAACACAGTGAAGGTGGTCGGTAAATTTTTAAAGAACATATTATCTATATTCAAGGTTCCTAAGATGTTGATCTGAAATAGATTTGTACAATTTTATAACCCCTTGTTGGGTGGGGGGTGATACAAAAATATGGAGTTTGAAAAAAGATAAGTAATTTGTTCCATCTATAAAAAATTGGACAATTAATGATGTAAAACCAGAAGCTAAAGTATATTTTGGAGAATACCATCAATTAAAGAAGGATGGAATGGTTTAGAAAACACATTTATGCTTTGTCAGATTATATAGCATCCTATATGGAATCATTAGGAATGTATCGATTCTATTTTATGTATTGGAAACCATACCATATTCTAGTGGAGTTATACCATAAATTTTATTGTGTGTTAAAGGCTATGAATTTTAGGGAATATGAAGAGAGAAAAAATTTATTTTTGGATCTTGATGAGTGAAGAGATCTAGAGGTATTCCAATATTAACTCTATGATTTAAAAGGAAGAAAAAAAGGAAGTGGAATATTTAACACATTTAATCAAAATAACAACACTTGAGAGACAAGGTACTTGTTCAGACCAAATTTTTTTCAAGGAATATATTATGATCTGATTTTATTGGAAAATTGAGTATATTTATGTGACCTAGGAATACTTTTTTTTGATATCTATATTTAATGAAGAATCCCATAGTATAGTGGTGTTAGTCTAGGGAAGAATAATTATATTAGAGATAGTGCAGATAAGTTTATTTGATGGAATTTGTTTTCAATACATAAATCGCATTCAGACTCACATATCATAAATTTTATAATATGATTTGATAGATTTTAAGAATTTTTGAGTTGTTTCAAATAATTTTGGGGTTTTTTAAAGATTTTTTAAAGAATATTTTAATTTAAAAAATGGTAATGTTTGTTATGTAAGGGTAACACTATGCTAAGCTGATTAGATTAGAAATTTAGATAAGTCCATAGTAAATATGATTAATAAATATATGTTAATCTGAGTGCGTGGATGAAAAAAATAATGTGTTATTAGTAGTTATGATTAAATTTTTTTGGTTAATCTGATTAGATGGATTGAAAAATGGATAATTTATCAATGTATATTATTAATACATAAGGGCTACTCTGGGAAGAAAAACTATAAAAATGGAAAAGCACTAATACATAAGGGTTGAAACCTAAGAATTATTTATTAAAAAAACTAAATTATAAGTGGATAATAATGGTGTCTTCATGATGATAATAGTCACAATGTGAAAGAATATATGGAAGAAAAGAGTCTTGCTGTTTCCCCTTTTATTTGAGGGATGATAAAGTCATGTTGTGAAGGGTATGCTATTATAAATAATGAAGTAATTCACAAAATATGGAATAATAATTTGATGTAATTATATAATAATTATGATATGTTCTATTTTTAAGTAGTTATATAGATCATGCTGAGTATATGATAATCATGCTACGATCATGAAGACTTGGAGGAAAAGAAAATAAGTCTTTTAACATAAATATTATTATAGCATCTTAAAGATATAAGGGGTTTTGAAATTAGTTATTGGAATTGGATAATAATTTAATAATGTATTAATTTATTCCATGATGAACAAGAAATATATAATATAACAATGAATAAATGGGAGTAGTTCAGAAGAAATTGAAGGTGGTTACTTATATATATTTAAAATTATAAATTCAAACATGAAGAGTGAAAAGTGTTTCTATAGTGTAAGTCTATAAAAATGGAATCTTATAAGAATATTTAAAAAAACTAGTGTAAGAGAAGACTTTCCAGGAAAGTGTGTTCAATGAAATATGCATAGAAACAAGAAAGGGGAAGGATAAAGGAGAGAAGCACAATGATAACTCGATGGATGTATAAATTAGTTGAAGACCAACTTATTGTTGTAAAATAAGTTCTATATCTTTTTTATGTGGGATAACTTTACATAATTTGAGAGATTTTTTTTGTATCACAATTTCAATGATAAAACCTACATGATGTATGAAACATGATGATTTTAGTGGATCATGTGAACACAATTTTTACACTATCATACAATGGATGTAGCTTCTTATTAATATTGGTGAACAATGTAAATATCTGTTATAAAAAAGTATATTTTTCGTGTGTGTAATAAAAATATATTCATTTACATTAACATATGTTGAAGTTTTTTTCTAAAGAAATTTAAAAATGAAGTAAATTGACAGATTCACCCCCCCTTCTTAGTGAATTCTCATTGACATTTTGGGTACTTTTCAAGTGATATTATATCACTTAGGTTTCCATTTATGATGATCAAATTTTTAGAGTATAAAGGAAAACATTTTACTCCATGTAAGAATATCCACGATCTGAATTTTATTTGTAAAAATAGATAAAATGAATTCAATAAATATTTAGGAGATTAATACTTTATATGGGAAAAAATATTTTATTTGGAATGTTAAAATGATGCCATATTTTTTATCAATTGGTCTGGATGTTTTAGATGCTTCTACTGATGGTTTTATTCATTTCTCTAATGGTAATTTTATAAAAATAGTTGATAGAAATAATTTTTAAAATGATGGATATGATAAAAATACCATTCTGTCATCTCCTTCTAAAACTAAGTTTCTCAATGTCAAAGGGATGAAAATAGTGAAGGGAATCTGGGATAAATTAGAAAATATCTATGAAG
Organism: Viscum album; assembly: GCA_963277665.1. Lineage (NCBI taxonomy): Eukaryota > Viridiplantae > Streptophyta > Magnoliopsida > Santalales > Viscaceae > Viscum > Viscum album. Next base: position 1,887,591,906 of record OY728136.1, read on the forward strand.
GTAATGTGAAAGTAAAAAATTCCAAGAAAAAAATTTATTATTGAAATATGAAAATATGAAGTTGATTGATGATGAAATAATAAATTAATTCATCAATCTTGTTAACGAAATGTTGAGGAATGTTAGAGGTTTTGGTGAGATGTTAAAAAACTATAATTATGGATTATATTTTGTATTTTTTCAGATCCTTTTAATTAAAAGGATTGAATTATTGAAGATCATGTTCCGAGTACACTTGAATTACATGATCTAGAAAATATTATTATTTTTTATTAAATGATGAATGTAATTGTTTTCAAGACGAAGATATATTATGGTAGAGAATATTCATTTAATTATTTGAAATAATATATTATTTGTAAACAATTAGTTTTGGAGGGAGGGGATTATAATGAATAATAATTTACTGAAGTTAAATATGAAAAAATCATTTCATAAATTTCAATAATTGTAAGAATAGTTGATGGAATGTTTCATGTAAATATTCAAATGAAGTGTTTCGTGTTTGGATCTATTAGAAATTCCATATACAATTATCAAAATACTAAAAGACATGATGATTTTTATGATTAGGTTGAAAGAATAAGGAGTTCCTTAAAGTAGAAAGATGTAAATTTTGACAAGTAAATGTTTTATTAAAAAGTAATTGTAATAATGTTTCTAAAACCATGAAGATAAAAATATTATAAAAGTTCTAGGATATTGAGATAAGTGAGGATGAAGAGTAAATAAAGATTTCTAGAAATGTTAATGAAAAATTACTTATTACAAAGGTGAGTGAGGAAGTTTTTACTAGTGATGAAAGTAGTGATATAGGAAGTGAATAAGAAACAGAGATGGGGTTTATGATGAAACAATAACTCAAAAAATTTCTTGTAATGTTTTCAAAATTAGATAAGGAGAATAATAATTTCAATAATGAAAGTTAACCAAGCCCCAAATATTCATAAAAATATTTGATTTTATTGGAATTTTACCATTATATTCCTTAAAATAAAAATATTGTTTCTAAAATATTGGAATAAAGTAAATATAGAATTAAAATAACCAATGAAATTGATTCTTTATTTTTACTTGATTTATTCATTGTTTAATTAATAGAAATTTGATACATTGATTTAGGCCTTTTGAGTTTAAATTACTAACATGATTTTAATTTTAATTCTCATTATTTTAATTCAATTATAAAATAATCTAGAAAAATCCTATAATGATTCTATTTATTTTCTTGGGTTATAAGTCTAAGGATAGAAATTTAAAAAATTATGATGATCATATAATAATTTTATGTATTTTTATGGTATTTTGGGAAGCATAAGGCATTCCATATACTTCATAACAATATTCGTGGATTTTATAAAACTATTTGGATATACCATAAGACATTGATAAATCATGTATGACATTATTTATATATGCAATACTCTTACATTATACAAATTTTTTAAAAGGTAGTGAATTTAAGTCGTATTGGTCTTTTGTAAGACTTTGTGTCAATGTCATAAGACTTACCCATCGATCATGTAATATTTTAGTCAGTATGTAATAATTTTAGTAAGCCACACTATAAGAAATTATAATCATCACAATACATTAGTTGTCCTATAAGACTTTGGACTATTCACTTCATAAGAACTTTTTCTAGTGAATTTTTATAAATTTTGAGTCATTGTGTCAAAATTTCTTGACCACATCAGACATTCAACATTTCTATTTTTGAACCATAAGGAATTAAAATATGAAATTATTAAAATAAATATGCATGAATTAATATTCAGAAATCATTTATCTAGTATATCCGTATCAAGGGAATTATATCCAACAGATACAAGAGGTGATCATCCATTGAGTTGAAGAATAATATGGTAGTGAGAAGGGATTACAAGGATGGATGATTAAAGATGAATCAAAATGAAAAAATATCAACCATCAAATAGAAAATAAGTAATCCAGAAATGCAAGTGGGGACTCTATACTAAATCATATAAGGATAATGAAGGCATCATGGGAATACTGCACACTATCAGGGAATATGATGAAGCTTTTACCACTCATGTGGTGGATAAAACAGTACCTGAAATGTGTAAGGATCATCTTAGTGTGGTAGAAATTATTCAAGAATGTTCATCCACCCTAATAAAAGGAGGGGAGTCTCAATATGAAAGTGGGTTACATCGGATCGGTCAATTGAGATTGATCTACTTCTTGATATTTTACTTTTTTATTATTTTATTTTTATAATACTTCATTAGTGATACAACACTAAAACTATAGTGTCCGAGGAAAGGATATTTCTCCCACCATTGTGAATGAATTCCATGATTAATTATTAATTATATTATTCTTTATTTTTCTAGAAGTTTTTTATTTTTTATAAAATAGGATGTGTCTTTTGACCTCTTTATTTAAATTATTTATCACTTATTCTTGGTTTCCTTTCATAGGTCATCTTAACTCGTTTCACTACCCCTTTGATGAAGGGTAGTTGGATTCAATTCAAAAGTGATTAGTGATTTTTGATCAATGATATAGGAAATAATAGGGAATAAAATATATATTTCGCTTATCTATTCAATCCAAAATGACTAGGTGATGGTGTTCGGTTGGGGTTTCAACATATTAGAGAGATAGAGAATGAAAGTAAAATTTAATCATGATTTAACAAGTATGTCAGGAAATATATAAGGTTATACTAGTTATTTTAAATTTTAAATTTTATAATATTTCACTTAGATCAAATCACCCAAACATATATCATGTTATCAGTTTCTCAACACACACTGAACCCACACATTATAAATGAAAACACTTGAAAAACATCCTATTTGGATATTAAATGTGTCCCACTATTCAGAGAAAAAATAGCAACCACTAGAGAAGATCTAACAAAATTGGAAGAATTAGAGGGTATGAAAACATCCATCAGGACCAGACACCATGCAGGTCTTCATAGGGAAATGCTATACAATCACCCATGCAAGGTGAGGATCTCGGGGACTTCAAGATGTAGATGAGGAGGAGGGACTGTATCAAGTGTTTTAGGTCTTGGGACTTTAAGGGCATATATTTAGTTGTGTATGGGGCATGTTACTTAGGGATATGGTTCATGTAAGGGTTCCTATTCAACCATTAATAGGGGATTTATCAAAAACAAAATAAAAAGAATTCATTCAGGCCATTCAAGCATGATATTTATTATTAAATGGGGGAAATGAACTATAGCATCAAATAATTAGTCATTTGGAAAAAATAACATGATAAACCTTACCTGAGGATAGAATGTTTATGATGTGACTATGCTAGATATATAAATAATAGGAATGTTCTCTATATTCTAAAAGTATAATATGGTTAATTCTTCACACATTTAAGTATAGATTCAAACATATTTTCTATTTGTTATCATTCATTTAGATTTACAAGGGGATACAAGGTGGAAATATATAAACAAATATAAGTATTTTTTTATTTTATAGATTAATGTAATCTTATCATATTCATTTTGTTTATAAATCATAAGTGATGTTTTGGGAAAATGTTTACAAATTTTAGAATATTTGTTGGGGAGGTTGGTTTATCCTTGAAGAATATCTGAATATAAAATAGTTCTCAATATAATAATAAAAAATTTAAAGCATATATTGAGAAGTATTTTTTTCATTATGAAACCATTACACTATACACTATAGAAAAAATAGTGTCACTGGGTGGAATAAATGAAGTTTTTATAAGATAGATCATACCATGTTGTTTAATCATTATTCTTATCTTTATTTGTAGAAATAAAAATTGTTATAGTGGTTTATATTGAAAATAATTTTTTGTAAGAAACAAATTTAGATATTTTCACTATAATATATGTATTGTAATAAGTACCCATTATTTAAATAGTTAAGGGTTTTTGGATTCCCTTGAATTATCAAAGTAAAAGGTAAAAATCATGGGAATTTTGAGTAGAGAAGTGTGAATGGTATCTTACTTGGTCATCCTCCAAATAGAATAGGATATTGTTATTATAATAAATTTATGGGGGTTATGATAGATATTTATTATGTAAATATGAATAAATACTCAAATAATTAAATCACACATCAATAATCAAGTTCCATAACTGATGATAATTAAGTATTTTTTGTTGAGAAATGAGATGAAGATATTGAAGAAAAAGTGAGTCGATAAGAATTATTGATTATAGATTATGATTCATCCATATCAAGTGATTAATAAATAAATTTTATAAACTCATCTAAGGATGATAGGGAATGTGGATTTCCAAAATATCATTGGAGAAAAAGGAAATTCGGTTCAGTCTAGGAGAATGTAGAGGAGAGAAATACATATATCATTGTTTTCTCAAGCTTAATAAAGATATGGGAAAAAGTATTTAGCGCATAAATATTGGGTTAATGAAATGAATTATTATTTAGATATTATCACTGAGAATGATAATTTGGTGTTATAACCAAGGTATTAAATAATAATTTCATCATAAAAAATTAGGTGTTTCATAATATGAAAAATGAAAGAGTAGAAATGATAAGAAAAAAGGAAAGACTTGTGTGAAAAAGGTACTCACAGGTTGAAGTAATTCATTTTGATAAGGCATTCACACTAGTTTTTAGACTTGATAAAATTAGATATTTTCTTTATATTATCACACAAAGCTAATATAATACATAATTGGATATCTAATTATCCTTTCTTAATAGATAGCTGGAGGATGATGTGTTCATTTAACTACCAAATGGAATCTTGGTTATAGATGATGAAGTACATGTTTATAGGTTAAATAATAATATATATGGGTTCAAAAAATCTCTAAGAGACAAATATTACATGTTATAAACTTGTTTAAAGGTTCATTAATTTGAAGTATGGGGTATTAGAAGGAAGCCTCTACAATAAATATGATAAATATGTATCGCTTATTATTATTGCCTATGTTTTTGATATTATATTTTCTTAAAATGAATAATTTATTTGAAAGTTTTTTCTTCAGAGATAAAAAAATATGTTTTAGATTTACATTCATAGAGAAATAAATTTTTTGGGTGTAACAAATTTCTATAATTGAAGCTCAAATATTTTTTCTTGAAAGAATTATGCTCGATAAATTATGAAGAAATTGTTCATGGATGATTTGAAGTAAATTTATGTCTCTATTTAAGTGGAAATAAATATTTTTATACATAAAAGAAGAAAAGTAATTATATTCAACAAAATTTAGTTATCTTATTGGTAGATTTATTTACTTGACATCTTCAAGACTGGATATAGTGTTTGATGTTACATTATGTGAGAAATATAAAAATTCCCCAAAGGAATATCATTTCATTGTTGGGAATATATTTCTTAGGCATATTAAAATAATGATTGATTATGGACGGGAATATGACAGTAATGGAAAGATCAATATTTTGGATATAGAAATTATGATTGGGATGAATATATTAATGATAGAAGATCAACATCTGGAGGATTTTTTGTTTTAGGTGAATGTTTTTTATTTTGGAACACAAAGAAGAAATGTTGGTAACCCTGAGCACTACTAAAGAATAATTCATTATTACCATAAATAAATAACCCAATTTATATAGATGATGACTCAAATATAATATTTTATGGTGGATGTGATATTGGAATTAATGATGTGATATGATAATCAATGTGCTATAAATTTATCAATAAATCTGGTTTAGCTTTCTCAATCAGATAAAATTGATATAAAATATCATATTATCAATGAGTAGTTGGTGAAAAGAGTTATTAAGCTAAATTTTTTCCTTACCATGGATAATATTGAGTATATGTTCACAAATATATTTCCAAAGGAATCATTTCATATATTGAGTTTGATGATGGGAGACCAAAATTATTCCTCTCAAGGCTTTGGTATGGTGATTTTGTTCCCCTTCTCACTTGTTGTTTATATAATTTTTTCAAATGGGGATAAATACAACATAAATCCTTTTATTTTTATACATTAATGTATTTAAAAAGGTGGATAAAAACAATATAGGGTATAATCCAAATATACGTGTTTAACCTAAAAGGAATGATATCTCTTATTTAGGGAGAGAATATATTTAGAGGGAGTTTTAAAATGGGTAATATTTGAATTCATCATATGAACTATTCATACATATTTGGTGAGAATGAATATAGAACTGTGTTATATAGGTTCAAGTAATATTTCTAAGAAGTGGAACACGAATTTTTTAAAAAGTAGATCTCAATTAGTATCATGATCTATAAGGAAGTGGATGTATATGACTTTTATAAAAAACATTATAATATTATTCAATATTATTTTTTCATATACTATGTTGAATCACATGAGATTATATTTATTTAATTCTAATTCATTTTTATGTTTTATGAGATTGAAGTGTGATTTATGTTCAATGGTTACCAAAAACCACAAAGGGGGGATTTTTGAGACCAAGAAATTTTCAAGGAAGATATTTTGATGTATAGTTTTTGAAAACTTGAGGAGATTTGTGTGACACTAAGGGATTTTCTTTAGATATTTATTTGAATAAGAATCCCCCATAATAGTGGTGTTTTTTAGGGGAGATGAATTGAAGAATAAACAGCGTGGATATATTTATATGCTGGGTTTTGTTTTCAATTAATAAATCAATGTAAACTCATTGATAATAAATTTGGTAATGTAATTATTATAATTATAATAAGTTTGGAGGTGTTTGAAATAATTTTGGAGTTTCATGGATGATTTTTTATAGAGTGTATTTCGATATGAAAATTAGAAAATCTAATTTGTAAGAGAAACTCTATGCTGATTATGAAAGGTTATAAATTCATTTGATTCTTTAATATGTATAATAAATATTTATGTTTTACTCTAACAAAAAATAATTAAAAATTCTTATTTCAATAGTATATAAAATTAATACATATGGTTTTCTCTAAGAAGACCGACTTGAAATTTTTTTATTCCATAATATATATGATTAATACTTAAGGGTAATTGTAAGAAAACAAAAAAATCAATTGAATATTTCTTAAGAATAATTGTCAAAATTTTAGCATTATTACATTCCAAAAAATAATATATGATTTTGATAATAAGGGTTTCATCATGAAGATGAAAATACATTTTGATACAAGACATGGATGAAAAGAGGCCTACAACTACATCTTTGATTTGAGAGACAATCAGACCATGTTGTAATGACCATATTGTTGTAAATAATAAACCATGTATTATAAAATTGATTCATGAAATGATGTGAGTAAATAATAATTATTCACTTTTATATTTTTATATGGTTATAGGGATCACACCTTGTAGACAATAGTCATGCCGTGAACATAGAGACCTAGAGAAAAAAAGAATTTTACTATCATTATTTTTGGCATGTTTCAAAGAGAGATAAATATATAGAAGTAATTAGAATAAATGTTTTATCATAAAATACTGTATTACTTCATATCATGATGACCTAGACATATTCAAAATAAACAATAATGTTGGAGAATTTTAGAATCAGTTGAAAGAAATTAATTGTCTAAATATTAAATTTGAAATTCCACTTTGAAGAGAAAAAGAGTGTTTTTTTGAATGTTCCCAGTTAGGATGATTGTATCACTATGAGGGGGAGGGGGTGAATAAATGATAGTTTTTATTTTATGTTTCCTTGAAAGAAAATTATCCTCATGTTAAATATTCAATTCCCAGGTAAAAACAATTCAACCACACATCCAAAGAAATATAAGTATTTTAATGTTTAATATTCAATAAGAATATCTACAACCTTTGTATGGTTTGGAAAAGATCTAATATGATATAGTCCACTAGAAAAAAAATCCATGTATTATGACAAGTAGGACATACCCTTACACTCATATAGTACATTAAAGAAAATCAAAAAGTATATGTTCACCCTCTTATAAAAATTTGGGTTATGAAATGTTTGTGTAATAACACATGTTACCTGTGATTCATTTCAATTAAAAAAATTTATTCAATTAAAATGATATTATTCAATTTCATACCCAGAAGATGGTAAAAACTTCTTCGAATTTGTTAACTAAAATCATTCCAATTTTATGAGTCTGATTCCTCTAATTGTGGTTCTTCCCAATACGATTCTTCCAATGCGATTTTCTTTTCAGAAGAAAAAAGAAATGAATCGGTGCCAATTCAATTCCAGAGCCCGATAAACTCAGTACAATTATTCATTAGTTTGAGAACCTAAATATGGAAATCCTGATGCTGATCAATCCATATTGATAGGATGATTAACCAAATACAATTGATAACTAAATATAGAAATTATCTGAACTCAATAGTTACTGAGTATGATTATTAGTTAGAAATAACTTTGTGATCTTGTCTCTTCTCATATGACTTCTTCCCATCGAAATGTCTTCAAAAAGTATCAATACTATATCTTCTTTATCTCATAGAAATCTTGGAGCCTTTATATCCACTATGGTTAATAGTACCAAAAATGAGAAAGTACAAAGTACTCCTTTTATAGGTTTCCCTCAAGAGGTTTGGGCAGGAATCCCAAAAAATATTTCCCGCTCACAAAAATTAACCAGAATATCAATTTCCCCTGAAATATAGGGATGAATTTTGACTATGTCAACACTTCTCAAAACATATTAAATCATCTAAAATATTTACTTATTATTAATAATTTAATTTTAATATTCAGTATGATCTTAAAACATGAGTCCAATTTTTTAAAACTTATTTCTTCAATACAAAGCATTTTATCAATTTAAAACAAATGTATAAGGAAATTGATAATAATTATGAATAATGAATATGATCATTTTATTGAATGTTGAGCTCCCCATTTATATTAAATCCCAAAAACTCATTATAATTTTCTCATGACCAACTTGAGATACAATACCTCATATTCTCCTCTTCCCTTAACTCACTTGAAAAAATTGACACTTCATTCAGCAATTCAATCAACCATTCAAAACATCCTGAGTATTATTGTGCGGAGTATGATCTTTCTGAGTATGACCATTTTCTTATTAATCCATAGTACGATCATCTTGTGTATGAAAATTTTTTTATGCTTATCATGGATGATCAGGTGCTACAGTATATTAGTACCATCTATTACTCTTCTTCCACCCAGATCCTATCATTATGAAAAAAATCAACACTACCACTATTTTCCCTTTCATCCAACAAGATTGTATCACATGTTCTCCAATCAAATTATGATTTATGAGAAATAAAAATCAGAAAATTATCATCACAATTGTTTAATCATAGACATAGTGACTTTGATTTTCCGTCAAAACAACCACTTCATTCACATTGAATTCATAGTGAATCTGATGACCATTTACATCCATCAAGATAAATTTTCTATGTGACGGATTCTATCATTCTAGATAAAGATCAATTCCTCATTATTATCTTTTACCATATCAAACACAAGGTGAAGTCGATCAGAACCAGTTCATCAAAATAGATTTTTCTTTTTACGATGGAAAAAGTGAGTCCGATTCTTTTGAAAACATGAGTCTGATTATTTTTAAATAAATATTATTCTCATAAATAAAAAGTGAAGTGATTTTATTTCTTCAAAAACATTCCTTGAAAACAAATGAAAACACCTTCATTCTTCATCTTTGTCCTAAAAATCCCTCCATTAGGGATTTTTTTCAACCAAGTTTAATAAATCACTAATTTTTTTATCCTCAAGAAATGGATTACTTATAAAAAATACTTGGCCTAAGTGAGATAACTAATTACAGGAAACAAGAATCATTGACACTAAAACCATGCTGCCGAAAAGTAATGATTATGATAACAAAATTTTTTTACTTCTTCATCTCTTATTCAACCTCATATTTTATTCATCCTCCCTAGAATAAAAAAACTTATTTTCATTCAACCACTCCAAAAAATAGTTATAATAATTCAATAAAAACAATGTTAAGTTCACAGCTTACCCACAACTCCAACATTTTTACTTTCAAAAGGATCGATTTATGAAACAAATACTCCCCCTTGAAAAAATAAATTCAAATTTAAGATGAGATAGGGGACATAATAATATACCTAAATCTTGAAGAGATAGGGATTGGACACCAATGTTCAAACTTAATTTAGAAAAGGATTCTTTCACTAAATGTTTTTTTGAATATTTTAGTAATGTGTTCCGATGTAGAAACATATTACAATTTCAATTCATTATTTTTCACATGATCTTTTAGGATGTGATATTTGATAACAATATTCATTGAAAAATAATGTTGAGATGGATTCATGGTGATATTAATTGTTCTTTGATAGTCAAAATCCAAGAAAAAGTGTAACTTCATTTTAAAAAGTAATTCTTCCAATTAAGTCTTAATCCTCTTAAGTTGAGTCCTGTTTTTAGTGAAAAAATATACCTAGATTCAACTATACAGAGAGTTACTGAATTATATTTACATTAATGATATCTAACACAATTCTTTTAAAAAATAATACACTACCAGATGTTGATATGCGATCATTATCATTTGCTGCCTAACCAGCACATGAATACCTAAAAAAATAAATAATATCTGATCTTAAATACCTGATTTCAAATTAAATTTTTCATATGATGTATCTAATAATTGAATTTTCATCAATTAAATGTAATTATTTTGGAGGACTATGAAATTTCTAACATATGGTAGAAACATAAATAATGTCAGGTCTTAAGGTAATCAAATACAGTAGGCTTCAAATCAGCTTCTGACAATATTTCTTGTCAACATAATTTTCTTCTCCATCTTCCCTAAAATTGGTTCCAATTGATATATGTGTGAAAATAAGTTTTCATTTTTCCATGACAATCCTCTGGATAAGTTACTTAGAATACTTTTATTGATAAGGAAACAAATATTTCTCATTTTGTAAGATTTGTAACCAAAGAAAGTATTTAATTTTCCCCCAGTATGGAAAATTCAAATACCATCTTCATTTGTTAAACACACCTTTAACAATCTCTTTTATCATTCCATGAAATGATAATATCATCAACATAAACAATTATAATGAGGAAATTCTCTTGACACTCTATTATATAAATATTTTTATCCACTATTCCCTTAATACTCATCTTCCTTAAGCCTGTATACAACATAGAATACCATGATCCCAGAGCTAGGTTTTGGCCATAAAAATACTTTTTCAATCTAAAAACGTATCTTTCATCTTTCTTAAAAACAAATCCACAATTTTGTTCAATATAAACATCCTCTTAAATATCACCATTTAGGAGTGCAGATTTAACATCCATTTGAATGATCTTGTAGCCACGTTATGCAGCAAAGAAAGAAAGATTATGATTGTCTCATGTCTTGAAACTGGAGAAAATGTTTTATCAAAGTCCAAACCTTTAATTTTTGAATACCCTTTACACACCAATCTTTATTTTTTATTATGTCTTTACCTTCATTATTCAGTTTGTTTCAGAAAACCCACTTTATGAATATAATGTTTTTTTAGGATTGAGTATGAGTTGAAATATATCATTATTTTTAATTTGATATAACTCTTCATTCATTGATTGAACCCATTTCAAATACTCAAAAGATTCTTTCACATCATTTAGCTCCACTTTTGAATGCAATGAAGTATGTGTAATATCATTTGATGTTCATATTATTTGAACCTTCTGATGTTGATCACCAATTATATTCTAAGCATACACTTTCTTCCTCAGTCTAGGATGAGATTTTAAAATATATTCATAATTAATTTAAATAGATAAGTCTGATTCTTATTCTTGATTAGGAATACAATTTTATGTATCCATATCATAATTATTTTCTTCAAATTTCCCAAATTTCTAAATATGTTTTTCTTTCTCACTTCTTCCAATTAATTTCACATTGATAGAATAAAAAATTATTCCTATTTCTTTTTTAAATATTTTGTATCCTCTTATTTCTATAGAATATCCACAAAATATTCTATATTTACCTTTCTACTCAAACATACACTAGTCTCCCCCTTTCCTTTTATAACACATGGACTCCCAAAAACTATAAAATTATTTAAACATGGAGTTTTTATATAAAAAAATTAATATGGATTCATAACATATTGAGTCCTATAAAGACAATGGTTTTGAATATAAAAAGTAGTTCTCATGTATTTCCTCCAAAAGCAACGAGAGATGCCTTGTTAAAGTAACACGGTTCTTCCGATTTCCACCAGGATTCTGTTTTTTTCTTTCTGTAACCCCATTTTTTTGGGGATCCTATGAATAACTATACTCATAATGAATTAGATGATTTAAAAGATATTATTAAAACTATTCACTTCTATATTCACCACCTATGGCATCCTGCCTTTTTATTACATAACCTTTTATTACATTTTACAAATAGAAGATCTTAAAAGTCATGTGTCTTGGAAATCAGAAACAATAAAAAAACATAAAATCATAAAAAACCATTTAAATCCACTTGTAGGGCTTCATCATAAATTCTTCCTAAGTAAAATTATTGCATATCATAACCTAGAGACATACATAAAAGGAAAGGGTGAGCCTAAGGCCTAGTAAGGAAATCAAGGGAATCAATTTACCTGTCAAATCAAAAATAACTTGAAAAAAATCATAAAGACATGATAAATGGATGTACATGACTATAATAATGAAAATATATTCAATTATAACTTGAATATGTGGCTAAAAAATTAAATTTATATATTAATGAACTTATCACCAAGGTTCATTCCCAAGGATTCATAAAAATTACCAAGGTTATTCACCAAGGTATCGCGGAATTTGTCATCTGTAATGATTAATTTATTCAAAAAATACATTGAAGTGCTCTCAGGGATCAACTTTAATATGTATTTATTTTCATTTATCCACATATATCATAATAAAAAACTTGATAAATAACCCCTAGAGAATAAAATAAATGGGTTTCATTTCCAAATTGTGACGTTTTAGAAGTTCTTAAAATCTTGATTGTTATGTCATTTATAACCCATAGAAAGGGAGTGAGGGTTATACGTATGTAAATTATAGAATAAAATAGATCAATTTTATTTATTGATGAATAAAATTGGAAATAAAAATAGATTTGGGTATTCAAAAAAATAATACTAGAAAAACTCTTGAGAAAAAAGAGAGATTTTTAAATGAATATTCTACAGCATAATGACTATATAACATGGTTTTAGAAAACAATAAAAATAGTGGGGAAAAGGGTCAACCATTCATAAATGAATAATTTTGTAGTATAGGGACATAATAAAATAGAAATAATATCATTTCATGGAATGACATTACACATGAAAATGAAACTTGAGAGAAAAGAGAAAATGTGATTATTTTACGAAAATTCGGCAGCCTAACGGTTCCACTTAAAGATTCAGAAAATAAATTGATGAGAGAAGAAAGGGAATCTCATCATTTGGACATGAAATGGAATATAATAATAACATATAATAACTTAAACCCTCATAAGAATATGATAACTAGAATACATAACATAACGGAAGTCATGACTTAAAAGAGGAGGGTGAAAGGTTCCCTTACCTTGAAGAGTGTCTTAGAAAATGGACAGTTGGGGCCTTGGGGGATTTAGGGAACCTTGGGAGGACTCCATGGGTGGTAAAAAGAGCAGATATTAATTGATAATGATTTTGGAATGAAATTAATGAAGTAATGTCTTGGTATTTATATGAAAAGTTAGGGAATATTTAATTAATTTCCAAGGGACACCTCATCGGTGGTATTTGCAAAACCATGGGCATGCCCATGTTATTTTCCTGTGGTAATTGAATCTTGGGACACCTCATGAAATATCATACTATTAATAATTCTACCAGAATAATTACATCATGATTACATCATCAATGATGTTATTAAACACCCGAAACTCAAGACTGTATTCTTACTATACACCGAAAATTCAACGGTTTCAGAAAAATCCCAAAAATTTACCCTAACCTAATATCGATGCTCTGGATTCAAAAATTAACTCCATTTTATGAAAATAATTTTATAAGTATTTTTAATTTAATTTTTAAATAAAATCATTATTTATTAAAAAAACAACTGTAAAACTATAACTTGTTTTGAAACACCTTGAAAAAGAAAACAAGGTCCCATAAAATTATCGTATAACCATAATAAAATAAAGTAACAATTTATTATTTCATTTTATTAAAATAAATTTTAAATTTAAATTATTAAATTAATTATTAAATTGTAAATAAATTATTTATGAATTACAAATTTACCAAAACTGATACTATGATCATTTTTTTCACTTTTAAGATGTCTACATTATATTTATACATTCATGGGTGAAGTTTCTATTTTCCCAGCTGATTTACTTTTCATATATGTTATTTACTATTCATAAGGGTACGTTACTATTCATACTTTATCATTCACTAAAAATCATGTTGATATTATTAGACTATAAATTTCTCACTGATCACAACTATGGAAGACCTATTTTTTTTGGAAAATCATTTCACATTATTAATTTTTTAAAGTATACAATTTTTTTTAAAATACCCTTTCTTCCAAAATTCATCAACAATATGAAACTTCTATAAATATATCCTATATTTATCTAGAGATTTTAAATTCACAAATTTTACCATCAGAAGAAATATTTTTATTTATACCAAAGGATTATAAAAAGTATTTAAGGCCTCATTACATAGAACTTATAACACCTGCATAGGACCTAAATGTAAGGTGTGCTATGGTTATAGAATCTTGGGGCGGCTCGGATAACATTTCCGAAGTGGGGATTTCTATAATCTTGAAATTCTCCCTTAGGTGATTCTGTTCAAGATTCACATATTGAAGCTCACCTTGGGCTTGGTCTAGAGCAAATCCCAGAGATGTTACCTCCTTCCCAAGCACTGACAGATGGTCTTCGTATGGCCCGAGTCTACTGGGTGAGGCCATCGACTCTTCATTTTGTTTTAATTAACCAATATCACTTGTATTTATAAACAATAATTATAATGTAAAGAGGTTAGTTTCCAATGTTCATATGGACCAATGATAATATATCAATCGAAACCCAACAGTCTCATTTAATTATACTCATTTCATTAATTAAAGGTTATAGTTTTGTTGAGTATAAAATAACACAAAAATTTAGGAAATAAAAATAATTTAAAAGTTCAGGTCGTTAAATTCTTCCCACCTTAAGAAATTCCATCCCTGAAATTATAACTTGTACCCTAAAAAGAGAAAAGGTGTGGGTACTTCTACCTCATAGACTCCTTCAGTTCCCATGAGGGTTCTTCACATATTTGGTTCCTCCATAAAACCAAAACAAGGTGGATAGTCTTTTTTCATAGAAAATTGTATCTATAATCTAAGATCTCCATCATCTTCTCCTCATAAGAGAGTTCATGTTCCAGTTGTACCACCTCTGGATTAAGTACATGTGAAGGTTAGGCTATGTACTTCTTCTTGAGGGATATGTAGAAGACATCATGAAATTTCACTAGAGTTGGAGGAAGTGAAAGATGATAGGCCACTACTCCTACTCGATCGAGGATTTCGTTGGGGCCAATGTACCTAGGGATGAGATTCCCTTTCTTACCAAACATCATGACTCTCTTCCAAGGTGAAATTCGAGGAAAGAATTCTTCCCCAACATCAAAATCCAAGTCCCTTCTATGGTTGTCCTCATAGATATTTTGCAAACTCTGAGTAGCCTTAATGTGTTTCTGGATGGCATGGATAGTTTTTGTCATCTCTTGCACAAGATCAGGCTCAAGAACCTTTTCTCACCATATTCATGCCAATATATAGTATTTCTACATAAATTCACATATAGAACTTCATATGGTGCCATTTGAATGCTCGAGTGGAATCTGTTGTTGTAAAAGAACTCAACTAAAGGGAGATGTATATCCCATCCACCTTTAAATTACATTGGGAATGTTATCAGTATATCCTTATGTGTTTTAATAGTCCTTTTAGATTTTCAATCAGTTTGGGGGTGATATACCGTACTGAAATTCAATTCAATGCTTAGAGCAGGATAAATACTTCTCTATAATTTTGATGTAAACCATGGATCACTATTAGATACGATAGAAAGTGTAAAACCATGTAGCCTTACCACTTCCTTCACGTATATCCTAGAAATTTCATCAAGAGATAAATTTTCCTGAATAGAGATAAAAGGGGAAGTCTGGCTGAGATGGTCCACACTAACCCATATCACATTTTTTCCCTTGGAAGTTCTCGGAAGGCCAGTGACGAAGTCCATAGTGATATTGTCCCACTTCCATCCTGGTATGGGTAGTGTTTTCAATACCCCATTAGGAATTGGTTACTCTACCTTCACTTTCTAACATTCTAGGAACCTTAAAGTGTAGTTAGAAATCTCACTTTTCATATTATCCCACCAATAATGGCCATGAAGGTCCCTATACATTTTTGTGCTTCCAGGATGTATAGAGAAAGTAGAACTATGAGCTTCATCCATCAACTCCTTCTTTATTTATGGAATATATGGAACACATAGTCTTGTATAAAATTTTAGTACACCTTCTTGATTAATATTGAACTCAGGAAACTTCTCATCCTTCACATCCTCAAACTTCTTCTATAAGAAAGGATCTTCTTTATAATCTTTGTTGATCCTCTATTGTAATGAAGTTTGAGAAATCATTTGGGATAGGGTTGATGATGTCCATTCCCTTATAATTCCCATGTCCGTCCTTACTAGGTCATTGATCAAAGGATCTCTTTGAATCCCCATCATAAAAAGAAAAACTAGGTCTTTCCTGTTTAATCCATCAATGACTTTGTTTTCTCTTCCTGGATGATAATGAATTGAATACTCATAATATTTAAGAAGTTCCAATCATATCATTTGTCTCATGTAAAATTCATTTTATATGAAAATACACACCAAAATTTTATGGTCTGTGAATATATCACATTTCTCCCCATAAATATAGTGCCTCCGTATCTTTAGATCAAAAAAGACTACAACAAGCTCCAGATCATTTGTAGGATGTTCTTCTCATGAGTCTTCAACGTTTGAGGTGAATAAGAAATGACCTTGTAATTTTTCACGAGGACACACTCAAGCCCTTTTAGAGATTCATCACTAAAAATAACAA
The DNA here is from genome assembly GCA_963277665.1 of Viscum album. Classification (NCBI taxonomy): domain Eukaryota; kingdom Viridiplantae; phylum Streptophyta; class Magnoliopsida; order Santalales; family Viscaceae; genus Viscum; species Viscum album. The sequence goes on from OY728136.1 coordinate 1,887,609,019, forward strand.
ATTCTTCTCCACTTTAGGGTAAAGTTAACACGGGTGCAGTAAACAATCAATTTTTTAGCTCTTGGAAAATTTCCTCACACTCCTTTTTACAGATGAACTTGACCCCTTTTCAAGTTTACTGGGTTAATGGATTATAAATTCTTGAAAGTTTCTTCACAAACCTCATATAATATCTTGATAAAACAAGGAAACTATGAGTCTTTGTTATTATGGTAGGTTGAGTCCACTCCTCTACAATTTTTGTCTTTTCAAGTTCAATAGTGATTCCATCATTGGTAACAATGTGTTCCATGAATGAAACTTGTGGTAACTAAAATTAACATTTAATGAAAATTCCAAAAATCCTCTCCTTCTATAGTGTTGATAAATAATCCTTATACGATCCTCATGCTCCTTGCGACTTTTGTAATATATCTGAATATCATCAGTAAAAACTACCACAAAATTATCAAGTAAGTTCTTCAAGAATCTATTAATAAAATCCATAAAAATAGTAGGTGCATTAGTTAGTCCGAAGGGAATACCGACAAAATCCTAATGCCCATATCTTGATCAAAAGGAATTTTTTCAAATATCTTCTTTTTTCACCCTCAATTGATGATAACCAGATCAAAGATAAATCTTTGAGAATAATTGAGCCCCAATAATTTGGTCAAATAAGGCATAAATTATTGGAAGAGGGTATTTGTTCTTCACTATGATCTTTTTTAGTTCTCTATAATCAATGCATAGCCGCATTGGTCCATCCTTTTTCTTCACAAAGGGAGATAGTTCTCTCTATGGAGACACACTCAGTTAGATAAACCCCTTCTAAAAAATATCTTGGAGTTATTTCTTTAATTACTATAGATCCAAATTTTCCATACTCTAGGGGGTCTTGGATATTAGATGAGATCTACGTATGAGTTCAATGGAGAACTCAACCTCTATTTCTGGGGGTGGTCCAGGAAACTCCTATGGAAATACATCAATGTATTCCTAGACGATGGGGAAATTATCTATCATTATACTCTCATTAACTTCTTCTTCACTGATAAACTACATAAATAAAGATATTGGAGGTTCATCTAAACAAATATTACGTTGAGATATCTCTCCTTGGAAGATAACTGTAGGTTTTCAATTCAAGACTACTGAGACATCTTTGCTTCTACATTTGATCTTAGCATTATACTTTGAGATCCAGTCTATCCCTAATATAATGTCAAATTTCAGAATGATAATGACTAAAATGTTTTCAATAATATTTTGGTCACTAAAGTAAATACTAGAGTTTATAAACACTGATGATACTTGGATAATCCCACCAGGAGCCTTCACCGATAACTCTACTTTTAGAAAATCATGGGTTGATTCTAAATTCCTTGAAAAATTGGAGGAAATAAAGGAATGCGTAGAACTAGAATCAAACAATGTACTTTCTAGAATTGAGAGAATAATAAGAGTACCTTCAACCACATAATTTTTCACTTCAACTTCAACCGTAGTGATAGAAAAATCATGACCTTTCCCCCTTGGCCTTTGCTGAGGCTGATGGTGATTCCCCTCCACAACCCTTGAATTTGGACAATGATTGGAAAGGTGCCCAAGTTTTCCACACATATAGAATTGGACATTAGGTAGAGACTACACCATCTTCCCCTTGTCTTTAGTGTTGGGAAGTTGAGGTTTCACCTCACTATGAAAATTTTGCACGATATGGACATCTCTTCCACAGTTTTATAACTTCCCGCTCCTGAGCAGGCAGTTCCCTGAATGATTTTCCAACATTTATTACATGTGAGACATTGTACTTTTTTTACTCCTTTCCCTTGATCTAGGATCCTTACTATGCTCTGATCTATAGATCTCTTCTTGTCATTGGATTTATGAGACCACTGTATGTCACCAAACTCTAGTTCAACTTTCATTGCACTCTAAAAAATCTCCTCATAGCTGTCATAGTATCAGTTGGACAGATTCTTCCGTATATGAGGTATTTGTCTGCCAAATAATATATCAACCATACCACTAAGATCCATGAAAAATCTTGAGGTATAATGGGAAATAATTTAGAGTTTCATCTCGTAGCTTCAAACAGATTCATTCTCCTTCTGATTCATCTCGAGAAACTCCTTCTCCATTAATTTTCTCATGGAATGGGGGAATTTTTTTTTTCAGGAGATCCCTCTGAACTCTTCCCACTCTATATCTTCAACCTACACTCTTGGACTCGTGTTTTTAATCAGTTCCCTACCATGGATCAACTTCTCTTTCTAAGAAATAGATATCTAGGGTGACCTTCTCTTGCTCTAAACTGTGGATCACAGAAATGATCTTTTCTATAGAGCTGATCCACTATTCTGTAATCAATGGGACAATCAATGCATTGAAGGTTGGTGGTCGTTGATGTATAAAGGAATCAATAGAATGTTGTACCCTTTATGGAGAGATCGGTCCTTCAGCATGATTCAAGTTATTTCCCATAACTTGAGTCAGTTGGTTCATCATTCTGGTGAATGTTTCCATTCTGGAATCCATTAGAGGGCCGTTGGTGCATGGTCCATTGCGGTCACCATTTTCTAGTTTCCTCTTATTGCCCGCCATTTTCTAAAAGAATAAAACCTCAGTGAGAAACTTATTTGATTTATGAATATTTTAACTATAATTGATTTTATGTCTTAAAACATCATGATTTAAACAATTACATTTCTCTATAAATCATTTATTGTGATTCATAAAAAGCACATGATTAACCAAACATATCCCTTGAATGTTTCATAACCAAGAGTGCAACAAAGCCCATTTTTGTCTACCAGGATACCCCGAGTCAAGCTCAAAACTCCTTATCGGAGTTTTCACTCCTACTTACATATGTGCCAGAGCCACCTCTACCTGGTTGTATCCAGAAATGGATGTATTTTCTTGATAAACTACTTAATCCATACTGTAACACCCGAGACTTTTATGTTATATAAATCATCAAAGGAATCTTTTTCTACACAACACTTGCTTGGCTTGCTTTACACGCAATCACGACCTTCCTCGATAGCTTGCGTCGTACGCAATACTGAGTTTCACTAAACAACAATATGCTATTAAAACTAGCCGTTATGAATAGTAATAACCACTTTTTGAAAATTTATAAATTTTATTTTTCAAAATGGACTTCATTTTTGGACTCAGAATATCGAAATTAGCCTAGGGTGAAATTTTGGTATTTTTCTGAAAACTTTCAATTTTTGATGAATAGTGAAACCACTAAGTGGTAGGTTAAAAACTGAATTTTGCATAAAACTTAATTTTACCGCTTCTGTGAATGGAATTTCAAAAATCCGACAGACACGGTTGATGTCAGTAAGTAAAATGTGGTTCAATGAGATAAAAATAATTTTTTGGTGAATAGTAACTTTTTACTATTTTTACCGCGGTTAATAGTAAATAGGGTATCTTAGGGTAAATATGATATTAATATTACCCTAACACATGTCCTAATTCTATTGGACAAGTGTAATTCGACCAAAAACAAACTTAGGAATAAAATATGACCATTTAGGCCCACTTGGATTAGATTAGGACATTTATTATTAATTTATTTAAAGAAGGGTTAAAATAGTTAAAATAAAAGGTTAATAAGTAAATCATTTTTAATATGGGGATATACATAAGATATATTCGATTGTAAATATTCATTAGAAAGCTAAAAAGATTTCCTACATGATGGTATTTTATTTTTAATTTTTAGACATCAAATAATTTAATTTATTTATGACACAAAGATGATGCAGTAATTATCTTATTAATGAAATATTGACAAAATTGATAATATAAATACCAAAATAAATGTAATTTGAGACTTTTTATGAATTCCACTAATTATCTAGGTTACTATGATATATTAGTGTTGATTTAATCAACTTGGTTCGAACATATAATTCTGTTATGACTTTCACAAAAATCATATATCAAATAGTGTCAAAATTGACACAAAATAGTTTTTAAATCAAATATTATATTATTAATTGTTATTTTATTCCTAAAAATCTAAGGTTCGGACAAATGACATAGATAAGGATATATATATTAATAATAAACAATTTGGGGTTCGTTTTGCATGTTATAGTAAGTGTATTAACCATATAGTGAAAGAAAACAAAAAGACACGGTAAAAGTTAAATTAATTAACTTAGAGTTAAATCTAATTGATAAGGTTAAAATAATACCCTAAACTTGTCTAAATCCTATTGGTTGATAGGATTTCGACCCATCCCCACTTTATCTTCAAAATAAGACCCTTTGGAACCATTATAAACCGATTTTGACTTTAATATAAAATAATATTTTGAGATATTCCTAAGGTGCCCCTCTCCTCCCTTATAAAAGGGCACCTCCTCCCCCTCCTCCTCACACAAATTTGAGCACTCAAGCTCGAAAAACCCCTGACATTTTCTCCTCTCCACTTCCCTAGAATAATCCTAGAGGTCCTGGTCTTCTCCAAAGACCAATCTTAGTTCCTTAAGTGGAGGATTCAAAGAGGCGTTCCAAAGAAGAGGTAATATCCATTACCGAGCTTTTCAATTTCTTTCTTCCTCAACTTCTTCTTATTTAGTTGTTTCATGATAAAGTAATAACATCAGTATTACTTACATACTGATATGTTATTATAAATATGAAACAACCCTAATTCACCTTCTATCCATCCTACAGAAAAATGAAATCACCGCGCGTGCGTACGTACGGAATACCGTCTCCACGCCCTGGTGTAATCTATTTTCCACCATCACCTTAAAAGGATGGGTATAATGGTGTAATGAGTAACTATATATGATTATTATTAAGTAATATTGATACTGAAATAATATATATATATACTCCAATACAATTCCACGATCATAGGAACGATATCATCACTCGTGCGTACGTACGGAATACCGTCTCCACGATGTGATGCGACTCGTTCTACATGATCTTCATTTCATAATGATTATATAAATGAATTGAATGAATGAATATGGTATATACTACACTAATACCATTCTTCAAATGAATTATCTATAACCTAAAGATAAGAATAAGAATTTATTCGACAAAACACGCATAAGAACAAAAAGTTATAAAGACCCGAGTAACAAGTAACAATGAAATATTACTAACAAGAAGCTAATAATATGACCATATATGATCTCATATCAATATGTATGATTCTGGAATAAGTCAATAACATTATTTAAACCATTATACAGGAGCTTCGGACACGAACAAAGCAAATCAGACCTAAGGTAAGGGAAATATCACAATCTCATTTTATCCGAGATTGTTTATTCGTAAGTATTTACTGGGGTGTATTTTATCATCCACATCCATGTTCCCTCAATATGTAATATTGTTTCCATCCACTTGCAATAGTTTAAATCCAATTTTACCCTTAGGAGAGTTTTTAGTAAAGAATATGAAAGGAATCTTTTTTCGTTTTTCCGTACGAGGTATTTTTTGACTTTTCCGACAAAAGTACGAAAAATGTTTTTTTTAACTTATACGGCATGAATGGATTTTTAAAACAAAATTTCCAAGAATCTTCCTTTACAAGTTTTCAAGTTTAATCAACTTATTTTATTTTAAAGTTGTATGGCATGTTATGAAAGGAAAAATGTTTTTGAAGAAGAAAGGATATTTTCCTCAAGAATGGAGTTCAAGTGTTTTATAAAAATTATTTTCCATCTAAGATAATAAAGGGTTCTGTTTTTATCTCTATTATTAAATTTATTTGTTCATGTTGTGATGGAATTATTTTTATGAATTCCTTTATCTTATATGAATTGATTTATGATGTCATGATGTTTCAAGAATCCCATTTTTGTTACATGTGTTATGCGATGATGTATGTTTTATGATTATGTGGCACACATAAAAAAGGATTCATTATAAGATGGGTGGGACCTATATCTCCCTCCAATGCATTGGGTAAAGATTTTATATCTCATGAGATAGACAGGGCTGGAACGGTAGGTTATACCGGTTCAGTGAAACAGGACTGAAACGAGGGTTACTCGATTCAGAAAAGGGACTTTGTCCACTAAGATAGTCTTGGGAATGAGTCTTGACTAACAAGAAATGATTTTCCATGATTATGTGTGCATGCCACAAAGTTTCAAGTTTTATGTTATGATTATGGGGATCTCATTTTCACTTCTACGATTTATTCCATGTTAAGATATTATGATCTCTTTTGCAGGTTTTGATTTTCATAAAGATATGATATGATTTTTATTTCCTTTACTTGCCCTTGCTGAGCATTTGAGATCACCCTTTTATGTTTTCTTTTCCCCAGGTCAGGAAGATGGATATTAAGTAGAATATGCTAAAAGGGACCCTAGATATAAATGGGAGACACTGTAGAAGATTTATGAACCAGTTGTTTATGTTTCCCAGTTTCTAAAGACACTATACCTATACGGTCCTTTGTGGTTTTGTCATATGTTGTAATAAGTGTGCTTCAATTTTGAAGTATTAACAATGTATGTAAAGTGTGGGTCGTTATAGTTGGTATCAGAGGAAAGGTATAGTCAACCTTTGGAAAATAGGATGTGAAAGCCTTAGTAAGAACCCTAAGGATAAGTCTATGCATAGAACACAATCTTAGAAATGGCCATGAATAACCTAGGATAAGACCATAAGCATGAAATTTTTTTTTCTTGAATTATGTGGTTTCCTATTATAATTAGTGTTGCTCACACTATTCTTCTTGGTTTTAGTCAATGGCTGGAACCCGAAGGAACCGTGTTAATGCGGAATGCGATGGGCAATGCAATGATTGTCCCCCTGAGCAACCAAACGATATGGGAGCTGGAATGAAAAATCTTGTAGCCATGCTCACACAACTTTCTCAAGCTATGAATCATGAAGGATTTCCAAACGAACAAAGGAGGGAGAAACATTCTGTTGAATCCTTCATGATGCAGCGTCCACCTTCTTTCAGCGGGTCTACTGATCCATTAGTTGCTGAACAATGGATTAGTACTACTGAAAAGATATTTTCAGTTCTTCAATGTTCTGATCATGATAAAGTCATCCTAGAAGTGTATCATTTGGAAGGAGATGCGGATCAATGGTGGAATCTTGTTAAGAATACGAGGCAAAGGGATGAAATTGAGTCTATAGAATGGGACGAGTTCAAGAACTTATTTTTCAATAAGTACTTCCCTCGTATTCTCAGAACAAAGATGGAGAAAGAGTTCCTTGAACTGAAGCAAAGGGATGATGAATCTGTTGGTACCTATGAAGAAAATTTTACCAGACTTGCAAGGTACGCTTCTGGTATTATTATCCAACCTGAGAGTAAGATCGATCGATTCTTTAGTGGCTTAAAACCAAGTCTTCGAAGGGCGTTAGCCATAAGGGACTTCAATAGCTACGAGGAAATCGTTCGATGTGCTCTCAAAGTCGAGATGGAGATTGGAGTAACCCATCAGTCACATGGGTTTGATAAGAAGAGGAAGATGGAATTCAAAGAAAAATCTAAAGAGCACACGGAAAAGAAGATGAGCTTTTCCTTATGCTCAAAGTGTGGAAAGAAACATGGAGGGAGTTGTCTTAAAGGGACAAGTAAATGTTTTAAATGTGGAAAAGAAGGTCATCGGGCATTTGAATGCCGTGATAATGAGAAGAAGATGTCTAATGACGCAAACAAAGGAAGGGATACACAGAATGAACCTACTACACTTCAATGTTTCAAGTGCAAGGAGATGGGGCATTATGCCAATCAATGCCCAAATCCAAGGGTTGATGATGATGGTCGACGTCAACAAACTCTTAAGGCTAAAGACAAAGGAAAGTCACATGCAATTTCTATCAGCGATGTGGAGTACGATAACGATGTGGTGAAAGGTACACTTACCATCCACTCTAAAGTAGAAAATGTTTTATTTGATTCTGGATCCACCCACTCTTTTATTTCTGATAAATTTTCTAAGGGTATCACCGTATTACCTCAACAATTAGATGTTGAGTTAGCTGTGACAACACCTAATGGCACATCAATCGCATCAAAAGTTTATAATTCTTCTCCGATCGAAGTTTGTGGGAAAGTGCTTCCTGCAAATCTTGTGATCATTCCTTTAGTGGAATTTGATGTGATTCTTGGCATGGATTGGCTTTCTCTACATGGAGCTCATATCAATTGCCAAAGAAGGGAAGTCACATTTCATATTCCAGATCAATCTACGATCGTATACCAATGCAAGGATGAACATAACCTTCCAGTGGAAATTTCTTCCATCTTATGGGTATTGATTCCACTAAATGAAGGTTATTTATCTCAAATGGTTGGTGAGAAACTCACGATTAAGAATATGCCCATTGTACGGGAGTTTGATGATGTCTTTCCGGAGGAATTGCCGGGTCTTCCACCAAATCGTGAAGTTGAGTTTTCAATAGAACTCGTACCGGGTGATTTGCCTATTTCAAAGACACCTTATAGAATGGCCCCAATTGAGTTGCAGGAATTGAAGAAGAAACTCCAAGAGAATCTTGATAAGGGATTCATACGCCCTAGTGCGTCACCTTGGGGAGCACCTGTTCTATTTGTTAAGAAGAAAGATGGATCAATGAGACTCTGCATTGATTATCGAGAACTTAACAAGATCACTATCAAGAACAAATATCCTCTCCCACGCATTGATGACTTATTTGAACAACTACGCGGAGCTCAATACTTTTCCAAGATTGATCTTCGTTCAGGGTATCATCAATTAAGGGTCAAAAGGGAGGATATACCAAAGACGGCTTTCCGTACAAGGTATGGACACTATGAATTTATAGTGATGCCATTTGGTCTTACTAATGACCCTGCTATCTTCATGGATCTAATGAATAGAGTCTTTAGAGACTATCTTGATCAATTTGTGGTAGTCTTTATAGACGATATTCTTGTCTATTCAAAGAGTAAGGAAGAGCATGAAGATCACTTGAGAATTATATTGAAAACCCTAAGAAAGGAGAAGATTTATGCCAAATTTACCAAGTGTGAATTTTGGCTTCAAAAAGTTGCATTTTTGGGTCACATAATCTCAAAAGAGGGGATATCTGTAGATCCAGCAAAAACAGAGGTTATCGAAAGATGGTCAAGACCAACAACAGTAACTGAGATCCGAAGTTTTCTTGGTTTGGCTGGATATTATCGACGTTTTGTAAAAGATTATTCACGATTATCTAATCCACTCACCAAGTTGACTCGGAAAGAAGTTAATTTTGTCTGGACAGAGGAATGTGAAGAGAATTTCAAGGAGTTGAAAAGAAGGTTATCCAGTGCACCTGTGCTCACACTGCCTTGTAGTGGAGAAAGGTTTGTGATCTACAGTGATGCATCCAAGAAGGGATTGGGGTGTGTTCTTATGCAAAATGATATGGTGATAGCTTATGCCTCACGACAGTTGAAAATACATGAGCAAAATTACCCAACACATGATTTGGAGTTGGCTGCGGTAATCTTTGCATTAAAGATTTGGAGGCATTACCTTTATGGTGAAAGGTGTGATATTTATACTGATCAGAAAAGATTAAAGTATATATTCACACAAAATGAGCTGAATATGCGCCAAAGAAGATGGTTGGAGCTGATTAAGGATTATGACTGCTCAATCCATTACCACCCTGGGAAAGCAAACAAGGTGGCAGATGCATTAAGTCGACAAGAACATGCTAGTTTATCCATGATGAGGATCACAAAAGATCCAATATTTATGGATTTACAAAGGATGGATCTTGGAATTATAATGGAAGGGGAAAAATCTTATCTTTCTCAAATGAATGTTCAACCATCTATACATGTGAAGATTAAAGAGGCACAGAAAGAAGATGTCGAGTTACAAAAGAAGGTGAGAAATGTTCCTGAATTCAACCTTGATTGTGATGGGATAATAAAGTTCAGGAATCGGGTTTGCGTTCCTCCCATCCCCGAATTAAAGAAAGAGCTGCTGGATGAGGCTCATAGTTCTTCATTCTCTATTCATCCTAGAAGCACGAAGATGTATAGGGACCTGAAAGAGTACTTCTGATTGGATGGAATGAAAAGAGATGTTGCTGAATATGTCTCTCGATGCTTGGTTTGTCAACAAGTTAAAGCTGAGAGACAGAAGTCTAAGGTGATGTTACAACCATTACCCATACCCGAATGGAAATGGGAAAACATCACTATGGACTTTGTCACAGGACTTCCTAAAACATCCAAAGGCAATAATTCTATCTGGGTCATAGTTGATCGTCTTACAAAGTCTCCACACTTCATTGCTATTAGAGAGGATTTCTCTCTAGATCAGCTTGCCAGGATATATATAAAGGAAGTGGTAAGATTGCATGGAGTACCACTTTCTATTATATCTGATCGAGATCCGAGATTTACCTCGAAGTTTTGGCGAAGTCTTCAGCATACTCTGGATACAGAGTTGAGTTTCAGCACTGCTTATCATCCCCAGACAGACGATCAGTCTGAGAGAACAATTCAAACCCTAGAAGATATGTTGAGAGCTTTCTCTATGGATTTCAAAGGAGGTTGGGATCAACACCTACCTTTGGTGGAATTTTCTTATAATAATAGCTTTCACTCCAGTATTCATATGGCTCCTTATGAATCTCTCTATGGAAAGAAATGCAGGACTCCAACTTGCTGGGATGAAGTTGGGGAAAGAAAGCTATTAGGACCTGATCTCGTTGATGAAATGGCAGAAAAGGTTGGATCTATTCAACAACACATAAGAGCAGCTCAGAGTCGACATAAAAGTTATGCCGACAACCGAAGAAAAGACCTAGAGTTTGAAGTGGGCGATAAAGTGTTCTTACGAATATCTCCCTGGAAGAGGGTTATGAGATTTGGAAAGAAGGGGATGTTGAGCCCTAGATATATCGGTCCTTTTGAAATACTGGATCGTGTTGGGAAGGTAGCTTACCGATTGGCGCTTCCACCGAATCTTTCTCAAGTTCACGATGTGTTCCACATATCTCTCCTGAGAAAGTACATACCAGATCCTTCACATGTACTCAGCTCAGAAGTTGTACCGCTGGAGCAAGATCTTTCTTATGAAGAACAGCCGATAGAGATTCTGGATCGTAGCGAAAAAGTCCTACGAAACAAGACCACTCGCTTGGTGAAAGTTTTATGGAGGAACCACCAACTTGAAGAAGCTACATGGGAGCTTGAGGATATGATGAGGGAGAAGTATCCTCATTTGTTTGTTACAAAGTGACGAATTTCGAGGGCGAAATTATTTTTAAGGGGGGTAGAATGTAACACCCGAGACTTTTATGTTATATAAATCATCAAAGGAATCTTTTTCTACACAACACTTGCTTGGCTTGCTTTACACGCAATCGCGACCTTCCTCGATAGCTTGCGTCGTATGCAATACAGAGTTTCACTAAACAACAATATGCTATTAAAACTAGCCGTTATGAATAGTAATAACCACTTTTTGAAAATTTATAAATTTTATTTTTCAAAATGGACTTCATTTTTGGTCTCAGAATATCGAAATTAGCCTAGGGTGAAATTTTGGTATTTTTCTGAAAACTTTCAATTTTTGATGAATAGTGAAACCACTAAGTGGTAGGTTAAAAACTGAATTTTGCATAAAACTTAATTTTACCGCTTCTGTGAATGGAATTTCAAAAATCCGACAGACACGGTTGATTTCAGTAAGTAATATGTGGTTCAATGAGATAAAAATAATTTTTTGGTGAATAGTAACTTTTTACTATTTTTACCGCGGTTAATAGTAAATAGGGTAACTAAGGGTAAATATGATATTAATATTACCCTAACACATGTCCTAATTCTATTGGACAAGTGTAATTCGACCAAAAACAAAATTAGGAATAAAATATGACCATTTAGGCCCACTTGGATTAGATTAGGACATTTATTATTAATTTATTTAAAGAAGGGTTAAAATAGTTAAAATCAAAGTTTAATAAGTAAATCATTTTTAATATGGGGTTATACATAAGATAAATTCGATTGTAAATATTCATTAGAAAGCTAAAAAGATTTCCTACATGATGGTATTTTATTTGTAATTTTTAGATATCATATAATTTAATTTATTTATGACACAAAGATGATGCAGTAATTATCTTATTAATGAAATATTGAAAAAATTGATAATATAAATACCAAAATAAATGTAATTTGAGACTTTTTATGAATTAAACTAATTTTCTAGGTTACTATGATATATTAGTGTTTATTTAATCAACTTGGTTCGAACATATAATTCTGTTATGACTTTCACAAAAATCATATATCAAATAGTGTCAAAATTGACACAAAATAGTTTTTAAATCAAATATTATATTATTAATTGTTATTTTATTCCTAAAAATCTAAGGTTCGGCCAAATGACTTAGATAAGGATATATATATAAATAATAAACAATTTGGGGTTCGTTTGGCATGTTATAGTAAGTGTATTAACCATATAGTGAAAGAAAACAAAAAGACACGGTAAAAGTTAAATTAATTAACTTAGAGTTAAATCTAATTGATAAGGTTAAAATAATACACTAAACTTGTCTAAATCCTATTGGTTGATAGGATTTCGACCCATCCCCACTTTAGATTCAAATTAAGACCCTTTGGAACCATTATAAACCGATTTTGACTTTAATATAAAATAATATTTTGAGATATTCCTAAGGTGCCCCTCTCCTCCCTTATAAAAGGGCACCTCCTCCCCCTCCTCCTCACACAAATTTGAGCACTCAAGCTCGGCCAACCCCTGAAATGTTCTCCTATCCACTTCCCTAGAATAATCCTAGAGGTCCTGGTCTTCTCCAAAGACCAATCTTAGTTCCTTAAGTGGAGGATTCAAAGAGGCGTTCCAAAGAAGAGGTAATATCCATTACCGATATTTTCAATTTCTTTCTTCTTCAACTTCTTCTTCTTTAGTTGTTTCATGATAAAGTAATAACATCAGTATTACTTAAATACTGATATGTTATTATAAATATGAAACAACCCTAATTCACCTTCTATCCATCCTACGGAAAAATGAAATCACCGCGCGTGCGTACGTACGGAATACCGTCTCCACGCCGTGGTGTAATCTATTTTCCACCATCACCTTACAAGGATGGGTATAATGGTGTAATGAGTAACTATATATGATTATTATTAAGTAATATTGATACTGAAATAATATATATATATACTCCAATACAATTCCACGATCATAGGAACGATATCATCACTCGTGCGTACGTACGGAATACCGTCTCCATGATGTGATGCGACTCGTTCTACATGATCTTCATTTCATAATGATTATATAAATGAATTGAATGAATGAATATGGTATATACTACACTAATACCATTCTGGAAATGAATTATCTATAACCTAAAGATAAGAATAAGAATTTATTCGACAAAACACGCATAAGAACAAAAAGTTATAAAGACCCGAGTAACAAGTAACAATGAAATATTACTAACAAGAAGCTAATAATAAGACCATATATGATCTCATATCAATATGTATGATTCTGGAATAAGTCAATAACATTATTTAAACCATTATACAGGAGCTTCGGACACGAACAAAGCAAATCAGACCTAAGGTAAGGGAAATATCACAATCTCATTTTATCCGAGATTGTTTATTCGTAAGTATTTACTGGGGTGTATTTTATCATCCACATCCATGTTCCCTCAATATGTAATATTGTTTGCATCCACTTGCAATAGTTTAAATCCAATTTTACCCTTAGGAGAGTTTTTAGTAAAGAATATGAAAGGAATCTTTTGTCGTTTTTCCGTACGAGGTATTTTTTGACTTTTCCGACAAAAGTACGAAGAATGTTTTTTTTAACTTATACGGCATGAATGGATTTTTAAAACAAAATTTCCAAGAATCTTCCTTTACAAGTTTTCAAGTTTAATCAACTTCTTTTATTTTAAAGTTGTATGGCATGTTATGAAAGGAAAAATGTTTTTGAAGAAGAAAGGATATTTTCCTCAAGAATGGAGTTCAAGTGTTTTATCAAAATTATTTTCCATCTAAGATAATAAAGGGTTCTGTTTTTATCTCTATTATTAAATTGATTTGTTCATGTTGTGATGGAATTATTTTTATTAATTCCTTTATCTTATATGAATTGATTTATGATGTCATGATGTTTCAAGAATCCCATTTTTGTTACATGTGTTATGCGATGATGTATGTTTTATGATTATGTGGCACACATAAGAAAGGATTCATTATAAGATGGGTGGGACCTATATCTCACTCCAATGCATTGGGTAAAGATTTTATATCTCATGAGATAGACAGGGCTGGAACGGTAGGTTATACCGGTTCAGTGAAACAGGACTGAAACGAGGGTTACTCGATTCAGAAAAGGGACTTTGTCCACTAAGATAGTCTTGGAAATGAGTCTTGACTAACAAGAAATGATTTTCCATGATTATGTGTGCATGCCACAAAGTTTCAAGTTTTATGTTATGATTATGGGGATCTCATTTTCACTTCTATGATTTATTCCATGTTAAGATATTATGATCTCTTTTGCAGGTTTTGATTTTCATAAAGATATGATATGATTTTTATTTCCTTTACTTGCCCTTGCTGAGCATTTGAGCTCACCCTTTTATGTTTTCTTTTCCCCAGGTCAGGAAGATGGATATTAAGTAGAATATTCTAAAAGGGACCCTAGATATAAATGGGAGACACTGTAGAAGATTTATGAACCAGTTGTTTATGTTTCCCAGTTTCTAAAGACACTATACCTATACGGTCCTTTGTGCTTTTGTCATATGTTGTAATAAGTGTGCTTCAATTTTGAAGTATTAACAATGTATGTAAAGTGTGGGTCGTTATACATACTCACCAAAATACCATGAAGTTTTCCTATATTTAAAATTTTATATTGGGTTATTCCTAATTATTTCATATCATAATTTCCATAAATAACTAAATAATTATTTTATACCAACTATGGAATCACTCATTTTTGTTACATAACATTTCATTACATTTTACAAACTGAGGATCTTTAATTTCCAGTGTGTTTGAAATCAGGGATAAGAATACCAGAAAACATAAAACAGAATTTTAAATAAACTTATAGGGATTCATAATAAATTATTCCTTAGTAAAATTATTGAATCTCATAACCGAAATACATACATTAAAGGAAAGGTTGTGCAGAATTCCCAATAAAGAAAGAAAGGGAATCAGTTTACTTGTGAAATCAATAAGAACATGATAAAAAATATAAAGACATGATAAATGAAAGTATAGGTATATCATAATGAAAGGAACTTGAATCATAACTTGAATAGGTGGATACAACATTTAATTTATACATTCATGAACATATCACCAAAGTTCAATCCCATGGTGTCTTAAAAATTACCAAGGTTATTCACCAAGGTATTGTGGAACTTGTCATATCTAGAGATTAAATTATTTTACTAATGCATTGGTGTGCTATTAGGGAGCACCAATAATATGTATTTATTTTTATGTGAGCCACATATATCATAATAAAATATTTCATAAATAACCTAGAGAATAATAGAAATGAGTTTCTTTTCAAAATCGTGACGTTTTAAAAGTTCCTAAAATAGTGATTGTTATGTCATTT
Organism: Viscum album; assembly: GCA_963277665.1. Classification (NCBI taxonomy): domain Eukaryota; kingdom Viridiplantae; phylum Streptophyta; class Magnoliopsida; order Santalales; family Viscaceae; genus Viscum; species Viscum album. Next base: position 1,887,624,633 of record OY728136.1, read on the forward strand.
ATAACCCATAAAAAGAGAGTTAGGGTTATATGTATGTCAATTACTGAATAAAATATATCTATTTTATGTATTGAGGTTTAAACATGGAAATTAAAATATATTTGGGTATTCACATAAATAATAGAAGAAAATTTCTTGAGAAAAAGAGATATTTTTAGACGAAAATTATGTAGCATAATAACTATATAACATGGTTTTAGAAAACAATAAAAATAGAGAGGGCAAGGGTCTAACATCCATAAATGAATCATTTTATAGTAGAGGTATATAATAAAATTGAAATAATATCATTGTGTGGAATGACATGCCACATCAAAGTGATACTTGAGATAAAAGATAAAATGCAATATCTTTTACGAAAATTGGGCAGCCTAACGACGTCACTTAAAGATTCCAAAAATAAATTGTTGAGAGTAGAAAGTGTCTTTCATCATTTGGAAATGAAATATACAGTAATAAAAACATATAATAACTTATCCCCTCATAATAATATGGTAACTATAAGACATAACATAAAAGAAGTCATGACATAAAAGAGGGGGGGGGGTGAAAGGATCCCTTGCCATGAAGAGTGACTTCGAGAGATTGATAGTTGGGACCTTGGGGGATTGAGGGAACTTTTGGAGGACTAATTGGGAGGTAAAAATACTTGAGCATAGTTGATGAGGATTTTGGAATGAAATGAATGAGGTAATGTCTTGGTATTTATAGGAAAAGTGAAGGAATGTTTAATTAATTTCCCAGGGACACCTTATCGGTGGTATTTGCAAGACCAGGGGATTGACCATGGTATTTTCCCATGGTAATGTCCACTTGGGACACCCCATAACATATATTACTATTAAAAAGTTTACCAGAATTATTAAATAATTATTAAATCATTAACGGTGTCATTAAACACCCGAAACTCAAAACTGTATTTTTACTATTCACCAAAAATTCATCCTTTTCAGAAAAATCCCAAAAGTTTAACCTAAACTAATATCCATTCTCTAAAATCTAAAATGAACTCCATCTTATGAAAATAATTTTCAAAATCATTTTCAAAATAATTTTTAAATAAAATTATTATTTATTCAAAAAAACTACTATAAAAAAATAAATTGTTTTGTGACACCTTGAAAAAGTAAAAAAGGTCTTGTAAAATTGTCGTATAACCATAATTAAATAAATAACAATTTATGATTACATTTTATGAAAATATATTTCTATTTTAAATTATTAAATTAATTTTAAAATTGTAAATAAAGTATTTATCACATACAAAAATACCAAAACTTATACTATGATCGTTTCTTTCACTTTTAAGATGTCAACATTATATTTATACATTCATGGGTGAAGTTTTAATTTCTTTTTGGCTAGTTTACTATTAATTAATATTCACTACTATTCATAAGGGTATGTTACTATTCATACTTTACTATTCACTAAAAATAAATTTGATCTTATTAGAACCTAAATTTCATACTGATCACAAATTTAGAACTTTTTTTTGAAAATCATTCACATTATTAATTATTTAAGGTATATAAAAGAAATTTAAAATACATTTTTTCCATAAATCATAAATAATATGGAACTTATATAAATTCATCCTACATTTACTTAGACATTTGAAATTCCCAAATTTTTCAATAATAATAAATAAAACTTTTATTTATACCAAGGGATTACAAAAAATATCTAAGGCCTTGTTACATAGCCTATTATAACACATGCATATAACCTAATTGTAACGTGTGGTATAGTGGTAGAATATTAGGGTGGATCAGACAACATTGCCCGAGTGGTGATTTCTATCAGCTTGAAATTCCCCCTTAAGAGATTACATTCAAGCTTCATTTGTTGAAGCTCAACTTGGTCTTGGTCCAGAGAAAAGCACAAAGATGCTACCTCCTTCCTAAGCTCTGACAGATGGGATTGATATGGCCCGAGTCTACTAGATTAGGCCATCGACTCATCTTTCTGTATTAATAATATATTTCACTTGTATTTATAGACATTAATTGTAATGTAAAGAGTTTAGTTTCCAACGGTCATTTTGACCAACAATAATATTGACCACTGATCATATAACAGTTGAAACCCTATAGTCTCAATTAATTATACCCACTTCATTAATTAATGGATATTGTTTTTCTGAGTATAAAATAACACAAAAATTTAGGAAATAAATATTATCAAATTGTTCTATTCATTAAAACACTATTATCTGTTCATAACTTCTTCACTGGATACTCACATTCTATTTTTTATTTTCTTTTGAAACTTATATACATTTTAAAGCATGTGATTTATTTTTCATTTACCGAACTACAATAATTTTAGTAAAATAATTAATGAATATAATTAATTAATTATCTCAATTTTTATAAAATTTTCTAATTGTCCCACAAATGTCATAATGAATATGCTCTAGGGGTTGTTCTGTACAAATATAAACTTTTTTATGCATAATATTTGTAATCATTCCATTTTGATAGAGTGTTCAAAACCAATTTATTTTTCTTGGAAAAATAGGATTTTCTCAAATACCGTCGCTTTTAGATAACTTGCACATGTTTCTCTGACACATGTGTCCTAATTTTTTATGAGATAAATGATTCTATTCACCATAATGATGTAACAAGAGTTTTGTATTTAACCAATCCAAAACAAATTTCCTTTCGTATGTTTCCCTCTTATAACTATCTTTCCATCCTCTTCACTTTTCACAAAAAAATCATCTTTTCCAAAGTTAACTTTGTTACCCTCATCACACAATTGCAAATCAGTTATAAAAATTTGTTTCATCCCATAAATAGACAATATTATCTTATATTTCATCTTTTCTTCTCCAATGATGGATGATCCAAAACCTTTTATTTTTAGGGATTTATCATTTACAAATATCATCATTCGTTGTTTGAAATCTTCCACATTATTTAAAAATTTCAAGTCTACTATCCTATGATAATAACACCCATGGTCAAGTATCCAACGTCGTTCTCCCTTTGATGCTTTCAATGCAGTTTCAACAATAAGATATTTTACTCCTATCTTTTCTTTATTCACTTCCAAATCATGAGTATTGTTAGGAGTCTTTTATTATACTAGTATCAAAACAATACATCATTTTTCTAGGTTTTTAGGCTGCTCACATCTTTTACAAATAGTTTTCTAGAGCTTGAACCTATTTTAAATATTCATACCACGCTTTTTATAATTCTTTCCAACAACATTCTCAGTCTTTTTCTTTTAAGGAAATTAAATCCCCCTATATATCTTCCTTTCATAATCATAGGGATAATAGTTATTTTTTTGGTTGATCCAATAAATACATTCCATGTTTCTGAATCCCCCATGATACTAGAAATATCCATAGAAGGAGTATTTGTCTTTTAAACAAACATATTGATTGGAACTGTGAATATGTTTCTAATCCACATTATTCTTTTTATTTTCTAAGCCAAAATAATTTTTATTGCCAATTAGATTCTTCTTTTTCTTTTTTTCCTTAATATAATCAGATGTATTTGAAAATTTTCTAAATCAGGATAACACTTTTTTTTGACTTAGGATGTTTTCTAACTTCATAACTCTTTACTGGGGCCGCATACATAACTTTTCATACATTCTATGTTTCAAAAACAAATCCATATTTCTTCTCACCCATTTAAGGTAACATTGGTTGAACCTTATCCAGTTTCTCATTTTGAGAACTCTCAACAACTTTAGTGATAGTGTTTTTGAAACTTGTACTTTTAAATTAATCTTTAGAAATTTTATGTTGGACAAGTTTCTACTCATCTTCTCTTTTCTTTCAGCTTCACCTCTAGATTGTCATTATGATTCTTTTCTTCTTCAAGCAATTTATTCAAATTATAAATCTCCTTAACTATATTTACATTATAATTAGGAAAATAATTATTGATTTCTAGTTAAGTTACCATTATTATCTAACTTTTTATTTTTAATTTTAAACCTTATGATATTTCTAAAAAATTCATTCAAAAATTCATTAAAATTAATTTCCAGTTGAGTTTCTTCTTCTTTAGAACAACTACTTCTGAACTCTTCTTCATTCGCTATTGAAAAAAATTATTTTACGTACCATAATCAAATGGTTTTTTAGATTAATCATTTCTAACTTCTACTTCTTCATCAATATAATAGAAACTTCTTGTTTTGGATTTGAAGAATTTTATATTTTTTCCTTGGGAATTTTATTTTTTTTGTCTCCCAATTTTTTATGATATTCTTGTATTTATTTCTTCTTCATCACTATCCTATTCTTTCCATCGCAAGGATATTTAGCCACAAAAGTACTAACTCATCCTCAATTGAAAAATTTTACGGGATGTTTCCCTATATATTTCCATATACCTCTTTTCAAATTTTTAGAAAACAAGGATAAAATATCATTTGGATTTTTACAAACCTCATTTTCATAGATGAAATCACCATATTCTTATTAAACAGGAATCTTCTTTTCCATTTCCTTTTTTGTAGCATTTAAAGACATTTCACTATCAATTTTTTTTTACTTTTAATTTCTTTCTCTCTCCTAATTTTATAGGTGATAAGAGTTCTATGAAAATCATAAAGATGTAATGTTTCAGGATCTCAAAATTCTAATGAAGAAACTTTTGCATCAAATTTTTCAGTAAGGATTCTCAAGAGGTTTTCAGCAATTGTAGAGTCATAAAACTTTTCAGCAACACATCTAATAGTACTCACAATGTCATTCACCCTGTAAATAATCCCCTAATAGATTTATGGTCACCCATATTCAAATATTATTTTTTCAATCGCCAAATTTGTAACTTTTCTTTAATGACTATTTTACTACCTTCATATATGTATTTCTATTTATCCAATATACCTTTGTCTATGGAAACACCTTTCACACTTAAGAATTCACTTTCTTAGAGTGAAGATAAAATAGATTTCTTAGATCATCTATTATTCTCTAGATTATTCTTATCAACAGATGTAAGAGGAGTTTTAAAATTATTAGGAGGAAAACCATTTTTTGTAGCTTCAAGAAAATCATATTCAACAGACATAAGATAGGGAAGCATTATATCTTTCTAGATAAGAAAATTTTACCATAAATGACCGGAATAACTTTACGTTTCACATAATTTCAATTATCTATCAACAAAATATAAGTGAAAGTAACCACATAATGATACCTCTTGAATGTGCCTATTTAGGATGATTTTATGACTGAGAGGGGGATGGGGGTGAATTAGTGGAACTTTTTTTTATGTTTCCTTAAAAAAACACAATCCCCCTATTAAAGATTAAATAATATGCTAAATAAAATTCAACCAAACATCCAAAGGAACCCAAGTATTTATAAGGTTCATTATTCAATAAGAATATATATGTACTTGTTATGGTTTAAAAATGATCCAATACCATAAAATATTCTAGAAAAAAATTCATGGATTATAATAAGTAGAATATACCCTTGAACTCATGTACTGCAATTAAGAAAATCCAAAAGTATGTGTGCACCCTCTTATCAAAAATTGGGTAATACAATGTTTGTGTAACAATGAATATTACATGTGCTTATTTTCAAATCCAAAAAATATATTCATCTAAAAAAAATCCTTCAGTTTATTACCAAGAAGATGGTAAGAAATTCCTTGAATTTGTTAATTAAAACTCAGAATGATTTTTTTTGATTCCGATACCTCCAAGTAAAATTCTTCCCAATATGATTCTTCAAGTCTAATTTTCTTTTCAAAATATTAAATAAATGAATAAGAACCACTTTAATTCTTGTTATCGATAAAATCCAACGATTCTTACTCAGTCCAAGAACCTAAATACGAAAATCCCTAAGCCGTTTAATATATCCTGATATGATGATCATATGAATATAATTTAAAAGCTGAATAAAATAATCAACTAAACACGATAATCACTACGTACAATTATCAGTTTAGAAAAACATTGTGATCACGTCCTATTTTTTATTCCCATCAAAACATCTTCTAAAAAGATAAATATAGTATCTTTTTTCTCTCACTGAAAACTCAGATCTTATATATATAATGTAGTGAACCATACCATCTATCAAAAAGTACAAAGTACTTCTCCTAATATAGGTTCCCCTCAAGAGGGTGGTTCAAGAATCCCAAAAATATTTCCCACTCACAAAAATTCACCAAAATTTTAATTTCCCTAAAATCCAAGGATTCATTTTGACTTTTTCAATGCTTTTAAAAACATATCAATTATTCTACAATATTCAATTCTTCTTTAGAAATTTATTTGAATTGTTAGTATGATTTAAAAACATGAATTAGAATTTTTGAAACCAATTTCTTCAATACCAAGCTATGTATCAATTTAAAACAAATGTATGATCAAATGGATACTGCTTATGAATACTAAATAGGACCATTATTTTGATTGTCACACTCCCCCTTTGTCATACATATAGAAAACTCCTTCTCCCTTTATATTAAATCACTTGAGATAAAAAACTAATCTTCTCATCTTCTCATGACTGACATGAAAAAATTCACGACTAATTCCGCAATTCAATCAACCATTCAACACATCCAAAGTATGATTGTGCGAAGTTTGAACTTTTTGAGTTTGATAATTTTTCTCCTGAGCCTATGTATGATCATCCTAGGTATGAAAATTTCATTAGGATTCTATTGTTTGATCAAAAGATACATTAAATTGACACCGTCTCTTACTATTCTTCCACCTATATCTGTTAATTTTGAAAACAATTAAAACTAACTCTATTTTACCTTTATTCCAAAAAGCTTATATCATAAGATATCTAATCAACTTATGATTTTGAGAAATAAAAATCAGAAAATAATTGTCTCAATTGTTTAATCATAGTCATATATACTCTAATTCTACATCAAAATAATGACTTATTTCACATGAAATTCATATTGAATCTGATGACCATTTAGTTCCAGCAGGATACCTTCTCCATTATGATGATTCCCTCATTCTAGATAACTATCTATTCTTCATTATGATCATTTACCATATATATCCCAAAATTATTCTGATCATAACAACTTCCTTAAAATATTTTCTTATCATTACATTGGATAGTGAGTCCGATTATTTTAAATTAAATATGATTTTCATAAAATACATTGTTAAGTGATTTAGATTCTTAAAAAAATTCATTGATAATAAAAGACGACACCTTCATTCTTAATCTTGGTCCTAACAATTATTTTATAAATATATTTACATGGATCTTACATGATACTTAAAAAAGGTGTATAAGAGGAGAATATAAAGGATTGTGTGTGTAGAGATGATCACACAAAAATAAAGAAGAGGAAATAAAAGGGGAAGAATCATAATGACAACTTAATGGAAGTCTATCTCAGTTTAAGAATATATTTTTAAAAAAAATTGATTATATATCATTATTCTCACAGGTGAAATTTAAATTTCTTGGGAGAAATTTTTTATATAAAGAGTTCAATAATAAACCATGATCCTTATATCCAACATTATATTTTAGATGGATTGTGTTATCATGGATTTTATTTGATTATACCAAGGATATAACTACTTTTTTCTAATGGTGAACCTTATAAAAATCCATTGTGCAAATCATTTTTCTTTTTTGGTGTGTTTGATGGTGATCTCGTAATTAAGTATAATAAATTTGGAGATTTTTGTTTAAATAAATTTGAACATTTAGTTAATTCATAGATTCACCTCACCACTTATTGAATTGTCATTAATATTATAGGCTATTTTCAGCACTTTTATTTAATTATTGTTTTCATTTATTCCCAATTAAACTAAATTTGAGATAGTTAGGGACTTTTGAGTCAATGATAAATTTCCCAAATAGAGGTTTGGATATTCAATGAAATGGGGAAATACACTTCATTGGGAATTTATAGTTCCTCAAACAGTATCATGAATACCCTTATGTCGGGTGTATCCGGACTCTATGCTTTGACTGGGGATAATTTGGTATATCAATCTATAAAATTTTAAAAATTTACTTTTGGGTTGGCAGGCCAAGTATGTTTCTTTTGGATTTCTAATTTTAATTAATTATGGGTTCTTATTTTGGGTCTTGTGTTGGGGAATAAATGTTTTTTTAGATACTAAAAGTTAATATCCTCAAACTTTCATTTAAGATCTATTACACCGTATCTCGGGAAGAGGAAATGGGTAGTTTAAATGATGATAAAAGGAAATATTTCAATGGATAGAGGTGAAAGGTCCAATTATTATAGTATCCATCATCATAGAATAGCCTATTTTTACACACTACAATATCCTATATACAAATTTATTCAAATGTGAATCATGAAATAGGAACACATTTCACACTATAAGCATCAAAAGTGTGAACAACCTAAATAGAAGAAAACATTAATGAGTTCATGAATACACCATAAAAAACACCCAATAATTAGTGGAGAAATATCTTATAAATAGATCATAGTGAAAGAAGACAGACCACACCATAATTTCATAATTCAAATGAAAAAAATAGTGTCCAAGTTTCATAGGTTCATATTCATTCCAAAGTTTAACGCCACAAAATTCCACAAAAAGGTTAAACAAATTATAGCATAATGACCTATTTCATGCCATAATTACCAAAATGTTATATTTAGGAAAATAGAAACATACATTCACAATGTCAAACCATGCCATTATCATTTCTATAAGCTAAATAACTGAAAACGTCAATTCCATGGTTGTGTTGTGATAGATAATTCCACAAAAAAACAATTTAGAGAAATTTATTTAAAAAAAGGTATGAAAATAAAATTTATTCTCACAAAAACTTTGGGTCACCTAGATCAATTCCTTAAAAGTCAATAAATACCCCACACAAACTTTAGTTTATGTCATGAGTTCCCTCCTCTCTCCTTATATTTATTCCACCTCTAAGACAATAGTTCCTTGTACAAATCACTAAACAATATCTCAAATCAAACAAGTAACACTTCTAAACTTTTTCTGTGTTAATTACTATCCTTCCTCATATTGTTTCCCACATACTCATCAATTTATTCCCCCATTTTTTTTTCACAAAACCTATAATATATTTTAAAACCATCACCCACTTCCCAAAAGACACAAAACCTACTATAAAATACCACTCAAAACCATTTCTAATCATATAATCATCCAACCCATGCTATGATGTGAAATAAATTTTTTGACCAGCATCTAAACCAAAATAGCCACCACCCCCAATGAAGTAAGAGGATACAAGTTAAATGCACTAAGTATCACAATATTTGATCACTAACCAAAGTAACTATTCAGTCCAAAAAACATAAACTAGACCATTATATAGCCCATGATCATCCCAAAACATGTCACATACCAAGAATTTATCCCATCACTCGTTCCCAAGTGAGGTTTCATTTTAACACCACCTCTATCATAGGTTATGATTCACCAACCTTATTCACTAAGAAAGACTTCAGAGGCTATATATAAAAAGGATCCAAAAAATAAGACCTTTATATAGGGATTCTATAGTATATCAATATGGTTTATATATTGTGGAGGTTGTCTTAGGTTATTCACATATAGAATATTATCCATGTGTGACAGGAGGCCTATAAAGAGATGATACTAAATTTTTTAATGACTATTGAGTGAATGTGGTGTATGTTATGTTTAGATTGGGATAGAATCACTATATAATATCACTACAATATATTCGAGTTGGAATTAACATATTCCGCCTAAATTTTATGTAGAACCAAATATACATCGAGTTAGAGTTAGATCCCAAGAAGGTACAAATTCTATATGTTTGTGATACCTCTGAAAAAGACTCTATGAATAATAATGATGTCACTAAAACAAAGAGTTCATCATTGATGAATTACCTCCCCTATGTTATACATTAATCAATCGTATATTATAGGATTTAAAATGGTGATTCTTTGGAGTAAGTGAGTCATCTATACATACATTTATTTCATACTATCAATATTCTATGTAAGAATAATATGGAAGGAAAATTCAACTTCTCTTTTGAGGGCTACCAAAAAAAGTTTAAGTGTATCGTCATGGGTGTAAAATTAATTAAAAACTTGATAAAAAACTTATTTTTTTTAGTAGTACATTCTCATAGCCTCGCTTATAAAAATTCCACTATTAATTTTACTCATCTGGAAAAAATAGGCATCCTAGGGAAAAGGGAAGAGATGAAACCAGAATGAAAAATATACCAACTTTATAAAGGATGCAAAGTACACAAAATTATATTCGTAGGATACCTCCCATTATTAACTATCTACCACACTAAAATCCACACCCACAATATCCCCTTTCTTGGATCTACCTCCATTAATTTATTAGTAGGAGTGGAATAGGTATTTAAAGGATGTATTTTGGAACATGATCGAGAAACAACAATAGATCTTCCTATCATTATATTTTTTCTATGACCCACTACATATTCCACCTGATAACCTATTTCTTGATTTCCACCATACCCTATGTATAAAAAAACAATAGGATCTATCATCCACCTTCATGAAAAGAGCACAATTTTACATCACAAATCAATTACATTCCACCTCCCACATCTCGCCACCCCAAAAACCATTTGAGAATAAAATAGAGTGTAATATTAACCATATTAGAACTACACCTCATGAGACCCTCGTCACTCAAGTTGATCGCACTACCCACTACCAATTAGAGTCAGATTCCAAGGGTATGGAAATGGTGAATTCATATAAGGAACTCTTAACAGTACATTTAATGGTCCAAATAACTGATACATATCAAACATATTAATCAAGTATATATTAGCATGGGATAAGGTTGATAATTCCCATACCCTAGCTACCCTCATATTACAACTGATCCATTGATACCTGATACACCAGTCACTATTGTTATTAATATTTAAATTACATATATGATCATTGATATAGAATTCATTATAGAACACACTACCTCAATATCCCCTCTAGAACTAGTAACTGAGGATACTAATATATATCTAGGATCAATCACTCATTAGGATTCCAATCCAAAGGATTACATGAATGAACAACCTACTCCAAATTTTGAAATGAACTTGTCCCCACACAATATAGATTTTCTCATGTCTCCATGTCTACTATTATAGCCCAAGTTTAACACACTATTTAGTATCAGATATATATCTTTGTTCCCACTCAATGTTTACCATGGGAGATTATGGAGGTTACATTGTGGTATGAGAATTAACTATAAGAGACCCACTTGCTACAATCACTTATTTTTTCTGTTCCACGGGGGAAGATAAGATCATAGTAAGGATACTAGGGAAGATATCAAAGAGTCATAGAGCATTCACATACCAATTTTTTATCTATAGTGCAATTTTTTTTATCATTTTTTATATTATCCCTATAGTTATTATTATTTTTTTATCTTGCCTCAAAATATTGTTTTTTATATTTAGATGGTATACATGGAAATAAATATTTTAATAAAAACTATGTTTTAAAGATTCATTATATATATTTTTTAGAACAAAAATTATCGAGTGTAAATTTATTTATAAAATAAAATTCAATACTCCAACAATATGCAAGGAATTAAATTATATAATTTTCATCCAAGGACCAATGAAATGATCTAAAACACTCTAGGTGATATATTAGTATTTATAATCTATTTGAGTCAATTCATTGATGTATTTACATTCAATTATATAAAAAATTATATTACTTAGTTAAAAATTGGGGAAATTTTTTAATTTAATTGTTGGAGTGAGGTATTTGGAAACCATTAACTTTTGATTCCATTTTGATATAAGATACATTATAAAATAAAATATATATTTTGGAATATTAGGAAAAGATGATTTTTCATGTATGAAAATAATTAATACATAAGTGAAAATTTATGAAAGATGTATGATTATTCCAATTTTACGTTTTTTTAATGTGTTAATTGATAAGATTTTGATTTTTTTATTATAATTTATTGAAATTTTAATTTACTAGACTAATAATTATTACTTATAACATGAATTTATTGAAAAATGTTTTTAATTCCCATTTTTGAGAAATAATTTAAACCTTTTGGTGTATTATTTTTGACATACTCTTCTTAAGATATTATTATGATATGAATCACAAATAGAAAAATATTTTTGATATTGAAGATCCTGTGTGAATATTTTTTTTCAATAAGTGAATATTATATGATGATGAGAAGATAATAGTATGTGTTGAGAAATATGTGAAGAAATTGATGAGTTTCTTCTAAGAGAAATGGTAAAATAAAATATTTTTTTCTTATTAGAGATATCACTTAGACGAATTCAAGACAATAATAATTATATTTTATTATTATAAATATGGTTTTTAAAGATTCATGAAAATTCTCATGGGTGGAGGAATCATTGTCTATAACAAGTTTTAAATGAAAGCTAAAGATCTAATTTATGATATAACTTAAGGATTTATGCTTTAATGAATAGAAAAATAATGAAATAAATTTGGATAATCCATATAAATTATTTATATATTCTAGATTTCTAAAAAAATAAATAAAGGGGTTTCGGTGAGTTTTAGAGTAGATTTTGAGTGATTTAGAAGGTTATAGAATGAGTTGAAGTGGTTTTGAAAGTATTTGAGGAATTCTAGAATTTCAATTTTAGGGTGAGGAAAAATATCCATCTATTGATCCTTATATTTATATTTATAAAGGCCATGTAATATTTCATCAATATGATTGTTTTTCAGTGTAAGAATCATTTTTAAAAAATTTGATGAGAAAATTATATAAGGCATAAAGTATTCCATGAGAGAATATAGATGAATATAGAACTATATATGATTCATTTGCTCTAATGAAATGAATAATCATTAAAAGGCATTGAGAAGGTTGATTGGACCCAACATAAGGATCATTAAATACCCCATAATAAGTTCATAAAGATCATCTGGTCACTTTTTAAGAATAATCAAGGTCTTTTTCGGGATCATTATTGTACTTCATTAAGATCACCCCGCATTTAAAGGATGTTTTGATACATTGTATGGATAATTAAATACATTATAAGGATGAGAATTTAGACTACATAATGATTTTTTTAATACATAAAAAGGATTTCTCATCATAATAAAATGGTTACTACTAATGATTCTGAAAGGATTACTAGGGATTTTATAAGGATCATTACTAGTGAAATTTTATCAAAATGTATGGTTAATGAAATATAAATTATCATGGAATTGAAAAATAAAATATTAAAATTAAAGGGGATTAAATTATATGTTTTTGTGCCCTAATCTTCAAGTATTTAAATTTCACAATTAATTAATAATTGTGATTTAGGTAGATCTTTTTAGGTTTCCACTCCTCATGTCACACTACCACATCAAAACTACATAGAGCCTACATACATGGATATAGGTTTTAATATAATTAAAAGAATTAATTTTATAGACGTTTTAAAGAAATAAAAATCCAAATATCCTTGAATTTTTGAATGAATGATTTTAACTAGTATTTTAGAATATTTTGAGGAATAATTAAAACTTGAATTATCTGCCAGTTTGAACTAAAGAGATCGCCTGCTATCTGAATACTTAGGGTTTAGAAATCAAAATATTGAGAATTAATATTCATGAGATATTTTACGATTATAAATTTAATAATATAATAAGAATATATTTTATATCCTTAAATTTTGTAACTATTCTAAAGAAACTCTAACGAGTTCAAATGGTCGAGCTCGATATTGAACATAAAAGATAAACAATTATTGGTAATAAGGAGAATAAGATGAAGAAGATCTATTATAATATTGTATGATAAAAAAGTTATCAACGTTAAACAAATATAAAATTCTGATAATAAGAATAATATATTACATAATTATATATTAAGAATAAGGAGTAGTTGGAGACTGATTTGACAGATCATAGAAGGATAGTGCAAGGAAGTTAGGACCTTTCATTAGGACGAAGATATGGGAGATAACATGAGACCAACAAGATGATGAAGGATATGTGATGCTATATAATGAACCTCTAATGTAATTTTGGATTACAAAGTGTGATTTATTTTATGAATGGTGCAATTATATTCATGTTTTGTGATACAACATAGGGTATAGGGTAAATCATTACCACTTTTTAGATAAAATATTCACTTATACTCTTCAATACCCTATTTGTATTTGATATCAACACCATTAGTCTTCTTTATATAAAGGTGTGATTCAACTCTTGTATTCTCCTACTTATTGATAATAAATATAAATATTAAAATATAACTCAAGGTCTTACTAATCATGAACGAGTACCTATGGTATTTAATATAGATACCCGTAGTTTCAATATATAAATATTATATATTATTTGAGAAATATTAATTTCATAACATTATGATTCATGCCCGATGAGTAATGTTTTATTGTATTTAGGAACTTGCATACATAAATAATCAGTATATAAATGATCTATTATGTTTCCCACTTAGTTGTTAATATATAGCACCCTTCTTATATCGATCATACTTAAAAACATTCTTTATATCTCTGGGAAAAGGAAACATAATAAAGGGAGAGATCAGGTGATCAGTAAGGGTAAATAAGTGTGATATCAAAGACAATTTAAGTACAATATGTGAATAAGAGAATAAGTGAATTTAATTAAATTTTAAAAATCATACCCCGTAATTTATCAATTATAATCATGGTTCATGGCATAAATCACGGATGTTTATAAGACATGAAATATAAGGGTATCATAAAACACAAGCGATGAGAGAATAAAACTGGCATAAGATCATGTCACAAAAGTTTTTAATAAAGTGTAAAATATAAAAATAATTGAAATATTATGTTAAGGATACCTACCAATACATTCATCACATTTTAGGCTTGGTCTGATGGTATGTGTACCTACATTGGGCTTGGGATAACCTCTTATAAACCATCTTTCATGCTAGGGATAACCTCCCATATGATATCTTTTTTGGGATTGAGATAAAATCCTATGTATCCTTTGATCTCATAAAACATTATTCTTTACCCAATTCATTGTAGGTCTATATATTTATGGTCCCACCCATTATATATTCATAATCCATTCACATGTATTCTACAAGATCATGAAACAATTCATCATAACATGACTCATGGAAAGGAAAATGGGTTTCATATATATTTCATCAACATAACCATAAAGCATACACATAAATAATGGGGATGGTATCATAGATTTATATCCAAAATTAAATATTTTTATCTTCAAAATATGTCACCATTGATAAAAAATACCAATAAAAGATTACTTCGGAAATTTCTTGAGGAAAATACCCTATTCATATTAAAATAAATTATTAAAAAACTAAATAATTTAAAAAATATATGGAAAAAATTTTATTTTAAAATAATGTTTTAATCATGTAATGTAAGGTTAAATTCATTTATTGATCATGATAGTTGAAAGTTTCATTCAAACTGAGTATGTTAAAATAATGATTCCTTTCACATTTTTAGTAAAAATTATCTCATTTGTAAAATGATAATAATATTACTTTATAATATTTTTATATAAGTCAAAACATGGGTAAAAATGTATTTAAATAACCATAAGAGAATTGTAAAAACATTCATTAAATTTTCAAATAAATCATGTACATGGAAAGAAAGAAATTTTTGATACAATAATGAAATATTGTCAACATATCTTAAAAATGATATTTCAATATCTTGAGTACATAAAGAGAAGGAAATTAAAGTAAAACATGTAATTTCAAGAAATAAACCTAGTTTAATAAAATTATAGATATTTTGGAGATATATATAATATAATTTGATCATCATAAATTTAAGTATATACAATCCCTGTAAAATTATATTGTTTCATAAAACACATACCACTTTGGTAACTTTCGAATCATAAGCCACATGAATGAATAACATGAAATGATAATTCAAATATTATTAAAATTATTATATTAATGACATAGAAATTCAAAGGGTCAATATTTACACATCATAAAATACGATAGGTGCATTACCTAAATCCTTTCTCAATGAAATAATATTGAGACGAAGAACACTTAAAAATTTGGTAATATCTAAATCAAAAGATAATAAAAGAGATAACCATATATTTATTCTCAAATAAACATAATTTTATTTAAAAAATTTATAAAATCAATTCATTTGTATTATATACACCACACAAATTAAACAAGTGGTGAATATGGCATATGTCTCACAAAAATAAAATTGAGACGAGAAACCCTTACCTAATGTATTCTAATTCTTCAAATGAATTAAATAATACTTTATAATAAATATATATTTATTATAAATTTATTCTAGAACCATATTCATTCTTAAATTAATATTTATAATTCTTTTATAATTTTCTATTATCATTTTATTAATAATTTGTTCATTAAAATGAACATTCATGTGAAAACTCATCCGTTTTTCACACATGTTTCACTTCTATGGTTCTAATAATATCACCTTGGTCATGGATTCAAAATATATAGTGTATTAATAATTTATGAATTATCATATTTATTAATCTTATACACTTCAATCATTCATTATATATAGTGGTGATGAAAAATGGTAGTTCATACATAGGCACGAGTGACATTTACACCATTTAATGGTTGGAATGAAAGAATGGTAAATACTAATTCAAATTTATGGAATATTTATTATATCATAAAAATCATATATATTTATGAAATATTTCTTTATTACCATCCATGAAAATAAAAAATAAAAAAATCACATCGCTTCGTGGTGGTGGTAGTCCACATGTATTCACAAGAGATGTTATTGTTTTCCAATGGATGGATAAGTAATAATATTGATAATACATTATAATTTAAAAAGTATAATTATATAATTAATATCATATATAAACTCTAAGACCATAATAACAACCAACCATGAATTATGGTGATGGAAAATGAATCATTTCTGTATATGGAGGCGGTGGCCCACATGTACACCTGAGCAATACTTTTCATTTACCATTTTATTGAACGAATTTGAAAAATTGTTGATACCATAACAATGAAAATTATGAATATTCAAGATACCAAATTAATTATTTTATAATGTATATCATATATTTAAATGAGTTATAATATGAAATAAATTGAAAGTCATCGGGTAATACATGTACATCTTTTGTGGAAGACCTCCTTTAGATCCTCTCTTAAGGCCCATTGGAATGTAATTTTAATAATAAAAGAAACTATAATTCATGTTTAGGGATTTTAAAAATATATTTTTTATAATCTTTAGATCTATTAGGTTCAATGTGGTGCAAATCAAAGAGATGATATGTGTTATTTTATAAGGGAGGGAAATGTCATATATGGAATTAACAAAAATATTTAACTACAATAAATTGATTATCAGGTGAAAGTGGTACCACATGGCCATACTATTGATTATAAGATATGATATGGTCGAAATAAATACAACCAATAAAAATTTATTGGTTTAATTGGTATTTTAAACATTATATTTTGGTTTAATCCCTCTTTAAATTAATTTTAACTTTAACTATAGATTGAATTTTTCTTTATTAAAAACATATAATTTTACATATAAGATAATAGTTGGATCTTAAATGTATATGTGATAAAATTTCAAACCATTTATCATCCTAATTGTTATATTTAAATATTTTTATGATTATTAAATAATGTTATAAAATAGTATTTAATAAACATCCATTAAAACCATTTTATGAAGTTTTCATATAATTTAAATTTAAAGAAATAAAAAAATGTAATTAGAATATAATTTATTTCACTATAAAAAAATTAACCGTAACTATAAAATTATTTTGGATCCATAATTAATTCAAATAAATTACTTTTTTAAAAAAATCATTTACTTTTATTTTTTCACTACTTTCACAGGAAATGTTTCAATGTTGTATAAGTGTTTAAGACAATTATATAATCACTAAAAATTTGAAATAAATTACCATAATTAATAAAATATCATTATTTCTATAATAACCGTGAATATTCACTCAAAAAATATCTTTACCGTTATATGAAAATATAAAGAATAATTAAAATTAAGAGAGTGGAGTTTTGGAATTTTCATTATTCAAAATAATATAAATGTCATTGATGAAGGAAAACGGAACCAAATTTCATATAACAAAATTTTAGATAGATATGGTTATGTTCCACTAATAAAATTATATAAATTATGTTTTTTTGTTTTATTTAAGACTTTATATCATATATTTAACAACACTTTATTAATTTTTCCATTATCGGGGTGAATAATATTTACCACAATTACTATTCATAATGACAAAAAAGGGACCAATTTAAAAAATTAAAAAACCTAGACTCAAAATACGATATCTTATTTTCAAAATTAAAATTATATGATTTTAGAAATAAATTTTAATTTAAATGTGTTAAATGAATCAAAAAATGGTATTTTGAAAAAATCATTTTAAGGATAGAAAATAACTTATAGAAAAATCATGACTATTGATGATTTAAAGGGAATATACTAGATTAAAATAAATAAATTAGATAATATATAACTTTAATACCAAATAAAATATATAATGTGACTTTTAAATTAATTTTTTTAATGGAAAGAAAGGATAGTATTTGAAAAATCAGTATTTTCTTTATTCACTGAAAAATATATCATTTCATAAAAATCCATAAATTGAAGGATAAGTAAAATTTCATAAGATGATTTCAAAAATTATGTTAATTTTGTAAAATAATTTGTTTAAATGTGTAAGAAATTAATTATAATTTTCATACACAAAATGAAATAAGAATCATTTTTGAATTAATAATATATTTTATGCATAAAATGACATCTCTAAAAATTAAGTCCTTATTTACTAAGAATAAATAAATAAATTTGTATTGATTAGGACCATTATACATATATTCTATAGTGTGTTTACTTATATTGATACCCACCAATTCAACATATAGGTTATAAGGACCACATTTCAATAATAATATTTATATAGTATATTACAATTTTCTTAAAGTTAAGTGTCACATGTTAATAAAGTTATCAATATTATTATTCTTTAGAAATAAATTTTGAGGGTATTAAATTATCCCCCATTAAATAAATTGTTTCGTCAAAATTTCATCACCGTAATCAATGATTCAATATTTTAAAATACCTCAATTGAGATCCCACATCATATTAGGGGAAAATAAATCTTTCTTTAAAAAAGGGAGTAAGAAACCAAATAGTTACCTAAAATAAAACATATATAGGTTCTCATATATGGATAACAATATAGAGAAGTTATAATATAATAATGAAGAATAAAAATAATTTTCAAGGACTAATATATAGTAATAGAAAACATGGTCATGAGAATGTTAATGGCCCCAAAACCATAAACCAGTGAGCTGTTAAAGACAATCAATTCATCATAAACGAAGGTAAAAGAGTAAACTTTTATCTCAAGATTTTTTTTCTAAATTTGAGGGATTGTTTTAATACCAAGGTACATAACATGAAAAAATACACTTACTTATTATCTTTCCATTTCATATGCTCAATTCCATATGTTAGTTATGATTAAATATATTTCTGCTTCATCTCTTACTCGAAGAAATATATTTTAAGATAAAATTTTATTTACTGAATAACTAAAATTATATTTTAATGGATCATAAGATCCATAAGATAATAAAAATTCATTCCTTATATCTCTATATATTTAACAAGACCAAAATATTTTTCATGAGTTATCCAATGTGAATAAATATTAATATGATTAAATAATATATTGATCTCTAAAACCTCAACTATAATACCCAATGTTGAAATTAAACCATTCCATAAATAGTTAATCTTAAGTATCCTATAAAATTTTACTAATGAAACTGAAAACAAAAAAATTTATTTATTTATTCATATCTTTTTATCAAGATCATTCTTACTATAATCCCTAAATAATAACAATCACTCATAAGGTCAAATACCAAAAATGTATATACCCTAATAATATATTATCTAAAACACGAATGTCATTTCTATAAATTTACCAAATCACCATAAATACCCAATAAAAAATTATAATTCCATAAATTAACTAAATCTCTATTCATTGAAATATGATTAACTTAATCAAATAATATTCCTAATATAGTGCACTTTATATTTATCAATTCTTCACCAAATAAATTTCCAATACTATTGTTTTCTATAAATTATATTCCAAAATTATACTAATTATTTTATCCCAATCAAAAATAATTACCTTAAAAATAATGATCATATTAACCCTAGAAATTATTGATAAATTTAAAATTATGTCTAAAAAATATAAAAGAATTATTCCTCAAATAACATTTTCCCTAAAACATATAAAAAAATTAAAATGTATATTATTATAAATAAGAGAAAAAATATCCTTAATTGTCTTAAATTTCCATCACATAAAACCTAAAAATGGTAATATATTCCTTTAAAATTATGATAAAACATAGTCTAATAAAAAAGGACATTTAGGTTTATCTTATATCAATATGGACTTAATGGCCTTATAACCTTCTTTTTTTATTGATTTTTGATAACACCACTTTAAGGGGATGAGGGGGAACCCTTACAAGGCCCATAGGGTTTAGATATTACATTTCCCAAAGGCTTTAAGACATTAATGGAACTGTAGGTCTCAAATAAATCAAACATACTATGACTACTTGAAACCACCACTCCCCCACATCGGCATCGTGATTAGCACTCCACCTTTTCATGGATATTCAGCTAGTTTTCCTATGTATAGATGCATAGGATTGATACCTATGACAATGACATACCCTCTCATTCTTCCATGTCTATTATCCCTGCTCTAGTGAATACATCCTTATCTTGAATCCTCTTTTAGAGCTGGTTCTTTGTAGAATTTGTCTGGGCATCTGCATATCCGGTGGCCCTGAAGGACATGAGGTGGCTGGAAGGCCTTTAGTTGGCCCAAAGGCCATAAAGGTGGCTTGAAACCCTTACTTACCCGTAGGTCTAGGTGGACCAAAGGCCACATGTACTCCAAGATCAACCAGTGGCGCAAGGTGAATAGTTCTGTCTACTACAGTACCAAATGGCACTTTCTATAATACCGGCATAGTACTGCTACAATACTGCTATAGTAACCTCGAATTATTCCTTCACCTAGTTTCAAACCTGGGTCTTGTGGATGCACTTAGAGAGACCTCACTAACCAGGATGAGGCTCATGTGCTATATCACTATGGAATATCATGGGATTTCATAGGTTCTATTCTCTCATTCATCATAATGGTTCGTAGATAAAATGTGATTCAACCCAAGAATATCCCCCAATAATATCAAACTTTTTTCTAGTAAGGGAACATTAATTGTGCAATATAATTTTGTCTGATATATACTTGACCAACTCTTTTGGATTTTATTATCCCTTGATGAATCTTTTCCAAAACCACGTCTACTTGAAGTATCAAGAAAATGGATGTGTTGCTAGGAAAAACAAATAATCACCACCTTAACAAAACATTAGGATGTTATCCTATATTTATACTTTTCTATAGGGGTTTTAACAATGTTATCTAGTCCAAAAATCCAAATCTTATCTAAGAACTTCTTTGATACCAACTATAGAGACCCATTCTTTTCATATATAAATATTACATCTTATTAGATGAATATGCATTACATAACCATATGAACCATGCAATAATTCAAAAGGATTAGTGCCTTTCAAAATTGGAATACATAAATAACTGACATAGAAAATATCTACAATTTTTCCCACTTACTTCCCCACATCTATCACCCATATTAGAGATACCATTTTTAAAAAATTATTTTTGTGTATATGAGAAAATTACACATAATAAAAGGTGAAATCAGATACTGAATATGAGTAAACTAGGTAAATATCAATGATTATTTACTTATAACCTAAGAATAATTGTAAGATTATGACCCTTTGAGGATGTATGTCATATTTTAAATTTTGATTCCAAACCCTTTAAATTGGTGAATGGAATGTTTTTGGAGAGTATATCAGGTATCAGGGGGTGTTATGGGGGTTCATGGAGTTGAAAATGAGAGAAATAGGGCATTATGTGTAGGGATCATGGTTAGAACACAGTTAGTACTAACCATGTTCCAAGGACTAGGAGACAATGTGGCCCTCCCCCCTTAAATAGAGGCATGAACATGGCCACCACATAGTATTTCAAACCATGCGGGTGGCCCTGTCAAATTTTGTACCTTGGAGCCCTCCAGGATAGAGTGTGCGACTAGGTTAGCACATAGTTTGTCCAACTATGAATTCAAACCATGCACCTTATTAAAAGAGGGTAAATTTCCCATTTTACTCTCTTAGGCTTTAAGATTTCTTACCCGATTTCTTCCCCATTTCCTTCAAACGACCAAAAATATTATCAATAAAATTAATCTTATTATAATTTTGTCATATATGATAAACCATATACATATCATTTATATCACAAAAAAAATTATTTTCATTAATTAAGAATGAAATAAGTGGTATTCAAAGAAATTAAGGAACCTATACCAATGGAATTAGTAAATTGACCTTCAGAATAGTAATGTGACCATTAGGAATAGTATTCAACCAATAGAATAATAATCTCACTTTTGAAAGTGTAAATAAAATTTATCCTTCTTATAAATAAAAATATGATATAATTATATCCTATTATAAGTAAATAAATGTTTCCAAAATGATTTATTAAGTTTCATATTTTTATAAAACATAAATGTTTATTTAAATTTTTTTTATTAATATAATTATATAAAATAAAATTTACTTTAATAAAATATATTCATAAATTATTATTTTATTATCTTATAACTATAAGATAATATTACAAGACATTATACAATTTTACAATGTTTCATAAAATAATATATAATTTTAAAATTGATATTTTTTTAATAAATGATGATTTGGAAAAAAATTAGTTTTCTTTCATTTATAAAATTATTTTCATGAAATTAAGATCATTTTTTAATTCAAAATTTTAAAAAATGGTTAGGGTGAATTTTTTATCTTTCTAAAATAGTTGAATTTTTGGTGAATAGTGAAATACAATAATTTATAATATTTAACAAACACATGAATTTTTGAGTCATTGATGATGTATTGATAATTTAATACTATAATATCAAAACATATTTCATTATTTATTTTATTTCAGTACATGTTTAAAACTATTCTTAGTCTTTATTCAAAATAATAAACTAATGACTAAAGTAATCAAAAACACCCCTCTTCTCCCCTATAAATACCACCCCTCACCACCTATTCTACACAATCCTATAAATATTTAAATATTGTCCAAATCATGTCCAATCCTCGTACCGAGACTCTCCACCTTATCCAGAATCTATTGGTCTAGAAAATACAAAACCATATTTCCCTAAGGGGTTCTCAAGGAGAAGAATTCAAGAAGTCAAATCGTTTTTCATTTTCTTTTAATTTCATTTAATATTACACTATATTATTATTATATTATATCCTACACTTATCCAAGTGACATGATAACTCCAATATCATATATATATATTGGAATTTTATTTTTTTAATGGAATAATCTATCATCAAATCACTTCTCCTCTAACTTTTATTCTAAAAATGAAAACATTATCCATGAGTTGTTGCTTTGTCGCCTTCAAGGATGGAATGATTTCATTTTCCTTTACTACATTCAAGGATGTTGATAAAACTATTATAATGTTTTAAAAATATTGTGAAATTTATTTAATAACCTTTTCTATTTTCTATAACAAACACATATACATAATATTATGTAATATAATCGAAAAAACCGCTAAATTAATCTAAACCATTATCATTAACATTTTATATGATGAATCATAATCATATATGGAAAAAATAAAATTTAATAACATTTAAAATTATTTATGTTCATTAATAATTGATAATTTCAATTCTATAAAACTATTCTAATTTTAGATGATCTTCCACACATATATACAGGTGAACTGACCATGATGGCCAAGAAAATAAATACTCATGAATGATGAAATTGAACTCTATAACTCATCAAAATAGATATAAATGAAATTAATAATATTTTAGTTAATATAATACATATAAAAGAGGTTCTAGATTCTGTAATTAATGAATCAAATTTTATTTTCTAGGATATTAATGTGAATAAAGAATTCTAAAATATGGTAAGGGGATTCTCAAACCCAATTTCCATTCTTAGGGTTAGTTATAATTCATTCCAATGTTTTTTATGGATTTTCATTTAATATTACTAAAATATGATATAATTTTTCATACCTTTTCTTTTATAGGATACACATGTTTCTAATATAGTTTTATGAAAAATAATAGGATTTCCCAAAGGAAAACGTCTTTCCAAATCACATTTTGGATTCCCTTGAGTTGTTACTTTTTTTTCCAAGAATTATGAATCATATACCAAATATGATTTTATTAATTAATTTTGGAAACTGAATGTTTATTCATGAATATATGGTGTATGAAATCATACACATTTATTTCCATGTGTTAGTTTATATCTCATATTGATATACATCCTGAGTGGCATGCATGATTATATAAAAGTGATGATATGACGAGTGAGACCAGAGTTATATAGTAATCCAATGAATTGGTTAATGTGATGTATCTAATGAATCATGTGAAATATACCTGAAATTGATAATATAATTATTCACAATGACAATGATGTTATGATTATGAACATATGGTATGCGTGAACATGATGTTAGCTTTGTTCACTATAATGTACGATATTTGAATGCTAAGACATGTTGCTTGATTTTAATAAATTTTCACATTCCATGACATAATATAACGCTTCCTATAATGATTATGATGACGAAACCATATGTATTCTAGTATGAAGATGATTTTTATCACCCATGATATATGGATTCATGTTCTTATCAATACCCTTACTAGGATTTTTGATCACCACTTTCATTGATGTATATCCAAGGAGATTAGTTATAAAGGGTAAATTAGGGACACTAAGAAGCAAAAATTTAAGGAATTAATTAATGTGTATGTTTTATTATATAAATGATATATAAGGTCATATGTTTTCCAAGACACTAAACCTTTAGATCTTTGTTTTGTAACACTATTAGTTTTTTATCGTTAAAAAAATGTAATAGTAAGGTAAGAAAAAGAAGGGTCTCCGTAGTTGGTATCAGAGAACATTTTAGGTAATTTGTGAATTAACATTAGAGAAAATCAGTTTAAACCCTTAGTTTGAGACTACGTATATGCAATCACCATAAAAGATTGTTTAGAAAAATTATAAACATAGGGATCCCACAAGATATCCCATTATAGTTATTTAATCAATGGAATAAATTATTTATTATTGATTTTTGGACAAATGTTCTATTCAAACGTTTTCTATTTTAGAAAATGGTGGTAACCAGGAGAAACCAAGCTAATAACCCATGGGAGGGACAATGCAGCAAATTCCCAAATGAAATACTCAAAGCCTTTAGAGGTGGAGTTCAGAATTCTATAGAGATGCTTACCTAACTGTTTTAGGATTTGAATAATAACCTGAATAATGAGAAACATGATCCTATAACTAAGAGGGATAATCTGGATATTGAGTTTTTTATGTATCAATGATATCCAATGTTTTTGTGGATCATTCAATCAAGTAATTTCCGAACTGTGGGCCAACTCAATAGATAATATTTTTTATGCTTTGTTGTTCTAAGATGAATAAGGCAACTCTAGTCATTTATCATTTAGATAGAGAGTCTGAACAATGGTGGTAATTGATTAAGAACAATAAGATAATAAATGAAATTGAATAAATCGAGTGGGAATGCTTTATGAAAATATTTCTTAATATGTATTTCCCTCAAACTATTCAAGATAATATAGATAAAGAATTCATAAAGATGAAACAAAAATAAGGTGAATCTATCAAATCTTAAAAATAAACTTAGAAAATCATTTCAAGGGACATATTTGGGTTTGTTATTAATAATGATTGCAAAATAGATAGATTCATTAGTGGTTTAAAACCACAATATCAAACGGATATAAAAATTAGAGACATTGGGAGTTTTGAAAAGGTTGTTTGATATGCTATTAAAGTGGATATAGAGCTTGTAGAATGCTAAAATGGCTATAAAGATAAGAAATTAAGTATGGAGTTTTAGGCTATAGGATCTATTGAAAACTATGTAATGAAAACTCAACCACTCACATTTCAAAAATGTTTGAAGATGCATCATGAGAACTGCCTCAAAGGGAAGGAGATATGATTCATGTTTTGGAGAGAATGACACCAATATCATGAATGTTGGAGGGAAATAAATAATCTATCCAATGTAATAGATGAAAATATAGAACCACCCATGGTTCAATGATTCAATGGTAGAAAGAAAAGGAACTATGTAATCTAGTGCACAAAATCTAGAGTCTTCGAGGGTAATCAGCCACCAAATGCAAAGGATCAAGGGAAGGATTGTGCCATAAATAATATTAGGGTGAATCCAAAAAATGAGTTAGTGATGTTTATTCTAGTTATTAATTCAAGAATAATGAACATATTATTTTATTCTAGTTCTACTCATTCTTTCATGTCATGCAAGTTTAGTAGAACAATTCAAAAACCACCTCAAAATATAGAGGTTGAGTTATCTGTGACAATAGAAAATGGGGAAATTATTACAACCAAAGTATATAACTCCACTACAATTAATTTTTTTGGCCTGAACATCCCCAAAAATCTGGTCTTACTTTTTTTGTGTGGATATTGATGGTAAATTATTCATGGATTTCCTATCTTTATACAAAAATAGCATCAACTAATGGCAAAGGGAGATCATTATTTACATCCATATGAATCATCAAATTATGTACAAGTATAAGGAGGAAAATGAATCTCCTTCCAAATCATCATATTAATTATTGATATTATTTCCTTATGAGAAATCATATTTAGCTCAAATTATTGAGACAAAGGAGAGAATCATGATTGAAGACATGCCCACTATGAGGAACAACATTGATGAGTTCCATGAAAAAATGACCGGTTTTACACTTGATTGAGAGGTTGAGTTCTCAATTAAAATTATCATTGGATTTCTTCCTATATGAAAGAATCCTTATAGAATGTCCACCATTGAGTTGTAAAAACTAAAGAGGAAATTAAAAGATAATCTAGATAAGGGTTTCATACAATCGAGTGTATCACCATGGGGTGTTCTAGCTATCTTCATCAAAAAGAAGGATGGATCACTGAACCTGTGAATTTATTATTATGATCTCAAAAAAATCACAATAAAGAAAAATTATCCCATTCTATAGAGAAATGACTTGTTCGATCGAATATATGGGGACTATTATTTCATTAAGGTGGATCTTTAGTAAGGATATCATCAATTAAATTTAAGAAGGAAGAAATTCAAAGGACCAACATTCAAATGAGGTATGAAAAGTATGAGTTCATAAATATTCCTTTAATACATACTAATTATAAATTAATTTTCATGCACTTAATGAATAGTGTCTTTATAGATTACCTTGAAAATTGTATGGTAGCATTTATTAATGATATTTAGATATACTTCAAGAGTAAGGAGGAACATGAGGTGTATTTGAATTCTATTATAAAGACCTTGTGAAGGGATAAGCTATATGGAAAGTACACTAAATGTGAGTTTTGGATAGAATAAGTATCATTCATGGTGAATATTATGCCCAAAAAAGGAATATATATGGACCCTTCCAAGATAAAGGGAATACAATAGTGTCCTAGGATAACCTCAATAACAGAGATCCATAGTTTCCTTAGTCTATCAGGGTATTAATAAATATTTTAGAAGTATTTATCATGATTTTCAAAACCACAAACCAATTTGACTCAAAAGTGAGAAATGTTTTTATAGGCTAGTGAATATGAAGACTGCTTCAAAGTGTTGAAATAAGATTATCACAACATTAGTACTGACACTACCAACAAGTGGGAAACTCTTTTTGGTATATAGAGACGCTTCAAAGATGGTATTAGGATTATTATTAATAAAAAATGATAATGTGATAGACTACTCCTCATGTCAGTTGAACATTCATTAGAGAAACTATTCCCCACATGATCCGGAGTTGGCAGCTGTGATCTTTGTGTTTAAATTTTGGAAGAATTGTCTCTATAGGGAGAAGTGTGAGATATATACTAATAATAATATCCTAAAACATGTTTTCACACAAAAAGAGAAAATTTTTTACCAGAAAATATGGTTAGAGTGCATCAAGTATTATGACTTCTCATTCCACTACCATCCTGGTAAGGAAAATGATGTGGTGGATGCTCTAAGTAAAGAGTATCTTGCAACATTATAAATAATTAGAATTGGGAAGGATACAATATTATTATATTTTAGAAGGATGTAAATGGGAATAATTAATAAAGTAACATTATAAATACTTTCCAAATTATTGCTTTACCATCCCTCATATTGATAATAAATGATTCTCAAAGAAATGATGTGGAAATTTAGAATAAGGTGCAATCTATCAAAAATAAGAAATCATATGAGTTAAAAATTGAAGAAGGAGTTATACTATTTAGGTCATGACCATGCGTACCATTAAATATTGAGATAATGAATGATATTCTAAATTACTCACATAACTTAACTTCATCCATTCATATAGAAATCAAAAGGATATATCACAATCTCTGAGAGAACTATTGGTGGGACGATATGAAGAAGGATATCGTCGAATATAAAATAATGTTCAATTTATTTTATTAAGTGAATTTTGAAAGTAAAAAACTCGAAGTGTTTAATGAATACATTAACCATTGCAATAAGGAAATGGGAAATCACCACCATGAAATTTATCATCAGACTTAAAAATACATCCATGGGAAACAATGCAATATATGTTTTTATGGATCATATCCAAAATAAATCCCACTTTATCATAAATCAAGAAGATTTGTCATTCGATCAACATAAAAGGATACACAGTAGGGAAGTGGTAAGTCTTCATGGATTGAACAATATTGATTATATCCAATTGAGATCTGAGATTCACCTCTATGTTCTGGAAGGGTCTCTAACATCCTCTAAGCACTGAGAAAAACTTTAGTATGAATTATCCTCCTATAATTGATGGAAAATATGAGAGAATATATAGACACTAGAATACATGTTGAGAGAATGTTTTTTGGACTTTGAAGGAATATATGACCAACATATTCCTCTGGTTGAGTTCTCTTACAATAATAGTTTCCACTCGAGCATCATAATTGATCAATAGGTAGACCTTTATGGGGAATGAGGAAGAACACTAGGAGGTTGGGATAATGTTGGTTAATGCAAGCTACCAAGACCTGAAATTTCCTATGAAATGTTAAGGAAGGTGATTTTTTTCATCACATCAAAGAAGAACAAGGTAAAAAAAGAGCTATACAGAATATTATCGATGATAACTGGAGTTTATGATTGGAGCCATTGTATTCTTCCCCATATCTCCAAGGAATAGGATCATGTGATTTTGAAAGAATGGAAAGCTAAGTCCCAAGTACATCAACACATTTTAGATTCTCAATCATGTCGGAGTTATGGCTTATCTAATATCACCTCCACCAACCATGTATCAATTACATGATATATTCCACATATCTCTCTTGAGAAAGTACATACTAGATCCCACACAAGTATAGAATTCAGAGGTGGTACAGATGGAAAATAATCTCTCTTATGGGGAGAAACCAGTTAAGATATTGGAACATATAGATAATTTTATGAAAAAAATAATCCCCTTGTAAAACTATAATAGTAGAACCAAATGTCTAAATAGGCAACATGGGAATCAAAATAATCAATGAAGGAGAAATACCTTCAAATGTTCTCATTTTAGTATGTAAAAAACATCTCGATGGAGAAATTTCAAAAGTGGGGAAGAATGTAACTACCCAAAATTTTATCAATAGAATTTACCTTTTTATAATTAAGTTATATAGTATAAAAACATACATAGAATATAGAGGCTAATAAAACATTATTTTCATAAATTAAGAATGAAATAAGTTGTATTCATAGAAACTAAGAAACCTATACCAATGGAATAATAACATGACCGTTGGAATAATAATATGAAAATTACGAATAGTAATCCAACCAATAGAATATTAACCTCACCTATGAATGTATAAATAAAATTTATCCATCTTATAAATAAGAATATTATATTATTATATCATAGTATAATTAAATAAATGTTTTAAAAATGATATATTAAATGTTGGTATTTTAAGATAATAAAAATGTTTATTTAACAATTTTCAATTAATATAATGATTTGAAATAAAATTTATTTTCATAAAATAGATTCATAAATTAATATTTTTTGTCCAATTATTATAGAATAATTTTATTAGACCATAAATAATTATCCCATGTTTCAAAAAAACAAATATAATTTTAAAATTTGTATATTTTGAATAAATGATAATTTAAAATAAAAATTTGATTTATTATATCTATAAAATATTTTTCATAAAATGGAATTAATTTTTTATTTTTTATAAATTTAGAAATTATTTGGGTGATTTTTTTTTGATTTTTCTAAAATAGTTGAATTTTTGGTGAATAGGGAAATACGGTAATTTATCGTATATAACAAATACATGAATTATTGTGTCATAAATTACGTATGTATTATATAGGACCACAATATCGAATTATTCATCATTATTTAATATATTTATAGAAAAGATTCAAACTATTCATAGTATTGATCCAAAATAATAAACTAATGAAAAAAATAATAAAAAAATCACCTCTCTCCTCCCTTATAAATGACACCCATCACCACCTCTACTCCTCCCACCACTAAAATTTGATGTTTTTCCAAAATCTAAACAATATTATTCCCAATACTCCCCCACATGTCTATGAGAATTTTTTTCCACAAAAGTACAAATCCAATTTCCCTAAGGATGTTCTCATGGAGAATAATTCAAGAGGTAAAGTTTTCTTTCATTTTGTTTTTATTTATTTTCAATTTATTTTATTTTACATTATCTTATTGAAAAACTCTATCCAAGTGACATGATAAATATATAATGTTACATGTATAATTATTTTATTATGTTAATGTAATAATATATCATCAAACAAATTATCCTATCTCTTTTAATCTAAAAATGAAAACATCATTCGTGCGTTGTTGATTTATCACCATCGAGGTGGAAAATTTTGCATTTTTCTTTAATGGCTTCACTGATGGTAACAAAACCATTTTTATAGATTATAAATATTATAAAATTTATTTTATAATATTTTTTATGTTCTGAATCTAACATATATACATAATATTAAATAGTAAAAAACTAGTTCACAATGATTGAGAAACTGCCAAATTAATCTAAAATTTTATCATTAATATTTTATCTAATGAATCATCTTTGATGACCCATACTCGAGTGCCACATAACGAGTGCCCAGAGCCTGGTAGGACACATGGCCTCAAGCACATCTTCTCGAATGCCAGAGGCTTCTGACTAACTATGAGGGGATAGGGTGTGTTTGTGGGAAGACTATGCCCTTATTAGAAGAGTGTAGAACATCGAAAGGAATATAATGGAATTATAAAAATGGAAGTAATATAAATAAATAGTAAATAGTGGAAGCAATATAACTAAATAGTGTAAGAAAATTTATGTAATAGATAATAAAGAATAATAATAACTGTATCAACTGGACCACTGATGATGTAATGTCATGTCACTAGAAAACTAGAAATCATGGATATAAGAAAATAATAATAACATGTTCCAAAACACAAAAGAAAACAATGTATACAACAAGAATCCTAAGATCATAATTGGTCATATGATATCAAGATCCTTCCTATCAGCACACAATCAAGTATTTGAAGCTAGATACTTCCATTTTTCAATACCAAAAACAATGTAATCTACTATAGGTACAAAACTGAGCCCAGAGAGGGTGAGAGATAAATCTATATGTGTCACCACTAATAGTTTCTATAACATTCGGTCCATGTAAAAGAATATAGTTGTTTGCATGAATATATGTAATGTAAATCAAGCAGTACAAAATAACTAAATTCCAAAGTACCTACTTCGACCCTCGGTTGGTGACTGAACATGTAACCATTTCATTAATTAATCATTACCATTTAATTTTAATAGGTTACGGGAGGCAAAGACAACACTGACATAACCTTTTGATAGTATAGGTAGTGAAGTTCCCAAGATGTATAATGAAAACCAGAAAATAATATAAAGTGAGGGAGTTCCAGGGTAGAATCGAATATAACATAAACTCACGAAAAGAAAACTCAGTAGTATCTAAGTCTAGCTAAGGGTTAAGAGTTTAATCCAAGGATTTTAATACAAGGAATTCCACAATAATGTGCCTACCGAGTCCCAGGTGACCGACCAATGTAAAATAGGGATAAGAAATGATAGAGACCTATGGGATTTCACCATGGCTTCTACTAGTCAATGCTTGATCCAATGAGTGTATCTGAGGTATCTTGTAATAAATAAAGGTACCCAAGGGTAGTATATTAGGCATCCAAGGAATAGACAAGAACCAGAGTCTAGGTGGGTATCATCCTAAGAAAACCATATCCTTAAATTGGAATGGGGTTCCTGAGACCCAAGGTATTATCCTCCAATAATCCAAGGTGAGCTCAAGTTAGTCAATTCCTATTTGATATTATAATCATGTTATAATTCATTTGGTTCAAGTCTTGCCTTCCATTAGTGTGGATAGGTCAAGTAGCCTTGTATTCCATTAGGGTGGATAGGCGAAGTAGCATTACAACCATTTAATCAAGTCTTAGTTATCCATTAAGGAATCTTCAATTATTGAGGTTCACTTTTCTACCATCCATCAACATAGAAATAAGTTCTACAGAAATGTAACCTTTATTCAATTTCTCTAAATAAGTCCAAATTATATACTTAGTATACTTTCCATTTTAAATTTCACATTTCACCATTAATAACCATTTAGAGGCACTTACCTCAGGCGAGTCAAGTGGGGAGAATACATGGTACAAGCCATTTGGAAATTATTCTTAACAACAAGCCATTTATCATAAGGAGTATCTCCTTGAGAATTTTCAATCGTGCAACACCCGAACAATGTCTCAAACATTCCAAAACACTAAAACCCAACTGTGGAATAAACTTCGACATGAGGCGGATTGATTTGTGGGTGTAACCACTAACAACTAATCAAATATTTGGAAGAGAATAACCATAATATTCTAATGAGTAAAATAATGGCATGTTAATTTAAGAAATGGTTTCCAACAAAACTGGAGGGCCCCACACAAACATTCAAAAAAGAACGAACTTTATGGATGAGTTATATACCACCCACCTTAGGGTTATACGAGCCTTATCCTCTTGTATCAGCCCTTGATTTTCCTCGGATCATAGTAGATCCAAGAAAAGGTGAAAAAATTCTCACATGGAGATAACTAGGTTGAGAGTGAAAGAGAAGAATAAAGCCTAAATAGGACTCGAGTACTTACCATTGTGCATCCAATGTGATGAAAAAAAGCTCGAGCGAATGTCAGATGAAGGAGATTTATTGATTCCATGGTTGGTTCTTCAAAATTCTCCAAAATGAGAAATAACTAGTTCAATCTTGCGTAAACTCAGATTATGGAATAATGGGTTGGATTAATAGGTCACTAAATGAATTTTAGACAGTTTACACAAGTTTTTAGACTTTGCACAGTTTGTCCACATGGTTTGTAAAACCGTATGAGATAGTTTTTCTTGAACCTAGGAAAAAGGGGCATTTGTATGATTTGGCTGCATGGTGGTGCACCTACCATGTGAGGTGCCACTGTCCAAAAAAATACAACCAGCACGGTTAGGAAAACCATGTAAAAACCATGCACAAACTGTGAAACTTGGCCTGTTTTCCAAGAAAGTGGTGTTTCGAGATCCTAATATGCCCCGAAAACCTCCAAGAACCCCAGCTAACTCATTAGGAATATATATTAGGTCCAAATTAAAGATTTAGACTGAAAATTAAAAGATCTATACCTAACTTAAAAACTAGGTTCTTATATTCCCCCCCGTAAAAGAACTATCCCCCCGAGTTCTCCTTCCAAGGGTAAGAAAACAATGTCTAAGAACAAATCTATCCATTGAGAATGTACATCATCTTCCCTCTCCCAAGTCTCATCCTATACTCAGTCGTGCTGCCGAAGAACCCATATGATTGGGACAAGCTTTTCTCGGGGAGCCTTCATCCTTCAATCAATGATGCTTACTAGATATTCCTCAATGGTAGCATCAACATCTAACCCAAATTCCTCATGATCAGAGGTATGAGATAGGTCATCATTATTTGGAAAAGCTATGAGACATGAAAGGCATCATGCATAGAATGATACCGATGAGGTAGAAGTAACCGATAATCTATCGGCCCGACTCTCTCTAGAATCTCTAATGGCCTAACATAATGAGGCGACAACTTTCCCTAGATTCTTAGCATTATATTCCCTGTCTTGGGAGATACTAGAAGAAAAACACAATCCCTAACCTCAAAATGAATATGTAATTGACAGATTCCGACATAAGATTTCGGTCTTGACCGATCAGTAGTCATACGGTTCCTAATCAGCTGGACCTGTTCTGAAGTCTCCAGAACAAGATGAGGACCTAGAAGGGTTTCCTCACCTACCTCTAGAAAGCACATCGGTTTTTTAAATGGCCTACCATAGAAGAACTCAAAATTATACATCTGAATTGTCCCTTGGAAAATATTATTATAGGAAAACGTGATGAGAGGGATATTCTTCTCCTAAGAACATCCAAAATTAAGGACGCATGCGTATAGAATATCCTCTGAAACCTGTATTTTCCATTATTATTGTACATATATTTGAGGGAGAATAGTTGTTATTAGAAGCACCATTGTCCCCATAGCTTTCTACAAACCCTTCCAAAATCGTGAAGTGAAACGAGAATCCCTATCGAAAATGATAGTACGTGGATCTTTGTGTAGTCATACGATCTCATAGACATAATGTCTTACCAGATCATAAATTGAGAAGGTCTCCCAAAAAATAATTAAGTGGGATGATTTATTTAGTCGATAAATAACTACCTAGATAGCATTGAAACCCCTTGGTGACCTAGGTAAGCCAACTATGGAATCCATTTCAACATTTTCCCATTTCCATTCTAGGACTAGAAGTGTATGTAATAAGCCTGTAGGTCTCTAGTGCTCTACCTTCATTTTCTAATAGGTGGAACACCTAGTGATGAAGCCTAAAATCTGATGTTTCATCTCATGCCACCAATACTGGCATCACATATCTCGATACATATTAATGATTCCTAGATGAAATGCCCACTAGGAAGCATGTGAATCTTTCATCAACTCCTCTCTCACATCTTCAAGAACCCAGATACATCCACATAGACGCAAGACGTTATCTCTATCCATAGACCAATCTAGAGGTGGGTTATCTGTTAATATACTCCCAAGGATATCCAAACATTCATGATCTAAAATCTTCATACTCTTCACCTTTTAAAAAAGAGAAGAGGTATCTATTATGTCTGAGAGGTAAGACTACTCTTGAATGTTGTGACACTCCATATGAAGCTCAGAAAAGAGGTCCATTAACTTCCTTTCGTCACTGGATTCATGTATGGCTTGTGTTTTAGTTTTCCGACTCAGTGCATCTGTAACCACATTGCTTTTTTGAGGTGTATATGAAAGATCAAAATCAAAGGATAATATATATTCGATTAATCTTTGCCTTTGGAGGTTCAATTCACACTAATAAAAATATACTTGAGGATCTTGTGATCTATATACACCACAATGAGTTCACCCAATAGATAATATCTCCAACAACAAAAGGCATGGACAACTGCAACTAGATATAGGTCGTGCGTCGCGTAATTTCTCTCATGGGGCCTCAACTGCCGAGATCGTTATGCAACAATTTTTTCTTCATGCATCTACACTACTCCAAGGCTAATGCAGGATGCATCACAGAATAAAATATAACATATACCAGGTTCGGGGAGAATCAGAATCGATGCTGAGACAAGACTCCCTTTTAGATATTGAAAGGATTTCTTGTATTATTTTGACCACAAGAACTTAACTCCCTTCTTTGTAAGCCCAGTAAGTGCTGATGCCATATGAGAAAATTATTGTATGAAATGTATGTAATATCCAGCCATTACCAATAAAATCATGGTATCAAACTCATTTTTGGGATGCTCCCAGGAAACTACAACACTATCCTTTTATGTTTCATTAAATACTCTAGATTCTGAAATAATATGGCCTAATAAGTAGACTTTGTCAATCCAAATGTCACATTTTTCTAGTTTGGCATAAAGATGCATCTCTCTCAATGTACTCTGAATGATCTCTACATATTTTTCTTGGTCATTAGGAGTGCGCAAATACACCAGGATTTCATCGACAAAGACAAAAACAAAAGATTCCAAATTGGGATGGAAAACCCTATTCATCAAAGCCATGAAAACGGATGGTGCGTTCATAAGACCGAACAACATAACAAGATACTCATACAGACCATACATGCTGTATAGAGCTGTATGAGGTATGTCTAACAGTCTGACTCATTTCTGATGATAACCTAATCTTAGGTTAATCTTAGAGAACACCACTTCCTCCTTAGATCTGGTCAAAGAGATCATCTATTTGAGGAAGTGGATACCGGTTCTTGACCGTAAGCTGGTTCGACCTTCTTTAATCCATAGATAAACGGAGAGTTACATAGACCTTCTCAAATAAAAGCATTGGTGGACCCCAAGAGGATGTACTAGGCCATATAAATCCTTTCTCCTCTATGTCCTCTATATGTCTTTGAGCTCCTGAAGCTCTATAGGTGCCATCCTATATGGAGTATTGGACACTAGAGCTACTCTTGGAATGAGCTCTATTGAAAACTCTACCTCTATATTAGGAGGTAATCAAGAAAACTCAACTCAAAATAATTCCCCAAAATGACCAACTACTCGAGGGAAAATAGATTGAAGCAAAACCTATTGCTCCAGGAAATGATTTTTAATATGGGTAGTCACTACACCTATCCCATGATGCTTCGGTCCCGCACTCCCATCTTAGACATCCCACTCACCTTTAAAAAGATAACTGTTAGCATTTGGTGATGTAAAAGAAACCCTTTGGTGATAACAGTCTAAAAAGGTGTGATAGTGGACTATCAATTCCATCATAAGAATGAAATTAAATCTCATCATCTCGAGAACAAAGAGATTCCACATGAAGGGGTAACTACATACCTCAAGGGGACAGTCCCTGCACTGACGTATTCTCTTCGTCCATATTCCTAATGGTGTATCGAGGGTCATTAAGCCATAGAGATATTGTATCTGTAGTCTGAGACCTTTCTAGGATAGATACAAAAATAAAATAATTTAAAGCACCTGTATCAAACAAAGTAGATACAACAGTAGAGGATATTAGAATAGTACCTCACACTTTTGATGGTCTCGTAGCCTGATCCTTGGGTATCAGCTGTAAGCCATGCAACTGACCTGATCCACAACCCTATGTAACAGTTGGACTACCATGAACAAGACTGCTCTACTGGTGATGTTGGTGATCAGGTATCAGACTACCATGCCCATGGCGTCTTCCTCATTTAGACCTTCCAGTGCTACTCCAACTTCCCATATGATGCATTACTAATGAACTGACTCGTAAAGGTGTAGTTAAGGATGATCCTTTTCCACTCAAAGCTGGTGGAAAGGTCATAAAAATGCACAGAAGATGACACATACAACCACAAGCCCGACACTCCATAGGGTCTTTATCACACTGGGGTTCTTAATCCTTGGTTTTTCAAACCGATGACACACTATAGAGCTATACAACTGGATACTCTGGCTACCACTACCCTGATTATAAACCTCAAGATAACGTTTCCTTCCAAAGGAAGAACTATTGGCCTAGAACTACACTGATCCTTTAAAACCAGAACTAATTCCATCCATTAAATTACACTCAGTGATAAGGGCCTAATCAACTATTGTAGAGAAGGTAGGAAGGTTAAATACATTCTCATGATTTTATATGGCGTTCTAGAGCCCATCCTCAAAATATCTAGCATAAAAAATATCATCACCGACTAGAAGCAGTGAAAAGAACTGTAAATCAGTGAAACATGCTGAATATTCTATAACAGACATATAACCCTGCTCGAGATGCATGAACTATCTAGCTCTATCAGATCTCAGTGACTAAGGAAATAACTTATCTTAAAAGGTAGTTTGGAAGTCAACCCATAACATGCCCTGATGAGGTCCGACCTGGGTAATTACATCTCACCAACTCTTGGCCAAATCCCAAAGTAGGTATGTAGAAATATTGACTCTCCAATCTATAGGAATTTCCAAATGATTAATGATAGACAACATGGCCTCTATCCAAGACTCATTAGCATGTGAAACACCATCCTCGAAAAAATAGGAGGATGCTGTTGTTGGAACTTGCGGGTTAGATCATCCATCATAGGTGCCAACTGCAGAGCACTAATCATGGACTGCATCATACATAATAAAATATCATGTACATAAGCATCAGTCCTCAGATTAGGTACAACAAGTGGTGCCTCATGTGGTTCTTCTGGAAGTTAGAATAGCGGCTTAAGGCCCACCATGTCTGGTGTATTTTCATCACCACCCTCTTAGAGAACGACACGAGGACATTGTGGCAGTATTAGTGTACAAATTCCAAGAACACACCTTATAAAAAAGCTTATAAACAAGGATATCACATCACTAGTAGAAATAAGATTGTATGAAGAGTCACTACCCAAGGCATACTACCCATACTACTCACTTAGATGGCCATGTATTGGTAAGTGCTCAAGTATAAATTTTATGTCATTTTGTAGTTAATTCTTAAGTTCAATCCTTTACCTTTAATAAACATGAAAAGGAGAGATAAGGATGTGCAAACAATTCATTTATGATTTCAGCATTCACTTTATAATGGATAGTCATTTCCAATGAATCAGTGCACATACACCTATCACCAAAACGACACCCATTTACTTATAGCATAATGGCTTGACTTGGTAAATTACTCATTCAAACCCATGAGGGCCCATACACCTCATGAATTGAGATATGAAATCACTCAATCAAATCCAAAGTAATACAAGTACAAGAAACTATCACAATATCACTCTAGAATCATAGGCATATAAATCAATGGAAATAAGTGAAATGCACCTATATGGAATGGAAATATGCGTGACATGTGAACTCTTGGTGCCTATAATGATGCATATAGAAACAATCCTTGCTCTCACCTCATCGAGCCATAGTTGAAATAAACTCTCAAAGAGTAATAATCAATAACACCACACAACATGTGAGTCACTCGACTATGATATAAAATCAAATGTAATAGGAAAAATTGAACAACAATTTCATTTTGGGTAACTTGAATTTTACCCCAAACGTGGGTTCGGGACACTAAAGCACAACTTATGACCAAGTCCCAAGAATTCCTATTCTACAATATATTGTCTCCAAATAGTCATGAAATAAAATAAACCACCTATGATACCACTTTGGGATGACCTAGACCAGGGTGCCACTTAACAGGTGCCCCGAGCCCGGTGGGCCAAATGGCCTCAAGCGCATCTCTCCAAACACTTGAGTCTACTGACTAGCAGCGAGGGCCTAGGGTGTGTCTTAGGGAAAACTATTTCCTCAATATAAGAGTGTATAATAGTGGAAGGAAAATAATGTAATATTAATCAATAGAAGAAATATAAATAAATAGTAAATAGTAGAATCAATATAAATAAATAACAGAAGAAAAATGATGCAATAGATAAGCAAGAATAACAATAACAGTATAAACTAGAGCAGTGATGATGTATTGTCATGTCACTAGAAAATTGTAATTCACGGATACAAGAAAATAAGAATAAAAAGTTCCACAAGGTAAAAGAAAAGAATTTCTACTCCAAGCATCCTGAGAGCCTACTCAGTCATTTTCTATCAAGCTCCATCATATCAGCACACCATAAAGTATTGTAAGCTACATGAATCCCTTTTTCAATGCATACAACCATTTAATCTACTCTGGGTACAAAACGGTGCCCAGAGAGGGTGTGGGATAATTCTCAATGGGCCACCACCAATGATGTCTATAACATCCAGCTCGGGTAAAGGAATACAGCAGTGTACAGGGATATATGTAAAGTAAAGAAAGCAGTAAAAAATAACTAAATACCCAAGTACCTGCTTCAGCCATCAGCTAGAATCTGAAAATGTAAAAAGTTAATTAATTAATCAATTTACATTTATTGTTAATAATTCATGGGATCCGTATCCAACACTAAAATCACTTCGTGATTGTATAAGTAATGAATGTCCCAAGACATAAAAAGGAAACTAGACAGTGATATCTAGTGAGGGAGTTCCAGGGTAAAAAACAAGGGAACATATACTCACAGAAAGCTAACTCAGTATTATATGAGTCTAGATAAGGTGTATAAGTGTAATACAAGGAGCCCAATACACGGAATTCCACAATAAGTTTCCTACTGAGTCCAAGGTGACAAAACCAAGGTAAAATGGGGTTAAGCCATAACAGGGCCCTATGGGATTTCTCTATGGCACCTACTAGTCAATTCTTGATAAAAGAAGTGTATATGAGGTATCATGTAATAAAGAAAGGGACTCAACAATAGTATACCAGGAATCCAAGGAATAGACATGAACCAGAGTCTAGGTGGGTATCATCCTAAGAAAATTGTATCGTTGAATCCGAATGGGGCTCTTGATTCCCAAGTTATTGTCCTCTCAGAATGCAAGGTGATATTGGGTCAATCCATTCCTACTTGATATTGTAAGCATGTTATAATTTATTTGGTTAAATTATTTACTTCCATTAGTTTGGATAGGTCAAGTAGAGTTGAAACCATTTATTCATTGGTCTATGCTTTGTCTTATATTAGTGTGGATAGGACATGTAGTGTTTCAACAATTTAATTAAGTCTTAGATAGTAATTAATGAATCTTAAATTATTTATGTTCACTCCACTAACTTCCATCAACATGGAATGGGGTGATACAGACATGTAACCTTTATTCAATTACTTTAAATAATGCCATGTTATATACATAGTATACTTTCCATTTTACACATCACATTTCCCTTTTAATTACAATTTGAAAGAACTTACCTTAAAGGGTTAAGTGGTGAGAATACATGGGAAATTCCATTATATAATTATCATTAACAATAATACATTTATTATAGATTATCAACTTTATAAAGGTCAATCATGGTACACTCGAACAATGGCTCAAGCATGTCAAAACACTAACAACCAATTTTGGAATAACCTTTGACATGAGGCGGATTGAGTTGTGAGTGTAACCACTAACAACTAATAACATATTTGGAAGAGCATAACCATACGATTCTAATGAGTATAATCTTGTCATGTTTATATAAAAATTATTTCAAACGAAACTGGTGGTCCCCACATGAACATTCAGAAAATAATCTACTTTAGGGATTAGTTATAGACCACCCACCTTATAGTTGTACGAGACTTCTCATCTGGTATCGTACCGTTATTTTCCTCATATCAGAGAAGATCTAAGAAATGTGAAAAAATTACCACATAGAGATATCATGGTCGAGAGTTAAAGAGAATAAGAATAGATAAAGGGGACTTGAGTAGTTACCGTTTTGCATCCAACGTGATTAATAGAAGCTCGATCAGATGCCGGATGAAGGTTATCTATTGATTCCAAGTTTGGATCTTCAAAATTCCTCAAAGTGAGAGATAACAAGTTCAATCCCCCATAAAATAGGATTAGGGAAGAAGGGGATGGATTGAATGATCATTAAGTTCATTTTAAACATTTTACACAAGTTTTTAACCAGCACACTGTTTGTCCACCCGATTTTTCAAACAATGAAAAAATAATGAGAGATGGTTCTGCCCAAACCTGGAAAAAATAGGCATTTTCATGGTTTAGCTACACGACCATGCACCAACCAAGAAATGTGCCACTGTCCGAAAAAACACAATCTGTATGGTTATCCAAACAGTGCGATAACCATGAACAAACCATGCAACAAGGCCTATTTTCCCAAAAAGAGGTGTTCCGAGCTCTTAACAAGCCCTAGACACCCTTGGAACCTTTTAAACTAATTAGTCATCTATATTAGGTCCAAAGTAAAGATTTAAACTGAAAATTAAAGGATCTATACTTGATTGAAAAACTGGGTTCTTACATCATCAAAATATGTAAAAACAACAATCTATAAGAGAATTTAGTCTTATGTAAGTTCATTAATAAAATATAATTTCAATTATGGAAAACTGTTTTAATTTTACATGATCTCCCATAAATATATACAGGTGAACTTATCATGAAGACCACGCAAACACACACTCCCAAATGATGAAATTGAACACTATAACTCATTAAAATGTTCATAAAAGAAATTAATAAAATTATAATGAATATAAATAATGGAAAATAAGTATTAGGATTTAGTAATTAATGAATCATATTTTACTATCTAGTATATTGAATTGATTAAAGAACTCCGACATAAGGTAATGGGATTCTCGAACCCAATTTCCTTTCTTTGTGTTATTCCTCTTTCATGCCAAATTTCGGTGTGGCAGTTTTCTTAATATTGATAAAATATAATTTCATTATTCTTATATTTTATTTTCGAGTATATACTTATTTATAATATATTTTGATGAAAAATACAAGGATTTTCCAAAATAAATCCTCTATATTAAGAACACTTTGACTCATCTTGAGTTTTTTCTTTTTCACTCAAGAATGATGTATCTTATAAGAAACATGTTTTTCCATCTTTAATTTGAAAACCTCTCGATTTTATTCATTAATGTATTCTAAATGAAATGAAACCAATTCTTTTATTTTTGTTATTTTATGTATAAGGTTGATATACATTCTATATATAAGGCATGATTACGTAAATGTTATAATGGGTTGGGTGTGTCCAAAAATATATATAACGTTAATGCATTGGGTAATGTGACGTATCTTATGATATAATTTTCAATATTCATGAAAATGGTGCTATATTTTTTCATAATGATGATGATGTTATGATTATGAACATATGTTATCCGTGAACAAGATGCTAGTTTTTTCCACAACTGTGTTTGAAATTTGACATCTAAGACATGATGTTTCATTTTAATGCATTGTCACATTCCATGACATTATATAATGCTTCCTATCATGATTATTATGATGATACCATAATTATTTTATGATGATTAGGATTATTTTGTACCATTTTATGTATCCTCTTTCCATGCTTTTAACTCACCCCTTCATTAATGTATATCATTTGGTGATTACTTATACTAATGAGTACATGAGGACCACTTAGAATCTAAAAGAGAAGGAATTAATTAATGAGTATGTTTTATTATGTAAATGTTTTGTATGGTTCTATTTTTACCAAGACATTAAAACATTGGATCTTAGTTTGGTAACACTATTTTTTAGTTATCATTAAAATAATGTAATAGTGAAGTAATAAAAACCATGTAACGACCCAAACTTCCATTAATGAAAATTGAACTTGATCTAATTAAATGTCTTATTATGGTTATTTTAAATGTAAACATTATTGGGATTATGTGTCTAGATTTTAAAATAATGTTATGAATTGTGAGCATTGCTGATATAGACATTGAACAGTGATCACATGATTAGTATAAATATAGGGATTTAACAAATCCAATTTACTCAGACAAAGGAAGCGATAGCCTCATACAATAGACTTTCCCAATACGAAGCCCATTTTTCGGAGCTCAAAAAAGAGGTGGATTCATTGGGATTCACTCTTGACCAAGCCCAAGCCAAGCTTGAATATATTAAGATCATGAAGAACCCCCTACATGAAAAGTAGAAGCTAATAGAGATTACCACCCTACCGATGTTATTCGAGCCACCCAAAGAGTCTATCAACATCACACACCTTACCCTTCAGTCTTATGTGAGTGATATATGGGGTTATGTAATAGGAACCTATAAATATGGAAATTTTAATTATTTTTTAATAAAGAATGTGCATTCATTTTTATTATTGTTTCTTTTTAAATTGTTTTTGAAGCCCAAATAGTATTTTTTTAGTTAATATTCAACTAAAATATCTATTTTGATGAATTAATGGATTTTTGAATTAAATAATATTTTAATAAAATATTATTAATACATTATTTTTTGTTATATATAAATTATTGTACAATTTTTATGAATAAAATTGTAGTTTTTATTAAGGTTTGAAAGCTGTTTTTGTAAAAAAACCCATGAATTTTCGATAAATGTTTGTTTTCTATTT
This sequence comes from Viscum album, assembly GCA_963277665.1. Classification (NCBI taxonomy): domain Eukaryota; kingdom Viridiplantae; phylum Streptophyta; class Magnoliopsida; order Santalales; family Viscaceae; genus Viscum; species Viscum album. The sequence continues at coordinate 1,887,669,087 of OY728136.1, forward strand.
TAAAAGTAAAAATTCACATATTTAGAAAATTATTTAGATAAAATGAATATTATTTTTGGAATCAGGATGTCGAAATTATCAAATGGTGAACTTTTCATAATTTCATGAGAAAGTCGAATTTTTATGTAAAAATTAAATATTGTTTAAATATATAATGAGTTTTATGACATCATAATGATCCAATAGTGATGTAATTAAATACTATATACAAAACGTTTTGTCAATATATGTTTTAACATTAAAATAATTTGATTTTATATATTTTTTATTTATTTTACAATGATTTAGTGGACCCTCCAAGGCTTATAAAACAATTTTTCTTTCTAAATTGTTTTCCATGAGAGTGTGACTCACCTACACATAAACAGACCTATTATTTTAAGAAATTCGTCCATTGAAATTATAAAATATTTTTTTCCACTACCCTTTGGAAAAAACAATGGACAAAAACCATGTTCTGGTTTGTGGTTTGGATTAGTTTAATGTGTGGTGTCCCAAACCAAAATAATAAACAATTCCCCCTCCTTTCCAATATAAACCCACCCAATCTCCCACATCCTCTTAAATAAAAGAATATTGATTTCTTCCAGCCACTTCCCTCCTCTCTCTATAATTATCCCAAGGAACCCCAAGATCCCAATAAGCCTCTCTGAAGCCTCTCCCAAGCCTTTGGGATAGCACTTCCAAGTAAGGGATTCCCACTTTTCTCTATTTATCCAAGTTTCTTAATATTTATATACCCTTTTATTTTCAATTATAAATATTGGGGGTATGATTTTTAACCTCCCCATACTTCTCATTTTATGTTTTAATGATGAAATACCTATTTCTCTCTAATTAAATTCATCCCATGTACACCTGTTACTATGACGAAATTTCTAAAGGAATTTCTCCCTCTTTATTTACATTCGAGCAATTATTTTGTATCATGAATCTAAATTCCATTAAAATTGTTGGGAAATGTATCTATATGACCCCATTAATTCCAATTTAAATTAAATACGATGATAAACCCCTTTCCCTATCATCAACCATTTTTATGAATTCTTATGTCACACCGTTATGCTGGTGAAATTACGCAACGCTTTTCCAAGCCAAAGTCCTAGTGTAGTGAATACCATGTCCATTTCATTATCAAGGGTATTTGCCTTTATGTATGTTTAATTATTTATTATAGAGTTTCATGTATGAATTTCACATTCCTTTATATTGGAATAAATGATTATTTTTATTGAATCCATGTTTTTTGATCCATGTGGCACACTTCTGCATAAAATGTAATGTTTAAGAAGGGTGCACCCTAATAGCGCTCCCATGCATTGAGTAAAGTATAGTACCCTGATATGTCATGTGAAATGAGTGTTGAATCATGATAATTCAAGTTCAACAAGGGTTTACTCATGGTTCATGTGAAATGTTGGTTTACTCAAGCTCCAGGTGTAATGAGCCTTGGCTCATGCTAATTCCATGTTAAGTGTTGTTGACACATTTCCATGTTATGATTATCATGGTTCATCATGACTTTTTTTCATGTTTCTATTTTTCTCCATTGATATTTCTATTTCCTAACATGCATTTTAATATTCATGTTATTCCTTGTTTACTCCCTTACTGGGCTTTATAACTCAACCTTTTCTTATGCATGTCCTCAGATTATCCCATGCAATGCTAAGTATAAGGGATTTTAGTGTTCATGTAAAGGAAGTTTTCAATGAGATGTTGCGTTCGTTGTTTTATGTTGTTATATAATGTTTCTAATCTCCAAAGACACCAGATATATTGATATTATATGTTGTCTCAAGTGAAGGTTTTATGTAACAAATCATGTTTAAGTTTGTAATAAATAGTAGGTTTTTTATAGTTGGTATCAGAGGATAGGTTTAGTTATTATTGGGATTAGGATTAGAAAACCATAGTGAATTTTTGGATACAAGACTAAGTATAATAAAAACATCACTAAGTTTTAGTGAGTATGAATTAAGTCATTTAACAAAAAAATACATCCAATTATAGATATGAGTTGGTAGAGACAGCTCTGGCACAGATGTACCAAGGGGTGAAAACCCTGACAAGGAGTTTAGGGCTTGACCTAGGGTATCCAGGTACACGACAATGTGCCTTGATGAAATCTTGTTTACCACAATCATGGGGGATATGATTTTCTAAATTCACAGTATTATTATGAACCATTATTAAGGGAATAAAAAATTCCACTAAGAATATATATTAGAAAGTAGATCATGGATAATATACATTGAAGCCTATAGATTCATTAGTTAAGGGAATAAAAGTTATTTATAAGTCATCCATTTTTGTCCTTGGTTTAGCCTTTATGTGTTACCCCAAACATTCCTTTTATTCTAGCCAATGGTCGGTAATAGGAGGACTCATGATAACAACCGATGTGAAGTTCAATGCGATGATTATTCTAATGAGATCCCCAATATGATGGGAGCGGGAATCCCAATCTTTTTCACGATACATTTTCAGTTAACTAATGAATTGAATAGAAACATGGGTCAAGAGGAACATTCAACCCCTAAGAAAGAACAAGTCACTATCGAAAGCTTCACGAGACAGAGGCCTCTAACTTTTAATGGATCATGTGATCCCCCAATCGTCGAACAATGGAGGAACTCTATTGAAATGATATTCTCCATCCTTAAATGTTCCGAACTAGAGAAGGTTCTTCTGGATGCTTATCATATGGAGGGTGAAGCTGATAAATGGTAGACATTGATAAAAAAATATGAAGCTTAAGGAGGAGATCGAGGCATTGGAATGAAAGGATTTCCAGATGATAATTTTTGGTAAATATTTTCTGCGCACCCTCCAACATATGATAGAAAGGGACTTCTTTCTCTCAAGAAAAAAGATGATGAATCTATTGGAGCATACAAGGAAAACAACATAAGGCTTTCATGATACGCTTCCAGCTTTGTCGTTACCCTCGAATACAAGGTTGACCGCTTATTTAGTGGGATGAAACCTAGCCTGCGAAAATCCCGAGTGATCCGCAACTTTTAAAACTATGAGGAAATTTTTGTATGTGCCCTCAAGGTTGAAATAGAGAATGAAGAACCTTTGGGGTATCATGGTGATAAGAAGAATAAGGTGGACTTAAATTCTCGTGGTCTGATGGAGAAATACGATGGTGCAATGAAAATCCAGCACCCCACTTTCATAAGGTGCGGAAAGAAGAACACTGTAAATTTCTTGAAGTGGGTGAGGAAATACTTTAGGAGTGGAGGAGAAGGGCACCCAGAAATTAACTGTCGACAAGAAAAACTGATGGCTGCAATAGAGGAGAGGAATTCTCCATTAAACTCTCCACACATTGTTCATTACTTCAACTGAAAAGAACCATTGCATCTTTCAAATCATTGGCCTAAGCCAAGGGTTTCAGGAGGCAACCAACAACCTCCAAGGTAACAAGGGTGAGATTTTTCCATCACTATTACCAAAGTGAACCCCGACAATGAAGTGGTGATAGGTACGCTTGTTATTAATTCAATAATAGTTTATATAATTTTTGATTTAGGTTCTACATATTCTTTTATATCCTGAATATTTAGCAGAAAAATCCTAACATCTCCACAAATCATGGATGTAAAGATATCGATGAGTACAAAAAAATGGGGAAATTATTACATCCTAGGAATATAACTCCTCTCCTATCTTAATCGGTGTGTTGAACTTCCCAACAAACCATGTCATACACCGTCTGGTGGAATTTTATGCAATTATTGGCAAGGATTGACTTTCCATATATAGAGCCAGCATAAATTTCTGTGAGAGGGAAATCACTCTCGATGTGGAGAATCGACCCCTGATTCTATACAAGTGAAAGGAGGAAGATGAATCTTCCTTAGATCAATCAACTCAAGCATTGATATTAATGACCAATGAAAATTCTTATCTGGCATGAATGATTTAGTCTAAGGAGGCAACCATCCTTGAATACATCCATATTGGGAGGGAATTCATTAAAGTGTTTCCTGAAGAATTGCGTGGTCTTCCTCCAAGAAGTGATGTTTAATTCCCAATTGATCTTATATTAGGGAAATTTCCAATATCCAAGACATCGTATAGAATGGCTATTTTTGAGATTGAGGAGCTGAAGAAACAACAATAGGAGAATCTGGATAAAGGGTTTATATTCCCATGTTCTTTACTATGGGGTGCACCATCCCTCTTCATTAAGAAGAAGGATTGGTTAATGCACCTTTGCATCGATTATCGTGATCTAAACAAAATCACGATAAAAAAAGTATCCTCTCCCAATATTTGATGACTTTTTTTGATTAGATACATCGACCACAATAGTTCTCCTTGTTAGATTTGCGGTCGGGATATTATCATGTAAGGGTGAAGAAGGATGATATCCCCAAGACTTCTTTTCGTACAATATACGAGCACTATGAATTCATAGTAGTGCCTTTCAGACTCACTAATGCTCAAACAATATTTATGGAATTGATGAATATAGTATTTAGATATTAACTCAACAAATTTATGGTAATCTTTATAGATTATATTCTAATATACTCGAAAACCAAGGAGGATCATGAGGAGCATCTAAGAATTATACTAGAGGCCTTGCAAAAGGATAATCTCTATGAAAAATACAAAAAGTGTTAGTTTTTGTTGAAGGAGGTCTCATTCCTAAGAAATACCATCACAAGAAATGGGGACATCTATGGATCCCTTAAAGAATGCTACAATAGAGGGATAGCTAAGGACAACATCGATAACAAATATCCGTATCTTCTTGGTGTTAGCTGGATATTGTCACTGATTTGAAAAAAATTTCTCATGATTATCAAACACTTTTAGAAAGATAACTCGGAAGGGTGTGAGGTTTTATTTGAGTGATGAATGTGAAGAGAGATTCAAGGAGTTGAAAAGGTGGCTTATTACTATGCTCATTCTCACATTACCCACAAGTGGAGAAATTTTTGTTGTATTCAGGGATGCTTTGAAAAAGGGACCAGGTTGTGTGTTGATGCAAAATGAAAATGTCATTGCCTATGCTTCATGGAAATTTAAATATCATGAGAAAAACTATCCAACACATGATCTGGAGTTGGCTGCAGTGATCTTTTATTTACCAATTTGGAGGCATTATCTCTTTGGGGAGAAGTGTGAATTATATACAGATCACAAAAGCCTTATGTATATATTCACACAGAAAGAGTTGAACATGTGCCAATGAATATGGTTAGATTTGACTAAAGACTATGACTGCTCAATCTATTACCACCCAAGGAATGTGAACTAGGTGGCAGATACTCTAAGTAGAAAGGACCCAGTGATTCTATCATAGATGAGAATTTAAAAGGATCCAATCTTATTATATTTTATGAAGATAGACCAGGGAATCCTAAATAAGGGAACATCATCAATCCTTTCACAAATTATTGCTCAACTTCCTTTTTTGGAAAGGTCAAAGTAGGTTTAAAAAGATGATGTGGGAATTCAGAAGAAAGTGGAAGCTATCAGAAAAGGGAAATCCTCATAGTTCAATTTTAATGAAGAAGGAATTTTGATATTTGAGAAAATTCATTGTGTTCCATCAAGTTTGGAGCTGAAGAAGGAACTTTTGGATGATGAACATAGTTTGAATTTCACTATTCATCAAAGAAATAGAAAGATGTATCAAGATCTTTGAGAGAATTATTGGTGGGATAATATAAAGAAGGATATTGCTGAGTTTACATCAAAGTTCTTGGTGTGTCAGAATGTGAAGGTAGAGAGGAAAAAGTCTAAGGGGATGATGTAACCATTGCCCATACCAGCATGAAAATGGGAGAATATCAACATGGACTTTGTTTCTAGACATCTAAAGACATCCAATGTCAACAATGAAATCTGGGTTGTTATGGATCCTCTTATAAAGTCTGAGCACTTCATTTCAATTTTAGATGATTTCTCATTTGATCAATTGACATGGATATATACCAGGGAAGTGGTAAGGCTTCATGGGGTACCACTATCTATTGTATCCAATCGAAATCTAATATTCACCTCTAGGTTTTGGAAGAGTCTTCTATATGCTCTGGATACTGAACTGAACTTCAGTACGACTAATCATCCTTAAACTGATGTCCAATCAGAGTGAACTATTCAGACACTGGAAGATATGTTAAGATCATGTTCAATGGACTTTAAAGGATGGTGGGATCAACATATTCCTTTGGTTGAATTGTCCAATAATAACAGTTTCAACACAAGAATCCGAATGGCACCTTCTAAAGCCTTGTATGGTAAGAGGTGCAGAACACTGACATGTTGGGATGAAGTCAGTGAGTGTAAGCTACTCGGACTTGAAATGGTCGAAGAAATTGTGGAAATGGTGAAAACTATTCAACAACATATCAAGTAGTCCAAAGTTGATAGAAGAGTTATGCAGATAACCGTTGATGAAACCTTGAGTTCAAACATGGATACATGGTGTTTCAATGCATATCTATATAGAATAAGGTAATGATGTTTGGAAAGAAAGGGAAGTTCAGTCCTAGGATCATCAGGACCTTCAATATTCACGATCATGTTGGGGTTATGGCTTATCAACTAGCAGTTCCACCTAGTATGGCCAAAGTACATGATGTATTTCATGTATCACCCTTTGAGAAGTACATACAAGTCCCTTCACATGTACTCTCTTCAAAAGTAGTACAATAAGAGGATGAGATTTGTTGTGTGGAGAAAATAATGATGATATTAGATCATGGAGAAAAAGTTCTACAAAATATGACAATGCCTTTTATCAAGGTGTTATGAAAAAACCACATGTTTGAAGAAGCGATGTGGGAATAGGAAGAAGTGATGAAGCAAGGTTACCCACATTAGTTTTAGTTGGGAAAAGGAAATTTCAATGGTAAAATTTCTTAAGGGGGGAAGATTTTAACGACCCAAACATTTTTTAATGAAAATTCCTCTTGATCTAATTTAATATCGTAATATAGTCATATAAAATGTGAACTTAATTGGTTTTATGTTTTTGGATTTTAAAATACAATTAAGAATTGTGACCATGCTAATATAGCTGTTGAGCAGTGATCACATAATTACTATAAATATAGGGCTTTACCAAATCAAATTTACTCAGAAAATGGAAGCGATGGCCACATCTAGTAGACTTTCCCCATTTGATGCCCATTTTTTAGAGCTCGAAAATGAGGTGGAGTCATTGGGATTCCATCTTGACCAAGCCCAGGCCGAGCTTGAATACATTAAGCTCGAGAAGTACCACCTATGTGAGAAGTGGAAGTTATTAGAGATTATCACCTGAGCGATGTTATCTGAGCCACATGAAGAGTCTTTCATCATCGTACACCTTACCCTTTGGTCTTATGTGGTTGTTATAAGGGGTTATGCAACAAGAATATAGAACTATGACTATGTACATTATTTTTTTATAAATAATCCGCATTAATTTTATTATTGTTACTTTGTAAAAAAAATTTAAAGCACAAATAGTATTTTTTTAGTTAATATTAACTAAGAAATTAATTTTTATGAATTAATGGATTTTTGATTTAAATAATATTTTAATAAAATATTATTAATAAATTAATTTTTATTAAATATAAATTATTGTTCAATTTTTATGAAAACAATTGTAATTTTTATTAAGGTTTGAAAGTTGTTTTTGCCAAAACCCATTAATTTTCGATTAATGTTAGTTTTTATTTTAAAAGTAAAAATTCAAATAATTATAAAATTATTTAGAATAAATGAATATTATTTTTGGAATCAGGACATCAAAATTATCCAGTGGTGAATTTTTCATAATTTTCTGAGAAAATTGAATTTTTTGATAATAAATAAATACCGTTTAAATATATAATGTGTTTTATGACTTCATAATGACCCAATAGTGATGTAACAAAATAATATAAAAATTATGTTCGGAAAATATATGTTTTAACATTAAAATAATGTGATTTTATATTTGTTTGATTTATTTTAGAAAGCTTTAGTGGACCCTCCAAGACTTATAAAACATTTTGTCTTTTTAAATTGCTTTCCTTGAGAGTGTGACTCACCGCCACATAAACAACCCTATTATTTTAAGAAGTTTGGACATTGTACTTATAAAATAATTTTTTACACTCCCCATTGGAAAAAACAATGGGAAAAAACCACGGTCTCGTTTGTGGTTTTGATTACATTAATATGTGGTGTCCCAGACCAAAATAATAAAGAATTCCCCCTCCTTTCCTATATAATCCCACCCAAGATCCCACATCCTCTTCACTCAAACCCTATGGAGTTCATACAAACTGTTACCTTCTATCTCTATAATTCTCACAAGGCTACCTTGTCTCCCATGAAGCCTCTCTGAAGCCTCTCCCAAGCCTTTTGGATCACACTTCCAAGTAAGGGATTCCTACCTTCCTCTTTTTATCCATATTTTTAGTATTGTTATGCCCTTTTATTTTCAATTATAAATATTGGGGTATAATTTTTCACCTCCCTAATACTTCCATATTTATGTTTTAATGATGAGATATCCATTTATCTCTCATTAAATGCCTCCCATCTACACCCGTTACAATGCCGAAATTCTGAAAAGAATTTCTCTCTCCTCATTTACATTCAAGAAATTATTTTGTATCATGAATCTAAATTCCATTACAATTGTTGGAACATGTATCTATATGACCCCATTATTTTCCATTTCATATAAATATTATGACACACCACTTTCTCTCTTATCAACCATTTTTATGAATTCTTATGTCATGCTGTTATGCTGCCGAAATTGCACACTGTTTTTCCCAGCCATTGTCATTGTGTTGTGAATACCCAGCCCATTTCTCTATCAAGGGTATTCACATTTATAAACATTTACATATTTATAATAGAGTTTCATTTATTAATTACACATTCCTTTATCCTAGAATAAATAATTATTTTTAATTAATCCATGTTTTAGGATCCATGTGGCACACTTATGCATGAAATGAAATGTTTAAGAAGGGTGCACCCTAATAGTGCTCCAATGCATTGGGTAAAGTATAATATCATGATAAATCATTTGAAATGGGTGTTTACTCATTACAATTCAATTTTAATGAGGGTTTACTAGTGCTTCATGTGCAATTAGGGTTTACTCAAGCTCCATGTGCAATGAGCCATGGCTCATGCTAATTCCATGTTAAGTGTTGTTGCCACATTTCAATGTTATGATTATCATGATTTATCATTCCTTTATATTCATGTTCCTATTATGCTCCCTTTATATTCATAATGCCTAACATGTATCATAATCTTCATTTTATTCTTTTTTTACTCCCTTATCGGGCTTTATAGAACACCCTTTTCTTATGCATGTCCTTAGGTTATCCCTTGCAATGATAAGTATGATGGAATATAATGGTCATGTAAAGGAAGTTTTCAATAAGATGTTGTGTTATATGTTTTAAGTTGTTATGTAATGTTACTAATACCCAAAGACACTAGACCTCTTGATCTTCTATGTTGTATCAAGTGAAGGTTTTATATAATAAATCATGTTTAAGTGTGTAATAAGGAGAAGAGTTGTTATAATCCAGGGTTGATTTATTTCTCCTCTAGGAACCTAGGGTGTCAACCATTTACTACCATCCTTACCAAGGGTGATTCTTCCTTGATTATTAGATATTTGAAGCACTTTTGGTTAAAAATAAATGCTATGGGTGAGTCTGTCACTTGGATTTTGGTTATTTTGTTATATAATCATTGTGGAATATTTTCTCTCATTCAGAATCCATAAACCATTGTTTTCCAATAGATTATAAGATTGGTAATTTATTATTTTTTGGGCTTGAATAAGAAATTGTGTTTAAGTGAGTGTTTTTCTATGATACTGTTGTTGGTGGTTTATAATTTAAATCCCATAATATTGATGTTTATTCATATGTATGGTGTTGTTATTTTTTCAATTGGGATTTGAATTTTATTCCCTTATAGAAAATGATGAATTGGATATTTAAGTGATGTGTTGGATGCCTCATGATCCACATTGGATATGTTTAATGGTCCTATGGTCACCCATGGGGTCTTCCATTCCCTTGAACATAGAAATTGAGTTTTTAAATGATGAATTAAAGGTTTTATGAGATAAAAAAATTTGAACTGTGTTTAGAATATTATCATGGGATAATGGGTGGTATGGATTAACTTGAATATGTTAAATATGTTATGGATTATAGTTGGGTAATTGTGATAAATGGTTGAAGAGGCATGTCCATGTTGTTAAATTATTTCAAGGGGTCAATTTTTTTGTAATGGTGTTTAAATGGTGAAATGAGATAGCTATGGGAAAAAATAACTTGTTGAATGTAATGAACCATGTAAATGTGATAAAAAAATGCACACATGTATTTTCATTGTGAGATAAGAGGTCATTTATGCTAACCTTCAGAAATGTGACTAATGGTTGGTTGTGATGTATGAATATTGCTCTAGGTTCCTCGATGCATCATAGTCTCAAAATATGGACTAATTCTCTTAACTCCAAGGGTACAGAAATGGAATTCCATATAATGGATTGGGATTTTTAGACATGGAATTCTGAATCCCAGTTTGAATACATTGACTGGGGATCCTTTTATATAGACATGAGTACCATATGACATATGGTTCTGATGACCTACCTGGGATAAATAAGGTTTGATGGGTATAGGTATCACTTGGAACTGAGAACTAATGTAGTCAACTTAAATAGTTTTATATAATGAAACTTGGTTTATTTACAATTTGTATATTGTCTACTAAAATTCTACATACACTATTATTAGACAATATATTATTTTAGACACTATTGGTGGTTGCCTACTGAGTTTTACTCACATCCTGATTGGGCCATTGATAGAGATAATATTTTAATCATTTTTTATTTTTTTATTCATTGATTTAATCACTAAAAATTGAACAATTTGAGTTATTTACATCAATTTTGGATTTACAATGTGTTTTGGGCTAAAATTAGAAAACTGTTTAATTCGAAAATATTGAGAGATTTTAATCACTTTGGTAATTCACACATATATGTTGAAATATAAATTACATTTTTGTGATTATTTTTTATTGGTTTCATATATTTATTTTATTCTACTTTTTTTATCAAATAAGATTTAATTCTGCCATCAAAGGGTCTGACAAATTCAATCAAGTTGGAAAATTATTCTGGACGACTGTGTGGACCCCACCTCACTAAATAAATCATAACTCGGTCTAAATCCTCAAATAGGGGTGATTATAATTGGATTTGAAGGAATATTAAATGGGGAGTTCAAATGTTGAAGATCCTGAAGATATTCCATCATTAAGGGGGCCCATGGATGCTGACATTTTGGGCCAGAAAAAAGGAAACATTCATCTAGAATAAATGCCCAGCATTAATTTTTCATATCTCATAATACACATGGAGGGTAAATATGAAATTTTTTGATGAAACGTAAAACATATATTTTAAGATCTTTTTATAAGAAAAAATTGCACAATTGGCCATTAAATTGGCTGACCAAGATCAAACATTCGTTGGACAGAATCTGCAGGAAATCTTAAACTGAGATTTTGAAGAACTGAAATTTGAAGACCCAAGGATGGCATAACCTGGCATATATAAAGATATTTTCACTCAGGATGAAGAGATATTTCGACACCAACGTTGGATAGGGGGCCTAGGGACATGCTGCTAACATATGATTTTTCTTCTCTTCTCTTTTTATTTATAGTTTTTATTTTATCATGTAATGCCTTCATATTTTAATTAAAGTGTTTTCACCTTCTTTTACATCATCTTTATTTTACGAATTTAATCTAATTTCTTTATATCCTCCCTCTTTCCATCATGATATATTTTCACTTCTCCATGGAAAGTGGCTAACCTGAGGCTCAGCCCTAGGGGAGGTTTCACAGTGTTCTTTATTATTACTCATCAATTCAAAAATATTTTTATTCTATTTGTGATGGAGGCGAGAATATTACACTGGTGCGACGATCATCAACCATGAAACTATTACCAAATCCATTCCTTTCCATTGATTCATTTATTTCCCCTCTATTTTCGTAGGAAAACCCTTTATACGGTGGAGTTTTTGTTTCCATAAGGGATGAAACGACATATGGTGGAGCTAGGTCCTTTAGGAATAACATTATCGATTCAGGTGTTACACTATTTGACTACTGGAGGAGGTGTGGTTTGGTGTGGAAGATGCATTCTAAAATCACCCACTCAAAAAATCAATGGGCAGTAATTAATTAATGAGGTTTCACTAAATGAATTATCCAATTGAATTTAAATAACAAATAAATAATTAATGAACCTGTGTTATCCAACACTAAGACCAAGTTATTTATTCCTTAATTACATTTGGTCACTACATGATAGTTCTAACTTTTATTTATTTTAAATTTCATTAACTTCCTAGATTATTACAAGCAACCAATAATTATTTTAGGTGATATATATTAAGTAGGTGGACAACTGATAAAGCTCCTCAAGGGAGACAACCCTAGTCATCCACTATGCTGCATTAAGAAGACATTGAAATTGCTTTTTACACACCCTATGTTAGGTGCGCATCAAAACTATCACCGTTTCCAGGGATCTAATTAGTTTTTTACTTTACTTTTTATATTTTCATATTTTAGATAGTTTTAAAAAAACAAAAATATTATTTTTCCATGATGTATTCAAATTCAAATTATTATGAATTGGATGATTACTTACAGGTGCAATATCATGAACCAGAAGTGGATTATATAGATATAATTTTTATGGTGGATGGGATCAGAAGTACTCATGATTACTTGGTTAGGTAAATGAAAATAGAATTTGACTATGTTTGAGAAAAAATTGAGCAACCCGAGCCTGAATCGGAGCAAGATCCGAATAAATCTATTGAATAAATTTCCACATTGGTTTTTGATGTTGAAGAACTAGAGAATGTAAAAGAGGATATTCTGGAAGATCAATTATACCTATCTCAACCATTGATATAAGAGATAGAAGAAATATCATTTTCTAATAATTTTCAAGTGGGTGATCTTGTGAATTTGGAGGAATTTTTGAGTGCATGGGAAGAAATTAAAATGCAACATGATCTCATAATTCCATACAAAGTTGAAGAGAAACCACCTTTGTATCTCCCTCTAGACTTGGATGATGAAGAATCCACCCAAGTGGGAGAATTAGAAGAAAGAATGGAGGAGCCTGACTACCTACCTTAATCATGTGAATATTGAATCCAAGAGGCACTTATCACAGACGAAGTGAATGAACCAGAAGAAGCATAGGGAGATGATCCTTTCTAGAACTCTAAATTTTCTAATTTCATTCAATATAATTAGAGTATCACTCTTTATAACTTTGAATTTTCAGATTCAGTCAATCCTTTCAACACCCTGGAGGAATATGAAGAAGAATAAATCACACCTATAGAGTAACACCTAGAGATCCTTGAGGGAATTGATCATTTACTTGAGAAATACCATGTATAGATACTGGTGGCTATGACTGAAGAACCAAATATTATTGTTTCCTATCTTAAAAGGGAATATTTTAAAATCAATACATTAAATTTAAATTTTTAATATACCTTTTATTATTCTTTTCATGCAGCATATCCTGGATTTTGAAGAAGACGTTACACAAGTAGCAATTGAAGAAGATGAGGTTCCATATTTCATCCTACCCCTACAATGAAAGCAGTACATAATTGTGAATGGGGGTGGATCTGGTGTACTCTATCCATGGAGTACTCCTCAACTAAAACAAAGAACGAAAATCTGGGAAGAAAAACATGTGGTGGTTCATGTACAAGAAGATCCACCCGCCATCAAATTCTGGATAACAACTGGTACTGCCCTCTTGAGGTAGTAAAAGAATCCAGGGCCCACATGGGGGATCATACCAAGACATATCATTATATTTCTAGGAATTTAGATTATAATTTCTTTTCATAGAATTTTCTTAGCATGTTGCCCCTCCCTCATATATTTTTTTATCTTTAATGTAATTATCCTTTCACTTAATTGATTAATTATATTTTGCAGGTTCATTCTGGTAGAAGGGAACCCTCAAATGGAAAAAACCTACCTTCATTTCAAAGGGTATTTCACTTTTAATGTTTAACTTTAAAACTCGTTAGATTTTTGTTTTGTAATTTAAAATGGAATTGAATTCCCACACTTGAATTATGTTTTACTTGAAATAACTAGGATATATAAGTTTCTATGGAATCCAGTGATTCAATGTTTTTGATTTCAATGTTAATGAGATTAAATGAGTAAATTGGATAATTGGATGATTAAAGTGAAGCATGAATATTGAAATGAGGACTCATGATTTGATGGAATTAATTTATTCTTGTAAATTAAATTTCCCTACAATTTTTCATGCTTTGAATTTTTGAAATTCATGGGAATTAATTTGTTTTTATTATCCATTAAATGATTGATTTTCTAATATTATATTCCCATTCTTGAGAGTATTTATAGGCCAAATATTTCCTATTTTATCTTGATCATATTTCCTGAGTGATCTTGGGACATGCCACCTACCAAAACTTGTACTGAAACGTGTCAAAGATATGACTGTAAAAAAAATTTAAAATGATTGAGGGACTACATTGTCTAGCCACATATTTAATTGATACCCACCCTGACATTTATCCTTCGTTATCCCATAGAATCCAAGAATTTCCTTATAGGTTTAAGACCCATTACAAGCAGATTTTTCCTTACCTTCCCACTCTTTTAGTATTTTCCATGGATTATTCATGTTTGAGTGTGAGGGAAGGGACTTTTATGTGCGTTCAATGGGATTTGTATCATTTTTTGGTGGTGTGAGGTGTGCGTAATCATTTTGGGCAGTGTATTATTAGAAAATTGGGCATGAGTCGTCATTTCATTATACTTATTTCATTTCATCCGGTTCTCCTTAAAAAATGAAAAAATTGGAAATAAAGATGTTCCTTTCGGTATCGTTACATTATAAAAAAAGATATAAATTAAATTTTTCCTTTATGGAGCTTTATTTAAAAAAATAAGTAGAACTTGGATCATATCATTCTTTGTAATCAATTATTGACTCATGTCCCATTACATAAAAAGGGGGTAGAAATGTGTTTCACATTATCATGGGGATTTGAGTGAGGTTCATCCTATGTTTTCACGTGATTAATCATAAATTGTACTTAAGAGTCAAACCTCCTACTTATAGCTTTAAATTATTTCAATCATTTACCCATCAACCCTTAGCCATACGGTCATTTGAAACTTTATTACAAGCCCTCATGATTTTATCTACGTTTTGTCTTTACAAAGTGGAGAAAGTAGTTACTTTAGAATCTTATGGATAATTAATATGTTCTCATGATATGATCATAACTCCACATTAATTTTATCATGTGTGATGAGAGAAGGGTTTCAAAATATAGGTAGATCATGATTTGGAATGGTTAATAATAATAAATTTAGAATCATGAATGAATATAAGGATAACCTCCATCATTTTTTCCTAGGAGAAAAGTAAAAATCATGAATTGATTTTTTTCATTGAAAATTGTGAAATTAAATTGATATTTGCTATGGAACTTGAAAAATTTATTGTACATTGACAATTTTTTGGTTTTATTGCATTGAAATTTAAATATTGGTAACATTTGTGCCCTTTGAATTCCATGTTGAGATTTTATGCCCGAGGAAAAGCATAGTTTAAGTGTGGGGGAATTGATAGAGATGATATTTTATTTATTTTTTATATTTAATTCATTGATTTAATCCCTAAAAATTGGACAAGTTGAGTTACTTACAACAATTTTGGATTTATGATATGTTTTGGGCTAAAAATGGAAAACTTCTTAATTTGGAAATATTGATACATTTTAATCACATTGGTAATTCATGCATATCTTTTAAAATTTAAATCCCATTTATGTGATTATTTTTTATTGGCATCATATATTTATTTTCTTCAACTTTTGTTTTTGGAATAGGATTTAATTCTTCTACAAAATGGTCCGACAAATTCAATCAAGTTGGACAATTATTATGGATGACTGCGTGGACCCGAACTCACT
The DNA here is from genome assembly GCA_963277665.1 of Viscum album. Classification (NCBI taxonomy): domain Eukaryota; kingdom Viridiplantae; phylum Streptophyta; class Magnoliopsida; order Santalales; family Viscaceae; genus Viscum; species Viscum album. Next base: position 1,887,685,166 of record OY728136.1, read on the forward strand.
AAATAAATCCTAAGTCGTTCTAAATACCTAAAACATGGGTGATTAAAATTTTATTGAAATGAATATTAAATGGGGAGTTTGTATGTTGAAAATCATAAAGATATTCATTCATTATGGCGGCCCATGGATGCTGACATTTTGGGACTGAAAAAAGATAAAATTCCTCTAGAATAAAAGCTCAAACATTATCGTCCACATAACATACTAAAAATGGAAAATAAATCTAAAATTTTGGGATGAAACGTCAAACCTATATTTGAATATCTTTATAGAATAAATCATTGCAATATTCAGCCATTAAATTTCCTGACTAAAATCAATCTTTTGGTGGACAGAATTTGAAGGAAATCTTAAACCGAGATTTTGAAGATCCAAAATTTGAATAACCAAGGATGCATACCTTGGATTATATAAAGATAAGTTTACCCATGCTTAAGAGAGAGTTCGACACCAATTTTGGATTGCAGGCCTAGGTACATGCTACTAACATAGGATTTTTATTTTCTTCACTTTTTATTTTTATTTTTATCTTCCCAATTAATGCATACATATTTTAATTAAATTGTTTCCACCTTGTTTTCTACTATATTTATTTTCAGAATTTTATCTAATTTCATTATCTACTCCATATTTCCATCATTATATATATCCACTTTTACATGGAAAGTGGCTAACCTGAGGCTTGGACCTGAGGGAGGTTTCACAATGTTATTTATTATAGCGCTTCAATTCAAAAATATTTTTCTTTTATTTGTGATGAAGATAGGAATATTTCACAGGTGCGACGGTCGCCACCAGGACATTATTCCAAATCCATTAGATTACATTGATTCATTTATTTCCCCTCCCTTATCTTAGGCAAACCCTTCTTATGGTGGAGTTGGGGTTTCCATAAGGGATGAAACGACATACGGTGGAGACGAGTCCTTTAGGAATAACATTCTTGGTTGAGGAGTTACCCTATTTGACTACTGGAGGAGGTGTGGTTTGGTGGGCCAAACGCATTCTAAAATCACACACTCAAGGAATAAATGGGGACTAATTCATTAATTAGGTTTCACTAAATGAATTATCAAATTGAATTTAAATAGCAAATAAATAATTAATGAACTCGTGTTATCCAACACTTGGACCAAGTTCTTTTTTCCTTAAATACATTTTGTCACTACATGATAGTTCTAAATTTTATTTCTTTTAAATTTCATTACCTTCTTATATTAAATAAAAGAAACCAATAATTAGTTTAGGTGATATAGATTAAGTATCTGAACAACTAATAAATCTCCTCAAGTGAGACGACCCTAGTTAGCCACTGTACTGCATTAAGAAAACATTGAATTTACTTTTTCCTTTCCCAACGATATGTGTGCATCAGCCATCATTTGGTACTCGATCATACATCAAAAATTCAGGTTGGGATAAGGGTAAGCCCCTATATTAGATAAATGGTATGTGATTTGGGATGAATCATGGATGAGGGTATTGAATGTGACATTAGTACTTATTTTATGTATTTTATTTATGTCTTATTTTGGTTTTGTTTGGTCACGTGACACTATTATGGCATGGCATGTTAATTTTTATGGTTTTTTTATTTACATGTTTTATGGAATTAATTTTATGATGCATGTTTTTTGATCCTCATTACTTAGTTAACGTATATCTTGTTTTATACTATTTTATTAATCTGAAAAAGAAGGTATAGTCTCCCCAAGTACCTCACTAGACTCTTGTTTCTAGTAGGTAGCCTGTAGAATATGAGGATGTGTGTTATATGTAATGTGGAACACCGAATCAGAGAACTAGTTTAGTGGGACCTATGTTGGGATGTTATACAGTGGTATTAGATTCGTTTTTATTTTATAATGTTTTACTATTTGGGAATGGTAGATAGGAGTCTAGGATGTGTTGGGCCTTGTAAGTGATCTTATGCAAGGTAGTAACACACATAAGTGTGAGGGAAAACCTAAATACCTAGGGTGTGATTTTTTTTATTGATGTTCACTTATTATAGTTGAATGTTATTTCACCTTGTGTGATACAATTATTATGTTTTGTTCTTATTTACAATCATTTTATTTACGTCTTAGAATGATTCAAGGGTTTTATATGAACACATAATGTAATGTACTTATTATTTTTGGGTCATTCATCATAATATACACAAATAAAAAAGTTGGTTGTGGGAAATAAAAAATCTCTTTTGGTTTTCTTATGTTTTAAATAAAATAGCATCTAGTGAAGTGTTTTACTAGTTTTAACTATAATGTAATAAATTGAAATGTTTAAAATGGTTCTTAAATGTAAAATAATAATGTTTTTTTGAAATTGAAATGGTTTAAATGGTTTCTAATGAAAGGCTTGTGACTGCCTACGTTTGGTTTACCCTAAGTTAATCCGGGACCATAATAGGAATGGTTGAGGGTAGTGAAAAGGATGTGATTATAAATTTGGGATTTTGTATGTGTGGTAACATGGTTTTGACTAGTTATGAAACCACTATTATCCCTATTATGTATAATTTTAAAATAAATATTCTATGTGTTATGAGGTATATGATTGGATTTTAGAGGTATTCCACCGGGAGCATATTTACCTATTGGTTGAAAAGAGGGAATTGTAGATAATGTTCCTCCATTAGTTGAAAAAAACCTTCATTACTCCCAAGTGATAGGGGGAAGATATTTTTTGTGAAAAAATTTCTTGTTATATAAGTTTTATAGAGAGATACAATGGTAGGGTAGTACTATGTATGTTTGATAGATGAGAAAGTTTCAATTGTAGCACCCTCCAATTTTTTCTGAAGAGTGTGGAACTAAGACTAATTGTTTTTGCATTGAGACTATCCACAAAATACTGGACAATTTAGAGACACCTCCAAATAAAAGGGTCAATGTAGAAGCATATATATTGTGTGCACTAGTGAAGAAGTTTTGTGATATTCAGGTCTAGGCTAAGTAGGAATGGGGTATGGCTTGGATGGACTTCCCAGATAATTTATTGGAGCCATTTTACACAAAGACCCTGAAGTAGAAGAGAGGTGTAGAGTTTATACACTTGACTCAGGTAAGTATGATGGTTGTGAGCTATTTTGGACACTTCAACAACTTGTAATGTTTTATTCCAATACTGATGGGAGATGAGGTAATGAGGGAAAGATATGTTCAGTATGGACTTAGACATGATATGATTTCCTAGGTAAACATTTTTCTATGGAATAGTTTATCTGAGGTAGTGTATCAAGCTCTCATTTCTAAGAATAAATTGAAAGAAACATCTTATTGCGGGTATTAAATTTTAGTTGGGTGATCTGGTGGTATATATTTTGATTGTATGAAGTTCAATTATGAGAACATCTTCTAGGGTGGTGGTAGACAGAGTAGTCAAGGGAAAGGATTGGTCTCATAGGGTAGTGATCAAGTAATTTTATATCAATGTGTTCAACTAGGCCACATGTGTTTCTAGTGTCTGTGATGTCTGGTGTAATTTTAAGATTATAAGAGTATGGAACAAATACAAAGGTTTTGAAGAAACCCATGGTAGCTGGGTAGTGATGGGGGATGTAGAGCAATGTAGAGAACTGGAACAGGGTCTACTACTGTGTACCCGTCAAGCAGTTAGAGTTCTGCTAGCCGTATCAGTTGGGTTGGGGGGTGTTTTACTTTAGGAAAAATGTGTCCATATTAGTAGGGATGTGTAACTTAGGGGACTCAGATTGGAGCACAGTAATGTGGGACATTCCATTTTCATGTTGTTAAGCCTACAATTGTTCGTAATGAGGATGGAACATCAACTATCCGAGGAATGATTCTTATTTGTTATATTATTTCTAGTTTCTTAATTTATATAGGATCCATTAATTATTTTATATCTTCTAGGTTTATAAGTGTTTTAGGTATGGTAGAAGAGTATATGTTTGGGGTTATGTTGATCAACTTGTAGTTGGGGGTGTGATCAAAGGGAATACATAAATGTAAGGAGTGTGCCCTCGAAGTTGGTGGGTATCATATTATTTTGTAATTTTATAAACTTTAAATGATAGTTTTTGAATTGATTTTCGGGTTGGAATGGTCAGTTTCATACCAATGTCATTTTTATTGATACCTGTGGATAGTGAGTTTCACAACTCCTCGGGTTGACACTTATGTCCATCATGTAGAATGGAATATATATGTAGGCCTTATAGGGAAAACTCATCAAAAATTGTGTGATCTAAAAGACTATGTAGTGGGTATTATTATTAATTATGGTGGAGTGGAGAATGATGTCTTCCCTCCTTTAGTGGATCAGTTTTGGGATGTGTTTTTGATGATTTTTTAGGGTTTCCACCTGATAGAGAGGTTGATTTCACAATTGATTTTGTTCCCGGAGTAGACCTATTTTCCATTCCACCATATATAATGTCACCAACAATGATTAAATATCTAAATTATCAAATGATGGGGTTAGAGGATAAGAGATTTATTCATTCGAGTATGTCACCTTTAGGATCTATGGCATTGTTTACTAATAAGGTGGATAAAACCTTACACATATGTGTGGATTACCATAAATTGAACTGTATTATTATTAAGAACTATAATCATCTTCCATGTTTTGGTGATATTTTTGACTAGATTACGGGTGATTGTGTGTTCTCCAATATTGATCTAAGGTCAAGTTATCATCATTTGATAGTGAGACATTATGATATAACACACACTACTTTTAAAAGAAGGTATAGTTTGTATAAGTTCGTTGTGATGTTTTTTTGGGGTTTTGAATAATATTTTTGTGTTTATGGATTTGGTGGACCAAATATTTAACCCGTAACTAGATCATTGTTTAGTAATATTCATATATGACATCTTGGTGTACTCCCAGCCTTTTGAAAATCATGTCAAATATATTGAAATCGACTTGAGTACACCGATAGAGCAACAACATTACACCAAGATATCAAAGATTCATTTTTGGATCAACAAGGTGAATTTCATGGGTCACATAATCATATAGTAAGGCATTTTAGTAGGCCAAGATAATGTTCAACCAGTTGTATATTGGGAGAATCCCAATAATGCCTTTGATATTAAATGATTTTTGGGATTAGTGGGTTACTATAGAAAGTTTATAACTGAATTTTCTCACATGGAATCACTAATCTTAGTATTTTCCAAGAAGGGTATAAGGTTTGGGTTGCTTTAAGCATGATATAATTCTTTCTAGGATCCGAAGAAGATTTTTTCCATAACACCAATTTTGATCATAATCAATCTGTGTAAGAAGTGTACTCTTTTGTGTGATGTGTTTGGGTTTGGAATATGGGAAGTTCATATTTAGGGAGATAAAGTCATGGTTTATAGATCATTACATTTGAGAACACATTAAAATAACTATCCTATGTACAATCCTGAGTTGGAAAGATGGTTTATGCTTTGAGATGTTGGTGGAGTTATCTTTTAGGTTAGAATTTTTCACTTTATATTGATCCTATGATCCTCTAATATATCTTTTCCCAAATTGATTTGAATAATTGGTAGTGCATATGGGTTGATTATATAGTATCTTTTTTACTTTGAGATAGCTTATATGTCATGGAAGGGAAACATTGTTTCAAATGTGTTGATCTGGAAGACAATGACATGAGAATCATTGGTGTCTCATTATGATTGGAAGATGACATATTTGTTTTTTGAGATGTATATAGGTGTCCTGGAGGAGCATGAGTTGATGATACTAGTGTTTTTCCATTGATCCCTCTATTTTAACCACATTAAGAGATGATAGTATAATGATTCAGAATGCTTATCTTTGAGAGAAAATTTTGAAGGTTGGAATCCACCTTCCAGTTGGACAATTGTTATGGATGAGATTATTCACATTCATTGTCATGATTTTGTGCCTATATGTATGAGGGAAGAGATGATTCAAAAGTTTCATGCTTCAAAGCATCTGGTGTACCCTAGTTTTACTATAATATACCATGATCTTTATAGATAGTATTATTGAATGGGAATGAAAAAGGATATTGAGTGTTTCATGACATGTTGGTACACCTGTTAGTAGGTGATTTCTGAGCATCAATGTCCTAATGGAAATTTATAACAGCTTCCTATTTTATTATAGAAGTGGGATGATGCTACCATATATTTTTTCGGGGAGAATTATAAGTATAAATCATAATAATGATTTAATATGTGTAATTATGGATCGATTGATAAAGGATGAATGTTTATTTTCTATTCAGGAGACTTTCAAAATCGACTGGTTTGTTGACATTTATTTTTTTTAAATAGTTTTTTTGTAAGGAGTGAAATTGAATATAATCTTAGATCATGACCCACATTTTACACCATGCATATAGAAAGAGATTCAAAAGGAACTTGGTACTCATTTTATAATGACTAAAAGTTTTCACCCACAGACAGATGGGCAATTAGAACATAATATATAAGTATTAAAGGACATATTGAGGGTTTGTGTCCTAGAATTTGGAATATATTGTGAGAAACTATCAGCTCTCATTGATTTATCATATATTAATAGTTATTAAGTGAATATTTTGATGGAATCATACATGTTTTCTATGGTAGTTTATGTATATCTCCATTTTGTTGGATGGATGATGGGGAATCAGAGTTTTTGGGATATAGACACATGTCGGAGACATAAGAGTAGGTTCAGTTTATTCAAAAGAATATGAATATGGGAAATATAATTTAGAAGTCATATAGTAATCTAAAATATCAAATTCATAGGTTTATGGTGGGTTACCATGTTTTCCTTCTGGTTTCATCTAGATTGGGACACCATCAGATTCAAAATAGGGTAAATTAACACCCAGATTTGTGTAGTTGTTTGAGATTATGGAGAGGACAAGATTAGTGGAATACTAATTGTCTCTTCTATATGGATATAATGTTATTCATTAAGTTTATCATGTGTCATAGATTTGTAGGTATCACCGTGATGTTTCTCTTGTGATAGATATTGATGATGTTGAGCTTGAAGTTGATGCATCCTTTGAGGAGCATTTTATTTGTAATGTGGATTGAAGTGAGAAAATATTATGAGTTAAGAATGTGTCATTATTCTAAGTTTGATAGAATCATGTCCATGTTTAGGGGGTGTAATTGGAGAGAAAAGTAGATATGTGAGCCCTGTGGCCTGACCTTTTTACCTTGGAGGCTAGGTGATTCTTGGGAGAGTAACTTGAAGGTAATCTATTATAAGGTAGGGAGGTTGTAAGATCTGAAGACTTTGAGGTGGTATGTTACTATTTTAATTTATATTAAAATACATTTAAATTTGTTAATTGAATGTTTATGGTGGGGAAAACAAGTCTCTAGGGTGTTGTGGGGGTTTGAGGAATGGAAAAGGGAGAAGGCGGCCATTTAGTAATGTGGGAATGGTTGGAACATAGTTAGTACTAACAATGATCCATCACCAAGGTGACTGTGGGTTCTATCCCTATTTTAGATGGAGGTTTCTAAATGGTTGTCCCATGGTTCAGCCGTCCATGTGGCCACACCAGGTGCCTCTTTAAAATAGGGGAAATTTCCAATTTTGCTCCCTAGGATTTATGTGGGTTTACCTGATTTATTCCATATTTCTTCCTACAATAGTCTAAAAAGGAAACCCTTTCATATCAATCTTCACAATAATAATTATAATTTTATTTTTAGTAATTTGAACCTTTATTGGTTATGAATTGAATATCTATGTGAGTCTACTACTTCACTTTATTCTTTTTCCTTGGAGAATCATGGTGGAATTTTTTCTCTCATTCTGAATCCCTAAAACCATTTTTTATACAAGACTCTTACATTGAGAATTGAGGTATTTTTGGCTTGAATCATGGGTCATGTTTTAGTTATAGGTTTTCAATGGCATTGATGTAGGATTTTTTCATGTTATAGCTCAATGTATTGATTCTTATTTAGTTGTAGGAGGTTTTTTTGTTCTTTTTTCCTGATAATTTGATTCCCTACTAGGAAATGATGAATTGGGTGTCTAAATGATGTTTTTGATTTCTCACAATCCCCATTATTTCCATTGAAGATTATTAAACTAGTCCAAAGGTTACTCATAGGGTGTTCCACTACCTTAAACATTGGAATTTAGTTGTTAAATGATGAATTGAAAGGTTTTTGAGATTGAATTAATTGGAAGTCTGTTTATAGAATGTTTTCACGTGATAAGGTGTGGGTTGTCTTAACATGAATAAGTTAAATGAGTTGTAGATTATAGATTAGTAAATGTGATAAATGGTTGAAGAGTCACATCCATGTGGTTAAACAGATTGAAGGGGGTGACAAATGGTTTTAATGGTGCTAAAAAATTGAAATGGGATAAATATGGGAATTTAGAACATATTGAATGTAATGAACCTTGGAAATGTGATAAAAAAATGGTTCACCTATATTTTGTTGTTTGATAAGTGGTAATTGATGGTGAAACTTGAAAATGCATCTATTGGTTGGTTTGGATATTGGGATAATGATCCTCTCCCTTTGGTGGGTTAGAATGATGCCCTTGGTTCCCCGATACATTACAGTCTTAGAGGATGGACTGATGCTTCTGACATCAAGGTAATCGACATGGCATTCTACGTCATGGTTGGGGATGGTTGGACATGGTGTTCTGGATAAAAATTTGGATAATTGGTCTAATTTCCCATATATATTGTCATGAGACCCCTATGAAATATGGTATAGATGAATGTCATGGTTCGATGCTGGTTTTATGGGTACGAGTATCACTATGAACTTAGAAAAAATTTGGTTAATTTAAATATTGTTAAGTAATGAAACCTGCTTTATCTAATATCTTTCTACTATTTAATTTACCTTTATATAAACTATTATTATACTAGATATTCCATTAGACACCATTGGTGGTGACCAACTAAGTTGAACCCACAAACTTATCAGGACTTCATTGGGTACTCGAGAAAACATCATGGTTGCAGATTAGGATAAGAGAAACAAATTTATATTGGATGGTGGATATGGGATTTGGGATAGATCATGGATGAGGGAACTGGATTTCAAGTTGGAACCCATTTTTGGGAATTCCTATAGAATCTTATTTTACTTTTATTTTGTAACTTGAAATCACATTGACATGACAGGTTTATTTGTATGGTTGGGGGAATTGAAGCATTTAGGGGAATTTATTTTATGATTCATGGTTGTTGATTTTTATTACATGGTTATTATTTAAATTTTTTTACACTATTTTATTACTTTTATAAAAATGTTATGGTCTCCAAAAATACCTCATTATACCCTTGCGGCTAGTCATCAGCCTCTAGCATATTGGGAGGACCACTTGAATTCATGTAGCACACCAGCTCAGGGCACAAATTTAGTGGAAATCAGGACAGGATGTTACAATGAGGGTATGATAAAATGATCTTAACATTTTAAAACCTTACCCATAAATTAATTGACCATAATCACAAGTCACAGAATAAATCATGATAGTTAATATGACATGAATCAAAAGGGAATTAAAGAACATTATCCATGAGATCATAATATTAGAATAATAACAAGTCATAAAAGTGTGGACTAAATTGTATAATCTCATAATCATATTAATCTTATGTTAAGGCGACCGCCAATATATTCATCATAAGATAGGCTTGGTCTCACCACCCATGTACCTATTTGGGGTTAGGGACAACTACCTATATACCCTCTTCCGAGCATGGGATAATCTCCCATATACCATCTTTTTTGGGATTTGGATATCCTAGCATATAACCTTAGTGATCATAAAATGTTATGTTTTATCCAATGAAATGGTGGTATATATAATTTTTATCCCACCTATAACATATTTAAAATTCATTCATACATATTACATAATATCATGAAAAAATTCATCATAAGTTACACCATGGAAAAGAAAATTGGTTACATAAATATTTTATCATCATAACCATATGGAATCTAGTGAAATAATAGAGATGGTATCAAATAATCATATCCCTAGTGAAACATATGTAACATCAAAAGTTTTAATCATAGAAAAAAAAATTCATTTAAAAGATTATTTGGAACATTTATGGAAGAAAATTATCATTTCATTTTGAAATATCTTATTTAGAATCTAAAAAATTAAAAAATATGAAGGAAAAAATTTTATTTTTAAAATAACCTCGAAGACATATAATGTAATATTCAAATAATTTAGCGGTCATGATGGTGGAAAATTCTATTATTGTCGAGTATGTTGAAACAAACATTCCTTTCAGTATTTTTGTAAATAGTGAAAAGCACCAAATCTATAAAATGATATGAAGATTACTTTTAATTTTTTTAAAGAAATAAAAACATGGGTAAAATGAATTTTAATTACCATAGGTGAATAGTAAAAACACTCTTGAAAACATATTAATAAAAACAAGGACATGAAAGAAAAAAATTTCTGAAAAAGGAGGGAAATACATATAGTTCTTCTTAAATTTTTTTTTAGTATCTTGAGTACATAAAGAGAGTAAAATGAAAGGTGTAATATCCCTAAATAAACATTGTATAAGAAAATTTCAAATATTTTCGGGTGTTATATTATATAATTTCATAATCATAAATTTAATCATAAACAATCTTGATTATAATGAGATTGTATCCTAAACCACTTACCACTTTGGTAAATTTTGAATTTCAAGCCTCAAGAATGAATAAAATACAATTAAACATTAGATATAATGAAAATTATGATATTAATTATATAAAAATTCAATGGGGAGGTATTTACACCACATAAAATAATATAGGTGCATAACATAAAACATGTCTTAATGAAGCGATATAGAGAGTAAGAATAATTTAAATTTTGGTAATATCTGAATCAAAACCTCATGAAAGATATAAAATTATAATGAATTTTAAATCCCACAATTTTCATGAAAATTATCATAAGAAACATTCCTGAGTAGTATATGCACCACACAAAGAAAACAATGTGTGAATATAGAATATGTCTCACTAAAATAAATGTGAGATAGAAAACTCTTATCTCACATAATCTCTCACTTCATATGAATTTAAAAATAATTTATAATAAATATATATTTATTATAAGTATATGATATAACATATTAATACCTAAATTACCATTTATCAACCCTATATTATTTTTTATTATCAATTTTTTAATAGTTTCTTTATTGAAATGAACATTTGGGTAAAAACTGGTCTATTTTATATGCATGTTTTGGTTCTATTGTTCTGTTCCTTACACCTTGGTCCAAATTTCATCATCTACATAATAATAGTAATAAAAAAAGTATAATATTTTTTAATACTATTATTTTATCATTATTTATATAAATCAGTTATGAAAAATTAATTGCATCACTTTATGGAGACGATAGTTCATACGTATGAATGAGTGATATTTTCGTCTTTAGATGGTAGGAATGAGAGAAATGTAAATCATAATTAATCTTTACATAATCAATATTATATCCTAAATATCATTTAAATAATTGATATGTATCCTTATCACTATACATGTAATGAAAAAGTGAAAAATAAATCACATCACTTCGTGGAGGTGGTAGTCTACACGTACACACGAGCGATGTTATTGCTTTCAAACTGAAAGATAGGTAGGAAAGTAGATAACATATTATAATTAAATAATAAAAATTATATCATAAATATAATACATAATTAAAAAATCATAATAACAACCATCCATTACTTATGGATATGGAAAATGAATCATATTGTAATTTGGAGGTGGTAGTCCACACACACACACATTAGTGATACTTTTCATTTATAATTTGATGGAAAGGATGTGAAAAATAATGGATCCATCATAATAATCAAAATTAAGTATATTTAATATTCTTAAGTAATTATTTTATAATGTATACCATTTATTTAGATGTTTTATAAGATGAAATGAAAAAAGTGGTCAGGTAGGATAACAACCTCTTTTTCGGTAGATATCCTTTAGATTCATTCATAAGGACCACTAGAATGGTATTATAATCATAAAAACAACAATACTTTTTCATAGGGAAGTTTATAATATAATTGTGTTGGTTTTTGTTAAACTAGCTGGTTAATAGTCTGTAAAAAAAGAGAGGAGTGGTTTCATTTCATAATAGAGGAAATGTACACACATAAAATTAATTAAAAAAATAAATACAATAAATTCATTTTCATTTGAGAGTGAGAAGACGTGTCCATCATTAAAAATATAATATATGTTATGGTTTAAATAAATTTTCAAAAATAATTTTTTTATTTTTTATGTGGTATTTTAAACCATATCATTTGGTTTAACCCTTTTGGTATCAAATTCTGACCTTAACCGTAATATAAAATTTTTCAATCCTAAAGGGTTATAATTTTACTTATAAATAAAATATCAGAACATAAATTTATAACAGAATAATTTTTGGACCATTTATCACCATAATTTACCCCTTTCAATAATTTTATGATTTTTAAATAATTTGATAAATTATTATTTAACATAAAATACTATTCAAATAATTTTAAGAACTATTAACATAATTTGACTTTAAAGACATCAAAACAGTAATAGAATTCAAATATAACACATTTTTTCATTGATAATAAATTATTATTAAATATAATATTATTATTTTTCAAAATAATTTATCCAAATACATTACTTTTAATGCTTTTATTGTTATATACATTAATTTTTTCACTACTTTCACACAAAATATATTTGTGTTGTATATGATTTTATGGTAATTATATAATCAATAAAAATTATAAATAAATTAAAATAAAAAAAATATAATTTCATTATGATCAAAATAATTTTAAATATTCATTCAAATATTATTTTCATCTCTATGTGAAAATATAAAATAAATTTAAAACTCAGAGAGTGATATTTTGGGATTTTCATTACTTAATAATATAAATCTTATTATCGATGGAAAATGGAAACATTGTCCTACATTAAAATTTTGGATGTATATGGTCAATTTAAGATCATATAATTAAATAAATGAATATTTTGGTTTGCTCTGAGACATTATCTCATTGTTTTAAACCTATTTTATTCAATTTACCATTACCGGTGTGATAAATAATTAGTAGAGTTATTATCCATATTGAAAAAAATAAAAGTGAAATATTTACCAAATTTGAATGCACTGATTCCAAATAGTTTATAAATTTTCCAATATTAGATATATATAATTTGAAAAACCAATTTTTTTTATAATGTTTTAAAATGCAATAAAAAACATTATTAAAAAACGTGTTTTTAGCATAAAAATTTACTTATATAAAAATCACGAATCTTACCGATTTAAATAGAATTAATTATATTATTCCAAATAAAATTGACCAAATTTAAATTTAAAACTAAATTTAAAATATAATAATACACTTAAATTAACTGACACACTGAATGGAAATGACAGTATTTAAAAAATTCATATTTTTCACTATTCACTGAAAATCAGTCATCTCGATTTTTTTAAGTTTTATCCTTTTTAAATTTTTATATGATGATATAAAAAATGTTTTTTATTTTATAAAATATTTCTTTAAAAAATATATTAATTAGTTATAATTTCCACGCACAAAAATTCAATTATAATTTTTTTAAGAAAAAGTATTTTTGATGCCTAGAATGACTAGTAAATTTTTGTATTTAATTTCCATGTACTAATAAATAAATTTTCATTTTTTCGAATAATTATATATATTTAATAATGTGGTTACTCCTATTATACTCTTAAATTCAATGAATAGGTTATATCAATCACATTCAAAAAATCATATTTCAACAGTATATAACAATTTTCATAAATATTGGTGTTGCGTGTTAAGAAAGCTATCATGTTTAGTATTATTTTAAAATAAATTTTCTGGGTTTTACCTTAATTTTTTTTTAAAAAAATCCTTTATCTATTTTTGGAATCATAGTCTTCTCTAATATTTTTAGACATGGATCAAATCACATGTGTCTTATAAATGATACATTAACCACTCAACTCTAATTCTTCTAGGGAAAACACAATTTAGAAAACCAAAGGGAATATACCAAGACATCAAGGTTTTCTATAAGTCTAATCTACATGTGATACTAATGTATATTTCTCATTTTGGTCTTTTTCTAATTGATTTATCAATAAATGTAACATGCATTCATCTTCAACAAATTCATCTGGATAGTTCACATGAAAGGCATAAAACACACCATTTTTATCTATATATACTCCCCCATAAAAACATAGTTTAACTAATTTAAACTTCTTATTGGAGAGTGATTATTTACCATATCCTCTAGTATTCCTTATGATCTATCAATAAATTAAATATTAATGTATATTTTTCTCTAACTTTATCCTCTTGTTTTCTCTCACTTAATGGGTGCTGTCAATTGTTCATCATTATGGTAGTTTGAATATTTTCTGATGGACACATCATCATATTGTAGAGTGATTAAATCCTCATCTAACATCCTTTAAAAATAATCCCCTTTAATTACTTATATGTTATAACAAATAAATATATAGTAAAATTAATAAGGAGGGTATTATTGTTCTTTAGTGAAAGTAGCATGGTTGAGAATTCAATATTAATCATGATATTCTGCTCTTTCTAGTTTCAAAACTGGGAGGGATCATCATTCATTCTTTTTTGAATTTTATATTAATAGTTTACATAGGGAGCCAATAATTTATCACTTTTTGAGATTTCTATTTTGGTTGATTAAGCTTCTTTTATTAATCTATCAATGCACATTCATCCAGTGGTGTTTCATATTTTTTTTCATCATCTCATTTTTTCTAGGTAACCAATTCATACAATTATTAAGATTGTGACCAGACTAGTTTCACCTTCCACACATAATTTTATTATCCTTAAAGATACCCTTAATTTTTAGCTTCTCTTATTTTTATTTAGGGATTAATTTCATTAAATAAATACTACTGTTCCAATACTGGATTGATCTTCCTTGGGGATTTAGCTTATTTCCATCAATATTGATATTCATGGTTAGTTTGTAATGGTCAATAAAGTCGCCAATCATACCAAATAATAAGATTATTCTCATTATTGAGATACCCACTTTAGAATATTTATTTTACTTCTTGGGAGTAGTCTTCAATATTTATTCACTTTTTCAGTACTTGTTTTGAGTTTCTTACTTCCCAAGGTAGATTCATATATTTTTCTTTTATGCTTACTTTTTAGTTATGGATTTATTTTCACATTAACACATGAGTTGTAATGATTTTATTTGTACCCAAAAACATATTCACTATGAACACATTTATTTTTTTAATAAATAAATACTTTTACAAAATAAAATCCATACATAGTGGAAGATTTGTTTCTTTTCAATTAATTTTTATTTTTTTCAGTAGTTTTAATCCTTTATTTAGATCTTATCCCACTTAAAACAAACCTTCCATATAATTTGGATATTGATTATTTATTTTAACACAACTTGGCACAATTATATAACTTCTAATAGCACCATTATTTTCCTACAAGACTTTTGATTTTTCATATTAATGATGTCTATTGAAATTTGGATCCTTGTTATTCTTTGGAAAAAACACCATGTTTTTTAGCACTATTTAGGGAGAATATTTTCTCAAATGTGATTCTATATTACCCTGATGTGGTATTGAATTATTAATTTATTTTCTCCACCAAAAGTTTCCTAGATTCTTAAATGAAAATGTACTTGAATTTGAAACAACATTAGTGACAAAAAATAATTGGTTTATGGGTTACCTAATTCTTAGATCATGTTATAGGTTAATTATAGGATTATTTAAAACTCACATTTCTATTAATATGAATCTTCTTTGATTTAGGAATATGATTAGAAATTTTTTGTGGTAGAATATCTATTTTTAGGTATTTGGGAATTTCTATTTTATGTTGAATCTAGATTTATCAATTTCTCATCATGTTTAAGGCACTTCATGTTGAGGGAGTTATTTTCATCCTAAATTGATCTAAAAATTTATTCCCACTCCTTTTCCATCTTCTGAATTTGGTATTTATGCATATTTATTTCCCCTTGTATGGAATAATAAATATTAATGAAATTTTAATCTTTTATCTCTAAATGGGAATCCATGAAATTAATGGAATAGTTTTTATTTCCATCCAGTGCATGAATTTTGTTTTCAAATTTCTTATCAATATTAAATTAGAATGATTATATAAAAATTAAGAATTTTTGAATACTAATCTTTCTAGATTTATCTATGACCCTATGGTGCATCCCAAACTATGTATATATTCACACCATACTTAAATGGATTCACACATTATGCTCCAACAACCCACTAGAGGTTCTTTATAAAACATCACACAATCTTCAACCTCATATTGGTATCATGTTATCTCGTATATCTCAATAAATCTTATTGGTCTAAAATGCCTCACACTTTATTTAACTAGTTTATTACAAAATCCATTAAATGGGTCTTAGAATACCCCTTATTATTGATATAGAATTACATTGTCCTTGATCTTCCTTCACAAAATTCTTTTGATATTCTCTACTAGTCACCTTATATGATATAGCAGTACCATAGGCCATTTTCTCCATTATCATCATTTTCTTGAATACATGTATGTATTATTATTTCAAGATCAATATTCACATCACGTTCTTTGAGTTGATGGAGTTTCATCAGATCAGTCACAAAGTTACTGGATATAACATATCTTCTTATTCTTATATGACATTTATAATCATACAATATATCATAAATATTATATTTCAAAATTTGAATTTTTGAACCCGAAAACTTTAGATGGAAGGAAATATATTTTATCCAAACTAGAAGGTGATTTTATTATAAATTATCCCTCACAATATTATTGAATCCTTATTTAAAATATTCATTCAATATTTTTAGGATCCCATGATTTTTATTTATTTAAACCTTCCATAAAATCCATTATTTTTATTCCATTGGGATTTCCATCCACATATGGATGGATCCAAGAAGTTGTGACGGGTAGTGTGGATTGTAATGTAGAAATTTCATATATTATTCCAGAATCATGATTAGTAATTATTTTTTATTATTAAGTTCTTAAATATCATTACACAATATCATGAAATTTAATCTATTTTCACTAGAGTATTTTATTAAATAATTCCTCGATAATTTATGTTTTATTAATCAAAGGTTTCACTACAATTTCACATGTAATGATACTTATGATGTTGGAGAACCATATTCATTTAGTATTAAAACTCATCCTTATATAGTATTAAACAATCCTCATAAAAAATAAAATAATCTTTATGTAGTGGTACGATCCGTAAAAAGTTCTCTGATAATCTTTAATGAGACCTATTTCATCCTTAAGAAGTGAACATATGATCATTAGGAACTTAGTAATGAATATTATTAATTATTAAATGTTCCTTACATATAATATAATCAGGCTTTTGAAATATCAATTCCTTTTAATAATTATTCTCTATATAAAAGTTAATGACTTGTACTTAGATCTTAATTCATCCTTATAGTCAAAAGGACCTTTTTATTCCTTTTTTGTTTTTCTCATCTGAAGAGTTAAAATTATTATGATGTACCTCATAAATCATAATTATGAACTCTTTATTGATCCTTATTAATTCAAATGTAAGGATCAATACTTTTCCATTACTACTCACCTTACCACTGAAATTCTATACTTCCTGAATTACTCGTAAAACCTCATCAATTCATTAAGATACTATGTAAATCATTTAAATTAAACTCCAAACCACATACAAAATATAATATTAATTTTTCCAATAATATTTAATATCAAAATATTTTGGATAGATTATCCACAATTTTGTATAAATTTTTTATTAATTTTATTAATTTTATTAATTGATCCTTAACTTGTATTATTATCCATCTCTTCAAACTTTACTTGAAACATGATGAAAATATTATTTCCTTAATCCTTGAACACTATGAATCATTATAAGACATATCTATAATAATAACCTATAATTATTATTTTCCTGAATATATCCAAATTACATCTCTAAGAAGAAACCGTCACTTCCTTTTCCATTTATGATGAGAGAAAATCACTCAAACTTTTCACATATTTCCCAATACATATTGATAATTTCATATCATCGTGATAACATCACTTATTAAAAATAAATATAATTGTCAATATAACATTCATTTCCCCCTATTTTGATTTATATTCAATACCATTAATAATATATGTCAATAATTTTTACCTAACTCTTTTATCCTCCCCTTATTGATGAAATTAGAAATAATTCTCTCCTATTTATGTTTGGGAAAAAATATCACCCTTTTTAGTACTATTTGGGGATTTTTGTTTTTTAGATGTGTTAAAATTCACTACTGATGTTGTGGTATATTTTTATGAATTTTTAAGCACCAAAATTGTCCCATATTTCAAAGTAGAAAAGGTGCAGGAATGCAAAATAATATTACTGTAATAAAAAATAACTAGGTTATGCGTTTACTTATTCATAGATATTATTTCATCTTGATTATAATATTATATCATGGCCTTATTTCCTATGATAAGATAAATATTTTATCCATGAATCAAAATAGAAATTCAGGTGGAATAATATCATTTTTTAGATATTTGGGAAGATGCAATTTGTGATGACTTTGAATTTAACAATTTTATATCAATTTAAAGACACTTTATGTTGAGGTGATTATTTACATCCTTAACTATTCTCAAACTTTCTTCCCACTCCCTTTTCATATTCTAAATCTGATCCCCAAGAATATTTCTTGCCTCTTACCTGGATAAATCAAGATTATAGATCTTTCTGGGATTGATCTCTAATTGGTCATCCTTGATATTAATAAATGTTTTGTGATTTTCTTCCAATTCATAGATATCCCTTCAACATCTCATCGATAATGAGTTAAAAATATTCTCCATCCATCGATGATTTTAAACTACTAATTAGATATTATTTTACATTGATCCTTTTTTATTTAATGAGGGAATTAACCTTTATAAATTATGATTCAAAATCATTTTTTAAATTTTTTCCATATTGTAATTGTTTTTTATTCCCATCAACCAATTCCTTGATAAAATAATATATGAGTGAAAATTTCCCCATGAACATTCTTCATGTAATACACAACCACATAATAGAGGTTTTAAATAGATCTCTTAAATTCAACATCTACATAGTTTGAACTTACTTATTCTAAAAAATTATTCTTGATGGATTCATTAGATAT
Source organism: Viscum album (assembly GCA_963277665.1). Taxonomy (NCBI): domain Eukaryota; kingdom Viridiplantae; phylum Streptophyta; class Magnoliopsida; order Santalales; family Viscaceae; genus Viscum; species Viscum album. The sequence continues at coordinate 1,887,704,400 of OY728136.1, forward strand.
AGTACAACTTTTACAACATTAAATTAATGGTGTCACATGTTCATTCTTCAAATTATTCCTTAAATTATATTCTTATTTATTCTGTATATTTCAATTTGTTTTTAAAAATTTCATTTTAATACTAAAAATATTTAATTATTTGTTATTTTATCGAGGCATCATGAAATATTCAGTTAATGTTAGATATTTTATAGGAAAAATGGTTATAGTTATTGTTGTAAAAAAAGAAAAAAAATCCTAAAATGAGATTACAAATTCACCTATACCCCTTTCAGTGATCAATAAAATCATTAGAACTTCAGATCATATCTAAGTAAGAATACCTTTAATAACATTAAAATTATTAAGGCCATAAAATATAAAATTTCACCCCATTTGATCTTGATACATACCCCAGAGACCATGCATTTTCTTATAAAAATCCACTTTGGAATATTATTTATCCTTACTACCCTAATAATTTTTTTAGTTGAAAGATTTAAAATGAGGCTAGATATAAATATTGGGTAATTTCATATAGGTTCTAGGAAATATATTATGAAATTAAGATAGTGGGTATTTATTAAATATTGTACAAATTTTTTTTCTGATTTAGTTAAATTGAACCAATATATTTTGATGAAAAATGTGTAATGAGATTAATTGTATTGTACTTGGACAATAAAACATTTTCATTATTTTTATCACTATTAAAAATAGATGTAAAATGATATTTATGTTGAGGATTGAGGTGTTATTATTTTTAATTATAATGGTGTGAAAATTTGTTCTGGTTTAAATTACTTTATAAAAAAATCGAAGGAAAGTTGAGATAAGGAAGAATTTTTATCACTATAATATTATGATCTTATGAGACTAATATGAAAGGTATGTTTCTATTGATGATCATTTTTAAAAATAACTATGTGTGGAAATAATATACTATACATAACTAAATATCATGCATTGTGCTTTAAAAACTCATCCTTATTTTCACAACATTTAATTTTAAATATTTATATTGTAAACCACCCACCATTAACTTTATAGTATACCTTGAAAAATAACTCTAGAATATCTTGGTATGACTTATAAGTGGAGATTTAGATAACTTTAAAGACTATAAATAGAGTGAACAAACTTCATATTGAGAATAACATAAATTATATTACCTTGAGTGATGTGTGAATTGTTTTTTTCAATAAGGAATATCATAAGTGTTTTGGGTAATAATGAAAGTTTGAAAAATTTGTATGAAAGAGAAAAATAGTGTTAAATTTTAAATTATATATAAGGAATTATTGGGAAATTATTTATTGATTGAGTTATGTGATTTTATAATATTTATTTATGATCAAATATTTTTGATTATATGATGATCATCTAATCACAACGTGATCAAGAAAGTAATTATGAACCCAAGTAAAATTTAGTAATGTGAGAAACAGGTTTCCTTTAGAGAATATAATATTATAGATGTGTTTATATCTTTTTTAATGGGTTTGAATTGTTTGAAAAAATGGATGTGATTGATTGGTTCTAATATCAATTTTAAATAATAGTGTTCGAGTCTGAGATCTTTCTCCCTTTCTTCAATTGAATCATTATTCAAATTATTCCCTAATATTACTTCAATAAAATGATATCTCACTAATTACTCTTATTTGGTTCATTAGGTTTTCAAATAGAAAAAATGATCATTATATACATATCCTTTCCGAGTATGGTAATTAGAAATCTCTGGTCACCCTTGGATTATCACATTACTTTCTATGGCATGTTTAAATTTTTGTTTGAGTGGATTATGTGTGGAATCTTTATAATGGGACTTGATGAAATTAAAACTGAAAACCAAAAGAAATATCTGACTAAATAAACCATTAAAATCCATTGAGTAGGTAATAAGAGAATTATCTGATTTTAATTAATCAATACAGGTATTAGGGGAACTCTTCATAGAACCACTAAAAATGGCATAGTGAGCCATCATTGGAGTTGTTAGAAAAAATAAATGAAGTGTAGAATAAAAAACTCCTTGATTGTATGAGTGTGTCTTAGTCTGATTACTCATCATATTTAGTAGTTTTCAACTCAAATAAGAATGCTCAGAGATCCTAAATGAACTTTAAAATTCACCACATGAGGACTCCGACTGTCTTCAATTTCTCATAGTGACTCTTGGAATTTTATCCTTTTTAGAGCCGAGTAGTGACTTTTAAATCATCAAATGATCAACATCTAAAAATAATTCAAGTCATGGATGTATTTATTTGAGGTTAGCTTTTCCAATTATTCAATTTTAGAAATAATTCCCATGAGTGTGCTGCAAGAATAATTATTGAGGATTTCCTTTTGTGTATCAAAAAAGTTGTGAAATTCATGATATGTTTTTTATGATCAAATTAATCAGGTTTAGGATAGATTATTAGTGTTCTAAGTGAGTTATGAAATTTTTTTCCATGTTTCTAGACTGGGGTTTCATCAATTTTTATCTTTCCACAACAAATAGTTGTGGATCTATGAATATTTCATTGAACACACATTTTTTAATCTACTTGGTGATTTAACATGAATATATCTGAAATGGTGAGACATAGAACTATATCTTCATGTTCTTCATGGAGTAATACAACATATAATATGGTGTGAATCCTCCAAAGGATTTAAAACTACGGCATTTGGGAATGTAGATGTCTACCTTCAGTATTTGAGTTTGGTTCTGTGTTTAGAGATGGGGGAAATGCTAGTTTTGGGTTGTGATTTTTCTATTTCTTTATAAATTTGATTGATAAATTATAATGAATATTTATTTTTTTAAAAATAAAATGTATTGGTGTTTAATTATTCATCATCTATTTGATATTTTATTGGCTTCTGTATTGGAAACTCGTGATGATTCAAGGTTTTCTCAAATCTGATCATCTATCTTGGGTCCAACAAGTGGAATGCAGTATTCTTGTGATCAATTTTTTTGAAATATTGATAAAAAAATTCATATACATATTTTGGTTATGTTTAATTAATGTTTAATAATGTTTTGTTTTATTTTGAACATGGTTTCTTATGTGTTTTTTAGGAATTATAAACTCAATACTCAAAGCGGAGATTCTAGAAAAATAGAGAATTCATCAATACATAACATTAATTTAAGAGACACGATGTGTACTCCTAGAATATAAAACCTTCTTATAAAAAGATAATCCAAGAATACCAGATAAAAAACATAAACCAAGTAAAAATTTTGAATCCATAGTACATATCCTGAAATACTCAAAGTTCAAACCGGATGAGATAGACGACATGATCTCATTATACAATGTTAAAATTTTGAAACCTATATTCCAGTGAAGATTTTATCCATGAAATATATGAGATCCAAAATATATATAGATATTTTCAGATCCAATGTACATGGCATGAAATCCACTCACACACCATGAAATCTCTGATGCCTAAGTCACTTATAGTATGCTTACGATGTGGATCATTTACATGTGACAAACCTATTAGGATCTATAAATATTTAGAAACTCTTAATCCATGGAGAACCTCAGAATACCAAAGTTATTTCCTATATTATTATTTTTTTATTTCCCATTTTCATTCAAAATTATTTTTAATGATTACTTTTATTGTTTTACACATTCTGTTGATTCCTCATTCAATTCAAATAATCATTTATTATTCATTATTGTTCATGACATTTCAATTTAAATCCAAATTTTTGTGAAACTCTAATTTCCACTATATTCGTAATTTTTTCTTCATTGAAGTGAGTTTTGAATAGTTTTTATAGAATATAGATGGTGGATTAGTTTATTTTAAATCAATAATGTTTAATGGAAAGCATGCCAATTGTTTCCCGCCTTTTGATCAATACCATAATGCAAGAAAATTAATTTTATGGCCTGGGGTAGAGAGTTGGGGTGGATTTAATCCTAATGAGTTTATATATGAAACAACATGTTCCATTTTCTTATACATTCCTTATGGGATCCCAATTTCCCATTTTATTCCAGGAATAAAGGGATTATATAAATTAATTTTAGGCAGGATTCTCGATGTGTTATTCAATCAAAATTTTTAAGTCACTCTAGATTGAGTTAGAAATTATAGTGAATATGTAACATACTTACCCTCCTCATTGTCCTGACATGTTATGAGGTTCCATTGGATTTAAGTGACATTACTATGACACCAAAGGCTAGAAATAAATTCCATGTGATTAGGATCATGTTTGGGAATTAATTTATGTTAAAATATAAAAAGCTTATCATCAATTAACAATAATCATCCAATCATGAAATATGATACATGAGTAAACTAATGTGAACCAAATTCAAAACCAAAAAAACAACAATATCAGAGTTACAATGGAAATAAAGAAAAAATATAACAAGTAATGAATACCAACAGACCTAGAGACAACCATATGCTTTCCTTTAAATAAAATCTTAAACTAGCACAAAGCTCCAACACTTCCTTATCTAGCCATAGTAAAAGGTTGAATCACTGAAGAATCATGATACCAATCCTTTTCGTAGGTCCCGATAGATGAAATTTGAAAATAAACTAAAATTACTACGAACGGTGTGGGCATAAGTATATAGGATTTCCTTAAAGACCACCCAAAACATGAAACAAGGAAAAGAACTGGTTGACACATTTTATATAAAACTACTAAACAAAAAATATCATAGATTATATATTCCACAATATAAATCCAAGTCAGAATAACCTAAACATTTTTATCATAAGTAGTACTGTTTATGATGTTTAAAAAATTTATATTAGAAAAAAAAATATCAATTTAAAATAATAAACACAGACTTTGAAACATTTATTATTATTTGGAATACCCAATCATGTGTTACACACACACATTCAAGGAAAATGAAGATTCTATACTCATGAGTGGTTTCTCAAAAATTCATTATATTGACATAGGGTGACTAATATCCAGGTTTCTTAATGGAACATGCCCCTTATCTAGGAACTTGTTCATGAAATGAAATCATGAATCCATGTACTAAAAAATACATTCCAAGTTTAATTTCACATAGAACCAATTCATTCTTTGAAAATTTTCATAAAACAAATTTCATGCATCAAAACAATTCCGTAATTCTAAAACCATCATTTTAAAACAATAACAATAGTTGTTTTCCTAGAAGTTTCTATTTTACCATTTTCCCACAAACAAATTTAAATCTCTATCCTTTAATAATTACACCACATTTAAAAAATGAAAGAAAAGATAATTAATCCTACATGTTCTAGAATAGAAAAAATGCGAGAGACAAAAAATGCATCCCAAAGAATAGTGAAAACATAGAAATGCACTTAAAACCTCTAGATTCGAGATCATGAAACCTTCTATTCACTATACACCACAGAATCCCATCCCAATTTATGTGTCAACACATAAATCTATGCATCCCAATATATATTTGATTTTAATAGAGAGTGAATATATGATCTTAGAAGAACAAGGGGGGAAGAGAGAGAATAAGGTCTTACCAATGATTTTGGATCTCCAATGCACATTGATTCATCCAAAACACCCTTATAAATAAAAATAAAAAGTCTCTAAATAATAGATTTGGTGAGGTGTCCATTATCCTGGGATATAAGGGAACAAATACGGGTTTGAGGTCCTTAATCTGGATTAAACCAAAAAATTTAGGGTGCCAACTGTATATTTCACAGTTTGTAAAACTATGCGCCAACTGTGCATTTGATACTAGAAAAACCAAGTAGTATAATGATTTGGAAAATTGTGCACTAACTATATGGTGGGACAGTATTAATCCCACACCCCAAATGATTGGTTCATATGGTCAGAAATCAGAGCACCAACCGTGATTTTCACTTTATACTCCTTTTCATAGTTCTCCCTAATAACATGCATTATTTGGCCAAACCATTTGTCATCAATGAAACGTCCCAATGACACATAAAACAAGTAACATAATTTTTTTTTGAGTTTTTACATAGTTTATACTAACCATACACAAAAACATTTTCACCACCAAAACATGTTGAAACCTCTCAAGACATCCTAAAACATAACCCCTGCATTATGTACAGTAAAATGACATAATAATAAGGTAAATTACGGAAAACTAATGGTGAAAATTTCTCTATAGTATTGGTCTTTATGTCCGTAGAGAGAAATATTCTGGCTGATTATTGGAAAATTTCAGAACATTTCTCTAACATTTCATTTTCATGATCCCATGACTCTTCTTGAATGTGACCCTATTTACATAGAACCCATTCCAAACTGATGAATTTTCATGAAAGATAATTTCATAGTGATATTCAATCATTATGGACACATGATTCAACCTAACATCTAGTTCATGATCAATATAGTCTCGTCCAATCACATAGTTTGGATGAGGATTGTAATTCATTAATTGAGATTTGTGAAACCAAATATGAATTTAACTGAACCGTAGTGGTATATCCAACCAATAAGACACATCTAAAACTCTATCAAGTATCTCAAAAGGGACTATGTACCATGGGGACACCATTTAATTATTTCCAAAATTATGATCTCCAAACCTTAGAGGGATTTTCAATAACATATTTTCACTCACCTCAAATGATAACGATCAACAACAACAATCCACATACAATTTCTGATGAATCTAAAAAGTCATTGTTCTCTTTATTAGAATATGAATATTGTTCTCTATTTGTTTCACAATAGTAGGATTGATATTTTATGTATCACCTATTTCAACCCAATAAAGTGGAGAACAAAAATTCCGACCAAAAAATTCTTTGAATTGATCCATATGTATGATGTACCAATAACTTTTATTATATTAGAACATCACTATTAGTTATTTCTCTTCCACAAGCCACAAAAATTTGTTAAAAAATCCCTAAGTATCTAATTTTAAGATTAGATTTTTCTTTTGGATTATCCATCTAATTTTGGATGATAAGATATCCTTATAGTCAATTGATTTATGAGGTATTACAGTAAGGATTTCTATAATTGAGATTTAAATATGGGATACTGATCATACACAATCGAAACTATAACCCCATGCATCTTTAAAATTTTCCAAATGACGAGTTATGAAAATGTCCCACCTTATTGGATTCATGAATATAGATAAAGTGGGATGACTTTGTGAGTCAATCCAAAATCACCCAGTTGGAATCATGTTTTCAAACCATTTTTAGAATACCTATTATAAAATACATAGTTATTTTATCTTATTTATACATTGGAATTATTAAAGAATACAACATAACATCTAGTAATTGGTGATACACCTTAACATGATTAAAGGTGAGGAATTTTATGACAAAGATTAACACTATATTCTTTATTAAATCCCACCATAACTGTGATCTCAATAATTTATACATTTTCTATTTACCGAAATGAAAAACACATCTCAAATGGTGGTAAATAGAAATAATTTGATCTTTATAATTGGTAAAACCATAATTCTATCTCAAAAACATATATTAGATATCCCATTTAATTTTAACCACTAAATGGTCTCCCTAGCATTTAGTTTTGACTTTATAGAACGACATTCTGGATCAAATTTATGCACACCACCTACATGTCAAACCAAATCAATAAAAAAGAGACTAGAAAGAAAAATGAAACATTACCATTCTCTACACAATCAAGATAAATGTCACCTATAAATGAAATTATCTACCATTTATTAGAATACTCTTTATCCAACTAATTATAAATCTTATTTCTTAATGAATCATACATGAAATTCCACTTACCGGGTGTATACACCAAGTCAATGTAAAATATATAAAGATATTCCAACAATATTTATTACCTTGATTTTATGTATCTTTGTGATATAATGTACTTCTAGATCTTATTATCTTTAAACACTAAAAATTTACCACAAAAAATATAATGACCCCACATATTCAATGTGTGGACTATAGTAGCTACTTCTAGCTCATGGGTTGGGTATTTTTTCTTATGAAATTGTACGCATCATGAGCCATAGGATAAAACATGATCTTTTATCAGGATAATGCATAAAAACCCATATCCTGATGCATTATAATAGACTACATATCCTTTTCCTACCTCATAAAATGTAATGATAGGTACCAAAATGAGGTAAAAATTGATTAATAGGAAGGATTTGGTTCAATCACTACTCCATTGTAAAGTAACACCTTTCTGTGTTAAAGATGTCATTGGTGATGAATATCATGAAAAGTCATAAAAAAGTGTCCATAGTAGCCAGATAGTTCATGGAAACCATATATATTGAAACCTTTATTTAATGGTTTCCATAGGATAATAGACTCTATATTTTTAGGTTCTATAGAAAAAAAAATTTCAGAGATTATGTGACTAATGAAACTCCCCTATTGGGATAATTAATCAAATTTTGAAATCATTTCATAAAGAAAATGTTACCACAAGATGCCCAACAATATATCCATGTTCTCTTCATGACCCCCTATAGTCCTATAATCACAAGAATATCATCAATGAATACCACCATAAAATAGTTGATATACCTTTGAAATATCATATTCATCAATGAAATAAATACCATTGGTGCATCAATAAGATAGTAAGGTATGTCCACATAATCATAATGTCCATAATGACTCTAGGAAGTTGTTTTTTCGGAATATCCTCTTTCCAAAATCGAAGCTGATGAAACTCCAAACATAATTCAATTTTTAAGAACTATGAATCACCCCTCAATTGATTTAATAGATAAAAAATTTCGGGAATATGATTCTAATTATTTATTGAAAATTGATTTAGATTATGATAATAAACATATACCTAAATAATTTCATGTTCGTTATTTAAAAAAAATGGGTGCTACCCACATGGACGTCCTCGGTCGAATAAACCATTTCCTTTCCAACTTTTCCATCTCAAAATTAAATTCCATTAATTATTTTATATCTATACTATATGAAAGAAGTGAAATATTACTTTTCTCATGTTGGAGATCTATTATAAATTAATCTTTTATTTTGAGAATAATTACACAGAAATTATCAAGGAAGACATAATTAAATTGGTCAAATATGGTTTGAGAAATAAATATTCATGATTTAATACACCAATGACAAAGTAACCATTCTAACCAGAAAAATATGGTTCTAAACAACAATACGAATGGTCCTTCTCTACTTGAATCAACTACCCAATCTCCATTAAAGAGATACTTAATTACATTAGAAGGCATGAAGTTGACTTTTTGTCTATAAAAATAGATACGATATTTAGTTTCCATTAACCAATATATTACCAAAATCATATCATTGAATTTCATATAAAGGATATATAAGTTCCATTCTAATTTTTCCCATCAATAGTAATCATACATGCTGCACACTTAAAAGATCATCACTCTCATTGTTGACGGGGACTTTTTAATTTCAAAATAGAAGGCATCATCTCAACCTAAAAACCCAAAATATTAACCAAACAATAAGAAATAAAAGATTAGTAAACATTCATATCAATGAAGGAATGTATAATTGTAGAATTCATAAGAACTACACCTTGTACGATTGAAGGACCATATTAATAATATGTGATTACCCACTCAACACTATATAGTTTATTATTTATTATTCTTTTATATATATTTACCTATTAAGATTTACTTTACTAAGGACTGAAAGTTTACATATAATCACCTTAAATCACATGGTTCTGAGTGAGGGTGTTATTATTGAGAAGTATCCCAGTCAAAGAATATGATTTTTGAGATATACATGAAATTTTTCCATCAATACACTTTGGGGTTTTATGATAATAACACTATAAATATCCCATTTGGTTCCATTTTTGATGTAACGACCTGACCCTAGATACATATAATTGGTTCATTATTACATAACATTGGCATGATCACAAAAAATCATGTCTCAAAAGACTAATTAGTTTAGTATCCTGGGAAATAACGGATATATTCACAAGTTTTACATTACATTATAAAATAAAAACTTCAACAACGTAGTCTCTATAGGCCAAACTCATATCACTTAGAATATCCCTACAGGTCAGTCATAATATACTTGTTCACATCCTAGAAAAAATAAAACATAGAAATGGGTGACCTCAGATGCTCAGTAAGGATAAAAATATAGCAGAAATTTTTATAAATAAGCATAAACATATAAGGAAATGTAAGACTAGAAAAAAATACCTTTAAACATGAACATAAGAATAATATGGAAAAGATAAAATCAAATAATTACATTTACTTATTCACATGGATATTCTACTCCTCGAATAATCACATGCAATATCAACAACCACATTCATAATGATGGAATGCATAATTCCAAAGTTCATAACTACATAGTCAAAGCCTTGTGACAAGGCTACAAATAATATTTTTTCAAGGCCTTGTGGGAAGAAACTAGTTTGTCTCATGAGACCTACCGATGCATCGATAAGATATAGAAGGCTCCACCCGTCAATTACTAAGTCCAAATCATTCTTCATATGAGAAGGTTTAAATATAACATAATCATTTGTATTAAAAATAGCATATGAGATATCAATACTTTATCCATACACCAGGAATGGTGTAAAAATAACACATCCATAGTCAAACACATCAAAAAACCTTAAATACAATATAGAATATTTATGTCATAATGAATCAACTTCAAAACAATTGTAAAATCCATCAATAGATGTTGACATAGATGAAATCAAAAAAATTTGATCGAATTATCTCTTTTGTTTTTTGAAATAATATAAAGTCACATAATTATAAAAGAAAATATTTATTTTGAAAATATTCTTATAATCTTGTAAAGGAAGCTTCTATGATGTTATAATGATGGAAAATTGTTGCACCCGCTGTATATGTTAAAAAAACATTCTTACCTTAGTTTTGTCGAAAAGGTCATAAAGTACCTTGTTTAGAAAATGATGGAAAGATTCCTTTGAAAACATCTATGGTCAAAAAAGGGTATAAATTTCTTTAACCCATAGTCTAGTAAATAGTAAAAATGTTGTGAAATACATTTTTAAGAAACATGGATGTGGATGTTAAGAGGTCCTAATAGATACTTATGTAAAAACATCCTTGAATAATAAAGAGATTGTAAAATTAACCCTTACCTTGTACTTTTCCTAGGATGAGGGTTGGTTAAAATCCAGTATAATGGTGGAATAATTTTTATTAAATTATAAAATAATCATAAACATTAATATGATATCATATATGATCTTTTAAAATTTCTTTGTTAATAATATTTTAGTATTATCGTCGTTTCGGGTGTTAACTGATTCGTTTTCCATTATATGATTTGTTAAGTAAGTAATGTTTTTTATTAATATGATGTATATTATTAAAATTCATAATTATATTAAGACTTTAAACATTATTTTTAATCATCTAATGAAAATTTTCTTGAATGGATACGATGAGGAATGAATCTCATCGTTTTCGTGGAGACGGGAATCCGTACGTATGAATGAGCGACAATATCATTATTTTGATATTAAAATCATATATAATTTGATGGTATATCATTTATAAAGAATAATTATAATATTATGTTTATTATTTACATCATTTATACATCATTATTATACCCATCCAAATACTAATGTATTGAGTAACAACTACACCATGACGGGGAGACGGTAAGCCATACGTACGCACGTATGGTGACATGTCATTAAAAGGATGTATAGAATAACGAATATTGTTGTACCATATTTATAATAACATTAAAGTATATAGAAGATACTGGATTTATTATTTTAATATGGAAAGAATAAAGAAATAAAAAGTGGATGAAGAAAAAACATGAATGAGGTGGTGAAATATTTACCTCTTCTTCAGGTTCTTCCTTTTGATTTGATCAAAAAAGATCATTAAGTCGGATTTATGACTAAAATAATGCATCTGAGATGAAGGTAAGATAGTTGGTAGGATATTTGGTAAGTATTTGGCTGAGGAAAATTGCTTTGGAATTGTGAATTTGAGAGAAGGGAAAGATCCCTTTTATAAGAGGGGTGAGAGGCACGTTATGAATAGATTGAAATATTATTTTATAATAAAATAATTTTCGGTTTATAATGGAACATAAATGAATTATTTAAAGTATATGGTAGGGATGGGTCTTAAAACACTCAACCAATAGGTTTTAGACAGGTTTTGGTCACTATATTAACCATATCATGTACATTTAACTCTTAGTTTAATAGTTTGACTTTTACCATGTCTCTTTATATTTTTAAATTATATGGTTAATAAACATAATGTAAACATCCAATAGAACCCCAAGTGGTTCATTAATTACATATATAATAGTATTTAATCCCTCTGGCTGAATTTTAGTTTTTAATGAAGAGAATACCAATTAATAATATAATATTTGTTTTAAAAACTATTTTCTATCAATTTTGACATTATTTAATAATGGATTTTTGTTAATGTTTTAACAACTTAATTACTTCAAAATAAATAAATTTAATAAACCATGACATGTCATAGTAACCTATAAAATTTATTCATGGTATCAAAAATTTCAAATTATATTTATTTTAGTATTTATAATATAATTTATTAGATTGTTTCATTAATAAGAAAAATACTTCATTATTATTGTGTCATATATAAATATATTTATTTTATGTCAAAAAATTATTAAAAAAATATCCTGAGGTATGAAATATTTTTATATTTATAATGAATATTTATAATCGAATATATCAATTATATAACAACATATAATAATTAATTTACTAAAAGATATTTTCTATTATTATTTTTGTATTTACTTTAGATTATTTAATATAAAATGTAATTATCACTCCCAAGTGGTTCCATGGGGTCTCCAAATTGATCCCAGGATTCCCATGGTCGGACATGTATCATAGAATAGTGTTAGGACACATATTAGGGTAATTTAATATTATTATAATATTATTTTTTAACCTTATTTACTAGATTTACCCCTTTAACCACGATAAATAAAATATTTACTGAAGTAAATATTCCGAATGTCTAAAAAAAAATTATCTATTTAAAAAATTTAAACCACATGATTCTAAATATGGATTCTATATTTTGAGATTCAAAATACAAAAGTGGGAGAAATTAATCTAAAATTAATTCCTGTTGTCTAAACAAAATGTGGGTTTTTATGAAATAATAACTATCAATAGATTGACACTTCTTTATGCCCAGTTTAATAGTGAGATATATTACAATGACTTAAAATATATTAAATGATAAAAATATAATCTAATTATACTTAAAAACCATACAAATCTACAATTTAACACTATAAATTATTTCAATTAAAAAACATTTTTTCATTCAAATTTAGTATTTTCAGTATTCATAAAAAAATGAATGTTTTTAGAAAAATAACAAAAAATAACCCTAAGATAATTTAGATATTTGGAATCCAAAAATGAAGTCCATTTTGAAATATAAAATTTATAAAATTTCAAAAATTGGGTATTAATTTTCATAACGGCTAGTTTGATTGGTCGTGGTGTGTTAGAATCTCGAAGTTGCGTTCAATGCAAGCTTTTACATTATTCAAAGGGACATGTACCATATAATATTGGGGTGTTACATTCTTCCCTATTTCAATAAATTGCGTCCTCGCAATTTGGAATAGTTTTTTTAAAATAAAAGGTTAAAATAGAAAAATACCTTTGTGGAAAACCCAATCAGAAATTGGGGAAATTAAATTTAGTCTTAATAAGAGGGAAAAGAAAATGAAAAAGTCACCACCAAATTATTATCTAAATTAGGATAATATTAGTGTAAATTGGAGACACATAATTGGAGGAAAAAAATAAATATTTATGGGGAGTTATTGTGGTCAGCAACCATGTACACGTGTAAAATTGAGGGCCTCAAACCATCTATCTATGTTGATTTTAAATATCATCTGTTCAACAAAACACAAGGTATTAGGATAACACATTTTTGGTTTTAATATCCCTTACATAAAGTTTAATAAATATGTTATTGATATAATAAGAGAATATATATATATATATACTTGACAAGTAGAGTTTTATCATTCAACTAATTTCTACCACAAACTCATCTTTCACTCCAAAAGATAATAGAACTCAAAAATATTATATTTATCCTAATCATATAAGGTTCCAAATATTAAAATATACCGTTTAAATGAAAAAAATATATTTAAAAAGTCATGGACTTCCTGTAGGCTATTTGTAGGTAATAAATCCTTGTCTCACTTTCGTTGTGGGTTCGATTCCTACAGCTTTGTCCAACACGAAGGGTCATCGCCCGACCTACTGGTTATCCTTTTCCTAAAACTATAGTATTATAATATTCCAAAAATAATCTTAATAAATGTTTTAACCTTAAATAATATTATCCAAATTTCAAGTTAATACATTCCAATCTTTATAGTTATCCAAAATACTTCTATCCAAACTCTCTCTAAAAGGTCTCTAAATTCCAAAAATCAATTGTAACATCATATTCCCCAAACAAAGTAAAGTTTATCTTATTGTAACATAATGAAAATATGATTACCTTCACCATATTAAACTCTTAACAAAAACAACAATTAATATAGTACAATCCTTATATATATCACATTATTCTTATAATCATAATATAATTTTTGAGTCCAAAAACACAAATACATTAATTATTCAAATTCAATTGTAGTAACAACATAATCTTGGCCTTGCTCCCTTGGACTTTTATGAGGTATGTTTCCTTGGATATTAGGACATTAATTTGAATAATTCCCCATTTATCTACGCTTTTATCATTCAATATTGTCAACAACTTTCTTTCACTTGAAATCACGAGCTTGGTGACCTTTTTCACCAGACTTGTAATAGACTCCCATTTCTTTTAGGCAAGTACCAAGGTGTTTCATCCAACAGTTATCACATAATGGAAAATCTTTCTTTCCCTTTTTCCCTTTATATGTCTTTTTATCCACTTTTCTATTCTTCTCTTGCTTTACTTAATTGTCATAAGATTTAGAGAATTCTTTTTCGGTCATGATATCACACGAGACAATATCTTCGTATGATGAGAAAGATTGTGATACTAATGCTCAATGGAGAAATTATTTTAACCCACCAAATAAATGGACAATCTTACTTCTTGGGTTATCTATATAATCTGTAGCATGCCTTTCTAATCTTCTAAAGTTAGCCTCATACTTTGAACAATTATCATCCTCTTTTTACCTCAGAGTCAGAAATTGCCTTTCTATATCTGCTCGATGGTCATGAGGAAATTATTTTTCTAAGAAAATATTTTTAAACTCCCTCAATTACATATTTTATACTTCATCATATTTCATTGTGTTTTAAATCAATGAAAAACATTGATCTACATCTCCTATGAGGCGATAAACTTCTATGGAAATTTCTTCCCTTTCCATACTCCCCAAAGCGTGAAATATTTTCTCTAATGAATTTATCCATTTCTCAGATACTAATGGATTTTTACTCCCATTTAATGTTTTTGGTTATTTCCTCATGAATCGGTCTAACATTTATCCTCCATTTTGTGGATCAAGGTGCTCCATACAGGTAAGGTTATTATTCATAACCTGAGTGAGTTGTCCCAGTATGGTGATAATTTGATCAGTACCAGTTGCTTCACCAACTCCACTATACTTTTCTTGAGTAGGAGGGAAATCCATACATGGATTACGTGCATTGGTACAGTTTCCATTCCTTCCACTGGGTGCCATTTCCAAACAATGGCATACACTAGATTTGTTTAGGGATCACAATATATAAATTTAAACTTGTAAGATAGTTAACATAAATTAAAAATTTTATGGATATAATCCACAATTATAAAAATGTTTTCTTTGAGGAAGTATATACTCATAAACCCTTCATATTTTTTTGAAATTAAATTGAAAATTATCCTAAGAATAGCCCCCAAGAGTTTCGTAACCAAGAGTGCAGCAAGGCCCATTTTCATGCACCAATTCACGTTCAAGTCTAGCTCAAAGTGGTGTTTTCAGGTTTTACCCTTAGGTACTTCTGTTCTAGAGTTGTCTCTACCTGCTCATATCTAGACATGGATGCATTTCTTGGAAAACACACAAAATATCTATAGTACCAAAACTCTAAGAAGTTCTCCTATACTAATCCTCAAATTCTATCTTAGGGTAGTGTTATATAATTAGAGATTTTCTAAATATAGTTTCCAAGGTTATTGCTAAACTTCCTCTGATACTAATTGTAATGCCCCGACCATAGATACTTAGATTTGGTGCATTATTACATAACATTGGCATGATCACCAAAGATTAATACATGAAAGACCGATTAGTTTAGTAGCCTTGGAAATACTAGACACATTCATAAGTTTTACATTACATTATAAAATTCAAACTACAACAACATAGTCTCCATATGCCACACTCATATCCCTTAGACTATCCCTATAGGTCAGTAATAATATACTTCTTCACATCTTGGAAAAATAAAACATATAAAGGGGTGATCTCAGATGGTCAGTAATGATAAGAATATAGAAGAAACATTCATAAATAAGAATAAACATTTAAGGCACTGTAGGACTATAAAAAAAAATTAAACATTAACTTCAGAATAATACGGAAAAGATAAAGTCAAATAATTCCATTTACTTATTCACATGAATATTCTACTAGTCGAATAATCACATACAACATCAATATCCACTTTCATAATGATGGAATGCACAATTCTAGACTTCATAACCACATAGTCAAGGACATGTGCTAAGAGTACAAATAAGATATTGTCAAAGCCATGTTCCAAGAAAATAGTTTGTCTCATGAGACCTATCGATGCATCGAAGAGCCATAGAGGGCTCCACCCGCCACTTACTAAGTCCAATGTGTTCCTCATATGACAAGGTTTTAACATAACATAAACATTCGTATTAAAAATAGAATACGAAATGTCAAAAATTTATCCATAAATAATGAATTTTGTAAAATAACAAATCCATAGTCAAACATATCACAGAACCTTAAATACAATATTATGGATTTGTATCACAAGGAATCAACTTCAAAACAAGGGTAAAATCTATCAAAGGATGTTGAGATAGATGAAATCAAAACTATATGTGTAAATTACTTTTTTTTAAATCATTTAAAGTCACATAATTATAAAATAAAATATTTTTTTAAAAGATTCTTATAATCTTGTAAAGGAAGATTCGATGTTGTTATAACAATGGAAAATATTCACACCCGCCGTATAACTTAAAAAAGATTCTTACCTTAATTTTTTCGAAAAGGTCATGAAGTACCTTGTTTAGAAAAAAAATGGAAAGATTCCATTCAAAACATCTAAGGTAAAAATTGGGTATTAATTTCTTTAACCCATTCTCTTGGAAATAGTAAAAATGTTTTCAAATACATTTTTATGAAACATGGATGTGGATGACAAAGAGGTCCCAGTAGATACTTCCATAAAAAAACTCGAATAATAAAGAGATTGTGTAATTAACTCTTACCATTTAATTTTCCTTGTTCGAGGGTAGTTTAACCTCCTATATAATGGTGAAATAATTGTTATTACATTATACAAGAATCATATTCATTAATATGATATCATATATGATCTTTTAAAATGGCTTTGTTAATAATATTTTAGTATTATCGTTGTTTTGGGTGTTAACTGATTAGTTTTCCTTTATATTCTATGATACGTAAGTAATATTTGTTATGGATATGATGTATCTTATACATATTAAGAATGATATTAAGTCTTTAAAAATTATTTTGTAATCATCTAATGAAAATTAATCTTGAATAGATATGATGGGGAATGAATATCATCATGTTCGTGGAGATGGTAATCTGTACATACGCATGAGTGAAAATATCATTATTTTGATTTTAAAATCATATATAATTGGATGTTATATAATATATACAGAATCATTATCATGTTATATTTATTATTTACATCATTTATACATTATTATTATACCCATACAAACAATAATGTAATGAATAAAAACTACACCATGACGTGGAGACGGTAAGCCGTACATACGCACCTATGGTGACATGTCATTCAAAGGATGGATATAATAATGAATATTGTCTTACCATATTTATAATAACATCAAATTATATTGAATATAATGGAGTTATAATTTTATAATGGAAACAACAAGTAAACAATATGTGGAAGAATAAAAAACATAAAAGAGGTAGTGAGATATTTACCTCTTCTTCAGGTTCTTCCTTTTGGTTTGATCAAAAGGTCTCTTTAAGATGGATTTATGACTAAAATAATGCCTCCAAGATGAAGGTAGTATAGTTTGAAGGATATTTGGGTTGGTGGTGGCTGAGGAAAATGGCATTGGATGTGTGAATTTGAGTGAATGGGGAGTTCCCTTTTATAAGAGGGGTGAGGGGTAGCTTAGGAAAAGATTGAAATATTATTTTATAATAAAATCATTTTCGGTTTCTAATGGCTCCTAAATGAGTTATTTAAATTATAAGGTAGGTATGGGACGAAAAATACTCAACCAATAGATTTTAGACAGATTTGGGTCACTATATTAACCTTATCTTTTAGATTTTACTCTTAGTTAAATAGTTTGACATTTACCATGTCTCTTTGTATTTTTATATTATATGGTTAATAAACATACTATAATCTACCAAGAGAATTTGAAATGGTTCATTAATGACATATATAATAGTATTTAAGCCCTTTTACCGAACCTTTTATTTTTATGAAAATAATACCAATTAATAATATTAAAATTGTTTTAAAAACTCTTTTTATCAATTTTGACATTATTTAATAATATATTTTCGTTAAAGTCATAAAAACATAATTACTTAGAAATAAATACATTTAATAAACCCTGAAATGTCATACTCAGCAATAAAATTTTTTTATGGCATCAAAACCTTCAAATTATATTTATTTTAGTATTTATAATATCATTTATTTGATTGTATCATTAATAAAGAAAATACTGCCTCATTATTGTGTCATTTATGAATATATTTATTTTATGTCTAAAAATGAATAATAAAATATCCTAAGGTATGAAATATTTTTATCTTTCTAATGACTATTTATTTTCTAATACATCAATTATATAACCTCATATAAAAATTGATTTACTAAAGGATATTTGCTTTTATTATTTTTGTCTTTACTTTAGATTATTTAATATAAAATGTCATTATCACTATCAAGTGCCTCCATGTGGTGCCACAATCTTCCCAAGGATTCCCATGGTTGGAAATATATCAGAAAATAGGGTTAGGACACATGTTATGGTAATTTAATATTATTATAATATTATTTGATAACTTTATTTATTGGATTTACCCCTTTTACCAGGTTAAATAAAATATTTACGGAAGTCAACATTCCTAATGGATAAAAATAAAAGTTACTTATTTACACAATTTGGACCTCCTAATTTTAAATATGGAATCCATTTTTCCAAATTCAAAAAATAGTGGGAGAAATTAATTTAAAATTAATTCCCGTTGTCTATACAAAATGTGTGTTTTTAGGAAATAGTAACTATCAAATGATTGACACTTGTTTATGTCCAGTTTAATTGTGATATTTAATCCAATGACTTAAATTATATTAAATGAAAAAAATATAATCTAATGATACTTCAAAACCATTAAAATTTATAATTTAACACTAAAATTATTTTGATTAAAAAATTTGGTTTTAAATAAAATTTAGTATTTTCACTATTCATCAAAAAGTGAATGTTTTTAGAAAAATAAAAAAAATTCACCCTAAGATAACTTATATATTACGGATCCAAAAATGAAGTCCATTTTGAAAGATAAAATTTATAAAATTTCAAAAATTTGGTATTACTATTCATAACGGCTAGTTTGATTGGTCGTAGTGTGTTAAAATCACGAAGTTGCGTACAATGCAAGATATTGCATTATTCAAAGGGAAACATACCATAGAATATTGGGGTGTTACATGTTACACCCTCTAGAAAGATTCATACAATCCTACTTGATATGGTCTAGTTAACCACACTAAAAACACCCAAGCATAATGTAACATCCTCAACCTGGGTGCCACTGAACCAGTGCCCTGAGCCGAGTTACCACATGACCTCAAGCGTGCATCCCCATACACAAGAGGTTTCTGACCAGCAGTGAGGGTATAGGGGTCATGTGGTGATACTATACAAATTTATTAGAGTAATATGCAATAAAAAATTTAAACAATAGATGAAGAAATATAAACAAAATGATGAACATTCATAAATAACAACCTCCCAACTTGGTACAAACCATAACTAATAGTAAATATGCCATGTCATGATACAATGCCAAGTGAACAACCCAAAAATAAAGGAAAATAGGGGAATCCCCAAAATAGTCCTAGATCCTAGTCTTGGACCTCCTCTATTCACATACCAAACTAGACACACTTCTCAATCATAAGGCCCTTGCCCCTTTCATGACCTGCAACCCTGAAATCTACTCGGGAAACCAACGATGGCCCGAGAAGGGTGTGAGTTAAGATCAGTAGGACCCCACCAACAATGTCTAAAAAATACCCAGTCTAATGGATAGTTTATTCGAGTGGTAAATAATAAAATATAATGTAAAATAGTTTCATAAGACATTCTAAATTATGGTCATTTATGTTATGATACACATCATTCCAAGTTCACTAATAAGAATCTCACAGTTTAGTTAACTCTTTTATCATGTGTTAAATGTATTTGTCATGTTCAATATTCTCAAGCAATATGGAAATAATAAATTCTTATATCACTAAGAATCACATCACAATAAACACATTATCCTCACCTCAATGACATAGTCTAGGTGGAATGTAATTGTTTAGGCAATCAAACTCTATCCCTTTCCCTAACCCGTTCACTTAAGGGGAAGATATTAGAACATTAGTCAAACCCAAACCATGGGAATATAACCTCATGTCTATACACCACTCTACCAATCCATGTGCACATTTTTATTTATCCATTTCCACAACAACAACATTATAACCATGTTAAACCAATATCATTGGAAACATCTCAAAAATAACAAATAATTTGGAAAATTTACATCATGGCACAATCCATTAAAACATTCATTATTTACCCACATAAACAATTATCCCCATTTCCCATTTCACATGCCTATCTCACTAAGCATATTCATGCACAGCATAGTTCCTTAACATATTCTCTCTAATACCATTTATCCAATTTACATGCCAACCAAACAGTCCCTTAGAATTTAACCACATCAGAAAAAACTATCCAAAACCATTCTAACTAATTACATTACCCAATCAACACATTCTTTAAGGATTTAAAACATCATAATTCAAATTCATACCTTACATTTTTGGTAAACCATTCATAAGGGTCGACACACCCCATGGGTGGAACTAAAATAGGTAACAACATCCTCCATGCATCCCACAGGGATGTTGAAGAATTAATTTGGGTATTTAGACACTCAATACATCACATTATTCCAACAAAACTAAGAGCACAACCATAAGTGGGAATGAATAAAACCATACACGCATAAATCGAAATACAAACAATGGGATATAACTTTTAGACCACCTACCTATAATATATTGGAAACCAAACCCTTAATCGAGGACTTAGATCCTAATCTAAACCCCCTTTTATGATTCCCCCTAAATATCACCAAAAAAGAAGGGTTTTAGTGCTTTAGATAGCGATGAAAAAAATATACAAACCCTAGTCAAGAAAAGGATGTAGGGAGGAGATTAGACTTATCTGAGTCATCAATCCACAACTGAAGGAAATCCAAATAACCTAGATCAAAGGAGAATCACCTCCATGAAGATCAATTATTATTGGATCATATTTAGGGTTAAAAGGAAGAAGGAGGAGGAAAATACCAAGTAGAATATAAAAATACCTTAATGAGTTTTTTTAAATTTCTATAAGTTACCGGGCCGTAGGGTTTACCCTCACGGTTTTCCAAACCATGTGCAACCCATGCAGATGTTGCTATTTGAAAACATCCCCTTTGCACTGTTACCTGGGATGATCCACACAGTTAGCACTAACCATGCACACACCGTAAAACAAACTAGAAGCTCATTTTTCTTCATTTTTTTGTGTCCCAAACCCCCAAAACACCCCCTAATATTTACATGATATTTTAAAAACACTTATTTAATCCAAAAAGGGGATTAAAATAAAATTTAAACAAAACAAAAATTAATAATAAATCTAAGATCTTACAACCTCTGCACTTTATAACGGCTCTTCCTCGAGCCGCTATTTTCAAGCATAACTGAGTTCCCATAGAAGATAGATTGGGACAATGAGCCAGTATAACTGATTCTCACTCCCATGTTTGCTCCTGGAAATTTCCATACTACCATAGAACACAAAATAGAGCAGAAATATTTCCCCGAAAGACATTTTCATTATAACCCACAATACAAATTAGATTCTCCTCAAAGGATACATTGTCATCAAGCTCGTCATCATTGGTGTTTAACTAATGAGATGGATTTTGGTTACACTATCAGATCTATGAAACATGGAAAATATCTTGCATCCCACTATACTAATGTGGAAGAGAAAAACAGTAAGCCATCAATCTTATCCTTTCAATAGTATCAAATGTCCCCATATACCACGGTGCTAAATTTCCCTATTTCCGAATTTGATGGTGACTAAACCTTGGCGATACCCAAATAATCACACTGTCAATCACTTATAACTCAAGTGTTCTATGAAACCTATCATCATATGAATTATATCTACTCTAGGATATTTCCATACACTTCTTTATAAATTAAACCTTCTATGACATCTTCTACATGAGTCTCTGTCCTAATAGCTCAGACTCCCTTGCCTCTAACCAACACAACATAGATCTACATAGTCTCCAGTAGAGAGCCTCAAAAGGACCCATCTCAATTATGGATTGAAAACTATAGTTGTAATAAAACTCAGTGAACTATAATTTCCTTTCCCATGAACCACCAAAATCCACCACACAAGGTCTCAAAATTTCCTACAATACTAGGATCGTACGTCTAGACTTCCTGTCAGTATATGAATGAGAAGGTACACTCAATAAAATTATTTACCTAGAACCTTTCAAAATAATAGAAAAAAATGTGAGGTCAAATGAGGATCACATTTTGAAACTGTGTTCATTGACACAAATTACAACCGCACTATTTCTCGAACATTTTATTCACCCGACTGGTTCACTGTATATGTCTCCTAGATCGGAAATAAATGAGCTACTTTCATTAACCAGTCCAAAACTACCCAGATATCATTATTATTCATAGGAATATTTGGAATACCAATTATTAAGTCCATCTGTATGTCATTCCACATCCACTATAGAATGTAAAAGAACTAAAACAACCCACCTGAATCATGATGTTCAACCTTTAGCAGCTGACAGGTAAGGCATCACACCACAAAACCATTAACTTCTTTCTTCATTCCCGGCCACCAATACTACCTATAGATATCATAGTAAATCATGGTCAAATCAGGATGCAACACCCACTTCGATGTGTGGAACTCATGAATCAAATCCTCTCATATACCTATTGGTACTATAACACAACTAGGAACATAAGAAACTCCATAATCACCAAAAGCTCAATTAGTTGGTGAATCCCCACCTTCAGGACTTTCCTTCATAGCCATATACTCCAGATCCACTAGATGTCTCTCCTTAACCCATATCAAATGTGTATATTTTACCATCATGGATGCAAGAGTCATACGCCCATGCCCATCGTATAATTGAAAGCTCATCTCAGAAAACAGGGCCATGATCTTCCAGTCTTAACTGGATTCCTAAACCACCTGATTTTGAGTATTCTGGCTCAGAGCCTCAGCCACACTATTTCCATTTCCTGGTGTATAAACCATCTCAAAATATAAGGATTGTAGGTACTTGACCCACCTTTGATATCTAAGATTCAAATCCTACTAATAGAATAATTTTTTAGATACTTTTATGGTTGATAAACACCGTGAATTGTTATCCCAAAATGTAATTCCTCCAACACTTCAAGGAATAAACCACAATAGATAGTTCATGGTCATGAGTAGGGTAATTTATTTCATGTGGTATCTACTTTCTTGATCCATAGGATACAATCTGAACATCTTACATCAACACTACACTAAGTCCAACACAAGAATCATCACAAAACAAGTTGAAATTCTTACGTAGTTCAGGTAAGATCAAAATAGTTTCAGTAGTCAACTTCTTCTTCCACTTTTGAAAAGAATGATCACAAGCCTCTAACCATTCAAAATTAACCAAATTCATTACTAAGCCTATGAATAGTGCTTATAAATGATATAAATCTATGATGAACCTCAAAAAAAACTATAAAAACCTAGAAAACTCTGATCATTATAAATGTTATTGGGATACTCCTATGATACCACAACCTAAACCTTCTCTAGATCCACTAAAACAACTAAATCAAAAATGATAAGTCCCAAAAAGTGAAACTCATCAATCAAAAACTGACATTTTGAAAGCTTGGAATAAATCCTACGATCTCTTAGTGTACTCAAGATGATGTGAAGTTGTTTGGTATAAAGGTCATGGGTTCTTGAGTACACCAAGATATCATAAACAAAGACAACCAAAAACTGATCCAGATACAAGTGAAATATCTAGTTCATCAAATTGATGAACATAGTCAGTGCATTGGTCAACACAAATGGCATCACCCAAAATACATACAACCCGTACCTACTTTGGGAAGCATCTTGGGGTACATAAAAAGGTATCACCCTCAGATGATGGCATCCAAATCTCAAATAAATCTTAAAAAACACCAAGGTGCATATGATCTAGTCAAACAGGTCTTCAATTCTTGGAAGAGGGTATTGATTCTTCACTGTCATCTGATTAAGCTTCCAATAATTGAAAAATAGCTACTATAATCTCTCTAATGTCATAGAAAACAAAACTGAAGATCCCTACAGTGATGTACTAGGGAGAATAAACTCATTGTGCTCTGAATCATGTAGCCAAAACCTTCAGTTCTTGTTTCCCTTCTAGCACCATTTGATAGAGAAGAATGTTAACTGGATTCGCTCCTAGTAACAACTCAATTAAAAAAATCTATGTCTCTCTCAGATGTTTGTCTTGATAAATCCCTAGGAAACACATCCTAAAACCGATTCACAACATGTGGGAAGAATGGTTACTCTTTCTTCCAATCATATAACATAAGGCATGATACTTGGGATGAGAGTTCTCCCAATTGATGGCATAGTGGCCCTGCATAGTCTGATAGAGTATCCAACTCACCATAGAAGAAATAAGTTTATCCATTGAGAGATTTGAATGTCACCCAACATCTGTAACAATCGATATGGGATTGATACCACACCAATCAATTAATAACCATGATTAGGTCAAATGATAACCTCTCTAGAACAAACAGATCCCATAGAAAACAATATCCACCAACCTCTAGTTAACAACCATTACATTGGCCGAAGTTCTCAACATGTACCCCCAATTGAGTATCAAGTTACATTACCCCACAAAAACTCTCCACGGGTCCCAACACTACTATGAACTAACAAGAAATATAATAATGTGTATGACCTATATCAAATAAAGCACTAGCGAGAGTGGAAGCTATAAGGATCGTACCTCAAATAGTAGACGATCCTACCTTGACACCTTCAGATGTAGTTAGAAATTCAGGGAGATGAACTCCTCTTCTACCCTAGGTTCCATCTTAAGTACCATGTATTGGACTTCCCTTTTGGTAAGGATGATCTCAACTTGAAGTTCAAAATCCACCACCCCTACAAGTGTGATCCACGGAGATCCAACTGCCATCCTGATACGGGGTTACTGGACCCTTATTTCACTCATAACCTTCCTCTAAATTCCATCATTTTCCCACTACTATGAGTTCCTACATAACCTCTACACATGGCCTAGACTGATGCACGCTCGACACATGACTGGTGGTAGGGGACACTAGCCATGCATGTGACATGGCCTACCACCCTCATAAAAAAACCCATGGATTCCACCCTCTGGGGTTGACCCCATCTTTGTTCTTCACTTTATGCATCAACCCTATTGAAACTTTCTAGAATTATGATTCTTATTTTCGGTAGACGCATCACATGCTCACCTAGATAGCACCACAAGTTTACTACTCAAATCCCCCCTTCAATTTCCCCTATGAAATAAGGGCTTGATCCGCTACCTCAATAAACCTTTTCAAGTGGAAGATATTCACCTCAGACCAGATATCATGTCTCAACCCAGCCTAGAAATGTTTCTCCACAACTACCAATTCATCTATCCATGTCAGAAAGAAGTTTAGAAAATTGGTGAAGCCACTAGAATAGTCCATTACCGAGACTTTCCCTTCGGTCAAGATCATAAAATCAACAGCCTTCACCTGCCTCAAGGTTTCTAGATAAAAGTGTTCGAGAAACGTCTCCTAAAAATCATTCCATATAATTCCTTTAGACTTATCTATTTTAACCAATATGTCCCATGAAATCTGTTCTCATCCTCTCAGTATATAGATTAATAACTTGACTCAATTCTCAAGAGGAGTCTCTAAATGATCATTAATAGTCTAGATGGACTATACCCAGATCTCTAATACCTCTATCCCACCCACTATGTTAATGATCAAAGGGGTTTTCCACTGAAACACCCTAGTCATATCAAACATACTCAGTGCAACATTCCATGTGTCATGTTCCATCATCTACATAAAATGAGAAAATATCTCACCAAACATCTCTTCCCTATCATCATGAACCATTGGGTCCCCTTTCTCCAATAATGGGGGAGCATTCTCAACATCATCCACCTATATCCCAATCTACACACATCTTCATGGTGAAATCTCTCTATAATTCCAAACACAAGCTTTAGAACATAGGAAAAAAAAATTTCACAAAAATATAAAGGAAGGCTCATGATTATCCATAAAAAAATCATTTCTCACACACTACCAAAATGAGCTTGATCATAACTAGAACACTACCCTTGGCCACCCACCAAGTTCAATTCTAACTCAAAAACCAACTCACATGATTAAAAACCTTACATTCCACATAATTCCAGACATTTTATTAGAAACAATTTTTATCTTTTTCATGAAATCAAATGCATCATATTTTCTAGGTCCCACAATCCAATCTCATGTGTGTGTGTGCCTACTATGATGCATGTCACTTATATACATAGGTTCCTAGAATTATGCTTGAATTCACAGCCTCAATTCATTCTGACCATGAGTAACCTATCATAAAACTATTAAATCACACTATATGTGCATCACCCAATGGTGAAATATTATCAAATTTTAGAACACAAAACAAGAAAAACAATTCCCATCCTGGGTGACTGGGGTTTTCCCACATTCTTGGGTCAAATACTCCCAAAAAAAAACCGCATTACCCGGTCTTGAAACTATCATTATCTCAGGTCTACCATCCCCAAATAGTAAGAAGGAGAATCAAACTATTTTGATACAACCATGTAACATCCCCAAAATGGGATCCACTAAACTAGTGCCCCAATCTAGGTTTCCACATGACCTCAAGCATGAACCCCCATACACTAGAGGTTTCTGACTAGTGTAGAGGGGCTAAGAGTCATGTGGGGAGACTACAACCTCTTTTTCAGAGTAAGACACATAAAAAAATATATAAAATAGAAGAATAAATATAAAAAAAATGATGAACATTCCTAAATAACAAACCCCCAACTGGGTACAAACCATAACCAATAAGGGATACCTAGATTCTAGAATGGATAATGAAGAGCTATTGTCCTACCACCAGCTAGCCGGTGGCTAATATACCCCCCCCAACTAGCACCATCCTCCCTCTAGTTCTCTCTTGAATCCCTAATATACCTCTCTAGCCTCATTTCTTAGGTAATTATACAATTTTTGAGGTATTACACCCTTTAAACTATCTTCCTAATGTCTAGTTCAAAACCCTCTCCTCATCCATTCTAAAAACTAAAATTTTCCAAGAACATAATGTCTCACCCAAACACCCAGGGATTAAAATATAACAGCCCAAACATTTATAACTGAAATTACATTCTCTATGAACAAATCCCTTATGAAGTAATATAGTTTTTTAGAATAAATTCACTAATTTAGATATTTTGGACTAATATAGAGTGTTGGGGTTAAAATACCATTATCATCTTAACCATTGATTATATAGTTATAATATAGTGACCATTACTATTTTTATATATCAGGGTTTTTTTATTGTGAAATTGACAGAGACTGAAGAATCAATAAACTCAACCAATAGAATCCTTACATATGAAGACCATATATCAGATATTTTGGGGGGATATTGTAACAATAATGATTACCAAAGATGAAGACCATGTTGATATTCAATAACTAAATCCCATGAATAACCATTTATGGGAAAAATTCACATTTATTAAGATCTTACCCTAATCCATGTTTGTCAAACTACCCAAGAATGCACTACCATCACAAACCGTACCCTTACGGCATTTACTAGTGTGACAAAAGGATATGTACCTAAACACATATAATAATATGTTTTATATTTTTATTTTTGATATAATAATTATTATATTTTTCCCTTTATTTTTTATCAATTATTATATAATGATTTTGATAAAAATTATATTTTGATATGAAGATATCAAAATTGAATCATTGGGAAATATATAGTTTCAATTAAAAAAATATTTTGACAAAAATATTTTTTTTTTAAATTAATGTTATTTTTAATTTTTTATTAAATAATATTTACTTATATATAAATTATAACATAATTAAATGACTTTTAAAATAGATTTTTAATGGTAAAAAATTTGTTAGTGTTGTAAACACTAACATTTTTCATTAAAGAGTTTTTTATTGAAAAGTAAAAAAGTAATATAATTAGAAAATTATTTTGTTAAAATAAATATTATTTTTGAATTTAGTATTTCAAAAACCATCTAATGGTAAATTTTTTATAACTTTTTGAGACATTCAAATTTTTGTGTAAAAATTAAATACAGAATAAATATACAGTTTGTATTATGTCATCATAATGACCCAATAGTGAAATAATAAATTCATTAAAATAAATAAACACCCAAATATTTTTATATATTTTTTAAATAATATATTTCTAAATTTATATTATTAATTTTATAAACCCTTAATGAATCCTCCAAAACCTATATTATATTTTATGGCCTTAAATTCAATTATTTATGACCATAACTCACTTCCACATCACCAAAGGTATTATTTTAATATATTTAGTTCTTGTACTTATCGAATATTTAAAACCCCCAAATCATTGGTATAAACCATTGAAAAAATGATGGTATGGTATGGGGTTTTGAATATTTTATTGTATAAATTCCAAAACATAAGTTAAGAAGTTAATAATGAAATCCCTTTAACTTTGCTATAAATACCAACCCAACCTCTCACTCATATTAACTAAAACCAGTTTATCAGGATGTTACTCTCACTATACTCCTCTAAATACATCCCAATGAATTACCAAGATCTTAATAATCCCCTCTCATGTTTGTATAAGGTCCCTATGAAGTTAAGGGAACCTCTCCTTTTCTTGTTTTATTCAAGAAAATCCATTGAATTATGCAAATTGATTTCCAATTGTTCTTGTTAAATTGTTTTTTGCACTTAAAATATACTATTCTGATGATTTAATAGTAATTCAATTCCACCTTTTGCTCTCATTAAACCATTTCAGGAATCATTATGTACACCCGTTATGTTACCAAAATTATCCAGTGAATTTTCCCTGGAAAAAAATTGTTTAGTGAATACCAATCCACCTTTTTGCTCAAGGGTCTTGACATTGATGTACCTATCCTTAATATATAGTATAATTACATGTATTTTTCCACACTCCTAAATCATGGGATTAACATCTATGAATTCATTTTTATGTTGTATGATCTATGCGGAACACCAATGCATGTACATGATATGAATGTGATAGGTGGGATTAGAATTATAGAGCCCTAAAATGCATTGGGTCATATTTTTGTCTCATGAGATGAAATTTATGGATCATGTGAGGTTATCCTAAAGACACTATGTTATGATTTATGGGAGGTAATCTTTGAATTCTATTAATGATTTCATATTTTATATTGTTTCCACACTCTTATGTTTCATATATTTTATGATATTATATCATTCCCCAATGTTCATATTTATGATTCCCATTAAATTTATGTCACCTTTATAATCCCATTTACTAGAATTTGTTGAGTTCATCATGTTATTAATTTATTATTACCTTACAATGATTTATTTCTCACCCATTTTTATGTATGACCATAGGTTATCTCATGTAGTATTAGGTGATCAGTGGAATAAAAGGAATGTTTAGGAGTTTTAAAATGATTCCATTATACCAAAATTCCCTGTTATTATGTTAGGTATCTAATTACCCCAAACACTATGCCTCACAATATTTTTTGGATCTTATGATGTGTGAATTTATGTAATAAATAATGGATTATGATGTTGAAAATATATAGGTTTTCATAGTTAGTATCAGAGAGAGGACTAGTTATTTTTTGAGATTAGGATTATAAAACCTTAGTGAAAGCATTAGGAATAGGATTTAACATATGAAAAAAGACATATATTTATGTAAATTTTATATTAAAAGGTTTCTATGAAATAAGATACATGAATAGATACTATAAGTGGATGTGGATCTAGCATAGTTGTACCTAGGGGTAATAACCTTGAAAATGGCGCCTTGGGAATTGACTCAAATATCACTTGGTTTTTGATAAAGTGGAATTGATGCACATGTAGTTTGAAACACTCAGAGGATATGAGCTTCTATACTCACAAGCTCCTTATGAACAATCATTAAGGGGACAAATATTCCCATACATTCTAATGTTAGGAAATAAAAAATAGATTATATATATTGAAACCTAGTAATTTATAGCGTTTTTAATGTATGTTATTTATGAGTTTTCCATTAAATATTAACATTTTCCCTTTTATATGATTAAAAATTTCAAAATATTCATCCGTAATTATATTTTGGATTAATTATATAATTGGAACTAGAATCTAATAGTGAATGTCATGGTTATCTTCCATGGTTTTAAAAATTCTTTCATATCACAAATTATTAGTAAATATAGTCAAGTGACACCTAAAAATGTGGAAGTGGATCTATCGTTGAAAATGGAAAATAGTTCAATTATTTTATTCCATGTATATAACTTCTCCCCTATCCATATTTTTAGGTTGAACACCCCAGAAAACATTGTGATACTCCCATTAGTGGAATTTGATGCAATTCTAGTTATGCATTGGATTTCCTTATATAAAGATAAATAAATTTTTAAGAGAAGTAAATCACCATTCATATCCTGAATCTCCTACTTATTATACACAATTTAAAGTATTAAGATGAATCTATTGTAATACCATCATCTCACAAATGAATGTTTTACATTATGATCATTATTATCTAGCTTAAATGATTGATATTAATGAAAATGTCATACTTGATGAATTTCCCATTATAAGGGAATATGCTTATGTGATTCGTAGATAATTTTATGGACTTCCTCCAAGAAATGATGTTGATTTACCAATAAATATTATAATTTAGTATTTTATAACATCCATGAATCAATATAGAGTGGCCACTATTGAAATTAATGATATGAAGATGATACTCCAAGATAATATAAATATAGGATTTATATTGATATGAACTTCACCATGTGGTGTGTTAGAGATATTTATCAAGAATAGGGATGGATCAATGTTCCTTTGAAATGATTATCATGAGATAAAAAATATCAAGATAACTAATAATTATCCTCTTCCATGGATTATTGTCTTATTCGATAAAATATGCAGAGAAAAATACTTCGCTATAGTGGATCTTCGGTTAGGATATTATCAAGTGATGGTGAAGAAGGTGAATATCCCGAATATTGATGTTCAAATAAAGAACAAGAAATATGAGTTTAGAGTGATTCCATTTGGACTCACTAATGCTTCAATTATCTTTATGGAATTAATGAATAGAGTGTATAGGGATTATATAGATAAATTTATTGTATTCTTTATAGAATATATCATTATGTACTCCAAATTCATGGAGGAACACACGGAGTATTTGAACACTATACTGAGGAACTCGTAAATAGAAAATTTATATGTTATGTTGAGTAAATAAAAGTTTCAGAATGATAATGTAACATTCATGGGGAATGTTTTTACAAAAAAGGGGACATCTATGGATTATAAAAAAATTGAATCAATTGATGGATGGGCCAGACCAACATCTATGATGGAGATCCATAGTTTTTGTAAATTATATGTATACAATTGTCTATTTGTGAGAAACTTCTCATGATTATAAATCCCCCTAACCAAGATAACTCATAAAGGAATGAATTTTTATGGATTAATGATTACAAGATTAAATTTAAATATTTAATGAAGAAGCTAATTATCATGACCTAACCCATGTTGTGATCAATCTGTAACTAACCCCAGATATCCTCCATAGGTCAAGGGTGGTGACAAGAACTAAAGGCATAACATAATCAAGGAAGAATTTTCATAAGTACCTATACACTCCCACACACAAAACCAAATCAATTAAAAGATACAAAGGGAATGGAATAAAATATGAAACACTTCTATAAATAAACTATAAGTTGCATGAACCACTAAAAAAACGATATATGATAGTGTAAACTGAAAAGAAAAAGAAAAAAATAAAAGCCCGCCCAGGAATATCTCCCAACTTGAAAAAACTGGAAAAGATTAAAAAACTGAGAGCCCAACTACTGTATCCCTAGCTATGACCACTATATGCGGTCCAAGAAGTCTGTATCCTTAAGATCATCTAAATTCAAAATTAACCTTTCCACTTTCTGTAGAAGACGTGACATGTGTTGGAAAAATCCCTTGAAGGGGCGAGTATATACATACCTAGTATAATGCCCTAAAAATAGAAGGGGGTGGGGCAGTTAGAGGTTCAATCGAATAAGAAAACCTTAGATAGAACAAGGTATTATAAAAGAGTACAACTCAACCCAATAAGATAGTGGAGGTAAACTCATCCCAATAGAAGGATCTTCATATGGTGGGAATATGAACATCTCATCCAATCATCACTATATATAGTAGGAGAGTGGACTCATACAACCATGAGAATATGGATGTATAAAGTAGATTCCATACCCCCACATCTTTGCCTATCCTAGAAGGAGAGTAACCAAAACCCAAGGAGTGGGTACTAAAATATGATGTATATATATAAGCTCAGTCAATGAATCCCAATCAAGAGAGTAAATGGATATCCATCTCACAACATAGACCATGAAGAAGAGTAGCCAACACTTCCAATGTAAGTCCAACTATTAATCCCAACACCTCATGCGCTTGACCTAGAAACACAAGTAAAGTAGACATAACCACTACAACTTGTTACTATAATCTCTAGGCATCAATAACTCTCCTGCACGGTTTTATGTCAGGTATCACTGTGGAACGAATCGCACTATCTCATGAGCCCAAAGGTACATCAAACCACATCTCTTCATTATGTTTCACAATCAAGGGGACATGTCTCAAGGTTGAGGACCCAAGACTATCTAGGGTGGAGGGTACCACTCCACTATTATCGATGACCCATGCCCATCAGAACTAGAGTGTGCCACTCAAAATAGGCTGAGGAGCCATTCCCAAACATGCTAGAGGGTTCTAATCTATTGTCGCTGAGGACCCATGCCTAACCTAGCTAGAGGGTGCCACTAAAAATAGGTTGAGGACCCACTCCCAGCTTGATTGGAGAGTGTCACACTTGGGTTGTCATGGACCCATTCCCAACCCAGTTGGAGGGTTCCACTCAGTAATATATGATATTCCTATAAGATCATTGTTTTTTTTCAAACACCTCCTGAATAAGAGTCATTATCGGAAAACCTAACATCATATCTATAAAGTCACATTGATGAGCACTGACATGTTATATATAAAAACACACACTAGATAAGTTATTTACATTCCCAAATCTATAAACCAATGTGAATGTTACATTTCATCGTAAAACACAGTAGGGGTGCTTTGTGGGCCCCACCCACAAATCTGAAAAAATACTTAAATATAGTCTCAAATTATTCTCAACATAATTAGGTACAAGATGTTATAGATAACATGCCATTTGGACATCGTTTGTAGAAGATATGGAAGGTATATGTTTGGTAATAATAGTAATAATAATATTATTATTATAAAAGGGGAACTATATAGACATGAACCACATTCCCATGATAAATACGCAGAACATTATCATTAAATTATGGTCTTGAATTTAGGGTCATGCCATCGAATGAGACAAATTTTTGGACTCCCCATGTTGGAGTTATGAAGAATCAAAGATGTAATAATATTATTAAATATATTACTTCACAATAATTTCAGGTGCCCACGTCGTGGGCTAAAGAAATTTAGATTAAATGGTTTTTAAAATGATAATATTGTGAATGGGGTCATGCCACCATTGACTATGTGTGAATCAGACTCCCCCAATGGGAGTTATTAGGGTGTAAAAAAGTTAATAATAATAATAATTATTATAATTTTTTTTCTCATTATCATTTAACCATCCCCATAAAAAACCTATCCTCCCAATGTCCTACATTGCAGTGTCCTCCCTACATCGACCACCACCGTGTCCACCGCCACCCTCATGAGCCGCCGCTTCCGGCGTTCCATAATCGGAAGCCGCCACCTCTGGCATGCCATCGCCGTTGTGCTGGGGAGCCATTGCATCCACCGCGGACACATGTTTCACTAGATTCCTCCCTTATATCCACCCACCTTATCACCTTCACACATCCTATCAAACCCCACACAAGATATGATTGTAGATCTGCTATCATCGGACCCTGATCTACCCTGATCTATGCTCGTCTCAACGATTCATTGTTGTTTAGATACATAAAAAATTGTCACATTCATTAATTGTATCATCATCTATGGAATTAAATAGAATAATATTGCATGAAAAAATAAGGAGAAAATAAATATTAAATGAAATAATTTTTATATCTATGCTCATGTTTGTTTGGCCATCAACGTTGAGGTTCATGGAGGATGAAATTGAAAAAATGAATATTTTTCATATTTCATGAAAATTAAATCAGGGAAAAAATACAAAGGGAAATGTCCTATAATTATTTTGATCAATTCCTCATCGATTAACATACCAATCAACAATTTTTGTTCTTACCGTGCTCTGATCATCTCAGATATGTAATGTCCTCAGGATTCATCAAATTTTCACCATTGATTCGCCAAAGAGAGGAGGAATGAAAGTTTTGCAGGGGTATTAATGGAATACTTATCCAACACTAGAAAAGATACCTTTGTGAAAAATTTATAACCAAGAATTATTTTAATGTAATATAAGTTATTAATTAATTAATTAATTAATTAATCCCCTTAAGCATACAACCAATGAGCGAGGGATCTGAGTATCTCATGCCGACTCTATTAATGTTGTGACTAGGGTAAAAAACACCTTATTGACCCAAATGTGTTCTCAAATTTTTGATCTGATTAACCAGTTGAGAGTTATCCAATTTTCATTAATTATTTATGTGCTCTCAATATAAAATATATTTAATATTTTTATAAAATTAATTTCAAACACACCAGGTCTCAGAACCATAGACTGTCTCAGCACAAAGCTCTGGAAATATATAATGAAATCATCAAATGTATTTCAAGGGAATGAACTATTATCTGCACCATTACATCCATGAAGATTTTCATTCCTATAATGCACAACTAGGAAAAAACATAGGATACTGAGCCAGTTGTGGGATCTCTTTCTCCCAGGAACTCTCCTACAAATTTTCATGGTGCCACAACATGAAAACCAAAGGGATGGTCCATATACAGAAGGTATGATCCTATAGATCCTCAATCCCCACTAGGTGCTATGAAAAGGTGGATCCATCTTCGATATCCAGCCTTTTGATGTCGATGATGTGCATATGATCATGCACGTATCTCCTCAGTTGTGACACATGGAAGAAATCATGCACCCGCTCCATCTGTGGGGGAAGGGTGAGGTAGTAGACAACCTCTGCAACACTTTTCATGACCTGAAAGGTCTCTATGAACATAAAGGATAGATTTACTCCCCTGAAAACCTCTATATTCCACATCGTGGGGAGACTCTCAAGAAGTTGTGGCCTCCCTGATCAAGCTCTAAGGGTCTATATCAGTGATCTGCATTGGATTTATATCTACTATGGGACCACTTCATTCATTCTGGGTTGACCTGCACTTTCTCTATTGTCTCTAGCATTGACTTTGGGACCACAAGAGATAAATAACTAATGTATATCTAGAAGAAGGGTGATATGAAAGGTCTCCCATAAAAGACAAAAACAGATTCCTTTCTAATGGTAGAGTTGTAGGTTTTGTTGTAAAAAATCTCAAGAAAATGCAGGTGATGGTCACATCTCCTTCCAAAATCCATCATGAAAGCCCTCAACATATCCTTCAGCACCAAAGGTGTGATTGGTCTTCCCATCATGTTCGAGGATAAAGGAAGTATTCATTGAAAAATAGGTCCAAAAATTCTATTATAGGACTCTCCACAATCATGACATAAACCACACATCGCGATCCGAGAAATTCGTCGAGGGTACCCCATAAAGGGGGATGATCTCACATATGTGTAACTAATCCAAAATATCAACTGAACTATACTCCATGATAGTAAGAAAGTGTGGTGACTTTGTGATTCAGTCTACTATCACCTAGATCGAATCATGGGATTTCACTATATGTATATTCCTTATGATGAGTTCCATGGATATTCTGTTTCATTTCCACTCAATAATCTCAAGAGGATACAAGAAACCCTCTAAAACCAGATTCTTAGATTTTATCTACTGAAAGTTAAGGAATCATGAGATCAAGTCATCAATATTTCATCTCATTCTAGACCTCCAAAAAAACCACTGAAGATCTCTTTACGTATTCCCTACACTAGGATGTATAGCTAAGGGAGAAGTGTGGAACACCCATATCACCTCCTCCCACACCACAACATGATCCAATTTTATCCCCTAGAATAAGATCTAAGTATCATAACCCTTAGAATATCCATCTAGTGCATTAACTATGGATATTTGATCACAAAATATTTTTAGTCAATGTATCCCAACTGGGAAACTTTAACATGCTCAAGAGCGAAGGAATAAACACCATTGACTGCAAAAAAATTATACCCTCCTGCACCACCAGTATTAGCTGTACGGAACCTAACTTCTCTAAAGATTACCACACTAGGAGAGCCTAGTTTTTCTATAAATGAAATCAGCCAAAATGTTTCACTTTCATATATTATAAACTATCTCTAATTTGTAGTCCTGTATGAACTCCAAAAAGTGTTGATGCCTCAATTTCATGTCTCCCTCATTGAATATGTACCTGAGACTCTGGTGGTCTAAGTAATCCACAATGTTCTCTCCTAGAAGGAATTTCCTCCAAATGTTCAAGGATAAAACTACCAATACTAGATCTATCTCAGGAGTCACAAAATTAGGATTATGGGGTATCAATACCCCAATCCATATGCGATTACTGACTGTCATTGCGTCAAAATTAAACCGAGCCCAACTTCTGAGTCATAACAATACATTACAAAATAAACATCTTCCTCTAGTAGTCTCAAAAATGGATTGGTTTTAAAACTCTACCTCAACTCCTCAAAGGCCTTCTATCACTGCATAGAAAAGTTAAATAGTTGACCCTTCTACATCAGAGCGGTCAACAAGGCTATGATTCTAGAGAATTATTCCACAAATATAATATAATACCCTTCAAAACTAAGAAATTATCACAACTCTAACACATTAATGGGTAGATCCATGAAATAACTACTTCGATATTTTATGGATCCATGTCTAAAACTTGTTTAGAAATGACATTCCCGAATAAATGAATATCATGTATACAGAAATTTCACATTGAGATTTTTTCCTAAAGATGGTGCTCTCAAAGAAATCAAGAACCATCTTCATGTTCTCTACATGATCCTCATATTTTATAGAGAAAACGACTATGTCATCGATGACGAAAAAAAGACATCAAAGTATGGATGGAATACTAGGTTCATCAGATCCATAAATATTCTTGGGGAATTGGTCACACCAAAGTGAATCACTAGGAACTTGTAGTGTCCATAGCAACATAGGAAATCCAAATTTGGAATATATGCCTTCCAAGCGTACAACAAGTGGTAGAAAGACCTAAGATCGATAATGAAGAACCATCTTAAACCTAAAAAATGATCAAAGATGTCATCAATCCTCAGAAATGTGTACTTGTTCCTTGTCTTGGCTTCGTTTAGGCAATGATATTCTACACAAAGCCACAGGATCATGTCTACCTTCTTCATGAACATGACTAAAGCTACCTTGTGTGACACACTTGTTCTAACAAAACCTTATTCACAAGAGTCCTCTAATAGTAACCATATCACTTTGATCTGGATAGGTTATATATGATATGCTATAGAAGATATTGGGGTTGTCCCTGGTTACAAGTCAATGAAAAACTCCAACTCCTTCCATAGAGGTAGTCCAAAAAATTCTTCAGGTAAGACGTCAATATAATCCTCAAAAAATGAGGGATACCAGATGCATGAAGTGTCTAATGCACTAGTAGTTTCACTCAGTAATGGATGGGTAATATATTACAACCTCTTTATAAAAACTGCATTCTGTACTATGAGGTATCATTCACTATGAATGGATAATCCCATCAAATCAGCACACAGACATCTGACTAGTATATGGTGAAAGTCGATCTGGGATCTGACAATGGAAATCCAATCTATGCCCAATATGACATCATTGGGTTCCATCAGGTGAACCTTTATCCTCCAAGTGATAGCTCTCACTGCCAACAGATGAAGGAAATAGAAGAAACCTTCCCTGTGGGATCTTTGAGGAAAAGCTATTATGAAAGTACTTCCCCCCAGGGGACCACCCTATCCCCTCTTAGGAGATCCCTGATCACAGTGCAACCTCTTTCGTGGCGGTCCATATACTATCTAACTGGGATGAAAAGCACATTTAGTTGGGTAGTATCATGCCATGTGGCCTCTCCAGCTACAAGCTAGCAGTGTCCCTCCCTGGGTTGTCATGTTACTCTGCGCTGCACCTGTGACACCTGACCATGTGCCTGGTTCTAATCATATGAAGATCCCCCACATCAAGGCCATGTAAGCTGAGGCATTCTAGCTGCAGCATACATCTTAGCTTTGTATTATCCCATACCAATTCCATATATTTGTCCTCCCTCCATTAAAATTCTTTCAATCATAAGTTCCCACTCCATACCCCCGACATTAGAGGGGATTCACAATGTTACTATGCTAGCTCGGATCTCTCTAAGAAGTCCCTACTGAAAATTTTATGATCAGATGTATCCATATATTATAATGTTGAGACATGACCACATAACTTCTGTGAACCTCTTCATGTACTCTTCCACTTTCATCCCTCCCTGATGAAGAACCATAATATTGTGAATCTTGATGGAACATAAGTAAGAGGGGTAGAACTCTTTAATAAATAGAAACCATAAGTTATTTCACGAGAGTGTTGATTTATTGTTCATTTGGGTAACCAAGCTCCACCAATGCACAAATGATCGACGAAAAAGGCTATCTCCCAAGTTAACCATTTTATCATTCAATTTCTGAAGAATCATTAATACATGTATGAACGACTCTAGAAAATCCTTTGATGCCTAGGTATTTGGCTCGCCATGGAATCTTAGCGTTCTCTAAAACTAGAACTCACAAAGTGAACTCATCTTGTGGTAGTCCTTAACCTAATCTGATCGGATGATCTATTTCTCAACAGTTGCAGGCTTTGTTACCTACCTACATGGAGTAAGGGTTTTCATGATGGACCTTGAAGTGGGGCCTCATCACTCAAAGTGATGTAATTTCAAACCAGCGCTGCTATCATAACTGGCTATCATTGTAGTGGAATCATGAAACTTATCAAGGAGTAATATGGTTAGATGATCTTATACATGGATAACAACAATGGGTAGCTTACTCAAGAAGTAATGTCAAAGACACAATCTTATCTGATTAATGTTCCACCATTCCCTACAAAAAATGTCTTAGGGTACCAAGTGGGAATGAGGGTAACCAATGTCCTAGTGAAAAGATATGTTGGACACCCACACCATCAATTAACTACCTAGCATGAGATCCACAGTCAATACACTTTGAAACAATTTCTCTAAAACTAAACTATACACTTAAGGGGAAACGTCTGAAAAATGTCTTAAGGAATGGACTTCATATGATACCAATCTTTCACGACCTGACCAATGTTGGGCTCGATCCAAAACTACCCCAAGACGACCTCCATAGGCTAGGGGGTCACAAAAAGAACTGAAGGAATAACTAACTTGTGGAGAAATTTCCCTAAGTACCTACACACTTGAAAACTTCTGACACAAAGAAAAATTTCATAGGGAAAGTAATAAAGGATGCAACACCTCTGTAAATAAACCAAAAGATGCATGGACCACTAAAAAGAATGATGTATTGTACTATCAACTAAAAATAATTAGGAAAAATTCATGCCCAACTTGAAATATGTCCCAAACTGCCAAAACTATATAAGAGTAAAAAACTAATAGTCGAGCTACTGTATCGCAAGATATGACCACCGTACACGGTCCAACCTGTCTAAAACCATATGCTTCTCTGAAGTCACGGTCGACCTATCTACTATCTACCAAAGACATGAAATGTATTTGGAAAAGACCATTTAGGGGTGACTATATACATACCTATTAGAACTCCCCAAAAAGTTGAAGGGTGAGGAGAATGAGATTCAACTGAAGAGGAAATTATTATATAGAAAAACATATGATAAAAGAGTACAGCTCAACCAAAAAAGAGAGAGAAAGAAAACTCACCCAAATATAAAGAGCTTGAAAAGGTGTGAGTATAGACATATCGTAATGTCTTGGTACTTATAATAGTAGAGTATACATATCCAACCACAAGAATCTAGACACGGAAAAAATGTGGCATACCCCACACATCTTCGCCTCTCCTAGAAAGAGGGTAACCATAACCTAGTGACTGTGTCCTCAAATAAGATATATGTATTTTTTATAAGTAAAATAATCCCAAATGAGATACCCAGGGGATATACATCTCATATATTATACTAAGAATAATATTAGACAATTTTTCCAATTATGTTCATCTATGAAGCACAAAAACTCATTTTTATTCCTAGGAAACATTAGTTGAAGGGACTCAAATTACAACTCATTGATACTATCTTCTTTAGGCGGTAGTGACCTACCTGCACTGTTTTAGGTCACATCTCATGGATGTGTATTTTTGGGGAAATACTCCTTAATATTTATGAGCCTAAGGGTATATGAAACCATGTCTCTTAAATGTGTTGCATAGTCAAGGGGTTGTGTCTTAGGTTAAGGTCACATGACCATCTTGGCTAGATGGTGCCACAATAATGTCATCAAGGACCCATGCCTAACTTGGATAGAGTGTTCTACTCAGGATAGGTTGATGATACATGGCCATCCCAACATGAGTGTGCTACTCTAGTGATGTCGAGGACCCATGACCAACCCATCTTGAGGGTGCCACTCAGAATTTGTTGAGAACCCATCCTAGCCTGGTAGGAGGCTACCTCTCAGAAATCACTAATATACATACCAAATCATTTTTTCATTGCACACCACCAAGATAAGTGTCATGCTCAGACCAACTCCCATCAAATCTCAAAAATTCAAATTAGTG
Organism: Viscum album; assembly: GCA_963277665.1. NCBI lineage: Eukaryota > Viridiplantae > Streptophyta > Magnoliopsida > Santalales > Viscaceae > Viscum > Viscum album. The sequence goes on from OY728136.1 coordinate 1,887,746,309, forward strand.
GACACCATCATTTTCTATATGGAAAGACAAAAAGGATATGCCATTTACATGAAAACATCCATCAACTAGTGTGAAAGTTAAATTTCACCGTAAAATCTATAAGGGGTGCTTCATGGGCCCCACTAATGAATCAATAAAATCTATGAAGCTGGCCCAAAAATTTTCTCCACATCATTAGGGTAAGTATTACATAGATGGATCATCATTTGGATGTCGTATTTAGAAGATACTTTAGTTAAATTTTAGTAATATTAATAAAAATAATAATAATATTATAAAATGGATGCTTCATGGAACTAAACCATGGGACCAAGAAGAATACAAAAACTTGGTCCTCAAAAGGCCATCTTGAATTTATCATCACACATTTTCTAATGGAATGCCATTTGGAATCAACATGTGGGAGTTATGACAGGTAAAATATTTAATAATATTTTTAAATATATTAATTTATAGACAATTATTGAAACTAGGTCATGGGTTAGGGAAAATTTAAGAAAAGGTCATAATCTACTAGTATCATAAATGAGGTCACACCATCATAGATGGTTCATGAATCAGACTCCCGAAGATGATGTTATGGGGGTGTAAATATGTTAATAATAATATGATTTATTTTTACATTTTCCCTTACCGCTGCTTATACAATACCCGAGATGCCCCGCGCCCACCATCTATGCTTGGGATCTTCCCCCAGTTGTCACTGTCGCACTCGAGATTCTCTGCCTCCACCTCGACTACCTACTATACCGATCAACTCACCATGAGTTTCCTGCCAGACTACTGTCACACCTACGATCCAACCTGAAATAAGAAACAATCATAGATCAATGATCATCGGGCCATGATCTTCCCTAATTCATACCCTGCTTGAAAATTCATTATTATTTCGATGAATCAAAAATTGTCATGGTAAAATATTGTATCATCATACGATGAATGAAATTTATAACAATTGAGGGAAGAAAAAAGGGGTAGAAGAAATATGAAATACAAGCATTGATCAATGGACCTGTTTGTTTCACCATCGATGTTGAGGTTCAAGGAAGAGGAAATTTACAAAATGAATATGTTTCATTTTACATGAAAATTCAATCAGGGGTAATAAATCCAAAGGGAAAAGTCCTAATTGGATATTGATCCCTTAATCATCATTGAATAAGAATTCCAATGATATTTGTGTTTTACACTCTATGATATACTCATATTTACAACATCGTCACGATACATTGAATGATCATCATTGATTTTCCAATGGGTATTGAAACGAGAGTTTTGCCGATGGATTAATGGAATACTGATCCAACCCTGATCAGAATCCATTAACGAATAATTTATAACCTAGAATTAGGTTAAATTTATTTAAGTGATTAATTAATAAATTAATTAATTAGACCACTTAAGCATACCACCAATGTGAAAAGAGCCTGAACATCCCGCACTGACTCATTTTATGTCTTTCCTTGGGTAAACATTGAGTTTCAAACCCAACAATGGTCTTAGATTTCTGATTCAATTAACTATTTGAGACAAATTCTGTTTCTATTAAATAACTACCTGTACACAATATAAAATATTTTTAATATTTTTATAAAATTAATTTCGGAAACAGTAGGCCTAAAAAACAAATTTTATCTCAGCACGTAAGTCTTGAAATATATATAAAAATATTTCAATGTCATAAAAGTGATAACCTGTGTCTCTACACTAATCACTACACCTATTATCACATTACCCACTTGTGGGAAATGATTTTCAATCTAAAATTATGCATCCAAACAAGTATTTGGTTGTTTACTCAATCAATGTGATATGGTGATTTCCCATACCTATCCTTAAATGAATTTTCATGAGTATAAATATCCAACCCATGATCTACAATTGGCTACAATGATCCTTACATTGATGATTTTCTAAAATTATCTCCACGGTGAGGGGTATGGAATATATATAGACCATCAAAGACTAAATTATATATTCACATAATAAGAGACTCATATATATTAATAATAGTGGTTAGAAATGATCCAGTATTATGATTTTTCAATCCATTACTATATAGTTAAGGTGAACAAAGTGGAAAATTCTATATTTTGAAAGGATCCCAAAACCAAATCCATGATGGGGATTTAAATGGAATCAATATTCATTGACATGAAATGGTTCCATATAAAAATAATAAAAGTATATTCATGCCACCTTTCTCAAATAACTAATCAACCATATATTCCTGATAGGATCAAGGCAGCTGAAAAGGATGATGAAGACCAATAGAGACATGTACCCAATATTCTAGAGATCAACATTGTTAAAGATAGAGTTATATGGTATGGAACCAAGATATGTGTACCATAATGAAAATATCAAAATATTTATGTTCTAGATAATTCATGTTAGAAAACCTTATAAATTCATCTAGGAATAAATAAGATGTAAATGGATATAAAACAAATCACCTGGTGGGATAGAATGAAGATAAATTTTGTAGAATTTGTATCTTAATGCATGTTACCACAATAAGTCATGGAATAAAGATAGAATTATTTGGTAATGAGGAAACTATATCCCACACCAATATAAAAATGGGAAAACCTGACCATGGATTTCATTATATGACTCTTTAGAAAATCAATTGAAAATAACTCTTGTTGTGTGGTAGACAATCACCAAGAAGAGTCATCGTTTCATTTCTATCAAGGATGATTTATCTGTTGAATAAGTTACCAATATGCATATAAGGGATGTAATAATACATCATTGAGTTTCCTTCTCCATTATATCCGGTTGAGTATCTAGATTTACGTCGAGGTTCCAGAGAATCCATAAGAAAGGGTTGGATATAAAACCGAGTTTCATCACTACTTATAAATCTCAGATGAATGGCCAGTCTAAAATAACCATTCAAGAACTAGAGGATATTATGAGATCATATTAAATGGATTTAAAAGGATGTTGGGATCAATACCTCCCCCCCAGTGTAGTTTTCAAACAACATCATTTTTATTATAGCATTCAAATGGTTCCATATGAGTCTATGTATGAGAATAGGTTTCATAATACAACATATTAGGATGATTTTGGAGATAAGAAGCTTATGGTACTAGATTTTATTTATGATATGACATAAAAGTTTAAAACCATTCAATTTAATATCAAATCCCCAAAAAGTTCATAGAAATGAAGTGTAGAAAATAAGTGATGATACCTAGAGTTTTATGTTGGAGATAAGGTGTTCCTTTGTGTATATTTTTTGAAGAAATTACTGAGGTTTGGGAAGAAGGTAAATCTTACTCAAAGATATATCAGCCCCTTTGATATCTTTGATCACAATGAAGCTATGGCCTATTGATTAGCACTCCCACCCAACCTTTCCCAAGGGCATGATGTGTTCCATGTATCCCTCTTCATGATCTACAAACTAGACTAATAACATGTAATAAATTCAAAGGTTTCACTAGTAGATAAATATATTTTATATTAGGGGAATCTAGGGAATATCGTAGATTATATATACAATGTTATATGAAACAAGACAACTCCCATGGCCAAAGTGTTTTGGAGGAACCACAAACCTAAAAAGTAACATAAGAACTGTGATAGGCGACGAGAAAAAATTACCTTCATCAAAGCTAGTGTACAAACTCAATTTTTGAGGGTGAAATTTATGAAATTGGAAGAACATAAATACCGAAAATTTTAAAAATTAATTTCCATTCGGAATTAATGAATATTTTATTAAGTAACATAGCTATAAAAACACATGCAAATCTTTGGTTATTTTAAACTGATATAGCCTATTATATTTAAATGTTTGTTAATCATCTTAAGCATTCAAAATGTAGTCATTTTATATGGAGTAATAATATTAGTATATAGCAAGGATTATGATAATGTTTAATTGACACATGATTAAGAAGTTACGTCCTCATCCATTAGGATCATTCCAAATGAAACCCATATATTGGAGCTTTTGAGGGATGTAGAATGACTATGATTTTCCCTTGGCTAAGAGAATTAATTGATTAAAACAATTATGTTCAATAAAATCCATTTATAGGGGATGGTTGATCTTATCAAGATCATGGCCCAACCCATGTTCACTGAACTATCCCAATAAAGCACCATCATCACACACCTTACCTTTAGGGAATACGCTGGTGTAACGAGGGGTTACATATCTAGGCCATAATAATAATAATTGAAATATTTTTTTTCATTTAATAAAATAATGATTATATTCATCAATTTTTATTGTGAGTTTTAAAATTATTATATAATTAATTTTATTAAAAATAGATTTTGATATAAAGAAATCCAAATTGTATTTTAGAGAAATATATATTTTAAATTAAGACACAATTTTGATAAATTCTATAATTTTCTAAATAAGATTTATTTGAATAAAAAATTATTAATAAATAATATTTTTTACATACGAATGGTATTATAATTTAATGAATTTCAATATATTTTTTACAATTTTCACAAAGTGGTTGATGTCATAAAAAAATTATTTTTTATAAAATTTGTATTTTTATTTAAAAGAGAAAATTATCATATTTAGAAAATTATTTTGATACAAAAAATATTATTGTAGAACTAATAATTTCATGATTATCCAATTATGAATTTTTCCCTAATTTAATGAGGCAATATAATTTGTGGGTAAGAATAAAATATGGTATAAATATACATTTTTTATTATAACATCATTATGGCCCAAAAGTGATGTTAGAAATTACATAAAAGGTTCCATGATCAAATATATATTTATCCTTTAATTTAATTTATTTTTTAAGTTATTTTATATATTTTATAAAACCTTAAAGAATCTTCCCAAACCTATATTATATTTTAAGGTTTTTTAAATGAATTTTGTATGAACATAACTCACTTCCACATTGCCCATGGAATTATTTTACTATGTTAGGCTCTTGTACTTATAAAATATTTAAAACTAATACTTTTTGGTTTAAATAAAGGGAAAAACCATGGGATGGTTTTTGGTTTGTATGATTTTATTGTATATAGATGAAAACATAAGTTAATAAATTAATAAAGAAATATTCATTCTTTTTCTATAAATACCCTCCAAACCTCCCACTCCTCTACACTAAAAATCAAACTAGAAATAATTTCATCTCTCTATCTCTCTATAAAGACTCCCAAGTTGTTCCCAAACTCTTAATAAGCTCCTATAAATATGTTTGAAGTGCTAAATCAAGGTAAAGAGTCATATCCTTCTCTTTATTCAAGAACTTCCATTGTTTTATTCCATTTGATATATTATTTTTCATGTTGGAATTTGTTTTTATACATACTTCTCACTATCCTTATTCTATAAAATTAATCACATACCACCTTTTAATCCCATTAAAAACTTCCCAGAATCATTATGTATAACCATAATGCTGCCAAAATTATATTGTTATTTTTCCATACCAAATATTGTGTAGTGATTACCCATCCCCATTTTTACTCAAGAGTATTAATAGAGACATATCTATCCTTTAATGATTTGGTAATTCCGGGTTTCTAACCCACAATCTTTAGTCATGTAACTAAAATTGATAAAATGCATTCTTATTTTTTTAATATTACGTGGCACACAAATACATGTACCTGACAAGAATGTGATGAGTGGAACCATAACTATATAGGCATAAAATGAATTAGGTATTGTTTTTACATCATCAGATACCATATATGGTTCATGGGTGGTTATCCTAAGCACACTGTGTTATGATGTCTCGACATTTATCCTTTACTTATGCTTATGATTTCATATTTCTTTCCATATTACTATGTTTCCTTGATGTTATCTTCTTATATTATAATTTAATGTTCATTTATATCGTTCCCACGAATTTTATGCTACCCTTATTTTCCTCAAAACAATAATTTATTACATTCACCATGTATTATTTAATTATTTCATTCCAGAATTTATAGTTCACCCCTTTCTTATGTGTATCAGCAAGTTATCCCTTTTATTTTTTGAATTTCAGTGGAATAAATAAGAATATTTTGATGATTATAATTAATCTTATTATACCAATGTTTCATGTTATTATGTTATGTATATAATTACTGAAAAGAAATAGACCTTACAATCTTTTGGGATTGTATAATGTGTGACTTTATTTAATAAATCATGAATTAAGTTATTTAAAAATTATATGTTGTCATTGTTGGTATTAGATAATGTTATAATTATTTTTAGGGATTAATATTACAAATCCATAGTGAAATACCAAGGGATAATATTAAATAGAGTAAAAAATCCACAAATTTAGGTATATTTTTGATTATGAGGTTTCTAATCAAGAAAATATATATGTTGATACTAGATGTTCATGTGGACATGAAACAATTGTATCTTGTGGTAATAACCCCAAAAAATATCACGTTGGAAATTGAATCAATCATCACCTCGTGAATGAAAAAGAGTCTTTACTGTAAACCTAGTATGACACTCCTAGGAGATATGATTTGGTCAAATCGCAAACTCATAATGAACAATAATGAAGGAGAATAAATTAAAATAATATTTCTTATTTGGTTTTAGATCATGGAAATCATATATTGTATCCTATTAGTTTATATATTATGTAATGTAAGTCATTTAAGACTTATCCTTTATGTGTTCATATTTTATATATATATTTTTAATAGTTTTTAAATTTTAATCTGAAAATGTAATTTAGATTAAGTATATTATTAGAACTAGAATGAAATTGTGGAAGGTAGGGTTATTATCAATGGTTATACGTATTCTTTAATATCATTCAAGGTTAGTAAAATATTCAATAATCTCCTTAAAACATGGAAATGGAGTTATCTGTTCAAATGAAAAATAGAGAAATTATTTCATCCCAAACATGAAACTTCTCCTATATCAATATCCATGAGATTAAATTCACTATTATCATTTTTTTACTCCATTTTGTGAAATTTTATGCAATAATGGGAATAGATTTGATTTCATAACATAGATCCAACAAAAATTTTCATGAGAAGGAAAGAACACTTCGTTTCACGAATCACAGTAAAATTCTACAAAAGTGCATAGAGGAGGATGAATATTATTTGGTAATAATATCAAGCATGGAAATTATGGCCTTTTTAAAAATAATATCTTCCTCAAATGATTGATACTAAAGAAAATATCATCCTTTATGACCTTCCCATTTCAAGGGAATATGATGATGTGTTTCACGAAAAGTTTTCTTAGCTTCCTCCAATATATGAGGTTGAGTTATAAATCAATATTATACTCAAGGATTTTACAATATAGATTAATCCATAGAGAATGGATAGTTTTGAACTTGAATATTATAAGAAGAAACTATAGGATTATCAATATAAAGGGTTTGATCTCCCATGTTATTCACTATAGCGTGTGACGATCCGATTCATAAAAAAGGATGGGTCACTACACCTATATATGGATTATCGTGATCTCAAAATATCATGAAAAAGAACATGTATCATCATCCATATATTGATTAATTTTTTAATCATCTACATAGCGTACAATACTTCTCCATGGATGATCATCAGCTGGAATATTATCAATTAAAGGAGAAAATGGAGCATATACCCAAGACTGCTTTTCTTACAGGGTATGGGAACTATGATTACATAGTGGTTCCATTTGTACTCACTAAGAATCCATTTATCTTCATAGACATAATTAACATACTCTTTTGAGGCCACCTCAATTTTATTTACAATTTATTGGTTATATTATTAGAAAATCAAAAATTAAAGACGACCATGAGGAATATTTGAATGCTATATTGAAGAAAGTTTAATTAGAAAATTTATTAGAGAAGTATAGTAAATGAATTTTTGGATAGATTATGTAATATTTCTGGGGAATTGTATCACCAACAAAGATATATTTTTGAATCCTTAAAAAACAAAGGTGATTGAAGGACGACTCATACCAACATGTATGATAAAGATCTATAATTTCTTTTCATTAGTTGGGTATTCTCATCGATATATGATAAACTACTAATGATATTTAGTCCCCATAACTAATATAACATTGAAGGGAGTGTTGTTTTTATTTACTTCTGAATGTGATGATTACCAAAGACATATAAAGGAAACTACATAGAATATTTCATTTTTCCATTCCTTATAAGGACATGTAATGAATATAAATCCATTGGGGTGGTAGTCAATCACCTTAAAAAGTCATTAGATTTCATTTTTATCAAAGAATATTTCTATCAAGAGAAATTATTTAAGATATTCATAAGGGATGTGATATGATTTTATGGAGTTCCACTCTCTACTATATCTGACTAAGATATGAGGTTTTCTTGTAGTTCCTATAGTAGTCTTCAACAAGCATTGAATATAGAGTTGAGTTTCTATACTAATTATCACCCATATATGGATGGAATGCCTGAAAGGACTATTAAACATCTATAGGATTTTTGAATATCTGGTTCAATTTATTTAAAATGTTTTTTGGATCAACACCTTCCCCCAATGGGGTTCTTATATAACAACAATTTTCATTCTATAATTAAAATTGTTCCATATGTGCATCTACCTAGGAAGAGGTGTTGGAATACAATGTGATGGTATTAAGTTGGAGAGATGCAACTTATGGGACCCGATCTTATCCAAAAAATAATATATAAGGTTCAAACCACTCAATTTTATATGAAATCCAGAAAAAGTCAATATATAACCTATGCAGACAGCCATCAATGAGACTAGGAATTTATTGTAGAAGTTAAGGCATTTCTTCTTATATATCTATTGAAAAAATCCATTATTTTTTAGAAGAAGGGAAATATTAAACCAAAATACACCAGCCCCTTCGAGATGCTTGATTGGATCACAAATATGGTCTATTAACTGCCACTCCCACCTAACCTTCACCAAACCATGTTTTTAAAATCACCCTAAGAAAAAACAACCATCACAAACCTTACCCATATGGCATACGCTAGTATAGTAAGGGGTTATGTATCTATAACCAGGTAATAATAATTTACATATTTTTATTTTTCATAAAACAAGGTTAATATTTATTCATTTTATTCTTATTTGATGAATGATTATATAATGAGTGTGATACAAATTATATTTTGATATAAATAATTCCAAATTGTATTTTTTGTAAATATTTTGTTTTAATTAAGAAACCGTTTTTATAAATTGATTTTTTTGAATAAATTTTATTTTTTAAAAAAATTTGTTATTAAATTATATTTATTTAAATTTAAATGATGATATAATTTCATGAAGTTTAATATAATTTTTATTATGTTTAGAAAGATGTTGGTGTCGTAAAAACTAATATTTTTCCGTGAATGGCTATTTTTTAAAAAAATAAAAAAAATTCATATTTACAAAATTATTTTGATAAAATAAATATTATTTTTAAATTTCAACATTGAAATTATCCAATGGTTAATTTTTTATAAATTTTGATGATATTCAATTTTTTGGGAGAAAATTAAATACGGAATAAATACATAGTATATATTAAATCAAAATAATGACCCACAATTGAAGTAATAAATGTCATAAAAGGGATCTAGGAACATATATATATATTCTTATAATATTTTGAATTTTAATTGTTTTTTGATTAAATTTAAAAATCCTAAATGAATCCTCAAAATCCTATATTACATTTTACTGTCTTAAAATCAAATGTTTATGGACATGACTCACTTCCACATTACTATTGGTATTATTTTAGAATGTTTGATTTTTATGATAATAAAATACTTAATACCGCAACTATTTAGTAGAAAATAAGCCATAAAACCATGGGAAACTTTGTGGTTTTTATTATTTTATTATATAGAGTCCAAAACATAAGTATAGAAATTAATAAATAATTCAATTCCATTTTTATATAAATACCTAACCAAAATCCCACCCATATTCACTAAAAACCCATTGAGAATGGATTTTATATCCTTATAACTCTATAAATACCTCACAAGCTGTTTTTAATATCTTAATAATCCTCTCTCATGATTTCATAATCTCCCTCTCAATGTATGGGATCCTCTCCACTTCTTTATTCAAGCACACTAATTGAATTATGTCATTTGATTTCCAATTTTTTATGTCATAATGTGTTTCTACACATACATTTGGTTTTCCTTATTATTGAAATGTAATTGGAGACAAACATTCACTCCCTTTAAAACCTTCCATGAATCATTATATACACACAAGTTATGTTGCCAAAATTATCCTAATATTTTTCTATGCCAAACATTTGTGTAGAGAATAATGATCCAGATTTCCACTCAAGGGTATTCTCAAATATATATCCATCATTCATGGATTGTGTAATTCTATGTATATAACCCCCACTAATGAATCATGGGATTAAATGTGATGAAAGGTATTATTATATTTTATGATCAATATGGAACGAAAATGCATGTAAATGATTTGAATGTGAAAGGAGGTCCTGGAATTATATATACCTATAATGAACTGAGTAATGTTATTATCTCATGAGATACCATTTCTTTTAAATGGGAGGTTACCATAAGTACACTATGTTATGATGTAGCATTGTTTATCCCTAACTTATGTTTTTAACATCATGTTTTATGTTGGTGTCAAATTACTATATTTCCATGACGTTATGATCTTATATCTTGTTTCCATATTAATGTTGATGATTAGAAAACATTTTATGTTACCTTGATAGGCCTCTTTACTATCATTTATTACTTTAATAATTTTAATCCATTCTTATTCCCCTACTAGGAATTATAAATCAACCCTTTCTTATGTCCATCCCAAGGTTATCCTGCATGGTATTAGAAGATGAGTCGAATAAAAGAGAGTATTTTATTGTTTTTGAATTATGTCATTATACACATGTTTAATTTTATTATGGTATGTATGTAATTACAAAATACCCTAGGATCCCTGCCATTTTGGTATTTTATCAAGTGTGACATTATAATATAGATTTTGAATTAAGGTGTATAAAAGATATGAGTTTTCATAGTTCATATCAGAGTGAGGACTAGTTATTTTTGGGTATTATGATTATAAAACCTTAGTTAAATCCTTAATGATAAGTTTAAATATTTGAAGAAATCCTTAAATTTTGGTAAAGTATAGAGTATGTGGTTTATAATTAATAAAATCATTTTCTAGATACTATAAGGGGATGTGGCCCTTGAATATCTGTACATAAGAGTAATAACTTCAAAGGGGAACATTGGTCATGAACTCAATCATCACCTAGTGCACGACAAAGAGGTGTTCCTTTAGTCATGTTTTGGCTCTCTTAGGGAATATTATTTTGTAAATTCACAGCTCATTATGGACTATCATGAAGAGAAAAAATCCCATTAAATTTTATACTAGGAATAGAACATGGATAAAATAGATTGAAACCTATAAATTCATAGGCTATGCGATGTATTTCATTTATGATTTATCCCATTAATGTTTATATTTTCCCTTTTATGTGTTTAATAGTCTGAAAATTTTCATCCATAAGTGTATTTTGTATTCTATATATGATTTAATCAAGAATAAAATAGTGAAAGGTAGGGTTATCATCCATGGATCAATTAATTCTTTCATATCACGCGTGTTTATAAGAACTATTGAAGTACCACCTAAAAAATAAGAATGGTACTATCTGTGAAGATCGAAAAATGAGAAATTATTGCATCCCATGTATATAAATTATCCCCTATACATATTTTCATGATTAAATTCCCAGAAAACCTTTTGAAACTCCCATTAGATTAATTAAATATAACTCTGGGTATGGGTTGATTTTTCTTATATAGCGCCAACATAAATTTCCCTGTGATGAAAATAATTCTTTTTACCATGAATCTCCCTTTGATTCTATAAAAGTGTAAGGAAAATGACTAATATAATTTGGTATCATCATATTAATAACAAATATTATTTCCTTATGAGAAATATTTTCCAACTCAAAAGATTGATACTAATTAAATGGTCATCCATGGTGACTTTCCTATTGTAATAAAATATACTGATGTGTTTCCTGAATAATTATATAGTCTTCTTCCAAGTTTCGGGGTTTATTTCTCAATAGATCTTATAATTGTTTCTTTTCTAATATCCGTGAATCTATATATAATAAACACTATTTAACTTGATGAGGTGAAGAATAAACTATAGGAGAATCTAGATAAATGACTTATATTCCCATGTTATTCACCCTGGGGCGTTTCAGTCAAATTCATCAAGAAGAAGGATGGTTCAATGTGTATATTCATTGATAATCATGATCTAAAAAATATTAAAATAAATTACAATTTTCATATTCAATGGTTTGATAAATTTTTTGATCAACTAGATGGAATATAATACTTATCTAATATACATCTTTATTTGGGACTTTATCAAGTAAATCTGAAGAAGGTGGATACCCCCAACACATCTTTATATACAAGGTAGAGGCACTATGAGTTCATAGTTATTCCATGTATTCTAACTAATTCCCTATATATATTTATGGAATTAATGAATAGAGACTTTAGGTATTACTTCAATAAATTTATGGTAGTATTTATAGATGATATTATTGTCTAATCTAAAAGTTAGAAGGAACATAAAGAGAATTTGAAAACTATACTAATTTTTTTGTGAAATTAAAAGCTATATATGAAGTACAATTAATGTGAGTTTCAGATGGATAAAGTAACATTCTTGTGGAATGTTTTCACTAGAAAAGGGATATCTTTGGTTCCTTAAAAAATAGAGGCAATTAAAGGACGAGAAAGAAAAATGTAAATGATGAAGACCTATAACTTTATTAGATTTGATAGGGACTATCTTTTATTTTTGATAAAATTATCATTATTGTTGAGCCCAATAACCAAGTAAACTCTAAAGGGTGGGAAGTTTTTGAAGACTAATGAATGTAAGGATATAGTTAAAGAGTTAAATAAGAGCACTATCAAAACAATTGTACTAAAATTACCCACATGTGGGGAAGGAATTATGAACTATAGTGAGGCGTCTAAAAAATCCTTGGTTTGTTTAATATTGCAAGATGAAGAAGGTGATGTCCTATCCCACATTAATGATTTGACGAAATTATCTATATGGGGATATGTGTGGAATATATATGGATCATATAAGAAATAAGTATATATTCAAACAAAAGGATCTATATGTTCACCAATGAGGAGGTTAGGGATGATTAATGATTATTATTATTTTGATCCAATAACATCCTATAAAGGTGAACATCATGGTAAATAATCTGAGAAAAAAGTATCATCCAACCCTATCCATGATGAGGATTTAAGGCTATCTAATTTTATTCTACATGAAAAAATGAAAATGGGAATAATAAAAGTACCTTTATCTTGATATTCAAAAATAAAATTTCAACCATCTATTCTTGAGGGGATCAAGGAGGCCTAAAAAGATAATGAGAAGCTATAGATGAAGGTAGTTAATATTATGCTGTTCAAATTTGATAAAGATGGAGTTATAGGGATTGAAACCCATATATGTGTCCCATCAAAACCAGATCTAAATAGAAAACATATAGATGCTGAACATATATCATCCTTCTCTATTCATATATGAAGCACTAAGATGTATAGAGATATAAAGAAAAAAATTTAATGAGATAACATGAAAATAAAAAATTTATAATTTTTATGTCAATCCATGGTATACCTATAAGTCAATGAAAAGAAATTGATATATAAGGTTTTGATGCAAAAATTTCCCGAACAAGTTTGTAAATGGGAAAACAAACCCTTGGATTTCATTGTAGTATTCCCTAAGATGTCTAAAGGAAATAAATACCTTTGGGTTATTGTTTATACCATAAACCATTTGGTGCATTTCACTGATATGATGTAATATTTCTCTCTTGTCCAACTCACCATGATACACATAGGGGATGTGATATGACAAAATTGATTGTAAATATCCATTGTATCTAATCGCGATAAGAGTTTTAACTTGAGGTTACGGAAAATAATTTATTAAATATTGGATATAGAACTGAATTTCAGTATGTTTTAGAACCCTTAGATGGATGAGAAATTTAAAATAACTATTCAAAATCTAGAGGATATGATTATATCATGTTCAAGGTATTTACAACGATGTTGGGATCAATAGCTTCCCCTTGTGGAGTTATCATATATCAATAGTTTCCATTCTAGGATTAAGATGAAATGATATATGGATATATATTGTAAGAGGTGTTGAACTCCAAAATGATAAGAAAACGTTAGAGAGAAGAAACTTATGGGACCAGATGTTATCCAAGAGATAATATAGATTCTTAAAACCATTAAATTTCATTTAAAATCCAACCAATGTCTAATGAAAAGTGATGAAGACAATAATCAGTGAGGATTTGAGTTTAAGGATAAGGATAAGGTATTCCATTATATATATCAATGAATGATATTAATGAGGATTAGGAGTAGTGAAAAATTATTCATGTTAGTTGAGAATAATACAAACATTGAAAAGAGGGGGACAAATAATGTATTTATAATAATCATAGAGAAATTCTAAATTTTATTATTGTTTTTGATAAATGCAGATATGAAATATTCCCATCCTTAGGTAAGTTGATAATTGGAAAAACATAGAATAATAATGAATCTATTTTAATAGTGGTACGAGGCATAAATATCACATAGTACACTCTACCAATTATCTATCTATGATATTGGTGATTTTTACTAAACATGTCCCCTTAAAACAAGACCCTTAACAACTGAGTATTAGAAGTAGACACCATTAAAATAATTAATTTACAAGGGCATCAAGTTATTTTATAGGGAACCAAATTATCCATATCATTGTTTGAGAATATAATACTCCACTATGACTGAGTTTGAGCAGCCAAAACTCCATTAACTCAAAAGTGTTTGATTTTATTGAATTGAAAAGGTAATGTTCATAGTTATAATTTTTTTTTCAAAAATGGATATTCTTCATCAAAGATAAATGTATTTAAGAAAGAGAATCTTTAAAGAACTCATGATTAGAGATAATTTTAATTAGAAACAAAATAGAAAAATAGTAGTAGTGAAATAACACAAGGTTGAAACATGTATGTCTACAATGTAAAGCTCCTTCAAAATAATTGATACCTTCAATATTTTTTGTTTTTTAATAGTTATTAATTCAAAAAAATATTTCACACACACAATACAAAAAATTGAAAATAATCATGAAATTTAATGAAAAAAACAAAGTGTGATTTTTTTAAACAAATCCATGAATATAACATAAAAAATCATGATCATATATATATTTTTTAAACCACCAAGAGATTTAAAACTTCCCTTATAAATAGGTGTGATTTCATCAATTGAAAAGGAGACATTGAATCGGTTGTAAAATAGATTTGAATAGATATTTTCTCCTTGAATATGCATTATAGAAAACATGGTTAATATATAAAATTTAAAACTCAATCATTGAATATTAAAACAGAAGGTTCCTTCATATAAATAAAAAAAATTAAAATTTAGGTTGAAAAAATATGGTTGTTTACAAAAATAGGTTTGATAAAAAATATTTTTTTATCAGACATATACTTTCTTCCATATTTAGAGTTATTTATTCATACTTTTCCAATAATAAAGGGTATATGATCTATATGTTTTCTTCCAAATGTAGGGTTCCCAAACCATACATTACACTTACAGAAATAATTTTTAAAAACGGTTTTTAGAACACACACAATAAACTTTATAAAATATGTTAACCCATAAATTAGATAAAATACTCAAGAAATATCAACACAAATATCGACATAAATCTCTAAAATCTATCTCTGAGACTGACTCTAATTGTATATTTCTAAAAAAAATACATTTCTCATTGAAATTAATCTATATATCTTCTTAAAATTAAAATATCTATTAGTGTCTGCATTTTTTCTTGTATAATATCTAATTCCTCTATTGGAATAGTTGAACTTCTGAAATCTACTAATGATTTTTTAGACTCCAGCTATATTTAAAATTTGGAATTATCCTCTTTAATCCTATAAAATTGGATGTCTAATATTAAAATTTATTATCATGAGAATAATAATATTTTTATTCCTAATTTCATGATGGATGGCCTTGGTCAACCATATTTAAGGATTTAACTTTATCTTTCTCAATGGAAGAAGATGTAATAATGTCAACAACCCATGTCTTCTCAGTATATGTAGAAATATCTTGGTTCAAATAATTTTTTACCAGAAATAATTCTTCATTTTTAAGTAACCTAGTAGGGTAAAATACTAATGGTATTTCTTGCTCACATTATTGAGTTGTTTCCTCAAATTGATAATTTTCATGATCTTATTTCTAATTCCTATTTTTGGATTGTTATTCATGTAGTTTTTCCTCAGGAGTGATTATAACTCCCCAAAACACTATTTTATTAACGTATCCAGTTAAAACATCTTAAATTTTAGGAGCTTATTTTACAAGTTCCTATCTTTGTCTAGGCCAGTTGGTAAGGGCCACATTTTTAGCATTATCTAAATGTTCTTCCAAAGATTTATGAACATATATTATAACATCCTGACCAGAGACATCATATATGGTTCAACACTTCACTACTTGAAAAACATCTTCTATTTTAGATTCTCAAAATTCTTTTTGTTGAATATGTACTGAACTAACCAATCTCTTATTTTCTTTCCCCATGGAGAAATAGTACTAAATTCTTGTTGGTCTCCAACACCAATAGGTATGATCTATCCTATTTTTGTAATTCAAAAGAAACCTATCTTTTTAAAGGTTCAAAAATATATAATGCATCTATGATAAAACATAGTGCGCATATTCACATCTTGAATATTTCCTTTTTTATATAAAATAAGAGAAACAATCCTTTCATAAGGATAAAAACACATTATTTATTCCCATTAACAATAGTGATTAATAAATGAAAAAATATATATGGGGAAATTAAGAATAATATAACTCATCAATAAAAATATGAAATATCAAACAATTTATGTTCTTAGTTTCCAATATATCAAAGATAAAAATAAAAAAACCATTATGGGGATAGTAAAAGATCATATCTATATCAATTAATGATATAGAATAATTCATATCATTTACCCATGATATGATGACATCCTATGTGTACCAAAAACTGATCATACCATTTCTACGAAACTATTTTATTTTGATGTCAAGTGAAATATTAGTATTTTATTTATTAAAAAGAATTTAAAAACATTTAGAGGATAGATATTTATTTAGTATAAGATTCATCATACATAGACATCAAAAACCCATGAAATTTCCTTGAAGAATGTTTCAATAAGTGATGCATTGGCACTTCAATCCACTTGGTACCACTTTATCCATCCTATTGATCATCAAAATTATTGAGAATCTCTAGGTTGATGTATTGGATTATAAGGTTTCAAAGCAATGATTAGGGCTTTTGAAGTCAAAAGTGTTTGAATACCAAGGGTAAGCGTGAGAAAATTGGGGTAATGGTTTTGAATGTTTTTAGTGACGTGAGTTCTAGTTTAATAAGTTTTATACTCAATGTTATTATTATTTAATTTTTTAAAATATTTTATTTTAAATAATGAAAAATAAATTTTTTTTATTTAAACAACTATTAAATAAATAAATAATAGTTGAATAAAGATAATTAAAACAATTAATATATAATTAATGAAATAAATTAATAAAATAATATTTAACATTAAATATTATTAACTCCCTCTTAGTAAATTGAAAATTACTTGTGGGAAGAGGTTTAGTAAAAATATATGAAATTTTATATATAGTAATCAAAAATTATTAGGATATATCATTTTTAGAACCTTATACATCATAAAATAATGAATTATATCAATATGTTATGTTCTTGAGTGACTTACAAGATTTTTTAAAATATTAATTTCTCTTGGTTGGAAAATAAAATAAGAAAATTATTTAAATTATGTCTATAGACTAGTAATATATGTTTCATTCATAAATGATGTGCACAATTAACTACGTGTTCCTTAGATAATTTAAAAAATTTAAATATATTACAATGTACAAGTGTTATATTCTATAAACAAGATAAATTTTTCTCAGTAAAAAAATTAAATTTTTGTTTACATAAGGAATTAAGTTCCAAGGTATAAACTTCTATAGTTATGGGTGCTATAAATTTAAGAAATCTATCTTTAACAGCAGTTATAGAACTATTTGAGAAATTAACATAAAATCAATCACCAATGATTTGAGTAATACATATCATATTTTTTAAAAACCTTTGAACATATAACAATTTCATGATTGAAATTAAAGTTGGTTCTAAAAATAAGAAAATTCCAACTATATTCCCCTTAACATTATCTTCAAAGGCCGTAAGCCCTCCATACCAATTTTCTAAATTATGAAAATTTTAAGTGTCTCTAATATTGTGTCTTGAGAGCCCATTATCTACCCACCATTTATTATATATCCCTATGAAAATTTTCTTATAATGCATTTAAACCGATATTTGTTTTGGTACACATATATTCATGGGTCCTACTGGGTCATCATGAAAAACTTAGGGTAACCAAATTTTCCTTTTCTTTCCAAAACATTCATACTTACTTTAGATATATATTTAGAAATAATAACCTTCATATTTCCTCTAATCTAAATATTTTTTAAACATAAATCATTTGAGTAGAGTTCCTCAATTACATAATAAATACTAGTAAATCTTTATTTATATTTAAAACTAGGTAAAAATTAATTTTTTATATAACTTATATTTCTCACTATTGCATCTTATTACATTTTTTTAATCTTATATTAATTGTTTTCTATATATAACATTTATTATCCTATATTTAATATTATACAATAGATTTTAAATATTTTAAATTATTTTTTATAATTATTTTATCCCTTTTTCATGATTAGTATAGTTTTAAGTTATTTTTAAAAAATTTTATTTTAATTAATGAAGTTTTTTAATATAACATCTTTTTAAAATAAAAAAACATTGTGAATATTTTTTTATGAATTATTCATTTTTTATAAATATTCATATTTTTTTTCATGCATAGATCTATAAAAAAAATCCCAAATTTCAGAATTAGGAGCATAAGAATATTAAGATTATACCTTATATACTTCCATGCATATAATGAAAATATTTTCTTTTAGATTTTTTTATCTATTTTTATGAGTCATATTTAAAAGGGATGATGGAATCCTTAGACACGCTCCAAGTGACCTTCATATATTTATTGAAATTTTTATCATAATTAGTTATCATATGTTTTTTCTTTTCATTATTATCAATCTTTTTCTTTTATTCATTTAATTGTGGGATGTATAGTCTGATTTGAACCATCTATTTACAGTCATATCATTGTAATTATTTATATCGTATTTTATGTTTCTTAAAGGTCTTATTTAATTATTTATTTTAATTATATAATTTAATGAATCCTCTAGTTAGTTGAGCTACCTCAATTCTAGAATTCAAATATTTTGAATCATTTGTGATTTTTTAATATATTCTTAGTTATTTTTACTATTCTAAGAAGTAACTCTATGGAAAATATTTTACCTTTTGTCATTTTATGTTATTTATCTTTAACATTCATCTATTCTTCATACTACATCATAGAACCAATCAATTCTCTAATTTTCATAACTTTGACAAGGGATGAATATCATTTATTAATAGATATTACATTCCATTTAGCATGAATAAATTTTAGTAGTTTCGAATCCAGATCTAGTTATGGAAGTTTAGTTCCAAAAGCAGAAACACCATTGGAAATCTTGGTCAGTATACTATTCATCTGGTATATTTTTTGACCATAATACCTTATAAAATTATCAATTTTTATTTTTAAGAGTGTATCTTTATTGTATTACATTGTTACTTCATTCAAAGGAATTAGAAATAGTTTTTCAAAACATCATTAGAAGTAGAAAATTGATATACTGTATTTATTTAATCTAGGAAATGTACTTATTTAATATAATTAATTACTCTTGAATTAATAACACACTTATCTTATTTTTTGTCATACCATGTTTATCATTTTTTAGGGATTTCATAAAGACTGATAATATTCATATACAATTTTAATGTAAGATATTTAAAATAGATAACCATGCAAGACATTTAGTATACCAAATTATGACTATTAAATTAGGGATCATTGACCATTCACATACCTTCTTTTAGTTTTATCAATGAAAATTTTAATTGTGGATACCTTGTACCTAAACCATTCAAGAAAATTTCTTATTAAAAAACAGTCCTTTGATGTTAGTTGTTAGGTCACAATAATAAAAATATACAAAATTGGGGCTTGAATTGGGCCTTCTAAACAATATTATAAATATTATTATTTTCATAATTTTTTTTTGATTAATTCAGATAGGTAGTTGTCTTCCTTAAATAAGCTGAGTAGTAGATAAATAAAGAATAAGAACACAAAACTTTTATTGTTGTTTTCACCAACACAATATCTGCACCAACACTCCATGAATAATCTATCTTCACTCTTAGTGATTTTCACATAATAGGTCCTCCCATCACAATACCTTTAAAAAATGATTATAAAAAATTTACCCCATTACAAAAAGGACTTTAAAAGGAATTTTGGTTCAATTACATGGAACTAAATTATATACAACTTAGTCCTAGAAGCTGATACTCTATCATGTCTGAATTCAATCACCATATAATCCAATAAATCAAAAGATTTATATTCTATTTAATTAATAGATCCTTGTTCACATTTGAAGTAGAAACACATAAAAACACATCTTCTTCCTCAAAGAAAAATGTCTTTAATGAATAATAACTTCATAGAGAACCTGGTTGTAGATGATCTTCAACAAAAAAATAAACATATGAATAAAAGTTGTAACACAACATTAAATAGAAACACGTATGTATCCAATGTATCCCTATATAATGATAATAGAGGAATTTGTTTTTTTTCATTAGAAGCAGTTATGTATTGAAAAATTTGTTTCCCCTATATGATACAAAAAAATTAAAATAGCCTTTCTATTTAATAAAAAACTCATCTTTCATTTGGTAGAATAGATCCAATAATATATCCAGACAAAATGTGATCATTTAAATTTTTTAAACCATTAATGAATTTTCTAAGTTCCCTTAGAAATATAAATGATTTAATAAATTTAATACTTTCCTTTGAATATGTCCTAAAATAGATTTAATAGATAAATACACAAGGTGACACCATTGCGGAAAACATGTATAATATCTGTAATTTAAAATACCATCATTGAATAGTCAATTATAGGGTTCATTCACATAATGAAAATACTACAAATTTAAGTTTGACAATATAATATTTTTTTACAAATGTTGGGTTGATAAACCATTATTTTTTATTTCTCAAACGTATGGTTTCTTGTAAATGTAGGGTTGATAATCCATATTTTTATTTTAAAACATTATGGTATATGATCAATATTTTCTCTTCGAAACATAAGGTTCCCAAAAACTATTTTATTCTTACAACCAAATGGTATGGATAGTGTTTATAGTACATTTATATTATACTTTAAAAAATATTTTAACCCATAAATAAGATAAAATTCTACATAAATATCTTCTTAAAAAATATTTAATGAATTTTAATTATTAAAATCAAACAATGGTGTTTGTGATAAAAAAATAAATAATATTTATAGAGTATTGTAATGATAATACATTCCCAACAATTCCAATTTCCATATTCCACTTAGTGATCCTTGATTTCATCATATTTTTTTCTTATCTACTAGTACTAACACTTAATCCTTCCAAAGTACATGACATGTTACATGTATCTCTCATTAGGTAGTATATATCAGACCCCTCACACATACTAAATCCGTTGGAGGTTCATTATAAGAAAGATCTTCTACATGAGGAGTTATTAGTAACGACTTATATTATAGAGAAAAGTTCCACAAAACTAGAAATCATTCTTAGTCAAAGTGTTTTGGTGGAAACAAAAGTTAGAGGAATCAATATAGGAACCAATAAAGATGATGAAACATAGTTACTTTCATCTTTTCTAGTGTAAAATTTAAAATTTCAAGGGTAAAATTTATTGGGGGGGGGGTGGTGAATATAATGATCTGAAACTTTATAAAAGCAATTCCATTATGAATAAATAAAATCCTTATTAAGTGATATATTAATTGAAAAATCATGCACTAATTTAGTTATTTTAAAACGATATTTCCTATTGAATTTAAAATACCATTATTCTTATTAAACATTAATAATTTATCCATTTTATTGTGACTGTTAATATTTGTAAATATCAAGGGTTTTGAAGAAGTTTAATTGAAATAGACAGAGGATGTGATTGCCATGTCCAGTAGAATCATACCCTATGAATCCCATATATCAAAAATTTTAAGGGAGATGGATCACTATGATCATCCATTAAATAATCCAAAGCCTAGATTCAAAAACTAATGCTTCACTAAAACCTTTTACAAGATAACTTCACGCTTATCAAGATCATAGCTCAAACAATGTTCATCAAATCATTTTACGGAAGAACCACCATCACAAACCTTACCTTTAGGGCGTATTTTGGTGTAATAAGGGGTTATATATATCGACCCTTGTAATAATTTTATTATAATTTTATTTTTAATATATTAATCATTATATTTATTATTATTATTATTATTATTATTATTAGTTTATCAATAAATATACAATGAGTCTGATAGAAATTATGTTTCGATATGAATATATAAAAACTGTATTTTTAGAAAGTATATATATTCAATTAAGACACTATTTTGATAAATTCATGAGTTTATGGAAATTTTTTTATTATAATAAAAATTTATTAATAAATAATATTTTTTTAAATATAAATGAAAATATAATGTAATGATGGTCGATATAATTTTTATAAAGGTCAGAAAGTGGTTGGTGTCATAAAAACATGTATTTTTTTAGTAAATAGGCATTTTTATTTAAGAGTGAAAATTATGACAACTATAAAAATATTTTGACAAAATAAATATTATTTTTTAACTAAACATCTAAAAATTATCCAATGGTGAATTTTTCATAATTTCATGAGATATTCAAATTTTTGAGTAACAATTAAAAACATTATAAATATACCATTTGTATTATGAGAACTTAATAGCCCATAAGTGAGGTAAAAATTGACAGAAAAGTCATCCATGAAAAATTTTATATTTATCCTTCAAAATAATATATTTTTAGGTTATTTTATTAATTTTACAAACCCTTAATGAATCCTCTTAAAGCAAGATTATATTTTGATGTTTTAAAATAAATTCATTAGGAACACGACTCATTTATACCTCACCATTAGTATTATTTTAATATGTTCATTTATTAGACTTATAAAATATTTAAAACTACTCCCCATTGGTATAAACTATAGTAAAATATTATGTGAATCCTGGTGGTTTTTATTATTTTATTATATATAGTCCAAAACATATGTATAGAAATTAATAAATAATTTACTTCTCCTTTTATGTTAATACCCACCCAACATCCAAATCCTATTCAAAAAATCCCATTTATAATGACGTTAGTCTCACTAATATTCTATAAATCCTTCCCATGATGATCCCAATCCTGTAAGAAACACCACACATGCTTTTAGAAGCATCATCTCAAGGTTAAGGATCATCTCCTTATCTTTATTCAAGAACAAAAAAAGTACTATTCAATTTAATTTTTTTTCATGTTGGAATGTCTTTTTACATATTCCTTTGACTCTAATTATTATTTCAATTTAATTTGATACCACCTTTAACTCTTATTAAACCCTTCCGTGAATCATTATGTAATCTCGTTATCCTATTCGAAATATCCTGCAATTTTTCTATGCCAAACATTTGTGTAGTGAATACCCATCCCCATTTACACTCAAGGGTATAAACCTAGATGTACCTACCCTTCATTTATTAGGTATTTCCATTTATGTAACTAAAACCCTTTATTAATGGGACAAAAAATTATGAAATTTGTTGTTATGATTTATAATATATAAGGCACACATATGCAAGTACATGATATGAATGTGACAATTGGGACCATATAAATATAGTCCTCCATAGAATTTTGAATTATTTTTATCTCATGAGATACCATATATAGTGCACAAGAGGTTGTCCTATGCATGTTAGGTTATGATGACTCAATGGTTACTCATGACTTATTCTTTTGATGTCACATTTTATATTGTTCCAACATTCCAATGTTTCCTTGATTTTATCATCTTTTATAATTCCTCCTTTCTAATGTTTAGGATTCTAACCCCTTTAATGTCACCTCGATATGAATATTGAATAGAATATTTTACTATCATCTTTTTATTCTTTGATTATTCCCTTAATGGGTTTTATATCTCGTCCCTTTTTTATGTACATCCTTCGATTATCAGAAGCAGTATTAGATGATCAGTGGAATAAGAAAGATTATTTTGACGTTTTAAAATAATAAATTTGTAACCATGTGTCATGTCATTATTTTATATATCTAATTACCCAAATATTCTAGGCCCCAAAATATTTTTACATTGTATCATGTGTGACATTATGTAATAAATCATGAATTAATGTGTATAAAAGATATGATTTTCCATATAAAAACTCCCCAACATAACACTTCCCATCCCCGAGAAGCCCCTTTGGCTATCGAACTGCATTCCCTAACATAAATCAGGCATCAATTTTTGATCAATGGACCTGTTCCACTCCCAAAACCCAAAACACTCCCAAACACAGCTACAAGAATAAGACTCCATGTCACCCAATCTTGAGTCAATGATTGTGTTTCTCTTCAAACTCAATTACAAGGCACCATGGATTCTATTTAACAGATGAAACCTATATGTCTCCATTAAACCAATTTTAATAAAATATCATACTCCCCAAGATATGATTTCTATAAAATTATGATTTATAAAACATGATGCCTCCCACCATTGTAATTTTTCTATTGAATCTTATTCTCAGTGGTCCACCAATCCACTCAGCATGGTTACCAACACATCGTATGTCAATGTTCTCCAAAGCATCTGTCAATGCTGGTACTGACACTCATAAAGTTCCCAGTCAGGATCCAAGTACCACTGAGAGAGGGAGTGGGTGAATCAGTGATATCCTTTTCTTTTTATGTTTCATATTTTTGAAACAACCTTCGCCTCCTGTTAAAGAGTTTCTTCCCTGATGAACACACACAACCACATGAACACAAGATTTACAAGGTTCACTACTCAACAAGAGTAGCTACATCCTTGGTATGGTACAATAACAATCTAATACCACACAATCCACTAGAAAACAATCCTTGGATGAGGAATAAAATGAGTAGGATATAACCTTACACTCATGTAGCACTTTGAAAATAATCCAATAGTTCGTGTTCTCCCTCATACCACAAATAGGGTAATATAATGATTCTGTGCTTCTTAATGAGCTTTCCAAAATCAATTCTTTCAAAAAAAGTCTTCACTTTCCTACCCAGAAGCTGGTATGAACCTCCTGGTGCAAACAACTTGCACGCCACTTCCTGCTTGTGCACCTCCCTGCTTGCACGCCACCTGCTTGCGCGCCTCACTACTTGCTCGCCACCTTCTTGCACGCCTACTCAATACATGAGTGCCACCTTTGAGCATATCTCACAAATTGCATGCCACATTTGACTTATACACATGCCAATTGTTGAATGAACCTCCCATCCTGTGTGCCTCTGGAAACCTGCTCGCTAAAACATGCGCGGAAAAACTTGTGCGGCAAAACCTGCACATGTTATAAATATCCCTCAGCTTGCGCACCACTTCAGCTTGTGCTCCGTCCTCTACTAATTTTCCAATAAGAGCACCCTCTACTAATTGCGCGGTCAAAGCTCGAATTTTCTCTTATGTTTTGAACTCATAAAAAATGACAAGCGAAGTCGTGTATTTATAGGCATTTTGGTGACTTGCGCGCCACATACACTTGAGCCCCAATACATGCGCGCCGCTCCATCACTTGCGCACTGCATCATCACTTGCGCACCCCTCCATCACTAGCACGACACTTTTTTTCATTTGTTATATTTTGATATGATGATGTTGGAATATGACATGAACACAACATGTACTTGTGCACCAAGACTTGTGGGTCAATACTTGTGCGACACTCTTGACTTGCATGACACTTTCTAACTTGCACACCACTTTATTTCCTTTTTCATATTTTGATTGGATGATATTTGAAATATGAATTGTGTGCCACTTATACTTGCACACCAAAACATGCGTGCAACTATTGACTTTCCCGCCACTTTATTTCCTTTTCCAAAATAAATTCATTACATTTTCCGATTTCCAGGCCCAAACATTTGGAAAACACTAAAAAATGGCACCACCTTAAACTATTCTATTGTGCCACCTCTAGATGGCTTGTTCATTTGTCATTTATCTCTTCACTACTTCCCATAACCATTCTTTACCTTTCATCATGAACTCTACTATTGTGATATAAATCCTTTGATAGATCAGCATTAGCATCGTCAGAGTTACAATGGGAAGTACTAAAACTCCATTTTCTTCCAGCAACATCATTCCTTCCAATCAAAAATGTATATGACTAGCATCATCATTTCTCCCCCTTTCCTTAATAAGGCTTGCATCACAAGTTCTCCTAACTTATGATATTTGTGAAACACATATCAACAAAGCGTCGTCTGGTTTCCATGTATTTTACAAAGTGAATTCATTTAGATTCTTTGACAACAAAAGACAATACTATGTAACAACAAACTTTTCTTACTTCCTTATCCATCCAACATGGTCCCAAAATCTCACTCCCCTATCCAAATCTAAAATGGATGTTCATTAACCTAACCTAGAACATCTTAAACATAATAGTTTTGACCTTATATAACCCCATAAAAAACCCAAATATGGTCCACAACATCTCCAAGGATGTGCCTAATGCAGCTTGGAACCCACCGTATAGAATTTAATGGAAAACAGTTGGCCATAACTCCCTTGACCAAGAGACTATAAGAATGCTTGTCCCTCACCACAAACACAACTTTATACTTATTGAACGTGATACCTATATCACTACATGTATCTCATAGTCCTTCCAAGTTCACCCTAAGGACTAATACCAACCTTTAGGTAAAATTCCATAGTAAATTACCAACCATATATGCACACCATCATTCCCTCACCCAATAACCAACAAGACAACACACTAAACCATGCATTGATTACTCCTTCTCATCCTGAGCAGAATATATCCAATCCTAATCTGATTTAAATCATATCAAAAAAACCTTTGGTATTCCCAATGTAGTTTGTATTGCATTAAAGGTATGTAGGCACCATCCTCCTATGTCGTTGTGACCTTATAAAGGCTGGACCCACACTACTAAAAAAATTCTTGCATGATGGTCACATTTCCAAGACTTACACAACACTCCTCATCATAGGATTGTCCATTTATTCATTACATTAGTTCAAAACCCAATCCCATTGACCCATGTCAATTTCTTTACAGAAAAATAGTTAAACATGGAAAAACACCTTTTTACCCAAGCATTACTCCAACCATTGAACACTATCTGCCTCCACCTCATGGAACATCATCCTTAATACTTTCTAAAATTCAACTTAAGTGAAGATAATAGCCTCTAGAATATTATGTTGTCCCTCCACCGTATAAATCCCATACACCACTCCATGAGAAATGACCCAAATGTGTCATACTATCTAGACATGTGTGTTCCTCTTCCTGAGACACAACCACCATCCTGCCAGACTCAGATAGTATTGGTCTCTTATATTGTAATTGACAAGATATTTTGATACAATGAGGAACTAACCCTCTCAAATGATGGTATTTTCCTTCTATAATCAATATAGAGGAATCATTTCGTGCATCGTCTCTTCTAGTTCATCGACAGTCAACTCGCACATAGCTATTCATCGACCAAAATCTTGATAGCACCACGATCACCATCATACAATGCCTCAAACCCTTTTATTCTAATCCATGCACACTGCCACACTACCAGATCAAATAGCTCAAAACATGAATCCACGAGTCCCATTGCATCCAAACTAGGATCATTCACCAAAACGACTGACTATGCTCATGAAAATGACTATTTTACTTAACTTGGAGCTCCCTCGTTACTTCTCTTCATTATTAAGAAATTCACATATTTCTAGTTCCAATGCCCAACTTCCTTCTAATTAGAGTCATTCAAAAACCACAACCATCCACCCCAATCACAGTAAACTACTAGAATAATATTTTAAACAAGAAAGGGATATACACTTGATTGATCATGAATTATACCCCCAGCTTGACATTGAGCACTATCAACTGTAGTGATTACACATTTTAAACCATCCATGGAATCACCTTTCTTATTATATTCACCTAGTACACCTCACGTGCACCATTCCAGTAACCACGAAACCACTTTGATTCTATCTAGGAAACGGGTTCAAGCTCTTACTCCATCTGATATCATCATGACCCTGGGGTCAAAAATAATCTATGACCAGTTCCCAAAACCCAAATCATCATCCCATGAGTCGTGTGTCACCATACATAGGCTCATGCACATGAACAAGTAGTGGATCAAGCCCTTAGAATGTTACTTACCCAAACTAGATCAATCCTAGATTCCCTTATAGAATAACTTGAAACCTTTCATATGTCATGACTATATGTAAGACCATTCATTAACACAAGGATTGATTTTAAGAACCCCATATTATATACCTACAATACCATAGTGTACCCAAAACATATCAAAAAAATTTAGGTTCAAGCATCTGAATAATCCTATATTTTGAAACTTCCCTAAACATTTTCCCTAAAACTATGGCTACTTATATGTAATATATAAAAACTAGGTAACACTGAAAATGAGATAATAACATAATCTAAAGAATACATTTTGCAACATATTCCTAAATTTATCTAACAATAATGGGTCAACCCCTTTCTTGTGTTGCCCTTGAAGGAAAAAAGGCACTGACTCACTCAACCTGAGTTGCAACTGGAAATTTAATAGGTCCTCCACCTATCCCATAAACCAAAATAAAAAAAACGAAAAACAAAGGGATTAAATGCATACACATATCAAATTATAATGGTATCTATAAATCAAAGCACCCAACTCAGGGTTCATACAAACCGGACACTCTGTCTCTCCCCAATACCAAACACAAGGTCACTACCTTATGAACAAGTTAAAACCACACCGATGATGTCTATCACAACATACAACATATTATCCTTATAATTAGAGTGATCAAAACAACCCCAACTATACATACCATGGTAATGTTACGAACATAAGGTCTCTATATCATCTTGTCCATTTAATGATCAATATTTTTAAAATTTTCATTATTATATCTTTTCCATTTTATAAGAGTCAAGAAACAAGGTTGGATAAATATAATTTAATTGAAAATATATAATGGAACCTACTAATTAGGTTATATAATATCATATTATTTAACCCAACCATCATTTTCTGTAAAAAATAACATTCCTAAGAAAATTCCATTACCATGAGCCTTAGGTTCACATTTTCAATTGGGTTAACTATCACTCAAAAATAAGCTTTTAACCATTCTCAAGACCTGATTAAACAATGTTTAATTCAAATTATATGAGGTAAAATACCTAATAGGATGATTATGGATACCCTATTTAATTAGTACTATCATCAACCAACTTAATCTTACATATAAGTCAGGAAATAATCCTAGGAATAGGTCAAGTAGGATTCCACTATAGACATTTAGGGAAAACACCATATATGACACTACAGACATTCAAAATATCAATTTCCATTATTAATAATAAATTATAGGCCATATGCATACATAAATTAGATAGGTATACTTAGAAATATATAATCACAAACTAATAAAAATCATAAATAGTATACAATCAACATCCAAACCCATATCCCTAGCGTGATACATGAAATGTGAATACTTACATGAATTTAATTATAAATTAATGTCCCCAAACCATATTTCTATAGTAGTATAAGGGAATAAATATTTGATATCATTAAATCACAAATCAAGTGTCTCACTCAAGGTTAAAACAAAATTCAAATGTAATGAGATAAATATAAAGAACAAAATTATCATCCTTAGAAACATCGTTTCCCCCCATACATGGGTTGATCAATCCCAAGAATTGTCTCATTACCAAACTCTAAAGAATTACTATATTCATTTCTACCACCACTAAATACTAAGTCAAAAGAATAATAGCTGTAATACCACTTTGTAATTCCCCGCTCTAGAATCCACTATACTGGTTCCCGAGCCGGTGCACCATAAGGCCTTAGACGTGTCTCCCTATATGATAAATACTACCAAATAGTGAATAGGGGATGTAAGGATATCATGGGGAGACTCTTCCATAATTTCAAAATAGTTATAATATCATAAGTATTGAAAACACATGTAAATATAGCCAGAAACAATCGCAAATAAATATATACAAGTGCTAATAAATTACCACGGTAACAAAATACAGAACAATTGGTATTCCATACATAAGAAGGATCCCTATGGGTATATTATATATAAGAATAAAAATATTAAAAAATAAAAATAGAATAAAAACCCATCCCTAATATGGTATTGGGTCCTTACAGGTCATGATGTCTTCACTCCACTTTTGATATACCCAGACAATAATCATATAATAATCCCATACCATAACCTGTAACATGAAACCAACTAATAGTTTCTCCTCATGTAACCAAGTTCTATAGAGTCCTCAGAAGGGTGTGGGTAATACTCAGGAGGCCCCCACCAATTATGTCCCTAGAATAACTAGTCTGATATAAATTGTATTCATAAGTGATCAATTTAAAGAGTTTAACAACTATAAAACAACTTATATAAAAGAAATAAATGATTCCCTGGATTCATGATGACACATGAGGTCAAATATACCATTGTAAATCCTTAGTTTCATGACATTTGATCAAACCTACCTACTTCACCTAGTGTCAGGGTGTCTCTAAGCATGTCACGTGGACCATGCCAATAATAAAGAACCATTTTAAATCCATGGTTTATACTATAATCACTTATATCTTAATGTATCACATGGAATTTGATTTCTCATCTTAGAATTCTTAATGATTCTATGATCTCATCTCATAATTCCGCATCATCCCCCAGAACCATGTATCATAATAAATCAATATTATTATTGGGGTATTCTAATGGAATATGTGTCATCATCCCAAAAATCACTACATTTCCAATATCATGTGTCCCATAGAATATATGTTCTCATCTTGACATTACTGATTCATCTTCATTTATCATATGGAATTTTTGAGAACATCCCAAAATCCAAAAGTACCATATGTTATATTGAATATAGGATCTCATCCCATCATTTATAAGTAATACAATGTTTTTACCACTTCGTTATCTAATTATTTGATCCATTTAATTTTCATTAGGCTCAAAACGACCATAAACCAAGACTATCAATCCGCATGTTATTACCAATTTTTAATTATAAAACAAAATTTTATATTTTACCAAAAATAATTCATTTTATAAAGCATGTATCCCTTTATAATTTAATTAGGATCATCAAAAAATAGGTTGAAAATAAATTTTAACGAGGTAATTTACCCAATTCAATATCTAACCCACAATTAAAAATTTAATTTAACAAGGAATTTAACCAATAAAAAATCATAACTCTATTTATTTTTATAGGAATTCATATAAAGATTATATGTTCTACTTTTAAAATATCTAATGATCCCAAAATTCATATCCATATTCATTGATTTTAAACATAATTACACACTTGAGGTTCTCAAACCAATATATTAAACTCATCTCGTCATTTTACATTTAGAAATTCATTACATTCTTATAATCTATATTAGAGTAAAAATCATATTCAAATCACTCCACTTGGAATATACTTTCAATTTTAAATATATAATTTTAAACTAGGTTGTTTGACTAAGACAAATCATAATTAAATGATTTAATTAAAATTAGGTAAATAAATTTCAAGTACATATTTACAATACAATTCCTAACTTGAAAAATGGAGA
The DNA here is from genome assembly GCA_963277665.1 of Viscum album. Lineage (NCBI taxonomy): Eukaryota > Viridiplantae > Streptophyta > Magnoliopsida > Santalales > Viscaceae > Viscum > Viscum album. The sequence goes on from OY728136.1 coordinate 1,887,778,451, forward strand.
AAGAATATGGGTTAATTATTAGGACCACCTACCATATTCTTAAAAAAACCAAATCATTATGTATTGGTTGCTGGTTTAGTGTAAATTGAAAATAAAATGAAATACTAGAAAAAAGATCTAAAAATAGAGAATATTTGAAAAAAATTGGGAGAGAAAAATATCCACTAAAATAACTAAAGAATAAATACAATAAGAATCATATAATTACCAAGGTCAATTTCTGACAATGATCAAGATTAAAGGGGGAACTCCTATAGAGGAAGAGATGGAGGAGAGGGTGTGGGAGGAGGGATATTGGTAATGGGGAAGGCTAAAATACAAAATAATGAAGAAATGGGAAACCCTATTTAAAAATACTAATTTCCACTCATTATAAATAACCAAGGGGGCTATAAATTTGCTAGTACACCCTGTAAGAAACTTGGTATTTATCAAGGTCACAAGAAGGCCAATGGCTAATAAAATAACCCAACTAGCCATGTCCTCATTTGGGTACTCTCTTGAATTGATAGTCAATATCTGTATACTCATTTTACATGTAATTACCCACATTCAAGGTATTCCAATCTTCAAATTTTCTTTCTGAAGCCTGGTTCAAAAACTATCCCCTATACCAAACAAAAACCTTAAACTTTCTCCAAACCATAAGGCTAATCCGTACATCTGAACAACAAATAAAATACCCAAGAGTAACTCCCATGATTAAATCACACATTCTCATGTAATTGGAATGTCCCCTATTCCATATTCTCTTATAAAAACACCACTTTAAAATTGGGTTTTTATGTTTTTTATAGCTAATAAAATAAAATTTAATATATCTGATGCTGTAAATATGTTTTTATAAGTATATATATAACATTATATTATATATAGCTTTAAAAATCTATTTTAATTAAAATAACATAAAAAACCGTCACTATAATACTATGAAGATGAATTTTAATGTCAGTTATTACAATAACAGATATTGAAAGGTATATATATATATATTTAAAAATGTTCTTAAATAAGTTTACAACATTATTGTAGAAAAAAATAGAGAAAAAGTATCCCAACCACTACCAAGTTACAATATAAAATCACTCCATACTATGAAATAATAACTTTGACAATGATGATACAAATATAAGAAGTATTTAGACATACATCTATAAATTAATCAAACTGGTAAAATAGTCTAAGAATTATAATCATATATGATTTAGCTGGTTATAAAATATTATTTAGTTATATAAAAAGGCTAAAAATTTAATTAAAAAAATTTAACATTATCAATACAACATATTGGTGTAAAATTTTAGATCATTAATGAAAATATCCATTTAATAATTTTATTTAATTATGGCTATGAGTATCTCACAAATGAATTTTAAAATATAATAAAAACATTCAAAACATCATTTTTATAATGAAACTATAATTTTGAAACAAAAAATTGAAAATAATATATGTTCTAAATAAGTTAAATACAAATATTATAATGACAAATATAAAATTTATACTTGTATTGGAATATAATTGATTTTATTTTACCTCTTTTTTATAATTAAACCCTATGAAACACATTCCAAGAACTACTAGATTTTCATATTAACCAAACATATGTAGCATATAAAAATCAATATTAATGATGTAGAATAGAATATTAAAACCTATAAATCCAAATAATATGTAACATTTTCATAAACTTCACACATTAAAGATCATAACTGTTATGTAAAGAATTTATGTAGGAAGAATACATATAAAACATTGTGTTACTGAATTAGATAAGTCCAGTATTAGTGAAATGTAATAGAAGTATATTTAATAATTATATTGGTCTTATTACCCATTATTAAAATGATGGGACTAACACGAAACATATCATTAATTAATTTTTTAGATATATGTTCAATTATTCTTTCATTAATATAATATTTCACTCTAATTGAAATATACTTTGGATCCATAGTACCCTAAATATAGGTTGTCTCATTCTATACAAAATGTGTATGGAGATACCTAATTAGATAAGTAATAAATTAAATCACTGAATGTTATATTCAAATAATGAAATGAACATATAAATTCCACTTTACTAACATTGAAAACACTTACAACACATTAAATGTAGGCTCATCACTGACAACAAGATTCATGATATCTTTTAGGAATATAATTAAGGAAAATTTAATTGAATATATATATCAAATATTATCTAACAGAGTGGTTTAGTGTTAGTTCCTTTCATTTCAGGATGGGTAATATGATCTATATAATTGTTAAATATATTATTATCACCTTTTCATTAAAACTAAAATTTTATTTTATATTTAAATATATATGTTATGAAACGTGTATAGAGATTCATAATCAAAAAAGTAATAAGTTAAATCCTAGTAATTTTCATTCAATGAATGAAATTAAAATTGATATTAAAGTTTACTTAAATGGAAAATAGTCATAACAAATTAACCATAAGCTCATTACTGAAAAAAAGATTCATGATATCCTTCTTCAATATATTAAACCTACACTACTACAAAACATTACATTAATAACATTGTCCATTATCATCACCAGAAACAAGTGCTGATAAAAGATATTGTTTAGAAGCAATTTTTAGCGGTAATAAAGGGTACCCTATATCAGTGTATTTTATGTTCTAATAAAGGGTACCATTTTTGAACGCATTATTTTTTTTGTATTGGTAAAATGTACCATTTATCAGAATTTTATTTTTAGCCCCGATAAAGAGTATCCATTATCATAATGTTTACCTCCAACAAAGGTCCCAAATAAAATCAAATAATTAAACAAATAGAAACTAAAAATTAGTATATTTAAAAGAGGAATAAAAATTATATTAATTAAATAATTTTTGATAAAATGAATACATTCAATATTAATATATATAAGTTATAAACACCAATAACTAGTACATATTAAATATATGGACATGTTAAATAAATAAAATGAAATAATGAAACAATAAAAATTAAATTTCAATAAATGAAGCAAAAATATTAAACAAGTAATTAAAAAAATAATTATTGATAAAAATTAATAATTTTAATATAAATATATTTATATTATAAATATTAATTAATTGTTTATTAAATTTAGATGTATTAAAGGAATAAATTGTAATAATTATTCAAAAAAAATAAAAATGAATAAACTCTAAAAATTAAACAAAAAAAGGAATAAATTCCGAAATTATTAAAAACATTAATGAAAAAATTATTAATAAAGAGAGAATAAGTTTAATATATATATATATTTTATAAATTGTAATAAATAATATTTAATAGATATAAATATGGAAAATGTATGAAATTTAATAATTACAAACATATAAACATCTTATTCATTTTTAATGGATTTTATATTTAATTATTTATTAACAAATTAGATATAGAAATATATTCATATATAATTCCAAAAATATGATTTATATAATACAAAACTTTTATTCATTAAAATAAATAATCATATATTTATTAAAGAACGATATATAATTAAAAATAAATATTAATTAAAAATAATGAATAATTGAATAGAGTAATGTACATAATTGAATGTCATTTTATATTCAATTTAACATATATAAAATGTGTGTTGTATTGAGTTAACATAAATATTAATAATTAATGCATTTAACACACACACAAATATTTAAGTAATTAATGTAATCTTATATTGAAACAAATACACCTAATAGTTATGTCATTTATTCAAATTTAATTATCCATTTTAAGATTTAATTATAACCTCATATTTTTAGTATATTCTAGGTATTTAATTAGTAAATTTTATTAATTTATTTTTAATATTATTACAGTATGGTATTAATTCATTTTTAATATTTTTTATTTTTGGGTATTTAATCTTTTTCAATTAGTTTTTATATTTATTTATTTACTACGTTTTTTTATTTTCAATATGAATTTATATTTAATTAAATGATATATTTATTTTTTTAGTTATTGATTTTAAATTATTACAACTTATCTATTTTTCATTATTGATATAGAATAATCATTTTTAATTATTTAATTTCTCTTATTTTTAACAAGCATGAATTTAAGAATAAATATTCATGAATAGTGATGTAAATATATTTGTAAATAAATATTTATTAATGTATATTTAATATATAAAAATATTTATAAATATAAATAAATACATATTATAATTTTAATTTTTTTTGTATAATTATAAATAAGTAATTATATATATTGAAATAATTATAAATTTCTAATAATATTTTTTTAATAATTAATATATTAATATCTATATTCTTATTTCTATTTCAATTTATATTATATATATATAAACATTTGAATATATAAATATATAAATGTATAAATATTATATTTTTAAAAAGTATTTATATAATTATAAATAATTAACTATATATTTAATGAATTATAAAATTAAAATAAATATATTCAAATAATGAATATATTTACTACATGTATATATATATTTTTGTTAAATATATCTTATTATATAAATATATTTACAATTTTTTATTTATAATTATAATTATAAATATTTTATCGATGTTAATGTTTTAGTATAGGAAAATATGACATTTATCAGTGCTTATTAATTTATCAATAATAAAAAAGATCTTTATCAGTACTGATAGAAGTTCCCCCAATCTATTTAATGAACTCTAACCAGTAGCGAACTAATCATGATATTTGATGCTTTCCACGGATTCCACTAGCTACCGGTTCCCCTCCTCATGGAATCCAAGCTCGAATCAAGGCTTGAGTTAAGTCTCAAACAATTCTAAGGATTTAATCCAAGGCTCGAATGACTCAACGCTCAAACGATCCCAGGATTTTATGATATCTCTATTTTCTCTCAGATGATTTCAAGTTTCAATCAATGTTATGTCATTTTCTCCTCCTCTTCACTCATTGATTGCTTGTTTGGCAATATTATTTTTTTGATATTTTTGCTATTTGTCTCTTTATATTCATTATCCATCAATGATTTCCCTATTGTAATGATTTTCAAATTGGTGGCTTCTATGATTTTGGGTTTTTATTGACCATTTTAGGGATTTTCTTGGTTCTTTGTAGTGTATTAAGAACTCAACACACCAATTTTATCCTTGTAGCACATAATGTTCAATAGTTTTGAACTTACATACATGTAAATAACACACACAAAGTATTTGTTAAAATTATACGAATTAGTTTTATTTAATAAACCAAAACTGATTTCATGTAATAATTTCTTGATGTTTAGCTGCAATTTTGTTTCCAGTTTTTTCTATTTTGATTCTTCAGTGGTATTACATAGAGAATTTTATTTTATTTTATGTTTCTTAAATTTTATCTCCTTTTTCATGATATCCTATAAGAACTTCAATATATATAAATACATTCATTTTGATATATATATATATATATGAACACATTATTTCATGTATATATGTAAGTATTTAGGTATATAAAAAATAAATAGAAATCATTCAACAAAAGAGATGATAATTGTTTTTAGTTGGTTTCAAAAATGAATTCCAAGAGAGAGAATCAATGTGTGTTTTTTAAAATTATTACTTTGATACTTGTTTGAAGCTTTTCAAAATTACTTTGATTCTCACTTTTTTTATTTTTAATAACATTGAAAAAAAGAATTTTTTCCTTGAAAATTAGTAGTAATATCAAGTGTTTTGGACTTTATGGTTTAATGAAATTGTTTTTATAAGAAATAATTATCATATATGAACTCATTAAATATTTGTTTCGATGAGGTTTCATTTTTTTCATTTAAATAATAATTTCATATTGATGTGTGTTGAAACGATGTTTTAATTGAAATGTTTGGATACTGTTGATTGTCGATTGATATGTTTTCTGAAAATGCTTCTATACATTCCATTATAATCATAATTGGGATTGTATATATCTTACTTAGGGATAAGATATAGTGAAAATGTAATCCCAATTAGATTCTATGGGTCCCCACTTGTATCAAATACCATATGAGAGTCCAATAATGTATGCTAGTTTTGGGTGTCAAGTAGGTTATAAACATTGAAACTTATCATCATTCTTATAGGTGGTTCCAATAGAAGAATGTTTAGAGTCAACTCATGGGATGTTTTGAGATTTCCCAAGATTAAATATCCTTTTATTCACTAATATTTACACATATTTTATATTTTACTTACATATCATTTGATATTGATCCATTATAATGTGACCTAATTTTTATATTTTTAATTTGGTTGTATTAATATATTTATTTTCCTGAGAATTGATTCATTTTATTATTATATATTATTCTTCATGAGTATGGGTACAAAGAGGCATATTTAAGATCTCTAGAATATTTATCGATTCTATAAGTAACTTTATTCAATAAAATATTTATTACTAAGGTTAAAATCTGGATTAAGGGATGTTATGGAGATTTATGATTTTGGATATACCATTAATATTAAATAAAATATTTCTATTGGTTGTTATATCACTTCTTTCAAAAAATTGAATGTATTTTATCAAATTATATATATGTAATAATAATTATAAGAAAATACTTTTAGGTATTCATAATTTTAGGTCTACCTATAATGGTTCCACCCCTTGGAATATATAAATACTATCCATGTATATGGAATAACTCTTTATTTACTAAAATGATGTATCAATATATTTTCATATCTTCTATGTTCATGTAATGAGTGTTTATTATTCTTGTTTAAAATATATTGGTCTCTTATTACTCTTTATTTTCTTATATTATGTTATCATTTTAGAGGATTTTACAGAGACTTGATGGATCATTTTAATAGAGTTAAGAGTATTCTTAGTTATAGTATTGATTGTATTAAAAGTGATATTTTCCTATAAATATAGAATTTATAGAGGAAAAAGGATTCATATATAATAACATGTACCCCAGAGACCACATGAATCATTGACAAGAATGATTATGCCCCCCAAATATCACCTTCAAAATGACACAAGTTAATAACCTGTTCTGATGGTGTAATTATCACAAATTCAAGGAATTTCCCCTTTTAGAGAATACAATGGAGTAGAAATATCATCTTCATTATATTCATCTCTTGAACATCTATTATTGCAATTTTTTCTTGGGAATAATCCACAATCTCTTTTATGCTAGTTCAAATACAATGATAAGTTGTAATCCCATAGATGACTAACTATAAATGTTGTTCTACCAATATAGGTGCATGTTCAAAAGAGATTTAGGATGAGTCTCAATCAACAAAATGAAACAATAACTATTTAAAAGATGGTGTTGATGCAGATTATAGTTTTTTTATAACTTTCCCCATTGGATAAATTAAGAGGATAACACATAAAATAGAGAAGTATCCATTTTATAAAAATAAATTTCCCATTTCCATTAATTAAAACTGAAATTATTTAAAAAACAAATGTTGGGTCCCCAGATTAGAATTATCTATAAATTTTACACTTTATAATGAATATCTAATGTTTATTTATTTATTTATATTATAAAATTAATATTTCATGTAAAAAATATGATGTATATGAATTGAAAATTGTTTCTTGTTAATAATTATAGAAAATAATATGAATATAGAGTTAAAGAGTTTATCAATATTTAAATAGAGCTTTCATACAACCCTTATCAAATACTTTTTCCATTTTGATGTTTTTGTTATACAAGAATAATTACTCTTTATTAGTTGGAAAAACATTTAATTTGACATGGAATAGATCATAGATTTAAATGTTGTACTGAACATGGGGAAAACCCAAACATGCATGTTGATTGGGATGATACTTGTGTTTATGGTTCATTTGATTTGAATGTTATTGTAAATTTTGATTGAGATTTCCTGGAAGAAATTACAATGGAAATTAAAGATGACCTTCGTGATTGTTCAAAGTTATTTGAGAAGTTATATAGTTTTTATAAGAGACTATTGCATACCAATGATACTAAATACAAAACATTATTATTTTTATTGAAGTTATATAATCTTAAATATGGTAGTGTATGGAGAGACATTAGCTTTAGATAATTACACCATCTGTTTAATGTAATACTACTAATAAAATATAATTCCATGTATAAAATATTATTATAAAGAAATTATACGTTCAATGGGAATGATCTCTAAAAAAATAAATGCTTTTCTAAATGATTTCAAATTGTTTCTCAAAGACCATGAATCACACATAAAAATACCTATGTGTGGCACAAATTTATAAAACAAAAATGAATCCATTACATTGAATGTTATATGGTACTTTCTTATCATTCCATGGGATAGAAGAAAATATGTATGTTTCGAAACCACATGATAATTGACATGGAATATAGATACCAGAACAAATTATGGGAACCTATGTCATACAATAAATTCTCCTTAGTGGATGAATATTAATTATGAGTATCTTGAATATGGAAATGAGGAGAGATACATTATTTTTCATTATATAATAATGGAATCAACCCATTTGGTGTACGAATTAGTAATCATAGTGCATATCCCTTCATGTTGGTAAATTATAACTTTCCACCATTGTTATTAGTGAATAAAAAATATATTATGATGTATCTACAAATATTTGGACCAACAAAACCTTATAATGATATTGATGGTTATTTGTCTCCATTGATCGATGATCTGAAATTGATGTGGGATTCAGGTGTTACAATGTATAATGATCATAGAAGTGAAAAATTCACATTGAAGCCCATATTGTATGGGAAGATAAATGACTTTCCAACATATGGATGGTTATCTAGATATATAAACAAAGGAATATTTGGATTTAACATTTTTGAATAATTCACACACTTAGTTTGGTTGAAACATTCCTTAAATACTGTGTTTTTAGGAAATCCAAATTTTTACCTCAATGAAATAAATAATGAGCCTAGATGTCATCATTTGATGGTAATGTAAAACATTGTGCAACATAGTCTCTACTAAAAGGTGGTCAAATGTTTGAAAAAATAAAAAATTTTGAATTTTTTCAGTAACCAATTTTCGAAAAAACTTATGAAATCATGTTTAAAGAAGAGATCAATTTTATTTCAATAAATATATTGTAATTTTTTATACATCATACATATTCTTGATGTCATGAATGTAGAAAAAATTTTATTTGATAGTGTTACTGGAACATTACCAAATCTTCCTAGTAAAATATAATATGGGATAAAGTCTAGGTTATATATGATTGAAATGTGAATAAAGAAAGAGTTTCCACTAGTGAAGGAAAAAGGGAATTCTTTACTTCATCGAGAATCATACTCTCTATCCAGATAGGGAAAATTGAAATTTTTTTCTTTTCCTTAAATATTTTAAAAGTTTAATATAAGTATTTATAAAATATCAACAATGTTGTGTGCCTAACTAATTTTAATGTTAAACGGACTTAAATAACATAACTGTCATGTTTTGATTTATGATTTTATGCCTATTTTCATCAATTGCATTCTACCTAAATATTTCCAGTATACATTAACTAGAATATTCTTCTTTTTCAAATACATATTCCATAAATTAACAGAACCAACGAAGTTTCCAATAATGAATAAAGAGGTTGTTGTCTTATTATGTGAATTAAATATGTTCTTCCAACCATTATTCATAGATATAATGGTCAACATGATGGTTCATTTGTTTAGAGAGGTTCAACAATGTGGTCTTATCCAATATATATGGATCTAACCCCGTGAAAAGTATATGAATATTTTGGATGGGTAAGTCATGATTTGATGTTTTCTAGAATGTTTTATTGGAGAATGATATATTTTTGAATAAGCTATTGAATTCTATAATGATTTCCAATCATATTTTTTACAACATCAATATCCTAAAGTCATATAAATGTGGGTGCCTTATTGGATAGGGGATTTCCAGAAGAAATTTTGTTACAATTACCTTCATAGATTGGTAGAAAAAAACATTAACATTTTACATAATTGTTATGATTTAAATCCATACATTGAGTCCCACAAAGAAATTATTAGAAATTTTAATCCTTCATGGGCTATATAATGGATATGAAATAAAAATAATTAATAGTACATGAGATGGTTCCATGATCAAATTTATAAGGATTTATTATAAAACATAAATTCAATATTTTAAGGACTTATATAGCTATTGATGGGATAAAATAAAAATGATATATCTTACACTAGTTTTGTAATCAATGTTTATATGTTTTATACAAAAGAACACAATAACCATTGTCTGATGAAAAATAGAGGAGTAACATTTGTAGAATAAATGATGGACATATATAGTTATATGGATAGAAATCCAATTTATGAAAATATTCCATAATTTTTCATTATCGAATAGATATACTAGAATAATTTAACAATATTTCAATTGTTATTTTTCCATTTTTAATGGGTTGATAATTAGAGTTTAGTTAAAGTTGATGAAATTGGATTTTAAAGGTGTATTATAGCATGGTAGGGGAAAAGGAAGAGCCATTCACATTGGAACGATATGTAGTGAATGTATATTTGGTCTCAGATCTAGAAAACAAGAATTGGTCGATTGTCTTTCTGGAGGAAAAAAAAACAATATTCAGTTCTATTGAAAATTCAATCAAGGAAAACCTTTTCATTGGGAGATCACAATTAGTTCACATTTATCCCAATGTATACATTTTCATTTATTTTATTAGGGACAGAAAGAGAGGATTTGGATTGTCTATAGAGGATCAAAATCACAACAACATTAAAAAAAGAAAAAGAGTTCAATAAAAAGGTAAAATTATTTTTAATATACTCTATTTTTCATCAAAATATTATTTTTATCTACAAAATAAACATAATATAAATTAAATTTTTGACTACATAAGTAGAAAATGAATTTTTCACATATTTATGATACTAATACCATAGGTTAACCAACTATACTGAAGGAAACAATTTGGAATAATTTAATGTTAATTTTATGATATACGTTTTCTATTATATAGAATATTATATTACCATATATTGATTTAATTTTTATTATTCATTGTATATTTAATTTATTTTAGATGATTGTTATCCATAGTTAATGCCTATCCCCACTAAAAATTCCATAGACTTATTCGATATCAAGACCTTTTCTCCCCTAAAGTGTTGGAATTTATCACTTTCTTTCCCATCACCTCCACTATCTTTACAGAAATATCAATGGTGATGCCTTTTATTAATCGTAGAGTTAATATTGATTTTTTAAAAATAAAACCACTGTCCATAGAATTAATATTTTGTTTAATATTTATGTTTTTTTATTTTTAGTATTACTCATATACGATTTTTTTCTTATATAGGATTTTTTTTTGTTTGATTTGGGGTGATGTGTTGAAATCCACTCATGCTCATTATAGAGTGTAATTTACGACTATAATTGAGATAATAAAAACTAGTAAATGGTTCAAGAATTTATAAAACTGTCATGAAATGGTGAATTCCTACTACATATTTAATTACTTTTTTCCTCATTCTACCCAGAATTTGTAATTTAAGTTCTTTATAATTTTTATATAATATTACTTATTATTTTTCATTGATGTTTTTAGAATCCATACATTTCTTTAAACTATCTATAATATGCAAAAAAAGAGAAAACATGTTACTTTTTTCCAATGTTCTCATGCTTTATATGGTCTTTATTTGTCAAATTTCCATCACAAAATATTTATCAAATGTTCTTAGTCAAAATATCATTATATTTATAGTTACATATCATGACATAATGGTCCATATATATTCATCTAATCTTATAGATTTCAACAGTGAGAATGTTTTTTTGTTTATGAATATTAACAAAATAAGTAATTTTCACGAACCAGGCCAGGTCGCCATCCGACCCGGCGCCCGACCCGGTCCGCGGCAAGGCTCGAAGGGCGTTCCCGATCCCCACGGGCAGGGAAAAGTGCCTGGGTATCATGTATAAAAAGTGGGAACGGTTTTACCCGAAAAGGTATAAACAAACACTAACAAGATAATAAAAATGAAGCTTGGAATCGACAACCAAAGAGACCATAAAACTAAAATCAGAATTTAAATGTTTACAACTTGAACCAATGTCCAAAAATAAACGACAACAAAAGGGAATAAAACTATAACTCAAACCTCCAAGCGACAAACGCGGTGTAGATTCCGCACACCACAACACCAACCTGCATGAGAAGGCCACTAACAACTCGAACCACCAACATTGAGCACATAGTCACAACCTGGAACACAGAAGAAACAGAAACTACATACACCCAAGGGTGTATGTAGGGTGTGAGCTAAAAGCCCAGTAGGATGCCACCGAGAAAAAGGTTCCATGCCACAACATCAAAAGAAAATTCAAAGTGCTTATTCAAAATTATACTTTCAAAATTATTTTAAAGAAAACATTTACATCGTAACTTCTAAAGAAAACACTAAAAAGGAACTCATTTCACAAACACTATTTTTAAAGAAGAAGAAGAAGGTTCATTATGGGCACATACACATACTCACACACACACACACACACACTCTCTCTCTCTCTATCACACACACACACACACAGGTGGTCCTCCATATGCTGACGGAAGGCACCACGCCATCGATGGTAGAGCACTATAGGTAAATCCCCTAAGGATCATCTAGCTTGAGTGGGACCCTAGAACCTCGTGTCTCGGTGAAACGTGGCTTAGTAGGCCACGAACCTCAGAAAACGTGGCTTAGAAGGCCACGACCATCAGAAAACGTGGCTTAGAGGGCCACGACCCTCATATATCATATGTTTAGTTAGTGTTGAAATCGTCAATCTAGCTAAGTGAAACAGGGATGATACCCATCCAGTTCACTAGCGCACTAGTTCTAGTCCACCCACCTAGATACCCAGGGTTTTCTCATGTGCACAAACAAGTTTCACATTCACATAATATATTTCTTTCTCATTTCTTATACCAAACAAGATATTGCACACAAAAGATAGCATTTGCATACCAAAGGACTATTTCAAAGACACACACACACACTCCATGTCTCCTTTTATAAAAAAAATACACCACTTTAAAAATTAATGCATATTCAACTCCTATAAAGCACCATTTTAGCATCACATAAATGTACCAATAAATCATTCGAGTTATTATTGAAATCATTTCAAGAAAATACAAGAATACCTTACACCAAAAATAGCTTGATTTTATATAGAGGCGTCACTTTAAAACTTGATACACATGGTAACCATGTCAAAACTTGTTTTCTATTATTCAAACAATTTTCAATTTAATTCCAAAAGTACGCAACATGGAAAACACACCCAAAGTGACTCATTTTCATTGAAAATCTACATTTAATTACATAGACACCTCAAAGAACTTGAAAACACATTTTTCACTAGCCAAACAACCCCAAAAATCTTCCCAACCATATTACGCATCTCAAACGACACTTAATTAAACAATTTCTCAATTAATAAAACATCACATATGCATACCACAAGGACTCACTTTAAAACACACAAATTTTAAATGCAAGAACCAGTTGAAAATCAATTGCACATCCCAACCCTTCTAAAACCTCATTTTCACCCCTAAAACATACTCAAGGTTCATAATAAAAACTAACACGTCAAAATAATTTACCTCATATCAAAAAAATAAGTTTAATATCATCCGTACCTCAAGCGTTCTTGAAAACAAAATTTTCACACCTTAAACAATTAACTAAAATGCATCTGAAAATTTCAACAACACAACGCACATGAAAAACATTGGAATTTACTTAAAAACAACTCAAATTCATTAATATGCATATCGAAGCACATCTAAAAATAAAATTCGCATCACACAATTTATCACTAGAACACATTATAATTTAATTAATGAGAAATTTAAATTATATAAAGATGGTATGGCATGGAACCACCTACCTTGTCATAGCAGACTTCACAACCATGGTGCGCAATAACTGTCACACATCAGTCACAACTCAAACAAATCCAAATTGTCCCTAAATCAAACAATTTAACCAAAACATCAATAATTAACACAAAAATTTGATGTAAAAACCCCATTGCATGCCAAAAACACCGCAAGAAAACGAAACACAAACCAAAAACTTCAAATTAGTAACCCTAGATTGAATCATATACCTGCTGAAAAAAAACAGCAAGGAGGCTTAACCGGGGGGGGGGGTGTTCGCTGGATGAAGCAGGGGAGAGCTCAAACACTGGGAGGGAGGCCGCTGCAATGGGGATAGCCGGGAGAGAGTTAGGTAGCGGTTCAAGCGGCTGGAGGAAGGGCTTCGACCGGGAGGAATGGAAGGAGGCAGCTGGTCAGGGGGTTCTCGGCCAAGGAGAGAAGTGAGATGGAATTGTAGTGCGAGCTGGGTCGCTGGACCGTATGAAGGGGAGATGGAATAGAATATGTAGCAGGAAAAAAAAGAAAGGTCGAGCAACGTCTTGGTGTGCGGCGTGATTTCCAGCCGGGGTCCAGGGAGATGAGGACGGCCGGTGGAGTCAGGAAGTGGAGCGGAACCATCGAACAACAGTGCGCCGGAAGGAGGGGAGGCGGCCAAGTCACAGGAAGGGGTAGCATATAGGGGAGCTCGAGCAAGGAGGCAGAGGCGAGGAGCGACGGGTTAGCCGGCAGCAGGGGCGATGAGCTTAGGGTTAGGGGGAGATCGCGCGAAACAACCATGGGGGAGAGAAGGTGAGGGAGATAAATGAAAAATAAAAGAAAAGGAAAGAAGAAGAAAAGATAAAAATAAAATATAAAAAGAATAAACAAAAACAAATAAATAAATAAGTAATAAAACAAATAAATGAAATAAGAAAAATAATAATAATAATAAATTGTAATAACATTACATAATATTAACAATAACATTTATTAATATCAAACAATATTTTTATTATTATCATTAAAACAATTTATTAAACTTTATTAAACTTTTTTTTATTTCCATTTTATTTAAAACTCATTATTCATTATTATTTCATTATCCGGTTATGTTTTTAACTCATTTTGAAAGTCAGGCGGACCGCTCGGTCTCAGAACCGTGCCCTGCCTGTGCGTCCGGTGATGCTAAACCTGAAGCAGTCATAATATTAATAATAATAATAATAATAATAATAATAATAATAATAATTTCAAGTGATATTAATAATATTATTATTATCAAAACCATTCATAATTCATCTTATTTCATTAATTGAACATCGGCAAGGCATGCAGTGACCAGGTGGGGTCGCGCGACGGCCCAAGCGAGGCCGCACGGCTTCGACCGCGGCGCACAGGATGCAGTCAAGGTCAAAACACACGTTTAAAAAAAAGATCTTAGAAATTTTATGTCGGGCCTCGACCCGAACTACCCGACACAATGAAAATTAATAAAATAAATAAATTAGAAACGACGGATGTGACAATTCTCCCCACCATAATGCTTTTCGTCCCCGGAAATCCACAACCAGAAGCAAACACCACAGCCGAAATCTACACTCCCATTAGATTCAAAGGGGATCCCCACAAACATTATGCAAAGAGAGGAAAAGAAAAAAATCGTGCTCAGAGAGAGTGACTTAATGGCGAATTCAAGAAATGCGTAAAAGACTTTCTCATATGTTTCTCCCACCGTAAAGGGTTAAAACACTTCCAGTTGACTAATCAAGGAAAACGACTCTCGCACCCGCGAAAACCAACCTCATCAGACGAAACAACTCAAACATTATTGAACAAAAATCGCACCGTTTGGTTGGAATCAATAGACAATGTCAGACCACGTCAACAGAACATACATATCACTTATCACCAAACTGTATTTAAAAATATAAGAAAAAGATCAACATGGGGAGGCCCGAGGGGCTCCACACCATTAGGAAGTCACTGACACATGAAACAAGACAGGAAAAACGACCTGGAGAGGTTCGAGCGAACTTCCCGCCATTAAAGAAGAGTCCAGCAGTGATTCATTATAGAGGCATTCGTGTGAGACCCAATGTGGGTCTCCCCACCATTAAGAACCTGCCAACTCCCAAGGAGAGACTAGAAAACCAACATAGGGAGGTCCAGGCGGACTCCCAACCATTCAGGAAAGGCCACCACCGATTTATTCCAGAGACATTTGTACGAGACCCATCGTGGGTCTCGTTGCCACTAGAACTAACAGAGGATATAGAACTTTGAAAAATTTCTGATGGTGACCACACACCCAACCACAAGGGGAGGGAAGGGAGGGGTCCGACTACCTGGGCATCTAAAGCATGGCCCAAGACAAACAAGCATTTCCACATTCATGGATGAGAATTATTCAGATTTGAGACAGATTTACTCAACAAACCCCACAAGGCCACTAAAGCAATTACATCCAGTGGAACGCGACCCCCAAGACTTTAATGCACGAGAAGAACACTCCTCCACATGGTCACAAAAACCTTATGAAACCAGACGGCTCGTTCGAAATGAAACACCATAGAAAACAATTTAAACTCACTCCACTCTTAACTCCGATGACAAAAATATGGTCGGGGTCTCATACACTCTTGGGGTTCCTGACCACACACCAGCTTCACTACGGGGCCTATGGCTGGAGCCCTAATGTTTGAAGCATATCCTGCCATGCAGTCAGGCCTTGAAGACTCCTAAACGGAGCTTCTCCTTTTGTTGTCACATGCAACCACACAGCAACAGAGGCAACACCAGAAAACACGACACATTACAGCATCTGACTGATCATACGAGGAACATTCACCAACACCAGAGTTGAAATGGTGCATCTGCATCACCCTTTGTCACAGTGGATGAGAACACGACACCACAAATCATCTCCTGAACATGATCATTGCTGTTGAGAGGAAAAAATTACATTGGTAAGGACTTTAAAACGCGTCTTGAGCACCACGTGATTCCTGTAAACGACCATAGCAGCCTCATACGACTGGGTCTGCCAATCCAGTAGCCTAACAAGAAACCTTCTTTAAATGAAACAAACCAAATACTGGTGGTCATTTAGAAAGATAGGCTACACCGACGACTTAGGGATTCTTCCAAACCACCGTTGACTATCAAAGAGATATCACGCTACAAGATGTCACCAAACATGACCCTTGCAGCCACTGTAAATACTACAAATACATTCAAGACACTGGTCAACACTAAAAATTCTGAACCGCCTTCACCCTTCCCCGCTAGATTTCCTTTCGCCATTTCCAGGGGGAACCTTCAAACATGACGACGTTAAACCTCATACCCAATGACTCAGACAACTCAAATGACCAAAACTACCTTCAACTCTCCTCGCATCTGTCATCCCACTATGAGAGGATCTGCTTAGTTGCAAAAAGGAGACGTGAGATCAATTCTATAATTCAAGAAGAGATTCCTCTGAACAACTGGAGGGTCAGCCAATGGAGAATTACTCGTGGACACACTTTAATAACATGTTAATGCTTTTTGGGAGGGCATACACTAGTCAAGAAAGGAAAACCATGGACCCAACCAAACTGGTACGATGGTCAAGAAATAATACAAGAGAACACCAAACGTGCAGGGGAACCACTGCAAGGGCTCCCCAATGTAATTTTTCAAAAGAGACCATTAACCACATGCTTTCACACCAACTGACCAACAAAAATTCAAACTCAAGACACAAATCAGTCAAAAGGATCCTCGGCTCAAAACGCCACACATCCAACATCTCAAAAACACAAGGACACGCCACACAAACACCTTTTACTAAAACAAAAAAAATTTTCTTTAACAAAACATTTTTAAAATAAGCAAAGACAGTGGGTTTCACAAACACCAATGGTGTCCCATTGGCCTCGCACATGCATGTTCTCGTGCCGCACTGGCACCCACCTCATATCCATCCAAGCACTCATCCACTTGCTCCATTAACAAATTTTTCCCATATTCACTCATGCATGTGGTTTCCCATGAGAACACCAAGGGTCAAAAACAAACCATTCCATTTGTTTCAAAACCAAAACATCCAACCCACACCTTTCAAACCTCATACCTCGTTTTCTTTTTAAAGCGATTCATTTAAAAATCATTTTCCAAATCCAAAACATTTTTACTTAAAAACCAAATTCTCGTGAATCTAAAGCAAAGAGATGAGAATTGACGCAATAGAAAACTTGTGTCAGTGGGTGACTAGAACGTATGGTTGGCGGCCATACACCAGTCATGCCACTACCACGGAGGGTATTCTAGGACAGCGTCCCCGGATCCACATGGCTTGCCAGACCCTGCGAGCTCACTATGACCACTGACCTTACCCCTTTTCCATTTCCCATAGACAAGATTAACTGCAACGACCAAAAACATAGAAAAACTCAACACACTTTGGTAACTCGAGTCCTGCCACTAGGTGTGATGGCCAGGCACATTGCTCGTAGCTAGAGTTTCTAGTTCCAACTACCTTAATTTTGGTCCACTCTGACTCTATCGCAAAGGAAAACGACCCAAGAGAGAAATCCTTGCCCTATGATACCATTTTGTCATGAACCAGGCCAGGTCGCCATCCGACCTGGTGCCCGACCCGGTCCACGACAAGGCCTGAAGGGCGTTCCCGATCCCCACGGGCTAGCACAAGTGCCCGGGTATCATGTATAACAAGTGGGAACGGTTTTACCCGAAAAGGTATAAACAAACACTAAAAAGATAATAAAAATGAAACTTGGAATCGACAACCAAAGAGACTATAAAACTGAAATCAAAATTTAATGGTTTACAACTAGAACCAATGTCCAAAAATAAATGACAACAAAAGGGACTAAAACTATAACTCAAACCTCCAAGCGAAAAAAGCGGTGTAGAATCCGCATGCCACAACACCAACCAGCATGAGAAGGCCACTAAAAACTTGAACCACCAACACTCAGTACAAAGTCACAACCTGGAACACAGAAGAAACATAAACTATATACACCCAAGGGTGTATGTATGGTGTGAGCTAAAAGTCTAGTAGGATGCCACTGAGAAAAAGGTTTCATGCCACAACATCAAAAGACAATTCAAAGTGCTTATTCAAAATTATACTTTCAAAATGCTTTTAAAGAAAACATTTACAGGCTAACTGCTAAAGAAAACACTAAAAAGGAACTCATTTCACAAACACATTTTTTAAAGAAGAAGAGGAAGGTTCACTATGGGCACACACACACTCACACATACTCACTCACACACACACACACACATACTCACACACACACACACACACACATAGCTGGTCCGCCATATGCCGACGGAAGGCACCACACCATCGATGGTAGAGCACTATAGGTGAATCCCCTAAGGATCATCTAGCTCGAGTGGGACCCTAGAACCTCGTGTCTCGGTGAAACGTGGCTTAGTAGGCCACAAACCTCAGAAAACGTGGCTTAGAAGGCCATGAACCTTAGAACACATGGCTTAGAAGGCCAAAAACCTCAGATATCATATGTTTAGTTAGTGTTTCAATCGTCAATCTAGCTAAGTGAAACAAGGACGATACCCATCCAGTTCACTAGCGCACTAGTTCTAGTCATCCCACCTAGATACCCAGGGTTTTCCCATGTGCTCAAACAAGTTTCAAATTCACATAATATATTTCTTTCTCATTTCGCAGATCAAACAAGATATTGCACACAAAAGTCACCATTTTCATACCAAAGCACTATTTCAAAGACACTCGCACACGACATGTCTCCTTTTATAAAAAAATACACCACTTTAAAAATGAATGGATATTCAACTCCTATAAAGCACCATTTTAGCATCATATAAATGTACCAATAAATCATTTGAGTTATTATTGAAATCATTTCAAGAAAATCCAAGAAGACCTTACACCAAAAATAACTTGATTTTATATAGAGGTGTCACTTTAAAACTTGATACACGAGGTAACCATGTCACAACTTGTTTTCCATTATTCAAACAATTTTCAATTTAATTCCAAAAGTATGCAACATGGAAAACAAACCCAAAGTGACTCATTTTAATTGAAAATATACATTTAATTACATAGACACCTCAATGAACTTGAAAACACATTTTGAACCTGTCAAACAACCTAGAAAACCATCCCAACCATATTCCGCATCTCAAACGAAACTTAATTAAACAATTTATAAATTCATAAAACATCACATATGCATACCACAAGGCCTCACTTTAAAACACATAAATTTTAAAATCCAGAACCATTTGAAAATCAATTGCACATCCCAACCCTTCTAAAACTTCATTCACACCCCTAAAACATACTCAAGGTTCATAATAAAAACAAACACGTCAAAATAGTTTACCTCATATCGAAAAACTCAGTTTAATATCATCCGTACCTCAAGGATTCTTGAAAACACAATTTTCACACCTTATAAAATTAACTAAAACGCATCTGAAATTTTCAACAACACAACACACATGAAAAACATTAGAATTTACATAAAAACAACTCAAATTCATTAATATGCATATCGAAGCACGTCTAAAAATAAAATTTGCATCACACAATTTATCACTAGAACACATTATAATTTCATTAATGAGAAATTTAATGAATCTAGAGATGGTATGGCATGAAACCACCTATCTTGTCATAGCAAAATTCACAACCATGGTGCGCAACAACTGTCACACATCAGTCGCAACTCAAACAAATCCAAATTGGCCCTAAATCAAAAAATTGAACCAAAACATCAATAATTAACCCAAAAATTTGATGTAAAACCCCCATTGCATGCCAAAAACACCGCAAGAAAACCAAACACAAACCAAATAATTCAAATTAATAACCCTAGATCAAATCATATACCTGCTAGAAAACAAATAGCAAGGAGGCTTAACCGAGGGGGGGGGGGGTGTTCGCCGGATGAATAAGGGGAGAGCTCAACCACTGGGAAGGGAGGCCACTGCAATGGGGATTGTCGGGAGAGTGTTAGGCAGCGGTTAAAGCGGCTGGAGGAAGGGATTTGGCCGGGAGGAATGGAAGGAAGCGGCTGGTTAGGGGGTGCTCGGCCAAGGAGAGAAGTGTGATGGAATTGTAGCGCGAGCTAGGTCGCCGGACCAGATGAAGGGGAGATGGAATAGCATATGTAGCAGGAAAAAAAAGAAAGGTCGATCATCAGCTTGGTGTGCAGCGCGATTTCCAGCCAAAGTCCAGGGAGACGAGGAAGGCTGGTGGAGTCAGGCGGTGGAGCGGAACCGTTGAACAGTAGTGCGCCTGAAGGAGGGGAGGCGACCAAGTCATTGGAAGGGGTAGCGCATAGGGGAGCTCGAGCAAGGAGGCAGGGGTGGGGAGCGACGAGTTGGCCGGCAGCAGGGGGCAACGCACTTAGGGTTAGGGGGATATCGCGCGGAACAGCCGGGGGGGAGAGAAGGTGAGGGAGAGAAATGAAAAATGAAAGAAAAGGAAAGAACAAGAAAAGATAAAAATAAAAGATAAAAAAAAGGAAAAAAAACAAATTAATAAATAAGTAATAAAACATATAAATGAAATAAGAAAAATAATAATAATAATAAATTTTAATAACATCACATAATATTAACAATAACATTTATTAATCTCAAACAATATTTTTATTATTATCTTTAAAACAATTTATTAAAGTTTATTGAACTTTTTTTTATTTCCATTTTATTTAAAACTCATTATTAATTATTATTTCATTATCCAGTTATGTTTTTAACTCATTTTGAAAGTCAGGCGGACCGCGCGGTCTCAGAACCGTGTTCTACCCGTGCGTCCAGTGATGCTAAACCTGAAGCAGTCATAATAATAATAATAATAATAATATTTTCAAGTGATATTAGTAATATTATTATTATCAAAACCATTCTTAATTCATCTTATTTCGTTAATTGAACATCAACAAGGCATGAAGTGACCATGTGGGGTCGCGCGACGACCCAAGCGAGGCCGCAAAGCTTTGACCGCGGCGTGTAGGATGCAGTCATGGTCAAAACACATGTTTTTAAAAAAAAGAACTTAGAAATTTTATGTCGGGCCTCGACCCGAACTACCCGACGCAAGGAAAATTAATAAAATAAATAAATTAGAAATGACGGATGTAACAGTAATGTTGGCATTTTAAAAAAATAAAGAAAATGGAATGTGAGGTAATATTGGAAATTAGAATTTCTTTGAAACTTTATTTAAATAATCCACAAGTCATTTGGGTCGTGTAAGAATCATTCACACCTCAATCTGACACATAATGTGACTATTTTGACTCTAAGAGCATCCTTTTATTTAGAATTGTTATTAATTTTCGTAAAAAAGAAAAATGACATAATTAAAATTTGGGAAAATTATTTTTATTGTTTTGATACTTTAGTAAAAATATCATGAAGTCATTTTTCATGCGTAGGAATAAACAACACATAAATATGTTGCATGGTGTGTCTGATACGAGTCCATGTGTTTATTTTATTTGTAATTGATAAAACTCATAGATAAAAGTCAACTAAACTACTCAAAACTGATAAAAAACTTTCATTTTATTTTGATACTTTATAAAAATGATTCATAATTAATTTTTGACAAGTAGGAATCATCCTAACTGGAATATGGTGCATGATTTTACTGGAATGTCTCTATGTGTCTATTATCAATTTAAAATTAGCATTTTATTTTAAAAATTTTCATTCCCAAAAAGCATAAAAGAATTGGATTGACTGGATAATTTAGTACAATATTTCATAAGGCAATTCTGACAATTAAGAAACATTCTCACATCAAATCGACACACGATCTGACTAGTATGATTCAATGTGTGTGTTTTCAGTTTAAAATGAAATTTTAGTAAAAAACAATAATGACATACTCAAAACAAATAAAAAATATTTATATTACTTTTATACATTATAAAAATGATCCAAAAGTCATTTGGGATGTGCAAGAATAAACCAAATATTAATTTGATACATGATGTGATCGGTTTGACTGCATGTGCATATTTTTATATAAAATTGACATTTATTTTATTAAAAGGTAACTAACATACTCAAACATGAGAACCAAAATTTAGATTACATTGAAACTTTAAGAAAATGTCCCACAATTCATTTTTATGTGTATAAATTTTCCACACATTAATCTGATACATAATATTCCCAGTATGACTCAAAGTTTCCATTATATACTTAAAATTGACATTTAAGTTCAAAAAGTGTCTCTAATTGAAAACCAAGGAAATTTCATTCACATTGTGTTAATAATTTAGGAAAACGATTCATAATTAATTTTTTAAGTATATGAATCACTATCACATCAAAACAACACACGATGTGACTAGTATGACCCAAAGTGAGTGTTTCTTATTTATAAATAAATTTTAGTAAAACAGAAAAGTGATGCCATAAAAAGGAATAAAAAAATTAATATTTTGTAATACATTAGTAAAATTACATATAAGTCATTTGGGATGTGTAGGAATCATCTAAACCATAATCCAACAAGCAATGTGACTAGTATTACTCCAAGAGCATATTTTTATTTGAAATTGACATTAATTTTATTAAAAGAGACAACAAACATACTAAAAATTGAGCTGATGAATTTGGATTGTTTTTTTTAAATTAGGTAAATGATAATTAAGTCATTTTTAATATTTATCAATCATTTATCCTTCAGTCAAATACAAGATGTTCCCAATATGACTAAAAGTATCTATTATGAGCATAAAAGTGAAATTTTTGTTCAAAAACTGTTACTAACTAAAAAGAAAGAAAAATAATATATATTATCTTGATAAATTATAAAAATAATACATATGTCATTTTTTTGTGTAGGAATCAGTTTCACATTAAACTGACCACAATGTGTTAGGTATGACTCAAAGTGCATGGTTCCCATTTAAAATGACATTTTAGTATATAAGATAATTGACCAAATAAAAAATGATAAAATGAATTAATATTGTTCTGATAAATTATTACAATGACACATAAGTGACTTATGAATTATAGGAATCAGTCTCCCATCAAACCAACACACTATGTGACAATAATGACTCAAAGTGCATGTTTCCAGTTTAAAATGACATTTTCATACTAAAGACAGGTGATGTACTAAAAATTGAGATAATGAAACAATATTTTATTGATAATTTAGGGAAAAATACTTAAGTAATTTAAGACATTAAGGAATAATCTAAAACTCTATCCAAAACATGGTGTGACCCGTATGACAACAAGTGTTAATATTAATTTAAAATTTACATAAATTTTAGTAAAACATACATATAAAATAATGAAAAATAACGGAAAATATTATACTATTTTGATACTTTGGGTAAAATTACCTATAAGTCATTTTTAATGTGAATGAACAAGCTTCAATTCATTGTGATACATTACGTGCATGATATGTTGAAAAGTGTTTTTTGTTAGTTTAAAATTTATATTTTTGTTGAGAATGTGTTAGCCACTTAGACCTGAGAATATGTGCTCAGATTATCTTCATAATTGAGGAAAATGATTAATAAGTAATTTTTGATCTGTAGGAAATAGTATCACAAAAATAAGTCATGATGTTATCAGTACAACTCAAATTACATGTTTCGAATTTAAATCAAATTTCATTAAAAATGACAATTTACATACTCAAAACCAATGGAACACTTTTGGATTGTTTTACTATTTTAGGAAATTGAACAATATGTTGTTTGGGATGTCTAGGAATTAGAAAAACCTCAATCTTATACACTTTATGACTGGTATGACTCCATGTTCATTAATTTATTATATAAGTGTCTTTTTCTATTAAAACATGCATCACATTCCCAAAACTGAGCAAACAAGCCAATATTGTTTTTCTCATTATTCTTTTTGATATTACCTAATTATTTTCCTCATAATTTTCATCCTTTAATAATAAAGATAATTTTAACCAAGACAATATTTGAAGACAAACATGAAATGGTGTGATGTCAAATAATCAACTATAACTCAATATGACACACTGTGTTTCTAGAATGACTCATAGTTTTTTTAAGATTAAAACTTTATGTTCAATTAATTTATTTATATTATTAGAAACATAATTTTTTTCTTTATATGGGTTCCTTATTTTCTTGAGGAGGGGGGGGATAGACTATAATATGAGTCGGGGTTATGGGAAAAAGACTAAGGAATATTGATGTTTTTGAATGTATGTAATAATTTTTACTTACAAATGTAATTTTATAAACAAATGTTTGGAATGTCAATAATATATATTTTTATTATTTGTTTTAAATTTTATTTCATTTAAATTAGTATTAGTACATGATTCTGATGCATTTTGATGCTGTTTCTGGTGCTGTAGTGTTTTTTTACAGAACACTACAGTGGTGCAGGAGTGTGATCACACTGTAAAGTATAGTATTCCCATATATCAGTGATACTAAATACACCGATGAAGTAACCTTTATCACTACTTCTAAATGTGATGATAAAGAATGATTTTATTAGTTCTTTTATAAGTGCTGATAAAAGCATATGGATTTCAAGCATGCTATCATATTCAGTGCTTATCTAGCATATATAATGGCCATTTTTAGTGATATTAAACGTTTTATTTATAATAGTGACATAATATCTCTTAAATATGTCAATATTTAATTAAAATTAATATAATGGATCCAATATAAAATAATTTATTATTAATTTTTTAAGCCCATGAAAAAATATGGAGTATCTAAAGGTGTTAGAAATTGATTTTTTCTTTTATAGTGAATATTTATATTTTTGATACTATTATATTTGGTAAATAAAATAAATTTTTGAAGTTATTTCAAATAAAAAGTTGATTAAAAATATTAAAAAAACACCAAATATGTCAATTGTTGGAATTTCAAGTTAGATTTAAGAATAAAATGTCCTGGACTCTACAAATTTGGTTCCTCCTCCTCAGTAGGTAATGAAATTAGAGTAAAAGATTCAATAAAATCATTTATCTTTACTCTTAGTTGATCCAATTACATCATATATTGATGTTCATAATCCCTAATAAAATTAATTATTCCATACCCTTTGATACAGTAATGAGGATCCTCCACATGTAACTCACAATACTTAGTTAGTTTTAAATGAGGAGGTGGATGAACCAGATAGATAGAAAATTCTTATATTGACATATTTACAAACATAGTGTACATAAAATATCTAATTTTGTCTTTTATAAATTTATCCACTACTCAAATTTTATACTTTAAAAAATCTATTTCACTCTTGTATAGATCCTCCATCAATGCACTAATAGGATTCCCAAAAACATTAATTGATACTAACACATACCACATATCCTCTTGTAGAGATTGTGGGTTCTTTATATACTAAAATATCTATAAGAATATCCTAACTCCCCTTAGGGATTAATGACACCATGTCATTTTCTCTTGAATAATATCCTAAAATGGAATATTGAAACATCAAATTAATGTGATGAATTTTGAAACAATATATTGAAAAAATAATAATAAATAACTTCTTAAAATATTATCTGTTGTTTCTTTTCTATAATCTCTAAGGTACTTATATTTTTTCATTCTCACCATTTTCAATTTTTTGGCGATTAGGGGGTGAGGGATGAATGATCATGACATATTTATAGCTACATTATTTGGATCTAAATTTATATAATTTTTTAGAAATCATTCTATAATGTTGTAATGTATACCTTACACATGAAAAAGTATGAGAGTATACATTTTGTGACAAGATCATTTTATGATATACCTTTAATGCCTATTAAATAATAATAAATGAATAATTACTTGATTAACTACATAAAATATATATACATATTTATATTATAAAAACTAGTTTTCATACAAAAAAATATTCCTTATATTAGAAAATTATAAAATTCTCCCAAATATCATGATTTAAAAACCCTCATTTGAGGCATGGATTTTGATTATTTTTTTATTAATGAATAACCAATGTAAAATTGGATTTATTATCCCACCATTTAATTACCAGAAAAATATATTTAGATCTTATGAATAAATTTTATATCATGAAATTAAAATTTCAACTATAACTGAATAGATAAAATGTTGATTGTTTGAAATATATAATATATTAATATTTAGGTAAAAATAAAGAAAATAATTTAGATATTATACCATTATGGACTCCCATGACTGATTTTTGTTTTTTTGGTCGACACTCCTCCAATTAAGATATAAAATTCCAGCCATACATCAAATTTATAGTTCCATTAAACATTTAAAATGGTTTACACCTATGAAAAATACAATCCTGTAACCCTCTAATTCAACTGATAACCATTGTTCTTTCCCACTATTAAGTGAAGATTTTGGTAAATATGTACTCTCATGTCTTCAAAATTTTGTATTCTTATCCTCTAGAGAGGAAGATTTTTTTTGTAGTAGGCACACTAGTAATGTTTCTCAAAATATCAACTTATATAAGTTAAATTTCATTGAATAATTTAATTGTCATATGTAAATTTATATGAATAAAAACATATATACATAGATATATTTTACTCTCCCTTCATGTTGTTTAACTATATAGATGTTTGACAATGTAATGAAATTATCTATATCAATATTTTAATAGAAGTAAATGATTGATGGAATATATACTTGATTTTTCATAATAGAAATAAAAATCTAAATATTTTTTTATATAAAACAATTTTTCGGTAAAAAATTCTCACTAAAATTAATAAATACAATTATTCATCCATAAAAAATATATATTTCAGGTGTCCTCGACTAAAAAATGAATTCATGAAAATGATTGATATAAAAATTATAAAATAAAATTATAGAATTGATGAACATTTCAATATTTAATTATTAATCTTAGGAATTAAATCATTGTTACATGTGTAGGTTTAACTATAGAACATGAAAAAAATATTTACCCGAATTATAAATAGATTAATAAATTCTTTTCATTTATCTCTTATATGTGATAATTTCATATAGAATGAACAATGTTCACATCATCATCATTTTCATACCTTGGTAATAATATAATTTATCAGAGGATTTCACAATATTCCAGAACAAAATTAATAATTTCATTACCCAAATAAATGTTTTCCCTTGAAAAATGATAGATCATTGATCATTTGATGGATCAATGGAATAAAATATCTATTTATTATGCATTATATTGATAAATTATCCCTCTTTACAACTAAATATATTCAAATAAACTAGTGTAAATCCAATATCATTATGTTCTACACAACCACTAATATCAAATTAGTTTCACTTAAACACATGTGATTCAAATTTAATTTAATCAAATTTACATACATCCTCAAGAACACCAAAATACGTTATTAATGCATATATTGATTTTTTATCATTTGAACATAAAAAATAAATTATCTTAGCAGTGACCATTAGTCAAATATTTTTAATGTTAGTCATGTTGGAATGAATTTTATATAAAATATATTACCATTAATGTTAAATATTAAACCATGTGGTCCTGGTAAACCAAATCCCCCAAAAATTATTTCAATTTATTTATACAAAATAATTCATAATAAAATTATCCTTATACTCTGAAAAAATGTATTTTATGTTTATTTAGTGACTAATTTTATTTTTTTTGGATATTATAATATTTATCCAGTAATATGTGATGATATATATGGTTGAACCTCACATGTGTTGTTTAAAAGTTTTATCTTTTCATGAATTTTTACATTATGTCCCATTGGTTTTAATTTTAATCCTAGGATCCCTTTACCTTCATCTTTTATATGAACCAAATATAATCCTCTCTTTATTTTACAAAATTTAATAAATGTGACCATTATATCTCACAAATAATCACAAAATCCCATGAATGGATGGTTTAGTAACATTGAAGATTATCACCCATGTCTTTCTTATCCCCAAATGATGTTTTCCCCTATAGTAATATTTTAATTTTATAAATTCAATATATATCAGAAACCATATCTATATAAAACTTAATTCTAAATATATTCAAGTAAGAAATTTCTTGGGGAAAGGAAAAAAAGAAAATGGTGAGCTCGAATGCTCAATAGGGGGGGGGACTCATCAACATGTCATCAATGGTTAGATCATAATCATATGAGAAAACATGGTTATTCGAGAAATATATTGTGAATAGAATATTAAAAAATAATATTTCTCCATTTGTAATGATATAAGGGCATGAAATCTCAAATTAACAAATTTTTACCATGGTATAAGAATATGAGATAATAAACATGAACCATATAGAATCATGAAACACCCCATGTATTTAGGATGTATATTATTTTGATAAACTATATGCCTAAAATTATAAATTTTTTTTTCTATTTGTTCAAATTAATTTAAATATAATTGATAAATAGTTATATAGGTTAGGTATTAAGCGATCAACTATTTATTATTTCATAGTAAAATGTTACAAAGAAATCAAATGAAAGAAATTATTACACATCAGTGATGACTACATCTATTAAAACAGAAAAAATAAAAGATGATAATAAATTAAAAAGTGTAGTATATTTATAACATTCATCTCCCCATACCACTATTTTCCATAGATAATAACCATTAGTATAATAAAACTTACATTAAGAAAGAATACCACAAAACGAAAAATCATGTTTTTAGATCTAAAATGAAAACTACAGAAATTGGAAATGTGAATGGAATAATTTTAGTATGATTATATATATATAAGGAAAAAAAATTTCCATTTTAAATATGTTCCTTTAAAATATAGACATTTAAATTATGATCATTTTATATATGGTCATTGAACATATATCCAACATGTATACTGAAGCAGTTTATAGTTAAATAGTAAATTTAAAATAATAAAACTCACAATGAAATAGAAATATTATATTGAAATATTATATATATATAAATGTTACATATAAAAATTCATATTGTATTATTAACATGGTATATGATGTGTATATAAATATAAAAAAATATTTATATATATAAATATAAATCGAGTAGTAAAATTAAACTTTGGTATATAAATATACAATTATAATGATATTTGTTAGAGCATATTTAGTATAAAAGTAATATTTCATTTTTTAGAGAACCATTTTGTTAATTATTGTATATTTTATCCTAATTTATTAAATTGAATACTTTTAAATTATTATTATATATGAGCTAATATGTTTTCATCATTTAAATTATAAATTTGTATGAAATAATAATAATAACACAAAATGTTAAAATACATCATTTTCAAGTAAAATTGGTTTATACTTATATTTTGTATTTTCATACTATATATATATTCATATATTAATTTAAATTCAATAAATTGAACATTTTTTTAAAATTTATAATGTCAAAATTATCTTAGTCTAAAATTTCTATTTTTTTATAAATTTTTTGAATTATAGGTAAACGATTTAATATACCATTTTTACTAATACTAGGACTTTTTATTCTATTATGAGTATATAAGTATGAGTTAAATATTTGTTAAACCATTTCCAAGAAAAAATATACATTTTTTAGTTTAAATCTGTACATTTTAAAATTTTGATTATAGTTTACACGCATATGATTGATATTTTTGAGTTCAATTTAAATGTTTCTCAAAAGTTATTTTAAAACATTATAAAATTAATATATTAAAATAAATTTTAAAATAGAAATAGGTTGAACTATAAAAAATGGATTATTAATTTAGAATGAATATTTCAAAATCACCTAATAAGCTCCACATTATTTATAAGTATAAATATTCAGTTACCTTATGTAAAACTAGATAAGATAATAAAATCTAAAATGATAAAAGTTATAATTCAACTGGTAAATAGATTTAAAATTGTTTTAAACATATGTAGAAACACTAAGTTGAAGATTTATCGAAGTTATATCTTCTCCACCCCATTATTTATTTAAATTTTCCTCCACTTTCCCTGAAATTTTCATCATATTATTGAATTATTTTAGGAATTTACAAAAATGTCATCCCTTTCACTTAAAAATAGAGTTATCCTCTCCTCAATTAACCTAATTCAAAACCCCTCCAATTTCTACTAAAAATATATTATAATCTCTCTGAAACACTCAAAGACACCTTAAATAGGTCATTTTCATCCCAAAAGATGACCCCTGAAGGGTTTAGCAAAATTTGCAAAAGATATAAACCAAGAAGTGAGGTCTAAGTTTCTAACTTAAAATTATATTTTTATTTTATTATACACCCTTATTCATACTAAAATTATTATAAATTATATTAAAATTATAACAATGGTATCAATGTTATCATGATGTATTATTATAATTATGGTACAACAATTCACTACACTTCCATTTCTCCCATAAGAAAAGCGGAAAGAACATTTGTATGTGTGTGAGAACTACTATCTCCACATATAGTCATGTTTCATTTTCAATATTCAGAACATAATTATGGTCTTAGTGATGAATTTTATAAATAATTATTATATTTATAAAATATTTTATATTATTAAATGATAAAACATATTATACATTTATCTTGTTCTATAGAAAAACAAATCATAACCAGGCGTATGTGGGGACCACTACCTCTATGGAACGATTGATTTATAGTTTTCTTGTCATTACCAACTAAATTTTATAGTGATGAGAATTTTTTTTATGGATAAATATGATTTTATATGATATAATTATGTTTCTTTTAAGATAAATTGGAAAACATATTAATGATATGATTAGAAAAGTCTCATTATTAATTTAATCTTTTAAAACAAGAATACAAAGAAGAATATATTTTATTCAAATAATGTAATATTTTCATATCAATTAATTATTATTAAAATAAATTGATAATTAATATATATAAAAATAATAAACACTACATTATATTACTATTCTAATATTGTATTTATATTACATCTAAATCACCTCATAATCATTAATAATAATGGTATGCCCATGTTTGGGACAGTTTGACCACCAACTTAAAAAATAATATTAAATTATATCATGAAATAGTTTGGAAATATAATTAATGATATAATATTATAATAATGTTCAAATAATAATTATTGTTTTTTTCTATAAAGGATTTACCAATATTTAACTCATTAATTATGAATGCACTGTTATTTTTTTAAGAAAAC
The DNA here is from genome assembly GCA_963277665.1 of Viscum album. Classification (NCBI taxonomy): domain Eukaryota; kingdom Viridiplantae; phylum Streptophyta; class Magnoliopsida; order Santalales; family Viscaceae; genus Viscum; species Viscum album. The sequence goes on from OY728136.1 coordinate 1,887,810,488, forward strand.
CACTACTGTCAGTTTATTTTTTGACTCCAAATTTAATGATAAAAAACTAAATACTAATCATGAGACATTTAGACCTCATAAATCATTATAATTCATCCATTATATTATAATTATTAACATTGGAATAAAAATAAATATCATGGTTGCTCCAATGAAACTAGTACAAACCGTCAATAACTATAAACACCCGATGTGGGAAATATATCTGTTTATAATTATAATAAATGAATATTATATATATATATATATATTAGGTATGAATATGTATATTATACAATATATTAAAATAGTTATGTTTTTTATAGGAGGTTAGAGCACATTCGACTAACAGGGAATAAAGGTATGGGGTTCTCGTGAGTCAAATATTTTCATTAGGCTGTAATCACTCCTCTTTAACCATTATATTAAATAATTATCAATTATTATATTGATACTTGTGGGTTTTTTAGGATTGAAGGAAGGTTAATGTTTATGTGATATGTTCTTAATGATATTGTGGTATGTTTTCTATAAATTATATCCCAAATTATTGATGTTTAATTAGTTGTATGGGTTTGTTTTTTTTGTGTATATTTTTGTACTAATAATTTTATTTACTCAAAGGAAATGATGAATTGGGTGTTTAAATAATGTGTTAGACCCCTCACAAGCCTCATCAGATGCATTATGGATTATTAGACCAGTCATATGGCCACTCATAGGGTGTGATACAACCTTAAACATGGGAATTGAGTTGTTAAATGATGAATTGATGTGTTTTTTAGATTAAACCAACTAGAAATGTTTTTAACATGTTATAATGGGATAAAGGGTGTCTATCATAACATGAATATGTAAATTGGGTTATTGATTATAGACTGGTAAATGTGATAAATGGTTGAATAGGAATGTCCATGTGGTTAAATGGATTCAAGGTGGTGAAAAATGGTTGTAATGGTTATTAATAATTGAAATGGGATAGACATGGGAATTGAGAACATATAGAGTGTAACAAATAATGGAAATGTGATAAATTAAATGTTGCACTTATATTATATTTTTTTGATAATAGGTCATTGATTCTGACTTTTGAAAATGTGAAGAATGGTTGGCCTAGATGTTGGACTGATTCTCTCTCCATTGGGTGGGATATACTGATGCTCTAATTTCCCCGAAACATCATATTTTTAGAGGATTGACTAATGATCCTGACACTAATGGTATGGATAAGGTGTTTCAAGCAATGGTTAGTGATGGTTATAAATGGTGTTCTGAATCCCAATTTGAATAATTGGACTATCTATCCTTATATATTGACATTATACCACTCTGAAATATGGTTTAGATCAATAGAGTGGTCTGATGTAGGTTTTATGGGTACATGTATTACTGAGAACTCAGAAAAATGTGGTTAATTGAAACATTCTTTTGTAATTAAACCTAGTTTATCTAAAATATTTCTATTTGTTACTTTACCTCTATAATAACAACTGTTATACAAAATATTACTTTAAAAACTCTTGGTTTTGGTCTACCGAGTTGTACTGACACACTTCTCATGTCTCTGTTGGGTAACCGGGAAAACATCATAGTTAAAAGTCTGGATAAGGGTAACAAAAAATATTGGATGGTGGATATGGGATTAGGGATAGATCATGGATAAGGAAACTAGATGTGATGATGGGACCCATTTTTTCAAATGTATATAGTGTCTTATTTTTGTTTTCTTTTGGATCCTTACACCACTATGTCCTGACATGTTTATTTGTATGGTTGTGGAAATTTACCCATTTCAGGGAATTTTTTTATGATTCCTGGTTGTTGATCATTATTACATGGTTTTTATTTATCTTTTTTTTCATTGTATTATTATTTTTATAAAGATGGTATAGTACCCACATATACCTTATTAAACACTCAATGATAGTTAGCTGCCTCTAACATATAGGGAGGAACGTTTGAGGTCATGTATCACACTGTCCTGGGGAACCAATTTAGCGGCACTCAGGTCTTGATGTTACATTGAATGTGTGATAAAATGATATCAACCTTGTATAACCAAACTCAACAATTATTTGATTAAAATCATGTCTCATGGAATTAATCTTGTCAGGTCATAAGAAATTAATCATAAGGGAATCAAAGAACATGAACCATGAAAAAATAACATTGGCATACAATCATATTATAAAAGTGTGGCATAAATTTTGTCATATCATAATAAAACTAATCTTAAATCAAGGATAACCACTAATAACTTCATCACATGTTAGTCTTGGGATAACCACCAATGAACATGTTTCATTCTTTGGATAATATAAAGACCTGGCCTTATTACACTGTATAATCTTGAATTTTAGTCAAGAAATGATTTCTTTTAACATTTAAGATATTTTTTAGGTTTAGAGATTTAGATTATTTGGAAATAATACATAAATAACATTACACATTATTTCAGATAAAATACGCAAAATATTACCCATTTCTTCCCAAATATAAAACATTTCAAATAAAACATGTTTTCTTTGACAAATCTTCATAATATTTAACTCGGCTTCCTTAATTGTCTTACATGTCCTTATAACCTGTGAAAATAATTAAAAATATGGTATGAGAATAAAATCACAATAAGGGATATAAAAATTAGGAAATAAAACATTATTATATGAATACTTGCAAACATATGAAATAATTTTCAAAAAGACTTAATTTTCACCCATATATGCTTACTTTGTGAAACTTGAGATTTCCAAGAGATTTTGAAAAAACATAAAGAACATAAATAAAACCATAATGGTATATTGGGGAATTAAATACATATTCTAGTATCACTCTTGTCTACCATATGATTTGTAATGCTCATGACTACCTTACAATGTAACCATCACAACTTCCTTATTGTGTAACCATGGTAGTTACACATGGAGTAACCATACTGCCAAAATCCAAATTATACATGCCCAGTGAATTGTTGGGAGATATAGGCCCCACCATTCATATTGAAAAATTCCCATTAACTATAAAATAATCATAAAATATGAATAATTTCATAAAAACAATACTTTGGAATTTTTTAAAATAGAAATTTAAAAGAAGATTTAAAAAACAATCCCCTTACAAATATCATATAATTGAAGTGAGACATAATAGAGTGGATGGAATATGTAAATACATTTTAAAATCACATAATTAAACATAATATAAACAAAATCATCTAAAAATAAAATTTAATACCATATAAATAATGACTTAGAATGTTAACCCAAATTATGGAAATTGGGTTAAGAATTCCCTTACATTAGGTTCATCTTAATTCAATGATTTTTAAACCTCTTGAATAATTGTTAAAAAAATGTTATTAATATCATAAAGAAACATATTAATGTTTATAAAATCTTATATTATAATTTAATAACATAATTTCACCCTTTAATTATTAGTATTTTGTTCCTTCCATTGTTTTGGGGGCGTTCTTTACATGATTTTCATGGTTGATTTGTGTGTGATTTTCTTTTCATATGAAAAAGAATTTATAGAAGTGTAATGAAATGGTATTCATTTTTTTATATAATTTTCAATTTTTCCATAAAATATTTATGTTATATGTTATTAGGATATATCATTAGATAAATCTTTTGTGATATCTGTTCAGATCATTTTGGCGGTTCTTTGATAATCACGAACTAGTTTCATTATATAACATAATATTATGTATATATGATAACTTCAAAACATAAAATAGGCTATATCATAAAAATTTAAATCTTTCTCAACCATTAAAATTGTAATATATATTGTTTAGAAGTATATAAATGAAATTTAAGACACATCTTCCATGATGTTAGTAAATCGACACATCATGGACGATGTTTTTATTCTTAGAATAACCAGAAGTGAATAAGAAGAATGATGATTAATTTTTCCATAATCATGATAAAAATATATAATATATATATTAATGGATATTTAATTAATTTTGGATAAGGGGAGGAGAAGATAATATAAGAGAAGACACTAATTGAGAAGAAAACACAAGAAAATGAAAGAGGATGTTTACATCTTGATCTATTATCCTTTAGATCCTCCTTAGGGGCCATGGTTTTGGCCTTTTGGTGAGAACAAATGGTCTTGTACGTAGGGTAGGGGATTTTTGAAGAGTATTTGGACGAACTTATGAAATCCTCAAGGATTGAGTAGTGTTATAGGAACATGGGGATGAGGGTGATATTTATAGTGAAAGAGATGAGTGGTTTTACACTATTGTAATCCTTAGGTTAATATTTTTGATAAATAATATGAATAATATAGATTCATGTGACCCAAAATAGTAATAAGTGTATGTTATTTCAAACCAATGTCCATTTAAATCATCCATCACTCAATCCTATTGTAGAAATTCATTTATTTAGAATATTTTGTTAATTTCTTTATTTCACTATTCACTAAAAATTCATGTATATTAGAAAAATCCAAAAAATTCACCAAATTTTTTTTTGATGTGTAGAATTCAAATATTAACTCCATATTTTGAAAATTATATTTTAAATATGAATAGTTTAATTTTTAAATAAAATCAAAATTTATGCAAAAAATAACAATTTTAATACTATAAAGCCTTTTATATCACCATGAAAAACAAATCAAGATATATTATCTTATAACCATAATAAAAAAATAATAAAAATATTTTATATTCATAAGGGTCATAATACTATTCATATTAATCTTCAAAAGGGTATGTTAATATTCACAAAAAAAATAAGTTGGTTATACGAGACTTCAAATGACATACTAATCACAACTGTAGATGTCTATTTTTAGAAATTCAAATCATAGAAGCAAAAAAATTATTGTTAATGATTATTTTATAAATATCTCATTTAAAAAACATCCATTATGAAGAGACTCATTGTTTCATGCATTTCGTTAAATTTATTTTTAAAACCATGGGGTATTACATTCTCCACACCTTTAGAAAATTACATGCTCTCAATTATTTATATACTTATTAAACAAGTTAGTGTACCTTTCCCTCATATATTTTTCTGATTCCTATGTTTCTTTTATAACCATGTGGTTTCTAAAAAAACCTTTAACTGGTGGATTACCTTATTCCACAATACTTTCTCTCTACGATCTTGAATCTGAATATGTTTCTCTTAATAAGAAAGGTTCTCTTCCAGATGAACTGCTTCTAGGCACAAGACATGATATAAATCTAGGAAAAACTATCTCAACATCAAAACATTAAAATAATTGTGTACCTAAGATAAACTCAGTGGCAGAGCCACCTTGTAGGTGACTATTCCAACTTTCTCTCGGATTTCCTAAGGTCTAATGAACCGTGGACTTAGCTTTCCTTTATTAAAAAAACACATAACACCTTTCTAGGGTGATATTATGAGAAAATCATGATCACATACCTCAAAAGGAAATTCTTTCCTCCTATTTTCTACACAAATTTTCTACCTACTTTGAGCTGTCCTAATGTGTTGCTGGATCATCTTCACTTTATCAGCCACATCCTATATTAATTTTGGTCTCATCATCTTTCTTTCCCTAACTTCATCAAAAAATATTGAGTTCGACACCACTTCCCATACAATGGATCAAAAGGTTCCATATGTACAGTAGAATGGAAACTATTATTATAAGAAAACTCACCTAAAGAAAGATGTTGATAAAAAATTACCTGGTAGTTCATTGAACAAGTTTGAAGCATATATTCCAAAGTATAAATTTTTTTTATGCCTGCCCATCTGATTGAGGATGAAAATCTATACTGAAATTAAATTATGTGCCCAAATTTGTTTGAATTTTATTCAAAATATTACAAGTGAACCTAGGATTCTAAGCAGATATAATGGAGTGAGGCACTCCATGTAATCTAAAAATCTCTTTGAGGTACAGTCAAGAAAGCTGATCCAAAGACATTGTATCTAGAATACGAATAAAATATGAATACTTTTTCATTCAGCCAATAATCTCCCAAATCACATTGTTTCATCTAGAAGTGTTTGGTAGTCCCACCACAAATTCCATGGTAACATATTCCCATTTCCACTATAGAACTGGAAAGGTCTGAAGCATTCCATCAAGAAAACTTTGGTTATTATTTATCCTATTGACATGTCAAACATTTCACGATAAAATATGCAATATCTCTTTTTATTCCATCCTAACAATAATACTCTCGAAGGTATCTGTAAATCTTAGCACATTCAGGATGAATTGAAAATGGCGAACTATAAACTTCACACAATAAATATTTCTTCGACCGGGAATCACGAGGCACACACAATCTTTTTGGAAATCATAAAATAGAATTATTATCAAGGTTAAATTATAGAATCTTATGTATTTTATCCAATTCTACCTTTTAATGTAGCTCACGATCTTTCTTTTGTACTTACTTAATTCTATCTGATAATGAAGACTACATGGAAACATGAAACAAAATAGATGTTTCTCCTACACCAATAACTTCTAATCCAAAATTCATCAAATAATTAATCAAGGGATCATGTTCCCAACATAACATGGTTAATGAAGCATGATTATTTCAAATCAAGGATCCCCCACATTGTTTGATTTTTAAGGATGTCAATTGATCAAGAAATCATAATCCTTTATCAGTTCAAGCTATCATCTCTTCCGCATGTTTAATTCCTTCTATGTTAATATATAATTCATACTTTTATGGTCAGTATATATTTGACATATGGCTCCATATAAATGATTCCTTATAATTTTAAAATTCTAAACAAAACTTTCTAATTCCAAATTTTGTGTGGGATGTATACCTCAAAAGGTTTTAGTTGTCCTGAAGCATAACCATTTAGCTGATCACTCTATAATTGAACACAACCAATTCCCATTAATGAAGCATCACTGTAGATGTTAAGAACACATTTTTTGGAATACAGAGCCATCATTGGAACATTCACCAATCTATTCAATAGTTCATGAAAAAAAAAACATTACATTATTCTGTCAAAATAAATTTCACTCTTTTTCATGTTAAATTTTTTAGCAGTCTAGATAACCGTGATTTTTTAACAAACCGTTAGTAATAACCTGCTAGGACAAGAAAACTTTGAATTTATGTAAAATTTGTAGGTCTTGGAAATTCATCAACAACTTTTGTTTTGAAAGTATCAACTATTATTCCATCTTTATTTACCATCTATCCAAGAAAATAAATCTTATGCAACCCAAAATCACACTTCCTGAATTTTCCATACAGTTTCCTTTCCATGAAGGATTGAAAAATATCCCTTTAATGATTTTCATGCATCTTTTCACTTTTATAAAATACCATAATGTTATCGATAAACCCAACTATAAACTTATCCCAAAACTCATGAGGTATTCTATTCATATGATCCTTGAATAAATAAGGTTCATTAGTTAACCCAAATACAATAATAAGAAATTCATAATTCCTATATATAGTATGAAACATTTAATTTGGGTGGTTTGATTCTTTTACCTTCAACTGATGGTACCCTGACCTCATGTCAACCTTCGAAAAAATTGTTCTCCCTAGATCTGATCAAATAAGTCATCGATATATGGAAAATGATACTTGTATATATTAGTGATTCTATTAAAGGCTCTATAATCAATAAAAAGTCTCTTTGAACCTACATTAATTTTGTAGAAAAAAAGAAGGAGAACCATAAGGTGAAGAGATAGGAAGAATGAATCCATTATCAATTAACTCCAAAAAATAAATTTTCAATTCAATATGTTCCATTTGATCTATTCAATATGGGGGTTTTGAAACTGGATTAGCATTTAGAACTAAGTCAATTCTGAATTCAACATCCTGGTCAGGTGAAACATAAGGTAACTCATCAGAAAAAACATCATGATATTAATTTACCACTAGAACATCATTAATATGAAAAGTTCCCATATTTTCTACAATATTTTAAATAGAACATTCATTTCCATATTTCAAATGTTTCTCAGCTTCCTAATATGTTATCAATTTTATGGGTTCTTTCTTTTATAAAAAATGGAAAATATTTCTGAAAAAAACTTCTTTATCCCTATAATCAATCTTAGCATGATAAAAATAATTCCATTCCATAACCATAATGAAAATAACCCTACTAAAGTAGAAACAATGAGGTTTTCAATTAAATAATTTCCATAGACCATAATAGAATGATTCTTATAATTCATATTTTCTGTAATATTTCCCCACAATGTTTTGAAAATAATTTCTAGTCCCATTTATTGAAATGATATTTCCAATTTACTAGAAAATGTCTCATAAAAATTTAATTCGTAGATCCCTTATAAAAAAACATTAGAAAAAACTTGACTAAACACACAAGGTACCTCATATTATATAAAGGCATGGCCAGTCGAAAAGGATCTCACTACACATTTTTGAGTATAGTCTAGATTATTTACATCATTCAAATATCTCATTGGGTAGGAATTTGTATAATTACTTATCTCACCATATATAAAACAGATTACCTTTTGATTGTGAAGATTATTCATAGTATAATTTTCATTACAATCTCATTCCATATATGTCAAAAATTACCACATAAAAAACACTCCCTGGTATTGGTAAGGTAATTCCCAGAGTGATTTTTTCCACACTTATCACAAACTGGACCGTCAACATTCATAACATCAGCTTTATTTGATTGATTTTTACCCATCACTAAAAATATAGACCACTTCTTGCCTTTATTTTAAACTTGCACATGATAATCATCAAACTCAATGTATACTCTCCCAGCACATCAAACAAGTTTCCCAAAACTATTGAGCTCATGGGAAGCCAATTACCTTTTATATCCTGGCATCAATCATGTGTAGATTAGATTTATTTTTCTATCAAGATGCAGAATAATATTTGGAGCATAACTTTCTAGTTGAGTGATATTTTATTCCCACACAACCACCAAATCATCCTCTTTTTTCTTGAGTTCATGGAATTATTTCTCCATCCTAAGTCAGACCATCGTAGGAAATAATTTTTCAAGGAAAGTACTTTTAAATTATTCCCACTCTAAGTCTTCAATATCCTCTCTGTCCCTCATATTCAAGACCATTGACCAACCTTTATCATCTTCACCTTCAAAATGATAAATGGAAAGACTTTCCTATTTATTATCTAAACACCCCATAACATAGAATATCTTGTTATGGTCTTTAATCCATCCTTCAACAACTACATGGTTAGAAGACCCATTGAAAGAAGGAGGGTGTTTCATCATAAAAGGTTCTATTATTGTCATGTTATTTTTTGGTATCTCTGGTTGTTATCTTTCATGGATGCCACAACGATTTATTTCCTATTTTAGATGATCCATTAAAGTCACAAACTACTCAATTCCAATCTCGACCACTATAGGTTGTAGATTTAGAAGGATATCATTCTGTCGGTGCCTTTCCACATTGGCTTCCCTATTCCTTATGTGGAAATCCATTATGAACAAAAATATCTTAGTTGAATCAAAATGGTAATATTTAAATAATATAATATTTCAAATTAACCAAAGAGTATATATCATTTATTATATTCTTTTAACAAAATCCTAACCTTTAATGTTATCTAAACCATCCTCCGATACCAACAATAAATATCCAACCTTATTATATTACATAATCTTGAATTTTATTCAATAAATCATTTACTTTCACATTGAGGATATTTAAGAATAGTTTTTTATAGAATTGGTACATAATAAATATAAAAAAATTATATATTTATAAATAATTAATACCACCAAAACAATATCCATTTCTTTCATAATATAAAACTTTTCAAAAAAAACATGCTTTCTTTGACAAATTTTCATAATATTGTACTTGGATTCCTTATTTGTCTTGAAAATAATTATATATATTGAAAATCATATAAAAACATAGGAATAGAACACAAATCTCCGTAAGGGATATAAATATATGACTAAAAACAATAGTCTATGAATACTTGTAAATGTATGAAATAATTTTCAAAAAGACATTATTGTCACCCATATATACTTACTTTGTAAAAATTGAGATTCCAATGATATTAACAAAAAACATAAATGACGTAAATATAAAAATCAAGGAATCATGGGGAATTACTTACACAACATTGTTACCCACTCGGCTACCTTATGATTTGTAACCCTCAGGTCTACCTTACAATGTTACCCTCACAGCTACCTTATTATATAACCATAAAAATTACATTTGGGGGAACCATAAGGATGACCTAAAACATTCAAATAACCAATTAATTGGAGGTAGATATAGGTCCCTCCATTTATAATAAAAAATTCTTGACAACCATAACATAATCATACAACAATAAATATGGAATAAAAACATTTCTTTTGAATTTTGTAAAAAAAATTAATAGAGGATTTTAAAAGAAATTCCACTTAAAAAATCTTATAATTGAAGTGATTCTTAATAGATTGGATGGAATATGTATATAAATTGTAATTAAACATAATTATATATAATATAAACAAAATACACATGAAAACAAACAAAAAACCACACAAATAATGAAGTAGTAGTTCAACCCAAAGAATAGAAATTGGGATAAGAATTCAGTTACCTTGAGATCATATTAATTAAAACATGACTAAAACTCATATATAAATTTCAAAATAGTGTAATTAAAATATTAATGAAAAATATTCATGTTTATAACACCTTATATGTTCATTTCATAACATCATTTTTCATTTTAATTATCTGTATTATGTTCCTTCCATTACTTTGGGTGCATTCATTACATGATTTCCATGGACCGTTTGTATTTGATATTATTTTCATATGGGACTAAAATTTTTGAAGTGGAATTAAATGGTATTCCTATGTTAATATAATATTAAATTATTCCAAAAATCATTTTGGTTATTTGGTATGATGATGATTCATTAGATAAAACATTATTGATATCTGTTTAGATAATTTTGGTAGTTTTTTGATAATCACGAACTAGTTTCATTATATTAGATAATATTATGTATTTATGTTAACTCCAGAACATTAAAGAGGATATATAATACAATTTAAAATCTATTTAAACCATTATTTTTTTATAAAAAGTTTTTATATAGGTAAAGGAAATTGAAGACACATCATCCATGATGTTGGTAAATCGACACATCACAGATGATGTTTTTATTTTTAGAATAAGAGGATGAAAAGATGATGCATGATGATTAGTATTTCATAAAAATTATAGAAATCCAGAATATAGATAACAATAGAGATTTCATACCTTTTGGATGATGGGAGGATAATATAGTATATGAAAATAAAAGGATTGAGAAGAAAACACAAGAAAATGAAAGAGGATCTCTACCTCTTGATCTCTTCTCCTTGAGATCCTCTTTAAGGACAATGGTTTTGACCTTTTGGTGAGACTAGAAGGTATTTTACATGGGGGAGGGGATTGGGAAGAGTATTTTTTAAAATATAGATGAGGCTAAGGGATTGAGTGTTGTGAGATGAAATGTGGGTGATGGTGGTATTTATAGTCGAGGAGAAGAGGTTTTTTACATTATTTTAATCATTAGTTTAATATTTTTGATAAAGACTATGAATAGTATTGATTCAAGTGAACCAAAAAAGTAATATGTTCTTGTGAGTTTGAAAAAATGGACATTTACATCAGGCACAACTCAAGCATGATGCATAAATTCATTTATTTTGAATAGTTTGTTTATTACTGTATTTCACTATTTACCAAAAATTCAAGTATTTCAAAAAAATACAAAAAAATCACCCTAACCATTTATTGAAATTTAGAATTAAAAAACTTAATCCATTTTTTGAAAATAATTTTAGAAATATGATTAATTTAAATGTTAAATAAATTCATAATTTATTCAAAAAATAACATTTTTAAAACTCAAATAGATTTTATATCACCTTGAGAAATTAATAAATATCCCCTTGTCTTGTATCCTTAAGAAAAAAATAACCATATTTACTATTCATTAGGGTAATATTACAATTCATATTACTATTTATAAGGGTATGTTACTATTCACCAAAAATCATTGGTTCTATTATACTCCAAATAACTTATTGATCACAACTATAAATGTTCATTTTTCGAAATTCAAATCATAGAAGCGGAAAAATTATGTTTAAAGGGTAGTTTATAAATATCTTCTTAAAAAAAGTGACATTATTAAGGCATTCAGTTTTTCACAAATTCCATTCAATATATTTTTAAAACCTTGAGGTGTTAGAGATGTCCACCTGTATACCCTATTTCTGTCATAAGATAACCTCCCATATACCATTTTTTTGGATTGGGATAACCTATCATATAATATTTTATCTCATAGAAGATCAATTTTTACCCAATTAATTTGAGGTCTATATAATTTTTGTCCCACCAATCACATATTCATAATTCATTCATATGTATTCCATAATATCATGAAAAAATTAATCATAACTTTCCTCATGGAAAAGAAAATTTATTACATAAATATTTCATCATCATAATCACAAAACGTCCAGAGAAATAATATAAGTAACCGCAATGAAATATAAGTAACATCAATAGATGTCATCATTGATAAAAAAAGTCCTTTAAAATATCATTTGGGATATTTCAAGATGAAATTTACAATTTCATTTTGAAATAACTTATTTAAAATTTATAAAATTACTAACGATTAAGGATTTTTTTTGAAAATAACCTCAAAAAATTATATATAAATATTCAAATCATTTAGCTATCATGATGGTGGTGAATTCCATTCATGTCGACTATGTTAAAACAAATATTCATTTCACATTTTCTTTACATAGTCAAAAGTACAAAATTTGGGAAATGATATGAAGATTACTTTGAAACATACTTATATAAATTAAAACATGGGTAAAATGAATTTAAACAACCATATGTGAATAGTAAAAAAACTCTTGAAAACATTCAAAAGAAACATAAACATTGATGAGAATATTTTTAGACAAAGGAGGGAAATAAAGACAATTTTCTTAAAATCATTATTTCGGTCTCCTGAGTACTTAAAGAGTGAAAATGAAATAAAACCATGTAATATCCCAAAAAAACCATAGTATAATAAAATTACAAATATATTGGAGTTATATATTATATTATTCCATTATCATAAATTTAATCATATACAATCCTGATAAAAATGAGATTTTATCATAAAACACATACCACATTGGTAACATTTAAATTTAAATCCTCATGAAAGAATAACATTAAATGTAAAATTAAATATAATGAAAATTGTGATTATAAGGATATTAAATTTAAAAGGGGAGGTATTTTGAACCTCATAAAATAAGTTAGGGTCATAACATGAAACATGTATCAAAAAAAGTATATTGAGATGAAGAACCCTTAAAACATTGGTAATAGCTTAATCAAAACCTCTTGAAAGAGAGAAAATTACATGGAATTTTAAAAACTATAAAAATCATGAAAAATTTCATAAAATAAATTGATGATTATTCTATTCAATACACAATGGAAACATGTTTTTAATATGGCAACTGCATCCCCAAAATAAAAGTGAGATGATAAAATCTTATATCGCGTCATCTCATACTTCATATGAATTAAAAAATACTTTATAATAAATATATATTTATTATAAATATATTATATAACCATATTAATAAATAAATTATTATTTATATTTACTTTATAATTTTTTATTATTTTGTTATTAACGGTTTCTTCATTAAATGAATATTTGGGAAAAAACTAGTTCATTTTCCATGCATGTTTTAGTTCAATGTTTTTTGTACTTGCACCTTTTTCATTGTTTCATCATCTACATAAGAATAATTATAAAATTAGTATGATATTTATTCATCCATTACATTTTTATAATTATTGATATAAATCAGTGGTAAAAAATTAAATGCATCACTTTGTGAAAATGGCAGTTCGTACCTACACATGTGTGATATTTTCATATTTAGATGGTTGGAATGAAAGAAAATTAAATGAAAATTAAAATTTATATAATAATTATTATATCATAAATATGATATATATATTTTCAATATATACTCATTATGAGACATTTAAAGCCTAAATGATTAAAGAATCACATCACTTTGTGGAGGAGGTAGTGTACATGTACACATGATCGACATTATCACTTTCATACTAATGGAAAGTTAAGAAGAAATATAACATATTATAATTTAAGAATAAATATTATATCATAAATAATATATATAAAAATTAAATCCATAATAATTACCTACCATCAATTATGGTGACATAAAATGATTCATATCATTATATGTTGGTTGTAGTTCACACACACACACAAGTGACAATTTTCATTTCCAATTTGATGGTAAGGATGTGTAAAATGGTTGATCCTTTATCATAATAAAAATTAAGTATATTTAATATATGTAATTTATTATTTTATAATGTATAGAATATATTTAGATGACTTGTAAGAATAAATTAATTAAAAGAGGTCAGGTGGGATAACTACCTCGGTTTCGGTAGACCACATTTAGATCGCTTTATATGGACCCTTGGAATGGAATTTTGAAAATAAAAAAAATTATATTTTATATATAGATAATTTTATCATATAATTAATTTATTTGGTTAAAATAAGATGACTAAATATGGGTAAAAAAAGAGAGGAGGGGTGTCATTTTATAAGAGAGGGAATGTACACACATAAAATTAATAAAAAATATTTAAATGGAATAAATTTATTTTATTTTGAGAGGGGAACCATTTGGAAGAAACAAAAAATATAAGATATGATATGGTTAAATATCTTTTAACGATAAAATTTGGATATTTTTTTGTTGTATTTTAATCCTTATCTTTTGGTTTAACCCTTTTGGTAACCAATTTTGACATTAACTGAAGTAAAAAAAATTCAATCCTAAAGGGTTACAATTTTACTTATAAATTAAAAATTTGATTATAAATTTTTAACGGAAGTTATTTAATACCATTTTACTCAAATTTATACCCTTTCAATATTTTTATGATATTTAATTAATTTAATAAAATATTATTTAACATAAAATACTATTATAGTCATTTTAAGAACTATACACATAATTTGAAAGTCGAGACATCAAAACAGTAATAAAATTCAAAAATAACACATTTAAAAAATAATAATACATTATAATTAACAATAATATCATTTTTAAAGATAATTTATCCATATACATTACTTTTAATGATTTTAATATTATTTACTTTGATTTTGGCACTACTTGAAGAAGCATTGTGTTAGTGTTGTATATGCTTTTAAGATAATTATATAATAAATAAAATATAGAAATAAATTAAAATGTTATGTATAATTTAATTATGATAAAAATAAATCTTAATATTTATTCCAAAATTATTTTCATCCTTATGTGAACATATAAAAAATATTAACCCCAAGAGGGTGATATTTGTTAATTTTCATTACTTAAAATACTAAAAATAAAAAATATCAAAGGAAAATTCCACAAAATGTCATATATTCAATTTAAGGATTTATATGGGAATATTAATTTCATATAATTAAATAAATTCAATTTTTGGGTAAATTATGAGGCCATATCTCATAGTTTAAACCTATTATATCCAATTTACCCTTACTGATGTGATAAATATTTACTAGTGTTACTATTCATATTGCCTAAAAATAAAACTGACATAGATAAAAAATATGAATATATTGATTCAAAACATTGAATAATCTTTTCATGATTACATATATATGTATAATTGGAAAAAATCAATTTCATTATAATGCTTTAAAATTAAATGAAGAACAATATTTTAAAAATGTGTTTAAAAAAATAACTTTTATAAAAATCAGGAATATTATTGATTCAAATAGACTTTATGAGACTGTTATAAATAAAAAGTATCCTATGTAACATTAAAACTAAATCCAAAATATAATAATAAATTTAAATTACATGATATAATGAAAATAAATGACAATATTTGAAAAATCGATATTTTTAACTATTTACTAAAAGATCAACAATTTTAGAAAAATATAAAAATTTAACCATTTGTAAATTTTTATATGATGATCAAAAAAATTAAATTAATTTTATAATATATATTTTTTAAATTGGTATAAATTAATTTTAATTTCGAGACACAAAATTTATTAAGAATCTTATATTAAGAAAAAGTATTTTTGATGAATGAAATGACTATACTAAAATTAAGTATTCATTTCCCATGTATTAACAAATAAATATATTTTTTAATTATGAGAATTATATATATTTCCTTATTTTGTTACTCATAGTCATCCCTATAACACCCCAATATTCCATGGTATGTTTCCCTTTGAATAATTCAATAGCTTCTATTGTACGCAACTTCGAGATTCTAACACACCGCGACCTATGAAACTAGCCGTTATGAAAAGAAGTACCCACTTTTCGAAATTATATAAATTTAATTTTACAAAATGGGCTTCATTTTTGAATTCGGAATATCGAAATTATTTTACAGTGATTTTTTTTATTTTTCTAAAAACGTACAATTTTTGATAAATAGTGAAAAACACTACGTAATTGGTTAAAACTGACTTTTTTATATAAATAATTATTTATTTTATTAAAATATATTTTTGGTCAAAATAGATACATAATACCTATATATATTCAATTTAATTCATTGGAGTCATTTTATCATATGTTTAGATATATTAAAATTTTATTAAACTTTTCACAGTCTGTTACCCACCTCCAAGGAGCATTTGTAAATTTAAATAAAACATATATTTATCACATCTATGAGGTTAATTTCAAAAAACCAAGAGACACTGTTAATATATGTAATTAAAATGTGGTTCAATAAGATGAAAAATAATATTTGGTGAATAGTATCTTTTGACTTTTATTTACAATGATTAAAAGTAAATTGGGTAATTAAAGGTAAAAATGATATCATAATTATCCTAACACATGTCTAAATTCTATTTGTTAAGTATGATTCGACCAAATAAACCTTAGTAATATAATATGACCCACATTGGTCCACTTGGATTAGATTAGGACATTTATTCTTATTTTATTTAAAGAAGAGTTAAAATATTTAAATTCATAGTTTAATAACTAAAGAATTTTTAATATAGGGTTACATACAATATAAATTAGACTATAAATATTCATTAGAAATATAAAAATATTTCCTACATAATGGTTTATTATTTTTAATTTTTAGACATTAAATAATTTAATATATTTATGACACAATGATGATGTCGTAATTACCTTAATAATGAAATATTAAATTAATTGATATTATAAATATCCAAGTAAATGTAAATTAGTAATTATAATAAATTAAACTAATTTTATAGATTACTACAACATTTTATTTTTGGTTAGATAAATTTTATTCGAAGTGATAATGTTTTTATGGCTTTCAAAAAAATCAAATACTAAATAGTGTCAAAATTGACATAATTGAGTTTTTAAAACAAATACTATATTATTATTTGAGATAAAATTCCTAAAAATATATGGTTCCACCAAAGGACTGAGATAATGTTATATATATTAATAATTAACAACATGGGGTTATCTTGGCTTGTTATTGTATGTTTATTAACCATATCATATAAAAATACAAAGAGGCATGGTAATTGTAAAACTATTTAACTGTGATTTAAATCTTAATGATATGGTTAATATGGTGACCTATACCTGTCCAAAACCTATTGGTTGAGAGGTTTTAGACCCATCACCACCTTATCCTCGAAATAATTCATTTTTAAGCCATTATAAACCGAAAAGGATTTTATTATGAAGTAATATTTCAAGCATTTCATAAAGTGACCCTCACTTCTCTTATAAAAGTTTTCTTCCCCTTCTCTTAATTTAACACCACCAAATCCATTTGGATAGGCCAAACCCTGACCAAATATGCTCCAAAATATCATCCATTAATTATATAGGCCTTAATTTGGTTATAAATCCATCATAAGGAGACCTTCTGATCAAATCAAAAGGAAGAACATGAAAAAGAGGTTTATATTTCACCACCTATTTCAAGTTATTTTCATCTTCCACTTCCTCTTTATGTGTTGTTTCCATTCTAAAATTATAACTCCAGTATATTATATATACCACTATGTTATTATAAAAATGGAAAAACCATATTAATTATTCTCTCTATCCTATAATCAACAAAGTCACAATACGTGCGTACGTACGGATTACCGTCACTACGCCGTGGTATAGTTTGTTATTCAAAAACATCATTATTTGGATGGGTATAATAATGTGTATAACTAATATAAACAATAAATATAACATCTAAATGATTATGTATATATGATATACCATCCAATTACAAACTATTTCACCATTAACATAATGATATTGTCGTACGTGCATACATTCAGATTACTGTCTCCATAAAAGCGATGAGATTCATTTCCCCATCATAGCATTCAAGAATAATTTTCATTTTAGGATTATAAATAATGTCTAAGAACATAATATAATTCTTGATATTAATAAAATACATTATATCCTTAAGAAAAATGTCTTTCTTAACCAAGCATATAGAAGAGAACGAGTCAGTTAACACCCAAAACGATGATACTACTAAAATATTATTAACAAAGCAATATTAGATGATCATATATGATATCATATTTATGTATATAGTTATTTTATAATTTAATAACAATGTTTTAACTATTATATAAGATGTTAACATACTATAAAATAAGGAAAAGTTCAAGATTAGGGTTAATTTCACAATCTATTTATTATCCGAGGTTATTTTTACTTAAGTATATACTCTGACCTATTTACCATCCAAATCCATGTTTTCTTTAAAATGAATTTCAAAACATTTTACAATTTACATTACTATAGGATAAATTCATTTATATATTTATTTGAACTTATATGTTTTGAAAGTAATCATTCTGTCGTCTTCCAAACAAGGTACTTTATGAAATGTTGGCAACATTAAGGTAAGAATGTTTTTTTAACTTATACAAAGTGTGCGACTATTTTACGCCATTATAACATCATTTAAGATTTCCTTACAAGATTATAATAATATTTTCAAATTAAATTTTTTCTTTTATAATTATCTAACTCATAAATGGTTTCCAAAGAAAGATTTCATTTCATCTATTTCAACATCCATTGAGGTATTTTAAACCTGTATGAAGTTTATTTATTATGATACAAATCTTATATATTGTATTGAAGGTTTTGTTATATTTTTGACTGTGGATGTGTTATTTTTATACCATTCATGGTTTATAGTTAATGTATTGACATTTATTATGCTAGTTTTAATATGAATGTTTATGTTATGTTTCATCCTTTTCATATGGGGAATGTATTGGAATTAATAAGTGATGGGTGGAGCCCACTATAGCTCCTCAGTGCATCAGTTGGTATCATGAGACAATTAGATGTTGAATTGGTTGAGGCCTTTCCCAATTTGATATATGGTTTTCACCGAGGCCTAAATCATTTTTAGATGTCTTGGTCAAGGCCATGAAAATATGTTTTAGAATGTATGGAATAATACATTCAATCATTATGAAAATAATATTGATGGTTCATGTGGTTATTAAACTAATAGAATACACATGACTATGTTTTATTGTGGCATTATTTACTTATCTCATATAACATCCATAAATTTTACATGTTTATTATTTGTAAAGGAATTTGTTTTAAATTTTTCACCATACCTAATGTTTATTTTACCTTATACTATATTACTTACTCTTACTGATCATTTGAGCTCACCCCTTTCTTATGTTTCATTTTCCCATGATATGAAGAAGTTATTTATGATAATTACATGCCTAATCTAGGAGGCTTGGATGTTTCTAATGGTAGAAATTAGTGTTTTATTTCTTTAAAAGTTGTAATGTTGATGTTATGTATATATCATGCTTCTAATATTACTAAACTAATCGGTATTTTGGGATTTGATCTCTTGTGATCATGCCAATGTTATGTAATAAATAATCGAATCTGGGTAACTGGGGTTGGGGCATTATAGTTGGTATCAGAGTAAGTTTGTTACAAACCTTGGAAACTAGATTTAGAAAAACTATTATTAGGAAACATTATTCTATGATAGAATTTGAGGATTAGTATAGAATAACTTCTAAGAATTTTGGTACTGTAGAGAATTTGTGAGTTTTCAAATCAATACATACTTGTCTGGATAAGAGAAGGTAGAGGCGGCTCTGGAACATATGTACCTAGTGGTAAAACCCAAAAACACCGCTTTGATCAAGACTCTAATAGGAAATGGTGCACGACAACGGTCCTAGCTGCACTCTTGGTTATGACACTCCTGAGGTATATGCTTAGGATAATTCTCATTTTCATTAAAACCCACTATAAAAGATTTATGAGTATATACCTCCTCAAAGAAAACATATTTATGATTATGGATTATATAAATAAACTATTCAATTTATGTTATATATTTTACATGTTTGGAATTATATATTGTGGTCCATCAACTAATCTATTTTATGCCATTGTTTAGAAATGGTGCCTAGTGGAAGGAATGAAAACTGTATCAAAACATGTCATCCATGTAGGGATTTCCCTCCTGCTCAAGATAATTATAGCGGAGCTGGTGATGAAAATGGTGATTATCAATATATCACTATAACGGGAAAACTGGCACAAGTTTTGAATAATAACCTTACCTGAATGGAGCACCCTGAATCACATAATAGATGATCAATGTTAGATCGCTTCATGAGGCAACAACCACCATCATTCAATGGGTATACAAATCCATTTGTAGCTAAAAAATGGATATATTCCCTATAGAAAATATTTCATTCTTTGGGGAGTAGTGAGAGGGAAAAAGTTGTCATGGTATTTCATTACCTCACGGGAGATGCAGACCATTGGTGGTCATTGATACAAAACACTAAAGAAGATGAAGAAGTATCAAACATGCAATGGAGGCAGTTTAAAGATATTTTCCAAGAAAAATACTTTCTTCATGACCATCGAGAATTAGTATTTCAATCCTTCTCATCATATTAAGATATTGTCTCATTTACTATCAAGATAGAAAATGAATTCTTTATGTCTTACTACATTACAACTAATCAAGAGAAGAAGAGATCTACTGAACACTATGGGAAAAGAAATAAGGAAATAGGGAAGAAGGAAAGAGTTGAATTTCCACCCTATGATTGTTGTGGAAGGAAGCACCCTAGTTCCTGTCTAAAATGAGAAGAAGTATGATACAAATGTAGACAGAAATGACATTTTCTAGTGATTGTAATGGGAATAATGATTCTACCAAGGTTCAATTCAACAATTACAGTGAGATATTACATTATAAAAATGAATGTCTTAAGCATTAGGGAAACTTACCTCATAAAAGGCCAATGGATCAAGTCCAAGATTATGTGATCACTACTACTGAGGTTAAACCTCTGAAAGACATTGTGGTAGGTAATTTAATGGTTTTATATAGTTTAGCCAATGATTTATTTGATTTTGGATCAATCAATTGTTTCATATCTTCCCAGTTTTATAAGAAAATTAGATATTTCCAATTTTATTTTTCATGGGAGTTTTCAGTCAAAACTCCTAAGGGAAGTATCATTGTAATAAAGTTTTGTGAATCAGTCCCCATTAAGGCATATAAATGTAATTTATTTGCTGATATAATCATCATACCCATTATTTAATTTGATATAGTTCTCAGTATGGATTAGATTTCAGACCATGATGCGAATATTTATTGTAAAAAGAAGGAGGTTACAATTCCCGATGGTGATAATAAGTACCATATATTTAGAGCAGAAACCTCTCCATCGGATTCTTATGTAGATCCACGCCCAACAGCTCTACTAAATTCAATTATTGGGGATAATGAGAATGAAATAATTATGGTTGAGTAAAAGAATGTTTGAATAGAGGACATACCTATTGTCCATGAATATGTTGATGTGTTTTCATAGGATTTACCTGGACATCCTCCAGAACGAGAAATTGATTTTTCCATTGATTTAATTCCTAGTTCAATGCCCATATCATAGATCCCTTGTTGAATGGCCACTGTGGAATTTGTGGAACTAAATAAACAACTAGATGAATTGAGTAATAAATGATTTATTCCCCCAAGTGTTTCTCTATGGGGATCCCCTATTCATTTTGTTAAGAAGAAAGACATATCTATGAGGTTGTGCATTGACTACAGAGAGATCAATGCTATAACAATAATGAACATGTTTCCCCAACCTCACATTGATGATTTATTTGACCAACATAATATAGGTCAATATTTTTCAATGATTGACCTTTTATATGGATATCATTAGTTGTGTTTGAGGAAGGAAGACATTCTAGAAA
This sequence comes from Viscum album, assembly GCA_963277665.1. Classification (NCBI taxonomy): domain Eukaryota; kingdom Viridiplantae; phylum Streptophyta; class Magnoliopsida; order Santalales; family Viscaceae; genus Viscum; species Viscum album. The sequence continues at coordinate 1,887,832,838 of OY728136.1, forward strand.
ACAACATTTCGAACGAGGTATGAGAATTACGGGTTTACAGTAATGCCTTTTAGATTGAATAATGCAACCTCTCTTCTCAGGCATATAATGAGTAGAGTTTTCATGGAATATATTGTTGACTCTATAGTGGTATTTATTTATGATATCCTTGTATACTCAAAAAGCCATGAAAATCATGAAAATCATGAAAATCACTTGCACATTATTTTAATGACTATTAGAGGAAATGAATTATATGGGAATTTTAGCAAGTGTGAATTATGGCTTCACGAGATTTCTTTTCTTGGCCCCATTTTCTCTAAGGATGAAATATTTTTTTATCCATCAAAGACCAAGGCAATCCTAGAATGGCCAACACTGATGAGTATAACTGAGGTATGTAGTTTTATTGGTTTAACAGTTTATTATCGACATTTTTGATAGAATTTTTCCCAGTTGGCTAACCCATTAACCAATATCACGCGTGAATCGGTTAAATTTGTTTGCAAAAAGGAGTGTAAATAATGTTTTGAATGACTGAAGAAAATATAAATCAATTCTCCTATCTTGACTCTACCATTATGGATTTATTGGTTTGTTATTTATAGTGTTGCTTCAAAGAAAGGAAATGGTTGCGTCCTTATGAAAAATGATAGAGTTATTGCCTATGCATCACGATAGCTAAAAATTAATGAGTAAAATTATACAACTCATTTTCTTGAGTTATCAGCTCTGATCTTCACTCTGATGATATGGAGACACTATCTTTATGGTGAAAAAGGTGAGATTTATACTAATCACAAGAGTTTAAAGTATATTTTCTCACAAAAATAACTCAACATGAGGCAAATTAGATGTTTTGAACTAATCAATGATTATGATTGCACTATATACTACCACCCTAGTAAAGAAAATAAGGTGGCAGATGTATTGAGCAGAAATAATCATGGAGTTGTGAACAAGATGAGAGTTTAAAGGGATCCTATTTTTAAGGATCTACTAAAGATAGATATGAGAATTACCATTGAGGGTGAAGCATCAATAATTTTTCTAATGGTTTCCAAACAATCTATCCTAGAAAGGATAAAAGATTCTCAGACTGATGATGAGGAGTTTCAAAAGATAATTAAAGCTGTTAATGATGAGAGATTGAGTGACTGGGTATATGAATATGGAATTTTGAAATTTGGGAAGAGACTTTGTGTTCCCAATATACCTGATCTAAAAATATAGTTGTTGGACGATGCTCATAGCTCCAATTTCCTTATACATCCTAGGAGATAAAAGATTTATAGAGATTTGAAGGAACATTTTTTGTTGGACAACATGAAAAGGGAGAGTGTTGATTTAGTGCCAAGGTGTATGGTTGGCCCACAAGTGAATGCAGGAAGACAACATCCTAGAGGATTCATGCACCTTTCACATACCTTAGTAGAAATGGGATGATATTAATATGGAATTTGTCATGGGGCTACTAAAGACTCTTATAAGGAATGATGAAATATAGGACATTATTGATCATCTTACCAAGTTAGAACATTTTCTAAATATAAGAGAACATTTACCACTTGAACTTTTAGCAAGATTGTATATTAACGAAGTGGTAAGACTTCATGGATTACCCCTATTGATTGTTTCAGATTGTGATCCCTATTTTACATGAATATTACATAATATTCTTTAGAAATCCATAGATTCAGAACTTCACTTGATCACAGCCTTCCACCCTCAAACTGATGGACAATCAGAATGAACTATTCAAACCTTAAAAGACATGTTGTGATCTCCCTCACTTGACATTCAAGGTATTTAGGATAAATATTTTACTCTAGTATAATTTTACAATAATAATAGTTTCCACTAATGTATTCAGATGGCATGATATGAAGTGTTATATGGAAAGAGATGTCGCACACCAACTTGTTGGGATGATGTTGGTGAAAGAGAACTTATAGGTCTAGATATTAGTGAGGAAACAATGTAAAAGGTGATGGTTATCCAAACCCACATCAAATCAGCTCAATGTAGGCGGAAGGGCTATGGCGATTACCAAAGGAAGGATTTCGAAGTTTAGAGAAGAGATCACATTTTCATGATGGTGTCTCCATTGAAGGGAGTTATACGATTTGGTAAGAAGGGTAAATTATGTCCCAGGTACATCGGACCTTTCAAAATTCTAGAACGAATTGGGGATATAACTTACCATTTGGCAATGTCACCAAGTCTCTCCAAAGTTCACGATGTGTTACACATTTCACTATTGAGAAAATACATGCCTGAACCAACAGATGTACTAACCTATGAGGAAATTAAACTGGAACCTAATCTATCTTATTTTGAAGAGCCTATCAAGATTCTTGATACAAGAGAATATGTTTTGAAAAATCGGGCGACTCATATGGTAAAAGTTCTATGGAGAAACAATAAGATGGATGAGGAAATGCGGGAACTAGAGAAACTTATGATAAAGAACCACCCAAATCATTTTGTGTAGTAGTATTATAGAAATTTTGAGGATGAAATTATTTGAAGGAGAGAAGAATGTAACACCCCATGATTCCATGGTATGTTTCCATTTGAATAATGCAATAGCTTGCATTGTACGCAACATTGCAATTCTAACACACTGAGACCAATCAAACTAGACATTATGAATAGTAATACCCACTTTTTGAAATTTTATAATTTTTATTTTTCAAAATGGACTTCATTTTTGAATTCATAATAACAGAATTATCATAGAGAGAATTTTGGTATTTTTCTGAAAACATTCAATTTTTGATGAATAGTGTAAAACACTACATTATTGGTTAAAACGAAATTTTTATTTAAATAATTATTTTTGGTCAAAATAGATACATAATACCTATATATGTTAAATGTAATTAATTGGAGTCATTTTATAATATCTTTAGACATATAAAAATTTTATTGAACTTTTTACCATCTTTTACCCACCTTTGAGGAGAATTTGCAAATTTGCTTAAAACATAATTTTACCACTTCTGTGAGTTAAATTTATAAAATCTTAGAGACATGGTTAATATCAGTAAGTAAAATGTGGTTCTATAAGATGAAAATAATTTTTTTGAACAGTAAATTAGACTTGTATTCGCCGCGGTTAAAAGTAAATAGGGAAATTGAGGGTAAAAATAATATCTTAGATACCCAAACACAAGTCATTTTTCTATAGGATAAGTATAATTCTAAAAAAACAACCTTATGAATAAAATATGTCCCTGTTTGTTCCACTTTTATTAGATTAGGACATTTATTATTATTTTATTTAAAGAAGAGTTAAAAGAGTTAAATATAATGTTTAATAACTAAACCATTTATAATACAGGGTTACAAAAAATATAAATTTGAAAATAAATATTCATTATAAATATAAAAATATTTCTTAAATAATTTTATTTTATTTATAATTTTTATACATTAAATTATCTAATTTATTTATGACACAATGATGATGTAGTAATTACAATAATAATGAAATATTAAATTAATTGATATTATAAATATACAAATAAATGTAAATTTAGACTTCTGATGAATTACACTAATTTTATAGATTACTATGACATGTTATGGTGGGTTAAATAAATTTTATTCTAAGAGATAATGTTTTTATGGCTTTAAAAAAATCAAATACTAAATAGTTTCAAAATTGAAATAATTGAGGTTTTAAAACAAATACAATATTATTAATTTATATAATATTCCTAAAAATCTTACGTTCTTCCATAGGACATATATAAGGTTATATATATTATTAATGAACCACATGAGGTTCTCTTGGCATGTTGTATTATGTTTATTAACCATATTATTTAAAATACCAAGAGACATGGTAAATGTCAAACTATTTAACTAAGATTTAAATATAAAAGATAAGGTTAATATGGTGATGTAAACCTATCCAAAAACTATTGGTTGAGAGTTTTTCTACCTATCCACACCTTATCCTCGAAATAAAACATTTTGGATCCATTAGAAACCCAAAAGTAATTTATTATAAAATAATATTTCATGCTTTTCATAATGTGACTCTCACCTCTCTTATAAAAGGGTTCTTACCATTCCCCTAATTTCACACCTCCAAAGCCATTTTCCTCGGCCAAACCCTGCCCAAATATCCTCCCAACTTTCTTATATTCGTCCTAGAGGCCTTTATTTGTTTAGAAAGCCAATCTAAAGAGCCGTTTTGATCAAATCAAAAGGAATAACCCAAAGAAGAGTTAAATATTTCACCACCTCTTTCAAGTTAATATTTTCCTCCACTTCCTATTTATTTGTTGTTTCCATTTTAAAATAATAACTCCAATATATTCTATAAACTATGATGTTATTATAAAAATTTTACAACCATATTCATTAATCTATCCACCCTATAAATGACAAAAACACCATACATGCGTACGTATGGCTTACTATCTCCACGTCATGGTGTAGTTTGTTATTCAAACAGTTCATTATTTGGATTCATATAATAATGAGTATAAATGATTTAGATAATAAATATAAAATATTAATGATTCTTTATATATGATATAACATCAAACTACATGCTATTTCTACATCACTATATTGATATTGTCACTCATGCGTACCTACGGATTACCGTCTCCACGAACGCGATGAGATTCATTTCTCTATGGTAACCATTCAAGAATAACATTTATTTAATGATTAAAAATAATGTTTAAGAATTTAATATAATTCTTGATATGAATCAAATACATCAAATCCATAACAAACATGGATTATGTAACCAAGAATATAAATGAAAATTACTCAGTTAACACCCAAAACGATGATTCTACTAAAATATTATTAAAAAATAAAAATTAGAAGATCATATATGGTATCATATATATGTATAGAGTTATTGTATAATTTTATAATAATGTTTTACTATTATACAAGAGTTTAACATACCATCGACTAAGGAAAAGTACAAGGCATGGGTTAATTTCTCAATCTCTTCACTATCTGAGGTTGTTTTTACATAAGTATCTACTGGGACCTCTTTATCATCCACATCCATGTTTTCTTAAAAATGTATTTCAAAACATGTAACTATATACATGACTATGGAATAAAGTAATTCATACCATTATTTTACCTTATATGTTTTTAAAGGAATCTTTCCGGTGTTTTCCAATTAAGGTACTTTATGACTTTTTTGACAAAATTATGTTAATAATGTTTTTTAACATATATGGAGGGTGAGGCTATTTTCCATTGTAATAACATCATCAAAGGTTACCTTACATGTTTATAAAAGTATTTTCAATATAAATGTTTTCTTTGATCATGATGTGACTCTTAAATGGTTTCAAAATAAAAAGATGTATTTATTTCCAATATTTTTCATTTTATCTATTTCAACATCCTTTGATGTATTTTAAACATGTTTGAAGATGATTTATTATGATCCAAATCATCTATATTGTATTGACAGTTTCGTTATATGTTTGACTGTGGGTGTGTTATTTTTATTCAATTCATGGTTTATGGTTAAATCATTGAAATTTCATTTTCTAGTTTTAATAGGAAAGTTTATGTTATGTTCCAACCTTTTCATATGGGGAAAGTATTGGACTTAGTAAGTAATGGGTGGATCCCACTATAGATCCTCGGTGGATCGGTAGGTCTCATGAGAAAATTAGATATGGAATTACCTAAGTCCTTTCAAAATTTGACATATGTTTTTGGCCACGGCCTAAATCATTTTTAGATGTCTTGGCTGAGGCCTTGACAAAATGTTTCCGAATGTCCGGAATTATACATTCCCTCATTATGAAAATAATATTGATGGTTCATGTGATTTTTTGACTAGTAGAATACCCATGAATATGTTTTATTATGGCATTATTTTCTCAGCTCATATTCCTACCATAAAGTATAAATGTTTATTATTTGTAAAGGCATGTGTTTTCAATTATTCACCATGAATAATGTTTCTGTTATCTTCCTTTATATTTCTTACTCTTACTAAGCGTTTGAGCTCAACCCTTTCTTATGTTTCATTTTCCCAAGATATAAAGAAGTTAGTTATGAGCGACTTTCATGCATAATATAGGAGGCTTGGATGTTTCTAATGTAATAAATTATTATTTTTATTTCTTTACAAGTTTCAAAATTAACCTTTTGTATATATCTTGTTTCTAATAATACTAAATTGATCAATCTTTCATGATTTGATCCCTTGTGTTAATTCCCATGTTACGTAATGAAGCACCGACTCCGGGTAACTGGGGTCGGGGCATCACAATCCCACTAATTAAATGACTTGGTTATGATAATCACATTTAAATAATAATATTTATATAGTATATCCCAATTTTCTTCAAAATTGGTGTTGTCTATTAAGAAATATATCAAGTATATAACTATTTTAAACCAAAATTTCTGGTTTTTACCTTATAATTTCCGAAAAGTTTTGTTTTATATTTTTTTAAATCAATGTCTTCTCTAATATTCTTTGAGAAGGATGACATCATATGTGTCTTAGAATTTACCAATTAACCACTAAACTCTAATTAATCTATTGATTAATCAATTTGGAAAACAAATTTGAATATACCTAGACAACATGGTTGTCTATAAGTCTGTTCAACAATTTATACCACTATAGATTAATAATTTGGTAACTTTTCTAAAATATTTATCAATAAATGTAATATGAAAACATCATTAAAAAATTCAGAAAAAAATATCACATGAGTGGAATAAAACTACCAATTTTTTATCTCAACATATTATCCCCATTGAAAAAATATTTTAAATTTTTAAAAATTGGGACTAGAGAGTGATTATTCCCATAATTATCCATTATTCCTTATGATCTATCAAAAAATTAAACATTTATGTATATTTGTCTCACAAATATTTCTCCTCCTATTTTCTCTCCCCCAATGTATGAAATCTAGTGTTCTTCATTATGGTAGTTTAATTATTTTGGGATGGACACCTCTTTATGTGGTAGAGTGATTACATCCCCATCAAACTTCACCAGAAAAATATCCCATTCAATTCCTTGTATATTAGTACAACTAAAAAATAGTAAAGGCTATATGGATGGTAATATTGATATTTAGTGAAAGAAGTAAGGATGAGAATAATATCTCGATCAAGATATTATACACTTTCTGGATTCAATATTTGGAGATATCATCATTATTTATTTTTTAATTTTCAGTCAATATTATTCATAGGTAGCAAGTAATTTCTCACTTTTTGAGCTTTAAATTTTAGTGGATTATGCTTCTTTGAATTATTAGAAAATGAATTTTCATCCATTGGTGCTTAATATTAATTTTTAATCATCTCATTTTTATATTTAACCATGTCATGAAATTATTGGGAGAGTGGACTGACCAGTTTATCCTTCCAGAAATACTTTTATCATCATTCAATTTAATATTAATTTAAAGATTATCTAATATTTATTTAGAGATTAATTTGATTATATGAATCATATTTTTCCTCTATTGGATTGATATTTCTTATTTATCTAGATTATTTCCATCATTATCGATATTCATGGTAAGTTTGAAATGGTACATGATGTGTATTCTCCTACCAAATAAGGACAATATTCTTATTATTTAGATATCCTCTTTAGAGTCATTAGTGATGTAATTGGGATTATTCTTCTATATTTATTCTCTTGTTGGTTTTATTTTCGTTTATTTACTTCCTAAGGAAGATTAGCCTATTTTTATTTTCTTATTTACTTTTTATTTGGGGATTTCATTTCATATTAAGACACGAGTTTTAGTGGTTTTTTTATACAATATGACTTATCCAATTTAAACACATTCAAGGTATTAATAAATAAAATATTTTAAGAAATCAGATCTATTCATAGTGGATATATTCTTCCATATATATTAAATTCTATTTTCTTCTCATTTGGGTTTATCATTTATTTATCTCTTCTTCCACTTAAACCATGCCATCAATCTATTACTGAAATTGATAAGTTATTCTAACACCACTTGAACCAATGTAAGAACATATAATAGAACTATTAGTGGACTATAAGCTTTCATATTTTGCATATAAATGAATTTTATCCAAATATGGATCATTTTTATTTTATGGAAAAGAAATAACATTTTTTTATAACTATTTAGAGATCATATTTTCTTAGATGTTTGGATATAAAAGCGTGATGTGGTGGGGAATCTTTGATTATTTCTTCAACCAAATTTGTTTGATATTCAAAAATGAAATATTTACTAGAATTTGAAACAACATTATTTAAAGAAATAATTAGTTTATGGGTTACCTTCTCCTTAGATATTTTTAAAGGATAATTAGAAGATAATTCCAAGCATTCCTTTCCATTAATATGTGCGTTTTTAGAGTCATGAATTACATTATAAATTTCTGTGGTAGTATATATATTTTTATGTATTTTGGAAGATCTAGTTGTTATTGATTATATATTTATCAATTTCCCTTAATATTAATTAAACATCATATTGATGGAATTATTTTCATCCTCAATTAATCTAAAAATTTCTGACCACTCATCTTATATCATTCAAGTATAGTATTTATGAATATTTATTTCTTCTTGTATGTAATAATAAAGTTCCTAGATATTTTTAGATTTTAAATCTAATAAGGAAACCCTGACATTAATAGAATATTTTTTATTTTCAATTAAATGCATGAATCTTATCTTCAAATTTATCTTCAATATTAAATTCAAAATATTATATATACCTAAAATATTTTTTTAAGACATATCTATATAGATTTACCTAGGACCCTACGGAGAATGAAAACCAATTTATATCCTCAAACCATACTAAAATGGAATTACACCTTAAGCTCCATTATCCCACTCAAGGTTGTTTATAGTACATCACACAGTCCTTAACCACTAGATGGTCCCATGATATTTTATATAGATCAATCCTTGTGATTGGTCTCAAATATGTCACACGTTCAATAACTAGTTTCTTCCATGAACCATTTTATGGGTCTTTTATTACTCCATCGTATGGATATGGAATCACATTGTCATTAATATTATTTATAAAAATGCTTTATTTATTCTTGGTTGATCACCTTATATGATATAGTTGTATCATAAAGCTTTTTCTACATTACCTTTATTTTCATAAATACTAGCATGTGTTCTTATTTCATGCTCAATATATGATTTTCATTATTTTAGTAGATGTAGATTCTTCAGAATAGTAAAAATTTAAAGGATATCACATATCTTCTTATTCATTAATTATTTTTATACACATATAATATATCATAAATATTTTGTTTCCATATATGAATATGTGAACCCACAAAAATGGGGTGGAAGGAAATAAATTTTATTTAAACTGGATGGTGATTGTATTTTAAATTATCCATCAAAAATATTCTCAACTCCTTGTTGAAATTATTATTTAAAAAATCCAAGCATCTCATGATTCTTATTTATTTAACCAATCCATAAAATCTAATCTTGTAATTACATTAATATCTCCATCCTCATATGGATGGATATATGAACTTGTGACCTGTTATTATAAATTGTAATATAGAAACCTCAAATATTCTTCAAAAAATCATAATTTTTAATTAGTTGTGATTTTTAAATACTTAAAGATAAGATAAAAAATCACTAAATTTAATATATTTTCACTAGATTCGTTTATTCTATAATTCCTCAGTAATTTGTAACTTATTAATATCATGTTTCACAGATATTTCACAAGTAATGATACATATGATGTAGGAGAATCATATTTATATAGTATACAAACTCATTCTTACATAGTATTGAACCATAATTACAATTAATAAAATCATCCTTATGAAGTGGTATGATCCCTATGATGTACTCTAATTCTCCTTATAGAGACCTATATTATCCTTACAAAGTGAACATAAAATATTTATGAACATAGTAACTAATCTTATGAAGTATTCAATGATCCTTAAATATAACCCAATAATACTCGTGAAATCTCAATGCCTTTTACATATAAATCTCTACATCATAGTAAATGAATTATATGTAGATCTTAATTCATCCTTTTGATAATATGGACTGCATAATTTGTTTATTTTGTATTATATAAAGAGTGAAAATTACTCATATGCACCTCAGAAATCATCCTTAAGAACTCCAGCATGATCCTTATTAATTTAAACCCAGGGACCATTAATTCTCTTTTATTACTCACCTCAACAATGATACTCTATACCTACTCAACTACTCTCATATCCTCTTGAACTTATTAATATACTTATTCAATCAGTATAATTGAACTCCAAAACTAATCTAAAAAACATTATTTATTGTTCAAATAATCTTTAGTATCAAAATAATTTGGATATATTCAATACCGTTTTTCATATCCTTTTATATTAATTTTAAAAATAGATACTTATGTTTTATAATTACCAATCCCTTCTGAAGTGCCCAGATCAGTGTGAATCACTGAGAGGGGGAGGGGGTGAATCAGTGATCCCTTTAAACTTTTTACTAATTGATTCTTTATCAATTAAACCTCTATGGCTGGTTAAAGCCTCGATCCACTCTTCTTGTATCTCTCACCTTTCCACGAATGATGCAGTAAATGTAAAGGCACTGGACACAAGGATTTACAAGGTTCGGCACCAAAGGCCTACGTCCTTGCCATGTTGGTTATACGCCCCAACATGGTTTCTCCCATTATAACTTGTTAGAATTACAATGGTCGATACATCTTCCCATCGTATCTCTCTTGAGTCCCACGTGAGGGTCTTTATACTGCGTCCCACAGTGTTACCAGAGTCCCACTGGCCTGCTCCAGAATCCCACTGGAGACTTCCTCCACCCTGAGTCTCACAGGGGTCTTCTCCTGGCTGCTCGAGTCACACGAGTAGCTATTCTTCTTGTTCAGCTCTTCAAGTATCTTCAGCAGTCTGGGATAAAGACTGCTGGCCTTGCTCTGTACCTCTGATCACTTGTGATGATCATGTCTTCTCGTCTTGCTCAGGATTTATCTCCTTCTTCTCAGGATGACCTGGCTTCTCTCATCAAGAATCTTCAACAGCCTCTGAAAAGGTCTGTTGGTCTTGCTCAACAATCTTCTGATCACTTCACATGATCAGGCTCTTCTCAATTACTGAATACTCAGACAACTGATGTCTTTAACTTCAGTCTGGTCCAGTCTCACTCACTTCAACTTCATGCACTGAGTGCATGGCAGCTCTTCATCCTCATGCACTGATAGCATGGCCTTCTCAATTCTTCAAGAACCTCCTGGTCTTGGACAACTCAAATGCACACCACTGATTTGGCTCTGTTCACGTGTGCACGTGCATGCATGCATGCATGCACTCTCCTCTTTCTCCTCTTGGTGCAATAAACCCTCAAAGGGTGTAGTCACTTTAAGCACACACCTTCTCACTAAACTTCACACACTTTATTCTCTTTTGATTACACACATAAATGTGTGTTATACACTAGTGTGGATATCTTATCTTCTTCTTAGTGTGTACACACTTTGGTTTGCACACACACTAAGGTTCGGCCACTTATTTTAATTTGCACACACACACAACATAGGTTGAGTTGTGGTCTTCACTTGTTGCACACACATGACTTGGACTTCACTTCTTCTTGCACATACCAAAGGCTACGGCCTCCACTTTGTTTAGCACACACTTGGGTTCGGGTTCTTCAATTGCACACACACACAAGATGTGGTGGCCTTCACTGCCTTCAAACACTTAACCCGTAGGTGTAGTTATACTCCTCCCGAACTCAAAGGAGGTGTGAATGGGTGCAGCTTCTCTTCTTCAACACTGCCTTCTTCTGTTTTTTCACACACAACCCAAACTCCTTGGGTGCAAGGAAGGCGCGCAAGAGCAAGGGTGCAAGAGCACTTCTTGTCGCGCAAGCACCTCCTGCCGCATAAGTTTGCGGGCAGCGAGGGAAAGAGTCTCGAGCGCGCAAATATGCGGCTCGGCTCCTTCCTGTCGCGCAAGAGGTGCGCACAGGGATCTCCTCCTCCTCCTTCCTCTTGTCGCGCAAAGAAGTAGCGCGCAAGGAACTCAAGCCGCGCAAGTTTACTTGCGCGGGGCTTCAACTTCGCGAGGCAGAGCTCTCACGGGACTCGGATTTTCAACAGAGTTTCAGCAAGCAACAATGAGGTCTCAGCCTCTCCTTTTATAGGCAGAGATGCCTCATATATTCCGCGTGAGATAAATCTCGAATCACCGAAGATTTCGGATATTCAAGATTTTCTCCAAATATTGTTTTCCTTCGCTGTTTCATCGCGGGTTTCTTCCTTTATTTTTTCCTCTACGTGCATGCGACTTTCAAACGCATGCATGGCTTCTTTCGGTCCAAACCATGCAGAACATAGATGCTCAAGGCCTTGGAACTTCGTTTGCCTTCAGCCTCACTCGAATTCTCCCACTAGTTGCATGCAAGCTCATTTTAAATCATGGTTGTGTTCATACGGCTCAGACGAACTCAATGGAGCCTTCGTCTTCGAAAATGGTGGCCGGGAGCTCGAAATCATCGTTCGGGAGGCTCCTGGTTCGAATGGAGCTCGCGGGTGGCTTCGGGGTGGCTCGACGAAGGAGACGAGCCGGGAGCCGTCGGATCAAGCGTTTGAGATACATCGGACGGCCGGATTAAATCGCGGCGCGCGGCAGATGAGATGAGCGGCTGCGATCCAGCGCGTGATGAGACGAACGGCTCAGATCTGTCCCGGGTGAAATTTCCGCGTCCCACATCGAATCGGCGCGCTGTTTTTCCGCGCTTTATCACCCTAGCGCCGCCTCAACCCCTCAGTTGAACTTCTCCCTCCATGGTGCTGCCCCGCACCGTGTTCTCCCTGCGGGCGCGCTCTGCGCCCACTCTCTGCTCCCTGCGGGCTCGCTACTGGCGCCCACTATGCTTCCTCGGGTGCGCGGGCTTCACCACCGCGTGCCCTCGGGGGCTTATACACGGCCCCTGCCGCGCTCCTCCGGGCGTGCCCCAGGCTCCCATGCGGTGTCCTACGGGTGAGCCCCTGCCTCAAGGATGCTGCCCTGGCCTTTGAGGGTTCCCCATGGGCGTGGTGACCTTGAGTCCCACATGTGCCTTGGGTGATGACCCTCAGCTGGCCTCCTTGGTGGCCTTATTTTTTGCTAAGTATAGGAATAAAGACTTTGTATAAAAACAAAGTATCCCCATATGCCAAATGCCACTTGAAGCCTTCTTCCTCATTTTTTCTCATCTTCTTCTTCATTTGAATTCCTCACTCCTTCTCAACAAATATTCATTACTTATGAGAGAAATTCTTGAAGGTTCTTTCTTCATCAACCGAGCTCTTAATCACATAAATTCTTCAATGAACTTCATTGATCTAATCAGAGATCAAGTTGGATCATCTTCATGTTCACATGCACTTAGTGATAGTGCATGGACTTCATTAATCCACTTCATCCACTTAGTGATTGTGGATGGATCTCCTTTCATCTCCTCATGCATTGTCAATACAATGCATGGTCTTCTATCATTGTTGTGACATTGTATCTAGGTGATACAAGTTCTTGGAACTTAAAGAGCAGCTCAACAATCGTCTGATATTACTATAGAATGTTTCAACCACATCTCCTATGCCACTTAGTGACTCTCCTAAGTGACATGCATCTTAGTACCATGGCCATTCTCCATTCATCACCAACACCATCACAACCTTTTTCATTCACATCGTGACATTCCTTGACTTCTATTCATTCCAAGACAACTTCATGCCTCATTGACAACAAATGCAACACAGTGCATTTCAATCTCCCCCTTTGTATTTGTTGTCAATACACTTCTTCAGCACATATGAATGGGTCAATATGTGTGCCAATATTTTCTCCCCCTTATTGGCAATCAAATGCAAAGGTGTGGTGTGGTTCACTTTCAAAAATATCTTCCTCCCTTTGAATAGCATCTTCTTGAAAATCACTAAGAGAGGGATGATGCCACATGTTCTTCTTTAGCAAAGAACCTTTAGTAAATCAACTCTAAGTCTACTTGGGCTAACCCAGTGTAGAAAACAAGAGTGATGTAACCAAGATACTCAATGCTGTCCACAATTCTCTACACATGTGAGATCATTCTTAGGGGTTGAATTTTTTCAGATATTCAATGAATTGCTGAATCCTGCACATACTTCACAAAACACATTAGAATGTTCAGGTGCAACGATAAAGCTCCCCCATTCATCCATTTTCTTAAGATGATATTAATCTCATAACATCATCTTCTTCAGATTTTCTCCCCCTCAAGGGGTGCACTCCGTTCTGTCCAAACCATCCTCCAGATGAGAATGATCATCATCTTCAATTCCCTACAATGTTATCACATGTATATACCAAGAGTATAAGGGAATAAGATGGAACCTCATTGGTTCATCAATGTGAACAACAAGGTTGAGAAGATTCTCTCAACCAAGATGTCCCATTTTCACCAGTCTTCACACTTGCACATTTGATCTTCATTGATGATTGTGCTGGTGTGGTTCTCAAAACATCTTCATGTGAAATCTTCTTCTTCCCTTTTTCCTTAGAAATTGCCAGGACTTTATCTTCAGCTTTTTGCAGATCTTTGGCAAGTTGCAACTGGTTTGGCCATATGACTAGTAAATCATTTGGAAGAGTGGCCTCAGTTTTGGAAGTTCCACATGGTTCTTTGGATGATGCTAAGCTACCTCTCTTAGGCAACTTATTTTCAATCAATCCCTTCTTCTTCTGGATTGATTGTCTTTTGGAGTTCAGTTTGCTTCTATTTAGTTTCATGGCTTCTTTACAAAGGTCCATGATGTGTCCTTTCTTTCCACAGTAGAAGCATGTTTTCTTGGTGGTCCTTCTGGATGCATCACCCTTCTTGGATTTAGGCTCCAAGGTCTTCTCTTCATTTCTAAAACACTTCTTGGGAGCATTTTCTACATTCTTCTTGCTTCCCAAGGAATCTCTCTTAGCCAGGTTCTGTGATCTTCTCTTCTTTCCAGCTTTGGATACATTCGGAGATTGACATGTATCAAATTGTTGACCACTTTTGCAACCATCCCAGATGTTGTCAAGTAATCCAAATCTATTTGCAGTAAACAGATGTCTCTGGACCAGTGGATGCTGCTTCTTTTCTTCTGGCTTGCTCCCCCTTGGCATGGGCTTCCTTTGTGCTTTGACATTCAGTGGATTGTACCAACAATCCTTTGCACAGTGCCCATACTTATTACAACACCGACATTGACCCACAAATCTTGACCTCTTCAGTCCTTCTGATTGCTGGGTACTTTTCTTGACTTGCTGTGTTGTTTCAGGAGAGAATTCTTTCTTCACTGTCTTCATCCATACTTGTTTGGATTCATTCTTCCATCCTGCACTTTTAGTAGAAACACTTTTAGAAGCATGAGTACAAGATGGTATGGATGGTACCTTCTTTTTAGAAGTTGTTGCCCTTTTATTAGAGGATGTCTTTCTTTTAGAATCATCCTTCTCAAAGCTCACTTGAGTAGCAACATTTCTTCTTTCAGCTGACTGGGAGGCTTTGTCTTTGGGTGATTGCTGATTTTTCAATATCACCTCCAGTTCTATGCATTTCATATTGAGGGAGTTCTTCTCATCCTCAATAGTTCTTAGCCTTCCTTCCCATTTCTCTTCCAGCTGCTTTATCTGGTCTTCATGCACACTTTTTATTTCAAGCAATGAATTGTCTAGCTCCTTCACCATTTTGACTTTGTCTTTGAATTGAGCATCTCTAACATTCATTGACACTCTGTGCAATTTTTCCAGTGCATGGAAAACTTCTTTGACCACAGTCTTAAAGAATTCTTTCTCAGAAAGGATTCTTTGCAATTCTTCAATAGTGTCTTCATATCTTTTATTGTAAAGCGATACTGTTTCATCTTTAGCCTTCACCAGCTTTCTGAGAGTGTTGGTTATGCCATCCTTTTTAGCCAATTGATCTTCCATTGCATTGGATTCTTCTTCTAACTGTGATTTTTCTTCATGAAGATCATGGATGCCTGTAGCTATACACATTGCTACTTCCCTGGGGACTGTCTTCCGAAGATATTCGATTGCATTTAGAAGATCATTGTTTCTTCCATCTTCATCACATCTAGGACATGCTTCACCAGAAGAGTGATAAAAGGATTTGTCAGGTGTTTCTCTATCAACAACAATCTTCTTCTTCATCTTATTGGCCTGTTTCTTCATCCTGTTTTTCTGAGTCTTGGCAGATATCTCCATTTGATGCTGGTCGCTCATATCCTAAAATCTGCACTTCATAAAGACTCTCTTGGATCTTTTAGAGGTAACCTTCGCTCTGATACCAATTGAAGTGCCCAAATCAGTGTGAATCACTGAGTGGGGGAGGGGGTGAATCAGTGATCCCTTTAAACTTTTTACTAATTGATTCTTTATCAATGAAACCTCTATGGCTGGTTAAAGCCTCGATCCACTCTTCTTGTATCTCTCACCTTTCCACGAATGATGCAGTAAATGTAAAGGCACTGGACACAAGTATTTACAAGGTTCGGCACCAAAGGCCTACGTCCTTTCCATGTTGGTTATACGCCCCAACATGGTTTCTCCCATTATAACTTGTTAGAATTACAATGGTCGATACAACTTCCCACCGTATCTCTCCTGAGTCTCACAGGAGGGTCTTTATACTGCGTCCCACAGTGTTACCAGAGTCCCACTGGCCTGCTCCAGAATCCCAATGGAGACTTCCTCCACCCTGAGTCTCACAGGGGTCTTCTCCTGGCTGCTCGAGTCACACGAGTAGCTCTTCTTCTTGTTCAGCTCTTCAAGTATCTTCAGCAGTCTGGGATAAAGACTGATGGCCTTGCTCTGTACCTCTGATCACTTGTGATGATCAGGTCTTCTCGTCTTGCTCAGGATTTATCTCCTTCTTCTCAGGATGACCTGGCATCTCTCTTCAAGAATCTTCAACAGCCTTTGAAAAGGTCTGTTGGTCTTGCTCAACAATCTTCTTATCACTTCACTTGATCAGGCTCTTCTCAATTACTGAATACTCAGACAACTGATGTCTTTAACTTCAGTCTGGTCCAGTCTCACTCACTTCAACTTCATGCACTGAGTGCATGGCAGCTCTTCATCCTCATGCACTGATAGCATGGCCTTCTAAATTCTTCAAGAACCTCCTGGTCTTGGACAACTCAAATGCACACCACTGATTTGGCTCTGTTCACGTGTGCACGTGCATGCATGCATGCATGCACTCTCCTCTTTCTCCTCTTGGTGCAATAAACCCTCAATGGGTGTAGTCACTTTAAGCACACACCTTCTCAATAAACTTCACACACTTTATTCTCTTTTGATTACACACATAAATGTGTGTTATACACTAGTGTGGAAATATTCTCTTCTTCTTAGTGTGTACACACTTTGGTTTTCACACACACTAAGGTTCGACCACTTATTTTAATTTTCACACACACACAACATAGGTTGAGTTGTGGTCTTCACTTGTTGCACACACATGACTTGGCCTTCACTTCTTCTTGCACATACCAAAGTCTACGGCCTCCACTTTGTTTATCACACACTTGGGTTCGGGTTCTTCAATTTCACACACACACAAGATGTGGTGGCCTTCACTGCCTTCAAACACTTAACCCGTAGGTGTAGTTATACTCCTCCCGAACTCAAAGGAGGTGCGCAAGGGTGCAGCTTCTCTTCTTCAACACTGCCTTCTTCTGTTTTTGCACACACAGCCCGAACTCCTTGGGTGCAAGGAAGGCGCGCAAGAGCAAGGGTGCAAGAGCACTTCTTGTCGCGCAAGGACCTCCTGCCGCATAAGTTTGCGGGCAGCGAGGGAAAGAGTCTCGAGCGCGCAAATATGCGGCTCGACTCCTTCCAGTCGCGCAAGAGGTGCGCACAGGGATCTCCTCCTCCTCCTTCTTCTTGTCGCGCAAAGAAGTAGCGCGCAAGGAACTCAAGCCGCGCAAGTTTACTTGCGTGGGGCTTCAACTTCGCGAGCCAGAGCTCTCACGGGACTCATATTTTCAACAGAGTTTCAGCAAGAAACAATGAGGTCTCGACCTCTCCTTTTTTAGGTAGAGATGCCTCATATCTTCCGCGTGAGATAAATCTCGAATCACCGAAGATTTCGGATCTTCAAGATTTTCTCCAAATCTTGTTTTCCTTCGCTGTTTCATCGCGGGTTTCTTCCTTTATTTTTTCCTCAACGTGCATGCGACTTTCAAATGCATGCATGGCTTCTTTCGGTCCAAACCATGCAGAACATAGATGCTCAAGGCCTCGGCACTTCGTTTGCCTTCGGCCTCACTCGAATTCTCCCACTAGTTGCATGCAAGCTCATTTTAAAGCATGGTTGTGTTCATACGGCTCAGACAAACTCAATGGAGCCTTCGTCTTCGAAAATGGTGTCCGGGAGCTCGAAATCATCGTTCGGGAGGCTCCTGGTTCGAACGGAGCTCGCGGGTGGCTTCGGGGTGGCTCGACGAAGGAGACGAGCCGGGAGCCGTCGGATCAAGCGTTTGAGATACATCGGACGGCCGGATTAAATCACGGCACGCGGCAGATGAGATGAGCGGCTGCGATCCAGCGCGTGATGAGACAGACGGCTCAGATCTGTCCCGGGTGAAATTTCCACGTCCCACATCGAATCGGCGTGCTGTTTTTCCACGCTTTATCACCCTAGCGCCGCCTCAACCCCTCAGTTGAACTTCTCCCTCCACGGTGCCGCCCCGCACCGTGTTCTCCCTGCGGGCGCGCTCTGCGCCCACTCTCTGCTCCCTACGGGCGCGCTACTGGCTCCCACTATGCTTCCTCGGGTGCGCGGGCTTCACCACCGCGTGCCCTCGGGGGCTTATACACGGCCCCTGCTGCGCTCCTCCGGGCGTGCCCCAGGCGCCCATGCGGTGTCCTACGGGTGCGCCCCTACCTCAAGGATGCTGCCCTGGCCTTTGAGGGTTCCCCATGGGCGTGGTGACCTTGAGTCCCACAAGTGCCTTGGGTGATGACCCTCGGCTGGCCTCCTTGGTGGCCTTATTTTTTGCTAAGTATAGGAATAAAGACTTTGTATAAAAACAAAGTATCCCCATATGCCAAATGCCACTTGAAGCCTTCTTCCTCATTTTTTCTCATCTTCTTATTCATTTGAATTCCTCACTCCTTCTCAACAAATATTCATTACTTATGAGGGAAATTCTTGAAGGTTCTTTCTTCATCAAACGAGCTCTTAATCACATAAATTCTTCAATGAACTTCATTGATCTAATCAGAGATCAAGTTGGATCATCTTCATGTTCACATGCACTTAGTGATAGTGCATGGACTTCATTAATCCACTTCATCCACTCAGTGATTGTGGATGTATCTCCTTTCATCTCCTCATGCATTGTCAATACAATGCATGGTCTTCTATCATTGTTGTGACATTGTATCTAGGTGATAC
This sequence comes from Viscum album, assembly GCA_963277665.1. Classification (NCBI taxonomy): domain Eukaryota; kingdom Viridiplantae; phylum Streptophyta; class Magnoliopsida; order Santalales; family Viscaceae; genus Viscum; species Viscum album. The sequence continues at coordinate 1,887,852,273 of OY728136.1, forward strand.
AAGTTCTTGGAACTTAAAGAGCAGCTCAACAATCGTCTGATATTACTAGAAAATGTTTCAACCACATCTCCTATGCCACTTAGTGAATCTCCTAAGTGACACACATCTTAGTACCATGGCCATTCTCCATTCATCACCAACACCATCACAACCTTTGTCATTCACATCGTGACATTCCTTGACTTCCATTCATTCCAAGACAACTTCATGCCTCATTGACAACAAATGCAACACATTGCATTTCACCTTCAACCATTATTTGAAACATGTTGTAAACAATGTTTCCTTTAACCTTTAACACTTTTTATGAATCTTTATAGACCATATATATAATCATATCATATACATTTTATTTTCATGAATATATGCAAATGATATCTCTAAGAAGCAACCATAATTTCTAATTCTTTGTATGATGAAAACAACTCACTCACCTTTTCACATATTTTTCATCACATATTAACAATTTATCATCATCATGATGGCTTCACTTCTTAACAGTAAAAAATTTAACTAAGGATATTCAATATCCCCCCTTTGTAGGTTTTTCTAATACCATTAATTCTATTTGTTAATAAGTTTTCTCTAAGTATTTTATTTTCCCTCTTATAGTTGAAATATTGGAATAGTTAGATCCTTTTTATGCTTTTATAAAAACATGACCATTTTTAGTACAAATTGGGATGTTAGTTTTCATAGATGTGATGACATTCACTATTGATGTGCAGGTGATTTTTTTAGAATTTATCTCCACTCTAATTTTACCATATTCTAAATTTAGACATGTATAAGAATTAAAAACTTCATTAGTATAAAAAATAATTGGGTTATGGGTTTAATTATTCATATATATTGTTTTATATTGATTGTAAGATGATGCATTGATCTTCTTACCTGTGATAAGAGTATTCTTGGATCAATGACTTGCAATTGAAATTCATGTGGAGGAATATAATTTTTTCAGTTATTAGAGAAGTTATAGTTTGTGATGAATTTGAATTTATCAATTTTTTCTCAAGTTAAAGACACTTCATATTGATGTAATTATTCTCGTCCTCAATTATTCTAAAAATTTCTTCCCACTCTATTTTCAACTCTAAATCTGGCCCCCATGAATATTTCCTGCCTTTTACCTAGAAAAATCAAGATCCTTGATATTTTTGGGATTTATCTCCTTTTGGTCATCATTTATATTAATAAAGGTTTTTGTGGTTTTCTTTCTAATTTGGGGATATTCCCATCATCATTATCATTGATAATGAGTTACAAATATTCTCCAACCATTGATTATTTTTAACTACTAATCAGTAGAGATTTCCCCTCAACCCTTTTTTATTTTGTGAGAGAATAAACCTTTTCAAATTTTAATGATGAATATTTTTGTAGAGGTTGTTTTTATTTTAAAATTTTTGTTTTCCCATCTCCCAATTCTGGAATAAATAAAAATATATGAGTGAAAATTTCATCATGAACATTATTTATGTAATCTCTAACTTCTTAATAGATGTTTTAAATAAATCCATTAGATTCATGTTATTCATTTTATGAACATATTTCATTCAAAAAATTACACTTGATGGATACATTATATGAACTACAACATTCCAAACCTTTAATTAATGGTGGAACCTTCCTATTTTCCAAATTATTTCATAAATAAGTTTCCTATTTCTTTTATATTTTTTATACTTTTAGTTCAAACTTCCATTTTTATTCAGAAAAGGTTCACTACTTTTTTTGATTGAGTAATCATTAAATATTTCGTAAATGACATATAATTTAGAGGAAAAATTATTTGGTTTGTAGTTGAATTAAAAAATAAAACTCCTAAAAAGATATCACTAATTAACCCGTACCCCTCTCAGTGATCAATGAAATCATTAAAAATTCAGATATGATCTATTTAATAAGTATTTTTATCACATTAAAATTATTAAGGCCATTAATTAAAAACTCATGTCCCATTTGATCTTGAGACCTACCATAGAGACCAAATATTTCTTTATTAAAACCCACCTTACAATATTATTTATCCATCCTACCAAAATTATTTAGTTTAATTTAAAGATTTAAGATGAGCGTAAATATAAATATTCAGTAATTTCAATGGTATTTAAGGAATTATGTTATTAAATTTAGAAAATGGGGATACATTGGAATATGGATCACAATTTTTTAGGATTTTGTTACACGAATCCTCTATAGTTTGAAGAAAAATGAATAATAGGATTAATTGGATTAACCTTGGACAAAAAAACCTTCTTCAATATTATTTCCCAATTTAAATGTGATATAAAATTAGATTGATAGTGAGGATCAAGGTTCTATTATGGTTTGACTTATAATGGTGTGAAACTTTGTTCTTTTATAAATTCCATTATATAAATTTACAATGTAAATTAAGAGAAAGAGAAATGTTTATCACAATCATATAATTATTTTTTTTAAAAAAATAAGAAATGTATGTGTTGATTGATGATCAATTGAAAATATATTAAATAGATTAAGTAATTTATTTTGCGTAATTAAATATCAAGCATTTCGATTTAAATATTCCACCATATTTTATTATCCTCGAATTTTTAATATTTATTTTATAAACCTGCCACCATAAACCTTATAGTATACATTTTATAATACCACTTGAATATTTTTGTATGAATTTTAATTTTAGATTTAGATAACTATAAATACTATAAATAGATTGAACATATTTGAGATTGAGCATAACATCAATTAAATAAACTTGAGTGAAGATTAAATTTTTTTAGTAAGGCATATCATAAGTGTTGTAGTAATAATTTAAATTTTAATAATGTGAGAGCAATTGAAATAGTTTCTTGAATTCGGAATTACATATGAGGAATGATTGGGGAATTATTTATCGTGAACATTATTTGATTTTAAAATAATTAAATATGACTGAATATTTTTGAGTATATGTTGATCCTCTTATCACATGGTACATAGAAAAACAATTTTGAACATATGTAAAATGCAGATAACTGGGAATCAGGTTTCCTTTGGAGAATATAGTGTTATAGATGTGTTTATATATAGTTTGATGGGGTTTACTTGTTCGACATTGTTCGACATTATTGACTGGTTTTAATATCAATTTTAAATAAGAGAGTTCTAGGCTTAGATACTTACCTAATTCTCATATTGATTCATTATTTAAATAATTCCCTACTCTTTCTTTAAAAAAGCTATATCACACTAATTACTCATATCTGGTTATTTTGGTATTCATAATGAAATAAAATGATCATTGTATTCATATACTTTACCAATATTTTAATTAGAAATATATGGTCGTCATTTGATTATCCCATTGATTTCTATCACATACGGTGATTTATGTATGAGTGGATTATGTGTTTAATAATGATAATGTACAACACCCCAAACATTTTATGGTACATTTACCTTAAATATATTCTATTCATTTCCTATATTTCATAAAGAATTGTCTTCCTTTGAAACAAGACTTGTTTATTTAGGAGGTAGTCATAACCTAGCAATTAAACATAAATTTTATCCGTCTACGTTTTGAATTTTGAAAATTGGTCATCTAGAGTTGTGACTAGTAAGTCATTTAGAGTCTGATAGAACCTACTTGATTTTTGATGAATAGTAAAATACACATATGAATAGTAATATGAATAGTTACATTCCGCTTATGAATTGTAAATAATGATAATATTATGTTTTGTTAAGGTAATAATATAATAAGATCTTATTAATTTTTCCATGTGATATAAAACTAATTAAACCTTTAAAATTGTTATTTTTATAATTAATTATGATTTTAATTGAAAATTAAATTAAAAATAAATAGAAATTTATTTTAAAAAAATTGAGTTAATTTTTAAATTCTATATGTCAAAAAATGGTTAGGGTTAATTTTTTGGATTTTTCAAAAAGACTTGGATTTTTTTAATAGTAAAAATACAGTTTTGATTTTTTGGTAGTTTAATGTCATCATAATGATATAATAATTAATACAAGAGGATGGTCAAATTTGTTATAGTAAAATATAAAATTAGGTGTCCTATGTAGCTAAAACCATGGGAAAATACCATGGTTTTGTAAAAACCACAACTGAGGTGTCATTTTTAATTGATTAAAAACTCCCACTAATTTAATATACATACCCACCCACCCCCTTATTTTTCATTCATTCCAAACTCATTATCCACAATTCTATATTATTATTACCTCCAAAGGATTACTCCCAAGGTGTCCTCAAACCCACAAGGTCCCAACCTTCATGTTTTGGGAGTTACTCTACAAGGTAAGAGAATCTACCACCCTTCCCTTTTCTTAATGCTTACATTTTATGTTTTCTATTTTATTTTAAATTGGATTATGATAGGGTTTGACATTCCATGTTCCCATTTCTGTATATTTTATATAAGATTTATTAAATACCCCTTTCCCTCATCAAACTATTTTATTAAATTTTGAGTGATGCTTATAGGATGCCGAATTTTCGTGAAATATATTTTAATTTTCTTTAATTTTGAGTTCCTTTATTTTTTAATCCTTTCCCCATATACCCAAATAAAAATAATAATATAATTCCAGAAACTTAAATGAACTAGAATTATATTATTCTAATGGAATATTTCATCATCATCTCTCTTTACCCCTTCTTTTATACTAAAAATGAAAACACCGTCCAAGGTGTGTTAATTTATCACATTCAAGGACGACTAGTTCTCAATTTTAATTACCATTTTCAATTAAAGTCATGAAACCATTTTTATGGTTGAAACAGATCATAATATATGTATTTTATTTCATTAATGTTATTTAATCCTTAAAAACTCATTATATAAAATAATAATACAAAACAAGTTCATTATGAACTAAACCTCCATGTTAATCCAAACATTTGAAATTAACTTTTAACCAATGAATCATAATCTTGGTATATAACCCAAAATAATTTTACGACCATTTATATCTCTTTAATTTTATTAATAAGGTATATTAACAATTCTGGATGTTTAACTTCATTTCAAATGAACTTCCATTCATGAAGACAAGTAAACAGATCATGAAAATCATTGAAGAAAATCCTTCCAAAACAATAAAATTGAACCTCTTAAAACCAAAAAAGGACCATGAATAAACCTAATAAGGTTATGATAAATATATTACATGAATTGGAGGTCTTGGAATTATTAATTAATGAATCAAAATTTTATTATTCAGGCCATTACAATAAATTAAGAACACACTTGAGCATAATGTAACTGGTTTCTCATTTAAAATTTATTTCTATGAGATTTCCATTGTTCGCCACTTATTTATTGAATGTGGTGTATTGTGTACTGAATTTTTATATATATTATCATGATTATATATATATTCATGGTAGTTTGTGGTTCTTTTGTGGTAATTATTTTTTGTTCACACGAATCGATTTATTACATTGTGGTAAGGGACATTTTCTCAATATTCCCTTTCATTGTGACTTACATTGTATTGTGCACCAAATAATTATTATATGGTGTAACTACTACCCATTTTAGATCACTTTTAATTTGAGATTATATTTTTATTTAATATCCGTATTTGGTTTTATGGATATGAGTATTTTTCTTACGTTTTATACCCTTTTATATGTAGTGTTTATTTGGAATGTTGTTCTAACTATGGAAATATTGATGAATATGTATCCTCTACTCAATACACATATTGAGAAGATGGATTTTAACTGTATTGAATATATTTATAAAGAATTAAATGGACTTGTAGGGAATTTTTTTGCCACTATATCCCCTCAATTCATCGATAGGTCTCATGAGAAAAATCAGTTGGCGACAAACCCTTTTAGATTGTTTCCAAAAATCAGACAGGTTTTTACCCAAAGAACTAAACTGTTTTAATAGTATTATGGTATCATGTTCAAGATACATGATTTATAATTAAAAATAATTCTCTTTATAAATTATCAATTATTAATATCCATGAGTGTTTCACTATGGAAAAAATCTATGGATGCCATTTCATTCTATGTTTTTTTAATGGCGTGAGTTTTTCATTTATTCACAATGATATTTTGATTATGTAAAATTGTTTATGATTCACTTATTATTTAATTAATAATTCTGCTATTTGTAATAATTACTGTACATTAGATCCTACCCCTTTCCATTTTTTACCTTCAACAGGTCTTGAAGAGGATGTCATTTATTATGTTTCTGTGAAGGCAATTTTTAGTTTTTATTATGTATTGTATCTTGTTACCTTTACTGATGTAATTCCAGTTACATCTATGTTTCTAGTTACATAAAGAAAACTAAAATAATTATTCCTTTTGGATTTAATTCTTTCTAACCATGCCAATATAACAAGTAATGCACTAGCTCTGGTCTAGAGGGGTCGGGGTTTTTAAGTTGTTATCAAAGGAAGTTTAGTAGAAAACATGAAAACTAGATTAGAAAATGTAGATTATATAATAAATACATAATATAGTATTTAGGGAAAATATACAAGAACATCCTGGTATTTTGTTAAATAATAGATTATGTAACTAGGAGTGAAAACTACGACAAGGAGTTTCGACGTTAAACTGGGGTACCCTGTACAAAAAAAATGAGATTTTATGCACTCTTGGTATTGACGCTCTTAGGGGATATGCTTAGGATAATTCACATTTTCTATACAATCCATTATGAATTATTTAAATGTAAATTTTTTTCTTTGAGAAACCAAGTTTATGAGATTAGTTATCCATATAACTTCAATTTATGTTAAGTGAATTTTTAATTGAGATTCATAAAATAATATAGTGTGTGCCATTATTTATAAATGATGCGTAATGGAAGAAGGGGAATCAATACTCCTGGGAAATCTAGGGATTTCCCCACTGAGAAAGTCAACACATTCAATGTTTGAGAAGAGTAGATCATGACCATATTAGGAAAACATACTCATGTTGTGACGAGTAACCATGTCACACCTATGTTGGATCATTTCATGAAGAATAAGCCCCCATCTTTCAGTGGGAATATCAATTTAGTGGTTACTGAGCATTGAATCAAGTCTCTTGAAATGATATTCATGGTATTAAGATGCAATGAAAATGAATTGGTAGTGTTGTTAGTATATTGTCTCAAGGGTGAAACTGATTAATGGTGCTCCATAATTTATAATACCATGGTGGAAGAAGAAATAGAAGACTTGGAATGGAGAAATTCTAAGGATATATTCTTCGAAAAATATTTCTCTTATATGCAGCGAACTGAAATGAAGAGGAAATTACTTAGATTTATCAAAAAGGAATAAGACAATGTTGTAGAGAATGAGGCTACCTTCACAAGACTAGCCAGTTGTGCCATAGATTAAGTTGTAGACTTAGAAGATAGGATTTATCTTTTCTTTGAAGGTATTATGCCATGTATTTGAAGGGTACCAACTTCTCAAAAATTTTCATCATATGATAAAATTGTATCAAGTTCCATTAAAATAGATAAGTAATTTTCTAGAACACGTTTCTTTAAGGGAATCCAAGATAATAAGTAGTTCTCTGATAACCAAGGAAAAGGTGAAGCATCAAAGAAGAACAAGGGAACAATGAAATTCTCATTATGTGAGAACTGTCGAAAGAATAATCCTATAAAATTATTGAAATTCATGGGAGTCTTCTATAAGTTTGTAGAAAAGGGCCATCGATCAAACAAATGAAAGTTGAAGAAGTTATTTGATGATGTTTAATACTATAATTTTAGAGATATGGGACACTATGAAAATGAGTGTCCTATGCAGAAAAGAAACATGCCTCAAGAAATTCAATGAGAGCAAGGGAAGCCATATGCGATTACAACCATAGAGGTTGATGTTCTTAATGATGAGGTGGCATGTACTTTAATTGTTTCATCAAACATAGCCAACAGTTTATTTGATTTTGGATCATCACATTCATTTATATCATCCTAGTTTTCAAATAAAATCAGACTTGTCCAATTTTATTTAATAAAGGAGTTGTCAGTCAAAACTCATGAGGGATGTATCATTGCAACAAAGTCATGTAAATTAGTCCCCACATGACACATAAACGTCATTTAGTTGCTAACCTTATCATCATACCTATGATTAAATTTGATAAAGTTAATTGTATGAATTGGCTGTCAAACTATGATGTGAATATTTTTTGATAGAAGAAGGAAGTTACAAAATTTGAAAATGGTGTTTAATCCTTAATTTTTATAGTATAAACCTCGCAAAATAATTCTCATCTAGATCCACCCAAGTAGCTTTACTAAATTCAATTATTGGAGACGAAGAGAACCCAATATCTACGGGCGAGGAAAGAAATATTCAAATTGAAAATGTGCATGTAGCATAAGAACATATTGATGTCTTTCTAGAGGATTTACCTTGACATCCTCCTAAGTAGGAAATTGAGTTTTCTAATGACTTAATTACTAGTTCAAGTCCCATATCAATGACCCCTTATATAATGTCAATTATAGAGTTAGTGGAGCAAAAGAAACAACTAGAGGAATTGAGTGATAAAGGATTTATTCACCCTAATGTATTTCCATGGGGACCCATGTTCTTTTCGTTAAGAAGAAAGATGGGTCTATGAAGTTGTGCATTGATTACAGGGAAATTAGTGCTATTATAATAAATAATAGGTATCCTCTTCCAATAATTGATGATTTATTTGATCAATATCATAGAGAAAAATACTTTTCAAATATTGATCTTTGATCTGGATATCATCAGTATAACGACCCACACTTTACATACATTGTTAATACTTCAAAATTGAAGCACACTTATTACAACATATGACAAAACCACAAAGGACCGTATAGGTATAGTGTCTTTAGAAACTGGGAAACATAAACAACTGGTTCATAAATCTTCTACAGTGTCTCCCATTTATATCTAGGGTCCCTTTTAGCATATTCTACTTAATATCCATCTTCCTGACCTGGGGAAAAGAAAACATAAAAGGGTGAGCTCAAATGCTCAGCAAGGGCAAGTAAAGGAAATAAAAATCATATCATATCTTTATGAAAATCAAAACCTGCAAAAGAGATCATAATATCTTAACATGGAATAAATCATAGAAGTGAAAATGAGATCCCCATAATCATAACATAAAACTTGAAACTTTGTGGCATTCACACATAATCATGGAAAATCATTTCTTGTTAGTCATGACTCATTGCCAAGACTATCTTAGTGGACAAAGTCCCTTTCTGAACCGAGTTCACTCCTCGTTTCAGTCCTGTATCACTGAACCGAAATAACCTTCCGTTCCACCATGTCTATCTCATGAGATATAAAATCATTACCCAATGCATTGGAGGGAGATATAGGTCCCACCTATCTTATAATGAATCCTTTCTTATGTGTGCCACATAATCATAAAACATACATCATAGCATAACCCATGTAATAAAAATGGGATTCTTAAACGACATGACATCATAAAACAACTCATATAAGATAAAGGAATTCATAAAAATAATTCCATCACAACATGATCAAATCAATTTAATAACAGGGCTAAAAACAGAACCCTTTATTATCTTAGATGGAAAATAATTTTGATAAAACACTTGAACTCCATTCTTGAGGAAAATATCCTTTCTTCTTCAAAAACATTTTTCCTTTCATAACATGCCATACAACTTTAAAATAAAAGAAGTTGATTAAACTTGAAAACTTGTAAAGGAATATTCTTTGAAATTTTGTTTTAAAAATCCATTCATGCCGTATAAGTTAAAAAAAACATTCTTCGTACTTTTGTCGGAAAAGTCAAAAAATACCTCGTACGGAAAAACGACAAAATATTCCTTTCATATTCTTTACTAAAAACTATCCTAAGGGTAAAATTGGATTTAAACTATTTCAAGTGGATGGAAACAATATTACATATTGAGGGAACATGGATGTGGATGATAAAATACACCACAGTAAATACTTACGAATAAACAATCTCGGATAAAATGAGATTGTGATATTTCCCTTACCTTAGGTCCGATTTGCTTTGTTCGTGTCCGAAGCTCCTGTATAATGGTTTAAATAATGTTATTGACTCATTTCAGAATCATACATATTGATATGAGATCATATATGGTCATATTATTAGCTTCTTGTTAATAATATTTCATTGTTACTTGTTACTCGGGTCTTTATAACTTTTTGTTCTTATGCGTGTTTTGTCGAATAAATTCTTATTCTTATCTTTAGGTTATAGATAATTCATTTCCAGATTGGTATTAGTGTAGTATATACCATATTCATTCATTCAATTCATTTATATAATCATTATTAAATGAAGATCATGTAGAACGAGTCGCATCACATCGTGGAGACGGTATTCCGTACGTACGCACGAGTGATGATATCGTTCCTATGATCGTGGAATTGTATTGGAGTATATATATATATTATTTCAGTATCAATATTACTTAATAATAATCATATATAGTTACTCAGTACACCATTATACCAATCCTTGTAAGGTGATGGTGGAAAATAGATTACACCACGGCGTGGAGACGGTATTCCGTACGTACGCACGCGCGATGATTTCATTTTTCCGTAGGATGGATAGATGGTGAATTAGGGTTGTTTCATATTTATAATAACATATCAGTATGTAAGTAATACTGATGTTATTACTTTATCATGAAACAACTAAAGAAGAAGAAGTTGAAGAAGAAAGAAATTGAAAAGATCGGTAATGGATATTACCTCTTCTTTGGAACGCCTCTTTGAATCCTCCACTTAAGGAACTAAGATTGGTCTTTGGAGAAGACCAGGACCTCTAGGATTATTCTAGGGAAGTGGAGAGGAGAAAATGGCAGGGGTTGGCCGAGCTTGAGTGCTCAAATTTGTGTGAGGAGGAGGGGGAGGAGGTGCCCTTTTATAAGGGAGGAGAGGGGCACCTTAGGAATATCTCAAAATATTATTTTATATTAAAGTCCAAATCGGTTTATAATGGTTACAAAGGGTATTTTTTCGAAGCTAAAGTGGGGATGGGTCAAAATAATATCAACCAATAGGATTTAGACAAGTTTAGGGTATTATTTTAACCTTATCAATTAGATTTAACTCTAAGTTAATTAATTTAACTTTTACCGTGTCTTTTTGTTTTCTTTCACTATATGGTTAATACACTTACTATAACATGCCAAAGGAACCCCAAATTGTTTATTATTAATATATATATCCTTATCTAAGTCATTTGGCCGAACCTTAGATTTTTAGGAATAAAATAACAATTAATAATATAATATTTGATTTAAAAACTATTTTGTGTCATTTTTGACACTATTTGATATATGATTTTTGTGAAAGTCAGAACAGAATTATATGTTCGAACCAAGTTGATTAAATCAACACTAATATATCATAGAAACCTAGAAAATTAGTGGAATTCATAAAAAGTCTCAAATTACATTTATTTTGGTATTTATATTATCAATTTTGTCAATATTTCATTAATAAGATAATTACTGCATCATCTTTGTGTCATAAATAAATTAAATTATTTGATGTCTAAAAATTACAAATAAACTACCATCATGTAGGAAATCTTTTTATCTTTATAATTAATATTTACAATCGAATTTATCTTATGTATAACCCCATATTAAAAATTATTTACTTATTAAACTTTGATTTTAACTATTTTAACCCTTCTTTAAATAAATTAATAATAAATGTCCTAATCTAATCCAAGTGGGCCTAAATGGTCATATTTTATTCCTAAGTTTGTTTTTGGTCGAATTACACTTGTCCAATAGAATTAGGACATGTGTTAGGGTAATATTAATATCATATTTACCCTTAGTTACCCTATTTACTATTAACCGCGGTAAAAATAGTAAAAAGTTACTATTCACCAAAAAATTATTTTTATCTCATTGAACCACATTTTACTTACTGACATCAACCGTGTCTGTCGGATTTTAGAAATTCCATTCACAGAAGCGGTAAAATTAAGTTTTATGCAAAATTTAGTTTTTAACCTACCACTTAGTGGTTTCACTATTCATCAAAAATTGAAAGTTTTCAGAAAAATACCAAAATTTCACCCTAGGCTAATTTCGATATTCTGAGTCCAAAAATGAAGTCCATTTTGAAAAATAAAATTTATAAATTTTCAAAAAGTGGTTATTACTATTCATAACGGCTAGTTTTAATAGCATATTGTTGTTTAGTGAAACTCGATATTGCGTACGACGCAAGCTATCGAGGAAGGTCGCGATTGCGTGTAAAGCAAGCCAAGCAAGTGTTGTGTAGAAAAAGATTCCTTTGATGATTTATATAACATAAAAGTCTCGGGTGTTACATTCTACCCCCCTTAAAAAGAATTTCGCCCTCGAAATTCGTCACTTTGTAACAAACAAATGAGGATACTTCTCCCTCATAATATCCTCAAGCTCCCATGTAGCTTCTTCAAGTTGGTGGTTCCTCCATAAAACTTTCACCAAGCGAGTGGTCTTGTTTCGTAGGAATTTTTCGCTACGATCCAGAATCTCTATCGGCTGTTCTTCATAAGAATGATCTTGCTCCAGTGGTACAACTTCTGAGCTGAGTACATGTGAGGGATCTGGTATGTACTTTCTCAGGAGAGATACGTGGAACACATCGTGAACTTGAGAGAGATTCGGTGGAAGCGCCAATCGGTAAGCTACCTTCCCAACACGATCCAGTATTTCAAAAGGACCGATATATCTAGGGCTCAACTTCCCCTTCTTTCCAAATCTCATAACCCTCTTCCAGGGAGATATTCGTAAGAACACTTTATCGCCCACTTCAAACTCTAGGTTTTTTCTTCGGTTGTCGGCATAACTTTTCTGTCGACTCTGAGATTCTCTTATGTGTTGTTGAATAGATCTAACCTTTTCTGCCATTTCATCAACGAGATCAGGTCCTAATAGCTTTCTTTCCCCAACTTCATCCCAGCAAGTTGGAGTCCTGCATTTCTTTCCATAGAGAGCTTCATAAGGAGCCATCTGAATACTGGAGTGAAAGCTATTATTATAAGAAACTTCCACCAAAGGTAGGTGTTGATCCCAACCTCCTTTGAAATCCATAGAGCAAGCTCTCAACATATCTTCTAGGGTTTGAATTGTTCTCTCAGACTGACCGTCTGTCTGGGGATGATAAGCAGTGCTGAAACTGAACTCTGTATCCAGAGTATGCTGAAGACTTCGCCAGAACTTCGAGGTAAATCTCGGATCTCGATCAGATATAATAGAAAGTGGTACTCCATGCAATCTTACCACTTCCTTTATATATATCCTGGCAAGCTGATCTAGAGAGAAATCCTCTCTAATAGCAATGAAGTGTGCAGACTTTGTAAGACGATCAACTATGACCCAGATAGCATTATTGCCTTTGGATGTTTTAGGAAGTCCTGTGACAAAGTCCATAGTGATGTTTTCCCCTTTCCATTCGGGTATGGGTAATGGTTGTAACATCCCCTTAGACTTCTGTCTCTCAGCTTTAACTTGTTGACAAACCATGCATCGAGAGACATATTCAGCAACATCTCTTTTCATGCCATCCCACCAGAAGTACTCTTTCAGGTCCCTATACATCTTCATGCTTCCAGGATGAATAGAGAATGAATAACTATGAGCCTCATCCAGCAGCTCTTTCTTTAATTCGAGGATGGGTGGAACGCAATCCCGATTCCTGAACTTTATTATCCCATCACAATCAAGGTTGAATTCAAGAACATTTCTCACCTTCTTTTGTAACTCGACATCTTCTTTCTGTGCCTCTTTAATCTTCACATGTATAGATGGTTGAACATTCATTTGAGAAAGATAAGATTTTTCCCCTTCCATTATAATTCCAAGATCCATCCTTTGTAAATCCATAAATATTGGATCTTTTGTGATCCTCATCATGGATAAACTAGCATGGGCTTGTCGACTTAATGCATCTGCCACCTTGTTTGCTTTCCCAGGGTGGTAATGGATTGAGCAGTCATAATCCTTAATCAGCTCCAACCATCTTCTTTGGCGCATATTCAGCTCCTTTTGTGTGAAAATATACTTTAAACTTTTATGATCAGTATAAATATCACACCTTTCACCATAAAGGTAATGCCTCCAAATCTTTAATGCAAAGATTACCGCAGCCAACTCCAAATCATGTGTTGGGTAATTTTGCTCATGGATTTTCAACTGTCGTGAGACATAAGCTATCACCATATCATTTTGCATAAGAACACACCCCAATCCCTTCTTGGATGCATCACTGTAGATCACAAACCTTTCTCCACTACAAGGCAGTGTGAGCACAGGTGCACTAGATAACCTTCTTTTCAACTCCTTGAAATTCTCTTCACATTCCTCTGTCCAGACAAACTTAACTCCTTTCCGAGTCAACTTGGGGAGTGGATTAGATAATCGTGAAAAATATTTTACAAAACATCGATAATATCCAGCCAAACCAAGAAAACTTCGGATCTCAGTTACTGTTGTTGGTCTTGACCATCTTTCGATAACCTTTGTTTTTGCTGGATCCACAGATATCCCCTATTTTGAGATTATGTGACCCAAAAATGCAACTTTTTGAAGCCAAAATTCACACTTGGTAAATTTGGCATAAAGCTTCTCCTTTCTCAGGGTCTTCAATATAATTCTCAAGTGATCTTCATGCTCTTCCTTGCTCTTTGAATAGACAAGAATATCGTCTATAAAGACTACCAAAAATTGATCAAGATAGTCTCTAAAGACTCTATTCATTAGATCCATTAAGATAGTAGGGGCATTAGTAAGACCAAATGGCATCACTATAAATTCATAGTGTCCATACCTTGTACGGAAAGCCGTCTTTGGTATATCCTCCCTTTTGACCCTTAATTGATGATACCCTGAACGAAGATCAATCTTGGAAAAGTATTGAGCTCCGCGTAGTTGGTCAAATAAGTCATCAATGCGTGGGAGAGGATATTTGTTCTTGATAGTGATCTTGTTAAGTTCTCGATAATCAATGCAGAGTCTCATTTATCCATATTTCTTCTTAACAAATAGAACAGGTGCTCCCCAAGGTGACGCACTAGGGTGTATGAATCCCTTATCAAGATTCTCTTGGAGTTGCTTCTTCAATTCCTGCAACTCAATTGGGGCCATTCTATAAGGTGTATTTGAAATAGGCAAAGCACCCGGTATGAGTTCTATTGAAAACTCAACTTCACGATTTGGTGGAAGACCCGGCAATTCCTCCGAAAAGACATCCTCAAACTCCCGTACAATGGGCATATTCTTAATCGTGAGTTTCTCACCAACCATTTGAGATAAATAACCTTCATTTAGTGGAATCAATACCCATAAGATGGAAGAAATTTCCACTGGAAGGTTATGTTCATCCTTGCATTGGTATACGATCGTAGATTGATCTGGAATATGAAATGTGACTTCCCTTCTTTGGCAATTGATATGAGCTCCATGTAGAGAAAGCCAATCCATGCCAAGAATCACATCAAATTCCACTAAAGGAAGGATCACAAGATTTGCAGGAAGCACTTTCCCACAAACTTCGATCGGAGAAGAATTATAAACTTTTGATGCAATTGATGTGCCATTAGGTGTTGTCACAGCTAACTCAACATCTAATTGTTGAGGTAATACGGTGATACCCTAAAATTTTTTTTCAGAAATAAAAGAGTGGGTGGATCCAGAATCAAATAAAACATTTGCTACTTTAGAGTGGATGGTAAGTGTACCTTTCACCACATCGTTATCGTACTCCACATCGCTGATAGAAATTGCATGTGACTTTCCTTTGTCTTTAGCCTTAAGAGTTTGTTGACGTCGACCATCATCATCAACCCTTGGATTTGGGCATTGATTGACATAATGCCCCATCTCCTTGCACTTGAAACATTGAAGTGTAGTAGGTTCATTCTGTGTATCCCTTCCTTTGTTTGCGTCATTAGACATCTTCTTCCCATTATCACGGCATTCAAATGCCTGATGACCTTCTTTTCCACATTTAAAACATTTACTTGTCCCTTTAAGACAACTCCCTCCATGTTTCCTTCCACACTTTGAGCATAAGGAAAAGCTCATCTTCTTTTCCGTGTTCTCTTTAGATTTTTCTTTGAATTCCATCTTCCTCTTCTTATCAAACCCATGTGACTGATGGGTTACTCCAATCTCCATCTCGACTTTGAGAGCACATCGAACGATTTCCTCGTAGCTATTGAAGTCCCTTATGTCTAACGCCCTTCGAAGACTTGGTTTTAAGCCACTAAAGAATCGATCGATCTTACTCTCAGGTTGGATAATAATACCAGAAGCGTACCTTGCAAGTCTGGTAAAATTTGCTTCATAGGTACCAAGAGATTCATCATCCCTTTGCTTCAGTTCAAGGAACTCTTTCTCCATCTTTGTTCGGAGAATACGAGGGAATTACTTATTGAATAATAAGTTCTTGAACTCGTCCCATTCCATAGACTCAATTTCATCCCTTTGCCTCGTATTCTTAACAAGATTCCACCATTGATCCGCATCTCCTTACAAACGATACACTGCTAGGATGACTTTATCATGCTCAGAACATTGAAGAACTGAAAATATCTTTTCAGTAGTACTAATCCATTGTTCAGCAACTAATGGATCAGTAGACCCGCTGAAAGAAGGTGGACGCTGCCTCATGAAGGATTCAACAGAATGTTGCTCCCTCCTTTGTTCGTTTGGAAATCCTGCATGATTCATAACTTGAGAAAGTTGTGTGAGCATGGCTACAAGATTTTGCATTCCAGCTCCCATATCGTTTGGTTGCTCAGGGGGACAATCATTGCATTGCCCATCGCATTCCGCATTAACACGGTTCCTTCGGGTTCCAACCATTGACTAAAACCAAGAAGAATAGTGTGAGCAACACTAATTATAATAGGAAACCACATAATTCAAGAAAAAAAAATTTCATGCTTATGGTCTTATCCTAGGTTATTCATGGCCATTTCTAAGATTGTGTTCTATGCTTAGACTTATCCTTAGGGTTCTTACTAAGGCTTTCACATCCTAGTTTCCAAAGGTTGACTATACCTTTCCTCTGATACCAACTATAACGACCCACACTTTACATACATTGTTAATACTTCAAAATTGAAGCACACTTATTACAACATATGACAAAAACACAAAGGACCGTATAGGTATAGTGTCTTTAGAAACTGGGAAACATAAACAACTGGTTCATAAATCATCTACAGTGTCTCCCATTTATATCTAGGGTCCCTTTTAGCATATTCTACTCAATATCCATCTTCCTGACATGGGGAAAAGAAAACATAAAAGGGTGAGCTCAAATGCTCAGCAAGGGCAAGTAAAGGAAATAAAAATCATATCATATCTTTTTGAAAATCAAAACCTACAAAAGAGATCATAATATCTTAACATGGAATAAATCATAGAAGTGAAAATGAGATCCCCATAATCATAACATAAAACTTGAAACTTTGTGGCATGCACACATAATCATGGAAAATCATTTCTTGTTAGTCATGACTCATTGCCAAGACTATCTTAGTGGACAAAGTCCCTTTCTGAACCGAGTTCACTCCTCGTTTCAGTCCTGTATCACTGAACCGAAATAACCTTCCGTTCCAGCCATGTCTATCTCATGAGATATAAAATCATTACCCAATGCATTGGAGGGAGATATAGGTCCCACCCATCTTATAATGAATCCTTTCTTATGTGTGCCACATAATCATAAAACATACATCATAGCATAACCCATGTAATAAAAATGGGATTCTTAAACGACATGACATCATAAAACAACTCATATAAGATAAAGGAATTCATAAAAATAATTCCATCACAACATGATCAAATCAATTTAATAATAGGGATAAAAACAGAACCCTTTATTATCTTAGATGGAAAATAATTTTGATAAAACACTTGAACTCCATTCTTGAGGAAAATATCCTTTCTTCTTCAAAAACATTTTTCCTTTCATAACATGCCATACAACTTTAAAATAATAGAAGTTGATTAAACTTGAATACTTGTAAAGCAAGATTCTTGGAAATTTTGTTTTAAAAATCCATTCATGCCGTATAAGTTAAAAAAAACATTCTTCGTACTTTTGTCGGAAAAGTCAAAAAATACCTCGTACGGAAAAACGACAAAAGATTCCTTTCATATTCTTTACTAAAAACTCTCCTAAGGGTAAAATTGGATTTAAACTATTGAAAGTGGATGGAAAAAATATTACATATTGAGGTAACATGGATTTGGATGATAAAATACACCCTAGTAAATACTTACGAATAAACAATCTCGGATAAAATGAGATTGTGATATTTACCTTACCTTAGGTCCGATTTGCTTTGTTCGTGTCCGAAGCTCCTGTATAATGGTTTAAATAATGTTATTGACTTATTCCATAATCATACATATTGATATGAGATCATATATGGTCATATTATTAGCTTCTTGTTAGTAATATTTCATTGTTACTTGTTACTCGGGTCTTTATAACTTTTTGTTCTTATCCGTGTTTTGTCGAATAAATTCTTATTCTTATCTTTAGGTTATAGATAATTCATTTACAGAATGGTATTAGTGTAGTATATACCATATTCATTCATTCAATTCATTTATATAATCATTATGAAATGAAGATCATGTAGAACGAGTCGCATCACATCGTGGAGACGGTATTCCGTACGTACGCACGAGTGATGATATCGTTCCTATGATCGTGGAATTGTATTGGAGTATATATATATATTATTTCAGTATCAATATTACTTAATAATAATCATATATAGTTACTCATTACACCATTATACCCATCCTTGTAAGGTGATGGTGGAAAATAGATTACACCACGGCGTGGAGACGGTATTCCGTACGTACGCACGCGCGGTGATTTCATTTTTCCGTAGGATGGATAGAAGGTGAATTAGGGTTGTTTCATATTTATAATAACATATCAGTATGTAAGTAATACTTATGTTATTACTTTATCATGAAACAACTAAAGAAGAAGATGTTGAAGAAGAAAGAAATTGAAAAGATCGGTAATGGATATTACCTCTTCTTTGGAACGCCTCTTTGAATCCTCCACTTAAGGAACTAAGATTGGTCTTTGGAGAAGACCAGGACCTCTAGTATTATTCTAGGGAAGTGGAGAGGAGAAAATGTCAGGGGTTGGCCGAGCTTGAGTGCTCAAATTGGCGTGAGGAGGAGGGGGAGGAGGTGCCCTTTTATAAGGGAGGAGAGGGGCACCTTAGGAATATTTCAAAATATTATTTTATATTAAAGTCAAAATCGGATTATAATGGTTCCAAAGGGTCTTATTTCGAAGCTAAAGTGGGGATGGGTCGAAATCCTATCAACCAATAGGATTTAGACAAGTTTAGGGTATTATTGTAACCTTATCAATTAGATTTAACTCTAAGTTAATTAATTTAACTTTTACCGTGTCTTTTTATTTTCTTTCACTATATGGTTAATAAACTTACTATAACATGCCAAACGAACCCCAAATTGTTTATTATTAATATATATATCCTTATCTAAGTCATTTGGCAGAACCTTAGATTTTTAGGAATAAAATAACAATTAATAATATAATATTTGATTTAAAAACTATTTTGTGTCAATTTTGACACTATTTGATATATGATTTTTGTGAAAGTCATAAAAAAATTATATGTTCAAAACAAGTTGATTAAATCAACACTAATATATCATAGTAACCTAGAAAATTAGTGGAATTCATAAAAAGTTTCAAATTACATTTATTTTGGTATTTATATTATCAATTTTGTCAATATTTCATTAATAAGATAATTACTGCATTATATTTGTGTCATAAATAAATTAAATTATTTGATGTCTAAAAATTACAAATAAAATACCATCATGTAGGAAATCGTTTTAGCTTTCTAATGAATATTTACAATAGAATTTATCTTATGTATAACCCCATATTAAAAATGATTTACTTATTAAACTTTGATTTTAACTATTTTTACCCTTCTTTAAATAAATTAATAATAAATGTCCTAATCTAATCCAAGTGGGCCTAAATGGTCATATTTTATTCCTAAGTTTGTTTTTGGTCGAATTACACTTGTCCAATAGAATTAGGACATGTGTTAGGGTAATATTAATATCATATTTACCCTTAGTTACCCTATTTACTATTAACCGCGGTAAAAATAGTAAAAAGTTACTATTCACCAAAAAATTATTTTTATCTCATTGAACCACATTTTACTTACTGACATCAACTGTGTCTGTCGGATTTTTGAAATTCCATTCACAGAAGCGGTAAAATTAAGTTTTATGCAAAATTCAGTTTTTAACCTACCACTTAGTGGTTTCACTATTCATCAAAAATTGAAAGTTTTCAGAAAAATACCAAAATTTCACCCTAGGCTATTTTCGATATTCTGAGTCCAAAAATGAAGTCCATTTTGAAAAATAAAATTTATAAATTTTCAAAAAGTGGTTATTACTATTCATAACGGCTAGTTTTAATAGCATATTGTTGTTTAGTGAAACTCGGTATTGCGTACGACGCAAGCTATCGAGGAAGGTCGCGATTGCGTGTAAAGCAAGCCAAGCAAGTGTTGTGTAGAAAAAGATTCCTTTGATGATTTATATAACATAAAAGTCTCGGGTGTTACAATCAGTTTCTTGTGAGGAAGGAAGACATTCCAAAAAAAGCATTTTGAACCATGTATGGGCTTTATGAGTTAACTGTTATGCCTTTTGGATTGACTAATGTGAAATTTGTTTTCATGGATAGGATAAATAAACATTTCAAGGAAGATCTTGATGAATTTGTAGTGGTTTTTATTGATGATAATCTAGTATAATCTAAAGGATATTAAGATCAAGAAAATCACTTACGCACAATTTTGAAGACTATTAGAAGAAGTGAGTTATACGGGAAGTTTAGCAAGTGTGATTTTTGGCTACAATAAGATTATTTTCTAGACCACATTGTCTCCATGGATAAAATATCTATAGATCCAGTGAAGACTAATTCTCTGCAGGAATGACCTAGTCCAACGAACATAACTTATGCATGTAGTTTTATTGGTTTAACATGTTATTATCAGTGTTTCGTTCAGAAATTCTCCCGTTTAGCCAACCCAATTACTAAGCTTACACGAAAAGGGGTTTTGTTCATATGGACTAGGGAATGTGAAGAAGGTTTTGAATAATTGAATATAAGGCTAGTGAATTCTCTAATATTGACTCTACCATTAGGGAATGATGGATTTGTGATATTTATAAATGTATCAAAGAAAGGACTTGGTTATGTCCTTTTACAGAATGATAGAATTATTGCCTATGTATCTGGGTTGCTAAAAATTCATGAAAAAATATATCCAAATCATGATCTTGAGTTGGAATCTGTAATATTTACTTTCAATATATGGAGACACTATCTATATATTGAAAAATGCGAGATATATACTGATCATAAGAGTTTGAAGTATATTTTCTCAGATAAAGAACTCCAAATGAGGAAAATACAATGGCTTGAACTAGTCAAGGATTATGATTGCTCTATACACTACCACTCGGGGAAGGAAAATAAGGTGGTTGATGCTTTGAGTAGAAAGGATTATGTAGTTATGAATAATATTAGAGTCAATGGGGATCCCATGTCAATGGATGAAGTAGATATGGATATGGGAATAATCACAGAAGGTGAAACATATATAATTATCAAATGGATTCCAAAATATCTTTACTAGAAAGTAAAAAAATTTCTCAGTTTGAATATGAGGAGTTTCAAAAGAAAATTATTGTTGTGAATGATCGTAGATTTATTGACATCATATATGAATATTGAATTTTGAAATTTGAGGGGAGGCTTTGTCTTCTTGATATACCTGATCTAAAAAGAGAATTGTTGGATGATGCTCATAGCTCTAATTTCAATCTACACCCTAATAGAAAAAATATGTATAGTGATTTGAAGGAACATTTTTGGTGGGAAAACCTGAAGCGGGATATTTCTGATTACATGTCAAGATGTATGGTTTTTCAATAGGTGAAGGCCGAAAGACACATATTAGAGGATTCATGCAACCCCTTTCTATTCCTATGTTTAAATGGTATGATATTACAATGGACATTGTCATGGGACTACCAAAGACTCCATGAAAGACTAATGCGATATGGTTCATTGTTGAACTTCTTACAAAATCAACACACTTTCTTTATATAAGGTAATATTTACCACTTAAACGTTTTGAGAGACTATATATTAATGAAGTTGTAAGACTTCATGGTGTACCCTTATCAGTTATTTCTGATCGTGATCCCCATTTTACATCAAACTTCTCGAAAAGTCTCTAGAGGGATTTGAATACTCAGCTTCATATGAGTATTGATTATCACCCCCAAACAAACGGATAGTCTAAAAGGACTATTCAAACTCTGGAAGACATTATGAGGTCATTATCTCTTGACTTTCAAGGTATGTTGGATCAATACATTCCTTTGGTGGAATTTTTTTTAAAAATAGTTTCTATTCTAGTATTCAAATGGATCCATATGAAGTGTTATATGGAACGGGATTTCAAACTCCAACATGATGGGATGAAGTTGGTGAGGGGAAAATTATAGGAACATAACCTATTGAAAAGACCACGACAAATGTGAAGACAATTCAATCCCATATCGATGCATCCCAAAGCATGTAGAATATTTTTTGTTGAAAACTGAAGAAAGGATATGGAATGACATGTGGGAGATCATGTCTTTCTGAAAGTATCTCCATGGAATGGTGTCTTAAGGTTCAATAAAAAAGGGAAATTGAGACACATGAAGATCAGACAATTTGAATTTTTTTTAAAAATCAAATCTATAGCGTACCATTTAACAATGATACCAAGTCTCTCCAATGTTCATGATGTGCCCATGTGTCATTGTTGAACAAATACATGCCAAACCCCATGCATTCACTCACCTATAAAGAAATAGAACTATAACATGATTTTTCATCTTTTGAAGTGACTATCGGGATTCTTGACACTATGGTGTAGGTGTTGAGAAACCGAAGAACTCACCTACTAAAGGTTCTTTGGAGAAACTGGAATATGGAGGGAGCAACATTTGAAACTGACGATGTTATGAAGGACCACACACATATTTTTGGTGGGAGTTATACATAAAACTTCAAGGATGAAATTTCCAAAGGAGGTAATAATATAACACCCTAAAAATTCTATAGTACATTTCTTTTAAATATATTCAATTCATAGCCTGTATTTCATAAAGCATTGTGTTCCTTTGAAACAAAACATGAATATTTAGGATATTGTCATAAGATAACCATTAAACGAAAAATTTTCACTTCTGTGATTTGAATTTTTTTAAAATGGTCATCTAGAGTTTTGACGAGTAAGTCATTTGGAGTATGATAGAACCAACTTGATTTTTGATGAATAGTAACATACCCATATGCTTAGTAATATGAAAAATAATATGAATAGTAATATGAAACACATTAATAGTTAATAATGATAATATTTTATTTTCCTAGGGTAATAAGATAATATGATTTTAGTTTATTTTTCAATGTGATATAAAAATAATTATATAATTAAAATTTTTATTTTTATAATTAATTATGATTTTATTTAAAAATTAAATTAAAAATACATATAAATTTAATTTAAAAAAATGGAGTTCATCTTTCAATTCTACACGTTGAAAAATGGTTCGGGTGAGTTTTTGGGATTTTTTTAAATACTTGAATTTTTGTGAATAGTACAAATATATTTTAAGTTTTTTGTAGGTTAAAGACATAATATTGATAAAATAATTAATATAAAATGTTTGAAGTCTTTTTTATAGTAACATATGACATTATTTTTCCCATGTAGCTAAATTAATGGTCAAATACCATGTGAAAGCCCTTGGTTTTTCAAAAACCACTAATGAGATGTCCCTTTTAATTAATAAAAAACTCCCTCTCATTTACTATAAATACCAACTCACCCCCTTAGTTATCATTCATTAAAAACTCATTATCCTCAATGATCTGGTAGTATTTCATCCCTAATAGTCCTCCCAATGTGTCCTCAAACCCCCATGGTCCCGACCTTCATGTTTTGGGTGTTACTCTACAATGTAAGAGAATCTACCACCATTCTCTTTTTTTAATAGCTTTCATTTTTTGTTTTCTCTTTTTATTTTCAATAAGATTATTATATGATATGTCATTATAAATTCTATTTTCTGTATATATTATTTAATAGTGTCTAGAGGCCCCCTTTTGATCATAAAACTATTTATTGAAAATTTAAGTGACGCTATTAGGCTGCCGAATTTGCATGAGTGATTTCTCATTTTTCTTCTATTTTTAGTTCCTTTATTTTATAATTATTTACTCAGAAACCCTCATCCAAATAATATGATAATTTCTATGCCTTAGAATAAATAGAATTATATTATTATAATCTAACATTTCATCATCATCTATCTTTCCCCCTCCTCTTATACTAAAAATGAAAACATTGTCCGAGATGTGTTAATTTATCACATTCAAGGACGATAGGTTCTCAATTTTCATTACCATATAAAATTCTGGTCATGAATCCATTTATATAGTTGAAACACATCGAAATATACTTATTTAATCTCATTTATGTTCTATAATCCTTACACACTCATAATATAAAATAATAATACTAAACAAATTCATTATGAACCAAACCACCAAGTTAATCCAAACATTTGTAATTAACTTTTAACTAATGAATCATCACCATGGTATATAACAAAAAATATTTATAATATCATTTATATGTCTCTAAAGTCGTTAATAATATATACTAAAAATTCTTTATGTTTAACCAGATTTCAACTGAACTTCTATTCATGAATACAAGTAAACAGATCATGAAAACCAAAGAAGAAAATGCTTCAAAAACAAAAAAAATGTACCTCTTGAACCCATAAAAGGGACATTAATAAACCTAATAAGGTTACAATAAATCAATTACATGTATTTTAGGTTCTTTAATCATTAATTAATGAGTCTAAATTTTATTATTCTGGTCATTAAAATCGACTAAGAACACCCTCGAGCATAAGGTAAGGGGTTTCTCATCTCCCTTTAATTTCTGTATGATTTCCATTGTTCTCCACTTATTTATTGCATGTGGTGTATTGTGTACTGAATATTGATATATATTATAATTATTTTCTTTATATTCATGGTATCTTATGCTTCATTTGTTGGTTATTGGTTTTTGATCATACGACTCGATTTATTATATTATGTTAAGGGACTTTGTATCAGCTTTCCCTTTCATTGTGAATTACATTGTATTGTGAACATAATAAATATTATGTTGTGTAACTACATAAAATTTGAGATCAATGTTAATTTGAAATTATATTTTTATTAAATATCCACATTATGTTTTGATGGATATGAGTATTATCTTAAGCCGTATACCCTTTTACAAGCGATGTATATTTGGAATGTTGTTTTAACTATGGAAATATTGATGAATCCATATCCTTTAATCAATAAAGATATAAATAAAAATGGTTTTACTTTTATTTAATCTATTTATAAATAATTATTTGGACATGAAGTGGTGGGTGTGGCCCACTATAGCCCCTCGATGCATCGACAGGTCTCATGAGACAAATCAGTTGGAAAAAAACCTTTCATGTTTGTTTCCAAAAATCAGACGAGTTTTTACCCATAGTACTAAACCATTTTAATGGTATTATGGTATCATGTTCCATATAAATGATTTCTAATTAATAATCATTCTCTTTATTCATTATCATGAATTACTATCCATGAGTTTTTCACTACGAAAAAAATCTATGGATGTAGTTTCATTCTTAGTATGTTAATGGTGTGAGTTTTTCATTTATTCACTATGCCATACTGATTGTGTCAAATTGTTTATTATTCACTTATTATTGAATTCATAATTCTTCTATTTGTAACCTATACTGAGCATTTGATCTCACCTCTTTCAATTTTTTTATCTTCAATAGGTTTTGTAGAGGAGATCAATTATTGATTTTCCAAGGATGCAGTTTTCAGTTTTTGTTATGTATTGTATCTTATAACCATTACCAATGTAATTTGAGTTAAAAATATGTGTATAGTTACTAAAAGAATACTAAACAGATTGTTCCATTGGGATTTCATTTCTTCTAACTATGCCAATATAACATGTAATGCACCAGCTATGATCAAGATGGGTCGGGGTGCTACACAATGGGAGTTGATGAAATTAAAAGTGAAAACCAAAAGAATTTTCTAACATAATAAATGATTAAAATATATATATATGATGTAATAGGAGAATTAACCTATTATAATTGATAAATAGGGGTAATGGGTGAATTATTATTTGCACAACCACAGATGGACTAGTGTGGCCTCATTGATGTTATTATAAAATATAAATGCAAGGAAGAATAAAAATCCTTCTATATGTATGAGTCTGTCTCAGTCTGATTTCTCAACATTGAGAATAGTGTTATATTTAAAGAATAATTCTTAGATATCCTTAGTGAAATAAAAAATTCACCACATTAGGTACACTATTATCTTCAATTTCTCCCAATGGCTCCTATAATGTTCACGTTTTTAGTGTAGAGCAGTAAATTTTCAATCATCAGATGTTCAATATGTTTCTAGAATCCAAGTCATGTTTAGATTCATTTGAGGGAATATTTTTCAATTATTCTAGTTTAGAAAAAATTACTATGATTGAGATTTGTGAATAATTCTTGTGGATGTTCTTTGGTGCATCACAAAAGTTGTGAAAGTAATGATCTATTTTGTGGGATCATAAAAATCTTGTTTAGGATAGATATTCTGTGTTTCAAGTGAGATTGAAAATAAATGGGCCCTATCCTATACTTGGGTGTCATCAAGTGTGGGAATAACCCAACACTTTGTTGTGGATGTTTCCATATTTATTTGAACATGTATTTTTTCACTCTATTTGGTGATGGAATAAGAATAGAACTAAAACGGTGTGACATGGAAATCTATCTTCACGTGCTTCATGGAGACATATCACTTATCATATGGTGTGCATCAACCAAATGATTTAAAACTAGTGCATTATGGAATGTTGAGATCTATGTTCAACGTTTGAGTTAGGTTTTCTCTTTGGATTTGGTGGATAAATGGTTTTGGGTTGTAAAAATTTGTCGTTATTTATTAACTTGATTGAGTAATTGGAATGCATGAACATTTTTCATGTAAACAATGGATTAGGGTTTATGAGGTATCCTCTAATTTAGATTTGATTGGATTCCATAGCAGCGACTCATAACAGGTCACAATTTTCATGAGTCTTGTCATATCCCTTGTTTCTAACAAGTCACGTGCAACATTTTCAGTGATGTGTCTTATAAGGATCATGATAAGAGAAATTCTTATACATCTTTTAGATACATTTCATTAAATTTTTATAGTATTTTATTTTATTTTACACTAGGTTTTATTATGTTTTTGTTGGAATTAGGAACTCAATACTTAGAGGAGGAGATTCTAAAAAATAAAAAAAATAATTAATACACATTAGAAATTTGAAATAATCACTGTGTAATATTTGAATAGAAAAAATTATAGTCAAAATATAATGCATGAATCCCACATAAAAAAACTAAGTACATAATGTTAATCCATAGTATTCATCATGAAAGACTCAAAATCCATACTTGATGAGATACATAATGTGAACTCATTACATGATGTTAAAAATTGAAAACCTAATTTCAATTGAAGATTAAAGCTATGAAATATAAATGATCCAAAATATTCAGAGTCGTTGTCAGATCTAACGTATTTGATGTAAAATCCACTTACACACCTTGAAATATTCAATTCCTAAGTCACATAATGAATTTTTCCGATGTGAATCATTTAAAATTCATGATCCTATCAAGCTCTAGATATATATAGAAACTCTTAATTCAATGAGATTCTTATAATCCCATTTTTATTTCCCTTATTCTGATTTTTTTCATTCCCATTTTCGTTCAAATTTTTTTCTAATGCCTTATTTTATTGTTTTACAAATTTCATTGGTTCTCTTTAAATTCAATGAATCATTTAATGTTCATTGTCATTGTAAATTCCAATTTCATTCCAGAATGTTGTGAAATTTCAATTTACAATACGTTTATAATATTTCGTCATTAATGTTATTTTTAATTATTTTTTGAAAATTTCTATTATGGATTAATTTATTTAGAATAGTTTAATTGTAAAGTCAATCATGAAAATTGTTTACCAAATTTCAATCAATACCATAACACACAGCTAATTCTATTATGGTACGGTGTAGAATGTTGGGGTGGCTTAAAACCTAATGAATTTATATATCAACACTTTTAAACGTAATGGATAGTAATCTAGTTAATAATAGTTTTCAATACCATTCTTTTGAAACTACCTTGAGCATTGGAGGTGCATAACGAAGGATACTTGGACTAATTAGAGTTAATAAAGATATGACCAATAGCTTGTAATTATTTCATCATAAAAGACAAGGTTCTCATTCTTAGGTTGTCAAATCTCTGTACATGATAGGTTGGTATCCATCTAAGGGAGATCCAATTGGTTGGACCAAGATAAATTGGTAAATTTTTAAACACATTATAGCCTATGACACAGGTTTACCATGTTTTATTTAGCATTATCCTTTGCCTATACCCTAAAATTGACCTTGAAACCATGATATATCATGTTTTAAAACCCAAGATTTGTAGTTTAGTAAACTCAAAAAAAATAAGGTGATAGTGAAGAGTCCTAAACAAAAGGTTCTTACCCATAGGGTTTTTTCCTACGAGCTATCTCTGCGAGTTCAACCCCAGAATTCCACTTTACTAGGCTTTATAAGATTAGTGTCATTTGGGAAACATAATTACTAATATGATCAATGCTAATTCATATTCAATGATTGCATGTGGGTAGTATAGACCATCTTCTATAACTTGAGATATTCAATTGATGACGTAGCTCACAAATCCTCCCTTCTGAGAAACATTATCTACATCAAGGCTCGGGTTTTATAAAATCTATAGGAGAGGTGAGATTTGGAAGAGAGATTCAGATCTAGTTCTAATTTATTTGATGAGATATAATTATATAGATGATATCATGACTTGGTGGTAGCCTCTGGTCAAGACCAAAATGTTTCTGGAATCCTCAATCCCAATCATCATCTGTCTGGGTGTCTACATCAGGAAATAGAGCGTGAAATTATAAAGGGTTTTATTCTATGCAACAAACATAAATAGAGCTCAGGATCTTCAAGATCTATTTGAGAATTCTTTAATCAGATTTTTGGATTTGAAAATTCATTAAACCCTATATTAGTGTCTTGATTCTTGAATAGGTGTTTGGTTCTAATATCATTGTTCGATAAAAGATTCTTTCCATTTTCATGATACTAGGTTCGACAAAAGGATAACATAAAAAGAATAGTGTCACAATTGTATAAATATTTTTCATTAGTGTTAGATGGGATAGTGAAAATGTGTAAGTTGAAAATAATAATGATATATGATGAATATAAGGCTACATGTAGTAGAAAAATAAAGCCAATAGTATTATTGGTTAATAGTATCATGAATTTAATCTTGTGATAGAATGTTATTGGTCCCCCATATAGTAGTAGTAGACATTTTTTTAGTTGTAGAATGTATCAAAATAGTAAGGTGGTGGTAAAAATTTTAAATGATAGAATATATGGGACTGGTAGCACCCACAAAGGCATAAATTTCCCATGTAAAAACATAATAAATTTTATAGTGCATGCACAATTATATATTGAATCAATTTAAAATATAAATTCTCTGTTCCAAAAAATGCATGTCCTTACCATTAATTTCAAAAAATGAACATATTCATTAAAATTCATCAATTTATCTAATTTATAGGTTAGTTTAAAATTCATAAAAGTCATAAAAACAGTTTATTACATTGTATTTTCATTAAATTAGCTGATGTTTATAATTGAAAATCCATTAAAAATTTCAAAATTTTGGGGTTACATCACCCCTAGACTTTCACTATTACATACATCATAAATTTTATCATCGAATTCCAAAACACTTGTTTCTCCTACAAAAATTTAAATATAAATCCAAAATCAATGAAGTTTAAATAGTTCTTCCACTAAATAGTTATGCGTCTTATGTGACTTTCACATAGATTGTTACTTCCATTCACATCCTAATTTTAGTTCCACATGTGAATGTTATAGATTTAAATGGAATTAAAATTTTAACATGTCAAACAACTAATTTTAATTTATTCTTACTATTCCTAAATCAATGTTCATTTTCACACTTCATTATTACTTCCTAAATGAATTTTTATAAGTTAATTTATTCCTTTATCTTGGTTCAATATTTACATCACCTAAATTAATTCAGTTTTGACATATGATCACACTATTATTATTTTTTGAAATGTTTCCAAGAATGTATGTGAAAATAAATGTAAAAAATAACTAATTCGAGTATGTATAGAGATCTTAAACACGCACAAAATGAACCATTTTTTGAGAAATAAATTATGGGTTCCCAATTTACCATTTTGTTACATGATCAAAAAAATTATATAAAATTATTTTAGGAAGTATTCCAGAGGTGTTATTAAATAAAAAAATATTAGGTTGCTATATATTGAGTTCAAAATTATAGTTACCATGTACCATCCTTCCTATATTTATTTATTTCAAATGTTATGAGGTTCCCCTGACTGAAGGTGACATCCCTACAACAACAATTGCAGGAAATAAATTCCAAGTGATTAGGAATATGTTAGGTGATTA
The DNA here is from genome assembly GCA_963277665.1 of Viscum album. Lineage (NCBI taxonomy): Eukaryota > Viridiplantae > Streptophyta > Magnoliopsida > Santalales > Viscaceae > Viscum > Viscum album. Next base: position 1,887,883,108 of record OY728136.1, read on the forward strand.
TTTTACATTAAAAGAAAAAAACCAATCAACACTGAACAATAAACATCCAATCTTCTAAAATGATAGATGAGTAAATTAATGAGTCAAAAATTCAAAAATAACAGAACAATATCACAATGATAATGGAAAGGAAGAAAAATTATGACATGGAATAAAAGAAAACAGACCTAAATACAACTATATGGTCTCCATTAAAAAAATTCTTGAACAATATACAAGATCCAAAACCAACTTAACTACCCACTGTTTAAAGGTTCTTCACTAAATAAGCATGACATCATTCCCTTTCCTATGTCCCAACAGTTGAAATCTACAGATAGACTAAAATTAACAAGAAGGGAGTGAGAATAAATTTAGTATGATTTCCCTAAACACGTAACAAAATAGGACACTATGAAATCAAATAGTGAAAGAATTTATATAAAATAGTTATAAAAATGAATGATTGTATATTCCACGAAATAAATCCAAGTTAGAGAAACCAAAATGTTTTTATCATAATAAGTACAGTTTAAGTAGTTAAAATAGTTTATATTATAATCATAAACTGTTTGCATGGAGAAAAATAGAAAAATACTTAAAAATATTTCACATTATTTAGAATACCCATTCCCGTGTTCCACACACACTCAAAAATTCATTCTATGTGACGGTTCTGTACTCATGAGAAGTTTCCCAACAATCCATTATGGCCTCACATGGTGACAAATATCAATGTTCCACAGTGGAGCATTCCCCTTTATTGAGGATGATGTTCATGGAATGAACTCAAGTCAAACATGTGTTCCAAATTCCATGCCATATTCTCTTTCAAATAAAACAAATCATTTCATTAAAAAAATTCATAAAACAAATTGCATGCATCAAAACAATACCATATTTTTAGAATCATCATTTTAAAATTATAACAAAATATATTTTAAAAAAACATCCAATTTTACCAAATTCCGACACTTAAATATTAGTGGTTATCATGTGAGAATTTCACCAAATTCTATCATTAAATCAAGAAAAAAATTTAATCGAAATTTATCCTGAATTTTCTAGAATAGTGAATATGACAGAGAAAAATACTACATCCCAACTAATGGTGAAAAAAAAGTAAAACACTTAAAATAAAAATATTTGAGATTGTAAAACCGTATATTCAATAGATCGAATATAATTTCATCAAAATTATTTTCATAAAACATAATTATATCCATTATATACTACATATATGATTTCAAGAGAGATTAAATAGAGGATCTATTAAAAACTATAGAGGAAGATAGTGAATAAGGTCATACAAATGATTCTGGATCTCAAATAAATACTGATTCATCCAAAAGTCAATTCAAGATTGATGGGAAAAGTCTCTCAATAATAGAGTAGGCTAGGAGTTATATATCCTGGGATATTATACAAAAAATAATAATTTTAGGTCCTTAATCTCGATTAAAACACAAATTTTAGGGTGCTAACTGTATATCAAAGAGTTTGGAAAACCTGGAGCCTACTATGCATTTGCTACAAGAAAAACCAAGTAGAAACAATGTTTTGAAAACTATGAACCAACTATATGGTCCTACTATCTATATCCTACACCCTTTATCATTGGTTTACATGGTTGGACAAACTGTGTGCCGACCGTGCTTTTCAACCTATTTTCCTTTACATGGTTTCCCCTAACAACTCGCATGGTTTGGAAAAACAATTTTCCATGAATAAACATTCCCAGCGGCCCCTAAAACATGTTACATTGTGTACTATATCTAGTCCATATTTTATAATAACCATGCACAAACCATTAACCTTCAAAACATGATGAAATATCCCCATATTTCTTGAAACATAACAAAAAAATTATATAAACATAAATCAAATAATATAAATATAAATTACCTACACCCAAGGTTGAAACATCTTCTCTAGTATTGGTATTTATTTCACTATAAATAATGATTCTAGTGGTTATTTGGAAGAGTTAATACCATTTCTCTAATATTTCATGTTCATGCTCCTATGTCTCTCCTCAAAACTGACTATGTTCCCATAAAACCCATTAAAAACCATTGATTTTTTCATGAAAGATCATTTATTTCAAATAAAAAATATATATAAGGACATGAATCAATGTGGAATCCTGTTAAAGATCAACATGCTCCCATCAAATCACATGGTTAATATGAGGCTGCTATTTCTTTAATTGAGATATGTAAAACACAATATGCATTGAACTATACCTTAGTAGTAGATCCAGCCGATATGCCACATCTCCCACTCATTCAAGTATCTCAATAGAGAATATGTACTATAGAGTCTAGTTGTCTTTATTTCCAAAAATATGATCTCCAAACCATAAAGAGAATCTCAAGAACACATGTCCACTCATCATTAATCATAATTGTTAACAATAGTAATCCACATATAATTTATAATGACATTGAGAAGTCTATGTTCTCATTTAAATTGACTGAATATTTTTAATTATTTCATGAAAAATAGCATGATAAATAAGTGAAGTATCACCTATTTCCACCCAAAAAAGTGTAGAACAATAAGGAAATCCAAACAATTCATTAGGAGGATCCATATGTGTCAAGGCCTCATAACTTATATTGTATGACAACTTCACTAAATGTTTTTTCACATTGAATAAGAGAAAAAAATCTATTTTAAAATCCCTAATAATGTCTCCAAATGTTTGTATTTTTATTTTGGATTATCCATATGTTTTGGATGAGAAGTTATACTCATAGTCAATTTTATTTTGAGGGATTATTATAAGGATTTCAACCTCTAAGATGTAAATCAGGGATATTAATCAGACACTATCGAAACTAGTACCCCATGAATCTTTAAAATTTTCCAAATGAAAAGTTTGGAAAATGGTCCACCATATTGGATTCATGAGTTTGGATAAACTGGATGGAATTTATGAGTAAATCCAAAGTCATCCAAATGAAATCACGTTTTTGAACCATTTCTAGTAGACCTATCACAAAAATCGATAGTTATTTTCATTTATTTCCACATGATAATTAGTAAATAATAAAAAAATACCATTTATTCATTAGTACTACACCATGACTAGCTGATGGGTGAGGAATCTTGAGACAAACTCTGCTAATTTTCACTTTATTCCATACCACCAAAACTGTGCTCTTAATGGTTTACATGTATTTGATCTTTCCAAATGAATAACAATTCTCGAATAGTGGTAAGAAGAAATAATCTATTCTTGATAACTTAGGGGAACCGAAATCTGATCTATAAAATGTATCATATATCTTCAATATAATCTCCACCCCGGAATGGTCTCCCTTGAAATGAGTTTTGACCTCATGGATAGAAATTTTGGATCAAATTTATGAACATCACATACCTATACAACCAAATCAAGAACAAAAGAGACTGTAATGAAAATTTCAACATTATATTTATCGACAAAATCCAGATATCGGTCATATATAAATGAAATTAGTAACAAATGTTTATAATAATATTTATCCAAATGATTATATAACTTCCTACTCTTTTAATATACAATGAAATTCAACTTTAATAGTACATACATCAAGTCAAAAAAATATGAAGATATTCCCTCAATCTTCATTACCTTAATTTTGAATCTCTTTGTGAGATAATGTGTTTCAATATCTTATTATTTCTATACAACAGAATTTTCTCACCAAAAATACAATGACTCTAAATCTTCATCATGTGGACTATAACAACTAGCTGCAAATCATATGTTGGGAAATTTTACCTTTTGTACTCATAACTATCCAGATCCATAAGATACAACATGGTCTCTTTTCATCATAATGCATCCCAACCTAGATCCGGACGCATCACAATAAACAACGTATCCTTTTCCCACCTTATAAATTTTATGGATAGTTACAGACATGAGGTGAACATTGAGTAATTAGATGGATTTTTTTCAATCACTAGTCTATTTTATGGGAACACCATTCCTTGTCGAAGATGTCATTGGTAAAAAACATCGTGAAAAATAATGAGAAAATGTCAGTTGTCCAGATAATACATTGAAATTGTTTATCTCAAAAACATTATTTAGTTATTTCCATAATATAATAGACTCTATATATTTAGGGTCTATAAAAATCCTTTTATTGAGATTATGTGACAAAGGAAACATCCCTATTTCATTAAAGATCACATTTTGAATGATTTTAATTAAGGAGATGTTCCCAAAATATACCCAACACTATATCTATGTGTTCCTCATTATCCTATTTAGTACTAAAATAAACAAAAATATCCTCAACGAATACAACTTTAAAGTAGCTGATATGCCTCTGAAATATCTGATTCAACAATGAAATAAATAACTTTGTTGGATTAATAATACTGTAAGGCATGAAAACGATATCATAATGTGTATAGTGACTCTAGAAAGTTGATTTTAGAATGTCATCATTCCAAAATCGATGTTATAACACCCTAGAAATAATTCAATTTTGGAGAACCACACATTACCCCTCAATTGATTGAATAGATGATCGATTCGGGGAAGAATATTTTTATTACTTATTGAAAATTTATTGGAATTATGATAATCCACACATAACTATTGTTTTTCATATTCCATATTTAAAAATGGATTGGTTCTACCCAAAAGGACATTATAAATCTAATAAACCCTTTCCATTCCAAATCTTCTATCAAAACATTCAATTACATTAATTACTTTGGGTATATTTTGTAAGAGAGATGTGAAATAAGACTTTTCCCATGATAAATATATTTTTAAAATTACAATTCTATTTTGGTTATAATCTCATAGAAATTTTTAGGGAAGACATCAAGAAATTGGTCAATTATGGTTAGGAAAACTCTATTTCTGATTTTAACCACTAAGGAAAATGTACTTGCTACTAACTAGAATAATTTGGTTCCAACCACATGTACTAAAGGTCTTTCTCTACTAAAATCAACTACCCAATATCCCTTAAAGAGATACTTAATTCCATTATAAGATGTAAAACTGACTTGTTGGCCATAGTAGTTGATATAGAATTTGGATTTCATCAAAAAAATTCATTCTCAAACTCAAATCATAGATTTCCATCTCATGGGTGGAGAATTCCAATACCAATTATTCCCCATCAAGAGTCTTCATACATGCATTACACATAAAAGAGAGAAACTATCAGTATCTATGTGGAGTTATCAATTTAAAAATAGAAGGCATCATCTCAATATGAAATCCTGTGATATTAATAATCCGAGAATAAATAAAAACACACTCATATAAAAAATGACACACACAATTTTAAAAATCATAAGAGCTATACCTCGTACTATCGGAAGACCATATTAATCATTCGTGATCACCCACCAAAAAACATACGGTTTCTTATTTCTTATCCATTTATTTATATTTTTCTATTGAGATTTCCTTTACAATGGAGTGACAATGTTCAATGAATCCCCTTCATTCACTTGGATATGAGTGTGGGGTTTAATCTGGATAATCTTGCAATTAAAGATTAATTTTTCTGGGATACAAATTATATTTTTCTAGAAACATAATTTAGACTTTTATGATAATAGCACATGAGATTTCCATCTAGTTCTTGTTGTGAAAAAATAAAGATAGTTTTATATAATCCTGTGTGATATGATCAAGTGGAACTGTAACACCCCAAGTAAATAAAGGATATGGCATTTTTACATTTATCCATATTTGTCAAAAAAATATTAATATTACGTTAAAGGGGATGCTATGCTCGATGGCGTACCAAATACGCAACAACGAGTTTCTTGGGAATCTTACGTTGCACTCTAATAATAAAATAATATTATTTTAGATGGTAGTTAACGCCTAGCTGTTGTGATGGCAGGAATGAATAGAACTAACTACAAAATTATTATATATGTTTTTCAAATATTTTTACTTTTTATAATAAATGTTAGAGGATTAAAAATGCGAATGAATCCAATTTTAAGCGTAAACATTCTAATATTCTTTAAAAGGTCGATTAACCGCCTTTTGATGGAGAACCTCTTTTAAATACACTTTTTGAAAATTTTATGTGTTATATTTGAAAAAATAAAATTCTTTTTTAGAATCGGGACATCAAAATTTACTTTGTGTAAATTTTTGGTATTTTTCCGAAAAAAGTACAATTTTTAATGAATAGTGAACAATGTTGTATTTTAATTAAAAACCTCTTTTTAATCTAATTTATTTATATGCTTAGATTATCTTTTGAATTGGTTTTAAAGTGAAATTAAAATATATTTTTTACCATTTAATTCAATAGTGGTCGTTGTAATTAATTTCACTTTGAAATCGAACTTAAACTAGTGTCAATCTTTTGATACATTTTGTTTCATAAAAACACGCTATTTGTTTTGACAGTGGGAATTAATTATTAAATTAATTAATGAAACTTATATGTTTTGAATTTGATAAAATAGACATCATTTTTGAATTCGGAATATCAAATATAGCTTAGGGTGAACTTTTGGTAATTTTCGGAAAAACTTCAATTTTTGATGAATAGTGAAACCACTAAGTGGTACTTATAAAAACTGATTTTCCGTTTAAATGAAAATTTTCCATCTTTGTGTTTTGAATTTCAAAAATCCGACATACATGATTTTCATTATGTAAAATGTGGTTCAATGGGATTAAAATAATTTTTTGGTGAATATTAACTTATTAAGTTTTTAATCGCGATTAGAGGTAATTAGTGTAGTTTAAGGTAAAAATAATGTTTTAATAATATGAGATGAGCTTGACACATGTCCTAACCTCATTTGATGTGTCATGGACGACCAAGAAAATCCATGGGTCATCTTGGGTACCCCATGGAGCCACTTTGGTTGGAAAATGACATAAATACCTTTTTATTTAATGTAAAAGTAAAAATGACACAAACATGAGATGTTTTACTAAAACAATTTTTACATGGGGTTATACAAGTCATATTTTTGACTATAAATATTAATTGGAAATCTAAAAGGCTTTCCTACATCATAGTATTTGTTTTATAATTTTTAGACATTAAATAAATTAAATTATTTATGACATCATGATGATGCAGCGATTACCTCATTAATAAAGGATTTAAATAAAATTAAATGATAATGTAAAATCTATGACCTACACATGTCGAAAACCTATTGCATGGGTGGATTTCTAACCCTTATCACCTTACCCTCGAATTATATCAATGTGGGACTTTTTTAATCCGAAACTCATTTTAAAATAAAGTAACATTTCTTTACTTTCCAAGAGTGCCCCTTCTCTCCTCTTATAAAAGGCCCCCACCTCTACCTCTTTACCCACACATAAAAAGCCTTTGGCTCGGCCAAACCCTGCCCATTTTGTCTCTACAAATACCTCTCTAACTATTTTAAGCCTCACTTTGGTCAGAAGTCTTTCCAAGGAAGCCTTTGAGATCAAACCAAAGGGAGTTTCCCAATTTTAAGGTAATGTCTTCACTTGTGTCCTTTTGTTTTATTTTGCATCTCCAAACCCCTAAACTCTTTTTATTCATCTCTTTTATAACAAATACAGTATCTTAAATATATTATGATGTTGTTATAAGAAGTATTATAGCTACAATTACACACACCTTCTTCTAATTGTTAAAGAACATACTGTTTCTGTGGTCGGCGATTTTCTGCCTCATGAAACGATGATTGTTCAATATTCTTTTAACAAGTTTAAAGGTGTCCATTATGATGTCACTGTATTTTATATATGATATATATAGTATTTATTTTTATTATATGCAACTGTATTTTATATTTAAACCATAACATTATTCTTTTCATGTTGTGTAAATGCTATAATTTCATATGATGAAGTGCAGACTACTTCCACCTCAAGTGATGTGACTCGTACATGAAATACATGTAATGTATAAAGAATGAAATTAATGAACATATGTGACCTATAGAACATATATATATTATAATGGAATTATAATATATATATATATCATTCAATTTTAATTCCATTAATTTGACAAAGAAAAAGTGAAAGTAGTGTTCATGCGTACGTACGGCCTACTGTCTCCATGAACGGTGCTTTTAATTTTTTATATCCAACTGATATGGAATATTATTAAATGAATATTTACTGGATATATATGATATTTTGATCATTAATACTATTCTGGAAATTATTTACTTATAACTACATGGACAATCATTTTTCAAACAAGTTCATTTTTGACTCATGTACCAAACATCGGCAAAAACGTCTGATATGAACTAACATTATTAAACAATTATTATAACATTATAATCTGTGATATTAACTGAATAATAATCTTTATAAGAGTTCCTTAAGAAATTATAAATTGACCAATGTTTATTATTCAGGAATATAAAGAAACGAACAAGACAAGTTGGACTTGAGGTAAGGGATCATACTCCTCTCTTTCTTTTTAAGTACACCCTTTTATGTCATTCATTTTAAGCTCATATTTCTTGTGATTGGGATGTTCATTTATACTAATCTTAATGTAATTGTTATTTTCATATGATGAGAGACCCTATTTCCTCACATAAATCCATTTTGGAAGTTTTAAGTGGTGCCGTTTGGATGCCGAGTTTTCATAAGGGATTTTTCATCTCACTTTTATTCCCGTGAGACTTATGTTACATTTGCCACAATTTCCATTGAGTGGTGTATGTACATTCAATTATTATACACTTTGTGTAGTATAATTTCATTTATGGGTATTCATATCTTCATTGTATGACCCTTCTTCCATGGGGTGTACGTTTCGAAAGTTACCCAACTCGGTAAGGGGACCTTTCACCCTCCTCTTTTTAAAAGACCTCTTTTGTTATGTATTTTAATTCACATACTATTATGTTGGGATATGTTCTTTTATATCCTAATTTATGTAAATTTTATGTCCAAGTGATGAGATGCCCTTTGTATCTCTCATCAACTCATTTTCTGAATTTTGATGTGATGCAGATAGGCTGTCGAATTTTACAAACGGAACTATTTAACCCAATTTCGATTTCTTTGGGTTCAACATGTTGTTATTGAATATTTAATCTTTTGAATATGTGTGAATGACCTTTTATTGTTTTACACTTAATATCCACTTATATTGGGTGTATTTATATTTGTCACACATAATTTTGAGATTGATTTATCCTTAATTTAAGGATACCTTCTTTATAAGGGATTTCATCACATTTGACATTTCTATTGAGACTTCATTGTTGTTATGCACCAATTCACTCTTATATGGTGTATATACTGTCCTTTGGAATATTATATCACGAATAAATTTATTCTCATGATATTATAAAGTTCTGACTAAATTTTATTCCTCAATTATTGTATTCAAGTGTCTCTAATTTTGGTAAAACCCCTTTAACCAAAATATCGCTTTAAATGTTTCAATGATTTGTTCTTATTAATATCCATGTTTTCAAAATGGTTTTAAGAATTTATTTATATGGATATTAATGGTTTAAAATGTTAAAAGCTTCAAGGTGGTATGGGACACTTTGATTCAAAAGTCTCTTTATTAAATGTTTTAAATGGTTTTGAAAATGGTTTTTAGAATGGATTCATTATTTAAATATCTTAAAATGTTATATTGTCTTTGCAATGTGGGAATGTTATATTTCCTTTATTCCTAAGTTATGTTCTATGATTATGTTACGGTTCTTGGGAATTTTTTTGAAGACAGGTTCGTCCGTGATAAACTAAGGGCGGGTGAGCCCGATATAGCTGTCCAATGCATTGGGTAACACGAAGGAGTGAAACGTTAAGCTTTATATGAAGAGATTTAGGGAATATACTGTGGTGGGTATTCCAAAAGTAACCAAGAGGGTTACTCCCTATGTAATAATGTTCTGAATTCCTCAAGTTAACTTTTATATCTTATGATTTCTATGATTTATTCATGATTTGATGAGGTATGTTAATGTGCTTATGTTTTATGAGTAAAGTATGTTTTCATTGATTCTTATGTGTACAAGTACTCATGTTTCCCTTCCATATATTTTTATATCCCTTACTGATCTTTTTATGATCATCCCATGTTTTTGAAATGTTTTTCACAGGTCAAGGGAAAGGTACATGATATGATTATAGTGTCAAGGAAGTGTCAAGAAAGAATCCATGTTTTATTTTAAATATGTTTCCGTTGATGGGAAAAAATGAATACTATCTTTTATGAAACAACTTTGTTTAAATGTGGAATGTAATTCAAGTTCATGATCTAATTCTCTAAAACTCTAAACCTGAAAAGATCCTCAATGTTTAATCTTGTATTAACTCAAGATTATGTAAGGTTTAAGGATGGGGCCTTATAGTTGGTATCAAATGTCGGGTTAGATAACTTTGGAGGTTAGGGTATTCTCTAAGCACAAGTTACATTACCATAATGGTTATGATTTTAGAAAGAGTCCTAGTTTTATATAAAGTGAATGAGTAAGTATATCTTAGTGTTTATCTTACTAATTAGTACATGATGGTTTTGTTGATATACTCACACTGACATTTCAATTTTTAGTGAATGGATGGATCTAGCAGGCACCAAAGAGACAACAGGTTTGATGGAAATAGTGGTGGTTCTCTGATTAAGATACTAGATAAAATGGGGTATTCAATGAGGAAACTTGTGGTTGTTCTAAACCAACTATCGAGGAGTCATGATCAACCACTTGAACCTTGGTATGATCTGTAATGAATCATGTACGAGATGACCAATCGATGTGGAAGTTCAGGTAATAATTATAAAGGCAACCATTAGAGTTTATATGATCCTTACTTTTGAGGTAATTATGGGTTATTATATGTTATGATGGAAAATGAAAGGCATGCGATAAACTTTAGGTTAAAATGTGTTATGATCATTTTTGAAGATTTTATCTCGTTTTGGGGAATTTTTTACGAATTATATAGTTTTGGAAAAAGTACAACACGCAAACCGTGTGACAACCCGTCGCGTCGGACAAAGCTGCGGGAATCGAAACCACAACCAAAGTGCGACTGGTATTTATCGCCTACCACTGGACTACGTGAAGTCCTAGGTTAGTTTGACTAATTCTTTTTAGTTAGATGATTTTAGGAATCAAGATTAAGTTTATTTTGGGTCATCTATGGAAATGATTAACCTATCATGGAGGATATGTGATTAGGTTAATTACTTTTCAATATGAGAATTTAAGAGCAACAGATTTTATTTGGAGATAAAAGATAATTTGTACCTAGGAAGACTATGTGATTAAATCCTTAAAATATTTGGGTTTCAATCTTAGTTTTGTTTACTTTGAATAATTTTATGGACAATTGTTTATTGAATGGTCTTCGTTGAACTCTGGTTTTTTTGGACAAATTTTAGAGATTAAGAATAGATTTTCTTTTTATAAAGGATTATACTTTTGTGGATTATCAGACCTCATACTAACCTTTTTGGTTTTGGTTTTTGTTAAAGTTTAAAGACATGGGAATTATATAGTTCTCTTTTTTGGATTAGGGGATTCTCTAGAAGTTTATTATACTACTCTTAATTTGAACAAGTCTTCCTAAATACTCGTCTTTTGGAGAAAATTTGTGTTTGTGTAAGGAATCTAATAAAAGTTGAAAGTCAACATGATAAGTGATTATGTTTTCTTATGAATGAATTCCTCAATAAGAAGTAACTTAAAACAAAAATGTTGTCTATAATCTTTTCCTACCGGGGAATCGAATAACGTTTAACCCATGACAAGTTTGTGATTTTCTTGTTGTTAACTTTCTCCTAAACATGTTTTCTATCACTCTCCATCAGAACATGACCCTTTTTTTCTCCTCCATATCCATATTTTCCTACATTGAATCCTAGTATGGGTTAACTCGGGTGACCTTTGTACTTCTCTTTCTTTATTTTAAAGTGACTGTTTTACCGACTCTTGTTCCGATGTGAGACTTTCAAAGTTGTTTCCAAGGCCAGTTTTAAATTTGCGAGGATGCAATTCCCAAAAGGGGGGAAGGATGTAACACCCCAGGTAAATAAGGGATCTTCCATTTTCACATTTATCCATATTTGTGAATAAAATATTAATATTACTTTAAAGGGGATGCTATGCTCGATGGCGTACCCAATATGCAACAACGAGTTTCTTGGGAATCTTACGTTGCACTCTAATAATAAAATAACATTATTTTAGATGGTAGTTAACACCTAGTTGTCGTGATGGAAGGAATTAATAGAACTAAATACAAAATGATTATATATGTTTGTAAAATATTTTTACTTTTTATAATAAATGTTAGAGGATTAAAAATGCGAATGGATCCAATTTTAAGCGTAAACATTCTAATATTCTTTAAAAGGTCGATTAACCACCTTTTTATGGAGAACCTCTTTTAAATCCACTTTTTGACAATTTTATGTGTTATATTTGACAAAATATAATTCTTCTTTATAATCGGGACATCAAAATTTACTTTGTGTAAATTTTTGGTATTTTTCCGAAAAAGTTCAATTTTTAATTAATAGTGAAAAAATGTTGTATTTTAATTCCAAACCTCGTTTTAATCTAATTTATTTATATGATTAGATTATCTTTTGAATGGGTTTTAAAGTGAAATTAGAATATATTTTTACCATTTAATCCAATAGTGGTCGTTGGAATTAATTTCACTTTGAAATCGGACTTAAACTAGTGTCAATCTTTTGATACATTTTGGTTCTTAAAAACACAGTATTTGTTTGGCCAGCAGGAATTAATTATTAAATTAATTAATGAATCTTATATGTTTTTAATTTCATAAAATAGACATCCTTTTTTAATTCTTAATTTCAAATATATCTTAGGGTGAACTTTAGGTAATTTTCTGAAAAACTTCAATTTTTGATGAATAGTGAAACCACTAAGTGGTACTTATAAAAACTGATTTTCCATTTAAATGATATTTTTCCATATTTGTGTTTTGAATTTCAAAAATCTGACATAAATGGTTGTCATTAAGAAGTAAAATGTGGTTCAATGGGATTAAAATATTTTTTTGGTGAATAGTAACTTGTTAAGTTTTTAATCGCGATTAGAGGTAATTAGTGTAGTTTAAGGTAAAAATAATGTTTTAATAATATTAGATGAGATTGAAACATTTCCTACCCTCATTTGATGTGTCATTACCAACCAAGAAAATCCATGGGCCAACTTGGGGACCTCATGGAGCCACTTCGGTTGGAAAATGACATAGATACCTTTTTATTTAATGTAAAAGTAAAAATGACACAAACATGAAATGTTTTACTAAAACAATTTTTACATGGGGTTATAAAAGTCAGATTTTTTACTATAAATATTAATTGGAAAGATAAAAAGATTTCCTACATCATAGTGTTTTTTTTATAATTTTTAGACTTTAAATAAATTAAATTATTTAGGACATCATGATGATGCAGCGATTACCTCGTTAATAAAGGATTTAAATAAAATGAAATGATCATGTAAAAAATATGACCTACACATGTCCAAAACCTATTGGATGGGTGTATATCTAACCCTTATCACATTATCCTCGAATTATATCAATTTGGGACCTTTTTAATCCGAAACGCATTTTAAAATAAAGTATCATTTCTTTACTTTCCAAGAGTGCCCCTCCTCTCCTCTTATAAAAGGGCCCCACCTCTACCTCTTTACCCAAACTTCCAAAGCTTTTGGATCGGCCAAACCTGACCATTTTGTCTCTCCACATCCCTCTATAACTCATTTAAGCCTCACTTTGGGATGAAGTCTTCCCAAGGAAGCCTTTGAGCTCAAACCAAAGGGAGTTATCCGATTTTAAAGTAATGTCTTCACTTGTGTCCTTTTGTTTTTTTGCTTCTCCAACCCCCTAAACTCTTTTTATTCATCTCGTTTGTAAAAAATACAGTATATTCAATATAATAGGATGTTGTTATAAGAAGTATTATATCTACACTTACACACACCTTCATCTAATGGTTAAAGAGCATACTATCTCTGTGGTTGGTGATTTTCTGCCTCACGAAACGATGATTGTTCAATATTCTTTTAACACCTTTAAAGGTGGCCATTATGATGTCACTGTATTTTATATATGATATATATGGTATTTATGTTTACTATATGCTTCTTTATTTTATATTTAAACCATACCTTTATTCTTTTCATGTTCTGTAAATGCGATAATTTAATATGAGGAAGTGCGGACTACCGCCCCCTCAAGTGATGTGACTTGTACATGCAATACATGGAATGTATAAAGAATGAAATTAATGAACACATGTGATCTATATAAAATATATAATATACTTGAAATATATTATATATATATATATCATTCATTTTTAATTCCATTAATATGACAAAGAAAAAATGAAAGTAGCGTTCATTCGTACGTACTGCCTACTGTCTCCTTGAACAGTGTATTTCATTTTTTATCTCCAAATGATATGGAATAGTATAAAATGAATATGTACTGAATATATATGATATTTTAATCATTAATACTGTTCTGGAAATTATTTACTTATAACTACATGGAAAATAATTTTTCAAACAATTTCATTTTTGACTCATGTACCAAACATCAGCAAAAATGTCTGATATGAACTAACATTATTAAAAAATTATTATAACATTATAATATGTGATATGAACTGAAAAATAATTTTTATAGGAGGTCCTTAGGCAATTATAAATTTACCAATGTTTATTATTCAGGAATATAAAGAAACGAACAAGACAAGTTGTACTTGAGGTAAGTGATCCTACTCCTCTCTTTCTTTTTAAGTACACCTTTTTATGTCATTCCTTTTAATCTTATATTTCTTGTGATTGGGATGTTATTTTATATTAATCTTACTGTAGTTTTTATGTTCATATGATTAGAGACCATATTTCCTCTCATCAATCCATTTTGGATGTTTTAAGTGGCGTCGTTAGGCTGCCGAGTTTTCGTAAGGGATTATTCATCTCACTTTTATTCCCGTGAGATTTATGCTACATTTTCCACAATTTCCTTTGAGTGGTGTATGTACTTACCTTTATTATACACTTTTTGTAGTATAATTTCCTTTATGGGTATTCAAATCTTCATTCTATGACCCTTCTTCCATGGGGTGTACGTGTCGAAAGTTACCCAACTCGGTAAGGGAACCTTTCACCCTCCTCTTTTTAAAAGACCTCTTTTGTTATGTCTTTTAATTCACATAATATTATGTTGGGATATGTTATTTTATATCTTTATTGATGTAAATTTTATTTCCAAGTGATGAGATTCCCTTTTAATCTCTCGTCAACTCATTTTCTGAATTTTGAAGTGATGCTGTTAGGCTGTCGAATTTTACCAAGGGAACTTTTTAACCCAATTTTGATTTCTTTGGGTTCAACATGTTGTTATTGAATATGTAATCTTTTGAATATGTGTGAATGAACTTTTATTGTTTTTCACTTAATATCCACTTATATTGGGTGTATTTATATTTGTCACACATAATTTTGAGATTTATTTATCCTTAATTTAAGGATACCTTCTTTATAAGGGATTTCATCACAGTTGACATTTCTATTGAGACTTCATTGTTGTTATGCACCAATTCACTCTTATATGGTGTATATACTGTCCTTTGGAATATTATATCATGAATCCATTTATTCTCTTTATATTATAAAGTTCTGACTAAATGTTATTCCTCAATTATTGTATTCATCTGTCTCTAATTTTGGTAAAACCCCTTTAACCAAAATACCGCTTTAAATGTTTTAATGATTTGTTCTTATTAATATCCATGTTTTAAAAATGGTTTTAAGAATTTATTTTTATGGATATTAATGGTCTAAAATGTTAAAATCTTTATGGTGGTATGGGACACATTGATTCAAAAGTCTCTTTATTAAATGTTTTAAATGGTTTTGAAAATGGTTTTTAGAATGGAGTCATTATTTCAATATCTTAAAATGTTATATTGTCATTGAAATGTGGGAATGTTATATTTCCTTTATGTTTATGTTATGTGCTATGATTATATTATGGTTCTTGGGCATTGTTATGAAGACGGGTGGTTCCGTGATAAACTAATGGCGGGTGAGCCCGATATAGCTCTCCAAAGCATTGGGTAACGCGAATGAGTGAAACGTCAAGGATTCTCTGAAGAGATGTAGGGAATATACTATGGTGGGTATTCAAAATGTTACCAAGAGAGTTACTCCCTACGTATGAATGTTATTAATGCCTCAATTTACCTTTTATATCTTATGATTTCTATGATTTATTCATGATTTGATGAGGTATGTTAAAGTGCTTATATTTTATGAGGAAAGTATGATTTCATTGATTGTTATGTGTACAAGTACTCAGGTTTCCTTTCCATATATTTTTATATCCCTTACTGAGTTTTTTATGCTCATCCCAAGTTTTTAAATGTTTTTCACAGGTCAAGGGAAAGGTACATGATATGATGATAGTTTCAAGGAAGTGTCAATAAAGAATCCATGTTTTATTTTAAATATGTTTCCATTGATGGGAAAAATTGAATACTATCTTTTTATGTAACCACTTTGTTTAAATGTGGAATGTAATGAAAGTTTATGATCTAATTCTCTAAAACTCTAAACCTGAAAAGATACTCAATGTGTAATCTAGTATTAACTCAAGATTAAGTAAGGTTTAAGGCTGGGGCCTTATAGGAACACCATTAAAACACCTATAACTGATCTTGGATCAGAGAGAAAAATTAACTAATACCATGATCTTGTTCTAAGATGCACCACCAATTTAAGAGTATGTGTCTCTATTCTTCTTATTTATATCATTTGAGTTCCTAAATGCTTCCATTAAGATCAACATGCTCCCTCCAACCATATTTCCCAAATTATTCTTTTTTCCTAATGATTCTCTATATTACCATTTCTACATAGTCTGTAATATATAGTAAAAAAATCATTGAGTGAATTTATTATCATACCATATACATAAAAATATGGGCCTTGAAGGATACACTTAAATATAATTACATTGAAATGATATCTATGTTCATAAAATTAGTCACATATTTAATCATCAATATAATATCATTCTTTAAGAAAAATAGATCCATTACTATTGAAAACTAAAAGGTGTGAGAATATATTTTATTTTTGAAAAATTCATCAAAATCCTTACACATAATGTATTAGTCTACATTAGACTAAACAAATGAATCCAACCATTGTAATAAAAAATCATCATGTATGTGTGTTCTCTGATTTACTTTTATATTATCTAGTGTTCCTTGGAAATTGATGAATGGATTCATCATATTTATCTAGACCTATAGTTTTATGGGCTTAGAATCCCCCTGAAAGATGCGTGGATTCTAGATTTGAAAAATAACTGAGTGATCCACCTATAGAGGTTCTATTTTCTATAATCCTTTATCCATGTCTTTAAAATCCTAAATGATTATTTGGACCCAATATTTTTTAACTTGTGGCTTAGTTACAACCACATTGTATGTAACCTCCTATTTTTGGTTTCTATGATGTATACATGGTACCATTTATATATCCCGGAAAAAAGACCTCTTAATCAACACTCACTACTAAAAAATGGTTGAGTATATTTAAAATCATCATAAGCAAAAAGCATTATAAGTTTCATTTTCAAAATAAACCCATTATTACCATTTTAAAAATTTTCATTAAATCTTTGAATACTGTATTAATAATGAAATAATAGTTGGAATTATACTATTACATGATATTATAAACTTATCATCTAAACCAATGACGATGAGATTAGAAAATACTAAGAAGTTTCATAAATTTTTTCTGTACATATACGACCCTGATAACTTGATGTTTAGTATAAAATGTAAGCTAAGTGATTTTATGCTATAAATTTAATGTTATAGTGATCCTATGTTCTGTCTACTATCCCTTGACAATAGATAGAATGACCAAGACTGATACAATTAGTTACATCCTACCCCAACTCATTGCCTTGAGAAGAGATATGATGATATTGACCGAAGTTGACATCCACAAGACACAAAATGTTTGATATAAATTCCAAGGGATTAAGAATATTTTAGGGGATGATTTTACTTTAGAATATAAACAATCATATCAATAAAAAATTATAAATATCCAATCATATAATATAAAACGTGAGTAATGTAATGAGACCAAAAAATTATAAAATATCAGAGTGAAAATGGAAATGTAGACAACATCTAACAAGGAATGAAATCTAATAGAACAAAGTCACCCATGCGGTATCCTCAGAAGAAGATCCCAAACAAGATACAAGATCCAATATAACCATACCATCCCATAGAATAAAGGTGAATCACTGAAGAAGTGTGATACCATTCCTTTTCCTATATCACAATAGATGACATATGAAAATTCATTAATGTAACACTGCAGGGGGTGAGTATAAACTCAATAGTATTTCTACAAGGACTTAAAAAAACACGCCATTAAGATAAGAAATACTTATTAAATTTTATATTAAATAGTTGAAAAAACAAAATCATGGTTTATATATAACACAAATGAAATTAATAAAAACAAAAAAATTATTATAGGAAGTATGGTTTAACTACATAAAACTACTTATATAAAAAACATAAAATATTTTCCATGTTAAACAGTAAAAGCCTCATTTTTAATTAATTTATATACCAATTTTTGTGTTCAAAAAACACAAACACATGTATCCATTTCATATGATAGTTCCATACTGAAGTGTGTTTTTTAAATGATTTGCATAGTTTCCATTGTGTCACCAATATCCATGTTCCCCAATGGAATGTTCTCCCTATATAGGGTCATTTATAATAAATGAACTCATTACAACCATGTATGCTAAATTTGATGCCAAGTTCCATTTGAAAAAAAATATATTTATTGAAAACATTTTCTTAAACATTTTGTTTGAATCAACACAATACGACGAATTTAAAAATATAATTTAAAAATTATAAAAAATAGGTTTTCCAGAGACATCCAATTTTCCAATTTTCCTACACATGATGCTCAATGGTTTTCCTTATATAATTGCAACACGTTTCCATAATTTAATAAATAAAAATAATTTAATCAAAACTAATCATTCATGTTCTAGAATGTTACACATGATATACAATCCACATACCTCTAAATGGATATAAAAACAAAAAATGGAACTTAAAACCTCTTGATCTAAGATCACCAAACATCCACTTAACTAGATCCAAAAAAATACCATCACAATTTATATCACAACACATAGATATATCGATTAATAATATATATATATATATATATATATGATTTCAAGAGATATAATTATGATTTGATCTAATAATAACAGGGGATGAAGGGGGAGAATAAAGGATTAAAATTTATTTAAAGACTCCAATGCACTTTTATTCAGCAAAAATTTTCTTCAAGATTGAAGGGAAAATATTCTCAAGATTAGCGAGGGTGAGTAAATCTTGATATTAGGTTATTATGGGAAAATAATGGTTTCATATATTTAATCAATATTAAAGCACAAATTTTAGTGTTTTAACTATACGTAGTTTGGTTAGGTCACACAACTTTGAAAACTATACGCTAGTTGTGCATGTGTTGTTGGAAAAACCAAGTAGTCATATGGTTTGGGTAGCATGGTTTGAAAAATTGTATGACAACCATGAGGTGATACTATCTTAATCTTAATCCCCCAGATAGTTGGATTCAATGGTAAGTAAAACTATACGCCAACCACGATTTTCAGTTTGTTTTTTCATGCATGATTTTTCATGGTCACTCAAATGGTTTGAAAAAATTATCTACCAACCAAGTTCCTACCAAGTGATCCATAAAAAATATTGAACAATTTAACTGAGGTGGTGCAGGATTTCTATTAACCATTTAATAATTATCCACCACCAAAAACACCTATATTTTTTTTTGAAACATCACTGAACATCCGAAAACGTTACATAATCACTATATAATAATAATTAACATAATAAAACATATTGTGGGTTACAGGACAAATTTTATAATTATTAATCCATAATGGTTATTTTATTTTCCACTCTATTTACCTAGTCCTCAAATAGAATTTTCAATATAATATAAGTTATGTACACTCACATTCAGAAATTTAGACAGAATAAAATTCTCACAATCATATTGGTACTTTAATTAGGAAGGAAAACATTAATTTTCAACTTTTTTATCTTAAAAATACTATAATATTTTAAAAAATTAATCCAAAAATAATATTTCTACAGGATATAGAACATTATTTTTCTTGATTTTTTTAATATATGTTTTTTTGTTATGTATAATCTAAAATACGCTATCGATTTCCCCCTCACATGATTTATACTGACATAAAATTAAATTAAAATATGTATTTTTTTAAGAAAATGTCTTCAAAATATGTATCTAGAAAAAAATATGATGGAATATACCACCTGATAGTGTTTTATTTGTCACCACTAGGGATAGTTTGGAATCCTACAAGGGTTATTTATTGAAATACTCATTGTAATTTTTCAATTTTTTAATATTCAACCTGAATTTTTTCTTCAAAAGTTCTCCATGAATCACAAATGCACTAAAATAAAATTAACTAGTTACAATGTTTGGAACAATTCACTTCAAAAGAATCGTACCAGGGAAAATTTTTATCCCTGAACAAAATAAAAAAAACATTGTCTCCAAATTGGAATTCCTTTTTATGGATCAATATATCATGAGAAGATTTATTTTTATCCTTTTAAAAAGGTTAGTTCTCATATGCTTCCCTTATTATAAGCACAAGATTCACAATTTATATCTTCCTCTACTCTCTATCCTATCAAAACTCTATGTTTACACGTTTAATAGCCTAATATTATTTATGTTATATCTCAATATGAAAGTGAAAATATTCAGTATAAATAATTCTTTAGGGATATGTAACTAATGAGGTTTTTATTAAATTATTTATTCCCACAATGCTTCCTATAATTTCTCAATCTAATCATTATAGTTGGGATGCTCTATTTTCTCCAAAATTATTTTGACTTCTTCATTGGATGCGTCATCCTGTCCATTTTTATGTGGGTGGAAGGTAGTGGATTATTTTTATTTTACTCTATCTTTCATCATGATAATTTCCATATTATTATTTTAAAAGTTTGTTCTTTGTTCATTGATTACAACTCTAGGTATTCTAAACATACCAGAAAATTCATTCATAAACATAATAACAGTTTTTGAATCATCAGTTTGAGTAACATTTGATTCAATCTACATAGAAAAATAGTCAACTACTAATAAAATATTGTTGAATCAAAATGAAATATGAAATGGTCCCATGACGTTTATTCCCCATACATATAAAATCTCAATATATATAAAAGCTTTTTGGGGAATATCATGAATCTTGGAAAGTCTACAAGTAAAGTTGAATTTTAAACATTATTTTTGGTGAATTTTTTTAATATTTATAATTTGAGGTCACACAAAATTTAGCATCTAATTTTTTTATAACAATTATTTAAGTCCAAAATGGACTCCGCATGAAAGTGTATTGAAAAAAGAAAGAACAATGTTTATTTATTCTATATGGATGCACCGTTAAATGACATAGAAATTGAATATTTTAAATTATATAATAATCATCCAATACATAATAATTTGATTTAGATTTCAATTTATCAGTTTGATGTTTAAAAAAAAGGATGCTACCTTTTTGTGACAATAAAATTCACTATAACATAAAACCTAGGATCTTGGGTGTGGTTTTATAGTTTCTCATCAAGGAATGCTTCATCTAGATTAGTCTTAGGGATTGGTTATAGCTCAGTAGTGTGAGTATGTTAGTTCACGTGGTCTACTATCATATTCTCACAACCCTTATTATCTATGATCTCTAGAAAAAACATTTTTGGTAACAACATTCATCCCACTAGTCTAGGATTTGCATCATCATAATTGATTAAATATATCAAGGTTTCATTATCAGAATTGTTTATACATTAGTCTATAAAATATAAGAATGATATTTTTCAAAATATATAACAATTGATAAAAAAATTATCTATTGTTGTGTAGTTAATATTTGATGTGTCTAGGTTCTCTAATGTGTAGGATATTACATGTGTATGTACATCAATATTTTGTGCAAACAAAACCCCTGTATCTATATTTGAAGAATCCCACAGGATCTCAAAGGGGTAATTCTTGTTTGGTGAACTGATTTAGGGGGAAGTAGTCAATCTATAATTAAATATGTAAAAATTTGTCTTAAAATAATTAATAAATATTCAATTTTATTTTTGAGTATATTATTTAATGGAATATTTATTTATCTAATGTCCCTACTAACCCTTATATAAAACCCAAAATGGACTAGAAATTATTTAATAAGGCTCATAGTGGTGGGTTAAGGTAGTGTGGAAATTTTATCAAATTTGGATTTATCTACTTCAATTCCATATTTGAGAATTATATATCCCAATAAATTTCATTTTTTTGACAAACAATTAAAAATTTAATAATTTAAAACATATTTTTTCTTGATTTATTTTTTAAACATTCTCTAAACATTATAGGCATCTTTTAAAAAAATATCTATACAGAGTGAAGTCATTGAGAAATTGCACAATAAAATTTTCAAAAATGTATATGAAAATACATACTATAAAATTGTGAAATGTTCTTGTACCATTGAAAATATCAAAAATGAATAATTTGGTAGGAAATCATATTAAAATGCTAGGTTAATCTGGAATTGGCTTAGTCTCTTGGAGTAATTTGAACCATAAAATATGTATAAAATCTATCATGAAAGTAACAGTGACACTTACTAGTTAGTCTATATAAAATTTCTTCCAAAATTAGTATAATAAATTGGTATTTTTCTAGTTACATGGTTCATCCTCATTTAATATTGGAAGGCTCTCCATATATTCTAACTTATTTTGTGCACTAACTCAATATTCTTATTTGGAATAATTGTGTGACCCTTTTTCTTGTAAAAAACATGAATAGAACATAACCATAGGGATTATGATATGAGGTAGATTATTCCATATAGTAAAAGTATTTATAGTTCTTTTTTATTACTTTATAAATGGTTATTTGAGCTTCATTTGGGGTTATCACTCTAGTTTGATTTATCTTCATGAAAAATCTTATATATACAGGTTGTATATCTAATCCCTAAGATATACCCTAATGTCCACTATATGACCTTAGTATTTTATTTTATAATTTTATGTAGCTAGAATTATTGTATAGTACTATATTATTTGATTTTATGACTAGATGATTCTCAAGTTTTATAAAAAAATCATATTCCATGTCTTATGGAAACAACTTAAATTCATAATTATGGGGGTTTCCAATGATGGTTTTAGCTCATAGTTTTCAAAGTTAGCTACATTTACATACAAGGAAGATATATTAATATCATATTTTAGTAACAATTAAAAATAAAATTCATTTATTTCATTAAATATTTCCATTATTGAAAGTATTTCTAAATTAAGATCATTTTAAAAAAACAGATTCATCAAGAAATTTGGGTGTGTTTTTAAGCTTCTCCTAAACTGATTATGTCATTAAACATTTTAACTTCCATGATATAATAACTTGGTAATTTAATAATATTTAATGTACAAAAATTTCTTTTTTATTTGAGTGTATGATTGAGTCAAATATGTTTAAATCCACTATTTTTCACCAAAATTCATGAAAAGGGTGCATTTATTGACATTTATTATGGTCTTAGTTGTATTTAGGAAGAGTATACCTAGAATCAGGGGAGAGTGATCTTTACCATTTCTTTATTCCATATTGATAACGTATATGTTTTAAGGGAATGAGAAACCTTGTACACTAACAAAATAATTTCATACCAATCACATTATAGTAATAAACATTCTGTCACAAAGGGATTTGAGGAGTTTTTAAAATTTAAGATGAATAATCAATGGAAACATGGCTAAAATAAACCTTTCTCCAATGATGATATATATGAATAAATTATATGAAGGTGAATGATACCTTGTATAGTTACCATGAGAACATTTTTATATCATCCCTACAGATGAGTAAATTGGAAGTATTGATATGACATTGTGTAAAGATGAATATCTTCATGTCACAATCTTAAAAATGATGATTTTACAAGTTAAGAATCAAGATTTTATATTATAGTCGAGAACCCATTCTCATCACTAGAACCCTATTTAAGATAAGGAATGATTCAAACTAGGTATGAAATCTTTGAAACTTACATCATGATCCTTGGGTAATCAATGTTTTAAGAGTTGGATATATTCTCTTTTCATCACACCCTTGTGAATTATGTCATGGTTGAGGCAACCTGAGAAGAAAATATAGTGGATATATCTTTGAGATCCAACCTTTTTGGTGTAAATTGGAGAATTTTTCTATTATGTAGTATAATATTATATGTATTTAATGTTTCAAATTGTATATGGAGATCTGAAATATTTTATGACTTATACTCTTCTAAAAAGTAATAAGGCAAGATTATTGTTTTTTTATATCACTAGAATCAAATTATATTATAGTAATTCAGTTTCTATACCTCAATTATAATTTTTCCATGATTTTTTAATTTATTATAATAGTTTCACATATATTAGGAATAATTATTCATCAATGATGGATTTCCATTCTTTTTTGAGTGATTAGTATCTTAAAGGATGGTGGATTAAGAATTATAGAATGGTGAATCAATTTAATTTATCTATTTTTCTTATGAACTTAAAGATTTTATTTAGTATCATGTTGACCATAACATTTTTTATATTAATTATTCATTCTTTAATAGAGTTAATAAATTAGGGAGATAGTAACATCATGACTGTAACCCATTATCGTAGATTGGACTGGAATTCCACTAATGGTACATACCTCAGACACCCAAAGATGACAATAAATTCCTAGGTATTCACCATATTGGTGGGGGATATTTTTTGTTTTATAGTATAGAACCTAATATAGAAGAACAATAACATAAGAATACAAATATTTTGTATTATAAAAACAAAAAAATCAAATAACAAAATATATAAACAATTAGTGTCACAAAAACAAATAATATCACCAAATAAGTATTTAGACCTAATGAATCAAAAGATAAACTATGGTGGAAATAATTAAACTTCACCAAGCTCCACGCCATGACCAACTCAAAACTCTCACTACTATTTCGAACCACCATAACAATAATATTATCTACAAGATATGTAATATGCCTTCCCCTTACGTACATCATATCAAAAATGACAACATACACACCAAGATGCCCATTAATTGGGGTGACTATATAACATATTTGGAAATCCTCAAAAAAATCACACACAAACTACTAGAATAAAAATACATTATATCAAATTCTTATTTATAAAATAGGTAGGAAGAATAAAAATAATTTAATAAGATATATATATATATATATATATATATAACTACAATAAATATATAACATCATAAAACACACCTACACTATGAACTCACTCACCCATGAAATGCTCGAAACCCTCTCATATGGGATCCTTATTAATAACCCAAAGTATATACCATCTATGAAATTATAAATAAATGGCTCAAACTCATAAAATTTAACTAATCCACTTTGACCTAATTCATCACATAGTGGTATAATACCTTCTTTCCCACATTCAAAACTATTATTCACATCTGGACCAACAATACCCCATTCATATGCATCAAGTACACACTCTAACAATTTCTATGAAATGTTTATACCCACCAAGTTCAATTGCACTTAAATAAAAAACCACTTATGAATTTTACTAAACATATTGTTGAATTCACCCACAAAATTTATTTCCAAAAAGAAAAAAAACAAAAAGATAAGACTCTATATAGAATTTACAAATGGTTTTACACGAATAATAACAATAATTTAACAATAAAAAACAAAATCCATAATGTTATTAGAAAAAGTAAAGTATGAGATAAGACACATACCACAAAAAATCTTCAAAATAATAAATTACTACACACCTTCATAGATCTGGGATCCTTTAACCCTCCTATAATAGTTCAAAAAAATCCCATAAAATGCACCTTGACCACAATATTCAAGAATGGTATATCCATAATAGGATTTCTACACAAAATAAAATGAGATGTGGAGTAAATAATTGAGTATTAACTTTGATCCCTAGGTCAAACACTACATTAATCAAATATAGGTAGTTATGAAATGAATAGGGCGACCTAAATAACTCAAGGTAACCGCAAATTACAAAGAACCCTATCAACGAGAGGATATATATGTGTTTTGAGGTAAAGTGTTAGGTTAAATACTAATTTTCATAGATCTATAAAATTTCACAAGGTTTGACTGCATGGTTTTGGAAACCATATTCCAATCATGCAGGTGCAATTGAGAGAAATCATGGGAAACATGATTTGGTTAAGTGGTTTGAAAAATCATATACAAACCTTGTGAAAACCACAACCAAAAAATTTATATGGATGCATAGTTCAACAACATGGTTTACCGAAAACATATGTCAAACATGCACCTTCCCAAAGACACCCAACTCATCATGCATGGTTAATTGAGAATTGTGAAAAGTTTCCCCTAACAGTGTTCCAACCATTCACCAAAATTCACTAGAAACCCATCAAAAATTCTATGTAACTTTGAAAAAGAAATCTAAAAAAATTTATAATATATAAATACATTATAAGACATGTAAATCCCTCAAATCAGTGGGTGTTAAATTATCACCACTATTGGGATTTTTGTCCTTGGAAGGGTACTGGATAAATGTTTCTAGGAAGAGATTAGGTTAATTATCTTGTATAACCTCTGGGAAATAATTCCATAATACTTATACTATGAGATATATCTTTCACACAAGATCTTATATTTCTTATAAAAAAATATTAATCAATGTGTAAATGAATGTTTCATATGGATCATGTGTATAGTGACCGTAAATAATCAAACTGTCAGTGTAAAGATTGTACATATTAATGTGAGATATATATAAAACATTATGTACGAAGATAAATTTTGGGAGTAGCTATAGTTGACAAGATTTTTTTTACATGATTAAGAATATCAAATAGTCTTATATAACAAGGACTTATTTTACCATTTTTAATCTGATGGTGGTGCTCTAACCATGGAGATACTCTACAAAAACATTTTTACCTACATCAAAAAATTGAGGATAGTGATAAGGGTATGTATAATATTTATTATGGATTTGGATCTATTCAAATCATTAGTTCTTTAGCTATATTTTCTCAGTAGTCTTATTCCCATGATTTTATCTAATTAATAAATTTTCCTTGGAATCTACACCAAATAGTTGAGAGAGACATGTAATATTATAAAATTATTCAAATAGATAGATTTTTACAATTTATTGATAACTATTTTTATATAAAAGCTTCAATAAAGTAAAATGGTCCTCCCATGATACACCAATGTCTATCACAAGTTATATGATACTAGTTTGTAATGTCTATATTTTTTTATCTAACATCCCAACGGTTTAAGGATGGTATGTAATTATCATAGTCAATTTGGTTTCAAATGTTTGTCAAAAAGACTTCCAATACAATGAGGTAAATCTAGGTTCTTGGTTAGTGACAACTAAATTTGGTACCCCATTTATCTTTAACACTACCTAGATATATATCTTTTCTAACTACTATAATAAATTAGTGTATTTAATTAGACTAAAGTTTGCTGACATGATGAGATGGTCAAAAACTACCCTGATGAAATCATGATTTCAAATCATCCTTGAAACACTGGGGAAAAATTCCATGGTAATTTATCCCAATTCTATATAGGTGTATAAATATATTATAACATACCATCATATTTTTGGTGTTTATATTTACCCCTTGATAGGTGAGACATTTCAAAACAAATATTTTCACCTTTAATAAGTACCATAACTTAAAAAATACATAATATTGAGTTTTAAGACAATAATTTACTCATAAAATTTAAAGATATTTATGGTTTAGATTTTTAGATTATTAGGTCATAAATATTTTATTAATAAAATATTACATCACAATTTAGTCACTTAATCTCATTTCTATTTTCCCAAAATGAAAAAAATTTAAGACAAGAGAAGATTTTTTAGGAAATACCTTAAAAATTTTCAACTTGAACATATACATGTCCCTAATCATCCTTAAAACCTTTGATAAATAGTTGAAAATGTTGAATGAGAACAAATATATCACTGAGGGACTAAAAAGAGAAAGAAAGAAACATTGTGGTTTGTGGATACTCATAAAATGTTTACCTTTTCAATAAAAATTTCGAGTTAAACAAATAAATTTATTACCCAAGAAATAGAATTACATACAAAAATATTTCATAAAAATTTTCCTAAAAAATATTAATGAAAAAAGTAAACTAAAAAAGTTTTCTTTCCACTCATGAAATCATTTTCACAAAGTAATAAATTTCACCTTAAAACATTAGCATAAAATTCATTTAAAATATAACCTCATTATCTTACATATTTAAATAATAAGATTTACATGAAAAAAATTATAAATCATTGATAAATCATGTTGGTAAAATGGTAAATAATTTTCATATCACTCTTTCAATCATCCATACAAATTGAATAACGTACCTAGTAAATTCCAATATTCTATTAAGATAAACCTAACTAGATAACTCCATCCCTTTAATGAATGCATTGGAGAGATATATCAAACAAAACCTTCATCACGAGCTATATCAGGATCATATATCAACATGATCTATATCATGATCACCAGTCATCATAAATAATGAAAAAGAACCCTAACTAAATCATAATACATAAAATATTTTTTTATATCATTATAATTAAAAAAAATATTCCTTCTATCTATAGGAAAATAATTTCCGGATATTGAAATATTCATTCCATTTAATTTATTTTAAAAATAAACTAAAAATTGAAGGATTTTTTTGAAAAAAACATTAAATCATATAAATAAAAAAAACAACAAATAATGATTATGGAAGTGAGAAAAACCATTGAACCCATATACGTTAAAATAGAACACTCTATTTTCTTTTTTTTGTAAAAATTATCCATATAAAATAAATAAAAATATTAGTTTTAAAAACCTTTTAAAGAAGGTAAAAATTGTCATATAATGTAATTTATAATTCATTTATTTCCATATAAATATATGAATAAAATAATTTGAAGAATATTTTAAGGGAATAAAATTATTTCGGAAATAAATCATGAAAATGATAAAAATGAGGGTTTTAAGGTAAAATGTCTCTTACGTCGAGTCTGATTCATCATTTACGTAATTTTTATTCATGAATAATATTTTTATATTAATTATTTACATTATTCATAATATCTTTCATGTTTATTATTCCATTTATTTTATTTTATTACTATAGTATATATAATTTCTTAATCAATTAAGTGCAGATCATATGTTTTGCGGATATTTGACACATATGTCCAAAATGAAATTGGTAAGGTGAATATGGTAATATAGGTAATTATTAAATAACATAAATAATAATAATTAAATAATTATATTTTTTATAAATTAATTACAACTTTTAAACTAACCATGGATGATTGTTTTGAAAAATTTATTACATTACAATAATGGTGATGATAGGACGTATATACACATGAGAAACATTTTAATTTTTCAAATAGAGTGAGGGAAAAGAAGTAAGAATAATTTAATTCTTATAGATTTATTATAATATCATAAAAATAATATTATTTATTTAAGTAATCTTATATATTTTATCCATGTAATGTAGTTATGAAAAATTAATCTCATCGCTTTATGGAGATCAAAATCCACACGTATGCATGAACGATGTTATCATTTTTCAATGGAAAAAAAGGTATGAAAAAAGATGATATTTTATATTTAAATAAATATAAATATATGATATATATATATATATTAAATCTATAATTATAACATTCCATGAGAGGTGGTGATGGAAGATGAATTATATTTGTTAGCAAGGCCATGCTCCACCATCAGATGAAGGATGGTTTTATTTCTGATTTGATGGAAGTGGAGATGGATATAGGATAAGTAATTAACATAATAAATTATTAGTATATGGGATATACTTATTTTATTACTTATTATTGTTTTAAGAATTTTTTAATGAGTTGTAAGAATAAATAATATGAAAATACATAGATAATAATTGTACCTCTTCTTGGGACAACCTCTTTATTTTTATAACAAACGCCATACCAAGATGATTTTTTGATCAAACAAAGATATCATAGACATGGTTAGGTATGTAAGAAAGATACTTGGGTAGGTATTCTATAAACTTAAAGGCTCCATAAGTGTGTATATTAGAGGATATGGGGTAACATTTTACAATTGTTGAAGTGGACACACTTAGTGTTTTTTAAAATATTCGAATATATTAATGTCTTACATAATCCAAATGGAGAAAAAAATAATCCATTTCGAAAATATTAGATGATAATGGGTCAATATATGGTAAAAATATATTATTTATATAATTTTTATTCCATTTAACCCTTATATCTTTAATTTATCTCCATGATAAATTTGTTAGAACCTTAATAGTGGTAACAAATTTTTACTGTTCTTACTATTTTTACAAATCATTATTAAAAAAACAGAGTTAAAATTATTAAATAAAATTAATTATACTAATTAAAAATATGAAATAAATTTTATTAAATTAATTTTATAGAAGTGTCAAATTTTAATTTAAAATTAAACCTAAAAATGCAATGAAAAAATGGTTTTAAAAAATCATTTTTAAGTATAAGAACGTTTTATACAAAATTCAAGTATAATATTGGTTATAATAAGATCTTTTGTATTATTTTTAATTAAAATAAACTATTTAAAATTTCAATAACAATAAAAAATAAAATATTCCATTGAAAATAGTTTAAAAAAATAATTTTTAATTAAAAATAATATTTTTTTACTCTTTAATGATAAATCAATATTTTTTTATAAAATTATAAAAAATTCAACCTCATATAATTAAGTTCATCTTATATACTGATGAACTAAAAAATAAAGTTCATTTCTTATCAACTAAAATAATATAATTTAGAAATAATTATTTAATGTAAACCCATTTATTTCATGAAACCCCAATTCTACATGAAATAACACTTTTTTTAATTTTACTAAAAAATCACTTGATATTATTAGAATGAATATAGCTCTATAAAATAAAATTAATTAATTTTAATATTTAATGAAAAATATTTATCTTAACATTACCTAGGTTGTTATATTCATTCCCCCTTTTAGGGAATTGCATCCTTATAATTTTATTTACTATTTAAGCATGTGGGGATGTCATTCCCCCATTGAAGTTTCAGATTCTAATGTTACTTGTTTAATCATATGGATTTTACACAAAAACATAACCTAATGAATCATCTTATTCCATAACACCTAGTCTCTATATTCAATAATCGCAATAGTTTATTATTTATAAGAAATGATTTTTTTAATTGGACTATTTTAATGCTCAAAATATGATTTGCATCTGGTGCATATATTCTTAACAATGATACATGAAATATGACATGTAACCGTGATAAAAAATAAGTAAAGGCTTGTCAATAAGAAAATAATATAAATTTATCAAGTATTTCATATGTTCAATTCAACTTAAAAATTATGTTTCCAATTTTACCAAAACGTATAACACTTTTCCAAGATAATACATTAATAAAAACATGATTACTATCCTATAAAATATGTTTCATTTGGTTATCTTAATAATTTATTGACTATTATGATCCTTACTCATGTTATATTTAATCATCTTCACCTTATCACAAATTTATTCTACATGAACTAGTCCTAAAAAATTCCTTCCACCAAATTAATTCTAGAAATCATGAGTCCAACACCACATTCAATATAATTCCTCAAAAGATTCAATCTATATACTAGAATAAAAAAATTATATGGAAACTCAACTAATGGTAGATTTTGATCATAAATTACTTAACAATACATTGAAAAACCATGAATCACATCTTTTAAATTCTGAGTCATTCTCTCTAACTATACATCAGATAGAGGATGAAAAGAAGTACTAAAATTTAATATAGTAACCAATGACTTCTAAAGTCATTTATAGAAGTTATAGGTGAATCTAGGAACTTGATTAGATACAATATAATGATGGAATCCATGTAATATAATTATCTATTTAATAGAAATACAATAATATTGGTGAAAATTAATATTATCTGGGATGGGAAGAAAATGAGAAGACTTAATTAATTGATCAACAATTACCCAAATTGTAATATTACTTCAAGATGAATTTTGGAAATCCTAACATGAAATCAAGGGATATATAGTCTCATTTCCATTTTTTCACTAGAAAAATCTAAATCCCCCCCCCCCCCTTTGGTAAATTTTATTTATCTTTAACCAATTCATAAGTAAATAAATTCTTAGTAATATTAGAAATATATTTATTCATTCCTTCCCACCCGAAATGTTCTCAAAGGTCTCTATAATTTGTTTGTGCACCCAAGATGACTAAAAATAGGAATCTATGATCCTCCCATTATAATTCCTCATTCTATTCGGGGCCACATTAAACAAATAACATTTTTCTAAACCTAAAAATTAATTCATTGTCAATATTAAATTCATGAAACATACCTTTCTTAACTAACAATACATTTTCCTATAAAACATTATCTTTCTTTTTAGCCTTCCTAATCCTCTCTAAGCATGAAGGTTGTACAATCACCTAAAAATAGATTGAGTTCCTACATGATCAATTTATAATCAAAGATTCATCAAATAATTAACCAATTTATTATATTCAAAACATAGCAGAGTTTATGAAATATTATATTTTCAATTAAACGAATCAACTACTTTTATTATTTTCCATGATGGTATTGTATTATGTAGTTGTAAACCTTTTTCAATTAACCCATCTCCTTTGTCTCATGTTTAAATATATTATAGTGAATATACATATCAATATTTTATGATGAGTATATATTTCAAACATTTATCCTTATAAAAAATATCTCTAATTTTTTATAGTAAACACTACAACCACCAATTCATGTTCATTTGTGGGATGAGTTTTCTCATGGGTTTTTAATTAATGTGAATTATAAGAAATTACCAGATTATTATGCCTTAAAATGGAAATCATTCACTTCATTGAAAAAAATATATAAATGAAAAAGTAACACATCCTAGAGGGAAAGGACAAAATATGAGCATTAACTATTCTTATTATCAATTCCTAGAAACATTCATCACATTAATTTACCCATAATAACTTGTTTACATTTAATGTTAACATGGTTAGTGTAAAAGATAAAAAATAAATGTTTTCCACAGTCCACCAATAATATACAATAAATATAGTAAATCTAAAAATTCCATTAACATTTCTTGGTCTTTGGCATTAAATGACAACTTTTTTAGGAGGATCAATAGTTATAATCATTATTTAAAATTTTTCTAAGAAATTAAAAATTTTGTAACTGAAAATAACATTTCATATATATTCTATATGAATTTAGGTATTTATTGGTTTTAAAAACGATCTTTATAAGTTTTTCTTGACCTTTATTACTATTAGAATAAGAAATCAGTAATAAACACAACCATACACTTCTCTAAATATTCATGTCAAACTCTATTCATAAGATCTATAGATTATGTTGTATAATTTTTCATGAAAAAGTGAATAAAATAAATAATACTCATATTATGTATGAAACGTTGAATTAAGGATTCCATCCTCCCTCACTATAACTGCTGGTACTCAAAACAAAGATCATAATTCGAATAATATCGAGCTCCTTATAGATGTTCAAAAAATACCATGAAATATGTAAATTGATACTTATCCTTAATAGTAATTTTATTAATATCTTTTTAATCTATGTAAATCCTTATGGAAACATAATTGATTTTAACAAAAAAAAGTTGAGACACCCCATTACAATATTCTATGATGAATGAATATTTTATCAAGAAATATAAAAAATGAATTTTCAATTCTAAAAGTTCCCATTAATCGAATTATGATAAAAGTTCCCATGAATGAATCTTTTGTCTCTAACATGAATTTTTCTAATATTTATAGCCCATTTCAATTAATATATCACAAAAAAACTACTCAATTCCAATTAAAAACCTTTTTGGTTTTTTATTTGGAAACATATTTTTCTATTAGTGACTTCCTAATTTGGTTTCCCTATTTCTTCAATGGAAAACCATTTTGAACAGACATAGTTTGAATGAAGTAATATAGATATATTCAAATTTTATATTATCATAACCATAAATTAGAATCTCTTAATGCTATTTAATTCCATTATTCTAATATAAAAAATAATCCAAAACTTTCATTCGATAAAAAATATAATTAATCGACCTTAAATAACACATAACCTTCACTTTTATGTCAATAAATCACTCTATTATATTTTTAGGATCTTTACAATTTTTAGTTTTAGATAATTATTCCATCAATCATATATAAATAACATATTACATTTTAAGGTTGAAACATCCACTCGGTATCCATTTTTTTCCACAATATAAATATTTTATGATATAAAAAGTCTTCTTTTTAGTTAATATATCCACAATTTTAATCTAGAACTCATCTTATTCACAACTAATAATTAAAAACCTTTTAAAAAATTCCAATTCATAGTATGAGAACCAAATATTTGCAATGGAGACATAAAAATAAACAAACTCACTTGTCAATGAATATACATCAAAATTTACCTCTACAATAAAAAATGTGACTCCAAATAAAATTTTAATTACCAGGGAAATAATTATCTCAATTAAAACCAGAAAAACTACACAAATTTTATTCAGAAGGTTATAAATTTCACACTTAATAACAAATATGAACATAATTTTAGAAATAAACTCATTATCCGACCTTATAAAATAATAAGAATTATGTGAATACTTATAACAAGAACTGAAAAAACATGTAGGTCATGTAGGACCTAATTTTCATATCATTACTACAATTACTCTTACAAATGGAATAAAATTTATAGTAAATTCTAAAAATCTCTTATAAGAAACCTAATTGGTTTACTCTATCTATTCACCTAATAGATTATAGTGATATATCAAGTGTGTCCATCATGATGATCAATATCAACATCACCCATCATCATGAACAACATAGGGATCACTTATCATTATGATAAGTGATCAAGAACCATAAAATAATCATAAAATATGAAATCATTCATTTACACCCTCATAATTATAAAAACAATCATTACACCTATATGTAAAATATTAATTGATGTCTAAATAATCATTCCATTTAAAAACAATTTTGAAAATACCCTGTATAAAGGGAATGATTATTTTATTTGAATAAAAAACAAATGATTTCAAAGTAATCAAAACATAAAATATAAACTATGGTGGTGTTAAAAAACATTGACAACATATACCATAAAATAGAGCATTACTTTTTTCCTTTTCGTCAATTTTTTTAATAAAATATATAAAAATATATATTTTGGAAACCTTTGAAAGAACATAATAATTGACATAAAATGACCATTATAATTAATTTAAGAATATATAAATTCATCAATAAAATAATTTTAAGAAAATTTATATGGAATTACAATATTTTTAAAATAAATAATGAAAATATTTCAAATGAGGTTTTTAGGGTAATGTATCCCTTATCTCGAGTTCAATTAATCATGTATATTATTTATTTTCTTGAATAATAAACATATTTCAATTTTTTAATTTCATAAAATTAATTTTAAATATTTTTCTTACATTAATTTTATTAATTACCATTGTATATAAAATTCATTAATCATTTAAGGTCACATCTGAATTTTTGATGATATTCGACTTAGATGTCCGAAATTTTTTCTTGTAAGTTGACTACGGTGAAAAATGTCATAAATAAATCATATATAGATTAATAATATGTAAATGATTATAATTTTTATAATTAAATTGTAAATTTAAAATAAATCATGAAAGAAGAATAT
This sequence comes from Viscum album, assembly GCA_963277665.1. Classification (NCBI taxonomy): domain Eukaryota; kingdom Viridiplantae; phylum Streptophyta; class Magnoliopsida; order Santalales; family Viscaceae; genus Viscum; species Viscum album. The sequence goes on from OY728136.1 coordinate 1,887,919,128, forward strand.
GAAAAGTTAATTTTTAAAAAATCATGAAGACGATAGGTCATACGTATGCATGAGTAACATTTTAATTTCTCCATGTTAGTGATAGAAATAAGGTAAATAATGAATTACTTTTCAATAATTATGATTAGGTAATATATTTAATATTATTTATTTAATTAAACTTATATATATCATCCGAGTTATATAGTTATGAAAAACATATTATATCACTTAGTGGAGGCAGTAATCTACATGTACGCACAAACGAAATTAGAATTTTTCAATGGATGGAAATATCAAAAAAATATGATATATTATATTTATATAATAATAAATATTTAATTAATATAATTTATATACATTACATATACCATTATAATAATTTTCTAGAGGTGGTGATTGAAAATGAACCGCATCGGTTCATTAGGCAGTAGTCCACAGTACACATGAATGATGGTTTAATTTGCAATTTTGACAAAAGATGATATGTATGTCAGTAATGTATTTAACATAATAACTTATTTGTATATTTATTATATTTTTTTTATATTTTATCCTGGGTTAAGAGTATTTTAAGGTTTCAGAATATTAAAAAATTGATATGTTAAGAACAATAACTATTCTTTAGACAACCTCTTTAGGTTTTTAACTAAATCCATCTTAGGTAGGTTTTGTGATAAATAAATGGACTCTAAAAAATTTGTATGGATTTGTGTAAAATAATTTGGTAGGTATTTCATAAAACAAAATGATATAGAATTATGGATAAAAGAAGACCAGTGGTGTCCTTCTATAAACGAGGTAGAGGATACACTTAGAGTTATTAAAATGACGAAAATATATTTATTAATTGCTCAATAAAAATTTCTACAAAATATAAAATTAATGATTATAATATGATATAAGGAATATAGATGGAAATAAAAAAATGATTTGTAAATATTTTTATTTCATTTTAATAAATATATCTTTAGTTTTACCAAATATAAATCTATTTTTACATTTATATGGGTAGTAGTTTTTTTTACTATTTTTACTATTCATTATGAAAAAATATTAAGTTTAAATTACTAAATAATATATATTATTTTGATTCCAAATTTGAATAAATTTTATGAAATTTAATTCTCATGAGTGGCAGAATTTAATTTAAAATTAAACGCATAGAATATAATGAAAAATTATTTTTTAGATAAAATATTTTTATGTATGAAAATATCTTTATACAAAAATCACGTATAATATGGATTAAAATAAAAATTATTATAATATCTTTAATGAAAATTAACTAATAAATTTTTAAATGTAATTAAAAATACAATGTGACATTGAAAATAATTGAATATAGAAAATGGTTTTCAATGAAAACAATATTATTCACTATTCATTAAAAAATTAAACAATTTTAAAAATTATCAAAACAATCCTTAGATAATTTTCAAATTATTAATTCCAAAATTAAGTTAATTTTTTTATTTATAATATTCTAAAAATTTGAAATTAATGACTTTATTAAAACAATATAATCCATGAGATAATGATTTGGTAAGAAATAATGCTTTTCACTTTTGACAGAAAAATCACCTAATATTATTATAATGAATATAAATTTTTAATATTTAATTAATGAATATTAATAATGCTTAAAAATTATTTCTCTTAACAGTTCTCGGGTTTTTACACCTTCTCTTCATACCTGACCACCAAAAATGGTCCTTCATTGCCCTGCACATTTTCTGAATACCTGGTTCGATAACCTATATTAAATGGTGATAAACATAAATTACTTATTCCTAACCGGAAAGAGGAAAGACGATTTAGTATAAAACATGGAAAAAAATAATTTATATTCCCTTTCAATCCATTAATAGTCTTTCCACCATTGAGGTTTTTCCTAATGGTAAGGCAACCTGTGTCTGACATTTGGGGCTTTTTGACATATTCAACAAAGTCAGGAATAAGGGTGACCACAAAGAACAACATGAGGTAGTTATATTCATTATATTCCAAATACATGTTCATGATTAACCCATTTTTCCTTGAATATTTGTATTATTTGAACACTTGATTATACAAATTATGACTTAAGGTATTGACCACTAACTTCTATTTCATAATCCTATAAACGAAGTCCGAGTCAAAAATTTGAGGTACTCAATCCAAATTAATTACTTAAGGTTAAATTATATTTATTAGAATATGTGCTTCAAACTATTAAGATTTTTCAACCTAATGAACATCTCCCCAAAATGATAGTGGCACCATGTTTTTAATTATATTCTACCATGACTAATTATATAACATTCATTGGATAGTTATTTTCATGATCCCAGAATTTTTATAAGCCGTTAACTATGATATAGACTCCCTAAATAATAATAAAGCCCAATCTAGATCGATGTTCAACACAATAAACATTGTATCCCTCACCCATTTCTTGAAATAAAAGGATATGTGTTGAAGTAAGCTATGCCTTAAGCTCCTAGAAGGATTCTTAGAAATCACTACTCTAATAGAATGGGATAATTTTTTTTCTTAATAAAGTCAGTAGTGATTCTATATGTGATAAATCATAAAACAATCAACAATAATAACATACTAACCACAAAAATATTTGAACCTAAAATATATTATTAAGAAAATAAAAATAAATGAAGGCCTCAATCTGGTCGTGGTAAACTAATTTTCCATTTTAATAAATTTCATACCCATAGAATTTTCCTTAATGTATCAAGAAGTCACACTTATAAATTCCTTTTATGGGTGGTGGTATTCAAATTTTCCCAACACAATATCCAAGGACCTTTAAATATTATACCTATTTCAATAGTAAACCATGATTTCTTCCAAAACTACCACATCAAAAGAGTCAAGGTACCTATGAAAGCCGTGGTTCATCAATGTTATTAACATTTATAGTAAATTTATAAGAAAAAATGGAATGTGAAAGTATTTATTGTGATCGTAGTGGATTTAATGTATATCTTAGTAATATCCTTATTATTGTGTCGGAGTTGATGTTTTTTCGATCATATACCAATTTTAGATAAATACTGGTACCCCATTAATTGTTCCATGAATATTTTGACTCTATGAACATGATATCAAATTTTTATCATAAATTTGTTAATTTTATGATAATTCAAACTTAGAGGGAGAGTAAAGTCTACCTTAATTACAAATAATTCTATAGTATCCCAAGATTATGTACATGGTATAATAAATCAAATTCCTTATAACTCTTATTACTGGACCTTCAGTTCACAAAATTTTATTGGTGTTAATATATAGGATAAATGTAAAGCTTGAGTCAATATTAGGATTATTTTGATAAAAAACCCAATTTCACATTCATGTGGTAGTTAAGAGAAATTATCTAGAAGGTCATTATAGTATCAATCTGTTATGTTAGGAAGATCACTATTATTAATTGCATCAATGAATATAATATTACTATTTCTAACTAATGGGAGATAGTTAAACCATTTTTACTAGAGGTCAACCTATCTTGACAATCATATACTATTCCACTTTAATCATATTAATTACATCACTATTATATGCAAAACTATCTCTCCATTCATAGAAATCAATATGATCTTTTGATTCCACAAACTAGACCATCCATAAGATTAAATAAAAACAATCATCTCAATGTTAAAAAATACCAAAAAAGTAGACTGTATAAATTGTAATTGAATATGATTACATAAAAAACCTCTATAAACATATTTCCCATGGGATGTATTTATGGTCAGGACATGAGGATTCATTTCCCCAGGAAACCCCATTTTATTTAATACATGAGAAACAATAAAATAGTGGGATGTTACAATTTCAAATAAAACCGGAATTATGGTTTAATCAAGAATAATGAAACCCTGAACCATTTGGGGATCTAGTTATTCATTTTCCATGGCCTATTCAGAATCAAATATTTATTGTTCATCCCCTCTTAGATGATTCCTTTTCAAATATTTAAATGGGACATGTTGGGATATTTTGATGTTCTTGGAAACACTATGAATAAATATATTGTTAGGATGAGAACTACTATAATGATATTTTCCAATTTGGGAATGTGTGGACACATTTGGTTTTAAACCATCACTAATTTTCGACCATTGATGATAAGGACATAAACAAATATGTTTTACTACATGACTACAGTTGTGACACTCTCTCAATAGTGTTGTAAATTACTTTTTTAAGTGCCTTAAAGAGCCACATAAAAATTAAATAAGATGATTGTTATCGTGTGAGGAAAAGGAAACTAACCCTATAGATAGCTTATGTGGTGATATTATACCATGTGAGTACTTTTTCCTTTTGGTTTTATTTACACCTATAGAGTTTCTACCTTTTACTAGGTGAAAGAATATGTTTATTTAGAAATGATTTCTTAAAGTATTCTATTCCACCACTATTTCCTTGTTCACAAACTAAATATAATTATTTATTGAAAATCACAATACCAAATAAAATCTCATGTTATAGACCTTACTCTAACACATGTGCATTGAGAGATCCACTAGATTCAACTTCTAGTGAAATAAATAATGTTACATAAAATGAGCTTCTAATTCATTAATAGAGAGATATCATTTCATAAGATCAATGAAATTAGAAGTCCTTGATACCTTAAAGGTACGTGGGTATAATATTTTTTAAAAAAATTAATAAATCCTTCACATGTTCTCCCTTGATCTACTTTATCATCGATGTCCAGATCCCACCATTTTAATGCATGGTCATTGATCATATTTACTAAAAACATTACATGAATCTCACTTAAAATTCCAAATAAATTAAATATTCTATTCATCATACAAATACATGACTCTATATATTTTTGTCCCAAATTATCCAGAAATATTTGTTATTGTTTCCTTTGAAATTATATTGAAATTTCTAAATAAAATAGACCCTAAATCTCAATATGACTTTCCATATTCTGAAATGATTCTAAAATTCTTCTTATGAGTTGTTGATTTACATGTGGTTTTTATGGGACCAAAATCTAAGTGGCACCCTCTTTCTAATTTCTAGTTCACCTAACTTGTGGAATTTTCAATTATAATATTAAAATATCACAACTTAGTCATCATAAATATTTATTTATTTGTTTTTCTAATGTATATAATAAATTAGTAATATCATAATATATTAATTACATGAAAATGATCCGTGAAATATAATATAGGTGATGATGTCCTGGTGGGATGTCTAGTTTAAATTGAATGATACCAATTTTTTTTTCATCTGATCCCATAAAGATAGGGTTACAACACACCTATTAGTTTTTAATAATTATTTTCATACGAGGACTACCCCAGTAACATGAACTATTATATAAATAGGTTAGTTTTGCATTTTTATATCCCCTATATTATGTCTTAATATATCTTTTATCTATGCCATCCATCACAACTAATGGACAATACCAAACTAATACCATCTACAATATAACAACCCTAACCCATCACACTGAAAATTATGACAATTTCACTAACCATAGGAGAAATCCTTATACACCTTAGGTAAGAAAAAATCCCCAAGTTATAACCAATCATTGGGGTGAAATTCTCTATTTTATATGATTAAATTTACAATAGAAGAATGACACTAGAAAAATGTTAATACAATGCATGAAAAAAACTATAACAAAATCTAATAATAAAACATAACAACAATCAAAGTCACACCACCTAAAAATTTCATCAATTATGTCTACAAGACCCAATGAATCAAAATAAAGACTAAATTATCAAATTTTGAATTACACCAACTCCACACAATTACCACCTATATGATATCACCTCTATTTACAATGACAATAACATCAAGATGATCCAATATATTATTAATATATATTACTTTTAACTATATCCAATCAAACAAGAACTGATTATTCACTAAGATTCATATGCAAGGTGTATACATAGTGGTAATTCACCCAATTATTTTCCACACACATTATTAAAACAAAAAAAAAGTTACCTCGTACTTTATATTAAAAATAAGAAATAATAAAAAATAAAGAGAAATATACGTATACTTATATATTCATTAAAAAATATCACACCACACCATGAACACACACCCATGAAATTCACCAAACCATCCCCTTTTGGAGCTATTCCACTAACCCAATGAATCCCCCATCTATTAGGACTAACTAAATGACCACACATCATGAATGCAAATTTTTTCCTCCTTAAAAAATTCATCACATGGTGATATAATCCAATGGTCCTAAATTTCATCTTTTATTGATAAGTTTAAACCAAAAAGGATCCTATTATATGAATCATGAACAGACAAGTACCCCTGATAATTTAAGATTACACACAACAATGATGTCACAACTCCCTCCCAACAAGGTGTACCCCTCCTGGGCCGACAATATGAGAAGGGAGATAATGATCCCTGAGTTCCACCTCTAGTAGGCCCTAGGTTGGTGACTAGAACTGAGGGTATAATAAACACACTAATGGGAGGCATTACCCTCTATTGAAACATATTCTAATGAGAGAGATAAGACATATACCAACCAACTCCAACTCAAACTGTAATATAAAAGAAATCCCAAGTTCACATTTTAATGTCATGAAAAACTACTACAACTGAATGTACCAAAGGAAAGTATAAAAAAAGTACCAACCAAAGCCTAAATAGCTCATGCAACCCCAAGCTAGTAGAAACCATCTGAATCCAATACTTTTACCAAGTGACCTGAAAAACAGTATATATATACATAGTGTGAGTATAATAGTATACTCAGTAGGATCCTTCCAAGAGCCTCTCATTCAAAAGTAAAGAAAGCATGCTAAATCACAGTGAACAACAAGTGAAACTAACTCATCACCTTAACAGGTACACAATGTTCCCAGCCTCACCATGGCCACATTCACTATGTATCCAATAAAAGTGAATATAATATAATAACGAATATCAAGGGTACCCCTCTACTATATACCCACTTGTTTTTTCGCTTTTCCCTAACGTCGTATGTCCTAATCATCTCTCTCCGAAAATACTTTCCCACAGAAACCAAGTCGAAGCACGAAAACATGCACCTCTTGAAACAAAACCACCACGTCCAAGTATGCAATGTAACACTAATGTTTTTGAGAGACACCACATCTCGTATAACATGTATCATATATCAGGTATTAAACATCAAGCCATTATAACCCATATACTGAGTAAGGATCCTCAATCCATCATATCCTATACGTGTTACACCTATAGTAGTCAATAGGAAACTATATCCAAAATATATTTTTGTGAATAACCACAATCCATTACAATCCTTCACCCACATATATGAGGCAAACTAATAATTTTTCCTACCAGCACAAGTAACTACCAAAAGAAGAGAGCGATGTCGAAGGTGGTATTCAGCAATGTATCCTTCCACCATAATGTTGGGGAAAACACCCCCAAGTATTATAATCCCTTGAGTGTTATTTGCCCATACTGATTGGGTATAGTAGTGAATAAGAACAAAAAAGTATAGAATATACTATAGCTCAAAACCACACTATGGGAAAAACCGAGTCTTAGACTCAACTACAGCTAATGTCTCTCGGACTCCTAGTTGCCAATTCTAAGACTTGGAATCCTATAATCACACATATATTTAATGATATTTATTAAATTACATTATTCCATTTTTATTAATTTCACTTTACGTCAATTAATTCATTAAAAATTAATAAACCATTAACAAATACACATTATATTTCATTAGCATAACACCCAATGTCCACTGTCTCTTTAAATGGTAACCTCTGTATTAAATCCTAGAAAGCTCCAACCCCTTGGGATAACAATATTTATTCAACAATTTATTAACAAAATTATTACTTCTCCATATTCTCAAGCATTATAGAAAAACATTCTAATATAATAAACACAAGGGGGCTCAACTCGGTGAGTAGATGAACTACCATTCAAGTATTTTCCATCAATGGAAAGAGCATAAACCCATCCTCCCTCGAGAATCTAAACACAGAAAGCACATGGAAAACCCTGTGTGTCTTCTCCCCTATTGGAAGGTGGGTAAGAAAACCAAGTTCCTTGAGCAATGGGAAAAGTTAAGAGGATAAACAACCAACTAGAATCATGAAGCAACCAAACATTCACATCCATCCCATTTTATCATCCCAGTATCCTCCCTGACACCCAAATGCATAAACTGATGAATCTCACCACTCTAGGCATCAAATATTTCCACAAATAGTAGGATTCCAAGCCTCCACATATCATAATATCCATCCAGGCTCACATCACGACACAAGCATCAGGAAAAAACATCATATCCATTGGGCTATTGTCACATAAACAAGAAAAAGGATAACTCATAACCCTACAAGGAATTATTTTTTTTATCAAAAGGCCAGTTATTTAATACATCTTGAATTAACTGATTTATTATTCATAGGTTCTAACTATGGGAAAACTAAATTGTAAGCTATCAGAAAATGATTAAACATGCGTACTACATCAATTTCATTAGAATCAAATTACAAAAAAAACAATCAAATTCATTCTCATGCCTCATCATCTTTAGCCGAAAAACTATCAATTAATTTTGCATTTACATTCCTTTTCCAATTTCCATCAAGAATGAAAATCTAGAAAAATCAATAATACATATCATAGAATCTTGAAAAACAAGAGGTAATAACATACGATCAATATCAATTTATTTATTCAGTTAAAATATTAATTATGTCAATTCCATTCGGATCCAGTGGGACAAAACATGCTAACTCTACAGTTGCATGTAAATGAAAAGTGAAGCAATTAATCACCTACCAAAAACAGTTCATAACATTCTTTATATGAGAACAATCCACACAATGGGTTACGATATTCTCCACCCATGACAAGTGTATCCACCCGAGGATGTAGAGACACCACCACAATGGTCATCACCTAAGAAAAGCCCAGTAAGAACATGGAGATTGCATTCCATAAAAGGGTACGAGGAAAAAAGGAGATAAACCCAAAAGAATAAAAATAGATCATACCATATAAGGATGATTGATTGAAATTTTCTATTTTCATAAAAAATATATTGGAACCAATACATGGAGGAAATCTTGATCGCCCAACTCCTACGGGAAGGAATGGAAGGTTCGAGTGTCTCACACTCGAGAGCAAGGAGGAAGAACTAGAGAGGAAGATATCTCTTCCCTTTATAAGATTTAACGGAGTAGGAGTTTAAGATATGCTGAATTTTCCATTAATAGTGAATCGCATTAAACCACACGGTTTGACCAAGTAAAATAATATCAAGCCTTAGGAAAAAGTAATGTTGGAGTTATGGAATTTGAATTGGACTTAGAGTCATTAGAGAAGGCTTTAAATTAATTTCACGTCAATGGAAATGTCAAAGGGCAGAAAATGTAGGAATATGGAAACAAAATTCATGAACACAAAATTTTGAAAAAGAAATAGAGTCTACCATTGGACCTCACCATTTTGGAGACAATTTTCAAGAAAACAAAATTTGGAAAAGGAAATAGAGGATACCATTGGACCTCACCATTCTGGTAACTCTGTTCATGATATCAAAATTTGGAAATGGAAATAGAGTCTATTGATGGTCCTCACCATTCTAAAAACACTGTTGATGAACTAAAAATTTGGACAAGGAAATAGGGGCTACCATTGGAACCTCACCATTCTTGAAACACTGTTCACATAAGGCTACTATTGCACTGTTAACATAAGGTTACCGTTGCACTGTTCATATAAGGTTATGATTGCATTTTTCACATAAGGTTTCCAAATGAATTGTTATCATAAGGCTACCATTGCACTGTTCACATAAGGTTATCATTCCTCTATTCACCTAAGGTTACCGTTGTACTATTCACATAAGGTTATCATTGCACTGTTCACATAATGATTCCATTCACTTTTCATATAAGGTAACCATTTCACTATTCAAAAATGTTTACCAATGCACTGTTCAAAGAAGGATACTGTTGGACTATTCACATAAGATTACCATTGGAACTATTCACATAAGGCTACTGTTGCACTGTTCACATATGGTTACCATTGCACTATTCACATAAGGTTACCCTTTCAATATTCTTAAAAAGTTACCATTACACTGTTCACATAAAGTTAACATTTCACTTTTCACATAAGGATACCATTGCACTGTTCACATAAGGTTACCATTTCATAGTTCACATATGGCTACCGTTGGACTGATCACATAAGGCTACAATTGCACTGTTCACATAAAATTGCCGTTTTACTATTCAAATAAGGTTACCATTACACTATTCACATAAGGTTACCATTGTAGTGTTCAAATAAGGATACCATTTCACTGTTCACATAAGGCAATCGATGACATAGTTCACATAAGGCTACTGATGACACTGTTCACATAAGGCTACTGCTGGACTATTCCAAAAACTAGAAACACTATTCACAGAACTAGAAATTTGGAATAGTGTTGGGGATAAGTCACCTTAACCTCTCGGAACACCATAGACACCAGATTTTAGAAATGGAAAGGACTGAAGAGGTCCAAGCCATTACATCAGATACCACTTAAAACATTCTCATCCATGTGAATTCTAAACCAACATAAAAAGAAACACACAAAAAATTCCAATCAACTAAGCATCGAGATACCTCTCAAAAAGAGAGAAAGCCACAAAATAAACACAAAAGGTCTACATCCAAAAATAGAACATCTCTTTTATTAACATGAAAAGTGTTGAACATCAAAAAACTCATGGTTCTGAGAAAATATCTGTTACTCACATTCCTAGGTACTCTCCTCCAGGACATTTTTCCTCCAAAAAACATGAAACAAGGGGATTGAATGCCCACACAACACTTTCTCATTATAGTCTCAGATCTTCATAAGTCATTCCTATAAGGTCTCATCAACTTCAACATCAATATCTCCCCAATAGATGACATGAGATTCATCATGAAGATAACGATGAAGCTATAACACATAAAGAACCAAATGTATTTGGATCATCTGTGAGGGTAGTACTACTCGACACGCCACAACTCCAACATGAGATAATACATCTAAAGGCTCAAAAAACTGGGGAGAAAGCTTACTCCCATGACCAAACCTTCACATCCCATGTAGGGGAGTCACCTTTAGAAACGTGTGATCCCTAATATCAAACTCTAACGGTATCATCCTTTTATCAACATTTGATTTCTGATGATCATTTATTATATTAATCCCCTCAAGAATCACCTGAATCATCATTATTTTATTCTGCACTAGTTTCGGACTGAGAATTTCTGAATCTCTGACACTAGTCAAACACAATGGAGAAAAACATGGTTGGTCAAAAAAATGCTTCAAATAGCGCCATATCGATGGTGGAGTGAAAACTATTGTTGTAAGTGAACTCCACCAAGGATAAGTGCCTTATCCATAAACCTCCAAAATCTATGACATAATATCGTAACATGTATTCAAGAGAATGGATGGTTTGCTATGTCTGACCATCCATTTGTAGATGAAAATTAATGTTAAGGTATAGTTGAGAACCGAAAGCAAGTTCGAGACCTCTCAACACCCTGGAGCTGAAATGAGGATCTCGATCAGAAATGAACTTCCTTGGGACTCCATGATGTCTCACCACCACCTCTAGATACTTCCTTGACAAAACATCCACTGATCTTGACTCCATTATATCTATGAAGTGGGATGATTTTGTTAAAGGATCCACTACCACCCAAATAGTGTCATGTCCTCCCTGAGCTATAGGTAAACCAGTAACAAAGTCCATTGATATGTCCTCCCACATCAACTGAGGAACATCTAACGGATGGAGTATACCACCAGGAACATGGTTTTCAGCCTTCATCTTATGGAAGACCAAACATTGTGACAATCTCTGCAACCGCACACTTCATCCCATGCTAGAAAATCTAACTCCTCAAGGCTTGGTACGTCTTTTTCACCATAGGATGCACCACTAAAGGAAAACTATAGAACTCCCTGAGAACCATATCATGCATGGACAAAGGAAAAAATAGCCTTCTGTGATACAACACTCGGTGTTGTTCATCCTCAGACCAAACATCAGGGGCCTCGCCACAAACAACTTGGTCTCTCCCGACCTCCACTTCATGATCCCCCAATTGAGACACTTCCACCTACTACACTAGAGATGACTCCACCTTCATCTGGAAAAGACATCCTCTTCCCCCAAATTATTCTACGATGAGATGTAATGATAACAGTTCTTCTATTACTCCCCAGGAATCGCCATATTCATGCACCGCATCACTGCATCACTACGTGACTTCCGACTCAGTTCATCAGCTACAACATTCTCCTTTCCAAGTGTATATGATATTTCAAATTCATATTACTGTAAGAACTCCACCCAATGACAAGGCCATAATTTCGTGTCACACTAGTAGAAATCTTACCTCAGGCTCTTATGATCAATGAAAACCAAAAAACCTCTCTCCAATGATGTAATGTCTCCACAACTTCACATAAAACACCACAGAGTCCAACTCAATATCATGGGTGGCATAGTTATATTCATGTGGATGAAATTATTGAGACCCACAAAGAAATAACTGATATCTTTCGCGTCATATATAGCCTAACCCGAGATGCAAAGCTACCAAAAAATGTCAAACTAAACAACCTCTGCTGGAAGACAATGATCTAGAGAACTTACTAACTTCTCATTTAAATAATTGAAATATTCCTAACACTAATCATTCCATATAAACTATTGATCATTCCCGGTGAATGTTGTTTGAGTAGTTTTAACTTGATATAAATCGGCTACGAACCTCTTGTAGTAGCCTGTGAGTCCAAGGAAACATTGCACCACTAACCCTGTCTTGGGGTATTCCCAAGACACAACAACTTCTATCGTAGATGGATCCATAGATACTCCCTATGGGGACACAACATGACCCATGATACAGTTTTCTTGAGCCCAAAACTAAAACTTAGAAAAATTCAAAAACATCTGATGTAGTTGAAGAACTTCCAAAATGTCATGTAGATTCTCTGCAAGATCCTCCTCAGATGTGGATTACACAAGGAATTCATTGATGAAAACCACCAATAACTTTTCTTGGAACTCACGGAACACAGTTTCTATCAATCACATGAACAAAACTGGAGAATTAGTCATGTCTAACGACATTACAAAAATTTCATAATGCCTGTGATGACAATGGAAAGTAGTCTTCAGGATATTCCCATCCTTCACACGCATCTGATGATATACTGACTACATGTCGATATTTGAGAACCAACATTCACCCTTAATTTGATCGAATAAATCAATAATTCACCTAAGAGGATAGCGATTCTTCACTGTCACTTTGTTTAAGAGATGATAATTGACACACAACAATAAACTATTGTCAACCTTCTTCATGAAAAAAACGGTGCACCCTATGGTGACAGCTCGACCAAACAAAACTGCACTGTAACAGACCATCATTCTATATACATATCTCTCATAAATCAGAAGGGGCCATCATATATAGAGACATAGATTCGATCTCTTGTCGAGGGTGAAATGGTACATCCTCTTCTGGAAAGACATTAGGGTACTCTTCTACGACCCTGGGAAATATCAATTGATGAAACTATGAAGAAATCAGCACCATATCATCCATAATGGATGATGTGGATGGAACACGTCTTTGACCCATCTGAGGGTCGTGCTCGCCAACGAACACCACTGGATCTCCATCTGTATCGAAGAACCCAACCCAACTCCTGAATCAATCCAGATATCCTACACTGAATTCAACCAATCCATGCTGAGGATGACATCATATGGTGGTATTTGTAAACATAGGAAATCTCCCCAAGAGCAGTGTCACCCCAAAACTAGCTCACAGTCTCTACATACTTCATTCATGTCTGCTAGGCCTCCAACTAGCGTAGTCATGCCGAGGGCACTGGAAGCCAATCCACCTCAAGTCCCAAAGAATGGACATGGGTGGGTGATTGAATGAGTGTGATGCTCCAAAAAAAAAACAATTCATACCCCATGGTATAAAACAAGAAAAGGGTACCCCGAACGATATCTAGATTGCATGGAACTGGAAACACTAAAGAATGAAGATGACCATGACCTCCTCCACAACCTCTTTGGACCAGATGATTACCACCACCATGGTTGTGCTCTACTATTTTAGGATGGGGAGTGTAACAAGTATATCCTATTCTTTCCCCATTTAATCTCTGATGATCCAAAGTTTTTGGGAACTACTACTGCTACCTCAGCTGGAACTACCTCAATAGTGGAACTTGGAGCAGAACACCGGGTGCATGATGACTGATCTGATAGTTTTGGAACTCTCATTAGTGATGGCCTCAACCACCATATGAAAAACAAGAACCGGATCCCTTGACAAAGGCCTGAGAGCCGCTACCCCCAGAGAAATGAGATGTTGAGGGCTGAGACCTACCCCCAACCAAACAAAAACTCTTCTTACATAAAAAACAGAAACCCCAGACCACAACTCATCTTTGTGAGGAATCATAAAAACTCCCCTCTTGTGAAGGTTCAGTTCTATACAATGTTCTCTTGATGACCTCTACCCTTGATAACACCTAAAGATATGACTTCAACATAAATGGGGTGACCTGGTGCTAGATCTCTGGATGTAATGCTTCCTTGAAAAGCCTCGTCTTGGCCTCCTCAAATGGAAACAGGTCCGAAACATATCATAAAAGATTCATGAAATAGATTACAAAATCATGCACACTGATGGACCCCTGTCGATGGTAAGAAGCTCTTGATGACTGGACATATTTGCAGATCAATGAAAGAAACTCAACTCTAAACATGTATCAAAAAAACTCCCATGATATCACCGACTCCTCATGATCACTAAAGAATAAGAACCACAGCTGCCTCACTGCTCCATGCAGCATCGTTACAACAATGGACACCCAGTGTTCTTTTCGAGGACAAATCAAACAGAAGCCTATCTCGATCTCCTCTAACAATTCTTCTGTGACTGAATTTGAAATAGAGCCCTCATACTTCTATAGACTCTGGCATTGAAAATCTTAGAGTGTCCTCCTCCAAGTGTTTTCGTCATCAACCTCTACCCTATAACGATATGATAGCATAGCATACTAGACATCTTCTGTGCCATCTGGATGACGAATTCGACCTAGATCCATATCTGTAAAATAACAAATTGTAAGATCTCATAGACCTTGAATAGGGATGACTCAACATTAATTAATTATTATTTTTTCTTTTATTCATTTTAGGTGGACCTATCCCATGGTCTACCCATTAAAACACACGACCAAAGAAGAATGATGCCTAATCCTTTCCAAGGTCTCTAACCTGCAACTAGTATATCCTTTTTTAGTATCCATTGTAAACTTAAAGGCCCATGAATTAGATCACAGGGGGCTCTAAAATCCTATGTCTTAGCTGGTATCCAGTGTTTACATCACTTTCTAAACATGAATGACACCATTTTCCTACCAACCCATGCAACATTGACTTTTCCTAACAGCAAACTCCATCCTATCCCTCAACCAGACCATTGATAACAATCTGTCACGACCCCCTCACCACAAGGTATACCCCCCCTAGGCTGGAAATACGAGAAGGGAGATAATTACCCCCCTCGAGTCCTGCATCCAGTAGGCCCTGGGTTGGAAACTAGCACTGTGGGTATAGTAAACACACAAATGGGAGGCATTATCCAGTAAGAGAAGGCTTGTGAAAGAGATTGATAATACAAACAACAACCAAATCCAACTCAGAATAAAATATAAAAGAAATCTCATGTTCACATATGTAATGTCCTAAAAAACTACTAAAACTAAATGTGAAAACTGAAAGTACTAAAGGAATGTAAAAACAACAGCAACCAAAATCCTGAACAGCTCCGGTAACCCTAAGCTAGTAGAAACTAGCTCGATTTCCAACCTGCTCTAAGTGGCCTGAAAAATATTTTATATATAAATTGGGTTAGTATAACAATACACTTAGTAGGATCCTCCATGGATCCTCTTGTGTAAAAGTAAAGAAATCATTCTAAAGCACAGTGAATAAAAAGTGAAACTAACTCGTCACCTAAATTGGTATACTATGTTCCCATCCTCACCATGGATACTCTTACCATGTAACGCATAAAAGATTATAAAATATAATAAATAATATAAACGGTAACCCTATTACATCCCACTAGTTTTCTACTTTTTCCCAATGGCGTACATCTGATGCATCTCTCTTTAAAATGGACTTCCCGTAGACACCTCGGAGAAGCACCACAACATGCACCTCGTTCCACAAAACCACAACTTACAAATAAGCAAAGTAATCAGGTAGTTTCTA
The DNA here is from genome assembly GCA_963277665.1 of Viscum album. NCBI lineage: Eukaryota > Viridiplantae > Streptophyta > Magnoliopsida > Santalales > Viscaceae > Viscum > Viscum album. The sequence goes on from OY728136.1 coordinate 1,887,935,477, forward strand.
GGAGCCACCATAGCTTACATAACATGTATCATACATCGGGTATTAAAACCCAATCCATTATAATTCATACACCATGTAAGGATTCTCAAGCCATCATAGCCTATAAACATTAAACCTAGAGTAGTACATAGGAAGCTATAACCAGAATATATGTGTGTGAATAACCAAAAACCATTACACCCCTCAAAACACATATATGAGGAAAAATAATCATTGTGCATACCATCTCATGTAACTAACAAGTGATGGGAGCAGTGACAAAGGGGGTAGTAAACCATCCATTCTCCCACAATTTTTTTTTGGAAAACACCCCCGAGGGCTTAGAATCCCCAGGGTGCCAGTTTCCCTAACTGATGGGGGTAGAGAAACATATAAAATCACATAAAGTACCGAATATACTATATCACACAACTACACTATGGGAATAACCTAGTTTTATACTCAACTACAACCAACATCTCTCAGACTCCCAGCTTCCACTTCTAAGAATAGGTATCCTATAAGAACACAACCATTTAAAGAGATTTATTACATTACTTCATTACATTTTTATCAGTTTCACATTACGTTAATTACTTACATAAACATTAATTAAGCATTAACACATTCACATTATATTTCATTAAAATCAAACCCAAAGTCCAGTGTACCTTTAAATTGTAACCTCATAATTGCATCCCAACAAGCTCCAACCCCTTGGGTTAACATCATTTATTTGATCATTTACTAACAACATTATTACTTGTTAATATTTCTAGGAATTCTAGAAATAAATTCTAAGTTAATAACACAAGGGGGGTCAACTCAGTGAGTAGATGAAATGCCCATCAATTCTTTTCCACCTATAGAAATAGAATAGACCCATCCTCCCTCAAGAAGTTAAACATAGAAAGAATGTGGTATGACCTATGTTTATTCACCCATTTTGGATGGAGGTTAAGAAAACCAGCTGCGTTGAGCTGTGGAAAAAGTAAGGAGGATAAATAAACAACTAGAATCATAAAGCATTCAAACATTCAAATACAACCCTTTTAATCATCCTGGGTGTCCTCCTTGACACCCACATGCATAAACTAATGCATCTTTCCACTCTTGGTGTTAACTACTGCCAAAACCAGTAGGCCTCCAAACCCCATATATCAAAACAGCCATCCAGGCTCACATCACAACACAAACAGCAGGAAAAAAACATCATATCAATTGGGCTATTATGCCTTAAACAAGAAAGAGGGTTACTCAGAACCCTATAAGGAATTATCTTTTATCAAACAACCAATTCTTTAATCCATCTTGAATTAACCGATTTATTATTCATAGGTTCCTACTATGGGAAACCAAAATATTAAGCTATAAAAAAATTTATTAAACATGATTGCAACATTAATTTTATTAGTATACAATTAAAAAAACAACAATCAAATTCATTCACATGCCTCATTACCTTTAGACGAAAAATTATCAATTAATTTTGTCTTTACATTCTTTAACAATTTCTATCAAGAATAGAAATCTAAAAAAAGATATCATAGACGTCACACAATCTATAAAAACAAGAGGCAAAAACATACGATTGATATCAATTTATTTAACTAGTTCAAATATTTATTAAATCATTTACATTGAGATATAGTGGGATAAAAAAAGCTAACTAAACTGTTGCACATAAAATAAAAGAGAAGAAACGAATTCCCTACCTTAAATGGTTCTTGACGTTCTTTATATGAGAACGAGACACACAATGGGCCAAAATCTCCTCCCCCATGACAGCTATATCCACCCAAGGATGCAGAGACAACACCACACTGCTCAACACCTATGAAAATCCCATTAGGAACATGGAGATAGAATTTAATAAAAGGGCCAAGATAAATAGAAGGAGATGAACCCAAAAGAATAATGATAGATCATACCTTATATCGAATATTTATCGATACAACATGGTTGCATCAAAAAAAGAGGGGAAACAATATAAGGAGGAAAGTTTGATCTCACAACTCCTATGATATTGAATGGATGGTTAGAGCATCTCACACCTGACAACTTGGAGGAAGAACTAGTGAGTAATATATCTCATCCCTTTAGAAGATTTAATGGAGTAACAATTTAAGATACAATGGATTTTCCATTAGATATGGATCACATTAAACCATGTGGTTTGACCATGTAAAAGAATCCCGAGCATTATGAAAAAAATATTATATGAGTTATGGAATTTGAATCAGACTTAGAGTCCTTAAAATGAAAATTTAAAGGAAATTTACGTTGAAGGAAACGTCAAAGGGGAAAAACTGTAGGAAGCTGGAAACAGTGTTCAGGAACACGAAATTTGGAAAAGGAAATATAGGCTATCGTTGGACCTCACCATTATGGAAACACAGTTCATTAATAAAATTTTGGAATGGAAATAGAGGCTACAGTTGGACCTCAACGTTCTGGAAATAATGTTCATGAAATAAAAATTTGGAAAACAAAATAGAGGCTACCATTGGACCTTATTGTTCTGCAAACACTATTCATGGACTCAAAATTTGGAAAAGGAAATAGAGGCTACCGTTGAAACCTCACCGTTCTAGAAACACTATTCACATTAGGCTACCGTTTTACTATTCACACAATGTTACAGTTTCACTGTGCACATAAGGTTATGGTTTCACTGTTCAAATAAGGTTACCGTTTCACTGTTCACATAAGGTTACCATTGGAACTATTCATATAAAGCTTACTTTGCACTGTTCACATAAGGCTACTATTGCACTATTCACCTAAGGATACCATTGCACTATTCACATAAGGTTACCATTACACTGTTCCCATAAGGTTACTCTTGAACTGTTCACATGAGGTTACTGTTGTAGTGCTCACATATGGTTACCATTGCACTATTCCAATAAGGTTACCATTGCACTGTTCACATCAGGTTTCCATTGGAACTTTTCATATAAGGCTACCTTTTCACTTTTCACAAAAGGTTACCATTGCACTATTCACATAAGGTTACTATTGAACCATTCACAGAAGGTAACCATTGCAATGTTCGCATAATGGTACCATTGTAATGTTCACATAAGGTTACCATTGAATTTTTCACATAAGACTAATATTTTACTATTGACATAAGTTTATTGTTTCACTGTTCATATAAGGAAACCATTGCACTTTTCAAATAATTCTACTGATGAAACTATTAAGATAAGGATACCGAAGACAATGTTCACATAAGGGTACCGTTGCACTATTCACAGAACTGGAAACCTTGTTGACAGAACTGGAAATTTGGAAAAGTGTTGGGGATAAGTCACCTTAACCTTCCAGAACACATCAAACACCTGGTTTTAGTAGAGGAATGGAACGAATTTGTCTAGAAAATTACAAATTATCATTATTTACAAATAAAAAAACCAAGTATGAATTTTACTAAAAACATTGTTAGTGTCACCCATAACCTTTATTTCAAAAAACTTCAAAAAAACAATAAATACCTAGAGAATTTACCAATGTTTTCCCACCAATAAATAAATTAATTTATCTTTGAAAAAAAATATAAATAATGTTTTTGGAAGAAATAGAGTGATAAAGAATACACATACCTCTAATAAGACTATATGGATGAAATCACCATACAACTTCATAAATTCAGTGTCTTATAACCCTCATATAACGGTACAAATTAAAATCTCCATCAAAATGAAACCTAACCACAAGATCTTTGAATCGAATATCTAGAGTAGGGGTTCTCTTAAAAATAAAATGACAAGAGAAGATATGACATGAATTGACATGATTTTTCCCTTTGATCTTTCTGCCAGAGACTCTAATAATCCAAGAGAAGGAATTTCAGAATGAAGAGGACAACCAAAATCACCCAAGGGAACCCTCATGTTGCAGAGACCAAACTAATAGTGGATAAATGAGTATTTATATTGGAATTTATAGGTTAAATACTAATTTTTGGGATCTTTAAAATCACAAATGGTTTGGATGCCTGGAATGGGAAATTTTGTGCCAACCATGCGGTGCAACTGAGAAAAACACAAAGCTACATGGCTTGGAAAACCATACACCTATCATGTGAAACTGGTTACCCAAAAATTTATAGGGTTGAATGGTAAACACAAATCATGTACTAATAATGTGATTTCATTGAGACCCTCAATCCATCATGCATGTTAACCTAGAAATTGTTCATGGTTTCCCCTAAATATTCACTAATTATAAACTCATGAAAATACCTCTAAAAAATAGAAAAAACATATATAAAATAATAGAATTCTCCCAGATAGATTCATAGAATAAAAAACATAATAAAATATTTCAATTCCTTAAACCGGGGTGTTACAAGGATTTAAAATACAGAATTGAATGATTAGACTATAAGAGTATAATTTATTCTTTCTTTTGTAATAAGGATTTTTCTAGAATTCACTTTCATTTAATTCGATTATTTTATCTACATTTGAATAGATGAAATATAACTGTGTCAATTTACATTGAAAAAAATGAAACTATCTACCCTTAGGGAATATAACTACTAACTTCATGTTCAAATTCACATGTTTAGAAAATCACACTTTTAAGGAAAATCTATTCTTTGAAATTATTCTTCTATCTCAATTTTTGATGGAAAGGATTTTAGTGTCATGAGTTTACTCTATTTTTCTTTCAAATTATTTTTTATTTATTTAGTGTTTTATTTTTATTTTAAAATCATGGATCGATAATTAAAAAAATGGATCATTGATCTAGGATATGTAAGAATATCCCCGACTAATCAACTAAGACCACTCTATCACTATACTAAATATTAGTATTTTTAGTGGTGGAATGGACATGAACATTATATTATAATCTATGACCCATTAACCAGAGGAAACAATGATGCTCGAGGTTGCATCTGGTTTTTTGGTTAGAAGTAAATTGGGATATTGGGGTTTTGATGTACCCCCACTGGACCTCTAGTAGTAATGGACATTAACCACATCCATGTGTACCAAATATTCAATGTCCACCCACTGGGATTCCGATATGATGTTTTCTATTGAGTAAAAGTCCACCACCCATCCTATTTCATCATAACTCAATAATAATCCATCTTTGACAACTTTTTTCAATAGATTAGGTCAAAATACACATATAATCACTTAAATTTAAATTGAATTTTTACCTCCATATACACAAGGTCATTATAAATAATCCTAATAAACTATAGCCCCTAAACTAAAATAACAATACTTTATATTTAAATTTTATTATCATGGCCTTTGTAAAACATAGAAATCCCCATTCTAAATTATAATATACCTTGTAAAATCGAAATTATAACATCCCACCCTAGAATCCACTAAACAGATGACCAATTCTTGTTCATCGCAAGGCCACAGGCACACCTCCTCATATGAAATATGTTAGTGACTAGTGTAAAGCTCATGTTAGGTTACCTTGGGGAGATTATGATCTCATTTCATAGTAGCTATAGTAGCATAAGTAGTGATTAACCTATAAATCAATCCAAAAATTACTATAGATAATGATGGGTAAGTTCCCATAAATTACTATAGTAAAAAAGTAAATAACAGTGGGTTAGACATACATTATAAGGACCCCAATGATGAATCATATACCTGAATACTAAAATATAAAAATTAAAACAATACTGAAAAATAAAATCATTATTGTCCCAATACCAACCTAGTCCAGAAACACACATTCCAATCCTTTCATTCCAGTACAATAATCATTAAAAAATACCATAAACCAAAATTTAACCTAAAAAAATGTAAATGTTTCTTCTTGGGTTCCCAAGTGCCACAATGGGCTAAGAATGGTGTATGTAAAACTCACCAGGCCACTACCAATAGAATTTAAAAAATAACTTTTCTGATATCATGTGCATGAATAAGTATTAAAGGAAAATTATTTAACAATAATTAAACAATTTATATAAATAAATAACTATCCATGAATGGACTCAGTTCAGGATGACACCCAAGTTCATCTATACCATTGTTGATCCTTTTGTTAGTAAACTCAATAAACCCTACCCAATTTGGCCAGTATTGGGGTGTCTCTGAACACATCATGGGGACCATTTCCACCATAAATAACAACATGAAATACCTGGTTTATTCCTACATTCACATTTTCCGGATGTATCACTTGGAATTTGTGAATGAATCCTCACATTTATATTGGATATGTGTTCTCATCTCAATATTACCCATCATTACCCTAAATCAAAGTGTCACATAAAATCAAAAATCTAATCATATCATTCCCATGGAATCCATGATCTTACCCTAAAATTCATTGTATTTACTGTATCATGTGTCCTGCAAAATCTAGTCACTCATCCTGACATTCCCAAGTCATCATCGTAAATCATATTAAATCCAGGGGAACATCCAAGAAATCATAATTTTCATACATCATATGGAATCTAGGAGGTAATCCGAGAATTCCTATGTCCTGCATTACTTTTACCATTTTTTTATTTAAGAATTTAATCCATTTAATTTTCATTACAATCATATCCACCATAAACTGTAAACATAAATCCACATTATAATTTCGATTTCCAATTACAAAAAATAATTTAGAATTTTTAGAAAAAAAATACATTTCATAAGGCATGGATCATAATATAAACTCATTAGTTCATTATAGGAATGGGGTGCTAAATTTCATTAACCAATTTATTTAAAAAATTCATTTTCAAACCCATAATCAAGAAATTAAATATACTAATTCATTTAATAGATACCAAAACATAACCTAATTTCTTATTATAAGGAATTGTTTCAATATTAGAAGTTCCATTTTTTGATTATCAATAATGTTGAAATTCTATTTCAAAATAATTGATTTAGAATTTAATTATCCCATGAGGTTGTCAAACTAAGACACTAAACTCATACCATCATTTTAAACTTAGTGACCCATATCATTTATTTAATCCAAAAGGATTAAAATTCATATAAAAGTCATCTAACATTGAATCACCTTTCATTTGATCATATAAAATTTTAAACTAGGGGGTTTAATGAATAAAAAATTAAAAAAATTGACTTCAATTGGGTCAATGTGCGTTAAGGATAAGCTGAATGCATGACATCCTCTTGAAAAATAAAGAAAGACTATGGGATAAGTCTTGGATTCACCTAAATTATGCCAGAAGAATACCACTCATCGAGTATCACTTTCTGATTCACCATAAATCAGAATAAAATGGAAAAACAAAAAAAAACAAAAAAATGTGTCATATAAGATAAAAAGTGATAGAGACAATAATATGATGAAACAATCAAATAAGAAAGATAATAAGACACTTTTAATTACTACGGGATCTTGATTGGATATTATTTCACCTATAACAGTCAAGAATCAAGGGGGAACTTCCATAGGGGAAGGGAGGGTGGAGTGATACTGACCATGGAGAAAGAAAAAAATCAAAATATGTACCAAAGGGGGTACCCTTGTATGAAAAAATGGGGATACCCCAAATTAATAAGAGACAGTGATCCACATGCTTTCTATTATTGTGATACATTCTATTCGGTGCACCCAGAAGGGAAAACTAGCTTCTAGAAATACCAATGATAAGCTGGGGTCCTACCACCAGTTAGCCAGTGGCTGCTTCAGCCGCCGAAATAGCACAATAATCTCTCCATTTATATTTTGAATCCCTAATCTACATCTCCATTATTATTTAATATTTAATTACCCATGATTAATTCATTCCAGACATCTAATTATGTTCCTGATGTCTGGTTCAAAAATTACCCCTCCACATAACCAAAACACTCAAATTTTTATACAACCTCATGTCTCACCAATACACCAAGGGCATAAAATATAACAACCCAAAAATTAATAAATGAAAGTACATTCAAAATGAAATAAACCTCTCCTAATAAATATATTTATTTAAAATACATGCACTGAATTAGTTATTTTGGACTGATATAGCATGTTGTATTTAAAATAATATTTATCATCTTAGCCATTGATATTATACTTACCATATAGGGACCCCTACAATTCTTATATATAATGGATAATGTTAAAGAGAAATTGACATAGTTGGAAGAAGTGATGACCCCAACCAATAGGATCATACCCTATGAATCCCACATATTGGGCCTTTTGAGTGATGTGGCATCACTAGTCTTTACCATTGAAAAATCGCATGATGATATTCAATAACTAAATCTCATGAAAAATAATTTATGGGATAATTTCAAGTTTATCAAGATCATATACCCATCTATGTTCACCAAACCTCCCCAATAAAGCACCACCATCAAACCCCTTACCATTAGGTCATGCACTTGTGTAATAAGGGGTTATGTATCTAAACCCTAGTAATCAGATTATGTATATTTTTATTTTTGAAATAATAAGTCTTATATTTATCCCTTTTTATTATTATTTTATCAATGATTATATAATGATACTTATAAAAATTTGATTATGATATATAGATATCAAAATTGTATTTTAGGGAAATATATAGTTTCAATTAAGGCACTCTTCTAATAAATTTAAAAAAATTGAAATGTATATTATTTTAATTTTTTTAAACATTACATATTTAAATAAAAATGATAATATAATTCAATGATGTTTAATGTAATTTTTACAAAGTTCAAAAAGTCGTTAGTGTTCTAAAAACTAGTATTTTTTATAAAAAATAATTTTTTTATTCATAAGTAAACAATATAATAATTAGAAAATTATTTTCATAAAATAAATATTATTTATGAAGTTATATTGTTAAAAACTATCCAATGGTAACTTTTTCAAAATTTTCTAAGACAAATGATTTTTTTAACAATTTAATACAGTATAAATATATAGTCATTATTATGACATCATAATGGACCAAAAGTTATATAATTAATTATTCAAAAGGAATCAATGACCATATATATATATTTTAAATAATATATTTTTCAATTTATTTGATTAATCTAATAAACCCTTCATGAATCCACTACTATTTATATTATATTTTAGGGCCTTAAAATCAATTATTTATGAACATGACTCACTTCCACATCACCAATGGTATAATATTAATTTTTTTAGTTATGGGCCTTATAAAATATTTAAGTCTGTACTTTCTAGCAGAAACCATGGTAAAAACCATGTTATGGTTTGTGGTTTGGAATATTATTTTTATATTAATTCCAAAACACATGTTTAGAAATTAATATAGAGGTCCCCTCAACTTTGTTATAAATACCAACTGAAACACCCATTTTTATTCACTAAAAACCAATATATCATGAAGTTACTCTCACTATAACTCTCTATATCCATAATAGTGTATTGCAATGCTCTTATGAAGCCCCTCTAAAGTTTGTATAAGAGAAATCTCAAGGTAAGGGATACTCACCTTTTCATCTTTATTGAAATACTTCCACTATATTACACCATTTTATTTCCAATTTTTTCATGTTAAAATGTTTTTTTACAAATAAATTTTTTTTTACTTATGATATAAAATAAATTAAAGACCACGTTTATCTCTCATTAAAACCTCCCATTAATCACGATGTAAACCCATTATGCTACAAAAATTATCCATTTTTTTCAATGTCATACATTTTTTTAGTGAATACCCATCCACATTTATACTCAAGGGTAATCACATGGATGTAACTATCCTTAATATATTGGGTAATTCCAACTATGTAACCCATCATCTGTAATAGTGGGATTAAAATTGATTAATTAATTATTATTTTTTAGGATCACTGTGGCACAAAAATTTATATACATGATAAGAATGTGAGAGGTGGGATCAAAATTATATAACCATCCAATGCATTGGGTAATGTTTTTATTTCATGAGATACCATTTTTGATTCTGGGAGGTTATCCTAATAACACAATGTTATTATTTCATGGTGGTAATCTTTGATTTATATTTATGATATCATGTTTTGTCACGACCCGTCCTCAGGGCCCGTGCCGTGACTACCCCAAGCCCGCCTTCCATAGGCCAGGGGCTGGCGACTAGCACCAAGGCGTAAATCCCAGTAGAAAGGGAAGGCATTTCCTTTGAAAAGTAAACAAACACCACAGAGTAAGCAAGCGGAAAAGTAAACACTAAGTAAGAACAGAGTACAACTGAAAGTGAGGAAAAGTAAATGGGTCAGTATACAAACCCAAACTGAAAGTAAAGTACAACTCAAAAGGGAAAACAGCAACTGTAAAGTAAAAGCCACTACACTGAGCTGTCCACTGGAAATCCCACCTGAAGGGTGGGTACAGATACCTCCACTACTGCTCGGGTCTCGTCGTCCGCTCCGAACACGTCCCACCCAGTGGTCCACCTCCAGGTACCGTCCTGCTCTGCAAGCCTCAGCCAAGATCAACACTGTCCATCGTCTGCAACCAACACAACGTAGTGCGGGCATAGCCCGTGCAGGGGTGAGTATAAGCTACTCAGTAGGGACCCCGAGACCCCTGAAGGTCTCCCAAAATCCACAAAGGATAAACCACAAAGGATAGATACAAACACGAAGTAACAACCGACACTGCTTAGGTACATGCCCATACATATACCTAAGTCATCAATTCCAAAACGCTCCAACCTTCGAGCCCAAGTACAACTCAGTCCACACAGGAAAGTAAACGTATTCCACATAGGAAAGCAAAACGAAATCCACACAGGATAGCACAACTCAATCCACACAGGAAAGAAACAGGATTCAGCTCACATAGGTATACTTCTTCGAAAGACGATAAAGATGATCTCTGATCCATCTAAGTCGTCAGACCCATGAAGGATCGATAGGTAACTAACCCCCGCAAAGACCCACACAGGATCGGGCCCACACAGGACCTGTAGGCGCTGGTTCACACAGGACCGCTGAGCGCAATGACCCACACAGGATCGGACCCACACAGGATCGGGCCCACACAGGACCTGTAGCACTGATCCACGTAGGATCGCTGAGTGTTGTAGTTGTCGTCGAATCCACCAAGGATCTCTGTACTGTCATTGTCGCAGTCACAGTAGCAGTAGTAGTAGCAGTAGCAGTCACAGTCGCAGCCAGCACTAGGGTTCCCGCACACAGCAAGCTCGTTCGGGAGGGTTCGCTCCACGAGCCGAGAGGCTGATACATCAACTGACGCAAAGTCTAGAGTTGATGTATCCAAAAGTTCTGTATCGTCAACAGGAACTCAACGCAACAGACGGCGCGTCGATCGGACGCCCGATCTGAGAGTTATTGGCTTTTTCATCCCAGGGGCCCGGTTGGTTTTTTAAGGAAAAACCAACCCGACCATACTCCACCTGAGTCCAAACCTCGGGAGGAGTATGCCAAAAGATGCGTCTCACTAAGAGGAACACAACAAAGCTGACGACACGTCAATCGGACGTCCGTAGCTCAAGATATTAGTGTTTCCGCTCTGAGGGCCCGGTTGGTTTCGTGAACGAACCAACCCGGCCAAACTCAAAGTATTCCGAAACTTTAAGTGCAATATACCAAATCGACTGTCTCGATCCAAGGATCGCATCGCCGCTAACGGTTCGTCAATTGGAGGTCCGTAGCTCATGTTATGGGAAAATGACCAATGTTGATTCGAAAACAGGGGGTCCAGGTCCGGGCCGTCCCGGCCCGGCCGGCGGCGGCGCGGCCTGGACACCGCTCAGGTGCCACGCGCGGGGGGCAGAGCCCCCGCTTCTCTTTCTTGGCGGCGCGGCAACCTGCCGCACCCCATTTTAATAACCTCCCCCCCCCCCCTCACGTGGGGGGCCTGCTTTGAGGAAAACGGGGGGGCGCTGCCCCCCCCCCTTGGTGTAACCGCGCCCCCCCCCCATTATAGGGGGCTGGTTTTGGCCAGCCGGGGGAATTTATTCCCCCTGTCCTTCTCCCTTTCGTCCGGCCCAACATTGCCGGCCGGTTCTTCCTCAACGGGACTGGCAAGGCCGATCCCCCTTCCGGATTCCGACACCGGTGGATCGAATAGCCACCGGTCTTCACGTCCCGCCGCGGCCCGGAACCGGCAGCGGCCTTCGTCGTTCGGCGCGGTGCGACGGCACCGTGCCCCACTGCCGTGGCCCCGCTCCGGCCACGGCGCCTTCAACATTCTTCGATGCGGCGCGACGACATCGCGTCCTTGCATTATTTTACAGCGCGGCGCGACGGCGCCGCACATTTCTTGTCGTATGATCCTGCACGGTGTGACGGCACCGTGCCTCACCCGTTTCAATCCACAACAAAATCAATATTAAATGGAGGGGGGTCGGCCGTGTTCGTACGGTCCGGCCCCCTCGCGTTAATTGCTAACAATTGGATAAATTTCACGAATAAATATTCTCGGGTATAATTCATGAACAAAATTAATAAATAAACCCCTACCTTGGTTTCAAGTACGATGTTCGTCAACGACCCGCGGAAGACAAACGTCGCGGAGGTCGGGCGTCGCGGTAATCATTCGTCAATTCTGTTGACAAAGAGGTACGTCCGAAGAGGTACGTCATTGGTGAATCTTTGTAAGCTGACGAAGGATGTCCGAGGAGGAAGCGACGTTCCCTTTCGTTGACACGGAAGGCGTCGTCGATCTTCGGAAACAAACCGGCTACGAAGGAGAGAGGAGCGGCGTTCTTCATCGGAGCTTGAGTGTTCTTCGTGTTCTTCGTCAAAGTTTGAAGATAAAGAAGGAGCTCTCAAATCATCTCATGATGGCTAACCAAAATAAAATAAGCTAAGGCTTATTTTATTTACACAAATATCAACTTGAATTTCAAATGTTTGAAATTCAAATCAACACACCTTAATTAATTAAACCAATTTGTCAAACATTAATTGAAATGGGTTAAAGGGGAGTTTTTGAGAGAAGATGAGGAGTTGGGGTTCCTGTGGGCCCCACCATACTTAATCCTCCAAAGGAGGTTAAGTGGTTGTGGGTCCCACCCCAAACTCCCTTTGGGAGGTTTTTAAAAAAAACAACAAGTTAAAATAAAAATTTGAATCCCACAATTTTTATTTAACTTATTCTAAACTCCCAGAAACTAACTCTCAACCCGAAATAAACGCAACCTCGAAAAAGGTCTCCTTAAGATAATATCAGCGCTGCGAGTTCATTGGTGCCCTCGGAATTTGATTCCGGGCACTGGTTCAAAAGTTAGAAAATTCCCGCTCGTTCGTTCACTGAACGTACCTGAGCCAAACTTCGGAAAATGATTCCGGGCACTCCGGGCCTCGGAATCAGGTGCTGTCAGAAACCACGCTCTTGTAAAATTCCAAAGAAAATTAAGAAAAAATTTCCATTGAATTTTACGGGTCTTTACATTACTCCCACCTCAGGGCTTTACGTCCCCATAAAGATACATAAAAAACTAGGGAACAAATGATGGTACTGAGCACGCATCTGAGCCTCCCGCTCCCATGTGCTCTCCTGGAGGTTCCCGTGATTCCATATGATGCACACAAGAGGAATCGATCACCCACGTAGGACCCGCTCCTGTCGATCCTCTATCTCCACCGGGACCTCCCTAAAAGTCGCCCCATCGTCAACGTCAAGCTCCCCATGGTCAATGATGTGCGTCGGGTCGTGCAGATATCTCCTCAGCTGAGACACGTAGAAGTCGTCGTGCACCTGGTGCAACTGAGGTGGTAGAGCCAGGAGATAAGCCACCTCGCCAATCCTGCTGAGGACCTGGAAGGGACCGATGGAGCGTGAAGATAACTTGCCGCCTTGGCCAAATCTCCGTATACCACGTCGAGGTGAGACTCGCAAGAAGACGTGGTCTCCATCCTCGAACTCTAGTGGTCTCCGCCTCCTGTCAGCGTATGACTTCTGCCGGCTCTGAGCTGTCCTCATCCACTCCTGGATGACCTAGAACTTCTCTGTCGTGGCCTGGACCATCTCCGGTCCCACAAGTGCTGACTCCCCAGGGTCTTTCCAGCACAAAAGAGATCTACAAGGTCGGCCGTACAATGCCTCATACGGCGCCATCCTGATGGTGGAGTGGTAGCTGTTGTTGTACGCAAAATCCACCAAGGGTAGGCGGTCCCCCCAGCTACGACCAAAGTCTAGGACACATGCGTGGATCATTTCCTCGAGATTCTGAATGGTCCTCTCCATATGACCATCCGTCTGAGGGAGAATGGCTGTGCTCAGACGTAGCTGCGTCCCAAACGCCTCCTGTAACCCCTTACAAAGCTGGGAAGTAAAGCGATCATCTCGATCGGAGACAATAGATGATGGCACACCGTGGAGCTGCACAATCTCCTGAACATATAGACATCCCAAGCTCTCCACTGAGCCCTGCTCTCTGATGGGTAAGAAGTGTGCCGACTTGGTGAGTCGGTCAACAGTCACCCAGATGGAGTCGTGACCTTTGGAAGTGCGTGGAAGTCCAGTCACAAAGTCCATATATATGTCATCCCACTTCCACTCCGGGACCTCCAAGGGCTGTACCAAGCCTGCTGGTACCTTATGATCTGCCTTCACCTGCTGGCAGGTGAGGCATCGAGAAACGAACTCTGCTACAGCGTTCTTCATGCCCGGCCACCAGTGCTGTCATTTGAGATCCTGGTACATCTTCACCACTCCTGGATGTACCGCCAAAGGAGAAGTGTGAAATTCTCTCAGAACCTCCTCTTGCAAAGCAACTGGTACCATGGTACGTCCTCTGAAATGGATGTCGTGCTCTGCTCCAAGGGAGAAACCATCAGGTGCCTGTCCCGAGGATATCTGTGCATGCCGTGTCTCACAGTCAGCGTCCTCACACTGTGCCTCTCTGACCCGCTGCAGTAGTGGAGGGGTGACTGTGAGAGACTGGAGGAAGGCTGCTCCATCTCTATCCATGAAAGATATCTGCAAAGAGGCTAGCTGCTCTGTCAACTCCTCAAGTATCTGAATGCCCGTCCTACTGCTGAGGGCATCAGCTACTACGTTCCCCTTCCCAGGAGTGTAGACTATCTCAAAGTCATAGTCCTGGAGGAACTCGAGCCACCAAAACTGTCTCAGGTTCAGGTCCTTCTGCAAGAAGATATACCTGAGACTCTGATGATCAGAAAAGACTGTAAAGCGCTCTCCCATCAGGTAGTGTCGCCAAGTCATCAGAGCGAAGACTACTGCTTCATGCTCCAGGTCATGGGTAGCGTAGTTCTGCTCATGCGGCCTCAACTGACATGATCCATAGGCGATCACTGCCCACTCCTGCATCAGAACACATCCGAGTCCGGTCCCTGATGCATCGCAGTAGAATTCGTACCCTACTCCCTCCTCAGGCAACCTCAAGATAGGTGCACTGGTCAATCTCTGTCTCAGCTCCTAAAAGCACAGCTGACATCTGTCTGACCACACGAAGGGTTTCCCCTTCTTCGTCAAAGTTGTGAGTGGTGCCGCAACTCTAGAGAAGTCTGACACAAATCTCCGATAGTATCCAGCTAGTCCCAAGAAACTCCGAACCTCCATCATGCTCTTGGGTGGCTCCCATGCTAACACTGCCTCGATCTTCGTAGGATCCACTGCAACTCCCACCTCAGAGATGACGTGTGCCAAGAAGTGGACCTCACATATCCAGAACTGGCACTTCGAGAGCTTACCTTAAAGCTGGTGCTCTCGGAGTGTGTCTAGTACAACTCGCAAGTGGTATGCGTGTTCCTCCTCAGTCGTCGAGTAAATCAGAATGTCGTCGATGAAGACCACGACAAACCGATCGAGGTATGACTGAAAGATCCTGTTCATGAGAGCCACGAACACTGCTGGAGATTGGTTACTCCGAAAGGCATAACCAAGAACTCATAGTGGCCATACCGACATCTGAAAGCCGTCTTCTGCACGTCCTTGTCTCTGACTCTAAGCTGATGATAGCCTGACATGAGGTCTATCTTCGAGAACCACTGTGCTCCCTTGAGCTGATCAAAGAGGTCATCAATCCTCGGTAGCAGATACGTTTTCCTCACTGTCACCTGGTTCAGGAGACGATAGTCAACACAAAGTCGCAAGCTCCCGTCCACCTTCTTGGCGAACAATATCGGGGAAGCCCAGGGTGAAACACTAGGTCAGATGAACCCCTTGCCCTGCAAGTCCACCAACTGTACCCGTAGCTCTCGAAGCTCGGCGGGGGACATCCGATATGCTGGATTTGATATCGGAGCTGTCCCGGTGTACAGGTCAATATAAAAGTCTACCTCTCTACGAGGAGGTAGCCCTGGAACGTCGTCGGGAAAAATCTCCGCAAACTGATCCACCACTGCAGGAAATCCAGGACTCCGCACGTCAACTCCTCCTAGGATGAGGCTAGCCAACTGATGAGTGATGGGATGTCCTCTCCTCCGCGGAAGTCCATCCTGTGCTGCAAAGGCTCCCTTCTCACCAGTGAAGGTGAACATGCTCCTGTCGGTGCGTACACATCGCACCTTGCGCCTAAAACAGTCAATCTGTGCATGGACCGTAGATATCCAATCCATGCCCAAGATGACATCGTAAGGCCTCGACGCTGCTACAAGAAGATCCTAGCCGAAGATCTCGCCTCCTAGAGTAAGCTCACACTGCCGGCACCATTACGTAATCATCGAGTCTGTTCCCGTAGGAGTCTCTAGCCGTAAGGATCGAGCCAACGGCTCTGTCGGAATCTCTAAGCTCCGAACAAGGGCAGCGGCTATGAAAGAGTGACTCGATCCTGTGTCTATAAGTACTGCAACAAGGGTGGAATAGACACAGATAGTACCTCGAATCATCTCGGGTGTGCCGTGGTCGTAGGCCTCTGATGCCTGGAGCTGTGCCTGTCTCTGCCCGCCTGCTCCCTGTCGTCGGGGTGGACCTCCTGGTGGCTGTGGTGGAAGAGCCTCAAAACGTCACCCACCACCTGCTGCTCGTCCAGCTCCTCTGCCTCATCCGCCTCCTCCCTGCGGACCGCCACGGTCGACCCTCTTCCTCTGCCTCGGTGGTCCCTCAACCGTCTTCTGCTTCTCGGCATGACGGGTCGGGCAGTCACGAGCCATGTGGACCTGCCCGCCGCACGAGTAGCTATGTCTGCCTCTCGAAAGACTGGCTCCGCGCTGTGTGCCCCGCACTGCTGAGCCAGTGTCCTGAGGTCGTCTGCCTGATGGTCTGGTCTGCCTGGACCCCTGAGTCATCCGTCGACTGCCTGCTGCAGATGACTCTGCTACGTGCCGCCCTGCGGTGGGTTGCTGTGCTGGTGCAGACTCAGTAAGGAAACTCTCGATCAAAAGGGCCTGCTCCAGTACTCCTGTCTGAGTCGGAATGCTGAGGGAGATCAGCGATTCCTTGATCTCGTGTCTCAATCCCTGCTCGAAGGTCCAGGCCCGAAAGAATGGGTCCCGTACCATGTCGGTCGAGCAGCGCGAGAGATCAGTAAATCTCGGCGAGTACTGAGCGGCCGTCATGATGCCCTGCCGCAGCTGAAGAAGCTCCTGAATATGCACCGCACGAAGGGTGGTTGGGATGAACTCCGAGCGGAAGAGGCTCTCAAAGTCTGTCCAAAGTAGAGATGCCTCATCGTGCACCTGGAGCATCAAGCTCCACCATCGCCCTGCTGTTGCGTGCAGTAGGCTCGCAGCGAGGATCACCATGAGGTCTGCAGGTGTCCTCACTAGCCTAAAAACTTGCACGACTGCCTCTAGCCAGTTCTCGACTGCCTGGGGGTCCGTCTGCCCACGAAACCTGGGCAGTCGCTAGCGCTAAAACTCATGCAGTGCGCTGAGGCGACGTGCATCGTCAGCGGCTGGTGCTGGAAGAATCGGGGGCTCGGCGGGTAGTGCTACCGCCGGTGCCACAGCTGACAAAAGGCCCTGCACCGAGGCCTCGTCGCTCGGCGGGCTGTCATCACGCTCGACTCTCGGAACCCTAGCTGGCTGCCGTCGTGGGGCCATCCTGAAAAGGAAACAGGTGCGCCACGGTAAAAACAGTATACCTGGTGAGCTGATATAAAGTAATCACAAAGAAAACATTGAAACACACACGCAATCAATGTTTTCGTGCATTAAGTCGGAAATCAGTAGTCAGGGTCCTGGTGTACGGATAAGTCGTCCACCGCACCAACACTGGACTCCCTAGACTGATAACCACACTCAATACGCTAAACATTATTTTTTCACATAGAAAATATCAGAGTTCGCGGTAGAACCGAACTCCTCTGATACCAATTTGTCACGACCCATCCCCGGGGCCCGTGTCGTGACTAACCCAAGCCCGCCTTCCATAGGCCAGGGGCTGGAGACTAGCACCAAGGCGTAAATACCAGTAGAAAGGGAAGGAATTGCCTTTGAAAAGTAAACAAACACCACAGAGTAAGTAAGCGGAAAAGTAAACACTAAGTAAGAACAGAGTACAACTGAAAGTGTGGAAAAGTAAATTTTCCAGTATACAAACCCAAATTGAATGTAAAGTACAACTCGAAAGGGAAAACATCAACTGTAAAGTAAAAGCCGCTACACTGAGATGTCCACTGGAAATCCCACCTGAAGGGTGGGTACAGATAGCTCCACTGATCCTCGGGTCTCGTCGTCCGCTCCGAACACGTCCCGCCCAGTGGTCCACCTCCAGGTACCGTCCTGCTCTGCAAGCCTCAGACAAGATCAACGCTGTCCGTCGTCTGCATCGAACACAACGTAGTGCGGGCATAGCCCGTGCAGGGGTGAGTATAATCTACTCAGTAGGGACCCTGAGACCCCTGAAGGTCTCCCAAAATCCAGAAAGTATAAACCACAAAGGATAGATACAAACACGAAGTAACAACCGACACTAATTAGGTATATGCCCATACATATACCTAAGTCATCAATTCCAAAATTCCCCAACCTCCGATCCCAAGTACAACTCAGTCCACACAGGAAAGTAAACGTATTCCACATAGGAAAGCAAAACGATATCCACACAGGATAGCACAACTCAATCCACACAGGAAAGCAACAGGATTTAGCTCACACAGGTATACTTCTTCGAAAGAAGAGAAAGATGATCTCTGATCCATCTAAGTCGTCGGACCCACGAAGGATCGATAGGTAACTAACCCCCGCAAAGACCCACACAGGATCGGGCCCACACAGGACCTGTAGGAACTGGTTCACACAGGACCGCTGAGCGCAATGACCCACACAGGATCAGACCCGCACAAGATTGGGCCCACACAGGATCTGTAGCACTGATCCACGTAGGATCGCTGAGTGCTGTAGTCGTCATCGAATCCACCAAGGAACTCTGTACTGTCGTCGTCGCAGTCACAGTAGCAGTAGTAGTAGCAGTAGCAGTCATAGTCACAGCCAGCACTAGGGTTCCCGCACACAGCATGCTCGTTTGGGAGGGTCCACTCCACGAGCCGAGAGGCTGATACATCAACTAACACAAAGTCCAGAGTTGATGTATCCAAAAGTTCCGTATCGTCAACAGGAACTCAACGCAACAGACGGCGCGTCGATCGGACGCCCGATCTGAGAGTTATTGGCTTTTTCGTCCTAGGGGCCCGATTGGTTTTTTAAGGCAAAACCAACCCAGCCGTACTCCACCTGCGTCCAAACCTCGGGCGGAGTATTCCAAAAGATCCTTTTCACTAAGAGGAACACAACAAAGCTGACGGCACGTCAATCGGACGTCCGTAGCTCAAGATATGAGTGTTTCCGCTCCGAGGGCCCGGTTGGTTTCGTGAACGAACCAACCCGGCCGAACTCAAAGTATTCCTAAACTTTGAGTGCGATATACCGAATCGACCGCCTCGATCCAAGGATCACATCGCCACTGACAGTTCTTCAATCGAAGGTCCGTAGCTCCAGTTATGGGAAAAAGACCGAAGTCGATTCAAAAACAGGGGGTCCGGGTCCGGGCCGACCCGGCCCGACCCCCCCTGGGTCGGCCCGAACCGGGTTGACCCGACCCGGGTCCGACCCGGCCTGGCCAGCGGCGCGGCCTGGACGCCGCTCGGGTGCCACGTGCGGGGGGAAGAGCCCCCGCTTCTCTTGCCTGGCGGCGCGGCAACCTGTCCTGCCCCATTTTAATAACCCCCCCCCCCCCCTCATGTGGGGGGCCTCATTTGAGGAAAACGGGGGGGGGGGGGGGTGCTGCCCCCCCCCCCATTATGGGGGGCCGGTTTTGGCCAGCCGGGGGAATTTATTCCCCCGGTCCTTCTCCCTTCCGGCCGGCCCAACATGGCCGGCCGGTTCTTCCTCAACGGGACCGGCAAGGCCGGTCCCCCTTCCAGCTTCCGACACTGGCGGCTCGGATAGCCGCTTGTCTTCACGTCCCGCCGCGGCCCGGAACCGGCCGTGGCCTTCGTCGTTCGGCGCGGTGTGACGACACCGTGCCCCACCGCCGCGGCCCCGCTCCGGCCGCGGCGCCTTCAACTTTATTCGACGCGGTGCGACAGCGTCGCGTCCTTGTATTATTTTACGACGCGGCGCGACGGCGCCGCGCATTTCTTGTCGTATGATCCTGCGCGGTGCGACGGCACCGCGCCTCACCCGTTTCAATCAAGAACAAAATCAATATGAAATGGAGGAGGGTCGGCCGTGTTCGTACAGTCCGACCGCCTCACGTTAATTTCTAACAATTGGATAAATTTCACAAAGAAATATTCTCGGGTATAATTTATGAACAAAAGTAATAAATAAACCCCTACCTCGGTTTCAAGTACGATGTTCATCAACGACCCGCAGATGACAAACGTCGTGGAGGTCGGGCGTCGCGGTAATCGTTCGTCAATTCCGTTGACAAAGAGGTACGTCCGAAGAGGTACGTCGTTGGTGAATCTTCGTAAGCCGACGAAGGAAGTCCGAGGAGGAAGCGATGTTCCCTTTCATTGACATGGAAGGCGTCGTCGATCATCGGAAACAAACCGGCTACGAAGGAGAGAGGAGCGGCGTTCTTCGTCGGAGCATGAGTGTTCTTCGTGTTCTTCATCAAAGTTTGAAGAAGTAGAAGGAGCTCTCAAATCCTATCAAGATGGCTAATCAAAATAAAATAAGCTAAGGCTTATTTTATTTACACAAATATCAACTTGAATTTCAAAGGTTTGAAATTCAAATCAACCCACCTTAATTAATTAAACCACGTTGTCAAACATTAATTGAAATGGGTTAAAGGGGAGTTTTTGAGATAAGTTGAGGAGTTGGGGTTCTTGTGGGCCCCACCACACTTAATCATCCCAAGGGAGGTTAAGTGGTTGTGGGTCCCACCCCTAACTCCCTTTGGGAGGTTTTTTTAAAAAAACAACAAGTTAAAATAAAAATTTGTATCCCACAATTTTTATTTAACTTATTCTAAACTCCCAAAAACTAACTCTCAACCCGAAATAAACGCAACCTCGGAAAAGGTCTCCTTAAGCGAATATCGGCGTTGCGAGTTCATCGGTGCCCTCGGAATTTGATTCTGGGCACCGGTTCAAAAGTTAGAAAATTCCCGCTCGTTCATTCACTGAACGTACCCGAGCCAAACATCGGAAAATGATTCTGGGCACTCCGGGCCTCGAAATCAGGTGCTGTCAGAAACTGCGCTCTTGTAAAATTCCAAAGAAAATTAATAAAAAATTTCCGTTGAATTTTACGGGTCTTTACATGTTTTATGTTGTTTTCAGGCTCATATGTTTCATAGGTTTTATCTTCTTATATCATTCTCAAGTGTTCATGTTTATGATTCCCACCCATTTTATGCCACCTTTATATTCATCTCAACTAGAATGAGTTTCTTTCATTACGTAATGATTTTATCATTCCCTTAATATATTTCTATCTCACCCCTTTCTTATTTATTTCCCTAGGTTATCTCATGTAGTATTAGATGATTAGTGTAATATAAGGGAATGTTTAATTTTTTTTAAATTATTTCATTATAACCATGTTTCATGATATTATGTTATTTATCTAATTACCCAAATACTATGCCTCATAGTCTTTTGGTATTGTATAATGTGTTACTTTAAGTAAAAAATCATGAATTAATATATAAAAAAGATATCAGTTGTCATAGTTGGTAAGAGAGCAGGGACTAGTTTTTTTGTATTTTGATTATAAATCATCAGTGAAAGCCTTTGGGATAAGATTAAACATAAGAAAAAATACCTAAATTATGTAAATTGTAGAATAAGTGGTTTATTTGAAATAAAATCTATGTTTGGATAATATAGGTGGATGTGGTTCATGCATTGTTGTACCTAGGGGTAATAACCTCTAAAAGAGTGCATTGGAAATTAACATTATTATAAATTGGTGTATGATAAATTACCCTTGATTCACACATAATTTGAAACACTTATTTGATAAGATTTGGTATATTCATAAGATTTTTATAATCCATCATGAAGGGAAAAAATGCTGATAAATTTTTGTGCTAAAAAATAGTCAATCAAAAACATATATTGAAACCTAGTAATTCATAGGTTATGGAACTTATGTAATTTATATGTTATCACTTAAATTATCATATTTTTTATTTTATATTATTAATTTTTTGAATATTTTCAATTAAAATTTTATTTTAGATTAATTATATGATTGGAACCAGAATCAAATAGTGAAAATCATGGTTATCATCCATAGTCCTATGCATTCTTTCTAATCACACAAGTTTAGTTGAACTATTCAAGAGACATCTTAAAACATGGAAGTGGAGCTGCCAGTGAAAATTAGAAATATTTCAATTATTTCATCCCATGTATATAATATCTTCCCTTTCTATATTTTTTGGCTTAGCACCCCAAAAACAATGTGACACTCCCATTAGTGGAATTCAATGCCATTCTGTGTATGGATTGGATTTCCTTATATAGTCCTAATATAATTTATCGATAGGAGTAAATCACCATTCACATTATGAATCTACGTATGATTCTATACAAGTTAAAGGAATATGATGAATCTATTTTTCTATAATTACGACAAGAGTGGATATTTTTTTTATTATATTAATTATTATCTAGCTCAAATGATTTATATTAATGAAAATATCATACTTGATGAAACAGACTTTATAAGAGAATTTGTTTATGTCTTTCCTAGAAATGTTTTTAGACTTCCTCCATGTCATGAAATTTAGTTATCAATAAATATTATAATTATAATTTTTTTAATATATATTACTTCATATATAATTGACACTATTTAAATTAAAGAGGTGAAGAAGAAACTCCATTAGAATCTAGATATAGGGTTTATACAAATAAGTGCTTCACCATGTGGGGTGTAAATCATCATCATTGAGAAGAAGGATATGTAATTGTTCATTGAAATTGATTATCATGAGATCAATAATATCAAGATAAATAATAATTATCTTCATCCATGTATTAATGAATTATTTGATCATATATGTATAAAATATCACTTTTATAATGTGTATCTTTATTTTGGATATTAAAAAGTGATTTTGAATAAGGTGGATATCCCCAAGACTGATTTTCGAATATGGTATGGGCACTATGAGATCATAATCATTGCATTTGAACTTACTAATTCTTCCATTATCATTATGGAAATAATTAATAGATTCTTTTTGGATTACATGGATAAATTTAATATATTTTTTATAGACGATACTCATATATTCTCTAAATTCCAGGAGGAACATGTGGGGTATTTGAAAGTTGTACGGATGACCCTGTGAAAGGAAAAGTTATATGTGATGTTGAGTAAAGGGGAGTTTGGGATGAATTATGTAACATTCATAGGGAATGTTATCACCAAAAAAGGGATATATATGGATCAAAAAAAAGAGATGAAATTGAATGATGGCCCTAACCATCATATATAACTGAGGTTCATAGTTTCCTTTAATTAGCTAGATAATATTTAATATTTGTGATAAAATTATCATGGTTTTCAATCCCTCTAAAGATGATAACTCAGAAGGGAATTCAATTTTTAGGAATTGATGAATATATGTAAATATTTATATATTTAAAGAGGATGCAAATTTTCATGACCTGACCCATGTCAGCCTCAGGCCAAAACTACACCAAGCATGCCTCCAAAGGCCAATGGTTAAAACAAGAACGGAAGGAATAAAAAACTCAAGGCTGCATTTTCCTAAGAAATTTTACACATTAAATAAACAAAATCAATGTAAAAGTGTAGAGGGAAAGGAATAAAAGATGGAACACTACTATAAATAAACCAAAAGATGCAAGGGCCACATAATAGAATAATGTACGATACTATAAACTAATAAGAACAGAAAAAACAAACGCACAACCCGAAATATGTCCTAACACAAATAAACAATTAAAGAGTAAACAATTGAGAGTAGATATCCTATATCCCAAGATATGAACACCGTACGCTATCCAACGAGTCTGTATCCTTATGCTCATCTGAAGTCAAGATCGACCTATCTGATGTCAGAAAAAGTCACGACACATGATGGGAAAATATTATGTATGGGTGAGTAAATACATACATAGTAGAACACCCTAAAAAGGTGAAGGGAGAGCTATATGAGATATAATTGAAGGGGAATAAATTATATAGAACAAGGTACAACAACAAAGTACATCTCAACCCAATAAGAGAGTGTGGTAAACTAATCAAAACACAAGGAGAATGAAACATTGGGAAAATTAAATTCTCATAAAGTCTTTTCTATATATGGTAGGAGGGTATACTAATCCAAAAAGAAGAATTTAGACACAAAAAGCATGTGGAATACCCCCTACCTCTTCGCCACTCCTAGATGAGGAGTAACCCAAACCCAAGGAGTTGGTACTGAAATAGGAGATATATATATATATATATATGGGTGTCTGTGTGATCTGTCAAGGAATCCAAAAATTTGAGAGTAAGTGTATCTAAATATTGAATAACAACCCAATAATAAGAGTATCAAAAACATACAATGTAAGTCCATCTACGAAGCACAAAACCTCATGTGTCTTCCCAGGAAACACAAGTCAGAGGGAATCAATCACCACACATTGATACTATCATCTTTG
The DNA here is from genome assembly GCA_963277665.1 of Viscum album. Taxonomy (NCBI): domain Eukaryota; kingdom Viridiplantae; phylum Streptophyta; class Magnoliopsida; order Santalales; family Viscaceae; genus Viscum; species Viscum album. Next base: position 1,887,960,378 of record OY728136.1, read on the forward strand.
GGTGGCACTGACATTCCTACATAGTTTTAGGTAGTGTCTTAAGGAAATGTTTCAGTGGAGATATAACCATTATTTCTCATGAGACAAAAGGTATATCAAACAACATTTCATCATTTTTCTGCTCAGTCAAAGGGTCATGTTTCACGGTTGAGGACCCAGGTCTCACCTGGATGGAGGGTTCCACTATAGTGTCATTAAGGTCCCATGGAAATCCCGGTTGGAGGGTTCCATTATAGTGTTGTAGTGTACCCATGCCTATCCTAGCTAGTGGGTGACACTTGGAATGGGATGAACATCCATTCCCATCCCAACTGGAGGCTGCCACTCTAGTGTTGTTGAGGACCCATGACCATCTCGTCTAGAGGGTTCCACAAAAAAATTCCAGATATGAATTACAAATCATTTATATCATTAAATTGATCCTATATAAGTTTCATTCCCTTAACACCATTCATTATATCTCTAAAGATACATTTGAGGGAACCATCGTGGATTCTGTGAAAAAACATGCATGATATGCTGTTTACTTGACCATATCGGTCAACGGTTGTTAAAGTTATATTTCACCAATAAATGTCCCAGGGGTGATCTATGGTACCAACCCAGAAATCTAATAAAAATAACTAATTCAAGTCCCAAAACGTTCTTCACATCATTTGGGACATGATCCCACAGACGTCACGTCATTTAGAAATCGTATGAAGTAGTTATATCAGGTACAAGTTCCATAATAATTATTAAAATAAAAACCACAAAAATATCATTATAAAAGGTGTGTTTCATGGTTCTGAATCTTGGACCCTGTACAATTACATAAAATTTTGTCTTAAAATAACATCTTGAATTTAGGGTCATGCAGTCACTCATGACACGTTTTGTGGACTCCCCATGTGGGAGTTAAAACAGGTCAAATATTTAATAATATAATTAAATCTATTACTTGATGGGTGTTCCATGGAACCAAGACATGGTATAGATACATATATCTAAAATGGTTTTAAAATTAACGTATCATAAATAAGGTCATGCCACCATAGACATTATGTGAATCAGAATCCCTAAGTGGGAGTTTTTGGGGTTTAAAAATGTTAGTAATATTAATAATAAGATTTTTATTATTATTATTATTATTTTCCCTTACCCATGCATATGAAAACCCGTAGTTCTCCCTTGTATTCCGTCATCACATATTCCACCTCCCTTGGTAGTTTCTGTCTTCGTCCACCCGCACTCAGGAGCTACCACATTTGGCTTGATGTCGCCACCACACTAGGGAGATGCCACCTCCACCTTGGACACCCAATCTACCATCCGACTCACCTGGAGCCACCCTACCCACCTGTTTTACACCTCCTATCCAATCCGAAACATGAAATTATCATAGATGTATGATTTTCAAACCCTGATCTTCCCTGATATGTTCCCCACTCGATGTGTTTTCTTCAATTTGAAGTCTAAAAAAACTTATCGCAATCAATCATTGTATCAATGTTTGAAGAATTAAATTGATAATGATTACATGAAGAATAGAGGAAGATATGAAATATGAAATCCATTCAAAAATAGATCATCTACCATGTTAGTTTTTCTATTGATGCAGAGTTTTAAGGACAAGGAAATTTTCAAAAAGAATTTTTTTCATATTCTAAGAAATTTAAATTGAGGATAAGAAATCCAAATATAAAATCCTTACATGGATTTCGATACATTTTTCATTAAAAAACACACTTTATTATGATTATTTTATTTTCCACACCCTGATCTACTCAGACATACAACGATGTTGTGATTTGATGAATGTTCATCATTGATTCCCCAAAGGGATAAGGAATGAGAGCTTCACCAATAGATAAATGGAATACAGAGCCAAACCTAGCCAACATCACATAGTGACCCATTAATAACCCTGAAATAGGTTAAATAAATTTATGTAATTAATTAAATTATGCTTATTTTCAATGATCATGGGAGTCAACCAAACTTCTCCGAAACTTTTTATGTTTCCCGTAGGGTAAACACTGCATTCTGAACCCAACCATCATCTTAGATTTCGGATCTGATTAAACTTTTCAGAGATATACATTTTTCTATAATTAACCATGTTCGATTAATAAAAAATATAATTAATATTTTATAAAAATTAATTACAGACACACTGGGGATCAGAATTTCATGCCATCTTAGCGTCTAACTCTAGAAATATATATAGAAATATTTCAAAGTCTTACAAAATAAAAAAAAAATATCTACATCACTACCTCCTTCAATATTTTCATCCCAAAAATGAAAAACATGGAAAAACTCTAGATACTAAGCCTACACCTGTCTCTCTAACTTATAGGAACTCTCGTGAACGTTTTTGTGTTTCTGTAACAAGCGAACTAAATGGATGGTCCATCCATGTATGGTTTTCTCCTATCGATCCTCGATCACAGGTTGGTGATTTATATTGGTGGCTCTGTCTTTGTTGTATAACTCACCCTTTTCGATTACATTCAATGAATCATGCACGTACCTCCTCTTTTGCGACATGTGGAAGAATCCATTCACACACTCTAGCTATTGGATTAGCACGAATTGGTAGGAAACCTCACCAACCCTCTACACGATCTAAAATGGAAAAATGAAACTCATGGATAACATTACCCCTAGTTGCATCTCCACATTCCTCATCATGGAGAGACTCTATATAAGACATGGTGTCTTTATTCAAACTCCAATGGCTTATGTTGGTTATCTCTACATAATTTTGTTTTTACTTGGGGCCATTATCATTCGTTCATAATGACCTACACTTTCTTCTTCATCACCTGTACCAACTCTTGGTCCACAAGAGATGACTGAAAAATATATATCCCTCACAAGGGGGTGCTTATAAGTCTCCCATAAAAGGACTCAAAAGTTTCCATTATGATAGTATAATGTTAGATGTTTATGTATGTAATCTCTACCTAAGGTAGGTGATTCTCCCAGCTCTGGCTAAAATCCAACACACAGTCACTTAGCATATCTTCGAGTACCTAGATAATGCACACGATCTTCCCAGAGGTCTTGGAGTGAAATGACGTACTCATCCATAGATGGGTCCAAAATTCCTCTTATAAGACTCTCCACAATTGTGATGTAAACCACACATCATGATCTATGGGAATAGTAGAGGGTACCCCATGAAGGTGAACGGTATCAGGTATGTAAAACTGCCCCTAACCCTCTACTACACTCTTCTTCCTGAAAGAAAATATGTGTACCAACTTTGTGAGTTAGTCTATTATCACCCAGATGGAGTCATGAACCTTCAGTGTGTTTAAAATACCTATGAAAAATTAAATGTATAATTTGTCCCATTTCCTCTTCAGAATCTCAAGAGGCATCAAAAAACCCACCAGAACCTAGTGATCAACTTTCACTTGATCATAGTTGAGTTAACTTGAGAAAAACTCATCTATTCTTCATCTCATATCGGACTACAAAAATAGCTACTGAATATCTGTGGACAAATTCCACTCAATAGTATTTATAGATAAGGGACAAGAGGGAACTACCACATCACCTCCTCCAACATCATGACTGGAACCACTGTTTCACCTTGGAACACGATATCATGATTATATCCTTTATAATATCAATCTAGTGCATCACCTATGGATATATAATCACATAGAACATCACAGATGATGTCTCCTAATTGGTCCTCTTTCACACTCAAAAGGATTTAAGGATTCAAAACCATCAACTATAGAAAAATTATACCCACTTTCTCTACTAGGGTAAGTTATTGGGAAGCTAACAGCTTCAAAGCTTCCCACACTAGGAGATCCGAGGACTTCTTGATAAGGGAATCTTATACAACATTTCCCTTTCGTAGAATATATAATATCTTGAATTATTAGTCCTATAAGAATTCAACCCGACATCACTACCTCTGGTTTGGGTCTCTCTGAGTGAATATGTACCAAGAACTCTGGTTGTCTAACTAAACTATAATGCACTCTCTTAGAAAGTATTTCATCCACATACTCTAGGTGAAGACTATCACTGCTAGATCTAAATCATGAGTCACATAGTAATTCTCATGGCGTCTCAACTACCTAGAACTCTATGAAATGGCTACCTATCGTTGCATCAACAAGAAACGGATCCCTGATTATGAGGAATCCCAATAAACTATGAACACAACATCTTAATCACGTAGTCTCAAAACTAGAGATCTTGTTAGCCTTTTACTCAAATCATCGAAGGAAATCTGGAACTACTCAGTCCAGGTAAATGGTTATTTCTTCCATGTCAGTGTAGTTAATGAAGCTACAATTATGGATATGTATTCCACCAATATCATGTAGTATCCCACCCAACAAAGAAAGCTTCTCAAATCTAACAGATTCTTGGGTGGCTCCCAAGCAAGAATTGCTTTTATTTTTTTTGATACATGGATAAAACGTTTTTAGAAATGACAGTCCCCAAAAATTAAACCTCATGTATCCATAATTATAACTTCATGTGATTTTTGTAAAGATGGTTCTCTCAAAGAAAATCACGAATCATCCTCATGTGCTCTACATGATCCTCAATTATTTTATAGTATATGAGTTTTTCATTTATAATTACAAAAAAACCGATAAATGTATGGATAAAAGACATGGTTCATAAGATCTATAAAGATGTTGGGGGAATTTTTCACACAAAATGAAATCAATAGGAACTAATAGTGTCTATAGCGACATCAAAAATCTAACTTCATAATATCATCCTTATGAACCCACATCAGGTGTTAGTCAGACCCATGATCGATCTTGGAGAACTATATCACACTTAAAAAAGGATCAAAGAGTTCATCAATACATGGAAATGAGTACGTGTTATTTATCATGGTCTTTTTTAGGTGATAATAATCAACACAAACCCAGAAGCTTATCTCTACTTTCTTTACAAACATAAATGGTGCTCCCCAAGAGGAAAAACTAGGTTAGATGAAACAATTTTCACAAAGGTCCTCCAACTATAATGGTAGATCCAAAAGCATAATAAGTTCCATTTGATATGCAATAGAAGATATTGGTACAGTCCATTGTTGAAATTCCAAACTAATCCCCAACTCCCACCATAGAGGTAGTCCCAAAACATCTTCGAGGAAGATGACTATATAATCATCCTCAACTAAATGATCCAAGATGCCAAAATTCTTTTCTTAACCAAGGGATAAATTCAACAACTAATGGGTAATAGGCTGAAATATTTTTCTTACATCACCCTCTTGCCCTGCTATGAGGTATCATTCTACGAGAAAAGAGAACCTCATCCCATCAGTGCATAGGCATCTGACAAGTATGTAGTGACAGACAATTTGGGATCGAAACATAGGAAACCAATTCATTCCCTAGATAAAATGTTAGGGTTCCATAATGATGAACTACATTTCCTAGATGAACATATCACCACAAAAAGATAGATCTCAATTCTTACTGATGAAATACAGGGAAGAAGCATTACCCATAGGAATCTCAGGACAAGGTTATTGTGCTAGTGCCTGTACTAGGAGCTTAAACTCATGTACTATGAGTCTTGAGATTAAATAATGACTTGACCCTATGTATACTAAAACATGGGAAAGAGTATAATAAATAGGGATCATACCTTCAATCTTCTCATGCATTCCAGAATCATGGAATTCCAATGCCTCCAACTGTCCATGACCCTGGCTGCCCACTCCTTGAGCGTGGCGTGGGTTTCATAGTGGTGGTGGTGGAATATCTTCATAGTATCTTCCACAAACTACATGTCCTATTATTCCTATGTAGGCACCACCTACCTAAGTAAAAACCTATCCATGCATGGGAGATCTTTGATCATGGTGATGTCTCTACCATGGGGGTCCATCTGCAATCTACCTATGATGAGAAACATGTCTGGTTGGGCAGTCTAATGAAATATAACCTCACCCATCAAAAGAATAGCACCATACCTCCCTAGGTTGTCCAAGTGCTTGGAGATAACCCTTTTCCAAAACACATGCAGCAGTTTGATCTTGGGAATATCTCCAGCATCAAGGACAAAACAACCGACTTTTTCTAGCTCGGAAGATGTATCATCTCTATATTGTCCACTAACAGTTCCATATATCTGGTATCTCTACAATATAAATCTCTCTATCACAAGTGCTAGCTCCAGCACCCCGATATATGTGTTGGTATAAAAAGGTTATACTATGACTTGGATCCCCTACAGATACTCTATAATCTCTTGAATTCGGACGGATCATAAGCATGAGGGGTAGTGATCCTCATGAAACAACATCTAGAAGTCATCTCAGAAGAGTGTTGACTCATGATGCATTTGGGTAACCTAGATCCACAAAATCCTTGCTGCACTTTTTAAAATAATTGCATCCAAATCCACCATCTGATCTGTTAGGTTTTGAACGATCCTGAATATCAGACCACCAACTCTAGATAATACCCTACTAATTAGGGATATGTATCCTCGAGGAACCTCAACGGTCTCTGATGATGGAACTCATGAAGTGTGATAAACCTATAAACGTCCTCATCCTACTATACTCGGATTATCTTCTAGTCAATAGGTGGATGTGTTGCTATATACCTACCCAAAGGAAGGGGATTGCATGATAGACACTGAATTGTGGCCTCTTCCTTCATATGGTTGTCATTATGAACTAGAGATGGTATCCTAGATATCTATCATCATAGAGGTATCCTGAAAGTATCAAGGATTAAAACTATTAGATGATAACTTATATATATGTTGATAACAATTATGGGGAGTTTACTAATGAAGTAAATTAGAAGTATCAATCCTATATGATGAATGTTACATTGTTACCTACAACAAATTATTCATTGTTATGAGTAGACAAGTGAGTAATCAGGGTCCTGTTGAATGGATAGGTCAGCCACCTGCACCATCACTGAAATCCATGGATTGAGAGACATAGTTCAGACACTTCTAATTAGTTTCTCTAAACCCAAAAAATCATATTAAGGGGGAAAATTTAAACAATTTCCCAAGGAGTGAACTTACTATGATACCAATCTGTCATTACACGACCCATGTCGGTGTTGAGCTGTATCTTGGCCAAGCCTACCTCCACTATCTAGGGGGTAGTGAAAAGTGTTGATGAAATAAATAACTCCTATAGGCCTTTACCTATTTACCTGTAGACAAACACATAACCAACGCAATGAAACATTAAAGAGGGAAATAAATTAAAAATGAAAAACATGTATAAAAAAACAAAAACATTCATGAACCACTAAACAAAGCAAAGTGTGGTAGTGTAAGATAAAAAGAAAATAAAAAATACATGCCCACCACAAAATATGTCCCATCCTGAAAAAACTGGAAAAGAGTAAATAACTAAGAGATAAACTCTTGTATCATAATCTATATCCATTATATGTGGTTCAAGTAGTATGTATCCATAATTTCCTATGAAGTCGCAATTGAACTTTTCTTCGCCTACAAAAGACAAGACATGTGTTTCAAAAAGAACATCCAAGGGTGTGTATAGATATACACATTAGAACACACAGAAAAAGTGATGGTGGAGTAGTAAGAGATACAAATGAAGAGGAAAACAACATATAAAAGAAGGTATGATAAAAGAGTATAACTCAACCCTACAAGAGAGTGAAATTAAACTCATAAAATACATAAGGAGCTCCAAATTGTTAGAAGATGAATGTATAAACAAGTCTTCACTACCTGTAGTAGGATAATAGACTCATCCATCCATGAGAATCTAGATAAGGAAAGCATGTGGCATACCCTGTGGGTCTTTGGCTCTCCTAGAAGGAGAGAGTCCAAAACATAAGGAGTGGGTAATGAAACATGAAATATATTTATATATATCTATGTGTGTGCTCATTAAAATAATACAAAATTAGAGAGTAAGGGGATATCAATCTCACATCACATACTAATAAGAATATTAGCCCATAGTTCCAAATTATGTTCATATATGAAGCCCAATACCTCATGTTTCTACCTATGAAACACAAGTTGAAGGGACTAAAAACACCAAACCATGATACTATCTAATTTTCACAGTGCAGACCCACCCAAATGGTTTTAGGTCGTGTCTCAGGGATGCGTCTTGGTGGGGAAAGCATCTCTCCTTCTCGTGATCCAAAAGATACATCAAACCACATATCATCATTATTCCACATAGTTGAGGAGTCATGTCTCAAGGTTTAGGACCGATTCCCGGACTAATTGGAGGGATCCAATTTAGTTCCATTGAGGACCCATGCCAAGCCAGACTAGGGGGTTCCACTCAGAATAGGATGAGGTCCAATGACTAGCATAGACAGAGGGTGCCTTTATAGTGTTGTCTTTGACCCATGCCTAACACAACTGGAGGGTACCACAAAGAATATTTTGGAGACCCTGACTCGGTCAATCTAGAGGGTGTCACTCTAGTGTCATTGAGGACCCATGCCTAGCTCAGCTAGAAGGTTCCTCTCACGAATCTCTGATATACCTTCATAATCATCATTTTAATTGAACACCTCCTAAATAAGCATCTTGATTGTAACACCTCAAATCATATCTCAAAAGTCAAATCGGAGGGCACCATCATGTCATACATAGAAAAATACAAAGGATACGATATTTACTTTCCCAAATAGGTCAAACGATGTGAAATTGACATTTGAACATAAAAACATAAGGGTTACATAAATATCCCCACCCCAAAATCCAATGAATATCCTAATGTTGGTCACGAAAAGTAATCTACATCATTAGGGACCTGGTGACATAGACAACAAGTAACTTGGATGTTTTATGTAGAAGATATTTCATGTACATGTTTCGTAATAATAATTATAATAATATTATTATTATAATATGGGATCTCCATGGACCCAAACCATGTTCCAAAGAAAAATAAAAAAAATTATCTTAAATAAACCGCCTAAAATTTAGGTTTATGTAGTTGGTAACGAAAAATCATTTGGACTCCACATGTGGGAGTAATGACAGGCCAAAGAATTAATTATATTATTAAATCTATTACTTTATGAGTGTATTGTGGTCTTAGGTCATAGGATATGTAAAATTAATCGAAATCGTCTTAAAATGGACACATTGTAAATGGGGTCACACCACCAAAGATGATGCGTGAATCATACTCCCCAAGCAGGAGTTATGGGGGTATAAAAATATTAATAATATTAATATTAATATATTTTTTCTTTATTTATTAATTTTTTCTTTTCCCTTACCCATCCACATGTGAAACACCAGCTGCACTGCATCCACCTCCACCACATCCACCCCGCATTTTCAGCGACCTCTTATGATGTAGTGCTCAGGAGTTGCTGTCTGCCATTGTTGGATCGAATATATATATATATATATGTATGTCTATTAGATGGAAGAATACAAGAGGGGGGGGGGGGGGTGAATTGTAGGTTTAAAAACTTTTGAGTTTTAGCAACAAAGAGATTAGTTTAAATGTTCTTAAACTAATACAAATACAAACACCCACAATTGTATTTAATATAAAAGGTATGATGTATTGTAATACTAATGTAATGTAAAACAATTGTATTCAAGGTGAACACAATGATCAGAGTAATATAAAGATGAATGATTCTACCTTAAAGCGTATAGAATCAATCAATACAAAAATCAATAGATTTTAATTGAAACAATTACAATTGAATATGTAAAGAATAAAGGAAACAATACAAATCTCTTTCTAATACATGTAACAGCGGAAATGTAAAAGTATTACAATTCTTTTAACCCAAAGAGAAGGGTTATCCATTCACCTAGGATAAAAGGTCTGTCTCACCAACACCTTGGTGAGCCCTCGATACGATGATCGGCACGTCTGTCTACCTATCCCTGGCAGCCCTCGATACGATGATCGGCACGTTTGTCTGCATATCCTCGGAATCCCTCGATACGATGATCGGCACGTCTGTCTGCCTATCCCCGGAAGCCCTCGATTTTGTAGGTAATAGGCACCTCTGTCTTTCAATTACTTGAAAGCCCTCTATACGATGATCGGACGCACAAGGCAGATGAGAGAAGTCACAGTGTCTCTCTCTAGAATCTTGGTAGTTCACAGAATCTCTTCATTCGTTCTCTTCATTCATCGTTGTTCTCTCAGCTTCAAATGACCTCCTATTTATAGGCCTTGGGTTCCAACGGTCATATTGCCTCCAACGGTCATATTGCCTCCAATGGTCATATTGAAACAGAAAGCACGACATCGTTTTGATTAGTTTGTAACCAACTCAACGACATCGTTTTGTTAGGACAAGAGATATATAGAAATAAAAAAACATGAGTATGATTCATATGTAGTGAGTGTTTTTGATTAAGTACCAAAACAAATAGTGAACATCTGAATAGTAGAGTCAGTACGATACGATTGATAGAGTCAGTACGATACGATTGACAGAGTCAGTACGATATGATTGACAGAGTCAGTATGGTACGATTGACAGAGTCAGTATGATACGATTGACAGAGTCAGTATAGTACGATTGAAATTGTACGATACGATAAACATGATAAAAGACAAATTTTAATTTACAAACATATGATAGAATACATTTGTGATTTCCAAAACATGATATAGAAGTCAAAAGAAGACTTTTGACTTAACAATCTCCCCCTTTTTGGAAATCACAACACAAAAAGTAAATGTAACAAGAAAAACTTATCTCCCCCTGAGTTATTGAAAACTCTTCTGAATAAGAAATTGAATACAACTAACTCCCCCTTAGGTATGGACTTTCCTAAGGATTGTATTCGTAGATTTTCCTTAAGAGCATTGTAAAGCATTCTCCCCCTTTGTAAAACATTCTCCCCTTTGTAAACATTCTCCCCCTTTGTAAACATTCTCCCCCTTTGTGATTTACAAAAAGAAAGGAGTAATCTTGAATTGTCTGAAAGAGTTAGTAAAGCAATACAAGACAATGGATAAAAGAAAAAAACATAAGAGTCATTACAAAACAAAGACAAGTTCCAAAAGAAAACAAATACAACAATCATTTGTTTTCTCTTTCCTTCTCCTTCTTTATAAGTTTATGAAGAACAGATTTCATCTTCTTGATCTCCTTCTTGTCTTCAGAAATTGATTCACCCTATGTTTTTAGAATCTCTTGTTGGTCTGCAAAAATCTGATCTTGATTTCTGATAGTCTCCTCTTGGACTCTGATTACTTCTTCAAGGGTATCAATTCTGTTTTGCAGATTCTTGTTATCTTTGGACAACACATAATTTTGATTCTTCAGCAAAACCATTTCATCTTTGAAAGATGAAACCTTCGAGAATTCAGATTGAAAAACATTCATTCTCTCTTGCAAATCTTCACTGAAGGAACATCAGCTCTTTGAGAAGACAAAAGGTTCAACCTTTCAACCGTTTATTTGTCAAGATTGTTGAAAGCAATTGCAGGCTCATTTGATAACCTTCTTATATCTTCAATAGCAATTTCATGATCATTGATTGAGATCTCTGTTTTGTACGACCACTTGGTCATTTTATTGCATGCCTTCTTATGAGCAACCGAACTTTCTGATAAAACTTTCAAATCAGCTTCTACTGACAAAACTTTCTTCCTTAATTCTTTCACAGATCCAAACTTCTTCTTTTGATTATCAGTAATAAAATCAATCTTCCCTTACAGCCTCGGGAAATAGGGAATAGTCTTCTCAACCCTTCTTAAAACATGAACAATGTAATCACTTTTCTTGACAGAGATTGTATGTTCTGAATCAGTATCTTCATCGTACGATGCTAGTTCATACGATCTTCTTGAGTCAACAACTGGTTGTTTTCCTTTTTCTTTTTCTTTCTTCTTTCTTTCTTCTTCCACTTTGTCACTGATGATAACAACTTTATCAGAGAGAGATGATTGAGTACCTTGCTTTTCTTGAGATGACATTCTGTCCGGATATCGTGCCTGATCGGCATGAGGAGTTTGTTGAACACCTTCACTCAGCTTCTGAACCGATTCCTCTCTACTCTTCTTTGAAATTTGAAGAAATTATAAAATAAAGTCTCCTTCTTCTTCTTCCACTTCTTCTATCTCTTCCATCACTTGTTTTTGTTTTTCATTCTCAGGGAGACTCTGTACGATGGGCTCTTGATGCACTTCTTCTGTTAGTTGGGCACTAGCATCCTCAACCGCTTTCAAGACATTAGAGATATCAAAATCCCGAGCCTTTCTTTTTATAAGAACCTTCTTCTTCTTTTCAGCCTGAAGGGTTTCTTCTACCCTTACTCTTTCTGCAAAGGCCTCAGCAGGTTCAAGACCAAACTTCGGATCACCTTCCTTTCTCTGTTCCTTATCCTTTCTCCATTTTTCTACAACCTCCTTACTGTACCTTGGTTTCTTCTTCGGCTTTGAACTGGTTTGCAGATCAGACTTTTGAGTAACACCGGTAGATTGAATGTCTTTGGCTGGAATAGGTGCCAATTGATTCTAAGCCAATTCAGCTTCTACATCTCTGACAAAAAGGTTTGAATTCGGATCAAAACAAACATTCATCTTTTTCATCGCACTCTTACTAATCCATGATGGCCTCAAATCCATGGGTTTTCCTTTCAAAGGAATGTTACAAAACTTAATACTCTCAAGAATAAATTTCGTAAGGATAGCTGGATACATAATCATCTGGGACTTAATCCCTCCTGTCTTGACATTCTTAATGGTTTCAAAAACATACCCCATTAGATTCACTTTTCTCATATTCACAAGATAGTCTAGCATAAAGATATCAGAAACTTTCAATGTTTCTCTATCCTCTTTCCTTGGGATAAGAAAACCTTGCATCCATAAAGTTACAAAACGATTGTCTGGAGAATGATGAGACACTTTTCTCTTTTCCTCATTAATAACAAACAAAGTCTTTTCAGCACATTCTCTATTAAACGTACCAACTTCCGCTGGTAGTTTGTGCGATGGACAGAAAGAATCCCCTTCTACAGAAACATTCAGAATCTGTTCCGCTTGTTTCACAAACATAGACAATTTTCTATTGTACACAGCAAAGTTTATAGTCATTTCTTTGTCGAAAGAAACAGTTTTGTAAAACAGACAAACTTCATAAAAAAGAACCGGATCCTGAGAATCAGGCATTTCAACACACAGATGTTCCCATCCTTGAAACAAAATGATCCTCCTGATTGTAGAATCGTATGTATCAAAAAAATCTCGAGATACTAACCGTTCTATGTTAAAGTCTTTCTCTGTGAAAGTCTTCGAAGACATTTCGGCGGGAGTATTAGCAGAGGATTGAGACATAATGGTTCTGCTGATGAGAAGATCGTACGATGATTTATATCTGGTGGAGCAGAGCTTCACCTGAAATCCTGAAAAACCAATGTGGGTTTGGGGAGGGGAGGGGGGCTATTTATAGGCAATAAAGGGGTGACCGTTGATCTTCTACAGTCAAAAAAGGGTGACCATTGATCTTCTACGGTGAAGATTAGAGAAAACCAGATCAATGGTTAGGATTAAAACAACGAAAAAAAATTTAAAAAAAAATGAAAAAAAACATGTCGGAGAACATAAGGTAATTGTTGGTTTTGATATCAATCAAAAGAAAATACAATCGTAAGGAAACAAAAAAAACATCATCATGCCGATGGAAAACAAAGTCATTACTATGAACTGACCGTACGATAGAAAACAATCTTGCTACCATGAACTGACAATACGATGGAAAACAATCTCGTTACCATGAACTGACAGTACGATGGAAAACAATCTCAATACCATCGTCAGTTGATTCATTAGAAAAGAAAATCATTACCATCATCGGTCGATACAATACTATTGATACAATGGAAAAGAAATTCAATACCATCATCGGTCGATTCAATACTATTGGTTGATTGGTACGATGGAAAAGAAATTCAATACCATCATCGCTTGATTCAATACTATTGATTGATTGTTACGATGGAAAAGAAATTCAATACCATCATCGGTTGATTCAATACTATTGATTGATTGGTACAATGGAAAAGAAATTCAATACCATCATCAGTTGATTCAATACTATTGATTGATTGGTACGATGGAAAAGAATTTGATTACCATCATCGGTCGATACGATGGAAATGAATTTGATTACCATCATCGGTCGATAGTAAATGATACTATAAAACTGTCAATACGATAAACAGGAAAAATGAATGAAACGATAAAACTGTCAATACGATAAACAGAAGGGAAAAAAGAATGATAAGATAAAAACTGTCAATACGATAAACAGGAAAATAAAGCACAATCCAAAGAGTAAATAGTTAAAGAACATAAGATAAAAATAAACATAAAGATAGAAAAAAATGTGCTCCCCCTTTCTACGAGGAGTTTCATACTATTAGGAGATATGTAAAACAGGAAGTAGATATGAATGATTATTTGAATGTAATCATTCCTAGCTTATGTTTTATATATTCAAATCTATCGGAAGGTAAAGGTTTTGTAAAAATTTCAGCATGTTGTTCTTGCGTTCCGATGAATTGTAAAATAATATCTCCTTTTTGTGTGTGTTCCCTAAGAAAGTGATGCCTAACATCTATGTGTTTTGCACGTGAGTGATGTGTTGGGTTTTTACTAAGAGCTATGGCACTTGTATTATCACAAAGAATTTTAGTTTTGGAGAAACTCAAACCATAGTCAGTGAGTGTGTGCTGCATCCACAATACTTGAGCACAGCAACTTCCAGCTGCTACATATTCAGCTTCAGCAGTGGAGAGTGCTACTGAGTGTTGTTTCTTGCAGGACCAAGAAACCAAAGAATCTCCTAAGAAATTACATGTTCCAGATGTACTTTTTCTATGCATTCTACAACCACCAAAGTCATCATTTGAAAAACTTTTTAAAACAAAATCATTTCCAGAATAGTAGAAAAGACCTAAATCCATAGTGTCTTTTAAATACCGAAAGATTCTCTTTACGGCTTTTAAGTGAGACTCTTTTGGATTAGATTGATATCTTTAACATAAGCATACAGAAAACATCAAGTCGGGTCGACTAGCTGTCAAGTATAGCAAACTCCCTATCATACCTCTAAAATTTGTTTGATCTACTGGTTTCCCAATTTCATCAAAATCAAGAGTATTTGAGGTACCAATTGGGGTGCTCATACTTTTAGTTTTGTCAAATCCATACTTTTTGAGAAAGTCTTTAATATACTTATGTTGAGATATATAAGTTCCTTCTGTTTTGTGAGAAATTTGAAAACCTAGAAAGAATGTTAACTCACCCATCATACTCATTTCAAACTCAGATTTCATTAATTTTGCAAAAGAATCAGTTAAAGATTTCTGAGTTGATCCAAATATGATGTCATCAACATAGATTTGGACAATCAAAACATTTTTGTTTTCCATTTTGATAAAAAGAGTTGGATCTGCTGTACCTTTTGTATAATTGTTTTGTAAGAGAAATCCTGTAAGTCTCCAGGGGCTTGTTTAAGACCATATAGAGCCTTGGTAAGTTTAAAAACATGATCAGGATTTTTTGGTTCTTGAAAACTAGGAGGTTGTTCGACAAAAACTTCTTCTTGAACAAAACCATTTAGAAATGCACATTTGACATCTATTTAAAATAGTTTGAAATTGAAATATGCTGTGAAGGCTAATAGAATACGAATAGATTCAAGTATAGCTACAGGAGCATATGTTTCTTCATAGTCTATTCACTCTTGTTGATTATAGCCTTTAGCAACAAGTCTTTCTTTATTTCTTACAATGATTCCATTTTCATCACACTTGTTTCTGAAAACCCATTTTACACCAATCACAGTTGTTTCTTTAGGTCTTTCAACTAAAGTCCAGACTTGATTCCTTTCAAATTCATTTAGTTCATCATGCATTGCTTTAATCCAATCATCATCACCTAAGGCCTCACTTGGACTTTTATGTTCAAATTGGGAAAGAAAAGCAAGATGTTTAATTTCATTTCATAAGGAATTTCTGGTTCTTACAGGTTGATTTATATCACCAATGATGTTATCACTGGGATGATTCCTAAGAAATAATTGATTTGGGTTTTGTAAAACCTGTTCATCAACATATGGTAGAAAATCTTCTGTGGTAAATGTTGCAGGAATACTTTCTTGAACATTTTCCTTATCAAAATGCTCTTCTAATAAATGTTGATAAACATTTTTAGAAAACACATCCGAGGATGTAGGATTGGGTTGTTTGAAAACAAAAGGATCAGTTTCATCGAATTTTACATGTACTGTTTCCTCAACAGTACAAGTGTTTTTATTGAAAACTCTATAAGCCTTAGAGGTTGTAGAATAGCCTAGAAAGATTCCTTCATCAGATTTTGTTGCAAATTTGTGTAGATTATCTTTTTTATTCAAAATTAATACTTTGCATCAAAAACTTTGAAGTATGAAAATTTAGGTTTTCGGCCAGTCCATAACTCATAAGGGGTTTTATTAAGAAATGGTCTAGTTAAAACATGATTTATAGTATAACAGGCAGTACTAACAGCTTCAGCCCAATAGTGCTTAGCAATTGAGTATTCACTCAACATGGTTCGAGTCATTTCCTAAAGAATACGATTTCTTCTTTCAACAACACCATTTTGCTGAGGAGTTCTTGGAGCTGAGAAATTGTGAGTAATACCTTTCTTACTACAAAAAGTTTCAAAATCTGAGTTTTGAAATTCACCACCATGATCACTATGAATAGTTATCAATGGAAGGTTTTTCTCAATTTTAACTTGGGCTCTAAAACTTTTGAAATAGGAAAAGGCTTCAGATTTCTTTGTGAGAAAATAGACCCATGTAAATCTAGTAAAGTCATCAACTAAAAAAAATACATAGTATTTTCCTCCAATACTTTCAGATTGTGAAGGACCAAACAGATCCATATGCACTAACTGTAATGCATTAGAAGTTGAGACTTCATTAATTGATTTAAAGCTAGTTTTGCTTTCCAAATTGACAAGGATCACAGACTTTTGAAGAATCATATCTATGATCCGGTAGCCCTTTTACAAGTCCTTTATTTGAGAGTTTTCTTAGGTTTCTCATATTACAGTGTCCTAGTCTCCTATGCCATAGCCACGATTGGTCTTCTATTACACTTAAGAAAGGTAAGTTTTGGTTCCTAAGGTCTTCTAAGATAATAGTGTAAACATTCTCTTTCCTATGGGCAGATAGAATGAACTCATCCTTGTAATTGTGAACTAGACACTTATCATTTCTAAAATTCACAAGGTAACCTTCATCACATTATTGACTTATGCTGATGAGATTGTGCCTAAGACCTTTAACATACAAAAAATTTGAAATAAGAACTTTTCCAAGAAAAACAATATTACCTATACCAACAATCTTTCCTTGAGCATTATCTCTGAAGGTAACTTTTCCACCTTTTGTTTTGATAACCTTTTCAAAAAGATTTTTTATTCCAGTCAAATGTCGAGAACAACCACTATCCATGTACCAAATGTTCTTATTGGTACACTTCTCGTTTTCCTGAAAAAGAAACAATTAGATTTTGGGAATCCAAACTTGTTTGGATCCAGAAGTGTTAGATAAAAGAATTTTAGGAATCCACATTTGTTTTTAAAAATGAGATTTATTAAGCCCTAAAGATTTTGTTTTGTTAAGAGAACAATCTCTTCTCCAATGTCCACCACATTGACACTTAGAACAGAAAATGGTTTTTTGAGGAACAAAATAGTTATTGCTAAAAACAGGTTTGGAATAAGTATAACCAAGACCAGAACGATTTCTCAAAGGTCTAATTTGAGAATACATCCTGTCAAAGTTTTATTTTCCATGAGTAAAGTTTGACAAACATTTCATCAAAGATAAAATCTCTGACTTTAGTTTTAAAACCAAATTCTTGTTTTCTAAAACATTTGAATTTGAACTAGAGTTAGACTCTAAATTATCTTTCTTTGAAATTACAGTTTCAAGATCCTTAGAAAGTTTATCCTTATCAGATTTAACTTTCTCAAGGGTTTTTAAAATACTTTCAAAATCATAAGTTTTCACATCAAGATCTTTAGAAAGATCTGATACTTCTTTAGTCAAGATTGAAATTCTAGAATTTGCTTTTTCAAATCTCTTTTTGAGTTTAGAATTTTCATTTTCAAGTAACTTAGAAAATCTAGAGACCTCTTCAAAAGAAGGTAATATATCATCCTCTGATGATGAGGATTCATCATTTGAAGATTCATAATATCGATTATCAATATAATTTGCATTTAAAGAGACATTTGTAATAGCTTCAGCATTATGTACCTTAGCCATGAGACAATGATCTTAAATTGGTAGTCTGGCTAGAAGTCCAATATTTCTTTGTCCTGATGTCTCATATTCTGAAGAATCATCTGAGGAATCACTACCACTTGCACTCCACGTATCATTTGCTTTCAAGACTTTCTTTGTCTTATAAAACCTTTTCTTGTTTCTTTCAGAGTGTTTCTCCTTTCTATCTTTCCTCTTCAGTAAAGGACAATCAGGCCTTATATGTCCTGCTTTCTTGCATTCATAATAAGTTACCTCTAAATCTTTCCTATCTTTCTTTTTGAATCTATATTGAAAATCTTTCTTTCCCACAATCTTGTTCATCCTTCGAGCAAGATTGGATAACTCATTATCCAGAAGATTACAATCACTTGAATCAGATATAACAATTTTCTTGGATTTAGACCTTGTAAGCCTTTCTGGTGTTTTAGCTTTAGATGAAAAAGCTGCACTTCCATTCCCATTCTTCTTCTTATTGAAATCAGCATCTCTCTTCATTCTTGTCTCATGCTGTAGAAGAGTTCCAAAGAGTTCATCAAGAGTAATCTGGGAGACTTTTCTATTCTCATCAATAGCTGTTCTTTTTTACTCCCATTCATTTGGAATAATATCTATAATCTCATCAACAAGAGCTTCATCATCAAGACCTTTTTCTCCCATAGATTGTAAGTTGTTTACAATTGTCATAAACCTTTGTTGCACTTTACATACTGGCTCTCCATAAGGAAAAACAAATCCATGATACTCTGATCGAAGCATTGCTCTCCTTGTTTCTATAACCTTGGATGTACCAAAATGAGTAACTTCTAATTTCTTCCAAATACAGTTGGCTGCTTCACATGAAGATATCTGACTATATATATTCATGGTCATAGAGCATAATAAAGTATTGCGTACCTTGTAATTCAGTTGATATTCTTGCTTCTCTTGGTTGGTGAAAGTACTAATTTCTTTGTCAGGAATTTTGTAACCCCTAGTAAGCATAATAAAATTGTCTACACCAGTATTGATAACGAAAGTCTTCATACGATCTCTCCAATACTCATAATCATTCCCATCAATGATTGGTGGTCTAGAAGGATTCATATTATCTATTGATCCAATATTCATTCCTGCCATCTAATACAACAAAAACAACTTTTCCACTCCACACGTTAGTGTAGTATGTATTCAAGATAGTAATAAGAAATAAAGCTAGTAATAGAAATCAGTGGAAAACCTCCTCTGATACCAATTGTTGGATCGAATATATATATATATGTATGTCTATTAGATGGAACAATACAAGAGGGGGGGGGTGAATTGTAGGTTTAAAAACTTTTGAGTTTTAGTAACAAAGAGATTAGTTTAAATGATCTTAAACTAATACAAATACAAACACCCACAATTGTGTTGAATATAAAAGGTATGATGTATTTTAATACTAATGTAATGTAAAACAATTGTATTCAAGGTGAACACAATGATCAGAGTAATATAAAGATGAATGATTCTACCATAAAGTGTATAGAATGAATCAATACAAAAAGTAATAGATTGTAATTGAAACAATTACAATTGAATATGTAAAGAGGAAAGGAAACAATACAAATCCCTTTCTAATACAAGTAACAGCGGAAATGTAAAAGTATTACAATTCTTTTAACCCAAAGAGAAGGGTTATCCTTTCACCTAGGATAAAAGGTCTGTCTCACCAACACCTTGGTGAGCCCTCGATACGATGATCGACACGTCTGTCTGCCTATCCCCGGCAGCCCTCCATACGATGATCGGCACGTCTGTCTGCCTATCCCCGGCAGCCCTCGATACGATGATCGGCACGTCTGTCTGCCTATCCCCGGCAGCCCTCGATTTTGTAGGTAATCGGCACCTCTGTCTTTCAATTACTTGAAAGCCCTCGATACGATGATCGGGCGCACAAGGCAGATGAGAGAAGTCACAGTGTCTCTCTCTAGAATCTTGGTAGTTCACAAAATCTCTTCATTCATTCTCTTCATTCATCATTGTTCTCTCAGCTTCAAATGTCCTCCTATTTATAGGCCTTGGGTTTCAACGGTCATATTGCTTCCAACGGTCATATTGCCTCCAACGGTCATATTGAAATAGAAGGCACGACATCATTTTGATTAGTTTGTAACTAACTCAACGACATCATTTTGTTAGGACAAGAGATATATAGAAATAAAAAAACATGAGTATGATTCATATGTAGTGAGTGTTTTTGACTAAGTACCAAAACAAAAAATGAACATCTGAATAGCAGAGTCAGTACGATACGATTGATAGAGTCAGTACGATACGATTGACAGAGTCAGTACGATACGATTGAAAGAGTCAGTATGGTACGATTGACAGAGTCAGTACGATACGATTGACAGAGTCAATATGGTACGATTGACATTGTACGATACGATAAACATGATAAAAGACAATCTGTAATTTACAAACATATGATAGAATACATTTGTGATTTCCAAATCATGATATAGAAGTCAAAAGAAGACTTTTGACTTAACATCCATCACCACCGCCTCAACCTCATCGGCCTTCCCCACTGGCCGCCTCACCTAGAACCACCTACCCGACCTCTATCATACCACCTATCCAACTAAAAACAAGAAATGATCTAGATCTATGAATGTTAGACCTGATCTTCCTTTATCCATTCACCACTCGAAGATTCGTGGTCGTTTCAACACATTAAAAATTATCTTACTCATTCATTGCATCACTGTGCAAAGAAATTAATTTACGACAATTGAATGAAAAATTGGGTAAGAGAAGAAAGAAGAAATCTAGGAATAGATCGGTTAATGGCCATGTTAGTTTGTCTATCGATGTTGAGAATCAAGGAAATGTAAATTGAAAAAACTAATATTTTTCTTATTCCAGTAAAATTCAATCAGGGACGAAAAATCCAAAGGGAAAAAGACTTACCATGATTTTGATTTTTTCACCTTTGATGAACTTTTCTAACAGTGTTTATTGTATCCAACACACTCCGATTTTCTCATATCTTCAACATTCTTAGGATCCATTGAATGTTCGTTGCTGATTCACCCATGGGAGGAGGAAAGAGAGCTTCGTCGAGGGATTAATGGAATACTATTCCAACACTAGAAAAAATCCATTAGCATCCAATTTATAACCAAGTATTCGGTTAAATGAATTTATGTAATTAATTATATAATTAATTAATTAATCCACTTAAGAAAACCTCCAATGAAACAGGGGTCTGAACATCATGCACTAACTCATTTTATATGACGTCTAGTGAAAAAACCATGTTTAAAACCCAACGATGGTCTCATATTTTTGATCTAATTAACCATTTGAAAAATATCCCAATTTCAATAATTAACCACATTCAAGAAATATAAAATATATTTAATATTTATTCAAAATTAATTCCAAAATCATTGGTCCTAAATATTGTACACTATCTCAGCACCTAGCTCTGGAAATATATATATAAATATTTCAATGTATTTAATGTGAAAAAGTGTCTCTACATAAATCCCTACACCTATACTCACATTACCCACTAGTGGGGAGGGTTTTGTGATCTACACCGATGCATCCAAAAAAGTTCTAGTTTTTGTACTCATGCAAGATAAGAATTTGGTAGACTATACCTCTCCTTAAATAAATATTCATGAGTATAAATTCCTAACCCCTGATCTTTAACTCCCTATGGTGATCTTTATATGGAATATTTTGTGATATTATCTCTATGGAGAAGATGTTCAAATATATACATATCATCAGATCCTCAAATATAAAATCACATAAAAGGAGATTAATATGGTCGAATAAAGGTTGTTAGAGATGATCAAGTATTATGATTGTTCAATCCTTTACAATTTAGGGAAGGTTAGAAAATTGGAAAATGCTCTGAGTTGAAAGGATCCTGAAACCCTATACATGTTGAGGAATTGAATGGATCCAATATTATGTGAAATGAAAAGTCCTTACATGAGAATAATAAAAGGATATTCATCCCAAATTTCTCAAATAACTACTCAACCATCTATTCTTGATAGGATTAAGGATTCTCAAAAAGATTATGAGGATCTATAGAGAACTGTAGCCAATATTCTAGAGAAAAACCCTAATAAGGATATATTTATAAGGTTTGAAACCTTGATATGTGTACCATAAAATTAGATATTTAGATGGAACTTTTGGATAATGTAAACAAATGATCCTTATATATTTGTTCTGGAAGCACTACAATGTATAGGGATCTGAAACAAAACATATAGTGGGATAGCATGAAGATAAATATTGTAGAATTTTTATATTAATGAATGACATTACAATAAGTCAAGGCACCATGATATAAGACTTTGGGTATGAGGCAACCATAACCCACACCAATATGGAAATTGGAAAACATAACCATGGATTTCTTCGAAGGGCTCCCCAAAACATGTAACAAAAATAACTCTATCTATGGGGTAGATGATCTCCTTACAAAGTCATAAATTTATTTATATCAAGGTAGATTTCATTATAGGATAAATACTACATTAAGTTTCTATCTCCATTGTATGAAATCGAGATTCAAGGTTTACCTTGAGCTTGTGGAGAATCTTTTAGCGAGTGTTGGATGCAAATATGAGTTTTATTACTAATTATCACTCATAAATTAATGGTAACTTTTAAATAACCATTCATACACAATAAAAAGTTTCATATCATGTTCATTTTATTTCCAAGGAAATTGGGATAAATACCTCCCCCCTGTGTAGTTTTTATATAACAATAGCTTCCATTATAGCATTCAAATTGATCAATTTGAGGCTCTTTATGATAATAGGTGTTAGAATCCAACATGGTGGGATTATTTTGGAGAGATGAAGCTTATGATACCTAGTTTTATCCAAAAGATGACAAAAAATGTTCAAACCATTCAATTTCATATGATATATCAAAAAAGATGGCATAAATTGTATATAGACCATAATCTATGATACTTGGGGATTTAGGCTAGAGATAAGGTATTAATTTATATATATCCATTGAATATATTCTTGAGTTTTGGGATAAAGGTAAATCTTATTCTAAGATACATCAACCCCTTTGATACTCTTAATCACATTGAATCCATGGCCTACCAACTATAACTCCCACCCAACATTTCCCAAGTACATGATGGGTTCCATGTATCCCTATTCATGATGCACATACTATACCCCTAAAATCTACTAAATATAGATGTGTCACCTTAATATAATGATATCTTATACAAGGTGTAGTCAGAGAATATCTTAGATCATAGTGAAAAAGTTATAAGAAAAAAGATAACTCACCTGGTCAAAGTGTTGTGGTGGAACCACATGTTTTAGGAAGATACATGATAACCGTGATAGGTGAAAATATATATGTACCCTCATCTATTATTTTATGCAAAATAAAATTTTGAGGGCGAAATTTATGAAGGGTGAATAACATATTGACCAAAAAAATTGAAAATTAATTTCCCTTATGTATTTATAATGTTATATTAAGTTACATAGTCATATTAAGCACATACACTACTTTGGTTATTTGATACTGATATAGCATGTTTTATTTAAAATTCTTTTAATCATCTTAACCATTAAAAATATAGTCATTGTATAGTGACTATAAAGATTAATATATACAAAGGATTATGATAAAGTCCAATTGACATTGACACAAGAAGTTATGACTTCATCCAGTAGGATTGTACCCAATGAAGACCATATATCGACGTTTATGAGGATTATGGAATCATAGGGATATAACTTGGCCGAGACCAAGATTCTATTCAACAAATTGTTCTCAAAAAACCATTTATAGGAGATGTTTTATCTCATAAAGATTATGGCCCAACCCATGTTTTCCGATCCACCCCATGAAATCACCAACATTACACACATTACCTTTACAAAATCCAATGATGTAACAAGGGGTTATGTATCCATATCCGAATAATAATAATTTTTATATTATTCCATTTCATAAAAAATGATTATATTTATCAACTTTTATTATAATTTTATCATTGATTATATAATGAGTTTCATAAAAAATATATTTTGATATGAGCAAATCAAAATTTTAATTTTGGAAAATATATATATTCGATTAAGACACCATTTTGGTAAATTATGGAACTTATAAAATAAAATATATCTGAAAAAATTATTCATAAAAAATTTTCTTCAAATATAATAGAAAATATAATTTAATTATGTCTAATATAATTTTTACAATGGTCAAAAAGTGGTTGGTGTTGTAAAAATGTATTTTTCAAAAAATAAGTAATTTTTTAAGAAAATTTCTAATATATAAAAAATTATTTTGATAAAATGAATTTTATTTTATAAATCATCATGTCATGTTTATAAATTTTTTAATTTTCTATAATTTTACAAGGCAGTCTAACTTTTGGGTAAATATAATATATGACATAAATATACAGTTTGTATTAGGACAACATAATGGCCCAAAAGTGATATAATAAATTCCATAAATGGCATCCATGACCCAATATATATTTATCATTTAAAATAATTTATTTTTGAAGTTATTTTATAAATTTTATGAACCCATAATTTATAATAAAAATCCTATAATATTTTTTATTTGTTTTGAAATCAATTATTTATGAACATAGCTCTCTTCTACATAAACTATAATATTATATAAATATTTTATTATCATGGACATATAAAATATTTTAAACTGATCCTATTTTTTAAAACCAAGGGAACAACCGTGGGTTGGTTTTTGGTTTTTATTATTTTATTATAGAGACCCAAAACCACTAGTTATGAAAATAATAAATAAATACCATCTCTGTTATTATAAATACCCACCCAACCTCCCACTCCTCTTTACTCTAATCCCATTGGGAATTAATTTCATCTCACTATATATCTATTAACCCTTCCAAGGTTTTATCAAGATCATTAGAATCTCCTATAAATCATTTAGGATCGCCATCTCAAGGTAAGGGATTCTCTCTTCCAATTTATTCAAGAAATTAAATTGTATTATTCTATTTTATATAGAAATATTCAGGTTTTAATGTGTGTTTTGACATCACTTTTACTATCATCTTTATATAAAAGTAATTAGATACTATCTTTTATTCCCATCAAACCCTTTCAAGAATCAATATGTACACCCATTATGATAACATAATTATCATGTGATTTTTCCATGACAAAAATTTTGTTGTGATTACCCATCCATATTTCCACTCAGGGGTTTTCACCTAGATGTATCTATCCATCGTTGATTGTATAATTCCACATTTATGAACCACACTCTTTAATCATGTGATTAAAACTGATGAAGGGAATTTTTATGTTTTATGATCTATGTGGAACACAAATACATGTATGTGACATGAATGTGATGAGTGTGACTAAAATTATATATACCTTAAATATTTTGGGAGTTGTTTTTATCTTATAAAATAAAATATATGGTACTTGGGATGTTATCCTAAGAACACTATGTTCTGATGTCTCTACATTTATCCTTGAAATAGGATTATGATTTCATGTTATTTCCAAATTACTATGTTTCATGGATGTTATCTTCATATATCATAATTCAATGTTCCTACATATGATTCCCAACCATTTTATGTCACCCTAGTGTTCCTAAAAACAATCTTGTATTACCTTCATAACATATTTTTAAATTATTTTTTAATGGAATTTATTTTTCACCCCTTTCTTATGTACATCCCCAGGTTATCCTAATCAATATTGCATGATTAGTTCAATAAAAAGGGCATGTATTGATTTTATAAAACAATGTTAGTGTACCAAAGTTTCATGTTATTATGTTATGAATATAATTACCAATATGAACTAAGCCTCAAAATATTTTTGGATTGTATCATGTGTGATTTTATATAATAAATTGCATATTATGGTGGATAAAAGTTATGGGTTTTCACAATTTATATCAAATAACTGTATTAATTTTTTAGGGATTAATATTATAATACTTTAGTTAAATCATTATTGACAAGATTAAGCATAGGAAAAGGTCCATAAATTTTGGTAAATTTTATAGTATGTGGTTTCCAATCAAAAAAATATCTATCTAGAAACTACCAATGTATATGTATATGGAACATATTTATCGAGTGGTAATAACCCCCCAAAAGGGAACATTGGTAATATTATTGTCCTCACTTGGTGAATAACAAAGGGTATTTACTAGAAACCTAGCATGAAACTCCTGAGGGATATGATTTGGTAAATTTAGAATCTCGTAATGAACCATCGTGAAGGGAAAAAATTCTAATAAAATTTTATAATAAGTTTTAGACCATGGAAAAAATATATTTAAACGTTGGAATTCGTATATTATGGAATGTGTTTCATTTATGAGTGATCCCTTTAATGTTTATATTTTTCATTTTATATGTTTAATAGTTTTTAAATTTTCATCGCAAATTATATTTTGGATTAAGTATATAATTAAAACCTGAATCAAATAGTGTATGTTAGGGTTACCATCCATGGTTATACACATCCCTTCATATCACGCATGATTAATAGAACTATTCAAAAACCTCCTCAAAACATGAAAATGGAGTTATTAGTACAAAAAAAGTGGTGAAATTATTGAATTTCATGTATGATACATCCCCCCGACCAATATCCATCGGATGAACTTCACAAAAACCTTATTATACTCCATTTAACAATATTCTATGCAATTATAGTTATGGATTTTAATTCCTTTTATAGATCCAGCATAATAATTCATGAGAATGACATCACACTCTGTATCATGATTCACTCTATGATTCTACCAATGTTCATAGAGGGGGATGCATATTTATTGGTAATAATCTCAATCATGGATATCATTCCATTATAAGAAATAATATCTTGATCAAATGATAAATACTAAATGGAAAATCATCCTTGATGAAATTCCTATTTTAAGGGAATATGCTGATGCGTTTCCAAAAAAATATTTTCATATTCATCCAGAACAAGAGATTTAATTATCAATTGATCATATAATAAATTATTTTACCATATCAATTACTCCATATAAAATTAACTCTACTTAACTTGAAGAGTGGAAGAATAAAATATAGGAGTATATAGATAAAGGGTTTAGACGCCCTTGTTCTTCACCATAGTGTGTGCCTATCCTCTTTGTCCAAATAAATGATGGGTCAACACACCTATGAATAGATTATCATTAGCTATGCAAGATCAATATATAAGAAATGTATCATATTCCACAAATTTATGACTTTTTTATTCAACTACATGGAGTATAGTACTTCTCTAAGGTAGATCTTTAATTGGGATATTATCAAGTAAAGAGAAGAAGGAGTATATCCCTAAGAATTCGTTTTGTATATGGTACATGAACTAAGAGTTTATAATGATTTCATTTGAATCAGTAATTATCCATTTACCTTCATATAATTATTGAACATATTATTTATGGGTTACCTAAATAATTTTTTTGTACTAATTATAGATTATATTCTTATCATCTCAAACTATAAAGAGGAACATGGGGAGAATTAGAATGATATACTGAAGACATTCTAAAAAGAAACTTTATATGTAAGTATAGTAAATGATTGTTTCTAACAGTGTATGTAATATTCATGGGACATGTTATCACTAAAAATATATATTTTTGGATCCTTCAAAATATAAGGCTATTGAATGATGACTTAGACCAATATATGTGATGAAGATATATAATTTCCTTATATTATATGTGTACTAATGTTTTTTTGTGAGAAACAACTCATGATTTTCAAGATCACAAACTAAGATTACTTGGAAGGGAGTGGAGTTTTTTATACTAGTGAATGTGAGGACACCCTATGATATATAAAGGTCTCTACAAAGCATCTTCCACTTTATTTTCCTTATAGGGAATTCTAAAGAAAATAACTTCATTTAGGTGGTAGTAGATCACCTTACAAAGTCAAAACACTTAATTTTATCAAGTAATATTTCTCTATTGAACAACTCATAATGATATACATAAGGGATGTGGTAATAGAACATGGAATTCTACTCCCCATTATATCTGACTCAGATCTGGGGTTTTCCTTCAGGTTCTATAGAAGGGTTCTACAAGAATTTTATACATAGTATAGTTTCAGGAATATTGACCACCCTTAGATGGATATAAACTCTAAAAGACCCATTAAAACAGTTAAGGATGTTTTGATATCATGTACAATTTATTTCTAATTATTTTGGGATCAACAATTTCCTCTACTGGGGTTATCATATAACAACAATTTTTATTCTAAAATTCAAATTGTGCCATATGTGCCTCTATATTGGAAGTGGATTTAGATTCCAATATTTTGGGATTAAGTTGGAGAGTGGAAAATTATGTAACAAGATCTTTTCCAAAAGCTGATATATAAGATCTAAAACATTCAACATCATATGAAATCCACAAAAAGTCAATAGAAAATCTCTGCAGACAATCATCAATGATATTGAGAATTAATTATATATGTTAAGGTATTTATTCTAACATATATATGGAAAAAATCCATGAGATTTGGAAAGAAGGTAAAGATCAAACCAAGATACATCGTCCCCTTTGAGATCCATGATCACATAATAGTTGTTTCCTATTAACTACATCTTCCACTTAACCTTTCCCAAACCATGCTCCTCAACCCACCCCAATAATGAACCACCATCACACTCCTTACTCGTTAGATGCACGCTGGTGTAATAAGGGGTTATGTATCGAGGCCCCAATAATTTCAATTTTAATATTTTACTTTTTATTTAAATAATTATCACATTTTTCATGTATTATTATTATTTTATAAATTATTATATAGTGAGTGTGATAAAAATTAGATATTGATACCAAGAAATATAAATTGTATTTTTGAGAAATATATAGTTTCAATTAAAAAAACCTTTTGATGAATTGGATAATTTATTATATAAATTTTATTTTAATTAAAATTAATTAACAAAATATATTTATTTAAATATAAATTTTGATATAATTCAATAAAGTTCAATATAATTTTTATTATGGTATAAATTTTTTTAGTTTCGTAAAAACTATAGTTTTTAAGTGAATGTTATTTTTTTTAAAAATGAATATGATTATATTTTAAAAAAACATTATGATAAAATATATATTATTTTTGAAATAAGCACATTTGACTTATCCAATGGTGAAGTTTTCATTATTTTCAAATAAATTCGGTTTTTGGGAGAAAATTAAATGTAGTATAAATACAAAGTATGTATTATGACATCATAATGGCCAAAAAGTGATGTATTAAATGTATAAAAAGGAAACGAAAACAACATATGTATATATATTCATATAATTATAATAAATTTCAAAAGTTGTTTTATTAATATTATAAATTCTTAATGAATACTGCAAAGCCTATAATATATTTTATTGTTTTAAAATGAAATTTTTATGAAAATGACTCACTTCCGAATTTTAATATTTTAATATGTTTCATTATTGGACTAATAAAATATTTTAAACCACTCCCCTTTGGTAGAAATTATTGTAAAAACCATGGTATGATTTTCGGTTTTGATTATTTTATTATATAGTGTCCAAAACACATGTTTAGAAATAAATAAAGAATTTTCTATTCATTTTCTATAAATACCCACCCAAACTCCAACCCATATTCACTAAAAAACATTTATGAATGAATTTTTTCCACATATACCTATATAAATACCTCCCAAGGTGTTCCTAATATCTTAATAAGCTACACTCAATCTTTTAGAACCACCCACACAATGTAAGGGATCCTCTCCTCCTCTTCATTCAAGAACATTCTTTGTATTATATAATTTGATTTCAAATTATTCATGTTAGAATGTGTTTTTACAAATACCTATTGTATTTATTATTACTTACATGTGATAATATACAACCTTTCACTATCATTAAACACTTCCACAAATCATTATATACTCATGTTATGCTGCAGAAATTATCATGATATTTTTCCATTCCAAACATTTGTGTATTTAATACCCATCCAAATTTCAACATAGGGGTATTTACCTAAACATACAAATAGTTAAATGATTGTGTATTTCCATGAATATAACCCACACTCCATAATCAGGGTATTAATTGTGATGAAACACATTCTTATATTTTATGATCTATGTGGAACACAAATTCATGTACATGATTTGAATGTGAAAGATGGGTCTAGATTTATATTTCCCCATAATGAATTTGGAAATGTTTTTATCTCATCAGATATCATTTATGTGTAATGGGAGGTTATGTTAAGTACAATAGGTTTTCATGACTGAGTGGTTTTCCTTGACGTATATTTATGATGTCATGTTTTATGTTGGTGTCACATTCATAGGTCTCCTTGAAGTTATCATCTTATATCATGCTTCCATGTTCATGTTTATGATTCCAAAAATTTTATGTAACCTTGATATGCCTTATTACAATAATTTATTACTTTAATTATTTTAGGGAATGATTATTCCCTTAATAGACATTATAGCTCAATCATTTCTAATGCCCATCCCCAAGTTATCTTGTGCGGTATTAGAAGATGAGTTGAATAAAGGGGAATGTTTTATTGTTTTAAATAATTTAATTCTACCCATGTTTCATGTTATTATTTTATGTATATAATTACGCAAATATGCCTGGCCTCGTGATATTTTCGGATTGTATCATGTGTGAATTTGTAAAATATATCATTAATTACGGTGTATAAAAGATAAGGTTTGTCACAGATGGTATCAGAGTAAGGACAAGTTATTTTTTGCGATTAGGTTTATAAAGACATAGTGAATTGCTTATGTATAAGTTTAAACATATGAAAAAATGAATTTTTTTGCTAAATTACAGAGTATATGGTTCCTAATAAACAAAATCCATTTTTGGATACAATAAGTGGATGTGGCTGTGGAAAAGTTGTACATAGGGGTAATAATATAAAAAAGGAAATATTGGGTATCAAATATATCCTAAACTAGTGCATAACAAAGAGGCCTTCCATCAACTCTCTTTTGACACTCATTGGAAATATTATTTAGTAAATTTACTAGATCCTTATGGACTATCTTGAAGAGAAAAAAATCCCATCAACTTTTATGTAATGAATAGAGCATAGAAAAAAAATATTGCAACCTATAAATTCATAGTTTATGTAATTTATTTCAATTATGAGTTGGCCATTTAATCCTTACATTTTCTCTTTTATATGTTTAATATTTTGAAAATTTTCATCCCACATTGGATTGTAGATTACATTTATATCTAGAACCAAAATAAAATAGTGAAAGGTAGAGTTATTATCTATGGACTAAGATTTATTTCATGTCATTGAATTTTAGTATAACTATTCAAGAGATACATCAATAATAGAAGTGACACTACCAGTGAATATGTAAAAGGGGGAAATTATTGAATCCCATGTATGTAACTTATCCCCTTACTGTTTTTGTGGGATGGAATTTATATAAAAACTTGTGATACTCCCTTGAGTGGAATTAAATACAATTATATGTGTGGGTTTTATTTCATCATATAGGTCCAACATAAATTTCTATGAGATGTAAATCACCCTTTATATCTTGAATCTCCCTTTGATTCTATATAAAAATAAATAATAATAGGAATATATTATGGTATCATCATCATAAGAATACATATTTTTTACATATGAAAAATCTCATCCATATTATAAGATTGGGACTAAATAAACTATCATCAATGATAGAATTCCCATTTTAAGAGAATATTCAAATGTGTTTCATGAATAATTACATAGTCTCCTTCCATGTTGTGAGGTTGATTTGTCAATCAATTGTATACATGGTGATTTTCCAATATCCAAGAATATAAATATATAATGGGAACTATTTAACTGGAATAGCTAAGGAATAAACTATAGGAGAATATTGATAAAGGGGATATATGTGCAAGTGCTTCACCTTGTGGTGTTTTGGTCCTATTTGTCATAAAGATGGATGGTTCAATGTGAATCTGCATTGATTATCATGATTTGAAAAAGACCAAAATAAAAAACATGTATTGTATTATATGGATTGATAATGAGTTTGATCAGCTACATAGATCATAGTACTTATATAATATGGATCGTTGGTTGTGAAATTATCATGTAAAGGAGAAGAAGGTGGATATCCCCAACACTAATTTTTTCACAAGGTAGTGGAACTAAGAGTTCATTATTATTCTATTTAGAAAAAATAATTCTATAGCTATAATCAAAGAATTAATGAATAGAGTCTTTAGGTATTACCAAGATAAATTTGTGGTAGTATTTATAGATGACATTATTATCTACTCTAAAAAGAAGAGGAACCTGAAAATCATTTAAACACTACACTAATGTTATTGAAAAATAATATGTTTTATGAAATGTATATTAAATGTGATTTTTAAATGGAGAAAGTAACATTCATGGGTAATGTTATCACCACTAATGAGATATATGTGGATCCTTAAAAATAGTTGAAATTAAAGGATTAGAAATACCAATGAATATTATGAAGACCAATAGTTTTCTTATAGTGAACATTTACTATCTTTTATTTGTAAGAAAGTTATCACAATTTCTGAGCCCAGTAACCAATTAAAATGAAAATAGGGGGATGTTTTTTTGGACCAATGAATATTAAGTGATAGTTAAATTGTTAAATAATAGGATAATCAGTAAACATGTACTCGAAGTACCCACCACTGTAGAAATAATTGTGATCTACAGTGATGCATCCAAACGGTCTTGGGTTGTTTATTCTTGAATGACTAAAAGGTGATGCATTACCCCACATTTTTTATTTGAATATATAATATATATGGGGATAAGTGTGTAATATATATGGATCATAAAATCAATATATATATATTCATACAAAAGGATCTAAATATTCTCCAAAAAAGTTTCTAGGGATGCTCAAATATTATTATTATTTTGATACAATACCATCATGAAATGGTGAAAATAGTGGTACATTCTCTTACTAAAAAGGATCCTGAAACCCAATACACTTTGAATATTTAATTTGATATAATATAGTTATACATTACAAGGATGGAAATGGGAATAATAAAAGGAAATTTTGACTACTCTTCTAAAATAACATTTCAACCTTCTATTATTGAGATGATCTGGGAGGCCCAAAAAGATGAAGAGGATCTATAGAGAATGGTAGTGAATATTATGACATTAAAATTTGATTAATATGGATTTATAGGGTTTGGAATCCCTTTATGTGTCCCATAAAAACAATATCTTATGAGGGTACTTTGGGATGATGACCATAGATCATCCTTCTATATTCATATATGAAGCACTTAGATACATAGATTCGAAGAAAGAATTTATGGGGGACAACATGAATAGAAATATGGTAGAATTTTTATCTCGATTAATGGTATAACAATAAGTAAACAATAAATGACATAATTATTTGGGCATGATGCAACCATTTCCAACAAGAGTATAAAAATGGGAAAAAAACCATGGATTTCATCGTAGGACTCCTCAAGATAGCTAAAGGAATTAACTTAATCTGGGAAGTAGTTTATCACATTGAATGCTTGGTTAATTAATTTAAAATCAATGATGATTTCACGAATGAAAAACTATCCATGATATATAAAAGGGATGAAATAAGACAGCATCGAGTGTCACTCTCTATTGTATCAAATCAAGATATGATTTTTACAATGAGGTTATAGAGAATATTATAGTATGCATTGGATACAAAAATATATTTCATTAATTATATTCACCATTATATGGTTGGAAATATTAAAAGAACCATTCAAACTATAAATTATATTATGATATAATGTTCAAAAAAAATTCAATGATGTAGGGATCAATATGTTCCCTTTTTAGAGTTCCCTTATAATAATAGTTTACATACTAGGATTCAAATGGTACCAAATAATGATCTATATGGAACGAGGTGTCAAACTCCAACATGCAAGAATGATGTTGGAGAGAAGAATCTTGTGAGACTTGATCTTATCCCATGGATGATTGATAATGTTCAATCCATTCAATGTCATATGAAATCCACACAATATACATAGATAACAAATGGAGATAATTATAAATGAGGCTTGGAGTTTGAGGATATAGATATGGTATTCCTTTATATATCACTACGGAATAAAGTCACAGGGATTATGAGATTTGAAAACGTATTACTGTTAGGATAGAATAATAAAAAGATATGAAAGAGTGGGATGAATTGTGTATTTTTGATAATCATAGATAGATTTTGACTTGTATCCTTATATTTGATTTATAAAGATATGATGTATTCTCTTATTTAGGTAATATGAGTAGTGGATAGATAGTGAAGAGTAACACGTCAATTTTAATAGTTGTTTGAGTCATAATTATCCCGTAATCCACTCTATGAATTCTCCTTATATGATATTGGTGATTTTCACTAAATATGTCATATTATCACAAGACTTTTAATAATTGAGTACAGGCAGTAGAAACTTTATAATAATAATTTTAGATGGATTTCATGTTATTTTATAGGGAACTAAATTATCCATATCTTAGTCCAAGAAGTTAAAACTCCTCCATGATTGAGTTCAAGTATCCAAAACTCCAACAACTAATAAGATTTATATTTAATTGAATAATAAAGGTCTCGTTTATAGTTGTATTATCAAATTACAAAAAATGGATATTCTTATTCAAAGATAAATGTCTTTAAGAAAGAGTTGCTTCAAATAGAAGATGATTATATATTAACTTCACTAAAAATAGAAACACACAAATAACAGTAGTGACACCCCATAAGGTTGAAATATGTATGTCTTCAAGGTATAACTCTTTCAAAATAATAGATACATTCTATATTTTTTCTTATTCCTTATTTGGTTATTGAAAAAAATATTCCATAAAAACAATAAAAAAAGAAGAAAATAATCAATATATTTAAGGAGAAAAATTATCATGATTTTGGTTTAACAATTCCAGGAATATCTCTTGAAAAAATCTTGATTATATAAAATTTTTAAACCATTAAATTCATTCTCAAAATCCCTTATAAATAGAAATGATTTCATCCATTTAATATAGGTCATTGAACTAGTTATAAAACATATTTTAATAGATATTTACACTTGGTGTGACCATTGTAGAATATGTGGATAATATCTGTAATTTAAAACTATGTCATTGAATAGTAATAAAATTGGGTTCCATCACATAATTAAAAATATCCCAATGTTTGGTTGAAAACATTTGATTTTTTACAGACATACTGTTGACAAACAATACACATCCTTTCAAAAATGAAGGGTTTCCACAAAATATAGGGTTATTGATCTATACATTCCAAATAGTGTAGGGTATATGATCCAAACATTTTCTCCCAAATGCAGTGTTCCCTAACCATATGTGACACAAACAAATGTAGGGTATGAATTTTTTTTCATAATATATCCATTACCAATTATAAACTATGTTAAACAATAAATAATATAAAATAATCAAGAAAGAGATTATATAAAAATACATAATTATATTTAATCAATAAGAAACAAGGATATATGTGAGGATAAAGAATCAATAAGATTCATAGATTATATTTAAGAAAACACATTCCCAACAATATCCAAATTTTCAATGATGAAAACCCCCTAAATAATAACTTATATAATATATAGTAGAAGTAAAAAAAATGAAATAATACCTTTTAGGAGATATAAAATAAATTATAATAGAAACTATAGTTTTTAAATTAAAATTAATTTATATAGAAAATCAATTCTAATTAGTTAATAAAAACTATATAATTTTTTTCAGAATTTTGTGTTTGTACAATTTTCTCCCCGTTTTTTGATATCAAATAAGATT
Source organism: Viscum album (assembly GCA_963277665.1). Taxonomy (NCBI): domain Eukaryota; kingdom Viridiplantae; phylum Streptophyta; class Magnoliopsida; order Santalales; family Viscaceae; genus Viscum; species Viscum album. The sequence goes on from OY728136.1 coordinate 1,887,996,546, forward strand.
TTTGTAGAAATAATTGTTTAAAACAAAATCAATTTAGAACATAAATATAAACAAAGGTCATGTTTTTATAAGATGAAAATTATATGTGTTATGGAATTATTAATGGAAAGAAATAAATACATTTTTCACATAAAAATATTATAAATAAAGTCATTTCATTTTCAAATATGTTATTGATCACAATAAATATTTCAATGATAATTTTACATATATAGTAATGGATTCAAGTGAATGTTCTTGATATGAAGTGGTTTATGTATCCTATGAATGCTAGACAACTTATTAGACATCCTTTAGCTCTTCTAGTAATTTTACGAAACATTCATTAAAGATGTCAGCCATTTGTATCATTACAATTTATCCAAAATTTACTTTAAAAAACTCAGGAATATTCCATCCTAATTGATGAAAATTTCAAATCATGTCACTAACACTATTTATAAGATATCGTATAACAGTATCTATTGATGAGAACTTTTTAATATTATCTATAGAGTTTTCTATCAAATCATTTAAAGGTGCACTGTCACACTAAAGTGAATGTATCTGGTCTTTCAAGGTTTAAAAAAATACAGTAATTGATTCAAACGTTTTGGTTAAATCTATTAATGTTTTATGATCTGATGTATATGATTTGTACTTATTATCACTACTCCTTACTAATTAAAACTATTTTCGCAAATATCTCCTAAAATATCCAAAATATTTATTTGTGACAGACTCCACCTATATATTGTGAAAAACAATTCCCATTTCCCTATTAAATTCATCAAAATCTTTTCTTGAAATTTTACTATCTCTGATGGTTTATAGATGTACTTGTATTATTTCAAATTCTTCTCTTGGAATAGTTGAACTTATCAAGTATTCTAAATATTTTTTAGAATCCTTCTCTATTTTCAATTATGAATTATCCTCTTTAATCATATTAAATTGGAGGACTATAAATTCAATATTATTATAATGATAATAAAAAGATTGTTCTTGTGATTCCATGATGACTGGACTTGGTCAACAAATTTAAGGATTTCTCTTTATCCCTTTCCCTAGATGAAGATGATTCAATTTCAAAAACCCATATCTTCTCACCCGATAAATAAATATCTTGGTTCAAAGAATCATCAACAATAGACACTATTTCATTCTCAAGGAATCTTTTTGGTTCAAAATAAAATGGTTTTTATTTAGAACATCCTTGAGAAGTTTCCTCAACTTGATCTTCTTCATGTGATTATTTTCTATTCATATTTTTTGGTTGATTTTCAGGTTGTTGTTCCTCGGGATAAAACTTTTTTTTTATTCCGGAAGAGAAAATTTTTCTTAAGTACATGTCAAGTACAAAGAGCACACGCGATGTTATTTTTTATTGTGTGTCTATCCGTGTGGGAGAGAACAGAAGTTGTTGGTTTTTCATTAGTGAACTCTATTTTTAGTAGATACAAACCATGTATCCTTACTTAGGTGGACCCTGTGTGACTCTGGGCATGTGGATGTACATGGCTAGGAGGTAATACATGATTACACACCATGTGTCGATATAAAATGATGTGTACTTAGGATGAATACATTCCTAGGATAGGGGGAGTACATGCTTATGTAAGAGCTTTATGGTACATGTTGTGTGTGGTTTCTATACACCGTGTACTCAAACTTTGAAACCCATTGATGTTTTTCTTCTTGGGTTTTATCTCCCTTTGTCAGTTTTAGATCTGAGAGAAATCTTTTCTTGGTAGTTCTCCGTATAGATTGTGATGGTAAAACCCACTGATCATTATGAAAAATATTTATGGGTGTTTTGGGTATTCTATCTAAATATTTAGGTTCTTCCTCTAGTATCGCTTCTAGTTGTCACGTAAGAGAGAAAATTAGCGTGAATGATTGGTTGGGTGTCCGAAAAAACCTAATTGATACATTTGATCTGAGATAATCTATGAGATATCTCCAGTGACGCATGTATTAAGGATGTCTCCCTTGAAATATGTGACCTTTTGGCCTATGAGGTTATGAGACCAGATGTAATCAAGGATTCCCTGTATAGTTCATCTTTTTATGATTTGAACAAGAGGATCCCTCTTGTAGGATGCCTCTATTGTTTATCATTTGATGATCTTGTGTAGTATTCCTCCTTTTCCATTCACCTAAGGATCATGTATAGGAAGCCTACTCTTGTGCTTACTTGGAGGACCCCAGTAGGATTCCTCTCTAGGATTAACAACAATAGACCAGGACATTGTAGTGGGATTATGGTGGTATCTCTCATTGTATGACACCTAGACCTGACCCATGGGGCATTGAGAGGAGATCATTCTTAGAGGAAGGTGTCAAACTACCCTGTTTGTTATCCTTACTTTTGATATGTGTGCTTTTCTTGTATCAAGATACCCTTGAAGGTTTCTTTGTTTATTATAAAGGAACTAACATGTAGTTTTAACATTTTACCAAGTAGTATGTTTGGTTTCTAGAGAGGACACCCTTGTGAAAATGGGTTATCATTGTATCTTAGCCCTTGATATGGGAATGAGATTTGAATAATGATCAGTTCAACAAAGTAAACATGCCCTAATCATGGTCATCTACTTTAGAGGTTGTGTGAACCACTCTTTCTATAAGTAATGGATGACTTGGTAAGTGATCATCCATGTAAATGGTTATGTTGATGATGTTATTTTGAGCTAGTTATTGTACGATCAATATGGTACTAGGATTCTTAGGGTGGAAAACCTATGAATAATACCAAGAATATTCCATTCTCCCTTGAAAATATAGGGTAGAATATGATGACATACACAATACCATCGAATGTTAAATGTTAAAGACGAGTCATCATGTTTGGTTAAATTGTTGAGCTTTGAACTGTTGTGTATGTTCTCAGTTATCTATGGAGTAGAGTGACCTGAATAGGTCAGAAGTAAGATTTTCCAACTTATGAGGAGTAATTTCTATGATATGGGTGTTTTCACACACCGATAGGTTTAATTTTGGATTTCATGCCATGTGATATGATGTGGTGATCATAGTTGGTGGAACAAAACTCGTTCATTTATGTGGGTTAAGAAATTTCATGTTAGAGATCAAATGTTCCTTCTTCTCAATGTACAAGACACTCTTAGGTAGTAAGTTTCATGCCAGTTTTATTTAAAATTTGATATTCCATGTATAAGGATCATAATCAGGGACTATTTAGAAATGGTCATTTCTACTTGAATGCCTTCGAAACTTGAGAGATGTTTGGATGTTGATTCTTTCTTAACATTATGAGAGTTGTTGGGATTATATGTTTGTGAAAGAATTATGAGGAACTCATGATTATGGATGGTCCTTAGAGGTTAAGCGTATACTCTCACATATATGCATTGGGATAAAGGCATTGTGATTGGTTAAATGAAGATGTGTCAGTAAAAGAAAATAAGTTTCTTTCAGGAGGACAAATAGTAGTGGTTTGACTATATATTTGTATCAATCCTTGAAATCCTCTTAGTGTGATCATCTTTAGGAGGCGAGCATGTCCCCAATATTGATGGTGTCCTGGATGTACTATGAGAGTGTTAGTTATGCGCCACACTATAGTTGGAGTCCATTTGTATTGATCAGGATCTCTTTTTTTTGTTGTGAGATGGATACATAGTTTTAAATGGGACTTGGTTAATCCTGAGTGACAAATGGGTTCTCATGTAAGAACACCTTATATAGACTTGGGGTTGAATTTTGTTTTCTATGGCATGACTTCCAGGAGGAATCCACTTTTTCTTGAGTTAGTGTTCTTATGTGGACTTTCAGCCTTGTACCAAAGCCTCAATTGTAACGAGGAGTATATAGCCACTGGGTGATTTTCTTGAACTCCGAGTTAATGAATCTGTGGTTATCTTGGACATATAGTTTGGATAAAATTTGATCTTTTAAAATATGGTAATGATCCTAGTTTGATGGTCTTCTAATTACACTTTTGTTCATTGTGAAGGCATGGGGCCTTGGGAGAAGGTGTGGTGATCTATTAAAATACACCATCCTTCTAAGCCAGGAATTTATGATATAATTCTTCTTGTGATGGTTTACTCTTAATATGTTATATTTAACATGTATGGTTTGTGGAAACAAGTTTAAAACTCTCCCAGTTTAAGGTGGGATTGTTGTGAATGTACATAATGACATTAAATGAAATATTTTGTTACCAGTTTTGGTAAGGTCCAACTGTTATTTGCTATGAGTCCACTATTATGACCTCAGTTGTGTGCGTGTTAACCCAGTTAATGGGAAACATACCAGAAGGGTTGTTAGAATTCTCAAGGGTGTTATTGGGGGAGTTTTCCAATGGTGGAGGTGTTGTGGTAGAAATTTCATTTGTGTTGTTCTAAACAGACTCACCATGATTTCACTCTTCCTACTGATCAAGGAAACCTTTAGTGTTGATGAACATTTATGGTTGTACATTCATGAGATTAAATGAGTTCACGGGGTTCCATATTCTATATTTGTAGATAGGGATGTGAAATTTACTTCTCTTTTCTGGAAAGGGGTATAAAGGGTGCTGGGTACACATGTGCTTTTGAGAAGATATTACCACCATCATATGGATATCTAGTCAGAGAACAAGATTTAGGTGATGGAGGAAATGATTCAGGTATGTGTCTTGAATTTAAAAGGTTCATAGGAGAGACACATACCCTTGGTTTAGTTCACCTGTAATGATTTATTTGAGGCTAATTTTCAGATGACTCTATATGAGGCTTTGTATTTTAGGACATGCCAATCACCATTGTGTGGGTTGGAGGTAGCAGAGGTAGCTATACTGGGTCCTCATCATGTCCAGGAGACCATTGAACAAGTTCAGATGATGCACAAGCAGACGAATACTATGCATTCTCGTTATTATATATTATGTCGATAACCATAGATTACCTATTGGGTTCAAGTTCAAGGATCGAGTTTTCTTATGTGTTGCTCGTGGTTTGGAGAAAAGAGGATCAGGAGATAGGGTAAGCCTTCACCGATATACATCGGGAAAATTGAGATTCAAGACGGAGTCGGGCCTATTGCGTATAGATTTTAGTTACCTCATGTGTATATGGATATACATGAAATCTTCAACTTTTCTTAGTTACGATGTTCATTTTAGACCCATCTCACACCTTTCATCCTGAGGAAGTGGAGTTGCCGGATGATGTGTCCTTTGAAGAGAATCCCAATACTAATTGACGATCGTAGCATGAATGTTCTCAGTGGCTCGTCATTTCCTTTGGTGCGGGTGCTATGGAAGCAGGACTGAGTGTAGGAGGAGACCATGGAGAGGGATGTCAGTGTTCAATTGTAATGTCTGGAGTTATTATTTTATGTAGATTTACCACCGTTTAAAGGGAAATGTGGGGATGTGTTTCTTTAATGTGGAATGTCTGTAGGAACCTGGTTCTTTTCTTGATGTATAGATCCTTACTTTTCAATTAATTTTTTAATGAGATAGAGGAAAGATAAACTTACATGCTATATTTTTTCATGTACACTCCATGTAAGGAGGGTTACACGTTGTATGATCCCATTAAACAACCACATAAAGCTCTTGACGAGACATGTAAGGACACATTATTTATTTTCAAGTACATGTCCTATAGTTTTCATTTTTTAATTCATTCAATTAGGCAGTAGTATCATTTTTTGTAAAAACGTATATAACTCACTCCTTCATTCAATGAATAGTGTTCCTAGGCAATCCGAGGATATGGTGGTCTCCCGTTTCATCATCTGATCTCTGATTAGAATGTCGTCAGTTGCATTTGATTCCCCTCAGGCTTCACCCTAAAACATGCTGAAATTATTATACACCATGTGTGGCTTGGTAGTATGCTTAAATGCTTATATACCAGGTTTTACCCAAAAACATGATGAAATGAAAATATACTGGGCTCGAATTTGATTTAATTCTATTCCTATAAGTGAGGTGTTCAATTTAATATCAAAATGGAATGACTTATGAAATGTATACCAAAACAAAACACAAGATTGAATTTGGTCTTCATATTACTTATTTAGATATCCTTATGAGGTATCTGTTGTTATTACTTTTACGCAGGGATTTTCAAGATTAGGATAGATCCCAAGACCTATATAATCCAATGTACTTGAATTTTTAATAAACACTTAAATGATTGTGAATGAAAACTATTAATTGTAGGACTCATTACATTTGAGTACTTTTTTTCTAACTTCTTTCTTTATTATACACTATTGTTACATATATTCACTGACAGATTGGAATAGATATTTGGTGATTTACTACTAGAATTTAGTCCCACAATTCATTTGGGTCTTGTTTTTGGGCTCAAAAATATTATATTGTTATAGGTGATGATAAGGGAAGGTTACCTTCTATAGGTACTTGATATGATATTTTAGACCAGGAGAGAATGGGGCCAAGCTGTGGTTTACAATGCTTCTGAGTTTTCTTTTGTATATTTGTATCATGTTATTGTATATTGTCATTGATTTTAGTGTAACATATTTTGGATTCTTTAATAGAACATATCATGCTGCATTATACTTTGTGTGGAACGATGTTTGGTTTTTTATCAGTCATCCACTATTAATTTTTGTCGTATTATTTTTAATGTTCCATTATTGTATTATTATAGTTTCAATTGTGTGACTCTCTTCCAATAAGGGCATAGTTTCCCCACTATGACACACAAGCCCCTTGCTGTTTTTAGCATCCTATAGAGTTTGGTGAAATGCACTTGAGGCCATGTAGCCAACTGGGTATGGGACACCAATTTATTGGAATCTAGATCCGAGATGTTATAGATACATCCTTCATCCACAACTCAAGTTTACTATAATTTTAATATAGTTCCTCCCTTCACAAATTCTGTATCACAATATTCAAATGCTCCTCATTTTCCTCTTCGCACTGAGAGTATATCATAATATCATCGAAAAAGACTACAATTTTTTTACGTAATCTATAATGAATTCTAAGGGGTGTTTTAGAGATTATATCTAAATAGATAGGTTCTTAGTCTAGTTACTTTTTTCAACCATCATTCGAGAGTGTGACTTAGCATGGATTATTGGTTAGGTGTTCAGACAAACCTAGTTGAGACTTTTGATCTAAGATGATCTGCGAGCTGTCTCTCTTGGCTTATACTGTTCTAGGGGGTCCCTTATAGGATTCGACTATTTTGTACTTTTTTTTATCATCCTTTCTATAAGATTCCATCAATCATGTTTATCTGGAGGATCCCATGTAGGATTACTCTGAGTGTTTGAATTGACCAATCCCAACCTTAATTTTGGGATTTTGGTAGTATCCCTTGTTTTTTGACACCCACGCTTGTCCAGGGTGGGGGGGGGGGGTAGGAAGAGGGTTGAGTTATTAAAATAATTTGTTGAGCTATCCTATTTTAGTATCTCTACTTTTGAGTTGTGAGTTTTTATTACACATAAAGACCCTTATGTAAGGGTGGTTTAACTATTTGGAGTTGTGCCTTAGAACATAGCCATGATCAATCATTTGTAGACTATTTATTTTAGATTAGGCTTAATTAAAAAATGTATTTTGATCCTAGAAAGTCTGTTTTCCTTGACCTTGTGCTGGGAGTTGATGCTTATGCATTGTAAGGGGATATAACATGGTAAGAAGCACCCTTAATTCTTATTTTCTTATTCTATACTGCAAGTATTTTGATGTTGGTGTCATTCGGGTGTCATTGTCTTGGGTAGGACATTTGATTTATGGAGAGTATTTCCTTATTTAGATGAGTTATCCTTGTATTTTAACACTTTATAGGGGAATAATAATTGTGGAATTCTCTATTCGGTAGGATAGACATGCCTCAAACAAGGTGTGTTTTTAGGAGGTCGTGCTAAACTATCTTTTCTTAAATGATGGGATACATAGTATTTTATCATATATGTAAGTTGTTGTGAAGGTGATGTGCTTTTTAGCTACTTCTTATGAGATCGATCTAGTACTAGGATTAATCGGGTGCACAACCAATGAATAAGTACCTAGAATGTGTTGTTTGTTCTTATAAACTCAGGCTAGTATATGTTGACATACACGGTAACTGTAGAGTGTTAAATGCTAAAAAAAAGTTTTCAAGTTTTGTTAAATCGTTAATCATTGAGATGTTGTGTCTCTTCTTAGGTTATCTCTGGAGTAGAGTTACTTAATCTTTGTGGAACCACTTTTTTTCCACTACTCAGGAGAAATTTTTGAGACATGGGTGTTTTGAGACATTGATCAGTTTAATTTCAGCTTTCATTCCAAGTGAGAAGATGCGATGATCATGTTTGGGGGAATGAAACTTGTGATTTTTTTTTCTAAACTCATGCATATGAGAGTGGTTTTTAATTCTTCATGATGTTTATGACACTCTTAAGTGGGGATCGTCACATCGATTCTATTTAAATGTGTTATTCAAGGTAGAAGTTTCACAATCAAGGACCATTCAGAAAATGGTTGTTCTACATGAATACATTTAAGTCTTTTGAGTTACGATTTATTTTTTTTATTTCATGATATCATGACATTAGTTGTGATTGACTGTGTGTGAAACCCTTATAAGGCACCGATGATCATGGATGGGCCACAGCAGTTAAGCATATGCTATCAAAGAAATTCCTTGGGATAAAGGTGTTGTGGTCAGTTAAATAATGATTTGTTGGTAGAAGATTCCAATTATCATTTTTTAGGTATGATAGAAGTGGATTGGTTGTCCTTTTTTAATAATCCTTGAAATCTTCTTAGTGTGATGTTCCTTAGGAGATGAGCATGTCCCCTATCATGACATCATCCTGGATCAGTTATGCACCACATTATAGTTTAATGTTGTTGGGATAGTTCATGATATCTTTCTATGTTGTGCACTATATGAGTAACATAAAATTATTATTGGTTAATATAGAGTGATAGATGGGATTCTGTGGAGGAACACCTTGGATGAACTTTGGGATGCCTGCTGTTTTCTTCGACATGACCTCTTGAAGGATACCGCTCTGGGTTTTCATAATGTTATTATGTGTAAAATCAACCTTGAAAAAAATTATCACTTGTAACAGAGAGTGTGCACGACATGGTGAGTCCCTAAAACAAAAATTTGTTGAATTTGAGGTTATCTCAGACTTATAGTCTGGCTCAGATACAATTCTTTAAAATTAGGTAATTGTTATAGTGGGATGGAATAGAAATTAAGATTTTACTCATGTTGGAGCATTGGCTTTTAATTGATCAAGGTATGGATTGACAAAAATACGTCACCAATATACATGCATGATCTTCAGTGAATAGGTTCATTATGGGTGTATGGTGACTTGGGAGCAGGCAATGTGTTCTATGGTAGAACCTCAGCCTTCTGTGTTGGGAGTTTCTGAGATAAGTCATCCAGTGATGGTTTGACTTGTTATCCTTCTCATTCCTCATGTATGGATTGAGTGAACTAGTTTTAACACTACACCTATCTTAGGTGGGAATGATATGGAAGTCCCCAATTTCAATCATGGAATGATTGTGTAAAAATTTTCGATGAGGTATATTGGGGTTCGACTGTTATTTTCTATGAAACTTATCTTATAACCTCAGTTCAAGTTCTTCCAATTAATGAAAAATCATGCTAGTAGCATCACTATAATTCTTAGGGATGTTATTCATGGATTTTTCTAGTGTTTGATGTTTTTTGGTAATGATTCCATGTAAGTTGTTCTGGGAAAGATCATGAATATTTCACTCTTCCACCCAATCAAGGAATCCTTCAATGTTTATGAACTTGAGAGGTTGTACATATAGGATATCGTACGAATGCATGGGGTCCTACATTCTATCATTTCAGATAGGGGAACCCTATTTACTTCTCATTTCAGGAATGGGCTATATTGGGCTTTGTATACAGAGGTTCTTTTGAGAAAAACATACCACCCTCATACAGATGGCCTGTCAGAGCGCACAACTCAGGTGCTGGAGGAAATGTTTCAGGAAAGTGTCCAAGATTTCAGGGGTTTATTGGGAGAGACACATATCCTTTTTTATTTCACCTATAACAATATATTTTATGATACATTTTAGATTCCTTTTTATTAGAACTTGTATGGTATAACATGATGATAACCCCTATGTAGGCTGGATGAAGTAGAGAAAGCTATACGAGGCCCTCATCTTGTCCAGGGTACCACAAAGCATGTTCAGTTGAATCAGAAGTAGATGGCTACTACACAGTCTTTTGAGAAATATTATGCTGATCTTTGTATATTACCTCTAGAATTTGAGGTTGGGGATCAAGTTCTCCTATGTGTTACACCAAGGTTGGTACACAATATGAATACTTTACTAAGATACATCAGGCAATTTGAAATTCTATAAAGGGGCGTCCTGGTTTCTTATCGGTTGTTTTAACCTCATTAGTACTGAGATATTCACGAAGACTTCCACGTTTCTCAATTCTAGCCTTAATTTTTAGAACCATCTCATACTTTTCAACCCTAGGAGGTTGAGTTAGAGGTAGTTGCATCCTTTGAGGAGCCTCCTTTTTGAATTGTGGATCATAGAATAAGGGTTCTCTATTGCGGGTCTATTTTTTAGTACATGTTATATGGATGCTTGACCGAGTGCAAGATATGACTTGGGAGAGGAAGGAATAGTACAATAATTGTTTTCAAAGTTGTTATCATGTAGTTCTTCCTCACCCATAGAATGTAAATTCGGGTATATATTTCTTAAATGAGGGAAATCTGTAAGAACTCAGTTCTTTATTTGAGGTACAGATCCTTAATTCTTAGTTTATATTTATGAAAATTTGGGGAAATAGGTGAATGGATTGATATAGGGCTATAAAACGACCTGACTGGGGACTACACACCAAGTACTTTTATGTACATGATGTGTATAGAGGGATACACACTATATAATCCAAGCACACGACCATGTAATGGTCTGTCCAGGACTTTTATGTACATGGCGTGTTGTCTGAAGTACATTTTGTGTACTTTTATTAAATTATTATGTTGGGATGTAGTTTTGTTTTTCACAATGGATAGAAATGGACCCCCTTCGATGAGAAATGAACCCATGGAAGCCAAATGGATAATTTCCTCCTGTTTTGCCGTCCGATCTCTAATTGGAACACCGTAGGATGCATTAGATTCCCCTCAGTGAGTTCTTGATTTATTTTAGGAATTTATTCCTTATTTATTATCTTGATTGAGTTAAAAAATGTTGTGCTCATTTTCATAATTTTTAGATCTACTATGTTCTAGGTTTAATAAAATCCCAACACCGGACAAGGGGAGTCATATGAGTATGAGATAGGTAGTATTATGACTTTCATTGATTGTCGAGTTGATAATATATTTCGGAGTACCGCGTGACAACTGTTTGAGTGTATCTTGAATAAATAAAAAATAATTTTATTTCATATTGATGATTAGGTAATTAATTGGATGATTAGAATGCATGTTTATGGATGTAAACCTTGATTTAGGGCCACCCCATGGGTGTGTTTCCCTAGGATGACCATTTGGATTAGAATTCTTATGAGGCTTGACTTGAATTCCCATTCCTGGTTTGTTAAAAACATATTATTTAGTATATTAATTTCCCATGTGAGATACATGTTCTATTATGCCTTGTAAATGATTAAATTTCTCAATAGACTACTTATATGTTCTTCCCATGTGAGTTATCCTTGGTTGGCCATGTAATAGTTTAATTTTCATGTGTTGGTTATGATGTAAATAGTTATCATGTGAGTTTTTTATGTTAACGAAATGTGATTGTTTATTTCAATTTTGTTGAATTTGAGATGGAATGTGTAATTGTAATAAATGACAAAAATAGGTAAATATCTACGATCAAGAAAAAATATCTACTGAAGAAAAGGTCAGTTTCATGTGACTTATTGCATCTTATTTACATTGGGTGAACCATTGTGTCAGTTAAAAGATAATGGATAGGATCAAGAGGTTAATCATCTAAAGGTATTGAGCGAGACATAGAGAGGGTGGTCTGGATCAATGAGTCTTATTTAAAATTTTTGAGCAAACTTTGGATCCATTGAGGGATACCCAGGATGGGCGGTATTGGAAAATTATTAAATGATTATTATGCCACGAGTTGATGGTTACATTTATATGAGGGGTCTTCAGTCCTAGGCCAGATGTCAAGAAATTTATGTAATCCAATGGAATTAAATAATGAAATATAATGACTAATGATGCATCTGCCAAGCCAAAGCACAAGCTTGGATTTGGTGTTCACTTATAGATGATGACATTGTATTTTCAGACATCTGTTGTTATTACTTTTGAGTACCTACTATTTTCTAGTTTCACAAATGTAATCTAACTTACTTATATATTCACTAACTTATTGGAATAGATCATGGGTGGTTTCATACAACCAATTAGTCTCACTCCCTATTTGGGACATGTTTTTGGGCCCAAAAAGATTACATGATTCAAGGTGTTGGTTAGGGAAAGAACCCTGATACAGTTACTTAATGTGCTTCTAAATCATAGGAAAGAATGGGACTGATCCAAGGCTTGAGATCTCCCTATTCCTATTTTGTTTCTTTTGTGAAGTGAGCCATATATTGTGTATTGCATCCATGTAATTGTTTGACTGATTACATAGGACATAGAACATGATGCACAATCTTTTGTATGGAATGATGCTTGGATATTTATCTTATCAGCAATCAATGATTTATTTTAGATGTATGTCATTTATTGCGTCCAAAATTGTATATTATTTATTATTTTGTGTTACAGTTTTCCAATGAGGGAATATTTTCTCCACAATCACTCCTTAGTACCTTGATGCAATTTCGAAACCTCTAACGTTTAGGGAAATGTGCTTGATTCCATGTGGCCAAATGTGTACGGTGCACTAGTTAAGTGGTATCTAGATCTAGGACTCTAAATATATAATTTTTAGGAATTCCATAATGTTGTTGATGTCATTAAAACTGGTATTTTTAGAAAATATGTATTTTTATTTAAAAGTGAAAATTATCAATATTAGAAAAATATTTTGATAAAAAAAATATTAATTTTTAAATTCTCATGTAAAAATTATACAATGATGATTTTTTTCATATTTTTCCAAGGATTCTAATTTTTTAGTGACAATTAAATATAGTATAAAAATATAGTTTGTATTATGAGATAATAATGTCCCAAATGTGATGTAATAAATGATATAAAAGTAATCCATGAGAAATTATATTTCAATAATTTAAATATAGTTTAGTTTTATGTAATTTTATTAATTTTATAAACCCTTAATGAAACCACTAAAACCTATAATATATTTTATGGTTTTAAAATAAATTCATTATGAACATGACTCACATACACTCCATCATTGGTATTATTGTAATAGGTTTGTTTCTTGGAAATATAAAATATAAAAAACTACACATCATTAGTATAAACTATAGTAAATAAACATTGTAATATTTTTCGTTTTGATTATTTTATTATATAAAATCAAAAACATATGTTTATAAATTAGTAAATCATTTCCTTCTCTTTTTCTATAAATACCCACCAAAAATCCAACTCTTATTATCTCAAAACCTATTTTAAATGAATTTAATATTCCTAATTCTCTATAAATCATTCCCATGGGGTTCCTAATCTCTTATGAATCTCTACTCAATCATTGAGAAGCATCCTCTCCTTATCCACTTTATTCAATCACTTCTATTGTACTATTCTATTTGAATTCAGATTTTTTATATTAGAATGTCTTTCAATACATCGCCTTTACTCTAATTATTATTTAAATGTAAATTTAGACCACATTTAACTCTCATTAAAACCTTAAATGAATCATTATGTACACATGTTATTATATTGAAATTGTCCAATAATATTTCTATTCCAAACATTTGGGTAGTGAATACCCATTCCATTTATACTCAACGGTATTCACCTAAATGTTATTATCCTTAATTTTTTAGGGATTTACATTTATGTAACTCATAATCCTTATTCATTGGATTAAAATTTTTGAAATTAGTTTATGTCGTATAATATATGTGCCACACATATGCAGGTATATGATATTTATTTGATGGTTGAGACCAGGTAGATATAGTCCTGAAATGAATTAGGTAATATATTTATGTCATGTGATACCATGAATATTGTACAATAGGTTTTCCTGAGCATGTAATGTTATGATAACTTTATGTTTAGACTTGAATTATTCTTATGATGCCCCATTTTATGTTGTTGCCACATTTTGACATTTCCTTGATGTTATTGTATTTTATACAATGATTTGATGTTGATGTGTATGATTATCACCACTTTTATGTCACTAAGATATGAATCATGACTAGAATGTATGACTCCCATATTTTTATGCTTTGATTGTTCCCTTTCATAGTTTTATGTCTCACCCTTTTTTATGTACATCCTTTGATTATCCCATGATGTATTACAAGATCAGTGGAATATAAGGGAATATTTTGGTGTTTTTAAATAATTAAATTGTACTCCTATTTCATGTTATTATGTTATTTATATAATTTCTCAAATATTATAGGCCACAAAATCTTTTGATATTGTATCATGTGTGACATTATGTAATAAATATTGAATTAAGGTGTATAAAAGATATGGGTTTCCATATACAAACCCCAGACCAAAACCCTTCCCATCCCCAAAAAGTCCCTACAACTATCAAACTACATTCCCTAACATACATCAGTCATAAATTCATTAACAATGGCCCTATTCTACTACCAACACCAAAAACACTTCCAAACATAGATATAAACATAATACTCCAAGCCATAAGATCATGATAAAACGCTCATATTTCTCTCTAAACACCACTATGAGGATCAATGGAATCTATCAAACCCGATACACCCACATGTCTCCATTCAACTAATTTGCCAAAAATTTCATTCTCCCCAACATAGGATTTACTGAAAAAGGTCAATTTCAAACCATGATGCCTCCAACCATCGGAATTTTCCTACTAAAGCCTGTTCTTAGTTGTCAACAATACACTCAACTCAGTTCATGACACATCTTACACCAAAATGCTCCAGAGTGTCAGACAACGATGGTAACAGCTCTAACTTCCATATCCAAAGATAAAACTTATGCACCTCCACCCAACCAAGAACATCTCAAACACAATATTTTCACCTCATAAAACTCCATCCAAAACCCAAAAAAGGTCCATTTCATCTCTAAGGGTGTTCCCAATGTGGTTCTAAACCCACTGTTTCAAATCCCATGGAAAACAGTTGGTCAGACATCATCTGACCAACCAAACATAAGAATGCTCAAATATCACCCCTAACATGCCATTAAAATTCATGACCATGATACCCTTATCTTTACAGGAATCTTAAAATCATTCCAAAAAACACCCTACAGTCTAATCCCAACCATATGATGTATTTCTATAGTCAAATTTCCAAACATATGTACATACGACCTTGCCCCACCCTAGCACCAACATGAAACCACACTTAACCATGATTTGATTACTCCTCATACTGAGAACAAAATATCCACTCATAATCTGAATTTATCAAACAGAAACTACGTATTGTATTCCCAAAGGAATCCAAGTTACATTAAAGAAATGTATAAACTAGCCACTATTTCTGTTGTGAACATCTAACGATTTGTCCCACACTCCAAAAACTTTTCTCATATGTGGGTCACATGAAAAAGACATACACGACATTCCCCACTATTTTATTTTCCATGTATTAATTTAACTAGGTTAAAAGTTTATCTCATTTACCCATGTCACTTATTTTACTAAAAAAATGGTCAAATGTGGCTAAACACTCTTGTACCTCAGCACTACTCCAACCATCGAAAAATATCATCCTATACCTCCTAGAACACCATCCTTGATAATTGAAATAAATATTCTAGAGTGGGGATAACAAAATTAAGAAGATTATGTAGGCTATCCACCAAATAAATTCCCTAAGACCACTCTACTAGCACTAACCTAAGCGAGTCATACTATCAACACATGTGTGTTTCTCCTCCTGAGCCACACCCACTGTCCTGCCAAACCGAGCTAGGAATGATATCTTAGATTGAACATGACATGATATATTGATCCATGGAGGAACTATACCTCTCAAATGAGGGTCTTTTATTTCTATAATCAAACATAAAGATTCCTTTCCTATAATGTATCTTCTAGGTCATTAACCCTTATCTCGCACATGGTTTCTTATACCCCAATGATTGATAACACCACACTTAACATCTTGTACTGCATAAAACCCTTGAATCCAAATGGGTGTACACAACCACAGCAGCTGACTACATAGCTTAAAAAATTCCTCCATGAGTCACATTGCATACAAACAAGGGGCATACATCTAATCCACTGACCATGCTCATGCACATGTCAGTTTTACTAAACCAAGAGTACCGTTAGTAATCATCTTAAAAATTAGGCACATCACTTATGTGAAGGTCCAACACAGAACCACCTTCCCACTAGAGTCATTCCAAAACTGCAACCATCCACCCCCACTCACACCAAGACACTAGAATAATATTCTGAACAAGATCAAGATGTCTACTTGACTGATCATTCCCTATAACCCCATCTTGATAAAAATCACTCTCACCCATGGTGATTCTTTTTTTAAAACCATCCCTAGAATCACCGTGATTATTCTATAAATATGTTCAAATTTCACATGCACCTTTTAATTCAATAATAAACCTCTTTGATTCTGTCTAGAAAATGTGTTCTCACTCTTCCACAGTCTGATCTCATCATGAACCGTGGGTCAAAACTCTACTATGAGAAGTTCCTAGAACCCAAATCATCATCCCATGAGTAGAGTGTCACCAATCCTATGCTCATGAATATGTCTATGTAGTAGAACATTCACTTGACATGTTACTTACACTAATGTGAGACATCATAGATTCTCTTATAGAATAACCTGAAACCATTCATGTGTCATGGCTATATGCATATCTATCCATTAACTAATGTTTCATTTCTATGGACCCCACAATACATACCTATACTACCACTGTGTACCCAAACCAAATACATAGCTTTTAAGTTCATGAATATGACTGATTCTTCCCATTGAAACTGGCCTAAACATTGGCCCTACCACTATGGGTACATTCTGTAATACAAAAAAACTATGAAACCACAAACACATGATAATAAAATAAGACAAATAATCCACCTTACCTCGTATCACCAAATACATATATAAAAATTGGTTCAACCCCTAAAATGGGTTACCCATAAGGGTTAAAAGGCACTGAATCACTCAACCTAAGTTGTAACAAAAAATTCACTGGGTCCTCCACCTGTCCCAAAAAAAGTTCTCACCAAAACCGAAATCATGGTATTAAACTAATCCTCATATAAGATTATCATAGTATTTATCATTCCAAACATCAAACTCTGGGTTCCAAAAATTAGGATTTCTCTCTATCCCAACTACCCACCCTATGGTCAATACATTATACACTATCTCAAATGACCCACATAAGGTCTATATCAACATATAACAAATAATCCCCATAACTTGGGCACTCAAAACAACCCCAACTACCCATAATACTGTCAAGTGAATCACATAAAGACTCTACAACACCTCATCCATTTAATATTATATACATTAAAAGTGTACATTATTAAATCATTTCAAATTTACATGATTCAAAAAAAAGTTTGGTTAATTATAATTTCATTGAAAATATATAATGTAATACACTATATTGGTTAGTTATTATCAATTTATTGATCCCAACCATTATTTTTCCAAGAAACCCACATTCCCAACATAATTTTATTTCCACGAGCGTTAAAGATCACATTTTCAATCAGGTTCACTATCAATTAGAAAAAATATTTTATTCATTCTCAAGGCTTGATTAAACAAGGTTTAATTAACATTATATGAGTGAAAAAACATTATAGGGTTATAATTGAAACATTATTTAATCAAGCCCTTCATCAACCCACTTATACCTACTTATAAGTCAAGAAATAATCTCAGGAATTGGTCAAGTAAGATTCCACCATATATATATCTAGAAAAAACATATATTACAATATATAAATATTGAATATAATCAACCTATTAAAAATATTTTATATATCCCAGGAATACGTAAATTAGACTCATATACTCAGGAAAAATATAATCCCAAACTAATAAAAATCATAAGTAACATACAATCGACATCCAAACCCATGACCCTAGAATGATGCATGTCATGTTAATACTCATATGCTTGAAATTATAAATGCGTTTCCTCACACTATATTTATATAATAGGACAATAGTATAGATCCCATAAATCCTAACATCACTAATCTAGTGTCTCTATGAAGGTAAAAATAAAATTCAATTATAATGTGAAAAATCCATAGAGAAAAATGTCTTATCCATATAAACTTGCTTTTTCCTTATACATGGGTTGATAATCCCCAGAATGATATCATTACCAATTTATATACGATTCATATTTTTTGGTCTATCATCACTAAATTGTAAGAAAAAAAATAACAGCAATAATACCACTTTGTAATTCCTACCCTTTAACCCACTAAACGGGTTACCCATGCCAGTGACCCTAAAGGCCTTAGGCATGCCTCTCCATATGCTAGATGGTACTGAATATCCAGGAGGGACGCTATAGCAATCATGGGGAGACTATTCAAAAATTTAAAATTAGTTATAGTAGTAAAATTATTAAAAAAAATCATATGAATCAAGATAAAACCATCATATATTAATACATACAAGTGATAAAAAATAAATATACTATCAAAATACAAATCAATGGATATTCCATAAATTTCAAGGATGCATTATGGATAGATCATATATAAGAATAAAAATAGTCCAAAATAAAAATAGAATAAAAAATTATCCCTAATATGGTATTGATTACTTCCTCATATAGATGTCCACACTCCACTCCTTATGTGATAATTTGACATTGATTCAATAGGACCTTGCCCAAACATGTATCATGAAACCAAATAATCATGTCTCCTTGGGTACCCAGGAGCTATAGAGACCAATAAGGGTGTGAATAAAACCGAGTAGGCCCACACCAATGATTTCTATATAATAACTAGTCTTATATAAAGTTCATTCGGAGGTTCTCAATGTAAAGAGTTTAACAATAACAAAAATTTATTATATAAAAAAACAAATAACCTCTATTTCCTTTAGTTCATGATGAAATATGTGGTCAAATATGCCATTGTTGATCCTTAGGTTTATGACCTCGATTGACCATACCTACTTCTTCCAGTGTTATGGTGTCTCTAAGGATGTCGCAAGAACTATTCTAACTATAAATAACCATATGGAATCCATGGTTTGTTCTATAATTCTTAGTATACTAAAGTATCATGTAGAATCTGAGTACTCATCCTTTAATTCTAATGGAATCAAAAATATCATCTCTTAATTCCCATCATTCCTCTAGAACCATGTATCATATGAAATCCATATTCACATTGAGAAATTCTTGTGGATTTTGAGTGATCACCATGGAATTCACAACATTTCCCATATCATGTGTTCCACATAATTCAGGTGCTCATCCTAAAATTCGTGAGTCATATTCATATATATATATATATAGATTTCCAGTGCTCATCCTAGAATTGGAATTTATCATATGCCATAAATAATCTAGGATCTCCTCCCATCATTCATAAGTAATGCAATGTTTTTACCACTTGGTTATTTAATCGTTGGATCCATTTAATTTTCATGAAGCACATAGCCTCCATAAATCAAGACCATCAATACACATTTTAATAACCATTTAAAAAAAAATATTTTTTCCCAAAATTAATTCATTTTATAAATCAGGGGTCCCATTATATATTTATTATTCTATACAAACCACATTGTAAAAATTTCTATTAGCTCAATAATTCACCCAATTCACTTTTTAACACATAATTAATCAATTCAATTAATCGAGTCTTTTAACCAATACCAAAAAATAAATCTATTTAATTTATTAGGGTGTTATATCGAGCATATAAGTTCAATTTTTATATTATCAATGATTATAAAATTCTAATTTGTAATCATTGATTAAAAACATAATTACTCACATGAGGTTCTCAAACCAAGACATTCAAATAATCCTTTAATTTTACTTTTAGGTAGCCAAAAAATTTATTTAATCCCGCTTGAAGTCAAAATCATATTCAAATAATTACACTTGGAATCACCTTTCAATTGGGAAAGTATCATTTTAAAATTTTGAGTTTAAAAATGATAAATAATAATTAATTTATTTCATTTAAATTTGGTCCAAACATTACAATGATAGATTGACCATACAATGTGTTTCTTGAAAAATTATGAAATAATATGGGTTATGTTTCTAGACCACCTACCGTATTACAAGATAATCCAACTCATCGTGTAATATCCCACCCCAGCCCATTGGATTGAGAGGGTGGAGGAATGCTATTTGGACATAGGAGGCATTTTTAGGGTGCCAAAGGCTGTAAATAAATTCCAAGGGCTTCAAGAATCACTGGGGAATGATTTTCCCTTACGATGAAGGAATCCATCCAAATATTCCATTACCGAAAAAACCAAATGACGCATGTCAACAAAACAACCCAACCCATGCATTCCCAAGAGACAACCAACTATTCTATAACAAATCATAAATGGCAATACAACCAATCCAAATATCATAGTAACAAGAGGAAGACTACACAACAAGACCCCAAATAATAAGGACACCATATTTAGCTCCACACTAAGCTCAATTCTACAAAAACTACAACATCACCAAATCATCATGCCAAACCTCTAGAAAAATGAGATTCTTTACTCTTACCTATGTCCTGGAATACAACATATGAAAAATCACCAATGTACCAAAGCAGGGATGAGTAATAATACTTAGTAAGATTTTCCCAAATGGCTTCCCTACAGACTCCACTAGGAAAGTACTGTTAGCACAATTATATAAATCAATTTATATAAAATATTAAATAGTGACACCATTACCACAAGGAAAACATACCCTTAACAAGCCATTCCAAACAAGGGATAACCACAAATATGCCATAAACCAAAGCACCATCAAGAATTATCCCAATAAATTCTATCTTGTAAAGAAACACACAATAATCCATCCAATACGGTGGAACTTCTACCCAAACCATTCACTACATTTCTCACTAGTGGTGCTTTTCGGCCACTATCCATAATGGTGGATCTTCTCACAACTATCCATAACAATTTATTTTGAGACTTACTGACCACTTCCACCTAATCAATACAATCAATAACACATAATAAACCAACCATCATAAAGCACTAAGTCCACACAATAAGAACACAACCATTTCAAACATATGCCAATCCACTTCAATAAATTACACATTTATTGAAGACACCTTCAGCCATTTTCCATTCCAAACCAAATTTTAATAAAACCAAATTTTTCAATTAAAACCCAATTTCATAATCAAATTTCATAATCCAAACCAAGAAACCAATTTTAAAATTTAGATTTTAAAATAAAAAAATAAAACCCCTCTTTCTACAATATCATATTTCACCAAAAATTCCACAAATCTCGACAAAATTTTTTCCACCAAGATTTCACACATCATATTCACAATTATTTTCACAAAAAAAAATAATGGAAACCAAAACCACAAGGTATAACCAAGTGGATTCGATAAAGAATCCACCAACATTTAGGGTTCTAGTGAAATCAACCCACAAACAACTGCACCACAAATCTGGTGAATGCTCCACTAAAACCACTCTAGATCTTCTTCCCTATCATTAAAATCCCTAAAATCATCACATAAGGAAACTAGAACCCTAGATCTACACACAACAGATGTTGATCTAGAAAATTGAGATTGATGGAAGAGTATATCTAGATAAAACCAAAGAAAACCCCTTATAAAAGACTTACCCTTGAGAAACCACCTTTAAACCCCAATAAACCCCCTTAAAATATATTACAAAAAGAGTGGGAGAGCTCATCAAACCCTTGAGAACCAAAAATCCAAACTGAGGCTTGATTGGGAGAAATTTCGGAGTGATTTAGGTCAATCTCGAGTGTAATTTTTTTAAAAAAAACCCAACATTAATGGGACGCATGGTTAGCTTTAATGGTTTGAATAACCATTCTCTAACCGTGTAGATGCTACTATATCAGAGGCATATCGCACAACCTCCTTTCACAATTAGAAAATCTTTGTGTAAACCATGTGAGACCCCTCTGCCTTGAGTTTCACGATTTTCCCTAACTATGCTCAAACCGTGTGACCCCAAGAAGGATTCCAAAACCATTCCAAACTCTTCAAACCTCTTCTAGACACAACCAAAGAACATTAAAAACATAAAAAATAATAAAAAAGTACACATACCACAAACCAGGGGTGCTGCATTGTACCCACCATTGTACTTTCCGTCCTTAGAAAGTAGAGAACCATCTCTGAACCGAAAGTTCTTAGGATATTTCTCGACCATATCTTTCTCCCGCTCCAATGTATCCTCTTGAATATTACCATGCTTCCATAAAATATGAACTAAAATATTGATTTTACAATCCCAGAATTTATATTGCCAATTTACAATCCGCACCAGCATGTGCACTAAAGAAGAATTTGGTTCTAGCTCAACATGATCCCAAAAAATTACATGGTCATCATCCAGATGATTCTTTTTCTATTGGGATACATGAAACACATTGGGCATCATATTAAACCTTGGTGGAAATTCCAATTGATATTCCACCTCTCCAATATGATCAGATATCTCAAAAGGCCAAATATACCTCAGAGATAACTTACCCTATTTTCCAAACTGACGATGTCCTAAAATAGGAGAGATCTTCAAGAACACAAGGTCACCAACCTCAAATGACAACAACCATCGACGATGGCCTGCATATGATTTTTGACAACTTTGAGCCATCAAAATCCATTTCTTGATTATCTTGATATTCTCTGTAGTCTCTTGGATAGGGCTTGGTCCAATAATTGAAGCCTCACCCATTTCCACCCAACATAGTGGAGTACGATAGGAATGCACATACAATTCCTCAAACAGATCCATATGTATTAAAACCTAATAACTTTTTTTATAGGATACCTCTACCAGTGGTGTGTGATCCTCCCATAAACCACCTAAATCCATCACATAAGAACTTAGAATATGATCAAGTGTTTGTATCGTCCTCTTAGATTGGTCATCCTTCTGAGGATGATATGCCGTACTCATCGTCATCTATGTCCCAAGGGATTGCAGTAAGGATTTCAAAAAACGTGATTTGATCCTCAAATCTATATATATTACAATCAAAACTAGGACAACATGCCTCATCACTGAATCCCAGATATATATTTTTGATAGATCCTCCACTGTATGAGATTCATGAATTGAGATGAAATGGGTTGAATTTGTGAGATGATACACAATCAGCAATATGGAATCGTTTTTCTTTACCATTTTAGGGATACCTATCACCAAATCCATCACTATTTGATCCCACTTTCAAATTGGAATAGGTAAGGATTGAAACATTATTACTGGATGTTGATGCTCTGCCCTGACATGCTGACAAGTCAAGCATCTTGATTGAAACTTGGCCACATCCCATTTCATACCAACATACAAAAACTAAACATTCAATGCCATATACATATTCTGAATTCTAGGATGGACAACCCACCTAGAAATATGATAAGACTTAAGAAGTTCCTCTTGAGAAGCTACTGGTACCACCATCTTTTTCTAAAAATAGAAAACCGAATTCCCGTTCAGTTCCCAACCCTCAATGGTCTCCTCGCCATTGAGTTTCAACCTCATCGCCATAAATTCAAAATCGAATGCTTGTGCCTCTTTCAAAAAACCAACGAAATTGGTAACCAATGAAACCAGAATAAAGATTTCTCTATCACCCAGGTCCTCACTTTCCAACCACATGTCGGCTATGACCAACATAAACTACCACTAATCTGTTTCCTGTTTCAACACCAGAGAATATGATTTCTTACATAATGTGTCTGCCATAAAATTTCCTTTACCTAGTGTGTAAATTAATTTAAAACCAATCATCCAGAGATATTTCATCAATATCATTTACCTCATGTTCAAACCTCTTTGTGTGAAAATGTACTTTAAACTTCTGTGATCGGTAAACACCGTGAATTTCTATTCGAAGAGATAATGAAACCACATTTTCAAAGTATGAACCACTTCCTCCAACTCAAAATAATGTGTTGCGTAGTTTCTCTCATGAAACCTCCACTGGAGTGAGCCATATGAAACTACAAGGTACACATCATGAGAACACACCCCAACCATGATTCTGATGCATCACAATACACCACATACCCTTTCCCTGGTATTTGAAAAAACATGATTGGAAATTATGTAAGGTGACACTTTGGATCTTCAAATCATTTCTCACACTACCCATCCCATTGAAATGGAATATTCTTCCTTGTCAATGCTTCCATCGGTGAGGCCAACCATGAGAAATCACAAACAAAACGTCGATAATAGCCAGCTATACTAGGGAAACTCCATATTTTGAAAATGCTATTTGGTGGTTTCTATGAGTTAATAACCTCTATCTTTTCTAAATCAATTGAATCACCTCTCTGGGAAATAATATGGACATGGAAACAAAACTCATGTATCAAAAAGTCACACTTTGAAAATTTGGCATACAACTAAAGATCCCTCAAGATCCTCGACACTATCACTATGTGTGGCTCATTCTCTACCCTTTTCCACTAATACACTAATATATCATCAAAAAATACAACCACAAATGAATCCAGATTTCTCTAAAATGTATGATTAATCATTTCCATTAATACTGCAGACGTATTAGATAGACCAAAGGTTATAACCATATAAACACAATGGACATATCTACTTTTGAAAGTTGTTTTAAGGATATCCTCTTTCCTCACCAACAATTGATGATAGCTAGACCCGAAGTCAATCTTAGAGAACCACTGAGCTCCTATAAAATAGTCAAAAAAATCATCATACTGTGGAAGTGGATATCGGTTCATTCTCATAACCTGATTAAGTCTATGATAATCCAAAAAAAACCATATATTTTAACTACCTATTTAAAAAACAACATTGATGTTGCATATAGAGACATGATAGGATAAGAAAACCCTTTGTTCTCGAACTCTTCAAATTTCTCCTTTAATTACCATAATTCTGCTGCTTCCATTTAGTAAGATAGAAGTTATATAGGACTATTCCTCAGAAGGATATCAATCACAAACATCACTTCTCTCATGGGTGGAAACCTTGAGAATTCCTATGAAAATACATACCTAATTTGATCAAAAACCACTATAAAAACCATATGCTCATCTAATTCCACTGATACCAATAAAAACACCACTAACTGATACGAGATCATGGAAACTGCTGAGGCCAACAAATCTATTACACCCAACAATTCATTCTTCACCCATCTGAAGAGGGGTTCAATGCCATCCTCTATCGTAAAACTAACCATTCTCACATAGAATCAATGTGGGACTTAAACATTTGTATCCCATACATTCCCAGTATTATGTCATAAGCATCCATCCCAAGCATTGTGAAATCCCACATCAATTCAATTTCATCCACAACTAAGCAACACACCTTACATAGGAAGAATTGACACTCTCTTTGACCAAGAGGAGATTGATGTTTCAAAATAGAAGGGATCATATATACATATAAACCCAACAAATCAACAATGTGATAAGAAATTAAATAATGGGAATCTCCCGTATCAAAAAAAGTTTGCATCAATGGGGAATTTAAATGAACCGTACCTCACATCGTGGATGGTCCCAATTGATCAATCATCAGAACCTGTTTAGATCCAAACAACTACTTCCATTCCATGATTTTATCTTTATTAACCTGCTAAGGTGTCATTGTATATCTAGAATATCCATGAATAACTTGGTACTGATGATAAGGATTATGATGCTTCTCTTTTCATATCGAGGCATAGGATGCACGTGACCCCGGAGGAGTGTCACATGCACCTGACCTTAGATCATTACATTAATATCACTAAATATGACCCATCTTCGTAAAATTATGACATGATTGAGGTTGTTCCATACAATCCCACTTGATGTGACCAAGGAGAAACACTAAAACATCTCGTCTTACTTTAAGAATTCAAAGGAAGATTCACTGATCCTGCCATCATATTCAGAGCCGTAATCCCACCCTAGAAATAAGTCCCCATCTTCCACTCGAACCTAACAATTTATTTCCCACTATTACCCATGCGTACCAATATGATTCCCATTCATGTATCCCCCAAAATAACTCTCTCTACCATTGTATCACTATTAACCATTTATGTGTTATCATTTATATTCATCACCGCTATTATGGAATGAATTTAATGGTTCAAACCAGCTTCAAAAATTCATGACTTCAATGATGTGCTTCCCTCCACCTCTGGTGAAAACAACACTATGTTCATAAAATTAGCTACATATTTGGTTACATACTTGATTCCTTTCTTCAAAATGAAGAAATATATTATACTCTGAATTCCGAATGTATTTGGGTAGAATTTGTTATTAAAAAACTTCTAAACCCCCTCCCATGTTAAACATTGGTCCAACGAATCTTGGAATACTAGATCACACCAATAAAGGGAAAGTTCTTTCAACATATACATTGATAATTTCACTTTTATCTCTTCTAGTGTTACAGAGAAGTCAAATATCATATTCATTCTATTAAGCCACACTTCATCCCTTTCTGGTTCTGAATAACACATAAATATAGGTGGGTTCTGCTTCGGAAATTGAACTGCATGATCCTCATGATTTGGTTCATCCACATTATTATCACTTTCCATAGCTTGGGAATCATTCAATATAGTCTTCACTAGTTACTATTTCACCTGAGGCTGAGGTGAAACCACATTTTTATCGGCTTCTTCAAGTTGTTCTCTATGACGCCTACCCGGTTCCATTTCTGTCAACAAAAAACAACCATAAGTCACACTCCAATATCAAGAATGTTCATATAATTTTCAAATTCAATACATTGAAACCATCACATCCAGAATTTCCAAAATTTCACATTTCCCAAGTTACACTATTCTGAAAAAATCACCATGTTTTGAAAATCGATCCATTTTCAAAATATGAGAAGTTTCCATGTTTCAAATTATTCTATTTGGAATCCGAATTAGATTTTTAAAAATCCACATATTCAAATGAAACCAGAAATAATTATATCTATAACACCTCATAATTTCATAGTAAGTTATTTTTTAATGTAATTCAATTTCTTGCGCAACACGGAACACAGAGTTTGAGCGCAACACGACTTACCAAACTAGCCATTTAAAAAACGGTTATGAATACTATTAACTGATTTTTGGATTTCATACACTCCTTATAATTTTAATATCCATATCATGTGTTTATTATATATAATATAAGAACAAATTAAATTTTTGAGATAAAAGAAGTATATTTCAAAAAATGAAATTTTAAAGACTTTTAATGGAAAACAATTTTAAATCAAATATTTGACACTTTTATATATTCAATTTGACAAAATAAACTTCTTAATTAGAATAGGGACATAAAAATTTAGTTTGGATTAATTTGTGGTGATTTTCTAACAACTTTCTAAGTTTGACGAATAGTGAAAAATACAAAATTATAATTGAAAGTAACTTTTTTAATAAAAATAATTTATAGTGTTAAATTATAAATTTGAATGTTTTTCAAGTATAATTAGTTAATATTTTTACAATTTAATTTAGTATTGGTAGTTTTATGTAATTTTACAATTAAATTTGACACAAACACATATCAATCATTTGATATTTCTTACTTCTAAAAAACCCGCTTTCAGGTTTTCACTATGGGAATATTTTTTTAAATTATTTAATAAAACTTCTATGTTTAGAATTTGGAAAAATAAACATTGTTTTTTAATTTGAATATCAAATTTTCTTTGTTTCAATTTTTGGTATTTTTCTAAAAACATTCCATTTTTGATGAATAGTGAAAAACGTTGCGTTATTATTTAAATCAGAATTCTTATTTAAATAATTATTTTTAATTTAAATTTATTTTAATGTCAATATATATAAAAAATAAATATATTAGTCCAATGTAATTCATTGTAGTCATTTTATAATAAAAATATATTTATACAATTTTGTTAAGCTTTTTACAATCTTTTACTCACCTGTAAGGCACATTTTTAAATTTTCATATAACATAATTTTACAACTTATGTAAATTGAATTTCAAAAATACGAGAGACATGGTTGACATCAGTATGTAAAATGTTGTTCAATAATATGAAAATATTTTTTGGTGAATAGTAACTTTTTAATTTTATTTGTTGCGGTTAAAAGTAAATAGGGTAATTAAATGTGCCAATAATATTATAATTAGTCTAACACATGTTCTAATTCAATTGGATAAGTTATTTTGACTGAAATCAATCTTATGAATAAAATATGATCATTTTGATCCTATGGGAATATATTAGGACATTTATTATTATTTTATTTAAAGAAGAGTTCAAAGTGTTAAATTTAAAGTTTAATAACTAAACTGTTTTTAATAAAGGGTTATAAACAAGATAAATTAGACTATACATATTCATTAGAAAGATAAAAATATTTCCCACATCATCATATTTTATTTATAATTTTTAGACATTAAATAATTAAAATAATTTATGTCACAATGATGATGTAGTACTTACCATATAAGTGAATAATTAAAATAACTGATATTATAAAGATCAAAATAAATGTAAATTGAGACTTTTTTTGAATTAAACTGATTTTATTTCTTAATAAGAAATTTTAGGGTGGATTTAATTTGTTTTTATTAAGTAATATTATTTTCTTACTTTCAAAAAAACCAAATACAAAATAGTCTCAAATTTGACCTAAATGAGTATTTAAAACAAATACTATATTATTAAATACTATATCATTCCTAAAAATATATGTTTTGGAAAAAGGACTTATACAATGATAGATATTTCATTAATGAACCACTTTGGATTCTCTTTGTATTTTATATTATGTTTATTAACCATGTAATATAAAAATTCAACAAGACATGGTAGAAGTTAAACTATTTAACTATAAATTAAATCTAAACGATAATGTTAATATGGTGAAACAAATTTGTCTAAAACATATTGGTTGAGGGTATTTCAACCCATACTCACCTTATACTAGAAATAAATCCATTTTTATCCATTATAAACTTAAAATGATTTTATAATAAAATAACATTTCAATCTTTTCCTAAAGTGACCCTCACCTCTCTTATAGAAGGGTACTTCTCCGTCTCTAAAAATCCCACCTAAAAATCCATTTTAATCAGCCAAATACTGATCGAATATCCACCCAACTACACTAAAATGAAAATAGAGGAGATAATTTGATCATAAATATAACCTAAAGATCTATTTTGATTAAATCGAAAGGAATCACCCGCAGAAGATGTAATAATTTGGTCACCTCATTCAAAGTTTTTATCTTCTTCCACTTCCACTTTCATTGTTGTTTCCATACCAAAATAATAACTAACATACCTTATATATAGTTAGATGTTATTATAAATATGGAGCAACCATATTCATTATTATATCCATCATATAAATGACAAATTCACCATACGTGCATACGTACGACTTATGGTTTCCACGTCGCAATATAGTTTGTTATTCAACACATCATTATTTGGATGGGTATAATAATGAGTATAACAGATTTAAATAATAAATATAAAATTTTAAGGATTATGTATATAAAATATACCGTCCAATTATATACGATTTCACCACTAATAGAATGATATTGTCGCTCATGCGTACGTATGGCTTACCATCTCCATGACGCGATGAGATTTCGTTCCCCATCATAACCAAGGAAGAATAATTTTAATTTGATTATTAAAAATAATGTTAAAAACATAATATCATTCTGGATATTAATCAAATAAATTCTATCCCTAACAAACATGACTTACATAACGAAACATATAAAGGGAGACAAATCAGTTAACACCCAAAATAATGATAATACTGAAATATCATTAACAAAGAAGTATTAAAAGATCATATATGATATCATATTTATAAATATGGTTCTGGTATAATCCCAAAAAATTATTTTCACCATTATACAGGAGGCTAAACTACCCTCTATTATGGAAAATTAAAAGGTAAGAGGTTTTCATCTCATTTTTTATTCATGTGAGATTCATGGTATATTTTCCACTATTTCCTTTTGTGTAGTGTATGTACTACCAATGAATACATTCATTGTGTAGTATACTTTAATTTATGGGTATTTACAACTTCATTTTATGATCCTTCATTCATGGGGTATATGTTTCGTATGTTACCAAATCGGTAAGGGAATTTATAATTTCAATTTCACTCATTGGGTTTTACGCAAACTTCATTGATTATTTTACTCCATGATTATGTGTGAAATAACTATTTATCTATTTTTGTAGTACTTTCTACTCCCCTTTGTGTGTATATATTTTTTATACACATAATAACTCCATTTATAAATTCTCAATTCATCGATATGATCTTGATAAGAGTCATCTGAACTCAATTTCCATTAATTGAGTTAAACATCCAAGTCATTGGCCTTGTTTTTTTAAGAATATGTGTGAATGTAATATTATTGAATTACAATGAATATACAATCATATTTTGTGTATTTGTATTTTTCACACATAATTTTTTCATTTATTTATCCTTATCCTAAGGATGCAGTCTTTATATGGGATTTTATCTCAATTTACATTCCACTCAGACTTCTTTGTTGTTATGCACCAATTCACTTTTATATGGTGTATATACTGTAATTTGACATAGTATATCATGAATACCTTTATTCTCAAGATATTATAAGGTTTTAATTACCTGAATTATTTTTATTCTAGCTTCTCAGACTTGGTTCGGAATTCTAACAAAAATATTATTTTAAATGTTTTAACGATTTATTCATCAAATTCTTTCTCATTAATGACCATGTTTTAAAAATAGATTTAAGAATTTATTTATATGGACAATAATGTTTTAATATTAAAATTTATTTTAAACGTTTCAAATTGGTATGGGACACTTTGATTCAAAAATCTATTTTAAATGACTTCTAGGTAAATAGTGAGACTTTTAAATGTTTCAAGAAAAAAGGGGTATTTATCTCAAATAGTTTTACTATTTATTTTCATCCTTGTAAAAATACTTAATTATTATTTATTGAGGTTGATTTATTACAACACAATAATTTTTATTGTATTGAATAAATTATTTTTGACTGTGGATGTGCTATTATTATACCATTCATGGTTTGTGGTAAAAATATTGACATTTCGCATGCTTGTTTTAATACGAATGTTCAGATTATGTTCCAATATTTTCATATGAGAAATGATTTAGAATTAGTATGTTATGGGTGGATCCTGCTATAACTTCTCAATGCATCAATAGTTCACATGAGGAAAACTAGTGTCTTAGAATAAGGCCTTGAAAAAAATCTAATTTGTAGTCTTGGCCCGAGGCCTTGAATATGTGGTTATGATGTCTGAAATTATGAATTCTATCATTATAAAATTACCTGTTGATATTACATGTGATTATTAGACTATTTTAATATCCATGTAAATAAATATATTTCATTATTTGATTTATATTTACCATATTATTCTGAAGTATATGTTTAAAAGTCTTGTGTTTTATTATTATAAACTACATTAAATGTTTATACTTATTTATGATAGTTTCCTCTATATTGTTATCTCTACTGAGCATTGGACATCACCCTGTTATTATGTATTTATTTTCCCGGGATGTGATGAAGTATATTATAAATATCCTATAAGTATAGGCTAAAGGATATGAGTTGGTTCAAATGGAATAGAATGTTGTTTTTTTATTTCATGATGTATTGTAAAACTAATATATGCATCTAGTAATTTGATGGATACTAAACTAATCAGTCTTTTGAGATGTGATTTCTTGTGATCATGCCAATTTTATGTAATAATTAAACGACTCTGTGTAAATATGGTTAGGGCGTTACAGTTGGTAATATAAGAAGATTAGAACAATCCTTGGAATATAGATTTGGTAAAACTATGATTAGAAAACACTACCCGAAGATATAATTAATAAATTAGTATATAATAACATCCAAAAAATATGGTAATGTAAATATTATGTTGGTTTTCCAAGAAATACCTCTATTTATGGATACGTGCAGGTAGAGGCGGCTCTAGAATAGATGTACCAAGGGGTAAAACCTAAAAACACCACTTTGACGTAGACTTGAACGGGAACTGGTGTACAATAATGGGCCTTGCTACACTCTTGGTTATGACATTATCGAGGGATATGATTAGGATAATTGAAATTTTATTTAAAAAATATTTTAATTATTTTAATATAAAATGATAATAAATAACCTTGGTTTATCCTAAGGTGTTTTATATAGAAAATAAGGTGTCATGATATTCTCTAAATGATTTTATTACTACTGTAACTCCCACTTTTCATTCTGATTTAAGTCAATGGTTAGATCCCAAGGAAGTCATAATAGTGTTGAACATGATGTTAAAGGTGTAAACGATGGTGGAAATGAGAAACTAAATAGAATTTTGATAGACATATAAGATATAATGTTCATGCCGAAACATGTTTTAAAAAATATGATAAAAAATATATACATTAACCAACTCGCAAACTCAATAATGAAGAGAATGGCAGAGAAGGATTAGAGCTCTACCAGTGGAGACTTTAGAGAAAATAAAGGTCAATTTCCATCATACCAGAAATATGGAAGGAGACACCCAATAAAGTGTCTCAATGTAATAAATAAATACATTATGTGTGGGAAATGAAGACATAAAGTAGTGAATTGATGAGGAAAAATGATGAGTACAATAGAAGAATGAAAATTATTCTAAGAATACATTTAAAGTATTTTTCTGTAGATGTAGGGGACCTGGGTAGTACCCAAGTCAATGCCCTATTCTATTTGATAACCAATAGGGTAGGGAAGAACCTATGTGGAAATAAATAGACTGTGAAATGATTAAAAGTATTAATACTGTTTGTTTATGGGATTACATTGGAAGAGTTTTCCCATATTTTTATAACCCTATAGTTTGTCATGTGAAAATACTATTTTATAAAGAATTATCTTTTCTTTTGTGGATATAGTTATAAAGAACCATTTAGGTTAATATGATCTTTTAATTTGAGGAAATTACTAGTTATTAATTTTTAGGATGAAAATGTGAGGTATGATATATAATTTGTTGTTAAATTATGTTTTGGCTATTTTGAATAATTTATATCATTTTTGGAATGTTATAAAATATAGTTTTTTTAAAAAAAGGACAACATGCAGACTATCTGATATCCCATCACTTCGAACAAAGATGTGGGAATCGAACCCATAACCAAAGTGCGAGTAGGATTTATCACATACCATTGGAATATGTAATGTCCCTAGTTAGTGTGACTGATTTTTGTTTGTTAAATTATTTTATTCATTAATTATAATTTGATTTGGGATCATATGTGTTTTAAAATTTATATCCTTAGTATAAGGAAATTATTTCATTATTAATTGATAAATGTTATTCTAGAAGAAGTTCACTCCATTGCGAGCACTATATTTCTATGGAAAATATAATATTATTGGATTTCATTTGGGAATTAATGGTGGATTTTTTTTATTTTGGAAGAATCTGTGTTTTTTAAATAGATTTAGGGTATGGATGGAAATTATTAACCTATCATAGAGATTAATTGATTTGAAAAATTACACATCTTCATGAGACTTTAAGAGTAGTTTATGTTATTTGGAGATAAATGTTAAGATTTATAATGAAATAATATGTGATTAAATTCTTCTGAATTTTGGGTTACAAACTTATTTAGGATTATATTTCAAGATTTGAAGGACAATTGTTTATCTGTTGGTCTTTATTGAAGTTTGGGTATTGTTTTCTTTTAATTTTGTAAATTATGATTAGTATTTATTTCTATAATGAAATATCCGTTTTTTTGTATCATTTGATTTTGTAATAACCATTTGGTTTTGTTTAATCTATAATTACAAGGGAAATATATACTTTATCCATTTTGGATTATGTGATTTTATAGAAGTTGATTCTAGCACATCAAGTGTGACCTAGTCATCTTGAATACTCATCATTTTGAGAAAAGATGTGTTAGAGGTATATTTTTATTAAAGGATGAAACTTTATTTCAAAATAAAGTATGTCTCTTTATTATCTTAGTCAATATCATAAATAAATTCCTAAATTAAATAAAACTTAAAACAAAAAATGTTGTTTGTTTACTTTTCCTAATGAGAAACTAATTTCTGTTTAATCCATTACATGTTTTTGGTTTTTATATTGTTAACTATCTCCTAATAATGATTTACATCACTCTCCATAAAAACTTGAAACTTATTTTATCTTCTATATCAATGTTTTTTACAGGGAATCCTAGTATGGGTTATCTTAGGTGGCCTTTGTAATTCTATTTCTTTCTTTTAAAGTGATAGTTTTGTTGACTCTTTTTCTGATGTGGGAAATTCAATGATGTTCCCAAGCACAATTTTAAAATTGAGAGGAGGTGATTTAAAAAATGGGGAATAATATAACACCACAATATTTCATAGTATGTTATTTTTTAAAGTAATTCAGTACCTTGCACTATACGTAACACCGAGTTCGAGCACACCACGACTTACCAAACTTTCCATTCAAAGAACAGTTATGAATATTTTTAAATTCATTTTTAATTTTATACACTCCATATAATTTTAACATCTATATGATGTGTTTACTAGACATAATATATGAAGAAAATTCAATTTTTCTGATAAAAGAAATATTTTTCAAAAATAGAAATTTTACCACCGTTTAATGGTGAATCCTTTTTGAATCCAATATTTGAAAATTTTATATATTTAATTTGAAAAAATAAACTTCTTCTTTAGAAGGAGGACATAAATATTTAGTTTTCATAAATTTTTGGTTCTTTTCTAAAATATTTCATATTTTGACGAATAGTGAAAAATACATAATATTAATTGAAAACATCTTTTTTAATAAAAAATAATTTATAGTGTTAAATTATACAATTTAATTATTTTTATGTATAATTAGATTAAATTTTTATAATTTAATCCAATTTTGTTCATTGGAATTAATTTTAAATTTAAATTAGACGTAACCACATATCAACCTTTTGATAGTTCTTACTTCTGAAAGACCCGTTTTATGGTTTTGACTACATGAATATTTTTAAAAATTAATTTATACAAAATATATTTTTTGAATTTGATAAAATAAGAATAATTTTTTAATTTTGAATATCATAATTATATTTGGTTGAATTTTTTGTATTTTTCAAAAAAAAACATTCATTTTTTGATGAATAGTGAAAAACCCTACATTATTATTTAAAGCCAAATTT
This sequence comes from Viscum album, assembly GCA_963277665.1. NCBI lineage: Eukaryota > Viridiplantae > Streptophyta > Magnoliopsida > Santalales > Viscaceae > Viscum > Viscum album. The sequence continues at coordinate 1,888,032,092 of OY728136.1, forward strand.
TGATTTAAATAATTATTTTTTAATTTAAATTTATTTGAAAGTCAAAATAGATACATAATACCTATGTAAGTATATTTTAATTCATTGAAGTCATTTTATAATAAGAATAGGTATATAATATTTTATTGATATTTTTACCGTCTTTTACTCACTTTTTAGGCACATTTGCAAATATTCATAAAAAAATAATTTTAACGCTTCTATGAATTGAATTTAAAAAATATGAGATACATGATTTAAATAATTATGTAAAATGTGGTTCCATAGGATGAAAATAATTTTTGGTAAATAGTAACATTTGAATTATATTTACCATAATTAAAAGAAAATAGGGTAATTAAAGGTAAAAATGATATTATAATTACCCTAACACTTGTCCTTAATCTACTGGATAAGTGAATTTTAACCAAAATAAAACGTAGGAATAAAATATGATCATTTTTTCCACTTGAAATAGATTAAGACATTTATTATTATTTTATTTAAAGAAGTGTTGAATGTGTTAAATAAAATGTTTAATAACTAAACTATTTTTAATAAAGGGTTATATATAAGATAAATTAGACTATAAATATTCATTATAAAGATAAAATATATCCTACATCATGGTATTTTATTTATAATATTTAGATAATAAATAATTAAACTTATTTATGTCACAATGATGTTTCCATAATTACATTATTAATGAATGATTAAAATAATTGATAATAAAAATATCAAAATAAATGTAAATTAAGACTTTCGATGATTTAAACGAAATTTCTAGGTTAATATATACTTTTATGGTGTATTTAATGTATTTTTATGAAGCAATAAAGTTTTCTTTACTTTCACAAAAATCAAATACTTAATATTGTCAAATTTTACATAAATGAGTATTTAAAACAAATACTATATTATTAAATGATATGACGTCCCTAAAAATATATGTTTCATCCAAAAAACTTATAAATTGTATATATTCCATTAATGAACAACTTTATATTCTCTTGGATTTTTATTCTATGTTTATTAACCATGTTATATAAAAATAAAATAAGAAATGGTAAAAGTTAAACTATTTAACTAAGAATTAAATCTAAAATATAAGTTTAATATGGTGATCTAAACGTTCCTAAAACCTACTGGTAGAAGGGATTTATACCCATACCCACCTTAGCCTAAAAATAAATCCATTCTAAGCCATTATAGGCCGAAAATAATTTTATAAAAAAATAATATTTCAATATTTTTGTAAAGTGTCCTCCACCTCGTTTATAAAATTATACCTCCCATCCTCTCAAAATCACATCTCCAAGTCTATTTGGATCGTCTAACACTAGATAAAATATCTTTTCAACTACCATCAATTTAATATATAGGACTTACATTGATCAGAAACCCAACCTATGGATCTATTTTGATCAAATAAAAAGGAAGCACCCAAAAAAGTGGTAATAATTTCATCACATCTTAAAATGTTCTTACATTCTTCCACTTCCACTTTCATTGATGTTTCCATAAAAAAATAATAAATCCATTACATGCTACATACTATGATATTATTATAAATATGTAACAACTAAATTAATTATTCTATCCTTCCTATGAATGAAAAAGTCACAATATGTGTGTATGTACAGCTTACCGTTTCCACGTCGTGGTGTAGTTTGTTATTCAACAGTTCATTATTTGGATGAGTATAATAATGAGTATAACTAATTTAAATAATAAATACAACATTTTAAGGATCCTGTATATATAATATACTATCCAATAAGATAAGATTTTACCACTAATAGAATGATATTGTCGCTCATGTGTACGTATGGCTTACCGTCTCCACGACGCGATGAGATTTCCACCCACATCGTAACCATTCAAGAATACTTTTCATTTTATGATTAAAAATAATGTTTATGAACTTAATATAATTCAGGATACGAATCAATTATATCTTATCCATAAGAAACTTGACATACGTAACAAAACAGAGAATGGAAAATGAATCCATTAACACCCAAAAGAAATGATACTACAGAAATATTTTTAACAAAGAAACACTAGAAGATCTTATATGATATCATATTTATATATGTGGTTCTTGTATAAATTAATAAAAATTATTTCACCATTATACCTGTGGTTAACCTACCCTCTTCTAAGGAAAAGTACAAGGTAAGGGGTCTTCATCTCACTTTTTATTCCTGTGAGATTCATGCAATATTTGCCACTACTTTCTTTGTGTGGTGTATGTACTACCCAAGATTGTATTCTTTGTGTAATATAATTAAAATTTTGGGTATTTTAAACTTCATTTTATGATCCTTCTTTCATGAATTTTATTTTTTGTATGTTACTAAATCGTTAAGGAAATTTATAATTTCAATTTCCACTCATTGGGTTTTACGCAAACTTCATTGATTATTTTACTCCAAGATTATGTGTGAAATTACTATTTATCTATCTATGTAGTAATTTCCACTCCCCTTTGTGTGTAAATACATTTGATACCCAAAATACCTCTATTGATAAATTCTCAAGTCATCAATATGAACTCGATAAAAGTAATCTTAACTCAAATTCTATTCATTTAGTTAAACATCGAAGTCGTTGGTGTTGTTTTTACAAGAATATGTTTGAATGTACACTGATTGATTTTCACTAAATATCAAATGATATTTAGTGTATTTTTATTTTTCGCACATAATCTTGTTATTTATTTATCTTTAACCTATGTATATGGTATTTATAAATGATTTCCTCTCAGTATACATTCCATTGAGACTTCTTTATAGTTATTCTCCAATTAATGTTTATTTGGTGTATATAATGTACTTTGACATAGTATATCATGAATCCCTTTATTATCATGATATTATAAGGATTTTATTAAATCAATTATTTTTGTTCAGGAAACTCTCATTTGGTTATGAACTCTAACTAAAATATCATTTTAAATGTTTTGATTATTTAATCTTATAAATATTTCTCATTAATGTACATGTTTTAAAAATGGTTTTAAGGATTTATTTTTATATACATTAATTTTTTAAAACTAAAATTTATTTTAAAGTTTCAAATTGGTATGGGGGAATTTTATTCAAAAATATCCTTTAAATTACTTCATGATAAATAGTGTGACTTTTATATGTTTTTGAGAAAAAAATGATATTTCTCTCAAATATTATTACTGATTATTTTCATCTATGTCAATATACTTCATTATTATTCATTGAGGATGATTTATTATAATAAAGTGTTCCATATTGTATTTAATGAGTCATGTTTGAATCTAGATGTGCTATTATTATCCCATTCACGGTGTGTGGTTAAAATATTGACATTTCGTTTTCTAGTTTTAATACGAATGTTTAGATTATGATCCAATCTTTTCATTTGAGGAATGAATTGGACATAGTAAGTGACAAGTGGATCCCATTATATCTCAACGATGCATCAATCGGTCTCATTATACAAACTAGTGTTCTATCACAAGGCCTTGAAAAAATCATATTTGTAGTCTTTGAATGAGGCCTTGACTATGTGGTTATGATGTCAGATATTTTGCATTCCATCATTATAAAATTATCAATTGATATTACATGGGATTATTTTACTAGTATAATATACATGTGATTAATTAAATGGAATTATTTGATTTATATTTTCCATATTATTCTAAGTATAAATTTAAAAGGATTGGGTTTCAGTCTTGTACATTGACTTAAATGTTTTTAAATATTTCTGATAGTTTTTGCTATATTATTATCCATACTGAGCATCTGAGCTCACCCATTTCATATGATTTCTTTTTCCCAGGATGTGAAGAATTATATTATGAATATCATATAAGGATTGGACAAAGGATATGAGTGTGTTCTAAGGGAACACAATGTTGTCTTTTTTTTATTTCATGTTGTATTGTAAAACTTATGTATGTTTCTAGTACTTCCATGGCTACTAATATAATATTTCATTCGAGATTTAAACTATTGTGATAATGAAAATGTTATATAATAATGCACCGATTCTGGGTAACTAGGGTTCAGGCATTACATTATCAAAATGAAATATGCATCTTAGTGGAAATTCATTTCTAAAATGCATGTCAGGCTCATCTCACTTCCTACACCCATCACAATGATATTTCCAAGGCCTATAAGTGTATCCAAACACATATGTACCCAAATCCCTAGTAAATTAATGTTCTGAATAAAAGTGTTAGATTCATCAATTTATGTTATACATTACATGTTCTAAAAATACTATACCTTGCTACCATTCCGACTCAAGGAATAGGCCATGACCGATTATCAACACCCAGACCAATAATCAATGCAAAAGGATCGAACAACTATTCTCACATGAAATCCAACAATTGAACAAACTTATACCACTTGTAACATCCCCCCCATTCTTTTGGCTTGAGAGGGTATAAGAATGCTACTTGGCCCTTAGAAATGTTCCTAGGGTGAAAAGGAATCTTGTATGGCCATCTCACATGGTTAGAAAAACTGGGTACAAACCATGTGGGACCCCTCTACCATGAGTTTCACAATTTCATGGGAATCCCACACAGTTTTCCCTAACCACGATCAAACCGTGCGGCCCTAAAAAGGCCTCCAAAACTATTATAAACTCTCTCAACCTATTCTGAACTCATTCAAGAACTTTAAACACATAAAAAGGCATAAGAAAGGATACATACATCAAAATTGGGTGCTACAAATCATTTATCGACTGCTTGTTCAACCTAAATTGGAAAAATGGAATTCTTAAAAAAATCCCTAAAAATAAGGAATATTAGATAAAATTTGGGAGATAAAAAACCCAACGAAAAAACCAAAGAAGGAATCCAAAATGACTAATATAATTACCAAGATCTATTGATCAAAAGTGAAATCCCCTCTAATTTCCAAGAATAAAGGGGGGACTCCCTTAGAGGAAAAGATGAAGGAGAGGGTGTGAGAGGAGGGATACTAGCCACTGGAATTTCCAAAATCCAAAATAATGATGAAAGGGATGCCTCTAGAAAAAAATTGTTTACCCCCAATAAAAAATCTATAAGGGGACATTGAATAAATAGTGTATCCAGTAGGACACTTGGATTCTATCAATGCCTCCAGCTAGCCTGTGGCTACTACAGAAACCAAACCAGTCCCGTCTTCTCAGAGGTGCTCTCCAGAATAAATTTTCAAAATCCTGACTCTCATTTTACATGTAATTACACACATTCAAGGTATTATAATCTTCAAATTTTCGTACTGAACATGGTTCAAAAACTATCACCTATACAAAAATAAAACCTCAAAATTTAACTGAACCACATGTCTTTTTTTTACAACTGGACTTATAGACATGAACCCAGAGTGATTCTCAAGATTAAACCACATATTCTTACATAAATGGAATGACCCCATGTAATTTTCACTGCAAAAAAATACCACTTTAAAATTGTTTTTTTACATCAATAATAATAAAATAAAATATAGATGATGTTGTAAATATGTTTTTATAATTTGATATATAATCAAACAATGTATATAGCTTTAAACGACTGCTATAACTAAAAAAACATTTAAAACCATATATATAATAGTATGAGGAGGAATATCAGTTTCATTTATTATAATAACGAATGTGGAATGGAATTTATTTTTTTAAAAAAAGGTTCTTATAAAAGTTTACACCATTATTGTAGACAAAAATACTTAGTGAACACGCAACATGACCACCACCAAGTTGTTGAATAATGTCAATCCAAAATATGAAATAATAACTTTTACAATGATGATAAAAAATATTAGAATAATTTAACTATACACCTAGAAATTAATCAAACTGATAAATTAGTCAACAAATAATCCTATTAGATTGTTTAGATATTTTTTATAATCATATTTAGTGACTTATAAGGGTATAAATATAAATAAAAATTGTAATATTATAAATTCATCATATCAGTTTAAAATTGAATAGCGTTAATGAAACTAACATTGTGATAATTTAATTTTATTATGGTCATGATTATCTCAAAAATGAATTCGACGATATGATAACAACATTCAAAACATTATTTTTGATGGTGACAATAAAATTTTGAAACATAAAATTTAATATAATTTATGTTCAAATAATTTAAACATATATACAGTATATTAACTTCAATAAAAGTTACACTTATTTGGGAACTTAATTGATTTTATTTTACCTCTTTTATAAATGGAAAAATTATAAATCACCTTCCCTGACCTATTGGATATTCATATTTACCAAACATATGTAAAATTTTGAAATTAATATTAATGAACTATTATAGTATAATAAAACATATGATTCCAAAAAAATATTTATTGTTTTCATGAACTTCACACATTAAGGAGCACAATCATAATGTTGGGAATTTATGTGGGAATAATATGTTTAAAAAATAGTGTTAAAAAATATAGTAGTCTAGTATTCATGATAATTTAATAAAAATATATTTAATAATTATATAAGACTTATTACCCATCATGGAAAGTAAGTAACTAACAGTAAAAATATCTGTTAATAAATATTTGAGATATATAATCAATTCTTATTTCATTAATAAAATATTTCACTTTAATTGAAATATATTTTATATCCATAGAAACATGAATATAGGTGGTATAATTTTATATAAAAAGTGTATAGAGATTCCAAATAAGGTAAGTAATAAATTAAATAATTTTAAATTATATTAAAATAAGGAAATGAAAATTTAAATTAAACTTTACATACATGGATAACACATCCAACACATTAATCGTAAGCTCATCACCAATAAGAAGATTCATGATATCTTTCTAGAATACAATAAATTAAAGGCGAATTGAATATATATCTAAAATATTAAACCGCATAGTTTTTTAGCGTTAGTTCCTTCAATTTATTGAAGTGTAATATGAGATATATAAATATTAAATATATTTTTATTATATTTCCATTAATACTATACTTCTCTATTTTATTTAAAATTATATGTGTCTCAAAGTGTATAAGGATACATAATCAGAAAAGTAATATATTAAATCATAGTAATTTATATTCAAATAATGATATGAAAACTTAAATTAAACTTTACAAACATGGAAAAAAGTATGAAAAATAATCATAAGTCCATCACACACAACAAGATTCTATATATTCTTATTCAATATATTCAACATACTCTACTACACAACATGCCTTAAAAAATGTCAGCCTTTATTAGCACTATAAAAAAGTACTGATATATTTTATCCATTATCAGCACTTTTTTAGCACTCACAATGCGTACCCTTTATCAATTCTTTTTAGTGTTGATAAAGGCTATTCTGTTTCAGCGCATTAGTTTTAACATTGATAAAGGGTACCCTTTATTAGCATGTTATTTTTAGTGCAGAAAAAGGAATCCTTTATCATCATTTTTTTGTACTACTAATGGTACCAAATAAAATGAAATAAATAAAAAAATAAAAATTAGAAATGATTAAATTAAGGAAAGTATTAAATTTTTTATTAATTAAATAATTAATGATAAAAATGAATACATTTAATATACATATATTTAAATTATAAATACTAATATACAATATATATTAAATATATATACAAGAAAAATAGAATAAGATGAAATAATTAAATAAATAAAAATTCAAAATCATTAAATTAAGAAAAATAAAATAAAGTTTATTAATTAAATAATTATTGAGAAAAATAAATAAATTTAATATACATATATTTAGATTATAAATATATATAAATATAATATAAAATATAAATATATAAATATGAATAAATGGTAATAATTATAGAAAAAATTAAAAATGAATAAATTGTAATAATTAAACAAAAAAATTAAAAATGAATAAATTCCAAAATTATTAAAAAACTAATTATTTCATGAATTATGAATAAAAAATAAATAATTCTAATATATATTATAATAATTAATATATAATATTTATTGAATATAAATATAGACAATGAATAAAATGTAATAATAACAAATATATTACTGTATTATTCATCTTTAATGGGTCTTATAGCTAATTATTCTCTAATATAGTTAATATTTAAATATAGTCATATACATTTCCGACAATATGATGTATATAATAAAAAATATCGATGATTTACATTAAATAAGTTATATATTTAGTGAACAATGGTATATCATTAAAAATGAATATTAATAAAAAAATAATTTCTAATTGCATCAAGTAATGGACATAATTGAATATTGTTTTATTTTTCAATTTAACATATTTCAAAAATGTGTTACATGGATTTCACATACATATATATAATTAATGCAATTAACACACACAAAAATATCTATATAATTAATGAAATCTTACATAAAAACACATACACCTAATATTTTTGTCATTTATTTAAATTTTAGTATTCATATTAGAATTTAATTATAAAAGGATATATTTTATATATATTATGTATTCAATTGGTAAATTTTATTTATTTACTTTTAATATTATTAGTGATAAGTATTAATTAATTTTTATTAATTTTTTTTATTTTTTATTTTTATGCAATTTAATCATTTTCAATTATTTATTTATATATATTTATTCACTATGTTTTAATATTTCAAATATTTATTCATATTTATTTAATCATATGTTTGTATTTTGTTTATTAATTACTATTTAATTAACAAAATTTATCCAATTTTTGATTACTGTTAAATTGTACTCATTATTAATTACACAATTTCACTTATTTTTCACATGAATGCATTTAAGATAATACATTCATTAATAATGTTATAAATACAATTGTAAATTATGATGTATAAATAAATATATTTATAAATGTATATTTACTATATTTGAAAATTTATATATTTATGATTACAAATAAATTCATATTATTATATTAAAATTAATTTATATAATTATTAATATATAATTATGTATATTTGAATAATTATAAAAATATAATAATTTTATGTAAATAAATAATATATTTACTTTACATATTATATATATATATAATTATATTAAAATATACAATGATATAAATATATTAGTATTATACTTATTAAAAATATTGATATAATTATAAATAATAAAATATGTACTTTAATAATTATTGAATTAAAATACATATATTTAAGTAATGAATATATTTACTATATGTATATATTATATATATATAATTATATAAATATATTTACAAAAAAAATTCATTTATAACTATAATTATAAATCATTTATCAACATCAATATTTTCACACGGATAAGGATTCCTTTTATTAGTGCTTATTATTTTATTAATGATAAAAGATATATTTTTCAGTGTAGATAAATGTATCCCCGATCTATTTATTGAACCCTTTCCAGTCATGAACCGATCGTGATATCCAACACTTTCCATGGATGCCACCAACCATCATTTCCCTTCATCATCATATCCAAGGTTGAATCGAAGCTCGAGACAAGGTTCGAACAATTCCAAGGATCGAATCCAAGGTTCAAATGATTCAAGGCTCGAATGATTCCAAGGTTTTGTGATATATATACTTTCACTCAGACCATTCAAGGTATCAATCAAATGTATGTCATTTTCTCCTCCAATTCACCCATTGATTGCTTGGTTTGAAATATAATTTTTTATTTGTTCATTATCTCTTTCTATTCATTATACTTCATTAATTTCCATTATATAGTGAATTTATAATTTAGATTTTCTATGATTTTGGGTTTGTATTTAACTTTTAAGGAATTTTCATAGTACTTTGTAGCGTGTTATGAATTCCACACACTGATTTCACCATTGTAGCATTTAATGTTTAAATGTTTTCAAATTCCTACCATAGAATAATACAGGCAAAGTGTTTGTTAAAATTATTCCCCGTCATTTTATTTAATAAACCGAAATAGATTTCATGTATGGATTTTTTATGTTTAGGTGCAGTTTGTTTCATTTTTGTTTCTATTTATATGCTTTAATGTTATTACTTAGAGATTTCTATTTTATGTTAACTGTCAGAAATTTTATCTCATTATTTTCTCTTGATATCCTATATGAACATTACTATATATATATATGTATAAATATATATATTAATTTTTAAATATATATATATATATATATTTATGAACACATTATTTCATATATGTATTTATGTATGTATTAATATGAAGTATAGATTGGATTCATTGAATAAAACATATGATAATTTTTTCCCTTGGTTTTAAAAATTTATACTAAGAGAGAAAATCAATGAGTTTTTTTTAAATTATGTCACTGGGACATGTTTGTATGTTTTTAATATTACATTGATTATCACTTTGTAATTTTTTAGGAATATTGAATGAAATAAGTTTTTTTGTTGAAAATTAGTAGTATTTCCAAGGGTTTCGGCCATGTTGGAACAATGAAATGGTTTTAATAAAAAGTTTTCACCATATGGTGAAGTTTTCTATATTAGTTTTGATGAGTTAATATGCTTTTCTTTTAAAAAAAATCACATTGATGTGTGTTGGAAGGATTTTTTAATATACATGTTGGGGTAATGTTGATTATTGATTGATATGTTTTCTAAAAATTCCATCATACCTCCCATTAAAATCATAATAAGGATCATATATATCTCAGTAAGGGGTTGATAGATAGTTACAATGTAGTCACAATTAGATTCTATTGGTCCATACTTGTGTTAATGTCCATATGGGAGTCCAACAGGGTAGGATAGTTAGGGGTCCCCTGTAGGTTATTAATATAACAACTCATCATCATTCTTTTCAGTGGTTATAACCTAGGTATGTATAGAGTCACCTCATAGGATGTTTCTGAATTTACAAAGATTAGATATAATTTTTTTAATACTTTTTAAATATATATTATTTTTTTACTTATGTGACATTTAATATCAATCCATTATAATATGACCTATAATATATATATTTTATTTGTTTGTATTTATTTATTTATTTTTCAGACTAATGTTTCATTTTATTATTATATATTATTCATCATTATCTTGTTTATAAAGAGGAATATTAATGATTCATAAAATATTTATATAGTCTTTCAGTATCTTTTTTTCAATTAAATATATTTTATTAAGGATAAAATCAGTATCAAGATAGGTTATGGTGATTAAGGATATTGGACACAAAATTAATATTAAATGTAATAATTCCATAGGTTCTTACATCACTTGTTCCAAAAATTAAAATGGATGTTATCAAATTCTATATAAGTTAGAATAATTATTAGTAACTATTTTTAGGTATTCATCATTTTTTTATACCTATTTTGGTTCCAAACTATTGAATCATTATTTACTATCCATGTATATGGAATAACTCTTTATTTACTAATATTTTTATCAATACATTTTTATATATTCTTCTAGATAGAATTAGAGATTATCATATTATTTTGTAACATTTGGGTCTCTTATTAATCCTTAATTGACTATATTATATTTTAATTGGTTTAGTGGATTTAATAAAGACATTATGGATCATTTTAATAGAGGTAATAGTAGTATTAGTTTTAGGATTTAATGTTTTAAAAGTTGTATTTTCATATAAATATAGAATTCATAGAGGCCCAAAGGATTCAAATATCATAACATGTTCCCACCAAGACCCATTGAATCATATAAAAGAATATTTATACCCACCCAAATATCACCTTCCAATAGACACAATTTAATAACCAATTCTATTGATGTAATAATCACCTATGCGAGTAATTTTTTCTTTAATAGAACACAACAGTGTAAAAATATCATCTTCCCTAGCTTCATCACCCATAAATTTATTGTTGAAATATTTTCCATTAGACTCATACCCTATATCATTTATGTTTCTTTAAATAATATTAGTAGTAGTCATTCTATAAATAACTACTGATCAATGTAATTCTACCACCATATGTTCTTGTTAACAAGAGGTGGTGGATGAGTATAATGAAACAAAATGAAACAATATCTATTTAGAAGTTGAAGACAATGAGGATGATTTTTTTATAACATTAAAATTTAGATGAATTCAGAGGATAAAACCTAGCATAGTGAGGTAATTATATTCTTAAATTCAATTACCCATTTCATTAAAAGAAAACTGGAATTGTTTAAGACAATCAATTATTGAGTTCACCTTATAATTATTATCTATAAATTTCACCTTTGATAATTAATATCTAATGTTTATTTGTTTATTTACTGTAAATAATTAATATTTTATAAACATAATAAGATGTATATGAATCAATAATTTTTTCATTCTGATAAATTTAGAAAATTGTATAAACATGTAGTTAAAGAGTTTTTCATGTTTTCAATAAAGCACACATACATCCAATCTCAAATCCATTTACCGTGTTTACATTGTTTCTATTCAGGAAAATTTATTTCGTAAGAGTTCAAAAAACATATGATTTGTCATGGAATACATCATAGTTATAAATCTTATACTATTCATTGGAAAAAACTGAACATGCACATGGATTGGGATGATATAATGATTTATGGATTATTTGATATGAATACTACTATAAATGACAATGGATATTTTCTGGAATTAATGAAAATAGAAATTGAAGATGACCTTTTTGATTTTCCAAAGTTGAATGTGAATTTAAATAATTTTTCTAAGATACCAAGCTATACTTTTTGTACTAAATACACAAAATTATTAGTTGTATTGATGTTATATAATTTTAAAGATGATAGTGGATGGAGTGATACCATCTTTACAGAACTACTTTCTCTCCTGAATGATATACTGCCAGAAGAAAATGAAATTACATATAAAACATATGATTATAAAATACACTACATTCAATTGGAATGATATATAAAAAAATAAAAGCATTCATAAATTATTTCATATAGTTTCACAAGGACCATGGATAATTCAAAAAATACCCTAAGTGTGGTGGGGATCAATGCAAGAAAAATGAATGAATTCAATTGAATGAAGTATGTTAATTTCCTTTTATTCCATGTCTTAAAAGACTCTATGCCTTTCAAGAAACCATGACATAATTGGAATGGAATACAGATCCATGAAATAATGATACAAAACTATGTCTTGCATAAAATTCATCACTATGGAAGAAAATAAATTTCAAGTATTTTTAATTATCAAATGAGCCAAGAGAATTTCTTTTTTCATTATCTGATATTGGAATAAATCATTTTGGTGTACAAATATAGTACTCAGAGTATATGGTCCACAATGTTGGAAAATTATATATTTACTCAGTTGATATGAATGAATTAAGAATACATTATGTTAATCTACTTATATTTGGACCAAATAAACATGGTAATGATGTAACACCCCAAGCATCCACAGTACGCTTCCCTTTGAATAATACAATAGAGTGCATTGTACGCAATGTCGAGTTCTAACACACCACAACCAATCAAAATAGCCGTTATGAATAGTAATACCCACTTTTTTAAATTTTAAAAATTTTACCTTTCAAAATGGACTTCATTTTAGGATTCAGAATATTGAAATTATTTTAGGGTGAATTTTTGAAATTTTTCTGAAAACATTCAATTTTTTATGAATAGTGCAAAACACTGAGTTATAGTTTAAAACTGAATTTTTATTTAAATAATTACTTTTCTTTCAATTTAATTTATGTAAAAATATATATATAATAACTATATAAGTTAAATTTAATTCATTGGAGTTATTTTATAATAATTTTACATATATAAAAATTTAATTGAACTTTTTAACGTCTTTTACACACCTCTTAGGAGAATTTCTAAATTTACATAAAACATAATTTTACCACTTCTATGAGTTGAATTTCTAAAATATGAAAGTCATGGTTGACATCAATAAGTAATATTTGGTTCAATAAGATGGAAATAATTTTTGGGTGAATAGTAACTTTTTACATTAATTTACCACAGTGAAAATTAAATAGCGTAATTAAGGGTAAAAATGAAGTTATTATTACCCTAAAACATGTCCTAATTCTATTGGATAGGTATAATTCGACCAAAACAACCTTAAGACAATAATATGACCCTTTAGGTCGACTTGGATTAGATTATGAGATTTTTTTATTATTTAATTCAAATAAGAGTTAATAGTTTAAAATTTAATGTCTAATAACAAAACCATTTTTAATATAGGGTTACACATAAGATAAATTTGATTATAAATAGTCATTAGAAATCCAAAAATATATCCTACATAACCGTATTTTATTTATATTTTTTAGACATAAATAATTTAATTTATTTATGACACAATGCTGATGCACCAATTACCTAATTAATGAAATATTAAAATAATTGATATTATAAATATCCAAATAAATGTAATTTGATATATTTTATGAATTCCAATAATTTTTTAGGTTAATATGACATGTTTGGGTCTGATAGATAATTTTTTTGAAGTAATAATGCTGTTATGAATTTATCAAAAACCAAATACCAAATAGTGTCAAAATTGACATAAAAGAGTTTTTAAAACATATATTATATTATTAATTGATATTATATTCCTAAAAATCAATGGTTCTGCTAAAAGACTTATATAATGATATTTTTATCATTAATGAACCACTTGGGGTTATTTGGAATGATTATTGTTTGTTTATTAACCATATAATATAAAAATATAAAGAGACATGGTAAATGTCAAACTATTTAACTATGAGTTAAATCTAAAAGATAATGTTAATATAGTGACCCAAATATATATAAAATCTATTGTTTAAGTGGTTTTAGACCCATCCCTACCTTATCCTATAAATAAATCATTTTGGATCCATTAGAAACCGAAAATTATTTTATTATAAAATAATATTTCCAGATTTTCCTAAGGTTCCCCTCACCCCTCTTATAAAAGGGCACTCCCCCTTCTCTCTAATTCACACCATTAAATCTATTTTTATCTGCAAAACCCTCCCCAAGTACCCTTTAAACTGTCCCCCTTCATCCTAATGGACTTCCTTTAGTCTGAGAGCCAACCTATGGAGCCCTTTTGATCAAATAAAAAGCAAGAACCCAAAGAAGAGGTAAATATTTCATCACCTCTTTCAAGTTCCTTTCTTCTTCCACTTCCTCTTTCTTTGTTGTTTACATTCTAAAATAATAACTCCGGTATATTCTATATAATGTTATGTTATTATAAGTATGGTACAACCATATTCATTATTCTCTCCATCATATGAATGACATGTCACCATATGTGCATACGTACGACTTACTGTCGCCACGTCATGGTGAGATTGTTATTCAATACATTATTACTTGGATGGGTATAAAAATGATGTGTAATTTATGTAAATAATAAATATAACATGATAATTATTCTGTATATATTATATAACATCATGTTATATATTATCTTAATATCAAAATAATGATATTGTTTCCTATGCGTATGTACGGATTACCGTCTCCACGAACTCGATGAGATTCATTCCCCATCATATCCATTCAAGACTAATTTTCATTAAATGATTGAAAATAATGTTTAAAGACTTAATATATTTCTAAATATGAATAATATACATCCTATAATTTACAATCATTACTTACATAACAAATCATATAAAGGAAAATGAATCAGTTAACACCTGAAACGATGATAATCCTAAGATACTATAAACAAAGAATATTTAAAAGATCATATATGATATCTATTTAATGTAAATAATTTTTTATAATTTAATAACAATTATTTCACCTTGATACAGGAGGTTAACCTACCCTATACCACAAAAAGTACAAGGTAAGGGTTAATTTTACAATCTTTTTATTATCCAAAGTTGTTTTTACCTAAGTATCTACTGGGACCTCTTTATCATCCACATCCATGTTTCTTAAAAATGTATTTCAAAACATTTTTTACTAGACAACAGGCTAAAGTTATTTATTCCCTCATTTTACCATGTATGTTTTGAAAGGAATCTTTCCATCGTTTTCCAAACATGGTACTTTATGACCTTTTTGTCAGAATTAAGGCAACGATGTTTTTTTAACTTATACAGCGGGGGTCGCTATTTTCCACCGTTACAGCATCATCGATGATTCCCTTAAAATAATATAATATTATTTTGAAATAGAAATGTTTTCTTTTATAATTATGTGACATTTAAATTATTTGAAAATAGAAAGAGATATTTCTCTAAAAAGGTTATGATTTCATCAATGTTAACATCCTTTGATGGATTTTATGTTTGTTTGAAGTTTATTTATTATGATACAAAACATCCATATTGTATTGAATGTTTTGTGAAATTTTTTACTGAGGATGTTTTATTACATTCCATTCCTGGTTTATGGATAAGGTATTGACATTGCATATGCCGGTTTTAATATGAATGTTTATGTTATGTTTAAACCTTTTAATACGGGGAATTCATTGAACTTATTAAGTGATGGGTGGAGCCCACTATATCTCCTCGATCAATTAGTAGGTCTCATGAGACAAAATAGTGTCTTGGAAAAAGGCTTTGAAAAAATATTATTTGTAGTCTTGGCACAAGGCCTTGACTATGTGGTTATGGAAGTCTGGCATTACACATTCCATTATTATGAAAGTGGCTATTGATATTTCATGTGATTATTCGACTAGAAGAATATACATGTTAGTATGTAAATGGAATTATTTTTATTTATATTTTTCATATTAGGATGAAGTTTATGTAGAAAAGGTTTTTGTTTTAGTTCTATATATTTCCTAAAATGTTTATGATTATTTATGAATGTTTCCGTTATATTGTTATCCTTACTGAGCATCTGATCTCACCCCTTTCTATGTTTTATTTTTCCCAAGATGCAAAAAAGTAAATTATAACTGACCTACAAGGATATTCAATGGGATCTCAGTTTTTTATATAGAAACAATGTTGTTGTAGTTTCCCATTTTATGATGTAATGTAAACCATATGAATGTATATAGTACATCAAAGTCTACTAAACTAATTGGTATTTCGAGACATGATCTTTTGCGATCATGCCAATGATACATAATAATACACCAAATATGGGCTTCTACTGTCGGTAAATTACAGTTTGTATCATAGGAAGTTTAGTACAAACCTTCAAAACTAGATTTAGACAAACACTGATAAGAGAAGAGATCCCTAAGATAGACTTTGAGGAGTAGTATAGAAGAAATTCCTAGAATTTTGGTATTGTAGAGATTTTTTGAGTTTTCCAAGAAATACATCCCTTTCTGGATACGAGCAGGTAGAGGTAGATCTGGCACAAATGTACCTAGGGGTAAAACCAGAAAATACCTCTTTTAGCTAGACTCGAATGTGAACTGGTGCACGACAATGGGCCTTGCTGCACTTTTAGTTACGACAATCCTAGGGGATCTGCTTAGGATAAATCTCATTTTCATTAAAACTCATTATGAAGTGTTTATGAATTTATACTTCGTTAAAGAAAACATTTTTTATGATTATAGATTATATCCAAAAACTGTTCAATTTATGTTAAGTATTTTACAAGTTTGGAATTCTATATTTTGATTCATAAACTAATCTAGCTTATTCTATTGTATAGAAATGGAGCCTAGTAGAAGGAATGGAAACCATATTAATTCACACACTCCATGTATGGATTTCCCTTCTGCTCAAGATAATTATAGTGGAGTTGGTGATGCAACCGATGCTGATTAGCTAATCACTATACTGGGATAACTCACTCAGGTTATGAATAATAACCTTACCCATATGGAGAACCCTGATCTGCAGCATAGAGGATCAATGTTAGATCACATCATGATTCAAGAACCAACAACATTCAATGGGGGTACAAATCCACTAGTATTTGAGAAATTGATAAATTTCATAGAGAAAATATTCTACACATTGGAGAGTAGCGAAAGGAAAAATTTTGTCATGGTAGTTTACCACCTCACTTAAGATATTGATCAATGGTGGTCATTGATTCAAAACAAAAAGGAAGATGATGAAGTATCAAATATTTAATGGAGGGAGTTTAAAGAAATTTTCAAAGAAAAATATTTTCATCATGACCATCGAGCGGATATGGAAAAAAAATTTACGATTTTGAGGGAAAAGGAGGATAATAATGTCGCAATGTATGAAGCTAACATTACAATGTTAGTTAGGCATGGTACAAATTATATACATAACCCAAGAAGTAAGATTTATCATTTCATTGACGGGTTAAAACCATCTTTTTATTGAGAATTAGTCTTAAAATCCTTCTCATCATACGAAGATATTTTCTCATGTGCTATCAAGTCAGAAAAGGAATTATCTAATTCATACCTCTTTAAAGAAAATAAAGAGAAGAAGATATCTGCTAAACACTCTAGAAATAGAAACAAGGAGAAGAAGAGAAATGTTGAATATCCATCCTGCAGTAAATGTGGGAAGAAACACCCTGGTACATGCCTGAAGGGAATGGGAGTCTGTTACAATTGTGGTGAAAAAGGCCACCAAGCTCGTGATTGCAAGGGGAAGAAATAGGTTTTCTATGTTGAATTCTATAATTGTTGAGAATGGTGGCATTATCCTAATAAATTTCCTAAGCGTTAGGGTAACTTATATAAAAAAATTCCAAGGGATCAAGGACAATCTTATGCTATCACTATTGTTGAGGTTGATGCCCCAAAAGACATAGTGGTAGGTAATATAATGGTTTCCTAAAGTTTAGAAAATTTTTTATTTGAATTTGGATCATCGCATTGTATCATATTATCCATGCTTTCTAAGAAAATTAGATATTTCCAATTTGAGTTAACAAGGTATTTTTTAGTCAAAACTCTTAAGGGAAGTATCATTGAAATAATGTTTTGTGAATAAATCCCCCTTAGGGAATATAAATGTTTTTTTATGTGCTGATATCATCATCATACCCATTATTGAATTTGATATAATCCTCAATATGGATTGGCTTTCAGATAATGATGAAAAAATTTATTGTAATAAGAAGGAGGTTACTATTTTTGATGATGATGATAAAGAACACATTATCTTTAAAGCACAATCGTCACCACCTAATTCTTATCTGGATCCACCACCAGTAGATTAACTAAATTCAATTATTTGGGAGTAAGAGAATGAAATAAATCTGGGTGAGGAAAGGAATGATCAAATAGAGGATGTACCTATTGTGAAAGAATATGTTGATATGTTTCTAAAAGATTTACATGGACATCCTCTAGAATGAGAAATTGATTTTCCAATGAATTAATTCCTAGATCAAGTCCCAGATCAAAGACCCCTTATAGAATAGCCACTGTGGAATTAGTGGAAGTAAAGAAAAAATTAAAGGAATTGAGTAATAAGGGATTTATTCTCCCTAGTTCTTTTCTATGGGGAGCCCATTTTCTTTTTTAAGAAGAAAGATGGATCATTTAGGTTGTGCATTGACTACAGGGATATCAATTCTATAACAATACGGAACAAGTATCCCCTATCCCACATTGATGAATTATTAAACCAACTTCATGGAGCTCAATACATTTCAAAGATTGACCTTTGATCTGGATATCATCAGTTGTGTGTGAAGAAGGAAGAAATTCCGAAAAAAACATTTCGAACCAAGAATGGTCATTACGAGTTTACAGTAAAGCCTTTTGGATTGACTAATGAACCCTTTGTCTTCCTAGATCTAATGAAAAGATTTTTCAAGGAATATATTGATGAATTTTTAGTGGTATTTAATGATGATATCTTGGTATACTCCAAAATATAGTAAGATCATGAAAATCACTTACACATTATCCTAAAGACACATAGAAGAAAAGAATTATATGGGAAGTTTAGAAAATGTGAATTTTGGCTTTAGGAGATTTCTTTTCTTGGACATGTTTTCTCTGAAGATGGAATCTCTGTTGTCCTTCAAAGACCAAGGCAATCCAAGAATGACCAGCACCAACGAGTATAACTGAGGCACAAAATTTTATTAGATTAGCATGTTATTATCAATGTTTCATCCATATTTTTTCCCAGTTGGATAATCCATTAACAAAGATCACATGGAAAGGGGTTAAATTTGTTTGGACAAAAGAGTGTGAAGAATGTTTTGAATAATTGAAGAGAATAATGCGCCAACATTGACTCTACCATCAGATAATTATGGGATTGTTAGTTATAGTGATGCATCAATGAAAGGACTTTGTTGTGTCCTTATGAAGAATGATAGGGTTATTTCCTATGAATCACAACAGCAAATAATTCATTAGCAAAACTATCCTATTCATGATCTTGAGCTAGCATCTATAATCATTTCATTGAATATTTGGAGACACAATCTCTATGGTGAAAATGTGAGATATATACCAATCACAGGAGTTTATAGTATATTTTATCCTAGAAAGAACTCAACATGAGGCAAATATGATGGATTGAATTACTCAAAGATTATGATTTCACTATACACTACCACCCAGAGAAGGAAAATGGTGGAATGTTCTTTGATCAGAATGGATCATGGAGTTCTGAACAAGTTGATAGTTTAAATGGATCCTATATACAAGGATCTAGTAAATTTGGATTTGGGAATAACCATGGAAGGTGGATCATCAATACTTTTTCAAATGGTTGCCAAACCATCTTTATTAGAAAGTATAAAAAGTTCTAAAGCTGGTGAGGAGGAGTTTCCAAAGAATATTAAAGCTGTGATTAATGAGAGATTGAGTGACTTCGTATATGAAGATGGAATTTTGAAATCTGGGAAGAGGATTTGGATTCTCGATATACCTGATCAAAAAAGAGAATTTTTGGATAATTATCTTAGTTACAATTTCTATTTACACCGTGGGAGCACCAGAATGTATAGATATTTGATGGAAAATTTTTGGTGGGACAATATGAAGAGGGATATTGCTGATTTTGTGTCAAGATGTATGGTTTTTCAATAAGTAAAAGTTGGAAGGAAACAGCCTGGAGGAATCTTGCAACCACTTCCCATACTTGACTGGAAGTGAGATAATATTACGACTGAATTTTTCATGGGACTACCAAAGTCTCCTAGAAGGAATGATGCAATATGGGTCATTGCTTATCATCTTACCTTGTCAGCACATTTTCATGATATAAGGGAAGATTTACAACTTGAACGTTTAGCAAGACTATATATTAATGAAGTTTTAAGACTTCATGGAGTAGTACTATCGATTGTTTCAGGTCATGATTCCCATTTTACATCAAGATTCTGGAAATGTCTTCCGAAATTCCTGGATACTGAACTTCGTTTGAGCACTGCCTACCACCCCCAAATTTATGGACAATTAGAACGGACTATTAAACCATTAGACTACATGTTGAGATTATGATTAATTGAATTTCAAGGTACGTGGGATCAATATTTATCTATGGTAGAATTTTCTTATTACAATAGCTTCCATTCAAGTAATTAGATGGAAACATATGAAACATTATACGAAAAGAAATGTCGCACACCAACCAGTTGGGATGATGTTGGAAAAAGAAAACTCGTAGGCCTAGAACATGTGGAGGAAACGATGGAAAAGGTGAATATAATCAAAACCCACATCAATGTAACTCAACGTAGGTAGAGAAGCTATGCTGATAACCAAAGGATGGATTTGGAATTTTAGGTAAGAGATCATGTTTTCTTGGAGGTATCTCCTTGGAAGGGTGTTATACATTTCAGTAAGAAGGGAAAATTGAGTCCCTGTTACATTAGACATTTCGAAAATCTAGAAAGAATTTGGGATTTAGCTTACCATTTGGAAATGCCACCAACAAACTTTTCAAAATTCTAGAACAAATTGGGGATGTAACTTACCGTTTGGAAATGCCGCCAAGTCTCTCCAAAGTAGACAATGTGTTCCACGTATCACTGTTGAGAAAATAAATGCCTAATGTGACCCATGTACTCACCTATGAGGAATTAGAACTGGAACTTGATCTGTCTTATTGAGAAGATCCTGTCATGATTCTTGATACAAGAGAACAAGTGTTGAGAAACCAGACGACTCGTTTGGAAATAGTTCTATGGAGAAACCATAAGATGGAAGAGGCAACATGGGAACCTGAGGAACTTATGATGAAGAACCACTTGAGTCTTTTTATGCTGTAATATTCTAGAAATTTCTAGGATGAAATTATTTGAAGGAGGGAAAAATAAAATACCCCAAGCTTCCATGGTACACTTCTCTTTGAATAATACAATAGCATGTGTTGTAGACAACTTTGAGTTCTAACACACCACAACCAATAAAACCAGCCGTTATGAATATTAATACCCACATTTTTAAATTTTATAAATTTTATCTTTCTAAATGGACTTTATTTTTGGATTTTGAATATTGGAATTAGCATAGGGTGAATTTTTGGTATTTTTCTGAAAACTTTCAATTTTTGATGAATATTGAAAAACACTAAGTTAGAGTTTAAAACAGAATTTTTATTTAAATAATTATTTATTTTATTTAAATTTATTTTAGGTCAATATATAAAAATAATATCTATTTAGGTTCAATGTAATTCATTGGAGTTAGTTTATAATAATTTTAGATATGTAAAAGTTTTATTGAACTCTTTATCTTTTTTTCCCACTTCCCAGGAGCATTTTTAAATTAACATAAAACATAATTTTACCACTTCTGTTAGTTGAATTTTAAAAATATGTGAGACACGGTTGATATCAGTATGTAAATTTTGGTTCAATAAGATGAATATAATTTTTGGTGAATAGTTACTTTTTACTTTTATTTACCCCGGTTAAAAATTAAATTGGGTAATTAAGGGTAAAAATGATATTATTATTACCCTACCACATGTCCTAATTCTATTAGATAGGTATTATTAGATCAAGAAAACCTTAGAAATAAAATATGATCCTTTAGGTCCACTTGGATTAGATTAGGAAATTTATTATTATTTAATTCAGCGAAGAGTTAAAAGTGTTAAATTCAATGTTTAATAACTGAACCATTTTTAATATAGGGTTACACATAAGATAAACTCTATTATAAATATACATTAGAAATATAAACATATTTCCTACATAATGGTATTTTATTCATATTTTTTAGACATTATATAATATAATTTATTTACGACACAATGATGATGTAGTAATTACCTAATTAATGAATTATTAAAATAATTGATATTATAAATATCCAAATAAATGTTATTTGAGACTTTTCATGAATTTAACTAAATTTATAGGTTAATATGAAATGTGTGGGTTGGTTAGATAAATGTTTTTCGAAGTAATAATGCTGTTATGAATTACGAAAAAACAAAATACAAAATATTGTCAAAATTGACATAAAAGTGTTTTTAAAACAAATATTATATTATTAATTGAAATTCTGTTCCTAAAAATCTAATGTTCATTCAAAAGACTTATATAGAGATAGGTGTATCATTAATGAACCACTTGGGGTTTTATTGTAATTTTATAGTAAGTTTATTAAAAATATAATATAACAATACAAAGAGACATGGTAAATGTCAAACTATTTAACTAAGAGTTAAATATAAATGATAAAGTTAATATAGTGACCCAAACATGTCGAAAACCTATTGGTTAAGTGGTTTTATACCCATTCCTACCTTATCTTTTAAATAATTAATTTTTGAGCCATTATAAACCGAAAATGATTTTATTAGGAAATAACATTTCTAGCTTTTCCTAAGGTACCTTTCACCCCTTTTACAAAAAACGCACTCCCCCTTCTCACTAATTCACACCTTCCAAGACATTTGGCTCACCTAACGCCTGACCATATACCCCCTCAACTGTACTCCCTTAATCTTATAGTAATTCCTTTAGTCATAAATCCATCATAAGGATCCCTTTTAATCAAATCAAATTGAAGAACCCAAAGAAGAGGTAAATATTTCTTCACTTCTTTCAAGTTCATTTCTTCTTCCACTTCCTCTTTATTTGTTGTATACATTCTAAAAAAATAATTCAATTATATTATATATATTTTGATGTTATTATAAATATGGTTCAACCATATTAATTATTCAATCCATTCTTTGAATGAAATGTCACCATACGTGCGTACGTACGGCTTACCGTCTCCACATCGTGGGGTGATTGTTATTAAATACATTATTATTTGGATGGGTATAATAATGATGTGTATTTTATGAAAATTATAGATATAACATGATAATGATTATTTATATATATGATATACCATCCAATTATATATTATTTTAATATCAAAAGATTGATATTGTCGCTCGTGCTTACGTACAGATTACTGTCTCTATGAACGCATTGAGATTCATTCCCCATTGTATACATTAAAGAATAATTTTCATTAGATGATTACAAATAATATTTAAAGACACAATATAATTCTGAATATGAATAAAATACATTCTATCCATGAAAAAAATTACAAACATTATAAATCATCTAACAGAAAATGAATCAGTTAACACCTTAAACGATGATAATACTAAGATATTATTAACAATGCAATGTTAAAATATCATATATGATGTCATATTAATGTATATGATTCTTTTATAATTTAATAACAATTATTTCACCATGATACAGGAGGTTAAACTACACATGGTCAAGGAAAAGTACAAGGTAAAGGTTAATTTCACATCCTCGTTATTATTCGAGGTATTTTTTAGGTAAATATCTAGTGGGACCTCATTATCATCCACATCCTTGTTTCATAAAAAATCTATTTCCAAATTTCTCTTACTAGAAAATATTGTAATTTCATTGGCCCCCTTATTTGACCTTATTTGTTTAGAAAGGAATCTTTCCGTCATTTTCCAACCAAGGTACTTTATGACCTTTTCGACAAAATTAAGGTAAGAATGATTTTTTAGCTTATACGGCGGGTGCAGCTATTTTCGGCCATTGTATCATCATCAAATATTCCCATAAAAGCTTATACGAATATTTTAACATATAAATGTTTTCTTTTATAATTACATGGCCTTTTAATGATCTCCAAATAGAAAGACATATTTCTCTAAAAAGGTTTTTATTTCATCTATGTCAACATCCTTTGATGGATTTTAAGTTTCTTTGAAGTTGAATTATTATGATATAAAACATCCATATTGTATTGAATATTTTGTTATATGCTTGACTGTGAATGTGTTGTTTTTATACCATTCATGGTTTATGTATAAATTATTAACATTTCATATGCCAGTTTTAATACTAATGTTTATGTTATGTTTAAACCTTTTCATATGGGGAATGCATTGGACATAGTAAGTGACGGGTGGTGCCCCCTATAGAGCCTCAATGCATCAGTAAGTCCCATGAGACAACCAACTATCTTGGAATAAGGCCTTGAAAAAATCATATTTATAGTCTTGGAACAAGGCCTTGACTATGAGGTTATGAAAGATTGACATTATACATTCCATCATTATCAAAGTGGATATTGATATTTCATGTGATAATTTGACTAGTAGAATATCCATGTGAGTAAGTAAATGGAATTATTTTGATTTATATTTTCCATATTATGATGAAGTTTATGTTGAAAATGATAATTTTAGTTCTATATGTTGACTTAAATGTTTATGATTATTTATTATAGTTTCCTCTATATTGGTATCCTTACTAAGCAGCTTAGACCACCGCTTTCTATGTTTTATTTTTCCCTGGATGCGAAGAAGTATATTTTGACTGACCTATAGATATAGTCTATGTGATCTCAGTGTTGTTTATGGAAAAAATGTTTTTGTAGTTTTTTATTTTATGATGTAATATAAACCTTATGAATGTATCTAGTACTTCCAAGGATACTTAATTCATTAGTCTTCCAAGACTTATTCATTTGTGATCATGCCAATGATACATAATAATGTACTGACTCTGGTATTCTGGGGCCGGGGTGTTACAAATGATATTGATGTTTATTTGGATCCTTTGATTGAATATATAAAATTGTTGTGGGATACAAGTGTTAAAATGCATGGTTCTCATAGAGGAGGATAATTTACATTGAGTTCTGTGCTGTATGTGACGATAAATGACATTCCTTCATATGGAAATTTATCTGGATATAGAAATAAAGGAATGTTGGGGTGTCCCATTTGTATGTAATGCAGACACATGGTTTTATTTAAACATTCTTCAATGTCTATGTGTTTACGAAATCAGAATTTTTTACCTCGATAACTAAAATTAAAATCCTAGATGTTAGCCATTGTTGGGAATATCAAAGTTCGTACAAAACATTCTCCACTAATGGGTGATCAACTATTCGATAAAGTAAAATATATTGGATTTTTTTCCAGTA
Organism: Viscum album; assembly: GCA_963277665.1. Classification (NCBI taxonomy): domain Eukaryota; kingdom Viridiplantae; phylum Streptophyta; class Magnoliopsida; order Santalales; family Viscaceae; genus Viscum; species Viscum album. The sequence goes on from OY728136.1 coordinate 1,888,058,311, forward strand.
AACCATTTTTGAAAACCATTATTAAATTAGGTTATAAGAAGAGATCAATTTTCTTTTATTGAACATTTTTTAATTTTTTATACATCATACATTTTCTTGATCTCATTCACATAGAAAAAATGACTTGATAGTGTTATTGTTACATTACTAAAAATTCCTAGAAAAATGAAGTATTGGATCAAGGCTTGGTTAAGAATGATTTACATGGGGATATGTGATGATTTCCCACCAGTGAATGGTAAAGGGCTTAATTTTCTACCTGCAGCAGCATACACTCTTTCCAGATAGAAAAAACTGCAATTAATCTATTCCTTTATAGTTTAATAGTTATTGAGGGGTATTCATAAAAAATCAATAATATTTTTTGAATGAATAAGTTTATGTTACATGGATTAAAATCACACAATTTTTATGTTATGATGAAATATTTTATGAATTTTTCGTTTCATTATATTCTGCCTAAATATTTACAAGATAAATTAACCAAACTCTACTTCTTTTCCATTCCATATGTTGTAATGTTATAGACTAAAAAAAGGATACAATCTGGAATAAGGAGGTCGAAATCATATTACATGAATTAGATATGTTTGTGACACCATAATTTATTAATAAAATAGTTTTGGTATCTTTCTTTTTTTATTAAATAACTTTTCATTACATTTTACAAATAGGGGATCTTTAATATCATGTGTGTTGGAAATTAGGAACATAGAACATAAAAACATAAATAATTATATTTATACCCTTTAAAATCATATTTTAAAGTTTATCCTATGTAAAATTACTATATCTCATATCCTAGAGACATAAATCAATGAAAGGGTGAGCAGAAGGCCAAGTAAGGAAAGTAAGAAAAATAGTTTATATGTGAACTTGGGAGATATCAAAATGAACATGTAGATAAAGTGGAATATAATAAAAATAATAAATATAATGGAAAAATGAAAATGTGGCTACAAAATTTAAATTATACATTCATGAACATGTCGCCAATGTGTCATAAAAAATTTACCAAGGTTATTCACCAAGGTATCATAAAACTTGTCCTCTCTAGAGATTAAAATCTTTCCCCAACGCATTAGAGCGCTATTAGGGAAAACCATTAATATATATTTATTTTCATTTGATACCCATATATAATAATAATAAGTTTCATAAATAACCAAATAGAAAAAAAGAAATATGTTTCATATCAAAATTGTGATGTTTTAAAAAAGTGCTTAAAAATAAGATCATTATGTCATATATAACACATGGAAAGGTAATAAGGGTTATATGAATGTAAATTATAGAATAAAATATTTAAATTATTTGTTTTTATAAATACTACTAGAAATTAAATAGGTTTGGGTATTCAAAAAAATAAAATAAGTTAATTTTTTGATAAAAAGGGAGATATTTTGACGCGAAAATTCTACAACATAACGACTATATAACATGGTTTTAGAAAAAATAAAAATGAGAGTGGACGTGGGTCTACCATCCATAAATTTATATTTTAATAGTATAGGGACGTAATAAAATATAAATAAGATCACAGTGTGGATATTTTTATGACATACCACATGAAAATAAAACATTAAAAATAGAAGATGTGATTTCTTTTACAAAAATTCGGCACCCTAACAGCGTCACATAAATGTTCAGAAAAATTGGTTGATGAGAGAGAAAAGGGTATTTCAACAATTTGACATGAAATGGATATTAATAAGGATATATTTGAACATACAACCACATAATAATTTTGAAACTCGAAGACATTACAAAAAGGATGTCATGACAAAAAGAGGAGTGTGAAAGGTTTCCTTACATTGATTAGAAACTTCAAAAGCTCAATGTTTGGGACCTTGGGGGGACTGAGGGAACCTTTTGAGGACTCATCAGGAGGTAAAATTACCAAATATTCAGGGAGGAAGAATTATGAATGAATGGAATGAAGTAATGGGTTGATATTTATAGAAAATGTAAGGGAATATTTTATTAATTTCTAAGGGACACCTCATTAGTGGTATTTGGAAAACCATGGGCGTTCCCATGGTATTGGCCACTTGGCACACCTCATAACATATATTACTATTAAAAATTGGACCAGAATGATTACATCACTGTTACATCATTAATTATGTCATTAAACACACTGAAACTGAAAAGAGTATTTCCACTATTCCCCAAAAAACAAAACATTTTATAAAAATATCATAAATTCAACTTAATATATTAATGATGATTTGAATTCAAAAATGATCTACTTTTTTGAAAATAATTTTCTAAATATGAGATATTTAATTTTTAAGTAAAAACACTATTTACAAGAAAAAAATACTAATACTTAAGGGATAATTTATGTAATAGTTTTTAACTTATGATACAATATAACATTAGCAAAAAGGATGACTAAATTATACTTATACATTCTTATGTGATGTTATTATTCCACTGGCCACATTACTATTCATAAGGGTAATATTATAATTCTTATTTTTTTCTCTAAAAATTAAGTTGGTCTTATTAGACTCTAAATTTATCACTAATCAAAACTGTTGAAAATCATTTTCTGAAAATCATTTCACATTATTAATTATTTAAAGTATACAAAAAATAATTTAAAATATCATTTTTCTAAAATTCACAAATAATACAGAACTTCTAAAAATTTATCCAAAATTTATCTTGATATTTTAAAATCACATATTTTACCATAATAATGAATAAAAATTTTATTTATACAAATGGATAACACAATTTAACTAAGGACTTGAAACATTTCTAATTATAACAACTGTGTAGGACATACGAGTAAGGTATGTTATGGGGATAGAATTCTAGGGTGGCATAGACAACATTTCTAATATGGTGATTCCTATAAGATTTAACTTCTCTGGTAAGTGATTCCGCTCAAGCTTAACGGGTTGGATTTCGTCTTGGGCTTGATCTGAAGAAAAACCTAGTGATGCTACATCCTTATCAAGCTTCGACATATGGGCTTCGTATGTCTCATGTCTACAGGATGAGGCCATCGAATCTTTTTTTTGTATTAATTAACCATGATCATTTTTATTTATAAAAGATAATCATAATGTTAAAACTATTGTTTCCAATGGTCATATTGACCAATGTTCATATAAAAGTCTAAATCCAATAATCTCATTTTAATTATACTCCCTTCATTAATTGAATGATATATTTTTGTTGAGTATAAAATAGAATAACAGAAAAATCTAGGAAACAAATATTATTCTAATGTTTGGGTCATCACCTTCTTCTCCGCTTATGAAATTTGATCCCAAAAATTTTAACTCATACCCTCATAATCGAAATAGTGTGGGTACTTCTTCCTCATACACTCCTCTGGTTCCCACATGGCTTCATCACATTTTTGGTTCCACTGTAACACGTTAATAATGTCGGTAGTCCTGTTGAGTAGAACCTTGTCTCTACAATCCAAGATCTCTACTGGATGATCCTCAAAAGGGATGTCTTATTCCAGTTGTACCACCTCTGGATTTATTACATGTGAATGGGCAGGTCTGTACTTCCTCAAGTGGGAATCTTGGAAGACATCATTAACTTGCAATAGATTTGGGGGAAGTGCAAGAAATTGAAATTAATTTTTTTCAAGTAAAAGAGGTAATTTTGATGTTTTCATGATATAATCAACATCCCGAGATTTTTTTTTCAAATTTATGTTTTATTTATTTATTTTTTGAATTACTCACATAATTTTTCTTTAATATAAGAGGATTTTTTATGTGATTTTAGGTTTTTTTGTTATAATATGCTTATTCTCATGATATATTGGACTTTGAGGTAGTAACAAAGATAATGAAAATAATGAAATGGGTCAATAATGTATCCAACCATCATTAAAAGGTGATTTTATAAAACTTATTTAATTAATTTTTTATTAATTTTATCCACTCTATGTATTTTAATTTCATTAAAATTCTTATATAATATTTTTACCTTTTTTCATATATATTTTGGGAATTCATATTTTTATTTAAACTATCTAATGCAAGCTACAAAAGATAAAAATGATCCATTTTCTTATGTTATCAATAATTATACTTCCATTAATTTTCAAACATCTGAAACTACATATTTATTTGATGTTACATTTCAAAAAACATTCTCTCTTTGGTTACATCTCTTAATGTAATCGGAAAAAGACCGTAATCTACTATTATAGTTTCCAATAATGAGAAATGTCTTTCGACTAAGAACACACAGTCAATATGAAATGTTGGCTGTTTTATAAAAAAGATAATGGAATGTGTGGTAATACTTGTCATTAGTATTTTTTTGATACAATATTAAATTGATACCAAAGTAATTTTTCATGTGTAATAATCATTAGAACCTCAATTCAACACATCATGTGAGAATTATGACTCCAAGTGCATATTTTATTTGAAATTGACAGCAATTATAGTAAAAAACACAACTAACAAACTCAAAATAGATAAAAACATTAATATTATATTTCTATTTTATTAAAAATATCCACAAGTCATTTTTTATGGGTAGGAATTAGCCACACCATAATATGATACACAATGTTCTTTATATGACTCAAAGTGTCTTTTATCCATTTAAAATTTTCATTATAGTTCAAAACGTTTCACTCACTTAAAACCAAGACAAAACGGCAGGATTTTCTTAATAATTTAGTATAATGATTGATAAGCCCTTTTTTATGTGTAAGAATCAGTCTCACATCAAAATGATTCATGATGTGACCTCTATAGATATAAGTGTGTGTTTCTAGTTTGAAATTTCATTTTAGTAAAAATGACAACAAACATAATCAAAACCAATAAAACACATTTTCATTGTCATTATACTTTATCGAAATAATCCATATGTCATCTAGAATGTGTAGGAATCAACCACACATAAATCTGATGCACAGTGTGACTGATATGAATTTAAGTGTGTATTTTTATTTAAAATTGACATTAATATTATAAAAATTTCCAACTGACTTATTCAAAACTAAGAAATAAAAATAATATTATTTTGATATGTTATAAAAATTACCCCTACATAATTTTTAACATGTATGAATCCACCTGATCACAATCCAATACATGATTTGGACAGTATCAACCAAAGCGTTGATAATCAATGAAAAAAATGACATTTTATTTCAAAAAGTGTCATTAAATTAAATATAGAAAACATATATGGATTGTATTGATAATTTATTACATTAATTCAAAAGTAATTTTGAAATTTATAAATCACTATCACATAAAATTGACACACGATGTGACCATTATGACTCAAAGTGAATATTTCCAATTTAAAATGAAATTTTAGTAAAAAAAATAAAAGTGACGTACTCTGAAATGAAAAAATGGAAATTTTTTATACATTTTAAAATAAAAAATAAGATATTTGGGATGTGTATGAATAATCCCAACATTAATCAAACCCATGTTGTGATCGATATGAGGTGGGAATTTTTATTTAAAATTGATATTAATATTAGTAAAAAATAAAAATGTAATACTCAAAGCCTATAAAATGCCTTTTTATTATTATTATAATTTAGGAAAATGTTTCATATATCATTTATTATTTATAATAATCATCAAATCCTAAATCTGATACATGATGTTCCTGATATGACTCAATGTTTTTGTTATCTATTTAAAATTGGCATTTTAGTTCAGAAACTCTCACACATTGAAAACCAAGAAAATGCAATCAAATTGTTTTGATAATTTAGGAAAATGATTCATATTTCAATTTTGATGTGTAGAAATTATTATTTATTCAAACCAATATAATATTTTATCGATATTACGAAAATTTGTGATTCAAATTTAAAAAGGAATTTTAGTAAGAAAGACAATTGAAGAACAAAAAATGAATAAAAAAATTAATAGTTTTTTAATACACTAATTTTTTTTAATAAGTCATATAGAATGTGTAGGAAAAATCAATCCCATAATATGATTAAAAATCTGAGTGATATGACTCAAAGAGTGAATTTTTTTTAAATTGACATTAATTTTTGTAAAATAGACAATTGAGAAACTCTAAACCGAGAACATAAATTTGAATTTATTTGATACATTGTGAAAATTATAATTATGTTTTTTATTTTTATGAATCATCCAAACCTAAATACAATACATGATGTACCAAGTATGATTAGAAGTGTTTATAATCTACATAAAAGTGACATTTTAGTTCAAAGAATATCACTACCTAAATACCATGAATATGATGTTTATTGATATGAAAAATTAAAGAAAAAATAATATATCACATTTTATGTGTATAAATTAGAATCCCATAAAACTGATACATGATGTGACCAATATAACACAAAGTGATTGTTTTATGTATAAAATGAAATTTTAATAAAAAAACACATGACATAATCAAAATTGAGAAAATGAATTCATTTTGTTTTGATATATTACTAAAATGATACATATGTAATTTGGGGCCTTTATGAATAAAATGAACTTCAATACGATACACAATGTGACCGATGTGACTCAATGTGCAGATTTTTATTTAAAATTTACCTTAAATTTTTGTACAAAAGTCTACTAACATACTATAAATTTTGAAAAAACATTCAGATTATTTGTATACTTAAGGAAAAAATTCATAATATATTTTTGACATGTGGGAATCATCTTAACCAAAATTTGATACACTTTGTGGTTAGCAAGACTCAAAGTGATTGTTACCTAATTAAAATTGATATATTAGTTTAAAAATTTATACTCACTAAAAACTATGGAAAATTGGTAAGATTTTATTGATTATTTTGGATTATGATTCATATGTTATTTGTGATGTGTAGGAATGAGTCTCACATAAAACCCATATACATTGTTTCTAGTGTGACTTAATGTGTGTGTTTCCTGTTTAAAGTGAAATTTTAGTAAAAAAACAAGTCATGTACTCAAAATCCAAAAAAATGAATATATATTTGTTTCAATTTAGTAAATTAATCCATAAGTAATTTGGGACATTAATTAATCATATGATCCTCAATCCAAATCTTGGTGTGACTGGTCTGACTAAAAATGAGTCTTTTTATTTAAAATTGAGATAAATTTAAAAAATAAAGTTAAATGACATGCTCAAAACTATGAGAACACAATCAAATTATTTTTATACATTAGTAAAAATTATCCATTAGTAATTTTTTGATGTTTATGCATCATCCTCACCATATTAAGGTAAATTAGGTGGCTGATATGACTCAATGTGTCCGTTATTATTATAAAACTGACAGTTTAGTTCAAAAAGTGTCACACACTAATAACTGAGAAAATGTGCTCATATTGTCTTTATAATTTATTAAATTTATTAATAAGTGTTTTGTGATGTGTAGGAATCATTATCACATCAAACTAACCCACGATGTGATCCGTATGACTCAAAGTGCCTGTTTTTGGTTTTAAAAAAGCATTTTTGTAAAAATGAAAACATGCACACTCAAAACTGAGAGAACACATACATATTGATTTAATACATTAGGAAAATTACCCATAAGTCATTTGGGATTTCTAATAATCATATTCAACTCAATTATATTAATGGTATTTCGGGTATGACTCGATGTTCATCAATTCAATATAAAAGTGTTATTTCAGTTTAAAACGTGCATCTTGTTGCCAATACTAAGAAAACAATTGTATATTGTTTTATGATCATTATATTTGATATTAATTCATTAATTTTATATTCATTTTTATCTTATACATATATACTTAATTTTCATAGAGATAATATTGGATGAAAAACAAGAAATGCTGTGATGTGTAAGAATCAACCACAACTCAATATGATACCCAGTGTTCATAGCATGGTTCAATGTTTTGTTTAAAAGTAACACATTATGTTTAATTAATTTATTTATAACTTAATAATTTCATTGTTATACCAGTTCCTTATATTACTCCACAAGGGGTGGTTTGTTCGATAGTAGTATGAGTCGGGGTGAGGGGTAAAATAAAAAGGGGCATTGATGTTTTTGAATTTGTGTAATAATTTGAACTTACTCATGTAATTTCATAAACAAATGTTTAAAATATCTATAATATATATTTTTTCAAATGTTTTTTAAATGTTATTTCATTTAAATTTGATATTATAACTTGATTTTGATGCTTTCTGATGCTCATACTAGTGTTGGAGTGTACTGTTATGGCACACAACACTAGTGATGGAGTGTGATCTTATAGGAAACTATAGTATTTCCCTTTATATATGCTATTAAATAAACTGACAAAGTATTCATTTATCACCACAGGTAAAAGTGCAGATAAAGGTCCCCTAAATCATTGATTTTAGGAGTACTAATAAAATCATAGAGCTTTTAGTCACACTTTAGTAATATATGATTCTCTAGAACTAATAAAAGACATTTTTTTTTGTAATTTTAAAGGCATGATTTTCAGGGTTTATATTATCAATCCTATATATTTCAGTAGTTATTGAAAATAAATACAATGTCTCCAACATAAAATAATTCATTACAATTTTATTTATACCTTGGAAAAACTAGGGAGTATCTAACGTTAGTGGATCATGAATTTTTTATTTTATAGTGATTCTTTAGATTTATGATACACTTATATATGGAAAATATATTAAAATATGTTGATTTATTTTAAAAGAAAATTGGATGGAAAATTATTAAAAACCACACCCATTTTGTGAACTGTCAGTATGTCTTGTTGGATAAAATATTAAAATGTCTAGGACTCTGGAAATTTGTTTCCACCTCTTCAATATGTAATTAAATTAGGGGAGATATATCAATAAAATAATTTATCATCACTCATATTGGATCCAATTACATAAGCTACAGATGTACATAATCCTCACGTGAATTTATTATTCTAGACATAATGTTATTGTTATGGTGATCCTCCACATGCATCTCACAATACACAATCAATTTTGAATGAGGTGGTGATGGAGCAGGACAGGTAGTCAATGACTATATTGACATATTTGTAATCATATAGTACATAATAGATAAAATTTTATCCTTTATAGATTGACACATTTATCAAATATGATCCTTTTAAAAATTTATTACACTATTGTATGGATCACCTATTGATGAAACAGTATGATTTCCAAAAAATATTTGTTGATACTAACAGCTACCACATATCCTCTTAAAATATTTGGTGTTCTTGATTTACTAAAATAACCATAAGAATATCCTTACTCCAATTAGGGTTGAAAATCACTATGTCAATTTCTCTAGAAGGAAATTTTAAAATGAAATATTTAACTATCAAATTAATGTGATGAATTTTGAAAATCATTATTTAAATAAATAGTAAGTGAGATATTAAAATCGTATCATATGTTTCTTTATTATAATCACTAAGTTACTACCCATTTTTTTCATTATCACCCTTTTCTATTTTTTGGGTGATTAGTTGGAGATTTTTGAATTAACAAGGGTTATTTATAGCTACTTTATTTGGATATTAATTTATTTAATTTTTTGGAAATAATTATCTCATGTGATGACATATACCTTCCACATTAATGTGTATGGGAGAATATATTTTTTGATTATATATATTTATAATATATATTGGATTCATGTTAAAAAATAATAAATGAATAAACCCTTATGTAATAACCCAATAATGATATAAATGGATTTTATAAAAAATATTTATCATCCAAGAAAATCTTACTTATATTGGGAAATGATAAAATTACCTCATATATTTTCATTAGAAACCCATATTTAAAGCATGTATTTTTAATCTTTTTCTACATTGAAGTATAACAAAAATTCAATTTGGATTTATTAACCCTCCACTTAATTACCAAAAGTACAATTTTATATTCAATTTTTTTTAATATCTAGAAATTAAAATTTCAATTGTAATTGAATAGATAAAATATTGTCTATTTGAAAATTATATTATATGAATCATTATGGAAAAAATAAATTAAAAATTGAGATATTATACCAATATGGGCTCCCATGACTGAAATTATTAAATTCTTAAACAGGTTCATATTTGGGAAAAATATGATCTTGTAACCATCAAATTCAACTAGTAACCATTTCTTTATTTGATTATTAAGTGAATGTTTTGATAAATGTGTACCCTCATATATTCCAACATTTGAAATTTTATCCTCTAGAGAATAATAATGTTTTGTAGTAGGCACACCAATAATATTACAAAAAGTACAATAAAATATAATGTAAATTTCATAAATTATTTTAAGTATCATAGGTATATGTACATGAAGAGACACACACATACCTAGATATATTTTTTCCACACTATATGTCCTTTAGTTAAATATTTCTATAATAATGTAATGAAATTTTATATATATATATATATATATATATTAAAATATAAGTAAATTATTGAAGGAATTTGATATTTTTTTATTCATAACATAATGAAATTTATAAATTTTGTGTTATCGAAAATATTTTTTAGATAAATATGTGTAACTAAAAATAATAAATACAAATATTTAAGCACATAAAAAAATATTTCAGGTTTATTCAAATAGAAAATGCATACAAGAAAATTATGGATAAAAAAATTATAATATAAAAATGGTATAATTGATTAACATCTATATATATAAATATTAATCCTAAAAAAAATCATTGTTACATGAGTAATTTCAACAAAAAACATGAAAAAATATTAACATGAATTATTATTAGATTAATGGAGTCTTTTCATGTATCTCTTATAAGTGATTATTTCATATAGAATGAAAAATGATCTCATCATAGTCATTTTTGTCTATAGGTTATGTTGTAATGGATGTGGGGACTTCACAAAATTCCAAACACCATTAACATTCCTGTAAACCAAATGAATGGTTTTCCTTTCAAAATGATTGATCATCGATCATTTGATCAATTAATAAAAAATATCTATTTTTCATGAAGTATATTGATTAATTATTCCCCTTTACCAGTAAATTTATGAAATCAAGAATTGTAAATCCAAATAATCATGTTTCAAAAAAATAACTACTATCAAAACAGTTTCACTTAAATATAGGTACTTTAGATTTAATGTAATCAAATTTCAATACATCTTAATGTACTCCAAAATAGGTTACTGATGCATAAATTATGTGTTTATATTTTTAACTTGATAATTAAATTTCATTATTGGTGACCATTATTCCACTATTTTGAATGGTTCCAATGTTGGAATTAATTTTATATAAAATTTAATATCAATAATGTCAAAACCTAACCATGTGGTCATATTAATGCATGGTCCCCAAAAAAAATTTAAAAGTTTTTGATATAGGTAAATTCACAATTAAATTATCCTTAAACTATGAAAAAATGTCCTTTTATGTTAATTCAATAACCACTTTCATTTTTTTGGATATTATAATATTTATCCAGCAATATGTGATGATATATATGATTGGACCTCACCCGTGTTGTTCAAAATTTATAACTGTGCATACATTATTTAATCATGTCCTCTTGGTGTTACATTTAAACCATGAATCTGCTTATGCTTATTTTTTATAGACACACAAAATAATAATATATTTATTTAAAGAAATTCAATAAGGTGAACATTAAATCTAACAAATAATATCACAATATTAATAATGGAATTTTTAGTAACATTGAGGATTATCACAGGTGTCTTTGTAATCCAAAAATGATGTTTTTCACCTATATGGATATTTTTTTGTATTCAATAAATTTCACAAACCGTATCTATATAATTTTTTTAAAATATTATCGTGTAAAAAATTTCTAGGCTAAAGGGGAAAAAAGAAAAAGGTGAGATCAAAATATCAGTAAGGGGGAAATCCCATCAATATGTCCTCAATGGTTAAATCCTAAGAATACGAGAAAGAAATGTTAGTGGATAAATATATTGTTATGATAACATGAAAAAATATGATTTATCCAAAAGTAATTATATCAGGACATGTAATATCAAATGAACAAATATTTATCATGATATAATAATATGAGATAATAATCTTGAACCATAGTGAATAAAATAACACCCTAGGTTTTTAAGAAGTATATTCTTTCCATAAACTATATATTTGAAATTATAAACAGTTTTTATATTGATTCAAATTAATTGAAAAATATTATGTATCAAGTTATAGAGGATAGGGATTAAACTAACAATTATTTATTATTTCATTGTAAAATGTTACTACTAAAGAACATGAAAATAATTATTAGACATTATGGTTGATTATAACTATTAAAACTGAAAAAATGAATGGGAAAAATAAATTGAAAAAGGTAACATATTTATAACTACTATATCCCAAAAAACACAATTTTCATTTTGAATAACCATTAGTATACTAAAACCCACATTGAAAAATAATAACACAAAATGAGAAAGAATATTTGGAGATCTAAAATGAAAAGTATAGAAATGGAAAATGGAAAAGAAATAAGAATAGTATTGTTATATATATAAGAAGGAAATTTTTCAATTGAAAATATAATATTTTAAAATATGGTTATTTCAAATATGATCATTTTATATATGTCTACTGATCATATTTCCAAAATGTATATTAATGTTGTTTATAGTTAAGTAGTAAATATAAAATAATATAACATAGAATAAATGAAAAATATGATATTAAAATATTAAATACAAATATGTTACATACAAATATAAATATTTATATTATTAAAATAATATATTATGTATTTATAAAATTTAAATAAATATTTAGATATAAATTGATAAGTAAAATAATTTTTTAAAATATAAATAATTAATTTTAATGGTATTTGTTAAATCACATTCTATATAAAAGTAATTTTTATTTTTTTCAAAGAATTAGTTTTTTAACTTTTGTATATTTTATTCTAATAGATTAAATTTTACACTTTTAAAATATTAATATATATGAACTAATGTATTAACATCATTTAATTTTAGAAATTGTTATGAAATAATAATAAAAACATAAAATGTCTAAATGATTTTTTTTGACAAAAGTGGTTTTTCTTTAATAGATTATTTATAGAACACTTAAAAAACTATTATACATGAACTAATATATTAACATCATTTAAATTGAAATTTGGATTGAAATAATAATAGTAAAATAAAATGTTTAAATGCATTGTTATTAAATAAAAGTTGTTTATCCTTATGTTTTTATTATATATATATATATATATATTATAATTTCAATTTGATAAGTTGAATAGTTTATGAATTTATAATGTAAAAATTAGATTACTATGAAATTTTTCATTTTATTCAATTTTTTTTTGATTTTTTTAAACAATGCTTTATACCGTTATAACTGATTCTATGAATATTTATTACATTTTTATTATATAATTATAAAATATGAATATATGAAAGAATATTCTTGAAAACATATTTATTTTATAATTAAAAATATAAATTTTGAAATTTGGATTATAGTTTACATGCCTAGGTTTGATATTTTAGAACTCAAGTAATATTTTTCTAATATGTTGTATTAAAACATTATATATTTATTATAATAAAATTAATTGTAAAACATATTTAGGCTGAACCAGAAAAAAGTTTTTATAATTTATATTCAGCATATCTAAATTATCTAATAAGTTCCACATTATTTTTATGCCAAAATATAATGATACATTAGGTAGAAACTAGATATTATATTAAAAGATAAAATGATAAAAGAAATAATTCATTTTGTAATTGGATTGAAACATGTTTAAAATATATTTTAAAATATTGGTTGAGGATTTATCAATGTTTTACCTTCCCACTCCATTATTTCACTAAATTTCCGCCACTTTCGAGGAGAATGACTTCCCATTATTGAAATTTTACAAGCTTTTACAATTATTTCTTCCCTTTAACCTATTAATGTGGATCTCCTCTCCTCCCATCCCATCATGACCCCCACAAGATTCAAAAAAATCTATCTGATCCACATTGAAGCACACCTAAACACCATTAGTAGGTTATTTTCTTCACAAAATACTAGCCATCAAGGGTTTATTCATCATTTCCATAGAGATAATCGAATAAGTAAGGTATAAGTTTCTAACATGTCTTTATCTTTTTATTTCATTATGTGTAATTTTTATTACTAAAAATAAATTAAAATAAATTAAAATTAAAAAATATTTATCAGTATTATACTTATATATTTTTGTAATTATAGTACAAGAATTAACTACCCTTCCATTTATCACATAAGAAAATTGGAAACAAAATTCATATGTCTGTGTACACTACCACCTCAAAAAATTATCATATTTCATTTTCAATAAAAAAAATTATAAGTATGGTTCTAATTATTAATTTTATAAATAATTATGATATTTATAATATATTTTAGATATGTAATTAACAAAAAAAATTATAAATTTATATTGTTCTATTGGAAAAACAATCATCAACCATGCATATTTGTTGACTACTTTGTCCATTGAATGATTTATTTACATTTTTCATTTCATTAAAACCTTACCTTATTTGTAATTAGAATGGTTTGGTTGGATAAATATTATTTTTATGATATAATTACATTTCAGGTAAGTTAAACTGGATAAATTTTTTAATATATGATCAGTAAATTCTCACCATTAATTCCATCTTTTAAAACATGCATACGAAGAGGAAAATATTTTATCTAAATACTATAATATTTTCATAACAATTAAATATATTTTTAATTCATTTATAATTCATATATATCATAATATTAAACACAAAATTATATTATTTTGTTACTTTTGTAATTATATTGCAACTAAATCACCTCATAATCATCAATAATCATGGCATGTCCATGGTTAGGTAGGTTTAACCACGTAAATAAAACATGACATAAACCCTTATCATGAATTACAATGAAAATATAATTAATGATATAATATTATATAAATATTTAAATAAATATCTTTTTGTTCAATAAATGATAGATCAATATTTTACCCAATAATTATGACAACACCTATAATTTTTTAAGAAAATCATAAATGTCAGCTTTTTGTCGATTTCAACTTCAAGGATAAATAATAAAACACTAAAATATAGAAATTTAGAATTCATACTTCATTATAATTCATCCATTATAGTAAATTTATTTATATTTTAATGAAAAACATTGGAAGATGAACGAGTATCACTATCACTCCTGTAAAACTAGTACACGCAGTCAAAACTATAAACACCCGATGTTGGAAATATAAATGTTAAAAATGATAATAAATTATTATTATAAATAGTTTTAGTTATGAAAATATTTATTAAATATTTTATTAATATAGACATGTTTTTTATAGGAGGTTATAGAATATTAGACTAAGCATGAATAATGTTATGTGGTTTTCGTGGCTCTAATATTATCCTTAGGCCATAATCACTCCTCTTTGGCCATTATATCTCAAAATTTGTCTATTCCAACCTATTATGTTGTGTGTTGTACATACACCCTATTTTCTTGGAAAATAATTTTTCCTACCAATGTATTCTTTATTGATTATTCGATTGTTTATGGAAAATTCATTTTTATTAAAAGTAATTTATATTTGTTTTAATACATTTTTCTTTATCCATGATTTTACATCACAAAAATTATAACACTTACCTAAAAGATAATACAAATATTTCTCAACCAATTATACTTATAAATATTTTTATTCATTTTAAAACAATGGTTTTATTATCTTTTTTACGATGTGGGTTTTAAAATTTTAAGAGGCTTTTCTTTTCTATGGTATTATATAATTCTATTTTTTGCTTTTTTTACATATGGTTTTTTCATTTCGATGACTATTTATTGATTTTTTCAGAGTAATATTTTAATAATTTTACTTTTATCATTGAAAAATGAGTTTAGTTATGTGGAATGAAAATCACTTCTTTTTTTATGATAATATTTTGAAATTATTTTAAATAAAAATCCTTTTTGTAATTTTTATTTCATATTCAAATGAGTAATATCTATTACAGTAATGGAATAAAATCACCTTATATATACTATTATTAAAATATATTTCTGAGATTTTATTTTTTTGGTATCCAATGATTATATTTTTTTATGTGATACAATTTGAAAATGTCATGAAACTCATTTTATTCTCATGGATCGTTTATGATAATATGAATGATTTCATTTTTAATTGAACTATTATCAATGGATAATTATTAGTGCGGTCTTATATCTCTCTCCATTGCATTGGTTATGTTTTTATATCTCATGCTATGATGATATGTGGACATACATGTAATTTTTACCAAACTAAAGGGTGGACATACTTGGATTATCTTTAAAAAATAAATTTTGATAATAATAAGGTTTTTTAAAAAATATTAAAGGGTGTACAAGGATGGATTTGTTCACAATGTGTTAATATTTGTGTGTTTTGAAACTAATTTAAAATTTTCCTTATTTCTATGTTATGAAAAATGTTTATTGAATTCTATGTTCTAAAGACATCCCACTTTATTATGTAATGATTTCATGTTTTCACTGATTTCTATTATGTGTTTATAAGTAATTTTGTATGACCATTATTTGGTATTGTGCTTTTTATTCCATGATCCTTAATTCTATATCTTTTTTTATGATTGCCACTTATTATCCAATGATCTTTTTAATTAATATTTCTCCTTTTCCTTGTTTTTCTCATGTTTAAGATCTAACTGTTATGACTAGTTGATATGTTTCCCTAACTGAGCAATCAAGATCACTATTTTCTTATGATTCCATTGTATAGGTTATAAATATGATTATATCATATGACTGGTCTAGAATAGGGTCTATAGGAGTGAAATTTTAAATAAATGTTTACAAGTGTTGTAAAATAATATGTTTATGATCCTAGTACCAATGACATTAAACCTTATGTTACTTGGTTTGTGTGACTATTGGAGAGATGTATTATTTAAACCATGGTTGTAAAATATTATTTATGTATTTATATCTTAGGTCTCTATAGTTGGTATTGGAGGGGGGTTTAGTTATTTTTAGAGACTACTTTAGTTAACTTTGGTAATAAGGTTATAGATCATAAGTGAAAACCATAGAGATAAGTCTAAGTATTTGATGATATCGTAAAATATATGTAAAATTTTGAGTAAATGGTTTTGATATGGATAAAAAATATCTAGATAATGTAAAGTGGATAAGGTTTTTGTATAACCTCACTTAGGGGTAATCACCCCAAAAAAATGGTTGGTTAGGAATCATCTCATTAAGAAATATAATGAACAACAGTGGGCTAAAGATTGAACACCTATCTAGACACTCCCAGGAGAAAATTTTTGGTTGATCATATGCTCTTTAAAAATTTCTATGAAGGATTTATTTCCTAAGTAAATCGTAGTATTAGAATGATAATTGTAAGATAATCCAACTTAAAGAAACCTTGGTCAATCTAGGATTGATATATGTCTAACTAATGGAATAAGAATCCAATTTGATAATGTAAAGAAATAAGTCATTTTATGTTTCAATTCCTTTTATGTTTATAATAATCCCCCTGTATTGTTAATATATCTTCACTATTGCAAGCCCATTTTATTTTTGTAATTTATGGAACTAAAATTAACCATGGGTTCAAGTGATGATGTTGATATTACCTCAACTAACCACACATCAGTATAGGATATGCAGTGAGAAAACATATGATTATTTTAAACTAGATATCATTAAATTGGATTGACAATCTGAACACAATATAATTCCATAAAACAAAAAAGATTATAATTGTAGAGTCTTATAAAATATATAGTTATAAATTTGATGAAGGAAAGAATGTTCAACTTTCTATATCTCAAAAAGTGGATATAAGAATCATAGGAATTATCTGAATGGGATTAGAACATTAATTAAATATTGAATATGGGGTCATCTAGCATCAAATAGGTGAGGGAAAATGAATAATTCAGTTAATTAGTTTGAAAGAATTTTTTTTTCAAAATATATAAATAACAATTCAATTTCATTTTTATGGGGAACA
Organism: Viscum album; assembly: GCA_963277665.1. Taxonomy (NCBI): domain Eukaryota; kingdom Viridiplantae; phylum Streptophyta; class Magnoliopsida; order Santalales; family Viscaceae; genus Viscum; species Viscum album. Next base: position 1,888,076,306 of record OY728136.1, read on the forward strand.
TGAAAATTATCCATGTAAATTCCTTAAACCAAGGACTATCCAAGATGACGATAATCATCAACATCCTATACCAAAAGACTTGTGTTTTACCTATTCAATAACTACTACTTCTAATGTGTTTCCAGAAATTTAAGGTACACGTACCATCCATTATGGAGTTGTAGATATCATAGTGGAATCTTTTATAGGAATTTTATTATTCCTAAGAAGCTTTTTAATATCCTTAAATCACCACCATAATGATTGAATTGTTGATGAAATTCTCTAGTGGTATGATTATTGTATTCTTGGTAGAACTCTATTGTAATGTACGATGTGAAAATTTTATTATCCTCCTTTTAGAAAACATTATTGTGGTTTTAGTGATTAATTGGTTCCCTTAACTAAGTGGAAAATTTATCTAGTGTATGTAAAATACATTTCATATTAACCTACAATATTCTATCAATTAAATTCGTAAAACAAACATGAGAAAGAAATAAATAATATAATGTGGGATTAAAAACTAAATAAAAGTGGACTCCTGGCCCAAATAGTTTGGAAAAAGTCAATATTATGGATAATCCTATTCTAGGTAAAATTTATTATTTCCCATGTTTTTATGGTTTATATATCTATTGAAATTAGTTCATGATTCATCTCAATAATGTAGATTAACATTTTTTTCATTGCTATGTGACAATTAAATTTATAATGATGTATTTTATTTAAGGGGAGAGAATGTAACACCCCATGTTTTAAGGAAAATTATTATTTCAATAAAATATATGTTTATAATTATCAACATATTATTATTATTATTTCAAGGTAATTGAATTATATTAACTAACATGAAATTCAAAATTGGGATTAAACTAAAAAACATTATTCTTTCCTAATAAAATGTTACAGAAAAGTCAGATGAAACTGAGCATTACACATCATGGATGATTATAACCATTAAAAATTATAATAAATAAAATAGACCATAAATTAAAAATATTATTATATTTTGAACTATAAAATCCCCTAGACCATAATCACCTTTAATAATGACCATTAGTATAAAATAAATGACAAGGATTTAGAATACCATGAAACGAGAATTCATGTTGTGAGAACAAAATTGAAAACTACGGAAATGGTAATTGTGAATGTAATATGTTTACTATGGTTATATGTATTGGAAAAAAATAAAGTTGTTGAAATTATGGAAATTTCATACATGGACATTGAAAATATGTTCATTCGGCATATATCCATCACATATACTGATGTCATGCCACGTTAAGTAATAAATTTAAAGAAACATAACTCACACGGAAATAAAAACATGGTATTAGAATATTATATATATATAAATTTATATATTATGTATAAATATAAATATAAATATTATTAAAATTTTATATGATATATATATAAAAGTAAAATAAATATTTTTATTTAAATGGGGTTATAACATTAAATTGTTTAATATAAATAATTGAATTTTATGGTATTTGTTAAAACGTATTTATTATAAAAGAAATATTTTTTTTCAATGAACCATTTTGATCAGTATTTAAAATTTTATCCTAATAGATATATTTTAAACCTTATAAAATATTATTATATATGTACTAATATATTGAAATTATAAAAAAAATAAATTTATATGAAATGATAATAAGAACATATAATGTTTAAAACATCAATTTTTAAATAAAAACCCGTTATCATTAATTTTTTATTTTTATTATTAAGGTAAATATAAAAAATTTATCAATTGAATTAGATAATATGAACCTTTTCTTGATTTATAATTTAAAAATTATCTTATGGTAAAATTCTATGATATTTATAAAAAATGATATTTAGATTATTAGTGAAATATATATTTATACCAATAATACACCTTTTTATGCCATTATTATGATATAACTATGATTTATAAAATTATGAATCCCTTTTTTCTGAAATAATATTTATTTAATAATTTAAATTATAAATTCAAAAAATATATTTTTGTTTACAAACCTATGATTGATATTTTGAACTCAAGTAATATTGTTATCCAAAATTAGTGTAATACATTGTACATTTACTATATTAAAAATAATTTTTAATCCTTTAGAAATTTATTAGTAAAAAATTTATGTAAATTTTATAATTAGTTTTCAATATTATCTAATAATGTTTACTTTATTTTTAGGCATTACAATTTTATTACCTTATGTAAAAATGAGCAACCACGGTAAAATCTAAAATAGTATAAATACTAATTCCTGTGGTAAATATATTGAATAATGTTTAAAACATGTGTTAAAAACATATTTGAGTATTTATATACCTTATATATTTCAAAATCCATTATTTATCAAATTTTAGTGCCACCTTACATGAGATTGACTTCCCATTATGGAAAACTTATGGGAATTTACAAAATACCATCCCTTTCAAATTATAAATTGATATGTTCTCTTCTCACATACCATCACACAAATCCCTCCTATGTTTGGAAGAAAATCTTCCAAAAATCTCATACACACTCTCAAAAAAATTAAACATGTTCTAGGATTTCCAAAAAACCCATCCCTTAGGTATTTAACTCTCTTTGTAGATGATACAATCTGAGGAGAAATGTATAAATGTATACCCTCACTTTCACATTTCTATTTCATCATGTGAAATTATTATTCCTCAAATTACAAACAAACATATTAAAATTATCAAATTAAATATCAATATTATTTTAATATATAATTATAAATATGGTACAATAATTAACTACCCTTCCCTTTTACTATTAAGAAAAGAAACAATTACATTCATGTGTGATTACATACTACCACCTCCACAAATCTCCATATTTTTTTAACCCAGCCACATTAAAAATTTGATCCTAATGTTTAATTTAATAAATACTTATGATATTTATAAACAATTTTATATTATTGATTTATAAACGATATTATACATTTCTTTTATTCTATGGAAAACAATATCATCAACCATTTGTTGGTGTGGACAACCGCCTCCATGTAACTATTGATTTACATTTTTATATTCATATATTCCATACATGTATGGTCAGGATAATGATTTTAATGAAAAAAATATGATTTATATGATATCACTAAGCTTATTTTAAGAAAATTGGAGGACCTTATAACGCTATAATTAACCAAAAATCATCATTATATCAATATTTTAAAAAAAGCCTACTAATTGAAAAATATTATATTCAAATTATGTAATATTTTCATATTCATTACTTATTATTATAATTAATTTTTAATTTTTATATATCACACTGATAAATAATAAATTATATCATTATTATACTAATGTAATGATATTTAACAAAATCACGTCATAAACATCAATAATCATAGTATGTTCTGGTTTGGGTCCCATTGTCCACCTACATGAACATGTGAGGAAATTATATCAATGATGAAAATAAAAACATAATTAATGATATAATATGGTAAAAATATTTCAATAATTATATTTTTTTCAATAAATAATACATAAATATTTTACATAATAATTAGTATAACACCTTGAGTTTGTTACTACAGTCACCGAATTGAACTTATTGTTGATTTAATTTTTATGGATAATGTTTGAAATAGTAACAAAATAAAACTATAACTTGATAAATAGTTATATTTAATCCATTATAGTTACATTAATGATACTATAATTATGAAATTTGAAAAAATAATGAATAATAACACTAATCCTATGAAACTAGTACAAATGGTCAAAACTATAAACACCCAATCAGGAAAAATATAATGAAAACTAATATACATGTAGATAGTGGTTTTAAATGAAAGTCATAAATATTTTTAGGTATTAATATTAATATAAAATATTATATTAATATAGTTATATTTTTTATCGGAGGTTGGAGCACATTTGAAAAAGTGGAAATAAAGAAAGGGGTTTTAATAAATCGAAACATTTCCTTGGGTAATAATAATTTATTTTCGACAATTATAATTATGGTTTGATATATTATAATCCATGATGACTTTATTTTATACATAAATATTATGTTATGGTTAAATCATGTTTCATAACAATGACTTCTTACTTGTTGAACCTATTATTTCTTGAAAATTCATTTCTTTTAAATGTAATTACAATTTCGTTTAATGACATTATTTTATATATTTTTTAATTCCTATTGATGTTATCCTATAAAATATCTATACTCAAATATTTGTTATGTAAAATTATCCTTTAATTCCCCATTATTCATTTTAAAACAATTGGTTCATTACTATTTTAACGATATGAGTTTAGGATAAAGGCCTTTTAAAATATATATGTCTTCTATTTTCTATGATCATATATTATTCCATTATAAATTAAAATTATAATGTTTATTTTATTTATTATCACAGTATATTCATTGGATTTCTTTGAGGCAATATTTTTTGAAATTTTCTCATCAACATTAAAAAAATGTTTTTAGGGAATTTACTTGAAAATCACTTATTCTTGTGTTGACATTAAGGAATAATTTTTAAGGAAAATAATTTTTATGATTTTTCATCCATATTAAAGGGATTATTATCCAATGGAGTAATGTAAACATAATCACCCAATATATTCTAATTTTAAGTGCTTATTTTTTGATAATTTGTTTTTGGTATCAAATAATCATGTTATTTTGATGATACCAACTGTAAAAGATAAAAATATAATTTTCCTATCATGGGTATTTTCTGATAAGGTGAATTATTTGATTTTATGTGGCACCCACAAGTATGGATGATGATGGGTGGGATCCTATATCACCCTAAAATCCAATAGTTCTGGTTTTGTATCTCATCATATGATGAATCGTGGTTATTCATGGATTTGATTAAAAACTAAATGGTTGATATAGTTTGATATTTTTAATAAAATTAAATGTTTGAAATATTGGATTATATCATATCATTTACTATGTGTTTTTGTTCTACTTCCTTAAAATGTTCCATTTATTCATGTTACTGAAAATGTATTTAACATTTGATGTTCTAAATATGTTCCAATTTCTTATGTTATGATTTCATGTTTTCTTGTATTTATTTTATGAATTTCTAATACATATTTTTATAACCTTTATTTTTTCTTATGTTTATTTTCCATTATACTTATGTCTTAATCATGATTTATGACTGACAGTTATGATTTCTTGATCTTTTTATGTGAAATTTATTCATTTCTCATTTTTTCAAAAGTTTTTATGATATAATTATTATGAATACTTGATAAATTTATCTTATTAGGAAATAAATCTCACCCCTTTATTATGTTTCCATTCCCCATGTTATAATTATGATTATATCATATGAGATGTCTAGAATAGGGTTTATAGGGGGCACATTTATTGAGAAATGATCACATGTTTCGTAAAATAATAAATTTATGTAGTATTATCTAGGAAACTAAAACAATATATTCTTGGGATGTTTTAATATTTTTGAGATGTATTAATTAATACATGGTTTCATATGTAATTGTTTTATGGGAAAATATGTTGTAAACTATCAAGTGATGGATACTTATAAGCATATAAGGCTTCAGATCACTATGTTATCACTTGGTAATCTCTAATATGGGTGATTATAATGAGATAACTTGATGTTTTAATTCAACATGTTTATAATTCATTGGATATTAATTTCTAAAATTATGTGTGTTGTCCCTTAAATGTTTATATTATTATTTATATATATCGCGACTCATGTACTTTGATGTATTTACTAAGACTCGGATGCCATATATTCATCGCAATGTATGATACATTAGTTGTGTCATGAATAATATGTTGTTATTGAATATGTTGATGAAATTTTTTTTCTTCCATATTTTTAAAAGTCGATATCTTACCCCTTTTATCAGACTAAAATTTTCAAACTAAATTCAATGGCCAGGGCGTATTGATAGGTTCATTTCAAAGAGTCATAGAATGACATACAGAGAATTTAGGATGAAAAAATTTGTGTGTAACCTTATTTATGATATGACAAGGTAATGAAATTATGAAATATAGTAAACATTTTTTTTGTGGTTTTAATCATTGAGAGATTAACTTCTTTATATATCGGTGCACATACATGTTATTAGATGCTGGTTTTAGTATTTAAGAATGTATATCTAATGCTATTGAGGTATAATCCTAGACGGTCACACACTTTATTTTTCTACTGATCCTAGTTGTGTACTATTTGTATTTAAATGTTTAAATAAATACTATTCTTAAGACACATATAAAATGATTATTCCAAAATTTAATGGTCACATTTATTCAGCCAATATTTATTCGTGAGTTGAATATTAAATAAATATTTATTTATAATACTGTGAATATAATAAGTATCTATTTATGGAGTGAATAATATTTTTTTTATTATTCATATTTTTGATAAATTTGGAGAAATACTTCAGGGCAGATAGGGGTCTGTTTATGAGAATGATATAAGGTTTAAGTGACATTAAATAATTATTAATTGTTTTGATAAATTTATAGTTATCAATATATTAGTTAACATATTTCATGTAATGTTATTATTATTATCATTATTATCAGGGGGTATGTATATGGAATGTTATTTAATGAGGGTATTATGTGATGTTATCAATATTAAAAACCTAACTATATAAATCCATCATCTATATCATTTTCTATGATTAAATAAATTATTTTTGTCCATAGATCTTCTTTTTTTATTGGTCTATCTCAAAGGAAAAACACTCTAGGGTTTCTCTTCTATATACTTATAGATTCCTCTAGCCCCTAATTCCCAAAATTGATTGATAATAGACACAATACTCAAACTAGTACGGTTATGTTTCTACCATAAGAAAAAAACACTATATAATCGGTACATCTACATCGACACCTAGAGATATACTGGCGATGTTATGATATCAATTGTCATTTGTGGATCGTTGATTGATTGTCTGTATACATGGATCTTCGTATTGATATTATTAAATAACCCATATGGGGCTCGATCGATCGGTATCTGCAACAAATAATGAACTCAAGACATAGTTATTATTCTTATTATAAAATTAAATATAAAGTTAATAAGAGAAATAATCTCTCTGGGTTCTAGGATTAATTTAATCTTCTTATTTCAAATAAATTCATTGGTGATGATGTTTTATCATCACTGAAATTGTTCATTATTTGATGACTATGATGAAAAAACCATCGTTGAGAATGAGCTCATCTAGATATCGCTACGCTAGGAGCCTTTAGTAATGTTTATATTGCACCTTTTAGATATATAAATTTGAAAATGGGAGTTTTATTGCCTAGTGAAGGAATATATTATAATTTAATAATTCCCATGTTATTATAAGGGAGTATTAAAACATACTGTGGAATTTCATTAATAACCCATTGATTCTATCGTCCTTTGATCACCTCATGTCATGAATTCTTCGACCACTAATAGATAACATAGTGAGTGTTTTTGGAGGATGAAATTTTATGTTCCTCCTCTATTTTTAAACTCTATATATTTATCTTTTACATATGTTTTCTATATAGTACATTCTATAATAAACAAGTCAAGTCCCTTTAATTCCACTATGTCACACTAACCTCTATTCTTTCCATAATAATTTCATTATGTCAACTCTTTAAATTCCTCAAAATACCCTCATTTTACACCCTTAAAATTCAACATGACCCTGATAAAATTAAAATCTCCCAATAAATTTTACATGTCCTATGAATATTCAGAATGACATTAGTATCATGCCAAAAATAAAGACTTCTAATTTTTTTCATTTAAAAAGGAACATACCCCCTTTAAATATATGTAAAAAATATTTATAAAAAAATAATAAACTAATTAAAATGAAGAATTTACTTATTAGATATTTAGTTTAATAAATGTAACCAATATTACAAGAACATTATTTAATTAACTCAAAAAACCTGATTGACACTAATAAATTCTTACAAAGTCTCCTCAAAATTATACAAAACATTTAAATGGTATGATAAAAATTAGAATAATAAAACAATGATACATTTCAATAAATAACAATAACACACATAAATTAAATGGTGATTAATTTTTTTCTAGAAATAATTATTGATAAGACACTGAAATTTTGATAGAAATTATAGTTTTTTATAAAATTAAAATTGAAAAACAATAATTACACCCAATATATAAGTCATAAATAAAGAAAAATGGGAGAATAAATTTTTATAAAATGAATTGAAAATAAAAAATCAATAAATTGATCATGATAGTGGAATAAAAAACAACTAATCGATGAACAAATTCTGTCTTGTGAGATAAGGAAGGAGAAAAGAGGTCAATATAATTTATACCTCCTCGTATAACAATTACATGATATGGAGAAAAACTAATAATACTTATATAATTAAATATAAAAATAAAATAAACAACTACAATACATTTTTATTTTAATTAAAAATATATTATTGAGTTTTTTATAAATTTTTATTTAAATAACCCCCCCCCCCACTTAGTGCTATAAAATTTTATATATGAAGACATGATGATACTACTTGTGGATGGGTATTGAAAAAGGAATCCCTAGAAATTTCAAAATGGAATCTAAGAAGGCTGAGAAAATGATCACATTTATGGAAACAAAACATTACCCATGAAAAAGGATAAGGGATTACCTATCATCAAATATTGTTATTATTCATAGAATCAATTTTCATGATGAAAAAGGCTAATAGAGAATAAATAGAGAAAATGTCTCAAATCGTTATAATTTATATTCAAGTTCATATCCTTGAACAAATGGTTTGGAGGACCTATATATAGGCCCATGGGCTCTACATGCCTCAAAATCAAACTAAAAATTTACATACAGTGTACACATCCAACAAAGAAAAAAGATAAATACGAATAAAATGAAAAAGAAAAAGGTAGAGGACACAACCATAAAACTTTCACCACACACTTCACACATAAAAAATAAACAATATAATTTACATTTATGATTTGATCTGATATTCCATGGTAAATAGGAATTATGTTTGGATCAGCTATAGAAACAATTTTTTTTCTTTTAATAATATATATATATATATTCATTACTAGGTTCTGAGAGATCATACAATTCTGAAGCCCGATGATCCTTGAATTTATTATATACAAAATATAAAATATATTTCATATTGAATATGAATAGTTTTTTAATGAATATGGAATAACTCGTAAATAGTATCATGGATAAAGATCCCAAATCCTGGTTGAGTATAGAACATGAGGCTTTCCCAAATAATGACATAAAATGAGTCAGCACCGAGTGTTTGAATAAGACAATTGTTGGTGGTTCATTTAGTTGATAAATTCGATTATTAATATAAGTAATTAAATAAAATTTAAAAACATATTTCATTTATAAATTAATTTTTTTAGATATTTTAACGGGGTTAGCCTCATAAATCCTCGGAGAATTGAGAGGTATTCATTCTCATTTCATTGGAAATCGGGATCTGACGATATCAAGATTATGTGTCAAAGTTTTTCTAAGTACAATGAAAACAACAACTCCTCTCATTCTCTAGAGAACACGTTCTTCATTGAAGAAAATTCCATTATCTAGGTAGAACTAAAAAAATTAATGTATTATTACCTAATTGATTAAATTTATTGAGAAGTATCATCCCTTTATTGATCATCACCAATTGTGGACAATTTCATGTGCCCTCTTGCTGAATTTAATTTTTTTGGTAAATTCTTTCATTATCCTAAATATCTCTGATTGGGTTTATTGGTCATGAATTCTTGGACAATGACCATTAAACATTTTTATGGTGCCTTTATTCCTTTGATTCATTATATTATTTACTATTGGGCTATGAGTGTATGAACTGACATTGTCTGGTGGTACCAAGCCCAATTAGTGTACCAGATTTACAACAAAATCACATGCGATGAATAGAACTTAAAATCAGTGGTAGATTCAGAATGATAATGGGTTTATGGTTCTTGATTTTATTATTGGAATCCATATAAATGAAGTTAAAAAATAGATATATGTTGGATTTGTGCAGGTTCATGTCAGAAGAACCAAATTCAGATTTTCCTGGCATCAAATGGTCTTAAATCATCATCCAAAGATATATCCACCAATTTCAGGTAGCTGGAGGGGAGATATGATGTGGAGTATCAGGATCTATAGTGCTGAGAGAGGATCCAAATTTCTATAAAAAACACAATGACACGCCATGTGATCCAAATAACACACGGTGTGTAGGGGCCTGGCATTGGAGGCTAGGGTGTCATGGAATTGGATGTATCACACATCATGTGGGGACTCCATATTAAAAGTGACCTTTTACTAGATGCTTAATGTGTACTGTGGGAGTAAATGATAATGATAATGGCCATGAAAACTCCATGATCTGGGATGCATCAACATGGTTGAAGAAATGGGAGGAATAACATGTGGTGAAACGCTCCACATACCGAAGTACACAGACACATGCTGGATACAAGAACATGGATAAAGTGCACTAGCATGACACTGGGTGGCCCAAACATGCATTGTATAACCATTACACACCATGCATGGTTATATTTTGAGTGATTTGTGTACCTACAGGGACATGACCAAGCAATTGAGTGGGACCACACACAATATGCCCCCCACACATCATGTACCTACATGTTTCCTTTTATGTAAAAACTCAAATTATAATTTCTCATTAATTTGGTCTTAGATTTTATCCCACGAGTGGGCTATACAATGTCTTTTTTCATATAGAATGCAATAGTGGCCTCTATAGTGGATTTTGAGGTATGATGAAATATGTTTTGGGAATTGTACGTATTTTGGAGATTCCTAAAAATGATAGTGATTAAGAAGGATCACCAGGGGCTTTAGAGTGTCACCCTATAGTTAGGCTAAACAAGGGACCTCTATCTATCTATATAGTGGGAACCTCCTATGGTACAGTGAATGGTTCCTCTATCAACTTTCATTGTGGAAATGTACTAATGTGATATGGAATGTCTTCCATTACTTTCTACATAGTGTCACCCGCTACGAGTATAGTGTATGGGTTATCGACTAAAAAAATGGAACCCCCTAGGTAGATTGGGCATGGGTCCTCTAACTATAATTTCAGTGGCACCCTCCTTCTAGTATATGTCATGGTTCCTCAAATATAATATTGGAACCCACCAGATTTGATGAACATGGGTTCTCTATGTTATATCTAAGTGGAACCCTCTTGTGTTACCAGGGCATGGGTCACCTGCTATTAAAGTGTCACCCTCTAACATGGCTAGGCATTGATCCTCTATAAAATATTAGATTGGAACCCTCTAGTTGGGCTGGGCATGGGTCCTCTATCAACGATTGAGTGGAACCGTCATGTTGTACTGGGTAATTTGTCATCTATCTATAGATTATTTCCCCTCAACTATGTACCACATTGGCAATGTGGGTTATATCTTGGATGTTTTATATTGGACATATTTTTGAGATAATATGCATCATTAATGAGTGTATCGAACTGATGTGAATATTTTCTAGGGAAAGGTGGTGAGATGTAGATCCCCTTTCCTCTCATTTTGGTTTCCCATGTTTGATCATATATATCTGGGACCATGTTATTCGATTTTGTTACCATAATTCTATCAGAAGTAGAGACATGACATGTTGAGCTCCCAATGGTTCGATGAGTTTCTTTCATTATTTGGTTTTATCCTAATACTATCTATTTATATAGTGTATCATAATTTTTCACATTCATATTATGGCACATCTTACTGGGTATGTATACACTCACCCTAGCATAGTACTTTTTGTCATGAGTCATCTCTTATTTAGATGAGAGAATTGTCAGTGGTGACTACAGAGGATGTCAGGGATACTTGGTACATTGGACTACATACGATGCTCGAATCTTGAAGATTAAAAACCATGATCTCTCATCACTTTCACATTTCCATTTTTGTCACATTGGGACATCTATCTAGTTGGGGTGTATTACTCCCATTATATTTTCATTTTATATTGTATTACTCTTATACACTGTATAGTTTTTTCATGCTTGGTTTATATTCTATATGTTTTTTTATTATTATTCCACATCCTTTCTATATTGAGATGACTAGGTGTGTGCGTATAGGTACATTAGGTAAAGGCTGCCCCAGTTAGATATTTATTTTAGCACTTTTCTCTAGCCTATGGACTATGGAGGTAGGCTTGGGGTAGTTACAGATCAATACCTATTCTGTTGGTTTGTGATATACTAGAATTAGATATAGTTAAATCATTGGGATGGTGTTTAGAGTAGTCCCATTATGATGAATTGGTTGGAATATGGTGAAAAATTTTCAAAGTGATTTGAATGTGACTCTTTGTATAGGGAATCAAGTGTTTGTGAGGCATCTAACGTATCCATTTCATAGGATTGTGACTGAATACATTTTGACATAGAATACCATGAAATTGGTTGTAGGGATCAAACGGTATATGAACCATATAAGATTTAGTATTTTATTGTTCCTCTTGAGTATGATATCCATTTATTATATATATATATATAATCTTATCTAACCATGGTACATCTTGATTTAATTTCTATGATTCCTCCACGATGACAACCATATTGGATACTAATTCTAAATCATGATGATGATATTATGATTGATGGGGCATTGGTTCAGGGTTTATCCCATGAGATTGTTTTTACAGATGATTAGTAGCATCACCACCACAAATATTTTATCATATTACACCAGCATGAAATCTAGAATTATAGTTTGAGGATGTGCACAGGATTATAGCACTCTGTGAGTTCTACTACCAGAGGTCGTTGAGGTTCTGTAGTGAGTTAGATCCCTAGGAAGTGGAGGATATTCTAATTTTGGTGGTCTATATCTTCAATGTTGTCCAAAAAACCAATTGATTAGATTGTTTCATTGACATATATCATTTTCAATTTACAATATGGGTGTTGGTTGATTCTTGATATCTAGATTCTTGATGAGTCGACACTCTTATTGTCTGAATTCTAGTAAATTTTACCTGAAGAGTAATACACCTATTTCTTGTGCTTTGATTGTATTTAGGGGATTATAGAGCTATAACATAGAGGTAGGATAGAGTTTTAATAAATTAAATGGTTCATATTCCTTATGATACACATCTTTGACAATATCTAGGATGGATACTTCCAAAAATTTAAGATTGAGAAGGGACTCCTTAGATAAATCCATTTCAATGTGGTACCCTTGTGCATTTACACCAATACAGGGGTGTTAGAATAGGAATCAAGGATAAATAGATTCTGGTATGATGGATACAATGTGTCTTGAGCTAGAAATGGGTGTTATATGGTTTATTCATCTACAACATCTAACAACTTCCAGTCGACAGGTTCTCAATATTGAGAGCCATCCTAGGATCTGGCTGGGGCACATGGCTAGGGGCATAATAGAGGACTAGGGAAACCCATATAGGGGTGGTTCTATGATTTTAATGGTCAAGGTCCCTTGGCACATGAATCGTAGACTGGATAAGCAAAGGAGTATGGGTAGATAGCTGATAGACCACCATGGTAGAGGCAGTGCCGCGATCACGGATATTTTAGGAGAGGAAAAAGAGGCTCTCATATATGTGGGGTTGGTAGAGGATAAGAAGGAGATATAAGTGGATTATTATACTATGATATTCCCCCACCAAAACTACCACCACCAGGATTCTCACATTATTCTTAGGGAGATAGTGGTCAAGGACACAAATATTTGCAGGAAATGGAGGCTTATGACCCCGTGACACACAAGATTGTTAGATGTATAATATGTGTTAATTATTCATTTTTCCTTAATATTTGATAAAATAGGTTAGATTAATTCCTTTAATATTATACTCCTATTTTTATAGATTTATATCTCTATAGAGGCCTCAACCCAATAGATTCATCTTGAGGTTCCTATGGGGAATGCTTCTTCTATGTCGTTTATATTCCAGCAGTGTGTCCTTTCACTTGTTGGAGAGAGGTTCACATGGGACCTTTTAGTTCTCACGATGGATCCCAATGAAGTCATTATGGGTATGGATAAGATTTCCATTTCCTGATCATATATTGACTATAACCATAGATGTGTTAGTTTCCTTCACATTGATATGTCATGATTCTCTATTGTGGGTAAGAGAGATCTCACAGGTGGATGAGTTGGTTCTTTGAGAAAGAGGCCAACCCCAGAAAACATTCATTACAGAGGGTATCTCTTGGTGAATTAGTATCTTCATGTATCTCGATTCCTTTAGTTATAGAGTATTACATGGGTGTCTTCCTCAAGAACATATCTGTTCTGGATTTGAGGTATGAGATAGGGTTTTTTATCAAATTGCATATTGATATCAATCTAATATCTTCTACATCATATAAGATGGCCCCTACCAAGTTACATGGGCATTATTTTTAATTGGATAACCTTAAAGAGAAGGCTTTTATCATTCCTAGTGTGTCCCCAATGGTATCTCAAGAGTTCTTAGTAAAAAATATGAATGGAATATTACAAATTTTTATAGATTATCATCGCCTAATGAATACCATCGTAAAAAAGTATTAATTTTTCACAATTGAGAATCAATTTGACTAGTTTTGAGGCACGAGTTTGTTCATAAAGATTGATCATTAGTTCGGCTACCACCAGTTGAGATTCCCCATGGATGATATTCCAAATCTAAAATTCTGATATTTCTATATAAAATACCATTTCATCGTGATGCCCATTTCTGTGATGAAATTCCCTAACATGTTTATAGATTTTATGAACCAGATCTTCCAACCATACTTAGACTAGTTTGTGATTCTCTTCATAAAATACATACTCACATACTCTGCATTAGAGGATGATCATGCATAACACTTGAGGATGGTCCTAGATTTTCATTAGTATAAACATAATTATGGTACGCTCTCGATGTTATTGTTCAAGATTTGGGTGTTTCACATTATTGGACATTTCATTTCTATTAGTGGTACCATCATTGAACCAGTGAAGATCAATGTATCATTTTCTTGTTGTCTACCCAAGAGAGTGTTAGAGGTGTGGAGTTTTCTTAGCAGTTATGCTTACTAATAGAGATCTAATGAAAAATTCTCTAGTATTACATCCCCTTGAACACCATGATATGGAAAAAAGAATACTTTTACAAAGATAGATCAGTTGAAGATGGACTTTAAGGACTCGAGGATGAGTCCAATGAGTGCTCCTATTATGAGACTACCTGAGGATGGCATGGAATACATAGTGTATTGTGATATCTCCAGAGCTCAGCTCAATGATGTATTGATGCAGAAGATTATAATTATAGTATAAAGGACAAGGTAGTTTATACCCAATGATAAGAACAATAGGACTCTGGACCTAGAGCAGGCAAGTGTAGTATTCATTGTGAGGATATTGAGACACTTTCTTCTAGGAAAGTGGTTCATTGTTTAAGTATACCCTCAAATAATCATGTATGTATTCACATAGATAGAATTGAACCTGAGACATCGATGAAGGTTGTAATTCGAACCAAATATAACTTCGATATATTATATACACCACAAAAGGAAAAATTGTAGTTTTATTTAGTATGATTTCCTTGGAACGTTTGGTGTAGGAGGCTTTTTAGAAGTTTCATTCCTTGCAGGTAACCCTATTAGGGAAGGATAATGGGTTTTATTATTAAATCAATGGTTATGATTCATTTGATTATTGATAATTTGACAGTGTCCCAACAAGGATAAATTGACAATTAGGTATTATATGACCAAATACCATCAATATATTCACCTGATAGAGTTTTAGAAGGAGGGAATTTAGGGGACCTGGGGAATTGTTTAAAATTTTGGTTTAGATTCATTTTAAAAACACTAAATACCAAAAAATTTCATGATTTTATTTAATTATGGATAGTTTGTAAATAAATTTATGCAAGAAATATTAAATCAAAAGAAATATTAAATGGTACCAACATCTTTTGTTGTTGTGTGTTTGACTAGCTCACAATCGATGTTCCATTGATGAAAGAAGACAAAGTAGATGTCCCATATATCTCCCACATATTATAAATAATTCTAGGATATTGAATTTAAATTTTCATGTTCTATCATGATAAATTGAATAACTTTATGACATCTCTTTTATCAAATATTGAATTCTGACTCGATCAAGAAAGATGGATTTCTTAGACCTTATTCTTCTTTCGAGGTATCTCTCTAAGAACTTGAGAGAAGAGTAGAGGATAACTTCTCTCACTAAATTCATGAAAATTGGAGATATTACTATTCAATAATCTAAAATGAGATTTTATATTTTTTTTATACATTCCAAAATTTCAATTTGTTCTCTAGAAATTAATAACATTTATTTTAGACATTTGAGAACATGTATGTCTAAATAAACTAGTCATAAAATTGAAAAATATTTTATCACTCACTTGTAACACTATTAAATGTTATGTTAAAATATAATAAACATTAAATTGGCTTGTAATTGTTCTTAATAATTTAAGAAACATTGAATATCCTATGTTCATTTGAAAAATTATATTTTCTCATATTCACATTTATTATCAAACAACCTGTGAATACCTAGAGAAATAAAGTCAATCCTTATTATTCTAAACATAAATAATATAATTTAATTAGTTTTATTTGTCACATAACTTACGCAAACATCCACTAGCACCCACATGTGGGGAAAACTTTTCCCTATGTGATTATTCATTAGAATAGATGGAAATTTTGAATACACATATTGTGTGGGCCTATATGAATTTATCTCAATAATAGAGATTCCAACCCATAGACCAAGAGAGAAGTATAAATACACATCATGAATTCTTTGTATATAAGGAATTTTATATATATTCTTTCCTCATATGCACACATACTATATACTATAATATCTATTTTTGTGATATCTCATAACGGTGGATGCACACTTGTGTCATCATCCTTTTTTTGTTATATATATGTTTGTTAACTTTACTTGATGGAACTACCTTCTTGTACCATGGAATTAGATTTATTATGGTACTACTATCCTGATAAACCTAGGCCCATGACATATCTCTTCATCAACTTGTATGAGACAAATACAAACATGATCATTCAACTAATTCGATACAATAATGACACACCCAACAAAAACTATCTATCTATGATTTCATGAAAAAATATTTCTCATTGTATGAAGGAATTTAATCAAATGACACAAAAATATAATGAACTACAGTCTAGAGACAATTACATATGATTATAGATAGGAATAATCAATGACACCTAAAAAATGTGGTGTTCCTATTAACCGGTCTGTCCTTATGATCTCACCACTAGAGATCACCAAGTGTTAACTTCATGTGGGGAAGTCTCAATGCTTATGATTCCCCAAAACATATTAGTCATAAAACATATGTGTCCTTTCAGTATTATGTATCTATACAATATTTTATATTTTTAATATTACAAACAAAATATCTTGAGGTTTTCATTATAGCTAGGAACATTTATAACCTTTTGATAATATACATAATCTGTGGAATTTACCACGTAAATTTTGGATACAGAAATATAAACAATATTCTGGTGAAAATAAACACACACACACACACATAGATATATATATATATATATCAAACTATATACTTGTAATGGTTATCAAGAGAACTATTCATGTTGTGTCTAGGGAACCCACTATTAAAACACTCCCACTTGCAGTAGAACCAACTTTATATCCATCCTTGTAAGTTGTGTCATGATAAGATCACGTTTCTACTATGATATGAATTTAGTCAATGGCCTATCATTTTTCCTCTACCGATCCATTCTTATATTTGTGACATTATATCATTAACAAATATTTATCAACAGATAATATCCCCAAATATATCCCTTTTTCATATCATGAAAAATTAAATATTGGATAATAAGTGTATCATAATTTGAATTATTATAAAACTTTACATACTTTATTTTTTTAATAAATTTAACAAAAAATTATGTATTTTAAAATGCTTATTAGTATCCTTAGAAGCCTTAAAATTTTGTTTATTTGTATATACTTCTACAAATATATTGATTGATCTTATATTTATTATTAATGTATCCTAACTGTGATATTGGATTACACTAATCAAAGGAATAATAATATTTTCTCCTTGAAAAATTGTTTTATTTTCTCCCCACATACAAGTTATACATCCTTTTGTACATTGTCATGTTCAATTGAATAGTTCTGACCGCAACACATTCAGTTCCCTTCATTTCAACCGATATCACAAACTATAATGTTTATCATCAGAAATTAATCCATTGTACAAATCATGGAATTTGTGATCGATCCCTCTCTAAAGCACATGGAATTAAAATCACCACATTAATTACCTCCCATGTCCTACACATATGTTGCAAGAAATATATATGACACATTCCACGAGAAATAATTCCCTCATTATTTTTTATTACACATTTTTTATATAATTTTAATATATATATATATGATTGAATATGTCTTGGTAGCTAGTAGATCTACATAATAAAATATCATTCCCTATAACCATTGTTTCGACATCCAGTCAACATTTGGAGTGTAATTATTATCCTGGACATAACTATAATACCATTAACTAATTTTCATATGTTAAAAACATATTTTACTTGGAAAACTATGGTTCTCTCACTATCCATTGGTAAACACATGACAAAGATTTTGTGACGACCAAAACAGTTATGAATAAATTTATTTTTTTAATTAATAAAATATCTTATGGTTGTATAAAACACATAAAATTATATTATTATGTACAATTGGATTTTAAATGACCATTAAGTATCATATTGTTCATAATATATTCATTGAAGAATGACCAAATAAATAGTATTTTTAACGGTTTTAACAAATCCCTTCCACACAGATAAATGAAGTGATGTCATCAACCATTAGGATTGTTCCCTATGAATCTCAATTATGAGGGATTCTGAGGGATTTATAATTTATGGGTTTTTCTCTTGACAAAGTCCTTGTGAAGATCCAACAACTAAAGCATGAGATTAACTATTTACAGGAGAAGTTCAAGCTCATAGTGGTCATGACCCAAACCATGTTCACCTTAAGATACAATAAAATCCACACTATCATGCACCATAAACATAGGGGATTTTTTGATTTAATAAAGGGATATATAATAGGAAAATATAATTATTATTATGTACATTGTTTTTATAGAATAATGAATTGACTTTTATTTTATTATTGTTACACTATAAATGATTTTTAAATCACAAAAATTATTTTTGATTAATATAAAAATTCAATTATGAAATACATTTTTAAATAATTAAAGGGCTTTTGAATTAAATAATACTATAATAAAATATTTTTATAAAATTTGATTTATTAAATATCAATTATCATATAGGTTTTATAAGTCAAAAGTAATTTTAATTATGGTTTATGAAATGTTTTTTTCAGAAACCATCTATAAAAAATAAATGTCAGTTTTATTCAAAAGTAAAAATTCACATATTTAGGAAATTATTTAGATAAAATAAATTTAATTTTTGGAATCCAGATGTCAAAATTATTCAACGTTTAATTTTTCATAATTTTTTGAGATAGTCAACTTTTTGGGTAAAAGTTAAATATTGTATAAATATATATTATGTTTTATAACATCATAATGGCCTAATAATGATTTAATAAATAAAATAATAGAATTATTCATAAAAAATGGTATTTTAATTTAATTTAATTTAATTATAGGTTTATTTTATTTATTTTATAAATCCTTAGTGAATCCTCCGAAACAGATAATGTATTTTAGGATTTTAAAATAATTTCTTATAAAGTATGATTCACCTCCACATAAGAAAAGGAAATATTTTTATATCTTCAGCCCTTCGCCTTGTGAACTAAATTATTCCACTACCCTTTTCCATAAAAAATGGAAAACACCCATGGCATGATTTGTGGTTTTGAATATTTTATTTTCTAGTGACCAAAACCAAAATAATAAAGAAATCCTCCTCTTTTCCAATATAAACCCACCCAAGATCCAATTTATCTGCACTATAACACATTTAAAATCAACCCCCCTCTTCCCCACTACACCCTAGAGTTCCCCAATAGTTCCCCAAATCTCTTAACAATCCTCTAACTATCCTTTAGATTAACACATTCATGTAATGGATCCTTACCTTCCTCTCTTCCATTCAATTCAAGAACTTTTTTTTAAATAGTATTTTTAATTTCAATTGGTTATATTATCACCATTTTATAAAAAATTAAATAATATCAATATGATTTTATCTAAATGAGGGATAATTTATTCCCCAACATTTCCCCCTTTACCTAAGTCGTTACTATGAGTAAATTCCATAAGGGATCTTTAAATCCCATCTTTTATCAAACACTCCTTTCGTGTTGTGTATTTTAATATCAATTTACTTATTTTAGGATATGTTAATAGATACATCTATTAAATTACATTTGGTTTATAAATTGATATATATTACTTTAACTCTTATTAATCTGTCCATGATCATTTATAAACACATGTTAACATGGTGAAATTCTGTAAGGGATCCTCACTTTTCCCTATTTCATTCTATTCAGTAACATTGTTGGAATATAGTCTTGTCAATTTCAATTTGTTATATTTTAGTAAATTTATGATTAATTCCATACATTAAATATTAATATATTTCAATTAGGGATCATTTATCCCCCCCATTTGTACCCTTACCAAATTCGTTATTATGCAGATCTTCTATAAAGGATTTATCTCTCGCCACTTTTTATCAAGCACCTCAATTATGATATGCCCTTTAATTTAAAATTTCATAAGTTGAGATGAATTATTATATATACACATTAATGTCTATTTCATGAATAAATGATGAGATACCACTTTCACTCTCATCAACCAATTTTAATAATGTCTATTTGACGTCGTTGTGCAGCTGAAATTGCACTACGATTTTACATGCCAATGTCACCCTGTAGTGAATACCATACCGATTTCTCTATCAAGGGTATTCAACATTATGCTATTATATTATTTATTTGGAACATAAAGGTATTTACCACACATTACATGATCATGTAATAACATATTATGTTGAATGAACTCATGTTATATGATCTCTGTGAAACACTTATGCATGAAAATGAAATGATTACGAAGGATTAACCTTTATAGCACTCCAATGCATTGGGTATCTTTTTGTATCACGATACATCATGTTCAATGAGGGTTTAATCATTCTAATTAATGTGAAATTAGGGTTTAATCATGATAATTCATGTGTAAATAGGGGTTAACCATGATAATACATGTGCAATGAGACTTTAATCATGTTAATATCATTTTTTATGTTTTTTACACATTTCAATGTTATGATTATCATGCTATTTCATGCCTTTAGGTTTTTGTTTCTATTTGGATACATTGATACCCCTATTTAAAATTTTTTATATTCTTCCCCATGTTATTATTTGTTTATTCCATTAATGGGAATTATTGCTTTCCATTTTATAATGTATATCCTCAGGTTATACCATGTAGTGTTATGTACGAAGGAATGGTGTAGTCATGTAAAAGTCGTTTTAAATAAATATGTTGTTTTTCATGTTTCTAGTTGTTATGTAATGTTCTTATTTTCACAAAGACACTATACATTTATATATTCTAAGTATTATTAATTGATATTTTATGTAATAAATCATGTTCAATTGGAAATAAAGAGCATGGTTATTATAGCTGGTATCAGGGGATAGGTTTAGTTATTTTTGATATTACGATTAGCAAACCCTAGTGAAAATCCTTCGGGATAAGAATATTTAAAATAAAAACATCCCCAAATTTTGGTGATTATTGAGTAAGTGGTTTATCATGGAAATACATCCAAATTTGAACATGAAAAAGTGGATGTGGCTCTGACACAAATGCATCTAAGGGTAAAACCTGAAAACACCACATTGAGCTATACTCTAATGATAATTGGTGCACAACAATGGGCGTACCTGCACTTCTGATTTGTCACACTCAAAGGGTATGATTTGGTAAATTTATATTCTCACTACGAAACATTATTATGGAAATACAAAAAAATCCCATTAAAATATATGTTCAGAAGTTGATCAAAGATAACATAGACTAAATCGAAGAAACTCATAAGTTAAAGAGATAAATTTAATTTATAATTCATACCTTTAATGTTATTGGAATCATATTTATGTGTTCAAAATATAGAACTACTCATCCCCAAGTCTATATTGGATAATGTTGAACAAGAATCAAAAAAGTGAATGTCAGGGTTATCATCTATAGTTCTACGAATTCTTATATATTCATAATGTATAGTAGAACAATAAAAAAACCACCAAAATGGATAGAAGTAGATACGTCGGTGAAAATGGGGCAATTATTGAATCATAGGGATATAAATCCTCCCCTGTAATAATTTATGGGTTAAACTTCTTAGAGAAACTATTCATACATATCTTGGTGGTATTTGATGAAATTCTAGATGTTGGATTGACAATATCTATATATAGACAAAATATATTGCTATGAGAGGGAAATCAATCTTTATATGGGTAATTCATCTCCGATTCTATACAAGTACATAGAGGAGGATGAATCTTCCCCAACACCATAATCCCAATAATTTTTTTAATACCCTATGAGAATGCGTATCATTCTCAAATTATTGAGTATGTTGAAGGAACCATACACAATGATATTCCTATCATGGGAGAATTCGCTGATGTGTTTCATAAAAAAATTCCTAGTCTTTATCTTAGAATATATGTTTAATTCTCGATTGATATTATACCTGGGGGATTTATAATTCCAAACACTCTATATTGAATGGCTGTTGTGGAAGATAAATAACTTAAGAAACACTATAAGATAATATGGATAAAGGGTTTATAGGCCCAACCGCTTCACCAAGGGGTGCACCGATCCTCTTCATCCTAAAAAATTATGGGTTCATGCACCTTTTCATTGATTATCTTGATCTCAAAAAAATCAAGATAAATAAAAAGTATAATCTTCCAAAAATTGATGACTTGTTTGATCAGTTATGTGGAGCACAATACTTCTCCATGTTGGATCTGTGGACATGGTATGATATTGCAGGGATGAGGAAGGAGAATCTCACAAAATAAATTTCATATAACATTCATGCATAATAAATTCAATGTGATTCCCTTCAGACAAACTAATGCTCCAATAATCTTTTTGGACATGAAGAATATATTCATAAGAGATTACGTTGAAAAAAATTTGGTAGCCTTTATAGAAGACATTATAATATACTCCAAAAACTAGGAGGATCCCAAGGAGAATCTATGGACTATTTTAAAGAACTTTTGAAAGGAGAACCTATATGAAAAGTATAGAATGTTTGATTTCTATTTAAAGAAAGTATCATTATTGGGGAATATCAACACATGTAATGGGTTCTTTTTGTATCTTTCCAAGGAAAAGGAAATTGACGGATGGACAAGGCCAACATCTATTATGAATATCTAAATCTTCTAAGGGTTAGTGGGATATTATCTTCCATGTTAGGGAAATTTCTCACGATTTTCTATCCTTCTTACACTGATAACATAGAAGGAATTCGTGATTTATTGGAATGATGAATATGAAGAAAGAATCATGGAGTTGAAAAAATGATTATCACAACCCCTATTCTCACACTACCCTCTAGTGAGAAGAATTTTATAATCCTCATTGATGCTTAAAATAAGGGATTGAAATGTGTGTTGATGGAAAATGAAATTATATTGCCTATACGTTGATGCATTTGAAAATTCATGGGGAAAAAATATCCCATGAACAATATGGAATTCGAATCTATGATCGTTGCATTGGAAATCTGAAGGCATTTTCTATTTGGGGGGAAGTGTGAATTATATACGATCATAGATGTCTTGGTTAGGTATTTACTCAAAAATAGTTGAATATTCCCCTTTGAATATGGGTAGAGCTAATCAGGGATTATGAATACTCAATCAACTACCATCTTGGGAAATAGAAAATGGTGGAATATCCTCTAAGTAGAAAGGACCCGATAATTCTATAGTTGATGATAATTTAAAAGGATCCAATATTATTATATTTGAAGAATATAGACATGGGAATCCTAATTAATGGAACATAATCAATCCATTCATATATGATTGGTCAACTGTATCTAATTAAAAGGTTAAAGGATGCTCTAAAATATGATGAAGTAATTCAAAATATAGTGGAAACTATCAAGAAATTGAAAAAATCTATGTTCTATATTAATGAAGAATGAATTGTTAGATTTGGGTCGAGACTATGTGTTCCCTGAAATCTTTATTGAATGAAATAACTTTTAGATGATGAAAATAGTTCTAATTTCTCCATTCAACCAGGAAACACAAATATATACCAAGATCTCTGAGAGCACTATTGGTTGGGTAACATGACCAAAGAGATCCCGGAATATAAATCAAAGTGCCTAATATGTCAATAAGTGAAGCTATAGTGGTATAAGTCTAAGGGGATGGTGCAACTATTACCCATACCAATATGGAAATGAGAATGCATCACCATTGAATTTTTCAGTAGATCTCTGATGACATACACAAGACACAATGATCTATGGGTTGGTGTAGATTGTCTAACAACGTCCGAGTAGTTTATTATAAATAAATAGGATTTCTCACTATATCATCTAGCACATATAAAAATTAGAGAAGTTGTAATGCTTCATGTAATACCACTATTGATTTTGTCCAATTGAGATCCAGTATTCATGATTATGTTTTGGAAAATACTACATCATGCTCCAGACACTAAGCATAACATTATTATGGTTTATCACCCTTAAACTGATTACCAATCTGAGTGGACTATCTAAACACTTGAGGACATGTTGAGAGCTTTCTCAATGGACTTCAAAGGAAAATGGGAATAATATTTTCCTTTGGTAGAGTTCTCTTACAACAACAGTTTATATTCAACCATCCAAATGGCTCCCTATGAATCCCTTTAAGAGAACAGGTGAAGAACAACATCATGTTGAGATGATGTTGGGGTACAAAAAATTTTATGTTCAGAAATGGAATAAGAAATGGTGGAGATGGTTAAGACCATCCATAAACACATCAATGATACTTAGAGTCAAAAGGAATATATGTTGACAATCATCGAAATTACATAGTGTTTTTTTGGAGACATGGTATTACTCTACATATCTATATGGAATATAGTCATGAGATTTGGTAAAAAAAGTAATGTTTAGTCCAAGGTACATTATCCCTTTTGAGATACTTGATCATATCAGAGCAGTGACCTATCAACTAACACTACAAACAATCCTATCTCATGTGGTTGATTTATTCTATGTATCCCTCTTGATAAATTACATACCATACACCTCACATGTACTAAATCCATTTATGTTACCATTGGTGAATTACCTTTCCTATAAGGAGAATATGGTGAAGATCTTAGATTATAGAGAAAGTGTTCTACGAAATAAGTCAATTCCCATAGTTATGTAGTGGTGGAGAAACTACATGTCTGAAAAAGTCACATGGGAACGGAGAATGTGATGAAGTAGAGTTACCCCCATCCATTTTATTGTTGAAAAAAGAAATTTCTATGGTGAAATTTCTTAAAGGGGAAAGGTTGTAATTACGCAAACTATTATGAATTAAATTCACATTCTTTTGACTTAATTAAATGTATAATCATTATAGAAAACACATACAATTATTTTATTATATTCAATTGGATTTTAAATGACTGTTAAGTGTATTACCATTGATGATATATTTGATGATCAATGATTACATGAATAGTATAAATATAGGATTTTAATAAATCCTTTTGACATTGAAAAAGGAATAAATGACCCCAACCAGTAGAAATATTCCTTATGAGGACCATATATCAGATCTTTTGAGGGAGATAAATTTTTTTGGGATTTAACCAAAACCAATACCAAGATGAGATCCATTAACTTATGCATGAGTGAAACGGTTTACGGATAAAGATCAAGCTCATCAAAATCCCAGTCTGAAGCATGTTCATCAAACGGTCCAATTAAATCCCCACTATCTCACACCTTACTCATAGAGTGTATGTTGTTTTTGTAAATGGATATCTAAAATTACTATAGAATAAGGGTAATCACCTATATTCTAGTATAATTATGTATTGGGGACTTAATGATTGTATTCTGCATTCCTTGATCGTGGAATAACCTATGATGTTGAATGAACTCATTTTATATGATCTATGTGGAACACATATTCATAAAGATGAAATAATTATTATAGGTGCACCCGGATAGCGCTTTAATGAATTTAGTAATGTTTAGTATCATGATAAATCTTGTGCAATTAGGGTTTACTCATGATAATTTATCTTCAATGAGGGTTTACTTATTCTAATTCACATAGAATGAGGATTTACTAATGCCAATCCATGTGTAATGAGCCTTGAATCATGATAATATGATGATTTATATTGTTTCCACATGTCCATGTTATGATTATCATGCTATGTCAGCACTTTATGTTCATATTTCTTTTGTGATCCATTTATTTTAATATTTATTAACTTGTATTTCCATCCTCATGTTATGGCATGTTTATTCTGTTACTGGGCTTTATATCTCACCCTGTTATTATGTGTGTCCTCAGGTAATCCCATGAAGTGTTAATTAAAATGAAATGGTGTGGCAATGTGAAATAAGTTTTCAATAAATATGTTGTATTTCATGTTTTAAAAGTTGTTATGTAATGTTCCTAATATCCCAAAGACACCAGAACCCTTGATCTTCCTAGTTATATTAATTTAAATTTTATGTAATAAATAATGTTAAATATGAAATAAAGAGCATGGTTGATATATATTCAATCAAAAGGAATATTCTATGATATAGAATATTACATTAATAATAGACTATATTTTAATAACTTTCACCCTTATTGGCATTCTATGACGTCACCAACCTGTTTTGGATGCATCATATAGACATTTCCAAATTTACCAATTTTTACTTCCAATTATCAATAAAATTATCAATAAAATTATCTATAAAATGTAAAATTATAATGGATTTGGGTATAATGACATGGTATATAAAAATGACCCTTATTAGTACCACACTTATAAAATCCATGTATAGTCTCACTTGATTACCCATTGCATTATTAAAATAAATTTGCCTCTTGTATTGTCATAAATGGAATTCATTATTCAATTTTAATTGATCATGTAAATTTTATCTAACATACATATAATAGAAATTTGTAAGAATTATTATTCTTAGAAAATAATGTATCACAGAAAGGTGAATATAAAACCATCACCTTGGTTTTTATCCTTCCTATGATCTATATGTCTTTGGATGTATCTTTTTAATAGTCTCTTATAGAACTTGTTTCTTCTGTAATATCCTAGAAAACATTTGGGATTATTATATTAGATTCACATTTTGATTTACCTAATGCATGTTTTTTATATCCTCATCAATACCTTTACATCTAGAAACATGTTATTATAAATAAGCAATTATATCACACTAATATTCATATGATATCCATTTTTCATGATAGTTTACATATGGTTATGTGATAACAACATTATTTTTGATGCATGGATTTAAAAATGGAAGTATCTTTAATGCACGAGTTTTAATGATGATTCTCCTTTTACAAAAATCATGAATTTGTTGTTTACAGAGAAATGAGAATTTTGTAATTTCTCGACATAAGATTTTATTGATCAATATTAACATGATTCAATATTCATCAATAATACTTATTATAATCATAAATTTGATGTGAATAAGGTAATTTGTGTTTAAGAATAACTCTACAATAAATTGTATTGATCAATGAATTCTTGGATAAGATATTCTTTGGAACACTAGACTGAATCCTCTCATATCTTATATCCATGAATATGTCATACATCCCCTTCAAATACCTTAATAACATAAAGAAATATTAAAATTATACTTATAACTAGATTATCCTTGGAATAGTTCATGCACTCTAGTTGATGTAAAATCGAAAGAATTGTGCCTTATCTATTTTCCTAATTGATTATTTTTTAAAAAAAAATCACAAAAGTATGATGATGGTACCTAAGGTCTTTAGATCTAATGTGTCTAAAATCATACACATTATTTCCTTGATAACTATATAGTTGTTCATTAATGTATTTTCATTCAACAATTTGGTATAATAGTATTAAATTTTATATTTATCACATATTTACAATGATTCATATATCAGTGAACTATGACTTGAGTATTCGACACCAAAAACAAAATTCATTCTGAAAATGAAAAAACACATCCTTGTGTCCAATGGAAACATGATATCAAGGTTATGGTGATACTAAGAATATTCAACTAGAGAAAATAATCATAGAATTATTTAATTAATCTAATTCTCACCACAGATTTAGGGACTACTATTTCTCATCTACTTGGATAACACACCTTACTTCTCACAACATTTATTTACATGGTTACTTTATTTTTATACACATACATGATAAGAATATTTTTTAATACCCATGAATTATGATAGAAACATCAATTTTTTTCTGAATATTCCCAATGGAGAAGGAACTAATTTCTTCTTAAATATTGTTCATTTCATTTAATCATCCATAGATGTATTTCATAATATGAAAATAAAAAACATCATGTTTAATAACAGTTTCTTTGAAGGAAGTTGTGAAGGTTACTTTGGCATTTCTCTACCCATTTTCCTTTTAAAAATTTCTTTTAACATTTTCACCATATGAACTATAGATTAATCTTTCTTTAATATCATTATTTCATCAAGAAGCATACTGAAATGGAAATAAAGCATTCTCTTTGTACTATTTGTTTTGTAATCTTAAACAACTCTTGTGTAAATGGGTAAAAAGGGTATGCTAAAAAGATCCATTGAAAAATCATGATCCAGATTTTAATTTAAACATATCCATGTAAACATCACCTATTACTTTCTTTTATTTTATTACTCATCTCAAGATTCTCGGATAGGAGAAAACATGTTAAATCAACCCCATTTTGATATTTTTCCCACAACTCACATTGGAAATTGATTGTAGAATTCTAAATGAACCATCATATATGTCATAAACGTGTCTCCTATAATCATGTTTACACCCTCACTCCCTTAATATGCTTAACATGTATTGGGGAAACCAACACCTTGAATGTTTGATGTCTTGGTAGAATATGTAAAATTATGTACTAATATTTGAAAACTAATTCTAGTTTGGACCTATTCTAGATACAATATTATTGAAATATACATGTGGAATTTTTTTCCATTTTCTACCAAAATAAAATATAGCATATTTTACTTTTGTCTTGATTTCAAGAATACATTTTCAAATTTCTAATTTTTTATGTCTCCGACCATTTGATCAAATTCTAGGAACCATATATACTAGAATTTTGAATATATATTTGTTGAGTAATCTAGTGGAAATGATACATGATCCTCTACTCATAGTCTATAATCTTTGACTGTGACACTACTCATAGAGTCACTGTTATGCATCTGACTGGACAACTGTATTACTCATAGCTCCGTGATCTTTTGATTGGAGTCCTATCTATGTAAACTAATTAAATGTCATTTCCTGATGCTTTGCATATGAATTTGAAAAAAGGTAGATATAACTACTTTTTTTTCTTCCGACATTTTTTACGTCGACCCACCACTCTCCTAATAACTCCTTAATAGTAATATTCAACTACAACTATGGATAAAAAGATCACCCCCAACCACTTGGTTTTTCTCAAATTTGAGTAATGGATAACAATTATGAACATAGTATTTTCTTTGAGGTCTTTGGTAATTTATTATTATTGAATGAAATCCCTTATAATTTAGTAATATTGTTCTATGTGATCTCCCCCAAAACATAACCACTATATAAATATAAGACATTCACAACACATGTTCATTTTATCTTGTCAATATTTTATATTCTTATACTATGTGATATTGAAAAATATGTAGACATTCAAAAAATAATAAACCATGAAGATGAAAAAATAAATAAATAATGACATGATCAAGACACTTTCATCTATTTGTTAATCCATCAATTGAATAATGGATTTATCGAGATAGTAGGGGAAAATTAATGTCTTTATTTTTTTTAAATAAGGAAAATGAAATAACGCACGTTTGATATAAAAATGATTCCAATAAAATTCTACACTTATTGTCATTTTTTAAATTAAAATATATAATTTAAATTGATAATATGAGCATATTAAAAAATCAATAGTTGTTGATGATTTGCACAACACATGACCATTTTTATATGAAGATTAAATAACCTTAATGTTAAAAAAAATGTGATGACATGTTATGCATACATTTTAGAAACATGTTGATAAAATTATAAATGCAATAAAAATAGAAATTTCATATATGTGTGTGTGTATATATAAATATATATATTTTAAATTGAATTTACAATACTTATCATTACAAAATATAGGCATGTTTGAGAAAAAATTTGACAAATGAGATTATTCATTGGGTATAATTATTATGATATCAATTTAAAACAAAAACTTGGTTATACACACACTTACACTCATATAATTATATAAGTGGAAAAAATGTTTTTAAAATTAATATTCCATTAATAAACATTAAATTATATTTGACCATAATAAATATACACATATATATTAATTTTTCAGAAAACATTTATATTTAGTTGGAGAGATACACATGTATGTTTACAAGAACATACACCATTTGAAAAAAAACAGAAATTATATAACAAGATTAATAAATTAACTAATTATAACTTGAATAAAATATGTACAATAAGACATATAATCCCCCTTTTATAATTGAATAAATATAAGGAATCAGAACAAAAAAAAAGTTAATTACAACCTTAAGGATATAAATTTTCATATAAATATATATTTGAATATAAATGATTTTCACTTATGAAAAACAAGAGAATAGAGAATATAATATGAAATAAATAAATAAATAAACATACCTTACTTGAGGAGAAGAATACAAGAAGACCATCTACAACATCTTAGGACATAGACTGAAATTTGGGTTTTCTCAATCTCATTTTCACACCGAAATGAGGCTTTTGTAGCCACAAAACTATTGTTTAAAAAGAGATATGAATGACCCAGCTTGCTAGGAAAGCTGGGACAATAGGTGAGGGAAAAAAAATTTAATTTCATTTACATATATTTATTTTATTTATCTGAATTAATAAATATCAGAACAAATACATAATTAATATAAAATAAATATAACAATATAGATTATTCCATATTTTGTGATCAAAACAAAAAAGAACCAAAATTGTAATGATAAAGTCAACAATCAGACAAATTTTTCTATTAACCAACACTATAATCAGAACAGAGAAACTATCAAGTCACCGAATTGATGAATATTTAAATGAAAAATTGTATTGACAATGAACAAAGATATTTATTAAGGTAATGACATGCAGATCCGAGATTGACAATCAGTCCTGACATAAACCCCTAAAAATGATACAAGAGACCTAATGGCACTAAATATAGAAAAAAAACCCTAACCTCGATTGGACGAGTTTATGACACCTATATTGGGTCCTCCACATATGTGGTCGAATGCCTCACAACAGACTCCTTCTTGATAGCAACGACCCCTCAACCGGCCACCATGATCCCAACTCATCCATAGTGAGGCTCGAGACACCCAAAAGAGTTCTCAAATTCCCCCTTAGCGACGACACATGCTGCGTGACCCAATTCTCAGTTTTCGGTGCACATCCTCCCATCTCATCTCAGACCTTGACAAACCCAACCCTGTGAAGACTAGCTGCGCAACTTACTCCACCTCCCAAACTAGAAAACAACTTCCTACATCCCATTCCCCATTATGTTCTCTTTTTTATCATTTCAATTTCTCATTATATCATTAGTATTATCTAATTAACTAATTATTATTATATATGAATAATATATTATATATTTAACATTAATATTAAAATAGTTATACTATATAATCATAGAAAAATTCATAACGTTAATAATTGTATAAAAATTATTCTAATCCAAAATTTATAATTTATAACTAATAATTATTTCTTTGTATATATATATATATAATTTTTGAAAATAAAAATAAATGAAACTAAAATAATGTTAATATAATTATTAATATGTTATTTTAAATATTTATTTGAATAAATTAAAATATTAATTTTTTAACAAAATAATGTCATCAAAATATTAGATATTATTATTAAAATAATTTAAAATAATAATTTTAAATGAAATGTATACTACAAATATCTTATTAAAATAAAATTATAATTTTATAATAGAATTTTTTTATATTATATTTATAATTTTATATAAATCAATACTAATATACATATACACCTTATATTTTGAAAATAAAAAACAAATTAATTATATTCATATATAGTTATCATTTAAAATATAACAATTTTGTCAAATGTAAATTCTATTTAATAAAATTAGTTATTATAAAATATTCTTTAAACAAAGTAAAATAATATTTACTTTGAGAATAAATTTGAAAACAGAACTTTTAATAAAATAATTAATTTCTATTTTTATTTTAAAGAAAATCGCCTTCAAAATATTTAAATTGTAAGTAAATTAATTGTATAAAATAATCTTATAAAATAAATAGGATTATAATTTCAAGGATATTACAATATAATTGTATATCGGGAAGAGCATGAACACCCCCAATGATGTCACTAATGACATGATCATCATCTCCTGTATACAACGTCTGTTTTCTATCTATTATCCTGCAACTATTTGGTCAGTTTTCTCTTAGGACATCTCAATATTCTTAGGCAAGGAAACAATATTTCAATTATGTTAATCTTTCACCTTATTGTGGGAGACTTATTTTGAACACACTTCAATGTGTTTGGTTACTATAAGACATTGTGTTATTTATTAGATGTGATTTGAATAATGATTCTACATGTTGATGAATTATAACCAATTATACTTTTTCATGGATATTGTTTTACTTCTATTATTTTGAGTTTTTTAAAACTGTAAATATTCTAAAAGAATAATTTCTAGGGAGACCTTAGTAGAGACGCATGAAATTTATTTAATACTCATGACTAATTTCTTTTAAATCTTGAATATAAAAAACCAAGGAGAAGAAAACCTTAATTGATCCCCATAAGTAGGACATAGACTAGATAAGAAGACTACTATCAGAGTGGAGGATCTTGTCATGGACATGACGCATCAGATCCAGAGGAGACTGAACACCCCCAAATATATCAGTAATGAAATTATCATCATATCCTTAATGTGGAGCATATTGTTTATTTCTTATATGGAATCTGTTTGATCATTCTTCTCATATGGCATCCCAATATTCCGAGCCAAGGAAACATAATTTGGAGTAAGATAATCCTCCACCTTTCACCAGATAAAATATTTATTTAATAACTTTTATAGTCATTATCACTATATCTCTCTCCCTTTCGTAAAATTCATGAAAACTGAAGAGAAGTTTTAGAAGATAAAATTCCATCTAGATAATAGGTTTGTTTGTTTAACTTTTACACGTGCACTCGTACTTGTAAATTTTTTTGGGTGAATTAATTTGATCACTCTTCTTCAACATCTATAACTCTAATATTTTTTGTTATTCGTGTGAATTGATTCCATGAATATTCTAATGTGTTAACTAATGGTAACCCCTAGTACCTTTTTAGGGATATTGTTTTACTACTATTCTAGCAATAATTTTTACTACCTTTTGGGAATCCTAATGTAAAATTTATAAAGATATTTTGTTGGTGATTCATTAAATTTATTTAATAGTAATTAGTAATTAATTTTTATTCATATGTTTGAATCTCTTGAGGGAATGAAAACCTAATCAATATCTAGATATATCCCAGAGATTGGATAAGATGACTAATGTTGGGGTTGAGGATCTAGTCATGGAAACAAAACAACTGATCATGAAGTTCCAAAACATCCCAAAAGACATAATACATAGAATGATCATTATATGATCCATATAGAACCCATTTTATATATCTTATTTTGTATTTTATTTATCACTCTTATCCTAGAACATCACTATGTTATTAATAATGGTAGCATGATTTGGAGTAAGAGAAACCTCCACCTTGAACAAGATGTTATATTTTTATAAGGTATCAACAAGTCCCTATCCCCCCATATCCCTCTCTCTTACACTCTATTTATTATAGCTGATGATAAGTGGAATTAGATAAAATCTGATCTAGGTAATAGGTTTGTTTTTCAAACTTTTACATGTACACTCATTCTTGTAAAAAATTTTGTGAGACATTGTTTGAACACATTTCAATGGTGTCTGTTACTCTAAACATTATCTTCTTCAGGAAAATAGAATCCATGAATGATAATTTGAGTGAAATATAGGTAACACGTTATCATTTTTCATGTATATTGTTTAATTATTGTTTTTACATTCAATTTTGCAGTATTTATAGATTCTGAAAGTAGAATTTCAAGGGGGTCCTCATCAAAGACTCATCCACATTCTTTAATCATAATTAGTAATACATTTTTAATCCCCAATTTGAATCTCCTGGGAGAGAAAAACAATAATATATCCCTAGATAGAGTGAAAGGACTAGACAAGAACACTACCATCAGGGTGGAGGATCGATTCACTGTCACACAGTAGTATACAAGGAAGGGAAACACCCCCCAACTCCTCCCCAAATGCATGATTATCATATCCTCCATACAGAGAACATTTTATATTTCATCTATGGTGCCTATTTGATTATAGTTCTCTAGAATAATCTCAATATCCATAGTCAAGGAAGCACAATTTAGAGTTAAAAAATCCTCCCCCTTGCACTGATTACATTATTTCTCTAAGGAATCAATCATTCCCTCCCCTTATATCTCTCTTCATCTACCACACTATTCATGATAGATGAATTGAATTTGTTCGAGATAAAATTATATTTGGGTAATAAGTGTGGTTGTCTAACATTTACATTTACTGTCATTCTTGTGAAATTTTCTAGGAGACTTATTTTCATCACACATCTCTAGTATCCATTACTCTAAGACACGGTGTTCTATAGGCATAACGATTCAAAGAATGATCCCCTGACATGAAAAAATGTTACACCATATACATTTTCTTGGATATAGTTTTACTAATTTTCTTATGATAATTTTATAGCATTTCAGGATTCCCAAACATTAATTTCCTGGGAGAAATAATAAAAGAAGAATCAACTTTCATTAATAGTAATTCTTAATTCATTATTAAACCCAAATTAGAATATATTAAGATTAGAAAACCATAATATATCCCCTAATAGAGGTGAGAGACCAGATGATAAGATTAGCATTGGGTTGGAGGATTGAGTCACGACCATAAATCACCAAATCATGATGATCATGAACTCCCCCAAATAATTCACTAATTACATGATCACCATATCCTCCATAAGACAAATGTTTCCTATATCTTATTTGGTGTATATTTTATCCCTATTATCCAAAAAATATCCATATTATTAAGAATGGAATCATGATTTAGTGAGACATAATCCTCCACATTGTACCAGTTTTAGTTGTTTTATATGTAATCTACCATTCCCTCTCCCTCCATCACCCTATCTCTCCCCTGCTATTTACGAAATCTAATGAGAAGTGGTTGTGGATCAAATTTGATCAGGATGAAAAGTGTTGTTTTCTAACTTGTATAAATACATTAATTCTTGTCATATTTTCTTGGTGATTTATTTTGATCACTATTTTTAGCGTATTTTATTTTCATCCTTTTTTTTCTTCATGTGAATTGATTCCAAGAATGTTCCTCTAAGTTAATGATATGTAAACCCTCATACTTTTTCACTAATATTGTTTTACAACCATTATTGCATGAATTTTTTAAGCAATTCTAGATTCCCAAAGTGGAATTTCTAGGGATACCTCGGTAGAGACTCAACCAATTTCTTGAATAATCATAATTAATTCAAATCTAGTACCTTATTTAAATCTCACAAGTGTAGAAACCCCTAATCAATCCCCAGACAGAGGCTAGATACAAGATAATGTTAATACTGTTGGGGTCGAGGATTGAGTCATGGATATAGAATAGTAGATCATGGAGAGCCAAAACACCCCATATACATCACCAATGACATGATCATAATATCCTCTTTAACACCCCCAAGTGATAAAGGGGGAAATCACTAAATTTTATAACTCTTGTCAACAAGGTTCACCTACATTTTCAAGAGCGTACATGATTAGAACCCCAATGTTAAGTGTTCTTGGCCTGGAGTAGTGATCATGAAATGGGATATTCAGGGATGTTTCAGAGGGTGTGTGTGAGTGAGGACAAAGAAAACTGGAAAGGACATGTGTTGGCCTGTGGGGACAAGCATTAGTCATATGACCCGTTCTGGCATGTGGGTGAGTCCTTGGGTGG
Source organism: Viscum album (assembly GCA_963277665.1). Lineage (NCBI taxonomy): Eukaryota > Viridiplantae > Streptophyta > Magnoliopsida > Santalales > Viscaceae > Viscum > Viscum album. The sequence goes on from OY728136.1 coordinate 1,888,112,842, forward strand.
GAACCACATGTTTATGGGAAAATAAGTGGTACCTGGTGGCCTAGGGCTCAATGAACATGTTATGGCGGGGAGTTTGTTCTATCATCAAGACCTAGTTTTCGCATTTGGTATCAGAGGAGGAACCTAGCCTTATGTGCGGTGCATTGCCTGGGTTTAGTTGTAGAGCCCACAACCAGGATGTTGTTCTCTAAAGGGCGGTAATTATAACACTACAAAATGATAAAGGGTTAAATGACTAATTCATATAAATCATTTCAACATGGAGGAACATCCTTTTCGGGAGCCTGCCTGATTAGAAATCCACAATTCATCGTTCTTGGCCTAGAGTAGAGATCTGGATATGTAAACTTCTAGGAAGTTTCTCAGTGTGTGTGTGAGTGAGGGAAAAGAACACTAGAAAGGACCTTTGTTGGATTTTGGGGACAATCATTAGACATATGACCCATTCATGCATGTGGGTGGGCCCCTGGGTGGGGACCACTTGTCTACGTGGCAACTGGTGGTACCTGGTGTGCCAGGACCCGACAGTCATGTTTAGGCGGGGTGGTTGTGCTATCACCGGGACCCAGTTGTCGCATCCTCCATATGGATAATATTTTCTCTAACTTATATGGAATATATTTGATCACACTTATCTCATAGAATCATTATATATTAATGAAAGGAAACATGATTAGGAGAAATAGAACCCTCCACCTTGAAACAATATGCGGTTGTCTAATGTTTACACCTGCACTCGTGCTTGTAAATGTTTTTGAGTGACTCAGATTGGACACTATTTTCCAAATTATGTTACAATAATCCATTTTTTTCTTTGTGAGAGTAAATTACAAGAATGATCCCATGAGTTGATGACAAGTAACACCTTCTCATTTTTTGTAGATATTTTTTCTATACTATTTGTAAAATTTTTTCCATCCTTTCTAGATTATCATAGTGGAATTTATAGGGATAACTCATTGGAGTATCATCCACATTTTTTATTAATAATTTAAAAATATTTTTAATCTGAAATTATAATATACAAAGAGATGTAAGCCCAAAATGATAACCAGATTAAGGCTAGAGATGGGATAATTTTTTTTGCATTCAAGGTGGTGGATCATGTCATGGCTACGCTGCAGTCTATTGGGAAGAGCCTGAGCACCCCTAAAAATATTTTTCTAATGGTATGATCATAATCTCCTATATATGGACTGAATTTTCCATATATTATCTAGATTAGGTTTGATCACTCTTCTTCCATGGAATCTTTATATTCTCAAAAAATGATGCATTATTTGGAGTAAGATTATCCTCCACCCTGCATTAGTTTCTCTATTTCTATAGGAATCGACTAGTTTCTATCCCTCAATCTACTTCTATATTCCATAATATTCACAAAAACTAAGGATAAGCTATATTAGTTCAAAGATGATTTGTTTAATAAGATTATTTTTCTAACATTTACATGTTTAATAGTTCTTTTTAAATAAAATTATGTGACATAGCTTGATCACTATTCTCTTGAATCTATTACACTAATCCTTTTTGTTATTCATGTGAAGAGATTACAAGAACCATCCTTCATATTAATGATAGGTAACACCATATCTTTTTTCATGGATATTGTTTTAATTACACTCTTATGATATTTTTAAGCATTTCTAGTTTCATAAAGTGTAATTTCTAGGGAGACCTCATCGATGATTCATCCATTTTCATTAATAATCATTAGTAATTTATTTTTTCATCCTAAAATTGAATCTAATATAATGAAAAAACCATATTAGACCCTTCGATAGAGGATAAAGACTAAATCAGGTGAATATCTTCACGGTGGAGGATGGAGTCAAGTCCATGGAATAAAATATCATGAAGATCTTGAACACCCCCATTGAATTCACCGACGACATAATCGCAAACTCCTCCATATGTTTCCCCTTTTATACATATGCGACAACATCCATGTTTTATTGTACCCGAATTTTTTAGTTTGAAGATGATTCATACTACCATTATATTGGAATATTATATAAGTAATTACATCCTGAAAGACCATTTAGTTTAGCAGTCTTGGTATAATACCTATATATATATGTCTTCAATTAAATCACACAAATTATAACATTATGGTTTTTTCTATTTCCTTTTCCGATATTACTTTATTCCATATAGTGAATCCTTGTATAGAAATACGGAAATATTTCCTGGAATCCTATTGGAAATAAAAAAAGAAAAATTGGTTTTATCAATTTCATTGTAAGGGTAATCATACAATGAATTATTTGAAGAAATAAGGGGTAAAACGAATGGAAAGTTTAATTAATGAAACCAATACAATAAAATTTGTAACTTGTGCATAATATTTCATCAATAAAACCTTATAAGACTATGAAATATAAATAATCACATGATCATGAATATTAACCATGAGTATTCCAATCAATCGAATAATCACAGGGAATTTCAATGAATGAATCAATAATTATGGAATGTAAGACAATGTATATCCAAAACATTCCATTGGGGACTCATGAAAATACATCTAGTATCTTTAAGTATTTGTGCCAATAATCATATAACATCAAGGATTGACTCCAAGAATCTAATTTCATTAAGGATTAATACCAAGAATATATATAAATGGGTAATTCCCTGACCAAAAAAATATATAATTTGTCACATGAGACCTTCTAAGCATCAAGGGTTTATCTCTAATTGGGACCCAACCATGTCCTACAGTCAAAATAATTCCACATATCTTTAAAAATGGATTTATTTATTAATAAAAAAGTTCTATATCCTTAAATTTATGTATTGAATAAAAGATACATTTTTATTAGTATTTTCCTCGTTAATTAAATAGATTTTAATATAGAACACTACTTGTAAATTTTATATGGTATAATCATTAATCATATCCATGATAAATGATATGGATTATTAGGGGTTCTAATGATCATAATAACAAGAATATTTCGAGGGAATTAAAAAATGAATTGAATAAGTGAAAGTTAATAATGTGATTATAAAAATCGACCATAAACCATTCATAGAATGAATAAGGACCATATCAGTTAACCATATCTTAAGTTGAGAAAGTATAAGAGGTTTTTTGTTGATGAATAAAAAAACTATAAAATTATGGTTGAATTTATTTTTGAGGAAAAAGTCTATTTAATTTTGAAAATAATTTTGATATTAATATCTTATTAAAAATAACATTTGAAAACATTTTATATTTAAATTAAACATATAAATTTTTAAATTATGATTTAAGAATATGATAATGGGGAAATTTATACATGTTGTAATTTGAATTATTTTTTCATGGAAAATAGTCGAAAAAGTGTCTTATTCAGAAACTGGGAAGAATATTACATTGAATTATTTTTGTTACAAGAAAATTTTGGTAAAAAATTATTTTAATAAATAGTTTTTAAAAGGTTAATGAAAATATTTTTTGAAAATATTTTTAAAAAACATGGTTTTTATGAAAACATATCTCCAACCAAAGAGATAAATGATGTTAAATTTTATTGAAAGTTTTTATCTAAAATTTTAAGTATGAAAGAGTGGAAAATATTAATATAACTATAATAGTATAAAATGGAAGGGTTTATTAAAAAATGATCATATAACTTTCTATAATGGAAATTCAAGAATAAATAATCCCTATTATATTTCAATTGTGGAATAAACCCTTTAAATGATCATGACATTAAAGTGAGAATTAATTAATTAATTAATTATGTGTATCCAATGTAATTACACCTAATACTAGTGGAAATACAAAAATATATTTTCAAATTAATTATTTTTTTAATCATATATTATTAATGATAAGGATTAAATAATATAATCCAATGAAAAGGAATCGAGTTATGAAAATATTTATGACTTGGAAAGTTTTAATTCAAATCCCTTTATATAAATTAATTCAATGTGAGACTTAAAATACTATAAATAATCAATTAATCACGATTTTACATTTTAATGGTCATTATAGAAACCATATAAAAGTAATTAGGTGTAAAACATTACAATATGTATCAATAAAATGAAATTGATACAAAATCCCTTCCATTGAATTTCATTTAGATTGAACATTATTGAACTTCACGTATAATGGTTTTAATACTGATATTAACTTATAAAATAACCATATAAATATTTATATTATCATATAATATTTTTTAATAATATATTATCACCAATTCATTAATAATATCACATTATTTTCATTATTTTGGGTAATAATTTCTTTATTTTTTGAGTGATTTTACATGTTAATTTTTTATCTTACTTATATCATGATTTAATAATCTCTAGAGTTTAAAACATAATTTTAATAACATATATTTTCACTATATATTTGATATTATATTAATCATTAATATTTATGAGTGATAAATAAAATGTATCATTCATAGAGATGGTAGGTCAAACGTACACATGAACGCTACTTCAATTTTCATTTCATATAGAAAGAAAGAGATGTAAATGATATATACATATATTATAATTAAATTAATACTTTCATGTAATATATATTAAATATATTTATTAAATTACTCATTAATACATTCTATTTAAAGCATGAATAAATCACATCGCTTTGAGGATGTGGTAGTCCAAACATCTACAAACGATTTTATCGTATTCCCACAAAATTGAATAAATGAGGTTGTTTCTGATATAAAAATTACTAAAGAGTAATAAAATATTAAATATTTTAAAAACAATTTATAAACAATAAATACATCATTATTCCTAATATTTAATGGTGGAAATGGGAGAACAAACAACATCGATATAGGAGGCAGCAGTCCATCGTACACATGAATGATGATGGAATGTCCAATTTCATTGAAGTGTGTGATGTTTTAGTTCTTAACCATAACATAAAAATAGAGAAATATATTAATTATTATGATGTTATTATATAACCCTGACATAAGGATAATATAGGTTGGTGGAGAAGGAAATAAAATAAAGAAGTTTGTTGATGAACATTACCTCTTCTTTGGGTATCGTCCAAAAGTTTTCATTTAAACCATGAACGGTTTGATTTCATCCAAAAATAAGGCTTATATTATTAGATTAGGAAATTTTTTAGTTTATTTGTTTTATTTTTTGGATGAAAAAATGGATCGATACGTGCAAATAATTGAGGGGATGATTTCCATTTTATTGTGGAGGAGTAGTGACATTCTTGTAAATATTAAAATGTAAACACTATTGGTAGGTCTCCATTAGGTTATGTTACTCAAATAATTAATAATTTTCTATAAATGTGGTTATGTGGAAGAAAGAGTTCCATAAAATTTTGTTTTTACTAATTTTTAGGTCATTTGACCCCTTAATATTAATGGTTCACCATAAGTAAACTAATTTTTACCTAAATTAGTATAATTAGTTTCAAATACATTCACTAATATTTTTGTTCAAAAAAAATTAATACATTAATAGATATTATATATTTCGATTTTTCCAAATAAAAAATCAATTTTTCTAAATTATACTCTCATAAGTTGAATAAATTTATTTAAAATTAATCCTATAGATTGAATGTGAAAGCATGTTTTTAATGTCAAAAAGATCCAAAGGTTACTATATATTTATATCTAAACTCAATGTAAAAATGATTTAATGGAACTAAATTGGATTAAATTATATAAAATTTATCTATATAAATATTAATACAAATTAAAAATACAATTTAACGTTATAAATTGTTTAAATGAAAATTAAGTTCTCTGTTCAAATTCAGTATTTATCACTCTTCATCAAAAAATAAAAATTCATTGAAAAAATACTCAAAATATTGCCTAATATAATTTCATCAATAAGATTTTAAAAATGATATTGATTTTTTAATATTCATTTTAAAAACCATAAAAATTTATTTTTAAATCTACTGTGTCATTATTAGCCAACACATCTACGTTTAGAAAAATATAGATATTTGTACCTAAATTTGTGTTTGATCTCATCTTATACTGATAAAATATGTTGGATAAATGTAAAATTATATTGAATTTATAATATATATAAATTTAGTTAATATAATTCACTAATATTAATTAATTTATTTTATTATGTAAATAATGTATTGCCCATAAAAATAATTTTTTGATAAAAGCATTTCTTTTATATTCTATTGGGCTTTATATTCATTTTCAACTAATTAGAAACCAAAAAATTCAAACCTATATTTTCATAAGTTATTTAATAGTTTTAATAACCACAAATTTTAAGTATAATGAATGGTTTTTATTTTAATTAAAAATATTAATAGTATTCAGTAAAACCAGGACTTTTTTTCAATGCATGATTTCGAAGGAACTTACTATTGAGTGTAATAAAACCTAAGATCAGTGTTGTGTGTAATATAAAAAATTGAAAAAATTGAATTTATCATAATATAAATATATCAGGATTTATAATATTGTTATAGTCCTTTATAATCTTGGTATTTCATTTTATAAATGCTATCTAATATGATGTTGTTATTTTAAAACCTCACGGTGTTACATTTTCTCCACCATAAATAAATTGCATCCTCATTGTTTAAACATGATATCATTAGTCATGGATTTAAAAAATAGAAATTATATTTCACAAAAACCATTTAATAAAATATATATCTAATATAACCTCTTAATAATATAGATAGGTAAGTACAGAGGTTATCTGGAGTAACAATTAACTAGGTTTCCTTGTAAAAGAAAATTATTGTAATGTGAAGTTATGTACACGGATGAAAACAGAAAATAATTATAGAGAGTTATTTAGGTAATTGATAATAATAATGTAATTGATCAATATAATGTTAAGGGCCTCTAAAATATATATTTTTATGTTATAAAAGACCATTTTCTCAACATAAATTGAGGTATTAGGATACCATTTTTTCCATTTTCATTTTCTAAAATTTGACGAGCTTCCATAAGAAGATATAATTTCTTGATTTAATTAAATTACATAAGAAAAATATCATCCTTTTGTTATTCCTCGGACATTTTTCAATTAATCACTTACTACATGAAATATATATCCAAAAAATGAAATTATTTTTCTATGAATAAAGTGCAAGAAATCACTTTTAATAGAGAATAAGATCTATAAAATAGTGAATTATTTCCATTTATCTCAATTTTTTACCCCAAAACAATAAGGTTAATAAATTAATCTCTAAAACCACATACAAATATTAACTAAAACCATTTCATAAATGGTTTACCTTAGGTACCTTCCAAAATATCATGATCTAAAATTTTATAAAGTCGCTGAATTTTCAAAATAAACTTATTATTATTTCAAACAACATGATGTAGCTCAAAATCATCACATACTAAACATGTCAATACCTTCATCATGTGTTCTCTCAAAACATTGTAATTAATTGAATAACTGAAAAACTATATTTAAAAAATTCATTATTCATTCTATATTAAGGAAAAAATATTTTATTGGATATATTCTATAAATCCCACAACACTTTCAACTCCATAAATGATTACATTAACATGTCATTAATTATTTCAATGTTTTTAAATATTATCCAATTTAATTTATCAATATAAATCATCTATATTTATCCATTATTATCTCAGAGTGACGAACATATTAAGGGTTATCCTTCCCTCAATCACAGGTCTTCCAAGAAGTTCAACTTTATAATGAATAATTTTTCATATTAATCATTATCTTTCAACACACACTTTCAAATATTCAATAATAAAATACTAAAATAAAATACTAATATATTTCATAATTCTCATACAAAAATAATTGAAAAAATACTAAAATTTCGAAATTTAGGAATCCAAAAAACAAGAATATTAATCATTCCTTATTAGTTGAATCAAAATAATAATTTTGAATTTGAATATTTATATTCAAATGAGTTATATTCCATAGATCCTAGGGGAATTATTTTTCATATCTCTCCATATCTCTAAAGTTTATTAATTTGACATTGGATTTTTTTCATTCCCTTACAGTCAAAATCATTATGTCCTTTTTCTCCAAACATATAGAAAACTCAATGTCCTTTTAAGAGGGTATTGTAGTGTTTTATTCCATAATTATCAAATGTCGGAAAATACTTCTTCCCATTCTTCCTTTTATCCATATTTTTCCCAATTTCCCTATTTTTCCCATGCTACTCTTTAAATCCAAAATACATCTATTAATCTCTTTCTTTCTCATTAGCACATGATACTATATCGTTAGATAATGAAAATGTTTGGGATACTAGTTCCATTTAGAATATTTGGTTAATACCATAAAAAACATGATCATTTTTACTCTTCAGATTACATATATATTATATAACATGTCTTGTTAAACTTATAAATATGGATTTATAATTAACAATGTTTTCCATTTAGCTCTGTCTTAAGATCAGGAATTATCTTTTCGTATCATTTTATTGATCATGAAAAAAGTATTTTCCTTGAAGATTTCCATGAAATACTAACACACCACACATGTTATTTCCTCCACATCCTTAGTTTTTTGAATGACCGGCAATCACTAATCGAAATATTATAAGAGATGATAAATTTCATTCAAAACATTATATCATTCACACTTTCATAGATAAATAAAATATAATAACTATTTATCAGAAAAAAAATCTAGGCACATTGAATGACGGAGGTTGCTGATGCATTAAAGAGTCTAACATTTTTACACAATGTGGGGGATTAGAAGGTTGTCCCATACAGGAATGGTTGTTACTTATAATCTAAGTCATCTACCCTAATAATGATATAATTTCATTAGTTCCATCTAAAACTCTAGCTCTAGTTTCATTATCATTCCCAACAGGGAAATCATTACTTGGAGTATATGCATTGATATAATTCTCATCCCTTCCATTAGGTCCCACATATAAACAATGAATTAATCATTATTATATCATTAATTAATGAAACATAATATATAATCACAAATCTATTAAAAAACATAAATTTTAAAAAATCGTAGATAATCTCATATTCATAAATATGGTTTCATTGGTGAAATAATATTTTTTTAAATCACTATTGTGGTTTCTAAGGAAAATGTTAATTATCCTAATCATAGCCCCCAAGTGTGTCAAACCAGTTATGTAGTATGGTCCATTATCTGGCACCAGTTACTGACCATGTCTATATCATTATGGTGTTTTCAAGGTTTTAACCCCTTGGTACGTCTCTGCTAGAATAACGTCCAAATATAGTATCAAAAAATGGATTTATTTTCTAGTAAAACCCACATAATATCTTCCTTACCAAAAATTTATAAATTTCTTCAATACTTATCCACAAATTCTATCGAAGGGTTTTTATAATATATATTTTCCTAAATCGAGTTGACATGGTAGATAATAATCTTTTTATTATGCAAATTTTTTAACTTAGGACCCATTAGCATGGAGTTGGTTCTTACTACCATTAAATTGGTATAAGATAAAAGGAATCACTTCCCAAATGACCATTCAATTTAGTAGTCTTGTTAGACTTTTTACATTCAGGAATCATGAATTAAAATTTAATACAAAAATAAAAACATAATATTAATCTTTTATTTATTCATAAAAACATTATTCTATCTACCATATCCTTTTATATCAAGTATGAATGATTTCATGGAATATTGAGAAAAATAAAACATTAATATGGGGTGACCTCAAATGCTATGAAAGGTTAATGATAAAGAAGAAGCTAGGAATAAATTTAGTGTAGGTAAAATAGAATGGTTAATAAGAGAACCAAATTACATTAAATCAATAACATGAAACTAATAGGGTAGAAATAAAATAAGATCCAACTATTCCATATAAATAATTACACTAGCATGAAACATATCCCTGGATATTCTTACTAAATGAATATTCACTTTAAATAACAATGAATCAATTCATAATGATAGAATGAATAATAATGGATATCAAAATCAAACTATTAAGGCCTTATGCCAATAAAATTAGTACTATAGAGGTTTTATGCCAGGAATCTAATACCATCAAGGCTATATTCCAAGAATCTAATTATTTCAAGGATTAATTCGTGTAATTTATGTACATTTGAAATGACATTGAAAAAACAATACGTATTTTCTCATATGTAACCTACTAATACATCGAGGCTCTCTATATAATAGGGACCCACCAATATATGTCTGTCAATATCATTCAAAAAAAATTAGTAATCTATTTAATTAATAAAAAATATTTTTTATAATCAAATATCAATATTGAATAAAATATAAATATTTATCTATATTTCCCTACTTAATATAATAACATTTAATATAGAACAATGTACATAAATGATATATGGTTTACGAAATAATTATATCCAAGATAAATGATTTGATTAAATAGGGGAATTTAATGTCCAATGATCATAAAAAAGTGAATATTTCAAGGGAACTTCATAACTGTATCAAATAATTGAATTTCAACACTATCCGTGGAAAAAATAAATTATAAACCACAATATTAAAAATAAGGATGGTATCAATACAACATATCCAAAGTGGATTAAGTAAAAATGGTTTTTTTTTCATTGATGAATATAAATACTATAAAAGTTTCATTAAAAAATTTTATAGGAGAATATCGTTAAATATATTCTTAAAGAAAATATACTTTTTATTTTAGAAAACATTTTACAAAAATAGTTTCCATTGAATATAACTTTTGGAAGCATTTTCATTAAAATTATACATTATAAACATTAAATGGATGCTTCATGAAAATGAATGTGGGTGAATCTGTATATGTTGTAATGAAAATTACTTTTTTAAGGAGAAATGATAGAAAAGTTCCTTGTTTAGAAAGGGATAGGAATATTAATTTCAAATTATTTTATTAAAATAAATAATGGGTTAAAAATTTTAAAAAATATTTTTCAAAATGATAAGGAGAACATTTTTTAAAACATTTCTAGAAAAAATTATTTTCTATGAAAATAGATTTCCGACCAAAGGGAGAAATGAATACATATTCTATTAAAATATTCATAAAAATTTTATGTGCCAAAGAGTGGGAAAATTGTAATATAACTTGAAAATAAACATATTTAAACAAACGATAATAAAATGGAAGGTTTTGTTAAATAATTATCCAATAATTTCCTCTAGTTTAAATTCATGAATATACAATATCAATTTGAATGAGAATGTGGAATAAACACTTAAAATGCTCATAATGTTGAAGTGTGAATTAATCAATGAATTGATTATTGTATAAAATTTAAATCCCCATAAAACAATAGAAAACAATAAAATATTCAAAATTTAATTAGTCAAATAATTTTATAATATTAACAACAATAATTAAAGAATATAACCCAATTAAAAGGAATTGAGTAATGAAATTATTTTCATGAATTAACTTTAATTTCAAATCATCGTAGAGAAAATAATTAAATTTGAAACATAACATACCATGAATAATTTATTATTGATGATATTACATGTAAAGGTGAAGTATATACACCATATATAAGTCATTAGGATTATAACATTACAATAAGTCTCAATGAAATGAAATTGAGATGAAATATCTTACCTCGTGTTTCTTTTAGGTCAAATTTTTTTTATCCAATTTTATAATGTTTTTAAGAATTATAATATCTTAAATCATAACTATATAACTATTTAAAATGTCATATATTTTTATTAAATAATATATTATCACTTTTTTGTTAAAAATCCCCCATTATTTTCATCATTTAAGGTAATAATGGCTTTGTTTTTTTGAGTATGATTTGACCTATTTTTTTGTATCCATTAATTAAATAATGATATAAAAATATATGGAATGTAAATAATTATATTAATATAATATATATTCAACATATATTTATTTATATTAATTCATAAAAATTAGTTATTGAAAATGAAATGCACTATTCATAGAGATGGTAGGTCGTACACACGCATGAACAATTCATCTATTTTCTGCCCAATTAAACGATAGAAAATTAAATGATATATATTTATATTTTAATTCGAATATCTATTTTATAAAATATTTATCATGTATTTTTATTGTAACCCCCTTAATAAATTCTATGTAAAGCATGAACAAATCACATTGGATGAAGAAGGCGATAGTATGCACGTCCACAATCGATTTTATCGTATTTCCACAAAATGCAATGCACGAAGTTTTGTTTCATATAAAATTTAATAAGAGTAATAATGTCCTGACCCGTCTTCGGGACCCGTGCCATGACTACCCCAAGCTCTCCTTCTATAGGCCAGGGGCTGGCGACTAGCACCAAAGGTGAATCCCTGATAAAATTAGAAGGCATTGCCTTTAAACCTGTAACACAAATAGTCTGAAAACAAGTAGTAGAAGAAACAAGTACTAATATAGAAATAAAAGTTGTGGTGAAAGTAATTGCGCCAGAATACAATCCCAACTGAACAACAAGTACAAGTACATGTAAATTGGGAAAAAATCTCCTAGATCGTCCACTGGGGACTCCTACATGATGGGTAGGTACAGATCTCAAACAACTCATCCCTGAGGTACGTCTCGCCTAGTCCAGCTCCAAGAAGCCTCTCGTCCGTCTCCCTCAGCCTCAATCAGTACTGACTGTCATCTGCACAGAACACAACATGGTGCAGGCGAAGACCATGCTAGGGTGAGTATAACAATACTCAGTAGAGTCTCTAAGACCTCCAAAGGTCTCCCAAAATCTAACATGGATAAACCACAATAGCAAAATTCAATCACAGAGTATCAACCATCCCAACTTAGGTATATTCCCATACATATACCTAAGTTATTGATGACAATCAGCTCCATCTCCCGAGCCTAAGCACATCCCGTTCCACATAGAAATAAGTTATTCATCTTGATGATAACATCCCATAGTCAAGAGATAGCTCACACATGTATTTTACTCAAGTCTAAGGGTAGAGATGATTAGATGTGGCCACTGAATCATCTCCTATATCGAACCCACGTAGGATCCTAGGAAAGAATCAGCGTTGTCAAACAAACGGACGATCCTGGTACATAATTCATTACTGTCGAACCAATGGAGGATCACAGTCATGTATTGTTTCTATCAAACCCATGGATGATCCCGATACAGTATCATCACTATTGAACCCATGGAGGATCCTAGTATAGAATTAGGACCACGTAAGATCTTATCATCTTAGTCACATCCATCCATAGGGTTCCCTCACAAAGCATGCTCGATTCTAGGAGGGTCCACTCCTCAATCTATGTGTTGATACATCAACTACCACGAAGTCTCTATTTGATTTAACCCATAGTTTTGTCTCATAATAAGGAACCGAACGTGATAGACGATGCATCAATCAGACGCCCAGTTTGTGAGTTATTGGCATTTCCGCTCCAAGGGCCAGGATAGATTTAGGTTTAATCCAACTTGGCCATACCCCAACTATGTCCAAACCTCGAGTGGGGTATTTCCAAAGAACCATCTTGTTCCATGATTTCCATCAGCATAGAAGGTTCTTTAATCGGACACCAGTAGCCCATAATATGGGAAAAAAGGTGAAATGGGTCAGAATTGGGTCCGGGTTTAGTCTGACCCAGCTGGACCAACCCGACCTGACCCAACCTAGGCTCACCCGTCCTAGTTCAGGTCGACCCAATCCGGGTCTGGATCCGAACTAGTGTTTAGCCCAGTCGGCGGGTTTGACTCGGCCCTCCTGAACCGGCCCGGCCTGGCCCACCGAAATCGGCCATGCCCAAGCGGCGACCCAACCCGCAATGGGTGGCCCAACCCATGACGGGCGGCCCAACCCGCGACTGGCGGACTAACCCACCTGGTGGCCCGACCCATGGGTGGTGCGGCCCGCATGTCCAGGAGGCAGTTTGGCATCCGTAGCCAGCGGGTGGCTGCACCTCACTGGGCCTGCCCTAACGGTGTGAAGTAGGGGGGGTCAGTTCTCCCCCGTCTCCTTGGAACATCTGGTGCGCGGCGCCGGCCTGGTAACCATGGGACCCGAAGGGTCCCACCTATGTTGCGCCCACCGACAGCCTACTCATTCGGCCACCCTCTTCCGTCCGCTGTGACCTGCCTGGCTACAGCTCTTTGTGGTGCAACAGGACCGCACCCACCGTCTGATTGGAAAGACCTTTCCACCAGCATGGCGCAACGGCACCACGCCCCTCCTGCTGATGTCCGACCGCCATTCTCTTCCATGGCCCACACTGGCCGCGACCCTATTCTTTGTGATACGAGAAGGCGTCGTACTCCTCCGGTGACCCAGCGGCCCTTGCACCGCTAGTTACTTTCATGGTCGGCCTGTTACCGGCCACCGTTGCTCCACAACCATCGTCAACAAAATGAATAAAATCAAAGGGGGATCGGGCCGTGTTTGTTCGGACCGTGCCCTCCATGTTATGGTGGTATAAATAGTCTATTAACAAAACTCAAGAACGACGAAGAATGAAAATTTAAATCAATTAAAATGACCCATACCTCGTTTTTCATTCATTGACGATGAGAGAAGGGTTTGGAGAATACAAAGTTGTCGGAATTCTTTGTGGATGACAGTTTCGTTGCTCGACCGAGGGTTCTTTGTTGGAGGATAGAAAGTTGAGGAAGAAGTGATCCTCATTAGAGATCCTTCTTCCACCAATTCTCCAATATCTGAGAGAAAACCCCATTCCCATACAAGATGATTTCCCACTTTAAGATGAGTTAATCATCCAATTAATGTTATCTCATTAATTGAGAGTTCCAAGAGTTACACCTCATTAATTTAGGTGTCTCAAAATTAGGCGGTCCCCACTAGAGGTTTTAAAGTACATTAAAACTTGTTGAATTTATATTCTATCCTTTCTCCCACGAAAAGTTGGAAATTCAACTTCCATTTTTTTAGAACGCAGCTACATTGATGGTCTCTCTAAGAAATTACTGATGCTTCAAGTTCAACGGTGCCCTTGGATTTTGATTATGAGCACAGGTTCAAAAGTTACCAAAACCAACTCAAAAACACACTAAACACACATAGAAACTTCAGAAAAACATTCCGAGCACTCCGAGACTCAGAAACATGTGCAGTTAGAAATAGCAGAGTCGGAACAATTCCATATAATTTTAAAAAAAATTACATGGTATTTTCATGGTCTTTACATTCTCCCCACCTCAAGGCTTCGCGTCCACGAAATCCAAAACTCAATACAATGGAAAAAAATGGGTTTACCAAGCACGAATCTGAGCCTCCCGCTCCCATGGGCTCTCCTGGAGGTTCCCGTGCTTCCAAAGTACACGCACAATATGTATCGACCACCCACGAAGGAATCTGTCCGGTCGATCCTCGATCTCCACAAGAACCTCTGAAAAAGGGGCCCCATAGTTGATGTCGAGCTCTCCCCAGTCTATGATGTAGTTTTGGTCATTCACATATCTCCTCATATGTGAAACGTGGATTCATCATGCACTCAGTACAATTTGAGGTGGAAGAGACATGCGGTAAGCCACCTCGTCTACTCTACTGAGAACTTGGAAGGGTCTGATGAACCTTAGAGATAACTTGTTGCCCCGACCAAATCTCCATAAAATTCATCGAGGTGAGACCCATATGAAGAAGTGGTCACCATCCTTGAACTCTAGATGTCTCTGTCTCCTATCAGCATAAGACTTATGCCTACTCTATGTAGACTTCATCCACTCCTGGATGACCTGAACCTTCTCTTTCGTAGCCTGCACCATTTCTAATCCCATGAGTGCTGACTCCCATGGGCCAGTCCCACACAACGTTAATCTACAACATTCCATCCCGATAGTGTAGTGGTATCTATTGTTGTACGCAAACTCTACCAAGGGTAAGTGATCCTCCCAACTACGACCGAAGTCAAGGACGCATGCACGAAGCATATACCTGAGAGTATGAATGGTAATCTCAGTCCATCCATCTTTCTGATGATGGAAGGTAGTGCTCATGAAAAGCTGCATCCCAAAAGCCTCCTGCAACCCCTTCCATTGCTGGGAAGTTAAACGAGCATCTCTATCAGAGACAATCATCTATGGCACACCATGAAGCCATACTATCTCATGTATGTATAGGAATCCCGAGATCTCAACTGAACCCTGCTCTCTGATCTATAGAAAGTGGGCTGAACTGGTGAGTCGATTGAAAATCACCAAGATCGAGTCATGACCTCTGGATGTACGTGGGATTCCCGTCATGAAATCATTGGATATCCCATCCCACTTCAACATTGGGACCTCTATGGGCTAAAATAAACCTGCTGGAACCTTGTGCTCCACCTTCACTTGTCGGCATGTGAGGCATCATAAGATAATCTTTACTAGTTCCTTCTTAAAACCTGGCCACCAATGTTGTTGTCTGAGGTCCTGGTACATATTTTACACTCCTGGATGTACTAATAAAGGGGATGTGTGGAACTCCCGCAACACTTCCTCACGAAGCGACAATGGTACCATGGTACATCCCCTAAAAAGAATTATATGCTCCCCACCTTCAGAAAATTCTATCAGGTGCCTTCCCTTTGGATATCTAAGCACGCCGTGTCTCACAGTCAGTGTCTCCACACAATGCCTCCCTGACTCGCTGATGAAGTGGAGGAGTGACTGTATGAGACTACAGAAAGGCTGCTCCATCTCGATCCACAAATGAAATCTGTAACGTGACAAGCTTCTCTTTTCCTCTCATAATAGTTGAATGCCTAATCTCTTGTGGAGAGCATCTTCTACAACGTTCCCCATACTAGGAGTATATACTATCTCAAAATCATAGTCCTGGAGAAACTCAATCCAATGTTGTTTTCTCATGTTCAAGGCCTTTTGTGAGATGATGTACCTAAAACTCTGGTGGCATAGTAGACTATAAAATGCTCTCCCATTAGGTACTTCTACGATAGCTTCAAGGTGAAGACCACTCCAACAATCTTAGGTCATGGGTAGCATAGTTCTACTCGTGTTGTCTCAGCTACCGAGAACCATATGTGATCACTACTCGCTCCTGCATCGTGACCCACCCAAGTCCGGTCCCTGATGTGTTGCAGTAAACTACGTACCCTACACCCTCCACTAGAAGCCTCTAGATGTGGGCACTAGTCAACCTCTGCCTCAACTACTAAAAGATCTTCTGGAATATTTCCGACCACACTAAGGGTTTCCCCTTCTTCATCAAGGCTGATAGTGGTGCTGAAAATCTAGAGATGTGTGGAATGAACCTTCGGTAGTATCCATCCAATACCAAGTAACTCTATAACTCTGTCACACTCCTGGGTGGCTCCAAATCAAGTACCGCCTCAATATTTGCTAGATCTACTGCAACTCCAGCCTATGAGATGACAAGTCCCAAAATGTGTATCTCTCAGATATAAAACTGGCACTTCGACAGTTTACCTTAAAGCTGGAGCTCTCGGAGTGTATCCAGTACTACCCGCAAATGGTAGGCGTTCTCCTTCTCAGTAGCTGAGTACATCACAATGTCATCGATGAAGACTACCACAAAGCGATCAAGGTATGGCTGTAGGATCTTGTTCATGAGTCCCATGAACGTAGTTGGTGCATCAGTTATGCCGAATGGCATAACCAAGAACTCATAGTGGCCATACCGGCATCTGAAGGTCGTCATTTGCACATCCTCATCTCGTACTCTGAGCTGGTGATATCCCAATCAAAGATCTATCTTTGAGAACCAACACACTCCCTTCACCTGATCAAAGAGGTTGTCAATCATTGAGAGTGGGTAATTGTTCTTAATGGTCACCTGGTTCAAGTGACGATAATCCACACACAATATAAAGCTCCCATCTACCTTCTCGGTGAACAAAATCAGGGATTCCCAAGGTGAAACACTAGGTCGGATAATTCCCTTCTCCTACAAGTCCTCCAGCTATACCCACAGCTCATGAAGATCTGAAAGATCCATCCGATATACTGGAGTGGATATCGGTGTCATACCAAGGTAAAATTCAATTTGAAAGTCTACCTCCCTATTCAGAGGTAGTCCTAGAACATCATCAGGGAAGATATAAATGTATTGATCCACCACAAATGGAAAACTTGGACCCCGCACATCAACTCCTCTGAGAATGAATCAAGCCAACTGATGTGTGATCGGTTGCCCCCTCCTCTTGGTCAGTGCATCTTGCACTGCAAAGGCTCCCTTATGGCCAGTGAAGGTAAACCTCATCCCATCCTCATAGACACACCGCACTTTCCACCTCATTCAGTCAATCTGTGCATGAACTGTGGATAACCAGACTATACTCAAGATGACGTGGTAAGGCCTCGACACCGCTACGAGGAGATCCCAGCGAAAGCTCTGACCTCCTAGAGTAAGCTCACACTGCAGGCACCAGTGCGTAATCATCGAGTCTTCTCCCGTAAGAGCCTCTGGCCATAATAATCGAGCCAATGGCTACATCAGAATCTCCGAGCTCCGAACGAGGGCAGCGACAATAAAATAATGACTTGCACCTGTGTCTATAAGTACTGCAACAACGGTGGAGTAGACATAGATAGTATCTCGAATCATCTCAGGTGCGCCATGGTCATAGGCCTTGACTGGCTAAAGTTGAACCCTCCCCTATCTGCCAGCTCCCTGTTGTTGGGGTGGACCTCCTGGTTGTGGTGGTTGTTGGACCACGAAACGTCATCCACCACCTTCTGCTTAGCCATCTACTATGCCATGTCCGCTTTCTCCTAGCGGACCACCATGGTCAAACCTCTACCTCTACATGGGAGGTCCCTCTACTTTCTGCTTCTTATCTGCATGGCGGGTCAGGCATTCACCAACGATGTGTCCCAGCATGGCGCATGCATAGCATTTCATGCTCCTCGTATGGATGGATATATCTTGTGTGCCCAGCACAACCGAACCTGTATCCTACGGTCACCCACCTAATTGAATGGTCCTCTTGGGCCTCTGTGACATCTGTCTACTGCAGGCTGTAGAAGAGTCCACTACGTGTCTCCCTGTGGTGGCTCTCGCTACTGATGACTGATCAACAAGAAAACTCTCCACAGGAAGGGCTCGCTCGAGTAACCCCACCTACTTTGGAATGATGGGGGAGATCATCAAAGCAGTGATCTCATTCTTAAGTCCTGTCCCGATGGTCTGGGGTCAAAATGACGTTTCCTAAACCATATCTATGGATTAGCATTACAGGTCGGTGAACCTGGCTGTGTATTGCACCATCGTCATGCTACCCTGCTGCAGATGAAACATCTCCTAAATCTACACTGCACGAAGGGTGGATGGAAAAAACTCTGACGAGAAGAGGCTCCTAAAGTCATCCAAGAGAATTAGTGCATCATCATGCACCTAGATCATCAAGTTCCCCCATCCTCCTTCTGCTACTTGCAAGAGAATCGCGTCAAGGATCACCATGAGGTCAGCTGGTGTCCCTACCAATCTGAAAACTCTCACAATAGCCTCCAACCAATCCTCAGCTACCTGTGGTTCTGTCTCTCCCCTGAACCTGGGTGACCTCTAGTATTGGAACTCATGCAATGCACTTAGACGACATGCACTCTCTACTGCTGGAGCTTTTGGAAACAGTGGATCAACGGGTAGTGGTACCGCTGGATCCTCCGCTATAATAGGGTCATGCACTAAGGCATCTTTTCTCAGTGGGATTCCATCTTGAACAAAACCAGGAACCCTAGATGGCTGCCTGCATGGGTCCATCATGGAGGGAAACAAGTTTGGCATGGTCAAAACAATTTACTTGGTGAGCTGACACAGAGTAACCACAAAGAAAACTTTTCAAAGGAAACAGACATGAAATCAGTGTTTTTGTCAACTAATTTGGAAATCAGAAGTCAGAGTCCAAGTGTATGAATACGTCGGCCGCCGCACCAACACCGATTTCAATAAACTGATTACCACACCCAAGACAATAAACACTATTAATATTAAATGAACCAGAGTCCATGTTCTATGGTAGAACTGACTCCTATGATACAAATTTTTCACGACCCGTCCTCCGTGCATGTGTCGTGACTACCACAATCCCGCCTTCCATAGGCAAGGGGCTGGAGACTGGCACCAAAGGAGAATCCCTGCTAAAAAGGGAAGGAAAATTCTTTAAACTTGAGACACACACAATCTAAACAAAAGCTGTAGAAGCAATAAGTACTAATATAAAAATGAAAAGTGTGCCGAAATTATGTGGGCTAGTATACAAACCCAACTGAATAACAAGTACAAGTATAAGTAAAAAAGGGAAAATAACTCCAGGATCATCCACCGAGTGATCCTACATAAAGTGTAGGTATAGATCTTGAACAAATCATCCATGAGGTACGTACCGTCTAGTCCATCTCCGAGAAGCCTCTCTTCATTCTCCCTTAGCCTCGATCACTGCTGACCATCATCTGCACAGAACACAACAAGGTGTGGGCGAATCTCGTGCATGGGTGAGTATAAATTAACTCATTAGAGACCCCAAGACCCCCAAAGGTCTCCCAAAATCCACTATGGATAAACCAAAATAGTAAAATTCGATTACATAATATCAACGATCCCAACATATGAATTTTCCCATACATATACCCTTATTACCAATCACAAATAGCACCATCACTCGAGGCCAAGCACATCCTGTTCAACATAGGAAATAGTCATTAATCATGATGATAACATCACATAGTCAAGA
The DNA here is from genome assembly GCA_963277665.1 of Viscum album. Taxonomy (NCBI): domain Eukaryota; kingdom Viridiplantae; phylum Streptophyta; class Magnoliopsida; order Santalales; family Viscaceae; genus Viscum; species Viscum album. The sequence continues at coordinate 1,888,133,462 of OY728136.1, forward strand.
CACAACTCACATAGGTATTTAACTCATGTAGAGGGGTATAAATGATTAGATGTATTCACAGAATCATCTTCTCTGTCAAACCCATGTAGGATCCTAGGATAATATTAGTGGTGTCGAACCCATGGAGAATCCTAGTACAGAAGTCATCGCTGTCAAACCCACGAAGTATCTAGCTACATTATCATCACTTTCGAACCCATAGAGGATCCTAGTACAGTATCATCACTGTCAAACCCACAGAGGATCCTTGTACAGAAGTAGGTTCACGTAAGATCTTATCATCTCTGTCGCAACCAGCCATAGGGTTCCATCACACAGCACACTCGATTCTGGGAGGGTCTGCTCCTCGAGCCAAGTATGGATACATAATATACTACTATGTCTCAAGATTATGTATTTTTTAGTTTTGTATCATCATAAGGATCTCAATGTGACAGAAGACATGTCAATCAGACGTCTGGTCTGTGAGTTATTGGCGTTTCCGCTCAGAGGGCCCAGTTGGATTGAGGTTAAATCCATCTCAGACGTACCCCAACTAATTACATACCTTTAGTGATTTATGTATAATGAACCTCATTTTTCCAAGCTTTCCGTTGGTGCAGACAGATCATTAATCGGTCACTCGTACACCAGGATATGTGCAAAAAGGTGAAATGGGTCAGAATTGGGTCCGGGTCCTGATCCGGACCGTGGTACGACCCGGTACTTGGGCCCGACCCGGCCTCATCAGACCTGGAACGGCCAGCCAGAACCCACCCGGCCTGGCCCGCCTGAACTAGCCCGACCCTTTATGGGCGGCGCGGCCCGCGATGGCCACGCCATCCCGAAAGGAGAGTCAACCCGCGCGGTGGCTCGGCACGAGCGGTGGCCCGCTTGGCGGGGTGGTGATCAACCAGTTGTAGCCAGCGGGTGTTCGTTCCTCACAAGGACCACCCTGACCGAGCGAGGGGGGGAGGAGGGGTTAGCACCCCCCCTGGCACCCTATAACAGCCGACGCGTGGCGTTGTCATAGTAATAGCTAGACCCGAAGGGTCCTGCCTATGGTGCACCCACCGGCGGCCAGCTCTGCCGGTTTCCCTCCTCCGTCTGCCACAACCCGACTGTCTGTGGCCTTATGTGGCGCAACGGTACCGCACCCACTTTCCGACTGCCGCAGCCCTCCTGGTCCCAGCTCATCCACCCACACTGCGCAACGACACCACGCGCCTCCGGCGGCTGTCCAGTCGCCTTGCTCTGCCGCCGCCCGGTCCTCCGCATGGCACGACGACGATGCACTCCTCCGGCAACCTGGCAGCCCTTGCGCTGCAGATTCCTTTTGAGGCCGACCCTTCATTGACCCCCATTGCTCCATCACCATCATCAAAAAAATGATGAAAATTAGAGGGGGGTCATGCCATGTTTGTTCGACACGTGCCTTCTATGTTATGGTGGTAGCGATCAGAAATTAAAGTAGCTCAAGAATGACGAAGAACGAAGTTCAAAATCAATCAAAACAACGCCTACCTCATTTGTCGTTTGTTGACGATGAGAGGAGGGTTCAGAGAAGATGATGTTAAAGACAAAGTCGGCGACATTCTTTATGGTTAACAGTTTTATTCCTCAACTGAGGCTTCGTTGTTGGAGGATATAACGTCGAGGAAGAAGTGATCCTCATTGGAGATCCATCTTCAACTGAATTTCCAATCTCACAGAGAAAAACCCATTCCAATGCAAGATGAATAGCCCACTTTAAGATAAGTTAATCAGACAATTAGTGTTATCTCATTAATTGGGAGTTACAAGAGTTACACCTCATTAATTGAGGTGTTTCAATATTGGGCGGTCCCCACCAGTGGTTTGAAAATAAATTAAAACTTGTTTAACTTATTTCCTATCCTTTCTCCCATGAAAAGTTTGAAATTCAACTTCCATATTTGTTAGAACACAGCTGCGCTGAAGGTCACACTAAGTAGTTACAAATGTTGCGAGTTCAACAGTGCTATCAGATTTCAATTATGAGCACCAGTTCAAAAGTTACCAAAACCCACTCAAAAAAACATTGAACGCACTTAGAAACTTTGGAAAAACATTCTGAGCAATCCAGGCCTTGGAAACATGCGCCATCTGAAACTGTCAACTCGGAACAATTCCCTATAATTTTTTTAAAAAAATTACATGGGATTTCTCAAGTCATTACAAATAGCATATTATATATCATAAATATTGGGTATATATTCGATAAATCAATTTTTACCAAACATTAAAGGTGGTAGTGGATGAAAGAACAACATTGGTTGGTGAGGTAGTAGTTCATCGTACACACAAACAGTGGTTGTTTATCACATTTGATGGAAGTGTGGGATGGTTTTGGATGGAAAATTAATATAATATCATATCAGTATATTCATGAAATTTTTTTATTATATAATCATTTTATTAAAAGTATTTAATGATGTTGAGAAGGAAATATAATAAAGAAGCTTTTTGGAGAACAATACCTCTTCTTTGGGTATCCTCTTTAGTTTTAGAATAAAACCATGAATTATTTTATTTAATACCAAAATAAGGAATTTATAATTATGGTTCAGATTTTAAGAGTATATTAATTCAGGGTTTTTATTTTCCAAATGTCTGGACATGTTTGAATCAGTTATGGGGTGGGTTCCTTTTTATAGTGGAGGGGGAGTGGCATTCTTGTAAATACAAAATGGTAAATACTATTGGGAGGTCTTCCACTAATCACGAGACTCCAATATTTAACTTTTAAAAATAGGATATATTGTCTTGATATGTCAGTCTAACAGGTTATATGAATGTTTTTAGGACATTTTCACCATAATATGAAATATTAATGACAAATAAACTCGGGTTCCACCTTAATAATTGTAATTAATATAAATTCCATTCACTAATATTTTTGATAAAATAAAATTTTTACCATAATTGAAATCATAAATTATTATTATTCCAAATATGGAATCCATTTATTCACATTGAACATAAATATGTGTAAAAAATTAATTTAAAATTAATATTGAAGACTTGATGAGAAAGCCTATTTTTAAAATGAAAATGTAAAAAAGTTTAATAATTTTTTATATAAAAATACAGTATAAAAATTATTAAAATGGTCTAAATTATATTAATTGATAAGGAAATTATCCAATTAAACTTTTAAAACAATTCTATTTATAATTTATTGTTACAAATTATTAAAAAGAAAATTTAGTTTTCTATTTAAATACAAAATATTCACTATTCATAAGAAATGAAACTCCTTAGAAAACAAAATCACCATAAGATAATTCACACATTATTATTTCAAAAATAAAAATAGTTTCTTCATATAAAATTTATATAAGAATAAAAAATTAATTTTTAAAGAAGTTTTCTATTAAATGGAGGAAAAACAACCTTTTTAAAAGTATATCTTTTTGTGAAAAATATTTTTTGTTCTCATATTATGCCTATTATATATATTGGTTAAATAAAAATAAATTTTATTGAATATATAGTATATAAGATTCTTTATGGTGATTCATTAATATTAATTATTTAGCTTATTTTTACAAAACTCTTTATGCACATAAAATTTTTTTATAGATATTTTCATTATATTTGATTGGGTTTTATATTCATTTCTAACTAATTAGAAACCAATGTATTCAACCATTTAATTTTATAAGTTATTTAATCCTACTAATAATGGGAATTATAATTTCTACGATATAATTTTCATTTTAAATAAAAATATTAATATTATTCTGTAAAACCTATTCTTACATGTAATTTATGTTTTTAAGGAACATGTTGTAGCATGTAACACAAGAAAAGAAGAGTCTAGTGTGTAATATAAACAATTGGAAAGATTGAATTTATATAAATAAAAATATATAATAAAGTATCATTGTAGTATATTCCATTCTACACATGAGATTTCTTTTCATACAAGCTATCAAATATGATATTCATTTTTCAATATTTCAGGATGTTACATGTCAGATCACTCTTCTCCCACAACATCTACCGATTCCTAGGAAAGGCCATTTTATTTGGAGTAATAAAATCCTAAAATATACACAATTATCTTTATTTTTCTAAGGCATCGATAAGTACTTCCCCCAATGTCCCCCTATATCTTCCCCATTGTTCACAATAGTTGAATAGAATCAAAAGCAGATAAAATTTAATATAGGTAATAAGTGTGACTGTTTATCTTTCAGACGTGTAATAATGCCCTAATTTTTTTGGGTGACTTTGTTTGATTAAACATCCCTGAAATATGTTAATCTTATCCAAATTTAATTCATGAGATTAAATTCCATGAAAAATCCCTTGAGTTGTCAATAGGTATACCCTAATCCTTTTAAGTTATATTTATTTATTTCCATGCTTGTGAACATTTTTCAGCCTTTATAGATTCTGAATGTGTAATTTCATGGGGAAACTCATCAAAGAATCATAAAAAATTATTAATATTTATAATTAATTTATTTTAAAACCATATTTGAATCTCTTTTGAGAAGAAAAACCAAATTGATCCATGGATTGAGGAAAGGGCCAGATAAAACAACTACCATTGGGGTGGATGATTGATTCATGGCCTTGGTATAGAATATTTTTAAGATCCTAAACACCCCCAAATATGCCACTAAATAATTTTTTGGCATATCATCAATATGATACCCATTTTTAACTCATCTTTAATAGCTATTTGATCACTCTTCACCCAAGGTATCATTATATTCTTAGTAAATGCATGAAAATTTGGATGTATAGAATCACCCACAATGCACATGTGGTTGTATTTAAAAATTCAACCGACCATTACTTCTCCCATAATATATCACTATATTTTCCTCACTATTGTTGACAGTTGAAGAGAAGTTCCAGTAGATAATATTCATTCTTCGTAATTGGTGCGGTTTCAAAACTTATACATGATAACTCTTACTTGTAAAAATATCAGGTTGACATAGTTTGAAAAAAAAATTATATCCATTAATATAATACTTTTTGTTCTTCATGTGAAGAGATTAGATGAATGAAACTATGAGTTTATGATATGAAACCCCTAATCCTTTATCACAAATATTGTTTTACTTCCATGATTGTGAGTATTTATTATAGCCTTTCTTGACTCCCAAAGTATAATTTATTGGGAGACATCATAAAATACTCATCCAATATATTTAATACTAATTATTAACTCTTTTTAAATATCACACGTGAACCTATTGTCAGAAAAGTACCCTAATGAATCCGCCGCGACCCGCCTATCTATGGCTTTACACAGCGCAACGGCACCACGCCCACCGTCCGACCGCCGCAGCCCTCTTAGTCCCGGTCAGTCCACCCACACGGCGCAACGACACCACACCCCTAAGATGACTATTCGGTTTCCTTTCTCTTATACAGCCCAGTCCTCCACACGACACGACGACATTGCGCTCCTCTGGCAACCTAGCATCCCTTGCACTGCCGATTCCTTTTGCGGTCAGCCCTTCGCTGACCCTCGTTGCTCCATCGCCATCATCAACAAAATGAATAATATCAGTGGGGGGTAGTGCCATGTTTGTTCAGCCCATTCCCTCCATGTTAGGGTGGTAGAATTCATCCATTAAAGAAGCTCACGAACGACAAAGAACGAATATCAAAATCAATCAAAACAACGCCTACCTCATTTGTCATTTGTTGACGATGAGAGGAGGGTTCAGAGAAGATGAAGTCATAGATGACATCAGCGGTGTTCTTCGTGTATAACGGTTTCATTCCTCAACCGAGGGTTCTTTGTTGGAGGATAGAACGTCGAGGAAGAAGTGATCCTCATTTGAGATCAATATTCGACTAATTTTCCAATCTCCGAGAGAAAAACCCATTCCCATGCAAGAGGAATATCCCACTTTAAGATGAGATAATCAACTAATTAATATTATCTCATTAATTGGGAGTTCCAATAGTCACGCCTCATTAATTTAGGTGTTTAAATATTGGGAGGTCCCCACCAGTGGATTGAAAATAAATAAAAACTTGTTTAACTTATTTCCTCTCCTTTCTCCCACAAAAGGTTGTAAATTCATCTACCATTTTCGTTAGAAAACAGTTGCGTTGAAGGTCACACTAAGCCGTTAAAGATGTTGCGAGTTCAACGGTGCTATCATATTTCAATTTTGAGCACCAGTTCAAAAGTTACCAAAACCCGCTCAAAAACACATTGAACGAACATAGAAACTTAGGAAAAACATTCCAAGCACTCTGGGCATTGGAAACATGCGCCGTCAGAAACTGACGACTCGAAACAATTCCCTATAATTTTTTAAAAACAATTACATGGGATTTTTCGGGTCTTTAAAAATAGCATATTAGATATCATAAATATCATATATATATTTGATAAATAAATTTTTACCAAACATTATAGGTGGTAATATATGAATGAACAACATTGGTTTGTGAGGTAGTAGTTCTTCGTACACACAAACAGTGGTTGTTTATCACATTTGATGGAAGTGTGGAATGGTTTTGGATGGAAAATTAATATAATAAAATATCAGTATATTCATGAAATTGTTTATTATATAATCATTTTTTAAATTTATTTAAGGATGTAGAGAAGGGAATAAAATAAAGAATCTTGTTAGAGAACAATACCTCTTCTTTGGCTATCCTCCTTAATTATAGAATAATACCATGAATGATTTTATTTATAACCAAAATAGGGATTTTATAATTATGGTTCACATTTTAGGAGTATATTAATTCAGGGTTTGTATTTTCCAAATCATTGGACATATGTTAATAAGTTATGGGGTGGGTTCCTTTTTACAGTGGACGAGGAGTGTCATTCTTGTAAATAAAAAATGGTAAACACTATTTGGAGGACTCCCATAAATCATGAGACACCGATATTTAACTATTAAAAATAGGATATATGGTCTCGATATGTCAGTCTAATAGGTTTTATGAATGTTTTTAGGACATTTTTCACCATAATATGAAATTTTAACCACAAATAAATTTGGGTTTTACCTTAAAAATTGTAATTAATATAAATTAAATTCACTAATATTTTTGATAAAATACAAATTTTACCTTAATAGAAATCGTAAATTATTATTATTCCAAATATGGAATCCATTTATTCACATTGAACTTACATTAGTGGAAAAATTTATTTTAAAATTAATCTTGTAGACTTGATGAGAAACCTATTTTTAAAATGAAAATGTAAAAAAGTTTACTAATTTTTTATTTAAAAATACAATATAAAATTTATTAAAATGAACTAAATTAAATTAATTGATAAAAAATTTATCCAATTAAACTTTTAAAACACTTATGTTTAAAATTTATTCTTACAAATTATTAAAAAGAATATTTAGTTTTCGATTAAAATTCAAAATATTCACTATTGATAAAAAAATGAAACTCCTTTGAAAACAAAATCACCATAAGATAATTCCCATGTTATTATTTCAGAAATAAAATTAATTTCTTCATATAAAATGTATATAATTATAAAAAATTAATTTTAAAAGATGTTTTCTACTAAATGGAGGCAAAATAACATTTTTAAAAATATATCTTTTTGTACATAATTTTTTTGTTCTCATATTATGCCTATTATATATATTGATTAAATGAAAATAAATTTTATTGAATATATAATATATAAGATTCGTTATGGTGAAACATTAATATTAATTATTTAGTTTATTTTGACAAAACCCTTTTGTGCACATAAACTTTTTTTATAGATATTTTCATTATATTTGATTGGGTTTTGTTTCATTTTTAAATAATTAGAAACCAATGTATTCAACCATTTAATTTTTTATGTTATTTAATCCTACTAATAATGGGAATTTTAATTTCCAGGATATAATTTTAATTTTAAATAATAATATTAATATTATTCAGTAAAACCTAGTCTTTCATGTAATGTATGTTTTTTAAGGAACATGTTGTAGCATGTATCAAAAGAAAAGAAGAGTGTTGTGTGTAATATACACAATTGGAAAGATTGAATTTATATAAATAAAAATATATAATAAAGTATAATTGTTTTATATTCCATTCTACACATGATTTTTCTTTTCATACACGCTATAAAATATGATATTCATATTTTAATATTTTAGGGTTTACATGTTGGATCACTCTTCTCCCACAACATCTACTGATTCCAAAAAAAAGAAATTTGATTTGGAGTAATAAAATACTAAAATACACTCAAGTATCTTTATTTTTTTAAGGCATCGACTAGTCCTTCCCCCAATTTATCCCTCTATCTTCCCCATTGTTCACAATAGTTGAAGAGAATCAATAGAATATCAAATTTAATATGGGTAATAAGTGTGATTGTTTAACTTTCAGATGTGTAATAATGATCTAATTGTTTTGGGTGACATAGTTTCATTAAAAATCTCTGAAATATGTTAATCGTATATTATTTTTATTCATGAGATTAAATTACATAAACAATCCCTTGAGTTGACAATAGGTAACCCATTATCGTTTTTTGGGATATTGATTTATTTCCATGCTTGTGAACATTTTTCAGCCATTATAGATTCTGAATGTGTAATTTCATAGGGAAACTCATCAATGAATCATTAAAATTCTTTAATATTCACTATTAATTCATTTTAAAACCATATTTGAATCTCTTGGGAGAAGAAACCCCAAATTGATCATTAGATTGAGGAAAGGACCAGATAAAATAACTACCATCGGGGTGGATGATTGATTCATGGCCTTGGTATATAATATTTTGAAGATACTAAACACCCCCAAATATTCCACTAAATAAGTTTTTGGCATATCATCAATATGATACCCATTTTTTAACTCTTCTTCAATAGCTATTTGATCACTCTTCACCCAAGGTATTATTATATTCTCAGTAAATGCATCACAATTTGGAGTTATATAATCACCCACAATGCACAAGTGGTTGTATTTACCAATTGAATCAACCATTACTTCTCCCTTCATATCTCACTATATTTTCCTCACTGTTGTTGACAGTTAAAGAGTAGTCCCAGTAGATAAAATTCATTCTTGGTAATTAGTGCGGTTTTAAAACTTATACATGAGAACTCTTGCTTGTAAAAATATCAGGGTGACTTAGTTTGAAAACATTTTTTAATATCAATTAATAAAATACTTTTTTTTCTTCATGTGAAGAGATTACATGAATGAAACTATGAGTTTATGATATGAAACCCCTAATCCTTTATGATAGATATTGTTTTACTTCCATGCTTGTGAGCATTTATTATTGCCTTTCTTGACTCCCAAAATATAACTTATAGGGATACATCATAAAATACTCATCCAATATGTTGAATACTAATTATTAATTCTTTTCAAATATCACATGTGAACCAATTGTAAGAAGGTTCTAGTCATGGCCATGGCGTAGGTAATTTTGAAGAGCATGAAAACCCAAAATATGTCACCAATGCCATGATTATCATCTCACCCATAAAAAAACGTTTTCTATATATTCCATGAAATCCTTTTGATTACTCCTCTCCCATGATATCTTTATATTCTTATGAACTCCAATATAATTTGGAGAAAGTGAATCCTACCCCTTACAATAGTTACAACATGTCTCTAAAGGATCAACCAGTCCCTCTCCCATTGTCTCCCTCTCTTTTTTTGGTTGATCATGATAAATGATGATAAGCAGAAGTAGATAAAAATTTATTTAGATAATAAGTTTCAGTGTCTAACTTTTACATTATAAATATTTCTTGTAAAACTTTTTAGGTGACTTAGATTAGTCAATCTTCACTGATGTCCACTACTCTACGACATTATGTTTATCATATTAAAGGATTCCAAAAATGATCCTATGAGTTTACAATAGATAAACACTTATCATTTGTTGTAGATTTTGTTTTAATATAATGAATGCAAGAATATTTTAGCTTTTATATATAGATATATTATAATTTCTAGGGATCCCTCATTAGATACTCATCCACATTCATTAATATTGAATATTAATTTTTATTTAATCATGTATTTGAATCAACAAGAAGAAAAAGAACCCTAATAAATCCTTAGAAGGATTTGAAAGACAGGATATGATGTTAACCATCATGATGGTGGATACATTCATAATAATGGAGCAACTATCATTAAAACAAAAAACAAACCCAATGAAATCACAAAAAATATAATCATAATCTTCTCAATATGGTGCATGTTTTCTATCTCTTCTTTGACATTCATTTGATCAATATTATCCCATAGAATCTCCTTATTCACTATCATGGAAACATGGTTTGTAGTCAAATAATCCTCAACCTTACATAAGCTTCTATATTTATCTAAGTCTTTTACTAAAACCTATCCCCCCATAAATCTCTCTCTTACACACATTTCAAGATATTTGAAGAACAACGAATGCGAATCAAATTCGATCTGGTTAATAAGCATGTTTGTCTAATTTTTTTAACATAATCACGTGCTTGTAAATTTTTTTTTGAATGAGTTTGATAATTATTCTATAGTATCCACTAACCTAAGCCTCTATTCTCTTCATGTGAAGTGATTCTAGGAACAATCATGCGAGTTGATGATAGGTAACACCCTTTTTTTCATTGGTATTGTGGTACTACCACAATTTTTAGTGCATTTACAACCTTTCTAGATTCCAAAAACCAAATTTCCATAGAGAGCACATTTAAGATTCATTTAATTTCATTAATAATAAAATTTAATTCATTTTTAATTCCATATATGAATCTATAATGAGAATAAATCTCTAATTGTTCAATATAAAAGGCTAGATCCCAACAAGTATGGCTATTATCTAGGTGGATGTTTGAGTCATGGAACCAACATAACATATCATGAGGAACCTAAACACCCCGAAGATGTCACCAATGACATGATCATAATATCCTCTATAAATATACACTTTTTTATCTCTTCTTCTACTTCAATTTGATCACACTTATCCGATGGAATCTTATTATTCTTCAGAAAGGAAGAAAGATTTATAGTTTGAAAATACTATACCATGCACTGATTGTTTTATTTCTCTAATAAATTGACAAATCACATTCTTTCCATATCCATCTATATTACTATCTATTGATGAAAGCTGAAGAGATGTAGCAGTGTATCAAATTTGATCAGGGTAATACGTGTGGTTGTATATCTTTTACATACACAATTGTTCTTGTAAAGTTTTCTGGTTGACTTAGTTTGATTAGTTTTCTCTATAATATATTAGTCTAACCCTTTTTGTTCTTTGTGAGAAGTAATTAATAGAATGATCATGCATGAAAATGATAGGTTATGATTTATCATTATTCAGGGATATTGTTTTACTATCATGATTGCAATCATTTTTCCATCCTTTCTAGATTCCCAAAGAGTAATTTTCATGTAGGTCTAATCTAAGACACTTCTACTATAATTAATGATGGATATAATTTTCTTCATTACTGAATATTAATATCATGGGGGAAGAAAAACATAATGGATTCTAATATAGCTTCCAAATACCTGATAATATGACTATCATTGGGGTAAAGGATCAAGTCTTGGACATATAATACTATATTCTGAAGATCATAAATTTTCCCAAAGATGTCACCAATTACCATATCATAATTACCATCTTTCAAAACACATATTTCAAATCTTATTTAAATAATATTTGATCACACATTCCCCCATTGAATCACAATATTCTAAAAAACGAATTATTATTTTGGAGTATGATAATACTCCACCTTCCAAAGGTTATTGTATTTCTCTAAGCCATCGACTAGTCCATCTCCTACCATCTCCCGCTCTCTCCCCCACAGTTCACAATAGAAGAAGATAAGTGAAAATATATCCTATTTGATCTATGTAAAAATTTGGTTTGTATAATATTTTCAAGTGCACAAATGATTGTTATTTTTTTTGATGTAGTTTGATCACTCTTCCATGGTGTATATTACTCTAAGACGACATTTTATTCATGCAACGAAATTACATGAACAATCCTATGAGTTAATGACATGCAAACCCTAACACCTTTTTAAATATTGTTTTACTACCACTCTTTTGAGGTTTTGTGCTGCATTTATGTATTCTAAATGTGGACATTACAAGGAGCCTCATTAGAGACTCATACATTTTATTTAATACTCATTAGTGATTTTTTAATTCAGCGTTTGAATATACCCGACAAAAAAACCATATTTGATCTTCAAAAAGAGTCCAGATAACTGATAATATGACTACTCTCATAGTGGAGGATCGAGGCATGGCCCTAGGACAATAGATCATTAAGAGTCTAAACACCCACATTGATATCACAAACAAAATGATCACCCTATCCTCCATACAAAAACCATTTTTGTCCACTTATTTAGTGTATATTTGATCACTCTAACCCCATGAAATCTATATATTGTTATGAAATGAATGATAATTAGGGTTAGAAGCATCCTCCATCATTTACCATTTTATTTATCTCTATAAGGCATTGAATAGTCCCTTTCTCTTAATCTCAACCCTTTCCCCTCTATTCATGATAGTCGCGGATAATTTCAAACTGATAAAATTATATCTTCTTAATATGTGTGGTTTTCTCTCTTTTTCACGCACAATCATTCTTGTAAAATAGTTTAGGATACATTGTTTGATCACTCTTATCCAATGTCCACTATTCTATGCCCTTATGTTTATCATTCAAAGAGATTACAAGTAGGATATTATGAGTTAATGATAAGAAATCCCTTATCCTTTTTCATGGATACTGTTATAGAATCATTCTTAAAAGTGTTTTGATATCCATTATGGATCCCCAATGTAAAATTTCTAGTGAGACCTCATTACAAACTCATACAGGTTTTGTAATACACATTATTTATTTATTTTTAATAAATCATTGTAATCTCCTAATATTAAAAAATTCTAATCAATCTCTAACTAGTATCCAGAGATAGATAAGATAACTATATTCAAGGTGGAGGATCGAGTCATGGGCATGTCAAAATAGATCTTGAATAGCTTGAACACCCTTCAATAAATTTCCAACTACATGATAATCATATCCTCTAGACAACACCTCTTTTATATCTCCTCTACAGAATCCATTTGATCACTCTTCTCCCATGACATCACTATATTTTTTGACAAGAAAGCATGTTTTGGAGTAATAGAATCCTCCACTATGCAATGGTTTCTTTATTTGTCTAAGGATTCAACCAATAACTCTCCCTCCATCTCCCTTTACCCTTCCCGGTAATCATGATAGATGAATAGAAGAAGTAGTAGATAAAATTTGATCTTGGTAACAAGTGTGGTTTTCTATCTTTTACACATTCACTTATGATTGTAAATTTTTTAGGGTGACTTAGATTGATTACTCTTATAACATGTTTGTTACAGTAAGAATTTTATTTGTGAAGTGTTTCCATGAACGATACATCGAGTTAATGATACATAACCCCTTATTAGTTTTCATGGATATTGTTTTACTACCTTTATATTAAGAATTATTGTAGCCTTTATAGATTTTAAAGTGATATATATTGGGAGGAATCATAAAACACTCATCCATTTTATTTAATAATCATTAGTAATATGTGTTTTATCCTATATTAAAATATACCAAAGAAAAAAAACCCTAATAGAAAACCAGATAGATTCAAGAGACCAGATAAGATGACTACCATAGGGGTAGAGGATCGAGTCATTGAAATGATGTATCATATCATGAAGTGTTTGAGAGCTCCCAAAGACATCCCCAACAACATAATTGTTATCCAATCTATATGATCCAAATTTTCTATCATTTCATAGATGATGTAGAACCAATCATCTACCATGGACTCTCCATATTCCCAAGAAAGGAAGAATGACTTGGAGTAAAAGAATCCTCATGTTGCATTATTTACTGTATTTATCCAAGGCATTGACCATTACCTCTCCCTTAATGCACCTCTATATTCCCCATTATTGAAGACTGATAAAGAGAAGCAGAATAAGGTAAAAATCTTCATGGTAACAAGTGTAGTTATATAAATATTATACATACACTCATTCTTGAAAAATATTCCATGTTTCTTAGTTAGGTCATTCATTTTTTGAATATCTTACTCTAATATGGTGTCTTATTCATGTTAAGCAATTCCAATAATAATATGGCATGTTGATGATAGGTAACCACTGATCAATTTTCATGTATATTTTTTCATTGACATGATTTTGAGTATTTATGCATCCTTCCTAGATTCCTAAAGTTTAATTTACTGGGAGACATTGTTGGAGGCTCATACACTTTCTTAAATATTCATTAGTAATTAATTGATAAAATATATTTAAATCTATTGGGATCAGAAAACCCTAATAAATCAGAAGACTAAGGCCATATAACAGATAAGACGACTACTGTCATAGTGGAGGATCAAGTCACAAACACCATAAAGTATATTTTCATGATCATAAAGCCCCAAAATACATCACCAATTACATGATCATTATACCGCCCATACAACACATATTTTTTATCTATTATCTAGAATCTGTTTGATCCCTCTTCTCCTAAAACATATTCAAATTTTCTTACAAGAAATCATTTTTTGGAGTAACAGAATCTTTCACCTTAAACCAGTTGTTGTATTTCTCGATGTCATTAACTAATACCACTCCATAGACCCCCTCTCTCTTCCCCATTTCTCATTAATGTTAATGGGATGATTCATTTGATCAAATTAGATCTAGGTAATATGTGTTGTTGTCTAACTTTTACATGTTCACCCATGCTTGTAAATTTTTTTCGGTGCCTTAGTTTAATCAATCTTATCTATCATATGTTACTCTATGAATTTTTTTTATTAATGAAAAGTGATTTCTATAATGATCATGTGATTTGAATGTATGTAAAACCTTAAATTTTGTTATGGATATTGGTTAAAATCCATCCTTGCTAGATTTTTGTAGCCTCTCTAGATTCCCAAAGGGGAGTTTCCAAGGATACCATACTAGAGAATCATCCAATATCTTTAATACACATTAGTAATTCGTTTTTAATCCGAAATTTATATCTATGGGGAGTAAAAACTGTAATAGATCCCCGATCAAAGGTAAGATACTAGATAAGATGACTACAATTAGAGAATTGGATCGAGTCCTGGACTTGACGTAGTAGATTGTAAAGAGCCTGAATACCACAAAATAAATCAATAATGAAATTATGTTCATCTACTCCATAAATAACCCATTTACTATCACTTATATAGTGTCTTCTTGAACACTCTTCACCCTTTACATAATCATATTCATTGGAAAGGAAACAGAGTTAAGTTTAAGAGAATCCTCCACCTTTCAATGGTTTCTGTATTAATCTAAGGAATTGATTAGTCCATATCCCTCCATCCCTCATTCTCTTACCTACTATTAATGATAGTGAAAGATAATTCATAGAAAATTACATTTGATCTGGTTAATTACTTTTGTTTTCTGTCATTTACAAGTGAAAATGTGCTTTTATAAGTTTAATGGTGAAATAGTCTAATCACAATTTTAAGGGTCCATTTCACCAATCCTTATTGTTATTCATGTGATGTAGTTGTAAGAACGATCCTACAAGTTCATTTTAGGTTACCCCTTATCAATTTTCATTCTTATTGTTTTACT
The DNA here is from genome assembly GCA_963277665.1 of Viscum album. Lineage (NCBI taxonomy): Eukaryota > Viridiplantae > Streptophyta > Magnoliopsida > Santalales > Viscaceae > Viscum > Viscum album. The sequence goes on from OY728136.1 coordinate 1,888,149,104, forward strand.
ACCTTACTTACAAGAAATTTTTTATCTTTTCACAACTAGATAAATAATCTACTTCCACGAACCAATAACCATAGTTTTAAAATCATGGCTATAGGTGGATATAGTAATAGTTATATAGCATATAGAAATTGTTTTAAAACAATTGTTATAGGTCTATTTTCAATATCCTATAAAAATTGTTTTTAAAATCAAGGTTATTGGGAGTTTTTTTTCAAATAACTATAGCCACCGTTTTCCAAAACCGTAGTTATAGGGTTCCGACGTTTCCACGGGTAAAATAATTCCCCCAAAAAAATTGGTGGGAAGGCCTACTACCACAGGTTTTTAGATATTTCCACTGTTTATATTAATATATATCATAATATATACATATATTTGTGATGTGTGAGGTGGTGTAGTGGTGAGAAACGCATGTTGGCAATAGGAGGTGTAGGGATCAAAACTCGAAGGGTACATTTATTATGTAGGATATTACCATAGTTTACCATGTCTACAACCACAGTTTAAACCGTGGCTCTATGTCAACATCCAAGGTGGTGAATCATGATGTCTATTGATTATGTTTTAAAAACTGTGTAAATAGGCCAGTATGTAATTCCATGGAGTTAGCAACCATGGTTCGCCAAAATAGTTGTCGTAGCATATGACCACTGTTTTGGGGCCTATTTCCATGGTTTTGAACAGTGTCTTTAAGCCTTTTTTAGTTGTGTTTCTAGATTCTAAATGTTAATTTTTATGGGATACCTTGTCTGAGGCTCATAAAAATACGTTATGATTCATATGGAATTTATTTTTAATAATGAATTTGAAACTAACAGGAGTATAAAAAGCTTTTCAATCCATGGACAAAGGCCAGATACAAGATAAGACTAACTCTATTAGGGTGTAGGATCATGTCCTGGCCATGACATAATATATTCTGGAGATCCCAAAAACCCCAAAAAGACATCACCAATGACATGTTGATCATATCCATTATACAATGATAGATTTTTATCTCTTATCTGGTGTTTGTTTAATAAATCATTCCCCAAAGAATTTACATATTCTCATGAAAAGAAGCATGATTTGGGGTAGGAATATCATCCACCATGCATTTTTTTTGGATTTATCTAAGAAATCCACTAGTCCCTATCCTTATTCTTCCCTCCATCTTCACCATTGTTCGTGATAGATGAATAGAAGTAAATGAAAATCTAATTTTATTAGTGTTATATGTATGGTTTTCAAACTTTTACACTTTTAATAATTCTTTGATTGAGTTGGATGATTTATTTTTATAATCTTATCCGGTATACATTACACAAATTCTTTGTGTTATTCATGGGAAGGAATTACAAGAATGAAATTTTCAGTGAAAGATAGCTAACCCTTTATCATTTTGCATGGATATTGTTTTACTACCATGATTAAGATCATTTTTAAAGAATTTATGGATTCTTGATGTTGAATTTCCAAGGATACCTCTACAGAGACTCATCCAAATTCATTAATATTCATTAATAATTAATTTTTGATCCTTCAATTGAATTTATTAGGATCATAAACTCATAATAGATCCCATGAGAGATGATAGAGACCAGATAAGTGGGATACCATCAATGTAGAGTATCAAGTCATGGTCATGGTGGAGCAGATCATAATGAGCATGGACACCCCCAAAGAGATCACCAAGGACATGATCATCATATTTTTCATATTATCCAATTTTCTATCTCTTCTATAGTGTCCATATAATCACCATTATTCAACAAAATCTTCATATTATCAGGAAAGCCATCATGATTTGAAGTAAGATAATACTTCACCTTAAAAAAGTTCTGTTATTTCTCTAACACTATGTTGGTCCATGATTTAATAAAAAATGATTTCCTAATTTTGAAAAGGAAATAATATAAGAGAAATGATTTTTATTTCTCTTCATTTTGTCTGGATACAAAATATAGAATACAAAAAGATTTTTTTGCCCATCTTTTTTGTGATAGTTTTTAAAATAAAAGGAATTAAATGTTTTAAAATTTGAACAATACATCATTTATTAAGATATATAGTTCCACAATACTCATTTATTACAAATACATTACTCTAATTTTAAAATATATATTTGATTATTGAATAAATAAATACATTTGTTATATATATATATATTATTTATATAATTGTTAACATATATATTTACAAATATCATTATATAATTATAAACATGTTTTTATAAGTATATATATTTATATAAAACTATTTGAAATTATGTTTGTAATATATATATTTATATAATAAATTTATAATTATATATATATATATATTAAATATGAATTTAAGAATATATTTATATATACATATTTCATTATAGATACACATATATAATTCTTTTAGAAAATATTTTTATAATTATAAATATATAATTATAATTAAATATATAAAAAATTAAATTAGAAATTATTTCCAGATTAAAAATCCCAGCGGTTTGAAGTAATTTTTTAAAATATAGTTTCCCAAAACTCAATTATTCAACATAAAAATATTTTAATATTAAATTTCATCTCTGTTTTATATTTCATGTCAATTATATAGAAATTTTATCAAAAATGTAATTCTAAAAAATTAATTCAAATTATTTATTAATTAAAAATTAATAAAAATTCAATATAAATATTAATACAAAAACATTAATTAAATGTAATTAATAATGGAAAATTATTTATAAATTTTTTATGTAATTTTTTAATCTATGATAGTCAAAATTATTTATAATCAACAATTACTTGTAATCAAAGCGGTTTATAATTATTTATATTTAAATAATCCATATTATAAATATTTTTTTGTTTATTTGAATTATAAATTACATTAAAAAATAAATATTTTTAAATTTCATTTTAAAAAAATTATATACAAAATAAAATACATATTTTTTTATTAATAATCACATGGATGACCAGTTATATATTTTCATCGATGCAGGGAAAGATGATAAATAGAAAATAAAAGCACACAACACACAATGTAGGGAAGTACTCAGAGACACTTGAGCTCGAGACCTTGCCGAGACCTAGAGGGACACATATCACTATGCTTCACCTTAATGACATTTATATAAATATTGATTCCATAAAAAATTGAAAAAATAAAATATCCACAATTGTAATATTGGATATTTTAATAAATGGAATTGTATACTTCTCTTCCATCCAAAAAAATCTAATTTTGGGTGATTTGAGTTATATAGTGGGAGATAAATCCAATTCACTCTCTTGCCTCCCGATAGATTTCTCTCAGTATATCATAACACCACTAAACATAAAAAACAATAAGAAATTTATCCATTTCATTTAATTCAACCCCAAATTATCTCTTTCAAATATGTTTTAAGAGAAGGTAGATGCAAAAGTAGAGTAGTATAGTTGGGAAAGGGATTTCCTGCAATCATTTTTAAATTGGAAATTCAGGATAGGGAAGAGGAGAAATGGATGGAATGGGGATGGATTTGGACTAGACTCTTTCATCCTCATCCTCAGAGAGCCGAGAATGGATTCAAACATCAACCGTAGGGTGGAGAAAAAAGTGGATCCCACCCCATCCATGGAATGAAAATTCTCTTCTTTTTAGTGTTTATCGATGGATGTTTCTCTATAACTTTTATTTTTATTTTTCGAATGATTTTACTATTGTTTGATTATTATATGTAGTATTATTTTCCATAGGGAACTGCTATTTTTTAATGATATTTAGAATTATGAAAAAAATTCTATTACAAAAAATTATTTAAAATTAGTAATAAAATGTTCTTAAAATATATTTCTAGCTAAATAATTTTAAAAAATACATTTATGTGTAATTTTATACTTTTATGTGATTTAATAATTATTTTTTTTATAAAAAATATGATGGAAATAATTTAAATGTTTTAAATTAAAATCTTTTTTAAATGACCTGCCACTTCGACATAAATTTCACATTTTTTAATGAATCATTTTTACATGAGTAAATGGATCATAATTACTTATGAAATAATATATTATTTTTTCATACTTATGGATCTTCCAAAGGCCATTGATATATCACCCGATCATTGGATACAACAAAAATAATAAAATAGGGCTTCTGTGATTTTTCATTTATGATAACTTGAAGGACCATTTCCAATGTATAAGAACACGTCTTTTTATAAAGGAAATTATAAAAATCATTATTAAGAGGACTATCCTTGCATAATGAGGACAAAATGGCAGTGGGTTGGTGGTGAATTATAGTATATCAATTTCAAACGACCCTTCCAAAAAACGTTTCATGCAGTTAAGAAAAATATTCTTCCTGCTCACACACTTAAAATACAAAAAAATTGAAGAATAAAAGTGAGACATGAGCCATTTTTACTTGGTTTACCATCACATGGATATATAAAAGTAACGTACACATACTTATGTACTGGTATAGCAAAATAATCTAAATTTAGTACTTTTCTATTATAATTTCAATTCAGTCTCACCAAACCATTGGTTTTACAACCAATGAAAGATAACTCGCAATGGTGTAGTAATCTACTCCGAAAATCCAAAAAAAAATATTCCGTAAAACATGTACACAAATTACACCAATAATGGGGTAACAATATGCTCCTCCTTCAACAATGTAATTTATATTCATGATCTTATAAGATAAAATCCGTGGAATTCTTACTTATTCCTAATTTTTCGTTGCGATAATTTTATAGAAAACCCCTAACTTTTAATAAAAAATATCTACAATTTTAACTACACTAATATGGTTGTATGTTGTATGTTTTGGTGACAATTGAATGATGGATTTATTAATAATAACCGAATGTTAAATTTGATTACATTAAATATAGGTTAATAATTAATATAGTAACATTGGATATATATTGATATATAATGCCATTAGGATACATTAAATTGAATTTTATGGAATTGATGTTTGATGATGAGCATGGAAGTTCCCTTAAGTAGTATTAAAGAAACTATAATATAGGTTCTGAGTGGAGAAAAAGTGTGTGATTGGTCACTCCCAACATTGTTTTCTTGTTCATGAATGGTGATTAATCCAATATTTACTTGATGATAAATTTTGTGATCAATGGAATTAAATAAAATATTGAAAAATATCTATAAGCACTGGGACCAATGTACAAGATCTTAGATATCATTTATAATTAAATTAATCATTTAATGAACAAACCTATGATGTATTCTTTTTTAATGGATGTATTTGAAGATATATTTACAACGTACCATTATTTCATGAAATGAATGATGAATATATTAGCTCCCGTGGTGATCCACACACGTTCCAAATTTTTTGAAAATCACCAAAGGAATCTCCAAGTGCTTGAATGGTAGATCATATTGTTTGCATTGTCATCTTTTGATGACCATGAGAATCTATTCCAAATGAATATCCTTGATCTCTCTATACTCAATAGTGGAAGGTGTACGAAGATCACTATCCATTCATGGTAGTGTTTTGGGAGAAGGATATCTCTAGGGGTTGGGAGGATTCTCTAGGATTGTCATTGTGCACAAAAGAAATGAAATTGGGTCTCTAGGAAAAAAAATTAAATGGGATTATATTTTGATATGGTTAGAAATAAAAAAATTTACAAGTTTTATTTATTATTTAATAAATATATGTGGAATCCCATGTATATAATTATAATATTATTATTATTTCATTAAATTTTTTAAATCAAAGAATTAAATTAAATATTATTTATTTAAATAATAATAATTATATATTATTTCTCACCCAATGGTTTAACTTAGTCCACCATTACGAAATATTTTTCAGATTATGAATAATGAATATATATTTAACAAATTAATATCATTAAATCATTCCCATATAAATAAATAAATATTATATCATGTAAATAGAAAAAAAAAATTAACTAAATATTCCTCTCACATAATATTATCTCAAAAAACTGGTGATCAAATATATACCACCAAGAAAACATGAATAATTATTAAACACTGTGTGGGATTAATAATTACTCTTCTTATTAAATAATAAATAATAATATATTACTTAACTGATATTTTGGACACACTTTGTGTGTGAGCTACTTGGCCTCCTTGTCAAGGTCTTTAGGCGAAGCCTCCTAAAGTACAATGTTACCATCTAGAAACACTCTAAGGCACCTATTGAAAAATATGTTAATACCAAAATGACATAATAACACATATGGACACATACAATGTAATATAATCCATTTATTGTGATATCTCTAACCAAACAGGGTTCATATTGGTGTAATCAACCTATGTTATCAATGCCTCTTTCTTTGAAGTTTCAAAAATCAAACTTTCCTATTGAACATCATGTATGTTGAATTTTTATGAATGTATCATTGCCTTCAATGGTCCCATGATATCAACATTTATTAAAGAACAGAAGAGAAATTATTTTCATGAAATATCCATCAATGAAATATTACCAAAGACACACACAACTTATCTTACCTCACTACAAACATATGTCATCATAGTATTTACCAATACAACAAAGTACCAAACATATAACACACAATAATAATAATAATAATGTACAATGATAAATATAAATACCCATATATAATAAGATCCAATGACACATATAAATGTGGATTTACTAATCAGAGGTATCATTCTCATGTCATCGTACACTATATATTAGCAATGGAGTTCACTATGAGAAGGTTCCTAAAATTCCAATGAGTCTCCACCCCATATAGGATAAATAATTTTTATTGCTAAAATTATTTCTTATAAATATAGAAAATATATTTAAGATTACTATTATTTCACTTATAGGTTACATCATAGTGGAGAACAACTATGATATTTCATGGAAAAAACTACTATTAAGTCATTATTACATACTATTTTAAACAAAAGAAAAATCAGGATGTGATAAAAAAAATTATTAATATAAATATTAATGAATAATTTTTTTAATAAATTATATATAATCAAGTTTTTGGAACCAACTCAAACATAATACCAATTTCATTAGAGCCAACTACTAGTAACCTTCTATTTTCTATCCCTCAAAAGATACACATGCTTCTACTAAAATCGACCTTTTGTCAATTTGTCTTCCATGTTTTCGTCTGTGGGAACTCTTCTTACTAAACATTTACCCCTTGATAATAATCCCTCGTACAATGATAATTCAAGATTATTTTTTTACATTGAATTGACATTGGATCATTTTCATGAGCCACCACTACAGTATTATAATAATACACTATGGTAGGATATTTAGTTTTAGGTACAACATCAAGATCCAGAAAAAGTATTCTTATCCAAATGGTTTCCTCTGATGCATCAAAAGATATTATTTACTCATAAAATTCTAAACATATAGTGACATTTAGCTTCATTGAACTCTTACAGCTCACATATACTCCGTTGAGACATGAAACAAATCATGACTACTACATTAGTCCATCCTATATTTTTGGAAAACTATCATATGTATAACACCAGATAACTATATCCTTATATCCTTCATTCATATATATCTTATCCATTGATCATATTAGATACATGAGGATATCCATAACCACATACCAATGTTTTTCTCTTGGATTATCCTGATATATGAATACCAAATCAATGAATAGTAAAAATCAAGTCCAACATATAACTTGTCATAGATTATTGGTCCAATCATTGAATTGTATGAGATATTATTAATTTTACCTTTCACCTATTGTAAAATAGGGAACTGTTTTTTGAATGATGTATACCATTTGACACTGGAACTAATATTTTATTGTATAGTTACATTCTAAATATTTTTGGTATCTGATCAATGTATATACTTTGAATTAATCCAAGAATGTAATTGGTTCTGTCATGAATGATCCTAATCCCTATAATATAGGCTACATTACCAAAATATTTCATAGAGAACCCCATTTTTAACTATTTCTTAATCGATTTTATGACTGTTATGTCATTTCCAATAAGTAATATTTCATCAACATATCATACTATGATAACGAAGACAATCCAACTAAACCTCTTGAAACAAAAGGATCACATTACTTTATAATGAAACCAAATTCTTTTATAGATTAATAAAATGTAATGATCCATAACCTAGAAACATTAAACAATCCATAAATTGATATCTATAACTTGAAAATACATTTGGAATCACCTAGACCAAAAAACCCTTCTATTTGTATCATCTAGACATCTTCCTGAAGGTTACAATCTAGGAAAGATATTTTGAAATCCATCGTGTAATTTTAATAGTTTGGGTATGTTTATATTGAACGTATAATTATGATGGATTAAAACATGGAAAGTGGTTAAAATGTATTATCATAGTCAATTATATGAATCTATTTAGACATTTCATTCACTAGGCCTTCTTATTTATATTACCTTCTAGGTCTAGTTTCTATTAAATTCCCATTTTCACCCTATTGGATTTACATAAAATGGTCTATCCACTAGAATGAAACATTGTTCTGATATGTGGAATCCATTTTATAATTTTTGGATTCATTCCATCTTACAGAATCAGAGCTCTCTAATACCTCTTTTTAGTATTAATGTTTTTCAATGTCAACGAATAATGAGACACCTTATTCAGTGGATAGAAAATTATAACCCCCTATTTATCTTAAATCTCTCATGATCCTATAAATTGATTGTGTTTTACAAACTATTTATTCTATATGGTCCTATATAATATATTATTAACAAAATCATGTGTATCCTGAGCATCAACATCATCAAATTCAAAATTGATCCCACTATAATTTTTGAGGATGTTCCACATCTCAACAAATTTGGTTTGACTAGTGATAATCATTTTCTTTTATGAGGGGTTATATTGATGGTATACCTTTATTTACATAGGATACCATATAATGATACACTTTTTCCCTTGAAGTGATAGTTTTTTACCAAAAAATATCAAAAATGCAGATCAACCCCTTACATATGTATGTGAAAAAACATGTTTCCTTACACTTCATAAAACAAAAGGAAATTTTTTTCTACTTTATTTAGTACTCATTTTTGTGTATTTTCAATAGCTTATAATGTGTATCCTCAAAAGGATAATGGGAGATCTACATGACTCATCATCAAAGATACCATGTCTAAAAATGAATTATTACTCATTTTATTATCACAATTCCACCATGTTGTTTAATGTTGGGGGAGTTGAGATAAAATCTCAAACAACCGTTGAATGTTTATAAACTCTTGGATAAAATAATCACCTCCTCAACCTGATTATATATTATTTATATTCATTCCAATTTAATTATCTATTTCCCTCCCAAATTATTCAAATTTTCCAAATGATTCATACTTATAACTCATCAAGTAATCATTTTCATATCTACTCATTTATTTCATAATTGATATGATATAAGAATACACACCTCTAGATTCTATTGGAAATAGTCCACACACATCCTCATGTACCGATCATAAATTATTTGTGGCCCTTTCAAAATATCAACCAAATAGAGGTTTGGTTATTTTTCCATATAAATAATCAAGATATCATTAATGTGGCTTTAGGTTAGACTATTATAGATAAACATCTTTACATAACATTATCAAATTCATCTCATTTACATGATGAAGACAGTGATTCCATAGCTGGGTGTTATATGATTCATTATCTATTTCTAATACATGGTTTTAATAATTTAATATATAAATACCATCATTTAAATGTTTCATACCATAATGTATGTTATCTTTATAAAAAATAAAACTTCTATTTCAAAACTTGAAAATAATAGCATATTAATTGAGGCATGATACATAATTTAGTGTCTTGGTAATAGTAGATACATAATAAAATCCAAGTAAAGCCAATATCATTCATGTTGGAAATCAATGGTCATAGTCATCAAGGGATAGTGAATCCATAATCTCACAATTGGTAGATCATAGATCCACTTTTACTCTGTAAATATTATGGAATCAACATAGTACATATATTTAGATACCATTGTGAGATCCAAAAGAACTATCTAATACTCAATGAGTAGATATTAAAGGACTCAACTCGATAATGAACCCACCATTAGCTTCCCCTTTCTTCTAGGTAAATTTATTATTTAGTGGCCTTGAATTCCCACTAAATATATTGAAACACATTGTTAATATTGATTCATAATGAAAAAAAATTATTTTATAGCTTTATAAAATTGAATGTTCTAAAATAAGGATGATTTATTCAATCCATAAATGTATCACTACAATGTTAAAATACATTTGTAATCACCTAGTGTAAAATACCCTATAGTTTGAGTCATGTAGACACATTCTTGAAGGATATCATTAAAGAAATTTGTTTTCACGTCCATCTTTCAAATTTCCTAGTAATGGTAAGGTTCTATATAATGTATAATTCAGATGGATTTAGACATGGAAACTGGTGAAAATGTCCCATTTTAGTCAATTCAATAAAGTAGTTTAGACTATCTATTGACCATACCTTATTTATAGGGATTTAAATTACCTTACATGTATATTTTTTTCTTGAATACCAATTTTCAACAAACATTATTTACAAAAAATAGTGATACAACTACAACCCAAACATGGTTCTGATGCATAGAATCTATTTCATTATTCATGGATTCACTCCATGTTTTAGTGTTTATGATACCTACTATATATTTGAAGGTATGAGTATTATCATTATCAAACAATAATGAGTCAACTTATTTAGTGACTAGAAATACATATCCCTCTGTTTCTCTTACATCTCTCATGCTGATAGGTGGTACTTATATCTCAGGAACTAATTCTTCCATGTAGATCCGTATAATATGTTCCTATACCAAATCTGTTTTATCTTGAGCATAAAAATCATTGAATTAAATATTAATCTCACTATACTATTAGAGAATCTCCCCCCTCTCAAAAAAGAAATTTAGTTTTCAGATAGTATATTTCTTGTATGTGGGGTTATATTGTTAGTATCCAATTATTTCTACAGGGTACCATATAAAGATACACTTTTTTCAATGCGGGTCTAGTTTTTTACCTAAAAAATATGATAAATTAATCTTAACCCCATACACGTGTATGTAACCAATCATATTTCTTTTCACTACCTAACATTAAAGGAAATTGTTTTGACATTATTTATTACTTGGTTAAGTGAATATTCTGTATTTTATAATGCATATCACCAAAAATATAATGGGATATTGACATGACTCATCATCGAAATTACTATGTATAAAATTTTATTATTAATCTTTTCACTGACACAATTTTTTTCATTCATATATAGTGGAGTGAGGTGAGAAATAACCTAAAAACCTCTAGAAATTTGGTAAACTCTTGGTTAAGATATTCACATCATAGATCTGATGAAATCTCTTTTATCTTCATTCCAATTTCATTATCTACATCATAATTGAACTCATTGAATTTCCCAAAGGAGTCATACTTATACCTCATTAAGTAGACATATCCATATATACTACATTAATCACTAAAATTTATTAAATAAGAATACACACCTCTATATTCTAAATTATAGTAATATGTTTTAAGTAAGTTTATTGATGTTTCCAGAAATTATAATAGAAGTGGTTTATTATTTTATTTGAAAAATTTAGACAATTATATAAATATTTTAATTATTAATTTCTCACTATTTTATTGAAATTCAATTTCTCCCACCATTGCCACTATAATATCATATGACTTGGATTTCCAAGTGGTATTTTTCCTTATTCACCTTATCATCACCTAATATTTGTTCAGTCATTAAATTTGAATAGTTTTAGGTAGTAATTCAAAATAACAACTATATTAAGTCACAATTCTTGGATCATTTGAGTGTAATATGCAATCATAAAATATATAAATTATATTTCTTCAATGTTTTCCTCTCTGTTACACCATGTCCAGCTGCTAAATTCAGCCCATGATTTGAACTATGTTATTTCAACCCAAAAATTCATCTTATAATTCCCCCATACATAAAGACTCCCCAACGTTAACTAGTCAAGCACATTGAACTATGGTTCGATTTTAACTAAATTATTAGAAATCTATAATAAGATAATATATATATTTAAGGGATTTATCTTTTATGCATATATTTAAAAATATTATATTTATTACATGCCTGATAATATTATCTTGATTTTCAAATGTGAATAACCATTCCATAGATAATATTTATTCATAATACAATTTATTTTAGTTATATCTTGGATAATTTGTAATTCATTAATTAATTTTATTCTGAAAAAATACATAATTAAATAACCATGAAACACAAATAAAATAAAATAATAAATTGGTATGACAATTATTTTTTACAACTGGTTATTTTATCTAGTGGATGATAAACTAAACATTATCCTAGGGTAAAAACACCATGATCCAATAATGGTTCATGTTCCATATTTCCACTTGTCGACCTATGTTTCTCTATTAGATTTTTTTCACCTCATCTCTAAAATTTAACCACCTCCACTAGCTTGGGAGCTCCAGCCATTACATATTCTTTTACTCACATGTAGGTGAGGGAAATCAGATTATTTGTTATGGGTTTAGAAAAAGAATCCATGGGAATGCAGGACAATACATAATGAGAGGATTGTTGACATGAGATCCAAAAATTTAATTTCATAATAAATCTAATGAAACAAATAATATAAATTGGTCTGGTCTAGGATCATGATCATCTAAAAGGTGAGTACCCGTACAAACTACCCATTATGTTTTATACTCATAAATTGTTTACTCTTGTAATATGTGGCATACATGACTCATCATGTAGTATCATGATGTGTACTATCAACATAATGGTCACATGATTAACATTGTTTTATTTATACATAATGTGTAATTCTTTAATGTGTGTAGTGTAAAAAAGAAGTACGACGTAAACATGATATGTATATCCAAACATTATGTAGAAATTAATTAAAAATATATACAAATAATCCAAAATATTTTGTGCTCTTTTAACTTAATGAACACACTAATGAATGAGTTGATAAGGTTATCATAGTACAATAATTTAAATTTAATTTGGAGTAATCCGGTAAAAGCACATGGCATGCAGAATAGAATTTACACATTGTTTAATATTCTCACCATATATTCATGGAACATGCATAGTGATTTACATTGTATTTTTGACATAGAAAATATTGGACTACATAGAATTTACAAGGTATACACGGAGTGTATTCTCCATGTTACATAGTCTCCTTTCATGTACCCTCTGTAAGAAGACACACAACCCGTATATGACTAAAGGACTTCAAGTCATGCACTGAAGTGACACATTGTGTATTATGGTTAATAGTGTATTATGATATCCCATTCAATGCAAGGTGTATAATTATATTCAATATGTACCACACCAAACCATTTTTCTACCCAAACAGTGCTCACGTATAGTTGAGCACTAGGCCTTAGGAACACCGCCCCATACACCAAAGGCTACCGACTACTAGTGAGGGTCTAAGAGGTGATAGTGAGGAGACATTATCCCCTAGTGGTGATAATAATAATTTTATATGTAAGTACAACATATTTAATATGATAAAAATTATCTATATCAATATCAAGTAATATAAGAAACATAATAAGCAGTAGCAATAAGTAAACGATCCCAAAACATAAAACCATATGTAGAAGCATGCATATAAAGTTAGGCTATACAAGAAAATTTAAAAAAGTTCCTCCTGTGGAAAACACCATTTCATACTTATATAATGCATTATAAGAGATTAAATGTAATCCCCAACTATTTCATATGAACCACTATTATCTAATTCCATCAATCCCATTAAAAAGGTAAAAATTGACCACTAAGGTCTATCTCCCGAGCATGAATCATTACTTGATCTCAAAAGATAAATTTCTACATCCATCCTGAAGGGACCATGTAGGGTGTGGTAATCATCTCAATAGTCCACCACAAATGTGTTCCCACAATAAATCCATAATTATATAGTCATGTACAAAAAATAAATAAGAGGCAACATATAACTAACTAATTAATTAAACTTCTCCCCTTCTACTTAGAAGCTTCTTGGAATTGTCTACCTTCTTTTGACATCACTGGTATCATTACTCCATATTTATATATATATAACATAAATGAACTATTTATAACTACATATTAATATATAAAAGGATCCATTCCCCAAGGAAAAAGCCATCCCATAATAAGAATCACAAGTTGGGATCCCTCAGGAACCTCCCCGAATCATATAATCGGCACCTCTTGCTAAATGAATCCTCATGTAATCAATAGTAATCCTAATTTCTAGATGACACACAAATTAAGTACATGATACCCTAGAGTTCAACTCATAAAATCCTTGTCATCTCCAAATCCCTATGTCCATAGGCATGTCGATGTATAACTTACAAATAATAATCTTCACTCGATCTATAACTGATGTCCTAAGGAACTGTGATATCCATCGTCTTATATATTCTCGGCCTAATGGAAAAAATAATATGTTGAGCCTCATAACCCCAATTTATGGTTCCAATAACATCATCCAATGGTCTATTATCATCCTTAAGGATTCTTATGGAATGGACCTCCAATATCACTAATGATCAACACAATCGAAATCCAAATAGATATAGGTGGCCTCTACCCACAACGAGTGATCAACACCACCTCAACTAAGTAATATCTATGTTCACATGGATCTCATCTGCAGATTGACGAATCATGGTGAAAAATAATCTTTAAATATAGATTCTATGCCACATCATCTAGGAATGTTTTTCCCCTGTAACCTTGTCACTCATCCTAACGGTGAACTTCATTAAATAACATAGGAAATGAACTAATCCAGATGGCCACATTGCGTCAATCCCTATAATAATCATCAACCCACATAAACTAGCCTTTCCCTCAAAATGATTACCATGTATCCTCAACGAGATAACCTAATCACCTCAATCTGGTGATCAACACCACCCATCCTCTGGTCATGAAATCACATTCCCATGGAACTCATCAACTTAAATATAAAGAAATTTAATTTAATTCATATTTTACACCTGGAATACTATAAGAGGTTTGTACAAGTGACTTACCTAACGTTACAATTTTTATTATTACAAGATCATGCACATGGAATCTTAGATGACCCATTTAATCAATTTAAAGAAATGTATTAAATTATTAGGTTCTATCTTTGTCATCTGATGGTCTTGATTAGGAATGATCGCCAAAAACAGTAGAAAAACTATCATGAAATCTTGGTACTAAATTTCTTATACTTGTTGGAGTATTATCATCTTATATAAGCATCTAACTCGCTCCAAAATGACTTCGATCATTATTTTATATGACCACCCTAAAAGTAGGGAGAAACGAATAAGAAGGATTTCGAGTACTATGTGGTGATAGAAAAAAAAGAGAATCAAACTGATCAATGGCCTTATTTCTATGCTTCCAATGAGATAGACCAACATCGAATGAAACCTAATTTAAAGAAGAAACCAAAAAACATAGAGGAGTGGGTTAAGGGATTGGTTCTCTAAGCAGGCTCCCACTATGCGTGAAATGAATGAGGGGGGAATATCCCCCTTTTATACATTTTTTACAATATTTTCTTCCAAATTACATAGTTATTAAATAGTATAAATTATTTATTAGGTGTAAGACATGTAACCTGGTTACAACTCGTGAATTCCTTGGGTAAACCCCTTGTTCCTTCCCACTTTTCCGCATGTCATGTAAATGACTTACACATCATGTTAATCTTACATGGCGTGTACTCTTGGATGGATCTAGTTTTAATATCCCATGAAACTTTTCTTTATTATGTTCTTTTTATGAAAACTAAAGACCTATATAATAGCTTAAACAGATCAAAATTACCTGAAAAAATAACCTGCTAAAAAACCCACTACAAAAAGAAACATACATTTTAAAATGATGGTATTTTTTCTGCACTATAAACAAGTGCTAATAATGGGAACCATTACCAATGCTAAATAAACACTGATTAATTTCCTCTTTTTTAATCCCTTTTTTATCATTGATAATGGTACCCTTTACAAGCTATTTTTTAGTACTGATAATGGTTTAAATTTATCATCACTTTATTAATAGCACTGCTATGGGGTGCCTTTATTAATGCTTGGTTTTTAGTGATGATAATAGGTACTCTTTATATGCAGTTTATTTTTAGCATTGATAAGAAATCACATTATAAATTCTTTTTTAACAATTTCAGAGGTATGGATGAAATTAAATAATTAAATAATTAAAAAAATAATGAATGAGGTTATGAAAAAAAATATTACAAATTTTATTAGTTAAATAATTGATGATAAAAATTATTTAATTGATTACAGAATATATATATTATAAATACTAATAAATAGAATGTATTAAATAATTTGATATATGAAAAATTATAATCTGTCAAATAGAAAATAAAAAAAAGTTAATTAAGAAAAATATTAAACATTTTATTAACTAGATAATTATTGATATGTTAATAAATAGTTTATATTAAATATATAGTTATATATAAATGTCTCCAAATATCATTTATATAATAATAAATATTAATTCTTTTATTAAAAAGTCATATATATATTTAGTGAATAATAGTTTAAAATTGAAATGTAATATAAATTTAAAATATTGACTCATTGCATAGGTAATTGACATAATTCATTGTCATTTTATTTTTCAATTTAACAAATATCAACCCTGTGTTATATTGATTTCACATATACATAATTAATTCATTTTTATATACAATACAAAGACACAAATTTTTTCCATTTTTTTAATAATGTTAAAGTGTATATATTTTATATTTATTTAATTTGACTCATTTTAAACATGATTACCCTTAAGATTAGATATTAATTAATAACATTAAAAATAGATTTGTAAAAAAATTATTTATAAACAAATATATTTGTAAAAATATATTTATAAACAGATATTTTTGATAAAAAATACTTATAAATAAATATATTTAAAAATGTGCATTTACTAAATTTATACATTGATATATTATTATTAAAAAATAAGTAAAATTTTAAAGTATTTAAATAATTATAAATAAATAATTATATATGTTTAAATAATTACTAAAATTAAAATAAATATGTTTATGCAATGTATATATTTACTATATTTATATTAATATATCTATTAAATATATATTATTATATATTATTATATAAATATATATAATGATATAGATATCAATTCTCAAAAATATTTACATAATTATAGAAAAATAAAAAAATTATTTAATTAATTTAAAATTTATAATAAATATACATAAATAATGAATATATGTACTTTATTTATATTTTTATGTACATTATATATATATATACATTTTTTTTAATTGTAATTAAAAATCCTTTATCAGTACTTAACTAATAGGCTCCTATTAATGGATTATTTATCACCTTATTTTTCCACTAAAAATGATAGGCATTTATTATCGATAAAAATGCACTGATAAATAATCTTTTTATCATCGCTTATTACAAAAGTGATGATAAAAGTTATCTTTATCAAAAAAAATTGGATGCACTGATAAACGTTTCCGGGTATATTTAAAAACCCCTAACTATTCGTGATCTTGTCGTGATATCAGAAGATTTTCATGGAATCCACAAACTATAGGTGCTCCTCCTCAATGAATCAAAGCTCTAATCAAGTCTTGAGTCAAGGAACAAAAAAATACAAGGATCAAATTCAAGGATCTAATTATTTAAGGGTCGAACGAATCCATGGGTCGATCATAAGTCTTTCTCGACTATATTTTGAATGTAATTCTTTCTCAACCTTCTCTTATGGAACTCAGGGGGTCAACCATAAATGGTCTGGCTATGATGGATTCATTTTTGCAACTATTAGTGTGGTGAGTTATCCATTTTGCAGATATGGATGTGAATATTGTCCATTTTGATGAATTAAACTTTAATAGTGTGAAACACCTATACGATGAGTCCTCCCATCTATGCTCTAATGACATACGACCATTTCCTTCCTTCTCAATTTTAGGTGTGACTAAATGTAGGGGATTTTTGCACTACTCTCTTATTTATGGGAATGTGTTGTTGAATAATGAGTTAGTTTCATTAGATAAGTATTGAAGTTAGCCGTTTGATATAATGCCAATTCATTTTTACATATTCTATATAATTTTTTATGTATCAATTTCACTGATGGTGGTTGGGTTGCCTTTGAAACTGCTTCGTATCATATTATTCTGACTAGTTATTTTTGTATTTTTGTGGAAGTGACTTTATATGGGTAGATATTTTTTATAGATGTATCAATTTTATGATTATATATAGATTTATGAGTAAATTAATTGTATTCCACTTAGAAAACAAGAGGTCATGTGGTATATTCCATCATGGTAGAGGCTAGTGTGTATGGGATAGACGGTTCTTGGTTTGGTTTGTTTTTCCCTTTTTATGATATATCTTGATAATGTGTATTATTTATTTATAGAAACTAATTTAAGGACCTCCCTAGAATCCCATGGAATGGGTCAATGTGTATTATTTTTCTTGCCTTCCCTAATATGCCTAGATTGGATCTACTAACCACACTAAAATCCTTGGAATTGGTCGGTGTGGTGATATGAAATCCCAATAGTCATGATATGATTGAAAAAATTAAATATACCATTAATATTAAATGTAAAAGTCCCTTAGATTGATACATAACTTGTTCCAAAAAACATTGAAAAGAGGTTATCAAATTATGTCTATTGGAAATAATTTATAGGTTTTCATCATTTTAGATTTACATGTATGGGTTCCACCACTTAAAATATTTGATTAACATCCATGTATACAAAATAACTCATTTTTTATTAAAATTTTATATCAATGAATTTTTATATTATCTAGTTGATATAATGAGGGATTATTTTTATTACATATCATATTTGGGTTTCGTATTACACCTCTATTTTCTATATTATATTTTCATTTTACTGGGTGATTCAATAAAGGATTTATATGTGTCAAACAAGAGTTATTATTGAAATTGGTTTCTTGATACTCACCCCCATCTCTTTAACAAAAAAATTTCATCCTCACTAACTTTATCTCCCAAACATTCATTATTTTAATTTTTTTTCTTAAGACTCATCCTCCATATATGTTATATTAGTTTTACTACTATATGAATTATTCATCTCATTTATGACCACTACATAGATTATTTCAATAAACATAGTTTCATGTCCACAAGAGATGGAAGATTTGTATCAATCAACAAAATTCAATGATATATGTCTTGGAGATGAGCTGATGAGGATGATAGTTCTCTATAACTATCTCATTTGAATGAATTCCTAGGATAACACAATCCATATTCGGGTAATTATTTTATTTAATTAAATTACTCATTTTCATGAAAGTATAATGAAATTCATTGAAACATTAAAATATTGGGTTTCCCTTGTTAGAATAACATATAACAATCACATCTAATAACGAATATCTTATATATATATATATTTATTTATTAATTATAAAAAATTAATATTTTATAAACCCCTTTAGATGGATATGAATCAAAAATCAATAAAATCGAATCATTTGAAAAAATTGTATAACAACATTTTTTAGGAGTTCATCAAGATTTTAAGATAGCATTTATAAAACCACTATAATATCCTTTTTTTAATGTCTACATTGTTCTTATTTAAGACAAATTACTCCAGAGGAGTTGTAAGAACATTTTATTTAGCACAAAAAAGATTAAATCTATATATTTTTTACTAAACAAAAAAGAAAAACTAAATCTTGACACCTATTGGGGTGATACTAAAGTTTATGGGTCTTTTGATATGAATATAAGTTTAATTTATGATGGAGATCATATGGGAGAAAAGAAAATTAAAATTTATGATGACATTTATGATGGTACAAAGTTGTTTGAGAAGTTAAATAGTTGTTCTAGGATAATATTTTAATACTGTTTTACTAAATACACAAAAATGTCAGTTGTATTAAAGATTTATAATTTCAATGACAACACTGGATGGAGTGACACAAGAGTTATAAAACTACTTGGACTGTTTAATGATATTCTATGAGAAGAAAATGAACTACCATGTCAAAAATATGATTCTAAATGAATTTTATGTTCTATGAGAATGATCACTATAAAAATACATACTTATCAAATTTATTTCATATTGCTTGAAAAGGAACATGAATCAACCATCTAATACCATAAGTGTGGTAAATATTGATAGAATAAAAATAAATCAAGTCATTTAAATTGTTTTGGTACTTTCTTATAATTCAAAAATTAAGAGGGTAATATGGATGTCAAGAAACTAAATGATAATTAACATGGAATAAAAATACAATAATTAAAGATGGAAAAATATTTCATCCATAAGATTCTCCTCAATAGAAGAAATTTTATTATGAGTATCTTGATCTTGGAAATGAGTTCAAAAACATTTATCTTCTATTAACGATAGATGGAATAAATAATTTTGTTTAACATATTAGTACTAAATTTACAGGGCCCATCATGTTTTTAAATAATAACATTCCTCCATGGTTATGCATGATGTGTAAAGAAATTTTTTGTCTCTTTTAATATCAGGACTAAATAAAACTGACAATTAAATTGATGTATATTGGGATCCCTTGATCAAATATATTGAATTTAGGTGGGATATAAGTGTTACAATATATAATATAAGTGAAGAATTCACATTGAGTGCCATATTGTAGGAGATGAAAAATGTTATCCCTTCTTATAGAAATTTATTAGGCTATAGCATTAAATGAATGCTGGGGAGCCCCATTTGTGAATAGTACATATACATAGTTCAGTAGAAACAATCCTCGATGATGGTGTTTTTATGAAATATGATATTTTCACCGTGATGAAATAAATACTGATCCTGGACAGATGTCATTCTTATAAATAATAAAAAATATTTTTTTTTTGTTTTTAAACATTATAGTAAAAAACCATTAGAAACTTGTATCATGTAAGAATCATATGCACCTCAATCTGGTACACAATGTGCCCAATATGACTCAAAGTCTCCATTATTATTTTAAAATTGAAATTTTAGTTCAAAAGATATCACTAACTGAAAACAGATCATAGACACTTTTATTTTCTAATTAATTTAGGAAAATGATTCAAAAATCATTTTTGATGTGTAGGAATCAACCTCATGTAAAACCTATACCTGATATGATAGTTATTAGCCAATTTGTGTGTTTCAAATTTCAAATGAAATTTTAGTAAAATAGACATGTGACATATAAAAATGTGATTATTTTCTTACTATTTTGGTATATTAAAAAACTAATCCATATTTCATTTGATAAGTGTAGAAATTGGCTGAACCTCAATCCAATTCATAGTGTGGCAGATATTACCACAAGTGATTCTTTTTATTCAAAATTTACATCAATCATATTAAAATTGAAAAATAGACTACTAGACACCATTAAAAAACATTCATATTGTTTTTATAATCATCGGAAAAAATCCATTAGTTTTTTTATGTGTAGGAATTTGATTCAGCTCAATATGATACACATTTTAACCATTTTTTCTCAAAATGTCAGTTATCAGTTTCAAATCGACTTTTTAACTCAAAAATTATCACTATATAAAAATAATTCAGACATTCTCATATTCTATGGATAATTTATAAAAATAATTCATAACAAATTTTTTATGTATAAGAATCAGTCTCACATCAAACCAATTCAATATGTGATTTATATAAGTGAAAGTTTGTGTTTTGTGTATAAAATATTATTTTAGTAAAAATTATATGTGACATACTCAAAACTGGGAAAACCCATTAATATTGTTTTGATACTTTATGAAAAGGATCATTATTTCATTTGATACTTTCAATAATTTTTTGATCCTCAATCAGATGCATGGTGTGATTGGTAAGACTCATGGTGCATATTTTTATATAAAAGTGACCTTAATTTTAAAAAAATGGACCACTTACCTACTCCAAACCAATCAAAAGAATTAGTATTATCTTGATACAATAAGAAAATGAACAATAATTCATGTGATACTTGTAGGAATCTGAATAATCCCAATCCAATAGTTAGTGTGACCATTATGACTTATAGTTCTTCTTTTTTATATAATGTTGACATCAATTTTTGGAAAAAATGGACAAATAACCTAATAAAAACTATGAAAATTCATTAATTTAGTTTTAATAAATTATCAAAAAGATATCGAAGTCCTTTTTAATGTGTGGGAATCATTTTCAAATCAATCAGATACATGATTTTTCTAGTTTTATGAAAAGT
Source organism: Viscum album (assembly GCA_963277665.1). Taxonomy (NCBI): domain Eukaryota; kingdom Viridiplantae; phylum Streptophyta; class Magnoliopsida; order Santalales; family Viscaceae; genus Viscum; species Viscum album. The sequence continues at coordinate 1,888,171,426 of OY728136.1, forward strand.
GTCCATGATCATTTTAAAATTGACATTTTAGTTAAAAAAATGTTACTCATGCAACCACAATGTTTCGCTCGTGGGGTTTCTTCATTTACTTATTTAATTATGTTTCATAGATATAATACTTGAATACTAATAATACATTTTTTGACATGTTAGAATCAACCACAAATCAATTTTATACAAAATGTTCTTATTATGACTGAATGTTTAGTTTAATATTAATTTTTTTTTAATTTATATCTTTATATTATTACTAATGTAAAGTGGAGGGGAAACCCTATCTTTTATTCATAATGGGGTCTAGGTAATATCCCTTTCGACTTCTTCGAATATGCATCTGATGGAATTAAACATCCTTGTTCAAGGGTGTTTTAAATCCTATAAGTATACAACGGCTTGATTGAAGGATCAAAAAAATGTTATTAAGAGTTCTCCAAATGTAAACTCATTTGTGGTTAGTGAAAACTATATGTCTTTCTCTCTCTTGAAATGGTAGAATTTGGGTATTCATAAGAATTTAAATGTTTCCCATGTTAAAGATGACCCGACAATAGTCTTAGAGTGAATGGAAATTGGGGCTCACTTTATAATATATCACATTATCATTCCTAGACAATGCGAGCTAAAGAAGATTGAACATCTTGCCCAGAGGCTTCCAGAAATTTGTCGATTCTCCACATGGATGTGTGATTCATTAGGACATGGCCTTTTTCACATTAATTTCCTTTCAGTGGAATTCAATATGAGATCATAGGGTTATGGTTCAATCTCTTTCCAGGTAGGAGTGCTTCACTTATTGGAATGAGACAGCAGGTTCAACCCTCATGAAAGTGGAAACACTACTATTCATACTAAGGTTAATATTTATGGATTAAATTAAATAATGTGGAATCCAAGTATACTATATGATATTACTGTTGAGTCAATAAGGTTTTCCTTATGACTTTTCCATTCCTTCTTGTTTTGAAAATCACAAACACCTTATCTTTAAGAAAATTGCTTTCTTAAGGAAGATTGCTTTTATAAGGGAAATTTCTTTTATAAGGAAAACTGCTTTTATAAGGAAAATTGCTTATATAAGGAAAATTGCTTTTATAAGAAAAACTATCCTTATCATAGTTTCATCTAGATTTTTCTGACGTATGATATTCAGATTAATTTTTATTTTCTCCGAATTACTTGAAACTTTGATATGAAGTATTCTGTTTTAGGATCCGAATTCTGGATAAGAACTGTGCTAATGTTTCACTCCGAAATCCAGAATGAGAACTGTGATATTGTTTCATTCTGAATTCCGGATACAGTTTTAATCCAGATTCAGGATACGAATTCATATAAAGTTTGATAACGAATTCTCATTACGAATTCTGATGACGAATTCCCATTACAAATTCTAATGAGGAATTCTGACTATGAATTCTGATGAGTAATTCCCATTACGAATTCTGATAAAGAATTCTCATTACAAATTTTGATGACGAATTCCCATTCCGAATTCTCATTCCGAATTCATCTATTAAACAGAATCTGATCATCTTTGTTTTATACACTCTGAATTTATTCAGACTCCGAACTTTCATTTCACTTATGTATATATATTTTTTCTACTCTTTATTATTATTTTCCTTAAACTCCGAACCTTTACTCTGAATTTTTTTCATTCCGAACTTTTGAGTTAGATTTTAAAACGATGTCGTACATTCTGTTACACTTTTTTTGTTATAAAACGATGTCGTCTATTTTGTTATAAACTAACTGTTGTCTAAGTGACATGCGTACAGGTCCCTCCGATCATTAAGGAAAATATGACCGTTGGAGTAGGAGCTGACCTTACCTATAAATAGGAGCTAATTTGAAAGAACTCAGTGCTGAAAGGCTGACTGATCTTCGACTCATGTGATTACATGCTTGAAGTGATTTCTAGAGAGAGAGAGTCTCTTATTAACTCTCAATGATTCGTGCGACTCCGAATGTTGGTGATTACATTCGAGGGATTCCGGTGATAGGAAGACAGAGGTGCCGACTACCTTGAAGTTCGAGGGATTCCTTGCTGAGGAAGACATAGGTTTCCAACTACCTTGAAGTTGAGGGCTTGTGGGGATAGTAAGACAGAGAATCCGATCCTCGTATTGAGGGCTTACCCAGGTGTGGGTAAGAAAGACTTTCTTGAAAGTATAAAACAAGGGACATTTATCCAAGGTTGTTGGATACCCTTATCTTTGGGTTAAAAGACTTATATCTTGTTACTTGTAGTTCTACTACTTGTTTATATTCCGCTGCTTTGTATTATAATGAATGTATAACTTTCTTATACTTCTTTACTTGTACTCTGTTTCATTTATATTCTATACGCATTAAGGTAGAATCTCATATTGTAATCTTTTATTAAGTTTCAATTTCCGGAATCATATTTCCGGAACCTACTTTTGGAATCTCTTTTAAAGTTTGCATTCGGTGTTAGAGGTGTTGTGAATCTGCTTAGTTTAACTTCGTTAAACTTAGCCCTTTCCTTTGCTTAAGGAAAACATTGTTATTTTTAACTAACATTAAAGGTTCCAAATGAATTTTTAATGTGTACAATTCACCCCCCCTCTTGTAATTGGGCATCTATATCACTATTTTGATCCTACAATTGGTATCAGAGGAGGTCTCTGAAATAATTATACTCACGAATAAGTTTTTCTTGCTCACTTTATCATTCCTAACTTTACCATTCCGAAAATTCCCAATCCGAACTTTGTGATTAAAACTTTTTCTACTAACAAGTTTGTGTATTAATGGATTTTTCTAGTATGGCAGGAGTCAATGTTGGTTCAATTGATAATATAAATTTTACAAGACCAAAAATTGTTGATGGTAATGATTATGAATACTGGAGAGATCGAATGAATACATTTTTTATCAATACTAGAGTAGACAACTTTTTTATGCTTACTGGTGATTATAAGATTCCCGACAAGGAAGTTAGAACTTTTACTAACCAGGAAAAGTAGGAATATCAACTCAATTATAAGGTACGCAATAATTTACATTGTTCAATGACTAGATATATATATATATCCAAATTTCTTCTTGTGAAGCAGCTAATTGTATATGGAAGAAGTTAGAGGTTACACACTTTGGAACTTCTAAGGTTATTGAGACTAGAAGAGCTATGCTTAGAGCTGAATATCATGGCTTCAACTTTCCTTATGGTGAACCAATCTGTAATGTTCAATAGATATTTATGACCATTGTTAACAGCTTACAATCTATGGGAGAGAAAGGTCTAGATGATGAAGCTCTTGTGGATAATATAATTGATATTAAGCCTAATGAGTGGGAGTCCAAGAGAATAGCTATAGATGAGAACAGGAAGGTCAATCCAATTACTCTTGATGAGCTATTTGGAACTCTTCTACAACATGAAACCAGAATGAAGAGAGATGCTGACAACAGCAAGAAGAAGAATGGAAATGGTACTGTTGCTTTTACAACAACTTCAAATCAGATGAAAGCTAAGACTCCTGAGAGAGTAACCATATCCAAGTCTAAGAAAGTTATTTTCCAATCCGAATTTAGTGAGAGTGACGTCTCTGAAAATGAATTAGAAAATCTTGCTCGAAGTATGAACAAGATAGCTGGACAGAAAAATTTCCAATCCAAGTATAAGAAAATGGACAGGAAAGATAAGAAAGATGGAGAAGTTACTTGTTATGAATGCAAAAGAGCTGGACATATTAGACCAGATTGCCCTTTTCTCAAAAAGAAAGAATGGAAAGAAAGGCATTCAGATAGGAACAGAAAGAAATATTATAAATCCAAAGCTAAGAATGTTCTGAAAGCTAATGACACCTAGAGTGCCAGTGGTGGTGACTCTTCAGATGAATCTTCTGATTAAGAATCATCAGGACAGAATAATCTTGGTCTTATAGCCAGAATAACTATTGATAATCATTGTCTTATGGCTATGGTATGAAATGATGAATCATTGACCAAAGTTTCTTTAAATTCTAATGATAGTAAGTATTATAACTCTTCTGATGAAGAATATTCTTCTGATGAAGAAAATACTTTACCTACTTATGAAGAAGTCTCTAGGTTTGATAAACTTATTGAAATTGAAAATTCCAAACTCAATAAGAAACATGATAAGGAAAACTCTAGGAATTATATTCTTTCAAAAGAGATATCATATCTTTCTAAAGATCTTGATAAGAAAAATGTTGATTTTGAAATTATTTCAAAAAATCTTGAGGAAGTAAGTTCTGAGAAGAACAAACTTTCTAAAGAATTAGAAAAAGTAATTTCTAACAAAAATGTTTTCGAACCTAACTCTAGTTATAAAACTAATGATTTTGACGATAAAAACATGGTTATAAAACTCAAGTCCGAAATTTTTTCCTTAAAGAAGTGTTTATCAAACATTACCCAAGGTAAGGAAAATTTTGATAAAATGTATTCCCAAATACGACCTTTAAGAAATAAATTTGGATTTGGTTATACCCATGCAAAACCAATTTTTATTAACAATTATTTTGTTCCTCAAAGTTCCCCATTTTGTACCAACTGTCAATGTGGTGGTCACTGGGCAAAGAATTGTTCCTTAAACAAAACCCAATCTTTAGGATTTCACAAAGCTTACTTTTCTATTAAGATGTGGGTACCTAAAATTTTATTATCTGGAAATCTCAGATCCAAACAAGTTTGGATTCCGAAAGTCTAATTTTCTTCTTGATTTCAGGAAAATAAAGAGAGTACCAGCAACAATACATGGTACATGGAAAGTGGATGTTCCCGACACATGACTGGTAACAAAAGCTATTTTGAAAATATTATCAAAACGAAAGGAGGAAAGGTAACTTTCGGAGATAATGCTAAGGGTGAGATTGTTGGTATTGGTAATATTTTTCTTTTGGGTAAAACCTTGATTTCGAATGTTCTTTTTGTGAAGGGTCTTAAGAACAACCTCATTAGTATAAGTCAGTTATGTGATGAAGGTTACCTTTTGAATTTTAGGAATGATAAGTTCTTAGTTCACAATTCGAAGGAAGAATTTATTCTCTCAGCCAATAGGAATGAGAATGTTTACACATTGAACTTAGATTACCTTAGAATCCAAGATTTACCTTGTCTAAGTGCAATAGAAGATCATTCCTGGTTATGGCATAGAAGACTGGGTCCCTGTAATCTTAGAAACTTATGTAAACTCTCTAAGAAGAAACTAGTTAAGGATCTACCGGAGCTTAGATTTGATTCTTCTAAAGTTTGTGATCCTTTTCAATATGGAAAGCAACATAAATCTAGTTTTATGTCAATCGTTGAAGTCTCAACAACCGATGCATTACAGTTAGTGCACATGGATATTTTTGGTCCAACACATACTGGAAGTATTGGAGGCAAGTACTATGTGTTTGTTATAGTTGATGATTACACTAGATTTACTTGGGTCTATTTTCTAACAAAAAAGTCTGAAGCTTTTTCATATTTCAAAAGTTTTAGAGCTCATGTTAAAAATTAGAAAAACCTTCCATTGAAAACTATTCATAGTGATCATGGAGGAGAATTTCAAAATTATGATTTTGGAACTTTTTGTAGTAGAAAAGGTATTACTCACAATTTTTCAGCACCTAGAACTCCTCAACAGAATGGTTTAGTTGAAAGAAGAAATAGAATTCTTCAAGAAATAACTAGAACCATGTTGAATGAATATTCTATTGCTAGACATTTCTGGGCTGAAACTGTAAGTACTTCTTGTTATACTATAAATCGAGTTTTGATTAGACCTTTTCTTAATAAAACTCCTTATGAGTTATGGAATGGTAGAAAACCAAGACTATCCTACTTCAAGATTTTTGGCTGCAAAGTATTAATTTTGAATACTAAAGATCACTTACATTAATTCGCACCAAAATCTAATGAAGTAATTTTCTTAGGTTATTCCACAACATCTAAGGCTTATAGTGTTTTTAATAAAAATACTTGTTCTATTGAAGAAACATTACATGTAAAATTTGATGAATCAGATCCTTTTGTTTTTAAACCACCTCAACCTACATCCTCGAATGTGTTTTCAAAAACTAATTGTCAACCTTTGATAGAAGAACCTTCTGATAAGGAAATTTTTCAAGAAGATACTTCTGAAACATTTACCCCAGAAGACTTTCTACCCTATGTTGATGAACAGGTTTTAAAAAAACCTAATCAGGTGTTTCTTAAGAATCATCCCAGTGATAGTATCATTGGTGATGTAAACCAACCAGTAAGGACTAGAAGTTCCTTAAGAAATGAAGTAGAACATCTAGCATTTCTTTCCCAATTAGAACCAAAAAGCACTGATGAAGCTTTAGGTTATGATGATTGGATTAAATCCATGCAAGATGAACTAAATGAATTCGAAAGGAATAAAGTCTGGACCTTGGTTGAAAGACCTAAGGAGACTTCTTTTATTGGAGTAAAATGGGTTTTTAGAAATAAATGTGATAAAAATGGAGTCATAGTTAGAAATAAAGCTAGACTTGTTGCTAAATGCTATAATCAGCAAGAGGTAATAGACTATGAAGAAACCTATGCTCCAGTAGCTAGACTTGAATCTATTAATATTCTACTTGCCTTTGCAGCTTTCTTTAATTTCAATCTTTTTCAAATGGATGTGAAGTGTGATTTTCTTAACGGTTATGTTCAAGAAGAAGTTTTTGTTAAACAACCTCCTGGATTTGAAGATACAAAACATCCTGATCATGTTTTTAGACTTACCAAAGCTCTGTATGGCCTTAAACAAGCCCCACGAGCATGGTATGATAGACTCACTGGATTTTTGCTTCAAAATAACTATGTTATGGGAAATGCAGATCCAACCATTTTTATAAAGAAAGATAAGAATTTTTTTTATTATTCAAATTTATGTTGATGACATCATATTTGGATCAACTCAGCAATCTTTGACCAACTATTTTCCAAGTCCAATGAAATCTGAGTTTGAAATGAGTATGATGGGTGAGTTAACTTTTTTCCTTGGTTTTCAAATTTCTCAAAAACCAAAAGGAACCTACATATCCCAACATAAGTATATTAAATATCTTCTTAAAAAGTATGGTTATGACAACACTAAAAGTATTAGTACTCCCATTGGTACCTCAAACTCTTTAGATCTTGATGAAGCTGGGAAACCAGTAGATCAAACATCTTTTAGAGGTATGATAGGAAGTCTACTATAATTAACAGCTAGTCGACCAGACGTAATGTTCTCAGTATGCTTATGTGCAAGATATCAATCCAATCCAAAGGAATCTCACTTAAATGCAGTAAAAAGAATTTCTCGCTACCTTAAGGGAACCATGAATCTAGGATTATTTTATACTTCTGGAAATTATTTTGTTCTAAAAAGATTTTCTGATGATGACTTTGGTGGATGTAGAACAGATAGAAAAAGTACATCCAGAACTTCTCATTTATTAGGAGATTCATTATTTTCTTGGTCCTTCATGAAGCAAAATTCTATAGCACTCTCCACTGCTGAAGCTAAATATATAGCAGTTGGAAGTTGTTGTGCTCAAGTGTTGTGGATGCAACACACACTCACAGACTATGGCTTGAGTTTTACTAAAACTCAAATTTTGTGTGATAACACATGTGCCATTGCTCTCACTAAGAACCATGCACATCACTCCCGTGCAAAACACATAGATATTAGGCATCACTTTCTTAGGGATCACACACTTAAAAAGAGATATTATTCTTCAGTTTATTGGAACGAAAGATCAACTTGCTGATATTTTCACAAAATCTTTTCCTTCTGATAGATTTCAATATATTAAACAGAATTTAGGAATGATATCTGTAAGGTAATCCTCCTTAATTAACTTTCTGTTGAAAAAGTCTCCTTACAGTAATAAATTCCTTTTCATAGGGGGGGGGGTACATTTGTTTGTTAGAATAACAAAGTTTTTTTTCAAAGATTGTTTTCAAAACTTTTTTGGAATTAAGATTTCCGAAATGGAAATGTCTGGAACTACAATTTTCCAGATTGGATATTTTCATATAAGAAAACTTATAAAAAAGGAAATTTTTGTATTGAAAACTTCCGGAATGGAAAATTTCGTACTGGTATTTTCATAACAGAACCTTCATACTGAATCTCTCATAATAAGTTTTTTTTGAATGAGTTTTTCGTACTGTGTTTGTTTTTCGTACAGAGTTTGTTTTCTGAAGTAAAGTTTTTGCGAACTTTGTCTTTTCATAATAAAGATTTTTTCGTATTCATTTTTATATTACCCATTACGAATAATCCTCCTATGCCAATCCGAAAGGTATGTTTTTCTTACTTATGTTTTTGTAGTCATACTTTACTTTCTGGCATTTTCTTGTATTATGTTTTCGGATTATAGTTTTCTTAATTCGTTGTTTTAATAAAAACCTCAAAAAGATCGGATTCAAGTTTTCTTGAGAATTCATTTTCAACCGTCAGATCTGATCTCATCTTATCACAACCGTTCGATCAAATGAGGAAGTTGAACCGCTAGTTCATTTCCTATATAAAGGGGACCTAATTACTTTCCCCACATTGGTTTTCAAGCTCTTGCGTCCCGAATCTCTGGCTCTCTGTTTTAAAACCGTTCCGAACTTCAGTTTTCTCCATTCCGAACTTCTAAGAGGTCTTCAGATCCGAATGCTTGTGGAGTTAGCTTCTCAAGAAATGTCATCCTCCAAGCCTATTTCACAATGGTAAGTTTACAGAGAATGTCTAGTCCATCCGAATTTCTTCAACAACTATGATTCTCCTATTTCGAAGAACATTAAGTTGAATAGCTAGGAAGATGTTGCAGTGTCAAAACCCGGGAACCAAGATGAAGTCTATTCGGATATTCTCATAGAGTTCTATGAAACAGTTTCTTTTCTTCAAGAAGATGTAAGGGACAAGTTATCTTTTAAGTCTTATGGTAAGAAATATAAACTTTCATATGCTAAGGCAGCCAGATTGGTAGGGCTGAACAATTAAGGTGAAGCTGAGTTTATTTCTCACGTGTTGTCGGATACTAAGGGTAGATTTGATAAGGAAAAATCTTTAAAACTCTCGGACTGGCTGATGACAAGGCTCCGAAGATTGCAAGTTTGCCTACAAATTTCTGGATTCTAGAGTTGCGGGTACAAGGTCTTATCGTACAAAGGAAAGGTGATAAAGACAGTTTGAAGAAGAGTGAGATCTATATCATAGATTTCTTGATAAATCTAAGGAAGTTTGGCCTCATGAGGCATATTCTTATAACCATTGAGAATCTTAAGAAAGGAAATCTCAGAGCCCAGATCGTAATGTAACCAGAAATTTTATCAAAGATGATAGTTCGGTGCCTTGAGTCTTTCAAGGAAGCTTGCAGATCTAAGCCAAGGGTTTTCAAAATATTGTTTTTCAGTGATGATACACTTAAGAGGATGGATGTGGATTTCAACAAGGAGACTGGTGAGTTCTTCGATTTGCCTAATCAAGAAGAACCGGCGCCGAAGGCTGCTAAATCGGAATCATCTAAGCCTGTAAAGAAAAAAAATTTGAAAGAAGTTTTAGTTGATGTTGAGGATCCTAAATCTAAAGAAGTTCAACCCGCACCTCCAAAACCAATGAAGAAGAAAGACTATCCCGATGAGGTTGTTGCGAAGTGGAGATCAGATAAAGAGAAAAGGAAAGAAGGGGATCCGCAGTTCGGATTGGACCCTACGGAGGCTAAGGCCTTGAAAGAGAGAACTGCTGATGAGCTTGAAAAACAAGTAAAGGAAAAGAAGCTCAAGAAGAAGGTGACCGAAGCCGAGGAAGTCCAATATTTGTTAAAATTTAATGAGATGATATCCGGAAGCATTCCAGTTCCGAGATCTTTCTCCTTGGAATCTCTACCTGAGACTCCAGGAAGAAATTTCGTTGCTCCAGAAGAAGCTGTTGCTAAGACTACTGAGGAAGTAGAGCAAGATGAGAAAGTGGAAGAATAAGAAGATGTTGCTGAAGGATGTGGTTAAACCAGAGATGTGTTGAAACAAGTATATGATTATAAGGGGACACCTTCGGAACACTTATCGCTCCGGACATCTGAAGCTGAATCTTCGAAGCTAGTTACTCCAGTAATGGAAGAAGAGAGAGGAGAAGTAGAAGTAGCTTATCATGTAGAGGAAGAACAACTTATACAAGATATTACTCAAATGGATAATATGGAGGTTGGTTCTCAGAAAGTTCCTGATGAGGAAGACAATGTTGTCCAAGTTTCTGATAGTGAAAAAAGAACTCTAGAATAGGATTCTATTCTGAAAAAAGGCAAGGGAAAGTAAATTCTTTCTGATACTCCAAGATCAGAAGTGAGGAAGAGTAAGGAAGTTGGTAATTCTTCAAAAAGAATGCTTGACCTTATTGAAGAAGAAAATTCACCAAGAAGAGTCTCAGATTCAGAGTCATCTTTGGTGGGGCCCGACTTTGTTGTTCAGTCTTTAATGAAGTTGGTGGGAACCATTACGACCATCTCAAGTATTTATTAAAGATGCTAGATGCTCCAACATGCTTTAAATCAGAAAACAGACTCTGTATCTATGGTTATGGACAAGTTCGTTGAGATTGAGGCTTAGTTCAAAACGTTCTTTGTTGGCTATTAAGCTCATAGAAAATCTTGCAAGAGGATGAAAAACTGGTCGAGGAAGACTATAGAAGAGATGAGGCTATTTGATGAGCTTCAAGAAAATGTTAAAGATGCCTTTGAGACTGAGGACAGGAAGATAAATTACCTGACATCATCCTATGAAGAGAAGCTGAAAGACGAAAAGAACTTCCGGATTCATGAAGTCAGAGATCTGAATGGGAAGCTGAATTCCGTTTCTCAAAACTGGAAGTTTGAAAGGGATCATCAGATTGAGTTTCAAGAGAAATTGAAGGATCAGGAAGAAAAGATCAAAGCTCAGGAAGAAAAGCTGAAAGCCCAGGAAGAAAATATTGAAGCTCAATCTGCAAGAATAGTTGTCTTAAAGAAGCAAGTTGAAGAAGATCATAAAGACCTGAAGAAGATCAAGACTATTCTTAAGGGGCTCATTTCAAAGAAAAATGATCTGAAATAACTAAATCCGATCTTTTTGTTGTATAGAATTTTTTTTGTTGCCGAGATTTCAAACCTAATGAAAATTGTGCCTCTCGTTTCTTTTTTTGTTATTACTAATTTATCAGGTACTTTGTTATTTTTTTCCATTCCCTCGATTTCTTTTTGAAAATCACAAAGGGGGAGAAGGAAAAGATCCTTAAGAAAAAAAGAACTCCAATGAGAGTTTATCTAAAGGGGAGAAGGAAAAGATCCTTAAAGGAAAAAAGAACTCTAATAAGAGTCTATCTAAGGGGGCGTTTTTCGTTAAAGAAGAATTTCTTTTTTGTAATGAAATGTCACTCCGAAAATCTAGAATACGATCCTTAGTGTTTCAAAGCCTAAGGGGGAGTTAGTCGTATTCATCAATTTCCTTAAAGCCAAGGGAGATAAGCCTTAATGTTTTTCTTTCTTCTTAGAATTTCTTTTTCATAAGGATGTTTGTGCTTTCCAAAAAGGGGGAGATTTTTGAGTCAATAAGGTTTTCCTTATGACTTTTCCATTCCTTCTTGTTTTGAAAATCACAAACACCGTATCTTTAAGAAAATTTTTTTCTTAAGGAAAATTTCTTTTATAAGGAAAATTACTTTTATAAGGAAAATTGCTTTTATAAGAAAAATTGATTATATAAGGAAAATCACTTTTATAAGAAAAACAATCCTTATCATATTTTCATCAAGATTTTTCTTAACTATGGGATTCGGATTCATTTCAATTTTCTCGGAATTACTTGAAACTTTGATATGAATTATTCTGTTTTAGGATCTGAATTCTGGATAAGAACTGTGCTAAAGTTTCACTCCAAAATCGAAAATGAGAACTGTGATAAAGTTTCATTCCGAATTCTGGATACAGTTTTAATCCAGATTCAGGATACGAATTCTTATGAAGTTCGATAATGAATTCTCATTATGAATTCTGATGACGAATTCTCATTATGAATTCTAATGAGGAATTCTCAATATGAATTCTGAGGAGTAATTACCATTACGAATTCTGATAAAGAATTCTCATTACGAATTCTGATAACGAATTCCCATTCCGAATTCTCATTCCGAATTCATCTATTAGACAAAATCTGATCATCTTTGTTTTATACACTCTGAATTTATTCAGACTCCGAATCATCACTCTGAACATTCATTTCACTTACGTCTTTATATTTTGTCTACTCTTTATTATTATTTTCCTTAAACTCTGAACCTTCACTCCGAATTTTATTCATTCCAAACTTTTGAGTTAGAATTTAAAACGATGTCGTACATTCTGTTACACTTGTTTTGTTATATAACGATGTCGTCTATTTTTTTATAAACTAACCGTTGTCTAAGTGACACGTGTACAAGTCCCTCCGATCTTTAAGGAAAATATGACCGTTGGAGAAGGACCCGACCTTACCTATAAATAGGATCTCATTTGGAAGAGCTCAGTGCTGAAAGGCTAACTGATCTTCGACTCATGTGATTACATGCTTGAAGTGATTTCTAGAGAGAGAGGCTCTTATTAACTCTCAAAGCTTCGTGTGACTCCGAATGTTGGTGATTATATTCGAGGGCTTCCGGGGATAGGAAGATAGAGGTGCCGACTACCTTGAAGTTCGAGGGCTTCCTTGCTGAGGAAGACAGAGGTTGCCAACTACCTTGAAGTTGAGGGCTTGCGGGGATAGAAAGACAAAGACTCCGATCTTCGTATCGAGGGCTTACCCTGGTGTGGGTAAGACAGAATTTCTTGAAAGTATAAATCAAGGGACCTTTATCCAAGGTTGTTGGATACCCTTCTCATTGGGTTAAAAGACTTATATATTATTACTTGTAGTTATACTACTTGTTTATATTCCATTGCTTTGTATTATAAGGAAAGTATAACTTTCTTATACTTCCTTACTTGTACTCTATTTCATTTAGATTCTATACGCTTTAAGGTAGAATCTCATATTGTAATCTTTTATTGAGTTTCAATTTCCGGAACCATATTTCCAGAACCTACTTTCGGAATCTCTTTTCAAGTTTGCATTCGGTGTTAGAGGTGTTGTGAATCTTCTTAGTTTAACTTTGTTAAACATAGACCTTTCCTTTTCTTAAGGAAATCATAGTTATTCTTAACTAACTTTAAAGGTTCCAAATGAATTTTTAAAGTGTACAATTCACCTCCTCCCCTCTTGTAATTGATATTCTAAATCACTATTTCGATCCTACAATTACTTTGCCTATTGGAATTCCCATTAAAAAAGATAAGGAACCCAATGTGTCCAGATATGGTAATAATGCTCGATTCGTAGTGCAAGTAGACTTATGTTCTATTTTAGTTGATAAAGATGATCTTTTTTGAAGAAGAAATTGAGTTAAGTATAAGATTTAAAAATCTCCCTGGATTTTTTCTAAAATTTATGGAAATTGGTCATCACTCATCAAACTATATAAGATATTTTATTTGTGACCATTTCTCTAATTTTCTCTATGATTATAATTTGTGATTCAAAAAAACAAAAGATAAGAAAATCACTTGTATGTATGTGATTGATTAGATGATATATCATATTTGAGCCCTGGATACGAGACTGAACTGATGAATAACTAGGTGAACGACAAGAAAATTTCACAGATTTCTAGACATTGTGTTGAGGAAAACACTAGAGGTTATTTGGGCTGTCCCCCTTAAAACATTAAGCATAACAAGGATTTTACTGGTCACTAAACCAACAGATCTTGGGATGAAATTTTTTAGCTCGGACAAACAAGGAATACTTATCCTCTAGAAGATATCAATGCACCAATGTAATGTCTGAATTTGGCAGTGCAATGTTTTAATGATAAAGTAGAAATAGAGCAGTGTGATGTCTTGGCTGATCCCTCTGCTGGTATGATAGAAGCTTCTAGGAACTCTTCTAATTCTATTAAAAATATCCTATTTAATTATTTGATAAATTCCTCTTCTATTATTAAAAAATGTTTTGGGACTATGTATTCAACCTATGACCAAATCCATTATGATTCCTTTTTCACATGGTAGGATTTTAAATTGGCTGTGAAATTTGGAAATCTTATTGCATCTGCACCTGATGTGGATAAATCAAATGAGGAGGCTCAGACTAGCTTAGAAGTGGTTGGATTTTTGGAATCTAACCCTCATACCTCGGTCACTACTAATTCAATAGCTTCGGCGAAAGAAACTTTGTCATGAAATTCCCCAACAGTTATAAAAAAACATTGATATCCAGGTGACACCTTTCAACCCAATTGAAGCTCTTAATTATCATATTAAAACGTGTAGGGATAACTAATGGAGAGGAAATGTTGATATCACCCAATAATCAAGCCCCAAAACATGAAACAGAAGTTGATACCCCAATGGAGAAACAAAATTCTACTGCAGAACAGGATAATCAAGAAGGTTACTGAAAAAAATCTAATAGAAAAATGGGAATCAAATCATGAAGTCATGGATGGGGGCATGGAATGGAGGACTGGAACAATAAAAAAATGAGGAAAAATTTGAATTATCTAACTTACATGACTTGAATATTTAATTTCATCCTCAATATGAAAAAAATGAAGGTCTTCACACTAGGGGTCGTGGACATGGATGAGGAATAGGAATAGATTGGGGAGCTCTACGAGATAAAGGGAACAAGGTGATGAATTGTTTTTTTAAAAAAACTTTTTATCCCTTGAGGTGTACATTCCTGAGACACTTGAACCTAGCTTCTCAATTCCCTGTTCTGGGATGAATTATATTTTATATAAAGGTCCTAGCCCCTAAATATTTAAAAAATATTTATATTATTTGAAAAATAAGAATTGTTTCATAGACAATTTAATTTTATTTATAAATCAGGGATGGTTTGTTTGTTAGTGGCATGAGTCGACGTTAGGATCAAAAGGAAAAGAAAAATTGATGTATTGGAATACATGTTTTTATTTGTACTTAAATAATTGTATAAACCAATTTTTGAAATGCATATAATATATATTTTTTTCTTGAATTTGTGTTTTAAATTTAACTTCATTTAAATTATGTATTGGTAGTTATTTTGTTGATATCTATTGGTGTTTTTGGTTTGGTGGTATGATGTTACAGTACATTGCACTGGTGCTGCAGTGTGTTGTAAGGAAACAATATTGAATAACCCTTTATCATCACTTTTGAATGTGTTGATATAATCATCCTTTATCAGTTACTTTTAAACTTATGATAAATGTCTGTTTTATCAGTTCTATTTTTTCACTTATAAAAGTAAAACAATTTTACAATTTTTCTGGTTTTCGGGTTTTCAATGCTTTTTTATCACTAATAAACTCCATTTTAGCACTATTAATGATAAATTTTTGAGCTGTAACAAGACATTACAGTTTCCCCACAATAACATAGCTCGTCCCTAATATATGGTACTGTACCAAAAGATTGTACAAAAAAGTCCAATATCATTCCCATAAACCTTGTATACCCAATGAATTAAGTCACTGTTCACCTATCCCCAATGTTCTCCCCACAATATGTGTTACATAACCAGTCTCTTTCCAACCCAGCAACATTTTACGATGGTCCATAGACCATACCTGGACTCAAAATTCCATCTTGATGCATCATCATTCAAGAACCTCGTTAGGTTCTCAAATCAGGCATGTTCCATATCTAACACCCATCATGTATTACATCTCATCAGATACTCAACTCGTGCCCATGTATCACAATGATATTATGAGGTCTTGAATCTCAACAGAAGTTCAATATATTACATCTCAACAGATTCCCAAAATAGAACAACACTATATATTCATATTCAGTCCATTAAGGATCCTAATGCCTATGCACCTCATGTAAAACCCACATCACATCGATACCCAGATTTCAATGCACCTTATAAAATACATTCATCCATCAATAATTATAATAAGTCTCAGTTCCATGAACCTCACACATGAAATCACACACACACACACACACACATATTTGATTCAATTTCATTCTTCTGTACAACACATTGTTAGTCAACATAAACCACATTCACCTTACTCATCAAAACCAAATGTGAATTAAATTTTCCAGCCATAATAAATTGATTTATGTGACAATAAATATGCAAAAATAACCATAGTTATCATGATGGTCAACATTATAACTTCATGGTCAACAACATGAACCCATCCTTCATCCTGAATACCTGATTCCTAGCCTCCTTGAAGAGTTTTACTAGCCACTAACAACTAACCTCGCTGTTGGATCCAATTATCCCTATCACAACCTCCCCATGTAGTTGAATCCAAACTACCACCTCGTTGTACCACTCATTCTTCAACCTCAAATTCCTGAGTCTGACCTGGTTTCTAGATCAAAACTATCTTAGAATAATTCTTATAGAACCCATTTCGATGCTTGAATTGGACACAAGCTCGAAAATACATTTATTTTCGATCACAATGAATCTTCCCATGTCCCAACTACACATAGTGTAATCACAACCTTTATTAACCACTAATTAGTGGCATTATCGAGTGTTTGGATAGAATTTTCTAATAAAACTCCCCACAGTCTCACTTCCAGCCACATAAATCATCGCCACTAAGGTCACTTAACATCATCGATAGGAACAAATAAGTGTGAACCGTCAAAATTCCATTTAATATCAATTCCGAATTGATCACATATAAGAATTATTTTGACCTAAATATGTTTAAGAACAACATAATGATGTTCCATAAACCGTAATTGAAACCCCTCATCCAAGGGATGTCATTTCCTACCATAGAAGTTGAAAAACATGATAGTTTCTCAAAATTGGATACATAGTCCATGAAAAACGTGTCTCCTTGCTGGAGGTCAAGGAACTCCTAATCTCTCCCCATTGTCAATGTTTCACAGAAGAAGTTCTCGAAGAACCTATCCTTGATGTTATTCCAATATAGTACCACATGTCTACTTGCCTATAACTATATGTCCCACCAACACTTTTTTAACCCTCTGAGTAACTATGTCACCAGCTTCACCCTCCAGCTTAGGGGTGCCTCAAAATACACAAAAACAGTCTTTACCAACTCTATATAGTTCTCTACTACATGTGTTCCTCAGTCACCCAAAATTAGTGGTGGCTGTAATGATTTTATCCCATGCGCCAAGTATGATATAGATAATATAACTCTTTAATCTCATCAAGTAATACCCCAAATGACCCAAACCTGTTTCACCCTAAGCTACTCATCTGGCCATGCCTCAAAAGTATCTATATCCTGAGGCTGAAAAACTTGATCCAAATATTATACCTATACATGTACCAATAGCTCATGATCATCCCATCCCTCCGGCCTCCAATCCCAACACTCAGGGGCATCATCATGTGTAGGTCCATGCTTCACCATTTATCAACACCTCTGATGCTCTATCGGAATTCGCATACGTGGAATCATGCTAAATAACAAAAATGATAGTAAAAACCCCATAATAGTATATATATCATAGATAGGGGAACCTATAATAAGGAAAAAAATATCACTTCCCGTATACTTCCCCACCACACCTATGTCACACAGTATTAGTCCTCATGGCCTCTCACCTACCCACATCAGAGTCAGGTATCATGTATCATCTGGCATCATGGCCCCATCCTACCCACATCAGTTTCAGGAATCACATTTCACAAATTTTCAATTTAAGGTAGATGAGTTGTATTCCACATAAAAATAAATATAGGAAAATGATGTCTGTATTCCTTTTGGACACTTTAAAAAGTTCACCCCTTTTTACCCACCCTATATACTCATAACAGATTCATGACCATATATCAAATATCACATAGAAAACACACTAGAAACCACATTTTTTGGATGAATAAGTAGATTTACACCAAGAAGGATTATTGGAAAACACTTTTTATTTTTTTGTTGACACTTTGAACAACCCAACTAGTATTAGCAGATTCCAGGTTCCAAATATAATTCTTAGGCCCATACATATAACAAATCACCCAATGTTCCTTTCATAATGCATAAATAGACCTCCATTTTTATACTTGGAATATGTTCAAATTTCATCCCCTACCATACTAGGACAATGGTCAATCATATAATAGTGAAACATCACATATAAGTGAACCACTCAAGGTGTAAATCAAATCAAAAACAAATGAAAATAGTAGAAATTTTTTCCCACCTTGGGAATCATGGTTTATCCCTTTTTCATGATTCTAAAGGTATCCTTAAATGACATCTTAACCAAATTACAACAATATCATATCCTTTGTTCTACAATATAGAAAATATTAAGATGAATAATGAAAATAAAACGTCCCCTGATACCATTTCGAGCACTCTGGCCCATTTATTTTTACACAAACAGTGATAAGGGCTGGTTGACCATTAGGCCTTACGCATGCCTCCCTGTACACTAATGTCTGTCGACTATTGATGGGGGTATATGAAGTAATAGTGTGAAGTATATACATTTTTATGGTGATAATAATATTGGTCTATGTATATATAGAACGTTATAATATGACCATAAATTAGTGGAAGAAATATTATGCAATATTAGAAGATTAATAACAAGTAGTATTAATTAAATGAGCCGAAAAATTAAATCCAAATGTAAAAGCATTCATAAAAATATTGGCACTATAAGAAAATATAAATAAAGTGTCACATTCATCTTAATATTTGAATATACATATATAAAAAATGAAAAAAATCAAATTTAAACTCCAACTGTCATACAAGAACCATAATGGTTTAATTCCAAACATCCCATGAAAATGATAAAACTCGATAATTATGATCCATCTCCCTATCCACAAACAATACATGATCTAAAATGTATATAGACTGCATGTGTCTTGAAGGGCCTATGTAAGGTGTGAGCATGATCTCAGTAGGCCACCACCAACATGTGCCTATCGTATATCTATAATTTTATAGGTGTATACTAATAATAAATTTGATGTAGTGTATAACAAATTATTTATTCAAACCACTACCCTTATTCGTACCACCCCCAAGGAATAGTCTTCCCACTTCCACCATCATTGGTATTCTTCCCCCAAATATATATAATAAATACAATATTTGTTTGAAAATATATATTTGTAGTGGAAACGATATAGGGATCAAACACCAAGGCATCCCACGAAGAGTATCATAAGTGGAGAGAAATCAGTTACACCGCATAATCATATAACTGACACCTCATTCCAACCAACACCTTTTTTAATTAATCATAAGCCAAGATTTTGAAATAATTTCCCAATATGTTCCTATTCCCTCATTCCTCATCTCAAATATATCATCATTGTCTCTAAATCCCAACATCTTAATGAAAAATATTGTTTGTCCTACAAATAATAATATACATTGGCTCAACAACAGACATCCCCCAGAATTTAAATATGTATCCTCCAAATAATACAGTGAACCTCAGCCCCCCTAATCAATGGTCAAATCCCTAGAAACTGATGGTCCATTACAATCCATCTGGATTTCAATTACAAGAACTATCATCCTCTATAATGGTCAACACCATCTTATGAATAAAAATTAACATTGACCTCTACCCCCAATTAGTGTTCCAAACTACCTCAATTGAGTCCTATCTATTTGAACACAACTCTCAATGGCACATCGACCAATAATGATGAGGATATATCACCAATCATAATAACTAAGCATGATAAACCCAACACCACATGCCCAAACATGTATCTCACCCAAATACTCAACACCATCAAGTCACATGGTCCATTACTTCATTTAGATGACCGTGTTGCCTCAATCCCAGTGATAATAACCCCCAGATAACTTGTTCCTATCCTTCAATATCATGACCATGTTTCCTCAACATGACCACATCATTACCATAATATAGTGATTAACATCACCAAAACATAGGTTTTTCTCATCACATTCCCATGGAAGTCATCGCATTAAATATAACAATGAAATATAATTTATAATTCACACCAAACCTAAAATCCCTAGATTGGTCCAAGCACCTCAACTAGATTAACTATTTTTAGTATGGAAATTGAATTACCATCGAATCATATATAATTATTTTAATTAATTAAAGTACAAGAATTAATTTTTTAGGGCATCACTCGATCATCCTAATAGTGTGGTTAGGAACAAATCCCCATGTACTTCGAAAAATTAGAATATAATCTAGAGACCATCTACCTTATAATTATACTAATATTCTCATTCAATGTTGGCCTAAAACTCAAGACCAATGAAGAGGAATGAATTTGTTTTATTAACTCCATGAAAATAGTGAAAAAAGGCCCAAACATATTTAGTATTCCTTGTGAAGATATAAAAATAAAGGATATGTTAATGGATTGATGGCCATACCACTATGCATGTAATGAGATAGATAGAGCTTTTATCTGATCTCATGAAGAGAATAAACCAATGAACCTAGAGGAGAGGTGCTCTGAGTGGATTTCCTCTTGTGTTATTTGGAAAGAATTCTCATAACATCTTAATGAGTTCTTATAATTTATTTTGTTGATAAAATATAATAATTTGTTTATATTTTAGTAAAAATAAAAAATGAGAATGAATATCTCATAATTTATATTAAGGAAATATTAAACTATAATAGAAAAACTAATAAAAACTACATAAATAAATAAACAATATTTAAATAATTATAAGTAATTATACTACCCTTTGATACCACTTAAAGGGTTTTAATGTAGAGGAATCATGTGATGTGTTGTTCCCAGCTTTTCTTTTTGTCCTGATTGAAAATTAATTAGAGATTTACATGATGATAAACACCAGGATCTACATAATTAAATCAACGAGTATAAACAATTTATAATCATTGAAACTGAAGTGCATGATCTCTCATATTACATATAATTAATTTAAAAAACAAAATATTTACCTTGTGAGATAGTATTTCATCATTGATGGATTAGAAAATGGATCTACATTTTACCATTGGTTCTTTGAGAAAATAAACCATATATTCTCTCTAGCGGTGATTCAAATATGTTTCAGAAATATACAAATGTTGCCATAGGAATCTCAGGGTTCTATCAAGGATGATCTTATCTATGTATTTATCATCCTTTGATCTCCTTGAGAATTATAACCCAATTATACTCTTCTATATTTATATACTCAAGAGTGGAAGGTATAGGAAGATCACTCTTCATTCATGGGAGCATTTTGGGAGAGGTAGCTCTTTAGGGCTTGATAGTATTCTCTCTATATATCATTTTACACTAAAAAAATTAAATTAGATCTCCCGGAAAATGAATATAATTAGGATTATATATATCTAGGATTAGAAATAAATATTTATAGAGTTTCCCATTATTATTTATTTAATCCCTATTTAACCCCATGTCTATAATAATTATAATATTATTATTTATTGGTATGAGCTGAACCCATTAATTAAATTAAATATCTTTTATTCAAAAAATATTAAATATAACTTATTTATAACTATACCATTAAACAATGACCACCATTCCTCTATAATATTTATCAAGACGTACAAAATTACTATATATTTAGTATATAAATATCACTATATTATTTTATTATAAATAAATAAATATTATATTCACTAAATAGAATACAATAAATTTTTAAATAATCAACTCACATAATATTTTCCCTGATAACTAGTGATAGTCTAAATGTGATCAAACAATCATGATTAGTTACTATATCCTGTGTTGGAATAATATTTATTCAACTTGTTAATAAATGATTATTAAAATATTACTTAACATATATTCTGGTAACACTTAGTGTGGATTCTCGATGCCTCTTTCTTAGTGGCATTAAGATAAGTAGCCTCAAGTCCAAGGCTACTGTCTAGAAACACACCAAGGAATCATAGAGGAATAAGTTAATTCGATAATTACATAAGAACACATAAAGATGGTTACTATACAATATAGTACCATTATAATGACCTCTCTAACCATGTTGGTTTCATGCTAGTTCCATCAACATATGTGCATTATGTTTCTTTATTTTATTTATGATAATAAAAAATTCCTAATAAACACTATGAGAATTGATTTATTTGGCAATATAATTTTCAACAATGGTATTGAGATTTCAGCATCCATTAAAGATGAGTAGGGACAAATCCTTTCTCACATTATTCATTAAAATAATATTACTCATGACAGACCCAACAAATTCAGTCATGATATGAAAATATGTATTCACAGTTTTCATCAATACATCATAAAATGTGACTTATAACATTTAGTACTAATAATATAAATTTTGAACGATAAATAAAACATCATCAAATAGTTTCATCCAATGACACATATAAATGTAGATTTATTTCTTTTGGGACTCATTCTCATAATATCTTATAATGAATATTATGATGTGCATACAATAAGAGAGTGTGCCTAAATGTCATGTGAGTCTCCACCCCTGATAGCATGAATCCATTGTGTCCTTAATCGTATGACATATAACTATAGAATATATATTTAATAATACATTCCTGGCCAGAATGGGATCTCATCATAGCAGAGAAAATCTCTAAATTTTTATCATGAAAAACACTGATATGAAATTATCACATTTAATGTTATACAATAAAATAATATGATATAATAAAGAGTTTATTAATATTGGAAACAATAAATAAATTTTGTTTTAAAATATATAGAATTCGGTTCTTTTGAGCCAACCCTAAAAGACAATGGCTATATGGATGTAGTTTTGAATTAATGAACACCTCTATATTTATTCATATTAATGATATGGAGTTGGGAGACCAGGGAGTGGAGTTTGATGATAGACCAGGATTGGAAGGATTTTGATAAAGAAAATATGTCAATTTTTAATTTAATTAAAATGGAATAAGTGTGAGAATTAATAGAGGAATTTGGGAAAAAATTGATGTCGTTGGATGAAGGAAGTGTTAGGTCTTGAGCCCCTTGAACGGAAGCACCATACAAAAGCTTCCAATATAGAACAAAAATCTGAAATTCAAAATATCGAATGAAATTATTTAAATGTTGTATCAATAAATGTGATGAAAATTAACCAAGACAACACATCATAATTCCACAATACATAAGGCAAGATCATCCTAAAGGCAACAAAAAAATAAAAAAAATAAAAAAACAACATAAGATTTAATTTTTTCTAATGTTTAGTTCCAACCATATGTTATATATACACAATATCCATCATGGAATGTGTAACTATAGTATTGTTATTCAATATAAATTTCAAAATTTCACCTCTATAAGTGAACACATAGTCTGTGTAACTCCTCTATGTTTTTATATTATCAACCAAAACCTGAATCAACCAAACCATTAAACGGTTCATCAATTTGATAAATGAGTTACAAAATTGTATAACCTTTGATATACTAATATATCTACATGACCCGTAACCCATTCTCTCTTTTTAGATCATCAATGAACCAACTGATAAATTCCACTACAGGCACAATTTCTAGCATGACAAACACCCGGGCAGACATCCAACTTTGAGCAACAAATGAAAATGGCGCTTTCACCATGTATTAATCATCTTCTCCAATTCTAGGTTACATTTATTTTATCTTCATGAATATTATATCAAGAGGATTGATAATAGTCATCAATTCACTCATCCAATACATTCAACCGACTTCCGAATTTAGATAGTCTAAGTTGTTAAAAATGTTTCTGAAATTAAGTACCATATAATCTTCATCACCAGAATGCATTTTTCCGAATGAAGAACAATAATCATGAAAAATATAGGAAATAAATCCTTAATCACTTCTGTCCATTCCATCGCCAATCTATATAATATTATATCATTCATATAAATAAGTAAAATGATAAATCTTCCTTCATTTAACACTTTCCAATAGTAAAAATGATATGCATTGCTATGAATGAAAATTTCTTCATCCTTAACGGTGATGAAGTTTTGGTTTCAATTATTGGGTTCCTATTACAACCCATTCAAACATTGTTAGAGTCAAAACTACAGATGATGATTTTGTTTCTCCAAGAAACTCTAATGTTGTTCTATGTAAATATCCTCTAATAAATCTAAATGAAGAAAAATATTTTTAATATATAACATCTTATATGGGATCCTTATAATGATCCAATATTTTTTAAATGATAATTATTTCATAAATAAATGTGGGTTATATTATACTATATAAGTATTATATTCCTCGAGTAACTAGAGAGGCCAAAAAATAATAATTTATTATTATAGATCATTACATTATCCTTCTAAAAATCCAACTAATATTCAAAAAATTTCAAATAGACACAAAAAATATAATATAATAGATAGAATGGAATAATATTGATTGACGCAATCTGCCAAAATCATCATCCCCATAGACTACACTATAAAAATGAAATCAAAATATTAGAAAACCAATAAAAATATTATAAAATGAAAATATATAACCATGTGAGTAATTTTTGTTTATATTTAGTTAAATAATGATGTGATATTTATAGGAATTAATATAACCCTTGGAATAGTAATATAACTATTGGAATAGTATTTTGACCATTGGGATTAGTGACATGATCATTGGCATAGTAATTTAACCTCTAAATAATAATGTTCTCCATAAATTGTATTTATCATGAATAATATATGTAAATAATAATATTATAATTCTACGAAATAAATATCACTATTGAAAAAGTCAAAGACAACTTATATAATTTTTTTTAATGAACATTATTTTAATGTTTTTCATTATAATAATAATTTTTATATTAAAAAATTAAAATTATATATATTAGAAAAATATTTTGGTAAAATTATTATGATTTTTAAATCATCCCATAGAAATTATTGTAGGGTAATTTTTTTGTAATTTTTTTTAAATACATCAATTTTTAGGTGAATAGTAAAAATATAGTTTTTTTATTAACCAATGTATCTTAAATTACATAATTCATGATCTAATAATAAAATAATTATTTATATAACTTCATGTTTGAAAAAAATAGATTTAATTTCCTAAATTATTTAATGAAATGCAATAAACATAATTTCAATGCCTGAAAATCAATTTCCAAATCCTAAAGTCAAAAGCTACCCCCTTGAAATAAAAATTTTATTTTTTCCACCATTACTATTAATTAAAATAATTAATTAGAATTATAGTATCATTAAAATCCTTAATGTAATTTTATTTAACTAATATATGGATTATAATGTAAAAAATATTACTATAACAAGGTTTAAATTTGATATATTATTTTATTCAATATTTTATTCTAAAAATACCCCTCTCATCAAGAATAAATAACCCAACTACCTCCACATAGAAAACCACTAATCCCTCACATGAATAATCCAAGGATATGAAAAAAAATCTCTATTAATCAATTATAACTCTCACAGATGTTATGCATTAAACCAACTACATACATTATTTCATTTTTAATTTTGTATATGGGAGGCTACATCGAGAAAAGAGTAAGTTTAAATCAAATCATCACTCTTTTTCATATTCTATTTATTTTCCCAATTATATTTGGAACCAAATAAGATAAAATAAATTAGTTATTATTTTAAAATTAATTTAATGATATTAATCTTTTCTCTGTATCATAATTATGACATATAAAAATTTCATACACCCAGTTCTTGAACATTCAATAATATTCCATCAACGGCCAGCTAATTTCCCATGGGGAAATTTTCAAACACATTCTTATTACTGAACCTATGTTTGGATAAAATAAATAAATTATAATATATAAAGGTGAAATTATATTCTTTTAATATATAATAATAATTTTTAGTAGTTTATTAATATCCTCAATCAAAAATAGCGACATCGAAACAAAATAGGAAAAAATAATGAAAACATGATTTCATAAAAATAACATATAATAAAGAGAGTTATAAATTATAAAATATTAATTATTATATACAACTATTATATTAAATTAAAATAATTCAATTATATAATTTTTTTCAATAATCTTAATTTAATAATTTAGGATGTAGAAAAGAGATAAAATAAAGCTGGATTTAAGGTAACGGGATTATAGAACACAACTAATTTTCTATGGATTATCACTCCTTCACAACAATGTTATTATATATAATCCTATAATGTTCCTTAAATATCATTTAATTATTCTACACATTTATTTTTGTGTATATTTATTTTTTCACTATTATTTTTAATCCATATAAAACGTATTTCTAAAAATATATTTCATTATAAAAAAAATATTATATAAACATCTTGATCTAATTTTTCTTCACTCAAGAATGATGATGTATATACCAAATAATTTTTCCCTTATTCATTTAGGAAACCCAAACGTTTATTCATAAATTTTTTATTTATGGAATCCTTCTAAAACCAATTCATTTCCATGGATTATTTCATGACTATTATTGTTATCTGTTCTATGTGGCATACATGTTATGTGAATATTATGATGTGATGGGTGGGAATGAATTATATAACCCTCCAATTCATTAGGTAATTTTATGAATCTCATGATATTATGTGTATTATGAATGAATATTTTTCTATATTTTCTCACAATGATGGTTTTCAGATTTATGAACATATTTTATGCAGGAACATGATGATATATTTGTTCACAACAATGTGTGGTATTTGAACACTATGACATTATATTTCATTTTTTTTGTATTTTCCCAATCCATTGACTTATTATATGTTTCCCTCATCATTATTATGATGATCTTATGATTATTATGTGATGATGAGGATTATTCTAACTAATTTTATATTGATTCATGCCCTTTATTCCTCCTCTTACTGGGAGTTTATCTAACCCTATTCTTGATGTATATCATCAGGTGCCTACCTGAACTAAGGAGAACATGAGATTTTATAAAGAAAATAATAAGTATTAAAATAAATTTTTCTGATTTATTATATATAATTTACATGTGATCCAAATTTTTCCATGATACTAAACTTATGTGTACATGAATGTATAAATATTATGTTTTTTATCTTGAAAATGATGAAGTATTTATGTAAGAAAAACAGGGTCTCTATAGTTGGTGTCGTATGTCCAATTTGATGAATTTGGGAGTTAGGATTAGAAAGCATTAGTGAAAACCCTTAGTATAATGTTATTTTTATGTAAACATCCAATAAAATTTGTTTTTGAATAATTATATACAATGGGATATCATAAGTTAAGATTTTAGATATAATATTAACATATAGCGAAATTATTTATTCCTTATTTGTTGACCGATGTTTTGCTAAAATATTTTCTATTTTAAAAAATTGTGGGAACTAGGAGAAACTACTCCAGTAACCCATGTTATGGAAAATGCATCGATTGTACAAACCACATAAAAAATGAAATGGGTGTTGGAGTTAAAAGCATTATATAAATTCATACATAGTTATCCCCTACTATTAACAATATCCTAAAGTATATAGAACATCCATTATCACCCAATCAGATAAAACAAGTCATTTAGTCCGTTATGCATCTAGTACCACCAATGTTTAGTGGAACATCTTATCAACTTGTCGTAGAATTGTGGGTAAAATCAATGGTGGAAATTTTTTTATGTAATACCCTATTTTGAGAAGGATAAGGTGAATATTTTTATTTATCATCTATATGGAGTGTTTAATCAATTATGGGCATTGATTTAGAACACCAATTTAAAAGATGAAATAAAATAGATAGAGTGGATATACATTACAGAATTATTTCTTATAAAGTATTTCCATATAACTATTTGAACAAATATTGAGAAATAACTCATGGATTTAACGAAAAATCATGATAAATCTATCAAAGAATATATATAAAATATCAAAATATTTTTAGATATTCCTATTTTTTATCAACAATGATAGAAAAATAGATTTATTATTTATTAGTTTAAGAGGATAACATAAAAAGGCTCTGGGTATCCATGACATTCAGAGTTATGAAGAAGTGGTTTAATGTGATCTCAAAGTGGAGATATAGTTTATTGATTTGTCCTCTGGACATATAGAAATGAAGATAATAATGGATTTTTAAGTTGGTGGGTCAAATAAAAATTGATGAAAGGAGATCCAACAACCCATCTTTAAAAAATGTGGGAAGAATCATCATTGTAATAGAATCAGTGGGATGTGGAAATTATTTATTAAATGGAGAGAAGTACACCAAGCACATGAATGTCTAAGAGACATGAATATTCTATTCAACATGATGGAGTAAGGGAATGCACCTCCAAATGATTTGGTGATGGTTCAATTCACAAATTATAGGAAGTAATTGAACCATCCATGCCGGTTCCCTAATCCATTGTTCCTTGAGGGTAATCATAATCATTAAATACCAAATAATAAATATCAGCAGAAATATAATTTCATCACTAATTATATTGTGGAGCATGAAAATGAAATCATACAATGTAGAAGTCCTATTCACTCAAGAATAGAAAATTTTATATTTGATTTTGGTTATATGAATTCGTTTATATCGTACAAGTTTTATAAATTTATTGAATAAATGTCTACAATCCTTAACGTATAGATATGTATTAAAACACCTAGTAGAGTAATAATTTCCACATAAGTGTTCAAATCTTCTTTATTTACTGTATGTGAGATAATTATTCAAGAGAATATTGTAATCCTTCCCATGGTTTAATTTAATGCTATACTGGTCCTAGATTGGCTTCTGTTATACAGACAGACCATCAACTAATAAGATAAGAAAATATATCTTCATATTCTAAACCTTCCCTATATCCTCTATAAATTAATGTAATATCCGGAATATCCTTTAGATAATAACTCAACGGTGTGAGTGTCGATACCATTAGAAGAATAATACATCAAACAAATGGTCGAATAAAAATCAATGTATTAAACTAAGGGGAAATTTCTATTATTAGTTATATCACAAATGTAATTCCAAAATAGTTTCATGAAAATAACCAAAATCATGTTGTAGAGTTATAAATATACCTATTACTAGATACACTTCTATATCTAAATTCCGTGATAGGATAACCTTGATCTAACTAGTGGTCTTAAAGTTACTACAATAGGATCATTCGTAGAAAGAATTAATACAGCCTAGTGAATCATGATTGGGTACACAGGTTATCTTTTTAAATGAAAGGTATGGAACATTGTGGTAGTGTATCGATTAATGAGATAATTACAAGATCACACTAAAAAATTATCTGCTTCCAAGGATTCATGGATTGTTTTATCAAATATAATGATTTCAATACATCTCACATGTAGATCTTCATTTTAGTCAATATAAAATAAAGGTGAAGAAGGAAGTCATTTAAAAGAATTATTTCTATACATTTTAATGAAAATATGATTTCATAGTGATTCCATTACGACATAATAATTCCCTCCAATTATTCATGAATTTGATTAATAAAGTCTATATATACTATCTAGAATTTTTTTTTCTGTTTTTATCAATTATATTCACATTTATTCCAAGATATTGGAGGAACATTATGTCCATATAATGATTGTGTTGGAAAAACATAAGAAGGATAAAATTTATTCTATGTTTATAATGTTTATATTTTAGAAGTACCATATCAAATACAAGAATAACATGATTAAAAATGAGTAAATTTTAGTGGAACTTCAAAGAAAAAATAAATTGAAAAATTGCCCTAACCCACTAGTTTGATAGAAATATGTAGTTTTCATGGATTAACAGGGTACTACTGATGTTTGGTGTCAAATTTCACTCTATTTTATATCCCATTAAAAATGTTCACATGGAAAGGGTAAAAGAATGTTTAGACAAAATAATGTGAGTTAATTTATGAGGATATTGAGAAGAGGTTAATAAATGTGCATGTACTATCATTTCCAACAATTGGAGATGCTTTTGTGATATACATCCAGGATTTGAAGAATGTATTTGGTTGTGTACTCTTAGAAAATGAAAAATTGATAGCCTAAGCCTCCAGATAGTTGGAGTTTCATGAGAGAAACAACATGATTTATGATATAGTGTTAGTATATGTGACCATCTCCTAGATGATTTAGGGGACTATATTTATGATGAGAAATTTGACTTATATACTGATAATAAGAATCTAAAATATATTTCAACACATAAAGAGCTCAACATGTATCAAATAATTTTTTTAATGATAATAAATAACTATATTTTCTCTATTCACTACCATTTGGGAATGGTGAATAAGGTAGATGATATTCTTTGTAGAAAAGAACCCCCTACTTTATATATGATTTGGATTGAGAGAGACCATATCTTCATAAATATATAAAGGATATATCTATAAATAATAATGGTAGGGAATACATCGTTCCATTTAAATTGTTTTTCAAAACCATATATCTAATAAAAGTTCAAGGAGGGACAATGTAATGATTTGGAACATAAATAAGCTTAAATCATTAAAGGAATGGAAGATATAAGTGTTCCATATTCATGAGGATGGTTTCCTTTGTTTTATAAGTCAAATTTTCATCCATTAGTCACCTAAGATAAAATAATGAGATATTGGATAATCCGCATAGTTCATCATTATTTATCTATCATAGAAGTACCAATATGTACAGTGATCTTTGGGAGAACATCTAGTGGGGACACATGAAGATAGATATTTATATGTACATATCATTATTCATGGTATGTTAGTAAGTTAAAGAAGACTGAATGAAGTCAAAGTGGATAATGAAACAATTTCTTTTACCCATGTTGAAATGGGATTACATCACTATGGAAATTGTCACTAGTCTCCTGAAGACATCCAAAGGAAATGATATGATACTTGTTGTGGTGGATTGAATAACTATGAGTTCCCACGTAATCACTATCTATGAAGATTTTTCACTTGAATAAAATTCCACGAAATCGGTAAATGAATTGGTTGGGATGCATGGGGTACAAATTTCTATCAATTTTTTATCATGATCCGAGGATCACATATAAATTTTGGGGATGTCTGCAACATGATTTGAGTGTTGACCTGAATTTCTGTATGGCCTATCACCCAAACTTATTTCAAATATAAAAGGACAATTAGGACACTCGAGTACATACTGATTAGATTCTCAATAGAATTTAATGGTCTATATGATCAAAATTTCCCTTTAATTGAGTTCCCATAAAATAATATCTTTGGCTCAAGTATTAAAATGGATCCATATGAATTACTACATGGGAGATGATGTAGAAAACTAATTTTTTGTGATGAAGTCAGTGAATAAAATCCAGTCCGACCTGATATTTTGAAATAGATGATAGAAAATGATTAATCTATCCAACAACACATATAATTGTATGGATGTTGAATACAGAACTATGATGATAATAGTCGAAGGAAATTGGGGACTAATGTTAGTGATAATTTTTTATTCTGAATATCACCATTGAAGAGAGTTATGTTGTTTGAAAATAAATGGATTCATATCCATAAGAATATTGTCACCTTTGAGATCCTTCATCGTATAAAATTAGGGGCCTATTAGAATACAATTATACCAAATATGGCTAAAGTTCATGATGCATCCCATGTATCACTCATGAGGAAGTACAAACCAAACTGCTAACATGTTAAAAATATAATGGGGTTACAAATTCTGAATGAACACTCATATGATGATCATAAAGCCGTGATATTGGACTATTGAGATAAAATTATTCATAAGAAGATGAATAACCTTTTCAATGTTCTTTGGAGGAACCATAAACTTAAAGAGGAAACATGGGAACCATATAAAATAATGAAATAGATGTACCCTAATCTATTCACAACCATGAATGTTATTTTATGTTTTGGTGATGGAAATTATATAGGGGGATAATGTAATAACCCAGTTTTTTAAATTATAATTTTTTCCATAAATTAATATGTGTTATATTTAATTATATAACTATTATATGCATATAGAACATAGAGAAACCCAAAAAAAATTTAATTTCACAATAAGGATCATTACCGTATCTAGATAAAAACCCATTGTAAATGCTATACTTTACCATTGAGAAAAAATATAAATTAGGAAATCAAAAATAGGAAAATGTGGAATGAAACAATCTGTTAGAATCATCACACCCACATGACCGACACTATATAAAATAAACAAAATAATGTTAAACCAATAAAAATATTATAAAATTAAATTATATAAACTTTTAATGAATTTTATTTAATATTGTGTGAAATAATGATGTGGTATTTATAAGAGGAAATGTGACCCTAGGAATAATACTTTGACTGTTTGGAATTGTAACCTGATCATTGGAATATTAATTTGACCATAAAATTATGATGTGTGATATAAAAAATATTCGTCATGAGTAATATATTTAAATATAAATATTATAATTCAAATAAATGAATACAATCATTAAAAAACTAAAAGAAAATATAGGCACATTTTAAGTAAACTATATTTTAAAGTATAACATAAAAATCATAATTTTTGAATTCAAGAAATTAAATCTACCTACATTAGAATTTAATTTTGATAAAATTCACATCATTTTAGATACCATCATGTCTAATTTTTTCAATGATGAATGCTTGACAATTTTCTAAAATACATTAATTTATAAGTGAATAGTAAAAATACAATTTTTTTAATTTAACCAGTGTATCATAAATTGCATCATTCATGTTGTTATAATGACCAAATAAATTCTAGAACCTGAGTTTCAGAAAAAATATATTTAATTTCATAAATTATTTTCTAAAATAAAATAAACATCATTTCCAAATAAAAAAACATTTCCAAAAATCTACAATCAAATTTAACACCTTAAAAAAACAAATTTCCTTTTTTCCACCTTTCCATTTAAATAAAATTATAAATTCGAATTAGGATGTGAATGAAATTCATTAAATCATGTTATTTAATTAAAATATCATTTATAATGTAAAATATTATAATATAAAAATGATTACATTAAATAGAGTGTTTTATTCAATATTTTATTCTAAAAAACCCCCTCCCCATGTAAAAATAACTCCTCTACCACCACATAAAAATCCGTTCCTAATTCATATAAAAATCCGTATTTATTTCTAAATTATAATTCTTAGACCTATATATACAATAGTCATGGGTGGGAGTAAACAAAAATAAATTATCATGGGAGTTTTAGTGCTTTATAAGAGAAGTTACTCTAAGGAAATAGTGTGTTTCAATCAATTATTATCTCTTTTTCATCTTATCATTATTTATCCAAAACATATTCAAATAAGATTTATATAATTATTTAAGATGTATTTTAACATTATATTAATGATTTTGGAAAAATCTATATATCACCATTATGAAATATATAATTTTCAAGTTTCCCTCTCCCACGCTGTCGACAATGCACTGTCAATAGTCCATTTATCTCCAATGAGGACATTTCAAATAATTTTATTATCACCAAACAAATTTTTGGTTAAAATTAACTATTTATGATTTATAAATGTATAAATATTTGTTTTTTTAATATTATATAATTAATTATAATAATTTAAAAATAACGTTTAACAAACAAAGTGACATCAAAACAAAATGGAAAATTTTATTAAAAACATGATACCAAAATACTCACAGTTATCAAATTGTGTCGTAAATTATAATTAAATAATTATAATAGATAAATAGTGGAAACAATGACCATAATTACATACTCTAATGATATATTTATAATTACATTTTTATTATTCTAGATGCATAAAATCAATGAAATAATGTGAGATTTAATGTAACGGGATTCTCAAAACCAAATCTTTTTCTTTTGGTTATCACTATTAAATGAAATATTTTTAATTAACATATCTCTAATGATCCTTAAATATCAATTTTTATTCTTTAATATTTATTGGGATGTACATATCTCCACTGTGATTTTGAAGCCTAATAAAAATATTTTCCAAAAAAACATTTCTTTCTGAACCACTGCATTGAATCCTCCTAAGTTGTTTCTACTTCCCTCAAGAATTATGATATTTATATGAAATATTTTTTTTCTATTCATTTGGTATCCCAAAAAGTTTATCTATGATAATTATATTTATGGAATCCCAACAAAACCATTCCTTCCCATGGGTTATTTCATTACTATGATTTTTATTCGTTCTTTGATTTATAGATGATTATGTGAATATTATGATGTGATGGATGGGACTAGAATTATATATCCCACCAATAAATTTGGTAATTTGATTTATCTCATGATATTATTTGTATTATATATGAACATGATATTATCCTTGGTCACAATGTTGTTGTTATGATTTATGCAGAAAATTTATGCGTGAACATGATGTTAACTTTGTGCGCAATTATTTGTGTTATTTTACCACTGTGACATGATGTTTCATTTTAATGAATTTACACATTCCATTACCTTATAAAATATTTTTCTCATGATATGATGATGATCCTATTATTATGATTTTATGATTGTTATTATTAGCACCCATGTTATACTAATTAATGTCTATTATTCTTTCTTTTTCAAGGATTTTACATCACCCATTTCTTGATGTATATCTTTAAGTGAATACATGTACTAAGGATAATTCAATATTTTAGAAGGATAAGGATAAATAATTTAAAAAAATTTCTGTGATTTATTATTTATTATTTATTCCTGACACAATTTTTTCAATGATACTAAATGTTTTTATCCTTGAATGTATTACAATTTTGTTGTATATCTTTAAAATGAAGTAATAGTCATTTAAGAAAACATAGGGTAAATATAAAACTCCCTTGAAAACCATTCTTAGTACCAACAAAATCCTAGTGTTCTGGAATGATGGATAAACGATTTCTAAAAAATATACACCTTCAATATTATGAAATCACTTCATGAAAATCAATTCCTTATACTATTTTCTACATTCATTTCTTCCCTTTATCCAATAAAAAACACTTGTTTTTAAAAATTATATTATTAGTACATCATTTTGTTAGCTATTAGGCCCCAAAAAACATGCATGGAATTCATTTCATCCAACATATATAACTCCTGCTATCTCGTGTCTTTCATATTTTCTTTCTCTTCTATACATGTTGGTTCTGTTTCATCTATATGAATAAAGTAGTAAATATCACCTTAATATCATTGAACATAGGGATGAATCCTAGTATATATCTGAAATTGACCCAAATATGGTGCCCCGCTCTATGACCACTCATCAGTGGCCCAATTTTTTCTTTCATAAGGAGTCAAAAATGCCACCACATATTCTAGAGAATGGTTTCTTATGGTGAGGGCCTAAAACATATACTGTGGAGACTTTACCCATGAATCAGAGTAAAACAATAAAATAAATAACCAATCATCTTCCAAAATACACATCTAACTATGAATAATCAAATACAAAAATCTATAACAAATGAAACATAAAGAACACAATCATACATCCCAACTGACCACCCTCTAGCCCAAACACACATATAAAATAAACAAATGAATAAAATACACAAGTGTATTAACTGTTATCCCTGAGCCTCACCTCAAAAAAATCTCTAGTACCCATATGATCTACTAAAGATAGATCCACGAAACAAAATTTTATCAACCTGAATGTAGAAATAAG
Organism: Viscum album; assembly: GCA_963277665.1. NCBI lineage: Eukaryota > Viridiplantae > Streptophyta > Magnoliopsida > Santalales > Viscaceae > Viscum > Viscum album. The sequence goes on from OY728136.1 coordinate 1,888,207,046, forward strand.
TTATACATATTCACTAGGATCCCTATGTAGGGTGTGATAAATATATCTTTTTAGGGTCTTACTAAGTTCCCCAAATATATAAAATCATATAAGTGTATGAACATGGAATATAAATAATAGAAAATGACTTGAACATTGGTCCATCATGTGATTATTGGGAGACCATGAAACCCAAACATACCTACATCATCATATTCAATAAATCAACTCATCTGATCAGCACATGCCCACACATTGGGTTATCATGTGTAAATTAGGCTTCCACAAAACCTAAATTTAACTAATTCATTCATTTTCAAGATATGTTTTCTTCATTCCATACAACCTAAACCATACCCAAAGACTCAGGTTAAGGTGTCACCGTGTCCCAATCACTAATTGAAGATGCATGGTAGGGGTATATGTCCATGTTTTTGGGTCCAAACAACATATACAATGTGATAAGAGTGAGGTGAATTATTATCTTTTAAAATCTCTAAAAAATTAAAACATCCCTAATAGAGTTTAATGTAATTATTTCATTTTATCTTAATTATGTGAGAGTAATAGGAATAAATAAGAAAATATTAGTACACAATGATGTATAGTGGTTTCTGGAAAATAAGTATCCTGATCCACTCCACCAACGATCTATCCATGAGCATAGTGATTTTCAATTGTCAGTCCACATAACGAGAGAACTATACAACTGAGTCTATGTATATTACAATGTTAAAAAAATTATTTTATAGGACCTTCTGGTTATATTATGGGAAACCCTTAAATCCATTGATTATTATGTGAATATGACACTCCACCATGATGAAGAACGAGTAGATGACACTTCAACCAAAAATAGACGAGTTATTGGTGTTTTTGAATTAGTTTCACCTTACATTTTCATCCCCAAAAGATAGATGAGAAGATCATAAATAAAGAACAAGAACAAAAATAAATAATCTTAAAAAATGAGGAAGATATATTTTTTTATACACCAGTTGATAGAAAAATCAGAATATGATCAAATATGTATGTCTTTAAAGTGTAGATCTGAAATGTTCCTTGTCAAAACACATCAATAGATTAAAATAGGGATATAGAAGGAGAAACATTTCAATAAAATAGATAAGAATAAAAAATTGTATGCCTGAAAATGTTTTCTCTTCGGAGAAATATAAATGATGAAATAATATTATTTTTGAATGTGAATAAGCCATTTGATGATATAACAAAACTCTTAGTATTTACTAAGACACTCAAATTGATTCTGGCCCAAATCTCTATAACAATCACATGAGAGATCACGATAATAAAACCACACATCCTTATTAGAATTATAATTTGAATGCTTAGAGAAAATCATTAATTTATCTAGGAATATGTAGGATCGAATCTGTTTTGAATATGCATTGAATCGATCATTATATAACACTAAAATAGGTTTAATTCGGTGATACCATTTCCAAAATCATATATATAATCCATAATTTCAAAATAAATAGTTGACTGAGTCAAAAATTTCATTTCTCTATATAGTGATAAACATAAAAATCACTGTTTTAAAACCCCTTGTAGTTTCTTTAAACAATGTGTGGGTTCCGAATGTTTGGTTCTCGGTTAATATGATTACTTCAAATGTAGGTTAAAAAAGTACAGTTCCTTAAGAAAAGTATGGTTCACAAACTAGATTTTCCTATTAAAAATGTATGGTATAAATATTTTTTCAACAAATATTATAAACACATCTTTAATAGTTATACATAAGGTTATCAAAATAATTTTCAATGGATTAAAATATAAAATAATTCCAAAATAAAAATAAGTATTCCAAAAATAATTATCTTGAAATCCAATTAATGTAACTTCAAAGTAAGACAAATGTAGGTGTTTGTGATAATCAAAATAAAGAATTAATTATTGAAATTGTTAGATAAACACATTCCTAACAATCTCCCCCATTTTATGTTCATAAAAACTATAAAAACTGTATAAACATAAACAAAAAATAACGGTTTTAAATGAAATATTAATAAAACCATGTTATAAATGATTGTTTTATCTATATTTCAAAATTAAGAAATAACATTTCATTTACATGAGAAGAAATAATTAAAAATTATATAAATGGTTTGATTATTCACCACATTCTTCAATATTTATCATATTTATTTCCAAAATTATTCTCCCATATTTCATAGAAATAACATTCAATAAATTTATCCACCTTTTTGTGACTTGTAAAAATTAATAAAAAAATTAATTCATCTTTTACATAGTTAGATATATGAATAATGATATTAAATTCTGGATAAAAGTAAATAATGAAAATAAAACAACAAAACAATTTTTTATTTGAAAATACCACGATTTTAACCCCCTAAGATTTTATGGAATATATATTTTTTAAAATAAATGTAATATTTTCTATAATTTTCATTCATGCCACAAAATTATTATATTAAATTAAAATACATGCCGATTTTTTCTTACATTACAGATAACACTGTGTTTTTATTGTTTTATATAAACCAAAGAGTTTAAATAAAACATGACATATAATTAAAATATTATTATTTAATATGATCATTATCACATAACTATTAGAATGTTGGGTATAAATATGATTAAATAGATTATGAAAATATATGGTTTACACATTTTAATAGAATTAATTTTTTGTTGAACAATTAATTTTAAATTAAAATAAATTCAATTTGAAAAAAAGTAAATCTTTTTTAGAAAAAATATGTATCTAAATAAAAATTATTTTTTTCCTCAATAAATTTAAAATATTTATTTTTAAGATAAATTTTATGAACATTTATATATTATATATTAAATAAATGTTTTTACAAACCATCTTATTTATTTTTTATTAAACAGATATAAATATATCCCTATTTATGCTAAAAATTGTCTTATTTCTAAAAAATAGTTTATCCCATTTCACATGAAAATTTAAATAATTTTTTTCCAAATTTTAGAAATTTATTTAATAAAAACATGTCTTCTACTGTAATTATAAAAAGAATCCTAGGGTGATTTTTTATAATTACCTAGGAAGATAAATCTGTCGATGAATAATGAAAAATACCAGTTTCTATTAAGAATTTTCATTTCTTATAAATCTTTTAGAAACATAGAATAATTATTTAATATGTTTTTAATAGTAAAACATGTTAATATATATATATATATATATATATTAAATTAATGAAATTTTAATGAATTTCATATTGACTTATTATATGAATACTTTTGAAGCTTTTGAAACAATACTCTTTAGAAAACAAGTTTTCATAGCATTTGTGAAATTTAAAATTAAAATTTTCCAATTATATGATGGGATATTGAAATAATATATTATATATTAATATAAAAAATAATTTATATTTTATAATAAGTTAAAATTATTTTTTTACCATAATGAATATCAAAATAGTAAAAATTTATTAATACGGTTAAGGTGAAAATGTGTTTACCAGAGAGTTGAAATAAAATGACATGGGGTAAAATTAATAAGAAAATTTTAAAAACTAATTGGATAGAAATATTTATACTTTATCACCTCTATGTTTTTATGATAGAACATTTTATTTCCTTGTGTCTTGTAAAATACACGAGTATACCTTTTTCATTTCAAAAATTACAAGTGTGACACCCACCTCACTTATAAACGGTCACTCCTCTTCTCTCCAATTATAAATTACAAATCCCATTTGTTTGAACAATAACAGACAAAATAAACAACTTATTTCCCTCGTATAATCCCATAATCCTTATTTTGGTCACGAATACAACCTAATATTCCTTTTGGTGGAAACCAATAGATGTTTTCCAATGAAAATTTAATGTCTCCAACCGAGAATTTAATTTTTTTTCTTCCTTCACAAAATTCAATTATAATTAAAAAATTATAATATAATAACATCATTATATCACTTGAAATTAAATTTTATTACATCAATGGAATAACCTAAATCTTTCCCCAATTCCATCAAATGGGTTATGAAATCATCATTCTTGTTTATAATATATTACTACCCCACACACCGATGTTATTCATTTTCCATCCCAACCTATCCCGAATGGATTAATTTTAGATCTATTTTTCAAATATAATATTTACTATATTATTATTATTATATAATCATTATATAACCTATTCCATCTCACTTACCATTCCGTGGGAGTATCGTAAATTGATGTGACTCATTCTTCACATAAACACTAAATTGAAGGAAATAAAAAAATTATATAAAAAATAAACAAAAATTAATAAAAATTATTTTGCATTAATATATTATTTTATTCTCCATAATTTTTTCCTTTTAGAAAATGGAAACATCATTCATGCTTACGTACAAATAACCATCTCAACGAATGACATACATCATTTTTATATCTTAATTTTATGGCTTAATATATATATAAATATATAAAAAATATATTTTATATTTACATAATTGTTAAGAATTTGAATATAATATAGCCTTGATCAATGTGATATATCTAAAATACAACATCAAATCATACACTAAAAGCAAAGTAGTTATTATCAGAAACATTACTCTAACATTAATTTGTTAACAAACATGTAATAAAAGATCCTATATAAACAACATATGATATTATTCATATAAGTATAGTTATATAATATATTTATAGAAAATAACTATTTTCTATATAGGTGGTTTGAATGTGTAGAAAGGAATTTGAGACTTTTGGTAAGGGTTTTATCTCACTTTTAGTTTTTGTAAGATACAGGGAATATTAACCATGTGTTTATTTTATGTGTTGTATATAATTCACATGGATTTATATTATGATTATTATAGTTAAAATTATTGTGAAATTAATATCTATTTTAGTATCACTCTATCATGGTGGTTATGGTTAAAAGGTTACCAAATTAGAAGGAGATTTTTATATCTATTTTTCTTCTTTGAGACATATATTATGTTATGAACCAATATTATTTTTTAATGTGTATATAATAAAAATTTGATATTTCATATCATAAATATTCATATATTAATAATATATATTATTTTTCATTTAATTTAATTCTTTCAAAGGGCTTATGATTCAGTGTTATTAAAGTGGTAATGGGTTTTTGATACAATTTCATTTTTTATCAGGATTTTCAATGTTAATGCTTACGATGATGAAATATTATGATATATATATATATAAACTGATGAATTTTATTATACTTAATTTATATTATGAAAAAAGTTTTTCCCTTTATTTTCCGCACATTAAGTAATCTATAATTGAAAGGAATTATTATAAGAAAAATTGTCATTATTTTTCTCTTTGGTTAAAACCCTATTTTTCTTCAAAAACAATGAATTTTATTATATTTTTTTAAAAATGATTTTAAAATTATAAAACTGATTTAATAAATACATATTTAACCTTTTCATAGCTTTTTAAAAAATGTTTGGAAAGAAATCATCATTTATTTTTCAAAACAATGCCTTTTTATTTTTTTACCAAAAATGTGAAAGGAATTATTTTTCTGAATTGTACGTCATGAATGTTATTATACAACATCATGATAACTAATTTTTTTTAAATATTAATTTATAATATTATATGATCATTTTAAAATAAAAGGATATTAAACTTTTTTATATTTTAAACTGTTTTTTCAAATTGGAAATGATATTTATCTCAAGAAATGATTTAAATGATTTTTATAGCTTCCTTAATAAAAGTAAATGTATATTTTAATATAATAGGTTTTAAAAAACATATTATTCTTCAAAAATTGGTTTCAAATTGTGAAAAAAAATTCATTAGGAAATATTTTAAAAAGATTTTAAATATTAATTATTATGATTCGATGATTTATTTTTTCAAATAAATGGATATCTAACATGATTTAATAATTTTTATATTGAAAAAGTTATTTTCAAAATATAATTGTTATTTTCTGAAAAAATGTTATAAATGATAGTTTTGCGATGAATTGGATCGATTGGGTCGATGTGCCCAGCTGTCGATCTCAGGGAGGGCTGAGCTTTGCTCAATCACTACAGTCGGGTATATCGGTCTTCGTTTAGAAAGGCCCAATGGTTCCATATCCAACCTTATGTGCACATGCTTTCCAAATCTAGGAATTCTCGATGTGATTTGGCCAGCAATGCTTAAGAACTCACATTGGTTGAGAGGATGGGATGTCGGGCTCATCGAACCCTTTTAGGGGGAAATTATTGCATGTTCCAGGACTCTCTTATAGATTTATGATGTGTACATATGTTCATGAATATTAGGTTTATACCAAAGCATAGTATCCACGGATTACACCTGGTTGGAAATGGTCAGCTGGATGTCGGGATTCAGAATCATTTAGGCACGATGTTTACCATACCTCATTGGATTAGTGACTCTGAGGACTTTGGGCTCAATAAGGTGGAATTGCTTTGAAGCCTCATGACTGGGAACTCTAGAGTTTATCATCATCCAGGGGGGACAGATAATGACTTGAGCGTTTGGATCAAACCCATGATACGGGCTTCCTACGTATCCTTACGGGAGGAATCAGAATCATCATAGTTCAGTTTGGGACATGGATTACACTTTGAGGTAGCCCAAGATGTGGGTAAACTGACGTAAAAGGGGGGGTCGGATTGACCGATTGTTGGTCTTGAACCTCCGAGAGGCTTCCTACTTACCTCTCCTAGGAGACAGGGATCAAAGTCCATGTTGTTCAGGAGTACAATTTAACATCATGCGGGATGAAGGACGAAGCGGCATGAAGGGGGTTGGAACGGCCGGGTGGTGGTCCTGAAACTCGTGGAGCCTTCCTATGTACCATGACTCGACATGGATCAAAGTACTCGTAGTTCACAGGAGGTGGTGTCAGAGAACCAACGTGAAGATGGACCGGGGGTCCGATGGGTAAAGGGATTAACCTCGTGGAGGCTTCCTATTTACCATTCCTTGACATGGATCAATGCCCTCGTAGTTCGCAGGAGGTGGTGTCAGGGTACCTATGTGAAGATGTCTGAGGGTCTGATGGGTAATGGCCTTGAACCTCATGGAGGATTCCTATGTACCATTCCTTGACATGGATCAAAGTTCTCAAAATTCGTAGGAGTTGGTGTCGGAGAACTGACGTGAATATGGATCGGGGGTTCGATGGGTAATGGGCTTGAAACTCATGGAGGCTTCCTACGTACCATGCATTGACATGGATCTAATTCCTCGTATTTTGAAGGAGGTGGTGTCAGGGTACCGATGTGAAGATGGACCGAGGGTCTGATGGGTAATGGGCCTGAACCCAATGGAGGCTTCATACATACAACACTTTGACATTGATCAAAGTCCGCGTAGTTCACAGGAGGTGGTGTCGGAGAACCGTCATGAAGATGGTCCGAGGGTCAGATGGGTAATGGCCTTGAACCTCGTGGAGGCTTACTACGTACCATGCCTTGACATAGATGAAATTCCTCATAGTTCGCAAGAGGTTGGGGTCAGGGTCGGTTCTTACTCTAATCTCACGTGAGTCATGCTCGGTGTGAGAAACATGATATATCAGAGACCTGACAATCACGTCATGAAAGGTGCGTCCGTGGGAACCAAAGTTGGGCTTACACATAGGGCGGCCTGATAAGACATGGGTTACTCCATAATGGAGGCCCGAGGGTGACAAATCCCAGAGGGAGAGGAAAATGGTAACCCTCTATCCATCTCCCCCCATGGTCCTTGGCACCAGGGAAGTACGGTGGTGCATGGGTGCTACCTCATGCAAGAAATTATAGGGGCTTACACCAAGGAGGATGCCATGTTCACTCTCAGAAGTGGGTAGAAGTGCTCACCATCAGAGTTGAAGGGAAATGGAAGCAGGGTCCCTCAATCTGGCGAGTGACGAGGTAGAAAAGAGACTCTGGGCTGAGACCCTGCATTAGTGTGGGAATGTGAACCTAGGAACGCCTCGAGAGTCTTCTCAAGGGCTGGGGAAACCCCCTCACCCTTGCTTACCATGGGTATGTGAACTCAAGGTGGCGCTCTTATGCACTTGAAGGTCGCATCATACGGGTCAGGTGGCTTCGGTGGAGGCCTTGGCTCGGGGATGATGAATTGGAAAATAAGGGGGGTGAGAAGGATCAGGCTAGATTGGAAGGATTTTATCTGACTCAGGGAATGGGAACACCGAATGAGTTGGCAGGACACATGAGTGTATGAGTGGTTCCCATTGTGTAGGGGGGTGTTGTATGGATGGAGAGGCCATCCATGAACAAGGGTGGTCCACGGACTGATAGGAATCCCATGGACCAGGGGGTACGCGGCTTCGGGTTCGGCCCTCATATGAGGTTGGTACGCGGTGGAGTCCACGCAAGTAGCAGTGGTCAGGGACGACTCCGGTCAGGGCTTCACCCGCGTAGCAGGGTGCTACGCGTTACGTCGGATCGGAAAAGGCTAATTAGATCCCTGGTCCATGGGGAGTGCATACGCGGAGGGGCCATAGTTCACAGTCTTATTTTTTTCCTTTTGTTATTTTATGTTCGTGGATCACCATGTTTTTTTGTGTTTCCGGTTCATTATTAATTTGTTTCAAATTCCATACCAGTTATGGTTCGCGAATTGGAACTTCACTGTTTGCGAAATCCTAATCTCCTTGCTTCGAAATCCTTCCTCCCGAATCAGATCGATATCTACTTTTCTACTTTTCGATGTCCTTTTATAGAGGGGAGTAAATGGGGTCCATTGTGGTCATGTGGCACCTTTTGAGGAGTCCCATTACCAAAAACCTGATTTACGAATGACTCAGTCAAGAATCTGAAACTCTAAGTTCCATTAAATGCACATCACCCGCGAACCAAGTCAGTTCGAGGGGCACTTCACAACCGCGCAGGGTTACGCCTTTATTCCGCAAACGACAGGGTATGCGGCATTGGCCGGCTGGCACTGTTTGTGTCAGTGGACCGGCCTGTCATCCATCCTGCTTCGTGCTCGCTGTGGATCCCCACCTCTGTACCATGAAATACATTGGTCCGTGGAGGGGAACTTTGTAGAACTGGTCACGTACCGTTAATATTGGACCGGCCCACGGACCGATTTGTCTTTTCCAACCATTGAGTATTCTTCCCATTTATTCCCAATTCTTTGAAGGAAATTGGGTAGAATCCTCCATTTAATTAAGGGTATTCTAATTCTCCTTTGCGTATTTTTCAGGACCCTACAAATTCCCCTCATAGGAATGGGGTCCGATTGGAACGAAGGGGAGACTATTCCGATTTATAGTTTTCCTGAAATGTAGATGGTTTGCGGGAGAGGGGTGGACCCGGTAAGGGACCACACCTATAAATACGGAGGCCCATATCCTTTGTCTTTTATCGTATTCTTCGCGAAGATTTTTCCTTCTATCTCTCTGTGATTTCTCCTTCACGAAATTCCTCATCCGCGAACCATCCTCCACTTTCGCAAGACATTTCTCATTTGCACCTGTATTCCCCCACAAACCGCCCTCCCAGCCATGAACTAACACTTTTAATCAATTAAAATTTAAGTTAAAATGGGACACATAGGAACTCGCTATGCGGTTTGGATGGTCTTCAAACTGAAATCTTCATAACATTAAAACTTTCATATGTTTCTGAACTTAAATACATAAATCCGGGATTGAGATTACATAGAGCATCATGGTTGCGGTTTTCTGGCCAACACTCCATGGGACAGAGTCCGCGTAGGGTTGGTTCATGGGATGCATCCGTCATGAACCATATTTTGAGGCTATATCACGGAATTCATCATGAAGGATCTTTGACAGAATCCTTTGTGGAATACTTTTTATTTTTGTCCAGATTTTATATTTTTGGACCTACCATTTTCCAGGTTTTTATAATGCAGGGAGGAAATATGGTCCCTCCTCGACCTGCACCTAGGCCGGCTACCAAGCTTCTTCTAATTGGTGATAAATGCCTAAAAGATGTTTCTATCTCTGTTACGGATGGAATCTGCCATTCCCCACTTTACCCCTTCCTTGCCAAGTTGCACTCTGAGTCATAGTGGGAGTACCCCTTTTCCAAAAGCCTTCCTACATAAGGGTTCAGTTTACTATCTGATAAACCGATTCTGGTACCATCTCTTGACAAAAATCCTGTAGCATAGATATTTACTAGTACCATCCCTCGATCTATGATATCTTTCTGAGGGTGGCCTTCCCCAAGGGATACAACTACCATATCTGTGTTGAATCACCTTCTTGTGTCCCCGACAAAAGAACAACACTAGCAGGATGGGGAAATTCACTGTTACCGGCGCATTGCCCTCAATGCTATGGTGAACAACCAGCATGGCTGGTCAGCGGACCGGGACCTCCGACCCAGAGGGGAATTTAAGTCAATGTATTGGGTGTGGCCCTTCTCACCTGCTTTGTTATGGAACAAATGGATGTTTCTCTGTAGTTCTAATGTTGGCTTCTCCTGTGATAGAAACTATGTTACATGATTGTTTTATATGACAATTCAATAAACTTAGAATAGTCAGATTTAAGGACAATTGATAAAAAAAAGAAACAGTAAATGAGCTTTGATTTTTTCCTGGACCATGAGATCCAGCGAGCATAGTTTGACTATTGCTGGGGTTTTGTAGAAAAGAACCACAAAGTTTTTGTCTGTTTTTCTTTTTTATAATACCCTAATTTTTCCTGGGTCCATTTTGTGTGGACCAAGTGGGTATAGCTCGACTTTTTCTTAGGTCACCCATTTTGGGTTTTCGGCATAATAGGCTTCGCGCCACTTTTTGTGAGAGATTTAATTTACCGCCGACAAGACAATCATTACTTATGTTTTAGGTCGAACATCTTTGACTAGAAATGGTGGGGTGAAGGCCCCAATGTGGTTTGGTTGATTAAAAGATGTCTCAATACCCTTTAGATACATGTGGGGGGAACATGTCTAGATTTGAATGACATGCAGGGCATGTCTAAAGGCATGGGAGTCGTATCGGCATGCATAGGTAGGAAGAGCATCACCTAAGGAAGACTTGTGTTTGGTAGACAGGCCGAGGGCGATCAATATGAAGAGACACTAAGGGCGTGGTATGCATATTCATGAAAAGGTGTTCGTCAGTCAATGACTGTCCATTTATGATGGCCATAGGACTTCTTGGAAGTCCGGCTTATTGAAACCACCATGATTGGCTTGGAGAATTATGAAAATATCTAGGGGTGGTTCGGAAAGGGTGTGTGATGTCTGAAAGGGTTTGAGAACATCTGTATTAATAAGGAGTGTGGATGCAAGGTCGCTGTCCTACGTATTTATCTAGCTTAATGGATGGTCGGAGCTTGGCGCAGTTTAAAGTCATGCATCTGGGACATTATATAGAATGGAATGACTTCTCCTGGTTCTTGGTAATCTCATCAGAGACGTTCCACCATATTCAGGTAGGGTTGTGACAGATGTCGGTAAACTATAGCTCAGATGGTTTCTGAATCCCGAGATGGACATGGGGGCTCAAAGGCCAAGAGGCATACAAATTAAAGCATTGCCTAAGTAAATCTCGCATTTGGTAGACCGGCCATTAGAGATCAATATGCAGAGCAGCTGGGGGCATGGTATGCATATTCATGAAATGGTGTCCTTAAGTCAATGATTGTATTCTCCCAATAGCCGAGAAACTTCAAGGAAGGTGAGATTAGGGACCACCAGGGGAGGTTTACAAGAGTTAGGATTTTTTTGAGTACAAAGTATGGTTTATGAAAAGAGGGTTCCTGGATACGAGAGAAAAATCTAGGCTAAACTTCCCAAGAATGGGTGAAGTCATCCCTTCTCATGCTGGTGTGAGACAGTGGTTTTTGCAGGTCTGGACCTTGCACTGAGGGACAGAGGAAAGCCTCCATTCCTTAATGAACCCATGACACGTTTGACCATGCAGTTTAACGTCATGCTATAAAGATGAAGGAATTACTAAAGATACTATGAAGTTTGACGTCGTGCAATGAGGAAGGGGGAATTTTTAAATCTGTTAAAATTCTTGAGATTGGGGGAATTTCTCTGAATGTTTGATGCTCGGTGTTTTCAGTTTCAAACCATGTGGAAAAGACATGTTCCATGAAGTTTTAATGTCATGCGGTAATGACATAGTTGCTAAGGATACTCTTGATTAGAATGTAACTGGTCTTGAATATCTCAGCATGTCCAAAACATGGAGAGGGGTTAATGGTGTAAATAATGGTTCTGGGGCTTCTTGGATCTCGAGAGATGACATGGGGACTCTGAATCCAGTAAGCATACGGAGCTAGGAGGATTATAACCTGAGTAAATCATGCCTTTAGTATACGGTTCAGGGGATATCAATATGAAGTTCCATAGAGAGCATGGTATGCATAGTCATAAAATGTTGTCCATGTGTCGATAACTTTCCACTTCAGACATCCATGATTGATTATGAGGATCCATGTTTGTCTGAGCCATGAAGTCTGTCTTTTGGTAAAGAGATATCTGGTCATCTCGGGTTGTTCGTCCCTAGTTATTGTTAAAACAGTAAGAGTTTATCGCGCTAGTTTATCTTACGCATGGAGGTGTACCATTACTCCATGTAGTTTAACGTCATGTGGTAAGGACTATGTACTCTTAGTTTAACAGTCATAGAGTTCAGACCATTGTGTTACTACTGCTACAAATACCCGGAAGGAAACCGAGTTAGGAGTCTCTGGAATACTTTGAACAAGTGTATGGGAATGAGGGTGTAAGCTGTAACTTTGGGGTTTCCCAGATCAAGTGGTATGGCATGGGGGATCTGAGGCCAGTAAGAATATGGAACTAGGAAGAGATTTCCTGAGGAAATCTTCACTTTTGTAGACAGGACAGGGGCTATCAATATGCAGAGCTGCTAAGGGCATGGTATGCATAATCATGCAAAGGTGTTTACAGGTCGATAACATTCCACTTATGAGGGCCATGAATAATTATGAGTATTTGTGATTTTCCGTAATAAAAAGTTCGGCATATGGGGATAATGATGTATGAGATTACAAGAAACATCTTTACCAAAACTGTCTATCGAGTCAAAGTAGCCCAACCTTGGATTTATGTTTGTAAATGTAGATCATCATGTAAACCACGGGCTGATACATAGGCTAACAAGGTAGAGATTCCCTGGAAACATTTGGAAGTGAGAGGGGAATGAACATGTAAACCACTGATCCATAAATTTTTGGATCGGGAAATCTGACTTGGGGGCTCTAAGACCAGTAAGCGTACGAAACTAGGAAGATATAGCCTGAGTAAATATTTCTTTTGGTAGATGGGACATGGCCTATAAATATACAGAGCCACTAAGGGCATGGTATGCATATTCATGCGATGGTTTCCATGGGTCGATAACATTCCACTTCTGATGGCCATGAATGATTATGAAGATCTGTGATTATCCGGGTAATGGAGTCTTATGTATGGATAAGATGCTTCCAAATTCGCAAAGAGTATTCCCATCTCGTTTTTCCATATATCTTGTGTGGGTTGTGATGATGTCCGTACAGTTTAAAATTGTGTGGTAAGGACAAAGTCTGTGCAGTTTAGGGTCTTGCGTTGAAGACGAGAGGTATATATACCTATGTTTTCTTTTCTCGGCAGCTGGGCTAGGAGATAAGATCCTGGGGTCGCTACGTATCCTGCGAGGGAATGAATCAAGCCACATGTATTTCTTTTTGGAGTACACCCCATGCGGGTCTGGTCCGTACATGGGGGGAACGGGGCATATTTATTTTTCTTATCTGTGTAGTTTAACTTCATGCGAAAATGATGAAGTATGCACCCCATGTGGGTATATTCCTTACATGAGGGTGGGAGAGGAGGGTATTTTTTGCTTCCTTTGGGGATGGCTGGGCCAGGATGGGGGATCCTGCAGTCACAATGTATCCTAGGAGGGTAGGAATCAAGCACTACATAGTTCATTAAATGATAATACAACCCGTGTAGCTCTGGTCCATACACGGGGGGAAAGTGCATTTTCAATCCTTCTAATCCATGTAGATTAACTTCGTGTGGTAAGGACGAGGAATACTCCATGTGCAGGTCTAGTCCGTACACCGGGGAAGAGATCCTTTTTTAACCCCCCCCCCCCCCCATTTTTATTCGGGTGGTGGATAGTCTCGGATACCGAATCCTGGAGTCACTATGTATCCTACAAGGGCAGGAATCAAGCCGTATGTAGTTTTATGAAAGAGGTACACTCCGTGCAGGGATGGTCTGTACATGGGGGAAGGGGATAGTTTTTTTAACTTTATTCCATTTGGGAGTGGCTGGGCCAGGACAGAGAATCCTGGTGTTGTACATATTCTGCGAGGGATGGAATCAATACATATGTAGTTCTCTGAAATATATTCAGTTTAACATCATTCAGAAAGGACGAAGTAATCTTAGTTTAGGGTCATAGAGTTTGGAACATCAGGTGCTCTACAGTTTAACGTTTTGCTGCTCGGACGAAAGGCACTTGGTAGTTTAACGTCCTACTGCTTGGATGAAAACTGCTTTTGGTTAAGAAAAATATTTCTTCATAAATCTCACATTTGTAGAAGCGGATGTGAACTTCTCGTCCATGAAGATCAGATCATACACTCTATTGGAGTAGACCTTGTGAATAACATACAGTACCTCCCACAAGGGATCCAGTTTTGGAGGTTTCATTCTGGGTACCATTGGGGTCCATAGGACCAACACCAATTCTACATCCTAGAAAGGCCGAAGATGGATCTTTTTATTGAAGGGTCATGTGATCTAGTTCTGATATACATCCAGATGGTGAAACGTGTGAAAACGCTTCACATACAATTGATCCAATTCACCTAGCTATTTTTATGTTTGCTCATTATTGGATAATTGATCACAAATGGAAACACAGAGTGTGGGTAATTATAGCTTAATGGGCAGAACTGCTTCTGTTCCGTATACTAATGAGGACAGAGTATCCCAAGTAGCGGTGAGGATTGTGGGTCAATAACCCCAATATTCATGAAGAAGCTTATATGGCCATGATTTATTGTCTTTTTCCACCATTTCATAGAAAATTATGGATAGGGTCTTGTTGAAAGCCTCTATCTATCCTTTGGCCGCTGCATGGTAGCGAGTTGAGTAATTAGCCTTGAAACCATATTCTTTGTATAGTTTCTCCAACTCAGCAGTGCAGAATTTGGTGCCGTTATCCGTCAGTATGTTATGAGGGATGCCAAATCTGGGGAAGATATTTGCTTTCACAAAGCTGACAATGTTTCTTGCCTCGACTTATTTAAGGGGTACAACTTTTGCCCATTTGGAAAAGAAGTCGATTGCATTGAGGATATACTTCAGTTGTTTGGCCATGGTGGGAGGATATGGTCTCACGATGTCCATTCCCCATATGGAAAATGTCCAGGAGTACTTATCATGATTAAGTAAATCCAGGAGTTGGTATATGAATTTGGCATGAGTGGCATTTTGTGGTAATGTTTCCGCAATCTTGCGTCACTATGGGAGAATAGTAGCCAAGCCATCGAACCTGATGGGAAAGCATAGTCCCCAGCTGATGTGCTCCACATACTCTGTCATGAACTTCATTCAGTATGGTAGCAGTTTCTTCTCCATCAATGCATCAAAGGAGGACTCCGTCAAGGCCTGATTTGTAGAGGACCTCTTGCTGACCCGTACCTCCGTATAGGACCAAGTTGATTTCCCTTCTCCATATTTTCTCTCGTTCAGCCTTCTCTTATGGGATTTCTCCCCATTGAAGGAAGTTTGCAATGGAGGTCGTCCAGCCAGTGGCAGGAGCGTATGGATCTGGGACATGACTACCTTCATTGATTTCTTCCGTCCTAGTATGAACAAATGAAAAGACCATTGGACGATGAGCGATACTGATAACTGTTTCATCCCAATTTCGGCCAGCTAGGGCTATGGCCCCATTAGCTAATGCATTGGCCTGGGCATTCTGTGACCGCGGAATATAGGTCCATGTTGGTTCTATGGAGAATTCTGCCATTAATCCTTTGACATGGTCAAACAGGGGAATCAACTCCTTCTTTTTGATAGCATATTCACCATTGACATGCTTGATGATTAGTTCCGAGTCACCATTTACCTTCTGGTTCTATACTTGTTCCTGGAGTGCAAGTTCTCAGCCTGCAATGAGGGCTTGATACTCCACCTAATATTTTGTAAATCTTTATATTAGGAGGAAGGAATATGACAAGATTTCCTTTTCTAGGGATAAGAGTATTATCCCTAAACCCACCTTGTGGAATTTGGGATCCTCCATCCTTCTCTCTATCGGGATTCAGGATGCGCCGTCAAAGTACATTTCCCATGTTGGGAGATCATATTGAACCGAGAAGATGTCTTAATCAGGTAGCTCGATGTCTGGTGAGGTAGTCCCTGTTGAGGGGTGCTCTTCCCGAAAATCTGCTAATGCCTGGCAATTGATGGCCTTTTGAGGCACAAATCGGATTTCCAACTATTTCAGGATGACTTCCCATTGGGATAGTTGCCCGGTCAGTATCAGGAGACTGAGTATGTACTTGAGTAGGTTATTAACCAAGACCAAATAGACTTTATGATGCTGTAGATAATGTCGCATTTTTTGAACTGCAAAGACCAAGGCCAAAAAACTCTTTTCAATGTTTGAGTATCGAGTTTCAAACTCAATAATGGTACGACTGAGATAATAAAGACTGTTTTCACTACCGGCAACATTTTTTTTGTGTGAGGAAGGATCCTAGTGACCATTCTAAGGCCTTCACGTATACGATGAGAGGTCTTCCGTTATCCAGGGGAATGAGCACTTGTCGGCTCAAGTGGTACTTCTCCAGGCTGTCAAATGCCTCATGGCAGTAATCTGTCCATTGGTACGTGACTCCCTTTTTCATTAACTTGGTAAAGGGCAGAAAGTTTCCATCCAGGTTGGATATGAACCTCCTAATGTTGGCCAGGTGTCGTTGGAATCCTCTCAAATCAGTGAGATTGCGGGGAGGTGGCAGGCCAAGGGAAACCTTTGTCATTTCAGGGTCGACATCGATGCCACAATGGCATATGACGAAGCCAAGGAATTTCCCTGAGGTAACCAAGAAGGCGTATTTAAATGGATTCATCTTCAGGCTGTGTTGTCGATGTTTGTTGATGACGGCTTCAAGGCCTAACAGGTGATATGAGAATTGTCTTGATTTTACCACCAATTCATCTACGTAGCATTAAACTAATCTTCCTAGGAATGGTTTAATGATACTATACATGGCGTATTGATATGTGGCACCCATGTTCTTGAGACCAAAGGGCATGACCCTGTAGCAGAATACTCCTTGGGGGGGCCCGAAGGCAGTGGCCTCTTCGTCTTCTTGGGCCATCCTGATTTGATTATACGCATAATAACCATCCATGATGGAGAGATCCTCATACCCTTCTGTTGCATCGATTAACAATTCGGCGATAGGGAAAGTGAAATCATCTTTTGGTAAATGCTGATTGAGATATTAGAAATCAAAGCAGACACAGATGTGTCCTTTATTTTTCATGACGAGGACGATGTTGACCAACTAGATGGGGTAGTAGACCTCTCCAATGAATCCTAATTTAATAATATTATTGACTTCAGCCACTATTTTGGTAGCATGTGACAAGTGCGTTCCTCTGGCGGCCTGCTTATAGACCTAGTGGACTTTTGGTAGACCTAATTGGTGGGTCACCACTTCGGGATCGAGTCCCGGAATTTCTGGGTAATTCCAGGAAAAATCATCCAAATGTTGCTTTAAAAATGAGATGTATACCTCTTGCTCCTCGGGAGACATGGCATCACTAATGACAGTATCCCTCGGGTCTTCCTCGGTACCTAGGTTTATTTCCCTGAGCTCATCCCAAGTGGTGGAGATACCTTCCTCAAACGTGGGAGGTGCATCCTTGAGATCTTCCTTTTATTCTTCTCCCAGATCCTCATCCTCCTGATCCGGGGGGGGAGTTTTCAGCGCAGGCTCTTGGGATTCCAGAGGCGAGTCATTTTCGGCATCCTTGCTTAAGTATTTCCCCTCACATTGAGGGTTAGCGGTCATTTCGGCATCTCCACGTCCTTCCATTGTGGACAAAGTCATGAGGATGGATGAGTGTGTCCCTGGGCTTGAACACCTGCTCTCAACATGGTTGATGGGTAGTACGTAGTCTCCACCAAGCTTCCTGAGGGGGTCATCAGGAACCATCTCCAGACTATTTGGAACAAGCATCCAGTCGACACCATCGAGCGAATGCTTCTTTTTATTTTTCTTATAAAACCCGACGTCAATTTAGTGTAATTCGGAGAGCTCTAAAAGGGCCTTGTCCACGTGAAATGTCCCACTTTGTGCATTGATGCAATACATGATACATTGGTGGTAGGATGAAGGAACAACCACGTGCTTATAGAGCCACAGACTCCCAAGATGGGAATTGAATGTCGTCTTCTACTGGACCACCAAGAGTTTCGAGTAGGCCACAAGGTCGCCAAAATGGGTCTTTAGCATGATTTTTCCCATTGGATTCTATTCACTCTTTTCGTAACCAAATAGAGTTGTGGCATAGGGGATTAGGTCATCATCCCTATAGACTAACATACAGAGTGTCCACAGGGGAAAGAGGTTAACTCCAGATCCATTATCAAGAACAAATTTGCGGACCACAACATCATTTACTGTGCGAGACACATATAGTGGTTTGATATGTCCATGCATGATGGCATCTTCATCCTGATC
Organism: Viscum album; assembly: GCA_963277665.1. Taxonomy (NCBI): domain Eukaryota; kingdom Viridiplantae; phylum Streptophyta; class Magnoliopsida; order Santalales; family Viscaceae; genus Viscum; species Viscum album. The sequence continues at coordinate 1,888,225,722 of OY728136.1, forward strand.
GTTTAAGTAAATCACCTCATTGCATTCATCTGGGATAGTCTCCATCCGGTAAATCTCAGCGGCAGGTACCTCATCTTGAATCTCCTGGGGGCTGAGCAAGGCTTCAATAAGTGCCTCCCTGAGATCTTCTAACAAACTCAGGGCATCCAGGATTGACACCTTGGCTGGTACTAAAGCCAGCTGCTTAAGGATATCGTATTTATGCTCCAAGAGCCGATGCTTCTCTACTGTTGGGAGTGTTTTTGCATGTGTCTTGGGAGCTGGATTATATGACATTGAAGGACCAACCCTGAGGTTAGAGGTTGATGGTGTTCCTACTTTCAGGGGATTCGGCCCAACTGGTCTGTTTGTGCGAACTAGGCGGCTAGACACTTGTTCCTCCTATGACGGGTACCGTAGAATGACAGGTCCAGAGTGGCCGCTTGTGGTGGTTTAGGGATATTCATTCTCCTATTGAGTTTGTTGAAGGGCTCTCCCACGGGTTTCCGCGATATTAACGGTTGGGACCAGGGTGAACTATAGGGTTGGTTTCGGCCACTACTGTGTCTCCCCTAGTATCCCCCACATCTGCAATTTCTTCTCCCGACCCCTTGTGTTGGGAGCTCCGGTTCGTCACAATATGCTACATCAGGGAATGATTCCCTTATATAGATGACGTTTATGGAACCAAATATTAGATCCTCATCATGTGATAGTCAACCTGGTCGGTTGATCCTGATGGTGTCATTTGGTCGGTCGGTGCCCATGGCACCATGTTTGAGGGAATAAAATCTGACAGTGTCGGGGCTAGATTCAGCTTCGTTGCAGACTGATCCTCTTGCGCTTGTCTCCTCCAATTTCAATTATGCCTGGATGACCAGCTCGCGGAGTGTTTTGAAGTCAATATTGTAGGTTGTGCGGCATTAGGGGCTATTAGCAGCAACATCGAGTGCTGTAATTGAGCTCAGTGTATACCCTGAGCTCAGTTGAAAGTCTTCCGAGTCATCCAGTCTTCAAATTTCTTCCCCTTCCTACTGGTAACTTCCTAACACCCCTCCCCTTTGTCGGATTCAGTGGTAGAAATATATGTCACATGAACTAGGGGTGGTCCCAACTTGAACTTCCCGGAGTCTACCATCCTTTGCAGGAATTCTATGAAGATGAAGCATTCTCAGATACTGTTCCCCAACATCCAATGGTAGGGACTGAAATCTGTTCTATCATTGTAACCGCCTTCTTCGGGCTTCCTTGGCTCCGAGAGGCGGAGAAAGTTTCAATTCTTGGCGGTGATGAGTATACATTGTTTCTTCGTCCCTCGATCTAGTTCTACTTCGATCATATTTTATAGTCCCACATGGGAGGAGGCATCCACTGTTATAAAGGGGGCCCTTGATGATTTGGTGGAGGCCTAGGCAGTGGGGCGGGCGCAGGGGCTTGCATGAGCATGACACGAGACGCTTCAGCTCTATATTCTCTCATTGTAGAAGCCTATGAGGCTATTCAAGACTTTAGATTAGTCCGATGATGGGAGTCCTCAATTCTCTAGGCGATGACCGAGAGATGGCGGAACCCAGTGGTGCACTCCACTGGTATGAGTGGTGTTCGCAGCTCATCTAGAGGATAATCGATGCATATGGAAAGCATATTATCTAGAGGCATTGACCTGTTCAAAGAGTAGGTCAAACCTTTCCATTTGGAGATGAAATCTGAGAACCTCTCATTCTACCTCTAATTTCATTTCATGAGGTCCCTGATAGTTGATTTAGTCCATGTCGAGCTGAAGTGAAACAGGAACTGCTGCCGAAGGTCTTCCCAGCTTTTTATAGACTGAGCTGGTAGACTCGTATACATGACAAAGGTAGATCCTTGCAAGGTATGTACGTAGAATATGAGTCTCAGTACTTATTTTTGTTCTTGAGTTCCCATCATAGGTTCGCAATAAGATGCGTAGTGCATCAAATGTTGTTCCGGATCACCCGATCCATTGAAAATAGGGAATACAAGGCACCCAAAATTGGGTAGATGAGGCGTGTTGCTCACCCAATCTGGATAGGGCTTACACTCTGGCTGTATCAGGGTGCTCCGACCTTCCATCACTTCTAATCGAACTGTCATTGCCTCTATGGTGTGGGTGAGACCTTGGATTACTTCATGTTGGGCCTGGTATTGGGTAGGTGTAGCCCAAGACGTTGACTGAGGATCCATCTCGGTCGACACTAAGGGTGCGTATGCTGTTTGTGACACCTTCAAAGGGTTCAGACGTACTCACTCCGGTTGCTTCCTAAGTAGAGAGAAGTCATGGTATTCAACCAAATCCATGTTTAGGAAGTTGGATGGGTCGGGCGCCTCATTGGGCAGGGGCCCTGACCGTGCTTTGTATGTCAGGGAAAACCTTCGTCCTTGAGATGAACATTCTAGGAGTGCAAGGTGAGGATCTTCTTGGGAAGTTCTTTCAATAAGACCATTCCTCTGGAGTAGCTCGGCATTAAGCTGCCTAAATTCTCTCATTTCCTCCTCCTTTCAAGAGAATCTCTCTTCGAGATTAAGTGGCTTGTTTTTATCGAGAGAAGGAGGTGGGTTAAGAGTAACCTGTCCCTTTTTCTTATCCTTGTTGGAAGCTTACGGGGTAAGTGGAAGAGGGTTATCTAGAAGGGAGGACATATTGAGGGCAACCCTTTGGTTCTAGGTGTGCACACCCGGTTGTTCATCATGAGTTACAGCCTAACTGGAACCACCATCTCCCGATCTATCTGGATTTTCATGATCTTTGGTGTCGCCCATGGGGTTAACCTCTATGGCGTTGATGGGTGCATATCACGGTGTGGAGGAGATGTCATCTACCAAATATGAATAGGATCCCCCGCCCATTTTACTGGCCCTCCCCTTCCTGTCCCGGGAACGCTTCCAGACTCCTTGACGAAGGGTGACGTGGAGAGTTCCTTGATGCAACCTTGTGGTATGCCTCCCTCTTGAAGGGGATGGTGATTCGAAGGACAGGATACGGCAGGCACCTCCTCCTCTGATTTTTCTTTCTAGTTGATAAAATACATATTCTTGTTGGGGAGGTTGTTGTTGAGGTGGTAAAAATGCCACCAGCCCTGAGGGTTGCGCCTGGCTCCATTCCTTAGGTGTTGAGTCATTTCATTTTTTCACTGGTCATAAGGGGTAATTTTTCATTAAAAATTCCCCCAGCCCTACAGGCTGGGGCTGACCCTAGATTGCAAAAGTGGCTTTTTCTATCGCTACTTTCCTGATCTTGTGTGCCCCCATTTGGGGGTGAACTAGATATGATTCTGAGTTCACTTGTGAACCAATCCCCTCTAGGGAGGCAAGCAATGACTACTGATTGGTCTCTCTTAGGGGAGAGTCCTGTTGTATGCTTTCAGTGGACTGATTTAGGAGTTTGTGAATGGATCGTTCCCGTTGGGCCTGACGTTTCTGGGACATACTCAAGTCCTGTTTCTACTGGGTGTGTTGCCTCTCCCGAATAGGGGGACCACTCGATCGTTGTCTTTTCGTGATGACGTTGTAAGATACTATGTCGAACAGGTTCTTCTGGGCTGGGAGCGAAGTGAGATGCAAAGCTCCATGTTCTCCCAGTCCTCTGATATGGACTCCCATCGGAGCATCCCCAATGAGGTGGCGCAGCTGGTGCAACGCATGGAGGAAGGCTCTCTCAATGTTTCCTCTACGCCTCTTAGGTCGCGGTTTCCGCGCTAAAGGAAGAACTTCCAGGTCAATGTGATGTAGGAGGTATCTTGTTGTCTTGATGTGATATACATATCAATCAAAGGGCAGGAATCCTGATTTTATCCGGTGGAGGGTTTCCCATATATTGAAGCGGATTACGTGCACACATACTTCTGACATCTTTCTGGGTATGTCGAACTGAGAGGTGGCCGTATACCAAAACATAACTGGTTTATATTCCATGGCCAGTCATTTCCTCAGGTGCAACATGTCGGCGTACTCATCCACTAGTGATTCCTCTACCTGGTTGGCCCAATTGAGATGCTCTCCGATAGTGTGGTCGGAGGAAGTGGGGAAATCAGGTGTTGAATCATCATGTGGGTGATTCCGAGGTGGTTCACAAGATAAAGGCGGCCCTGGACCATCTCCTAATTGAAGAAGGGTGTTGTTGGTGACCAGCTGGGAATCCGACATTCTCGATCCCATCCTTCTAAGTGCCTCGGTATGTGAGGGATTCTATGGGTTTGATTAGGTAGGGGGAGGACCTTACTATTGATATAATATGTCATTGCGGGAAGGTACTTTGTAATGGCAGCCGTGATGGTGAGGACTACCATTACAGCTGCCGTAGAGAGAGAAATTGCGGGGTACACCCTGGGGAGGTCCTTCAAGATGTACCTCAATGAGGGGAGGGCCTTTTTGTTGATCGGCATATAGGTGGGGAGGGCCTCCTCTATCCATGTCGTAATGGTGAGGGCTACCATTACTGATTGATGCCTCACTACATAGAGTAATTTTGTAGTGCATACCCCAGGGAGGACCTCTAAGGCATGTCGCAGTAATGGGAGGACCTTCTGGTAGTGTAGCGTTGTTACAGGGTGGGCCTTCACAATAACTTCCATCATGGTGAGGATGACCATCATGGTTTGACGTTCGATGTGTATCCTGGGGAGGAACATCAAGACACACTACGAAATGGGGAGGACTTTCTTGTTTCTTGGGGCCATTGTAGGGATGACCATCGCAATGGAAGCAGTGGTGGAGAGGACTACCATCATAGATTCCGCAGGGAGAATTTCTGCGAGGTACACCCTGGGGAGGGCCTTCAGAATGTACCACAACAAGGGGTGGGCCTTCTCGTTTCTCGGAGTCTCTACGGGGAGGACCTCCGCTATCAGAGTCGCGAGGACTACCACCGTGATATGATTCATGGTTACATGGAGTGTCGTTTCAACATAACCCGTGTGGAGGACCTTCTTGACCTGATGAGATGTAACTGTGGTGAGTGCCTCTATCATTCTGACTACGATAGCGAGGACTACTATCATAATCTGTGGTCCAACCGCATGGATAGTTCTTGCAGTGTATACCCCGGGGAGGATCTTCAGGGTGGACCGCAGTAGGTGGAGGGCTTTCTTGCTAGTCAATATTTTGGTCATGCTGAGGGTTTCCATGAATCACATCAAAAGAGTATCTCTCATGATCGATCGTTATATGCCCATGGGGGAGGCCCCCGTTGGTTCTCTGTGGAGGACCTTCAGAGCTGCTGGTAGCGACATCGCGGGGAGGAACTTCACAACTGCTACTGCCACTTCCATAATATGGTATTGGGTGGGTTGGAGTTTAGGCATTCGATATGTTCTTAGAGTCATTGGGAACACCAACATCCAGCAGAGCGGAGTCATGAACCTCCTCTTTATTTTCCGACTGCCTTCGGCGCGTTCGGGGTGCTTTCTTGTAGGCAGCGGGGACCGTCTGGATTAGATAACGGCCTTCACCTTTGGGTCCCTTTCTAATTGGGTCCTGTGATGCTGCTGGGATATGCCAACAAACAAAATTTCTTTTAGTAGGGATATATGTCTGATCTGGAGGATCCACTGTGATGGACGGGTGTCCCCCAGTTGGAACGAGTGAAACTTCTTGATCCTTTTTCCCTTGCATCTCGGAATATGGCCGAAGACCCTCTTGGATGGAAGTAGGGATGAAGATTTGCTCTGAGGTGGCTATCTACTCTCTTAGATGAGACTCCTAATATGGGGAGATGGGATCATGGTCCTGAGTCCTTACTGTAGCCGCTAAAACAATTACATTCTAGAAAGTCTGCAAGATATGATCTGGGATCCATACCCAATCTGCCATCATGGCTAGGATATGCAGAGAGACATCTTTGGATGGAATGGGTATGAAGGCCCATTCTGGTTTTGGAGTAGGAATATCCTGATCCGATCCTCTGGTGGTCAGTGGGTACTGATAATTCTACTGTGTCGGGGCAGGTGAACGAGTCTTCCCCTATGCTGTGATACGCCGATTTATCTCTCCATTTGCCGCCACATCGGGATGGAAGACTTTACATGGATCCACAGGTAGAGGGCCCTATATATGTTGTTTCCCCACCGTATCGAGTCGATGGCCTTTGATGGTAGGGAGATGTGCCCGCTTATTAATTGCCACCATATTTGGATGGTGGTATTTGCTGATCGCCACCACATCGGTGTGCTAAGCATTAGGATCATATTCTAGGAACTGGTACTACAGGTGCTGGGTCACCACCACATATGGTTGGTGGGCTTCAAGGCCCTAGGCTGGGAGAAGTTCCTTCCAGGTAAGTGTCGTCTTATGTGAGCAACGAGCTCGATGGAGATCGGCAGGGATGCGCGCCTGCTCGTATGATGCTGCCATGTTTGGATGGCAGACCATGGAGGAGCAGACATGTGTAAGTGCCTGCTCCCGATACGACTCTGTGACTGGGCAGTGAAGCTCCTACTCATGGACAAGGGTGATTGTCGGTCCCGGGTTCTATGTTTTCCGCCCTCGTCGGGCGGTCCAAGGGTCTGGATCTTGGGGAGCGTTGGGCTGGATCCTCAGGGCGACATCCTCCTTAGTGTGAGGATGTTGAGTCACGACGTGACCTTAACGACATATTCTAATGGGGACCTTAGAGCGGAACCCCTGTTCAGAGTGCATGAAGTCCTCAGTGTCGACCTCATCCGCCTCCCAGTGATAAGGGAGGTACATGTTGTCTCGTTTCGGGGATAGACACTTGAAATGGTTTGAGACGACAATAGGGTCCGTCTGGATCTAACTTCGTGGCCGCTACTGGGTAGGCGACCGACAAGTCTTGGTGGATTAGAGGGCGTCCATGGCCACCTCCACCATTGAGAGAGTACTGTATAAGTGGTACAATGGGATCAACACATCTGATACCCAGCGTTGAAGATTCTTGGTAGGTGATGGGGTCCTCTGTTGGTGAGGATGTCCAGTTCCTATATAGCTTGAAGCACGAACCTATGAGTTCCTCCGTGATTCCATTGTATCAAATGGAGTCTTGTGTGGTACCTGTCAAATATTTCAACAAATACACCTATCAAACCCATCAAAGCAGCATCTCATGATCCAATGGGTACTTAAAGACCTTGATTGCCCCTCCTTGTGAGTGTAAGGGTGAATAGAGATAGATTAGATTAAATACATCATGCATGGTTAAATATTCACGTCAGGTTCACCATTATTGTGTTTCGTGACGAATCAGATGGACTGGGCCGACGCACCTGACTGTTGATCTCATGGAGGGCTGAGATCCGCTCAATCGCTAAGGTCGGGTATATCAGTCTTCATTTCTAAACAACCAATGAATCCATATTCAAGGTTACGTGGACCTACTTTCCAAAGGCAGGCGTTCGTAGGGTGATTTGGCCATTGACGCTTAAGAACTCACATTGGTTGAGAGGACGGGGATTCGGGCTCATTGCACCCTTTTAGGGGGGAATTATTGCCTATTCCGGGACTCTCTTATAGATTTAAGACATGTACATATGTTCGCGAATATTTGGTTTATACCCAAGCATAATATCCATGGATTACTCCTGATTGGCAATGGTTGGCTGAACGTAGGGATTCAGAATCAGTTAGGCCTGAGGTTTACCATCCCTCATTGGATTAGTGACTCCGAGGAATTTGGAATCACTGAGGAGGAGCTGGTTTGAAGACTCATGATTGTCCTCTCTGGATTTTATCATCATCCAGGGGGGACAGATAACAACATGAGAGTTTGGATCGAACCCGTGGTACGAGATTCCTACGTATCCTTTCAAGAGGAATCAGAATCCTCCTAGTTCGGTTTGGGATATGTCTTACACTCTAAGGTGTCCCGAGATGTGGGTAAACCGACATAAAAGGGGGCGGGGGTCGGATTGACCGATTGTTTGTCTTGAACCTTAGAAAGGCTACCTACATACCCCGTCTAGGAGACATGGATCACATTCCATGTAGTTCAGGAGTATAGTTTAATGTCATGTGGGACGAAGGACTAACCGACGTGAAGGGGTATGGAATAGCCGGGTGGTGGTCTTGAACCTCGTGGAGGCTTCCTATGTATCATTTCTTAATATGGATCAAAGTCCTCATACTACGCATGGGGTTTTGTTAGAGAACCGACGTGAAGATGGATCGGGGGTTCGATGGGTAATGGGATTGAACCTAGTAGAGTATTCCTACGTATCATGCCTTGACATGCATCAAATTCCTCATAGTTTATAGGAGGTGGTGTCAGGGTTCCAACGTGAAGATGGACTAGTGGTCTGATGGGTAATGGGATTGAACCTCATGGAGGCTTCCTATGTACCATGCATTGACATGGATCAAATTTCTCGTAGTTCGTGGGAGGTTGTGTCAAATAACCGACTTGAAGATGGACCGGGGGTCTGATGGGTAATGGGCTTCAACCTTGTTGAGGCGTCCTACGTACCATGCCTTGACATGGATCAAATTCCTCATAGATCTTAGGATGTGGTGTCAGGGTACTGATGTGAAGATAAACCAGGGGTCCGATGGGTAATGGGATTGATCCTCATGGAGGATTTCTATGTACCATGCCTTGACATGGATGAAAGTCCTCATAGTTCGCAGGAGGTGGTGTCGGAGAACCGAATTGACGATGGACTGGGGGTTTGATGGAAAATGGACTTGACCCTCATGGAGGCTTCCTATGTACCATACCTGGAAATGGATCAATGTCCTCGTAGTTCGCAGGAGGTTGGGGTCTGGGTTAGTGGTTACTCTAAGCCCACGTGAGTCATGCTCGGTGTGAGAAACAAGAGATAACAAGGACCAGATGATCACGTCGCGAAAGGTGCATCCGTGGGAAGCGAAGTGGGGCTTACGCATTGGGCGGCCCTATATGTTGGGGCTTACTCCATAATGCTGGCCTAATGTTGACAAAGCCCAGAGGTAGAGGGAAAGGGTACCCCTGTGTCTATCTCCCCTCCTAGTCCATGAAACTAGGGAAGTACGAAGGTGCATGGGTGCTACCTCCTGGAAGAAAGGATAGGGGAGTACACCAAGGAGGGTGCCATGTTCACACCCACAAGAGGGGAGAAGTGATCACCATCGGAGATGAAGGGAAATTTATGCGGGGTCCCTCAATCTGGCGAGTGAAGTGGCAGAAAGGGGACTCTAGGCTCGGACCCAGCATTACTGTGGGAATGTGAACCCAGGAATGCCTCAGGTGTCTTCTCAAGGGCCGAAGAAACCCCCTATCCCTCACTTACAATTGGTATATTTACTCAAGGAGGTGCGCTGATGCACCTGAAGTTTGCGTCATACGGGTCCGGTGGCTTCGGTGGAGGCCTTGGCTCGGGGCCAATGAATAGGCCAATAAGTGGGGTGTGAAAGATCAAGCAGGATTGGAAGGATTTTATCTGACTCAGGGGATGGGAACACCGAAGGAGTTGGCGGGCCACATGGGTATATGAGGAGTGGCTCACATTGTGTAGGGTGGTGTTACGCGGCTGGAGAGGTCATCCGAGAACCAGGGTGGTCCGCTGACTGATTGGAATCCCGCAGACCAGGGGGATACATAGCTTCGGGTTCGGCCCACGCACTAGTTTGGTATGTGGTGGAGTCCACATGAGTAGCGGCTTCCAGGGGTGACACTGGTCAAGGGTTTGTCGGTCATGGCTTATCCTGCGTAGGAGGGTGCTATATGGTGCGTCGGATCAGAAAAGGGAAATAAGCTCCCCTGTCTACAGGGAGTGCATCCACGGAGGGTCCATGGTTCACAGTCTTCTTTTCTCCTTTTGTTATTTTAGGTTCGTGGTTCATCAAGTTGTTATGAATTTCAAGGTCCTTATTAATTCATTTCTAGTTCCATACCAGTTCTGGTTCATGAATTGGAAGTTTACTGTTTACGAAATCCTACGCTCCTTGCTTCCAAATCCTTCCACCCAAATCTGATCGATCTCTCCTTTTCTCCCTTTTGATGTCCTATTATTGTGGGGAGAAAAAGGGGTCCATTGTGGTCTTGAGGAACCTTTTACGGAGGCCCATGACCGAAAACCCTGTTTAAGGATGACTTAGTCAATAATCTGCAAGTCATAGGGACATTAAATGAACCTCACCCGCGAACCATGTCAGTTCGAGGGGCGCTTCACAGCCGCACAGGGTTCCGCCTCTATTCTACAAACGACAGCACATGCATAATGGGACTGTTGGCACTGTTTGCGTCGGTAGACTAGCATGGCTCCCATCCTACGTCACGCCCGCGGAGGAGCCCTTCCTCTGATACACGAATTAAAATGGTCCATAGAGGGGGGAACTTCACGGAACTATCCGCACACCGATAATATTTGACCGATATACAGACCGGGTTATCTTTTCCAACCTTTGATTATTCTTCTCATTTTTCCCAATTCATTGAATGAAATTGGGTAGAATACTCTCTTGAATAAAGGGGATTCTCATTCTCCTTTTCGGATTTTTCAGGACCCTACAATGATTTATAAATATTCTTCAATGTTTTTATAGAGTATTTTGTGGAAAATAGTTTTGAAAACATTTAATGTTTTGAATCTGTTTTTGGAATTAGAAAGTCTGTTTTCCTCATGAAACATTCCATGTGATATTTCATTATCATTTTCCATCTAAGATGATATCATTTTATATTAATAATTCTTTACTGAGTATAAAATTGAATAATACAAGCCTTATTATTTCATTGGGTACTTAATTTTTATATTTATGAAATTTTAATGAAACCCATTTATTTTTTATTGGTTATACTATGGTGAATTTATAAAATGTTTATGAAACCCGTTTTCATTATACACGTTATGATGTAATGATATGATGAATGTTTTATATTAGTTTGGAACATGTAAGTATGGTTTTAATTATGAGATGGGTAGGACCTATATCTCCCTCTAATTCATTTGGTAAATATTTGTACCTCCTTCTATAAAAATGAGATACAAATGTTTGGGCTTGATATACTATTGGAAACATATTCATCATAACCCACTATGGGAAACAAGTGAATCCTGATACACAATGAGAAACCTGTGATGATCCATGATCCACTACATTTATAGTATTCATAGTTAAAACTTCAATATGAAATTTATTCAATATTATTAATCTTTTCATAGTTTTATGACCAGAGATTATGTTTGTGATAAATTTATGATGATTTCTCACACTTGTGTGCCATGTTTTTAAAAATGGTAATGTTTTATTCCATGACCCATTTTTATGATCTATGATAGGTTGAGTATGTATTTCATAAGTTATTTTTTAAGATAACATGCCCTTATGATTATATTATATATTCATATGTTCATAGATTGATATCTCTTATATTTACCCTTACTGAGTATCTGATATAACATTTTCTTATGTATGATTACCCAGGTTATGAATAATAGATTAATTAGGGTATACACAAGATGGGTACTATGTGAGAATATATTTTTGTGAAATTATGAATATATTTGATTAAATAATTATATTGGGTTTATATTCTCTGAAGACACTAAAATATTACAGTCCTTGAGTACGTATTTATGAAATGTATTACATAATCATATAAAAAGATGTGATATTTCTGTTCGAATATATTGGGTCATTATACATGTTATCAATGGAATGGTTTATTCAACTCTAAAATCTGGTTGGGAAAACATTATTTAAATCCCTATGGATATGTATAAAGAGAGTTCAAATGATTAGAACATGTCCTAGGATTTTCATAAAGGATATGGAATGTGCTTTCTCAGAAATTACTTCTCTATTTGGATTCTACAAGTGTATGTGGATCTAGAATATATGTGCATAGGGGAAATACCTCTTAAAAGGAAAATATGAGCTGAACATAATCATCACATATTGAATAACAATGGGACTTTCTACAGACATGGTTTGACTCTCTCAAGGGATATGCTTTGGAAATTTATGATATAGTTATAAAAAATCTTTATGGATTTAAATAATAAAATTGAATCTTTAAGGTTAATTATATGGTTTCATAGAATGAAAATTGTGTTTCGTTTTTTTCATACAATAGATTTTGATTCATGATATTGTGGTTTCCTACAATGAATATTGTTGCTCACACTGTAAAAAAACTGTTTTAGTCAATGAAGATATTTATAATGAAAAAATTTATTTTGAATTTGATAGACAACATGTTGATGAGAAACCAAATGGGATGATGAATAGAGTGATGGATGTTTCTATTATACCTAGTCAGTTATCATGATATATGATTAAAAAATTTCAACCTAAAAACTCTCAGACCCACCAATGTAGAAAAGGATAGATTTTTTTGGGAGTTTTATTGGGGTTGACCATGGAGGAAAGAGTATTCAGATTCATATATGTCAATAATGTGGGAAGAATAACTCTAGAGAATAAATAAAAATAGTAAGGAGATGTTTTATACCTATAGAAGAACAGAAAAAATAATTTAATTGTAGAAGAAAAACTAATATTTTAGTTACTACAATGGATATGAATATTATTCACCAAAAAATATTATTAATGGATGAATTTTTTCACTATAGAATGTATATGAATTATGAAAATTGATTCTCTAAGGGAAATGTTCACTAAAAATTTCAAAAAGGTGGTACATGTAATTTTCTTGTTGTTGATGAGGATGTGACTAAAAATGACATATGAGAGGAAAGAAGTGTTGATGAATAAGATGATGAAGCCTCATTAATGGTAAATGAATAATTTTGAATTATTGTGGTGTTTATATATTGTGATTAAAATAATTATATATTTTTCAATGATAATATGATTATTAGAATCATGAAATTTCAATGTATTGGACAACAATAGTTTTTCATCAAAGAGTTGCAAGAATATGATAAATACCACAGACGACCAAGATAATTGATTTAATAAAATGGTGATATTTTTATCATGGAAGGATAACCCCTAATACGACTTTGATGTTTAGTAAATGGTGTTTAGTTTGGATAAATATATGATTAATATAGATAAAAAAATAGATAGTATACATGACCTTAGGACTGATTCATGATTTGTGGACTAATTGGTATTTATTATCATTGGTAGACATTAAAAAATAATATGATTCATGGAATATATTCAATATTAGGTGGTTTTATTCAAGGAATGAGGATGTAAATATGTTTTCACTAATATTTTAAGATAATTATAGTTATTACTACGTTATAAAATAATACATGATGATGGTATCATGTTTAGTATGTGAAAATTAATAGATTTATTATGTTTTTTGGGGGATTACTGATAAGTTCATTTTGGAAATTTAGTATTGTTATCTATAATTATTTTTATTATAATATTTTGGATGTTTTATAAGGGTAACCATTTTTTAATTATTTTAAGTTAAACATAAGATGATTTTTTACGAATTAATTTATTACTTATTCTTATTAGGATTTATCCTTATTAGATAACAATTTCTAACCATATTTTTATAAAAATAGATTGAAGGAATCAATTATCCTTATATTATGGTTCATGTGATCTATTAATTGTTAAGGAATAAAAAATTCATATTCATTTCGTAGAATATGATTGGAATTATATATTTAACTTAGAAAAACAAAAGGATTAAATTGTACATATTATAAAAATAAATGCTAATCCAAATGTATATAGGGTCCTTTGAATTTTGAGATTGTATAGAGGTGGTATCCTATAATTTTTAGCTCCCAACAAACAACTCTCAAGTTTATGATGTGTTCTATGTATTTATCCTGAGTATGTATATAATTGATCAATCACATATATTATACTTCTATGTTGTACCTTTGGAGTATCATATTTCATACAAAGAACCATTGGTAGAGATTTTGGATAGAATATGTAAATTTCTATGAAACAAGACAACTAAAATGTTCCATGTTTTATGGAAAACAGCCAGCATGAGGATTCCATATGTGAACCATAGATTGTAATGATGAAGAAATATCCTTATTTTTTTGTAACAAGGTCAGGAATTAAATTTGAAAATACAAATTAAGTGAGGTAAAATATAACACTTGAGAATTTGTGAAATATATTTTTCTCAAATAAGCATAAAAAATAGGAAATATTTTATTATAGAGCCCATATATTTAATATTTTATTAATGAATCACTATGTTTACATTATGTTACTTGAAAATTTTATTTTTTATTGCGTTACATGAAACCCTGGGTTGAAATGAAAAGTGACATAATATTAATATTTTTTATTTAATATGATAGTTATCAGCTAGGCATTTGAATGAATCATATGAATAAGATTAAATAATGTATGAAAATATATGGTTTACACAAGTATGTAAAATAAATTCTTTGGTGATAAATTAATTAGAAATGAAAATAAAATAATTTCGAAAATACAGAAAATCTTTTTTAAACTATTTTTATGCAAAAAAATGAATTTTTCTGCAACAAATTAAAAAATTAATGTTTGGTAATTTTTATGATTGAATTTATAAATAATATATTCCATAAAATTTTGAAATTATTTTTATGAGTTTTCTAGACAATAGATAAGAATAAATCAAATTTTAAGTGTAAGAAAATACTTTTTCGGAAATTTATTTATATCAACCTTTTCAATCACATTTTATAATTAATTAATAAAAAATTTAGATGTTTTATTTTAAAAATATATATATTTTTCTCAATATACATTCAAAATTCATCATATGGTTATTTTTATGAATTTTATAAGAAGATAAATCATTCTATGAATTGGTAAAAATATTTGATTCTATTAGGAATTAGAAATTATTTTAGTGATTTTTAAAACATAAAAACTAGTTTTATATGGTTTTAGAAGTAAAATTAGTTTATTTATATATCTGTTAATCAATTTTATTTCATTAAAATAAATTCCACATTGAATTGAGAAAAAATACTTTTTAAACTTTTACCTAGGAAAAACAAGTTACACAAGATCCTAATCCTAGTATGTGAGGATTCATAAGGTCCATCCAAGAGACCCGTGATCAAAACCGGGTAGAGACATAATTTCTGGGGGGGTTTAGTAGTAGTGATGTAGAATGAATTGTAGAATGAATTATTAAGTAATGTAGAAGCTTGAACTATTCATCTAATTGGTCTTTCGGTCCACCGGTTAGGGACTCGGGTCCTTCAAGGCCTTCAGATCACCCAAGGCCATCTAGATAATAAACATTTAAGGCTACCTCAAGGCCTTTGGGCCACCTGAATCTATGCTTACTAACCTAACAGAATCTACAAGTTAGAGAAACTAGATGGGTATTCAGAGAAGGTGCTTTCACGAGATCATAAGCTAGTAGAATTATTAGAAATAGAGAGTATAAAATTTTCATTAGGACTAGCATTTGAAAGCATGGGAAGCATAGCTGGATAAGCCATGTGGACGTGGAGAGCTAACATCACTGTGAGGAAGCTGGGAAGGTGCATTTCCATACAGTTATAGACAGATTATTTTCCTAATACCTATGGGTCATGTAATATCTGATCCTATGGGCCTTGTATGGGTTCCCCATCATCCCTTGAAAAGGTAATTATCATAAATAAATAAAAAATAATGCCTTCAGGTCATTTGGGCCTAGTAAAAACTAGTTTTTTATCACCTCTATGGGATTAATTTTGAATTAGAATTTTCCATTTCTATTAATGTAATATTGAAAAACGGAGTCAATATTTGTAATAATAATAATTTATATTATCTAATAATTTCAACTTAAGTTATTATCATGATAAATATAAAAAATAATAAAAATTAATTACCACATCTATGGTCAAAATTGGATTCCTGGAGGGTGAAACTAACAAGAAAAGGGGTATAATTTCTTATAAATTTGTAAAACAAAACCCATTTTATGGGTATATTTTGAACATAGAAACACTCTATTTGAAGAATTGACCATATTGAGCATTTTATTTTGTGAAAAATGTGGGCCCACCTACTTCTGTTCAACAATTACATGTCTAAAAATGACCTCACTAATAAAAGGACACCCCATCCTCTCCTCTATTCAATTAAAAAATATATTGGTTAACCGAATCCCTGATAAAATATATGATTTAATTTCCTCATTTCCTTATTTAACCCATATTTGGGTCCTTAATATAAAATTATTAACCTTTTGGGGAAAACCAAAATATGTGTTCCAAAGAAGATGTGATCTCCCTAATATAGAATTTTATTTTATTTCACCCTCCACCTCATTGAATTATTTTTAAAACAAAATTATATAATAACCCCATTATATTAATTATAACAATATTTTATTATGTTAATTTCATAACCTAAATTATTATCATCTTCCATTAAATGGGTTATGAAATCATCATTCGTGTGTATGGCAGACTACCTTCTCGCAATCCAATATTATTCGTTTTCCCACACAACCTATTAAATTTGGATGTAATGAGAGATTTAATATTTATATATAATATTTATGATATTAATATTCTTATTCAATAATTACATTACATATTAAATATCACTTTCCATTCTATGGAAATATGATAACATCATTCGTGTGTATGGTTGACTACAGGCTCATGAAGCGATATTGTTCAGTCTTAATATATGCTTTACATGGAAGGTAATAAGGTTATGGTTAAATCAAAACGTGTAATATACATTAAAAAATAATAGTTTTTTTTGTTAAAACATTTTTTAACATTATTTAATCTCATCCTTTGTAAAAATAAAAACATCATTTATACATACGCACGACCTTCCATCACCATGAATAGTGTATTTCATTTTATATCCCTAAATTTTAAGGATTACTTAAAATAAATATATATTTAATATATATAATATTTTTATCATGGTTAAATTTTTAATATAATTAAACCATGATCATATTAAAATGATCGTTAATACAAAATCATAACATACCGAAAAGGCAAAGCATTTGTTACCCAAAACACGAATTTAACGTGAAATAACTCATAAATCGGCAATAAATGGTTATATGTAAATAATATATGATATGATATATATAATTATGGTTCATAAATATATAAAATAAAATTATATTTATTATATTGGATTTTCTAGTTTTTATGATGGAATTTGAGATTTAGGGTAAGTTATTTCCATCTAACTTTTATTCACTATGAGACACATGCCATCTTAACCATGTGATTCATTTATATGGTGTATATAATTAAAATGAATCTATTTTATTATTTTTCTAATAAATATTTTTAGGTGTTACATATCCATTATCTTTTATGGTGCTAGTCGTTCAAAATACACCAATGTGTTAAGAAGGTTTCACCTAAATTTTCCATCTTTGAAAAATATGTCATGTTATGACCCTCTCTTATTTTATGACGTGCATATAATTATCATTGACATGTTATATAATAAATTTATTTCTATTCATGGTATATATTATTTTTATTTTTATTTAATTCCCTCAATTGGCTTACGAATAAATTTTACAAAAGTGGTAATGGTTTTGTAATAAAATCCCATCATTTATCAGGATTGTTTATGCTTATGATTCCAATGACGAAATATTATAATACATCCCAAATGACAGTGATGAAAATAATCCTCCCCTAGTTTTGTAATTAGAATAAATTTTTTACCTTCGTTTTCATATATATATACTAATCAATAACAATCAATGTTTTTTATAAATTTTTTTTTTATTTATCACTTTGATCAAAAACAGGTTTTTCATACAAAACCCTATATCAAATTTTTTTTAATTTTTTTAAAAATTTATTTATATAATTTATTCATGAAATTTTTTCCATCATATAACAATTTACAAAATGTTATTAAAGTAATATTTATTTAATTTTTTAATTTATTCCCATTTATATTTTACCAAAAATGAGAAATGAATCACTGTTTTAATGATTATGAAATAAAAAATATTTTCCAATATCATGACCACTGGTTTTTTAAAGATTTCCTTTATATGTTTGAAAATTTTTATTCAATGAAAATGATTTTAAAAATTTATTTTTATACTTTTAAGAGTTTTTATAATGTGGAAAAGATATTTTTCTGACGAAATGTTTTAAATGATTTTTAAAGATTCATTTATATGATTCCATATTTCTTGTCATCAAAAAGGATTTTAAGAAATCATTTTTTATAAAAAAAAATTTTAATGTGGAATTGATATTTCATAAAATAAATTTTCTAAATAAATTTTCAAAGCATAATTTTAAATTTACTAGATTATTTTTAAAGAAAAGTGTTTCAAAACTGTTTTATGAATTTTTTATCTTTAATATTTTTTTCTCAAATTTAAGAGAATATTTTCCTAAAAAATCGTTTTAGGAAAAATTTTAATATTTCATAATAAAGTTTAAAGGTTTTTTTTTTAAAATAATATTTTTAAAATATTTTATTTTAGGGAATTTTTTTTGTCAAATCGAAAATCCTATATTATTCAAGAAATGTTTCATGTGATATTTGAAAATACATTTCCATCTAAGATCATATCCATTGATATTACTTATGAATTAATGTTGATAATATTGAATGATACCATCCTTTTTAATCATTTCAATCGTTAATGTTTGTTTAGATGAAATTTTTATGTAACCAGTTTATATTTCATAGTTTATTCTATTGTAAAGTGATGAAATGTTTATGATACCCATTTTTTACATGGGGATTATGTGATGATATGATGAATGTTTATGATTCTGTGGAACATATAAATATGGTTGTAATTATGAAATGGGTGGTAAAAATATCTTAATTCAATTTATTTGATAAAGAAATTTATCTTAAGAGATTACAATATAAAAAAAGTTAATGGGATTGAACTTCAATGGGAAGGAGGTACGTTCTTTACTACTATGGGAATCATGTGCGTCCTATTCCATAATTAGAATATGTGGCAATTTTTTATCCAATATATTGATGTTATTTTTATTTTTCATTGAAATCTGAAATAGCTTTCAATATTTATTATGGTTCTACATTTTTATGACAAGTGTTAATTGATCATGGTTTATTTATAATGATTTCTCACACTTATAGAAAATGTTTTTTGAAATGATAAAAGTTTATTCAAATACTATTGTTTGTGATTTATGAAGGGTTACATAAGAAATTTTTATATTATTTTCCTAATTAAACACCCTTATTCTTATCTTATTTTTTCATATGATCATAAATTAATATCTCTTTTGTTTACCCTCACTATGAATCCGATCCCAATCATTCATAGGTTTCTTTTCCATGGTTTTGAATTATAGTTTAGGTAGGGTATTCCTAAGAGGGGAATTATGTGAGAATATCATTTTTGGAGATGTTTATGATCTTTATATAAATTATATGATTGTGTTTATAGACTCTAAATACACTAAACATTCAGGGTACATGGGCATCTATATATGAAATATATTTAATATTCATCTACAAGGATGTGATATTTATATTTTAAAATCATTGGTCATTAAAATAATATATAAATTTATTTTTTGGATTCAGATTTATATAGTTTAATATGGAGGAATATATTAGTGTGTATTGGGAAGGTAAAATGGTGCATCATTACACTCCAATATCTGAACTGTATTCCCAAAACAACTAGAACTCCTAATAGTTGTTCTATTCTTCATTGAATATCGGTAGATAATTGATCCATAAAATAATATGAGAACTTTTTAACTTAAACCTCATTTAGTTTGTTAATATTATACTTAAAAATATATTTTCATCTAATTTGATCAATTTACCTTACCATCACCACTTTAATCAGATCAAAATTCATCTCTTGAAATACGATTTCATATAGACATTGATATTTTATTTGAAGAGTTTCATATTATTATTTTGAAAAATATGAGTTTTAAAAATCTAAAAAATATTTCTAAGAACATTTTAAATATTAATGTATCTTTATTACATCTATTTTCAAAATATATAATGTAGAAACTGACTCCACATCACTAGAAAGATAATGAATAACACAAAATGACTCGTCATCATTAGATGTATAAATCGTAGAGTGAATTCAACCATTAAATATATGTCTAGACTGGACTTTCGGTTCATCAAATACAACTATTTCTATATAATTTATAAATTACTTTTCAATATATTATTAACCTAACTAGGCTAATTATTATTCAATCATATTAGACATAGATTTATCCGAAAATAAATGTTATAAAAATTGAATTCATATAAATTTAGGATGAAATCATTTAGATCTAGAATGATTTAGTATCTTCATGAATATTGGAATACCTTAATTAGATGTCTTTTATGTTCACAGTACATGAATGGAAGGTGAAATGCATGAATGGTTTTATAATGGGTTAGGATTGTGTTTTCAAGGAAGAAAATTAGTTTTATTCTGATGGTTTTTAGAATACAGATTTGTTTCCGAAGCTAAAATGTTTTGTAATAATTTCAAATTTTATAGTTGAAAAGATAGTTTTACGTAAGATACTGAATTTTTAAGAATAAATTAAAATTATTTAATAACATTTCTGAGAAAAATAAATTTTCAAATAAAAATAGTTTTCTGAAATAAAATATTTATTAAGAATACGTTTTTTATTAAATTAAATATATCTGTATTTTTTAAATGTTATTTATGTTAATAAAAGAGATACCACAGAATCCCCATTAATTATAGATTATCTTATAAAACATGTCATAAGAAGAAATATATAAATTAATTTAATTAAGTAAAAATGGATTTTATTAGAATTAATTTTTTTTAATGTTGTTTCATTTGTTAAAATATTTTAGTAATTTTTTCACACATCTTAATATATCATTCTTTTACATGAAATTAAATTATTCATTTTTTATATAGTTTTTAAATAGTAAGAATGATGGAAACAAAATAGTTCAAAAAATTGATTGATCATAAATATAATATAGTGAGAAAAAAATTAACAGTTTGATTATATAGATAATAAAATTTAGAGGAAAACATAAAACATTAAAGAGTGTTTCTCCCATTATAAAAAATAGTTGATGCATAAAAGGAAATAAATAAAATAATTTAAATATTCCAGTTTTTAGGATTTCTCTTTTTATACAATGAACTAAATTATTGTTGATATTAAATATAACAAATCCCCAATTTCCAAATATGAAGTATGAAATAAAATAATTGATTTTAGAGGCATATATCTAAAAAATTTCAAACAATGGTGACTTTCAGTACCCACAAGATTTTCGGTCTATCAGTAATAGAAGCTCTATATTTCAGTAACCTAATGTTTTTGTTTTTTGAAGAGGATCTATAATTATATCTAGAAAATTATTTCTAACAATTAATATTCATTACAATGTAAAATTTATTTTTCATAAAATAATAGTCATTTAAATGATGTTCCTTTATTTGAAAATGAAAATATTTAATCATATATATGCTCAATAATCTGAATATAGGGAAAAATATTCATTTATAACTTGTTTGTTTCTTCATTATTACTAATCCAAAGATGAAATTTATTATTAGATTTATTTTTTAAAAAAAAATTATTATGATAGTTATCTCATTTGAAAATATTATTTCGGCCTTTATTTTATGTTTTAACATCATCCAATAATTCATTAATTTTATTTTATTGAAAAATAAAAGAACATTCAATATTATTATATATTAAATAAGTGATCTAAATTGAAATAATTTTTTATCTATTGAAGTATAATCATATGATTTTATGATTTTTCTATTATCTTACATAATTTTTTCAAAATTTTATTAGGGAATAAACCAATATATATTTGTTCATTTTAACAGCTATTTTAAGAATTATAACTTTTAGTGTAAGTATATTTTTCCTCATTAGCATGAGGCATAAGACATAGATTTAACAGATTATTTTCATGGTGTATGGTAGAGTTTATAGTGGTTTCAATACATAAATCATCTGAGGAACTCCATTTATCATTAATGGACTTCTTGCTTTTATGTTTGTAATTAAATTTATTTTCATCTATAGGGATGAGATAGTAAGATATATTATAACATTTTTTCTTAAAATAATCTATGCAAGAAACCTTTTTTACAGCGGTTAATTTTTTTATCTAGGATTTTGGCTGCAGTTATTACAAGAGACGTTATAAACATTGTTTTTCAACATTGGTTATTTTAAAAATGACGTAAAAACAAAAATTCGAAGCATTTTTCGCCTCAGTTAATAAAAAAATGACATGGGAAATTCTTTAGAGCCGTGGATTATTATATCGGTTATTAAATAGTCGATGTGGTATATACTCTTTAACGTTCCTTATTATATAACTGAAATCATAAATCAGTCCTCCGAATTATTTATCCCACTGGTAATATTCATAATCGACATGATAAACCTATCTAGCATGCATTTTTCCACATCGGTTAAATAATAATCGTCGTGAAAACATATCTACGATGTCGGTTATAAAATAACCACTGTGAAAAACAGTTCATTTACATTTATTACATCGGTTTCGAAATAACTGACATTAAAACCATTTCCCATGCATTTATTACATTGATTTTAAAATAACAAATCTTAAAACTAATCCCAATGCATTTTTTACACCGATTATAAATTAACTGATATAAAAGTTTTTTAATAAAACCGATCATTAACTACTATGCCCTGCTAAAAGGCCTAAAACAGACAAAAAATATACCAAAAACAGACCAATACCAGACCAAAAATAGATTAGAACCCCCACCCCATAAGATATCCCCCACCACACCCCTGGACACCCCCACCCCACTAGATACCCTCAGACCAAAAAACAAACCAAATCCCGAACAAAACAAGACCACACCCCCCCCCCCCCCACCCCAATTGGACATCCCCCACCACACCCCTGGACACCCCCAAACCCCTGGACTGCCCCCACCCCCTAGACATCCCTCCCCAACCCTCCTGGACACCCCCACCCCCTTGACATCACTCCCACTCCCATGGACAACCCGCCCACACCCCTAGAAAACCACCACCATCCTGGACACCCCCACCCCCCTGGACAGCACTCCCACACCCATGGACAGCCCTCCCACTCCCCTGGACAACCCTCACACACCCTAGAACCCCCCCCCCCACACACACACACACTATTGGACACCCCCACACCCATAGACACCTCCTTGACATCCCCACTCGCCTGGACATCCCTCCCATCCCTCCCCACTGGACAGCCCCCACCACACCCCTGGACCCCCCTGCCCCACTAGACACCACTAGACTACAAACAGACCAAAACCAGACTAAAACCAGACTAGAACCCCCCACCCCACTAGAAAACCCCCACCACACCCCTGCACACCCCCACACACATGGACTACCCCCACCCTCTGGACAAAACTCCCACACCCTTGGACAACCCCCACCCCCATGTACACCTTCACCCTCCCGGACACCCCCACCCCCAAGACAATATTCTCACACCCCTGGAAAACCTTACCACACCCCTAGAACCCCCCCCCCCACACACACACACCACTGGAAACCCCATGAACATCCTCCCACTCACCTGGAAAACCCTCCCACCCATATGGACACTCTCCAACCCTGTGGACTTCCCCCACCCCACCACACCCCACAAGGCAAACCTCCCACACAATAGTAGAAACCCTCCTCACCCTACAGGACACCCCCACCCTCATGTAAACAATGGACCCCCCCCCCCCCACACTCATGTAGAACCCTCTTACACCCCTACACATCCCTCCCACCCCCTCCACCCATAGCCCTGGACACCCCCGACACACACCCAATCACCTGAAAAACCATCCCACCCTCCTAGACAACCTTCCACCCACTAGAGTCCCCTCCACCCCCATGGACACCATGGACACCCCCAACCCAATGGACTGCACTCCCACACCCCCCACGGAAACCTCATGCACCTCCACAGGAGACCCCCCCCCCCACATGCACTCCCCTAAACACCCCATGGATAGCCCCCAATTCCCCTGGATAGCCCTCTCACCCTCCTGGAAACTCTCCCACCATCCTAGACACCCACCCACGCAACACTGGATCACCCCTCCCCACCCCACTGGACAACCCCCACCACACCACTGGACAACCCCCACCACACTGGACACCCCCAGACAAAAACCAAAAATAGACAGAAATCATACCAGAACAACCCAAAAAACCAAAAAACAACCAAAACTAGACCAGAACTCCCCCACCCCATTGGAAATACCCCACCACACCCCTAGACCCCCCTCCCCCCATGTGACACCGAAGACCAAAAAAAGGACCAATACCTGACCAAAACCAAACCATAACCCCCCACCCCACCCACACCACTAGATAGCCCCCCACTACACCCCAGGACACCACCCACACCCCTAAACTTCCCACACCCCCTAGACAGCCCCCAAAACCCTGGACAACCCCCGACCCTCCTAGACACCCCCTCCCCTAGACATCACTCCCATACCCATAGACAACCCCCCTCACCCCCAGGACACCCCCACACCCCTGGACACCCCCTGGAAAGCCCCCACTCTCTTAGACAACCCTCCCACCCTCCTGGAAATTCTCCAACCCCCTGGAATTCCCTCCATCCACATGGAAACCATGGACACCCCACCCCACTAGACAACCCTCCCACACACCTAGAAACCCCCTCACCCCACATGACACCCCCACACCCTTTGACACCCCCTAGATAGCCCCCACTCCCCTGGACATCCCTCCCACCCTTCTGTAAATGCTCCCACCCCCTGGACTTTCCCCATCTCTCTTTCATGGACACCTAAGACACCCCCCAGACATCCCATCCACACCCTTGGATACCACCCACCCCACTAGACACCTCCCCACACAATTGGAACCCCCCAGACGATAATCCATACCAAAAAAAACATCATAAGTAGACCAAAACAAGATGTATAGAAAAATTAAATATTCGCATATATAACATTCAAAACAGACAATGTAAACATAAAAAAATTAAATCCGACCTAAACGACTAACAAATACACAATTACAATGGCAATATTCAAAATTATGTTTTACACTACAAATAACTAAAATTCAATTGAACCTGAAAAATAATTTGACCCCTCCACTTGTATGTGTTTAACATCTTGAGCACTATAGGTTTAAGGGTCATCAAATAGATACAAATTAAAACGATAGTTGTAAATGTATATAATGAATAAATCAAATGAAATATTATGGAAATGTTTAAAAGCAAATCCTTTTATTTATTTTTCAAAAGTAGACCCATCCCCTGTTAGAAAATAATGCGAATGGGATAAATTTAAAACTTATTATAATATATAAAACTATTGAGAAATTGAAACATACTTTTCAAACATTTTCCTAAAACATTCCCACATATCACCATGGATAGAGCATATCCAATAAAGTGTTTTAACCCATGGGAAAAAACACATAATCATGCATAATGTATGAAAAGATGGTGGAAGAAATGTTCTTCATCCAATAGTAGTGGGAGCTAACTCCAAACGTATCCCCATTGATAGTAAGTCTAATCATTCAATCAACCCATCTTTTTTCTTTCCTTTAATATCTAAAAATGTTCTAATTAAACTGTCACAGATATTCTTCTCCACATGCATTAAATCAATATTATGTTTAACATCATGATATCTCCAATATGGTAGCTCAAAAAACGTTTACCTTTTCTTCCAAATATGTCTATCATTTCCAGATTTCGGGGTCTTTCCCAATGTCACATCATGGTTTTCCACCCTCTAAAAATAAAGATCAGGGGATAAAGTTTTTGGAGAAATATAACATTATTGTGAGTGATTGAATTCTATTTTAATTCTTCTATAAGTGCGATCCATAGGAAAAACATTCAATGAACCATTTACACTATTTTCCTCCCATGATGCAATTGACAATATGGAGCCTGTTGTTTTCAAATTGGACATACTTTATGCCCATTAACACTGTATCCAGACAAATTTTCATATGATGGGAGGTCATTTATAGTGAACATAATCATTTCATTCAGTTGAAAATATCCCATTTTATAAGAATCGTAAACCCTAATACCATCATCCAATAAATGTTTCAAATCATCAATCAATGGTGACAAGAAAACATCAATATCATCATCGGGTTGCTTCGGACCATTGATCATTATACTCATTATGACATATTTTCACTTCATACAACCTTTAAGAGGGAGGTTGTAAATTACCAATAAAGTAGTACATTAACTATGTGTAATACTGAGGGTCTAGTATGGATTCATTCCATCTGTGAAAAACCCTAGTATGAGGTTTCTTATTTCATTTCCAACTACAGGATACTGCTCATCAATTTTATTCCATTATGGACAATCAGCTAGATAATGTATTTTTCCATCATGTATCTTCTCATCATCATTCCATATTACCCTTTTTTCATCATGTTAATTAGAAATTAAAAGTTTCAAAAGTTTAATTATAGGAAGATACCAAAATACCTTGGAAGTGATCTTTGTAATCTCTACATCAGCTAGTGATTTTTCTTTCACCTTATACCGTGATATCCCACATATATGACACTATGATAGAAATTAATATTCCTTAATATATATCATACTATTATTAGGATATGCATGTATTTTCTTGTATTTCAATACCATATGGAATAATGTTTTCTCGGCCTTATAATGTGAATCTGGAAGATCATTATCTTTTGGAAGAATGTCTTTCATCAATTGAATTATCTCTGTAAAACTTATGTCACTCCATCCATGTTTCACCATCAAGTTAATCAATCATAACACCGTTGAAAAAACTCTAAAATATTTAAAACCAGGATAAAATGGGTTTTCAGTATCACCTTATAGATGCACAACTATCAGTTCTATCTCAATTTGTTCTATTGTAGTATCGCGAATCACTTCTTCAATTCCATCAGAGTTACCATCTTGTGAATCATCATCCTCAGTAGATCTAACATTTCTCCCAGTTTCACAATGCCAAATCCAAGGGCTATAACTTAGATTAAATCCAAGAAAAATCATATGATATTTTATCTCTCTACTTTTCATCTTCTTCATATTCAAACATTTCTCACATGGATTGAAAAAATGTCACTTCTTGGAATAATTCATTTAGAAAATTCCAAATAGGCATCAACACCTTTCTCATATTCATTACTCATTAGATGTTTTGTAATCCAACTTTGACTCATTATTACCCCTAACAAATATAAAAATTATATATCTTTTTTTGATAAGAAAAATATCTGTTTATATGAAAAATATCATAATTTTAATGTAAATTTTTTTTGAAATATAAAACAAATCAATGTGTATTTAAAAAAATATTCTTGAAAAATATTTTAAAAATAAAATATAGTTAGATATAACAGTTTTAAATTTATCTTGGATCCATTCTTCATAAGGTTCACAAAGAATACATCCTGGTGCAACATGATACCGAATTCACCCTTCCTTATAAAATAAATATTAAGTCCAATTATTAAAATATGTATATATTGACTAAAACAAATTACACAGATCCTAACGATTTGAAACCATTGGAAAACCCCCACACCTCTGGACTTCCCCCCACCCCCTAGACACCACCCTCACCCCCCCTGGACACCACCCCCACCCCATGGACACCACCACCACCCCCATAGACACCCTGGGGACACCACTACCCCCTTGGACACCACCAAACCCTTGGATAGCCCCCCCCCCCCCCCCCGCACACACACACACACTTGGACACCACCCATGCCCCCTGGACACCCCGTGGACACCACCACCCCCTTAGATGACCCCCCACCCCTCTGGACAACCCCCACCCCCTGGACAGCCCCCAGCCCTCTAGACACCCCCACCCCCTTGGAAACCACACCCCTCCTGGACTACACCCCCACCACTACCCCCTTGGACACACCCCCTGGACACCCCAACCCTCTGGACACCCCCCCCCCTTGGACAGCCCCCCAAACCCTCTGGACAATCCCCAACCCCTTGGACACCCCACCCCCTTGAACAGCACCCACCCCCTTAGACACCCCACCCCCTTGGACCCCCCCCCCCCACCAAAAACGCACACCTGGACATACCCCTCAACCCACCACCATGGACACCCTGGCCACCCCCAAACCTCTGGAGTTCCCTCCAAAACTTTTGGACAACCCTCACCCCTTGGACAGCCCCAACCCCTCTAGACAGCCCCCTCCCCCTGGACACCCCTACCCCTTTAGACACCCTCTATCCCTTTAGACAACCCACTCACCTCCCTAGACACTACCCCCACCCCTCTGGACAGCCCCCACCCCTCCAGATAACCCCCTACACCTTGGACACCCCCTGCCACCTTGGACAACCCACTCACCTCCCTGAACACCACCCCACCCCCTGAACACCCCTATCAACTTGGAAAACCCCCCTCATCCCCCTCACCCCCTGGACACCACCACCCCCATTAGAAACCCCCAACCCCCTTAGACAGCCCCCGCACCCCCTGAACACCACACCAACCTCGTTGACATCCCTCGCACTCCCTTGGATACCACCAACCCCCTTGGATAGCTCTGTACCCCTCCCCCTTTAACACCCCCTGGACACCCCCACCCCGTGGACAGCCCCTACTACCCCTGGACAACATGAACCCACTTTGAAAGCACCCACCCCCTTGGACACCCATTGTATGCGCACACACACAAAGAAACAAAAATTATAAACCTTCATGATATAAATTAAATGGTTTCTTTCACCAAAAAAGAATTTAGCGTCGTATAAATGAACACTATTAAACTTACCATGACAACATGAACAAATATATAAAAATAACTCTCTAAAAATTAGATTAGGGAATCATGAAAAATAATAACTGAAACTGAGCTGTGTGAGGCTTACTTGATTGCTAAAAGTCGACATGATAGATCTGGTGACAATAAAGATGATGAAATATGTTAGAAAAATGAGGCTGGAGGGAATGACTTTGAAGAATCATTTGTAGGCTCTCCGGGAAGGGGAGACGAGTCGCAGGTCACCCAATCGAAGAAAACATATGAAATGAATACGGGTCATGAGAAATCATTTAAAAGATTTATCATGTCTGTTATTTAATAGCCGACAAGATAAATTATTCTTTTTCAATGTTTATAATTTCTATTATTAAATAAATTATGTAGAAATTTATTTGTAACATCGGTTATTTAATAACAGACCTTATAAATGGAGCTTTATCACGTCAGTTTTTTATAACTCACGTGATAAAGCATGTCATATTCTATTTTCATGTCCGTTATAAAATAACCGATGTAAAAAAGCGAATCTCCATATTTTTTACATAGGTTATAATATAACAGAGGTAAAAAATGGATCATGATCGATATATCATGTCGTTTATAAAATAACCGACGTAATATATGGATTTCTTATGCTTTTCATGTCGGTTATATAGAACTAACTTCAAAAATGCCATCTTTTGAAACATTTTTACACTAGTGATACTATCACCTTACATCTTTTTCATCATTCTTTATTAACTTCTTCTTTATATTAATTTATTGTTTTACAAATTTTTAGTGAGATCTAGTAGAACATAAATTTAATTTGAATGAAATGTTTCTTAATATTATTCCATTGAAACTATAAGTGTAACTTATTTCTTTTTAATAAAATCATAGTTTTTTAGCCTTAGCTTGAATCTCAGCTTCATAAATCATGAGGGTACCAATCAGTTTTTTTTATCTTCAACTCTTTATGTAATGTGTATTTTTGAATAGCAGTGGATATTTCATTATGCATATATGGTAAACAAATAATTACTTTTAATGTATAATTTTTTTTAGAATAGATTCTCCCATGAGAGAATCATCATTGAAAAATTCTATGAATTTTCTAATCATATAAGTGCTCATTTATTATTAATGCATCCATAATATATAAAATTGTAATTTTATAGTGATTTAATTTTTTCCCTAAAATTATTAATTTCTTTATAACAAACCAAAATGGTAAGTCACAAGTCATATGCAGTATCACATTGAGAAACTAGATTAAATTCATCAGATCATATTCCAAAGAAAATATCATTAATAGATCAAAAATAATGATTATATTATTTATCTTGAGCATCATTCAAGTTATCCAGATATTCTGTAGGACTTTAATAAGTCATGAATACTTTAAAATAAATCTTTATTACAAAAAAATCAAATACATAATCATATGTTTATTCTAGTATCCATAATTATCACCATTAAAATAATATACATGGATCAACGACATACCTTATCTAATGCAATCCATTACTATTTATCATTATATGGATCCTTATAAAAGGATATTTAGATCAAAATGTAATATTAATTAGAGCCCAACCATTGATACATGTTTTTGGTATCGAGCAGAAATGACATAATCATCAAGGATTATGAGAAAGGGATATATAGAAATATCACTATTCTATTGATATACAATTTTGTGTTGGAATAGAAATTATCAAGATACTAGGGGATGATTTTGTTTCTTTTAAAATATAAATATTTATAAATATTCCTATTTACCTAAATGTGATTCTTTAATTTTATTATATATATGAGCAAGTAGTATAAATAAATAAGGAATGAAAAACACACAACATTGTATAACTATTCAAGGAATAATAATTTTTTAGTCCACTACACCAAAACTCTATCTATGATCATGGTGGATTTCATTTGAAGGTCCTCTTATCTAGGTACCAATAAAATTGAGTACATGAAGTCAAAACCATTAAAACAAGTATTTTTTAAGGTCTTATTTTTTATAGGGAATTGGGAAATCCATATCATAGTATGGAAAGCTGATACTCCCCCATGACTGATTACAAGTAGTCGACACTTAAATATGAAGTAGAAGAGAGATAGATTGTCACGTAATTTGGTCAAATTAAATTTTTGGAAAAAACTAATATATAAAAAGATCTTTAATAAATCAAATAAATAATAAAATGAACATAAAAATTTGAGAAAGATTTCATTTTCGTTGAACAATAAGAGAGAAAAAATATAATAGATGATCAAAAATATATGTCTACAAAGCGTATATCCCATTTGTTCTTGGTTGAACTATATCAAAATATTAAAAATGAGATAAATAAAAAACAATACCACATTGATCAAAGATAGGAGAATCAAAACATGCATGTCTTTAAAGTGTAACTCTTTAGAGATCTAGATATGATGACACAAAATTATTTTCAAACACACATCAATATCTTATTGAGAAAAATACACTATTGTTATTTAAAATGTTTTTCAAATTACTTTAGGTGAAAACTCTAGAAATATTTTATGAAGGACCGTGTTAATAAAACCAAATATCATGTGTAGGATCCCATGTATTTATAAAATATTATATTTCTTCATATCTATTAATATTTATGAATAGGATATTAATTTTATGTTAAATGGAAACTTTTTCCAATTGTGTACTTGAATGAAAACAATTGGTTTCTTTGAATTCTTACGTTTCACACAACATTGAGTTGTACCGATAAATAATAAAATATTATTATTATTTTAAATGGCTGTTAAAGCCTAACCATTTTACTAGTGGGAATTAATCTAACTAACTACAACAGGATGATACATTTTTGTTAATTGTTTTTACATTAATCTAATAATTTTTAGAGGCTTATAATGGGATGGAATACAATTTTAAGCATTAAATACTTTAATATTTTTAAAAGTAAGTTTTACCGTCCTTTGAAGACAAAACCTTCTAAAATCTTGATTTTGTCACTTTTTATATTCTATTTGAAAAAATAAACTTCTTCTAGAGAATCAGAATATTAAAATATATATTGGTTAAATGTCTAGTAATTTTCTGAAAAATATCAATTTTAATGAATAGTGAAAATGTTGTATTTTAATTCAAAACTTTCTTTTCATCTAATTTATTTAGAAATTTATATTTTCATTTTAATTGGTTTTAAAATATAATTGGATTATTTTTTATCACTAAATAAAATTTTGGTCATTGGAATTAATTTCACTTTTAAATTGGATACCAACACATGTCAATATATTTATATTTTTTATTTATTAGAACCCTCCTTTTTGGTTTTGAAAACAGTAATTTATTTTATTTTAATTACTAAAAATTATCTGTTTTGAATTTGGTGAAGCTGATTCCACATTTGGATTCAAAGGGTCTAAATTGTGTAAATAAGTACCTTTTATTTTTTGGACATTATGAATTTTAATTTCAGTAATTATTTTTATTTACTATGGTTGAAAGGAAAATCTGCTAAAAATGCGTAAAAAATAATAATATAATAATATAAAACTACCTTAAAACATGTATTAATCCTATTGGATGATATATTTCTCACAATGATAGTCCTTAGGATCAACATTTGGCATTTGGGATCCACTTGGGTGTGAAAATGACATTTGATTATTATTAATTTAAAGAAAACGAAAAATTAACATAAACATTTATATTTTAATTAAAAAAATTTATATGGGGTTGTATAGGTGATATATTAGACTATAAATAGTCATTAAAAATTTAAAAAATATTTCCTAAATCCTTATATTTTATTTATAGATTTTATACATTAAATAAGTAAATTTAATTATGACTCAATCATGATACAGTGATTGCTTCATTAATAAATTATTAGAATAAATGATATAATAAATATTAAAATAAATAAAAATTGATTATTATGATCCCACCAATAATTTTATAGAAGATATTGGTATTGTTTATTTTATTTAATGAATTATTTTGAAGGAATTTTTTTTTTATAACTTTAACAAAAATCAATTACTTATTGGTGTCAAAATAAACACAAATGAGTATTTAAAACAAAATAAATTTTATTAAATGATATAATAGTCCAAAAATATCAGATGCATCCAAATGATTTATATAATGTTCTAAATTTCATTATTTATCAACTTGTTTTTCTCTTGGAATTTTAGAGTAACTATAGTAACTATAAGTTGTAAAAATGCAAGAAGACATGGTAAGAGTTACTGTTTTACTATAATGGTTAAGGCTAAATGATAAATTTAATTTTTTATCCTAAACTTTTCTAAACCCTATTTTTGGAGTGTTTTTAGACCCAAAACATCTTACATTTGAAATAAATGAGTTTGTGACCATTTGAAATAGAAAATAAATTTATAATAAAATAATATTTCAAGACATTCCTAATGTGCCCCTCCTCCCTCTAATTAAAGGCCACCACCTCTACCCACTTACCCACACCTATATAGACCCTTGTATCATCAACATTTTTCTCAAATCATCTCCCAACATCGATAATATCCTCTTATATACATTTCCTTGGGTATAATCCAATTCAATAATGCATTTTGGATCAAATCAAAATAAGTTACCCGCTTTATAGGCAACGTTAACTCTCATGTTCTTTTCTTTTATTTTAATTCTCTACTAATTATGATATAAATATTATTTTATTGAATAAACAAATATGTATCCTCAATAATCTAGGATTATATTATGGTAAGGATTCTAAATACACTTATACACTCCTTCATTTAATCGATACAATCATTCTGTTTCTGTGTACGACAAACTAATGCCTCACGAAATGATGATTTTTCAATTTTCCCCTACCACCTCTCATGATGTACATTATGATGGAACATTATATATATATATTATTTATTATATTTATATTTCCTCGATGATCAATATTTGTATTTACAACATACAATTATTCTTTCCATATTGTGTAAATATGATAATTTCATCTGAGGAAGTGTGGACTACTGCCCCCTCAAAGTAATATGACTCATTGATGCCATCCATGGAACATATAAAGAATAGTGTTAATGGAATTATCTAATGTATATAAAATATTATATTATAATGTAATTATAATATACATATTTATCACTTAGTATTCATTCCTTTTATATGACAAAAAATGAAAGTAGCGTTCATGCGTATGTACGACCTACTGTCTCCTTGAACGATGTATTTTATTTAATATCTTATAATGTTATGGAAAATTATGAATACATATATAATTTATATAAATGATACGTAAATCATTAAAAATATTTTTGTGATGATTTACTTTTGTCTGCATGGACAATGTAAATCAAAACAAGTTCATTTTCGACTCAAGTACTAAATAACGTCAAAACATACAATATGAAACCAAATAAATAGAAATTGTTAAAACATGATCATAAGTAAAATAAAATGAATAATAAACTTGAAAAAGTCTCTAATGAAAATATAAATTAACCTATGTTTATTATTCAGTAATATAAATGATGAACGAGACATGTCAGACTGAAGGTAAGGGACTTCGTCTCAATCTCCTTTCGTTGATGAATATTTTGGTTATTATAAAACCATAATTTATAAGTTGTATAATTATACCCTTTTTATTTTTAATTCATTGAACATTTTTTAAAGAAATATTTTTATATGAATCATTTCACTAAAAAAATAATGTATTTAACGTACGTGGTAATAATGTCCTTTTCTCCACTGTGAGAAATATTTGATATTTGGATTCTTTAACAAGCCATATTGTTTCTAAAAGAAAAATTAATAACATATACCATTTTATCATATTTGTGTATTGAAAATGGTTTTGATAAAGCATTGATTGTGTCAATATCTAGAAATTATATATTGTTCTTACAATGTGGAAATGTTATCTTTACCTTATGTTTGTTTTATGAGTTATGATTATATTATGGTTCTTAGGAATTAATTATGTATACAAGTGGTTTTGTGATAAGATGAAGGTGGGTGATCTTGATATCTCTCTCAAATGCATTGGTTAATGTGACGTAGGTAAATGAAAATGTTCTCTCTAATAGATTTGGGGAATATATTGTGTTGCGTATTCCAAATGTAACAATGAAGGTTACTCCGTTTGTAGCTATGAAAGATAAAAAGTTAGTTTGTTATGGATGACACCAGTTTTCATTATGATTTATGATTTCAAATTTATTCATAAATCTACTTATTTCAAGATGTATGTTAAAGAGTTTATGTTTTATGTGTAAAAAGCATGATTTCAAATATTTGTATGTATTAATGGACTAATGATTTTTTATCCTTATTTAATATCACATTATGAGTTTTTTATCCTCATCCCATGTATCTGAAATGTTTTTCATAGTTTATACGTATGGGTATGAGAAAGGTATAATTCAATAATATTTTTATCATGAAAAAAATTAATTTTTTTAAGAAGTTTTATTATTGTGACAAAATTAGATAGAGTAGAAGTGTCTAATTTGAAATATTTGAGATGTAATGTAATATTTATGGTAAAATTTTATAAAACTATAAACCTGAAAATATACTCAATGTGAATCCATAAATTAACTCAATATGATGTAATGTTTAAGTCTGGAGCATTATAGTTGGTATCCGAGGTAAGGTTATATAACTTTAGTAGTTAGGATACTAATAAATGAATATCCATAAATTATTTTTACTTTATGGTAATATTGAAATGAAATAGCATTGGAGGATTACCATATTGTCCTATCTATGATATGTCTATGTCCAGAAAGGTCTTCCCCTGAGGAAACAAGGAAGCTATCACGAGACACCTTCAAGAGGAAAACAACCTACCTAATAAGAAACCAATAGTGGTTGGAATCAGAATTGAAAAGTTTGTTGTAGTGATGAAATTGTTGAATCTAGCTATAATTGGTGGTGGTATCCATGAATGAGATCATCCAGATAAACCACAAAGGATCATGCCGTTAGTGTATCATTTCACGAGGCAAAATAACCCATCATTCAGAGGATCATTAGACCATGTTCCAGAAAAAGGGTGAATTAGAGCACTAGAAAATATTTTTAATGTCATGGGATTTTTAGAAAATAAAATGGTTTGACATTCTATATATTTTAATGATGTTTAAGCATATTAGTGGTGGTAGATGGTTAAAATTATAACAGATAGTGAGGATATTGAAGCTCTTGATTAGGATTCATTCAAAAGTATGTTCCTTGAGAAATATTTTTCTAAAGAGTTAAACTTAGGATGGAAAAACAATTCTTGGAATTGAGTCAAGAGGATAACTCAATGTAAGAATTTGATGAAAAATTCTCTCAACAAGAAATGTATGTTAAAAAATTTCATAAGGGATCTCAATAGTACAATATATCTATTTAACTCAGGATTAAGGAAAAAGTATTGAATGGAATTATCTTAGTGTGAGTTTAAATTATATGAAAAACTTGTTCGATGTGCATAAAAAGTTGAAATTGAGATTTTTAAGGATCAATTTTTCATTGAAAAAACCCAAATTAGAGGTTGATGTGGCAGACAATAGGTAATAACTCTTTAAAAAACTCTGATGGTAAGAAACATAAGTTTACTATTGGTGAAAATTGTCGTAAATTTCACACTGTGAAAAGCCTTTTAAATTTGGTTACATGCTTCTGATGTGGTAAATTTGGAAATAAGTACCATAAATGAAATGAAAATGATCTGATTAGTGGTAAGATAAAATCTAATATATAGTTTGTAAAATTTTTTAAAATAAATGAAATCGGTCCTTATGAAAAAGTGTGTCTGATGAAGAACTCAAATGATGGAAAGCAGCAGAACTACATGATGAAAGGGGTGGCGAAATCCTTTGAAACTACTTCTTGAAATGTTGGGCCACCAGATAAAGCAGTATCAAGTACATATTTTGTTTATTCAGACTATGCCAATGTGTTTTTTGATTTTTGGTCTACACATTCTTTCATATCTGTGAAATTTTCTAGTAAATTATGAAAGCAATCTTAAGATATAAATCATGAACTTGTTGTAAAAACACCTATAAGAAGTTTTGAGACAAAAATAAATAATAATAACCTTCTTGTCCTTGTATACAGAAATAATATACCTAAAAACATAATTGTTTTGAATCTAGTAGTTTTTAATGTTGTTTTTGGTAAGGATTTACTCTCCATTTATCATTCTATGATTGATTGTAGAGCTAAAGAGGATTCATTTAGAAATAATTTTAGTTTGTGTCCAAGAATAAAACCTTACATTTTATAACCTATATGGAATGAGAGAAACTAGTAAAATATATAAATTAATGTTACTTTTCTTATATTGTTGAAAACAAAAGAACTATTTATATTAATGATGTTATAGTGGACAATGATTATCTAAATGTTTTTTCTGATGATTTTTCTAGTATAATACCAAATCAGAAAGTTGAATTTACATTCAAATTTATTCCTGATTCTAAGAAAATTTCAAAACACCCTTTTTAAATGGATGAAATTTTACTTTTAGAGTTAATGAAACAATTAAAAGAGTTATTAGATAAAGGCTTCATTTGACTTATAACATCACCATGGGGTGATCATGAATTTTTTATTAAAAACAAATAATGTTCAATGAGATATTGCATTGATTAAAGATACTCGAATAACATCACTATTAAGAACACGTATCATTTTCCTCATATCAATGATTTGTTTGATAAGTTCCAGAGAGCATAGAATTTTTCAAAGATTGACTTGTGATTGGTGTACCATCAGTTGAAATAAGGGATGTAGAAATTCTGAAAACTATGCTTCATAAAATATATGGCCATTATGAGTTTGTATATGCGTTTTGGGATAACAAATTCACCTTCTATATTCATGGGTCTTATGAATAGAATTTTCCATGAGTTCTTGGAAATTTTAGTGGTTTGGTTTATTAATGATATTCTGTTATATTTTAAAATTAAATCGGTGCATGAATGTATTTTAATGGTTTTATTGAAAAACATAAAACAAAATAAATAGTACAATAAATTACACATGTGTAATATTTTTTTAACAAAAAATTCATTCCTTGGTCACATTGTTTCTAAATATGGAATAACTGTTGATCCAACTAAAACAAAAGTTGTTGAATAATGGGAAATACCCACAAAAATAATTGAGATTCGTAGTTTCCTTGGTTTACTGGTTATTAGAAGAAATTTTTTGAAAAAATTGCAAGGTTATCAAGCCCAATAACTATGTTATCATAAAAATTATTTATATTAATATGGTAAAAAGAATGTGATGAGTGTTTTCAGTAATTGAAAAGAAGATTGGTGAATGCTCTATTTTTGGCACTACCTTCCAAAAATGGTTATTTCTTATCTATATTGATTTTTCTATGAAAGGAATTTATTGTGTCCTAATGTAGAATAATAAGGTAATTTATTATGATACATTTCAGTTGAAAAATCATGAATTAAATTATAGTACACTATATTTGGATATATTTTCTTTTTTTTATGAGTTAGAAGATTTAGAGGAATCATCTATATAGAATGAAGTGTGAAATATATATTAATTAAAAATGATTGTAGTATATATTCACATATAAATAATTATACATGAGATAGAGGAGATGGAAGAAATTAATGAAGGATTATGATTGCAAGATATATTTCCATCTAGGAATGGAAAAAAATGTGGATAATGATTTGAGTCGAAAGTGTAATGTTATATTAACCATGCTATGATACGAATGATATCCATTGGTTTTTTATTTTATAAATTTGGGATAAGAAGTTGTTGATGCATGGAATTACTCTATTTTTTTAGGTGAAAGTGAAATCCTCTCTTTTATATTGAATAATGTGAGTGAAAAAAGAAGACAGTGTGTTCTAGAAAAAGGTAGAATTGGTTTAGAATGGTATGTTACTTGAATATAACATTAATAAATTCTATTTTTTGAGGTTTGTAAAGAGATTATGTGTGCCTTGTGATTTTCATATAATGAAAGTGTTTTTATATGGAGATAATATTTCTCTTTTTTCAGTTTATCCTGGTAGTACTAAGAGGTGCAATGATCATTGGGAGTATTATTGGTGTGATGGAATGAAAAGATATATTTCTAACCATACCCTAGGAATTTGGATTTTTAATAGGTTAATGTAGAGAGGTAGTTACTGAAAGGGATGTCTCATCCATTTCCAGTTCTAGATTGGAATTGTGAAATATATCCATGGATTTCATAGAGGGATTACCCAAGAGATCTTGAGGTAACAATGCAATCTATTTTACTATTGATTGGTTGAATAAATCTTCTCATTACATTTCTTTTCGAGATACCCTACCACTATATCCAATTTCCTAGTTGTATAATATATAGAAATCATGTTTCATAGAGTTCCCCTATCTATTGTATGTGATAGTGGTCCATGGTTCACTTATATATTTTGGAAGGGCCTTTATAAGTCATTGGGTACTAAATTAAATCTGTGTACATATTTTCATTTGCAATCAAATGGGATATAAGAATAAATAATTCAGTCATTGCAATATATGATACCTTCTAGTCAACTGGATTACCAGTGGTGTTGGGACCAACATATTTCATCAGTTGGGTTTTCTTAAAATAACTATTATCAATACAGTATATAGATGGAACCATTTGAAGCATTATATGGAATTAGGTGTCGAAATCTAGATTCATGGAATGAATTAAGTGAAATGATTATGATCAGGCCATAATTGGTTGAAAAGATGACATAAAAAGAGCTGTTGATATAGAAGCACATGAAAACATCTCAGAGTAAGAAGAAAATTTATGCGAATAACCAGACGAAGGATATTTCATTCGAGGTAGGTTATCATGTGTTTCTCAATGTTTCTCAATAGAGATGTGTGATGTGTTTTAGTAAGAATGGATAGCTGAGTCCGAGGATCATTGAACCCTATGAAATAATGTTGAAATTTGAATTAGTTTCATACAGAAAGGCATTACAACCATGTTTTTCCAAGTACACACTATTTTTCATGTTTAAATGTTGGGAAAGTAGATTCCCGGTCCATTTCATGTTTTGAGTCCAGAGGGTGTTCATTTTGAAGAAAATATTTCTTCTGATAATCAAATTGTAGAGATTCATTAATAAACAGAGCATGTAATACAAATTAAGGCAATTTTTTAGGTGATGGTTTTTTTAGAAAAATTATATTGTTGAAGAGACAAAACAGGAATCTAAATATGATATGAGGGATAAATACCCCCACTTATTTGATAAGTGAATAGAATTTTGAGGATTCAATTTCCATCAGGAGGAATGATGTAGGATCCAAGTTATTTTTAAAATAATACTTTTTTCATATATATTAATGCTGATGAATATAATATTAAATTTATATTAAAGGGATGCTTTGTCTGATAGCATACTCTAAATTCAACAATGAGTTTCTTTGAAATCATACATTACACGCAACATTGAGTTATACTGAAAAATAAATTAACAATATTTGTTCAATCAATAAGGTTTCATTATTACATTTCCATTCCTCTTTGTTTTGAAAATCACAAACACTTTATTATAAGGAAAATTATATTTTCCCTAAGGATTATTATCATAAGGAAAATTTCCATTCTCTAAAGAAAAATTACATTCACTTAGTAAATTTTTATTCGTACCTTTTTTTCATTGTTCTGTTTATAACCTTTCTAAATATAAATCATTTTATTACTAATTAAATATTCATTTTCATATCTAAAATCTCGGAATCATAAAATTAAATGGAAATATAGTATTATATTTTCATGTTTTGAATTTTCTGAAATTTAGAATCATAATTACTCAGAATTCAGACTACAAGTTTCCTAGAATTTAGACTCCAAATTCCTCAATATTTGGAATCAAAATTACTCAGAATTTAATCCCATAATTCCTCATTATTTGGGAACTAGATTACTCATAATTCAGTTTACAAATTCCTCATAATTCAGACTTTGAATTCCTTAAAATTCAGACTCCAAATTCCTCATAATTCAACCTCTGAATTCCATAGAATTCCGACTCTGAATTCCTCATAATTTAGAATCTAACTTCATCATAATTTAGATTCTAAATTCATTGGAATTATGACTCAAAAATATTCCGAATTCAGATTCCAAATTCAGTGGAATTCAAACTCCGAAATCTTTAGATTTTCGATTTCGAATTCATTGAAAAATTGAATCTGAATATCCATGTATTATAGACTCTAAATGTTTATCTGGTTAGTCTCCAAAATGTATTTTTTTCTTAGACTCCAAAAAATATATTGGGTTAGGCTTATTCATTTTACATACACTTGTTATGAAACAATTTCTTATAATCTGTTTCTAACTAACCGTTGTTTGAGTGACACATGCATATGTCCCTCTGAGATTAAAGGAAAAAATGATCATTAGAGGAGGGAGATGACTGTTAGATAAGTTCCTATAAATAGAATCTCATTTGATCGAGCTCAAAACTGATCCATCGACATAGATATTACATGTTTTTTAAGTGATTTCTAGAGAGAGATAATCTCTTGTTTTAGGAATATTAAATATCTAGTTCAACTTTCTTAGTGATACTCTCCATGTTTTTTATTACAATTGAGGGATTATATGGATAGGAAGACATATGTGCCGACTACCTTAATGTGAGATGACTTCCAGGGATAGGAAGACAGAGGTTCTGAATACCTTAATGATTGAGGGCTTGCAGGTATGTAAGATAGATTCAAGATATTCTTATCGAGGGATTACCTTAGTGTGGGTAGGAAAGACTATAATGAATGTATAAATCTAGGGTACTTTATTCATTGTTGTTGGATACCCTACTCTTTGGGTTAAAATATTTCATACTTGTTACTTTTTTTGCTTCATGGTTATTTCTACTAATGTTTTGATAAATGAAGAGAGTATATCATTCTTATAATTTATTTTACTTTTATATACATTGATAAGTATTATTCTATATACTTTAAGATAGAATATTTTCTTTGTAACTTTCCTTAAGTTTTATTTACGGAACCATATTTCTGAAACCCTATAAACATTCCTCAAGATTCATTTATAGATCCATATTTCAGGAACCTAGCATGTTTTTTTAGTAGAACTAAAAGTGGTATTATGAATTTATCTCTTTAAAATTTATTAAAAAAAGTTCTCATTAAGGTTAAAAATGAATTTTTTTAAATTAAAATTCACCCCCTCAGGAAATTGAGAATCTACAATAATATTTTGATCCTATAAAATTATTATTTTAAATGGTAGTTAATACCTAGCCATTGTATTGGCAGTAATAAATATTACAAAGTAAAATATGATTATACATATTTGTTAATTGTTTTTACATTAATCCGTGAACTTTTATAGTCTTAAAATAAGAATGAGTCTAATTTTATGCATGAAATACTCTAATATTTTCAAAAGGTAGTTTTGACACCTTTTAAAAGAGAACCCTTTCAAAATCTAGTTTTTTTATCAGTTTATATATTTTATTTTAAAAAATAAACATCTTATATAGAAGAAGGTCATCAAAAATTAATTTTTTTTTTCAATTTTGTTAATTTTTTCAGAATGATTATTTTTTAAGGAATAGTGAAAAATATTGCATTTTAATTCCAAACTGTCATTTCATATAATTTATTTACAAAGTAAAGTTTTCATTTTAATTAGGTTTGAAGTATAATTGGATTATGTTATTAATATTTAATATAATTTTTGTCATTTGAATTAATTTCACTTTTAAATTGGACTTAAATGTATATCAATCTTTTGATAGTTTTTA
Source organism: Viscum album (assembly GCA_963277665.1). Lineage (NCBI taxonomy): Eukaryota > Viridiplantae > Streptophyta > Magnoliopsida > Santalales > Viscaceae > Viscum > Viscum album. The sequence continues at coordinate 1,888,268,120 of OY728136.1, forward strand.
CTGTATAAAAGCTCACTTTTTTTGTTTTGACCATGGGAATTAATTTTAAATTAATTTCTAAGAATTAAATGTTTTGAATTTTGAAAAATGGATTCCATATATAGAATCAACAGGTTCAATATTTTTAAATAAATACCTTTTATTTTTGGATATTTTTAATAGTAACTTTAGTAATTATTTTTATTTACTATAGATTAAGGGTAAATCTGGTAAATAAGAGTAAAAGTAATATTATAATAATATTAAAATACCCTAACACATTTCCTAATATTATTCCATGATATATTTCCCACCATGAGCGTCTTTATGCAAAACAAATTGGTATTTGGGAGCATCTTGGGTGGGAAAATGAAAATTTTTTATTTTTTATTTAAAGAAAAGGGAAACATAACATAAACATTTATCTTTTAATAAAACTATTTTTATTCAAGTTCATATAAGTAATTTATTAGAATTAAAAAAATTCCATATAAATCTAAAAAAGTTTCTCCTTTGTGATATTTTATTTATAATATATAGATATTAAATAGATATATTTAATTATGATAATATGGTGATGCAATGAATTCTTCATTAACAAAGGATTCAAATAAATGATATTATAAATATTTAAATAAATGTAATCAAATTATTTAGATTCCATAATTTTTTGGGATTATGTCCACATATTATATTGGATATAATTCCCTTTTCTAGAATGAATAAAGTTATTTTGACTTTAACAAAAATTAATTACTTAATGTTGTTAAAATTGTCATAAATGGGGTTTTAAAATATTAACTATTTTGTAAAATGATATAGTAGTCCTAAAAATGTAAGATTCATCCAACTAACTTATATAATGTTATAAAGGCCATTAACTATCCACTTGTGGTGGTTAAGGCATTTTATAGTAACTATAGTAACTATATATTTTGAAAATACAAGATTACATCCTAAGAGTTAATGTTTTTAACTAAGGGTTAAAGATAAAATATAAGGTTAATTTTTTATTATATACTTTCCTAAAACCTATTGGTTTAGATTTTTAGGCCCTAAATCATATTCTCTTAGAAAAAAATGTGTTCGGGACAATTTTCCACAAAAAAAAAATAAATTTATAATAAAATATTATATCAAGACATTCCTAAAGTGCCCATCCACCCTCTAATAATAGGCCACCTCCTCTACCCACTTACTCAAACCTCTCAAGCACCCTTTCTCTACCAAATTAACATTAATTAAGCTAAAAAAATCCCTTTTATAATCTAATAAGACATAACTTGGGTAAAATGCAATTCAGTAAAGCATTTTAGCTCAAATCAAAAGAAGTTGCATGATTTTGAGGTAACATTTCTCCCAAGTTCATTTCCTTATTTTCCTTCTCCAATAAATATTACCTTGTTATTATATTATAAAATATAGTATAATAAATATATAAGGTTATTTATGATTTTTATTCTAATAGCACATACACAAAACTATTTCTAATGGATATGAACATATTGTTTCTGTGTACGACGAACTACTGCCTCACGAAATGATGTTTGTTAAATTTTCTCCTACCACCATTCTCAGGGGACATTATGACATAAATGTATTCATATGTGATATATTATATTAATATTATCTCTATGATTCTGTATTTTTATTTGAAATATACCTTTATACTTTCCATAATGTGTAAATACGCTAATTTCATTTGAGGAAGTACGGACAACTGGCCCCTCAATGTGATATGAATAATTCATGAAATAAAGGGAAAATTTAAAGTATGATGTTAATTAACTTATGTAATTTATATAAAATATGAAATTATACTATAATTATAAAATACATATGCATCATATAGTTTTCATTCCATTAATAAGATGAATAAATGAATGTAGCGTTCATGCGTACATAAGACCTACTTTATCCATGAACAATGCATTTAATATATTATCTCAAAATGTTATGGAATACTATAAATAAATATATAATGTATATATTTGATACTTAAATCATGAATAATATTCTGGTGATGACGGAATATTGAGTACATGGAAAATTTACATCAAAATAAGTTCGTTTTCGACTAAAGTACTGAATTTAAACAAAACCTCCGATATGAACTAACATAATTAACTAATTGAAATTACATGATCATAAGATATATAAAACCAATAATATACTTGAAAAATTATATGAATGAAGAATAAAATAACCTCAGTTTATTATTCAGGAATAAAAAGAACGAATGTGTCAAGTCCGACTCAAGGTAATGAACTCCATCCAAATCTACTTTAATTGAAACATATTTTGGTTTATATATGAACTTATTTATATTGTGTATAATTATACACATTTTTTGTTAATTTTATTTAACATTTTTCAAAATAATTATTTTTCTATTAATCATTTCACTAAATGAAAAAAATGAATGTTTCTTTTTAATGTACACGGCGACACCAAACTTTTTTCTATAACAAAAATTATTTGGAATTTTGATTTCTTAATAATCTGTAATGTTTTTAAAAGGGAAATAAATAACCAATAATTTTTTTACCTATTTTGGTATTGAATTTTTTTATAAATCAATGATTGTGTCATTATGATGAAATGATATATTTCGATTACAATGTGGAAATTTTATCTTTCCTTTATGTGTGTTTTATATGTTACGATTATGTTATAGTTCCTGGGAATTGTCTACAGATATGGGTGGTTCCATGATGAAAATATTGTAGGTGAGCCTGATATAGCTCTCTAATTCATTGGGTAACATGACAGAGGTAAACCAAAAAATTTGTCATATGAGATTTAGGGAATATACTATGATGGGTACTCCAAATGTAACCATGAAGGTAAATCCCTATGTAGTTGTGAAAGCGAAAAGGTAAGTTTGTAATGAATGCCATTAGTTACATTTATGATTTATTATTTCTATGAGTTTTTCATAAATCTAATGATTTCATGAGGTATGTTAAAGTGATTATGTTTTATCATTAAAAATTATGATTTCATTGATTTGTTTGTATTCATGGACTAATTTTTTATATCCTTATTTCATATACATTACAGAACTTTTTATGGTCATCCCAAGTTTTTGAAATATTTTTTGTAGTGTCTTAGGATGGGGAAAGAAAATAATACTTCATTAGTATTTATATAAAGGTAATAATTCATGTATTATTTAAGGAGTTTTATTATTATAAAAAATTAGATAGAGTGGAAGTGTATACTTTGTAATATTTGAGATGTAATGTAATAGTTATGGATTAATTATATAAAACTCTAAACCTGAAAATATCCATAATGTGAATTCTTTACTTAACTCAGGATTGTGTAATGTTTAAGGCTAGGGACCTATATCAGGATTTGAATATGAATTTGAATTATCATTAAAACTAACAACTTACCTTAGAATTAAGAGTTATTTAATATTCTAAAAAAACCATTGAATTAGTGTTTAAAATTTTCAAAAGGATATATTTAATCTGGTTATACCATTTCATAATTCATGAATATAGTCCATAATGTGAAACTATATAGTTTACTATGTTAAAAACAGGTTTTCTTTGTATAGAGATAAGCCAAAAAATAGCCTTTAAAAACCATATGTCATCTCTTCAAACATAGGTGTTATTACAAAAGTATAGTTTATGATCTATATATTTAATTCCAACATAGTTTACTAATGTATAATTCTAACTACAATTAGTATTAGGAAACTATACATTACTCTTAAAGAATGGGTATAAATAGTGTTTCCAAAATTCATATGAATGTGTGAAGAATATTTATGTAAGAACCTGGTTTTTTCTACGAAATACATTGGAATTTTCTTGATGATATTCTAGAGCAGCGCCTTCGGATGGCATGCGATTCAGGACCGCGGAGTGGCCAGAATTAAATTTTTAGTGCGTTCACACTAGAAACGCCAAATAAATGAGATAACTCCTAAACAGAGTTCCTGATCAGAGATCCGAGTGTACGGATGGGTCCGGAATGGGGTGTTTACCCTAGGAACGACATAAAAATTATTGGCGCGGGATGTTTGGACCCCTCGCTCGCTTCTGGAACATTAAACAGATTAAATTAATTAATTAATTTGTTAAATGTTGAAACACAAGTATCTTCTAAATCGTGGATTAGATTGGAAAATTGAGGGTACCATTGAGTTCGGAATGTGCCGTTTACCCTAGGAGGGGTGTAAGTTTTTCAGGAACAGGTCGTCTATAAAAAATGGCCCCAGGGGGCATTTTCGTTATTTGGCGCCCTCGGGCATTGAGTTTAATAACTTTTTTATGGGTCCTTGGATTAAAATGATGAGACCTCCATTGTGCTCGGAATGTGGTGTTTACCCTAGGGGAGGCTTAACCTCGACCCCGTCGGAAGTTTCGGATGTGGGTCTTTTCGGGGGTTTTAAATTAATTAAATCGTTAATTGATTTATTTAAACTCTCCCCCTTCTATTCTCCATTAAATCCCCTGGCGAAACCCTCTCCCCTCTCCTCCTCCATCTCCGGTGAGGCATCTCCGGAGAGGAAGATCCGGCAAGGTAGCGGATCACGGTGAAGCTTCGGGCAACGCCCACGAGGTAGGGTCTTGTTGCATTTTTCCTTCCCACACCTCTTGGAACTTAAATCTTATGCTCTAATTATTGTAGGTATTTTGAATGAACCACATGAATGCGTAGTAGAGCTTTTCCTCTTTCCATCGCTTTTTTCGGTTCGTAAATCCGAGTTGTAATGAGGCTGCAACGGCCCGACGAAGATTGCGGGAATTTTTGGGTTGTCCTGGCCGTTTCCAGCCGGTTTGGGTGCTCCGGTGGTAGGAGGGTCGGAGGTGCGGATTCGGTCTGAGGAGTCGGCCGCGGGGTGTCGCGGAGTTACGGTGGCCAGGTGGAGCGGCCCCGGTTGGCGGATGGCATGGACGACGGTGAGGTGGGATCCCAATCGGCGGCTCCGGCGTAGGGCAGAGGGGGAGGGTCCGCGAGGCGCGCGGCCCTGTGCGGTGCGATCGTGACCCGCATGTCGCGTGTCACTGCAGGGAAAGGGAACGTCCATGAGGGCCGGTCGGTGGAGACAGGCCGCGATGGAGCAAAACGGACCCGTGGATGGGCCGTGGGCGGGCTGTGGGCGGACCGGTCGGACCTGGCTGGTCCGGCCCAAGGGTGTTTCCTCCTTTGGATCTTCCGACGACCGTAGCTTTTGCTAAGGACGTCCGTTTTGTGATCCGTCAGCGGAAGCACGGACCTTGCATCGAGAGGGATTTTTTGAGATGGTTTCGGGTAATTTTAGTTCCCGAAACGAAGGGCCGCGGAGGCGCAGAATGTCTTTATGTGGACGAGCGTTTTTCCCGAGATCCCTGTTTTGGGCGGCGCAGATGAATCCGACATCCGTTTTAAGCGCTATTAGTGGCATTGGGACCCTAGTACCGAGGTAGAGCATTCCAGGGTGGTTTCAGGCATTGTGGACGAAGTTGAGGCATGGGCCCCACGACTCTTCTTTTGAGCTGTGTCCAGCGTTTCAGCGACTTTTTCCTCGGTCGTCCGTTCGGGGCGCCCGAGTAGTCGTTTCTGGATGTTTTTCTGAGAGGATTGCAATGGTGCTATCCACCCACCCTAATTCGGAACAAGGGTGCGGGGCCCGTGAGGGCCGTTTCGGGATTTGAAAGTGATTTCCAGCTTTATCACCGGATGTCAGTTTTGGACAAATGAATAGTCCATTTCCTGTACTATTTCGAGAGGATCGCAACAGTGTGATCCGTTTGTTGAGTTTCGGGACCTGGATGCAGGTCCCATGAAGCACCGCTCGTGTGCGGTGCACCGGATCATATATTTTTCTCTTGATATCCATTTCACTCAAGTGAGTAGATCTTTTGACGTGTTTTCCCGAGGGGATTGCATTGGTGCGATGTGCCACACTATTTTCGGGGCTGAGGCTCGGGATCATGGGATGTATTTCGGGAATGAGGCGGTGTTGGTGACTTTTTCATCGGATATCTATTTGATGCGAGTAAGTAGTCGATCTAGCTTGTTTTTTCGCGAGAATTACAATGGTGCGATCTGTTTGGTTGTGCGGGGCCTCTTTCGCGATCTTGTTAAATGTGGAAGCATGGAAGGTGCTCTAGTGGTGGTTCTCCCTACCTTGTTTGTAGCGGACCCTTGGCATGTGATCGTGCACTCTTGGGAGAGTGATATAATTGGTTCACAAGATGTGGTTGGTCGTGCCTGGGCCTTTGAGGTGGAGTTTTTACGTCATGCCTTCGCGTTGACGCTGGGTGCTGTGTGCATGATATAATTTGGGCTAGAATGAGGTATACTCCAGGAGTATACGGGAGTGCTTGGAGGTACGTGTGGTTGCTTGTACCTGAGGATGTTTGTGCGCTTAGTTGGGGTTGACTGGGGGCTGCACGTCGTGTGGGCCCCACGTGCTTGTCGTGTTTTTCTTTGCGTACTTTGACCTCTCGTGACGTAGAGGGTCCCTTTGTGATCGTTTGTTTAACCAGTAGGGTGGAGTTTTCCCCTGGCTTTGTGCTCGTTTGTTTGTCCAGCAGGGTGGAGTTTTCCCATGGATTTGGGGTCGTTTGTTTGACCAGCAGGGTGGATTTTCCCCTGCCCTGGTGCTCTTTTGTTTGACCAGCAGGGTTGAGTGGTTTTCCCCTGGTCTTCTTCTCGATGGTTTGGCCGACAGATATGGTTTGTTTCCTCTGTTTCTTCAGCTGTGAGGGGTTTCAGTACCGTGCCCCTTTCACCGGACTGTGACGTCGTTTGCGACTACGGGTGTTCATGCAGCGTGGGTGTTTTCCCTACATTATGGGGTGAGTTGACTCGGTCCGCTTCGACAGTGACTCAGTAGATTGGAGCGGGATCGCCTTGTGAGGCCTGGAGAGTTTCTTCTGTCACCCCGTGTTCCCTGGTAGAGTTTTTTTGGATTCGGTGTGACCAACACTTTATGCGGGCATTGATCCTCTACCCAGGAGGATGTTCTAGTAGGGCTGAGGTTGTTTCCATCAGGGATGAGGTTGTTCCAGCAGGGCTGAGGTTGTTATCAGCAGGGCCAAGGTTGTTTGCAGCAGGGCTGAGGTTATTCCAGTAGGGAGGAGGTTGTTTCTAGTAGGGCTGAGGTTGTTCCAGCAGGGCTGAGGTTGTTCCACCAGGGCTGAGGTTGTTTCCAGCAGGTCTAAGGTTTTTTCAGCAGGGCTGAGGTTGTTTCCAGCAGGGATGAGGTTGTTTCGAGCAGGTCTTTCCAGTGGGTTACCATCCAGCATGGATGACCAGATCAGTTCCGGGCTTACCTCCAGCTGGGCTGGGCAGTGGTCCCCGATGTCGGGCTTACCTCTAGCTGGGCTGGGCAGTGGTCCCTGATGCCGGGCTTTCCTCCAACTGGGCTGGGCAGTGGTCCGCGATGCCGGGCTTACATCCAGTAGGGCTAGGTAGTGGTCCTCGATGCCAGGTTACATCCAGTTGGCCTGGGTTGTGGTCCCATCACTGAATTTAGCCGGGTCACCCTCTAGTGGATTACCCTGTTACGGAACTGGGTAGTGTGGAACCCATCGACATTCTAAGTCTCCCTGTAGTGGGAACCCGTTGACTTCCAGGGACCCTCCAGCGGGGCAGGGAAGGGGGTCGCCTGTCGACTTTGAGACCTCTTGACCGCGGGGCAGTGATGAGTTGTGGTTGACGTTCCCCCATAACTCTCAAGTATAAGGAGCGTTTTCCCCCATAGAGAGGTGTCCTTGTGACGCGACCTAAAACCATACGGGCAAGTCAGTGCCGCCCAAAGTGGATAGTGTCGAGGTGTGGTGACTGAGCCCTTGGCTTGTCGTTCAGGGCAGACGTGCGGGATGCTGGGCATCGATGGTGTTACTTCTGGGACTGTTGGCTACTCTTTCTTGGGCTGAGCTACAGGATAGAGACCCCCTTACAATCGTGTTTGGATTCTTGTTTGAGCATACCGACTTGTATATACCTTGTTATGGTACCCACTTCTTGGGTTTTGTTACTCTCCTTCCATGTGAGTTGAAGACACGCGGGGTATGCCACGTGCTTTCCGTGTCTAGCTTCTCTGGGTTGGACGAGTCTACTCTCCTACTATAGGTAGCGAAGACTCCGTGGGAAGTTCATCTTCTCACTGTTTCTAGCTCCTGGTGCCTGGATGAGACTACCTTCTTTCCTATTTTTGGGTTGAGATGGACTCTTTACTGTACTCCTAACTTCCCTCTCTATTGTGCTCCTTTACTTTTCCATGTTCGCTCTACTGCTCACCCTTTGGTACCTCCTTTGTTGCTCCCTCGAGCCTTCGAGGTATCATACTGGGTATTTTCATACCCACCCCTGCTTGGGATTTTCCCACACATGGTGTGCCCTTTCATACGACAGACAGGTTAGTCGTGATGTCAGAGGAGCTTAGGAGCTTGGGAGCTTGGACCGTGTGCGGTGGTCGGAGTCGGGTTCCAGCTGGGAGACCCGTCAGCTGTTTCTTTTTGTTTACCTGTTGTCGGGTTGTGGCACATTTTGGTTGGGTGCGTGTTTTTACCTTTTATTTTCAGTATTCCTTTATCTTTCTTTGTACTTGTAGAGGTCGATGCACTTTGTGGTATATATATAGCAGTTTCCCTTTTCTTTGCTTGTCTTTTCTTTTAATCTGCACTGTTGCATTGAGTGTGTTGCGTGTGTGTGTACAGGTGCTTAGGCAAAGCCCGCCACGAGTTATTGTGCCTTCGGCCCTGGTCGCCAGCCCCTGGCCTATGGAGGCGGGCTTGGGGTAGTTGTGGCTCGAGCCTAGGTAGGGTCAGGTCGTGACAAAGTGGTATCAGAGGTGATTCGTTCCTTGGGACGCTGCTCGGACGTCCCTAAATGAAGAATTGGTTGGGATTTAGGGAAACAATGTTAACGTGTCTCGAGAGTGGCTCTCAGGCCAGGGAGTCCAGTGATGGTGTGATGGCCGACGTATCCATTCACCAGGACCTTGATAACCCACTTGTCTACTCGGCATGCTGAGACACTTGTCGCTGGGAAATTTGTTTGAGCATCACATAGGACTGAGTCTTGACTGTCCTTCTTGAGTCATCTCCCCATCTTTGTTGTTGTGGTATATACATATTTGCTCATCTGACCACGACACTCCTTGATAATTTTCAGGATGTCTCAGCGTGGAAAGCCAGCCAGGATACCAGCATTGGTTCGTGACAATGACCCTGTGAGCTACGAGGCCACAGTCCAGGACCCATCATGCGAGCCCCTTTCTCTGGGTGGGCCGGTAGCAGCACCCCCACCTGATGAGCAGTAGACAGTTTCAGCCGAGTAAGCTGAGTTTGAGCACATGTTGAGCGTGATCCGTGAGTTCCAGTGGCAGAGACCAGTGAGATTTAGTGGTGAGCCAGACCCTCAGGCAGCAGAGGTTTGGCTCGAGGTAGTGGTTCGCCTATTCAGGCTTGTGCAAACACCGACAGATCAGAGAGTGTCTTTGGCAGCCACCATTTTTCGTGGAGTAGCTCGGTGTTGGTGGGGTCTGGTGACTCAGTTTCTTGACGAGTCGTCACTTTCGTGGGGTGACTTTCAGTTGTTGTTTCGTGAGGAGTTTTTCCACTCCTTCTTGTGCTCCGTTCGGATCTAGGAGCTCCTACATTTTCAGCGGGGAGGGATGATGGTGGCTGAGTACGCGGCTAGGTTTGTAGACCGTGCATGCTTTTACCCGGACTTGGTCCATGAAGACAACATCCGAGCATGGAAGTTTGAGCATAGTCTCCACCGAGAGATTCATGCTGTCATAGTACCCTTGGGAATTTCCACATATGTCGTGGTTCTAGAGCAGGCTTTGGTGACAGAGAGCTTCCTGTCACATTCTAGAGTTGGTGGTGGCAGCAGGCACGTTGGAGCCGAGACGTCTGCCGCAGCTCGTGGGAATCGGCAAGCATGACCTCGACGCAGGTGGCTTTCTGACAACCAGACTTAGGGGTGTGGTCGTACACCACAGTGGCGACGGAGGGCACTAGTGCAGCCAAGAGAGGGTCGGTGCTATGCTTGTGACGGGCGAGGTCACTTGGCACGAGACTGCCCGACCCGAGTTGCTGAGAGCTTCGAGCAGGCAGCAGGTGCACCACCACGGCAGAGGCAGCGCCGAGATCAGAGTAGTACCCAGATAGGTGGTGCTAGAAGAGGAGCGGGAGGAGTTGTAGGTGGCAGACGACGTTACGAGGTCTTCCCATCACCAATAGGTGGTCAACATCAGGCTTCGGGAGTTGACAGTTGGGACCGAAGATAGCCGTGAGCTTTGGATGTCTACGATCCTGCAGAGCATGGGATGGTGATAGGTACCCCTTGCGACTCTTCTACTTTTTTGGAAGTGGAATTGTTAGGCTCTGTGTGTGATAGTCTTTTCTCCCTGCTCCTTGTTTGAGGTGTTACCAGGGTGACGCGGGGCTTCATGTGTAACCCTGTGTTGATAAGCTAAAAGGAGTGGGACCTTTTTCTTTAGCCGATGGTGTCGACTCCTTTGAATTTTGAGCGTGTAAGAGAGCATCGACCGTGGAACCATGCATGACCAGATATCCTTGGTTGATTCACCATATGGATATTCTGAAGGAGGGAATCACCAAGCCTTGTTTCAGATGCGGGCGGTGATTCCAGTCGCTGCATGCGACGTAGAGGTTCATTCGGGGAGGTGAGCTACCCCTGAGATCCTTCGGGCCATTTGAGACCGTGCAAAGTGATGGTGAGGTACCCTACCGCCTTTCCCTAACCCCAAAGTCTGGATTGGGTGCACGACATCGGTAAGGGCTGACCTCGCATGAATGGATCAATCCTTTGGTCTGTGTGCGGTGACGCAGAGCTGTGTGTGGGTTCTTCTAGGTATGGGAAAGTCGGGTGTGGGCTTAGTACCCTGTATTGCTCCCTAGTTTTGAATTTCGGGGATGAAAATCATGAAGGAGGGAATGATGTAAGAACTCTGTTTTTGCTACTAAAGACTTTGGAATATTCTTGATGATATTCCAGAGCAGCACCTTTGGACGGCATGCGATTCCGAGCCCCTGAGTGGCCGGAATTAAATTTTCAGTGCGTTCACACTGGAAACGCCAAATAAATGAGATAACTCCTAAACAGAGTTCCGGATCAGAGATCTGAGTGTACGGATGGATTCGGAATGGGGTGTTTACCATATTAACAACATAAAACTTGTTGGCGCGGGATGTTTGGACCCCTCGCTTTCTTCTAGAACATTAAACAAATTAAATAAATTAATTAATTCATTTAATGATGAAACAAATGTATCTTCTAAATGGTGGCTCGGATTGGAAAACTGAGGGCACCGTTGAGTTCGGAATGTGCTTTTTACCCTAGGTGGGGTGTAAGTTTTGCAGGCACGGGCCGTCTGTGAAAAATGGACCCAGGGGGCATTTTTGTAATTTGGCGCCCTCGGGCGTTGAGTTTAATAACATTTGAACGGGGCCTCGGATTTAAATTCCGAGACCACTGTTGTGCTCGGGCGGTGGTGTTTACCCTAGGGTATGCTTACCCTCGACCACATTTGGAGTTTCAGATGCGGTTCTTTTCGAGGGTATTAAATTAATTAAATCGTTAATTGATTTATTTAAACCCTCCCCCTCCCCTTCTCCCATAAACACCCTGGAGAAACCCTCTCCCCACTCCTCCTCCATATCCGGAGAGGCATCTCCGGTGAGGCAGCTCCAGAAAGGCGGCGGATCGTGGTGAAGCTCCGGGCAACGCCCACGAGGTAGGGTCTTGTTGCGTTTTTCCTTCCCGCACCTCCTTTGAACCTAAATCTTATGCTCGAAATGTTCTTGGTTTTTCGAACGAACCACATGAATGCGTAGTAGAGTTTTTCCTCTTTCCATCGGTTGTTTCGGGTCATAAATCGTTGTTGCGAGGGGGCTGCAGCGGCCCGAAAAAGATTACGAGAATTTTTGGGTTGTCACGGTGGTTTCCGGCCGGTTTGGGTGCTCCGATGGTAGGAGGCGCGGCAGCGCGACTTCGGTCCGAGGAGGTGGCCGTGGGGCGTCGCGGTGGTGTGGTGGCCAGGCGGAGCGGCAACGGTTGGCGGCTGGCAAGGACGGCGGCGAGGCGGGATCCCGGTCGGCGGCTCCGGCGTAGGGCAGATGGGGAGGGGCCGCGAGGCGCACGACCCCGTGCGACGCGACCGTGACCCGCATGTCGCAGGTCGCTGCGGGGAAAGGGACCAGCCGTCATTACCAGTCAGTGGCGAAAGGCCACGAGGCGCGCGACCCCGTGCGACGCGACCGCGACCCGCATGTCGCGGGTCGCTGCGGGGAAAGGGACCGGCCGTGATTACCAGTGGGTGGTGACAAGCCGCAGCGGAGTGAACCGGACCCACGGTCGGGCCGCAGGCTGGCAGTGGGCGGACCGGTCGGACCGGGCCGGTCCGGCCCAAGGGTCTTTCCCCCTTTCGAACTTCCGACGCCCGTAGCTTTCGCTACGGACGTCCGTTTTGCACGCCGTCAGCGGCAGCGTGTACCTTGCTTCTAGGGGAATGTTTTGAGATGGTTTTGAAAATTTTTAATTACCGAAAAGAGGGGCCGCGGAGGTGTGACATGTATTTATGTGGATGAGCGTTTTTCCCGAGATCCTTTTTGTGGGCGGAGAGGACGCATCCGACATCCGTTTTAAGCGCTGTCAGTGGCGTTGGGACTCTGGCACCAAGCCAAAGCTTTCCAGGGTTGTTTCAGGCATTGTGGACGAAGTTGAGGTGTGGGCCCCATGGCCCATCTTTTGAGCTGCATCTAGCGTTTCAACGACCTTTCCCTCGATCATCCCTTCAGGGCGCGCGAGCAGTCGTTTCTGGATGTTTTTCTGAGGGGATTGCAATGGGGCAATCCATCCACCCTAATTCGGAATAAGGGTGCGGGGCCCGGGAGGGCCGTTTCGGGATTTGACGGTGATTTCTAGCTTTATCACCGATTGTCTGTTTTGGACAAGTGAATAGTCCATTTTGTGTACTTTTCCGAGAGGATCGCAATAGTGCAATCCGTTTGTTGAGTTTCGGGACCGGGATGCGGGTCCCACGAAGCACTGCTCGTGTGCGGTGCACCGAAACATATCTTTTTCTCTAGATATCTATTGCACTCAAGTGAGTAGTGCTTTTGACGTGTTTTCCCAAGGGGATCACATTGGTGCGATGTGCCCGACTATTTTCGAGGCTGAGGATCTGGATCACGGGACGTCGTTCGGGCATGAGACAGTGTGGGTGACTTTTCCATCGGATATCCGTTTGAGGCGAGTAAGTAGTCGATCTCACGTGTTTTTCCACGAGGATTACAACGGTGCAATCAGTTTGGTTGTGCGGAGCCTCTTGTGCGATCTTATTAAATGTTGATATATGGAAGGTGTTCCAGTGGTGGTTCGCCCTATCTTTTTTGTAGCGGACCCTTGGCATGTGATCACTCACTCTTGGTAGAGTGATATAATTGGTTCACAAGATGTGGTTGGTCATGCCTGGGCCTTTGAGGTGGAGTTTTTACGTCACGCCTTCGCGTTGACACTGGGTTACGTGTGAACGATAGCCTTTGGGCAGGAACAAGGGATATTCTGGGAGTATACGGGAGCGCTTGGAGGTACCTGTGGTTGCTTGAACCTGAGGATGTTTGTGCGCTCAGGTGGGGTTGACTTGGGACCACACTTCGTGTGGGCCCCATGTGCGTTCCTTGTTCTTTTTTATGTACTTTGACCTCTCGCAACGTAGAGGGTCCCTCTGTGCTCATTTGTTTGACCAATAGGGTGGAGTTTTTCCCCTGGCTTTGTGCTCGTTTGTTTGACCAGCAGGGTGGAGTTTTCCCCTGGCTATGTGCTCGTTTGTTTGACCAGCAAGGTGGAGTTTCCCATGGCCTGGTGCACTTTAGTTTGACCAGCAGGGTTGAGTGGTTTTCCCTTGGTACTCTTCTCGATGGTTTGGCCGAAGGAGATGGTTTGTTTTCTCTGTTTCATCAGTTTTGAGGGGTTTCAGTACCGTGCCCCTTTCACCGGACTGCGACACCGTTTGCGACTACGGGTGTTCATGAAGCATGGGAGTTTTCCCCACTTTCTGGGGTGAGTTTACTCGGTCCTCTTTGACAGTGACTTAGCAGATTGGAGTGGGATCACCATGTGAGGCCTCTAGAGTTTCTCCTGTCACCTCGTGTTCCCTGGTAGAGTTCTTGTGGATTCGGTGTGACCAATACATTACGTGGGAACCGATCCTCTACCTAGGAGGTTGTTCCAGCATGGCTGAGGTTGTTTCCAATAGGGATGAGGTTGTTCCAGCAGGGCTAAGGTTGTTTCCAGCAGGGCTTCGATTGTTTCCAGCAGGGCTGAGGTTTTTCCAGTAGGGCTGAGGTTGTTTCCAGTAGGGCTGAGGTTGTTCCAGTAGGGCTGAGGTTGTTCCAGCAGGGCTGAGGTTGTTTCCAGCAGGGCTGAAGTTGTTTCCAGCAGGGCTAAGGTTGTTCCAGTAGGACTGAGGTTGTTTCCAGCAGGGCTGAGGTTGTTCCAGCAGGGCTGAGGTTGTTCCAGCTGGGCTGAGGTTGTTTCCAATAGGGCTGAGTTTGTTCCAGTAGGGCTGAAGTTGTTTCCAGTAGGGCTGAGGTTGTTTCGATCAGGGCTCGCCAGTGGGTTACCATCCAGCAGGGATGACCAGAGCAGTTCCGGGCTTACCTCCAGTTCTGCTGGGCAGTGGTCCCTAATGCCAGGCTTACCTCCAACTAGGCTGGGCAGTGGTCCCCGATGCTGGGCATACCATCAGCTCGGCTGGGCAATGGTCCCCGATGATGGGCTTACCTCCAGCTGGGCTGGGCAGTGGTCCCCGATGCCGGGTTACCTTCAGCTGGGCTGGGGAGTGGTCTTGTCACTGACATTAGCCGGGTCTCCATCCAGTGGATTACCCTGTTATGGGACTAGGCATTGTGGCACCCGTCGACTTTCCAGGTCTCCCTGTAGTGAGAACCCGTTGACTTCAAGGGACCCTCCAGTGGGGCTGGGCAGGGGGGTCGCCTATCGACTTTGAGACCTTTCGACTGTGGGGAAATGACGAGTTGTGGTTGACGTTCCCCCAGAACTCTCAAGTACGAGGAGCGTTTTACCCCACTGAGACGCGTCCTTGGACGCGACCTAAAACCGTGTGGGTGAGTCAGTGCCGCCCAAAGCAGATATTGTGGAGGAGTGGTGATTGAGCCATTGGCTTGCGGTTCGGGGCAGACGTGCGGGATGCTGGGAATCGATGGTGTTACTTCTTGGACTGTTGGCTACTCTTTCTTGGGCTAAGCTACAGGATGGAGATCCCCTTATGATATTGTTTGGGATTCTTCTTTGAGCATACAGACTTGTATATACCTTATTCTGGTACCCACTTCTTCGGTTTGGTTACTCTCCTTCCAGGTGAGGAGAAGAGGTTCGAGGTATGCCACATGCTTTCCGTGTATATCTTCTTGTGGTTGGACGAGTCTACTCTACTACTATAGGTAGCAAAGACTCGACGGAAAGTTCATCTTCTCACTGTTTCCATCTCCTTGTGCCTGGATGAGACTACCTTCATTCCTCTTGTTGGGTTGAGCTGGACTCTTTACTGTACTACTTACTTCCCTCTCTGATGTGCTCCTTTACTTTTCCATGTTCGCTCTACTATTCACCCTTCGGTACCTCCTTTTTTACTCCCTCGAGCCTTCGAGGTATCCTACTAAGTATTTTTATACTCACCCATGCTTGGGCTTTGCTCACACTTGGTGTGCCCTTGCAGATGACAGACAGGTTGGTCGGGATGTCAGAGGAGCTTAGGAGCTTGGGAGCTTGGACCACGTGCGGTGGTCGGAGTCGGGTTCTAGGTGGGAGACCCGTCAGCTATTTTTTTTGTTTACCTGTTGTCGGGTTGTGGAACTTTTTGGTTGGGCGCGTGTTTTTCCCTTTTCTTTTCAGTGTTCCTTCAGCTTTCTTTATACTTGTAGAGGTCGATGCATTTTGTGGTATATATATAGCAGTTTCCCTTTTCTTTGCTTTTATTTTCTTTTACTCTACATTGCTGCATTGAGTGTGCTGCGTGTGTGTGTACAGGTGCTTAGGCAAAGGCCTCCCCGAGTTATTGTGCCTTCGATGCTAGTCGCCATCCTCTGGTCTATGGAGGCGGGCTTGGGGTAGTTGCGGCTGGAGCCCGGGTAGGGTCTGGTCATGAAAATTTATACCTTAATAAATCAAACAATTATCCACTAGATGAAAATATGAAATACTTATAGAATAAAAATAATTATTCTGATAATCATTAAGTATATTTATTTTTAATGAAAATGTGGGTGTTTTTGAGTATCAAAAAAATTATGAAATTATTGGATAAACACATAACCAACACGTGTCATGAACTATCCCATATCATTCAAGAAAGGTAACTCATCATGCACCAACCTATAACTTATCACTCCTGATGGGGCCCAATTTCCTATTTCAGCCACCACCTTATCACTTAAGGTAAGGTCCACCATTTATGATAGTGTGACATCATATAAGAAACCATTGTTTCCTCTATTGAGATTTGTTCAACCAAACCTCCTCCCTTAAGGTAGGTACCAACATCTCAATAATTGACTTATAACTAATGGTAGGGCCCAATATTCCCCCACAATCACGTCCTAC
The DNA here is from genome assembly GCA_963277665.1 of Viscum album. NCBI lineage: Eukaryota > Viridiplantae > Streptophyta > Magnoliopsida > Santalales > Viscaceae > Viscum > Viscum album. The sequence continues at coordinate 1,888,284,710 of OY728136.1, forward strand.
TCACTCAATATATAGTTATAGAGGCACATTCCCACTCAAGGTGAGACCATTATGAAAACCAAAACCTTAGCACTTAATGTAGGTTTGAGATCACATCCCAACCTATACCTTCTCACCCATCATTGGATTTTACCAAAACATTATCACTCCAGGAGAGGCAATTCTTTAGGATCAGTTATTAGCAAGACTAGGAACTCATTCCTCTAAAATTCACTTTGTTAGAACATGAATAAATAAATAAAAAGGTAACAAGATATATCTCAAAATCTCACCTTCTCATCATAAGATGTTAAATAAATGGAACCTAGTCCCACATTTTAACATTCATATCATCATCCATCTAGAAAGTTAGACTATTCTCATTTAGACCATCACTATCTTAGATCGGTATTACCAAACTATACTCAACACCATCATTATGTTTCCTTTAGCCAGTATGTGTTAATCAACCAAATCTCATAGAGTCCAATCCAAAACTGCTTCAAAATCCTCACATAAAACTATGTTATTCTAACCAAAAACCATCCAAAGGTAGTTTGTTCCACGTCACAAAATATTTTGGTTCCATGTCTTCTAGAAAATTCCCATGACCCTTATAGGGGTCTATCTCATATATTCCTTATTAGAGATCTAAAAAAATCACTTAGTGGAAACCAATATCTGTCAAAACTCCTCAATACTTAGAGGAAATGACTTTCTCATGGTAATTTCCAATGTTCTCTTCCACCATTAAAAGGGTTTCCCTCATCATACGTGATATTTAAAACACTATAACAAAATTTTCATTGTCATATGCCTCTCAAATCATATCAACATACATTAAAGAATCATCATAGGCTATCCATGACTTATCCTGAGTTTAGATAAATACACATGGTCTCTCATCAACTCTACCGGCATCTTTTACCCTTGGATACATAGTTTTTGGGAAATATCAATTCACCCAATGTGTAAAAGACCACTAATTAAAAGAAGAAGAGGCTGAAGACTATCCAATATCATTCTGTATGGTGTTATTAATCCCTATTCCTTTACTTGGTCCTATAAAAACATATATAAACACACACTCATTCAAAAAAATATGATTTATATTAATGGGGACACCTACCTCTTTATAAGAGTTAGTATACTTGCCCGGCTCAATGTTTCCATGGGATTGTCCTTTCATATTTCTTCCATGATCGTTCCAAACATATGAGCACCAATCAGAAATCAATATATCTAAATAATTAATTATTACAAATTATAACAAATTTTACAATTTAATTATATGATTAATAATCACCGAAAAACACACGGGGAGATTCCTTGTCAACAATATCAAATAGAACCTCATGCATTCATCTTCCCAGGACCTCCTATAGCTATGTTGAGTAAATTTCCCATAATTAATGATGGATTTCTCCACAATTTAATGGAATTGGAAGAAAAAATCCACTCTAAAATTGTATCAGACTTTTTACAATAAGGGGGATACTAAAATAGAAGATAATTGAGGGAATAACACACCTTAAATTTATTTAAAAACACCACCTAGACTACTACTCTTATAATGGAATCAAATAGAGGAATGTGAGGTGGGGGATTAAAAAAATGGACTTCCTCAAGCACCTTTTACACCTAAAATAAAAAGGGGGGAAATAATAAAAATACATGAATTCCCATATTAAAAAACAAGGTTACATCTTAGTCAGGGCGTAACCATATGGGTCAGTCATGGTGCTCCCTCTCCAAGAAATGTAGTAGCATGAAACATATGGTTTACATTGTTACCACACATGTTAGAGGGTTTATGCCCCAACTATGCACTATAATCGCATAAGCCCCATGGTTTTTGATGTAGTGTACCTGACCAAGATGAGGCTTACGCCTCTGTGGTATGCAATCAATTCCTTGAAGAATGGTTCGTCACACTCCATACATCGACATATATCTCATTTAGGGTTATCATAATGGTTCCTAAGAGCCAAAATCTGGTCTCCTATTCTCCCCAAAAAAATTAAATAGACTCGGTACGGTTTATAGACCTCGATCAAAAGATACATATTCATAGCGCAACCTCTCTAAATCATGAATCAACACCCCATTATAAGTGCATTCTCCTTAAAAAACATAAAACTCCACCATATAATTAGTCCATCAACTAAAGTGTGATTATCTTCGACTCAACACTTATTATAGTGAAAACTAGGAACAACATTCCACCTTGTAATCTATAGGAAAAAAATCACGAAGGGGTCAAACCGACCCTTCAATGACATTCACCCATGCACCCAGGACATAACTTTCTCCTTGATTTATGTCCAAAACCTTCTACTAGAGTCAATTAAACACTCATAATCCATATTTGTGTCCCAATTCTTAAAACATCCATTAGCATAATTCAAATAAATTATGTTTCCCCTAAAACTACATAACCCTTAATGAAATCGGTCAATAAAAACTCAAATTGAAACACTTATTATACTCAAAAATATATGGGCGTCCTATAACCATAATTACTAACCTTCCTTAGTCTTTAATTAACAATTAATATGATATATTCTATCCCTCAACTCTGATCAAGCCTGTTTCGTACAAGGAACATTATCCTCAACACTCACTAAAATATCACACAAAAAGAAGGTCATACCCACTAGTTTACAATGGTTCACTTTTGACCATATGGATTTTCATACATTGATCCCATAACACTGACCCAAAAAGGACCCAACACCACACATATATCACTCTTCCCTATCCTCACTCACCCATCCCAAAAAACCCTCTCTTGGAATAATATTAGTTTTTCTATTCCATGGAACTTTAATCTATCCATGATGTAACCATATCTTATAGAGGCAACACATCCCATGTTTAATGAAACTCTGGGCTACCATAACCAAAATGGGGTCACCGATCACATCATTTATCGACTTGTGCAATACCACTCATCAATCCACAACCCAGTAAGAACTGTGCATAACTTGTGAAAACTTCCCTCACACATTGTTACTTTTTCACTTGATTTCATACCAAACCCCAGTATACTCTTACCAAGGTATAGAAAATATCACAAGAACCCTATCATAAGTTCTGTATCAGTATCCCACTCTCTCTTATTCGAACTCAATGGGTTTATTCTCCCAAAATATTTGGTTTCAAAATATAAATAATTCTCATTTTAGTCAAATCCCATAGAACCTAGGATCAAATTCCTAAACCACATACCATCCTCCTATCAAAAAGTCAATATCGTCTAGTTATAATCATCACAAATCACAACATTGTTGATTAATCTCACTTTTTTTTGTGCCACTCAAAAACACATCCCCAATCAATAAGGCCATACATCCAACCGATCCTACGAGGTCACCTATCCTTGATACTATAATCCATCATAGTGTTTCGCATCCTGAAATCCCAAGGAATATCACACATTTTTTTCTACCCTCACAAGGGTATGGACATCTTTAATTTAGCCTGTTCACATCCTCAAATCATTTCTCTAGAATACATATCCTTTATTAACCATCCAATACTTTCTATGAATCTCTTATATAGATGAACTATATATTCATCATCATAGATCTTCATAGACAAATAAACATGTGAACTACCATAACCAAACCTTGTGTGAGTAAATATTGGTTCACTCAAGATTGATGAATCTTAAAAGTTATATAAAAAACACCATATAAGTTATTGATACATTAAATTGACGGGCCTATATCATTCATAAAAGATATTCATACCAATGAAAACACATGCCATGTGTATCCTATGTGAAAACATATTGGTTCATGAACACAAACCTCTTAATAATGGTCAAGGATATCAAATCAAAAATAAAAATATTTGATAATTCATCATATTTTAATAAAAAATTTAACCGTAATAGCGAAAACCAAGAACAATAATCCAGAATCCTTGGATACTATGACATCCCATTGAAAATGATATTCATAATGCAGATGTTCATGGTAAATCATAAGAATAAGTAGATTTTTATTCTCTTTCTCTTACCCCAAATAGAATGGAAAAAAGAAAGATTCCCTGATACTACTTTTTGATGCCCTGATCATTAACCATTCATTACAGTCCTTAATGGTGCTACCAAAAGGCCTCAAGCATATTTCATTGTATTCCAGTGGATTCTAATATGTAGTGAGGGCCAAAATATACAATTGAGAGACTATGACATCTAATAATAATGAAATAACATCCTAAATCACCAATCATCATCCACAATAGACATTTGAGTTTAAATTATCAAATAAATTATAATGTAATAACAAATAAAATACAAGCATACATTCATAAATTCCAATTGATCACCCAGTGAGTCAATATCATATACAAAATAAACCAAAGAATAAAAAAATAAATAAATAGGCTCAATTACCATCCCCTTAAATATAATATATAATGATCCATAGAATAATCCATGTTTAACATGAATGTAGTAATAAGTTATACACGCATAGTAGGGTGATCATATAGGGTATAAAAATACATCTCAGTAGGGTCTTACTATGTTTCCCTGATATATATTCTAATATAATTATATATTAAATAGTAATATAAATGATATAAATTACCATGCATGTTAGGTAACTTCATGCTAACCATCAAGTCAAGATAGTCGACCACATCTATTTTGAATTGTATTGGAAATGAAACTAAATCCATTGCCACACACACAAATTCATTGGGATATTGTGTCCTAATTAAACAACCAAAACACTCAACCATACCCAATTTGACCATTGTTAGAATCTAGACTCCTAATTACATAAGACATAACCCATACTCTAAAATATTTGGTAGGGTTTCATCATGTCATGACCACTACGAGAATATATAGGTTATGGTCCATCATCTAATTACTCGACCACTTATTATCACTATAAAGGGGTCACTCATAAAGTTGTAACCTCAACCTTATCAATCAAGGTAGGTCCCTATATAACATCTAAAATCCTACCTTATCAATCATGGTAGGGTAAACTATACATGATCACATGTCATTATATACCAACCCATTGTACCCTCTCTCAACATAGAGTTTTCCAAATCTAATACCTCAAGGTGCATTAAAATATCCCAACCAATGTCTTTTCACTCATATTTGAGTTCAATATTAAATCACAAACACAACCTTTTAACTAATGTTGGGTTTTAGCTACAACAAATTTACTCAAGGTGAGTCCGTTATCCTGACCTAAAGCTTATGACTCAAGGTGGGTCATATATCATTCCCTAATTTCTACTTTCTCACATTGGTAGGGATCTTCCAACACATTTTCAGTCATGGTAAGGTCATACCTCAGGACCAGTCATCATCCATTTTAGGATCTGTCGCCTATCATATCCCCATAATCATCAAATGTATGAAATAATAAACATGAAATAAAACACATCCCATAACCTCAACTTGTAATTATAGAGATCTTATTACTATGAACTTATCCTCACACCTTGACATGTATCTCATTTACCATCATTTCCCTTAAATTAATTTCCTCTAAACCATATCAATTATAGATCACGAACACTAAGAAAAACCCATCACCCAACAATGTTTTACTATCCTATATGATCAATCTATCCTAGGCCTCAAGAGGTCAGTCCAAAAACACATAAAAATACTTACACCAAAAATATTTTAGTTAACCCATAACAATCCAAAGCTAACTCACACTTAATACACTTTGAATCCCATTGGTACATTCTCAAGACAATTTCAACAACCCTATCCATGGGTCATTTCATATCTACTTCATCTATTCTATCAATCTCTTGATATAGCGGAAACCCCACCCCATCACACTTTATCATGCCTCATAGTAACTCTACACCTCATAATACATTTGAATGATCTCGTCCACTATTAGGAGGATTACCCTCATCATATGTGATATGAACTATAATGGAACATGTTATTTCTATTCCTAACCCTCTCATGACCACCCCAATAACATTAAATAATCAATGTAGGTAATCCTCAACTCATCCTGGACCCCAAGACCCACTATGGGACTTTTATTAATTCAACCATGACCCTCTCCCATTGGGGACATAGTTTCAAGGTGTTCCCAAATCACTAAAAGCTCTAAAGATAATTTATTCCAAGAATTGGTCACTTAATTCCAACATATCTATTTATCTAGGGAAATATCAATCCATATCCCTTTACCAATTCTTATTTAATGAAGTGGGTATAAAATATCATGAATAAAAAAGCATATATAATTAGATTATTAGAACCACCCATAGAACCCACTGTATGTATAGATGGTATTTTTTAAAAACTAATTTTCATTTCATTTCAATGGTGTTCAATGTGATTAAATGTTCTCATTATAGTTAATATGATTATGTATTTACAATTTAAATTGAGTAAGGATAAATCCATAAATTCTTGATATTCAAGAAACACGTGAATTGTTGAAGACATTGAGTTTCAGGGTGATTCATGGAGAATTAACATAGACTCATTGGATTAAACTTGACTCTCTGGATGAATAAGTCTATTAGTAAATTATGATGATTTTTTTTATTTTAATTTAACATATATCATATTTTTTTTGGAGAATTGTTATGTAAGACTTATAATGAAGAGGGGAGAAAATGTTTTTCCAATCATAGTTAGGTGTTTTTGGAAATAATGATGTTTCTAGAATACAGGTAAGTTAAAATAAATTCCTTTGAAAAAATGATGTTTCAAAAGGTGATCAATCAAATGATAAATATAAAAAAAGACCGGTTTTGTGATATTAATGCAAATTACTATGGTTGGTATTTATGAAGTTTATTTTTAAGGTGGTTTCATATCCTAAGGACTTTCAATTTTTTGAGACTCAATGTTGAGAGATAATTATATGGTAAATTAAGGGTTTCACCAAAAAAAGATACTCCAAGGAATAGTTCGTAGACATTGAAGGACAGTTATTTAAATGCATAAAAGGATCACGGAATGGTGATGGAAATTTGGAAAAGGAAGGATTCCGTATAGTAGAACTATGTGGAACGCGAAGCATAATATGTGGACTAGAGAGGAAAAAATGTTAAACATGATACTAAACTTTATCAGAGGCCAATATATTGTTAAAGTCCTTCATATTTGGCTAATAGTGGGTGATTTATTTTTAGAAGGCATTGTATTTCATGAGGAATGAATGGTGCTATGAAAACTATGGAGGAAAAAGTAGTTCACAAGAGGATCACAATCCCTAGTAATGGTCGTACTTCATTGAAAATTTTAGTAAATCAGATTTGTAGGTTTTTTAGATTTATTTTCCTATATAAAGGACCCTGATCTCTTTAATAATTGAGATAAAATATAATTAGAAAGTATCATTTATAATGGAAGAATTCAGGTAAGTCTAAAAGAGTTTTCATGGAAGAATTCTGTGAAGGATAACTTTTATCCTAGATGAATTTTACAAAGGAGGGTAGATCATGGAGGAAATAATCGATAAAAGAGTATGGTTTAGTGGAAGAAGTATTGAGGGGTGCTGAAAATGGAAATGAAAAAGGACCACAGAGGAGAGTTAGTATGTATATTAAAGGTTGTCTACAGAATGAAGGATGTTCAAGAGAAAAGTGGAACTTCCTAACATATGCAGTTTGCAAGGAATCAATGGTCAATGGAATAAGGGAATGTCCAGAGAAGAGGAGATAATCTGCATAAGATTGGGCAGTCTGTAGAAGTAGGGGAATTCCACATAAGAGTAGACAGTCCACATAAAAGAGGCATTATGTAGAAGAATAAACAATCTATGGATGGAAGGGTTGTTTGTGGTTGAAAAAGGTAGTCAATAATAAGTACACCTCATGGGGAAATGATGTCTGTGGAAGATATATTATAGTTCATAAAGTAGAAATTTAGCATACATGTGATATTTTTTTTACCTCATCATACTTTCTGATGAAGATCATCTTTGGACTCTTGATACATGTTAAATTCATAATATTTTAGTGACACATAATGAATGGTTTTGTGAACCATTTCTTGGTTAAAAGACTACCATTGTGTATCAAAGATGAATAATGTGTTCCCACTTAAAAGATTACTCATTATTTAGGGAATATTAATTTTAATGATACTATGCTAGGATAATATTCATTGATTTAATAACCACAAATCAATTTTATTATTATAGTAAGAAGTAGAAAAAGTGATCTCAGTACAATTGTTTTTTTCACTAATTTATAAATTTAGAAGAAGAGAAGAATATTTAGTAACCAAATTGATATCAGTTGAATATAAATTGGGTCAGATAAGGTTTAGTGTTAATCAATTGACAACCCAGTAATATTTTTGTGACTGATAGAAGAAGATGATTGTGCGGATTTCAGTTTTCTATAGAGAAGAGGTAACAATAGTTACTTACATGTTTCTATGAAAGGAAATTGGGATGATAGGATGATCAAAGTAGTAATGGGGACTCAAGCGGGTCTCAATAGGTGGAAGACCGTATCGTTTTTACCAACATTTAACAAGGATAATACTGTACTAAGAGGTATTATAATGATCATACCAAGTGCTGTAAAACACTAACTATTAGATTGTTTTCATAGTGACATATTTGTGTAAGGGTATATCCTATTCATTGCAACAGCATATAAAGGATTGTTTTCTAGTGGTTTTTTGGTCAGGATTATTTTGATACCATGCCAAGGACTAGATACTTTTATTTTTTAGTGATCCATATAAAAACATCATATCTGTGTCTTTACTAATTTAATATTGTAGCAAGAGATATAGAGAAGTGAATAAGAGAATCGAATCCTAACTTGTTAATGTGGTAAACGGATAATAAATTGAATTGGATTAAAATGTCCCCAACATTCATTCACCCCCCTCAGTCTTTGGCATATCCAAAACTAGTCTACTCACCTCTTGTCTCTATATGTAACATCATGTGTTAATTCTACTAGGACCTAATTTATCCAATGCGGGAACAAACACATCGTTCACATTAGATTACACCATTAATTGTGGAAGTGGTGCTAAAACTCTTGCTAGGAATCACACCAAATAATATTCTATGGGGGATAAATTGAGATAGATAACAACATACATAGTAACTCAACTATAATCTCCCCAAATACTCTACTAAGAACACCCCTATAGAAATGGGATCAAATAAATACAGAATAGGGGAGAATCCTACCGAATGTACCCCCTTGTGCACTTACACGACCTAAAATATAATGTGGTTAACCATAAAAGGGATGTTTAAACTTGTTTAAAAATAGGGAAGTAACTTGGTCATGATGTGTCTATGAGGTTCATTTTAAGGTGATCCCTCCCTATGATAGGCCACTAAAAGGCCACATTGGGTTACTATTTGTCTACCCATGGAAGAGGGGTCATCACCCATATATCCACCATCGTAGAGTGACCCTAGTGAGTCACAATGTGATACAAAACACCGAGGTGAGGCCCAACCCACCAAGTCACAACCACACTCTCTCGTAGTGAGGCTCCCCATTCTCCATGTAATGATACATCGCTCATATTAATACATCATATAATGACATAAATTTTTCAAAAAAACTAAATTCATTTTTATGGTTACTTGGACACTTTCCCAAGATTCATAATTCCGGTTTCGCCCTTGTGGATCATGAAATGATGCCCATTCATAAGGATATTTCTCATAGCCAATAACCCAAAAACATTCAACGCACTATAAGTTCCTTCTTTACACTACAATCATCACGTTCCCAAGACTCATTGTGGAATTAATTTTACCCAATAAGGAACAACATGATGTTTATTAAAAAATAATCAAATATGGATTCACCTTGAACCCTCTCTGATGTTCACCTATGTACCCAAAATAACTTCCATTTGTTGGTCCAAATATAAAAAATTTCCTATAGACATTACATGTAAAGACCCGTAAAATTCAAGGGAAATTTTTTCTTAATTTTCTTTAGAATTTTACAAGAGAGCGGTTTCTGACGGCACCTGATTCCGAGGCCCGGTGTGCCCGGAATCATTTTCCGAAGTTTGGCTCGGGTACGTTCAGCGAACGAACGAGCGGGTTTTTCTAACTTTTGAACCGGTGCCCGGAATCGAATTCCGAGGGCACCGATGGAACCGCAACGCCGATAATTTCTTAGGAACACTTGTTCCGGAGTTGCGTTTGCATGATTGTTGATAATAAAAATTGTGGATGTTTATTTTATAATTACACTACAATTTTTATTATTTTACTCTAAGTGTTAGCCCTTGAGGGAAGTTGGGTAACCACCCAACCTCCCTTGGGAGGTTATGAGGGTGGTGGGGCCCACACGAACCCCACCTCTTCATATCCTCTAAAACCCCCCTCAACTCCCACTTTAATTATGTTAACTTAAGTTATAACCTATGACTTAAATGTAATGAGTTTAATGAGGTGAGTTGTGTGTTGTTATTGAATTTCAAATTCTTGAAATTCAAATGTGTTGTTGTGTTAATAAAATAAGAAAGAGTCTTATCTTAATTTTTGTTAGAGTTTTGTCTACTTGAGAGAGTTGGGAAATCATCATCTTCTTCTTCATCTTCTTCAACCTCGACGAAGAACGCGAAGAACACCGTTCTTCAACGAAGAACTTCTCCGCCGAAGTACACGGTTCTTCCGCAACGCCGTAACCGCAACGTGACGTTCTTCTTCCGAGTCGTCTCTTCCGCGACGGTTTTCCACGACGAAATCGCCGTCAAATAACATTGAATCCTTGCTTCGCGACGTCGATGTTCTTTCCCCGCGACGCCCGACCTCCGCGACGCTCATCTTCCGCGGGTCGTTGATGAACACCGTTCCTGAACCGAGGTAGGGGATTATTTTATTTACTTATTTTCGTTCATAATTGTAGTTTATCGATGATCGTGGATTAAAACCCTTATGTTATCGAATAACGCGAGGGGGTCAGACCGCACAAACACGGACGACCTTCCTCCTTACTTTTCGTGATGGTTTCTTGTGGTTGGTACGAGAAAGCGTGGTGCCATCGCACCACGCAGTTTCATGAGAAAGAAATGTGTGGCGCCATCGCGCCGTGCCGTGGAAAGAAATTCAAGAACGCGACGTCGTCGCACCGCGTCAAAGGAAAACGAAGGCGTCGCGGCCAGAGCGGGGTCGCGGCGGAGGGGCACGGTATCGTCGCACCGTGCCGGACGACAAGGGCTGTGGCCGGTTCCGGGCCACGGCGGAGCAGGGTGACCGGCGGCCGGCATCGGGCCGCCGGCGTCGGTGCAGGAAGGGGGACCGGCCGTCGCCGGTCCCCTGGTGCAGGAACCGGCCGACCATGGCGGGCCGGCCGGATGTGGAGAACTGGGGGAATTAAATTCCCCCGGCTGGCAGCAGCAAGAGGCCCCATGAAGGGGCCGCAGTTTCGAACGAACCGAGGGGGCAGCGCACCCCCGTGCGCGTGCTGCCAAAATGGCTCAGCCGTTTTGGCTCGGCGATCGGCCAGCGCGCCCAGCGCGTGGGTTGACGGACCGCCGCGCCGCGCCGGGCCGGGCCGCTCCCAGCCGGGCCGGGCCGTTCCGGGCCGGGCTGAACATGTTCGAGGTGGGTCGACCCGGTTCGGGCCAACTGGGGGGTCTCGGGCCGGGTCGGTCCGGGCCCGAAACCCCCATTTTCGTATTATTTAGGTTCAAATGCCCATAACTCGGGCTACGGACCTCTAACCGACGCGCTGTCAGCGGTAATGCGATCCTTGGATCGAGACGGTCGTTTCCGTATATCGCACTGAAGGTTTCAAAATACTTTGAGTTCGGCCGGGTTGGTTCGTACACAAAACTAACCGGGCCCTCAGAGTAGAAACACTCATATCTTGAGCTACGGACGTCCGATTGACGTGCCATCAGCTTTATTGAGTTCATCTTAGTGAGACAGATATTTTGGCATACTACGACCGAGGTTTGAACGTAGGTGGATTACGGTCGGGTTGGTTTTGCCTTAAAAACCAACCGGGCCCCTGGAACGAAAAAGCCAATAACTCTCAGATCGGGCATCCGATTGACGCGCCGTCTGTTGCGTTGAGTTCATGTTGACGATACGAAACTTTTGGATACATAATCTTCAGACTATTTGTCAGTTGATGTATCAGCCTCTTGGTTCGTGGAGCGGACCCTCCCGAACGAGCTTGCTGTGTGCGGGAACCCTAGTGCTGGCTGTGACTGCTACAGTGACTGTGACGACGACTGTACAGAGATCCTCAGTGGATTGGACTGCGACGATGATGAAAACGGTACGGGAATCCTCCGTGTTTTCGGTAGTGATCACTACGGTACATCTAGGGATACATCAACTTCGGACTACATGTCAGTTGATGAATCGACCTCTTAGCTCGTGGTGTGAACCCTCCCGGAACGAGCATGCTATGTACGGAAACCCTAGAGCCGGTTGAGACTTGACGGCTGCAGACCCACGACAGAGGTGCGCTTGGTTGTAGCGGCACAGGGGAGCGCTTGGTTGTAGCGGTAGACCCATGAGAGAGGTGCGCTTGGTTGTAGCGGCACATGGGAGCGCTTGGTTGTAGCGGCAGACCCACGACAGAGGTGCGCTTGGTTGTAGCGGCACAGGGGAGCGCTTGGTTGTAGCGGCAGACCCACGATAGAGGTGCGCTTGGTTGTAGCGGCACAGGGGAGCGCTTGGTTGTAGCGGCAGACCCACGACAGAGGTGATCTTGGTTGTAGCAGCACAAGGGAGCGCTTGGTTGTAGCGGAAGACCCACGACAGAGGTGCGCTTTGTTGTAGCGGCACAGGGGAGCGCTTGGTTGTAGCGACAGACCCACGACAGAGAAGCGCTTGGTTGTAGCAGCAGGCCCACAGTACCAGATAGGTGTAGCGCTTGGTTGTAGCGGCATAACCACTGTACTTGATGGAAAAAGAGTTTCCCAATAGCTTTGGTTTCAACTTCCTGAACGAACCTGTGTAGGTCATTGCAGGGGTTAGTACCTACCGATCCTTTGTGGCTCTGACGGCTTAGATGAATCAGTGGCTACATCTGATCATCTCTATCATCTTTTGAAGAAGTATACCTGTGTGAGCTGAATCTTGTTTACCCTCTTTTGTGGATTTTGTGGTTCTATCCTGTGTGGATTATGTTTTTCTTTCCTGTGTGGAATACGTATACTTTCCTGTGTGGACTGAGTTATACTTGGGCTCGGAGGTTGGAGAATATTGAAATGATGACTTAGGTATATGTATGTTCATATACTTAAGCAGTGTCGGTTGTTACTTCATGTTTGTATCTTTCCTTTGTGGTTTATTCGTTGTGGATTTTGGTAGACCTTCGGGGGTCTCGGGGTCCCTACTGGGTAACTTATACTCACCCCTGCACGGGTTATGCCCGCACTACGTTGTGTTGGTTGCAGACGATGGACAGCGTTGATCGTGGTTGAGGCTTGCAGAGCAGAACGGTACCTGTAGGTGGACCACTGGGCGGGACGTACTCGGAGCGGATGGCGGGACGCGAGGAGTAGTGGAGCTATCTGTACCCACCCTTCAGGTGGGATTTCCAGTGGACAGCTCGGCGTAGCGGCATTACTTTACAGTTTCTGTTTTCCCTTTCGAGTTGAACTTTACAGTTGGGCTTGTATTTCCTTCCCCTTTTACTTTCCGCACTTACAGTTGTACTCTATTTTTACTTAGTGTTTACTTTTCCGCATGCTTACTCTGTGGTGCATGTTTACTTTACAAAGGCAATGCCTTCCCTTTTACCGGGATTTTCGCCTTGGTGCTAGTCGCCAACCCCTGGCCTATGGAAGACGAGCTTGGGGTAGTCACGGCACGGGTCCCGAGGACGGGTCGTGAGAAATTGCTATCAGAGGAGTTCGGTTCTACTGCGAACTCTGTTCTTTTCTATGTGAAGCAATAGTGTTTAGCGTATTCAGTGTGGTTATCAGTCCAGGGAGTCCAGTGTTTGTGCAGCGGCCGACGTATCCATACAACAAGACCCTGACTTCTGATTTCCGACATAATGCACGAAAACATTGATTGCGTGTGTGTTTCATATTTTCTTTGTGATTACTTTGTATTAGCTCACCAGGTATTCTGTTCTGACCGTGGTGCACCTGTTTCCTTTCAGGATGGCCCCATGACGGCAGCCAGCTAGGGTTCCGAGAGTAGTACGTGACGACAGTCGGCCGAGCGACAAGGCCTCGGTATAGGGCCCTTTGACAGCTGAGGCACCGGCGGTACCTCTACCCGTCGAGCCGTCGATGCTTCCAGCCCCAGCCGCTGACGATGCACGTCGCCTTAGTGCACTGGATGAGTTCCAGCGCCAGAGACCGCCCAGGTTCCATGGGGAGACGGACCCCCAGGCAGCCAAGGACTGGCTGGAGGCAGTTTTTCGAGTTTTCATGCTAGTGAGGACACTAGCAGACCTCATTGTGATCCTCGCTGCGAGCCTACTGCACGCAGCTGCGGGCCGATGGTGGAGTTTGATGCTCTAGGTGCACGATGAGGCATCTCTTCTCTGGACGGACTTCGAGAGCCTCTTCCACTCATATTTCGTCCCGACCACCCTCCGTCCGGTGCGCATTCAGGAGCTACTACAACTGCGGCAAGGCAGCATGACAGTAGCCCATTATGCGGCGAGGTTTACCGATCTCTCACGCTTTTCCACGGACATGGTATGTGACCCGTTCTTCAGAGCCCGAACCTTTGAGCAGGTGCTCAGGTGAGAGATCAGAGCTTTAGTTGTTTCTCACAGCATTACGACACAGACAGGGGTGTTGGAGCGAGCCCTCTTAGTGGAGAGTTTCCTTACTGAGCAGTCTCCAGCAGCAGGACCCACCACTTGCCGGCATGCGGCATAGTCTTCTACAACAGGAAGTAGACATATGACGGAGGGGTCTAAGAGGACTAGACCTACAGGTGGTCGACAACATGACTCTGAATCGTTTGTGCGAGGCACTCGGGGGTGGAAAATGACTTTCCATGAGAGGGCAGTGTTACTCCTGCGGCGGGATTGGTCACATGGCTCGTGACTGTCTGACCCGCCCTACGGATGACCAGAAGATGAACGAAGGACCCCCCAGGCAGAGGCAGAGGTTCGATCAGGGTGGTCCACAGGGTGCAGGCGGACGAGGCAGAGGAGCTGGCCGAGTAGCAGATGGTGGGTGACACTTCGAGGTGTTGCCACCACCACCACCGGGAGGTCCTCCCCGACCTCAGGGAGTTGGTGGACATGGGATATCTCAGCTTCAGGCAGCTAAGGACTTCGATCGTGGAGCTCTGGGAGAAAATGGACAGGAGCGAAACTAGTAGATACGTCTTTTGTACTTCTAGTTCCATGTTGCTATTGTGTGGAGTCTTTGTATTATGAGCTACAATAATAAAAGACGCATACCTTTGTGATGTTTTCATTCCTGTCCTCTTTTGTGTTGTTACTAAGAGGTTCCAGTTTTGACTGTTGAATGGACCCTCACTTGTGAGACATCAACTGGAGGAGACCCAGTTACCACACACTGATGCCGACAGTGTGACTCAACCCTTGGAGGTGAGAGTAACGGTTGGATCACTTGGTAGTAGCGTCGAGTCCTTACGACGTCATCCTTGGTATGGATTAGTATCATCCATTTCGGGATTGACTGTATTAGAAAAGAACGTGGTTCATCCAAGGGATGAGACCGGATTTCTCTTATCGGCAAAGAAGAAATCATACCAGCTCTTGTGGGGCCAGAGGTGGTCCAGGCCACGATAGAGAAGGTCTAGGTCATCCAGGAGAAGATGAAGATAGCTCAGAGCCGACAGAAGGCTTTTGCTGACAAGAGGTGGAGGCCACTAGAGTTTGAGGATGGTGACCACGTCTTCTTGCGTGTCTCACCTCAACGTGGATTACAGAGATTTGGACGAGGTGGAAAGTTATCTCCATGCTTCATCGGACCCTTCCAGGTCCTCAGCAGGATTGGCGAGGTGGATTACTACCTAGCTCTACCACCTTTGTATCCCGAGTTTGTGTTGAAGCTTTACGGGGACGTAAAGCACTATGGTGGGAGTATTGTAAAGACCTTTAAAATTCAATGGAAATTTTTTCTTAATTTTCTTTAGAATTTTACAAGAGCGCGGTTTCTGACGGCACCTGATTCCGAGGCCCGGTGTGCCCAGAACCATTTTCGGAAGTTTGGCTCAGGTACGTTCAGTGAATGAACGAGCGGGTTTTTCTAACTTTTGAACCGGTGCCCAGAATCTAATTCCGAGGGCACCGATGGAACCGCAACGCCGGTAATGGCTTAGAAACTCTTGTTCCGGAGTTGCGTTTGCACGAGTGTTGATAATAAAAATTGTGGAAGTTTATTTTATAATTACACTACAATTTTTATTATTTTACTCTAAGTGTTAGCCCTTGATGGAAGTTGGGTAACCACCCAACCTCCCTTGGGAGGTTATGAGGGTGGTGGGGCACACACGAACCCCACCTCTTCATATCCTCTAAAACCCCCCTCAACTCCAACTTTAATTATGTTAACTTAAGTTATAACCTATGACTTAAATGTAATGAGTTTAATGAGGTGAGTTGGGTGTGGTTATTGAAATTCAAATTCTTGAAATTCAAATGTGTTGTTGTGTTAATAAAATAAGAAAGAGTCTTATTTTATTTCTTGTTAGAGTTTTGTCTCCTTGAGAGAGTTGGGAAATCATCATCTTCTTCTTCATCTTCTTCAACCACGACGAAGAATGCGAAGAACACCGTTCTGCAACGAAGAACTTCTCCGCCGAAGAACACGGTTCTTCCGCGACGCCGTAACCGCAACGCGACGTTATTCTTCCGCGTCGTCTCTTCTGTGATCAAATTGCCGTCAAAGAACTTTGAATCCTAGCTTCGCGACGTCGACATTCTTTCCCCGCGACGTCGGACCTCCGCGACGCTCGTCTTCCGCGGGTCGTTGACGAACACCGTTCCTGAACCGAGGTAGGGGATTATTTTATTTACTTATTTTGATTCATAATTGTAGTTTATAGATGGTCGTGGATTAAAACCATTATGTTATCGAATAACGCGAGGGGGTCGGACCGTACAAACACGGCCGACCCTCCTCATTACTTTTCGTGATGGTTTCTTGTGGTTGGTACGAGAAAGCGTGGTGCCGTCGCACCACGCGGTTTTATGCGGAAGAAATGTGCGGCGCCGTCGCACCGCGCCATGGAAAGAAATTAAAGAACGCAACGTCGTCGCGCCGATTCAAAGGAAAACGAAGGCGCCGCGGCCGGAGCGGGGCCGCGACAGAGGGGTGCGGTGCCGTCGCACCTCGCCAGACGACAAGGGCAGCAGCTGGTTCCGGGCCGCGGCGGAGCAGGGTGACCGGCGGCCGGCATCGGGCTGCCGGCGTCGGTGCAGGAAGGGGGACCGGCCGGCCATGGCGGGCCGGCCGGACGTGGAGAACCGGGGGAATTAAATTCCCCCGTCTGGCAGCAGTAAGAGGCCCCATGAAGGGGTCGCGGTTTAGAACAAACCGAGGGGGCATCGCCCCCCCCCCCCCCCCGTGCAAGGGGCGGCAAAACGGCTCAGCCGTTTTGGTTGGGCGACCGGCCAGCGCCCCCAGCGCGCGGGTCGCCGGACCCCCGGGCCGGGCTGTGCCGGGCCGGGCTGCGCCGGGCCGACCCTGTCCGGGGCGGGTCGACCCGGTTCGGGCCAACCGGGGGGTCTCGGGCCGGGTCGGTCCGGTCCCGAAACCGCCATTTTCAAACTATTTAGGTTCAAATGCCCATAACTCGGGCTACGGACCTTTAAACGACGCGCAATCAGCGGCGATGCGATCCTTGGATCGAGACGGTCGTTTCGGTATATCGCACTCAAGGTTTCAAAATACTTTGAGTTCAGCCGGGTTGGTTCGTACACGAAACCAACCGGGCCCTCAGAGTGGAAACACTCATATCTTGAGCTACGGACGTCCGATTGACGTGACTTCAGCTTTGTTGAGTTCCTCTTAGTGAGAAGGATCTTTTGGTATACTTAGCCCGAGGTTTGGACGTAAGTGGAGTACGGTCGGGTTGGTTTTGCCTTAAAAACCAACCGAGCCCCTGGAACGAAAAAGCCAATAACTCTCAGACCGGGCGTCCGATTAACGCGCCATCTGTTGCGTTGAGTTCTTGTTGACGATACAGAACTTTTGGATACATCAACTTCAGACTATTCGCCAGTTGATGTATCAGCCTCTCGGCTCATGGAGCGGACCCTCCTGAACGAGTTTGCTGTGTGCGGGAATCCTAGTGCTGGCTGCGACTGCTACTGTGACTGCGACGACGACTGTACAGAGATCCTCAGTGGATTCGACTGCGACGATGATGAAAACGGTACGGGAATCCTCCGTGTTTTCGGCAGTGATCACTACGGTACATCTTGGGATACATCAACTCCGGACTACATGTCAGTTGATGCATCGACCTCTTAGCTCGTGGAGTGGACCCTCCCAGAACGAGCATGCTGTGTACGGAAACCCTTGAGCCGGTTGAGACTTGACGGCTGCAGACCCACGATAGAGGTGCGCTTGGTTGTAGCGGTACAGGGGATCGCTTGGTTGTAGCGACAGACCCAGGACAGAGGTGCGCTTGGTTGTAGCGGCACAGGGGAGCGCTTGGTTGTAGTGGCAGACCCACGACAGAGGTGCGCTTGGATGTAGCGGCACAGGGGAGCGCTTGGTTGTAGCGACAGACCCACGACCGAGGTGCGCTTGGTTGTAGCGGCACAGGGGAGCACTTGGTTGTAGCGGCAGACCCACGACATATGTGTGCTTTGTTGTAGTGGCACAGGGGAGCGCTTGGTTGTAGCGGCAGACCCACGACAGAGGAGCGCCTGGTTGTAGCAGCATGCGTACAGTACCCGATAGGTGTAGCACTTTGTTGTAGTGGCATAACCACTGTACTTGATGGAAAAAATGTTTCACAATAGCTTTGGGTTCAACTTCCTGAACGAACCTGTGTAGGTCATTGTGGGGGTTAGTATCTACCGATCCTTTGTGGGTCTGATGGCTTAGATGAATCAGTGGCTACATCCGATCATCTCTATCGCCTTTTGAAGAAGTATACCTGTGTGAGCTGAATCTTGTTTACCCTCCTGTGTGAATTGCGTGGTGCTATCCTAGGTGGATTACGTATTGCTTTCCTGTGTGGAATACGTATACTTTCCTATGTGGACTGAGTTGTACATGGGCTCAGAGGTTGGAGCGTATTGAAATGATGACTTAGGTATATGTATGGGCATATACCTAAGCAGTGTCAGTTGTTACTTCGTGTCTGTATCTTTCCTTTTTGGTTTATTCTTTGTGGATTTTGGGAGACCTTAGGGGGTATCGGGGTCCCTACTGAGTAGCTTATACTCACCCCTTCACGGGGTATGCCCGCATTACGTTGTGTTGTTTGCAGACGACGGACAACGTTGATCGTGTTTGAGGCTTGCAGAGCAGAACGGTACCTAGAGGTGGACCACTGGGCGGGACATACTCAGAGCGGACGGCGGGACGCGAGTAGTAGTGGAGCTATCTGTACCCACCCTTCAGGTGGGATTTCCAGTGGACAGCTCGGCGTAACGGCTTTACTTTACAGTTGTTGTTTTCTCTTTCGAGTTGTACTTTACAGTTGGGCTTGTATTTACGGCCCCTTTTACTTTCCGCACTTACAATTGTACTCTATTTTTACTTAGGGTTTACTTTTCCGTTTACTTACTTTGTGGTGCTTGTTTACTTTACAAAGGCAATCCCTTCCCTTTTACCGGGATTTTCGCCTTGGTGCTAGTCGCCAGCCCCTGGCCTATGGAATGCGGGCTTGGGATATTTACGGCACGGGTCCCGAGGACGGGTCATGACAAATTGGTATCAGAGGAGTTCGGTTCTACCGCGAACTCTGTTCTTTTCTATGTGAAACAATAGTGTTTAGCGTATTCAGTATGGTTATCAGTCCAGGGAGTCCAGTGTTGGGGCGGCGGCCGACGTGTCCGTACACCATGACCCTGACTTCTGATTTCCGACTTAATGCACAAAAACATTGATTGCGTGTGTGTTTCATGTTTTCTTTGTGATTACTTTGTATCAGCTCACCAGGTATACTGTTCTGACCGTGGCGCCCCGGTTTCCTTTCTGGATGGCCTCACGACGGAAGCCAGCTAGGGTTCCGAGAGTAGAACGTGACGACAGCCCGCCGAGCGACGAGGCCTCGGTACAGGGAACTTTCATAGCTGAGGCACCGGCGGAACCTCTACCCGTCGAGCCACCGATGCTTCCAGCCCCAGCCGCTGACG
Source organism: Viscum album (assembly GCA_963277665.1). Lineage (NCBI taxonomy): Eukaryota > Viridiplantae > Streptophyta > Magnoliopsida > Santalales > Viscaceae > Viscum > Viscum album. The sequence goes on from OY728136.1 coordinate 1,888,304,933, forward strand.
ATGCACGTCACCTTACTGCACTGCATGAGTTCCAACGCCAGCGACCGCCCAGGTTCCGTGGCGAGATGGACCCCCAGGCAGCCGAGGACTGGCTGGAGGTAGTTGTTCCAGTTTTCAGGCTAGTGAGGACACCAGTAGGCCTCATGGTGATCCTCACTGCGAGCCTACTGCAGGCAGCAGCGGGCCGATGGTGGAGTTTGATGCTCCAGGTGCACGATGAGGAATCTCTTCTCTGGACGGACTTCGAGAGCCTCTTCCACTCAGAGTTCGTCCCGGCCACCCTCCGTGTGGTGCGCATTCAGGAGCTACTACAGCTGCGGAAGGGCAGCATGACAGTAGCCCAGTACGTGGTGAGGTTTACCGATATCTCACGATATTCCACGGATATGGTACGGGACCCATTCTTCAGGGCCCAAACCTTCGAGCATGGGATTAGGCGATAGATCAGAGCTTCAGTTGTTTCTCACAGCATTCTGACACAGACAGGGGTGTGGGAGTGAGCCCTCTTAGTGGAGCGTTTCCTTACTGAGCAGTCTCCAGTAGCAGCACCCACCACTTGCCGGCATGGGGCATAGTCTTCTGCAGCAGGCAGTAGATAGATGACACAGGGGTCCAAGAGGACTAGACCTACAGGTGGTTGACAACATGACTCTGGATCGTTTGTGCGAGGAACTTGGGGTGGACAATGACTTTCCATGAGAGGGAAGTGTTACTCCTGCGGCGGGATTTGTCACACGGCTCGTGACTGTCTGACTCGCATTACGGATGACCAGCAGATGAACGAAGGACCCCCCAGGCAGAGGCAGAGGTTCGATCAGGGTGGTCCGCAGGGTGCAGGTGGACGAGGCAAAGGAGCTGGGCGAGTAGCAGATGTTGGGAAACACTTCGAGGTGTTGCCACCACCACCACCGGGAGGTTCGCCCCGACCGTAGGGAGTTGGTGGACATGGGAGAGCTCAGCTTTAGGCAGCTGAGGCCCTCGGTCATGGAGCTCTAGGTGAAAATGGACAGGAGCGAAACTAGTGGATACATCTTTTGTACTTCTAGTTCCTTGTTGCTATTGTGTGGCGTCTTTGTATTATGAGCTACAATAATAAAAGACGCATACCTTTGTGATGTTTTCATTCCTGTCCTCTTTTGTATTGTTACTAAGAGGTTCCAGTTTTGACTGTTGACATGACCCTCACTTGAGAGACATCTACTTGAGGAGACCCATTTATCACACACTGATGCCGACAGTGTGACTCAACCCATGGAGGCGAGAGTAACGGTTGGATCACTTGGTAGTAGCGTCGAGTCCTTACGACGTCATCCTTGGTATGGATTAGTATCATCTATTTCGGGATTGACTGTATTAGGAAAAGAACGTGGTTCATCCAATGGATGAGACCTGATTTCTTTTATCGGAAAAGAAGAAATCATAGCAGCTCTTGTGGGACTAGAGGTGGTCCAGGCCACGATAGAGAAGGTCCAGGTCATCCAGGAGCGGATAAAGACAGCTCAGAGCCGACAGAAGTCGTTCGCTGATAGGAGGCGGAGGCCACTAGAGTTCGAGGATGGCGACCACGTCTTCTTGCGTGTCTCACCTTGACTTAGATTACGGAGATTTGGCCGAGGTGGCAAGTTATCTCCATGCTTCATTGGACCCTTCCAGGTCCTCAGCAGGATTGGCGAGATGGATTAACGCCTAGCTCTACCGCCTTTGTATCCCTAGTTTGTGTTGAAGCTTTATGGGGACGTAAAGCCCTGTGGTGGGAGTATTTTAAAGACCCGTAAAATTCAAGGGAAATTTTTTCTTAATTTTCATTAGAATTTTACAAGAGCGCGGTTTCTGACGGCACCTGATTCCGAGGCCCGGTGTGCCCAGAATCATTTTCCGATGTTTGGCTTGGGTACGTTCGGTGAACGAACGAGCAGGGTTTTCTAACTTTTGAACCGGTGCTCGGAATCGAATTCCGAGGGAACCGATGGAACCGCAACGCCGGTAATTTCTTAGGAACTATTGTTCCGGAGTTGCGTTTTCATGAGTGTTGATAATAAAAATTGTGGAAGTTTATTTTATAATTACACTACAATTTTTACTATTTTACTCAAAGTGTTAGCCCTTGATGGAAGTTGGGTAACCACCCAACCTCCCTTGGGAGGTAATGAGGGTGGTGGGGCACACACGAACCCCACCTCTTCATATCCTCTAAAACCCCCCTCAACTCCCATTTTAATTATGTTAACTTAAGTTATAACCTATGACTTAAATGTAATGAGTTTAATGAGGTGAGTTGTGTGTGGTTATTGAATTTCAAATTCATGAAATTCAAATGTGTTTTTGTGTTAATAAAATAAGAAAGAGTCTTATTTTTTTGTTTGTTAGAGTTTTGTCTCCTTGAGAGAGTTGGGAAATCATCATCTTCTTCTTCATCTTCTTCAACCTCAACGAAGAACGTGAAGAACACTGTTCTTCAATGAAGAACTTCTCCGCCGAAGAACACGGATCTTCCGCGATGCTGTAATCGCAACGCGACGTTCTTCTTCCGCGTCGTCTCTTCCGCGATGGTTTTCCGTGAAGAAATCGCCGTCAATGAACTTTGAATCCTCGCTTTGCGATGTCGACGTTCTTTCCCCACGACGCCCGACCTCTGCGACGCTCGTCTTCCGCGGGTCGTTGACGAACACCGTTCCTGAACCGAGGTAGGGGATTATTTTATTTACTTATTTTCATTCATAATTGTAGTTTATCGATGATCGTGGATTAAAACCCTTATCTTATCGAATAACGCGAGGGGTTCAGACCATACAAACACGGCCGACCCTCCTCCTTACTTTTCGTGATGGTTTCTTGTGGTTGGTATGAGAAAGCGTGGTGTCGTCGCACCACACAGTTTCATGCAGAAGAAATGCGCGGTGCCATCGCGCCGCGCCGTGGAAAGAAATTCAAGAACGCGACGCCGTCGTGCCGCGTCAAAGGAAAACGAAGCCATTGTGGTCGGATCGGGGCCGCGACGGAGGGGCACGGTTTCGTCGCACCGCGCCGGACGACAAGGGCCGCGGCCGGTTCCGGGCCGCGGCGGAGAAGGGTGACCAGCGGCCGACATCGGTCCGCCGGCGTCGGTGTAGGAAGGGGGACCGACCATCGCCGGTCCCATGGTGCATGAAACGGCCGGCCATGGCGGGCCGGCCGGGCGTGGAGAACCGGTGGAAGTAAATTCCCCCGGCTGGAAACAGCAAGCGGCCCCATGAAGGGGCCGCGGTTTTGAACGAACCGAGGGGGCAGCGCCCCCCCCCCCCCCCCCCCCCCCCCCCCGTGCGCGGGCCTCCAAAACATCTCAACCGTTTTTGCTGGGCGACCGGCCAGCGCCCCCAGCACGCGGGTCACCGGGCAGGGCCGCGCCGCGCCGCGCCGCGCTGGTCCGACCCTGTCCGGGGCGGGTCGACCCGGTTCGGGCCAACCGGGGGGTCTTGGGCCGGGTCGGTCCGGGCCCGAAACCCCCATTTTCGTACTGTTTAGGTTCAAATGCCCATAACTCAGGCTACGGACCTCCAAACGACGCGCCGTCAGCGGTGATGCGATCCTTGGATCGAGACGGTCGTTTCGGTATATCGCACTCAAGGTTTCAGAATACTTTGAGTTCAGCCGGGTTGGTTCGTACACGAAACCAACCGGGCCCTCGGAGCGGAAACGCTCATATCTTGAGCTACGGACGTCTGATTGACGTGCCGTCAGCTTTGTTGAGTTCCTCTTAGTGAGACAGATCTTTTGGCATACTCCACCCGAGGTTTGGACGTAGGTGGAGTATGGTCGGGTTGGTGTTGCCTTAAAAACCAACCGGGCCCCTGGAACGAAAAAGCCAATCACTCTCAGACCGGGCGTCCGATTGACGCGCCGTCTGTTGCGTTGAGTTCCTGTTGACGATACGGAACTTTTGGATTCATCAACTTCGGACTATTTTTCAGTTGATGTATCAGCCTCTCGGCTTGTGGAGCGGACCCTCCCGAACGAGCTTGCTGTGTGCGGGAACCCTAGTGCTGGCTGCGATTGCTACTGTGACTGCGACGACGACTGTACAGAGATCCTCAGTGGATTCGACTGTGACGATGATTAAAACGGTATGGGAATACTCCGTGTTTTCAGCAGTGATCACTACGGTACATCTTGGGATACATCAACTCCGGACTACATGTCAATTGATGCATCGACCTCTTAGCTCGTGGAGTGGACCCTCCCGGAACGAGCATGCTGTGTACGGAAACCCTAGAGCCGGTTGATACTTGACGGCTGCAGACCCACAACATAGGTGCGCTTGGTTGTAGCGGCACAGGGGAGCGCTTGGTTGTAGCGGCAGACCCACGACAGAGGTGCGCTTGGTTGTAGCGTCACATGGGAGTGCTTGGTTGTAGCGGCAGACCCACGACAGAGGTGCGCATGGTTGTAGCGGCACAGGGGAGCGCTTGGTTATAGCTGCAGACCCACAAAAGAGGTGCGCTTGGTTGTAGCGGCACATGGGAGCTCTTGGTTGTAGCGGCAGACCCACGACAGAGGCGCGCTTGGTTGTAGTGGCACAAGGGAGCGCTTGGTTGTAGCGGCAGACCCACGACAGAGGTGCGCTTTGTTGTAGCGGCACAGGGGAGCGCTTGGTTGTAGCGGCAGAACCACGACAGAGGATCACTTGGTTGTAGCAGCAGGCCCACAGTACCCGATAGGTGTAGCGCATTGTTGTAGCGGCATAACCACTGTATTTGATGGAAAAGGAGTTTACCAATATCTTTGGGTTCAACTTCCTGAACGAACCTGTGTAGGTCATTGCGGGGGTTAGTACCTACCCATCCTTTGTGGGTCTAATGGCTTAGATGAATCAGTGGCTACATCTTATCATCTCTATCGTCTTTTGAAGAAGTATACCTGTGTGAGCTAAATCTTGTTTACCCTCCTGTGTGGATTGTGTGGTGCTAACCTGTGTGGATTACGTTTTTCTTTCCTGTGTGGAATACGTATACTTTCCTGTGTGGACTGAGTTGTACTTGGGCTCGGTGGTTGGAGCGTATTGAAATGATGACTTAGGTATATGTATGGGCATATACCTAAGTAGTGTCGTTTGTTACTTCGTGTTTGTATCTTTCCATTGTGGTTTATTCTTTGTGGATTTTGGGAGACCTTCGGGGGTCTCGAGGTCCCTACTGAGTAGCTTATACTCACCCCTGCAGGGGCTATGCCCGCACTACGTTGTGTTGGTTGTAGACGACGGACAACATTGATCGTGGTTGAGGCATGCAGAGCAGAACGGTACCTGAAGGTGGACCACTGGTCGGGACGTACTCGGAGCGGACGGTGGGACGCGAGGAGTAGTGGAGGTATCTGTACCCACCATTCATGTGGGATTTCCAGTGGACAGCTCGGCGTAGCAGCTTTACTTTACAGTTGATTTTTTCTCTTTCGAGTTGTACTTTACAGTTGGGCTTGTATTTCCGGCCCCTTTTACTTTCCGCACTTACAGTTGTAATCTATTTTTACTTAGTGTTTGTTTTTCCGCTTGCTTACTCTGTGGTGCTTTTTTACATTACAAAGGCAATGCCTTCCCTTTTACCAGGATTTTCACCTTGGTGCTAGTCGCCAGCCCCTGGCCTATGGAAGACGGGCTTGGGGTAGTCACAGCACGGGTCCTGAGGACGGGTCGTGACATTACAACCCTCCTAATTCTAATCCATGACAAAATTCTCCAAAAATCCCCTTCATTAGAAACACAAATTTATGTTTCCTTTTAATTTAATAACCAATTATGAGGCTGGTTATTACACCCGTGAATTAGATATGAAATATTTTAAAATATTTTTTTATAATTTAATCAATCTACTGTACATATTTATAATCCATAAATCCATAGAACACTATGACCTTGACAATTGAAATTGTGTAAAATATAAAAGAAGAATATATACCTCACACCATAATAAATAGTAGTTATTTATTAAAGCCTATTATTTATGAATATAAACATGGAAATCGAAAAGAATATTCCCTACAAGGTGTTTCCATGGGATTTAGTAAATCACAAAAAACATTGGGAATGATCTTATGAACCTCCACAATATTCTTCTATCTCATGGTGATTAGAAGGATAAAATAACAAATCATTAGGAGGTATAATGTTCCATTTATGTAATAAAAAACACACACACATACAAACATGGGTCTATTTTAATCCCATTGTCTAACATTATTTATGTAGGTTATGGGAATGATTTTTTAGGATACGTAATTACATACACATTTCCAAAATGTAAAAGTAATGCTATTGGTTATATATCATGAAACCCTCTTCCATGGACACTATCCTATTTCTTACACTTAATTAATTATATCTAGTGACTAGGGAGATCCACACATTAAAATATAAAATTTTGGTTTCTTAATGATTCGTTTAGTTCCAAATTAATCGCTACATTCAATTTATAGCATTATGACTCAACCATTTAATAAAATACAACTTTCCCTTGTAGAATGTGTATTATATCTGCATATCATAAAATGAAATATTCCCAAAATCATTGATATAATAATTTTTTAATATGTATTTCATACATTATGAGGATGCATATTATACCATATTATATAACATGGATTTAGTTTAAATTACCTTTATGCTCTCTCCAGAATGATTACTTATATAAATTCACCTTCTTAAGATATGACCTGAGCTTCTTTATTCTCTAATCGTTCTAATACTTAATTCCATAGAAAAATTATCAAAAAATTAATTCTATCTAAAATTTATTCTAGAAAATATTATGTTTCTAGAACTATTATAATAAACAAGATTTATAGAACTTCTAGGCTTTAAATTCGTCAAATCTCATAGTGTGATGATTCGCTGATCCCATCTAAAATTTCTACTTGATACTAACTGTAACATCCCAGGTAAATAAAGAATATGAAATTTTCATATTTATAAATATTTGTGAATTAAATATTAATTTTACATTCAAGGCGATGTTTTGTACGTTATCAAACTCAGATGCAACAATAGTTTTCTTTGAAATCATACATTCTACACAACTTTGAGTAATACCCAAAATTAAAATAATAATATTAATAGTTTAAAAGGTAGTTATTGCATGACAGTTGAATTGTCGTGAATGAACAAAAATATCTAAATAAAGATTAATCATGATTTTTAAATGTTTTTAAATTTATCCGATAAATTTTAGAAATATATAAAAAAAAGAATGAATCTGATTTTAATCATGAAATACTTTAATATTCATTAAAATGCCAATTTATTGCCTTATGAAGGAGATCTATTTCTAAATATGTTTTTTTGTTAATTTTATAGTTTAAATTTGAAAAAATTAAATTATTTTTTAGAGGTGAGAATTAAAAATATAATTTTGGTAAAATTTTGGTATTTTTTGGTAATGTTATTTTTTTGATGAATATTGAAGAGTAATGCATTTTTTATTTTAAACTGTCATTTAATATAATTTAATTATATGATTAGATTTCCTCTTCAATTAGTTTTAATGTTTAATAATATTATATTATTACCATTTAATCTAATGTTGGTCATTGGAAGTAATTTCACTTTTTTATTAGAGATAAACACACATTAAAATTTTGATAGTTATTATTTCATAAAACCATTATTATTGATTTTGACAATGAGAATTTAATTGTATCTAATTTATATAACTTCTATGTTTATAATTTGGAAAAAAGGATTCCATATTTTGAATCATGATTTAAATATTGTGTAAATTGATAACTTTTAATTTTATACATTCTGAATATTAACTTTAGTAAATATTTTATTTATCATGGTTAGTGGGTAAAATCGGTAAATAAGGGTGAACAATAATATTTTAATGATAATAAATTACACTAATACATGTATGAACATATTTTATGACCCATTTCAGACCATGGGTATCCATGGGCTGATTTTGGGATCCCTTGGTGCCACTTGTATGTGAAAATATCATTTTATAAAAATTAATTTAATGCTAAGGAAAATGTTAAATTTACATATATAATTTAGTAAACCAAAATTTATATGGGGTTATAGAAGTTATATATGAGAATATAAATTGTAATTTTATAGATAAAATTATTTTATACATCATGATATTTTATTTTTAATTTTTAGACATAAATAAATAAATTTATTTATGACACAATTATGATGTTATGATTACCTCATTAATGAATGTTTAAATTAAGGGATTATAAATATCAAATTAAATTTATTTTGAAACTTTTTATTCCATCCATTAATTTTATTGATTATTATTACTTGTTATAATTTATTTAATTTAGGTTGTTTTAATGAATCATGTGGTTATTAATTTTTTAAAAGTCAAGATATTAATAGTTTAAAAATTTACATAAATGTGTTTCTAAAACAATTAATTTTTTATTAAATGATAAAATAATCCAAATAATATAATTTTCATCGAAATGAAATATATTATTTTAAAAAACTCACTAATTATCCATTTTTGGTCTCTTGGAAATTTATTATAAATAAGCTGACCGTATAGTATGAATATAAAAGAGGACATGGCATAAGTTAAATTAGTTTATTTAGGGTTTAAGATAAAATATAAGGTTACTTTTTGCACTAAACATGACTAAAACCCATTTTAAGAGATTATTTTTAACAATAATAACCTTAAATTATAATTAAATTAGTTTTGGATCTTTTGAAATCAAAATTAAGTTTATAATTAAATAATATTTTCAAACATGCATAAAGAGCCCCTCCTCCCCCATATAAAAGGCCACCACCTCTAACCCATTGATCACACCTATAATGCCACTTTTCTCATTAAACCACTGCTCAAATAATCAAAAACCATCCACATATTTATCCTCGAGGCCTTACCATAGGTAGATAAGATGTCAAGGAACCCTTTTGGATCAATCCAAAGGGAGTTACCTGATTTAAACGTAACTTCTTCTCCCATGTTCATTTCATTTATTTTCCTTCTCCAACCCCATAAATTCCCTTTATTTAATTATTTTATAACAAAAATTTTATATTTAATATAATAGGATGTTTTTATGATAGTTATTCTAACTAAAAATCCACACACCTTATTCTAATGGATACAAACGTACTGTTTCTATGGACGGTGAAGTAGTGCCTCACGAAACGATGATTGTTAATTAATCTCCAACCACATTTAATGGTGGCCATTTTGATGTAAATGTAGTTATATGTGAAACATATTATATTTATATTGTATCGATGATTATTTATTTTTCATTTATAACAGACCTTTATGGTTTCCATAATAGGTAAAGACGATAATTTTATTTGAGGAAGTGCAGACTACCGCCCCCTCAATGTGATATGAGTCATTCATTCCATAAATGGAACGTATAAAGGGTGTATTTAATGAAATTATATATTACAATAATATGTATTTAAAATATACCTATTTATAATTATGTTTTCATTCCATTAAATACGAAATATAAAATAAAGTATCGTTCATGCATATGTACGACTTACCATCTCCATGAACGCTGCATTTCATTTCTTATCTCCAAATATTACGTAAGATTATATATAAATTCATATATATATATATATGATATATATGAAATCGAAGTCATTAATATCATTCTGGATGTAATGGACTTTTGACCACATGGACAACATTCAATTATAAGAAGTTCATTTTTGACTCATGTATCAAATATCAACAAAACGACTGGTATTAGCTTAAACAATTATGTAATTTTTATAACATGGTAATAAGTGATATAAAAAGAATAATAAACTTTAAAAATGTTCTCAAAATTATAAAAATTATCTTTATATTATTGTTTAGGAGATTAAACAACAAACAAGTCAAATCAGACACAAGGTTAGGGAACTTCATTACCCAATTTCCATTCATTGAGTTAATCTTTTACTTATTGATTATGTAGTGCTATAAATATGTTTGAATAACCTATGATTGTTTTTAACTTAATATATTCTTATATTGGGTGTGTTTATATTTTTCTCACATAATTATTCATTGGTTCATCCTTAATGTAATGATTAGTTATTTGTAAGGGATCACTTCACCCTCCTCTTTAGTGAAATAATTATTAATGTTATGCCTTTTAATTTACATTTTAATATGTTTGGATACGTTCTTCTATAACCTTATATCTGTACATTTTATGTCCATGTGATGTGATCCCTTTTCTCTCCCACAAACTCATTTTCTAAATTTTAATGTGATTTCATTAGGATGACGAAATTTTGTAAGGGAATATGTCTCAATCTCCTTTCATTGAGTCATATCATGATATTTTATAACTTTATTATCCTATAATGTGTATATACATAACTTATGAATTTTAATATCATGAATTTCAACGTAATCATGATATTTAATGTTTTGTTAGATATCATTCGTTAACGATTTTTATTTAAGTATTTTCTCAAGTAGAAAAGGATTCATTTACTAAATCATTGTTTAAAATATTTAAATGATTTAATATTCTAAATCCTTCCATTTCATGTCCATTTTTTAGAAATTATGTAAAGGAGTTTTTATATGGAATTGAGTGTTTTAAAATTTACATTAGTTTCAAAAATTTTGGAGTGGTATGGGACACTTTGATTTAAATTTCTTCTTTTTAAATGTTTTAAATGAATTGATTATATCAATATCTTGAAATGATATATTGTGAATATAATGTGGAAATGATATCATTCCTTTTTTCTGGTTTTACGTGTTTTTAATATGTTATGGTTCTTGGGAACTGTTTATGTATACAGGTGGTTTCGTGAAAAACCTATAGTGGTTGAGCCCGAAATATCTCTCCAATGCATTTTGTAACACGACATAGGCAAAAGTTAATGTTTCTCATAAGAGATCTAGGTAATATACTGTGATGGGTATTCCAAAAATAAATACCAACATAGTTGTGAAAGGTACAACATAAGTATGTTATGGATTCCATAAGTTACATTTATGATTTTTGATTTCTATATGTTATTCATAAATCTTATGATTTCATGAGGTATGTTAAAGAGATTATGATTTTCATGTGTAGATGGAATATTGTTTTATTTCTTTATTTTATATCCCCTACAAGGCTTTTTATTCTCATCTAATGTTTTTGAAATTTTTTCCACAGGGCATAGAGATGAATAGGGTCATGGATGGGATCAAGGAAAATGTAATGTTTTCTGAAACATGGAACTATAAATGATTGTTTTTTTAAGAGTTATTATTTTAGAAAAAAAATAGTTACTAATTAGAAGTGTCTACATGTAATATTGAAGATGTTTTATATAATTTATGATCCAATTCCTTAACTATATAAACTTAAAAATATCTTCAATGTTATTTCTTAATTTAACCCAAGGTTATGTACTGTTCTAAGGCTGGGGGCTTATTGTAATCCTTCATATGAATATCCTAATTAACTAGAATATTTAATTTTTTCATAACCTTTAATAAGTAATTATCCCATAATTAAAATCCAATTTCATCATTGACATACCATATAAAAAACATGGTCAAGACTCAACCTCTAACTTTCCCTTTTCCTTTTACCTGGAATCATCTAGGATGTATGTGAGTGAACTAATGACCCTGATTTAGGAAAATATTAATTTTATTTCCATACCAAAATTATTCAATAAGTTCCTTACACAATATAAAATTATTACATCTGTTCATTACTTTGGTAAAAATATTCTTGGACTCCACCCAAAACTTTTTTTGGAAACTAGAATGAATCTTCAAGATACTTTACTTCTCTAGTAAAGTTTGATTCATCATGTATGTAGACATGTTTTGTTAGCATTTATGAATATAGTATTATAAAATCATATACCATACTTCTAAAAGGACCTTTAAAATTACTCACTTTCATTTTCTCCTCAATTCTCAATCCTTTATAATTTAATTTTTACTTTTTTTATCCCCTATAGTTTTCCATCGAATAAAGATTCAAAAAAATTTGGACGTGTAATTAAGAAATAAATCTCAAACCTTATGTTCCACATAAATGGTCAATATACAATAGTACCATCAACATAAATTAGAATATATCAGTCCATCTTCCATATATTTTGAACACTTCTATATCTATATCCTTGGGTGGTTTTCCATTTGATCTGAATGACACCTTCTAATGCTTTCCAATAATATATTCTTCACATATTCCATACTCCATTATTTTTAGTTTCAATATATATTTAGTAAGTATTTTGATCCATTTCCCACATTCATGCCATTGAAATTCAATTGAAAACATTTAATATTGGAATGTTATTTATCGCACATGAATTTCCCCATTCGATAATCCTATTTAGTAAACTATTTTATCATTCACTCATTTTTCCACCAATCTATAACTTCCAAAAATCATCCACAAACCACAAAAAAATTTAATACATATGCCCATTTTATCATGTAATCCTTCCAAAATAAAATTCATCATGTTCAATAGTATGTGTCACACTCCTTCTAATTCAAGTAATATTTTATTCTATGTTTGGAGGAAAATATCACCATCTTCCTCTACCTTGATATTTTTAACATTCATGAGATTTAACATTATAAATATTATATAAGTATAATTTCTCATACTATTCCTCTATGGTTTAGAGTTAAAATAATCCGTATATTCTTTGATTCAATACTCATGTGGATTTGTGACACTTGGTAAAAGACTACTAGTATCCGTTGTAATAGTATTTTTAGACGAAATTACAATAGTGTAACTTTCTAAAATGACTCTTAAATTAATTAAATTATTTCATATTGTGTATCTTCTTCCCATAATTCATGTATATAGGACAAATTTAAACCAAAATAAACATTATTATAATTCATTACCATTTATTATGACTTTTCCATATAGCGGAACACCTATATCTTCTACAATATAATAATTTTTGTTATATTACTAGAAATATTTCCCCAGAATCAACTCATTTATAATTATATCTATACCATCTGAAAACAATGTGTTAGACTTACCACATGAGTTGAATACTACATTAACCATTATATTACTTGACTTTAAAAGTGATGAATGTTAAAGATTTTCAAAAATATGGATCCACTAACACAACCTTCACAAATTACGCCTTACTTCAAGTTTTATTTAATTAATTGAAATGGTCATTCATTATATTTTTATTTTACATTATCATATAAAATAAGCTTCACAATATGATAATTTTTTTTTATTTTTATTATATTATAATATACATAAATTAGAGTAATTATAAATTATGATGTCATTTTTACATAATATTTATTATAAGACACATTTTGGGATAGTGTAATTGAGATCTACGCCATTAATTTCCTATCAATAATTTCTAATTTGTCCATTTTCATTACTTCTAGTCTATTTACCGTTAATAGAAGTTCGATATACTTCTATAGAAGAAAAAACTCTATCAACATATTTGAAAATCCAAAATAAATTTCCCTTAACTTCTCAACTAGGAACTTACCCACATCTAATTACATGATTCTAGAATAGATAAAATCGCATTGAATTTAAAAAACATAACAAGAAAAAAAGATATTCATTATTATAATTCCCCTACATGTTTACGGGTAGGATAATTCCATTAATCTAGCTTCTGAAACCACTAGGTCATCATCAAGTAACACTAATATTTATAATTGTTCTCCGATTCCACATAGTTGGTTTGAAACCTCCTGAATAGAATATCCATCCATAATATTTAAAGACATAATAAATTTTTGAAACTCATATTTTGAAAAAAAAACACTCATAAAAAAGTATCTAAAATAGATATTATAATATAACCCATACGTTCATTTTAACAACACCATGCACAAGACAAAAACATTCAATAAATTATTATGATAAAAATTGTTTAACATGGTTTTAACTTTAGTAATTTATTATGATTAAAAAATTGAAAACAAATTTATTAAGATAACATGAATGGATTACAAAAAATAAGAGTAATATAACACAAATAAAACCACCCTAAATTTTTAAGTAGGTCCCAGTATGTTGAAATAGAATCACCACATTCTGAACTTCATAGGTGATCACCCATAATGTTTTGACCTATAACTGAATTCCCCCACCCTAACCATCATGTATAGTGAAAAATTAATGTCATCCTAACATAAATATCTAGATGAATCTAACATATCCTTCAGAAAAATGTTTTAATCCCGACACATGAAAAGAGTTCTCCATATATAGAATCAACATTCAATCTCCCATTATCAAGACCTATTCTTCATTGAGGTTTTTTCATCGTGATTTAATTATAGTGTTCTGGGATTTTCAACCTACACATCATCATTTTCGTCTAGTTATATTCTATACATATGAAACCACTCATTCCTAAAATTATAAGACATAGTTAAATATTGTTTCTTAAACCATCCAAGAGTAATATAAAGAATACACCATCCCATAAAAGTCTGGGTAACTCTTCAATGGGGGATAAATATGGATAAAAGATTATGAAATTGGATGACGTATTAAACCACAGAGAAATATATCATGATGACAATTTCATTGTTTATAAATGAATAAGTGGTGCATAGAATGGAAGGATAAATTGAATATGCCATATTGGGTCATAATATTTTGGTATAATACAGTTTGGTTATGGAAATGTAATAATAACATGAAAGGGAAGACCATGCCACAAACTATCATTTGTGGGAGAATTATTTTTTGGAAAAAATATCTTAGGATCAAATTTTAGAGTTTTCGGGTTATTATGTTGGTCGAAATAAAAATTTGACAAATTGGTTCTGAAAGCACGTTGAAGGTTACATTTTTTTCTAGTGTTTTCCAATATTTTCAGCCTAAACATTTTGGGGAACAATGTTTAAAAAAATATTTTCTACAATGTATAGTGTTTGTATCATGACGTGGAGTATGTAGGCTACAATCTGCAGTATTCATACTGTGAGGTCAGATTTGCTAAATCATGATAGAAAACTCATAAATGGAAGATCGCAAGGTCAATCACACAAATTGAGAGGTTGAGTATAGAGTTTAAAGATTGAATCACGTAAATAGAGAAGTAGTAGAAGGAAATCGCAGGGATAAATAGAGAAAGGTTAGTTCTTTTTTACAATTATTAAGGGAGTTTAGAGTTTTTATAGATCTTTTTGGGCCACATTGAAGGATTGTACATGGTCAGTAATGTTGGTCTGTTCACTATAATGAGAATTTTTCAGTATGAATTATAGCTATGAAGCATATAGGATTAAATGAGTGTCTTAATAGTAATATCGTGTATAATGGATTTCATAATGATATTTTCATAAAAAAGGACCATTAACTATTTCATTTAAGAGAGAGTAAATTCCATTTAAGAGCATCATACCTAAATTAATTTGGATAATTATGAGACTGTATCAATGAATTGTAATTTTAGAAGGTTGTTATTTGAGGTTTATCAAATGAGGTTTGAGAATATGATTTTTAAGGCTGTGAAGTGGAAGTATGAGAAGTGTCTTTTCAGTCTACCAAGGATGATTTTATGAGGTTGTAGTTTATGCTGAATTGTTTTTGAAAATGGAAGTTCATAGTTATAGTGATTTGTGATGTTGGAGTTTATGGTCAACCTCTTTTGTGAAGTTGGAGTACTTTGGATAGAATAGGTGTTCACAGTGAAACTAATCTATGAGGTTAGCGATTTTAGTGAACCAGGATCACATGGTTGGAATTTATGAAAAATAGTAAATCCTATGGTCATGTACATGGATGAGTGTATTTCATCCATCAGAAGAAAAAAATCTTCTTGTGAACCCTATTTAAGGTGAAAAAATTCAGAACTGATAAAAATAATCAAGATGATCAAATGGAGGAGGAGTGTGTTTATTTCAATTTAGAGAGTACTGTGTTCATGATGTTCAAATAGTTGTAAACATAGATGAACATTGATCAATATCTGAACATTGTAATAGTAGTGTTCTTTAGTGGGATGGGTAAATTAGTACATTTCCTTTATATACTCCTTGGAATAAAAAAGTTAATGATAAACTGAGTACAATAAATGTGCATCACACATGTTTTCCTTTTTGATCATATATTATTTTTGGAATGAGAGAGATGAGTTTTTTATTTAATGAAACAATAATATAAAAATTGGGAAGTGTTTTAATATATAATACCCGGATTTTATCACCTATCAAGGTTTTTAACCTTGTTGGTCCAACAATATGTACTAGGGAAAAAAGATTAAGTGAGTGATCCTTTATCAACAGAATCCCTAATAGTCATCAATAACAAAGGGGTTCTGATCATCAAGGGAAATAATTACAAACTATGGACGTATCAGATTCATCATTACTTTTTATCCTTATGCATGGATGTTTATATAGAATCTATGAATTATACCTAGTTCAGTATAAAAAAATAATTCCATATAATATACTAAATAATGAAAACCTGATGTAGATTCTAGGGGAATCAATTATTTAGGGGGTTTTCTATACAACACAATATATAATTATTTCATGTCATTTAAATCAATGCATTTCTTATGTAGAAATTTTTTAAACACCTTTGAAGGTGTTTAGAAATTTAAAGAATCTATGATTCATGTTTTATGGAATAATTATGATGACAGGAGGATGATGATAATTAATATCTTAATGAATTATTTGATAGGTTTAACATGATTGTGGAAGAAATGTGAGGTCTTATAGAAATCATTGATAATGTATACATCGTCAAATGCCTCATAAGAGAATTGAAATACAGATCCAATTTAAAATTTTCTAATATTAAGGATAATGATCAATGGAGATTCAATTGGATAGTTTTCATATTATAATTATCCTTTATGACATTTGAGTTGATGATGGTAAAGTTGTGGAAAAGGGGTAGCCTAAGGATGTGGTATTCATGTCTTTGTAGATATTCCCTAAATATGATATTCATGAAGAAGAAAATGCCGATAAACTCAAGTCATTATTATTGTCAACACTGTTAATGGGAAAAATAATGTTTAATGGGAATATTCCACTATCATTTTTTAAATGTAGAATGGCTATGAAAATTTAGAAAAGTGTCCCAAAAATATTGAAAATAAATATATGGGTAGTAACATTATTATGAACAAGACTAATGTGAAAGGTTTAAAATGAAAAAAAAACATGTAATTAAATAATAAGAACATACTTTTATAAGAAAATGATATTTAAAAATACATTAGGGATGACGAAATTAAATAATTCAATGGAAAAAAATAAAATGATATGTTGGCACCCGTTTGAAATTTCCAGACATGGGAAGAGATAAATGCCAATGTAAGGAAAATAGAAGGAAGAATTTATCTCCAAGATGATCTAGAGGAAACTATTTATGAGATATATTCTTAGAGATCCGAAATGAAGAAATCTTATAGAATAGTTCATGATGAAAAACTATATATATAAGATTATGACGAATAAATGTTTGAGATGATGTTAGGAATTGAAAATATAAAATACGGAATGATATAAAAATCGAAGAGGGTATTTGAGTTTAAACTCATAGTTGAAGAGAAATATCAGGTGATGTTTCAGATAAGGTAGAAAAATATTTTTGAAAAACTTATTGAAGATCATGAGGATGAAAATATTTTCTTATGATAAAAAATTTATTATTTGGAAAGACATTTGGATCATAGTATATAATTAAGAAAGAATATCCATTAGGTGATAGAAAAGGTAAAACCAAAGCATGATGATCCAGTAATGCTGAAACATGAGTCTTTTCCAAATGAAAATGATGGTATAGGGATTAATGGTAAATAAAATGTATATGTGGTTTTTAATGTACTATAATAACTAACATAAATGATATAGGTTTATTTTTATATAACACAGAATAAGAGAACACAAAGAACAACTAGTTTGAATATAACGTCACGTAAGAATAAAAATCATATAATGTGTTATTATTGTAGAAATATTATACATTTATAAAATCTATATCCCATTACCATGATATACTGGAGGAAACATGATTAAAAAATATTTAAAATATTGTATAGTATTCTCAGGTTGTTTTTGACGGTCAGTATTTCTTGTTTGGTAGATTTATAAATATTTCTAGATATTAGTAATAAAAATTGTAAAGGAATGTTCCAAATAAAACCCAAAGTGATTTATTCAACAAGTTAGGGAATTATCAAGATATTTTATTAATTATAATTTATTTATAGATTCACAAGATGAGGTTGGCACACCCAACTATGTATAAAACCATCCATGTCAGTTAACACCTTGTTTGAAACTAAACACATGGATTAAGAAGAGAAGATTTGAGTAGGTATTTGTTACAGAGATTTTCCTGAATGCAATGAATCATAATGGGTCATGGATATTTGATATCAGATACAACTCCCACATAATGGATAATATGAATTATTTCATAGGAATTAATTATCATATGTAAGGTGTCATCAAATTCAAAAATGATGAAGGCTTTAGGATTGTTGGATTTATGAAAGAAAAATTCATAGGTAAAGACACGATATGCACAAATGTTTTGGATGTAGAAGGTATCAATCTTAAAATAATTAGTTTCAGTTAATTATGTGACCTACAGAATAAAATAAACATTACCAATAATATGTGTATTGTCAAGCAAAAGGATTATGTCGTGTTGATGAAGGGGAATTCCATAGAGGTGAATATCTACCTTATGAAAAGAAAAAAAAATGTACTTTCTATACAAGGAATAAGGGAAAATTTAATGTGATAAATGACTTGGCCATTTGATACAACGATCCATTGAATATATTTATAAATTTTATGGATCCTAAGATCTCCCTGATATATCATGTCATCATAAACACATGTGAGATGCTTGTCGGAAAGGGAAGATTACTAAAAATACTTACATTGAAAAGGAATGAGAATCAATAAATGTGTTGTAATTGGTGCATATTTATGTGTGTGGACATATATCCCCAATATATATTTATGTGAATAGATAAATTGTTATATTAATTGAATATTATAATAGAATGGGATAAATATTAATCAATACCCACATGTATATGGTGTTTAGTTTTATAACACAATACTAGAGGGAGATTAACATGGTACTGGGGTATAAGTTTTGATATTTATGAACTAAAAATGGAAAGGAGTTCACGAACATCCATGTGTATTATTACCTCAAGAAGCATTGGATAAATAACCATATATCACCTGTAAAATATACTCAGAAAAAATGGATGCCTGAGTTAAGAAAAAAATCATCAACAACATTGCTAGAATGAATCTTATTGATAAAACCATACTAGATATTTTTTCGGAAATAATCCATATAAAAAATGATATATATATCTAAAAGGGATTTGTTTATTACAAGGTAAAATAAGACTGTATAGAATCCATAGTATGGAAAAAATCGAATGATTATGAACATTTAAGTCTTCCGAAGACAACTCTTCATTATCACTAATGAGGAATATATGAAGTTTGAATCATTTAGGGATGAAGATATATTTCTTGGATTATCAAAAAACATATAATCTTATAAAATATTTTATATGAACATAAGAAATTTTGTGGTGATAAATTATATTTTTATGGTGTATAATGAGTAGAATATTTATGAAATCAGTAAAAATTGATGAGAGGATAGAGATTAAGAGATAAACAGAACATATAGATTTAAATTTCCAAATGAATATTCAAAATATGTTTTAAAAGATGAAAAAGATGAATTTATACTTGTATCTTCATATAAGATGAATATTTATAATGAAATTTAGAGAAAAAATATAATTTATGATCAGAAAAAACAAGTGTAGATTAGGATAATGAAATCTATTAATAAAATAACCTTACTATAACATTTAAATACATTTTTTTTAATAAATAGATAAAATTTATAATTGGAATTATGTTATTAATGATGATATTGATCAAATATATAATAATAAAACTTGATAGATTGTTTTGGGGAAGAAAAATAAGAATGTAATTGGGACAAAATGGTATTTTCATAATAAAATTAATAAATAATTCATGTTTATTCAAAAAAGGGAAAAATGTGTGAAAGGGATACTCCTAGATTTAAGGAATTTTTGTTGATGTGAAATTTTACCCCATGGAAATGTTGGAGACAATTCATCTTTTTGTATCCAGTATAGTGAAAATAATCTATATGGTACTATAGATGGATTTCATGTACGCATTTAAAAATAATGATCTCCAAGGATATGTATATTGAATATCCAAATGGTTTTCTAGTTTCTTGGTATGAGAATAATGATTTATTAGATAATGAATGTACTTTATATGCTAAATAAGGCACAAATATCACACTAGTCTAGGCTGGACCAATACCTAAATAATATCAATTTACAATACGGTGGAGTTGATTACAATGCCTATGTCAAAAATAAATGTAATCAAGGTACTATGGTTCAAGTGTAAAAAGATGAAATAATATTTTGAGGATTAGATGAAACATAATGAAAATAGTTTATATAATTCATGAAATGTGAGTAATAAATGTCAATGATTGGATAAAGAACGTACATTATTATTTTAATAGTTTAGAAAACAATGATTTATACATTTTTTTCATAATATAAATTATCCAAGGAGGTTCTGATATGATTTGGAATGGTGATGTCTGAGGAGATGACTATTATGGTAGCTACATGAATAAAATTATCAAGTGATGAAGATGAAAAATGATCAATTTCAAAAAATATAGGCGGGTTATTGGGATTATATTATACATAATAAATACACAATATAAAATTGGTTTTACCATAATATATGTGGTGCATAATAAATGTAAACCCAACGAAATCCACATTCTTATAGTGGAAATAATAATAGAATATATCAAATACACTATGGATTTTTTATTTTTTATAATTAATATTATATGTAAGAGTTGTTGATATAGGAAAATATTGACAAAGATTGTTCAATTGATGATAGAGAGTCAACACTCAGTTATGCATCTATCTAGGATTATTTTTCACTTATTATCCGAGGAATAAATAATAATGAATATTTGTAAGAACCATAGATGATGAATATATTGATTCCACTCAATATTGCACAAAGATACTATAAATAAACTAGAATATTGATTATAAGAGAGTTTAGTTGTAGTATCTGATCAAAATCTAGAGTGATAATTCAAGTGATATAAATCATAGATAGAATGTAGTCCATCACTCATGGAAAATAAAATTGGAAACAAATATCACTCTTTCATGGATAAATAGAAATATAATGTATTTATGTTATTGTATTTTCGTAAGAAATTTCATGTTATAGACATTCTAAAAAATGACTTCCCAAAGAATAAATTAAAATACATTCTTTGACTCTCAGTGTCTAGTCAAACCCCCACACATAAATAGTCCTGATGTGAATCCCCCTATTATCATGGTATGACATGTTTTACCTATTTCTTAATATGTGTTCTTTACATGATAAAGACTAAAAATGAGTGACCTTCAGATTAATTTACAAATAGAGAGAAGTCATGTTCTTGGAATGGGGACAAGATGATAGTTGTAGTGGAAAAATATGGGTAGTTTTGTAAAATTTGATCATGTTGATGATTCTTTTTAATCAGGATATATCATGAAAGGATGACCAAAGGGTTCATGATAAAAGTAGTTCTGATTTATTATTAAGGAAGTGTTATTATTTAGAGCCACACACTATATGTTTTCATGATATGAATTGATCATCCTTTGTTATTGGGAAATAATATATGGCACTGAGAATGAAGTCATTCATTAATGAACTCCTCATGCTACTCTCATTTAAAATATAGTGATCCCACTTTTTATTTAATGACTACTACATCTTATTAGAGATAAATAACATAACAGTGTTATAAGACTAGGATACATTGGTTTAGGGTTATGAGAAAATTAGGCTCCTACAGTAATTGTACACAATAAAACATAATGATTTATTTTACACCTCCATCATTATCCTTTAAATCCCATGTTATTTTTAGAATATGTAATCACATAAGCATATACATCAGAGAAATATGTGAGCTAAAATATTTTTAAGAGGATGAATGATATATATGTATCAATATAAAATTTGTGAGAATAATAATTATTATAATAATATCATAATAATATTATAATTATCATAAACATGAGGGGAAGAAATAGTAAAATATATGGAATGTGGAAATGTATAAAAATGAAACATGATGTCTAGGTGGTCAAATACAGCACATAGTTGTGAACGATGCTAGAATCGTGTTAATGTATAAAATATTAACATATTCATAACAACATAATTTTCAAAAAAACATAGAATTATGTTTTTGCATAATACACATAATCTCATGAGATACATCAAATTAAAAAAATGCATTGGAGGGATATATAATTTTGGGCCCTCCAATGACATCATAACATTTACATAATCATTCATGCCACATAGAACATATATCAATCATATTTGTAATGAAAATCAAGTAATGGAATGGGATTCATAAAGATTTTATCAATCATGATTTCATTTATAAAATTTTTTCTCCAAAATGGTAAATGGAAAATAATACATTTGGTATAACAATAATCATTTTTTAGTAAATAAGAAATAACTCAAGGGGATTCTTGATGTGTTTTAGAAAGAAGAGTTATTTTGGAATTGTTTTTTATTTTTTTATCAAATTGAATTTTAATCAGTTATATCACTAAAAAATGGATTAAAAATGAAATTATATTTATATATAATTAATATAATATATATACTGAAATGTTTCATGAAAGAAGAAAAAACAAAATGAAAGGGATTTGGGTTCAAGAATTCAATTACCTTATGCATGAATGTGTTCAAAACATGCACATAATATCCTAGATAATCCCATTTAATTCATTAACTACATAATTGAAAACCTATTATACATTTATTTATATTAATATAAAATTTTTAAGTTCATTTTGGGAAATTTGTTTTGAGTTATTGAGTTTTATCCTGTTGGTTTGGGAACCTTTGTTTTCCTATTTCAAGGATGGTTAACTTATATATAATTATATAAGTTATTATAAAATTGGAATAATTACCATGATGTGGAATAATATTATAGTAATGAAATTAATAATGTTTAATTATTCCCATATATATTTATGTTTTCTAGTATGATGATAATTCATTTGATAAGACATTAATGATAAAATCATAGTTTATTATTACATCTTTTTTGAAAATCATGAACTTGTTTTGTTTTATTTAATATTATGTATATAATTTCATTATAGAAAAATTAAAAAAGTTATAATATAAATATTACAGAATTTTTAAAACATAATATTGGTTTTATGACCAGCCTTGAAGAAGGTTATAGAAAATCAAAACTCACCGTCCATGAAGGTGGTGAATCAACACCTTATTGACAATTTTTTCATTTTTGAATAAAGGGATAGGATATGAGATTTGATAATCTATGCTACAGTAACATAATAAAATTATAGTATATATATCATAAAATACTTACTATTCATCTTTTGATATGTTCTTTAAGTACATGATAAGAAAATAAAATATATAAAAAGTGATAGAATGAGGATTTTACCTTCCGAATGTTTTCTCCTTGTAAACATAATTAAGGAACATATGTTAAATATTTTTTTTGAGAAAAGAAGCTCTTGAACATGAGGAAGAATCTTGGGAATGGAATTGGTCTTAATTTTTAGAATTTATAGGGCTTGGATGGTTTCAGGAGAAGATATTGAGAGAGGTGGTATTTATTTTGGAAGAGGGGGGTGTTTTATTTTTATTATATTTATTAGTCTATTATTTTGGCTCAAGAAAAATATTAGTGTTGATGATCATGGATAATTATAGTAAATTTATTAGGATAGTTCTAATAAATGGTTTATTCTATCATCCATGACTCAAAAATTCATGTATTTTACTTATAATGTTAAATGCCGTAAATTACAATATTTCACTATTCACCGATTTTTTGTTTTTCTAGAAAAATCAAAAAAATTCACCCTAACAAATTTTCAACTTGTATATTTCAAAAATGAACTCCATTTTATGAAAAAAAACATTATTAATATTAAATATTTAATTTTAAAATAAAATCATTCTTTATTAAAAAATTACTAATTTTCATATTTTTAACAATTTAATGACACTTGGAAAATTTAATTATAGTCTCATAAAATTTCTATATAATTATAATTAAACAAAATATAATTTTATGAATTTATTTTATGATAATAATTTTTTTTAAATCATTATATTAATTATTATGGTATAAATAAATATTTACTTTTTACAAAAATATCAACAATTAATTTGTCATGTTAAAATATTTATGTTCTTATACTATGATATAATTAGTTATTATTTTAATTTATGAGATGCTAAATTTTTATTTATAAATTCATAGGCGAGGTTAGAATTCCATTTTCTAGATTACTATTGGTCATGTTCTTATATTAAGGATAATTGTATCATTCAATCGATATTGATTCCTTAATTTCTACAAATACCACATATATTGTTCTTCATTTATGGAAATGAAGTTTGTAATGAGTTATATATGTGATTAATTTGTTTTTTACAATATTATATAATTATAAGAAGTTAAATTCCCTTGATAAAATAATTTGTCATTACATTCACCCCCTACATTAAAATTTCACCCTCAATATTTCGTTTTACAAACTAAGGTGAAAACAGGTGAGGTTATTTCTCCATAATTGCTTCCTCAGGTTTCCATGTCACATCATCATAATCAAAGTCCCTCCATGACACTTTTATGTTGTTATTAATCTTGTTGAATATGATTTTTTCTCTATAGTTGATGATATTCACCAGTTACTCTTCATATGAGAGGACGTTCTCCAGTTTTACCATATCAGGATTCAGTATATGTTGGGGTCAATTTTGTGTATCCCTTGGAGAGATATATGGATCATATCCTGAACTCGAGCGATATTTTGTTGAAGTTCAATCTAATAGGCCACAACTCTAATTCGATCAAGGATTTAAAAGGGGATAATGTACCTTTGTCTATGCTCACCTTTCTTTCTAAACTGCATGAATCTCTTCCAAAGTGATATTCGAAGAAAGGCTTTGTCTGCAACATTACATTACATGTCCAATAGATAATTGTCAACATAGATATTTTTCTAACATTGAGAATATTAGAAATGTTGTTGGACTTATTGAACCTTATTTTTTTATCTATTCTACAAGATCAGGTCCTAGTAGATTTTGTCCTCCAACATCATCCAAACATGTTGGAGTTCAACATCACATCCCTAGTAGAGCTTCATATGATTACATTGAATACTCAAGGGGAAATTATTGATTTATGATAACTCAAACTGTGGAAGAGATGACCCCATCCATCATTGAATTCCCTTTAGTGGGCTCTTATAATGTCCTAATGATTCCAAATAGTCTTTTCAGATTGGCCATCAATCTGGGGGTGACAAGACATACTAAAATTCAATACAATACTCAAATCAAGATTCGAACTTCTCCAAAAATTATATGTGAATGTTGGAACATTATTAGAAATTATCCAAAGTCATACTCCATGCATCCTCTCCACATTATTCACATACAATATGGAGATTTTTCTTAGTGATAAATATTTCCAAATAGAAATAAAGTGGGAATCCCTAGGGTCTCAATCAACCATAACCCTTATATAAATATTTTATTTGGATGTATTCAGGAAACTAGTGAAAAAGTCCATAGTGACATTACCTCATTTCTATGTTGGTGTAAAAAATTATTACATCATTCTTTGTGACTTCTTTCTCTCTTCTTTTACATACTGAAATACCAAACAACTAAATATATACTGTATAATATCATTATTCATATATTCCTACTAGAAGGGTCCTCAAAGATCATAGTACATCCTAGTAATACCAGGATCGATGGAGAAATATAAGCTATATTCAACATCTAGTAGCTCCTTTATAATATCAGGTGAAAAAGGCACACAAATACAATTGCTTAATTGAATCACACCATCATCATTGAAGAAAAACACATGTATCATAAATTCTTTTACCGCTTTCACCTTATTTTGTATCTAATGACCCCCCTTTGTTCCTCTATGATATTATATTGGATGGATACCAAGAAATAATATGGGGAAGGTAGAATGTATTCCCTTCCATTGTGATTTCCAAAATCTATCATATTCTTATCCTTAAAGATAAGGACTTTCCCAATCTGCATCATGGATAGAGTAGTCGGTTAATTTCTTCTTAGAAAATTATCCAACATAATTTCATTCCCAAGATGATACTGAATATATAAATCATAGTTATTAATTAGTAATAACCAACTACTTTGATTCATGTTGAAATCCTTTGGTGTGAATATAGAATTTTTATTATTCTTATGTGTA
The DNA here is from genome assembly GCA_963277665.1 of Viscum album. Classification (NCBI taxonomy): domain Eukaryota; kingdom Viridiplantae; phylum Streptophyta; class Magnoliopsida; order Santalales; family Viscaceae; genus Viscum; species Viscum album. The sequence continues at coordinate 1,888,331,294 of OY728136.1, forward strand.
TATATATCCAAATTCTAACCATAGAGGCAGAACATCCCGATTTTCAATGAAAAATATCCCAAAATCTAGATCCATATCTTGAATTAGTTGGTTTTAATTATGGAAAATCAATTCTTATGGGAGTTATAAAATCAATTTATCATTATACCTGAGTATATAATCCAATAATTTCATTAAATCATCACTATATATCACAAAAACATTTGCACATGTTGTTAGTGTGAGTATAGTTTTAGCGATTACCCTCTTCTTAGGACCTTTAAGAATTTACTCATAGTTTTCCTTCTAAACCTACTTTTCACCGTTCAATATGAACATATTTATCTTGTAAGAAATTTTGATAAATTCATCACAAAATTTAGGTAGTACACAGATAATCCATGAAATCTTTGGATTGTGTTGACAGTAATGGGTCTAGTATTTTCCTTAATTTACTTTTTATGGGACCAATGTAATTCCTTCACATTTAATTATGTTCCCCAAGAAGGTGTCCTACCACATCCAAAATTCACACCTTTTGAAATTAGAATAAAATACATCCTTCCTTAATGTCACATGTACAATCCTTATATGATCTTAATGTTCCTCATTTCCTTTATAATAGATGATAATAACACCGAAAAAAATTCCTGGTAGTCTCAAATGAATCTATTCATAGAATCCATGAAGATTGTTAGGGAAGAAGTATGTCTGAACGGAATCACATGAAAATAATTTTTCCCATATCTTTTATCGAGTTTAGTCTTATGAATACGTTAATACATCAAATTTTTTTGAAGATATCAAAAATAAATATCCACCCATTAGATGAATTGAGCTTCACATTGTTTATTGAAAATTCATCAATCCTAGTAAATGTATAATTTTTCTGATGGTGACTTTTTTTATCTCAAAATAATCGATACAAAACCACCTGATCTATATTGTTTCATTATAAATAGAACTGGAATAACCCAAGGTGATGCACTAGGGTGAGTGAAACTTTTTCCTAATTTCTATTGCAACTGATTCATTAACTCGTCAAGTTCCATAGGGGAATCTTATTGGGAAATTTTGAGAAAAGTGTGGATTTGGGTATGAGATCTATTGAAAAATATAACTCATGATCTGCGGGAAGATTAGGTAACTCATAGAAAAATACATCATTTTATTCTACCACAATTGGAATTTCTGTATGCTTAATTCTTTCCCTTGATGCAACCATTTCATAAATGTATGCTTCTTCATAGTGTATCCACACAAACACTGTTGAGGGATTTTAAAAATGATATTTATCAACATCCTTACGTTTTTAGGGGATCATGGGGTGGTTAATAATATGAAATGATATTTCATTTTTCCAAAAGTTAATGTGTGACCCATATAATGAAATCCAATCCATACCCAGTATAACATCAAAATCCACCCAGGGAAATATTAAGAGGTTCACTTTAAGAATCTTCCCACACACATTAATAGGATAAGATTCCCACCCATGGGTTTTATTAATTGGACCGCTATATTTTTTACATATATCTCAACTTGAATATACTGGGGATTTGATTCAATAATTCTATTGAACATTTAGGATATAGTGGAATTCAAAGAATCCACATCAAATATGACATTTTTCATTAATGAGTGAATATGAAGTGCACCTTTTAAAACATAATTTTGATTCATGACATTAGTAATTTTTATGTTATAATCATTCCCTTTCTCCTTTTTCATTGGTGGATATTATTTTTGGGTACCCTTAAGGACTCCGGGATTAGTTAACTATCTTGGATAGTTCCCTTAGTCTCTACAGTAAATGAAGTGAACCAGAAGTTGTGCATTAAGAGGTTTCCCTCTTTAATCCATCATTTTGGATAGATTAAACATTTATCTTTGATATTAATGAGATATTTGTCCCTTTCTCACACTCATGATGCATTTCCCAATCTTATTGTGGAAATTACCATATGGATTCTTCCCAGATTTTTGACACGTGGGTTATAAGATCCCCTATTCTCCTTTTTCATTTGATCCCCAAACATGAAAATTAATTCTTATCTTTATATTTCTATATTGATGGTACCTATCTCTAAACTCTATCACTACTTTCAGATCACATTAAACAACTTATTCATAACAAGAAAAGTCTAAATAGCCAAAAACCGTTAATATGGGAGCTTTAAAAAATTTATGTATCAATATATTTTTCATTTTCTATTGATAAAAAAACATGAGGCACCCCTTGAAATCATTGTGATGTTTAATTTTTAATCCATGATAGATTTACCTATATTTTTCTTCTGTTTAATGTATCCCCTCTCTAACATTTCTTAAATTGTTCAAGGAAAATACATATTGTGAAATATTTTCTTAATGACTTCCCAGTCCATCTCTTATATTCCATCCTTTGAATTGGAGTTCATTATAAATTCCCACAATTGATCTACTTATCCTTATAAATGATTTAAAAGTATATTCACTTTGTCCTTCTAACAATAGTGGAGTACCAAATAGATCCAATCCATTGAGATGATCCATTTCTCTGTGATGAGTGGATCAGAAGATATATTAATTTCGATGGCTGTTTCTAAAAAAACCCGATGGATAGATTCTCCTTGGAATGAATTTGGTTGTTACATTTTTTTCATGATTATTTTCATATCATGAGACAATTGGGTTAGAATCAACATATTGTTTGGAACTCCACCTCCTAAATAATTGGTGATATCATTTGGAAAATCATTTTAATGTCCCAATAATGGAGTTTTGGGATGGTTTCTCCTTGTTCCCACCATTTTCTAAAATAGGAATGGGATGAAAAAACATAAATTAATAAATAAGGTAAAAATAATAATTCTATGTAGTTAACACTAAAGGCGCATCTTATGGGATCCTTATGTTATGAATTATTGTAAAAAAATTTTTTTGGTTGTTTACATATACATGCCTTATCCAATAGGTATTCACTAATTTTATTTAATACTAATTCCAATATTAACCAAATAAAGTCATATTACCAACTATAGTGACCCTACAATTCCTTATATGACCATTACATCATTTTAACGATAAAAACATAATAGCATTAAAAAAATGAACCAAAGTTTTAATGACTTGGGGAAATTAGGATTATATGTAAAAGGTATATAATAAAACATAAAATTTTATTTATATCCTCCATATTTATACTTAAAATGTAACATTATATATTGTACATGTAATCACTTGAGGATGTACATAAAATAATGAGTTGATCTAAAATACCACTAAGAGGATAAATTTGGGATATGATTCAATAAAACATGGTTGATCAATATCACCATCATAAAATCATAATAAAAGTATCATCATCACAAATATAATGTGAGAAAATAAGTAATTTTACAGAATATGGTAATTTATAAAAATGAATCGTTATGTCTTATTGGTCAAATACCACACAGAGTATTAAACAATTCTAGCATCATGTTCATGCATAACATATATTCATAACAATATGATCATCTTTTCAAAAAATATAACATCATTTTTGCTCATAATACACATAATCTCATGAGATAAATCACATTACCCACTGCATTTATGGGTTATATAATTTTTGGTCCACCAGTCACATCATAACATGTATATAATCATGCATTCTTCATTGAATGTATATCAATAAAACTCAAGAAGTATCATTTTCAATGGAATGGGATTAATAAAGATTTCAAAAACCATTATTTCATGAATAATATTTTGGTTCTCAAATAGAAATGTTAAATCTACATATTTTATATACAAATTATCATTTTTGGGGGAAGAATAATTAAATTAAGGGGAGTCAAGATGTGTTTTTGAAAAAAGATGTATTTTAAAAAATCAATGTATTTTTCATAGAATCACATTGAAAACTTGTATATCCTGGAGAAAAATTGAATGAAAAATGAAAATTTATTTTAGGATAATTAAAAAAATACCCACATTCAGAATTAACATAAAATAGGAATAACCCTAAGAGAGGGAGTTGGGTTCGATAATACCCTAACCATATGTCCGATTATGTTATATACCTCCACATAATATCCTGTATAATAAAATTATATTCATTAATTACATAATTTAAAACCCATTATATATTTATTTAATTTATAAAAAAATTATTGTTTTCATTTATGGTCATTTAATGATTTATAGTGTTTAATCCTATCATTCCAAGAGTATTTGTTTTCATGGATTCATGGTCGATTCAATTATATATAATTTTAGAAGTAAATAGAAAATTAGAATAACAATATATAATTAAAATTATATGATATTAATGAAATTATAGATGTTTCAACAGTCTCATAAATTATTTCGTTTTTTGGTGTGATTATGATTCCTAAGGTAAAAAATTATGATTAATTATTAGTTTATTTTGGTGGGTTTTCCAGCCATCATGAACTAGTTACATTTTTTTAGTATTATGTATAAAAATTAGTTCTAGAACACAAAAAAGTTATTTTATTTATATTAAAATCTGTTTTAAACATAATAATTTTTTATGACTAGCCTTGAAGGTGGAAATATCAATAAAAAATCTGTTGTCTTTGAAGGTGGTTAATCGACACATCAAGGGTGATGTGTTCATTTTAAGAATAAATGTTGAGGAGAAGAGATTTAGTGATTTATATTTTATTTTAAAAATATAATTCAAGTATCTATATGATACTGGAGTTATAATTTCTCATTTTATGGGGGATTAGGGACAGAACAAGGAAACAAAATTAAATGAAAGGGATTGAGGATTTTACCTCTTGAATGTTGTCTCCCTGAGAATGTCCTCAGGGAACGTGGGTTTGGCCTTATGTGGAGACGAGTAGTTTTGAATAGGGGGAAGAGTGGTACGAAGGAAATTGGATATAATTTAGGTAAGCTACAAGTCTTGGATGTCTTAATAAGTATATATGGGTAGGGTTGATATTTTTATGGGAGGAGAGTGTCATTTTTTATTATAATATTTATTTGTTTATTATTTTAGATCAATACTATCAATAATGTTGATTCCCTTGAATAAATATAGTCAATAGTATAGGATAGTTATAACCATTTGACTCTTATATCATCTATGACTGTAAAATTCATTTATTTAACTTATAAATTAAAATACAATAAATTACACTATTTCAATATTCCGTGAAAATAAAAATATTTTAAAAAATTCACAAAAAATCTTCCTAACAATTTTTTAACCTGTAGATTCCAAAAAAGGACTCCATTATATCAAAATAATTTTTTAATTAAGATGTATTCATTTTTTAAATAAATTCAATACTTATTTGATAAATATTTATGTAAATATTACAACCAATATTATAAAACATTGAAAAAATAATTATGACCTCATAAAATTAAATTATAATTATAATAAAACATAATATTAATTTATGAATCTATTTTATGAAAATTTATTTTAAAATAACTATTTGAAATATAAATTTTAATTAAAATTTAAGCTTTACAAAAATATTTCTTCTTAATTTATCATTTTTGAAAAAAATATATACATATACTATGATATAATTATATCATATTTTCATTTATAATATATATAAATATTATTTATAATTTCATGGGGGGTTATTATTATACTGTTTGAATTACTATTACAAATGGTCATATTAGTAATCAAATAATCTGGTAACTATTCCAATAGTTTAAAATATTTAATTTCTATAAATACCACTTATTTCATTATTGATTTATGAGATTGATGATTTTATTTTGTTATATGTGTGTCTTCTTTGTTTTATACTATATAAAATAATTTTAACAATATAAATTCCTTTAATAATATTATAGGTCATTATATATCAGATGAACCATTAATCTTGTGGGCTTAGATTATGTTTTGAGCTAGTCTTTGATCTCTATCAGTATTCACTAAAGTGTAAGTCATTGTTGAAGTATATATGTATGAGTTGTTTTCAAAAAAAAAATTGTTCTTGAAGTGTTTTCAAAAAATTCAAATGAAGATATTGTTGTTAAAAGATTCATCAGGATTAAATTTTTGAGATTTTAGGTTATTGGGAATGTTGAAATAGATTGTTGACAAACTGTGTAATAAATCACATTAATGTGGAATCATTTAACTAAAATTTTAGAGTTTAAAATTGGGTTTTTTGAAAAACAATGTTTTTTATGTATTATATCACATATATAATGAAGTTTACTATATAGACCATGAGGCCATGGTTTTTAAATTGTGATGGAAGATCAGGGCTGTCATATATGAGGTCAAGCATATGACCCAAATGGTTTTTTATATAGTCATAATGAAAAATTATGTATGTGAAGATGGAATAGAAGGAATGTATATAGAGAAAGAGTGAATGAAGTGGTCATGATAATTTTGAAGATCATTTTCCCCACAATAATGGAGAATATGAAGACAGTGGAGTTGGTCCAGGCCCTATAAGTAAGTGTTTCAGTTAGAGTTACAAGAATAAAGAAGTTGATTTTATGTGAGTATAAGAAAAATAATTTATTTTTTAATAGATTTCTTAGAGTGATTTTCCAATAAAATAATCTATACAATCTTCATTTAAGATACCTAGAATTTCATTAGAGAGAATAATTTCTAGATGATTTTAGTGAAGTATGAGAGGGTATCCATGAAGTGTATTACACTTACTGATGTTTACAGATGTGTAGCCTCAAATTTTAGTGATCATAGTAAATTGACTCCCACAATGTTATAGTATGTGAGTTATCTTGAGAGTCCATGGAGGCGGATTGTGTGAGGAAGATGTTTTTTTTATATACCTATTTTGTTATGTAAATTTTACAATTATGCTGGTCCGAAAGGTTATATTTTCTATGAAATGTTTCTAAAATGTTACGGTATGTTAGGAGGAAAGCTATTTCTCTGTTAACCTAATCCGCGAGGTTATATTCTTCAATGAACATAGTCTATGAGATTAGATATATTAGTTAATTTAGTTCCCTGAGTTCATGTACACAAAAGTGTGAATTTCATCTCTGAGTTTAAAATAGATATTTATGTCACACCTATATCATTATGAATAAAATTATATATAATACTTATAATTAAGAGGATCTACTTGAGTAGAAGTTTCTTCGATTCAGTTGAGAGAGTAGTGCGGTCTCAAAGTGTGAATTTTTATAAATAAAGAGGGATAATGATATTTCTCTGAAACATGTAACGATATTGTGATATAGTGTAATTTTTAGCTTCAAACAATGAATTTTTATGCTTCTTGGACAAGCCCAGTTAAGGTTAAACCAAGTTAAACTGTTTTTTCTTGTTCATGTTTTCATTAACCCTAATACATTTCTATAAAAATAGAGATACTATTGTCTTTTTTATGATTAAACAAAATTTGAATAAGGGATTATTTTCATTTCTCATACCATGACTCTCCCCATAATGGTATTTAAATTTTATATATATAAAAATACTAAAGTCTAATTACGATAAAATTATTCCACAAAACACAAAACACAATATATCTATGAAATATTTCATGATGGAGGATATACAGATCCTGCCATGGTACAGAGGGTGTGATTTTTAATGAAACACTAGTTTGTAAAAATTGATAAAATCACACCAAAATATGTATTACACATTGAAATAGGAAATTATTAAGGAAAATCAAACAAAAAAATTGTCGATTGTGCCATAAAATGTTTGTTTTAAGAAAAAAAATATTTGTTAAATGTGGATGAACAACTTTGTGAAATGAGTTTCATCTTCATACTGCAAATGGTTTGAGATTTAATGATGTTTAATAGATCATTTACTTTCTTTAGTGTATATTTTATAATATTTTACAAAAAATTTATTGATAAAAATTTGAATTTCAAATCAAACTACAAAAGAGGTTATCCGGATGCAATTTGGATGATGTCAAGTTATGTCATAATATAAAGGATATATTAACATTGTGGTAAGGTGATTTATAAAATTTGGAGAATATTAGGTCATAATATTAAAAGGATAATATTTGGATCAAAAATTAATGGATTGGCTCGGTCTATTTGGATGATTTTGACCACATTAATTTATATTGTACACTTAGCATTATCCTAGAGGATTTGTGGAAGGAATAATGATATCAAACATTGATGAAAGTGTTGGATACATGGAATTAATTTATAAAAACTTCTCAAGGATGATATGAAAATAAATAATTGAGACTAAATGATTCCTCTGTGTTTGAGAGTATAAGAAATTTATGGAGCTAAGTGTAGGAAATGAACTCATTGCTATATATTATGGTTCACTAAAAAGGATTCTCATTGAATAATATTTTATGTCATCATATTACATTATTTAATAGATAATATGTAATGAAATTATTCCAATGTGGTATGTATTTCTTCAAAAAGTGTTTATCATTGTTTGGGTATTTTTTTTAAGATAATGAGTCAAACCTCATCTCAAGAGTCTTCTCACATCCGAAATTAGATGAGTGAGAAACTGTTTCAACAATGTAATGACCCATGAAATTATGGTCATGAATTCTAGATATCATTTTAATATTATTCCAAGAGAAGGATATATATTAAGTATCGTGATTTAAATTATAATATCAATATTTTGAGCACATCTATTAGTTGTTTTATGGATTTGTTTGAGAATTTTTATTAGACATAGATTATGGATTAGATGTTCAAGGACATTTTGGACTAATAGGTGATCTATAAAAAATTTATTTTTTTCCAATGGGTGCCTCATAAAAAATCATCAAAACGTAATGATTGAGGTTTAAGGGATATATCTCATGGGGTTCCACAAGGTGATCAATGGAATGCCACTAGGTGGATAATGCCTTTCTAGGTACATGATAAATCCTGATTTGTTATTAGATGGGTACTGAGTATGTATAAAGATATTTTTATAGTACTCATGAATAATAAGGGGAATTGGGGCTCAAGGGAGGGCTATCTAGAAAACCCCTTCTCTTATTCATACTCTCTTCACCCCACTGACAATGGTGGTTCTCGGGTGCATTCCAAAAATATTTTAGGTATGTTCTATCTACTATTTCTAGTTTTCTCATTTATATTTACCATTCTCTAATAAATTATACATTCTATATGGTTTTGAGTAAATATTCTAGAATACTATGGTGGAATCGTCTCAAGATGAAGGGGATTTGATATAAAGTGGATTGATGGTGTTGATGTGAGATTAATGTAGGATGTATTTTTTTTATTTTGGTTAAGGTACATCCCTCAATGGAATTTACTAGTAATTTCACATAATGAGATATTAATTATAGATCAATTGAAGATAGCTTCATGAGGATTTTTTTAGTACGAGTATATGGGGAATTCACTGGGTGGTCGGTGTGAAATGTATTGAGGTTAAACACAATGGAGTCTACTCAATGAGTTTTAAATGTTTTTCCATATTGGATTAATTTGTTTATATAATTATAATTATCTTATAAGAAATAGTTTGGTTGATGAATATGATAAAAAAAACTCATTTAATTGAGCGATATTAGACTTTATTGGGGTGTATTTGATCATGGATGGTTAGAAAAAACCCTGAGGATGGTAATTCTATAGTTTAGGTAGGTGGTCCCTATAATACATAACCACAATCTTGTTTATGAATGAACAAGAATTTGTAAATATTAATATGGATTCAGATAAATGGAAATGTCACTGATAATCCCTATTAGAAAAAATTATAATCTTAAAGCCTCATAGGCCAGTGTGTGGGATTCATGGATTTTTGATGGAATTGGAATTTCCCTATGAATACATCCCCAAGGGTAGGGAATGTTGGTGGAGTTTATGAGAGGCTTCCATGTTTCTATGAACCGAGCAGAGTTTTGAGTGTTTTTTATTGGACTTCCTTAGACTATTATATAAATAGTGAGGGTATAATACCTATGAGATATGGATGGGGGGTCGTATGTATCTGATATATTTAGGAGTACCCTTTTGATAATGGGAAGGAGTCATTGAGTGTGTGATGAGAGAGATATATCCTTTCAGTGTTGATATAGTTTCACATGGAGGGTTTCCTCCAAATTATGGTTATGATATCTATGTTAAAAGTGATATATGATTTGACTCATTTATGGGTTGTTGTAATTTCATGGTGGCTCACCATTATATTTATAAGGCCCCATCCTTAAACATTACATAATTTGAGATATTTCAAGAATACACCTTGAGGATCTTTTCGGGTTTAGAGTTATAGAGAATTAGATCATAAAACATGAATTACATCAAAAATTTAAACAAAGTGGTTACAATTAAAGATAATATTCAGATTCTTTCTTGACACTTCCTTAACACTATTATCATATCATGTACCTTTCCCTTTCCCTCTGAAAAACATTTCAAAAACATGGGATGAGCATTAAAAGCTCAGTAAGGGATATAAAAATATGGAAAGGAAACATGAGTACATGTATACATAAAAATAAATGAAATCATACTTTACACATAAAACATAACCAATTTAACATACCTCATAAAATAATTAATAAATCATATAAATAATAATACATAAAGGTAACTTGAGGAATTCATAACATTCTTACGTAGGGAGTAACCCTCTTGTTTACGTTTGGAATACCCATCACAGTATATTCCATAAATCTTTTCGGAGAAACATAAAAGTTTAACTCCTTCGCATTACCCAATGAATTGGAGAGATATATCGATCTCACCCGCCCATAGTTTATCATGGAACCACCCGTCTTCATAAACAATTCCCAAGAACCATAACATAATCATATCACATAAAACATGCATAAAGGAAACATAACATTTCCACATTTCAATCACAAGATATCAATACAACACATTGATATAATAAAAACATTATGAAAACCATTTTCAATACCAAAATAAAAGAAAAGTAAAACAAGGTATTTATTTTTCTTTTAAAAAAAGTTACGGCTTGTAGAGGAAGCCAAAACTCAAATAATGGTCACAGCGGCGGAGAAGTCGTTGTCGCCCCATACGTACGAAAAAAACATTCCATTTTGTCATTTAGTAAATGCTTCGTATAAAAAAGATTCCTTTTGAATAAACATAAAAGTTAAAGGGTTTTATACAATGTATAAAAGAAGGTTGTGTATAAACAAAAATATGCCTCAATGAAGGATATTGAGACGAAGTCCCATACCACGGGTCCGACTTTACTCGATCGTTTTTTAAAGTCCTGAATAATAAAACTGAGTTTATTTCTACTTTCTTAAGAACCTTTTTCAAGTTCATTATTACTTTAATATCACTTATTACCATGTTATAAACATTATTTAATCATTTAAGTTAATAATGTTTGTTTTGTCGATATTTGGTTCTTAAGTCGAAAGTGGACTTCTTACAATTACATGTTGTTTGTGTGGTCAAAGGTTCATTATATCCAGAATGATATTCATGATTTGGGTATCATATATATCATATATATCCAGAATATTAATTTATTTATAATATTACATAATCATTTAGAGTTAAGAAATGAAATTCACCGTTCATGGAGACGGTAAGCCGTGCGTACGCATGAATGATACTTTCATTTCTATGGAATATTAATGGAATTAAAAAGAAGATAGGTATGTATATTTTAATTCCAGAATTATATTCATCATTTAGATGTAACATAAATCATATATAATAAATTTAAATCCATTTTTTATACGTCCCACATATGGAATTAACGAATCAAATCACTTTGAGGGAGTGGTAGTTTGTACTTCCTAAAATGAAGTTATTGCATATACCCATAATTGAAACCATAATGGTATGCCATAAATGAAAAATAAAGAATATTAAGTAAAACATAAACATATTATATATCATATATAAGTATAGTGACATCTTAATGGCCACCATTAAAGGTGTTATATGGGTGTTGAACAATCATCGTTTCGTGAGGCAGAAATTCGCCATCCACAGAAACAGTATGTTCTTTAACCATTAGATGTAGGTGTGTGTAATTGTAGATAGAATCTTTCTTATAACAAAATCCTAGTTTATGGATGATACTGGTGTTTTTACCAAAGAAATTAATAAAAATAGTTTATAGGGTTGGAGAAGAAAAATAAAACATAAGAACAGAAGAGAAAACACTACCTTTAAAAGGGGTAACTCTTTTTGATTTGAGCTAAAAGGCTTCCTTGGGAAGCCTTCTGCCCAAAGTGAGGCTTGAAGGAGTAAGAGAGGGATGTGGAGAGACTAAATGAGCAGTGTTTGGCCGAGCCAAAGGCTTTGAATGTGTGGGTAAGGAGGTAGAGGTGGGGGCCTTTTATAAGAGGAAAGGAGGGGAACTCTTGGAAAGGTATAAAATGTTACTTTATTTTAAAATGACTTTCGGATTTAAAAGTTCCCTAATTGATATAATTAGAGGATAATGTAATAAGGGTTCTAAATATACCCATACAATAGGTTTTTTACATGTTTAGGTCTTAGATTTTACATTATCTTTTCATTTTATTTAAATCCTTTATTAATGAGGTCATCTCTACATCATCATGATTTCATAAATAATTTAATTTATTTAATATGTAAAAATTGAAAAAAACTACTATGTTGTAGGAAATCTTTTGAGATTTCTAATGACTATTTATAGGAAAACATCTGACTTTTATAACCGCACTTAAAAATTGTCTTAGTAAAATAACTCATGTTTGTGTCATTTTTACTTTTACATTAAATAAAAAGATATTAATGTCATTTTCCTTCAAAAGTGGCTCCATGGAGTCCCCAAGTTGACCCATGGATTGTCTTGGTCGGTCATGACACATCAAATAATGGTAGGACAAGTGTCTAGGTCATTTCATATTATTAAAACATTATTTTTACCTTAAACTACACTTATTACCTCTAATCACGATTAAAAACATAAAAGTTACTATTCCCCAAAAAATTATTCTAATCCCATTGAACCAAATTTTACTTCTTAATTACAACCATGTATGTCAGATTTTTGAAATTCGAAACACAGAGGTGGTAAAATTACATTTCAATGAAAAATCAGTTTTTTGAAGTACCACTTTGTGGTTGCACTATTCATTAAAAATTGAAGTTTTTCAGAAAAATACCAAAACATCACCATAAGCTATATTTGATATTCCAAATTCAAAGATGATGTCTATTTAAAAAATTCAAAACATATAAGTTATATTAATTAATTTAATAATTAATTCCCGCTGTCAGAGAAAATATCGTGTTTTTATGAAACAATAAGTATCAAAAGATTGATACTAGTTAAAGTCCAATTTCAAAGTGAAATTAATTCCAACGACCACTATTGGATTAAATGGTAAAAATATATTTTAATTGAACTTTAAAACCAATTCAAATGATAATCTATCCATAAAATTAAATTAGATGAAAAAGCAGTTTTGATGTAAAATGCAGTATTTTTCACTATTCATTAAAAAAATGAACATTGTCAAAAAAATACCAAAAAATTATCCAATGTAAATTTCAATGTCCCAATCATAAATAATAAAATTATTTTGAAAAATAGAGCTTATAAAATTGTCAAAAGTTTGATTTAAAAATGGTTTTCCATCAAAAGGCAGTAAAACAATCTTTTAAAAATATTAGTGTATTCCATTCTTAAGATTGGATTTATTATCATTTTAAGCCTCCAAAACACTATCGTATTCATTAGTAGACATAGATAAAAATATCTATTATTCATTACTTAATTGGATGTTACATCCTTCCCCCCTTTAGAAAATTGCGTCCCCACAATTTATTTACTTATCGAATAAGTGAGGGTATTTATCCCTCAATGCATTTTCAGATTCCCATATTGCCTCTTCAAACATGTGGTTTTTCCAAAAAACCTTTACCTGATGAATCTCCTTATTCAGTAATACTTTCTCCTTGTGGTCAAGAATTTGGACCAGTTTTTCCTCATAAGATAGGTTCTCTTCCAGCTGAACTACCTCTAGACTCAAAACATGAGATGGATCTGGCATATACTTTCTCAACATCGAAACATGAAAAACATTATTTACCTGAGATAAACGAGGAGGTAAAGCCACTCGGTATACAACTGATCCAACTCTCTCTAGAATTTCATATGGTCCAATGAACTTTGGACTCAGATTTCCTTTCTTACCAAATCACATCACACTTTTCCATGGTGATACTTTGAGAAAAACATAATCACCTACCTCAAAAGAGAGATCCTTCCTCCTATTATCCACATAACTCTTATGCCTACTCTGAGCTGTTCTCATGTGTTTCTGTATCAGCTGAACTTTTTCTGCCAACTCTTCTACCAATTTTGGTCCCATCAGCTTCCTTTCACCCACTTCATCCCAGAAAGTTGGAGTTCGACACCACTTCCCATATAACGCCTCAAATTGTGCCATATGTATACTGGAATGAAAACTGTTATTATATGAAAACTAATCCAAAGAAAGATATTGGTCCCAACTTCCCTGATAATCCATCGAACAAGCACGTAGCATATCTTACAAAGTCTGAATTGTTCGTTCTGACTACCCATTTGGTTGGGGATGAAAAGCTGTAATAAAATTTAATTCAGTACCCAATGGCTTCTGAAGGCCTTTCCAAATGTTAGAAGTGAACCTGGGATCACGGTCAGATACAATAGAGAGAGGAACTCCATGTAACCGGACTATATCTTTAATATACAAACGGGAAAGTTGATCTAGGGAAAAAGTATCTCGTATAGAAAGAAAATGAGATGATTTGGTCAAGCGATCAATAATAACTCAGATTGCATTATTACCTCGAGATGTATTCGGTAATACCACAACAAAGTCCATGGATATATTCTCCCATTTCAACTCTGGAACTGGTAAGGCTGAAGCATCCCTTTCGGTAACTGTCGCTCTAATTTAACCTGTTGACATGTCAAACACTTCACAGTAAAATCAGCAATATCCCTTTTTATTCCATCCCACCAGTAATACTCCCAGAGATCTCTGTAAATCTTAGTACTGCCAGGATGAACAAAAAACGGAGAACTATGAGCTTCACATAACAACTCTCTCTACAACTGTGAATCACACGACACACACAATCTCTTCCCAAATCTCAAAACAGAATCATTATCAATGTTGAATTCAGGCAACTTACCTTTCTAAACCAGCTCTACCTTTTTCTGCAACTCACTGTCGTGCTTCTGTGCTTGCTTGATTCTCTCTGATAGAGAAGATTACACTGATACCTGAAACAAAATAGAAGGACATCCTTCACCAAAACCTTCTATGCCAATGTTCATCAAATCCTTAACCAAAGGATCACGTTCCAAATGAAACATTGTTAATGAAGCATTACTTTTTCGACTCAAAGCATCAGCCACTTTATTTTCATTTCTCGGATGGTAATGAATTGTACAATCATAATCCTTGATTAAGTCTAGCCATCTCCTCTATCTCATGTTCAATTCTTTCTGAGTGAATATATACTTTAAACTTTTGTGATCGGTATATATTTAACACTTTACTCCATACAAATGATTCCTCCAAATTTTTAAAGCGAAAACAACAGCAGCTAATTCCAAATCATGTGTAGGGTAATTTACCTCATGATTTTTCAACTGTCTTGAAGCAGAAGCAATTACTTGATCATTCTACATTAAGAAGAAACCAAGTCCTTTCAATGAAGAATCACTATAGATAATAAACTCACCATTCTTGGAAGGTAGTGCCAAAACTGGATCATTCACCAATCTTCTTTTCAATTCCAGAAAACAATCATCACATTCTTTTGTCCAGATAAACTTAACACCCTTCTGAGATAGCTTAGTCATTGGACTAGATAATCGTGAAAAATTTCTAACAAAACTTCGGTAACATCCTACCAAACCAACGATACTACGAATCTCTGTCACATTTTTGGGTCTTGGCCATTCCTCAACAACCTTTGTTTTTTCAGGATCAACGGTTATCCCATCTTTAGAAACAATGTTACCAAGAAAAAAAATTTGTTGAAACCAAAACTCACACATTCTAAATTTCCCATAAAATTTATTTTCTTTTAAGGTTTGAAAAATAACCCATAAATGTCTTTCATGCTCCTCTTTACTTTTAGAAAACACCAAAATATCATCGATGAAAACAACCACAAACTTATCCAAGAACTCATGGAAAATTATATTCATTATGTCCATGAATATAGCAGGTGCATTGGTTAGCCCAAAAGGCATTACGAGAAATTAATAGTGGCCATATCTTGTACGAAATGTAGTCTTCGGAACATCTGCTTCCTTTACCTTCAACTGATGGTACCCCAATCTCAGGTCAATCTTTGAAAAATACTGAGCTCCCTGGAGCTGATCAAACAAATCATCGATATGAGGCAAAGGATATTTCTTCTTAACAGTGATGTTATTCAAGGATCTATAATCAATGCAAAGTCTCATAGAATCATCTTTCTTTTTAAAAAATAAAACAGGAGCACCCCATGGTGATGTTCTAGGTCGAATGAAACCTTTCTCTAATAAATATGGAAATTGTTCCTTTAACCCTAAAAGATCAATTTGAGCCATTCGATAAGGGGGTTTTGAAATTGTCTTATCATCAGGAACTAAGTCAACATTAAATTCAACTTCCCGATATGGTATTATTCCAGGTAACTCATCAGGAAAAACACCAAGATACTCATTTACCACTGGCACATCAATAATCTGAACAGTTCCTCTATTTTCAACAATATGTGCAAGGTAACATTCATTTCCATCTTTTACATGTTTCTCAGCCTATGGATAAGTTATCAACAGTAAGGGTCCATTCTTGTACACAAGCTGAAATTCTTTCTGAAAAGAAACTTCTTTAGCTCTACAGTCAATCTTAGCATGGTAAATAGAGAGCAAATCCATACCCATGATAACATCAAACTCTACTAGAGGTAGAACAATAAGGTTTTCAAGTAGGTTCTTTCCACAGATAAGGATAGGAAGATTATTATAGATTATTTTTGCCTCAAAATTTCCCCCAGGTGTTTTTACCACAATTTCATGGGTCATTTCTTGAGATGGTATTCCCATTTTACTAGAAATTTTTTCAGATATGAAAGAATGTGTAGACCCCGAATCAAACAACACACTCACATAATCTGAAAAAACAAAAAAAAGTACCTGATACAACTTCATTTGATAGCCCGACATCTGTTGAAGTAGTTGAAAAGGATTTCACCACCCCTTTCTTGTTGTATTCTAACTGCTTCCCATCACTCAAGCTCTTTGTCGGACACTCGTTTGCATAGTGACCCATCTCATTGCACTTAAAACATTTCACTAACTGCAAATCAAATTTGGACTTACCATCACTTTGATCTTTTTCAATGGAATCACGAGCCTTATGTCCCATCTTACCACATCTGTAGCACTTTCTAGAATTCAAAATACATTCCCAAGCATGCCTTTTACCACATTTATCACAAATTGGAAACATAGTTTTCTTACCATCAGACTTTTTTGAAGAATTATTTCCTTTCTCCTGCCACCTCGCTCTCTTCTTCTGCTGGTTGTTATAGAACACTTGATCATTGGAATACTCCATTTCCACCTTCTCAACACATCGAACAAGCTTTTCATAACTTTTAAACTCACGAGAAGCTAAGGCCCTTCGATATTTTGGCTTTAATGCTGAGTAAAACTATTGATTTTACTATCAAGGTCTCGGATATCATTTGGAGCATACCTTGCCAATCGAGTGAACCTATCTTCATAGGCAGACACTGAGTCTTCCTATTGCCTCAATTCCATGAATTGTTTTTCAATCCTATGTCGAACAGACTTAGGAAAATACTTCTCTAGAAACATACCTTTGAATTCATACCAGTCGAGAGCATCAATCTCTTCAGTGTCCCTGATATTTTTAACCATCGACCACTACTGATCTGCCTCACCCTCCTAACGGGAAATATCAAGACTAACCTTTTGATTGTCTAAACACCCCATGACATAAAAAATCTTCTCCAGTGCTTTAATCCACCCTTCAGCTAACACAGGGTCAGATGATCCTCTGAATGATGGGGGATGTTTCATAATGAAATGTTCCACCACAGACATGTTCCTCTACGGTTGATCTGGCTGATCTCGTGCATGGATACCACCACCATTTATCACTTGAGTCAACTGCGCCATTACTGCAACAAACTATTCAGTTCCAATTCCGACCATCTCAGGATGCTGATTCAGAAGGTTATTTCCTTCTGTATGCCTTTCTAGCACTGCTTCCCTGTTTCCTCTATGGAAAACCATTCTGAACACACATGTCTTAGATGAAGCAACATGGTAATCTTAAAATGCTATATCATTTCAATTTGACCATAAAAAAATATTTTTGGATAATCATTTAATAGAATTCTAACTCCTAAAGTTATCTAAACCGACCTCTGTACCAACTATAAGGCCCCAGCCTTAAACATTACTTGATCTTGAGATATTTCAAGAATACACCTTGAGGATCTTTTCAGGTTTAGATTTTTAAGGAATTAGATCATAAAACATTCATTACATCCCACATTTAAACATAGTGGTTACAATAAAAGATAGTATTCAGATTATTTCTTGACACTTCCTTGAGACTATCACCATATCATGTACCTTTCCCTTGACCTATAAAAAACATTTCAAAAACATTGGATTAGAATAAAAAGCTTAGTAAGGGATATAAAAATATGAAAGGAAACATGAGTACATGTATACATAAGAATAAATGATATCATAATTTACTCATAAAACATAAGCACTTTAACATACCTCATCAAATCATGAATAAATCATAGAAATCATAAGACATAAAGGTAACTTGAGGCATTCATAACATTTTTACATAGGGAGTAACCCTCTTGGTTACGTTTGGAATACCCATCACAGTATATTCCCTAAATCTCTTCGGAGAAACCTCAAAGTTTAACTCCTTTGCATTACCCAATGAATTGGAGAGATATATCGGGCTCACCTACCCTTAGATTATCACGAAACCACCCGTCTTCATAAAAAATTCCCAAAAACCATAACATAATCTTATCACATAAAACATGCATAAAATAGAACATAACATTTCAACATTTCAATCACAAGATATCAATACAACATATTTATATAATGAAAACATTATGAAAACCATTTTCAATTCCAAAATAAAAGAAAAGTAAAACAGGGTATTTATTTTTATTTAAAAAAATGTATGTCTTGTAGAGGAAGCCGAAACTCAAATAATGGTCACGGCGGCGGAGAAGTCGTTGTCACTGCATACGTACGACAAAAACATTCCCTTTTGTTGTTTAGTAAACGCTTCTTATAAAAAAGATTCCTTTTGAATAAAAATAAAAGTCAAATGGGTTTATACACCATATAAAAGAAGGTTGTGTATAAAAAAATATGCCTCAATGAAAGGAGATTGAGATGAAGTCCCATACCTTGGGTCCGACTTGACTCGATCTTTCTTTAAAGTCCTGAATAATAAAATTATGCTAATTTATACTTGCTTAAGAACCTTTTTTAAGTTCATTATTACGTTTATATCACTTATTACCATGTTATTAACATTATGTAATCATTTAAGTTAATAATTTTTGTTTTGTCGATATTTGGTTCTTAAGTCGAAAGTGGACTTCTTAAAATTACATGTTGTTCGTGTGGTCAAAGGTTCATTATATCCAGAATGATATTCATGATTTGGGTATCATATATATCATATATTTCCATAATATACATGTTTTTATAATATTACATAATCATGTAGAGGTAAGAAATGAAATTCACCGTTCATGGAGACAGTAAGCAGTACGTACGCATGAACGCTACTTTCATTTCTATGTCATATTAATGGAATTAAAAAAATAAATGATAGGTATGTATATTTTAATTACAGAATTATATTATTCATTTAGATGTAACATATATCATATATAATAACTTTAAATCCATCCTTTATACAACTAACATATGGAATTAACGAATCAAGTCACTTTGAGGGGGCGGTAGTCTGCACTTCCTAAAATGAAGATATCGCGTATACCAAAAATGAAAACCATAAAGCTATGCCATAAATGTATAATAAAGAATATTAAGTAAAACATAAACATATTATATATCATATATAAGTATATTTACATATTAATGTCCACCTTTAAAGGTGTTTTATGAGTGTTGAACAATCATCGTTTCATGAGGCAGAAATTCTCCATCCACAGAAACAGTATGTTCTTTAACCATTAGATGCCGGTGTGTGTAAGTGTAGCTCGAATCCTTCTTATAACAAAATCATAGTTTATGGAATATACTGGTGTTTTTACAAAATAAATGAATAAAAATATTTTAGAGGGATGGAGAAGCCAATAAAACATAAGAACACAAGAGAAAACACTACCTTTAAAACGGGTAACTCTTTTTGATTTGGGCTCAAAGTCTTCCTTGGGAAGACTTATACCCAAAGTGAGGCTTTAAGGAGTAATAGAACGATGCAGAGAGACAAAATGAGCAGGGTTTGGCCGAGCCAAAGGCTTTGGAAGTGTGGGTAAGGAGGTAGAGGTGGGGGCCTTTTATAAGAGGAAAGGAGGGGCACTCTTGGAAAGGTATAAAAGGTTACTTTATTTTAAAATGAGTCTCAAATTTAAAAGGTCCCACATTGAAATAATTCGAGGATAAGGTGATAAGGGTTCGAAATATACCCATCCAATAGGTTTTTGACATGTGTAGGTCTTAGATTTTACATTATCATTTCATTTTATTTAAATCCTTTATTAATGAGGTAATCCTTGCATCATCATGATGTCATAAATAATTTAATTTATATAATGTCCAAAAATTATAAAAAAACTACTATTATGTAGGTAATATTTTTAGCTTTACAATGACTATTTATAGTCAAACATATGACTTTTATAACCCCATATAAAAATTGTTTTAGTAAAACATCTCATGTTTGTGTAATTTTTCCTTTTACATTAAATAAAAAGATATTAATGTCATTTTCCTTCCAAAGTGGATCCATGGGGTCCCCAAGTTGACCCATGTATTTTAATGGTCGGCCATGACACATCCAATAAGGGTAGGACATGTGTCTAGGTCATTTCATATTATTAAAACATTATTTTTACCATAAACTACACTAATTACCTCTAATCGCGGTTAAAAATTAAAAGTTACTATTCACCAAAAAGTTATTTTAATCCCATTGAACCAAATTTTATTTATTAATGACAACCATGTATGTTGGATTTTTGAAATTCAAAACACAGAGGTGGTAAAATTTCATTTAAATGAAAAATCATTTTTTTTAAGTACCACTTAGTGGTTTCACTATTAATTAAAAATTGAAGTTCTTCAGAAAAATACAAAAAACATCACTCTAAGATATATTTGATATTAAAAATTCAAAAATGATGTCTATTTTACAAAATTAAAATCATATAAGTTACATTAATTAATTTAATAATTAATTCCTGCTGTCAGAGCAAATAGCGTGTTTTTATGAAACAATAAGTATCAAAAGATTGACAGTAGTTTATGTTCAATTTCAAAGTGAAATTAATTCAAATGACCACTATTGGATTAAATGGTAAAATTATATTCTAATTGAACTTTAAAACAAATTCAAAATATAATATATCCATATAATTAAATTAGATGAAAAAGCAGTTTTGATCTAAAATGCAGTATTTTTCACTATTCATTAAAAAAATGAACTTTGTCAGAAAAATACCAAAAAAATTATCCAATGTAAATTTCAATGTCCCAATCATAAATAATAAAATTATTTTGACAGATATAGCTTATAAAATTGTCAAAATTTTGATTTAAAAAATGGTTTGCCATCAAAAGGAAGTAAAACAATCTTTTAAAAATATTTCTGTATTCCATGCTTAAGATTGGATTTATTTTCATTTTTAGCCTCTAAAACACTATCTAATTCATTAGTAGACGTAGATAAAAATATCTATTATTACTTACATATTTGGGATGTTACAATATTTATATAGGCCCTGGATATATTTTAGATGAATGTGGTCCTAGGGTGGTAGGATGGGGTTCTTTGAGATATGTATTAGAAAGGGGAGTGGACCTGAATCATGAGATTAGGTTTAGATATGTCTCTTAGACCATTGGTTCACTATAGTGTGATGGGTGTTGGTTCTTTCTAGGAGTATTGTATAATCTATTCCTGATAAACCTTGTTCATCCCCTTATGAGAGGTATATAGATTCAGAAGGGTTTTCACTTGTTCTTATTATATACAGAATCTTGGATTAGGGTACTTATCCTATGTGGATAGGCATGATATGAAATTTGGATTGGGTTATACATCTAGGTAACGTGAAACGTACACCATTTTCTGCATTGGGATGTGAGATACTTATGGTATAAGGAGAAAACCAATGTTGGATACTAGATATATAAGATAGGATGTGTGTGTGTGTGTTAAGACATTTTATTAGAGGGATACCTCGATTGATTGGGAAGTGGATATGTCTTGGAATAAGGACCTACCCTAAGATAGAGGTGGTATGTCAAGGCATGAGATGATAGTCTTACCACAACTGAGACAAATAAGGTTGAGGTTTTTTTATGAGACCTCACCCTCAGTGAGAGGAAGGAGGTGTGAGATGTGTTACATGACGTGTTATGAGACCTCACCCCAAGTGAGAGGGTGGGGGTATGATCTATTGTAAATTCCATGATATGACTGACACCAACCAGGTGATAGTGAGTATATATGATACATAGAGCATGGTGATACGTCACCCTGAGTGAGATTGAAACACCCTGAGATTTTATGAAAAAAATATTATTTTAATTTCATATATGTATTGTGTTTTACACCACACCAAAATTAGATTGTTCAATAAAAAACACCATATTAGCTTTTATTATATGCAAACACTATTCTAGGCTTGTGGTGCACGCAAGAGCAACCTTCCTCAAAAGCGTGTGTTTTACGCAATACTTAGTTCCCCTAAACAATGATATATTGTTATAATATTACTATGAACTAGCTGTTAAGAATATTAGTAACTACACATTGAATTTTAACACATTATAATTAATTTTACACATTTTATAGAACATGGTATGAGAACAAAATAAATTTTTCAGGTCAAATAAATATTTTTAAAGAAATGCAGTTTTGTCGACTTTTGATGGTGCTCCAACTTTAAATATTACATTTGACACATTTATAAGTTCAATTTTATGAAATAAAAATATTTATTTCAATAAAGATATAAATTATACTTTGAATAATTTTTTAATATATTTATGTTAACTTTCATATTTTGATGAATCGTAAAAATTCTCTAAATTTTAATTAAAAACAACTTTTTTTATTAAGATAATATATATTGTTAAATTATAATATTGAACGGTTTTAAAGTAAAAATATAATATATTTTTACCATTTAATATAATTTTAGTCATTAGCAATAATATTACATTGAATTCATAGGTAAAAACGTTTCAATCATTGGCAATGTTTTATCTTTTAAAACCCATTTTCTTAACAATGGGATTAATTTTAAAATAATTACTCAAACTTATGTGTTTTGAATTTTGAAAAATGGATTCCATATTTATATTCAGTAGGTCTAAATTATGTTAATAGGTTACTTTTATTTTTTTTTTGATATAATTAATATTAACGATAGTAATTTTTATTTAATACAGTTAAAGGTAAATCGTGTAATTAAGGGTAAAAATAAGATTATAAAATTATACTAACACCTACCTAAATTATATTGGATGAATAAAAGTCGACCTATATCACCTAAGGATCAGAATAGATTAATTTCATTGACTTTTGACCATTAAAATTATATAATTATTATTAAAACCAACGATAGAGACAACATGACATTCTCGTATATATTATAAGTGTAATAATTTTAATTTAGTGATAAACTTCATATCATTTCGAACATGAATAGTCTCAAGAAATATAATAAAATTATATACATCATGTACATTTATTTGGAATTTTTAGGGATTAAATAATTATCAATAATTATGAAAAAATAGTGATGTTGAAATTATTTTATACATGAATTTTATAGATAAATATGACATGTTATGAATCTATTAAATCTTTTAGTTCAAACATATCTTTTGTGTGGATTTTATTAAAATTCAAATAAATTAATAGTGCCAAAACTGAAACTATTGTTATTTTATAAAAATAACATATTACAAAATTGCTTAAAAATCACACAAATATTTAGAAATTATAAATTGAAATTTATATGGTCTAAAATGTCATAGTTTATACAATTATAAACAATTCTAAACACATAACTAATTATTTATGAAAATTTAAAATTTATATTATTATTAACAAAACTAAAATTAAATAGATTAAATAAGGATAAATCAAGTTGATAAGGATTAATATAAATTACCAACGCATCTAAATCTTATTTTTTATGACATTACAACCCTATCTCATCTAATAATCATATTTGAGTAATTTATGGAGGTTTTTATTTTGGTTTTAAATTTATTATAAATTAATATTTCTTCGGTTTCCAAAGGTGCCCCTGTCATCCATTATAAAAGGGAACCTCATCCCTCTCCTACTCACACCATTTTTAGCCTTAAAGCTCGGCCACACCCTACCAATTTCTCTTCTCCACTTCCCTAGATACATACTAGTGGTCCTCATCTTCTTCAAAGACCATATTTAGTTCCCTAAGAGGGGGTTTAGAAGAGGCGCGTCAAAGAAGAGGTAATATCCTTTACCGATTCTTTCAAATTCATTTCTTCTTCTACTTCCTATTATTTTGTTATTTCATAATAAAGTAATAAAATCAGAATCAGTAATATACTGATATGTTATCATAAATATGAGACAACCCTATTTCACCGTCTATCTATCCTACAGAAAATGAAATCCTCGTGCGTGCGTACGTACGGAATACTGCCTCCACGCCGTGGTGAAATATGTTTTCCACCACCACCTTACAAAGATGGGTATAATGTGTAAATAGTAACTATATATGATTATTATAACATGATACTGATTCTAAGATATTATATCATCCTCTCTAATACCATTCAATAATTATGGGAACGATATCATCGCTTGTGTGTATGTACGGATTACCGTCTCCAAGACATGATGAGATTCATTCTCCATGTTAATCATTCAAGAATGATTGTAAAGTATATATATAATAAATAATCATAAAATATATGACATAATAATTCTAGTGGATATATACATATATATTTCATCTACTTACTTCCATCAATTCAATAAGGAAATGAAAACATCGTTCATGCGTATGTATGGTCTACCATCTCCATGAACGGTGCATTTACTTTAATTTATTTATCTATTATATATAGGCTGAATATATATGATATATAAATCCTTTTTTAAATTCTGTATCTATGTAATTCATGATATATGTAATAACAATATCAATAACAACATGTCCCAACACATATGATAAATGAAACGATTTTACCCAAAACGCGGCTTTGACCTGAAGTTAACAAATGAACGGGTAAAATAAAGTCATAAGTGAATCATATATGATATTGTAAATATTATTATGGTTATGTTAAAAGTTAATAATATGTTTAAACCCACTATACATGAGTCTTAGACACATACATAAGAAATTAGACATAAGGTAAGGGATAATTATTCCGATCTCATTCTTATCCGAGATTGTTTATTCATAAGTAATTACATGGGTTATATTTTTCACCCATGTACATGTTTTATAAAAATGTTTTCATGTTTTTTTAAATATCTTTTTACCCATTTTTTACTATTACTACATGGTATGTAAGGAATCTTTCTTTTGTTTACCATATGATTTACTTTTTGACTTTTCCTGCCAAAGGATGAGAAGAATGTTTTTTTATACGGTGTGAATGGATTTTTACATTTTCATAATGACTTATTTCAATGAAGCTTACTCTACAAAATTTCAAGATTATTTTCAAAAAAATAATTTTCTTTTAAAATTTCTTGTCATTTTGAGAAAATAAAATGATTTTTAAGAAGAAATGATATTTTCTTCAAGAATTCATTTCAACTGTTTTATCAAAAGTATTTTCCATATAAGATGACATTATTTAGAATTTTTATGTTTCATGTCTAATTTATCTATTATTTACATGGTTTTATTTTTCTTATGTTGAAATTATAACCATTTGTTTTATATGGATTATATTATAATGGGATGATGTTTGTGAATCCCATTTTATTCTTGGGATTATGATGAATGATTATGTTTATTTTTTGGCACATGAAAGAATGATTTCATTATGAGATGAGTCAGACCTATATCTACCTCCAATAAATTGGGTAAAGATTTATATCTCATGAGATAAACATTGCGGGAATGACAAGTAAATTCATTTCAGTAATACATAGATGGAACAACAAGTAAACCCGGTTCAGTAATGGAAATTTTCCACTATGATGGCATTGGAAAAAACGACTTGTCTACTATGAAAATCATATCATGTGATTAATGGTTGGCCACAATTACGTGTTTTATTCCCATGATACATTTTCATGATTGATTTTTTTTATGATCTATGCCTTACATAATACCATGATTTATTTCACAACCCTTGATTTTGATGTTTAAACTTTATGTTCATGTCTTTTTAAGTTCCAATGTGTATGGTTTATATTATTTTCTCTACACTTACCCTTACAGAGAATTGTAGCTCACCCTTTATATGTTTTATTTTCCCCAGGATATAAATATAGGTTTTAGGTAAGAAAAAAAGTGGAAGATCTTTATGGGAGATGTTAAATATCTTTCACCAAGATTATAAGATTTTTTCCTGAGTTTCCAAAGACACTAAACTATTACAGTAATTGGGTGTCTGTTTTTGTTATGTATTATGTATTCCGAAAAAGTAATGTAACATCCATGTATGTCAAGCATGGGTCTCCATAGTTGTTATCAGAGGGAAGGTTTAGTTAAACTTTGGAAACTAGGATGCGAAAATTTTAGTGAAATCCCTATAGATATTTCTAAGGTATATCTACGGATATCCCTAAGGATAAGTATACTTATAGGTTATAATCCTAGAATTACAGTAATGATATTATAATTAATCCTAAGATGTTATATATTGAAGGTACTCCCCCATTATAATGTTGTTTTCCAAGAATTATTTTTTCCTGTCACACTGTTCTTTTTGAGTTTTTGATGATGGAAGGAACCCGAAAGAACCATGTTGATAAATGTAATGGACAATGTAATGATAGTCCTCACGAACATCCAAATGTGATGGGAGATGGAGTGTAAAATATTATTTCTATATTAACACAAGATATGAATCATTATGGACATCCAAATGAGCATAAAAAGGAAAAATATTCTATTGAGCCCTTCATGAGGCAACGTCCACCTTCTTTCAGTGGGTTTTCTGATCCACTTTTTGCTGAAAAATGGATTAGTTCCATGGAAATGATATTTTCCATAATTAGATGTACAAAGCATGAAAAAATCATTTTGATTTTTTATTGTTTCAAAGTTGAAGAAGACTAGTGGTGGACTCTAATTAAGAATACAAGGCCCTAATATGAAATTGAATCCATGGAATGGGACAAGTTTAAGAACTTGTTTTTTAGTAAGTACTTCCCTCGTATTCTTCGAACAAAGATGGAAAAGGAGTTCCATGAGATTAAAAAATAGAAGGATGAATTTTTTGGTATATACGAAGATAATTTTACAAGGCTGGCAGGGTATGCATCTGGCTTTATCATCCAACCTAAAAGTAAAGTTGATCTATTATTCAGTTTCTAAAAACCAAGTCTTTGAAGAGAATTAGCTATAATATACTTCAGTACCTATGGATAAATTATGTGTTGAGATATTAAGGTAGAATTGGAAGTTGGTGTTACATTTACATCTCATGGATTTGACAAGAAATGAAATATGGAGTTCCCGAAAAATCTCTAAACAATGGTGAAAACAATGTGAATGTTTTTTATGCTCAAAGAGTGGAAAGAAGAATGTTGGAGATTGTCTAAAATATACTAGAAAATGTTTCATGTGTGGAAAATAAGATCATCGAGTAGCTGAGTGCTGAAGTAATGGTGAAAAGGATTCTAATTGCATGAATAGAGAAAAGACTACAGAGAGTGATCCACCAACACATTAATGCTACAAGTGAAAGAAAATGGGGCATTATGCTAAACAATTCCCTAATCCAAGGGTTAATGATGATTGACATCAACAACCACATAAGGAAAAGGACAAAGGGAAGTCACACGTGATAACTATTGGCGATGTTGAGTATGACAATGATGTGGTGGAATGATTAAGTGTTTATGTAATTGGATTCCAAAATAAGGTTATGGTATCTCATTTATAGTATCGTGGAATATTGGAATATATGTGTATTGTTTTATTATGGTTTTCTATAATATTATGGTACCAGTAACCATGAAAAGTGATTGAAATATTTTTGGAAAGAAGATCATATGTGCATAATGAAAGAATACAGAGAAAATAATATGTTTAATCGTATTCATGAGGTCATGAGTGATAAAAGGACAAAGAGATATCAAAATTTGAGTATATATATATTTTTTGGGATTTTGGTTTTCAGAAAGAGTTAACTTTTGACAGCATTCAACATTTCTGTAATGTTCAATGGTTATTAATTTTTCAAGAGAATACATGATTAAGGTATTCAAATGTTTGTAATGAAACCAACAAGATATATCATATGATAAATGATGGTATTCACATTCTCGGTAGATGACATTTCTAGTAATCATTTACATTATACTGTGGGATTTGATAGAAGTATTTTGGATAAGTCTAAAGATTGGAATGGATTAAGTTGGACATCAGATATTATTGTATAAGGCTAGAACCGTTTTTTTAATATTATTTATAGATTGTTATAATGGTGAAGTTTTTGAAAAAGGAAAACCTCTAGGATGGAAGACAACTAGTCATGTCGGACAAGGTTGCGGGAATCAAACCCATAACTAAAGTGTGATAGGCCTTTATCATCTACCACTATCATACAAAAAGTCCCTGGTTAGTAGAAATTAGTTTTATTTTATCAAGCGGTGTGATAATTGATGTAAAACCTTTTTTGGTATCATATATGGTTAATCACACCATATATAGACATATGTATATTTAATAACCTTTTCTAACTTTTTGAGACAGATATAATAACCTATCATTCTATCGCATGATCTGCAAACATTTCAAGAAGGAAAAATTTAACATCATTTCTTTAAATAAGAGATGAAGAGGAAATTGTTCATAGAATTTCCAACAATGACATGACACTAAAATCAAGTAAGTATTTATTCTTATGAAAAAATTCATTAACTTTATGGAAATGATCTTGAAAAAAAATGTTTTCCTAGTAACCTCATATTCTATGAATTAGATGGTAACATAGAGAATCAAAAAATAATGGTTTTGTGATTTTTTTCTTTTTCAAAGCTATGTTCTCTACCACACTCCATCAGAACTTGATGGGTAGATTTCTCTTCCATATCCATATTTTCACCTATGTTATCTTATGTGGAAACCCAGGGATGAGTAAATTTGGGTAACAATTACATTTTATACATTTGATTTTAAAATTAAGTTTTGGTATTACTTTTTAAAATGGGGGGTTCTATGAAAGAAACTTTCATGTAGTTAACCATTTATAACCCAGACGAATGTCGAGGGTGAAATTTATTTTAAGGTGGGTAGAATGTAACACCCTGATTTTTTTGAAAATTATTATTTTAATTTCATTGATGTCTTGTGTTGTACGCCAAACCAAAATTATTTTGTGCTATACACAACATCTTATTAGTTTTATTGTATTCAAACACTATTCTTGTCTTGTGGTGCACTCAAGAGCAACCTTCCTCAATAGCGTGTGTTGTACGCAATAATGAGTTTCACTAAACACCGATATATTGTTATAATATTACAATGAATGTAAATTTATGAATATTAGTGACTACATTTTGAATTTTATGAAATTATAATTCATTTTACAGATTTTATAGAACATGGTATGAGAACAAAATAATTTTTTTGGGTAAAATAAGTTTTTAAAAAAATGCAGTTTTACCGCCTTTTGATGGAACATCAACTTTAAATCTAGTTTTTGAGACAATTATAAGTTAAATTTGATGAAATAAAAATAATTATTTAAATAAGGATATAAAAATTAACTTTGGGTAATTTTTTAATATTTTTATGTTAACTTTCATATTTTGATGAATAGTAAAAATACACTATATTTTAATAATAAAAAATTCTTTCCTCGAGATAATTTATATTTTTAAATTATAATATTTAATGGTTTTAAAGTATAAATATAATATATTTTTACCATTTAATATAATGTAATTCATTATCATTAATTTTACATTGAATTCATAGGTAAAATCATTTCAATCTTTGATAATGTTTTATCTTTTTAAAACATTAATCTTAACAACGAGATTAATATTAAATTAATTACTGAAACTTTTGTGTGATGAATTTCTAAAAATTTATTATAAATTTGGATTCAGTGGGTTTATATTATGTTAATAGGTTACTTTTATTTTTTTGATATTATGAATTGTAACTATGGTGATTTTTATTTACTACATTTAAAGGTAAATCGGGTAATTAAGGGTAAAAATAATATTATAGAATGACCCTAACACCTACCAAAATTCTATTGTATTAATAATAGTCTACCCATATCACCTAAGGGTCAGAATAGATTCATTTCATGGACTTTGGACCCTGAAAATTATAAAATTATTATTTAAACCAAAGAAAGTGACACCATGTCACTCTCTTATATCTTATAAGTGTAATAATTTTAATTTAGGGATTAAATTCATAAAACATCAATAATGAATAGTCTCCAGATATATAATAAAATTATATATATAATTTTAATTTATTTATAATTTCTAGGGATTAAATAATTATCATTAATTATGACACAATAGTGATGTTGAAATTATTTTATTGATTGAAATATCAAATAAATGGTTTTAAAAATATTAAAATAAATATTATATGAACTATTTAATGTTCTAAATTAATTTTAAAGATAGATATGTCATGTAAAAAATCTATTAAATCTTTTATTTTGAACATATCTTCTGTGTGGATTTTATTTAAATTCAAATAAATGAATAGTTCCAAAATTTAAAATATTATAATTTTATAAAAATAACACATTATAAAATTGTGTAAAAATCAATAAAATATTTAAAAATTATAAATTAAAATTTATATAGTCGAAAATGACATAAAGTATAAAATTATAGACAATTCACAACACATAAGTAATTATTTATGACAATTTAAAATTTAGAATATTATTACCACAAATAAAATTAAATATATTAAATAAGGATAAATCAAGTTGATAAGGCATAAAATAATTTACCAAAATGTATAAATCTTATTTTTTTGATGATATTACAATCCTATCTCATCTCACCTTAGTATTTGAGTAATTTTTGGAGTTTTTTAAGTTGGGTTTCAATTTTTTATATATTAACATTCTTTATGTTTCCAAAGGTGCCCATCTCGTCCCTTATTAAAGGGAACCTCCTCCCTCTCCTCCTCACAACATTTTGAGCCTTCAAGATCAGCCAACCATTGCCAATATCTCTTATCCACATCCCAAGAAATAAACTAGTGTTCCGGGTCTTCTTCAAATACCTACTTTAGTTCCCTAAGAGGATGTTTAGAAGAGGCGCGCCAAAGAATAGGTAACATCCTTTACCTATTATTTCCAATTCATTTCTTCTTCTACTTCCACATATTTTGTTGTTTCAAAATAAAGTAATAAAATAAGTATCACTCATATACTGATATGTTATCATAAATATGAAACAAATCTATTTCACCTTTTATTCATCCTACGGAAAATGAAATCACCGCACGTGCGTACGTACGGAATACCGTCTCTATGCCATGGTGTAATTTGTTTCCCACCACCACCTCACTTGGATGGGTATAACGGTGTAAAGAGTAAATATATATGATTTTTATAAAATGATTATAATTATGAGATATTATATCATCCTCTCCAATACCATTCAATGATTATGGGAATGATATCATTGCTCATACATACATACAGATTACCGTCTCCACGACGTGATGAGATTCATTCTCCATGTTAACCATTAAAGAATGAATGTAAAGTATATATATAAAAAATAATCATAAAATATATGACATAATAATTATATTTGATATATATATATATATATTTCATCTACTTAATTTCATTCAATTCAATAAGGAAATGAAAACATCGTTCATGCATACATACGGTCTACCGTCTCCAAGAACGGTGTATTTCATTTCATTTATCTATCTAATATATATATATACTGAATATATATGATATCTAGATAATTTTTATTACATTCTGGATGTATTTAAATCATGAAATAAGTAATAACAATATCAAGAACAATAAGTCCCAACAAGTACGATAAATGAAATGATTTTGCCCAAAACCCGACATTAACATGAAATTAAAAATGAAAGGGTAAAATAAATTCATAATTGAATCATATATGATATCATAAATATTAGTATATCTCTGTTACAAGTTTTAAATATGTTTAAACCCAATATACATGAGTCTCAGACACATACAGAATAAATTGGACATGAGGTAAGGGATAATTATTCCAATATTGTTCTTATCGGAGACTGTTTATTCATAAGTAATTACTGGGGTTATATTTATCATCCATGTGCATGTTTTCTAAAAATGTATTCATGTTTGTTTAAAGTCTCCTTTTACCCATTTTTTATTTTTACTATGTGGTATGTAAGGAATCTTTGTTTTGTTTACCATACGATGTACGTTTTGACTTTCCCTGCCAAAGTAGATGAATAATTTTTTTATACGGCGTGAATGGATTTTTACAGTTTCATAACAACTTATTTCAATGAAGATTAAACTACAAAATTTCATGATTATATTCAAAAAAATCCTTTTCTTTTAAAATTTCATGGAATTTTGAGAAAAAAATATTATTTTGAAGAAGAAATGATATTTTCCTCAAGAATTCATTTAATGTGTTTTATCAAAACTAGTTTCCATCTAAGATGACATTATTTAGTATATTTATGTTTCAAGTCTATTGTCTCTATTATTTACATGGTTTTATTTTTCTTATGTTGAAATGATTTGAATTTGTTTTATAAGGATTATGTTATGATGGGATAATGTTTATGAAACCCATTTTATTATTTAGATTATGATTAATGATTATGTTTATTTTGTGGCTCATGAAAGAATTATTTCATTATGAGATGTGTGGATCCTATATATCACTCCAATGCATTGGGTAAAGATTTATATGTCATGAGATAATCATGGCTGGAGCGGCATGTCAATCTGATTTAGTAATACAGGGTTGAAACAACAAGTAAACTCGGTTCAGTAATGGACATTTTCCACTCTAATGGTTTTGGCAGAAATATCTTGTCTACTATGGAAATCATATCAAGTGCTTAATGGCTGGCCACAATTACATGTTTTATTCCCATGGTAGTTTATACCTTTTGATGTTCCTTTATGAGCTATGCCTTATGTACTGCCAAGATTTATTTCCCAACTCAATATTTTAATGGTTAAACATTATGTTCATATTTTTTTAAGTTCAAATGTATATTATTTGTTTTATTTTCTCCATACTTACCATTACTGAGCATTTGAGCTCACCCTTTATATGTTTTTTCATTTCCACAGTAAATAATGAAATTTTTTAGGTATGAAAACCATAGTCGAAGATCTTTATGGGAGATGTTGAAGATCTTTCACCATGATTAGAAAATTATGTTCTGAGTTTCCAAAGATACTAAACTAATGGGGTCCTTGGGTGTCTGTTTTTTGTTATGTATTATGTATTCCTCAAAAGTAATGTAACATCCATGTATGTCAAACATGGATCTATACAGATATTTTTTTTGGTATGGAATCTATTGTGTGGTATGGTGTGAGGCCTCAACATGACTTATAGTGTGGTCAATTGAGATATGGGATTAGATGTGGAATGAGACCACACATTGATTGTGATAGTGTATCTAACATCCCTGGTAATTATAGAAAAATATTTTCTCCTATACATTAATATTATGAATTACATAGTGGTTTTATCATAATGGGGATTTTTTTCTGATAGCATAATCTACATGAAAAAACTTGTTTCTCCAAAATCATAAGTTTCATAGAAGACTGAGTTATACTAAAAAATAATATATTATTAATATAATTATATTAAAAGGAAGTTAATATGTAGACATTGAATTGGATGGACTTAATAGGACTAATGATATCATGTTTACACATGTGTGTTAAATATTTTTACATTAATAAAATAATATTTAGATGTTTATGATGAGAATAAATACAATTTTAAGGACAAAATACTTGAATATTTTTAAATGGTAGTTTTATAAAAATTTCATGGAGATCCCTTTTTAAATATTTATTTCCCTCCATTATATTATATATTTGAAAAAATAAACATATTATTTGGAAGATTATAAAAATATAAATTGGTTGATTTTTCTTTATAAAATTCATATTTTATTGAATATTAAAAAATAATACATTTTAATATAAAAATTACTTTTTTCCTTATTAATTTGTATTGATAGATTGTAATTTTAATATTTTTAAAATTATATTTTTTCCTATAATCCAATTTTTTCATAGGAAGTAATTTAGCATTTAAATATGATATAAAAACATGTCAATCTTTGGATGGTTTTTACATTTTAAAAACTATTTTTTTTATTCTGACAATGGGGTTAATATAAAATTAATATTTCTATATCTATGAAAATAATGTTAAAAAAAACATACATAGTTGTAATAAGTATGAAATTTTTTGTTTATTAGGATCAAAACATTTTTTGGTGAACACTTACATTAGTATTTTATTAACCATGGTTAAGTGGTAAATAAGGGAAATAAGGGAACAAATAATATTATAATAATATAAAAAATTATTGAAATTAAAATGTTATAATTATAAGGTCTAAAATTTCATAATGTATCCATTTATGTGATATTTACCCCATATAATTAATTTTTATATTATCTTAATATTTAAAATGTTGTTACCACAATTAAAATGAAATGAGAATTATTAATAATAAATCAAAAATATAAGGTTAAAAAAATACACATATTAAAATTATTTGATATGATTATTTAGAACTATACTCATATTATCTTCAACATAGCTCATTTTGGAATAAATTTTATAAAAAAACTGATGTGCATTAATTTAATATTTTACGTGTTTCCAAGGGTGCCACTCCCCTCTTCTACAAAAAGGAACCCACTCTTATCTAAAAATCACACATTAAAAACCCTTAGTATTTTCCAATACATGAGAAAACCAATTATTAGAATCCCTATTAAATTTTTTGAGGTCCTATTTTAGGTATATCACCCTTCTTAGATGTGTTAAGTTGTTCTCAAAAGGTGATCAACCAAAGAAGATGTATCATTTTATTTAAGTATTTCTATTTTATTTCTTCGTACACTTAAATCAAATATTCTATAACCATAATGAATTTGTAACTCCAATATGAAAAATATACTAATATTTAATTATTTTAATATCATCAATTAAATCCATCTTCACATCCATTAAAAGTTAATTTAATAAAAGGTTCATGCGTAAATGTGTACCATCACCTCCATAAACTGATCTAATTTTTTTCCATAACCATCTCTCAAGACTGGTTGTAATAATAAAACTAATATTCATGTGCGATATTCCTGAAATATTAATTATTATAAGATATAATACATCAAACTTTTCATACATCCATACACATAAAAATGATAACATTGTTAATTCGTACATGTGAACAATTACCTCCCGGAAGTGATGTGACTTGTTTTTATTATTCATCTCACTTGTATGAAATATATAAGTATATATAATATATTAGTATGACATTAATTATGTTATTAACATTATATAAATAGAATATATTAATTAAATTCATTACATAATGATCAATGAAAATTGGAAAATGTTACCCATTCGTACATACGTCATATATCTCTATGATTATAACATTTTTCATTTTTCATAACCATACATCATGGTCTGATTGAAAAGTATAATTAATGTATAAAAATGATGTTAAATTTCTTAATACTATTCACCAAATGATGTAATTATAACTAGATGGGATATTTACATTATAACATGGTCATTTTTTACTCAAGTACTGAATATTGAAAAATCCTCCAACATGAACATAAATAAATATGTATTTTTTATAACATAGTATTAAGTGATATGAAATGAATAATAATACGAAAATAGATATCATGAAATTATAAATTGTCCTAATTTTATTATTTAGGAGAATAATGATTGTATGTGATGAGTCAGAGTCAAGGTAAGGTACATTATCTTGACCTCATTTCATTGAGGCATACTTTGATGTTATACACCACCTTCTATTTATGGTGTATAATTAACCCATGTAAATTTTAATTTAAATAAAATGTTTTCAAAATGAATATTTTTCTATGAAAAATTTTACTAAATGAAAAAAATATTTTTTTAATGCATGCGAAAACAATGACTTTTCCACCATTGTTGACATTAATTTCTATTTTTCTTCCTCTACAAACAAAATGTTTTTAAAAGAAAAATAAATAACATAATACCTTTTTTTAAATTTTTTGTATTAAAAATCGTTTTAATAATGGTTTGATTATATAAATATCTTACAATAATTCCTTTTGATTGAAAATTTTATATGTAAAATGTTGATAATTACAATATTTTATGAGTTATGATTATATAATGGTACTTGGAATTTCAATGTGTGGTTTTGTGATAAAACAATGATGGTTGGCTCTATGATAAAAAATGGATGGGTGGTAACACTATAACCTCCAATGAATTGGGTATGGAAGTTGGTCATATTACTAATCCATTATGTGATATGTGTGGAATTTGACCGTATAGTTATGTTATTTAGGTATGATTATGTACCTATTCCAATTATATGTCATATGTAATTTCTATGGGTTTTAGGGTAATATTTTGATTACAAATATAGCATGAAATGAGAATATATATATTGAATACCATGTAATACTTCATATATGTGAAATGTATTATATATTATAACGTATTCTTGTTTTACTTGTTTCCACTAGGATAATATTTTTCCTTCTTTCTTCGATCCTTTAATGAGATTTTAAGGATCATTCCTTGATTTTAAATGTATTTCAAAGTATTTTAATATGAATAGTGTAATGTATGGGATCAAATATAATGTTATATATTTTGAACATGAAACAAAAAATTGTTTCATTTAAATGTATTTGGTTTTATAAAATATTTATATTGAGTAGAAGTGTATACTTTTTAATTTTTGAGTTGTTATTTATGTGTGAAGTCCTAATACTCCTATGATATAAACCTTATAAGATCCTTGTATTTAATTAAATTCAAACTTTTTAATGAACTCAAAATTTAATAATGTTTAAGGATGGTGCCTTATAGTTGGCATTTGTGTTCAATTTTGATAACTTTACTTGTTACGGTGATATTTATATAAAGGTTATAAGATGTTAATAACCAAAATGATAAAGAAAATAGATATATTCATAGTTATTTTCAATAAATTAAATGAGTTTTTGATAACATGAATATTAATATCTAATTTTTTACCTTCATTATAAGATAATATATGATGATATTATTAATATACTCAC
The DNA here is from genome assembly GCA_963277665.1 of Viscum album. NCBI lineage: Eukaryota > Viridiplantae > Streptophyta > Magnoliopsida > Santalales > Viscaceae > Viscum > Viscum album. The sequence goes on from OY728136.1 coordinate 1,888,368,975, forward strand.
ACCAACGATTTTGGGTTTATTAAATGGATGGATCTAGATAGCACCAAAGAAACAATGTATGTAAAGGAAAATTTAGTGGTTTTATGATTAAGAAACCAAATGAAATGGGAGATACAATGATAACTCTCTTCATTATTCTTAAACAGTTACCAAGAGTCATGATTGACCACCAGAACATGGTGATATTTCTAATGTAACATATATGATAGAAATGAACCCATGTAGATTTTTAGGTAATAATAATAAAGGTAAGTATTTAAAATGAAATATGATTCTAGGATGTGGAATAAAACACTTAGGAAAATGTTTTAAAGGGATGAGAAAATGTTATAGATGTGGCAATGAAGGTCATAAAGCAATAACAAGATATAGTAAAAGGAAACATTTAGTAGAATTCGGGAATGGGAAATATGTTCTCATCGTGCTATCAATTGAATTTTTTAAATGTGGGTAATAAGGTTATTATGAGATTTGGTGTACAATGAAGAAGGTTCATGAATGAGATACGGAGGACCAAACAAATATAAATTTTGAAACACCTAATTCCATTCCAATTGATGATGAGGAATTTGAAAATGACCTATTAAATGTATGGATTATTTCTTATCTAATGTTTTGACATTATTTAATCATAGAAACTGATTAATGTTTTGGTTTGTAGGAAACAATTATTACGGAATAATATAGAAAATCATTGTTAAGGGATAAAAAAGAATAATTAATTGTTAAAAAGTATAAATTTATAGGACTCAAGAGTTACGATGTACTATAAAATAATGATAATCTTAAAAGTATTAATACCCTTTTGTAGATGGGATTACATTGGAACAATTTTTATATTATGTGTAACCCTTTATTTTTCTATATGAAAATGTAATTTGATGAAGAATTATCTTTTCTTTTAAGAAAATAATAATAAACAACCTTTAGGGTTTATATGAATATTTATTTTGAGGAAATTATAGGATATTACATTTTGGGATGAATGCATGAGATAAACTCAGGTATTAAAATATGTTATTATTTTTTGAGGATTTTATCTCATTTTGAGAATGTTATAAAATTATATAATTTTTAGAAAAGATCAACCCGCATGTAGGGTGACAACACATCATGTCAGATAGGGATGTATAAATTGAACCCACAATTGATGTGAGACAATGCTTTATCACCTACCATTAGCCTATGAGATGTCCTTGTTTTGTATTTAATTTTATTTCCTTTTTTTAAATGAGTTTATGGAATAATAATATGTTGATTCATGGAACCTATTTTCTAGAAAATGGATATCCATTGTGTTGGAAAATGTTATGGGGATTAAATGATAAATGTAATTTTGGAAGATACTGACTGTTTTTGGAATAGTATATAATTAAGGTAAGTATAACACTTTAGGATTTTAATGGAGGTGTAATCACTAATAAAATGACCTTTACCAATACATAATTAATGAAAGATAATATATCTATTAGTAAAATTGATTGATTCCAACAGATATTGAATTCTAATGATATTAACTAAAGGAACCAACAATTATTTTTACAAAAAAATATATCTATTTATATTAGTTGTTTAATACCAAAAAATCTTTTACTGCCATTTAAATTTGTTGTATTATCATAAAAATACCAATAATTGATATATCGATAAATGAATATGTTGATATTAGTTATTGTTACAAACAAATCTTTTACCATTAAACCAATCTGTTTTTAATATAATATTTAATAATATCAAATATTTTAACAAAAATTAAATATATAGATATATATATATATTACCCAATATAATCATATGGTTTGATAATAAAAATATATAATTAAGTAAAATTTCAATAATTTAGTAATTTGTATTGGTAATATATATAGATCAATATATACATTATAGTTATGCAATAAATTTTTTTATATTAATTAATATTTTTTTCTTTATATATATAGAAATAAAAAATAAAGTTATGTGTGAAAAAGCCAAAAATCCTAATGTGAGTCGAAACACCCCTTCTCCCCCAAACCTGACCACATACCCACTTCTGGTGTTTCCTGTGCTCGGTTTTCTTCGTAGAACTCCTCGCTGGAATCCAGAGTCTCACTCGAAGGCATCCTCATGAAATCCCTATGTCAGAATCACCGTCTAGGAGTTTTTGTGTTGGATGGATCCTCACTCGGTTGGGGGGTTCCCTCTCCATTGCTTTATCTAGGTTTTCACTGTTTATATGTTAGTGATGTATTCTTGCCTCCTAGGTCCTTTTTATCTCCCCTTAAATATTTCGGTGGCCTCCAATTTGGGTTCCTCATTTTTCCTTTCTCTATGTGGTTGTTTCTTGCAATTTTTGATTCCCTATATAACCACTGATGGTCAGCCATCCTCTTCCTTGGTTCTGACTAGTCTTGGCTATCGCCTCACAATCATAAACTATGGCATGCCCCACATCACCCAACAATGTTCCGATGTTTCCTATGAGGCATATTGGTCAGTCCAAGATCCCAGTAGTGGATATGTTCTACCACTTGGATTAATAAGGAATTTTCTCCTACCCTTTAGGGGTTTTGGATCTGTTTCTCTATCCAAGGTTATTGGGAAAAGAATTTTTATGCATTACTTGGTTTGATGTTGTGGGAATTTGTTGTTTTTTAGTCTAGATATCTGAGATTGTGGGTGGAAGGTTGTCTTTGGGTTTTGGAATTGATAGAGATGTGTTCATTAGTGGCCTAGTCTTGGATTATTCCTATTTCGCTGTTATCAGGCTCATATTATGTTCCTATATCACTAGTTTCAGGCTCACTATTTCTTGTCTCTAGCCATGTTTTCTCATCCATATCCAACTATCTCATCACATTAGACTTGGTAACTTCCATTTTATTGGTTAGTCAATTATTATCATCTCTATTGTTTCATTTTCCTTGAACTGTTTATGCTTCATCACATGTTTTATAATGGGAATTAGGATAATGTTGATTTTGGTTTATGACTCAAACTATTTTGTTTTGATCATATCATTTTTGAATTGAATCATTAATATTTTGATATTCCTGTGAATACTTTCATGAATTAAATATTATGTGTTCAATTTTCGTTTTGAAACTAAGAATCTATATTTCTTGATTATGATATTTTACAATACAACTAAATTATATTTTTGATCTAGTATTAGTTGGTTATCTTTCAGCTTATATGGAATGGAATATGTTATAAAATTTTTTTACTGATTATTTATTCTATGAATATGAAAATCAACTTAATAAATAATTTTTATATTCCATATTTTTGGGATTTATTGAATCATTGATATAATCATTGTCTTGGTAATTAAGTGATGAGTTGAACAGATTATGGATGATTTATTATTAATTTTTTTGGTTTCAGCTTGTTTATTGGAGATTTTATATCAAGTTCTTGGGATCAGATTGACATTTTGTGTTATATATGGTCACTAATCATCTCTAGGATGAAGGCTTGATCACTTAACTTGTGATCATTACTCGTGAGACATGTAGTTTGGAGACCAAATGATTGATCCTGGTCTTCCGTTTCATTTACATATTTTTTAAAACAATAGAGATAAATACCTTTGATAAATTTCCAATGTTGAAATAGTTATATGTGTTTTATTTTTTTATGGTTTATAGAAGGTTGTGTTTGAGTCGATTTTCTAGTTCTATTTTATATTAGATGGTTCATTTCATAGGTTTTCAGGTGTACATTGGTTTTCATTGATTGGGGTTAGTGGTGTGATAAAGTGTTCATGGTAGGTCTCTAGAACCAGATTCATATTCATTAGTCATGGGAGGGTCGTTGCAGAGGTCTGAATATTATTTGGAGTGTTCATTAATGCTGGGTTTGTAGTTGTGGTGCAATTTCGAAACAAGTGGGTTGGATTGTGAATCCATATGATGATAGGGGAAATTAAAGAGAGAGTAATATGTTTTTCCTTGGGGATGTGGGTGTTGGATCATTGCTCCAGTAGGAAATCCTAAGGTGAATATGGAATTTTTCTATGCTTTGGGTCCCCAGGTGAAGGGAGTGTTTTTTTGGGTCGATATTTCATTTGGGCGAACCATTAAACTAATTTCTGTCATGGTCTTGTAGTATTTTTCCTTCTTTTACTTTTCCAAAAAATGTCAGCATGGTTTGTGCGAGTAACCTTTATTTTATCTTCATTTCATGATTGACTAATCTTGAAGATACCTTGCTTTGAGTACCATCTCATCATCGTATATATGTGTGGTCTCAGTTTTGATTTGTTAAGAGTGATGCGAGGTGTGTTTTATAGAATATTCATTATATTTCTTTATCTCGTTATCTCTATTTTTTTGATATTTATTTCTGATATAAATATTTGAAAATATATGGTGGAGTGTTAGATATCCTTATGACGATAAATATGGATGGAATATACATGATTTCAAGTATATTGTTCTATACGGGGGGGGGGGGGGGTCAGTGATTCTATCGCAGTTTCTTGGTGTCCCGGAATTGGAATGTTTTAAGATCTAGTTCATTTCACTCAGGGATGTTATTCATTGTGGGTGGATTTAGTGATTCTATAACTATTTCATGGTGGCCCATAATTGTAGTTTTTTATGATCCAGTTCGCTGCATTCATCTTGGTAAGCATTTCATTCTTTATGTATAACCTATTTTTTTTATCTATCAGCTAGTTTTTAATGTATTTTTCATTTTAAAATTATCATTTTAAAGATAGTTTTTCTCTTGGTAGATTCAGTATTGAATCACATAAAAAATAGTATGTCTTCTTTTACATAACCACCAACAATTTAAATTAAATGAAATTTAATTTTGATTGAATGCTGATATACCATTGGTATATTGATGTCTATTGTTAGAACATGTGAAGTTACTGTTGTAGTGAGCATGAGAGAAATAGATATCCTATGTGAATCACTACAGCGACAGCTGGTGTGGGAAGATCATGGATGAATACAAAAGGAGTATGAGATGTATCTTGGTTTTCTATTTTTTTCTAATAGGATGAGTTTCTTTTTCGAATGTATATCTTGAAGTACTAATTGAGTTCCTTATTTTCATATATATGTTGTTTTGATTATAAATTGGTGAAGGATTGATTTTTGGTAGAATTATAATGGATGTAGGTTGATGGTGGATGAAAATGGAGGGAATATAGAAGAGTATTACAAGCAGATTAGGCCTTCTAGCATGGTGGTGGATTAGGTTTTGCATGAGACTATACAAAAACATCCTCTGTCTCCAGTCAAAGTTAAACATGATTTTATCTGGAAATGGTCTCTAGAGCTCGAGGTGAAAAAATGTAATGGAGGGGGTGCAGGCATTGTTGGGGCACTTGAGCAAGAGTTTGATGGGTCGCTGACATGGTAGGGGGTGTTGGAGATGGTGCTGAATAGATGGCATGGATGGGTTACAAGAGGTGGAGCTAACAAGATGGCCTGGATGGGATTCTTTGAGGGGGTGGATGAGTGATCTAGCATGGGTGATTGAGGGATCTAGTGTTTTGTATAAAATATTTCAACCTTAATAGAATATATTTTGTTAGAATTTTGAACATGTGTTGAAATAAAATTTTATACATTATATATTATAAAATAATAAATATAATATAAAAATTTCATTAAACAGAAAATATAATTTTCATTCAAATTTAATTTTTAAATAAATATATATTATATGATGGTAATACTATTACCGAAAAATAAATTTGTCACTATAACATATTTATAAACGCTTTAACAAACATATATATTATTTGTTGGTATAAATATAATTACTATAGAACTATTTTATCTATCACAAAAATCATTTAGAGATAATGTTTTTACTAACAGTTTTGTGATTGGGGCATAAATGTTGGTAAAAAACTTTACCCATAGAAAATTTACTTTTACCAATAGATATTTCACCATAAAAAATTGAAATATTTATTACTGAATGGTAGAATTATATTTTGTAAGAATCTATAATTTTAATATGGTATTATGTAGATTCTTATTATTTAGAAAAATAATTGGGCTAACATAGAGAATATCTGATTAGGGTAATTACTTTTTGGTATGAGACATGAAGAGTGATCTAATTTTTTGGAGATGCTTGTTAAAATTTATCATGGAAGACTATGTGAGGAAATCCTTATTAATATTGGGTTTCTATTTTGGTTTGAATTATTTTTTTAATTTTAAGTATAGAAATTTTTCAGAATGGAATATTTTTTACTTTTGGCATTACACTTTAATTTGGGAGATTAAAAGTAGTTTTTATTCATTAAATGGTTTATTATTATTAGATAATTGTTTTATCTTATCATAATAATATTGGTTTTGGTTAATATATCAAGACAAGAGAAATAGATAGTGAATATTTTTACGATTAATTGATTCTATTGAAGATTATTCATTAATGAAAAAAATCATCTTGATTACTCATCATTTAAGACAATTATTAATTTAATGTAGAATTTGATTAATGGATGAAACTCTAATTACATGTAATTATATTTTCTTATGCTCATATTCAAGGTAGAAAAATAATTCCACAACATGATGAATGGATCTTAAAAAAAATTATCCTTTTAATTGTCCTATTATGAAATCAAAGTTCTTTTAACCAATCACAGGTCTATGGTTTTTTGATTGTTAACTTCTTCTTGAACTAGTTTTCTATCACTTTGTATTAGAACATGATGGTTAGTTTTTCTTCTATATCCATGTTTTCCTACCTATAATCCTAGTATGTGTTGTCTCATGTGATATTCTTACATACCATTGTCTATATTAATGTAGATATTTTATTGATACTTTTTTGGATGTGGGATTTCAATGATGTTACCGATCCTAATTTAAAAATTATGAGGACCCAATTTCTAAAAGGGGGAAGGATGTCACATCCGAAATAATAATAGAAAAATAATTTTTCATATTTATAAATATTTCTGAAATATATAGTGGTTTTCTCTTTATGGGGATTATTTTTCTGATATAATTCACTACACAGAACTTCAATTTTCATTGAATTATAACTTTTTACACAATACTACATTATACTAAAAAATAATACATTAGAAATATTATTATTTTAAATGGTAGAAAATTTATAGAAGATTTATTATAGGAAATGAATAAAAATAATGATATCAGGTTTACACATGTTTGTTAAATATTTTTACATTCATAAAATAAAATATAGAGGCATAAAATAATAAAAATCCAATCTTATGCATAAAATACTCAAATATTTTTAAAATAATGTTTTACTACCTTTTTATGGTGAAACCATTCTTAATATAGTGTATTTACATTAATATGTTATATTTTAAAAAATAATTCTCTGATTTGTATTAATGACATCAAAATTTATTTTGGTTAAAAATTTGGTGCATTTTGATAAAATTAATACTTTAATGAATAGTGAAAAATACTGCATTTTAAATCAAAAATAAGTTTTTTGTATTTTATTATTGTTGATATATTATCATTTTAATTGCTTTTAAATTATATTTAGATTATGTTTTAATAATTTAATCCAATTTTTCTCATTATATATAATTTCACATTAAAAGTTGGTATAAACACGTGCCAATCATTTGATAGTTATTTACATTTTAAAAACCCGATTTCTCATTCCGTTAATGGGATTAATATAAAATTAATTTTTTGACATATGTGAATTGAATTTTCAAAAAATAAAACAAAATTTTTTAATCAGTGTATAAATTTTTTTATTAGTATTAATTTAATTTTTTTTGAATAATAACATAAGTATCTTATTTACCTTATTTAAAAGAAATTTCTAGTAAATAAGGGTAAATATTATATTGTAATAATATGATAAAAACCTAAAAAAGGTCCTAATATTATTGGAGTAATCTTTTCGGACCATGAAAAACCTTCAACTGAAAACATTTCCTTTTTAATCCACTTGGGTGTGATTATAACCTTTATAAAATTAAATTTAAAGTAATGTAAAAATATTATAAACATGATTCTCATTATTAATTATATTTTATTATGTGGTAATATAAGTGATCACTTATACTATAAATATTAATTATAAAGATAAAAATATTAACTAAATGATTTAATTTTAAATAAAAAATATAGTCATTAAATTATTAAATTTAACAATGACACATTAAGGATGTAGTGATTTCCTTATTAATGAAAGAATCTAATATATTATATTATAAATAATAAATTAAATATTATTTGACCAAATTTATTTATTCATCAAATTATATAGGTGAACATGAAATTTTATAAGACTATTAAGCATTATTATTCAAATTTATATTTATTTTAAATGTCATTTAAATTTAATTAAGTGAATAGTTTCGAAATTTTCATAATTGACATTTTATAAAAATAATAATTTATTCAAATAAAAGCAGATAAAATTATTAATTGGATAATAAAAGGCCAAAATTTTCAATAGTATCATTTTATGTGAAATTGACCTCATATATTTAAATTTCATACTCTCTAAATAATTAAAATGTTTTTACAATAATTATAATTAAATGAGAATAATTAAGGGTAAACAAAAATAATACGGTTTAAAATAATATCTACAATTTTCAAAAAATTATTTGATTATATGATTTATAATTATACTAATATTATATTAGAAATATCTAATGTTGGAAGCATTTTCAACAAAAAAAATAATTTATATTAATTTAATGTTTTAAGAGTTTCCAAGGGTTCCTCTCCCATGTCCTATAAAAAATGTACCAACTCTTCTCTAATACCAACACATCAAGAAGCCTTTTTTCAGACAATACATAACTAAAAATATTCCTATAAACCCAATCCAATTCGATTATACAATAATTTAGGTATAAAACCATTTTTAGAAGTGTTATGGTGTTCTCCAAAGGCGATCAAATGAAAAAAGGAATAATTTTCATTTATCGTTTAAATTTCTTTTCTTCTTCCACTTCTGTCAAATATCATATAACCATAATGAGATAATAAAACTAGTATAAAATATATACTAAGATGATATTATGAAAATATCACCACCTAAACACATATTTACTTTGATTAAATGAGAGAATAATTAATGGTTCTTGCATACATGTGGACTATAATTTCCCTGAACCGATATAATTCATTTTCTATAACTGTCTATCATGAATGGTTTCAATAATTGAATTAATGTTAATATTATATATTCATTGAAATATTAATTATTATAATAAACAATACATAAATTTCTTTCATATTTCCATGAACATAAAAATGAAAACGTCTTACGTGTGTACGTGTAACTATCACCTCCACAAAGCAATGTGACTCATTTTTATTATTTATCTGAACTATAAGATATATATAAGTATATTTATTCGATTAAAATTATATAAATAATTTTATAAAATTTTTTAAAGATAAAATAAAACTTTCCACCTTTATATAATGATCAATGAAAAATGAAAAATGGTACACTTTCATAACTATGACGTACCATCTACATGATTATAACGTTGTTTATTTTTTACAAAAATACTTCATGGTTTGATTTAAAAGTATAATTCTTCTGTTAAAATTGATAATAATGTCATGAATACTATTCTTATGATGATGTAATTATGACCACATGAATAGTTTACATAATAACAAGTTCATTTTTGACACAAGTGCTGAATATTCGGAAAGGATTTGAGATGAACTAAAATAAATAAGTAATTTTTATAACATGGTAATAAGTTATATAAAAGGAAAAATAAAGAGGAAAAATGTTTTCCAGAATGATAAATTTATCTTATGTTTATTATTTAGGAATATAATTATTTTATGTCAAGATTCTAACTCAAGGTAAGGTACTTCATCTCAATCATTTTTTATTGAGGAAAATTTTTATGTTATACACCACCTTCTTTTACACAATGAATAATTAACCCATTTTAGTTTTAATTTAATTAAAATATTCTGAAAATAATTTTTTTCCAAGAACATTTTTACTAAATGATAAAATTAATGTTTTTAATGTATTAAAAACAATTACTTATCTTCTGATGTAAATATTATTTGGTATGTGGCTTCCTTTACAAGAAAAAATGTTTTTAAATGAAAAATAAATACCATATTCCATTTTTAGGTATTTTGGTATTGAATTTTTTTAAATGAATTGTTTGATTATATCAATATATTGTAATGATTTCTAGTGATGTAAAATTTTACATGTGAAATGTTGAAATTGAAATCATTTATGTGTTATGATTATAAAATGGTACATGGAAAATTGAAGGGAGGTTATGTTATAAACCAAAATAAGGTGGTTACATTATAAAATCCCATACATTTTGTATGGATGTTGACCGTATGGCTATTCCATTTAGTGATATGTGTGGAGGTCGACCATATTGGTATTATATTTAAGTATGATTGAGTCCAAAGGTACATTTATATTTGGTTTCTATGGGTTTTTTGTAACCATTTTATAAAAAAAATGGTAAGAGGTGATATTATATTTAGTAAAGAGCATTTACTTATTAATAATGCCAAAGATCATTACTTTATGATAATGTATTCATGGTTTACATGTTTTCCGAAGACTAACAGTTTTCATTTTTTTGTATCCCTTGCTGTTCTTTTTATGCTCATCCCTTGTTTTTTTATTTTTTTCAAAGGACATAATGAAGAATATAGTATAGGATAGAGTCAAAGAAATTTACAAAGATTAAACATGTAACAAATCCATGTTCCTTTTAATTTTTTTGTTTTATTAAAAATATTTAATGAGTAGAAGTATCTTTTATGTAAATTCTTAGTAGTTATGTTTTATTTAAAGATTAATCATATAATTCCCTAAAACTGAAATGATACTCAATGTGAATGAATTTCAAATTAATTAATTAACTCAACATTAAGTAGTCACTACGAAATAATTGACTTATAACAACAAAATTTTAGTGACATAAAATATATGTGTTGGTTAAAATGGGTAATTCCAATAGATATTATGTCTTGTTGGTATAAATCATTTAACACCAACAAATATTTTAACAATAGTTAGATATGTTATTTTGTTATATCAACACCAACCATTCTTTTACAAATAAACAAATCTATTATTATTATTTTTTATTAACAACAATTATTTTACAATTATAAAAATATGTTACAATAAATTATCAAATAATAAACAATAATGTTCAAATTATTGAATTGGTATTTATTATTTATTTATGTCTAATCATATTTTATTGATATAAAACACATGATTATGTGATGAATAATAATATTAATAATTTAATAATGTTTCACTAAATAAGGATATATAATATAAATTTATTGATAAATGACTTAAAAACAATTTAAATGTTATATTTAAAAATTTAAAAAATAATGGGTATTAATTACATGTAGTTTTTCTAAGTATAAATAATTTTCTATTTCAGGTACCTATTTTTTACATTTATAATTTAATTTAAATGAAAAAAATCCTACAACGCATTTCTAATTACCACCCCAAATCCCTAAAACCCGAAAATGATCAACTCAGAGTGGAGAGGTAAATCTCTGTGATTTTAGGGAAATTCCATGAACATTAGAATAAAAAATGCACAGACCATTATTGAATTGGTGTGCTTGCTATCTGTTAATTAGACTATCACCAAAGATGTGAACCCTTTTGATATTAGGGCCGTGGGAGATGGCATAGATATAATCATCAAAAATATCCATGTCCCTTTGGAAATATCATTGTCAAACCCACCGACAGAGTAGAGCCGATCCTCAGAATCCCAATTTGATTTCTCCCTGACCCAAAGATAGCTCACACTTACAAGTCTAGGTATGCGTAAGGTAGAATCCTAATTTTATAATCTTAGACTGACGTTCTAGGAATGATGATGCATAGAGAAGGAAGCCGGGTGGAAACATCATATTTTATCTGTCCTGATACTTCTCAGCTACAAATAAATAGGAGGAATATGTAATTTTGGGATATCTCATTCATGGAAAGGGGATGTGGTTTTTGGGGTGTGCACCCTATACTGAAATTCATAAAATGACAATATTATTTCACTCTAAATATTCTAGAAGAATTTCCCATTCACCAATGATGGGGCTCAAAATTAAGATGTGTAATACAGTACAATCCTATTTTTCTGGGGGAGACGATCGTGTGGACTATAAACTGAATGGATTGATGAATATCTAAGTAATATTGATACATTAATGTTTGGATAAGCTGCTAAAACCAGGGAGTGTGCTGCTGGTCTTGAACATCTTAGAATAAGATGATTGAATATATTAAAATAAATATCAGGTTGTAGATTTCTTGTAATAGATCTGGATTTTACCTCTGATGATATTCCATAAAATATTTTGTGGTTATTTCACTAATGTTGGAAGGAATACAAAATGTGCTGGGTTAGGAAAATTTTAATATTTCATTCATTGTTTGTTCTATCCAAGTTTAATGTTTTCTGATATGGGTTTAGATAAACATATGCAGTTTGCTGCATTGAAGATGACCATCAAAGTCATTGAATGATGTAGTTTCATTTTCAAGTATAGTTTTGGAGAAAGATATTGGGTTAGTTGTATCTCTACTAGATGTTTGGATGACTGAAGCTAATGACGTTTTTGAAGGCTATTTTTTTTAATTCCAATGTTATAGGATATTGAATTGAGCTATTTTTTTAAAAGTTTGAGAAGATATGGTTTGCTAAAACAATCTATTGTTGAAATCCAATAATGTGAATATGAATATACAATATGACTTGGAGTTCAATGAGATAAAATTAATAGGAATAATTTGATGGTGGATAATATATCTTTAGGGTGAAGATAATGTGTCAGTAGTGGAAGCTGAAATTCAAAAGCATCAAATGTCAGGTCATCTCAAGTAGCAATTCAAGGAACATTCTATTCAATTTTTACTTCTTTTTTTAAAGAAATATAGTGAGTAACTCTCATGATGACCATTTCCATCCCTATAAACTATTGGATATATTTTTTCTTTTGTTCTATCGCTTTGTTCTAACAGCTTCATTCAATAAAAGAGGCTCTCTATTGATGTTATTTTAATGTGTGTGATGTTGTTCTTCTTAACATTTGGTGTCAGTTTTATCTTCCCCAGTATAATGAGATCTTTAGGTTTTTATAAATTCAATGTAAAAATATATATTCAATACTCTTTAAAACAATTATTGTGCTATTCAAACATTAATTTCAGGCTTTGAAATCTCTCTTTGAATATTTTTTCTACATAATAAATATTATTTCTATTTGGATTTACTGTAGTTTTCCATTGTCATAATATCTTCATTCCCTTTCATGTTTTTAATATATATTTAGTGTAATGATTAAAAAAAGAAGTGTTGAGTTGAAGAAAATAAATTTCATGATTAAAATTTATGGTTTTTCATAATAAGTCTTGAGAATTATGAGTTTTTATTGAATTTTTTGTTTATAAACTACTAGAAAAATAGGTTCGCTCTCTATGGAAACGAATTCACTAATCACAATTATAGTGAATGATTATTTTTATTTCACAATGAGAGTCATGCAAATGATTTGTTATTGTTTATTTGGGGGAATAACTGGGCTGAATCCTTTATAAATCATTGAAATATAAGTATAATCGATTAACAAGCTAGGTCAAGTCATTTTAATTCACTATGGTCATTTTATATTTATTTTTATCTTCATTCATTCACAGTGTCATTTCATTCATCCATATACATGAAATATATTAATTTTTAAATTTCATCCCCTACTATTATTAAATTAATAATCACTTTAAAATACATTAACCCCACTCTTGGGGTATGACGTAGGGTCATGTACCCGGGAATGGGAGATTACTGGGATTTTATTCCTTGTGTTGTGTTCTGTGATGACAGATGCAATGAGTCTATTATTTATTAGAATACTTAAATTAAAAAATAATATATATCATATAAGAATACTGTGTGTGAGTATCTTGTAGTGCATTACTCATTTATGAACATTGATAGAGGTCCACGTTAATTGTATTTGTGTATATTTGTTTTATGTGGTTCTATTATTAAAGAAAATTTGCTTCAATAGTAGACTCTAGTTTCTACCAATAAAAAATCCCGATGATTTGGGTTCCACAATAATGAAATTTGACCATAGAAATTCACTAGTTTGTTTTTTATTTTTTTAATTCCGTAAAAGAACCTAATTTATTTCCCTATTATAGTTATAAAACAAATAATTCATATAGATATACAAAAAAAATTCTCTTTCAAATTAATATAAAAAATTGGTTGGTACTTATTGGGTGTTGACAAAACTTGTTGGTTTATTGTTAATATATTATCAAAATACATATCATTTGAAACCAGTTTTAAACTAGTTTGGTGCGATCTAGTTTCACATGAATAACTTCTTGGTAGGCCTTGATGTTGACTTAAGTGGACTTATGGATGGATGTTTTTTCCATAACCATGATATTCTTTCATGTATTTCATTTCCATAAACATTTCTAGTTAATTCAAGAAGATGATATTTTTTACTTTGGATTATTAATGAGATAAAAATATGTTCTTATATTATGATTCTGATTATCCTGAATCAGTATCATGAGTTGGGATGATTAGCTGCATCCATCCAAAAGTCCATGGGTACCTATTTTAAAAAGAAAATTATTTTTTAGTGTATGCTATTTGGTTGTGCGTGGTGGATATTATGGAGATAAATGCTAATACATTAGGTTTATAGTTGGTGTTGGAGCTGGTTAGTGCATCCTAGGTCATTGATGGGTCTCTGATGATGGTGTTGGTACACTGAAGGCTGGTACAGATGGAGCTGGCTTGCTGGTCCTAAGGTAGTTATGGGTGGTACATGGGGGTGATTGAACCAATGTTTTTTATATTGTATTGATTCATGAGGGGGGGGGGGGGTTAATATTTATTATTACTAAGATAGTCATTCATTATTTGTATTTTTATATTGATTCATTTGTATAAAATTTCATTATAAATTTAATTATATTTTCTATGTTTGATAATTATTATAATCTATATTTAGTTTAATAATTAAAAAATAGTATTTATATAAGATAAATTAAAAAATATATTTTGAAATTTTAATTTCAATAACAATTTATAATTTTTAATCAAATATAATTTATAAATAGATATTATTTGTTGGTAATATTATTACCAATAGGAATTTTTTTCTTCATAAAAATATGTTTCTGAAGGCATTAACAAACACATATATTATCTGTTTGTATTATTACAATTGTAACAGAACTATTTAATCTGGTGTAAAAACATTTAGCAACCGAGTTTTTACCAACAGTTTAGTGACAGTGAGATATGTGTTTGTTATGCGTTTTACCAACCGAAAATGTACTTTTACCAAAAGATATGTCCCTGAAAGAAGAAGTTAAATAATTTTTAGTGAGTTCTTAAGGCTGGGGACTTATAGTTGACATGTGGGAGGAGATTCAAAATTTGATTAAGTATAAAACCCAACCTAGAGTGAGAGGATGGATGTAAGGGACAATTGGAGGCCCTTGTGCTAAGAAATAGGATATGTGATAGCTTATGTTGTGAGGTGACTATTTATTCCATTTATATTGGATGATTTAGGTATTCTTAGATAATCTGGTGTCCTGGTGCACATGATAACCATGGGTGTATGCTTTTATATTGGATGATATATTTATTTTTTCCCTCAAGTATACACATATATGATAGAATAAATTTGAAAATCAAGATGAATCCCTACTAAAATGTATTTCTTTGACATAAATGGGGAACCTTTTAACATGTCTAACCTTATGTTATGTATACTGGTTTGATGATAGGTTTTTTATGTGATCAGTGATAAGAATCTCAATTTGATTTAGATATGGGATTACAGTGAGGCCTGATATAGGAATTTGATCATCTTATGTATTTATGTGCATTTTTTAATGTATATATGATAATCCTAGGGGGGATCTATTATTATATATGACTGTATCACATCAATGTACATTAGATATAACATGGGTGTTGGTTTATTTTGCTACGCATCTCCTTGTCCATAAATTCACTCATAAGTAATCTATTATATTGTTTTGGATTATTTTGGATTATTTAATAAAATATATTGTATTGATATTGAGATTATAATCCACTCATTATTGATCATTGAATCTAACAAGTATTTTTAAGCCTCTGATATATAGAAATGTGTGTCTGAGGTCTAGTGGAGATTGAGGTTAGGGTGTCATTTGAGAAATGTTATTGAGGGAATTACAATGTTAAATTAGAGAGTTTTTTTATTTTTATTAATTATTAGGGACTGGTATATGGACGTGGTAATATGTTATACATTGGTATAGAAAAAACATTTCTATTGTAGAGATATAAGAAATCATCAAATAGTTCCACCCCATTAGGTTACCTAGTATGTATGCCCAATGCGTCGGCCCCAACCTCCTTAGAGGAGGGAGGGGAAAACATTTAGAGCTTTCTCCCATTCACCAACACAGCTCTCATTTCTCCATTCCCAACGATTCATCTATGACATTATGTTCCCAACCTCCACAAGGGTATTCCCAAGCGTGCGATTTCCATGAAGGAATTCAATGCTGCTTTGGATTGCTGGTCCTTCAAGTTCAATATGAATCGGGATAATTTGAAAATCGTGGTGTCGGCATGTTTCAAAAATTTCTTACTACATTTCAAGTATCCTTTGATTATAAGTATGTTATGGATCATGGTTCATAGATTGTTTTATTCAAATAGTAGGACATCTACGTCTTGTCACCCTATCAACCCTCACATTTATGTTGAGGCCAATGTTTCAATTCCTCATACAGATTGGATTTGGATTTTGGTTCGCAAAAAATAAACATGGAAACTACTTGTGGTTATTATGTTCATGGAAAGTATATTTCTAATGTTATAAATGGATATGACATGCAGTTCTTGGATGATGTCATGGAAAAAGAGCTCGACAAATTCTGAATCCTCATCCAGAGGGGTCACAGGTGTATGTTGAGCTCACTAGGATCCAACAGTCTGATAGTGCTAGTTCTGACTAGTATGCCATGGCGCATGAGGTAGTCTCAAAGGAATGGGAACCAGGAAGTATCCAAACCCGTCGAGGTGAGGAGTTAAGGTCTGAAACGAAATGAAGTTCTCAGGAGGGCCATCTTATATAATTTCCTTTTTTAGTGGTTCCTGGTGCTGTGAAGGATATTGAGATCCGGGTGCTCGAGCCGTGGGATGTGGATGTCCTAGCCTTCTTGAGGAATTATTTCAAGATCCCCCTCTTACTGGTGGGTGGAGTGGAGGAAATGAAATTGGAAGGAATGGATAAAGAGGTCTCCTAGCTTCTCGATGTGGTCAAGCATCCGGTCTTAGTCAGCAACATCGATGATGGTGTGGTCAACATGTCATCCATAGAGTTCCATGGACCATGGGGTCCTCGTGTTTGGGAATGGGATGACACTAACCAACAATATCAATTCATGGGTACATGATAAGAGAATCCCATTGGTCTTTTACCGTGTAGTGAAGTCCCTATGGGTGAATACAGAATGGAGGTTGAGCTAGCGGTAAGGTCACTCAAGGGGAAGCCATTTATTTCTTGCCATTGTAGACTATTACCGTGGACAAGAAGGAAATATGGGGTTAGAGTCTTGGGAACCTTATACACAAACATTCCCACTCCTAATTCATATTCCATTCAGAATATTGGGAGTGAGGGGAAGAAGAAGATTGGAATAGAGGTTAAAGTAGTCATGGTGGACTCTCCGTGTCGGCCGAGGCCTCTCAAAGAAGGCTCAGATGTTGAGTTGAAAATCCATTTTGAACGTCTGGTGGCTCAAAGAACAAACATTAATGTATTAGGATGATGATTCAAGTGATGAAAATTTTATTTAACCCTTAGTGGATAGTTTGGTCCATTTCTAAGGGAATGGTCACCACAAACCTAGAAGGAAGAAGGGGAAAAAAGGAAAGTGTGAATCAGGGAAATGCAATGTGTTGCCGAGAAAAAAAACCAAGGGTCACAATGTCTATTCTCACTTGCCTAAACTGAAAGAAACTATGTAATATAATAAAGGTAGATGTATGGAAGGAAAAGGTATTCAATATGGGGAAAGTGGTGATCCAAGAACAGAATCAAGAATGATGGAAGAAGAGGAAGGGGAGTCCCGGAAGCTCATATTCCACTCCTTGAATGAGATTATTGAAAATGTAATTTCGAAAAATTCCTCAAGTGATTATACTTTAATAATTAAAAAAATACTCCTGTAGGTTGAGTCCATATAGGGAAAAGTATAGTGGATAGACAAGAAAGACCAAATCATTTCCTGAGGGTTCAACCAAGGAAAACCCCCTTAGAGGAATTCATTTATATAATGGATAGAATGGTTTCTCACCTTGAATAACATATAAGGGAGGATCTAGAAACTCAGGATAGTACCTTGCATTGTGAATTATATAGAGCATTTGACTAAATAAATCTAAGTCTTGTGTTTAATAATTATCTGAGCGCTTTCAGCCCATAAGGGTCTCTGTGATGCAAACTATGGTTTCCCACATTCACATAAGGTGGATTAAAAAAATTTATATTTGTATGGATGGATGGACATCACGTTTTTGTGTCATGATCACTTATCAAATTCAATGTATGAATTACTATGGATATTGATTTTTCCTTTAATTTTTTCTATTAAAGTTGTGATGTTTCTCATGTATGATGTATTTATTTCGGTTATTTTTGGATTTTACTATAGGAATAGATTAGAAAGAGGAATTTGAATATGAATCATTTTTGTAACATATTATTCCCATGAAATTACTATTTTTGTGTGTGGTTGATTTTATTGATGATATAGGGTTCAAAATTTTAAAAAGTCCCCAACAAGTTATATAGTGTTTTCCTATATAGATTTTTTGAAGTTTTCTACTCAGATGGACCATATTGTTTTCATATAATAGGTGTTACATATCTTATTATGGGGTGTTCTTAGAAACATTATATATAGTACCTTGGTCAAAGAGATGTATTTTAACCCTTGCTAGGTTGGTTTAGGCATTTGATGTTGTAGTGATGGTTAAATACAAGTGGGGTAATCCTGAGAGATAGTTTAGAATGAGAATAGATTTTCTTTATAAGGTGGATACACATGAGATGGTAAAGATAATTTCAAATGAAATTCTTGGAAATTTTGTGATGTTAACTACATATAGTGATTTTTGGAATCAGTGTTATGTACAGAGGGAAGCATCAGTGGGATGGCTAGACATATAGGCTTTGGGATTTGTTTTCACTATGTTAGTGAATGGGGATTAAATATGGTACATTCTATAATGAGTAAGGAATTTTTGTATGATTTATAATTTTGGAGTAATGGTTTTGTGGTTTGAGATCTTATAATTGGCCTTGGAATGATTGAGATGTCATAGGATCATTCGGTATGAGGGAATTAATAATTATTTTTTGCTTGTGATTCTGAATCATATGAGAGTGTGAAAAGTGGTTTTGGCATGTGGGCCAACGATTGGTGACATGTTATTCATGGAATAATGATTCTGGTTGTGTGATCAGGTAGTAAATGGGTATTTGAACCTTCAAATTCATACTAGGTAGAGTTTTATAATAGTAAAGAGCCATTTGGAGCTTTTTTTGATGAGTTCAATATTTCCAGCAGATATGAGGAGAGGTTGTTGGTGTGGATTTTAAGGGAATGTCCAAACATGTGAAGGCAAGATCATAAAATTTACATATTTTGTGTGTTTTGTTATAAAGCATTTTATTGGACTGTTGATGGGTCTTTTTATAATTATCTAATTATCTGGGGAACCCTAGTAGTGCATAAATGTTGTTTAGGTGTGCATACCCCTAGGTCCAAAATTCTAGGGTGAGTGGGCTTGAGTGGGTTGGTAAGTGTTCACTCTTATTATGTGAATCAGGATTGGTGGTGGATTCATTTATTCATTTTTATATTGAGGACTGGTGGATTATTTGGAATGCATTCAGGCATAGTGACTCGGGGTTTTGATATGAATGGGGGTTATTTATTATTCAGTATTACGAGACATAGGTCAGGGATTGGGGATCTATGTGTAGTCTATTCAATCATGGTCCATGAAAATGGATGTTAGGGAAGGGATGATCATTGATTGAGAAGATAAACACTCAAGGGATATTAGAGTTTTTTTATAAATATACTTGAAATGTGGAATGAGGTAATCCATATTGTGAGGATTTCACATTGGTTATTGTTTTGTGAGAAACTAATTTTTAGATGGTTTTGGTAGATGGTGAGGGAAACGTTTCTCACAATACTATAAATAATAAAAATTTATATTTTATATTTCAACTCAGGTAGGAGTTGTTTGTAAATGTCTAGTCATTTAATATACTAATGTGTAGGACCTGGGTTATCTATTTAATGTGCTTTGCAATGGCATGACAATGGATAAGATACTAATATGTTGGGATAATCTATTCAATTTATTTGTGTAATATCCTCATATCAGAAACATTATACTGTAATGGAACCAGTAGTAGGGTTATTAAGATCATGTATGGGGTACCAGAGTGTATGAAGGAAAATGAAATATGGTTTAACAGTAAATACAAAAATGGGAAATAATTTGTGGTGTTAGTATAGATTTAGTTACTTGTGTTTTCAAATTATTTTTATTTACATATTGTTGTGAGAGGGACTAAAATCAAGGAAAAATATTCCTTTCAGGTAGAGTTTGCTGATGAATTTAATGGGTTAACGAAATAATACATGGAATTATATCACGTTTCAGGTTGAGAGATTGGTGTGGGTTTGTATGTGATTTCCTAATTCCTTTGGGGTTAAGGAATTGGGATTTACATAATATGGAGTTGAATTGTTGTGTGGGGCCATTTGTTTATGTGATATGTCATATAATGGTGTAAATAATTGTTTTTTCCAATTGTAATTATATATTTTGATGTGAAAACTATAATATGGGAACTTTTTAAGATGTTCCTCCAATGATTTGATGATTTGACTAAAGATTTATATAGAAAAGATTCTATATATGTTCTTAGTGACTAGGAAGTGGATCTATATGCGAACTAATTAACTGTCAATATTTGATTGTGGAATCATATTTCTATCAATGGATTTGAAACTATGATAAATATCTAGATACATGTTGAGGATGAGATCCCTAGTGCTGTAGAATATATAATATCTCCTAAAATTTCTGTTCATTGATATTAGTGGTAATTTTAACTATTTTTTCATAGATTTCGTTTCGTTTTGATAAGATTAATTTTTGTTAGAATTACAGGTCTTGGATACCTTCTTGGAGTTGTTTAGGGATCTAATTATGTCTTTTTATGAGGTATACAATTTCTCTTATTTGTTCTAG
The DNA here is from genome assembly GCA_963277665.1 of Viscum album. Classification (NCBI taxonomy): domain Eukaryota; kingdom Viridiplantae; phylum Streptophyta; class Magnoliopsida; order Santalales; family Viscaceae; genus Viscum; species Viscum album. The sequence goes on from OY728136.1 coordinate 1,888,390,312, forward strand.
GAAAGGTATGATCAAGAGGTGAACTGTAGTTTTTACACCATTCACAATGGATAATTTGTGGGTGAGGTGGAGGGGTTGTTACCCCAAGGGTTCCACATGGAAGATGATGGAACCACACTATGTTGCAGGTGGAACCATGTTGGATAGATAGTTATATAATTTTTACATTGGAGGTTCTAGGTGACTTTTAAATCAAATTGGCATGGTAATAATTTTATACTCATCCTGTCTCGTAGCATAATAGAAAAAGGGGATTACAAGAGGGACTTTGGGCCACCCTCCCCTCACACTTTCTCCCATTCCCCCCTTAATGTGGTGTGGTTATTGGTTGTTTAACATGGTGATTTTTCTTTATTTCCTCCAATATCTCCTATTTTATTCTTATACTTTCTCATTATCTATTATTTAGTGATTTGGGTAGGGTTTTTTTGAAAATAAACCAAATGTATTGTGGATTTTTCTAGAGATAAAATGGATTTGGTGTGAGGTGGAATGAAGGTGTTGAGAAGTGTGGAAAACACATCATCTTTATATTTTTTGGTTCATGTACATTCATTAATGTAATTTCATATGGATTTCAAAAAATTGGATATTAATTGGTGACCAATTGAAATCATTTCTTGGAAATTTTGTTTATGTAGATATGAGGGTCATGCCATGATTTTTCAGTGTACAATTTCTCAATGTTTTGACCATGGTAGGAAACACAATGATTTTCTAATGGTTACTTGATGTTGGATCAATTTTTTAAATAATTATAATTTATAATATTTTATTTTTTGGGTTATGTGGATGAAATGTGGGATCATAACATGGTGGTAGATTTGAGTGGCTTGGTATAGGATTGGTTGAGGATGGTTAGAGGATGTCTTGTAGACAGAAACTCTATATATGAGGTAGGTGGACCCAATAATTCTTAAAAATATTATTATTTCTGAATTATAGTGTCTGAAATAATTGAAATTTGGGTTTGGGTAACATGAAAATGTAGCAGCAGTTCTCTAATAGATAAGTTAGGTCTCTCAGAGGCTCCTTGGTTATGTATAAAGTCCAGGATGAGTTAACGACAGCCTTGGTTAATCCACTAAGCACTAGTATCATATAAATGAGGAGATTAGAATTTTGGGAAAAGGGTTAGATGGTTTTGTGTGTCATGTATAATTTGGGGTTCCCACTTATGGGTGGGATGAAGACCTGGTAGGTGTAATGAGCAAGAAAATATCTCTGGGGATTTATGTAGTGCGATTAGAATGGATTACACTAGGTAATGGGGTTGAGATCTTCCTTATGGGAGCTATATTATGGGACCCAAACTAGATTTGTTGGAATATCTTTATAGTTTGGTAACTGATTTCCATGGGACTTGGAGTGATTTAATAAAGGTTGGTCCCTAGGTAGTTGATCAATTTTATTGGTGTGTGAATATAAAAATTGGATAGGACCGACCTATTGAGGATAGATTTATGTAGGTAATAATGGTCATGATTTCATCATAGTAACATGGGTATGGTTTTATATTGTTGACCAGTGGCCATGATAGTCCTAATAAACCCTGTGGAGGACCACACGAGAGAGATAGGGATGCCAATGGGTATTATAATTTCACTCATGTGTGTATGATCCTATATTGGGATTATTTTCTTATTAATTTAGCTAGGAAAAGAGTTTTAAATGAATATTCAAGGATGTTTCATGAGATACTGTCATAGGTTAGGAATTTTGATATGGAATGATTATGGAATGGGGAGATTGTTGAGATCCATAGCCTAGCCATGTGAGACTTGTTGTGTATATGGATCAATATATAAGATTAGTGGCCTACCCCAAGTGATATGTTAGATGATGAGGTTCGAAATGGTGATATAAATTGAGTGAGAGGGTAGAGTTAATACCTTCATATGAGAGGATTACCTCGAGTGAGAGTGATTAGGTCGAGGCTATGTTATGTTACCTCACCTCATTTGAGAGGGAGAAGGTGTGTGATGTGGTATGATAACTATTATAAGTCATCACCCTATGTCAGTGGGTGTATATATGATGTATTGAATGTTTAATGTAATACAAACTCACCATGAGATAGAGGATTTAGATATGAGGCCTAGAATTGGAAATATGATGTGACCTCACACTGAGTGAGAGGGGATTTGTATATGTTATAGAATGTGATTAGATGTGTGGAATCACCCTGAGTGTTAGGGATTTTCTATGAGATTTGGGGTGTGAGGTAGTATGTTATCACAACGTAAATGAGAGGGTTGAATGAGGGGATTGGATACCAGCTCACATATGATATGGGACCAACACATAGTAAGAGAATAATGGTCTAGGATTAGATAGAAGCCCTTATCCAATGTAGTTGGACATGGGATATGTTATGTTATGTATTTGATATTTCTTTCATTGGCATTGGATAATCATGGTATGATAGGGTATCATGGTGTAGTAGTTAGTAGATAATGACATAACACACATTCTTTACTATATATGTTGTGTTTCCTATTATCCTAATCAGTACAGATATATATGATGAAACTTATTATGATAATTTGGTGATATTCTACTAATTGAGATTTTTAAAACCCTACACAAGAACCTTGGGGAATATGTAGATCATATGTCTAGTATGGAGGTCTAAGAATATGTTGAATTAGTGGCAAAGATAGAACATCTTGAAGGGATTGATATAAGCTATATGATTGGTAGTATATACTGTTTTGTATTTTATGTAATATTTTAATTTACATATGATCATCCTGTGGGTGATATTTTAAATTTTATTAATATATGACTCCATTTTAAATTTGATATATTTGGAGTGTTTGTTTATTTTTTAATGGGTTTTCTTGGTTGAAATTATATATGTGCTTACATTGATTTGAGGTTATGTTTTTTTAGTCATTATTAATAATAATATATAGATGGATATTGTAATCTATTTAATGTTGATCATCGACTCACATCACTAGTCATAAGCCACTAGAATATGGGGAGGTACATGTGAGGTCATGTGGAGACCTAGACCAAGGTGTTGTTTGGGTGATTTTAGTTGGGGTGTTACATACTAACACTACATATAGTTAATATCATCCATAATCAGATAAGTAGAAAGAAAGATAGTTGTGGTAGTCTTTGTATCTATTTTGGAATTATGGATGTACAATTATCATTTTTATTATATTAAAAATGGGGATACCCTCATCATTATAAGTAGATGATGTTTTCAAAAAGTAGTGTATTAAGGGGAAGAAGAGTAAGAGATATTTGGGAGGAAACAAATCATCTCTAAACATTATAAAAGAAAATTATCCTTAGCATGGTGCAATCATAATCAAACATCTAATCAACGAAATTCATGTATATTGTATTTTTGGATTCTAACACAGTATTTCTGTTTGATCCATGGATGTAGCCCATCATGGGTGAATCAGGTAAAATCCTTGTTACTCAAATTTTTTTCCCATATTTTGGTCTAGAATTCATTGTGAATGTTCAAGAAATTTTGTGAGATAAAAATATTCATTACAATAAGGAAATATGATTCATATGAAAAAATGTTTTCCAAGAGAAAAGTGTTAGAAAGTACATACCCTAATTCACCCCACTCGAGATGAATTTATTCAAATTGGTAATAATAAATACTATTTGATCCTTCATGTTCTAATTTATAGTTTAGTTTTTTAAATCATATTTTCATTTTTTTGAACACATGGATTCAATGATGAAGACTCATATATTTAATGGTACATACATTGATTGATGAAAAAAGAGATGTTTTGGTTCTTATAAGATTTTGTAGATGAGATAATGGAATATATTTTCATGATATTAACTTCGGAATGCAAAGTGAATGACTGTGTGATGATAAAAATCAAAAAATATTTAATAGAGGAACCTCTAGTGATGAGTTCAGTAATACCATTCGTCGTTCTGTTACTTTTTATATACATATGATCATTAAAAAAATATATGTAAAATAATATATATACCATCATGTTTTTAATTATGCCATAAAAATAGTATAAATCTTGTAATAATGTGATTTCAATGAAAAAATCTTGTGAAAAGTGAATAATGTCAAAAATTAATTAGAAAATAAATAATAAGAAGAAGACTCCAATAAATAGGGCCACCCCCACCGCATCATGTGTGATTATTTTTTATGAAAAATATATAAATAATTTTTTTGAAGAAGATTATTGAATAATTTGAAATTTTCATTTACTGACTTATATTTATGTAAATGGTGAATTTATAGTATAATAAAAAAAATTCATCTCTTCACTCTCATATCAATCATGTGTAGTGACCAAGATATGATTCAATCCCAATAAGAAATGTTCGATCAATTGGATGTCACTAATAAAGTAGATTACTTGTCCATATAAGATTTAGTTTAGAAAATAAAATATTAAATATTAAATTAATGGGATTAAATGAATCTATTGGAACAAAGTGAAAAAAAGAAATAGGTTTAAAGTGATATACTTAATGAACATTTAGGAGATTTGGGAAATAATTTCTAATGACTGGAAATTAAAAGAATGTATTATCCCTTTCTCTACACATCATGAAGAGGCGATAAAATCTAGAAAACAATATACATTGATAATAGAGTTGATAGATTCCTAATAAAAAGATATGGATTCAATGGTTTTAGGACCTGGAATAGATTTAAATCCTCAAATATATGGAAGGATAATCCTCCTAATACAACCTTCAAAAAGAGGACATGGAATGTTATAAAAATGGAATTAATGGGTAAGAATAAGGCTCATTCTGAAAAAATACTAAAGGACCTCAATAAATATATCATTGTATTTATACTCTTGGGAAGCTATGGAAGAGACCATTGATGTGTTCTTTAAGGAAAAAATGTTCAAAAAGAAAAGAAATTATGCTATAGTATCTCATAGTGGATAATGATTCATGAGGTATAATTTTATCAAGATATGTTTTTTCATTCTAACCATTTTCATATTCATGAAATTTCGTAGCAAGAGAAAAACTATAAACATTCATTTTTAAATAATTAGTTCATATAGAAGAAGGGAATATGTTTTTCATTCAATGAAATTTTTTATATTAAAAAAAATATTACAATTTTTGAATGTGATGAAAGTTGTCAATAGAAGGTGCACTACATACCAATGGTGAATACTGTGTAGAAATTAATGTGAAATGAAAAGAATAAAATATAGTTGGTGTGGTGTAGAAAGAATATTATCATAATACACATAAGAATAATGAAGCTGAGGAAGATTTATTATGTTTAAATAATTCTAATGTCACTCTAATTTTTCATTAAGAGAAAAACCATGATGAATTCTAAACTAGTCCCAAATATTATACCCTAGAGAAAGAAGTAAATATTGGGGAAATGTCCCTCCAATCATTTTGGTAAGGAATAATGAACAAAGATACAATAATATTGAATAAATATGGGATATTTATACAAGTGGTATTAGTTATAGAATGAAGAAGAATCCAAATACAAAAAAGATAAATAAATTTCATGTAAATATTTTGAGTGATGTATCTACAAGTGGGTTTTGAAGGTAAACCACTATGAATACTTTGATGCAAGTTTGGAAGTAAAATGATAGTTCACCAAGAATAACCAAATTACTCAACATGGGTTTTTTTTGTATGTAAAACTCCCCTAATGCACTTTATTTTTATGTATAATTTTTGTAGGGATCTAACTATAAGGGTAGATACAATGCATGGTGTATATGTACTGAAAGATGAAACACACAATAATTGGTATTGAGTAATAACCATTGGTATTATGGATTAATCTGAATAAATAGGTTGTGTTGATTAGCCACTATGTATATCAATATTTAATCTATAATTTCATGATAAGATGAATTCATATAGGTGATATGAAGTCATCCTCGGAATTCAAGTGGTGACCAAGACCAATATACTTTTTAAGAATTATCAACCAAAATATGATGACAAAAATGTTATATCAAGCTAAAATCTAAGTAGTATCAAACCATAAGAAAAAAATACAACATGGGGGATAATCAACAATCATCATGGAAGTATGCTTGTTTTATGTTTTTATTTCATCGAAATGATTTGTATAATCTAATGGTTTTTAGGAAAAATTAAATATACTAAACAAATGTGGATTCAATGATGATGCTTATTTATAACAATTGGTTACAAATAAAATTTATCTCATGGGGAGTACGTAGTGAACATTCAAAGGCTGTTTATACTCATTTGTAAATGAAGAGGTACCATGTGAAGGAAAACTATGGATATCAAAAGATATCAAGAGTTTAAAAAAGTGGAATCAATTGGTTAAATATTTTTTATGAATAACACACTTTTCAAATTATTTCATATTTTATAACATTCATGTTTATGTTTTTTTTTTGAGATAAAATTAGTTTAATTTAGAATGATGATAATTTATTAATATGTATGAGTTTATTAATGTGAGTGAGTGAAAAGGAAAACATCTATTTTATTGACATGGACTCTTGTTTCCATCACATATTTTGACTCTCTAGGATTATAGGATTAGTTAATAACTCATAAACAACTAATAGATTACTCCACAGAAATCCTTTGAGAAAATTTAGTTATAGGTTGAATCATGGTAGAGTTAAAAATAAAAAAAATCTATGTTTTTATTAATGAAAAAGATATATTTATAAAATTTGGTTGAGTATCTTTAGAGAAAATAATAAAACATTATTTGGTATTAATAATATAAAACATGGTTATTTATTGTTAAATTTAGAGTAAAATAAAATGGAGCTAATGTAGAATCGATCAAGTCCAATTCAAGGTTGAAGATGATAAATTATAATTGATGGAAAAAGCCAATAGGTTTAAAAGAATAATTACAAGATACTTAATGATACCATATTTTTTGAAATTATCTATAAGAGGTAGATATATCATAGAGTTTTGGATATCAAAAAATGGAATTATAATGATATGTTTAGGTATATTATTCTAATTGGAGAGTGATAAATGTATAAATCTAGTTTCTGAGAAGGTCATAATAAATGGGATTCTCCCAAGAGATGTAGAATGAAAAGATGATTTTGAAGTAAATTTTCTTGAATAATCTAGAGAAATTATTGTATTTATGATGGGGGATAAACAATGATGAAGATGTACCTATGAAAAACTGTGATAAGGTGTATGTTAATGAAAATTTATATCTATAAGAAATAAATAAAATATATGGTGAATAATACCTTTTAATGTTATTGATAATGGGATAAATGGAATAATTCCTCCTAAATCCTAAAATTTTTCATCAATAATGTTGTTGAACTGTGAAAATAATTTGTCGTATAATTTTTTTAATAAAATATTAAGGGGTGATTCTGTAACCAAGAGGATATATGATGGATTTGTTGACAAAACATATGGGATATATTTCTAATAAATAACCAATGGTTTTATTTGATGAATATAATTCATGGTAGATAATGAATGGATAAAATATTGTGATGCGTAGTGATGTTAGGATTCATGATAATAACATATATGGAAAGAGTGTTTCATGATGATTTTTGAAGATTAATGGATCTTGTATTTAAGACACTGCAATGGTTATATAGATATATTTATGAATGGAGAAACACCTTGATATTTATGTGTATCAGGGGCGTATATTTGAGAGTTTACCACATGGAGTGTAATGAATGATCTATATTGGAAGTATGTTTAAAAAAGAAAATATGAATATTATAAAATTTTTGGGAAATGAAATAAATGTTGTCCTATATAGAGTAATTTGGAGAAAAATGGAAAATATTTTATGAAGAAATTCTATATCACACTACATGTTTCTGGGTTATACAACATGGGTCGATATAAATGAATAAATATATTTGGATATGGATGTTGTATTATACTAAATATTAGATTAACACAAATAAAATGTTTTGTTTACAATTTAATTGGTGAAATTATAGTTTTGGGGATATGAAAAAAAATATTATTGTGTCGTACGATTCTAGCATGTGACTATATGGATATTGAAGGGACCGACTCTATGAAGGAGGTGATCACGCCGTATCCCGAGATGTGTATATTTAAACTCAATACTACCTCATGAAAATCTTTCTGAAAAATACATCACACCGGAACTATGAAATATCATAAATGAAAGAATTTTTGGTCATGATATATTAAATAGTCTATGAATTTTAGGTGCAACAATAGTTTGTGATAACTGGTATAATCATGATGTTATATGTGTGTTGTTTCATAATATTGTGAGATATGGGAAAATCATACTACAATAGAGTATAATAGACTATGAGATGTTTATTTTAAGTTAATATCTGGAAATATCATTTGGATAGGTTTAATAACATTTCACTGTGAATGATATTTCTATGCAATAACATGTATGAGATTTAATGTAATTTAAAATATTTCACTGTGATATTTAGGGAATTTTAGATGAAATTCCATCCATTTTTTATAAACGTATGACTAAATTTCATATAACATTATAATGAAGGAAATCACACTAGAACATGGTTTATGTCACTGCATATCTTGACATAGAGGAGATCTTCATGCTTTGATAATGTGATTTCTAAAATATTTTTAATATTTAATCTAAATTTAAAAAGGAAAAATATTTGGTTGTAAATTTAGGGGTTAACTCAATCCATTAAGATGAATATTACCACACTAAATTGTATGGGACACTTGGAATAATATCTATGGATTAAAAGGATGAATGATCCAAACCCTTGAATAAAGGGTTGGATAATTGGAATTTCATTATAAAAATATTCCACGATAGTTTTAATGAAATGGAGGGTTCTTGAATTATACCTAAGGAATTGTGTGTTGAACTAGAAAGGGGATCTGTGAAATGAATATGAACCCATTAATATATCAGGTTCTCTAAGAAGGGGTTCATTAAATATGGAGTTCAATTATTATAGTTTTTTTAGATATATAAATCAATGAGACTTTTATATAGTGGAATAATTTTTATTTGGTAGAGATTATCTAGAATTTCGTGTTTTTTAGAAGAAAATGAGTTGAAAATCACATCAGGAGGTCTTTAGTATCTATAATTACAATAGGAAGACATTGATTTGATTCACCCTATGAGATGTTGATCAAACCTGGAACTGAAGAAGAAGAAAATATTCAACTGTAGAGAAAAAATTGTACACATTATAGTGTTGAGGATGCACAATGATCATTTATACTATTTTGATCATTAATAGAACCTCATGTATAGAAAATAATGAATACATTCTGATGTAGTGCATAGATAAAAAAAGTGGAAGTGATCCTTAGGAGGTATTACACCATCAATAATTTTTTTAAAGTAAGTAATCATTTTAAAAAAAATAACCACAACAAAAAATTTATTCCATTGAACATTATTACACTGGTTTTTTCACACCAAGACACTATTAGAGTGTAATAATTTTAGGAAAGATGCTATAGTTGAACCATGTTAAATCATTAGAAATCTTGAGTTTTGTTTTTATTTTGTTCACATTTGGTGCGGATGAAAGAGAAAGATTGATATATTGAATATCTACCATCCAAAAAGGTAACAAGATTCGTATACTTATGAGATTTCTAAGATAAATGTCTTATTTAGTGTGCACCCAAATTCACCCCCTCATGCAGTACAGTCATCCTTTTTGGTCCCAAAACATTATTTCGAAATATATCTATAAAAATATTAGATATTGGAAATTCAGATGTAAAATAAACTCCATCGGTATATATATGCCCTCCGCCATGACTATTTTTATGAATATGTAATAAATTGACTCTATAATGATCGTCCATAAAATATTCAATATCCCACTAATGTCAATGTTTCTATGTTTGTATGCATCCTCTTCCATGGAAGGGTGCATCTCTAACCCTAATATAGTCATTCCATAAGAAAAAATACTTGTATAATAGAATATAAAACACCCTACTTCCTATTTCTAGAATATCTACACAAACCATCATTAGGAAAACACCATTTAGTACACCAAAGTCCACTGATGATACCAATTTTGATTAATCACATGTTAGAACTACACAATAGGCTACAAAAAAATCATGAGATCCTTGTTTCCTATCGGGTTTTTCTATCAGACCATGATGGCTGAAGAACATTTTTAAAAAAACTAAAATCCTTTTTATTTGGGAGTGACCACAATGATATTCAACATCAACATCGAAATAGGTTTACTCACTACTTCTAATTTATGAATAATGATGCACCATAATTTAATTGTTCTTGGATCTAAACTTCTTGAACTAATTTCATGAATTCTAGATCTTCAACCACCACATTTTATATTTTAAATTGTTATGGATTCCACCACATAATTTTCAATAATACATGAAAGAATATATGATGTCCTTATCATAAAAAATCAAAAAAAAATCATATAATTTTCTTCTATGACCTATAACGCTCTATAAAATTAATATTTATTGATACAATGAGTACTTCAAATGCTTTAATACATGATTTGTTAGTAAACAAAACATAAAACATTATATAACAGATTTTTATCTGATAATTTATCTCTATGGGTTTGTTGGAAACTCTTTGTATAAATTTCATAAAAGTCATCAACATTAATCATCAACCTCTAGCTAAAACATTCACATATAGATAAAGTAACCAATAATTTATTAATCAGCCACTCGTAGATCACATGAGTCAAGATCAACATATGAAACAACAGTTAAATGAAATGTATTGCATTAAAAAGTTATTGAACATCATGGTTTTTGAAACAACTAATTTAGTATGAGTATTAATCCAATCAATAAACAATGAAATACCATAGAATAATCATCCATGAACTGTACCATTGTGTGGAACATAATTATGAAACCACCATCAATAATTGGGTTCCATGTGGCCTGATGCATTCCTCCACATATGCCAATGGCTATTGATGACTGCTAAGATCATAATCTATACAATGGATGGACTGTGTCTTTGATTGAGATTGAAAATGTATATGAAAAATAATGAATCATCATGCCAATCCATAAACATTATATTATTCATAATAAACTATTAAATTTCATATAATATAAAATTATGTGATAATGAATCATCATACAAATTCTTAAACGTTAGATTATGGTTAAAAAACTATCCAATAACATATTAAAGAAAATGGTGTAGTCATACATAAAAAAAATTGAGATCCCATTGGGTTGATCCAAATAATAAACAAAAAAACAGATTTGAAATAAGCACATATGACTCCCTTCCATCCCCATGTCTCATCCCAATATTCTGATACCTATGATATACCCTAGCTAGATCAGCTGTATATCATTTTATATGACCTAAAGGTAACAATAATGTTTTCAAAAGAACATAGATACCCATCCATGGTGTGAGAATATAACTTTTAGGAAAAAAACTAAACACTCAAAAGAGATATCATCATATGCTTGTTTATTCATCAGGAAAAGTAATAAAAATATAAGCATTTAGTCTGATTTTTCATGTTCTAAAAAGGCGAAAACGACACCTGGTAAGGTATAAATTTACATTTTGAACTATGTGCTAACCAACACACCATGGTTCCTAACTTTACATGCTTCAGAACAATGTTATAGTCCACTCATTGTATCACCCCATGCCATTATAATTTATGTCGTACCTCTACATGATGAATTAGATTATCATGGAATCCAAACCTCAAGCCAATAACCAATTGAATATGTTATGGTCATATGCCAATATATCAAACCAATTAATGATCAATCTATACAGGGTCCATTAGTTATGCCTTACATCACATCACTATACAACCCCCAGTTATGTCCCTAACCAAAGCTTACTCAGGAAAGGTCCACATAGAACATGACTGATTCCTTAGAAGGAACTTTCCACAACCATAGATTTTTCAAGGAAAGGCCCTATTCATGTATATTTACCCATTCCCTCACACTCAATGGAGGTTAAATAAATAAAATCAAACCATCCAAATAGACATAATGTAGTTTAAAAAAATCACACTAACCCATACCCACACTCTCAAGGGAGGGAAAAAAATCACAGAAAACATAAGACGGTTCTTCATAAAATCAGAAAGATCACTAGATGATCCTAGGGGGATAGTCACTTGAGACCTTTCCCATCACCACTGATATGTATTTACTCACATCTTAAGGAACCCACTAGGTCCTCCAAAACATCCATGATCACTATGATATAATACCATATCACATTTATCATCCATTAGTGAAATCAAAAGTAGAAATATTACACCTACCAAAACTCTATGAGGTTTGTACCTATTCCCCCAAAATCCATTTTTCAGTTTTTATATTTCTACAATGGAAAATTCCAAGACATCAACACCAAAAAAACCATTCCCCAATTAGAAGAGTCCAAGTCATGACCAAGACCCCCTTGGATGTCTAGTTCCGATATCTGAAAAAAAACTCCCATGAATCACACTAGGGTACCATTGGGCATCCCCCAATGGATATATCCCAGAATACCACCTAATGTAGACACATCTTCATCAGTAATTGTTTATATCATAGGACTCGCCTATCCCTTAGTATAAAACATGACTATCCTCTATTGGGAGGAGTTCATCACCATTAGAAAAATACATAATTGTATCACCCAACATCACTTTAACCCTGGCCTATCATGCTTACCCATCATCCCTATGATCATAATCGTGGAAAATGTTATTTTCCCTCACATCCTAGGTCCTCCTAGATTCCCCATCATTAGAAATACATAGACCTTCTCCATTAAAGACCCGGTCATGTAGGGATCTGGAATTACTCCAATAGATGAAGATCACTTGGTCTCATCCATGGAGGCTTAAAGATACACCCCATCTCTATTAATTAATATAATAATAGCTATATCATATTCTCAAACCCATATAATTATGTAGGCATGCACACAAAAAATATACATGAATATGAGTTTTATCATAGGGGCCACTGACCTGAAACATGGAGTTAACCCCTTGATGATATTTTATAGAGCAGCATCGAAGCCAATTAAGCACCATCCACTCTCCTAAGAAACTATCTGACATATGAAATCAAAAATAATTAATTATAAATTTTATTAATGAATTGTTCAATTAATTTTAAGTAGGAATAATTACTTTAGAAAATAAACATGTGTCATCTGCTTGCAAAAACCTCTGACAACATGTTCTGGTCCACTTAAAATATATAGATAAATAAATGGAACACAAAATCACCAATTAAGAACCTATTATAATTTTCAATTGGTCCCAAAATCACTAAAATACGAAATAAAATTAAAATAATGATGTATCCTCACAAAAAATGACCCATAGCAGCATGCATACATCACCTCAGGTCCTCCATTACCGACTAAACATAAAATCCCCATTAATATTAGTCTGTTTAACCATTCACTAATATAATCAACAACGAGAGACAAAAAACTTGATCTAAATCATATGGATATGAATGAAATGAATAGAATAGGGATACAGTTATTGAACATACCACAAATCACTACGTAATTGCACTAGGAATCACCCATATTTGATCATGATTGATGAAAAACCATATAGGAGGGTGAATGAATAAAAAATAACCTATTTTAGAGTCCAATATAGCACAAAATAATTAAACCCAAAAACCTAAAAAGGAATAAGTTCCCCGCATCCAAACAAATGTTTACTAGACACATTTCACAGTTTGAATCACATTTCATGGCCATAAATGTCCTTCACCTCAAATGTTTTGTGATATAAACAAATTTCAATAACATTAATGGTATCCCACAAAAAGTTTCACAGCCCATATGATATATCATAGCCTAAAATAGATCAATAGTTTCTTTGGACTAGAAATATATTATCAATGATTTTTGATAAACTGTTCATAATTTTCAAATTCAGTAAAAAAGCTTACTTGGAAGGGATAATAATTCTTTTAGACTAGTGATTTTAAAGTGTGCTTGAAGGAGTTTTAAAAATGGTTTATCACTATACCGGATCATACACTACCCACAAGTAGGGAACTTGTCATCGTATACAACAAAGATTCATAGAAGATGTTAAGCTATTTAAGGATTTGAAATGACATAGTAATATCCTATGGATCTTAGTTTTTCAATTTTAATAATTCGAGTAATCCAAAACTTGATCTAGAGTTTTTCTCGGCAATCTTCCCATTGAAAATCAGGTAGAATTATCTGTATGGGGAGAAGTTTCAGATATACAATTATCATAATATCCTGAAACATATATTCAAATAAAAGTAAATTAATATGAACAAATGAATATGGTTAAATATGGTATAGGATTATGAAAACTCAATCCAATACCATCATGAGAGAGATAATAAAGTAGTAGATGTTACAATTATAAAGAATCTTATGACCATATCAATTATTTGAATTCAATGGGATCCAATATTCTTATAATCGAAAAGGATGGACATGGTGATCATAAAGGGTTGAAAATAAACATTCCTTTCTCTAAAGATTAAATAATCATATGTTTAGGAAATTTTAAATGATGATCAAAGAGGTAATGTTAAAATTAAAAATAAGGTTGAACCTATCATAAATGATATATCAACCGAGTTCAAAATTGATGAATAATGCATTATATGATTTGGGTCTGGACTATGTGTACCATCAAATACCAAGTCAAAGAATGATATTTTTAATGATGCACATAACTCGACCTTCTCTAACAACACAAGGAGCATAAATAAATATCATGATATCTATGATAATTATTAGGAGGACAATACGAAGAAGGAGAACATATAATATGAATCAACTTACAAGGTATGGCAGCAAGTGAAAGTTGAAATTAAAACACCTAAGGTTATGATACAATCATTACCCATTCCTACATGGATATGGGAAATAATCACTATATAAGTTTTCATTGGTTATTAAAAATATATCTGGATAAAATATTTTTATATTGGTTTTTTTGGAACATATTAGATTGATTTCTCACTTCATTGCATTTTTAGTGGATTTCTCACTTGATCAATTTGCATAGATATACATCAGAGATGTGGTGAGGTTCCAAAGAGTACCATTTTTTATTTTATCTGATTGAGATTTATGATCTATATATATCTTTTGTTACAGTATATTCCATTCTCTAAAAACATATTTGATCATTAGTATGTCTTATCACCAAAAAATTTATTGATAATCTAATCAGAATATTCAAACACTTCATAACATGGTGAGATGATGGTCAACGGACATCAAAAGAGGATGGGACCAACAACTTACTTTGGTATATTTATTTTAAAACAATAGTTTCAACACAAGCATATGAATGGATCAATACAGATACCTTTATAGGAATTAATTATAACACCTTCATGATGAGATGATGTTAGTGAACCCCCAATTATAGAACCTGAAAAGGTTGAGGAAATGTTAGAAATGTTCATGACCATGTAAAAGCGTATCAAGTATTCCAATATTTAACACGATAGGTATAATTAAAATCACTTATGGGACATATATGTTGATGTGGGTGATACGTTATTACAAATAATATCTCCATGGAATAGATTCATGTGATTTTTCAATAATGTAAGGATAATTCCTAGGCACATCATCCACTTTGATGTTCTTTATTGGGTCAAAGTTGTGACTTATAGGTTAGAAACTCTACCAATTACGTCTCTAGTATATGATGTATTTTCCTTATCCATATTGAGGATGTATATACCATAACTCTCATATGTAATGAATTCAGAGTTGGTTCAGATGGGAAATGACCTCTAATATGAAGAGCAGCTAGTGAAGATCTTGAACCGTGGAGATAAGTTTCTATAAAATAAGACAACTCACTCTGTCAATGTACTATAGGTAAAACATAATTATGAGAATGAGAAAAATAATCTAAAGGAAACTATGAAGGAGAAGTGCCCTCACATATTTTTACATAATTATGTAAAATGAAATTTTGAGTTTGATATTTCCCAAGAGGGATTAATGTAATAACCTAGAATTTTATAAATGTAATTTCCCTTCATATAAATTTTCCATGTAGTAAATAGAGAAAAAAACATTATTATCTGAAATAAAGAGTTATAAATTATTAACAAACTAACAATTAGTAATTATAAATATTATAAAGTGACATAAAATAGACAATAAGATATGTAATATAAAAAAATTTCGATATACATGATCCACCACAATGACCACGATCATGAACAAAGATGTATAAAAAAAATATAATGTTAATAATACAATATTAATTTTAATGATTAAAATATATTTAAACATGTGATAAAGTATAAGTGAATGAAAAATGAATGAAGTAGTATGTATTTAAAAGAAATGGAAACCTTGTATAAACATTACAAATTTGACATTTGTATTACTTATCTAACCATTTGACTTATTAATATGACTATTAGAAGAGTAACCACAACTATGGTTGTGTATAATTATATTTCAGTATCATAAAAAATTATAACATGATATATTTAAACCATGGTAGTATTTTAAAAATCAATTAAAAATGATAAATGAAGTGTTTCTATTTTTGGAAAACAAAAATATTTTAATCGCACTTATATAATAAATATAATGTTTTAATGGTAATTTTATTCTCCAAAAATGGATTTATAATTTTTCATAATGTTGTTTTATAATGTTAAGAAAATTTTCTAAGACCACATATAATTTTTCAAAGGGTCATAAAAGAGATTATGATATTAGAATGAGTCATTTTTAATATATGATGATTTAATTTAAAATTAAGATTTATCATTTTTAGAAAATTATTGTCATTAAATGCATTAAATTTTTGAAATATGATGTCAAAAATATTTATGGTGATTTTTTGATATTTTTCTAAAATATTCTAATTTTTTTTTGAGTAGTGAAGTACGATAATATACAATATTTTACTTTATTATCCAATTTTATGATTTTTTTGTCATGGATTATGTAAGTACCCATTATCTATAACTAAAATGCATTATTTGATGTATATAATAATAATTAAAAATATTATTGATAGTCTTAATGAAAAATAAAAAACTAATAAATACAATATTCAAATACACCCCTCCCCCATTATAAATACCACCCCTTATCCGCTCAACTTTTTAGCCATTTCACATTCAATATTTCTATAAAAACCTCTACTCCCCACTCTACCCCACAGCATTGTTATTTTTTAGTCACTAAAATTCCAATTCCATGCTCCTTAAGGGATCTTTTAAGGAGGTGATATTAAAGTGGTAAGAATCTCAAACAACATCTTTTAAATTTATTTCTTCTCTGACCTTTCAGGCACTTCCCTCATACAAAATGGAATAATAACAAAAGTATCATATATATACTTGAATTTTATAATTAAAATTGAATATATACAATCCATTAATTTATGTTCTTATACTATTCAATTAAATGAACCGATTTTACTTATTATGATGGTTAACTGCCTCCGTAGATAATGAGTTTTCATTTTCCATCACCACCTTTAATGATTGTAAAAAAACTACTAATATTGTTAAATTAGATGATAATAATTATATTAGAACAGATTTTATGTTATTAAATTAATATATATTCATGATCCTAAATAAAATTATACTAGTTCACAATGTTTTCTAAAACCACAAAAATTAACTAACCAAACAACATTAATTATATTAATCAATTAACCATCATTATATAGGAAGACTTGTTGTTATCATTGAATATTGGAATCGACTCATTGCCTCACCTTCTTCTATCACAATAAAGTCCAAAAAATTTCTAAAAAGATTTTTGTAGGGTAGTGTCCAAACCATGACCCAATACTCAAATGATTAGGATACAATTATACGTCCATTTGTCAACCCACTCACTCATCACTCTAGGCATGGTCCATTAGTCATGCATCATGTATCATCATGATGAAGACCCCTATGTGGTCTTGTAACCATTCCTACATAGTTAAGGAACTTTGAGAACACAACCCAAGCCTTATAGGGAATGGTCATACTCATGCACAATGAACTTTCCCCCCACACACAAGGGATTTCACATCAAGTACATTGACCCATTCTTATAGGGCCTCTAGGAGATCACAAAGCTCAACTATTGATCCCAAGTCACTAGTATATCTATACTTTGCCCCTAATCTTGGACACATCCCACCTCACCCATAAATGTTCCTACTTGGTCCTATATAACTTCCTCATTCATTAATCAGTAATACCATCTCACATCTATCACCCGTTGGTGGAAACAAAACTCACTTTCTCTTACTGAAAAAAAACCTGGGGATAGGTCCCTTTTCTCACTAAATGAATTCATAACCTCTAATCCTACTACACATGCACTATCCATCACCATTGATACACCAAGCCTTTTTCATCATTGGTGAGGTCCAATTCCTAACCAAAACAACTTTGGAAACGCAATTCCAAGTCCTAATCTACTCCCACCACCCACACATTGGTCCAATCTCAAATATCCTAATGAATTTCTATTATTTCATCACCTAGAGGAACCCTTTATTTGATACACACACGGAGTCCCATAGGACACATCCTACTCTCTTGTTATACCAAGAATGTCCTCAAACTTATGTAGGGAGTACATATTCATTTAGAAGATGCACAAATATCTCACCCATCATCACTCATTTCCATGATTCTTAGGCCTTCCTACAAATACATGGAACCTAAAATAGTATAGAATTATCTTTCACTCACATCCCATGACCTCTTAGTGGTCCCTTATTAGATCAAACAATGCCTCCCCCTTAGAGACCTTGTAGTCAAGATATATCTAATTATCCTAAGTGATAACATGCAATTGATTTCATTCTATGAGCCTCAAAGCCCCCCAACCCAACCATCTAAACTGAGGACTCTATTTATCCATATTACCCTTTCCTAAACCCAAGTTATTTTATAGGCATAGAACCTCATAAATAGACATGAAAATTCATTTGTATAATAGATTTCACCTAATTGAAAATGGAGTTAAATCCTGGCCAAGATTTATTGAGGCTCATACAAAAACACTAAGCCTAATCCATTCCCCAAATAACATTTATCAAATACAATGTAACCCATAATTTATTATATAATAATTATAAAAAAATTTATTATTTAAATTAAATAGGAATTGTTTCCAATAAAAATAATTTAACATCATATGAGAACTAAAACAATGGACAATTGGGTGCAGTCTACTCCAAACATGATCTCAAAACATTTACTATTAAAATATATAATTAAACACAATCTATAAAAATTAATTTCTCATAAAATTAGAAAATAAAATCAAATAAAATCCATATTGTGGTGCACCTTAACAAAAAAAACACACAATGATGTACATACATCACCTTAGGTTCTCCTTATACACAAAAATATAAATCATCACAAATCCTAGAATATTTGACCATGATCTAGTAGAATTGATCCTAAAACCATAAACAAAACCGACCAATATTAGAGAGATCTAAATGGAAGGAAGTGCATATGGGTTTTGAGAAATAACACATCTTGGATCTCCGTGACATTGAACCAAGAAACACCCCATGTTGAAGCAAATAAAAAGAGATGCATAGAATGGGGAGAATAACCATGAAATGGCCTATTATTAATATTTTATCCAAATAAATCATTAAACCGCAAATCCTAGAAAAATATTGAATTTCCACCAACTAATAAAAAATTACCATAATAAATTTCACAATTTGAATCACATTTTACTTCATAAAATGTATACCCTCATAATTTTAATATCGTAAACCATTTTTCATGGATTGAAAGTAATTTAATTGAATGATTCATGGCCTGAATGATATTTCATAGATTTAATGTCAAGGAAAAACACATATAACTCCCATGGTCACCAGACCCCTCCTCCAATTGTTTCTCGAGCATCCAAATAAACAATTAGACCTAATTATACATCCGCAAACATATTTTTGAAATTTGAAAATTCTCATATTATGGATTTCATTTTTAGTTCTCAAAATGGTCCCATTTGTAAAAAATATTTTTTAATTTTATAAAAAAAAAGAACCAAACATCAATTATGTATTACATCTAATTCCATCTCAAATAACATATTTCTCCTTATTTTCAAATAATAGGATAACTCCCCATTTTAACATAAAATATGACTACATGAGATTACTTCATTTAATTGTATCTTACTCTTTAAATGACATATAATCTAATCTTATCATGCATTAGGTTTATATCCTCCCTTTTTCCAATGATCCAAAATAATCCCTCCTTGATATTTTAAATGAGTGTATAATTAACTCAATCAAACAAACCATGAGATATAAATAAACATTACATTAATCAATTGTTAAACATATTAATTGAATAGAAATATAATGTACTTAAAAACCGCTTATTTATGTAATGGGCCTTCTCTAAACCATCTATGTGGATATAGGTCGCTAAACCCTCAATGTCAACTGATGTCTTTCAAACATCTCATTGGGTATTGAATTTATCATGATATCCACAACTCGACATTATTTAGTCACATTATCCAACATTACTAGGCCTTGATAAACCATATCCATAATTAAATGATATATGTTCTTGATATAACATGTCCTTGAATGATGGAAATGTTTATTTCTATTATTTATAACACTCATGTTATCACACAAGATTGTAATGAGATATTTTTATGGTTCTAGTGAGTAACATAATTGTAATGTGGAAGCACATTTTTTATTTTTTTTACCAAATTCAATTGATAAAATATGAAGAACATCGATCATTAGTCCTGATAATTCATATACAGGATCATTCACATTTAACATATAATTAATTTAAATAAAATTACACAAACCATTATATTTTTATTAATTAATTCATAGTTGTCACTTCTCTATTGTGTTATTGTTACACTGAAGAATCCAATTGAGGATCCTTATAGATATATATTCTTCTGCTCTAAGAAACTCCATATGAAATTCTTGATCTCTTATACTGTAGCATGAGAAGAATGAGTCATTTTTGTCATTCTATGTTGAAATAAATAGTAATATCCGGTTCACACTATTGTTCCTTTAGATATGAAGAATAATAATAACATTAGAGAGTGTTTCTAATAAATAAAAATATCTATAATGGGAATGTCTCATTTTAGTATATATATATAGGTTAAAATAAGATAATTTCATGAGGTCCATTATCTTTTTATTTAATATATGTTATACCCCACAATATATATAATAAAATAATTATATTTTAAATGAAATTTTATTTAGATAATTTCATTTCTCATGAAAATAAATAAATATTCATTTAAATGATATTTTAAAAACAAATCATTTTCATTGTATCATTAAAATTGACCCATGTTCTCCCATATTGTTTTTCCATGATCAAAGAATAAATATATCAATTTAATAAAATATTATATTTATTATATTTATTTTACTTATTAATAAATATATAATTTAATATACATATATTTATTCACAAACCTTGAAAAAAATATGTATCTTCCAAAATACACTAATCAAGTAAATAAATAAAAATAACATTCCTTAACATGAAAATAAGTAAATAAGAGATCAAATTTAACTCATGAATTCCAAAATAAAATATCTCATTTTTTATTTTTTAGATCGACATAAGTTAAAAAAATATTACTCAACTATCATGGAGTAAATTTATTCTTAATGATAAATTCAATAGATTTTAATATTATTTTGAATACACTTTGTAAGTAACCCTTTAGGCCCCATTCTCAATAACATTAGGTAAAACATACCTAAAGTGTATTATTAGTGTCTATAAAAACATCAAGAAACACATATAAAAATATAAGTATAGAAACTATAATAACCTTTCTATAAAAGATAATGGGTAATATAATCAATTTTTCAACCAATATCTCTTCTAAAAATATTCAGACATGTGCTATCATCCTATACATTTGATTAATAGGTCATCATTGAAACCTCTAAAAAATATAATTTAAATATTATACCAAATATTAAAATTGGAGGAAGTGGGAACAAACCATATTTTATGAATATTTTATTATCACAAAATCACTCATTTAAACCTGAAATTTTTTTTAATGTACATTAATTGCCATGTATTAACTTGGGGTATTATGTGGAGTATTTTAGAGAACATTCAATGAGACACTGTGTGATTTAGAGCCCTAGTAACCCCAGAAAAAATGTGTGATATATATTAAATATATTAAATACCCATGTGTTATTTTTTCATGAAAAAGTTGTAATAACACTTGAATAAAGCACTGTATAAGAAATCTAATGGCACTATTGAGTTCATAAGGCATGTTTACACTAAATGTGATATAAACATTTTTGAATTAAATTGTTTTTGAAAAATATTTCATGATCCCTAAATTGAATAAATATATTAATTGATTGAGGTAATTTTTTTGATTTTATGTATTGACTATGATAATTTATAATTATATGGTTATAGACAGGTATTAGGGTTGGTTTCTAAACCATAGAGGCTGAGAGCACCAATGTATATCATTCATGGATGGTGATGTAGAATTAATACCTAATAGTGGATCACTCTGCCATCAGAGTTCATAGATATAATCAATGATTTCAATGAAACCATTCTTCATCATTTATAGGTGCACACTTTAGTTAGGATGTGGATTTTTGGTTTCCATACAACTTTTTTATGCATGTCAAATGTAGATTAATTCCATAAATATAATGGATTCCCACTATGAAGGTGGATTTAAATTGATTGATTTATTTAGTTAATTAGTTTGATTAACCTCTTCATAAGTCTATTCCTTTAAAAACAAATGATGTCCATATGATCAAAAGCCGAGGGTTACTCCTCACATTTTTGGATTATGGATTTGTCTCTCACATCCTTGCATGTTCCTCAAGGGTATTTTCTCTGTCCCCTAGTTTGATGATTACCAGATATTCGATTATTATACATCCATTCTTCGACACAACTGATCGATACCATGGGTGAATTTTATGATTGAGGTGTGATGATGGATAAGTATGATTGGAGGTGTATTAGAATTTATTGGAGGTTTTAATTCCTCCCATTTTCAAGGGAACATCTTTGAGCATTATAATAAAGAATTTCCCAAGAAGATTCAAGGGCCAAAGTCTCAATATTCAGTGAGAAAAAGATTCACTAACCACAAATATGTATATATGTATCTGTTCAATAGTGATGGATATGTGTATGATAATACAGAAAAGATCCATGATGATCTAGAAAATTATAGGTTACATGATGTTTAATCAAAAATGAATGCAATGTGGGACCCTCTATGCGGTTGTAGGGTTTCAATGAAAGAGAAAAATATCACACATAGATTGACCCATGTCATATACCATGTGATCCATGTTGGAGTCTCGAAGGGTATCTTGGAGGATACATAGGCATCAGTAGGCCAAGATACACTGACACAAAAACATGTAAATGGATTGTTACATGGGAAATCTAAGTATACAGACATGAATAGATGAAAAAAACATGGTGTAGTGTAAATGGTAACATACATATGACATGTGAAGGGTGATTTGAAACCTTTACATGTTTTTTATGATGAGGAATACCTGACATGTGAGGTGTTACAACAAAAAAATACCTAGGGTCGGCTAGACACATTGTCGTCCCCTAGTACGTGTGTGATCACCCTTTATGGGTGTTTTTAGACCTTTGTTTCTTTAGAATTTTTCTAGTATCAGTTGGGTTTTCTGTTAGTCTATTCCCTTGAGGGTATAATGGATCATTACATCAACATTAGGTTATTTTGATCCCATCTATAGGATAAGTCTTTTATATAGTTTTTTTGTCCCTCAATGATACCAGAGTGTAATCCTCTACCATTTTATACCCTATGGATGGTTTTTGGAATCAGTGTGACCTCTCTATGAAGGGTGTTGATCCTCTATATAATAAGAAGCATCTGTATGGCTCATGGGATCATTTTAATATGACCCCCGACATAGTAGGTTGATCCAGACTGGGTTTGGGATTCTCCCAGTAGTCTTGGATGCGATCCTCTATCTGAGTATTAGGGTGTTTTGAGACCATTGAGCTTTAATGGGTGGGGTCCATTGATCTTGACATAATTGTTGAGTGTATTTGGTGATATCATTATCATGGGGGTGTATTCTATGGAAAGATTTATTAATTTGATAATATTCCTCTGGTTGAAAGTTTTGTTGTGACCTCCTTAAGCAGCGTATTCCTTTTGAAGTTTATCTAGGGGTTATTAATATGCATTGACAAATATATATTTGTATTGATATTACTATTCTTCATGCAATGTGTTTATCTATTTTTAGGGTGTCTTACCTGATATTTTTGTACTCACCCATGCCTGAGATCTTCCTGCACACATCATGTCTTATACAGACGAAAACCCATATGATAGTGTCATGGGATGATAACAAGCTTGTAGATCTTATCTTGACCTAGACAATGTGAGATATTTTCTTGAGTGGTTGCATTTGATCATCATCATAGCCCATAGAGAAGTCTTGTCCCTCTATAGTCTTTGTGTGTATTTTATTTTCCCCCTTTTATCTTTCATGAAATTATTATCATTATTTGAGGTGTTATTACATATGTAGACCTGAATTGGTTTATGTTTTTTAAATTTCGACATTTTATGTGATTTTATTTGTGTTATTATGTACATGAACATTAGGATAATTCCTCCCATGTGTTGGATATGCCTACTTGAAGCAGGTCACAGACCCCTTTCCTAAAAGAGATAGGACTGGTGTTTTCACTATTCAGAAACTAGTGGGATGTGTTATGATATAAAGGTATCAAAGGAATAATTCCTACCTTGGGACCAAAGTCTGTGAGACTGGTTTGGGGAAATAGGGTTTAGTGTTTTGAGTTTGGCTTTTAAAACATGGAATCTAGTGTTGGTGAAGTGGCCAATGTATCCACACACCCGGACTCTGATCACCCGACATTCTATGCAATACATGTGGAAATTGGTTGCAGGTAAAAAATCATAATGAATTTTATAGAAATGTGTTTTCTTAATTTCCTTCTTAAGACATCTACTTAGATAAAATCTTTTACAGCGATATATATTGTTTTATTTTTGTATTTCTTCATAATGAAAACCATCAAAGATTTTAAATTATGATAATTTTGATGTTATGATGATTGAAATAGCTTTAATATAGAGTCATTTACTAGAGATAGAACCTCTGATTGGTATACCATCTATACCCCCACCTATTGAGAACCAACTATCGCAGGCAGTTCCAGTAAAGGATAAATATAGTGTAAGTGCACTACATGAGTTCCAGATGTAGTGACCTCTCTGGTTTTGAGTTTAAACTACCATGTAAGTGGCCAAGGACTATCTAGAGGAATTTAGTCTCGTTTTTATCCTTTTGAGGACACCTTATTATCAGATTGAGATCCTTATAGTGAGTCTTATTTAGGGATTAACATGAAAATGGGGGGAGTTTAGTGACTCAATCACATTATGTGATATCTCTCTCATGGATATATTTTGTGTATCTATTTAGGGTGAATATTTTTATGGATGTGTTGAAATCATTTCACATATAGGATCACTTGCATATGTAGAAGTGTAGTTTGGCTATGGCTACGTATTCAACTACTATTACTAATCACTCATGGTTATCCATGGATATTGTGTAGGATAAGTTATTTATAGAAAAAACCATTGAGTATGTATAATACAAGGATATCATAGAGTTGGTGATATATCTATACATTTCAACCTATTATGGAGTCATTGAGCATGCCTTAGTGGAAGAGATATTTGTGGAATAGAAGGAATTGATAGTGGGTGTTGGTAGTGGTAACCCTAGAACTATGTCTTCCACAATAGGTATATTATAGTAGATATAGGGAAGTGGGAATGTCAAAAAATTTAGAATATGATCCCAAGATTGAGAACTAGTGGTGCAGAACTCTCAGGAACACTCAAATCAGGTGATGTAGATTTGTTGTTTCTTTTATGATGGTCGAGGACATCTGGTTCAGGATTGTCTATCCCATAGTGTATTTTTTCAGGAGATGTTCAAGGTACTAAAGTTGTAGGGGAATAAGCAGGTGGAGGGTGGTCCAGAAGGCATCAGATGTTACATAGGGGATGGTTTAGAATCAACAGGTGGTCAAAGGTTTGACTTATTTCTATCACTACCATTAGGTTTTCCATGTTATGGTCATAGAGTAGGAGTTTAGGGATAAGGCCAGTTGTAGGATATGGATATCTATAAACCTGATGCAATAGGGATGATACATGGAACAATATGTGTCTTTTCAAATTTAACTTAATTATTGATAGACACAAGTGTGATTCAATCCTATCATTCCACTTATCTAGTTATAGTTTTATCGATATTGGTTGATCTATCAGCTCAAATATTTTTGTGGGAGACTCCAAAAGGATGTGACTTGGTTATTTTCTACTTCTTCCATAATGAAATTTGCTCATTGGAGGTGATATATTTAATTATGATATATTTTTAGTAGTGTTGAGGATTTATGATACCATCTTACTCATATATTATTTATCCACATTTCATTCCCAGGTGATTTTTTTATATTGAGGATCTATTGTGATCATTGTGAGGAATGATGTATTACTTTATTGGTGGAAACAAATATTGGAATATCACGAAGAACTAAAGAATAAGAGAGTGAATCCTATTACCCATTAGATTGATATTATGACTATTTTAATATAGTATACTAGGGGTTACCAATTTCTTACAGTGGTAATTGAGTTTGAGAACATCTTTCCATAGAATGTAGCAGGATTACATATGTAATGAGTGATATACATTTTCATTGAATTACACCAAAGGAAAACACTTATATCTACAATAGTATATTGGATGTATCTTGTGGAGCTTTGTGAACTAAGGGTGAAATTATAGGACTTGTAGGAGAAGGGATTTACGATACCTTTTGTTTCCACCTAGCCAGAACCTTTGTTTTTCTCCAAGATGGTGGAAGAGATCATGGGGTTTTATATGGATTAACAGGGCTTGAACCAAATTATCATGATGAATAACTATCCACATACATGGATTGGTGACCTATTCAATTAGTTGATATATGTTTGATGGTTCTTTAAGATTAACCTCACATTAAGATATCACAAGTTGTGAGTACGGGATGCAGATACACAAAAGATGACATTCAGATTTCACTACAATCACTATGAGTACATTGTAAATCCCATATTCCTAAAGAATTCAGGTATATAGTTCATGGTAGTCATTAAATAGATCATTCAATATTTCTTAGAATAGTTTGTAGTGGTCTTCATTAATGGAATTCATGTTTACACGACATCTAAGGATGGGTACTCGACACACTTGAAGATGATCATGGACACAATCCAAGAGAAAAAATTTAGGGGAATCACATAATTTTCCAGTATTGGATTGAAGATCTCAAATTCATATGACACATCATTTCAATGGTAGGAGTAGAAGTGGCTCAGGTAATGGTTTATGCTGTTCTAGCTTTAGAGTGACCCAAGAATGTAAATGAGGTACATAGTTTCATTATGTTGTAATGTTACTATCCTAAATTTTCACACATTTTCTCCATAGTGGAAATACCCTTGATAAATTTGAACCAAAGTGGAATCCTATCATGTTGATCAAATGGTGCCAAAATGTTTTTCGGGAGTTGTAAAATGATTTAAGAATAGTCTCATCACTAGATTTCCAAGGGAGGGTTTCTAGTATATTGTGTTCTACATTGTAGTATGGGTCAGTCGTGGATGTTGTATGAGTTAGAGGAAAGTGGTGATTTACAATTGTTCAAATCAGTTGAGACCACATGAATATAACTACAAGACCCTTGATCTGGAGTTAGCAGAAGTATAATTTTCACTAATGATGTGGTAAAACTACCTGATGTATGGGAATTTTTTCATTTAGTTTGAACAAAAGAGTCTCCATTTTATCTTATATCATTATGATATTCAATTAATATAGAGCGTATTGAAATTGTTCCACCATGATTATAACATTGATATTGTGTATTCTATTGGGAAGGGGAATGTGGTGGCATAAGATTCATTTATGAGATATTATTCTTGGTTGTTTGGATAAGGTGTTAGAGTAGATAGCCTTAGTGTGGATATCCTTATTAGAAAAGGATGGCGCTTCATATCTTCAGTCGATGGATGTTACCCCTATGCTTCAACAATGTGTTAAAGATTCTCTATGTTGGTATACCTACTGTGTGGCCCAATACACTCAGATATCCATTACACATTTTCCAGGTTCATTATCTGAAGGTGGGGAGCATGAAATTCTATTTAGAATAAGTAAAGTGGTATTAATGGAATTATAGAAGGATGTGATGAACAGTTTTAAAACATCCCATTATACAATACATCCTAGTTTGGAAACAATATACTAAGACCTCTAATTTAACTTTTTGTGGAATGTTATCAAGATTTTTTTTCTGAGTATATATCTTAATGCCTCACTTATCAGCAAATGAAGTCCTAGAATTAAGTTCTAGTGGGTTTAGCACAAACCGTAGATGTTCTAGAGTGGAATTGGGATGTAATGTCCATGAACAACATGATGATGATACCATATAGGTGTTGGGGACATGATTCTATCTTGATAATCGTAGACCAACTCACTAGGTCAGCCTACATCCTAGACATTCAAGTGGTGGATATCAATTGAGATATTTGGACACTTGTACATACAGAAAATTGCATGAATCCATGGAGTTGCGGTAATTATGGGTTCAAAACATGATTCTCTCTCAATTTCACCATTATTGAGAGGATTACATGAGGCATGTTGGACTCTGTTGTGTTTGAGAACAATGTTTCACCCCATACTGATGGCCATACTAAGTGGAACATTCTAGTTATGGAGGACATGTTTTCCAATTTCATGTTAAAATTTTAAAATAGATGGGAGGTTCACCTACCAATG
Source organism: Viscum album (assembly GCA_963277665.1). Lineage (NCBI taxonomy): Eukaryota > Viridiplantae > Streptophyta > Magnoliopsida > Santalales > Viscaceae > Viscum > Viscum album. The sequence goes on from OY728136.1 coordinate 1,888,419,252, forward strand.
TTGGAGTTTACCTAAAATAATTGATACCATTCCACCATTGGTATAAAATAATTGTAGGATTTGTATGGGAGACCGTGTAAGTAAATACATTGTTGGAGTGATTTAGGCGAGTCGACACACATGGTCCCATTATTGATGGATCTATTATAGAGATGGTGTGGATCATCTACGAATTGATGATGACTAATTAAATCCATCATAATTCCTATTTAGACTGATGAAGGAGACAATGGATTTCATGTAGGGAGACAATGTGTTCCAGAGGGTCTCACCTTGATATGGGATAAGATTATTTTTATGGGGAGGGATGATACATCTAAGATGAATTGGTCATTACATACTCTTTGTAGAGTTAAAGAGGTGGTGTACCACTTATCTCTACTTCCATAGTTGGAATGAGTTCCTGATGACTTCCATGTTTCAAAACTAATGAGGTACATGTATGACCCATCACATATTATCAACTAGGGATAGTTTGTCCCCATTAATGGATTTAACATTAATGAGGACCCAATGGATATCAAGGATCAGCTGGAGTGTATCCTCCATGGGCGATCAATCTCCCTAGTGCGGGTCTGGTGGTAGTATGAAAATCGTTAAGAGATCAACTGGTAGTAGGAGAACCAGATGTCAACCCAATACCCTCAAATTTTGTATATCCCTATTTTTCTGCATTATAGAATGTAAAGTCCAATGGTGGGAAAATGTAATGACTCATATTTTACAAGTATTATTATAGGATATAATATGGGTTGTTTTTCAAGACTAAACTCTATCAAGACATGTAATTCAATGGTTAAAGGAGAAAAGAATAAATTATATAAATATAATAAATATATTAAATGCACGTGGGCATAATTTTTATGAAAAAAGAGAAATAACACCTAAATGAAGGCCCAAATCAGAAATATGAGGCTATCATCATGTTCAGAGAATGTGTGTTAACCATGGTGCGATATAAACTTTTTTGACGCAAGGTTTATGTAAATAATTTATCACTAAAGTGGAATTGATAAAATTATAAAATTGGTTATCTTAATATTTTTATTTGATATAGATAATGATCTATTCTATTATTATGAAATTATAGATAGGTCATAGTTATGGAAGCAAAACCATTGGGACATAGAGGACCATTGGAGAGGGATCTTGATTGATGGTGTCGAATCAAGACCTGATTTAGAATCATTGCACCATCAGAGTTCATGGATCTCAATAAATAAGGAAACAAAAATGTTCTTTGGAAATATTACATCTGTACTCCTGGAAGGATATTGAATTATTATTTTCATCCTAGTCATTTATCCTAGTCAAATGAGGATCAATTACGGAAATAGAATTTATTCACACATCAACATTATATATAAAATAGTGGAATTATTTTGTACATTGAGTTCATTATCTTCTTCCAATATATATATATATATATATTAAATAATGGATTGATTCCAAACTGAAAAAGGTTGAGTTTCATTCCCCACATCTTTTATTTATGTATCTCCCCTCTTTTCTTCACATGTTAATGTGGGAATTTTCTCTCACCCGTGGTTCGATGATTACCTAGTTTAAAATAGTTACATGACTATTATTAAATTAAATGGATCAATACCATGGATTTATATCTCAACTTATGTGTGAATATAGTGGAGTACGATTAGAGGTGGATCAGAATGGAATTGTGAATTTTATTCTTCTCGATTTCGATAGTATGGATACAGATGGTGAAAGAAGAAATATCTAAAGTCGATTGTAATCCCAGAATATCAATCTTCGATGATGAGAAATCATTTAATCCTCAGATCTATATATTTCAATGAGGGAAGTGGTGAAAATGTGGCAAATAATGATTCATGAGTGATACTGATGGGTATAGAGAATCCCGATTTACACAACATGTAATCTAAAATTTCATGTCATGTGGGACCCTCTATGTGGCGCATGGGACTCCATGGAGGAGAATAACATCACATATCATGTGACCCAAATCACACATTGCGTCACCCATATCGGCCAATTGGCATGTTTCTCAAAGGATACATGGATATGCGTAGGCCGATACATGGACACTGCCACTAGAAGATAGGTTGGTACATAGGCAGGTCGAGTATACAGACACAACCATTGTACACAGACAATGTTTTGTGTACGCAGTCATGGACAGACAATATGGATAGGGTTCGAAGAGATATCTACATTCCCTTTGTGATCATATTAATTTCATTTATGTTAAGGTTTTAATTTCATGTGTCACATTGCAACATTAGAAGACCAATGGTTTCCTAGACACACATTGTACCCCTAGTACACACCGTGTTCCCCATTTGACTGTGTGGTTTTCCATTTGTTTCTTTGCAGTTGGAAAAATTTTTGTTGGCTATGTTCCCATGGTCTATTAATGTGTGTTATATAGCAACATTACATCCACATCACAAGATTTTGATCTCATCTAAAGGATGATTCTCATATAGAGTTTTTGGTTTCCCTCAGTGAGACTAGAGTGTGATAGTATATCATCTTACACACTACTTGGGGGTTTGGAAATTGGAATAAAATCTCTAGGTAGGATTTTGATCCTCCATATAGTAGGTCATCTCGACAGGGTTCATGGATCATTGTTATATAATACCATTTATAGCCATTTGATCCAGATTGGGTATGTTGATCCCCCCATCAATCTTTTGAGTCATCCCATATCTGATAATAAGGGCCATCGAAGACTTTAGAACTTTAATGGGAGGGGAAAAATGATCCCAACAACTTAGATGGGTGTCTTTTTTGATAGAATGATTGGGGAGTGTATTCTCCATGGTCAAGTATTTCAGTGAGAATAATCTTTTGGCTAACAGTTTGGTTGTGGCTTCCTAGAGGTGTGTTTCCCTTATTGAGTATTTATAGTTGTGTTGATATTATAAATTGATTGTTAAATCATATTACAAAGATTACTATTGTTGATTACATGTGTGTATTTATTTCATAGTGTCTAACTGGGTATTTTTATAATCAAACTTGTATGGGATATTCCCTCATGTGCCATGTATTAGGCTGATGATGGTCCATTTTACAATATACTGGGATGATAGGGAGCTTGTAGAGATTATCTTGTTTTGGACAAACTAAATAGTTTTGTAGGTGGTTAAATTTTATCTCATTCCTCACCCTTAGAGGAGGTGGGACTCTCTGTAGTTTTTGGTTGGTCCTGTATATAGACCCTTCTCACTTTCAGTACATTAGTTTCACACTATATAGTGGGATTATAGATGTATACATGCTTTGGTTTTAGTTGTTTTACATTTAATCATTGTATTTACATAGAGATGTGTGTTCATGTATATATAATTTAGTATAATATCTCCAATGGGTAGGATATGACTACATAGCACAAGACTCTAACCCCAATCAAATTGGTTCCCTTCTTGCGGTTGTCATGGTTTTGACCATGGTGGGTCATATCATAACATCGAGCACCTGATCTGGCCCATGAGGAGGCTATAGTGGCATTCTTGACCCTACCAAGCTAGAATCTAATGTGGGGAATCCAGAAAAAACAATATGAAAAGATTTATCATAAGAAAATAAAACTGTATAAATATAAGAAAATAATAAATAAATAAAAATAGTAGTGCAATAAGGATAATAAACTAATCATACATCCAAATTACCTAGTTAGTCACCAGTAACCTAGAAATCATTCACTCTTTGAGTGAAAAAAATTGAACTAATACTAAAACTGAAATTATAAAATTTTTGTTTACACCAAGATTATTATTAGGGATGCATAGATAAAACCACTGAATATGATATATTTTTAAGGAGAAAACAAACTAGTTCTTGTTTGAAAATATAAATAAATAAAAATAATTTTTTAATTTCCTTCAAACAAGTTGCATGATAATACTTTATAAGAATCAATTCAATTTTTATTTCCACGAAAAAAATTAAAAAATTGGAGTCCTTTGAGTAAACTATTTAAAATAGGAAACATGAAATAATTTATGATTTTTTGTAGGAAATCATAAAAATATAAATTATCTTTCAAATTTCCAAAAAAATAGTGAAGTATAATATATGTAAAATAGTAATAATGTAATCAAAAGAACTATTTGAGATACTAAAAAAAATATTTATCAGCATCAATATGGGAAATATCCTCCAATGATAGATACCAATAATCAACCTATCCCTACACTCAGTGTCACCCACACTAGTTCAACCAAGGGGCATATCCCATAAGTAGATGGGTAATATATGGACACTTTTAGAGAATAATTATAAATTAGTATAGAATGTGTCCTTAATGATCCCACTAACTATATAAGTCTTCCCATGAAATATAATTTGAGGAGAGACATTCAATCTTTCCCATTCATACATATCATATATTTTCACCAAAATAAGCAATTCACTTTCTAGCCTCCGAACGACCTATTTAGAGAAACCACTATTTAATTTCAGAAAACCATAATAAATACACAATTCCCTTAATAGGAACACATCCCATGTCACACATTCATGTTCTACAACTAGTGTTGTTCTTTAAGACTGTATTTTATTTCTAACTAAATTCCACAGTGTTCCCATCGGGCTTCACCATTCAAAAGAAAATTCCATTCATTTTGAAAACCACTTTTTCTTCAGTGCTTTTAGTTTCCAAAACAACTATATATCCATAGAAACATATGAACTTTAATATATATATATGAATACTCCTTGTCCCAATGCACATATTCATGTATCCACACTTTAATATGTATAAATAGGGTACTCATATATATATATATTTGTGTGTGTGCGCGTATATATTTATATGACATATATAATATATTTAACAACCTAAGATCTCATTGTGTGGTTTCTACAAAACCAAACTGTCTATTAAGAGTTTATTGAAAACTAGTTGAAATATCATATCCAATTTACATGATAAAAATAATTTGTAAACCCAAACAAGAACTATTGATGCTTGATATTTCAAATCATGTTTGAAGACATGTTTTTGTATGTCATACCCATGACAGAAATATTTATAAGTTATAGAAAAAAAGAACAAAAATTCCAAGAATCAAAAATATTTTCCACAATATATTTACCTCATCATATAATTAAATAAACCATTAAAAGAATTATGTATATTTTTTTTTGAAAAAATGTTTTTAGATAAGGGATAACCAACCTCAAAATTGTTACCATTGACAATGGTGGCATCAAAACTCCACAATGGAACATTAGAATTTCTAATGGAATAATATAGACCCAAACATAAAGAAATCCCTACTATAAAATGAAGAATAATTTGACCATAAATAACAAATACACAGTTATTGAATGAACTAAAGGGAAAATAGAATAAAGAAGGGGAGGAAAAAAGATAAAAGAATTTTACCATGAAGGATCATGCCTATATCCTGAATAAATCCATTAATCCCCTATGGTATGAGAGGATATGAATGGGAGGAGAACCCATGGATTTATACCATCCAATTAAGGGTATAGGGGTAATTTGGGTTAATCTTTTGTAAATGAATTTTCATTAAATTTAAATTTATTAATCTAGAAATAGTTCATGGTTGGGAAACATTATTTGGAAAACAATATTCTTACTAAACACCCACTACTGGGATTTTCAAGCACTACGCATGGCCTATCAATGTAGTTGGGATAATAATGTCATACTATATGTTTCCTCTATGATATAATTATTGAGGATATTTCACATGTACCACATGGTTATGAAAACTATGTTTTTTTACTTGTGTGTTATTATATAAATTCCCAAAAACTCCAAATTTTTTTGAATAGTTACATAAAAGAAAAAAATAGGACTCAAAAATTAATGAACTAATAGACATATCCAAGGTTGGGTGTGAAGATTTTCCATACCATAACACTTTATTCATACCAAAATGTTAAATGAGATTAAGTTTATCAAGACAAATCATGTCTAAATCACTATAAAATATGAAACCCTATAACTTGAAGACCAAAAATCTAAAACAATTATTCCTCTATAGTCTGAAAAGTCCATAACCAATAATAGGTTAGATATATTTCCGTCATGAATGAGGTAAAATTACAAAAGAAAAAACTAATGAAACAAATGACCATGAACCATCAAAAAAGGATTAAAAGAGACAGATACTTGTTTGTAAATTCAGCCATAAATCACAGTACACCAAAACCACTATCATAGAAATTAACAAGGAAACTCGTAAAAGCCTATTAGGGATCTCCAAGAGCGTCCTTCACACGGATAATGGTCCAATCCACCCAACTACTATGATTAGGGTTGGGTACGATGGAAAAAATAATTTACCCAACAATTAGAATTCATAATTCCAAAAAGGGAAGAATGGATGTTTGAAGACCACCATTAAATACTTATATGGTGATATAACAACTATATTAAGACTTCATTGGAAAAAGTATTTTCCCATTTTGAAAAAACACATGAATCATAATGTGAACCACAGACATGAGAGAAAAAACCTAGGAAGAGAAACAATGCCACTAAAAGAGAACAAAATTTGGAGTCTCCCAAATGGAATTTCCATTGTAGAAAAACTCCCTATAATATCCATGACATTACTATCTATTCAAAAAAAAAATACATCACCAATACCAAAAACACTACATAAAATATATATAATAACAAAATGTTTACACATTGCTCACAAAAACACCATGTTCATCCAAATGAGTTATTTGATTCTTCAAGGGAGTTGATCCATATCCATGTTTCATCTTGGAATCACTCATTACGAATCATTAAATGTTTATTATTTATCCTTAGGTATGATAGGTCTTTTGTTTCTTCATATAATGATTGATATTTTTTCTGTATTATTGTATATTAATGGAACACAATGAATTTACTCTGGGATAACTCCATAATGAAGAGACAAAAGGCCTATTATTACAACTGAGCTACATGTAAGATACATCTTTCATCCAATTACCTAAACTATAACTACCATCATCACTCATAGGGTTTCTAATAACATCAAATACTTTCATCTATCAATCCAATATATATTTTTACCAAATAATCTACATCACCAAGCCTTTATAAGTGTCATGTTTGAGTGTAGATAGAAGAAAAATATGTTTTGGTCAGGGCCCCTTCCTAAATACCTCGACATGAGGGATTTGAATATAGAAATAACTAGAAGATATTAAACTGACATAGTGAAACTCTCAGCATACTCCAACAACATTGAATCACCTTATTGGAGTCCATACAATTCCATAACCTTTAGAATCCATACAGTTTTAGGGATGTACTCCTAGAATAAAAAATAATTCAAGAATTCCCATGAGTACTATTTTTGTAGCTTGATCTAAATAATATACATTCACCACCTACAAGTGAATAATTCTATAATAAATGTAGAAAAATTGAGCATACGTTCCTCTTAAAGATAAGGAAAAATGAATATCTCTTAAATTATTTCAATCCATTCGGATTTATTTATTGGTTCCAACTATAGGAATAAATGAAGAGGATTAAAATATAATAATTTTCAGATTAATTCATGATATTGATCCAATGGATAAATATTAGAAGGATTTTTATCTAAAATTTATATACCTAATGACTATGAATAAACTTGATAACCAAATTTTATGGAGGGTAAAAGTCACTCAAAGAACCTCTTTAATATTCTATAATGCATAGTGGAGGAATACTTTAAAAAATAATCAAAAAACATAATCAAACACAACATAAATTGAAAATTCACATCCCAAAAACAAATCAATAACCAAAACTAAAAAGAACCATTTAAATATTACTCTCAACATAATTTGACCAGTAAATTTAAAGTGGAAACCCCAAAACCAAAAAATGAATCCTAAAATTATACTCATTCCTCAAAACATCAAAATTTCTATTAAAAAAAACATTGGATGAAAAAAATAAAAAATATGAAATTATATGGTTAATAATGGAATTCATTGAAACTTCAGACACATAGACATATATATATATATATAATGAAACACACGTACATGCCCACCCACTCATACACATAAGCATTTACATACCCCACATACGTACACACAACGATATATATATATATATGAACATTCATAAGAAATATCGAGTGTTAAATAAAGGGATTTTAAATCTCAAATCATTACATAAGTTAAAAAAATAAATTTAAAGACATGTATTATTATCACAAAAATGATTAAAAATCACCAATTTAATATCAATTAAATAATTTAAACATATTTCACCATATAAAATAATTTAAATTTAATTTTAAAACATCCAAACTATTTAATTTTAGAAATTAAACATTGATGATCTCAAACCACATTAACAAAATAAATTTAAAAAAACAGCAAAAATATATAATAAAAAAAATAAAATAATTACACTAAAAGAATAAAAAAATAAAAATTTTAAAATAAATAACCTATATTAAATTTCTTTCCACATGGTTGGGAAGACCATGCATCATCTATGTGTATCTCATTACTGGTAAAAAGGGATGGTCTCATAGTCTATTTATAGTTTCAAAAATTGTCCACAATAACCATGAACCCTCTAAATTCCACAAAAAACACACTCCAAACCATATAGATTTTTAAATTTACTTATAATTTCTCAATAATAAGAATAAACACTCAAATTAAGACCATTAAATTTGAAGATATATATGATAAATTCTCATAATCAAGACACAAATATCGTAGACCACTCTGGTGAGTCTATAATCCTTCTAAATATGTTGTGATCAAGTATCACTTGAATATTGATCACTTAAATTCTGAAAACCCAACCTCCAAAATAAACAAAATCCCTAAATAACATTGGAAGATAGGATTCCATTTTTTCATGAACCAATCTAAATTATCCCTAAACCAGGCACCTAATTCGACCCGTGAAAAGACATAAGAGGTGTGTTATTTCTTCATTGGATGGAAACATGGGTTTTAAATCAATAATAACTCAAATTTTATAGATTTATATCAATAAAAAATGGAAATTTGATAACATAAATATAATTAAAAAAACTGATAATGGACGAAGTGAATGCTACTAAACATACCACCACATGTCAGAGAGTCACCACCAACCTCAGAACATGTTCTATCTATGAGAGGCCTTGTGATTAAATAAACATGAAATTGAAATGATAAAATAATTATGATAACAATGATTTATAGTAGGTATGTTATGAGAAAAACCATTATCTATTCTTTACAATAAATGATAAACCACTTTTTAGTGGTATGAAAATATAAAAATATAAAAATATATATTTCTTCCCATAAAACAATTACCAAGAGGATACATTAGAAGAACCATTTCCATTTTTATTTCAAAATTGTTTTTTCAAAAATGATATCCTTTGCAATAATATATTTTAAATAAGATATATGATATAAGGTACTTATTTCATTAAGAAATCCTAATTATTGAAGTTGTTTTTTAAAATACCTAAAAATAGAGGAATGTATAGTACATTTTATAAAATTATCCTGGTATCATTGAATAAATAAAAAATGGTCTATGATAAATCTATAAACCTAAATATGATAAACATCCACCATTTCTAAATACCAAAAAATGAACTTCTCCAACACTCTGTTTCACCATCACTAGAATAATTGAGGGTTATATACTATAAAATGATGTGTATTCAATCTCAAGGATTGTAGTCTGAGTGTAATAATAAATTAGTATAGCATGTGTCCTTAAATATCGCACTTAACAACCAAAGGCCTCCAATGACATATAACTAGAGGTGATTATTTAAAAAATATATTCTTAAATATCATATGTTTTCACTAAAATAAATAATTTATTTTATCACCTATATAATCCCTTTAATGATTAGCTTCTATTTACCATCAACAAAACATAAGAAATACATGATCACCATTCAAGGAACACAGTTGATTTTACACATTCATGTTCTATATCCTTGGAAATTCATTAAGAGGGATTTCTATTTCTAATGGAATACCACAATGTTCCTAATTGTCCTCATTACTCTAATGGAAGCATCATTCATTTTAAACAACTTCTAATCCATATATTTCTTGTTCTAAAACCACTATTTACACATAAACATAAATAAACTGATATAAATAAACTTTTTACCATTACACATATTCAAAAAATCACTCATGTATATGTACAAAGTGGTTACCCCCCCCCCCCGACACAGATATAAATATATATATATATATATGTTTATATAGTGACTTTCACTTTTTAAACATTAACATTACATAACTTTGGAGGAACACATAAAAATTATACAAACAGATGGAATAAGACACCAGTATTCTAGTTCCTTTGGAATGTTTTACTATATAAACACAAATACACAAGTGATCTACGGTATCTCCAAATAGGTTCTTCTTTAATAGAAAAATTATTATACACTGAAAAAACAATACATATATTCACAACCGGGGGAAATAAAAATAAAAAATGGTGATATCAAATGCACAGTAAGGGTAAACAAGGGATACATGTATGCATAAAAACGAGAAAAAGGTTATGAGAATGAGATCATGGAAATAGAAAACAATACCTTGAATATTAGAGATCATGGAACAATTATAGGATGTTCATAATACATGAATCATAATGAAAAATAAGTGAATAATCCATGAAATCAAAACATAGTAAGAAGACGTTGAATTTCGGAAATACATAGTCATATACTAATTTCTATAGTTTCTATGGAATCACTGCCATGAAAATATTAGTGAAAAAAGTCCATTACTAAACAGGGTAACCTTAATTCCATCCCCATATTACTGAACCAATTGACCATAGTTCATGTCTTGTATTATTGAATAGGTTAACCCTCATTCCATCCTTGTATTTCTGAAACAAGTAAACCTCATTCCATCCATGTTTTATCTCTTGAGATATACAACTTTACCCAATGCATTAGAGGGAGATATAGGCCCCACCGGCCACCTAATGAAATCATACATACATGTTCCACAAGATCAAAAATAATCATACTATAACCCATGAAATTAAATGGGTGTCATAAACTTGTAAACATATAAAAACCTATGGAAAGAGAAACGTTTCATAATCATTTCATCATAACCTGTGATAAGAAGTGGGCATCAAAAGTATATAAGCCATGAAAGAAAAAATGGTTTCAAAAAAGCATGCCATAAAAACATAATACATTTATCAAAATAATATGAATGGATAATTTGAATAATTATCCATAAAGGAGTGATTAAAATAAATGGATGTTATCATATATGGGAAATAATTTCAAATTATCTTTTAGAAAAATTTCTTGAGGAAAATATACTTTCTTATTTGAAAGATGATTTTTATTACATAACACCTTTTGAATACCTTTTTTCTAAAATGGATTTGAAAACATATGAAAGAAAATTTTAAAACAATAAAACATTTTTAATAATCATTTTTCATTTATAATTATCATCACTTATCTTTTTAAATCATTTTTTAAAAATATGGTTTTTGAATACAATTGATTTCTGACCAAAGAGATTAGTGGTCAGATTTTATGAAATCATTTTATTAAGTACCGAAAAGTGTATAATGGCACCAAATAATGAATATATATTGAATAAATTGATAATAAGGAAACTCTTTAATATACTTGAATCATAGATCATAATATCTCATCAATGTGAGCATAAAAATAAAAAATCTCGAAAGAAATGGGGCGATTGTCTTAATATTCTCTTGTAAATTGGTGACTTTGGATCATATTGTCCATGTAAAAAAATATAATTACATGAAGAATATTATATACTGAAAATAAGTATATTTAAGAAATAACATATAGTATTGAGGTATATACACCTCAAATAATATTTTTGGTGTATAACAAAACATGTGTCTAAAAGAAGGAAAATTGAGAAAAAAATGTTTTACCGATATTGTAACTTTTGAAAGTGAAACCCCCTGAAAAAAGTATTTAATAATCGATATTTTAATGTGAAAAAATTAATTTAAAATATAAATATAATATAATCATGATCATTATTTAAACCACACAAAATGAATGAATGGAAAATATGGCATGTATTTCATAGAAATTAAATATGAGATGAAATCCCCATACATTGTGTCTTGAGTCTCACAATATGTGTAAAAGAATCCTACATAATAAATATAAGATTTTTATAAAATATATATATAAGTATATGATTATATCTGTTACCAAAAATTCTATTTTTGGACTTTATATCACCCTCTTGTTAACAAACCTATGTTATTGTTTCACTTTGGGTAATATTTTCTTTGTTCTTCACATGTGTATTAATTTGTTATATCGTCGATCATTATAATTATACCAAATTCCCATAATGTATAAAATGATATAAATTGTAGGTATATCTAGTATATTTATATTAAAATAATCTATATAATATAAAATTATGAAATTGAATACACCATTCATGGAGATGGTAAGATGCACATATGCATGATTGTTTTTCTATTTTTATTATCGTATTGAATGAAACTGTATAAATGAAATATATATATATATATAGCTATTATATTAGAATACATATGTCATATAGGACAAAAAATTTCATTAATCCCATACTAAATGAATTCCATGTTGTGTGTGAACAAATCACATCACCTTTAGTGGGGGGGGGGGTAGTCTACACTTCCTCAGACATGGATAACATAATAAAACCAACAAGAAAGTAATGATATATGTGTTGTAAAAGGAATAAATTTGATTAAATACATATTAAATCTACCCTATGAAATATATAAATATATATTCATTCATAATGGACACCGTGATTGGTGGTTATGTGGAAATGAACAATCATCATTTCAGGAGGCCGTAGTTCGCCCTACACAGAAATAGAATGTTCAACATCCGTTAGATGTTGGTTTGTGTAATTTTAGGTCAGAAAAATTGAATAAAAACATTCTAGTATAAGGATAATTTTGGTTTCTTCACAACATAATATAATAATGTGTGTTTAAATGGTGGATAATGGAAATAATGGAAATGAGCTTGAGGGAAGACATTACCTCTACCCAAGGTAATTCTTTTTGGTTTGGGACAAAAGGCTTCATTGAGAAGATTTATGTATAAAGGGAGGATTAAAATTAGAATAGAGGATTTGATTGAAGATAAATTGGAATATCGTGGGAAATAATATTGTGTTTTAGAGTTTTAAGGAATGGGTATAGGTGGTATCCATTTATAGATAAGGAAAAAGACTCAGTTGGAATTTCTAGAAATGAGTTCAGTGTGAACATGATCTCACCTTTAAAATATATTAATAAAGCATCCAAACTATTTAATTTAAGGTTTATTTCTGATCTATGGACATAACATGGGTTATGGACATGTGTAAAGGTCATTTTGGGTCTTAAATTTAAGGTTTTGTACATTATTAACAAAATTTTTCTCACAACTAATGTGGTTAATTTTAATCTCTTTCAATAATATCTTTTATCCAAAACAAATTTATCCATATTAAAAAATATAAATTATTCTGTATCCAAATATGGAATTTATTTTTTTGAAAATATAATAATATAAGTGGTATAAATTAATTTAAAATTAATCCCAATGTTGGGACAACACTTCGAGTTTTTATAATAAAAAGGATAACAAGTTTATTAGGGTTTTAATTACAATTTAAAAAACTTATTGTTTCTGATGACCAAAATTAGATTACACAATAAAAATATTACCTAATGAAACTTTTAAATCAAAATAAAATAAATTTTTTCTTTATAAATAAATTAAATAAAAAATCATTTTTGAATAAAAAACCAGTATTTTCACTATTCAAGTAAAAATAATGCCTATCAGAAAAATCCCAAAATTTCACCATATGCAGATTTTAAAATTCTAAATTGAAAAATTAGATTTATTTTATGAAATTAACTATCAAAATTTTTATAAAATTACTTTTATTATTAAAAGTGTTTCATTCGAGAATACAATTTTTTAAACAAAAGAGGGACTATACAAAAAGAATCTAATATTTTATTGTCAATATGTATTATTTTTATAAAATAATTGTTGAGAATATTTTAAAATTACTTATTACGATTAAAATAAGAAAATGTAAATGTTAGGATACATTGATATTATTTAAATATTTTAAAAAATATGATGAGATGTTTTTTAGAAACTCCGGGATGCTTGTATCTTACAACAACTCAGTTTTTTAGGTAATCTGAGACAAGTCGTTTAAGAGTTAAACAAATCCATAAAATAGTGTGTTGTAAGATATAAATGATATTCTAAATTTTTTAGGAAAAAGGTATATAAAAAATAAGGGTGTTACATTCTACACCCCTCAAAATGAATTTCACACAAAAAATTTGTTATTTGTGTAATAAAAAACTAGGATACTTATGCTTCATCATATCCTCATATTCCCATAAAACTTCATCTTAATGGTTATTTCACACCAATAAATTGACTATGAGAGTGGTCTAGTATCGTTTAACACTCTCTAATCATTATATAACATCAACAATTTTCTCCTTGTAAGAGATATCTTTCTCCAATGGTATAACTTATGAGTTCTGTACATGTGATGGTTCAGGTATGTATTTACTCAAGAGTGATACATGGAACACATCATGGACATTAGAGTGATTAATATGAAGTTACAAGTGATAGGATACCATCCTGATATGATCAATAATTTCAAATGTGATGATATTCATAGGGATTTTCTTCCCTTTCTTCCCAAATATTATAACCATCTTCCAGGGTGAGATTTATAGATACAAATTTTCACTAAAATCAAATTATAGATCATGACAATGGTTATATTTATAATGTTTCTTCCTAATTTGAGTTCCCTTTATATGGTGCTGAATGGGTATATCCTTATTGTCCATTTTCTCAAAGATCTCAAGTCCCAATATATTTCGTTTCCTAACCTCATCCGAACATGTTAGATCAATACATTTTATCCCATAAAGGGATTCATACGGTGCCATATGAATTCATGATTGAAAGCTGTTATTGTAAGAAAACTCAACCCAAGGAAGGTGTTGATCCCAATCACCATTTAAATCCTGTGAAAAATATCTAAACATATCCTCTAGGTTTTAAATTGTTCTTTTAGTCTAAACATCTATCTAAGGACGATATGTAGTGCTGATAATCAATTATGTATCTAGTTCATTAAAAGTACATAAAAAATGGTAAAATTTAGACACCGATCTGATATAATGGGGCGTGGTACTCCCTGAAACTATACCGCTTCCTTGATGTATATTCTGGCATTCTAATAAAGAGATAAATCATCCCTAATAGTAATGAATTGTGCTGACTTGGTAATATGATCAACTACCACCAAAATATCATTAATCCCTTAAGAGGATTTGGGTAGTACAAGGAAAAAATACATAGTGTTGTTCTCCAATTTCCATTCTGGTATGGGTAATAGATGCAACATCACTTTAATCTTTTTTTCTTTCATAATTAACATATTTTCATTCCAAAAACTAATATACAAAATCCTCTATATATCTCTTCATACCATCCCACTAGAAGTATTCGTTCATGTAGCTCTACATCTTCATACTTCCAAGATGAATAGAGAATGAAGAACTATGAGAATCCCCTAACAGATCCTTCAAATCTGAAATGGATGGAACACATACAAGGTTCCAAAATCATTTCATTCCAACTTAATCAAGGTTAATGTCAGGAAAATGTTTTACCTTATGTTTCATCTATTCATCTTTCTTCTATGCCTCCATAATCATTAATTAGATTGGGTCTGAAAATTCATTTGAGAATGTTAATATTTTCCACTTCTATCATTATTTCATGATCCATTCTTTGAAAATACATAAATATTGAATCTTTTTTATCCTTATCATAGATAATCTAGCATGATCTTTTCGACTTAATTTCTTAGCCACATTGTTTGTTTTTTCGTAGGTGGTAATGTATTGTTAAATCATAAACATGTATCAACTCTGACCATCTTCTCTGGAGGAAGTTCAACCTCTTCTATGTGAAAATATATTTCATACTTTTTTGATAGATATATATATCACAGTTTCCCCCATATATATAATGACTCTATATCATTAATGTAAATTTTATCAATGATAACACCAAATAATGAATTGGGAAATTTTTCTCATGAATCTTAAACTATTTTGTGGCATAGGTTACAACCATGTTATTTTTCAAAATATCACATCACAATTCCTTCATGGATGCATTGATATGGATTAGAAATCCTTCTCCACTACAGGTTAGTGTAATAACTGGTGCACTAACCAACCATATCATTATTTACTCGAAATTTTCCTCACATTCATTTTTCCATATGAACATGACACCCTTATGAGTTAACATGGTTAGAGGATTAGATAGTGATGATATATTATTTAAAAACTATCCATAATAACCAGAAACTCCACGAAAACTATGGATCATGGTCACTGTGGTTTTCCTAGGTCATATTTCATTAGCCTATGACATTGATAGATCTACTACTATAATAACTTTTCAGATTACGTGACCAAAAAATGAAACCTTTTGCATCAAATATTCACAAATTTTTTATTTTTTATATAACTTATCCATCCATATTATCTTCAAATAAATTCTTGTGATATTCATGTTCATCCTTTTTAATTGAATACATAATAAAATCATCAATAAATATTACCACAAACTATTTGTGATAATCTCTAAAGACTATATTCAATAATACATGAATATAGTTGGGGTATTTTTAATAAAAAATGCATCCATATATATTCATAGTGACCCTACCATATAAATAATTCCGTCTTTAGTATATACTCCCTCTTGACCCTCAATTAATGATATCCTGATAAATGTTCAAAAATGGAAATGTATTGAGATCTGTGTAGTTGATCAAACAAGTCATCAACATGTGGAAGAGGATACTTGTTCTTGATTGTGAAAATTTTTAAATCTCGGTAATAAATGTAGAGTCGCATTGATCAATCATTATTTTTTACAAAAATGTAAAATGCACCCCAAGGTGACACACTTAGCTAAATGAGTCCCTTATCAGCGTTCTCTTGGAGTTTATTTTTCAATTATTGCAACTCAATCTGGACCATTCTATAAGGAGTCATTTAAATTGGTATGGAACTAGGTATAAGTTCTATCGAGAACTCAACATCATGTTTCCGTGGAAAACTAGGAAACTATCTGGGAATGACGTACAAAAAATCTCGAATAACATGCATACAATCTGTTTCTCTCTTCTCACATACCATTTTAGACAATAAACCCTTTAAATTGGGAATTAAACACATTCATTGGATGTAATCTACACTACAACTTCATAGTTATCATCACATTGATGGATGATCATATTGGGATTTAAAAAATAAAACATAACGTCCCTTCATTAACAATTGATGTTGGATTAGTGAAGGGAAAGAAAAATCTAGGATATTGATGACATGAAATTTCACCAAAGGAAGAATGAAAAGATTTATAGGAAGCACATTGCAACAATGTTCAACCATAGAGGAATGATACACATGAGATTAATTTTTTTTATCATTAGCGGTTATTACTAATAATTGCACTTATAATTTTTTTGAGTAATATTAAAACCCTTAGAAAATTATTTAGATATGAAATAGAGGGTCAATCCATAATCAAATATGACATTAGAAGATTTATAGTGGATGGTATGTGTACCATTCATCATAAAGTTATCTCACCCCCATCATAAATAGTAAATTCACGAGACTTTCCCATGTCCCATATCTTAAAAGGATTCTGAATTTTATCTTTATCACCAACCCTTGGGTTTGAGATGTTGTTAGAATAATGCCCATTTTCCTTACACAAGTATCTCTATACCATGGGATGTGTGTTCTGTGTAGCTATATCTCCATTAGAATTCTGATTCAACATACTTGCATTACCTCGGTAGTCAATTTCATGATGCCCTCTCATTACACAAATAATACATTTATTAGACCTATTAAATAAAATTTCATCCATTCTTCTTCCCACACATATAGAATAATGGAAATTTCATCTTCATTTCTTCATAGTTTTTATGGTTTCCTTTGAAATCCATATTCCTCTTCTTTTCAATAAAATTACATTGATACGTGACTCCAACATCCATTCCATCATTGATTTCAAAATGAAAAATATATTCATATCTACTAATGTCTCATGGAAAACTCCCACTTGAGACATTAGCTTGATGACATCAAAGAAACTGTCAACTATATATTCACTTTGGATGAAGATTCCTGAAGCATACCTTGCATGTCTCATGAAATTAACCTTGTAGGTACCAATAGGTTCATCATCCATTTGATTCAACTCATGAAACACTATATCCATTTGGGTGAAAAGAATTATAGGAAGGTACTTTGTGAGAAAATAAGAACTTGAACTCAACCCAAACTATGGATTCATTCTCATTAGGTTGCCTTGTTTACTTGATTATAGTCCAATATTAATTTTATTCTCCTTCTAACTAATAAATAGAAAAAATTACATTTTCATGCACTGCATACTGAATAACGGAGAATATCCTTTTTTGGTACCAAACCATTGTTCTGATACATTTTTATTAGGAGAACCCTTAAAATAAGGTGGATGTTTCTACATGAATGAATCTACATAGTATTGTTCCCTCCTTTTAACATTTGGGTGTTCACCTTGATTCGTAGCTTGAGAATGTTGTGTGAGTATAATAACAAGGGTTTCCATTCCACCTCCCAGAGCATTCAGTTTTTAGGAGGACAATCATTGCGTTGTCTATTGAAATCTCTATTAATGTGGTTTCTTTAGGGTTTATCCATTAACTAAAACCAAAATCATAGAGTAATAAATAGTTACCGTAATTAGGAAACCCAAAATCATGAAAAATCACTTGTAGGATGACTATCTTATGAAACATCATTTAGTGTATGACACCTTATGTTTATACTAGTATATTCATAGTAAATTTATGTTTAAATCCTTCATAATTATTCTTGAGGAGTTTGTTAATTACCAAAGAATATCCCCCATGAGTGTCAAAATAGTAGTGTAGTAAGTACCATTTTCATGTACTTGATTATCCTGAGTCAAGCCCAAAACATATTGTCAGAGTTGTTACACCAAGATATATCTTTTCCCCAGCAAAATCCACTTGTTTTATCCATACTGGGATGTATTTATAGGATACCACTCACTCTATCCTTCTCCAAAATTCCAGGACATTTTCGTATACATTGATTGAATAGTAGTCTTATCCGTAGAAATGTCTATAGGGTTCCAAAAAAGGTTTTATCATCATTGTTTCCAATGGATAACTAAAATTTTCCTATGTTACCATCTTTAGAGACCCTCTCTTTTCAGTCATTAACATTACAAATCATTTCATGAATATATAATCTTTATAAAAACAGATGCATGAAGACTGTACTAGTCTAGTGCCGTTGGAAACATGGAATACAAAGGCATTGATATATAAGTGTGCTAAATTATCCAACACTAGTTTCTTCAAGAATATCTCCATTCATAGAAACCACACACATAATACATATATTCACCTCATGGGGACGGAAACATGAAAGGGGTGATCTGAAATTCATATTAAGGGTAAACAAGGGATACATGTAAGCACAAACATGAGCATAAGGGTATGATAATATGATCATGAAAATAAAAAATTACATCCTACATATCAAATATCATGCCACAAATGTTGTAATTTAAAAAGAAATGAATAAAAATGAAATGAAGATCATAATATATAAAATCATAACATAGGAATAAGAAATGGAATTATGTAAACACATAAGGATATACTAATTTCTTTAGGTTTTAAGGCATCATTTCAGAGACCGTCTTAGTGGAAAATTTTTTATACTGAACTAGCTAACCCTCATTATAGCCATGTACTACTAAACCGAGTAACCCTCATTCGTGCCATGTTTTATTTAATGAGATATAAATCATTACACAATTCATTAGTGAGAGATGTAGGTCCCACCCATCAAATAATGAAATCACCATCACATGTTCCACATGATCATAAATAATAGTACCATAAAGAATGAAATGAAATGAGTATCATTAAAATATAAACATATCATAACCTGCAGAAAGAGATAGGTTTCATAATCATTTTTTATAACCACTGATAGGAAGAGTGTTTTAGAGGAATATAACACATAAAAGAGAAACGGGGTCCATAACATCATGTCATCATAGAATAATCCATTCTAAGAATGATTATGAATGGAGAAAAAGAATAATTCTACATAAAGATATGAGTAAGAACAATGGATTTTGTCTTATATATGAACAAATTTTGAATGTTCATTTAGAAACATTTCCTGAGGAAAAAATTCTGTTCTTTAAAAACATCATGTTATTACATAACACATTTTAAAATATATTTATTTGAAAATATCTTTGAAAAATTAAGAAGGAATATATTAAAACAGTAAGAAAAATTTAAATCCATTAATTATTTAGAATTTTTTTTATGTATATGTTAAAAACATGTTTAAAGACATGTTTTTTGAATATAATAGATTTCTGACAGAATAGAGAACATCCCATATTTTATTGAAACATTATTTTATCTACAAAAGAGCAGAATAATTGGACTAAAAATTGAATATATCATTAATAAAATAAGGAATTTAAACTCATTAATATTCATGAATTATGGGCTATAATATTTTATCAATGAAAGAATAAACATAAAAACTCTTGGAAAAAATGAGGGGATTATCATAATAAACTCTTATAACATGAATGAATTGGGATCATAATCTACATGTAAGAAAAGAAAATTATATGAAGATTAAGAGATCATGAAAATAATTTCATTCATTATATAACATGAAAAATTCATGTATATTCAAATTTAAGAGGATTTTAGGTGGAAATAAAAACATGATTCATAAAGAAGAAAACTTGAGAGGAAACTATTTTTCCAATTTTGTGAATTTTAAATATCAAATCCCATGAATGAAGGATAATATAATGGATTTGTGAATTCCAATAAATTAGATTACAAGATATATATAATATAGTTAGAGTATGTACTTACACCACAGAAATAGAAATAGTGGAAAACATAGCCTCTATCACATTGAAATTCAAAGGGGGATGAAATACCCTTAGCTAGTGTCTTGAATCTCTCTGTAATCAAAAATGAATCCTATATAATAAATTTAATTTTATTATAAATAATCTATAGAAGAAAATTATTATATCTATTTCAATATAGTATTTTATTATGACCTTATTTTTCTCTCTTGTTAATGATCTTATGTTATTGTTTCACTTCAGGTAATATTTGCTATGTTCTTCACATGTGTCTTAAATTTTTATATCGTCGATCCTTATAGATATACCATGATTATATAATGTATAAGAATATATAAATATCCGTTATTTCTAGTATATTTATATTATAATAATTTTTAGAATATAGGAGTATGAAATGGAATACACCATTCATATATATTGTAAGTCATACAAACGCATGGATGATATTTCTCTTTTTACTGTCGCATTGAAAGAAATTATGTCAATGAAATATGTATATATATATATTAATGTAGTCAAATATATATCATTAATACAGTAGCCTTAATATATCATATATATTCATTAAACCCATCAACAATACATTACATGTGGTGTGTGAACAAGTCACATCATATTGTTGGGGAAATAGTCCACACTTCCTCAAACAAGATTACCATATTAACACAAAATGTTATGTAAATAGATTTGTGTTGTAAAAGGAATATATAATCATAAATAAGTATAAAATATAATTTTAGGCATATATAAATTGAATTTCTATCATAATGGCCACCATTATTGTTTGTAATGAATAAATGAACACTCATCATTTTGTGAGGTAGTAGTTAGCCATACACAGAAATAGTATGTTAAACATCCATTAGATGAAGGTGTGTTTATATGTAGGTTAGAAAATTTGTATAAAACATCAATGTATATGTATGATAATTTTTTATTCAAACATTAATTGAATAAAAATAGTGTAAAGGGTGATGAGGTTAAATAAAGGAATTGATATTTAGAGAAGACATTACCTTTTCGTTGGGTAACTCAATTTTTTTGTAACAAAAGGATTACATGAGAATATTTTTTCCAAAATGTGGATTAAAAATATAAGGGCTGATTTTTGGAATTCAGCTTCATCTGATATTGTATGACCTTAAAGTGTTTAAGTGGTGTAAGAAATGGGGAATAGTGGTTGCGTTTTATAGGGAAGGAAAAGGGCTCAATTGGAATTTCTAGAAACATGTTAGGTGTGAAAAAGTATTCAACTAGAAAAGTCTTAACAAACCATCCAAAATAAATAATTTAAGGTTTATGGAGGAAATATGTAGGGCTAATGTGTGATAGAAATTTTTCTAGGATATTTATGGTCTTAAATTTAATAGTTTTTAATTTATTAACCCAATTTTTCTCTTAATCGATGTAATTAATTTCAGTCACCTCCCCAAATATGTTTTTCCAAAAACAATGTTAAAATTATTAGAAATTATAAATTATTTTATTCCAAATAATGAAGTCATGTTTTTAAATTCTTTAAATATAATTGGAAGAAATAAATATAAAATTAATCTTTCTCTTAGGTTGACCCTGCAGGTTTTTATAGTAAAAGGTATCGAAATTATTATATATGTTTAAGTACAATTTAAATTTATAATTGGTTAAAATGACCAAAAATTGGTTAAATGATAAAAATATTACTTAATTAATCTTTCAAATAAAATTAAAATCTATTATAACTATATAAATATATTAAATTAAAAATCACTTTTGAATTAAAAACCTCTATTATTCTCTATTCATGTAAAAATGAAGTTTATTGGAGAATCCAAAAAATTCAACCAAATCTGATTTTAACATTATAAATTAAAAAATGAGGTTTATTTTATAATATATAATTTCTAAATGTGTGTAAAATTTCATTCCTTTTTAAAATACGTTATTTTGAGAAAATAATGTTTTTAAATGTAAAAAGGACTTAACCAAAAATCAGGTCTTTTATTATAATTATGTTATATTTATATAAAACTATTGTAAAAAATATTTTAAAACTAATTTTTACAACTAATATAACAATTTTTTTACATCTAGGATATAATTATATTATTAAATAATTTAATCAACAAACCTAAATGTATCGTAGAAACCATGTGTTGCGTGTATTGTACACAAACTAAATGTTACGTGTAACACACAAAACGTCATTTTAGTGTGAAAGGAATCTTTGGATTACTGTATTGCAATATATAAATGAATATTTAAATTTATTTTGACAAAAGGACTATAAAGCCTCGGGGTGTTACCATTTATTTTCTATATTTAGTAGATTTAATGATTTTAAAACTCTTTGGGAGGTTTTTAGAAAACAGAACACGCCATTTGAGATTTATGGAATATTGGTCAAAAGACTGTACAACATTCACATAATAGAAATAAATTTGAATACTAATCAAACAATTTGGATTATTTAAATTTCAAAAGAAACTTGAAAACTAATTTTAATATGAGAAATCCATGACATTACATTAGGAAAATCACGTGTAAAAAATAAGTAAAACAATTCCAAAGATCAAAAATTTTATAAATTATATATTTACTTCGGAATATAATTAACAAAATTATATCAGTCAAAAAATAATATTTTTCAAACAAAAGAATCATATATTAGGATACCTACCTCAATATTTCCCCTTTGAAAATGGTTTCTTAACTCCGGCACAACTTAACTTGATAAGCCTAAAATGAATATGAGTGATCCTAAATATAAATAATCTCTATGAAAAATTATAGAAAAAAATATCCCTAGTTCACTATGAAAAATCTATCGAAAGAACCAAATAGAAAAACGGAATAAAAGATGCTACAAATAAGCTATATGGACATCACCTTAAAGTGTCTAGCACTAATTATGAATAATAACTAGGAATTAATGAATGGATTAAAGGAGAGGCAAGGGAGGATAATACCTATATTCGTGTGAACTAAATGAGATTAGAGGGGTTATTTCCATTAATAATTGGTGAATAAATTTGTTTAAAATATAATTTCAATGAATTATGGACAATGTACACTATTTGGTCGTATTTTTAAAAAAATGTACACAACCATATAACCTATACTAGGATTAATTAGCACTGTAAGTTGGAATGACTAATGGTTTGTAAAACTATTCACCGACCATGTGGTTTAGATATAATTTTTTTATTTTTATTTGTAATGTTTTTTAACATTTTAAAAAAATAATCACCTTTACCATGTGACATGATCTCTATGCCCAAAAACCAAAAATTTTAGATGAATTATTGACTATATGAAAAGAGAAAAAATATGAATAAAAAATAAATGAAATAATATAGCTATCTATTTTGAGGGTGTGTAATTTTTAATCTAACAAATTAAAAAAATAATATAATTAACCAAAAAACTAACTAAAAACAGTAAAAAATTACAAGGATGGTGGAGTGAAAGTGCATGGAAATTGATACAAGATACAATAATAAAGTGTGAAAACATAGGTGAACAATGATCAAAATGATGAGAAGATTATGATGTTGGGGAGATTGAACTGTTTTGAATTTTAAATGGTTTAGTTCTTAAATCAAAAATTTTTGGTGGATCCTTTTCATTCAAATATTGATTTAGCTTTTTTAATTACATTTACTCACCATTCATTATTTTCAATTAATTTTGTTTATGTGTTTCAGATTTATAATGACACATTAATTACTATTTTTCTAAAAAAATATAGATAATATTCTTATTATGTTTTTTACATTATAATGATAAAAATATTTGGTTAATGTCAAAATTTTATTCAGTTGTTCTGATGGTGAAAAAATTCACCAAAATGTTTCTTGGTATTCAATTGACAGAAATTTTTATCTTAAATTCACCGATTAATTTTGATGATATCTAAAGTTAAAGTTATCATATTATTGTAACAATTATACCTTTTGATAGATAAGTGATTTTTTCTAAGTTTTAAAAGTGTATGAGGATATCTGAAGAGGACTTTTGGAACTCAAACAAATCATTGAATTTGTTGCAGCAATTTAAAAAAATTACAGTGAATAGATTTGAACACCTACTATATTTGATAGAGTTCATGTTATACAGATATAAAAATCACTCAAATCCAATTGATATAGACATAAAAAAAGTTTATATTTATTTTATCAGTTGGCATAGATGAAAAAAATGGTTTTTTGGATGGATAATACATTGTATTATGTTTTGTAATTAATATTTAGAAGTGTAGTTTTTCCGGAATGTTATTTCATTTATTTCTAAAATATATCAGGTTCAATATAATTCGGATTGATTCAATTCTTGATTAATTTTAAATACATCAATATTTTCTAAATATACGTCTTATAGGATAAATGAGGAATATACTTTTAATAGGATCAAAAATAACATTTATGTCTCTAAATGAAAGATCTACAGTTAACTAAAATATTAACTAAACCATTATTTTAGAACAGTGCAACTCAACTTCTAGAATAGTGAAACCCTACGTTTTATACAAAAGTGCGGGTCATCAACGTTACATTTTTGAACAACCTCACATTTTAAACACTAATTTTTATACCAAAGTGAGGTTCAAAATTCATAAATTGGTAATTAACCCGACGTTTATGAAACCTACTATATTGAACCCAAAATTCAAGAACACTACATTTTAGTTAGTATGTACCATATTTTTTTCTACTAACTTGTCTTATTTATTTGATAAAATAATTATTTTCCAGTTGTTCATCACTTTACAAGATGAAATGTTTCATCCAATGAAATTAAATACACTTCATACTTATACAACTGAAATAAATAATCATGACATGATATGCCAAAATATTTTAGAGTTTTATTTGAACATTGGCTTCTACTCATCCTACTATGAAATAATGTAGTTCTATTCATGTTGATAAATCAGATGTTAATGTTTTTATATGTCATGTAAATAAAACATTGAGGTTTAAATCCATTATTTCATTTTGAAAACTAATATTTTGTTTCCACTATGTTTACACGATGAAACGTTTCAAGGTAAATTTTGATTTTCTGCAACATGAGGAGGCTTATATAATATATCAAGATAAATAATTAAGAAAAAAAGTAAATGTGATAGATAACTATTCTATGTTTGTGCCACATGAACATGAACTCAAACAAGTTGGAGAATATTCTGACATTTCCACATCTCTCTCAGTTTCATCATGTAGAACTACCATGCATTCACAACCATAACTAGTGATTCCTTGTACATAGAAAAAATCACACCACAAAATAAATTTTTATCGAATTAATATATTAATGTAAATATATATAGAAATACAGGTATAAAGTTCTTTATGGTTATGGTACTCTATCTTACATGGTTCTTGTTATTTGAAAGGGATATGTTTTAATTTGAATTCTTTCATCATTTTATCAGTTTGATGATATACAATAAATAAAAATCATTTTGGAATAAGTGATTAAAATGATTTTTATCTAGTATTTAGATTGAAAAATTTGATAATTTATTATTAAATTCATTTTACCAACAATTTTGGCGGACAAAATGTTAATGAAATACAAATATTTGAATTTATATTTAGATTGTACTGTTAGTTTTCAGAAATCGTTTTTATTATTTTTAATGGGATTTGATATATTTAAATGAGAGTTTTATATCAATAAATAATTCTATTAATCTTTATATTTCAGTAGAAGAACATTTCAAATTATATTGAATTATTTAGTAAGATATTTTTTGATAATAAAAAAGAGCCAGTGTTGTTATGTTATTCTTTGAATATTTATGAAGGATATTGTGATAATTTATTTTCGGTACCCATAAAAAGAGTGATGATGTTTTTATTATTGGATATTTATTTTATATATAAACATATCATGGTTATGAAAAAAATATACAAAGAAGACTAGATACGTTAAATCTACGATGAAAATAATGTTCTGAAATATTAAGCTATAAATAATTTTAAAGAAGTGATAAATATTATTTTTAAATCCCTATTTTTATATGATGTAAAGAATAAGGAGGATTGAAAATATGTTATTAAGTATTTGATGTTTTTAATGAAGTGGAATCCAATGAAACATTGAATATTATTTTTCTGATGCTTCTGGGAATTATTGAATATCATCTACATATTATTGTTTTTACTACAACTATGCGAAATTAATATTTCAATATATAAATAATCATTGAATTTTTTTATAATGAGTAATAGATACTCATAATTATTCATCAGTGAGTGTTAGATTCTTTGACTAAACATTGCATTTTTCGTACCCTGTAAAAGAAAAAAAGGCCAATAAAATATTTTTAATGTGCCAACATCCTGAACTCCATTGTAGAGGTCTCTTGATACGAGGATCAACTAGTGAAAATCACCATGTTCATGGAGTAAATTAAATTTGTATTGGACTAGGGGATTTCTATTCACATAACCACTATAAATAACTATATTCTTTTAGTTTATTTATATCTAAAGCTCACTTAACTATAAGAGAGAAGGAACTGATCTCTCCATTTAAAGAGGGACATATACGAAATGTAAATATTTTTTGAAGGACACATTTCACCGCACCTTTTTTGTCTAAATTATAGCCATTCTAACCCATGAACTTTTATCAATGGTTGGAATCTATTAGATATAATTTTCATTATGGATATCTATTTCAAAATAATACAATTAAATAGTTTTTTAGGAAGCGATCTATTTATATATTTCACTTTTTGAAATCCATGAATATTATTTTATTTCTATTTGTTTTTTCAAAGGTAATGGAAAAGGTTAGAATCTTTTAAAATATTAAATAATTCATTTTTCTCAGACAAGATTGAGTGAAATATTCATATGATGAAAAATATAAATGGATAATATTACAGAAGGTATGTTAGTGATCTATTCCCCTTATTTTAATGGAAGCAATTATCGATGATTGAAAGCTTGCATGTCAATCTATTTCATGAATACTAGTTTCCATGTTTACATGAAGACTTACAAACCATATTAAATCCCTGTAGAACCTAAATTTTGGGCTGATGATAAGGAAATGGAAAATGATGTTAATTCTATATCTGTGAATGCTATCATATGAAGACCTGGTTAAGATGAAATTAGTCATCTTTTCCAAAGTGGGACAACCACTGAGATGTTAAAGGAAATTGTCGTTTCTTATAAAGGATTCAATAAATTGAAAAAACTTGTCAATTATATTAATGCCTTGGGATATCAAATTTCAGTAACAAATCGGGAATTGAAAGACATTATTGAGATATTTGAAGTTGAGATGGAAATAAAATTTAAATAATGTTTCTATCAAAGAGGATAATGTTGAACTCAAAGATTTTATGAATAGTATCATTTATTATAGACATTTTTATTTACGAAAAAAATATATTACAAACTCCGTAGATAATGAATAAACTAAAAAGTTACATAAAAGTTTTACGGGTCACTTTGACAAGCTGTAACAATCTAAATATAAAAAATTATGATTTTGAACATTTTTCCCATCATAAAAGTTATAAATATTGTATTATACTTCCTACGAAATTATAATCCTCAATGAAATATAATATAATACTTATAAAATATTATGATGCAATTTCAGTTGAAAATTAATTTTTATCAAAATTGATTGCAGATTTAGGATCAAATTCTTTCAAAAAAAATTTATGATCTCTATGAAACTAAAATTGAAGAATAGTTAGATAAATTAGATAATTTTAAGAAAGGATCTAGTTTTCATTATAAGGGATCACATTTTTTTAATGAAATTATTGGTTGAAGAAAAACTCATGAAGAAATAATCATTATTGGTAGTAATTTAGAAAAACAAAATTTATACAATCATTGTTCTTCCTTTTTTCATGAAAAAACATATATACTATTAAATGTTTTTATTATGTTAATAAAAAAATTATGATAATTAGTGTTCTTTTTAAATCATAAAATTTTTTATGTCATGAATGTTCACTATTAGAAGGCATTATCCATATTTAAATATAAAATATTTCATCAAATTTAGAAAGTTCGTTTATCTAATAAATTAATTTCTAAAATTTCAAGACCCAATAATATATGGGTTCCCAAAGTCAATTGTATTTTATATTTTGTAGGTACCTTCCAATATACATCATTATTATATCATTAAGTGGAATCTTTAAAATTAGGGAAATTAATTTTATTTCTATTTCTTATTTTTTTTTAAAATTTCTAGTACATTAGATACATAATGGTTAATCCAAAGAGTATTCTATTTCCCGTTTTAATATTTTATTTAAATTAAAATATGGTTTTTATACAGGAGGAATTTTTTTTAATGTTTTATCATCATTATTTCTCTACATTTTATTATCCTCATGCTTAAACTATTTTATAATATTCTTACTCCATTATTTTATTATTTAATTTGTTAATTTATTTTATTAACCAATGATATTCAAGATGTCTCATATTACTTTATATAAATGATTATCCTATGTGTAAGAATTCTTTTATTGTCTTACAATTATAATTTTTTCCATGTGAATATTAATATATCACTATATTCATCAACTTATTATATTTTAAGATTAAAAATGTTTTGGTCAAATATATCATGTAAAATTTTACATTTAAAATTCATTATTATAAATATTTTAGAAATCATTCATTTCATAAAATTACTTGAAAATATTTTATTTTATTTTGTGAATATAATTTACAATAATTCTATGTTTTATGTGATGTTATTTTAATATTTATAAGGTGATTAAAGATTTTTTAATCATGGAATAAATTAAATAGTTTAATACATTCAATGAGAACCCTTTCCATTAATTGAATAGTATTATATATGTTTTGATGGCTCCTTAATTATAACTTTTTGTCATTTAATAAGAAGAATTAATTTAATTGGGGTATACATTACTACATGTATTCAGAATATATTTTTCACATTATTTGTATTAAATAATTTATTTTAATAATTTATGAGGAGAAAATTTAATTTTCATAATTTAATTTTTTTATCAAACATCTAATGTTTAAAATTCATAGTTTATATAAAACAGGGTATATATATTGTATTATCTAATATACTCAAGAACTCAAATTTAATCATTACAAAATTGTGATAAATGTTTGTAGAGTGTTGGGGTTTTTAAATTAAAAAACTGGGGAAATTGTTTTGTGTCTCCTTGTAATAATTATCATGATTTAGTCTTGATAATTATTTCAACCCTTTATTCTATGTTTTCAAATAATTTTTTATGTGTTTTATATTTAATATTTTACATTAATAGATAACTATCATTGTATGAATGTATTTCTTATAGGGAGATGTTCTTGTTCCTAATAAACCCCTTCGTTGTTTTATCCCCTCTCAAAGCTATTGACCTTGGGTAGAAATTTATGGATGTTGTGAAGGCAGATTCTAAGACAGCCTTTTCTTTTGATGTACCTTCACCTAGTCGGGTGATAAATAAAGGGATGGTTTCTCATGTGTCGGAAAATCAGGAGGCAGTTTAAGAAAGGGATTGCCTATGCATCTACTCGATCATTTCTCAGGTCTAGATTCCCAAAAGAGAGAATCTCTGTAAATTCAATGATCTGACTAAAATGATTGCAGTGGTGTGTGGATTTGTTGATTTAATAATAATTCCAATTGGGAGGGATATTATCATGTTTTCTTCCCATTAAACGAGTTCAAGAGAATGGTGTGGATAAAGGGAACCATACCTCTGAAACCTATTTTTTGAACATTCATGTGTGCAACCATAATTTTGATCCCATGACTGTCTGGAACATGAACATAAAAATATGGGTTCAGATCTGTAGGCTGAAATAGTTGAATCAGAAAACAGGGATCTTATGGGATACTACTTCGGCTGTTGGAAATCCCATTTTTCTTGATTAGTAGACAATTTACCTGAGGTTTGGGCATTATTCCCCAATATTGGTGGAAGTGTACTTGTCGATCACTCTTTTGGAAGATGTTTTTCTCACAAAACTGGATGATAGTATGAATCTTGATATTGTCTATGAATGAAAGCTGAAATTATCTTCATGATGTATGTTATTTGTCCACCTAATGGTTGAATGAGAAATGAATAAGGAATGCAGTGTGTGTGAAAAATGAAAGGGAATGATGATGACACGTGTAGGAAGAGGTGGGGAAAGGACCAGCCTTAACATGACTCCCAGAATGAGAGAGCTGGTAATCAGAAGGCGCTAATGGAGATGGAACTACATGTGCATTTAGATCATTCATCTATGGAGGGGTCTCCTTCTGGACAACCTTATAAGCCTCTAGCACAGGTGGAAGAGCATCAGTCTACTCCCACTCAAGATCCAAGTGCAACGGATTCTAATGTTGTGGACAGGCCTGAAGCTATGCCTCTGAATAATCATGATAGGACAAGTGATACCATCCCTAGGGAGACAACCACACTGGTTTATCCAATAATCATGGTGGTCTCCCCCCTTTTTGTATTCCCAGATACACCTCCTTCAGTAGGGTCTATTTCACTACTATCACCTTTTCATGATGGCAGAGGTGTTTATGGAGATGTTGAGATTCTTGATACAACTAATCTGGGGGTAACGTTGTAAAAAAAATCCATACAAAGCTGGTGGAATGATGTCACATGTTTATAGAGACGCTTCTCACATTAAATATGAAAATATATTTATCGCATTGAATGGATTTTTTGGTCCGATAATGCTGAATAATCTCAATCCACCTGATCTAGTTGATACAACTCATGGAATTTGCAGTAGGTTTCACTAGGGATGGGTCACATGAGTAGGTTAGTCCTCCTCATTCAGGGTATTTCCATTATAACTCGGTGATCCATTATCATATTGGTGACACTGGGGGAGCTGATAGTATTGCGAAGTAGGCTACTAGAAGTGATTTCATGCCTACATTCAAGGGTTTTAGTAATGACAGTAATCTGCAATGGATAGGAAAGAAGGGGATAAGGAAGAAGGGGATTGGACTGATGACTATGGAATCGATGGGTGGCCCCCAAACATGGGGTAAGACCCATATTCAAGGGAGGTCTTCTTCTGAATCTATCAAGGGCTGGGAAACACCCGTATGGCACAAGCCCTTAGACATTTCAGTATGGACCATAAGCCTTTTCTTATTGGTATTGTGGAACCAAAACTGATTTATGTCAACTGTAAAGGATTAAAATGAGACTCCATGAGGTACATGTTAGTGACACATGATTTTCATGAAGTTGAGATAGACCATTTGTGGGTGTTTTGGAATTAATCAATTCATATCAACTCCTATTTGGACAAGTCTCAGGGAATTATTATATATTGCACAATTGATGATTATGACTTCTCAGTTTATTTTGTGTATGCATCCAATTATTATATTATTGGAATGGAATTATAGGAGGGGATTAATGATATTTCTATGTATATGGACCAGGAAAGGATATTTATTGGCGATTCTATCATGGTGTTGTGGCCTAACGAATATCTGGTAGTAATTTTAATATTATTGCAGCTTCTGATTTCTATATATGCATTGACCAATGATATCTTTTTGAAGTTCCAATTTCAAGTGCGGATTTTACATGGTTTAGATACACTTGGAATGGGATGCAAGAACAAAAACTAGATAGATTTTTTGTTCATATGGATAATAATGATGCTACTCTTGGGACCTCTGGTTTCACACTCCCTAAATTCCACTGTGCTCACAACCTGATTGTGGTGGACAACAATACGCATTTGACAAGGTCAGGCCCTTTGCCCTTTCAGTTTAATAATGGGTGGATTATGGATCCTGGATGTATGGAAATGGTGCTGCAATCTTTGAGGATTGAACGAATTGGGATCCATCTTCAATGGTTTGTAGAGAAATTAAAATTTCTCAAGGCACTTCTTAAGGAATGGAGTAGGAAATCATTTTCTAAAATTGATTGTGACATTAAGGTTTCGAAGGAGGAGCATTCTTTTGTTCAAACACAAAATCAGTACCAGTACATCCCATTCCAAGAAGAAGTAATGGCCCATAATGAATTGGATGGAATATTAATGATAAATGAAAGGTTTGGGTGTAATCAAATGAAAGTTATATGGTTAAAGGATTTATATAGGAATTCCAAGATTTTCAATAGAATTTATAAGGGGAAAAGATCATGAGTAACAGATAAAGATATTAGCATTAATGGTCAACATTATGCTTCTAAAAATGGGATTTGGTTGGATATTGTGGTGTACTTATAGGGATTGAATTATGATGATGGGAAGGTCAATACATATAGAATGGCTGAGAAAATCACTTCATTCATTGAAGAGAATTATAATCAATCTCTTTTCACCCCTCCTCTAATGAAAAAAATTAGAACTCTTTTTTCCCTCAATGTGGAGTGTGAACCCAATCCAGATGGATTTACTAATAATTTTTTGTGTCTTATTGGGATGTTTTGCAGGATGATATTACCCATGCCATTAAAAATTGGTTTAATCACTCTTACATACCATATGGGATGAACTCCTTCTTCAATTCAATCTTACCTAATAAAGGCAATGCCCTTGATATAAAGGATTTTAGGAAAGTGGTAATGGTGAATACTATTTATAAGCTAATCATTAAGATTAACATGATTAGATCCAGATGGATTGTCATTGATATGATTACTTAAAATAAAATTGGAATTTTTCATGGAAGGAATATTCAAGATTTTCTCATTTCTGCCTCAGAATGTGTAAAACTCATGATAAAAATAAAGAAGGAAACAAACATTTCACTACAAATTTACATCTCAAAGGACATTT
Source organism: Viscum album (assembly GCA_963277665.1). NCBI lineage: Eukaryota > Viridiplantae > Streptophyta > Magnoliopsida > Santalales > Viscaceae > Viscum > Viscum album. The sequence continues at coordinate 1,888,453,084 of OY728136.1, forward strand.
CCACACTCAAATGGATCATTCTGTTGGATGTCCTTAAATTACATGGCCTTTCCAATGTGTTCATCAATCTGACCATTACTATTCTTTAATCATTAAGGTTGTCCATTCTCATTAACGGTACACCCAGAGGATTATTCCCTTGTACCATAGATGTGCAACATGGTAACCCACTATCTGGTCTCTTACTTTTATTGCCATTTATTTTATTAGAAGATGAATATATTAACTCTCACAAATGGATTTTTTATATGAAAATTATGGTGGGTAAGAATTAATTTTCTCCATCTCTTATGTTATATGCTAATGACATTCTCATGGTTAGTCATGCTTCAAGGAGAAATATTTATTCTACCAAGGCTCTCTTTAATAATTATGATGAGGTGGATAGTCAATATATAAGTTGGGGTAAGTATTTTATTGTTTTTTTTGGAATGGAGTACCGTTTCGGAAACATAACAAAATAATTACATGCTTTTGGGTGAAAAAGGGATATTTCCCTTTCAATACGATGGTGTTTCCTTATTTTGGGGAAAGGTGAAGAGACAATATTTGGAGTGAATATACTCTGGTATCGTAAATCAACATGATATATGGAAAGAGAAGGATATGTCTATGGATGGGTGGGTGAGGCTTGTTAATTAATTGATAACATCTAAGATTTTTTATTCCTTTTCTAGTTATCAGTGGCCAAGGGTTCTCATTAAAGAGCTTTAAAATATGGTACAGAACTTTATATCAACAGGGTAAATCCTGGATCGCATGATTATATCTATTTCCTAGAAAAAATGTACCAATCCTATTGATCTTGGGGTTCATAGAGTCGAGGACCTCAGGTCACTTAAGGATTTCCTTTTTGGGAAGTTTACATGGGGTTTTATTTTCAAGGAAATTCGGGTGATTGTTTAATTAACCGTTTTGATGGCCGTTTATTTAATTGCTAAAAATACTCTCTTTCTTCATCTGTATAGGAATATATCCACGATTCATTCATGTGAATAATTAATGATATAATGTTTATAGTTTTTAGGGATTCTCATCCCAAAAGTTGGGGCACGATATGGCTTGAGAAGCCTCATCAGGATATCATGGATATTTCCTCTGGTGCAAGTAATTTTTCCATTATTGATTTTTTACCTCACATACATATATTTGATAACAAGGTCCCCACTCAGGTGGTGATGGAAACTCAATCCTATAATTTCATGGATTTTGATACGCTGATATAGAAGCATAAAAGTAATTTCCAGTTTACTAACAAGGATTGCTACCAGATTGTCTGTGGGGGTCCTATCTCTCACATGCCTGGAACCTGCACTAAAAGACTTTGTTCATTTGGCCCTCTTGATTTTATTTAATATGGAGAATCTGTAATAATCATGTACAAACTCATGAACAACTTCAATGATCTGGATTTCATCTTGAATCATCTTATTACATATACATCTATGCATAAGAGAATTTCCAACACCTTTTTAGGGATTGTGAATACTCTTAGAAGATGTGGGATTCTGTTGGGGTCCAGTTCAGGATGGACATTAATCAGAACCTTCTACTCATTGACCTGTAGGTAGGGCCTCTTGGTGTTGGTTGTAGCGACCGGGTTCGTAACATACCACTCATGGATACAACAACTGTCATTATAGACATATGGGATTCTCTAAATGTAGAACTCTTTGACAATAGGATGATCAATAATTGGTTTGTAATTATAAAAATATGACACGATATTTATGCAACATCAAAGGTCCAATTAGTCTTGATGCACAATAGCATCTCTAACATGAATATTTTTCGGCTTCATGGTGATTCTGGGTAGATGTTGAATCCTTATATGATTAAGTACATTCATTGGGTACCTCTGATTAGTCTGTGGTTCAATGTAAATGTTGATAGAGCTGCTTCAAGTGCACCTAAACCATCATGGTGTGGTGGTGTTTTTCAAACATATCATGATTTTTTAATAATTTTTTTATCACATTACATGTATGAGAGTTTCTTTTGAAGCAGAGTAATGGGATATAATTCATACAATCAGGTGTGCTGTATATCATAATAGGAATCTACTTTGTATTGAATCAGACTCTCAACATGTGGTCCAAACCTTGTAAATAAGAACACGGAATTTACCTTGGAAATTTCTCCCTGAAAGTGTTTTTTTATTAATCATGTAACTCATTTATATATTATTGTCCCTCAATTTTATAACGAGGCCCATCAGGTGGCCGATGATTTTTCTATGAAACAAATCCTAATGATTGATATTATGTGGTCTTTCATGGCCCTAGAATAATAATCCTCGCTTGTGGAGGTGAATATGTGTGGTATAATGTACTTACAGTTTTGTAATAAACCCTTGTATGTCTGACTCAATTTTCAATTTTAATTGAAAAAATATAGGACCAGTTCTGACCGGCTCTTGGACATTTGGTTAAATAGTGATCATATTTTTATGACATGCCATATATTATAAAGATAAATATATTAGTTTTGTTTCATATATTAATTTTGAATTCCAATTAAATTGTTTCGATTATGAAAACATTTACCAAAGCAGCTGCATGCTATTCACATGAAATTATAGTTTTTTGTATAAATAAGCATATAAAATTTGATGATATCTCACGATTGAGTGAATATATTCATTTTATATTTATACCTATGTATATATTATTTATTTACCAAATATTATAATTTTATGAGGATGTATGAAAATTAATTTTTGGTCCTAAAAAAACATTGATGTTTCTGCATTAGTTCCTCAACTCTAAAGAAAACAGATTTGGAAAAATATTTTGTTTTATTTCTTTTAATTACTAAATATATTGGAATCCCTCAAAACCTAGTGGGATGGAAATTAAAAAAATTCATATTTATTCAATTAGTTTACAAAGATACATAAAAGGCTTTTTGGATGGTTAATAAATTTTTTGATGTTCTGTGATGATTTTCTAAATATTAGTTTTTTCCATAATTTTATTGCATCTATTCATTAAAGATATCTTGTGATTTAGATTTTCGATGGATTTAATTAATTATTTGTTAGAAAAAATTAATAATTTATAAATATAATTATTCTATGATGAATTAATAATATTATGTAAATACTCTATACAAATTTATTGATGACTAAAAATGAAAGTTGTATTGTTTTTTAAATAATTACATGAACCCAACATTCAAAACAATGCAACCCTAAATTCAGAATAGTGAAAACATTATATTGAAAAAAATATGGTTCATATACACTATGTCATTTAAAAAATACTTTATCCACCGTATTTTTTATAAAAAATTATGGTTCATGAACCATAATTTGGGAATGAAACCTACAATCATGAACCCAAATTTAATGAACACTACATTCATTAAAGATACTTTTAGTGAAACCTACATTCTAGTGAGAAGGTATCATAATTTCAGATACTTCGCTATGTTTGTTTTGAAAAAATAGAACATATCCTATTGTGAATCCCTTTACAAGATCCAACATTACATCAAATGAAATAAATTTATAGCATTTTTATAGAACTATAATATAGAATCTTGAAATGGAGAGTGATTAGTATTTATAGTGTTTATTGGACCATTTTCTACTACTCAACATACCATAAAATATTGAATTTATCATATTTTATAGAAATTAGCTGGTGAAATTTTGACATGTTAGGTGATGAAAAAATGGATGTTTAGATCCTTTATTTCATGGTATTCAATAATGTTTCGTTTCCTCTATATTTATATGATGAAATATTAAATAATGAATGTTGATTTTTTACATCAGATGGATGCTTGTATCATATATCATGAAGAAAAATTCTGAAAATAAGGACATGTTAATGAGAAATATTTTTTTGACAATTCTGATTGAACATGATATCAATGATGCTAGAGACTATAATTACCTCACCATATCTCACTAATATTCTTATTGATGAACTACCTTTCATTCGTAACAATAATAAGTGATGGTTTAACATGAAAAATATTCATTCCACCACTGAAATTTTTGTTGGAATAAATAAGTAAAAGGATAAATATAAAAATTATGTCATGGAGTGTGAGCAGGATACCATACTCTATCTTACATTGTTCATGGTATTTTAAAGTGATGTGTTTTTATCAGAAATTATATATATATTTTATCAGTTTTATTAAATCTAATTCCAAAAAAGGATTATGGATAAATATATTTCAAAAAAATAATGTATTGAGATTGGTTAATATCTAGTATATTCTTAAATATCATTTCCAACAATGTTACAGGACACAATGTTATTAAAATTCATATACTTGAATTTACATTTACATTGTGATTCTAGTTTCTTTGAAAAATTTATCTATATATAATGTGGTTTTAATGGGTATAAATGGGAGTTTTAAATTATTCATTATTGTAATTATTATTTATATTTTCCTAGATAATTTATTGGAATTATATTGAATTATTTTAGTTCAGATTTATCATACAAGAATATAGTGGAAATGATGCTATAGAATTTTTGGGATATTTAAGAAAGCTGTTGACTCAATTTATTTTGGGTATCTGAAGGGAGATTAATGATGTTGTTAGTATTGGATATATTTTCTTATATATCTCTATATTTTGTAGGAAGTGAAAATATTTGAAAAAGATATGATACTTGATAAATCTAATGAACAAATAGTGGTGAAATATTCCACTACTCGTTATTCTGAATAAGAGATAAATATTATCCGAATATCCAAATTCACTACCATTGTAAAGAGTAAAGAAGACCAAAAAAAAATTCTAATATATTATTTGTTGTATAAATAAGATTAAACATTTTCAACTATGAATATAATTTTGTTGATGTTGTTGTTCATTATAGGGGATCATCTATATATTTCAGTTTTTTCTATAAAAATGGGTTAATACCATTTCATTGAAATCATCATATCATCTATTTTCATTAAAGTATTGTATTCTCAGACTCTGTATTAGTGGAAGGTCATATTTTTTTACTTAGTTGTGGAAATTTGGTTCCCTTTAAAGGAATCAGATGTCCCATATAAATTCATCTAAGTTGTTAACTGTATGAATTTAGTTGTTGAGGTCTCCAGATAAGAGGAACTACTAGTGAAAATCACAAACCTCGTGGAGTATGACCCTGGTAAAGTGGAATAGTGGATTTCTACACCTCGAACCACTAAATATAATTGTGTTATTTTCAATTATTTGTTTATATTATATAATCATTTATATAATATTAAGAAAGGATCACTCCATTTCAATAGGGACAATTTAGTTATGTCATGATTTTTAAAATAGAATAATTCACACCCCTCTTGTATATTTTCCATCTCTATTATGACCCAAAATAAATAAATCATGTTTTCAACAAAGAAATAGAAATGGATTTTGACTTTCATCACTACAATTTTGAAAATAGAACTAAATTTAATCACCGTTACTAAGGACTGGTTAATGAATAAATAAATCAAAAAATTCATTATTCTCAAATATAAAATTCAAGAAAATTTATTTCTAAATTTAGTAATTTAATTAAGTAAATTAATGATTAAATTCAACTATTGTTACCTTTCATTACATATACAATGAAAAAATGATTTATAAGGACAATTTAAATGAGGCAATTGACGAAATACATACATACTACAAAAATCTAAGGAAGAAAAATATAGTTAATTCATTTGCACTATATTCCAAACTAAAATATTGTTACTCACATTTAATTCAGAAAAAAATAAGTGATTTATGAAATGAATATAAAGAAGCAAGAAAAAATAAAGATAAATTTATTAAGGATACTACTATATTGAGAAAGGTCCTCTCACCAAAACCATATTCATTTGAGTTGAATCCTTCAATCACTTCACATCTCCCTTTATTTTCACTCTATTCTTATAATAATGAATTTCTCCCAATTAAAACCATTCCTTATTTCATGGAAAAAAATTTTAACTAAATATATTACAATAAAATATTTTTTTAGGATCATAAATGGGCCATCATTACTTTTTTTTCATGTTTCCAGATTCCTATCCTATATTTTAGAATATTATTTATTTTTTCATATGTAATATTTCATTGATAAAAAATTATTTACTAATTTTTTAGAATTCCCTATAAATGATTTTTCATAGAATTTGGTCCATATTTTCAACTCATATTGATGAATATAACCTATAAAACATGCATCTTGTTTTTAATAATTTTCTATTTTCATCACTCATCCTTAATATAATACATTATATCATTTATCAGGTAGTGACAAATTTTATCCATGTTCTTATTTAAATTTTTATACATATATTTTTAGAGCTATCTTCTAAGACAATGTATGATTTTGAGGCATGATGTTCCATGAATTAATATTATAAATATAATATTTTATATTTTCTGAACATATTTTGTTAAATAAAATTGGATAAATATTAAAAAAATCATAGATTTAAAATCCAAGAGTAATGTTGAGTCTATAACACCTTTTTAAACCTAATAATGACAAAAAATAGGACAATGTGGGGGGTTCAGAAAAATATGTCATATAAAGATTCTTGTAGTGAACTAAATAATTAAATTCATTTATTTAATATAATTAAACAAATTGTTTCCTCTATTTAAATTTCATTATGAAAATTATATTGGGATTGGATCTTATACCCATGGAGAACTGAGAGGTGTTCTTCCTCTACTCCACTCACAGATTGAATTAGGGGGTAATGGGGCTACAGATCATGACATGTCAAGATGAAACAAAAAAATAAACCCTTTAAACCATTGGAGTAAACATTCTTCGATTAATAATGATCCAATATCCTGGTTGGAAATGTAAATTAGTGGATTATTACCTTATTGATGAAATTTATTGAGAAAGATCATATCTTTCTTTGATATGCACCAATTACATCCCATTGCATGGGCCAACATACTGATATTAATTTTTTTATTCAATTGTATCACAACATGGATATCTCGTTCTGTTCATTGGCCAAGAAATCTTGGATAAATACTATTTATCTATTTTGGGAGATTTCGTCCCTTTTTTTATTCACTTTCATTTCAATTATTCAACATGGCCATAGCTCGAAATTTTCTAGTGATACAAAGATCGATTGAACCCCACATTCACAGCGGAATCACATGTGGAAACTTGAAAATTAATTCAAGGATAAATTCCGAGTATTAGTTTTATTAATGTGAATTATTTTATGAAAAAGGGTCCTAAATAAACAACAGAGGTAATGGGTTGGTGTGGTATGAGGCATATGAGGTGAATATGTTCATGTGGGGAAACCAAGACCAAATTTTTGTCTACCAGAGGTATTGAAGAACCATCTAGAGAAATATACACCATTTCTAGGTGGCTCGGAGTCAAGATCAAATTAATCAACCATAGATATGAGATCAATAATATAGATTTGAGAATCTATGAGAAATTAGACTACATGTTATGTAGTATGAAGAACACATGGTGTGTAGGAAATTTTCTACGGAATCCAGGGTTTCATGGAATTATAAGTATTTCACACAATGTGGGAAGCCATCCTACATTGTTACCATGTATTGGTGACTACACATGTACTCTAGGTGTATGGAAACATTATCATGGATAGGAAAAATCAATGTTTCGAAGTACAGTATCATGGGAATTATATATAGACACAGTCAAATAGCACAGGTTGGACATCAGTGGGATTGAAAACCCTGTGTAGACCCTATACATGGTGTGAACCAAGCCATGTACAATAAGATACATGGAAATGCGATGATGTGGTGCCAAAATCCATGTGGGTCCTATATAACTCTATGTACCCCTTATCTCAGTTTTATGAAACATCAATGTCTCATATCTCATTCATTTGGGCTCATATTTTTACCTTCGAGTGTCCAATACTATGTTTTTTCCCATAGAACATGATGGTGGACTTCGTAGTACATTTTCAAATTTTATGATATATGTTCTATGTGGTATTGTACTTTAGGAAATGATCAATAACGGTTGTGATTAGCTATGATCAACAAAGGATTTAAAGTGTAACCCTGAATATCGTATGGGCATGGGCCCTCTAACAATCCACCAAGTGAAACCCTCCTACTATGCCAGGTTATGGGTCCTCTGCTACTAGATTAGAACCCTATTATTAAGTAGGGAATAGATCCTCTATCATACATTTGAGTGGAATTATCCTATGATAATGTGGTTGGGATCCTCGAATACTAGAAAGGATCCCTCCATACATGTTGGGTGAGGATCCTCTACCAATTACTATAGTAGTACCCTCATGATGGGACAAGGTATGGAATCTATACTATATATTATTGAGTGGTACTCTCTATCTGGGAAGGGTATGGGTCCTCTATCAACTCCATGAGTGGCACCATACTACTGTACCACAACAAGTTTCCTCTACATCAAGATTGTTTCCCCTTTACTGGGTGACGTAGTGGCGAGGCATTGATTGACGTAGATGACACTTCACGTGGAATGTTGGGCATCGTCACTGGAATTATATAACTGATGATACTCTCTTATTGGGAAGGGATGTGATATGGGGATCTTATTCTACCACATTTGGTTTTATTTATTTAGAGAATATATATATATATATGTGTGTATATGTGGTGTTGGATTATGTTTAATATTATTCATTGTGTTGACTTGTATACTTTATATAAATTCATATCATGTATTTTATTTATCCCTTCAATATTTTAGGGTGTCATATTGGGTATGTATATACTCACCATTTCACGGTTGTTTCCCACACATGTCTTATATTATACTGATGAAATATGGGTTTAAAATAACTATAGAAATGCCTTGGTATACTTGGTGTATGGGACCATGAAAAGAGGACATAGCATGGAGATCAAGACTTGGGATCTATCATTCGGAGTAATTTCCAATTTTTGTAACATTGGGGCATATTTGTGGTTGTGAATTTATTTTTCCCCATTACTTTATGTTTTCTGATCACCTTAGAGGTTTTTCGTTTGTATGGTTATAGTCTATATATTTATTATTTATATTATTATTCCTTTATACCTATACATAAATAAGGTTAGTGTTTTCATAATTGAACATTATAAAAAGTCCATCCATGTAATATATGTATTTTTATTCTTTTTTCCAGTACTGGAATATAGATACGGGCTTGGGGTAGTTGTGGATTGAGCCCTAGTGGGTCACTCCATGATAGATTGGTATCAGAGTAGTTTTTTCCTCTGGAAAGAGTTCATAGTAATCCCATTATTTGTATTTGTTATAATTTCATGAGATATTTTTCATGTTTATTGTGTTTGTATTTCATGTTAATAATCCTGTGTTGGAGGGTCAACAAATGTAAACATTCCCTAATAAATTTTCCACCTTATTATTGACTCGATAAACAAAGACATATGGTTTATGGATAAAATTGTATATGAATCATATAGTATTTACTATTTTATTATCCTTATTAATTCATATCCTAATTATATATATATATATATGATCATTTGATTATGGTACATTTTGTGTAAATTTTTAGGTTTCCCCCATGATGACAGCTTTCTAGGTTACAAGGTCTAGATCATGAAAATGACTTGATGAGTGAAGATGCCTTTTTTCAAGGTCCACACCACAAGATCATTCCTCTAGGTGGATAGGTAGAAGCACCCCAACCCACCCAACATGAAATCATACTAGTAGTGTAGGATGCGAATGTGCAAAAGATTAGAAAAATATTCTAGTTCATGTGCCAGAGGCCACTAAGGTTCCACAAAGTTTCATATCTCTACAAAGTAGATGATGGGATAGATTTTATGGTCCGTGTTTTCAAAATGATCTATAAACTAAAAATTTAGGTGGATTCACTTATATATCTTGTTTTCCATTGAGTATTTGGTCACTGTTGGAGTCTTGTTACTAAGATGCATTATTAGTCAACATTCTTGTTGGTCAACTTCTAAAATTTGTTCTTAGAGGGGTAATACCCACCTGTTTATGATCATTTGGCATTCCAGATATTATATAGTGGTATTAGGGTGGAATAATAGTGTTATAGAATGTATTGAGGTTCAATAAACATATAAGGTACTACAACGATATGATACAATATGTATACTTTTGAAAATGAAATTTTGAGAAGTGTCTCTGTACAGAGATCCATCCCAGTGCGGTACCCTTGTGAATTTCCACCAATGCAGGGGTGTAAGAGTGGGAGTTGGTGATAAAATGATTATTTTAATATGGATAATAGGAAACTAGAGTTGGCAGTGATATTTATAGGTCTGGTTCATCTATAGTATCTAGCAGGCACTGATTGATGAGATCTCGATGCAGGAGATCTTCCATGAATCAGGATTGGGCATATGGTAAAGGAAAATAGAGAGGACCAGAAAATAACATATAGGGTGTTCTATTCTTGTGATTATTGAGGTCACATGGCACATGGCTACGCAACAAAATGTGACAAGGTGTGTAGGGAGATAGATGATGGACCATGTTGGAAAAGGTAACACCAAGATAAGGGATCTTCAAAGAGAGGGAAGGGTATACACCAGGGAGATGGAGATGACAAAAGATAAAGTTGAGGTCTAAGAGAAGTAGATTTGGGTGGTGTACAACACTATGAGATCATTCTATGAAAACCACAAATAATCCCACATCATGTTCATGGAGCTGGTGGTCGGGGCCATGAATGACTTCTTGTTATGGATGCTAACAAAACAGCGGCACACGGGAGAATTAGAGGTAAAATTTGTGTTTATTATAGTCTTTAATAAATATTAGTATGAATTTAATTTAGTTTTCCATAATCTATTTGTTCATGGTTTGGGAGTTGGAGATCCATGTTGATGTTCTATCCCAAAATATTTGTCATTATTTTCCTACAAGAAACACTTCTTGAATATAATTTATCTATCAGTAGTGTAAGCTATTTGTTTGGGAAGACATGCTCACATTGGACCTTTTGGTTGTAATAAAATAACTTTGTGACATCATATTGGGAGTTGATATTTTTTCCACGGTTTGAGCCAAGATTTTCAATAACCAAAAATGATTCAAATTCCATATCACAAATGGGGTTGGATTTTTTTTATGGGTGAGTGATATCTCATGTTTTGGTCAGTGTGTTTTGGGAGTAGGAGGATTCATCCAATTACCCATCAGTTTTTTAGTGTATCACATAGTCTATTAGGTTGTTTAAGAATATATAATCATTTAATTATTGAGGATTTAATTTGTATCATCCAAAAAAATTTGGGAACTACAAATGAGGAGGGAGATAGAGGTTTACATTGGCATGAATCAAGGGACCACATAGACACCATTTGTAGCATATTGGATGGAACCTACCAAGATATAAAACTTGATTTTTTTCAGTTAGAGGATATTTGAAATAAGGGTTTTATCAAGACTAGTGTGTCCCCTTGGGTAGATCCATTTTTCTTTATTTGAAAAGGAGGATGAGATCATGTGACTTTTCTGGGCATATCATCACCAAAACCAATAAAAAATAAAGAATAAGTAATAATTATCAATTATTGAATACTAATTTCCCATATGTGAATCAGAAGAAGGATCTCAATGAATGATATCAAATCTAGCTACAACAAATTCTGTGTTTGTGAGGAAAATATTCTGAATATATAAATATAATGTCACAACAGACACTATAAAATCTTGTTTATTACATTTGGAATGAATAATTACCATGATGTGTTTTCATATTTGTTGAAGTGTATTTTATAATGATAATTAGACTTGTTTTTGGTTTACATCACTCAATACATACTCATATACACTTCGTTAGAGGAGGATCATATATGTATATACCTCCAAAGAATTGTCCTTAATTTTCTTCAAATTAAATAACTTCATTGTAATCTCTCAATGATCTTGTTATGGGTCCCATATATTCACATCTAGGGGAATGTAATTTTAGATGATGTGTTTTTGGGCCTATTGAAGAACGATGGAGTTCTTTTTTGTAATACACCCAAGGAAATGCTAGAGGTGAATTGTTTTTTGGGATTGGTAGCATAGTACCAGCGGATTTTTCTTGACTAATCCTAGATTAAATTCCATTTGACTGCCCTGAAGTGGAAATAAAAGTCACTTACCTTGACAGAGCAGTTCCATAAGACATTCAAGGAGTGGAGCCTAAGGATGATGAGTGCTCAGGTTTTGAGACTACTAGTGGAGGGATTAGGGTACATAACATATTTTGATTCCTCAAGAGATGGGGTAACCAATGTGTTGATGTAGAGGAAGGTATCTATCACATATGGATGGAGGAAATGGAGACACCATGAAAAAAATTACATAACTCAAGTACGTGAGAAGGATGTGATAATGATATCCCAAAAGTTGTGGAGGAACAATCATATGGGAGAGTGCTTAATTGTTAATTCAAACCATCAGATTCTCATGTAAGTCTTCATGTAGAGGGACCAGAACCATAAAAATTGGTGGTGGGTGGAGTTCTGCTAGGACTATAATAATATATAATTATTATATGTAAAATGTGGTGGTATACTCCATTAACAGGATGTCCCGTGATAATTTAGTACATGAGGATTCTATTGTCACGACCCGTCCTCGGGGCCCGTGCCGTGACTACCCCAAGCCCGCCTTCCATAGGCCAGGGGCTGGCGACTAGCACCAAGGCGTAAAATCCCAGTAAACAGGGAAGGAATTGCCTTTATAAGTAACAACCACACAGAGTCAGCAAGCGGAAAGTAAAGTGCAGAAAGTAAAGGGGGCCGGAATACAAGCCCAACTGAAAGTACAACAGGAAAAGTAAAGAACAGCAACTGAAGAAAAGACGGTGGCCTCGTGTCGTCCACTGGCAATCCCACCTGAAGGGTGGGTACAGATAGCCTCCAGGCTCCTCGGGTCCCGCGTCCGCTCCGAGTACGTCCCGCCCAGTGGTCCACCTCCAGGTACCGTCCTGCTCCACGCCCCAACCGTGATCAGCGCTGTCCGTCGTCTGCAACCAACACAACAGGGTGCGGGCATAGCCCGTGCAGGGGTGAGTACAAGCTACTCAGTAAGGACCCCGAGACCCCCGAAGGTCTCCCGAAATCCACAAAGGATATAGCACAAAAGAAAGATGCAATCACGAAGTAACATCTGACTCGACTTAGGTATATGCCCATACATATACCTAAGTACCCAATTCTAGCTCTGCTCACGAGCTCAAGAACAACTCAATCAACAAAGGAAAGCAAGACTCAAATCCACAAGGAGAGTAAACGGTAAATCCACATAGGATAGTTCAACACAATCCACAAAGGAGAGTAACATAAGATTCAGCTCAACCAGGTATACTTTTTCAGATGACGTCAAAGATGATCACTGATCCATCTAAGTCGTCGGACCCACGAAGGATCGATAGGTACTAACCCCCGCAGAAGACCCACACAGGATCGGGCTCACACAGAACCTGTAGGCAGTGGCTCACACAGAACCGGTAGTAAGGACCCACATAGGATCGGGCTCACACAGAACCTGTAGCACTGATCCACGTAGGATCGCTGAGTGCAGTAGTCGACGCAGTCCACTGAGGATCTCTGCATAGTCGTCGCCGCAGTCCACGAAGGATCTCTGCTCTGCCGTCGTCGCAGTCCACGGAGGATCTCTGCTCTGCCGTCGTCGCAGTCCACGGAGGATCTCTGCTCTGCCGTCGTCGCAGTCCACGGAGGATCTCTGCTCTGTCGTCGAAGTCACAGCCAGCGCTAGGGTTCCCGCACATAGCGAGCTCGTTTAGGAGGGTCCGCTCCACGAGCCGAGAGGCTGATACATCAACTGACACGTAGTCCGAAGTTGATGTATCCAAAAGTTCCGTATCGACAACAGGATCTCAACGCAACAGACGGCGCGTCAATCGAACGCCCGGTCTGAGAGTTATTGGCATTTTTGTCCCAGGGGCCCGGTTGGTTTTTAGGGAAAAACCAACCCGACCGTACTCCGCCTGTATCCGATCCTCGGGCGGAGTATTCCAAAAGTTCTGTCTCACTTAGAGGAAACTACCACAGCTAACGGTACGTCGTTCGGACGTCCGTAGCTCAAGTTATGAGCGTTTCCGCTCCGAGGGCCCGGTTGGTTTCGTGTACGAACCAACCCGGCCGAACCCAAAGTCTTCCGAAACCTTGAGTATAATATACCGAAACGACCGTCTCGATCCAAGGATCACGTAGCCGCTGACGGTTCGTCAATCGGAGGTCCTAGGCCCAAGATATGGGCGAAAGACCGAAGAGGGCCCGAAACGGGGGTTCTGGGCCCGGGGCGACCCGGACCGAACCCCCCCCCCCCCTTGGGCGGCCCGAACCGGGTCGGCCCGACCCGGCGAGGCCGGGTCCGGTCCGGCCTGGGCGCGGCCCGGCCGACCGGACCGGCCGGCCCGGCTTCGGCCGAGCGGCCGAGGGAGCCGCCGCGGGTCAAACCCGCGGCTTTGGAGAAACGCGGCCCGCGTGCTGGGTGGCCGGACCGCGGACGCGGTCCGGTGGTTCGCCGCCGCCGCGGCTCGGCCGCGGCGGACTCCTCCGGCGGCACGCCGGGCGCCGCCGCCACCTTCCGCGGGCCGCCGGAGTTGCTCCGGTGGCCCGTTTTGCCTCCCGTCTGCGCCATTGTTCCTCCCTGGACGCGTCCTCCACTGCGGAATTAACAAATGGCCCTTGCGTCATGCTTTTTCCGTCGCCCGCCAAATCCGCACAAAAAGGAAGATCGACGGAGGGTTGTCGGGTCTTGTTCGTTAGACCCGCACCCTCCGCGTTAGTCATAAACATCGGGAGAAACAAGAAACGACCAATCAACAATTTTAAATAAATTTAAAATTGTTCTGTGATCGGTTCCTTATTTTGAAAGAAATAAAATCACGGGAAAGGAAAAAAAAAAAATTTCAAATCAACCCTTACCTCGCAGCTGTCGTTGCCGAACAAGGGATCGTCGCGGGATTGCTCGTCGCGGAAGAAGGGGGATCGTTGCGTCGTCGCGGTATCCGGCGTCGCGTCGCCAACCTCCGGATCAAGATCAAACAGATTAGTTTTAAATCCGTTGATATTGAATTAAAAAAAGAAGGGGAGAAATAAACGATTCGTTTCTCACCTTAATTGCCGAACGAGGATCGGCCGCGGAAGAAGAGGCGTCGCCGAAGAACGTCGCGGGTAAAGCTCGTCGATGTCGCAGATCTCGGTGTGCGTCGTCGAATTCCGGTCGCCGGCGTTCTTCGCGTTCTTCGCGTTCTTCACGTTCTTCGCATTCTTCGCGGGGAAGGTGGAGGCCCAGAGAATCTCGCACAACGAGTAATCCTCCAAAAGAAAGAGTTGGTCTTATTTTATTATTTTGCCAACGAACGCAAACGCGTAAGTAACGACCCATTAAATTCGTTGAATTAATTCAACGAATGAAACAGCCCATTTAATTCACGAAATAAACCGCCCAATTAAATGGTCTGTTAAGAAATTAAAGAAAACGCGTCAGTTGACTTTTCAGTTATTTGACGGGTTTTCGCGGGTGCGTTACTTAGCGAAAGAAACGGCGGGGCTCGTGCGGGCCCCAGCTCACAAATATCCTACCAAGGGGGTAGGATATTTCCGGATATCATCCTATCCAGTTCAACTCAGTTCAAGCCGTCTTTAAGTGGCTTCAAGTGGCTTCCAAGCAGCTTAAGTGAAATAGAATAAAGTTGTCGCACAAACTTTATTTTATTTCTGACTTAAAGCCGCAAAAATTAAAAACCACGTCTGAGCAAACGAAATTCCAGAAGAGGCGTTTCTAAGCAAATACCGGCGCTGCGATTTCATCGGTGCCCTCAGAATTCGATTCCGGGCATCGGTTCAAAAGATAGAAAAACCCGCTCGTCCGTTCACTGAACGTACCCGAGCCAAACTTCGGAAATTGATTCCGGGCACACCGGGCCTCGGAATCAGGTGCCGTCTGAAGCTGCGCTCTTGTAAAATTCCAAAGAAAATTAAGAAAAAAAAATTTCCTTGAAATTTGCGGGTCTTTACATTACTCCCACCTCAGGGCTTTACGTCCCCGTAAAGATACATCAAAAACTAGGGGAACAAATGGGGGTACTGAGCACGCATCTGAGCCTCCCGCTCCCAAGTGCTCTCCTGGAGGTTCCCGTGCTGCCATCTGACGCGCACAAGAGGAATCGACCGCCCACGTAGGACCCGCTCTTGTCGATCCTCGATCTCCACTGGGACCTCCGCAAAAGTCGCCTCATCGTCCACGTCCAGCTCCCCAAAGTCGATGATGTGCGTCGGGTCGTGCACGTATCTCCTCAGCTGAGACACGTGGAAGACGTCGTGCACCCGGTGCAACTGAGGTGGTAGAGCCAGGCGATAAGCCACCTCTCCTATCATGCTGAGGACCTGGAAAGGCCCGATGAAGCGTGGAGACAACTTGCCGCCTCGGCCAAATCTCCGTAAACCACGTCGAGGTGAGACACGCAAAAAGACGTGGTCACCATCCTCGAACTCCAGTGGCCTCCGCCTCATGTCAGCATATGACTTCTGCCGGCTCTGAGCTGTCCTCATCCTCTCCTGGATGTTCTGGACCTTTTCTGTCGTGGCTCGGACTATCTCTGGTCCCACGAGTGCTGACTCCCCAGGGTCTGTCCAGCACAACGGTGATCTGCAGGGTCTGCCGTACAACGCCTCGTATGGTGCCATCCCGATGGTGGAGTGGTAGCTGTTGTTGTACGCGAACTCCACTAAGGGTAGGTGGTCCTCCCAGCTGCGACCAAGGTCGAGAACACATGCACGGAGCATGTCCTCGAGTGTCTGTATGGTCCTCTCCGTCTGACCATCCGTCTGAGGGTGGAAGGCTGTGCTCAGATGGAGCCGCGTCCCGAACGCCTCCTGCAACCCCTTCCAAAGCCGGGAAGTGAAACTAGCATCTCGATCGGAGACGATAGACGATGGTACACCGTGAAGCCGTACGATCTCCTGGACGTAAAGACGTCCCAAGCTCTCCACTGAGCCCTGCTCTCTGATGGGTAAGAAGTGTGCCGACTTGGTGAGTCGGTCGACAATCACCCAAATGGAGTCGTGACCTCTGGAAGTGCGTGGAAGTCCAGTCACGAAGTCCATAGATATGCCGTCCCACTTCCACTCCGGGACCTCCAAGGGCTGTACCAAGCCTACTGGTACCTGATGCTCTGCCTTCACCTGCTGGCAGGTGAGGCATCGTGAAACGAACTCTGCCACATCCTTCTTCATGCCCGGCCACCAGTGCTGTCGTCTGAGATCCTGGTACATCTTCGCCACTCCAGGATGCACCGCCAAGGGAGAAGTGTGAAACTCTCTCAGCACCTCCTCTCGTAAAGCGACTGGTACGAAGGTACGTCCTCTGAAAAGGATGTCGTGCTCTGCTCCAAGGGAGAAACCATCAGGCGCCTGACCTGAGGATATCAGTGCACGCCGGGTCTCACAGTCAGCGTCCCCACGCTGAGCCTCTCTGATCCGCTGTAGAAGTGGAGGAGAGACTGTGAGAGACTGAAGAAAGGCTGATCCGTCTCTATCCACGAAGGATATCTGTAAGGAGGCTAGCTGCTTCGTCGCCTCCTCAAGTAGCTGAATGCCTGTCCTCCTGCTGAGGGCATCGGCTACCACGTTCCCCTTCCCAGGAGTATAGACTATCTCAAAGTCATAGTCCTGGAGGAACTCAAGCCATCTCCGCTGTCTCAGGTTCAGGTCCTTCTGAGAGAAGATATACCTGAGACTCTGGTGGTCAGAAAAGACTGTGAAGCACTCGCCCATCAGATAGTGCCGCCAAGTCTTCAGAGCGAAGACCACTGCTGCTAACTCCAGGTCATGAGTGGCGTAGTTCTGCTCATGCGGCCTCAACTGACGTGATCCGTAGGCGATCACGGCCCGCTCCTGCATCAGGACGCACCCGAGTCCAGTCCCTGATGCATCGCAGTAAACTACGTATCCTACTCCCTCCTCAGGCAACCTCAAGATAGGTGCGATGGTCAATCTCTGTCTCAGCTCCTGGAAGCTCTGCTGACATCTGTCTGACCATACGAAGGGTTTCCCCTTCTTCGTCAACGCTGAGAGTGGTGCCGCAACTCTAGAGAAGTCTGGAACGAATCTCCGATAGTATCCGTCTAGGCCCATGAAGCTCCGCACCTCCATCACGCTCTTGGGTGGCTCCCAAGCTAGCACTGCCTCGATCTTCGCGGGATCCACTGCAACTCCCGCCTCAGAGATGACGTGCCCCAAGAAATGGACCTCACGTAACCAGAACTGGCATTTTGAGAGCTTTCCATAAAGCTGGTGCTCTCGGAGTGTGTCTAGCACTACTCGCAGGTGGTAGGCTTGCTCCTCCTCAGTCGTCGAGTATACCAAAATGTCGTCAATGAAGACAACGACAAATCGGTCGAGGTATGGCTGGAAGATCCTGTTCATGAGGCTCATGAACACTGCTGGAGCATTGGTTACGCCAAATGGCATGACCAAGAACTCATAATGGCCATACCGACACCTGAAGGCCGTCTTCTGCACGTCCTCGTCTCGAACTCTGAGCTGATGATAGCCTGACCGGAGGTCTATCTTCGAGAACCACCGCGCTCCCTTGAGCTGATCGAAGAGGTCATCAATCCGTGGCAGCGGATACTTGTTCCTCACTGTCACCTGGTTCAGGCGACGATAGTCGACACATAGTCGCAAGCTCCCGTCCGCCTTCTTGGCGAACAAAATCGGGGAAGCCCAGGGTGAAACACTGGGTCGGATAAACCCCTTGCTCTGCAAGTCCTCCAACTGTACCCGCAGCTCCCGAAGCTCGGCGGGGCCATTCGATATGCTGGAGTAGATATCGGGGCTGTCCCGGGGTACAAGTCGATGTAAAAGTCTACCTCTCTACGAGGAGGTAGCCCTGGAACGTCGTCGGGAAAGACGTCCACGTACTGGTCCACCACTGCAGGAAAAGCTGGACTCCGCACGTCCACTGCTCCTAGGATGAGGCTAGCCAACTGATGAGAGATGGGCTGCACTCTCCTCCGCGGAAGTCCATCCTGTGCTGCAAAGGTTCCCTTCTCGCCGGTGAAGGTAAACCTGCTCCCGTCGGTGCGAACACATTGCACCTTGCGCCTAAAACAGTCGATCTGGGCATGAACCGTGGATAGCCAATCCATGCCCAAGATGACGTCGTAAGGCCTCGACGCCGCTACAAGGAGATCCCAGCCGAAGCTCTCGCCTCCTAGAGTAAGCTCACACTGCCGGCACCAGTGCGTAATCGTCGAGTCTGCTCCCGTAGGAGTCTCTAGCCGTAAGGATTGAGCCAACGGCTCAGTCGGAATCTCCGAGCTCCGAACAAAGGCAGAGGCTATGAAAGAGTGACTCGCTCCTGTGTCTATAAGTACTGCAGCAAGGGTGGAATAGACACAGATCGTACCTCGAATCATCTCTGGCAAGTCGGGGTCGTAGGCCTCCACTGCCTGGAGCTGGGCCTGTCCCTGCCCGCCAGCTCCATGTGGTCGAGGTGGCCCTCCTGGTGGTGGTGGGGGTAGAGCCTGGAAGCGTCGCCCACCACCCGCTGCTCGGCCAGCTCCTCTGCCTCGTCCGCCTCCTCCCTGCGGACCGCCACGGTCGACCCTCTGCCTCTGCCTGGGTGGCCCCTCCACCGTCTGCTGCTCCTCTGATCGGCGAGTCGGGCAGTCACGAGCCATGTGACCCTGCCCGCCGCAGGAGTAGCACAGCCTGCCTCTCGGAAGGCTGGAACTCCGCTGTGTGCCCTGCACTGCTGAGCCGGTGTCCTGAGGCCGTCTGCGTGGGGGTCTGGTCTGCCTGGACCCGAGAGTCATCCGTTGGCTACCCGCTGCCGAAGACTCAGCTACCTGCCGCCCTGCGCTAGGTCTCGCCGCTGAAGAAGGCTCTGCCAGGAAGCTCTCGATCAGGAGGGCTCGCTCCAGCACTCCCGCCTCGGTCGGAATGATGAGGGAGATCAGCGACGCCCGAATCTCCTATCGCAAGCCCTGCTCGAAGGTCCGAGCCCGGAAGAAGGGGTCCCGTACCATGTCGGTCGAGTAGCGGGATAGGTCAGTGAACCTCGCCGCGTACTGAGCGACCGTCATGCTGCCCTGGCGCAGCTGGAGAAGCTCCTGGATGCGCACCGCTCGAAGGGTGGTCGGGACGAACTCAGAACGGAAGAGGCTCTCGAAGTCCGCCCAGAGCAAGGATGTCTCATCGTGAACCTGGAGCATCAGGCTCCACCATCGTCCTGCCGCCTCCTGTAGGAGGCTCGCCGCGAGAATCACCATGAGATCCGCTGGTGTCCTCACTAGCCTAAAGATCCGTACCACCGCCTCTAGCCAGTCCTCGGCGGCCTGGGGGTCCGCCTCACCGCGAAACCTGGGCGGTCGCTGGCTCTGAAACTCATGCAGTGCCCTGAGGCGACGTGCATCGTCAGCGTCTGGTACTGGTAGCATCGGTGGCTCGGCGGATAAGGCTACCGCCGGTGCCACTGCTGGAAAAGGGCCCTGCACCGAGGCCTCGTCGCTCGGTGGGCTGCTGTCGCGCCCTACACTCGAAACCCTAGCTGGCTGTCGTCGCGGGGCCATCCTGAAAAGGAGAACAAGAGCACCACAGTTAGAACAGTATACCTGGTGAGCTGGCACAAGTAATCACAAGGAAAACTTGAGACTTTCATAAAGCAGATCAGTATACCCGGTGAGCTGACACAAGTAATCACAAAGAAAACTTGAAACGCACACGCAATCAATGTTTTCATGCATTAAGTCGGAAATCAGGAGTCAGGGTCCTGGTGTACGGATACGTCGGCCGCCGCACCAACACTGGGCTCCCTGAACTGATAACCACACTCAATACACTAAACACTATTGCTTTATATAGAAAGAAAAGACGATCAGAGTCTGCGGTAGAACCGACCACCTCTGATACCAATTTGTCACGACCCGTCCTCGGGGCCCGTGCCGTGACTACCCCAAGCCCGCCTTCCATAGTCCAAGGGCTGGCGACTAGCACCAAGGCGTAAAATCCCAGTAAACAGGGAAGGCATTGCCTTTATAAGTAACAACCACACAGAGTCAGCAAGCGGAAAGTAAAGTGCAGAAAGTAAAGGGGGCCGGAATACAAGCCCAACTGAAAGTACAACAGGAAAAGTAAAGAACATAAACTGAAGAAAAGACGGCGGCCTCGTGTCGTCCACTGG
This sequence comes from Viscum album, assembly GCA_963277665.1. Lineage (NCBI taxonomy): Eukaryota > Viridiplantae > Streptophyta > Magnoliopsida > Santalales > Viscaceae > Viscum > Viscum album. Next base: position 1,888,474,239 of record OY728136.1, read on the forward strand.
AAATCCCACCTGAAGGGTGGGTACAGATAGCCTCCAGGCTCCTCGGGTCCCGCGTCCGCTCCGAGTACGTCCCGCCCAGTGGTCCACCTCCAGGTATCGTCCTGCTCCACGCCCCAACCGTGATCAGCGCTGTCCGTCGTCTGCAACCAACACAACAGGGTGCGGGCATAGCCTGTGCAGGGGTGAGTACAAGCTACTCAGTAAGGACCCCGAGACCCCCGAAGGTCTCCCGAAATCCACAAAGGATATAGCACAAAAGAAAGATGCAATCACGAAGTAACATCTGACTCGACTTAGGTATATGCCCATACATATACCTAAGTCCCCAATTCTAGCTCTGCTCATGAGCTCAAGAACAACTCAATCCACAAAGGAAAGCAAGACTCAAATCCACAAGGAGAGTAAACGGTAAATCCACATAGGATAGTTCAACACAATCCACAAAGGAGAGTAACATAAGATTCAGCTCAACCAGGTATACTTTTTCAGATGACGTCAAAGATGATCACTGATCCATCTAAGTCGTCGGACCCACGAAGGATCGATAGGTACTAACCCCCGCAGAAGACCCACACAGGATCGGGCTCACACAGAACCTGTAGGCAGTGGCTCACACAGAACCGGTAGTAAGGACCCACATAGGATCGGGCTCACACAGAACCTGTAGCACTGATCCACGTAGGATCGCTGAGTGCAGTAGTCGACGCAGTCCACTGAGGATCTCTGCACAGTCGTCGCCGCAGTCCACGAAGGATCTCTGCTCTGCCGTCGTCGCAGTCCACGGAGGATCTCTGCTCTGCCGTCGTCGCAGTCCACGGAGGATCTCTGCTCTGTCGTCGAAGTCACAGCCAGCGCTAGGGTTCCCGCACATAGCGAGCTCGTTTAGGAGGGTCCGCTCCACGAGCCGAGAGGCTGATACATCAACTGACACGTAGTCCGAAGTTGATGTATCCAAAAGTTCCGTATCGACAACAGGATCTCAACGCAACAGACGGCGCGTCAATCAGACGCCCGGTCTGAGAGTTATTGGCATTTTCGTCACAGGGGCCCGGTTGGTTTTTAGGGCAAAACCAACCCGACCGTACTCCGCCTGTATCCGATCCTCGGGCGGAGTATGCCAAAAGTTCCGTCTCACTTAGAGGAAACTACCACAGCTGACGGTACGTCGTTCGGACGTCCGTAGCTCAAGTTATGAGCGTTTCCGCTCCGAGGGCCCGGTTGGTTTCGTGTACGAACCAACCCGGCCGAACCCAAAGTCTTCCGAAACCTTGAGTATAATATACCGAAACGACCGTCTCGATCCAAGGATCGCGTAGCCGCTGACGGTTCATCAATCGGAGGTCCTAGGCCCAAGATATGGGCGAAAGACCGAAGAGGGCCCGAAACGGGGGTTCTGGGCCCGGGGAAACCCGGCCCGAACCCCCCCCCCCCCCTTGGGTCGGCCGAACCGGGTCGGCCCGAACCGGGTCGGCCCGACCCGGCTCGACCCGGCTAGGCCGGGTCCGGTCCGGCCTGGGCGCGGCCCGGCCGACCGGACCGGCCAGTTCGGCTTCGGCCGAGCGGCCGAGGGAGCCGCCGCGGGTCAAACCCGCGGCTTTGGAGAAACGCGGCCCGCGCGGGCCGCGTGCTGGGTGGCCGGACCGCGGACGCGGTCCGGCGGTTCGCCGCCGCCGCGGCTCGGCCGCGGCGGACTCCTCCGGCGGCGCGCCGGGCGCCGCCGCCTCCGGTCGCCGGCGCCGCCGCCCCCTTCCGCGGGCCGCCGGAGTTGCTCCGGTGGCCCGTTTTGCCTCTCGTCTGCGCCATTGTTCCTCCCGGGACGCGTCCTCCACTGCGGAATTAACAAATGGCCCTTGCGTCATGCTTTTGCCGTCACCCGCCAAATCCGCACAAAAAGGAAGATCGGCGGAGGGTTGCCGGGTCTTGTTCGTTAGACCCGCACCCTCCGCGTTAGTCATAAACATCGGGAGAAACAAGAAACGACCAATCAACAATTTTAAATAAATTTAAAATTGTTCTGTGATCGGTTCCTTATTTTGAAAGAAATAAAATCACGGGAAAGGAAAAAAAATATATTTCAAATCAACCCTTACCTCGCAGCTGTCGTTGCCGAACAAGGGATCGTCGCGGGATTGCTCATCGCGGAAGAAGGGGGATCGTTGCGTCGTCGCGGTATCCGGCGTCGCGTCGCCAACCTCCGGATCAAGATCAAACAGATTAGTTTTAAATCCGTTGATATTGAATTAAAAAAAGAAGGGGAGAAATAAACGATTCGTTTCTCACCTTAATTGCCGAACGAGGATCGGCCGCGGAAGAAGAGGCGTCGCCGAAGAACGTCGCGGGTAAAGCTCGTCGATGTCGCAGATCTCGGTGTGCGTCGTCGAATTCCGGTCGCCGGCGTTCTTCGCGTTCTTCGCGTTCTTCGCGTTCTTCGCATTCTTCGCGGGGAAGGTGGAGGCCCAGAGAATCTCGCACAACGAGTAATCCTCCAAAAGAAAGAGTTGGTCTTATTTTATTATTTTGCCAACGAACGCAAACGCGTAAGTAACGACCCATTAAATTCGTTGAATTAATTCAACGAATGAAACAGCCCATTTAATTCATGAAATAAACCGCCCAATTAAATGGTCTGTTAAGAAATTAATGAAAACGCATCGGTTGACTTTTCAGTTACTTTGACGGGTTTTCGCGGGTGCGTTACTTAGCGAAAGAAACGGCGGGGCTCGTGCGGGCCCCACCTCACAAATATCCTACCAAGGTGGTAGGATATTTTCGGATAGCATCCTATCCAGTTCAACTCAGTTCAAGCCGTCTTTAAGTGGCTTCAAGTGGCTTCCAAGCAGCTTAAGTGAAATAGAATAAAGTTGTCGCACAAACTTTATTTTATTTCTGACTTAAAGCCGCAAAAATTAAAAACCACGTCTGAGCAAACGCAATTCCGGAAGAGGCGTTTCTAAGCAAATACCGGCGCTGCGATTTCATCGGTGCCCTCAGAATTCGATTCCGGGCATCGGTTCAAAAGATAGAAAAACCCGCTCGGCCGTTCACTGAACGTACCCGAGCCAAACTTCGGAAATTGATTCCGGGCACACCGGGCCTCGGAATCAGGTGCCGTCTGAAGCTGCGCTCTTGTAAAATTCCAAAGAAAATTAAGAAAAAAAAATTTCCTTGAAATTTTAGGGTCTTTACATCTATGTAGTTTCATTCCTTATTGAAGACCATGTTTGGATAGGAGGGTATAAAATTTTTCAGTTGATGGTTTTGACTACTATCCTTCTCCTATCACCATAGTGTCCCAACATGTATAAATTGACATTGAGGTCTTTTGTGACCAAATATTTTCAATAGATCAACTTTATGGATTTTATAATGGATTTAATGATGACATATTTTCTAGGGACGGATGGTGGTCCTAGAAATGATGTGTGGTGAGGTGATGAGGTAGTTTCAAACATCTATATTATATATAAATTGAACTGTGGAAGTGGGATGATATTTACATAGACATCATGCTAAGGATTCCATAGACATCAAAGGTCCATGATTCCATTTGGGTGATAATTGAAGAACTCACAAAAGTAAATTCACTTCCATACTACCATAGAGTAGAGTTTGGTAGAGAGTATAGGGTATATGTACATACGAAATATTTTTCTCCATCATGGGGTTCCCTTGACTACTGTCTCTGATTGTGATGTGCGATTCACATGACTATTATAGAGAGGCATACAATTTGTATTCAGGACCCATATGAGGGTGAGTACAAACATAAAACATTATACAAATGTTTATATCGATCTCATTATCCTAGTTTTGGAGGATATGTTGTGGTCATACAAGTTAGGCTTCGACTAGAGTTGGGAGGATCACATTACATTGGTAGTGATTGCGTTCATCAAAATACAATACTCTATAATCAGCATTGGACCCTTCTAGGACCTATATGGGAGACCCTATTGGCCACCCAGAAGCTAGAAATTGACCATGAAGGAATCTCTTATGGGTCCATAGATGGTTCAGTCATCGATAGATATAGTCCAAGACATCCCTAAGATGAAGAGGAAAACTGACAAATGATATAAATATTTTGTAGAAATACATCACATGACTTCATAGTTTTATATGGGAGACTATGTTTTCATGAGTGTCTCCCCCTGATTAGTATTTTGGAGATTTTTTTAGAGGCACGCTAACCCAAGGTTCATTAGGCCATTCAAGATCTTGAAGAGGGTTGGTGAGGTTACTTATCACTATCACCTACCCCACAATTGGAGTCGAAGCATAACATCTTCTACTTTCCACTACTAAGGAGATACATGCATGACCACATGCATGATATTGACTATGGATGGAATGAAATTGATGATTAATCCACATTTTTGGAGCACCTCATGGAGAAAAAGCACTACTAGGATAAGAACCAGTGTGGATAGAGCTTCCCTTTTGTTTATGTGCTGTGGAAGTACAAGAACATGTTAGAGAGCTCTTTGGAGTGCGAGATCAAGATACATTCTCATTATCCTAAACATTTTTGCCATTCTTTTTATTTTTGAGTAAAATGATATTGAAGGAGGGAATTAGGTAGGGAACTTAATTATTGTCTGTAAAATGTTTGAATATTTATATATATATTATTAGCGTCAGGCACTAAGTCCATGTGCAATTTCAAGGCACAATGTGCTAAGAATTAATTTTACTAAAATATTAAATATATTTTATATTATGCACAAAATGTTTTATAAATACAATGGGATAAATAATAAATGAAATATTAGATCAAAAATCAAATTCCCTATTTGAGTCTATATTGTGAGGTTTACCATATGTGAAACCTAAAATATTTAAGCGCATGGTGTTTCAAAAAATCATCAATGAGATAATGTGTGGTTTAAAATAAATAAATATTTTTATTTATTTAATTTAGTTAAACTAAACATGATTTCATTTTTTATTTTCTTTTATATAAATTCACCAGTAATACCCACATAAACTCTATGAGAATTGAGATACGTTCTTCATATCATTCATTGGGGAATCAAATCAAGTGACAATGAGAATTCGTATTGAGGAAATTCGAGATGCAATGAATGAAACGACCCCTATAAATAATTATATAGTATGATATTTAATGATGATAGATTGATTATCAAGTTAGTATAAGTCATTTTTTTGAAATATATCCTCATTGATAAAATTGAATAAGATGATTCATCCTTTTTCTTTGGTCTATGCTAATTGTGGACCATTTCTTACACCCATGAACTGACATTAATTTGTTTTTTAAAATGGTTCTCATCTTATACATCTGAATTTTATTTACCCAATACCACTTGGAATAAGTCAATTTATAAATTTTTTGTGTATTTTCCCTTTAATTCGTCATGTTCTTTTCCATTTGGATACATGGCCATGTATCGACATTGTTGGGTCATACCGAGCCTAATCAGGTGCTCTTATTAATGGAGGAATCACATGAAAAATATGTAACATAAAATTAGGGGTGAAATTAGAGTTTTTTTATAGTTTCTAATGTTCAATTTTTTGAACTAGAGTCCAAAATCTACTATGGGGGCAATGGATTGGTTCTTTATGAGGCATGTGAGGTGTCTGAGTTCATGTGGGGGAATGAATTTATGCACACCAGAGGGATTGAACAAACGACCGAATAAAGATCTACAATTTTCAGGAGGATTATAGTCACAATACGAAGAAACATCCATAGATCTAGGATATGCATAAAGGGTATGTGACTCTTTGAAAAACGCAACCACATGCCATGTAGTCCGAAGAACTCATGTCATGTAGGGGATTGGCTGTGATGACTAGGGTTTTGTGGAATTATAAGTACAAGAAGCCATTTTGTACACACACATTCCATGTGACATTGTACTAAAGACTCGACATGTACTCAGGGTGTATATGGTCATGGGAACAACTAGGCCTGAACCATGTTCCAAAGCACACAGGCATAGGCAAGATGCACGAACCAAAACAGGGAGTACAGGAAGGACCCTTTGGGCTCAAAAATGGTATGTAGGCCCTCTAACCATTATTTACCACTGAATGAGAAGTGATTTTTGTACATAAAGGTACATGTCCATGAAATTTAGTAGGAAAAAATTCAATGTTGGTTCCCTCACACACTATGTAACCCATCATTCCTTTTGAGGAAAATTTATTATCTCATATATTCTAAATATGGAATTAAATTTTCTCCCATGAGTATCCTATAATTAGTTTGTACAAATAAAATGAAATATACGAAACCATATTTATTTTTGAGATATGATGTGTGATTTTTTGATTGGGACACTTCTATCAGAGACACTGAAAGTGATAGTGATCAGGCAGGTTCAATAGGGGATTTATAGTTTCAACCTTTATATGGGCGGGGAATGGATCCTCTGCCTTTCATATAGTGGAATCCTCTTAATTAGTAGGGAATTTTTAATCTATAAACCATTTTCGATGAACTATTTAGGTATACTGGACATGTGTCTTCTAACTATCCACCGAGTGGAACCCTCCTTCAGTATTAGGCGATGGGTCCACGACTACTAGAGTCGAATCCTCATTCTTGGTATAACATGGGTCCTCTATATTATATCTGAGTGGAACCATCCAATCTTATCAGATTATGATTCCTAATAAACTAGATTGTAACCATCCTGTAGGGATGTTCATTGCTCCTATATCAATTATTATAGTGTCACCCTCCTACTGGCACAAAGCACATGTCCTCTACTGTTCACTAATGACTGGCACACTTTTGTTGGTAAGGGAATGGTTTCTATATAAAATCCTAGAGTGTAACCCTCTTATAGTACCAAGGAATGGGTTATATACCTATATATTGTTTCCCCTTGATTATGTGGAATGGTTACAAGGTGTGTCTTATCTTTGATGACATTTCATGTGAGATGATGGGCATTAAAGTTGGACTTCTAAAACGGACAGAACTACTTTATTATGATGGGTTAGGAGATAGATATCAACTTTTCAATCATTTGGGTTTCATTGGAATATATATATATAAATTTATACATGTTTATGATTTCCATTTTCTTTATTTCTTTCAGTTGAGTTGTCTACTATCTAACTATTCTTATAATATCTCTTACAGGTCCACTGTATCTTTTGTGGTGTTCTACTAGGTATGTATATAATTATCACTATATGGGATTTTTCAATAATTTTCATGAATTATATAGATGATATATAGGTTGATGGTTACTATATTACTTCATAGGGATATTTTTTGTTTTGGACCATGAATAAAGGTTGGATATTAGAGATCCAGAGCTGGGATCTCTAAACAATTTTACTTTCCAGTTTTGTTGGGTTGAGAAATATTTATAACTAGGACTGTATTTTTTCCCTTTAATTTCATCTTCCACAAACATACTTTTGTACACCAAAGTTTTTATTAATATACATGGTAATATTCTGGATATTTCATCATTTTTTATTATTCCACTACACTACTGAATTATGATGGTTCATTTTGTGCAAACATGTACATTAGGAAAAGGCCTCCAATGTTAGATACACATTTTAGTTCTTATCACCACCCATGGTCTATGGAGGCAGGCTTGGGGTTTTCATGTATCAAGGCATTGTGGGTCGTGTCAGGAAAAACCACCACACTACCCTTGATTAAGTAAAATTTTATAGAAGTAAATACTAATTTTTTTACTGATCTTCTTACAAGACCATGATGCATTTTCATCCAAAAAGTACCACTAATGATTTATCCATCATTGTCTAAATTGGTAGAATGATTCCATGGAATTGGGACTATGTGTTTCTCCAATTTTTAATGGATCTTGTCCAATATAGATTATATCAAATGTCATGTCCTTTAAATTTTTATTTCATCTTCAGCCAAGTCAACATCACAATGTTCTTGAAAATCGAATCCACTTATTTGATAACACGTATTAGTCGAAAAAACATAAAAAACATATTTGAACTCACCTTATACCAAACAATAATATCTAATATATGATCAACTCCTGAACCATCATTTCCTCCTCATTCATGAAACAATGAAAACCCATTGAATAAAAATCATAATCTATCTTCATCCAAACTCAGTATAAGTTATTCAATAATGTTCTATATCTCAATAACATATTCAATATTCTCTATTTCACGCTCGAAATCATCAAACCTATCATCTAAACTGTTGTACTAAACAACTATTTCTTTGAACGATAGATTTTAGACTATCCTTTATGTACTGGATTTGGACTCAATGCCCTCAAGATTCACTCAAAATAATAAATTTATGATATGTTAGTCCAGGTAAAATCACACAACCAAATTGATCATCAAATATATCATCTTTAATCCTCTTCATTTAATCTCATGCTCAATCACTTATCGTCTTTAAAACAGAGAAACCTGATTAAACATAAATTAGAGATTTGTGTTCACACCTTATGAAGTTGAATACACCATCCTAGATATTGGATTTTGTCAACTAAGGCTCATTTGAAAATAAAAATTCTTTGAATTTCTTTATTCCAACTTATGTCGATCATCCCATAGTTTCATTTAGATGATATAGGGATATTATATTGGCTTCATGGATCATTAAAAACTCTTAGTCGGTATACACCTTGTTGATTTACCTAAATTATCACCTTATCCTAGGGCTTTTATCTTTGATTAGTTCTTCCATTGTGTGAAAATTTTATTCCAATAGATCAATCATGTTTTATAAAACTATGATTGATAATTCATGAAATATTTAATGAGGGTTACAAATAAATGTAGGAAGTCAAATCCTCTAAAAAGTCAAATGAAAATAAATAAAGTCTTATAAAAATAATTGTCATAAAATCCACCATTCCAATGAATTATTATGGAAAATACTAATGGTAATATTGAAAAACTTTCCAATTTTTTTTTGGAAAATTAACAAAAACATAAAGAAATTACTTTACATTTTAAAAGTTATAACGAACAATATAATATATTTAATTCCAAAAAATATATTTAAATTAAATCAATAAAAATTTGGGATTAAAATTCTGACTCCAAATTACTTATTTCAATAAAATTATTAAAAAATTAAATATGGAATTTATGAAATATAAAAATTAAATAAAATAAACATTTATTCAATTAAGAAAAATAATTAGTAGGTTCAAAAAATATATAATAAATTACAATTTCTATGTAATTTCTCCAATATTAAATAATTTTCATATGAAATAAAAATTTGGTATAAATAATTATTTTAAAAATGAAAAATAGATTTGAGAATATATATTTAACTAGGAAACATAAAATTAAAAAACACCTAAAATTTAGTTTCTCCACAAATAATCATTTACACAAATTCAATTAACAAATGTTAATTATTATGAATGGAAAACTGATGTTAGATGAAGTAGTGGGTTTTTAAGTGAAGTTTTTCCCATGGGATCTTTGACGTAGTAAAAATCATTGCACATCGAAAAAATAAAAAAATTGGTGAAAAGATGGTTTTAGTTTTAATAAAATTGTTGAGATGGAATGTTTTGAAAATAATGAAACTGAATTTAGTTTGAATCCATTTTTTCTTCCAAAATTCTTCTTTTCCACTTGTGAATTATCTCACATAATTGAAATATAATAATTAAACACAAAAAAATTGATGAGTGAGATAAATAATTAAAAATAATTAATAATTAATCCACAAATCAATATTATAATATAGAAAAATGAGACTCTAAGGATTAGGAGTTCATTTCATATCCAATTAAGATATAGATCTTATAAGTTTAATTCATATCAAATGTTTTAAATTCAATAATAATTATAGAACATACTATAAATATTTAACGAAAAGAAATTGTTTACAAGGGAGTACTGAAAATATGTAACCAATTAAATATATAAAAAATTGAATATATTAACCACCTAAATGTGTAAAATAAACCTTCCAAATCGAAAGAAATAACCCACAAAAATTGAATGTTAAATCATGAAATACAACAAACATTTTTTAAAGTATATACATATTTTGATGTTTTCCGTGTGAAATACAGTTTTTAATAGTAGATAATGCTCACCCTCTATTAAAAAAAATTCCCTAAATTTAATTCTTAATATGGAATAATCATTGGAAGGAGTTCTAATTTCAAAAATAGTTTTCAAACTAGTACTTTGAATGTCATGTGCAAGGGTCAGAATGATGTTTAAATGAAAAAAATTCCCATAAATTAAAAACTAGTAATTTTTTGAATGTACATTATTTTTATTTTAAATCCATAATACAATGGTTTTAAATATAGATTAAGGAATAAAATTTTAAATGTTGATTAAAGAATAATGAAGGAATTTTATGAAAGACTTATCGATTCTAAAACACATAATGTTTTTATGGTGTTAATAATTTTTTTAAGAAAAATTCAAAATTGATTTTCAATAATTTTAACGTAGTCATAACTCCATCAGTGAAAAAAAATCAGAAAAAAATTAGTTCCAATATATAGAATTTCCTCCCCCCACAACACTTAATTTCATACAGTGGGATATTGACTCATGTTTAAAAAAGACCCACAAAAAATGACGCCCCCTAAAGCCTAAAATAAGGGAAATATTATTTTTTTGAACAAGTATTAATTCAAAAAATATATATATATAAAATTGAATCCTCATAATGTTTTATTTTGATCTTCCAATTCCCATTTAAATGATCAATCACTTTTATGACACCCATCTCTACATAGTTTTCCCAATTTAAGTACCTAAAGAGTAATGATAATGAACCACAAGAATAAATAATTACATATCAATACAATAATATAATTAAAAGATAAATGATATAGAGGGGAGTCTAATTATTTGGTTATTAATATATGAGCTATTAGAAGAGGTATGGGTGTTAGAATAAAAATAGTGTGAGAGAAAAATATTTACAAAGAAAGAAATTATTAAAAATTAATTTCTCCATAGGTTTACACCCATGTAGTTCTAAATTTAGATTCCTTAGACATACGTTTACCCCTAAACTTATATCCATGATCATTAAGTGCGTATGATTTATTAATAATTGCAACTCCACTACTTAAATGAAAATTTTATCATCTTCAATTATAAATATTAATATAACATTGTCTAAAAAATCTCTCCAATATACCTCTAATAACATAGAAATAGGATTACTATTTGTGTATAAATCAAACCCCAAAATCTCACAGACATGACCAAAAAAGAGATATAAGATGATTAAAAAATATCAAAATAATGATTAGTGTTATTCCTATAATGTTGTTTCTCAGTTGAATAATAAGAAACTAATATATAGGTTTAGAAACTATTGAAAACTTTTCCCTACATCCTAAATAAAAACCATCAATTTCATTATTTTTTACCATACTAGAAGTAGTATAGGAATACACATCATCTTACAAGAATGAAATACATTTTGAAACTAAAAGATCAACTTATGAAACACCCATGTTTGTAGGAAAAAACCAATTATACTCTGAATGTTATTTGATAATATCAACCGGGACACTATCAATATGATGGGAGTATTAGAAACCAGTATGGGAGAACTCTCCCATGGGTGACCAAACCATCCTACCACTACGCCAAATGCCATTCCCAATCCCACAATTTGGAAACAAGTTCCTAGGAATCACCAAAACAAACATGGGATCAGTTTCTCCCAATATTCATAGTAAAAGTGATAATAGGAATATAATAAAATGTCATTATAACCAATATATACATTCAGTGTTAGAATAAAAAAAATTAACAATAACATTATAAAAAATTACGAAAGATGTAAATAACAACGACCCCCAAACACATCTCTCTATACCCTAGTTTCTCTCTCCAAAAAATTAATGATTCCCATATAATGGATTTTCTCCGCCAACTAATAGATATAGTTATCCTCAATATATAGATATAATTATAATCATAACTATACTACATAATGAAAATAAAGGTCCAATAATTTTCATTTACAAAAAATTGAATGAAGGTAATAAAAAATCTTATAATTGGAACCACATGTTGAATGTGATAAAATTAATCTAACCTCAGTAAATCAACAATCGATAAGGGATTCAAACAAGATCCAATAACCGTTAAGTGAGATAATAATATCGACATGTTCATATAGACACTCATTAGGCCACCACATCCCACTGAATCTATGTAGTCACTTTAATAGTATATCCAATTCATGCTAGCTTGAAATATAATTGAAAATTAATCATTTGTACATAGTTTTAAAAGAAACAAATTCACATCACAAGTGTGATAAAAACACTATTATAAAAAAAATTTGGACTGAAAAAAATAACATTGAAACCATTCTCCCCCAACCTAAATTTATTTTCAAAAAAATCATTTAAAGTTATAGTTTAAAACCACTTTTTAAACATTAATTTTTAGAAATAAAAAATTCAAATAATAAATAGGATTCAATTAATCACATGTTTTTCCAAAAGAATTCATAAAAAACAAACATTTTATAAAAATATTCCTATGTTCATAGAAACCCAACTTCAAAACTCACAGACTATAAGAGTTTCAAAACTAACAATTTTTCCCCTCTCTCATAGAAAAATAAATTAGAAACTAATTTCTAAAAATAATTTGACAAAAAATAATACTCAAATTTACTTTTCTCCATTAAAAAATTTCACAATTTATTTTCAAATCATTTCATAAAAACCCCTAAAAAGTATGAGGAAAACACATGATCAGGAACCATTATGACAAGTCATACAAAAAGTAGAAATAAATTAAAAATAAATATATTATATAAAATAATCCAAATAATAAGGGATCTAATTGAAGCACATAGAAAATACCCTCAAATGGTCTAAAATGATCTTAGTTACAGGGGCTCTACCCTGGGTCCTAATGTGATACCATCCTAGAATTCACTCAAGAGAAAAAACTATTTTTAAAAATGAATGTTTTTATAATTTTTTTATAAAATTATTTATTTTAATCTATTTCATAATTTTCAGTAATTATAAATATTCCTTACACATATAATTGAATTTTTTGGTTCTACACGCAACACGGACGTGGCATGTGTCACATACCACACTGAGATTCTAAGAAACAACAATTTATTGCAATATTTATTTAAATGAGTGAATTATAACATAGATATTAAAATTTTAATATTAATATTATAAAATAATTGTATAATAATATTTATTATGGTTTTATATAATGAAATGTATGATAATGAGAAATATGATTTGTGGTAATGCCTTTGTATGTTTAAAAATAATATTTTCTCAAATGAACTACTTTTTATATCCTACGGTGAAAAATAATAAAATTTATATTAGAAATGTTTTAAAATTTAATATAATAAAATAAAAATAATTTTTATATTTTTATTTTGGTAACTTTTTTGAGTGATTTTTTGTATATTTTTGAGAAATATCATTTTTTGACGAATAATGAAAAATAGAGAATTTTAACTCAAAATTTGTTTTTGATTTAAATTATTTATATATTTAAATTATATTTTAACATTATTTGAAAGTTTAATAAGACCAAATATACATCAATTAAATCAATTTAGGTCATTTTAACATATTTCACATTTAAATTTGATTAAAAAATTACAAACCTTTGATCATTTTTTCATTAAAACCCCACAGTGTCATCATATCTTCAAGAATATATTTATATTATCTTATTCCACTTAAATGATATTAATCTGTAAAAATGTTTTCATAGTTTTAATCAGAATAATTTATAATTTATAATTATTATTTTTTATTTTCTGAGAAAATTATTTGTGAAAGTGATTAATATCAATTGTAGTGATTAATAGAAAAATATTTATAAAACATAACTAAACATTACTATTAAGGTACAAATTTACCTATATATTTGTTTAGAGGCCTTTCTATTGAAATATTTCAACCCCATACAACTATAGATCTTATTTTTTTTAATTATTTGAGATAATTACAATGGAAAAAATGTGGGCGGAATTCCCTTTTCCAAATTTTACAAGATTATTTATCCTCTTCCATTATAAAAATTCCTCTACTCCTCCCACTACCTCAAACATATCAATCAACATTGGATCAACCATGATTTACCAAAATTATTATTAAAAATACCTACCCTCATACTATAACCCTCCACTTGGGAAAAAATCAATCCAAGGAAGCTCAATTGTGTAAACCAGATGGTGTTACCCAAAGAATAGGAAACAACATTCCTCAATCTCTGTAGTATTATTTCTATTATACACCCCTCTACTCCACTATTTCATGATTATAAATATACAACAATATATTAAATATATTGAGATTTTTTATGCTATTTTTCAGACCTGTAGTTACAAAACATCCATTTAATTGGTAACAAACATAATACTTATCTTTACAATGAACTACCACATCATGAAACTATGACTATTTGTTTTATCTTTACATCCATACATGGTTTGAAATTATGATGGACATGTAATTTATAAATAATATATATATATTATATTAAGTCATTATTTTTCTATAATTCTGACATAACAGATACCTTTATACTTTCTACCTAGTGTAATAACAATAACATCACTTGGGCACTTGTGGACTACCTCCTATTTAATGCGATGTAATTAATTCACACATTACATTGAATATGTTATGTATGGTTTTAATGAAAATATCTAATATATAAAACCTTGTAATTCTACTCTAATTATATTATATACATATATACTTATTTTTAATTTTCTTTCATTCATTCCACATGACATCAAAATGGAAGCAACATTCATGCTTACGTATGACCTACTGTCTCAATGATTAGTGTATTCAATTTAATCCTTAAATATGTTATATAATATTATAAATACATATATATAGAATATATATGAAATTTATATAATTTTCTTCATTCTAGAAGTAATTAAATCATGATTAATGTTTTTTGATCAATGATAAAAAGTGAAAACATGTATGAAGAACAAATGTGAAATTAGCTGAAGAAAAACCTTAACATAGAATTATTATTAAGATAGTATTATAAATTCATAATGAAAAAAATAGATATGATAATACCATTATATAAATAACGTATAATAAACATAAATTTAATACATATGAGTGTTTTTTGAGTATGATGAGAGTTGAGATATTAGGTACATGAATTCAATCCTACATTTTATAACCAAGGATACATTCAATGTTCACAAATCTTTTCTTTTGAATTATTCATATACTACCCATGAATTTATTCTATGATTATTTTTCATAAAATTATCAGAATTTATATTTCTATTCTATGATCGTTCTTTCATGGGGATTTTGTTTCAAAAGTTACCAAATCCATAAAATCATTTTATCTGAATTTCCCTTCTTTGAGGCACATGATTTTCACCTACATTGATTTTTTGAGTTGTATTCGACATATTATATCATGAATCTAATTTTTTAAATAATATTTTTATCTTAATATAATTTCATTTTATTTTATGGAGTGTCTTATCCCTTGTTACAGTTTAGTACTATTTTTTTTTGAAATAATCTAATCATTTATCAGTATTGTTTATAATTAATCATCCATTGGTGAAATTATATGATCCTTCTCTCAAGAAAAATCAAGATTTTTTCCCTCTATTTATTAATTATATATATACATTTATTAGTGCTGAATGTTTTTTCTTGTTTTTTTACATAAAATAATGAATAAATTATATTAACAATAATCAGACCGTATTTATCTCTATGATCAGAAATATGATTTATTAAAATAAACATTTTTAAAAAAATGTTTTGGAAATAATATTGGATGATCACCTTCAAAGTAATAATTTTTATAAAATATTTAATGGTTTTCATATATTTATTTATAACTTTTCAAAATAATTTTCTAGGAAAAATATTTTAAAAAATTTATTTTGTTTTAAAAATCAATATCCATGGATGAAATGAAATTTTTGTCCTTCTTTTAAATATCTTTCATAATTTTTTCATATAAGAGATTACATCTGTTGGTGTTACGCATAACGTTTAGTGGAAAAAATTCAATATTTCCATTCATATTATTTCAATTAATGTATTTTATGACATTATGTTCATAAAACACATTTCTTTTTCATGTGTTATATTCTTTTGAATCCTTATTACTTTTATGTTATATGTATTTGATGAAATGATGATGAAAATTGTATATTTTTTCACAAGTTACGAAATGATTACATGTTTTTTATACCCATTTCATTTGGTGGGTTATGATATTATTTTTTATTATTTCATGGCACATTTTTGTATGATTTCATCATTATATTGGTGAGGTCTATATCTTCAACTACTTAATTGGGTAAATATTTTTGTCTCATCAGATAGAACCATATGGTCTTCTAATTGAACCATGACTTCTTAGATTTCAATAGGAGTCAACCATGAATACCAAGATGATATTGGGTGTAAACTAATACTATTAATATAACCATTATAGTGAACCATGAATACCAATTGTGGTATGGGGAGTGATCCCATAACACTAATATTTCCTTGGAATCAATGCCTTCACTAATATAGATATCATTTTATATACTTATGTGGGTGCCACAATACCATGTATTATTCATATGTTATTGATTCATTGATTATGATCATCATATCATAATGATTAATGTCATATGAACTTCCAATATTTATGACATAATCCATATTTATGATCTTATGAAGTGAAGTGTATGATCCTCTAATGTTATGATGATGATCTCAATCCCCATTGCTCATGTTTATGCATAGATTTCTCCCTTTTTTACCCATAAAGATAATCTTATATAATCTCTTTTTATGTTTCCATTCCCCTATGTTATGAAGAAATGTATTATGTTTGATATTTTTATGAAGGGTTCTATTAATGAATAACCTAGAGGTAGGTAACATAGAAACTTATGTATATTTTTTTGGATTCCATGTTTCAAGGGAACTAAACTAGTGTGGTATTTGGGGGGGTCTATTTTAGTAATATATTAAGTATACCCAAAATTGTTTTGATGTTATTTTTTGAAAAGTGGGGTTCTCTATAGTTGGTATCATATAAAAGGATTAGCTATCCTTTGGATACTAGGAATGGAAAAAATTAATTATAATGCAATAGATGTGTCTAAGGATAAGGGTAAACATAAGGAAAAGTAGAGAAAAATTTCATGGATTTTTTGTAAAGGATACAATGAGTTGAATCATAGAAATATATTCCTATAAAAATACTATAGGTGGACTTCTATCTAAAATACATGATAATAGGGGTAAAAACTCTAACAAGGTGAGTCCGGCCTAACACTGCGTTACCAAGTTCAAAAAATTAGGCTTCACTGCACACCTAGTTTGGCACTCCTAGGGGATGTGCTTTGGAAATTCACAAAATCATCACAAAACATCATTATAGATTTAAATATAACATGGTTATTAATATCATAGGATAAACCCAAGGGGTCATTGATTAAGGAAGGATTAATCATTAAAACATCATATAAGAATCTTTTCATGATTTTGAGTCCTCCATATTATAATTGTTTCTTACAATATGATTTTGGTATTAGTCAATGGATATAACATGAAAGGACCACGTTAATGGTTATTGTAATTGATAATGAAAATATTTTCCTCTTGACTAACTGAATACTATGGGAGAACTACAAGAAAATTCATGTTGTTATTATTATATGACATTATAAAGATATATATCATGGTGGACATTAATATGAGAGAATGATGGAACAACATTTTGTTCGGTCCATCATGAGGAAATTTCCAACATATTTCAATAGGTATCTTGATTAACTTGTTGTAAAAAATTAATCCATACAACTAATATTTAATATCTATTAACTAGTAATCAAAGCATTAGAAATCCATTGAGGATGTTTATTTATTTGATGGTGAAGGAGACTAGGGGTGGATGTTAATCAAGAATATGAGGAATTAGGATGAGATCGAATGCATAGATTGGTATGAGTTAAATAAATTGTTTTTCAATTAGTACATTCTTCAAATTCCTCTTATAAATATGAAGAATGATTTCATTATGTTGAAGAAAATATATGTTGAATATATTTGTATATATAGGGATAATTTCACAAGACTTGCAAGGTAAACTCCATGAATTATCATCCAACCCAAAATTAAATTTGATAGGTTATTCAGTTGATTAATGAAAATTAATATAAGGGATTCATGAAAATGAAACATTAGTAGCTATAAATATATTTTTTTCCAATAATGGATGAATTGGAGGTGGGGTCACATATCAATCCCACTATTTTGACAATAAAAGAATTATAGAGTTTAATTGTAAATCTAAAATACATTAAGATAGAAATATGATATTTCATTTATTCTATATGTGTGGGAATAGGTTCAGAGGGAATATGTATATTGGGTATAATAAATTTTTTAAGTGTATAAGGGATGTATATTGGGTATTTTATTTCAAATTTGATGGTACAAATATATCTAACAATAAGGTTGGTGAAAAATGATCACATAATGAACCTCCCACACTTAAGTACTTTAAGTGTAAGGATAACAATAATTATGATGACCTGTAACAAACCCAGGGTATTATGATAATGATTGATACAAACAACCTCTTATACTGAGGGACAAGGTGAAATATCATGAAATCACTAATTCTAAAGAGGTGTGTGATGATAAAGTCGTGAAATTTTCATTTACCATCCACTAAAGAACTAGTAATGTCTTATTTGATTTCAGATCTACCCACTCGTTCATATATAAAGAAATATCTAAATTTGTTAGGAATCCAACAAAAAGAATATATATTGAATTAGCAGTGAAAACACCAAATAGAAAAATAATAGAAACACAGGTCTATGATTCTGATACAATTGATGTTTTGTGGGAATGTTCTTAATCAAAATGTTGTCATTATTCCTTTGACGGAAATTTTTTTCATCATAGTCAGGGATTGAATTTTTTTTTCATA
Organism: Viscum album; assembly: GCA_963277665.1. Classification (NCBI taxonomy): domain Eukaryota; kingdom Viridiplantae; phylum Streptophyta; class Magnoliopsida; order Santalales; family Viscaceae; genus Viscum; species Viscum album. The sequence continues at coordinate 1,888,493,190 of OY728136.1, forward strand.
AAACATGAATCAATTTTCATGGAAGGAAAGTTGCAAATGATATTTTTAACCATTCTATGTTAATACATTATTGTGATGATTAGTACAGACTTCTTGTGTAGATTAAATCTACTAAATGGGTCATAATTATCATTAAGAATGGGTTTTTTATCTCAAATGGTTGTGGAAAAAATCTACATCATTGACATTCCAATTGTTTGGGAGTTTGTTGATGTCTTTCCCAAAGAGTTTCACATCCTTCCACAAAATGGTGATGTCGATTTCTCAATATAACTCATATATTTTTCCACACTAATTTCAAACAATCCATATAGAATATGTAACACCCCAAGATTTCATAGTATGTTATCTCATTAAAGTAATTTAGTAGTTTCTGCTACACATAACACTGTGTTCGAGTGCACCAAAACTTACCAAACTAGCTGTTCAAAAAGTGGTTAAGAATAGTATTAACTACATTTTTAGTCTTATATACTGTATATAATATTAATATCCATATTATGTGTTTCATAGATGTAATATAAGAACAAAGTCATTTTTTTATACAAAAGAAGTATTTTTCAAAAAATGATATTTTACCGACCTTTAATGGAGAACCCTGTTTAAAAAAAATATTTGAAACCATTATATATTAAATTTAATGAAATTAAATTCTTCTTTAGAAGTGGGACATAAAAATTTAGTTAGGATAAATTTCTGGTACTTTTCTAAAAACTTTTATATTTTTACTAATTATGAAAAATACTATGTTTTAATTGAAAAAAACATTTTCAGCCAAAATAATTTATAGTTTTAAATTATTCATTTTAATGGTTTTGAAGAATAATTAGATTTTATTTTTATCGTTTAATAAAATTTAGTTCATTATAAGTAATTTCACATTTAAATTTGACATAAACACATGTCAACCTTTTTTTAGTTTTTACTATTTTAAAACCCGCTTTTGGTTTTAACAACGGGAAATAATTTTAGTTTAATAAAAGAAAAATATATTTTTTGAATTTAGTAAAATATATTTAATTTTTGAATTAGGAATATAAAAATTATAATAGGGTGAATTTTTGGTATTTTTCTGAAAACATTCAATTATTGATGAAGAGTGAAACACATTGCGTTTTTGTTTAAAACTGAATTTTTCTATAAATAATTATTTATATTATTTAAATTTATTTTAAGTAAAAATATCTATATAATAACTATATATGTTCAATTTAATTCATTGGTGTCATTTTATAATAAAATTCGGTTTATAAATTTTTATTGAACTTTTAACCATCATTTACCCACCATCATAGAGCATTTGAAAATTTGCATAAAACATAATTTTACTACTTTTTTGAGTTGAATTTCAAAACTCTAAGAGACACCGTTGACATCATTAATTAAAATGTTGGTTAATAAGATGAAAATAATTTTTGGTAAATAGAATTTTTTGACTTTTATTTATCATGGTTAAAAGTAAATAGGGTAAATAATGGAAGAAATGATATTATAATTACCATAACACATGTCTTAATTCTATGGGATTAGTGTAATTATACAAAAAAAATAATTAGGAATAAAATAAGATCCCATTTTGTCCACTTGGATTAGATTAAAAAATTTATTATTATTTTATTTAATGAAGTGTTAAAAGTGTTAAATTCAATGTTTAATAATTAAATATTTTTTTTTATATAATGATAAACACAATATAAATTCGTCTATAAATATTAATTAGAATGATAAAATGATTACCTGCATAATTATATTTTATTTTTAATTTTTAGACATTAAATAATTTAATTTATTTTTGACACAATGATGATGCACTAATTACCTTATTTATGAAATTTTAAAATATTTGATATTATAAATATCCAAATAAGTATAAATTGATAGTTCTAAGGAATTATACAAATTTTCAAGGTTAATGTGACATGTTGGGGTTTATTAGATATTTATTTTTCTAATTTATAATGTTTTTATTACTTTCACAAATAACAATGTACCAAATAGTGTCAAAATTGAAATAAATTTGTTTTTACAAAAAATACTATATTATTGGTTGATATAATATTCCTAAAATTCATAGGATTAGAAAAAGGGCCTAAATAATATTATATATGTCATTAATAAAACACTGGATGTTCTCTAGGATGTTATTTTTATGTTTATTAACCATATTGTTTAAGAAATCAAGAAGACACGGTAAAAGATAAACAATTTAACTAAGAGTTAAAATTAAACGATAAGGTTAAAATGTTAACCTAAACTTGTATAAAACCTATTGGTTCAGAGGATTTCGACCCATAACCACCTATGTCTGGAAATAAATTCATTTGGTTCCATTATAAACTGAATATTATTGTTAATAAATTATTATTTTTATTCTTTTCCTAATGTTACCCTCACCCCTCTTATAAAAGGGAACATCCACTTATCTCAGAATAAAACCTCCAAAGCCATTTTGATCGCCCATCCCCTAACCAAATATCCTTCCAACTTCCCTCACATATACTTAGATTCCTTTTTTTGATCATAAATCCATCCTAATTGACCGTTTTTTCAACTCAAAAAGAAACACTCTAAGAATAGATAATAATTTAACAACCCTCTTACATGTTATTTTCTTCTTCAACTTCCTCATTATTTGTTTTTTACAAACCAAAATAATAAATACAGTACCTCCAACATACATTGATTTTATTATAATTATTTTACAACTGTATTCATTATTCTATAAATCCTATAAATGAAACTCGCCATATGTGTGTACATACGGCTTACTGTCTCCACGTTGTGGTGTAGTTTTCTATTCAAACACTTCTTTATTTGGATGGGTATAATAATGTGCATAACTGATGTAAATAATAAATAAAACATGTTAATTATTCTGTATATATGATACACCATCCAATTACTTATTATTTCACCATAAATATAATGATATTGTCGCTCGTCCATACATACAGATTACCACCTCCATGACGTGATGCGATTCATTTCTACATTCACCGTTCAATGATGATTATTAAAAAATATATTATTAATAAGTATGTAATATATGGAATAATAAATCTAATGGATATATATATATATATTTATGTATGTATTTATGTACTGACATATATCATATTCACATAGTTTCATTCAATACGATATGAAAATTGATACAACGTTTATGCATACATACAGCCTACCATCTCCACAAACAGTGCCTTCCATTTCATATATATATATATATTATAAATATTTATATTATAAATATATTTGATATATAAATCATGTTTTATATTTTGTATTTATTTAAATCATTATTTAAATGATACGATCAAGAATAACATGTTAAAACATGAAGGATAAAGACAGAAATTATTACCCAAATTGTTAATTTAACATGGAAATTATTATTAAATGGGTATAATAAAGTCATATATGTATCTTTTATGATATAATAAATATTAATTTGGTTCTGGAATAATTTAATCACATACTGTGGTCATTATACAGATGGTTAAATTTAACCTCGACCAAAGGAAAGTGCAAGGTTAGGGTTAATTTCACAATATATTTATTATCTGGGGTTGTTTTTATGTAAGAATCTACTGAGAAATATTTATTATCCATTTCCATGTTTAATAAAAGTGTATTCAATGGGATTTTTATGTGGATTTTTTACTAAAACATCATTTTAAATGTTTTAAAGATTTATTCTTCTAAACATTTCTTATTAATGTCCATGTTTTCAAAATTGTTTAAAGGATTTATATATATGGACATGAATATTTTAAAATTGAAATTCCTTATAAAATATTGAAAGTGTTATGGAACAATTTGATTAAATACTATCTTTTAAATGTCTTTCTTTCTAAATTGTGTGACTTTTAAATGTTTTCATCAAAAAGGGATATTTCTTTCAAAGAATTCTACAAATAATTTTCATCTTTGTCAACATCATCTAATATATTTTAAACATGTTTGAAGTTGATTTATTATGATACAAATTTTCTATATTGTATTAAAGGTTTTGTGATATGTTTACTGTGGATGTGTTATTTTCATACCATTCATGGTTTATGGATAAAATATTGACCTTTCATATGCTAGTTTTAATAAGAATATTCTTGTAAGATTCAAACCTTTTCATATAATGATTGCATTGGACTTAGTAAGTGGTGTGTGGAGACTGCTATAGCTCGTTGATGCATCAGTAGGCCTCATGAAAAAAACTATTTTCTTGGTAAATATAATTGAAAAATTCTTATTTGTAGTCTTGGAACAAGGCCTTGACTATGTGGTTATGAAGTTTCGCATTATGCATTCCATCATTATGAAATTAGATATTGATATTGCATGTGATTATTTGACAAGTAGAATATCCATGTGAATAAGTAAATGTTATTATTTAATTTATATTGTCCATATTATGAAGATTTTGTGGTTTTAATGGATTAGGTTATATTCTTATACATTTCCATTAATGTTTATTCTTATTTATGAATGTTTATGCTATATTTTTTTCTTTACTGTGCATCTGATCTCACCCATTTCTTATTTTTATTTTCCCAGGTTTCTAATAAGTGTATTATGATTGATAATTATGGTTAATCTAGTGGATTAATGTTATTATCAATTGATCATTTATGTTGATTTGTAATATTGATATTAAAATGTAAGGTTCATGTATGTAATCTATTTTCAAAGACTGTAAACATGATTGGTCTATCTAGACTTGATTCCTTGTAATCATGCCAATTAATTAAAATAATGCACTAACTATGGGTATCTCAGGTCGAGGTGTTACAGAATAGACCCAATTTGTTTATAAGAATTGAAGAAGCCCCACCATGAAAACCATGATAAGGGATTCATTCATCCTTGTGTGTCACCATGGGGTGCACCTTTTCATTTTGTGAAAATGAAATATGGATAAATTAGTCCCTACATTTACTATAGGTAGTTGAACAAGATCAAAATCAAGAACAAGTATCATATCCACCTTATTGATGACTTGTTTGATCAACTCAATGGGTTCAATTATTTTCCTTGATTGAGCTTCATTTTTAAATTCATCAATTGAGGGTCAAGAAAGTGGATATACATAAGAAAAAATTCATTAATAATTTTGAACACTGTGAATATATATTAATTTATTTTGGTATTACTTATTCCACTGATATCTTCATGGATTTAATAAATAGTGTTTTTATAGATGACCTTGATAAATTCTTTGTAGTAATTATAAATTATATTTTTAAATATTCAATGGTAAATGAAGATCACTAAAACAACAAGAATATTTTACTAGAGAACTAAAATAAGGATAAAAGATATGAATTACATTCAATGTTTGATGTTTGGATGAAAAAGGTTTCACTTCACATTCATATACTATAAATAGAGGGTATTATATTATATCAATCAATTATTGGGGCTATTGAATTCTGGTCTAAAATTAACATGGTGAATGAGATCTTTATATTTATTTTTATAGTTCTATATTATCTATGGGTTGTTTAGAATTACTGAAAAATATCCAATCCTATGAGAATGTAAACTCAGAAGGGTGTCATGTGCCTCTAGATAGATTAATGAGAGGAAAATTTAGAGTAACTGAAGAGATGGTTAGTCAAAACATATTTACTAATACTAGCATGTAGAGGATATAGGTTTCTAATCCATTTTTTGGAATAAAAAAATATATTGGGAGGTTTTCTTATGCAGAAACACATGATTGTTACTTTTTCCTCATGACAGTTGATGCTCCATGAGAAAAATACCCAACCTGTGTGTTGGAGTTAGTAGGGGTAATTTGGTATTAAATATATGGTTGTGTTATCTTTATAAATAAATGTGTGATTTATATACAGATAAAAAAATTATGAATTATATATTCACACAAAAGGAGTTGAACATGTTCCATAGAAAATTGTTAGGGTTGATAAAATATTATTACTCACAAATACATTACCTCACTAAGAAATAAAACAAGGTGGAAGATGCATTGATTTAAAAGGATCATTCCAGTTTATCAATTATGAAAATAAATAAAGATCCAATATTTCATGATTTTAAAATGATGGATATGTAATTCTTAATGGAAGGTGAAAATCTCATCTTTCTGAAAAGAATTTTCAACCCACTATTTAATTGAAAATTAAGGAGGCACATAAGGATGATATGGATCTTTAAAAGAGTGTTTTTAATGTTACTACGTCTAATTGTGATCAGGATGGATTGATAAAGATCAAGAACCATGTATTAAATGTTCAAATATTAATTTGGATTTCAATGAATACTTCTGGTGTGATTTCATAAATAGAGATATCACAATGTTTTTTTCTCTATGATTGGTAATATAGAATGTTAAGGAAAAATGAAAAATTATAAATGGATATTTCATTGATTACCCCTACCAGAACAAAAATTCCATTAAAACTATATAAATTTCTTCATTAGACTCACCAAAACTTATAAAGGGTATAATTATATATGGTTGGTAGTGCATCACCTTACATAGACTACAAATATCATCACTATCAGAGATGAATTATCCTAGGATTAGCTTGACTGGATATACATTAAGAAAGTGGTAAGGATTCATAGAGATCCAAATTCCATTATATTATATTGGGATTCATGGTTTACCACTATATTTTGGAAAATTATTTAGCAAGAACATGTTTAGGATTTGGGTTTCATCATTTCCTATCATCCTCAGTTGAATAGGCCATCGTAATGAAAAGATCAAAAAATAGAAGATATGTTGACATCTTATTCTTGTGATTTCAACAGTGGTTGGGATCAAGACCTTCCTCTAGGTGAGTTTTCATAGAATAGTATCTTTCACCAAAGTATAATATATTTACCTAATGAAATCCTACATATAAAGAAATTTATAGATCCAACATACTGGTATAAATCTAGACAATGAAAGATATTTGGACCTAGGATCATAGATGTAATGGATGAGAATATTAGATCCATTCACCAATAGATCATGGAAGGAAAATGTTGGAAGGAAATTCATTCTGATAACCAATAGTGTCATCTAAATTATAATTTTGATGAAAAGGGGATTATTCGATTCTCCCCATGGAAGATGGTTATGATGATAAAAATTAAATGGAAACTAAGCCCTTCGTATATTAGTCCCTCTAAAATTATTGATCACAAAAGGATGGTAACATATATCATGGAACATACTTTAAATAAATCTCAAGTCCATGATGTGTTCTATGTTTTACTCTTGAGTAAGTACATACCCAGCCCTTCATATGTGCAGAACCCATATGTTATACAACTAGAGAAGGATCATTCATATGAGGAACAAAGAGTTGAAATTTTGGATTACACCTAGAATGTTCTACTAAACCAGACCACTCACCTTGTCAATGTTTTGTTAATAAGTATCTTTCTAGATGAAGTTATGTGGGAACATGATGATATGATGAAACAAAATTTTCCTCATTTTTTAATCGAATGAGAAAAATTTAGGTTGAAATTCATTTTTCTGGGGTAGAATGTAAAACCTTGAGATTTTACAGAAATCTATTTTCTCAAATGAATTAATATTCATTATTAAATTGATTTTCAGTATTTTAAACATTAATTACAAATGGAATATACTTTGATTTCCTTACCCACAACACTAACATATCATGTGTTACACAGAACACCGAGTTTCAACAAACCATAATAATATTATTATATCTATTTAAATTTTACTATTATAACATGGCCATTAAACATAGTTATATTAATTTTAATAATTAATACTAAAATATTTTTTATAATGGTATTTTATGAAATAAAATTTAATTATAATTAAAATATAATTTTTGGTAAAGTATTTATATGTTTGAAAATACTATTTTCTAAAATTAACTGCTTTTAATATCTCTATTTGAAAAAAATAAAATTAATTTTAGATAGATTTAGAAATATAAACATGATAAAAAAATCATTATTGAATTAATTATTTCTAAATTAGGTTGTGGTTATTTTTTTGAATTTGTTTGAGACTTCATTTTTGGATGAATAGTGAAGAATAATGAATTTTAATTTTAAACATTTTTTTATATAATTTATTTACATAGATAAATTACATTTTATTTTTTTAATATTTTACTATACCAAACATACATAAATTAATCCTATTTAGGTTATTGGGTCAAATTTCATATTGAAATAGGATTAAAATTTATAGAAATCTTTGGATCATTTTTACATTAAATCACCATTGTGTCATCCCATCAATGTTATTAATTTTAAATTAATTTCTACCACTTCGGTTATTATAATATGTAAAAATATATTATTTAATATGAATATAAATAATTTATAGATTATAATAATGATAATACATTTTTATAAAAAATATGTGTGAATTTTATTAAAATTAATTATAGAAATTATAGAAAACCCCACCTTAACAAATAACTAAACCTCAAACATATGGCACACAACGACCTAGAATCATTTCCAAAATCCAATTTCTACCCATATTTAAACCCTATAATCCCTATTATATATTTTAGTCCATTTTTGTTGCCATATGTAATGGGGAAAACATGGGGGGAATTTTTTTTAAAAAAAATCAATAGAGTGTGACACCTCCTACACAATAAAAGGAATCCTCTCCTCCCACTTCCTCAAACCGCTCAAGTCACTCGGGCTCAATGAATATCTACCAAAATAACACCTCAATATTTCTACCGTCATCTAAGAATCCTAATAATTTGAATAAATACATCCATGGAATCCAATTGGTGATATCGAAAAGGGGATACCCAAAGTAGAGGTAAATTCTTTTATCACGGTCTTTTGTTTTATTTTCATTATCCACCCCTTAAACACTCATTATTCAATAATTATAAAAAAACAATAGAATCATAAATATAATTATATATTTTTTTGATATGTTTCATACCTAAACATACCCAAACATCCATCTAATGTGTAACAAACTTACTATATATGTGTGTGGTGAACTACTGCCTCAAGAAACAATGATTCTTCATATTTCCTTTCAAAAAATTCATGAATGGGAATTATTATATAATAAATATTTAAATATGATATATATTATATCAATAATTTATTTATGTTTCTGTAATTATTTTATAACACATTATTTTTTACTTTACATATTGTGAAAATATGATATCATTGTTTATGAATGTGTGGAAAACCACCTCCTCGAAGAGATGTGATTTGCTCTCACATTAAAAGGAATGTGTTAAGTATGGTTTTAGTAAACCGATATGATATGTATAACTTAATAAATATATTTTAATAATATTATATTCATATATACATATATTTCCAATTCATAATTTCATTCAATACAACAACAAAACGGAACAATCATGCGAATTTACGTCCTTCCATCTCCATGACTGGTGTATTCCATTTCATCTTTATATATATTATAGATTTTTATAGATTTATATAATGAATATATAGGAAATTTAAAAAAAAATTACATTATGTATGTAAATATATTTTGATCTATGTTGTATGATAAATAATAATAAGTCAAAACATGTATGAAGAACAAAGCAGATTTTACCTTAAGTGAACCCTTAACATAGAATTGTTAATAAGATAGTAATATAATGTTATTATTAAAATAGAATATGTTATTATATATTATAAAATTATTCATTATAATATTTATAATAAAATAATATTTATTATATATGAGGTTTTCACGAGTACGATGAGAGTTAATACATAAGATAATGGAATTTCATCTCACTTTTTATATCCATGAGATACATTCTATGTTCACCACTATTTTCATTTAAGTAGTTTTCATACTTCAAAAAAATTTATTCTATTTTTACTATTCATAAGAGTATTGGTATTTAAATATAAATTATATTATCTTTATTTCATGGGGTTTATGTTTCAGAAGATACCAAAATGGCGAGAGAGTTTTGTCTCAAATTTCATTCTTTAAGAAACATTTGTTCACCTACTTTATTTTTTGAGGAGTATTCAACATGTTATATCATGAATCTATTTCATTTCATGATATTTTTAACATAATTTCATTTCTGGTTTTACATGGAGATTTTGATCCCATGATACCTTTTTGTGAGATATTTTTTAAACAATGTCATTGTTTTTTAAGATTGATTACGATTACGCTTCCATTGATGAAATATTATGATTCATCTCTCAAGAACACTCATGAGTTTTGTTATCCACTATTTTATTAAATATATATCCATATATTAGTACATAAATTACACTATTTGGTACATATGATAATTAAAAAAAATTTAAGAAAAATGTAAACATATTTCTCTCTTCATTCAGAAATATGTTTTATTTGAAATACCATGTTTCAAAAAAATAAACTATTTTCTAAAAAATATTTTCAAATTATATTTGATGTTAATTTTAAAGTAAAAGTGATTTTAAAAATGGCCAATGGATTTCACACCTTACCATATCATTTTCCAAAAATATTTTCCAAAAAATTGTTTTCAAAAATGTGTTATATTTTAAAAACTGATTTTGAGGATCGAAATGATATTTTCCTCAAAAATGTTTTACATTGGTATTTAGAAATTATTTCCCTTTTAAGATGACATCATTTTGTATTACTAATTCCATTTTGTGGAAATTATTACATGATTCACTTCATACCTTTAATTTGTATGGTTTTTGTTTTTGACAAAAGGTTGTTTATTAACCATTTTTCTCTTTCATGGGTTATAAGATTTTGAAATTATCTTCATTTCACAAATATTGATATTGATTAAATGGTTGTGAAACTTGTATATTATTCAATAGGATATTAAATTATAATTTTTTATCACACATGTAACGTCCTCGTTCTGGGTGCCACCCAGAGGTGCCCCATACCAGGTTGGTCACATGACCTCAAGCCCATTTCCCTGAACTCTAGAGGCTGACGACTAGAAGAGAGGGTCTTGGTGTGATAGTGGGGATACTACAACCTTATTGGAAGAGTAACCCAATGGAATTAAACAGATAATAGTAGTAGAAGCAGTAATACCATACAATAATTAAACAATAGAATATTGAAATTAGATAAACAACTGGAGCACATATATATAAATGATGATGTCACATATGTCTAGGAAATCATCTAAAAAAGTCACAATTCGAAAATATATTAAAAAATGTAAAAATGAAAAAAAATCTCCAACAGTATCACAAGACACAACTTGGTCCTTTTCTCTCATTCTCTACAACAGTCATGTACCTGAAGTAGAAGGGTGTTTTCCCTTATCTATACCTACAAAAAATTAATCTTTTTGGGCCCAAAATCATGACCTAAATTGGGTGTGAGATGAATACAAGTAGGAAACTACCCAAATATCTATTCCTGACTTTAAAATATAATATATGGTAGGCAGTATGAATAATTAAGTAATAAATGAGTAAGTACACAAACATAAACAACCATACAGTTCAAGACACATTTATTTAAATTTTTTAAATTAATCTACTAAAAAAACATAAGAAACCCTTAGGTAAGTTCTCACAGTCTAACCCATGTTGATAAGCATTTACATAAATTCTACAAGGAAACACTCACCATCATTTCCCCTTGTGGTCTCATAACAGTAATCTACAGACACTCTGGGGATGCACTCAATGTCCAATACTCCCTATGGTATCGCAACATGTAAGTACATATACTCTGGGGGAGAAATCACATATATCCCCTATATGGTCTTGCAACATGAAAAGTATAACATAAACTATGGGGAGTCCTTCAGGGTCCACTCCCACTATGGTATATGTACACAGGGATCCAACAACCCTGTGTAAGTCAATCATGATCAAATGATATCCAACAACATTTGTAAATCACAGTATCATACTTGGATAAATAGAACAAAGAATATCACAACATATTAGATGTTATAACTCCATCATAAAGATACAATGAATGTAAACCAATGAATCCTAACAAGCAGTTCTAGACCCAATACCCAAAACAATCAAACATGGGAAAACACATACATACACATCAAATAAACCATATTCAAAATCAAATATCCCTACTCCTAAAAATTTTCATAGGGTTCTATATGAATACTTTCCAAAAAATTATTATTTTAGGAAAACTCCACCATAGGTATGTACTTCCCCCAAGAACCTAAAAAAAATTTGTTACACATTCAATGATCGAAAAAAGGATTATAATCTTGACTCTCTAGCCTAAGGTCCACCATGCCCTGAGAGGATGGGAGGATGATGATGCTGAAAAACCAACATAAACTCTTCCATATATAGGGAAGGATGTGGTACACCACAAAATTTATTAATAAACCTAAATAAGCCTTATCAGAACAATGAATTCGCACGTGAATCTGGATGGATGGCTAGTGTCCAGACAGGCACAATGTGAGGATCTGCTGGTATTCCCTAATCTAACATGTCTGATGTCTGATCGTCACGTTGAATCTGGAATACAACCAGAATCTGTCCCGGTGGCATGAATCTATAAGGTTATGTTCACACCTCAGTTCAAGATCTTTAGAAACTAAAATGTTAAAGTGCATGAAAGAAAAAAAGAGACGAAAACAATCATGTTTTATAAAACATGGATACACAGTGTGTATGACCACTATAAGGTGTGTTTCCTTAAGAGTTTACTTGGGCATGTACATCTACCAAAATTTTCCATGTAACACCCCAACACATAGAGTGTTCCTTCCAAGGACATTGCATGTGATTGAATCTTTCCCCCAAACTTTGAGTTCCCCTACATGGATAAACCACATGGTTCTCCTAGAAGAAAATTACATGGTGTGTTTCTAACAAACATGACATGTACCACTTAGGTTACAACAACCCGTGTCGTTAGTCACACGGTCAGAGACACGGTTGACTCATCACAATGTGTTTATTCTAGACACATCATGTACTAGAAGGAGTTCACTGACCCATGTAGTTAGGCACACAACATGTTACTTGGTCAACTCTTCAAGACATCATTAAGATGGACATGGTGTGTACTAAATGTGATTCATCCATCTGTGTTGTTGGTCACAAAGGAGGATACACAGCTCTTATAACATGACATATACTCTAAGTACACGGTGTATATCCCCAATCATTTCCCAACCCTATGTATCTGCTCACATAGTTAGTCACACGGTTAATGATTACAGGATGTGTACGTATAGTACATAGCGTGTACTTAAAAAAATTATTATTTCCTGAAAAAAAGGTTACATGGTGGGTATTCATCATTACACACCATGTATTCTGGATTTTTCTAGACAATAAGCCTCAAAAACTACTCCACAATCCCATAAAAACAATGAAATAGTCATTTAAGTGTCAAATTTGAATTAATGGGGGACCATACTCCTCACGAATCCAATATTGGAATCTTATTAATGTAATATCAAAAAGTATAACTGTTAAAGTTCAATATGACCTACCAAATTATGATCCATGAGGCGCCATAACACCTCAGGGACAAAAGTTTGGTGCTCATTCAAACAAAACATTACACAATCCAGTACCCTATCAAATTGTAGGTGTTTTATCAAGGCATTTATCATAGGAACATTATTATCTAGAACCACATCTATCACAACAAAATTCAATAGGAAATTCACCCTAAATGACATGAAAAGAATGCTGGACATGTGATATCTAGAAAGTGGCTATATGATGCATGCGATTGTATACCCTCACCTCATTGGGTTGAAACAAAAATACTTCCTCATTAACATCAATGATAATAGCACAAAATATGTGAATCACCTAACAGTGAAATCAAATCAACTTTAATAATTTGTAAAACCAGAAAAATTGCAACATTCAATGTAAATTATCTTTTCCATGTACACGAGTTAGCTACTCCTAGGAACACCTTATTACCAAATACCTATTTCATTATATCACTGGATATAATCTCCAAACTGTGAGTCAATAATAATAAAATGGCTCTGATACTAATTTGTGAAATCTTGGTTCGTGGTTCCACATAGAGATGCCCCGTACCCGGTTGGTCATGTGGCCTAAAGCGCATTTCCCAGAACGGCAGAGGCTGCCAACTAGTAGCGAGGTCCTTGTATGTGATATTAGGGAAACTATTCACTCATTGGAAGAGTAACACTATGGAAATAAATAGATAATAGTAGCATAAACAGTAATACCATCCAATAAGTTAATAGAAGATGTTTGAATGTAGATAAACAACAGGAACACATATATATAGATGAAGCATGTCACATATGTCTATTAAAGAAGCCAAAATATTCAAAATACTGAAATATATTACTAATCCAATGTATAAAAATATAAACTCTAGTAGCAACACAAGACATAGCTAGGTCCTATTCTCTCTAGCTCCAAAGCAGTCATATACCTGAAGCAGATGAGAACATTCCCTTAATTACATGCTACAATATCATCTATTTGGGCCGAAATCATGACTCAAATATAGTGTGAGATGAATCCTAGTAAGAAACCACTCAAATATATCTTCCAAACTATCAATTAATATATATGGAAGGCAATTTGACAAATTATGTTATAAATAGGGTTCTACACAAAAGTATACAATACTACAGCTCATCCTACATTGATTTTCATTTATATATTTAATCAACCAACCAAACACAAGCATCCATCTGGGATGTTCCCACTGTCTAACCCCTCTTGTTAAGCTTTAACATAGACTCTCTGAGGAAGAACTCAGCATCGATTCTACCCGGGGTCTCCTAATGGTAAACTACATACACTCTGGAGAATCACTCAACGTCAAATTCCCCATGTGGTCTCGCACCATTGAACTAAATACACTATGTTGGAGCTCTCACATCCATCCCCTTATGGCCTTGAAATGAGAAAAGTATAACATACACTATGGGGAATCCCCCAACATCAATTCCCCCTATGTTCTAATTAATAGGTTCCTACATCTATGTGTATGTAAATAGTGCACAAATGTTATCTAACTACCAATGTAAATCACAATATAATACATGGATAAACAACTACAAAGCATTTCACAACATATTAGATAATACCCCTCTATCCAAACAATATTAGTAATTGAAAACAAAGTAACCTAACTGGAAGTTCTGGACCCAATAGCCAAAATAATCAAACATGGGAAAACAAACCCATAGCTTGGAAAATAAACCATATTCCAAATCCAATATCCCAACTCAAGAAAATACAGCATCGTAGGCATTAATTTGGTTAAATTACAAAAACACACAATACCCCAAACAAGGTGACTGGGAACTTTTTCACATATAAATCAATGAAAGACTACAAAAAGGGAAAAACCACCTATATCGATGTTATGTGATCGATATAGATAGATTATGGACTTCTAATCAACCTATAATTCCATAGATCGAGAAAAATAGGAAAAAATTTCTTCCTTGAATATCTCACATAATATCAGAAATTATGAGAATAGGCTCTAGAAGAAGGAATAAACCACTGATGTGATTCCAATGCAATTAAAATTGTTTGATTCATACTAAAGACAATTGATTGGGGTCTTGGATAAGAATCATGATCATCGGTCAGTCTTAGACTAGATTATTTTTTAAGATGTTTTTTTGTGAATGATATGCAACCCTGGTCGGATTTATCAAATAAATATAAAAATACACTCCATGTTCCCTGAGGATACATGACGTTTATACGCCTTGTTGGGATCTACATTAGATGGTCTCCAGGTCACCCCACATAGCCGTGTACTCAGACGTTACACCTCCAGTACATGGCTTCCCACGACAACCCTATACACAGTGTGCACTCCTGAGTATATGGTGTGTACTAATAAAAATCCTCGAAACATCCCTTTTTCTAAACAACAACTGAAATCAAGATCCATACATGAAAAGTAGAACTAATTTCTTACCACACCCACTTAATTTCATGTATTATTATATTATTATTTATGTTTTTTTGGTATATGTATGTATGATTTCATTAAATGATGGATGGGACATATTCTACCTCAAATTCACAAGGTAATGATTTATATATCATGAGACAAACCAAGATGGTCTCGTGATTGAACCTTCACTAAAAATATATCTGTTGGTGTGAACCAAGACAACCAATATGGTACGGGGAGTGAAACCATATATATAATATAGTAATTGGTTTAAACCATGAAAACAAAGATGGTATGGGGAGTGAACCCATAATAATAATATTCCCTTGGAATATATCCCTTGACTTCTATGGAAATAATTTTTAAACATATATTTTTATGACAATGCCATGTATTATTCTTATGTTAGGATTTCATGGATTGTGATGCTTATTTATTATTAATCATGATATATGAACTTACAAGATTTATTCTATGAATCATATTTGTGATCTTATGATTAGAATAATATGATATTCTAATGTTATGATCAAAATATTATACCCCTATGCTAATGTTTATGCTTACATGTCTCCCTTGTTTACCCTTAGCAAGAATCTAAGCTCACCGATTGCTAGGTTCCCTTTCCTCCATGTTATAAAGATATGTTTTCTGTTTTCTGTTTCTAAGAATGGTGATAGTCATGAACAACCTAGTGGGATATAATGTAGCTAACTTATGTATCAGTGTTTTTTATTCCATGTTTTTATAAGAATAATAGTAGTATGGTCTTTGGTAATTGGTTGGTGTAATGTATTATGTATTTCACAAAATTGATGTAATTTTAATGTATAAAAATATAGGTTCCCTATATTATGAACATACATTGTGTCCTAATAACCCCACAAATCTAACATTCAAACAACATAATAAAAATTTCTCAGCACATCTGGACTTTCCGGTAAGCAAAGGTGACACTAGTAGTGTGTGACTACATGGTGAAGTATAAGTCTATACTCGCACATATCTACATGGTTCCCTATTACCTATAAAAATAGATATGATTGTAATAAGAAATTCATTCACTATAAAACATCTTAAATAATAACACACACCATATATTACCCTCAAAATGTCATCCTTATAACCAAAAAAAATAAAAGTAGTATAAAATTCAGTAAAATAATCAAACCCACAAAGGCTCACAGGAGACTATGGGAAAAAACAATAAATGGGATCAAGAGGGTATCACATCATTTTTGGGGACTCATTTTATTAAATTCTAAAACTGGACATCACTTAAAAAAATATTCTAAGGAAAATCCATTTCATCCTAAAAAATTTGAAACTCAAATGAGGACTCAGTCTTCCAATTTTTAAATCACATTTGAAAAAATTCAACGTCACACAATATTGAAAATAAAATCACCCAGGGATAAGTATCCCTTTTTAAATGGCCGAGATCATTTGAAAATTCCCAAAATCATTAACCATTGAAAGGAAAGGTTATCACATTCCTTTGAAAACAAAAAAAATCCATAAATCCCAATTGAAATCTAATTAATATCAAGAATACATTTTAAAACATCATACTGGTTCTTTCAACTAATTGAAAATCCCAAAGCATTCATTAATTTCCATCTTTAATATTTTAAAAACACTTGGCATGGGATTACATCCCATTTCAAGTATGTAAATCAACTATTATATAAAATGGACCCTCATGGGATATAAATGTAGGCATAAATTAGAAGAGAAATCATATAAAAACCTAATGAAATTAAATACTTGTTATAGAAGGGGAAGATAAATAAGATACTACCTCGAACCAATGGAAATCAAGTCCGAAAAATGATTAGGAAATCCTAATCACATGACCATTAAACGCGGAGTCTCCAACATGCATGAGAGAGTCCCTCTAAACCCTAAAAACACTAATAATAATTATAGGACCATCCATAACCCTAGATAGGACCCGATAATGACTTGGGATCACAAAATAAGGAAAATTAGAGGTAGAATAATGGAATAAACGTATGTAGTGGCTTACCACTTATAATCAGAGGGAGAAATTTCCCAAAATCAGTAGAGTAAGGATGGTTGAATGGAGGGTGGCATCATTCCAGAAGTAGGGATTCCACAAGGTGTCTAATCTATAAGGATGGATACATGGCGGAGTTGGGTGAGGGATAAGTTAATTATTTTATGTTTAATGGTTAAAAAAAATTAAAAATTAAAAAATTAAAATATTTTAAAAATTCCGGATGAACGCATGAATTGGTACCATATTTATCCTAACAATGCACTAACCACACACTAGGAACATCCTAGACACAAAATCTCAAATAGTTACTTCTGTGCCTTTCACCGTTAGGCTAAACATGCTCTAACTATGCTAAATGATACTATCCCATTAATAGAAACCCTATACATGATTTTAATTTAGATACTCCTAACAGTGTACAACCCGTGAACAATAAAAATGTCAAAAATTTAAAAAACATAACTCAAAAACCTCATAAATGTTTAATTATAAAAAATAAAAGCAAATTAATATTAGAAGACGCCAAATTGACATGGTGGTTTCCCAAAAAACCCAAAAATTAACATTATTCCCCCAAAAAGACTTAGGTTTATGTGTAGGTCAAAAAACAATGCAATATGAGGAATCATACAAGAAAACCAGAATCCTCATGGAATCAAGCTTCCTAAAAAACATCAACTACAGTATTTCTATTAATCTCAAGGGGAATATATAAAGATACAAATCTAAGAAATATTCTCCCCACTAATTATAATTGAAGTAATTTAGTAGAATATCCAGATACATCTTTCTCAAAATAATAAAACATCACTTAGTAGACACATTACATAAATATCCAATGGGAATTACCAAACCCCACATTCCAAATCTGACCACATGTAACTAGTTCAAAACCACAAAGAGAAAAATAATCTTAAATACATAAAAAAGGTATAACAAAATAGATCACTAATCCCATGGATCCAAACATGAAGCTAAAAAATAGAAAATGTTCCCTAATAAGAAACAATAGGGATATAACCCAATAATCAAATCTGACAAATTAGGGTGTTTAGATCCAACTCCTCAAAATAAAATACCAATGTAATTTTCATGGAAAACACAACTAGTTGGTATACATAACACAAATAAAAAATGTACCCTATGTATCTATATGTATACCTCATGTTCTATCCATGACCAATGAATTAAATATCACCCAGTAAAGGAAAGAACATTAGGGAAACAAAAAAATTAAAGCAATGAAGGATGAATATTTCAAAAAAAGGAAAAACACAGACATCATGAAACCAATAGAAGACCTAAGTGACACTGGGACACTACTTTAGTAAACCAATGATACTATAATACTGATTTTCATATCTTCAAAAACAACATTTTATTAATAAAGGACACAACCCAAAAACCAATGTTTACATCAAATGATGGATATAGAACCATCCATATATTCCAATGAATCATTCCAAACCAAATCTCACTAGAATGTATATAATAAAATTTGATCCTCCCTAATACAATCATCAAACCTGTGTTCATGTGTCTAAACCACTTAACCCAAAAATCTATAATACTGATTGTAAAATGTATTTCATTAGTAATATATATAAAAAATCACTCTAAAAAGGAAACAAAACATGGACCTCTAATTTTGTCATGGGATGTGATAAATAGAAGACCGTAATAAAAACACATTACAGTCACTCTAGACCTTTATAGTAGGTGGATCTCACATCAATCTTCTTGAGGCATTGAACATTACATGTTCATGTCCGTAAAATCACACAAAGCCATCCCAAAACACAAAATGTAAAAAATAAAACACAATAATTTTTAAACCAAAGTTTTTTTAAAAAAATAATTATGTTTTGAAAAAAAAGATTCATTCATAAATAGTCATTTTATCATTAAATAATAAATGATTTTTTTTTAAAAAAATCCATATAAATCTCTTTCCTCAGATAATTTTAAAATAATTCAAAAAATTATTTCATGAAAAAAAATTCAAAACATAAACACCAGTTCATGTTTCAAAATTGAACATAGTCATTAATTGAAAACATTTTTAAAATCAATTTAAATTTTTAATACACCCGAAAATTTTAAAATACCAATTTTAAAATACTAATTTCCATTAAAATAGGAATCCCACCCATTAATACATCATTCACATAACTAGAAAAATTCATCCATGTGAAAAAGAATTTCAAAATTTCAAAATGTAATCCACTATTTTAAAACATTTTAGAAAAATAATGATTATTATATAAACCATCCCTATGGACTTGTGTTAAACACAAAAAAAATCCATATGAATTCCATTTTTTTCACAAACAATAAAGTATTTTACATAAAATGTACAAAATCACAAATAGAGGAATAAGGAATGTGTTGACCGAATGTTCCACCATTTCCAAAGGCCAACTATTATCCCTATCCTATATCCCCAACACACATTAAGAAATCTATGTTTCATGTGATTTACATAAAAAATGAACTCGGATGTAAAACTATTCATTACTAATTCACATGGTTGAATACCACATTCAAATCATGAATGAGTCCGTAAATAAATTTGGAAATAATAAATTCAATTGTTTCCTAGGTTTTCAGGCCCTACGATCTAACCTAATGTATTAATTTCCTTCTTCATCACTATCCCAATACATAATATACAAACCCCAAGGGAATTCCAATATTTCAAATTTTGATTAAAACATCATCAATGTTAAATCAAATAAAATTTCAAACTCACTATTAGAATCCCACTTCACTTGGAAAATGTATGCTAATGGAAGAAAAGATATTTATAGACTCACCTTGAACCTTAATCTCATGTTGAAATAAAAAATATTAACTAGATCTTACATTGACACGACAAATAAAATAATGTCACTGAAAAATATTAGGTTCTTATAGAATGTATAAACCCAAAGCTATGATAACATTTTCCATGAACTGGTCTCGGTTGTCCTTCCAAAAGACACTAAAACATTGCAACCACTAAATCAAAGGTATTCTCAATCACCATTGGAGAGTAAAAAGTTGATTTAAATCATACAAAAACATTTATGAATTTTTTATAACAATAACCAGAGTGAAAATAGTTTTAGGAATATGATAGAAATTAGTCCTGACCTGTCAATATACTAGACATACACAACAGATTAAAAATTGAGTCATAACCAAATTAAAAACTATGAATTTAGTAAAAAAAATCACCACAAGTCCCCCTCACCAACCTAGATGAATCTCTTATAATGAGAATACAAAAATGAAATGGAATTTATTTTCCCTCCAAAAGAAACAGTTACCCTCCATTCTTATAATTGAGTATAAAACTAATTAGACAAGGTAAATCAAATAAAGAACCACTCACCAATAATTCTATGAAAAGTAAAATAATGTGATAAATGATCATGTAATATGAACCACAAGTAGAATGGGATAAAATAAAAATTACCACAAGAAATCACTACTTAATGAGTAGTGTGAAAAAATAACAAGGATCCTATAACTGTGATAATAATTTTGGCATGATCACATAAGTTCTCAATTTTACATTGTATCCCTTAAAAATTAGTAGTCTCTTCCATAATTAATTCTATGAATAAATGTTTAAAATAAAATATTAATGAAAAAAATTTATATAATGATTTAAAAGAAAAATCAATACATCACATGTATTGTAAATAAAACGTTCTACGTGTTATCATAAATGAATACAATAACATAAAAATAATTTTTCCCTGGTCAAACCTCTTATCCAAAAACATTATTATAGTTCCACATTAAATTTGTTTTTATTTGTTTATAAATATATATTTCATATCTCAATGAGGATTCAATTTATAATATTTTTATAAAACAATCTTGAAAACAAAACTTGTAATAAAAGTAGGAAAAATGTCCTAAAACTACTAAAATAATCACAAAATCTGAGTGCTTCAAAATAATAATTGTTTCACTTTTCATAGTATATAATACTTTTCAACATAATTTCAAAAGTTGTTTTTAAACACATTAAATTTGACATTTCCCCTTTTAATTAAAAAAATTTCAGAAACCCTTTTTAAAGCATTTACAAAACATTCAACAGAATATTGGAATAATGCACAAGATTAGGAACCACATGAATGTCATACAATAATAAGAAACAAATGAAGAGAATAAATGTTCCATTAAAAATTCTAAGAATTAGGTGAAACATTTCAAGAATAAAAGAAATCCCCAAAAAATCTAAAAGGATCTTAATATCATGGGATCTACCCTAAATCCTAATGTGAGACCATTATAGAATTCCCCCAATAGACAAACCTATCATCGTATGTTGCACTATAATACCCAACCTAACAATCCAAAACCCATCCTCTTTGGAATAGCACAACAAATATATCCCTATTTCTGACTATAGGGGACCATAGTGGTGTGTGGATACCGATTACAACATATGACTATACTCTAAATTGTAACCCTAGTAACCATGACTAATAAAATTGGTGGTGTAAAAAATCAATAATCACATAACTCAAGTAATAAACATATTAATTAAACATATCCACAACCTCCTACTCTCAAAGAGGTATCCTCATAATAAATAACATAAAAAACATATTCAATATATATAAAAATACCCACAGTGGTTTAGATTCATCTTTGGGTCACATGAAATGTAATGGGGCCCAAAATGGAATCAAATAATTTAAGAAAACTATTATAATTAAATTAAAAATAGGAAATTACTTTAAAACATTATTGAAATACTAATCCTTTTTATAATAAAATCTATGCACAAATGGAAACATGATCTTCTTCTTTTTAAATGATCTTTGAAAATATTAAAATCCCCATAAGTTTCAAAATACAATCCCCATGGGATAGCTCATCATTTTTAAATCATCGAATGCATATGGAAATTACCAAAATCATAAAAAATATAAAAAATCGGTTCAAATACACTTAAAAATTTGAAAACACATTGTTTGAAACCAACATTAATTCAAGAATACATGTTTACGCTTTATGTTTTCTCTTGTAATCACTTTGAAAAAAAAATGATTCTTTAAAATCAAATAGGGAAATAAAAAAACACATAGAATTAGATCACATCCCGTGTGAAGGAAGAAAAACCATTACTATATAAAATGTCCCCTTTAGATTCATACATATAAGAATATATTAAAATAAAATAAAAATTCCAAAAATCAGGAAATTTAATGTATGATATAGAAAGATAACACAAAAAAACACCTCCCATAGAACAATTGATGTCATTCCAGAAAAAAGTTGTGGAAAGGTGAAACGTGTCACCTTAAAAGATGGAGTCTTCCATAGGAAAAAAGTTTTCCTAAATCCCTGAACATAAAAAAAATATAATTTTAAGATCATCCCTAACCATATCCATGTATCAATGATGATTAATGTTCATAAAAGGGGGAAAATATCGGGGATAATAATGGATAAGAGGGGTGGAGATTCTTATCTCTTGTAATAATAGGGGAAAAACCAATAATCATATGAGAAATTATGGATGATGAAAGGGGTGGAATCAAATGTTGAAGAGGTTTTATGTGGGGGTGTTGTGGGAGATATAAGGAATTTCCAGGGAGTGCCTCTCGAGGTCTATAATTATAAGAGTTTAAATATAATTTTATAAACAAAATAAAAATTCATAGTTTTAAAAAATCACGAAGATTACGTTTTTAGGATGTCTTGTTTCCCTAATCATGCAATAACCATGCTCAAGGAATTACCTAGAAAAACAAAAGAACTCACGTGGCTTCTTCTTGGTGTCCCACATTTTGACTCACCATGTACCAAATATGAAAAACAATACTATCCTTTTGAAATACCCCCCACTCACTCATGACTACCTCTTGGTTACTACTTACTATTTTCCACCCATCCATAGTAAAAAATACATACAATTTTCAAAATACAAGCTCGAGGCAACATAAATTTTAATTAGACAAAACTAAATTAAAATAATATAAGAATAATAAATGGTATATAATAGTTTTCATATGGATTAAAAATTTTTAAAATAAAAATAGATTACTCTAATCAAAAGATTTTCCTTAAATTTTATTAAATCATTCTAAGATATGAATACCACTAAATATAATTAATTATATCATGATGAAAGGTGTAGGGGACTGAATATAGTTTGGTAATAGTGATGAATTTTTTCTCACCAAGAGAGGGATGTGAGATCTAATAAATAACATGGTAAACATTATTAACCAAACAAATTTGTACGTGATGTACAACCTCTTGATCTATAGCAATATTTTTCCAAATTTTCGTTCAATCCTCTTTATTTTTTAATGTTCTTATATGGTATCTGATCAAAAAAACTATAATGTCTTCACTAATTGATTATTGAATTATTTCTCCAAAAGTCTCATGTGTATCCTTACCTATCTTGATTCTGAACACCTACTCATCCAAATAAATCAACTTACATCTCCCCGATATTATTTATTTCATAAACACATAAAATTTTTATTAATCACAATTGGTATAAGAGATCTGTTTTCTTTTTGATACAGTAAAAACCCTACTTGTAACTAGGAATGAACTACCAAAAACGGCAGGTTCCTTCTTATCACACACCATATTAAGGTATATGAAATTAGTGTGAAATTTAATTTTTAAATACATTTAATAATAGGTCATCCATTCATTTAATTGATTGAGTTATTGACCTATCAACTAGGTGTAATGAGAAAATGTCTGTTTTATCACCCCAAGGTCCAACATTTAAAATAAAGAGTAGGTAATTAGTTTAAAAATTACTCTAAAGTCAATCAACATATTTATATTCCCTCATTGGGTCATTATTAAGTTCATAATAAATATGTTGGGTTCAAAAAATTTAGGAGGAGACATGTTTTATTGGAAAACATTACACCCCTTAGTTAAATATATAGTGTAAAATTATTTTAATCTCTTTATGTTAGATGAAACCTTCTTGATAAATAATAAATAGGTGTATATTATTTATGGATTATATAATGGTCAAATTAACAATTATGGTCCAAAAAATTCATGAAATCTTAAATAAATTGCATCTTCATTTTTTCAACCCTTTGAGGGAAAGTTCTATGAATGGAATAATTCATCAAAACATGTTTATTTTCCTTTTTATTCTAAATAAAAGATTTATTACCATACTTTAGTATATTCTATTTCATTTTACTTTTTACAATATCTCATTCATGTATATATTCATCTATGAGATCGGCTTAGACCTAACCATGCACTTTTGTAATGTTTTTTTATATTTTTATTATTGAAGAAAGGAAAAAACATCTAAAATACAAAAATAGGAAGGAGAAAGGAGACTATGGGGGTATGATGTGAAGAATCCAAAGGGAATCCCCTCTAATTATATCTTCCATTCCATTGAGATTGAATTCAAGTATGATGTAAGGAATATACAAAGACCTTGTCAAGCTGAAGGGGCAAGATGATCCACCACCATATTTCCATCCCTCAATGTATGAAGGATGTCGGTTTCGACATTGACCAGAGATGTAAAAATTCTCAAAACAAGAGATATTTACCATGGAGTATTTCATCTTCTATTTATGGAATCCTAAATAATGATAGAATCTGTATCCATCATAGCCAATCCGATATTCCTATTACTTAAAATCTAAAGGCCAGTCAGCAAAGCCAAAGCCACTGTTATAAGTGAATGCCCTCCTCCAAAGTGGGCATTGAAGGAAAGAATAATGCTGCCCCCTAAGTCCTGAACATCGTCACCTATCATGAAATTCAATACATAGGATCCATTAGTATTTATCTTAAAGACATGGTAGTGTGGGAAACATCATACCTAGTTACCATTATTGCAAGGACATCTGTCAACAATGCCCACATAGAACGGCTCGGGAGTGAGAGATGTGAGCCAAACATTATTGGATCAAACCATATCCATCAAAAGGGACATAGTCCATGACACCACCCCAGACCTAAGTACCAAATTCCCTCATTATTTACCTAGTTCCTTTCTATCAATATACACCAAAAACCAGCTGCCAGTATGACTACATGAGCATTCCTCCAGGGGACAATGTCTCCTGCCCAATGAAACTATCGGTCCATCAAAGGAGAATCCCTCAATGATGGAACAAAGAGCCCCATGAAATCCATGAAGGATTGGCACACCTATAGAGCCTAGTATCTATTGAAGAATAGATGCTCTGATCTCTCCTCCATATAATCCCTACAACACATGCATCTCTAAACCAAGGAAACAGCAGTCTTCAGAACAGTCTTTTATGTGGGAAGGGCATGATTCCTGATATGCCACAACATAAATTTGATCTTTGACGGGATATATTTGATTCAAAAAATTGAGTCCTAGGTACCCTATTAATATACTGTACTAATCACCATATGATAGTCCCTAGATGAGAATGAACCTGAGGAAGAAGCAGTAAAAACATACCTATTCGGTTGATCAGTAAGCACAATTGCATCAATGTCCTTTTTTGTTACCGATCCAGCACTGCACTGATAAAACCCGAAAACCTGAAAGCCTTATTGAAAGTGATTCCAATAAATGGGAATCTAGGGAACTCCATGGGAGATCCATCCTTGTTTTTATTCCAAAAGGAAATCTCCACATTCCCCACAAGACATCTACTGTGGGGTAGAAGGGACTGGATATATGAAGAAACTACAACACACAATGATTCATGAATCCCGTTAGATCTATATCTACCTCTTCTAAATTTCATGGCCATGAAATTTCCCCATAATGTACAAGCCTCAATAACCTTCCATGCCAGTTTTTCCCACATACCTTGTAGTGTAACCGAGATGCTCTTCACGACGATTCCCCCTCCTAAACATGACGTGCATGTTTACTCGCTGATTCCCAATGTCTTCTACCCTCCTCATGAGCACCCTAGAATGAATGAGGAGAATATATAGTCAAGATTGGTAATCACCACATTTGGGTCATTGGTGGCTAAGAGGGCATGACACAGAATGGAATCCAAGACAATATTAGCCTAGGTGATCTTGATGCTGAATGATAAAAAATGGTTCTTCCAGTTGTTAATACGACTTGTTAATTTTCTAACAATATTATCAAAATACTGAATTAGGGTCCTCCCAGGTGAGACAGGAGCACCATGATGCTCCATAAGAAAAATTTCATCCTGCATATCCAACCTACTTGAAAGAGAATCAATCCTTTTATCCTTGTAATGGTTCAGGATATAGAATTGTCTCTTACTCCTACAATCTTATGACCACTCTAGTGGCATTATTCATCAACGATATTATTGTTCCCATCGGAAGAACTCAATCCATCATTCATAAAAATAATCTAATCATTAATAGACATGAGCTGAGAAATACCAAAAGGGCAGGATTTACAACAATAAGGCTGGATGGAGCCCTACATGATTTTATTATTATTATGGTATATGAGAACATCCTAAACCATAATAAAAAGTCTCGAGGATAAGGGATCCCCTTGAATCATCCCTAAAACTAGTTTGAAGAAGTTGAAATTCCTTCCAATGAACCGAACCACCAACTACAAGGAGATAAACACCTAAAAAATAAGTAGAAAACTCAAGAGGAAAGACCCATACCTATAAAGACATTGATTACTATGCACCCTTCCATCCTATCATAAGCCCTATAAACATCCATATAGATCACCATATTGTAACCATGAACATTAGTTTTAATTTCATTAGTGACCTCTTGGAATAATGAAATAGACCCTTCAATTGATCTTTGTTAAAATAAACCATGTTTATCTGGAGAGATCCAATGGGGATGATGTTTACTTATTCTGTTGTTGATAATGGTGTCCAAAACCATATAAAAAAAGATGAACATACTAACCTGGTGATAATGTTGATGCAAAGAGGGATTTTTAATTTTTGGGATGAGGACCATGATGGAATCACTAGTAGAATGAGGAATGATCCCACCACAGAAGAAATCTTGAATATTTTCTACCATGTCAAACATAGAAATGCTCCAAGAGGCTCTGAAAAAGGATCCAGGGAACCCATCTAAGCCCAGATCACTCTCTGAGTTAAGGCTCCTCATAGACCCTTAGATTTCTTCCTCTTACAGAAAGGATTCAATTAAGTGTTTATCTAACCATGAAACCATAGTAGAAATAACACTCATAACCTCACCATAACCCCTTGGATACCCATCCGCTATGTTAGTTTTTGGGCCATCCAAAATCTCCTTGAAGTAGGACTCATCCAAGCCACCAACCACATTGATGCCATTGGAATATTAACCAACCTCCATCTAGAAGATAGGATAAGGTGACCTCCAAATTTCATTGATGAAGGAATGGAAATATGTTGTGTTACGCTCCACCTCCCTCATCTATCTTACACTAGACTGATCATGATCTTGATGTTCCTATATTAACTGGAGATCCACCATCATCTTCTTTATCACAGCAAGCTCCCAAAGATGGTTTCATTCTAGTCTGCTTCCAACATGGATTCAAGGTGGTCAATTTTGTGCTGGACCACATCCAGTTCATGCTTATGAGGCAGATGGATACTGATACATTCCCAGAGGTTGACCTTGAGTGGACAAAGTTTATTGTGAAATATATTCCATGAAATACCAAGCACTGGTTTACTCTATGATTGTTAAACTATACAAATAAAATCTATATGTAATGTTATAAACTGGGAGAAAATAATAGAAGCTCTCTAGTTCATGCTGGGTATAATGTCAAAGAGGAGGGGGGGGAATGGTTTGAAATGCTTCTAGCCAGGTGGGTGACTTTGGAATTTTGTTAGTTTGACACAACAAGGACATTTTCAATACATATATCCAATCAACTCCATGATCGGTGCACACCTCTCTAGTTGTTACACCTAGTAATATTCCTTCCAAAAAATCCCAATACTATAATCCCAACACACGACATAAACTTTGAGAATTTTAATCTAGCTCCACAGGAGAAGGATCCCCAACCCTTCCTCTTGCTAGGTTCAACAACCACATTGAAATCGATTTACACAAAGCATGGGGAGTCAATGGGACCAAATGATTATAGTTTATTCCAGAGAAGAGTGTGTTCCCTAACAGAACAACATCCATACATGAATGAGAAGAAGAAATCTTGAGAACCATTCCAAATTTCAGTAGTGATACACTGATCAAAGGCAAAAACCCGATTCACACTAATTCTAGATTTCCAAAAGATCTAGATGGAGGGGCTTTGAGATTCATCTTTCATGAAGCCTATCATACTAATTCTAAGAGAAAATATGTAATCATGGATGTTCTCTGTTTATGTTCTAGCACTGTAAAAACAAACATCAATTTATACTTATAGATTATTAATGTAATAATTTAGAGTTTATAGATAGTCATTTTTATAAACTTATTGATATTATATAATTTCAATAATCATTGATTCTTTTAATTTCATTATACTCAAAAATTGAACAATAATCCAATTAGATTCACTTCTAAACTAGATGATTCACCACATTATTGGATATGAAATTGAGATTCATGGTGTTGATGTAATTTAGGGATATTTTTTTATTTCATAATATCATAATTTATATATAAAAATTTCGGGAACATATTTTATCCAACACTGTAATGTTTTTAGAATGTTCAATTTTACCTTACCACCATTCATAAAAATATGCCAAAAATTCATTTTTGATTGGCTGAACAAGCATGATATTATATAAAAGAAATACCATGTTTTTTGTAATACAAATACATTTTAATAAAAGGTATAGATATATATTATTCTATTAAATTGGAATGGAAAAATAATTTCTTGAACATTAAATTACTACCAGATCACTTATGACATAACAAATGCTACAACTCTAAGAGGATACATCATCACATTTTACATACATGCATCAAAGTATCTGATTATTGATAAACATTATTAATAATATCATGTAAAAATACCAATAGGAAATATATCATATATAAATATCCAATTCTATATAAATTTTTTTATTTCTATTAGTGTGTAAGTCCTCATGATCTCCTTTCATACAAATTTCCAAGAGTGGACATCCTAAGAAAAATTCTTAATACTTAAGAGGCCGCAACAGATGATAGTTATACATAATCTATGTCCTATTATATTTTTGTATCTATATAATTTATAAATATTTTTATGGAACATATAGGTTTTCATTATTGTGGGGAAATATTTTAACCCTTTAATGTGATACATACTCCAAAGACATTATCACATTGTGTTATGAAAAAAATATTCACTATATGATATGAATAAATATATTTAGGTAATTGAAAGTACGAAATAGAATTCCTCTAGTTAACCATATCAAATAAACAATGACATTCACTAGAACCAAATATTAATATTTCATAACTCATAATATCTCACATGATATTTTTACTTTTTTTGATATATGGTTTTAGTTTCTAGGACTGCGACATTTTACCTTGTGTCAACACTACAAACTATAAATTCATATCCTTGAGTAAAACATTCAAATAGGTTATATTTTTAAAATATATGAATTATAATTATTTTTAAATATAAAAATATATTATATATATATTATAGATTTCATAACTAGATGTTACTTTGAGCTTTTCTTGCTCATTACACAATAATTATATTAATTGCAATATCTAATTGAACAGATCATTATGAAAATTAGTTATTTTATCATCCTATCTAGATTCTTATCTTCTCCAATGACTAGGAACATATACTATTTTTTTTGTAATTTGGATTAGTTATAACTATTTCTCAAGATAATTATCTTAGATATAATAAACTATTGTGATGTTGTTAATGATATATCCAATAAACTAGGTGAATGGAATTATAATAATTATTTATATCATGTGATATAGGAAATAATCATCTATTGATTGTACAATATTTTATCGTTCAATACCATATCAATTAATGTACTTTTATTTATTTTAACCTTTTTGTTCGATATATATTTGTAGATATTGATCCAAAAAATATTGTATGATTTATCTATTTCCTTCAAAAACAATTTTTTAGACTTGATATTAATTATTTATGAAACTAATTACATGTTTATATAAATAGAATTAACTTATTATATATTATTAGGAATATTTTTTCATTCCTAACAACCATTTATTGACATAGTAACTTCTTATAGGATAAACATTCATTAATCTCAATTAACAATATATAACCTTCATTGGCGAAATTAAAATCATATTTATCTAGTACAATATCTTACCTTGATATATTTTATATTATTTTTTGTCTCCCAAAAGACTAATCCCAATAAGACTTGTGGATTTATGTTTTTTTCCTAATCTTGTGTATCATGACCCTTGAAAATATTAAATTATATCTTACTCCCACTATATCCTTTTTAGATAGGATATCTCCCTATATATTATCTTTTATATGCATTATCTTTTAAATATACAATTCATCTCTTTTGAGGAAACATTGTTACTATAAATATGCATAATAAACCATTTGATTCTTTATTCACATTAGTATGATATATGTAATACTTTAATACTATGAACTATATGATATACCATCTACCATTTAATTGACACACTATCAAGTTCTTATTACATTTTTGTACTTCATGCTTATAAAAGTATTATAGAAGAATTACATGACTCAGGAGCTTTGATGCCTTGGTTATGATATCCTCTATATAATTATAATTGAAATTTATTTATCTTCTTACAAAGTTGATTCACTTTACTTTAGTATTAGTTATGAACTTAAATTGATTTTATATATACCACATAAAATAAATATTTCTACATCTATTGATATCAATAGTATAATTAACTATTAATGAGAATCACTATTACTTGATATTGTGATTCTAATTCTCCATTTATTTCAATCATAGGATTTACCAATTCAAGAATATATTCAAAACACTATTAAAATTTGTTTTACCATAATAGAAGATAGTGTTTTATTTATGAACATTAGATAAATCTACATGTGTTTAAACCTGTCACAAAAATAATGTTGTGGTAATGAAAGATACATGATAATTGTTCAAAAATATGAGAATTAATACTTTGGGTAACAAGAAGTGATAATATTACATAAATAATATAGAAACATTTTCTATATTAATAAATTAAATATCCAATTCATTACATACAATATTTAATAATTTATTTGGTTATGGTTTATAAATAAAAATACAAGTCACAAATTATATCTAATATCCTACTTATATAGTTATGATGTATTACTTTTAAGATGAATATACCTAATGTTTCCCCTTGATTCTTCATTGGATTTTTTTTCTTCTACAAAAGAAAATTCTTTTCATATTCTTAACAATTAACTTCATAATCATCACAATCAAATTTAACCATTTTTTCATAAAATAACATTATGAAGACCCCTTTGAAATTGAACATATAAATGGTATTTTATCCTTTCGCTTCATCTGGTTTATCCTGAGTATTATATTAATTCATGTTCTCGTCAAATCAGTGAATTTTTATCAAAATATTCAAATGTGTTCTCTACATATTGTTTATGATTAAATTAACTGTAAAACATGAGAAACATGGGGTAAATACTAAGGTAATAAGATTTATGGATAGTTGTTTATTGGATTTAAAGAAAAAATTATCAAAATGATCAGTGTACCCTATCATCATGAGTGCTTGAGGTTAAAAAAATTACTTATCCAAATTTAAAAATGAAAAGTGTTTTAGAGATTTTATATCATTCTTATCAAGCTATATTTTTTAAAGACCCTAGAGATGAGATAATGTGGAGTATTCAACTTTGTCTTCATGTTACTTTGGTACCTCTAATATCATCAATTATATCTTAATATATTTTATATAAAATTAATATTCTTCATGTATCCAATATACATCATTTTGAACCCCACACTCTTTATGAGGAATATTAATAGGTAATGGGGATTCTAGTACATTGTAAACTCTTTCTTTTCATAGTATGATGTATAAATACCATTACCACTCTTGGAAGTCTACAATAGTACTGAAATATTCCTTATCTTATATCAATAACAATGATAGCAGATTCATGTACTACTTTACATTATCTAAAAAATAAAATACAATTCCATACTTAGTCCTTATAACTTATTATCACATTTTTAGTTATTTAATTACAAATCATTATATTTTTTAAAATCGCACTATCCCTTACTACTACATTAAAAATATTATGTTTCTATTATATTATAGTAGAAAAGATCCATATTTACATTATTATAACATAGACTAAGGCCTTTAAATTTTTTTAAGAATATAATTATGTAGGAATTACTAATTACAACTATAAGAAATTATAGTTCCTTAATATATTATGTAGTCTCCATAATCCGTATATTCTATAATCATATTTCCACAATATGTGATTTCAAATTACACTAATAATTCTGGGAATATTCTCTTGATACAAACTTTATTATGTAAATCGAAAACTTTTCATAGAACTCCCTGATAATTGGATGTATACTAATAACTTCTTGACCTTTAATTTTAACTATGATTATATTTAAACTCAAGTCATGAATTACTATTAATGAAATAATATAATTATTATGAGAATCTATATGTAATGTAGATTATCTTATTCTTTATATTCCTGATAATATTTTATCTGTTACTAAAATACATAAATAACCATGTTTAATAAAATATTTTTATACATTATATGATATGAAATTGTTTCCTTTTTATACTTATTAATAACTTTATATATGATCATTTATAAATAATTAACTATATGTATTATTTAACAAGTAATAAAAATAAAATATCCATTGTTATTCTTTGTATACTTGTATACAGATCGCATCATTTTTTGCATATTACATGACATGTTACAACCACATGACATTTCAATACTAAAAAGTTATTTTAAAATATGTTGTCAAACCACATAGTCTACATTGTATGTTTGACCTGATGAAATTTCATTAATTTACATAACACGCATTGCTAGAAAGTGATGTGATGTATGTGGCATGTGAATGGTCATTAAATTCCATGTACATCATTATAGATCTATACAATGATTTTTAATGGCATAAAATATTGACCTACATAACACGTTGGGTAATAAAGAACATGTATCATACATGGATTGATTATTGTAGAATAATGTGTGTTCTATTACAATATTCCATGTAGCTATGTCATGCAGCCAATGATCATTGATGTTTTGGATGGATCTGTTGAGATTTTTTCATGTTTATTACCCATTCACGGTCATACAATGTAATATTAATGATCTGTATCATCAGTTTGACTTAGATAAAAATTCTAAACATGAATACTTGAATGAAAATTCATAAAAATTGATTAAATAATTTTAAAAAAACTATAAATTATAATTTGGCTGCTCTGATTCAACGTGAAGGTTTGGGGGTTTAAGGAAATCATCAAGTGGAAGCCCAAATTTTGGTTTTACATCAAATATAATAGATAAATTCAAATGAACGAGGAGAATTATCCATATATGTTAATTAAAATATTCATACACATTTAATTTATATATATTTTAATATAATTAACCTGACCATGGTATTATTCTTAATTAAAATTTTTTTGAAGCACTATATTTTTTTCATTGAAGAATCTAATATAATATCCCTCTTGATGTATCCACATATGATCCATGAGACTCTAAATGATTTTATTGATATATTATGATATAGAATAAAAATAACTAATGTATTTAAGAATTCATCAATTATATCAACAAGAAACAAATTTTCTCTCTCTATGTCCATGAGAGATGGATAATGATAGAATTAAATATAAGTATTGATAGAATATTTTACAATGTCACCAATTTCTAAATGAATATATGATTGAAATGAAATATTTTAGTATATATGTTTGGATTAAAATAAGATAATTTCATAAATGGAATTATCTTTTATTAACTCAATGTCATACCCCATGTAACATATAACAAAATAACATTAATAAAATCATTATTATTTACTTGAAATGTTATTTATTTAAAATTGTTTCCCAAATTATTAAATAAATATTTATTTAAATGATAATAAATAAAATAAATATTTTCCACTAAATTAATATATTCAGGTTATATTCTCCTATAAAATTTATCAAACCTCAAATAATAAAAATATCCATTCGCTAAAATGAAATTAATATTATATTCACCTATAATGGGATTACATAGTAATTTTAATATGTATGTTCACATAACATGAATAAAATATTTATTTTACAGTATCCACAACTATGGAAGAAATATTTAATTCATTTATACATGAATAAATAAAAATATATTAAATTCGACTCACATATTCTAAAATCAAATATATCATTATATATTTTTTATGATCAACATAAAAATAATAAACATAATTACACTAGTGAGAAATATATTTATTCCTAATCATAAATTCCATATAATTTAATATGTGTAAGGATACACAATGATTTTGACCCTAAGGACCCTTTCACAATGGAAATATATAAAACATACTAAAACTCCAAGATTATTGTCTAGAAAATCTTCATGACTTCCATTTATAATGAAGTTAGTGTAAAAACTAAGAATACCTTCCTATAAATTATGATTTGAAAATAATTATCATTTTCGACCAATATATTTTTAAATATATGGCATATATATGTAATCATCCTATATTTTTTTCCTATCATGATTTAACATTTTTAAAAAATGTAAGCAAACTATCATGGGCTTAGATTTATTTCAGACACTTTTATCTCAATAAAAGGGACAAAAATATATTCTTTTATTAACCCAGAATACAGATATAATTTCATGACCATTCAATTAATGTTATATCACTTATAACATACCCACCACATACTACCTCAGTTCAATATTATACCATCATGGTTTTTATCCATGAATCAACATAATATATTCTTATTAAATATTATT
Organism: Viscum album; assembly: GCA_963277665.1. Taxonomy (NCBI): domain Eukaryota; kingdom Viridiplantae; phylum Streptophyta; class Magnoliopsida; order Santalales; family Viscaceae; genus Viscum; species Viscum album. The sequence goes on from OY728136.1 coordinate 1,888,528,998, forward strand.
AATGATCTAATGTAAAATTACTAATGCACAAGCTCTTAGAAATGAAAATCCATTAACATATAATAATTTTAGAATTATTTTTGTTGCGTATATCATCATGACATACCGTATTAGAAATCAAAATGCGTGATCTTTAAAAATAGATTCCACAATGATTTTGATACATAAAAAGACAATCAAACATAATTTATGTCATCTATGATTAATGTATATAAACTATATGGCATATTATTTAAGGATATTTTTATTTCATACAGTGGTTCTCATTACAATATGAAACTTATCATACCCATTGATATGTAAAGTTCTCTAATGAAATTAACAAATTAATTTTTTGTGGGATAGAATTCATTATGTGATAAAAATATATATATTTTGGGAAACAAATAAGTAAATAATTTTTCTATTCATGGTAATTTACTCTAATATATTTCACCTCAACCCCAATATCCTAAATATATTACTTAATAAATAATTTTTTTCTAAAATAATGAGAATCCATGATGATTTCAGCATTTATAGTTATCAATTAGAGAAAATCACACTTCGAGATTATCAGAGAAATAAAAAAATATAGAAGATAAAAACACCACCTAATGTTGATTTTATATTATCTATGGAACGAAACCAATCTGCATATACCAATCCCAATAATTCCTATTGTGTTTCTGTTTTATTGAATAGTAAAAAATCCCCCTTAACATTGACATAAAATGTTTTCATTTTCACTCATATTATATGCATTTCCTATGATAACATTGGTACATTATATCTTGAAAAGTAGAAAACAAAATTTTGGTTATGTAAAATATTATGTATATTGGGATTCGAATTAATTAAAAATACATCAAATATACATTTTCTTGTTGTCATACCTTGAAAAAATTATCCTGGTTGAAAAAGATGTTGTCACTAACCTTGAATACACTATTTAATATATTCTCAACTACTGTTTTGAATAATTTAATTTAGAAATTAATTTTCAATAAATTATTTATATCTCTTAAAAATAAGGAAATTGTTCATTTCCAAATTATGACATTTTAGAATCATACCTCATGAATTTTACATGATGCGTCTAATATAATTGATTTGATCCCTTAAATATTTTTTCATCAATATAAATTAGAACTTTATTTATTTCATCATTTTTCTTTTATACAGAGAGATTATAATAAAATCCCCCAAATTCTAATGCATGATTTCTCATGTGTTAATAAATGATATAATATATAATAATGGTTGACTTCTGAATCATGTATAATGCCTTATTTATCCCAATACATTTTTCTTATCTTCAAGAATTGTAAATACTTTTTGATGATAAATGTAGCCTTCCTACCCATGAAATCCATTTAATAATTCTTATTTAACATCCATCTTGATGACTATGAATTCCATATTCAGAACAATATCCACGAATATGAAAATAGATTCCAACTTAGTAATATGGATAAAAAAGATAAATTTATATCAATTTTTATATAGAAATTACCCTTTACATATGTCATTACTTTGTATTAACAACATTTAATTTTTAATTCAATTTTTGTTTAGAAAAAACCTTTTTGGTTATAATAAAATTATTATTTGTGAAACTTCAAACAATATCACTAATTTTATTTTTATCAATTTTGTTAAGCACTTCATTCATATCCTTAATCTTATTCCCATCCTTGGTAGCCTTTTTGATATTCATTGTTCGTACCTAAGATAAGATTAATGTTTTTTTGTACAATTATCAATCTCCTCATTCGCATAAATGTTTTCTAGTCACCTTTAATGTTTTAATTATTGTTTCCAACCCTACTTTGTGTCCTTCATATAACATATTATTTTTATTCATCAAGGTCATCATATTTTTATTATTCAAAATTATCACCAACCCTTGGTGCTCCCCTTGAGCTACATAACTCCACCTCACATACCTCTAAAATAGATCGAATTTTTATTAAAAATCCAATACTTTTTGTAGACTAGTAAAATATTTTCATTCAATTATTTATCCATGATAAATTTTAAGATATTTATATAGCATTATACTTAATGATTATTTATGAAATATTTTTTATAACTATCATATTCACATATACTATTGTTTTTATCCTTGTTGATAAAAAATAATTGACTTCCAATGATTCATGAATATTTTAATGTGGTATTATTCTTATGTCAAATCCATTATATTTTACTACCTAAAATATACACAAGAAGGATCTATTTGTGACATTGGATAATGTTAGGACTAATAAATTAAAAAAAATATGTTAGGTCTTTTAAAATGAGCATAACTTATTTGTCATTAATGATCATATCCCTCATATGATCTACAATATTTTTTGGGGATTCAACACCACTAATACATAGGTATTTAAAATTTTTCTGAGATAATTATTCACATGGATGTTTGTAAACACTATGCCATTATAGAACGATTATTTTATAATTTACAGTCCAAACATATTATCGACCTAAATTTGGTAGCATTTAATACTATTAGACACATCATAATTATGATTGATCACCATCAACTATCTAATAAAAATTAAAAAAACAATAAATAAAAAATAATATATATTTAAAACAATGTATTTTAGTGATATCATACCACAAAAATCAACACACACCAACTTACATAACCAAGTTCCCATAACATATTTTAGATTATAACTCACCAAAATATAATTATCTTTTATTAAAATTCACATGTATGAGTACAATCACATGTTTTATAATAGATATCCTGATACCATTAATTATGTACCAAATATTATGTGGAATTTTTCTCATTAAGCCAGTACCTTTATTCCACAAACTATATTGAACTTATTCGGATAGAAATAATATGTCTTTTTCCCCTATAATAAGGTTGATATATCCTTTCACACAATTCTCTTGTAACAAAATTACAGCTTCCTTTACATCGATGAAATGATTCTTCTCGGTGACCGTTTATTTCATACCTTTTGTCACACAACTAGATTAAACAAAGTCGATTATTACTAAGTCCTTCAACTACCTATATATTTATGCACCTCAGGAATTTACCACTAATTTTTTATTTACATAAGGTAATGATCATCATGCTCTCAAAATATCCAATTTAATTGAAACCTCTTTTTGCATGATTTATTTAAGTGAAATCATCATTATTTACTATCATATAGAATGTAAATCCACTATCTATGATTTATATTATGACTCTATAAATTATTTTAATAAATATATATAACTTCTTCCACCTCTGTATATTTCCTTTTTAGTAATGTGAACTATTTTACTTTCATTGGTAGTGGTTTTTAATGTTCCTCCTCTGAACACAATATATAATCCTCATATTTCATGTATATAAGTTAATTTAACATTTTTTTTATAATTTTATAAATCATTATAGGTATTATAATGACAACATTCTGTCTCATTTGTCACACTTACATTCATTCCTAATAATTAATATATACATTTTTATCCATAACCTTCATATATAATATCATAACAACTAAAAACATATAAAGTATAATAATTTTTTATCACTTGAATCAAGTTATCTTATGACTTGAATTTATTCTTAGCTATAGGACTTGCATATTGAGTTATTTATATCTATTCAAAAAAAATAACAATAGCTTTGTTTTTATGTTCTTGTGTCTTTATTAATGAACCAGTAGTCCTTTGACTTTTTTGATTGTCCAGTTAAAAAATATTCTGTTATATAGTTGTTTTTTATATTAGTTTTCATCATGATCGATTATTTTTACATCTGATCAAGACTTAAACTATGATTTCCATTATTATTGAGAAATTTTTTTATATGAAATCCTACATATTTTTATTATATGTTATACCTTTAATTTACATTTTCAATATCAAATATGATCAAATTTCTTGATTTTTTAATGGGAGAAAATATCCCTCCATGATATTTGAGCTTTCACTTCTTTCCGATGACTTATCTGCTAAGATCCTTGATCACATTGACCAAATATGTAACAAAACATTTAAAACCTTCAATGATTTAGGCTTGAACATATATTTTTTACATTTATATGAACATTATTTTTTATGTTTTCTGAATTTCTAGATTCATTTTTCTCAATATCATTATTTCACTCAAACTACTACATCTACATCAATTTCATTTAGTCATTTGAATAGCATACTACTCCATATTTTTCATTATTTTTTCACAGAAAACATATATTTTCTTATGATTATCTTATAAATATAATATTTTATATACACATCCTTTAATTTTATCATTATCACTATAGATATTATATTTTTATGTTACTTCAATGAAGGATGTAATATCTTCCTCATTATGGACACTATAGTCCTTAATTTTTCACAATTCTGTTTTTTTGGAGATAATATCCTCTTATGAATGGATTATATTTTTATTTATGAATTTTTAATTATATATCCTCTTTATTTTTTAATATTTCTATGTGGAAAATTGAATTCTTCATCATCAAAGAATTTATTGGTACATAGTGCACTGAGGTACCCAAATTTTCCAAATAAAAAAATAAACAAGTGGTAGCTTCCACATGAATTTCCCATTTACACCCTTTATATTTATCGAAATTATTTATATAAATTTATTAATATGATTTTATTTATTGTTTTCCTCTATTATGACAAACCCCATTTCCATGACCACTATGTTATAAAATTTACACTTTTTTACAATATCATTATAATTAGAAATAATTTGATATATAATTAGAGTAATATAAATGAATTCAAATGTTACTTCTTTTAGATACATATCCTAAATCATTGATTCCTTTAGATTTATTTGAGGAAGAAAGCTTCATATAATCCTCTTCAAGATCATGAAATCATCAATAGTTTCTTTATGATCTTACATTTCTTCTATAATAAAAATCACTCATTCGAAGAATGCAACAAATGATTCATTAGGGTGTATATTAAAGACATAATACTTTTTCTATTTAACCTAATGATTTTTTTAGGTTACATTGAGTAAACTTAATATATATTAACAAAATTTTACTATAAGGAATGTTATTATTTATATGATGTCACATTTATATAGATTTAATTTAAACAAGATCCAGCTAACACATAATTTCATTGGTGTCAATATCCCACCTATTTCAAAAAGAATTTGATAAATTGTTTCACTCCATTATAACCAATATTTCATGTATTAAATCATTATAAACATTGATTCACAATGTTTATAATTATAATTTCTTTTATATTTAGTATAAATTTAAAATCTTTCCATCAAAAATTATATTCCATTTGTAAGTGACTTTTTTTCACCGATTGAAAAGAGAACCACACAATAAAGTGTCTTTTTAGTTTATTATATTATAAATGGTTTAAGATCCTACAGTGATACAATTATGGGGGCCTAAAGTAATGGGGTCCTAGAGAATTATCCAAAAATATTCGGTTCCCACGGGGAGGAAAGGAACCAAGAAGAGAAAATAATTGGAGCCTATTATCCCATGATTCTATAGAAGCAATAAAGTCAACCACTACATTACCCACACATAATTTATGAAGGATGGATATATGAGTGTTGATTAGCCACTTTCACCTTCTTCTGGAGTATTTTAAAGGACCAAAGCATATGTCCTTTTCAATCAATTACAATGTATGTTTTTAGTGATTTATACTCCATCTCCATGATAGGAATGTTCATTTTATTTCAATGAAGAAAGAATATGAGGATAACATGGGATTCATGTAGAAGATAGTATCAATTTTAAATGAATGATGAGAAAGGAACCACAATTAAAATTGGGGTTTTCTAGACACTCCACCATCACACATAGCTCAAATAAAACTTGATCCATATGTGTGTAACTTGTTTCATAATAGGGGAATCTTCCATTTGATCCATTTCCGATGAATAGTTGTTCAGTTGTTGAAATAGTGAAGTGATTAATCCAAGTCCCTTAGGGAAGTGCCAATCACTAAAATGTTGTATATCAGGCATATGTCTAGAACTATGTTGCTGATTTTGATGTGCATAACCATGATGGTACCCTATAAGGATTGATGATGCTTGTTATTTCTGGATGAATATTGAAAACAATACATACTAGTGATGGTTAACGACATATCTTTCCTTTCTTGGTTAGGTTTATCCACAGCTTGGATCCATTGGTGATTAAAGGATTCAATATAAATCAACTGATTAGACCACCCATTAATCATTCCAAAATTTATTCAAACCTCCTTATACAAATCACTGTAAAAGAATATGTGATTCATGGACTCATAATTTGGATCCATATAGTATAAGCCTTTAGATGAAAGGTTGACCCCTCTCTACTAGATACTCTCATGAGTTGGAAATGAATTGTTTTAACCCCCCCTCCCCCCGCCACACACACTTCATAAAATAGAACTTCAAAGGGACCACCTTGATCTCTAAAATATATTCCAAAATATCAAAAGAGGATGAAAAATATTGGGTGATTTGAAAATATATAATAGTAAAAATAGCTATAGAAGATCCAATGAAAATCCATCACTCTTTATCATTATTTAACACAATACTATAAAATAAAGTAATCTTATTATTTTCCACGGTGGAATTAATGATTTTGGGTTGTTAATTAGACAATACGAAGAAGATACTAGGAGTGGGGTTGTGTGGGAATTCTAGAGTAGTCCACAATTTTTTTTGGTACAAGTAGCATATATAAACCTTTACAATAATCCATTTAAAATTATGTTAAAGGATATGGATTCAATTCCATATCATCCTATGAATTTTGAAGCATTTAAATCTTGACGGACTCCCATCATTTCCACAAGTACTTTTCTTTTATTTTACACATAAAATTTTCCCTCAATTATATCACATGAATGTTTGGAATGAAGAACATCCATGGTTCTTAAATTAATCTTATGGAAAATACCCTTTTCTATAATAGATATAGCTATCTTTTTCCAAGAATACCACTGATACATACAATCCAATTTTTTTCACATATGATGAATATTAAATTGTTCTCTATATTGGAAATCTCCTTTTATAGAAACTTTATTGTGGGAAATATATCCATAGGAATTGAGGATAAAATATAATTAATCAAATTGATTACCCCTCCACAAGATAAGAACCTATTTCTCAAGATTATGTTGTGAACCATGATTTTCTCAAGGACCATGTCAACCTGTTTAATGATATGGGTATTATGGGACATAAGGTCAGCCCTGTAGTTTATAGGTGAAGAAAATTTAGGCCTGACCAACCTATTTTCCAACCATTATATCCTCCTCATAGTGCATTTATTAGGAATTAATAAGTTTATATTCTCCCAGTTGATATAATGGCTACCTAAAGTCTAATAAACCTCTAATTATTCATTAAACCCAATGTTGGCCTTCTTATTGCATTAACAATGATAATGGCGTCATACAAAAACCTAATATGGGATATACCTCAAGCCAATTGTTTATTATGTAAGGCGAAAACCTTTCCCACAACATTGTATTTTTTAATGTAGAGGATGGGGATGACATTGTAAATGATATACAAAGAGGTGGAGAGGGGGTCTCCCTGCCTCAATTATGTAACGAATTTGTAAAACCCAGGTTTTTTTCCCATAATATAATTACACACCCATGGATAGGTAAAACAATGAAATAGTATATAAATGACCCAAATAAAAAATCCCAAGAATTTAATAAACATTTTTATATAATTCCATTCAATTATATAAAAATATTTTCTCATATCTACTTTACTGGACACAATTCATCATAAATTATTCATTTGATGTTACAAATCACATCGTGGTCCATGAAAATGGACCCCTGGATTGATATACCTTTCACAAACTCAGGTTATTACTTGGCCACCCATCATGGAAGGAAGGGAGAAATTATTTTATTAGGAAGACCATCAAGGGATTTATATTGTACATTACACAATCCTATTGGTTAGTACTGCTTCATAGATGACATATATTTTTATTTGGTTACCAAAACAATTTTATAAATTCATGACACATGAGGTCGATTAACACATAGGAAAAAATAAGTCACCACACTGATCATACCCCTCTTCACTATATCCCATGAGGTTCAATAAAATGACGTAGGGAATGTATATGAACTAGTAATGCTTTTAGGATATATGGAAAAAATAACATCCTGAATTTATTCCTCATCTGGTATTCATTTCAACATATAATTTAAATCATCAGTCAAAACGTTGGGAATTAAATCCAAAATATTTGAAGATCCACTTAGATACCCCCCCAATGTTCAGGTTAGGGTATTCCAATAATGACCTAAATATTAAATCAACCATTTTACCGGAAACATAACTACCATTAGTATAGGATCCTTCACCTAGAATCAGTTTGTGATTCAAGTTTCTGTGTTTTCATTTGATGCAATCATAGAAATTTTCATCATTTCTTTCTCCTTCAGGAATCCATTTTACTTTTTAATTTTCATGAGCAATTCACTCCTACATCAACAACATCTCTTCTAAAGCGTCTTTCTTGAATTACACAATAACAAAACATCGTTATCCCATCTATTTCACAATATCTACTCAAAAAATTTAATGCCCATGTTAATTTACTATAGTTCATGATCACCTAAGTGATGAATCTTTTCCCAATATTATATATGACCTATAAGATGCCTTAGATTATTATGAACAGAAATATAGAGGTGACCAATGAAAGAGTTTTCCTTGTAATTCCTCACAATGTCCTTAAATTATGTATAATAATCCCATGTGAAGGAAAAATGGAAAACAACTTCACTAGCATTAGTGGCCTTCAATACAATGTGAAGAGGTGTGTGATCCGATAGACCACATACCAGGTGATATACTTTGTTGAACGGAATGGAAGAAGGAGCTACTCAATTGACAATAAATTGATAAAGACAACTCCAAGAGCATTGTTTTTCATTATTATTATTTTACCATGCAAACAGATCTTTGGGAAAAATATGATCCATTAGGGTATTGTTTCCTATGATATTCATAATGTCATAGAATGATCTTATGAGAAATGTACCACTATCTGTTTATCATCTATATTTCCCACAATGTTGAATTCTCATCCAACCAACCATGGAAAATACACTGTTTAGAAATAGATCATGAAATCCCAAATAAAATCTCTTACTGGAGCATCGAACATAACATAAAGAACCGATATAATGATTTCACTTTTTCCCAAAAAATAATTGGTTCTAATAATTTGATCTGAAAAAGAGATCATTTCAACTGAAAGGACACCATTCCATTATAACTAGATATGTGAATTAGAGGGTAAAACCATAAGGAATCCATGAGCTCTCAAAATATGAGAAATATTATCAAATTTTAAAGAATATTATTCAGGTTCAAGTACTTAATCCATAAAAAAAGAGTTATTGTGGAATTCCATAGGGGTGAAATCTGATTTTACCAATGAGCCCAATCTATTAGCATTTTAGATGAGGCGATAAATATTTTATGGAAGATACCTCTTACACTGGTCATAGACTCATGTCCGCAATATAACATTGAATTCCTGGTATTATATTTTGATCTTGACTGATATTTGGTTTGAACTCTATAGGGAGGAATTTTTAGGAGAGAAGCAAGATAGTAAAATTTGGTCACTGAGTCCTTTAGACAAGAATTGAGGCTTCCAATATGTGGGAAATAGGGGAATCTCACCTCCATTTATGAGGATGGGGAGCTAATGACTGGTAATGTAGCCTAAAAATGTGAATTAGAATTACCCCATGGTTCTAGCTTCCACATATAGGGGTTTAACAGAGTGTGTTTAGCATGGGAGTGTATACTATTATCCCAGGGTAAAAGTGGTGACATCAGTTATATGAAAAGAAAACTATTATAGTTGAAAAAAGAAAGCACATTCATAATTTATTGTAACCATGCCCATGAATGGAGGTGGTTCCAACACTGGGAAACTAATCGATGAGGAGGAAGACGATAATGACGATGGGGATAAAGATGATAGGATTAATACCTTACATCTATATATATTCCTCAAATTTGGTCTAGAAGAAGTTATCTAAGGCACACCCAAAGAAGACATGCAATTAAAGAGATAATTCACCTAAACCTGTCCAACCTTCTAATTATGAGATTTGTCAAATTTTGGTGAATTAGGGACTTCAAAGTGACTATATGAGAAGAAGTGTGACAATGAAAGATCCACCAAAGTCTAAGACCAATCAAGAATTCCTTCAACTCTGAAAAGAATAAAGGATGATAGAGGTAGAGATAAATCCATCTCTGCAGAGATCCAGTATATCGACGCATCATCTAGATGAAGAGACCTCTCATCAGCTTAGTGGTATGATCCCAGGGTATTATTGATACCATGAAATAACCTGTGATTCATGAATCGAAGAAGCAATCCTGGGAGAGATATACTAACTATATCCCCATAGGAGTCTTTACCCAAATAGACATCCATTGACATTTTAAATTGGAATAACCACAATCGACCAATATAGGTGGGGGTGATTACACCAATCTAAGAAAAAGTCTTATAAAAAATTCAACAAATGGAAGAAGGATATTTAGTTAATAAACAACACCCTATTCTGGAAAAACAACTTCCACATATTAATTGTGCCCTGGTAGAAGGAAAGAGGAGTATTTTCAATCCCAAATATCACTACCAATGAACATTTTATTTGATTAGAACCACTATGAATGTACTAGTTGAGATAATAAAATTCAACATATCATAATTAGAGTGAGGAGAACTACCCAAGAAACCTCCAAGAAAACATTAAAACTATTCGGTTTCAAGATATTATGACAAAATAATTACATAAAAAATTACACAAGAGGATGTATACTTATGGAAGGAGCATAGGTGGATGGAGAACTGGAAGGGACTAGAGAAGATGCCAAATATGGAGCAATGGTTGGGAGATTCATCGAAGGAGACAACAATATATAAGGAGAATTCTTTATATATACAAAATCCATCTCTCTGGACCATGTATTATAAAGAAATAATAATCATTAAAAATAAATATTTTACATTGATTCTTTTTTTCCGGCACATGTAAGATTCCCTAAGAGGGGGGGGGGTTTAGTGTATGTTGATTTTTGTAAAATCATGACATAGGTTCCATGGAACGATGCCTAGAGAAGGTGGGTCACATGGCCTCAAGTGTGAATCCCCATATTCCAGAAACCTCCAAATAGTAGTGATGTCCTACAATGTTATAGTGACCAAACTATACCCTCATGATCATAGTAATATACAGGTATCATACATGATTACATAAGTGGAAGCATAATATCAATCGAAAGTAAGAGAAGATAAATATACAATGATAGATGTAATAAAAAAATGTAATAGAAAGGTAATATATATCCAGATGAGTACATCATGATCTATGAAAAAAATAATCAAATACATGGAAACATTCATCCATTTTAATTAATGCATCAAAAGAAAATATACCAAAATAATATATTGAGATATAATCGCATGTATAGATTGGAAAGGTTATCCCAAGATCTTATGTAGTAATAAATCATTTATCACTTAGTGTTGAATTTCCCATGTCCCTACATGCACCCACGGGTAGCCAAATATTGTCTGAATAGGGTGTGAGACAAAACTCTGTAAGCCACCTCAAATATTTTCTATAAAAAGACCATTCAAAGGATACAAACCATGTTTTTATGTAGATATAACCTGAGTACAACTAATAATAATAAATGTGATACATCCATTTATATCAAATCTCACTATGATCATAAACTTGTTAATAGGATATATTTATAATTTATGGTAAGTGTCAACAATGGAATATGTTGTGTAAATGTGTATTGGGCATATATGGTCTAGGATCATTTGAGAATAAATGCCCAAATAATTCAAATAAGATATTTAAACAAGAAAACCATCTCTAATGAGTAGAAATGTACATGAAATCATACATGATCTTATCTAAGAAGAAGAAATGTCGGTGGTATCCTTATGGGTCATGTAAACCACATAAATTGAATCCAATTTGTAGAATTTTCCAAGGAATCCTAGAAGGACACTGGATCCGAGAAATAAAAAACCCATGGAATCCGATAAAGATAATTAAACCATATAAATAGGATCTAGTGAGTAGAAATGTCAAGGGAATCCATGTGATTCAGAAAAAAATGCATGGAGTTGAAATGTCCATGAAATCCTTGTATGTAATCGATGCCATATCAATAACCCTCCATTATCATCAATGCCAATTCATTTACCAATCCCTATACCATTTCATTTTTCAATTCAAAAATAACTTCATAATTACATACTAGACAAGGAATTATCCATATCATACCTCTTATATAATGTAGATAAGGTCCTACAAGTTACATTAGAACTTTAATAATTATATTATTAAACATAAACAATACTCCTTAATGTAGAGTGAGATAAACAGACACCAGGGGTAGCATAATCATGGTAAAAATAAAGAAACCACTCCATGGGAAGTTTAAAGAGATATCAACATCGTCCAACATAATATATCAATGTCTCGGAATATCTCAACCATTAATTTTTTATTTAACTAAATGGTAAATTATTTCGGAAGCAAAACACGTGAATTTCAGTGTGCAGAACAATGGATTCATGATATAAACCATCTTACATCGAGGTAAAATTAATAGACCACCTAATGTAGTCTTATAGGAGATCACATATTTAGTGTATGCCTCTGTTTTGATCTGTATTAGAATAAAATGGAATGACATAAGAACTCCCTCAAAACAAAGAATAAGAATGCACCCCAAAATAGAAAAATTGATATGGTGATAAATAATTAATGTAGAGATAGGAATATATTACTCACTAGTGTATATCTAATGAAATGGGAGGATGTTTAATGAAGAATAAAAACTAAAACATAGGATGGAGGATCGAGAATGCTATAACGGGATAAAAGGGGAGGTGTTTTCTACTAGAGAATTAAAATAAAGTGTTGGGTTAAATCATAAATGAATTAGGGAATATATGGTCATTTCCCCTTTAAAAAACTATATCACAAGGTTTGGCCTCATGTTTTGAAAAAATGTGTGACCAAATATATCTCAAGATCCCCTTGCATGGTCATGGTTCTTGGTTGGAAAAATGGTGCACTGACCATGATTTTTACCCATGTTAAAAACTATATATCATACACACAAGCATACGACATGGGGTGCACATTTTGATAAAATTGTGTTCCCTATACTATGTAGTGAAATGATGCACACGGGTAACTATAACCATGTAGAATAGGTTTCAGGGTTTCTGTTAACCCTATAGCCCATATATATTATCCAAAAGTGGGGTTATGGACTCTAAAGAAGCCCCCACAAACCCTTGTTTCTTCAGTAGGATTTCTCTGTATATATTTTAGGTTAGAACCAAGGAAATAAACTAATAAAATGATTTGTAACTTAATAAGAAATTCAAGTCATTAAAATCTACCGTCATTAAAGAAACTAGTCCTTGAGTTAGACTTCCAAACATAATAAAGGATCATATGAGAAAATACATAGCCATTTGACAAGTACAACAACCTCCTGCTCTTATGTATCATCATGTACATAGTTAGGCTTCCATAAAACCCATACCAGAAGAACTTACCAGCCTAATAGAACCTTCATGTTAGTATAAACAATGTAGATTTTATGCTACTTAATGAATAAATAGACCTTGAATTCATCATATTCATGATGAATAATATGTGATGGTTCATAATGATATTGGTGAATATGAGATTCATGGAAGAAATCATTCATGGCATGGTACCATTAAACTGACTTGGAATGATAGGCTATAGACCTGACTCTGTTCAGAATCTAGAATGGCCTAATGTAACAAGGTGGGAGATTATCTTGTTTTTGAATCGATCTATTAACCAATATTAATGAAATACATATGAAAACTATATCCCTATCCTCAAAATCAATAGGTTGTCTATCGCAGTTGGCATATGACTACAATCTATGCCTAAAATTCATCATGTGCTTCCTGATTAGCTTCACATGAACTATTGTTCATTTTTGATACATTGTCCAATCATTATGGCATCTCCTACCCCTAACCCCAACAGAGGTGATCTACAAGAACTACCATATAAGGACTCATACAGATCCATCTAGATGTTATCCTTGAATCATTTATTGTTAGAAAAATAAAATAAGAGTATATGATTTTCCCTAGAATTCCCAAAAGAAAGGATTCATGAATGGAGCATGTCCTCTAATACCTAAATAGTACAAATCCATAAGACCATCCATCTAAGGGTGATAAGACATGCTCTGAAGCACCTATGTACCAAATCCCTTCTATAACTCCTTCCTAATCGATGACATAAAGTGAGAATCCATTCCATTTAATATGGAACTTGGAGGTCCATTAAAGTGTATGATCTTCAGGATGTATAGTATCCCAAGATCATCAACTAATAATGTCTCCCGAATAGGTAAGAAGTGGGATACCTTCATCAAATGATAAAATACCCAAAAGGTATGATCACCTCAATGATATCTAATAAAACCTATCCTGAAATCCATGGTCACATAATCTAATTTACCCTTAGGAATGGAAAATGGATCTATGACTGTTACCAGTCACTAGAGTTCATCCGTCACATACTGATAGTTGGAACACTAAGTAATAAATCTATCTATGTCATGTTAAATACTATGTAACCAATTTAGGGGACATAACTTTCAATACCTGTTGTTGATTTTTTGATGTATGACCCAAGATAAGGTGTGGAAATCCCACATCAAATCCTCTCGAATATTTACAAGAACCTAGATATTCCCATGAAAATGTATGGTATTGCCCTTATCCATGGTATAACCATGCGATGAATCATCATAATAAATTTTCTCCCTATGTACTAATCCCTCTTTTTATAATTACATTCTCATCCATAACCTATCTTAAATGGAATATTTTAATTATAAATCCTTGAGGACACTCTTCCCATGATCCTCCTCATCCTCAACTTGTGTGTCAGAATACAAGACATTAGATACCACTTGTTGGTATTCAAAAATACTTGTATCTATTTCATCATACATAGTGAATCATCAACAATATTTCCCATTATGGTCATGTAAGAAAGCTCAAGGTAAGAATTTTGTATGTATTCAACAAACCACACTTCCTCAGATTGATATCATGATTCTAAAGATTTTTATGGTTATTTATTGGTCCTTAAAATCCACAAAACTATCTCTTGTTAAATAATTACTCAAACTTCATAATGTATGTACACCATTGGGTAACTCTAGATCATACAATATGTATTTATTCTCTTGTGACCTCAATTGACATGACCCATATTTCCAGATTCAATCTTCCGGAATCAAAAATACTAATATTGCAACACTTGATGCATTATAATATACCGTGTAACATCTTCTAAACTCTAGAAGAATTAGTATTATCAATGAAACCATTCTCCCTTTCATCACTTCAAAGGCTCTCTCATAGGAATATGACCCTTCAAGCATATAATAGGTGATTATATGCATGTGAAGTCTTTTATGAAGTACTTGTAATAAACATATAGCCCCTATAAACTATTTATTTCAAATATATTTTGGTTATTATACTAGAAAAATAAATATCTCTCAGTATTTAGGTCAACTAATACTCCTTTCTGTAAGATAATATCATCCAAGAGGCGACATTTATCCATTAAAATGTGGCACTTTGTGAGCTTATCATATAACATATTCTCAATCAGTGTATTTAATGTTATAAAATGATGTTAGGAATGGTCATTTTGAGTGTGATAATACACATAGATATCATTCACAAATATGACCAAAAAATCAAGATCTGGATAGAAAAATATATTCATCAGTTCCTTAAAAACTGCTACTACATTCATGAAATTGAACATCACCGCAAATTTTTTTTACAAGACAAATCTATTGTATAATGTTGTACATTGTATATCTGATGTAATAATATAAATATAACGATAATGTGAGATCATATCAAACTTCTAGAACACCCTAGAT
Source organism: Viscum album (assembly GCA_963277665.1). NCBI lineage: Eukaryota > Viridiplantae > Streptophyta > Magnoliopsida > Santalales > Viscaceae > Viscum > Viscum album. Next base: position 1,888,545,019 of record OY728136.1, read on the forward strand.
TTAGGGATCTAGTCGAAGAAATATTCTATTTGAGGCTAAGGATATTCTGTCATAACATTCAGCTGATTAAATTTCTTTTAATCTACAAATAATTGAAGGTTTCCATCCCACTTCCTAGTGAAAAGGACCAGTGAACCCCATTTATTGTATTGATTCATATAAAACCATTTTTCTCTAAGTCATATTGATAACTCTTAAGGTCCTAAAATTATGTCGTAACAATCTAATAAGGGGGAATGGGTAACGGTATTTTCCTTTTCACTATAATGATGGAAAAAACATACCTCAAAATTAGGTAGTACTCTAAAAAATTAGTTAGTGAAAAAATCCCTAAAATGATAATCAATTGGATGTAATTCCACCAATCATGTTCCCCTATTTTCCATATATGGTAAAGTAATCTTGGTTATCATACCACCCAACACTTGATGCTCCGGTTCAGATCGACAAGCATGGTAATCCCATTAACTAATTTGAATAAAAGACACAACCTATTGTGATGTTAAAGTCACCCTTTGGTGATATAAATTATTTTAAACATGTTTGGGGACAATCCTTTCTATCTTGATAAGGATGAATACCCCTATCATCTAGAGGATAATGTGGCCCAATACTTATTGAAACCCACCTAACTCAAGGGGGAACTTTTTAGAATGAAATAATATCTCTGATTTAATCCCAAATGGAGTATCAAGTGTCATAACACAACTAGAATACTTAACATAAATCCCAATTCACTCTACAATAGTCAAGGATATGATGGAATAAGTTGCACTTGTATCAAAAAAAGAATATACTGACATAGATCCTACTATAATAGTATATATTATTGTAGAAGTTACAAAACAATTCTCTTTGAAAATAATCTCTATTATATAAATCTTGCTTCATCTGAAACCATGATATATAGCCTAACTAACGTGTGGAATTATTCTCTTATTTCACTATGTGTTTTGTGTATTGTTGCCTCATCCACAGACACCACATCTCCCTAATGTTCCAGTCACACTATAGATCCCTTCCTAAAGATATGATACCTTCCAAACTTCTAAAAAAGGATTTGGTTAAGAACCTATCACATGGTATTCAACAGATATGGTTATACAAAACACCTATAGATGGCCCATCCTATTTTAGGCCCAACACTCAACTGGTTTTCTTTCACAGTGGCTCATCATCTAACCCAACCTCTGACACTAATTATATATAATACCACTTCCAAAATTCATGATTTGGATTGTATTCCCCTCATTATGTACAAAAAAAATTCTATTCCAACCACCTGAAACCGGTTCATTGGGTCAAAAAACTGATCAACTATGCTCTATATCCCCATATCCCCTCTCGTTCCATTTAGTAATCAGGCCTTGATTTATAATTTGTGATACGTTATAAATCCATAATACATTCACCTATGATCAAATGTCGTACTTGACACCATTTTCAAATCTCATAGATGTTTATTACTTATCACCCAATTGAAAATGTGAAAAATGATAGAGTTATGTAAAATGGAAATAATATTCCCTAATTGACAAGACACCTGGCTCAATATGCATAAACACTATGTCCATATCGACACTCCTTGTCTCAGGATAAAAAAAATAATATAATGTTTTATATAAATCCCTCCACCCCAAACCCTAATGATGATCCTTTTGCGTAATCAAAACGCACCATCTATTTGAATAATCCCGAAGCATATACAAAGTGAGATTCAACATTCACTGGGGAGGTGTCTCGAGTTTCTTAAAAATTGATATGATGGACTCAATCTGTGAATCAGTATCATTTAGTTTACCATACCATGGAAATGTGTAAGGATGGTGAAACATAAATTAATTATTCAAATCTACCATAGTTCGGGTACGTTCTGGGGATCCCTGAATACTCTTCATGAAATGTTGGAATCAATCTCAAAACTATTTCTCAACACCCATATCAGGTATAATAGGTGGTGAAGTAAGAGAAAATACTGGAGGTTCTACATGTCGAACAAGGCCCACTAAAACTAGATCATGGTTTTCACCAAACACATGGCGCATAATATGAGGCCCTTACAGTGGAATATCTCTAAAAATTACATGAACACACCTCAGTCAAAATATAGTTACCTCAAGATCAATGATATGTAATAGGATAGGGAAATCCTTTTGATTTAAGTATCACACCCCTTTTATTGCTCCAAAATAAATGTATGGGTGACACACAAGTCCTATGAATGCATGAGATACTACAAAATACCCACTAAAAAGTTTGGATTAAGATAAATTTATTTTCTATAATACTGTGGTTCCAGATTATATTTTGTCAATTACATGTTATAGTGGAAGAAAAAATTCTATTGAAACCAGAACAACTATTAAAAAGAAAAAAAATTGTTTAAAATTTTATTTTTTATATTCATTATCATTTATATAAAATTATATTTAATGGTTGAATTATATAGATCACCATTATTAATTTGTAATTTATAATAAATATTATAAATTGAATTTTGGTGTCTAGTTAATTTAATCCATAACATGTTCTTTTCCATCAGACCAATAGTCCATGGTAAAATTTATAATAATTGACTGATTATGTAGTTTGTGTAAATATATGTAGGAAAACATTTTTAGGTTGATATTGGAAAATTATGAAACCAATTTTGTTTCTTAGTTCCCAAAAAGTTAGTCAAATTCATATGTATCCCTCAAGTCATGTATAATAAATTTCATGCAGTCAATAAATGCAGCCAATATTTAATGGAATATGCAAGCCATGTGAATTTCCAATGATCCTAAATTGATACTGGAGACAATAATTTTTTTATAATTCCATGGATATAATATATTTTTTAATAATAACAATAATCACATTACATATCATGTGAATCACCTAGTGATGGGTTCCTATCAATTGTAATAGGTATAACCCAAAAAACAACAATTCCCATTATAAGAATTTTTTTCCCAATAGGTGGGTTAGATACTCCCAAAAAACTCCCATTACCAAACTTTTACACATTATGAATCTCCTTTATATGACTCTCAAAAAATATGAAAACAGAAGATTAATATCCTCTGAAATGAATTTGTGATATCCCAAATTGAGATCCACTGAATGGTTCACTAAACCTATGGATCACATGGTCTCAACAATTCCTCTCCTACCACAGTGGTTGTTGACATGTACCAAGGGTATATGATTGAACAATGATGATACTATTCCCTCATGATCAATGTAACAGAATGGTAACATACATGGGTAAAAAATAAGAATCATAATATCAACTTGTAGTAGTATAAATAATCCTTCAGATGAAAAATGCAACAAATTAAGATGAAGGAAATATAAAAAATATCATGATGAGTATTTAGTGAGCTATATAAAAAACTAGGGAATACATGGACATAAGAATTAAGTATAATAAATTTATCAAAAGAGAGAAATACTAGATGGAACCATCTACAAAAAAATATCATTAGCCTAGATTAGTCATATGATACCATGCTCCTATAAAATAATCAATCATATATCAAAAATAAGGAACATTCCCCTATCACTACCTACATCCATGCTATCTGTTTGGGAACCCAACGGCCTCCCAAACAGGATGTGGGATTACACTTTTTTGGGCACCACCAATGATGACTACGACAAGTCCACTCTATGTATATAGGACATGGAAGTTTTCATATATATATCAGGAGTACATGTAATAACATTAAATGATATATTAGTATGTCTATAATGTCTCATTATGATCAAGAAACGTTATTAAAGGGTTTATCTATCATGGATGGTAAGAAAAATCAATGGAATACACCATATAAACATATATTAGGAAAACATGTTCTAGAATATAAGGAGTGTAAATTTGTAAGTAATATAAATAAGATATATAATCTAGTAAACTAATTACCACTTTTAGAAATGTCCAATTCATCCTTGTGGGTTAGATCCAAGTTGTAAAAATGTATAAGATATCCTAATGGGTGAGGTAAACTATGTATGTTGAGTATAAATTTCTATATCATCCCTGTTGGTTGTTGGATCCATGAAGTAAAAGTGTACACGGAATACTAGAATGTTATGTAATCCAAATAAATAGGATCTAGGGAGTATAAATATTCCATGTTATATAAGTGAATTCAATAAACAATATCCAAATAACATAACTGTTCATGCAATCCTAGTAATTCATTGCTTCCATACAAAGAACCCTCCAATATCATCATTACCAATTCATTCACCAATTCATAAACCATTTCATTAATCAATTCCCCAACCCCTTCATAAAAAAACTAGAACCAAGGGAATATTAATATCATACCTTTCATATAGATATGATAAAGTGACTCATGGTCCATACAACCTTTAATAATAATCTTAATTATCGTGAACAGTTCCCAATAATGTAAATAAATATCAACACACCACAAGGGTTTCAGAATAATGGAAATAAGGAAGAAGCCACCCCATGGGTAGATAATGTTAAGGTCGACAAACTCCAAATTATTATATGAGTATCATTTCATGTCTCAGACATGAATTTACAATTTAACTCAAGGTTTTATTAATTTAAGAAGAAATTCCCATGAATTATGGTATGAAAAATAATGAAAATAATCTATTAACCACTAGACATTGAGTGAATTTGTATAGAAAACCATCATTAAGACCATAGTAAACATAACATTAGTATCACACTATAATTTAGTATTGATTTAGATAATACAAAAAAGGGATGAATTCCATGAATATAGAGACTAAGAGCTCGCACTGAAGTTGTATAATTGATACAAATAAATATTAAAAATGGATAATGAGGAATAGTTAAATCATCGGTGGATATCAAATGAAATGAATAGAATTTAAATTAAAGGTCCAATGAATAATGAAAATCAAGCCACAGGTAGAAGGCTTGATAAATCATTAATGGATGAAAAGGGCGAGGTTATGTTTACTAGAGAGAAAAAAGAAATAGGAGAGTCAGATCCTAAATTAATAATGTGAAAAGTTGTTATCCCCATTTAGAAAATCATGTCGCATGGTTTTTTACATGGTTGGATAAATCATGCACCAAAAATGTGCCCATATCTATCTCAAGACCCCCCTTTCTAGGTCATGATGCATAGTTAGACAAATAATGCACTAAACATATGTTTTCCATCTATTACAAACTTTATAGAACTAGCACGGGTGTGCGACCTTGGTCACATAGTTAAGAGAAACCCTTCCCCCTCTTCTATATACTGAAATTCCTAACACAATTTACTATAAACATTCATATTTTTCTACATGGTTTTTTACTAACTATGTCTCCTAGATGTTTTTCTCCAATAATTGTGGATCTAAGCTCCAATCAACTCTTCGAACCCTTTTCTTTTTTAGAGCCTTACTGGTCATCCTTATTAGTATAGAACTATATAAATAAACTAGAAACAAATTTATACCTAACTTCATAAATATTATGTTATTTACACATTCAAATTACTATTCTAACAAACTTTCCCAATTATTCAATAAAATAGAATTCTCTCTCTAATAAAAATATATTGATGTTTTCCAGAATCAAAACTGGTCTCAATCCAAATAGGCACCATATCTGACCCATGACAAGGCCCGATGGGAATTCCCGATCCCCATGGGATGGTACAATTGCCCAGGTAACATAAAATGATAATGGGGAATGATTTACCAGAGTTTATAAACCTACAATGAAAAAACCCAATAAAACAAATCTATATTTTTTCAAATAAAATCTTCTATTAACAAATTTAAGAACTAAATACATAATTTAAATCAATAATTAAAGACTATAATAACTAAAGACCCACAATGAACAAAACATGAACTGTAAAGAGGACCGCCCTAAAGCTATCTCTATAAGACAACACCACAAAAGACCTACTAGAAACCATAAACACTGGCACTAAAGGTTGTACCCAACTTGCCTACAAATATAACCATATGTAATCACACCCAAAGGTTTAATTACTGTGAGAGAAAATGACTAGTAGGATACCACCACTAAAGGGTTCTATGTTATAAATGCTCAAGGATGAAAATGTTGCATATTTTCATAAATAAGAAATTCTAGTTACAATTTTTATAAGATACAACCTTAAATTGAAATTGTTTTTATGTTGGCTATTTTAAAGATTCAACAAATTTTAAAATAAGGGAAATTATAAATAATTTTCTATCCAACCATATTGTATGTTGATGACAAGAACAACGTATCTAATGAACACAAACAATTGGAATATAACCCATAAGCACTAGTTCAATATGGGTCCCACATACTTCATATCTCTGTTAGAGTAACCATCACAATATCTGTTCTCATAAATGAGAAACTATTAGGGAACATAACCATAACCTAGTGGTCCCCAATCATCATCAACATCATTGTTTGGTTGGTGTTGTAAGCATCAATCTTTCTACATGAAACTTAGGCCAAACCCCATGGGATCATTTGCATACTAGTACCCGTCCACCAACCTAGATACCTCGGTTACCCTCTTGTGCTGAAAAACATCAAAAATACAAGAAATATAATTTGAACATGTAAATATAATTTCGACATCATAAATCTACCAAAAAAACCAACATATACTTCACAAAAGTCACAAAAATCCACTTTTTCATTCAAATTCATTTTGAAATTCAACTCACATGAAAATAGTCCACCAAAAATTTCTCACATCATTAATAATTAAAGAAATACTTTATAAATTTTATAAAATCTTTTCCTATATTCTAAAAATTACATTACATCCAACTTACATGTTACAGAATACACTTTTCATAAACTAAATCCACTTTTCACATCTCACTAACACAAACCGCCCACAAACATGTTTCACACCGGCATCAAAATTTCCTAAAATCACCGTGACAAATTGTAAAATATTCTCAAAACATTTGAAGTCACAAATAACCAAATTATATTTAAAAAAAATTAAATCATATAGTAACTACAGCCTATTACATAAAAATCTTTTTCACACTTTGTGTAACTCATTAAATCAATTAAAATTTTCATAAAACCAACCCAAGGGCTAAAACCATGTTTTTCATTAAACCCATTCCACAAACCTCTTCCAAGGAAAAAATCACACCAATACCAATCAAAAATATAATTGGAAGCCCAAGAAACAATTATAAAACCACTCTAATGTGTCATAAAATCACCTAGAATAATATCATAAAAGATACACATGAAAACACATATTTTCATAAAATGCCCTCATGAGGTATAAAAATGTATTAAAAATCAAACCCATTCAAAAAACCCCTTAAAATTCCCACATGACACTATTGAATTAAAGACAATAATTTCCAGCCACTTTTAAAAAATAAAAATTCAATTTAATATTTTATAAATCCACCACAAAATATATCACAATTGATACATTTGAAAATAAGCCAAAATCAATCCAAAATATATCTATAATATTAAATGCTTAACCAAATCAGTAAAAAATGGTTTTTTCACCACCCCAAACATATGAGGAACAAGAAAAATATTTAAAACAAGAAACCTAACTCAACATGAAATTGTTACATATGTAATCACATACCTTTTGAGTCAAAAACCTTAAATCTAGGTGAAAAACCACAACCACACCACCGCTGCACCACTAGGGAGATAAATCCATCCATATACCATATGATTTCACAATAGATACTCAAGGTTAAACCCATTGTACGAACCCTAGTTTCTTGACACATTATAACATCGTGAAAGTTGAATGAAAACAATAGGAAGATGGGTGAAACCATGAAGGAAACACTATCCTTGGATAATCCTGTAGTTTACACACCAAAAACCCCATCAATGATGGGTTGCATGGAAACTTGAGGGAGCTTGGATGCCTCCATGTCTTCTTGGGTTGAATGGGGGAAGCAATCATGGGATTATATTTCCTTTATGGTGGAAAAAATGGGAATTTACAAAATATTTTTAATGACCTCCACACACATGCACGGTTGGCCTATATAGTTTGGAACTATGTGGCTGAATAGTGTGGCATATTCTCGACACCCAAAACAATGCCATTATCCCCTAATTTGGGGGGGGGGGGGGGTAAATGGGGAAAATGAGGGGTAATGATATGATATGGATTGGGGAGAAAATACCCAATATACTGAAACCTTTTCACCACTAGACTCATCCCAATCAAGGGTACAAACGAGGTCGACAACATACCCCACAATTGGTGCAACTGGAAGTGTCACTAACCAAATTCCAAATCAAGAAAATCTTTTAAGATACCTTTGAAAAAAGATAATATCTATTACCATACATTACCATCAAGATAATGGTCAATGATTAGTAACATGGCATGGACCAAAATTTTAAACCTAGAACATGTAGAAACCAAGAGAAAACTAAGAACCAGAAGTGGACATAAACCAAAGCATGGAATTGAAAATCTAGTTGTGAAAATTCATATCACCATAATGCTTTCCTCCCCTAGAATGAAACATCCAAGAAAATGTAACAACCGACATGAATATATAAACCAACATGCAGTCCCTTTCCATGTTTCATTCCAAATGGAAAAAATACGTCCAGTGATCAATTAATGAAGGAATACTCTCACAAACCCAAAAATACATCACTTTATCGAAATGATAAATAAAATTCATGTATTATCCTAAAATAAAACTCCTCAAACACTATTCAAACAGGATTCCTACAATTTTCATAAATGAAAATAAACAATGACAAGGTTATACTTACCTTTCTCTAACCAAACCGTTGGGATTTCTCCAATCCTTATATTTAACCAAGGAAGTGTAGGTCGTTAGAAAGCTATGAACAGGACTACCTACCACCATTCCAAGTCTATGGACTAGTCTGAGTTACTAACATAGAGAGGCACTAATGGGCTCCCCAACATAATAGAAAATGTAAATATTTCCGGACATAGAATTAGGACTCCAACAGGGGGAGGCCCGAACAAACTCCCGGCTACAAGGGGTATAATTCAATTAAGCCTTTCCAAAAGAACATACATTAGACTCATAGTGGGTCTCCCAACAATGAGAACTAACCATCTTAAATAACCATCACAGGATGACCCAGAAAAACATCAATATTTAAAGTTTTGGGATGGTCACATTGTTAGTCTGCATAGTTTGGGAAACATTGTGCCAACAATGGGGATCATTCTGTCTGCATGGATTCCTCGCACATAGTCACTAAAAATCATACATAAACATTGTGCACAACATATATAACCAAATTTCAAACCTTTATCTGAAAAAACAATTGAAAAAAGGTCAAAATAATGGCATTGGGATTTAATATGGGCACGAGGAACTACACCTTTTTCCAACAAACTAGAAAAACACCAGCAAGATGATTAAAAAAGAAGATTAAATGCTTCCCATATATAATAATGAGGATATGAAATTGTAAAAGGGTTTTAATGACCACTGTATTTTCCTTTACAATGCGCCAGATTCACTCTGGGGATTATGGATGGAGCCCAAAATTTTGAAGCATCTTCAGCCTCAGGGTTTGGATTTGGAAACCCTTATATGGAACCACTTATTCTGGTTCTAAAGACAACCACAAATCAATCCCAGGTAATTTTACCAAGTCATAACAAATTACATAGTAAAATTACCCTAATCCAACATTTCACCCAAACAAGGAATTAGAATATTCACAAACATCAATCTTTATTTCTTCATGTGAGAAACAACAAAAGGAAAGGACACATACAGATACATTCCTCTAAAATAGAGGGCTTTGATGATTTTTAAATGGATACATACTCCAAAAATAACAGAGACTCTTAGAAGATTTCATGACCTTCACCTTCACAGTTAAAGAGCACATGAAGTCACAATGTGTCACCGAACATGACCATTATGACTTATTGAAACTATACAAGGAAAGGTATCTAATGACAAGTCCCAAAAATGACAAAATTCTAGAAGTGGACATAGTATCTACTCATGACCGAATTTCCCACACTTATGGTTTATCATAAACCCCTACATCGAGTAGACTACGAAGGACTCATATACCCTCTTAGGCACCATCCAGATACTCATCCACACTAGCAACCCCATACCACTTCCACAATCGACGAATCGGGTATCTTAAAAAACTATGGTCTCTATCATAATTCGACATGAACTCTCCTACTATAGGATGGTCCACCAAAAAAGAATAAAATTGGTGTAAAATCAATATCCCATTCATAAGAAAAAGATTCCTTATATTGATCAACTGGAGTATTTTACATTGGTGAAACTAATTGGATTTCACTCTAGTTTCACACTAAACTTTAATAGGGTTGTACCTCATCCATAGAGAGAACCAAAGGACCCAACAAAGAAAGTACATTGGTCAAAAAATGCCACAAACCTGAATCTAACACATGAAGGGAATCAAAATAAATTCATCCTGAAACATTTCACAGAAGAGACCACTACCTAGCCCCTTATCCCAGCTCACTGACCCAAAACAAACCCGAAACATGATTCAAACAATAGGGGATCTTGCACTCAAAAAATCCCCTAACATCCAAATTTTTAAAATCAAATAACTAACATCATCCCAAACTTTTCATCAAGAAATCATGTTTTTTTTTAAAATATTCATTTGAAAACAAATGGTCTAGTGGTTATCATATCCACCAATCGTACCCTATGGGCCTCACACCTGCATGTTTTCATGCCACACATAGAACCCTCCATATATCCATCCGGACACTCATCCAATATTAACATAAACTATCCATCATCCTATAACACACCATGCATGTGGTAGCTCATGAAACTACAAATGGTTAAAAAAATCCTTTCCTCTTTTCTAAACCAAAACAATCAACCAATACTTACTCTTTCCAAAGACTGCTAACCATTTACTCAAAATTTCAGTAAAAAGATTATAAAACATCATATAAAGGAACAACCATTTAAATAATAAATCACTTTCAATTCATTCACATAAATTTCAGAACCTCTCATTCCACAAAAACGCCTTTCAATAGTTTTGATAACCTTATTGGAAAGACATTTTCATAACCAACCTTAACATAATTATTAGCATTCAAAAATTGTGCAAACACAACACTTCCAATTTCAGTTTTTTTGGAAGGTTTAGGTATCCCATTTTACAAATAAAAAAGATCTTTCTTTATTAGAAAATTATTTCAAAAAAACATCACACTTATTAAAACCATGAAATTTTCCTTAAAAACTGAACTTCTGAGATTTCGAATCTAAAGAACTAAAGACAATGTGAGAGAAAACTAGTTTCGGAGGGTGAATTTTAATTATGGTTGGTGGCCATATTCCGATCACTTGACCATCATAGAGGCTGTTCTAGAGAATATAAACATATACAAAAGGCGTTCCAGGACCTGCAATCTCACTGAAACCAATAACCCGACTCCCTTTTCATTTCCCCTAACCATCATCAAACTGTGAAAACCAAAGGACTTAGATAAATATCAACTTACCCTGGTGACTCGAATCCAATCATGAGGGGTAGTGATCGGGAAAAGAACCTATAACCAGAATACCATGTCCCAACAATATTAACTCCCAACTATCCTAATTTTTCTCCAAATAACGTGGATTAAATTGTTTACTAGATCCACCTCTGATACCACTTTGTCACGAACCGAATCTGGTCCCCATCCAAACCAGAACCATACCAGGCCAATGAAAAGGCCTGAAGGTAATTCCCAACTTCCAAAGGAAAGAAAATGTACCAGGTTATCATAAAATGATAATTGGGAATGATTTAAATGATTTTATAAACATACAATGACAAACAAACCTAATAAAAAAATATTTATTTTTTTCAAATTATTCCATCCTATATAAAAATTCCAAACTGAATGCATAATATAAAAATATTATAAAAGACTACCAAAACTGAATAAACCACCAATGAAAATCCCATTAACTATCCACATGGAAATAAGCACCACCCTAAATCCATCTCCATATGACAGCACCATAATGGACCTGTTAGAAACCCAACCACTGACACTAATGACTGTACCCAAACCTACGACCAAAAATAACCAAATCTACTCACACAAAAATGATTAAATAAATTGTGAGACAAATCCTAGTAGGATACCACCACTAAATTATTCCATGTTAATAAAATTCAAGGATGAAAAGCTTCCATGTTTTCATAAATATGAAATTCTAGTTACAATTTCAATAAGATCCTACTTTAAATAGAAACAGTTTTCAAGTGGGCTATTTTAAAGATTAAAAACCTTTAAAAATAATTAAAATGAACCTGAATTTTCCATCCAAATATACTATATTCAGATAGTATGATAAATGAATCTAATTAGAACAATAAATTGGAAAATAACCCCTAGGCACTAGCTCATTGTGGGTCCAAGGTACCTCGTATCTCGGTGAGAGTATCCATGACAATATGTTTTCTCATGCATGAGACACTAGTTGGGAACATACCCATATCATAGTTGTACACAATCATAATTATCATCATGGTTTTGAAATTGTTGTAATCATCAATCTTTCTATGTGAAATTGAGGACAACCCCCATAGGATCACTAGCATACAAGTACACTTCTGCCCACCTAGAAAACCGGGTTACCCAGTTGCGCACAAACAAGTTCAATAAGATAAAATATATAATTCGCACATGAAAATAACACTTCCACATCACATATTTACAAAAAATACCACATGTACATCAAAAAAGTCACAAAAAATCCACTTCATCATTCAAATTCATTTTCAAATCTTACACACACCAAAATAGACCACAACACATTTTACAAATCATTCATAATTCAACAAATCCTTTAGAAATTTTATAAAATATTTTCTGAGATGATAAAAATCATGTAACATCCCACTCACATGTTAAATAATACCCTTTTCATAAACAAAATCAAATTTTCACATCACACTCACACAAACAGCCAACAATCATGTTTTGAACCCACATCATAATTTTAAAAAAATCACCTTGAGAAATTACAAAACATTATCATAGTGTTTGAAATAACAACTGACCACATTATCAATCAAAAAAACATTTTAATAATATAAACCCACTAAAGCTGTACATAAACATCTATTTCACACATTTTGTAAGTCATTATGTAATTTAAAAATTTCATAAAACTAACCCAGGGGTAAAACCATGTTTTTCATACAACCCATTCCAAAAACCTATTTCAAGGAGAAATCACACCAATACCAATCCAAAATAGAATGTAAATCTCTAGAAACCTTTATAAAAACTCTCTCCAGTTTCATTCAATCACCTCAAACAATATCACAAAAGATACACATGTAAACAAACATTATCATAATATTCTCTCAAGATGTATAAAAAATTATTACACTACAAAACCATTCAAAACACCCTTACAATCCCCACATGACACCAAGTCATTAAAAAATGAATTTTCATCCCCTTTCAACAACTAATAATTCAATTTCATATTTTAGAAAACTATCATAAATTATTTCACATGTGCTTCATTTGAAATGTTTAAAACATAAGAATTATGGATCTATAAAATTAAATTCTTAAGAAAATCCATAAAAATGGGTTTTTCAACACACACCGCATATGAAGAACATTCAAAATATGTAAAAGAAGAAAACCGAGACATCATTAAATGGTTTCAAATGGACTTAGATATCTTTTTAGTCAAAACCCTTAAATCCTAGTGTGAATCCTCAACCGCACCTCCACAACACCACAAGGGAAAAAATTCCATCCCTAGAACACAAGATTTCACAATAAATGCTCAAGGATAAATCCTAGGTATGAACCCTAGATGTTGGAAAATTTAGAACATCATGGAAGTTAAATGAAAACAAGAGGAAGAAGGGAGAAACCTATAAGGAATCCCTAACCTTGATGATTATTAGAGTATCTGCACCAAAACCCCCATCAAGGATGGTTTCCACGGGAGATTGGGGGATCTAGAAGGCCTCCCATGGGTTCTGGTGTCTAATGGGGGAAAAATGATGTAGATTAGATTTATTTCTGTGTGGGAAAAGAGGGAATTTCAAAAAAAATTAATGATTTCAAGACACTGCCATGGTTTACCTTAACGGTTTGGTACCATGCAGCCCTTTATTGAGGAAAGTTTGGGCCACACAAAACCATGCCATTCTTCTCCAATTTTAGTGGGGGATTAAGGGTTAAAACATGGGGAATATAGGCCAAGGAGAGGGTAGAAAATACCCAATAGAAAACCTCCTTTTCACCTTTATTCACATTGAACTCATGGGTACACACGACGTCGACAACTTACCACACAAGTGGGGAGACTAAGAGTGCCACTAAACCATGTCCAAAACAACACATCCTCATTATATCCCTTTAGAAATATTGTAGTCCAATCACAATAAAAAACCACCATGACCAAGGAAATAGAGCAATAACACAACAAGAACCAAAATTTCCTACCCAATACACCTGAAAACAAAGAGTAAACTAATAACCACAAGAGGACTTGGACCAAGGAATGGAATTGAAAATTCAGGTGTGACAAAAGTATTGAAGCATAAAAGAGTGAAACAAGTGATATTTAGTTGGTTCACCCTTATTGGGATATGTCCAAGGATCATACAATTATTGGTGTTATGGTATAATAAAATCTACAAACTATACTACTTTTTTTCTATGTTTTCATGTTGACCCTATGTGTTTACAACCCTCACAGTTGTAGAGAACTCACTACTAGCCCCATTCAAAAATCCCACCGCTCCTCCAATAGAAAAAATTCCCAACCAAAAACATGGGATGTGAATTACAGCAATGATTGTTTATAAATTTTATCATCTTTCATCATCAGGATATGTCACAATTATATTTAGGATAGAATCATTAAATGTACTCCATATAACTTTTGTACTTATAGTAAATTTATATTAAATCAAATATCTATTTGGGCCAATTAAGTTTTTCACATTTCATAATGTAATATATAACTTACTATGCTAGAGAACACCCATGATTCCCTTTATTATAATTTTTAGTTATCCTCAATTTTGATGTGAAAATTCATTAATAAATACCATAAAAATAAAATTATTTCTCTATAAATTTTATTCTCTTAATATCTCCCAAAATATATGAAATTTTAAATTGATATATTAAAAAAACATAGTCCCCCGTTTCATGTGTGTCATCCTCTATGGAAATTTTAAATCCCATATTATACTTTGAATCAAAAATTCTGGACCTTGAAATCACCAATATTCCATGAATCTCCTCATCTAAAATATTTTATATGATCTCCTCTATGAAATGGATCATATGCAAACATATAATCTTCCTATTACATGGCAAAAACATTACATAACATCATTAAAAATGACATAATTCACATTTTAATGCTTAATCTAACATATATGTAAAAAATTACAAACACCACACAAATTTCCATTTCTACTCCCAATTTGGATTAATCACATGTGACACCACAATGATAGGTAATACAACTTTTTTATAAAACCCATTTCTTATACAGAGGTCTGTACAATGCTATAGAGACCAAAGTTCACATTCGAAAACCTAGTATCTCATTTTCATTGGGATTCATCACCATAATATTCATCAGAAGAATAAATGGATTACCGCATAATTTCACCTTACTAAAAATCCATTCCCAATGAAATAACCAATCCTAGTTTCATATTTTTTTTTAAAAAATGTTACAAAATATAGACCTAAAGATTCTTATATAGTTAATTAATTTAGTTGTGGTTGACAACATTCCACATTCAACATTACACCATGAATTGTTGGAAGTCTTCATGGGAAAACTTCACCCTATTATACACCAATATTATTCCAAAACCTCCTCAAATACTGGTAATGAACTTCATTAATTATATTATTATTTTAACCAATATCCATATTGATTGTTTAATAAAACAACCCAATAGAATCATGAGAGGATTTTAGCCACAAATATTAATAATGATTTCTATTTATGATTGTTTACTACTTTATCATATTATATATCAGTATGATTTAATGTAACAATAATGAGTTTTTTTGTTATATTGGATTCTATTTTTATGAACACTCAAGATGAAATAAATGAATTTTAGCTTTTATGACTACATTAATTAAAATAAATAACATGATGGAATTAATTTCAATGATTGGATAATGTGTAAAATAAATTATATAGTTCTTAATAGAGATAAATTAAATATTGGAGTAAAAAATAAATGTGTGGGAAAACTGTTTCTATGTTCAAGATAACACCCATAATAAATTATTAATAATTTCTAACCAATTATCACATCTATCACAATTATGTATTTTTTTATTGTAAAATAAATCACCCATTGAAATTAAAAGTTATAAATGCGATTTGAAAATGTTAATAATTTTTCTACATTAGTATCATGTTATCTATGAAATTTTTTAAGGACTAAATGACCAGTTTTTAGAGTTGAATAAGTAATATGAAACTCAGAATTCCCAAGATCACCATATGTAAAACACAAACCCATACAAACACAAAATGAAGAACTCTTGTACCTTTAAAAAAGTGATACTACTAAAATCATTAATCACACTTTCTTGATTAAGATATCTTATAGGAAACCATCATAGTCTCTCCCTCATGGTGTATTCATGGATTGAAATGAATCACCTGATGCTATGGATGGATTCTTCTTTACACACAACATATGATAGTACCACCTAGGGGAAAAGGGTGGAGGTGAAAAAGAGATTCATGGAAGAGATTTATTCAAACAAATGCTTCTGCAATGATTTTAAACACACAATTTCTTGGTAACTTCCTCATTATATAATCTGTAGGACACACTTGATCCTTATGTGATACTTATTCAAATGTTACAGAACATGTGAGTATAATATTTTGATTATAAAATGTTTACAAATAGGATTCATATCAGCACCAATGTGTTTCATCATATAAAATGTCCTTAATGGTGATATTAAATGTAAGATAGATTGATAATATGAGGATTAAAATTCTACTACCTTTAATAACCATCAAACACAATTCATTCAAAATAATGAACTTTGATATCAACATGTTATACGGAATGCTTTGGGAAAGGAAATTTTCATACATTATATTATATTGTATTCAATGATATTCCTTTAGGGCATATGATATCCCATAAATAAAAGTATATCATAATATAATATGTACTCTCAATTATACACTATTATATAAGGCCTAAATACATCTAAAATATTTAAGGCTTTTGGGAATATCACTAACAATATATGACATTCACTAAATCCTCATAAACATTCATCCATTTTACCTTAAACCACATCATATACATCAATTTTTAAAGCCATATCTAGAAACTCATTTTATATGAAATTTAAAAAAAAATCAAAATGATGTCATTAATTTCACCATATATCGCATCATATGATGCACATTGTGAATATTCATGAAAAAAAATTGCATAAAAATTAAAACTTTTTTTAAAGGATCACTCAAACGTTCATAAACTCATTCCCCAGTTAGTCTACCGCAATGCGTGACCCTATGACATATTGTAATATTGATAACAAATATGAGTTTATCGATTCATAAATGTAATAAAATAGTAGACTTTACTAATGTATCAGTGGTACTCATGATATAAATAGATATAGAGTGATCCCCTTCAAACACATGTATCGAGATGCCTATGTACACTAGCTTCTTCATATGGAAGGATACATTTTATATGATCCCTTTTTTTAGACATTGAGTATTCATGAGACATAGAGTATATAAATATAGTACAAGAAACCTTACATTGATAATTATATTAGTATAGATTCACTAGGCTGATCAATACATCACATGGAATTAAACATTATGGATGATAAAATATCATTTCCCTTATATTATAATAAAAAAAATTCACATATATTATCTAAGTGCAACTATACACAATTTTAGAATACCTTAATCAAGGGACCAAATGTCAGAGTCATCAAACATGATGCAAAACCCCATCTTGGTTAAGATTTATCTTATGATACTATCAACAACATACCCAACCACTCCAGGATTAACTACATATTAATGTTTATATAAGATTGGAATCATAGTATTATGGTTTTATATTAGGTACATTTCAAACATTAGGTATTGGGGAGATCCAAATATGTATCATGAAACCCTATTATACCAATGACATAGAATCTGACACTCTAATAGGTATACATTTTAGGTTAACCAATTGTAAATACCCTTTGTGACTCATGATAAAATTTCACATCTCTATACAAAATCATACTATCACTAAACATCATATTTCATCAAAACCTATAATACTTCTTGAAAATATATGATATGAAAGTATAAACCTTGGTTTTGGAATGTATTATCATTTTATTAATTTTTTTCATAAATAATTCAATAATATATGGATAATAGTACTAAAATATGAAAATTTATGAAATTTATTACATAACAACACCTACCATGAAATGAATAGATTTTATTAAACTAGTAAAATCACAATGAATAAAACCTTGAAAATAGAATAAAGATGTTTCAATTACCATCATTGTGACCATTAATGAATACAACTCTACCAAATATATATATATATATAACGATATTAAAAAAATATAGTAATAATTTTGAGGATAAAATGGGAGAATAGGATGACTCTTTTTATATAGAGAAATATGGAAATTGTGGTTAGTCATTATATATATGATAAAGTGGACATTTTCGAACATCATTACTATATTCTTGATAAGTAGAGAAAAGAAATAATTAGGTATGTTAAATCAATCAATTTAATATTTCATAAATATTTATATATTAATTTTATTAATTAAAATATTAAAATGGAAAAGATTACTTTATAACCTATGTGACTTTATATATTCAATTTAATTCTAATTATGTTTTTTAAATTATAATGTTAATTTATGGGATACATAATTTACAATTTTGTTTCATTTATTTATAATATATTTTATATTATGAAATCTATGTTAGAAGGTATAAATGAAAAATATGGGTTTCTATTGTAAATTATTCAAATATTACATTATGGGATATTATATATAATTAATAAAAAAAATTTACATTTAGAAGTAATCAAATTTACATATTGAAATTTTAGGAATATGACAAATGAAATACATATGTATGGAGGGTTTATAATATTATATATGAATATTAAAAGAATTTACCTAAGAAAAAATCTTTATATATCAATATAAAAATATTATATATATATATATATATATATTTGTAAAGTAAAATATATTACATATCATAAGAATGTTTATTAAATTATATTATGTATCCTTTAAAATCTCTTTTCAATCATTGTAGAATATATTATAAAGATATATTTTTTCAAATTTCAGCATCATCCAAATATTATATATACTGGCAGATAAGATCTTACATATGTGTAAATGTTATTTTATTGATATTATATAGTTATTTATATACACTGTTATAAAACACCCTTTTACATCTTGGAAAATTTAACAAATTCTTGTCTACTAAATGCTAATTATAATTTTCAATGGATGTATATCTTATAAAACAAATTATTCAATTGATAATTATTAAATTTCAAGCATAATCCTTATTATTTTAATTTATACTATTAATGGTTATAATTTAATAGTTTTTATGATCATAACTCTAGGAACATACACTTTGGTTTGGTCACATAATATGTGAAACCCTTCCCATAACCGATTCAGGTTTATTTGTCATTCTTTAGTAATGTTTTTAACCTTTATACATAAATGAAATGATTCTTTTATCTGTCATTTGTGTGCAATAATCCTTTTTAAAATTTTATTTTCTATCTTGACATATTATTTCATATGTTCATGGAATTATCATTCCAAAATATTTATTAATCCATGTAGAGTTCAATATACAAAATCCTTTTAGTATGATTTACATTTTAAAGTGTGGCAAAACTATAAGATTTTTTATGTTCAATATAGTTGTGAAGTAACATATCATATCATTATAATAATTGAATCCATTATTCTCGTCACATTGTTAAAAATGTATTAAATACTCACTTTCATTTATCATAAAACCATCAATATCTCTATTAAGAATCATGATATTTTATTTTTTATGATCAGAAGAAGTGACACATTTGAATAATTAGGATCCTAATATTATCTTAAACTATTTATGTGATAATTTCAATATATATATATACAACGTATATTTTAATTCAGAAATGTTCAAACAAATGATCTTTTAAATACAAGAATGTAACTCTTACGCGTTATTCTTTTTCAATAATAATAATTAACACATATCCGAATGTTTATCATTTGAAATTATGAGGATTTGTTATTTTATTGTCCACTAAATTTACATAATAGTTTTAGTAGAATTTATATATTCGTAATTGGGATCATTGTGTATCCCATTCAATTTAGAGTCTTACTAAACATCATTTGGTAGTCACTTTTACATATACGGGGTAATGATTTTCACTTTTTAAAATTTCAATTTTCCTATTACTATTGACCCTTATTCATCATAATAGAAACAAAGAAATACATTTTTTCATATTTTAAGTATAAGAAATGATTTTATATTGTTTAAATGACATTTTCCTATATCACACCTTTGATAAATTCCCCACATTATGAGTAAATTGTGATGACTATTACATGTAACTATGGAATTAATTTTACATATTAGTAAAATATTCCATATTCATTCCATATGTTCTGGGATACCATTGTAAATTTAAATAAATACCTTAGAAACCCACAAACATATCATATTTTTTAGTATCAGGATTGCCTTAAACTTATTTATTAAACTATGATATTATTAGGGAATCGTATATATTGAAAATAAAATTCTCCTATATTAAAATGATTTACCCATCTGCGTATTTTTAGTTATTTATTTTTTATATGATGTTTTATGTTTTTATATTTCAACTTAGTTGGTTTCCATAGATATATTTTCCAAAATTTCTTAGTTTATCTAAATATTAACAGAAGTAAATATTTTTAATTAATTTATATATAATTTATTTATTTACAAAATAGATATAATTGAATATATATCATGTATGTTTTTCATTATATATTTCATTATATGAGATAAATAGGAATCCAATGATCATTCCAGAATATATATTGAAATTGAATTTTTGAAATGTTATGTTAATAATGAAAAAGTAAATTTATTTTTGAAATATGTTATGGGTAGTAATTAAATTTATTAATAATTATAATTAAAGTGAAAAATTAATGTATTTGAAATCACATTGAATGAAGCAACAAAATATAGGTTTATTTTCAATCTTATGAAATAAAAATGCATGACCCATTCCATTATGATATTTATGAACTAATTGAAAAACGATTAATCTTTTGACATATTGTTTTAATAAAAAATTGGTTTAAAATTAAAAAAAATATCTCTATTCATTATAAGAGAATGATGAGGTCGGTCGAGTCTGTGTATGCATGTAAACATCATGACATTTGGATATTTTAGGATATGGTTTTCATGATGTATTACAATACAATGAGACATAACATTAATAAAGTGAAGAAATATTTTTTTTAATTATAACTAAATGTGATTTTATTAAATATTATATAATAATATGATGAATTATATTCAAACATAGATAGATATGTGAAACAATAATTTATCAATACATGTCTATTTTATGATAAACACATTATTTTATTAAGATTATATTATAGTATCTCTATCAAAGGAAAGATGTTTCATCTAGTTCCAAACATATTATTTGTGGTTTCCTTCTTCTATAAAATAAAATACACATATTTTTTATTACAGAATAGTTCCTTAATGGTTGGCCACCAATGTGATATTTTATAAAAAAATCATTTCAACATTAGAACTCAAGGTAAGTGGTTTCTTATTTTTGAACGAATATTTTCAAAACATTTAGTATTTTATCTCATGAAATTTCAATTTATTTACTAGGAACCACAAAAGATTATTATTTTCCAAAACACTATGTGATGTCACGAATTAATAAATTTCATTATTGATATAAAATTATTGATTGAGTATAAAATAAAAGAAAATGTTTTATTTTATTTATTCATGAAATTGTGAAAGGAAAGAACCTATGTATTTTCTTTATGTTATGGTACTTTGGAATTGTATATGAGGATGGGTGATCTTGGGATATACCTCCCCAATGCATTAGATACTGATTTTTCATTAATTAAATGTTGTCAAAATTAACATGTGAAGTTATTCTATAAATAAGGTGACCGTAACAGTTAAAAATATAATATAAATAGATAAATTCACCCGTTTTCAATGTGTTAATGTGGGGTTTGGAATGAAATATATATTTCAAGAAATAGGAGTTTATTTTATGAGTGAAGATAAATTTATGATCATTTTATGTTTAATTTTTTTTGCGTCAAGAAAGAGAGATTATGATATTCCCATTTTTTTACGGAAATTTGAAAAACCATCCATTTCCAGTTTTTTATTTATGATCTTTTATTAAAAAATTTAAAGTAAATATGTTGAATTTATAATCAAGATTATTTATAGTACAATCTCAAATCTCTCTATTTAACAGATTTATTTTATAATAATTTTCATTTTTAAACATCCTAATGGATTCCCAATATCATTTATACCCCGTACTGAGATTTTTATGATCGTACCTTGTTTTAAAATTATTTTTACTATTTATGGATGATTAGAAATTATTATGAAGTAATTGTTTTTTTTTGTTTTTTTTTGAGATTTTATAAAGTAATTGTATCAATTTTAGAGTTTTTTTATTGGAAAAAATATTCATTTGATGGTTCAATTTTGGGGATTTATGTAATGGAATTTTGTTTATTATCTAAAACTAAAAACATAAAAATTCATAGCTTTGTAAACGATGAAATGTTTTATATAGACCAATTATTTATTAGGTTTTTATGATAATTATTTTATTATTTTTATCAAATTAGGATTTAGATAACATTAGAGATTATGATGTCAATTGCTGATGATTATTTTGATGATATAGACAAATTCAAAAGAAATTACATCTATAGATTAACCTAGAATAATGGTATATATATTATTGATAGATCCTATGTGATTATATTTTAATGAAAATAAAAATATTTTTGGAGATTCAAGTTAAATTTTTAATAAGAATACATGATATATATATATACATAATCTATAGGGTTTTTACATGCACTAGTGTGAAGGTCAATTGAAAATAAGATTATCATAATTTTGGGAACATAATATGGGTTTGTTAAATAACCATTATGGTATGTGTGTGATTTAATGATGAGGTAATTATGGTTATTTGTTTAATATGTTATTTGATTTTGGAGTAAAGTGGAGTAGTATAGATAAACATGAGGTTGAAAAGTTATTTGGTGAAAAAGTGATTAAATTTATTCTGAAAAATATTTTTAATATTTTATTATATTTTTGAATAAGGATTTAATTGGATAAATGTGATTCTATGTTGAAATGGTTGATGTTTTTTGTGGGATACATATTTAATAAATTTTTGTAGGCATATATTTTATAATTATGTAAAATTAATTCACATTATTTTGGGAATATATTTATTTATATTATGTTTATAAAATATTAAAGAAGATTTGTTGTGATATTTTAGGTTCAAAAATCATGGGGATAAAGGTGAAGTTAAATTATATAGAAAACATGTGATTTAGGTTTTCTTGATTTTTGGGATTATAATTTGGTATGGAGTATTTTTAGATAATTTCTATGGTTTGGTTGTTTTTTGAATTAAATAATGTAATATAATAAAGGATCCCATGATAAAATAGTGGTTTCAATGTTTTAATCATACATATGTTGGGTTTTTATGATTTTATTAATTAATTGTCTTTACAAAACATTTTGGTTTTAATTAATTGTTTGGAAAAGAGAAAATAAAGATAATGTAATTAGGTAAAAAATTATTTATTATATAGTAATTAAGGAGGTAATTTGTGAAAAAGTTGATAAAATAAATATTTTATTTTTTATCAATTGATTAGAGTTCTATTATTAAGATTGAAAAATGGAGATCTTACAAAAACAACCTATATCTCATGGATGAATTGTCATGAACCGTCCCCTCGGGCCCATGCTATGACTACCCCAAGACTACCTTCTATAGGCCAGGGGATGGAGACTAGAGGCATAAATCCCTAAGACTGTGAAGACATTTCCTTTAAAAGTGTAAAGGCACACAACAAAGTACGAGATGGAAGTAAAACACTATGAAAAATTTTATACAAAAGAGTGCTTAAAAGTAAAATGGGCTGAAAATACAAGCCCAATGGGATAGTAAAAGTACAATTGAAAAACATGTACAAATGAAGAAAAGTAAATAAGCTACTAGGTCATCCTCCGGGGATTCCTACCTGAAGGGTAGGTACAAATAACCTCATCAAAACTCCACATCTGTCAATCTCCTCTATGTACTGACTTGTTGTAATGTCCAACTCCGGGTACCATCTAGTCCTGCTACTCTAATCCTCAGTCAGTATTGTTATTCATTTGCAACCAACACAATGAGGTTCGGGCATAGACAGTGCAGGGGTGAGTATAATGATACTCAGTAGGGACCCCGAGACAACCAAGGTCTATCAAAATCAACCAATTATAAGCCATAGAGTAAGATATCAACAGATAGCCATTACTTAGATATATTCCCATACATATACCTAAGTTACCAAGTAACCCATCTCAATCATGAAGAAAACACAAAAGTCACTGACTCATCTCACACAGATATACAAATTATTTAGAGGGATAGAGATGATCAGATATAGCCACTAAATCATCTAAGCTGTCAGACCCACACAGGATCCCAGACCAGCAGTTAGAACTATCAGACCCACACAGGATCTAGGAATAGTAGTTAGAGCTGTCAGACCCACACAGGATCCCAGAATAGCCATTCTATCTGACCAACACATGATCCAATAATAGGAGTCAGAACTGTTAGACCAACACATGATCCATGAATAATAGTCAGAGCACAGCCAACCATAGGGTTTCCACAAAGCATGCTTGATTCAAGGAGGGTCCGTTCCACAAGACAAGTGTCGATACATCAACTATATTGAAGACCCAATTTGATGGTTCCAAAACATCTATCGTTCCAAAAGTAACCCAATACGATTGATGGTGTGTCAATCGGACGCCCCGTCGCAGAGTTATTATCATTTCCATTCTGAGGGCCCGGTTGGATTTAGGTTCAATTCCACCCGACCATATCCCAGCTGCATCCAAACCTCGTGTTTGGTATTCCAATAGAACTGTCTTTCTCCATGCATTCTATTGTCGTATATGGATTTTCAATCAGACAACTGTAGCCCATGTTATGGAAAAAAGGTGAAATTTGGTCAAACAGGTTTAGACTAGGGTCCGACCCATTTCGTGGAGGCAGCCCGGCCCACGAGGGTAGCCCGTCCCGTGAGGGCGGCCTAGACTGGCTGGCATCCCGCATGGCTGGCTAGCGGATCGTGGGGTCTTCCATTGATGCATTTGGGTGGAATTCATGCCCCCTAGATCCTAAATAGCTAAGACATTTGTGTGGTGGATAAACCGGCACCACGTGGCGCCGATCCGCAACACATGGGACTCGCTGGGTCCTGCTCATCCCAGATGGCCGAGCGACCAGCCGCCTCCAGCGGGGTGCCATTGCATCACGCCGACTCCGATGGACCGGCGGCTCTAGCCTCCGGTCTTTATCATGCCCTGCCAAGCGTCAGCCTCCACTACAACACCACACTCATGGGTCGTAGCCCCTCATCGACCCACCGAGCGGTGCAGTTGTGCCGCACATTCTCCGGCGACTCAACGGCTCGTGCCGCTGGATTCCTTCACGCCCGTCACTATGCCAGTCGTAGCTGCACCGCCACAGCCCGTTAGCCATGGCCATCTCCTCCAGCGGTGCAGTGGCACTGCCACTGTCCAGGCGGTGTTGATTGTCATACCATTCCCCGTTAGCTTTTCACAGGTCACAAGATGAGTTTCGGTGGTCCGATTCTCATTCCAAAAGATTCCACACACTCCTCGAGACCTCACATTCGATCCACAATCAAATTTGACAAGAGACTCTCAACCCAGACTCATGTCTTGTTGGGCATCAAAATCCATAAGAATGATGGAGGGGTTAGGCCGGGTTTGTTTAGCCCTCACCCTCCACATTAGGGTGATATCATGCAACTTCCAATTCTAAACCACGATCTGAAACGAAGAACGAGGAACCAAACAACATTCGAACCCCTACCTCAGATTCTTTATTTGTTGATGATTTCGTAGAAAGGCGGATGTCGATTCATTGATGTCGGGAAAGAAGATGAAGAAGTCAAGGATGATGTCGTCGGTGTTTTTCAAGGGCAACGCTTCCTCCCCTGTTCCGGCTGAAGATCGTTCTTCATCGGCAGAAGAAGTGTTCTTCATTAGAGAATTATTTTTCCTCCCCAAGCTCTACCCAAGTGAAAATTCCTACACATATATAATAGATTTAGTTAATAAATTATTTAATTATTGGCCCAAATATTTAAAATAATGAATTGGTTGAATTTTTCACCATAATGTGGGGAGCTCAAGGGTTATCCCCACTTAATGGGGCATTTAAAGGGTTTAAAATCCCAAGTGGTCCCCACATCATTTATCCTCCAATGGGAGGTTGAGTTTGGGTGGGCCCCACAACCATAACCTCTCATGGGAGTTTAAGGTTTGGTGGCCCCACCATCAACATCCATGAGGTGGTTTAATTAATAAAATAAAATAAGACATGCACTTATTTTATTTCATTATTCCACGTAAAACCCAAAAACTATCTTCAATTCTTGACTCACTACCATTGAAGTGAATGTATCGGTAAGCGAATACTGGTGCTGCAAGTTCAACGGTGCCCTCATATTTAAATTCCGAGCATCGGTTGAAATGTTATGAAATCTTGCTCATACGTTTATTGAACGTACTTAAACAAAACATAAAAATTAATTCCGGGCACAACGGGAATCCGAATCATGCGCCGTCAGTTTTCTTGGACTCATAAAATTTCCAAGTATTTAAGAAGAAAATTTCTACCAAAATTCTAGGCCTTTACATTTCCCCTCCTCAGGGCTTTATGTCCCCATATGCTACAACTCGAACTAAGGGAATAAATGGGGGTATTGAGCACACATCTAAGGTTCCCACTCCCATGTACACTCCTGGAGGTTCCAGTGCTACCAACGTACGTGCACCAGAGGTATCGACTATCCACGAAGGAACCACTCATGTCGATCCTCAATCCCCACTAGAACCTCTGTAAAAGTCACCCCATCGTCATCGTCCAACCCCCCATGGTTGATGATTTGTGAAATGTCATACACATATCTCCTCAGCTGGGATATAATGAAGATGTCATTCCCCCGGTGCAATTGAGGTGGAAGAGAAAAGAATCAACCCAGCTTGCCAACCATGTAGAGGACATGAAATGGCCCGATGAATCTTAGAGATAACTTTATGCCTCGTCCCAATATCTGTAAACCTCATCGGGCTGAGACCCATAAGAATATGTGGTCACCAACCTCGAACTCCAGAGGTCTCCATCTCCTGTCAGCATATGACTTTTTCCTACTCTATACAGTATTCATCTACTCCTGGATGATCTGTACCTTCTCTGTGGTAGCTCGTATCATCTCTAGTACCAACAGTGCTGACTCTCCTGTGTCATTCCAACACGAGGGTGATCTGTAGGGTTGCCTGTATAACACCTCAAAAGGTGCCATTCCTATGGTGGAGTGATAGCTGTTGTTGAAAGAAAACTCCACCAAGCGAAAGTGATCCTCCCAGCTACGACCAAAATCGAGGACACATTCTCGGAATATGTCCTTGGGGGTCTGAATGGTCTTCCCATTTTTTCCATCTGTCTGAGGATGGAAGGAGGTTCTCAAGGGAAGATGCATCTCGAAAGCTTCCTACAACCCCTTACATAGAAAGGAAGTAAATCATGTGTCACGATCAGAGACAATCGTCATGTGTATACCATGTAGCCACACAATCTCATGCACATAGAGGCATCTTAAGATCTCTACTGAACCCTGCTCTCTGGTCGGTATGAAGTGGGATGACTTGGTCAGCCAGTAAATGGTCACCCAAATCTAATCATGAATCTTTGATGTACGTGGAAGACCCATCACTAAGTCCATGGATATCTCATCCCACTTCCACTCTGGGACCTCTAAAGGCTGAACCAAGCTTGCTGGTACCTAATGCTCTGCCTTCACCTGCTAAAAAGTGATGCATTGAGAGACAAACTATGACACTTCCCTCTTTATACCTGGCCACTAGTGTTGTCGTCGACGGTCCTGGAACATCTTCGCCACTCCTGGATGTACAGCTAGAGAGGATGTGTGGAAATCCCCCAATACTTCCTCCTAAAGTGACACTGGCACCATAGTACGTCCTTTGAAGAGGATAATGTGTTTCCCACCTTTAGAAAATCCACAAGGTTCATGGCCTATCAATATTTTTGCATGTCGTGTCTCATAGTCAACATCCCCATGTTGTGCCTCCCTAACTCGCTAATGAAGTGGAGGAGTGACTATAAGTGAATGAAGGAATGGTTCTCCAACATGGTCCACATATGAAATCTGTAAAGCAGCCAACTGCTCCGTCTCCTCTCCTAGAAGACATATACTAGATCTCTTTCTGAACGCATCTTCAACAACATTCCCCTTCCCATTAGTATAGAATATCTCGATGTCATAGTCCTGGAGGAACTCAAGACAACGTCATTGTCTCAGGTTTGGGTCCTTCTTAGAGAAGATATACCTGAAACTCTTGTGATTAGAGTACCTGTAAAACGTTCACCCATAAGATAGTGTCGGCACATCTTCATGGAGATTACCAATGATGCTAATTCTAGGTCCTGGGTAGCGTAGTTATACTCATGTAATCTTAGCTACGGAAAACTATATCCTACAACTACTCACTCTCTCTTCAGAACACATCCGATTACAGTTCCTAATGCGTCACAATATACTACGTACCATATGCCTTCCTCTGGAAGCCTCAAGATGGGGGCACTAGTCAGTCTCTACCTAATCTCCTAGAAGCTATGTTGGCATCTCTTCGACCACATGAAGGATTTCCCCTTCTTCATCAAGGCTGATAGTGGTACTGAAACTCTAGAAAAGTCTATCACAAACCTTCGGTATTATCCAGCCAATGCCAGGAAACTCCATACCTCCATCAGACTCTTAGGTGGCTCCCAAGAATGTTCCACCTCAATCATTGCAGGATCCACTACAACCCCAACCTCCGAGATGATGAGTCCCATGATGTGAATGTCTCGGATCAATAACTGGAACGTCGAGATATTTCCATAAAGATGGTGCTCTCAGAGTCTGTCCAGTACAACTCGATAAATTTTAGACGTGCTCCTCCTCTATAGTCGAGTGGATCAGAATGTCGTCAATAAAGACAATGAAAAATTGATTGAGGTATGGCTGGAAGATCATGTTCATGAGTCTAATGAACACTTCTGGAGTGTTGGTTATGCCGAAAGGAATAACCCAGAACTCGTAGTGGTCTTACCATCATCTGAAGGCTATCCTCTGCAAATCCTCATCTCAAACACTGAGCTAGTGATACCCTGATCTGAGGTCTATCTTTGAGAACCGCCATGCTCACTTCAGCTGATCAAATAAGTCTTCAATCCTCAGGAGTGGGTACTTGTTCATCACGGTCACCTGGTTCAGGCGACGGTAGTTGACACAAATCTTCAAGCTTCCATCTACCTTCTTGGAAAACAGTATCAGGGTTTCCCGGTGAGAAACATTGGGATGGATTAATCCCATACCCTACAAGTGATCCAGATGTACACGCAGCTCATGAAGCTCGGCATCAGGCATTCGATATGTTGGTGTAGATATCAGTGTCGTCCCGGGGTACAGGTCAATCTAGAAGTCCACCTCTCTATGAGCAGGTAGACCTGAGATATAGTTAGAGAAAACATCCGCGTACTACTCCACCACTACAGGATATCACAGACTCTCCACATCAACTACTCTAAGGGTAAGGCATTCCAACTGATGAGTGATCGGTTTCATCCTTCTCTGAGTAAGTATGTCCTGCGCTACAAAGGCATCCTTCTTATAGGTGAAGGTGAACCTGGTCCCATATGTGCAGTCACACCTAGCTTTATGCCTAATACAGTCAATATGATCATGGACATTAGATACCCCATCCATACCCAAGAAGATGTTGTAATGCCTTGACGCCACTATAAGGAGATCCCATATGGAGCACTCAACTCCAAGAGTAAGCTCACACAGTCAACACCAGTGTGTAATCATCAAGTCTTCCCCCATAGGAGTTTGTAGCTGTAAAGATCATGCTAAAAGCTCTGTCAGATTCTCTGAGCTCCGAACGAGGGCAATGTCAATGAATGATTGACTGGTACATGTTTATATAAGAACTGTATCCAAGGAGGAGTACACATAGATCGTACCTTGAATCATCTCTACAGTTCCATGGTCATATGCTTCGGCTTCTTGAAGCTGATCTCTCACCAGTCCACCTACTCCCTATGGTCGGGGTGGACCTCCTGGTGGTGGTGGTGGTGGTAACACCTCAAATCATTGCCCACCACCAGCTGCACGACCAACTCCTCTGCCACATCCACCTACTCCATGCGGTCTGCCTCAATCGAATCTTTGTCTCTATCTGGGAGGTCTTTCGACTGTCTGATGATCATCAGTACGACTGGTCGGACACTCATGAGCCATGTGACCCTGCCCACCGCAAGTGTATCATTTCCCACTCCTAGCATGACTGGATCTGTCTCGTGTACCACACACAACTAAACCAGTATCCTGAGGTCATCCACCGGATGGAATTTTCTGCATGGACCTCTGCGACATCTGTCTGCTGCCATCAATAGAAGACTCCACTACATGATGCCCGATTGTGGGTATAAATGATGGTGAATGCTCAGCAAGGAAACTATCCAATAGTAGGGCTCTCTCTAACACCCCCGCCTGCGTCAGGATGCTATGTGAGATCATCAATTCTCTGATCTCCTATCTGAGCCCCTGCTCGAAGGTCCAGACCCTAATGAATGGTTCCCAAAACATATCTGGGGAGTAACACGAGGGGTTGGTGAACATTACAGAATATTATACCACCATTATGCTACCCTACTTTAGATGTAGTAGATCCTGTATCAGCAGCATATGTAGGGTGGCTGGGACAAACTCCGCCCGAAAGAGGCCCTCGATGTCATCCCAGAGTACTGTCGTCTCGTCATGCACCTAGAGCATCAGGCTCCACCATATTTCTGCTACTTTATGAAGAACAATCACGACAAGGATCACCATAAGGTCGGCTGGTGTCCCTAATAGTATAAAGACTCTCAACACATCCTCCATCCAATCCTCAACTATCTGTGGTTCCGTCTCACCCCTGATATTGGGTGGCCTCTGGCGCTGGAACTCATGCAACACGCTCATGCAGCGTGCACTCTCCGCTACTGGAACTAGTGGAATTGGTGGGACAATGGGTAATGGTACTACTTGTGCCTCCATTGTGATAGGTCCCTATACCGAGGCCTCGACACTTAGTGGGTTGTCATCTCGTGCAACTCTCGGAACCCTGGTTGGCTATCTACGTGAATGTATCTTGAAAAGAAATAGGAGGGCCATGGTCAATATGTTATACATTTTTATCGGACTCAAAAGAGATCATAAAGAAACTCTAGACACCCACACCCACACACACACACAATCAGTGTTCTATTGCACTGAGTCGGGAATCAAAATTCAGGGTCCTGGTGTATGGATACGTCGGCCACCACACCAACACTGGACTACCTAAAATGAATACCACACTCAGTACCCTTAAAACTATTGCTTCATAGAAAAGAATGATCAGAGTCCTATGTTCTGTAGTACAATTGACTCGTCTGATACCAATTTGTCATAACCCATCCTCTAGGGCCCATGTCGTGACTACCCCAAGCCTTCCTTCCATAGTGTAGGGTCTGGAGACTAGCAGCAAATGCGTAAATACCTAATATAAGGATTAAATTTCATTTAATAAGTGTAAACAAACTCAATGGAGTACGAGATGGAAGTAAAACACTATGAAAAATTGTATGCAATGGAGTGATGAAAAGTAAAAGGGGCCAGAAATACAAGCCCAATAGGAAAGTTCATGTACAACTGAAAAAAAGTAGAACTAGAGAAAAGTAAATTAGCTACTAGGTCATCCTCCGGGGATTCCTACCAGAAGGGTAGTTACAGATAACCTCCACAACTCTGGGAGTGCCCCTAAAACCATTGAGAACCGAAAATCCAGAGTGAGGATAGAGTGGGAGGATGTTTGGGATGAAAAAAGACAACCCTGAGGAAGCCCAAATTTAAAAACACAACATTTATGAGGCCTCACAGTTAGCCCACATGGTTTGGAAAACCTCTTTCTCACCACTTCCTCTAGAGAAGGGTCCCACACAGTTGCCCCACATGGTATGAAAAACAATGTGCAGGATGTGTGAAGCCCCATGTATCCCCCTACATGGTTTCCTTGAGAACCCACATGATTTTTCCTAACCATGCACAAACCATACACCCTTAGAAAAAACCTCTAAAATAATTCAAAATCATTCCAAGACTCCCAAAACCTATTCCCAACTCATACCAAGAAATTTAAACACATAAAAGGAATAAAAAAGTCCACATACCTCAAATTGTAGAGATACATTCTCTAAAACATTAGAATATCCATCATCTGAATGTAGAGAACCATCACTTTGCCGAAAGAGCTCAGGACATTACTCGATCATCTCTTTCTCCCGCTCCCAGGTCTCCTCCGGAACATGACCATCCTATCAAAAACATGAAATAAACCAATGTTTTAACCACATAATACTTTCTCTTTCATATACACAATTTACACAGACCCTTGAACCATGGAATCATCTGTATCTAGATCAACACGATCCCAATGAATCATATGGTCACAATCCGACTGATACTTTTTCAACTGTGACACATGAAACACATTATAGACCTCACAATACCATGGAAGAAAATCCAAATGTTAAGCCACATCTTCAATCTGTCCATGTATCTCCAAAGGCCCAATATACCTCAATGATAACATACCCTTCTTCAGAAACTGATGATGTCCCAAGCTTTGATAGATTCTCAAAGACACATGATCACCCACCTCGAACGTCAACGATTGCCGACGATGGTCTATATAAATTTTTTTTAATAAATATGAGAAGTATCCATCCTCCTATAGATCACCATGATCTTATTCATAGTATCTTGGACATGGCTAGGTAGGATCATCAAAGTCTCGCCTGTTTCCACCCAACATAGTGGAGAATGACAGAGATGCCCATAAAAATCCACAAACGGAACCATATGTATTGAATCCTAATAACTATTATTACTGGAGAACACCACCAATGGTAGGTGATCCTCACTTGAACCACCAAAATCCATCGCATAGGCCCTTAATATATCTTTCAACATTTGTATCGTCATCTTAGATTGGCCACCCATCTGAGGATGATATGTCGTGGTCATCGTCAATTGCATCCCAAGGGCATGCATCAAGGATTTCCAGAAATGAAATGTAAAACTCCGACATCTATCTGATAAAATCGAAAGTAGAAAACCATGCCTCTTTACATCCTCCCAGATATAAATTTTGGACAGATCTACCACTTGATGAGATTCGCGAATCGGGATGAAATGGGCTGACTTCTGGAGGCAATCCACAATCACTCATATGGCATCATGTTTCTAGACCATTCTTGAGACACAATCAACAAAATCAATTTTATTTTTTTTCCATTACCACACTGAGATATCTAAACACAACAACATGACTACTGGCCACTGATTCTCTAACATGACTTTCTGTCAAGTCACGTATCTCAAGACAAACTCTGCCACATCCCTTTTTATACTAGCCCACCAAAACTGCGCCTTCAATGCCTTATACATTTTCCAAATTCTAGGATGGACAAAAATCCTTTAATGATGATAATACCTATGATGTTCCTCATGAAAATACACTCTTACCACCATCCATTTCCAAAAACACAAGACTAAATTACCATTTTGTTCCCATTTATCAATGGTCTCCCCACCATTGTGTTTTGGACTAATTTCCATACATTCAAAATCATGTTAATGTGACACTTTAACAAAACATTCCATGTCAAGAACCAATGAAACCAGACAAAAGACCTCTATTATTCACTTTTCCTCACATTACAACTACATATTGGCTATGACCGACATTAACTACCACATATATGATGCCTGTTTCACCACCTGAGCCTATGATTTCCAACATAATGAATCTACCAACAAATTTACCTTATCTAATGTGTAAATTAATTAAAAATAAAATATCTATTGATATTCCATTGGTCTCTTTTGCCTTTGGTTCATGTTTATCAGTGAGAAGAAATTCTTTAAGCTCTTATGATTGGTAAACACTGTAAATTTCTCACTAAAGAGATTGGGAAGCTAGATTTTTAAATAATGACCAACTAATACCAACTCTAAATCATGTGTTGGGTAGTTATTATCATGAAAACTCATCTATAGTTATCTATACACAACTACATCATCCCCCTCTATGTGAACACACACCAAACCTGATCTCGATGAATTACAATACACCATGAATCCTTTCCCTGGCTCAGGCAAAAATAATATTGGTGCTGCTACAAGGTTAACCTTTATCTCTTTATGATATTTCTGTCACAACTCATACCATTGAAATGGGATATTCTCCCTTTATCAATGATGTCATGGTTGATGCAAATTCTGATAAATCACAATCAAAACATCAATAATACCCAAATAGACCAAAGAATCTCCATATCTCAAAAATGTTATTTCACAGTTTCTAGGAGAAAATAGCCTCTATCTTCTCCAGATCTATTGAATCACCCTCTTAGAAATAACATGGCCATTGAAATGAACATATTGTATCCAAAAGACACACTTTGATAGTTTAGAATACAAATGATGATCTCACAGGATTTCCAACACTATAGCTAAGAGATGATTATGCTCTACCCTCATCCTTGAATACACCAATATATCATCCACAAATACCACCACAAAATAATCCATATATCTCCCAAACATCCACTTCATTAATGCTATAAAAACCGATGGTTCATTTATTAGACCGAAGCATGTAACCACATACTAGAGTGGACATATCTACTTTTGAAAGGATGTTTTTCCAATATCCTTCTTCCTCACTGAAAAAATTAGGATATCATAACCTCATTCAATATTGGAGAACCACTAGGCTCCCCTTAATTTGCCAAAAATATTATCAATGCATGGAAGTGGATATCTATTATTTACCATAACCTGATTATGGCTACGATAATCAATATAGAGCCCGAAGGTTCTATCCTCTTTTTTACCAAACAATACTCCACCACCAACAGGGACATGCTAGGTCTAACGAAACCTTTTGTTTTATAACTCTTCCATCAACACCATTAATTCCTGCAATTCTTCTAGTGTTATTCAGTATGATAGAAGTGAGGTAGAACTTATCCCTGGGAGGAGATCAATCGTAATCTCTGCATCACTCACTAGGGGAAACAATACTAATTCTTCGGGAAATACATCTATAAACTCCACAACTACTTGAAGAACACTCTGATCGACACCTTCCACCGATTCTAATGACAAATTCTCTGACAGATAAGAGATCATGCCAACTACTAGAGCCAATAGACATGTTTCAACCTGCTTCTCCCTCTTCTCCCCCCTAAAGATATGCCTCAATCCATCCTCCTTCACAAAAATATCCATTTACACATAGAAATTGATGTGGGACTTAAAAATCACCATCCAATAAATTACTAAGATTATATCCTGAGAATTCCACTCAAGAACTGAGAAATCAAACATCAATTATATAGCTTCCAAAAATATGCAGCACACACTATAGAAGAAAAATTGACACTCTCTTTGACGTAGAGGAGTTTGATGTTTCAAAATAGAAGGCATAATTTCTACCATTAATCCCAAAAAATCAATGATGTGATAAGCAAGATAAGAATAAGAAACACCTATATCAATAAAATATTGCTTAAATGTGGAATTTAAAAGAACTATAACCTACACTATAGATGGACTCAACTAATCATCCACCACAAACTGCTCAGCTAAGAAAAATTGTGTGCTTTCCATGCTCTGCTATTTATTACCCTGCTGAGGCGTCATGGTATTTCGAGAATCACAATGACCAACATTATTCTTTTGTCAAGGGGTATGATGTAGTCCCAATCCTATCAAGGCCTAAGACCCCTGTGACACCTGAGGAGTTTCACACACACCCAACTTCAGAAAATTCCAAAAATATTGTTATAGATGTTCTATCTTCTTACAAATTTGGCATGCTCAAGGTTGTGTTATACAATACAGCTTGATGTTGCTCATACAACAACATTGAAATCATCTAATATTACTTTGAGGCTTCAGAGGACCATTCACTGATACTACCATGAAACATAAACCATACCCCAAACCTGGAAATATGTTTCACACTTCTTATTGAACCCATCGTTTGAGTTACCACTGTTACTTATGGGTACAAACATGCCTCCCCCACTTGTAACCCCCCACAAGATCCCGCTATTCCACCGTAGGTCGATTAACCATTTCTGTGTAATCATCTATACACAACACTAATATCATAGACCTAATTTCTTGGTTTAACCCAGATTAAAAAATTCCTTCCTTGAAAAATGTACTACCTATTGAGTCAATAAGGTTCTGTTGTTATTTCTCATTTCCTTATGGTATTATGTTTTGAAAATCACAAAAAAATTCTTTAATTTCTGTTTTATATACATATTTTTCACTCCATTTTACTTACATATTATTCAATATGATTTACATACAGATTAGTCAATCCATTTTAATTACATATTTTTTAATCTAATTTACTTGCAGATTACAAATTCCATTTTACATACAAATTTTTCAATCCATTTCACTTACATATTTTTCAATATTTTTTATTTATAGATTTTTCATTCCATTTATATAGAAATTTTCCATTCAATTTTACTTAAAAAATATATCATTCAATTTTACTAAAAAATTTGTTATTACAATTTACATAAGCCTATGTTATACCGATTCAGTGATACCGGTGAATCTATGAAACCATTTTGAATTTAACCTTGTCACTTTGAAATATATGACACTGTTTTCATTTTTATGATACCATATTTTCATGATACTGATACTTGTAGAAATTTCATACTAAAATTTTGATACGGATACCTAAAAATAGTAATACTGGTTTCTTAATCCAATTTACTTTATCTTAATAATCTATTGTCTTAATAATGTTAGAGTTGTTTAATTTATCATTCCAATATTATTGTAATCTATGTTTTATAATAGTTAACATCTATCTTAAACTTAACAGCATTTCCTATACATGAATCGAAGTCGTATAATCTATAATAAACTAATAGTTTTTTATTTAACATGTGTCCAGGTCCCTCCAAATTTAAATGAAAATATGCACATTGGAGTGGAGATAAACATTGAGATGTTTTTCTTATAAATATGAGTTCATTTGAATAATAAATGTAGGTGATGAAATAAAGTGAATTGAAAAGTGATCAATGTTTATGAAGTCATTTACATAGAGATAGGATCATAAAACTCTCATTTCTTCATGATAATGTCATGAAAAACTTGATATGGCATGAAAAACTTGTTCATTATTTATTTGTGCAGACTCTGATTGTGTTGATCGTGGGCTACTAGGTTTGGAAGACAATGTTCTGATTTCCTTCTATATTGAGGGCTTGTAGGGATAGCAAGATAGATAAAAATTGTTGGATCAAGGGCTTTCCTATGATTAGGCAAGACATCCATTCTTGAAAGTATAAATCAAGGAACCTTTATCTAAGGTTGTTGAATACCTTTCTTTTTGGGTTAAAAATTTCTTATTGTTACCTGTTTTCTATTTTTTGTATTTTATTCCACTATAATTCTATCATTGTTAGTGTTAGAAAGTATAAATTTCTTATTCATTCAAATTCTGTTACTCTAATTAAAATACAAATTTTATACGCTTTTAGGTAGAATCTTTCTTTTAAGAAAATATTCCTCATGTTTTTATCCTAAATTTATAAAACATAAGAAAAAAATTCATTAAGTGGGTTTTTTAAATTTGTGTTTAACTTTTTTCAAATAATATTTCTTAATTAAAAAATATGAAATTAGGAAATGTATTCCCTTAAGGTTAAGAAACATTCATTAAGATATTTTTATACCGACTTTAAAGGATCTAAAAGTAATTTTTTAAACAATACAATTCACACCCTTTTGTATTTGAGCGTCTCATTATACCATTCAATACTACAATTGGTATCATAGGGTTTTTTCTATGATAATAATACTCTCATATAAGTATCTTCCATAAATTTCTTAAATTTTATTTTCTTAGTCATTTCTTTTAAGGTTTTAAGTTATCCCTCATAAGAATTTTCAGTAATAATCTTTTGGAAAAGGGAAAAAGTTTTTTAATGGAAGGAGTTTAGGTTGGATCCCTAGACAATTTCAATCTTACTAGTCCACCTATCTTTAATGGAAATTATTATGAGTAGAAGTGTGATAGAATGAAGACCTTTATGGTAAACATAGGTGTAGAAATCTATATTATGTTAAATGGAGATTATAATATTCTTGATAAGGAATTTAGAACGTTTACTAATCCAGAAATGGTGGAATATCAACTTAACATTAATGTATGAAATGCATTACTTTGTTAAATGACTAGAATGATAAATAGCCAAATTTAATATTGTGAAGCTGTTAATAGAATTTGGATGATGCTCAATGTAACTAACTTTGGAACTTCTAAATTCATTGAAACTAGACGATCCATGCTCAGAGTTATGTATCATGGTTTATATTTCTCTTATGGGGATACAATATGTAATGTAAAACAAATATTCATGACTAACATCAAAAAAATTAATATCTATGGGTTAGAAAGGTTTAGACGATGAGATTATTTATGGAAAATTTATGGAGATCATGCCCAACGAATGTGAATCCAAGAGGATAGCTATAGATGTGAATAGAAATGTTACTCAGATTTCTCCAGATGTGTTATTTGGAACTCTTCTCCCACATAAAACCATGATTTAGTGAGATAATGATTATATTAATAATAAAAATTGAAATGGAGGAAATTCATTTACAAAAACTACAAATCATAAAAAATCCCATACACTTGGGAGAGTTACTGTATCTAAATATAATATAGTTTTTATTCAGTTGAAATCTATTAAAAGTGATGCTTCATAAAATGAGTTATCCAATCATTCTCAGTGGATGAACAATATTGTTGGGAAAAAGAAATTTCAATATAGATACAAGAATAAGTATGGAAAATAAAAGAAATATGGTTAATTGACATGTTAGGAATGCGGAAGAACCGATCATATTAGACTGGTTTTTTATTTTATTATGAATATATACAATAAGGGAATTAATTATAAGAAGAACAATAAGAAGTTCTAGAGATCAATTCATATGAAATTATTTATAACACATGACACTTGGAGTGCTAGTAGTGGAGAGTCTTCTGATGACTCGTCAGAATATGAATATTCTGAGAAAAAAAATATTCGTCTATTAGCCATAACTCCATTTCAGAATCATTTTCTTATGGATAAGGTATGAACAATTGAATCCTTAACCAATATTTCATTATGTGAAAATTTTCTTAGTAATGGTTTTTCTTCAGATGAGGAATCCTCTACATCCGACAATAATAATGATTTACTGTCCTATGAGAATGTCTCTATATTTTCTAATCATCTTGAAATAAAAAATTGTAATGTTTATAAGAAAAATGAAAAAGAAATTCTAGGGAATTTGTTTTCATAAAATAAACTGGATCTTAACAATGATCTTGATAAGAAAATTAATATTTTAGAAAATCATTCTATGAAACATGAAGAAGCTAATTCTGAGAAGGATAATCTTTCTAAGGGTCATAAAAATCTATTTTTGGAAAACGACACTTTAGTGGATAAACATAACTCTAAATCTATTATCGTGGAGGATATGAATTTATTATTGAAAATAAAGTCTAAAATTTTTTCCTTGAAAAAACATCTAGAAAATTTTAGTTTTGGTATGGACAATTTTGACAAGATGAATTCTCAGATCCGACCTCATGGTAAAAAGCAGGGATTAGGTTATTCTCATGAAAAACTTTTTTTAAAAACAATTATTTTTTCACTTTAAGATATCCCTTTTCCACCGAATATCAATTTTCTTGGAATTGGATGTAAGAGAGTTCATTAAATAACATTCAATCACTGGGGTTTCATAAAATGAACTTTTCTAAACAAATATAGATACCCAAGATTTTATTACCTAACAATTCTGGATCCAATGATGTTTGGATTTAGAAACCATAACACATTATTTTTCAAGATAATGAAGAATGTTCCAGCAATATATGGTACAAGGATAGTTGATGTTCCCAGCACATGACAAGTAACAGAGAATATCTCAAAATGATTTTGAGGACTAAAGGTGTAAATGTAACTGTTGGAAATTACTCTGATGGATAAATTTTCTGTATAAGTAACATTATTTATGTTGGTAAAGCTATTATTTTAGAAGTTGTTTTTTTAAAAAGGCCTTATGCACAACCTCATTAGCATAATCAAATTATGTGTCAAAGGTTACCTTGTGAATTTTAGATATGATGAATGTTTAGTTCACAATTCCAAGGATGAGTTTATAATTTCTATCTTTCATCTTTAGAATGTTTATACCTTAAATCCAGAAGAAATTAGATGTCAAGAACAACATTGAATTAATGCTATTGATGTTCAATCATGGATATGGCATAGAAAACTAGGACACTTTAACTTATGGAATCTTAGTAAACGTTATAAGATAGGAATTGTTAATGACCTACCAGATCGTAGGTCTGATACTTCAAATGTTTGTGATCCCAATAAATATGGAAAGAAAAATAAATATAGCTTTAAATATATATGTGATGTTTCAACATCTAAATCCTTACAGTCGGTGCACATGGACTTATCTGGTCCAACATAAACTATAACTATTGGAGGAAAATACTTTGTGTTTATCTTAGTTAAAGACAACACTTGATTTACTTGGTTCTAATTTCTTTCATGGAAATATGAATATTTTTATTATTTCCAAAAATTTTGAGTTGATGTTAAAAAAGTGAA
Organism: Viscum album; assembly: GCA_963277665.1. Classification (NCBI taxonomy): domain Eukaryota; kingdom Viridiplantae; phylum Streptophyta; class Magnoliopsida; order Santalales; family Viscaceae; genus Viscum; species Viscum album. The sequence goes on from OY728136.1 coordinate 1,888,586,315, forward strand.
ATATCTTCCTTTGATTAGTATTCCTAGTGACCAAGGTAGAGAATTTGAAAATTCAGACTTTTAAAATTATTGTAGTAAGAATGGTATTACTCACATATTTTCAGCTCAAAGAACATCTCAACCAAATGGTGTTTTTGAAAAAAGAAATCATATTATTCAAGTGATGACTAGAACCTTGTTGAGTTAACTTTCTATTGCTAAACATTTTTGGGCTAAAATTGTATGTTCTGCCTATTATACTATAAATCATGTTATAATAAGACCTTTTCTAAATAGTACACCTTGCGAGGTATGGACTATCCAAATACCCAAAAATATTTCTTTAAGGTTTTGGGATGAAAAGTATTCATTTTGAAATATAAGGATAACTCTAATAAATTTACACCCAAATCAGAAGATGTAATTTTATTAGGTATTTCTACTAACTATAATTCATATTGATTTTTTAATAAAAACACATGTGCTGTGGAAAAAATTGAACATGTATAATTCGATGAATCTAATCCTTTGGTTATTAAACAACCTGAACATATTTTAGATAAAATTTTTTAAAAATTATCACAAACATTTGATAAAGGATCATTTAAATAAGGAAAATTTTCACAAAAATATTTACAAGACATTTACCTCCGATGATTTTATACCCTATTTAGATGAACATGTTTTACAAAACCCATGACAGTTATAACCTTGGAATCATACTAGTGATAATATCACTGTTAATGTTAATCAACTAGTAAGAACTACAAGTTCCTTGACGAATGATGTTAAAAATGTTGCTTTTATTTTTCAATTTGAACAAATGACTCCTGATGAAGCCATAAGTGATGCAGACTGGATAAAGGCATTACAAGATGAACTCAATGAATTCATAAATAATCAAGTTTGGACCGTGGTTGAAAAACCTATAGATGCTTCTGTTTTTGGAGTAAAATGGTTTTTTATAAATTAATGCACTGAAAAAGGAATATTAGTTAGAAATGAAAAATGATTGTTTTCTAACAGCTATAATCAACAAGAAGGTATAAAATATGAAGAAAAATATACTCCTATAGCATGACATGAATATATCTGTATACTTTTATCCTTTAGAGTAGTCGTTAATTTTAGACATTCTCGAATAGATGTGAAATATGCTTCCCTCAATGGTTATGTATAGGATGAGGAATATGTAGACCAAATCCATGGTTTTAAAGATAATAAATATCATAATTGTGTTTACAAACATACGAATGCTTTATATGGACATAAACAAGCCCATAGATCTTGGTATGACATACTTACATGATTTTTACTTCAAAAAAACTATGTTATAGGAACCACTGAACCTACCCTTTTTCATTAAGAATGTTAATAAAGATGCTCTGATTGTATAAATTTATGACGATGAATTCATCTTTAGATCAACTCAGTAATCCTTAACTGATACATTTTTGAATCTTATGAAATATGAGTTCGATATGAGTATGATGGGTGAATTAACGTTCTTCCTAGGCTTTCAACTTTTTCAAAAACTAGAATGAACATACATATCCCAACATTAGTATATCAAATATCTTCTTATGATTTTTGGTTATGACAACACTAAGACTATATGTACTCATAGCTGATCCTATAATACTCTTGGTTGTGATGAAGTACGGAAACCTATTGATCAGACATCTTATAGTGGAATGATAGGATGTTTACCTAACTAAATTACTAGTCGACCTGAGTTAATTTTTTATGTATTCTTATTTTCAAGATATTAGGAAAATCCTAAAGAATCTCACTTTGACGACGTGAGATGAATTTTTTGGTATTTAAAGGGAACATTAGAGTTGGCAATTTTTTATTCTTTTAGAAGTTATTTTGAACATAAAAGTTATTCAGATGTTTTCATCGGTGGTTGTAAAATTGATAGGAGGATTACATTAGGAACTTTTCATTTCATTAAATGTTTCTTAGTTTCTTGATCCTATAGAAGAAAATGTTTCATAACACATTCCTCTGCAGAAGCTGAATATATAGTAGCTTGAAGTTGTTGTGCTCATGTGTTGTGGATGCAACACACACTAACAGACTATGGTATGAGTTTTAATAAAACTCAAATAATGTGTGATTACACCAGCGTCATTTCCCTAAGTATAAACCATATACATCACTCCCGTGAAAAACACATAGATATTAGACATCACATTTTTAGGGGTCACATTCTTAATAAAGATATTATTCTTCAATTCATCAGAACACAAGAACAACATGCAGTTATTTCTACAAAACCTTTACCTTACAATAGATTTGAATATATTAAATAGAATCTAGGAATGATCAATGTAAGTTAATCATCCATATCTACTTCCTATTTAAGTCATCTCCTAACATTAAAATACACATTATTTCATGGGGAGTACATATTATTGTTTGTTTTTTTTCTTTCAACAAGAAAAATTATTTTTCTTTGAGAAAATATACCTTTCTATAAAAAAAATTTTCCCGTAAAAATTCTCATAATTGAAATTCCTGAAAAAATACATGGCATGGAAATTCACAGGATGATAATTAAGGGAATGGAAATTATCGGAATGGAAATTCACCAAAATGAAATTCATGGAATGGAAATTCACAGAATCTAAAAAATCAAAGAGAATTATTATAATACCAATAAATTATTCATAGTATTCTAAAGGGTAAAAATTCTTACACATCATTTTATAACTTTCTGTTTCAATTCATGTTATTTCAATATTTTCAATTCATTGTTTACCTTACGTCAAAAGATAAGAATTCATATTCTCTATAATAATCCTCATCCATCAGATCAGATCATGTTATTTTCAGCTATTTTATTATCTTATGGATGAAGAAAGGTTATTTCTTTGTCTATATAAGGGATAATCTTGTTTTGAAAACCACATCTTATTCTTAGATCTGTGTGAAAATGTTTTTTTGATTTCAAAATCTATGTTTTGATTCCTCTGTTTCTTATACTCTCATGGTCATCCATGTCCTTAGCACATCAGATTCTTATTATAAAGTAAATAAAGGATTGATTGATCTTTAGAGAAAGAATGCTATGCCCTATTTTCTATGCAATGTATGACTTTCTCATCTCTACAGTCATAATAAATAACAGGTGGGAATGTGAATGTGTGGCTAATGAGAAGTGTCAGGATCCGGTTTACCCTAAACAAGTCATAAAATACTATGAATCCATTATTTTCTTCCAAAAGGATGGAAAGGAATTGTTTATGATTAAATGTTATTATAATACTTATACAATTCCTTAAAAGAAGGGTGAAAATGTTCTCCAGATACCTTATAAAGGAGAGGGTATTCAATACCATCATAGAATTCCCTAGAAGAAAGGATCATTTGAGAAAGACAAGTCTTTGGATCACCATGGTTTTAATATTATCAATAATCCTAAGATTAATAATCTTACAACAAATCAAAAGTTGGTCTCCCTACGGATGAAAGGATTTCTAATTCAAAGGAATAAGGATAATGACTATTTAATGATATGTGATCACTTTTTTATTTGATTTTCATGTCAATGTATAGAAGATCAACTTGATCAAATATATATTCCTCGCTATCAATGCAGTAAATGGTGGAACCATCAGATTCCAAGTACTTATGAATCTAGCAATAATCTCTAGGATAAATGTAATGTGCCTTTGAGAGTTGAATGTCTCTTCCTGATCAATTTCTAAAAAATTCATGATTTTTCTGATCAGTGGTTATAATCTTATGAGAATAAAGGGAGATTTTTTAGTAAAATCCAAATTTTTTGAAGTAATGGTTATCAAGAACAAGGTTGATGTTTGGGAATCTTCAATGTTGGAATCTATGAAAAGGAAACCTGAAGAACCAATTTTACCAGCATTGGTTCTTGTAGACCTGGTATCAGTACCTCCTCCTATAAAGAATCCAAATGACTATTCTGATGCTATGGTTGTAAATTGGATAGATGGAAGCTACCAGAAAGGAAGGTGATCCCTACTTTGGGTTAAATATGGTATAGGAAAAGGCCAGAAAAATATGATGATAAAAATCATGAATGAGAAATGAATGAGAAGTTGTAAAAGAATAAATCCTTTGAAACTCAAGTATGTCAGTATTTACTGAAAGATGTAGTTATAAAATTTAATGAATACCATAATATCATTTTATTCACTAGAAACTAGTTATCACTCTACCAATATAGAAATCTATGAATGTATTAACTATTCAAGAACTTGTTCAAGAAATGGAAGGTTAGATCCTTCATGAAGATTGAGATGATGTTATAAGGGAAGTGGAATAATATAATTGAACTCGTCCTACTTCAATTTCTGAATCTATTTCTAAATAACAAGTGATTGTACATGATATATTTGAATATTTTGATGTTGAAGTGGATGAAAAAGAGGTTGTAAAAAACGATGATGAAGGGGAAGAGATCTAGGAAGAAGATAGTCAAGAAAAAAACACGAATAAGAGATTTAAGGGGAAGAAGATGAAAATAGAGTTATAAATGTCAACCATGTATATGATGAAAAAACCTCATTTCCAATTTCAGAAAAATTCAAGAGTGTTTTGGTTGCCTCATCTGATAAAGAAACACCTCATAAGTTTTACAAAAGGATATAGAAATTGGATTCCTTAACTCCAAGAGGATCTGAAAAAGGAAAAGATGATTCAGATTATGAATCCACATCTGTTGTTGAGCATGAATTTTTCAATCTATCTTTAAGGAAGTTGGTCAAAACTATTCGGGTTAAAGAAAATATAGATGACGAGAGTGAAATGATGCAATGGACCCTAAACCAAAAGATGTTATCTACAAATATGCTGAAGTACATGGTGGTTAAGCAAGAATCGTATTTCAATAATCATTTGAACGGTTATAATGTTTATAAGGTAACTTTCATGAATGTATTTAACTGCACCAAAACTATCAATTAAGAGCCAAGATAGTTCAGTGAATTCATATTTTCAACAATATGAGATTTCAATACTTTTGATTCTGAGTTCAAAAATTTCAGAGCATCTATCTCTGAAAAATTAACCCAACTCAATTCGTTTATTTGGACAGTAAGTAGTGAAAATGAATTCAGAACCAAATTATGGATAATGGTGGCTGCCCAAGCAGATTTCATTAAAAATCAAGATGATAGAAAAAATCACAAGATGAAAGGATCTTGACTTTATTATAGAATAACAAGTATTAAGATATTTTTTTTATAAATCTTCATGAATATCATAAGGAAGTGAAGAATCATTAATCACTGATAAAGAAAATGTTGTCTGGGTAGAAGTAGGATGTATGAATTCTTTTGTACATTCCAATGTTTTTTTTGTAATATAAACTTCATTTCCAAAATATCCTTAAGTAATAAATTTTATATATTTCTTTTTTTATTGCTTGTATGTTTCCTTAACCTTACATGTACAACCTATACTTCTCAATTCCTTTTTGAATACCACAAATGGGGATTATTTATTTGAAGTAAGAATTTAATAAATAAATCAAAAGGGGAGATTATATTAAGGTGGAGTATGGTATGTAAGAATAATTCCTAAGGGGAAGTTTCTTTTTAAGATATGATTATATAAGGGGGATATATTTACTTAAGAAATAAAATTGGATACTAATGATCAAGAATATGATCCTTGGGAAACATAACTGAAGGGGGAGTTAGTTATATTCATCCTAAATTTTTTTCAAAAGAGGGGATACAATTTTCTTACTTGTTTTTCTAGGTCAATATATTCTTCCTTAGAAAAGTTTTTTGGGCTTTCCAAAAAGGGGTATATTATTGAGTCAAAAAGGTTCTCTTGTTACTTGCTCATTCCTTATGGTTTTAGGTTTTGAAAATGACATACACTTTTCTTTTTGTTGAGGTTTACTTATTGATTTGTCGTTCCAATTTACTTATAGATTTTCCAATCCTTTTTACTTAAATATTTTCCATTCTGTTTTATATACATATATTTTAATCCATTTACTTACAGATTTTCCATTCTGTTTTACATAAAGATTTTTAATTCCATCTTACTTATAGTTTTTTTAATATATTTTACTTACAGATTTGTCAATCCATTTTACTTATAGAAAATTTATTATGTTATACTTATAAATTTATCATTATATTTTACTTAAAAATTTATCATTCTGTTTTACTTGCAAATTTGTTATTACATATTACATAACCTAATGTCATAACGATTCTGTGATACTAGTGAATATGTGATACCATTTTTATTATAACGCCGTCACTTGAAAATCTATGAAATTTATTTCATTATTATGATATTGTTTCTTCATTATACTAATACAGGTATAAATTTCTTACCATGTTTATGAAACAGGTACCCAAAAATAGTAATACCAATTTCTTAATCCGATTTAATTATTCTTAAGAATCTGTTTTCCTATTAATGTTAGAGTTATTTAATGTATCATTCCAATATTATCGAATTCTATGTTTTCTTATAATTAAAATTTATCATAAACATAACATATTTTCTTATACCTAAATAGATGTCGTACAATCAGTTTTAAACTAACCTTTGTCTATTTGACATGTGTTCAGTTCCCTTTGAAATCTAAGCAATATATGACCGTTGGAGTGGATATGGCTTTTGAGATGTTTTTACTATAAATTAGTGTTCATTTGAACAAGAAATGTAGGATGATGAAATATAGTGAATTGAACAAATATCAGAGTTTGTGAAGTGATTTCTAGAGAGAGATGTTTTACCAACACTCAGTGCACTGTGCAGATGTCGTGAACAACTTGTTCAGGCGTGAACAACATGTTCAGAATATCTTTGTGTAGACTCTGATCATGTTGGTTGGGGATACCAGGTTTGGATGGCAGAGGATCTATTTTCATTCTAAATCGAGGGATTTAAGGGATAGTAATACAAATACTGATCCTTGGATTAATGGCTTAATTAGGTTGGGGTAGGATATAATTTATTGAATGTATAAATCAAGGAACATTTATGCAAGGTTGTTGGATACCCTTATCTATGGGATAGAAGAATACTATGATTACCTGATTTCTATTTCATGTTTTATTTTATTCCACTTCAATATTAACTTTAATAATCATAGAAAGAGTAACTTAATTATATATTTTAATTCCATTACTCAGATTATATTGAACATTCTCTACAATTTTTGGTTGAATCGATATTTAGAGAAAATATTACTTATGTTTTTATCTTAATGTTATAAAGCATAAGAAAAGGTTTCATTATAAGGATTGGTCAATATTTGTTTAACATTGTTAAAATATATTTCTTTAAAGTTAAAAATTGACATTAAGAAATAGATTTTCTTATGGTTTAGAAACATAACCATTAGAAAGTTTTATACCAACATTAATGGTTCCAAAATGAAGTTATTTAAGATTACAATTCACCCCTACCCCTCTCATGTATTTGAGCATCTCATTAAAATATTTGATCCTACACAACTCACCACCTAAGGTGAAAAACACAATATGTTTATAAACATAGAAAAATATTCTATCACTGCCATGTTCTATTTCTTCAAACTGAATAAATCAATTGTTTTATTGAAATCAGAATGTATGAGGTAAGAATAGTTTATTAAAAATTTCCTCAAATGCCTCCCATGTCGCACATTGTTCTATCCTAGCGTGGACTATCACCTCCCACCACTAAATGGGACGATATTCCAACAAGTACATGGAAAGTATCACTATTATCTCTTCCAGTGTTCCATAAATGTCAAATATCATATTCATTCTATTCAACCGTGATTTAGCCTTTTTTGGCTTTGAAACACCCCTAAACATGGTTAGATTCTGCATTCGAAACTGAACTGCATGATCCATGTCCCTTGGTTAATCCACTTTATTCTCACATTACACTTACTTGAAATCTTTCACTATACTCTACTCTAGTTTTTGGTTCACCTAAGGGTTATGTGAAACAACATTTTCAGTAGTTTTCTATGATTGGTCTGTACAACACCTACCCAACACCACTTCTATCAGCACAAAAAAACCATAATTATCACTCCCTTAACAAGTAAGGTGTAAAATTATAAATATTAGTTACATAAAAACTATCCCAACATGGATTTCAAGAAGATTACATTTCCCATATTGAACTATATTGAAAAATCCACCATGTTTTGAAAAGCAACCATTTTTTGAAATACCACAATTTTTCATGTTTCATATCCTTCCATTTTGAAACCCAAAATAGAATTTCAAAATCAAAACATCAATATGATACTATAGATCTTAATAACCCCAATGAAATATTCATCCTTGTGGGAAGTCATTTCTACCATGAATTCCATGCTCATCACAATGGATACACCTACAACAATGATTTTTTTAATTCTTATAAATGTCTCTAAAACACTTATCTACCCAACTCTTTGCAATCATTAAGTTCCTCAAAAAATATTTAGCTGCATCCTTTTATTCAATACATTCAACTTAATGACAATCCTATGCCACTTTACCATCATGACTCATAGAATAGGCCATGAACTAATGTAAAAACTAAGACCAATGACCAATCACCATGGATCGAAAAACTAATCTCACTTTAAAGACATGGGCCAAACGAACTGATACCATATGTACCATCCTAACCCATCTAATTGGATTGAGCGGGAGGAGGAATTATACATGTATTTAAGCGAAATTCCTATGATTCTAAAGGCAAGAAATAAATGCCAAGGGCTCTGAGAAAAAATTGGGAAACAATTTACCTAGAGACAAAACCATCCAATCAAATGATCCATTGTCAACAAAGTACAAGATGCATGCCAAAAAAACTATCAACACATACATTACCAAATAGAAAACCACACTATTCTAAAATAATACTGAATAACTAAAACAGCCAAACACAATATCAGAGTACCACGAGGAAGAAAAAACATGAGACCCTAAAAAAAATTCATGCTCCACATCTCCATACCATGCTCCATGTTCCAAGCACCACCACGTCTCACAGGCATCAATACAAACCCCTAGCCATGAGATACTTTAGCTTTACCTATGTCCAGGAATACAACATTTGAAAAAGAACCAATGTTCCAAAGCAGGGGTTGAGTACAAATACTCAATGGAATTTCCTTAAATGACATCTCTATACAAACCACTACGACAAAACTGTTCTCACATTTATATAAAAAAATATTATATAAAACATTCAATAGTGGAACAACGTAAAACAAGACAAACACTTTTTATCAAGCCATTTCAACCCAAATGCCCACAAATCACAAGAAACCCAAACCACCATGCCACAATCCAATTCTAAATTCAACATTATCAAAATAAATTCCATCATACAAACAACACAAAACAAGGCAACCAAAATAGTGGATCTTCCATCCAACAAGATCACCCATTTCTAACAAGTGGTAATTCCCACCAAAATATCCTTTGATGATGGAACTTCTGTCCACTATCCATCATATTACTATAGTGGAACATCAGACCCACCTCTACACAATTCCACACAAGCCAAAATGATTAAACAAAAAAAAACAAAAATCACCAGGGCCCTAAAAAGTCACACGATCATTCCCATCACATGCCAATCCACACTAATAGATAACCCAGTTTTTTAAATCACAATTTAGTCATTTTCCATGGAAAAAAACATTTAAATAAATAATTTTTTTATTAAAAACCATTTTTCTCAACCATTTTAAGAAGTCAATATCAATAAACAATTTTAGAAACTCTATTTTAAAATCCACAACAGGATCATTTCACAACAAAGCCCCTTTTTCCTGAAATATCCCAAAAACATCACTAAGGGATTTACAACAAAATTATTACATCAAAAACAAAATTAATTTTAAAAAAAAAATAATTTTAACAAAAATTAATGTTCTAGAAAAGTGAATTCAAGAGAGAATCCACCTACCTATAGGGTTCCGATGAATTAGACTGACAAGAAACTACACAAAAAATCCTTGAAAACACTCCACTATAACCTATTACCTATCTTCCAAAAGCCTTATAATTATCAACCAAGGAAAACCAAAACCCTACAACTATAAGAAACAAGTGTAGATCAAGAAAACTAAGAGAGAGAGGTGTTTATCTAGATTAAACAATAAAGAACCATGAGAGGATACTTACTCCTGGATAATCTCTTTCAAACCACCATGAATCCACTTCTAATTGCTTCTTAAATGAGTAGGAGAGCCCCTCAAACCCTTGAGAACTGTGAATATTGATTGAGGATCGAGTGGGAGAATTTTTGGAGTGAAAAAGGGAAACCAAGAAATTTATTAAATTTAAAAACCCTACATTGAAGTGGCTTCATGATTAGCGGACACTGTTTGGAAAACTAGGTGCTATCTGTGTTCATGCCACTGCCTCAAGAGAGGGGGTCTCCATGGTCACCTCACACAGTTTTGAAAACCATGCACATGGAATGTGATGCCCATTTCCCCCCTACATGGTTTTTTGGGGAATCAACATAGTTTTCCCCAACCATTCTCAATCATTGAACACTTAAAAACCCCATAATTATTCAAAACTGATCTAAAACTCTGTACACATCTTCCCAACTAATCCCAATCACTTTAAACACCTTAAAAGGAATAATCAAGGGATATATACATCAAATAAGGGGTTCTAAAAAAGATGTTATTTTTTTATAAAAAGGAATACCAAAAAAGCATGGGGTGTTTTATAAACATCACATATACACAATTCCATTTAATGGAAAACTATCTTACCATTCTAGTGTTCGGTGAACTTATGCTCCATGAAAAAGTGGTTTTTATTTTTCCTTTACGAACTGTCATGTTTTCCAACTATGATGGAAGATATTTTTTATAAGTTATATATGATATTAATGTTGTATTAATTATTATTGAATAGTTATATAACTCGAAAGATCTTGTGCTCCATTTTTTTATTGTTTGATAATTTTTTTAGGGAAGTGTGAATGATCGCCTTCTCAAAGCATTATGTGTCATTCACACCTTAAATGGAATGAATTAAGTATGAATTTAGTGAAATTATATGATAAATATGAAATAATAATTCTTATTTAATTATAATACACACACACATATATATTTAATCTATTTACTTACATAAAATATGCGTATAAAACTGAAACAAAGTTCATGTATACATATGACCTATCATCTCCATGATTTGTATATCCCATTTCATACTTATATTTTATATTGATTATAATAAATTAATATATAGTGAATATATATGATATTTATAACATGTTTTAGGTTCATCAAATTTGTACATAATGATCTATATATGATGATGGAGTATAACAAATCAAAACATATATGAAAAATAATGTCGATACTACCCGAGATGTAACATTAAAATTGAGTTGTTAATATATGGGTAATATACAGTCCTAAAAAATTGTCATATGCTATTAGATATATTATTATGTTTCTATTTTATATTTATATAAAACTTGTATTTATTTTTAAGATTTTTTATTATGTATGAATATGGTGTTGACGTATAGTAATGGAATGTCATCACACTTTTTACATTCGTGAGTTACATTCCTAATTAACCACTAAATTATTTTTTTGTGGTTTATATACCCAACTATGAAAAGTAATTTAAATAATTTTACTATTTAATGGGTATCAATATTATAATGTTACTCTAGTAGTAAGGTTTTCCTCATCAATCATTTATTTTTCGTGAGACACAAGCCATGATCACCTACTATTTGTTACATGTGGTGTGTATAATTCCAATGGATGTATTATATGATTCATATACATAAATATAATATTATTTAAATATCAATTTTATGTTCTTTACTTCATGGATTTTATGTTCAATTGTTACAAAATTGGTAATGTAATTTTGACTCAATTTTCTAAATTTTTGTCATAGGCCATGTTATGGACATATAATTGAATATGGGATGTCTATAATGACTTTGAACCTTTATTTCAAGAATATACTTGTTTTCATGAAATTTTATGATTTATTTAATGTTATTATTTTCATTTTATTATGATTCAATGTTAAAAAGTGATAACTATTTATTTCTAAAATCTCATAGATTATCGAGATTCATTATGATTATGCATCCACTATTGAAATATTGTTATATTACTCTCATGGAATATTAGTATATTTCATTACATGTGGTTACTCATGTTATATAATTTATATGGTACAATTTTCCACTCTTTGTAGATAAATATAAATAAGAATATTTTTATCAAAAATATGCGATTATTTCTCATTGAGGTTGAAAATAATTATTCATTAAAAATTGTTTCTTATAAAATTGTTTAACCAAATGTTTTAATTTTATCTTATGATGTCTAAGATAATTTTGTACCAATGATTTATCTTTTCAATAAATATTTTAAAATTTTATCCTATTTTCATTTTCCATTCAAGTTACATTTATAATAATTTTATGGTGTGAAAAGAATGTTCAAAATCTGCAGAATTCCCCACCATAATGACCATATTTTTCACAAAGACCCATTTATTTTATTTCAAGTGTATTTTTAGATAATATTTTCATAATATTATTGAATTTATTTAAAGTTGGTTTCAAATAAAAATGTTTTCAAACCTGTTTTATGTTAATAATGTTTTTTAAATGATTTTCAACAATCCATTTATATGTTTCAAAATGTTTTATTTTCAAAGAAAAGGATTTCAATGGATTCAAGTAATAGTTGTAATTTTGGAAAAAATATAGAAAATGATTTAAAAAATAATATGAAGACTTCATTTAATTTTTTTCTGATTTCTTTCTAGGAAAATGGTTTTAAAATTTCCTTATATTTTAAAAAGTGTTTTTAAAGAGGAAAATGTATTTTAATCAAGAAATGGTTTTATAGGATATTTCCAAATTATTTTACATCTAAAAAGACATAATTTGGTGTTTCTCATTCCTTTATGGAAAATGATCCAGAGGTTCCATCCATATTCTTTCTTTAAATGGTTTAGGTTTTGGTGGAATGATATTTACGAATCCAGTTTCTCATTCACATGTTATATGTTTATGAAACCTATATCTTATACACATGTTAAATGCTTTTGAAACCCGGTTCATTTCATTGGTTATGATTTGGTTAAATTATTATGAAAACTACATATTTTCATAGGTTATGATGTGATGAAATGTTAATGATACCCATTTTCTTCATGGTTCAAGATATAATGAATCTTTTAATATCATATGGAACATGCATGTATGATTTCATTATATTAATGGTGGGACCTTTTTCTCCCTCCAATACATTAGGTAATGATTAATGTTTTATGAGACCAAAATTGTACATGTGATCGTATCTCAATCCCAAAAAATAGTACATTTTACAATTAGAACTAGAGGATACACTAGAGGGAATCCAAAACCAAAAAATAAGAGGTAACATAAGAGGGAATCACAAGCCCGATGGAGGAGTGTACATGGGAGGGTATACTAAGCATGAAAAAATATGGTACATGGAAGGGAATACCATGCCCAAAACTAGATGGTACATGAGGGGGGGAGGCGGGAATACCAATACTAGAGCAATTATAAGTGTTATTCTCTTAATCCATACAATTTATGATTATCTTGGTAGTTTTATTAGAAAAATAATTTTCTATGCTTATGTGTATGCCAAAAATTCCATTTATTATTATATTGTTATGTTTTACTGGATTATGATCATGTATCCTTTAAGATTGATATCTTATGATCAACCATTATTTATTTCCTTTCTATGAATTATGATTTTTTATGTAGGGTAATATTTTTTAATGTTATGATCATGTTATCAAAAACATTTTTCCGTGTGGTGCTTATATATTTAGTTTATTTTCTCTTAATAAGCATTTACGCTCATCCCGTTCATATGATTAATTTCCCAGGTAATAAATAATTGAATTAGGTTTGATTACTAATAGAGAATATATTTAAATAATATGTTCAAGATATTATACAATAAAAGAAAAACATGTTCTATGTTTCCAAATACATTAAGATATTATGATCTTTAAGCTGGTATTTTTCTAATGTTCTGAATAATAAACGAAAATAATATAATTATCATTTATGTTAACCTTGGGTCACTATACTCGCTATCAAAGGAATGTTTTACTCAACTGTTAGAAATTATAATTAGAAAATATCAGTGAGATACCGGTAGATATTTCTAAGGATATGTCTTCTGGTATCTCTATGGACAGGAAACAAAGGTCAGTTAATGTTTTTTTGGAAATTTCCTATAATATTAATAAATAATAGAGTGAGTGGTTTCACTTCAAAACATCCATGTCTATATACTGTAAGTATAATTTGTTCTATAATTTATGTACATAGGAGTAACAACTCCAATAAGGGGTTTTAGGCCTAACTCAAGTGTAACCAAGTATATGAAAATGGGCCTTACATTACACAAGGATTTACACTACCGAGGTATATGGTTATGGAATTCAAAAAATCATTACGAAAAATCATGATTGATTTAAATAAAATATAACTTTGAATAATGTACGAGATACCTATGGTGTCTTAGATTAATGAATTAGGTTTCATGTATCAATCAAATTATATGTAATTATTAATGAATATGTGGTTATCTACTATAATAATTGTTTTCATCCTATAATTTATGGTCATAATCAATAAAAATAACTAAAAGGAACTAGGTTAAAATTTAATGTTTCATATCAAAAAATTATTAGAATTATACAAATTGATGTGCTATGTGGAATCCTTATGAATGTAATGAGGATGCCGGTATGAGTATTAGATATACTTCTGATGATATAGAGACAACAAATTCCAAATAAAAGGTATGAAATGTTTATTTTAGTATTTTTTGCATTAAAATTACGAATCAGGACTATATTAACCTTTATAATGCATAATATGTAATTCATATTTCATTTTAAAGAAAAGAATAATTATAGAATAAGTTACTAAAACTATGATAATTATTTAATAATAATATTTGATGATTGAAGTGTATATTAATTTGAATTCAAATATTTTTTATAAGAATCATGATGATTATAAAGATTTTTTAGATTCATTTATATTTTCAAGAATGTGTTACATGATACCGATGGCTGATAAATTTGATTTAATGGCAAGGTTGCATTAAGAGAAGGTAACCCATAACTTGTTCCTGAGGATGAGACACAAATATATTATCTAGATAAATAGATTAAGATATGTATAATGTAAATTGGATAGTATTTAATACATCAAAAATAATAATGTAATATTCAAAAATTAGTCTATTTTATCATGGATAATGTTTAAAACTTCTAGGATTTATGGAATATATCTAATAAAATTTTAAATAAGGAAACATGCATGTTTAAGAGAATGATTTTTTGTAATTTTGGTTATTAACATGTTTTAAAAAAATACAAGATGATGGTATTCAAATATTTTTAATGTGACAACCAAGAATTACATTGTGATATATCAGTATGACAAAAGTCCCATATAGTGCCATTTTTTTCTAGCGGCGGTTTAAACCTCCATGAGATGGCCCTACGACAGTTTCAAAAAACCACTGCAAAAATTGGTGTATGAAATCAACACACGGTGGTTCCTTCCTTTGAGTAGAGGTTTCTGTAATGTGTCATAGAATGCATATTTCACTTTGTTTTTTATGTTTTAGGACAAGATACCTCTTTAAAAAATTAAAATCTTGCGGCCGTTATGGACACCGCTAATGACTTGTGCTCTATCCAAAAGAAAAGAAACCACTAATAAGGAATAAATAACCACTAATTCAATTATTTTCATATTTAGTGAAATTTTTAACCACCTCCATAAGAATATACCATAAAATTTTTGTGGTTTAAACCACTGTGAGAAAAAACTATATCAATAGGTGGTTTAAACTGACGCTATATCCAGAATTAAAAAAGAAGGTATAGGTTTTTCATCCCAAAAAACCTACTGCCACAACAACACAATAGTAACACTGAAAGAAATAATGGTGTTATGGAAACAATGAATATAGAACTAAAGGGCGGTGATACATAAAATCTATGAAAAATCATCATATGGATGTAATCTTTGTGTTACTAAAATAAAAACAAAATGAAGATTCTTGAAAAGAACACATTTTTTAGGATCACGTTGCAATCTCCCAAAAAATTCCCTCTTAAAACACAGTGAACTATTTTAATTTAAATATAAAATATGATGGTCATGGTGTAATGAATAATAACATACCACCACAATTGAATTCCAAGAAACATTTTTCAGAACATGTATATCTATATTATTCTTGGTCCACCCCAAAAAACACCCATGAATCAACCCCCAGGGTTCATGAAATTTCACATAAGTCCATGAAAACACAACTTATAAATCATGATGTAATTACCAAAGTCATTATGAAATAGATTTCATATTCCCAAACATAAGGGAACTGATAAAAAATATCTTATCCTCCATTTCTTAATCGAACTCCTCATGCCACAAATAATTTACCACTAGCAAAACAAAACAATATCAAAACCCAATAAAATAATTCTCACTCCACAAAATCACATTAAATGTCACAGAATTATAGGCCATGGATAAACACAATATATCATGGTGGGATAAAATCTATGAAATGAAATTTGAGATAGAACTAATACCTTCTCCATTACTCTACCACCAAACTACCTCCCATGACCCAAACACCAAAAATTCAATAAATAAAGGCCTGATAAATGATTATCCATTACATTAGATACATAAAAAATGATTTTATTCCTCAATAATAAAAAAATAAAAAATAATGAATTTCTAAGGATTACCCACTATAAGGAAATACATGTCCAATATGATGAACACACCTCCAACACTCTCAAGGAAATGATCAAATTCAATGTCACTTATTCTAATAAATAAAACATCTAGCAATATTACCAACATGGGGGATACCTCTGATAGATGGACAACTCAATATAGAGAAACCAAATTATTACTAATAAACCATCATTGAAAAAGAAGAATACAAAACCCTATGAAATATGTATCAATGATTCCCTTCGATTAAACAGTGGAAATAATAATTATAGACTCACTGATTTTATGATATCTAAAACCAACCCACCCAGAGCATAAATCCATTATCAAAATCTAAGTGATCGCCTCACCTTCCACTTACACTAACATATTGACTCATAACTCATGGAATACATACCGATATATTGTTAGAACATTTTAGGATTTTATATATGGCCATCAACTTGTGAACGAAAATTTAAATGTTTCCTAAATAAATCATGAAACAAAACCCATGTTATTTAATTTCTATTTCCTGGATTCATTTTCAAATATATGAAGTTGAATACTGCTATAATTTAACATTAAAACATAAAACTAGTAAATATCACTTGAATTATAAAAACATCACAGAGACCATCATATCACAGGGTAAAACACATTCACTGTAGAAACATGTACCTTACATCAACCAATCATCACTATACTTCCTTTCCACTTCATCATTCAACATACCATCCACTAGAACATACTTCAACACGATATCCATTCCTCCTCAATAATAAAATTTACTACATAACACCATATCAAAATTATACTAAATATATAAATAATGATATAATTATAATTCATTTCATATAGATTTACCATATAATAATAAATCAACAGACACAATAAACAATCATGTAGTTTAATGGAAACATATTGTTAACAAGGTATGCCAATACATAACCAGCAAAGAAATTGTCAACAATCCAACATAGTATTATACCATAATTAAGTTAAACATTTCATAGGGGAACTCTTAAAATTTATATATTAAATTTATTATATTTTGAAATAATTACAATACTTGTATAAAATTTATTAACATAAAATCTTGTTCTATTATTAATCACATATTTTCTATAAAATTACATCATGATTCACTTCGATAAACCATACATAAATTTAAAACCTATCATGCATAGAAAATCAAAAATAAAATTCAAGTAATGTGATAAAATAATTAAAAAAACATGCTTGAAATGGAATAAATAGAATTTAATATATTTATAATACTTTAATAAATAATATAATTTAATATAATTTTTGAATTCTATTTAACCAATGGAATTCATATTGACATACTGATTTGATTTAAATTTATTTTTAAAAAATAGGTTCAAATTAACACATGATATGACATAAGAAAATTTAGAATTCAAATCATACTACAAGGAAATTTTTTTAATATTTCATTTTATCAATAATAAATCATCAATATAATTCTTGGTAGAATTTAATTTTTGGAAATGTACATTATGAAAAAAGAAATAGTGATCATATTATATGATTTTATGTTAACAAAATATTATGAAATAATATTAACAAACTATTCAAAATATTCTTATGAAAGAAATAAATTTAATTTCAAATATGTTATTTTTAATTTATTTTTTTGTTAATTATTACACACTAAACATAAATTATAAATCAAAATAGGTAATTTTTTATAAATAAAAGAATCATCATATTATATCATGAATTATTAATAAAATAAGTTAAATCTAACATAAATAAATTTGTTAGAATATATCAATAATTATCAAGAAAATATTATAATAATGAATAAACTATAAATATATTTGTTAATATAAAAAACAAATTAAAAACACAATTTAAAATGTTAACATAAATATAATTCTATGATAATAATGAATTCAACTTTCTTAATATTTTACCATGACATTATTTCATATTTTCATAAACAAGTTCAGTTGGCTTTCATAGTCTATGCATTGATTAATAGATGTCCACCTAATACACGGTTACCAACTAGTAAGGAACCATTTAATACCATTGGGAAATAGAAGAATATAATAGTCATATCAACATATATATAAAAGAGAATCATGAAACAAAACATCGTATATGATCATAAAGAAATATCAATATCCATATATAGTTGAAACACAACATATAGACACATAGTCATAAAAAACATACATACATCACTTGTTTTACCCATATCATCTAAAATATAATAAAAAGATAAAGAATACCCACATTAGAGATACTGATACATGAAAAAACCCTCCACAATAATCATTTCCCAATGATGTACTTTTCATGTCACTGTCTCTATATCTATATCTACTTCCAGCTACCAGCACGTATAAGAAAATTATATTTATACTTAATCAATATCGTATATTTATATTTAAACATAAAATTAATAAACATTTTGTAACTAAATGAATTTTTGTTTTTTTACATACCTTATCCCCACCATTCATCACATGAAATCCTCATTTACCTACCAAAATCCTCATATGGTGGTGTTCCCAAACACATCACGTGCACTCGACCAAGATACTCTTTCCCAGGGACTTTACCAATAGATTCATCTTGGGGGACTGAGTTGGACTGTGTGGGATTAACATTCCAAATTTCATTAATTTATACATGTAAATCAAATATCAATTATATTAAAATCAATATATATTAACATTGTGACAAATTATAAGAAGTTATTATAATGAAACATCAATTCATACCCCATATTCTTTGGTAGAGTCATTAAAAAACTCTCATCATATTATTTATGAACATTCAACCACACTTTTATTCGGGATGCTTAGTATAGTATAATCTGTGACATTATTAAACTATGATAAATAGAAAATTTAATATATTAAACAGATAAAATTTTTCTTAAAAAAATATACTAAGGAATAGATTATCGGAGTTGATTGGCTCCATGAAAAACACTTTAACCTCGTAGTGTGTCTATAATGCTTCCTCCATGGAATACCAGTCAGCTAATAAAATAAAATTATGTTCTGAACCAATATTTCGAAAAATTCAATCAAATAAATAAGAATTATTAAATATTGATAGTAAAAACAAAAAAACAAAATAATGAAAATGAATTATGGCACAAATGACAAAATTAGTTGATAAATGAATAAATAATTTCACATACAATCATTTTCTTCTTCAATCAAGATGGTTACTTGCCTCATAATTACATAATCTACTTCATCCAATATTGAAATAGTAAAATTTTCAATACAATGATATAAAAATACATCTCTTTCTTGTTGTTTTACAGATTCAATGTAAGTGGTCAAATCTTCCGCTTCATTACCTGTATCATGTGGGCTTCCATGTTTTACGTGAACAAAATAACTCATCTCTTCATGCATGACATAATTCACATAATATACCATTTTCACTTGTGATGATAAGATATATGGATCATGTAGTACATTGTCACCGTCATCCATCAAACGATATATGTTCATAGAAGTAAATTGACAAGTATTTATTTTATCATCCCTAATAATATCCACCCAATTGCATTTGAATAAAACAACTGAAAAAATGCACGTCGTTGTTTTATTGTATAATATCAGTAAACTTTAAATTGTATTACTCTTCATAAAATGTAAATATCACACTATATAGTTTTTTCAAACCCTCTTCCAGGTCGAATGTATGAAATATAATTCCATTCATGTGGTAAGCATCGAACGTGCTAGCTTGTTTTAGAGGACCTCGGGAAGGAAACATAAAATCGTCTTAAAATTTTGATCGAGTATAAATATTCAAGATGTAAAAAAGTAAGATACATTATTATATTTACAAAATATATATTACAACCTAATATCGATTTTGATATAAATATTTATGAACTTACACGTTATTGAAACTGTTTTACATTCTCTTTATTAATAGTTTTTATCATTCACTTTTTGTGTTCATCCTCACTTTCATCTTATTAATTGTATCATAAACTCTTTAATAAATGGTTATGAAATTTCACTACTTAGAATCACATTTCTTTGAGAATATAATATTTCTATTTTTTAAATGTAAAATTTGAGCACCACCCAACTGACCGGCCAATAAAAAAAATTATTTTGATTACCCATGTATTTCATATTGAGTCGATGTGTCATCAACACATAAAACTTGAAATAATTTATTCTATGTGTTATCCAACTATCTAAAAAATATGTTATGAAATTTATCTACTAAATAGCCTTTAGAAATAGAGCCTTTATGTTGAGATTAATCTTTCACATAATATTTCAAATTCCCATGATATCGGTGAAATAAATTAAAGAATAATAATTATGTATTTAATGAAGTGAAAAGAATTGCCAACTGAAATGGAGAACATATATATAAAGTACCTTTCAATTGTATACAACATTCGATAATGTACAGGACCTCCATAATTAGCTTCTTCAACCAAAGGCATAGTTAAATGCCTTATAGTTGTGAAAAATGGAAGTAAATATCATCTCTATTGAAGAAAGTGTCAATAAAAATCTCTACTTAATGTCGTCAATAAGAAATGGATGTATATATTTCCCACATAATTTCCTAAATAATGTGTAGAATTTGAGTGGAATAGTAATATACTTTTTAGGTAATAATGAATGCATTGCCAATTTAAGTAATTGATGTAACAAAATATATGTATCATTGATTTTTTTCCATGTAACCTATAATGATTAATTACAACACACATCGATATGTTACTTGAATACCCATCAGATACCTACATAAGTTTTTAAATTTGAAGGAATATATGTGTATGCCTATTTTTTCATTGAAATTTTATTTCGGTCACACCTTCCATTCTCACCTGACCAGAGATAACACCTTATGATCATTTCATTTATGTCTTTCTGAGCATTGAGAAGATCGTTTGAATTTC
Source organism: Viscum album (assembly GCA_963277665.1). Classification (NCBI taxonomy): domain Eukaryota; kingdom Viridiplantae; phylum Streptophyta; class Magnoliopsida; order Santalales; family Viscaceae; genus Viscum; species Viscum album. The sequence continues at coordinate 1,888,607,991 of OY728136.1, forward strand.
AATTGTCATTAAAAAATGTGAAGAGAATATTTCCAAGAAATATTATTTTTACTACGAAACACATCCTAATTATTCCATAAAAAATTAAATTACCAACATGGGTGTTTCAAGAATATATATATTTTTCTTTTATTTTTGTTCTCTGATTTCACTTGATGATGAACTTCTAACTCATTTCCTAATTTCATTCAAATGAAGTAACTTAAGAAATTATTATTCAACATTACAAAGTGGTGACAATATTTTAGAACCTGTTAATAACATTGGATGTGACCTACGATCAATGAATCCTTTGAATTCGCACTTCTTCAGCCGTAATCGATGCGATGCGTCGAGAAATCTTTGATGACACAAGAAGAACCATTTTTTATTATGATGTAATTGTTCAAGATCAATATCAATGTTACAAAAATGACAATGAAAATCCTATTAAGGGTTACAAAATGCTAAATTCCCATTTTTGGGAAATTCATTAATGTTCCACATTAGAGCAACATTCATTTTGACCAATGTTCAAGAAGATGCATCCTCTATCTCAACATTGTTGCTCTATATCTCTTGTTATTCATCAGATAAAGGTTACAAGTATACATCAATATCATTTCTAGCCATTTTTTCTAGTAATAATAATTTAATGATAAAATACATTTTTATATATACAAAATTAGAGATAGAATGAAAGGGATCAATACAAGCATCCAAATGATAAAACTGGTACCCAATGTACCAAATGGGTTGAATCCATCAACATCCAATCCTAATAGAACATTCCTAGAATCATATGACAAAATATGGATGTAATAAATCAATTGTATTCTTTTATTTTTAATCACTTGGATGTCCCATTAACCCATCATTTTTATTATGTTTAGAATTTCAATTCATGTGTGTTGTAGTTTTCGATGACATTAATAATATTTGCAGTTGAGGATTTAAATTATTGTAACACAAAACCTTTGTAGGTGTGTTAATTTTCATTATCATTATGGTAGTACATTCATTCAGACTTCCAACATTATCTATATACTAAAATCTAGATGAAGAACATTTTTTACAATATTGTCGGCTTGAATCCTCTCCCCAATAATGAAAACAATCATTGGGGAACACATGTATTTTTGTATAATTCAAACCAATCATGTTAATTTTATTCATATTATAAAAAGACTCATGGATATATTATATATGAAATTCATCATGAAACAATTAATATATCATGGAAATATCTTTATTTTTAATTCCACACAGGCATTTGATATGGTACAACATTGGCAGAATAGAATGTTGTGAATATTTCTAACATCCACTATAAAAATATTGATTTCCACCATAAACTAATTGAGGAAATGCATATTCCTACTTATTGAAGTATTCTATAACATTATTCTCTATTAAATTAATAGGGGGATCTAGTGAGATGTAATAATCTTGATCAGGTTGGCCCCCAGTCTCATAAACATCCCTTGTAACATTGTTATCTATAGAACCCTGAACTGGATTTTCTGGTTTTTTTATGTTTATGTTGGTGTCTTGAAATTCTGATGGAATCATATTTATGGTATCTTGTTTAAATTTTTTATTGTCGGAAATGTTGGGATCTCATTTTTTGGATTGACATCAGTGACCAACATTTCTGCAATGTTTGATTCTCCATGCCAAATCCAACACAAATAATGAGTAGGGAATTACTTCAATATCAATTGTACATAATCTTCATATCTCTTCAAAAATCATCTAAATTTAAATTTCATACATGGAAATATTATTATCCCATCAGCATATCAATTTTAAAATAAAAAATCTAAACAATATTCTATCCTCTTAGCATACAAAGGTGTGTTCTTCGGTAATGTGATACAAATTTTATCTATATATATCACAATGTGCCTACATATTATAAAAAACAATTCAAACACATAACTATTACTAAATAGGAAAAGAGAATCATAAATATTGTATGATAAAATATGAATATATTAAATAACCATACACCACTTATTAAATGTTCATATAAACATATTTGAAATAAGAATAACATAAACATCAGAAAAATAATAAAAATATTTGTACTATTAGAATACATCAATGTGGAATCTGTTGTAGAGTAGTGACCTATAATGACCTGTCCCCCGGTGCCCCTTCCATGACTACCCCATGCCCTCCTTCTATGGGCCAGGGGAAAGTGACTACCACTGAAAGGCATATTCCCTAAAACCATGAGGGCATTGCCTTTATAACCTATAACACACACAACCATGCACAATACAAGATATGATCTCAGTTAACAGAATACTAAATAGAGTGATTACAGTATGAAAAATGATCCATGTTAGGTAAAAATACCTCAAGGAATCAATGAATCATTTTTCAGGTGATTGTGTTTGTTGACAAAGTGGACATCTTTGTGGTGATTGTTTACAAAGAAAAACAATGACATACAAATATGTTGAAAAAGGGGATTTCATGGTGGAATGTCAAGTTCTAGAGATTTGGTCAACGATCCATGTGTGATTCAAGAACATAAAAAATATTAGAAAAGTGTTTTTGGCAAAGATACTTACTCTCCTAGTACTTGAAGGAGAGGAAACTTGCGCGCCTAATGTTTTTTAGGATCAGAAGGTCAAAATATTGCAAAGGAAGGAGGGTCGCAATGGTAGTGGTGTGGTCGCATAGGTGACTTGCGTGTCACGAAGAGAATTGAGCTACAATTCCTAGAATGCTTGGGAACTTGCATACCTGCTTTTTTTTCAAGATTAGAAGATCAAAATATGGAAATGGAAATAGCGTCGCACAAGTATTTGGTTGGTCACGCAGGTGAATTGCAAGGGAACAGACCTGTGCGCCGAAACTTGCACACCGAGGGGAGACTTCTGCGTCGTCGCACAGTTTGACAAAATTCCTATAAATACTAGAACACCCCTCCTCATTTTCAATAGAGTTCAACACTTTGATAAATCAGAGCTCCCGTCGCGTAGGTGTGGAAGTCGAACAAGTGGTGTGTGGTCGCGCGGGTGGACTTGCACACCAGTATTTGAAGTTGTGCGCCAATTGGTAGTTGCATGCCAATATTGGTTTGTCCGTAAAGGGAAGTGAGTCGTGTAGGTTTGGAGTCGAAGAAAGTTGTGTTGCGTAGGTGGTTGAGGTGGACCTGCGTGCCATTTGAGACCGGTGCGCCGAAACATGCGCGCTGGGTTAGACTTGCACGCCATGTAATGGTTGATTCACGATGATTATTTAGAGCTACGTAATAGTTGGAAGATTACCCGATACCTTCGGTGCAAAGTGAGATTCATCTATGGGTTATAGGTCGACTTCAATAGTGTATCTACATACAGAAGAAGATGCATTCATTCATGAAAATGAAGAGACCTACATGTCTATAAATTGTGAGTGGATACATTCCAGAGCAGTGAGAAAAGGAAGAGGAAGAAGGTTATCCTCTCCACCGGCAGTGAGCCAGAGTGAAAGAGAAATACGGTGTGACCCAGGGGAAAGTAGTGTGGTGACCCTAAACTTTGTAAAGGTAGTGATCCTGGGATAGAGTGACTGTGCTCGAACCTTGTTATCCACAGCTAGTGAAGTTTATTGGAATTTGGTATGATCGAAAACCTGTCGGCGTATGCTCCTTAGACGTAGCCCATAGCGGTGAACCAAGTAAATTTTTTTATTTCTTGTGCATTCTTTACATTCTGTTTACATTGTGCAATGATAAAGTGAGAGAAGAGTGTTTTTTAACAGCGAAACAAGATCAGAACGGGCATTATTTTTCAATTAGTCATACCCTGATTCACCCTCCCTCTCAAGGTACTCAGCCTTGTGGACCTAAAAATTTGTATCAGAGGTAATGGTTATCAATAGGTCTTCTCTCAATGGAGGTCACTAATCATAAAGGGATTCCGATATTCGACGGAATCTATTTTCATCTAAGGAAGAATCAGATGCAACACTACTTCCGATCTTTGGGAATGGACATTTTCACAGCAGCAATGGATGGCATAACAACTGATCTTAATGGTGGTGCATTTTCAGAAGCTGAGCCTAAAGAGTTGGATGATGATTCCCAATCAATCAATGCATTAGTAGGAGCCCTATCCAATCATATATATTCAAAGGTGATGTCTTGAAAAATTTCACATTCTATGTGGGAAAAGTTATTGAATATATATGAAGGGGATAAAAAGGACAGAGAGGCAATGTTGGATGTGTTGTTGGACAAGTATGAAGATCTGAGAATGTACCTGAATGAGTTTGTTGATGCATTCTTTGACAGGGTAAATGATGTTGTAGAAGGCATGTGAGGTCTTGGTGAAAGTATCGAAGATATAAAAATTGTGAATCACATATTCAGAAAACATCCACATCAGTTCAATCCTAATTTTTTTGTTTTAGAAGATAATGACCCGAAATAACGGACATTGGATAACCTGCACAACACCCTTGTTGCATATGAAATGAGAAATGAAGATAACGACATACTGGTAAAGGGGAAATCCAAAGAGTTGGCCTTTAAGGACATGAATAAGCTCAACATTGAAGATTCTCAGGAGGAAGAAGAGAAAACTAAGGTAATACCATTCCTCTCCTCAAATCTCCAAAGAGGAAAAGGAAAGTTCAAAGTGAAACTTTCTCATGCATGCATTAGTTGTGGAATGGTTGGAGATATCGCAACATGATGCCCCAAAAAGATTCAAGAAGAAAATGACGAAGATGATGTTGAAATTCCCAAGAGGAAATCTTCACCCAATGTGAAAGAGAAGAAGTAGTTCAAGGGAAATTTCTTCATGAAGAAGAATCTTTTTTCACAAGAAATAGACAGCTCAGATGATTCATAGATTGAAGAGGTTGAGGAAATAGAGAACTGCAATGATCGTGCAGAAAATTCTATGGTGGAGGTCATCGATAGTTCTAAAGAAAAGTAATAATGTGACGTTGGGGAAGAAGAAGAAGAATTTGAATGAAGAGTTGACATGGAAGTCTAATTAGAAGCAGCTCTTGAGGAGATATATGTTTGGAGAGGCAAAATGAAGAAATCCAATAATTTTTTTCGTGATTCCAAACTCTATATGCAGCAGCATGATCAAGAGAAGTATGATTTGATAGAAGAAATTGAAAAACTCATGTTATCAACACCAGAGAACTCAGAATCAGTTAATGAGTACAAGGTCAAGATTGAAGAAAAAAAGGTAGATCGATGGATTGAAAAGAAAAGTAAAATATCACGTCAAGCGTATCGAAGATCTTGAAGAAGACATTGTCGGTATGAGGAGAAAAGATCATGATCAGGAAAAACCCTTGATTCCCAATACATTCTTGGGTAAGCAGGTCAGTCTGACAGATGAAAAGATGAAAGAAGAGCCTAGTAGTTCAACAGGAACGAAGTAGAAATTTAGCTCAAATGTTATGGATAATTCAGGTCTTGATCAGAAGAAAAAATCTGTGACAATTGAAGTCATACCGCAAGCACTCGTCCTGAGATTAAAGGTTCATTTGGGCACAATGAAGAATCAGAATATTCAGAGATCCCAAGGGGAAGCTTGTTGTGATGAAGTAACACGAAGTAATGCACCTTATATTATGTATTATTTTTGTGGAAATATGGGACATTCACTGTATGTGTGTTCCATAGCCAATATATTCTGAAGGGAATAAGAACAGAGGAGGAAACGAAATAGAGAATGGGTTTCCAGAACATATTTCGTAGGACACTGTTTTTGGTGCGGAGGATTTGGGAACATGGCTAGATTCTTCACTTCGACTATTCAGAGAATTGTGCCAAAGCAAAAACAAAATGTTCGCAAGCATCAGAACAATAAACCGACAGGGGAGTTAAAAATGAAGAATAGATTTGAGGCTTTGCGAGATGAAGCAGGTCCATCATATTCTGAGAAATAATAGAACCCTCAATCCATGCTGAGTGTGAAAGAAAAAGTATGGACCAATAAGAAGAAAAATGAGAAGGCTATGGTGGAAGAGATTTTCCTTAAAGCATCAGATCTCTCTGATGTGAGGATCATTGATAGTTGTTGCACATCTCATATGATGGGTAATAACGATATTGTTACATGAATAAAATATGACTATGAAGGAGTTGACAAATTTGGAAAGGATGAAGGCCTGAAGATTGTTGGCTTAGGAAAATCCATGTTTTGGGGCAACGAAATGAGACGTGATGATGTCTTGGTAGTAGAGGGTCTTAGTCATAACTTGCTCAGTGTTAGTCAATTATGTGACACTAAGCATTCTATCTGATTTTCCAAGAATATTTGTGTTGTGGAAGGAAAATATGGAGCAGTTGTTCTGCAGGGAAAAAGGACAAAGGGAAATATTTACCCTATAGGTAGGGAAGAAGATACGTGCCTATTATCCATAGAGGACGAAAACCAGCTGTGGCATAAAAGACTTGGTCATATATTCCAACCATTTATGGAAGATCAGGTAAAGTGTAATGCTGCTAGAGACTATCCTAAACTATCACGTGATCGTACTCATACATGTGATTATTTCCAAGAAGGGAAGATCATCATAATGACATATAGTCTAAAAGAACAGAAATCAACATGAGTGCTCGAATTGGTGCATGTGGGTGTATGTGGACCTATATCACCGTGAGCAGTTAATGGGTAAAGGTACTATGTTCCTTTCATTGATGATTATAGCAGAATGTCCTGAGTATTTTTCATTACCCATAAGACATAGGTGTTTAGTTCCATAAAGCAGTATATGAGGGAATCAGAAAAGTGCCTCGGAAAAAAATTCAGATGTTTCGTACTGATAATGGTACATAATTCACAAGCAGAAAAGTTGAAGACTATCTCATGAAACACAGAATAAGGAATCAAGATTCATCAGTGAGAAATCCCAAACAGAATGGAGTGGCTGAGAGGAGAAATCAGATCATCCACAACATGGCCAGAATTTTGATTATTGAAAAGGAACTACAAGAGGAATTATGGAAGGAAGCAGTTTTGACATCTGTCTATATTTCAAACAGGTCTCTGTTGTGTTCGAATGAAGGGAAGACTTCATATGAGATGTGGTACAGAAAGAAGCCAACGTTCAAATAATTCCAATATTTGGGATTAAGTGTCTCATGCTCAACAATGAAAATAACAAGAAGTATGAGTCAAAAACAGATGACGGGATATTCCATGGCTACTCCGGGAAATGAAAATCATATAAATTCTTCAACAAAAGGCTGGGAAAATTTGATGAGAGCAATGATGTCACTATAGTTCCAAATTAACCGAATTCTCAACGACCCATTGAATAGTTTTTGGATGAATGTGATGATGAGGTAAGCAACACATGGTGAGTAGAAGTGGAAAATGATGACTCAGAAGAAGATACTGATGATGAACAAGAATGTGTCAAGTCGGTGTCTACAAGGAATCCAAATAGTCGAGCAAAAATTGGTAGGAAAAATATTGTTGGTGATCAGACAGCTCCAGTTCAGACTCGAAGAATGAAATCACTACATAAAATATCATTTTTATCTCTGGTGGAGCCAAAAAAAAATTTCCAATGTAGCTAATGATGAAAACTGGGTTCAGGATATGAATGAAGAGCTTGATCTGATTTAGACGAACTAGACATGGGATATTGTTTTGTGGCCAGTAGATAAAAATATCATTGGAAATAAATGGGTCTAACGAAACAAGATGAATGAATATGGGACAATTATTTGGAACAAAGAACGACTAGTGTGAAAGGGTTACTACCAGATATTGGGAATAGATATTGATGAGACATTTGAAACTATTGCAAGGCTGGAGATAATCAGATTATTTTTTTCCATAGTAATGAAAAAAAGTTCAAAGTGTTCTAGATGGATGTCAAATCTGCATTCATGAATGGAGTTCTGGAAGAGGAGGATTATATTGATAATCCAGATGGTTTTCTCATTCATAATTATGAGAAAAAAGTTTGGAGGCTGAATAAGGTGTTGTATGCGCTGAAACAAGCACTAAGAGTATGGTACTGAAGTCTTGATCAGTACTTGAAGAAGATTGGTTTCTAGCGTGAGGGAGTTGATTACAATTTCTATTTCAGCAATGATAGTAATCAAATGGTCATGATCTTGGTTTATTTCAATGAAATAATATTTGGAAGATCAGATGAAGCTCAGTGTAGAAAGTTATCTGACTTCGTGAAAAATGAGTTTGAAATGTCAAATATTGGATAGCGAACATTTTTCCTTGGTTTACAGGTGACACAAGGAAGTATTGGAACATTAATTTCTCAATACAAATACACTAAGGAGGTTCTAAGAAGGTTTTAATGGATAATTCCAAGGATATGATGACTTCAGTTTCTACCCGGATGATATTATCCAAAGATGAGGATGGCAAGGCAGTTAATATCACAAAATACAGGCAAATTATTGGAAGTTTTTTATACTTGACCGCAACGAGGCCTGCCACTGTTTTCACCACATGCCAAGCAGTGAGATATCAGAGTGATCCCAAGGAATGACAGATTCTCGTAGTGAAAAGAATACTTCGGTATATCAAATGCACTGTAGATTTCGGTCTGATGTATAAGGACAAATCTAAATCAGTGTTATTGGGTTACACAGAAACAGTTTGGGTCGGATCAGTAGATGACAGAAAATCAACCGTAGGAGGTGCATTCTATCTTGGTGGATTGTGTATTTCTTGGCTAAGAAAGAAGCAATATTTCATTTCCTTGAGCACTGGGGATGCAGAGTATATTTCGGCCACTCAGGAATTCACACAATGATAATGAATTAAGCAGCATCTTGAAGACATGGGAGTTGAAGTGAAGTCTTTGATTGGAATCCAGTGTGATAACTCAAGTGCTATAAATCTCATAAAAAATACAGTCCATCGCTCAAGGACAAATCACATTGAGATAAAGTATCATTTTATCAAGGAGAATGTTGAGCAGGGAATTGTAATGATGGAGTATGTGCCTACAGAGCTACAGGTTGCAGAAATTCTAACAAAGGCCTTACTCAAGGATGATTTTTAGAGGCATCGACTGGCTCTGGGAGTTCTGTCGACTCCCCACACTTAAATGAGTGTGGATGTGGAACCACCCCCTCTCCCTGAGGTATGATATGTTTTTCCAGAATGTGCTGATATGCGTTATCTCCTCTATTAAATACTGCAAAGGAGTGACTTTGGGTTCTTTGACAAAGGGGGAGAAAATAGTGATTCTTCAAGGGGGAGACAGTGTGGGTATTTGAAAAATAATGAATGATATGGAGAGAATATGATAGGTGGAGAATCGAGATATGGGGATCAATATGAAAGGGGGAGGATATTAAATTTGACGATTCTTGAAGTGATCAATCAAAAAATAGATATCACAGCTGCTAAGGATTTTGATAAAAGTAGAAGAGTGGTGTATAAGGGTGGCGTTTGAACGAGGAAAGCATATTTCCAACAAATTGGTATCAGTTTGGTGTCAACAGTGGGTGTCAGAGATGATGTGATTCATTGATGAACTTTTCATTTACTATAGTTTCTCACACCGAGCAATGCTCATGTGGGCTAAGAGTATGTGATGAGTAAATCCTTGATCGCTATCAGAATCGCAATGAGGTGAATGGAGATTGAAAAATTAATGATGTATATTTTTATGGAAGAGTTGTCAACAAACCAAATGGGGGAGATTTTTTGGAAAAAATCCCTCAATGTATCATTGAAGAATTTTTGAGGTGATTGTGTTTGTTGATAAAGTGGACATCTGTGTGGTGATTGTTGATAAATCAAAACAATGACATACAAATTTGTTGACAAAGGGGAATTCATGGTTGAATGTCGAGTTCAAGAGCTATGGTCAATGATCCATGTTTGATTCAAGAACATCGACAAAAGGAGAAAAGTGGGTTTGGAAAATAGACTTCCACGCCTAGTACTAGAAGGAGAGGAAACTTGCATGCCTAATGTTTTTCAGGAACAGAAGGTCAAAATATGGTAAAGGAAAGAGGGTCACACAGGTATTGGTGTGGTCGTGCAGGTGACTTGTGTTCCATGAAGAGACTTGCGCGCCAATGCCTATAATGCTTGGGAACATGCGCGCCTGCGGTTTTTCAATATTAAAAGATCACAATATTGCAAAGGAAATAGGGTCGCAAGAAGTATTGGGTTGGTCATGCAGGTGACTTGCAAGGGAAGAGACCTGCGTGGCGAAACATGCGCACTAAGGGGATACTTGCACACCGTCGCACAGGTTGAAAAAATGCCTATAAATACTGGACCACCCCTCCTCATTTTCAACGGAGTTCAACACTTAGAAAAATCAGAGCTCCTATCACGCAGGTGTGGAAGTCGCGCAAGTGGTTTTTGGTCATGCAGGTGGACTTGCGTGCCAGTATTTGATGTTGCGCACTGGTTGGTAGTTCTGTTCTAATATTCGTTTGGGCATACATGGAAGTGAGTCATAGAGGTTTGGAGTTGATGAGGGTTGTGTCGCGTAGGTGGTTGAGGTGGACCTGCGAGCCAGTTGTGACCTTCACACCGAAAAATGTGCGCCGGGTTATACATGCGCGCCAAGTAAGGGTTGATTCACGGTGCAAATTCAGGGCTGCGTGAATGTTGGAAGATTTCTCGATACCTTTTTTGCAAAGTGATATGCATCTACGGGTGAAAGTTGGACTTCAAAAGAGCATATACATACATAGGAAGATGCATTCATTCATTCAAATGAAGATACCAACATGTCTATAAATTGTGAGTGGATCCTTTCCGGAGCAGTGATCAAAGAAAGAGGAAGAAGGTGATCCTCTCCACTGGAAGTGAGCCAGAGAGAGAGAGAAATATGGAGTGACCCTTGGGAAAGCAGTGAGCTAACCCTAATCCTTGTAAAGGCAGTGAGCATGGGAAATAATTACTGTTCCTGAAACTTGTTATCCACAGCTAGTGAGGTTTATGGAATTTGGTATGACTGAAAACCTGTTGGCATATGCTCCTTGGACGTAGCCCATAGTGGTGAACCAAGTAAAAATTGATGTCTCATGATCATGATTTAATTTCTATTTAAATTGTGCAACGAGAAAGAGAGAGAAGAGTGTTATGATTAATAGAAAAACATGATTAGAAAAGGCTTTAATTTTCAATTATTCATACCCTGATTCACCATCCCTCTCAGGGTACTCAGCCTTGTGGACCTAACAGTCCAGAATAAAAGCCCAACATTAAATTACAAGGAAAACTGGAAAGTACAAGACGGCTGATAGGTGAAAAGCTGGTCATGGATCTTCCACCACGAATCCTGCCTGATGGGTAGGTATAGTTCACCAACAACCGTCTCTACGATTTTCCTTGTCTAACATCCACCTATGAGCCACCACCAGTCCTGGTACTCTCGTTCATAGTAACTGTTGTCTATCTTCTGTACCAAACAGTACATGGTGTGGGAATAGCCTGTAAAGGGGTGAGTATAAAGATACTCAGTAGACACCCAGAGACCCTCAAGGTCTCACAAAATCCACCAAGGATAAACCATAGAACATGGAATAAACTAAAAACCCTACTTAGGTATATTCCCATACATATACATAAGTTATCAATTAAACCCATCTAAATCATGAAGAAAACACAAAGTCTATCTCAAAAGCCCAATGCTCAACTGTTCCACAAAAGAAGGAATACCAAAAAGTTAATTATCAAATATTTACGTCACACAGAATAATACCACCAACGTATTTAAACAAAGGAAAGTACCACACAGTTAAGAACTCAGATCACACTAGGTATAAATTATGTACAGAAGAAAAATGTTTAAATATAACTGCTAAATCATCTTACTCTGTTAAGAGGCTCTACTGATTACACACACATGATCTCTCAATGCTGACCCACACAGGATCGCACAATGCTGACCCACACCAGATCGCTTAGTGTTGACCCACACAGGATCTCTCGCTACTGACCCACACTAGATCACTTAGTGTTGACCCACATAGAATCGATATTCATTTTTCACATCACAGCCAGCTACTGGGTTCCCGTACAAATATATCTCATCCCCATGAGGGTCCACTCCTCAAGCCATTGTTCGATACTCCAATAGCCCTAAATCCCAGGAAAAAGAATCCCAAAGGACCTCCACATCATAATAGTCTCAACTCAAGAGATGGTGTGTCAATCAGACGCACAGTCTATAAGTTAGTTGACATTTAGTCTTGAGGGCCTGGTTGGATTCGTGATCGATCGAACCTGGCCATAGTCAAACATTATCCAAAAATCCAGTGGGTTATACTCAAAGGGACAGACTTTCTCTAAGTATTCTATCACCATTGTCGGTTCAACAAATAGATTCTTGGTGCCAAAGTTATGGCTGATAGAGCGAAAAGTTCGAAGTTGGCTCGAGTCTGGTCGACCTAGTTGTCTGACCTGGAATTAGTCGTCTCGACCCTGGTCAGGTCGACCCGAACTGCTAGTTATGGTCAATCCCATCCTGATAGGTCTGTACCCACCCATGTTGGGTGGTGCAAAGGCCATGAGGGCCACAGGGGCCATAGAGGCCATGGGGGCTGCAGAGGCAGTGGGGGCCATGGAGGACGTGGGGGTCGTAGAGGCCGTGAGGATGACATGAGTCCACATGGGGGGGGGGGGTAGGGGGATGGGGGACACAGGGAGGTGAAGACACATGGTGTTGTGGAGGGTCGAGGTGTGGCACAGAGGGAGGTGGTGCGTCATGGAGGGCCGCGAGGCAAAGAGGTCGCGAGGTCATCGCCTTCGTCGCGGACGACGGTGTGCCGGCCTCTACATCTGCTCGTCGCCATGGCAGAAAGCATACTTCTTCCATCATGAAGAACACACCAATCAAGAAGAACAATTGAGGGGTCAGTCCATGTTTTTTTGGATCACAACCTAAGCATTAGAGAAGTATCAAGTGGCTCAAAAATATATTGAATGAAGAACGTCAATACCTATAACCTCCATCAATGATTATTTCAAAACCCACATACGATATCATATGTGGATAAACTAGTTAGAGAGTTGATCTGCGTTCTTTTTTTTAAGGGAAGAACATGGAAATATATAATCATACACAACTAAACCCCTACCTCAGAGATTTTTTGATGGAGGTCGTGAGGAAAGAGAAGAAGTCATTGGGGATAGATGGACGTCTATGATGTTAGCGTTTCCTCAATCGTCGGTTCGTTGTCATTGATGTCGTTCCTCATCAGTGTGAGAATTATTCATTGGGTAGCGCGTTATTCATTGGATAATGCATTCTTTGTTGGAGAGAATAATCCTCTAGGAACTCCCCTCTTGAAAACCCCTTTCTCCCAAATACACCCAAAAAAAGTATCCAAAATGATGTGTTCAATCAATTTAATTGTTGAAAAAAAATAAAATTAGCATCATTAATTACGATGAGGTTGTAATTTTTAATTTAGAGGGTGTGGAATAATTAAAATGGGGTAAGTTCAAGAGACTTCCCCACATTAATGTGGGAGGTTCATGGGTCGGTTGTCTCCGCCTTTGAATTCAAATTTCCGGGGCTAGACTCGGGTGGTCCCCACCAAGATAACCCATGTTGGAGACATTAGTTTAGGTGGTCCCAAACTTTATAAAATTCAAATGGGAGGTTTCATCAAAAATAAAAATGTTAAACATTTTTATTTTATTATATTCTTCCACAAAAAACCCAAAAACTATCATTCCCCCTCGACCTACTACGATCAAGGTGAAGGTATCCTTGAGCGAATATCGGTGATACGAGTTCATTGGTGCCCTCATATTTCAATTCTTAGAAGTGGTTCAAAATTTACAAAAATATGCTCACATTTTTACTAATTATACTCAAAAAATGCTTAGAAATTCATTCCGAGCACAACAGGCCTCAGAATCACGTGCTGCCCATTTTTACGAACTCATTAAATTCCAATATAATTAAAACAAATTACATGGAATTTCTAGGTCTTTACATTGTCCACACCTCTGGGATTTGCATCCTGAAATCCACATCACATAAACTAGGAAAGCAAGTGGTGGTACGGGGCACAAATCTGATCCTGCCACTACCATTTTCTCTCTTGGAGGTTCCCGTGCTTCTAGTGAACATGCAGTAGAGGTATCAACTACCCACAAAGTAACCACCCATGTCGAACCTCAATCTCTACTGGATCCTCTAAAATCGTCTCCCCATCGTCAATGTCCAACTCATTATGGCCGATGATGTGTGATGGGTCGTGCACATATCTCCTCACCTGGGATTCATGGAAGACGTCGTGTACCCAGTGAAACTGAGGAGGGAGTGTTAAGAGGTAATCTAACTCACCAACTCTGCTAAGGACCTGGAAGGGTCCAATGAACCTCCAAGATAACATCCACCTCGACCAAATCTCTGTAAACCTAGTTGGGGTGAGACCCATAGAATGATGTGGTATATATCCTCGAACTCCAGAGGTCCCCGTCTCCTATCGACATATGACTTCTACCTGCTCTGTGCAGTGTTCATCTACTCATGGATGATCTTCACCTTCTCTGTGGTAGCCCAAACCATCTCTGGTCCCATGAGTGCTGACTCCCCTTGGTCAGTCCAGCACAACGTTGAACTACATGGTTGGCCGTACAAGGCCTCAAAAAGTTACGTCCCTATATTGGAGTGATAAATGTTGTTTTATGCAAACTCTACCAAAGGCAAGTGATCCTCCCAATTATAACTGAATTTGAGGTTTCAGCACACAGCATGTCCTCAAGGGTCTGAATGATCTTCTTAGTCTGGATTTCCGTTTGCTGTTGGAAAGCAGTGCTCAAAAAAATATTTGTCCTGAAAGCCTCCTGCAACCCCTTTTATAGATACGAAGTAAAAAATTCATCATGATCGGAGAAGATCGTTGAGGGTACTCCATGTAGCCACAAAAAGCACCTTCACATAGAGGTGTCCCATGCTCTCTTCTGAAACCTACTATATGATCAGTATGATGTGGGCCGACATGGTGATCTAGTCGACGATCAAAAAAATAGAGTCACGTCCCCTATATATACGTGTAATTATTGTCCATCAGTCCATGGATATCCCATCCCACATCCACTTTGGAACCTATAAGGGAGGAACCAAGACTTCTGGTAACTGATGCTCTACCTTCACTTGCTGAGATGTGAGGAACCGAGAGACCAACTCTGAAACTGCTTTCTGTATTACTGGAAACCAGTGCTGTTTTCAAAGATCAGGGTACATCTTCTCCACTCATGGATGTACCACTAGAAGGTATGTGTGGATCTCACTCAAAAATTCCTTTTGAAGTGATACTGGTACCATGGTACGTCCTCCGAAGAGGATGAAAAGCTCCCCACCTTCAAAAAATCCATCAAGTGCCTTTCCTGTGGATATTTGAGTACATCAAGTCATGCAGTCAGTGTCCCCACATTGCACCTCCCTGACTCACTAAAGAAGTGGGGGAGTGACTATAAGATACTGAAGCTATGTTGCTCCATCATGATCCACAAAGGATATCTACAAAGCGGCAGCTGCACTATCACCTCACCTAGTAGATGTATACTAGATCATCGGTTGAGTGCATTAGCAACAATATTACCCTTCCCATGAGTATTGACTATCTCGATGTCAGAGTCCTAGAGGAACTCAAGCCAACGTCATTGTCTCTGGTTCAGTTCCTTATGATAGATGATATAACTAAGACTCTTATGATCAGAGTACACTGTAAAATTCGCGCCCATCAAGTAATGTCTACTCATCTTCAAGGTAAAGACCACTACTGCTATGTCAAGGTCATGAGTGGAATAATTATGCTCATTCTGTCTAAGATATCAAGAACCATATGCGATCACTGCTTCTTCCTACATCAAGACACATCCGAGTCTGGACCCTGATGCGTCGCAGTGGACTACATACCCTACGCCCTCCTCTGGTAGCCTCATGATGGGCGCACTAGTCAGTCTCTGGATCAACTTTTGAAAAATCTGATGTCATCTCTTTGACCACACGAATGGTTTCCTTTTCTTTGTCAATGCTGAAAGTGGTTCTGAAACTCTAGAGAAATATGGCAGAAATCTGCAATAGTATCTGGCCAAAACTAGTAAACTCCGTACCTCCATCACACTCTTGGGTGGCTCCTAAGCATGTAAAACATCAATCATCACTAGATCTACTACACCTCTGGCCTCTAATATGACATGTCCTAGAAAGTGAACCTCTCAGCTCTAGAAATGACACTTTGAGAGCTCACCAAAATTCTAGTGCCCTTGAAGTGTGTCCAGTACTACCAACAAATGATAAGAATGATCCCGCTCAGTAGTAAAGTAGATCAAAATGTCATCGATGAATACTACTACAAAGAGATCAATTTATTTCTAAAAGATCATGTTAATGAGTCCCACGAACACTACCGAAGCATTAGTTACATAGAATGGCATAACCAATAACACATAATGGTCGAACCGACATCCTAAATCTGTCTTCTACACATCCGCAAATTGTACTATGAGCTGGTGATATCCTGATCTGAGTTCTATTTTCAAGACCCTGTGTGCTCTCATCAGATGATGAATGAGGTCATCAATCCTCAATAGTGGGTATTTGTTCTTCACGGTCACCTGGTTCATGCGCCGATAGTCAACACAAAGTCTCAAGCTCCTATCCAACTTCTCGGCGAACAAAATCGAGGCTGCCCATGGAGAAACACTGGTCCAAATGAACCCTTTCCCAAATAAGTCCTCTAGATGTACCCGCATCTCACAAAGCTCCGTGAGATCCATCTGATACGATGGTGTAGATATCGGTGTTGTCTTGAGGTACAAGTAAATGAAAAAGTACACCTCTTTGCAATCAGGTAGACTGGAAACATCATCATGGAAGACATCTGGGTACTAGTCCACCACTACAGGATAACTCAAACACTCCTTATCAACTACTCTGAGGGTAAGGATAGCCAACTGATCAGTGATCCGCTGTTGTCCCCTCAGGTTAAGTCTATATTGTGCTGCAAAGGCTCTTTTCTCGCCGATGAAGGTAAACCAAGTCCCATCCATGTGGACACACCACACTTTACACCTCTTATAGTAAATCTGAGAGTGGAATGTAGAAAACTAGTTTATACCCAAGATGACATAGTAAGGCCTCAATGCTGCTATTATGTGATCCCAATAGATTCTCTCTCCTCTTAGAGTATGATCTCACAACCGGCACCAGTGTGTAATCGTAAAATCTGCTCCCGTAGGAGTCTCTATCTGTAAAGAATCGAGCCAACGACTCCATAAAAATCTTTGATATCCAATTGAGGGAAGTGGAAATAAAATAATTACTGGAACATGTTTATATATGTACAACAGCTATGGTTAAATAGACACAGATCATACCTCGTATCATCTCCGAAGTTCAATGACCGTAGGCCTCAGTTTCCTGGAGCACAGCTCGCCCCTATCCTCCTGCTCCCTATGGTCAGGTAACACTACCTTGTGGTGGTGGCGGTAACATCTCGAATCGTATCCGACCTCCAGTTGCATGGATAGATCCTCTTCCACGGCCACCTACTCCCTATGTACCTCTTTGGTCGAACCTATATCTCTATCTGGGTGGTCCTTCGATCATCTACTGATCATCTAAATGACTAGTTGGACAGTCACGCGCCATGTGACCCAGCCCTCTGCATGCGTAACACTACCCACTCCTGGAATTAGTAGCTCTTCCATGGGTGCCTCGCACAACCGACACTGAATCCTTTGGTCAGCCAACTGTATGTCTGGTCCTCTTCGACCTATACGAAATCTGCCAGCTACCAGCTACAAAAGACTTTGCTACGTGAAAAATGGTGGTGGGACTCGCTGATAGTGACAACTCAGCAAGGAAACTCTCCACCAATAGGGATTTCTCTAACATTCCTTCTTACATCAGGATTCTAAGAGAAATCATCGATGCCTTGATCTCCCGCCTGAGTCCCTGCTCAATGTTCCGGGCCCTAAAGAATTGGTCACGTACCATTTCTATGGAGTAGCGTGAGAGATCAGTGAACCTAACTGACTACTAAGCCACAATCATGTGGACCTCATGCAGATGAAGTAGCTCTTGAATGGACATTGTGTGAAGAGTCACCGAGACAAACACTGCCCGAAACAGGATCTCAAAGTATTCCTAGAGAAGTGTCACCTCATCGTGAGCATGTAGCATCATGCTCCACCATCATCCTGCTAATGCCTGTAGTAGAATGGAAGCAAGGATCACCATGAGATTAGTTGGTGTCCTTACCAGTCATGAGACTCTCACCATGGGCTCCATCCAATCCTCAGCCACCTATGGGTCCATCTGTCCCGTGATCCTATGAGGCATCTAGTGCTGGAACTTGTGCAACGCGCTCAAGAAACATGCATCATCTCTAGCTGGGGCCGGTGGAATTAGTGGACCAACTGGTAATGTTACCATTGGAGCCTCCGCTGACTCCTCTACTTGTAGAGGGTCCTATACCGAGGCCTCATCTCTCGGTGGGAAATCAGTGCTTACTATATCCGGAACCATAGTTGGCTGTCTGTGTGGAGGCGTCCTGAAAAGAAATAGGTGAGGCATGGTCAATTTGTTATCCCTGGTGAGCTGAATCAAAGAGTTAAAAAATAAAATTTTCAAAACACATTCACAATTACTGTTTTTGTGCACTGAGTCTGAAATAAAAAGTCAAGGTGCTGGTGTATGGATACATCAACCACCACACTAACACTGGATTCCCGAAACTGATGACCACACTCACAACACATAAAACTATTTCCATCAAAAAATATCAGAGTCATATTCTCTACGGTATAACCGACTCCTCTAATACCAATTTGTCACGACCCTTCCCTAGGGGCCCATGCCGTGACTACCCTAAACCCGCCTTCTATAGGCCAGGGGCTAGAGACTAGCACCAAAAGGCATACTCTCTAAAACTATTAAGGAATTTCTTTTATAACATGTAACACAATAAACCAACCATATAACAAGTTACCAACTCAAGAAAACTAAATAGATAAAAGGGTGAGTACAGTAAGAAAAAGGGGCTAGAATACAAGCCCAACTGGAATGTACAAAGAAAAATTGATAGTATAAGACGACCGATAGTTGAAAAGAAGCTCCTGGATAATACACCATGAATCCTACCTAAAGGGTAGGTACAACTCATGAACGGTAATCTCAATAGTTCACCTCATCTAATGTCATTATCCATGGAACCTCCTGTTCTGGTACTCTTTTCCTCAATCAGAATTGTCCTTTGACTGCACCAAACACAACAGTTTGCAGGGATAGCCCGTATAGGGGATAGTATAATGATACTAAGTTGGGACCCCGAGACCCTCATGGTATCACCAAATCCACCAAGGATAAACCACATATCATGGAATAAACTGACAACTCTACATAGGTATATGACCATAAATATATCTATGTTATCATGTAAACCCATCTCAATCATGAGGAAAACACAGTGTCCAACTAAAAATCCTGATGCTCAATTTTTCCACAAAGGATGGAATACCACGAAGGTAAGTACAACACTGGTATCTCCCATAGGAGAATAACACCATGATATTAAAACAATGTAAATTACCACATAGGTACAATCATAGTTGAAAACATGTATCACTTAAGTATAAAAGTAAAAAGGTTTATATGTATCTACTGATTCATCATACTCTGTTAATAGTCTCTGATGTTGACCCAAAAAAGATATCTTTGTGCGGACCCACATAGGGTCTCTAGCTACTGACCCACATAAGATCTCTAGGTGCTGACCAACACAGGATCGCTCGGTGTTGACTCACAGAGGATCTCTTGGCACTGACCTAGACTGGATCGCTAGGTGCTGACCAACACAGGATCACTCGATGCTGACCCACACAGGAACACTATTCATTCTTCACATCCTAGCTTGCTACTGGGTTCCCGCACTGAGCTTTCTCGTCTTAGGGAGGGTCTAATCCTCATGACACTAGTCGACACTCCAACGACCATGTAGTCTCACTAAATAGTATCTCTAAGGACTGTCGCGTCATAGGGGTCTCAACGCAATAGACAGTGCGTCAATAGGATGCCCGGACTATAAGTTATTAGCCTTTTTTTCCTATGGGCCTGGTTGGACTCGTGATCAATCCTACCCGACCATATCTCAACATTATACAAAAATCTAGTTGTGTATAATCAAATATTCCGACTCACTCCAAGGTTTCTAGAGCTGCAAATGGTTCATCAAACGGACACCCGGTGCAAAATTTATGTTCGATAGAGAGAAAAGTTTGGAGTTGGCCCTGGTCTAGTCCGACCCAGTCGGGCAGATCCGGCCTGACCCGGCATGGGATGACTGATCTGGTTCGGGGTGACCTGGCATGCTGGGTCCAGCCCAGCCTGTGCTGGGCAGCACGAAGGCCATGAGGGTCGCAGTGGCCGCGGGGGCTGTGGAGGTCGCGGTGGTTGCGGAGGCTGTGAGGGTGGCACGAGGCCGCAGGGGGTGGGGGGGTGTGGAGAGGCTGTGGGGTGGCGCGGAGGGCCGCCGAGTGGCATGAACATAGGCTGAAGAAGCCGTGGGGTGGTGCGGTAATGGGGCGACAAGACTACGGGGCGGTGCTGAGGGCCGCGGGGCGCCACGGATGGCTGCGAGGCGGTGAGACTGCAGGGCGGTGAGGAGCCATGGGGTCGTCACCTTCATTGCTGATGTGGTTGTGCCGACCACCTCATCAGTTCATCTCCATGGCACAAAGCTTCCTTCTTCCATCATGAAGAACACACCAATCATGAAGAATGATGGAGGGGTCATGCCATGTTTGTTTAGCCCACACACTCCGCGTTAGATTAGCAGCAAGCGGCTCAACAAAATCAGGAATGAAGAATGTCAATCCCTTCAACCTCCCACAATCATTATTCTTAAATCTGAAGAAGAAATCATCTACGGATCAACTAGTTAGAGATTAGATCCGCATTATTTTTTTTAGAAGGGAAAAACATGGAAATATATAATTATAAACAACTAAAACACTACCTTGGGTATTTTTAGATGAAGGTCATGAGGAAATAGATGAATTCATTTGGGATAGACGAACATCGGTCAAATAGGCATTTCCTCGATCATCAATTCGTTGTCTTTAAAGATATTCCTCATTGGTGTGAGCATTCTTCGTTGGGGAGCACGTTCTGCATTGGAGAGGTTGTTCTTCATTAGAGAGAATAATCCTCCAAAATGTCTCCTCTTGTAAAACCTTTCCTCCCAAATCCACACAAAATGAAATGTAGCCAAAATGATTTGTTCCATTAATTTTGTTATTTGAACAAAATTAAATTGCAATCATTAATTATGATGAGGTTGGAATAATTAATTTAGCAGGTGTGGGACAATTAAAGTGGGGAATGTTCAATAGAATCCCATCATTTAAGTGGAAGGTTCAAGGGTCGGGTCGTCCCCGCCTTTGAATTAATATATGTATGGTTTTGGCTCGGGTGGTCCCCACCACCATAACCCATGTGGGATATTTTAGTTCAGGTGGTCCCCACCATTATAACATCTACATGGGAGGTTTCAACAAAAATAAAAATGTTAAACATTTTTATTTTTTCTAATCTTACAAAAAACTAAAAATAAATCATTCACCCTCGACCTACTACGGTCAAGGTGATGGTATCCTTAAGAAAATATTGGCGCTACAAGTTCATTGGTGACCACAGATTTCAATTCCATGCACTAGTTCAAAAGTTACAAAAAACCCCTTGAACATTTACTGACCGTACCCGAAAAAATGTTTAGAAATGCATTATGGGCACATCGGGCCTCGAATTCACGTGTGGTCAATTTTCGCGAATTCATAAAATTCTAATATAATTAAAAAATTACATGGAATTTCTAGGTCTTTACATGAACATAAAAAAATCATGAATTTATACACAACAAAGAAATATTGGGAAACTATAAATGCCTCAACAATTCAAAATAATGAATCCATGATGTTTTTAATGTCTTTCTAATTCAATATCCACTTCTGTAATTAGCTTCTATTTATAGCAAAACCACTAATGGATATCATTCATTAGAAATTTTTTGAATATTCTACACATGGGGGTTTCTTAATTCTTAATCATACATTCAAAATCAGAATGATAGAAATTAAAATAGAAAAATGATACTGTATAATGTATCATGATCAAATTCCAAAATACTAAATGTATTACATTCAATGTATCGTATTCGAGTGACAAGGGATTTATACCCTTAAAATATATTAGAGATGCTACTACATAAATATAATAGAGAAATATTAAACCTATATAGCCCATATAATGGTAAGATAATTTTTTCATAGACTACATAAGGGTACATCATAATTTTTATAATCTTCATAATGGTAACTATTAAAATATACAACTGACATAATGATAATATAAATTTTACACATGATGTATATAGGTTAATTAAAATTCTATGTAAGAATAAGAAAAAATTATAAGCATTACATTAGGATAACTAGTAAAGTTATGCATTGGTAAGATTTTACTTGAACTAGTCATGTAAATATAATTATAATGGATGTATAAAAGAGCTAAGAAGTTACATTAGGGTAATAACCATTTTCTAATACATGTGTAAAGAAAAAAATATATTACATACACTATTTTAAGGTAGCTAGTTCAATACATATTGGTAACTTAATTATTTTTCAGCTGCTAATATATAGCTTAGCACTTGCATAGAGGTAGGAAACACATGTCTAATGGTAAGAAACCCTCATGTAAAGGATAGAATCACTTGAGTAAGGGTAAGAAATTCTTTTTTAAATGTATGTAGATCTTACGTAAGGGTAAAACCAAATATAAAAAGCATAAGTAACAAGAAAAAGGTATATATGTAAAGGTAATGCAAAAAACTATATATTCCAAATAAGGGTACAAAAACTAATTTCATTAGTAATATGAAAAAATATAAAAGAATTATTCCAAAGTAAAGAAATCATGAGAAATGATATAATATAGAACAAGATAAAACTAACATAAATAACTATGTAACCATATGATACAATATAAAAAAGAAAGATTCCATATTGATGAAATCACAGGAAATGATAAAATATAGAACCAGATAAAACTCCCCTAAATTACTGTGTAACCATATAATACAATATCAACATGAAATATTTCATAATGAATAAATCACGGGAAATGATATAATATAATAAATTATTAAACCTCCCTAAATCACTAACTAACCATATAATTGAATGTGTCCTGGGATCTACTCTGGGAATACAAATTTGAGAAGTAGTTAATCAAACATGGGAAGAACCACCTGAACTATCTATCTATTAGCTTATGCTTTATATATTACATAAAAACATTTTTCCCACACAAGAATTAGGATGAAAAACCTCCACATAGGCCTTCTTCGTATAAAAAATAGTTTGAAACTAGTAACATGTGAACCATCTTTGGAAATAAGTTAGGTCTTGAAATTTTATCCTTGTTTCCCATGACCATCAATTGAAGTGAGGCATAGTGAAAATGAGACATATCTAACAAATGAGGAATAACCATAACTACACTCTACCCTAACCTAGATTGATGTTCTACCCCATACATACATAACATACACTCAAGGCATAAGTATCATATTATCATGTAGGGGGAGAAATAAGCATATATTATTTATCATAAAACTAGAAAAGTGGTAAATGAGAAAGGGGGAATCAAGGGTTTACATGAACATACACCATTTACAATAACTGTTATAAATAGTACTATGACACCAAATCATGTCTTCAAATGAAAAAAAGCATTTCATTTTTCATAAAATAATTAAAAGAACATAAAATTTAAAATGATGGAAAACGCCAAAGAATTTAAAAAATTTCAATGTCACCCAAACAAGTTTGTTCTCTTATTAAAAAAAATTTGGGCCAATAGACATCATTTCCCTAAAAAAAAAATTGAACACAACCTAAAAAATTTTATTTTGACAATAAAAAATAATCCTTTTCTTTTAAAATTTTTTATATCTAAAATTCAATGAGGTTATCTCTCTTTGAATGTCTGAATAAGGAAAAAGGGACAACCACATCCATAAAACCATTTAAAAAAAGACAAAATAGAATTTTATATGTTTTGAACAATGTACAATTTCAAAATGCACATTATAAATAGATTAAAAATCCATTATTTTAAACATTTTCTGGTTAACACCTTAAATCCAAATCACGTTCTATTTAAATCCTAATTTCCACACATTAAAAATCATAATCAGTTAAACCCCATTTCAAAACATGATAATTATTTCAAAATGAAATAAGAAATTTCAGAATAATATTACCTTAATTAACCATTCCATTAATAAAATCATGTAATGGTATTAATCTGATAAATCATTTATTTTAACCTTAAAATACTAAGAATTATTTTCAAAAAACCATTGGGGTTTAAAAAATATTCACAATTTCCTAAAAATAGAATTTAGAATTTAAATAGAATATTATTATTCTAAAATGAAACAATTTCATTTTATCATATTCTTCCATGAAATAGAAACTAATCTGAAACACCAAGAAAATCATATTGTTCATAAATGAACACAACCATGGTCGTGATTTTCAGAGAGGATTTGGGGGGTCAGGTAAGGCTTCATGGAGTCAGGGGAGGGGGAGTGGGAGGGGTACACTGTCGGAAGGGTTGGAAAGGGTCAGACCGACGATGATGGGTAGTGAGCATCAGGATAATTTGGAAGGGATGTGATTTCACGATGAGGGTTTAGATCAAGGATGATGTGGGTTTATAAGACATGGGGGGAGCATCGAGGGTTCAGTTGCAAAGTTTCATATTTTTTCGAAAAATAAACAGATATAACAGTCTTCATTAATCAACCGCCACTAAATTATAAGAAAATTATCAGTGGTTTGATACACCACCTCTAAAAATCATCCACTAATGTTATATTTCGGTGTACTTTTTGTGGTATCAATGTTAAGATGATTTCATTAATTTAATTCTAATTATTTTGGATTTTAATCTTTCAGAAGCGTTATATACTTAACCATTTATGTGATGTTTAGTTTATACTTTGGAAGAATTATTTATTTATTTAGGTTGTATTGGATACCATAGTTAAAAGGTTATTTAGTAGTTAACCGTATTTCATTGATTTCCATTATAATTATTTGGGAAATTATATGAATGTGGTTTTAGAAAAGGATATCATGTATGTTGGGTGAAAACCAATCATGTCTAGAATGGTTGAGGTATTGAACACATAACTGAAGGGAGATAAGGGTTTCACATCTACCATTGTCCTAAACAATGTCATGGTTAAAGTGTAATTATTTTTTGAGTTAAAAAAATTGAAGAGTAAATAATAATGATAAACCAGTACAACTTTTTTTAGGATTAGAGATTATTGTATTATTGATATGGACATTAATGATTCGTGACAAATTTTTTTTTGTTTTCTTCTATATTTTGGAAGTTATGATCTGTTAAAAGTGTATGTTAGTGCTTCAGGCATCAAAGATAACTTGGGGATATAAATTTATTGATGTAATGAATGAATTAAAAATTTATTGAAGTGAATAAAGGATGAAATTCTGTTTATATAAATAAATCTTGTAATTATATTTCCTTATATTATTGTTCTATAAAATAATTAATCAAGATTAGTAAAATGATCAACAAAAATTCTTGTTTGAATACAATTTTTTTTAAGAATATGGCCTTTTAAACCATCCCTTATTTATGACTCCAATAACCTAAAATTTCCATTAATAATTAAAAAATTTATTATTGATAACCTCAATCACTCCCCATAAATATATACACATTTCTTCTAAGTCCATATTTTCACTTTCCTATAATGTTCTCCCTTGTGAAAATGTAGTTATGAGTTACTTTGGATAACTGTCATGTTTCAAAATTTAATTTTTTAGCATCATTTTATGTATTTATTTCTATAATGTGGGTTTCAATGATTGTAAACTTTAAATATTAATCCTATAATATGTATGATAATTTTTTTTGTAAATTATAATTTAATGGATGTAGAATGTAACACCTTGAGATTTTATGTAATATTTTTTGGGATTAGTTCAATATTTTTGATATTTTTTATTTAAAAAAAAATGGTAATACATTTTTTAATTACCATATTTGTATTTAATTATATGAAATAGAATTTTAATAATGCTCTACACACAACATAATGTTTTACATATTATACACTGAACACTAAGGTTAGTATACGTTACACGCAAGTCCATGTTTTACCAAATAATAATATATTAAAAAAATATAATAATTTAATATATTTTTATATAACATAATAATTATGTTGGAAGATAGTAATTGTATTATCTAAAATAGAAAAACCAGGGTTGAATTCATTTGAAAAAAATTAATTATAAACTACTATTTGTCAAAATAATTATAAATGGAATGTTTTTATTAAAAAATTACTTGTTTGATGAAAAAATATTTATACTAAAAATCTATATTAGTTATTAATTTTAAATTATATTTAATATATTTTGTATATATATATATATTCTATATAATATTTTTTTATTCATTAAATATATTTTATAGGAATAATATAAAAACAAACCCAATATTACACAAACAACCTATATTTTAATAAATGTATTTTTGTCGACAATCAATGGATAACATGTTTTAAATATAAAATTTGGAACATTTATAATTTTATTTGAAAACATAAAATTAAAAATTTAAATATAAACCTAAGAATTATGTTAAGTTAAATTTTAATAGTTATTTTGTGAAGTTTCATTTTTGGATTCAGAGTGAAAATCGCTATGTTTTAATTCAAAAATGATTAATTATAAATTATTTATAAGGATATATTATATTTATATAGGTTTAATGGTATAATAATATCAATTATATCTTAGGTAATCCAATTTTGGTTATTAGGATCAATTTCACTGGGAAATTAGATATAAATACATAGAATGCTTTGGAACTTTTTTACTTTTAAAACCCACATTTTAATCCTATCTACATGATTAATTTTAAATTAATTTCTTCCACTATAGTGTTTGGAAATTAAAAAAATGGATTATATATTTCAAATTTCCTTTATATATATTTTCTAATAATTTAATATTAATTTTCTTGAAAATATTTAGTGAATGTATTTAAATTTAATTACAATGACTAAAACGAAAATTACCATAACATGGGTTAAACCGTACACTTAATGGCCAAAATGTCCATGAAAGTTGTCAAAATTCCATTTTATGGACATATTATTTCTCTATAATCCATTATATAAATTGTTATCAGTTATTGTAAGCAATGTTTTATTTAATAACAAGGGTGGAATTATCTTTTCTAAATTTTACAAGAATGCCACTCCTCCTCCACTATAAAAAGAAAAACCGTCTTCCAACATAATAAACCCTCAAAATCTCTTAGTATCAACAGTAATGTGCTCCAGTAACATCCCAAAATTCATCAAATCATTCTTGAATTTGAAATTTTGTAGGAAATCCATCTGAGGAATCCATTTTGTGTAATTACAATATGAGTTACCCAAAATAATAGGTAACATCATTCCTTATGCGTCTGTGTTTTATGTTTTTATACACGCAAAAAATTATTATTATTACCAAATTATATATTAAAAAAATCATCCTAAATATACTAAGGCATTTTAATTTAGTGTATTATTACTTCATTCATACTCACTTTAAACCAATGGGTAACAAACATACCGTTCCGGTGTAAGGAGAATTTTCATCTCATGAAATGATCTTGATCATTTTTCCCTTACCACATCTCATGGTTGATAATTAGGACTAAAAAAATAATTTTATTGTTATAATAAATATTTATGACTTATTTAGGTTTATGTAATTGTTATATAACACATAACATCGTTCTTTCAATTTTTTTAATACTATAATTTCATTTGGGGATGTGTGGATTACCACCTCATCGTACATGTAATGTATTAAGGATCCGTTGAGTGAATGTATTTGATATATATGAAATAATAATTATTATATTTTTATAATAATTATTTTCATATGTTTAATATATTTTCATTATTTCAATACAAGAATAACAAAATGTTCATGTGTACGTACAAACTAATATCTTAATGAATAGTGTGTTCCATTCCAAACTACTATATTATATAGATTATTATAAATATCTATAGTGAATATATATGAAATTTACAGAATTATTTAAATGTGGAATAATTAAATTTTTGAATAAGTTATAGGATCAAGAATAACAAGTCAAAACATATATGTAAAATAAAAAGGATATTACCCGAAATGTCACATTAACATGGAGTTGTTAACAATCACATAATAAAAGTAATAAAAAATATTTTATGTTTTATATCTAATAATAAGTTTCTTTATTTGTTTTATAAAAAAATTATATTTATTCTATAGGAGGAAATAACATGTATGAAGAAATTCAATACTTAAGGTAAGATAATTTAATCTCACTTTGTATTTATGTAAGATACATGCCATATTCACCAATAAATTATTTTTTTGGTGTATATAATTACTTATGACATTCTATCTCCTTAATAAACATTATTTAATGATATTAAAATTATTTGTTGTTGTTATTATTTCATGGGGATTAGAATTTTAATGTTACTTATGTAGTAATGGTTTTCTATTCTAAAATATATTTTCCGTGAGACACGAGCTTGGGTCACATCATATTTCATACATGTTTTGTTTAAAATTCCCATAAATGAATTATATTATTATTATAATTAATTTTTTTGATAATTAAATAACCTTTTAGGTTGTTTATTTCATGGTTTTTATGTTCAAAAGTTACCAAATCAGTAATGTAATTTTGTCTCAATTTTCCTTCTTTGAGACACATGCCATGTTATACACTTATATTTTTATATGTGGTGTATATAATTAATTTGACATGTTATATACAAAAAATCATTCTTATCATGATATTTTAGTATTCATCTAATTTTATTCATTACACTATATTATGATTCAATGTTACCAAAGTGGTAAAGCTTTTTTTCAACAATCTCATCATTTATTATTATTTTTGATTATGATTTCATTGAGGAAATATTATGATCCATATGTTGAGAAATCACATATATTTTCTTATCCTATAGTTATTTATGTTGTATTAATGTAATGATACTATTTTTTCACACATATGTACCTTATGTATTTTATAAATGCTTTTAATGAATATATTACTTTATTTCTCATTTCGAACAGAAATCTTTACTCTTTCGAAATATTTGTTTCTAAAAATTTTTTCCAAAATGTTTTAATATTATCAAAGTATATTTGAATTAAATTATACCCATATTTTAACTTTATTAATTTCTTTAAATTTAATTATATTGTCATTTTGTAATCAAGGAACTTTTATAAATATTTTGTAGTGAAAAAGGAATGTTCGGAATGTATGTACTTACCCATCGTTAGGAAATACATTTTGTTTAATATTCATTGGTATTATTAACTGATTATTTTTGAGCAAAAGTTTATCTTAATATTCAAGAAATTTGTTGATTTTATTTTTTTTTTCAGAGAAAATGGTTTCAAAAAAATCCTTACATTTAAAAAAAATTAAAGGATTTTCAATTCTTTTATATGTTTTAAAAATGGTTATTTTTAGAGAAAATTATTTCAATGATTTCATGTTTTATTTATATCATTTCCAAAACAAATATATCGAATAGACATTCTATAATTATTTGATGCATTATTTTTAATTTTACATGGTATTTTCAAAGGAAAAGGTTTTCAAAATTCTTTATGTATTAAAATGGATTTTTTAAAGTTGAAAAGACACTTTCCTCAAGAAATAATTTTAAAGAAAATTTCCAAATTATGTTCCATCTATGAAATCATCCTTTTGTATAACTCATTCCTTTCATGAGTATAATTCTAATTTCCCATTCATATTATTTTTTGGAATGGTTTATATTTTAATGTAATGATGTTTATGAAACCAATTTCTCTTTCATTGGTTATATGTTTATGAAAATCGTTTATATTTCATGCATTATATGATTTTGAAATATTATTCTTTTAATCAATTATTGTTGGATATAATTATTATAAAACATACCCCTCATTTATATTAGTTATGATGTGACGAAATGTTAATAATACAAATTTCAATCCATGGGACATGATATGATAAATGTTTTGTTATCTTGTGCAATAATAATTTATGATTAAATTTTGTGAAAGGTGAGACCAATATCACCCTCCAATGAATTGGGTAATGTTAAATGTTTTTTGACCTCAAGAGGGTACATATGAGGGCATCCCAAGCCCAGAAAAAAGATGTTAACTTAATCCCCAAATGAGAAGATATATGGGAGTGCATCCCAAGCCCCAAAGAAGAGGGTACATGTGATAGCATACCCAGCCCGAAATAAAGTGGTACATGGGAAGGAATCTCTATCCCAAAAAATAGGGTACACGGGAGGGAATACCAACCCCCAAACAAGTATGTACATTGGAGTTAATTCTAATCCCAAATTTGGTACATGGGTTATTATCCAAAGCATAACATGTTATGAATTTCTTGGTTGTTATCCTTGGAATATGATTTTAGATGGTTATTTTTTTCCAAAAATTATGTGCCTTATTCTCATGTTTTGTTTAAAGATATAAATCTCTAATTTCACATAGAATTTATGTCTTATGGACTAGAAATATTTTGGCCATGCCTCATGATGATGATATTTTTATGCATTGTATGATATTTAAATGTTATTCTGATATTATCATACCCTTATGGTCATGTTATTCTTATATATTTCCACCATTTGACCTTATTTAGAATTCAATATGACCCCTTTAGTCTATTTCCTTTCCCTAGGTTATGAAGAAAGGTTTTATGTAAGCGTACTAAATGGGATGATCTTTACCGAATATGTTGAATATATTCCACCATACTAGAAAATGTTTTCCAAATTTCCAATGACACTAATATAATGTGGTCCTAGAGCATATATTTTTGTAATGTTCCGAATAAACATAATATGATGTAATATAAATTTATGTTTTTCTTGGGTCGCTATATTGAATGCATTGATAAAAAATATCTAGGGTGATTGAATTGACCATTGCATTTTATTTATATTTTTTCAATGATATCGTTGATATAAATCATATAGTTATTAAGTGATGTAGAGATATTTCACCCAAGGAACATAATTGACTTACCGTATAGTTTGTGGGTAATGTAGAATAGAGTTGGTTTCTTTTAAAGATAATTAATATAATCATTCCTTATAATAGAAGTTGATTTTACAAGAGCTATTTTTATGGTGAGATTCCCCAAAATTGGATGATTGATGTTCTTGTCCTAATGATATATAAACATAAGAGTTTATAAAATGATTTATGTTTTATATACAATTGTTTGGAGAATATGGGTATGAAAGCTGGTGGGGAGATTGACGAACTGAGTATATTGAAGTAAAAATATAGATGAGATGTGGAATAATTCATTCAATTGTGCTACTTCTTCAAGGATATTGAAATACATGTTAGAAAATTATAAAATTTATATTTGACTATAATAAAAATATATTAATGTTTTATGTAGTTTTTCTTACATAAATACTCAATTGAGTGTATTTAATATACTATATGTTCTTGGTATTGAAGATGAATAATTAAAAATCTTCAATAATTTCTCAAAAGGTGTTTTTGAAGAGACTGATATGAACCTAAAATGATATTAGGATATTCAGAGTACTTTAAATTTTTTTATAGAATTTGGAGTTCTTTATGGAACATATATTAAGTCAAGATCTATATATGAGTATCATAGAATGTTTTTTTATGTTTGGGGTCGAAGCCTCATTTATTATTAACTCAATGTAAAATAACTCTTTTAACTGGGTATAGGGAGACCCATTACATAGTCTGAAGGCCCTGTGGGTATGTAGCCCATTACATGTCCCGTAGGCCCATGTTTTTGGCCCATGCCCCATTCTCAGTATATTGGAATGTTGTGTATGAGTCATACAACATTATGTTCTAGTCATTATAAAACATTGTATCATTTATTTTTAACACTAAGTGGAAAATTTTGAAATGGGATAAGCATACAAGTCATTTTAGACTCTTAAAAATGGTCAAATTTAGTAGAAATGAATAAATAACATCTCTATAGGCTTTGTTAAAGTACATTCCATAAAGGAAAACCTACATAAAGAACATTCCTTGTTTCAAAATACCCATGTAAAGATCCCCCCTCATCAAGGTCACATTATAGAGCTCATTAATATAAAAAGTTCATATTTACATCATCATAAGTGTAGATCCCACTATTAAATTGGATACATAAGAGTACACTATTACTCATAGATTTATATAAGGGTGATTAAGAATCATTGGATGAGTGACTTTTGGGTTTTCCATATTTAATATTCTTAGGATAAAATTTATTTATGATGATGGTTAAAAAATGATTCAATGGCTTGAACATGAAAATAACTAATTTTTTTTGATTCAATCTAGTTGAATGATAATATGATCACTATATATAATAATCAGAATAATAATTCGGCAATGAATTTTTGAGAAAACAAATTGGATAAAAATCATATTCTTCCAAAAAATTTGGAAATGATAAAAAATTCAAAATATTTTTAGGTCAAGATGGTCTGATTAAAATTCCATGAATATTTGGGACTCCATATGAAATTAATTTTAATTCCCATTAAATGAATACGGATCAACCCCATATGCCTGAGATAGTGTATATTTTTTATATAAAATTATAAATTCTAGTTTTTGGATTTCTGTGGGATGATGTGAAAGAGGAAAAGAGTCTCAAAGATCATTAAAAAATTATATGAAAGATATATTATATGAGAGAAATGGGAAATTTATATAAATGAAAATTAATGACCCTCCAATAAATTTAATGGATATATCCCAATGATTAAAAATTAATAACTAAAAAATGTGATGACATAGATATATTGAAATGTGTGATAATGAAAATAAGGCCAAGAGAGTTAACCATGTACAAAACATTGAGAAAATATATGGATATACCTATTACATTAATGGATTTATATAATCAAAATTGATATAATATTATATTGATGATATACATTTAAAAGAAAAAGGAAATAGATATATGAAGATTAAAAAGAACCAAGAGTTGTGTTGTGTGTGACATATTGAAGAACTCTCAATGAATATGAATCTGGATGACAAAATACTATATTGATATATATTTTTAAAATTTTTGTCTAAAATAATTTAGGCATGAATCAAAACTGGTTGTACTAAATAGATAAAATCAATGTAGATTGAAGAAGAAAGAAGATTAAATGGAATAAATAGTTATGGTTTACTGCTAATCAAATCTATGTGTCATTCCTTTTATAAATTATGGATGTTTAGGATTCATGAAAATCAATTAATCACATTGAATAAATTAATTACTTAGGTGAGAAATATTTGAGAAATATCTATAAATTTTATCAGGATGTATAGACCATGTTTTAAGTTCATATATATGAATATGTAATGTCATTCAAAGACTCCACATTTGAGGTCGGTGTTCATTCTGTTGATGTAGTGAACTACCCATGTTGATTAAAGATCAAACTCTAACATACTTGAATAAAACAAATGTATATTCCTTTTGAGAATCTATAGAACCTATGCGATTCTTAGTATGTAAGGAAATTATATCATGAATCTATAGCATTAGTGAGAATCTTAATGTGAAAAGTCAAATGAGATACTAGAAACTATATTCAGAGAGAAACATTTTTTAGATATTATATAAACTATAGATATTATAATATAATATTAATAATACTTTAGAATCAATGACTAGTGTTAAAAAATAATGAATATATATTTTCCTTAGATAAAAAACATTCATAAAAGTGTGATTGCTCTTTACTTTGTGTATTGTAATCCTTGTTGATATTCCATGTTGTGTAAGACTTAATCACATTAAATTATATTGTAATTGGGAAAAATGGTTCATATTTATAAAATATAAAATATAAAATATTAAAATCAACACAATCTATGAATATGGTAAAATCTATGGACATATAATTCACCCTCCTCCAATATTTATTCCCAATCCACTCAGAATTTCAGTTATGAAAAAAATGAAACTAAAATGATTTAAAAATATGATAATGATAATGAAAAAACATTATAAAATTATAATATATGATAAAAATTAATATATTATAAATCACATTGAATGAAGATGCATATTGTAGGTATAGTATTAAGCATATGACATAAGATGACATGAAACCGTTCCTGTATAGTATATATGATCAAATTAAAATGCCTTTAAATTTATGGAATATATAAATGAAAAATATGAATGTGAAATTAAATAAGAACTCATTAATTTTTTAAAGAGAAGGAATGTTGTGGATGAGTATGTACATTTATGTGGATATAATGTTTTTTTGACATTTCAGGAAAATGGTTACATGTAGTAGTGCAGTGTATTGTAAGAACATAATAACAATGTGAAGATATATTTTATGAAAGTCACATAATATGATATTTTATCAAATATATGACATAATTGGAATGTGAATATGTTAACCTAAGGGGATAAAGGACACATGAACCTATGTTTTTGTGTATTTTACAGTCAACGTGTAATTGTATAGATGTTACATTAATGTTTTTTCAGAAAAGGGAACTTGTTTCATCCACATCCAAATATATTAGTTGTGGATTTAATATAAAAGAGTTTTAAATAATTTTTAATTGGTTTTACTTGTAATGAAGATTTATTAGGCTTTTTTTACCATGGTATTCTCTAAGGGATATCCCAATTCAACTACTGAATTAAATGTATGTTGTTTTTTTCATCATGATTACAAATTGGAAAACATAATGTGATATATATGAGATAATTTCAATGTATTTTTCAAGAATATTTCATTCATAAAAATGCTTCATTCCCTATTTAAGGGTTAAATTTATTTTTAATTAATTATTCAGTTTATATACATATTAAAAGATTAATTTTATTTGTTTTATTTCTTGAAATTTTGATTGGAATGATACTATATGATTTATTCATGTTATGTACCTTTGACATTATTGATGAATATGGGTGAAGCTAATTTATATATTCCCAATGTAGTAGGTAATTATTAATTAATGATTAAAATAATATTGTAATTAATTATCATGAAGTTATTACAATGGAATTGTTATTATGGTGGGGATTTATATGGGAAATGAATATTATTTGTAATGGTCCAGACCATAATGGACTATTATATTTAATTATCACGGTTTTGGAGGTTTTGGGAGGAGTGTCGAGAACAAATGGTGCTAATTAGAATTGATATTTTAGCTACGAATAAAAATCTCTAGTGCGTCTATTTGGTTCACGATCTGAAGAGTTCACTATAGTTGGGGGTGTTTCTACTGGAGGTAGATTATAGAGAAACAATTTCATTTTTAGGACATGGGTTTTAGTTGGTCAGAGTGAGTATGAACTATAGTGTAGAGTGTCAAGGATTGTTGTGCAATTTCGGACATTAGGTGTTCTTACTAATTATTTTTTTCATTATATAGGAATTGAGTTTATAGTGAAATAAGTATTGGAATATGGGATGTTTTTCCATGGATGTGCTTCACGACATGGATATGTTCATCACAACATGTATCCAAGGAGATGGTTTCAGGTGCCTCTATCAAATGTGTTGTTATGGGATGGTTATATGTGTCACCAAACAACCCCACATTTAATGGATAAAATTATAAGATATGAATAAATTTACAAGTCATGAGATTAAAAGGATTTTCAACATGAATTTTAGATATTCAGGGTATATTGGACCATCACAACATTACCATAAATTAGCATGCCACATTTTGGTTTTTTTGGATAGTCACAACATGTAGAAGGCTTTTCACACCATGACTATGTGTTTTATAGACAAGGTATAAATTGGGACGATCCTCATATTTTCCCCATTCCCATTAATTTCTCTTAATATAATTGTGGTATATGTTGTTTTTTTGGAATCTTGAGCCATTATTGAATTTTTTAGGTCCAGAGGATAAAATGATCATTAATCTAATTATCTGAGGTGAGTTTCCCATTTTCCCACTTTGGTTTATCACTATTCATCATCTAGGAAGGTTGTGGATGTTTGTTTCCATATCGTATTTAGTGGTTTTGGGGTTGGAATATGAGGGATAATTATATTGTGTAGGTTGTGAGGATCCATTTCATGTTTTTCAGGCCGATATATCATATCATCTTCATGGGGTACTTCCTTAACAATCATCAAATAATTGTTTGAGATAGGGGAATCAAGAAATATCTTAATTTATTTATTATTTATGGGGGGGTTATTATTTGGCCTCCCTTGATGATTAGTATGGATTATATTATCCAATATTATGAAATAGACCTAAAATAAATTAATGTGTTGGGAATGAATCAGATCTCATTAAAATAATTTATGATACTACCAATGGAATTTATTATTGTTCAATGTTGGTGATGAAAATTAACATATTTGTTGAGGATTGTGTGTTGATGCTTTGATTTTTCTATGTGTACCTTTCATACAATTTAAATCACTTTTATATGTAAGTGAACTAGTTGTGTAAAAAATGAATTATAATGAAATAATTATTTATATAAGAAGAGTGAAATGTGTTGGATAATAGAATATTTTTGTTTGATTTTTTGAAGTTACTCATATGTGTATTATCATAAGAATATTTAAATGGATACAGTAGGGGTTGAATTTTAGTTTATAAAATAAATCATAAAATTTAAATATTCTCAATATAAAGTTATTTTGAACAATGATCATATCTGATTTATAAGAAATTAATAGTATTAAATGATTTTTGATATAATTTAATAAATATCATTGGTTAGGAAAAGTTAGTAACAGATAATATAAAATTTCCTTTAATATGTGAACGATGGAAGTAAACTTTCAAGGAAATGTAATAAAAAACTATATAAAGTACATAATGAAAAACATACTAAAAATCTATAACAAATGGTTCCAAACATTATCCTTAATTGTAAATGGATTCTTATTCAAACTCATTAATTCCTCACTATATCACCATATCTTTGGGTCTTATTTTCATAAAAGGAAGTCATCGACCAGTATATCTGAAATAGACTCTATTTAATTATCCCCGAGAACCCTCAATCAACATATTTGGAATGTTTGTTTTCATAATCCTAAAAATCCCTCCATAGCACTAGATCATATTAAATGTAACTGAAAACACAAAAGAACATAAGGTATCTAATAAACACTTCATAATATGATTCCTTAATTAAAAAATCAGTAATAGTTACAATGAATCATTAACTCTTAATAATAAGTTAAAAAATATTCAATGTAGATTTATGTCACATGATTTGTAAAATATTGTATAATAAAACACTTCATCCACTTAGATTACAACATCTTTTTATAGATAATTCTTCAATTGTCATGTTATGCATTCTTCGAAGATAGTTTAATTAGAATAAAGAGAACCCATTATTCACCTTAAAGGTTCATAATAATTCATATGATGGTCACGTTGGTAAAAATATCACGTTTTTTTGTATTCTATCAAGTTGAATTAACTTTCTTTTAGAACTATAATAGAGTCCTTCATCCTATAGATATTATAAATTCTTTTCCGGAAATCATGTTTACATCCATTTGATGATTTTTTATCTAGTG
The DNA here is from genome assembly GCA_963277665.1 of Viscum album. Taxonomy (NCBI): domain Eukaryota; kingdom Viridiplantae; phylum Streptophyta; class Magnoliopsida; order Santalales; family Viscaceae; genus Viscum; species Viscum album. The sequence goes on from OY728136.1 coordinate 1,888,645,651, forward strand.
GACTTAGTATAAATTCATCTTGTGATACTTGGTTAGACTTTATCATTTGGAATTAGAAATCAATCTCCAATGTGATTGTATCTGTCTTGTGTAAAAATAATAATTGTTTATATGGCTATGAAAATATTTTCATAATTTTTTATTTCCACTTTGTTAAAATATCTTTCCTAGAATTTTTTTAACTTGTAATGTAATTATGTTAGAATGTATAAAATTTTATGAAGTGTTATTTTATTTTAAAATAGTTTAGAAAATTTTGAATGTAAAATATCTACTAAAAAATATCTTATTTTTTTGAATGATAAAATCAAAATACTAAAGGGAAAACCTAAAATCAAAAAAATTAATATATACTTATTACAGATGTATTATAAATTGTTATCTTATAATACATTTCATAAAAAGTACTACATTTCTTATATTCACTCATATTTCAAATAGTTTTCTATATCTAAAAAATATAATCTTTGTCAGAAATTTTTAATAGTTTAAATATTTTCTCTCCCTTTATAATTTTAAAAAATGATTTGGTTGGGGTAGAAATTGTACCTGAAATTTACGTGAAAAATATAATAATAAAAAAATTAGACACAAAAAAACATTCATTCGATATATATATATATAATATATTCATCCAAATAAAATAGGAAAGAAAACATCTAAAAAAATAGGATGAAAATTCATATAAATCATACATAATTGTTTTTTTATTATTATAAAACATTCCATATTTCAAAAAATAATTCATAAAAACATTCCAGAAAATAAAATTCATATTATATATGTATTTATATAATTTATTAGATTCAAAAATATAGATTACAACATTTCCAATTCCTCTTGAAGAACATAAATCTTCTTATGTTCTTCTTTTTCATTCAATACTTCTTTTTGTAATGAATTAATATTATAGTATTGATCAATGATCTTATAATATTGATTCATTTCAGGATATATATGATTATTAATTCATTTTCTATTTTCAAATACATCATCATTAATATTTATTGAATAATTTGAGACTGTCGTTTTTGTAATTTTGAAGCCATCTATTTTCTCGTAATAATGAATTTTTTCTCCTTTCAATTGTTTGATCCATTTAATTACATTATACATATATTTTTAGTCCATCATATATTTTACATTAATGAAATTGAAATCAACTTATTTCTGAATTATGATATCAACATGTTGTATTAATGAATTTGAAATTTCAAATAATTAAAATATTCCTTGAATTTACTTATATAATTATTTTATGTTAGGAAAAATTGTTAACTCATATTCACCACTATTAATTACTTCATTGAAGTAATTAATTATCATTTTCATTTATTGTGAACTTGTACATATAGGATAGTGAGTGGAATCACGTGAAACACTAGGAATTATCAGAGATGTTGATCTTAAAGGCATGTCTTCTTCTTTTCAGTCATCAGATTGAGATTGTGAAATCTTCATAAAATTATATGATATATCGTATTATTATTTTCCATATTTATCCAAATCAAATTATTTAGATATGGAATATATTCAATTTGAATCTTATTGATAGTTTCGATATGAAGAATGGTAACCATCTTACTTATGGTAGTTTCGTCATTGTTTATTTTCTAAACATCAATGAAGTTAAACGGAAATATATTTATGAATCCTCAAATAAGAAAAATATTCATATTAAAATATCCCTTTTATATACTCAATTAATGTTAATTAATACATATCCATATTGAATTTTATTAAGTCCTATAAAAATCCAAAAATTAAATATCTTGGATTTTGAAGGTATCCTAATCTCCTATTCTTGAAATAAGGTAATTATTCACCAAAATTCCCACATCCCTAAAATATGTAGATATGTGGAAAAAATTACTATTTTTTATATGATTTAAATAAGGAAGTAAAAATTTTGGATTTCAATAAAACATCCTAATGATTCATGAAATTGGCTAGTTACTAGAATTGACTCTCCTTCCAATGTAATTTATACTAAATTTTAAATTTATTTAATATTTACATTATTCATGATTAAAAAAATTTAAACGTTGTATCTTTTTTAACTATCTTCCTTACTGAAAACTTTGAGAAAATTTAGCACATTATATATTTCTATGTAATTTAAATCAACTGAATTGTAATGAACCCTGTATTTATATTATAATAATTGTTATCTTCTATTAATATTTATGAATAAGATACTTTTTATATATTAATGGGGACTCTTTCTTATATAGTTTACTAGACACGTAATAAGGGTCTTCTCCAAAATCTTATACTTCACACAACATTAAGATAAACATGAAAATAATAACATAATGTTATTATTATAGATAACACCTAGATAGTGTATTAGATGGAATTTACAGATGAAACCATATTATGATTAAAAAAGTATGTTAAATGTTTTTGACATTTATCCAAAAAAATTTAGAGGCTTAAAAAATAATGACTCTAATTTTAAGAATGAAATACATTAATATTATTTAAATCATTGAGTTATCATCTTTTGATGGGGAACCAATTATAAATATTGTTTTCTTCACTTTTATATTTTCAATTTGAAAAAATAATCTTTTTTTCGAATAGGGACAACAAAATTTACATTGGAGGATATTTTGGAATTTTTCTTCTAAAGTTAATTTTTTTAATAAAGATTAAAAATATAGTATTTTAATTCAAAAAATCCTTTAATATAATACAATTATATAGTTATATTCTACTTTTTGGGTTTTAAAGTGTAACAGGATTATTTATTTATCATTTAATTTAATTTTGTTCATTGGATGTAATTTTACTATGAAATTGGACATAAACACATGTTAATCTTAGGTAGTTTTACGTTTAAATAACACGCTTTTTGGTTTTGTCAAGAAAAATAAATTTTAAGTAAATTTATACACATCAGTGTCATGAATTTGTAAAAATGGAATCAATACTTAGAATAATGAGGTCCAAATAGAGTAAAAAAGTATCTTTTATTTTTGGACATTATTAATTGTAACATTTAGTAAATATTTTATTTACTATGGTTAAAGGGTAAATCTAGTAAATATGGGTAAAACGATAATATTATTAATACATTAAATAATTATAAAACAAGTCCTTAACCTATTTTATTTGATATTTCCAACCATGTACATTTTTGGGTATATTTAATGATAACATACTGCCACTTGTTTGTAAAAATGACATTTAATTACATTTAAATCAATGCTAATGAAAATATAACCTAAAATTGTATCTTTTACAAATACATTATTTATATGGGATTTTATAAGTGGTCTCTTCCAATATTAATTTGTATTAGAAATCTGAAAATATTTCTTACATCCTGGTATTTTATTTAAAAATTTTAGACTTCAAATACATAATTGTTTTATGACATAATGGTGATATAGTGATTACAAAATATATGAAAAAAAATAAATGAGTTTATAAATATTATAATAAATTTATTTCTAAACATTTTATGCCATCCATGAATTTTTGTTTGGATTATGACTTATAATATTTGAATTAAATATGATTATTCTAAATAATGATGTTTTTATTGATTTTTAAAAAGTTATGATATGAATAGTATAAAAATTGACATAAATTCGTTTTTAAATCAATTAATTTTTTGTTTATTGATACAATAGTCCTAAAATCTAATCTTCTAAAAAAATGAAATATATGATGTTAGAAATATAATTAATGGTCCATTTGTGAGTCTATTTTTATTTATTGTATCTATGGTAACCATATAGGAGAAATATACAAGAAGATATGGTGAATGAAAATTAAGTTAATAACGGTTAAAGCTAACAGATAAGGTTAATTTTATGACCAAAACATGTCAAAATACATTTTCTATGATGATTTTTGGACATCCTCATCAGATATTTTAAATATATAACTTTTGTGTTATAATAATATTAAAATAAACTAATAATAAAACAATATTTTCATATATTCCTAAACTTCCCCTCCTCCCACTTATAAAAGGATACCACCTATAACCCTTACTCACACCTATCAGTCCCCCTTGGATCAACCAAAGTCTACCCAAATAATCTCAAAACATTCCTCTATTCATCATAGAAGCCTTACTTTGGGATAGAGGGAATTAAAGAAGGCATTTTAGATTAAATCAAAATGAGTTACCCGATTTGATGTAATGTCTTCTCTAATGATTCATTCATTTATTTCCCTTCTCCATCCCAATAAATATTATTTATTAAATTATATTATAACAACTCCAGAATCTTTAATAAACTAGATGTTTTTATGGGATTTATTCTAGCTAATCTTACTCACACCTCAGTTTAATTGGTATAGAACCTACTATTTTTTGTTGACGGTGAACTATCGCCTTACAAAATGATTATTGTTCAATTTTATCATAACACCTATTATGGTAACCATTATGATGGAACATAAATTATATATGATATAAATTATATTTATTTATCACTATGATTCAGTAATTCTCATTTATAACACAGCTTTATGATTTTAATGATGTATAAATACGATATTTTCATTTGAGGAAGTGTGGACTACTGCCCCTTCAAAGTGTTATGACTAATTCATGATAAATTTGAAATCTGTAATAGATGGAATTAATGAAATTATATAACAAAAATGAAATATATATTATAATGGAATTATAATATACCTATGTTTCATTTATTTTTTTATTCCATTAAATATGAAAAATCATTGAAACAATGTTCATGCGTACGTACGTCTTACTACAAATTTGAATGGTGCATTTAATTTATTATATACAAATTATATAGACTATAATAAATACATATATATTTTATATATAAGATATATATATCTAAATCACTAATATCTTTATTGGGATAATGGAATTTTAACCATAGGAACAGTTTAAAATTATAACAAACTTCATTTTTGAATCTTGTTCGGAACATCGAGAAAATGTCCGATATAAAATCAAATAAATAACAAATTATTATAAAAAAGTAATAAGTGATATAAAAAAGGAATAGTAAAATTGAAAAAAGGTTCTTAATAATTATAAATTAACTTCAGTTTATTATTCATGAAATTAAAGAATGAGCGAGTCAAGTATGACATGATGTATGGGACATCGTCTCAATCTCTTTTAATTGAGGCATATTTCGATATTATGTACCTCCATCGTTAATACGGTGTATAATTAAACCGTTTTTACATTTACATTCATTCAAATGTAATCTTTTTTCAATGAGTCATTTTAATAAATGATAAAATGGATGTTTATAAAATATGTGGTGACGATGACATATCTGTCACCATAATTGTTATTTGGATTCCTATATAAGCCTCAATGTATTAAAAAGGAAAAAGAAAAAACTTATTCCCTTTTTTGTGTGTTTGGTATTGAAAATAGTTTTTGAAATGGATTGTGTATTTCAATATCATGAAATTACTTCTTCTGATTTCAATTGAAGTTTTATTAGTGAAATGTTGATATTTGAAATGCGTTATGTATAATAATTATATAATTGTACTTGGACATTTCATGGGTGGTTACGTGATAAACCAATGGCTGGTGGTTACATGATAAACTAAATGACAGGTGGTTCCATGATAAACTGAGGATGGGTTATTACATTATAACCTCCAATGCATTGGGTATGGAAGTCAACCGTATGGTTATTCTTTTAAGTGATATGTGTGGAAGTCGACTATATGGTTATTCCATTAAATTTTTTTTATGTACCATGTTACCTTTATATTCTATACATTTTTCTCCTGGGATTTGTGCCAATTATTTGGTTACAAAAATGGTATTAAATGAGCTTATATTCAGTAAAGTGTATTTTTTTACTTCATTAAGTGGAAATGTATTACATTATAACAACGTACTCATGGTTTTCATGTTATTTAAATACTGAATGATTCTTTATTTATGTATCCCTCACTGAGTTTTTTATTCCCAGCAAATGTTTTGAATTTCTTTTTCAGAAGACATAAAGATGAATAGGGTTAAGGATGGGGTAAATGAAAATTCATGTTGTTTAAATCATGGAACTAATAATTTCTCTTTCAAAAGAGTTTTTGTTTCATGAATAAAAATTATAGTGAGTAGAAGTGTCTACTTGTAATATTCAAGTTGTTATGTATAAGTTATGGCCTAATTCTCAAAATTACTAAACTTGAAAAATCCTCAATGTGAATTCTTAACATAATTCATGATTAGTTAATGTTTATGGTTGGGGACTTACAGTTAGTATCAGAGGTCAGTTTAGATATCCTTACTAGTTACGGTGTTATTTAAACATATGTTACATAACCATAATAGTTTTCCTCTTAGAAAGAGTCGTATTTATTTTAGTTATTTTTAATGAGTTTAAGATAACAGTAACAATTATATCTTTGTTTTTTCACTACTCATAATATATTATATGATTAATTCACTAATATACTCACACTGACCTTTTTGTTTTTAGTAAATGGATGGATTTTCAGGCACCTATGTATTAATGGATGTGAAGGAAACTATGTGGTTTTCTGAATGAAGAATCGAATGAAATTGGAGATATAATTATAACTCTTATTTTTATTCTTAACCAACTATCTAGAGTCCTGATTGACCAATTGAACCTTGGTTATTTTTCTAAGTCATCATATATGCGAGAAATGAATCCCAATGGATGTTTAGGTCATAATAATAAAGGTAATTATATTAAAATACCTATACCTAAAAGATGTCGAATGAAGCACCATGAAAAATGATTCAAAGAAATGGGTAGATGTTTTAGCTATGTTAATGAAGGTTATAATGTTAGAAAATTCAATGGAGAATTTAATCATCTAGTTGAATCAAGGAAAGGGAATGATTTACTTTTCAGGGGGAACAATTGAATGTTTTAAATGTGGTGTGCATAGTCATTAAACAACTATATTTCCTAAAAAATGGTTCAAGAAAGGGATTATAAGGACCATAAAAATAAGAGTTTACCAATACCAAATTTTCCCCTCCAACTGAGGATGAGGAAAATAAGAATGACCAATGAAAGTAATTGATTATATCATAGCTGGGGTTTTGACATTATTCAATCATAAAATATTATTAATGATTTGGTTGGAAGGAAATGAGTATTACATAATAAGATTGAAAATAATGGATAATTGATCATGAAGAATGATGAATGAGTAAACAGTCTATATATAAGGCATTCAAAAGTTAAGGTTGATTATAGGATGATGAAAAACATAAAATAATTAAGGAACCTCTAATGATGTGATTACATTGGAAGGAATTTTTTTGTATGTGTTAACATGAAGTTTGATATGTGTAAAATTTATTAAAGAATGATCTATCTTTTCTTGTGCGGGCATAATGGATAAAAATAGGATTTCATATGTTATTTTTTTGAGGTGATAAATGGTTATTACATTTTGGGATGAAATATGAAAGGTATTGGATATCATTTTAGGATAAAATGGGTTATGGTTAATTTTTGGGAGATTACGTTATTTTTTAGAATTTTTTAAGAATGATATGGTTTTACAAAAAATTAAATCCCATAGTATGGGTGAAATCCTACTATATTTGAAAAATCCACGAGAATCGAACACACAATCGAAGGAAAACAGGGGCACATCCCCTACCACGGGCCTACGTGATGTACCAGGTTTATATAGCTTATTATTTTATTTAAAATATTTTATTGATCATGAATAAGTTTAATTGGTATATAATGATTTATAAAATAGATATCCTTAGTATATGAATATTATTTGGTGATTAAGAGATAACGTTTCTTTTAGAAGATGATTTCTCTTTTGGGAACACTATATGCCTAAGTATAATACAATACATTTGGATTTCAAATGAAGAGTAATGGTGGAATTTTATTTTTAAAGAATAAATATTTTTATTATGGACATCTAGAAATTTGGTTTATTTATGTAAATGATCATCCAATCAAAGGGAACATGTCATTAGGTTAATTACTTTTCAGTATGATACTTTATGAGTAAATAATATTATTTGGAGATAAATGATTGGATTTTTGTAGAAGGATATGTGATTAAATCCCTCTAAATATTGGGTTTGAAAACATATTTTTGATTATTTTGAATAATTTAATATAAAATTGTGTATTGAATGGTCGTTGATGAGCTTAGGGTATTGTTTGTACAAATTTGGAGATTAAGAGTAATATTTCTTTTAATAAAGGAATAACATTTTTTGGGAAAATCTGATATTGTACAAATCATTTTGGTTTAGGATAATTTCTAACGACATGGTAAATATATGGTTCATCTTTTCTGGATCATTTTATTCTCTAGAATTTGATTTTAGAGATTCAGGAGTGACCAACATATCTTGAATACTCATAGTTTGTAGAAAAGTTGACTTATTGGTAGAAACTTATTAAATGACTAAACTATAATTGAAATATATGCATATATCCTAATGATACTACTAAATCTAAAAAACAAATTCACCAACATTATTAAATGAACTTAAAACAAAAAATGTGGTCCATTTAATTTTCATACTTGGGAATCAAATACACTTTAATATGCCACAAGTTTGTGGTTTTCTGGGCATTAACATTCTCTAGATAATGTTTTTATCACCCTCTTTAAGAAATTGATGGTTATCTTTCTCTTATATATACATTTTTTCATGGAATCCAAGTATGTTTTATCTTGGGTGACCTTTTTTACTTCTCTTTATTTCATATAATGTGATAGTTTTATTGAATCTTTTTCCGATGTGGAACTTTCAATGAACTTTCCAAGCCCAGTTTAAAATTTTAGAGGATACAATTTCAAAATGGGAGGATGGATGTAATGGCCCTAGTATTTTTAGAATAATAAATTTTAATTTCTATTAATACAAATGAATTAGTCATTAATTTTACATTAATGGGGACTCTTTTTCTGCTAGCGTACACGACACACAACAATGGATTTTTTTCAAAATCATACGTTGCACACAACATTGAGATATACTAAAAAATAACAATATAATATTATTATGGTAGTTAATGCCTAGTCCTTTTAATGGAGAGAATGAATAGAACCAAAAATATTATGATTAAACATGTTTGTTAAATTATTCTTCATTTATACAATAAAATTTGCAGGAGTAAAATAAGAATAAATTTTATTTTAAGCATTAAATAATTTAATATTCATAAAAAGGTTGATTTAACACCTTTTCATGGAGAACCCCTTTTAATCTAGTTTTTTTCACTTTTACATTTTCAATTTTTCAAAATAAAATTATTCTTTAGATGCAGGACTTGAAAATTTTATTTTGATGAAATTTTGATTTTTTTTCTTCTAAATATTATTTTTAATGAATATTGAGAAATACTAAATTTTAATTCAAAAAATCCTTTTAATATAATATATTTATACAGTTACATTTTACTTTTAATTTTTTTTATTGTGTAATTGGATTATAATTTTATCATCTAATCCAATTTTTGTCATTTTATTTAATTTTACATTGATATAAGTCAAAAATGCATGTCAATATTTTTGTAGTTTTGACTTCTAAAAAACATGCCTTTTGGATTTGACAACGTTAATTAATTTTAAATTAATTTCTAAAACTTTTGTGTTTTGAATATGGAAAAATGGATTCCATATTTTTTATTAAAAGTTCCTAATTTTTTAAATATTTTTTCTTATTTTTAGACATTATGAAATGAAAATTTAGTAAATATTTTATTACCACGGTTGAAGGGTAAGTCTGGAAAATATTGGTAGAAAATAATATTATAATAACATTACATTACCCTAGAATATTTCATAAGCCTATTTTATGAGATATTTATGACTATGGGCATCTGTGGTTTGATTTTAGGACAACATGGATCCACTTGTTTGGGAAAATGACATTTAATTACTTTTAATTTAAAGTTAAGGAAAATATAACCTAAACATGAATCTTTTTATAAAAAAAATTATATTATTTTATATAAGTTATATATAATATTATTAATAGTAATTATAAAGATACAAATCTTTCAAAAATCAGGGTATTTTATTTATAATTTTTATACAACAATGTTAAAAAAAATTATGACACAATGGTGATGTAGTGATAAACTTAATAACGACGGATTTAAATAAATGAGATTATAAATATTAAAAGAAATTTATTTTTATTCTTCCTATACCATAAAAAAATTTACGAATTATTCTGAATTTCTATCTTAGAATAAATGATTTTTGTTTGAAACAATCATTTTTTTTGGATTTTTTAAAAGTCATGATTTGAATAGTATAAAAATTGACATAAATGAGTCTATTAATAAATTATTTTTTCATTAAATAATATAATATTCATACAATCTAATATTCATAAAACTGACATATATGGTGTTACAAATGTCGCTAATTATACATTTTTAGGTCACATGCAATTTTATAGAAATTATGGTAACCATATATTATGAAAATACAAGAAGACATGCTAAATGTTAAATTAGTTTAGTAATGGTTAAAGATAAAAGATAAATTAATTTTGTGACCTAAATTTTTCTAAAATTTATTGTCCTAGATTATTTTGAATCATCCTTATCTTATATTTTAAATATATAACTTTGGTGTTCTTAGAATTTGATAATCAATTAACAATAAAATAATATTTTTAAATATTCCTAAGGTGCCCCTTCTCCCTCTTCCAAAAGGACAGAACCCCTAACCCTTACTCACACATCTCAAGCCCCCATGTCTCATCCATCCAATTCCAAATATTCTACCAATATTTAAATATTCCTCCTAGAAGACTTTCTTTGGGATGAATAAAATAAAATAAGTCCATTTAGTGTAAATCATAAAGAGTTACCTGATTTGAGGTAATGTCGTCTCTCATGATTATTTCATTTATTTTCATTATCCAATCACATAAAATCTCATTATTCAATTATTTTTTTAACAAAACTAGTATCATAAATATAATAGGTTGTTTTTATGAGAATTATTCGAACAAAATTTTAAAAATCTTCTGTCTAATGGGTATAAAACATAATGTTTCTGTTGACGGTGAACTAATAACTCATGAAATAATGTATGTTCAATATTCTCCTACTACAACTTTTTGTGGCAATTATGAATGAAATATAATTATATATGATATATATGATTTTTATTTTATTTTTATTCTTTTTTAATGCTCATTTAGAACATAACATTATGCTTTTCATGTTGTATAAATACAATAATTTCATATAAGGAAGTGCAGACCACCACCACCACAAAGTCATATAACTCATTCATGCAATATATGAAAAAAATAAATGATTTTATTAATGAATATATGTAACATTTATAACATATATATTACACTATAATTACAATATTCATATGTATCGTTTATTTTCCATTCAATTACATAAGAAAATGAAATGAAAGTAGGGTTCATCCATACGTACGACTTACTGTCTCTATGAAAGGTTCATTTAATTTTTTATATCAAAATGTTAGTGGCTATTATAAATACATATACATTGGATATATATGATAAATATAACTAAATCTGGATCATCTTTTTGGATATAATGGAATTTCCACCACATGGAAAATTTATGATTATAACAAAGTTCATTTTTGACTCAAGTTCCACACATCGATAAATTGTCCGATATGAACTAAAATAATTATATAATTGTTTTAGAAAGGTAACAAGTGATATAAAAAGGAATAATAATCTTTAAAATGGTATTTATGAAAGTATAAATTATCTTATGTTTATTATTTAGGAAATTAAATAACGAATGAGTCAAGTTAGTCATGAGGTAAGGGACTTCGTCTCAATCTAATTTCATTGAGGAATATTTTGAAAATATATACCTCCTTCTTTTATATGATGTAAAATAAAACCCATTTACTTTTACTTTCGTTCAAAGGGAATCATTTATCTATGAATAATTTTACTAAACTAAAAAATAATTTTCCTAATGTAGCAGTGACAATGACCTCTCTATTACCATATTCGTTATTTGGATTCCTCTTTAAGAATTAACGTTTTTAAGAGGAAAAAGAAACCCCTTATTCATATTTTTTGTGTATTGTTATTTAAAATGGTTATTGTAATGGTTTGTGTTTCTAAATATCATTAAATTATTACTTATTATTTCAATTGAGATGTTATTAGTGAATTGTTGATATTTGTAATACATTATGTGTTATGATTATATAATGGTACTTGGACATTTGACGGCTAGTTACGTGATAAACCATTGATGGGTGGTAACATGACAATCCAAATGAAATGTGGTTCCATGATAGGCCATGGACGGATGGCTACATTATAACCTCCAATGTATTGGGTACAGATTCCATCCGTATGGCTATTCTATTTAGAGATATGTGTGGAATTTGACCATATTGGTATTCTATTTTAGTATGTTTGTGTCCCCAGATAACATTATAATCTATAATTCGTTTTCTATTGTCTTTGTGAAATTCATTTGGATATAAAAGGGTAACCAATGAGCTTTAGTGACATGTTTTTACTATTTCTTAAATGTGAAAAGTATTACTTTATAATAAAGTATTCATGGTTTTCATGTTTTTTGAAGACTACCAATTTTCCTTCTTTGTGTATCCCTTAATATGTTTTTTATGCACATCCGAGGTTTTGAAATGTTATTCATATGACTTATAGATGAATAGGGTATAGAATGAGATCAAATAAAATTTAAGTTATTTAAATCGTGGAACTAAACGTGTCTATTTTTAATGATTTGTTATGAAAAAATAGATGTTGAGTAGAAGTATCTACATGTAATATTCGAGTTTATTTGTATAATTTATGACCTAATTCTCTACATATATAATCCTAAAAATATCCTCAATATGAATAATTATCATAATTTAAGACTAGGTAATGCTTAAGGTCGTTGCCTTACTTGAATACTTAAAAGAATTTGGGTATTCTAATAAATTTAAAAATAATTATAGATTTGAGAAAAGAATCATAAAATTAATACAAAAAACATTTTATAAATATTTAAATCTAAATTAAGCTGGTTGATATGACACTATATGAATCCATCATTATTTATTATATGAACATCTGGGAAATAAAAAACCACAAATAATCAAACAGGTGAAAGTCCATCCTTCAAGATTTAACTTCTCAAGGTAAACAACAGTAAAGTATGTGCTCACCCAATAGTAATTTATAATATATTACGGAGAGATAAAATTAAAATTATCATGATACAATTTCATAAAAACGTATTTATATAAATGGTTAAATTTTCTCTCAAAAGATAAAAATAATTAACTGAACTCATGGGGTTTTAAAAAACCCCTAGTATATTTTTTATCATCCAATGATTGTTTTGATGAAACAAATTAGTTTTTAATACAAATATATGAAAAATCATAAAATTTAAAATTTGAATAAAGAGTATTATTACAGTATATTGGAAAATACTGAAAAATAGTTTTAGTGTATACCTCTTTGAGAAAAGAATAAAATATTACTTAATAAATATTATTCAGTCATACGAACATCTTGAGTTTTATTAAAAAGTTATTCTATTAGAAAAATGAGAATAAATATCTGTCCGAAATATTTTTAGGAATGAAAATTTTTATAACAATTTTAAGGGGAATTTTTTTTATAATTATATGGAAACATTTTCTAAAAACATGTGAATAATGTTTTTATAAAATTTTATGCAAAAAAGTATTTCCAAAATAAAGTAAAAGTAATTCTCCACCTTTTCAAGTATTTTATTATCACTATGGAGATGGTTAAAAACCAAATTAGACAATGATAATTTTTTATTGGCCATTTCAAGATTCTATTAAATATATTAAAATATATTAGATGTTGGTGTTTTGTAAAAATAAAAGCAAGTTGTGTCACGACCCGTCCATGGGGCCCGTGCTGTGACTACCCCAAGCCTGCCTTCCATAGGCCAGGGGCTGGCGACTAGCACCAAGGCATAATTCCCGTTAAAAAGGGAAGGCATTTACTTGGTAATGTAAACAAACACCACAGAGCAAGAAAGAAGAAGTAAACACTAAGTAAAACCTTGATACAATGGTAAGTGCAGAAAAGTAAGTGGTCCAGAATACAAACCCAAACTGAAAGTAAAGTACCACTGAAAAAGGGAGTACATCAACTGAAAAGTAAAGCCGCAGCATCGAGCCGTCCACTAGAAGTACCACCTAAAGGGTGGGCACAGATTGCCACCACAACTCCTCGGGTCCAGCCGTCCGCTCCGAGTATGCCCCGTCCAGTGGTCCACCTCCGGGTACTGACCTGATCTGCTAGTCTCAACCACGATCAGCGCAGTCCATCGTCTGTAACCAACACAACATAGTGTGGGCATAGCCCGTGCAGGTGTGAGCATAAGCTACTCAGTAGGGACCTCGAGAACCCTGATGGTCTCCCAGAATCCACAAAGGATAATCCACAAGGTAAGGATACAATCACAAAGTTACATCCAGCACTACTTAGGTATATGCCCATACATATACCTAAGTTATCAATTCCAGTTCGGCTCCCACATCCGAGCCCACATTCGATCAAATCCACACAGGATATCACAACTCAATCCACATAGGAAAGCAAATCAAGATTCATCTCACACAGGTATACTTATTCGTATGACAATAGAGATGATCTGATGTACCCACTGATTTATCTAAGCCATCAGAACCACACATGATCGATAGGTACTAACCCCCGCAATGACACACAAAGGATCGATAGATAATGACCCCCGCAACGACCCACAAAGGATCGATAGGTTCTAACCCCCAGAATGACCCACACAGTATCAGACCCACATAGGATCTGTAGGCGCTGGCCCACACAAGACTGCTGAGCACTGACCCACATAGGATCTGACCCACACAGGATCGGTAGCACTGAACCACATAGGATCTTTGAGTGTTGTAGTCGTCGCCGTCGAATCCACGAAGGATTTCTGCACAGTCGTCATCGTCGTCGCAGTCACAGCTCGATCTAGGGTTCCCGCACACAGCAAGCTTGTTCTGGAGGGTCCGCTCCATGAGCCGAGGGGTTGATACATCAACTGTCACGAAGTCCGAAGTTGATGAATCCAAAATTTCCGTAGCGTCAACAGGAACTCAACGTCACAGACGGCACGTCAATCGGACGCCCGGTTTGAGAGTTATTGGCTTTTTTGTTCCAGGGGCCCAGTTGGTTTTTAAGTCAAAACCAACCCGACCGTACTCCAACTGCATCCAAATCACGAGCTGAGTATTCCAAAAGTTCTGTCTCACTAAGATGAATCCATCAAAGTCGATGGCACGTCAATCAGGTGTCCGGAGCTCATGTTATAAGCGTTTCCGCTCTGAGGGCCCGATTGGTTTCATGTACGAACCAACCCGGCCTAAACCAATGTACTCCTAAATCATGAATGTAATATACCATAACGACCGTCTCGATCCAAGGATTGCTACACAACTGACGGTGCGTCGATCGGAGGTCCGTAGCCCATGTTATGGGAAAATGACCTAAATGGGTCCGCAAGTGGGGTTTTCTGGCCTGGGCCGACCCGGCCCGAGACCCCCTGGGTCGGCCCGAACAGGGTCGACCCGACCCGAGTCCGGGTCCGGCCCGCATGTGCGCGGCCCCGCCCGGTGGCCGGGTCGCTCGGCCGTTTCGGCCGAGCGATTGCGCAAGGGGGGGGGGAGGAGGGGGCGCCACCTTGAATGAACCGTGACCCCTCGTGGGGGCCGCCCCTTGCCAACGGATGCGGCCGAGTGCCGCGTCCCGCCTCCCTCGGTCTTGTACGGTCGTAGGACCATGGCATGATACCGTGTCTTCAGCCATGGAGGCCCTCCCTGGCGGCGTGCCGGGCACCGCCGTGCCGGCGAGGCATGCCGACGGTGTTTTCCGCGGACCACCGGACGCTCTCCGGTGGTCCGTTTTGCCTGTCGTCTTCGCCAGTGGTCCTCCAGGGATCGGCTCTTCACTGCGAAGACCTCAAAATTCCCTTGAAGCCTGGTTCTTCGTCGCTCGACAATCCGCACACCAAGAACGATGAAACGGTGGGTTCGGACTTGTTCGTTGGTCCGCACACACCGTGTTAGCAGTTTAAAAGGCTTCTGAAAAATACTAAACACATGCCGAGGATATAAATGACATAGATTTAATTGAACCGAAACCCCTACCTCAATCGGTTAATGATTCGAAGATTTCCACGGGAGAAGGAATGTCATAGAAGAAGCGTCGTGGAAGAAGCGTCGCGAAGGAGTATCGTCGCGTCATGGAGAAAGGATTCGTCGACATCGCGTCGTCGATCTATGAGGATATGGGGTTCTTGTCGAACATCGTTGGAGGTCGGTGTTTTTCGCATTCTTCGTGTTCTTCGAGTTCTTCATCAAGGAAGGAGGAACTTCACGGCTTGAGTGATTTCTCCCAATTCCTCTCGCACAACGCACCTCTAATAAAACAAGAATTGTCTTATTTTATTAACACAAGACAACATTTGAATTTCAAAAATAATTGAAACAAACAATTAATTGAATTAATTTAGGAGTTTTAAACCGCCCAATTAATGAGGCGTTTATTATCCATAATAAACTCAAGGGTTGACTTTATTAAAAAGAGGCATGCGGGTGCGTTACTTAATTAAAGGAGGGGGGGTTAAAAAAAGTTTAAAGAAACGGTGGGGCTTGTGTGGGCCCCACCCCACAAATATCCTACCTAGTGGGGTAGGATATTGTGGGTTCCACTTTAGCCTCTTATCATAAGTTAAACAACTTAGGAAAATAAAATAAATTGGTCGCAGCATTTTTATTTTATTTCTTTACTTAACCCCAAAACATAAAACCACACCCGAGAAAATGAAACTCTAGAAAAGGCGTTTCTAATCAATTAATGGTGTTGTGATTCCATAGGTGCCCTCGAAATTCAATTCTGAGCAACGTTTCAGAAGTTAGAAAAACCCGCTCATTCGTTCACTGAACATACCTGAGCCAATCTTCGGAAAATGATTACGAGCACACCAGGCCTCGGAATCAGGAACTGTCAGAAACTGCGCTCTTGTAAAATTTAAAAGAAAATTAAAATAAAATTCCTTGAATTTTACTGGTCTTTACATAACTCCCACCTTAGGGATTTATGTCTCCGTAAAGATGCATTGAAAACAAGGGAAACAAATGTGCGTACTGAGCACGCATCTCAGCCTCCCGCTCCCAAGTGCTCTCCTGGAGGTTCTTGTGCTACCATCTGATACGCACTAGAGGAATTCACCGTCCACGTAGAACCCGCTCCTATCGATCCTCGATCTCCACCGGGACCTCCGCAAACATCACCCCATCATCAATGTAAAGATCCCCAAGGTCAATGATATGCGTTGGGTCGTGCACGTATCTCCTCAACTGAGATACGTGGAATACGTCTTGCACCTGGTGCAACTAAGGTGGTAGAGCCAGGCGATTAGCCACCTCGCCAATCCTGCTGAGGAACTGGAATGGTCCGATGAAGCATGGATACAACTTGACGCCTCGACCAAATCTTCGTAATCCTCATCGAGGTGAGACCTGCAAGAAGACGTTGTCACCATCCACAAACTCCAGTGGCCTCCGCCTCCTGTCAGCATAAGACTTCGGCCGGCTCTGAGCTATCTGCATCCACTCATGGATGACCTGGACCTTCTCTGTCATGGCCTAGACCATCTCCGGCCCCACAAGTGAAAACTCCCCAAGGTCTTTCCAGCACATGGGAGATCTGCAAGGTCGGTCGTACAACGCCTCGTATGGTGCTATCCAGATGGTGGAGTGGTAGCTGTGTTTGTATGTGAACTCCACCAAGGGTAGTTGGTTCTCCCAGCTGCGACCAAGGTCGAGAACACATGCATGTAGAATGTCCTCGAGAGTCTGAATGGTCCTCTCCATCTGACCATCTATCTTAGGGTGAAAGGAGGTGATCAAACATAGCTGCGTTCCGAACGCCTCCTGAAACCCCTTCCAAAGCCAGGAAGTAAACTGAGAATCTCGATCGGAGACGATAGATGATCTCACACCATGAAGTCGTACAATCTCCTAAACATAGAGACGTCCCAAGATCTCTACTGAGCCCTGCTCTCTTATCGGTAAGAAGTGATCCTACTTGGTGAGTTGGTCCACAATCACCCAAATAGAGTCGTGTCCTCTGGAAGTGCGTGGATGTCCAGTCACAAAGCCCATAGATATCCCTTTCCACTTCCACTCTAGGTCTTCTAAGGGTTCTGCCAAGCCTACTGGTACCTGGTTCTCTGCCTTCACCTGCTGGCAGGTGAGGCATTGAGAAACGAACTCTGCCACAACCTTCTCCATTCCTGGCCACCAGTGCTGTCGTCTGAGATCCTGGTACATCTTTGCCAGTCCAGGATGCACCACCAAAGGGGATGTGTGAAACTCTCTCAGCACCTCCTCCCGTAAAGAAACTGGAAACAAGGTACATCCTCTGAAAAGTACATCATGCTCTCCCCCTAAAGAGAAACCATCAGGTTCCTGTCCTGTGGATATCTGCGCATGTCACGTCTCACAGTCGGCATCCCCACGTTGTGCCCCTCTGACCCGCTGCAGTAGAGGAGGAGTGACTGTGAGTGACTGAAGGAAGGCTAATCCATCTCTATCCACGAAGGATATCTGCAAAGCAGCTAGCTGCTCTGTCGCCTCCCCAAGTAGCTGAATTCCCATCCTCCTGCTGAGTGCATCGACTACTAAATTCCCCTTTCTAGGAGTATATACTATATCAAAGTCATAGTCTTGGAGGAACTCGAGCTATCACCGCTATCTCAGGTTTAGGTCCTTCTACGAGAAGATGTACCTGATACTCTGACGGTCAGAATAGAATGTAAAGCGCTCTCCCATTAGATAGTGTCGCCACATCTTCAGAGCGAAGACCACTGCTGATAACTCCAGGTCATGGGTAGCATAGTTCTTCTCATGCTGCCTCAACTAACGTGATTCATAGTCGATCACGACCCGCTCCTACATCAGGACAAATCCGAGTCCAGTCCATGATGAATCGCAGTAATCTACGTAATCAAACTCCCTCCTCTGGAAGCCTCAAGATAGGCGCGCTGGTCAATCTCTGTCTCAGCTCTTGGAAGCTCTACTGACATCTGTCTGACCACACAAAGGTTTTCCCCTTCTTCGTCAAAGATGAGAGTGGTGCCGCAACTCTGGAGAAGTCTGGCACAAATCTCCGATAGTACCCACATAGACCCAAGATACTTTGAACCTCTATCACGCTCTTGGGTTGCTCCAAAGCTAGCACTGCCTCGATCATCATAGGATCCACCGCAACTCCCACCTCATAGATGAAGTGTCCCAAGAAGTGGACCACACGTAACCAGAACTGACACTTCATGAGCTCTCCATAAAGCTAGTGGTCTGGGAGTGTGTCTAGTATAACCCGTAAGTGGTAGTCATGCTCCTCCTTAGTGGTCGAGTAAATAAAAATGCCGTCGATGAAGACCATGACAAATCTATCGAGGTATGGATGAAAGATCTTGTTCATGAGACCCATGAACACTATTGGAGCATTGGTTACGCCGAATGGCGTAAACAAGAACTCATAGTGGCCATACCGACATCTAAATACCATCTTCTGCCCTCCCTCATCCCAAAACCTGAGCTGATGATAGCCTGACCTGAGGTCTATCTTTGAGAACCACCGTGCTCCCTTGGGCAGATCGAAGAGATCATCAATCCTAGGTAGCGGATAATTGTTCCTCACTGTCACCTGGTTTAGGCGACGATAGTCAACAAAAAGTCGCATGCTCCATCCGCCTTCTTGGCGAACAATATCGGGGAAGCCTAGGGTGAAACACTGGGTCAGATGAATCCCTTTCCATGCAAGTCCTCCAACTATACCCGTAGCTCTCGAAGCTGAGAGGGGGGCATCCGATATTCTGGAATGGATATTGGGGCTATCTTGGGGTATAGGTCAATATAAAAGTTTACCTCTCTGCGAGGAGGTAGTCCTGGAACGTCGTTGGGGAAAACGTCCGCATACTGATTCACCACTATAGGAAAACTAAGACTCATCACGTCAACTTCTCCTAGGACGAGGCTAGCCAACTGATGAGTGATGGGATGTCATCTCCTCTACATGAGTCCATCCTGTGCTGCAAAGGCTCCCTTCTCGCCGGTGAAGGTGAACCTGCTCCCGTCGGTGCGTACACACCGCACCTTTCACCTAATAAAGTCAATCTGAGCATGGACTGTAGATAACCAATCCATGCCCAAGATGACGTCGTAAGGCCTTGACGCCACTACAAGAAGATCCCAGCTGATGCTCTTTCCTCCTACAGTAAGCTCACACTACCGACACTAGTGCGTAATCATCGATTCTGCTTCCGTAGGAGTCTCTAGCCGTAAGGATCGATCCAATGGCTCTGTCGAAATCTCTAAGCTCCGAACAAGGGCAGCGGATATGAAAGAATGACTCGCTCCTATTTCTATAATAACTGCAGCAAAGGTGGAATAGACACAGATAGTACCTCGAATCATCTCGGGCGCGCTGTGGTTGTAGGCTTCCGCTGCCTGATGTTGTGCCTGTCTCTGCCCGCGAGCTCCCTGTGGTCAGGGTGGACCTCCTGGGGGTGGTGGTGGTAGAGCCTCAAAGCGTCTCCCACCACCTACTGCTCGGCCATCTCCTCTGCCTCGTCCGCCTATTCCTGCGGACTACCACGGTCGACCCTCTGCTTCTGCCTAGGTGGTCCCTCAACCGTCTGCTGCTCCTTGGTACGACGGGTCGGGTAGTCATTAGCCATGTGGCCCTACCCGCCTCATGTGCAGCACTGTCTACCTATCAAAATACTGGCTCCGCGCTGTGTTCCCTGCAACACTGATCCAGTGTCCTGAGGTCGTATGCTTGAGGGTCTGGTCTATCTGGACCCATTAGTCATCCGTCGACTACATGCTGTAGAATTCTCTACTACGTGCCACCCTGCGGTAGGTCTCGCTGCTGTTGTAGGCTCAGCAAGGAAGCTCCTGATCAGAAGGGATACCTCCAGTACCCCTGCCTGTGTCGGAATGCAGAGGGAGAACATAAAAACCCTAATCTCATTCCTCAATCCCCGCTCAATGGTCCGGGCCCGGAAAAAGGGGTCTCGTACCATGCTCGTCAAATAGCGCGAGAGATCAGTAAATCTCGCCGAGTACTGGGCGACCATCAAGCTGCCCTACCACAGCTGTAGAAGCTCTTGGATGTGCACCGCACAGAGTGTGGCTGGGGTGACCTCTGAGTGGAACATTCTCTCTAAGTCCGTTCTGATGAGAGATGCCTCGTTGTGCACCTGGAGCATCAAGCTCCATCATCTGCCTGTTTCCGCATGCAGGAGGCTCGCTGCGAGAATCACCATGAGGTTTGCTAGTGTCCTCGCTAACCTAAAAACTTGTACAACTACCTCCAGCCAATCCTCGGCTGCCTGAGGGTCAGTCTCCCAATGGAACCTAGGCGGTCACTGAGGTAGGAACTCATGCAGTGCATTAAGGTGACATGCATTGTGAGCGGCTGGGGGTGGTAGCATCAGTGGCTCAGCGGGTAGAGGTACTACAGGTTCCTCTGCTGTCAAAGGGACCTGTACCGAGGCCTCGTCACTTGGTGGGTTGTCGTCACGCACAATGCTCGGAACCCTAGCTGGCTGCTGTCGTGGGGCCATCTTGAAAAGAGACAGGTGCGCCACGGTCAGAACAATATTCCTGGTGAGCTAACAAAAAGTAATCACAATGAAAACTTGAAACACACATGCAATCAATGTTTTTGTGCATTAAGTCGGAAATCAGAAGTCAGGGTCCTGGTGTACGGATATGTCGGCTACCGCACCAACACTAGACTCCCTAGACTGATAACCACACTTAATACTCTTAACACTATTGCTTCACATAGAAAAAGATCAGAGTCCTGAGTTCTGCGGTAGAACCGAACACCTATGATACCAATTTTTCAAGACCCGTCCTCGGGGCCCATGTCGTGACTACCCCAAACCCGCCTTCCATAGGTCAGGGGCTAGAGACTAGCACCATGGTGTAATTCCCATTAAAAAGGGAAGGAATTGCCTTTGTAAAGTAAAAAAACACCACAGAGCAAGAGAGAAGAAGTACACACTAAGTAAAAACTGGGTACAACAGTAAGTACATAAAAGTAAGTGGGCCGGAATACAAACCCAAACTGAAAGTAAAGTACAACTGAAAAAGGAAGTACAACAACTGAAAATTAAATCCGCCGCATCGAGCCGTCCACTAGATTTATGACATGAAGGGTGGGCACAGATAGCCTCCACAACTCCTCGGGTCTAGCGGTCCGCTCCGAGTACACCCCGCCCAGTAGTCCACCTCCGGGTACTGACCTGCTCCGCTAGCCTCAACCACGATCAGCGCTGTCTGTCGTCTGCAACCAACACAACGTAGTGCGGGCATAGCCCATGCAGGGGTGAGTATAAGCTACTTAGTAGGGACCCCGAGACCCCCGAAGGTCTCCCATAATCCACAAAGGATAATACACAAGGGAAGGATACAATCACAAAGTCACATCCAACACTACTTAGGTATATTCCCATACATATACCTATGTTGTCAATTCCAGTTCGTCTCCAACATCCGAGCCCATGTTCGATCACATCCACACAGGATAGCACAACTCAATACACATAGTAAAGAAAATCAAGATTCAGCTCACATAGGTATACTTCTTCGTATGACGATAGAGATGATCAGATATAGCCACTGATTCATCTAAGCCATCGGACCCACACAAGATCTATAGGTACTAACCCCTGCAATGACCCACAAAGGATTGATATGTACTAACCCTCACAATGACCCAAAAAGGATCGATAAGTACTAACCCCCGCAATGACCCACACAGGATCGGACCCACACAGGATCTGTAGGCGCTGGCTCACACAAGACTGCTGAGCACTGAACCACACAGGATCTGACCCTGATAGGATCGGTATCATTGATCCACATAGGATCGCTGAGTGCTGTAGTCCTCGCCGTCGAATCCACAGAGGATTTCTGAACAGTCGTCATCTTCATCGCAGTCACAACCAGCTCTAGGGTTCCCGCACACAGCAAACTCGTTCAGGAGGGTCTACTCCACGAGCCGAGGGCTGATACATCATCTGATACAATGTTCGGAGTTTATTTATCCAAAAGTTCCGTATCGTAAACAGGAACTCAACGTCACAGATTGCGCGTCAATCGGACGCCTGATATTAGAGTTACTGGCTTTTTCGTCCAAGGGGCCTGGTTGGTTTTTAAGTCAAAACCAACCCGATCGTTCTCCAACAGCGTCCAAACAACAAGCGGAGTAAGACAAAAGGTCCGTCTCACTAAGAGGAATCCATCAATGTCGATGGGACGTCAATCGGACGTCTGAAGCTCATGTTATAAGTGTTTCCGCTCTGAGGGCCTGTTTGGTTTCGTGTACGAAACAACCCGGCTGAACCCAAAGTACTCCAAAACATTGAGTTTAATATACCGAAAGGACCTTCTTGATCCAAGGATCACTGCGCAACTGACGGTGCATTGATCGGAGGCCTATAGCCCATGTTATGGGCATAAGACCGAAAGGGGTCCGGAAGTGGGGGTTTCTGGCCTGGGCCGACCTGCCCTAAGACCCCCTGGGTCATCCCGAACTGGGTTGACCCGACCCTATTCTAGGTCCAACCCGCTTCGGCGCGGACGTTTCGGCCGAGCGGGTGCGCAAGGGGGGGGGGGGCACCACCCCCTTGAATGAACTCCAGCCCCGCATGGGGGCCGCCCCTTACCAACGAACGCGGCCGAGTGCCGCGTCCCGCCTCCCTCTGTCCCACTCGGTCGCGGGACCAGTGGCACGCCGGGCACCACCGTCTCTAGCTGTTGGCACCGCCGTGACGACGAGGCGCACTAACAGTGCTTTCCGCGGACCACCGGACACGCTCCGGTGGTCCATTTTTCCTGCCGTCTTTGCCAGCGGTCCTCCTGGAATCGGCGTTTCACTGCGAAGACCTAAAAATGACCTTGTGTCCTACTTCGTCATCGTCTGCCAATCCGCACACCAAGAACAAAGAAAATGTGGGTTCAGACTTGTTGGTTGGTCCACACCCACCGCGTTAGTAGTTTAAACAGCTTCCGACAAATACTAATCACATGTCGAGGATATAAATCTCATAGATTTAATTGAACCGAAACCCTTACCTGAAGCGGTTGATGAGTCGAAGATTTCCGCGGGATAAGGAATGTCATGGAAGAAGTGTCGCGGAAGAAGCGTCGCGGAAGTAGGATCGTTGCGTCGCGGAGAAAGGATTCGTCAGCGTTGCGTCGTCGATCTCCGAGGATCCAGCGTTCTTGTTGACCTTCGTCGGAGGTTGGTGTTCTTCGCGTTCTTCGCATTCATCATCGAGGAAGGAGTAAGTTAATGGATTGAGTGATTTATCTCAATTCCTCTCTCACAATGAACCTCTAATAAAATAACAATTTCATTATTTTATTAACACAGGACAACGTTTGAATTTCAAAAAAAATTGAAACAAACAATTAATTGAATCAACTAAGGATTTTTAAATAGCCCAATTAATGAGGCGTTTATTATCTAGAATAAACGCAAGGGTTGACATTATTAAAAAGTGGGTTGCGGTGCGTTACTTAATTAAAGGAGGGGGGGTTAAAAATAGTTGAAATAAACGGTGGTCCTCGTGTGGCCCCCACCTCACAAATATCCTACATAGTGGTGTAGGATATTGTGGGTCCCACATTTTCCTCTTAGCTTAGCTTAAACAACTTAAAAAAACAAAATAAATTGGTCTCACCATTTTTATTTTATATCTTTACTTAACCCAAAAACATAAAACCACACCCGAGAAAACGCAACTCTGGAAAAGGCGTTTGTGAGTAATTACCAGCGCTGTGATTCCATCGGTGCCCTCAGAATTCGATTCTGAGAAATGGTTCAGAAGTTAGAAAAACCCGCTCATTCGTTCACTAAACGTACCCGAGCAAAACTTCAGAAAATGATTCTGAGCACACCGGGCCTCAGAATCAGGTGCCGTTAAAAACTGCGCTCTTGTAAAAGTCTAATGAAAATTAAGAAAAAAAATTCCTTGAATTTTATGGGTCTTTACAAGTTTTTCTTTTATTCTAATGTTTTTTAAAATTTTGTCTCCTTTTTTCGTTTTATCTTAAATGGAAGGGTGTATAATGTCTATGTGATTTTCATATATGTTATTTGTTATGGTCTTACAGAGTTCAATGAAAATTGTGTTATAACATAATGTAAGAGTTTTACTAAAACAAAATCCAATGTCTGTGATTATGTGTTACATACCAAACACCAGAGCACAATAACATCTATCTGCTACAAATTTCGATTATAACGTGAAATGTTTTACCAAATTCTTTTTCATTGAGGAACATGAAAATAAATCCTCAACTATTAAATGAAATATTCAATGTGTACTTTTTCTAATAATTTTTAATGCACCAAAATCAGAACATGGGAGAAAAATTATACACCATTTTGAAAGGAATATAGTAACCCAAGATCCATATTTTCCTTATGGTAATGAAATATTAACCTTATATCTTTAATATGAGACATTATAATAATTTTTTAAAATCTTATATAGAATCATACATAAAAATAATGTTTGGATGACTAGTCTTAAGGTATAAAAAACTTCCTATTATTCCTCTAAAAGACCATTGATCAACTGGATTCCAAGATTTATCATGATAAAATATTTTTGAGGTTCAGATAGGATGACTAAAAATTTTATAATATTCATATGCGAAAATTTTAATTAAATCATTAATATATACTTTTTGAGAAATGAATGGTCTTTCTGGTTTTTGAAAAAATTGAAAACATGGGAAAAATATTAGATCTCCCATCACGGTCAATTTCATCTCATATATCATAAGAAATGAAAAGTAGTTTAAATATATTTTTTTAGTTGATCAATATATAATATCATTGAAATTAATTTTAACATGGATGGTTTATTAAAAAAAAATTTAAATGTTGTTGGATTTGTAACTCCTTTAACAAAATTACTTTGTGAAAAAAAATCCTACAAGTCTATCACACTGGGATCTTGGGGCTTGTAACTCAACAAGTCTACCACACTATGATCATGGGGATTCATTTAGTCCATAGATGGCCTTATCAAGTCAAAAATATTATGTAGTGTTTTTTCTTCGAAACACGGTTTTTGTTCTACATAAAACTCCTCATGAACATATAATTTTTTTAAATAATACACCAACTCTATATGATAAAGGATGAAATTTAATAATGTTACCTAATGGTAAGGAATATGAATAAATACTAGTCTATCTACATGAGAAAAATATTCTTTTTATTCTATTACTTAATTTTTATTATAACCCATAATCACAAGACACTCATTATTTAAAATATTATTCTATTTTTATCATGATTATTTTGAAATAGTCTTTTTACAATAATTACAAGAAAATATTTTGGATAATCTACCTAACTCAAAACATTGTTCCTATCATATTCATTGAGTATATGCTGCATTACTATTTTCTTTTCTTCATATCCAAATATAGGGATTGTGTCTAAACATACAAGGATATTAAATAATTTTAGATGAGGATTCATTACATTAAAAAAATACATGCCCAAGAACTATAATAATTTAATTTCATTGGAAATATGGAAACTAAATATTATATCATGGAGAAATATCTTCCATATCACCCATAATGATCTCTACCATTATTAAATATACCTAAAACCAATCATCATAACCTATATAATGGACACATAATAGGGGGTCATCAAAAATGATCTGTAAGGGTAAACAATAGAGACATGTAATCATAAATACGATCATAGTGGTATGACGATGTGATCAAAACATTTGAGGTCATACCATTCATATAAAAGGTTACATGCATGAGTTATGGCATTAATATTTGAACATAATAAGGCATTAATCATATGTAAATAAACATCATGATCCATGTAATAATAAATGAGGAATATGACAATGGATTTGCATCATTTTTATTAAAGTAGATTTCTTTATGTCAAGGATCTCTACAAAAAACATTTTTAACATGATAGGATTGGGATATGTCTTATGTACCCACTTCGGGCTATTGGATTTCAACCCGGGTACAAATTATTATTTAGTATTGGGATACATCACATATTCCATCTTACTTTCGGGCATATGCTACAATCAGCGTACCCTATTTCTTTTAGGCTTCGGCAAAAAAACCTTCAACATTCTTTCTTTTCGGCTTGGAAAACAACCCATGAACCATATTTATTTTAGGCATGGATTATAACCCATGAAAATTATTTATATTAGGATTGGACTAAAACCCATTATCCTTTTTTATTTTAGGCTTGGGATATAATCCATGAACCTTATTTTTTTATGCTCTAGCTAAAACCCACGAACCTTCATTATTTTATTTTTGGACTGCAAGAAATGAACCTTTATTCCTTTATGATTGGGATTCAACTCATATAACCTTTTATCTCACAGAAATCATATCATTAACCTATTCATTGGAGGGATATATATGTACCACCATCACATAATGAAATCATGCATTCATCTATCATAAAACATTCCTCATATCATGACCCATGCCAATAGAAGGGTTCTTTAAACATCACATTATAGTCCAACTAATTAAATGAGAATCAGTAAAATTTCATAACATAATAACCTTTGTTAAAGAGAGAGGATTAATAATCATATCATTGATGAAAAACCTATGAAATGATGTGGGTTTTGAAATCATAGAACCCACAGACAAGAAATAGATTTCATAAATACCATAACATTAAGCATTAACCATTCATACAAATAATATGAATGGTACCTTTAGAAAATTTCTTATAATAGAATATGTAAAATTAGTCTATGTCATCTAAAATGGAAAATTATTTTGAAACATCAGTTGAAGGAATTTCATGAGGAGAATATCCATTATCCTTTAAAAATTTCTTTTTAATACATAATCCCATTTAATATTCATTTTCCTATAACATAACATGAAAACATATAATGAATAATTAAAATAATTTTGAAAAACATTAATATTTAAAATTATATTTTAAAAAAGGTTCTCTAGTATTATTCTTTTAAAATGAAAAAATCATTAATGTAATGATGGTGGGTATATCCACACATGTCTTCTGAGGTAAAAAAATATTCCTTTATCATAGTTAAATGGATGGAATGAGTTTATTTTTTGGAAAGAGATAAGGAAATTCATTTTAAGATATTGAAAAAATGGAAAAATGGTAATAAAATATTTTAAATCATATAGGATAATGGTACAATATTTTGGGAAAAGCTTGTCACGACCCGCCCTCGGGGTCCATGCCGTGACTACCCCAAGCCTGCCTTCCATAGGCCAGGGGCTGGCGACTAGCACCAAGGCGTAAATCCCGGTAAAAAGGGAAGGTATTGCCTTTGTAATGTAAACAAACACCACAGAGTAAGCAAGCGGAAAGTAAACACTAAACAAAAGCAGAGTACAACTGAAAGTGCCCAAAAGTAAATGGGCCAGTATACAAACCCAAACTGAAAGTAATGTACAACTCGAAAGGGAAAACAACAACTGAAAAGTAAAAGCCGCTACATCGAGCTGTCCACTAGAAATCCCACCTGAAGGGTGGGTACAGATAGCTCCTCTGCTCCACGGGTCCCGCCGTCCGCTCTGAACACGTCCTGCCTAGTGGTCCACCTCCGAGTATCATCCCGCTCTGCAAGCCTCAGCTAAGGTCAACGCTGTCCGTCGTCTGCAACCCACACAACGTAGTGCGGGAAAAGCCCGTGCAGGGGTGAGTATAAGCTACTCAGTAGGGACCCCGAGACCCCTGAAGGTCTCTCGAATCCACAAAGGATAAACCACGAAGAAAGGTATAATCACGAAGTAACAACCAACACTGCTTAGGTATATGCCCATACATATACCTAAGTCATGAATTTCAAAGAGGTTGGAGCGTACCTCGGGGTCCGTGCCGTGACTACCCCAAGCCCGCCTTCCATAGGCCAGGGGCTGGCGACTAGCACCAAGGCGTAAATCCCGGTAAAAAGGGAAGGCATTGCCTTTGTAATGTAAACAAACACCACAGAGTAAGAAAGCGGAAAGTAAACACTAAACAAAAGCAGAGTACAACTGAAAGTGCGGAAAAGTAAATGGGCCAGTATACAAACCCAAACTGAAAGTAAAGTACAACTCGAAAGGGAAAACAGCAACTGAAAAGTAAAAGCCGCTACATCGAGCTGTCCACTGGAAATCCCACCTGAAGGGTGGGTACAGATAGCTCCTCTGCTCCACGGGTCCCGCCGTCCGCTCCGAACACGTCCTGCCTAGTGGTCCACCTCCGGGTACCATCCCGCTCTGCAAGCCTCAGCTAAGGTCAACGTTGTCCGTCGTCTGCAACCAACACAACGTAGTGCGGGCAAAGCCCGTGCAGGGGTGAGTATAAGCTACTCAGTAGGGACCCCGAGACCCCTGAAGGTCTCTCGAATCCACAAAGTATAAACCACGAAGAAAGGTATAATCACGAAGTAACAACCAACACTGCTTAGGTATATGCCCATACATATACCTAAGTCATGAATTTCAAATACGCTCCAACCTCCGAGCCCAATTACAACTCAGTCCACACAGGAAAGTAAACGTATTCCACACAGGAAAGCAAAACGTAATCCACACAGGATTGCACAACACAATCCACACAGGGAAGAAAAACGTAATCCACACAGGATTGCACAACACAATCCACACAGGAAAGCAAAACGTAATCCACACAGGATTGCACAACACAATCCACTCAGGAAAGCAACACGTAATCCACACAGGATTGCACAACAAAATCCACTCAGGAAAGCAACAGGATTCAGCTCACACAAGATTTTCATTATAAAAAACGTAACTACTGAAGAGCCCCATCTCTGAAGTGTACAGTGTCATGTCATGACTCTGAGATACTGCTCACTAACCTAAGACTGCTGAGGTACTCCTCCTGTCGAGTACCGCGGGTCTGCCGCCAACTACCGGGCGCTCCGTCCGCTGAGGGTCTGCTGCCAAATACCGGGCGCTCACCCAAATAGCCTACAGAGGTACTCCTCCAGTCGAGTACCGCGGGTCTGCTGCCAACTACCAGGTGCTCCGTCTGCCGTGGGTCTGCTGCCAAATACCGGGCGCTCCGTCCACTGGGCTAGACGACTCACTCCAAGTCGAGTCGGTCGAGCAATCTTCAGGTCTCAGCCGGCTACACGGTCTCTGTACTCCGTACGCTCGTCTCCAGTATCGCGGGTCTGCCGCTACAACCAAGCGCACCACCTCTATCGAGTAAAACAGAAGATTCAGCTCACACAGGTATACTTCTTCGGATGAGGATACAGATGATCACTGAACCATCTAAGTCGTCGGACCCACGAAGGATCGATAGGTACTAACCCCCGCAGTGACCTACACAGGATCGGACCCACACAGGATCGGGCCCACGCAGGACCTGTAGCACTGATCCACGTAGGATCGCTGAGTGCAGTAGTCGTCGCAGTCCACTGAGGATCTCTGCACAGTCGTCGCCGCAATCCACTGAGGATCTCTGCATGGTCGTCGTTAGAGTCCACGGAGGATCTCTGCACAATCGTCGCTGTCGGAGAAGCAGTCGCAGCCAGCACTAGGGTTCCCGCACACAGCAAGCTCGTTCGGAGGGTCCGCTCCACGAGCCGAGAGGCTGATACATCAACTGTCACAAAGTCCAGAGTTGATGTATCCAAAAGTTCCGTATCGTCAACATGAACTCAACGCAACAGACGGCGCGCCGATCGGACGCCCGGTCTGAGAGTTATTGGCATTTTCGTCCCCGGGGCCCGGTTGGGTTTTAAGGGAAAACCAACCCGATCTTACTCCACCTGCGTCCAAACCTCGGGCGGAGTATTCCAAAGGATCCGTCTCACTAAGAGGAACACAACACAGCTGACGGCACGTCAATCGGACGTCCGTAGCTCAAGATATGAGCGTTTCCACTCCGAAGGCCCGGTTGGTTTCGTGAACGAACCAACCCGGCCGAACTCAAAGTAATCCGAAACCTTGAGTGCGATATACCGAAACGACCGTCTCGATCCAAGGATCATGTTTCCGTAGACGGTTCGTCGATCGGAGGTCCGAGCCTCAAGTTATGGCCAAAAGACCGAAACTGATTCGAAACGGGGGGTCCGGGTCCGGGGCGACCCGGCCTGACCCCCCCTGGGTCGGCCTGAACCGGGTCGACCCGACCCGGGTCCGACCCGGCCCGGACGGCGGCGGACCGGCGCGGCGGCGCGGACCGGCGCGGCGGCGCGGTCCGGCGCGGCGGCGCGGTCCGACGCGGCGGCGCGGCCCGGCCGGCGGCGGCGCGGCTGGCGCCGCTGGGTCACGCGCGGGAGGGCTAAGCCCCCCTCTTTCCAGAAGGGCGGCGTGGCTTTTTAGTCGTGCCCTTATTTTTTTAAACGGCCCCCACCGCACGTGGGGGCTGACTCAAAGGGAAACCGGGGGTTTCAATCCCCCGGATTTACAGGATCGGCCGGCTTTAAGCCGGCCGTTTTCTTTACACGCGGGACCTGCGGGTCCCGCTTCTATTGAAAGCCGGCGGCCGGCATGGCCGGCCGCCTCCCCATGCTACGCCGCGGCTCTCCTGGACGCCGGCGGCCTGCGAAGCCGGCCGCCCCTGGTTTCTCCGCCGCGGCCGAAGTGCCGCGGCTCCTCCTGATCTCCGGGGCCGGCAAGGCCAACGCCCCCGGCTGCTCCGCCGCGGCCGTAGGGCCGCGTCCTCCCTGATCTCCGGCGGCCGGCGAGGCCGGCCGCCTCTTGGTGCTCCGCCGTGGCCGTCCGGCCGCGGTTCTTCTTTTTCCCGCCGTTGGATGGTTTTCCGGCCGCCCCTTCTTGCTCGGTACTTGTAAGATTTGCGCAGTGTAACGACGTCGCGCCCCAGCGCCGCAGCCCGACTCCGGCCGCGGTCTCATCCGATCTCAAAGGCGCGGCATTAAAGCGTCGCAGTTCTTCGTCGTGATCCAAACCGGCCTTAAATAATTCTTTCTCGCGCGGTACAATGGTACCGCGTTACCCTTCTTCAAATCACAATAAAACTAAACCACGATGGGAGGAGGATCGGCCGTGTTTGTGCAGTCCGGCCTCCTCCCGTTAGTTTGTTATCAATTGCCTTAGAAATACTTGAGGAATGTCAAATAAAAAAGAAAACAACGAACTCAAGAACCCCTACCTCGATAGTCGCACATTGACGTAGTCGTGAAATATCGGTGTCAATTCCTTTGACGTCGGAGGAAGAGTCGTTGTCGATGGCGTTCGTCGCGGAAATCCGTCGCGGAAGAGACGACGCGGAAGAAGTACGTCGCGTCGCGGATACGGCGTCGCGGATGGACCGTGTTCTTCGGCGGAGAAGTTCTTCGTTGAAGAACGGCGTTCTTCGCGTTCTTCGTTGAGTTTGAAGAAAATGAAGAAGACTTCCCTACTCTCTCAAGGAGATAAAATTCTAACAAAATAAAATAAGACTCTTTCTTATTTTATTCACACAACCCAACCTCTTTGAATTTCAAAGGTTTGAAATTCAATAACCACACACAACTCACCTCATTAACTCATTACATTTAAGTCATAGGTTTATAACTTAAGTTAACATAATTTAAGTGGGAGTTGAAGGGGTTTTAGAGGATATTAAGGGGTGGGGTTCGTGTGGGCCCCACCACCCTCATAACCTCCCATGGGAGGTTGGGTGGTTACCCAACTTCCAACAAGAGATATCACTTAGAGTAAAATAATAAAAATTTTAGTGTAATTACAAAGTAAACATCCACAATTTTTATTATCAACACTCGCATGAACGCAACTCCAGAACATAAGTTCCTAAGCGTATACCGGCGCTACGGTTCCATCGGTGCCCTCGGAATTAGATTCCGGGCACCGGTTCAAAAGTTAGAAAATCCCGCTCGTTCGTTCACTGAACGTACCCGATCCAAACTTCGGAAATTGATTCCGGGCACACCGGGCCTCGGAATCAGGTGCCGTCTGAAACCGCACTCTTGTAAAATTCTAAAGAAAATTAAGAAAAAAATTTCCCTTGAATTTTACAGGTCTTTACATTACTCCCACCTCAGGGCTTTACGTCCCCGTAAAGATACATCAAAAACTAGGGAAACAAATGAGGGTACTGAGCACGCATTTGAGCCTCCCGCTCCCATGTGCTCTCCTGGAGATTCCCGTGCTGCCATATGATGCGCACAGGAGGAATCGATCGCCCACGCAGGACCTGCTCCTGTCGATCCTCTATCTCCACCGGGACCTCCGTAAAAGTCGCCCCATCGTCAATGTCAAGCTCCCCATGGTCAATGATGTGTGTCGGGTCGTGCACGTATCTCCTCAGCTGAGACACGTGGAAGACGTCATGCACCCGGTGCAACTGAGGTGGTAGAGCCAGGCGATAAGCCACCTCACCAATCCTGCTGAGGACCTGGAAGGGTCCGATGAAGCGCGGAGATAACTTGCCGCCTCGGCCAAATCTCCGAATACCACGTCGAGGTGAGACCCGCAAGAAGACGTGGTCACCATCCTCGAACTCTAGTGGCCTTCGCCTCCTGTCAGCGTATGACTTCTGCCGGCTCTGTGCTGTCCTCATCTGCTCCTGGATGACCTGGACCTTCTCTGTCGTGGCCTGGACCATCTCCGGTCCCACCAGAGCTGCAAGATTTCTTCATTGCCGATAAGAGAAATCTGGTCTCATCCCCTGGATGAACCACATTCTTTGCCTAATACAGTCAATCCAAACACGGATGATACTAATCCATACCAAGGATGACGTCGTAAGGCCTCGATGCTACTAATAAGAGATTCAACCGTTACTCTCGCCTCCAAGGGTTGAGTCACACTGTCGGCATCAGTGTGTGGTAACTGGGTCTCCTCCAGTAGATATCTCACAAGTGAGGGTCAAGTCAACAGCCAAAACTGGAACCTCTTAGTAACATCACGAAAGAGGACAGGAACGAAAATATCACAAAGGTATGCGTTTTTTTATTATTGCAGCTCATAATACAATACGCTACACAAAAGCAACAAGGAACCAGAAGTACAAAGGACGTATCCACTAGTTCTGCTCCTGTCCATCGGCTCCCAGAGCTCCATGATCGAAGGCCTCGGCTGCCTGAAGCTGAGCTCTCGCATGTTCACCTACTCCCTGTGGTCGGGGTGGACCTCCTGGTGGTGGTGGTGGCAGAGCCTCAAAGCGTCGCCCACCACCGGCTACTCGCCCATCTCCTCTGCCTCGTCCGCCTCCTCCCTGCAGACCGCCACGGTCGAACCTCTGCCTCTGCCTGGGAGGTTCTTCACTTAACTGCTGATCATCAGCATGGCGGGTCGGACAGTCACGAGCCATGTGACCAATCCCGCCACAGGAGTAACACTGCCCACTCTCGGCACGCCTGGCTCTGACTCCACCCCGGATTCCCCGTACAACTGAGCCTGAGTCGTGCAGTCGGCCACTGGTAGGTCTGGTCTGCCTGGAACCCTAGGTCATCCGTCGGCTACCTGTTGCCGAAGACTCCGCTATCTGCCGCCCTGCGGTAGGTCGCTGCGCTGGTGTAGACTCAGAAAGGAAGCTCTCAATCAGAAGGGCCCACTCCAGTACTCCTGTCTGAGTCGGTATGCTGAGGGAGATCAGCGATGCCCTGATCTCGTGTCTCAGACCCTGCTCGAAGGTC
The DNA here is from genome assembly GCA_963277665.1 of Viscum album. Classification (NCBI taxonomy): domain Eukaryota; kingdom Viridiplantae; phylum Streptophyta; class Magnoliopsida; order Santalales; family Viscaceae; genus Viscum; species Viscum album. The sequence continues at coordinate 1,888,680,357 of OY728136.1, forward strand.
CGGGCCCGGAAGAATGGGTCCCGTACCATGTCGGTCGAGTAGCGCGAGAGATCGGTAAACCTCGCCGCGTACTGGGCGACCGTCAAGCTGCCCTGCCGCAGCTGAAGAAGCTCCTGGATGCGCACCGCACGGAGGGTGGCCGGGAAGAACTCTGAGCGGAAGAGGCTCTCGAAGTCCGTCCAGATGAGGGTGGCCTCATCATGTACCTGGAGCATCAGGCTCCACCATCGCCCTGCTGCTGCGTGCAGTAGGCTCGCCGCGAGGATCACCATGAGGTCTGCTGGTGTCCTCACTAGCCTGAAAACTCGGACGACCGCTTCCAGCCAGTCCTCTGCTGCCTGGGAATCCGTCTCCCCGCGAAACCTGGGTGGTCGCTGGCGCTGAAACTCATGCAGTGCGCTGAGGCGACGTGCATCGTCAGCGGCTGGTGCTGGAAGCATCGGGGGCTCGGCGGGTAGAACTACCACCGGTGCCACTGCTGACAAAGGGCCCTGCATCGAGGCCTCGTCGCTCGGTGGGCTGTCGTCACACTCGACTCTCGGAACCCTAGCTGGCTGTCGTCGTGGGGCCATCCTGAAAAGGAAACATGTGCGCCACGGTCAGAACAGTATACCTGGTGAGCTGATATAAGTAATCACAACGAAAACTTTGAAACACACACGCAATCAATGTTTTCGTGCATTAAGTCGGAAATCAGAAGTCAGGGTCCTGGTGTACGGATATGTCGGCCGCCGCACCAACACTGGACTCCCTGGACTGATAACCACACTCAATACGCTAAACATTATTGCATCACATAGAAAAGATCAGAGTTCGCGGTAGAACTGAACTCCTCTGATACCAATTTGTCACGACCCGCCCTCGGGGTCCGTGCCGTGACTACCACAAGCCCGCCTTCCATAGGCCAGGGGCTGGCGACTAGCACCAAGGCGTAAATCCCGGTAAAAAGGGAAGGCATTGCCTTTGTAATGTAAACAAACACCACAGAGTAAGAAAGCGGAAAGTAAACACTAAAAAAAAGCAGAGTACAACTGAAAGTGCGGAAAAGTAAATGGGCCAGTATACAAACCCAAACTGAAAGTAAAGTACAAATCGAAAGGGAAAACAGCAACTGAAAAGTAAAAGCCGCTACATCGAGCTGTCCACTGGAAATCCCACCTGAAGGGTGGGTACAGATAGCTCCTCTGCTCCACAGGTCCCGCCGTCTGCTCCGAACACGTCCTGCCTAGTGGTCCACCTCCGGGTACTGTCCCGCTCTGCAAGCCTCAGCTAAGGTCAACGTTGTCCGTCGTCTGCAACAAACACAACGTAGTGCGGGCAAAGCCCGTGCAGGGGTGAGTATAAGCTACTCAGTAGGGACCCCGAGACCCCTGAAGGTCTCTCGAATCCACAAAGGATAAACCACGAAGAAAGGTATAATCACGAAGTAACAACCAACACTGCTTAGGTATATGCCCATACATATACCTAAGTCATGAATTTCAAATACGCTCCAACCTCCGAGCCCAAGTACAACTCAGTCCACACAGGAAAGTAAACGTATTCCACACAGGAAAGAAAAACGTAATCCACACAGGATTGCACAACACAATCCACACAGGGAAGAAAAACGTAATCCACACATGATTGCACAACACAATCCACACAGGAAAGCAAAACGTAATCCACACAGGATTGCACAACACAATCCACTCAGGAAAGCAACACGTAATCCACACAGGATTGCAAAACACAATCCACTCAGGAAAGCAACAGGATTCAGCTCACACAGGATTTTCATTATCAAAAACGTAACTACTGAAGAGCCCCATCTCTGAAGTGTACAGTGTCCTGTCACGACTCTGAGATACTTCTCACTAACCTAAGACTGCTGAGGTACTCCTCCTGTCGAGTACCGCGGGTCTGCCGCCAACTACCGGGCGCTCCGTCCGCTGAGGGTCTGCTGCCAAATACCGGGCTTTCACCCAAATAGCCTACAGAGGTACTCCTCCAGTCGAGTACCGCGGGTCTGCTGCCAACTACCAGGCACTCCGTCCGCCGTGGGTCTGCCGCCAAATTCCGGGCGCTCCGTCCACTGGGCTAGTCGACTCACTCCAAGTCGAGTCGGTCGAGCAATCTTCAGGTCTCAGCCGGCTACACGGTCTCCGTACTCCGTACGCTCGTCTCCAGTATCGCGGGTCTGCCGCTACAACCAAGTGCACCACCTCTATCGAGTAAAACAGAAGATTCAGCTCACACAGGTATACTTCTTCGGATGAGGATAAAGATGATCACTGAACCATCTAAGTCTTCGGACCCACGAAGGATCGATAGGTACTAACCCCCGCAGTGACCTACACAGGATCGGACCCACACAGGATCGGGCCCACGCAGGACCTGTAGCACTTATCCACGTAGGATCGCTGAGTGCAGTAGTCGTCGCAGTCCACTGAGGATCTCTGCACAGTCATCGTCGCAGTCCACTGAGGATCTCTGCATGGTCGTCGTCAGAGTCCACGGAGGATCTCTGCACAATCGTCGCTGTCGGAGAAGCAGTCGCAGCCAGCACTAGGGTTCCCGCACGCAGCAAGCTCGTTCGGAGGGTCCGCTCCACGAGCCGAGAGGCTGATACATCAACTGTCACAAAGTCCAGAGTTGATGTATCCAAAAGTTCCGTATCGTCAACAGGAACTCAACGCAATAGACGGCGCGTCGATCGGACGCCCGGTCTGAGAGTTATTGGCATTTTTATCCCCGGGGCCCGGTTGATTTTTAAGGCAAAACCAACCCGACCGTACTCCACCTGCGTCCAAACCTCGGGCGGAGTATGCCAAAAGATCAGTCTCACTAAGAGGAACACAACACAGCTGAGGGCACGTCAATCGGACGTCCGTAGCTCAAGATATGAGCGTTTCCGCTCCGAAGGCCCGGTTGGTTTCGTGAATGAACCAACCCGGCCGAACTCAAAGTAATCCGAAACCTTGAGTGCGATATTCCGAAACGACCGTCTCGATCCAAGGATCGCGTTGACGTAGACGGTTCATCGATCGGAGGTCCGAGGCTCAAGTTATGGCCAAAAGACCGAAACTGATTCGAAACGGGGGGTCCGGGTCCGGGGCGACCCGGCCCGACCCCCCCTGGGTCGGCCCGAACCGGGGCGACCCGACCCGGGTGCGACCCGGCCCGGCCGGCGGCGCGGTCCGGCGCGGCGGCGCGGTCCGGCGCGGTGGCGCGGCCCGGCCGGCGGCGGCGCGGCGGGCGCCGCTGGGTCACGCGCGGGAGGGCTAAGCCCCCCGCTTTCCAGAAGGGCGGAGCGGCTTTTTAGTCGCGCCCTTATTTTTTTTAAACGGCCCCCACCGCACGTGGGGGCTGACTGAAAGGGAAACCGGGGGTTTCAATCCCCCGGATTTACAGGATCGGCCGGCTTTAAGCCGGCCGTTTTCTATACAGGCGGGACCTGCGGGTCCCGCTTCTATTGCAAGCCGGCGGCCGGCACGGCCGGCCGCCTCCCCATGCTACGCCGCGGCTTGATGGCCGCGGCTCTCCTGGACGCCGGCGGCCGGCGAAGCCGGCCGCCCCTGGTTTCTCCGCCGCGGCCGAAGTGCCGCGACTCCTCCTGATCTCCGGCGCCGGCAAGGCCGACGCCCCCGGCTGCTCCGCCGCGGCCGTCGGGCCGCGTCCTCCCTGATCTCCGGCGGCCGGCGAGGCCGGCCGCCTCTTGGTGCTCCGCCGTGGACGTCCGGCCGCGGTTCTTCTTTTTCCCGCCGTTGGCCGGTTTTTCGGCCGCCCCTTCTTGCTCGGTCCTTGTAAGATTTGCGCAGCGTAACGACGTCGCGCCCTAGCACCGCAGCCCGACTCCGGCCGCGGTCTCATCCGATCTCAAAGGCGCGGCATTAAAGCGTCGTGGTTCTTCGTCGTGACCCAAACCTGCCTTAAATAATTCTTTCTCGCGCGGTACAATGGTACCGCGTTACCCTGCTTCAAACCACAATAAAACTAAACCACGATGGGAGGAGGATCGGCCGTGTTTGTGCGGTCCGGCCTCCTCCCGTTAGTTTGTTATCAATTGGCTTAGAAATACTTGAGGAATGTCAAATAAAAAAGAAAACAACGAACTCAAGAACCCCTACCTCGATAGTCGCACGTTGACGTAGTCGTGGAATATCGGTGTCAATTCCTTTGACGTCGGAGGAAGAGTCGTTGTCGATGGCGTTCGTCGCGGAAATCCGTCGCGGAAGAGACGACGCAGAAGAAGTACGTCGCGTCGCGGATACGGCGTCGCGGATGGACCGTGTTCTTCGGCGGAGAAGTTCTTCGTTGAAGAATGGCATTTTTCGCGTTCTTCGTTGAGTTTGAAGAAGATGAAGAAGACTTCCCTACTCTCTCAAGGAGATAAAATTATAACAAAATAAAATAAGACTCTTTCTTATTTTATTCACACAACCCAACCTCATTGAATTTCAAAGGTTTGAAATTCAATAACCACACACAACTCACCTCATTAACTCATTACATTTAAGTCATAGGTTTATAACTTAAGTTAACATAATTTAAGTGGGAGTTGAGGGGGTTTTAGAGGATATGAAGGGGTGGGGTTCGTGTGGGCCCCACCACCCTCATAACCTCCCATGGGAGGTTGGGTGGTTACCCAACTTCCAACAAGAGATATCACTTAGAGTAAAATAATAAAAATTGTAGTGTAATTACAAAGTAAACATCCACAATTTTTATTATCAACACTCACATGAACGCAACTCCAGAACAGGAGTTCCTAAGCGTATACCGGCGCTACGGTTCCATCGGTGCCCTCGGAATTCGATTCCGGGCACCGGTTCAAAAGTTAGAAAATCCCGCTCGTTCGTTCACTGAACGTACCCGAGCCAAACTTCGGAAATTGATTCCGGGCACACCGGGCCTCGAAATCAGGTGCCGTCTGAAACCGCACTATTGTAAAATTCTAAAGAAAATTAAGAAAAAAATTTCCCTTGAATTTTACGGGTCTTTACAAAGCTTTTTAGAAATCATGTGTTGAAGGAACATAGATTTCTAACCAAAGAGAAGGTAACGTTGGGTTATATAGAAATAAAATTATTAAATATCTTATATAAAATGAATAGAAATATTGTACAAATACATTACTATAACATGAAAAACCAGGGGATAAGAAAATACATGAATATCTTTGAGATAAGGATCATATTCTAGTTTCCAAGGAAACAAAAACAACCTAAAAACGATGAGATTGTCTCAATAAACACTTATAACTTTGTAACATGGGATCATACCTTACGTGTATGAAATTAAATAACATAAATATTAAAATACCATTAAAATATTATGATTCATGATATAAATGAAATTTTTTAGTATATACACATCAATGAAATATTATAAGTCCATAATAAAACATGAGTCTCAAAGAAGGAAAATTGTAACCAAACTATTTAACTGATTTGATAAAATTTGAACAATAAAAACCATGTAATAATGATCATAAAATTCAATTTTGATGTAATATAAATATATGTATAATATAAATATTTCACAATCATTATCCGTACATACACCCTAAAAAATAAAATATTTCTGAACAAAATATATATGTCACAAAAATTAAAAGTGAGATGAAATATCATTACCTTGGGTCTTTATTTAAATTGTACATCTTAAAACCATCTGTATAATAAATATAAATATATTATAAATATTTTAGGGAAACATATATTTTTATCTAATAACATTTATGGTTTTATTATTTTATTATATTACCCACTTGTTAATGATCATAGGTTAAGGTTTCACTTCGCGTAATATTTTCTTTGATCTTCACATGTATCTTAATTTTTTATATCAGTCATCCTCTAAATATATTAGGAATAAAAAATTTAAAAAAACATAAAAATTATATTTATGTTCATTATTTTTATATTAAAATAATTTATTCTAAAATTAATACAAAATCGAATATTCCGTTCCTGGAGAGAGGAAGTCATACGTATAAATGAGTGGTGATCCACCATTTATTGTAGATTTGAAAAAAGTAGGTAAATATCATTTATATAAATATATTTATTAATTTATTTATTATAGTATCATGACTATATAAAATATATCATATAATATCATTAAACTCATCCTTAATACATTCCATATGGTTTGTGACTCAATCACATAATTTGGCAGGGGCGTTAGTCGACACTTCCTCAAAGGAGATTATCATATTAGCACCAAATTGAATGTTATGAAATTTGTATTGAAAAAGGAATATAAAATCTTATATAAATAATAAATATAATATTTAATATATATATATATATATATATATATATATTTCCATCATATCGGTCACCATGAGTGGATGTAATGTAGATATGAACAATCCTTGTTTCATGAGGTAGAAGTTCACCGTACATAGAAAAAGTATGTTCGATATGAATCAGATGGAGGTGTGTGTATGTTTTTGTCATAAATAATTAATATAAACATCCTAGTATCTGTATAAATCTTGTTTTGAAACACAATAATAGAATAATCATTATGGAGGGTGTAAAAAAGGAAAATAAAGGAAAGGATCCTGAGAGAAAATGTTACCTCTAAATCAGGTAACTCCATTTTGTTTGTGCCAAAAGTATTAATTAAAAGTATTTCTACTGAAAGGGAGATTCATGGTCTAAGTAAGTATTTTTCAGGCTATTTGGGAAGATATTTCATGAATAGAAATGGATTTTTAGGTGTGAGGAATTTGTAGACGTGTTGGCCTTTTATATTGGAAGTAGAGTGGCCCTCTTGTAAATATTTAAAGAGATAATTCCACCCACGTTTTTCATGTTTGAATTTGAACCAATAATTGAAAGAGGTAGAAAACTTTGATTATATAAGGGAAATTTGTATATATATATATATATTGGTTTCTATTTATTTTTAGGTTGTTTTGTGTCTCATATTTAAGGTTTAGTACATTAAAAACTTAATTTTTCCCTGAAATGATGTAATTAATTTTAATCAGTTTCACTAATTTTTTTTATGATAACAAACATGAAATATTAGATATTATAATTTACTCTAATTCCAAATATGTAATCAATTTTTAGAAATTCTAATAATAAAATCTTCAATAATGAATTTTAAATTAATCATGCTATGGGAAAACCTAGCTATTATTTAATGATAAAACTTCCAAAAGAATTCATAGTTTTCAATCGAATTTAAAAATGAACTTCTTTAAAATGACATAAATTTCATTAAATTATAAAAATATTTTATAATTAGAATTTTAAATAATTTAAATATAGAATTTTATCTTATAAATGAATTAGATGAAATATCTATTTTGAATTAAAATCTAGTATTTTTTAATATTCCTTAAAAGATGCAACCATTCATAAAAATAAAAAATTTATCCTCAAATAATTTTTATGTTTCTATCTAAATATTAATACTATTTTTAAATATTAAATATAAAATATTTTAAAAAATTGTTTTTAAAATAGGTTCTCCATTAAAATTTAAAAAAAATTACCTTTATAAAAAATAGGTTTTATGCATAAAATTGGGATTGTTCTTATCTTATGTCTATTAAATATGTTTGATGAATATAAAAAATATTTGATTTATTAAATAAAATAAATTTTAATTTAATATCTCTTACCTATTTTAATTAAATAAAATAACATGGATAAAATATCTTTGGGACTATAATAATATTTTCTATTATATTAAATCAGTTTTCATATTCATTAATTTCTAACCTTTGAATTCTTCTGTTATTTGTCTACACAACATATTTTCATAATAGAGTTAATAAATTAATATACATAAAAATAATTATTAGGTTATATAATATTATAATAATATTTTCAATAATGTATTATAGATAGGTTACAGTTTATCTTGCATGTTATGCAGGCCATCAAGGAATGGAAATATTACATGTAAAGTATGCTATGTTTGTTTTTATGTGTAACATATTCATTGTTGTAATTTCGTGTCACAAACACCATGTATGATATATATTATAGGAGTTTTTGACTTATTGAAAATATATTATCTCTTTTTTTTTGAAGTGAAAAATTTCGAAACATTAAATTAATTTGAAAAAAAATTCACCAAAATCGTAGGGGGTTGTATTCTGCCCCCATTAAAATAGACATATCCCTTGAAATTATTCTAGGAAATCAATGGTTTAATATATGATGGTTTCATTCAATGATACCCACCTTGTAAAACTATATTCTAAAACAGCCTTTAATGAGGAAAATTTGGGACCATAATGGTTACCGAAAGTAACATATAACTAGGATTCCAAGAATTAGATCATATGTTGAGAGTGAATATTAGACTTGGATTAAAAGCCTAAATATTTATAGAAAGGGATTGAGGTAATCAATCAAAAAAAAATTATTCATCAAAGGAATTTTGAGGGCCATAAATTCATAAATATATTATCATACCAAAATTCATTGGTTCAACCTAATTCAAGGTATTATAACATCATTTTTTCACTCTTATATCCGTCTGTAATTAATGATATATTTCTATTAAAAAACATCATAAATTTTTTATAATTTAATTAATTTATAATACATACATTATCTCCTGGAAATAATCTAAATAAATAAACATTTAATGGTTCATAAATCTCAAAAAATATTGTAAGGTCTGAAAATCAATGTGCATTAATAAACAATATTAAATAACACTATTGGTTTACCATAAATATTTATTGAAAAAAATATACATTAATTAGATCATTTTTTATGATAGTGTTATACGTGAAACCATTATCATATTTCATTAATGGGTTAAATACCTATGTCATTTCCAGAATTGATAGTTTTTCACCAAACACATATGACGTCCTTTCTTAAAACCATGCAAATATAACATATAATATAAACATTCTTAAATTATGGTTAATCACTAATTATGACTTTATCCATGTCTTTTAATCAAAAATAAAATCTTTAATACTTTCTCTGATGTTTAAAATAAAATTATCTTTGACGTTTAACCTTATAATCATTATCAAAGGTGAAAAAATATATTAGAAAGAGTGTCGTAAAATTCGTTTAAAAATGATTCCCTTTTATACAAAAAAAAAGATCATCATTTTTACATTTCAACATGTGAGTACCCAAATTATATATTCTCTTTAAACATGGTAACAACCTGAAGTTACATGAATCCCTTTCGAAAACATGCATACTTCCTTATTCCAAATTGGACTAGATCTATTCCTTAATTCCAAAAATTCTATAACACATCAACGGTGATAATAACAAAAACCCATAAAAAACCTTACACAGATTCAGGTTAACCAATTTTATCAAATTTACTTATTCATATCCATTATATCATTATCCAAAAATCATTATCTCAATGTTATACACTAATTAAGGGTTACATTCCCTTAATCAAAATATCACATTTCTATGAAATGAATATTCTATTTTCTCATCACTATTCATCTTGTCCATTTAAATACATAATAAAATTCTTATATTGTTCAGGATACATATAACAAAATTTTTGAAATCAAAAACATAGTTACTTCATTAATCCAATGTTATTCATAAATTATTTTTCATGCTTCATCATCCGTGCACTTATCCTTAGGAACTATTTCTGTCAAATACATAGAAATATACATAGGGAGATGACTAATGTTTTCTCATCCTAGTTTCCATGTATTGTTTAAAACATTTATTTGATTCAAACTATAGTGAATTAGTCTTATTATATATATATATATTACATCATTTCCAATTTATATTATGTGCATTATGAAAACCAACGCTTGAGGACAGTAATTGTTTTTTGTCTTTGGAAGCTTGTAAACAAAATATTCGACCACAACGAAAGATCTCCGAAAATTCCCATAATGTTCTCCACATTTAGTAATTATACCTAATATATTTCATCATAAACTATAGAAAGTTATCATAAGATAGGGGTGATACCCGATGCTCCGAAAAGGTAAACACGATTGACATGTAATCATAATCACGAACATATGTGGTATGATAATGTAGTTGTAGAATTAGGAGATCATACCCTACATATCAAATATCATAAACATGCGTTTTTTCATAACGATGGGTAGTTTATAAGTCATGAATCAAAATTAAATACATGAAAAGAACCATGAAATCATAACAAATGATTAAGACATATGATTCTTGAGATACATATAAAAAAGAAACTGTTATATCAAGCCTCCCTATCATGAACATTATAACATGTTAGGATTGGTATACGACCCGTGTACCTACACTTGGAATGGGACATCAACTCATGTACCCAAATTCATTTATTCTTGTGGCATAACCCATTTACCTTCTTAGTTTTGGGCTTTGTCTATAACTTATGTACCCATTATCTTTTATGTTTGGGATACAACTCATGATCCTTATTTATTATAGTCTTGGGATAAAAACGTGAACCTTCATTCTTTTAGTCTTTGGCTACACCCCATATACCATATTGAGTTTAGGAATGGGATACAACCCACGAAACTTATTTCATTTAGACTTGGACTATATCCCAATATAATTATTTCATTTATGCTTGGGATACAACCCATTTACATTATTTCTTTTAGGCTTAGGCTATAACCCACGAACCTTCTTTCTTTTAGTCATGGGATAATTTCCATAAAACCTTTTAGCTCATATATAACATTTCATTGAATAGTACATTTGAGGTATATATATCTCCCACCGAGAACAAAATTAAATCATACATGAAGTTTCCATAAAAAATTCATCATATCATGAACCGTGAAAAGAGAATTGTTTTATATTCATCCAATCATAACTTTCAAAATGAAAGGGGAATAAATTAAATTTAATCATATCATAACCTATGGAAAATAGATAGTTTTCATAATTATATCATTGAAGCATAAACAATGAAAATAATCATGTTTTAAAAGCATATATCACCTGTAAAATAAAAAGATTTTATTAAGACCATGAAATTATTCATAACCCATTCATATAAAAGTTATGAATTTAACATTAGATCGTTTCATTGAATGTAATGAGTAACATCAATAGATGTCTTCATATATCAAAAATTATTTTGAAATGTAAATGAAAATAATTGCTCGAGGAAAATATCCATTCACATTTGAAAAATATTTTTAATACATAGAACCATTGAAAATACATTTTCCAAGAACGTAACATGAAATGTTATAAAGAAAACGAGAAATAATTTTGAAAATCATTTTCCATGATTGTCAGTTTTTAAAATGTGTTCGTAATGAATAACCTTTTAAAAGGATAATTTATCTCTAATTGAATGAAGGAGGGTAAATCTATACATGTCATATAAAGTAAAAAAGAAAATTCTTTTTTGTATAGTAAAAAGGATCTAAGGAATGCCAATTTTCATAATAAAATGAATAATGGAAACAATTGTATAATAGATCCTCAAATGTAATATATCTTATTACCTCATGGTTGATGATTAAGTACTCCAAATTTTTTTATTGGATATAAGACAAAACCGAACCACACACCCATGGATAAAAATCACACACATCAATGTTTCCAAACTCAGGTATGATTTTTTAGTAATGTGTTTTAGAATAGAGGATTAATATGATTTAATGTCAATAATGGTTTTTATACAATCACATTATTTAAGATATCAATAAGTAGGACCAATTCCAATTTATTTCAAATGTGAGGTCTCTAATTCCCCATAACCATTATCGATTCAAGAACGAATCATGAAGGACTCACTAATTTTAGATGACATACTTGGGTCTATTCAATGATCATCAATCCACCATAAAAATAATTATAAACCAATTGAAAGATAAAATTAATTAAGAATAAAATCTCATGATGATCATTTTAAAATGAATTACCCATAATAATCCACCATTATTCATAGTTATATCTGAATTCATGGATATTTTCATTTCCACATTGATATCTTCAACAACATGTGAAAGAATATTCAACATGATAGGTTATTATAATTAATCCATCATCAAGAATATATATATATATATATATAATTACACATAAAAACATACTCATTAAATATTTGTATTCGATGATGGATCTTAACATGAACAAGGGATGAAATTAACTCATTTGATATTCCAAAAATATTTGTATAAAGGAAGGAAATGAAATTTTATATTCATGTAAAACATGAATATGACATATAACTATGTACACTACCTCCTGGGAAGCTGTAAGGCGTAGATTCCCCCAAAGAACACCATCGACCAGAGGTTTCTCCCCATGACCAGAGTGGAGAGCATCACATGCACTCAGGGGAAGAGATGCTGGAGGATGTTCTACAGATATAAGAAACTTGGGAGGATGATGTTGAAATTATGGGAAGATTGATCTATTTGGATACTTCAAGGGAGCAATGTGAGTGGATTGACAAGAAAGACCGAATATTGATTAAATTTTTCAACAAATGGATGATTAAAAAAGAGGAAGACATGAAATCATGGGACTATTTGGCATTCCATTTTAAAGACAATATAAGTGATGATCTTGACTATTAGTTATCTTCCCTGGCCTGTAAATTATACAGGAAGATTTATTCCAATCATCCTATGATTTTCATTGATAAGTTAGTTTTTTTCTATTACTATTTGATTGTCTTTTGGTGTGTGGGTTATAACATTCCCATAATAGTGATTTAAAAAAAAGATACTTTGTCCTATGTACATATCTCATGGAAAATGAATTATTTGGAGGATATATAAGAATAAACTACTATTATAGCACAACCAAATCCTTCCAAACATGAAGAATATAGGGAATGTGAATGAGAGAAGGGATGGATCAAGGGAGGAGTCCTTATATTAGTAATAGGAACATTGTGTTAAGATTTTGGTGTTAATTTTGTAGAAAAATTAGTGTAATTTATTTCCCAAAAGGTTTATTAATAGAACCGCTAGACATGGTACATTAGTGAGCCACTTGGCATCCTTGGTTGACATGTGACCCTTTAATAACAACCTAGTTTTTTTCCAAGACCACAGGTTATCTAGTGGGGTCTACATAACCCTATAGACATTAAAAAACTATAATGGTGGGATATTGGAGTTAGTTGGTAGGAATTTGGTATTTTTTTCAGCTACAAAAATTTCATGGCCCCTCTCAACAATCTAGCTCTTGATTATTGAGTCCTTTATTAAATAAAACTAACCCCATTAACATCTTTTATGAGAGAGGAAAAAAATATAATTGGTAAATTAATAAACTCAAAATATATAATTCATTAAAATAAATATATGAGGATATAAATATCATCATTATTGTATGATCATGAGGTATTTATAGTGTGTGATGTTCATGAAAAAGTGGTATAAAAAATTTGTTTATTTTTCAAGGTAGATATTGGTGTTATTAACCATTTATAATTTCATGGTTTTGTAGGGAAATGGTATTAGTTGAGATTTGGGTGTGACATAGTCAAAGGATAATATCTACAGCATGTGATTTTTGGGAGACCAATTATCCAATTCTTGGACCCTAAGATTACTGAATTACTAGGTGAATTGGTGGTGATTAATTAGTATATTCCATAGAGAGGTACATGTATCATATTTTTTTCAATTTTGTTTGAAATTGGGGTTATTGAAGGGAAATAAAATTAATATGATTAAATTTATTTTATTAGATAAATTAATTTATATTGGGATTATAATTTTTTTTATTTGTATTGAATTTTATAATTATAAACTACGTGTGGTTCAGGTGGTGAGTTTAAACATGGTGACATGGTTGGTTATAGGAAGTTTAAATAGGGTAAGGAATATAAGCTCCAAAGGATAATTCATTTTGAGTTTCAATATTAGGTTATGGATAAGTATAATGTGTGAATACATTATATGTATATAATGGAATATATGGAGGATATTTAGATTTATTTTAGTCAAATTTTTGATAATTTAAAGTATCATAGAAATCTATCCATTTTTCTAATATGAGCAGTTGTGCATAAGTGGTGGATCTTATATTTTTGGGAGAAAATGTGGTGGATGATTATTTGAGTGATATAAATACCAATTTTCATGATTAGTTTATATTTTTGATGATATTTATTATAATGAGGTAGGAGAAAATATATATTTTATAGGAGAGCCTTTGTGTATGGAAGCTCGTGATTTTGTTTAATGAAATTATATTATTTTATCTTGACCTTTATCTATATGTGGAGTATAGTTATTGATGGTTGGATTAATAATTATTCCAAATTAATCAATCTGAAGTCAAAATATTTACATTACATATATTAGAGGATGTACTAAAAGATTATTAAGTGATTGAAATGATGCATTATTATAAATGGCAATCTCGAGAGGGGATCCATCGAGGTTACTTGAGGAAAAGAGATATTAGTAGATGATATGAGGTATCCAAACTTCAATGTTTCTTCTAATAAGAAACTAGACGTAGTGGTTTCCATATAATTTATAATAGGATAGTAGTTCTCATGTTCCCATTGGGATCTATGAGATGAGGTACATTACATTCTAGAGATTTTGCAATTTGTGATTTTAGTTTCTAATAATCATTAGGAATTATTGTGGTGGGGGTATATATTTTCTATTCTAGTCATTAAAATTGTTTCAGAATAGGATATGTTAGTATAATATGTTGCAAAAATATATTTATCATAGAGGATATGTGGTTTTTAGAGGACAACATATTTTTTTCCTCCACCCTGATGTGCATACTGTTGACCATGGCCACTGTGGTGGTCATCAGTGGTGAAATAGGAGATCTAGACATGTGCATATTCATGCAATCAATGTTCCAATTCTATGTGGACCACATATAATTTGACTTACCATTTGATTATCTTCGACCTTGGTTTATGAATTGTTTTATTCTGGATCATTTCAATCCATTATTATACCCATCATGTTCCATGCATTAGGATTCAAGGTCTTAAGGATCCCAGTGCCCCTGGTGTTAACCAAGCTAGTTATAGGTTATACGATTTATTGTACTATGTTATGGGGTTTCTATATGTTTATGGGGAAACATAAATCATATTTATAGTTATTTTGGTAGTGGATATAGATATATTATGTCATTATCACCGCTGATTGGTTGTATTCTATGTTTGTAGTTATTGATTTCATTTATAGTAGAGTTTTGTTTCGTGAGGAGGTGTGCCACCATGTGGTGTTTGGGGAAAATTGGGATCATCATATGGGTCATAGATATTTATATATGACATAGTATCATTTAGAGTCCTTGTTATTGAGATTAGTAGAGGTGGACACAATTGATTTCTCTTGAGTCATGATGGAGTTTCCTAATTTTTTTCTACGGGGAGGTCAGAGATTTTACCCCATGACAAGAAATAATATTTGGGATATAATTGTTTATCTAAACATTGATGATACCATTGTCTCATAATTATATGCCATGTTTAGAGCTATGATAGTTAATGATTCATGTTGATAAGTAGATGTATAAGGTTTTTAACTTACTAGTATTTCATCACTGGGAGCTCTAATGATATTCTTAAATAATGAAGATGGTGGTCTGTGGTTTTGTACATCCTAATAGTGGTTAAATTATATGATAGTCAAGAACCATTACCCACAACTATGGAATGATGACATATTGGGCCATTTTAAGGGATCCAACTAGTTTTCAATGATCTATTTGAGGTCTAGATATCATGAAATGAGAGTTAGTGAGGATGATATCTCAAATAACACTATTATGTGTTGATACTGGAACTTTGAGTAAGTTTTCATGTCATTTAGTGTCACGATGTCCCCAAACATGTTTGTGGGACTCATAAACTCTATACTAGACATGTTTTAGGAATATTGTTTTCATGATCATCGAAAAAATACTAATATAATTTGGGATATAAATGACTAATATTGGGATCCTCAAAAAAAAACTTTAGAGTATTATGACACCATTAGATTTATGGAAGGATGCAGAAGTTTATGTTTTGGATATCAGAGGTTTCATACTTGGACATGTGGTTTCTTTATAAGGAGTTGTAGTAGATTCATTAATTATTGTCGTAGTTGTTTCTTAGGAATCATTCATGAATGTTTTGGTAGACTATTGATTCTTAAATATCATGATCCCTTCTTGGAGGCTTATTTTGAAATTATCTCATGCAATGTCTCAATTGATATCATTGACCAATAATGATCACACATTTTTATAGGATGATCAATCAAAATCATTATTTTACTCCCAAAAGGTGATATTTTTGATTTCTCCCATTCTTTAGCATGTAATGGGGGGTTTTATATTTGATGTGTTTGTGTCCCCATGAGTATATCTACACATCTTATGATCTTTCATTAATGATAATAATTTTTTCTGTGAAGCTGTGGAAACATTACATCATCAATCTGTTATTTTTGGTATTTATATATCATAATAGGTTGCGGTTTGTTTTATATCTATATGATAAGAATAAATGAAAAAATAGGTTTATGGAGATTCTCTAGGAGTATGACATCAAGATCTTCAAAACCCTAGAGAATATGGATTTAGTTACAAATGTGCTATGTAAAAATTCATGAGGAGAAGTTATTTGATATTTTAGAGATGATTGGAGGTAAATGAAGGATATTTTGGTTATGTATCTTTATATAGAAGAGGATGGTGGTAGATGCTTCATGTTTTAGAAATAAATGTCAATCCTATTTAATGTAGTCGGCAGAGGAGTCTTAGTAGTGGAGAATCAGAGTTAAAGGTGATGAAAGTCATGTTCAAGGACATGCTCTAGGGGGATTATTAATGGATAATTGTTATCATCTTATTTTTCCAAGGGAGATGATAATTAGATCATTGGGAAATGAGAAGTATCAAGTTATGGATGATTGGATTCTATTTTGGATGATCTGAAGTGGAAATGGGTGAACATATCAATAGAATTAATGACCATCCTACCAAGATCCTAGATAATATGTGATTCAATTAATTCAGTCATGGGTCAGATAAAGAATTTTCTCACTTCTATATGAATAAGGAGTCAGGTGTCATGATTTTTTTTGAAATTAAGTATGTTGATGAGGTGGGGATCCTTCATGGGGTACCATGGAATATCATTTCCTATAGGGATCCTCATTTTAAATCATGAGTCTAGAGAGAAACAAAAATTTGTTTTTCTCTTATATTACCTTCATAACCACTTTCCATCATCATAGAAATGAAAAAATAGATCAAGGAATCAACAATATAGAAGATGTGTTATGGGATTATGTTATGGATTGTGGTGGTTCTTGGGTGTGTAATTTTCCCTTTGTTAATTTTTTATAACATTAAATTTTACTCTTTTATTTTCATTTTCCTATTTGTGGTGTTATGTTGATAAATATTTATTCTCTATTATATTAAACTATTGAACGATAGTCAATGAAACTTTTCCTAAATGATTTTCAGAGCATGATAGAGATGATTTAAATCATTTGAGAGTAGATGAATGTGTTTCTAATTTTATAGAATTCATAAATTGGATTGAGGGAAATACAATTAGAGTTTCTTTTTTTTTGAAAATGTATTATTGAGGTTTTCCCCTCATCGTGTGAACTGTATGTTTGGCCAGTTGAGTAAAATTTTATTTATTTTATATGTCTTTTGAATGTGTTGTTAGGTATTGACGATGTAGATATTGGTTTGTTCTTCAAATTTAGTTTTCTTGGATCGATGATTACTTCCATGTTTCACTGATTAAATGATATTTTCAGGAATATTCTCATTTATTTGATTTGGGAGAGTTGGATATTGAGGAAATTGTCATGTTTATAGAAAAGCCTATTGTGATTCATGATTATCATGATTAGGAGTTGTGTAAGCTTTTGATTCATTTGGTTCAAGTTTTATTAAAGAATGGGCTTTTATAGTGTATGGTTCATGATTTATAATCACCTTCTTTTATGTTTTTATGTATTTAACGTGTCAAAAGAGTCCCACAAAACAATTACATTTTTAATTTATTTTCTAGTATAGAGAAAAATATATTTTTATAATCATTTCAATACCCATATTTTATAACCCCTATTGCATATAACAATCGTTGTTTTTTTATTAGATGTTTAAGGGTCATATTGGGATTACATGGATTATATAAGGGTAACTATGAGTATTCATATACTGCATAAGGGTGTTGAATATTTTTTATAATGGTAGATTGGGTTTTTATGACCTGTGTAAGGGTTTTTCTATGTAATTAATATACTAAATAAGGGTTTCATTTTAATTTCTCATGACTTATGTAATAGTTAGGTTAAGTTATATTGTGGTTTTAAGGGTACTATTGAAATCACTAATATTTCATAGGGTTCCATTTTAGTTTTCCAAATATTTTGTTATGGTAAATAGTAGTGTAAGAGTAAAATCACTTTTCCCTTATGCAGTGCGTGCTTCCTTCATGTGGGTAGATTTCTTAGAACAAACCATCTTATTTTATTCCATTTTGAAATATAGCACATGCTCAAAATAATTAAATATAATTAACAAGTAATTATATTATTTTAGTTTTCATTAAAGGTTTCGAATGAGATCTTTTTTACTCTACCTAATTTTAGTAGTTTTTAGTCGGTATTGAGGTGAATTAAAATGGAATATGCAATTGATATTTAACTAAATATATTGAGTTTCCTAGGAGTCTTCAAATAATGCTATGTTTTTAAAAAAAAATTAATTTTCTCTCTAATTCATTATATTTTATTTCACTCAAGTCTTCATGATCCAAATCATTACATCTAGGGGTTTCATGTATTCTTGAAATTTTTTGAGTAACCTCTTTCATTCTAGAACTGTTCAAATCACCACCCTATTCATTTTTATTATAAATGGGTTTTTATTGTGGGTGGTTGGAGATATATTTATATCTCTATTATTTAATGTGTGATATGTAAATTTACTATTTCTATGATTCATTTTTTAACAATAACATTTGCATTATTATATATACTATTCAAATGATGAATTATGCTTAATATTATAAAAATAAAGAAGATGGTGATATAAAATGCTTTAAAAAATATAAATATTTATATGGTCATTAATTATAATTTTTAATTATAAATAATATGGCATGCATAAGAATAACCCTTTAATTCATGAATAGAAATATTAAAATGTGATTTAAATTAAATGTTATAATTTGAAAATCACATTCTATTTAGAAATAGTTATTTATTAGAACATTATCAAGCCATAAATATTATTCATCCTTAATAATGATCCCATTTAGTAATCTAATATTATTAATTCAAATTTATATATCAATTTTTTAGCTCGAATAATGAAGGTTCAATTATTATGGAATTATAAAGGAGTAAAAAATAAATAATCACTTTTGTTGTGTTATTTTAGTTAATGATTTATAATTATAGTTATGTAAAGAATTCTACAATTTATAAAATATAAAAAAGGATTATCATATGTAAAATATAATTAACATTCCACACTGGGGTTTATGTAAATGGTTGGGTTGTGATTTTTTGTATGTTGCCTTTTATCATAGATTTTTTTAGTGATTAAATTCAGTGATATATGATTAGAACCATTTTTTATGTTGTTTTTTCATGGTTTATTTTATTAAAGGGATAAACATATGTAACCCAATGAAGATATAATTAAACGGAAAGTGGAATTTTTTTTTTCGACGCATCACTTTTAGAATGGATTAAATATGATAATTTTCTATTTGATCATGTTTATAACTATTAATTTAAATTATTATCTATTACCTTAGGTTTTATTTTTGTATAAAAACGATTCTTAAAAATATTCTTAATTAAATATTGAATTAAAATAGAGGAATGTAGAAAAAATAAATATTGGTGGATTTATTTTCCAATCCATATTTTTGGGAAGAATAAATACCTCGATTATATATAAATAGTGTGTATTCCAAATTTATAATTATACTTCTAAAATGTATGTTTTCTTGAGGGATTTGGAGACATTTTGAGTTGTTTATAACATTTTTATAACATTTTTGGTAATGGAAAGGATGAAAATGTTAGTTTTAAATGATTATTATCATGATATATGAGAAATGGGATAAGATCCTAGGATGAAGTAGTAGTCTATGTTAGTGGTTTTGGGATAGTTATATACTATGTGAAATGGTGGGGAACATCTGGTCTATTGGTGAATGTTTAAAGTGTGTCTTAATTATCAATTTTTACTTTTTATTGATGATTTATGGATGGTGATATGGACATATGTCATCATTATGACAAGTTCCAATAGCAGGATATTGTAATAATTTTATAAATTGTGATAGATTCCAAATTGATAATATTTATATTTTCTAATTTTATACGATTCACCTAGTATATTGGTAGGGAAAATCTCACCCAAAAATTTAGGGAGGATCTTGTTTTCAATATTATTGATTTTTAGGGATTACATGGATGAATTACATTCACACCACTCTCACTATTTTTTTAAACGGGCAAGAGTATCATATGCTCTAATGGATTATGGTGTTGGATTAAATCCTAACAGGGGTATAAAGGCTCTTAGATTATCATAAATTTTTGTGTAGGTTGTAATGGAATGTGGTTTAGCACATAATTATATCTAGTCATGGTGGATCTAATATCCCATGGGTGTATGTGTATGTTATATGATGGATTGAATTATTATTAATTTACATAGCATATAGTAGATTCTTTATGAAATTGATTCATATTTTGTTGTAAAAATAATTTCATTTCATATTGGTTTAGTGGGAAATGAGTAAAAGAGGTCATATGCTGACTTTAGGCCATACATGACTCGTTTGGGTGGTTACACGTCATGTACAAACTATTACACATTGTGTAATATTCATGTGTAATGGATATACATGGTGTCTAAGGGAATTAGAAATACAAGGATGGTTTTTCTATATACACGGCGTGTATCCTGTTAGTATACAATGTGAAGTATCTTTTTTGTGTGGATAAAATGGGCAGTAGCCTCCTCTTTTTTTGGATAGAAGGCCAATCTGGGTTTGTGAACATGCTACACTGGAACTTTTTTTTTGGAAATCTCTATTCGAACTCTAATTTGAACACTGTCAAATGCATTAGAACCCAATCGACAAGCCCTCAATTTCTCTTGAACCGTTATTCAAGATTTATTCTCTGGATTGAGTTTTCAAAGGTTGATCTTTTATTCACGTTTTATAGATCTATCTCATTCTAGGTTGAATTATATTTTGACATAGGATGAGTAGAGTCATACGATTATGAGGTTTGGGGTCTCATCCCTTTAGATATTTTCTAAGATGAAAATATTTTCCAGAGTGCCACACTCCCATTTTTGGGTGTCACCTTGATTAATAATTAACCTATATTCTTTCCTATTTTTGTAGGTAATATGTTAATTGTGTCCATGAGATTTTACCATTTCTAATCCATGTAATAGTTTAATTAAAATTTCATTATTATGGAATAAAATGTACCCAAATTATTTTTATATTGTTCAATACATGTAATAGATCAATTTACATGAGTTTCATGTTATGTTAATTGTTCCCACGTGAGTTTTATATTATTAAACACTTTTAATATTTTAAATGATATGTGTTTCTTGTTGTGTGGTTTACCCATTTGAGTAATTGAAATGTAATGCATTATGATGACGTTTAGGATGTTATGTTAAAATCATGATAGAGACACGGTTGTAGTGGTTGAGGTCTAGGAGGAATTACTTTATTTTTTAGGGTAAAACATGGATCGTTGAGGGATGACATTGACAAACTCTGTTGGCTTTTCTAACATGTCATGATTGATACCTAGATATTCTTTATGGGACCTCCTTTAATGGTCTTAGATGACAAAGAAATATAGCAAACCTAGGGTGTTACCTGGATTCTGGATAATTTCTCTTGGGTGGGATTGTAGGATGTTGGTAGGTTTTCACATATAGTGTTACCGGGTATCCTTAGAGGTTTGTCGGGATGAGCATGTAGGCTGCTGATAGAATTTAAAATGGAGTGATACATGAATTACAACATAGGAATGTTATGGATGTGTTTAGTTAACAAATTAAATTTTGAAATGGAGTTACATACAATGAATTTTCTAATCCATAGAAGAATCATGGATTTAGTCTTCACTTATACTTGATTATATGGTCTGTTGAGATATATGATGTGCTTAAATTTTCACAAGGATTTATAGGAATATTCCAGATCTCAAAACATATATAATTAAAGGTAATTTAAATATTAATGAAGATGAAATTATTATAAATAGATACAATTTATTCTAGGACTATTTACTTTTGAGTAATTCTTATCTTTCAACATTCACTGTTGTATACTTCATGTTATATATATATTCATTGAAATATTGAAATATAACATGGGTGTTTTCCAACTAGGAATTAGTATCACTCCTTATTTGGGTCTTTTTTTTTTCAAAACAGATTATATTATTGTAGGAATAGATAAGGTAATGTTCCATTCTATAGGTGCATGATATGTTGGTTAAGAGCAAGAGAGCATGGGACCAATCTAGGGATTACAATGCTTCTGTGTTTTTGTTGTCTATTTTATATTATTGTTACATGTATTTTGTATTAGTTTTTTATATCATGTTATGAGTATTTTTTTAGAGAATGAAACATTCACCATCATATTTGGTATTATATGTCATTAAGTTATTTATATTATAAGTCTTACTCTATTTATTTCTTTCGTATGGTATTACAACTTCCGCTATGGAATTATAATTGTTTCCACTGTGTTAAAATCTACTAATGAGGTCATTGTTTCCACACTATCACACATAGTTTCTCATTATTAATTTTCATCCTCTAGTATTGGGGTAAATACCCTTGAGGTGATGTGTCTAAATGGGTCTAGGACACCATTTAGTGGCATCCAGACCAGGAACGTTAAAAAGTGGTATCAAATGAGTTTTCATTCTAGTTTTTGTTACTGGTTTGATATATTAAACAAAGACACGAAGGGAATGAATTTTTGTAACAATAGGTTTCTTGGAGTAGCTACCCTGCGTACACAAAAAAGCCATATTGCCTTAAATTGATTTGTGTTTTTTAGATTTGGATATATTTCTATTAATTCAATTTCAATGTTCAGTGATAAACGTGTATTGTTCTATTATTATTGATAATATCGTGGTTCTATTTTTTGATACATGATGTGCCGAGAGTATTCCAACTCATGCATCATACATGAAGTTGTATGAAATCACATAGAATGTATTCTTTCCATTCTATATTGAGATAATTAATAATTACATGAAGTTTTTATATGTATTGTTAAATATATGCATTCTGTTGTGATAGGTGTGTTTGTAAGGGTTATGGTTCAAATTGGATAGACCCCAATGTTTGGTCTCTAATGTGTATGGTCCCTTTTGGTCTGAAATTTGGTGGATCATGTTTCAGACATAAATTTTATATGATGTGCTATATGAAGATTCCAGTCATTGATTCACAGTGTGTATGGCCCCCCACAGATCATGATTTGGCATACCATTGGTTTAGGTTTAATAATGGGGGTTCATGGGATATTCAAGGGAGTTACTGGACATTCTATTCAATAACCCAGAAAAAATAGTGTGTGATGTTGTGAACTCATGCAATGTGTACACCTATTTGGGAAGAAAATCTTTTTTATGTACACACCATGTAAATAGAGTACACACCATGTAGTATTTGACCGTGTGTCATGCCATGTGAGAAATAACATAGAATAATGGTCTTGGAAACATACAATACCATGAAATTTTGGTATACACCATGAAATTTTACATAGACAGACCCCAAGTGTATATGGCCATGTAAAACTGCATAGACATGATGGGAGACATATGTACATGTCATGTACTATACATTCACACCATGTACCTGAGGTTTTTACATGCTCGAGCCAGTAGTAGTACATGACCATGTGAGAGATTGAGGGAAGAAACTTTGTATTCTTTCAACACAACATGTACATATCTTTTGGCATCCATGAGGGTCATTTCATATTTATCCCGATTTTTTTCCATTTATAGGCCTACGAGTATTCCTTAGTTAGTATTTTTCTCCATATAACATCATGGTGTAACCCATGGAGCATTTTCAAGACTCTTTACTGGTGTTTTGTGGCTTTTATATCTAAATGGAGAGGGTCTTGCACTATTTATCACTATAGTTCTCTACTAAGAGTGATAAAAGTGTTTGAATGATTTATTCAGTGTTCAAAATATCATTTTGGAGACCTGTGATCTGATATGAGCTTTGTGATATCTCTCATGTCCTTTGATTTGAGTAAATTTCGATGTGATACTAGACCTTATGGCCTAAGTGGTTGTGATATTACTTATTATCAAGGATCCATTATTGGATTCCTATACTTATGTTTTTACTAAAAAGATCCCGAGTAGTATGTCTCTATCTATTAACTGGATACCAAGGATACCCTGAGGGGTGAATTTTATTATATGATGATCTATGGTGTACCCAGTAGGGTTCCCCACTTGTGTATTATTTAAAGGATCTATGTTGGAGGATGAAAATTCTATTTATCATTCAAGGATCCCTTGTAGAATTATTCAACTAATTTTGTTAATTCTTCATGTGGTTAAACAACTACAATTAGGATGCCTTTTGAGGACCTGAGTTGGATTAACGAGTCACTCATAGGTCACCTTGTTTGTTAAAAAGTAACAAAGATGTTATAATCATATTTTAATTATTTTTATTCTTTTAAAATGTTTTAAAATTATTTTTATGAGACCTTCATGTTTTACTTTGGGATGTTAGAAAATGTACTTTCAAATTGAAAAGATATTTATAACAACCCATGAGTTTTTTCGTGAAATTTTTCAAAAGGATTATTGTTTTTGATCCTAGTAAATTTTTTTGCTTCGTGAAATAGTGATGGGGGTTTACACTTCTACTTTTTAAGGGGCTTTCCCTTGGTAGGTATCATCATTATAGCTTGTTGTGTTGTTTTTCACTATGAGATTCCTCATGTTGGTATTACCTTTGTGTCATTGTCCCTTGTAAGACATTTGGTTTTTAAAAAGTACAATCTTGATCAAATGAGTGATCATGGAAACTTAAACCTTAATAATGGAAAATAATTGAGGAGTGATCGGTTCAACATGTGAGACATGACTCAGGCATGGTCAACTTATATGGAGGTCGTGTGAATCGCTCTTCTCTTATGTGATGGGTTACTTGGTATGTTGTCTTTAGTGTAAATGGTTGTGTAGATGATGTTAGTTTTTGGTAGTTCATGTGTGAGCCTTCTGGTAATATGATTCACTGGATTAAAATCCTCTGATTAGAATAATGAATGATCCTTTTTTCATATAAAATAAGGGTATATTATGTTGATATACATGGTATCCAATAAGTCTTTAATGATAAAACGATCCATCAAGTTTTGTTATATCATTGAGATTTGAACTATTTTATTTCATCTCAAGTTACCCCTAACGTATAGTGAACTATGGGTATGGAAAAATGTTTATGACACTACTTGAGAGGTCTTTTTGGGACACTAGTTTTTTGAAATGTCGGTCTGTTAAATTTCGGCTTTCATTCCATGTGATTTGATGTGGTGATCATGGTTTCTGGAAAAAAAATGTGCATATAGGTAGGTTCTGAATTAGCTAATTTGAGAGAGGATAGTCCTTCTAATCAATGTCTATGAGACTCCTGGGTGGGGATTTACATGTAGGGTCCATTTAAATGGATCATTCTAGGTATATGGATCACAATCAAAGACAATTTAGAAATGGTTGGTTCTACATGAATTGATTTGATTCATTCGAGTATTTTTTCATGTAGATGCTTTCCTGTTATAATTACATTTTGATGGTTCAGTTATCTTTTTTATGTTAATCCTTGAAATACTCTTTGTGTTCTCTTCCTTAAGAGATGATCATGCCTCATATCTTGTTGTCATATTGGATATACTAAGACATCGTCGATTATATGCCATGCTACGGTAGGGAGATATTGGGATGGTTCAAGATCTTTTATGTGTTTTATGATGATTCTTTGTTTTTATGAGGGTTGGTTAATCCATAGTGTCATATGGGTTCTTATGTAAGAACAACATGAATGGACTCTAGATGTTTTCCTCTTTCTTTGTCATGACTGCAAGACATATGCCACTATAAGTTCATTCAGTGTTCTTATGTTGACAATCAGTCTTGTACCAATGTATCAATTATAACAGAGAGTAGTTTCCAACTTTGTGAGTTCCATAGACTATTATTTGATGAATATGAGGTTATATCAGGATTATTTTATGGCTTGGATGTGATTCATAAAAATAGGTAATGATCCTAGTGGGGTGGATGGGAAATGCGCTTTTTTCTCATTGTGGGTGTGTGGTGCCTTGGGAGAAGGTGTTGTGTTTTTTTACAATAAACAGACTTCTTTAGGAAATCATTTCTGAGATAATTCATCTTTTAATTATTTTCCTTTTTTTACTTCTTGTTTCTCATGTATAGTTTGAGTGAAGTATTTTGTGCACACTACTAGTTTAAGGTGGGTGTTGTGTGAATGTCTCCAATGTCTTCAAGGGGTGTTTCTGTGATGAGTTTTGATGGTGTTGAATGGTATTTGAACATTTTTTTACTATGAGACAATTAATATGAACTTAATTATGCTCAGGTTCTACCAATTAATAGAAAATCATGCTGGTCGCTTCACAAGAATTCTCAGTGGAGATATTTTTGTGGTTTTTAATTGATGAGGGTGTTGTGGTAATGATGTTTTATGGGTTATTGTTGACATGCTCATGATACTGAAAAATGAAACCTACAATTTTGATGATCATGAGAGGTTGTAGATCAGGAAGACTGTACGCTTTCACAGGGTCTCACATTTTATAATATCATAAATTGAAGCCATGTTTACTTCTCGTTTGGGGTTAAGGATATTAAGGGAAATGGGTAGACAGGTGTTACTAAGCACTTCATAACACCATTAGACAATGTACTGTCAGAGGGAATGAATCTTGTGCATCGGGATAGATACATTCATGCACCCTAGATTATCTAGGGATTTTGGGTGATATTTATACCATTTGTTGAGTCCTACTATAACTA
Source organism: Viscum album (assembly GCA_963277665.1). Classification (NCBI taxonomy): domain Eukaryota; kingdom Viridiplantae; phylum Streptophyta; class Magnoliopsida; order Santalales; family Viscaceae; genus Viscum; species Viscum album. Next base: position 1,888,707,403 of record OY728136.1, read on the forward strand.
TTGATTTCAGGCAACCATAATGATTGATCCATATGAGGATTTGTAAAATATTCAATTCCAATCATGCTTGTCTTGGGTGGTGGTAAGATAAGAAGATAATGTTGGACCTCATCTTTCCCCGAAGACAACTTCAATTGCCCATTTTATTCGGAATCAATTGGTTATTGTGTGGTCTTTTCCGAAATTGTATACCGATTGCAGATGATATCCTATGGACTTCATGTTTGGGGATTGAGTTTTCCTACATGTTGCACTGAGTTCGCGTGACAAGAGGATAAAGAGACACGATAATCTTTTATTGGGATGTGTTAGACCATTTGATAATATGGATAGGCCTGGTCAGTTTTCTATAGATGGAGTTACTTTATAGGAACCGAGATATGCATGAATTCATCAATATATCTCAGTTGTGGCATTATATTTAAGACCCTTCTCATGACTTTCAACCTGAGGAGGTTGAGTAATATGTAGATGTGTCTATTTATGAGAATATTTTTTAAATTGTGGTTCATTGTAATATGTTTTTTCATTTCTAGTCTTTCCTTTTACTATGAGTGATATGGACGTAGGGCCGAGTACAAGATGATACATGGGAGAGGGAGGTAGATTTTTGATCGGAGTGGCCTATGTTTTTCTCATATATTTCTCCACCACCATTGGATAGGTAATTTGGGGAAAAATTACTTTTATGGGGAATTTTCTAAGAACACAGTTCTTTTATTAAGGTATGAATCTATTTCTTTCAGTTTTTGGAGATAAATGAATAAAATATGTTAAATTATGACCTTAGGCCTTAAGAGGTTAGTTTTGGTGGTTACAAACTATTCACGTACTAATAAATGCCATGTAATTATCCCATGTAATGGATTTACATGGCATGTAAGGGAATTCTGCAGAAGGGGATCATTTTGGTATATACATGTTATATAGCCCATCAGTATACACCATGCAGTTTCTTTCTTTTTTGGCTAAAACTGACCGTAGCCTCTTTTTTCCATTTAGATATATGTACTCATTGGGTTTGTGAACCAGTAGTGAGAAACATTGTTTTTATTCTAAAATCACTATCTAAACTATAATTTGATCATAGTCAGATGCATTGGAACCTAATCGATAAGATCTAAACACCTCTTAATCCATTCTTCTTGATTTTTTCCCTCTATTGAGTTATCAATGGTTGAGTGTTCATTATAGTTTTATAGATATACCTTGTTCTAGGTCGAATTAATTGTCAATGATGGATGATGAGAGTTATAAATTTACAATCTAGGTGGTCTCATGTGTTTTGTTAATTCTATTGTTGATTATATGGGACTGGGTTTCGCACACCCATTTTTGGATGTCACCTTGATTAATAATTAATGAAGTTATTACTTACTATTGATTAATTGATTATTTAAGTTATTTTATGCATGTATTAGGTAGTTTTCCTTAAATTTGGGACACCCTATGGATTTGTTTCCCTTGGATGACTGATTATGGATGTTTGGATTAGGATTCCTATGATGTGTGCCATTTTCCCACTCTCATGTTGTTGAAAAAATTATTTTTATTAATAACAATGTTTCATTGTTATTAAAGGCATTAAATATTCATAGGGTATGGGATAGATGACTTTCCCATTGACACATGTTTAAACACATGTTTGTTAAATAATGATTGGAATGTTATTCTAAATCTTTGAAACTACCCATGTGTGTTTGGTTATGTTATGTCCATATAATGAATTATGTTACATTATAGGCTTGTTAATAAGTTATTCCCATATGATTTTATTAATTCTGAATCCATGAAATTGTTTTATTTACATGTGTCATTTTTTTTAAAATTGTTCCTAATCGAGTTTATAATTTTTAATCCTAGTTATAGTGTAATTTATGTGAATTTATTATTAAATGAAATGTGTAAACATGATTTGTATAATGTTTAAGCCATGTAATAGTTTAATTTACACGATATTATTGTTATATAAATTGTTCACACATGATTTCATTATTGATAAATCCTTCCAATAGTTGAAATTATATATGTTGATTATTGTGTGGTTTACCCATGTGAGTAATTTAAATTCAAATCCTTATGAGGTTAGTCATCCTGTTATATTCAAGGCGTAAGAGAGTCACAAATGTACTGTTTAGGCTCATGGAGGCTTAACATTTTTTTCCAAGTGAAACAAGGATCGCTGAGAGAAGCCATGGATGAACTCTATTGGATTTGTTTACATGTCATGAATGATACCTGGGGATTCATTATAAAACCACTAGTAACTTCCATATATGACATAGACTTACACCACACATTTATTGATACTATTATTCCTAAGAGGTTCAATGGGATGAGCTTTTAGTATGATGGTAGGTTTAGACACAAACAAATACTGATTATCCTTTGTGGTTATCCAATATAGTCTTTTAGGTTGTAGATAGAATTGTACCTAAAGTGATTCATGAATTAAAACATAGGAATTTCATGGGTGGGATCGGGTTATAAATTGAAAAATGCAATGGAATGACAGAAGAAGTGTTTTACAAGCCAAAGATAAATGTGGGATTCAGTCTTTAATTATAATTTTTTATATGGTCTGTTGAACCATTAGTTGGGATTACATTTTCACCAGTGTTGTGGGGCTTTGGCCAGATCTTATGAAATATATAATTCAATGTATTTGAATTGTTAATGTACATGAAATGATTATAAATGTAAAACCATGCATGTAGGAATTTTTACTTTTGATTACTTCCTAGCTTAATGCTTTCATTATCGTACACTTCATGTTATATATATTCATAAATAGATTGGCATAGATCATGGGTGTAGGACAACTAATATTCAGTCTCACACCATGTTTGGGTCTTATCTTTCAGCCCAAATAGATTTTATTGTTTCATGTGTTGATATGGTCAAGTTCCATTATAATGGTAATTGTTATGCTATTTAGGATAAGGAGATCATGGGATCAAGATGGGTCATTTTATGCTACTTAGTTTCTATTATTTTTTTACTATTGGAACATGTATTATGTATTGCAATAGTGTATCCATTATTGGCTATTTTCTATGAAAATGCATCATGCACCATCATATTTTTTATGAAATGATGTCTGGTTATTTATGTTATCAGTCATCCACTATTTATTTTAGTTGTATAGTATTACTGTTTCCCCAATTGAATAGTTATTCTTTTGATGTTTTTCTCTCTACCAATGGGGGAATTGTTTCCTCACTATCAAAACTAGTCCCTCGCTGCTAGTCGTAAGCATCTGTTGTTTGGGGAAATACACTTATGGTTAGGTGGAAACCAGTTATGGGGATCCATTTAGGAGAATCTATATATGAGATGTTATAGTTTCCATAAATAATCTTTTTCCTAGATTGAATGGAGATGATAATGAGACAAATATGTCTACTAATGCAAACACACAATGTTGGGACCTTTGTGGGAAAAAGGAAGATAATACCTAGGGATGACTCACATTAAGATTGAATTACTTATAGAGGGTAAGAGAATATGATTTGTATATCGTCCCTAGAATTTTACACATAACATTATGTGATTATTAGTATAAAAAAACAGCATATTAGATTCCTTGGATTTTAAAATCCACTGTATTGGAAGACCAGGTACATAAATCATAAAACAAGTGACTAAAGAAACCTCTTTATTTATTCATTATAAAGTGATCCTAACTTCCCCTGATCCCTTACATATACATTGGGTACCCTGGGGATCTCATGCATGATGAGATGATAAAAAATCCCAGTAATGGAATAAATATATGTATAAAACTTTATCACATGGGTTACAGATCATGATATAGTGATATAAAAGGGAATTTAATATATAGAATCATAACATATAACCATGTGGAATTATAAACATGAACTTATAGTGATGGAATCATAATAAAACATGACATTAACACGAGTCAAGGGACATTTCACATGGTGGATTACAAGTCATGGTCAACCTCCAAGACCTGAGAACATGGTAGTATTTTTCATGGCTATCTACCAAGAAAATTGCACATAACGTCTATTGAGACTCAAAATTACCCAATGAATTGGACTACTATATTTTTCCTCCATCTTAACATGTTCTTGAATATGATTTACACATTAAGAATCATAGATAATTAATCATTCATAATCATAAGGGTACCCATGGAATGAAAATATTGTCATAATCTTTTCACAAAGCATATTTAATGGGATTGTAATACAAATGTCGATGAAAGAATGGAATTATAACATAAATTACCACTCATAAGAAAAAATAATCCTATATTATGGTAAGTGATGTCAAATTAAATTAAAAACAACAAAACTGTGTATTTATAAAATTTTAGGGTTAAAACATTTTTGTGAAGTTTTAAAGAAATTATAAATGAGAATTTAAAATAGAAAACGGACTATTCTTTGATATAAAACAAAAAGTCATAAAAAAAGTTTTTTATAATAAAAACAGTGTTTAGAAAAACTATGGATTAAGTTATATGGTATAATTCACTTTAAATTTGGTAGGAATTAAAGATGTCCAATTACAATTAGTTAGCTTATTGGGAAGTATTGAGAAGGTAATTACTTAATAGCATACATATACCCAAAGGATAATTGATAATGGATATTGATTCATGATTTTGGACATATAATGATAAACTAGAAGATGTACATAAACATAATATAGCATTTTATTTGGGTAAAAATAGAGTAAGTATAACCCGAAGGAATAATGGAGGATCACGTAGAATCCCTTACGAAATATCGGCATGGTACCAGGTCTACCTAGGAGGGATTATTGATAAGTAAATGGGTTTGTTTTATCTTATACATAATTATGGATGTATGGGGGAGTTTAATAATATTACCCTATCATTAGGAACTACATATAATAGGTCATAACATAGGTAATATTCTTTAATAAATTTGGGAATGGGAGGATTATTTAACCTAAGACTGATGGTGTTATTCATTTGATATTAATGACCTAAATAATACAATTATGATCATTAATTAATAATTGAATAACCTCAACTACATGTTATGGATTTATTATAACCTTATTATGTTCATCCAAGTCCATCTTTTTGAGTTAAAATGATCAATTTAATTATTTGGGGGAGTTTGTTTCCTTGGTTTTAATGATCAGTTCACTAATATTCATGTGGATATAAACATGTATGATGAGAATGTTTGTCCAGAATTAAATTTAAATGACATTTGTGAACATTTATAAGATTAAATTGATATTAAATTCATTTATTTTATTTTTACTGAAATTGAATCATTATATAATCCAATAGTGATAAATACTTGGATTAATATGGTGATTTTTATCATACTTATCTTATTTTGTATTATTATTTTTCATCATGAGTGAAATTAAATTTCAGAAAATCACAATGGTAAAAAATATATTTAATATTCAATTTAATCCATAAAAAATATTTTATGACAACAATTGAATATGTTAATAGAAATTGTTACACGCCATCCTTGAATTTGATAAATTGACACATATTTAATGATGTTTTCATTTCTTTCATATATAATAAGAATAAAAGAGATATGATATTGAATTATGCTAATATTATAAAAATTTTATAGAACATTTATCATACTGGATTTTTCATACTATATGGGTGATGATAGTTTAAGAATGAAAAAATAACAAAAGAACATGAAAAGAAACCATTAATTTACGTCTTGATTTAATCTTCCTTGAGATCTTCTTAAGGGTAGAGGTTTGATCATTGGAGGAGACCATGGGCTAATGGTCATAGGTAAGGATATGAAGGAGAAATTTGGATATAAATTAGGGAAGGAACAATGCTTGAGGGAAGTGAAGATGAGTGGGGAGTGTGGGTGGTTTTTATTGTTGAGGGGAGTAGGGTTTTCCTAATGTTTTAATCATTACATTATTATTTTACAATAATATAAGAAATATAGATGATTAAATTATCAAAATAATTAATATGTGAATGTGTGTTTGAAACAAAGGTTCTTATATCATCCATGCCACAATAAATAGTGTATTTAACAAAATATATATATATACACACTATAAATTACCATATTTTAATATCCGTAATAAATTAATAATTTTAAAGAAATCCAAAAAATTCACCATGACCATTTTTCAACATGTATAATCCATAAAAAAACCCAATTTTTCCAAAATAATTTTTATATATGTTTAATTTAATTTTTAAGTAAAATAACTATTTATTGAAAATTACAAAATAAAAAACTAAATATGATTTTATAATGTTTTCAAAAATTACATAAGGTTTTGTAAAATTATGTTAAAACCAAAATATATAAAACCATTATTTATCAATACATCTTATGAAATTAAATTTTCAGTTTTAATTATTAAAATATTGATAAATTTTTAATTAAATATTTATGACATAAAAAATACCAACCCATTAATATTGTGAATTAAAATATGGAAATCGTTTCATAATTTCTTTGGTAAATTTACTATTAATATGGATGATTTAATATTCATAAGGGTGATTTTACTATTCCTATGAGTAAAATTACTATTCATCATGGCTAATTAATATTCACCAAATATTATTTTGGTATTATTAGACTATGAACATCTTACTGATTGCAACCGTGTAAGTCAGATTTTTGAAATTCAAATCATAGAGGTGAAAATATTTTTTTTAAAGGTCACATAGTAAATAGAATTTCATTGGGTTGTAATTTCATATGATTATTTGACATAATTATAATACGGTAATTTCCATTGATAAATCATTTGGTCATTATATTATTCCCCCCTTATGAAATTTTTCCCTTTAAATTTCATTTTACATTCTAATCCAGAAATATGTGAGTGTACTTTTCCATCATCGCTTAATCAAGTTCTCTTGCTTCCTCATCATACATATGGTTCTACAACTGTACATTGACTAGGTGACTAGTCTTGTTACATAGATCATTATATATATAATCCATGATCATAATAGTCTACTCCTCCTATGAAAATTTGTTTTTCAACTGCACCACCTCTGAAGAGAGTACATGTGAAGGGTCTGGTTTGTAATTCCAAAAGATAGATACATGGAAGACATCTTGTACATTTTCCGTGGTAGGTGGAAGTTCTAGTAGATATGACACAACACTGAAATAATCAAGAATATCGATTGGGTGGATGTACTTGGGAAATACCATTCTATTCATACCAATCCTCAAGACCTTCTTCTATGGAGATATGTGTAGAAGTACCATGTATTTAACGCTGAACTCAAGGTCTTAGGGATGATTGTGTGCATAATTCTTTTATCGATAGTGGGCTACCATGATGTGATACTGAATGGTTTTCACCTTCTCTGAAATTTCCCCAACCGTTTTTTTCTAGAAGCATATGCTCACTGACTTCATCCCAATAGAGTATTATTCTGGATATTTTCGCATAATGTGCTTCATATGGCGCCATTAAGATTCTCACATGGAAAATATTTTTGTATGAGAATTCCACCAGTGGAAGATGTTTGTTCCATCCACCACTGAAGTCCATTAAACATGATCCTTAAATTTCTTCTAGTATATGAATAGTTATATCAGATTGGACATAAATTTGAGGATGATAGGCCACACTAAAGTTTATTTCAGTGCATTGGGCATGTTGGAAACTTTTCTAGATCATCGAGGTGAATATCAAATCCCTATCAGATATAATAAATTATGGTACAACATTAATCATTACATATTTCATTATATATATTCACGAAATTTGATCTAGTGTGATTTTTTCTCAAATCTTGTTAAAGTGAGATGTCCTTGTATGCCGATCCACAATAACACATATAGCGTTGTTTCGTCTATATGTCCTAGGAAGTCAAGGGACAATTTCCATTGTGATGTTCACACACTTCCATGTTGTTATGGGTAGTGGTTACATCATCCCCAAATAATTTTTCCTTTTATCTATCACATGATGAGATACCTGGATCTTTGATGTGTACTCCGCAATATTCTTATTCATTTTGTCCCACCAAAAGTTCTCTCCGAGATCTCGATACATATTTGTTCTCTTTAGGTTAATAGTTAATGTTAAGCTATGTGTTTCAATCATAATCTGTTTCTTTATCTCTGGATCCTATGGTACACAAAATCATGACCTAATTATTACTACTCCATCATATCATTCATAAACTCAGATGATTTCCCATTTTTAATGTCTTCAACCCATTTTTTAAGTTACACATCTTTTCTTTTAAAAATCCATTATTTTCTCCATGAGTGATGGTTCATAAATCATTTGATAAAGGATTGATGAATTTTCACCCTTAATAATTCCCATGTCCATACTCATAAAATCAATGAAGACTAGATCCTTTTAAATTCTCATTATTGATAAAGTTGCATGATCCTTTCTACATAGGGCTTCCGACACCATGTTTTCCATACTCGGATGGTAGTGAATTGAGAAGTAAATATCCATGATGAGATATATCCATTTCATTGGAACATATTATTCTATTTTTAGGTTAATATATATTTTAGACTCTATTTATCATTATATGTCACACTCATATCCCCATAGAGATAATGATGCCATATTTGTAACTCAAAGATCACATCCACCAACTGCATATCATGCGTAGGAATGTTATTCTAATGGATTTTTAGAAACCATGAGGATGTTCTTATAACATTTACATTTTTCGTCAAAAAACAACCTAATCCCTTCATTGAAGAATCATTGTACACCACACAGTGTTCTCCACTAGTAGGGAGTGTTAGTATTGGGGCAGTGACAAGAATCTTTTTAAATCCTTAATGTACTCATCACATTATTGAGTCCATGAAAACTTTACTCCCTTCCATTTAAGCTTAGTCATAGGGCTTTAAAATCATGATAAGTTCATAAAAAATCTTCTATAATACATTTATATACCTAGAAATATACATATATCTATTAAAGATGTTGTCATAGGACACTCTTCAGTTTCCTTTGTCTTAGAGGGGTCCACAAATATCCCATTTCTGGTGATAACATGACCCAATAATGATTCTTCTTCTATACATAAAAAAATTTATTTTACTTTTCATACAGTTTATCCATTCTTAATGCATTTATCATAGTATTAAAATACTCCTCGTGTATCTCCTTTCTCTTTGAGTATATTAGAATATCATCAATGATGACTGGAAAAAAAATTCATGTTAATATTTGAAGATTATATTCACACATTTCATGGAATTTAATAAATAGGTTTTTAATGAAAATATATAATATATATTATCTAAAATTATATATATGATTAATATATATATATATTGTTTCTGTTTATATTAATAGAAAATTGAAGCAGTATTCATGAGTACGTATGACCTACTATCTACATGACTATGCATTTGAATTTCGATTAAAAAATTTCATAGATTACTCTATGTACACATATATTGAATATATATGATATTTATATGATGGTTTAATTTTTGGATATGATTAAATTGTTTTCTATTTATGTGAAAAATAACTTGTCAAAACAAACACAAAAAACAAAGCACTGATTTCCAGAAATGATGAAACTAATGAGATATTATTGATGAACAACTGATACGATATTATAAATGAGTAATATATGAATTTATAATAATTTATTTGTTTCTAGTGAAATTTAGTTATATTATTTAAACTATTATATCAAAGGTTAAAGAATGTTGGTCCAAATGAAAACCCAAGGTAAGGCATTTCATCTCAATTTCATTTATTGAGAAATATTTTAATGTTATATAAACAATTAATTTTATATGGTAAATACATGTAATATCTAGAATAATTCATTATTCATGGAAAATTATGATTTAATTTGTATTATATAATTTTTGGGAATTTTAATTAAATGTTACCTAGTGATACAGAATTTCATAACTCAATTCCTTTTCATTGGGTTATATTATTTCATCATATGTTAATGAAATATTTTTTGTATTACCAATTGTATTATGTGTATATATATGTTGACGGTATATTTTTTATTACCAATTGTATTATGTTTATTTATAGATATGTTAAACAATTTTTTAATTTCATTATTATCCCTTTTACATTATGATCATTTTAATGGGTTATTCCACAATATCACTCAATTTGAGATTATATACTATTGAATTCCGATTGGATAAAATTATATGATAATTGTCTAATTAACCCTTATTTTTTATTCTCCTATTTTAATTCAAGGTGTTTTTCAAGTGATGTTACACTTTTTTTCATCATTGGTACATAATGTTATTGATGAGATATTTTAATAATTTTTTTTCATTTCTCTATATGATTAGAATTCCATTTTCCTATAAAACCAAGAGGTATTAAAATATTTTCTTATTCTTTTCAAAATGATCCATTAAATGAAATTTTTTTAAAAAAATTATGTTTAAAAACAATTTCAAAAAAATAATTTTTTCACTTTTTGAATGAAGAACTTTTCTACCTTTTTACCACATAAAAGGAATGTTTTTTAATACATGTAAAAATTCACCCAAAATCAATTACTTTAATATTTCCTATGTTTAATAGGTAATTATTAATGAACTTTTATATAAAATTGATTTTAAAGTAAATTTGGCATTAAAAATGTTTCTCAAAATAGAAATTATATTTTCCTCAAAATTTAATTGAAATTTATTTTTAGAGTATTATTATTCATCATTGAAAACATCCCATTATACAAACTATAATTCAGATATATTACATTTATAAAATAAATATTCTTCCTTTGGATGTGTTATGATTTATTTTTCCAAGCATAGTATTGAAATTCCATTTATTGATAATTTTTGTAGTCGCCTTGAAATTATCACATTCCAATGACCTATTGACAGTAAATTTCATTTAATAATCCATATCTGTTATCATTAACATGGTTATTTCATAAAGAATATATCATATAATTAAAAATTTCAACATTTAATTTTATATTATTGATTGGTTTTGGTTCAAAATAGTAGATATGAGTATATATTTAGTAATATCCATGTAAACTAGATTTAATAAAACATAGATTAAATTACATAATTGCACAATGTTCTATAACATATATACCTAGGGGTAATAACCCCAAAAACCAAATTGATCTTGACTTAATTAAGAACTAGTTCCAAAAAATGAGCCTTTATATATAGCTAGTTTGACACTGCTGAGTGATATTGTTAGGATAAATCACATTTTTATTAGAAGACATATTATTGGATTTGAAAACAATATCACTAATGAAACCAAATATATGATTATGAGATTAGATGGGAATAAAATTTTCAATTTATCTGTTCCACTAGTTTGGAGAAAATAAAATATGTTCCATAATTTTATAATTTAATTTAGTTTATGAAGTTTTTTAGAAATGGTATTTAAATATAGGAATGTTATCTTTATCTATGAACATCCTCCATGAATGGATTTATCCCTAAGGAAATATAATGATGTTAGATCTAAAGTAAGATATAAATGTGATGAAATTATTACTATATTAGTTTATATGAATCATGTTATGAGTAATAAACTTCTCCATATAGAGTATCCTAATAATCCCTATTTTGGTTTTATAATGTTAGACTAATTAAATAAACAAAACAATCCATCAATTAAGATGGAAAAAATACATTTTAGTTGAGTAATGGATAAGTTCCATAGAGATTTCATTTCACTCTTTAGGAATTTATAAAATAGGGGAGTATATTGTATAATTTTATCATCTCTCAGTGGATGATGATTAATGGGTGACATTTATTCAGAAATCTAAGGATGGTGAGGAAATAACAAGCATGGAGTTGAGAGATATCAAGGTAATATTGTTTGAAAAATATTTTCCACATGAGAAAAAGTAAGATGTGAAAGGACTTGTCATGATCCATAGAAAAAAAAAGCTGAATTTATTTTTATATATGAATTCAACCATAATATATTAGAGATTCATGATAGAGACTTTGTTCGTAATCCTAATAGTAATGTTGACCACGTATTTTATGGGATTAATCTGATATTTTGAACCAAACTAGTATCCAAAACACATTCCTTATATGAGGAAAAAGTATCATATGAAAATGAGTCAAAGACATTGTTATATAAGTATTAGTATTTTGAGGAATGTTTGATAAAAATAAGACAGTTGAAAAAAATATGGATAAAGGGATGAAGGGGAAGGAGTATTGTTTAAAATTTCATAATTGTAAAAAAATAATATGGTACATGAATAAATGTATTAGAATTTTTCTAAAAGTGAGGATATGAAGGACACCACTATTTTGATATAATGGTAACAAAAATCCCAATTTTCAATTCTTTATCTATAGAGATATGGGTAAAAACATAAATAAATTCCCTAAACTTTAAGGGAATATACCTGACAAGAAATTAAGTAATAAATCTTAAGATTAATCAATTGATACTATTGAAGAGGAATAGTTAATTTTAAAGTGATTGGATAAACGAATTATGTCATTTAAGAATTTTATCATTGATTATATGGTTATAATAATCATTAAATATATAATGATTTTATTATAGTAATATATTATAAAGGATTTCAATGAATGTGTTTAACGACATCAATATCTAAGAAAATTTATTCTATCATATGTTGAAATTATTTGAAAATATATTATTGAGGAAATTATTCCCTTAAATATGTTCCAGATTTTAAGATAATTATATATGGATAAATAGATTATATATACAAATGATTTAAATTGAAAAATACAAACTAACATGGAACTGATTGATGAGTTGTTATGAAATAATTTTTGTTGGTGCACAATTTATTGGAATTAAGGAATATATCATATAATATATATTTTCCATAAGGAATAATTATGAATTAATATATTCAATAATTTTTTTAAGGTTATTCATGATATTAACATGTTTTGAGAGAATAATTGGTGATGATATTTAAATGGCTATTATGTGAAAATGTAGAGATACTTTAGGATGTTTGGATTATTGATAAGTTCATTTTGAAAATTTAGGGACCCTAAAAAATATTGGATCTGGATATTTCATATGGGAAAAAAGGTTAACCAGAAATGAGTTTTTTTACATTTATAGTTGGAAAAGTATTATGAGACTAATTTATTAAAACAATTGGTTTTTTTGAAAATAGTATTATGTAAAAAAAAATAACTATGACTCTTTTATAGATATTTTGATCTGTTAGAAGTGTTTTTTATTTCTTCAGGCATTGGAAAATAATAAAAATTTTTAAATTTATTTCTTTGATTAAGGGATGAATTTTAAATTGGTCAAAGAAAAACAAAAGGATGATATTATTCATATGGAATAGAATTATTTAATGAAATTATTTCTTCTCATGAAATATCATCATCTTTTAGAAAATTATCTTGAAAACAATTATCGGAATACCATAATTAATGTTCATGAAATTAAATTTTATACCATAATATATATATATATATATTATTTTGATGCCCTAAAATTCCATTGACCAATTAATTTATTGTAATCAATTTCCTAAATAAGTCTCTAAAATTATTTTTTATTTTATTCCATGTCCATATATTCACATTCTCTTAATGTTGTTATTCATGGAATAATAGTTATGTGCTATTCTAGGTGACATTCATTGATCACTATATTTATTATTAAGAGGAAATTTTATTAATGCATTTATTATTTGGGTTTTTCCAAAAAATTATATCCATGTATCGAACACTTGATTACCAATATCATTTTTAAAAAACGAGAACACATTTTATTTATGGTTGGGATAATGTATCACAATAAAATATTAAAATATAAATATCATATTCGATAGAATGTATGAAATGAAATAAAAAGAATAGAAAAAAATATTAAAAAATGATTCTTTGATAAATTCAAAATTTTAAATAGCATTTATTACACATAAAACAAATCTTATATTGTGTTACATGCAACAAGTTCCTTCTAAATATTTCATTACACAAACAATTGTGTTTTAACAAATAAAATTAATATTATCATTAAATTTATATTTATCTCATAGACATTCTATAGAATGTTATTAATATGGCTAAAAACTATGAAAATTTATGGTTTCAATCATTTTTTTACAAATTTTTTATCAATTAAATTAAAAACCAATCCAATATAAATGAAATAATTTCATAAAACACTATTTATATGCTCCATTGGTGTTTTATCATATCAATATAAATTAATAACTATTAGTGAATTACATTAATTAAAATTTAAAATTATATATTTTATAAAATATTTATAAATTAATAAAATATAATTTAAACGCATTATATTAAAACAAACACAATTTTATTCATAAAATGCTGTATTTTTTCAAAATAAGTTTTACATATTTTTATTTGATCGCTTTATTAAAACTAAATTCTTAAAAAAAATTAAATATTTTATAAACAAATACAATTTATTTTTAATGAGTAATGTTGAAATTAACATATGGATTAATTTATTTTGTAAAAGTTTTATTTCATTATTAATAATGTATAAAACAAGGTTTTATTTGAAAATTTACTTTTTGATGAATAAATTTATATGTGTAAATTAAAATTTTAATAAATATTAATATTTAATTAGATCAATTTCATATCAATTCATCCAATTTAGGTAATTGTAATTGTTTTTATATGAAATTTGAATATAATAACACATTTATAATTTGAAATTTTTAACATTAAACCCCTATTTTCCTGTCACATTTTTGAGATTAAATTAAAATTTATTTCCCACTTGTGTATGCTGAATATGGAAGAAAATAATAAATATTTTTGAGAAACATAAATTATAATGTATAGTAATGTTAACATAGTTTTTTACCAATAATATTCATGAAATTAAATAAATTTAATTACAATGATTGAGGTAAAAAAAGTGTATACTTGGAGTTAAAAATTAATCTTAAGTGAAAAATAACCTAAAAACATGTCCCAAATCCCATATTTCGACATATATCAACAATATAACCTCCTTGATAGATAATGTTCCATTATTGTTGGAATATTATGTTAGTGAGGAACCCAAAATGCTTTTACGTTTTTATATTTCTAAGAATTACACTCACCCTACCTTATCAAAGGGAACACAAACCCTCTATTTTTCACAACAATAATTCCATTTAGATCATCAATAACCTCCCAAATTAACCGTAAACTCCACTTACCTCAAACTTGATGCCTTATTTTGGGAATAAAAAAATCATTTAATGTTTTAGTGAAAACCCTTGACGGATACCTAAAGAAGAGGTAATCTTCTTCAACATGTTTCTTTATTTTATATCCGTATAAAATTCCATAAATTATTATTATATTATTCTTATATGATAACATAATTATCATAAATATACTAACATTTTATTATTTTAAGGGTATTATAAAAAAAATTAACACACTTCTATCAAATGAGATACACAACCATCATTCATTTGTATGGAGGAATACCCCCTTGTGAACTCATGTCTTTCATTCATACATTAAACCCATTAATGTTTGAAATTAATTATATATTTATAGTCTAAATATTAAAATTATGGTATTTTTTATTTTTTATTCTTATGGAATCATTATATCACATACTGTCACATTCATGATTTATTTTTGAGGTATTTATCTTGTTTGTTTTGGTCTTGTCATTGTTACATAGGAGGTACCAGGAGTTTTTGTGAAAACAGATGTTTTTGAACATAAAAACAAATGGAGAGAAATTTGTGCATAGTAAATATAAAGTATGGTTCACATATGAGTGGCAGTAATCCCTGAATAATATCAATATTTAGGCCCCACGAGGGCTGCGGCTAACCGTGTGCCAGACCCGTTGTTCTATCTATGGAACATGATCGACCTCATGGGCATGAAACCATCCCCAAGAGACTATGAAATCTATTTTTCAATTGGAAGGATGTGTCGTATGATTACAATATTTTTTGGAAAAATATTCTACAATAACATGGGGACTATCCAGAATATAAAAATAATTATTATTTTCATTTTCTTCTTAGATTTAAACATCTTAAACGCTCTAAATCACACCTATTTATGATTATTTACCCACGGTGTTTCTCTTTCTCTACCTATATCCCTTTTACCATCAAATATTCGGTTTTTTGGTAGTTATCTTCTAAGGATCATCATGTAAGTCACTCGACCTCTTATTTCATCCCTTTTTTTGGTTACTCATTACATCTTTATTGGGATCATCATTTTCATGAGAGTTTTTTTGACCTAATACGTAATTAATGTTTATTTTCTTATGTTAAATATTTATAATCATGGTAATAAATTTCATTAATATGGAATCAATGGGGTGAAGTTTTTGTTTTCCCCTGATTTTCAAATGTTTCCATGTTGTCAATTGGTGATTCAATGCTTTTATCAATATCATATGATATTTTTATTCAAACCATGAATCTAAAATGCATTCTATGAATTATAATTTTTAAGAGAATCATTTTTTCAATGGGTTTTCTGTTATTATGAGTTTAAATATTATTTTAAAAATAGAAAATATTGGTTTTCTTGGATAATTAAAATAAGGAACATGTATATGTGTAATTGTCGTTTTTAAAGAGGTTAGCCTATTGAAAATTATTTTTTTTGATTTTGTGTTATAAATTATTGAGTGCTTTTGTGATAGTGGTAGTTTTTGTTTATTTGTTATATATTTTAATTTATTGGAATGTGTATGTGGTGTTTTGTTGACATCAAAATTTGTAATTGAGCACTAAAGGGGAATCATAGATGATATGTTGGGAAGATAATGACTAGAATACTAGTTGGGTCGATATGATTGAGGCCTAGTTACCTCTAATAGTATTGAATAAATAGTAATATCTAAACATTGATGATTATTGGAGACCTCTAGATAGTGGGATTCATTTCACTATAGTTGATCATTCACGAGGATTCTATTGGTGATGGTTAATCAACCAAGTCCCACCAAGGAACATGCTTCCTACGGTCCCACTTTTTTTTGTTCTATTAGAGATTAACCATGGTGATATTGGTATTTTTTTTGATACTATCATTATATAGTATACCTTACACACATTTTAATATTATTTTATTCCCATCATGAAACTATTTTCCAAAAAATGATTTTAAAATAAAATTTCTAATATTTTTCTTAAAAAATGCATGTTGATTTGTCTTAAAATGTGTTTTCCTGGAATACCTCTATTTGGTTGGTATTCTATAGGTAATTAGATCAAAAAATATATTCCCCCATCAGGTGTATATAGGTATTTTTGTGTTTTACCTAGGTAATGGAAAGATGTTTCTTGGTATTGGTGATGGTGGATTTTTTTGAATGTGTTCCACATTTTGGTGGTGTTAGTAGAGGTGGAATGAGGTTAATTAAACTTGTTTTGCCCATAGGTTATGTTTTCTAGTTGGTTCACCTCCTCATTTTATTCATAGTTTGTATTTACAAATTTATAAGTATTTATCTTTTATTCAGGTTTCTCCCTTGGTTATATATATTTATCTTGGTATGATGATTTAATATTAATAATTGATTATGGTTGATCAACAAGGGTGAAATTATTCCCAAAAGTGAAATTTTGTTACCTAATCACTAGTTTCTAGCATGTGGGGATCCGAAATGCCCTTAAGGCCATACCACAGGCTGGGTCAGGTGTGAAGATGGATGGAATCCTAGATTGGTTCTTAAAAAATTTGTATCATTGAAAGTTTCTCACCCTACTGGGGTTATGTTATATCGGAATTTCTAGATATATAGGATATATGAAAATTAGGAATTGAGGTTCTAGACGTGAGTTATATGTCTATTAAGTGAACTTTAAGACAAAACATGGGATTCCATGGAATTTTGGGACATGGTTTGACTTCTCATATGGGTGATACGTACATGCTTCTGACAATGCATGGACACCATACAAGGGTTCTGTTTTTTATCATGTCATTATGATGGATAGAGTTTTTTTTGAATTATTGAATAATTTTGAAATTATTTTTATTGGAAGTTTTTTATAATGGTGTGTTTATGGTGGTATTTATTTATTACACTTTTTTATCGGATGTTGTTGCATGATTCCTCTTAGATACATTTTTTGAAACCACGTGGAAATTTTAGAAAGAGTTGTCACCCACCATTTGGTCAGATACTAGTAGAATAAGTTAGTTTATCTATCCAATACATGGGCTAGGGAGTTGGATTTGGTCCTAAACAGGTTTGGCTGTTGAAATAGGTCATGGAATATACAAGGCTCTAGAGTTTTTTAAGATCATACCTCATACATTATAGGGTATCACGTATCCCCATGTGTAAAAGGTGAGGGTTGAGAATATGGGATACATTTTTTATTTTCTTGACACTATTAATGATTTTAGGGTGATATTTAATTAGTTTCTATTGGTTGGTCCCTCCCAAAGGTGGTCGGGCTCAGTCTTTCAAGCCAGAACATATGAGTATATAGATTAAAGGGACTTTAAGGTCATATTGAAATGAAATGTATTTAATATAGATGTTGGTATTTTCATTATCTTGATATTTTTCTGATCCCCATAAGGGGGATTCAACAGTGTTGGAGTATTAAATCTACATTATTGTGTTGGTCAATTTTGAAACTTATTTAGTTTCTAGTTTGTAGCTGAATGTTCCGAAATTTTAAATGGGGTAATTGTTGGAAAACCGATCCCCAATATTCCTATTTAAGATAAACAAAAATTCTGATGTAGTTGATTATGTATGATGTGGATGATCAATTGTAATGTAATTTCTAGAATCTATAGGACTATTTTAGTAGTGGGAAGTAGCCACTTTTTAGAGAATCAAAGAAATCATGAGGAATAATAGATGAAAGGAGGTGATTGGTTAGGCCATATTAACCAAGTGTCTTTATCTCTAGATTTATATGATGGGACAATCATGATCTATCAGTAATGGAAGGTAGGGTATATCCAACAAGATTGTTCATATACACCTCAACCCTACAATCATTCTGTATCCATGGATAGTTTTTAGTGGTTTTGTAATGTAGAACACCCAAATCAGGGTTGGGAGGGTTTGGAAACATATAGAGGGATGTCAACCCAGTCAAAACTGTCTAGGAAAACAGGTTCTTGGTATGGTCATTGTTTAGTAGGGACATATATTCTTCTATCTGAAGTCATCCTATGGTTGTTCCATAAGTCAGTGGTCCATCCAAGAAAATAGAATACAAAATTCATATTCATTTATTGGATTAGGAACCACTGTAATCTTATGAAGGACCTACAAATGTTCAAGGAACTTTTTTTATTACATCATCCAATGTTTTTCCCTGTTTTCTATATGTACATCTGCTTCGTTATTTTGTATCATCTAGTGGAGTAGTTAAAATTTCCAACTGAGCATAAGTTACATGTGATTGGGTTGGTGATTACCCTTGGTCTTTAGATAAATAAAGGATTCATGTGTCATTCTTATGAACTCACAGTTTCAGGGGTTGATCATGTATGGTATTTCCTATTTTTGGAGTGGTACATCATCTATAGGATCCTTAGTTTTTATTGGATTGTTTGTTTCTAGGAGTACACTGATTGTTAAAATTGGAATGGGAGATTTTTGGTATCCGGTGGAGGTAATTAGGGTTTAGGGTGAATATGACGCTTGTTTAGGATTTCATGTACTTCCACATTTAGAGGTGGGTAGTATCATTTTTCATATCTAATCACACATGCTAGTGGACGATGGTAGATTATTTGAGTGTTGATTAACTCATACGGAGTATATGTTCAATGAGGTGTCTCCAGATTACTTCTCAGGGTTTCCTCTAGAGTGGGATGTGGAGTTCACACATGATTTGGTGGGAAGAACCCAACCAATATATCTTCCCTCTTAAAATATTGCCTTTATAGAGTTGAGGTAATTAAAGAAACAATGGGATGATGTTGAACACAATGGATTTATTTTGTAAAGAGTTTTTCCTTGGGCCACCCCAACCATGATTGCAAAAAAGTACAATATATATTTCTAGTTTTTTAATGATTAACGATGGTTGATTATGGTGATGATTATCAAAAAATAAACTTTTCTCTGTATTGATGACCATTTTGAATATCTCAAGTGGGAATGGTGGACCTATATGATATAATTTCATTTTGAGTGTCCCTATGTCATATTCATGGAGGGGGATGTTCAAAAAACATCATTCTGAATTAGTTTTCCCATCTTTGAATATTTATTCATGCCTTTAGGCTTAACGAATTCTCTAGCAGTTTTCATGGTTTTAATGAAAAATTTATTCCACTAGAATCTTGAATATTTCATCATTGTGTTTTTTGATGAAAATTTGGTCTACAGTAGGATGGTGGAGGAGCACAATCCATATTATATAATCAGGTTGGTAACAATTCAAGATCATTATGTATATAGTACACTTTAAATGTGTACCTTATGGATTAGGGAGGTGATCTTTGTGTTGCATGTGATCTCAAAATGAGGGATTTTAGTGGACCCTTAAAGATTATTATGGTTATTTCATCAATGAAATCTATGAAAATTTTTGAATTCCGTAGATTTTGGGCATGTTATGGTATTACAGTTGGTTTGTTAGATATTTAAATTATCTCATTTCATCCACAAATATTCATACACAGAAAGAGGTAGATATTGAGAAGATCTCAGAATTTTAGGATTCCTTTGATAAGTTTAAAAAGAGATTGAACATAACCCATTTTTTCATATTGATGGAATCTAGAAAGATATATTTTTTCAGTTAACATTCCTTTTGTCTGGTTCTTAGGTGTGTTGAGATCTATAATAACCATGTGGTGGTGTATATATTTCACTATTAGTTACCACATAAAAATAATTTACCAACCCATGATATATGGTAAGAAAAATTCCCACCTGACTTGAAGAAATGTTGTAATTATCTTTTATTGGAGTTGATTGCTATATACTTGGATCATACATTTTTATCTTTACATTTTTCTTAAAAGGAAATAAATTTATGGAAATATCAATGGGTTGAGTACATTTAGCTATTTTATCATTTTATCATGTACACACCATGAAAATGAAATGTAGTAAAAGATGATCTGAGTAGGAATGTGTTGGTACAATATTTGGAGTGTCCATGGATGAATGGACCGTGATGGGTATTTTTTCATAGATTTATCTAGGGACAAGAGATAATAATGGTGGTGAAATCATTTCTAGTGTTCCAATAACACCCTACCTATTAGGGATGATTAAGCATGGTAATCTTGGTGATTATTTGTGGTAATAGTCTAGGTTTTTCTTAATTGGTAGAGAGTATCTCAATGAATGAACTAGGTCATCTTATATAGTTATTTTCATCGAGTGATAAATTTGGGTGTTGTTGTCACTACATAAGGTGGTGATGTTGGATAGCCCCCAGTTTTACAGATTCCTTAATCTTGCGACCACCAAGATGTTTTATGATGTATAATGTTAGTTCTAGTGTCCAGGTGTGATACAATATATAAATGAATTCATATCTAGTTGTTATATGAATCAGAATGATATAGAATAGCAACAAAAGACCTGTAGTTTTAGAGATACCATACCCATTCCTACCCAGAAGAGGGAAAATGTCTCCCTATATTTCAATCATGTCATACCTCATACACCCTAAGGATACATGTGGTTTTTTTAGTGTTTTACCATCAACTAATGTCTGTACATTTCATAATAATAAAGGATTCCGCTAATGTGGATATATTTGTATGATTGTATGGTTATTGAATAGAGAGGATTTACAGTGTTCTGTTAGCAATCATTTTAGATAGGTACTCACATTTTATACCACTATGTAGGTAATTACATTAGAATATTGTCAGGTCATAGATTAAATGGATTATGCAATAAAATCCTAAAATGGATGATCAGATGTAGAGAGAAAATCATATCTTGGATGACATGCTCTAAGAATGTGAGTATGATTTTGGAAGCTCATGTATATAAATTTTGGTGTTTGTATAGTTTTTAATTAATAATATTTTTGAATCATTGATATAATTGGATCCCATTGATTATCTTTATTGTTAGCCATGTTAGTCCCGACTGTGTTGGAATGAGGTGTGTGAGTCATCGTAGTTGGGATTATGTCTTATGTATAATAATTATGAGAAGGTTAGTTTGATTAGGAAGTATATTTGGATAGTGCATATCCAACAAAATTCATAGATATGTTAGCAATTATAAGCCTTGTAATTATCATTTGGTGATCAAGTGTTATTGAAATTGGCCCCTCTTCAAGGTCACCACCATCATTGTGAGAAGGGAATGCTCATGTAGAGGAATTTCAGAACACTTTGAGATTAATAATAAAATTTTAATGGTGTCTTACTGATTATATATTTTATATTAGTTGATTATAATACATGATTTCTCTCACGTATCTCAGTTAAATATGTATAATCAAAATCTGTCCCTACTTTTGAATTCAGAAGAGTTGGAGATAGAACTTGTTTTTTCAATGTTTGAGTGGACAATACATGCTGTGGATTCCCATGGGAATTTTCTTTAGAATAATTCAATAATGTTGGTATAATTTCATTGAAAACACTGTAATGATGAGAATAATTCATTATTATTTAAATATTTGGTTGAGGAGTAGTACTGATTTTTGTTTTCAGCTCAGAAGTGGAGTTGAGTTTCTAATGGTAGAATGATTTCATGGGGGAGATAATTTCAAAATTTGGGAATTTTCCATTAGTTATTTCACACATTCCATTTGGTCTTAACTTGTTTCCCTAGATATTATCAATATTTGTTGAGAAAAATGTAGTATTTGGACCTGAAATCTAGCCGCACATGGTTTTTTCACAGTTAGTAGAAATCATGAACCTTCCATAGAGAGATAGTAAACATTGAACTTTGGCACTATATGGGCCACAAATCCTACCACATGGGTGTGTGATAATCCTTGAAACTAGACTAGTAGTTCTATATTGATAAAACGATTTACCACATGGGTGTGATTCTATCCACAAGAGATCTTGCAGCCTCTGATTCTATTGGCAGTAGGTGCGTCCGAATTACCATATTTTTTAGAAAACTGTGTGGCCAAACAATATGACCTATCCATAACTAAAAAATTACTATTTTTCCAATTTATTTCCTCATTAATTAAAATATCATATAAACCCCAAATTACCCCCATTTAGTATTATTCACCATAGGAATGCCTTCATATTCCATTAGTTCCTTTTGACTATCAAATATTGGGTGTTTTTGTTGGGTAATCACCGTAAATTTTAATGTTTATAACCTTACCACATGTTTGTTCCCTCTTCTTATACCATATTTCCTTCTTTTTAGGGTTATTATTGATTTTAATTGGATATTAAAAAATTTATATATGTACTTTTATTGATTAATTGAAATTTTGTAACATCTAATTAAATGTATTTTTGTTTCAATAATATTATTTCTCATTAACAAATTTTAATACATTGTAGTGATATTTAGGTATTTTATTTATACATTTTATATACAAAATTAGGTCCATTTGTTATGTCACTAAATAATAACATCTAGAAAATATTAAGGGTATTTGGAGGTATAATTTCATGGAGGTGTTGACTTTGAGTCTATTAAAAAGCCTTGTCTAAACATTTCTCATGATATAAGGGTGTAGGCCCTTGTAAAAGACTCGACAAGTGTACCTACATTGGCTCGGAATGAGTCACTAGCATAATCAATAGGTAGAGTGTTTGTGTAGTTTTGTTATTAATCTGATCCAAGTAAAATAACTTCCTAGTACTTAAATTGTGGATTCTCATAATGTTCAATTTGATGTTGGATGTGAGTTATAAAATGAGAATTATTCTCATCTTACATATCTACTACGATTATTTTCATAACCATCCTTTGTATCTTCATACCCCTTGAATTATCTATTTTAAAATTAAAAATTTAATTTCCACTCTTATGCATTATTTTATTATTCCTCTACTCATCTTCATACATAATGGAACAAATAAAGACTTCGCACTATCTGATGTACTTCTATGAACCACTTATTCTTCTAATTGAGTCTTCAGTATAAATTTCTATGATGTTTGATCTCAATTTATTATTTTTACATCATCTCTCGAGAAAATAATAGAATAAACTACCATTATTCACATATTTTTCGTCTCCAATGAATGTATCATTCATGAATTGACAAAGGCTACTATGGATCTATAGCTATCACTGGTTTGGTTCTCATTAAGCAACCCTTGTAAATTTCTAATGGTGGGTGAACTGAATCATCATTGGAATGTTACCAAAGGTGGGTAATTTTATCCACCATTCATACCCAACGGTGGGTCACTGACTCACCCCATGTCATCTACGATGGATAAATTCACTCACTATTTGACTTAAATAGTAGGAAAATATACCCACTATTGAACATCAGTGGATGGTTATTGTTTTACACAACATTTACTTATTCCTGTTTTTCAATTTATTGGATGATATTTCATCCTCCTCCTACATAATCTATATCTTATTACTTCATGCATATTGTTTTATTATCTTTTATTTACAATCATATTTACTTTGTTGTCTTATTTTTAACAAAGTTTTAAAATATTGTTATTTGATTCTAAATCATTGTTTTTATTTCTACAATTGTATTAAATCATGGAAGATCCTTCTTCCAATAACCATATTTAATTTTTACTATATTATTAATATTTGAGATAGATTAGTAATTTCTTTCATATTTTATGTCATTTTGATTTATTGGTTTTTTTATTTCGATCTTCTTTTGGAACCCAATGGTGGGTAATTTACCCACCATTGGATATCCATCTATGAGTAATTTGTTATTCCTCTGATAATGATGTTTAATATAAGGATTCATTAAATTTTATATAGTTTTGTTTAATTATTTATATTTTAAAATATAATATCAATGGAATATAATATCTTGTTTTCCATTGTTGGTCATTTCAAAAGGTATGTAATGATCAACCACTCACAATTTTAAACCATAGGTCATTCCCCACAATTAGTCCAAATTTGTTTCTGATTTTTTTCTGATGATTTTAATTATTGTTGTTAAAATAAATTACATTTTACATTATTATTATTATTTTAGGTTGAAATAAAAATGAAGAAATGTTGAAAAATTATATATGCATTTTTTGTTGTCACTAGTTCCTACAGATTGTTTTTTCATACGATTCCATGTTTCCAAAACATTCAGTTTTATGTATAATATGAAAATTTCTATTATTATTTCAAATGATTGTTTTAAAACCCCATGTTTTTCTAAAAATAAATATAAATTCATGGAACATTGTTTTATGTAGATATTTTTAACTAGCCTTTAAAACATATCTTTTCTACTTCTATGTTTTGAATTTCAAAAACTGTCATACACAATTGTGCTCAGTATGTTATTTAGAGTATATTGGAAAAATTTTTTTTAGGAATAGTAAATGAACATTATGAATAGTAATATGACCCTGATTAATATTAAATTTTAATATTACTTTATTTTATTAAGTCTTTATAAAAATAGAATCTAGGTTAATTTTTTCATTGTGATATAGAAGTTGTAACAGAACTAGAATTGTTAATTTTTGAAATAAGTATTATTTTATTTAAATATTAAATTAATAATATTTACAAAACTATTTTCTAAAAATGGGCATCATTTTTTAAATATACACTTTGAGTAATTTTTAGGGTGAATTTTGGGAATCATTCTAAAACCGTTTATTTTTCAGTGAATAGTAAAAAATACAATTTTTAGTTTCAGTGTGTTAATGATATCATTAATGATATAATAGTGATTTCATAAATCTTTTCTACTTGTGTATAGTTAAATAATATTTTAGGTGTCCTAAGTGTCTTATAACATGGGCAAATACCATGTTAAATCCCATGGTTTTTCAAAAACCACCCATGTGTTGTCCCTTGAAAATTATTAAAATATTCCTTTATTTTCCCTATAAATACGAACATGTTTCTTCATTAACATAATTTTCAATTCCTCCTAAACAAATATATGGACTCCATTCTTTCATAATAGTCCTCAAAAGGTTTCCACAAGACCCCAAAGTCCCAACATTCATGTTCCATGTGTTACTCTACAAGGTAAGAAAATTATCAATTTTCTTTTTTTTTTCTATTAAAGTTCCCTTTTATGTGGTATAACATTCAATTTTCCATACCATGTTATTATTTAATTATTATACATGATCTAATATATATTATGATTCATTTCTTGATGGGTGACCTTTGTCCCTTATATTTTTAATATTTTTTAAAACCCTGTTGTGTAGCTGTTAGGCTGCCGAATATTGGTAAGGGATTTGTAAATTATTCATTTATTTTGAGTTCCTTTCTCATTATTTATTTATCTATTCATATATAAGAGGCATGAAAAATATATAATAATTTAAATTCTGTATGTTCTCATGTTCCTGGAAAATTCATCATCATTGTTTTTCTCCACTCCCACTAATTCAATGAATTAAAAACATTGTCTGTGATGTGTCGAATTACTGACCTCGTGGAAGAAGTTATCCCAATTTCAATTAATTATTCCAATTCTGGCTGTGAAACCATTTATATGGTAGAACCAGGTTATAATAAATGTGTTATGACTCACACATGGTTTTTTAATTCTTATTCACTGATGTTAATAATTTATAAGACAAAATGAGGTTGTTATTATCCAAGAACCACTAAAATGATCTAAACGAACATCATTAATGTTCTATCTTATGAATCATCCATAAAATTAAGTATCAAAATGATAAACGGTATAGATTATTTTACTAGAAATATTTAAATACCTTTCCATTCCAATTATGGGATTTCACTTTCAATTGACAGGAACATCCACTATGAACCAATCATGGAATTCATGTTAAGAACTCAACAAAAAACAGTGTAAGGAGCAAAATACTTACTACTAAATGATGAAATGATGTTATGAAATGATAATATAAGAAGAAATAAACATGAAAATGTTTTTGTAAAATAATAATTACAATATTTTAACCATTATATAGGAATATTAAACACGTTTTAAGTAAGACAAACACAAGTTAAGGGAATTCTTAACCCGATTTCCATTATTTGGGATAACCCTCTACATCATTATTAATGTGGTATTAAAATAATTTGTGTGATAGGTTTTGTTTATATCATGTTTTATTATATGTATTTACATTATATAAACAAAATCTATCCACTCTATTAAGTTTCTCTTCAATTTTATGATATATATAAGGGGATTTTCTTTGAAATCCTCTTTTTAAATTCAGCTTTAAAAAATTCCAAAGAAATGTTTTTATGGATTTATTCATGTTTTATGATTATTTTTTGGTTTTTTTTAATTATTTACGATGAAGGGTGGGACCTATATCTCCCGTAAATGCATTGGGTATGAGTGTGTTGGAGGTCGGCCGTATGGTTACTGCATGTGTAACTGTGATGGTTACACAAAGTAAGGTATCCATGAGGGTTAAAAATTATAAGGTAGCCAAGAATGGTTACAAGATTATATATGTAATGGCCTAAAATACCTTTATGGTTATATTTATGATATCATGTTTTTGTGGATCTTGTGTAAATCTCATGTAACAAAAAGTAATTATATATGGATGACAATAATGTATTTTTAAAAACGCTTTCATACGTTAAGAGTATTTCTGGATTAACATGATCTTTCCTTCTTTTCCACACCTTATATAGTTATTGTGCTCATCCCATGTTTTTAAATGATTTTAAAAAGTTAATAGAAGTGTAAAACTGGGAGGAATCCATATTAAATGTTGAATAATTGTTAAGGATTATTGTTTTATGTTTTAATGCTTTATATTTTGATAAAAATAGAAACTATTCTTTTGGAATCCACTCTGTAATAATGTGTACTGTTAGGAATGTATTGTCGTAATTCTCTAAAGCTCTAAACATGAAAAGATACTCAATATAAAAGGAAGATTTTTTCATAACTAAATTCATGATTATGTATGTAATAAGGTCGAGTCCTTATAGTTTTTCTATTATGAATTGTTTATATATTATTACACATAATATATTTAATGTTTAATTTTATATTTTATGAAAAAATATATGTTCTATTTTTTTAGCAGATCTTCAAAAATGTTACATTCATATTATGTTATTATTATACACTAATAGGTATAATCCAATCATTATACAGGGGAATGATCTGGTAGATATCAATTTTAATATTTTGGTATAATTATTCATGGATAAAAAACAAATATACCTGTGAAGATGATATATATTTCACATATATACAATGATACATTTTATACTTATCTCAAATATATCTATTGACTTCTTCGAGTTCTATTGTTCTACTATGACCACTATAATTCTTCATCAACATCAGGTTCCTCCACTAATGTGGTCAAATAAAATGATATAAAATATACTTATGAATAATCGACACAAATGATGCAATTTATTTCTATTCAGTCTCCATTTCAATACATCACACTACATGTTTTTCTTTTGGAGTTTTGGTTTAATGTTTTCCATTCCAAATTTTGTGATTGGGTTATTCTGCCTATCGCAAAGGATGGTCGGGTTGATAATCTCAATCAAAAGGAAAGTTGGTTGTGTGACCATAAAAATGTAGGGGGTATACTATAAGTTGTGATAAAGGTATGTTTGTTATTAAATGTTATCATGATATCACACCCTTTAAGGAGTGAGGATTTAATGCTTACCATTATACTTTTGGAGTAATGGAGATTGGTGAGAGGACTAGTATCATAGTCTTCCCAATCTCTATAAAATCTTTATGGGTCATCAATCTTATTTCTCCAAAAACTATTAACACTTTTATAACCATGATAAATTTTATTTTTTAATTCTTAATCATAATGGACTATTCACATCCCCTCTAGAAGCAATTGCCTTACCAGGGGACATAACAATTAGTATCAAAGAATGATTCCATTTGCAGGATTCATTTTTATTTCATTTTTTATCTATTTATGAATTAACATTTATCCTAGAATTAATAGTATATGGAAATGATCTACTACTTTGGTATGGCTAGTGATGATATCGATATTTTGAATCCCATCTAACTATCTCACACCAATGGATGTGAATATATCTACAATAATTAAATAATGGAGGTAATTCTTAAAAATATAGGTCATGATTATTGGGATATAATGTTAAAACGGTATTACTTTCATAAAGTAGATTTAGATACATATATCGGTAATGATTCATCAAAATGAATTTTAAATTACAATGTTTACAATTACTTATTTTGATCTTTAAGAAATAATATGTATTGTCACATTTCTTCCTAAAGAACAAATTTTAAAATTTAAAGGACTCTTAATTTCAATAATCATGGAACCGATAAGTTGCGATTAACTAAGCTAGATGAAAATATAGACGATTTTCATGAATCCAAAAATGGTTGATCGAGAAATCATAAATGATATGTATAATAGATTCACTAAAAGTGTATATATCATGGTTTCCCTCACATAGACCATGAAAAATGAAGCACTCATCAAAATTTTACTTTGAGCTCTACCTATGAGATGGAATTCAATGAATATTCCTATTGAAAAAATTAATGATTTTATAAATATTCTATACATGATTTGATAGGATAACTTTGTCAATATGAGATGGAAATGAGGAATGAAAATAATATTGACCCTGATAAATGGAATGTTATTTAATTTAAATTAAAAAATAAAAGTTTTTATTATGTTTTCTTATTTTTAGTTATAGTAAAGTAACAATGAAGGAATATAAAATTTCACCAAATGGTGATTACAAGTACCTGAAGGTTAATAGAGTCGTTAAGAATTTTCCAAAAAAGTGATTATCAAAAGGATGAAATAAAGGGTTGTGAAACCATTAAAACTAGTAAATTTTATAAATTTGAATAAATATTATATGATTGCAGGAAAAAGGAGAATATAAAATCAGTAATTCAAAAAAATATGATGTAAAACACAAGAAATACCAGATGAGGAAAACAACACATCATATAGAATAGAGTTATATAGAAGAGTCAGACTCATGTAATGTTATTTTTGAATGTGAAAATCAATTCTATAATATTTATAAGCATATAATTGTAATTGTGTTACAATAAGATTATAATTACATTTCATGTTACTATTTTGTTATTGAAAATGATGTTAGTGAATTGAATACTCAAAATAAAAAGTTTCAAAGTGATAAATTAAGAATGAATGAAAGGTATGAAGAATTACAATGAGAAAATTATAATATTATAGATGAAAATAAAAAACAATGTGATTCTATTTTTTGAAATATAAAATAGAAAAATACTTTAAATTATGAACATATCTATGTAAAATATGAGAACATAATAAATAATAATTTCTTATTAAAAAATTATGAGGATCAACATGATATATTTAAATTAGTCAATGATGATTTATATAAAATTGGAAAGGAATATAAGAATCATAAATATGATAATTTGTAACTGAAATACTCAGGATCATGTTCATTTGTAAATATATTTGATTAATTTGATGTTTTTTAAAATGTGAATGAAAAATATAAAAATAAAATTATAGTTTTATGGAATCATTGTCTATATTTTTTGAGTCCACGATTAATTTGGTAATATAATGGATAAAACAATTCCAAATATTATAAAAATGGATTTGGCTATCATCATTATGTTTCCAAAATGTATAAAACAATTTTTTAATTGCATTAATTGGGATATTTCAAACATAACATTCATTTATTTAAACCTGAATGTCCATTATTCTAACAAATTTTCCCTAATTTTTAATAATTCCTTATGATCTAATATGACTAATATTTCTATAAAGGTGAATTCTAAATTACAATAAATAATTATCTAATATATATATGGTAACTTAAATCCTATTATACTAATACAATTGGACACAAACTAGTCTTGGTAAAAAACAACCATATGTTAGATTTGTTTTGCATAAAACCAAACTAAAGAGTTACAAAGTAACATTGAACATGGAAAATGGGTTTCCAAAGCACATGACTTGTCAAATTTTAAACTACATCTCTTAAAAATTATTTGATTGAGGTATTTTCATATTAGTTGAAATCTATAAAGGTTTGGTTAATGGTTTTTGAGGATTTTGTATATTAACATCACTTATAATTTATCAGGTAAATTTTTTAAGAATGATTAAAAACGTAAATTTAATATGAACTCTTTTATATAATTGAATTGATGTAAAATTATAAGATAAGAAATATATTGTCTACAAATATAACGATGTTTTATTCTATGCTAATAGAAAATACAACATATTTTCTATATATTATTTTGAAAAAAAACCTAGTAGAACATAAAAAGAATAAAAACTATAGATATCGATCACTTTTAATGTCAAATAAAATTAGGGAATGTTTATCGTTGATTTTTTTACATGTTGGATAAACATTAATTGGTTTTAAAACATCCATAATTAAGTACATTTAAGTATTATGTATATGATTCTTATCTAAATGGTATGCATAAAAATGAATCTTTTATATATGTAAATACGGTTAATAGTTCTAGATTCTTAGAACTCCCTCATCATGATAATTTTGTACCCATGATAATTTCTATTATATATTCTATATAATATTTTTTTGTAAATTTTAATTATTTCAATTCATTTATTTGGAGTATTTTATTATTTCAAAAAAGATAAAAATAAAATAAATTATTACATTCAACATGAAAATTCAATATTTGATAGGTAGCATGATTTCTTATATTAGATTTTATAAAGAAGGATAGTTTGTCAACTAGGAAATTATAAAATTCTATAAAACTAAAGGATATTTTAATAATTATTCCACCCCTATAGTTACACAAAAAAATGGTTTAGTGGAGTGGAAAATTTGAGTTTTTCATGAAATGGTTTGAAAATTATTATTTAATTGAATAATCTAAAATATATTTTTTGTTATGAATATGTTTAAACAAGTTCCTATATCTTAAATAGAGGCTACATCATACCATTATTGAAGTAAAATCTATATGAAATATTTAGGAATAAGAACCCTAAAACTAGATATTTTAATGTTTTGTGAGGCACTTATTATATTTTAAATAATAACGATAATCTAGTAAAGGTTGATACAATAATAAATGAAGGTATATTTATTATAGACTCTAATAATATTAATACTTGTTGGGTTTTAATAATAGAACAATGAAAATAGAATAATTTTTTGATGTTAAATTCCTTTAAAATATTGACAAAATGAGTAATGATTCTACTAATAATGAGAATATTTATAAAATTAAACATTGAAAAAGAATGAAATGGAAAAATTGGGGAATATATTATATGGGAATATATACCTAATCAATATGATACTTTAATTAGGAAAAATTAAAATATTTTAGAATTGGAAAATGTTACATTAAATGTTGAATCAGCAATTTAAACTAGAAATTATTTTTTAAATTTTTATGGAAAATCATTTTTAGGGGATTTTGTTCCAGTAAGTATTCACTATTCATTGAAATATTATAATTGGTTGAATTCCATGCATAACGAGAAAAAACAATTTGATTGAAATAATGTATATAATCTAGTTGAGTTACCGAATGATAAAATTTTTGGGTGAACTAAATATAGTTTTTTATATAAATTAGATAAATGTGGAAATATAGTTTGAAATAAGAAAAAAACTAGGTACCTATGGATACCAAATTGATGAAGGTATTGATTTTTATGATTAATTTTCACAAATTTATATCTTATAATCCATTAAAATTTTATTATCTATTGAGTGTTTTAAAAAATTTAAACTTTTTCAAATGGATGTAAAATGTGAGTTTTTAAATAGTGTCATCTAAGAAGAGGTTTATGTCAAACAATTTCCTAGTTTAGAAAATAGTAAATTTTAAAATCTTGTTTTTAAAAAATCTAAATGAATATTTGTTCATAAAGCAATTTCCTTAATAATTTGATAAAATACAAACACAATTTTTAATTTAAAATGAATTTTTAAGGTATGATTGATAAAACCTTATTCATAAAAGGAGTTTAAAATGATATACATATTATAAAAATTGATACATAAAATATTATCTTAGGTTATAGAGATAATAAATTTAGTGATAGGTTTTCAAAAGTAATTAAAAATTAATTTTATATAAATCTAATTTGGGAATTATGTTTGTTTGTATTCAAATTAGTTAAAGTAATGATAACATTTTAATAAAATAAAACTATGCATGACATAGAACATGATAAAATTTATGTTCTTGATTCATATAATACAATGATAACCCTACTCAAAAAACTCATAACTAGATGTTGATGAATTTATAATGACTCTTTTTGATACGTTTTTATTGAGGCATGATAGAATGTCTTCTATACCTTACCTCTTATAATGAAGTGATATTATTTGATGTTTTTATGTGGTCTAGATATTAGTAAAACCCTAAATAATGTCATCTTAAGTCTATTAAAAGTGTAATTAGGTTTATAATATTTACTTTTAGTACTAATTTTTTTATTCTATTGATAATTTATTAAATTTAATATCATAATATCACCATGAAATTAGAGGTTTCATACTTGGAAGGAAGATAACATCAGGTAAGTATCATTGTTTAGGAGGAAGATTAATTTCATAGAGCTCTAGGAAATAACTATCTGTAGAATTTTCAACATCTAATTTTGAATATGTAGGTGATATTAGTTTTTGATCAAAATGTATTTGGATAATGAAAAAAATATATGATTTAAATTTTATTTTGAATAATATTTATATTTACTGTGACAACACTATTGCTATTTGAATTACTAAATATCTTCTTTAAAACTAAATAATTAAACAAATTGATGTTATATTTTATTTTATTTAGTATCATCTGAATATAGGTGATATATTTTTATACTTTTTTCCAACTATGATATAATTAGTAGATATTTCCAAAACAGTCCTTATATTTTATTAAATTTGAGAAACTAAAATTGGAATTCGGTATTCTCAATGAATAAATGTTCTTCATAAAATTACTATTTTTATATATCAAATAAATTTTTTATGTTTTATGTATTTGATTTTTTTACACCCTGATTAATTTTAAGAAAAACTACAATCATGAGCACTATAACTATCTGTTAATGTTTTAATAGTTTAATTTATCATTGATATATTCTTATATTATTAGATGATAATTATATCCTAATGATGAAAAATTTCATTATAATCCAATAACAATGTATTATTGTTTTTAATATAGCATCTAAATGTAATATTTACTTTTTTTAGTATTATTTAAATATTTTTGATTTATTTATTTATATTAATGAACATTTTGATTAATTTTTAAAATGGTAATAATGTTTTTGACGATTTAATTATTTTAGTGTATGTTGTTTAAAAATTTAATAAATATTCAATTTTGTAATTGAAAAATGGAAGAGATTTTGTTTTATAAATATGTATTGACAAATATATATATATATATCTATGTTTTGAAAAATTCACTTTCATAAGTTTTACCTAAATCTAATATTGTTTCAAAAATATTATTTCTTTTTAACATAGTTTAATACATTCTTGTAATATTTAGTATTTATTTTCATTATAATTTTTTACAGAGATTTTGGATATCTATACAAGAACTCAAGACTAGCCATTAATATATTTTAAGGGGATCCATAGGTCCACTATCATATGAGTTATATCATTTTAGTCTCAGACAGAGCATTGTAAAAGTTTTGTGCCTGATATAAGTGTGAGGGACCATGTATATGGCCAGAGAAGTACAACCTCATAGGTTGGTCTTGTATTGCCTATTGAGAAGTTAGGTCCAGAGTATCTGTATTGTATTTGACTTGAGTCGAGTTAATGAACATCCTGAAACATATACCATTAGGTCCCCATTTGTTTAATTTGATGTGGGACATGAGTTATAAACTTTGATTTAACATTAGATAAAAGATATACTATGCTTGTTTTGTCACGTACAAATCAGTACTCTTATACCAAGAATTATATTATTTGAACTCCAGTATTTTATTTCTACTCACAAACTATTTTTTATTGTTCCCCTAAAAATCTTCATCAGTAGTGGACTGACCAATAACATCCTACTATCTTGTCTCCACCTCTGCACCTCTTCTACATCTAATCAAGTCTTCACCATATGGTGTTATCTTGTTAAATCTATGTTTAATTTTTTACATAATCTATCTTGATAACAATTTAACAAACTATTGTTCATTACCTCTATTTACACTCTAATAATATTCCCATTCAGAAATCAAAAAAAATTATTTGGATATTTTACCATCACAAGATTGGTGCACATCGAGTTACTATTTTAAATTAATAATGGTCAGTGACTCAACTCACCATTGGAATGTTACTAATAGTGGCTATCTTTACCCATTATTTAAACCCAATAGTATGTCATTGACCAACCCCTAGAGTATCAAAAGTGATTAAATTAAACACAGTTGGGAAGCAATGTTAGGTAAATTTAACCACAATTGAAGATAAATTGTGGGTTAAATTTTTATCCATTGTTTATTTATTTTTTCTTTTCAATGACTTGGAAAATATTCCATCACCCTCCTATAAAAGCTATAAATCCGTATATTACATGAATTGTTTTATTATATTTTACTATAATAGTTTTATCAATTTATTCTTATTTTTATAGTATGATTCTAATCAGGATTATATATTTCTCCGTAATGGTTTTTAATTCTATAGAAGTATTTAATCTTTAAAGAAAATACATATTCATATAATAAGTTTTTTACTATTTTTTGATTCGTTGAGATATAGAAGAAAAGTTTTTCATTTATTATGTTCATTTAGATTGATTGGTTATGTTCATTATGAGCCACTGTAGGAACCCAATGGTATGTAGTTTATCCACCATTGAACATCCAATGGTATATAATTTCTTATTCATCACATGAGTCCATTTATTGTTAAAATGAATAAATTGTTTTTAGTATTTCTTATAAATTTATATTTTTACTTAAAATTGAAATGATAGGAAATTATATGTTTTTACAAGAATTGGATATTTCCAATGGTAGGTGTTAATCAACCATTATAAATTTCAGTGATAAGTCAGAGCCCACTATTAGTAAAAATTTGATTACAATATTTTGATTCTCATAATTTTAATTAAAATTTTCTAAATAAATAAATTTGAAATATGTTTTTTGTTTTATGTTGAAATAATATTATAACAGTTTTTAATAAAGTGAATATATTTATTTGAGTCAATTTTTCATGTTGATTTTTTTTCATATGATTCTCAATTTTTCAAAACATTCTGAAGTATGTATAAAATAAAAAATTATAATATTTTTTAAAAATATGATTTGTTTATGAATTAATAATCTAAATATATATATTAAATGTTTTATTTTATATTTTATTTCCAAATATATGTCCATTTATTTAAGAACATCTACAAAAAAATAAGGTAATTTTCAGGTTATATTATTTTCTTACAATAAAATGTTTTATGCGGAAATTGTACTCACACACACTCATGTAGATAACAGTTTTAATATATTATGTGATTAATTAATGGACAAAAAACACATGTAATAGTGAAGATTATCTCTTTTTGATAAAGATACTATGGTAAATTTTCAGATACTATCAAATTGATAATCAACATTTTTTTGACTTGTATTTTCCTACTCTAATCAATACTAATATTCTACATCATCTACCACCATTAATGTGATGAAATATCATAAGATGCACTGAATTTATACATCATCTTCTCAAATGCTATTTTATTGGGTTTCTATTATTTATCCATTTTAATAATTCATTGTTTCTTCTTATTGACTAGTGTTTTGGATTAGTACTTTACATCAAAAAACAATCCATTGAGTTATTCCTACCATTAAAAAGGACGTCCACGTGGCTCCTCTTAAAAAAAGGAATGTAGGATGTGACTCCTTCCAAAATTGTGTTTTATAACATAAGGTTTGAAAATTTTATATTTTTATTTGTATGTAATCATGTTATCAATCCATTAAAAAAGTGAGGATTTAGTTCTTACTAGTTTACTTAAGGAGTATAATATATATATGATAGGACTATGATATTGGTTATCTAAACCACTATAAAAACAATCCATTCCATTTTTTTATTTCTATTTCAGCTTTTAACAATATTATAACTCTGACAAGCTAGTATTTCTAATTATAAATAAAAAAGAACTCTTAACCCCATATATTCCAAACTTTCATAAATATGGTCCTAAAAATTGGAATCAGAGAGTGGTTTTGTTTAATGTAATTGATTTTAATTGTTTCATTATACATTTCTGATGTAATTTTTATCATTTAATTACAACAATATGTAAATGGTCTACTTCTTTTTTATTGTTAGTCAAGATTTTTATTTTTTTATCCCATCAAACCACATTAAATAAATTCAAGTGACCATGTCTACATGAATAAGAGAATGATATAATTTTATAAAAATATTGGTTGGGTAAAATTTCAAAACCATATAAGTTTCTAGTATTTTATTTTGAAACTCTTACTAGAATTTATGATTAAAAATTTGTTTTAAATTAAAAAGTTAGGAAATAAAAATAAAAATATTTTAGTGGAAATATAAATATTAACATTTCATCAGGTAATTCTACTTCTTACAATTGGAGGACTTTGGTATTCACTCATCAAACAACTGATATGTTAAAAAGAACCAAGCATGATATATAAAAGGATGAATTTCATTAATTCAAAATGAATAATCTAGAAAGCATTTATTAGATGTAAAATAGATTCACAAAATTTATCTCCTTCAAGGCTACTCTTTGAGATAACATTACTAATGAAGCTCTCATCAAAAATTTACTTCAGGATCTACTCTAGATATAAAATTCCATGAAATTTTCTATTGATGAAAAAATATTACTAAATACTATATGTGTGAGTAAATAGTATATCATATTATATTAAATATAATGTAAATACTAATGACCCTAATAATATGACATTTATATAATTTAAATCAGATTAAAATGTTAGTGCTCGTTATTCTTATTACGGGTTATATAAATGTGAGGGGGATGAAAATAAAAAATTCCCCAAATATGTTTAGAAGTACATCTATGAAAATATATGACTTAGGAATCATCATAGAAGAGTTTATCAATAGGATGATAAAAAGGTTAGTAATAAATGTACAACCAGTAAATATGATGTTTCAAAATTATTATTCAATGAGTGTAGGAAAAATAACAAAATCAAATTAGGCTATCCCAAATTTAAAAAATTTAAAATACGCAATAAATACAAGAGGAATAAAAGAATGGAATATCATGTAGTATGGACCTGTATAGAAGAGTAAAACTCAAGTGACATTGGTTTCCATAGAGGAAATGAATAATCCATTATTTTTTTGGATACTATTATAATTGAGGTACAATAGGATTATAATTATAGCTTTGGTTTATAAAATAATATTTAAAATGAAGATAATTAACTATTTACTCAAAAAGAAAAATTTCAAGGTGACATATAATGATTGTATGAACTGTATAAGGAACCTTAATGAGAAAATAAATAGATTAAAGAAGACAGTAAAAAACTAAATGATTCTGTTTCATCTAATATAGAATATAAGTGATTGTAGATTTTGAACATATCAAGTATAAATATGATAATATAAAACTAAAATATTTCATTTAAGAAATGATTAATATATAAAAAATATTTTTAATATAGTATATGATGATATTGATTAAATTTAAATAGAAATTAAGATTCTTAAATATGAAAATAATTACTTAAAAAATTCGACATCTAGTTCAAATGTGAAATTACCTGATGAAATGGATATTATTCACAGAGATAATGAAAAACATAATGAAAATTAAATGACATGTTTTATATAAACATTATATTTTATTTTTTTCGTTTAAGATAAATTTGGGATAAAATGGACAGAAAACCCCAAATACAATAAAATGTATTATTTAAATAATATATACGTTCCTAAAATATATAGAAATATATTTTTCAATGGAATAAATAGGATTATTTAAAGTATATCATTATTTAAATATAACCTAAAGGGAATTATGAGAATTAATTTTAGTTAATGTTTACTCAGTCTTTATGCAATACTAAGGCTAACATTTTTAATAACATTACTACTATGTTACCCTCCAACAAATTTATCCAATCTATTTTGGTACCTAAATATTTTTATACTAATCATGTTGGAAAAAAACAATTTTATGTACTAAAACAACCATATTTTTTATTTTTTTTTTAAAAAAAATCAAAAGAGTTACAATGTAACATGGAATATGGATAGTGTGTGCTCAAGGAACAATACTAGTGAAATGTTTGTCTTCATTTCTATTAACTCTTCTGATAGAGGTACAATAACATTAGTCAAGAAGACTAAAGGTATGGTTAATGGGTTTGGAGAAGTAGGTATATTTATATAGTTATAACTTATAGTTCACTTTTTACTCAAGGATTAAAAAAACATAATTAGTATACCAAAACATTGGGATGTTGCCTGAATTTAAAATTTGTTGATAACAAAAATATTATTTATCAAGATAATAATGTTTTATTCTATGCTATTATAAAATGTAATATATGTTGTCTTGATTTTTTTGAACTGACATAGAAGAATACAAAATACATAAATATTGTACTTAAAGATCACATTGTGTGGAACAAATGGTTAGGGAATATTCATCATTGATATTTATACAAGCTAGATAATAATTAATAGGTTATGGAATATCTGAATTTAAATATTTTTAATTATTATATATGTTATTCTTTTTTAAATGGTATGTATCATAATAAATATTTTAGATCATTAAATATGGTTTATACTGTAATATTTTTAGAACATATACATCTAAATTTTTTTGGGCCCATGAGAATTTATATTTTAGGTTTTAGAGGATATTTTTTAATTGGTGATGATTTCACTATATATAATTTAATATTTATTAATCCTAGAAAAGTTAACATTAAACTAATTTAATAATTTATATATGAAAATTCAAAATTATAAAGGAATCTTGATTTATTTTATTAGATGTGATAAATATAGAGTGTTCGAAATCATAGATTTTAAAAATTTCTATGAGCTTAAGGGACATTTTCTTAAAATTTCAACAACTATAACACCACAATAGATTTCTATTTTATCGTTGAAAATTCAAACTATTCACAAAATGGATCGAATAATGCTTAATGAAATCAACACACTAAAATATTTTTTCGCTAAATATATTAAAACTACTTACTATATCACAAATAGACTTTATAGGTGAACATTATTGAAGAAAATTCCTTAGGAACTGAATAAGAATAAGAAACAAAAAATTGGTTATTTTTAATTTTTTAGATGTAATGTTTATATATTAGAAACAAAATACCATCTAGAAAACCTTGATTGAAAATAAGACAAAGGGGTGTTTTTGGGAAACTCGAATAATTGTATGTATTTTAGGGTACACAATTAAATAACTATGAAAATTAAATAATATCTTTGTGTTAAATTAATTATAAATAACTATAAATATAGTAATTATTATGTTGATAATGATTAATATATTTAATGAATTAAACTTTGATTAAAAATGAACTGAGAACAATGATACATTATTTAATGCTGAGAATATTTATTCTCAATCAAATCCATTAATTTGGAAAACATAAAATGATCACTTTTTGGAAAATTTAATAAGAGATTTTTATTCTTAAATTAGAAATAGACATTTTATTAGAAATGTTTGTGCTAATTATTCCTTTGTATACTATTTAATTACTATTAGTATTAAATATGGTTTGAGATATTCTTATTGGGTAAACTCCATGCATGAAGAAAATGAATATATTTATTGAAATAATAAATTTAATCATGTTGAGTTATCTAAATATAAAATTTCTATTGGAACTAAATGTATTTTTTAAGTAAATTCGATTAGTCTGGTGATATAGATATAAATAATGAATTATGAGTTTTAAAAGTTTATAATCAAGAAGAAGGTATATATTTGTAGGATTAATGTTCACTAATTAATATAATAGAATCTAGTCGAATTTTATTATCCTTGTCCTGTTATAAAATTTTTATACATTTTCAAATGGAGAAAACAATTTCATTATAAATTATTTAATCCTAGAATATGTATACGTTTACCCACTACCTAGTTTCAGAAAAAATGAAATTCCAAATC
This sequence comes from Viscum album, assembly GCA_963277665.1. Taxonomy (NCBI): domain Eukaryota; kingdom Viridiplantae; phylum Streptophyta; class Magnoliopsida; order Santalales; family Viscaceae; genus Viscum; species Viscum album. Next base: position 1,888,748,588 of record OY728136.1, read on the forward strand.
ATTTTTCTGACCTATCAGAATACTTATATGGTCTTCAATAGTCTCCTCAATCATGTTATGAATTAATAACTCCATTTTTTATTCAATATTATTTTTTAAAATTAATGAACATCCAACAGTATTCATATAAATAGATTCATATGATAAAATTATTTTATAGATTGTTGTTGATGGCATTCCATATATTTCCCCGAATGATAAAATTAGTATTGATTTTCAAAATTAATGACATATGATTTTTATTTGAGGATAAAGTGAGAATTAAAATTTTCTATTGGTTTTAAAATTAGTCAAATAAAAAATGGTATTTTCTTATATCTTGTTGTGTATACCCTATAACATACTAAAAAATTTGGGTATTATCATTGTAAATCATTGAGAAATTTTATGACAAAAAACTCTTAACTAGATGTTGATGAATTTTTAATGTTTATTTGTGATATATTTTATAGAGGCATGATTGAAAATCTTCTATACATCAGTGCATCTAATAATTATATTATACTTTTTACATGTGTTCTAGATATCATTCATATGCTAACGAAATTCCTCATAATTTTGTTAAAAGTATAATTAGTTGAATTTGTTGTACTATTAGAACTAGGATATTACATTCTAAGGATAATTTCATTTATTAATTTCTTACTTTGACTATCACTTTAGAGGTTTCATACATGAAAAAAAACACGATGTATGTGTCATTTTATTGGATGAAATTAATTTCAAGTGAATATAAGAATCAACTATCAGTATAATAATCAATACCTAGGGCAGAATTTTTTTTTCTACTAGTTATGTTAATAGAGAATTTTGAAAATGATATCATTGTATGATTTCAATATTAATTTTTATAAAATTCTTACTTATTGTCCTAACACTGGGGATTTTTAAATTTCTAAAAAAAATCTTCAATATTCATGATGTAAAAACATTGATGTTATAAATAATTTTGATAGATATTATGTAAATATGGTGAATATTATTATAATTATGTATATTTCACACAAAACAAATCTTGTCTTTTCTTACATGACATAAAAAGATCTTTCGGAAGCCTCTATTATAGGAAATACCGAGTTTTACTGAATAGGATTAATATAATTATTTTATATGATAAATATCTCCTAAAAAATAAATTTTTTTGAACAATATTGTCTAAATTATGAAAATATATGGTTTAATTCCTTTGGTTCCCAATTGTTACAAAAGAATATAAAAAATATAATGTAAAGAAAATGTTTTTTATAATTTTTTTATTTGGAAAATGAAATTTACCTTAATAAACATTATAAATTATTACTATTGAATGAAATTAAATAAATTTATATATTATCTATTCAAATCACTATTTTTACATTCATATATTATATTTTATATGAATAATATGTGAAAAATCCAAATTTTATGTATAAAATGATGTATTTTTTGAAATGCTGCTTTTCTACCTTTTAATGAAAACCATTTTTTAATATAAAATTTGATGATTTTATGAATTTTATGTAAAAAAATAAACATAATTTTTTATATTAAAATGTTTAATTTATTATAGGATGATATTTTGGTACTTTTATGAGGGTTTTATTTCTTTTATGATTAGTGAAAAATATTTAATTTTAATTGAAAAATAAAATTTTCTCTAAAAAAATAATATTATTTTTTATTTTTTATTTTATTATATATATATATATATAATTTAGTTCATTATAATAATTTACATTTCCAATTTAAATATAAAACATTGTAAAAATTGATCATTTATCATTTAAAACCATGTTTTCCCATCACGTCTGTGTGATTATGTTTAAATCAAAATTTTCCACATATGTGAGTTGAATTTTTATAAATGAAATAATTTATTCAAATAATAGTAACAAAAATAATATATATTATGTTAAAAATAATTTTTTTTATCAAAAAGATTACCGAATTAAATTAATATTAGTTACCCTTTTAAGGTAAAATGAGTTTTCATGTGGTTACGCATTAATAATTAGAAGTCAAATTTATAAGAATGTTGTAAAAAAGAAATTTGATTATCATATTTTGATCATATTACCTTTTTATTGATAATGGTTCATTATTGGAGGCACATGATGTATGCGATAACTCTGAATAGTGTGTAAAATTTTTATTTTCTCAAATGCCACTCCTATACTAAAATGGGACCCAAACCATTCACTTATTCACACATTTATATAAGTTTTAATCATCCAAAAACATGACTAAATAAACTCATGAATTAACTCCCACAATCCTAGATGAATATTTTTCCTAAAAATCAAGCAATTCCTGGTTTTAGAACAAACCTCAATAGGGTACCAAATGAAGAGAAAACATTCTTCCACAACATTATTTATTTTATCTCCTTCTATATATCATTCAATTAACTTAATAAAATTATTATAAAAAAATTAGTATTTTTAATATATTGATATTTTTTTCATTAATTTTTTGACCTAATATATTACCCAATTACATCATCTAGGATACATAGTCATCGTTTGTGCTTACGGAAGACTACCCTCTCACGAACCTATGTCATTCATTCATCCATTATAACAATTCAAGGATGGTAGTAATGATGTGTTTGTAGACTATATTTGATATTTATGATATTTAATATGTTATAATGCTTTATTAATATTTATATCACACACATTTTCATGATTTAAATGTGTTTGGGAATATAATAACATCGTTTGTAGACGTGTTCATTGGCACCTCCTCTAAAGTGATGAGATTCATTCACTCTTTATTTAGAATATATTATGGATTTTTCAATAATAATAATATGTGATATATATTAAATAAAAATAAAATTTTAATTATAATATAAAAATATAACATTTAATTTTATTTAGATTAATATGATAAGAAAATGGAAGTGGTATTCATGTTTACATATGACCTACCATCTTCATGAATAGTGAATTTCATTTCATATATTATAATTTTAGGGATTATAATAAATAAATAATTAAATAAATATTTAATATATATGATATATATTTACCATTTTTCAAATTGTTATATGATAAAATCATGATATGATTAATTGGAACAAAAATTAATAAATCAAAACAAACTAATAAAAGAAGTTATTAGCGGAAATAATAATAACATTAAGATATTTTTAACAGAATGGTGATAAGATGATATAAAATAATTATATATTTATATTAAAAATATTTATATGGTTATCTTATAGATTAGTAACATGATTAAATAATAATATATGAGGGTAAATAACATTTTACCTAATGGAAATAATAGGTAAGGATTTCAACTCTATTATATTTATCGAGACATATTGTAATGTTTTGTAGATAATTAAATTTATACAAAGTACACAGTAAACCATGAAATATAATATTAGGAATAATTATTTTTTCATTTCTTCTTTGGATTAATTTTTAATAATTTCATCTAAGTGTATTTGAATTAAATTTTACCATGTGATAATGAATTTCATAACTCAATTAATTTTCATGGGGAAATATTATTTCTTCATAGTTGTTAATATTCTATGACTATCTATATAATGAATCATAAAAATTATTATTTTATTTAAACTTTATAAATGTATATTAAATATTGATTACCTAATTTATTCATTGATTAATTATCACTTCATTGTTATGATCATTTTAAGGGTTTATTCAAACATATCATTCTAATTGAAAATTTTTATTATTGATTTTAAATTAGAGGAAATTTTACGAACATTGTTCAACATTATATTATATTTCATTACCCTATGGTTAATAATTATATATTTATAGATAAATTAATAATATCTCAGTAATTTTCAATGAAAATTGTTGCGAAAATTTTCTGATAAATTATGACTTCACATATCTAATTAGTTTGAAATATATTTTCTTATAAAACTATATTTTAAATTTTCTCATTAATCTTTTAATAAAATATTATTAAAATAATTATTTGCCCATTCTTTATTTTTTAAAAATATATTCAAAGTAATATTCTTTTAACTTTTTGAACATTACCCTTTCATAACGTTTTACCATGAAAATAAAAACTTCATTATAGCAAGTATGGATTTACCAACTGTCATTTCCTTAAATCATTTTTTAAAGGCTACATGGGAATTGTATAAATAATGTTTTTTCTAGAGGCATTAATATTGAAAAATGGATTCTAAAATAAAAAAGAATATTTTCTTTATAAATGTATTTAATGATATATTTTATGATATTTCTATTCATCAATGATAACATCCTGTTATAATTATTCCACATGGGATATATTGTATTTATACCATAATTATTCATTCCTTAGTTGGTTTATAATTTATTTTTACAAGTATTTTATTTAAATTTAAAGTTTTATTATCTTTTTAGTCCCCTTGGAAAATTACTTTTTGATGATCATTTGAAATAATTCTCTCTTAATTATCAAAAAATTATATGAAGGATATGATTTTTTATTAAATTGTATGTCTTTTTCACATGATTTTCTGAATTTTATGTAATTTTATTGAATATGGTCTACGTCACTATATGAAACCATACTAGGTGTAATCCCCATACCAATAGTCTATGTGGTCTTTGATTTCTGCCCAAATGGGATACGTAAGAAGACTCCCTAAGGTTCAATCCAAACACCCAAAATTTACAATAATATTCTCTAGTATATATCCCAAGTAGGCTAATATCCAACCTAGTAGTATAAAACACCTCCAAGATTCTTCAGATGCTTTACGTAAGTCCCACCGCATCCCATGTCTATACACATTTCCCCCAGCCATCTTTAGCATATAAATTCTAAATGCGTATTTTTGTCATTGTAACATAACATAAATTATATTATTTGTTCCATTAAGATGCACCAAACTACATTGGTCCAAAATCCTTTTACAAGTATACGTAGGAATCCTAGATCATGGTCATCATCCCAATATCAAATCAACTCTTATCTCACTAGATTACAATAATTTCAAGAGAACTAGACTATTTGGCTTAAAACCAGCATCACTATAATATATGACTAGGGAATATATATTTATTCAATAATAGTACCATTTATGGAGAACATAAAATACAGAAATATATTTATATTTATAAATGTCCTCATATATATACAGATGATTCTACATTCTTGGGAAGATAATAATTGATTTTTTATTAATAGGAGACCCATTTTATATTTTGGATTTAATAAATAATTTAGGAAAATATATTAAAACTATAAAAGAACACCAAATAATGAAATAACACATCATAAATGGTAGTCGTGTTCCCAAAAACTTATCACTTAAATTAATGTTAGATTATAATAATTAATGGACCATTGAACAATGACCTCATAACACAAGAAAATATATTCTTGAATCATATAGAAAAAAGGATTCATTGGGTTTTTTTATTTCTATGAACAATAATTAATTGAAACTAACAGCAAATAATGATCCCATTATGAAATATTTAGTAAAAAGTATCCTCTAAAATTAATCATTTGAGATAAATTTATTATTAATGGGAAATAGAAAAAAATTCTAATAATTTCATATTTATATTAAATAAAAACCAATGGAAAAAGAAGATGGTTTCATAAAATTCTTATCACAATATTACTCATTGAAGTTAAATGGTTTTAATAAAAATTTAATCATATCATAAATTATCAAAAATAGACATGTTTTAATCATAGAATAACCATAGGAAAAAATAGGATTCATAAAAACTATATATGATAAACTATTTGGAGAAAAAATAAGAATTTTATCTGTGGTTCATATCACCAAGAAATTAAAACTTATATGCAAGGATATCATCATAGATATGGAATGATTTTTATAGATCATTTGGAAAATTTCTTAATGATAATAACATTCCTTGAAAAAATACTTTTTAAAATTTGTAAAAAATCATTTTCTTTGAAATAACATTAAAATTTATATAGGAATAAATAAAAATCACAAAAAAAATTTCTTAGGGAAATAATACACTAAACATTCAAAAAACCTTTTAGAAAATTAAATATTTTTAAAATACATTTATTGTAAAAAACATTGAAAATTTATAATTTATTCTTGAAAGAAAATGATGGTGAAAAAATCTGTTCATGACATATATGTTGAGAAAAAGTTTCCTTTCACATTTTTGGTAAATTCAAAAAATTAACTTTAATTAAAAATTACATGATGATTCCATTTAAAACGTTTTTTACAATTTATAAAATGGGAAATATTTTATTTAGAAAATTAGAATCAAATAAGTGTTAAAATTATTTTGATTATTTTTAGAAAGCATGGCTTTGTAAGATAATTATTTTTGGAAAAAAAGTGGATTTTTCTTAAAAACGTTTTATTTGAACTATAGGTTACATTAATATAGGAAAGTGATTTATCATTTAATATTTCATCATGTAATCTAAATAAAATAAATGATTAATGAATATGAAATATGTCTCTCAAATATAAAATCGAGACTAGAAATCCCTTTACCATAAGTATTGACTTCATTTAAACACATTAGAATATACTGTATAATAAATATATGGTTATTATAAATTTATTATAGAATATTATATATATATATATCGTACCATATATGATTTATTTATTCTATTTTCATAAACTCTTAATCAACAATTTCTTGTTAATGTAACATTTTGGGTAATAACTACTTTGTTTTTTCATATATGTTTTGGTTTTCTTAGGTCATATTGTTCATGGTTATGTTATATCCTAAATATTAATCATTAAATAATTATCATATTTATTCATAAATTATACTTTTAATACCACTAATTAAATTTTTTTCTGATTAAATAAATATATAATATTCAAGGTGACGGTAGGTCTTACGTTTTCCTAAGTAAAGTTTTCATTACAAAAATGTATCTATGTAAAAAAGGATAGAAATATATTACCATTATACAATGATAATAATCTCATAAATTTAATATTATTTATTTAAATATATGTATACATTTAATCCATGTGGTGTTGTGATAAAAAGAGAGTGTCACATCGCTTCGTGTAGGCGGTAGTCCACAAATACAAGAACGGCGTTATTAACATTCAATGAGTGAAAAGGTAAGACATTAAATGATATATTTTCTTTAAAGAATGAAAAATATGCAATTAATATAATTAATATTTCATTATATCAAATTTATTCCTTCATACTATCCTTATTACATTTCATGTACTGGTGAAACATGACACAACAATTTCCGAGGTGGTAGTCCACCACACACACGAGTGACATTATCATATTACAAAAAAATGGAAAACTTATTTGTATGTTTGATATATTAATCAAAGATTAAAAATAATATCATTAATAAACTATATAAATAATTAGTTAGTCATTATTCAAATTCATGATAGGTGGTACTAGAAATACAATATCAATGGTTTATGAGGATGCAGTCCTCCAAACACAAAATAAATGATTTCATAAGCAATTTTATGGAAGTATATATTGTTTTAATTAAATAAATTAATAAAAAATATAAATATATGGAATATAATTAGTTTATATTATCATAATTGTTAAATAATCATTGATGTAGGAGGATGTCGAAATTAAAAAAATGAACATTGATGAACGTTGCTTCTTCATTGAGGATCCCCCTAGGTTTTCACTAAAATCCTTACAAGGTTTTATTTAAATAAAAAATAATGAATATTTTGTTATATTTTGTAATATTTGAAGCAATTTAGTTTGGTATATTTTTAGTAAAATGGGTTTTAAGGCATGAATAATATAAGAGAGGGGTGGCCATTTATAAGTGAGGTGAGGGACAGACTAGTGAATTTCTAAAAAAATTAAATCATACCACCATTGTTATCTTGAAAAAATATTCCAAAATTTAAAATTATTTATCTATCAATATTTAAGGTCTCAGTAATTCCATAAAATTTGTGTTTCAAATGTTAGTAGGTCATTTCTCTCACTTATAATATTAGTTTAACACCTGAGTAAATATGTTTTTTCCTTAAAAGTAGTAATTAATTTTTATGGTTGTCAATATTTGTTTTGGGTTGAAAATAATCTAAAATACATAGAAATTATAAATTATGGTTATTATAAATATTGAATATATTTTTTGAAATTAAATTCATAGAATTGGAAAATTTTAATTTAAAAATATCCTCTCATACATGACGAGAATGGGAGATTTTGAAGAAAAATGTTTAGAAGTTCCCAATGATATTATATATAAATTCAGTATGAAGTTGATTCTAATGACCTAAAATGGATTAATGGATGTAAAAATTAACTATTTTTAATTTAAAATAATTTTCGAATATATCATTACATTATAATTATGTTTATAAAATACATCTATAAATTCAAATTTTTTATTTTGAGCTTTTTCGAAAAAATGAATTATTAAAAAAATTGTCAATAATTATCCCCAAATTAATTTTTAAAATATGATTTAAAATTTTAATGTTATTTAATAAAATTTATTTTCTAATAGTTTAAATTATAATTTTATTATTGTTCAAAAAATTAAATGAATATTCTTTTGATAAAATAGTATTTTGGATATATATAGTCTTTTATAAAAATGAGTTATCTTTTAGAAAATATGTGTCGTTTATAAAAAACTATTATAAAAATTATATAAAAGTTATTTACGAATTTTTATATCACTATGATCAATGGTTATGCAGTAGTGGCTATTATAAAATAAATATATTAATAATATTTTATGGTTTGGTTAAATGTCTTTGTTTCTTAAAAGACAAGATTACCCAGTGTTGTGTATAATTTAATATTTACATATTATTGTGTGTAATGCCACCTTAAAAAGGTGTTTTGTATATTAAAATATAATATAAATGTTGGGTTAAAGGAAAATGTATAGAAACATAAATTCAATATAATTTATTTATTATATTGGAATTTTACGAGTCCTCAAAAATTTACGGTGCGTGATTCCAAGGCTTGGTGTGCCTGGAATGAATTTCTAATCTATTTCAGGGTACCTTCAGAAAACATGTGAGTCGATTTTTGTATCATTTGAACCGGTGCTTAGAATTGAAATCTGAGGACACCATTGAAATTTTAGTGCTGATATTCGCTTAAGGAGAGACCTTCACCTAGACCATAGTAGGTCGAGGGTGGAAGTTAGTTATTCACTTTTTCGAGGGAGAAGAAAAAAAAATTATTTAATATTTTATTTTTCATTTGAAACCTCTATATTTGATTTATGTAGGTAGGGACCACCCAAACTAGAAAACCCATAATCTAACTTAAATGGGGGGTACCACCAGACTCTTGAACCCCCCCTTTAATGAGAGATAACTCTTTTACTTCCTCCACTTTAATTGTGCCACCAACAATTAATTAATTAAGCCAAAATCTACATAATTAATGGACACCTCTAATTAAAGTAATAAAACATAATTTAATACGTTGGATATTCATTTTTGGAGGAATTGGGGATGTGTGGGAAATTTGTGAGATTTAGGAGAACTATTGAGAAACTCTTCCTCCAATGAAGAACACACTCACCAACTAAGAACATACTTCAGAATCATGAACAAGGACGACACACGAGCCCGACTTTGGAAGCCTGTTTTGAAAGAGACGATCGTTGGGACCCTCATCGTCATCACCGACATCATATTTCCACACATTGAATTAGATATCAAGGTTGGTTTTATGGTTTTTGAATACCCCCATACCCATTCTTGATGTTCTTCATGATTCGAGAACAAATAATCCGCTTGATACCATTCTAACGCGGAGGGTACATTCCAAACGAACACGGCCTGAACCCTCCACAACATTTGTAGATCGTGTTGGTTTTAATCCAACGGAGATGTACCGAGGTGAGTGTGGAAGTATCTGAAATGAAGAACGGGCCACCGGGGCATGCCGAGTGACCCGAGGAACATCACTGGTAACCTGTACTGGCGAACGGCACTGGTGGGACTCAGGAGTGGCGACCACCACTCTGGCTGGCACCAAAGATGGAAGCGTTGAAACTACGCCACTAGAGAAGGATCATGGCATGTCGGTCGTGGAATAGAAAGTGTGGCGTCCAGTAGTGAGAAGGGGAGGCAACAGTGCGCATCTGCACTGTCGAGTGTGTAGGAGCTATGACCATGTGCCGCGACGTAGAGTAGAGGGTGTCCGGCTCACTGCCTGCTTCCAGTTATGGATCATCACATGACCGCGCTGTGTGGATGAAGGCTAGCCGTCTGTCTAGCTGTTGGCCAAGCGGTCCGCCCAGTGGGCCGCACCATTGTCCACCCAGGTGTCCGAGCCATGTCGGCAGGCCGGACTCAGAGGGGCTAGTCGGTCAAACCGGGTCAGACAGGACCTTGATGAACTTTGACCCTTTTTCGTTTTTTAACCATATATTGAACTACGAGCATATGTTTCATGAACTGTATACGACACTAGAAACCTGGGATCGAGAAGATCCATTTGGTATACCCCACATGGGTTTCAGATAATGTTGGGCTATGGTTGGGTTGGATCAGACATGAATCCAACCAGGCCCTCGGGAATAAAAGGCCAATATCATACCGACAGAGCGTTCGATTGATGAAACGTCCGTTGCATCGATAACCCTATCACATGGAGATCCTTTTGATACATATTCATTGTACTTTGGTGTATTTGGAGTATTGACCTCTGGTTTGAGAGGCGGACCCTCCCAGAATCAAGCGAGATTAGTGAGAAAACCCTGTAGTTGGATGTAACATGTGAAATGGATCCTATGTGGGTCTGCGGTTTGGGATCCTATGTCAGTCTGTGTATTCGGATTATATGTGGGTATGTGTTTTGTAACCGCCCAAGATTTTATAAAGAAATATTCTTTTTAATTTTAATAATGTCATGTGTTGTATGCTACACCAAAAGGAGCTTGCACAACACGCATCCTTGTATTGCCTTGCATTACACGCAATCGCGACCTTCCTCGATAGCGTGTGTAATACGCAATACCGAGTTTCACTAAACAACGATGTGCTATTAAAATATTATTAAAACTAGCCGTTATGAATAGTAATAACCACTTTTTAAAATTCTGTAAATCTTATTTTTCAAAATGAACTTCATTCTTGGATTCGGAGTATCGAATTTAGCCTAAGGTGAAATTTTGGTACTTTTCGGATAACTTTCATATTCTGATGAATAGTGAAAATTTACTAAATTATAATTAAAAACAACTTTTTTAATCGAAATAATTAATAGTGATAAATCATTAATTTGAGTGGTTTTAAAGTATATTTAGAATATATTTTTACAATTTAATACAATGTTGGTCATTGGATGTAATTTCACATTTAAACTAGACATAAACAAGTGTCAATCTTTTGATAGATATTGTTTCTTAAAAACACGCTATTTGTTTTAACAGCGGGATTTAATTATAAAATTAATTAATGCAACTTTTATGTTATGAATTTGGTAAAATAGACTTCATTTTTGAATTCGGAATATGAAATATAGCTTGGGATGAAATTTTGGCATTGTTCTGAAAAACATCAATTTTTGATGAATAGTGAAACTACTAAGTGGTAGGTTAAAAACTGAATTTTTGCATAAAACTTAATTTTACCGCTTCTGTGAATGGAATTTCGAAAATCCGAGAGACACGGTTAATATCAAGGACTAAAATGTGGTTCAATGAGATGAAAATAATTTTTTTGGTGAATAGTAACTTTTTACTTTTTTTTTACCACGATTAATAGTAAATAGGGTAACTAAGGGTAAATATGATATCAATATTACCCTAACACATGTCCTAATTCTATTGGACAAGTGAAATTCGACCAAAAACAAACTTAGGAATAAAATATGACCATTTAGGCCCACTTGGATTAGATTAGGACATTTATTATTAATTTATTTAAAGAAGGGTTAAAATAGTTAAAATCAAAGTTTAATAAGTAAATCATTTTTAATATGGGGTTATACATAAGATAAATTCGACTATAAATATTCATTAGAAAGATAAAAATATTTCCTACATAATGGTATTTTATTTGTAATTTTTAGACGTCAAATAAGTTAATTAATTTATGACACAAAGATGATGCAGTAATTATCTTATTTATGAAATATTGACATAATTGATGTTATAAACACCAAAATAAATGTAATTTGAGAATTTTTATGAATTCCACTAATTTTCTAGGTTACTATGATATATTAATGTTGATTTAATCAACTTGGTTCGAACATTTAATTCTGTTATGACTTTCACAAAAATCATATATCAAATAGTGTCAAAATTGAGACAAAATAGTTTTTAAATCAAATATTATATTATTAATTGTTATTTTATTCCTAAAAATCTAAGGTTCGGCCAAATGACTTAGATAAGGATATATATATTAATAATAAACAATTTGGGGTTCGTTTGGCATGTTATAGTAAGTGTATTAACCATATAGTGAAAGAAAACAAAAAGACACGGTAAAAGTTAAATTATTTAACTTAGAGTTAAATCTAATTGATAAGGTTTAAAATAAGATCCAAACATGTCTAAATTTGATTGGTTGATGAGATTACGACCCTATCTCATCTAAGCTTCGAATATGAGTCATTTTTGGAGGTTTTTAAGTGGGGTTAGATTTATTATAAATTAATATTTTTAAGAATTCCTAAGGTGCCCCTCTCCTCCCCTATAAAAGGACACCTCCTCCCCCTCCTCCTCACACCAAATTGAGCACTCAAGCTCGGCCAACCCCTGTCAAAATCTCTTCTCCACTTCCCTAGAAACATCCTAGAGGTTCTGGTCTTACTCAAAGACCAATTTTAGTTCCCTAAGAGAAGGTCTCCAAAAGGCGCTTCAAAGAAGAGGAGGTTTGGACACTTACAAAGCAAGTCGGACATAAGGTAAGGGAAAATATCACAATCTCATTTTTATTCGAGATTGTTTATTCGTAAGTATTTACTGGGGTGTATTTTATCATCCACGTCCATGTTCCTTCAATATGTAATATTGTTTCCATCCACTTACAATAGTTTAAATCCAATTTTACTCTTCGGTGAGTTTTTAGTAAAGAATATGAAAGGAATCTTTTGTCGCTTTTTTATACGAGGTACTTTTTGACTTTTCCGACAAAAGTACGAGAAGAATGTTTTTTTTAACTTATACGGCACGAACGGATTTTTACGGTTTTATAAATCCTTATTTTCATGAACCTTCCTCCAAAATATTTCATGACTATTTTTAATAAAATCTCTTTCTTTTAAAATTGTATGATGTTTTGTGAAAAGAAATTGATTTTGAAGAAGAAAGGATATTTTCCTCAAGAATTCATTTCAAGTGTTTTATCAAAATTATTTTCCATCTAAGATAATAAAGGGTTCTGTTTCTATCCATATTTTTACATTGATTTGACTATGTTGTGATGGAATTATGTTTATGAATTCCTTTATCTTATATGAATGGTTTTATGATGTCATGTTGTTTAAGAATCCCATTTTTATTACATGGGTTATGCAATGATGTATGATTTATGATTTTGTGGCACACATAAGAATGGTATCATTATGAGATGGGTGGGACCTATATCTCCCTCCAATGCATTGGGTAAAGATTTTATATCTCATGAGATAGACATGGCTGGAATGGTAGGTTATACCGGTTCAGTGAAACAGGACTGAAACGAGGATTACTCGATTCAGAAAGGGACTTTGTCCACTAAGATAGTCTTGGAAATGAGTCTTGACTAACAAGAAATGATTCTTTATGATTATGTGTGTATGCCACAATGAGTAATGTTTAATGTTATGATTTCATTTCACTACTATGATTTATCCAATGTTATGAAATTATGCTCTCTTTTGCAGGTTAAGATTTCCAAAAATGTTATGTTCTTATGAAAATTATGTGATTGATATTTCCTTTGTTTACCCTTACTGAGCATTTGATCTCACCCTTTTATGTTTTCTTTTCCCCGGGATATAAAGAAAGGTTTTAGGTATAAAAAAAAGGAAGATCTTTATGGGAGATGTTGAAGATCTTTCACCACGATTAGAAGATTTTATTCCGAGTTTCCAAAGACACTAAACTATTACGATCCTTGTGTGTGTGTTTTTGTTATGTACTAAGTATTCCGCAAAAGTAATGTAATGTAATGTACGTCAAGATACGGGTCTCTACAGTTGGTATCAGAGGAAAGGTTTAGTCAACCTTTGGAAACTAGGATGCGAAAACGTTAGTAAGATCCCTAGAGATATTTCTAAGGTATGTCTAGGGATTCCCCTAAGGATAAGTATACGTATAGGATATAGTTCTAGAACTATGGTAACGATATTAGATTAAACCAATGATGATAGATATTTAAGTTACTGCCCCTTTATTACGATTTTTGCATCTAACACTATTCTGTTTGGGTTTTAGAAAATGGCTGGAAACAAGATGATTCACAATAATGGAGGATATGATGGACAATGGAATGATATTCTTCATGAGCAACCAAATGAAATGGGATTTGGATGTCCAAACATCATTATTATGCCGAATCAGCAATCTCACAACATGATCAATAAAGTAAAATTTGGTAAGTTTCCTGACTCGACTAATAAGAGAAAGATGGAGTTCCATGATGATCATAGAGGAAAGAAAGTTCAATTTCCCCTATGTAAATCATGTGGGAAGAGGCATCAAGGAGAATGTTTCAAGGGAACTGGAAGATGCTTTGGGTGTGGAATAGAAGGACACAAAGCAAGTAAGTGCAAAGGAAAAGGGTCGGTTAACACCATGGATGAGGATAATGGTATTGCTACGACATCAAAAATGGTTAAGTGTTTTAAATGTGGAATGTATGGGCATTATGCAAACAAATGCCCTAAGGGAAAGACTCATGAAGAGAATCAGTATGGTCAAATGGGTAGTATTTATGTGGATGATGATGAAGAGACTACAAATGATATGTGAGATGAAAGAATTTTTGAAGCTCGATCAATGGTTTGAGAATGTAGTGGAATGATTACATGTTTATCATGTGTAATTTTGGAATAAAGAGACATCTAAGGATTGTTACACTATTGTCATTCCTTGAGTTTTGAAAGTGTATGATTAATGTTACCAGTATCCATGAAAGGTTATTCAGATATTTTTGGAATGTAGATGATATGCGCATAATGATGGGATAAGGAGAAAATTAAATGTTTGATAGTATTCATGAGCTCATGATTGATATAAGGACTAAGTGATATCATGGTTTGAGTATATAGAATTTTGAGGATTTTGGTATGTGGAAAGTGTTAACTTTTAACTGCACTCATGTTTTCACTAAGGTATTCAATAGAATACACGATTAAGGACTTTGAATGTTTTGAATGTGACCAACAAGACATATCTTGTGATATGAGGGGATCAACGACAGTATTAAATCTCTGGTAATAGTTGTTACTATATTATGAGAGTGGACTGCAGTATTATGTATAAGCCTAAAGATTATACTGGATTATGTTGGACATAAGTTAGTATTGTTTAAGGATAGAAGATTTTCGATATTATTGATGGGATGTTATAGTAACGTAGTTTTAGAAAAAGGACAACCTGCAGGACGGGCGACAGCCCATCGCTTCGGACAAGGCTGTAGGAATCGAACCCACAACCGAAGTGTAACTGGCCTTTATCGCCTACCACTGACCTACAGGAAGTCCCTGTTTAGTAGAAACTAGTTTTATTATATTAAGCAGTATGATATATGAAGTATAAGTCCATTTTAGGAACCATATGTGATTAATCTCACTATAGATCGACTTATGTATATAATTTTTGCTAACCTTTTGTTTGAGACAGATGGAATGACCCGTCATTCTATCACATGATCTGCTAACACTTCACGAATAACAAATTCAACTTCATTTATTTAATAGATGAAGTGGAAATTGTTAAAGGCACGAACAACAGCGAGATTGTACCCAAATAAAGTAAGTATTTATTCTAATTCAAATTCTTTAACTTTAGGGAAATGATCTTGAAAACCAAAAATGTTGTCCTAGTTCTCTTATACCTGATGAATCAGATGGTACCTTAGATCGTCACAAATTTATGGATTTGTGATTACTGGCTTTTCCATAGCCATGTTCTCTACCACTCTCCATCAGAACATAATGGTTAGATTTCTCTTCCATATCCATATTTTCACCTATGTGGAAACCCAGTGATTAGTTTATTTGGGTAATCGTTACATTTCATACTTTAGTTTTTAAAGCCAAGTTTTGGTATTCCCTTTTACGATGTGGGTTTCTATTAAAGAAACTTTCGAATAGTAAACCATTTATAACCCCGACGAATTTCGAGGGAGAAATTCATTTTAAGGGGGGTAGAATGTAACAGCCCAAGATTTTATAAAGAAATATTCTTTTTAATTTTATTAATGTCTTGTGTTGTACGCTACACCAAAACGAGCTTGCACAACACGCATCCTTGTATTTCCTTGCATTACACGCAATCGCGACCTTCCTCGATAGCGTGTGTAATACGCAATACCGAGTTTCACTAAACAACGATGTGCTATTAAAATATTATTAAAACTAGCCGTTATGAATAGTAATAACCACTTTTTAAAATTCTGTAAATCTTATTTTTCAAAATGAACTTCATTCTTGGATTCGGAGTATCGAATTTAGCCTAAGGTGAAATTTTGGTACTTTTCGGATAACTTTCATATTCTGATGAATAGTGAAAAATTACTAAATTATAATTAAAAACAACTTTTTTAATCGAAATAATTAATAGTGATAAATCATTAATTTGAGTGGTTTTAAAGTATATTTAGAATATATTTTTACAATTTAATACAATGTTGGTCATTGGATGTAATTTCACATTTAAACTAGACATAAACAAGTGCCAATCTTTTGATAGATATTGTTTCTTAAAAACACGCTATTTGTTTTAACAGCGGGATTTAATTATAAAATTAATTAATGAAACTTTTATGTTATGAATTTGGTAAAATAGACTTCATTTTTGAATTCGGAATATGAAATATATCTTGGGATGAAATTTTGGCATTGTTCTGAAAAACATCAATTTTTGATGAATAGTGAAACTACTAAGTGGTAGGTTAAAAACTGAATTTTTGCATAAAACTTAAATTTACCGCTTCTGTGAATGGAATTTCGAAAATCCAAGAGACACGGTTAATATCAAGGACTAAAATGTGGTTCAATGAGATGAAAATAATTTTTTGGTGAATAGTAACTTTTTACTTTTTTTTTACCACGGTTAATAGTAAATAGGGTAACTAAGGGTAAATATGATATCAATATTACCCTAACACATGTCCTAATTCTATTGGACAAGTGAAATTCGACCAAAAACAAACTTAGGAATAAAATATGACCATTTAGGCCCACTTGGATTAGATTAGGACATTTATTATTAATTTATTTAAAGAAGGGTTAAAATAGTTAAAATCAAAGTTTAATAAGTAAATCATTTTTAATATGGGGTTATACATAAGATAAATTCGACTATAAATATTCATTAGAAAGCTAAAAAGATTTCCTACATAATGGTATTTTATTTGTAATTTTTAGACGTCAAATAAGTTAATTAATTTATGACACAAAGATGATGCAGTAATTATCTTATTTATGAAATATTGACATAATTGATGTTATAAACACCAAAATAAATGTAATTTGAGAATTTTTATGAATTAAACTAATTTTCTAGGTTACTATGATATATTAATGTTGATTTAATCAACTTGGTTCGAACATTTAATTCTGTTATGACTTTCACAAAAATCATATATCAAATAGTGTCAAAATTGACACAAAATAGTTTTTAAATCAAATATTATATTATTAATTGTTATTTTATTCCTAAAAATCTAAGGTTCGGCCAAATGACTTAGATAAGGATATATATATTAATAATAAACAATTTGGGGTTCGTTTGGCATTTTATAGTAAGTGTATTAACTATATAGTGAAAGAAAACAAAAAGACACGGTAAAAGTTAAATTATTTAACTTAGAGTTAAATCTAATTGATAAGGTTTAAAATAAGATCCAAACATGTCTAAATTTGATTGGTTGATGAGATTACAACCCTATCTCATCTAAGCTTCGAATATGAGTCATTTTTTGAGGTTTTTAAGTGGGGTTAGATTTATTATAAATTAATATTTTTAAGAATTCCTAAGGTGCCCCTCTCCTCCCCTATAAAAGGACACCTCCTCCCCCTCCTCCTCACACCAAATTGAGCACTCAAGCTCGGCCAACCCCTGCCAAAATCTCTTCTCCACTTCCCTAGAAACATCCTAGAGGTTCTGGTCTTACTCAAAGACCAATTTTAGTTCCCTAAGAGAAGGTCTCCAAAAGGCGCTTCAAAGAAGAGGAGGTTTGGACACTTACAAAGCAAGTCAGACATAAGGTAAGGGAAAATATCACAATCTCATTTTTATTCGAGATTGTTTATTCGTAAGTATTTACTGGGGTGTATTTTATCATCCACGTCCATGTTCCTTCAATATGTAATATTGTTTCCATCCACTTACAATAGTTTAAATCCAATTTTACTCTTCGGTGAGTTTTTAGTAAAGAATATGAAAGGAATCTTTTGTCGCTTTTTTCATACGAGGTACTTTTTGACTTTTCCGACAAAAGTACGAGAAGAATGTTTTTTTTAACTTATACGGCACGAACGGATTTTAACGGTTTTATAAAGCCTTATTTTCATGAACCTTCCTCCAAAATATTTCATGACTATTTTTAATAAAATCTCTTTCTTTTAAAATTGTATGATGTTTTGTGAAAAGAAATTGATTTTGAAGAAGAAAGGATATTTTCCTCAAGAATTCATTTCAAGTGTTTTATCAAAATTATTTTCCATCTAAGATAATAAAGGGTTCTCTTTCTATCCATATTTTTACATTGATTTGACTATGTTGTGATGGAATTATGTTTATGAATTCCTTTATCTTATATGAATGGTTTTATGATGTCATGTTGTTTAAGAATCCCATTTTTATTACATGGGTTATGCAATGATGTATGATTTATGATTTTGTGGCACACATAAGAATGGTATCATTATGAGATGGGTGGGACCTATATCTCCCTCCAATGCATTGGGTAAAGATTTTATATCTCATGAGATAGACATGGCTGGAATGGTAGGTTATACCGGTTCAGTGAAACAGGACTGAAACGAGGATTACTCGATTTAGAAAGGGACTTTGTCCACTAAGATAGTCTTGGAAATGAGTCTTGACTAACAAGAAATGATTCTCTATGATTATGTGTGTATGCCACAATGAGTAATGTTTAAAGTTATGATTTCATTTCACTACTATGATTTATCCCATGTTATGAAATTATGCTCTCTTTTGCAGGTTAAGATTTCCAAAAATGTTATGTTCTTATGAAAATTATGTGATTGATATTTCCGTTTTTTACCCTTACTGAGCATTTGAGCTCACCCTTTTATGTTTTCTTTTCCCCAGGATATAAAGAAAGGTTTTAGGTATAAAAAAAAAGGAAGATCTTTATGGGAGATGTTGAAGATCTTTCACCACGATTAGAATATTTTATTCCGAGTTTCCAAAGACACTAAACTATTACGATCCTTGTGTGTGTGTTTTTGTTATGTACTAAGTATTCCGCAAAAGTAATGTAATGTAATGTACGTCAAGATACGGGTCTCTACATGTTTTGGGATCCTTTGTGGGTCTGTGTTCTTGAGTACCACTTGGTTCCAATTTAGTAAATCCATTTCGGACTACTCTAGGATCCTACGTGGGTCTGCTGTACTAAGATCCTACAAGGGTCTAATGATTTAGGAACCGATGTGGGTTTTCCTCTTAATAGAGAAGGATTATTCAGTAGATACATCTAATCATATTTACTAACATACATAAGTTATACCTGATGTGATATTAGTCTTTTCTTTTGTGGTAATCTTCTATGTAGTGTACTTTTATGATGAATACCATCATGGTGATACCTTTGTGGTATTCTAATGGGTGGTGTTACCATTGTGGTACATACCTTTGTATTGATATCTTTTTGGTATACATCTATGTAGCATTACCATTTTGTTACTTACCATCATGGTGTTACCTTCATGGGACTGTTGAACTTTGGGGCTTTTGAGTTCTTCCTTGGGTTTCCTTGTCTTTGAGATGTGTTTACTCGACAACTTAGGTATATGTATGAGAATATATCTATGTTGGGTTGTCATTTGTTTTCATGATTTTAGAATTATGCTTTGTGGATTTGGTGATATATTCAAGGGTCTCTAGGTCCCTATTAGGTATCATTATACTCACCCCTGCACAGGCAATGGCTACACCTTGTTGTGTTTGGTGAAGACGACAGAAAACATTGACCAAAGCTAAGGGTACTAGGACTTGATGTAGCTCAGAGGTGGACTTTAGAAGAGGCATACCACAATGATGACCATACAATGGTCGTACCTACCCTTAATGTATGATCCTTTGTGGGTGTTTACTAGAGCTATTCACGATTACTTGTACATCATATTTTTCTTGTACTTTCAAGTTGGGCTTGTATTCTGGACCCTTTTACATATTGTACACACTCTTTTTACTATACAGTTTACTTGTGTTTGTATCATTTTGTGTGATTGGTTGAGTGTGATTACAGTATATAAAGGCAATGCCTCCCCAATTTTATGGAATAAGTCATTCGGTGTTAGTCGCCAGCCCCTGACTTATGGAAGGTGGGCTTGGGGTAGTCATGACAGGGTCCCCGGGGGACGAGTCTGGAAAAATTGTTATCCGAGGAGCGAGTTCTTCCAATGAACATTAGACAATGATATTTTAATGACAATATTGTTATTTGTAGTGAGTGTGGCCATTATATTTGGGAATCCAGTGTTGTTTTGGAGGCTGATGTATCAATACAATAGGACCCTGACTTATGATTCCTGAATATGTTCACAAAAGCACTGATTGAATTTCTGTTTCAAAAATTTTTCTTTGTAATCTCTTTGAGTATGCTTATCAGGTATAACATATTAACCATGGTGAACCTGTTTCTTTTAAGGATGCCTCCACATGGACAACCCTCTAGGATTTCAGGTATAGTACACGAGGATATCCCACTAAGTGGAGAAGCATCAGTGAAGGGCCCTTTATCAGTAGAGGCAACTGTGGAGGCACAAACAGTACCATTACACATTGGGCCATTGATTCCACCAGCCCCAACATCATAGGGTGCACACCTCTTGAGAACATTTCATGTGTTCCAGCGCTAGAATCCACTCTGGTTTAGGGGTTGAGATGGACCCACAGGCGGCTGGGGATTGGTTAGAGGTTGTGGTGAGAGTCTTCCGACTGTTAGAGACACCGACTGATCTTATGGTGATCCATCACGCAATACATATATAGTTAGTAGCAGGCAGATGGTGGATATTGATACTCCAGGCTCACGATAGGGTGACACTTCTCTTATAAGACATTGAGAGCATGTTTCAAGTAGAGTTTGTCCCAATGAACAATCATGCAGTGCACATTAAAGATATTCTTCATATATAGCAGGGCATCCTAACCATGGCTTAGTACTCAGGGAGGTTCAACAACCTCTCATGCTACTCCACTGATATGGTGTAGGACCCATTCTACCAGGCCCAGACCATCGAGCAAGGACTCTGGTAGGAGATCAGGGCTTCGATGTTTTCTCTCAGCATCCCGACACAGGTGGGTTTGTTATAGAAAGCACTATTAGTGGTGGGTTTTCGTTTTGAGCAGTCACCAGTATAGAGATTGAAAACCAGGCATCACGTAGCGAAGTCATCTGAAGCAACCAGTAAATAGATTTCATAGAGGTCCAAGAGGACAAGACCTATAGGTGGATGACCAAAGGATTAAGGGTTGTTTATATCAGGCACCAGAAATAGATCTATTCATGTTTGGATAAGGTACAGTTACACAGGTGGCGGGTAGGGTTACATTACACATGACTGTCTGACCCACAACATGGATGATCAACAAACAGTCAAAGGACTGACCAGGCTGAGACAGAGATTCGACCAAGGAGTTCTGTAGGGAGTAGGTGGATGTGGAAGAGGAGTTGGTTGTGCAGTTGGCGGTGGGCGACGATTTGAGGTGTTACCGTCCCCACCACCAGTTGGTCCACCCAAACCACATGGATTAGGTGTACATGGGCATGATTAGATCAAGGTGAATGAGCCCTCTGAACATGGTTCTCCGGATATGATATGAGGTATTATCTGTGTCTACTCTATCTTAGCTGCAGTACTTATAGACATAGGTTTCATTCATTATTTTATTTCCACGACCATTGTTCGGTGCTCAGAGATTCTGGTCGAGCCGTTGGCTCATCCCATATGGCTAGAGACTCATATGATAAAAAATTGAGTTATTACACACTAGTGATGGTCGTGCGAGCTTACTCTAAGAGGAGATAGCTTCGGTTGGGATCTCCTAGTAGCGACATCGAGGCCTTATGACATCTTCTTGGGTATAGAATAGTTGTCTACAATCCATGTTCAGATTGACAATATTAGGCACAAAGTGCGGTTTGTACGCACTGATGGGACAAGTTTTACCTTCACCAACGAGATACGAGCCTTTTCAGCATAAGATGGACTTACCGAGAGGACAGTGTAGCTGTTGACTGATCAGTAGGCTAGCCTTACCTTCAAAGCATTTGATGTGGAGAGTCTTTGATATCCTGTAGTGGTGGGATAGTATGCAGATGTCTTCCCTGATGATGTTCCAGGTCTACCTCCTCACAATGTGGTGGGCTTTTACATTGACTTGTACCCCAGTATGACAACGATATCTACAATAGCATATCAGATGGATCCGAAGGAGCTTCGTGAGCTGAGGGTATAGCTTGAGGGCTTACAGGGGAAGGGGTTCATCCAGCCTAGTGTATCTCCTTAGGCTGCACAGATTTTGTTCTCCAAGAAGGAATATTGGAGCTTGAGACTCTATGTTGACAATAATTTCCTAAACTAGGTTACAAAAAAGTAAAATAACCCTCTTCAGAGGATTGACATCCTCTTTGATCAGCTGAAGGGAGTATATTGGTTCTCGAAGATAGACATCGGATCAGGTTATCACCATCTCAGAGTTCGAGATGAGGATGTGCTAAAGACGACATTCAAATGTAGGTATGACCACAACGCATTCTTGGTGATTCCATTCGGCATGACCAATGCACCAGCAGTGTTCATGAGGCTCATGAACATG
Organism: Viscum album; assembly: GCA_963277665.1. NCBI lineage: Eukaryota > Viridiplantae > Streptophyta > Magnoliopsida > Santalales > Viscaceae > Viscum > Viscum album. Next base: position 1,888,771,754 of record OY728136.1, read on the forward strand.
ACCTTTTAGCCATACCTTCATCGCTTTGTAGTAGTCTTCATTGAAGACATTCTGATCTTCTTGGCTACTGAGGAGGAGCATTCTTATCATTTGAATGCAGTCCTAGACACATTCGTATGGCACTAGAATTATGGTATTCTCTTGAAGTGCTAGTTATGGATTTGAGAGGTTCATTTTCTAGGACATGCCATCTAGGAGGCTGAAGTTATGGTGGATCTAGTAAATATTGAGGTGGTGCTTGCGTCGAATCTACCATGGAGTGTGCCAGAGGTACAAAGTTTCATAGGTTTGTCTAGATACTACCTGATATTTTTTCCATATTTATCCAGAGTTTCAACACTATTATCATCATTAACAAAGAAAAGGAAACCCCTTGGGTGGTCTGAGAGATTTTAGCAGAGTTTCCAAGAGATGAGGCAGAGGCTGACTAGTTCCCCCATCTTGAGACTTCTGGAAGGGGATGTGGGGTACGCAATCTACTGCAATGCATTAGGGACCGAGCTCAGATGTGTCCTGATGCAGGAGCGAGCAGTCATCACATATGGTTCACGACAGCTGAGATAGTATGAGAAGAACTACGCAACCCATGACCATGAATTAGCAGTTGTGTTCTATGCTTTGAAGATGTAGAAACACTATTTGATGGGAGAGAATTTTACGGTCTACTGTAATCACCAAATTCAAGGGAATATCTTATCCTAGTTGGACCTAAAAGTGAGAAAATGATGTTGGCTTCAATTCCTCCAGGACTATGAATTCAAGATTGTCTATAATCCTCTGAAGGAGAGCATTATAGTAGATACACTCCGCAAGAGATCTGGTATATAGATTCTAGGTGAGGCGATGTAGTAGTTGCCCGCTTTACAGTTATCTATTGTTGAACAAGATGGAGAATATTTTCTTTTGTCTCTTACAGTCACACCCCCGCTTCTTCAGCTAGTCAGGGAGGCGCAATGTGGCGAAACTGACTGTGAGGCTCGGCATTCTCATATATCCACTGGACAGGCACCTGAATGATATTTTGAAGGTGGGGAGAATTTCAACCTTTTCAGAGGACATACCATGGTACATGTCTCAATTTATGAAGAAGTGTTGTGGGAGTTCCACACATCCCCTCTCATTGTGAATCCATGAGTGGCGAAGATGTACCAAGATCTCTGACGATCGCACTGGTGGCCAGGAATGATGAAAGAAGTAGCAATGTTTTTTCTCTCAGTGACACAATTTTCATCATGTAAAGGTAGTGCATCTGGTACTAGTAGGATTATTTTAGCCTTTAGAGGACCTAGAGTGGATGTGGGATGGGATATCATTGGAATTTGGGACAAGACTTCCACGTACATCAAGGGGTCGTTATTCTTTCTGGGTGATCGTCGACCAACTCACTAAGTCGGCCCACATCCTATAAATCTGAGAGTAGGGTAGTGTAGAGAGCTTGGGATGCCTCTATATGAAAAATATTGTATGGATACATATATTACCCTTAGCGATTTTTTGTGATCATGATGCACATTTAACTTCCCAGTTATGGAAGGGGTTGTATGAGGCTTTTGATGCGTAGCTTCGTTTGAGCACCGACTTCTATCCTCAGATGGATGGATAGACTAATTAGACCATTTAGACCCTAGAGGAAATATTGGGTTCTTTTGTCCTCGACTTCAATCATATCTAGGAGGATCAATTCCCCATGGTGGATTTTTCATAAAAAATAGCTACCACTCAACCTTTTGGATGGAACCTTTCGAGGCGTTGTATGACCAACCTTGTAGATCTCATTTGTGCTAGACTGACCCAGGGGAGTCAACACACATGGGACAAGAGCTGGTATAGGATACCATGTAAAAGGGGCATATCATCCAGGATAGGATGAAGACTGAATAGATCAGGCATATGTTTTATGACGATAGGGGATGAAGACCTCTAGAGTTTGAGGATAGTGACAACGACTTTCTATGTGTCTTACCCTAATGTGGTTTGTAGAGATTTTTTTGGGACGACAAGTTATTTGTGAGGTTCATCAGGCCCTTTCAAGTCCTCAACATAGATGGTGAGGTGGCTTACTGATTAGGTCTTCCACGTTAGTTGCACTAGGTTTATGCCGTTTTCCATGTATCACAGAAGATTGGAAACGTGGATGACCCTTCACATATCATGGACTAGGTTTAGCATGACATCAGCTATGGGGAAACGTTTACGGAGGTTTCAATGAAGATTGAGGATCGATAGGAGAGAGAAATTCATGGTTGATCGATAACATCGCTGCGTGTACGATGGCAGCATGAGAACCTCCAGAAGAAAACATTGGAGTGGGAGGCCCAACTACATGCTCAGTACCCTCACTTGTTTCCTTAGTTCAAGTTGGGGTTTTATGGGGACACAAAGCCCTAAGGCGGGGAGAATGTAAAACCCAAAAATCCCAAGTATATTTTTCTATATAAGATTGTTACGAGTATACAAAAAATAACGGCGCATTATTTCTAGTCCCGGTGTGTCCGGAATAAATTTATGAACTTTTTTTCAGGTATGTTTAGTAAAAATGAGAGCAGGTTTTTGTATCATTGGAACTAGTGCACGAAATTGAAATCTAAAGGTACTATTGAAATCACAATGCTGATATTCATTTAAGGAGACCTTAACCTCATCTGCAGTAGGTCAAGTGTGGAAGTTAGTTTCTCGATTTTTTTGAGGGAGATGAAAAAAATATTTAGCATTTTCTTTTTATTTTTAAACCTATTTATTTGTAATAGAGAGGTGGGGTCCACCAAATCAAGAATACCCCCAATATGAATTCAATGGTGCGGACCACCCTACCTTAAAACTCCCCCTATAATTGGATACAACTTTTGGACTTCCCCCACATTAATTGTTCCACCTGATATTAATTAATTATTCTAACTTCAACATTATTAATTTCCACCTCTAATTAAATTAATAAATCGGAATTTAATAAGTTGGATATACATTTTTGGTGTAATTTGGGAAGTGTGGAAAAAAGTGAGAGTTTGGACATCTTTGGAGAAACTCTTCATCCAACTAAGAACTCACTCACCAATTAAAAACATACATTAGAGTCAAGAACAAGGACGACACACGAGCCCAACTTCAGAAGTGTGTTGAAGAAGAGATGATCATTGGAACCCTCAATGCCTTCACCAAATTCATCTCGAGACACTTAAAACAATCAATTGATGTAGGGTTTGTCGTTTTTGAATACCCCCTTACTCCTTCATGACGTTCTTCCTGATTTGAGAACAAATAAGCCGCTTGCTACCATTCTAACGCCGAGGGTTCGAGCCAAATGAATGGGCCCAACCACTCCACAACCTTTGTGGATCGTGGTGGTTTAAAATAAATGGAAACATACCGAAGTGAGTGTGGAAGTCTATTGAATGATAAACGGGCCATCAGAGTGTACTCGGTGACCCGAGGAACATCATCGGTGACCCGTGCTGACGTCTGGAACCGGTGGGACTCGAGAGTGGTAGCGGACACTCTGGACATCCGCAAAGACAATCACGGCACAACGGTGCCACTAGAGAAGGGCCACGAACCATCAATAATGGTGAATCAAGGGTGGAGGCCCGCGACATCCTGCAACGCAAAGGGGAGGCCATGGCTTGCATCCACGTCGTCAGGAATGTAGTAGTTGCGAGCTCGTGCCTCGGTGACATGGTGATTACGGATTACTCGCCGCCAGCCACCAGTGATGGCGCGACACACGCCCGTGACACGCGAAGGATGTTTGGCCATATGGCCTACCACGAGATGAGCGGGACACATGTCGAGCCACCCATCAGGCCGCCCAGCGGTCCGGGCTTTACTGGTGGGTTGGGCTGAACCCAATGGGATGGATCTGCCTTAGGGAGATACCTGAGTCAGGCCGGGTAAATCCGAACTAGTTCGGGTCATCCTATGTCGGGTCGGGCCGGGTCAGACCGGACCCTGACCAACTTCGACTTTTTTTAGTTCTTTTGGACATATTTTGAGCTATGGGAGTCCATTTGACGAACCATATCTGGCACCAGAAACCTTGGATCGTGACTGTCTGTTTGGTATTTCCCACTGGAGTTTTGGATAATGCTGGTGCACGAATGGGTTGAATTGGACACAAATCCAATCCGGACCTTGAGACTAAAAGGCCAATAACATACAGACCGAGTGTCCAATTGACGCACATTCAATTGCATTGATACAACTATCTCTTGGTGATCTATTGGGATATATTTTTGCATGTCTTCTTGGATGCTAGAGTATCAACCTGTGGCTTGATGGGTGGACCCTCCAAGAATCATGAGAGCATAGTGTGGGAACCCTATAGCGGGATGTAACATGGGAAATGAATCCAATGTGGGTCTATGCTTTGGGATCCTCTGTGGGTCTGTGATTTGGGATCCTATGTGGGTCTATGTTTTAGAGTCCCACATAGATCTGCTCTATGAAATACACATGGGACTACTATAGGATCCTAAGTCGGTCTTCCATACTATGATCCAACCTGGGTTTGATGATTTAGGATCCTATGTGGGTCTTCCTATTAACATAGTAAGATGATTTAGTAGTTACATCTATTCATCTTTACTTTCGTACCTATGTTATACCTAATGTGACTTGAGACTTTACTTATGTGGTAATCATCTATCTGGAATACCTTTGTTAAGCACACATTCTTGGTTATAATTTTTTGTATTCTTCTTAGTGTTGTTACCATTGTCGTACTCACCTTTTTGTTGATACATTTGTGGCATTATTCTATGTGGCATTATAATTGTGGTACATACCTTCATGGTGTTACCTACGTGATATACATTCATTCATGGGATAGTGGAACTTTGGTGTCTTTGATTTGGGCCTTGTGTATCCTCATTATTGAGATAGTTTCACTCGACAACTTAGGTATATATATGGGAATATACATAATTAGTTTTGTAAGCTGTTTTCTTGTGTTGTGATTTATCCTTTTTAGATTTTGTGAGACCTTCGAGGGTCTTGGGGTCCCTACCGAGTATCATTATACACACCCCTGCACAGGTTACGCCCACAACTTATTGTGTTTGGTGTAGAAGAATGACAACATTCATTGAAAGTGAGGGTACTAGGATTGGAGGTAGCATGGAGGTGGACTTAAGACGAGGCATTCTGCATTGATGACCGTACGAGAGCTGTAACTACCCTTCTGAAATGATCATTGGTTTTTGTTTTCCAGAGCTATTCTAGTTTACATGTATATCCATGCCTTCTTCTACTTTCAAGTTGGGATTGTATTCTGGCCCCTTTTACATACTGTACACACACTTTTTAAAATATTGTTTACATGGGTTAATATCATTTTTTGTGCTTGGTTGAGTGTTTTTACAAGATAAAATGGCAATTCCTCACCAGTTTTAGAGAATACACTTTTCGGTGCTAGTTTCCAGCCCCTGGCCTGTGGAAGGTAGGCTTGGTGTAATCACGGCACGAGCCCCGGGGGATGAGTCGTGAAAGAAAAATATAGAATATATTAAATTTAGTTGGAAGAATATATTTCTCAAAATCTCACTATGTTACATTCTACCTCCATAAAGTAATATTTTTCCTCAAATTTATTCACTAATGTTCAATAATTTGGGGATAATTTGGCCTCATTACATCGTTATATTACCACATATCTTCCCCAGTTTTTTGGTTTCACTATAAAACATTGAAAAACATCTTAGAACAATTTATATTTGATCTAGAATCACTACATGTTGTTCCCCATAAGAAATATCATTCATGAATGGTACACACAATGATTTCAGTACATATAATGGATCTGGTTTGTACTTGTATTTGAATTATACATGGAAGACATCATGAACCAAGAATATTGTCGATTTAAGATCCAATCTATATTCTTCATTCCTAATACAATCATGTATTTTATGAGGATAGATATATAGACAGATTAGTTCTCCATTCATTCTTACTTGATTAAGTTTTTATAAATAATGCAATACCAATTTAAAATTATAGATCATGTCGATAATTACCATCATAAATCTTTTGTCAACTCTCTTTAGTTTATACATCTTTTTGAATGGATATAACCTTTTCTTCTATCTCATATTTTTTACTAGGTTCTAATAAATTTTTTATGTATATTCATTCAAGTACATTGGGGTTATACTATTTTTCCCCAAATGGTCTTTATAAGGATCGATATGAATTCTCATGTGACGTCTATTTTTTACTCAACTTGAGGAATTTTTTATCCCATCCACCATCGAACCTCATATAACAATATCAGAGAATATTCTACAGAGTTTGAATTGTTCTCTTAGATTTACCATATGTTCGAGGATGATACACAATGCTGGAACTCAAGTCGGTATCCGGAGTGTAATGAATAGATTCATAAAAAATAATGGAAAACCTCATATCATAGTCATATATTATTTATTACAGGATCCCATGAAAACATACCAATTTTCTGATGTTTATTCTAGAATGATGACCCAAAGAAAAATATTATCTGATAGATAGTTGTAAGGGGAATGAATACATGCCGTAAATACCTCAAAATCATTGTTATGGTAAACAATAATGTTTATCGGTATCAATTAAAATTATGTTAAAAATTTTAAATTCTATCATACTTAAATAAAATATACACTAACATTTTGAAAGAACCAAATGCGTTTATTATAATATATTTCTTTTAAAATATCATTAATCTTGTTAAACACCATTACCTTGCAACCACAAAAGGGTCTCAATGAAAATGAATGTATGATCAACCAAACACTCCAAATTCAATGAGGGAATCCATGAATATTAAGATAATTATACATGGAGACAGATAGGTTCAAAAAATAACATAATACATATATTTTTCATTATTCTTACAAAAAAAATACCATTATTAATATACTTCTACATCATAAATCATGAATCCAAAAACAAAAATACATCAACCATAAAACATCAATATTTGACCTATAATAACACATTCCTTGATATAGAAGTTAATTCATCGGTCATGGAATATTGATTAAAAAATAACATGTTCCCCACACATAATAAATTTAATTACAAACAATTTATTAATATATATACTTTTTTCTACAAAAATAACATCATTACCTCAATAATAGTCATTTATCTAGATTTTTTATCCCACCTTCTTGACATGTTTTAATAAAAATAATCATTTTTTTATTTTAATTACCACGTGGAATTTCATAAAATTTCTTCTTACTCCAATTAAATGTGCCAGTAATCTCCCTGAAATTTTCATTTTTAATCATATTTTGTGTCAAATTTTTAGAAATAATCACACTTTTTATCTCTCTAATAATCATCAAATTTGGTTTCACATATTTGACAAATTATCCATATAATTTAGTGTTGACATCATTCTTTCTAGTTCCATCCATAGACTAAAACATAACTAATTATCTATGATTCACTAATCAATTGGTGGAACCACATAATCATGTAAAATAACTTATATGGTGTCTAATTCTTGACACCTTCATTTCAATATAAAATACCTTATGTTTAATATATCTCCTCAATAATAATTTTCTATTTAAATCCTTCAAGTTGTTTCATAAAAAGGTTTTTAATTTCCCAATCATATCACCTGGGAGTTTCGAATCCATTGTTCAATGGGCCCATTGTAATGAACTAGGCAATGATAATGTCCAGTTAAACGTTTCATTTTCAGAGTTATTAACCCAAGGTACCCCTATGGTACAACCATATCAACCAATGTTATATATGTACTGATCTAATTCCATGAAAACCACTAACTCTATCCTTTATCAAAATTCATGATCATTTTCCAATTCCTTGAATAATCTATATACTTATCCTTATAGACATACATATGAACACATCCTTACATATATCAATATTGATATCACTAAATTGTTCTCATCCAAGTTTTAAATGGTTAACTAATGTTTTCCCCAAATAATAACAATAGAAACCAATGATTTTTGTTCATGGATATTTTGTATTTTTAGATGAATATTCAATACATACACAAACATATGTCAAATGACTAAATTAGCTCAATTTCATTAGAAACATGTAAAATTATCTTATTAACTTAAGAATGATCTTCAATATCATCCAAAATGTTCATGCCATTTATTAATACATCTTGAAAACAAAATTCTGCATAAAATAGGGAATGAATCACAAGAAATTTGATATTAGACTCTCTATAAGAGTAAACAAAGGACATACATAATAATAACATGAGCATAAGGGTATGAGAACATGAGTATAATAATTTAAATCTAGACAATGCCTCTGAGGATCATAATCTTGACTCACAAAAAAGGATTGGATGTTTAAAAGACATATGTAATAAGGGAATCGAAAAAATGATCCATTAGATCATATAATTGGAATAATACATTTTATTATGTAAGACATGTAATAATATAAAATATTATGTCATGAATAACCACCATGATATTCCCAAAATTGTAGGCTTGAGTTAACAACCCATATACCTACATAAGGATGGGGATAAAACCAGTGTACCATATTTTTGGTATTGGGATAACCACCCATGTACAATCCTTTTCATTATTTCAAAAAATACAAATCTATACATTGAGTTCATAGAACACTTCTCCATACTAAATTCATTTAATAGAGATAGAGGTCCACCCCATCACATAATAAAAACCATTGCTATGTGTTCCACAATAACATCAAAAAATCATCATTCCATAAACCATGAAATTAAATGGGTTTAATAATCATTTCCTCATTTCATAACCTATGGAAAAGAGATAAGGTTCATAAACATTTCATCAGTACATTATTTCAATTTTCATATAGAAATAAGCGGGTTTCATTAGAATTTTATCATCGTATATCGTATATAAGAGAAAAGAGTTTCATAAATAATTCATAATGATATTAAATATTTAAATGTGACATGATTCATAATCACTTCATCATTTCTATAAAAAATAACCCAATTACAATGAAGTGGGATACATAAAAATTGTATTTTGATAAAACATTCATATAATGAATATGAATGAAATCCTTGTTTCAAATACCTAGAAAGTTAATATGTTACATCAAAGTATATCGTATTAGATGAGAAATTATTTTGATTGAACATTTGGATCAATTAATATGAAAAATAACACTTCTTTTAAAAATTACTTTTTAAAACATTTTCATGTAACTTTTCATTGAAAATATATAAAACACATAGAAAGAATATTTTAAAAATCATTTAAAACCTATATTTAGGAAAAAAGCATTTTAACAATGAATTTTATTAACCATAAATAATTTTTGAAATCAATTTCATTGAAAATAACCTTGAAAAATATAAATGAAACTTAAAATTAAATGATGATAAGAAATTCTGTTTATGGAGTACACGTTAAAACAATGGTTTCCTTAATATTTTGGGTAAACCCATGCTAGTATTGTTTTTCAAAATGAAATGATGATTATTTAAAAAATTTGTAAAAATTAAAAGTACTGTAAAATGTATTTAATAATTTATTTAAAAAAATTATAATCAATTTTGATTTTTTATGTCAAAAACATGGTTTTGGATGAAAATTTGTTTTCAACCAAAAAAGAAGATATTTTTAAAAATAAATTGAACTCTTTAGTATATGAAGAGTGACAATTGAAGTGAAAACCAATATTATATTGAAATATCTAGAGATGAATTAAAATATTTATTATCATGGGATATGAATCATAATCCTTTATCCTTGGTGGAATAGTCAAAAATAATAATGATAAACCATGAGATTATAAGATAAAATATTTACCACTTCGGTAATGTAGATTTATTGTCGCAATTAAAAAATAAAATTAAATAAATGTTTAAATATATTGAGGATATATTAAGATATTACATGTCATATAGGATTAATATACACCTCATAATATAATATAGGTTCATCCAATAACATATGTCTCAATGAAAGAGAATTGAGACAAAAATACTTACTGATTTTTTTACTTTTGAATTGTACATCCCATCAAATAGAGACCCTAAAATGGATATGTAATACAAAATATTCATTAGGATAATCATCATAATATATATTCATGGGATTTATATACACCACAAAATATATTTAGGTGATTAATATAAAATGTGTCTCAAATAAGTAAAAAGTGATATAGAAATGCCTAACTAATTCATTAACATTTGAATAGTAAGACTTGTACATGAATAAAATCAATTGAAACATTAATAATAAATTAAAAATATATATTAACGAAATATCATATCATAGGTCTGTATATACACCAGACAAAAGAAACAAGTAGTGTATATTGAATAAGTTTACCAGAAATAAAAGTAATATTAGAAATCCCCATACATTAGGTCTTAAATTCCATTGTACATGATTGAACCTCCTATATAATAAGTATAAGATAATTATACATATATTAAATAACCGTAAATATATATATATTAATTTCACGTTTCATTTAATAATCGCTTTTTTCAAATATTTTTTGATTTTTTATTTTAATTCATTTTGATCATGGTTCCAATATCTCCAAAATAAGAATAATGAAATAATTATAATATTTAATCTTTTATTTTAATAGTAATAAAAATCTTGAATGTTGTTTTTTAGAAATTAATTATATTACAATCATGGAGACTGTCGTTTGAACATTCACATTCGTAATATTATAATTTTTCAATCATCATTAAGGAAAAGAGTTATGTAATATCTTACATTTACATAATTATAATAATTTAATAAATACCATAATATTTCATTAAATTTAGTAATAGTTAAAATATTTTTGGTTTGGTGAAGCAATGTGAGAGTCACATTACATTATCATGGTTGTAGTCCATACATACGTGAACAACACTTTAATATTTTATATAGTGAATATATAAGAAAACAATGATATATTATCATTTAAGAAGAATAAATATGAAATTAATTTTAATATTAATTCTTCAATATCACATTTTTTAATTCATACCATAATTATTTACTTATATGTCTTTCATGAAAATATCACATCGCTTCATGAGACAACATTCCTTCGTATACATGAGTGACGATATCGTATTCCGACAAAATGAAAATCATGAAGGTATTTAACAAAAATAATTTTAAAAATGGATGATAAATTCCCATAAGTATTTCACTTATTATAAACCATATAAATCACTATAATGAAACAGTACCATCTTATAAAAAGTATTTAATAAAATAAGTGTTAGTTCTATAAATTATGGGAACTATATCAATGGAATAATAACATGATCTATAGAATAGCAATGTAACATATACGAATAGTAATATTAACAATATAATAGTAAACACACATATAAAAGTATTAATAAAATTTAAGTATCTTATCAATGATAAAATGATATAATTATATACTAGTATAAGTAAATAAGTGTCTTAAAAATTCTTAATTAACTAATAGAATTATTATAAAATAAAATTATTTCATATCAAAATTATAAATAATATAATAATTTAATAAAATTTTTATTTCATAATATTGAAACAAAAATTATTTTTTTTCTTATGAATAAAATATTATATTATGGTAAATTAATAATGTTCTCAATGTACTATAAAAGGAGCTATAATTTTAAAATTAATATATTCAAAGTAAATAATGATTTAAATTTATATTTATATTTTACATATTTGTAAAACTAATTCATAAAATAGAGTTCATGTTTATAATTATATAATTCATAAAATGGTTTGGGATATTTTTTTGGGATTTTTATAAAATACTTGATTTATTATTAAACAGTGAAATATAATAATTTTTGATAAAAGTTAATACAAGAATATTTGTGTTATTTTTTATATATGTCTGATATAAGCCCAAAATCTCAAACTATTCACCATTATTTTATTTTAATTATTTTTATGGTTTCATTAATTGATAAAATAAAATTTCTCTTGGGAGATTTTCTAGGTGAATAATTGAAGATGTAGAATCGGTATTTTTATTTTAATTTATATTCAATTTATTTTCATTTATTATACTCTTTAATAAACCCTTTATCTATGTGGAATAATAAATTCAAAATCATATATATATATATATATAATAATTAAACATCAACCCTCTTCAACTATCCCTTTTATTCTAAAAAATGAAGTCATCATTCGTTACGTGTCGACTTGCTGCCATCATCGAATATGCAATATAATTTTCACGTAACTTTTTAGGGATGATATTAAAATCATTTTAAGGTTTGAGAAATAATTTAAAATGTAGATAATAACATTTTTTTGTTTTAGAACTAATATATATACATAATACTAATTATTAATACAAAATTTTATCATTGTGAATGAAATCTGCCAAACATAACTGAAACCATTATCATTCATGTTTTACATTATGAATAATCCTCATATAAGGGGAAAAATAATAAATATAACCAGTTAAACATTTATTCTTTCATTAATAACATTTTATTTAAATTATTAATAATTATCATCATATTATATGATATTTTATTCATGTATACAAGTGGACCAACCATGAAAACCACAAAAATGAATACTCTCAAAAAGATGGAATTGAATAATATAACATGTCATAATGGATATAAATGATATTAATGAAATTATAATGAATCAAATATGGTTATATGAGTTTATTTATTTATTAAATAATTAATATGATTTGATTTTTCATTAAATTATAATGAATATAGCATTCATATATAAGGTATGCAGATTCTCAAACCCAATTACTTTTCATTGGGTTATTCAAATTTCATAAAAAATATCAGTGTGGGTGTTAGTTTAATATTACTAAAATATAATTTTAGTTTAATAAATTATATTTTCTAGTATATATATGTTTCCAATATTATTATTTTACGAATGAAAATTTTATTTCAAAATAACAATTTATTCTAAAAAACATATCATTTACCTCTCTTGAGAATGATTCTTCTTTAATCTGGAATGAATATTCTATAACTAGTATTTTATTCACTTTTTTTAAGGTATCTATAATGTTTATTAATGAATTTATACATTTTTAAAATCCCATTAAATCTATTTCCTTTTTATGGGTTATTTTTTTGGATAATAATATTTCACATTCTATATGGCATACATCATTATGTAAATGTTAGGATGTGAAAGGTATGACCGTAATTATAAAACTCTTCAGTGTATTGGGTATTCTGACTAATATCAGGAGGTAATTCTCAATATGTGGGAACATTATTCTATATTTTTCTCCATTATTATGTTATTATTATGCATATATTTTCTGTGTGAACATGATACTAGAATTGTTCACAACTATGTGTGGTAATTTACCACATAGGCATGATATTTCATTATTATGCATTACCAAAATCCATTACCATATCTATTTCTTCCTCTTATGATTATGATGGTGAGAATTTTATTATGTTATAATGATGATTTTTATCCTCACCCATGTTTCAGGTCTGATATTCATCCTCATATTGGGATTTTAGGTCACACCTTATTTTGATGTATATCCTCAGGTGAATACATGAAATGATGAGAAAATGAGGGACAATAAAAAGATATAGATGAAGAAATTTAATTAATTTGATGCTTTGTTATGTAAATGTTTTGTATGGTTTATATTTTCCCAATACACTAAAACATTAAATCCTTATTGTGTAACTCTTCTATGTTGTTTATCATTAATATGATATAATATTCATGTAATAAAAGTAGGTTCACAATAGTTTCTATCATAGAATATTTCTTTATTAGGTAATTTGGATTACAAATCATTAGTGGAAATACTTTAGCGTGATTCTAAGTACATTTATGAACCCAAAAACCATTTTTTTGAAAAATTATATACATACGGAATCCATAAGATATTCCATTAGAGTTAATGTAATAATGGAATAATTTCATTATTTAGTACATGATGGATTAATTTTTTCTTTAAAATAATGGAATTTTATAAAATGGTGAGTCCCATGAGAATGCAAGAAAACCATCTAGGTAAGGGACACTACAATGAATTCCTGAATGAAATTCCCAATTTCAGGGGAGTTGGAGTTTAAAATTCCATGGCATTGCCAACCCACAATCCTACGATACAAAAAATTACTAGAATAATGTGAAATTTACACATCCACCGTATATGTGGAAAGAGTATATTGATAATTTTTTATAGAAATGTCAACCTACATTTAGTGTATTTTTTAATCCACTAGTTTCAGAATAGCATGTCAACCCAACAAAGATGATCTCTTTTGTGCCTCGCTGTTATTAGGCGGCTAAGGTGATAGTGGTCATATATCATTTATCTAGAGTGGTGGATAAATGTTAGGTGTTGATTAAGAACACTAATATGAAGTATGATACTGAATAGATATAGTTGGAAGAGATTATGCAAATATTTCTTAATATGTATTTCCCTCAAAATCATCCTAAAATTATGGAGAGAGAATTTATAGAGATGAATATAATGAATATTATATATTTCAAAGATTATTAACAAAATTTCTCAAGTCTTTCATGGTATTCCACTAGTTTTATTTTCAGTAATCATAAAAAATATTTTATTCAATGGCATGAAAACACACCTTAAAAAGGATCTAGTAATTTGAGACAATTGCAGTTATGAAGAAGTTGTATGATGTTCTCTCAAAGTGGAGATTGATTTTGGAGAATGGTTCCATGGCTATGGAGATATTAAATTCAATATTGTGTTCAAATATAAGTGATATAATGGTAATGGAATAATGAAATAACAACCACACAGATGTCAAAAAATTTTGGCAGAAAGAACAGGGTAATTAACTCAATAGAAAGGGGAAATTTCTCATGTCTGGGAGAGAAGGAAAAAAATAACATGAATGTAGAAGATACATAAGGATGCATTAAATTGTGTTGTATGGAAGGAGATCACCACATATGGTTCAATTCTTCAACTGTACAGAGAAAGGGATGAATAAAATCTTGTGTACTAAATCTCAAGCTCATTCAGGTAATTTGTGTCATCAGCCCCCAAATCCAATGTATCAAGGAAATCATATACAACCAATACAGCTGAGGACGATCTCAACCATTATGTGGTGACCGACACTCTGGTAATTCATTCAATTGTATAAAAGTACTATTTTATACTAGTTCTATTAATTATCTCATATCTTTCATGTTTAGTAGAATTAAGAAAACACCACATCAAAATATTGAGTATGAGTTATCTATTAGAAAAATAGGGAAAGTATTTCCTATAATGTATATAACTCCTCATTAGTTATTTTTTTTGGACTAAACCACCCACTAAATCTTGTCTAACTTTGTTTTGGTATTTTGATGCCATTTTAGGAATGAATTGGGTATCTTTACAAATATCCCTCATCAAATATCAGTAAATGGATATCACTCATCACATCCCTAGGAATCATCAAATTTTTTACATGCATACAGAGTAAGATGAAAATGATTTAGAGACATCATCCCATGTGTGGATATTATTACCCAATGGGAAATAATATCTTTCTGAAATGACTGAAAAATGTATAGAATAATGCATGAATCCATTACAATTGTGAGGGACTACACTAATGTGTTCCTAGTTGAATTTATAATTCATTACCTTGACAAATATGTTGGGTCATAAAATTAAATTGTTCTTTGATCTCTTCCTATATCAAAGAAACCTTAATGAATGTCCACAATTTAGTTGAATAAACTAAATAAGATGTTACAAAATAATATGGAAAATGTTTTTATAGGCATGGGTGCTTCACCATGCTGTGAGATAGTCATCTTTGGCATGATGAAACATTATTAAATTTACCTCTATTTTTATTTTCATGAGTTCAATAAAATCGTGATAAAGAACATGTTTCCCATTCCATAGATATATGAATAGTTTGATCAATTGTTTGGTTCTAATTATTTCATAGAGGAGGAACTTCGGTCCCGATATAACAAATTAATGGAGAGGAAGGAAAATAATTCCAAGTATTCCTTTTGAATGATTTATGAAAACTATGTGTGCATAGTAATTATTTTAAGACACATCAATTCTCTCAAAATAATCATGGAAGTAATTAATTTAGTCTATATAGATTGCATCACAAAATTTCCAATAGTGATTTTTGATGATATTATGATATACTCTAAGGGAAAAGTGGAACATTAGAACCACTGAAGTGCTATTATAACATATTTATGAAGGGAGATAAATAAATAAAAGTAAACTATATTTTTTTCTATATAGAGGATGTACCCTTTTTGGGGAATGATATCATAGGAAACGGAATATATATGGACCCTTACAAGACAAAGGGGATCTAAGAGTTTCATAGAACAACATTGAAAAAATAGATATAATTTTTTTTATGTAGGTACCTATTACCATAGTTTCTAAAAGAACACCTCATGTTTTTTAATCCAACTAATGATCCTATATTTGAAGGGTGAAAATTTTTTATGGAACATCAATTGTTAATACTGCTTCATTGAGAAAAAAAAGTCTTGTCACCAATCCATTACTCACACATCTGCATGTAGGGTACTATTTATGGTATAAAGTTTTTTTCAAATAATTTATTAGGATGTGTACTAATAAAAAATGATAATGTGATACCCTACACCACAATGTCATTGAAAATTATAGAGAAAAACTATAAAAATCATGATTTAGAGTTACATGTTGTGATCTTCACATTGAAATTACAGTGTAATTATCCTTATTGGTAGAGGATGGAAATATATACAATAATAATTGATTAAATTATATATTTATAAAAAAGAAAATAATATGTGATATAAAAAAATGGTTAGAGCTCATCAATGATTATGAATCCTTATTCCAAAAATATACTACAAAAGAGAATAAAGTGAAGGATGCTCTATATTGAAAGTATCCCACAATATTATCAATTATGATAATTGAGAAGGATCAAATTACCTTAGATTCTCAATGGATTGATGTGGGAATAATTAAGTAAATAATATAATCATTCTTTTCCCAAATGATTAATCAACCAACCCTCAGGGAAAAAATAAATAATTCTTAGGGAAATGATGTCGAAATTTTGAAGAAGGTGGAATATGATGAAATGATGAAATCCTCATAGTTCATAATTGATGAGGAATGAGTTGTAATTTTTTGGTCATTACTGTGTGTTCCATCCAATACAAAGATAAAGAAAGAAATTATTAATGATTCACAGAGATCAACCTTCTCTATTTACCTAGGGAGTATAATGATGTATCATGATATCTTATACAAATATTTGATAGGAAAATATGATGAAATAGATTGAAATATATACATCAAGGGGACTAGTATATCGACCAGTGAAATATGGAACAATGTCTAATGGGATGAGTCAACTATTACCCATGAAAAATAGTAGTGGGGAAGATCATCATGTAGTTGGGTATCAGAATTTAGAAGTCATCTAGAGGGTACAATTATATATGGGTTGTTGTAGATTGTCTTACAAATATAGATCACTTTAGCACAATACAAATGGAATTTTTAAAATATCAAATTGCATAGATATACATCAGAGAAGTGGTAAGGGTACATGGAGTACCACTATAAATTTTATCTGACTGAGATATATGATTCACCTTGATATTTTGGACTATTCAACAACATGCTCCATAAATTGATATGAATATCCCTAATAATTACCATCATCAAACTGAATGCCAATTGGAGTGGACATTCCAAACACTGAAATAAATTTTGCGTGTAATTTCTATATTCATCAAAGGAGAATAAGAGAAACATCAATCTCTAGTTGAATTATATTTAAAAAATTGTTCCCACTCTAGTATACAAATGGATCCAAATGATGTTTTTTATCAGAAAAGCTGCTGAACCCTAGTGTACTGGGATATATTCGGCGAACAGAAGTTGCTAGGAACAGATATAGTCAATGAAATGGAAAAGTAGGTTAAAATAATTCATCATCACCTTTAAAAATCTCAATGTTGAAAAATATCAATGATGATAATCTTTAGAGAGACCGTATTGTTAATTTTAGAGACATGATATTCCTCCAAATATTTATAGGGAATATGATCATGATATTTGGGAGGAAGGGATATCTATTTCCCAGATACATCAACCCCCTTGAGATTATTTATCATGTTGGATATATGCCTTATCCACTAGAAAATCCACCTACTATGTCTCAAGTGCATGATTTATTCCTCATATCAATAATAAGGAAATTCAAATTAGACCCCTCAAATTTACACAATTTATATTTTTTATAGTTGAAAATTGATCTTCCATATGAGGAGCATCTAGTGAAGATATTGTATCATAGAGATAATGTTCCACACAATAAAACTACTCACATTTTCAAACTACTGTGGAGAAACAGTTAGTACGAAGAGGAAACATGGGAACCAGATGAACCAATTAAGGATAAGTACAATCACTTTTTTCACCATAGTTTATAATATGAAATTTCAAGGGTGAAATTTCAAATGTGGGAGGAATATAACAAAATATAATTTTATCGAAGGAAACACCCTTTATATAATTATTTCATAAATTACAAAACAAAATAAATTACATTGAGAGAATAATAGAAACATATAAATTAATAATGAATGAAATAATATGTATTTCTATAAAAATGGAATGTATACCAATCAAAAAGTAACATGAACTATAAATTGTACTATGAACATTATGAATAGTAATTTGGCTAGTAGTGTGGTAACATCATCTATTAATGTATAAGTAAAATAAATTTATCTTATGAATGATAATATGATATACGTATATCATAGAATAACTAAATAAATGTTTTATAAATTATTAAATAAGTGTTGGGATTTTTATAAAACATTAATGCTAATTTTCAATTTTATAATTAATATTAAAATTTAAAATAAAGATAACTTTTAAAAAAAGGAATCAAAAGATAATATTGTTGTTCAATTAGGATATTAAGACTACATTATGAGACATTAATTTAGTGTTAAAAGTATTATCAAACAAGTTATAATATTAAAATCAATATATTCAATGTAAATGATGATTTTAATTAAAAATTAAATTTCACATATTTGGAAAATTATTTTCATGTAATGGTGTTAATTTTATAAATATTTATGATGAAAAATGGTTAGGGTAATTATTTTTTGATTTTTATAATAAACATGAATTTTTGGTGTATTTTAAAAGACTATAATTTATGATAACAGCTAAATACATGAATATTGGAGAAATTATTTATTTTTGGGTGATGTAAGACAAAAATAGTGATTAGAAATAATTAATTCAATATATTTAGTGATAAAGATCAAAATATTCGTAGTATTGTGAAAAAATAATAAAATAATGAATATGATAATAACAAAACTCATATCTCATCCACTATAAATAACACACCTGACTACCTATTCGCCACACAACTCCTTATATGTGATGCTTGTATAATTTCTACAAAATTATCTTCCAAAGACTCTATATTACATATATATTGGTCTGAAAAAATATTGAATACAATTTCCTTTAGGAGGTTCTCAAGCAGTATAATTTAAAATGTGAAATCATATTTCTTTTCATTTAATTTATTCTCATTTTTTATTCATTTCTTATTATATCCCAACCTCACGTTATCAAAGTGTAATGATAAATCCATTATATTATAAATACCACAATATTTTTTGATGTAATAATTTATCATTAAAACTCTTATCCTCTCCATTTTACTCTAAAAAAATGAAATCATTGGTCATGATGTTTCAATTTACCGCCATCATGGATGATGTATTTTCATTTTACTTTAACTACTTCATCTATCATATTAAAACCATTATAATGGTGGATATTTTTTTTAATTTTTATGTTATAATAGTTTTAATTTTATGTATCTATCATATGCACACAATACTGAATGATAATATAAAACAAGTTCAATATGATTTAAAACTCCCAAATATTACCTAAATGATTATCATTTAAATTTATTATAATTAATTATTATAATATATGGATAAAATATTCTATATGAAAAAAAATATTCTAGAAGTTAATTAATAACATATAATTTCAATTCTAGGTAATTATCCCAATTGTGCATGACCTTCCATGCATGTATACAGGTGAACATATCATGAATATCAAGAAAATTAACACTGTTCGAACAATGGAATTGAACTCTATAAGACATCATAATGGCAATAAATGAACTCAATAAAATATTAATTAATAAAATACTTGTATAGGAGGTTATGTATTTATTAATTAAGTAATATAATTTTATTATTAGATATAGTAATGTGAATATAGAGTTCATACATATGGAAATGGAATTCTTAAACCCAATTTTCATTCCTTTGGTTGTTCCCATCTCATTTAAATTATCTTTTTGGATGTTCTTCTAATAACACCCCAATATAATATCTTTTAAATTTAATTTAAATTTTTTATACATCATACACACATTATTTTATTAAAAGTTAAAATATTCTTCATAAAAAAACTATTCTTCCTTAAAAACCCATCTTTTACTTCTCTTGAGATTATTTCTTCTCCACTCAAAATTGATGATTCTAATAAAAATTATGATATTAATTTTTTATTTTTTAAAAATTGTTTTTATTCAATAATTTATGATTTTTAAAATTCTTATGAAATTCATTTCATTTCCCTAACTTATTTGGTAGAATATAAGATTATCTATTCTATGTTTGATGAATGATTATGTAAAAATTATGATGTGATAGGTGTTCCTGGAATAATAATGTCCTCCAAATTATTGGTTAATCTAATGTATTTAATTATATAATGTGAAATATTTTAAAACCTAGTTTTTTATATTTTAACTATGATTATGATTTGATGATTCCCATATGTTATGTGTAAAAATAATTCTTGTGTTGTTCACAACAATATGTTGTAGTGGGACACTAAGACATGATGTTTCATTTTTACAAATTTGAACTAGAAATTCTTTTATATAATACTTCCTATAATGATTATTATGATTATTCTTTGAATCTTTTATGATTAAGATGTTTTTGATTACCCATGTTTTATGTCTTTAATTTATCCTCTTACAGGGCTTTTAGCTCACCACTTATTATGATGTATATCCTCATGTGAATACATGGAATATGTAGAAAATGAGGGCCAATAAGAATCTAGGGAATACAGAATTTAATAATTTTAATTTTCTTTTATTTAACTATTTTTTATGATCTTATTTTTCCCCAAACAATAGATATTTTGATCCTAGTTATGTATTGATTTATGTCATTTATCATTAAAAATATTTAATAATCATGTAAAATATGTTTGAATTCTATAAGGTATGTGTGATATAATAATCATAGGAGATTAATTGTATCATTAATACCATATTTGATCAATAAATCAATAATTATTTCAAATTGTGAGAGGTTTTAACCGAAAAATGAATAAAATCAATTCACAAGGCATTAGCCTATTGTAAAAATGAATGATGACATCGTAACCCATTATATGGAAGTAGATATAGAAGCAGGTCCTAAACATAAAATAACAACATCTATTTACATTTATGATATAGAATATATTATATAATAATGGTTAAATTACAATTTATTTTAATGGATGAATAAATAAAACAAAAAAAGTTGTTGATTAATGTTACCTGTTTTTGGGTTATCCACATTATGTTTGAACAAAAAACCCGTCATATATTGTATTTATGTTCAAAATAAGGCATCTAGAATGATAATAGAGATTTTTGGAAGTGATTTTTTAGTTATTTACCGATCCAAAATTGGGTGAATGTGTGATGAATATAGGAGAGGATGTGGCCTTTTATAAGTGAGGTGACTGACACACATGTTATTTTTTGAAAATATTAAATCATAACCACATTTTTTCTTAATAAAATAATAATAATGGACCATTATAGATCATAGAAGATATAAGGTCAAAATATATCCATTTATTTTATTATGGACATATTTTAAGTTCATTTTTAACCCTTATCTTCTTAGTTTATCAACTAGTAAATCAGTTTTAAAATTAACATCAATAATTAATTTCTTTTGTTTTATCTATTCAATTTAGTGGAATTTTAAGTTGGACTTCACAGAAATTATAAATTATATGAAATCCCATTATGGAATTTTTTTTTTCAATTTAAATTCTCATAAGTGGATAAATTTAATTTAAAATTAATCCTGTAGACATGATGAGAACATGAATTTTTAATGAGAATATGTTCATGAGTACACAATGTTTTTATATCAAAATACAATATGATATTAATTCCAATTTAATAAATTGAATTAATTTATTTAATTTCAGTAAATTTAAATTAATCCCATTTTAAAATATAAATATCATTATAAGTAAATTAAATTGAATGGTAGTTTTCAATTAAATTTTGGTATTTTCAATATTTATCAAAACAAGAAAATATAAAAAAATATAAAAAAGTCACCATAAGATAGTTTTTATATATTAATATAATAATTATGTTTATTTTATCAAAATATTTTTCTATTATTTTAAAAAATAAGTTTATAATTATTCACAAATAGAAATAATTTTTTTTAGAAAATTGTATTTTTGAAATTTGTAAATAATTTTATAAATAAAAATTTATTTTTCTAAATATTATTTATTTATATAAAATTATTATAATTAATAATTATTTATTATTTATTATTATTCATATATTTATGTTTCATTTCAAGGTTCTAATTGTTGTGTTAAAATATCTATAATCATAATATATCATTGTTTAATTAAAACTCAATGTGGCATGTAGCACAAGCTATCCAAATATTGCTCGCAGTACAAGATTGTCTTCGAGTTTTGGGTAAAGAATGTTTAAATGGGTGTCTAATTTAATACATGATAAAATAATTATTTTATTAATTAAACTATATTTAAATTATTGACATTAATTGAAAATATATTTCAAAAAATCTCAGGGCGTTATGGAGTTAGTGTCTCCTCTTGAACATATAAAGGATGGCTATCCAAAATGATGAAATCTAATTTAGTGTTTCATGATTCCAAACACTATATCAAAAAAATAAGATGAAAAGTTGATGTTGATGCCAGGTATTAGAAATATTAAATCATATAATATAGAAACCATTGTGAAGGTGGTTGAGAGTATGCTAAAGACAGAATAGAAGACACATATTATTGATAGTTTGACTAACTCATTAAATATATATTTGATCATATAAAATAAGTATAAGGATAAATTATAGATCAATATGAAGGAATAATTATCATGATATACTTTGAACTCTCATCATGACATTAAATATTCAAATCATACATGCGATGGAAAATGTGATATTGGATCATGGATGTCTTGTAAAGTTATGATAGGTTTTTTCGGAAAATAAAAAAGAAATATTAAAATGAAAATAATTTATATAGTTTAACTATAAATAGTAATCTATGGTGGTGGATTCTAAATAACAAGAACCCACTCCAAAATCAAATATTGATTTTTGTACTACTCATTATAGCAATATATAGAGAACCCAAAATATAATTAGTGTTGTAGTAAAGATATATAAAAATTAAACTCTTATTATGTTTAATTATTGTGGAAAGATGAGACATTTCGAATTTTTATGATTCATAACCAAAATATACTTATGTCTATAATATAAAAAAAGTATCCGATTTGTGTTCAATATTTCATGAATAATTTTGATGGATACTATTTTTAGTGAAGGTAATTTAGAAATATAGCATGATTTTTCTCATAGATGATAAATATGAATGTGAATTTGAAGATCAAATGTGATTTTATACAATATATTATATAATCATCAAGTGGGATGAAAATAAAAATCTAATATAATAATTATAATATGAGTTTGGACTATTATATTTAGTGGAGGATCACGAATTCAAATAAAAACCCAATTTGATGTTGAATAAATTGATTATAAAGAAGGTTGATAAGAAGACATCGACTATAGATACTTCTATAATATCATTAAATTAGGATGGTGGAGGGATGATTGATATAACATATTCATACTATATGTTGAGATATAAAGATATTTTCCAAACCATCATGTATAAAAAAGAATATTTTTTTATTTAGAAATAAGGAAATATTACATGTCACTCACTCTGGGGAATTTAACTTTTTAGTTGAATATAAGAGACACACAAATATCTTATTTTTCAAATATATTTCCCACAAAATTATATGATTGAGTAAGCTACCTAACTCAGTTAAAGTAGAAAAAATTACCATGTAGAATTTTTCTTCATAGAAAAAGAAAATTTAGTTTT
This sequence comes from Viscum album, assembly GCA_963277665.1. NCBI lineage: Eukaryota > Viridiplantae > Streptophyta > Magnoliopsida > Santalales > Viscaceae > Viscum > Viscum album. The sequence goes on from OY728136.1 coordinate 1,888,796,006, forward strand.
AATGAATATGAAGAACATAAAAACGAATCTTTATCATAGTCCTAGGAAAAAGACATGTGATTTCGATGAAAGGAGAAGAAAACATATTTTTGAATTAATATAATTTCCATTTTATATAATTATCCTTAAAAAAATTGGTGAAGCGTAATAGAGATATATATATTCATTAAATATTAAATTTTCATACACACATGTTTATTTTTTGGAAAAAAAGGGAAGAGTATTTGGAAAACATAAAAATAAAAACACCATAATACATCAAATGTTCTTGAATTTTCTCTTAATGATGTGTGTATATTCTTATTTCCATGATTCGTCAATGCATAAAAATATTATGTACCATTCATTGATTTTTATAAGAGCTTAGAATATGTTATTCTTATTAACCACATGTTTAAGGTGTTCAATTACATTACTCCAGTATCAGAGGATGGATACGAAGATGATTTGGAAGAAAATCATGGGCCTATAATACAAAAATGGAATATAATTTTCCAATAGATACTTAGAAGATCAACTTTTGGGTAATGAAATAAGGAACCAAGTCTCATAAGTTAGAACACTTCAATAAATAGTGTGATTAAGAGGAGAAAATAGATAAATATCTACATGGAATGAATTATTATTCTTGAAAAATACCTACCATAAATGTCTTAAAATTAAATATTCATGAAATTTGTCTATATTTACAATAGATCATTGTGTTGTATAATAAAAGACATAACACTTTTTGAAATGTGGTAGGGAAGCAGAATCCAACACTAAAACACTTTTCACTTTTTAGAATTAAATAAATTATTGTCATTATATAGAAACACATAAAGTTTTATCCGCATGGTAATAGATAATTTTATATGACGTATACATTTAATAAATATTCATAAATGTGTTTCTACCACTGTATTAGAGAGATTATTAAAATCTAGGATGTCAACTTAGAAGAGAATCAGTATAATCATCATAATAACATAAGGAATATTTAAAGGACACTAATATGGAATTGAAAATATCATAAAGATAAAAAAGGGTCAATAATTATTTTGTATAAGATAATGATGGTGAGAATAATGATGTGATACTTTTATTATCATAGAACTTCACAATTATGGTGGAAATTAGTAAAAAAATATCATCAGTGATAAAAAAACACTATTATAGCAGAGGATAGTTTTGTTCCTATAATAAATAGATATTTTATATTTTTACGACATAATTTTTATGTTAGAATTATCATAGGGTAATAATTGGGCTATTTCATGATTAAAGAGACTGAAAAAATGAAAAATAATAATACATATAATATATTTTCAAGGATAGAAAACAAGAAATTCATCATTTCAAAATTTTTCTTCCTTGATATGTTCATTGAAGAAGGAAATGTGAATCTATAAAAACCATGGATGGTGATCAAGGGGTTTTGTGAAATATTGGTAATCCACAGTGATGGGTATTTTTCATTTGTTTCATGGTTTGAAACTATTTATGTTTTTTAGAAATATCACTGAAAAAAGGATTCAAATTTATCATATTGACATTAAATAAATATCCATTAATAGTGTTTTTATGATGAAGTGTAAATCACGAAATTACACTGGTTCATTTCAAATAAACATGAGAACATAGTGTTCTAGTTGGGGAAGGGTTTGGATAAGCTGATGTAATCCCCAAGGGTATGGTATTCTTAGAGTGATCAATGACCAGGAATATAACGATTCTACTTTGCTGGAGTTGATAAAAATGGATACACTATGAATGATAATTATCAAAGGATGTTTTTTCTCATTTATGAATACACCATAATATTTTGGGTATCAAATTCCACACATTTTAATATATTTTAATAATATACTTTGTGTGAGCTTGAAGTGTAAATTAATAAGTAGTTAGTGTTTTTCCTTGTTCAAATATTATATAATGGAATGGAACATATATTAATTTCTAAATCAAAATATTCATAATAACTTCTTAATATGATTGGAATGGAGGATAATGAAAAATGTCATAATTGCCTATATAAAGTTATCAAAAGATGATGATGGAAAATAGGTTCATATCAAAGAGTGAATGCTAATTATTAGAGTAATCCTGTTTATAAAATTACAAGACCCAATATTGTGTTTTCTATATTCAAATGACATGGTACCAATGTTTTCTAAAGTAGATTCAGTTTCTAGTAGTTAAAATAGTACACCATCATATATATAAAAAAGTGGGATTCTGGAAATTCTATTATTGAAGATAATAGGCAAAATTATTGGTATATCATAACATATATTGTGCTTGATATATAGATGATGGAAAATTACCATTTTCCATCAAATTCAGCCTTAGAGGATTGAGTACTTAAAATATTATTAAGAAATAATTATAAATATCACTAAGAGTGGTAAATGATGAATATTTTATGACTAATGAATATTTCAAACAATTTTTATTGATAAGGATGTAGCATGAAAAAATGGTACTCGATGTGATGAATCCCATGAAAACGAAATCTGATTATTGATGTTCTACAAATCATAGAAAAAATAGCATCCACCAATCAAGGAAAAATATCATTAAATTAATGTATCACATTATAATAGATAATGTTGAACAGGGGTTGGAGGAATCATATTACGTGCCTATAGAACATCAATATGTGTATATCATGATAATAGAAATACCTTATGAAGTGTTTTGGGAAATTGACTATCTATTCAAGTCTATTTGATCCCACACCCTTAAGAATTATAGATATTGAACTCTCTATCCTAATGGTAGTGTATTATTTTACATATATGTTGATATTATTTTTTTCCCTATTACATAACCCAATGTATTGACTTTGGGGTGTATTGAAAAAGTAGTATAGATATTGTTAATAAGGTGTGATTGCTAAATTTATAGTAGTACAATTAAATCATATAAAGGGGTAAATATCCTCGATGTTAATTTATAAAGGGAATAAATCTAGGATTATTTGTTAAAAAAATGATTATAAAGTTATTCTATTATTCAATATCTATCATAAAAGGGTGAACCTTGTGTTTGTGGGGGCATGTGGATTACCATGTAAATTGTAATGTGTTGTTTTCAATGTGTTATATTGAGAGATATATAATTTAATGACTACATGTATCAATAGTTAAATAAAGTAATCCATTTATGGTCTTTTTAGGTTACTCTATTTTTTAATATTTAACATGACTCACATGAGCTTAGATTATATGTTGTCATTTTTATATATATATATGGAGTTATAGAGTGAGAATGGTTTTTGAAATAGAAAAAATGAATGATTTTTTCAATAAGTTGTATAAGAGGGTTGAGATGTTATAAATATACCAAAATGATAACATTATTTGAAAAAATCCCTTGAAATATTGATTTGGAGTTCATAGTATGTTTTTTATTTGAAAAAGCTAATTGAAAAAGATATGTGTGTTTTTTACAATGTGGGATGAAAAATTGGTTCTAAAAGAACATTGAATTAATCAATAACTTTTTAAACAATTAGAAATTGATGGATTATTTTTTACTAAGTATGTTATATAGTGTACGAGTTATGTATCTAATTGAACACATATGTTTTATGTGATAGATGGGTCGTAAAGGAAGTATGAGGAAAGATATTTCACAAAGGTTCTTTGTGAATAGAATATGTAATGCCAGAATAAAATCATATTACAAGTTGGAAATCACGTTTGTGAGTTTATGGTGGAAATTTTAATATATTATCATGAAATTAATATTTCAGAATAATTATATTAAGGGAGTAAATATTTCAATTCCATTATGAAAATTCACACATTGAAGAGTTTTCATTATGGTTTCAGAAGTAATTTTATCATTAGAATATTTATCATTATATTCTTATATAAGGATCATCTAATTAGTTTATTTTATTTTAAAACAATTACCAGAAGAGTGTCACTCGGGAATTCTACATGGTCTGAAAGTAGTTCATAGAGGAATATAGTCCAAGAAGTGTAAGATTTTATTAAACAAATTGGACGTTTGTGGGGTGGCACTATGAAAAAAAAAATTATTGATGAAGTACATGAGGAGAAGTTCATGTTGGTAATTGTACTTATATATTTCCTATAAGAAGTTTGTAACAGATCTTACATGTGGATAAGATTTAATAGGATTAGTATGCTGAGATATTTCATAGATGTATCATGTTGAATGTAGTATATGAACATAGTACATGAAGAACATTTTATGAAGAATGGTTTTTGAATGAGTTTATTTATGAAAAATATTTTTCATGGTAAATACAATTTTATCTCTATGATGATATAGGTGATGTAAGTCACACATATGTGAATGTTAACAAATTTAGATATGATACTAATAATCTTAAATATTATTAACTAGGGGGTTGTTGTTACACTATAAAAATTATAATATTTTTGAACTTTATTGATTTTTATACATTAGAATATATCCTTTATATATTGCTTTGATTAGTTTGGTTTGGGTAAACCAAGTAAAAATCACGGAATCTCCATCAAGATTTAATTTCATTATATAATTATTTTAGAAAATGGGTGGTGAGTGTTTTGTTGAAGGATTAAACCTGACCAAAATGGGAAATTATAAAAATCCATTATACCATGATTCACCACCTCTCAGGTTATTTAACCTAGCAGGACCAATACATCTCTATTTGTCTGAAACAGTCTGTAATGGGTTCCTTTTATATTATACATACAAAATAATCAGTATTGGATGTCTCAATCCATCACTATAAATATAAAAACCTAATATAATTAATAAAAATAGTGTTTGGATATCTATATTTTTTATCCTTTTTCATAATATTCAAAAGATGATATTTCAAATATCAAAATTGGCTATATAATTTATTTTTCCATGAAAATAATTAATATCCGAAAGCACAATGTTAGTCCCTCCCAATATTTTCTTTTTCTTATTAATATTATCAATATTTTTATTATTATATTTATTCTTTAAAAAAATGATATTTAAGAACAATAGGGTTGGAATTCTTTCATCTGCATTAATAGTAACAAATTCACAATAATATTAATTTTGGGTCAACTCAATTATATTACATATCTTCTTTACATTATTCTATATTTATATACCCATATACACAACATTATATATTTTCTATAGAATAAAATATGAAAATAACAAATATTTCAGTAACATGAATTACTTATAAAATTGGTCAAATATTTATTGAAAAAATATCCATATTTTTATATGTATAATGATTTTATGTATACCTTTTAAAATCTTCAAAAATCTACTAAATAATTTCTCATTTATATCTCAGTTAATTCTTTAGAAAAAACTTGTCTTCAAATATTTTTAATCAACATCAAAAAAATTAAAATATCTTCAAAAATTCAGAACTTCACCCTATTTAATTCTCCAACAAAAAATTCCAAATATTAATCCATACTTTCAAATAGGTTATAATTGAAATATATAATGTTATAGTTTAAAATACCTCTTATAGAACATTAATGTTTAAATAGACTGAAAAAAATCAATAATAATGTAATTTGGTTTGATCTTTAGAAATACATGACATTCATAAATATCTTTTTTAGTATCACTTAAACATCTTACAATAGAGAACTATGCTGATAACATTATCCCATAATGCTATTTTACTTACGAACTATGGAATGGATGTTTCACAATGATGTATATATTCTCATTTTTTAAGAACCACCTACAATTAATATCAAATTTTTAGTAAAAAAAATTTCTTTATGCAAGCCTTTAATATCTCAGTGAATAACTTTTATCATGATTCTATATTGATGAGATTTAATCATTAATGATAAGTGTATCATATTTTTGTTTATTCATCTAATATATCTTTTTTAATTCTTCATTTTATATATGAAACATTATATATAAAATTTTACTCAAAATATCATCTAAATTTATTTTCAAAACATCCACTTATTTTTTAATTTAATATCATAAAATAGTTTCCTTATAAATTCATTGAAATCTCACATTTTTAGTTAAAATTTATTACAAAATAGTCAAGACAATGTTACATTGATTTTTTAATTACATAGTAATTTTGATATTACATTATATGCCATAATTTAATCCCTCATGATATTTTCATTGCTACATTACTCTAATGTAGCACATATACAATTTGGGCTATTTCTATAAAACATTATTTTTAATAGTATAATTTTACACAACCCAAATTCCATGACAGAACTTCAAATAAAACTCCTGCCATAGTTGTACTCTAATATAGATCATTTTTTTTGGAATTATTATCTTCTATAACATTATAGTATCATGGTAATTCATACACAAACTATTCATTGATTGATTTAATCCTACACAACTCATGATTTCATAATTTCATAAAACTTAAATCTTTAAAACTTATATAATTTAATAGTATATTCTTCAAAACATCTTTAATGCATTGAAAATACAATGAGTAACCTAAAGAAACATCCATAAAATCTTTAGTGTATGGCATAATGATTCTAAAATATCATGCTCAATATGTTATTCTCATGGTTCTATATAGATACATATCAATCAACATAAACTACACCCCATGAAACATCTCAATATCTTCTTCAACATTTTTTATATGTGAATTTATCTCGAACGAATCATTATATATTTAATCGTAAATGAAATATGGAATATAATAATTTGTGTGAATATTTATTTTAATAGTGTTTTAAAATTCATTAAATTTTCCATATGTTTTCACAAAAAGATAAATATATTAATTTTTCATCATTATAATATTTGTTAATGATTTTAATATTTATTATTACTCTCAAGGAAATTTACAAGACAATTTAATAATTATAGAAATAATTGGAATGGAAGGAATTTGGGAAGATAATTTTCTACCTAATATTATTGATTGAACAAATAGAAGACAAAATTTCCAATCAATAATAAAAATATATCTTAAAATTTCTATAAAAGTTTAATATTGTAAAATATAATCATCAATGTACAATAATTATTATACCATCCCTTTATTTTGAAAATGATCATTTTTACCCTTAGTGGATAATAAAAAAAATTGATCCAAAATTAAAAAATCTTCATTTATTCAATTAATAATACACCGTGAAAATAATATAAGAATATATATATCATTGCATATATATTACATTATCATGTACACTTATATTCTATTGGTAGATATTTTGGAAATATCTTTAAATGTCCTTGAAGTGACTTTTTATTTTATTTATGTTAAAATTTCCACCTTATTAATATATGTGTTTAATGTAAATATTTTATACATATAAACATATTTATTTTAATGTTAAATTAGAGATGAATTATCATTAAAAAATCAATACGTCTTATATGGTTTAACATTCCATTAGTCTAATGTTAAATTTATTATTATTCTTAATTCATTCATTATATTTATGAGGGAACACATTAAAATATTTATTTCACAACTTATCATATATTATTAACATTAAAGTTTTTTTTCTACATTTTCATTAGGCCTATTATTCTATAAGTTAAGACTCTTGGTATCTGGTAGTCATTTTGTATTCATTATTTAAAAACACTTTTAAAAATGAAAAATTCACTATAATTGATATTATTATTAATGGAAGACAATTTATTATTCCAGAAATAGCATTCCATAAACTATTCATGTTGAAAAAAATCATTCATATTTCATTATTAGATAATTAGAATGAAATTTTGGAAAAAATATTGAAATATGAATCCAACAACATGAGGCCTAATGGGGGCTTAAAAAATAAAACATTTTGGGAATGAACGTTTGGACATACATTAATTAAACTAGTCATAAAATATATTAGTATACTCTTATTGTAATGATTATGCTGAAATATGAAAGATAACGAAATTAAAAATATGTTCAGAAAATTTAAATTCAATACTAACATATAAATGTTTTCATTAAAATAGATAAATAAGTGAGGATATATTAAAGAGAATAACTCTCTAACCTGACCCAGACCATTGAATAATTTTGAATATATCTTTTGTAAATTTTTAATAAATTTCATCCTCTCTATAATTTTTTAATTATTTTCATTCATTCAGTGATATAGGAGAGATCTTGGGATGTCTATTTACTCGTATTTTATATCCTCCTCCTCCAATGATGGTTTATACTTCTTATCATCATCTTGAGTGAACTCTATAAAAATATAAAGGTTTAACATTGTATCATATGAATGAAATTTATAATTACATATTTTCATTATATTATTATTTATAATCTATTTTTGTTTCATTTTTGTTTAATAGTATGTAACAGTCACAATAAATGGATCATATTTGTAGGTATATATTCATGTGATTTTTCACACACCATTTTCGATTGTATCTCACTCAATAAAAAAGAATTTTATAGAGATTGTATTTGTATAAAAAAATTCTCATTAATAATCCCATGACCATTGAAACATCCTTAATGGGATCATTTTTAACTAAAATAATAATTTTTTAACACATTCAATATCCCAATGTTTACTTGGAGAGATTTGGATATAAATCTAGGAACAAATCTCTAGATCGTGTGTGGTAGTTGATTAATTACATTAGTTTTTGACCAATCCCTTGAATATATCGTATTATAAACATAGTAACATTTTGCTATTAGGTATAATATATCATGTATTAAAATATATAAAAACATTATCTTGATGTGATGAAATATGATCATCAAACAATTTCTAAGGTTGATCCCATTAGATCATATCATTAATTTTTTCCTCCTATTTGTTCTTATCATAGTAATGCTTAATTGTTCTTCCCGAAACACCCATTTTCACTATTACCCAATAGAAGTAGATGATGAAACCAAATGTAAATGAAATATTTAGGAGATGTTTTTATATAATTAGGCACATTTAATTTTTTTTAGTAAGAGACTAAATTATAAAATTAATATTATTATACAATAAATTGTAATAAATGAAAATTAAAATACAAACTTAATAGACATGTAGATTTGGTTAAATTTTTGAAAAACATAGTAAAATATTAATCATATTCCTTATAAATGTTTATTTTATAGAAATGTATTGAAAATAATGATGTTTTCAAATATAAAATATTGTTAGTATATCAAGGTTTTTGATATATAGAAAACATTTATGATAAATTATATATGTTGATGATAGATTCGATCCATTATCATTAACTCATGTGAATTTTAGTAAATGAAAATCATGAATTACATCTATTGGATATTATGATAACATACTTATATTTTAGCATTTATAATGATGTTTATATGAAAGATATTTTTGGATTCAAATTTATCTCAATATGTTTAGGATATCGATATTTTTATTTAATTTAATTTAATAAGACATTAATGAATGAATTTATTCAAGGATTATACTTTATAACAATTTTATTGAATATTTGATGAAACTGTGTTATACAAATGATCTGTATTTTCCATGAATTTTCATAATGTGAATCAGATATTAATTTTTTATCATTTCATTATATATTAATTTTTTTATATATTATTAGAACACTTAATAAAAATTATAAAAATTGAAAATATTTAAAGAAATAATTTTAAATGAAAAAAATTATAAACACAGTGTTATACATTGGATTTCCAATTTAACTTATAGAATATGGGATTTTCATTCATTAATCATGACATACTATTGAATTTTCAAATATATTTTATATCATAAAATCTCATCGATGATGTGATTCATTGACTGTGTGATCCCTTGATTATAATAAATATAATTTTTAACTATTAGCTAATAATGAAGATTTTTTTGGTTTTGAAGTACCATATAAAAGTTCTATAGGAGAAATAATATAACTCACAAATAATAAATATATAAATATGTCACTTTATATAATTTTTTTAACATATAATATTTCTTATCTTACTCAGTGAGACGTGAAGGATGTTAAACATACATTGTGAAATATTGAAGTATTTTAAATGATTAGGGATTATTATTTTAAGAGAATTTAAGACAGAAATGGTTATTTATATCAATTTTTGTATTTTCATGATACAAATAATGCCAAATATATAATTGGATATTATTTATATATTTTTGAAATTCCTGTAACTGGTTTTTCTAAATAAATCTATTTCTATATATTACTTTTATCATGTTGAGTTGATTGTAAATATTGAGGGATGCAAATAATGTGTTTGGATAATATTAAGTATTCATCTTGACATAATATTTATGGATTAACTACGGTTAAAGATATTTAAATAACATTATATGAACGTAATGAGGATTTTAAAATGAAATTAAAATGGCGTCATATAAAATATGATAGGATAAAACATAATTTTTTTTATCCTTGAGATTAAATATAACAGAAAGATTGGTATCCAATAAAATATATCCTGTATAAATATTGTTTATATATTTATAATGGAATTGAGAACTATAATGTTTAATTTAATGATTATATAAATTAGAATATAAGGACTACAATTTATTTTAGAAATTAATTTGGGGGAGATATAGATAATATAATCATCCCCCATTTAATAATAATTTTATCTAATTGGATTTTGTTAGTAAGGATATTAATAATTAAAGTTAAAATTGAAATGAAATTTTATCATTATAATTTCACTAGTATTTATTATATAGTTGAATCCAATGGTTTTATGTCGGTAATATTTTATTGAACCACATTATATTCAAAACCATATATTATCTATGTAGTGTGAAGCATTGATAATGATATGAAGGCTTTTCTATGTCACGATGAAAGGACAATAATAAAGATCGATCCTATACATGGAAATAGTGTTTCATGAGGATAAGTCATAATAAATGATGAAGAAATGATATATTAATTTATATAAATATATTTATCATGTATATCAATTGGTAGTTCATGAGAAAAATATATTGAATTCATCATTTTAAATATTATTGTTTGTGAGAAATTATAGTTTATGAATTTTCTAAAGGAAAGTGAAGATGACTAGAGGAAATAATTATCATGATATAGGTTTAATGGATGATGTAAATGTTTTTAGTCTCATAATTGTGTATTTATGGATTAGACAATGTTATATAATTTTAGGAGATGTTTATAAAAGTATAAAATGGTATATGTGAATGCTTTTTTTGTTTATTGACATCTCAGATGTCAAATTCTAATAGGATATAGAATAATGATAGTGTAATCAATTGTATATCATATGTATATAAACCAAATCAAGGACTATGAGCTATTTAATGGACTAAATAATAATTATCATGGTTCAAGGGGGTTTTATAAAGGATGGTGTAACAACTTGTCCCCATTAAAACATAAACACCCCACCGTAACACGGTCATAAGGCCGTGGCTTGCATGGTACCACCAGTTTCAACATAGACCCATGACCCCCTCCATGGGGCCCACCCACATGCCTAAATACGTCATCAAACTATTGACTATCTCGAAATATGATCACTTTTTCATTTATTGTGCTTTTTCTTCACTCACACACACCACATGAAACATCCCAGGAGGTCACCCAAGATGATCCCTAAGGAAGGACAGGTACACATAACTATGTATTTCTAATCAATAATGGTATCACAATTAAATGAAAAACTTTTTTACATGGGTGATATAATTTAGTAATTTAAATGTTAAAATTAATGGTTTTTACATTCACACACCCATTAGAGAATGATTCCATCATTTTAGACCATATATTTCAATCTAGGTAGTGCGAATACACAACCAATTAGGTAATACTCTGTTACCAAGGAAAATTATGTGCCCCCTTATAGCATAAAACCTCACCATAACAAGACTATAATGTCCTAGATCACTAGGCGACACCAGTTTTTACACAATCACGTGGACTCATCCATTGGGCCCACCCACTTTCCTAAACTGGGAATCATAGTAATGGATATACCCACATGCCAACACATGGTCTTTTTTTATTCATTATTCTCACTCCCAAACTTATTGTGAAACATCCTTGTAAGAAACCCATCCCAATCACTACTCGAGTAAAAAAATGTTTAACTGTGGAGTCATAATCATGAGTCCTATTAAAAATAAATGCTCACCTTATTGACATGGGTCATTCCATATAATCATTTATTATAATATCACTATGGGGTGTTACAGAAGGTTTGAAAATTATATTTTTCTATAATGGGGAATGATTCCAATATAGTCCTAATTCACAAGGAATTCTTCTAATTTTCTTAATATATGATAATTATAAGGAAACCATGTTGTTTATAAAAGTCGTGCTTTACTATAGATGAATAATCGATAGAATAATAAAGAATAAAAAGTTGTAATGAATTGAAGTACAAACCATGGTTTCTACTAAATATGAAATATTGAATTTTTTAAATGGGAATATTTTTGAAATATATGTATTTTATTACATAGATTTCAAATTTAATGAATTCAAAAAGAAATAAAACATTTGTTAATTATATTATTCTTCGGTTTTGAGGAAATGTTAATAGATTTTATATTTGGATATATATTCAAATTAATAACCTTGTGGATATCTTATAACATATGTATGTCAACCAAAGTAGATTTATTTGAAAACCATATATGGGGATTAACAAGTGACATAACTAAATATGATTGTGACAAAATAAATTGATACTTTCCGTTGATTTCTTGTCATAGCGACTAAAATATTATTTTGTAACTAGTTATAATATAAGAAAATAGGATAATCATGAAATGAATAAACTAAGAAAGAAAATATCGAATGAAACTAAATAGAAAATAAATATTCAACTCATGGAAATCATCCAATAATATATATTGATTAAGATAAGTAAATATTTATATCAATTTAGTTTTATCAAAATTTCTAATTTATTATATAATATGACTGAGAATAACAATTTTAATTTCATTAACATATAAAAATTTTAATATAGATTAAAATTTATGATGTATAGTTCTATTTTAAATATTTATTGGGTAATATCAAATAAAGTCCCTTAACATGTTTTTTTCATAACAATACATTAAAGGTGGATACAACATCTCTATTGTAATGACACAAAACATCCATTATTATTTCTCTAAGATATATTAGTTTCATTAAAATAAATTTAATAATACCCACATATATATGAATTTATTAAAATACCAAATTGAATCATTGTGTGTGGATAGTGGAATAGAGAGTGTTAATTGGGAGATAGTTCACCATAGGTAAATTTTATTTATCAAGAATTCTGTCCTAGGGAGGGGTGGTATTGCCTATCATTTTTCATCCATATTGATTGTGAGTCTAGTAGGTTTTTGTTTTCGGATATATATCAATGTGTTAACTACCTAAGAGGATCCCAATTATGGTAAAAAATTAAAATGTACATGTTCTTACATTATTTATATGTTAGAAAATTTCATTAATATTAGGTTATCAAAATATAAAAATGTTATTTCTCATATTTGACACACCCCTTAACAACCTTAATGAATTAATATGAATGTGATATCCAATGAAGAGATGTTTTCATGTGTCATATTTCATTTCAAAAATTAACTACATAATTTATAAACTTATTGTTTATGTTATGCCTCATTTAATAAAGATTTCTCAATTCATCATAAACAATTATTTTCCAACTTGAATGTTTTTAGAGAAAAGGAATGGTAACTTAAACACTATGTCAGGTTGGATAAAATTATTCACAAAAGACAATGAATCCTAAAAATATTATTTTTACAATTTAATTAGTTTTGAAAAATTTCTTCTTGAAATATCTATGTGATAAATAAACTATAAAAATTCCATGAGTAATGGATTTTAATTATTTGTCTCAAAATTCATAAATATTATCATTATGATAAAATTTCACATAAAATAACAATTTAGTGGGGAATAGACAATTGAAATGAACAATAAAAATATTATAAATATTAGCTTAATCAGTTCCCCAATACATATCCTTTTTCACTCCGTATAGAAACAACACTCAAAATAAATTTTCAATGGAAAATTAAAAAGACATGACAATGAAATTAAATAGCATAAAATCAATGAACTAAACTTATTTGACTATTCGAAAAATAAAATTATCAATCATTCATTATTTTCATGCTTTAAATTTATATTTCATTCATTATACCATGAATATAGATTCTTACATAACCAAATTTCTTCTAAACAAGTTATTTGTAGTTTTAACTATGTTTTCCCCTTCAAAATAAATGAAAGGGTCCCGATATAAATAAAAATTTCATAAATATAAAACCAATTTTGTAAATGATTCTATCCATTATAAGTAAATATAATGTATTGATTTAATTATATAGTGTTCGTGGTTTTTAATTTCAAAAATTCATATTAAAAAGTAGATAGATTAGATCATTATTGAAGAAAGATTGCTTGATTCTAGTTTTCAATCATTCATGAACTATTTTATTCTCCATAAAATATAGTTTAATAAAGAATAAAATAATAATTTCATTCATGGAAATCCCACACTTTAATCAATTCATAATCTATTGTAAAGAATTTTTTTACCATAATTTCATTTTTTTAATTCTCTATAAAGAATTAGTTTTTTTCTATTAAAATACGTAGAAAGGGAAAACATTAATTCCCATTGAAATATATTTAAATGTATATCCATAAATGTTAAAAAATGATTATATAACCATTGATTTTGAACTACACCATGTATCCAAAAATACTATAGAAAAAAAATACCTCCCCCACAATTAATACTTACTAGAATCATGAAATGTACATACAGGGTGGGTTTGATAAGGAAAATGGAATATATTGTGGCTAAATAAACAAGCAGTTCATTATTATTAATGGTTCACATGGGTAAAATAAAGAAATATTTCAAAATAAACAGAGTATAACATTATGGAATGGGAATTTCAATAAAAAAAATCCCCTCTATAATTTAGAATTCAATTTCCTTAGTGGTAATAAGTTTTAATTGAAAATTGTAAATATCTAGTTAAAAATTATTATTTGGTTCACTCATTAAGTGGGATTATTATGAAGAAGAGATAAATGGTTCAAAGTGCTCAAATATAGTTATTTCCATCTTTGTAACGTTTTAATGGAATGGAATTCATAATTTATTATTCCTTAAACGAATTTCATCAATTTGAATCTATGAAACATCACATTTCAATAATCATTTATATTTTGTTCCATGAAGCATGTTGGTTCATTTCATTGATTACAATTTTTAATGAACATGTTAATAATATTAATATATTAATTAAAAAACACATTTTAAATCATAACTAAAATATTTTATGGAAAAAAGAAACATAAATATTAAAAAAAACATGAAAAATTTTATTCATCCAAGGATATAGAAGAAGTTGAAATGGTCACCTTAGTTATTTTTTTTAAATGTTAAAACAAGATGTGGGGACTCAAAATGAGTCAAAGAATGTTAATTTAATTTCGTTAAAATTATTATTAGAAATTAATGTTAGATGATTTTAAATTATATGGAATATGTATCTAAATAGAAAAGGCTATATTTTGTAATAGTTAATAATCTTCAATCCCAGTGCACTCCCTTTATCATTAAAAAAATTGGTTTCCCAATTGAATTATCAAATATATAAATAATGACCTAATATTATACGCATAATATTCTTAGAAAATTATTCAAGACCTTGAATATGGGTTTTTATATACTTACTAAAATGATTCAATTTCACAATTACCATTGAGAACCACAAAAATAATACCTGTTGTGCTTAATGAGGCGACCTCATTAAAATTAATTGGAATTAGAATAAAATTATTTTATTGTCATATGTTCATAAAAATACATAACAAAATATAATAATGTGTGAAAATTAAAAAAATGTCCCTCTTTAAATCAATTGATATATTTATAGGAAATGATAAAATAAAATAGTTTATAATTAAAATAACGACTCTAAGGGAAATTCCATAAATGTTTTTCCCCATCACCCCATGTAGTTCAGCCAAACATTGTTTTATTATATTCATTATAAATAAGATTATATATTATATGAAATCTGGAAAATCCCATTACGCCTCTTCAACTATCAAATCAAATTGAACTAGATAATTAAAATTATCAGAAAAGGGTGTGGCCAAGTTGTTGCCCAATGTTTTAATCTGAATATTTTATTGATTCATTTATAATTTGAAGCCAAATATTTTAAAATATCCTTAAAAAAATTATCTTTCTTCTATTATATCATTGAAATAATTAATTGTTTGATCTATTGGATAGGTGGTGAACTAGAAATTCCTAAGTCATTGAAAATGCTACGTCAATTCTAAAATACAGTTCACCTTACTCTTATTTCCAATGATAATAAACCAACAAAATAAATTGTTATGAATGTGAAACTCAATAAATGGATGATAATACGAGTTCTATTGATTTTCTATATATAACCACATAATTTTAGTGAATTTGGGAAATATTATGTCTCATTTAATGACGGAATTCATATTTACCATGAAAAAATCATTTTCCATCGTGACTATTTTTTAGGCAATAAAAATGACTCCTTCTACACTACAAATAGGTATGTAAAATGAATCCCCCAAAGCCCTGACATCCAAAAAATGAATTTGAAAAATGGATAACTTTTTAAAAATTAATTCTCCATATACAATACTGATAATTTTTTTTAAAATTAAATAATTAATGTATTTTTAAAATTTAGCACAAAAATCATAATATTTTTTAAAAATGATGCCATTTAATAGAACCAAAATCTGTTGGGGGGACTAAAAATTTAGCATACAGATGAAAAATACAGGAAATGGTGTTTTTATCAAATACTCACAATAAATTATCGATATAATAAGGAAAATGTATAATTATTATTTTTTGATTATATAGTTTTTTCCATTTTCCTATTCCAATTCCATGATACACTAGGTTATTTTGTGATTTATGTGAGTTTATCCTCATTGTTTTAGCATATGATGGGAGAAAATATTCTTATGTTTTAAATGGTTGTGTTTATTCGAGTGAAATATAATTCAATGGTCTCCTATAAAATATCCACGATTATAAAATGGATTTATTTATATTATATTGTGACTCCATCCCCACAATGTTTATCCCTTTTGGGATGAAAATGGGAGAAGGGAGATAATGACACCTGAGTCCGGCCTCTAGTTGGAACCATGTTATAGACTCAAACTGAGGGTATAGTAAACACATAGATGTGAGACATTTCCCTCTCAGAGAATACATTTGAAAGAGATAGAAAAGATAGAAACAAAAATACATTGCTTAGAATACAAAGTAAAATAAACCCATGTGCACATAAGTTATGCCATGAAAGAACATCTACAATTGAAACAGAATACCACAAGTACGAAATCAAATAAAAATGACAATGACCCTGAAGATAAAATAAATCATGTAATACCCTGACCTAGT
This sequence comes from Viscum album, assembly GCA_963277665.1. Taxonomy (NCBI): domain Eukaryota; kingdom Viridiplantae; phylum Streptophyta; class Magnoliopsida; order Santalales; family Viscaceae; genus Viscum; species Viscum album. The sequence goes on from OY728136.1 coordinate 1,888,813,392, forward strand.
ACGTATCGACTAGATCTCAAAGCTGCTCCATCTAAACTGAAAAATTTTTTATATAACATAGAACTACTAGAAATTTAAGCTATAACCATAGTCTTATAGCCACAGTTTTATAGGTATGTGGCTATATGAAATTTATAGCCACGATTTAATTACCCATCCATGGATAAACATCTAGGTTCTTTTTTTTGTGATCCACATAGGGTTCTCCTATCCTCTTTTTTTTGCGATCTGCATTGGGATCTCTTATCCTCTTCTACCGATCCGCTGCAACCCTCTTCTCCTCTCTGTCATCATCTATCACTATGGCACACTCATCCAGATGCTTCCTATCAATGCCCTCAACACTGTCGTCAACCTCTCTCACCATTACCCTCTTATCTGAACCATCATCCTCTCATGATGTTCATGGTAGAATCCTCATCGTGGCGCCCTCCCCCGACTCTGCCACCCAACTCTGCCACCCCACATAATCTACCCCGAAACAGTCGCCCCACCTCCTCCTCTGGCGCACCTCTAATGTTGCAACCCCACCTCCACAGATCATCTTCCTCCTCTATAGGTCAGACCGCCTAATTACCCACCAAAGGAATTTAGGCTTTTAACCCCTCAAATTTCACTCATGTGTATTTTCTCCAATGGATGGATATTAGGATGTACACCAGTTGTATTCATCAATAACACCTGTATGGAGGAAACACAAGTCACCAAGGGAGTTGTGTTCCATTATAGATTTACGCTATTATCATTGATATATTTATTCATGTATTATTTTTGTGTTGAGATTGCTTTTTTTGACTCTTGGCAAGGGGTGGAAATAGAATCCGTGTTCATGAATCATACATGAAATATTGGTATTTTTTTACATGTCCATGAATACTTGTCTATGAAAAATAGTATTAACTAAGGAAAGTATTTTTAGAACGTGGGTTTGAGAAAGTAATAGTTGTGGTCATGTTTTTGGAAAATTAATTTAAAAGTGGTTTTGATTAATTAAAAAATCAATAATATATGAATCAGTGTTTTCTAAGAAAAACTATTGACGATGTATTAATTAATAGAATCTAAAATAGTGGTTTTCACATTCTTTTTTTATTTATGATATCTTAATAATGTTTATATGGTAAATGAAAACCTTTAGTTAATTTTTTAGGATATTATATTCCTAGTAGTTTGGAGTATGATGGTTATGTACTAGGTTTGGTTTGGATTTGTCATTGGGGTTTGGGTTGGTGGTAGTCCCTCATGTTGGTGGATATTTTTCGGGGTTTTCTTGATGTTTTAATGTAAAACTCTCGATATAGAGAATTTTGGGGATTTCTGGGTGATTTGATTTTGTATTTTTATTAGGATGTTTCTTGTTAGATTAGTTAAGGGGTGGCTGGTTTCTTATTATTAGGGGTGAATGTGTTGGGTTTGGTTGTTATGCTTGGTGTGTAGGAGAGTAACCCTTAGATTATTATGATAAACCTTAGGGTTTGATGTTTTGAAAATGATATTTTTTTATGATGTATGGATTAATGGTAGTTTCATGATTTTTTTTAATAATGCATGCTTAGGATTATGGCGCGATGGGTTTCTAATTAGTAATATTGTTATTACCGAATATTATTGAGTCAAAATTCATCAAAAAAACATCTAATTAGGATGGCATTGTGTTCTCATTTGAAATATGTTCACGTCGTTGTTTCCCTCATGTTATTTTACAACTACTTTGATCCATTGATCATGGCCTTCAAATAGGAAAAAATGGTTTTCTTAGTTATCCATGAGTTCTAGGATTTCAAATATCTAATTTTCAATAGTGACATTGGATCATAGGATCTTTAGAATATGTTGATTAATGTTTAGTTCTTATTTGAATGGATTGGAACTCTAGAAGATATATGGGTAAAACTAGAAGTTTCTATACTCAATGTAGATGAATCAGAATGGATAAATACATTTGATCATAAAAGAAGGAATGAGGATGTTTTATAGATCGAGTTTCAGTCCCTCTTCTATGAGAGGCTATGGTAGATTTACAGAATAAGAGCATGTTTTGGGAATTAATGGAGCTATATCATTTTTGGGCCAGGATCTTCTATAGTGATCATAATGTGATATTAGGAACTAATCATGTGTATGTAGGATTGATGATGTTATTGATAATACTATAGTGGGGAGATTCATACTTATCTTTCTTGAGTCAAATCTATATCAAGGGATGGTGATCATTATCAAGGTTGTGAATTGTATGAACATAGATAGTAAATGGATGAATTTAGTGTATGGAGTTGGATGTTGGATGAACCATATTTTCATCATAGACTGCACCAAAATTATTGATTTACCTAGAGTGGTTGGTATTGTCAGTGTGTTAAGCTAATTTTGAGGAGTTTATATTGGTAAATATGCTCTTTAGAGCTTCCTTATTTATAAGTTGTCCTTGAGATCAATGTGTTATGTTAATTATCAATATTTGATATTATAGTGGGCTAGTGCTTGATAATTCTAGTGTGGAGTTTGAAAGAGAGCCTAAAAAGGGTACTCTAAAGGCTGTTGAAAGTGTGTGTGGAAGGGAAACCAAGTAGTCCAAATTGATAAGAATTTATGACATAGATTACATAACAATAATAATTGTTGAAAGATAAAATGAACGAAACAATTATCACATATTCGGAAATTGTTTCTACAAAAAAGGAATATACAATCAGGAAGAAGGAAGATCATGCACCAAAATATTGTCTAATCATATTAGTAAACTGGTTTGAAAAATCCAAGAGGATTGAGTAAGAATAAAAGAAGGAAAAATATCTACTTTATAAAATTGATAAACCAATATAAACTAAGAATAAAGGTGAATTATAAAAGAAGAACATGCAAATGAATGAGATTTCAATCTAGAAAATTAAGAAGGATACATGCATAAAGAGTTTTAGGTATTTTATACATTCAAGGAATGTATTTTCTAGGTTAAGAACAATGTCTAATCCCTATTTATTGCTTTTAAGTGATGATGGAGGTTTAATTTATTCTCATATTTTGGTGATTTGTGATTTTTGAATAGGAAATTGAAGGTGAGGTTTGAAAAACAATTATCTTTATTAATGACCATTATATTTAGTACTGGGATGTACATATCAATTTAAATACTATTTGTTCATTGTCGGTTATGGATTCATGTATCATTTATCATGTATAGTGGACACACTGATCACATATATATAAGAAGTTGTTATATCTCATTTCTTTTCCCACTATTTTCTTATAGGTTATTTCTTATGATAAGACAGGTTCGATCCACCACCATCGAAGCCAATGAGTTCCTGATTTGAGAAAGGTTTATTTCGTTTTTATTCGTTGGCCCAATTTTAAATAGGGCTTTTTTGATATTTTTCTTCCTTATATTTTTGTTCTGTTTTTTGGATTTTTTTGAGGTGGATTCGAGTCGCCATTGACAAAGGAATTCATTTGTATGCATAGGTAGGAATATTCATATATAAGTTCCCCCTTTATATATATTCACTCAAGGCAGTATGAATATATATATTGGGCTAGGTGTGCTTATATATAGATATGACAAGTGCATTCACGTGTAAGTGTAAATGGGTATATGCATGTATAAACATATATCTAACCACCCCCTTGTGCATATTTGGCCATGAAAATATGTACATAGGGGATAGGTTTCCTTATATATATGTTAAGTTTCATATGTGTGCAAGATCAAAAATGGTTATATGCAAGTACAAACATATATCTAAGGACCCCCTTGAGCATATTTGGCCATGCAAATATATACATAGGGGATAGGTGTCCTAATATATATATGTTTAGTTGTATATTCATGAAAGTGGAAAAAAGGAAGATTAGAGGTGTCGTCGTCAAAAGAAAACACACCTTGAGGTTGAGGTAGGGTCCCTCTCTTAGCCTATTTAATTTGAGAATGTTTTAAATTGCATTCAGTTGCCTTCTCAATTATGCATGTTTACATTAAATAGAAATTTTTTAATAAGTGTTAGTTAAGATAATTATTTCATTTGATAAATATGTCATGGTTATGTAATAAAACCCTTCAATAGAGGTGCACAGTCTGCGAAAACTCATAGTGGTAAACCTTGTTTAACATTATTTCATTGATGTTTTCCTTATACATGATGTCGTTGTTAGTCATAAAGCACACATCGTACTTGAACATTTTTATATCCCAGTTGGTGGTTTCCCTCTTTTTATTAAAACTGTTGTTTGAACCAAGACACTCTTTAAGTGCTGTTAGACTTTTATGATGGGTCCCATGTTGTGTGACCATGTCACATGGCATGTGATATTTATATCCAGCCAAAATCTGAGTTCCATAGCCCATGGGTCCCAAAGTACCAGTAATGTCATATTACATGTTATGTAACCTGTGATTTTTCATAATCCTATGGGGTATTCCTCTAGGTATTCCTACACATTTCTAGATCTACAAACCTCACCGAATTAGGTATATCAGGGGTCATCCATTCCTCTATTCACCATAGATTATAATTCATTACAATAAATCTTACGAGAAAACATCCTCTCATGCCAAAGATATCATCCTATTTGATACTATGTAAAATAGATACTCCAATTACAATCTAATCCGCCACCAAAATCCACGATAAAAATGACATAAATTGCCCATATGAAAAAAATTTCAAGGAAGGCACTGATTACCTAGTGGAAAACCACCAAATGACCAATGGCCACAATCTTTTTGGTTCCTACCATCAACCATCCAATAGTTAGTCTAGAGCCAACCCTCCCCACTATCACTATTAATATGTTTAGGGAACTTTATAATAGCTAACTAGTGTCCCCATCTACTACTTTTTAGGAACACCACATACTTCTTCCCCCCTTTACTAATTCCATCCACCCAAAACATAAAATTTCAATTAAAACATAATCATTTTATTTAGAAATCACCAAAAATAGATTTTAATAACCCAAAAAAGAAATCCATCGTCACTACAAACAATCCACTATACAATTTCTCATCCATGAGAAACATTACTAAGCATCCCTGGTGACTTGAGGTTTTAGGGGTTTAGAGTTGCCTTCAGGCCTACTCCATCCCGTCATCGTTTCCCATACTTCACCTTATATATTATTCGGTACCGTGAAGTCTCATTTACCTTCTTCTTCTTCGTCTTTTTTCTTGGGGCTCGATATGCATCAATTTTGAAATCTCTTCTTTCATAATCGATCACTAGTATTCAGGTTAACCAGAATGTTTTAGTATTTTTGAAATGTTTTCCTGCAGTCGAACATTATTACCTCAAAGTTTCTAATTATTTACTTCCCTAATAGTACACTAGATCCACCATAGGTGTACTGAACTGAGTTCTCGTTGATTATTTCTCTGGTTGCATGAAGTGGTAGATCTGGGTTTGTCTTTGTCCAAATATTCATGTTCTTTCAACTATTAACCTTGTTTCCTCTACCATTGGAACCTAATTGTTCACTATAGGAGAGACTCTCGGTTTTCATCACAATGGATTTATATTGTTAGATTTCATGTGCCTTTTTAAAATCATTCATTTCTTACAATTTTCACCATCATTCTTGGAAATATTATAGGTCGATCAGAAGATGCTTAAAGGGAAACATCTCATTCCATATTTTATGTTTGTAGAGGTTTACATGTCTAAGAAACATATAGAGTTTATTTGGTTCTCTGCTGAAAAAAAATTTCAAAGTTAATCAACAAATTGTCTAGGAAACATAAGAGGAGTACATTTCGTTCTATTTTTTAAGGAAATTCCATAGTGAACTGATAGAGTCTCGGTCCAAAAGTATATTCAAGGCCTAATCTAGCACTCATCTTGATGGGGAACATCTGTTTTATGATTATCTGCCTAGTGAGTCACTAGATACCAAGGGTCATTTGACACATGAAGGGGAGGTGGGAGGATCATCTAGTTACAATGTCCTTTTAACTCAATAAGGGTATAATTCTCTGAACGTTTTGAAGATCATAAAGTACAGCACCCTTGTGCTTTAGTTAAAACTAAGCCTAAGGAGGGACGAGTGTCTCATAATTCTTTTTGTATTTTGAAATCAGGTGCCACAGTACCTAAGAGATTTTCAAGGGGTGTAAGCAAGAATCTGGAAACATCTGAGATAAAATCCAATGAAGGTGAGGATTATCTGGTTATAAAGACTATGAAATACTACAAACACGGCCTTTATCGGTGCTAAAAACGGCCTTTATCAGCGCTAGAAAAGCACTTATAAAGCCATCGTAGATAAAGGGGGTGTCTCCTTTATCACCACTTCCTTTATCAGTGCTTTCATTTTAGCACTGATAAAGGACCCTTTTATCAGCTCTTTTAAAAAATCACTGATAAAAGTTAAAAATTTTTAAAAAATTTAAAAAAATTTAAAAAAATTTAAAAAAATTTAAAAACACTGCCAATCGGGGGGGCTTTTATAGCGCTTGAACCCCCCTTTTACAGCACTTTTTGGCACCTATAAAGCACCCCACGCACCCCCCTCCACCCTTTAACAGTGCTTGCTCAAATATTCCCCATGCGCGTGCACCCCTGCCTCCACCAGGATTTGAACTCGAGACCTCCCCCCTGCGCGCCTAAGCCCTTACCACTACTCTATTTTGATTTTCTTTCCAATTCATGATATCTTTATATATATATATATATTTAGTTATATTTATTCATATAGTAATATATATATATATATTAATATATATATATATAGTTATATTATAATATATATATATATAGTTATATTATAAGATATATATATATATAGTTTTATTATAATATATATAGTAATATTAATATATATATATATAGTGGTATTAATATATATCTATATATATATATATATTTAGTTATATTTATTTGTATAGTAATATATATTTATATTAATATATATATATAGTTATATTAACATATATATAGTTATATTAACATATATATAGTTATATTAACATATATATAGTTATATGAATATATATTTATATAGTTATATAATTATATTAATATATATATAGTGATATTAATATATATATTTATGGTTATATTAATATATATATTTATAGTAATACTAATATATATATATATGTAGTTATATTAATATATATATATAGTTATTAGATTAATATATATATATATATAGTTAGATTAATATATAGGTATATAAATATTCATATATTGGTATTTTAAATAAAATGGATATTAGTTATTATTTAGATAAAGCTAATATATTTTATATGTAAATATGTTTAATTATTTATTTAAAAAATTTAATTTTTATGTGGGAATATATAAAAAATATGTACATATAGTTATATATTTGATTATAAATAGCAGTTCATTATAAAAAATAATAAAATTTCAAAGACATAATATCAATATGAATGTAATACCTTGGAATAAATTCAGTCCCCTCCAAAAAAATCTATTAATACCCCCTTAAATGAGTTTGAAAATCCACAAAATGTTAAAAAATCTGGGTTCCCCGACAAAAAACTCAGTTTTGGAGGCCTTCTACGCCACTCTTGTCCTCGAAAAACGCTTGACCAGGGCCCCCTCGGGTCACAGCGACGTAGATCTCGTCACAGGCTTCGATTTGATATGTGGTAGAGCTCAAACAGACACCCGGATCAAAAGTTATGGCTGTTTGAAGTTTGAGTTGCATTTTCAACATATTTTGGCTCTTTTTTGAATGTTTTAAATTTTTTTAGTCCTCAAATTGTTATTAAATGACTATTACTCCATAATTATTATGAAATTATTAATTAAAAATATTTTTTTAATTTTTTAAGAAGTCATTTTCACTAAATATCTTATATATTAAGTATAATAAGTGTAAATGTACATTTATACTTATCTAAAATATATTTAAAAATTATATATTATATTTATATAACAATATAACTATATTTATATAATAATATATTAATATATTTTTAATTTTTTTTTTAAGACGACCCTTTATCAGCGCTCTTAAAAAAAGCAATGATAAAGCCCCCACCCCCCCTTTATCAGCGCTACTAAACAAGCGCTGATAAAGGGGGGGGCACTGCGAAAAACTGTTTTTGTGGTAGTGATGGAACCGATTATGGAAGAATATAATGTGTTTTTAGGAGCGAGAAGTATAAAATATGATCTTGTGTGGCGGGGCAGGGGCATGGGGTGGATGGAGGGGGTATGGGGCAGGGGTTGGGTGGAGGGGCCATGGGCAGTGTGGTTAGTAGCAAGGGGTAGAGGAGAGGTCTGCAGGGTAGGAGGCAGGGGGTAGGGGGTGGGTGGAGGGGGGAAGGGGGCAGGGTGGATGGGGGATGGGGGCAGGGGTAGGGGGGGATGGCAGTAGGGCAGGGGGAGCGGGGACAGTTGGAATGTTTCCTCACCTCCTCTCGCCCCCTTTGCTCCTGGTCAGAAGATGCTGCCCTACGGATGTCACTAGACCGGGCCAACACTATGAGGTCACGCCATGGTCACGCCGCGGTCACACAGCGATCACGTTGCAGTCATCCCTTGATATAGCCCTGCTCTAGGACGACACCATGCAGTTGTTCATAGTGATAGTATTCCATGAGTCTTGTGATCAATGTTGAGAATGACTAATCACAATTTCTGCTGGTGGGGTGACAGCCAAAATGTTGCCCAGCCTCCTCTCGTTCCCTTCACTCTTGGCTGGAAGATGTTACCCCGCGGATGTCGCTGGACCGGGACAACACACCGTGGTCAGGCCGCGGTCACGCTGTGGTCACGCCGTGATTTGGCCCTACTCCAGGACGACACTTGCGGCAGTTCGTAGTGATAATATTCCATGAGTCTTGTGATCAATGTTGAGTCTGAACAATCAAAATTCTTGTTGGTGGGGTGACGGTCAGAATGTTTCCCTCCTCCTCCCACTCCCTTCACTCCTGGACAAAAAATGATACCCCACGGATGACGCTGGACCGGGCCAACATGTCGCGGTCATGCCATGGTCACTCTACGGTCACACCGCGGTAATTTTGTGATTTTTCCCTGCTTCAGGACGACACCCCACTGTGGTTCGTAGTGATAATATTCCATGGGTCTTGTTATCAACGTTGTGACTGACTAATCACAATTTCTGCCAGCGGGGAGATGACTGGAATGTTGCCCCGCCTCCTCCGGCTCTCTTTACTCCAGACCGGATGATTCTCCTCTGTGGATGACGCTGGACCGGGCCAACATTCTGCGGTCACTCTGCGGTCATGCTATGGTCACGACGTGGTAATACCGTGATTTGGCCCTGGTCCACCCACATCCATCCCACACCATCCCCCTTCCACCTTCATTTCAGCTCGCTGCCACCAGTATTCTGGCCTGTAACACCCCCGGCCACCTTTGAATCTGCCCGCACTATCCCCTAGAACCTACAACCAGCCCCTTCCAACAACATTTGATCCCCCTTCCACCTGCATTCGAGCCCGCACCATCCCCCATCCACATGCAATCCAGTGTGCACCAGCCACCACACCAGCCACCACCCCTAGCCTCCTACAAAACAGTCACGCCAGTGCTCTACCACCTGAAAAACAGCACCAGCCATCAGTTCCAGCCCTCTTCCACATGAAAAACAGTCCCACCTGCAATAATTTTTCTATTGTTTTTTATAAAGGTATTCCCAATAACAATAGTTCTGAAATCCTGTACATCTACAACATTTTCATTCTTTGGGATCAGGGAAATAAAATTGGACTTGATTCCATAAGGAATTGAGGCATGGTTAATTAACTCCCTCATAGAGTTATGGATCTCATCACAAACTATTACCCTGTAGAACATAATGAATTCATTTGTTAACACATCAAGACCAACCACACTCCCAAGATTTAGAGAAAAAATGGAAATCTTAACCTCTTTCTGAAGCATGTACATTCGTGAAGGCACTATCTAATTTGGAAGCAACCACTCTATTGTACTATTTTCTATACCAAGTTTATTTCACACCAGTGAGATTAATTTCAATGAGATTGTTGTATTCAATCAAGGCATTAAATTCTCTCCTAGAAACAGAGGCATGAGAAGGTCCAATTTTCTCACTTAATTTGGGAATGACATTGAATTCACCCATAATAAAACAAGGGTCATTAATATTAGTTCTTAGGTAATAAAGGTCATTCCAAAGAGTTCTCCTATCTTGGTATGTATTTTTTGCATAGAAAAAATTGCATAAGAGTTGTATTCCATATGTATTAAAATTTAATGTAATGTTTGATCACCGACATTAAAGGTGTTAACATTTTGTATGGAAGAGTCAGAAAAAATCCATAGAGATTCAGCATTGTAGGTCATTGAGACTGCGCCAGTAAAGATATAATTGTGTTGACACAATTGAGAGTATTTAAGAGAATATGAAATTTTTGGTTCAGCAATATAAAATAACACTGGATGGTGAATGTTAACAATTATTTTTAGAACATTGAACATGTCAGAGTTGGCAATAAACTGACAATTCCAATAAAGAATCTGAATTTAAAACTATTTTTGGAGTTAAAACTCCCTTTTTTATTCTTTCAAGATCCTTTATTTCTATAATACCTTCTAATGTTTTGAGAATTTTTATTTATGGTGATATGTTCCTGTTCTTTTTTTGTAGTTCCATGTTTCTTCATTGTAGTTTCATTTCTTGAAGCATTCATAAATGAGTCTGTTCTATTTGTATTACATAGAATCAAATAACTGGTGTTTTGGTTATTTAAAAGAATACTAGGATGTTCGAAACATTTTTTATTATCTACATATTGAACACCATAAAACGAAAAAAAACACCATAAAATTGTAATTTAATAGAAGCAGGAGTAAGTGCACCTGGGTCCTTTGAAGAATCTATATCCTACTATTTGACATCTTCCAGAACTTATGTATGGTGCCTCTACCTGGTGGATTCAAGAAGTTCCTACATAAGCAAGGGGCCATGTACCGAGAGAGTGCTTTTGTATGTTATCAAGGTTCCTTTTTTTATGAAATATTGTTTATCAGTGTTAGTATGCTTGGTTTCTGTCTTAGCCTGTACCGAGGGAGTGATTTTGTATGTTTGGTTTGTATTTACCTCATCAGATACTTCACCAAGATCCTCTAATTATTACGACTCGGACGAGTCATCCAATTAGGATGATGAAAATGACCCAGCTTATAGGGATGCCTATGTAATTCCATAAAATCACGATTTTCCAAATGACCTCGATGCATGGATGGATGAGAAAGACACTGTTGTATTTAGACAGTATAAAATTGGAGAGATGTTAGTGGATGCATGCATTGATATCAGAAAGTGGATGTTCATCAAAGTGGTAGAAAAATTTAAAAAGAATCCATGATTTAATTTTAAAGAAATCCCCTAGAAATGAAGCTGTTTTGATTCTTCTGATTCTCAGAAGTAGGTTCTTCTTTGTCTTGCATTGTTTCAATTTTTCAATTGGTTCTACTCAATGGCACTGTACAGTGGATGTTTGTAGACCTGCACTATGGGGACGTTAAAATGTACTCCTGCCATTTTCAGAACATGCTTGATCATGCAACCTTCTTGAATTATGCTGTAATAATGTTTCTTCTAGAGTTTGATATATTTTGGCTAATGTGAAGATTAATTCCTTGGATACATGGGTTTATTATTAACAGAGTTTCTTTTTTTTATGTCATCAAGGGATGCTGTTGGATTTTCAATGCATAAATCTGCTTTTCTGATGGGCTGGTCTCTCGAAGGACTGGCAGGGGGAGGGGGGTAACTGGTAGGGGGTGAAAGGGGTGGGGTATCCACGTTCTGGGGGGGGGGGTCCAGGGGGATCTGTCCAGGGTCTGGGGGTGTCTAGGTTCTAGGTGGGGGTGTCCAGAGGGTGTCTATGGTCAGCTGGGGGGTGTCTGTCCTGGGGGGGGGGGGGTCTGCCCATGGTCTATCTGCAAATGTTTGTATAGGGGGTCTGTGGGTGTCTAGGTTTGGGGGGGGGGGGACTAGCAAGGGGAGGGGTGAAATAGCAAGGGGAGGGGTTGGGGGAGGAACTAGAAGTGGGAGGGGACTGTTAGGGGGAAGGGGTAACTGGCAAGGGGGTGCAACGGGTGGGGTGTCCTAGTTCTGGGGGGTGTCCAGTTTCTAGGAGGGGTGTCCAGGGTATGGGGGTCTATCCTGGGGGTTCTATCTAGGTTATATCTGGGGAGTCTATTCGGGGGGTCTGGGGGGTGTCCAGGTTTTGGGGGGTGTCCTGGTGTGGGGAGGGGGTGTGCAGTACTGGTGGGAGGGTGGGGGAACTGGTAGGTGGAGGGGGGAATTAGCAGGGGGAGGGGACTGGTATTGGGGACTCGCAGGTGGAGGAGGGGCAAGGGGTGGGGTGTCCATGTTCTGGGGGGTGTCCAGGGGGTTCTGTCCAGGGTCTGGGGGTGTCCAGGTTGGGGGGTGGGGGGTGTTCAGTGTCTTTCTAGGAGGGTGGGAGGGGGGGTCTATCCATGGGAGTGGGGGGTCTGGGGGTGTCTAGGTTGTGGGTGGGGGGAGGTGGTTCCAGGATCTGTCTAGGAGGGTGGGGGTGGCTGTCTAGGGGAGTGGGGGTCTGGGCTGTCCAGGGGGATCTGTCCAGGGATTGGGGGGTGTCCAGGGTCTAGGGGGTGTGTCTTGGGTCTATCTAGGTGGTGTCTAGCGTCTGATTGGGGGTGTCCAGGGTCTGTCTAGGGGGGAGTCCAGTGTCTTGGGGGAGTCCTGGGTCTCTCTTGGGGAGTGTCCAGGGTCTGTTCGGGGGGTGTCCATGATCTGTTCGGTGGGTGTCCAGGGTCTGTCTAGGGGTGTCTAGGGTCTTGGGGGAGGTGTCTAGGGTCGTCTGGGGGGGGGGGGGTGTCCAGGGTCTATCTAGGAGGGGGGATTTGCAGGGTGTTGTACATGGGTGTTTCTCTAGGGTGGGGGTGTCTATTCTTTAGGAGGGAGGGGTCTGTAGGGGGTGGTCTACTATAGGTGGGTGCTTGGGGATGGGGGCTATTTCTTTTCTATGGTTTTCTAGACACTATTGCCAAGGTTTTTAACCATGGATCTAGGACTATTTCCACAGTTACAAACTGTAGCTAATGTTCTAATGCAACGATTTTTGACTGTGGAAATAAACTGTATCCCTCCTCTAGTATAGCCACAGTTCTAAACCGTGTCTATAGAGATATTACGATGGTCGGAACCATGGTTGTATACCTATATCCACGGTCTTAATCGTGGCTGTAGACCTATAGCTATGGTTCCAAACTGTGGCTATAGATATAGGACAATAGCCATTCTAAACTTAACCATAGTTTGAGGACATATATCTATGTTTTTAAACCATGGATATAGCCTAAATTTCAAGTAGTGTAGGGTCAGTATAATAGTGAATCAGTAAGATCCTTCTCATATCTTCTCATTAAAATGTAAATAAATAATGAAAAATATAGTGAACAACAAGTGAATCTAATACGTCACTAAAACATGAATACCATGTTCCCAAAAACACCATGGATTCTATCAGTATGTATCACTTACCAGAGTATATCATATAATAAATAATTTAATGGATACGCCATGAGCACTTTCCCACTAGTTTTCCACTTTTCACCACCATCTCACATCCTGAGTGTCTATCTCAAAAAAATTCTACCTCAAAGAAACCAGGGAAAAGAAGACCAACATGCACCTCATTCAACTCACTACCGCATCCACATAACCAAATGGAACTATATATTTTCCTAGAGCCACCAAAAATTTCATAATATGTATCATACATTGAGTATTATACCTCAAGCCGTCACAACCCATACACATAGTAAGGATCCTCAAGACATCACAACCTATACATGTGACACCTATAATTGTCCATAGGAAAATATATATAATATATATGTGTGTGGAATAACTAAAATATATTACAAACATATTTACACATATATGGGGAAAACTAATCATCATGCATACCAGAAAATGTAACTACCAAGATAAGAGTTTGAGGTCAAAGGGGGTAGTCATCTATCCACCCCCCATTGAGCTGTTGGGGGAAAACAACCTCAAGCCTCATAATCACCAATGTTTCAGTTTACCTAATCAATGGGTTGTGTAGTGTATATAAATTGAAAAACTAAAGTATATAATATTGGTAGCAACCCCTCTTGGGGAATTACGTCATCTTAGACTCAACTGCGGCTCACGTCTCTCGGACAACTGGATACCACTACTAAGGCAAGACATCCTATAAGAACAAAATAATTTTAAAGAGCTTTATTATGTTATATTATAAATTTTCTATCAATTTTACATTATGTTATTTAATTATTTTCCCATTAATTAAACATCAAAATTTTCATCATTCAATTTAATTAGTATCTCAACAATATTTGTGCCCTCTAGGCATAAGAAAATGTAGTCCATGACATCTCAGAATCACCACCACAGATTTCGTCCTAGAAAAATCTAATTATATGGTTGAAACAATTACTCAATTATTAACAGCATTAAATTTTTTGTATTTCCATATTTCTTGATATTTTAGGAAATTATTCTATCATACAAAACAAATGATCCTCAACACAGTGAGTAGATGAGCTACCATCAAGGCTTTCCTACCTATACCAGGAGGGTAGACCAATCCATCCCCAATAATCTTAACAAAGAAAGCATGTGGAATACATCACCCATACTATCTTCTTTCAGAATGAGTGTAATAAAACACCAGCTACATCAATTAGTGGGGAATTTAAAGCATATAAACAAATAATGAATCCCACAAGAATCTGATTTTCATATTAATGGGTATGGCTGATTTCAACCAGTTCCATCTTCATAGGTGTCCTCCCAGACACCCAAATGAAAAAAATAAGGCATCTCACCACTCAAGGTGCCAACTACAACCACAAAAACCCCTGGGAATACCCGCCCTCATATACCACAATAGCCATCAAGGATCATCTATCCTAGGCTAACATGACCTCACATGTAGTCGGATGAAACATAGAAATAGGCTCTCGACCCCAAACAAGGCATTCATCCTATTCACCAAACATGTTCTCATGACTCCAATGAAAACATAACATGGCCATTACATCAAATAAGTTTACACAAACACCATAAATGCATTATATTTTATTTATACCATTGTTTATTATTCCATATTGAATTATCTGATTCATTATAATAGGATGCAACTATGCGAAACCTATGAAAAATGATTCTCAAGATATTAATATTAATTAAAGAATTTATTTCTAAATACATCAATATTTTTATCAAAAATCATCAACCCGAATCAGGTTCATCAACCAATTAAATTAAACATTCTTATCACCATCATTTTGATTACTATCAAATTATAATAGCAGTGGGATTCATTAACATGCGTCGTTAAAAATTTGGCCTATTAATTATCCACTAACATTGGATTTATGTTCATTACCAATTCCCATCCATAATGATATGATAAAATATAAATAATATATATAACATTATATATAAATTCAAGAGTCAAAAACATTGCTATAAAATTTATACCAATTCTTTAACCTAGTTCAAATATTAATTATGTTAATTAAAATTTTATTCTATAGGATAAATATTGTTAAATGTATGATTTAATTTAAATAAAATAGAGAGGAAATCAATAAAATATCACAATAATATTCCTACCTTCTTTAATGAGAAAATCCAACACAACAAATTATGATCACCTCTCCCGCAATGATAACATCCACTGGAGGATGTCGCGACATTTCTACACCATCCAACAATCGATAATGTAATATTAGAAACATCTACATCACATTACATAACATTTAAAGGAGAATGATTTGGATATGGATAAAGGATCATAGAATAAAAAAGATATAACAAAAATTATATTGAATTCATATTGACACTTTCTAGTTTTTCTAAAATAGAGGGTACACATGCAATATGAAATTTCGAAGGGGAACATGGTACATGGATTACAATTCAATCGCACAACTCCTGTTGGAGGAAGAAATATGGGAATCCCATACCATGCAACAAAAATAATAAATAACAAGGGTGTGCGGTATCTCATTCATTTAAAAATATAAATTGGTAATTTTTTTAGATATATTTTATATTTTTAATTAAAATAAGATCACATGAAGAGAATGTGTTTTGACCAAGTAAAGGAATACCTACCCATAGGATAATTAAATAGGATTTATGGGATTTTAATTCACCATAAATTACATAAAAATGGAATTGAATGTATTTTACATCAGAGATAATGTCAAAGGGGTGGAACAATAGGAAACTGGATACACTGTTCATGACCACCATTGAAATTAGCTATTGTTGGACGAGTCACCATTAGATGAGTCACCATGGGATGAATCACTATTGGAAGAGTATCCAATGGATGACTAACCATTGGATGAGTCACCATTCAGGATTTGACATTATAATCTACTAGTGTGAGTTAACAATGTGACCTAATAGTTTGAGTCACCGTGATCACCCACCACTATGACTCATTGTCAGCGACCTAACAGCGTGACTCAGTGTTGCGACTCACTGTCAAAACTCACCATCGTGACCTACAAATAGCGACATACTAGTTAGAATCACTGGTCCTAAATATAAATTGGATCATTATCTATTATATGACTCTCCATTTTATGTGTCATCATTGGAGAGTCACCATTATGTGCTCCCAGTACAAGTCACTTTTGTGATCTACTAGTGCGAGTCACTGTTTTGACTCACCACTATAACTCACCACCATTGAGACACAACTACGACCTACCTATTGATGAATCACAATTAGAAAAGATATAATTATAAAATTTATATTTTGGAAAAAACTTGAAATGAGTCACCATGACTTCCGAGAACACCTAAAACACATGATTTCAACTAAAGAATGGACTAGTGAGGATTGTCCCATTACATCATATGCCTCTCAGAAAAATTTCACTATTGAAAATCCAAAACCAATATATAGATGAAATAATAATGGGGTCATATGAACATCCACCACACAAGATACCTCTCAATTCATCATACACCATTGGATCTCACTACCTCACTGGATGAACAAGAAAAAAACCACGTAATAACCACAACCCGCTTCTAATAACTATCCTGGGGGACATACCTATCAAAATAGAGATAGTAACAATAATATATAAGAGATATAAATTTCATAAATGGAAAGGGTCTATATCCACCACATGTAAAACATTTGAAGATAATATCTAAACATCAAATAGCTCAAGGTACAGAGAAGGTATTTGTGGCTCACATTCCCATGTACTCTATTCTATTCCACAGTGATACCATAAGACATAAACAAAAGGGATATCATGCCCACAAAATACCTTATCCTTTCATTCTTGTGTCTCTAAAGGCCTCTCCGTGAAATTCTCCTCATATTCAAAAACAATATATCCTCAATTAATTATGTGATAGTCATCATGAAGATAATTTGGAGTAGTGACACGTGAAAATATTGTGTATCAAGCTCATCTATAGGGTAAGTGCTGCCCAAAACACCATGACTCTAACATGATCAAACACATCAAAAGGCCAAACAAAAAAAATGGAGAAAACATATTAAACTGACCAAACAATTACTGCACAAGACATGGAGTCATCATCTAAAACACATGATCCCCAAAATCATTCTTTAGAGGTCTCCTCCTATGATCGGCATAGGAAATATAATGATCATAAGCTTCCTTCATCTACGTGTGAATTGCCTGAACCATTTCTATTGTATTCTTTACATGATCCAGCCTGAGAATTTTTAAATATCCCACCCCTGTCCAGAATAATAGAGGACATCAATTTCAGTCATTCTAGGATTTAAATGTCTCCAAAACAATGGTGGAGTGGAAACAATTTTTTATAGAACTCTACTGAGGAAAAGTGCCTCATCCATAGACATCCAAAATATAGAACAAAAGTGTGAAACATGTCTTCATGAGACTAATATTTTTTCTATATATCCATCCATCTATGGATGGATGTCAGAGCCGAGGCCTAGATGAGAACCAAATTAATGATGGAGACCTCTCCCACCTAGGTGGTAAAATGAGGATCTCGATCCGTAATGATCAGCCTCAATACACCATGGAGTCTCCCCACCACCTCCAAATATAGACACAAAAAAACCACAACTGAAATTGACCCATTGATTACTAAAAAATAGGGTGAATTAAGAATATGATATACTTCTACCCATATAGTGATATAGTCTCCATGAAATCATTGTAATCCAGAAACAAATCCCATCGATATTTCTTACCACTTGCACATAGGAACATATAAAATCTGGAGAAAACCACTAGGAACACGGTGCTAGACCTTCAGATTATTAAAGATGAAACATCGAGACACAAACTTCGTAATTCCATGATTTATCCTAGGGTACAAGAACTGACTCATTAAAGATCATTACATCATATTCACACTAGGAAGTACCACTAAATGTGTAATGTGGAACTCTCTAGGAACCATCTCAGGAAACACCAAAGGAATGAAAATCCATCCCTAAAAGAACACACGATGTTATTCATCCTAAGACCAATCAACATGGGTCTCACCTCAAACAACTCGGTTTATATAGTCCTCCACCTCATGATCCCCAAATTGTGACCCATCTACCTAATACACCTGATATGGAAGCACTATCATATAAACAAGACAAACACTTCTATCATCATATCTCGTTTTAAGATGTAATGTTGAATGTTCTTCATCACTCTATAAGAATCTCCTGATTCATGAACTAAATCACAATGTGACATACATCGTAGTTCATCTACTATAACATTACCCTTTCTAGGTGCATTAGAAATTTGGAAGCTATAATATTTTATGAACTACAACCATCAACACTATCTTATGTATAGTTCACACTTAGAGAAAACATACCCCTGGTTAATTAGATTGGTGAAGACCACAAAACACTCAACAACGATGTAATATCTACCAAAAATAACTAAAATCACCAATCTAGGAAACTGTAGTTCATGGGTTGTATACCTATTTTTGTTGGGACACAACTTCTGAGACCCATAAGAAAATATCAATCTCTACAACATCCGAACTCAAAAAAACCCCAGAAGTGAACCATCACTTAAAAAAAACCAAATAGCTTCTTCAAGTAGATTAAGAACTAGAGAACATACCAACTTCTCTATCATATAGTTGATAGATTCATAACACTAATAATTCAACAATAATTATTGGTCCTTTCTGGTCAACTCTTTTAGATGAGTTGTAGGATGAGAGAAATTGTCTACAACCCAACTGTAATATCCTATGAGTAAAAAGAATATTCCAACATCTACCACTCTTTGGGGGAATTCCCAAGACACAACTACTTCAATATTTTATGTATCCATAGATACTCCCTACTAGAATACAACTTGTCCCAGGAAAGGACTTATCAAGCCGAAAATCACACTTTGAAAAAAATCCAAAACCACATCTCAAGGTGAAGAACTCCCAAGATAGAACACACATGGTGTACATTATCCTCCCCATATGTGGAGTATAAAAGGATTTTTTCAATGAATTCCACTATTAACAAATCAAGAAAATAGGGGAACATAGTGGTCATCAAGCCCATGAAAATTTCTAGAACATTTATCAAACAGAATTCCATCACACCATACTCTTAATATCTATGTTAAAAACTAAATGTATTAATTGGTATATAATCATCATTGACACCCACCTGATGATATCCTGACTTTAAATAAATATTTTAGAACTATAATCAATCTATTATTTGATCAAATAAATCAACAATCTATGGATGATGATAGAGGTTCTTCATTGTCACTCGGTTTAAGCGATGATAATCAACACCCAACCACAAACGGTCATCATCCTTATTTATGAACAAACTTTTTCCACCCCATGGTAACATTCATGGATGAAAAAAACCTCTGGAAAATAGAACATCGAGCTATATAAGTAGATCTCTCAACTCATAAGGTTCAATGTTATATAGAGACATTGATATAGGAGACACTTCTAGCTATAGATCAATTCCATAATCAGTCTCTCATTGAGGGGGTAACACAAAAAAATCTTATGGAAAGACATCAGGGTTTTTTCCCACATCCCTATGAAACACCTATTAATAAATCAATTAGAAAAAAATCTTCTCATCCATCAAGTATGAGATGTATGGAACACAACTTTAACCCATCTAAGGGGTTTTCTATCCAACAACACTACTGGCACTCCATCAAAATTGAAGAACACCACCTTACACAAGAAACTATCCCCTAAGCATAGCACTGAGTAGAACCAATCCATGTTGAGCATGAAATCATATAGTTGTTTTCATAGACATTGTATATCCACCCAAGAGTGGTGACACCCTAGCACTAGCTCGCAATCTCTACATACTTCAAACAATTCATTTTGACCTCCAACTACTTTATTATACATCAATGGTACTATAATCCTCTCTACATTAATTCGCAAGTCATGGAAGGGGTAGGTGATATTATGGAGTGTGTCTATCTTGAATTAAACAAGGCATGAACCCATGTAGGAAACAAGAAAAGGGTATCTCGAATGATGTCTGGATCACATGGTGTTGGCCACGCCAACACATGAAGCAGACCAAGACCATATCCACAACCTATTTATCCCTAAAAAAGTCCACAACCATTACAAATCACTACTCTCTGAGGGTGGGGATCACATCTGGGATATCCTATACCTTTCCCATCTACTCCCTACTAATCCAAAGTATGTGTAACCAACTGAGGCTGCATCAACAGAACTGCCTCAAAGGAGGAACCTAAAGAGGAATACATGGAACATACTGACTACTTAGAAATTCCAGGTACTCATGCCACTAATGACCTTATCCTCTAAATGATCACAAGAATTACATCCCTTATCATATTCATGAGAGCCACTACACTTGAATAAATGAGAAGATATGGTATGGGACCTACTCTAATATAATTGGAAACTCTTCTACCCAGAAAATTGGGATCCTTGGGCCACATGTCTTCTTCATGAGTAATAATGATAGATACATTATTATGATTATCTGGTTCTTTCTAACATCCTTTCAATTTCCTCTTTCATCACCAGAACTTCGAGATATGTATTTAGCATAAATAAGATGACCTGGAATTGGATCTCTAGACACAATGCCTCCAATAAATCCCTCAACCTAGAATCCTCATTTGGAAAATGGTCTGAAGCATATCATAGAAGGATAGTGAAATTTATTCTGAACTATCTCAGTCTAAAGAATCCTTACGAAGGGTAAGAAGCTCCTACTGATTTGTCTCCATCATAGTTAAAAAAGGAAATGCATATCAAAACTACTCTCAGATCTTCTCCCATGAGATTGTTGAATCTTCATAATCCCAAAGGAATAAGAACCCCCACATCCTCCCAACCCACAAAGAATTGTAAAAAAAATGAAAACTAGTGCTCATTCCCATCAAGGATCGAACTAAGAGATATATCAACATACACCAACAAGTCTTCATTGAATGCATCTAAAACAGAGCCCTCTTACATCTCTATACATTGTCTATGAAACGCTCGGAGTTTACCCCTCCATGTGTTATCACTATATACCTCTAATTTTTCAAAATATGCTCTCACAAATCGCTAGAAATATTATACATGAACATGATGAGGAAATTGATTTCGAGTGATATGTATAAAAGGAAAAACAGTTTGAGCTACCAAACCAAGAATATGTAATATGTTAACATTATTTAATTTTTTCCTTTATATAAATTTTATTTAAACCTATACGAAGTTATACCCAGTCAAATAGAGATTCAAAGAATAATGATCAATGATACTTTCCTATTTCACTGTTCTGAAATGCATACCACCTCATTTAGTAGCCATAGTAACCATAAAGGTCTATGTAGAAGATTACAGTGGTCCCTAAAAACCAATTTCTCAACAAGTATCCAATTATTATAGTGCATTCTAAATATTACTTTCATTGTTTCCCAACCATCTCATGAAACTTATTTGTTCAAAACATCAATCACCATGTTATCCCTCAACCAGATCTCTTGTTACACTCTTTCTCCACTCCTCCACACAATGTGTACCCCTCTAGTTATATAAATAGGATAACATATATAATGAAACATGACCCCCCCCCTTCAGTAATCCCTAGGGGGTGAATAAATCTAAGGGGATAGTAAAACAATTGATGGGAGGCATTCCAATCAAAGAGAACACATGAAAAAAGGGTGATAACATATAAAACAACCAAATAAAACTCAAAATAAATAGTAAAAAAATGTCGTTCATATATGACATGTAATAAAAGAACTACTACAACTGAAAGGGAAACCAGCACTTACCAGATCAAAGTAAAATAGCAGTGACCAAAAAGCATGAAAAGCGCTTGATAAACCATGAGAAAGTAGTAACCAGATTGATCAAAAAATATTTCTTAATGACATGAAAAATAGTTTATATAACACAGGGTGAGTGAAAAATAAACTTCTAAGGATCCTCCCTGTATCCTCTCATGAAAAATTAAATAAATAGTTTTAAATCACAGTCTACAACAAGTGAAATTAAATCATCACCTAAATAGGCATACCATGTTTCCATCCTCGCCATGGATAATCTAACCAAGTATCCCACACAATAGTATTTAATATAATATATAATTTCAAGGTTACCCCACTACCACTTCCCCACTTGTTTTCCACTTATCCCCAATGTCGCACGTTTTGAGCATCACTCTCTAAAAAGTTTTGTCTGAGGACCCCTGGATGATGCACCACAAAATGAACCTCATACAACTCACCAAAAAATTAATATACACAAAATTAGCAAGTTAGTTATCTAAATACACCATATCTATCATAACATGTATCGTATGTTGGATATTATACCTCAATCCATTCCATCCCATAACCTGAGTCAGGATCTTCAAGCCATCACAGCCTATACTCATTACAACCATAGTAGTCCATATGAATCTACATCCAGAATATATTTGTAGAGACCCGAAGCCTGACGTACATGGACTTTACATTACTTTTGCGGAATACTTAGTACATTACAAAAACAGACACACAAGGACCGTAATAGTTTAGTGTCTTTGGAAACTCGGACTATAATCTTCTAATCGTGGTGAAAGATCTTCAACATCTCCCATAAAGATCTTCCTTTTTTTATACCTAAAACCTTTCTTTATATCCTGGGGAAAAGAAAACATAAAAGGGTGAGCTCAAATGCTCAGTAAGGGTAAACAAAAGAAATATCAATCACATCATGTTCATAAGAACATAACATTTTGGAAATCGTAACCTGCAAAAGAGAGCATAATTTCATAACATGGAATAAATCATGGCAGTGAAATGTAATCACAATAATCATAACATAAAACATGGAACATTGTGTCATACACACATAATCATAGAGAATCATTTCTTGTTAGTCAAGACTCATTTCCAAGACTATCTTAGTGGACAAAGTCCCTTTCTGAATCGAGTAATCCTCGTTTCAGTCCTGTTTCACTGAACCGGTATAACCTACCATTCCAGCCATGTCTATCTCATGAGATATAAAATCTTTACCCAATGCATTGGAGGGAGATATAGGTCCCACCCATCTCTTAATGAATCCTTTCTTACGTGTGCCACAAAATCATAAATCATACATCATCGCATAACCCATGTAATAAAAATGGGATTCTTGAAACATCATGACATCATAAATCAATTCATATAAGATAAAGGAATTCATAAACATAATTCCATCTCAACATAGTCAAATCAATGTAAAAATATGGATAGAAACAGAACCCTTTATTATCTTAGATGGAAAATAATTTTGATAAAACACTTGAATTGAATTCTTGAGGAAAATATCCTTTCTTCTTCAAAATCAATTTCTTTTCACAAAACATCATGCAATTTTAAAAGAAAGAGATTTTATTGAAAATAGTCATGAAATCTTTTAGAGTAAGCTTCATGAAAATAAGGCTTTATAAAACAGTAGAAATCCGTTCGTGCCGTATAAGTTAAAAAAAACATTCTTTGTACTTTTGTCGAAAAAGTCAAAATGTACCTCGTACGATAAACGACAAAAGATTCCTTTCATATCTTTTACTAAAAACTAACCAAAGGGTAAAATTGGATTTAAACCATTGTATTTGGATGGAAATAATATTACATATTGAGGAAACATGGATGTGGATGATAAAATAAACCCCAGTAAATACTTACGAATAAACAATCTCGGATAAAAATGAGATTGTGATATTTCCCTTACCTTCGGTCCGACTTGCTTTGTAAGTGTCCGAACCTCCTGTATAATGATTTAAATCATGTTATTGACTTATTACAGAATCATATTCATTGTTATGATATCATATATGGTTCACTTATGACATTATATTACCCGTTCTTTTGTAAACTCCATGTTAAAGAAGCGTTTTGGGTAAAATCGTTTCATTTATCGTAGGTGTTTTGACTTGTTGTTCTTGACATCATTATTACTTATATCATGATTTACTTACTTCCAGAATATAAAATATGATTTATATATCATATATATTCAGTATATATATATATATATATATAATAGGTAGATAAATAAAATGAAAAACACCGTTCATGGAGACGGTAGTCCGTACGTACGCATGAACGCTGTTTTCCTTTCCTTATTGTCTTGAAATGGAAGTAAGTAGATTACATACATATGTATATATATACATAAATCCAGTAGCTTTATAATGTCATATATTTCATTATTATTTTTTATATATACATTATAATCATTCTTAAATGGTTAACATGGAGAATGAATCTCATCGCGTCGTGGAGACGGTAGTCCGTACGTACGCACGAGCGATGATATCATTTCTATAAATATTGAATTGAATTGGAGTGGATTATACAATATATCAGAATCAATATGATGTTGTAATAACTATGTATAGTTATTCTTTACACCATTATACCCATCCATGTAAGGTGGTGGTGGAAAATAGATTACACCACGGCGTGGAGACGGTATTCCGTACGTACGCACGCGCGGTGATTTCTTTTTCCGTAGGATGGATAGATGGTGAAATAGGGTTGTTTCATACTTATAATAACATATCAGTATATGAGTGATACTGATGTTATTACTTCATAATGAAACAACCTAAGAAGAAGAAGTGGAAGAAGAAATAAAGATGAAAGAATTGGTAACGGTAATTACCTCTTCTTTGAAGTGCCTCTTTGAGACCTCCTCTTAGGGCACTAGAATTGGACTTTGAGGAAGACCAGAACCTCTAGGATGTTTCTAGGGAAGTGGAGAAGGGATTTTGGCAGGGGTTGGCCGAGCTTGAGTGCTCAAATTGGTGTGAGGAGGAGGGGGAGGAGGTGTCCTTTTATAGGGGAGGAGAGGGGCACCTTAGGAATATCTCAAAATATTATTTTATATTAAAGTCAAAATCGGTTTATAATGGTTCCAAAGGGTCTTATTTAGAAGCTAAAGTGGGGATGGGTCGAAATCCTATCAACCAATAGGATTTAGACAAATTTAGGGTATTATTTTATCCTTATCAATTAGATTTAACTCTAAGTTAATTAATTTAACTTTTACCGTGTCTTTTTGTTTTCTTTCACTATATGGTTAATACACTTACTATAACATGCCAAACGAACACCATATTGTTTATTATTAATATATATATCCTTATCTATGTCATTTGTCCGAACCATAGATTTTTAGGAATAAAATAACAATTAATAATATAATATTTGATTTAAAAACTATTTTGTGTCAATTTTGACACTATTTGATATATGATTTTTGTGAAAGTCATAACAGAATTATATGTTCAAAACAAGTTGATTAAATCAATACTAATATATCATAGTAACCTAGAAAATTAGTGGAATTAATAAAAAGTCTCA
Source organism: Viscum album (assembly GCA_963277665.1). NCBI lineage: Eukaryota > Viridiplantae > Streptophyta > Magnoliopsida > Santalales > Viscaceae > Viscum > Viscum album. Next base: position 1,888,839,266 of record OY728136.1, read on the forward strand.
AATTACATTTATTTTGGTATTTATATTATCAATTTTGTCAATATTTCATTAATAAGATAATTACTGCATCATCTTTGTGTCATAAATAAATTAACTTATTTGATGTCTAAAAATTACAAATAAAATACCATCATGTAGGAAATCTTTTTAGCTTTCTAATGAATATTTACAATCGAATTTATCTTATGTATAACCCTATATTAAAAATGATTTACTTATTAATCTTTGATTTTAACTATTTTAACCCTTCTTTAAATAAATTAATAATAAATGTCCTAATCTAATCCAAGTGGGCCTAAATGGTCATATTTTATTCCTAAGTTTGTTTTTGGTCGAATTACACTTGTCCAATAGAATTAGGACATGTGTTAGGGTAATATTAATATCATATTTACCCTTAGTTACCCTATTTACTATTAACCGCGGTAAAAAAGTAAAAAGTTACTATTCACCAAAAAATTATTTTCATCTCATTGAACCACATTTTAGTCCTTGATATTAACCGTGTCTCTCGGATTTTCGAAATTCCATTCACAGAAGCGGTAAAATTAAGTTTTATGCAAAATTCAGTTTTTAACCTACCACTTAGTAGTTTCACTATTCATCAAAAATTGATGTTTTCAGAACAATGCCAAAATTTCATCCCAAGCTATATTTCATATTCCAAATTCAAAAATGAAGTCTATTTTACCAAATTCATAACATAAAAGTTGCATTAATTAATTTTATAATTAAATCCCGCTGTTAAAACAAATAGCGTGTTTTTAAGAAACAATATCTATCAAAAGATTGACACTTGTTTATGTCTAGTTTAAATGTGAAACTACATCCAATGACCAACATTGTATTAAATTGTAAAAATATATTCTAAATATACTTTAAAACTACTCAAATTAATAATTTATCACTATTAATTATTTCGATTAAAAAAGTTGTTTTTTAATTATAATTTAGTAATTTTCACTATTCATCAGAATATGAAAGTTATCCGAAAAGTACCAAAATTTCACCTTATGCTAAATTCGATACTCCGAATCCAAAAATAAAGTTCATTTTGAAAAATAAGATTTACTGGATTTCAAAAAGTGGTTATTACTATTCATAACGGCTAGTTTTAATAATATTTTTATAGCATATCGTTGTTTAGTGAAAGTCGGTATTGTGTACTACACACGCTATCGAGGAAGGTCGCGATTGCGTGTAATGCAAGGCAAGACAAGGATGCGTGTTGTGCAAGCTCCTTTTGGTGTAGCGTACAACACAAGACAATAATAAAATTAAAAAGAATATTTTTTTATAAAATCTTGGGCTGTTACATTCTACCCCCCTTAAAATGAATTTCGCCCTCGAAATTCATCGGGGTTATAAATGGTTTACTATTCGAAAGTTTATTTAATAGAAACCCACATCGTAAAAAGGAATATCAAAACCAATCTTTAAAAACATTAGTATGAAACGTAACGGTTACCCAAATAAACTAATCATTGGGTTTCCACATAGGTGAAAATATGGATATGGAAGAGAAATCTAACCATCATGTTCTGATGGAGAGTGGTAGATAACATGGCTATGGAAAAGCCAGTAATCACAAATCCATATATTTGTGATGATATAAGGTACCATCTGATTCATCAGGTATAAGATCACTAGGACAACATTTTTGGTTTTCAAGATCATTTCCCTTAAAGTTGAAAATTTGAATTAGAATAAATACTTACTTTATTTTGGTACAATCTCACTGTTGTTCGTGCCTTGAACAATTTCGACTTCATCTCTTAAATAAATGAAGTTGAATTTGTTATTCGTGAAGTGTTAGTAGATCATGTGATAGAATGACGGGTCATTCCATCTGTCTCAAACAAAAGGTTAGCAAAAATTATATGCATAAATCGATCTATAGTGAGATTAATCATATATGGTTCCTAAAATGGACTTATACTTCATATATCATACTACTTAATATAATAAAACTAGTTTCTACTAAACAGGGACTTCCTGTAGGCCAGTGGTAGGCGATAAAGGCCAGTCGCACTTCGGTTGTGGGTTCGATTCCTACAGCCTTGTCCGAAGCGATGGGCTGTCGCCCGTCCTGCAGGTTGTCCTTTTTCCAAAACTATATTACTCTAACATCCTATCAATAATATCGAAAAAACAAACAATACTAACTTATGTCAAACATAATCCATTCCAATCTTTAGGCTTATCTATAATACTTCAGTCCACTCTCATAACATAGTGAAAATGATTACCAAAGATTTAACACCATCGTCGATCCCCATATATCATAAGATAAGTTTTGTTGGTCACATTCCAAACATTCAAAGTCCTTAATCATGTATTCTATTGAATACCATAGTGAAAACATGAATGCAGTTAAAAGTTAACACTTTCCATATACCAAAATCCTCAGAATTCTATATACTCAAACCATGATATCACTTAGTCCTTATGAGCTCATGAATACTGTCAAATATTTCATTTTCTCATTTTCCCTTCATTATGTGCATATCATCTTTTTTCCAAAAATACCTCAATCACTTCGAATACCACATTTAGACCAATACATAAATATTCCAATACACCATAAAAGTACCTCAACAACATTTTTCTTGAATACCAATACATAAACACTTCAGTCCATCAACTTCAATGACTGTCTTGGAATAAGTCCTTCCTTGATTTAGAAGTATCTTTTTAGGTCAGGGCATTGAGTTGGGTAATGCCCATGTTCTCCACAAATAAGACATTGAACTCCATAACAATCCGTCACTCTATGACCCTTTTCTCCACACAGATAACATCGGTCCCCCCATTTGAGGTATTCCTCAAGGTTCTTCTTCCCTTCTTTAGAAATATCAATCCTCCTTTCTTTATTCTCCTCAACATGCGAACATGCATAATAGTGTATCTTCTTCTTCTTTGATGAATTTGTCATACCGCTAAATTTCACCTTGTTAATCATATACCGCGATGACTGATTCGGCATAATCACAATATCTTTATCTTTAGGCATTACACAATTTTGTTGCTCATAGTCACCAATTTGCCCATTGGATTCAATGTTAACCGAATTCCTTCTGGTTCCCTCCATTAACTAAAACACAAAAAGAATTTTGTGAGAGGAGAAATCATGCTAGGGAAGACAACATAGTAAAGGGGGAGCACCCTCAATATCTAACATCTTAGGTTAAATTCTAAGATCGTTACTGTAGTTATAGGACTATATCCTATACGTATACTTATCCTTAGGGGCATCCCTAGACATACCTTAGAAATATCTCTAGGGATATCACTAACGTTTTCGCATCCTAGTTTCCAAAGGTTGACTAAACCTTTCCTTTGATACCAACTGTAGAGACCCGAAGCCTGACGTACATGGACTGTACATTACTTTTGCGGAATACTTAGTACATTACAAAAACACACACACAAGGACCGTAATAGTTTAGTGTCTTTGGAAACTCGGACTATAATCTTCTAATCGTGGTGAAAGATCTTCAACATCTCCCATAAAGATCTTCCTTTTTTTTATACCTAAAACCTTTCTTTATATCCTGGGGAAAAGAAAACATAAAAGGGTGATCTCAAATGCTCAGTAAGGGTAAACAAAAGAAATATCAATCACATCATATTCATAAGAACATAACATTTTGGAAATCGTAACCTGCAAAAAAGAGCATAATTTCATAACATGGAATAAATCATGGCAGTGAAATGTAATCACAATAATCATAACATAAAACATGGAACTTTGTGTCATACACACATAATCATAGAGAATCATTTCTTGTTAGTCAAGACTCATTGCCAAGACTATCTTAGTGGACAAAGTCCCTTTCTGAATCGAGTAATCCTCGTTTCAGTCCTGTTTCACTGAACCGGTATAACCTACCATTCCAGCCATGTCTATCTCATGAGATATAAAATCTTTACCCAATGCATTGGAGGGAGATATAGGTCCCACCCATCTCTTAATGAATCCTTTCTTATGTGTGCCACAAAATCATAAATCATACATCATCGCATAACCCATGTAATAAAAATGGGATTCTTGAAACATCATGACATCATAAATCAATTCATATAAGATAAAGGAATTCATAAACATAATTCCATCTCAACATAGTCAAATAAATGTAAAAATATGGATAGAAACAGAACCCTTTATTATCTTAGATGGAAAATAATTTTGATAAAACACTTGAATTAAATTCTTGAGGAAAATATCCTTTCTTCTTCAAAATCAATTTCTTTTCACAAAACATCATGCAATTTTAAAAGAAAGAGATTTTATTGAAAATAGTCATGAAATCTTTTAGAGTAAGCTTCATGAAAATAAGGCTTTATAAAACATTAGAAATCCGTTCGTGCCGTATAAGTTAAAAAAAACATTCTTTGTACTTTTGTCGAAAAAGTCAAAATGTACCTCGTACGATAAACGACAAAAGATTCCTTTCATATCTTTTACTAAAAACTAACCAAAGGGTAAAATTGGATTTAAACCATTGTAGTTGGATGGAAATAATATTACATATTGAGGAAACATGGATGTGGATGATAAAATAAACCCCAGTAAATACTTACGAATAAACAATCTCGGATAAAAATGAGATTGTGATATTTCCCTTACCTTAGGTCCGACATGATTTGTAAGTGTCCGAACCTCCTGTATAATGATTTAAATCATGTTATTGACTTATTACAGAATCATATTCATTGTTATGATATCATATATGGTTCACTTATGACATTATATTACCCGTTCTTTTGTAAACTCCATGTTAAAGAAGCGTTTTGGGTAAAATCGTTTCATTTATCGTAGGTGTTTTGACTTGTTGTTCTTGACATCATTATTACTTATATCATGATTTACTTACTTCCAGAATATAAAATATGATTTATATATCATATATATTCAGTATATATATATATATATATAATAGGTAGATAAATAAAATGAGAAACACCGTTCATGGAGACGGTAGTCCGTACGTACGCATGAACGCTGTTTTCCTTTCCTTATTGTCTTGAAATGGAAGTAAGTAGATTACATACATATGTATATATATACATAAATCCCGTAGCTTTATAATGTCATATATTTCATTATTATTTCTTATATATACATTATAATCATTCTTAAGTGGTTAACATGGAGAATGAATCTCATCGCGTCGTGGAGACGGTAGTCCGTACGTACGCACGAGCGATGATATCATTTCTATAAATATTGAATTGAATTGGAGTGGATTATACAATATATCAGAATCAATATGATGTTGTAATAACTATGTATAGTTATTCTTTACACCATTATACCCATCCATGTAAGGTGGTGGTGGAAAATAGATTACACCACGGCGTGGAGACGGTATTCCGTACGTACGCACGCGCGGTGATTTCTTTTTCCGTAGGATGGATAGATGGTGAAATAGGGTTGTTTCATACTTATAATAACATATCAGTATATGAGTGATACTGATGTTATTACTTCATAATTAAACAACCTAAGAAGAAGAAGTGGAAGAAGAAATAAAGATGAAAGAATTGGTAACGGTAATTACCTCTTCTTTGAAGTGCCTCTTTGAGACCTCCTCTTAGGGCACTAGAATTGGTCTTTGAGGAAGACCAGAAACTCTAGGATGTTGCTAGGGAAGTGGAGAAGGGATTTTGGCAGGGTTTGGCCGAGATTGAGTGCTCAAATTGGTGTGAGGAGGAGGGGGAGGAGGTGTCCTTTTATAGGGGAGGAGAGGGGCACCTTAGGAATATCTCAAAATATTATTTTATATTAAAGTCAAAATCGGTTTATAATGATTCCAAAGGGTCTTATTTCGAAGCTAAAGTGGGGATGGGTCGAAATCCTATCAACCAATAGGATTTAGACATGTTTAGGGTATTATTTTAACCTTATCAATTAGATTTAACTCTAAGTTAATTAATTTAACTTTTACCGTGTCTTTTTGTTTTCTTTCACTATATGGTTAATACACTTACTATAACATGCCAAACGAACACCAAATTGTTTATTATTAATATATATATCCTTATCTAAGTAATTTGGCCGAACCTTAGATTTTTAGGAATAAAATAACAATTAATAATATAATATTTGATTTAAAAACTATTTTGTGTCAATTTTGACACTATTTGATATATGATTTTTGTGAAAGTCATAACAGAATTATATGTTCGAACCAAGTTGATTAAATCAATACTAATATATCATAATAACCTAGAAAATTAGTGGAATTCATAAAAAGTCTCAAATTACATTTATTTTGGTATTTATATTATCAATTTTGTCAATATTTCATTAATAAGATAATTACTGCATCATCTTTGTGTCATAAATAAATTAACTTATTTGATGTCTAAAAATTACAAATAAAATACCATCATGTAGTAAATCCTTTTATCTTTCTAATGAATATTTACAATCGAATTTATCTTATGTATAACCCTATATTAAAAATGATTTACTTATTAAACTTTGATTTTAACTATTTTAACCCTTCTTTAAATAAATTAATAATAAATGTCCTAATCTAATCCAAGTGGGCCTAAATGGTCATATTTTATTCCTAAGTTTGTTTTTGGTCGAATTACACTTGTCCAATAGAATTAGGACATGTGTTAGGGTAATATTAAAATCATATTTACCCTTAGTTACCCTATTTACTATTAACCGCGGTAAAAAAGTAAAAAGTTACTATTCACCAAAAAATTATTTTCATCTCATTGAACCACATTTTAGTCCTTGATATTAACCGTGTCTCTCGTATTTTCGAAATTCCATTCACAGAAGCGGTAAAATTAAGTTTTATGCAAAATTCAGTTTTTAACCTACCACTTAGTAGTTTCACTATTCATCAAAAATTGATGTTTTTCAGAACAATGCCAAAATTTCATCCCAAGCTATATTTCATATTCCGAATTCAAAAATGAAGTCTATTTTACCAAATTCATAACATAAAAGTTGCATTAATTAATTTTATAATTAAATCCCGCTGTTAAAACAAATAGCGTGTTTTTAAGAAACAATATCTATCAAAAGATTGACACTTGTTTATGTCTAGTTTAAATGTGAAACTACATCCAATGACCAACATTGTATTAAATTGTAAAAATATATTGTAAATATTCTTTAAAACTACTCAAATTAATAATTTATCACTATTAATTATTTCGATTAAAAAAGTTGTTTTTTAATTATAATTTAGTAATTTTCACTATTCATCAGAATATGAAAGTTATCCGAAAAGTACCAAAATTTCACCTTAGGCTAAATTCGATACTCCGAATCCAAAAATAAAGTTCATTTTGAAAAATAAGATTTACTGGATTTCAAAAAGTGGTTATTACTATTCATAACGGCTAGTTTTAATAATATTTTTATAGCATATCGTTGTTTAGTGAAACTCGGTATTGCGTACTACACACGCTATCGAGGAAGGTCGCGATTGCGTGTAATGCAAGGCAAGACAAGGATGCATGTTGTGCAAGCTCCTTTTGGTGTAGCGTACAACACAAGACAATAATAAAATTAAAAAGAATATTTTTTTATAAAATCTTGGGCTGTTACAATATTTGTGCGAAATAACCAGAATACATTACGTCCATATACACACATAAATGCTGAAAAATAACCATCATTCATTAAAACACAAGTAAATACTATGAAATGTGTGTGGGGGTCAAAGGGGCAGTCCACAATCAATCCCCCCATAAAGGTGTTGGGGGAAAACCCCCAGTGAGCTCAGTCCATATAGTGTTATTTTTAATAACCAACAAGGTGTAGTAGAAAATATAACCACAAATGGTACATGTTATAATATATCTCACAACCATTCTTAAGTGCATTGTGTTGCATTTGTTGTCAATGAGGCATGAAGTTGTCTTGGAATGAATGGATGTCAAGGAGTCAAGATGTGAATGTCAAAGGATGTGATGGTGATGGTGGTGAAGGAGAATGGCCAGGGTACTAAGATGCATGTCACTTAGGAGATTCACTAAGTGGTATTGGAAATTGTGGTTGAAACATTCTCTAGTAACATCTGACGATTGTTGAGCTGCTATTTAAGTTCAAAGAACTTGTATCCTGATGATACAATGTCACAACATTGTTTGAAGACCATGCATTGTACTGACAATGCATGAGGAGAAGCAAGAGATCCATCCACAACTTCTATGTGGATGACGTGGATTAAAGAAGTCCATGTGCTAACTTTTAGTGCATGTGAATCAGAAGAAGATCCAATTGATCTCTGATTAGATCAATGAAGAATGTTGAAGAACATGTGTGATTTATGAGATTCAGTTGAAGAAGTCCCTCCTAAGTATTGAACACATATGGAAGAGGATATGAAGAAGATTAAGAAGAAACCTTTTGAATTCCATATACTAAGTGAAGATTATATGTTGAGGAGGATTAAGGAATTCTTAAGAAGTAGAGAAGGGAAGAAATGGAGAAGAAGAATGAAAGGGCTTGATATGGCATTTTTTATGGAGGAAAACTTGTTTTTATACAAAGTCTAGGTTCTGTCCTTTGCCAAAAAATGAGCCACCAAGGAGGCCAGCCGAGGGATCACCCAAGGCACATATGGGCCTAAGGCGCCACGCCCATGGGGAACCCTCAAGGCCAAGGCGCTCCCTGAGGCAAGGCAGGGGCCGTGTATAAGCCCCTAGGCCACGCGGTGATGAAGCCCGCGCAGCCTGAGCGCGAGGAGCGCGCCCGTGAGTGTGCATAGTGGGCGCTAGGAGCGCGCCCGCAGGGAGCAGAGTGGGCGCAGAGCGCGCCCGCAGGGAGAACACGGTGCAGGGCGGCACCGTGGAGGGAGAAGATTCAATTGAAGGGGCTGGGGGAGCGGCATGTTAATAAGCCGCGAGAAAACCGGGCGAGGATTCGATGTGGGACGCGCAATTTTTCCGCGGAGCAAATCCCAGCCGCACGATTGATCGCGCGGACGATCTAAGCCGCACATCTGATCCCGCGCGAGATCTTCAGATCCAGGCCGTCCGATGTATTTCAAACACCCGATCCAACGGCCGGCGAGCCGTCTCCTTCCTCGAGCTCAGCCGAAGGCCACCCGAAGCCTCCCGCGTACATCCGTCGAACCAGGAGCAACCCGAGCATGGTGTTCGAGCTCCGGGCCACCATTTTCGAAACCGAAGGCTCCATTGAGCTCGTCTGGACCTACCGAACATGATTATGCAATAAAATATGCATGCACACGATGGATAAAGAATTCGGACTTCAGCCGAGGCAAACGGAGTTGCCGAGGCCATGAGGTGTTTGTGATTTTCATGGATTGGAATTAAAGAGGCCGTGCATGCGTTCTAAGTCGCATGCACGTGGAGGAAATTAAGGAAAGAACCCGCGGTGGAAACTGAGGAGAAAAACAAGATTTCACCGAATCTTGAAAACCCGAAAACTTCGGGAATTTGAGTTATTATCACGCGGATGATGCGAGGCAGCCTCTGCCTATAAAAATGATACCGAGCCCTCTGTGCTGCTTGCTGATGAACTTGAAAGCTGTCCCGTGAGCGCATCTCTCTGCCTCGCGAAGTTTTGCAGCCCCGCGCAAAGAACTTGCGCGGCTGAAGGTTCCGGAGCCACCCGAGGCTTCGAAGGTCCCCTGTGCGCTAATCCTTTGCGCGACAGGAAGGAGAGGAGCTTACGCGATCTTGCGCGCTCCCTCTGTGCACCGTGACCCCTGCGCGGTAGCACTTTCGCGCCCGTGGTGCCTTGCACCCGTGGCTAGTGCGGCCTAGTGGCCTTGTGCTCTTGCGCGGCCAGTGGCACCAAGTGTGCCTTGTGCTTTGAAGAAGAAGAGAGGCCGCGGCTCATACCTTGTGCTCTTTGAAGAAGAAGTGGAAGTGGCCGCACCCTTGCGCGCCTGGTTGCACCAAGTGCACCTACTTGGAGGCAGTATACCACACCCTTGGTTGTGGGTGCTTGGCAAGGAAGAAGGCCGAGGCCTTGCCTCGTGTGTGTGCCAAGTGAAGTGGAAGACCACACTTTGTGTGTGTGAGATGTGAAGAAGGAAGGCCGAGGCCTTTGTGCCTTTGTGTGCAAAAAGAACAAGAAAAGGCCGTATCCCTTGGAGGTTGTGCACACTTGAAGATTAAAAGAGAAAAAAAAGTGTGTGTGCGAAGTGGAAGAGTACAAGATGGGAAGTAGGCCATTGGCATTTGTGTGTGCAAAAGATCTAAAAGGCCTAACCTAGTGTGTGTGCACTAAGTGAAGTGAACACACATAGAAGAAGGAAGAAAGAGGAAACCCTCACACTAAAGTAGAACACACAATTTAAGTGTGTGATCAAATTGAACAAAGTGTGCGAGTGAAGAAGGTGTGTGTGCTTAAGGAGAAATTACACTCTTTGAGTGTTTATCACACCAAGGAAGAGAAGAAGAAAAGTGCATGCATGCATGCATGCACGTGCACACGTGAACAGAGCCAAATCAGTGGTGTGCATTTTAGTTGACCAAGACCAGGAGGTTCTTGCAGAATTTGAGGAGCCATGCTATCAGTGCATGAAGATGAAGAGCTGCCATGCACTCAGTGCATGAAGTTGAATTGAAGTGAGACTGGACCAGACCGAAGATAAAGATATCAATTGTATGAGTATTCAGTAATTGGAGAGAGGCCAGGTCATCCTTATAAGAAGGAGATAAATCCTGAGCAAGACGAGAAGACATGTTCACCACAAGTGATCAGAAGAAGAGCAAGGCCAACGGCCTTTATCCCAGGCTGCTGAAGATACTTGAAGAAGCTTAAAGTGAAGAAGAGCTACTCGTGCGACTCGAGGAGCCAGGAGAAGACCCTGTGGGACTCAGGGAGAAGAAGTCTTCAGTGGGATTCTGGAGCAGGCCAATGGGACTCTGGTAACACTGTGGGACGCAGTATAAAGACCCTCCTGTGGGACTCAGGAGAGATACAGTGGGACTCTGTATCGACCATTGTAATTTTAACAGGTTATAATGGAGAATCCATGCTGGGAGAGCATGGTAAGGATGTAGGCCTTTGGTGCCGAACCTTGTAAATCCTTGTGTCCAGTGCCTTTACATTTACTGCAGCATTCGTGGAAAGGTGAGAGATACAAGAAGAGTGGATCGAGGCTTTAACCAGCCATAGAGGTTTAATTGATTAAGAATCAATTAGTAAAAAGTTTTAAGGGATCACTGATTCACCCCCTCCCCCTCTCAGTGATTCACACTGATCTGGGCACTTCAATTGGTATCAGAGCGAGGTTACCTCTAAAAGATCCAGGAGAGTCTATATGGAGTGCAGATTTGAGGAAATGAAAGAACAGCCTCAAATGGAGATATCTGCCAAGACTCTGAAAAACAGAATGAAGAAACAGGCAAAGAAGATGAAGAAGAAGGCTGGTGCAATCAGAGAAACTCCTTCTATGGAAAGAAATGTGAAAGTCACATCAGATGACAATTCCTTTTATCATTCTTCTGATGAAGCCTGCTCTAGCTGTGATGAAGATGGAAGAAACAATGATCTTCTAAATGCAATCAAAATTCTTCAGAAGAGAGTCCCCAAGGAAGTTGCAATGTGTATAGCTACAGGCCTCCTTGATCTTCAAGAAGAAAAATTACAGCTAGAAGATGAAGCCAATTCTCTGGAAGTCCAATTGGCTAAAAGGGTTGGCATAACCAACACTCTCAGAAAGCTAGTAAATGCCAAAGATGAAACAGTATCTCTTTGCAATGAAAGATATGAAGACACTGCTGAAGAATTGCAAATAAGCCTTTCTGAGAAAGAATTCTTTATGATAATAGTCAAGATGTTGTCCATGCACTGGAAAAGAGGCACAAAGTGTCAATGGTTGTCAGAGATGCTCAACTAGAAGACAAAGTCAAAAGGGTGAAGGAGCTTGACGACTCATTGCTTGAAATGAAGCAGGTGCATGAAGACCAGTTAGAACAGCTGAAAGAAAATTGGGAAGGAAGGATAAGAACTATTGAGGATGAGAAGAACTCCCTCAATATGAAATTCTTCTAACTAGAGGTGATATTGAAAAATCTGCAATCACCCAAAGCTGAATCCTCCCAGTCAGCTGAAAGAAGAAATGTTGCTACTCAAGTAAGCTTTGAGAAGGATGATTCTAAGAGAAAGACATCCTCTAATAAAAGTGCAACATCTTCTAGAAAGAAGGTACCATCCATACCATCTTGTACTGATGCTTCTAATTGTGTTTCCACAAAAATTGTAGGATGGAAGAATAATTCCAAACAAGTATGGATGAAGACAATGAAGAAAGAGAGATCTCCTGAAACAACACAACTTGTCAAGAAAAGTACCCATCAATCAGAAGTACACAAGAGGTCAAGATTTGTGGGTCAATGTTGGTGTTGTAACAAGTATGGGCATTGTGCAAAGGATTGTTGGTACAATCCACTGAATGTCAAAGTACAAAGGAAGCCCATGCCAAGGGGGAGCAAGCCAGAAGAAAAGAAGCAGCATCCACAGGTCCAGAGACATCTGTTTACTGCAAATAGATTTGGATTACTTGACAACATCTGGGATGATTTCAAAAGTGGTCAACAATTTGATACATGTCAATCTCCGAATGTATCCAAAGCTGGAAAGAAGAGAAGATCACAGAACCTGGCTAAGAGAGATTCCTTGGGAAGCAAGCATAAGAATGTGGAAGATGCTCCCAAGAAGATTATGAATAATGAAGAGAAATCCTTGGAATCTAAATCCAAGAAGGGTGATGCATCCAGAAGGACCACCAAGAAAACATGCTTCTACTGTGGAAAGAAAGGCTATACCATGGATCTTTGTAAAGAAGCCATGAAATTCAATAGAGGCAGACTGGACTCAAACAGACAATTAATCCAGAAGAAGCAGAAGGGATTGATTGAAAACAAGTTGCCTAAGAGAGGTAGCTTGACAGCATCAAAGGAACCATGTGGAACTTCCAGAACTGAGGCCACTCTTCCAAATGATTTACTTGTCATATGGCCACATCAGTTGCAACTTGCCAGAGAACTACAAAGAGTTGAAGATGAAGCTCTGGCAATTGCTAAAGCAAAAGGGAAGAAGAAGATTACACATGAAGATGATTTGAGATCTACACCAGAACAAACATCATTGAAGATCAAATGTGCAAGTGTGAAGAATGGTGAAAATGGGACATCTCGGTTGAGAGAATCTTCTCAACCTTGTTGTTCACATTGATGAACCAAGGAGGTTCCATCTTATTCCCTAATCACTTGTATTTACATGTGCTGACATTGCAGGGAATTGAAGATGATGATCATTCTCAACTGGAGGATGGTTTGGAAAGAATGGAGTGCACCCCTTGAGGGGGAGCCAATCTGGAGAAGATGATGTTCTGAAATTAATATCATCTTGAGAAAATGGATGAATGGGGGAGCTTTATCTTTGCCCCTGAACATTCTAATGTGTTTTGTGAAGCATGTGCAGGATTTAGCAATTCATTGAATATCTGAAAATTTCAAACCCCTGAAGCATGATCTCACATGTGTAGAGAATTGTGGACAACATTGAGTACCTTGGTTACATCACTCTTGTTTTCTACACCGGGTTAGCCCAAGTAGACTTAGAGTTGATTTACTAAAGGTTCTTTGCTAAAGAAGAACATGTGACATCATCCCTCTCTTAGTGTTTTTCAAGAAGATGCTATTCGAAGGGAGGAAGAGATATTTTGAAAGAAAACCACACCACACCTTGGCATTTGATTGCCAATAAGGGGGAGAAAATATTGGCACACATATTGACCCATTCATATGTGCTGAAGGAGTGTATTGACAACAAATACAAAGGGGGAGATTGAAGTGCATTGTGTTGCATTTGTTGTCAATGAGGCATGAAGTTGTCTTGGAATGAATGGATGTCAAGGAGTCAAGATGTGAATGTCAAAGGATGTGATGGTGATGGTGGTGAAGGAGAATGGCCATGGTACTAAGATGCATGTCACTTAGGAGATTCACTAAGTGGTATTGGAAATTGTGGTTGAAACATTCTCTAGTAACATCTGACGATTGTTGAGCTGCTCTTTAAGTTCAAAGAACTTGTATCCTGATGATACAATGTCACATCATTGTTTGAAGACCATGCATTGTACTGACAATGCATGAGGAGAAGCAAGAGATCCATCCACAACTTCTAAGTGGATGATGTGGATTAAAGAAGTCCATGTGCAAACTTTTAGTGCATGTGAATCAGAATAAGATCCAATTGATCTCTGATTAGATCAATGAATAATGTTGAAGAACATGTGTGATTTATGAGATTCAGTTGAAGAAGTCCCTCCTAAGTATTGAACACATATGGAAGAGGAGATGAAGAAGATTAAGAAGAAACCTTTTGAATTCCATATACTAAGTGAAGATTATATGTTGAGGAGGATTAAGGAATTCTTAAGAAGTAGAGAAGGGAAGAAATGGAGAAGAAGAATGAAAGGTCTTGATATGGCATTTTATATGGAGGAAAACTTGTTTTTATACAAAGTCTAGGTTTTGTCCTTTGCCAAAAAATGTGCCACCAAGGAGGCCAGCCGAGGGATCACCCAAGGCACATATGGGCCTAAGGCGCCACGCCCATGGGGAACCCTCAAGGCCAAGCCGCTCCCTGAGGCAAGGCAGGGGCCGTGTATAAGCCCCGAGGCCACGCGGTGATGAAGCCCGCGCAGCCTGAGCGCGAGGAGCGCGCCCGTGAGTGTGCATAGTGGGCGCTAGGAGCGTGCCCGCAGGGAGCAGAGTGGGCGCAGAGCGCGCCCACAGGGAGAACACGGTGCGGGGCGGCACCATGGAGGGAGAAGATTCAATTGAAGGGGCTGGGGGAGCGGCATGTTAATAAGCCGCGAGAAAACCGGGTGAGGATTCGATGTGGGACGCGCAATTTTTCCGTGGAGCAAATCCCAGCCGCACGATTGATCGCGCGGACGATCTAAGCCGCACATCTGATCCCGCGTGAGATCTTCAGATCCAGGCCGTCCGATGTATTTCAAACACCCGATCCAACGGCCGGCGAGCCGTCTCCTTCCTCGAGCTCAGCCGAAGGCCACCCGAAGCCTCCCGCGTACCTCCGTCGAACCAGGAGCAACCCGAGCATGGTGTTCAAGCTCCGGGACACCATTTTCGAAACCAAAGGCTCCATTGAGCTCGTCTGGACCTACCGAACATGATTATGCAATAAAATATGCATGCACACGATGGATAAAGAATTCGGACTTCAGCCGAGGCAAACGGAGTTGCCGAGGCCATGAGGTGTTTGTGATTTGCATGGATTGGAATTAAAGAGGCTGTGCATGCGTTCTAAGTCGCATGCATGTGGAGGAAATTAAGGAAAGAACCCGCGGTGGAAACTGAGGAGAAAAACAAGATTTCACCGAATCTTGAAAACCCGAAAACTTCGGGAATTTGAGTTATTATCACGCGGATGATGCGAGGCAGCCTCTGCCTATATAAATGAGGCCGAGCCCTCTGTGCTGCTTGCTGATGAACTTGAAAGTTGTCCCGTGAGCGCATCTCTCTGCCTCACGAAGTTTCGCAGCCCCGCGCAAAGAACTTGCGCGGCTGAAGGTTCCGGAGCCACCCGAGGCTTCGAAGGTCCCCTGCGCGCTAATCCTTTGCGCGACAGGAAGGATAGGAGCTTACGCGATCTTGCGCGCTCCCTCTGTGCACCGTGCCCCCTGCGCGGTAGCACTTGCGCGCCCGTGGTGCCTTGCACCCGTGGCTAGTGCGGCCTAGTGGCCTTGTGCTCTTGCGCGGCCAGTGGAACCAAGTGTGCCTTGCGCTTTGAAGAAGAAGAGAGGCCGCGGCTCATACCTTGTGATCTTTGAATAAGAAGTGGAAGTGGCCGCACCCTTGCGCGCCTGGTTGCACCAAGTGCACCTACTTGGAGGCAGTATACCACACCCTTGGTTGTGGGTGCTTGGCAAGGAAGATGGCCAAGTCCTTGCCTCGTGTGTGTGCCAAGTGAAGTGGAAGACCACACATTGTGTGTGTGAGAGGTGAAGAAGGAAGGCCGAGGCCTTTGTGCCTTTGTGTGGAAAAAGAACAAGAAAAGGACGTAGCCCTTGGAGGTTGTGCACACATGAAGATTAAAAGAGAAAAACAAAGTGTGTGTGCAAAGTGGAAGAGTACAAGAAGGTAAGTAGGCCATTGGCATTTGTGTGTGCAAAAGATCTAAAAGTCCGAACCTAGTGTGTGTGCACTAAGTGAAGTGAACACACTTAGAAGAAGGAAGAAAGAGGAAACCCTCACACTAAAGTAGAACACACAATTTAAGTGTGTGAACAAATTGAACAAAGTGTGCGAGTGAAGAAGGTGTGTGTGCTTGAGGAGAAATTACACTCTTTGAGTGTTTATCACACCAAGGAAGAGAAGAAGAAATGTGCATGCATGCATGCATGCACGTGCACACGTGAACATAGCCAAATCAGTGGTGTGCATTTTAGTTGACCAAGACCAGGAGGTTCTTGAAGAATTTTAGGAGCCATGCTATCAGTGCATGAAGATGAAGAGCTGCCATGCACTCAGTGCATGAAGTTGAATTGAAGTGAGACTGGACCAGACCGAAGATAAAGATATCAATTGTCTGAGTATTCAGTAATTGGAGAGAGGCCAGGTCATCCTTAGAAGAAGGAGATAAATCCTGAGCAAGACGAGAAGACCTGTTCACCACAAGTGATCAGAAGAAGGGAAAGGCCAGCAGCCTTTATCCCAGGCTGCTGAAGATACTTGAAGAAGCTTAAAGTGAAGAAGAGCTACTCGTGCGACTCGAGGAGCCAGGAGAAGACCCTGTGGGACTCAGGGAGAAGAAGTCTTCAGTGGGATTCTGGAGCAGGCCAGTGGGACTCTGGTAACACTGTGGGACGCAGTATAAAGACCCTCCTGTGGGACTCAGGAGAGATACAGTGGGACTCTGTATCGACCATTGTAATTTTAACAGGTTATATTGGAGAATCCATTCTGGGAGAGCATGGCAAGGATGTAGGCCTTTGGTGCCGAACCTTGTAAATCCTTGTGTCCAGTGCCTTTACATTTACTGCAGCATTCGTGGAAAGGTGAGAGATACAAGAAGAGTGGATCGAGGCTTTAACCAGCCATAGAGGTTTAATTGATTAAGAATCAATTAGTAAAAAGTTTTAAGGGATCACTGATTCACCCCCTCCCCCTCTCAGTGATTCACACTGATCTGGGCACTTCACATTCTATGGAAAACACATTTTATTAGACTCATTTATAGGCCACGTCTCTCGGACTCTTAGCTTCAACTGTTAAGACTAGATATACTCTTAGCATAAAAAAATTTAAAGAGATTCATTAAGTTACATTATCCATTTTATATATATTTTACATTATTTTAATAAATTTATTTTACATTTAATAATAATAATTATTATTCACAATCCATTTCATTTGCATCTCAACAATATCTATGCCCTCTAGGAATAAGAAATTTGAGTCCAAAACTTCCCAGAATCACAACCTCATTACTGGTCCTGGGAAAAGTAAAACCCCTTTGTTGAACCACTTATTAATTTATTATCAACATTCCACTTCCTATATTTCAATATCTCTAGGTAATGTAGGAAAATTATCAATGTTACCAATCACAAAGGTCTCAACATGGTTAGTATTTGAGCTACAAATCGAGTCGTTCCCACCTATAGAAGTAGTGTAGAAACGTCCACCCATGAGATGCTAAATATGGAAATCAAAAGGAATACCCTTTTCATATTTGAATATTTTTGAAGGATTGTAATGAAAAACAGTTTGACATGAAATGGGGAATGTAATGATGATTAAAAAAAAACAGATCTAACGAGAATCCAACTTTAAATTTTGCATGTAAGGAAATATTCAACCCGTCTTCTAATCTCTAGTCGCCTCTCTGACCCCCACATGCATAAAAAAATACCTCTCACCAATCTAGGCATTAATAGAATCCTAAAAACCCACTGGGACTCCTAAACATTACATTGAACAACAGCCGTCTAGGATCAGCCATCCTAGGCTCAAATAACCTGACAAACATTATGAAAAAACATTTTTATAGGGTCTCCACCCCAACGAAATGCATTCATCCTTAAAAAAATAATGATATATCATGAATCACAAGGCTAAAAAACATGAAATTTAAAATAATGAAGATAAATCATACCCCATTAAGGCAATTTATTTTATTTATACAACCTATTATTGGTTAATCACGAATTATCTGATTCATTAACATAGGTTCCAACTATAGGAATACTAAAAAATAAGCTTCTCATGTTATTAAAAATTAATTAAACATTTATTTTATCCTGAAATTATTAATTTTATAAATAATAATTAACATGTTATAGTTTCTTCATGAAAGTTAGTTGATCATGCATATCTGTCTCAATTTTAGTGTTATCAAATTTCAACAGCAAGCAGATATAGTAACATGCCTTTTCAAACAGTTGTTAATTTAATTATGAAATAATTTTGAAGTTATGTTCATTAACATTTTCCATCAATAACGACATCATAAATAAGAAAAGAATTCATATCACACTATCTTGAAAATCATGAGGCAATAACATCACTACGATTTTGGTACTTAATTTTTTATTCGATACAAATACTTATGATGTTAATTTCATTGGAATCTTGTGGGATAAATCAAGATAACTCTTCGATTCAATATAAATAAAACAGAGAAGTACTGACTATTATAAATCAAAAGGTTTCTGATGTTATTTTCACAATAATTTCCAACATAATAGATCATGATCACCTCACCCACAATGACTTCATCAACGTAAGGACACCGTGACACCACCAAACCGACCAACAAATGGGAAAGCTGCATTATGGACATGGAGATCACAAGTCATCACATGGAATGAATAAATGGGAGGAAACATATCATGTAACATGTAAGAATAGAGGTATAACATTCCATATATAAATGATATATGGAAATTTCCTAGTTTCATTAAAATAGAGGGTGTGTAGGTAGTAAGAAAACTCCACGGGGAACATGATCCAAGGAATGAATTTCAATCACACAACTTCTATGGTATGAAAAACTCTATCCATCCCATTCCAAGGGAAGACAGGAAAGAAAATATTGAAATTGATATCTCGGAATTTTTAAAATCTAAATGGTGCTTCAGTTTAGATACATTTTTGATTTTCCATTAAAAGAAGATCTCATCCGAATTACATCTTTTGACTGAGTAATGGCACCTGAACCTTAAAAAAATATAGATATGAGTTAGGGGATTTGATTGGGCCTTAAAAAAATTAATATTGGATTTAAATGAATTGTTTTTTCATGGATAACATCCAATGGTTGAATGTTTATAAATCTGGAAACATTGTCTATGAACCACCATTGGAATTAGCTATTGATGAATGGGTCAGCATTAGACCAGTAAAAATTAGAAGACTCACCATTGGACGAGTCACCATTAGTGAGTAACACTTACAAGCTATAGGTGTGAGTCAACATTCTGTGTTACCGGTTCGAGTCACTGTTCTGACTCAACATAGAAACTCATCATCAGTGACCGGCTGGTATGCCTCACCAACACAACTCTTCATCAAGACTCACCAACCCAAACCATCAAAAGCAATGTACTAGTCAAACTCATTGGTCTTAGCACACTGTTGGTGAGTCACCATTTTATTACTCGATATTGGATAATTAACCATTGGTGAGTCACCATTGTCAGATATTGGTGCAGGTAAACATTGTGAGCTACCAATGTGAGTCACTAGTTTGATTCAACACTGCAACTCTTTATCAGTGACTCACTGTTAGGACATACCAGTGGATGAATCCCCTTTAAACAACTTTCTATTGGAAAACATCATTTTTGGTAAACATTTTAAATGAGTCACCTTTTCCTCCCAAAACAACTCAAACACCATTTTTTAACAAAGAAATTTACAAGAGTGATCCAAGACATTACATATTAAATTTTCCATATAATCATGAGCTTCATGACTAAATTCTATGTAATAATAAAATATCATCATTATAATTTCTTCTTTGTGAAATATTATTTTTTATCATTCTTATTTGTTTAGTGACAGCTGTATTACCTTGAATATCGATCCTTAAATCATCATAAAAGTTCTAAATATTACCCATGTTACCAAAATATTAACACCATATCAAAGGGAATATTTTTTAAAATTCCATCAATATTTTTTTCATTTAAATATATTATTTAAAAAACATTAAAGATGTAATTTTATTTATTTCTCTAAAACACTACCTTAAATTTAAAATAAAATTCACTATTAAATTCTTTGATTATTACCATTAAATTCAATTCAATTTTTTCCCATGTTCTTGTGAATTTGATTGATCACGCACTTCATAAAACATATTTCACCACCTTAATATCATTCATTGATTTCATCATTTAAAAGTTTACAAAATAATGATTCAACATAGAAACTCCACATTTTAACTTAGTTTTAAGATTTATATTTAATATATATTCATATTTTGTATGGAATTTAATATTTTTACTTTATCCTCAGTATAAAAATTTATTTCGTTGATCATCTTACATATTTAATCAAATTTTATCTTAAAATTAATAAATTTGTCAAATTTTTGTTATACCTTATATTGATCATTGATCACATTATTTTAAGGAGTGATTTTATCTTTGAGTTGGGAAACATATTTATTGGAGACCATTTTTAGTTTATAAATTTTACTATTATTCTTCTTTTGAATATTAAATTACTTAAGAACAACTATGGGTTCAACCTTGAGATTGAATACTCTTTATGGAATGTTTTTATTTTCATTGATAAAAAATATATTTTTTAAACACCATCTTAACTTCATTAAAAGACGATTTGATCATTTGTTAACCTTATTCAAGATAACCATAATAATTATATTCCTCTTTTAACACCAAAACCTTTCATTTAATCATATCTCCCTACTTATTTATTAAAATTGTGATTCATCTAGGGAAAATTATTTTTTCACTTTTTTGAGTTTTCAACTACACCATCATCACCATTAAGACTCCATGCACAAATTTATGAAATATACCTAACCTTTACACACATGAAAACCCAAATTCATATTGACCACGAATCCTCCTTTAACTCATTTTAATTTTTAACAATTATTTGGTGGAATTCATTACTCAAAAATCTATTTCCACCTTCACCATGATTGATGTCATGCTTTTCAATATCTTTTAATGCTATCCCCTCTAAATGATAACTAATCTATAATTTTTTTTCCACAAACACATCATATTATTCATAAGATATTTTAAAAAAATTTATTGAAACATTCACCATGTTTATTTATTTTAGAATTGATACCATTTGATTATATAAATGTTTAAATATTATTAACTTTATCAGTAAAAATATCACTTCCCATTATTAATTCCATGAGTAGATCAAACTTCCATAATGATGAATTTCAATAAACTTTTAATAATTTAATTTAAATATATATTCAAATAATTTAATTTATTATTATAATCTTGCAAATTTGACACCACAAATTTGATTCTTTCAGTATAGAAGTTGTAAATTATTTCCCACGATGATTTATTATATTTTAAACACGTCACATTCATATATATTTGGTTTTTTAGAGCTCTATATAATCCATTTTTTCTTTTTAATACAAGTTGAAATTAACTTATCTATGTTATTTGATAAAATTTCAGTATGACCAAATACTATTAATTATATTAGATAATGAATGTCTCTAATTATATTATTTTTTAATTAGTAATTCATTTCATAACAAAGTGGAACTCCATTAGAGTTTTTATCCCTCGAAAATCATATTAAGAAATGTATTGAATAAATTACATTTTTAATTTGATAAAACATGTCATTACTATATTCCACAAAAGACCATAAGATGAGGTTAGGGTTGGTGGGTGAATTAATGTGTCAAATTTTTTTTATATCAATCAAATATTGTTCTCATGTTGGAGAGAAAATAAATCAACAAATTCTAACTATGAATTTATAACTTCTAATTATGATAATTATGTATTACAATATAAATAATTTTCTTCATTATCCCAAAGGGTTATTTCCATAAAATATACACCAATTATCTATCAATGTTCCCCTAAAATAAAAAATTCACAATAAAGAACCTAATATTTTGTATTCTCTCCCTAAAATTACCATGCATGACTCCCATTATCTATCTATCCACACACTAGTTCATGATTTATTTATAAATTAAATAAACATGACGGTTTCTCAGAATCAAATAATTTAGAGGAAAATAATACACTAGTAAAAAATTAATGTTAACATTCATCTCCTTCTTCAATAATATAATGGATTTTCAACCATATTTTAGGTCCCCCATAGTACCCCTTACCCATTATTAAAAAATTATAGACATAAAAAATCTCTCTCAATATATTCATTTGTTATATCTTCCCAAATTTTTAATTTATCTCATTAATATCTTATAATATTTTCTCTGAAGACCACTATTTTTACATCACATGCCTGCACTTCATTTTCATTAAAAATAATCCATCATGGTCAAAATAAATATCATATAAATCAAGATATTATTTACATTAAAAAAATCATCCTCCAAAAATTTCCAATTATTACAAACACTATGATATAACTTATAAAAATATATTGTAACATCCTCCAATTGTTAAATCATACAAAAAATAACTACCTAGAATGATTTTGAAATTCTGAAATCAAAGGGTCCAAATTATCAGATATTTTTCAAGGAAATACATTACTGTGTAATTTAATTCAATGTAGAATGATACACTGTTATTTATTAATTTATAGCCTTTATTTTGTCCTCAATGAATAATATATAATTAATTTCCTTGAAACAATTTTCATAAAAAAAACTGAATCTCCATTCATCATAGGGTCTCATTTAGGTAATCTTTCTTACCCCAATAAACAAATCCAACCTTATGGCTTAATATTTATACATAATTCTCAGGAATAATTATTACTCCCTATTAGTCTTATCAAATCTCTAGATATCATGATGTAATATACACCCACTATGGAATGACTATTCTGTAGCCTTAGAAATTTATTCATTTTGGATTCCAATAGAGAGGTAAAAACATTATAGTAATATAAAGTGCTAAATTAAGCCTTTGTTATTTGACCTCAACATAATGTATTAATTTACATTCATGATTTAATTATTATCCCAACATTAACTAAAATTCATGCATTATTATTATATCATGACCATTATAAAATTGAAATTTTATTAATTTATTTACCCATTTTTCTCCAAATAACATATAAACCTCATTAATATTATTTGAAGAATCACCAATGATAGAATCCATATAATAAGATCTAATGTGAAAAAAAAATTCTGATAATTCTTCAATAATATCCTCTTATGAGCCATCATTTCCCAATTTAATAACCTTGGTTCCAACACAATTCCTCCACCTTTAGAATTCATTCTCCCCTATAAAGTATATCCCTTCCATGTTCATAAATATGATTCCTTTCTTCCCTTAAAATAAATTACTTCCCAATCCATGACTTCCCATATTATTTACCATTGTAAAATAAAAAACGACTCCTACAATATTATAAGATAAATTATAAAATTAATAAACAAATAAATTTCATATTTCATACATGGATAAAATATAGGGATACAATTCCATTTTAGTTGACATTTTTTTTGGAAAATATAATAATGGCTATGGTGAATTACCACACTATATTATTACTTGGAAAAGTATATACAAATAAATTATTTAGAGAGAATAAATTTACATGTGTTATACTCAATTTAAGTGACTCCCTCTCTTTAAAGAGAAATGTTAATTCATTGAGAAATGCAATCATATAAAAAAACTATAGAAAAGATTTATAAAATAAAAACTCATTTTCAATTAAATATATCAATATTTTTATATATTGAAAATAAGGATGCAATTCCTCACATGATTATAATTAAACCTCACCCAAAAAAATTAATGTCTCTCCACTTAGTGTGTGACATATATACATTTATAGTCCAATTGAAAAACAATTTTCATTTTGATGTTTTGCATTAAATACTTGTGGATTGTATATGATTTCAACACGACTACATGACCTATACCCTAAAAACATTTAAATGATAATGAACTATATAAATCATTAAACATGTAAAAATAAAGAGTATATTAATTAATTAATAAACTAATAATAAACAAGAATCATTCAGAAACCTACAATATAATTTAGTGAAATCCCAAACCTAGATTAAGTTCAAATATAAAATTGAAAGAACAAATAGGAAAATAATTCTAGATAAATTAATGTAATTTTATTAAATGGAACCCCATACCATTATTAATTTTGAATTATCCTTTTTCTTGGTTCATCACATGAATCCAATTAATATACTTACAATTTAGATTAATTTCAATTTCTAATATTAACTCCACACATTTGGATAAAATTTACATATGCATCAAATTTACTCATACATATTCAGCACCATTGATTAATCATTGATTTTTATATAGAGTTACTTTTACATATTCTTGATATGAATAATAAACATCTCATGCCTTTATCAATTTTGTGATTATTTTATAGATTTACATATATCATTAATATGACTCTTATATAGATCATGACTTTGTAAATTATTGGTGTTATTATTAGAATTTCATTTAAATATGGAATTACTTTTCAAGTTAATGTATTTTTTTGAGAAATATTATCAATTTAATTAATTAAAAAAATATATTTCAACGTAGATCAAAATAATTTCTTCAAACTAACTGATAACCTGTATAAACATAATATGGTCATATTCAACCTACTAAAGATGATTATTAAAACCATAAAAACATGTATTAATAAAAAACAACCTCATCCTAAAGTGGGTATAATAATAACCCCTTTGTATTTATTATCATTATTACTACCATAAATTTTAGCTTCATTTCACATTATGAATTCCCCCACTTAAATATGTGGGAAAAAGTTAAATGTATATATTTTTTTATCACCCTTATTGATAATAAATACAATGAAATATTTGGTTGGTGGTGGTTTCATCTTATTCAAATAAATGAGTCACAAACAAATGAGATATATGTGTAATTGATATATCATGGTGTAGAAATATATATTAATTTGTTAAGTATAAAATTTCATCCTTAACTAGTTAAACAAGATACCCCAACTCTGATTTTTTGAGTAAATTAATATAGTAGTTTTAATCACTTTCCCATTCTCACTCAAAAGTTAAATATTTTTTTAAAATATTAGGGATTATATAAATCAAAATAACTTATTATCCATTCATTAAATATATTTATAATTAAAACAAGGAGGAATATCTAAAAAACATCAATCATTGAGAAGTTGAATATAATCACATTGATATCTTCATATTACTAAATGATATAGTTTCAAGTATATATATATAAATATACATGTCATTATACATTGATGGAGCACGTTTTACTATAAATATTTATGTAACCACTATCTATTTAAAAAAATTTCTCTTAATTTTAATTTTAGTTGACTTGTAATGAAGCACTGGAATCATAGTTAAATTTATAGATTTTATTTATCATGACTAGTAACTAATGGGTATAAAAAATTAACATTTTTTCCATAGATTGATTCTAAATCCAAATAATTTATGTGAATACCTATGATATTATAACATACTAAGATTCCATTAAATTCAAGTGGAATGATTTTGTCATCTTTGATCTCCAGGATACACACCTATCAACAATAATACATGAACTACCAAATATGCACTTCTCATTATCATCACCACCAACCCATTTGGGATATATAAATCCATATTAAACTATATACCCATTATTCTTATTCAAAAAATATATGAATGAATGTATTTAAAAAATAATAAGAAATTATGTTTTATTTTAGAAGATGTAATTATATTTTATTGTATTGATACATATTACATAGTATAAATAGTAAATGAGATGTTATTATTTTAGGTATCCAAATATATAATACATCCAATCAACTTTATAAATAAATTATCATTTCCATTTTTGCATTTATAATCCATTCCAATCATAGTGAATAATTGAATTGGTATAGAAAATATTCTCAATTCCCAAATTACAAAATCATTCATAACTTCTTGAAGTATTTATTTAACAAATGAAAATCTTCCAAAAACATGGGTGGTTTATAAACAAATGAGAATCTTCATCTCTCTAATAATTGTAATTTTGAACTTCATCATATGGGTGGAGAAATACTCAAACTATTTATTTCATTAACAAAAAATATGATAATATAAATTTTAATAATCCTATTGAATATTGTGGGGGTTTCATTTTTTATATATTGATTCTTTATGCCTAGATATGTTTGAGTTAAATTCCCCTCATATACTCGTCCTATTTGAGTTACCAAACCCATGGGAATTATTTATTCTCATAAGGGGCCTCCATAATAATTTATACCATATTTCTATCATTACTAAGTAAAAAACCTAATATTTTCTCCATATTAACTTATTCATTCAGCTCAAATTCATAAATAAAGACATCATTTACATTTTAAAATCATTAAAAATTCATTGCTGGGTAATTTCAAGGAAAATTATGACTGTTTCAATCAGTGAAACAAGGGTAAATGTTTCTTAAAAATAAATTCGCTCAATTTAAGAAAATACCTTTCACACATGATTGTATTTATTTTAGTAAACTTATCATATCCCATTATTCATGTATATTAAAACCCATTTTCATGCAATGATGTTTTTCTCTTGGTTTATTGGAACAAGTTCCCATATATCATTATTTTATATTTTATTTTCCTCTTCATTAATAGATAGGATCCATTCCAAGTTTTAAAAGGAATAATTAATAGTTAGAGTTTTAATATTTTGAATTATGATAGTTTGACAAACTAACATGATTTTAGTCTTTTTTTCAATACATAAATCATATCCCGTATTATATATTTTGTATGAACATGATTTTTCTGTATTTATTTGGATCTTATAGATCTAAAATTCATACCATCATTACATGAACATTCTAAAATTTCATTAATATTTTAAATTTAACTAATTCATAAAAATTCATTTACGTTTTTGTGTGGTTTAGTAGTGACACATTTCTCCTATTCAAGATTTAATGTGGACTAATTGATCTGTTTTTCATTTTAAATTTCCATCACATCGCTGTAGTCCAAAATCATTTTACCCATGTTATTAAATTATATTTATAAACTTTTATTTGGTGTATAACTAATGAATATTCATTTTTCAACTTTTTCATAAAATTTAACAACATTTATAAAAAAAATTGATCAAAAATGAAATCCTTAATACTCTAATGTGATTCATATTTGACTTATTCTTGAACAAAATTTCAAAAAAGTTCACATTTTAAATTTGAATAAATAAACTCCTCTTTTGAATAATTCCTATGTAAATAATATATATTTTTAATTTATATTGATGTCTTATGCTATTTTGTCATGGTTTCATCTATAAAATGATAAATATTCTTCATTTAATCCACTAATTTTTTTAAGGGGTATAGATTTCACTAAACTCCAGTATGATACCACATTTATCATTATATCATGATAAAAAGTTTAATATACTCACTACAATAATATAATATGAGTATTTTCAAACAAAAATATATTTTCATTTTCTTTTAGCCTTATGAAACTACTAATCATGCTTATGTATAGAAATTTGTGAGGCATAAGAATAATTAATGTAATTATTGTTAATTTATCAATGAAAGTATAGATATATCCATATCCCCTTGATTAAATTTTTTCATAGTTCTACAAAACATCATAGTAAATCAACTCTAATAGTTATTGAGTTTTGATGTCAACACCCATATGGCGTTGAAACCCCATGTATAATTTTTGACAGTCCTTGAATGTATTTTTTGTTTTTTGTTTTAAAATTGGAGTATTTATTAGAACCCATTCTGTGATTAATTTTGATATGTCTTTTTGGACAAGATGACCAAGTCATATATACCATTAATTTTTCTCATCTTTCATTCTTTTATAATAGCTAGTTTTTTATTCCACAACATAAATAAATTTAAATGGGATATAAATTATGATTTTTTCACATATCTTTCTATTGTACCAACCTATTTTGATAGTCCCAATTCAGGTTTAATAATCCCAAGTCATGTTTCAATCATGTTTTCATTATATGTTAATTATGATTCATTAATGATTCTTGTTTCAATATAGTAATATTAATATTCTCTCAATCTCACTTATTTATTAGTTATGCTTACAATGAGAAATTTATCTTAGTATAAGGTCACCGATACAAGGTCACTGATACAAGGTCACCGATACAAGGTCACCAATACAAGGTCACTGATACAAGGTCACCAATAGAAGGTCACTAATAAAAGGTCACAGATACAAGGTCACCGATATAAGGTCACCGATAATAAGTTATTGACACAAGGTCCCTAGTACAAAGGTCACATATACATGGTTATTGATACAAAGGCCACTGATAAAATCCTACTGTTGAAGGATACCATTGAAGGTTACTGATGAAAGGTTACAACTGGAGGATGCCTATGTGCACCTGTTGTTGTAGCCTACCAATGCGAAGTCAACCATTACTAGTATACTAATACACTTAAATTTTCATATTCTTATATTTTTATAATTGTCATATTTTTATAACATTAATGCTTCCGACATAATGAATGCTTATTGTAGACATATTAGGAGACCATATCTTGACCGTATGAGGTACGAAAAAGATTGCACCATATGTACTTACTCCAATTGTTGGACAAGAAATATTAAAGAAAAAGACTAAGGAAAAAAGATATATAGAGGAATAGAGAAAAAAAATACCGGAGAGTCAAGAAGTTAAATTCACAAGGAAGAAACTAATGAAGAACAAGGAAGAACCATTCAATCACCTTCATTACAAACCCTAGGAACATCAAGAAGATCATTTTGGGAAAATGACTTGAGGCTACCATCTGTGTCTCATAAACATTCTATAAACACAAGAAGTAGAACCCTCAATACTTGAAATCTAGTACCAGGAGTTGTGACACTATGTTTTGGAGACAACATCCAAAGATAGACTCAAACATCATATTCTTTACAATCCAGGATTCAAGAGCTGGACTGCGAACACATATAGCATTCTAAGCTCTATCTCATCGTAATTTCTGTATTTTGATTCTTTTTTTAACATTTCTGAGAAGTGTGTCTGTCTTTATGTCTCAAAAACAGTCTTATGTGCTTAAACTGGAGGACACATAATATCCTCACAACAAAAATATTTTAAATTTTTTTCCCTCATATAACTATGGAAGAGACTGTGTGTGGTCTGTATTATTTGTCATTCCCATAAAGAATAGTGGTAGAAGGTGTGAACCCAGGAAGGTTTGTGAAAACTATTTCAATTCCCGATAGAGGATGTGTATCATGATTATTACTAATATAAACTACTTGGGGATAGGTGATCCCTAAGTGGAAAGGATTAAGTCTCATCTTGAGATTGAACCACTTGTTTTACATTACTGTGCACTATCTTATATTATACACTTTTTAACTATTTTCTGATAATTATATTAGTTAAAACATAATGTTTTTTTGATTTCACATTGATAGTTAGTTTTGGTTTGTGTGTATATTTGTTTAATTTATTAAACATGATTCAAAAGTTGAAGAAGTGTTTATCACTTATTCTAGTGAGGACTAATCTGCTGTCGAGAAAACTGTTGACCAATTAGACATTTATATGTCTACTTCCTTAATTAACTGTTACATTTTTAACACATGGGGTCTATTTATAATATTGTTTTTAACAAAAAATTTTAGAAGTATGTAATTTCACCCCCTCTTGATATTCCACTCTGACTAAAATTTGTTATCCGAGGGTTATATATCCACTGTTTAGATTTTTTAATTGTGATTTTAGTTATATCATAAAGATCGTAAAATTTCATTCATATCTAATTTTTAGTTCATTAAATTTTAATTAACAATATTTAATAGAGTTGAGGGTTATACTACTAACATGTCACTTTTCATTAATGCTAATAATTATACAAAGGGGAAATTAAAAATGAAAATGTATCTAGAGATAATGGGACCTGAAATATGGGACACAGTGGAAGAACAACATGTATTACCTACTATTGCTAGGGAAACATGGTCTCAGTTGACTAAAGCTACATATAATAATAAATGTGATGCAATTAATTCATTTTAGTGTTTTATAGGTGATAAATAATTCAGTTTAAAATCTTCTTGAAAAAAACATATGAAATGTGGAATTATATAGTTATTTCACATTAGGGAACAACCAATTTTAAATAAATGAGATTAAATACAAATACAATTAATAATGATAATTTTAAAAGGAATCCTGATGAAATTATTTTTAAAATGAATCTCAGGTTTAATCAAATAGTGAATACCATGAGTCTTATTGGAAGACTAGTGGAAAACACATAGAAGATTATGATATTGCTTCGATTCCTACCTGATATAATGAGAGGAACTTCTGTTTCAATTTGAGAATCTTGTGACATAGGTAGAATACCAATGAAGGAACTAATTGGAAAGATTATGGTGTACAAATAAGAGCTTAATGAGAATCAAGAAGTATATGAATATCTATGGAAGAAATATATACAGACACATGCATTGCATACAAGGACATTACAATACTTTTTTGGAATACATAATACCCAACAAAAAAAGACACCCAAGGACTATAATATTTTAGTGTCTTTGGAAACATGGGACATAATCTTCTAATCATGGTGAAATATCTTCAACATCCCCCATAAAGATCTTCCACTTTTATTTTCTTACCTAAAAAGTTTCTTTATATCATGGGGAAAAGAAAACATATAAAGGGTGAGCTCAAATTCTCAGTAAGGGTAATCATGGAGAAAATAAAACAAACCATATACATTTGAACTTAAATAAACATGAACATAATGTTTAATAATTAAAATATTGAGTTGAAAAATAAATCATGGAAGTATATAAGGTATAGATCATAATGGAAAATAAATCATGATAAAATATCCTATTTATAAAACATTGAATTATGGAAAACCATAAATCACATGATATGATTTCCACATTAGCTATGGAATTGTTTCCATGACCATCATAGTGGAAAAAGTCCATTCCTGAACAAGTTTTAATTTCCATTCCATCCATGTATTACTGAACCAAATTCACTTCTCGTTCCATCCATATATATCTCATGTGATATAAATTGTTACCCAATGCATTTTAGGGATATATAGGTCCCACCCATCTCATATTGAAATAATTCTTACGTGTGCCACAGAAAAATCATAAATCAATCATCATAACCCAATGAATAAAATGGGATACATAAACATCATTCCATCATAACATAATCTATATAAATCAAATTTAAATCATTTAATCATATGAAAAATCAAACCACGTAAATAATAGAAGCATTATACTTGAAAGATAAACATACTAAATAATTTCATCATAGATTGATAATATTTTTGATAAAATACTTGAAATGAATTTTTGATGAAAATATCCTTTCTTCTTCAAAATAATTTTATTTTCTCCAAATGCAATGAAATTTTAAAATAAAAGGATTTTTCTGAAAATAATCATGAATTTTATTATAGAAATATTCATTTCAATAATTCATTATCAAACTGTAAAAATCCGTTCACGCCGTATAAGTAAAAAAAACAGTCTTCTCTTACTTTGGCCAAAAAAGTCAAAACATACATTATATGGTAAACTAAAGAAATATTCCTTACACACCATGTATTAAAAGTAAAAAATGTGTAAAAAGAAACTTTAAACATACACAAAAAATTTAGAAAACATGTACAAGGATGATAAATATAACAACAATAATTACTTACGAATAAACAATCTCTGATAAGAACGAGATTGGAATAATTATCCCTCAACATATGTCCAATTTCATCTGTATGTGTCTATGAATCATGTATGTTGGGTTTAAACATATTATTAACTTGTAATAGAACCATAATAGTATTTATGCCATCATATATGATTCACTTATGACTTTATATTACCCATTAAATTGTCAATTCCATGTCAATACATCGTTATGGTTAAAATAATTTCTTTTAGCGTGCATGTTTTGACTTCTAATTATTCATATGATTACTTAGATAATGTTTACTTACATCTTGAATGTAAAAAATGATTTATATGCAATATATTTTCAGAATATAAATATATATAATAGATCGATAAATGGAACAAAATACACCGTTCATGGAGATAATAGACCATATGTATGCATGAATGCTAGTTTCGTTTCCTTATTAAATTGAATGGATGTATGTAAATAACATATATATAAATATAGTATCATTATTATGTCATTTAACTCATTATGATTCATTACATATACTTTATAATCATTCCAGAATAGTTAACATGGAGAATGAATGCCATCGTGTCGTGGAGACCCTAATCCGTACGTACGCACGAGTGACGATATTGTTCCCATAATTATTGAATGGAATTGTAATGGATGATATAATATAATATAAGTAGTATCATGTTATTATAATCATATATAGTTATTCTTTACACCCAAATACCTACACCTGTATACCCATCCAAGTAAGGTGGGGGTGGAAAAACAGATTACACAATGGCGTGGAGACGATATTCTGTACGTACGGACGCGTGGTGATTTCATTTTCCATAGGATGGATATACGGTGAAATAAGGTTGTTTCTTATTTATAATAACATATCAGTATATAATTAATATAGATGTTATTACATTATAATTAAACAACTAAATAATAGGAAGTTGAAGAATAAAGAAACATCAAAAAATCAGTAGAAGAGATTACCTTTTCCTCGACGTGCCTCATTTAAGCATCCACTTAGGGAACTAGAGTGGGTTTTTTTGAGAAGACCAGATCATCTAAGATATGACAAGATAGGTTGATAAGAGGAATTTTCTGGGGTTTTACAAGCATGATGGCTCCAAATTTTGTGATGATAAGAGGGAGGAGGTGCCCTTTTATAAGAGAGGAGAGGGGCAATTTTGGAAACCTCTAAAATATTAATTTCTAATAAAATCATGCCCCACGTAAAAACATCCATATTGACTCAAATTACAATATGAGATGATATATGTTTGTAATATTATCAACCAATAGTATTTAGACATGTTTTGAATTTATTTTAATCCTTATCAATTTGAGTTAACCTTATTTAATTTATATAAATTTATTTGTGGTAAAAAAAATCTAATTTTTAAATTGTTATAAATACTTACTTATGTGTTTTGAATTTTCCATATTAATGTAAATTATTACATTATAGAACATATCATTTTAAATTTGTAATTTTTAAATAATTTTTTTATTTTTAAACAATTTAATAATATGTTATTTTCATAAAATATCAATAGTGTCAATTTTAACTCTAGTAAATATTTTTAATTTAAATAAAATCCAAAAAGAAGATATATTCAATAAAAAATATTTAATAGATTCATAACATGTCATATGAATCTAGATAATTAGTGGATCACATTAAATATGTCATATATTATATATTTGCATATTTTTAAAACCATTTAATTGATATTTCTCATAATAAAATAATTACAATAATATTTTTTTATAATTATTTAATATACATATTTTTTCATAAAAAATAAAAATAAAATCATATGATGAAAATAAATATATTTCCTTTCAAAATAATGCTTTTTATAGAATTTATCATCTTAAAATCACCACATTGAAAGTGTTTATTTATTAACTTATGATGGTGACAACTTTGAAATTATTAAAAATAATATAATATAAATGTCATAATATCTTTTATGAGGCTCCAAATGGTCCCATGGTCGACCCTTGGATGCTTATGGTATAAATATAATCGACCAATAAGTTTCGGTCAAGTGTTCGGGCCTTTTTATGGGTATTATTACTTTAATAAAAACAATATTATTGATTTTTTAATAAGAAAATAATATCTGCATCAAAAATGTATAATCTATTAAGATAATTATATATTTCTTAAAAATTAGAAATAAATTACTATAACAATGAAAACCATTTTTGATTTCAAATGATTAATTATAATCGAATTTATATTTTTTATAACATTATATTAAAAATAATTTAATGATTAATGTTTGAGTGAGACATATTTCACTTTCTTTTAAATAAAATAAAATAAAGGTCTTAATCACATCCCAATGAGTTCCAATAGATTCTATTTAGACCCAAGTATATTTTTGGATGTAATATAATCATCCAATAATATTAGGACATGTGTTAATGTAATTTTATAATATTATATTTACCCTTAATTACACGATATACCTTTAACTATAGTAAATAAAATTTACAATAGTTACTATTAACAATGCCCAAAAATAAAAAGTAGCCTATTAAAATTATTTGGACCCACTGATTCTAAATATTTAATCCATTTTTCTAAATTCAAAACACCTAAGATGTATAAATGAAATTAAAATTAATCCTTTTGTCCAAAGAAAATAGGTTTTTGTTTAAAACATTGCAAAAGATTGAATTGATTTTATTTACGAATTCAAGGTGACATTAATGATAATTGCATAAATTTTATTAAATGGTGAAAATATATTCTATATATAGTTTAAAACCATTCAATATTATAATTTAACCATATAAATTTTCTTGAAGGAAAAATATTTTTTTAATTAAAATTTAGCATATTTTTACTATTCATCAAAATTAGATACTTATCAGAAAAATATCGAATATTTATCCAAAGTAATTTTTATATCCTGATTCCAAATAAAATTTTTATTTTTTCACATTTAATTTTTATACATGTTATGAACTATATATAAAATGGGATGCTCCATCAAAAGGTGACAAAAATGATATTTTTTTAAAAATACTTATTTTAACCGAAATTTTTTTTGATCACATACCATGATCTAGAAAATGTGTAAGATGAATTATAAGGTTATAAAATTCTAAAGTTATTTAATACTATTCATAATGGCTAGTTCATAATAATATTATAATAATATATTGTTTAGTGAGACTCAGTATTACGTACAACACATGCTATTGAGGAAGGTCTCTCTTGCGTGTAATGCAAGCCAAGTCAGGGTTGCGTGTAGGGAAAGTGTCGAACTCTCTTGGAATCTAGTTTATTTATTATATTTTGATAATCCCAATTATGTTTATTTGTATTTTGTTAATACCTAGTTGATAACTGGTTAAATACTTATTTGGGAATCTAGCTATTTATTTGCTTTAAGTATTGTTCTATTGATTCTCTGTTTAAATATTAGTCTTTCGGTTACTAGATGTTTGTACACACTGAATTAACCTATTATGCCAATAGAATGATTAAACAAAACAGAGCTACCGATACAGACTAGTCACTGTTACATTAAATTCCACCGTCACAGAACAGAGCAACCGATATAGACTAGTCACTGTTACAGAACAGAGCTACCGATACACACAAGTCCACCGATATGTTGAAGCTACTGTTATCAAACAAAGTCTACCGATACAAGACAAACCTAAATCTACAGATACAAGAAAGATCTACCACTACCGATATAAGAAGGTTACCGTTACATCAAAGACTACCTATCACCGAAGATGTCTCACCGATGCTGATCAAATGAGTCACTGATCATTACACACTGATGCTGATCATCTGAGTCACCGAAGATGTCTCACCGATGCTGATGAAATGAGTCACCGATCATGACACACCGATGTTGATCATTTGAGTCACCGAAGATGTCCCACCGATGCTGATCAAATGAGTCACCGATCATAACACACCGATGCTGATCATCTGAGTCACCGAAGATGTATCACTGATGCTGATCAAATGAGTCACCGATCATGACTCACTGATGCTGATCAAATGAGTCACCGATCATGACACACCAATGCTGATCATCTGAGTCACCAATCAGAACACACAGATGTCTACCCACCGATGCTGATACCGATGAGCTACCGATCACTTGACTCACCGATAGTCATAAACAGCTGTTTAAATTTCTCTATCTTTATTTAATCTACCCAACGGTCATATTAGGTATATTTTAATTCTCTGAAATTTATTTAATGAAGGTTGTTGGATGTCAGGGAACCGTACCTCGTACCTGCAAAAATAAATCATTTCTTTTGCCGGAGCTCGTGCCATAAATACAAGAAGTCCCTGTTGGAGAAAACACACCATGTGACAACGACACGACTTATATGAGTGAAAAAATTGGTGGATGATATAACTGTGGAAGACAAGAGAAGACCTCACGATAAGAAGACAAATATGCTCATACACACTCAAACTTACTCAAAAAGAGTTCTGTACAGTCACGAGGACATTGAAGATCTTCATCGAATACATTTCTCACTATCTATGAACCTGGATAATAAGCAGATGACACTCTGTTTTTCAGAAAAAAACCAGAAGTGGACTCAGATCCAATTCTGATCAATCCAAAGGAGTCCAGAGCTGCACTGCAATCACTAGAGCCATTTCTAAACTCTACATCTCTAATCTGTGATTTATCTTTTTACATATTGAGCAGTGTGTGTTATCTGCTTTATTTTACACACACACTGTCTCCTGTACATTAACTGAAGGATCTGTAAATCCTCATCAAACACTTTACATCTTTCATTTCCCACAGTAATAGCGTTAGAGGACATGTGTGACATGGACAGCTGGAACTGCTGTTTTTGTTCCCATGGATAACAGTGGTAGAGGTCTTGGACCTGGACAGTTGCATACAGTTGTAATCCCCGATCCAGGGTGTGGATCACTTTTATATAATGTTTTGAGAGGATTAAGTCTCACCTTCAGACTGAACCTCTTGGTTAAACCTGCTGTGCTTATTTATTTTCAAAGTTATTTTTATTCCGCTGCAAACTAATTTAAAACCAAAACTATTTTAAAGTCACTTTGATAATTAAACTCGCTAGTGTTTATATTAGTTGTAAATCAATAAGTTATTTTCAAATGTTAATCAATTCTTCTAATTCCATTAACTGGGAAATAATCAATCCTTTATGAACCTAACAGAACCTTTATTTTGATATAAATTCACTATAGTTTAATTCAGTATTTTATTAGGGGGTTTTTAAGATAATGTTTTTAAAACAGAAAATTTAATTGGATCTCAATTCACCCCCCTCTTGAGTATCCACTCCGAAAAACATTTGGTATCAGAGGATTGTTTAAAATATTTTTTACTCTGTTTTTCAACTGTGATTTTAGTTGTATTTTAATGTTCTTAAAATTTCTATTATTTTTAAATTTTTATCTCTTTAAAATATTTTCTTTAAGTAAGTTATCATGGATAATAGACTTGAAGGTGTTGCTACCAATAGACCAACCTTTTTCAATGGCACTAGCAATGATCAGTGGAAAATCAAGATGAAAATTCATTTAGAGAGAATGGGTTTTGATATTTGGACTACTATAGAATTAGAATATAAAATTCCTACTACTATTAGATCTTCTTGGAATGAAGCTACTAAGGCTGCCTACAATAATAATTGAAAAGCTATGAATGCTCTGTACTATGATTTAGGAGATGAAGAGTTTAATAGAATATCTGCCTGTAAAACTGCATATGAAATTTGGGATACCTTAACCATTTCTCTTGATGGAACAACTAATGTTAAGGAAGTGAGATTGAACACTTATACCATTATGTATGATAATTTTAAGATGAAGCCTGATGAACCCATTTCTGATATGTATCTCAGGTTTAATGAAATTTTCAACACAATGACTTCTTTGAGAAAGGATGTTCCATCAAATTTACAAATTATGGGAATTCTGAGATGTCTACCTGAAAGATGGAGAGGAACTTCTGTCTCAATTAGAGAATCATGTGATATTGGTGAACTGGCAATCAAGGAACTAATTGGAAAGTTGATGATGTTTGAAGCGGAACTACAGGTTAACAAAGAAGACGAAGATGAACCTATAAGGAAGTTAGTTTCATTCAAGACTTCAACTTCAAAGAACAAGGATAAGGAGAAGCTCTAAGCTATAAATGAAAGCTCAAGCTATGAAGACAGTGAATGTGCTTCTGACAGTGATGCTGAGATGGCTCACATTTCTAGAAGGTTTAATAAGTTCTATAGGATGAAGAAGTTTTTCAGAAAATCAAATTACAAAAGTATGTATGACAGAAAGGTTCATTGGAAAAAGCATTGGAAGAAATCTGACAAAACAGATGAAATTGTCTGCTATGAGTGCAAAAGAAAAGGACATATAAAAGCGGACTGTCCAAAGATGACGTACAAGAAGAAGTATGAATACATGGAAAATAAGTATAAGAAAGCCATGAAGGCTACTTGGAGTGCTTCTGAGGATAGATCCACTGAATCTGAAGTCTCTGATACTGAATCCAGAAATAAGGAAAATATTTGTTTTATGACAAACACATATGAGGTAATAGCTGAAACCTATTCTTTAAATTTATATTATTCTGGAGATGATTCTAACTCAAAAAACATGACAAAATCTGAACTGTTTGAATATTGTGATATGTTAGAAGAAACCTGTAATGAGCTGAAAGACAAATACAATGGATTAAAGAAATAGTATGCTTTAACTGTTAAACATAAATCTAATCTTGATATGGAAATGGAAAAGAATGCTCAATTTCTTAAAGAAAACACTTAACTGAAATTATCTAATGAGAAACTCAACAAAGACTTAGAGACATTTAACAATGGTAAAGATACTCTTACTCAGATGCTAGCTAAGCAAATAGCACCTAGATACACTACTGGTATAGGATACCTACATGGACAAAGGAAAATTACTAAAATTAAATTCATTCCTAAATTTGGATAGAATGTAGCTAGTTTTGGAAGTTCATATGCTTCAACTAGTTATATTCATAGTTAAAAATCCAATAAAGAATATCATTCAAAATCTGCTAACTATAGAAATCTTATGAGACCCATTAGACAAACATGGGTACCTAAAGTTTTATTGGCTAACCTGTCTGGACCCACGAAGATCTGGGTACCAAAATCATTTCCTGTCTAAATCTGTTTTGAAGGGAACCTTCTTAAAGAGATCCTGTAGAAAGACCTGGTACTTGGACAGTGGATGTTCAAGACATATATCAGGACACTTCTCAGGCTTTAAAAGCATAGTCAGAGTTGATTGATGGTTTTTCACCTTTGGTGATAACTCAAAAAGAAAAAATCATCGGCTTAGGTCAGATTGGTAACACTGAGTCAGTATTAATTTCTAAATTTTTATTTGTTGATGGACTTAAATACAATTTTTTATGTATTTATCAGTTATGTGATGATGATTTTAATGTTAAATTTGAAAATGATTCTTTCAATGTTTTTAATTCTAAAAATGTTTTAGTGTTTTCTTCTTTAAGAAATGAAAATGTTTATGCTATTGATTTAAATTCTTTAGCTAGGAAGAATATTATGTGTTTAAATGCTTTTCATAAAGAGTATTGGATTTGGCACATAAGATTTGGACACTTAAATGTATACTCACTTAGAAAACATGCTAGGAAAAACTTAGTTAAAGACCTACCCAAACTTGAATTTCCAGCAGACAATGTTTGTAATCCATGTCAAAAGGGAAAGAAACATAATGTTTCATTTAAATCAAAGAAAGAAGTTTCAACTTCTCAACCTATCGAGTTGGTTTACATGGATTTATTTGGACCTTCTAGTGTTTCTAGTTTAAATGGGAAGCACTATGTCTATGTTCTAGTAGATGAGTTTTCTAGATATACGTGGGTATATTTTCTAGCTCCCAAAAGTGAAGCTTGTTCTTTCTTTGTAAAATATTCCAAGTCTATAGAAAACCTTAGTGAACTTTACCTGAGAAGTGATCATGGACATGAGTTTGAAAATCATGATTTTTAATCTTACTGCTCACACATTGGCTATAGTCACAATTTCTCTACCCCTAGGACACCCCAGCAGAATGGTGTAGAAGAAAGAAGGAATAGAACCCTACAAGAAATTGCTAGGACTATGCTTAATGAGTATGACCTATATGTTTATTTTTGGGATGTAGTTGTAAATACAGCTTGTTATGTTATAAAAAGAGTCTTGATCAGACCTGTTCTTAAGAAAACCCCTTATGAGCTGTGGAACCATAGGAAACCTAAGGTTAACTAATTCAAAGTTTTTGGTTGCAAAGTCTTTATTCTTAATACTAAAGATAATCTTGACAAGTTTTCACCAAAGAGTGATGAAGGAATTTTCCTTGGTTACACTACTTCTAGTAAAGCCTATAGAGTTTTCAATAAGAGAACCAAATGTGTGGAATAATCTGTTTAGATCAAATTTGATGAAACAGATCCACATGAACCAAGGAACTCTCTTGAAAATCTTGAAGATGATCTCTCTGTTTTAAACCTTAATGATAAAGACAATGGACCTGTAGTAAAAACATCCAGTTCTGGAAATTTTCCAGAACCGACTTCTATTGAACATCAACCTATAGATGAACCTGAAATCTCAAGTCCTAACTTTTGAAGACCAACTAGGACTCTAAAGAACCATTCTTTTGATGCGGTTGTAGGTAATTTAGATAGAGGAACACATAATAGATATTCTCTAAGAAATCAGGTTGAAAATCAAGCTTTTCTTTCACAGTTAGAACCTAAAAATATCAATGATGCTATCAATGATGAATTTTGGGTAATGGATATGAAAGAAGAACTAAATCAATTTGAAAGAATCAAATTCTGGAAATTAGTAGAAAGACCTAAGGAATCTTTAACCATAGGTACAAAATGGGTGTTTAGAAACAAAGTTGATGAATCTGGAAACATCATTATAAACAAAGCTAGGATAGTTGCACAAGGTTATAATCAAGAAGAAGGAATTGACTATGAGGAAACCTTTGCTCCTATAGCTAGATTAGAGGCTATTAGGATCTTACTTGCCTATGCATCACATTTGAATTTCATGTTATATCAAATGGATGTGAAAAGTAATTTTTTAAATGGTTTTATTATTGAACATGTTTTTGTAGAACAACTACCTGGTTTCTCAAATCTTCATTTTCAAAATCATGTTTTTAAACTTTCTAAAGCTTTATATGGTTTAAAACAAGCTCAAATATCTTGGTATCAATGACTTTCAAACTTTTTAATTTCAAAAGGATTTACAAAAGGAATAGCTGATCCCACCCTTTTTATAAAAAGGATTTCAAAAGATGTTTTAATAGTACAAATCTATGTTGATGATATTATTTTTGGATCTTTGAAAAATTCTTTATGTACTGATTTATCAAAGGTTATGCAAAATGAGTTTGAAATGAGATTAATGGGCGATCTTAAGTACTTTCTTGGATTTTAAATCTTTCAAACTAAATATGGTATTATTATGAATCAAAGTAAATATACTAAGGATTTATTAAAACGTTTTGGTTTGGATAGTATTAAGGGAAGTGATACACCTATGAATACCACCTGTAAATTGGATATTGATGAAACTGGTAAACCAGTTGATCAAACTAATTATAGAGGTATGACTGGGAGTTTACTTTATCTTACTTCTGGTCGACCTGATATTATGTTTAGGGTATGTATGTGTGCAAGATTTCAAGCTAACCCTAAAGATTCACACTTACTTTTTGTTAAAAGGATTTTCAAATATCTTAAAAATACTGCTAATTTGGTATTGTTTTACCCAAAAGGAAAAACATTTGATTTAATAAGTTATTCAGATGCTGACTTTACTGGATGCAAGTTAGATGGAAAAAGAACTTTTGGAAGATGTCATTTACTTGGAACGTCCATAGTATCATGGTGTAGTAAGAAATAGAACTCAGTTGCATTGTCTACTGTGGAAGCATGGTATATAGCTGCTGGTAGTTGCTGTGCATAGATTCATTGGTTGAAATACTCTTTATTGGACTATGGATTTGATTTTAAAAATGTTTCAATTAACTGTGACAACACTAGTGTGATTAACATCTCTAAGAACCCTATGTCTCACTCTAGAACAAAACACATTGATGTGAGACACCACGTTTTAAGAGATCATTATCAAAGAGGTGATATAACACTAGAATTTATAGGCACTGAACTTCAATTAGCTGATATTTTCACTAATCCTTTATGTTCAGAACGATTAAGTCTCATTAGACACGAATTAGGAATGATAACTTACCCTTAAACCGTTAGAAGACCTCACCGTTAGAGACCTCACCATTAGAGACCTCACCGTTAGAATCCTCAACGTTAGAAGACCTCACCGTTAGGAGACGTTACAGGTACATCTCGTGCTATTTTAAACTTCTTTAAAGTCGAGACATCGAATTTTTTTATTTATGATTTATTTTATTTGTGAATACTAAATGATATTAAACCGAGTCTAGACTTCACTCAATCTCACCGTGAACTCGTCTGTTGGAATCCCTCCAACCTAACCCTCTCAAGCCGCAAAACCCTAAACCTCGAATCTGTAATGGCCCATGTCAAGAGTCCCGAGGATATAGATGGGTGTGATGAGCCACAAGAAAAAAGACAGAAATTAGCAAATTCTAGTTCGAGTGGAAGTGGAAGTGGATGTATAGCTCTAAGAAATCCAATAAACACACATCTCTCAAAGCGAGAGATTGTCGTTGAGAAAGAGTAGTGTGCAGAATGGCTCATGGAGAGCAAGTCCTTGGTTCTCAAAGTTTTAGAAGAACAAGGTTAGACTGAGTGCTTCATGAACAACAATGGACCTTATTATCCAGGACTGGTGAAACATTTCTACGAATTCATTCGTTTTGAAATGTCTGAAGAAGAAAGTAGAATGATTTTTTGGGTAAATGGTCAGGAAGTATCTTTTACTTCAATGGAATGGGCTAGGAACTTAAGATTTCCACATGAATGAGATTATCCATTCTACTCAAAGTCTGTACCTTCGACCAGTGATGTGTTTAAATATGAAGATGATTTGCTGGAGCTTACAGGGAATGGGACCCCTAGAAAGGTGATTGCTGCAGAGATGGAAGGAGAAGATAAGTTGTTGTTTAAATTTATCCAGCATGTTGTTAGTCCTAGAAGAGTATATTTTGCTAATTTGAGATTACAAGACATAGATTTGATATATTTGTGGAAGCACAGTGTGATAATCAATCTATGTATACTGATTATGGTTCAAGCGGAAGATATGACTAGACCGAAGTCCTAATCAAATGCACTGTGTTTCTCAAAGCTAATTTCGGTGATGCTAAAAGTGAAAGAGGTAGCTGGACCTCAGGATGAGCAGGTAGTGGTTATGAAAAACTTCTGTATTACAAGAACTGTCTGCAAATACATGAAAGTTAGCTGGAATCCTTGGAAGAAATCATGGATGAATGATGATAGAAAAATTTATGACAAGCTCACTCCTGTGGATCATCCTTAAAGTGTGACACACTCAGATTGAGAGTTGGACAGGAGTTGTAGTTGCCTTGAGACAATCGATTTCTTCTCTGACTACCATGCATAGCTCTCAAACTCAAGTAAACTATGACCTTCGATATATCAAAGAAATGGTCATGCAATTTGTGGATGTTTTTGAGGCCTTTAAGAAGTCAGTCAAAGAACAACTGAACATTCAGGATGAACTTGTTCCGAAGGTAGTTATTAGTCTAACTCAATCCTTCAAGGATAAAGTGGCCTTCTCTATGAAACCTCTTCCCTCATCTAGCTTCAGTGGGAACCTTGATCAGATCCGATATATTTTTCAGGAATAATTGGCTAAGGCCAGTCCCAGTGG
Source organism: Viscum album (assembly GCA_963277665.1). Taxonomy (NCBI): domain Eukaryota; kingdom Viridiplantae; phylum Streptophyta; class Magnoliopsida; order Santalales; family Viscaceae; genus Viscum; species Viscum album. Next base: position 1,888,883,043 of record OY728136.1, read on the forward strand.
TGCATCAGATATTCAGATTCTTGCTACCACTAGGGATGTTTGTAGTTTTGTTCTTGATCACCTGGAGGCAGCTACTGCTTCTCAAGAGGCAATAAAGAATAATGTGGATGCCTATTTTGAAAAGGTTTATACCAAGCATCAGTTGACCAACCATTTCAAGCTCTTACTGGAAAATATGAAGTTACCTCCAGTAATCCAAGCCTTCAGAGAACATGTTAGTAAGCTCAGGGAGATTACTCTTGATTTGGATAAATTTATTGAAAATAGAGATGAATTTGTGTCTACAATGGAGAGTGGAGGAAGAATTATAATGGATTTCAGGAATCTATTTCTACCATTCTTGCATGTGGATGCAAGGCCTGTAATTGTACCTCCTGCCCTTCCGGATTCAGCCTCTGGGAGTACTCTTCAATTGACTCCAGTTCAAGCCATAATGATCTTGACACCGATGATCACTCATAAGAGTATAGATTTCAGATCCTGTACAATTTCTGTGGCTGAACCACCAGTTGTACCATCAGCCATTCTGAAACCCTCTAACGATCCTAAGGGGAGGACACATGTTCAGGAAGAGGATTGAGTGTTTCTAGATCTTTTTGATAAGATTCACTTGTATTTTTTTCTGATTTTATCAGCGTATCATCTATATATTAATGAAATTCTTCTTCATTCCCTACTTTACTGAGCTTCTATTACTTTTTCATTTATTCACTGCTAATCTTTATCTTTTCTCTGCTACCCTTCTTTTTCTTAATCACAAAGGGGGAGAAAATGAGCAAATGAGAAAATGAGAAAATGAGAGAAAATAAGAAATGAGACCTAAGAGTTAACAAAGGGGGATAAACACACAAATGGGGAATGAGAATCTGAGACTTGAGAAAATAAGACTTAAGAGGGAATCTTGCAGTAAAATTGAACAGGGGAGGAATATAGATGTTTTGTTATGAACAAAACAGAAGAACATTTTTCCTCTGATACTATTTCAATTTTCATGGAATAAGTTGTGATTATCAAAAAGTGGGAGATTGTTGAACTCTATGGGAATCTAGTTTCTTTATTATATTTTGATAATCCCAATTATGATTATTTGTATTTTGTTAATCCCTAGTTTTTAACTGGTTAAATACTTATTTGGGAATCTAGCTATTTATTTTCATTAAGTATTGTTCTATTGATTCTATGTTTAAATATTAGTCATTCGGTTACTGGATGTTTGTACACTCTGGATAAACCTATTCAGCCAATAGAATGCATAAATAGAACAGAGCTACCGATTCAGACTAGTCACCGTTACATTAAAGTCCACCGTTACAGAACAGAGCTACTGATAAAGACTAGTCACCGTTACAGAACAGAGCTACCGATACACACAAGTCCACAAATATGTTGAATCTACTGTTATCAAAGGAAGTCTACCGATACAAGACAGACCTACAACTACCGATACAAGACAGAGCTAATGCTACCGATATAAGATGGTTACCGTTACATCAAATCCTACCGATCACCGAAGATGTCTCACTGATGCTGATCAAATGTGTCACCGATCATGACACACTGATGCTGATCATCTGAGTCACTGAATATGTCTGACTGATGTTGATCAAATGAGTCACCGATCATAAAACACCGATGATAATCATCTGAGTCACCGAAGATGTCTCACCGATGCTGATCAAATGAGTCACCGATCATGACACACTGATGCTAATCATCTGAGTCACCGAAGATGTCTCACCAATTCTGATCAAATGAGTCACCAATCATGACTCACCGATGCTGATCAAATGAGTCACCGATCATTACACACCAACGCTGATCATCCGAGTCACCGATCAGAACACACCGATGTCTACCCACCGATGCTGATACTGAGGAGCTACCGATCACTTGACTCACCAATATTCATAAGAAGCTGTTTGAATTTCATTATCTTTATTTAATCTACCCAATTGTCATATTAGGTATATTTTAATGATCTGAAATTTATTTAATGAAGGTTGTTGGATGTCAGGGAACCATACCTCATACCAGCAAAAAGAAATCATTTCTTTTGCCAGAGCTCGGGCAATAAATACAAGAAGTCCCTAATGGTGAAAACACACCATGTGAAAACAACAAGACTTATATGAGTGAAAAATGTGGTGGATGATATAATTGTGGGAGACAAAAGAATACCTCACGATAAGAAGACATAGAAGCTCATACACACTCAAGATTACTCAAAAAGTGTTCTGTACATTCACGAGGACATTGAAGAACTTCCTCGACTACATTTCTCACTATCTCTGAACCTAGATACTAAGCAGACGACACTCTGTTTTTTAGACAAATACCAGAAGAGGACTCAGAACCAATTATGATCAATCCAAAGGAGTCTGGAGCTGCACTACAATCACTAGAGCCATTTCTAAACTCTAAATATCTCCTATGTGATTTATCTTTTTACATATTGAGAAGTGTGTGTTATCTGCTATATTTTACATGAACACTGTATCCTGTACTTTAACTGGAGGATCTGTAAATCCTCAGCAGACTATTTACATCTTTCATTTCCCACAGTAATAGTGGTAGAGGTCGCGTGTGACCTGGACAACTGGAGCTGCTGTTTTTGTTCCCATGGATAACAGTGGTAGAGGTCTTGGACCTGGACAGTTGCATACTGTTGTAATCCCCGATCCAGGGTGTGGATCACTTTTATATAAAGTTTTGAGAAGAATAAGTCTTATCTTGAGACTGAAAATCTTGGTTAAACCTTTTGTTCTTATTTATTTTCAATGTTATTTTTATTCCGCTGCAAACTACTTTAAAACAAAAACTTTTTTAAAGTCCCTTTGATAATTAAACTCGCAGGTGTCTATATTAGTTGTAAATTAGTAAGTTAGTTTCAATGGTTAATCAATTCTTATGATTTGATTAACTGGGAAATAATCAATCCTTTGAGAACCTAATAGAACCTTTATTTTGATATAAATCCACTACAGTTTAATACAGTATTTTATTTGGGGGTTTTAAGACAAAGTTTTTAAAATAGAAATTTTAATTAGAACTCAATTCACCCCCCTATTGAGTATCCACTCCGACCAACAGAAAGCTTACTTTGGTGTTTTGTATAACATAATCAAAATATACTTCAGTTGTACATTGAACAAAATCTATACTTGGTGTTGTGTAAAATGAATTTTATTCGAAAAAAATTGAAATTCTGTTCAACACAATCCATGAATAGTGTTTTGTATACTACCACCTAATTTGGTGTTGTGTATAGAACAAGATAATCATGTTGTATCATACAAAACAAGATATCAAATAAATTAAAAATAATATTTCTCATAAAATCTCGGGGTGTTACATTCTACCCCCCTTAAAATTAATTTCACCCTCGAAATTCGTCAAGGTTGTAAATAGTTTTCTACTTGAAAGTTTCTTTCATAGAAAACAACAACATAAAAAGGAAGAGTAAAACATCATTTTAAACAGGAATGTTAGAAACATAACCGTCAACCAATGTAACTCAGCACTGGGTTTCCACATAGAATAATATATGTGAAAAAATAGATATGGAAGAGAAATCTAACCATCAGTTTCTAATGAAGAGTGGTAGAGGACATGGCTATGAAAAAACCAACAATAACAAAGCCATAAATTTGTGATGATCTATAGTACCATCTGATTCATTAGATATGACGGCACTATGAAAACATTTTTTTTCAAATTAATTTCTCTAATGTTGAAGAATTTTTGAATTAATGGAAATAGTTACTTGATTTTGGAACAATCTCATCGATGTTTGTGCCTTGAACAATTTTCACATCATCTCTTAAAGAAATGAAGTTAAATTTTTCATTCGTGAATTGTTATCAGATCATGCGATAAAATGATAGGTCATTCCAGATGTCTAAATCATAAGGTTAGAAAATGTTATTAAATATACATAAGTCCATCTATGGTGAGATTAATCGTATATGGTTACAAAAATGTACTTATACTTCATCTATCATACTTCTTAATAAAATAAAACTAGTTTCTAATAACCAAGGACATCATGTAGGCTAGTGGTAGGTGATAAAGGCATGTATCACTTCATTTGTGGGTTTGATTCCCAAATACTTGTCCGACGCGACGGGTTGTCGCCCATCCTGGAGGTTGAACTTTTTCTAAAACTACACTACATTTTTAAAATAATATCGAAAAAATGTTCTATCATTAATCAATATTATCTTATGTACAACATAATCAATTTCAAATATTTCATCTTATCTAAAATACTTCTCTCAATTCTCATAGTATAAAGAAAACCATTAATGGAAATGTCACATAACACGCACGTGAATACAATCATTTATCCCTCATATATCGTAAGATATATCTTGTTGATCGCATTCCAAACATGTGAATACCTAAATCATGTATTCTATTGAAACATGAATTATAATAGAACTTTAGTGAAAACATGAATGTTGTCAAATGATAACTCTTTCCATATACCAAAATCCCAAAAAAATATATATACTCAAATCATGATATCACATTTTCCTTTTATCAGTCATGATCTCATTAATATTATCAAACATATTATTTTCTCCTTATCCCTTCATTATGCGCATATAATCTTCATTCCAAAAATAATTCAATCACTTTTCATGGTTACTGGTGCCATAATATTATTGAAAACCACAATAAACCAATACATTGATATTCCAATTGTCCACGATACTATAAATGAGATACCACAACATTATTTTTAGAATCTAATTACATAAACACTTTATCATTCCACCACATTGTTGTCATACTCAAAATTTCCAATAATGATCGCATGTGACTTCCCGTTTTTCCTTTACTGTAAGTGGTTGTTGATTTTGATCATCATTAACCCCTGGATTAGGGAATTGATAATCATAATTAACCATTTCCTTGCACTTGTAGTATTGAAGTTTTGGTAGAGCGGTCTTTGTAGTCTTTTCTCTATTGATGTCATTAGAAACCTTTATCACATTACTTCGGCACTCAACATCTCGATGACTGCCTTTTCCAAACATGAAACATTTTCTAGTACCTTTTAGGCAATATCCAATACGCTTCTTTCCACACTTTGAGCATAAAGAAACATTTTCCTTCATTTCACCATTTTTTTGAGATTTTTCCATGATCTCCATCTTTTGTTTCTTGTCAAAACTATGAGATGGATATGTAACACCAACATCCAGTTCTACCTTGATAGCACAATGTACAATTTCATCATAAGTACTAAAGTCACTTATAGATAATTTTCTTGGAATACTTGGTTTTTAGCCACTGATCAATTGATCTACTTTAGTTTCATGTTGGATGATAATGCAATATTCATACCTTTCAGCCCTTGTAAAATTTTCTTCATATATACCAACAGATTCATCATTCCTTTGATAAAGCTTAGGGAGATACTTTTCCATATTTGTTCAAAGAATACAAGGGATGTACTTACTGAAAAACAAGTTCTTGAACTCGTCCCATTCCATGGATTCAAATTCATCTTGGGGACTTGTATTCTTAATTAGAGTCCACCACTGGTCTGCTTCACCTTCTACCTCATAAACATCCAAGATGAATTTTTCATGCTCTATCCAAAGAATTATGGAAAATATATTTTTAATGGAACAGATCCATTGTTCAACAACAATTGGAACATAAGTCCCCCTGAAAGAAAGTGGAATTTGCCTCATGAAGGACCCAATAGAATATTGTTCCTTTCTATTCTCATTTGCAAGTCCAGAATGATTCATAGCTTGTGTAAGTATTGCAATAAGATTTTTCACTACATCTCCCATCACATTTGGTTGTTCAGGAGGACAATCATTGCATTGCCTATTACATTGATCAATATATTTCTTTCAGGTTCCAGCGATCATCTAAAACAGAAAAATAATAGTGTGAGAGGAAAAATCATGCTAGGAAAACATCATAATAATGGGGGAGTACCTTAAATATATAACATCTTAGGTATAATTTTATGATCGTTACCATAATTCTTGGACTATATCTTATACTTTTACATAACCTTAGGTACATCCCTATACATACCTTAGAAATATCTCTAGGGATCTCACTAAAGTTTTCTCATACTAGAAATAAATCGGGACATACAACATCTGGGAAACTCGGGACATAATCATCTAATCACGGTGAATCATCTTCAAAATCTCCCATAAAGATCTTACAGTTTTGTTTTCTTACTAAAAAAATTTATTTATATCTTGAAGAAAAAAACTTATATAGGGTGAGCTCAGATTATTAGTAAGGGTAAGCATGGAGAAAATAAAACAAACAATATACATTTGAACTTAATTAAAACATTAACATAATGTTTAATCATCAAAATCATTTGTTGTGAAATAAATCATTGCAGTACGTATGGTATAGATAATAAATGAACATAAATCATGATAAAATAACATGGTAATGAATCATAGAATTGTGGAAATCCATAAATCACATTATATGATTTCTATGGAAGTCAAGGCATTGTTGAAAAGGCCATTATAGTCGATAACATCCTTTACTGAACAGGGTTTACATGGCTTTCCAACCCTATATTACTGAACCAAATTCACATTTCATTCCAGTCATGTCTATCTCATGAGATATAAATCTTTACCCAATTCATTGAAGGGAGATATAGGTCCCACTCAACTCATATTATAATCATTCTTACGTGTGCCAAAAAATAATCATAAACATTCATCATAACCCAATGAATAAAATGGGTTTCATAAACATAATTCCATAATAACACAATCTATAAAAAAATTGAAATCATGTCATCATAAGAATAATCAAACCATCTAAATAAGAGATACATTATACAAGAAATATAAACATACTAATAAATCTAATCTTAGATGGAAAATAGTTTTGATAAAACACATGAAATGAATTCTTGAGGAAAATATCCTCTCTTCTTCAAAATCATATTCTTTTCTCAAAATGAAATAAAAATTTAAAATAAAAGAATTATTCTGAAATTAATAATGAAATTTAGTAGATAAGGACACATTGAAATATGTCGTTATGAAACCGTAAAAAATCTATTCAAGCCGTATATTTTAAAAAAACATTCTTCTTGTACTTTGGTCAGAAAAGACAAAAAGTACATCGTATGGTAAAAAAAACAAATATTCCTTACATTCCATGTAGTAAAAGTAAAAAATGTGTAAAAATAGACATTAAAAGTACAAGAAAATATTTTTATAAAACATGTAGAAGGATGATAAATATAACCTCAGTAATTACTTATGAATAAAAAATCTCAGATAAGAACGAGATTGGAATAATTTTCCATTTCCTTTTGTCCAATTTCATTTGTATGTGTCTGAGACTCCTATATAGTGGGTTTAAAAATACAATTAATGTGTAATAGAACCATAAAAATATTTATGATATCATATATGATTCACTTACGACTTTATATTACCCGTTGATTTGCCAATTCCATGTTAATGAATCGTTTTGGGTAAAATAATTTCATTTTCCGTACATGTTTTTACTTGTAATTATTCAGATGATTACATATATAATGATTAATTACTTATAGAACGTAAATAATGATTTATATATAATATATATTCAGAATATAAATATATATAATAGATCGATAAATGGAACGAAATACAATGTTCATGGAGGCGGTAGACCGTACATAGGAATGAATACTGTTTTCGTTTCCTTATAAAATTTAATAGATGTAAGTAAATAACATATACATAAATCCAGTATCATTATTACATCATATATCTCATTATAATTCATTATATATACTTTATAATAATTCTATAATGGTAAACATGGTGAATTAATGTCATAGTGTCGTAGAGACGGTAATCTGTACGTACGCATGAGCGATGATATTGATCCAACAATTATTTAATGAAATTGGAGTGGATGATAGAATATAAAAAAATTAGAATAATGATATAATAAACATATATAGATATTCTTTACGCCCTAATACCCACACATTTATACACATCCATGTATGGTGGTGGTGGAAAAATAGATTACACCACGTCGTAGAGACTGTATTCTGTACATATGCAGGCGCCGTGATTTCATTTTCCATAGGATGGATAGAAGGTGAAATAGGGTTGTTTAAAAGTTATAATAACATATCAGTATATAATTAATAATGAAGTTATTAATTTATAATGAAACAACTAATGAAGTGTAAGTAGATGAAGAAGTAAACTTGAATGAATCGGTAGAAGAGATTACCTCTACCTCGACGTGCCTCTTTTAAACATCCTCTTTGGGCACTAGAGTTTGTCTTTTGAGAATACCAGAATCTCTATTATATAACTAGAGAGGTTTTGAAGAGAAATTGGAATGGTTTTTCTAAGCTTGAAGGCCCAAAATGGTGTTATGATAAGAGGGAGGAGGTGCCCTTTTATAAGAGAGGAGAGGGGCACTTTTGGAAACATTTAAAATATTAATTTATAATAAAATCGAAACCCACATAAACAGATAAAAAATGACTCACATTAGAATATAAGATGAGATAAGGTTTTAATATCATCATCCAATAAAATTTAGACATGTTTGGAATTTATTTTAATCCTTATCAATTTTATTTATCCTTATTTAATGTACTTAAATTTATTTATGGTAATAAAATGCTAATTTTTAAATTGTAATAAATATGTACTTGTGTGTATTGAAATTTCCATAATTAGATGAATTATTAAATTTTAGGCCATATAATTTTAAATTTGTAATTTTCAATTTTTTTGTGATTTTTAAACAATTTAATAATATGTTATTTTTATAAAATATCAATTGTGTCAATTTTGACAGTATTCAATTATTTGAATTTAAATAAAATCAACGGAGAAGATATATTCGATAAAAAATATTTAATATCTTCCTAACATTTTATATTAATCTATATAATTAGTGTAGAACATTTAATTGTTCCTATATTATTTATTTTAATATTTTTAAATACATTTATTTGATATTTCTCTTTATAAAATAATTATTATAACATTTTTGTATAAATATTTAATAAACTTATTAATTGCATAAAAATATAAAACAAAACCCTATGATGATGATAAATCTATTTCACTTTATAATAATACATTTATTTGAATTTATCATCTAAATATCACATGATTTAAATTGTTGTATTTATTAAGTTATGAAGGTGACAACATTGACATTATTTAAATTAAAATAATATAAATGTCATAATCTCTTTTATACGGCTCAAAATGGTCCCAAGGTATACCCTTGGATGCATATGGTATAGATATACTCTACCAATAGGTTTTGGTCATGTTTTTTGGCCTTTTGATGGATATTATTACTTTAATAAAAACTATATTATAGATTTTTCACTATGTAAATAATTTCTGCATCATTAATGTACAAGCTATTAAAGTAATTATATATTACTTAACAATTATTAATAAATTACCATCACAAAGAAAAACATTTTATCTTAAAAATGAGTTATTATAATTGAATCTATATTTGGTATAAAATTATATTAAAAATACATTAATTATTAAAGTTTGAATGAGACATATTTAACTTTCACTTAAATAAATTAAATTAAAGGTCTAAATCATATTCAAGTGGGTTACAATAGATTCTATTTCGACCAAATAATGTTTTATGATGAAATATAATCAACCAATTATATTAATACACGTGTTAGGGTAATTTTATAAAATTATATTTCCCCTTAATTACTAGATTTACGTTTAACATTGATAAACAAAATTAACTGTAGATACTATTCATAATGCCCAAAAATAAAAAGTATCTTATTAACATAATTTAGACCAACTGATTCCAAATATTGAATCCATTTTTTCAAATCAAAAACACATAATTAGCATAAATTAAATTAAAATTAATCTCATTGTCGAAAGAAAACAGGTTTTTGTTTAAAACATTGCAAAAGATTGAATTGATTTTACCTATGAAATCAATGTAAAATTAATGATAATGATATAAATTATATTGAATGGTAAAAATATATTCTATTTATACTTTATAACAATTAAATATTATAATTTAACCATATAAATTTTCTTTATGAAAAAAAGTTGTTTTTAATTAAAATTTTACATATTTTTACTATTCATCTGAATAAGAAATTTATCAGAAAAATATAAAAAATTTATACAAAGTAAATTTTTATATCCTAATTCCAAAGAATGATTTTATTTTTTCACATTGGACTTTTAAACATGTCAAAAACTATATTTAAAATGGGTGTTCCATCAAGAGGTGACAAAATGATATTTTTTTAAAAATACTTATTTTAATCGAAAAATTTATTTTGATGACATACCGTGATCTAGAAAATGTGTAAGATGAATGATAATTTTATAAAATTAAAAATATAGTTACTAATATTAGTAACGAATTGTTCATAATAATATTATAATAATATATCGTTTAGTAATACTAGGTATTGCGTACAACACACTCTATCGAGAAGGTCGCTCTTGCGTGTAATGCACGCCATGTCAGGGTTGTGTATAGAGAAATCTTCTATTGGTGTTTTGTATAACATAATAATAACATAGTTCACTTATAAATTGATCAAAATCTATTCTTGGTGTTATGAAAAATGAATTTTATTCGAAAGAACTAGAAATTGTGTTCAACGCAAATAAAGAATAGTGTTTTGTATACTACAAGATAACATGGTGTTGTGTATAGAACAAAATAATCTTGGTGTAGAGTAAATCACAAGACATAACTGAAATAAGAAAATAATATTTCTCCTAAAATCTTGGGGGGGTACACAATCTGTAGCATTCAAGACTATTAACTCAAAGAACAATGATAAAGTTAAAGTTAAAGCTCCTGTAAATACTTCCACAAGCGAAGACTCATACAATGACAGTGATGATGAGATGTCTCATCTTTCAAGGAGATTTAAGATGGTTTACTGAACGAAAAATTTCTATAGACAATAAAACTACAAAGGATGGTTTGATAATAAAGGAAAATGAAAAAATGGCAGAAAAAGGAATGACAACACAACCGATATAGTCTATTATGAGTGTAAATGAAAAGGTCATGTGAAGGATGATTTCTTCAATAGTAAATTTAGAAAGAAGTATGAAGACAAGGGAAAAGGATACAAAATGGCCATCAAATCTACCAGGATGCTTTAGAAGATAGTTTAAGTGGATATGAAACTTCTAATAGTGACAAGAAAAAAAGTGAAAATCGGTGTTTAATGACTGAAAAATCAAAGGTAACACCAATATTTCCAATACGTAATGTCTATTATTGTAAAAAAGAATGTGAGTCATACAATAGTGAAAATATTACAATCAATGTACTATTTTAATATTGTGTAATGATTTAGGATTCCTTTATTGAGACCAATGATAATATAAATAATTAAAAAAATAATCATGCTCTAAATGCCAATTATAAGTCTGATCTGGATATTGAGAATGAAAATTGTGTTTAGCTATTAAAATAAAATACTAAAATCAAATTATCAAATGATAAATCAATGATAGATCTTGATAAGCATACTCAGGTAGAGATACATTGACATAGTTACTAGGAAAACCGATTGCTCAAAAATATACAACTGGTTTGTGGTATCAAACAGGATAGAGAAGGATGATTAAAACTAAATTTGTTCTAAAATCTGGTCAATTCATAGATAGTTTATGTTCTAGAACATTTAATGAAAAAAATATCTAACAGAAAAAAATGTGTTTCTGTATCCTAATATATCTTCTCATTATAAGAAATCTGTGAGACAATTATGGATTACCAATGTTTTACTTGCTAACCACTCTAGACCCAAGAAAATTTGGGAACCCAAGTTACACTGCACTTGATCTATTTTGCTGGATAATTATCCGAAGAATTCCTAAAAAACTCTATGGTCCAAGGATAGAGGATTTTCAAGACATATTAGAGGAGACTACTCATACTTAAAAATCACAATTAAGGTTTATGGAGGATATTTCACAATTGGTGATAATTCTAATAGAAATATCATTGGCTTAGGCCAGATTAGTAACCCTAATGAAGTATCAAGTTCAAAAGTACTTTATGTTTATGGGTTAAAATACATTCTACTATGTATATCTAAGTTGTGTGATGATATATTCAATGTTAAATTTTAATGTGATGCATATAATGTTTTTAATTATAATTTTTTTTAATATTTATTCCTCTTTTAAATGAGAATGTATATCCTGTTGATTTATGTTTTTTAACTATGAAAAAAATTTCTTGTTTAAATGCGTTTCATAAGGAATCATGGTTTTGGAACATAAGATTAGGACACTACAAGGTGTACTCACTGAGGAAATTGACTAGGAACAGTTCAGTTAGAGGATTACTTAAATTTTAATTCTCACTTAACAATGATTTTAATCCCTATAATAATGGAAAAAAACACAATGTTTTGTCCAAACCAAAGAAAAAAGTTTCTACTTCTCAATGGTTTGAGCTGGTTCACAAGGATTTTTTTTGGACCATCAATAGTATCAAGATTAAATGGGAAGCACTGTGTTTATTTTCTGGTAGATTATTTTTTTGGTTACACTTGGGTATACTTTATTGATAATAAAAGTGATTCTTGTACTAATTTTATCAAATACTCCATATCTTTAGAAAATCTTTGTGGACATAGAATTTATACATTGAGAAGTGATCATGGACGTGAGTTTGAAAATCATGAATTTGAATAATTATACTCACATAATGGCTATACTCACAATTTCTCTACTCCTACAACACCTCAACAAAATGGAGTTTTAGAAATAATAAATATGACACTTCAATAGATTTTTCATACGATTCTTAATGTGTTTAATCTACCTATTTAATTTTGGGTTGAAGCTGTTAACATATATTATTATATTATCAATAGATTCTTGATTAGACATGTTCTCATGAAGTCCCCATATGATATTTAGAATAATATGAATCTTATGGTTAATTACATTAGAGTTTTTTGTTGGAAAGTATTTATACATAACCATAAGGACAATATTGACATGTTTTCCTCCAAAAGTGTTGATGGTGTTTTCCTAGGATATTCAATATCTAGTAGAGCTTTTAGTGTATTTAATAAGAGAACCAAATGTTTGGAAGAATCTTTTCATGTCAAATTTGATTAGACTAATCCCCATGAACCAAAATCCACTCTTCAACATCTTGAGGAAGATATGTCAATTATAGACGTTAATGATAATAATAGTGAACCCCCTGTCAAACTAACTAGTTCTGTGAAACTTCCAGAATCTTCCTTTTTTGAGTTTGAAGCAATAGAAACCCAAGAGGAGTCTAGTTCAACCCTTTTTAGTGGTATTAGAACTCTCAAGAATTGTATTTTAGATGCTGTAGTAGGTGATTTAAATTGAGGGACACAAACTAGAGCTTCTCTGAGAAACATGGTTGAACATCAAGATTTACTTTCACAACATGAAACTAAAAATATGACCGATGGAATCAGTGATGAATTTTGAGTGATAGCTATGCAAGATGAATTGAATCAGTTCCAAAGAATTTTTTTTTGGGAATTAGTGGAAATACCTAGACACATTGACTATAGGAAATAAATGGGTGTCTAGAAATAATGTTGATGAATCTGGAAACTTAGTTAGAATCAATGCAAGATTAGTTGCACAATGATATAGTCACGAAGAAGGCATTGACTATGAGGAAACCTTTTCTCCTGTAGAAAGACTAGAACCCATTAGGATAATACATGCTTACACAGCTCCTCTAAATTTCATACATTATCAAAAGGTTGTCAAAAGTGCTTTTTTAAATGGGTATATAGTTGAAGATGTATTTGTTGAACAACCCGCTGGTTTTACAAATCCCCATTTTCCCAATCATGTTTTTAAACTGTCAAAAACATTATATCGTCTAAAACAAGCTCCAATGACTTTTTATAACATGCTTTGTTATTTATTTATATCAAAATGTTTTACTAAAAGAATAGAAGATCCTACTTTATTTATTAAATGGATTTCCAAAGATGTTTTAATAGTACAGATTTATATAGATGATATAATATTTAATCCTGTAAAAACTCATTTTCTACGGATTTTTCAAAAATTATGCAAGATGAATTTGAATTGAGTTTAATGGGGGAACATAAATTTTTCCTTATATTTAAAATATTCTAAAATAAAAATGGTAATATTGTAAATCAAATTAAATATATTAAGGATATTTTGAAATTTTTTGTTTTGAATACTAATAAATGTAGTGATACACCTATGAGTACCACATGTAAGATGGATGCTAATAAAACTGGTAAACCAGTGGATCAAACCAATTTCTGAGGAATTATGGGAGTCTTCAATTCTATACTGATAGCAAACCTGACATTACATTCATTGTATAAATTCATGCTCTTTTTTCAAGCTAATCCCAAAAAATATCATTTAACTACTATAAAAATGATTTTTCAATATCTCATCTTTACTATAAATCTCGGACTATTTTATCCAACAGGTAAACCATTTGTTCTAATAAGTTATTCAGATTCTCACATTTTTGGTTGTATGTTTGATATAAAAATAACCTCTAGAACATATCACATGTTAGGAATGTCACTAGTATCATGGTATGGTAATAAATAAAATTATCTTTCTTCATCTACTGCCAAAGATGAATAAATAACTGATGGTAGTTGTTGTGCTCATATTCTGTGGATGAAAAATACATTACTAGACTATGAATATCGATTCAAACATGTCTCTAAAAATTTTTACAACTAATGTGACATCAACATATCTAGGAAACTAGCATCTCATGTTAGGACAAAGCATATTGATGTAAGACATCACTTATTGAGATATCATTATCAATGAGGTGATAACAATATTTAATTAATTGGTACTGAACACCAATTGGCGGTTATATTCAAAAATCCTTCGAATTATAAGAGGTTAAATTACATCAATCATGAGTTAGGTATGATTAAATATTGAGTTAGACCATACTAATCGAACCTGACCGTTAGACCTTACCGATAGAACATCACCATTAGACCTTACCAATAGAACCTCAATGTTAGACATTAATAATAGAACCTCACCATTAGATATTACATATATAACCTCACAGTTAGACCTTTTTGATAGGACCTCACTATTAGAGACCTCACCATTTGGAACCTCACCCTTAAAACATACTAATACCTCCTTACCGATAGACGACTTGATTCTAGGACTGTTTTATTTTGTTCTCAGCCAGAATCTAAAATGTTTTCTGTATATTACATATTAATTTTATATGATTCATTATTTGGTATTTAAATGATAAAAATAAAACACCGATCGCATTTTGATCCACATAATACCCTATCTTGAACCTTTTTCTCCCCGATCTCAGAACCAGAACCTCTATTGAAACCATGAACCACTCTAGATCGATGACAAGAGTGAAAAGGCTATCAATTGATGATGAAGGAGACATGCCTGATACTATGATACCTAGATCCAAGTTGAGTAGTGGAATCTAGATAGTGGCAATGGTGCTTAACATTCATTTATCGAAGAGGGAAATAGTTTTTGAGAAGGTGTTATGTTTAGAATGGTTGTTGTAAATCCTGTCTCTAATAATGAAGGAACATGAAGCTCAGGGATGGGTTATGTGTTTTGAAAAAAATAATGGACCCTATTATCAAAAGTTAGTGAAGTAATTTCTTGAGTATCTCATGTTTGAATAGTATCTGGATGAGCACCTGATGACTTCCAGAGTAAATATCATATGCGTGAATTTCACCTCTGCTGAGTGGGATGACTACTTGAGGGTTTCACATGAAAGAATTTATGATTATTAGTCAAAATTGGTGCCTCACACTAGTGATTTATTTTTCTATGAATAAAAATTATTTTAATGGGTAGGGAGTGGAATTCCAGGGAATGTAATTGCTTCTTAGATGGAAGGAGATTACAAGATGCTATTTAAGTCATTATAGCATGTTTTGAGTCCCATGAGATGGTACTTTGAAAATTTAAAGTATCAGGATGTTCTTTTCCTATTTCTGTTAAAGCCTGAACAAATGATCAACTTATGTAGGCAGTTGATGATTTAACTAGATGATATGACCAAGCCCTGTTCCAAATCCAATGCCCTATTTCATACTATGTTGATATCCCATGTGATGAAAGTCAAAGGAGTTGATGGAGCTAAAGCAGAAACTGTTGTTGTGCAAGATAACCATTTCATCACCAAAGTGATCTGCAGGTTGATGAAGATCAACTGGAATCCTTGGATGAGGGGATGGGTGAATTATTGGGATAATGTATATAAAGAGTTTAACCCTTTGACTCATCCCACTAGGCCTAAGAATAAGATTGGCCTTGGTCTTAAGATTGATGATGTTGAGACTACCTATTTAGATGAATAAGGAGAAGAAGTTGATGTTGTGGAAGAAAGAGAGGATTCTTCTATAGATGATATGAGTGATCCTGGCCTTCCCCCACATCCTAGTGTTAATATTGTATCCTTTGGTGATCCTAACCCACCAACTATATTTCCTATAATGGAGGATATCATAAGGGGAAGTGATGAGGGAAACAACGAAGAAAATGGAGCTAAAAATGTCTTTTGAGAAGTTAGAGATACCTCAGATGATGGTGGGGACTCAAAATCAAGTCATGCTATCTTTGAAACAGTTGCTGATGAAAGTGAAGAGGAATGTTTAAGTCTCTTCCCTTTTATATGAAATACAGAAAGGGTATCAAGTAGATATGACGAAGATGCTAATTCAGTTGGAGTAGGACATGTTTTGGAAGTTGCTAAAGATTCTGTGGAGGAAGTGGTAATATACCTTTCTATTGATGAAGTCATTCAAGGAGGTCAGATGGAGATAAATGTGGCTGTTCAGGAGAATTTTCCATGTGAGGGGAGGAAACTTTTTCTAGAGGATCAGTTTTTGTTGCTCATGAGATAAAGGACTGGACAGAATCTCCTAGCTTTGTGGTTTTAGGCCTTGATTATGGAGATTCTGAAGATGACCAGCCTCTCAGAAGTACTATAATTCCTACTGTCTCGTAAACTAACATTGTGCAACCGGTGGTTATGTTACCTCAATACTATGTAAAAAATGATCAATTGGATTATTTGAAATCAGAACTGAAGAGGCATATTGATGAGAAAACCACCGAGATAGCAAGAACAATTGCTCACAATCATGAAATCAATACATCTCTAGTTGAAATGATATTCTATATCTATCACTCAGTTGAGATACATGAGGTCAAGGAATATATGAATCAGGTATGAACTTTGGAAGAGTATATGGAATCAGTGAAAAATTCTATTCCCAACGTAGATTCATATATGGATTCAGGAGCCCAGGTAGACAGTGACCTTAGATATTTTCAATGTGTGCTTCAGCAAATGGTCACAGTATTTGATGATATTAAGTAGTCCATGAAAACACATGTGAAAGGCCAAGATGATGATGTAAAAAAGGATGATCAGTGGGATAACCATGTCATTTAAGGAGACTATGGAATTCTCTCTGGAACACCTAGGTGCATCTAATTCTAAATCAGCCTCTTCTTCCAGTTGACATCGAAGTCTTCAGGACCGTTTCCTGAGAGGAAGTGGAAAAATTATCTAGTGCTAGTACCTCAGACACTCAGTTCATTTCAATTACCAGAGAAATTCATAACCATGTGGGATATTATTTAAGTGAAGATGCTCAAGATCATAAGGCCATCAAGGAAGAAGTTTACTTTTATTATAAAAGTGTATACACTAATCATCACATGGATCGAAACATCTTGTTTTAGTTGGGGAACATGAGGATTCCACATTTCACTTAGGAATTTAAGGATCAAGTGAGAAATCTTTGAGAGCATACTCCTATTTTGGATAAATTTTATAGAAAATAAGGATGATTTTATTTCGGCTATGGACAAAGGAGGCAGTATCCTTATGGACTTCAGGAATCTTCTTTTTCCTCTCATCCACGAGGACTTCACTCCCATCATTTTTATTCCAGGATTTCCCTCTACCTCAGGTGCCTCAGAATCGGTCAGTACTACAACTATGATGACTTCTACCTATTCCATTAAAATATTGACCCACAACCTTCCTCATAGATCTAATCATTATAGCTCTACTGATTCTTCTATTGTTGATCTGCCTACACTACTAACTGCCATCCCTCAGCTTATCCCTTGACCTTCATAAACTCCATCCATAGCTGTCAAGGGAAAAGCATCAATGGACATCTCTGATGTGAATTGAGTGTGGACTATCATAACTGATAGGGATTGATGTATTTATTTTGGTATATTTTAATTCTATTTTATTATTAAAAACTCTATCTTTTCACTATTTTTGTTATGTATGATTTTTTTAATCATAAACGGGGAGAAAATATTTCAATATGAACACTCTTAGTTACCTAAAAGATGATAAGTGTTTATAAGTGTTTATATATGTTATATATGTTCTTGCAAAAACATAGTGTTCACTATACAATTTGTGTATGATCACATTGCTTATAAAATTATAAGATCTGTTTAACCATGATTCAAAACACTTAAACCTAAATATTCTATGACATAATTTGATATTATCAAAATGGGGAGATTGTTGGACTCAACTATTTTGATAACCCCAAACCATGTTTCAATAGTCCCAAATCAAGATTCAATCACGTTTTTATTCTATATTAATTATGATTCATTGATGTTTCTTGTTTCAATAGACTAATATTCATATACTATCAATCTTACTGCTAGATTGATTAATCTTACAGTGCAAAATCTATCTATGTGCAAGGTCACCGATACAAGGCCATTGATACAAGGTTACCGATACAAGGTCACTAATACAGGGTCACTGATATAAGGACACCGATACAAGTTGAATGATACAAGGTCACCAATATAATTATAATCATAACATGGTTGCCGATACGGGGTCACCGATACAAAGGACACTGATACATGGTTACCGATACAAAGGCCACTGATAAAAGACTAATGATGATGGTTACAGATGAAGGTTACAAATGACATGTTACAGTTGGAGGTTGCAGATGTGAACCTTCTGTTGAATCCTACTGATGTGAAGGCTTCCATTGCCAGTCTATTGATACCCTTACATTGTAAAATTGTTATATTTTTTTTAACAGGCACATTTTTCTATCTTTAATTCCTCTGACTTAATTAATGCTTCATTTAGACATATCAGGAGAAAATATCTTGATAATAAGTGGTAAGGAAAATATTCCATGTGATGTACTTACAAATATATTCAAACCTCATATATGAATGAAAAAGACTAAAGAAAAAATATATATAGAGGCATAGAGAGAAACAAAATACAAGAGATTCAATAAGTTAAATGCATAATGAATAAACTACTGAAGAACAAGGAAGAACCCTTCGAAAACCTTCACTGCGAACCCCAAGATCTTCAAGAAGATCATTTCAGGAAAACAACTTGAGGCTTCATTCTGTGTCTCATAAAATTTCAATCAAATCAAGAAGAAAAACACTCAATTCTTGAAAGATAGTACCTGGAGGAGGGACACTTTGTTATAGAGACAACTTCCCGAGATAGACACAATCTTCAAATTATTCACCATCAAGGAGTCAAGAGATAAACTACAAACACATAGGGCCTTCGAAACTCTATCTAATAATAATTTTTCTATTATGTTTCTTTATTTTTAGATTTCTGATAATTTTTGGTGTGTATCTGTCTCACAAATAGCCTCATATTCTTAAACTAGAGGATACTAAATATCCTCACATCAAACATCATCTATATTTGAATCTTATGTATACTTATGGAAGAGACCGTGTGTAGTCTGTATTGTTTTCTATACCCAAGAAGAATAGTGGTAGAGGTTCTAAACCCTGGACAGTTTTTGAAAACTCTTGTAAATCCCGATATATGTTGTGTATCAAGTTTATTTCTAATATAAATTACTTGGTGGAAGGTTATCACCAAGTGGAGAGGATTAAGACTCATCTTAAGACTGAACCTCTTGTTTTACATCATTGTGCACTATATTTTGTTATACACTTTTTTATCTATTTTATGCTTCTTATATTAGTTAAAACATAAAACCATTTTTCATTCACAATGATATTTAGTTTTGGTTAGTGTTTATATTTTTTTAATTCATTAAGATTGTTATAAATGTTGAAGATGTTCTGCTCACTTATTCCACTAAGGACTAATCACCCTTCGAGAAACCTATTGACCAAATATGTATCTATATCTATAATACCTTAATTAAAAGGGCTTTTTTCTAATCATAGAGGGGTCTATATAATAATGTTTTTAAGAGAAATTTAAACTAGGAATTAAATTCACCACCTTCTTGAGATTCCACTCCTACCAACACTTTATTTAAATTGCTTCACCCAAAAAACCATTACCTCTAAAGATACTATTATTTATATAAATATATTGTTAAAATGAACTTAAATAATTAGGTTATATCCCACCACAAAATAGGATTTTGTTAGATTATCTTATTTTTTATAATCTGATCAACTATAAAAATTTTATATTTAATTAACTATCATTATACAAATTAATAGATCATCCATCATATTATTCAAATTTACAATAATTTAATTATCACATTTTTGAACATTGAATATCTTTTCCACAATATTTTATATTATTTTATGTCCATAACTTTGAGAACATTACATATCTTCCAAAATTAATTTAATTGATTTTGTATGACCATGAGATATACATTTGAAATGATTTCTTCTTTGTAAAATCTTTTTCATTCCACATTTATGATCTTAAAACATCTTTTCAATTTAATATTTTGCACATAATTTATTATATTTTTGTTTATTATATACTTTGTTTCATATCCTACGTTGTTCAAAATCACTGATTTGTCCTTTAAAAAAATTATTTTACTAGAAACTATATTCTTTATTTGCAATCACACAATAAAAAATAGTATCCCTAAAACAAAATAAATTTAAAGAATTTTTTATCTTTTAT
This sequence comes from Viscum album, assembly GCA_963277665.1. NCBI lineage: Eukaryota > Viridiplantae > Streptophyta > Magnoliopsida > Santalales > Viscaceae > Viscum > Viscum album. Next base: position 1,888,904,046 of record OY728136.1, read on the forward strand.
TTGTTGCTATCTAGATCAACGATCAGAACTATAATGAGTGGATTTCAATAAATGATTTCTTGGATCAATTCAATATATACTTAGGATTGTTGGAAAAAAGTATAAAATTTTCTCCTTCAATAATTGAGTAGGTTTTTTATTGATAATGACTTTTTATCTTACCTTGATTTCTATTTTTCACCATATCTTTCTTAGAACCAGATATTTTTTAATGAAGAGAAATTGTAAAGTTTCCTTCTTCATGTATAACATTCATATATTTAAGATAAATTGATGTTTCTTGTCAATAACACTAACTATAATCTTTAAAATAACTCCCAAATTAGTAAATTATTCCTTATTTTCATCACAACTTCATCAAACATAATTTTTAGTTTTATTTACATTCTTATATCGAAGGATTATTTGTATAATTAATTTCATCAATTAACATTTTCCTTGTAATTATTGTGGTTTAATCTCTTCATTTCATTGATTAAACTACCCTTCTCATCCAATATTTGATAAATCTAATTTGATTGATTTTTACGATGGTAATTTTCATCTCTTAACATTCCACTATCATTGAAGAACATGTTTTTTTTCTTAGGGTGTACTCATTGGATGGGTAAACTTCTTTAGTAGAATAGTCACTATCAATTGGATATTCATATTATAAAGATTAAATATCATACACTTCTTATACCATCAGTAAATTTTGATAGTTTTTAAAAGTTTTATCACCATTGATATTATCATCACTATTAGAAATAAATTATTTATCCAATAAAAAATCATTTATAATGAATTTATATTTCATATTCATCTTGAATTTTTATGGTCGTTGATTTCTCTTGAAATAATTTATCCTCATTGAGAATGTGTTAATAGGATATAAATAATCATATTCATTTTTGATCATCACAGGACAATTTGATGATAAGTTACCAATCTCTCCGTTGTTGAGGAATTTAGTGGTATGTTTCCCATGATACTTTTCTCAATTTTTGATGGTTCTTAAAAACTAGGATATAGTCTCACTAATGTCTTATAAATTTATTTCTCTTTTAAAATTATTATGAACATATTGAATCATTATTTTTTTTGTATAATTTAAAAAATAATCATTTCATTATTGATATTACTTTTAAAATCCCCACATATTGTCATGTTATAATTAATGGGTGTATAATTGAGATAACAAATACCAAATTAATCAAGATATTTATCATTAAGAACTAAGAGATTAGGATCATACATTTCTAGTAAAATTCTTACATGTATCTTCATTATAGTGGAATATTTAATATTTTCCTTAAATCACATTTTTATAATGAAAATAAAATTGATTTTGTAAAATAATTCATCAATTGATTCCTCTCCAAGAATAAAATTATTTTTAATCTCTTGCCGACTAATTTTGAACATATATTCTATTATATTCTTTTTTTCATTCATAAATAATATGGGTTTTTTCCAAATCACACTATTAGACATTCATCTTATATATTTCCTAGGTTTATTTTAAAAAAATAAAATATTTCTAATATTTATATCATTTTCATCTCCTTTCTTATAAGAAAGTTATCACAAAACAGTCTCACAAGGTACTATGATTTTTTTTATAAAATCATGAAAATTTAGATTGAAAGAGGGATGATAAGGCACCATTCTAACCTTCCGAACATGGAAAAACATTACATTATAATCTAGAGTAAAATATCCACTGATTAAGTTTCTTTAAACGAAAATATATTTCAATATATATTCCAATACAATATCTATCATCTAATACATATTGTTATGGTTAAACAAGGTAAGATAAAAATAAATGGGGATAGAGTGGGGGTAATAAAATGTTTAAATTTTTTTCCAAAATATAAGTCACCCTTTTTATTATGCCTCACAACCCTCTTGAACTCATTATAGTTTAGTAATGTAAATGAAAACAAAATGTTTTTTAGTGAGGATCCTTTCCACAATGGAAGTGTACATCCCCAGTGTAAGATATTTTTTATCCCCAACACTTTTATCCATTTATTTTCATGAAGTATCTATAGTCACAGACGAAATATTCAGTTACAGATGATGGTACCAACTAGAAAAATAATAATTACTAATTTTATAAATGAAATAGAAACATATATTTATAGAATATCACTTGTGCTGTGTGATCCAAAAATTAGATTTTGATATCTTTATCTTCTTCCTTATCTTATAAAGAAGAATTCAACATGGTCTGTTCTCCAGTGACTATATTTCTCTAATAATATTTTCAATTATTAATGAAAATTCATTTTAATATCTTAAAAACATCACCAGTATTTGGTTTTATATATTAATTCAAAAATCATTTTATTTGAGGAATCTAAATTCATCTTCATTATTGATCATCATAAAATATATATATTATTTCCAATAATATATCCATTGAATTTCAATAAAAATTATTCTTCATTATTCTTACTTTGTCAAGAATAATCAATTATTTTCCACTCTAATATATTTGTGTTTTTCTCTCCACATCTTCACATAGGTAGTTTCATTTTTAAAGAATATGCTTATAATGTGGGTTTCTTTAGGTATTCTAAAGGATAAATAATTCTATATTATAATATATCATGAAATAATCTTTTATCTCATTTTAAATTATTTCACAGGAATCAAAATGTGAAAAAATTTAAAGAATATTTCCCTATATAACCTCATCTTCAAGAACCATGACATAAAAAACTTTTTTTTATTTCTTCTCAATCACTATAGTATGGAAATATCATCAGATTGTGAAAACATATTAAAAAATATATCTATAATTTATTTATATTTTATTGTTAGATATCTTCTGGGTGTGATTATATTCATCATGGTTTGGAAAATATCATGTTTATTTCTACACAACTATCATATAGAATCAGGACATTAAAATTAACCTATGATATTCAAAACTAGAAAGAACAACACGATATCATAAAAGTTAAATTTTGTATCTATATTCCATTATATACTCATCTTATCACATATTACATATTGATAAATCTTATTTAATAAATATTATTTCTTAAGAATGATATTCCTGGGATCCAAAAATCATATTAATTATTAAAAATAAATTTTGTGTTATGTATATATTTTTTGACTCCGACTCTTTCAAAATGTTATGAAACTAATATCTTAAACATGTCCATGTTTAAAATTGTGAATTTAATAGCTTTTCCAATTTTTAGTCAAGTCTTATGGATGAAGTCTACATTTTTATCGACGTTACTCATACTCATTCAATGCATTTTAAAAATAATTTAATATACTCTAGACTTAATTTTACATATAAATGAGGTGACTCTTATTAAGTTTATTAAATTATAAATTTTCTATTTTTTTTATCTTGATTAACTTTTAAATTGAAAAAATACCAACTAAGAGTGTTTTTTGGTTAATTATGATCATTGACATGTTTTTATGTTGTTGATGAAGACATTTTGTTAAATAATTTTTGAAGTTGCATGTGTTTGGAGAGAACATGCCTATGAAGAAGAGTTGATTAAAAGGTCATAATGTATCACACTGAGGGGAATAAGTACAAAAGGATCATATAGACCACACAATTACAAAATTATAACATGGATTGTGAGAGATTTAAAGGATATTGTCGAACCGAATAAGTCATAAGGAATCACACAAAAGAACATGTGTTCAAAAAAATCATGTCTACTGAATATGTATAAAATGATCATTCCATGATTGTGAGTTTAAAATCATCATAAAGAATCATTTAATATATAAGATATCAGATAGAGTTTTTGTACAAAACAAGATAGACATGTATTATTGTCTTTCTAAATCAAATGAAAATTGGATTTATTTGTATCTAAAATTCCAAAGGATATCAAATGGTCTCATAAAGTACCAATAGATTATGTGAATGATTAATGTGAATAACATAAAGTAAAATAGCCATGAATTGATGGAGACTTATTTTGATCACTCAAAATCATGAGACAACATGATTGTAAATTGATCTCTAAATGGATTCACATGATAAATATATTTTAACATCATTGACCACTGAGCGACATTCAGTTGATCTCACAATGGAGTCACTGGAAGTGTGTTATACAATTTTATTTAAAAATTGATTATTGTTAAGGGATTTTGTGATGGATTAACATGACAAAATTGAAGAAAATTTTACTGAAAATATGTGAAAATCAATGGATTTAGTGATAGAGTCATCTGGATAGTGTAAAAATGAGGTTGAATAAATCGGAAGGTACTGTGACTTGAAACATTTCATTGAGGTCTATCATGAATTCTATATCCTATTACACAATATATGTATGGTTGATTTGAAGGTAGTAAAACTGATGTATGTCTACGTTTTTGGGGGTTATGGTGGTTGATTTTTTTTAAAAACACCCCTTAACCCATCCCTTAGACGTAGATAATATTTTTACGTTGTTTCACCTAATGAAAATACAAGATGAGAGATTTTTCCAGATGTGATGTAGTTTACACATTTGATGTCATATAAATGTTTCATGTAAGAAGAAAAAGATCTTTCACTGGAGTCACACAATAGAAAAAATACAATGGAAGTATTAAAATGTGAGTTATATGATATGTTTACCTATTTATAAGTATAACCAGGGTAGTTACATGATCCATTTACATATAAAATGTATTTCATTGAAGTCAAAAAATATTCATGATCTATAAAATTATTGGGGGACTTATAAAGGGTTTTGACTAAGGGGTTTCTAAATGGGTATCATTAAAGGGTTATTTTTCTGTAAAATTCAGATTCATATATAAGTAAATGATATCATATGAATAGTTCTATTTTAATATCTTAATTCTAAATAAGAATAAGATATAGGATCTCTACCATTCGATGATACTTTCATTAAGAATTTATTCACAACTACATATGAGTTATTGAGAGGAAGAAGGTGGTTCTCAATAAAAGTAGGTAAAGGGATTTTTGGAATCCGTATAGATAGAGAATGAATTAAAATCACATGAAGAACATTCAAATGTGAGGATATGACATGATATATTATCGAAATTTTACTATAAATGGTATGATCACAAAAAGGTTGTGAGTGATCATTTGATGTTCAAAGGAACCAATTTTATATTTATTGTAATTATCCACAATTATTTTTCGTTCTGAAATAGTGTGAATATAAGTGATGTGTGGGGGATTTGATCCATGTGAGATAATTAATATGTCCCAAATGATTTAATTTCATTGATATTTGGTAGTTATAATATTAATAAAACAACAACATTTGATTGTAGTGATTTTGGTGCTCCATCACATTGTTTCATGCATGCATCATTGACTAGCTTATTACGGTGAACCAAATAAAAATCTATATGCCTTGTAATTTGATTCATTACATACACATGTTGTTGCATTATCAAATAATGGTAGTAAGTATAAAGCCAATATAATTACTAAATTGGAAAATAAGTAACCCTTTATATATATTGGTCAAGATTTAATAGGGAAAGATTAATTTAGTAAATAAAACCCATACCCTGATTCCCACTCACATAGGGAAACTATGACCCTTCCAAGCCAAATATGTTTTTTATTGGTTAGGATTAGGTAATTTTATTAGCTATATCTATCTTTATATATTTTATTTTCATATTTTATGATTTAATTTTCATCAATTTATGTCATGGAAAATGGATAAACCACAAAAAAGAAGTAGATGTTTTGATGAATTCCATCGAGACGATATATCTATGGAAAGAGTGAAATTTAGTTGAAGGAATAGAAAAAAATTAAGACTCTAACACTGTTATCACATCAAATGATTCTTATGGAATGATAAATAACTAGATATAACTTTTATGATAGAACTATTGATTAAGAAGAAATTCATTGATTTCCAAATTTGGAACTTTAATACATAAAAAATTATTTTATCCAAAATTAATAAACAATTATAATTTAATCAAGATCTTAGTGGAGTAAATTGAATTCCACAAAATTATATGTTTAAATAAAATATTTATTGAATTATCCACCAATAAAAGTGAGGTTAATGATTCCCACGATTTTGAAATCTATGCAATTTCCACATTAATAGAAAAAATCTATTATCATGATAACAAAAAGAATATAAAATTAAAATAAATTCATAATATATAATTTAGAAATTATTATCTTACTAAAAACCTATCATAAATACATTATGTGATGAAATTGATACAAAAAACATAATTATTCATTTAATGATTCATTTTCTCAAATGAATTCCTAAAAAAATGATAAAAGTTACATTGGGGATTATATCACTGGAGAATTATTAGATGAGTTTACTTGTGTTAAGACTCTAAATAGAAATCTTAATTCTCAACATGAATCAAGGTACAAAGTGATTCAACAATTTTGAGAATATATTGAATTAATTAAGAAAAATGTGGATAAATCTAATGATAATGAAAGGCCTAAACTGAATGATGGTAATTAATTATTACTTGGATATCCTTTAGTAGTTAATAGTTATATTAAAAGAAAATATTCTATTTTTTGGGAAAAATTTGAAATTATTTCCACATCTGAAAGGACATAAAATTTGGGAAAATCTTGTATTGGATACGACGATCCCTCTCCAATGTGGGAGAAAAAATGGATATAAATAATTACATAAAAAAGTTAAAATTTTCAAATTCATTAAAAATATCTAAAAATAACTTTGTTGGAGTTGATGATAATATGTTCTATTATTATGAGATTCAAGGTCATATTCCATTTTTTTGTCGCATTGGAATATATTTTTGGTTGTTAAGACATAAATGTTATAAAATCTAGGAGTAAGTTGAATATTCATGGAAATTTTGATGATTAATTATAATAGAAGGAAGTATACATGAAATGATAAAATTGTGGAATACTAGGATACACCATGAGAAAGTGTTGAGAAGCTAGATGGCATGATGATATAATAATATCTCAGACTATCTCTAAATTTAATCCAGGAAATGATGATACAATGTATTTTATTTAATATTATATGTTTTATATGTTCTTATCATGGGAATTTGGAAACCTATTTCTATTTAAAGAATTAAGGGATGGAAGAAAAACACCCAAGGTTATCATTATCATTGGTGGTGAGTGGTTTGATACCCTATATTGGAGGGAAACATATTATATTGAAAAATATGGTTTATTTCTATACGAAAAAGTATGGGACGTCATGAATTTTTGACTAACCACATCATCTTTAACACTCACATAACTCTCTTGGAATGAATATGAATTAACCATGAAGAAAAAGGGGGTGTACTCTAGTTTTATGGAAGGAAAATTTATATTTAGTGAATAAGTCTCCACCTGTATGATGGGGCATGGTCTCACAGATAACTAATAACATAAAAAAGAATAAAGGAGACCAATAAAATCACATGAAATTACACAGAGAGAGAAGTAAATGACTTGAAAAATATCCATTCAATAGAGTGTGAAGTAAGAGCAGCCGACTAGTGGAATATTCATTCATAGATATAGAATCAGGAAAAAATAATATATGTTGAGATTCAAAGAAAAAAATTACAATGGGTTTGAACATCAAAATTTTGGAAAAATAACTTCATTATATAACCTACATATAAAATGAAGCCTATGAATTTTTGATAATAACATATGGTCATGTGGTTTAAAAATTTGATGTTGTATGAGTTTTTTGAACAATTATAAAATTTGTAAAATGTAATGAATGAAAATATTTAAGGGTTGTTTCAATTTGGAAATCCAAAATCATCATCTTGAGGATTCTACATGAACCCCAAATTTCATTAATTTAAGTATTTATAATATAAATTTATATGGTACAATATTAAGGATGTGATAAAATCTATGGTGAATGTGAGTGGTGACATAGAATAGGTTCCTAAAAAGAATAAAGAAACATGCGATAAGTGGATTCAGAACAACTGAAATTCACATATGGTACGAGATTAAACAAGTGGACATGCACAATAATATGTTTTTAAGTATTTTTATAGGATTTTTCTAATGTACAAAAGGGAGATTATATGATAATGATTCTATCATGAAACTGAATTTTTGTGATAGATATACTTGAATAATATAGTTGTTCCATGTCACATTAAATATATAAAAATTTGTATCTAACCATATATAATGTTTTATTTTTCCACAAAGAGAAGAAAAATTAGAGGAGAATCATAACTATCGTTGTAATCTATGTTTTTCTAATTTTACAACCATTTGAGATTAGTAGACTATTTTAAAGATACATATAACTTCTAGAAAAAAAATAGAATTTCCAAAATTCATCTTCCTTCACTAAAGAGTAATACACCATCTGGATTTAGGTCAATAATCAATATTCAAATTATATATCCATACAAATATTTATGTTTTCAGGTAAATTTTTTCACAATAAATCTATTTTGTATAAACTAATATGAAAGTATATTCCTCAAAATAATTGAATATCATGGAGACCATGCGAATAGAAATCATGCTATAAGAAATCAAGGAAGTTTGCAAGATACATAGAAAATGTATATGTTTATTGGATAAAAATCATGTTTCATATAAATATTTTTAACATTCTATTCTTATATTTTTTATCAATGACTCAATATTATGTTGTAATATCAATTGTAGAAAATCATTCAATAGTGTACAACTATAATGATGAATATGGCTCTGTTTATGAAATGTTATAAATGGGGAAATTATTCAATCATAAGTTTATATATGGAGTATGAGTATAAATATAGAGCCCGATCATAAAAAATGGGAAATTATAAATAGTTAATTTAAACTTGTGGTCACTAAATGTCAACGTAGAGGGTCACAAAGTCCATGTAGAAGTGCATGACAGAAATGGGATAATAATTTCCCTTTATATTGAATTCTAGACCTGAAAAAATGGGTGTTATCACATGATTATATATATTATGGAAAATATAATTATGTGATTACATTTATTGAATAATGTGAAGTAATAGATTAAGGTACCCCCTGAATCATTCTATGATAAAGGTGTTATTTTAGTGATGTAACTGATCGAAACACATTGGGATAATTGGTGTCTTAAAATCCTAGAAACAACCCTATGAATTAGTTAATTTAAACTAAAATTTAAATAAAACATCATCACATCACCAAGAATGTGGTGTCTGGTATAGATACGTAAGAGTATGTTACTATAGAACAATAGGTTTTATAAATTAAAATAGTGTATTTCAAAAGGATGAATTTCAACGACATAGACATGATCTTGAAGTTAAATTGACTCCCCACACCTAAATAGCATGGATGTGGGAAACCCTCTCTCTATGATATGGAATATTTTTTCCCTATGCACTGATATTTATTATTTAATGCCATTCAAACCGTAAAATAGTAACCATTGAGTTTAATAATAAATGAGGGGAAATTTATTGACCACAAATATGGGAGAAGATGGTAGGGGGATCATAATAAAGATGGGTATTAATTATGATTTTATAGATCATTTTATATAAATAACGTGGAATAATAAAAATTATAGTCTTTTGAGATAATTATTATAGAACATGACTTATACAAGTTCAAATGTGATATCAAGGAATGATCTTGTTTTAACTTTTGGTGCAGATATGGTTTCCAACGTCATGATAATAAATGAAAAAATTCATCCATGAAATGTTCTTGATACTCTTATTTATAACACTGATCATGAATCATTTTGGATTAGAGTACATGTTATGGAATTCCATCATCAATATATGATGTATAAAAATAACAATGGTTTCTCCATTACATGAATTGTTAACAAGATTTTTATTGATGTTTATAAGTGTTCTAAACAAATACAATGGATTATATTGTTGAAAAAACTTATATTGATTGTGATTTTTTGTTGATAATGATTTCTAATAACGATATACATTGTTGATAGATGATGTTTTTATATGAGGAAGAGAAGAAATTGTTTTTATGCAAAAATAGTCTAAGAATAATTTTCATAATGAATATCCAAATGGATCAAGGGAAAGCACATAAGTTTCAATGGATTAAGATGAGTATGTATGTCTTGAAGGATCATGTGAAGTGAGAGATTTAAAAAGGATCCAAAATAATATTACATGTCTTAAAGGATAATGTGGAATCTTTTAGGTATTAATGTATCATGTATTAAATATATGTCCTAAATGATTTATCAGAGAGTGAGAGTTATATAGGATCACTTGGAAGTAAGTAATCTATAAAGGATCACTTGGATTGTGTTTTTTAGTGAAGGTGGAAATGTCTTGTATTTTTTATGAATCAAATGATGAATGGATGTCTTGTGATCATTAGAGCTAGTGAATATCATGAAATCACATGAAGTACCAAAATATCATTAAAATTAGTTATGTGAAGTGCATGATGGAAGATTGTACATAAATGAAATAATATTATTACGGTCACACAAAATCATTTGAGAAAATATTTTTTATTATGTCTCATGATAGAGTCGTGATAAGACCATAAGACAATGATTCAAACCACTATGGGACTCTCATTATATATCATAATTAATTCATATAAAGGATATAAGACATTGTCCGAGAATAAAACATGATTTTCAAGGAATCTCATGATGGATTAATGAGATACACATGAATAAAATTTTGTAGACCACCACTTTAATATCAATGGTTCTCATGATTGAGTAATTCCCGGAACATGATACAATGGTGTTGACCTTGGTGGAAGGTCTTGTGAGACGCGAAAAGCCCTAGGTGTCTATCATGAATACTAGAACTGAATACACATGGCTGGTAAGGATGATGAAAATGATGTTTAATGGATGAATATTTACAATTTGTATCTCTAAGGTTGTGAATTTATTCCATTAAATTTCCATTAACCGATCCGTAAAATTTTGAGAAGTTTTATTAGGTCAATTTATCTTAAGAAGATTACATATGGAAAATTTCATATAATGAGAAGAAGTTACATGTTTAATGTTGTGTAAGTGTTTTAGGTTAACATTATACAGTCTTTCATAGGATTAATGTGCCCCATATAAGGTGATGAAATTCCTTTCAAGGTACTTTTCCACTAGTCTTATTTCGTGCATAGGTATATCAACTCATGTAACCCTATCAGCATAAGATGAATATTGTATCTTTTTGGATTCACACAATCTGTAAAAGCATAAGAAAGTCCTGGGAAGGTAGTTATCAAATGGGAATCCTTGAATTTAGGTAGACAAATCAATAATACACAATAAACATAAGAAAAATATGACCTTTCACCAAATTCACACAATTGGTGTAATATGATGTGGTTCTTCCAATGTGGTCTCATGATGGGATATTGATAAGGGTTCTTGTGATCGGGTCTCCTGAAAGGGTAATATTCCATGGTCTTATTGAAGGATATATGAATAGAGGTTACCCTATTAATAAAAAAAAGTATATCTTAATTTTGAATAAGTATAAGTAAATGGACATTTTCCGTTGGATAATAATTTCATAAAGAGTTTATTCAGTACAAAATTTGAGGCAATGAAATGAGTGAAGATCATGATACAAACCAGTAAGTGAATAGATTATTTCAATCATTACAGAATGAGGAAACATTACACCTATAAAAAACATTAAACTCTGAGTAGGTGTTTAAATTTTATATCATGTAAAGGTGATGCTCATGGGGATACTCACATCCATATTTTGACAGAGAATGTGAATATAAAATGAACCAATCATACATTTGGTTCAACTACCAATAATTTAATATATTTTTCATTGTCATAAATTAATTTTTTTTCATCTAAAGTGGAGATTATAATAGGGATGTGTGAGGGAAGTTATCCTGTGGATATAATGAATCCACAACGAACATTTTAAGGTTATTGTGCCCAGAAAAATGTAACCTAGACTAAACCAACTTGTAGTTAGCCAAACGATTTTAGTCAAAAAACAGACTATTAGATGCATACACATTGGAATATCCTGTTATGTTAAACCAAGTAACCAATATTTGTTCCCTCAAGATTATTTAATTTGTTTACTTAAAATGTATCAAAATCATATTCTTTTTTTAAGGATAAGATCAATGTAAACACTAAATAGATGAATATGCGACCCTTGTAACAGAGAGGTCAAGATCATATGGGGTAGGATAAATTTTGTAATTATTATTGACACCCAAATTATAGCATCCCAAGTCCCAATGTACATTTATATTACATCTTGTTTTAGTAATGTTCATTAAATTATACCCAATCATACTAGAGTAACATAATAGGTTACTGCCTTCGAAAACATGAAAACATAATCATTTACCTTCACGAAATATCTTCCACATTTCTCTAAAGATATTTCCCTTTCATACTCCTACTTAAAAGATTTCCTCATAACTTGAGGAAATGATACATAAGAAAGGATCATATCAGATGATCAATAAGTGGAAATAAAAGATATTTGTAAGCATAACATTTTGATAATGGAATGATAAAATCGTAATAACAATTGAAAAGCATACAATATAAATGAATGATCATTATATTGATTCATGGAATAAATATTAGTTGTTCATAAGACCTGAATTATATGATAATCAATGATCCTGATCCATGATAGAATAATATTAGTATTAAAAATGGAATTTTGGGAATACACATAAGAATTGAATATATTATTTATATTATTCAAGAATCATTCCAACGACATCATTGCAACCAATGTCCTTTACTGTAAGGATTTCACTCTTTGTTCCACCGATGTATTATTGTAACTAGTTAAGTCCCCTTTTAATCCCCATATTTATGTATCATGTTCATCACATGTTCCTCACATGTATTACTATATCAAGTTTAATCCACATTCTATCCCTATATTAATGTACTATGATTACTTATATTTCTATCCATTTCTATCTCAAGCGATATATATATATTTTTCCCCAGTAATTGGAGGGAGATATATGTCCCACACGTCTCAGAATGAAATCATACATATTTGTTCAAAAAGATCAACAAAATTAATCATATCATAACCAAGTAAATGAAATGGAAATGTGAATTCTTTTTTCCAGGGCCTCTATCAAATGTGGTTTCATTTTTGTTTTTTATGTGAAACTTATTGGATGACCAAAGTCGTCTCACAAAGGAGAAAAATTCATAAAAACAAATTTAAGGTATTTTGAAAAGAAAATTAAAGAACCTAGAAAGAGTAAATATAAATATGGATTGTGATTTTATATGTTATTAATGTAGAATAACTATTCGATAAGGTTATTTTATTATTTTTCTTTTTGGTTTTTAAATGAGAATTAATTAACAAGAAACAATGAGAAGATATTTTTTTCTGAAAACTTTTGTATAAAGAGTAAAAAATTTAAGTAAAAATATCCACATTATTATTAATAATTATAATTTATATTATTAACCACTTAATTAGGTCACTATTGTTTTACCATTGATCCCTATGAGAATTTACTTATCCACCAAGATAAAATTAATGAAACCCTAAGATAGCTTCAGAACAAGCAATCAAAGCTCCCAAAATTGATTAATGTTGTTTGTCTAGAATATTATTAGTGGTATATTAGGGAAATATAAAAAAAAAATTAGTGGTCATTAATTGAGAATATACTTTATATTAAAACACTATCAATTGATTTGGATTTGTTTTGTATTATTGATTAATACTGCACTATTACATTTAAAACAAATCTCAACTTCACATGTATTTTCATAATTATTAAATTACATACATTGTTTATTTTAAATTTAAATTTAAATTCAATGATAATATTAATTGAATTATAGTATCTCGTTTGTTAAATATAAATTAATGAATAATGTATTCGATTGATCAATTACTAATAAACTACTATTCTTTGGGTGATGTAGTCATCCTGAAAATACATAACATAAATTTTTTTTAAAAGTGCATACCAAAATAACGTTCAAATTCAATAGTTCCAAAACAAATAATTTTATTTAAAATTATTTAAATTTAACAGAAGAGAATAAATATATGGTAAAGTAAGAGATTTTTTTGAAATAAATGAAATTCTACAACAATTAAGAGGGACAGAAGTGTGTTATGGAGGAGATACTAGAATAAAAGCATCCATACTTTTATGGTGAATTTTAATGGAAATAAACAACATATAATCTACTCTAAAACCTTAATGGAACATCAAACTTACTAAAATGAAGAAAAAAACACTTTTTTAGTGGTGGGGTGTTTCAGGTTTAAGAGTTTTCTTGCGTGAATAGAGAAATTTGTCTAAATAATTTATTCCAAAGTAAACATATTTTTTCTCCCAAAAAATGCATAAATCATCTATTATATCAGTATTATGATTTGTTAAAAATTCAGTCATCTATAGTATATCCATTTTTGGACCCTATTCAAGTACATATAACGATGTTTTGACCAAATACTAATGTGTTATCTAATCTGGTGGGTCTATCCAAACAATTATTTCATGGCATATTTACTCATATAAAATACAAAATTTTACATCGATTTCCCAAATAAAAGTTATATATTATTATGTGACAAACATTTTTGAAATATTTTATATTTATAGAATACACCTAAAAATATTTATTAATGAAATATAATAGTGATCTTGAAATGAAAAAACTATAATTTTCATCAAATTTTAACATTAATAATATAATCCCAAATATTTTATAAATTATGATATTCTACACAATGTGAGTAAATTATATCATTCATTATCAAAAAAATATTAAATAAAATTCTATTTTACTAGTATCATAATAATTTAAACAAATCATAAACAATAAAAAACTAATAGATTTTATAATCATTTCATCATAGAAGTACATAGGAATGGAATCCAACTTCATAATTATTTTTATCATGGTTTGACACATTTAACTGAGATGGGTTTCATAAAAAAACAAGTCATAATAAATTTTAAACGTTTAAATAAAGAATAATAATTGTTTACATAGATCACATCCCCAATAATGAATAAACTATAACAATGTATTGCATCTTTAATGGAGAAGGATTTAGAAAGATCACTTTGATAATTTCATAAGGAATATGATCTTTTTTAAGATCACATTTTAAGACATTATGCATTTTGAAAATAATATTCATTTAAAACCACTTTGAGAACATATAATGGATTAATTAAAAGTTAGTTAAAAATGTTTTCAATGAAAACACATTTCCCAATTTGAAAACCTATTTTTTGATGAAAAACAATTATGAAGACATTTTTCATTAAAAATGAGTAAAATTTTTATAAAATAATATTTTAATATAATTTAAAAAACATTATTAATAAATAGAAATAATTTTATCTGAATATATATTTTTTTGAAAAAAATGTTATAAAATATTATGAATTTTTTTAAAAAAAAATACCATTTAAATATTCAAATTATTATTTAATGAGGTGACAATCATGTTGGTGTGTAATTTTGTGCATTTCAAAAAAAACCCTTTTTTTATTAATAATGTTTAGAAAAGTTTCTTGATAAGAAAAAGGACAAGAAGATTCCTTCAAGTTAATTTTTTTTAATTTTGAAAAAAAAATTATAAATCAATTTTAAATGGATAATTTATTTAAAAAAACATTTGTTGAAAACAGGTTTGAAGAAGAAAAAAGGATTTTTATTTAAAAGCAGAATAAAGTCATACTTAATTAAAATCAATTAAATAATTTATATAAGTACGAAATAGTGGAAAATGGTAATAGATATTGAAGATATCATTAATAATTATTGGATATTAAAATAATTAATTATTACTGAGAGGTGTAAGAGAAAATTTTATCTTTGAAAATTTAGAATGAAATATTCTCTATAAGAGATAATAGTAAAATATATAATCATTACTAATCTGGTAATCATGAATCATATGATCCATGAAAGAATAACTTAAAATTGAAAATAAAATATTATGATGATTATTTAATACCAGATATAACATGTCAAAGTTTCTGAATATACACCATATGAAATAATATTGGTGTATAGAAAAACATACAACTCAATGAAGAAAAATAGAGGCTAAAATCCCTTAACGAATTAATACCTTTTTTCTTGTAATTTAAATAAATATTTAAAATCAATGGAAATATTGATTATAATTTAATGAGGTAGATTAATTATATATAAATTTTTTAAATATGTATATACACCACACAAAAGTAATAGGTGGTTTTTATGGAAAGTATCTCACAAAAATTGAATACTTGGTGAAAAATCCATTAATGGTTTGTTAAATTTTGAACTTCAAAACCCATGAAAAAGTAATCACAACATGGATTTTAAAAATAATATTTTAAATAATAATAATAATAATAATTCATGTATTCTAAACAACCCCTAAAAAAGAAATAGGTTTTGATTATGGAATATCTCTAATGGAACTAAAAAAGGTGAGGCATAATCTCTTCACACTAAATGATGACTTATGTCATAGTACTTCAAAATTCCAATATAATAAATATTAAATTATATAAATTTATCCCAAAACCATATTAATATATATCTTACCATATATTACTTTATTATTACTTTATATTACACTTTTATTAAATATTTCATGTTAAAGTGATGTTCTATGTTAAAATAGCTTTTTTCATATGTGCTTTCATTTTTTTGTAATTTTTGTTATATTACATTAATCATAATATTATTATCACTAGAACAATAATAATGAAATAAATATCATATATATTTATTATATAAGTAACATCCCAGTTAAATAAAGAATAAACCATTTTCATATGTATAAATATTTAAGAATTAAATATTAATTTTACATTAAAGGGGTTTCTACGTTCAATAGTGTACCCGATACACAACAATGAGTTTCTTTGAAATCTTACGTTGCACACTAGTAATATAATAATATTATTTTAAATGGTAGTTATAACGCAGAAGTTGTGTTGGCGTGAATGAATATAAATAACTAGAATATAATTATATATGTTTTTTCAAATGTTTTTAGATTTATCCAATAAAAGATAAAGGGTTAAAATAAGAAAAGGAATTCAATTTTTGGCATAGATACTCTAATATTCACTAAAAGGTCGAACTATCCCCTTTTGATGGAAAACCCTCATTAAATATAGTTTTGGTCACTCTTATACATTCTATTGGACCGAATAAAATTCTTCATTATAATCAGGACATCAAAATTTACTTTGTGTAAATTTTTTTTATTTTTTTGATAATGTTCAATTTTTAATGAATAGTGAAAAATGTTGTATTTTAATTCAAAAATCTATTTTTAATAAAATTTATTTATATTATTAGATTATCTTTTGAATTGGTTTTAAAGTGAAATTATAATATATATTTTCATTTAATCCAATAGTTGTTGTTGGAATTAATTTCACTTTGAAATTGGACTTAAGCTAGTATCAATCTTTTGATATATATTGTTTCATAAAAACACGCTATTTGTCGTGATAACGGGAATTAATTATTAAATTAATTAATTTAATATATTTGATTTGAATTTTGTAAAATAGATATCATTTTTGAATTTTAAATATCAAATATAGCTTAGGGTGATGTTTTGGTATTTTTCTGAAAAACTTTAATTGTGATGAATAGTGAAACCACTAAGTGGTACTTAAAAAACTGATTTTTCATTTAAATGAAAATTTACCACCTCTGTGTTTTGAATTTCCAAAATCCAACATATATGGTTGTCATTAAGAATTAAAATTTGGTTCAATGGGATTAAAATAATTATTTGGTGAATAGTATCTTTAAAGTTTTAATCTTGATTAGAGGTAATTTGTGCAATTTAAGGCAAAAATGATTTTATAATAAAATGAAAATACCTAGACACATGTCCTTCCCTTATTGGATGTTTCATGGCCGACCAATAGAATCCATGGGTCGACTTGGTGACCCCATACAACCACTTTGGTCGGAAAATGACATTAATAACTTTTTATTTAAAGTTAAAATGAAAATGTCACAAACATGAGTTGTTTTTCTAAAACAATTTTTACATGGGGTAATACAAGGCATATATTTGACTGTAAATAGTCATTAGAAAGATAAAAAGATTTAATACATCATGATATTTGTTTTATAATTTTTTGACATTAAATAAATTAAATTATTTATGACACCATGATGATGCAGTGATTGCCTCATTATTTAACGATTTAAATAAAATGAGAATATAATGTAAAATCTATGACCTACACTTAAAAAAAATATTGGATGGGTGGATTTCGAACTCTTATCACCTTATCTTATAAATATATAATTTTGGGACCTTTTTTATCTGAAAGTCATTTTATAACAAAGTATCTTTTCTTAACATTCCAAGAGTTCCCCTCCTCTCCTCTAATAAAAGGCCCCCACCTCTACCACCTTACCCACACTTCCAAACCCTTTGTCTCGGCCAACCCCTACCCATTTTGTCTCTCCGAATCCCTCTCTAACACTTAGAAGCCTCACTTTGGGCAGAATTCTTCCCAAGTAAGCCTTTTAGCTCAAATCAAAAAGAGTTTCCCAATTTAAAGGACGTTAATGAACGATCGAGTCAAGTCGGACCCGAGGTAAGGGACTTCATCTCAATCTCCTTTCATTGATGCATTTTTCGTTTTATACACAACTTTATTTTATACAGTGTATAAACCCCTTTTACGTTTACTTTTATACAAAAGGAATCTTTTTCTACAAAGAGTTTTACTAAACGACAAAAAAGAATGATTCTTTTAACGTACGCGGTGACAATGACCTTTTCCTCCGCCATGAGTATTATTTGTTCTTTGGCTTCCTCAATAAGCCGTAATGTTTTTAAAATGAAATAAATAACATATAATATTTTATGTATTTTGGTATTGAAAATAGTTTTTATAATGTATTTGTTATGTCAATATATTTATGTGATATATTGTGATCAAAGTGTGGAAATGTTTTCTTTCCATTATATTTGTTTTATGTCTTATGATTTTATAATGGTACATTCACATTTGACGGGTGATTACGTGATAAACCATATGATGGGTGGTTACGTTATAACCTCCAATGAATTGTGTATGGAAGTCGGTCGTATGGATATTCCATTTAAGTATGTATGGAAGTCGACCGTGTGGTTATTCCATTTATGTATGTTTATGTCCCATGTTACCTTTATATGTTATGTGATCTTAATATGGGTTTTATAGTGATATTTTGGTTACAAAAGGGTACGTAATGATCTTTTATTCAGTGAAGAGTTTTTACTACTTCATAAAGGTGAAAAGTATTGCTTTGATAAAGTATACATGGTTTACATGTTATTTTTACAAACTGACAGTTTTCATTCATTGTGTATCACTTACTAATATTTTTATGCTCACCCAATGTTTTTTTTATATATTTTTCACAGGACATAATGTGTAATAGGGTCAAGAATGGGATCAAGGGAAAATCATGCTATCTAAAACATGGAACTAGACAAGTTTTTTTAAGAGTTTTTATTTATTGGAAACTTAGTAGAAGTTTCTACTTTGTAATATTTTGAGATGTAACAGTTGTGTCCTAATTCTCTAAAACTCTAAACCTGAAAAGATCCTCAATGTGAATTATTCATTTAATTCAATATTACGTAATGTTTAAAGTCGAGGCCTTATAGTTGGTATCAAGGGTCAGTTTAGACAAAATTAGAATTTAGAAAATGGTTAAATTATATATTAATTTATGATATGATTGAAATGATATAGAATTTAATGATTACAATGTTTCTTCATCTATGACATGTTTTTTCAGAATGGTTTTCCGTAGAGGAAAAAGGGAAGCAGTGCAATATTAAGTAATGTTTAAAGTCGAGGCCTTATAGTTGGTATCAAAGGTCAGTTTAGACAAAATTAGAATTTAGAAAATGGTTAAATTATATATTAATTTATGATATGATTGAAATGATATAGAATTTAATGATTACAATGTTTCTTCATCTATGACATGTTTTTTCAGAATGGTTTTCCGTAGAGGAAAAAGAGAAGCAGTGCTAGGAAGGCATATAGAAAAAAATAACCTTCTGAATCAGCATCCTATGATGGTCGGAATAGGAACTGAACAGTTTTTTGCAGTAATGGCGTAGTTGACTCAAGTGATAAATGGTGACGGTATCCATGCACGAGATCAGCCAGATCAACCTCAGAGGAACCTGTAAGTGGTGGAACATTTCATGAGGCAACATCCCCCATCATTTATAGGATCATATAACCCTGTGCTAGTTGAAGGGTTTATTAAATCACTAGAGGTGATTTTTGATGTCATGGGGTGTTCAATCAATCAAAAGGTTAGTATTTCTATTTACAGTTTGGAGGGTGAAGTAGATCAGTGTGGTCGATGGATAAAAATATCAGGGACGCTGATGATATTGATGCTCTCGACTGGGATGAATTAAAAGGTATGTTTCTTGAGAAGTATTTTCCTAATGCTGTTAGACTTAGGATGGAAAACAAATTCCTGGAATTGAGGCAAGAGGAGGACTTAGTGGCTGCCTATGAAGAAAGGTTCACATGAATGGTAAGGTATGCTCCAAGTTTTATCCAAGACATTGATAGTAAAATAAACCATTTTTACTGAGGGTTAAAGACAAGGTATTGAAGGGATTTAGCTTCTCGTGAGTTCAAAAGTTATGAAAAACATGTTCGATGTGAGGAGAAGGTGGAAATGGGGTTTGCATATAATCAAGTGATCTTTTAAAAACAATAGAATAAGATGTCCAGTTGGCAAGAAAAGGGGAAGAATTCATCAATGAAAAAAGGAGGTAAGAAAACCAAATATCCATCATGTGAGAAGTGTGGTAAAATTCATCCTGGAGAATGTTTATCCAGGTCTGGAAAGTGCTTTCGGTGTGGCATGTCTGGTCATATTGCTTGTAACTGTAAGGAAGATGATCAAAAAGGCATTGAAAATCCATTGGTACGATGTTTTAAGTGTAATTAAATGGGTCATTATGAAAATTATTGTTTAATGGAGAACTCAACTGGGGAGAAGTAGCCATACTACAAGCAGAAAAGGGTGGTGAAATCTTTTGCAAATACTTCAACAGATGTTGGGCCATCGAATGAAGTAGTATCAGGTACACTGTTTGTTTTTTCAGATTATGCCAATGTGTTGTTTGATTCAGGGTCTACACATTATTTCATTTCTGAATTTTTTTCTACTAAATTGGAATTTCCATCTCAAGATATGAATCCTGAACTTATGGTAAAAACACCAAGAGGGAACGTTGAGAGAAAAATTATTTATATGAACCTTCCTATCCTTGTGTGCAGAAATAATCTACGAGCAAAACTTATTATTTTTCCTCTATTAGAGTTTTATGTTATTATGGGCATGGATTGGATTTCTATTTATCATGCTAAGATTGACTACAGAGCTAAAATGGTTTCTTTTCAGAAATATTTTCAGTTTGTGTACAAGAATTAACCCTTGATTTTGATAACATATCAGGAAGTTGAGAAACTAGTAAAAGATGGAAATTAATGTTACATTGCACATATTATTGAAAATAAAGGAACTGTTCTGATTAATGATCTGCCAGTGGTTAATGAGTATCTTGATGTTTTTCCTGATGAGTTTCCTGGTATTATTCATGATCGGTAAGTTGAATTTACTGTTGAATTAGTTCCAAATTCTAAGCCAATTTTAAAACTCCCTTATCAAATGGCTCAAGTTGAACTTTTAGAGTTAAAGAAGCAATTGTAGGAGTTATTAGATAAAAGATTCATTCGACCTAGCACATCACCATGGGGTTCTCCTGTCCTATTTTTTAAAAATAATGATAGATCAATATGAATTTGCATTGATTATAAAGCCTTAAATAACATTACTGTTAAGAAAAAGTATCCTTTTCCTCATATCGATGATTTATTTGATCAGCTCCCGGGAGCTTAGTATTTATCAAAGATTGACATGAGGTTGGGGTACCATCAGTTGAATGTAAATGAAGTAGAAATTCTGAAGACTGCGTTCCATACTACATATGGCCATTATGAATTTATAGTTATGCCTTTTGGGTTAACCAATGCACCTGCTGTATTCATGGACCTTGTGAATAGAATTTTCCATGAGTTCATGGATAAATTTTGGGTTGTTTTCATTGATGATATTTTGGTGTTTTCTAAAAGTAAAGAGGAGCATGAAAGTAATTTAAGGGTTATCTTTCAAACCTTAAAAGAAAAGAAACTGAATGGAAAATTCAACAAGTGTGAGTTTTGGTTACAACAAATCTCTTTACATAGTCACATTGTTTCAAATAATGGAATAACTGTTGATCCTGCTAAAACAAAAGTTGTTGAAGAATTTCTAAGACCCACAAATGTAACCGAGATCCATAGTTTCCTTGGATTGGCAGGTTACTACCGAAGGTTTGTTGAAAATTTTTCACGATTATCTAGTCAAATTACTATGCTAACTCGGAAGGGTGTTAATTTTAACTGGAAAAAAGAATGTGATGATTATTTTTAGGAGTTGAAAAGAAGATTGGTGAATGCTCCAGTTTTGGCACTTCTTTCTAGGAATAGTGAGTTTGTTATCTACAGTGATGCTTCATTGAAAGGACTTGGTTGTTTCCTTATGCAGAATGATCATGTAATTGCTTATAGTTCACGTCAGTTGAAAACTCATGAGGTAAATTACCCTACACATGACTTGGAATTAGCTGCTGTTGTTTTTGCCTTAAAAATTTGGAGGCATCATTTGTATGGAGTAAAGTGTGAAATATATACTGATCAAAAAAGTTTAAAGTATATATTCACTCAGAAATAATTGAGCATGAGACAGAGGAGATGGCTAGAATTAATCCGGGATTATGATTGTACAATTCATTACCATCTGGGAAAAGCAAATAAAGTGGTTGATGCTTTGAGTCAGAAAAGTAATGCTTCTTTAACAGTGTTGTGTTTGGACCGAGATCCTTTGGATAAGGATTTGATGAAATTTGGAATAGATGTTTTTGGTGCAGGGTGTTCTTCTATTTTGTTTAAGGTTTCTGTGAAATCTTCTCTATCAGACAGAATCAAGAATGAAAAAGGGCAAGACAGTGAGTTGCATAAAAAGGTAGAGCTGGTTCAGAAGGGTAAGCTGCCTGAATTCAACATTGATAATGCATGTTTTTTGAGATTTGGGAAGAGATTGTGTGTGCCTTGTGATTCACAGTTGAAGAGAGAGTTGTTATGTGAATCACATGTTTCTCCATTTTCAGTTCATCCTGGTAGTACTAAGATGTAAAATGATCTGCAGGAGTATTACTGATGGGATGGAATGAAAAGAGATATTGCTGATTTTACAATGAAGTGTTTGACTTTTCAACAGGTTAAAGCAGAGCAGAAGTTAACGAAAGGGATGCTTCAGCCTTTACCAGTTCAAGAGTGGAAATGGGAAAATATATCCATGGAATTTGTTGTGGGATTACAGAGGAAATCTCAATGTAATAATGCAATATGGATTATTGTTTATCGATTGACTAAATCTGCTCATTTCTTTCCTATTCAAAATACATTCTCTCTAGATCATATTTCTTGATTTTATCGTAAAGAGATAGTCAGGTTGCATGGAGTTCTCCTCTCTATTGTATCTGATCGTGATCCCAGGCTTACTTCTAACTTTTGGAAAGTCCTTAAGAAGTCATTGGGTACTGAATTAAAATTTAGTACAGCTTTTCATCCGCAATCAGATGGGCAGTCAGAACGAACAATTCAGACCTTGGAGGATATGCTACGAGCTTTCTCTATGGATTATTAGGGAAGTTGGGACCAACATCTTTCTTTGGTTGAATTTTCATATAATAACAATTTTCATTCCAGTATACATATTTCTCCATTTGAGGAATTATATGGTAAGCAGTATCGAACTGCATCTTTTTGGGATGATGTAGGTGAAAGGACCAGATGGGACCATAATTGATAGAAGAGATGGCAGAAAAAGTTAAGTTGATTCAGAAACACCTGAGAACAGCTCAGAGCAGACAGAAAAGTTATGTAGACAACAGGAGGAAGAATCTATCTTTTGAGGTAGGTGATCATGTTTTTCTCAAAGTTTCACCGTGGAAAAGTGTGATGCGGTTTGGTAAAAAAGGAAAGATGAGTCCAAGTTTCATCGAACCATATGAAATTATGGAGAGAGTTAGATCAGTTTCTTACCGAGTGGATTTACCGCCAAGTTTATCTCAGGTACACAATGTTTTTCATGTTTCGATGTTGAGAAATTATATTCCAGATCCATCTCATGTTTTGATCCCAGAGGTAGTTCAGTTGGAAGAGAATATCTCTTATGAAGAACAACAAGTCCAGATTCTTGAATGAAGAGAGAAAGTGTTGAAAAATAAGGTAATTCCCCAGGTAATGTTTTTTTGAAAAAGCCATATGGTTGAATAGGAAGCATGATAATCTGAAAATGCTATGAGGGATAAATACCCCCACTTATTTTGATAAGTGAATAAAATTGTGAGGAAACAATTCCCAAAAGGGGGGAAGGATATAAAATCCCATGTAAATAAAGAATAAAACATTTTAATATGTATTAATATTTACTTATTAAATATTAATTTTGTAACACCCTGAGATTTTATGAAAAAAATTCTTTTTAATTTCATTAATGTCTTGTGTTATATGCTACACCAAAAGGAGCTTTCACAACACACATCTCTGACCTGGCTTGAATTACACGCAATCGCGACCTTCCATGATAGCGTGTGTTGTACGCAACACCAAGTTTCACTAAACAACGATATGCTATTAAAATATTATTAAAACTAGCTGTTATGAATAGTAATAACCACTTTTTGAAATTTTGTAAATTTTATTTTTCAAAATGGATTTCATTTTTGGATTCGGAATATCGAAATTAGCTTAGGGTGAAATTTTGGTACTTTTCGGATAACTTTCATATTCTGATGAATAGTGAAAATTACTAAATTATAATTAAAAAACAACTTTTTTAATCGAAATAATTAATAGTGATAAATTATTAATTTGAGTAGTTTTAAAGTATATTTAGAATATATTTTTACAAGTTAATACAATGTTGGTTATTGAATGTAATTTCACATTTAAACTAGACATAAACATGTATCAATCTTTTGATAGATATTGTTTCTTAAAAACACGCTATTTGTTTTAACAGCGGGATTTAATTATAAAATTAATTAATGCAACTTTTATGTTATGAATTTGGTAAAATAGACTTCATTTTTGAATTCGGAATATGAAATATATCTTGGGATGAAATTTTGGCATTGTTCTGAAAAACATCAATTTTTGATGAATAGTGAAACTACTAAGTGGTAGGTTAAAAACTGAATTTTTGCATAAAACTTAATTTTACCGCTTCTGTGAATGGAATTTCGAAAATCCGAGAGACACGGTTAATATCAAAGACTAAAATGTGGTTCAATGAGATGAAAATAATTTTTTGGTGAATAGTAACTTTTTACTTTTTTTTTACCACGGTTAAAAGTAAATAGGGTAATTAAGGGTAAAGATGATATTATTATTACCCTAACACATGTCCTAATTCTATTGGACAAGTGTATTTCGACCAAAAACAAGCTTAGGAATAAACTATGACCATTTAGGCCCACTTGGATTAGATTAGGACATTTATTATTAATTTATTTAAAGAAGGGTTAAAATAGTTAAAATCAATGTTTAATAAGTAAATAATTTTTAATATGGGGTTATACATAAGATAAATTCGATTTTAAATATTCATTAGAAAGATAAAACGATTTTCTACATGATGGTATTTTATTTGTAATTTTTAGACATCAAATAAGTTAATTAATTTATGACACAAAGATGATGCAGTAATTATCTTATTTATGAAATATTGAAATAATTGATGTTATAAACACCAAAATAAATGTAATTTGAGAATTTTTATGAATTCCACTAATTTTTTAGGTTACTATCATATATTAATGTTGATTTAATCAACTTGGTTCGAACATTTAATTCTGTTATGACTTTCACAAAAAATCATATATCAAATAGTGTCAAAATTGACACAAAATAGTTTTTAAATCAAATATTATATTATTAATTGTTATTTTATTCCTAAAAATCTAAGGTTCGGGAAAATGACTTAGATAAGGATATATATATTAATAATAAACAATTTGGGGTTCTTTTGGCATGTTATAGTAAGTGTATTAACCATATAGTGAAAGAAAACAAAAAGACACGGTAAAAGTTAAATTATTTAACTTAGAGTTAAATCTAATTGATAAGGTTTAAAATAAGATCCAAACATGTCTAAATTTGATCGGTTGATGAGATTACAACCCTATCTCATCTAAGCTTCGGATATGAGTCATTTTTGGAGGTTTTTAAGTGGGGTTAGATTTATTATAAATTAATATTTTTAAGAATTCCTAAGGTGCCCCTCTCCTCCCCTATAAAAGGACACCTCCTCCCCCTCCTCCTCACACCTAATTGAGCACTCAAGCTCGGACAACCCCTGCCAAAATCTCTTCTCCGCTTCCCTAGAAACATCCTAGAGGTTCTGGTCTTACTCAAAGACCAATTTTAGTTCCCTAAGAGAAGGTCTCCAAAAGGCGCTTCAAAGAAGAGGTAATTACCGTTACCAATTCTTTCATCTTTATTTCTTCTTCCACTTCTTCTTCTTAGGTTGTTTCATTATGAAGTAATAACATCAGTATCACTCATATACTGATATGTTATTATAAGTGTGAAACAACCCTATTTCACCATCTATCCATCCTACGGAAAAAGAAATCACCGCGCGTGCGTACGTACGGAATATCGTCTCCACGCCGTGGTGTAATCTATTTTCCACCACCACCTTACACGGATGGGTATAATGGTGTAAAGAATAACTATACATAGTTATTACAACGTCATATTGATTCTGATATATTGTATAATCCACTCCAATTCAGTTCAATATTTATGGAAATGATATCATCGCTCGTGCGTACGTACGGACTACCGTCTCCACGACGCGATGAGATTCATTCTCCATGTTAACCATTTAAGAATGATTATAAAGTATATATAAGAAATAATAATGAAATATATGACATTATAAATCTACTGTATTTATGTATATATATATGTATGTCATCTACTTACTTCCATTTCAAGACAATAATGAAAGTAAAACAGCGTTCATGCGTACGTACGGACTACCGTCTCCATGAACGATGTTTTTCATTTTATTTATCTACCTATTATATATATATATATATAATGAATATATATGATATATAAATCATATTTTATATTCTGGAAGTGAGTAAATCATGATATAAGTAATAATGATGTCAAGAACAACAAGTCAAAACACCTACGATAAATGGAACGATTTTACCCAAAACGCTTCTTTAACATGGAATTTACAAAAGAACGGGTAATATAATGTCATAAGTGAACCATATATGATATCATAACAATGAATATGATTCTGTAATAAGTCAATAACATGATTTAAATCATTATACAGGAGGTTTGGACACTTACAAAGCAAGTCGGACATAAGGTAAGGGAAAATATCACAATCTCATTTTTATTCGAGATTGTTTATTCGTAAGTATTTACTGGGGTGTATTTTATCATCCACGTCCATGTTCCTTCAATATGTAATATTGTTTCCATCCACTTACAATAGTTTAAATCCAATTTTACTCTTCGGTGAGTTTTTAGTAAAGAATATGAAAAGAATCTTTTGTCGCTTTTTCATACGAGGTACTTTTTGACTTTTCCGACAAAAGTACGAGAAGAATGTTTTTTTTAACTTATACGGCACGAACGGATTTTTACGGTTTTATAAAGCCTTATTTTCATGAACCTTCCTCCAAAATATTTCATGACTATTTTTAATAAAATCTCTTTCTTTTAAAATTGTATGATGTTTTGTGAAAATAATTTGATTTTGAAGAAGAAAGGATATTTTCCTCAAGAATTCATTTCAAGTGTTTTATCAAAATTATTTTCCATCTAAGATAATAAAGGGTTCTGTTTCTATCCATATTTTTACATTGATTTGACTATGTTGTGATGGAATTATGTTTATGAATTCCTTTATCTTATATGAATGGTTTTATGATGTCATGTTGTTTAAGAATCCCATTTTTATTACATGGGTTATGCAATGATGTATGATTTATGATTTTGTGGCACACATAAGAATGGTATCATTATGAGATGGGTGGGACCTATATCTCCCTCCAATGCATTGGGTAAAGATTTTATATCTCATGAGATAGACATGGCTGGAATGGTAGGTTATACCGGTTCAGTGAAACATGACTGAAACGAGGATTACTCGATTCAGAAAGGGACTTTGTCCACTAAGATAGTCTTGGCAATGAGTCTTGACTAACAAGAAATGATTCTCTATGATTATGTGTGTATGCCACAATGAGTAATGTTTTATGTTATGATTTCATTTCACTACTATGATTTATCCCATGTTATGAAATTATGCTCTCTTTTGCAGGTTAAGATTTCCAAAAATGTTATGTTCTTATGAAAATTATGTGATTGATATTTCTTTTGTTTACCCTTACTGAGCATTTGAGCTCACCCTTTTATGTTTTCTTTTCCCCAGGATATAAAGAAAGGTTTTAGGTAAAAAAAAAGACGATCTTTATGGGAGATGTTGAAGATCTTTCACCAGGATTAGAAGATTATATTCCGAGTTTCCAAAGACACTAAACTATTACGATCCTTGTGTGTGTGTTTTTGTTATATACTAAGTATTCCGCAAAAGTAATGTAATGTCCATGTACGTCAGGATACGGGTCTCTACAGTTGGTATCAGAGGAAAGGTTTAGTCAACCTTTGGAAACTAGGATGCGAAAACGTTAGTAAGATCCCTAGAGATATTTCTAAGGTATGTCTAGGGATTCCCCTAAGGATAAGTATACGTATAGTATATAGTTCTAGAACTATGGTAACGATATTAGATTAAACCAAAGATGATAGATATTTAAGTTACTCCCCCTTTATTACGATTTTTGCATCTAACACTATTCTGTTTGGGTTTTAGAAAATGGCTGGAAACAAGATGATTCACAATAATGGAGGATATGATGGACAATGGAATGATATTCTTCATGAGCAACCAAATGAAATGGGATTTGGATGTCCAAACATCATTATTATGCCGAATCAGCAATCTCACAACATGATCAATAAAGTAAAATTTGGTAAGTTTCCTGACTCGACTAATAAGAGAAAGATGGAGTTCCATGATGATCATAGAGGAAAGAAAGTTCAATTTCCCCTATGTAAATCATTTGGGAAGAGGCATCAAGGAGAATGTTTCAAGGGAACTGGAAGATGCTTTGGGTGTGGAATAGAAGGACACAAAGCAAGTAAGTGCAAAGGAAAAAGGTCGGTTAACACCATGGATGAGGATAATGGTATTGCTACGACATCAAAAATGGTTAAGTGTTTTAAATGTGGAATGTATGGGCATTATGCAAACAAATGCGCTAAGGGAAAGACTCATGAAGAGAATCAGTATGGTCATATGGGTAGTATTTATGTGGATGATGATGAAAAGACTACAAATGATATGTGAGATGAAAGAATTTTTGAAGCTCGATCAATGGTTTGAGAATGTAGTGGATTGATTACATGTTTATCATGTGTAATTTTGGAATAAAGAGACATCTATGGATTGTTACACTGTTGTCTTTCCTTATGTTTTGAAAGTGTATGATGAATGGTACCAGTAACCATGAAAGGTTATTCAGATATTTTTGGAATGTAGATGATATGCGCATAATGAAGGGATAAGGAGAAAATTAAATGTTTGATAGTATTCATGAGCTCATGATTGATATAAGGACTAAGTGATATCATGGTTTGAGTATATAGAATTTTGAGGATTTTGGTATGTGGAAAGTGTTAACATTTAACTACACTCATGTTTTCACTAAGGTATTCAAGAGAATACACGATTAAGGACTTTGAATGTTTGGAATGTGACCAACAAGACATATCTTGTGATATGAGGGGATCAACGTTAGTATTAAATCTCTGGTAATCGTTGTTACTATATTATGAGAGTGGACTGCAGTATTATGTATAAGCCTAAAGATTAGACTGGATTATGTTGGACATAAGTTAGTATTGTTTAAGGATAGAAGATTTTCGATATTATTGATGAGATGTTATAGTAACGTAGTTTTAGAAAAAGGACAACCTGCAGGACGGGCGATAGCCCATCGCTTCGGACAAGGCTGTAGGAATCGAACCCACAACCGAAGTGTAACTGGCCTTTATCGCCTACCACTGACCTACAGGAAGTCCCTGTTTAGTAGAAACTAGTTTTATTATATTAAGCAGTATGATATATGAATTATAAGTCCATTTTAGGAACCATATATGATTAATCTCACTATATAATGACTTATATATATTTAATAACTTTTGCTAACCTTTTGTTTGAGATAGATGGAATGACCCGTCATTCTATCACATGATCTACTAACACTTCACGAATAACAAATTCAACTTCATTTATTTAAGAGATGAAGTGGAAATTGTTAAAGGCACGAACAACAACGAGATTGTACAAAAATAAAGTAAGTATTTATTCTAATTCAAATTCTTTAACTTTAGGGAAATGATCTTGAAAACCAAAAATGTTGTCCTAGTTCTCTTATACCTGATGAATCAGATGGTACCTTAGATCGTCACAAATTTATGGATTTGTGATTACTGGCTTTTCCATAGCCATGTTCTCTACCACTCTCCATCAGAACATGATGGTTAGATTTCTCTTCCATATCCATATTTTCACCTATGTGGAAACCCAGTGATTAGTTTATTTGGGTAATCGTTACATTTCATACTTTAGTTTTTAAAGCCATGTTTTGGTATTCCCTTTTACGATGTGGGTTTCGATTAAAGAAACTTTCGAATAGTAAACCATTTATAACCCCGACGAATTTCGAGGGCGAAATTCATTTTAAGGGGGGTAGAATGTAACACCCTGATATTTTATGAAAAAAATTCTTTTTAATTTCATTAATTACTTGTGTTATACGCTACACCAAAAGGAGCTTTCACAACACACATCTCTGACCTGGCTTGAATTACACGCAATCGCGACCTTCCATGATAGCGTGTGTTGTACGCAACACCAAGTTTCACTAAACAACGATATGCTATTAAAATATTATTAAAACTAGCTGTTATGAATAGTAATAACCACTTTTTGAAATTTTGTAAATTTTATTTTTCAAAATGGATTTCATTTTTGGATTCGGAATATCGAAATTAGCTTAGGGTGAAATTTTGGTACTTTTCGGATAACTTTCATATTCTGATGAATAGTGAAAATTACTAAATTATAATTAAAAAACAACTTTTTTAATCGAAATAATTAATAGTGATAAATTATTAATTTGAGTAGTTTTAAAGTATATTTAGAATATATTTTTACAATTTAATACAATGTTGGTTATTGAATGTAATTTCACATTTAAACTAGACATAAACAAGTGTCAATCTTTTGATAGATATTGTTTCTTAAAAACACGCTATTTGTTTTAACAGCGGGATTTAATTATAAAATTAATTAATGCAACTTTTATGTTATGAATTTGGTAAAATAGACTTCATTTTTGAATTCGGAATATGAAATATAGCTTGGGATGAAATTTTGGCATTGTTCTGAAAAACATCAATTTTTGATGAATAGTGAAACTACTAAGTGGTAGGTTAAAAACTGAATTTTTGCATAAAACTTAATTTTACCGCTTCTGTGAATAGAATTTCGAAAATCCGAGAGACACGGTTAATATCAAGGACTAAAATGTGGTTCAATGAGATGAAAATAATTTTTTGATGAATAGTAACTTTTTACTTTTTTTTTACCACGGTTAAAAGTAAATAGGGTAATTAAGGGTAAAGATGATATTATTATTACCCTAACACATGTCCTAATTCTATTGGACAAGTGTATTTCGACCAAAAACAAGCTTAGGAATAAAATATGACCATTTAGGCCCATTTGGATTAGATTAGGACATTTATTATTAATTTATTTAAAGAAGGGTTAAAATAGTTAAAATCAAAGTTTAATAAGTAAATCATTTTTAATATGGGGTTATACATAAGATAAATTCGATTTTAAATATTCATTAGAAAGCTAAAAAGATTTCCTACATGATGGTATTTTATTTGTAATTTTTAGACATCAAATAATTTAATTAATTTATGACACAAAGATGATGCAGTAATTATCTTATTTATGAAATATTGACATAATTGATGTTATAAACACCAAAATAAATGTAATTTGAGAATTTTTATGAATTCCACTAATTTTATAGGTTACTATGATATATTAATGTTGATTTAATCAACTTGGTTCGAACATTTAATTCTGTTATGACTTTCACAAAAATCATATATCAAATAGTGTCAAAATTGACACAAAATAGTTTTTAAATCAAATATTATATTATTAATTGTTATTTTATTCCTAAAAATCTAAGGTTCGGCCAAATGACTTAGATAAGGATATATATATTAATAATAAACAATTTGGGGTTCGTTTGGCATGTTATAGTAAGTGTATTAACCATATAGTGAAAGAAAACAAAAAGACACGGTAAAAGTTAAATTATTTAACTTAGAGTTAAATCTAATTGATAAGGTTTAAAATAAGATCCAAACATGTCTAAATTTGATTGGTTGATGAGATTACAACCCTATCTCATCTAAGCTTCGAATATGAGTCATTTTCGGAGGTTTTTAAGTGGGGTTAGATTTATTATAAATTAATATTTTTAAGAATTCCTAAGGTGCCCTTCTCCTCCCCTATAAAAGGACACCTCCTCCCCCTCCTCCTCACACCAAATTGAGCACTCAAGCTCGGCCAACCCCTGCCAAAATATCTTCTCCACTTCCCTAGAAACATCCTAGAGGTTCTGGTCTTACTCAAAGACCAATTTTAGTTCCCTAAGAGAAGGTCTCCAAAAGGCGCTTCAAAGAAGAGGTAATTACCGTTACCAATTCTTTCATCTTTATTTCTTCTTCCACTTCTTCTTCTTAGGTTGTTTCATTATGAAGTAATAACATCAGTATCACTCATATACTGATATGTTATTATAAGTATGAAACAACCCTATTTCACCATCTATCCATCCTACGGAAAAAGAAATCACCGCGCGTGCGTACGTACGGAATACCGTCTCCACGCCGTGGTGTAATCTATTTTCCACCACCACCTTACACGGATGTGTATAATGGTGTAAAGAATAACTATACATAGTTATTACAACATAATATTGATTCTGATATATTGTATAATCCACTCCAATTCAGTTCAATATTTATGGAAATGATATCATCGCTCGTGCGTACGTACGGACTACCGTCTCCACGACGCGATGAGATTCATTCTCCATGTTAACCATTTAAGAATGATTATAAAGTATATATAAGAAATAATAATGAAATATATGACATTATAAATCTACTATATTTATGTATATATATATGTATGTCATCTACTTACTTCCATTTCAAGACAATAAAGAAAGTAAAACAGCGTTCATGCGTACGTACGGACTACCGTCTCCATGAACGGTGTTTTTCATTTTATTTATCTACCTATTATATATATATATATACTGAATATATATGATATATAAATCATATTTTATATTCTGGAAGTGAGTAAATCATGATATAAGTAATAATGATGTCAAGAACAACAAGTCAAAACACCTACGATAAATGGAACGATTTTACCCAAAACGCTTCTTTAACATGGAATTTAAAAAAGAACGGGTAATATAATGTCATAAGTGAACCATATATGATATCATAACAATGAATATGATTCTGTAATAAGTCAATAACATGATTTAAATCATTATACAGGAGTTTTGGACACTTACAAAGAAAGTCGGACATAAGGTAAGGGAAAATATCACAATCTCATTTTTATTCGAGATTGTTTATTCGTAAGTATTTACTGGGGTGTATTTTATCATCCACGTCCATGTTCCTTCAATATGTAATATTGTTTCCATCCACTTACAATAGTTTAAATCCAATTTTACTCTTCGGTGAGTTTTTAGTAAAGAATATGAAAGGAATCTTTTGTCGCTTTTTCATACGAGGTACTTTTTGACTTTTCCGACAAAAGTACGAGAAGAATGTTTTTTTTAACTTATACGGCACGAACGGATTTTTACGGTTTTATAAAGCCTTATTTTCATGAACCTTCCTCCAAAATATTTCATGACTATTTTTAATAAAATCTCTTTCTTTTAAAATTGTATGATGTTTTGTGAAAAGAAATTGATTTTGAAGAAGAAAGGATATTTTCCTCAAGAATTCATTTCAAGTGTTTTATCAAAATTATTTTCCATCTAAGATAATAAAGGGTTCTATTTCTATCCATATTTTTACATTGATTTGACTATGTTGTGATGGAATTATGTTTATGAATTCCTTTATCTTATATGAATGGTTTTATGATGTCATGTTGTTTAAGAATCCCATTTTTATTACATGGGTTATGCAATGATGTATGATTTATGATTTTGTGGCACACATAAGAATGGTATCATTATGAGATGGGTGGGACCTATATCTCCCTCCAATGCATTGGGTAAAGATTTTATATCTCATGAGATAGACATGGCTGGAATGGTAGGTTATACTGGTTCAGTGAAACATGACTGAAACGAGGATTACTCGATTCAGAAAGGGACTTTGTCCACTAAGATAGTCTTGGCAATGAGTCTTGACTAACAAGAAATGATTCTCTATGATTATGTGTGTATGCCACAATGAGTAATGTTTTATGTTATGATTTCATTTCACTACTATGATTTATCCCATGTTATGAAATTATGCTCTCTTTTGCAGGTTAAGATTTCCAAAAATGTTATGTTCTTATGAAAATTATGTGATTGATATTTCTTTTGTTTACCCTTACTGAGCATTTGAGCTCACCCTTTTATGTTTTCTTTTCCCCTGGATATAAAGAAAGGTTTTAGGTAAAAAAAAAGACGATCTTTATGGGAGATGTTGAAGATCTTTCACCAGGATTAGAAGATTATATTCCGAGTTTCCAAAGACACTAAACTATTACGATCCTTGTGTGTGTGTTTTTGTTATATACTAAGTATTCCGCAAAAGTAATGTAATGTCCATGTACGTCAGGATACGGGTCTCTACAAATTTTACTTTAAAGGCGTTTCTATGTTCAATAGTGTACCCGATACACAACAATGAGTTTCTTTGAAATCTTACGTTGCACACTAGTAATATAGTAAAATTCTTTTAAATGGTAGTTAAAACACAACCGTTGTATTGGTAGGAATGAATAAAAATAACTACAATATGATTATATATGTTTTTTAAATGTTTTTAAATTTATCCAATAAAAGATAAAGGCTTAAAATAAGAAAAATAATTCTATTTTAGGCATAGATACTCTAATATTCGCTAAAATGTCGAACTGTCACCTTTTGATGGAAAACCCTCTTTAAATATAGTTTTGGTCACTATTATACATTCTATTGGACAAAATAAAATTCTTCTTTATAATCGGGACATCAAAATTTACTTTGTGTAAATTTTTGGAATTTTTCCGATAAAGTTCAATTTTTAATAAATAGTGAAAAATGTTGTATTTTAATTCAAAAACATCTTTTTAATATAATATATTGGTATGATTAGATTATCATTTAAATTGGTTTTAAAGTGAAATTATAATTTATTTTTACCATATAATCCAATAGTGGTCGTTGGAATTAATTTCACTTTGAAATTGGACTTAAACTAGTGTCAATCTTTTGATATATATTGTTTCATAAAAAAAGGCTATTTGTCGTGACATCAGGAATTAATTATTAAATTAATTAATTTAACTTATATGTTTTGAATTTTGTAAAATAGACATAATTTTTGAATTCAGAATATCAAATATAGCTTAGGGGGATGTTTTGGTATTATTCTGAAAAACATCAATTTTTGATGAATAGTGAAACCACTAAGTGGTACTTAAAAAACTGATTTTTCGTATTTATGAAATTTTACCACCTCTTTGTTTTGAATTTCAAAAATCCGACATACATGGTTGTCATTAGAAAGTAAAATGTGCTTCAATGTGTTTAAAATAATTTTTTTGGTGAATAGTAACTATTATGTTTTAATCGCGATTATAGGTAATTAGTGCAATATAAGACAAAAATGATATTATAATAAAATGAAAATACCTAAACACGTGTGCTACCCTTATTTTATGTGTCATGGCAGACCCTGAAAATCCATGGGTCGAATTGGGGACCCCATTGAGCCACTTTGGTAGGAAAATGTCATTAATAACTTTTTATTTAAAGTTAAAATTAAAATGACACAAACATGAGTTGTTTTACTAAAACAATTTTTACATGGGGTTATTCAAGGCATATTTTTGACTATAAATAGTCATTATAAAGATAAAAATATTTAATACTTCATGATATTTATTTTATAATTTTTAGACATTAAATAAATTAAATTATTTATGACACTATGATGATGCAGCGATTAACTCATTATTTAACGATTTAAATAAAATGAAAATATAATATAAATTCCAAGACCTAAACTTTTAAAAAACATATTGGATGGGTTTAATTATAACCCTTATCACCATATCCTCAAAATTTATAATTCTGGGACCTTTTTTAGCCGAAAATAATTTTATAACAATGTATCTTTTCTTAACATTCCAAGAGTTCCCCACCTCTCCTCTTATAAAAGGCCCCAACCTCTACCACCTTACCCACACTTCCAAAATCCATTGGGTCGGCCAAAACCTACCCATTTTGTCTCTCCACATACCTCTATAACTCTTAGAAGCCTCACTTTGGGCAGAAGTCTTCTTAAGGAATCCTTTGAGATCAAATCAAAAAGAGTTACCTGATTTAGAGGATGCTAAAGAACGATCGAGTCAAGTCGGACTCGTGGTAAGGGACTTCATCTAAATGTCCTTTCATTGAGGAATATTTCGTTTTATACTCAACATTCTTTTATATGTTATATAAACCCCTTTGAAATTTACTTTTATACAAAAGGAATCTTTTTCTAGGAAGAGTTTTACTAAACGACAAAAAGGAATGTTTCTTTTAACGTAGGTGGTGACAACGACCTTTTCCGCCGCCACGAGTATTATTTGGTCTTTGGCTTCCTCAATAAGCTGTAATGTTTTTAAAATGAAATAAATAACTTATACTCTTTTATGTATTTTGTTGTTGAAATTTTTTTTATAATGGATTTTTTATGTCAATATATTTAAGTGATATATTATTATCAATGTGTGGAAATGTTTTCTTTCCATTATATTTGTTTTATGTCTTATGATTTTATATTGGTACATTGACATTTGATGGGTTGTTATGTGATAAACCATATGATGGGTGGTGCCGTGAATACTAGGACGAGTGGTTAAGTTATAACGTCCAATACAGTGGGTATGGAAGTCGGCCATATGGCTATTCTATTTAAGTATGTGTGGAAGTCGATCGTGTGGTTATTCCATTAAAGTATGTTTATGTCCCAAGTTACCTTTATATGTTATGTGACCTTTATATGGGTTTTATGGTAATATTTTGGTTACAAAAGGGTAAGTAATGATCTTTTATTCAATGATGAGTTTTTACTACTTCATAAAGGTGAAAAGTATTACTTTGATAAAGTATACATGTTTTACTTGTTGTTTTGAAAAACTATCAGTTTTCATTCATTGTGTATCCCTTACTGATCTTTTTATGCTCGCCCCATTTTTTTTTGAAATGTTTTTCAAAGAACTTAAGGTGGAATAGGGTCAAGGAAGGGATCAAGGGAAAGTCAAGCTATCTATAACACAGAACTAGACATGTTTCTTTTCAAGAGTTTTTATTTTTTGGAAACTTAGTAGAAGTTTCTACTTTGTAATATTTTGAGATGTAATAGTTATGTCCTAATTCTCTAAAACACTAAACCTGAAAAGATATTCAATGTTAATTATTCATTTAATTCAATATTAAGTAATATTTAAGGCTGGGGCCTTATAATATATGTATTTTTAATAGTCTATAAATGTTATAAATTTTATATGTAATACATAATTCCTAGAGACAATAGGTATTATATACAAATGAACGTTGCATCCAGATTCTTGTAGTATTGAATGAGTGAAAGTAATTGATATATAAATATATATACACATATATATATATATATGTATATATACTAACATTAAATTATAATTATTTTTTCATATATATCATATATTTTTAAGGAAAACAATCTTAATACATTCCATGTAAAGCATTTACCAATCAATCAGTTTGATGCAATACCCCACACGTCTATAAACAGTTTTCTCATATTCCCAAAAATTTAATGGAATAAATGTGTGCCTGATATAAAAATTAAAGAATATTAAATACATATTTAATATCATTAATATAAAATATACACTATAAATCCATTATTATTTTCCTATCCAAAAATGAAGAGATTTGAATAACGAATGACAACTATTTGCGTGACAGAAACAATGATTTGGTATCACATTTGATGGAAGTATGTGAAGTTATAGGTCCAAAATTACCTTAAAAAATTATATAATATTAAATTTATTTCTATTACTATATAATAATGATAAAATATTAAATAATGTATTTGTTGAATGAAATAAAATTAATATGATTTAAGAAGAAAACTACATCTTATTTGGGTGTCCACCTTTACATTGCACTAAAACATTGCAAGGGGTTATTTCTACCCAGTAAAATTCATATAGTTCAGTATTGGGGATTTCTGGTAGTTAATTGGGAATTATTTTACTAACTTATTTGGATTGATATGTATGACGAAGGGGGATATGCGGTGAACTTTTTTATGTGAGGGATACATAACAGTTGGTATTTTTAAAAGAAAGTCAGGTGAACCATCATTTCTCCTACCATGATCCTTCCATAAAAAAACCTATACCTGAATGGTTGTGGTTATATATGGACATGAAATTGGTTTTTAGCATCCACTGGTCCATTTTCACTCCATGTATTCTTTGTTTGTCTAATAAATAAACTAATGTTACATTTATTCACAATAATTAGTATTAATTTTATTCACTAATCACATTTTTAAATTTTTTTTGGCCTTTTTAGAAATTATAAATTTTTATGATTATAAAAATGGAATCAATATTTTTAAATTAAAATCCCAAAAGTGGAAAAAATTAATTTAAAATTAATCATGTTTATAGATTTGGAGAATATGTTTTTCATGTGAGAATTTTTAAAAGATTGAATTATTTTTGTCCAATTTCTATGTGAAATGTATTTAGATAACCTAAATTTGTTTAAATGATGTATATTTGGTCTAATTATACATTAAAAACAATTTTGGATATAATATATATATTTATATATATTTAAAAAAATGCAGTTCTAAATGGATGATAAGAATTTTTTATTATTCATCAAAAAATTTATCATCACAAAAAATTATAAAAAACAATCTAACATTATTATTATAATAATATTTAGAAAATTATATTTATCATACCGAAATTATTTTCCAAAACATTAAAAAAAAGTTATAAAATGAGTGTGCCATCAAAATAAGACAATAATTTTTTTTAAAAATTGTATTAAGTGTAAATTTGGATTCATTATTATATCTTGTATAGGAATAAATTATTTTACATAAAATTATATATTTTATACGTAATATTTCAATATAATTAAAATAACTCAGGAAAAAATCAGTTTATTTATTTTGCTAAAATGTGTTTGATAAGAATAGTTTTCCATAAAATGATTTCATATATTTTTTAAAAAATTTTATTTTCATATCTAGTTAACTGGTCACCCAAAAATTCCGGACATATATCTGTGTGTGTGTGTGTGTGTGTGTTTGTGTAATCCAAATTATCAAATTTTATTTAATACTATTCACAAAAAATATTGTAATGGCTATGTGACAAATATCATATTAGATAATATCATAATATATATTTTTTTAAACAAACTATTACATATATGTCAAGCAAAACATATTGTTTCATTTTGGGAAAGAATAAAAAAATATTACATATAACATAAGCCTCCCTACATTTATCATGTATCGAAATACAAATATACTGATTTCATGTAACAGAAGATATATTCAGTTTTTCATGAAATGAAAAATATTAAATGATTAAATTAATTCTAAAAAGATATATCTCAAAACCTTAGGGTTGTACATAGATTCAAACCCCCTCCACTTAGCGTATATAATCCCACTGTGAACCCATAAAAATTTATAATCAATATATAAATATAACAAAGCTCTTGATTTGATATGTTTTTCATTTTTATGATAGAAATATCATTTCAAAGAATACGCCTTTGCTAAATATTTGGTTTCTCAAGGTAATGTTAGAAATTAGAGACCTTAGAAAAAAATATGGCTCAAATCATATCATTAGAATATATTCAGTATATATTGTAACCTCTCTAAAAAACATAGTCATATTTAACCAACATGAAACAATCTTTAACACATCATAGAAATGTATTCATAAAGAATATGTTATCAAATTTAATTGGGATAAATATACATAAATATTTTTGAGTTGTTAATAAATATTATTTTAAAAAAGTTAATAAATTATATTTATAAGTTATTTTATTCATCATAGATTATTAAGGGAGAATTATGAGACAATAATGATTCATGATGAATAATTTATACATACTATATGATTTATTTACAATGAAACAATAATTAAATATACGTAAACAACTTAAATTTGATATCAATATAAAAACATTCCTGAATTGGTTTTACATTATTCATCATGGGACTTTTAGGGATAATGATGAATCATTATGACAAATAATAGTGAATTTTGGAACTAATATTTGTATTTTTATCATAAATTCATTGATTTTTATTAATATTTAGTAATATTAAAGTTATCTAAATGTGAATTAATTGAGTTTCGATGGATAATGGAGTCGAAAAAATATGTTTTAAAGAATAATTTATATGATATGTCATGACATTTATCATTTTAAAATCGATAATTCAAGGTTATTAAAACGTATTGGAAGTGTACATTTGTAGCTAAAACATATTATAATACTACTCACAAATATTTAGTATTTTTATGAAATGAAGTAACTATATCACTATCTAAAATGAAATAAATATGAAACCATACCATGGAACCGATCATGGTAATAGAAATCATGTCTAGAGCTGTTATCCAAAATTACATTTACTAAATAATACACCATCCTTGAATAAATTTCTCTTATATATCTGAGGTCATATTCACTATTCAAAACCACGCAGATAAAATAAAACTATTGATCGAGGAATATTGATTATTACAATCCTTATTGAACATCGGTATTTAAGATTAAAATTAATTGGGGATTATAGAGGTTTAATAATTTTCTTAAATTAATGTACTCAATATAAGGATAGGTGAAACCACGTCATGGACAATCAGAACACACAGTGGTGAAGCTATTACGAAAATATAAAAATATTGAAATAGATAATAATCCAGTAGTAAGAGATATTCCAACCCATATATAAATGAATCTTAAATGTGACCATTGTAATCACACATGTGGTTGAACAGTACTATTTTTTTATTTTAGTACTATTGTCAAAAAACATATATTTTTGATTCCAATAATTTATTAATATCTACGGGAAATTTTATATAATTTTTTTAAAATTAAATGAATTTTATTTACTAAACATTAATAGGATGGAAGGAAGAAAAACTTTGAGAGGTTCTCAAAGATGTCAATACCCATATTTCTGAATAATAAAAGACCATGAATTTTTAAATAAAATTCATAATAAAATAGAAATATATAAATAAATTACCTATTAATTTTTTTTTTGTTTTTTAGAAATTTAACTTGTAAATATATCATATATAATATTAATGATTATAAATAATAATGTTTTTAAGGGAAATTTTTTAGCTTAATTTTTTTATGTTATCATAAAATGATTTTAATAATTTAATAGATATTATAAATTTAAATTCCTTGTAATAACAATAATTTGTGAGTTTTTTATTGCTCTATATAATAATATGTCGGTATATCTATGAATATAATTTAAATTATAGTTTATACATGATGAATCACTAAGAAATATAAGTAAAAATTGATTTCTAATGTTTCATGTTATAGAAATTTAAATGGTGTCCAATTAAAAATTACAACTAATGGATACCCAAAATTATATGCGAGGAAATAAAAATACTCTTGTGGAATATTATCATATAGTTTCAAGATGAAAATATATCCATGAGATCAAACATAAGGTTACATTATCATTAGATGGATGTTGTGTTAACTATTTAAGAATATTTTCAAACCCCAACATAAATCCATGGGAAATAACATCTACATTAAATACTAATATGTAATGTTAAAATTTAACCCTATATTTTTCTCCCTTCTAATATACTCTTGAGAACTAATAAATTCAAAAAAGAAATTAAAACACACAATGTAATGTCCAGTTCCTGGTAAATTCACATATCATTCCAACAATATCTTCTATTTGTGAATCAGTGTATCCACAAACCATCTCATAGATTATATCGACAAAAAACATTGTGATCACAAACACAACATTCATCACCCATTAAATGAATATTCAATCTCTCTAACACCTTAATCACATTGGAAAACCCAAGAAAGTCTTATGATAACTAGGGTATTCCAATAACATCGGTGGAAATAATTTGTGGTTATAGGTTCGATAAACAAAAAATATGAAATCTATGTATGTGTTTTCATACAACAAAAACCATTTCAAGTCATTCTATTTCAAAATTTTAAAAAATATTTCGAAATATATCCAGTATTCTTTCACCCTAAAATTATTGTGGAATATGGGATCATGGGATAATTTAGTGGAATAAAAAACTAAGGAATATTATAGAATATTAATACGTGGATAAATCATACCACCCAACCAAATACATATAGATTTTATATATTGAACATCAATGTATCCATTACCCTTTTCCTATATATAAATGGATAAAAATTTTGTCCCCTTATATTGGGAAATGCAGTAATACATGATTACTACATTGGTAATTTCATTTTTTTAATTTTATATATTATATGTTTCATTATAAATTTTTATATAGTCCATATAATTTAGTTCCCTAATTTATATTAGTTTTACAATTATATATATTCCAATTTACACTACAGGGGAGTTTTAACCCAAGGCTATACCCTAGAGAAGGTGCTATTATGTCCCCATTCATCATTTATTTTTATAATTGATAATTTTTTGATGATATAGTCGGTTCAATAAGGGTATTTGTTTTGATTTTACAATATTATGAAGTATTTATCATTACCTTATTATATCCTTATATTAAAATTTACCCACTCCTTATATCTTCTCATTTCATATAAGACCGATTGACGTGGGTCGAAATATTATTGATACATATTAGCATTAGTTCAGGAGTGGTGGTGCATATATTTCCTTTACATGTGAGTCACATAATTCTATCCAGAATTTAATACCAGATATTATTATGATATCTTAAGAATAGTAATAATCTTCCAAATATTTATTTAGTGTTGTGATATACTAATTACATTGGGAGTATCATCCATAAAATATGAAATAATTTAATTAGATAGTAAAAGACCAATGCTTCCCCATATTATGACCAAACACTTTCCCAGTAACTCTTTTGCGTTTCAATTCATTCAATAATTTAGTGTTATCACACAAAAAATATTACATTCCACATAATTTCAATTTCAATTCTCATTTTATATTATTTTAATAAAAATATATTTCAGAAATAATAATATGCCAATTAAAATAGTGAGTGAGTAGAAAATTATACATGGGGGATGAACCTAGTTACCACAATGTCATTCTAGTAGTTCTATTTTTTATTTAATTAGTATCATTATTGGACTTTATTCATTGACACTATTTCAAAATATTTTATTTGATCATCTATATATTATTTACATTGTTAATAGTTTCAAGTCGTTATTAATGTTCTAAAATATAAAAGTATAGAATATTTTTTTTACACAATTAGTATATGAGTAGTGTCATTGAAATTTTGAAAATAGTGTATATGTGGTTTTAAGATAAAACTAGAGAGAATAAATTTTTGAATAAATATTTAGGGATATAAAATAATAGAATAAGCACCATCTTCTATAAGCCCTAGATTAGGAGCTCATCCTATTATAGCACTATTTTTAATAGTTTAGTTAACTAGTGGTTGAGGTAAAAAATAATAATTTCCCTCTTTCCTTTTATAATGAAATAAT
Source organism: Viscum album (assembly GCA_963277665.1). Taxonomy (NCBI): domain Eukaryota; kingdom Viridiplantae; phylum Streptophyta; class Magnoliopsida; order Santalales; family Viscaceae; genus Viscum; species Viscum album. Next base: position 1,888,948,344 of record OY728136.1, read on the forward strand.
GTAGCTGGAAGATAAATATTTAATTCCCTTCATACATATCTATTCATTCATCCCAACATCTCTAAAAATAACTAATTCTTCTAGATGATCTAATAAATGTAATAGACACTATTATATAGTATAATATTTTTCGTATTAAACTTTTAATAAAGATAAAAGACAAAAAATTCTTGTTGGATCGATATATAGATTTATATGTGTATTTTAAGAAACAATAAAAGAGGTTTTAAGAATATTAGGTTTAAAAAATATGTATATAAACACTTAATAAATTACATAGTTTACATGGTATTAAACTAATACAATTCTAAATAAAAACAACAGATCATGTAGGTATTGGATCTAATTATAATGACATGGGGTAATACTATAAGTAAGGTAAACCGATTGTATTTGAATTGAATAAAATTATTAGAGTAATAAAAAATTTAATGATTCTACCATATAGAATATATAATCTCTTAATACAATATGAATCTTAATATAAACAATAACAAATGAATTGGATATGAAAAGAAATGGGAAATAATACAATTGCCTTTATAATAAAAATTGTAGTGGAAATGTAAAATTATTGAAATTTTTATCCTAATGTGTAGGGTATCCTATCACCTAGGATAAAATGTATGTCTTACCATCCCCTTGGTAAGCCCTTGATACAATGATTGGTATGACTCTCTTCCAATCTTTAGAAGCCCTCAACTGAGAACGTAATTGGCACCAATTTCCTTTTATAAATTGAAAGTCGTTGATACGATGATTGAAAACACGTCTTCATATCCCAAGAAGCCCTCGATAATTATCACAATGATTGGTCACCCAATGAAGAAACAAAGAAATTTTAGAAATACAAGAACATGGAACATGTTGTTCACTCCTTTTATCATCATGTCTTTCACACAATGTAAGAGAGAAGTCACAACATCTCTATCTAGAACATGATTTTTTGAAAACATGGTCTATTTAGGGTAGAATGACCACCTAATTATTTGATTCATCTTCTAACACTCATATTTCCTCCAACGATAAAATTTGATCAAAACACTACGAGGTACTTGGATACACATCATTACAATAGTCAAAACAAACAGAATAATATACATCATTTTAATTGAAAAATAACCAACTGAACAACATTATTTTAGCTAGAATGTATTTAGTAAAAAAGTATGAAATAATGAGTATGAGTAAGATATAATCGGTATTGAAGTTATGATAAGAGAGTAATGTATAAAAAATACAATACCTAACTAGTTTAACCTATTTATCATGAAAATAATGAAAATCCAAAATACATTTTATAACCTTATTACAGTTCTTAACATGTTTACGTTGCATGATATATAATCTCATTATGTTGCATGCATACAATACCTAATAATGGTATGATACCTACCCTACATATGATACATAACCCGGTTAAAATTATTGATAATGATAATAATTTTTAATCTTGATATGATGTATTATTACATTGTTGTACTTAACCTGGTTATGATACTAATTTATGATGTGGTACAAAAACATGTTACGATAGATAATTATGATGTGGTAAATAACCTGTTTACAATGACCTGGTTATGATACATTTGATTATATTGCATGTGAATAAAACTCAGGTGAAATTAATGTAGTATATAATCCAGTTACGAGTCCTCATTAAGATGTTATACATAGTCTGGTTATGATTCTTGATTATGATGTAATATATAATCTGGATCTGATATCTCATTATGATGTAAGGAATAACCTGGATATTATTTGTTATTCTAATGAAAAACATAATATATTAATTATTGTGAAACATCATATTAAACAATGTGAGTGAAAAACATACATAATTATGTTAAGAATGAAACTTATAATATGGACAATGTGAGTGATTACGATTGTAAAACAATACACATTGTCAAAATATATATGATTATGATATGTGTGGCATGTGATTTCCAAAAGAAATTATCGATGGGGATTTTGAAACACATTTTGAATAAAAACTCTCCCCATATTTTGTTAATAAAAAATACATTAAAAAACAAAAAATAAATATCTTATCTCCGCTGAGTTTAATAACTATTCATAATGTAAGAGAAAATATGATTAATTTGACCCTTAATTTAAAACAAATCACAATGCATCATATTCTATTTAATTTTACATGAATTTATTACATTAATAAAGAATTAAAAATCCACTTTTTATAACCATTATTCCCACATTTTGATTTTAAAAAATAACAAAAAATATAAATAATTTCATAAAAAAGGATAGGGAAATAGAGTACAGAACAATAATTGTTAATTGAAACAAAAAAGTTTATTAGAACTTGAGATTGACATACATTATTTTTGTAAAGTCCCGGAAATTTCAAGAAATTTTTTTTCTTAATTTTCTTTTGGAATTTTACAAAAACACAGTTTCTGACGGCGCCTGATTCCGAGGCCCAGTGGGCCCAGAATCTTTTTCCGAAGTTTAGCTCAGGTACGTTCATTGAACGAACGAGCGGGTTTTTCTAACTTTTTAACTGGTGCTCGGGATCGAATTCCGAGGGCAACGATGGAATCGCAGTGCCGGTATTTTCTTCGGAACACCTTTTCCAGTGTTGCTTTTGCTCAGGTGTGGTATTTAATTTTTGGGGTTAAGTTAAGAAATAAAATAAAGTGGTGCCACACCATTATTTTATTTCACTTAAAGCCACTTAAAGCCACTTAAGCTAAGTTAAGAGGATAGGGTGGAACCCTAAATATCCAACCCTCTTGGTAGGATATTTGTGAGGTGGGGCCGACACGAGCACCACCATTTATTTCCTCCTATGTAACGCACCCGCAACCCCCTATTAATTGAAAGTCAATCGTGCGTTTTTCTAGTTAAGAAACGCCCCAATTAATTGGGCAGTTAAATCGGTGCAATTAATTCAACGAATTAATTTTTTGTTTCTTATCTTTTGAATTTCAAAAGCTTAGGTCAATAATAAAAGAATGGTTGAACTTATTTTATTTAGTTGGACTTGTGGCGTGGAGAGTATTTGGAGGAAAGCGTTCTTCTTTGACGAAGAACGTGAAGAACGCTAAGAACCCACCAATCTCCGACGAAGAACGCCAAACCCTCGGAGATCGACGACGCGCCGTTGTGTACCGCGACATCAACGACGCTTCTTCCGCGACCCTCCTTCCACGACGTTTCTTCCGCGACGATCCTTCTCTTCCGTGAGGAACTCACGTTCGACGACAACGTTGAGTTAGGGAATTATGATTGAGAATGATTTTATTCCCTCGTTTCATTCATTCTATAGAAAACAAGGAAACACGAATCAAATTATTATCTAGTTGATCCACGATTGTTTTCCTTGCGGGTTGGGAATTTCTATTACAGGACGTTATGGGGGTTTATTTTTATTGTTGATCGTGATCTCATCTGTCACCTTTCTTGGTTTCAATTGGGTAGCATGTTATCGTATTAACGGGAGGAGGTCAGACCGCACGAACACAACCGTCTCTCCTCCCCACTTGTTGTTTTGATTCGTTGCGGCATGAACAAAGGCGGCACGGTGCAATGGCACCACGCGGACACGAGAAAGAATACGGCGCTGTCGCGCCGCGCCGTTGAGGCCGAACGAAGCCGCGGCCGGAGTCGGCAATGAGGAGGCGATTTGAAGACCCCACATTTTGTTGTCGAAGTGCGGATCGACGGATGATGGTGAGGCGGGCCGCGAAGGCGTTTTGAAGGCTTTGCAGCGAAGGTCGGGTCCCGGGACGATCACTGGCGAAGACCGCAGGCGAATCGGACCACCGGAGCGCGTATAGTGGTCCGCAGAAGCCACCGCCAGTGCACCACGCCGGCGCAGCGGCGACCGAGGGTCCCACGGCCGAGCGGGACCGGGGAACACGGGACGCGGTAGCGTGCCGCGTTCGGTGACAGAAAGCGGCCCCCGCACGGGGGGGGGGGGGGGGACCGCGGCTCCTTGGGAGCCACCGCCCGGCTGGAGCCGAGCATCCCAGGGCGGGCCGGGCCACGCCCCGCCGGGTTGGACCCGGACCCGGGTTGGGTCGACCCGGTTCGGGCCGACCCAGGGGGGGTTGGGCTGGGTCGGGCCGGGCCCAGACCCCCCCGTTTTCGGACCTCTTCGGTTTTTTGCTCATATATTGAGCTGTAGACCTCTAATTGATGCACCGTCAGTGGCGATGTGACCTTTGGATCAAGACGGTCCTTTCATTATATTATACTCAAGGTTTCAGAAAACTTTGGGTTCGTCCGGGTTGGTTCGGATACAAAATCCAACCGGGCCCTCGGAGCGGGAACACATATATATTGAGCTCTGGACGTCCGATTGAAACGCTGTATGTCTCGCTGAATTACTCTTGATGAGACGAAACTTTTTGTTTACTCCGCTTGAGGTTTGGATGCCGTCGGAGTGCGGTCAGGTTGGTTCTCTCACGAAACCAAACGGGCCCCTGGAACGAAAAAGCCAATAACTCACAGACCGGGCGTCTGATTGACGCGCCGTCTATCTCGTTGAATTCCTCTTGATGAGACCAAACTTTTGGCTTACTACGCTTGAGGTTTGGATGTCGTTGAAGTGCGGTCAGGTTGGTTCGCTCACGAAACCAACTGGGCCCCTGGAACGAAAAAGCCAATAACTCACAGACTGTGCATCTGATTGATGTGCCGTCTGTCTTGTTGAATTCCTCTTGATGTGACAGAACTTTTGGCATACTTCTCCTGAGTTTTGGTTGCAGTTGGATAGTGGCCGAGTTGGATTGTACTCGAAATACAACGGGGCTCTTGGAACAGAAAAGCTGATATCCTTCATACTGGACGTCTGTTTGACGAACCGTCTGCGGCGTTGGTGATCACGTTGAGAAACGGTCCCTATGAGTATACCCTATGAGAGTTCAGGGTACAGTTGAGATACAGCCAGGTTGGTTCGCTCACAAAACCAACCGGGCCCCTGGGACGAAATAGCTAATAACTCACAGACCGAGCGTCCAATTAACACGCCGTCTATTGCGTTGAGACCCCTATGACGAGGAGGTCCTTTTGATATTTCTTCGTGGGACCTTGAGATACTTGGAGTATCGACCTGTAGCTCGTGGAGCGGACCCTCCCAGAGATGAGCCTGCCGAGTACGGAGACCGTGTAGCCGACTGAGACCTGACGACTGCTTGACCGACTAGACTTGGAGTGAGTCGACTAGCCCAGTGGACGGAGCACTACTTTGTTTGGGTGAAGACCCATGGAGGATGGAGCACTACCTGTGTGACAGTGTAGACCCATGGTACTCATCCAGAGAGTACCTCTGCAGGCTACTAGTGGGTGTGCACTACTGTGTTTGGATGGCATACCCCGGCGGAAAGCACTACTGTGTTTGGGTGGCTGGACCTCGGTACTCGACAGGAGGAGTACCTCAGCAGTCATAGGTTAGTGAGTAGTACCTCAAATTCGTGACAGGACCACTGTACACATCAGATATGGGGCTCTTCAGTAGGTACGGTTTCGATAATGAAAATCCTGGATTGAGCTGAGACTTTTTGACCTTTGCGTTTACCTCTTGATTGAGATGGGTCACTTGATAACTTAGGTATATGTATGGTCATATACCTGGGTAGTGCTATCCGTTGATTTCATGATCTTGGTGTTTTCCTCATGATTGAGATGGGTTACATGATAACTTAGGTATATGAATGGGGATATACTTAAGTAGAAGTTATCTATTGAGATCTTCTTTGTGGTTATCCATTTTGGTTTTCGTGAGACCTTGAGGGTCTCGGGGTCCCTACTGAGTATCATTATACTCACCCTACACGGGCTATGCCCGCACCTCATTGTGTTGGTTGCAGATGACAGGCAGCACTGACGGAGGCCGAGTGTTTGAGGACTGGACGGTACCTGGAGGTGGACCACATGACGAGTTAGTATCCGGAGGTGGACTTCATGACGAGACGACACACGGAGTAGGTTGACGGGCTAGAGCGTTGTGGAGGCTATCTGTACCTACCCTTCAGGTAGGATCCGTGGTGGACGATCCAGGAGCTGCGTTGTCTGTACCTACCCTTCAGGTAGGATTCGAGGACGACGACCCATGAGCTGCTTCATTTCTTCCAGCTATTGTTTTTTTTCATGGTGTACTTTGTTTAGTTGTAACTGTACTTCAGTTGGGTTTGTATTCTGGCCCATTTAGTATTCAGCACTTCTTTTTTGGTACTTAGTGTTTTACATCCGCTTATACTCTGAGGTTTCTGTTTGCTTTTATAAAGGAAATGCCTTCCCAGTTATCAGGATTTACTCCTTTGGTGCTAGTCGCCATCCCCTGGCCTATGGAAGGTGGGATTGGGGTAGTCACGACATGGGCCCCAAGGACGATTCTTGCAAAATTGGTATCAGAGGAGTCGGTTCTACCGCAAAACATATAACTCTGATATTTTCTTTCTGTGAAGCAATATTGTTAAGAGTACCGAGTGTGGTTTTCAGTTCTGGGAGTCCTGTGTTGGTGAGGGTGGCTGATGTATCCATACACTAGGACCCTGACAACTAATTCCTGACACTGTTCATGAAAACACTGATTGCATGTGTGTTTCTAGAAGTTTTTAAATGTCATCTCAAACCAGGTCAGCTCACCAGGTATAATCATTTGACTGTGTGACGTTGTTTATTTCAGGATGCCTTTTCATTGATGACTCACTAGAGCCCAGAGGGATATGCGTACTGATAGCCTGTCGGGCGACGAGGGTTCAGTACAGGGCCCTCTTGCAGTTGAGGCACCAGCGGAGTTACCAGCGGTACTACTATGCGTTGGGCCACTGATTCCACCAGCCCTAGAAGTAGGCGATGCACGCCACTTGAGCGCACTGCATGAGTTCCAGCACCAGATACCACCCAGGTTCTGGGGAGAGACGGACCCGCAGGTGGCTGAGAATTGGATGGAGGTAGTGGTGACAGTCTTCAGGCTAGTTGGGATGCCTGCAGAATTCATGGTGATCTTTGCTTCCAGTCTTCTTCAGGCAGCAGTAGGCAGGTGGTGGAGCCACTTGTTCAAGTTTTTCGGTGAGATGACCTTCACATGGGAAGACTTCGATACCTTCTTTAGGGTGGAGTTTGTGCTAATAGCTCTACACCCCGTGCGTGTGTAGGAGATTCTGCATTTTCCGCGTGTTTTTCGATCAGTAGCCGAGTCATCTGTGGGCAGTAGACAAATGATACAGAGGTCCATGGAGACCAGACCAGTAGTTGGGCGATCTCGGGTTTTAGGATCGGTGGTGTGGGGAACCCGGGGTGGGGTCAGAGCCAGGCGTGCCAGAAAAGGACAATGTTTCTCCTGTGGTAGGAAGGGTCACCTTGCATGTGACTGTCTGACTCCTCGCACAGTTGATCCGAAGGCATTGGAGGAGCCACCAAGACAGAAGCAGCGGCGAGTGCTTGAGCAACAGCTGAGCAGTGGACAAGGCAGTAGAGCTCTGGGAGCAGGAGGAAAGGAGAAGAACTAGTGGATACGTCCCTTGTACTTCTAGTTCCATTTTTCTATTGTATTCATGTCTTTCTACTATGAGATGCAATAATAAAAAGACACTTATCTTTGTGATGTTTTCTTTCTTGTCCTTTTGTTTGGTTGATACTAAGAGGTCCTGGTTAAAACTATTGACATGACCCTCACTTTCGAGACTTATACTGGAGGAGACCCATTGACCTCACACTGATGCTGACAGCGTGACTCGACCCTTGGAGGTGAGAGTGACGGTTGGATCTCTTGGTAGTTACGTCGAGGCCATATGACGTCATCCATGGAATGAATGCATCATTCATGTCAGGATTGACTGTATTAGGCAATGGGTGTGGTTCATCCAGGGGATGGGGCCGAGTTTCTCTTTTCAGCAAAGTAGAAATTTTAGCAGCTCTTCCAGATCATAGGCAAAGAAGGTGCACATCATCCAGGAGCGGATGAAGACTGCACAGTGCAGTAAGAAACAAGAAACTAGTGTCAGTCTTAGAGACTCAGGCGCGTTAAATGTTTCAAGAAGAGTAAGCTTTAAGGAGAGATGAGTCTGCGAAGCAGCAGACATGGAGGCAGAGCTAGGAGAGCAGCATGAGGTGGTGTACATATTAACATGCTACAACCACCCGCCTTAGTTATCCCCACCAGGATCAGGGAGCTAGAGGGAAGGGGAAGAGAGTAGCTGCTTGCGGTCAGGGAGAGTGACCCAATGGCTCTAAGAATGATTCAAGAGATATTTTGTTTCCACTACTAGTTGCCGTAGAAATAGATGTTGAGATGAATCATTCATTCCTTCCACGAATCTTGTCCCAAACCTTGAGTTTTCGGTAAGCCGTGGACTTGATCCTCACGTCTAGAGATACCTTGGGAAGAGACTTGATAATCACACTTACGTCGACGGTGTGGTCAGACCCTTGATGTGAGAGTTTCGGTTAGAATCTCTTGGTGGCAGCGTCGAGGCCTTACGACGTTGGTTTGAGTATGGACTGGGCAATCACAGTTCATACACAAATTGACAGTATTAGGCAAAAAGGTTGTGGTTTAACTACGATGCCAGGATGAGTTTTCCTTGGTCGGCGAAAAAGAAACCCCAGGCAGCAGTTGTTTTGAGTTTCAATTCTTATAGGAATTGGAGACCTCTAGAGTTCGAGGATGACGATCACGTCCTTATGCGGGTCTCACCCCAACGAGGTTTACGAAGAAGTGGCCAAGGTGGCAAGTTATATCCGAGGTTCAGCGGACCTTCTTAGGTCCTCATCTGGGTAGGTGTGGTGGTTTACCGCTTGAACCATCCACCTCAGTTCCCCCTGGTGTACGACTATTTCCACGTATCTCAACTGAGGAGATACATGCTCGAACCTCTGCATATCATCGACCATGAAGAGTTGGATGATGGCTATGGAGTGACTTCCACAGAGGTTCAAGTGGGAATTGAGGATCGACAGGAGCGGATCCTTTGAGGATATTCGATTCCTCGGGTGCGCTTTCACTGGAAGTACGTGAGTATCCATGTATGAACATGGGAGCGGAAGGCTTAGATGTGTGCTCAGTACCACTTTTGTATCCCTAGTTTATGTTAAATCATTACGATGACGTAAATCCCTGAGGTGGGAGTAATGTAAACAGCAGGAAATTTCAAGGGAATTTTTTTCTGAATTTTATTTTAAATTTTACAAGAACATAGTTTCTGACGGAGCCTGATTCCAAGGCCCGGTGTGGCCGTAATCTTTTTCCGATGTTTAGCTCGGGTACATTCAGTGAACAAATGAGAGGGGTTTTCTAACATTTGAACTGGTGCTCGGAATCGAATCTTGAGGGCACCGATGGAATCGCAGCGCCGGTATTTGCTTAACAACACCTTTTCCAGAGTTTCATTTGCTCGGGTGTGGTTTTTAATTTTTGGGGTTAAGTTAAGAAATAAAATAAAGTGGTGCCACAACTTTATTTTATTTCACTTAAAGCCACTTAAAGCCACTTAATCTAAGTTAATCAGATAGGGTGGAACCCAAAATATCCTACCCTCTTGGTAGGATATTTGTGAGGTGGGGACCGCACGAGCCCCACCGTTTCTTTCCTCCTAAGTAACGCACCCGCAACCCCCTCTTAATTGAAAGTCAACCATGCGTTTTTCTGGTTAAGAAACGCCCCCAATTAATTGGGCAGTTAAATCATTACAATTAATTCAACTAGTTAATTGTTCGTTTCTTATCTTTTGAATTTGAAAAGATTAGGTCAATAATAATATAATGGTTGAACTTATTTTATTTAGTTGGACTTGTGGCGTGGAGAGGATTTGGAGGAAAGAATTCTTCTTCGACGAAGAACGTGAAGAACGCGAAGAACGCGAAGAACGCACCGATCTTCGACGAAGAACGCCAAACCCTCGGAGATCGACGACACGACGTCGTGTACCGCGACATCAACGATGCTTCTTCTGCGACCCTCCTTCCACGACGTTTCTTCCGCGACTATCCTTCTCTTCCGCGGAGAACTCACATTCGACCACAACGTTGAGGTAGGGAATTATGTTTGAGAATTATTTTATTCCCTCGTTTCATTCATTCTAATGAAATCAAGGAAACACGGATCAACTTATTATCTAGTTGATCTGCGAACGTTTTCCTTGCGGGTTGGGAATTTCTATTACATGAAGTTATGGGGGTTTATTTTTATTGTTGATCGTGATCTCATCTATCACCTTTCTTGGTTTCAATTGGGCCGCCTGTTATCGTAACAACTGGAGGAGGTCGGACCGCACAAACATGACCGACTTACCTCCCCCCCTTGTTGTTTTGATTCGTTGCGGCACGAAAAAAGGCGGCATGGTGCAATGGAACCGCACGGACATGAGAAAGAACGCGGCGACGAAGCGTCGCGCCGTTGCGCCGCGCCGTTGGGGCCGAACGAAACCGCGGGCGGAGTCGGGGCCGAGGAGGAGATTTAAAGAACCCTCTTTTTTTTTGAAGTGCGGATTGACGAATGATGGTGAGGCGGGCCGCAAAGGCGTTTTGAAGGCTTTGCAGCGAAGGTCGGGTCCCGGGACGATCACTGGCGAAGACCGTAGGCGAATCGGACCACCAGAGCATGTCCGATGGTCCGTGGAAGCCCCCGCCGGCATGCCACGCCGGCACGGCGACGACCGAGGGTCCCGCAGCCGCGCGGGACTGGGGAACGCGGGACGCGGCAGTGCGCCGCATCTGGTGACACAAAGCGGCCCCCGCACAGGGGGGACCATGGCTCCTTTGGAGCTTCCGCTCGTCCAGCGCCGAGCTTCCCAGGCCGGGCCGGGCCGGGCCGCGCCCGGCCGGGTCAGACCCGGACCCGGGTTGGGTCAACCCGGTTCGGGCCGACCCCGGGGGGTTGGGCCGGGTCGGGCTGGGCCCAGACCCCCTGTTTTCGGACCTCTTCGGTTTTTCGCTCATATCTTGAGCTGTAGAACTCTGATCGACACACCGTCAGTAGCGATGTGACCCTTGGATCGAGATGGTCATTTCGTTATATTATACTCAAGGATTCGGAAAACTTTGGATTTGGCCGGGTTGGTTCGGATACGAAATCCAACTGGGCCCTCGGAGCGGAAACACTTATATCTTGAGCTCCGGATGTCCGATTGACGCGCCATCTGTCTCGCTGAATTCCTCTTGATGAGACGGAACTTTTGGCTTACTATGCTCGAGGTTTGGATGCTGTCGGAGTGCGTTCAGGTTGGTTCTCTCACAAAACCAACTGGGCCCCTGAACGAAAAAGCCAATAACTCACAGATCGAGCGTCCGATTGATGCGCCGTTTGTCTCGTTGAATTCCTCTTGATGAGACAAAAATTTTGGTTTACTACGCTCGAGGTTTTGATGTCGTCGGAGTGCGGTCAGGTTGGTTCGCTCACGAAACCAACCGCTCCCCTATAACGAAAAAGCCAATAACTCATAGACAATGCGTCTGATTCACGCGCCGTCTATCTCGTTGAATTCCTCTTAATGTGACGGAACTTTTTTCATACATCGCCTGAGTTTTGGTTACAGTTGGATAGTGGCCAGGTTGGATTGTACCCGAAATCCAACAGGGCTCTTGGAACGAAAAAGCTGATATCTTTCAGACCAGACATCCGTTTGACGAACCGTCAGCGGCGTTGGTGATCACGTTGAGAAACAGTCCCAATGAGTATACCCTATGAGAGGTCGTGGTACAGTTGAGATACAGCCAGGTTGGTTCACTCACGAAACCAACCGGGCCCCTGGGACGAAAACGCTGATAACTCACAGACCGGGCGTTCGATTGACACGCCGTCTGTTGCGTTGAGACCCCTATGACGAGGAGGTCCTTGTGATATTTCTTCATGGGACCTTGAGATACTTGGAGTATCGACCTATAGCTCGTGGAGTGGACCCTCCCGGAAATGAGAATGCGGAGTACGAAGACCGTGTAGCCTACCGAGACCTAACGACTGCTTGACCGACTCGACTTGGAGTTAGTCGACTAGCCCAGTGGACGGAGCACTACTTTGTTTGGGTGAAGACCCATGGAATACGGAGTACTACCTGTGTGATAGTGCAGACCCGCAGTACTCGTCCGGAGAGTACCTCTGCAGGCTACTAGTGGGTGTTCACTACTATGTTTGGATGGCATACCCTGGAGGGAAGCACTACGGTGTTTGGGTTGATGGCCCGCGGTACTCGATAGGAGAAGTACCTCAGCAGTCTTAGGTTAGTGAAGAGTACCTTGGAGTCGTGACAGGACCACTGTACACTTCAGAGATGGGGCTCTTCAGGAGTTACAGTTTCGATAATGAAAATCCTGGTTTGAGATGAGACTTTTTATTCTTTTTGTTTACCTTTTGATTGAGATGGGTCACTTTATAACTTAGGTATATGTATGGGCATATACCTAGGTAGTGGTTATCCATTGATTTCATTATCTTGGTGTTTTCCTCATGATTGAGATGGGTTACTTGATAACATAGGTATATGCATGGGCATATACCTAAGAAGAGGTTATCTATTGATATCTTCTTTGTGGTTATCCATGTTGGTTTTAGTGAGAACTTGAGGGTCTCGGGGTCCCTACTGAGTATCGTTATACTCACCCCTGCATTGGCTATGCCCACACCTCATTGTGTTGGTTGCAGACGACAGGTAGCGCTGACGGAGGCCGAGTGTTCGAGGACTAGACGGCACCCGGAGGTGCATCACACAATGAGTCAGTATCTGGAGGTGGACTTCATGACGAGACGACACACGGAGGAGTTTGACGGGTGAGAGCGTTGTGGAGGCTATCTGTACCTACCCTTCAGGTAGGATCTGTGGTGGATGATCCAGGAGTTGTGCTATCTGTACCTACCCTTCAGGTAGGATCCGAGAACGATGACCCATGAGCTGCTTCCTTTCTTCCAGCTGTTGTTTTTTTTTCTGTTGTACTTTGTTCAGTTGTAGTTGTACTTTAGTTGGGTTTGTATTCTTGCCCATTTACTTTTCTGCACTTCTTTTTTTGTACTTAGTGTTTTACTTCTGCTTGTACTCTGTGGTGTTTATTTGATTTAATAAAGGTAATCCCTTCCCATTTATCGGTATTTACGCCTTTGGTGCTAGTCGCCAGCCCCTGGCCTATGGAAGGCGGGCTTGGGGTTGTCATGACACGGGCCCCGAGGACGGGTCGTGACAATTTTCGCTTTTATTTTGTCAAATGATTAAAAATGAATGTTTCAACTTCATGAACACTTTTCAATCCACCATGATCTTTCCAAGAGCTTCATAATGAGTTTTCAGCTTCTCATGTTGTTCATAATTATTCTTTTCTGTCTTCTAGAGCCGATCTTCATGAGTCTGATTAATAGCTTACTAATATTTATTTATTCTTTCCTGGTTATTGAAATCATCAATCCAAAGTGACAATATTTTTTAATATTGTAACTCAATATGATAGTAAAACAAACCCATTACTCTTGACTTTGGTCTTTTCCTTGAAACTCTCAAGCTCTTTTAAGGGTACATATTTTGAGGTGATGGGTCTTTGAAATTATTAAATCTTTTCATTTAAATCACAAATTAAATTTATATTGAGTAATTTTTATTTGTTTTCCCAATGTAAAAATTCTTCCTCCTTATATAGATGATTTTTATGATTTAATAGACCTTATAAGACCACATGAAAACATCATTTCAAGACTTGATCTACTCAGAAAAATGTTCGTCGAAAATCATAAAATCAGCTTCAATACATAGAATCATGTCCATAAAACCCTTGATAGAATTCATTCTATCATTTTTGGCAATAAATGAATTTATATTCATGCTTCATCATTTGGAATGAACTATAATATATTCTCCAATATATTTATTTATTATTAAATGTACTGATCCATTTTCATAGATATTTTCCCTTTAGAATTTGGGTCCTTAATGAATTGTGGAAGATCACCAAATTGAGTATCAGTGTTGATCACATGAGCTCGCTAGTTTGGATTCATAGGTGATCCTTCCTCAACATCTTCTTACTCTTCTTTATTCAAATTATAAATTACTCATTTTGAGTAATGATTTTGTGATACATTCTTGGAGGGCTGAGGATCCAGAGATTGATAAACAAATTATGGTACTTCTGATGTCTCTGTGGTACAAATTCTCTTAATTTTATCTTCCATTTCTATGATTGTTATTTTCTCTTGTCCCTGAATTTCGAGATCATGTTCCTATTGGTGTTATTATTCTTATTTATATTCTTTTTCATAAGGTTATTTAGAAAGACATTATGTAGCATATTGATCTGAAACCTGTTTCTCATTTCTTTTCCTTGATTCACTGATTTAGTTTTACCAGATGGCTCTCTTATTTCAATTCCAAATTACAATTTCTAGGATATTCTTTGAATACTATCTATGTCAACAGTATTGTACATTTATTTTTCAATATCATATTTCACTATTCTTCTTTCTATATTTATTAATACCATACTTTCAATACCAAAGTTATTATAGGATCCTATCCAAACTGAGGATACCCTTATTTCTTTTAGTGATTTTTCTTCCTCCACTCAGTAGAAACCTTAACTAATATAGCCTTTTTTTTCTTTTAAGGCTTTGGGTTTTTAGTCTAAACTACATTTATTTATTTTAAGGAGAATATTATGCCTTAGAATGTTTCTCACTACATTCAAAAAAGTCATTTTCTTTCTCTAAATCCAGTTCTTTTTCAAATAAATTCGATTCACGATTGAATCATAACATGCTCCTTTTTATAGTATCCTTACTAATTAAGGGGTAATTAATGAAATTGGGATCTAAAAAGATTGAAAAATTATACAGGCTAAATTATTATTTCAAAAACTTACTAATAATTTAGGGAAACATTATCAGCTATGAATTTATAGAAACGTTTTTTATCTTCTTAATTGATTGGAATATGATCCCCATATGGTTAGACATTCTCATGTTTACCAAATATTCATGGACATAAAAATCGGAAAATTTTAAAGTTTCTTTATCGCCATTTCTAGGCACAAACAATCATTTCATACAGATGGTTACGAGTCAATTAACTCCTAATAAATGACTTTCTATTATTTTTTCATCATGAATCTTAAAAGGTGTTTCTTCTGATTTAGTCATATCAATAGTTCCATCAGGTTCCAATACCTAATGAGATGGACATAGTGAATCTCCCTAGAATGGAACACATAAAAACGTCGCTTCCTAATTTGTGGAGGTTATATACTTCTTATCATACAACATAAATGAAATATTAAGATACTTTCCTATTTCATACTGATTCATTATAATGCAGTACCACATCATGATAGATATGATCTTGTCTAGAACCTATTATTTCCACACAAATTGATTCTCACCCATGAAAACATATGATCCTTTTTAAAGATGAATCAAAAGACTCATAAAAGTTTGTGGAGAGTAAAATTTCACCCTAAAAGATCATTGATGTAAATTTTTTTGGAGCCATTTAATTTATAGAAGAAGAAGTACACTCAATCATGAAAGACTAACTCGCACTATGAAGATTATGCTCATAAAAAAAGATTTGATGATCTCGGATTAAAAAAATAGAGGAAGGAACTGATTTCAAACCATGCTGACTACTTATAAATAAACCGATCATGGTGGAAAAACAGATGAGTTTGATATGGGATATGTTCTTTTGGAAATAAATTAATGATCAATATTATATCCATGATATCCAATGGTAATGAATGATTTCATACTCTTGAGGTATTTCTATTAAATAGAAATTTATTCATTTTGAATCCATTTAGTAATTTAAAGAACAAAAAGGGAATTAATTATTGAAAAAACAAAAATAATTCTTAGGAATTATAACTGACATTATATCAGGATAGATGTAATGGTTTTGATATATTGTTCTTATAACATGAAAAATAATAAAAAATTGAAACTGAAAATAAATCTAAAACTGATATAATCAAATATGATTGTACTAATTACATGATATTGATAGAGTTATTGAAAAATGATAGTCTAGTATTGGCAAGGTAATCCAATACAAATTCATTAGTACCAATAAATAATTGTAATACTGATATTATATTCTTTTACCAATAATCATGAAACTAATAAAAATATTAAACTGATAAAATTATTTGTACAATAAAAAATCTAAAGAGTAAATCCGATTATAGTGAAACTGATAAACTGTAAAACAAAAGTGAAACGATTAATTATAATAAAAAAGTGAAAATAATGCCTACTAAATCTGTAGTGTATAACCGATACAATAATAATCATAATGAAGTTAAATGTATACTCCCTCTTTTAAAAAGAGAAAATAAATGTAAGGATATGGGTTAAACAAGAAATAGATGTGAATAATTACATCATGGTGATCATTTATATTTTTGGTTTAATTTATTCAATTCTTTCAAAATATAATGTGTTTGTGAAAATGACAGCATGTTTTTCTTGCATTCCGATAAATTTGTAGACAATATCTTCTTTTTGTGCGTTATCCTGAAAAAAGGTATTCACAATATCTATGTGTTTTGCACGTCAGTGGTGTGCAGGGTTTTTACTAAGAGAAATGACATTGGTATTGTCACAAAGTATTTGAGTTTTACAAAAATGCACTACTTTGTCAGTGAGTGTGTATTTCATCCACAACAGCTAATAAAAAAACGTTTGAGCTACTACATATTCAACTTCAGTAGTGGAAAGTGCTTTAGAGTATTTTTTCTAACATGACCAAGAAACATGGTAATATCCAATTAAATTAAAATATCTGGATGTACTCTTTCTATCCATTCTAAATCCACTTATGATAGCATCTGAAAAACATTTCAAAACAAAATCATTTCTTGAAGAATAGAATAGCCATAAATCCATAGTTCCTTTTAGTTAGTGAAAAATTATTTTCACAGCTTTTAAATGAGATTATTTTTAAATATTTTTGGTATCCTGCACATATGAATAGAGTAAAAACATTATTTCAAGACCACTAGCTGGAATGTATTTAAAGCTTCTTCTCATAAGTCTAAAAGTTGTTTAATTAACTACTTTCCTAGCATTATCAAGATAAACTGTATTTGAGGTACCGATTGGAGTGATAATATTTTTTTTCTAATATCCATACTTTTTGAGTAATTCATTCTCTTACTTATAATGAGATATATGGGGTCCATCATGTTTTTGAGATACTTAAAAAACTAAAAATAATGTGAACTCACCCATCATACTCATTTCTAACTCATATGTAAGTATATTCCTAAATAAATAATTCATGGACTATTGAGTTGAACCGAATATAATGTCATCAAAATAGGTTTGGAAAAACAAAAGATTTTTTTAATTTTTATAATGAGAGTTGAGTTAGTAGTACCTTTTTAATTATTATTTTTTAATGAAATCTTGTGAGTTTATCATACCATGCTCTTGGGTCCTTTTTAAGAACATACAAAGATATGGTAATTTTGAAAATACGATTAGGATGTTTTGAAATTCAAAAACCAGGGGTTTTTCTATATTAATTTCTTCTTTTACAAAATCATTGAGAGAACAAAATTTTACATCCATATGAAAAAGTTTAAAATTGATGTTTAGTGATGGTAAAGTTGAATTCGAATAGATTCAAGTATAGATACCATATAATAGGTTTCTTAATTGATTATTACTGTTTGTTGATCATATCCCTTAGCAACATTTCTTCTTTATTTGTTATGATGACTCAATTTTCATCACACTAGTTTCTGAAAACCCATTTTACACCAATTGTAGTTGCTTCTTTTAGTCTTTCATTGAAATGACAGACTTTTTTATTTTCAAATTCATTTAGATCATATTGCATTTCTTTAATGCAATAATAATCACTTAAGGCCTCATTAGATGTTTTATGTTAATATTGGGATTGAAAATCAAGATGTTCTATTTCATTTATTAAGGAATTTATGTTCTTTGTGGGTATATTTATATCACCAATGATAATTTCCATTGGATGATTCTTATGAAATAATTTTTAGGGTTTTTTAAAACATATTCAACACCATAAGAAAGATAATATACTTTAGTAAATGTTTTAGAATAATTTTTATGATTATTCCTCTTATCATAAGAATTTTAAAATAGTGGTTGATAATCAGTTTGTGAGAATTCCTCTGTTCATATAGGAAAGGATTGTTTAAAAACAAAGAGATCAATTTCATCAAACATAACATGTAATATGTCATCAACAGTACAATATTTTTTATTAAAAATTATATAATCCTTATAAGTTGTTGAATATCATAGAAAAATTCCTTTGTCCGATTGGGGTGCAAATTAATGAAAATAATCTTTTGTATTCCATATGAATACTTTGAAACCAAACATTTTGACGTATGAAACATTATGAATTTGGCCTGTCCATAATTCATAATGGGTTTTATTAAAAAAAATTCTTGTTAAAATATGTTTTATTATTTAACATTTAGTTTTAATAGCTTCAACCTAGAAATACTTAGAAATTGAGTATTTACTCAACATGGTTCTTGTAATTTCTTGAAGAATAAAATTATTTCTCTCAAAAATAACATTTTACTAAAGTGTTTTTGGTGTGGAAAATTTGTGAGTAATTCCTTTATTAGTACAAAAGTATTCAAAATCCAAATTGGGAAATTATCCACCATGATCACTATTTATAATTATTAAGGACTGGTTTTTCACATTTTTAACTTGGGAACTATGAGTTTTGAAATAGAAATAGGCATCATATTTCATTTCTAGAAAATAGACCCCATGTGAATATACAATAATCAAAAAATAAAAATAAAATAAAATAGTACATACCTTTGATGCATCCAGATTGGGTAGGACCGAAGAGATCCATGTGCACTAACTATAATGCATTTAAATTTGAAACATCATTTATTGATTTAAAGTTAGTTTTATGTATCATTAAACATTTTAATGGGTCACAAACTCATTAAGAGTCATACCTTAGATTCGGTAAATCCTTAATAGTCCTTTTCATTAAGATATTAAAAATGTTCAATATGTGACAATGTCCTAACATTTTATGCCATAACCATGATTGGTCTTCTATTCAACATAAGAAAGGTATGTATTGGATCTTATTTTATATCATTTAGATTGTGAAAACATTTTCATGCCAATGGGAAAAAAATGAATTCATTCATGGAATTGGGAATAAAAAATTTCTCATTCCTAAAATTAACAAGGAAGCCATCATCATGTAATTGTCTTATACTGATAAGGTTGTGCTTAAGACCTTTCACAAAAAAGACATTTGAAATTAACACTTTTCATATTAGAACAGTATTATTTATACCAATGATCATTACAAGAGAATTATCAATGAATTTCACTCTTCCATCTTTCATTTAAATAATATTTTCAATGAAATATTGTTTTTATAGTCATGTGTCATGAACAAAAACTATTCATGAACCAAAGGTTCTTGTATTTGGTACAATTCTTGTTTTTCATAAAATTAAAATAGTAGTTTCTCAGTACCCAAAAATAGTTTTGTTCAATGAATTAAAGTTAAAGGGAATTTAGGAATCCTCATTTGTTTTAAAAAATGGGCTTTACAAAATCCTAATGAATGAGTTCTATTACGAAAACAATTTCTTTCACAATGTCCACCACATTGAAATTTAGTACAGAATGGGAACATTTAGGGAAAAAATAGTTGTGACCAAAAATAATTTTTTAATGAGTGTAACCAATTCAAGAAAAATTTCAAATAGGATGAATTAGAGAATACATTTTATCAAATTATTTTCCTTCCATTTTAATTTTGATAAATGATTCTTATGAGAAAAAATTTCATATTTTAAACTAATGACTAAATTATCATTCTTGCAAGAAATTGTTTTGGAATTGTTTTCAGTTTTAAAAAAATGTATAGTTCATTGATTGTTGTTAAATGTCTATAAAATATTTATCAATATTATAAATTACATCATTACTGGTTCTTGAAATATTTTAAAAATCTAGAGTTTTCATAATTATATATTTTGCAAGGACTGAAACTTCTTTTTTAAAAATCGTTATTCTATATTTTTCCTTGTCATGTTATTTCTTGAGATTAAATTTTCCATTCTCATGTAACATGTAAAATATTGAATCATCTTCAATAGAATGAAACTTTTCCTCTACTATGGTAGATTAATCAACTGAAGTGTAGGAATGTTTCTTATCAGTGTAATTTTCATGTAAAGAAACATCTATATGGGATTCACCATTGTGTACCTTCTCCATAAAACATTGAATCTTGAAAGATTGTCTAACTATAGTAGTTATATTATTGCTACTAAAAGATTCATATTTAGAGGATTTGTCTGATGAATCACCACCACGTTTAATCCAAGTATCATTTTCCTTTAATAATTTCTTTTTCTTTGACTGGTAATATTTTTTCAGGTTTTTTCAGAATTATTATCTATTATTTCATTTCTTTTTAGTAGTGGACAATATTGATTAATATGTACTAGTGTTTTACATTAATTACATGTTATTTTGAGTCTTTTTTCCCTTCCTGTTTTTCTTTTTCAATCCGTATTGAATTTCATTCATTCCAACATCATTGTTCGTTCTTCAAGGAAGACTAGAAAACTCATTCTCTAAGTGGTCACAATAACTTAATTCTGATAAAAATCAACTTTATTAGCTTTGGATCTAGTTATCCATTTTTTTCTTAAAATTATATGTAGTAGTAAAAGCTACACTCCCATTACAATTATTAATCTTATTATACCCATCATCTATTTTAATTATTATATCTTGTTGAAGAGGACTTCCAAATAACTCATCAAGAGTAATTTGAGTAACATTCATGTTCTCATCAATATATGTCATTTTTTATTACCATTAATTGATATTTATATCAATTATCTAGTCCACAATTTCTTCTTCATTAATAATTTTTTATCCCATTTATTGTATACTATTGAAAAGAGTCTTAAATCCTTGATTCACATAGCTTAAGGGTTCTTCCTAAGGAAAAATAAACCCACTATGTTCTTCTCAAAGCATTTCTATTATTGTTTCTATAACTTTGGATGTACCAAAATGTGTGAATTCTAATTTAATCCCTGTACAACTGTCTACTTCACATGATTGTAAATTAATATATATATATTCCTTGTCATGGAACACAAAAAAGTATTTCATACTTTGTATTTTAGTTTATATTCTTGTTTCACTTTATTTGTGAATGTGTTGACTTCCTTGTCTGAGATTTTCTAACCTTTAATATGTGTTATAATTTATTCTACTCCAGTATTAATAAAAAAATTCTTCACATGATATCTTCAGTACTCATAATCATTTCCTTCAAAAATAGGATGTATTGTTGGATTCATATTTTCAATTGATATAATATTCATTCTTGTCATATTATAAAACAATACTTTTCCACTCCACTCATTAGTTTAGTATGTAGTCATCCACCAATGGTTTGTAAATGAAATAAAATTTTATTACTAACTTAAATAAAGCATGCAATAAAAATCATTGGAAACATACTCTGATAAAAATAGTTTTGTCAATTTATTGATGAGTATGTATATCGGAGGATACAATACAAGAGGGGTTGATTTGTATGTTTATAAACGATGTATATAAACACATAATAATGTACCTACTTTAAGAGGTATTAAACTACGGAAATTCTCAATAAAAACAATATATCATGTTGGTCTTGGATCTTATTCTAATGATATGGTGTAATACTACATGAAATGTAAAACAATTGTATTTGAATTAAATACAACTATTAGAGTATTATAAATGTCAGTTATTCTAACATATAGTGTATTGAATCTCTTAATAAAATATTAATTCTAATTGAATCAATTAAAATTTTATTGAATATGAACAAAAAGGGGAATCGATAAAATTCTATTTCAAATACATATAATAGAAGAAATGTAAAAGTATAACAATTCATTTTACCCAATGAGTAGGGTATCCATTCACCTTGGATAAATGGTCGGTCTTTACCACCACCTTGGTAATCCCTCGATAAAATGATTGGTATGGCTATCTTTCGATCTCTGGAATCCCTCTATTAAGAAGGTAATCGACACCTACGTCTTTCATGAAATTGAAAGCCCTCGATATGATTATAGAAAACACGTCTTCATATCCCCATAGGCCCTTGATTGTTATCACAATTATCAGTCGCACAAAGAAGAAACAAAGCACTTATAGAAATACAGGAACATGGAATAATATGTTCAATTCTAATATCTTCAAGGCTTTCACATGAAGAAAGAGATAAGTCACAACATATATCTCTATAATTTGATTGAATATATGTTGAATATTCTTGTTCAAATGACCTCCTATTTATAAAATTCAGGTTCCAATAGTCATATTTCCTCCAACGTTCATATTTCTCAGAAAAAACATGGAGGGACATGGACACCTGTCATTACAACGGATAAAAAATAGAATACACGCCATCATTTTAATTGGTAAATAACCAAATCAACGATATCATTTTTGTTTGAATGTGGTAATTAATAATGTATGAAACAATGAGTGTGAGTAAGATGTAATCTGTATTAATTTAGTGAAATGAGTGTAATGTATTACAAAAATAAAATAAATAACTATGTTACTATGGTTATCATGAAAAAATTCATATAGATATTACACTTTATATCCTGGTTACATTTCATAACATTGTTATGATGCATGATATTTAATCAGATTATAATGCCTGAATACAGTACATAATAAGAGTACGATACATAACCTCGTTACAAATCTTGATTATGATGATGATTAATAATCTGGATATGATGCATGATTATGATGTAGTACATAACCTTGTTACAATACTTAATTATGATATAGTACATAAACTGGTTATAATGCATAATTAAGATATGCTATTTAACCTGGTTATGAAGACGTTATTTCGAAATAAGCGATTACGATACATGTGGATACAATGCATATGAAATAAATGTAGTATATAATCTATTTTCGAGTCATGGATACAATGTTATACATAGTGTGGTTATGATTCCTAATTACAATGTAATAAATAATTTGGATCTTATTTCCAATTATAATCTAAGACATAATATAGATCCGATTTCTGATTCTAATACAATACATAATCTGGTTATGATTGTGAAACATAATATAAAACAATGTGAGTGATCAACATAAATGATTATGATAATAATGAAAAAAATAATAAAGACAAGGTGAGTGATTATGATTGTAAAACAACACAAATGAAAAAAAAATATTTGATTAGTTATGTGGGGTTTGTGATTTCCAAAAAAAATGATTAATGGGAAAGTTGACACAAATTTTGACTTAAAAATTATTATCTTCTATAAATTCCTAACCATTACACATTGAATAATAGTGAATAAATTGATATATAATGACCACTCATTTAGGATAGTACGTTAAAACCCATTAAATAATAATATAATAAGTTGGTAGTAACTGAATATGCAGAGTAGAAGGGGAAAGTGGTGAGTAAACATCCCCCTCAATACTAATCAAAAGATAATCCCTTAATGGATACCATGACAGATATTTGGTATCACCCATTTCATCTCTTAGTTACCTCACATAACATCTTTTATCTAATAAATATTTTCAATGGGACGATCATTCATTAAATCGGTGTTCTGTAGTCACAGTGTCTATTTTAATTCATTATAAAATAGAATATGTGTTGGTTTAAATAACATATATTCCATAGAAAGTCTGATTGGGTTCGAACAATAAAGGGAATGGTTATACGTAGATTATTCACATCAATCATCCGGGATATCCCCTGACTCTTCTCTCATAATCATTTTAATTTTACATTTCTTCAAAAAATTTATCATATTTAATTTGTTTCCTTTTAAATAATGTCGACAAATAGTATAAAAAAATATTATAACTCAATCAATTGGATAAAAATTAACAAGGATTCATTTTTTACATCCATCTATATATTCACATTCCTATATTATATGTTTTTATACACTAAATAGTGTAGTTAAATATATATGTGTGTGTAGGATGTATATTTACCTCTTATAATTAGTGCACGGTTTCCCATAGTTTAATTAGATGTTATTTTTAATAAAAAAAATTTGAGATATTTATAAGACATGATTACATAATATTTTTTAGTTCTCAATGATACCTGATTCACTTTATGAAAAAATATATTCTATTACATGAAATTTAATAAATGAATTAAAATACAAATGTGTATATGCGGTAAAATGTTTTATACACGCACACTAGAGTATTGTTCTTAAGTATTATCACATGCTAAAAAATATCAATTCAGATAATAGTTACTAAACATCAAATTAGATAATTTTATTTAAATTGGATTAATTTGAGTAGTTAAGATCCAAAAACATGTATCTAAAAATTTTCATAGGATATATGGGTATGTGTATAAAAAATAAAATTTATAATAAGTGTAATTAAAAATATTATAACTCATTATCCAAGTAGTGTATACCTGTTATTTTATTACAATTTAAAATAGGGGATTTCATATGAATAGATTTACATAGTTCGAGATATATTATTCTCAATTATGGAATAATTTATTCACATGTGAATTTCATAGATATATATATAGGTTAAGAGAGGTGAATATTAAAATTATATGAATACTAAGAAAATAGATTTATCATAATAATTTAATAGTTATGAATCATAGCTTATAAAATTGGTATGTTAATTGACAATCTCTAAAAATAAGGAATTTAAAAGTTTATTTTATGGTAATGTATGTATTTATTTATATATTTAACAATTGATCATGTTCTTAAACCATTATTGAACACGAGAAGAAATAGATTCTAATTGAAATGTTTGTTATGAGATGTTCATGAAGGGAAAAAATATTTCATGACCGATGATATTTATATTATTTTAGAATACATTTCCATTGTAAAAAATAATATATATTATTATATATAATAAATAAAAAAATAATATTTTTCTAATGAAATATTTGAGGAAAATATGAAAGTGTCCTAAAACCATGATTTTAATTTATAAATTCATAGTTTGTAATTTAATTCCTTGAATGAAATTTAAGTAGTTAATTTTTAAGGATTTTGTAGGTGAATAGAAATTGTTAGACATTAACATACGTGATACATGAAGGGATTCTTAATGAATCACTAAGTTACAAGGATGATGTTGGATCCCCAATAATGTTTGTATTATAAATTTAAAAAGGAATCATATTAGAAACAACATATTTTGAACCTAATTAAAGCTATATTAGGCCACAAATAAACTCATATAGAAGATAATAATAATTACTAAGAAAAAAAATACTACAATATGGTTGTACATAAGGATACATTGGGTTCCAATAGATGATTTATTAACTAGACCAGTCAATGTACATTCTTAAACATAATACTTGCGGAAAATAAATCATTCATTTTCACTACGTGGAGTCTCAATATCTAACATAACTTATTTTACACATAAAATATAGTAATTAGGGGAAAAATTACTATTAAATGAAGGAAATGTTTCTCACATTATGATACACAATTTCTAGATAATCATTCTTTTATGATAACAGATCTGTTGTTAATGCTTCAAGATAACCTCATTCCCAAATGAATCATCAGTTTTATCCAATGTATTTTATAGATTTCAAATAATGTTTTGTATACCATTCATAGTTATTCCATAATATTGGATACCATAAACTCATAAGAAACACCCATTATTGGATCAATATCATTAATAAAAGCCTATATAATCCTCAATGATAAATTTTCACCATGGATTTCATCACCCACTCATTTGGTATACATTCATGTGTTCCTATATGTGATGTAATATTCCAATTATTTATATTATACTGAATCATGAAAATATAATAGTTTTTTGATTTTTCATTCTTGATTTTGTGGTGAACAAGGGATCATGTGGTGATTTGGGGGAATAACGAACCAAGGAATATTTGAGAACATACATAAATGGAGAATTCAATAATTTTATCAACAACCACATATAAGGAATCCAATGAACATAAAATACCCATTTTTTTATTTCAAAATACATTTTATATACTTAGAATTTGTTGTATACATTGCCATATTAACCCAAAAATTAAGTAGAGTAGGATTTATGGCATTTCAATTCCTTTTCTGTAAAATTATATACAATATTTATCCCATTAATTTAATATACATATCATATATTCTTCTTTACATATTTATTTGTGATCTACTATAGTAGAACAACCTAAATATATGAAGGTGGATTATAACCTGATTTTAATTCCAATGGGAAATTTTAATAGTTCTCTAAAAACATCATTATTATGTTATTTTAATTTTAATTAGTTATTTAGGAGGTATTTCATTCACCAAGTTATTTTTTGGTTATTACCCACTTTATCATGGTATTTATTACCACCTAAATCTATCCTCAACTCATCATATCTCATTTCACTATCCTGTATCATTTCATATATGATGTAAAGATATAGGGAGATTCATAAAATGTGCATTTTGAGATATGGTGGAGAGTGTTGATATGTCTATACTATTGACATGTTCATTACTTAACACTATGGAGGAGGTGAGACTAAGTGTGCCTAGGAGAAATTAAAAAGTGTATTATAATAAAAATCAATGTTATGGGTTGGTATTTATAAATGATATTGAGTGGATCAGGAAATGTATCTTAAAATATTTAGTTGTTCAGTGAAGGAATAATTTTTTCTTTATTAACCCAAACATTTATTAATGGAAATTATATTTATCTAATTAAATGTCTTATTATGTAAAATAGTTATATAAAACGTATGCACTTATTTAGTTTTATCATTTAGGATTTTAAAATACCATTAATTGATTTTATTTTTTATAATATAGCTGTGGAACTCTGATTACATGATTAGTATAAATATAGGTATTTAACTAACACAATTTACTCAGACAATGGAAGTGATATCTAATCTAGCAGAATTGATCCATATTAAGAAAAAAATTAGACCTCAGGAAGGAGGTGTCATTACTAGGATTCCCTCTTGTTCAAGCCCAAGCCGAGCATCACCACAGTAAGCTTGAACGGAATCTCCTACTAGGGAAGTGGATGCTTATATAGCTTACCAATGAAGAGTTGTTATCTGAGCCACCAAAAGATTTGGTCACCATCACGCACCATGCCCTTATATATTTTTTAGGTTTTATAAGGGGTTATGTAACATTATCCTAGAAAAATGATTATATATATTTTTAATTTATATAGAATATTCATTCATTTTATTATTATTACGTCGTAAATAGTTTTTTAAAAATTGTATTATTTGTTTATATTCATTGAGAGATCTATTTTGATTATTTAATTATTTTTTCAATCAAATAATATTTTAAAAAATATTACTAAAAAATTAATTTTTATAGAATATAAATGGTTAGATAATTTTTAGGAATACAATAGTAATTTTAAATATGGTTTGAAAGCTTTTTTTTAAAACCCATGAAATTTTTATCATATTGGTTTCTATTTTAAAAATAAAAAATTTACATATTTATAAAATTATTTAGATAAAATGAGTAATATTGTGTAAATAATGATTTCTAAATTATCAAATGGTAAATTTTTCATAATTTTCATTGACAGTTGAATTTTATGGTAAAGACTATATATTGTTTCAATATATAATGTGTTTTATTACAATAAAATGACCCAATAGTGTATGTAATAAAATAATATAAAAATGATGTTCGCCCAATATAAGTTTTAACTCTTCAATAATGTGATTTTATATTTATTTTTATTAATATTATGTTGCATTAGTGGACCCTCCAACACTTAAAAAACATTTTATCATTTTAAAATTATTTTCTTGAGAGTGTCACACACCTTCGCATAAAAAAGACTAATATTTTAATAATTTCAGACATTGGACGTATAAAATATTATTTTTCACTCTATTTTGGAAAAAAAACATGGGCAAAAACTAATGTATGGTTTGTGGTTTTGATTAATATAATGTGTCGTGTTAAAAACCAAAATAATAAAGAATTCTTTATCATTTCCTATATAAAACCACTTAATATCACATTAATCGCCACTAAAAACTATTTGATCACATATTTACACTTACATAATATATATAAAATCCTCACAATGTCCCCAATATCCCATGGAGTCTCTCTAAATCCTTTCTGAAGCCCTTGGGATCACAATTCCCTGTTTGGGATTTCTTACTCTCTCGTTATTTCCCAAGATTCTTTATGGGGTTATACAGTTTTATTTTCAATTAAAAATGTTGGGATATTATTTATAACATCCCATATTCATCCCACCTTATGTTTTAATGATGATATACTCCTTTATCTCTCATTAATTCCTCTCATGTACACCCATTACTAAGACAAAAGTCATAAGGGATTTACCTCTCCTCATTTACATTCAATTAATTCATTTTTATTATGAATCTAAATTCCATTATGTATTTTGGTACATGTGTCTATATGATCCCCATATTTTAAATTTCATGTTAATATGATGTGATTCCCCCTTATCTCTAATCATCCATTTTTATGAATTCTTATGTCACGCTTTTAGGCCGCCAAAATTGCATTGCGATTCTCTATGGTAAAGTTGTTGTGTAGTGAATAACATTACCATTTCTCTATTAAGGGTTTTCACCTTTATTCACATTTACTTATGTATTATAGAGATTATTTTATGTATTACAAATTTTTTTATCATGGAATAAATGATGATGATGAATGATTCCATGTTTTATGATTAGTCTGTCACAATTACATATGAAATAATATGATTGAGAAGGGTGTGCCCTGATAGCACTCCAATGCATTGGGTAGAGATTAGTATCACGATATTTCATTTTCAATGTGGTATTAATCATGATAATTCATGTTTAATTATGGATTACTCATTCTCTATGTGAAATGTTATTTGGCTAATGCTAATATCATGTTAAATGTTCTTTCCACATTTCGATGTTATGATAATCATGCAATATCATGCCTTTATGATCAGGTTTCTCTTATGATCCATTCATATTAATATTTCCCAAAATGTATTGTATTCTTCATGTTATGTATTTTCTACTCCATTACAGGTATTTATAGGTCATTCTTTTCTTATGAATGTCCTCAAGTTATACCATGCAATTCCATGTATAAAGGATTGTGTTGTGGTCATGTAAACCAAATTTTCAACAATGATGTTGGGTATTATGTTCTATGTTGTAATGTAATGTTCATAATTTCCCAATAAAATATACCTAACAATCCTCATAGTTTTCTTATGTTTATGATTATTTAATAAATCATTTTTAAGTGTGTAATAATGAGTATGTATGTTATATTTTCCAATCATAGGGGAAACCCCCTTTTTTGATTACTATTGTGTGTTTTATTTATTTAATTAATGTAATAGTTTCCCTCTACATATCAAACAATACCACACAATTTCCAATTTCATTCATGATTAAAATTATTTGGATAAAAAATAAATCAGAAAATGGATTGTAAATTAATTTTAATAATCAGTTTTTCTTAAAATGTACTTCAGAGATGACCCTGGTTAGCAATTGTGGCAGAAAATGAGTGCTATAAATTTATATTGGATTATGAAATCTACAGGACATAAATTAATTATTAATACACATTGATAAAGAATAATTGAATAAAATTTTTACCTACACTGACAAATTTAAAATATATAAAACATAAATATATACACACATTATATATAATTCCAAATATTTAAAAGGAAACACTTATTCTATTCAGGTGCCTTCATTATAATTGATAATTGATTCTAACTTCCGATGAGTTAAATACTTTTGGAAATCCATTAATTATAGTATTATATAGATATATGAAAAGATATAGTGACCTTTTAAATCACCGATAAACAATTTATAAACATTATAATCAATAAAAATAGGATTAATGATTCTTTAGTACAGTAGAACACTCTCACATGTATGCACCTTGGATGTATCGTATTTGGTGATCAAATTATAAATACATATTTCATTTTGATTTAATTTCCATTATATGATTGATATGATTTCTTAGTATTCTTACTATTTTAAGAATTTAATTCTAAAAAGGGGACAAAATTTGAATAATGAAATTAGGTAAAAAGAAGGAAACACTTAATTTAACACATATTAGTGTGTGTAGGGACTTTGGATTCAACATGTGGCATCACATAGAAAGCTTTAATACATGGTGAATATATATTGAAGTTTTATTTTCATGGATAATTATTTAATGATAACATAGTTCTAATATTTCATGGGATTATATATAATTTATGGAATATTATGATGATATATCATCCATTATCACTAGGTCTACATATTTTATTTATATGAATTCATGGAATCTCAATTATAAATCTAATATAGATATAATTGAATTAATTAGGAAAAACATTATTGAACACATAATAAAAATATTAAAATTTTGTGCCCAGATCTCTCTCAAATGATATTAATAAGAATTTTATATTAAAGATATTTTCTAAATCCTCTATATAATAAAACATGATATGTATTATTAGTATGATACAACATGAAAAGTAATATTTCAAATACAATTTATATGTAAAGGAAATGTTATAAGTATATTATAGGGATACCATTCAATTTTCGATAGTATATTTGTTATAACTAGTTTATTCTTCTGCATTGGATATCATTAAATGTTATAATTTTTTATAATGAAAGACATGAAGGATTTTTTTGTCAATATAAAGAATGCACGAACGACCAATGAAATAACTCATAGTAAGAAACCACTTATGTATCATAGATTGATCATTTGGGGTAAATCATTGAATATATCATTTTTTATATTTTTTTAAACAAAAAAGAAATCCTTTTTGTGTGTAGTAATGAAAATTAGAAAACACCCAAAAAACAAAAAAAATAAAGGAACATACCAATTTTATGAGGTTTTCCTCTGAATGATAGATGGTTGGTCCTTATTGTGATATAGATTCCACAATGATCACAGTAACAAATAGAATAATCACCTGAGTAGAATAATCATGGTAAAACCTTGAAACTCATATTTTCATTTCTCTCAACTGCGATTTGGTTCTTATTGTATTCAAGTGAATCGAAAAAAGAAGTGCATTATTCATTTTAAGAAAGATAAATTAATGTATAATAAATGAAGAATCATCAAATATACCCCTTCTAAGTTTTTGAGTGTGTAAAAATATACCAGTTCCACTATAATTACATTTCAAAGAAGAATCATATTTTATTCTTTAAAATTAAATTGGAATTAGATGATTCATCACATTGTATGAGGATTATTTGAACACAAACACATAAATCACCATCATATTCATTATTTATTCAACTTTTAAAATTCATTTAATATTTACTATATAACGCATATCCAAAACATCTTCTTTTTAATCCTATTTTCACTATAACTTTCTCATAAAAATCCACTATTTCATAAATGCACACATTATTTCAATTTTTTTACATTATATTTTCAATTTGAATTTAAAAATAAAAATCTACTTCATTAATAAAAATCCTTGGATAATATCCATTTGAGTAATAATATTATCATTCATTTGGTAGTTAAAATATGATGAAATAACCACAAAATTTTAAATATGAATCTAAATCAGTATTCATTACCAAAACTACACAAATTATTCCTATTAAATAAAGTATAAATTATGGTCTAGGTAATTATGGAATTGAATATTATTTTTTAGAGATATTATATTATCTAATTGATAATATTATGGTGTGAATGGGTACAATATCGTGGTGTTCATTAAATTTCCAACACCACCCAAAACCATCTAGTCACCTCTCTAGAATGGAGAAATCACCCCATAAATTTCCTATATATCATCTTCTGTGTAATGGATCACACTTATCCTATCAACTACATTGTGAAAATGTGGTGTTATAGGTATTTCGGAAGGTCAAGATAACTTATCCACATCCCTTTTCCAAAATCATCCTTTTCGATGAACCGTTTCAATGGAAGACACTTGTAAACTATAACATCACATTACATCTTCAGGTACTTTTGATGTTTATAATTACCCTTGTTTTGTAGTAGCGAATTGGGGGTGCATTTGGGAGAATATTTAAGGAAAAATAAAGGACAGTTGCTTTCACATGGGCTGCGCATGGTTTGTCTAAACCGTGCGGCCGTACTGTGTGTAGGTAATAATGGAGGCAGTGGCTAACGCACGGTTAGCACATAGTTTGTCTAACCACATGGCCTAACCATGTGTGGATTGTTTGATGTGGTTGTAGAGACCGCATAGTTAGTGCACAGTTTGTATAACCGTGCGAGGAAACCGTACGAGCACTTAAACTAGATACTAAAAATGTGGATCTCAACCGTTTTGCCACTAAATTTCACGTTTAAGATCATAATCAGCCATAACACAGGACAACCCTCCTTTGAAGGTAGTATAACCTCTCCCAAGTGTTTTATAGGAGATCTGAATGCTTCTGTTGGTGAATAGAAGCTTGTTTCATGAGGTATGTGATCGCTCTTCTTCGTTCTTCTTCTTTCATGACCAGTTTCCTAGATCCACTTGGATCTACTTCACCTATTCTCTCGGTTTCATATAACTACATCTGTTACGTGTTGATCTATGTGTGTCGACACCAAATATGATGAGATTTGATCTTGGTTGTGTTTGGAGAAGATATCTAAGGTGGATTCTTGGATAATCAACCAGGCTTTCTTGTGTGTTTTTTATTGGTTGGGGTTTTCGTCAAAAACCTTTGAGGTAGGGGATTCTTGGCTTCTATTTCTTTTATGTGAAACTATACTGTTAGCATGTTTAATACCACTGGATGAAAATGGAAATGACATAATAAATATTTTTGAACTGGATAACGATTTTGTTATCGATCATATGATATTTCGTCTTGTTTTTCTTTATGGTGTGAAATCTATACTTTCTTTTCTTAGCTGTTTGTTCTTGACGGAAATTGGTAATGAATGTAAATAAGAATTAATTAATAATGGTTTGGATAAA
Organism: Viscum album; assembly: GCA_963277665.1. Lineage (NCBI taxonomy): Eukaryota > Viridiplantae > Streptophyta > Magnoliopsida > Santalales > Viscaceae > Viscum > Viscum album. The sequence continues at coordinate 1,888,981,333 of OY728136.1, forward strand.
GATATAGAGGCATGAAAATGAATCTAGTTCTTGTTGTAATTTTATGTTAATCAAATTGGCGGAGTAAGCTTGTTAAATCAATTGTGATAGCTTAGTGGTTAGGTTTCTGATGTTATAACCAGTGATTTATAAATCTATTAATTCAAGATGGATTAAAGAATTGAATTTTTGATAATTCCATGAAGGGTTCTGAGTTACCCTTTTGATTATTAAAGGTCCATAGCCCATTTGATGTGGTGGTTTATATTCATGTTGCTTGTGTTGATATGTGACCCTGGAGGGTCGTTGTGATATGTGGGGGAATATAGGACTTTTGGTTGAGGTAGCGGATGATGCCTAGAGTGGTGAGATGCATCGGTTTGTGGATGTAGGTGTTAGGGACGACACCAAGGATGATGGAATGGGATGGATGTGATTGTTAGATGCTTGCAGATTCTTTCGTTATTTATCTGCTTTAGATTTCCCCACTACTCAAGGAAACCGGTCTTGCTTACCCTTCGTCCGAAAGAGGCGAAGACACGCGGGGTATGCCACATGATTTCTGTGTTTATCTTCTCCAGGGAGAATGGGTCTACCCTCTTGTTATAGGAGGCAAAGACACGACGGGTAGTACATATACTCACCATGTTGAGCCCCTTTGTGTTAGCAGCATAGAATATTTATCTAGAATGCATGGGAATGTGGGAAAGTATTTCTATAATGAATAATTGAATAAATGGTTTTAACCGATGGGGATGGAGATGCTGGAACATAATGATGAGGTTGAAATTTTTAAACAAACATTTGATTTTCGGTGGGATGTAAATGAAATTTAATGTGGAATGGTTCATGGTGAATTAACTTTTAACGAATTAATGAATGTAAAGTGGAACTTATAAAATGTGAATGAATTAATCTAATAAATCTCTTTAAATGGTCGTGTGCTTATTGGATTCCTAGTCTTATAAATATCATCTTGGAGTCTGAGAGAAATTAGGTGCAGTTGTGTCTATGACTAATTTATGCCCATAGTGTGGTTGTCAGATATAATATATTCTGTAATTTTTTTGTTTCTATACACTACTCCAGCCTTTCAGTAAGGGGAACTAACACCCTAAGGATTCTGAGCCTTGGGGGGGGGGTTTTTTTCCTAAAATTCCAGTGGGAGGATGAATGGCTGACTACCCCTTTGGACCCACTCTCTTCACAAGGTAGCTACTTGTGATGGTGGGTCGAATGGTTAGCTTTCCCCATATATGTGTGTAGAGGACTGTAATGGCTTTTGGTTATTCACACACATATATTCTGGATATATTTCTCTATGGACTAATATATGTGCAACGTTTATAGGTTGTGATGGCATGAAGATCATTACTCAGTGTGTGGGCTGTAATGGCATGAAGTATAATACCTGACGTATGATACATATTATGCGAGCTTTGGTGGCTCTCGGAAACTACCTAGTTACTTTGGTGTGTGAACGTGGTGGTTTTGATGCATGAGGTGCATATTGTGGTTCTTCACTCAGGTGTATGTCGGTAAGCCTTTTTGGAGAGAGATGCTCAGGACGCACGACGTTGGGAAAAAGTAGAAAACCAGTGTGGAAGTAATAGTTTGGTACCATTGTTATTTATTATGATATGATATATTCTTGTATGTGCTACTTTGTGATAGTATCCATGGTGAGGTTGGGAACTTAGTATACCTATGTAGGTGATGAGTTAGTTTCATTTGTTGTTCACTGTGATTTAGAATGCTTTCTTTACATTTTCACGAGAGGCTTCAGTGATGATCTTACTGATTATACAGTTATACTCACCCAATGAATATATAAACTGTTTTCTGGTCACATGGAGCAGGTGGGAGATCATGATGGGTTCTAATAACTTGTGGTTGCATGATCTGTTCGGGCTTGTGGTTGCTGATATTTTTACTTTCTTTTGGGTACTTGAAGTTTTTCCCATTTCAGTTGTAGTACTTTTTCAAGGCATTACATATGTCCACTTGGGTTTCTTTTATATTTCATTTATGAGTTGGATTTGGTTGGTGTCTATCTTATCTCTCTCTTCCAAATGTTTTCTGGTAGAGGTTAATGCCTCCAATTTGTCTGTTTATTATATCCTTGGTGCTAGTCTCCAACCCGGGGCCTACTGGAGGTGGGACTCAGGGGTCATTATCTCTCTTTTCACATTGCCGACCCATGAGGTGTACACTTTGTAGGGAGGGGGCCATGTCATAGTGGTATTAGAGGATCTAGTTGAGGGATATGATGGAGTATGGAGTTAAGAACACGTGAGGTTGCATAGGTCGGTAGGGAAACATTGTCATCCATGTTTATCAAGTGAGGTAAACATTGAAGACCGACCGAGATATAAAAATTTAGGCCCCCCTATGATCTGATGTACTGACAATTAAGTTTACAATGGATACTAAACAAGGTGATACTAGTTGTAGGGTAGTGACTTAGGAATGGATCATGCATCATTCTTCTTTGTTCCTGTGATTGAATGGGTAGACCTTAGGATAGGTTAACCTAAAATGAATAAAAGAAAATAATTAACTAATTAATGTGGATTCGTCCATATTTCAGAATTAAGAGAACTAATGGTTTGTTATTTTACTAGTATGGCTCCTGGTCAACATCCTCGTCAGGTTTGTGAGGAAAATGTCCAGCAGGATGATCCAGCAGGTCACCATAGGGTAGAGGTTGATGACGATGACACTTGGAGGAAGAAAATCCGAGAGTTTCAGCACCAGAGTCTGCAGAAGTATGAAGGATACGTTTCAGATGCAGTCACGGAAGACTGGTTGGAGGAGGTTGAGATCAGCTTCAGTTTAATCCGATCTTTGAAGGAGGACTAGGTGTCCTTATCTATGACGATGTAGTGTGGAGAAACAAGGAAGTGGTGGTTCTTGTACCTCGGGGATCACGAGGAGTCATCGATCTCATTGGAGGTGTTACGAGACAGGATTAGTGTTGAGTTTCATTCTTCGATTGCGAAGGCGTCCAGTCGCCAGGAGCTTCTTAACCTTCGACAGGGGGTCCTCTAGTGTTTGAGTTTTTGTAATCCATTTTAGTAACATTTTATGAAATGTTTCAGATTTGCTTCTAGATGAGGAGGCCATGGTGAGGCATTTCATGAAGGCTTTGTGTCCAGAAATCCAACACCAGGACACCACATTAATGATGAAGACATATTTTGAGGATTTGGCGAGGGCAGAGGTTGTTGAGAGGACTTTGTCCAGGACCAGGTCATCATTAGAGGGGGGTCGTCATGATCCCTCATAAAGTAGAGATGTGGTCTTGGGCTCCCTATTTTCAAAGCATAAGTGATTATGTTTACCAGGTGGTAGGTCCCAGCCCTTCACATCTCGTTTTCCCAGAGGCAGAAACTCTTAGGCCTATGACAAGGGAACAAGGGCCTGTTTTTGTGTGGTTATCATTGTCATCAGCTGCGGGAGTGCCCGACCTTTTAGAGAGGTCATCAAACACCAAGGGCTACTCTTCTGGTTCCTCCATTGAGACAGTTCTAGACGAGGCAACAGCAGCCGGTTTCACCAACATTAGATCAGTAGATGTTAGATGGGGCAGGTAGAGGATAGCCTCATGAAGCTCCCCATCCTCAAAGAGTAGAGCCCGACTATGGTGGTGGTCTTCATCAGGGTTAGAGAGGCTATTGAAGAGGTCATGGTCAGCTTTATTCTCTAGCGCTGCCAGCTCCAGGAGTGCCAGACATCTTTAGAGGTACCATTTTCTTGTTTTATACCTTGGTCTATTCCATTTTTGATTAAAAAGTGATACACTTCTTCATATCACTTACCCTTGTCCATGCTTTGGGACTTGAGGGAGATAGGCTTCTAGTGACCATGGTGTTGACTACGCCAGTTGGAGGTCGAGCTGGCTTGCTTGAAGTATGTAGAGAATGTGAGCTAGTGTTGGGGAGACAAAGCTCTTGGAGATATTTCCTATGTTTATGAATAAAACCATATGATGTCATCCTCATCATGGATTGGTTTTATTTGTTGCAGGCAATCATGGATTACTTCAGGAAGATGGTCATTTTCCATAGTGCAGATAGAGAGCAAGTGGAGTTTGTTGATGAGCGAGATCCTCGGTTGGGTCATAGGTATGTTCTGTCTTTATCATCAATGATGTCTGAGATGAAGATGAGTTCTTCAGAGGTTCAGCAGTTGGCGCTTCCTAGGGTCATACAAGAGTACGCTGATGTCTTTCCAGAAGAGGTTGTAGAATTACACCAATGATGAGAGAACAAGTTTGGGATTAAGCAAAATACAGGTGTGTCCCCAATATATATATATCTGTATAGGATGGACACTTCTGAGTTACGAGATCTACGTAAAAAATATGATGGTCTATTATAGTGCAGTTTTATTTAGAAAAGTGTTTCCCCTAGGGGTGCACTAGTTTTGTTCATGAAGAAGGCTGACAGCAGTTTTCAGTCATGTGTCGATTATCATCAAAAAAAATTGACAATAAATAAACGTTATCCTCTTCAAATAATTGATGATTTATTCTATCAACTGAAAGGTGCAAGTTGATTCTCGAAGATTCACTTGCGGTTGGTATATCATTAGATGCGTGAATGATGAGGATATCCCAAAGATTTCATTCCATTGTCATCATGGGAGTTATGATTTCATTGTAATGTTGTTTGTTGTGACGAATGCTCCAGCTATTTTCATGGGATTGATGAATACTATGTCCTATGAGTTCTTGGACAAGTTCTAGGTAGATTTTATCAATGAAATCCTTGTGTAATCCATGTCTGAAGTAGATCATGTAGAGCATCTACATGCCATTTTGGGTGTTCTTCATCGACATCAGCTATTTGGGAAGTTGTCAAAATGTGATTTTCGGAACCAAGAAGTCTATTTCTTGGGGAATGTGGTGTCCCAATAGGGAGTTTTTGTGGATCTATCGTATATTGAAGAAGTTTTTTCTTGGGATGCCCCCTAGATATTGTCAGAGGTGCGAAGTTTACATGGTCTCCCAGGGTAATACCAGAGGTTCATAGCCAATTTCTCACTAGTTCTGACCCCTCTAACAGTTATGACCAGGAAGAATCGGGCATTCATATGCATTGATCAGTGCTAGGTAGCTTTTGAGTATCTAAATGAAAAATTAGTAAGTTATCTAGTCCTATGTCTTCCAGCTCAGGGAGTTCAGTTTGATGATTTCTACGATGCTTCTCATCTAGGGTTAGGTTGTGTTCTCATGCAGAAGAGGTCAGTTGTTTCTTATTGGTCTTGGCATTTATGTCCCCATGAATTCAACTATGCTAGCCATGATCATGAGTTGGAAGCCATGGTGTTTTATCTGATGTTGTGGAGACATTTCTTCATTGTTGAGCGCTCTGTGGCTTTCACCGATCGTAACAGTTTGAGGTATGATTTCTCCTAGAATGACCTGAAATTACGACATCATTGGTGGATGGAGTTATTATAGGAATATGACTTCAAATTTTCATATACACCTAAAAAAGGGAATGTTGTATCTAATGGGATGAGCCGAAAGTCACATAGTGATGATATGTGTGAATCCGGTGATTCCTAGATAGTAATGGAAGAACTGTCTGCATTACATGGTTATATGAGAGAATTTGGGGGTAAAGGCTGTCTTTTTCAGATGATGATATAGTCATCCCTGATGTAGAATGTGGAAGAGTCCCAGTGGAGAGATCTGGAGGTGGAAGTCTAGAGAGACCAAGTTGTTTGTGGTGAGGCCCCTGATGGTTGGTCTAAAGATGAACAACAATGAATGTTGTATCACAGAAATTTTTTTGTTAATTTGATGATGCACAATACATTACTTAAAGAGATCCATAGTTCACCTTTAGCAGTACATCCTGGCGTGAAAAAGATATACCGATCCATGAAGAGTTAGTTTTGGTGGCATGGGCTGAATTGTGCAGTTCCAGGTTTGGTGTCTCGATCTTTAGTCTGCCAGAAGGTGAAGGCCGAACATCGTGTTCCAGGTTGTCTTCTCTAGCCACTAGTGATTCATTAGGGGAAGTGGGAGGAAATATCAATGTACTTTTTACTATATTACCTAGAGATCTAGGAGGACATAATTCTATTTGGGTGTTAGTGGGTCGTTTAATGAAATCATGCCACTTTATAGCAATCAAGGTGTCAAGCTTAGTGGATGATTTGTCGAGGTAGTGTCTAGAAGAGGTGGTGAGAAATCATGGAGTCCCTAGGATGATCATTTCTGATCGTGATCCTAATTTTACCTCAAGAGTGTGGAGAGCTCTCCAACCTTCATTCGATTATCAACTAATCCTTAGAATGACTTTTCATCCTAAAACGGATGGTCAGACAGAGTGAAGCGTCCAGACTCTTGAATACAAGTTACGTTCTTGTGTTCTTGATTTCGAAGGTTCATGGATGAGGCACATACCCTTGGTGTAGTTCACTTACAATAATAGTTTTCACTACACCATAGGTATGACACTGTTTGAAGCCTTGTATGGATGGAATTTCCATTCTTTATTGTGCTGGACTGAGGTCGGAGAGTCAGCAATTCAAAGACCGGAACTAGTGCAGAATACAACAAGGATGGTCCAGGTGATTCGTGAGGGGATGAAGACAGCGCAAGATCATCCGAAATCATATGCTGATCAAATCCGGAGGCCCATAGAGTTTAATGATGGGTATCATGTGTTTCTAAAGGAAAATACCTATCATGGGAAAGGAAGTTTTTGTTGTGGAAGTAAGATTTCTCTTTTGTTTGTAGTGCCTTTCGAGGTGTTAGATCACGTTGGAGCTGTGGCGTATCGAGTAGCACTTCCCCCACAGATGAGTCATATAATTGATGTTTTCAATGTATCACAACACTTTCATTATCTTTACGATGACTCTCACATCATCGATTGGGGAGAGATCGATGTTGATGATGATGTAACCATTGAGGAGCGACCTGTGGAGATCCAAGACCTCAAGGATAAGGTGCTGTGTGGGCCTTCTGTTCCTTTAGTTTGTGACTTTTGGTGACACTGTGGCTTGAAGGAGAGTACCTGGGAATGTGAGTCACAGATACATGCTATCTACTAAGAGTTGTTTGATTTTTAACACTTTTCAGGTATCGATGTAGATTTTGTGGTTATGAAACTTTCACTTTTATGAGATGGCTCCCTTTGTTGTTTCGGTGGCTTGCTCCCTTTTGGGAGGTATCTCGATGGGTTGTTGTTCAGACCCTGTTTTTTTTTCTCTTTATGTGGGTTTTGGTTTCTTGAGGATGAGATTGTATTCATAGGTATCTTATGTAATGTCCCGGACCACTCCAGTCCACTACTATTTGAAAATGCGGTGTTATAGGCGTTCTGGGAGGTCATGGTTACTTATCCCCAACTCTTTTCCCAAATATTCCTTTTCGATGAACCATTTTAACGGTAGAAATTTGTGAACTGTAATGTCATGTTACGTCTTCAGGTAATTTTTCTGTTTCTAACTGCCATTGTTTTGGAGTAGTGACTTGGGGTTGTTTTTGGGTGAACCATTAAGGAAAACTAAAGAGCAGTAGCTTTTTCACGGGCTGCACACTGTTTTTCTAAACCGGTCAGCCATATCGTGCGTAGTTAATACGGGAGGTAGTGGCTAATGCACGGTTAGCAAACGGTTCGTCTAACCGGGCGGCCTAACCGTGCGAGGAATGTTTTACAAGGATGTATAGATCGTAAGGTTAGCGAACGGTTCATCTAAACTTGCAAGAAAACCATGCGGGAAATTAAAATAAATCCTAAAATTTTGGCTCTCAACCATTTTCCTCAAACATGCCCGTTTAAGCACATAAGTGGACATAACTCGGGATTACCCTCCCTTGAAGGCATGAGCACCTCTCCCAAGTGCTTTGGAGGTGATCTGAAGGCTTCTCTTATAGAATCGAACCCAGTTCATTGAGGTATATCATCGATCTTCTTCGTTCCTCTTCGTTCTTGATCGTTTTCTTAGATCCACTTGGATCTACTTCCCCTTTTCTATCAGTTTCTTAGACCAAGGTCTGTTATGGGTAGATGTAAGTATGTTGGAACCATATATGATGAGGTTGATTCTTGGTATTGATTGGAGAAGAGATCTAAGGATGATTAATAGAGAATAAACCCAAAATTCTTGTGTGTTCATCGTTTGTTGGGGTTTTCGTCAAAAACCATTGAGGTAGGAGATTCGTTGCTTCTCTTTGTTTTACGTGAAATTTTATTGTTATCATGTCTAATCCAACTGGATGAAAATGGAATTAACATAATAAATATTTTTGAACTGGATAACGAATTTGTTAACGATCATATGATATTGCCTCTGGTTTTTTAAGATAGTGTGATATTTATGATTTCTTTCCATAGTTGTTAGTTCTTGATGGAAATTGGTAAGGAACCTATACTGGGATTAATTAATAAATGTTTGGCTAAAAATAAAGAGACATGAAAATGAATTGGGTTCTTTTAGTAATTTGATGTTAATAAAATTGGTGAAGAAAGCATGTTTAATCATTTGTGATAGCTTAATGGTTAGATTTCCGAAGTTGGAACCAAGGATTTATAAACCTTTTAATTCAATTTGTATTAAAGAATTTATTGTTTGATAATTCCTTGAAGGGTTCTGAGTTACCCTTTTGATTGTTAAAGGTTCATAGACTAATTGATGTGATTGTTGTTTTCCTGCTTCATGTGTTGAGACGTAAGCCTAGAGGGGTGTTGTGATATGTTGTGGCATATAGGGATTTTGGTTATGGTAGCAGATTATGCCTAGAGTGGGGAGATGCATCGACTTATGCATGTGGGTGTCCAGGAGAACACCAGTAATAATGGATTTTGATGGATGTGATTGGTGGATTCTTGCTAATTCATTGTTTTTTTATCTTCATTACTTTTCACCACTACTCAAGGTAGCTTATCATTATTACCCTTCTTCCAAAAAAGGAGAAGACACACGGGGTACGCCACTCACATTCCTTGATTAGCTTATCAATGGAGAATGGGTCTACGCTCTTGTTATAGGCAGAAAAGACTCGACGGGTAGTACATCTACTCATCGTGTTGATCCCCTTTCTTTTAGTAGCATAGAATGTTTATCTATAATGTCCTGGAATGTGGGAAAGTATTTCTGTAATGAATGATTGAATAAATGGTGTTAACCCATGGGGATGGAGGTGCTGGAAAATAATTATGAGGTTTTAATTTTTGAAGGAACCATTGATTTTGGGTGTGATGCTAATGAAATTTAATGTGGAATGGTTCATTGTGAATTAATGATTAAATAATTAAATAACTTAAAGTGGAACTAATAAAAATGGAATGAAGTAATCTAATAATTATCATTAAATGGTTGTGTTCATATAGGATACCTAGTCTTATAAATATTAGCTCAAAGTCTGATAGGAATTAGTTATAGTTGTATCTATGACTAGTGTAACAAAACACGTGGAAGTGTTCAAGGGACTGACATGTCCATAGATTGTTTTAATTTGAACCTTTTTGTATAGAGATAGAGGGTAAGAATGTTTTAGGGAGTCATCCTTAGTAATTAGGGAGTCATCCATAAACGTTTATAGGGAGTGACCCCTTATAGATGTGACATAGCATAAACCCCATAGATGAGCAATGATTATTTATTGATTTTTTGAAATGACACATGGTCAATAACATTATAATTAAACTATCCCATAGTGGTAAACCTATTTAAAAAACCACATATAATTTCAATTCTCTCAGCATATTAATTGTATGTAAAATGGACAACTGTGGATATTTTTCAAAGCATGGTCAAGAGAATTATAATTATAGGATTTTTCATAAAAATTGAAAATAATTTAATCTTATAAATAAACGGATAAGAACTTTTTATTCAATTTCAAGTTTGATGAAATGTATATAAAATTGGAATAATGTTACATTCTGTGATTCACCCCCTTTTAGTAAATACTCACTTGGCCCCTATTGGAGGTATTATAGGCCATTTCACAGGGGGTTATAGCTTGACCAAGGGTTCATTATGTGGGAATGGTATCAAATATCTCCTCTTATTTATAGTTTATAGTAATGTGGACATAATATTATGTATACATAAGTGTTTGGTCACGAGTTGGTTGATGGACCACAACTTCAGTGATGAGACTTGAGCTTCCACTAAATATTAGTATATGAGTATTGAATTTGTTTTTCAATGTCAATTAATTTTTATACTCTAATATAAATTACATGAGTTTTTAACCTTATTTAATTTATTTGAGTTAATTTTGTAATTTATTATAGTTTTGAGTAAAAATGGATATCAAAACTAGGTTTCATACTTGACACATGGATTGGAAAACCTTTCATAGCATGTTCATATAGTTTTGGAGTCCATATAGTGATAGATTAATGTTTTCTATATGGTATTCCAAACAGTATATCCAAATTGTGTATAATCCAATAATCATCAATCAATTGTAATTTATCCCCATTCTACATCTCATATTTTACCCAAAAAATTCTTACTTCTCTACGAGAAATGATATGGTGTTTTTATAAAGTGTTGATGCTTTTGGTGTGGTTTATATTTGATATCAAGTGTGATTAACATGACTATATTTATATTACATATAACAAATGAGGAAATGATAGTATGGGATGTTCATATTTTATTAAATTTACTTACATTTCAAATCAATGTTATAAAAATTCTATGTCAAATATAGCTACTAATGGGGGAGAGAGAATTAGAAATAATTCATGTACAATCTATACAAATCATGGATTATATTATCTAATAAACATCACATTTATAATAAGAATAGTACAAATGAAGAATAAAACATGAAGTCTAATTATTGTATTGAAATCGTGTAGTATTATTTAAATGATTCAAATTATATGATGTTATTATGACAATTATGATTGTAGGTCATTATTAACATTGGAAATTATAACTATATTTCATTATGAATATTTAGTATTATGACCACTGGAAATATACTTGTTATAATGTGATTGTCAGTATTAGTGTATATTAAGTGTAATAACAAGGTCTAATCATAATAGAATGAAGGAACCATTTTTTTCCAGTAGGAACAAACCTTATGATCTTTGTTTGTCAAAAAATTAGATGTAGGATGAATCACATGGGTATATAAATAACTAGGACCAATAATATCACTAAAAACAATCATGGAGTGTTATAATTTGAGTGATAAGTTTAATCCGCTAAAGATCACTATAAGATCAATATTGGTTATGTCACCCATAGAAATGTACCACCATTTAAAACCACTCCTTTCAATTTTATGATATTGTGAAAAGGGTTTAAGTATCATGTGGTCAATAAATATTATCTAGTAAATTAATTTTAATATGAACGAGTGATTACAATAGTTCCACATTTTTATTAAATGTATCACACCTCAAAGGCAAGCTTTAAGGCTTGGGATTGTACTATAGTAAATAATGACATCATGATTTTTTCACAAACTACATTATATTATTTAATCATAATGGTGCACCACATAGTATGAAAGTTGTAAAATTTGTAATTATATTCACAATAATTTCTGAAACAATTTAATTTGAACACATTGCATGATAATGAAACAATAATATATTGATCCCTAGAGGATCATACTCTAAAATAAAAAAAATGTGTAAGAGAAATTTTAAATATAATAGAAACAATAATAAAATGAATTTATGTATTATAAGTAATAATATTAATATATTAATTATTTAAAATGTTATAATTATTTATATATATTATCAAAAATTAGACCTATTGATTTTAACCCTCAGAAAAAAATTATTTTTTGAATATGAACAAGGAAATTTTGACTATTTTAATAGTAACATCATGACTATACATTTATTTGTATTATAAAATGAATATAACCATTTCATAATAATTTCATTAATAAAAAATAACAGTTAATATTGAGAAGTGATCTAGAAAATAATTGTAAACATGTGACTTAGAATTAAATAATAGAAATGAAAGAGTTTTTTAAAATTTATAGCATCAAAAACAAGTTTTTCAAATACAATAATAATTTTAAACATTATTAATAATTTTCATAAGTGTAAAATTATTTTCAATAAATAAAATGAATAATGAAATTAGAACAATATAATTATCTAGTAGTTAATTTTATATAATTTTCTAACATAGTTCAATTTTTTGTAAACAATACAATATAATAAGAATATACGGTGTGTATTATGATCAGATAATTAATAAAAGTGTATACATGAAAAAAATATTATGTTATTGTATTAATAAAATTTATTTTAATGATTTAAAAGTATTTTCGAAACCTATAAATAATAATCTAAATTATAATTTCGAAATTGTAAATTTTAAAAACAATATTTTGTGAATAAATAATACATACATGGTTAAAGTAATTTTAAAATATATATTTCTATTATAAAAAATAAAATATCCACACCCGTATCCAATTATTTATAATACAATGCGCCCAAACGATGGTTATGCCAATGAGTCTTCATTTTTTTGAGGTAAATTTCCAAGGCCTATGTATTCAAGTTAACAAAAAATCCCCTTTCATCTAATATAAGTACGCACACATTCTCTCATTCATATTATCTTTGAAGCATTTAAAAATGAATCCCATCTAATTTTATCTCAATAGAATCTCTCTAAGGGGTTCCCAGGTTTATAAATATCTCATCTCATGCATTATGATGATTCATTTCAAGGAAGGTGTTTCCCATTCCCTCTTTTTCCTTCCAAATTGAAATAATTTTATAATAATATCATTTATTCTCCTCTTCATAATCTTTTTTTCTTGAAATTTTATTGTATTATCATTGATTTGATATATTTTTAATGCTATTTTACTTATTATATCAAATTATAACCTTTAAAAAAGTCATTATTATAATAATGTAAGGGTGCCTAACCTATTATCTTTATTTAATTGTGTTATTATTTTAATTTTCTATTCATTTCAATAGGAAAGGTCAAAAATCATCATTTCTATAAAATTTTTGTCTTATTATTAATGACTGATCAACATTCCACCTCATTATACATCATATAAAATCCATTATAAAAATAAAAATTCGCAGTTGCCGTTAATACATCATAATAATTGGTAAATCAATGTCTATCTAACTTTCCTAGATATTAAAGCCCAATCTAAATTAAAATATGTGACTATAGAATCAAGAACAGATTCACCTAGGGTTAATAACACCGAACAATATCATCTAGGTTATAATTTTATCTTAACTCGATGCCTGAAAAGTTTACCTAACGATACACCTAGTGTGATAACCCTGTGGGATATGATTTTAATGATTGAAATTGTATTTGAAACCCAAAATTATGGATTTTAATATATTAAATCAAATGTAATTAAAAAATATATTTTTTTGTGGTCTCCTACCAATTCAAATACATATATTCTTTTATTTATAAATCATTAATGTTTCATTCCTTGCAATTACACAACAAATGAAAATTTCTATTCTTCACTTGTGTAGGGTAGTTATTTGAAAATAAATAACACCTTGTAACTACTTATATGAGTTAACGATATTTATCTAGTTATCCATATTATTTCATTAATTTGAGGAATATATTTTCATTATCATATAATCATTTTTTCTATATGAAAAAACAAGTAATTCAATCCACATTAAAAATTTATTCTAATTATTCATATACTTTTCATTTTTACAAATTTATCCATACCCATTTAGTATATAATTTAATTCATTCTATCTTTATGTTACACAGTGGGACCCAAATTATATATCCCCTTGATGAATTGGTTTGTCTCATGATTCAAATTAGCTTTTTTATGGGTTTTATGAATTACACATTTATATATGATACCTTGGAAGATGGCTTGTACAATATTCTCATGACATATGGAATTATTACTTCAATTATTAATATACAAGGAATTTATTTCCATGTGTTTAATTATTTTCATTTTATCAATGGATATATTTTGTTTATAGATCCTTTATAATTACATTATACAAATTATTTATTCCTTCCATATTTATTTATTCCATTCTTAATCCATGATAGATTATATTTTACATTACCTCTTACAAATGATATGGTATAAAAAAATATTTCATCCAATTTCCCTAGAAATTATCAATTAGTAATACTTTTTATATAAATAATATAAAATAGAAATACCATTTTATGTCATCCAATTGATGTAAAATTAGTATTAAATGTAATGTTATGGTCATTCATATATCTATTTTTTTCTACAAAACTACTATATCGTTTGCATTGGGATCTATGTATTTAGTCCCATTATTATATAAATTCATTGGATAATGGTTACTAGAGTCACGTTGTTACATTAGAAAATTTATTTTTATGTAAAAGAAAATTTCATAAAGTTATTTTAGAATAAAATGAGTTTTTATGGTTTATTTTTAAAGGGTTTTTTAATTTCAAGGAGTTTTTTTTAATTTCATTTTTTTCCAGTGAAACTGAATTTTGTTTTAAATTTATTTAAGTTTGGTGAATTATTAATATGAGGAAATGAAAATCTATATAAATGTTTAAATTGAGATAGTTTAATTTTTATGTAGTTATTAATAAATATATTTATTTCATAATGTAGAAACCAGTGGGTATGAAATGAAATTCAATATACTCCATATAATTCAAATGGTATAAAAACAATTCTTAAATGAGATATAAATTTTTTTTATATATGAGTGTGGGTGATTTTTGGGTTTAACCCTTTGGTTTAATTTGGGATTTTTTATTTTAATTATGAAATATTCATTAAATGGTTGTATGATTATTATTATTTAGGATATTCCTCCAAGAAAGAACACAATAAATTAACGAAATAAAAATTATAATTAATATATTTAAATTGATTCCTGTAATCATTTTGTTATTACCCTTTCAATTGATGTAATTACTTTCATTTAATACACCATAGTAGAGCTGGATTCCCCCTTTCTCATGGTCTCTTCCAATGTCTTTTTTATTAGTATCTTTCTTCCTTCAATGGTCCTATTTGTCTATTAGAGACAATGTAGTGGTTAAAGAATATTCTGGGAATCTTCTATTCTCTATAAAATCATAGATAATTGAATGTAAAATCCATTATGGTATTTTCAGAATTAATGGGTTAAGTATAGTGTGTGACCAATGTCCCATTTCAGTTGTAATACAACATTTATTGTGAATTTGTCTTGATGTTTTATTATTTGATAATAATGTCCTTTGAATGAGGAAGTAGATAAAGTAATTTAATTAATGTGTCTCTTTTTGGGTGAGTGGATAATGATGGTGTATGGTGACTATTAATATGATTTGGTGTTTTTATCCCAATCATTCCACTAATTACACTTTGAATGCTAGATTATTTGATTATCATATTTATATAGACCTCATATTTTTTGTGATTGAATTGGGTAATAAATATGATAATAAAATTTTTAAAGAGGAAAAGTATGTTGAGTCAATCTATCCTGGGAAACCTGTGATAGAATATGTATCTACTCCATATTTAATGGGAAATGGAAAGTCATCACAAAACATTTTTTCCAAAAGAGGATTTTATCTATTGTGTGTTTCAAGGGTGGGAAACTATGGCACTCTAATACCAATTAATTTTGATATCTTAAGGAATATATTTTATTTATATATATGGGTTATCTTCATAAATTATATAAACAAGACTATTAATAGAAGATGAGTCTTTATATGAATAATGTATATAGATGACAATCTATCATGATATCAATCCTTAAAATGATTATAATACATTGACTCTTTGAGGATATTCGTAATTAGTTTTTTTTTTCAAGTGAATAGATTACACTATTGATTCTAAAGATGTTAGTTATTTTAGTTATTCACACTCCTTATTTATTAGTAATAATCTTTTAGATTTATATATATTGTCAACCATGTATGACGTCTTGTTTTAGGTGAATTAAACAGGGGAAGTCCTGAGTACATGATTTTTAAATTGGGAAAATTTCTACACTACCTAAAATAAAACACTAAATAAAGATATAATATTATATTATACCTTGACTAGAGGATTTACAACAAGATTTTCCCAAATTCTATGTCATGGATGTGTTTCAATTTGGATCACTATACGCTGATTCCCTATGTGTGATGTACAATGTTATCATCCCTTTTAGATTTGTAACCCAAGTTTGGATCCCATGTTTTCCCTTGATATGTCATTATTCTAATTTATATATTTCATACATTCCATATTTTTTTGAAAACGAATAATATACTGATAAAAATGTATAGTCATTGAAAATTATTTTTGGGTTGATACTCATTTTTGGAGACTAATATCTAGTTTATCTATTGGTTGTATATGATTTGGATGGGGGATATCTTTTTGTTTGGTATTTTATAAATACTTTTTTCATGGTGATACATTTATTTTGGGAGTGAATGTACTTTTTCACTTGTATAAGATGAATTTTAAAGGGGGGACATATAGTCAGTATCACGCTTCTTCTTTGAGGATTCACCTTTGGCATTGACTCTATGATCTTTTTATATCATTATTATTATTTGAAGTATGAATGATATAGATTTTTAATGTCAAATCATTATTTACATTGATCGTGATGATTCTAGACGAATTATATTGATGACCTGACATGCTAGTGTCTCAATCTTGTAAATGGTTGATGAATGGATTATGTTCGTTGATCTTCCTTTTCATTAGATCTATTAGAGTTTTTCCTCAACCCCTCACCAAATGTAACATAGTTTAGGGATCAATGTGTTGATTCATTTTATATAACAATAAGTAATTTTGGTTCCAATAGAACATTCATTCCTATGATATATTATTCAAACCATATTACTAAACTTATTCCCTTGGTGTATTGTTGTACCCTTGACTGAGTGATAATGTATCTTCCAGCATTTCTGTTCAAAATTAACTGATGATTTTATTGGGAATGAAAGTGGCATGATGGGGATAATTGGGACACCAAAGTGACATGTTTTTTGAATACATTATATTATTTTTTATTTATATATTTATATGGTTTTTAATACCAATTTTTTTTTTAATTTTACTTTGTTTTAGGGTTATTACATGATTAATAAATGATATGTAGTAATAATAAATATTATATTTTTTAGTGGATTAATATTCAGGTAATGATGGATTATTAACACATGACTCATATTTACTGTGTAGACTAACCATACATGTAGTTATATCTTATTAGTAATAATGAAAATTAATTTTACATAAGGGAGATCATTCAAATTATTCCTAAACATTGGAATTATAGTTTAGTAGTACCACAAAGTTTGGTCCTAGTTTTGAGAAATAGTGCACGCACACCTTAAGGGAAGGTACTCCTCAGTGAATTTTATACTTCTTTTTATTTTCTTAGAGAACATTATGGGATGATATTGTGAGGGTTGGTAACATGGTTATGGTGGGGGAAATATGGTTAGCACCTAATTTGGTATAAAATTCATCAAAACCATGTGAGCTATTAATTATTAGAATATGTGAATTTACTTTTATACCTCTGATATTTTTTATTCTACATTATAAACCTCGATTATCATTTATAATAATATATTTTAGAGACCGAGCCCTGGGATCTATCCTATTCTCCTCTATTCTTCCCAGCCTCATTCCTCAGGGATTTATTGTGGATTTGGAAGAAAAACACCTAATTCTTCTTCTATTTTCCATCTTTGTTCAATTTCATCTTGATTTATTCTTCTTTCATAAACCCAATTTTCTATTGTAGTGGAACCTAGTGTTTACGATGGTCTAATATTGTAGATTTCAACGATTAAGACATATAGGTATTGTCCTATTTCGAGGTTTTTCTACCACTATTGATAGTGTTTTCATGTTGGGTTGTTTATTCCATTCGATTCATTTGACATATGATGATATGATTTGGTTTTCTAAATTCATTTTTTAGAACATTATACCAATATTTGATGCACTTTAAGGGTTCGTAAAATGTTTCTAATATTTTATACAATTGGATGAATATAATTTTTAATGATATCATGATCTCCATTTATAAAATAATTATTAATGCATCCTAAGTGTATATATAATTACTAAGAGGCTCTTTCAAGTGAAGTTGAAAACCTAAGGATTGTATGATATTTTTTTTATTTTATTATTTTTTAAGTAAATATGAAATTATCGGTAGAGTAACCCATGATATAAAAGTTATTTTCTAATAAATGGGTTGTGTTTGGCCCTTTATAACTAAAATTTGAATATTTTTATAGACATTTTTATGACATATAATGGGATGTTTTATTTTCAAATGATTTAATTTTTTTCCATGAGTTGGGTTTTAAATATGTGATAATATAAAATGATTTTATTTTTCTAAATTTTGATCTAACATCTTATTTAGAACATGATAGTAGGTTTATTTTATTCTTGTTGCATCTTATGTGTTGAAACACATAGTGTTTTGAATATATACTTCATACATCTTTTGTGGGATCATTTTATTTTTATTTTTAAATATATAATTTCGTATGGGAATATTTATTTGGAGGTTTTTTGGTGATATGATAGATTATTTATAATGATTTATTAATTATGACTATACTTATAGTATAAATTGATTTCCTCCTCACCTCAACTTGAGAAATTCAGGGGATCCATAGGTTTCTATGGCAGTTATCAATATTTGTGCTACCCTATATTATACTATAAAAATATCCAGTGTCTCTTAGTGTATAATATTACAATTCTAGGGGTGTTCCATTCATGAGGATATTTTAGAGTTTATGAGTGGTCATTTATCTTCAAAATGAATCTTAGACTGGTAGTTGGTTCCAACTGATTATTTTTTGGATGGTCTCATATTTGGAAATAGAGAGTTTACCATGATACTGTTACTTATGCCTAAGTACATATGGCAATGAACATTGTTTTAATGTAAAATATTTTGAGCTATATATATCGTGATTATGTGGTATAATTTGTATCCTCACTATGGTATATTTACCATGTTTATTTAGATTTGTGTCTATGGTTTCTATTTTTTATTACCTTTTTTATTATCATATTAAATTTCAATTGGGGTTTTGAATTTAATTTTTTAGGTTGAATTTTAAAAATAAGAAATATTGTTTTTTTCACAATCATAGATGTTACCTTATCTAGATTCTAAATATGTTATATTATGCAGGGGTTCTACATTTATTTAACATAATATATATGTTCTTTTTTTTATTATATAAATGTATTTTAATAATTTTCTATAGAATTTTTCATGTTGAAAACATGTTTATAAATGGCTATTCAAACTCTCATTTATGAAATATCATATTAAATAAATTTCATAAATATTTAGTAAACACTTATCTTGAATATTTATCTCACACTCTAGATATAGACCTTCAACTGTATAATACTCATATGTTTTCATAGATGCTCCAATTTTATGATCATTTTTGTTTTCTGTTCTCATTGTTCTAACGATGATGTTTGGTATGCTATGGATGAGGTCAATTTAAATAGTGATGATCTTCTATTAGTTCGAGTTTATTATTAGACTGTTCTTTTCTTCTATCAACCTATTTGTCTAGTTGTACTTAGATTTTGAACTCTCTTTAGTTTATTCACTTGTTATGTATTTTTAATATTGTCATATTTCTTTGAAGTGAGTTTGGTTGTTTTCTTACAATAATTACATGTAATTTGGTGTTAATTTTTTTTATAATATTTTTTTATATTTCTAGAGCTCAGATGTATATATGAACCATAAAAAATTATATGTTCTATTATATATGTAATTTTTTAATTTTTAGTGAATTTATTTCCACTTGGTTTTATTTTTTTCACAAATACTTTTCAATATCCTATGGGGATCAAGAATGCACATCATGACTTATGGATGTTTAGTTTGGGTTATATGGTTGGTCGACCTGGGATGGTTTTTTTATTATGATCTTAATGGATTATTTTTTATCCTTTAAAATATTATATTAGTTATTTTTTAATTTAATTCTATTTTATTATTGGATATAGAATGAAAACCAAGGGATAATCATTGGAGAATTACATGTAAAACCATGGAAAAATCGCCATGATATTCTGGAACACTATCTGGAGATAGTAAAATAGTTGAAATAAGGTTTTTCAATAAATTTTTTTGATCCATACATAGAACCACCCCCCTAAACATTTATAATTCTAAAACCTTTGACTTATTAATTTATAACTAATAAATTTCATGAAATGAAAATTTTTCATTGTATTGATGTCATTGTATTGGATTATGCTGGATATAGTGTTTTATGTAATTGATTATATGTATATTAGAAATTTTAATCTTGTGTAATAAATTAATTTTCATGAATTAACTTTGTTATAAAATTTTGTCTCATTGTTTATTTTTGGAAATGGGTTTTTTTCATGGAGTTTTTTTAAAAATAGTCGATTTTTCAATAAAACATGTGTAGTGTTTATAAATAAAGGATACATTTGTGAAGTGATAAATTAATGAAATATAAATTCTCCTTTATATTTGTTTTTCAGATATTTTGAAGAGTTTTTTAATTAATAGTTATTTCATGTTGGGTGTAAACATGTTGTGAATGGAATTTTTTGATTCTTAATATAATGTTAGTTGTATAAAATGGAATTTTATATAATGCATTGTAAATTTGTTGTCTCATAGAGTGGTCATTATTTTGGGTATGAACTATTTGTTTCATTTGATATTGTGAAATTTGAATTATGATGTATACATTGTTTATGTGCATGGGTAATTTTTGTGTCCATGCACCTAAAAATCTCAATGATGAATCATGTAAATACTCTCTTTAGGGATAATGAAAATGGTGATTCCTCTAATAATTTTGGTGTAACCATTTTAGTCATTCGATCATCCAAGACTCATGATAGAGTGGTGGATCCTTATTCCCCTTTTCTCATAAAAAATATCCAATAATTATTTATTTATAATCCTTGTACATTATATGATGATCTAGGGTTTTAAATCCAATTGAGTTTTTAGAAAGGATTTATAGAATTTAATGTATCAAGAATATTTTGGTGATTCAATTAAGGAATCCATTATTTTTTAATTTAATGTACCGGTTTGAGTACAATGAGAGAACATTGTAGCATATTAGTTTCATGATGACATGTCCTGAGAATTCAAAAAGTTGATGTTTATTTATCCCCATACTAAAAAGGTAAAAGTGGAGAAAGTCTTTCAATTCATTAGTATCCATTATGGTTAGTGAATATTGATGGATTACTCCATTCGTTTCTTTTATTTTTTTTCTATATTGAGCTACTTTATAAAAACACTCGTAATATTTATAAATGAATGGTTTATTTACTCTAACATTAATATTGATGTATTGGAATAGGTTTTAAATTTTTTAAAGAAGTTGTTTAGAGGGACTTTTTAATTATGAAAACTAATGATAAATGTTGTATCAATATCATATAGAATGAAGAAGGTGCATTCTTCTAAAAACATACTAATTCATTAAATATGATGTTTTCTCTTGTGTGTTTCCAGTGTGGGGAACCTCAACACTCTAATCCCTTTTTCTTTTGATATTTGTAGATTTATATATGATGATTAGTTCTAGTAAATCATCATTACTTATATAAATTATATTATCAATAGAATATGAATTAATTGAAATATAGTGGATCTCAATCGCAATCTATCATTGGTTTTATGATTGGTGGGTTTATATAATAATTAATAGTTTAGGAAATGTATATATGGTTCAAACCATGGGGAATCATCAATAAAATTATTTTATTATATGTTATTTATTTATTTTATGCACATGCCTCTATTATTTTTAATTCTATATTAGATTTATATATATTCTTGACCTTGCGATGAAATATTTTTATTTGATGAGTTATATGTGGGAATCCCAAGGTACGTACGTGGTATTATAGGATGAGTGCTATTCTAGATTAGATAATGTAATGGATAATTCCCATTGTGAATTTTATTTAATGACAAGGGGGTTATAACCCGATAAGGAGGAATGGGTAATTTGGTCTAGGGTTTATTTAATTTTCAACATAGGATGATTCTTTGTGAGAGGGGTCCTAAGTTACCCTCTATTTCAGACTTGTGACACAATGTTAGAGCACATATTTTTTTTTCATGGAGATATTTTTATAATTTTTTTCCCTCTTAAATTCCTATTTTATTGGATACTAATGAATATATAAAAATTATCTAATTTTCATTGAGTATTATTCTGGGTAGGTAATCTTTTTAATGATTATGAACCTATTTCCATAGTGGTATTTATGAATTCAAAGAATGCTATCATTTCTTTTGGAAATTTTTGTTGTTTTGTTTTACATTGACATTCATTTCCTATGAGACTCTATATTCATTTTTCTCAAGTATTAAATGAGTTTAAAGTACTGGGGATAAAACTTTTTTCTATATAACTTCTTTAACAGGTTTATTAATTTGGAATTAATTATTTCAGATTATTTATTGTTGATAATGATTTTTTGTATGATTGTGATTTATTGAAGAATTTTTTAGATTTATTTAATTAATCATAAGGATTCCAAATTAATTTTTTTTCATCATAGGTTTCTGTCTCAATTTTATCACTGGTTGAGTAGTGGTTTATATTGTGTGCTCTTACATTGCATTAGATATATTTTATCGTTTCCACACTCACCCACCATGTGTATTTGATTGATGGTTCATTACTGTTGATTAAATATCAATATCAATTGGTAATACTATAATGGGCAGAATGTTCATTCACGTGATGTATTATTCCTATGAGATTACTAAATTTATTCCTTTGTTATACCAATGAAACATTTATTCCATGCATGTGGTTTTGGTAATTTATTACATATTATATTTACAGATTACATTATTGTGGTTGAAAATGGCCTGGAAGAAATATTTCTGAAACCCTTCACCCAACTGTTCTGTAATAATAATATATATATATATATATATAGTTTTGGATGTTTACTGAATTTAAAAATTTATTTTTTGAAAATTCTCTATATTATAATGTTATAGTATATTTAACACAAGAATACTAATAGTGATGTATATCATTCTTATATGGTGATTCACATTTACTAAATGATGCATGATTATTGTACATATAAGAGTGATTGTGTGGAATAACATTATGCAAATATTAATATTAGTAATAACCATTTTTATTTATTTTATATATGATAGACAAGGAAGAGTATTCATAGATATTGTAATTCTAGCTCTATATTGACATGTTGTATGGTCATAGTTAAGAAAAACCATAAAACATAATCTTGTATATGTTTAGTAATTTTTAGTGACTTTCACACTACATTCTTATCGTTTTTAAAAGCATGTAATATATCCATGTAATGCATAAAAAATAAATTCCAGTAATTTTTTTAACTAAGAAAATGAATTTGTGAAAAATTAATGATGAATTACTAAAGAAGTTTGTGTTTTTTATATTCAATATGTTATTGAAACCTGGAGTTGCAAGAGCACCTAAAATTAGGCAATACGATACTACTGAATTGAAAATACAAGAAATAATTTAATTCACAATATCAAAAGGATTATAAATACCCCAGTATCATCTATTTTAGGGATCTAGGATATGGAATTTGGATTCCACATTTCACATCACAAGATATGAGTACGTACACACACTCGCGCAACTCAGAACCTACAAGAACTCAAGATGGTGAGTATAAAATGAAAATTACCTCATGTATGTCCTTAAATGTATTGGAATATTCTTGACATTATTTTTTCGTATGTACTTTACAAAAATAACACATGTTTTCACTATATTCCAACGACTTGGGAAACATAAGGATTCATTCAATGCACATCTTAAGTTAAACTGATACCATGGTTATCAATGAATACTTTCTATGATATAGGCTCAAACCTAAAATTAATCAAGTATTGTGCAATGAAAATCATGTGTGAAACCCACCCATTGGTAACCCATTTAATTCCTCCTTTAACTAAACATAGTTTCATGAATGATGAGTGCTAATGGGAACCGTAACCTCAAAATCATGGATTAATCATGAAAATTCCATTGGAACAACCAGATTCATATCCTTTAATTCCCGAAAACATTAATCCAAGTATATTATGGGCTTTCTTTTTTCCCTTTTCACTTAAGCATTGTCTCTCACATTATTATACACTTCACACCAATAATTTGATCAGAATTATTCATTAATATTTCCCCATGGAATAGTATATTAAAAGTATCATTTCAATAAACCCCACCACATATCACTCCCAATAATAAATAACATCATATGTATATTAATATTTATAATCCTTCAGTATTTTCTTATTTATGTTTCAAAACATTTATTCCACTCAATAAGACATGATCCCCACAATTATAACAAATGCATAATCTACAACCATAACATTGTTTTTTTACCTTACATAACAGAATCATCTACATCATATTACATTAAACTACATAGAAAATTATTATCAAATGACCAAAAATAGTGGAACTCAAACTATGTGATTTTTTATTAATGTATTTTTGTAGGATGCATATGAATCCTCTTTGGGGTTCAATACCAACCATACCACCCATCCATACCCCCCTTCAAAGTAAGTATCTATGAATAAATATAATCTTAATATATTACAAAAAATCTCTCAGACAAATTTCAAAGGTATCTATATTAATCTAATGTAAAGTAATACTTAATGGACATTACAGCATAACTAACCATCCAAAATAGATATAAACCTTTGCCTATAAATTCATGAAGATTGATTGGATATTAGATTCTTTATTTATGGGATTTAATATTTCATCATTCCATATGTGATTAGTAAAGAAGAATTCATAATTTTCAATGGGAAGAAGAATAACATGTGACATATATGGATCTACTCAAAACCCTATGGTGGTGATCCTGAGGTGTTCAAAATCCCCATTCCTATATGAAAATCCTAATATGTCATATTATATGATCCTTTTATATAGAATGTGATAAGAATTTGATACCTTATATAGTGTAAATAAGAACACAATTTGTTGAGAATATGTTATCTTCACCCTACTATTATAAAAATTGTCTATGATTCTTTTCTTATTTGACTAGAATCAAATTCCCCATGTGATGAGAATGTTATTCTATATGTTTTCAGAATAATAATCATATGTAATGAGAATAAGACATATCTATTCCCCCCTTAGGTAATGAGACAAATATCCTACCTTTACTCATTTTATGACCAGGTGAATCATATTGTGAAGAGAATCAACAACCTATTTCTAGGAGCACATACTAGTAAGGGGATGAGCATTAGATTCCTCATATTATGAGAATGGGATTCCTTAAGAGATGTTCTGAAACTACCATATTTAGTAAATGTATTATTATCATATAAATTTACATAGTGAATATATTTTATGATTCTTAAAATGTCTAAACAAGTTTGATGACCCATCTTATATATCTGGAGTTTCCCCCCCCCCTTCCAAGGCAGCACATTAATTAATTATTAGATATATTCATCATGTTAGTCATAGGAATGAAATAGTATTCCTATCGATTAAAAATATATAAGTGAGAATAATACTAGGTAGGAAAATAAATAGTAGAATCCACTCTGGTAAGGGATAAAATCTCATTATCCTATTACATTAATCGAGGTAATTCCATCAACCCCAATTTAGCTAGGTTTCCACCCAAATAAATTCAAAATGTAAGGGCCTAATCATAACCATAAGAGGCATGAACATAGAAAAATCATTCCTATAAGATGCATAAAAAATAGTGAACATGAGTAACACTTGAATTCACAATCATGATATATTATTGATATAGTGAATTTTGGTCATCACCACCATTACACATGTAGTTACGGTTGTCTTCAAAAGTTTACCAAATAATTCTCACCATCATTCTTGAAAATTGACCTCCCCCAACCAGAAAAACTTGAATGGAACAATGTGAATTTCCTATATAATAACCAGGAAAACCAATTCCCATGTGGTGAGTGATATGTATTCCATAGATCCTAGGACCCATTGCCACATTTTCCTAGCATAATTTATGAAAAAATAGTTATAAATTCATTCATCCATAGTAAGGATTAAATATGGGTGAACCAAAATTGAGATACAGATATATTGGAACAAGAATATAAAATGATATATTGACTATATCAAAAATATTGGTTTCAAATTGGATAAGATTCCCCCATTACCACTACAAACCATATTTTAATCATTTCACCATAATTCACTAATAACACCTTATGGGGCACCATGTAGGTTGGGTATATTGAGGTAATGACCACCCCAACTACCACTATTGAGTCATTGAGGAGGGATCCCTCAAATCGTTGTCACAATTAGTGAAATTTCCCCTCAAACAAGTGATTAATATGTCATGAATACCCCAATTTTACTAGACCTAGTTCATGAAACACAAATACTATACTTTGGGATGGTCAATATTCATGCTCCATTAAATTACACTATAATAAATACAATAACCAATGAAACCACTGCTGGAAAATGGTGTTTTTTCACCACAGATATAAGGAAAAATAGTCAGTCTTCTCAAATCCTAATAATGAAATAAAAGAAAGTAAATGACAATGGGTGGGGGAACACATGAACAACTAATGAATAGATCAAAGAATTTGTTTTTGTCATCCTGAATTCATTCTTATTATAAAAATAACAAAGAACATATTTAAAATAAAAAATATATAATTCCCAAATTAATCCCACTACAAGACACATATTCTACAGGAATGATCAACCCATGAATCTACATGTTCATTGGTTGGTCCATGTTTATCATTTAAAAGAAGAATAGGTAGAAATAATTCACATTGAAATAAAAATCCTCCCTTGAAGATTAGATTAGTCATTGGTGATGACAAGTGTTTCAATACCATCATTTGTCGATCCCCGATCCTTAGTATTTTATTTGTGATTCGTGATTTCTGATCCATTGGTATTTTCCACTTCCTATACTTTTCCACTAAGAGGATTCATTAATGCCTTTTATTTTCTAGATATTTCAGTGAATTTCTCTTGGATTGTCTATATGATCTTGTAGCCATATAAATATTTCTATGAATGAAATTATTTTCATCATCACCTTTGTATAATATCTTGACTTTTTATTTATTTAAGGAAACAGATGGTTGTTGTGGCGTCATTGAATAACTGCATTGTTGTGAAGTGATAAAAGAAATAAAATTATCTTTTTTTGAAGATTATATTATTATCTATTAAAGTATCCAAAAAAAAATCTATTACCCACATCCTATTACAATCAATTTTAGGCCATGAAAAAGGAAATAACACCCTCATGATCTAAATGGTTGTCTTATATATGAGTTAGAGGATTTGAAAATAAAATAATTTTTTTAATTATTTTATTTTGGGTAACATTTTCTCTGTTTTTTCTCATAGGAGACCCATACCGACTAAAGATATGTTGCGCCTAAGGTAAAAAATCCATATTGAATGGAATTTTTCTCTCATACTTCATATCTGTGAACATATTAATGAGTGTTTCTACATTTTCCGGAAAACCACTCAAACATTCTATTAAAAACATAACATTTTTCATCAAACCATTACAGGCACATCGGGCCTCGAAATTGCATGTTGTCTCAGTGCCAGGTCATAGAATTTTACAAATTATTGTATAAAAGTGAAAACAAGGAATATAAAAGTCATTAAATAATTCCCACTATAAGACTTTATATCCCATAATGGAAAACCAAAGGATACACAAATAGATGAGGGTATTCCAACAGATATGAGACCCCTTCTCCAAATGTGCTCTTCAAAATATTTGCATGCTGTGATTGGGAACACACTAAAATAATCATTACCCATAGAGGGACCACTATTACCGATAGTAATTCTCCATAAGTAGCATCTATATTGAGAATAATGATAAGATACTGTTGTCTATATGATCTTATGGAGTTGAGTTATCTCCTGCTAGTAGAGGCATCCCAATCACACTACTGAACTATGCTAATAAAATTATAAGAAGTTTCTGACCTGGTGAGTTTGTAAATGATCACTCAAAAATGTTTCATGTCCCTTGGACATAAGTTATAAACCCATCACTCTTTTCATTGATATATATTCTAACAACCTTCCAGACACCCCCCAAAAGAAAAGAGAAACCCCTTCCAAGCACATGGGCTCAACACAGTTTGTTAGAAAACCATGAAATAGATTCAAATATGCACTCAAAATTCATATCAATAGGTAATCCCATATTAAGCATATTTCTTCATCACTAATGTCAGTATTAACTCCAACATTATTATCCCGATGCATCTCTCCACTCTAGGAATCCACAACTATGACGGTGTATCCTCTTAAAAGTAATAACCTGGTCCTCACCTTTTGAAAATCAATTAGAGTCATTCCCCATTGAAAATAGAGAATGTAAAGTCTCATTATCATTTTTTAACAGATCCATGAATCCCTGAGTCAATATACATATAGAGGGGTAAAATCCACCATTTGAACGTATGCTTCATCATCTCTATCCAAGAAGTATAACTATAACGAGGCTAACTACATTGTTTTCTCATTCAAAATAAATGAACTGGACCTCCTACTGAATGCATCTGCTACCATATTCCTCATCCCATTTTTATAAAAAAAACTATATGTCAAAGTCCAAGATGAATGCTAGATATCTCCTCTATCTCAATACCCAATTATTTTAATAGAAAAAACACTTAAACTCTTGTGCTATGAGTGCATGATAAACTGTCTACCCATTAGGTAGTGTCACCAAATATTCAATGGGAAGACTACAATTGTTATCTCATGATCATGTATTGTGTATTTATACTCAGGTGTATATAAACTGACATGAACCATATGAAAGAACCTCGCACCACTACACCAAGACACAACCATGTACTATCAATGATGCATTGAGGAACACTTTTAATCAACTTCCTCATTAGAAGAACTGATGATAGAGGTGCTTTTAAAACTCTATATTAACTAATAAAAATCCTATGATCACCTTTCAATAAACAATAATTCCTTCCCCTACCGACTTATCAAAGTGTTTATCGACCCTTCAGTTGTGGAAACTCATTATCCATGGTCACTTGGTTAATGTTCAATAAATCCACATAATTCCTTGACCACTAGGTCTTAATAAGCACATTCTCTACCAGTCCTCCACATACACACATAGATCTTGAAGATCTATGAAAACCATCTGATATACTATTTAGGATATTAGTTTCATATCAGGGGGTAGAACAATACAGAAGTCTTTCTACCTATGGGGAGGTAAATGTGGAATCATCATTAAGAATGATTTTCATATACTCTACCCCTACTATTGAGAATTGAAAACAAAAAAAATCTACTATCATGAGGGTATGTCTAGCCAGATCAAGATTGATTAGATTCACCCTCTAATGGATGAGTCTATTGTGTGCCACTTGTTTTTATTATTTCGTTGACCAAGGAAAATCGCATTCCATATCTGCAGATATACAACACTATTTTTTCATAAAATATTCAATCCAAACATAGACAGTTGATAAAAATACAATTTAAATAATGATGTCATAAGGCCTTGATGCTACCACCATGAGGTTCCAACCAAAACACTCTCTTCAAGGATCATATCACACTGTCAGCATTCGTGTGAATATCGATTATCCTCCCATAGGTATCTCTAGATATAAGGGCCAAGTCAAAGGATTAACTAGAAAATCTAGGCCCCAAATAGGATCTGTGAAAGGGAAAAATTAGTTTCACCTATGTATATTAATATAATATCTAAGAGTATACATAGACCGTTCCTCAAAATATTCCTATAGCCCATGGGTCATATGACTTTATATCATGCTGCTGCCCCTCCCCCGATACTCCACCTCCTTGTTACTAGTGGGGACCACATGGGGGTAGTGGTGGTATCATATCAAAATGAAAACAACATTATACTTCTCTATAAAATCTTCTACCACATCTTCCACTGTGAATATCCTTATGTTCATGATATTTATATCTCACACGTTGGCCCATCCACTATTTCCCTAATAGCATCATGACGGTCTGGAAAATCTCAAGCGAGACGTCCCCTGCCATATCATGAGAAACATTTCCACTCTCTAGGATGAATGAACTCACCCTATGATCCCTATGATATATATCCATTATCTAGGGACCTCCTTAGGGAATGTCACACATGTCCATGTCTCTAAGACTAACATCATCTTCCTACTACAAAGTCCTTTTCTTTTACATTCCCAATACTAACATCCATTGTTTTAATCTGCTCAGAGTTCCAATCCATGATGTACTAGCCATATCATATTCATCGAGTACCTAGAACATTCAGTATTCCTCGATGAATACTCATCTACCAAAATGACATCCTTCCAATGTAGTATATTATCATGGAAAGACATAAAACATATCATATATGGTGAGATACCCTTGCCTATGATAGGTTCCTAAATGGTGTCAACAGAAGAGTCACCTCATCATAATGTAGGGTAATCTAAACCCCATTATCACCCTTCTGATCCACATAGAAGGCTTAATGCTAGGACCACCATATGATCTAATGGTGTCATGACTGGGTGGAAAAAATGTTCACCACCTCAATAATTTCCCCAATCACCTAGGAGTTGAGTTCTTCCTTGAACCTGAGGGGTCTCAGTCGCATAAACTAAGGATGTGTGCTCATCCCCTGTGACTCATCTACTACTACAATGAGTACCTTGTGCTACTCCACATGTGATGGTACTATTGGGAAACCTCTAGAAGGTGATGTCTCTTTGACAAATCGATGTACCGATCTAGTCACCCCATGGATCATCCACCTAACCATGTGGTGGAATCTATGATGGCATTTTATGTGGAAGCATCAGGAAATAAAACAAGATATACCAGGATCAGTATAAAATACCTTGTGATCAAACTCAGGAAGGGCATGGGTAACACAAATCATTCTTATATGATGAATGTGGCCTAATTTTTTTTCTTATATCTTGTTTTTCATGTACCTAGTTGAAATGAATAATTCATGGTTTGGCTGTATGGATACGTCGGACGTCACACAACATTGAATTCCCTAACATGAATGAAGAAGTCAAAACACTTAACACTATTTACCCAACTCAAAACCATTGAATTTGGGTTCTTACAAAAGGTCCCACCTCTTCTTACCCCAATCTATCACAACCCGTCCCCCTAGGACCATACAGTGACTACCCCTTGACTGGATGCCCTAGTCTAGGGGTTGAAGACTAGTGCCGAGTAGGCATATCATAACTAATGGGAGGAATTTTCCTAAGTAGCCGTATACACCCACAAAACATCCCACCACATATGTTTGAACGTGATAACACTATGTAAAGAACACAAGGTATGTCAGTAGAATACATAAGGTAAAAAAGGAAGGAATAATATCACCCAAAAGAAAAAGTAAATGTAAAATTCTCTAAAACTCCTCTGTACAAAACCCTGCTAGAATGATAGGTTTAGAAATTGCTATCTAGATACACATAAGCAGACCTCCTCTATCGGGAAACTCTAAGAAACACATGGCCTTGGTCTACCAAGACTCTATAAAAGCATTGATCATTGGAATAAAACATTATGCATGTGAGAAAATCCTGTGTTGGGGTGAGAAAAACTATACTCAATAGGAAAACCCAAAACACAATGTAAAATACCACAACAGAAACACCAAAACGAAGAAATAGTCAGCACAACAATGGTATATGTTGACAAAAATTATTACAGGAACATATGGTTCTGCTTTTAGTAAGCTTGATTATGGGAGATATCACTCCTCTAGAAATCTGAATGTAATCATTTAGAACATGTCTACAAAAAAGTATATGAGATAACACCTATTCTCGATACGTCATGATGTTTCCTTGAGACATCTTGTCTCTCTAAGACACAGTGTCTAAATATCACAGCCATTGGAGTCACTAGAGTTCACTCACACTATTTATATGTCTATGGTACCTAAACAAAACTGTTGCAAGAATCCACAATACACTCAACTGGTAACACATGGAGTGTAGGTGACACACTGAGTGTCGATAACTCATAGAGTGTAGCTAAAACAACGAATGTCATCAAGGACTAGAGGACCCCTTCTCTAGTGGGACATGGGAGTACCAACTCTCTATATTTATGTCAAAAATTCCATGTATGACTGAGAGTCCCGTTAAGAAACAATGTCTAAGTAAGAGTCACTGCATATGTAAGACATAATTCCATTTTAAGACCCATACTTCGCGTCATAGCTAGCTAAAATATTCTTTACATAGATAATATGTAACAGTAGAAACTACTACTCAAACCTATAGGCCATATGCAAACATCTACGGAAACTCATGTAGAGTATCTCTAAAGGACCGTGTCATCACCAAAGTCCCAATGTTGAAGACATTTAATTTAATAGACACATTGTTCAAGTGTAAAATAATTTTGCATAAAAAGTTTCCATTTGGGTCACGGTCCAGCCCAAATCGATTGGATCTAACTAACATGTGGTCCTCGGACCTGACCCTCGAGGTCTGACCTGACCTGCTAGGCAACGGATCTTGCCTATTGAGCCTCCTAGGGTGACATAATTTATCCAACCTGGCCAGCCACATGTTGGTAGCTCCAACTGCATAGGAAATGTCCATTTTTCCACAACCTACCCTGGTCAATGCAGCCAGTTTGCATGACTTGTGCCACTCACATCAATGCAAAGGGACATCTGTCTGATTTGGTTTTAGAGAAATGCATCTATCCATCGTGGCCCATTCGCACGGTTATTCCCCACAACTGTGTCCCTCCTTGATGTGTCTCCCACTAGCTCCTCACGGAAGCCCCGCCATAGTGTCTTCTACCATAGACCGTCGAGCAGGTAGCTGCATACATCACATTCCATGGCCCCCATTGGCTAGGTGCTCCCCAAACATGGTCCCACATTACCACATAAAACCACCAATGTTGTCACCCATACTGGTCACAATTCTCTTGGACCGCGACACACCACCACCACCACCGGGGTAGAGCTGCATCTGCCAGCAGCCTCATCTCAGAATACACATTACATAACCCCTCCAAAGGGTTATGATAGTGTTATATTCTCAGCCTCGTGATTGATGTTCCATATATTAAATGGGAATCAATCAATCCTATCAAATACTCGTGAAGAGATAAGAGAAAGAAAAGGACATACTGGGTGCATGGATGATACACAGATGAACACCCTACAATCCAAAACATATCTTAGTACATGTAGGCCCAAATTTTTTCTTGTCAGCATGATCATTAAGAACAAATAAATAATAACCAATATCTTTTTCCCTTTATTAATACCTAGAACAAGACACCCATTCTTCATGAATGATTGACCTGTGAATCAACTTGTTCATGGGTTGATCAGAATTTGTCATTTGAAAAAACAATAGGAAGAAAGAAATAACATATAAATAAAAACCCAACTTCGAGGATTAGATATTTTGTTTGTTATGTATGGAGTTTCACTGCCATCGTTTGTCGATCTCGGATCCTGGATCCATGATCCATGAATCATGATCTGTGATCCATCAGTGTTTCTTCCTGCATGCCATTCAGTATCGAGAGGCCTTGAAAAACCTTTTCTTTTATAGAGCTTACAATTAATTTTTCTAGGATTTTCAATATGATCCTGTATCCATATCAAACTACTGAATAAAAAACAAATTTTAGAATCTCTATTGCAGTGTCACCACATTGTTCAATTTTTGAAAGGAATGACATCTATGTCGTGGTTTCTTTGTGTCAAATAAATTATGCGAAATGTTAATAGAAAAAAAATTAATTTTTATTTTATTATCCTTTAAAATTTCCAAAAATTAACTTTTACCCTTGACGTACACCGGTCAATGATAGGTCCTAACTATGGAAATCACACCCTCATGAGCTCAAAAGTGATATCGTATTTCCAATATGAGATACCTTTTATGAGTTATATAATTTTAAAATAAAATAATTTATAATTAATTATTTTATATATGGTTACAAAAATTTCATGTTTTCTCACTAGAGATTTGCGATGACTATTGTTAAGTCGCGCCTATTTCAAACCTGTCATCCAGAACACAATGAGGCCCTATGACTTCCATCATGGGAATCTATTTAAGAGTTATTCCATTTTGTAGTAAAACCATTCACATGTTCGATTACAAAATTAATTTTTTTATCAAACTACACATGGAGATCGAGGCCTCATAATTTCACATCATCTTAAAACATTGTTACAGAGTATTCCCAATTAATTTATTAAATTAAAAAATGGAAAATCCAAGTCATTAGGTATACCAATTTTCCAAATTATATGTGTGTGGTTTCTTTAATTACTCCCAATCAACATTTTTAATTTTATATGGTGTATTTGATATCGTCGTGTATCCATGTATAGTTCATTGAGTAACACATCCCCTCGTTATGAGATATGTCCATGTAAATCCGTAGAAAATACCTCAATGTATTTTTATATGATGGGGAATGTTTTGACTAATATACACACATATCCTTCTTCATGTTCATCAACCATATCCATAAAGAATTGTTGGGTGGTTCTTCTATACAACAATCTGGTTGTGATATCTATCATTAGAAACAACGATATGTTTTCCATTCTGGATTAATAAAATTTTCATGATTATATAGTTGATGTTAATGTTAACAATTGAGAATAATTCCATCCATAATATAATATTGTATTTCATCATGGGAATGACTACCAAATTGGTGATGATATTATATTCTCCAATTTATTTACTAGATCTTCTATAAAATCATAATGTAGTGATAATACTTATACAAATCATAACTTATAACTCTAATTCTAGATGTTTTGGGATTGATTCTATATAATTTTCAAACATAGTGTAAATAATGGAATGTGCAAATAGAATCAAACAATGTACTTTCTACCTTTGTGAGAACAATGAGAGTACCTAACACCACATTATTCAGAGCTTCAACGTCAATTGTCGTGATTGAGAATTCATATCCTTGTTCACCTATCCTTTGATGAGATTGGTGGAGATACCCATATATTAACATATGATTTAAATAGTGATTTGAAAAGTACACAACCTATCTAGTATTATATTATTATAATTATGTCTTGGATTTATCCATCTTCCAATTGACATTACTATAGATAATATAAGGATTTACCTCATTATGACAGTTTGGAGCTACATTTCTATATATTCCACACATGTATCATTCCCTTCAGATGAGAAAAATGTTTCTAAAATTTTCCTCTCACAATTTTCACTTGTGGGAAGTATCACCTCATTTACCACTCTTAAATGATCAACGTTTCTTCCTACGGTTGGATATATTTGTCTCTTATTTGCACTAGATTAACTTGACAACTGTGTCTCTCTGAACTCATGTTCACTTTAATAGAACATATCATTATCTACAAATTTTGGTTATAGTATTGATTGGATAGATTATTATATATTTGATGTGTTATTCAACCAAAAAATATATAATAATTTACATCAGTATACATGAATGATTCATTGATGTAATGTAAATGTATTTTAAAGTTCATCTCATATCATCCGACATATTTATTTTCCCTCTTCTTCATATCTTGTAATTTATCATACATTTTCATTCATACCGAACAAGGGAAATATTTATTGAAAAAGGACAACATGATCTATTAACATATCCTATTATCAATCTCCCTTCTTAGATTCATGTTTTTAATTAGTGATCACCACCGATCAGCTTCTCCCTCAAATCGGTACAAATAATGGGTGACTATATGTTATTACGAACAAATAATTTCTGAAATTATATTTTTTTATAAAGCTTAACAATTATTTTTAAATAAATGGTTTGGTCATTCCAAATAAATGTGGTGGTTATTTAGGTAGAAAAGAATCGAAATAATGTTATTTCAGTCAAGGTGATTGTGGTATCTAATTTTAATTCAAGATATTGTATAAAATTTGAGTAATTTGATTCAAAATTCTCATTATGTTTTACATTTTTGTTGCCCTCATATGGTCATACGTGAATATCCCATTGCACCCACCATTTACATGGTTCATACAATTTCCATCCATTTTATAATAAAAGAATCCCTTAATGAGAAATGGGTTTATTGAAATAATTTTATAATTTATAAAGGAATTGTATATCTTTAAACATCATTCTTGAATATATTATTCATTAAAAAATAATATATATTTTATATATCCATAAAAATGGATCATAAAAAATATGTAATTACCCATAAATATCCCTCGAGAGTATCAAATTAAGAGTGTAGAAGGCCTTTTTCATGCAGCATTTTCCATTTTATTCCATCTCAATGTGGTGTTTTTGTGGTTTAACAAAAGATATATCTACATGAGAGACTAATATAATTTTTCGTATCCAGAAAGGGATTTCATTACATTAAATCAAATTTTATTATAATTCACCAAAATACCAGGTTTATTTCCTTTAATTAAATATTTCTATAGAGTTATTTCTAATGTTTTGAAATAATAATTTCTTAAAATAAAAAAACCATAATTTGACTCATATGGAATCCTACTATTTTATTACATAAATATTTCATTAAATTTTAACAAAACATTGAATATTTTAATGTTTATTTTCCTTGAATCACAGAACATGATAAACAGAAATATAAAAAATTATTATACAAAACACGAAAGTCTTTATCACAGGTTTATACTAATTAAAATAACATTATCTCATGACCTAGGGACATACATCATAGAAATGGTGAGCATATGACCCAATAAGGAAAAACAAGGGGAAGAGTTTACATGTGATTTTAAGGAATGTGGAAAAGAACTTGAGGAATATAATTTTGGAATGATAAATAAAACATGAGGCAAATAATAATAAAAATAACATTATTAATAACATTTAAATGTGTCTATAATATTAATTTTAGAATTGTATATTCATATCATGGAGGATTATCAATAAGGTGTTGTAAAAATTATGATGGTTTTTCACAAACCTCTCTTATAATATTTCATTTATAGAGATTGAATTTTTTATTCAATGAGTTGGAGCACTATCAGGTCACACACATTAGATAATTTAAATTACTTATAATCCACATAGGCCATAAGAAATCATTTCATAAATAATGTGTGGGGAATAAATGAAAACAGATTCAATTAATAATCATAGTGTTTCATATCTGATTCATAACATGATCATTGCGTTGTTTTCAGCCAATAGATATGGAATGTGAATTCTATGTATATTAAAACTTGAAAAAATAATTCATTTTTACATCTTAGTGAATAAATAGTGTAAATAACAAGGTTTTTAAATTTACAAAAAGAAAATAAAAAATAATATGTTGGGCAGAAGATATAAATTTTGAGATGTAAATTTAGCCACATAATGAGTGTCAAACATAATTTTTGAATAATATATAAATAGTTGGGCTAATGGTTTCAATTTGACAAAACATAATTTGAAAATAATGGATTGAATAAAATGGAAATAAGAGATTGTTTCTATAACATTTAAATTAAATATAGAGAATAGGTTCAAGAACTTAAGGGAAAGGATGAATAATTCCCATACCCTATATAGAAAGTCCAAAAAGATTCGGATTGGGGCCTTGGGGTTTTTTATAACACCAACAAGGGA
This sequence comes from Viscum album, assembly GCA_963277665.1. NCBI lineage: Eukaryota > Viridiplantae > Streptophyta > Magnoliopsida > Santalales > Viscaceae > Viscum > Viscum album. Next base: position 1,889,019,001 of record OY728136.1, read on the forward strand.
TTCAGTGGTATTTAAGGCTATCATATCTTCTTGGATAATTAATTGGCTGTGAATAGTATTGGATAAATGGGTGAGTATTATTGAAAAAGTGGACGATTTGTTTATTAAAATAAAAATATAGGCCTACAGAATCTATGTTGTGGAAAATAAAATTCATAGTGAATTCCCAATGAATGTTACCTTTTTTGGATTGTTGGGACACCAATTATGTCATTTTAAATAATATGAGTCGACCATAATTTTATATAAATTTTTTTTCTTGAAAAATCAATGTTTCTAGAAAATTTCTTTTTTAATATCAATGTTTCTCGTTTTTACTTTGCTATGTATTTTATAGGTTATTAAATTGATTAAAATCCAAAAAATATTAAATTTTATGAATAAGATAACATATTTTCGTAAATTGTGTTTAAATTTTCATTACATCCTAATAAATAATTTTTAGGTCATTAATAATATCGAAAAACTCAATCTGTATTTTTACTATTCATGAAAAATCAAACTATTTAAAATAATTTTCATTAAGTCAACCTAAAAACATTTTGACATGATAATTTAAAAAATTATAATGTCTTTATGATTATAATAATATATATATTATATTTATAAATTATGAATATAAAAATTTATATTAAATAAAAATAATATTGGATTGAAAATGAATAGTAAAAAATTCGAACTATTAAAAAATAAAAAAAATACTTATCATTTTAATTTAAATAATTTTTTTTCCCATCATATTTCAATAATATATTTTTTTTATCCAATACATTAGTCTATTATATGGTATTTACATAATTTTTAAAATTATAATTTCAAACAATTTATGTCAGAAAAATAATTTATCAAATTCCAAATAAATTTTATTAAGATAAACTATTCCTAAACAGAATTGATAGAATAAAAATATTATTTATAAAATGGAATGACTCTTTATATAAATATTTCCTGGACCCATAACCCTTTATTACAACTGTATACAAGCTATGATTATTATGAGCAATGTTTCTAGTTTCAGGGGGTGCATTATCTATCATTGAAGAAGTGATAATCTCAACTTACTTTAACTATTACCAAATGAGATTTTGTTACAAAATAAAAAATTAAATCTCATATTGGACATCGTTAAGGAAAATCCCAATGATGATACCTCCCTCCCATGCTCTAATAGATGGGCTTCAAATTGTACAACAGTATGAGAGGAGGCCATCAAATGCTTTTTTTATCAATTATACAATGTAAACATTTTATTATAAACACAAATTATAATGATAAAATTATCCTCAAGGGTGTATTTTCCATCTATCATAATATAAAATGGTCATATAATGATCTAATCATGATGGAAACATTTCCCTGTAAATTTTCTTAATTATTTATGATATTTTGTTTTTTTGTGTATAATATAACAAAAATTTTTGTAAGAAGAAAATTCTGTTGAAAAATTGAAAGTCGTTACAATCAAAGAACCTATTCAAGAATATCAAAAATATTTTTGGCCCACATAAAAGAGTTCCTGAATTTCATATTTCTAACCAAAACATTTTTGAATATTTCTAGAGATTTCAATAAGTGTGTACTAAAATTATTACAGGAAATCCACAAGCCATCAAATCATTATTTCCCTAAGTTAAAATCAATGGATCTAGGTAGTATTTCACTTTTTATTTCTATAACCTCTTTTGAAACCAATATATTTATCATGATGTTATACCAAATAATAATATTTACTCACAACCATTGACTACAACTATGGTCAATGAAATCCAGTCCAATCCACCTCACATTTAGAAGATTGAAATAGATGATGAGATGCATGAGTTGGATTCACCCCTAATTGATTGATAGTAATAGTTGATGCTTCATGTAGATATACACACTCATTTTCAATGGTAGGAAATAAGCCTAATTATTCCAATGTTGGAACAACTTCAAAATTAATTATGAAAATCATGATAAGGTAATAGGTTTTTTCGGAGATTATAGTGCTCTAGACTTCACTAGGAAAACTATAGTGCCTGATGGAATTGACGATTTACTCTACGATATTTAGGGTTAAAATAAAATCACCATTGATCTGTACTAGTTGAATCACCATGACTAGGAGGATGTTAAAAAAAACATATCTAAAATAATTTTTAATTCTAAAAATATATATTCCTCGATCGGTCAATCTTTTCCAAAGAAGATGGTTCCCCCGTATATGACACAACTCATTATTAGATAGTAGTTCTTTCCCTAGTGGATCAGTGGTAATATCCACAAATAGATCCTTTATGAACGTCTTTATGAGTTAACTTTGCATCCATGGGGTAGAAACATGGTGAATCCCACCTATGAAGACCTAATCAAAAGTCTCACAAATTTCCTGGATACTGTAGATATATGGTATGATTTGATGAATCATGAATGGAAGAAATTATTTTAGTTGATGAATCATGTTCCTACACCATAAAATTTTGATAACCCAAGATTTACCACATTCAATGATATGACTGACACATTTTAGAATGACTGAAATGATTTTATATCAACACAGGCCAGTGCTGGTAATTCTAGAGTATTAAAAGGTGGAAAAAATACAACTTTTTTAGGAGACATATGAAATCCCATATTTTTTTAGATATAAAAAAAGAGAATCAATAGACACCACTATTTGGGATGATCTTTTCTAATATTTTATCTGTTATTTGAGACCCTCCTTGCAACGGTTGAGTGTCACTAACCACTTTAAGAGAATGTAATGAGTAAATGAATGTGTCTCTTACTCCATTACTCATGGTGGGTCCGAAAATACATACTATACATAAAAAATCCCAAGTAATAGTAATTGGGGTTGTGTGTTGAGAGTGACACGGATGATCTATTTTCAACAATCATATCCCTAAAAAATCCTAGGGGATTTTGTGAATTTATTTAGAGAGATTTTCAACTAGAAAAATTAATGAAGTGGAATAAAAAATGGTCTCAACCATTAAATTCAACCATGGAAAAAAATCTTGGGAGAGAATATAAATTTTTTTTCACATAGACTTTGGACCCTTTTATAATCTAGCATTAGGAGGTCCGATCAAAAATTCCACATTATGACTAGGATCACATTGAAAATTGTTACTAAATCACCTATAATGATGAGTAACCATACCACTAATAGAATGGAATATCATGGTCCTCCACTTCAATAATAATAAAATACTAGGATTTTATTATGTACATTGGGGAAGATCCTTCTCTAGATTCCAGAGATCAAAATGCCACAAGTGGTTGAGTTGAAGTGTAATGATCAGAAATTTTTGTCATAGATTTTCTTTTTCAATATATTTATGTTCCACATTTGATTATTTATTAAAATATAAAATAGACAGAACACAAAATGAAGACAAAAAAATATTATACTAATTTTAATATGTTGTCCAGTGATTTAATTTTACAAAAAATTTAAAATTGTTACAGTGGGACAATAAAATAATGAAAATAAATTAACTAGAATTTGGATATATGGATTACTCTATCCCACTAGAATAATGACATACTTGAAAAAATATATAACAAATATAAAAATAACCAGTAACCTGATCAGTTTGTTTGAAAAAAAAATATGATACCTTAAGAGGAAATAAAGTGAATGATAATGCATATAAATTGGAATTATTTAGAAGAAGAAGAAAACCAATATTACTGTTAAAATAGTAACAACACCATTACGAATACTCACATGACCATTAGAATTGTAACTTGGTCAACAGAATATTAAAATAATATATTTGGGTATACTAATATAGAATATTAATGGAAATTATATAAAATAAAATTATTAAAATTTAAAAAGTAAATGTAGACATAATTATATGATAATGATAATAAAATCATAATGATATTTCTATCAAAATATATAATTTTTTTTTTGATAAATGTAATAATTTTACATAAAATTAATTATTAATAAAATGGTTTTGTGCAATAATATATATTTTAATATATATTATAATATAATTTTATAAAAACACAAGTGATATTTTTATGTGTTATAATTTTTATCATGATCTAAAAACAAACATTTAAATAAAAAATTAATTAAATATTTTGTTTCTTATAATTTTTTTTTCATAAAGTAGATTTAATTTTTGAAATTAGTATATTTATTATTGGTTATGGATATGATTTCTTATTTTTTATGAATAATCAATTAGAAAGATGATAGAGTAAACTAATATAAAAGTGTTATAGTTTGTAATAGTTTATGTGAATTATTTTTTGTGTTTTCTAGAAGATAAGTGGATATTTTATTTTCCACATTAATATATAATCACAATCAAATTACTATTTATAAATATGATATGTTACTTTTTTGAGAAGTAATATTTTATTCCAATATTTTATTCTAACCACCTTCGTACCACACTTATAAATACTACTATCTATAACCAATTTCCAATAAATTTTATAACATCTAATCTCACTAAAAATCTAAAAAAACTATCCCCAACAATAAAATTACATTGTATAAGTATTGGTAAAACCAAAAGACCATGATATGGATCCTTATGGTGTACCTTATGAGTGAAAATTTAGTAGAAGAAGTATATTAATAAACCAAATACACATAAAATATTTTATTCTTATACATATTTAAAATTATTTCTACCATGAATTTATAATAAGAATAGTATTTTTAATATAATGAATTTTTTTATATTAATGAAATATCAATTTTCTAACTACTTCTATATCTATTATAAAATAAAAATACATTTCTTGTTATGGTTGGTTCACCACCTCCATGAAGAACATATTTCATATTTCATTACTGTATTCCTAGATATTTATAATGAATAAATTATAGTAAAAATGATTAATTTAATAAGTATATAATCAATAGTTTCAATTTTTTTAATGGGAAACTAGGTATAAGGTTTAATAAAACCTTTTCATCTAATTAAGATCAAACAAATTCCTAAATAAACCAACTATATAACAATAACCTTTATAATAAATGAATAATCCCAATGTTAGTACCCATATAGAGACATGAGAACATATAAATTTAATGAATAAAAATAAAATATTTCTATTACAATTCTAGTGTTATGGTTTCATTACAAAATAAAATTTTTAGTCATAGGTAAAATAATACAACTCTAGAACTATGTAACAAACATCCATAGGAAGGTGAAAATAATAATTATATCATAATAAATAGATTTTAAAAAGGAATAACAGAATAATAATGAAATAAATATACATGAGAATAGTTCATACAAAAGAATTTAAAAAAATTCTAATTTTATTATTTATGATATTATATGAATTAATCAAACAAGTTATGGTCTCGATGTATTGAATCTTCAAAACCACCCTTATTGCTTTCTGGTTACAAATTTTTTTAATTTTTACACATTCCCTCTATCATGTTATCATTTAAATCTTTAATATTTTATATAAATGTTCATTAAGTACAAACCTAGTATAATTTTTCTTTTATATCAATTATAGATTTTCATCATGTTCGAATCACAATTCATTCATTTAAGAAAACCCATTTAATGGAAACATTATTATTATTATTTATATATTTTCATGTACCACTAAGAATAATTCTGAAATAAATTTATTGCTTCTAAAAGATGTCATTTTTATAGATAATTAAATATCAGTTCATTTTTCGTTTTATTAAAATTATTATTATCTTATATTATTTTTAAAAACATTACCCTTTTTAATATAACCCCTCATAATAGATTAATTTCCAACCAATCCTCAAAACCCTATTTCATTTCATCTCTTATCATATATTATATTATCATGGACTATGATTGTAATTCATCCATAAACATCCATGAATTATTTAATATATTTATATATGAATTTTTATGATAAAACAATTGGTTCTGCTCTAATGAAATATTATGTAACTCCTTTTTTTCATTAATTTTCCTTATTCATTGGTACAATAAATGATTACCTTATGTGGAACCCATATGCATGAAAATGATTTGAATGTTAAATGTGAAAATTAAATTAAACAACACCCCAAACCATTTGGAATTTTTTTCATCACATGAGATTGCATGTATGGTGCATGGGTAATGATCCAAGAACACCTTGTTATGTTGTGTAAGAAGTGATCCTTGACTTATTCTTAGGATGCAATGATTTTTATTGACATAAGCATTTTATTCTATAATTATATGATACCATATTCTTCATTTCATTATTTTATATGAAAATATATGATACTTCTCTTTTATGTTATCATGATATGCCTATTTTCTCATACGTATTACTTTTTATCATGCATAACATCGAATATTCCCTTACCATGATTATAATCTCATTAATTTATTTTATGGATTTACATACAGTATTCTATACATATATATAGATGATAAATGGGAATTTTGAATACATTATGGAAAACTAAATAATTATTTTGGATTTCATGTTTAATTTTCACTTTATGTAACTAATAGCCCATATAAAAAAGGCCCCTAGGTTTATGAGTTTTGTTTTAATAAATTTTATTTTTGAAATGATGAAATAATTTATAAATAAAACTTATGTTATTTGTGTTTTTATTTGAGAAATGTATAATTATTTTCATGGATTAGAATTGGAATACATTAGTGAAAACAAAAGTGATAAGCTACTACAAAACATCTTATGAATTTCTTATAACATTGAGAATTTGGCTTCATGGAAATTAAATCCCATTCAAGATACAAATACTATCATTGAAATAAATGAACCTAGGGGTAATAATCCAGACCAATTATTGGTTGCATATTTACTCAATATTCACTTGGTTCAAAAAAGGCCATAACGCTATAACTCCTTTGATACTCTCAGGGGAGATGATTTGGTTAAATCACATTCAATTTAAAAATCATTACAAATGATTAAATATATTAATATAGAATATAATGAGATAAAATATACCAAGTATTTTCATAGTATCTAATATGTAAATTTCCTATTATAACATAGATTGAAATATAGATATTTAATGAGCTCCTATCATGGGGCCCTTATTAAAACATATTTGAACTGAATTAAATATAGTAATTGTGGAGTTGTGATTTATTTGCTATGGAATGTCTTGTGGGTGTGTTTTTCTTCTTTTTAATATGATCAATTTTTTTGTAAATAGTTTGTGAGATTTATTGGTTGAAAATTTCCCAATTAAAAAAATGTTGTTAAAATTTATTGTCTCTTAAATTCATATGTAAATATATAGTTTCCCAACTTGGGTTCATCCCCTAACCTTTACTATAAAATCATAATTAAATTTTAATTGTATACCATTATCTCCCTAAAAGATTGAAATATCAATTGTAGTAACTTTTATAATAAGTTGTGGACGGATTAATGGAGTTAAATGATCTATGTAATACCAAATCATAATTGGACTGATGATTCTATATCTTTAATAACTATAATCATCACCCAATACATTCGATCATGTTCATTAGAGTGATTCCTAGTGGTCAATGTGTGTAATCCTTATATATAGGAATGAAAAGTATAATATATATAAGAAAAAGTATACCACTTAAGACATACACATGTTAAAATATTATAATATAAATTTTTATTAAAAAATTTAATTAATTAATGGGGTTGTGTGGAGAATAAACACTACTCAAACAGCAATGGATTAGTGTTCCATCACCAGAGAATTACAATAATGAAAATGAAATTAAAAATAAATAGCATAATAAAGAACATAATATTTGGTTTCATGATCATAAATGAATCCATCATCAATTTTGAGAAAAATTTCGTTAACAGATAAATGTTCATAGTTCCTTAATCTTACATTTTTATCTCTGTGATTTATAAAAGCATCAATTAAAATGAAACCAAAATTCCTAAATTTTTTCTCTAATTCTATGAACACTCGTGTCTCTTTATTTTTCAACTTAATAAAAAACTCGACAATGTAGGCATATAAAAATAATTATTTTAATATTTTTAATTAAAAAATTCTTCCTCTAGGGTTAATCTACATACAATTTCGTAAATGATCAAAGATAAATATTTTATTTCATGTAGATTTGGGTGATGTCATTGTTTCCTTGGGGGATGGAGATGATGTAATTATTGGATATGGATTTTTTTAATTTAAGGTAATTATAATGGGTTTACATAAAACGCTTAATTGTTTCCATGATTGGGAATAGACTATCACTGGTTTTTATGAAGGGTCTGGGATATTATTTGGATTCAATGTTGTCTATGATTTCATCATGATACTTTATTGAATTTTTTTAAACTGATGTGGCATGTAGTTCCATTAAATACTTCACATGAAGATTAAAATTATCCAAACTATAACAATATTCAATCTAAATTTATGAATCTACATCTATTACTTTCATGTATTTTTATTTCATAATGTTTTTTGGGATCAAATATTTCATTTAATTAATCATGTGTCCCATTCTTCATTCATTATAAATTCTTTAGTATAGAATTATTTAGTTCAATCAACCTAAATATTCATTAAGAAATTTCTACCTTAGATAGAGATTCGTTTCCCTTTGTTCAAATTAGTAAAATTTCCATAGAACTATACACATATAATTTTTTCAAGATATTGAACACTTTTTATGAATTTTTCTTCATTATCACAATTAGTGAGTTGGGGATGAGTGATGTCATACATCCTTCGTTATAATAAATTATTAAAAAAACACATCTAGAAAATAAAAACAAAAAATAATTGATTCTTCTAATTCCCAGTAACAGAAATTTATTTTCACAATTTAATTCTACTCATTCACCATTATTGAATATAATCAACAACATATGATCAAAAAAATTTATTTCTAACTTATATTTTTCATCTATGTCAGATTTAATTGGTTTTACTATTCATAATATACTAAATTCTATTTCTATAACTTGGATTTCATTTATCTGAAACCTCATTACGTGATTTCCCTATCTACTTCAGTTCACCATTGATGGGCTCAGGGTGATTCATGATTCAACAATGGTGTTGTGGAATCCCTTTTTTTATCCTGGGTTTTCTATTCTCCCATATCCCAACATTCATATTAATAGGAATCATCGTCTTTATGATTTTTTGGGCTATTCATTAAAAACAGTAGATTTGGATCCTACTTCTTCATCCTTATATTCATCTAATCTGGATATAATAGTGTGGCATATATTTCATACCATTCATTCTTCACGGGATATTTGGTCCAACTACAGCTGGAAGATAGTTCACATGCATACCATTGAAAGATATATGTGTAAAAAAAATAATACATTACTTATTTTTTAAATTTTATTTCTTCATCATCAATAGTATTATTTCAATCATAATAAATATTATTGAAATATCTATCTGGATTCATATACTTATTCGATTACAACATCCACAATTAAAATTTGACATGTTATCCCGCAAGAACTTGTGCAACACATTTGATTATTAAGACCAGTCTCTATCCTATGGGGGATTGATTCATTGGACATGATTAAGTTTCAATATGGGTTTATTCAATTAATGTTTGGGGATTTAGTTTATTTGGATGATTGACGTATTGTGTTCGATCATGAAGATGGTACACACATATGACATGTATGATATAGAGTCACAGTAAGTTGTTGAGTTTTCTTATGCAGCGAATGAGGGAGAAATAGAAAAATAGCTTTCCATGATGGTATATATTTATGTATGGTGGAAGGTGTGGTTGATTTCATTGGATAAGGGAATTCTTGATAAAATCCTTTGGTAATTTGGGTAGTTATTCCATGGTTTTTCAAGGAGATGCAGGGAGCAATTACTTTGAGTGATTTAAAAAATTTCATTACATTAACACTATACATGGTAGCATGTTAAAAATTGGACTGGTGGGATCACTAGTGCATTTTATAAAATATTTGTGTAACTACTAGGATTGACCATATAACTCTATAGGCAAAGCCACTTTTGTAAATTTTCCATCATATCCTCAAATTACCCATTAGATTTATATATACCTATATTTTTTAGTGTAACAAATAAAATAAAAATAAAATAAAGTAAAATAAAGTAATATTAAATTATGAAATTAAATAATTAATTCAAAATTAATGAATATCATCAGTTAATTGTGCATTTATAAGACCCAATTTATCAATAATTATTTTAATTTCTCTTTAACTATTCACATTAAAAACTCCATTGTATAGTTAGAAATAAAAATGAATTACACACCAAAATTTAATCACTTTAAACAAATTTAACTCCAAAAACAAAATTCAATGGATGAAAATTGAATTCAATCATTATTGAGACATTGAAGCCCATTTTTCAATCCCTTTCCCATTAAATTTAAAATTTTCAAAAATTAGAATCAATTTATTACATTCAAATGAATAAAACAATAAAAGATCCAAATTCAGAACATTTAACATTTCAATTTTCAAATTAAATTTAATATTGAATAAAATTATAACATTTCTAAAATAATGATATAGTTTTTTTATATTGATTCGAAATAGATCAAAAATTTATTTATAACAAATTTATAGTCTTTAAATAATGGAATTTCAACAATTCAAAATATTTTTTATGGGTTTAATAAAAATAAAAACTGAAAAATCCACAAAAAAATATTCTTATAATTTTCAATATAGTAAAAAATCTCAAACATTCCTTAAATAATAATAGTCTTATGTTTATTTAATTATAAATCGGTTTAAATTTAGTGGAATAAAGAAAAAATGTGAAACCATATTCTAACATCTCTCCCACAAACATGAACTATTTCATACTCTAGAAATTAATTTCTACAAATAGATTATTGTAGAACATTGAACTTAATATACATGTAAGAGGAGAATAAATTTATAAAATCCTCCATGAATTGAATTACAATTCTTCTTTAGTGGTTTTAAATTCATCAACTACGATTAATTCAAAAAAATTCCAATTCTAATAGTAGAATAAATTATATTTATGTTGAATCATTATTTTCACAAGAAGAACTTCCATCTATAAATTTATCTAGGTTTCAAAAAGTGTTCAATTTCATACTTCCGTGATACTAATAAAATGACTATTATATATATTAATTCACCCATTATTTATATAGGTTCAATTTTACGCCTCTCATTAATTAATTAATTTTATACTATTAGACAATTTATTAATTTTTCTGGATTTTTTAAAATTTTCCCATTTATGCATGTGATAATAACAATGAAAAGGTATTTATTATTATATATTTTTAATAATCCCACAAACTAATGTATTATATATTCACTATGGGATCACAATATCCTAATTTAATCTAATTTTAATGGAAATATGTCAATATATATTCAGATGGTGTCATAACCCATCCAAGATGAGCTCGTGTGTTGATTACCCTATGCCCACCTCTAATTTTCCAGGCGCTGGAGACTTGCACTATGTTGGTATATCCCAAAAATGAGAGGAATATTCCATGTATATGTACACAAAAAACCACCCACAAGAACAAAATTATGAAATGTAAAAACACTAAGTAATAAAGCATGTATACCACTAAGATACCAACAACTTATTAAGATATTATGAAAAATAGATAATAAAGTGGGCACGAATAAAATCCCACAAAATGTAATGACTGAAAATGTGAATGTACAAGTTATTGAAACTCGTCCACCAAACACCCTACTAGTAGTGTTGGTGTAGGAGAAGTGGATGAATTTGTAGTAGCAAAACAAGCATATTTAATCACCAAAAGAACCACCTAGTCTATGTCGACCCCGAACACTATTAAAGCATTCGTCATATGCACAAGACATGATAAGTGTGGAAAATTCCCACATAGAGGTGAGTAAATTAGTAAATAATAGAACACCCCTAAATCGTAAAGGTAATACCAAAAATAAATACATAAAGTATACAAAAAGGGACCCACAATTTGTATACCAAAATAAAAATATATAAAGTATAGTCAAATACAGAAATCTCAAATAGGTTTAAGTATAAAAAAAGAAGATAAGGATTTCCATATGAAGTCCAAATATCTATCCTTATCTATGACACTAGATGTTTTGATGGAACCTGGTTCATAGAAGTCACATGAATCATTTTTGGCACATGTAGCATCGGTGGTGCAAGGAGTGTCAGTGGAATTAGATGCCCTGATGGAGCTCGTGACTTCAATGTTGCACAGATTGTTGATGGAACATAGAGAATAGATGGTGCAAGTATAATGAATTTCACCTGGAGTGTTGATGGTTTATAGACTATTAATGGGTGATACACCCCCATGTCCCATAGACACTACAGCCATATTGTCATAACAAGCCATAGGATTCAACTCATTGCATGCATTCTGTGGGAGGACTTACTCCTCAAGACAATAGGTTATATAAAACATGCAAGAAAACCCAACTAGTGTAACTCAAAAATGACGGCCTCATCACAAGGTTACCAAAGCCATAAAATGCATCATAAAATAGGCACACTATTGTAAATATACAACAAATTTGGTAAAAAGGATATGGTCAGGTTTGGGTCCGACATGACCTAATCCAAACGACCGACCGGACCCGGTTCAGCCGACCCAACTAGACCTGGTCGGTATGGTCCGGACTGAACCTTCTCAGCCTATTATGTCATGAGGTATGGCCTGGTTGGCCATTGGAGTGGCCTTGTTCTCTATCCCAGCCCACGTGGTGTAGGATGGTTATGCTCCACGAGATGCCTCCCGCCCTTGCCACATCCCTCTGATACATGAGGTCACCCGACCGTGTGGCTAGATATCTCTCCAAGTCAACCCAGTGATAGACTGGGTTAACATGGTAAGACCACTTCATTTGCCTCGTATTGACTACATGGGGTCCTATGTCCAACGTAGCTCTCAGCCGCTTCCCAACAGTCACTATAGTGACCTCCTACCCCGGCCCCCCGGTTGCCGCTCGCGGTGTCCACCACCAAAGGCCTCCTTCAATGTGGAATCACCTTGACAACATCATTCCATTACCATATGCCTCCCTTTCGATTTCCCTTTCCTACTTCACTCAACCTGGCCCGACTACCCCTACCGGGTAGGAGCTACCTTTGCTTGCTGCTGCACTATTGGTGGTTTTGTTGTTCATCGCAATCTGCCTGAGCAAGGCAGATCTAACACTTCTTGTCACCACATTAGACCATTGTGGGATATGATACTTGATCTCAATTTTTTGTACCCTAGAAAAAATTCTTAGTGTTACATTGATCATAATCACATGGAAAGAAGAATGAGAAACAATGAACAAAGAATGGAGAATGTGAGAGATTGGGGGATAGTGAAAATGAACCTGAACCCCCAAATGGATGGATCTGGGTCTTGTTCATTTGGGCCATGAAAAGTTCATGTCAGATTGTTTAACAAAGAATAATAAATCGACATTCACAAATATTTATATCCGCATTAATCCATGCAATAAAATCAATCCTGTATGAATGATCAAATAATTGATCAACCTATTTATGTGTTAGTCTTCATATATCATGTGAATATAATAAGGGATAAGAAAACACAAAGATATTAACATCCTACCTAGAATTTGGATCCATTGATAATGAAAAAATGAATGTCTATGTCATCGTCCATCCTTGACCCTATGGTGTTTTTCGTTAAGAGAGCTTCTTTATCCATACCGCAGGGGATTTCCATCTTTATGACTATAACAGTGAATTCTCTAACATCAATTATAAAAACAAGAAAGCATCATTGTGTCAACACATAATGTTCAATAAAATATTTTTATAATAAAATGTTAATCGTGTTGAGGTCTAAAAATCAACATTCACCATTAACACGTGCCAATCAATGATATTCCTTTCCATATGTACATTCATTGTTCAGAAAAAAACAGAGCCCTTATATTTCTGATCCAAGATAAATTTATATGTTATTACTATTTAAAATATAAACTACATGATTTATTTAATAAAAACAAATTATTATTCATTGAGTTGTTCTGGGAACACCGTGCATCAAAATATTATTCCATCCCAGCTCCTGGTCTCAGAGTTATTCCAAAAAAATTACCAAAATAAAGTCAACGAAAATAATTATTAGTAAATTCCTTCCACCATAGTTCTTTTTGTCCTTGAATTTAAAAAAATGGATACTAAAAAAATATGACAGTACTCAGCCTGAATCTGACCCTCTTGCTCCAAATTTTTCTCTTGGTGATTCTCGTGCTCCTAGAAAACATATACATGAAGAATCAACTATCCATGTAGGATCTGCTCCTACCGATCCATAATATCCATAGGGTACTCTACCAATGCCACCCAATCATCAATGTCAACCTCCCATAAGTTGATTTTGTGCGATGGAAATACCATGTACCTCCTATATTGTAACACATGGAGGATATCATGCTCTCAGTGAAAATGTGGGGGCTGATATGGGAGGTATTTTACCTCTCCAAATCTCCGTAGAATTTGAAATTAGATGCAGTATCTAAGAGATAACCTTCCACCCTAGCCAAATATCTTAATCCCTATTGATGTGATGCCCAAAATAACCCATGGTCTCCCCCATAAAAATAGATAGTCTAACGTATCCTATCATCATATGATTTATAAAGTGTCTGTTCAGTCATAACCTGCTCCTAGATGTCTACACCTTCTCAATGGTATCCCATAAAAACACTGGACCCATGAGAGCTTACTCAAATGGGTCTACCCAGCATAGAGGTGACAGGCATGGTCACTATTAGAAGGCCTCAAATAGTGCCATACAAATGGTTGAGTAATGGTTTTTGTTGTAAACCTTAACTAATAGTGTTTTTGACTCTCAGAACTATGTAAAATGACTTGGATTCCAGCTCATATCATGTTATCAAGAACCTTGATGGTCCTCTCTATCAGGCCATATGTCTTGGGATAAAACATCATTATAAAGGGCATCATATTCCCAAACACCTTCTAGAATCCCTAAAATAACAAGGATATAAACAAAGAATCATTATTTGAGACTATATCAGATGGTAGTCAATTTAGTTAAACTATCTTTAACTGTTAGTGTTGTCTCAATCCCCCTATAGAGCACTTCTCAAATATTTATAGGACGTTTTCTAACATTGTGAGATGGTAAATTATCACCCAAATGGTATCATGTACCATATTTGTGTGTGGTAATCACATCATGATTTCCATCGATATCCCATCGAACATACACTCTGGCACCTCATGTGGTTTGGTCAAGCCAACTGGAACACAGTGCTCATCCTTCCCTTGCTAGAAGGTGGGGCATCGACAAAAAATTTTTCCCATCTCCTTCTTCAATACTGACAATAAGAACCTGTATTAGAGATCCTAATATATATTTTCTTCTCTTATTTGTACCATCAATGGGGTAGTATAAAACTCCATCAATACCTCATCCTACAATTTCTTTGGCACATATTTTCACTCTCTAAAAAGAAGAAGTTTCTTCCCACCATTCAAAAATCCATTTGGGGAATGTCTTATGGACATCTAAGAACATAATGTCTCAGAGTGGGATTCTATAAGATGTTCCTCCCTGACTTGTTGTAAGTGTTTAAGGGTGAAAACCATTGATTGGAGGTATGATTATAAATCAACATTCATAAAGGATATGTGTAGTGAATCAAAATAAATTGACACCTAACTCAGAAACTATAATATGAATCTCTTGCAAAATGAATCTTCCATGACATTCTCATTTCTACAAGTAGAATCAAACTCAATGTCGTAGTCCTAGAAGAACTATTTACAATTCATTTTTTTGATGTCTTTAGTACTTCTAATAGAAGATATTCATGAGAATAATTTGGTCATAGTAGCCGGTAAACTATTCTACCGTCAAGTAGTGTCTCCATATCCTCAATGCAAGGAATACCACTTTTAGTTCAAAATCGCGGGTCACATAGATCTTATCATGGTGCCTCAACATGCACGAACCTTAATAAATCACCTCTTACCCCTAACTCATAACACAAACAAGGCTAACCATGATGAATCACATAACACTACATACTCTACACCCTCCTCTCTTAATCAAATGAAGGGGGAATATTTCAATATCTGCATCTGCACCGGAAAGCAATATTGGTACTTTTATGTCCACATAAAAGGATAACCCCTCCATGTCAAGGCCATAAATTCTACTGATACTCTTAAAAATTTGGGTAAGAACCTCATCTAGTACCCTACCATGCCTAGGAATCTCTAAATTTTGGTAACACTTCTATGTGGCTCCCAAGAAAATACACTTCAACCATCACCAGATAAATAGCAACTCCATCCTCTAAAATGATGTTTCAAATAAAGTGGACCTCCTTAATATAGAAATTTTACTTTTAGATATTCCATAAAAATATTGTGCACTCGAAGTGTGTCCAGGACCATCCACAAATGTATCACATTCTCCTCCTTATATTCTGTGTACACCAATATGTCATCAATGAAGACCACACCAAACTATTATATGTAAAGATGTATGATACTATTCATGAGTACCATGAACAATACTTGGGAGTTCATTAGGACAAATAGATTCACTATGTACTCAAAGAAGTTATACTGACATTTAAATTCTGTCTTCTGGATGCTCTATTTCCATACATGAAGCTTGTGATATCCAGATTTGATGTCTATCTTGGTGAACCCCTTGCTCTATTCTACTAATTGAAGTGGTCATAAATCCATGGTTGTGGATATTTATTCTTCATGTTCATCATTTCCAGACACCAGACATCCACACATGACATCAACCTATCATCTTCCTTCTCAGAAAATAACCCCTATACTACCTAGGGTAAATCCACGGGCCTCGCGAAGACCTTCCTCTGCAAGAATTCCAACTGTACAATGTGTTTATTAATCCATTACAGAGTAATATGATATTCATATATTGAAATATATGTTGTCATGGATTATAGATCATTGTATTAATATACCTCTCTATAGAGAGGTAATATCTGAACATCTTATATAAATATGTTCTCAGACTTCACTACCACTAAAGGAAACTGAGGAGTCATCTAATTTATTGTATCAAGTGTCAGGAAATTAATCTGACTTGTTATTGACAAAACCATCATACATAAGATACCATCCTATGATACACGTGTTCCCTTTTAACTGAAAAAATAAAACATGGTCTCATCTCTATCGACACACCAAAATATGCACCTAAAATAATCTATCTGGGAATGATATTTTGATAACCAGTCCATACATAAAATTATATCCCAATCCATAGACACTACAACCAGTAGACCCCTACTGAACCTCTCACCCTTAAAGTAAGGGAACATTGTTGACACATGTTTTTGATCATCTAATCCCACCATATGAGTCTCCAAGAATAGGGATTGTGTCAACAGTTCCTCTATAATCCTTGATTATTGAACAAGGGCCATGGTGGAAATGACTGACTGAATCCTGTGTCAATCAAAAAAAATATATGGGGGAAAAGACAAATATCATAAATCTAACAAGATATGGAGAACCAGTTTCATAAAACTAAATGACCTGAAGATAGCATAATCTTAGTCCATCATCCCCCTGAGCCCATGGTAGACCCTTGACCATATCTTGGGTTTTCACTGGATATGTAAGATAATAATTAAACAGATGTACCCAACAACCGCATGAGTGACACAGCCTATATTTAAGATGACCTGGTCTGCCCTGGATTCATCACACCACTGACCCCAGGTCATGGGGTCATCCCTTGATCTGTCTAGTATGTTTTGATCCATATGTTGGTTTTTGGATACCTACTGTCGAAGATTAAGGTACCTGATGCCCGGTGGTATCTCCCAATGCAAGTGTTTGATCCACAATAAATCTCTCCAATAGTAAATCTCATTCCTGTACCCCAACATATATAGGGATACTAAAGGATATCATGGGTGACCTAACCTCCAAGTGCATCCACTTCCCGATGGACTAGGAAATGATGAATTGGTCCTGCACCATATCCATGGAGTTGTGAGAAAGATCTGTAAATATCATTAAGCACTCCACTACTATCAAATTTCCATAGTGCAGATACAATAGATCCTTTAGAAGCACAAAACATAACATTTCTGGGAAGAAATCCTACCTGATGAAATGCTCGAATTTAATCAAAATGAGGGTAATCTCGTCATGGTTCTGGACCACTGAGCACCACCATCTCCTCGCTTACACCTATAGAGCAGTCAGAGGTATGAATTTCATTTAATCCATAGTAATCCTCACTAGGTGGAATACATGTGTTATCCCCTAAAAAATTTACATAGATGCCACAGGATCTGGATAATCCCTAAATCTGGGAGGTCACTGGCTTTGAAATTAATGAAACTCTCTCAACATGTGTGAATCCTTTACTGGTAGAAATATTTATAATTGCTACTCTCTAGGAGGTGGTTTCACTAGCACACCACCCCAGGGTGTTGTCTCCAGTACTAGACCCAACATCTATGCCTCATAACTAGGTGTATAATCCACATGATCAATCATTGGAATACTTGATGGATGACTTTGTGTTGGCATCCTGACATACATCAATATGTACCACAGTCTATACAGTATTCCTGGTGTGATGACATTGACTCAAGAATGACATTAGAACACACTCAAAATCCTGATAGACAAGAGGATACAGTCAACCTCATATATGTATTATGTACCATTTCACCCATGCTATTTGTGTTTCCATGTACTGAGTCATAATGTAGAGTTCAGAGTCCCGATGTATGGATACACTGACATCCACAACAACACTGCTGACCCTAGTCCGAAAGAAGAACTGAAAACACATAACATTGTTCCCCAAATTAATCTCATAGAATCATGGTTATTTTGGAAAAACATACTCCCCTCTGAAACCACATTTTCATGAAACATCATATAGGGGTTCTTTCCATGACTATCTCATTCCTTTCTCCAATTGGTTATGGTCCGAAAACTAGTACCGAGTAGGAATATCAAAAAAATTGTAGGCATTTTCCTAAGTACCTTTACACACTAACACATATCCAGGCCCAAATTGATGAAATGTAATCACACTAGGTAAAAAAGTATGTATACTACTAGGATTCAAAAAACAGAGTACAAAAATAGTAAATCTAGAATGTAAACTAGGATAGAATTAAAGATAACCAAAAGTAATGTCAACAATGGTTATTTCACAAATTCCTGAAACTGATCCATAGAATACCCTTCCATAAGGGTAGGTTTTGGAATGATTTATGAAACAATAGGATCACACCACACATGTTTGATAACTCTGAAAACCATATGGTCATGGTGTAAAAAGGACTCCGTCAAATCATCAATCATTTGCAAAATACAAAACATGTGTAGGAAAATCCCATTTGGGGTGAGTAAAAAAATACACAGTAGAACACCCAAAACTGCAATGTTAATACCACTAAAAAATACCTGATATATACCATAAAGGAAATGAACGACGTACACCACAATCTAGACACACCAAATATTTTCATATATAGTTAAATCACACCGTTATAAGTCTAAAGAATGAAAAGAGTTATTTCTAGTTGTAGTCTAATAATCTATCATTCTCCATGAAACTATATTTTTTGAGGGAGCACAATGCATCGGTGGTGCATCGAACATCAGTGGCGCATGATGTTTTGGTGTCACCTGGAGTGGCGATTCCACCCATGATGTCGATGAGTGATGGATAGTTTTTGTTGAGTAGAGAATAGATGGTTCCGGGAACATCGATTTCAAACAGAGTTAATATGGTTAATTCATCCCCCATGTCACATAATCACCCCGATTAGATAGTCACATACAACCACCAAATTCCACCAGTAGCACTCTTGTTCAATGATAAATTACTCCTCAAGAGAATTTTTCATAAAGCAGCTCCCAAAAAACTCACCTAGGGTATATCAAAATAACTATCTCATCGCAATGGTCCCAACACCGCAATCTCCTAATAAAACAGACACATAATTTGAAAGAAATGACAATATAGTAAAAGGTAATGGTCCGTTTTAGGTCCGACCCCACTCGAACCAGTTCAGATGACCCGACCCGACCAAATTTTATCCAGACAAGACCCAACCGGTTTGTCGGGTCTCGCACAATGAACAGTGTGGTCCAGCCTAATGGGCCACCATACCAGCCTGTTTCTTCAGCTCGACCCACATTGTATGGGCCCATTCTTCTCTACCAGACATGGCCCACCCCTGGATACATCACTCTGATCCTGGTTCTCACCCGACCACATGGATAACTAGCACCCTATGTCAGTGTGACCCTAGACTATGTCCACATGACCAACATTCCTCGTCTGCCTTGTCTGGAAGTCCCACCGCTGTGGGGTCCTACGCCCAACATGGCTCTGGGCTATGTCCATGATGCAATCACCACCACCTGTTACCACGACCATAGTTTCTGCAGATTAAATTTTTAGCTTTGAGCCTCCTCTAACACAGTCCCTCCAAGGTAACATTCCATCAATGTCACGGTCATCCTTATAGGTGGCTAGTTCCTACCACATCCCACATGGGACGACCACACATGTCGAACCACTGCTACCTACGCAATTGGTTACCCCACTGTCAACCTCCCTGCCATCGTCCATGCTGTTTGTAAAGATCTTCCGATGCCATACATAGTTGAAATTTTTTGATACTACCTTGAATTATAATTTCCTTGCGCCCCCGCAGGATTAGATCCACAGCCTCGGGTAGCTTCACCATGAATTTAAGGTCCAATTATCCTTCGATCATAAATCATGAGGAAAAAATAAAGTGAAATAAGGAATTAGGATTGAGGAAAAATGAATACGAGAGATTGGGGGAGAGAGACTAATAACATAAACACATTAATGGATGGATCATGGCCTCTTTCTTTTTGTCCATGTTGATTTCATGTTATAAGGTTTAAGAATGAAGAATCAACTAATCATCACAATAAATTTTCGTCTCTATAATCCCCATAGTAAAAACAATAACACATGAAAGATAAAACCATGGATAAACATTTTTATGGATTGGTCCACATTAATTGTCTAAATATAAGAAGGGAATATAAATTTCCAATAGATCAATATCTTACCTCGATATTGGATAAGACAATAAAAGAGAATGATGGTAAGTGTCATTGCCGATCCTTGATTTGTCGACGATCATTGTCAAGAAATATTTTTTCTCATTGTCTCAGGGAAATTATTGGGTTACGAAGATAACCGTAAATTTCCCTGACATGGATTATAAAAAAGAAACTCCCATTGTATTAAAATTTAATTTTCAGTAAATTATTTTTATTAAGTATTTTAATGATTCTCACATACAAAAATTATCTTTCACCCTTGAAATGCACTGGTCAAGGTTAGACCCATCATAAGGTAAATATGATGTTCTGAACGCATTAGTGACATTTGATTTACTATCTGTACAATTGATTTTATTTTATTCTGATTTTAAATAAAAATAACACAAACACATTTTTAGAAACATAACACTTTTTGATGAATTATTTCAGGGACACCTGGTCTTAGAATCTAACATTGTCTGAGCTCATGGTAATAAAATTTACTATTTAATTTCTAGAAATATAATGAGAAAAAATATGAGTCATTAATGTTGGTTCATTATGGAGTTATTTTTTATGGGTTCTATGTTACATCAGATTTGGTCCAAAATTGAATGAAAAAATGTTATAATATCATTTCTATAATGATCATTTCGGCCAGACTTTCTTCTAGTTCATAGTATAAATTATTCAAGATGGTAGGGAAAAATAACATATAATTCACCTCACTCATCAAATAAATGAACAATTAGACTTCAGTCCACTATAGCTAGTATTTAATGTATTCAGAGAAACATTTATGTTAATTAATGTTTAAAAACCCCAAAAAAACTATACAAAAGAGTTATGTTCAACATTTAGAAGTAGATAACTTTTTTAGTGTTTTTTTCATAGTTTTTTTATCATAGGATAGAATAAATGTAAAATAGAAAATTGGTATTTATATACTAGGTTAAATTTTATTCTTTATATCACACTCAGTTCAAACAGATTTACATTAAATTTATTTCAAGCATTTTTTAGAATACTGATTTAAATTTTAAACCATCATAACCTGTATGAAGGAATGAAGTGACCCGTGGTTCCTTATTTAGCAGCAACAAGGAGATTTTTAAAATTAATCATTTTATATTTCCTAAAATCCTTATGGTACATATTCAATCATATACCATTTAAATTGATTGGGAATTGTGATTCTACTCGTCTTTTCTCAACTGCATTCAATGGATATGTGTTAGTCACTATGAATGAGATAGTCTATTTGCAATAATATTTACCTTGTATGAGATTCACCCTTGATGTGAACAATAACACATTAAACCTAATTTTGAAATCACATTTATAAAAAAGTATATCATAGAAGGATCCTAATTTATCCTTTTATAATAGATATTTATCACAGGTTTCTCTTACAATCTGTTCATACTTAATTATCTTCATCATCCACTTCTCTCTAACATTCTCAAGATCATGATTACATTCTTAACAGTTTTATTTGATATATGCTACAATATCAATAGTATAGTTATAGAGTTTTATATAAAAGATTATATATGGGGACCTAACTAAGGGGTTTTTAGTATATATTGTATTCCCATACTCGATCATCCATCTTTTTAGAATAGTCAATCCAGTTCGGCTACACTGCATTATCTAGATTCATTTTTATCTCTTTCATGGAGACTGTAGACTTACCATTGGTATATGGGTGGAAGGAAGTGAATATTATGTGATGTACTCTACATATATGCATAAGGTTTTCCGAATTATTATTATATAAATGTGTACATTGGTCACTTATAATTTTTAGAGGAACAATAAAAAAATAAAAAATATTTTACTTTATATATTCTATCATAATCTCTGAATCATCGATTCATTTGGAATTTCCTTCAATACATAGAGAAATATAATCCACCTCTAATGAAATCTGGAAAAACCAAATGACACAGGAAATCGTCCCATGAAAAATATTTCCATACATTAAATATTTCAATATTTTTATCATAATTTATAATTTTTAATAAATACCTCAAGTAAACTAGAATTTTAATTTTTTTTTTTGAGAAAATCATTGGAATCATAAAATATATATGCAAATAATAATTCATCTTCTTAAACATTTCTATACGTTATTTGGGATCTAAATTTTCATTTATTTTAAAGTGAATAAAAAAGATTAATAAAAATGATATCTTATTTTGGGATAAAAAATATTATTACATGACCACTACATATTTTCCATAAATATATATCTTCCAGAAATAAAATTTACATTTTCATTTTAATTTATGATCATTATATTTGGAAAATAATGGAGGTAACTTTTATTTTACCTGAAAACATACTAAATCTAGGTACTAACGATCTTGATTGGATTCATATAGCTAATCAATAGGAAAATGTGTCATCCAAGTTTATTTGAAATAGTTTTTATACCATAGATGTGTGAAAAAGTATAATTATATTGTCTAAATCCACATTCATACTGAATTTATTATCCTTAATATTGATTTTATACTTATATAGTTGATATTGTAGATCAATAGAATCAAAATTTTCTCATCCTTCATGATCATGTAAATGAGTTCAATATGATTAGGTAAACTAGATCCAGTAATTCTTAGCAGGTATGATCATAAATTCTCCAAAAAAACAAAAATGATTAAATCAAATTATTTATTGATTTATAATTAATATTATTAATATATATGGTATTTAATGAATAATATATCACTTTTTAGTTTCCATGAGTCTATGGGGAATATATAGATCCAGCATGACTATTGAAATAGTTACAAAATATCTCAATGGGATTTCCACAATATATTGTGAATATTATAGGGGTAGTTGTCTTGATCTATTTTACCTAATCCACAATCTTTCCATCATGAAGCATAAAAATAAAAAATATTTTCTTTATTGAGTAGCCTACTGAAGGGAAAAATGTTTTTTATAAACTTCTTTAATACATTCTATAAAATTCATCATGTCCTAATAATGATCTAATGTGTCTCACAGAATTTATTAAACATACTATAGAGATAATATCAATTTTTTCTTTATTAGATTGAATTATTTATTTTATAAATATATGTGCTAATTTTTTTTGAAAATAAAATGAAATTTTTGAAATTTTTTACCAATATTTTATCAAGGAGTCAATTAAATAATTTATTACGGTATTGTTTAAAAATTTGAAGACATTTTTCATAGATAGGGAACTCATCAATGAATTATTCAAAGAAAAAAACAATCAGGATTGAGAGGATTCATACCATGTAGTGCAGAAAGACACCATGGGAATTTGTAATAATGAAAGGAATATTTTGATAGGAAATCATAATGAAGGTAACTGTGAATGTATTCTTACCATGGTCTTCATGGAAAATAGGATACAAAATCTACCCATAAAATTCATCAAGGAAAAAATTATGTTCATGCTAGTAAGAATCTATAAAAATTGGACTACAAAGTGTTCGAGGAAGTGGTTTTTATGGGGCACATGGTATAATATCCTTTAAATTATAAAATATCTCCATCAATTCTAAATTAATGTTGGTACCAATTAATATATTTTTTTAAATTATCAATCCATTTTAATTTGGTGAAAGTTGAATGTGGCTCACCCAGAGGGATTCTCAGATGGGTTAAAATATTCATCCTTATAAAATTCATTCTACTTTACTTTTATAATTCCATATGTGTTTGGATTATATATATTTCGGGATACTACAAGTATCAACTCATTTTCATATAAAATTATATGAATTCAGGTGGCATGGATAGTTATATGATTTTCTCGTGATGTCCATCCAATTTCACTAATATTTTGTTTAAAAAGTTATCGAATCTTATATTATTTTTTCATTTAAAAATTATTTGAAATAATTACTGGTAGAATATCATTTAATCATAAAGAATTATATTTTATGTTTTATGGTATTATTTTTAACTCAAATTTAGAGGGATTTATAGTGACTATTATATCTCGGTTTTTCCATATTGGAGGCCAAAAGAACAAATATAAGGTTTTAGTGGTCATTTTGACCATTTATTCAATGTAACATTCATCAATTTCCTCTAATAGTCCATTACAGAACACTATTTCTTTTTTAAATAATCAAGAAAATGATGATTCAAGAATATTGGGTTTTTTTGGATTCTTATCATAATATAATAAATCCATAGAAAATATTAATATCATCATTAATAGATTAATGTAATAACAAACGTTTTAATGTAAATACATGTTTCCCCTCGTGTTAGTATTTCATTGAGTATATAATGTTAAAATTCCCCGTTTGTTCACCAAAATTAATTGACGAAATTCCAGAATATAAATTTATTATGAATGTTGAGTTAATTTGGAAAAACCTATTTTGAAATATGGGTGATTTTTTTTAAATTTTACTTACTCCATGTTCAAAATATGGAAATCACAAGGGAATAAACAACCAAATATACTCAATAAAACATATTCTATAATACCTAGTAAGTTGAAAATGGATAGGTTGGAATACTCCATAACTAATTGAGTGGGATTGATTTCACCAATAAATAGATATTAATAAAGTGAATAATTAATTAAAATAATTTAGTCTCCTAAATAAATTAATTCATTGTAAATAGTAAGGTAACCAATATTGTGGGGAATAGAGATGATACTTGTTTCTTTTAATTTATATGGTATTTTATTGAGATAGAGGAATATATTTTTTAATCTAAACATACCTTTTCATTATCATTTAATATTTTTCATGTAGATGAAAATGTCTTGGTGGAATTTTTCATAATGTTGAATGTAGTGGGAGTCTTATAAGATATGGATGTTAATCTATTTCTTCGAGAATATTTACATGATATCCTATTGTTATTTGTACTCATTAGTAATTGGGGTGGTTTATTCCTTGGTGATATGGGTGGGTGGGATTATTTTAATCATAAATTTCATATTTACTCATTCCTTTTTTCATTAGTGGTGTTTCCACATGTGCTTTAGTTTTATTTTTAGGATGATTCCTTGGGTACTATGGTTTGTTCCCATAAAAATTCCTCTTGATATTGCGACTACTCATTTATTCACAACATATAAGAGCACCTCAATGTAATATAAATAACATTCTACTTATAGTTAGGAATTTTTATATTAGGAATCTTTATTGTTCCTCTATTCTTCATGTAAACAATATCAGCTATAATATAACTATACTAACAATGCATCTTCTTTAAGTAATGATATTCTTGAGTTGATTGGGGATTTATAATAAGTGTGTCATAAAAAATATGTGTTAGAAATTAATTCGTTATGGGATCTTTATTATGGTAATGTTGGATTCTTACAGCGGACTAAGTGATTCATATTTGGTAGGGTTGAGGTTAGAAGGATGGTTCAATACCATACTATAAAGGAACTTTGTTCTACGATTTTTTCCCAAATAAAAATTAATTATTTGAATACTACTTATAACATTTATTGTTTTATTCTTTATATTATAACTACCTATAGTACATGGAATAACAAAATATACTTCCTAGAACTTATGGTCACCAATCGGTGAAGGGGATTTGAGATTAACATTAACAAAAGAATATTAGAGGAGCGAAAAGTGATGTTAAGGTTACTTTTTATAATATAAATTTTTCTCCTTAGAGGATAGTTTAATTTTTTAAATAATGAGGGGTTAGATGTTTTTACATCACGTACAACTCTTGTTTTGGATCTTATATAGAAACATTGATAGTTTTGGGGTATCCTAACAATTATCTATTTAACATTATTTTGGGTTGTTTTTATTATTTCTCCTCTTATGTCATCTTCTAAAAAATATTGTTCATTTTCTATAAATCCTTGGTAAACTAATTCAATGAAACGGTGTTCATAAAAAAGATGATGTGGTAGGCATATTTTCAAATGAATTAATCTCTCCCATAAGTGATATAGAGTTTTTAAACTTTCTTTTTGGATCACATATATTTATTTCCATGTTTTAGTGATCCTTATGGATGGGATGTAATTGTCAAGGAATTATTTCTTAAAATAATACAATTTAGTTAATTACCTTGGATGGTGTGTTTAGATCCATTCCTTAGATATTTCATTAAGAAATAGTGGAATGACCTTCCAAATAAATTGATCTTCTATAACTCCTCCAATATAAAAATTAACCAAAACATTAGTAAATTATCATTGATTCCAGTTAGGGTCCTCTCCTACTAGACATTGATTCTTTTGAATGGATTGTAACAGACATGTTATATATTCAGATTTTTATTAATTATATGTTTGTATAAATATATTTTTAGTGTTGAAATTGGGTATATTAAGTTCTCTTAAAATTATTTTCAATTATTCCATGTTTTTTCCTATTTTCACCCCATAAAGACATTATGTTGGAAGATGAAATTGAGGAAGGAGAATTTAAAAATATAACTATGAAAAATTATATCACATGATTTTAAGTTATTTTTATGGTTCTAAATAATTCTATAATAATTCATTAAACCTATGTACCTAACCAAATTATGTGTGATTAACTAGATATATTAATTATTTGTAATCATTTTAAAAACCCAATTAAATTAAAAATATCATACCCCTAAAAATTTATTCCAGGATTCATGAGTACCTAACATGGGTCCTTCCAAATGTTTTTTAAATGAATAAATTTATAAATTGTAAACCCATGTTAGATCTCATAGAGGATAATGTTGTACGATGTTTTTTGCTATTTAATGGGTTTGATTTTTCTGAAATAGTGTGTTTGATTTTTTTTATTGTGAATGCATATTGTTTTTTCTAAACCAATGTATAACATTTCATAGTCATTGTATGTTGTTGATCACCCACCTATTCAACCACTTGTAGATATAATTTTCATTGGATTACATCCAATTGTCCTATGTATGCAACCTAGAGTAAGTGGGATGCATATTTTAAACTGAATAAGTGGAAGGAAACCTCCACAAGATTATATGTGCTTATAAATATAGATATGTTAAGAAAAGTGATGATGGATTAGAAAGTACAATTCATTAATATGTAAGTAATTATAATATTTTAATTATACCTGCTAATGGATTAGTGTTCCACTACAGAATAACTAATTTAAATAAAATGATAGAATATAAGTATAAATTAACTACAAACAACAAGAGTAAATTTGTGATTATGGAAATATCCCATCTATTACCCGGTATGCTCATATTTTATAGAGAAATTCAATAAGTTACTTAATATTCCATCGATATTCCCTAGTTTATCAAGTCCTTCTATACTAATGAACCCACAATGTCTGGATTATTACTCAAATTCAAATCCACCATTTGTCTCTTCAGATTTCCTCCATGTGCATATTATGATAACAAATATTTCCCTATTTCAAAATAATTAAATATATTATACTATAATGTTATACCTCCATGATAGATCTATATCCACTTTTGAGATAGATTTTAGAGAAATAATTTTCATCTATGCAAAGTCACTAGATGTATAAATTTCATGGTGGAAGTAGATGATTTACATGTTTTATAGGTGTTTAAATTAATAGTGTTATTGTAATGGGAACATATACATTCCTTAAGAGAGGCCATAAATAGTCATGAGATTCCATATTATACCGATACTGGATATGGTTTCAATGTAATCTTCAATATCATCAGGATTAGTTTTGTTAATTTTTTCAAAAACTCATACGACATCCATTTCTATTCATTATTCCACATGTAATCTCTTTTCTATCAATCCATGATGTAATTTTATAAAAATTATAACTTCTTCATCCATCAAAAAATATAAATTTTAATTTCATAAATTGTGTCCAGTTATAATATTTAAATTCATAAGTTGTGTGGTTTCATCTCCTTGCTTCACAAATTATTCAATTGGGCATGATTAACATCAATCAGCATTAAGATTCATTTCGACATCTCCATCCTCATTTAGAACATGTTTTCCCCAAGGTAAATTTAATTGATCTATCATTTATCATCCAAATGATCATATTGGTAATATATTTAAAACATATTGTACATTGATATTCAACATCACAACCAGTTAGTTGAGGATGAGTGAGGTCATACCTCCTACATTATTATCAATGACTATCAGATAGAACCCATCAGTCATATATGAGATTTCAAATTTTATTCATAAAATTCATATCCA
The DNA here is from genome assembly GCA_963277665.1 of Viscum album. NCBI lineage: Eukaryota > Viridiplantae > Streptophyta > Magnoliopsida > Santalales > Viscaceae > Viscum > Viscum album. Next base: position 1,889,048,187 of record OY728136.1, read on the forward strand.
TAGTTCATCCTTCTCTCAATTGTGCTATGATCATCCTCCATACCGAGAAATACTTGACGTTAAGAGAGACTTTATCTAGTAGGGTTGAATTCGAGTTTTCATATGTGATTGAATTGGATTTACTATTCAGAATCAACAAACTTCTATTTCTATCTATTAGTTTTATTTTTTCCAAAATAGCGTTAGGATTATTTTTAATCAACAACAAGTCCCTAGAAACGGGTATGTGAGGAATAAATATTCAACAGTTGCATTGTGGAATCCCATTTCAAATGAGATTAGTATTTTAAATCTCTCATGATTCATCCTTCATCTAATGAGGGATAATAAATTTTTAGATATTTTGAATTCTATTTAAAATATACTAAATCATGTTCCCTATTTTTTTCCATCGGGTTCAGCTACATGGTATCGAATAGGGATGAATGAGTTCAATATCATTCATTGATCACACAATATTAGGATATGCATTATATGGAAGATTGAGAAATTGAATGCCATTAGGAATATGGTTCAATAATATTTTCCTTTTATGAATTAATTGATGATGTCATCATTAAAAGGGTTGTCTCATCCATAATAAATAAGGTCAATATCTCCCATAATTCATAGATCTTTGATTAAATGTCGTCAACCTCGATTAAAATAAAACATCTTCATCAGGAAGAACTGGTGTAGAATGAGTGATTATTATAATTAGAATTCATATATACATGGGAGAATTATCGGGCCATTCTTTAATTCCAATATTATTTCAATTGATTGAATTTTTGGTGTTTAGTCCAGGCATTCTATGGATAGATCCTAGTCAATTGTGAAGATTTAATTCACTTAGATCATCTAAGAGATGAATCCATAGGAGGGAGATGATTTTGGTGATGTAGTTGATAATGTGAGAGATCATAGAGTCTTTCCATTACGAGCTTTTTTAATTTTCTGTGGTAGGTAAGGATGATTGATGGAATAAATTTTAAAGTTGATACAAAAATACTCTAATTTGAGGTCTGATTCCTTTATAGAATTTGTATATATACGGAACAATATCCTCAAGTGTTGTTCAAATTCCCCAACATGGCCATTGGAACTGAAATTTTGTTAACAAATATCCCTACAGTCACTCCATACCATTTATAAATTTTTAGTGCTGTCACACAGATGGAGTGCATGAAGAGAGATGCACTTTCATATTAGATTTTTTCCATTGCAACATCCAATTTCACATTATATATATATATATATGTATGTATCATTACCATGAATGAAATTAAAATCAAATAAATAAATCAATTTTTATTTAATTTATTAAATTCAATATTAAATCCAAAATAAATGAATATCATCCATTAATTTCCAAATTTCTAAAACACAATTCAACATTAAATTCAAAATAACTATTTCCCTATTCAATATTTAAAATGACATATATTTTTCAGAATAAAAATTATTTAGACATCAAAATTGAATATCATTAAATATTTTGATTCCAAATTCCAAAATAAAATTTTTACTCTACAATTATTACATTAAGGATAAATTAAAAACATATATCAAGACTATAACCATTAATTTAATATTTTAAATATAATTAATCAACATACAAATTTTAAATAAATATATAAATGAATGAAAAAAAGTAGATGAATTTATAAATTAAATTTTCAAATGACCTAATCATTTAATAAAACCATTATATATTTTTCTTAAATAAAAAAATGGTTGTTTCCAGGTTCATTCAAAATTAATCAAAACTATTTTTAAAAAATATTGATAGTTTTTAAATAATAAAATTTCATGTATCTTAAAATATAATTTTATGGAATTTTAAAAAAATTAAACATCAATAAACACTAATAATTAAAATTTAATCCAATTTTAAATGAATTATATTTTATAAAAAATTCAAAAAATCATAAAATGGTTCTTACTGTTTAATTAAGAATTGGGTAAAATTCAGTTTTATATAGACAAAAAAAATTGTAAAATTTCAACTCACATATAAAATCATAAAATAGGGAATACATGTAATTTATGATTTATTTATTCAATATTGATATTTTAAATTTTATTTCTTATTATTTTCAGTATTCTCGCACTTAATTTGACATTATTTAAGTCAGAGGTTGGAAATATGAGTAACCATTCCATCAACCAATCTCATAGAAAATTTAATGATTTCCAAATTGATATTTCTAACCTGATGGGTGTGTGAGTTAATATAATCAAGTAAATATTTTCTCTACTAAATAAATATATAAATATTAAAATGAATCTGGGGTAATTTAACCCTTCATATAAGAAATCGAATGCTTAGGATGAGACCATTATGTAAAAAATTCCTCCAAATATTTGTGGATCAAAAAATACCCAAATCACAGAATAATAGATTAATTATATTGAAAAAATATTATTCATACACTAGTGTTATGTGTATGAAACTCCCCAATTGTTCCCTTATTACCATTACTGAGAATCTGATCAATGGTAGACAATTACCAAGAATAAAAACCCCCAAGGTAGACATTAGATCCAGGAAATTTGAAGGATTCAAGAAGCTAATTTTCATTATATATTTATCATACACTCTTTTTCATAAAATGGAGTGATAATTAATTATAATAAAGATAATAGTGTATTAATTAATAGAGTTTTATCAGTTAAAACCCACATGTATAAGATAGTATTGCAATAGCTTTTCCATTTCCACTAAATGTAATATTGAAAATTTACTTAGTGGACTAAATCCATGTATCAAAATTTCATAATGATTTGAGAATTTTATAGCAACGAATCAATTGTTCATTTATCCCATATGTGATAGATTTTTATTGGTGATAGTCAATGGTATTATGGGACTAAAGATAAAAATAAGTGAATATAGTTTTATAACATAGTTTTATGAGATAATTCCATTTTATAAAATAGTATAAAACTAAAAACATTTCATATGTGTGGAATGAATCATTTTGGATAATACATAAATGTAATGAGAATATTTCAATAATGTGGAATAATGTGACAACATTCCATTGAATGTTAATAGGAGAAGAATAATCACATGAATTTAATGGAATAAAATAAGTATTTGATCAAATTTTTATCTATTTTAAAACACGTGAACTTTAATGAACACATACATTAAAAAATAAATTTCCATATGTAAAGGGTTCTTGAAGCTGATTGGAGAAAATAACCTCTATGGACAAGAATGAATATATGGTTGTATGATCACACTTCAATTTAAGTGGATCCTGAAAATGGTGTGGTGACATATACACTTTTTTAATCATTCATCAAATGAAAATGTGATATTTTATATTATATCTTCATATTCAATAATATTATGTAATTTATTAATAGTAATTGAATCACCACATAAAAAATAGAGGTTGAGTTGTTATTGATAACAATGTGGGGAAATTAGTACATATTATAAATATAACTACCTCATAGTCAAAATTTTTGCGATTGAACCCAAAAAACCATATCAAACTCTATATTGTGTAATTCTATGCTACACTGTGAATAGATAGATTTTAGTTTTATAGAGCCATAATTGGGGATTAGTATAATTAAACCAACTTCCATATCACTAGATATTCATTAATATTGTACAACTATAATGGGGATGGAGAATATTATTTATAAACAATATCTCAACAATGGATTTTATTTACTTATAAGCAATCATATCTATATCATATAACTGAGATAAAGGATACGATAATATTTGTAGGTATGACCACTGTTAGGGAATATGCAAATTTATTCCATAAGGTGTTTCTTTCTCTTCCTCCCGACTAAAATATTTCATTATCAATTTATGTTATACCTATATATCATTCCATATCTGAGACTATATATGGAATGGTCCCCATTTAATTGGAAGAACGTGATAAACCACAATAATAGAATCTTGGAAAGGATTTTACATACCCATGTTCTTCACCATAGGGTGCATCAGTGCACATTTTTAAAAAGAAGGATTGGGTAATTTAACCATAAAATAATTATCATTAATATAAAAAACCATGACAAGGAATGAGTATCCCCTACAACAGAAAGATGTTTTTTTTAAAAAAAATGTTGGGCTGGTATTTATTTGATGCAGATATTTTATTATTTTATCACCATGTAAAGGTGAATATGGGGGATAATACAAATACATACTTTGGAATATGGTATAGACATTATGAGCTCATATTTATTCCCTTTTGAATCCCTAATACTCATAAAATATTCATGGACATGATAATTTTTTCATAGTCCAAATAGATGATATTAACATATATTCTAAAGGAATAGAGGAATATAAAGATAATTTCAATTCTGTATCAATTACCTTCATAATGGATATGTTATTCACAATGTATATTAAAAATGTTTTTTGGATCAATAATGTTCCATTCATGGGGAATTGTATCACATTAAAGGAGATATTTATTGGTCATCGAAGATAAGGGTGGTAAAGGAATGTCCCAAATAATAATATGTAATAGTGATCCATAATATCATATAATTACCATTGTACTAATTATGGTTTTGTAGAATATCCTCATTACATTAAAATAGTCTAATATATATTTCTCATAAAGGTTAATAGATTTTCTTGGATTATTAATTTAGATATAGTTTCAAGTGTCAATGATTTGTCATATCATTTAACTTATACTCACTCTAAATTTACGAGGGGTATGATTTGTAACATATAGATATTATTTAATGAAGATATTTTGTTTTGTGTTCATATAAATTGGAAAATTGATAAGCTATTCCTATCATAAATTTAATTTCCACGTGAAAATTTTCCAACACATGAGCTATAATTAGTAATGGTAATATTTTAATTGAATATTTAGAGGAATCATCAGGATGGTGGGACATATAATATATATATAAATTACAAAACATTGAAGTACGTATTCACATTTAATGATCCCAATACACTCTAACTGACATGATTAGATATAAATATGGACTATGATTTCTCAACCCACTCCTATCTCATGTAGGAAAATAAATCCACATGTTCTCTATGTTGAAAGGATAGTGCAACCGTATCAAGGATTCTAATTGAGAAGGATACAATCTTCTTAAATATGAAAATTGGGTTAATGGGAATCCCAACATCTGGAATAATATACTTCCAGGATCAAACAATTTCACAACCATAAATTCTAAATAATGTTATGGAAACTCAAAGCGATTATGTAGAGTTATATAGTAATGGGGATCTACAATAAATGAATAATACTCCGAGGTAAAAATTGATTATAATTTATTTCACTCATTTTGGTCATAAATATTTGTACTATAAACAAAAGGGAAAAATATAAAAATATTCAATGAATCACATTGATCATAATTTCCTATCCATAGGGGTTTTACACACATATAAAAAGATATCCATTATCACTATTGGTTATAAATCAAAAAGAATAAGATAGTATAATATACATAGAAGTTATTGTTATGTCAACAAGTGAAGGAAGAAAGGTAAAACATATAGTGATATGATAATACCATTACCCATTCCTATGTGGAAATAAGAAAAGATCCATTTAATTATTTTATGGGTATTTGGAAAAATTATAATAATATGATGAAACCATTACCTATACCTATATGGAAATAAGAAAGAATCACATTAAATTTTTTATGGGTATTTTAAAGACATCCAAAAGAAATAATTCCACAAGGGTAGTGTCATACAATATTATAAATACGATCCATTTCATCAATATTTGAATGAAATCCCTACCTGACCATATTTTAAAAATACAACTAAATGAATCAATGTGGAATCATGAAACACCAATATTTATTATATCCTATCAATTATGTGATTTACGTCAATAGTCTAGAAAATTTATCAATATTAATTGAACATGGAGTTTAAATTCAGTATGTTCTGTCACCCATACACTGATGGATAATTCGAAAAGAAATTATATACACAAGATGATAGTATTAAAGAATTCTCCATGGGATTAAAATTATGATATAATTAAAATATTTTTTCTAGTCATGTTCCCATATAAAAATGGCGTTTACCTCATAATTTAGATGAATCATTGCGAATCATACTATGGGAAGAGATGTAGAACACCTGGATATTACTATGATGTTGATTAATGAAATATAATGATACTTGAAATGGTTTATGAAATAGATGAAAAGGTAAAATCCATTAATCGACACACTATAGGTAGAACATAATTTATAGAATATCAATATAGATAATCCTTTATTAAATACAAAGTGTAAAGTTATAGATAATATTTTCCATTATATATATATATAAGAGATTCATGATGATTAATAAGGAGGGAAAGCCATGTCACTGATCAGTTATACCCTCCATGATTCTGCACTATATTAGATTTGTAACCTATCAACCATAAGTCCCACCAATGATGTCTCAAGGGTATGATGTGTTCCACATGACATTTTGGTGGACGCGCACAACAAATCACCCATATATACTAAATCTATAGGTGGTATAGAGAGGGAATAATCTCTTTTACCAGGATAACACAATAAATATCATTAAATATAGAGACAAATTACTACACAATTATAAAACTCACCTAGTTAATCTTCTTTAAAAATTCCATACGTATGAAGATGAAACATGAGACAATATGAGAGAAATTAAATATAATAACCCTAATATATTTCATTCATAGTGAATGAAATAAAATTTACAGGATGACATTTTTTATGGTGGTAAAAATGTAATGACAATGTCTTTTATAAATGAAATTCCAATTATAAATATTTACATGTGTCGGAATTGGTGATTTTGTATAATTTAATACAGTATTACCACAAAATGATGTCAAAAAAACTATTATATTAATTTGAAAATTAAAATTATAGAATTATATACCCAAAAATTTGAGATATGTATAATGGAAGACGAATAATAGAAAAATAAAATAATGAGCATCGAGAATATTGAAACACTTTTCCTAATATAATAACAACACCTATGAACAATACAATCAAAAACAGAGAATATATTTTTTACATAGTTGAATTTTTTCAAAATAAAATATATATATAAACATAGGATATATTAGATTAAATGATGAAGGATTACAATTAGATGTATTTATAAGAAGTAGAAAAAATAAAATATTTGAATTGTAACCTGATCATTATGAATTGTATTTATCATTATAATAATAATTGCACTGAAATAATTGTAAAATATTATATTTAGACACCTTAGTTAATTAAATAATATGATATTATATTAAATAAAATTATTAAACATTAAAAAATAAATTTATAAATTTATGTAATTATAATTATACTTGTAGAAAAATATATGTGATTTATTTTCATTAAAATAAATTTTTTATTATACATTAAAAAATGTAAATATTAAAATATTTTTTATAAACTTTTTTTATGAGATTTTTTCATAAATATTTTAATATAATTTTATTAAACAACATGTAATTTTTATATGTGTCTTAAATTCAATCATTCCATTATCACTTTTTCTCAATAAATACATATTTTTTAAAATATTATATTTCCCATATTTAAAAAATTAAATTGATAAAATGGGTTTCAAATTTTTAATTATTACATTGAAAATTTATTTGGGGATAAATTATTTTTTTCCAAAAAAAAATTATTTATAACATTGGATAGTAAAATACAATATATGTACGATGTAATGTAGTAGCGTATATAAATGAGTTATTGAGTTTCTAGAGGTAATATTGATTTTTTATTGTACCATTAAATATATAATTACAACATATATATAATTAAGTCACAATATATAATACTTCATTATTAAATAAAATGTATTTATAAAATTTTATTTTAAAACAACGACATCCTCTCCTTATAAATACCACACCCCTCCAACCATTTATCTGGAATATTGAAAAAAATAAATCACACAAAATCATAAAAAATACCCCTCAAAGTATCTCCTCACTTATTATATTTATTAGATACATTAAAATAACTAACTAATGGTACTCATTGTGTATCCTATGAGTGAACATCCAATGAAGATGCTATTTTGTCAAGGAAATTCACCAAAATTGTATCATTTACATCCCCAAGTAAATTAAATTCAAAAATGTATAATGAAATTAGATTCATGAATATATTTGATTATTATTATATTAGTGAAATATGCACATTATAACCTCTGATAATTTTATGATAAGATGAAAACACTTTTCAAATTATTGTTAGTTCACCACCTCCATGAACAAAAAATTTTATTTTTCATCACCCCATTCATGAATAATTTTAGAATTGATATTACGATTATATATGATCTAAATATGTTTATTATATATCCTTCAATATTTTTTAATTGATAAATAATAATGAGATTAAATAATATCAAACAACTTCATCACAGTCGAAAAACTACTCAAAATAACTAACTACATAACGATAGCATTTGAACTAAATGAATCATCCATCTTATATAACACATATGGATATTTGGGAACATATAATTATTTATAATGGAATGAATATAATTCCATTTAAATTAGGGAGTTATGGTCTCATCAGATAAGAGATTATATAATTATGGGTATAATAATTCCACCATAGAACTCTGTAACAAACATCGATACGTTGGTAATCAATATAATATCATAATAAAAGGATTATAATAAAATATACAAGAATAAAAATTTAAGTAATATTTCTAATAATTATCATAATAAAGTGTTTAAAAAATATTGGATGATAATTTAGGAGGTTTTAAAAACACACCAATAGAGTCAACCCCCAAAGGTGAGGGGACTTCTGAACCACCATCTTTACTTTTGGTTTATGAACTCTATTTCGTTATAAACAATTCCATATATAATATTTTCATGTAATTATCCGATATTCTATATTTATGTTCCTTACATGTATAAAAATTTTAATATTACTTTTCTTATAGTGGACAATACATGTTCTTCATGTTCCCCTCCCCTTTCCCTCTTTTGACTAGGCCTATTTAAAGGGGAAGTAAATAAATTTTTGTCTCTTTTGATATACCAATCCATATAATGTTTTAAATCACAAATGGTTTTAACAAAACTCAATTTTTGTGGAAATCCATTTGATTTTATTAATAATATAATGAAAATATTATGATATTAGCATATTTAATGAGTCAATACCATTTTTCTTTAAATCCCTCTTAAGAGTTTCTTTTATAAATTGAATTATTAACATATGTTTTATCCATTTCAAGCGAGCATAATTTTCATAACATATAATTTTTCATTAATTAAATAACATATAATAATTATTTATTTCATTTATTCATTGGGATCATTGTGGTATATAATTTGGTTATTATTAAAGACATTATTTTGTAACTAATATAATTTTCATAGGTTTTTATATTACTTATTATATATTTGTTATTTCATTATATTGAAACAATATGCATATAAATGATGTAAATATTATTGGTGGTATTGTATATATACATTTACCAATGAAATGGATAATGTTTTCATCTTATGATCAACTATGTTTGGTGCACATGTAGTGGGCCTATGAGACTATATTATTTTTCTTAGTTTTGAGTGTTAACTTATGCTTATGATGTCATGTTTTATATTGTTATCACATTACAATGATTCGATGATAAAACAATATCATATTCTTAATTCCATTATTTCATTTGAAAATATATTTTACCCTTCCCTTTTATCAAATCATGATACTCATCTTATCTTATATGTATTACAGTTCATTATTATTTACTTTAATTATTCTATTACTAGGGTTTTTAGCTCACCATTTTCCATAATGTGATTCCCAATGGTTTCCAATGTATTAATAAAATATAAATTCAATTAAGAATATTATTATTCTGAATTTAATAATTATTATAATGTTTATTTTTAATTTGATGTTTTTTGCATCTTATCTCATGAAAGAACCAAGCCTCAAGATTTTTGGGTTTTGTTTTTTTGACCTTTAGGTTATAAATCATGAAATATAATGTTTTAGTGACCTGGTATTCTTTTTCAATAACCCACCAAAACTACTCCCCTTTTAACGACCCAATGTTTTTCAATAAAAATTCAATTCTCATAAGCATGTAATAAAATCACATGAAAATATATCATAATGAATTAATAAGTGATAAGTGACCTTTAAACATTAGTTTGAAACTTTTGTTTTTGGAATATCAGAAAACTGGCATACACGGTTGTAATCAGTAAGTTATTTGGAGTCTGATAAAAAAACATAATTTTTTGGTCAATAGTAACCTACCCTAATAAATACTAACATACCCTTATGAATTGTGATATACACTAATGAATAGTAACCTCACCTATGGTGGTATAAAAATATTAATCAAGTTGGAAGTATGAAATACATATATTATAGACTGAGTTAATGAGTGTTTTAAAACTTTTTTGTGATAATAAATAAATAATTTAATTAAATATTAAAATAATAATAGTTATAAAATTATTTTTGAAAAATGGACATAATATTTTGATTCTAAATGTCGAAAAATGTTCAGGGTAAAATTTTGGGATTTTTTTGAAATGCATGAAATTTTGATGAATATTAAATTTTGGTAATTTACCTATATATATACATTATAAGCTAAACATACTATTCCTAGCATCACGACTGATATCACCACCCATGGTTCTAATTAAAATGTATTAATTATTGTTCTTTTTCATGGAAAACTTACTATTCCTTGTATTGGGAAGAAATTATAAATTAATGATTATAATTTTATGAAATCCCTCTTCTCCTCCAATATAAAACCCCCCTTCACACCCCCTTCTCTTCACTCCCCTCAAGCCTTGTTCCTTGACATTATTCGGCCCAAATATCTCCCCAAGTTCCATCCACACTTCCAAAAGCTCTCATCCTCCTCAAAATACCAAAACCTCTCCCCATAAGAGGTTCTCAATGGAGGAAGTCTCAAGAGGTAAATTCCTCTTCCCAATTTCTTCTTTTCTTTTCAGGTCTTTTCTTTTTTATTTCTTTCTTCACCCCCTGCACCATAATTGTATGATAAATCTTGTAACATACATGTACTATAATTTTTCATGATATTTTTATATTTCATTATCTTCTCTCCTTTCTTTACACTTTTATTTGAAAGAAATGAAAGCACCATTTCAGATGTGCTAATTTAGCACATTCAAGGACAATGATTTATCAAATTCTATTATTAGTATCATTAATTCTTGTCATAAAACAATTTGTGTTATGGTTGAACTAGATTATTATATATTTAATATATCCTATTTTTTTGTTTTTTTTATCCTTTGGTACAAATGGAATTATGTTATAAATGAAACACATTCTTTGTCATAAAATCCACCGATAAACAAAAAAAAATTATCTCTATGGTTATATATATAATAATACAACATCACTCTAAGTAACCTATTAAAATTAAAACCATGTAATATCCTGGATATTAAATAAAGAATATAACTTCAATTCTGGAAATCTACTATCGCCTTTCATATAATCTAACATGAATATAAGTGAACCGATCTTTTAAAGCCAAGTAAACAAACGATCCTGAACAGTGAATTGATCCTTGTAACTAATAAAAAATTCAATGAATGAACTAAAAAGGCATATAATAAATAAATTGAATATAGACGTGGTTCTTGACTTATTATTTAATAAGACTAATTTGTTTATTCTGGTTGTTAATAATAGGTGGAGAACACCAATAGATTTAACATAAGGGATCCTCTCTTTTTCGATCTTAATCAAGATTGTTCTTTATGCTATTCATTTTGTGTAATACAAAGTGATGGGGTATGTTTACTCACCTCCCCAAACTTCCCTAATGTTTTATAAGTTATGAGAATCCCCTTATCTTCCCCAGGTACCCTCTTAGATACACATGATACCATGCCGGTAAACCATAATTGATTCCACCCGAACTTCCTTTACTCCTTTGGCTTGCTCTATCATTCTTGTTACCAAAATGTAGTTGTATTTTATTTTTATGTAGAACTAAATCATTCTAATTATAATCTCCAAACTCATGTTCTATTATCCATATCTAATTGTCTTTCGGGTATATACATTCTTTTATGTGAATCTCTCCTTGATACTTCTCAATAAGCACACTCGTTTAAAAGGAACTTCCAGAAATTTTACCCAATTTCATGATCACTATATTTTCATTTTTAAGACATCATTGTATTTGAAAATTCAGTATTTTTATAATTAATACATTGTTGTTTCAATTCTGGTTTTATATAAAATAATGTCTTCTTTACTATTTTAAATTCTCTATTGTATATTCCTTAAAACCACACAAAAATGTTTTAATGTTAATGTATCTCAAATATATTTCTTATGTGATGTCACTTACATTTGTTACCACATACCATGTTATATGCCTATATTAACTTATTAACATCTATGTATGTTCTAATCCCTTTCATTCATGGACACTTTCATGATACACTCGTTGGTAATGCTTTATGTCATGGTTGTGGTATCGAATTCAATCCATGGGTAACCTTATGTTTATAAAAAATTGATTAGGTATGATTAATCACATGGAAAGAATATATATGTGGTATTAATATTTATGTGGAAAGAATATTCCTGAAAATATTTATATGGGTGCGCCCAGATAGTGCTCCAATGCATTGGGTTAGGATAAGTCTCATGAGATGTGATGTGAAACTGGATTGGCCGTTAGCCTTGAACTATACTAAAGAAATGTTTTATGATTCTTCCACATTTATATGATTCCATGTTTATTTTTTCTCATGGTTATATAGAATGATTTTATATTTTCATTATTTGGATATCATTATGTCATGCATCCTAACTCATTCGCTTGAGATGTATCCTTATGTTCATTACCATACTGGGATATTTAGCTTATCTCTTGGTTCATGTGATCCCAAGGGTACCCTATGCAGATGTAAGGGCTCAAAATAAGTTAGAATATCTTTATTGAGATTTAATAAAGAATTTTTTTAGCCCAATTTTTTATGTTATATCTACCTAGTCTTCCAAGACACTAGAAAAAAACGATCCTTTCCATGTACACTGATGATTAATTATGCCTAAAATCATGAAATGTTTTATGTAAAAGGCTCGGGTCGGTATACCCCTCACTACCAATTCCTAGAAAAACCCTTTAATGAGTATTTTATCTTCTTTGAATTGATCTAAGGCATTGTGAAATTTGGTGATCCTATAGTGTATGTACAACGTGTCTCTACCACCCCTGATGATGATCTAAATTTGTTGGAGTGTAAAAACGCATGTAAGAAAGATAAAAACTATTTATTATTGGGTATATTGAAAATTTATCACTATATCACATAGGATAATTCATGCATCATAGAACTAGCGAGCAACATCCCCTTCATGTTCATTTTCCCAAGTAATTCCATTAGCATTGTAGAATCCCAATGCAATAAAGAGTTATTATAAACACTAAAATGATGATAATGAATCATTTTAAATTCCTAAAACAAATTAACACTCATGTAATTCATTCCACCCACTTTTCAAAGAATATCCATGAACCATCTTACTTTTTAGGAATCCTCCTATAAAGAGCATGTGTACACCTCCATCAATGCCACCATTTTGGTGGATCATTTTGTAGAGAATAGAGACCAATTACATAAATTGACCCCTCATTTAACATCTAATAAATGTTGCAAATAAAGTGAAAAATTATTATATGATAAATATAATTCTTGAGTCTTTATCACGAATAGTATATCCTACATTGTCAAGATCAAATGGAATGAATTTTTCATGTCTCAGTAAAAGTGAAATCTCTAGAAAGTATCCTACAATGAAAAATAACGAAAAATTAATTTAGAAATTTTTATTGTAGTATCCATAGTCGGTTAATTATAAAAAAACATTATCTAAATGAAAAAATAAATTAATTTTTGGATTTTAACTCAGCACCTTGACACCTTCCTAATGAACAATCCACTCCTCCTAAAAAGAATATAACATAATGAGGAAAATCCACCCCTATTTCATAGAAGTATAATATGATAATGTAATCCATAAAAATCCTATCATAACTAAAAAATTTGAATCACTCTACTTGTTTAATGTCCTTTGATTCACTTTAATGAGTCCACTAGATTTTTAGGCTAAGGTAGCCACAACTGAAGACTACCATGTAGTGAAATGAAAGTGTGTGATGTTTTAAAAAATAATCTACATCCCAATGGAAGATGAAGGTGTTATCATACAGGGCCACTACAATCCTATCTTCCTGTTAGGGAAGTTTTCAATAGTTTATGTTCATCATTTTCTAGTAGAAACATAATTTGGGACTAATCTCATCCATTCTGGGGATATTTATAAGCTATGTTAAATTGATTCCTATTTAACCCCATAAAACATAACAATTCATATTTATGAAAATAGTTAGAAAAAGGTGCTCTTTAGGATATATTTGATGTCATAGTTTCATTTGTTTTTCTACCATAACAAATCCATATTGCTGCTGCATGACATATTCTAACTCTATACAAGTATAGTCTTGAATGCACCCATATGAAACCGCCCCCTCATTGCCTCACTAATGCCTAATCTTTTCCCACAATGGTCATGTATGGATTTTAGATGATGAGGCATCCCAATAAGACTCATGTTAGACACTCTAACATGATGTTTAATGTTATGAATTTTATGAAAGGTAATCCCAGGTTGGAGAACATTAGTTTTTTAATCCACGAAATGGCTTAACAAGTTCTTCAACCGATCCCTCAGATGAATTTTGGGGAAAATAAATACTAGTTCACTAATACAATACCTCATTCATAAAAGGGATTATTTATTACAAATCCTAGTAATCCTACTCCTATTTTATCCAAAAATAACTACATATTCTTGACAATAAAAACCTATACTACATCAATTTAAGGGGTGGATTAACCCAATAGTTGTTGTCTATGTTTTAATTACTTGATTTTATAGAAACAATTCACTAGAAAATTTAATAAGGAATGGAAAACATGAAATTATTCACCATAGTATCTTTAAAAAGAAAAGTATTCAATCCCATTTAATGATTTGTCCCATGTATAGTCGGATGGTTCGACACTGAAAAATCTTAAGCATGAGGAGTTTTTTCTTCCCTCTAGTCCTCACATATATGATGAATATGAATTGAAGAATATTCGTAGGAAATTTAATGTAATATAAACAATTATATAAGATCTAATGATGATGAACATGAATAATGTATAAGATTTTATGGTACAAATGGTATGTTTCTTCATATCTCCTAAAAAACAAGGGTACAACATTCTGTTTCCAAAATATAATCATTAATATTTTAGTGGAACTATAAAGAGATTGGATGGACAAATCCACTGGTCACTATCCATTATCTTAGACTTCCCATTAGCCACCATATATTCCAAAAAATGAAATTAAAAAATATTTCCTTGTCATGGATACATGGGAAATTCTGAATTCAAAAATCTAATCAAATCCATCATAGATAGGGTAGTATAATACCCGAAGTGCATTACTATGTGTATTATCGTAGGACACCAATAAAGGGGAGGGGTGAATCAAGGTGTTAAATTTTTCTTTTGATAAAAATTATCTTCTTATTATATTGTTAGGAACTCATTAGACCTATCTAATTTAGATGAACATTCAATAAAATCATGATACATTAAATAAACACAACATATAACCATTTTTTACTTTGAGCTGCACTAATTATTAATAAAAGGAGTATTACCCAAATATATATCATTCTAACCAGAATCCAATATGCTTTAATATTATTAGTAGAATATAAATTTTTTCCATGTTCACTCTATACCTGGCTCACTTTAATTGTAATGTATAGATGGGTAATGCACTACTTCACTCAGATCACATCCCTCAGCTCCACTTTTCCCACTACTCAAGAAAATTCCATGCTCATCTTAATAAAATTATGGCCAATTCAAAAAATTGTTGATTATTTATTTATAATAATGTCATTAATGTTTGATAATTTATGCACCAATGAATTCCTCAATTTATTATTAGGTTGATATCCTGATCCCCTAGATTATCAATAGTCACCACATCCCATTTCCTTTAATTCAAACATATATACATCTACAATGTCTGTGAATTTTAACTTTTATTCTTTTACCAATTCCGTAGATTCATCTATTTAGGATCATCCTATTACAATTGATATATATAATTCATGATAAAAAAAAATATGAATGTTATTCATTCTACATATCTCATGGTTCTATGTTTTTTTCTATCTTCACCAGATTATTTTCAAATATTATGCACTCAAGTCACCCAGATGAACTATCTCCTTAATAATTAACTTATAATTTTTAAAAAACATATATGGAGGTTAAGGTATGTATTTATATGAAAAATACATGAATTGCGCTTAACCCTTATCTATAGAAACCATTGAATGGCATGAATACTAGTGCATGGAAGACCCCATAATTAGCATAAAACATTAAGGAACCAACCTTATATGTATCATAACATAGTTATTTCTACTATAATTAACTTATTTCATTCCCTGTGATATTTTAGATGAATTTTTTTGTAGAATTAGATCATCATTCATACATAACAACCCACATGAATAAAAAGTGGAAAATATTAAAATAGTATCTAGTTACTCTATAATTCAAAATATTTTAATAAAAAATTAATTCCTTTCATGAAAATTATTAAAAAAAAATTATTTCATTCATCATCTCCCTTAACAATCCTTTAACGATTTGAAAACCTTTATAAACATGATATTATCTCCAACATCATAGTAAGGGACATAAAAATATGGAAAATAACCATTATTCGATGAATTATTATAAAAATTAGAATTTATTTTGATAAATATATACTTATGACCCATAAAATAGCATATACATACTTTATGAAAACATGTGATTTCCATAATACATAGAAATCATAAATAAACCATTTAGGAAACATGGGGAACCATTTTCAAACTAACATTTCAAAGTTTTTTTTAACCCTCGCAACTACCTTAGGATTGGTGTCCCTCATGGATACCTTATAATGTAACCTTAACTTCTCCCTTATAATCTAATCATTAGAGTTACACTTGGAATAATCACTATGTTAAAATTGAAATTATAAAAATACAAAATGTATTTGTGGTATATCATAGTACTGACCAACAGCATAATCAATTTCAATGAACATGAAAAAAATAATTAAATATTAATACTCTCGTAATAGAAGAATTCCATTATAATTTTTAAAAAATATTAAATATGATATTTCTAGAAAAATATATTCCATCATCTTTAAATTTCCTATAGAGTGTTCAACCCAAGAGTATATTGGTTTGAAGAGAGTTATAAATTTATTAAATATATATAAATATAATATCTTATATTATATTTTATTAACATATTTCAACTAATTTAATATCTTTTGTTATTTCCATTGTTTTAGGTTATTTTATTTCCCGGTTTCCATGGTTGATTCATTATACATTTTCTTTTAAAATAGAATAAATAATATATAATTAGAAAGAATTGGTATTAACATGTTTCCATAAATCCATGTATCATTTTTTCTGACATGAGGATGATTCATTTAATAATATATTAATGATAAAAGTTTTTTTATTCTTCTGGAGTTTTCTCACAATCAGAAACTAGTTTAGTTTCATTTAATGTTATTCATATAAATAAGTTTGTAAACCATATAAAATTTAAAATATTAATATTAAAATATGTTTTAAAATTAATAATATTTTTTTAGAAGCCTTTATGGTGGAAAAAAAATAAACATTCATCATCTGAGATGGTAGTGAATCGACACATCACGGATTATGATTTAATTTTCTATAATTAGAGTGTATAAAAAGAGGTTTTATGATGGATATTCCATATGAAATATAATTTATCTGTATTTAAGAAGCCGGAGTAATAATTTAGCATTAAATTTGTGAGATGATGATATAATAAAATTATAGATTTAATTTAAAAGAATATAGAGGAAACAAAAAGAGGATTCTACCTCTTGAATTGAACTCCAACAGTACCTCCTTATGAAAAGTGGATTTAATATCTTTTTAAGAAAATGAATCATGGATGTGTGGGAGTGGTTTAGGGTGATTGTTGGGATGAATTTGGTGAAACATGAATGATATTTAGCTGTGATTAGAAAAAATGGTGTTGGATGGTATTTATAGATGAGTAGAGGGTTGCTTCCCAAGTATTATATTTATTATTTTATTATTTTTGGTTCACGAATATGGATTATATGGGAATTATCAATACACGCATTTAACTAATGAATAATGGTATGATATTTTGGTAAATACATATGTAATGAACCATGTAATAGTGACTATAACATTTAATGTAAATATATAATATATTATAGTATTTCACAATTGACAAAAATTCAGATAGATTAGATAATTTTAAAAAATTCACTATAACATTTGTTTGATATATAGAATTAAATAATGAACTCTATATTATAAAATAATTTTCTAAATATGGGGAAATTAAATTTTAATTAAAAACATTATTTATTAAAAACATATTGGTTTTATAATTATATCAGATCTTATGACTATTGGAAAAATTTATTAAGGTCTAATACAATTATCTTATAATAATAAGAAAACCAAAAATCAGTATATGAATCTATTTTATGAAGATAAATTTTCTTATAAACCATTATATTAATTATATAATTGTAAATAAACATTTTGTTTCAAAAAAAATCCCAACACTGAAATTATAATTTTCGAAATAGTAATTTACTTATTCTATGGTATAAATACATCATATTTTCAAATATGATACATGATTTTTTTTATACTCTCTTAGGTGAGGGTAATATTCTATTATAATAGAGTAATAATTTTTTTATATATTCCACTTTTCCCATTATATATTTATAATAAATTTAGCTATTTAATTCATGAAGATGAATTTTTTTAGTACATCTGTTGTTACATTTTCCACACCTTCTAGAAATTACATACTCAAAATTTTAATTTACATATAAAAAATTCAGGTCACATGTCCCTTAATTCATTTTCATATTCCCATGCTTCCTTTTCAGCAATGTGATTTATCCACAAATCCTTATCATAGAAAATTACTATAATCTGTAATAATTTTCCTCTCTATTCAAGAATCTGAATTGGTTCCATTTCATAAGAATTGTTCTCCTCCAACTGAAATACATTAGGTACAAAAAATGTGATGAATCAAACACATTCATTCATAACATCAAAACAATAAGAACATTATTTAAACAGAAAAAAATTGCAGGTAAATCCCCTATGAGGAAAATTAACCCAAATTCTCAAAGATTTATTACGGTTTAATGACAATCGAATCAACTTCTATTTCTTACCAAAATAAATCACACTCTTCGTGTCACAAATTAGTCTTATTCGACATCTGAACCGGCGCCTGACCCGGTCCGTGACATGGCCCGAAGGGCTTT
The DNA here is from genome assembly GCA_963277665.1 of Viscum album. Taxonomy (NCBI): domain Eukaryota; kingdom Viridiplantae; phylum Streptophyta; class Magnoliopsida; order Santalales; family Viscaceae; genus Viscum; species Viscum album. The sequence goes on from OY728136.1 coordinate 1,889,067,666, forward strand.
CTCGATCCCCATGGGCTGACACAAGTGCCCAGGTATCAAAACTAACACATGGAAACGATTTACATGAAATAGTAAACACAAAAAAACTGACAAGGTAAATAAACTAAAACATTAACAGACAATCAAACATGTCCTTAAAAAAAATAAATTTTAAATATTTTCCACTTTATCCAATATCCAAAAATTAATGTCAACGGAAGAAAATAAAAATCTCACTGAAACTTCCATGCAACAAGATAGGTGCGACATCCACACATCATAAGCGCTGTCCTGCATGAGAAGACCACCAACGACCAACCACCAACGCTAAGTATGATGCCTCAACCTAGAATACAAATAGAACAAGGCCTACATACACCCAAAGGTGTATGAAGGGTGTGAGAAAAGAGCCCAGTAGGACGTCACCCAATAAAAAGGTTCCACTCATAAGGATTATTTGAAAAATGATTTTATAATGTTAACTAAAGAAAAGAAATTATTGTTTGAATAGTTTAGAATAAAACAAGTTAAAAAATAGTTTAAAATGGAATAACTCAATTTTAAAACACACGCACCATAGTTTTTTTTTAAATAACCAATATGTCGCACTAATGAGCATAAAGTAACCAATGAACACTAATATGGGAGGGGCCGCATGGGTATCATCTAGCATGGGTCCCTAGTTCTTCATTTCTCGATGAAACATGGCTTATAAGGCCACGAACCTATGAAAACATGTCTTAAAAGGCCACGACCCTCAGAAAATATGGATTAGAATTCCACGAACCTCCGAAAACGTGGCTTAAAATGCAAAAACCCTTAGAAAACTTGTCTTAGAAGGCCATGACCCTCATAAAAGCAAAAATTTAGTTAGTGTTGCAATCATCAGTCCTGCTAGTGAAACCGGGTCGAGCGACCACCAGAATAATATCCCACTAGTCTTTTTCACCCTCCTAGCTACCCAAGCTTCCTGCTTTATGCTCATGTTGTTTAGAGTTCATTCCGTATGTTGTATTCATTTACTCAAACCAAAAAAGACACCACACATGCAAATAAACCAATATTTTCACACACAATAGCCAATAGAAGTAGTTCTCACAGAAAAATATTCCAAAACACAATATGTATTTCTTACACAACCAATTAAAACCAATGCGTGGTCAATGAAATAATTTTCAAGGTCAGGAAAACCATTTAAAGAATTTATTATTCAATTTCAACATATGTCGCACATCTTTAAACACCAAAAATCCACCCAAATACTCTTTTATGATAGCACACATATAATCACAGACCAAAACTCAAATTGCACCCACTCACAAATTATAAAATAATAATAATAATAATAATAATAATAACAATAATAATAATAATAATAATAATAATCATATGCATGTAGAGAATATTTACAAAACTCAATTAAAACAATTTTCTATCATTACTAACTATTTAAGAAAATTTTATGATTTTAATAAACAAATTTTCAAAAGCTTAACATTGAAATTCACACAAAAAATACAACCCAACCCTATTTTTAGAATCAAATGAACACTAATACCATATAAAAATATATTATTCATCCATTGAATGATTTAACAAGATAGGTGCACAATTTATAAAACTCTAATAATGAGCTCGACATGAGTTTTCACATAAAATCATACTCATATCACATAAACACATTACTAATAAATCAAAGCATATGAGATCTCAATAAGAAATAACATTTCACACAAAGCAAAGCAATTAAATATTACACTGAACTAATTCAACATAAAAATTAATTCATCAATGAATAATTATAAGGAGACCCACCTACCTAGAAAACAAATCCAGAAAATTGATGTGAAATCTTCAAGTTCTAGCATGAAATATCAATCGCGCGCCGTTTGCATTGTAATGAACCTAGCACGAACTCAAACACATGAACTCGAACCCAAAAACATGAATTTAATACCCCAAAATAGTCAATTAATACCTCAAAATCGGACCCAAAACTCATTGTAAAACCAAAAACTCAAATATAAAAAAAATAGTAAAATATAGTAGAGGAATAACCAGAGGGGTTGCACCCATAAGTAAGAGAATCACCAAAAGGAGGCGCTCGACCAAGGAGAGAATCATGTAGGGGAGGTGATTGGCCAAGGGGACCAACGAGCCAGAGATAAGAGACTACTGGCAGAAGAGAAGGGATGTGGCGTGGGTCTGGTTCCCAGGGGGGAGAGGGAGCGACAACAATTTTTCGAAGCTGCTCACCAGGGGGAGGAGATGTCAGTGGCAGTCAACGTGCGTAGGTGGGTAGGCTGGTCATCAGATGGAGGAGTGTAGTGCAGGGGTGCACTGGGGTTCACTGGACCATGCAAGGGGGAAGGGGGAAATAGACCATGGGATATAGGGAGTGCAGCGAGGGTAGATCCATTCCAGGTCGGGGGATGGGGGGGAAGAGACCTCGACGTGATAATGAGATGACATGGAAGCGGGAAAGTTGGATAGATAGGGAGCATGGGAGGCCCAACGAGGAAACATGCTCTCTAGGAGAAACACACAAGGGGAGGGAAGCAGTGGATTCGGGCGGTGACCCAGTGAAGTAGGGAAGGGGCATGATGGAAAATTGGGGGGAAAGGAGGGGGGAGTCCGGACACACGGAAAATTGAGGAACAAAATAATAATATAAATAGACATAATAAGTAAAATAATAACAATAAAAAAGATGTAATAACACATGACGTTAACAATAATAATTATCCTCACAATATTAGTAACACTTTAATAAATTTCTATATCTTTAACAATATTAATAATAACATTATTATTATTATTCTCAAATGAAAATATTATTATTATCATTAAAATGATTTCATAATGTTTATTAAACTTCATATTTTCATTTCATTTATAATATCATTATGTTTATACTCATTTTGAATGATGGGCAGATGACATGGTTTCGAAACCATGCCCCGCCCGAGCATCCAGTGATTCAAAACCCAAAACACTCATGATAATTATAGTATTAATAATAATAGTAATAAACTAAAATATGAATAATGATGAAAAAACTCATTTCGTAATACAAACATAAAATAAAAATTTACGTCAATTAAGACAATAATAATGATGATAATAATATCCTCAAATAATAATATTATTATTATTACCATTAAGACAATACATTATGTTAATTACATTCTTCTTATTTTACTTTTTTCAATTTATTATTCACATAATTTTATTTCATCATCATTAATTCATTTTATTTAATTAGTTGAACATAAAGAAAGCATGAGAGGAACTAGGAGAGGCCGCGCAATGACCTAGGGGAGGCAGTGCGACTTTGACAGCAGGGAGTTGAACGTTTTCAATGCCAGAACACTCATTTATCAGTGCAAAAGTGAAAACCCCCATTTGTACATGACCCACATTTCATATAAAAAGAATAAATAATAAGTATAATCAAATATAATTATAATATAAAATATAAAAATTAGAAACGTGGTGCATTGCAAAGTCTCGGTGTGACAATTCTCCGCACCATAATGTTTTCCGTCCCCAAAAATCCAAAACTAAGGCAGAGCCCCAAATGACAAAATGATACCCCTAGAGTTCAAAAAGGATCCCTATGAAAATAAGATTAATCGAAGAAAAGTCATTGTTATTTTAGATAGTTACTCAATAGATAACATCATTAAACTCATAAAATGTCTTTCAAGAATGTGTCACCTGTCGAATGAGCTAGAACACCTCTAAATAAAAGATAAAAGAAAGGGACTCCCACACCCATGGAAACCAACATCCCAAGAAAAAAAACCTCAAGAACCATCGAATGAAAACCACACAATTTTACTATAGAGAAAAAAATAGATCAAACCATATCAAAAGAACACCCTTTACTATTACCACCAGTCTTTCACCTGAAACAGAACCAAAAGGCCATCATGGGAAAGCCTGACGTGGATCCCCACCATTAGAGACTATCCAACTCCTAAGACAAGACCAGAAAACTGACATGGGGAGGCCCGGGTGGACACCCCACTATTTTGAAGAAGGTCTAACACTGAATCATTTCAAGGAAATTTGTGTGAGACCCATCGTGGGTCTCCCCACCATTAGAACTGACAGAATTTTTTTTTGAAAATATCCAGACGGTGACCTCGAACCTCTCCACAAATTGCGGGGAGTGAGGGACCCAACCACTGGGCATCAAAATCATGACCAGAGACAGACCAACATATCCAAATACCTGGATGTGCATTACCTAAATTTGGGACTGTTTTACCCAACAGACTCTTATACGGAGAACCAAAAGCAATTTCATCTAGTAGAACGTGACGCCCAAGACTATAAGGCAATAGTATGACCCCACCTCCACATATTAATGGAATCCTTATGCTCCCAAATGGTTCATTCGGAATAGAACAACTATAGAAAACAATTTAAAATTCGTTGACCTTCAACAACGATGATAGAAACAGATTCGGAGTCTCATACACTCTCTGGGTTCTTGGCCATCCTCCATCTTCACCCCGAAGCCTATGGTCAGAGCCCTGATGTTTGATCCATCTCCTTCCTCGCTGTCAGGTATTGAAAACTCCTAAATAGTGCTTCTCCTTTTGGGGTCACATGAAAACACACTACAACCGATACAAAAACAGAAAACACAACACATTATGACATTAAACTGATCATACAAGGAACATTCACCAACACAAGAGCTGAAATGGTGCATGTGCATCACCCATTGTCACACTAAATGAGATCATTACACCAAAAATCAAATCCAGAACATGACCATTGTTTTTAAGATGAAAATTATACAGAGAGGAAATTCAAACTGGGTCTTAAACAACATGTGATTCCTGCAATCGACCGTAACATCCCCATGTGACTAGGTCTACCACACTAGTGGCCTAACGTAGACCCTTTCATCAACGAAACCAACGAAGGACAAAAGGACATTTAGAATAGTGGCCAGAACAGACCACTCTAGGCTGCTTCCACCTTTCCCCACTGGAATCTCCTTCAACGTTTCCAAACAAAACATTCAAATTAATGTGTTCAAACTTCTCCTTTTACTATCAAAGAGAACTCACACTGCAAGATTTCAGCAAACATGACCCTTGAAGCTGATGAATGTACTACCAAGCACATCAAGACACTGGTCAACTCTACTAATTCTAAAATGCATACATTCATCCCTGTTGGAATTCCTCTCACTATTTCCAAGTGGATCCTTCTGACATGACAGTGTCAACCATTATACCCGACGACTCAGACACTCAAAAGAGAAAAACTCCCTAAAAGTCCCCTTACATTTGTCATCCCGCCGCGAGAGGATCCACTTAGTTTTAAAAAGGAGTGGTGGGTTCATTTATAAAAATCAAGAAGAGATTCATCTTATCAACTAGAGGGTCGGCCAATGTAGAATTGCATGTGGCCAAAATTCAATCACATTTCAATGCTTTATGGGTGATATACACTAGTCATGAATGAAAACCATGGACCCAACCAAACTATTCCAATGGTCAAGACGTACCACAAGAGAACACCAAATGTGAAGGGGAACCACTGTAAGGGCTCCCCTATGTAATTTTCAAATTTATTCACAAACTACATTCTTGTATACCAACTTATAAATAAGAATTCAAACTCATGACAAAAATCAGTCAGAAGGGACCCTCATCTCAAAATGTCTCACATCTGAAATTTTCAAAACTTAAGGACACGCCACACAAACACCATTTATTAACACAATGAATTCTCATTTAACAAAACTTTTTGAAGACACCCAATGCTATTGGGATTCAAAAACACAAATGGTGTCCCATGGGCCTCACACATGCATGTTCTCAGGATACACATGCAGCCACCTCATGTCCATCCAGGAACTCATCTTCTCGTGCCATTAACTATTTACCTTTTCAAATATAACCATGCATGTGGTTTCCCATGAGAGTTCTAAGGATAAAAACCGGGCCTTTCCATTTTATAAAACCAAGACGTTCAACCCACACCTTTCAAACCTGATACATTATTCCCTTTATAATGTGTTACATTTCAAAATAATTTCCAATAGCAAATCATTTTTTCCTTAACAACAAAATTTACACAATTCGAAAACAATGAAATGAGAAATGGTGCATGAGAAGACTAGTGCCAGCGGGTGACTAGAACATATGGTTGGAGACCATACGCAAATCACACCGTCGTCACAGAGATTATTCTAGGATAGTGTCCCTAGCTCCACATGGCTTGCCAGACCCTGCGAGCTCACTAGGACCACAGACCCTACTAACATTTTATTTCCCTTAGAAAAGATTAACCGCAAGGACCAATGACTCCGAAAAACCTCAACATACATTGGAAACTCGATTATTGCCATGGGGTGTGCGGGTAAGGAACATTAATCATATCCAGGACATCATGTCCCAACAATATTAACTCTCATCTACCATGACTCTATCCAAAAAGAACATGACCCAAGAGAGAAAACCACCTTTGAAACCATTTTGTCATGAACCAAGCTGGTCGCCATCGGACCCAGCACCTGACCCATTCTGTGACATGTCCCGAAGGGAATTCCCGATCCCCATGGGCTGGAACAAGTTCCTAGGAACTAAAACTAACACATGTGAATGATTTACCAAAAATAGTAAACACAAAACAACTCACAAGGTAAATAAACTAAAACTGAAACAAAAAATAAAATAGGACCTTAAACTAAATCATTTTTATTTTTATTCAACATGAACCAACATCCAAAATGTAATGTCAAGGAATGAAACTAAAAATCTTACTCCAACCTCCAAGAAAAACGAGAGGTGTGACATCCACACGTCGCAAATGCTAACCTGTATGAGAATACCATCAACGACCAACCACCATCACTGAGCACAATGCCTCAACCTATAATACACAGATAATAAGTCCTACATACACCCAAAGGTGTATGTAGGGTGTGGGAAATGTTCCTTGTAGGAATCCACCCAATAAAAAGGTTCCATGCATAATTATTAAATGAAAAATACATTTCTAATATAAACTATTGAAAATAAATAAATGCTAGAATAGTTGAAAAACAAAACGGAGTTAAATAAAATAGTTTCCAATGGAATAACTCAAATATAAAACACATTCACCCATTTTTTTAAAATAAACAATATGTTATCCCGAAGAGCATAAATTAACCAATGAGAACTAATATGGGAGAGGCCGCATGGGTATCAGCTAGCTTGGGTCCCTAGATCCTCGTGTCTCAGTGGAATATGGCTTTGAAGGCCACGACAAACAGAAAATGTGGCTTAAAAGGCCAAAACCCTCAATAAATATTGTTAAGAGGCCATAACCCTCAGAAAAGAATAAATTTAGTTTGTGTTGCAATCGTCAGTCTTTCCAGTGAAACCAGGTTGAGTCACCTCTGGAACACTAGCCCACTAGTCTAGACCACCCTCCAAGCTACCCGAGCTTCCTGCTTTATAATCAAGTGGTTTAGAGTTCATGTCATATGTCTTATTCATATACTCATACCAAACAAGACACTACACATGCCAAAACCACTATTTGGACACACAAATGACATTATAAATAGTACGCCCAATAAAATATTCCAATACTCAATCTTCATTTCTTACACAACAAATTAAAACCAATGCATGGTCAAAGAAAGAATTTTCATGGTCAAGCATACCATTTAAATAGTTTTTAAAAAAATTCAACATAGGTATCATGTCATTAAACACCAAAAATCAACCCAAATACTTAATTATGACAGCACGTATACAAACTCTACACCAAAACACCAACTGCACCTACACACAATTTCACTAAAAATAATAATAACAATAACAATAACAATAACAATAATCATCATCATCATCATATGCATGCCAAAAATCATTACACAATTGAATTAAAACAATTTTCCATCCCTAATAATTATTTAATAAAATGTTTAATATTTTAATAAACAAATATTGAAAAAAAAGAACATTGATTTTCACACAAAAAAATACAACCCAACCCTATTTTTTGAATCAAACGTAAACTAAATCCATACAAAATTATAATCTGCATCCACTGCATGATTTAATAGGCCATGTGAACTATTTATAAAATACTAATAATTAGCTCGACATGAGTTTTCATATAAAAACATATGAGTATTTCATAAACACATTACTAATAAATCCAAGCATATGATATCTCAATAAGAAAAAAAAATTCACACAATGAAAAGAAATTAAATATTACACTGAACTAATTAAACACAAAAATTAAGTCATCAAAGAATAATTATATGTAGAACCACCTTCCTCAATTTCGAATCCCACAAATTGATGTGAAATTTTCATATTCTAGCACGAAACATCAATTGTGCGCCGTTTGCACCGTAAGGAACCTAGGACGAACTCAAACACATGAATTAGAACAAAAAAATCAAATTAATATCCCAAAAAAAACTTTTAATAAAAAAAAATTTGGACTCAAAATTCACTTTAAAACCAAAATCTCAAATATAAGAAAAAAATAGATGAGAGGTATAATCGGAGGGGGTTCACACGCAAGGAGGAGCATCACGTCAAGGAGGCGCTCAACCAAGGTGAGTAACATTTCGAGGATGCGCTTGGACAAGGGGACTGATGAGCCAATGATAAGAGACTGATGGCCAAAGATCATGGATGCGGCGTGGGTCTAGTTCCAAGGGTGGAAGAGGGTGCGACATTAATTTTCCAGAGCTGCTCGCCGAGAGGAGAAGATGTCAACAACAGTCGTTGTGTGCAGGTGGGGAGATTATTCATCGGATGGAGGAGTATAGTGTAGGGGTGTGTTGGGGTTCATCGGACTAGGAAAGGGGGAAGGGGGAAACATACCATGGGGTATGAGGAGTGCGTCGAGGGTAGAGAAAATCTAGGTAGGGCGGAAGAGACCTCGGTGAGATAGTGGGAAGAGATGGAAGCGGGCAAGTAGGTTAGAGAGGGAGTAGGGGAGGCACGGTGGTGGTACAGGCTAGCCTAGAGAAACGTGCACGGGGAGGGAAGCGGTGGAGTCGGGCAGCGGCCTGTGGAAGAAGAGACGGGGCGTAATAGAAAATAGGGGGGAAAGGAGGGGGGAGTCTGAACCCTAGGAAAAGAGAGGAAAAGTAATAATAATATAAATAGACAATATAATAAAAATAATAAAAATAAAAATAGATATAATAACACATAACATTATCCATAATAATTATCCACACAATATTAGTAATAATGTAATAAATTTCTATATCTTTAACAATATTAACAATAAATTTATTATTATTATTCTCAAACGATAATAATAATAATAATAATATTATTAAAAATATTTATTAATGTTTATTAAATTTAAAATATTAATTTTATTTATAATACCATTATGTTTATACTCATTTTGAAAACTGGGTAGACTGCGCGGTTTCGAATCCATGCCCCACCTGTGCGTCCAGTGATTCAAAGCCCAAAACACTCATGATAAGAATAATATTAATAATAATAATTATAATAATCAAAAATATGAATAATGATGATAAAACTCATTTGGTAATAATAAAAAAAATAAAAAGTTATATCAAATAAGACAATAATAATAATGATAATAATATCCTCAAATAATAAAAATATTTTTTTTCTATTAATACAATACATTAAGATAATTACATTTTTCATATTCTATTTTTTTCAATTTATTATTCACTTAATTTTATTTCTTCATCATTAATATATATCATTTAATTAGTTGAACATCAAGAAAGCATGTGGGGAACTGTGTAAGGCCACACAATGACCTAAGCGAGGCCATGCGACTTCGACAGTGGCACGTTGAATGTTGTCAAGGTAAGAATTCTCATTTCTCAGCGCAAATCCCTAGTGGGAATTGACCCAAATTTCATATAAATAAATAATAATAATTAGAAGTAGATAAATTTTTTAGAAAATAAATAAAAATTAGAAATGTGACGCGGCAAAATGTTAGGGTGGGACCACTACTGGAAAAAAGGCCTATACCCACGGTTCAAAACCGTGGGTATAGCCCCCAAAACCGTGGGTATAGGCTATACCCACGGTTTTGGGAACCGTGGGCTGGAACGTCGTCGGTATAGGTCCCCAGCCTATACACACGGTTTTCCAAAACCGTGGGTATAGGTGTTCTACCACCGTGTCAACAAAACATTCCCAATTGCCACGGTGTCAATGGCTTTTACCCACAGTTTCAAAACCGTGGGTATAAATCCTAAAATAAAGCTGCAGGCGGGTTTCGATCCCACGACCTCTTCGCTGTAAAGTACTGCGTCTAACCACTACCCTACTATCAATTATGTGTATATATATTTATATTTAGTTAAATATAGTTATATAAACCGTGGGTATAGAGGGAAGAACCGTAGGTATAGGACTCCCGCAAAAAAAAACTCTTTCCCGCAGGAAAAAAAATTTTCCCGCGCACACATGGGAAACCTATACCCACGGTTTTTCAAAGCCGTGGGTATAGGTTTTTTATCCTACACCTATCCCCACGGTTTTCCTCAAAACCGTGGGGATAGGTACCCCTATACCCACGGTTCTTGAAAACCGTGGGTATAGGTCAATTTTCAAGACCTATCCCCACGGTTTTGGAAAACTGTGGGGATAGACCCCCCTATGCCCACGGTTTTTGAAAACCGTGGGTATAGGTCTGGAAAATTGACCTATACCCACGGTTTTCCAAAACCGTGGGTATTGGGGGTACCTATCCCCACGGTTTTGAGGAAAACTATGGGGATAGGTCCATTTTCCAGTAGTGGACAATTCTCCCCACTATAATGTCTTCCGTCCCCAGAAAGCCACAACTAATGTTGTGGCCCAATGGAAGAAATGAAACCCACGCGGGGTTCCAAAAGAATCCCTATGAAAACTAGGCGAACTGAAGACAAAACATTCTGCTCAGAGAAAGTTTCTCAAAAAATAAATTCATGAAACTCGTAAAAAGTGTTTCTACTATGTGTTGCTGCTGAAAGAGCGAGTACACCACCAGTTGACAGATATAGGTAAGGGACTCCCACACCCATGGAAACCAACATCACAAGCCAAAACACCTCAAGAACTACTGAATTAAAACCACCCCATTTGACTCGAGAAAAAAAACAAGGTCCAACCAAACCAAAAGAACTCCCTTTCCACCTACCACCAGTCTGCCCCCAGAAACTGAACCAAAAGGTCCACATGGGGAATCCCGATGCGGCTCTCCACCATTAAAGGCTCACTAAATCCTATGACAAGACTGGAAAACTGACACGGGGAGGCCCGGGTGGACTAGCCAGCATTTAGAAGAAGGGTTAACACTGACTCATTTGAAAGACCTTTGTTCAAGACCCATTGTGGGTCTCCCCACAATTAAAACTAACAGAAGATAATTTTTTTTTGAAAATTTCCGGATGGTGATCAAGAACCACACCACAAGGGGCGTGGATTGAGGGACCCGACCACCAGGCATCAAAATCACGACCACAGATATACCAATATCTCCAAATTCTTGGATAGTCATTACCAAAATTTGACACTGATTTACAAAAACCGACACCCATACGGACAACCAAAAGCAATTTCATCCAGTGGAATGCGACCCCCAAGACTCTAAAGCAATGTGACGTCCCAACCTCCACATAGTCAAAAAATCCATACATTCCCAAACATTTTGTTTGGAATTGAACATCTATAGAAAATGATTTAAAATTCGTTGAATTTTAACAATGATGACAGAAACAAAGTTGTGGTCACATACACTATCTGGGTTCCTGGCCACACTCCAGCTTCACTACGAGGCCTATGGTTGGAGCCCTGATGTTTGATGTCTCTCCTGCCTCATAGTCAGGTATTGATGTCTCTCGAATGGATATTCATCTTTTCGTGTCACAAGAATCTACACTGCAACAGAGATAACACCAGAAAACACAACACATTACAACATCCAACTGATTATACATGGAACATTCACCAATACAAGACCTGAAATGGTGCATGCACATCACCCATTGTGACACTGAATGAGAATACGACACCAGAAATCATCACCTGAGCATGACCATTGTTGTTGAGATGAACATTATATGGAGAGGATCCTCAAACTGAGTCTTAAACAACATGTGATTCATGCAATCGATCGTATCATCCCCATGTGACTGGGTATGCCAAACTAGTGGCCTAACATAGATCCTTTCTTAAAAGAAACAAATGAAGGACCAATGGTCATTTAGAATAGTGGCCCGCACTAACTACTCTAGGCTGCTTCCACCTTTCCCCACTGGAATAACCCCCACCTTTTCCAAACAGAACAATCAAATTAATTAGGTAAAATTTCACCCTTGACTATCAAAGAGAACTCACACTGCAAGACGTCACCAAACATGACCCTTCTAGCCAATGAATGTACTACAATTCCTTTCAAGACACTGATTAACACTAGTAATTATAAACTGCCTACACCCTTCCCTACTGGAATTCATTTCGCATTTTCTAGGGGGAACATTCAATCAAAACTGTGTCAACCTTCATACCTGACGAGTTAGACACTCAGAAGATAAAAACTCCCTTCAACTACCATCGCATCTGTCGTCCTATTACGAGAGGACCCCAATAGTTTTAAAATTGTGAGGTGGGTTCAATTATAGAATTCAATAAGATATTTCTATGATCAACTGGAGGGTCATCCAACGATTAATTGCATATGGCCACACTTCAATCACAAGTCAATGCTTTACGGGGTGAATACACTAGTCAAGAAAAAAAACTATGGACCCAACCAAACTGGTCGAATGGCCAATACATTCCACAAGTGAACACCAACCATGTAGGGGTAACCACTTCATGGTCTCATAGATGTAATTTTAAAATGAATACACTAACTACACGCTTGCATTCCAAAATTAAAATAAAGATTCAAACTCAAGACACAAATCTGTTATACACGACCATCAGCTCGAAATGTCTCACATTTGTAATTTTCAAAACACAAGAACACACCACAAAAACAAAATTTATTAACACACCAAATTCCAATTAAACAAAAAATTTTAAAAACAAGAAAGGATATTGTGTTTCACAAACACAAATGATGTAACATGGGATGCACACATGCATGTTCTCGTGCCGCACATGCACCCACCTCATGTCCATCCAGGAACTCATCTGCTAATGCAATTCACCATTTCCATTTTCATATATAACCATGCATGTGTTTTCCCATGAGAGTTCTAAGGGTCAAACTGGGCCTTTCCATTTTTCAAAACGAAAACGTTAAACCCACACCTTTCAAACCTGATACAACATTCCCATTTTAATATGATACATTTCAAATCATTTTCCAATCAAAAACATTTTTTTCCTAAACATCCAAATTTCCAAAATTCTAAAACAAAGATATGGGAAACCGTTCAAGAGAATACTAGTGAATGTGGGTGACTAGAACATATTGTTGGCGGCCATAGGCCAATCACGCCACTGCCACAGAGAGTATTCTAGGATTGCGTCCTCGGCTCCACATGGATCGTCAGACCCTGCGAGCTCACTAGGGCCACTGACCCAACTCCCTTTTCATTCCCCAAAGACAAGATTTACCACATGGAAAAAAGACTCAGACAATCATCAAATTTCTTTGGTAACTCGAGTTGTGTTATGTGGTCTGCTGGCCATACATCTTACTCATAGCTAGGCCGTTGAGTCCAAATAGCCGTAACTCTCATCTACCTTGACTCTATCCCAAAATAACATGAACCAATAGAGAAAACCTCCTCTGATACCATTTTTTCACGAACCAGGCCGGGTCGCCATCCGACTCAGAGGCCGACCCTGTCCTTGACATCTCCTGAATGGTGTTCTTGATCCCCACTATCTAGCACAAGTTCCCAGGTATCAAAACTAACACATGGGAAACATTTACCTGAAATAGTAAACACAAATCAACTGACAAGGTAAATAAATAAAAACTGAAACAGGATTTCAAACTGGACCATAAAAAAAATTATTGATTTACAACTTGAACCAACATCAAAAAAGTAAAATCAATGAAATAAACTAAAACTCTAACTCAAACCTCCATGATATAAGAGAGGTGCGACATCCAAAAATCACAAATGATAACCTACACGAGAAGACCATCAACGAAAAACCACCATCACTGAGCACAATGACTAAACATAGAAAACACAGAGAAAAAGGCATAAATACACCCAAAGGTATATGTAGGGTGAGAGAAAAGTCCCATTAGGACCTCCCCCAATAAAAAGGTTCCTTGAATAATTATTAAATGAAAAATAAATTTGCAATATTAACTAATGAAATAAAATAAATTCATTAATTGTTTAAAAGAAAATGGAGTTAAGGAAAACAATTTCAAATGGAACCACTCAAATTTAAAACACACAAACCCTTGTTTTCATAAAATAACCAATATGTCACACCTATGAGTATAATGTAACCCATGAGCACAAATATTGGAGAGGACGCAAGGGTATCAGCTAGCGTTTGTCCCTGGATCACTGTGTCTCAGTGAAATGTGGCTTAGAAGGCTATGACTCTAAGAAAACGTTCCATAGAAGGACACAAACCTCAAAAAACGTGGCATAAAAGGCCACAACCCTCAAAAATGAATAAATTTAGTTATCTTTACAATCTGCAGTCTAGCCAATGAAATCGGGTTGAGTCACCTCCGGAACACTAGCCCACTAGTCTAGTCCAACCTCCTAGAAAACTGGGATTGCAGCTTTATGGTCAAGTGGTTCAGAGTTCATGTTGAATTTTTATTCAAATAGTCAAACCAAACAAAACGCTACCCAAACCAAAACCACTATTTGAATACAGAAGAACAATTAGAAATAGTACGCACACTAAAATATTCCAAAACTCAATCTGTGTTTCTTACACAACCAATTAAACTCAAAGCGTTGTCAAATAAATAAATTTTGAGGTCAATCAAACCATTTAAGGAATTTATTAACCAATTTCAACATTTTTCACACATATTAAAATACCACAAATCCGCCCAAATAAACATTTATGATATCACGCATACATATGCTAAAGCTAAACACCAATTACACCCACTCACAAATTCTCTAATAATAATAATAATAATCATCATCATAATCATCATTTTCAAGCCAAGAATTTTTACACAACTCAATTAAAACAAATTTTCCATCCTAAATAACTATTTAATAAAATGTGTAATATTTTGAAAAACAAATCTTGAAAATAAGAACATTGATTTGCACACACAAAATCAACCCAACCATCTATTTAGAATAAAACGTACAGTAACTCCATAAAAAATATAATCGGCATCCATTTCAAGATTTAATAAGGTAGGTGAATAATTTATAAAACACTAATAATCATCTAGATATGTGTTTTGACATAAAATAATAATCATATCGCATAACAGAATTACTAATAAATCAACACATGTGAGATATCAATAAGAAAAACAATTTTTCACAAAGAAAAGAAATTAAATATTACACTGAACTAATTAAAAATGAAAATTAATTCATCAAAGAATAATTATAAGCCGAACCACCTACCTCGAAATAGAACCCCAAAAAATGGGAAATATTTAAATTCTAGCACGAAACATCAATCGCGCGCCGTTTTCACCTTAAGAAACCTAGCCCGAACTCAAACACATGATTTTGAAAACAAAAAAAATCAAATTAATACCCCAAAATAAACAATTAGTACCTCAAAATTAGACTCAAAACTCATTGTAAAACTAAAAACTCAAATATATGAAAAAAATAAAATATAGTAGAGGCTTAACCGGAGGGATTGCACCTGTAAGGAAGAGAATCGTGCCAAGGAGATGCTCGGCCAAGGGTAGCAGCGTGCTAGGAAGGAGCTCGACCAAGGGGACCAACAAGATTAATATAAGAGACTACTATACAAAGTGTAGGGATGCAGTGTGGGTACGGTTCAAAGGGGGGAAAAGGGTGTGACAAAAAATTTCCAGAGCTACACACTGGGAGGAGGAGATGTCAGGGGAAGTCAATGTACGAAGGTGGGGAGGCTGGTCATCGGATGGGGGAGTGCAGTGAAGGGGTACGCTGGGGTTCGCCAGACCAGGCAAGAGGGATGGGGGCAACAGACCAGGGGGTATGGGGAGTGAGGTGAGGGAAGATCCATTCCTGATCGGGGTGGTGGGGGGGAAGAGACCTCAGTGAGATTGTGGGAAGAGATGGAAGTGGGCGAGTAGGATAAAGAGGGAGCAGGGGAGGCCCGACGACAGTATAGGATGGCCAAGAGAAACACGCAAGGGGAGGGAAGCAGTGGTGTCTGGCGGTGGCTTGGTGAAGTAGGGAAGGGGCGTGATGAAATATAGGGGGGAAACAAGGTGGAGTCCCAACCATTGTAAAAGGGAGTGAAAAATAATAAGATAAATAGACAAAACAAGTAAACTATTAACAATAAAGATGATGTAATAACACTTAAAATTAACAATTATATGTATCCTCACAATAAAAGTAAGA
Source organism: Viscum album (assembly GCA_963277665.1). Classification (NCBI taxonomy): domain Eukaryota; kingdom Viridiplantae; phylum Streptophyta; class Magnoliopsida; order Santalales; family Viscaceae; genus Viscum; species Viscum album. The sequence goes on from OY728136.1 coordinate 1,889,084,155, forward strand.
ATTTAAAAAATTTCTATATCTATAACACTATTAATAATAACATTACTGTTATTATTGTCAAACTATAATCATATTATTGTAATTAAAATTATTTTTTAATGTTTATTAAACTTCATATTTTCATTTTGATTATAATATAGTTATGTTTATACTCATTTTGAAAGCTGGGAAGACTGCATTATTTCAAAACCATGCCCCACCCTTGTGTCCGATGATTCAAAATCCAAAACAGTCATGATAATAATAATAATAACAAACCAAAATTTGATAATGGTGGTAAAACACATTTTCTAATACTAAACTAAAAAAAAGTTATATCAATTATGACAATTATAATAATGATAATAATATCCTCAAATAATAATAATATTATTATTACCGTTAAAAAAATACATTGAATTTACTACATTTTTCCTATTCTATTTTTGTCACATTATTACTCACTTAATTTTATTTATTCATCATTAATTCATTTCATTTAATTAGTTGAACATCAACAAAAGCGTGCGGGGAACAAGGTGAGGCTGCGTATTGACCTAGTAGAGGCCATGTGACTTTGACAGCGGCGCATCGAATGTTTTCAAGGCTAGAATGCACCTTTATTAGCGAAAAAGATCAAAACCCCATGTGGACTTAACCCAAATTTCATATAAAAAGAATAATAATAAATAGAATCAAATACAATTATTGGATAAAAAATAAAAATTAGAAATGTTACCCAACACAAAGTCTTGGTGTGAAACTTCAATAGAGAATCATTGAGAAAGGAAAGATCACCCACCACGAAAAATATCATTCCTCAAGTTGTCTGCATAACTATTCTATTTTATCTAAAATATCAATATATATTACGAGATCATATTTATTTTCTCCAATTTTTCCTCTAATAATACTATTCACATAAATTCCATTCTGTAATTCATCCCAAAATTCTGGATTTCGTTTCCATCTTCCATATAATCTATCAAAATTTTCCATCATTATACTAAATTTAGAATTTTTATAGTAATAAAAAAACAAATAAATAATTTTTTTAATTATAACTACCCTGGTAATATATTTATCCAACATGAATCATGTCCTCCAATGTATGAATTGTTCTCTATGCTTCTCCATATTTTTTAGGATGATAAAATCTGCTAAAATTTAATTTAGTTACCAATAAAATATAAAGTCCATTACAAATATTATAATTAAACCTAGTATAACAATAATATTAAATAGAGAGAGTAACAACAAGTAAACTAAATATCTATTTGAGGTATAACTGAGAACGATAATCCAAAGACATTATGTCAGGAAAAAGATGAAAATGTTCAGATGTAGTTGGTTGATCAAAAATTAAAAAATCACATTAGTGTCCTGATAAAAGATTGGATTTCCCACCAAAAAAATTATAGTTATATATATTCATATTACCTCTAAAGGAACTAGAAAACGATGAAGCATAACCTTTGGTATTTTTCTCACTTCACAGACATGTTGACAAGTGAAACATTTCATTATAAAATCTGCAATATCTATTCTCATTAAATCCTAGTAGTAATACTGGAAAAAGTCTCTATACGTTTTAGGGATTCTAGGAAGAACTGAAAATGGATATGTATGAGCTCCTCAATATTACCCTTTTTTCACATGTGAGTCATTCCGACATAATCTCTACCCAAATCCCAAAACACAATATTTATCAATGTCAAATTCTGTAAATATAATCTTTTAAACCAATTATACCTATTTATAAAACTCATTATTTTACTTCTAAAATTTCATAGTTTTGTATGATAGAGATGATTAAAATTAAAACTAAATAATAGAGGAATTTCCGGAACTGAGAACGTTCAATCCAAAATCATCAAACCATTAACCCAGGGGTCATGTTTTAAAAGTAACAAGGCAAATATACCATGTTTTCTAACTCAAGTATTCATAAAAATTGTTTTCTATTCTAGGATATTAATTTATAATGAGATAATAATTTTTTATGTTAGTAGATTCTTATCTACCTCATGTTCAATTTCTTATAATTTAATATAAACTAATTTTTTTGTCATTAGTATATATATCAAATTTGGATCCATATAAATGATGTGTCAATATTTTTAATCTGTAATGAACATATGATAATTCTATATCATCTATGGGATTATTTTTCTTATAATATTTCTATTGTTTTGAAGCATAAATAATTAACTACTAATTCTGAATCATGATGGAAATAATCTCCCTTTAATGTTTCACCAATATAGTGACAAAATCATTATTTATGGAAACAGAATAAAAAATAGAGCATCCCCCAATCTTATTTTGAGTTCCTGAAAAAAACATCACAGGATTTGACCCAAATAAATTCAACCCATTTTGGTGTTAACTTATTTAGCATGATAGATTACCCAAAAATGATTATAAAAAATTTCAGAAATATCCTAATAATAAAATCAAACTTTGAATCACAATAACAATTTAATGTATTTTCCATTCAAAAAACAGTTTTATTTTTTCAGGGAGAACTGTTATTCCATATTTATTTGAAATTTTACAATGAAAAAAAAAATTAAAACCCAAAATAACATTTTAAACATCTTTTATATAACATATTTTCTTTAAGGGTTTTCATAACAATACATAGATTTTTTTTCAAAATCCTCAAAACATTTTTAATAAACCAAAAAAACCTCAATAAAAAAACATAAAACTTATCCAAATATTCATTGAGGATTCTATTCATAAGGTATATAAATATAGAAAACGTATTTTTCTATCCAAATGGGACACAAAAATCATAATTACCATATCTAGTATGAAAATATATTTCCGAGATTTTATTCACCATCACCTTCAGTGGATGGTAACCAAATCTGAATAAATTATTGGAAAAATATTGATCACCCTTCAGGGGAAAAAAACTCATCTATAAGATGCAATGGATACTTATTTATAAAATTAATTTTATTTATAGCTTTATATTGAATAAAAAGTATCGTGAAAACATATTTATTTAATGAAAAATATTGGAGCACCCCATGTTGATGTTCTAGGAAGAATTTAAGCGTTTATTAAGAAAATCCTAAAACTACTTTTTCAATTCTATTAGTTATTCATGAGCTATTAATTTTGGGGGTTTTGAAATTATCTTACCATCATGAACAATTTTAGTAGTAAATTGAACATCCCAATTGGATATAAAACTATTAAAGTCTTTGAAAAAAAACTATGTATTCATTTAAAAGAATAACATCATTTATCTGATATGTCCCAATGTTCTTAACAATATGTAAAAGATAAATTTCATTTCCATATTTGAACAGTTTTTAATATTCCTGATATATTATCAATGGTATGGGTTCATTTATGTAAAAAAATGAATCTCAATCATAAAAAAAATTCTTCTTATCTGAAATTAATCATAACAAAATAAATATAAATCCAATCCATACCAAGAATTACATCAAACTCATCAATGGGATGAAATAGGATTATAGGTAATTTCATTCCTTTGAGAAAAAGGATGAATCTGATACATCTTTTCTGCCTTTATATTTCAATTGGCGTTTTTACCATAACCCTTGGTTACATTTATTGAGATTATATTTTCATGTTTCATGAAAATTTCATAGAAATAATGGAATATGAAAACATTATATCAAACAATACATTTGAAAAAGATGTGTAAGAAAATAATATACCTGATACTACTACAATGGATGGACTAACTTCTACTTAAGTAGCCAAAAATGATATCACTACACCATTATAATTTTATTCTAAATGAATCCCATCATTTCTGTCCTTTTTTAAATATGTATGTCACAAAATCTCTCGCTCAACACATTTAAAATGTTTTACAGTTTACTTATCCGAATTAAATAGAGGATCATTTTCATTTCAATCTCAGGAAATATGTACAAACTTAATACATAAGATACACTTCATAGATTTTATATGGAATTCTCCTGAGTGATTTATAACACACTTTACACAAACATGAATCTATAATTTGTTACCTTAATATATAATTTATTGATTATTACCCATTAATTCCCATATGTACATTTTTTCTTATTATTTTTAATTTATAAGTGAACATAAAAGAAGAAAATTACTAACATCCTAGTACATCATACATGTTTATCATAACAATGGAATTCATTGTAAGATAATTAGATTTAATATATAGGACTCAATCTTGACTAAAAAGATTGATTTGACTATCATGATATTGAATAATGTTTAGAGCATTCCTTGAAAATCATGTGAATATTTCTTCATACACGACCACTAATTCTTCATATTTTTGTTTCAAAATCATATAAATTCTTTTTTATACTTTTTAAAACAGCCTTAGGAAAATATTTTCGAGTAAAATATTCAAAAATATTCGTCATTTCAATGCATAAAACTCTTGTATTTCCCATATATTCTTCTCTATTGACCACCACTAGTCAAATTTATGTAAAAAATGATAAATGGATGGAATTAAAATTTGATTATATGATTTTGAAAATAAATAAAATATATTTTTATGGTATATAATCCCCCCAAAACCCCATGTGGTTCAGAATATCCACTAATAAATGGTTGTTATTACCTCATTAAATGTTCCACAATCATGATGTTAAATTGTCTTATATTTAGATCCTCTCCTGCATGGGAGACACATCCATTTATTTAATACATAAAATTATCAATTACTATCCCAAATTGTTAAATTTCAATTCCCTCTATATCAAGTTTAATATTCAAAAATATATCATCCACTTGGTGAATTCCTACATCACTTCCCTATTTCTTATAAAAAACCCATTCTGAAGAGACATATCATTGACGAGGCAATATGGTAATAATAAAATTATATACACTTATAACAATAACATAAGGTAAAAACAATTTATTGTATTCTATTAATATCATCCAAAAACCAAAATATATCTAATATTAATTTTTTTACCAAATCATAGGTCAATAAAATAAACTTTTTAGAATCCATTAATATGAAATATAATTAAATTTTTACATTCAAAAAGATCATTTCAGTTTATAATTATAGATAATTAGGTTATAATCCATAAATAACAACCCATAATAATACTATGTATATTTTAATAATAATATTTCAATTTATTCTATTATATAATATTTTATAATAAAACATGGATTCATTTTATTAAAATTATTCAGACTATTTTTTTAGCTTCTTATTTTATCTTACAAATATATAAACACTCAAAAAAACATTTCAAAACATGAGATGAGCACAATACTGTTAGTATGGGATATAAAAATATGGAATGATACATTTAGACTATGAAAACATATAATTATATGATATCATTTTCACAAATTCATATATCTCATGTTTAAATTTTATATACTTAATTTTTTAAAACATGATATTTCGATAAAATGTTGACAAAATAAATAATCAATTTTTATAACTTGGGAGAACCATTTTCCTAACATAAATTAATTGGATTGTAACCCCATGCCTACCTTATAATTTTTAACATTATCTTCTACATTATAATTTAACACTCATTAATACCTTTTGATGTATCAATCGGAGATGCACGTGGAATAACAATTATAGTCGACTTCCAATATAACCATACCGAATTAATTAGATCGATTTTAAATACCATACCATCAAAATAATTTTTCAATAATATAAAGATAATCACAAAAAATGAATTCATTCTTATTAAAATATTTCATCTGATTTTTTGTAAAAAAATATAAATTTTAAGAGGTTTTCTTATATCAAAGTATGATACCACTTTTTTTCTTTCAAACATGTTCATGAATATTATATAATAGTTTAAAGAGTGTTATAAATATATAATAAATCTATATTAATATTTATAATACCATATATGATATATTTATAAAATATTTCTACCCTTTTAGTATTTTTTATATTTTCATTAGTTTTGTTCATTTATTTCATGGATTCTATGTTGGATAATTATTTATTTTCTTGTCAAATAGTCACAATATTTAAAAAGTAAAATTAAAAAATATAATATGTTCCCATAATTTAATATATAATTATGTATTCTAATATTATGATTATTCATTAGATAAAACACGAATGATAATGGTTTGGTTTTTTTGTTGGGTTTTTTGGACCATCAAAAGTAGTTTGATGTTATTTTATGTTTTGAATAAAAACATTTTCCAGAAAATTTAAAAAGTTAAAATATAAATATTAACTAATTTTTAACCTTAATAATGGTTTTATGACAATCCATTAATGTGGTAATGTAAAATGTATATTTTTCTTCCATGAAGGAGGTGAATCGACTTGTCACGGATGGTGCTTACATTTTATAGAATAAGAAGAAATGTGGTGGTGTTGGATGTTTTATATTCCATTAACATCATAATATTAATGTAATTATAACACAATAATTTATAATATTCTTTTTAATTGGGGTGGTTATGATGAATTACTAAAACTAATGAAATTGAAAAAAAAGACGTGGATTTTACCCCTGGAATTATCCTCCATGAGACCCTCCACAGAGAAATTGGATTTTGTATTATATTAAGGAAAAATGATCGAGGACATTGGGGAGAATTTTGAGAAGCTTAATGTTAAAAATTTGTAAATTATTCAAGGATTTTTATGTGTGAGGATAATATGTGGTGAGGGGTGGTATTAATAGTGGAGAAGAAGGGTGACTTCTCATTATTAATCAATTTTTAAATTTGGCCGAAGAATATGAATTGTTTGAGTATTGAAACTATTTATAGAAAACTAATTAATAATAATTTTATATTATTTTGATTATATAATATTGTACTCATGGAAATTATTGTTTAACTTAAAATGTATATATACTATAAATTATTCTATTTCACAATTCAGAAAAATTTAAATATTTTAGATAAATTCCAAAAAATATCACTAACTATTTTTTGATGTGTAGAACAAATAAAATGAAGTCAATTTTTTAAAATTCATTTTATAAAAATCAGAGTAATAAATTATTATAAAAATAATGATTTATTTGAAAAATACACACTTTTAAATTCTAACTAGTTTTAAGACACTTTGAAAAACTAATTAATGTATCACCAAAAGATAATATAATCATAAGAAAAAAATATTAATTTATGAATATATTTTATAGAACAAAATTTTCCTTAAATTCATTATATTAAATGTATAATTTTAAATAAACCTCTAGGTTTCACAAAAATACCAACAATTATTTTATCATTTTCTAAAAATTTATATACTTATAACATGTTATAAATATATCATACTTCCCTTATAAGAAACAAATATTATATTAATACTATCAAAAGGGAGGTTAATATTTTATTATTATATTTGCCTTAATTTCTATAAATACCATTTATTTCATTATAAATTGGCAATTAATTTAACTATTTAATTCAAGAAGGAAAAAATTTATAAGTTCATGGGATGTTAATGAAACTGAAATGAACACATGTGACTTTAAAACAAGTCCCATTGTTTATTAAGATTGAATCCATAATTTTATATACAATAAAATTTCAAAATTTCTCTGATTTTTTCATAAAAAACTAATTAATGAGGGAAATATTAGTCACTTCATGCAATATCTATTAGTCTTAAAATTCATTTAACAAACATGAAATATATTGAATGAAAATAAAAATTAACTATAATTCTTGTATCACCTTTTGACCAACATTAACATCATTCATGTCAAGAAGAATAATAGAAATACTGTAGCCTATACTTATTTATGATACCTTTACCACTATTTACTATAAGAAAACATCCATGTTCTAATAACAAAATGATGATTAAGTAAATTTATTAATATCATGCTCTGTACTTCATGGATAGATATTTTAGATACAATTAAATTTAAATAGACACTAAAGATGAATAATCCAGTGAATTAAAAGAACCATAAATATTGTATTACAATTTAGTTATATCCTTCATGTTGATGAGAATCACAACAACCAAACAATATTTCATGCATCACATCGTCCAATCCCCCAGTACCATAGTGGATAAGTTCCATATGGATAACTTGGTAGTCAAATACAACCAACTCCAGTAGCATAAACATTTATTTTTATAATTTATCCATCATTAAATTCACCCACCATGTAATGAATCTTGACGAAAAGTATACATTTTAGTGTACTTATATGAAATTTTGTAACATAATTCTCAAAAATAGATTCATCAATATTGATCTAGAGATGATTAAGACCATTATTATAATGTTTCATCAAATCAATATGTATATTTTAAGAGTCCATCAAGTCCATATGGAATGTATTTAGATTTATATCTATAATATTTAAGGAAATTTCAATCCATTATCCAAGTTGATGATTAAAACATTTTCATAATATTTAGATTAATAATTCCATACCTTTTCAAAAATATTATGTAGTATTTGAGGTACCCTCTTGTTCTAATCTATCTTATAAATGGAACGTTATTGGTTTAATATGTGAGGTCCATGTAATTATCCCCCATTTACCTATTTTATTAAAATAATAATGAAATAAAATATAAAATTATAAACTATATTAGTCATATGATACTAAAAATGAGATCATATATTCTCCCACTAATAATAACAATATTTTATTAGTCTTTACATTATATAACATAGATAATTATCCAAAGAATCGTGAACTATATTTGATATCCCATATTGGACCGGAAAAATACATCTTAAATTTTCACATATTAATTGGATGATTAATTTGATGGGATATGATACTTTAGATGTTCAAGAATAGTTTAATCCCATAGAATGTTATCAAGGGATAACCATTGTAATATTTACTCAATAGGAACCCAAACAATAAGGATATTCCCATGGATATAGAAATCATTATTGAGGCCATACGATCCATTGATTATGAAACTACCTTCTTGAAGGTTCACATCTATAGTTAGTCTTGAATACCCACTATAAGAAGGATAAGAATTCATAATCTCAATAGGGTTTTCGTTGGAGTTATCTTAATCACTCTCTTAAGGTCCCTCATTCCCCAATCATTACTCGTTTTATAATTGTGAACTAATAATGAAGTTGAATAACATTCTTTCATTATTAATATTGAGTAATCACTTACTATTTGGGTTATACAGCTTCATATGACTGATGTCTCTAAGATTTTCATCAAGAAAATAAATAATAACTACATAATTAAGAAGTAAGAGCCCAAAACATTTCTTGAGTAAACCTATTAATTGATATCACTATTACTCTTTTCTCCATGGTTGTATAATATTCCATTATCTGAAACTAATTAGGAGGCAGACTTTATTTTTTGGATTTCAGTCTTGATGATACAAATTTAGATGAAATGGTCATCCATGATGCATATAAATCAATTATAACCCCCTTAACGCATGGTGGAGAATTATATAAGGTGAATAAGTGTTAAACCAACTCATCATTGTGGAAACCATAAAAATAAATTTTAATTGGGGAGATATCCTTTTTGATAACCCTTCTGATTAATAACTTCCACTGATGATATTTTTCTTCAATTAGACATACGTGTGAAAAAATACTCTGGTGTGTAGAATATTTTGTCCACTATGACTACCAAAACCCAGAAAAAGTACAACATAATATCATATATAATGTCAGTATTCCCTTATATAAAAATAAAAACTAATTTATATATGTTTTTAAGAGGTTCAGGAAAGTATTTCTAGTGATAAGTAATAATGATTAAATATCTTCCACCATATTCAAAGGATAGGGTACATTTGGCCAAACAAGTTTTGTGATATCTTGAAATCCACTAAGAAGTGTCAAGTACTCTAGGATCAAACCAACTTTTTTCATCAATATCAAGACCTTAGGTACTATAAAAGGTATTCATGGTACTTATCTATGTTGTTTATTAAAGTCATGGGTCCCCATCTTGTAATGATTGCTTAAATGTTTTAGTTTATCCGAAATATAACATATTTCTTCTAAAATTTGGTTCATTATATTCCCCATAATTCATTGAACACCATATTCGTGATCATTTTAATGAAATACCACGTCATAAATTAGTTTTCAATCCATCATTCCTTTCTAATAGGAAAATAAATTTTCTCTAAGCCACCATGATGAGGATGTTTTCATCCAAGAATAACTTTTATTCTTACCACACTACCTTCTATCATGCGTAAACAAATGGATAGATAAGTAAATTAAAAAATTACTATATATAATTATGTAAATTTTAGTTGATTAAAATGATATTAGATGTCATAAAATTCTATTTATAGACCTTATATATAATTTATAAAAACATATATTTTCTCTATAATGACTCTTTACTCTATAATATATGAATTAAATGCATTAATTCCCATTGAGGTCCAAATACCATTTTTATAGATATTCATATCTGACTACTTATTGTGAGATAATTTTTTTCAATATATAAAAATTGTAATGCCTTAATGAAAAATGAATCTACATGTCGCATAACCTCAAGAACCATCGAAACAAAGTCACCCACTCATCAGAAAAAATGTTTCCCATTCTTCCCTTCCCCTATGGTGATATGGTTCTACCTTTGAGAAAATACGTGATACTTAGAAGGAAAATAAAAAATATAGATCCCAAATAGGTTGTCCTGATCACCATTCACAACCATTACTGTAATGATACTTATGAACTAATCTCCATGGATTGAGAGGTTATCCAACATCCCACCGACAAGAGGTTCTAAATTTTTTTTTTATTAAAACATATTGTTTGGTTGAGTAGTAAATTTAGAATTAATTTAAACTACAATTATTTGGACAAAAAATTATGACCCATCAAAATGTATAATCAATCCATAATCTAATTATCATAAACCACATGTCATATTCTTTGAGTGGTAAGAATTTAAACATCATCTAAAGAATACATTCCACCAGAGATTAAATTGATGGGATTTTTTCCTCACAACATTGCTCTAAAATTCATGACATATAGGACCAAACTAAAAAAATAAAAATAAATAGTTAATGTGTTTTTATATAATGTTTATAATATATTACTTAATTATAATAATTTCGTAAAAGGAAAACATTTAATTATATATTCATCTACAACCACATTATTCTACCAGAACTACATGTGGAATGTTTTCCACTTCAAGGGATTCATTGATATATTTTGGAGTATCATTATAGTATATGACAATATATCCTTATTTCCAACACCTCATACTGATGATAAATTCTCCCTAGATTGTTTTTATCTTCTCACATCATAGAGAGGAAACACTTCTAAAGATATGGGTTTCCCTTCATTGCACTGACATTTTCCTATGTTGTGCTCAATATATTATTCCACATCTCCTTGAGTATTGAAATATACATGAATATCAATTTTATATTTCTGTTACTTATTATGATTTCTTATATTTATATCTTTATCAACAATTAAATTTTTCATGGTCACCATTTAGGAGATAACAAACCACTATAAAGGAAGATATCTCATTTATGATACAAGTTGATGAGGATTCTTAGATGAATTATTACAGCCACCATGTTTCAAATAAATGTTCATTATGAAATAGTGGAACCATTATTATGAAAACATGGTTATCATTTATAGAAAGCCTATTTGTCACTCCCATATTATTAATATCCTTAAATTCATTAATTAAATTTCTTCCACCATTATTTGTTCTATTAAAATTCTAACAACATAAAAATTTACCCCTCATGCACTCTGTCACTTACTTATAGATATTTTGTCATATAGGGTTTCCCCTGGTTGGCCCCATTTTCTATGGAAAATTTCATTAGTCAATTTGGAATTTTTATCAATACATACCCACCCCTACTATTCACTCTTTGGTGACTTGGGTGATATCTTATTACACCTTTTTCCCACACAAAGAAACAATCTCATGGGCTTAAGGGTTTTTGTGTATTATTTCCAAACATGATCAAGATATTTTATGTTTATAGGTAGGGTTACACTCTAGTCATATCTATAGAAAATTAAAAATAAAATACCATCTATTATTAGTCACAAAAATTTAAATCACACAACACAAATAGTACTAGAAGCATAAATTTAAAAAACAGAACCCTACTAGTTATAGTTGTTTGCCACTAAACTTCACAACAAATCTAGACAAAGAAACATGAATATAAATAAAAAAATGTATTATTCCAACTGAATACATTAAAATATACCACCCATATAGTCATTGATTTATCAATTTAAACTTTATAGCACATAATTTTCCAGTTACATGCATATAAATTGAACATCCCTTTGGTTGAATGACCATAAAATTATGAATATATCATCATCATCATATAAATATAATCTATGTGTTAATTATCCTTTTAACCAGATTTATAAATTAATTTTTTTGGACCTATCCACATTTTATTTAATCAACATTAAAAATTAATTTTACATGATGATAAAATATAAAACTGTTATATAATTATTACTTAATTGGACAACATATTTGGGATAGTGTTTTCTAATTATCACACACATTTTGGATTGATGAATATATTTATTCCCACATTATAGGATACATAGTTAAACATATATCCCCTGATTGGTCCCAACCAAATTCTTAATGTATATCATCTTGATTTCTTATAGTAGTGAAACTTTTAGCAATCCAAATTATTTTTTAATATTCCATTTTCTTATTTAATCACCCTCTTTATTATTTCCCCATTTCAATAAATTATTCAGATATATGCTGATTTTTTATAATAAAATTACATATTTCATAATTCTAAATATATAGAATAAATAGTGTATCATGTCTCCCAAATATATTTCCCAACCCCATGTCTCCCATTCACAATAATATATTGGGTTTATTTTTTCACCTCTGCACATATATCCAGTTCCACACTCAAATAGGATATGGTGTAGACATACAATCATTAATCTATTTCCAATTTGTTTCATGAATGTTGAAATTATACTATTTTAATTTTCCATATTGGTTTTTTATATTAGTATGTGTTTTTTAAATTTTCCCCATGATTGCCTCTATATAATTCTATTTAGGCTATCTCACCCGTCATGTTCATGTAATATATCACTAAACTAGGAATATCATTTTCCAATGTTGGACAACCAAAAACCAAGAACTATTATACCTGAGGCTATCTATAATAGTATAAGTATTTCTTATTCACATATTTTATTACCCTCCCAATTTTCAATTTAAATGACATAACCATGGTCCATCCATCATGACCATAAACTATGTGCATTCTCCAATTAATTTTTTTATTTTATATTGTGGATGGTTTGGATCACGATGAGTTCAACTCAATAATATTTCTACTAAGACAAACATACCCAAGGTCAATGAATCATGACTATATACTACATCCTTCCGTGATAGAGTTCATCCACATTGGTATTAATCCATTCAATCTATCCATTGGGCTATGCATATTTACTTTGGTTTCCTTATGGTTTTGGCTAAAAGAACCCTAATAATGTATCAAGCCTTGTTCCATATATCACGTCCTTAAACCATTTATATCCCATAATGATTAATGTTTTATTACCCTTGGAATTAAATAACATTTTGGGTCTACCATGGCATCCCTCACTATGAAGACCATCTCACCCTAGTCCTTGTCACATGACCATAAATGGTATGAACCTTAATCTATATTCTATATAAAAAATAGTGAACCTCTAAACACAGACCGTAATCGTAAACATTATTCTTTTACACCGTAGTTAATTTATATTAGAAATATTATTTCTAGTTTAAATTGATCATTTTATCTTCCAAATGGTAAACAGACTACCACACCTTTATTCCAAGCAGTATGACCGTATGTTGGTAGTATTATATGGTACCAAATAGATGAATTGGAACATTAATTCATTTGAAAAAGATCATTTTTTTGGATAAATGGTTAAAATTTATCCATGTACCATGTGGAATTGATAATATATTAGTCATTGAAGGAATTATGAAATGATGGTGTACCTCTCATTGCTTAGCCCTCTCCTTAGGAATTTTTTTTGATTCTTCTAAAATATATTCCCCTTGGATTTTGTATTTTTTTATAAGGTATTCACTTTAAAACACACATATTTTTAATGATTCCTTAGTGCTCTAAGGGTCCACTTCAATCTAGTGAACACTTCCCGGAGGATCCATGGACACTAAATTGTAGTCCCCAATTTCAAAGACATAGTTAGGGATCAAAAATAAATTTTCCTCTATTATCAAAATATTGTGGTGAAATTCATATATTAAATTTGGTCAATGTTCATTTTCAGTGTAATTTTCATCTTCATTTCAATTCTAATCTAGGAAGTCATGATTTAACTTCTTCCAATACCCTTTGATCTAGTGTAATCCTATGATACATGGTGTTATATTCTCATAACTTTTTTATGTTTGTTGGGTGAATTGGACATATGGAATCCATCTCAACTAGTCTTCCAATTCACAAGTCCCTTTATTAGTCAACATTGAATTCTAGGACAACCAATCCATCCTTATATTTATTTATCATGTTTCATTAGTAACCTTCAATTTGACTTGTATTCCCACACAAACCATGAATCTTGTGAGATAAGAAGTTTTTACTTTTATATCTCATCATTAAGATAAATATTCCCGATTTTTTCTTCACCATATAACATTAATCATTGAGGTCCACATAAGTACTATATGATATTAAAAAGTATGACTTCATCCTTATTTAATGTCTTAAAACATTGTTATATATTGGTCCTAATTTGATATAAAAACCCCTTTTTGGAATTGGAATCTATCCATTACCTTTTTTTAGTGTTGTATATCTACCGTACTCTCTACATAACTAGGTATAAAATGATTCATACTCCACAAGATTTATATTGATGTTCAAATTATTTATTTAAACCTAGTCATGAACTATATCATTTATAATGGAAATCATGATTCTCAATTTATTTATGTCTAGACCCCATGCTCTCCATATAATGAATTGTTCCCCACTCCCTATGTATGAGTGATATTTTTTGGGTGGATTATCTTGGTTTTAAATTGATAATGAGAAAATTCCAAATTTAAATATGGAATTCTTATATCTTTATCACTAGATCGTACATTCACTTCACCTTCCATATATGATACATGATTTAAATATAAATAGAGATATACCAAGCATTAGATCTATTTATAACAATATTACACCCTCATGGCTTATATAGTGATGAACATATCATGAATCATTGGGTAAATTCATACTAATATCCACTATATTTTTATCGAATTCGGTTCATTGATGGGTAACCTCTACCTACCCAATTTTGTGATAATTCTACCCTCCCTGGGGATGGCCAAAAATTTATGATATTAAATTATGAATTCCTTTTTAGAGGATACCTATAGTAGCATTGGAATATCTATATCACATTGAGATCACTCTTCTCAATCATGGTAGAGCATATTCAAATGTTTTAAAGATGTGTTGGTTCAATATTTATAAATAACATGGTATAATTTAAATGAAAATAACTATCAATATTAGTGGTCAGAGAATTACCATGATTAGGATTCATTTGAACCTATAGTGCACTCTTGTGAGACAAAGAAAATCATATATTAGTCCTTACTTCCCTCACCGATGATGAGTCACCTAGAATTTGGAGTTTCAGTTGGTCATCTTCTAGAATATTTGAGGATTTTAATAGTGGAAATAGCCTTCTTATAGTTCATGTTGAATTACCTTTAACTACACAACTGCTTATGATATTGGTTTTATGACCATAAAAAGAACAATCTTTTGACCTAATTATATGAACTACAATGAAATACCCCTTCTATTTGAGCTATGTGACGTTTGTCCCTTATCACCAATTTTGTAAAAGTTATGATGCCATACTCAAAGTAGATCTAATGATCATATTATTCACTTCCACAAATCCTAGTCAAACCCCATTATCATATATCACATGGGTTAACACCTGTGTATGGCGCACTGGACTACATTGTATCCATATGTTTGGTATTAACTATTATTATACATAATTCATGATGGTTTATCCATAAGATTTATCATACTCTTAACAAGAATCCAATACATTCATAGACACACTCTATGGTCAATGATTTTGATCAATAACCACTTTCAATAATGAATAGACTCTAATATAGTTATATAACAACACCCGAATGGCTGACTTTCCATATAGGATTCACAATACAAGGGAACCACTCTTAGTAATTCATATTAGACACCACAATTGTGATTTCACAATACATCAAATGTTCAATTTGTGTTCGGGGTACACATAAGGAAGGATGAATCATCAGTACTACTAATGAGGAACCCTTGTTTTAAAAAAAGTAAATAGTTTACTACAAATAAATATCTCATTTATGTAATTATCTATACTCTTATAATCATAAAGCATTCCTCTCATCTAGTTACTCATGTGTTATTCGAATATCATTTCTTCTATGCCGCCATCCATCCTACATATTGGCATGGAATCATACTCTTGAAATACAAACAACTTGATTCACCAACCTAACAGATTTCTCTCATGGTGGTTGAAGCACTATTAAAATCCCAATCCATAAATCCATATAACACACGCTCATGTGATATGAGTAATCATCTATTTATCTCTTTTTTCTAACACAAATCATAACTTATGTCTGATTATAGATCTTGGTTGACTATTTCATTTACATGATCAAGATGTAGTGTGAAAAATATATGAATTATAATAAATTATTATTATATTAATAGTTAGAAAACAATACTAAGAAGGATATCAATTGACTATAGCTTCAACTTACATACATTGTTAGATTATGTCTCTTCCTGGATTTTGATTGTCTTGATCTCAACCACATTTTACTGTGATGATTTAATAATTTACTACAGTCTGAATAACTCGACCATTGATTAGTATTATTATGTGTATTTCTCATCCACCCACAAATTAATATTTTCTTGATAGGCTTTTCATTCCTCCACTATTTACATCTATTGGAAAAACATGTCATTCTCTTGCACTAGTTGTCCCTCTAAGTGGATGATGGACCCAAAAAACATGTCATTCTCTTGCACTTGTTGTACTTACATGTAATAGTGGAAGGATTTAGTACTATCAACCCTCCACTTACAATTTGGATATCACTTTTTTATCTTACATAATAGATTTCAT
Organism: Viscum album; assembly: GCA_963277665.1. Taxonomy (NCBI): domain Eukaryota; kingdom Viridiplantae; phylum Streptophyta; class Magnoliopsida; order Santalales; family Viscaceae; genus Viscum; species Viscum album. The sequence goes on from OY728136.1 coordinate 1,889,101,311, forward strand.
GCTATATAAAATAGACCCATAACTAGTGGTGTCAAAATATTCTACTCTAAATCCAACCTCTCCATTAGAAAATTTAGATACATTGTGTGGTGTGTATAATATTTAACTACACCAACCTACAACTTCATCACCCATTGATAGAGATATTTTATTCAATTTATCCCTTGGATCAATAGTGTTTTTTTAATAAAGGCTAAAATCCTCTAACTTTACTTTCATCGTATCACATAGTTGTCATTAAAACATGTAATTGTTACCTGTCCATCACTTCTAAATCCTTCTCAGACACCGTAAATTCGACATGATGATAATAAAAATATCAAATTAAGGTATTCTGTCCAATGAGATTGTATCCAATTAAATAAGAAGGATTGAATCCTTATATTCCAATTTCATGGTAATTAGATATAATATTTACCCCTCCGTAGTCTACATCATCCTAGTAACTCCATTAAATTAAAATGGTTTCCCATACAGAGTATTGGAGATTACTACATGAGTAACTAGTCCATCGAGTTCTTATCCCATCACCAAGGTGCTATCAAGGTCACTATTACTTATGGACAATGATTTAGGTGTCAGTTCCACCCTTTCAACAATTATAATTATAGTGGGATCTTCCAGAACCATCTACAAAATCTATTTATATAGGGGATATCAATATAAGATAAACTTCTATAAAATTATAAGATCAGTTTATTCCATGGAAATAATAAGTTGAAAAAAATATAAAATGGGACCTCCCATAATACATATATTGTTATGAAATATCCTTTAAATGATAAAATGGGTTCCCCAAATGAATTATCAACCAAAAACATCACACACCCCAATTTTTTAAGGCTTGAAGTGCGGGAGGAATGATCTACCACCAATGATTCTCTAGTTTGGATGGATGGACCAAAATCTCTAAAAGATACGTATTAACTTGGAATACTGAGTATTTAATAGGGAATTTGGATGAGTCAGAACATAGTAGATGAAAATATACCCATATAAAGATAGGTAATCATAATTTACCTTTAAAACATCACTATGGTGGACGATAAATCTCATTTGATGATTCATTTAATTATAATATAAAGGCACCCATGCAACATTAGTTGATAGTTCTTATCTAACTATTAGGATTCATGATGGATGACCACTATTCATAAATAATATACACTCTAAAGTATTATTCTATGAATTACATTCTATGAAATAATATGAAATTATGTTAACAATTATTGACGTCCAATAGTGGTATTATGAGTATGTATGACCTATGTGTTTTTCTCATCTTTTCTAATATTTTAGAGACATCAACCAGTGAAATTTCCTTCCCATGAATATTCCACACAATTTTAATCACATAAATGAGATATCTCATCACTATTATCTACAAAATACAATTTCATAGCAATTCTTGCACTTTTTATTTCCCTAAAAGATTCTCAATCCAACAAAAATTTCAAATAATCAGTAAAAGCACATAACATGACTTAAGAGTGAATTACCTCATATTGCTTTTCATGCATGACCTAATCACTATCCATGAGGTTCTGAATATTTTCTTACCATTAATAATATTGAGAATATGTATTTTATTCCATTTAATAATACACCCTATCCAATTCTAGATGATGTATTTCTAGAAGTGATCCTAGATCAACTAATCCTCGCAAAAGGCACAATCGTCAGTATCCCCTATGGTTTTTCATGGGTGATTTCTCATTTACATTCCAAGAGGAGCTAGATACATGTCATAAGCCTCAACATGCACCAAAAAAATTCATTCATGGGGTCCCCAAGATTCTAAATATACCAGATATTTAATTTTAACCATGATATGTAGAAATATCCCTTGATGTTCCCTTAATACCAATTTCGTTTACCAGAAGATATTATTATCTTGGTTGGTTCACCACTATATCTACAGTCTATATCCTATTTTATATCCACTTATCATACTCTAAAGGATGTTCTTATTCCAAAAATATCTCAATAACACTCTAAAGTTTGACACTATCCTACTCTGGGAATAATCTTGAACCACTCTGAATGGAGGATCAACCAGTGGAATGATGGACTATTTTCCAGTCCCATCCTAGGATAACATATGATAATGAACCTTGAATATCATGGAGTGTAACTTGTGATGAATATTCATTTAGAAAATACCCTTAACCATTAGAAATAGTATGACTAATGATATAACATATATATGTTTTATTTATTTCTTATGACATTTTCTTAAATGTGTGCATCCCACACCATTCCCCTAAAAGAAAAAAAGTAAAACATTGACACCATAGTCTATTAGATTTCATCAAAAAGGTCCATATACATGATTTTTATTGGTAAAAAACGATCAAATTTGAGTAGATGGTCATGGAAATATACCTATATTTATCATTCCACTGTGGTTTTACCATAATGATGATATCTTGGTGTAACAAAAAATCTATTGCTATAGTGTAAATTAATTTAGGATTCATGCCCTAAAAAAGTGTGAAAAATCATCAATAGTAAAATTTTAATGGGTTTCGAATCCATATATGTGTCTCCCTCTATAATACATTCCCCCAAAAAAATTTTCATTTATATTAATAATATAGTGATGTTGATATACTATTTATTTACCAAATCATCTTTCATAATTAAGAAGTGTTTCTGCACACCTATGTATGTATCATAGATGTTATGTAACCATCGACTATGTAATTTGTCTTTGAATGATATTATTTTTAATTAAGGGATACAATACTTTAAAATATAACTCTAATACCAATTCTATCCCTAATCCATAATAGAATAGTACAAATTGATATTTTTAAATTTTTTTAACCCATAGGAAGTATTTCAATATATCTAAAATATATTCATGATGTATATTTTGGATGTGTTTGATACATAACATAATGTAGACATCTTGATAGAAGGGAGGAATATATCATTGTACTCCAACAAATTTCAAATGAAATTATTAATTAAGTTATGATTTTTACTTTTGTTTTTGTTACGAATTGACAACTAAAATGAATTTTATATACATCACCCTAGTTTTAGAATACATTTAACCTGATATGTTTTCTATATATTGTCTCCCACCTCACTATTGTGGATATGAAAGGGGTTAGTATTGGGGGATCGCCTACTCAAAAACCCTAACATCTGATCTTGATTGATCTACATATGGAATTATAATGTTTATATCACCTCCTACAGCTCACATTTGAAAAGTTCATACCCACACAATCAGAGGATTTTCAGACCTAGTAGGCCCATTCCAACTAGTTATTGAAGTTTCTTCTTGATTGAAGATCATGTGAATTATTCTATCCCTAATGGACGTATGTGATGCATGAATGAGATATAATGTTGTAGTTACCATATATACATTATGAATAATAATATCTCTATTGAATAGAGTCATTTACCTCTAAATAATGATCATTATAACTAGGATTTGGTCCCTTATTGGATGGCCAACAACTATGATATTCCACCATCCCATATTTTTCGGACTCATAAACCACTAATAGAGAGTATACTTCTAGTTTATCATAGATATATATATATTTCATATTATAAAAAAATTTATACAATGATAGAATATAATAGAAGGGATAATATAAGTATTGATTCATTAATAAATCAGTTTATTCACAGTGTTGAGGTTGAACACTTGTACTCAATCTATGATCTGGGTTTGGAGTCGAACATGTCCTCTAATTTTACGTAACCACTATACCTTAAGAAACCATTCTATTAAGTATCAAATAATCTGATTACTAGTGTCATTGGGTCCATTTACTGGTAAATGATTTACTAAAATACAGAAAAACATGATTTAAAATGAGACATCAAGGTCTAATGGTGTTGTGTGGGTGCCTTATTTATAAGTAATAAAGAGACCATAATAGTGAAAACCAAGAGGTGAAAATAACCATATTGTAATTTTAATTACAATTAGATCACTATCATCTTAATCTAATACTATTTTATGGAGCATTATTTACTATTATTAGAGATGTATTGGAGATTTATTTGAGGGATAATATAGTTGAAAAACGATGTTTTGGAGAAAAAATATTTAATTTCACGCAACTCAGAGTTGCATGAGTCTATAACTAGAGGATCCAAGAAACATTAGACTTTCATGAATATGAAAAAATTCTATTAAACCAAGATCATGTCATATAAATAAAACACATATTAAATATTCAAAGACTTTACCTTTCTTATACTAATTAAAAATATCTTATGTCACAGAACACATACTTTTACCCACTCTTACAACTCAGAATATCCTTGGACTCTAGTAACTGTGATTATAAAATTAATTTTGCCTCAAAGATTATTCAATATATTAGAATATAATTGAGAGGTTTTTTATGTTAAAATCATGAGTTTACACAAAAAAACAAAGACTTGAACAACTCTTAATTTCACATAACACCCATCTTTTGAAAAAATAATACCATTGTAATTCATGAAAACCATCTACACTTCATGTCCATATCATTAACATATCATGTTTCATGAAACACTAAACATACCCAAAACTAATAAAATAGATCAAATCATAATGCACCATTTAACAAAATGAATATATATATATTAAATTTAAGTACACATAGTATCAAAAATATCCTAATATAGGTTTACACATAGAAATTCCATACCCACAATATGAATCATGACCTTTCATACTCAAACCCTACCAACTTAGTATGGGATGAGTTTTATCATTGATTTTTACCATAATCACATGCCCCTTCATCCCAACCCCTTTAAACCATGAATGGGCTAGGAATCACCCATTATTGTTTCTATAATGAAAAGGTTAATAATCACAACATTTGTTTAATATCCAAGACACAGCCTTTTTGATCTCATGCATCACCCCAAGACTCTTCCAATAAATAAGCCTTGTCCATGTATACATTGATGATCCCACCCATTTTTTACACTTAATAATTCATCATCCCCATAAATAATCCAAATTCACATGCCCTAATTCTTTCCTTGTCGTCTAATCCTTCACAACACAATCATTCTAACCACATGGCATTAAGCTACATGGATCAAGAAATGTCACATGATCATAAGATAAAGAAATTAATATACTTGGGTTTAAATTTCCATTTTTCTCTATGATACATAGGAAATAATTATTTATGTTAATTTACAACCTTAAAAACAATTCATATCGCTTCAAATAGGTGGTATCTTTAAACTCATATCATTTTCATAGATTATAGTACGTCTATCACCAAACTTCCCAAAGACCCCACATGACTCTAAACAGTGGGAATTTCTACTGGAAATTAAAATATGTCAAACAATAAAAATTGAATTTCAAATTATGAACACTCAGATGTGTATGAAGCATGTAAATAAACCACTTTATTTTATATATTTAAAATCATATCATTCTTAATGCGATGATCATAATGATTTAACTCTTTTTTGAAAATTATAATAATACTATGTGACATACATGGGTAAACCTCAAAGCCATAGTTGATGAACCTAATAATACCAAAATGAACTTCCTATGCTATTATAATAGTATATAAAATGTGATGAACCCAAATGATTCATGTGATGAGAATATGATTCATTATGTGAGGAGAGTAATAATCATATGTAATTGGAATGTTATATAGTCACCCTTTTCGTAGGTGATAAGAATATTTTTCATTATGTATGTAATGAAAAATAAATGTATAATGTGTTTTTCATGATATGACTTCAAAAATGAAAATAATATGAATATGAAAATATCGTATGATCTATCAATTATACCATATCCCAGGTGGTGAGAATGAAATAACTTATTTCTGGAAAGTATGATTCATAGTGGGAAGAGAACCACGTTTCTCTTGCAATGAGAATTATTTTCATCATTTTATGAGAAAAATATTCCATGGGTGACATGAAATTGAATACAATTGATACAAAATATAATTTCTTGATAGAATTGTAAAATAAATAAATTTTTAGATGCCTAAGAAATCCAATATTGTCTGATGAACTCATCATCTCAATCAACTGGTTTTCACCCTACCAGGGAAATGTGAGATGTAGGTAACCAATGGAAAAAATCCTGATGTAATAATGAATGGTATTAAATAACATGTCCTAAATCCATATAGTATACATGTACTAGGATGTAAACCCCAAAGAGGTATTTATAGAGGAAAGGGTTGACATCCCATCAACACATTCGGATAATGGAGTCAGCACCATTGAACTCAGTGCTTGTAGGCCTCCCACCGTTAGAAATCAAGAATCTGGGTCCCCATAATTGATATAATGTGGTGAATCTAGTGATATAATGCCATAATTTTAAATGAATTTTAAAATAGAGCATCATGGTTTCCACCCAGTTTGGTAAAATGAGAGAGCTCCCTATAATTGGAATATGCGAATTTACTCTTATTCCCCTACTCATTTCTATGATTTTTGGACTCTTTATTTACAATTTTACATTAAATGAATTTAGAGGGAGAACTATAGAATTTATCCATTAATTATATATTCTTACATTCCCCTATCCTCATGGGTTCCATGTGGAGTCGGAAGTTAGAAACCTCTTTAATTTTATACTTCTCCTGTCTTTCTATACTTAATTTATTCATAATTGTGTACTCTCTATTGATATATATTATCCATTATGATAAAAACTAATACTTTGGAGTGTACAATATTTTTAATTTGTTGCCCAATGATTTTAGAGGCTGTTACCATTCATGGGTTTTCATTCAACAATAATGCTAATTAAATTCTAGTGATTCGAGGTAGGTTTTTTTGAAATTCCATTCATTTTACATTCATTGAGATTCTTGTGTTTTCTAAAAACAATTATTATCATAATATTATAATATTTTATACCATTTATGGGGTTCTAAAATTATTTAAAATATTTATTCACATGGAATAATAAAATTTTAATGGATTTCATATTTTTTATTTATAAAATTTATTTTTAATAACTCGAATTGTTTTTATACATTCCCGAGATTATATTTCAACTGAAATTGATACCTCAAGGATATTTCTGAATATGTTTTTTTATTTATTTTATAAATATTTATGATTTATTAAATGTTTAGCTCGTGTTTTCAAGTGTTTGTTTCTTATCAAAGGAATATTATTGAACTATAATAAGAGAATTAATGCAATGATTTGTTATTGTGTTTCAAGGGATGTTAATTTTCAAAATTACTTAGAAATTTAATTTCAATGAATTGCTTTTTAAACTATTGGTTTAATATAAATTTTTATTTTCATGTTTTATATCTAGATGACCATTTCATAATAGATTTAATGTTTCTTTAATATTAGTTAAACAATTGTTATTGAGACTCTTTTTAATTCAATTTTTTTTGTTTCCACCCCATGTGATATGATTTGAAATATTATTCATATATTTACTTTTATGGGATGGTAAATTTATTAAGAGTGTATTTTGGGTATGGTAATAGATTATTTGTTTCATTTAATTAAAAATTAATGTTTTAATCATATAACTTAATAGGTTTCTCAACTCCACTTGAGTTATGCCATGATAACTCTTGTTAGTAATGAGTGAGATCTAGATTTTGGTTATATAAGATTAGAAAAATCCAACGGATAGTGTCGTCAACTGACTGTTATGAACATTATATAAGAATTACCTAAACGACACATGTTGTTAGTGATTTGGGATGATATTTTGTTTTGGAATGAAATATATTCCATCCGTTAGATACACTTGAGTATGACATTGATAATCTCACATTATGACATAGTGAGTTTCCCATGAAACTATTAAATTTTCTTGGGTTCTTATTAATGTGATCCATGTTTTATGTTATACTACGTTATAATTTGTTTATCCTAATTTCCTTGTATATTTTCATCTCTATTTTTGTTCATTTAATTTTTATTTAGAGTTATGATTGTGTTTTATTTATTTTTATTTTCTTCTTTTTTGATTCAACATGTATTTCCATTTGGTGATTCAAATAATATTTTGATGTTGATTTTTTTTTGAAAAGATAATAAATTATATTGTTTCTTATAAGCATGTATGTTCCATTTTCATAGTACTAATGTATCTCTTTTTTTTGGTTTTTCATTTTTAATTTTATCTAAATGAGATGATGTTATATTATAGAAAAACAAGAGTATATTTCTTATTTTATATTAATATTCTCAAGATAATTCATATTGTATAAATTATTTTTAAATCATTTATTTATAATATAAAATTAATCCCATAGAATCTTTAATAAAAACCTAATCTGTATATTTTGATCACACTGTACATAGACACCACGATGTGTATTTTTTTCCAATGTATTAATGATAATGACCAAAATATCTTCTATTATGGAATATTTTATTATTGTTTTGGTGAAAGGTTTCTTTTATGAGTTCGACAACCTTATGTTTTACAGATATGAAATTGAGTTGTTTATGGGTTATGGTTTGATTGCGATATTCATTTATCATATAATTAGGCTTCTAATACATCTATTTTGGCATCTCATTTAGTTCTCTTCTTTTTATGTATTTTTAATGGTGTGTGCATTTTAAAAGATATTATGGGTTTTTATTTATTTCATTTTTGTTTTTATCAATTATTTGAATTTTTTTACATACATGTAATTCTATATAATTCAAACAACAGATCGTATTTCAAATTTTAGACTTGTACTGATTTATTTTTGTTCAAGGGAGAATCCATCACCACATTGTTTTGTTTATTTCCATGGTTATGGTCAACATCATGTGCTAGTGTTGAATGAGCTTTTTTCCTTTTGGAGGATTAGTTATGGTGAATAAGAAGGAGAAACTAGGATGCTTAATTATAATTCGATCATCACATACCATTAATATTATCATCGATAATAAAAAATATCAAATAAGAAATATATAATTGTGATTGTAATTTTAAAATTTAAAATAAATAACCATTTCAAAAAAATGTTTGGATGAATAACGAAGGAAATTATTTGTATATATAGAAAGTAAAATTACCATTAAAATAATATAGAAGCATTAGCGATAATAAATTACTCCTAGAATCGTAATCAGGCTAAAGAGAATAACATAATTTCAAAAAAATTAATTTTTACTATGTTTAAAAATAAATTAATATAAATAATTTAATTTTATTAATTTAATTATCAAATCATATAATCTGAAATAAATAAGAAATATTTTTTAATAATCGAATTTTAAATTATTTAGTAAAATATTTATTTTTTAAATTGTAATTTTTAAAAATGAAAACTTTTTTTGTCAAAATATATGTAATAATTAATTATCAATCACTTAATATATTTGAAATAATAATAATTAAGAATGTAATCACTCATAAAAAAAGAAATATTATATATAAAAAATAATATTATTCATCCAAGAATTATAATATATTTTTTAATGGTTATGTTTATAATTTTAAAATTTAAATTTAATAAAATATACTTCATTTTAGTTATCATCACATCAAAAATAGATTATAGGGAATATATGGTATTTTCCTTGAAAAGATGGTTTTTGATGAATATTGAAAAAAAGAATTTTTATTGATTCCATAACATTATGAAATAATCATGATATAAAAATTATTTAAAATTTAAAAAACCCATTTCCATATAGTAAATATATTTAAAGAGTAAAATAAATAATTTTAATTAAAAACCATTTTTTTAATTTTTGAAGACTATATTATATTGTATTCTAATAATAAAAATTTATGATTCAATAAAATTAATGAAATTTTTTTATGTTAAAATACTCATTTATCTTGGATATGATGTAATATAAAATTACATTATTTATTAATAAATAAATAAAAATATTTTTAATCAGTAATATTTATTATATTTTGTATAAATTTTAAAATTATCACATTTTTATTCTAAAACCACCCTCCAAATGAAAATATATCTACCCATCCTCCACACTATTATACACAATTAAATATTTCCATCCTTTACATATTCTATAAGAAAATACTTCTATACAATATCTTTTTAATTTGTTTAAATCTCTGATGTGACCAAAATCCCAGTCTCTAAAGGCATTAGACTCAATCTGAAGAAGCCAACATAATGATCAATGTAACTATTCCCATGAAACATTCTACACATGTTATTTGAGGTAATATCACATTAAAATATATTACAGCTCATATTATTTAGATTATATACAAATATTTCTATAATATTAACATATTTTAAAACGATTTTAATAAAAGGTCAGTTGTTTTATTTTATTAAACCTTTATTTTCCACAAGTCCTTACTATGTTGAAAATATTGTTTCGAAAACCATTGTTTTTCATTTTGATTCATTTCATACCAATTAAAACTATTATTTAGAATTAATTATAAAATATTTCCTTTAATATACATTAATTCTTTTATATAACAAATATATCAATTAATTGACACGTAATTTTTTTAACACTCCTGAATATAATGTTTCGCCGAGAGTTGTTTTATGATGCTTTAGAGAATGATGATTTTTTCTCACTTAGGGATTATATATATGAATAAAAATTTATTAAATTATCTAATATATCATAATAACCAATTAATATCATTTATATGATCATTTAATAATAAAATAATCATTATAATTATGTCATTATGTGTAGATAATCATACAAAAGTTTTAGTGGTTAACACAAGAATATAGAGGATTATACCATGACTTGTATCTATCTATTGGTTTATTTTTCATGACATCCCCCACTACATCCATCCATATGAGGCATGAGTAGTCCTATCATAAGGCTTAGGGGGTATTCAAACTTTTCATTGGATGATAACAGGTGCATGGGAATTCAAAAATCCCAGTGGGAATGATTTAACCAAAAAATAAAATCAAAAATCAATAATTTATTCAATTGAAATTCAGATATGGTGCATCCACACAATTAATTCACTTTAGGAAACTAATAAATAAATATATGGATAACAAAATTTGTAAAAAATAGACCCGAATATCCAACTACATGTTCAAAAACATTCCCATTTATTTAATATTCAAAAAGAAACATGTATAAGCACCATTGATAAAAGAAAAGCGAATTCGGTATAACTAATGTGGATGATGTGATATTGAAATAGATATAAAATATAACAACAACCAACATCCATGGGAATCCATGAGTCACTATATAGTATTTAGATAATAAATTCCATATGAATTGTGAAGAGATACGAAAAAACCTAAAACTAGTATAAAATAATTATCTGAGTATGATATTCGTATTAGTTAATAAACCAACTTTTTAAATACTTATACTTAAATGAATGATCCACTTTCCACATAGACTAAATTATAATAGTTTAAAAAATATTTTTTTGTATTCCTTTAGAGAAAATATATATGGTTTCCTTCTAGAAAATATTATTCAATATTATTATTTTTTAAATAATTCTTAAAAAACCATTTTAAATCATTGTTTACTACATATGGTAAATAGAGAAATATTATTAGTACAAAAAACTCAAATATTATTTCAATAATAAAAATATAACTAGATTATGTATTTAATTTCATAAAAAATATCATTGAAGATAAATTGGTTTAATTAATGAAATATCAATAGTTAGAGAAGTAAATAGAATAAAAATATATAAAAACAATTGATGTCATCATGAAGAACTCTATGAACATGTGAATTATAATGTAAAAAAATTTGAGAAATATTATGAAATATGTAATTAATATTGGGTATCATAGGGTAAATATCCTAAGGACAACTATGTATATGAACCATGATATTATATGTCACAAAACCAATGGATTTTGTTTTCTTCTATGTCTTCTTCCTAAGGAGTTTGCACAAAACTACATTCACTGTCCTTACAATTGGTGTTGTATCCTTTCCTAGTATATGTTATCCTAGGTAAGTGCAATGATCTTATTCTATAGATTATTATATTATAGATACCCCTTGAAAATTTTTCTTAATGTAGTAATTTTTAATAATTCTCTTAAAAAAACAAACATCAAGCCATTCATACCAAATATTTTAAATGAATACCATGGCCAATAGTTAATTTCTCAATAAATAAACAACTGATATTGTATAAGTCCAATAAAATAAAATTTTAATAATTTTAAAAATAAATAAATAATAATAATAATGACAATGATAATAGTAATAATAATAAATACCATTGATTCCTTTGAAAACTACAAATTGTTCTTATATTGGAATATAATAATTCCACATTTAACACGTCATTGAATACCCAAATTTGATAACTAAATTTAAATATTAATGTTTCACATTACCATTACACACACACACACAAACACACACACACACACACCCCCAGATATATATATATATATATATATAGCTTATGTCACATATTCACATATTCGTATATTAATATGTACACACATATATACACAAATACCTATGTATATATATATGTGTGTGTGTGTGTTTGTGTGTATACACTAATCATAATTGAATAAAATTATTATGTAAAAATTAATCATGGTGAAATTTCTCATATAAGGAAATATCTACCAATTAATGTTGTTAAACCCATACTAAAATATATACAATCACAAAAATAATATTGAATAATTATAAAACAATATATATTCATTTAGTTTGTATTATAAATAGTTTATATGATATTAATATTGTTAATCGTTAGGAAAAGGCAAATAATAGGGGAAAACTAGTTTGGACCAATATCTAATATAAGAAACTTATCTATTTTCTATGGAAACTAAAATGTAATATAAATTTCTCTGTAAACATTTTAATCCATAATAATATGACAATGAATCAGAAATATAAATATATAATCCAATAAATCAGTGATTCATATATTAAAGACTCAATCATATAGAAAAACTAACTTGAATCATATTTTGGAGTCTTAAATCCTTGAATATGGAATATTCAAGTCCCAAAACAAAGATTTTGAACCATGGATATAATGAAATAATTGAAATTGGTTAAATAAGACACACTATATTTCGTCAAATATAATGTTAAATTAGGGGGTAAGAATATAATGTAAGGATTTGATGAAGAAGGATAACTATTACTTTGGTGTTCTAGCCTCAAATAACAATGGAACCACCATGAATTTCCAAGAAAGATTAAGCATCAGAAGTGGGGCACCGACTTTGGTGGATCATTTCTTAGTGAATTATATGGGCGAGGGAATGAAGAGAGATGTTTCTTTAAGGATAAAAATCATGATATATATTTAAATAATATAAAATTTCTAATATTATGTGTACATAACATGGTTTGTTCACTTGGTTGGTCATTCCATACAATAATTAATCACACAATTCCGATTGCCCAGTTTTGAGATACAATTTAAAAAATGTGCAACAACCATAAGAAATGGATCTACTAAAATGATGAACATACCATAAGGCGTCCACTTGGTTTTCAATATTGGGGTGATAATAGTGATGCGTATATAATTTATTAAAAATTAATAAATGATATAAATTATAAATATCGAAGATGTAATGATAAAAAAATTTGAAATTAAATTATTAATAATGAAAATAAGGGTCTTCGTGTGACAAAATTGAACTCCATAACATATAAATATATTTAAAACATAATAATAAATAATATATAGCTTATGAAATCATTGGATAGGGATCATATGTTGTTACAACTATATAAATGTTTTTTAAACTAAACCAACGGTGTCGAAATTGTGGATTAAAAAATATTAATTTCATAAATCTATAAAAAGAATAATAATTTATTATAATAGTGAAAATATGTTTTAAAAGATTTCTCAATATGTTATTAACCAATATAAATTGACTATTTATAAATATATAGGATATTTCCATGTAATGTTTTACTCGCGATGAGGGTTAATTTCATCTTCATTCCCACTCATTTCCATTTTTAGTATATTGAATCTATCACTATCTTTATCTCTCCCCCACTATACCTATTTATAACATTATAAAATTATTTCTTCATTTACATTATTCTTCATCTATCTTCTTCTTTCAAGGTATATGCATGTCATTATATTTAAATTTTAGTATTTCCCTAATACAACTATATATATTATAATAGAAACTTTTTGAGTTTATATTTCCCCTTTTCAAAATATTATTATATTTATCCTTTAATATAATTGTTATTTTTGATATTTGATTACCAATGAAAACCCTCCATCTTTTAACATAAAATATATTGGTTTAATTCTTATTCTTGGGATAATATATGCTCTTACCCTTTTAAAGAATGTATTCCCTTTTCTTTGATATTCAATACTATTAATTTATTTTTTTACTTCTTATTTATGTATTGCTATAATTCTTATTTCACATTGACATATAATTTAATAGGAAAGAATCATTTGTTTAATAATTAATTTATATGTTTCTATAGTCTTTTATCATTATGGATTCCTACATGAAACATCAATGTGTTACTAATTATGGACATATTATGTTACCCATTTATTAATCATGCGTTTAATTAATATTTATGTTTAATTATGGTTTCATTTCTATGTAGCACATATATGAATACATATAATGATAACAAGGGGTCCCAAAGTTATGAATCACCCAATCAATTAGGTAATTATATTAGTTCTCATTAGATTACTGTGAGTTTACTAGGTGTTAGAGATTATATTTATGTTATTTTTAATTTTTAATTTTAGGTATTAAATCCCCACTTATAAATAAATTCGCGTTGAATTATATAATTTAATTGGATTTTGGTAACTTTTTCATAAATTACAAAAATATCATTATTTTTTAATTGTATCTGTATTCTATCACTAATTTATTTTTAGAATATTTTTTTAAACCTCAAGAAAAATTGATAAATTATATTTCTAATAGTATTCCATTTTTCAAGGGATTCAAATTATTCAACAGAACCCAATGCTCTTTTGAACAACTTGAGGATCAAATAAATCAATCAATGTGGATAATATTATTTGTTGATTGAATTAACTACTCTTCAATAAATGTTGAATATTAAGGGATAAAGGAAACAAAATGTGTTTATTATAGTTTTATATTAAATATAACTTTCTTTCCCATGACTAAATTAACTATAGGTGTTAAATTTACTCCAGAAGCCAGTTAATGCATGCATTAAATAGTTAATGGTGAAGATTCTGTAAAGCTAGCCGAATATAGATTTAATAAGTCAGTAATAAAATTGCATAATCATGTCAAGAACCATTGAATTTTTTTGGGTATTTAGAAAAATAATTTCATAAAAATAATATGAAGGCATATTCATGATATTAATCCTTTTATTAGAGAATAAATGTAAATATTTTTAAATTTATAATAGAGAAGAAATTTCGGTTATTCCTTTTCTATATTCTAATTTTTTTTAATACCTTATTATTCACTATAATTCTCAATTACCCATCCTATAATGCAATAAAATTATATGTCATTGTGAATGTGGTGGTTTTCTTTTTATAATGAACACTTTATTTCACATTATGGAATAAAAGAAACACCTTTCTTGTGTTTAGTCGGTTTCAATATTGTAATAATATTATTTATTTTAAATTATGACAAAAATTTATTTTATATTCAAATATTGTTATTTATATGGTTGAATATAATTATCTCACTCTAGTTTTTTGTGTTTTATATATGATGTGATAGAACAGAAAATAGTGTTCAAAAACCAATAAAATTTTCAATATATCTCAGGTTTACTAGATACTCATGATTACAATGGGAATACAAACTCAATTAGATATTTCAAATGTCAGTTTTGGTTATTTGGTGAAACTAACACAAACATGTATGGAGGGTAGAACAATAAAATATTATATTGAGTGTTATTCTCACCTATATCATTTGACAATGGATGTTAGAGAATAAATTTGGGAATATAACATTATTCATTTAGAAAATTTTCAATAGATGACTTGGAGCATGGATTCAATTTCATTTGGAATACTGAACAAGACTTG
This sequence comes from Viscum album, assembly GCA_963277665.1. Lineage (NCBI taxonomy): Eukaryota > Viridiplantae > Streptophyta > Magnoliopsida > Santalales > Viscaceae > Viscum > Viscum album. The sequence continues at coordinate 1,889,117,281 of OY728136.1, forward strand.
GTAACCATTATCATATCACCTTTTTAATATCTAAATTGACTAATACATTGTTTTCAAATAATCAAAACCAAAAAACAACCCCTTTTCCCTAAAATTTTAATTTTAAAACATGAATATTTAGCAATCCTCTCTAGGAAAAACCTAAAATAACCACTATACTGCATTTTACCATGGTAAATAATTGTTTTTTCAAAACTTTATGATAGGTACTAGTCAAACAATGACACTTTTTATAGATATCCAAGTGATATTTTATTGAATATTTTTATTAAAAAATTTAAATAAATTTATCTTAATTTTTAAATAAAATCGATGTATTCAAATTTCCATATTTCTCTATGGGATGATTATTAATAATTGAAAAACAAAGATAATTTTCATGATTGTGATCATGAATAATGATTAGAAAGGATTAGAAAAACAATAACGAACCTGTAAACGAAAATAGAGTTGATCACTGGATATATATATGAACCCTAGGAGTAACAACTATTGAAATAACTAGAACCCTTGTTTCAAGAATTATCCCCAATAATTATTCAATTTGGTGAACCTAATGAGTCTATGAATAAGTTACACGGATATTAATTCAACCCCTCTATACAACCTCTAAAAGTGGAATTTCGATAAATTAAGACAATCAATGAAATCGTGGGTGAAAAAAATATTTTAATAGGTATTGATCATAATTTATCGAGTCTAAAAATTTATGTTATTATATAATCAATGTTAGTGAAAAATCAATACATCTCTACATAAATTTAAATTTGGAGGATGATTATGAATCTGAACCTATTTAAATTTGGATTCCAATAAAACATTTAGACATGATTAATTTATTAGACGACTTATATGAATAGGTATATATTCATATTGTGTAATCTTGTTTTCTTTATACTGAAGCTCATTTTTTATGACTTCTCATTTTCTTAAATATTCAACATAACATAAATAAAATAATCCATTGTAATTAACTTCACATAAAAAGACATTAAAATAGTTGAATAATAATTAGATATAGGGAATCATGTGGCCTTTCAACTAACTCCTCTATAACCACATGAATATCATGTGTAGGATGGAATAATGTAAGTCAATATATAGAAACCCAATATTCATTACCCCCAAAACATGGACCTCAAATTATATTTTACCTTTCTAGTAGGTTGCGAATTTTATTTTCTTATTTGGGGTATTTTTTTTTTCTACACTATTAATCCTTGAAAAGTTATATGTTGTTGTTTTTCACCAGGAAATCACTACCATTCCTAGATTGTGGTTAATATTATATAACTTCCTGACAATGGGAATTAAAAACCCAACACTGGCTAGTGGGTCTAAAAAAGAATTATCCCATTTCATTCCATATTCTATTTATTTTTATCAAATTTTTTCTTCTTTTATTTTATGTTCAAAGTATAGGATTATAGGTTTTTAACTCAGGGATTCAACACAAACATATATCACATTTTGTCTCTCTCATTATTTTTTTCCCTAATATAAATTTTGTATTAAAGAATTTCGTGACATAATTTGATATAAAAAGAGGGTACTGAAAATTTGAATTATGTGGGAGGGATTTGAAACTATATTCCAATGTTTTTTGTGGGATTCTATTTTAGTTTTCATTTTTTAAATTTTTTTATTAATTAATATTAAGATTTCATTTAATAAGGAAGACCTTATATCAAATATGTTGGAAAATTAAAAAGGTTGTATTATTTTTTACCCAATTCATGAATTGAATATTTTAGGTTCTAAATTATTTTAATTGATTTTCCCCTAATTTACAATCATTTAATTTGAATAATTTTGATTGATTTTTAAACTCATTAGAAATAGTTATTACCAAATAAAAATATTTCTAAACTCTAGATGTTTCTAAATTGATTTTGAAATCTTATTTAAATCTCTATTTTTCATTAGAACCATGATACATGATGTGTAATCTAGAACATGAAATTTATTTCCACTACAAAGGTGTTAGAGTTCATCAAATGTGTCAAGTATCATTGTAGAATCATTTTAAAATACCTATATTAAATTCATCTATTATATTGGTATAACATTTATAATATCCACATTAATCCATTGGAATCGATGAAATTTCGTTTTATATAGCCATGTTATAATCATTTTAACACATTACAAACATAGTATGAACATAAATGCAATATTATTATTGAACCCATGTGGTTGGAAGGGACTAGAATAGTGTAATTTTTATTTTATAATGAATTTTTTTGTGTATAAAAAATGTTATACTATATTTATTATATATTTATTGAAACAAATTTCACTATGAAATGCTTGATCGGTTGCCCTAATATCATTAAAATATGGTTTGGGAGTTTAAAAATAATTTTTGACTAAATTTATTCTCTCTTTTCCTAAAAAAATATGATATTGTAGAGAAATTTTATATTTGAATTAAAGATGAAATAATACTAAAAATGGGTAAAATGGGAATTAAATACTCCATTTTGATTGAAATTAAAATAATTTGAACTACCAAATCAAATAATAATTTATTTTGAGGTGTTTAGTTTTCAATCTGTTTGAGGAGAGCCCCATTCATGATAAAAATAATTATTTAATTTAAATCACCTTAGAGCCTAAACCACCTCCTCACACCATTGACTTTTTTACATTTGAAACCACACTCCCTTCAGCCTCATAACAAACAATGTAAAATATCTCATTATTGTAATTTTTTGCTCAATGAATTAATGATAATCGATATTTGTAAGCATGTGATTTTATCATATGTTCTTGAGATTGATAGAAACACGACATTTATAAAAAATAAATTAATAAGGTTATATTTTTTCAAGGATGTATGCAAGAAATTAACATAGGGAATAACATGATATTGAATAGTTTTTTATAATTTGTGATGAATGAAACTTTTTATCCATATATAAAAATGATATTTTATTATGATGAAATATTTGTTTTGTACTAATATGTGGAGTTCTCCACAATTTTTTGGTTTATGTGAAATGTGACTGTTTAACATTGGAATGAATGGACAATTCAATTTAGAATCAAGTCACTCTAAATATTAAATATGTTATAGTGAAATCAACAAGTAGTTATATCCCTATTTGTAACCCCCTTTCTATTAATATATACAATCTTATTAAAGGTTCTGATGTGGAATTATAAATTCTGAGAAAATGAGATATACCAATGGAAATACAAATTGAGAACCCATTGATAGAGATAAACATCAAAGAAGACCAAGGATTATCAAATGAAGAACTTGATGTTGAGATGTATAGTCAATAATCATTTTATAGTTTACATTGAATGAAATGTAGATCAACTCACATTAGAAAGAGGTATAAGTAGAGGAATGAGAACTAGGATATGGGTTTTTTAATTATGATTATGGGAATAAAATGTAATGTGAATAATGATTTATAAAAAATTCCTATGCTGATGGAAACAATTTCTTCTAGGAGGTCCATGGGGATGACTGATGATATCACATCTCATGTAAAAGATCAAAACTTATGTTAAAACCTCTTATGTGGAAATTATTTGGCCTAATGTGATGCATTTTAGGAATAATATCATGTTGGTATTGCTGGGAATGAGTAAGAATAGAAATAATAATGTTTTAAGCTAGTTCAATCATTTAAGGAAAAAATAATAGAAGGGTTTTTTCAGATCAATGTCTTATAATATGATCTCAACATATTATATAATAGATTGGTTCATGTTAATATTAATGAGTATAATACAGTGTAAATTAATGAAGAAGAATCAAATTTAAAATTAGTCTACAGTAAAATAAAAATAAATTTGGAATAATATATATGTATTTAGGATAGTTTGGTAATTCATTTTTAATATCCAATCAAGGACAGATCGGACACCAAGTAAACTACAATTCAACAGGGGTCTTATAGGGTTATTAGTGCAAATAATAATATTATTTTTAAATATTTTTTGATTTATTTCAATATTTTATTACACATTAGCTTGTTCGTTTTTGGGTTCCCACCTTTTCATAAATATATATTTTTTAATTGAAATTTAATTTTCAATTAGTCATTGTTTATGTTTGGGGGGATAATAAAATAGTTTTCAAAAAAATTATATTTTATTTACAAAATTATAATCACACCATTGTGTTATTTTGTGTTAAGATGAAAAATTCTATATATCTATAAGAGTTTGGAGATTAATTATTAAAATAGACTATTTTTTAATTGGAATCATTTTATCATAAATTATTAATTTAACCATATAATTTTATATGAAAATTCATACCATGATATTAATTTATCTAGTTTTTCATTGTTTTTGGGATACATTTATTTAAATTGGACTACAATTTGAATCTAAACATTGGAATCCCAAAAGGACCAAATAGTTTATTCCTTGGAATATGCTTTTAAATAGGGATATTTTCTAAGGAGGTTCCAAATATCACAAATAGGAGGCCAATTTATCTTAAATTTTACGTAAATATATAAAAAAATATGACAATACGTTTTTTACTCTTATGTCAATGTCTTACATTTCTTCTATCATGTCCCTAAATTACAAGGAATATGATGAATGTTTATAAAAATAGATAGAGAGTGTTGATAATCATTCTAGAGTAAATTATTTGTAAATCATTATATAAATTTTATAATTATGCAAATTTTATTTGGGTAAACATAAGAGAGATTGAAGAAAACATTTAATAGTACTAAATTTATTAGTTATTATATTTAATTTTTATACCAATTATCCACTTCTAGAAGATTCATATGGAACCTAAATTATCACCCTCTTTCCTATAAATCTACACCAATTCACTTATTCAAATAAGTGAAGAATTTTTCTTTCTAAATGTATATAGTTTTTATTAAAATAGTTTTATACAATTAGAATATATATTAGTATTTCTTTCTCATTATTTTTTCATTGTTTTGTTTTTCAATCATAAAGCTATAATACTCATGATGATATGAATGTAACATAAGTATTGACCATTTTAATGGTTTAATTAGTGTTGTCTAATTCATATACGTGAATTATCAATGATAATTTTTATGTTACAAATGTGTAGTACGTGTATTGAGGTGTAATGATGTGATCTTCAATCATTTAATTATGTTAACGTTGATTTTATTCATTTCCCTACTAAGATAATTTCCCTACCTTAAATCTGTCATGCTCTTCAAATGATGGAATTCAGTGGCATCATGGGATGAAACATTATACTATAAATCCATACCTTAGAAGGTGTCATAGTATATATTGATGTCTCATAAACATTATTGACTATTAAAAGAGGTGTCACATAATGTCATGAATATATATCCTAATAAAAAATATTTTCACAATTAATGATGGGGATAATTTTTCATGTAAATGGATTTATGTTCCAAAAAAATGTAAAAAATAATAAGGGATATTGATAGAAACTAATAAGTCAAACCTAAAACCATTTTCACTCATTATTGTATTTATTTGGTAACTAATATTTATTTATTTTAACACATATCATATTTTCCTATCCCCTCAACTTTAAAATAGGAATAGTGTGTTCTTGATTTCATATTATACTAAAGAGAGATGAATTACGTATCCCCTTTGTCGCACTTTGCGAAAAATCAATAATATTTTCCTTGTTCCCCTGAAAACACATATCACTATGTGGAGTACTACTTCTATAAAGTGTACATTATGGTTTATTTATAATCTTTGAAATCCATAATATTATTCTTTTTTTAAGTTATGTTTTTCTTATTCATAATTTTATGACGCCTTCAATTTTAACATGAAATATTTTTATGTTGAAATGCTTTTTGTTTATGCCATATTTTATGATCCTGAGGTTCTCCATGAACCAATTATATTATTACATTTTTCTATATGATTTTTTATGATCATTATTTAATTGTTTTTGTTATGTGATTATTTTTACCCTGATATCCCCCAATATTTATGCTATATACACCCTCAATGGATCACCCCTTATTTGTTATATGTTCACAAGATATCCCATATATAAATATGAGAACAATGAGATATTGAAAGTTGTTTTGATGATTGAAATAAAACATTATTCTATTATTCTGATTATTTCTTATGATGTACATGATTTACCAAAGACACTATACGTCTTTATGTTTTGGATTATTTTAGGTTTCTTTGTAAAAAAAATCATGTAATATTATATGTATGAATTGTAGGTCATTATAACTTCTTTCAAATTAATGAATATTTATTATAATAGATTAGTAATGAAAAACTAATAATAAATACACCCTAAATAATATACATCGATACTTATAATTTCATAATTTAGTATATAAACACGATTAAAGTGATACTCATTCTATATTCATGTTTATTATTTTTTATTCTTACAAATCAAGTAATCACATTGAAAATTTTCATTGTGTTTTATAAAATCATTATAACAGAAATCAAATATAGAGTGGTACACTTATTATCATTTCTTAAATAGGAAATAGATTATTTTATTGTTAATCTATTCAATTATTCTAATAATGCATGGTCCCTATAAATATTCATACACCACCACAAGACATGGAGATTGACCATTCATGGAAAACCTTATGTGGTGAAACCATTAAATGTATGTATATTACTCTTCCCCAATTAATATTTATGGTAATAATCATTCAACAACTCATGTTATGGTATCTTGGTAATAATATGAAGCTATATCTGGAATGAACTAGTTATCCATATTAATAGAAAATATAAAATTCAGAGAGATGGAAATAACTGTCCATGTCCGAAACCATCCTCTAATATTATACAAATTTGTGGAGAAATATAGATATATTTTTTACTATATTTCTAAAGAATGATTTATTTTTTCTTATAAGTAACCATACATAGCAAAAATAATGTAAAAATGGAGAGGAATTTAGTTGATGAAATGTCTATTGAAAGTGAATATGATTAATATTTCATAAAGAGATAGCAGGTTTTACTTCTAATCAAGAGGTTGAACTCTTTATATAATTTACTCTCAAATATCTTCCCTTATCATGTAATCTCCCAAAACAACATCCCATTGATTATTATGTTTCAAATAATAAATTAAAATATCACTTAAATAAGGGTTCTATATTCCTTCGTTTTTCCCCATCAGGATCCCCGACCCCCTTTTCTAAGAAGAAGGATTGATCAATAAATTTATTCATTAAATTTTATGGGGATAACAAGGTCATGATAAAGAATTGGTATCCCATAACATATATTGAGATATATTCAGTCATTTATATAGGGATTTGTATTTCTTAATGGTTGATCATTCTTCAGGATATCATCTATTAAGGGTAAATAAAGAGTATATTTAAATGTCACCTTCCAAACAGGATGTGGCCACTATTAGTTCATTTTGATTTTTTTAAGACTCAAAAATGTGTTGATATTCCTCCAGGAAATCACGTATAATGTTTTTAGAGGTATCCTTGGTAAAATTTTATTGATACGTTTTGATGAAATTATCACAGACACGAAATTAAAGTATGATCATAAAGATTACATGAACATATTATAAAATGTTTTTAAAAAGTACATTATATATGACAATAATTGTAAATATTACTCCAGGATTGAGAAATACACTTTCTTAGGAAATTTTATCGCATGATAAGGGATATATATTGATCATTCAATATAAATAATAATTAATTAATGAGCCTACTAAAAAATAGTGATTATGATCAATAACATCCACATATTATATGCATACTACAATTGATTTTTGAAGAAACTTCTCATGATTTTAAAACCCACAATGTAAGATAACATGTTAAGAAGATATGTTTATTAGGATATATGTATTTTAAGAGGTATTTTATTGAGTTAAAATTGGTAGTTACAAATACCATAAAGAAAACTACCTTCAAGTGGGAAAGGATTTATGATATAAAAAATTAATTAAATAATTGATTTTTCTGTGTACTCATAAAAAAGTTTAAAGAGATAGAATTTTCTTCATGGATGTTTATGTTACAGGATAATATTTCCTGATAGAACATATAGAGTTGGAAGGATTAATATTTTTCTAAGAAATTTGGGCTCATATTCTGTATTGATAAAAATATGAAATATATATTGATCAAAAAATCATAATGTAAATCCTTTTATAGATGGATTGAAACTTGTTCCAAGTATGATGGTTAAAATATATCTAATTCTATGCCTTATCAATCCATTTACATCCTATAAATATATAATGTTGTAGATTATTTATGTATAAATGATCTTACCAATGTATCTATGATGAGGACCCAGGGATCTAGTCTTCTTAGGGTAAAAAAGGATTGATATTAAAATCACTAAATAATGTTTGGAATTATTATTTTCTCAAATGATTTTTATCGATAAATCTATGATAAGATTAAGGAAATGTAAAGGTATATTGTTGAGATAAAAAAGGTTTAAATTATGAAAATTTGGAAAATTATTCAGTTAATAATCTATAAATATGTTTTTACTTGATAGGTGTTACGATTATACGTACTTTATAACCATGAGATGGATAAAGAGATATTAGATAATACTCATAATGACACATTATCTATCTACCATAGAAGAAAAATTATGTATAGAGATCTGAGATAATACTATTATTTTGATAATATAATAATTTTTATTATTGAATATATATCTATGTACATGGAATTCTAGATATTTGATGTAGAATGGAAAATGTTCTACGGGATGATGTATACTTTAACCACACTAACATGGAAATGAGAGAATGTCACCCTATATTTTTTTACCATATCATCCAAAGACATCAATGTGAAAAAATTTCATACGGGTTATCAAATTTAGTTCTACAAAGATCGCCCACTTCATTAATATTCATGAAAAACTTCTCACTCAATTAATCTTACACGATATACATAGGTGATGAGGTGTGGTTTAATGGAAATCCACTATTTTTTGAATCTTATCAAGATCCCAGGTTCCCCATAATGTTTTGGATGAACCTTTATAAGAAATTGATTATTGAGTGGATATTTTATATGGTATAATATCCTTAGTAAAATGTTTAATCTAAATGGACCCTTTAAACTCTATTGGTCACACATACAGATTTTAATGAAATATAAATGATGCTGGGATTAACAAGTTCAACTACCTGATTTCATTTAAAAAAATACATCCACTAAAAAATTAGATCATTCCATATTATTCCCTAGAACATCCAATACTCACTCATTCAAAATATTTATCAAATCAATGAAGCCATGGGACCTCATGTGCATCGCCCCATTTTCAAGAGGCATCCTACTGGCTTCAAATGTCATGGTAAGTTCATTGGAATGACTATATCTCGTATATCACTGATTTCAAATATAAAAAAAAGAAAATATTCAGTCACAAAATTAAAAAAAACTGAGTGAAGAAAATAATGAAACATATAAATAATAATAAAAAATTTTAAACATTATACCATAAAGTAGTAATAAACCACTAGGACGATCACATATATAAATATAGATGAATATAAATAAAAAACACTTATTGTACACTACCACTGAGATCCAAGACTCATCCCATCCTCCAAATTTTTTTTAGCAATCGCTCTTGAACATTTTTAGTTAGGTACTCGGTCTATCTTCCGATTGTAACAATTATAGATGGTTCAGGTAGCCAAGAGAAATGGAAACATAAGAAGGGTGTGAGTATAAAACTCATTATAGAATCACCAACATGATCCCATGAATACCATGAAATTCTGTGATGTATCCATGTGACCCACTCAAGATAATAAAAAACGACAATATAATAACAAAAATAAAACCAACAAATGTACATTCATTAGGAAATAATGCAGTGCTTCTGCACATTTCGTGTAGACCGTGCTAACCCATGTACCAAATCCATATAATTTTCAAAACATTATTCCATAAAACAATAAACCATTACATTTATTTGTTCTATAGTGTCTCTAAAAAAACGTGATGAAAATGACACCCAATAAATAGACCCTTGTAATTATAATATGCATAAAATTGACATATGCATCCCCAATGGACGTTTCTTCTTCTTATTCATATCTCATAAGAATAATAGATATAGGTAACGATCCTCGAAAGATCCATCCATGTATACCAGATCCACCTTCTCGTAATATTAATGATAACACTACTGATTGTATCAAAACCTCCCCTTATAAAGTTTTATCAAACAAAAGAATAGTTTACATGTATCACATACATTCCATAGATGAATTTTTTTGGTCTGAAAATAACCTATAATAATACAACTTCCCTATTCGTACTATCCATATAAAATTTAGTATAATTCCTCTAAAGGAATTTTCATACATAAATAAAATTGTTCTAAGGAAATATATTATGTCCTGGTATAGAAAAAAATAGAATTGGAAGAATTCCCTAACTAATCATCTATATCCATTCATTGTTTCACTATCTCCTTATGGTAAATACATCACTGGGGAACCCATTTGGGTCCCCTAATTCAATAAAAAATGGAGAACCCACTTGGGGTAATCCCATAATATTTAGAACACCAAGGACCATGCCTATTCTGAGAGGTAGAACAACCTTATCCAAGTTATATTCAAGATAAAATAATTAAAATACTAGGTTATACCACATAGGTAACCCAATACCGAGAGTTGAAAGAATCCTATCTTGAAATACATGTTCACTCAAGGATGGTCAGTCACCCACCCAATGTTCATGTACAACCTAATTGGTCCAACTAATGGTAACTCAATATTTATATCCCCAAAGATGGTATAACTCACTTAATTTAGGGATGACCAAATAAAATAATATTAATATTATTTTGTTTCATCCATTTCCGGTGTCTGAATGTTCCAAGGTAATAAAAAATATAAGGCATGACCATCTGATGTTGAGGCAGAAGGTCAGTTTACTTGGCCCAACAAGGCCTTGACACCATATTTAAGTTCGTATTTATAAATTTAATCAAAATTTTTTATCAATTATTAATCATGATTAAATTCAAATGTAAAATTCCAATGGTGGTTTGGATGTATGTTCCATGAGTTATTAATAGAATAATAAACATCATAGGGTTATAGTGGGAACCAACTACTTCATCCATGAATCATTATAATTTTAATTTCATGTCTGAAAACTCTTCTATGTAACTCCTAGGTCCATATAAGATCATGAACCCTTACCAAGATCTAAAATAATTTACAAGAAACTAATTTAATTTATTATAATCAATTCCAATTTTATTAACAAATTAAAATTGATATAACAATATAAATCAAAATGGTATAATTAAAAATTATCTCACCGAGACATGCCACTTGAGGAAACATTGATCCACTGCCTGGGAGCGGTCCACAACAAAATCCTCAAACCATTCAATGGAAAATCAATAATAAAAAATGATTATCCCCCAATTAATTTAATACCAATCCATTAAAATTCTTAAGAATATTTTACATAATGAAATAGATCATTACAAAATTGATGTAATTGGGTGTATGTAGGGTCACAAAACATCCTATTTATTAGAAGACCCATAAAAATGACTAATTCTACCCTGATTAATTTGAAATAATATTGTACCCTAATTTGGGATAAGAGCATATTATATGGGAGGGATGATGAATATTACCAGATTCTAACAGAGTAAAGACTCACCCTAAAATGCTGAAAATAATCATATGAAATGCTTATTTTTTCATGGTAACCAATGATTTTGGATCAGTTTCAAACCCATTTTCCCTATATAATAGAGAATATATTAGGTTGATTCACCCTCATACAATTATAGGGTAAATTTAATAATTTTTCTAATTTTAATTCCAATGTATTTTGGGTATGGGACTATCAACAAGTCGGTGGAACCTCTATATAAGGGGGGATCAATTTTCCAGTCTCCATCTTTCCTATAGCTACTATAGTTTTCACTACTAAATCCATACCAAAATCAGATGCTTTTGGTTCACACCTAAAACTCCCCATAACCAACAGGAGCCAATTCACCATTTAAAAGACACTTTTAGGGTCCCAACATTCAGAATTCAATTCTAAATCCCTTAAAAAAATATTTCTCATCCATTAATTCAAAAATAACATTTTAGTTTTAATTTGAAACCATCGATACCGACAGGGTAATAAAAATCCCAATTGTAATACATTGCATACCCAAAAATTCTCATCAATAATCAAATCATAAATACTAACAAATTTTTTCCCCAATTCCTTGGAAATCTCCATTTTCTATAAAAACTAGTAAACATGCTTCTAATCAGAAAATATCAACTCTAGACCCCCAACCCAAAATACTAGTGTGGACTCCCATGAATATTAAAAAAATTGACAGATAAAAATATCCAAATCACTTCCATGCTATGAAACCCAAATTTTCCATTCCTATTTAGTCATATGAACTCTGGTTCTCCCCACTATAGGACCTAGCCCATAATGGAAAAATTCCAAAGTAAGGTTCCTTTTTATCACTGTCATTTACTTCCAAAACATGATATCGTCGTTCATATGTAACTATTAATTTTGTTTCAGTTATACTTACGTAGAAATAGAAATAACCATTATTCCAACCTTGGAAACATCTTTCACCACTCATTTTCAATCAATAATTCACCTACCCTCCATTATTGATTCATAACATGGTGATCTAATATTTTCATAAAAATCCCCAATTAGTTATTGAAACAACCAATTGTATCTATAAAAAAACCCGTAGTTTTATTCTATATCTACTACATTTTACTTCATGTAAAATGACTTACGAGACCTCCCTTGACTGATATATCTTAGAACACCCTACTACGTCAATCGATGTATTCCTTAATTTCTTGATCTTAATGAATATACCCCAGAGAGGTTGCCAATGATCATTCTATTACACACCCAAAAAATTATATTCCTGAATCCTCAAATAATAGAAATGATCTTTTGTGATCTTCCATAACATGAGTATTGATGTATCTCTTATGCCATCTTGTTTGGAAAATCTTGACACACCCTACATAATAATGGTCATGTTACTTATGGATGATATGAGTGTTACCATTTAACAGATGTATTTATTACAATTTCATTGGATTAAAACGTAACACGACATCCTATTATATGTATATTCCTTAATTCATTGACTACCCATTTCCAATCACACCCATTTTCAAGTGAAAACCCAAAACATAATTTGTTTCCAAATTCTCATCCCACAAGAACTTCCTCCAATAAATACACAAAATTTCAACTGATAAATACATCCATGAAATCCAACCTATTCCATAACAATGTGTTCATGTCACTACTCTCAATCTATGATCAAGAGCTATATGAAAACAAATTCATCAATTTAGGTCAAACTTCTGTCAGTCATTGTACCACATATAATCTAGTTATGGTGGAACATCTCTAATCAAGGACACCTCAATTCCAACTATATTTTAAGATCTTCTAAGACCACACATGGGTCAACCATTAATGAATACTATTTAATTCATCAAATATACTCTTTTATGGGGGTAATAGTTATACATCATCAAGGTTCTAGAACACAATCCCACCAATGACATATTAAACCTATCATCATCATCTCATACAAGGATCTCATTGATATCAATTTCAATAGGCCCAATGTGTTACAATGTTAATTACAAATATCATATCAAAATATTAATTTTCATATACTCATACACCACCCAAAAGAAGTTACTTAACTCTTAATTACATAAGTGAAATGCCTTAAGAAATAGGGTGACCCTGATCCATGACATGCTGATCATCCAACCAGAGGTAATCAAAGTGTTCACTCCATTAAACTAAAAAACCCAATGTACGAAGGCTAGTATCATGATCTGTTATCAATATAGTCTTCCTCATACCAAAAAATACATAATCACTATAACCCCATGCTTCTAAAGCAGTCCTAGAATCATCTGGTCCACCTACATAATCTGTCCTACACTCAAAATCCAACATCATTAAAAATTTCACTCGTGGTGTTTCCTCATAACTCCCTAAGGAAGCATCCCCTTTAATATTCCATATATCCAGTATTTACTCATGTTCATTGATATCATACTGAAGAACTTACACATTCTTTATCTCCATATGGACAACAGAACATTTTTCCAACCCATTACATTGGTTACTCCACTCAAATACACTTTTCTCATCATGGTTAAATGGCTCAATAATTTCTTGATTTGTATTCGTAAAACACTACGTCACAACCACCTAACAAAAATTTCATATCTTAAAAACAAAAAGGTCTCATATCCTGTGTAAAAGTGATGTCTATCCCAAATCATAAACCAAAGGATCTTACTATTCTCTCATCTCGAAGGTCACATGAAAACTGAAAATGCAAAATACACACTATAGGGTCATATAAAACACATTCTAACATCACATTCCCTCAAATAAATATCCCTCAAGCATAATTTCACATTGAACACCCACATATGGTACCAATTATTAGGACTATCAACCAACCTACTGCAACTATAATAACCATCAACATTATCCTATATTTTTTCTTCCAAAAATAAAAATTGAAACCACTAGATCAGTTATGTATAATTTCATTTTAATATATATGGGAAAAATTATTATAGGATGATACTAGGGGTTATCAAAAGGGATTAAATTTCACACATCAAATAACTCAGCTCACTCCACTTCCAATGTTCATAGAATTTCATTATTAACTTAATTATTGGATGTATAAACATAGATCCACATGACCTATCATCCTAATTAATTGCATGCACACATGTTGTCCCATTGAGATAAATGATATCAAGTAATTATACAGAAAAACACTTTATGTCAAATTGATGACACATTAAAAATTTTCTCCACTCATTATTCACAAAAAATAACACTAGTAGGCCAATATATCATTTGAATATTTCAATACTTATATGTTTCATGAGATGTTTCTATCCTTTATATTCTTAGAGACAAAACACACAACTGGATTCTTACCAACATGACAGGATCAAGAAATCAAATAAATCATAATCCATAAATATCAAATATCATATTTCATGAAATCTAGAATCCTGAAAAACAAAAATAGATTTATCCCAAACCATCAATCCCATTACCTTTGTAAGCTCGGAATCAACTAGAAAAGGTCATCCTGATGCAATAGTCTGGGTTACATGACATGATTTTAAATATATATATATATATTGTACAAAATCTCTCTAAATAGAAAATAATAAAATAAAAAATGATCTGATACCATTTTTTGTGCGGAACCAAACTGCACTAAACAGTAACCAAATCAAGGGTTCCATTTGATCTTATGTGCTCATCCATGCATTCTAGAGGTTTCCAACTAGCATCACGGGTCGTGGTTAGTACCATAGAGGGACTATACCGCCTATATATGAGTATATAATAATATCCAAAAGAAATTATTCATCCAAAATTGTAAATAAATTGTCTTTATAAAATAATTAAACATTATAATAATAATAAATGGAATTTATATCATGATGAAAGAATAGATCAATCACCCTCTAGTTCAGTCACATATACAAATAGAAATTATAAACAAATAAAAACATCGATGATATATTGTCCCTTTGATCCATGCCTTATCTGAACATTGTGATGTTTTCTATGCTATCCTGGTTGACCAAGGTTGGCATAGTTTCAAAACCAAAGGGTAACTACTATATGGGTAGAGAGGTTTCGGCACCCATGTTCAATGGATATCTAAGTAGGGTGTTGTTAATAACATATTAGGGTACACTAACATGGTTCCATACATAGAGTAAAATTATGTCATATATTCATCACCTTGATGAAAAATTTCTAAGATAATGTCATCTCGACTGTTCCAACCCAAATAACAAAAACCATACCATTACAAATCCATAGAAACAAGACCAAAATCGAATATACCAACTTCAAAAATTTCTATGGAATATCTAAGATTGTAATTATGACCATGCATCCCAATAGACAGACTCATGTACAATAGATATATAAGATAGTATCATAGACTTCCCCTAATAGAGCTTTCTCCAATTGAGTATAGCCCATAACTATCACATACCTATGAACATATATTAAAATGATATATACAAGGATAATGGATCAACCCCGACTCTATATCCATGAAATCCTCACTGATAATATCACAAACCTACCCAATGAGAGTTTTCCTAGACAATTGTATTACCCAAAGGCAACTTGGTCCTCCCTTATATGAGTTTTCCCATCGAGACTGTAACCCATAATAAAACACCTCACAACTAAATTTTTCCTAACTATATTTATTGACCACCCATATTATAATATATATATATATATATAAAAATAGTATAATAGTGTATACTAATTCCACTTATGTAAATGAATGAACAATGGTTAAACAAATTCCCAAACATTCCATATTTATCCATCCTAAAGGGAACCCTATATCTAGAATCGATAAATCACTAGGAAACTCAATGTGACCCCTAAGACATTAAAATATGGGCTTAATCATTTGGGTTCCTACATCCAGTCATATCACATTTGTTCCAATGTCTATTCCTAGTGGTGTCATAGCCCTCACCAAATCATAGTCAAGGTAAGGAAACATAGAACCACATGGGTATTACACATAGAAAACCCACTATATATATATACATATATTACATCAACACCATATTAAACTACACTTATTCTCAAGTAAAGTCACCCACCCAAAACATGGTAATGCTATGACCATTTAAGTATAACATGTTGAAACTCATCTGTTATCTCCACAAAGATAGTCTATGGAGCATACAACCCGACGTTTCATTTAGAGTCACATTCATTTCTATTCATTTCGACCCTATTAATGTATTCAATATCATATGGTAGTCCACCATCAACTACATGATCATAAATAACCTAATTACACGGAAATTACATAAATCCCAACATGGCCATAACACATTATTATATATTGAACTCAGAAATTCAATTAATAAATTTAATTAATTAGTATACCGTTTTTAATTAACTATGAATTATATCTTTGTGGAGTATATATAAGGAACATGTTTCATAATGAAATCATAATCTCTATAGAAAATTAATGTGAAGAACCTATATCATCTATGATGTTTTATAAAATTAATTCCATGTTTGGTGCTCTTTCTAGGACCACAATGGAATTTCCAAGCTCATAAAACCATATTGAACCCCTAAATAATTCAAATAAAAAAATAATAATAAAATATAATCAATTTATAACTGATTAAAAAATTAAAATTATTATAAACATTTTACTCAAAATGGAATAATTATAAATTAAATCACTAACACACACAATGCAATAAATCCTCAATCCACAACCAACGTGTATTCAACATTAGACTCTCGACATTGTTCAAGAGAATATCCATAAAAAGAAATAATTATACCATTATTAATTTAACACAAAGATAATGAAAATCCAAATAGGATTCATCGTACTAACATACCACATTAAAACACTAGATGACTATATAAATATGGGGTCTTATATTTTTCTTTACTTAAGAATAGGGGAGTCCCCATTTGAATAGGCCATTTCCACCATGATCCAGTGGAAACAAAATTGAACTCTAATAGAAGAGGATATGCTATTTTAATACATGGACTTCTTTTTAATAAAGAATACTATTAGTGATGGAAACCCACATAAATTCTTTTTAATTCCACAACTGAAACATCCCACATTGGTGGGAAATCAAGGGAGGTTATAGGGTGTGTAAAATATATTACCATGCACTATAATGATGAAGGGGATGGGGCTTCTACTCAAAAATTTCATTACAGAAAATCCCAATTTCCATCATTTAAAAGACATCGAATGGACATTATAGGTCCACTAGGTTTCCTATGGAAACCCTGTATGAAGGGATGCAACATTCCAACCACCAGAAATCTAGTGGGTACTGTAGGATTTAATACAATATCCCAACTACCCTAGTATAATTTTAAAACACACCCAATTCTCTATGATATAAATTGGACCTAAATCACAACCCATATTATATTTTCTAGGGGTCCCAACCATTGAAATTATATTTTAAATTCTCATTTAAAATTATATGGGTCCACTAATTTGAAAACACAAATCAACTTTGAATATACCATCATCCTTATAAAAGGGTATTGTAATATATATAAGGAAATAAATATATATCTATAACATAAAGGGATGAAGTTGGTGAACAATAGCTTTTGGGACAATAAATTTTAGAAGATATGACTGAGAAAGTTTAATCTATTCACTAGCACATAAAATAAGGTAAAGGTTAGTAGAATAAATTTGATGATAATCATATATGAAACCTAAAATTTGAGGTTGGGGGAAAGGTATTCCTTATAATCTCTATATGGATGTGATGAATGTGTTTTAGGAATAATAGAAATCTATGTTGATGGTATATTGGAACCTTATATTTCCATGACCATATTGGAGATATGTAATATGGATTTTCCCTTCCACAGAACATGTCTCAAGGGAATGATGTGTACCTTGTATTATTATTGAGAATATTTATGTGAAATCCACCACATATACAATTCAAATGGATGTATTTTTAGAGAAGGATCTATCATATTATATAAATTTAATGTTAATCATAGATTATAGAGATAATATACTATGAAACAATACAAATCATCCTGTTAATGTACTATGGAGGAATAATAATTAATATATGGAAACATGGGGACATGATGATGTGA
This sequence comes from Viscum album, assembly GCA_963277665.1. Lineage (NCBI taxonomy): Eukaryota > Viridiplantae > Streptophyta > Magnoliopsida > Santalales > Viscaceae > Viscum > Viscum album. The sequence continues at coordinate 1,889,136,003 of OY728136.1, forward strand.
AGAAATAATTAGAAACTAATCTATCAATGTCCTAGAGTTTGTGTGGAAATTTCAAGAATGAAATTTTTGAAGGGTGAATAATGAAATGACTTGTAATTTATAGATTTGAAAAATTTCCACCTATAATATATTTATATCATAAAACATATGCATAAAAAATATTATTTCATGAAAAAAATATAATATAATACATAGGTGGTATAGATATTGTTCATTAACAAAATCTTATGAGAGAAGTCAATAAACACAATATATTAATAAAACTATAACTATAGATGTTGATAAGTTTCAATCCCCTAAAATTATCAATGAAACTAAAATACTGTAAAAATTAAAAAACATATTAGAAATTATTATTTTATTTTAAATTTGGATATAAATTAAAATGATTGTAAAATGTGTCAATGTATAATAAAGGAAGTGATTGGTAATTATATGATATATAATATGAAATGTTCCTAGACATGGGAAATAGAAACCTCTTCCCATTTAATAACAAGAAAAATAAATTAATTACTGTATAATTTCATTACATTCATGTATAACCATCTCTATAATCATTTCAAATATAAAAATACATGAAATCAACACATAAATTAAATAACTAAAAGGAATCATGATCATTTTCTATATTCTTTGACAAGGAATCAATAACTATGATATCCACATTGTACATTTGATAAACAATGATCTTCATCTTATAATTCTAATACATCAATCATTTCCATGATAAGTATAGTTTACATGGTAAATTTCATGATCATTTATTAACTATGTTGAAAACTGGTGTAGAATAACATTCAATCTTGAGGTTGTTCCATTTTAATACTCATCAATACATAACAACATATACAACCACCCACTTCACATCATGAAACAACATGTGGGAACCAATAAAGAATGTAAAGGATTTCATAATAAGGACACTACCATTTTTTAAAATACTCCATAACATAAAAGTATAGAAAATCCCATCATAATTAATATGCACAATAATCGTTGGAATATTTTATGATCATTTGGGATAATAAATATTTATTGAAATGGTAACCATACAGATGATAATTTCTAAATATAGTATTTAAACTCAATAAATTTATTTAAATATAAATATTCTAATTCAATAAAAGGAACTCTCAAATAATAATTCTTGAACTAAAACAAACTATAAATTTTAATAATGTATTTATGAATATATTTAATCTAATATTAAATTTTAATGTAAAACATAATTATTTAATTTTTAATTTTTTTAGAGAACATATGTCTAAAAATTAATTATCTGTCACATAATAGCATTGTAATGAAAATAAATATAAATGTGATCACTTATAGAAAAATAAATATTATTTACCAAGAATAAAATTATTTTCCCAATTATGATAATATTTTAATTTAATATTTTATTTAAAATATTTTGAATATTAATTTATAAAATTAAATTAGTTTCTTGAATATTAGATTTTAAATATCTTAGGGGGTTATTTTTATTTGTCTAAAAATGTATATTTTTGAATGTATAGTAACAAATATAGGTTAAAAAACATAAATTATTTATATCAACTTGAAATAAATACAGCTAGAAAATTTCAGGAAATTATCTCTAAACCTTACAATGTATTTAAAGTGTAAAAAAATAATTTCAAAATAACAATTTATATTTATAATCATATATTTAAAATTTATAAAACTGTGTTATATTTTATTTAATTATTTTGATTATTTCCCATTAATTAAGTGTTTTAATTAATCCATTCAGTTATATCTTTGGTTTAATTTCATATAACAATTTTAATTTATATTAAATCCAAATAATTAAAAATAATGAATACTATTCCTAGTATTTGGCCTAAATGAAAAAATAATCAGCACATTATTCTAACTCACTTACAATTAATATATTAAAACACATTACCCCCCCTTTTTACCAAATTCCAATATAACATAATTTTAAAAATATCTTCCATAATAAATCTTTAATCTCCCATTACTATTTCCTTATGATTATCAGTTGAAGAAAATCACATGCTCTAAAATATTTAAGCTCAATCAAAACATGGAAACTCAAAGATCATGGAAAGAGTTCCCAAAACTCTTTCTTCACATATTATATGATATTCTCCTATCAAAGAAATATTAAACATACCACTAAATATATTTTGAGGTGTTTAATCACATTTTATTAATATTCCTTAAACACATGTTCAATAATAGTTCAACAGTTTCCTCTCATCAGACTTTTATTTTTCATATGTTTTTAAAATTTTTAAATTATGAGTTTTAAAAACAATATTTTTAAAGTTTATTAGACATTTAAAAATTATATAACACAAATAAATAAATAAAATATGGTTTCAAAATTAATTATAAATATAAAATATTTAAAAAAAAACTAAAATTTAAATTATTTTACCCCTAGTTTTAAAAAATATCTGAAAAAGATCATTTCACCCATGGTAGTTTTATGCTACTTAAGTGAAAAAGGATATTTTCTTTTTTGGTTATTACATTAAGGGATTTGAGTAAAATTTTATTTTTTATTTAATATACCATAACAAAAAATTAATATCATTTATATTAATATAGGGTTTACAAAATATTCATGATAATTATTTCATTATGTGTAATGAATCATAGTAAATTTTATAGGGCATGAACACTCATACAAAGAATGAATAAATGAAACGTATATATATAATAACTTATTAAACGAAATAATATCTAAAATGAATATGAAAACCTTCTATAAATATTTAGAAAATTTAAAAGCATTGTTCTATAAACATAGATTATTTCTTCTACATAAACTTATTTTTTGGATGCAAGAACTGAACAACATCCAAAAGGTACAATGTAACAATTAAACATAATAAATGAATAAAAAATCATAATAATAGATTGTGAGTGGCGAAAAAAATTAATATTTTTTGAAAAATTAATTTAATGAATTAAATTTATCTATCCATGAATTTTAATGATCTTCTAATGCAATCTAGGATTCATGTTTTGGGTTCCTTTAATGATCCTCTCCAACAATTTCCAAATTTTTAAGAAATGGTCAATAAATAAATATATATATATATATCTCTCTATATTAACCTTTATACCATTAAAATATGACAACATTATATCCTTAATTATTTATATTTGTTCTTTTTTATATCTATTTTCATTCAATTATGTTTCCCTTTTTATTGTTTCCGTAATAATCCTTATTATCCTAATAAATAAATTTCCCTGATTGTCTCTCGATATTTTAAAACTCTTATTATGTTATTAAAATCATATAAATGATTTTTTATCTCTATGATTTTCTAATAAAACCTTTTATTTTTAACATAAAATAAATAATTTTATATCATGTTCAATGGATAATATATTCCCTTGCTAGTTTTAATGATAGATTTTATTTTCCAAAATGATTAATAAATGTGTTTGATTTCAAAACTTATTATTTATATTTTATTATCATTTTTCCATCACATTGAGATATATTTCCGTGATATATTTTATTCTATAATTAAACTAGTATATTATTTATTCAATTTTTTTCAATATTTTTTTTCAAGATACCCCAATTTTTAATAACTTATAGATTTATTTTATTAGAATTTTTTTATTAGTGGTTTATTCCATGTTTTGGATTTTTTAAAATTTATTTTCTATGCAACATACATATGAATTTCATATTATAATTATGTGTGTTCTTGGAGTTATATATAAAAAATTATATTGGGAAATTTTTTATATCTCATAATTTCATTACATGTGGGTTAGATGATGTAATCCTCATCTATGTAGTAACATGTAGGGAAGGTATATTCATCCTCCTCCCTAATGTTATTTATGAGATAAGTTTAAATAGACTAATCCAAAAAGATGTGATGTCATGGTAGTGATCCTTGACCTATTATTATGATTAAATGTCTTGTGTTTTCTCTATATCATATGATCCACATGTGTATTATGAATCTATAAAATTGTTTCGTTATATTACATAGTGGTTTATGACTATTCGTTTATTGGTTCCATGTTATGATAATTGACCCTAATGATAATAGACACCTTAAATATACCATTGACACCCTTACTAAGATTTATGTCCCACCCCTTATTTTTTATATGTTCTTAGGTTATCCCCCATATTAATATGAGAATAGTAATATATAAGCGAAATATTAAATATGGATGTAAAACACTTTAATTTTTTAAAAATGTTTTATGATGTACCTAAATTTGATACGTTGGGATTTCTAAACTAATCTATAAAAAACTTGATGACATGATATCGAAATAATTTTTTTCAAATTGAGTATATAGTTATTTTAGATAGCTTTGATGAACTTCCATGAAGATTAATAACAATAAAACTATATTAATCCATTAAAATATCATCCTAAAATATTTTAAAATTTTATGTGTTATCCATGTATATCAAAATGGGAAACCAACAAAATTTAATTATTAGAATATAATCAATAGATTAATTATTATATGTCATATACTTCATTAACATAGGATAAACTCATTTTAAAATGATGAACAATAAAAAATTAATGATAAAATATTTTATTAGTCCATTCATTAAATGGATTACATGCCTTGAATCATACTTAACACAATTTTCACTTCAAAAATGATTATTCCAAATAAGTTATGATTTTATAAACAATTGAATTACTAATACCACACCCTTTGTATATGAGACAGTAAATTACTAATATGATCTAGATATATACTCCCAAATCACTATGTAATTGTGGAGGAACTACAAATAAAAAAGGAGATAGGCATTAGTCAAGGGATTTCTTGACTCAAAAAGTGGATGGCTCAATCATTGGTCATTTGATGAGTACCTGACTACATTGATAGATGAAACAAAACACATTAATTATGGGAGTACCTATCTCCAATAATGGAGGACCAATAACCTAGTCATTGGGGGAGTACCTGACTCTACTAGTAGAGGACCTACACCGTAGTCATCAGGGATGTACCTATGTAAAGAACTATAGAAATCATAAAAATAGTGAATATTAAAAGATAAATATTAAATTGATAACATAATGATACATGAAAAATCCATTTAGGTCTACTGCATTTTGAGACATGGACATGTAAAAAAGGGGTCCTTAAGTGTGTTATGTCATCTCCCATTATGTTCTTCATAACTAACAACATTCATCAATATAATACACATAACAAATTGCACAATTACATGGGGAAATGACACAATGAAATGGGTAATCTCATATTCTCATTATAGGTATGCATTGGAGATATCAACATATCATGATGATAAGGTATGAGACATTTGAATAACTTAGGAAAACCATACTATGTATATCATAGATCATAAACACGAGTCATAAAAAAATATTATAAGTTCCCAAGCCACGAATAATAATTGAATAAAATAACATAATACATGAGAAAATATCATTATAATTAGACATAGATTTTTCGAATATACATAATCATAGAAATTATTATATCAAGGACACAAACCATGACATTAATAACATGTTTTAATAAGTGTAACCACCCTTATAACTACCTCGAGGTTTGGATAAAATCCAATGTATCCTATTTTGGGATTGGTATGGCATCCAATACACCACCTTTTGATCTTGGGATATCATCAAATGTATCCAATTTTGGGTTGGGATAACATACTGTGTACACTATACTTGGCATGTGATAACCTCCTATATACCCTTTCCCTTTGTACTCATATATCATTAATCACTACCCAATTAATTGGAGGAAGATATAGGCCCCATAAGTCACATAATCCCTAAACATATGGATGATAACATATTAAAAAAATAATCATATCAGAACCCATTAATAGAAATGGGTTTTATAAAGAAACACATCTTATCATAACCCATAGAAATAAATGGGTTTCATATACATATAATTATTACATAACCCATGTAAATGAATTTTTTTTAAAGAAATATATTTATTAGATTCATTAACCATAATTATAAAGAATATTATTATTTTCAATATTTCATATCCACATTAAATATTAAATAACATCAAAAGATGTCATTATATATAGAAAATGATTATGAAATAAAAATAACACAGATGGTTTCTTAAGGGACGTAACATATATATAAAAAAACATTTTTATAACTACAAATTCATTAGATATTTTATAAATCCATTTATATGAAATTAAATAGGAAAATCATTAATGTAATAATTAAAAAAATTGAAAATATTTATTAAGGAATATATGCATTAAATATTGATTTTTTTATGTTATAAAATATTTTACAAATAATTTTATTGAAAAATAATAAATGGAAAATATATATATAACTTTAAAAAAATTGGGTGGTTTTTATGTTTGTAAATATCATTCATGTGATATAGGATAAAACAAATATTTCCTTCACATTTTCAATTAATGATAAACAAGACCTATTTTCAAAAACATTTGTGAAGAATGATTTTAAATCATTTCTAAAAAATAAACAAAAATAGAGATTTATTTTAATATTTATAGATATTTTCTTTGAAAATTCTCTGGACAACATGACTGTTGATGGGAAGTTATTTTCGATTAATGTGTGAGATAATGTGCTTTTTCTAAAAAATATTTTCAACACATTTAATAATCAAATAAAGAAAAATGGTAAAAATAATTTATGAAGATCATAAATAACAAAAGTTTCATAATTTATATTAATTTACTTACAGATAGATAATAATATATGACCATTGGAATCTTAATCCCAAAAAATTCTGATAAATAATGAGATTATAACATAAAATCATTACAACATTTGTAACATTTGTATGGTATGCCCCATTAAAGAATGTAATCAATTGAAAATTTAAAATATAATGAAAACAAATATATTCATGATATAACACATCCATGTTGATATATATATGTTTATCTCATAAAATAATATTGGTTTATAACATGACATATGTATCGAAGAAGTAAAATAGAGACAAAAATCCTTTACCGCTATGGACATATTTGAACTGTAAACCCCATGAATGATATATAATAAAATTGAGATTTAAATCCACATTATTGAAGGTATAATGATCATAAAATATATTCATGGGATTAATATAGACCACAAACAATAAACAGGTGGTGTATATGGCTTGTATCTTATAGAAGTAAAACATGAGTTAGAAAACCCTTACCTAAAGTCTTAACTTCCATCATTCACATTGGATCCTCCTAATTAATTAATATTAATTTTTTAAATATATATAATAAACTATTAATTATATATATCATACCATATATTATTTACTTAATACCAATCAACAATTTTTTATTAAAAATTCGTTATTAATATTATGTTTCAGTTAATAAGAACTCAAATTTTTAACATAGTTTTCAGTTTTTTATATTCTGTACTATTACTTTCATTATTGATCCACAATAAAAAAATGCTAAGAATGATATAAATATTATATATATTAATTATATATTATTTTTTGTTACCCAATAAACGTTAATGACATAAAATACAATACTATATTTATGGAGATGGTTGGGCGTACGCATGCAAGAACTTGGTTTCCATTTTCATTAAGGATAAAATGAAACAAAGGAAAATAATATATTAACATATATAAATAAATTTTAATGAAATCTTTACCACACATATTGATTAAATTTACCCTTATTACATTCTATAAAATGTGCTACTGAAAAACGAATCACATCGCGTTGTGAGGCAGTAGTCCACCATACACATGAGGGACACTATCGTATCACCCAGAGAATGGAAATTAAAGAGGAATATTTGGTGTAATAACAAAAAATTATCATTATGTTAAATATATTACAAATATTTATTCAATAATTCATTAATACCATCCAACATGAAATATAAATGAAAAATTCATCACATTGGTTCATGAGGCAGTAGTCCATCGTACACATAAGAGACATTGTTTTGCTCAATCAAGTGGGATGCAATATGGTATATAATTCATTATAAATATATTTGTATTATAATATCATAAATATTATATATATATATTAAAATATAGTATTATATTTTATGGTGGGTTTTGTTGATGGAAAACGAATAACATTTGTTAGGGAGGCGGCAGTCCGTCGTACACATGAATAATGATTTCATATGAAATTTTATTGAATTGGAGAAGGATTAATATTACTACAATTAAATATTATTGTGATAGTATATTTATGATTATTATAATATTATATTATAATTTCTTAAAAATTAGTTATTACATAGCAACATGAAATAAAATAAAATAATTGGTTATTTATGTTATATCTTCTTTAGACAACTATATTTCGTTTTACCCAAAATCTTTCCTACAATGGATTTATTTCCAAAATAATGGTTAAATTATTATATTATAGAATTAATTAAATCATTTGGGAAGGTAATTTATTATTAATGGTTTTTTAAAGTTAGAATTAGAGATTATATTGGGCATCCATTTATTAATTATGTTAGTAGCGCACTTCTAATTTTGGAAAAAAATGTTCTACAATTTTTTTCACCTCATAATGGAAACTAATTGGACATTATAGATCATTTTTGTTATAATCTCAATATATGGTCATCTAATGTTTTTTGGATATTATTCTTGGTTATTTTTTCCTTTATCTTCTTAGATTAATTCCCAAATAAATTGTTTTAACAATAACCACATTGATTATTTTTACTTCATTTACTATTAATAATTGTAATAAAATAAATTTTAACATAATAAAAAACATATATAATTCAAATTTCAAATATAGAATCTAATCTAGTTAATTATATTTATATCAGTGGAAGATTAATTTAAAATTAATCATATTGATGCCATGAGAGAGCAGTTTCCCAAACAAAAAAACATTCAAACATTTAAAATGAATTAAAATAAAAATTAATTATTAAATTTAATTAGTTGAAATAGATGAATTAAAATGTATATAACTGAAATAATATTATTTTTAAAATATTTTTAAAAGAAAATTTATGTTTTGAAATTTTTTAAAAGAAAATATTATTTTTAATAAAAACATATATTTTAATTGTTAATCAAAAAAATTTATTTTCAATAAATTTTAAAAATTTCACTCGAAGTTAATTTTTAGAAGTTTATTATAAAAAAGTTATTTTTAAATGAAATTTAAAAAAATCTTTGAATACTTAATTTAAAATAATTTCCAAAAAGTTGATAATAATAATCTATCAAAAAAATATTTTTAAGCATAAAATGGTTTTTATTGATATATATTGTTAGGAAAATGCATACGACGAATGGTAAAATTATGATGGAATATATAATATATAATTTAAAATCAAATAATTCATAAAAATTAAAATTTTAAATATATTCGGGAAAAATTGTGCTCAGAAAAATATTTGATAAAAAATAATTCATATATTTTATAATGGATTTTATTTTCATTTATAATAAATTAGTAAAAATATAATATATTGCATAAACATTTTTAAACTATATATTTAAATAATTTTTCTATTTTAATTAAAACCCAATATTTCAATGTTTAGGTGATAACTATCATGTTAAAGAAAAATATTTTAGTATTATTTCATTTTTATTAAAATCTTGGTGTCGCATGGGATGGAAGATAAAATTTGAGTTTCATATAATGAAAAATATCAGACAGATTATATAAATATTAAAAAATATATTTATCATTATCTGAGTGACATAAAATCTTCCCCACCCCTCACCTTAAGGTGAATTATTTCCTCATAATTCAATACCTTTGTGCCAACAGCTGCTGATCCAACTCCTTCATTACATCCTCAAGTCTTCCCTCAATATGGTGGTAATGACATAAAATTGTTACCATTTGAGTGATATTTTTTCCAATAAATTTCACTATATGATACGTAATCCGCACTGGTTGTTCCTCATAACATATATTAGGATCCAGTGGTGGGACCTAGGATTTTATTACATGTGATGGAACAGGTATGCACTTATTTTGAAGAGATATATTGAACACAATATGAAACCCTGAAAAGTTTTGTAGATATTCCATGTGATAATCAACAAACCTGATATTTTCAAGAATTACTAATGGAAAATAATATCAAGTTATTAATTTTATATTCATTATTTTATGGATAAATTAGTAGAAACACCTACTAAAAAAATTCAAATTATAGATCGTATCAACAATTATCAGTATAAAATATCTAAAAAATATCCTCTTCCCTTAGAAGGTTCTAAATAGATCAAAACACTTTTGAAGATTATAATCTATATTAGGTCTAAATATATCTCTCATTAAAAATTAATTTGAATATGGGAGAGTTTTATATTTCCATTTATAAGTGGTTCTTAAGGGACTATTTGAATGTTGGATAAAAAAGATATTGTTTTATGAATAATAAACTGAAAGATGTTTTTGATCCCAATAACCTTTGAAATCCCTATAACATGATCATTAAATATATGATCGGGTATGAATTTTTATCTCAATAAGACATACTATCTACAAGTGATATATTATACTAAAACAAAACTCTTTTTCAAGATATTGATGGAGACTATTCAATAACATCATGGTAAATCTCAGATTCTAATCAGATACAATTGAATTTGGTAATCCACATATTCTTACGAATTCCTTAATGTATACACCGTTTAGACAATGAAAATATAAATCTTCTCTAATAGTGATCATATGTTCTAACATTGTAATGTTATCGAAGATAATAAATATAACATTATTCATTTTAAAATTGTGGGAGAGTTAGAAGAAAATTTATATGGTGATGGTTTCCCAAAATATATTATATTATGGATATTGGAAATAGAATCCCCTATGAATTGTATCTCTCAGTTGTTGGATTCTATCATACCATGAACCAAAATACATTCGGAAAAATACCTCACTTCATGTTTTCCCACAAAAAATAAACATTCACACATGATGGTGGTAGGCACCATACCAATATCATCCATCAATTGTGGGTTCACACCCAATGAATTTTCTAGATGTGATAGGTTGTCACTTGACATTCAGTTTATCATTTCCTAAAACTATTTTCATATAATTCTGAAATGAAATAACCCATATTTACATCAATATCATATATACAATAAACCCTAATGTTTATATAAACCATTACTACTATCCCCCCAAAATGTAAAGGCATTCTTCTTTAAATAACTATTCTGTAAAACATATAAACAACCGAGGGAATGTATTTCCATAAATTTTGCCAAAACCATTATTAATTTTTATAAACACCTATTATATAACTAATTAAGAGGGGTATATAGTAAATTGAACATATTATCATCCTAAATTGTATATACCCATAACATAATTCATAACTCTGATGATAATCTTACATGGAGAAATATATGCTTCAAAAAATAACATAATCCATATATGTTTCATGATTTTTATAACTAAAGTACCTTTTATTAAATACTTATAATAAATAATTCTAGAATCCATGTACATATATTGACCAAATATCATACGTTAATGATTTATTATAATATAGTTCCTTCATTGAACTAGGGAATAATCTGTAGTTTGGGGAAATTAATTGGATAATTATAAACTTCCTCTAATATAAGGCATCAAATTACATGGATATTTGTTTCTTCATGACCTTAATTTCAAAATTGAATCATATTCCACTTGATTTGAGATGTTCTTCTTGGTTCTTCTTCAAACCATATTTACATGTATGGAGCCTAAAAATATTTCCCATATGTTCATTACCATATGATGACTCATAAACATCCATCTTTAACAGATTTGACACTATTGGAATCTCATTGATGTTCATGTTTTTAATTGTATAACATGATATCCAACTAGACATAATCACAATATCATTATCTTTTATAAGCATTCACCATGGTTTCTCATAATCACATTATTTTATATTAGAATCATGTATACTTGATTTTTCATTTTTCATCCATTGTATAAATCAAAAATTAATTGTTTGAGAAAAATGAATAATAGTGAAAAACCACCATACCAATAAACATACAATATAGTATATATAAATCTGAACCCATTCTATTCAATATATTATAGATTACTCTTAAATTAAGATATTTGTTTCCACTATTTTAATTCCTTCATGATGTTTCATAACGAGTTTGTGAATTTCAAAGATTATCACCTAAGAGTGTCAAACCAGGTGTCTATCGAGGCATATTTTCATAAATTAGTTGTTGAAAAAATCTATATCAATTAAAAATTTTCATATTTATTAATCCTAGGTATCCTTATATAGATTCACATGAACATATAAAATTTGGGTTTGGATTTAAATACTTTGAATCCACTAGCTCTATAATATAATAGAATTACAGGACATTTTATAACAATTTGAGTAATTATAAGACATATAATTATAAATATTACTTGATATATCCTTAAAATATCACTTTATATAAATAATTAATTGTAATCCTAGTTTCCAAAAGATTATGAAACATTTTCTTTAATATCAACAAAAAATACCCAATCCCATCATATATATATATTAAATATTAATATATGAATATTCATTACATAACATAAATATCTACACTAGATTCAATTTAGACAAGTATATTTGGAAACATGGACACATAATAAATTGGTTCATTAGTGATAATGTCTTACCCAATAGTGTTCATAATAACTAGAACATTTCTTAGACATAAAACATATGAATCATTTGTATCATAACCTAGAGAAATGAAATGTTAGAATAGGTGATATTAGATGCGCAGAGAGGTTAAAAGGATGAACATCAATATATCATGAACATAAGGTTATGAAAATAGTATAATAACATATGAAAACCATAATCTTCATATCCAAAATCATTAACATGAGACATGACATAAATCATGGTTGTTCAAAATACGTGAATAATAATAGAATCAGAGTACATGATTCATAGTATAATAACATTTTCATTATACATATATTTTTCAAATATACATATGAATTCAAAATCCAATGTCATGCAAACCCAACATGAAATTCACAACATGTTAATACTGAGAAAACCCCCTACATTCCTACTTTAGACTTGGAATAACCTCTTATACACCATCTTTTGGGATTAGGATAACCAAAAATGTACCTCCTTTTAGACATGGGATAACTTTTCGTTTACCCCATTGAGATTGGGATAACCTCCCATGTAACATTTGAGATTATATATCACAAATTATCTTCCAATTCTTGGGGTGAGTTATAGGTAATATAATTCACATAATACATACATATGTGTTTCACAAGATCATGAAACATTCATCATATCATAACACAAGAAAATAAATTTTTTTTCTAAGCATTACATCATAGCAGAACCAATGAAAGGGAAATTTGATGCATATATATATATATAAAAATCATCCTAACATAACCCATTTTCAAAAAAAATTGGTTTCTTAAACATCTTTTCATTATAATCATTAAAAACCCCATGAATTTAAAATTATTTTGTTACCAGATAAAATTTGCATTATATTATATTACTCACAAAAAAATTACAATTTGATAATGATCAATACATTAGTCACAAAAAATGGAAAAATATGGATCAATAAAATCTCTTTAAATCATCACCCCACATAAAAAACAATAGAAATAAAAAATTATTAGAGATAAACATCATATGAAATAAAAAAAGTATAACATTATTAGTAATTATTGATAATATTGAATGAAATAATGAAGTGTAATATATAATATTTAATGTGAAATGTGAAAAGTGTAAAATTTGATCATTGTTAACTATAAACATTGATAATAATTTTCACAATATAATTAGAATTTATTAGTAAAAATGATAAATGATAAGTAATGTATGAAGGAGAAGTGATAGCCTCAACCTATGTTGTCACACCATTTGAATCCCATTTTTCAGAATATTGGAGGGAGGTAGTATCACTGGAATTCTCCCATGGACAATCTGAACATGGTATTAAACAAATATATCTTGAACAAATTAACTTATATTATATTTTTATGTTAGTGTAAAATAAAACTCAGACGATGTTATCCAATCCATCCCATTAATCTATCATTATCGCACATCTAACCATTATGTTTTATGCATATGTAATAATGAATTACATGTCTGGTCCACAAATACCAAAAGTTTTTTAAAATTTATAAAAATAAAATAATTATTATGTCAATTACTTATAAGAATAGATTTTATTTATATAATAGTATATTAAATAGTGACAATTTTTGATAATTTAGTTTTTTTCAGATTTATTTAACTTTTCCAAAAAGATATAAATTATTATAATAAACTATGAAATTATTTATTATATTTAGTATCAAAAAATTGTATCTTAAAAAATATCTCATTAAAATATAAATGGAAAATTATTATTATGTAATAATAAATTTTTCGGTTTATAAATTTGATAAATCATTACAACCCACTATTTTTTAATAAATTATTGTTTTTTCATAAATATTTCATGATGTGGTAAAAAATATTTAACCATAATATATGATATAAAATATTTTATTTTATTAATATTAATTATTTTAGTATATTTAAATCAATTTTCATTAAATATATTTGACATTGTGATGTCTAAAACGGAAACCAGGACATTAAAAATAGTACATCGTTATGAATTTACGTTTCCATTATAGAAAATCAATAAATATGGTGTTTGGTTTGGGTTGATTAAAATAACAATTTTTTTCCATAAATTTCCAAAACCATCGGAAAAGGCCATCTCTAGCCAATATTTTTTCTTTTCCCACAACCTAGATTTATAAGTCCAATATTTTTAAATTATTAAACAAATCCGCCACGATATCAATATATACCTACCCATTTCACCATTTCATTTCACTCACAATCTATCATCAATGATTTTATAGTGTTTTTTCACTATAAGGTGTCCTGAACGATATCTATAATCCCCAAATGTTCCATTCCTCATGATTCATGTGTAACTCTTCAAGGTTATTGAATTATCCTTCATCATTAATTCAAAACCCACTTTTTCAAAATTTAATTTTACTGACTTTAAGAAGTTTTTTACAACATGATTTCGATATGGAACCCATTCTTTATTCTCCACAGGTTATTAATGAATATATTTATTATGATCTATGCAGCTCAAATTAATTAATACATATATAGGTTCACCATGATATCACTCCAATTCATATTTAATATAATTTAATCTTTATATATGACTTTTTTTATGATACATTGGTGAATAACCATGGTAATTTTATGTTATGACACATTGGCGACAAACCATGGAGATATGCTTATAAATTCCACATTTAAATTTTGTATCTACATTATCTTATTTTTATTCACATTCAATTTATTATGACACACCTGATGTCCTCTTTCTAAATATATAATGATATTATTTATGTTCATACTGATACTCATCATGATAAGATGTCAAAAATTTCATGTTCTTATTCACATACTGGGGATCATGCACACCCCTTTACATTGATGTATGTCACTTGTATATGAACTGTAGAAAATGTACATATGATGAATCAATGAAGATGTTTTAACGTGTAATTAGATGAATGTTTTCTGTTTTCATGTATTATATTCATTATTTAAAAAAATTTAAATATTAAAATTTCACCTATTTGTAACATGAATGAAAAATCAGGTAATAAAAATGTGGGATTATTTAGTTAATATAAAATTAATATTTAGTTATTTGCGGGAATTATAAATAAAAATCGTTATCACGATCCTTCGAGAAATTTTCTTAAAAAACCTCATGGTATTTTGGTGAAGTATTAATTAATATTGTTGGAAGAATATAAATCACTATCTAGATAAAATTAAGTGGATGAGGATCTGGAACTAATGTATACATGGGTAAAAATGGTAAACACCACCTTGATCTTGAACCTATTGTGAACTCATGCCTGAAAATGGACCTTACCTCACTTCTGTTTTGACTCTCCCATGTGATATGATTGGATAATAAAAATATTTTTTATTGACAAGTAATAATGTAATAAAGAAAATATAATTGTTTTTAAAGAAAAAAATATCTATGGATGATGTTTAATACATAAAATTATTTTGTAATTATAATATTCATAAAAATACATGTTTCTCACATATGATTTTTTATTTTATAAAATGGAATTAAATAGGTGGAACCACATAAATGATGAGAACAATATATGATTCATTGAAAACCCTCTTATAGAAGAATGAATGATAATTTTAATGATAATGATGAATCAACTATATCAATTAATGAATGATTACTTGAATCAAGATTAAGATCATTATTCATCATGATGGAAAAAACATGTCACTGAGTTGTTTATGCATCAATGACCAAAATATTTTAGTAAATATACCAAACCATTGAATATTAAAAAATAAATAAGATATATAGAAAATATCATTTATACACTCCATTTTTTAGAGAAATATATTTAATCAAGGTAGTATATAAATTAAAAGGAGGAGATGATCACAGGGGACACAAATTGAAAACACAAATCAATGAAGGGAAATTCATTCTATGATGTGGAAACAGTTTAGTTGAAATTTTTTCAATAAATATATTCCACATTAAATGTGAATAAAGGGGTAGGAATTACCTGAGCTGATTCAGAAGGAAAATGTATCATTGGGATGCTATGAGATAAACAATACCTGATATTATCAATATACCTATAGATTTTTTATGAATGACAACGTAAAGGATAACATGTTATTCAGTTGAATGAGACCCCATATATTGAGTAAATATATAAAATAGATACTATTAATGATATGATGAGATATTTTAAATTGTTATGATGGTTTCATTAGTGGATAGAGATACTTAGTGGTCACAGAGGTTGAATAAAAAGAAATTTGTTATGATTCAAAACCCAATAAGGATCATTATCAATTAAAAGTTGTAAATCATGTGAAACATATCTCATGAAAAAAATGTGGTAGGAATATTTTGATGAAGAACATTCCGGGGAGTAAAAAATTCTTACAAGTGTTAAAGATGAGTTCACACATCTAATAACTATAGTGGTGAGGTTAAACCTCACCATCTCAACATTAACAATAATGGGAAGTTTGTGTTGTCCCAGACGAATGACAAATTCTCTATGTGTAGAAATCTTGTGAAATTTTCCAATAATTGTAAAATTTTGAAGATAATTGTGGTAAATCACTATCTAACATATCATAGGACAACAGAGAAATGTTAGGAATTTTTAGTTTGGATTTCTGAATTTGGGGCTCCCAATGAGTTGGTGGAATGTACTATAATAATTATATCAATTATAGAAATAACACTGTATGAATTTGGCTCTATAAATTCAATTATTTCCTAAAACATTGGAAAAAAATATAGAATAAATCGTTCACATTCTATATGTATAGTTGCTTTTCAGGACTCCTTGAGTGATTATCTATGACCCAATAGTGAATAAAATATCTATTGTTTATTTTTTTGAGAACATTATAATCGAAAATATATTAGTCATTTCAATGGTTTAATTAGGAACAATATTATGGATGGAATTTATCTCAATGTAAAATGTTTTGATCAATTGTAGAAGAAAGAAATCTATGTTGTCTAGAATAGACAACATACAATTATTTTCAAGGGAGTGATATACTGACAATAGATTTATGATGAAGAACCTCCCATTACATTATTAAAGGAGACGATCAGTGAAGAGGAAGTATGAAATGAAAATATAATGATATAGAAATACACTATTATTCAGGAACATGTTCATGTATTTCTTGAGGAGTTATTTTAACCTCTCCCAAAAATATTTTAATATTTCTCTATTGAATCCATACCAAGATACAATATTATATCCAAGACTCTATGTAGAATAGAAAATGTAAAGATTTAGCAACTTAATAAATAGAGTGGAGATAATTTAGATAATGTATTTATCTGAAAAAAAATTATCCTTGGGGAGGACATATTATATTTATAAAGGAGAAGGTTCAATCAATGTAGTTGTACATTATTTATAGAGAACCTGACTAAACCAAAATAAAGAATAAGTACCTACTCCAAATAATTTATTATTTATTTAGAAAAAAATTTGGGCTCAAATATTTTCCATGATAGATTTATCATAAATTAAGGGTTAACAATAAGATATTCAATAGACTATCTTTTGATCAACATATTACAATTCTGATTATTTATTATTATTCCCCTCAACAAAACAAATGATAATTCTATTTTATGGATTTTATGAATAGATTGTTTATTTACTTTGATGGTAAATTTGTCATATTTTTTAAGGATGATATTATGATATATTAACAAATTCTCATGTATCATAAGGGTTATCTATGGGTTATATTAAAAAAACAAAATAAGTATTATAAATTAAAAAACCATGAATTACATTTATAAAATGTTTTTTTCTTGGTGACCATTGTAACAAATGGTGGAATCTAATTTTAACTAACAAAAAAAGGACTCTGAGGAGTGGCCTCTATAATTGCAATGATATTCATTTTTTCCATCATTATGCTTTATATTATTGTAATTTTGTGAAAAAATATTTCATGAATTTCAAATCCACTAAAATATTTCAGTGAAAAGGATTAATGATCATTTGATAAAAATAGATTGAAGAATATTTTCAATAAATGATAAATAAATCGATTACTAGACCTGTGTTTACACTACCCTCTATCAGAGAATAATAACATATTTTTAGAGATCAATCAATTGAATGGTATTAGATACGTCCTCATTAAAAATTAAATGGTCATTACTAATTCATCTATACAGTTAAATCCTCAATTATCCTACACATGAATTGGAACATGATAATTTGTTTTTTTCAAAAAAAAATATGGTGGAATAATCATTATGGGGAGAAATTTAATAAAGTCATAGACCACCAATGTTTGAAGTATTTATATATGAAAAATGAATCGAACGTGAGGAAAATGATATAGTTAGGACATCATAAAGACTATGAATATTCAATTCATTAGCGCATCAGAAGAGAAAATATAGTCACTGATTAATTAATTATGAAATATTATGTTGAGCAAGAAATGATGATGATATAAAGAGATCAATTACGTATGGACCTATTAAGGTTGTATGAGGGAATCATGAGCAAAGGGACATTGTCAATCATATCTGAAATTTTTATCAACCATTATTACTAGAGAATATCAAGAAAGATTATATATAATATCTTATTCCACAAAATAAGATATAGGATGTGATGAATTTGATATTTTTGGATTTAAATATTTTCTAAAAAGCTATATTAAAATTTCATATGAGGCTATGTATTCCATCAAAACTATGGATAAAGAAAAAAATGTTGGATGAATCTAAAAGATATATTGTCTATATACATAATAGTATCACAAAAACATATAGGTACCTTAATGTTTCATATTTCTCGGATAATATGAAAATGGATATTTCTGACTACACTTCATGGTGATTGGTGTTTCAACATGTGTAGGTGGAGTGAAAATTTCATAAAAGGGTTTCATAACCACTACCCAAAACAACATGGAAGTGGTAAAATATCACTAAAGACACATTCACTAATATCCTAAGAACATCCATGGGTTAAAATGTTATATAGGTTATAGTGTATCATCTCCCCAAGCCTATACATTTTATTGTTATTTGTGAATATTTATCTCTTTATCATTTTTTCAATATATATGTGAAGGAAGTGGTGGGGATTAATGGAACCCCACTTTCTATAATTTTTTATTATGATCTAAGGTTCACATCAAATTTCTAGATAAGTATTCGATAAAAAAAATATTGAATTTATTTTTAATATGGACTGTCACCCCCAAACCGATTTAAAATCAAAAATAAGTTTTCTCACACTCAAGGACATGATGATTCCATGATTAATGAAATTGGATGGTGGATGTGATCCACACTTTCCATTATTTGAGTACTCTTAAAACAAAATATTCCATTATAGTATTCAAATTACATCCTATGAATTTTGATATGTGAAGAAATGTATAACACTTACTTGTTCGTACGATGTCAACGTGATAATGATTCTTGGGCCACATCATTTACAATATATGATTGAAAAGGATAATTACATCCAATAATAAATAAAACCTAATATGAGTGGGTAGATGATCTATACTAGAAAACATCAATGGGACTTGAGTTTTATTTTGTAGATGAATTTTTTCCAATTATTATCTATATAGAAGTGATTCATGTGGTTTGGGATAAAAATGATGATTATCCACAAGTACATGAGCCCCTATGAAATCATTGATCACATCGGACTAGTGGAATATTATCTAGAACATCAAATAAATCTTGATTATGTTCATAATGTATTAAGGATATTTAAATTGAGGAATTACATACATGATCCATACAATTTTAAAAATATGATGTTAGTACAACAAGATCATGACCTCTCTTATGAGGGGCATTTTGTCGAGATGATGGACCATTGGTAAAAGGTTATATGAAAAAACACTTCCCACATTGTCAATGTGTTGTGGAGGAACCATAACTTTGATTAGTCATAATGGGAACCATAGGAAATAATGAGGCATAAGTACCATCACATTTTATAACCATGTATATGACTTGAAATTTTAGTATGAAATTTATAAAGGAGAGAAGAATGTGATGACCTAGATTTATAAAATTATATTTGATTCCTAAGAAAATGTTTGTTATAATATAATAAATCCAAAAAATGTGTATTGAAAAATTATCAAAGTTGGGAACCAACCCTCGAAATCCAGAAATCATTGCCTAGTATAATTATTTAGGAATATGGTAAAAGTGAAACACATCCCAATGGACTGAAGAATATTTTATTCATGATAAACAAGATACATACTTGTGTCTTGTATTAAAAATGAATACAAAATTACAATATTTTTTTTTCAATCAAGGATAATTAAATTATTCCTTTTAGTGTGTCTTTACATATCTTTTATAGTACACAATATGGAATCCTATGGAAAGAAAAAAAATAAATGTGGGCACAAATGATTATTAATGGTTATGTATAGGGGAAACAATAAAGATTTAATGAGAATACACTATATGGTAAGATAATTAGAAGAACAACCATTCCATGTAATCAAAAAACATAGTAGGATGTGCATACACAATACGGATAGGCAAATAACTAAAACAGATTCCATTTAATATAAATAGATAGTGAATAATAAATATGTAATTGTAAATAACTGAAAACCATTCCATTTATCAATAAACCAAGAATAAAATTATACCATATATTTTTTTATAGTGATAATATCATGGATAAAAAAAATCAAAATGAATGAAATTCTTAATTATTAGATTCCATGTATCCTAGAAATATGGTACCCTTAACAGTATTTCATTCGAGCTAAAAATTGAAAAAATATGTGGTAAGAACCCACAAATTCTATCCAACTAACACATACCCAAAGATATTTTATGCATCGATGGACTAACTATAATGTGGACCCACCCATTTCATATAATTCATATGCATTCTGCTTATGTAGAAAAATCTATTTAATTAAGGAACAACGAGATTATAAAAAAATATTTTTTTTGGATAAAACATGTGGATTAATCAATATTTCTCCATATATCAAATAAATATTAATTTAGTCACTGTATGTAAAAATGTGAAATGGTTTAGGATATAATCATATCTAGTATAAAAGATATAAATTTTTATTGTAAATGTAATGTTATTTTATAACTATAAATTGAATATGTCATGAGGATGATGGAAATGAATCGAGGATGTGAATGTTAATACTATCCCTAGTATAATATATCATAAATAATTCAGATGAAAAATAAGGATGAAATAAATACAACATATCCAATATGGAGATTAAAAATGGGTTTTTGTTAGTGATGAATGTATATACTATAAAAAGACCCTTTAAAACATTCATCAGTATAAAATCATTTTATAGTAACACTACGAATATTAATTTATTTAAAAAGAAGATATGAAAAAAAAAATTAACTAACCTTTTAAACATGAAATTGATGATTTATTGAATATATGGGGGATAATTATGTACATTACATACATGTAAAACATAACATTTGTTTTTCAAGTTAAAATGGTTAGAAATGTAATTTTTTTAAAGAGACTAAAATATTACCTTAAAATAATTTTATAAGAAAATAAGGGTAAAAATAACTTTAATAAATATTTATTTAAGGGTAATTTTTTTTGAAATACTTTTTAGAAATATATAATGTTTTGATTCAAACATATCATTAGATTAAATAGGGAAATGAGGTCTTGTTTTCTTAAAAACATTTACTAAAACATTATGGGTACCATTATGTGAATAAAAATGTAATATTACATGAAAAAAACATAAATTACCATATGGGTATAAAAATAATATTCATATTAAATCATTAAAAAAAATATTCCTCTCATGGAAATTAAAGTGTAAACAATACTTTAAAAATGAGATTATAATCCTAACAATTTAAAATACAGTAATATAGATGCGAATATACATAAATGAAAAGGATTTGTGTGTATAATTAAAATCTAAATAAAAAAAGTGTATGTAAAAAAATTTATTATAAAATATTATTACATATATAATCATAGAAATTTAACGTTATCAAGGATGTAATATTACCGTTGGAAAAGAAATTGAGTTATGAATTATTTTACCACATGGAAGTTTTAATTTGAAATACCCAAAGAAGAAATAAATTGAATTGAATCAAAAAATACCAGTAATAATAAATAATTCATGATATTATAATTACAAGGACTCGACCTTAATATATTTCATAATTTTGAATTAAATGCATAATTTACATTGAGTATATTTTCAGGATTGTAGTTTTAGAGAATTCCTTCATAAATGTTACAATACATCCCAAAAGTTACAAAGTAGACTCTTCTACTCAGTTACATTATTTTTCAAAAAATAAAAATTCTTGACAAAAAGAGTCATATCTCGTTTTATGTTTTATACAAAATGACTTTTCCTAGATCCCATCGTTGACCCTTCTTCACATTATGTCCGGTAAAAAACATTTCAAAAACATGGTATGTGTACAAAATGCTTACTAAGGGATACAAAAAGAATGAAAATTGTTAGTTTTATTAAAACAACTAGTAATCCATTAATATGTTATAATATGTAATTATTTTCAACTTTATGAATTAGTAAATACTATTCACTGAGTAAAAGATCTTGGCTTAATTTTTTGTAACCAAAATATTACCATAAAACATATATAAAGAACACATAACATATAAATGTAACTCGGGACATAAACATACATAAATGAAATAACCATACTGTCGACAACCACACATATCTCTAAATGGAAGATCCATATGTATAACTTCCTGACCCATTGCATTGGTGGTTATAATGTATCTACCCATCCCGGTTTATCACGCACCAACTATCATTTGGTTTATCACGTAACCACCCATTAAATGTCAAAGTACCATTATAAATCAAAACACATAAAACAAATATAAAGGAAATAAAACATTTCCTCATTTTAATCAAAATATACCCCTTAAATGTATTAACATAAAAAATCCATTTTCAAAATAATTTTCAATACCATAATAAATAAAAGATTATATGGTATTTATTTTCCTTAAAAACAATACAGCTTGTTAATGATGCCAAAGATCAAATAATAATCGCGGTATCTAAAAGGTCGTTGTCACAAATTATGTTAAAAGATACATTCTCTTTTCTTCATTTAGGAATCCAATTTGTATAAAAATATTCCCTTTGAATGAAATTAAATTTCAAAGGTGTTTCTACATCGTATAAAACATGGTTGCGTATTAAAATAAAATATGCCTCAATGATAGAAGATTGATATGAAGTCCCCTTACAAAAATAATGTTGTAAATAAAATAGATCGGTTATGTGTATTACATATAAGAATTCATAAATAATGTATAAATACATTATAATATATAAAAACTATTTTCTCTCATAATCAAATAACAACATAAACAAGAAATAGAAAATCAACCCAAATAATGGAAATTGGGTTAAGAAGTTCCCTTACCCCATGTCCGATTTTACCCATTCATTCGTTAATCTCCTAAATAATAAACTAATGTTAATTTATACATGATTAAGAAAATTTTTGTTTCATGTTTATCATTTATTTTAAAAAAAAATTATTACCATGTTATAACAATATGTAATCATTTAAGTTAATAACGGTTGTTTTGTCTATATTTTGTACTTGAATAAAAAATAAACATTATATAATAACATGTTGTTCATTTGGTCAAATATCCTTTATCTCCAGATAGATATTAATGATTTAGATATCATATATATCATATATATTTAGTATATCTATGTATTTATAATAGAACATAACATTTGGAGATAAGAAATGAAATGCACCGTTCATGGAGACGGTAATCCGTACGTACGCATGAACATTACTTTAATTTCTATCTATTTTTTTAATGAAATTAAAAAATAATTATATATAGGTATAATATAATTCCAGTATAATATCATTTCTAATATCATTATCTTAATCCTTTATATGTCTCACATATGGCAGTTACGAGTCATATCACTTGGAGGGGGCGGTAGTCCGCATTCTTTCAAATGAAATTATCGAGTATACCCATAATGGAAACCAGAATGGTATTCTATAAATAAGAAATATAGAAGAATAAATAAAATATAAACATAAAATATATCCAATATACATATATTGTCATCATAATCGCCACCATGATATGCGGTAGGAGATAATTGAACGATCAACGTTTCGTGAGGCATTAGTTTTCCATCCAAAAAAATAATATGTTCTTTACCCATTAGATGGAGGTTTGTGAAAGTGTAGTTCGAATCCATTTCATAACTACATCCTCGTATATTTAGTATACTATTTTTTTCATAAATTGTAATAATAAAAAGTGTTCAGAGTGTCGGAGTAGTAAAATAATACAAAATAACTTAAGAGAAATAGTTACATTTATTTTCGGTAACTCCCTTGGGTTTGAACAAAAAGGACTTCATGAAGTGCCTTATGACTATGTTAAGGATTCTAGGTGGAATATAAGGATCATTAGAGTTTATTTTGGCTGTGTATGGACAAGACAAGGAGATTGGGAGTTGTGAGGGATTGGTTATTTGTGAGGTATTTTTATAAGAGGTAGGAGGGGAACTTTAGGAAATTCTAAACAAATTAAGTTATTATATAATTATTTTCGGTTTATAAAGGTCCCAAACTTATTAAATTCTAATATATGTTGGATCGTGGTTGAAATAAAATCAACCAATATGAATTGGATGGGTTTTGGATATTATTTTATCCATTAAAATCTTATTTCTTTAAATCATTTATTAATGAGGTAATCATTGCATCATTATTGTGTCATAGAAAATTTTATTTCTCTGAGTTCTAAAAATTATAAAACAAATACCAGGATTCAAGAAATAGTTTTTTCTTTTAAATTATTATTTATAGTCTAAATGATAACTTATATAACCCAATGTAAAAAATAATTTTGTAAATGAGAACTATTTTTTTAATTTTCGTCCTTACTTTATTTTAATTAAAATAAAGTGTCATTATCACTATCATGTTACTCAATGGTGTCCCAAAATCATCCCAAATATACATAAGCTCAAATATTTATCCACCAATTGGATTAGGACAAATGTTTGGGTAATTTTATATTATTATAATAATATTTTTTACCCTTATTTAACATATTTACCCTCTAACTAGGGTAAATATAATATTTACTGAATTAAATTTTCATAATCTCTAAAAATAAAATTTACCTATTTTCAAAATTTGGAACTTCTAATTCCAAATATGAATTACATTTTTTAATATTCCAGGCACATAAGTGGAGGAAATTAATTTAAAAATAATTCATGTTGTCAAAACAAAAGGTGTATTTTTTATAAATATTAACTATTAAAAGATTGAGATTTGTTAATGTCCAATATCAAAGTGAAATTAATTCCAATAAAAAACATTGGATTAAATGTTTAATATATAATCTAATTACACTTTAAATCCAATTGAAAATATAATCTAACTATATTAATAAATTAGATTAAAAGGCAGTTTTGAATTAAAATACTACATTTTCTATATATCATTATAAATTTAATTCTATAAGAAAAATAAAAAAATTACCCAAAGAAAATTTTTATTTTCTGATTCTAAAGAAGAATTTTATTTTGTCAAATAGACCATATAAAAGTGACCAAAATTTGATATATTTTGGTTTCACCATTAAAAGGAGGCCAATCAACCTTTGTGGTAAATTATGATTAAAATTAGATTAATTCACATTTTAAGCCTCTAACTTTTATTGGATAAATGTATAAACATTAAAAAAAATGTATAATCATATTATATTTTGTCTTATTAATAATTTCCAATATAAAGGTGTAAGAACCCAGATCTTCGTTTCAGGTAAGTTTTTCGTTTTCTGTTCGTTTTTTAGAAACATAGGAAATTATGGAAATTTTCTAAGTACGCGTCGCGTACATTATAAGTACACTATGTGTACTCTGATCCCACAAGAAACCATGTGATGGCAATGTGTGGGCCACACACATGGTGTGTAAGGGTGATGTGGAGGCTTCCTAATACGGAGTACGGAAAGGGCGAGTACACACGGTGTACTTTTTTTTAAATCCTTAAAAAGACTGAGGGCACATCAAATCCCTATTTCCATTTTCTTCTTCGCCTAATTATGTCCAGTGCATCCGATGAGGCCGAAACATCACTGATCTACTGACCCGTCAATGGTGATCTGAATCGAACGCTGTCGGTGGCAATAAATTCACAGTGGTTTGTTCTTGGTTCCACTTTGGCCACGTTTCTTGATCCTTTCTCTTATGGGAGTTATCTGGGGTTGAACTTTTTGGACATTTTGGCAGATCTAATTCGTTCTATGATGATTCACATTCTTAGGATCGAGTATATCAATCTCCTAGGACCGTGGTAGGTGGTTTGTTTCCTTACGTTGAATGTCTTGAGTTTTTGGTGCAAAAGTGCCAGATTCCCATGTTTCGGGTATGTCGGGTTAGGGTATTGATCTTGCTTATTTGTCTACTATATATTTTTGGTATTATTGATGGTATTATATGATTAATAATTGATTGTTAGCATTTTTATGGATCACCCCATGTGTTTTTCGCTTATTTTAGTTGTTTACTGTCGTTTGTCTTAGGTTTCCTGTGAGGCATACCATGATGAATTGATAGCCTGCCTTGAGATATTTTTTTGCATGTATTGCCTAATTTGTTTATGATTTTGATTCATTTTATCAGTTATCCATATAGTTGTTGAACTTACTTAGTGATGCAGATAGTTGATTACATATGACTAGATAGCTCAGGGCTGTGTGAACCTAGTGTCATAAGACTAAACAAGGAAATAACGATTAAGGGCTTCCCTAGAGAGTCTTTATTAAATTAGTATCGTTCGTAGGACCTATAGGTATTGGAATTTGTGATTCCTCAGAGTTTCCTTATAAACATATCGAGACTATATGGGTAATTATACGTAAGTGCTTCCTCAGAGAGTCTATAATTATCGCTGCAAAACCATATGGGAATTGATGGTGAGAGCTTCCCAGAGTGTCTGTGCCTTTGTATGATTACTTTACTAGAGGGGTCTTCCAGTATGAGCCACCCATGTTGTCTGTGTGAATATTTTTTTGGTTGGTTTTGATGAGTCCACCATGCTAAAGAACATGCTTGGGTTTTGTACTGCTTGTTGTTTAGGTAGACTACTGAGTTTCATGTGGTTTTACTTGATATGCCTTTGGGAATATAGAGTTGTTGCTTGATTTTGTGGTTGTTAAATAAACAATTAAATTTAATTGACAAATATATGTGAATGGAGATTTTTAGGGTTGTTTACTTTGGAATACACCTTTTTCTCCGATGCATATATTTCCATTACTTTTGCTATATTGCTCACTAACATTAGGGCACCGATCTTGTGGTGATTGTCTTAATTAGTTGTAATTTAATTATGTTTACATTGTTTTAAACTTAATAATTAGTAATAAATACTAATAATTAGGAATAATAACATTATTTAATTATTAATATATTTTATTATTAATATTAAAATAATATAATTTTATATATATATACAATTCTCTATTCATCTGTGTGTTTGCTGTCTTCACATGTATTATTTGTATATGGAGATAGAAAACACACAGATGAAAGGAGAATTGTATATAAATTAGAAAATTATATTATTTTAATATTAATAATAAAATATAATAATAATGTTATTATTCCTAATTATTGGTAATTATTCCTAATTATTGGTAATTATTCATTTAATTACTCATAATTAAGAACAATTACCAATATTTACCAATAATTAGTAATAATTAGTAATAATTAGTAATAATTAGTAATAATTAGTAATAATTACCAATAATTAGTAATAATTAGTAATACTTAGTAATAATTAGTAATAATTAGTAATAATTACCAATAATTAGTAATAATTACCAATAATTAGTAATACTTACCAATAATTAGTAATACTTATCAATAATTAGTAATAATTACCAATAATTATCAATAATTAGTAATAATTAGTAATAATTATTACTAATTATCA
This sequence comes from Viscum album, assembly GCA_963277665.1. NCBI lineage: Eukaryota > Viridiplantae > Streptophyta > Magnoliopsida > Santalales > Viscaceae > Viscum > Viscum album. Next base: position 1,889,164,626 of record OY728136.1, read on the forward strand.
ATAATTAGTAATAATTATCAATAATTACTAATAATTACCACTAATTAGTCATAATTAAGAATAATTAGTAATAATTAAGAATAATTAGGAATAATTACCAATAATTACCAATAATTAGGAATAATTAGTAATAATTAGTAATAATTAGTAATAATTAGTAATAATTAGTAATAATTAGTAATAATTAGTAATAATTAGGAATAATTAGGAATAATTAGTAATAATTAGGAATAATTAGTAATTATTAGGAATAATTAGTAATAATTAGGAACAATTAGGAACAGTTAGTAATAATTACCAATAATTAGCAATAATTAGTAATAATTACCAATAATTCGTAATAATTACACATAATTAGTAATAATTAGTTACAATTAGTAATAATCAGTAATAATTATCGGTCAATAGTAATAATTACAGGTAAATAGTAATAATTAGTAATAATTAGAAATAATTACCGCTAAATAGTAATAATTAGTAATAAATAGTAATAATTACCAATAATTAGTAATAATTAGTAATAATTAGTAATAATTACCAATAATTAGTAATAATTACCAATAATTAGTAATATTTAGTAATAATTAAGAATAAATAGTAATAATTAGGAATAATTAGTAATAATTAGGAATAATTAGTAATAATTAGTAATAATTAGTAATAATTAGTAACAATTACCAATAATTAGTAATAATTACCAATAATTAGTAATAATTACCAATAATTAGTAATAATTACCAATAATTAGTAATAATTAGAAATAATTAGAAATAATTAGTAATAATTAGAAATAATTAGAAATAATTAACGGTAAATAGTAATAATTGGTAATAATTAGTAATAATTAGTAATAATTAGTAATAATTCGTAATAATTACCAATAATTAGTAATAATTATCAATAATTAGTAATAATTACCAATAATTAGTAATAATTACCAATAATTAGAAATAATTAGTAATAATTAGGAATAATTATCAATAATTAGTAATAATTAACAATAATTAGTAATAATTAACAATAATTAGTAATAATTACCAATAATTAGTAATAATTAACAATAATTAGTAATAATTACCAATAATTAGTAATAATTACCAATAATTAGTAATAATTACCAATAATTATTAATAATTAAGAATAATTAGTAATAATTACCTGTAAATAGTAATAATTAGTAATAATTAGAAATAATTACCAATAATTAGAAATAATTACCAATAATTATTAATAATTACCAATAATTAGTAATAATTTCCAATAAATTCCAATAATTACCAATAAATAGTAATAATTAGTAATAATTATCAATAATTAGTAACAATTAGTAATAATTAGTAATAATTACCATTAATTAGTAATAATTACCAATAATTAGTAATAATTACCAATAATTAGAAATAATTACCAATAATTAGTAATAATTAACAATAATTAGTAATAATTACCAATAATTACCAATAATAGGTAATAGTTAGTAATAATTAGTAATAATTAGTAATAATTACCAATAATTAGTAATAATTAGTAATAATTAGTAATAATTAGTAATAATTACGAATAATTAGTAATAATTACCAATAATTCGTAATAATTAATAATAAATACCAATAATTAGTAATAATTACCAATAATTAGTAATAATTACCAATAATTAGTAATAATTACCAATAATTACCAATAATTAGTAATAATTACCAATAATTAGTAATAATTACCAATAATTAGTAATAATTACGAATAATTAGTAATGATTACCAATAATTAGTAATACTTAACAATAATTAGTAATATTTACCAATAATTAGTAATAATTACCAATAATTACCAATAATTAGTAATAATTACCAATAATTACCATTAATTAGTAATAATTACCAATAATTACCAATAATTAGTATCAATTACCAATAATTAGTAATAATTACCAATAATTACCAATAATTACCAATAATTACTAATAATTAGTAATAATTACCAATAATTACCAATAATTACCAATAATTAGTAATAATTAGTAATAATTAGCAATAATTACCAATAATTACAAATAATTACCAATAATTAGTAATAATTAGTAATAATTACCAATAATTAGTATTAATTACCAATAATTAGTATTAATTACCAATAATTAGTAACAATTACCAATAATTAGTATTAATTAGTAATAATTAATAATAATTACCAATAATTACAAATAATTAGTAATAATTTGTAATAATTAGTAATAATTACCAATAATTAGTAATAATTAGTAATAATTAGAAATAATTACCAATAGTTAGTAATAATTCCCAATAATAAGTAATAATTACCAATAATTAGTAATAAATATCAATAATTAGTAATTCTTATCAATAATTAGTAATAATTATCAATAATTAGTAATAATTACCGATAATTACCAATAATTACCGATAATTACCAATAATTAGTAATAATTAGTAATAATTAGCAATAATTACCAATAATTACCAATAATTACCAATAATTAGTAATAATTAGTAATAATTACCAATAATTAGTAATAATTACCAATAATTATTAATAATTACCAATAATTAGTAATAATTACCAATAATTAGAAATAATTACCAATAATTAGTATTAATTAGTAATAATTAATAATAATTACCAATAATTACAAATAATTAGTAATAATTAGTAATAATTAGTAATAATTACCAATAATTAGTAATAATTAGTAATAATTAGTAATAATTAGTAATAATTACCAATAGATAGTAATAATTACCAATAATTAGTAATAATTATCAATAATTAGTAATAATTATCAATAATTAGTAATAATTACCGATAATTACCAATAATTACAGATAATTACTAATAATTAGTAATAATTAGTAATAATCAGCAATAATTACCTATAATTACTAATAATTACCTATAATTAGTAATAATTAGTAATAATTACCAATAATTAGTAATAATTACCAATAATTAGTAATAATAACCAATAATTAGTAATAATTACCAATAATTGGTATTAATTAGTAATAATTAATAATAATTACCAATAATTACAAATAATTAGTAATAATTTGTAATAATTTGTAATAATTACCAATAATTAGTAGTAATTAGTAATAATTAGTGATAATTAGTAATAATTACCAAAAGTTAGTAATAATTACCAATAATTAGTAATAATTACTAATAATTAGTAATAATTATCAATAATTAGTAATAATTATCAATAATTAGTAATAATTATCAATAATTAGTAATAATTACCGATAATTACCAATAATTACCGATAATTACCAATAATTAGTAATAATTACCAATAATTAGTAATAATTATCAATAATTAGTATTAATTATCAATAATTAGTATTAATTAGTAATAATTACCAATAATTGGTAATAATTAGTAATAATTACCAATAATTAGTAATAATTAGTAATAATTAGTAATAATTAGTAATACTTAGTAATACTTACCAATAATATTAGTACTATGAAAATAATAAAAAATTTATATAATATTAAAATTATCAATATTTGTAACATTTTTTGCTTTATTCTCAACATATTCAATTCTTAAAGGGTCAATTTTTAGGTCTATCTCAATAAAAAGTTTGCGTTAGTCGTGTATGATCTAAACTCTATAATTATCCTAGCTTGAGTGTTTTTTCTAAAAAATTATTCAAAACTAGTAATGATTTTATATTTTATAGAGAAATATGGAACAACGAGGTCGTCAACAATCATTATTAGGTGACCGCATATGGATAAATCAACGTAGAAATCCAAACGGTTCTGGTTTAAATCCAGTATATATAGAGGGTGTGGATACATTTTTATAATTTGCGGCATCAAATCCAAAATTTGTTTCAGAAGACAAAATAAAATTCCCTTGCAGAAAATGTGCATTGAGAACATTTGACACGTTTGACAAAGTGGGAGAACATCTCTTGCGTTTTGTTTTTCAACCAGATTATGTATTTTGGTATCAACACGGTGAACGCAGTTCTAGAGAAGGTGATACCAACTTGATTCTGGATCCATCCTGGTTTCAAGATTTTGTACATGATGTTGCAGGTTCATCTATTCAACATACAGAAACTCCGGCTGATATAGCTTCAAATCCTGAGTTGGCACCGTCTGAATTTTATGATTTGTTGAAGTCTACTGAGGATGTATTATATCCTGGATCCAAGATGAGAAAATTAGAATCAGTTGCAAAATTTATGGCTATCAAATCATATAACGGAATTTCAAACACCTGTTTTGACCAGATATTTTCTTTGCTTAAAACACGGTTACCCAAAGGAAATGTTTTACCTGCAAATTACTATGAGAGTATGAGGCTGGTTCGAAATTTGGGACTTACTTGTCAGAAGATTCATGCATGTTCAAATGACTGCATTTTATATTCTGGGGAAAATGAGTCGTTGGATAGTTGTCCCACATGTGGGCAACTGAGATATAAATAAGGACAACACAGGAAGTCTGGTTTGATTCCTGTAAAACAGTTGAGATATTTTCCGCTTACATCCAGACTCCAGCGTTTATTCATGTCTAAGAATACAGCGACAATGATGTCATGGCATTAAGAGAAGATTTCAACCGATAAAAGCTTGAATCATCCAGCCGATGGTGATTCATGGAATCATTTTGATAGAGTGCATCCATCCTTTGCTTTAGAAGATAGAAATGTTTGACTGGGGCTTTCCACTGATGGTTTATGTCCGTTTGGATCTTATGGTAGTCAATATTCATGTTGGCCTGTTTTTTTTAACTCCGTACAATTTACCTCCATGGATGTTGATGAAGGAGCCATATATCTTTTTGACTTTACTAATTCCAGGACATCTGGAGAAAAATATTGATGTTTATTTGAAACCATTGATTGATGAATTAAATTTATTGTGGAGTACTGCTGTAAGTACATATGATGTTGCAATGAAACAGAATTTTATACTGAGAGCAGCATTGATGTGGAAAATAAGTGACTTCCCGGCTTATGGGATGTTATCTGGCTGGAGTACACATGGTCAGAAATCATGTCCATACTGTATGGGAGAGAAAAAAGCATTTATGATAATTCATGGAATGAAACCTTGTTATTTTGACTGTCATCGCAGGTTTCTTCCAGCTGATCATTATTTTCGCAGAAACAGATCTCATTTCATAAAAGGAACAGTTGAAAGGGAAGGACCTCCAAAAATGCTATCAGTTTCGGAGTTAAAATCAGTTGTACTTTCATTACCTCCCATCACTTTTGGTCCCACAATAAACCAACAGAAAATTTCTGGTTTTGGGAAAGAACACAATTGGATTAAACGTAGCATATTTTGGGATTTTCCATATTGGCTTGATTGGTTGGTCCGACACATGTTAGATGTCATGCATATTGAGAAGAACTGTTTTGAAAATTTGTTTCATACAGTTTTGGATACGCCAGGAATGAGAAAAGATAATGTAAATGCACGTTTAGATCTTGCCCAAATTTGCAGGCGTCCAGAATTGGAACTATTTGAGAATGTCAGAACAGAAAGGTTACTGAAACCAAAAGCAGCTTATACACTGTCTAAAGAAAACCGTTTATTATTTTGTCAGTGGATTGCAGATTTGAGACTTCTAGATGGTTGTGCTTCCAATTTGGGTAGATGTGTAAAGAATGGCCATATTACTGAATTAAAAGGCCATGATTGTCATGTTATAATGGAAAGACTGCTACCCATTGGATTAAGAGGTCTGTTGAATTCTGTGATTTGGGATTCCACAACAGACATGTCTCATTTTTTTCGGGAAATTTGTGCGGCTACAGCAGATTATGATGCTCTAGGAAAACTTGAAAAAGATGTTGTTGTAATTATATGTAAACTGGAAAAAATATTTCCGCCATCTTTCTTCGACTCAATGGAACATTTGATGTTACATTTGCCATATGAAGCCAAATGTGGAGGCCCAGTACAGTTTCGATGCATGTACCCATTTGAAAGATGAATGCAAAAATTGAAAAGAAAAGTACGTAACAAAGCATTTGTTGAAAGATCTATTGTAGAAGCTTATTTGCAAGAGGAAATATCTTTTTTCTGCTCCCATTACTTTGAATCTAAGTATCCTTCAAAACACAACCGAATGGGACGGAAGGAGAGGAATATTGATGAAATCGACAATCAATTATCTGTTTTCAACCAGTCAGAGCTTGGTTTTGGTGGAGTTTATGAACGCTGGCTTTCAGATGATGAACATCATAGAGCTCATACGTATGTTCTGCTCAACTATGAAGAGATGACATCAGTTGTACTGTAAGTTTTTATATAACTTATTCTATCATTTATGTTACAGTAAATAACTTTTGTTTTTATAGTTTGTATGAAAATCATATCAAGAAACAAATTCCACAAATTACAGCAGCTGCTCTCGAAGAACGTCGACTGAAAAATTTCTCTCAGTGGTTTCAAAAACTGGTAACATAAATTCATTATCTTTTAGAAACTCATTCAATGTATAGTTTACTATATTGATAATTATTTCACAAATTTTCAGGTGTCTCGACATGCTGATAAAATTGACAAATGACTGTGTGTATTGAGTAACCCACCTTCCAATCTTGTTAAAACTTATAATGCATATGTGGTGAATGGATTTCTATTCCACACACATGCATATGGTGAATCGAAAAAAACAATGAATAGTGGAGTTAGATTGAGAGGATCTCATCATCGAGAAAATGAAGTTGACTTTTATGGCATACTTGATGAAATCATTGAACTCTGTTATCTTGGACAACATTACATAACCATGTTCAACTGTCGGTGGTTGGATACAGAGAGAGGCGTGCGTGTTCATCCGACTCATGGAATCATCGATATTAAATGTAAAAGTGTTCTCGTAGTAAATGAACCATTCTTATTGGCTCAACAGACACACCAAGTTTATTACGCAAAGTACTGTACTACATCAAGAGACTTGACTGATTGGTGGAGTGTAATAAAAATCAAAATTCGAGACAATCAGTTTAGTCAAAGTGAATGTGATTTAACTGATGTGCAAAGAATTGATGTTTTTCAAGAGAGTACTCAAAATCAATCCTTTTTGTAAAGAGACATGAGAATCGATGACGACACCCCACATTTAAGAGTCGGTGATGACGATGATGTTAATGACGTCACATATGAATTTGAAATGGTAAGAGAAGAAGCAACTGTAACTCGAATGGATATCGATGATGTTGAGGAGGAATATGAAGATGACATTGACATATATGAAGATGATGATGAAGATGAACACTGATAGAATTCCATGGTATTTATATACAATCATAATATGTATATATGTATATATAATAGTAATTATGAATTATTTGCTAACAACATTAAAATTTTTTGTTTCAGATGAACGACGCCACATTTCGGGAGTTGGCGGATGCTGACCTGACTCTCAATGCGGATGAGTTGCTGCCAGATGACCCTCAGCCTGCAGGCGCTCCAGGGAGTACGCGGAGGGGGCGCGGTCTTGCATGATTGATGATTCCTGACCCTGTCCCCGAGTGACGTCCATGTCTTGGGTTTGATCCACGCACATGGAGGTGTGATAAACTACGTGATAACCTGTTAATTTGACTAAGATTTTATTAATCTATTCACATAATAAATGTTTATTATTTTTACAGTTTTCCGCATATAGCAGTGGGACAGGGCAGCGCTATTTTGCGCAACTATTTCTCTCAGTCGTGGACCACATGGGAGCAGATTCCCATTGATGTGCAGCAGGCCATGTTCGGCCATTGGTTGGTACGTACGTAAATAAATAATTTTTATTTTGAAAATTATTTCATTTATAACATGATATTTTGATTTAGTTGTAGGGTTTATGGTATCCGATCGAGGATACCATGAGTGACGCCATCCACGAGGCATGGGAGGTGGCCATGCGTGATAGCCTTCGTCAGTTTTTGCACAATATAAGAAAATTTGTGATGAAGAAAGCATGAGTGTCAGATTTTGACGAGTCATGTAGAACACACCGAACAGAGTACATTTCATCCCATGTATGGGATGGATTATGTGCCCACTGGTTGAGTGGTGCCTTTCAGAGGAGATCATCGGTAGGGAGGCAGAATCGGGGGAGACATGAGGTGACTCATCGAGCTGGGAGTTGTTCTTTCAGTACTCATAGACAGCATCTGGTACGTACATTATTTATAAATATTTTATATAACTATAAATATTAATAGTTTATTTTTTATTCTTATAGGCTGTCGAGCACCCCGATATTACAGAGTACGACGTATATCGGAGGATGTATAGTGATCCTACTGCTGGGGAGCTCAGAGGTGATCGTCAGCATCACATCATGGTTAGTATTATTTGTTTTCAAGTTTAAAAATTAACTGTATATAATATATTCACAATTTTAATTTTAAATTGCAACTACAGGAGTCATATGAGGCCGCAGCGTCACAGGCCCGACCTGAGAGTCAGGACGAGTCATCAGATCAGACCAATGGCCTTCAGTTTGATGAGGCGGCATGGATGTAGGCCACCCAGTATGCCTTCGAGAAGGGCCGGGTAGTTGGTATCAGCTCTTGACTGACTCCCAGAGATTATTATGGCAGTGCTGCGATGTCGGCGTCCAGCTCGAGAGGAGCTCGTGCTTATTCTTCTGCTACACAGTATGAGGATCATTTGCGATCTCAGACTGCACTGATAGAGAGTCTTCGACAGGAGCAGGAGCAGATGCGTCAGCTGCATGAGGAGGAGCGTCGACGCCAGCAGCAGCTGTACGAGGAGCAGACGAGTCGGTGGCAGCAGCAACATCAGCAGCAGATGGTGTACATGCGCCGACTCACTCATGCTTTAGGGATGGAGTTTCCTCCACCACCATCTGCAGATCCCCCCTCCCCCCTCCCCCCCTCCTTCAGATTAGAGTTTTTATTTATGTAATAAAATTTGTGAAATCAAAATATGATTTTTTTTCTATTCGTAGTTTCTGTCTCATTATAAAATATTTATTAATATTCTATTATTTTTTATTTTTGAATTATAATTCTATTATTATTATATTAATTAAAATAATTTATTATTTTTATTTGTGAATTATAATTCTATTATTATATTAATTAAAATCATTAATTAATATTTTATTATTTTTTATTTTTGAATTATAATTGGATTATTATTATATTAATTAAAATAATTTATTAACAATTTATTTTATTTATTTTTTTATAGTATTTTCCACGGGATACTATTCCCGTCGCAAATAGTATTATTATTATTTTTTTAAAATAGTTTTTGCGACGGGCCCGTCGAAAACAGTTTTTTACAACTATACGGATCACTAGTTGCGACGGGGATTCTCCCCATCGCAGAAAAGGGCTTTAGCGATGGGCCCGTCGCTAAAAATTGTTATTGCGACACTGTTTTCAGCAATGGGTCATTTGCGACGGGACCCCATCGCAAATGACCCGTCGCAAATACCTGTTTTTCTAGTAGTGGTGGTGCACTTGTTTTGTGCTATTACTGTTTATATGATTGTGGTTCTACATTGTTGCAACCCGATGAGATGAAGGTACGCCATCTCATGCATCATATAGGCCCTTTTTAGAAAATCACAAGTCATGAATTTTTCCATTCCATATAAATTGAATTATAATTTTCATGTTTTTTGATAGAATTGATGTTAGACTATGCATGCAGTTGTGATAGAAACTATGATAGAATGCCTTCTATAATTATATGGTATCATTTGTTTAAAGGTTATTTATCATGGATGCCAAAGTTTTGTCTTTGAGGTGTTATGGGACATTGAGGATTAGAATTTGGTGGGTCGTGAGTTTGTTATACTATTTATTTGTTATATACATTATTATGATGCCAAGATTTGATTTGAGGAGAGTCTGGGCCACCACGGATCATAATTTGGAACCTCAACGCTTGTTTTTCTTTTTTTTCTGGGATCCAGTATAGTTCTATGGCTACGGTCTAGAAAAACCTAGAATACCTGACGTGTACGTCATGAATACATGTCGTGTAGTGTTTAGCCGTGTCACTGACTGTGTGGATAAGGTCATTGGTATGTGAAGGTTATTATAGGAACACGTCGTGTATTATTTTAAATGCCGTTTATGGGGGGTTCTATGTCATGCTGTGTCTCTAACAACATGGACTTGGCAAGGCATCTCTAGTACATGCTGTGTCTCTTTTGTCATGTCCTGTAGTTGTGGTCCGTGTACCAGTCTGTGTGACTAATGAAACGGACAAGGGAATGATCTTAAGGACCTGGCGTGTAGTGGAAAAACACGTTGTTTGGTTTCTGACTAAGACAGTCTGTATTCCTAGCCATGTAAGAGTGACCAGGCGGGGAGAGAAAAAAGTGTCAGTATATGCCGTGTAGTTTGATAAAACGCCATGTGGACTGGTGTTTTACACAACAATGTATGGCCAAGGTATCCGCCGAGGAAAAACTTTTAGGAAACACACTGTGTAGTATTACTATATGCCATGTAGTCTTGTTTTTCCCAAATTTTAGAGTTTTTTCCTCTTGTTTTGTTTTACAATTTTAAGATGCAACTGTGTTCCTTCTTGTGCCTTCAATCTTTCTTGTCCATGTTAATCCTGAATATGAGATTTGAATTTGACCATTCATAGCTACGACACCAAGACGTCCTCTCGTTGCACGTCAGGAACCAGGCAGTGACTGTACGCCTTAAAGGGAAGACCAGGGACTACGAGTATTTTCGATTATCGTTCCGGACAAGGCACCTACAGTGATTCCAGACACTATTGTTGATGCTCAGTTCAAAGAGGGTTTCATGAGATTCATGAAGACCTTCCAGGGAGCTCAACATCCTTCCCCATCTATGGTAGAGATGACGTGGGTTTTTAATGAGAAGCATCCTCCCACGTTCACTTGTGATGGAGGACCGTAGGCTGTAGAGTCACTGCAAGAAGCCATGTTATCCAACTTCAAGAACCTGTAGACACCTCTAGATAGGTGAGTGAAGCTGGAGAATTATATGCTATGAGATTCCACCAAGATATGGTGGGATGTGGTTTCGCAGGAAGGGCACCAACAGGCTATGGATTGGGATGAGTTTCAGCATATGTTCTATGACTATTTCTACCCAGCGACACTGAGGGCTGACAGATCCAGAGAGTTCATGAACCTGCAGTAGGTTACACTCGTAGTTATGGATTATTCCTCCCGCTTCAAAGAGATACACCGTTTAAACCCCATTTTGGGCAATGACGAGCTATTTTAGCGAGGAAGATTGAGGAAAGACTCAGACCAGACATCAGATTGCAGGTGAACGTCTTCTAGTTGACTTTTATTACTATAATATTCAACCAGGAGCTTATCACGGAGAGAAACCTAAGGGATACCGGAGCTGTGGACTAGGGCGGTTCAGCTTCCAGGGCTGAATCTTTTTAGGTAGAGGGTAGGAAGCGCCACCAAGAGTCTACACGAGGTGACTCGAGGAAGTGAATTATTACTTCTGGTAGACGAGATTTTACTTCTAGAAACCAATTACTATGATTTCAGTGTTGGAAAAATGGGTATAAGAAGGCTCAGTTCCCAAGAGACCTAGTGGAGAGCCGATCATGCGACAAGATGGGTCATCTTTAGCATTTCTTCATGGTTCTCCTTCCAGCGGCTAGTGAAGGAGGATCAGTTTCGACTTCGTGTATAGGGGCAGGATTACCAGTCCCACATCGTACTGGGTACTGGAGTTATTCAAGTCATTCAATATAGGGTAGAAGTCATGTATGTAGTGACCAGGATCAGAGAGGGTCAGTTCAAGGATCTCAGGCTGCCACACAGGGTCGTTGTACAAGCTAGTCTTTTGTTGTAGTGCAGATTCATCAGGAGCAGGATCCTAGACCTTCTACAGTTTGAGGCACGATTTTAGTATCCTTAGTTGTATCCTTTGCACTTTTAGATACAAGAACCTCTCATATATTTATTTCTGTGCATTCTATGGAAATCTTTTGACATACTTTTTATGCTTTTGAGGATATGATGATGCTAGACACTCCCTTGGGAATTTGAACTGCTAGCGTGCGTCAGTGCTTAGACTAACCCTTGAAATTTTTGGGTGTCGTTTTTCATGGAGTCTCTGTGTTTTGGAGATGACAGGATATGATTTCATCATTTTGATGGACTGGTTAGCTCCCTTCCAGGCATTTTTTGATTGTTATCGACACAGGGTGAGTTTCACATTACCCGAGGTCGGAACCTTTCTTCACAATGGAGAATGGGATGTCCATGCGAGAAGAGCGGGACCAGAGCATCAGGGGTTGGGCGGTGTTATATCCCAGATTTCTAGCTTATATATGGACTAACAGGGGACTTCTTAGAGGGATTTTCCTCTAGTTGTTGATTTCTTTCCAGATTTCTTTCCAGAAGACTTTTCAGGTTTTCCTCCGGAGCTAGAGTTAGACTTCTCTATTGAGCTTGTTCTAAGAGCGGCACCAGTGTCCATTACTCCTTACAGGATGACTACGCTTGAGTTGCATGATCTCAAGAAATAGTTGGAGGAGTTTCAGACAAGGGGTTTCATCCGACACAGTACTTATCCATGGGGTTCTCCTGTCATGTTTGCAATGAAGGTAGACGAAAACCATAGGATTTGTGTGGATTATCCAAAGCTGAACCAGTTGATGTTCAAGAACTGATATCATTTTCCATGGATAGATGATCACTTTTATCATCTTCGATGTGCCATAGTGTTCTCAAAGATCGACTTGAGATCTGGCTATCATTAGTCGTTTTTCAGACCATCTGATATACCTTTTACAGCCTTCTAGAATAGGTATGGTATGTATGTGTATTTTGTTATTCCATTCTATCTCAGGAATGTGCCAATAGTTTTCATGGCACTGATGAACGAAGTTTTCTATCGTTACATGGATTCATTCTTGGTGTTTTTTTGGACGACGTCTTGGTGTACTCTCACACTCGACATGACCATGCTACCCATCTTGAGATCATTTTGAGTACACCGAGGGACCATCAGTTATACGATAAGCTCTCAGAGTGAAAATTTTGGATGGACTAGATTCACTTGTTGGGACATGTCATCTTAGAGACATGAGTATCAGTAGACCAAAAGAAGGTGAGAGTAGTAATTACCTGGGAGCAGGCGAAGAATTTTTTCAAGGTACAAAGCTTCTTAGGGCTTGCTGGTTACTACAAGTGGTTTATACAAGCCTTCTTATGCCTACAAGCACCGTTGATGGGATTGACTAAGAATGGGGTGATGTATGTTTAGTCAAAAGCCAGAAATTAATCATTTCAGGAGCTAAAGGGGAGATTGACTTCAGCACCGATTCTAGTTTTTCCGGAGCCAGGAAAGAGTTATAGAGATTTCTGCGATGTATCTGGCATCATGCTTGGGGGAGTGCTTATTCTGGAGGATCGTGTTTTTACACATGAATATTGGCAGTTGAGGCCACCTGAGGGGAACTATCCTACACATGACCATGAGTTGGCTGCAGTTGTTCATGCTTTTCATTGTTGGAGAAATTATCTTATGGGAGGGAATTTTGTGGTATATACTAACCACAAGAGCCTCAAGTATATATTCATATATCATGACTTTAATATGGGACAACGGAGGTGGGTTGAGTACCTACAGTCTTTAGATTTTGTGCAAACTTATATGCCTGGGAATGGCAACACTATGGAAGATGCACTGAGCAAGAGGACACAGATACATGCAGTACAAGAGGCCAGCAGTGAGTGGAAGCTTATGGCTCTGTTCTCTGAGATGCATTTGGATGTGCACGATAGATAGGGTTAGACTTTTCTTCCTTCTGTAGCTGTTATATCTACCATTATTGAATGTGTTAATTTGAAGCCGGTATCAGATTATGATGGAAAAGTCCTAAAGGAATGTGTGTTAGGAGAGGACCTGCTTCCTAGAAGGACCATAGTCGAGGATGAGATCTTGCGTTTCTAGGGATTTTTATGGGTTCCAGAAGACATAAACGAGGAGATGATGTGAGGCATTCATTCCTCTGTTTGGGAAGTTCATCCCGGTATCACCAAGATGTATTGTGATCTACACCGCCAGTATTGGTTGCCAGGTATGAAGAGAGATGTTGTTGGTCATGTCATGAAGTTTTCCACTTGTCAGCAGGTGAGGGAAGAGAACAAGCGATCAACAGGGCTTTTACAGCAGCAACCCATTCCTGAGTGGAAGTGAGATGATGTCTCAATAGACTTCGTGATAGGTTTACTGAGATATCCTCGAGGGAATGCGTGGTATAGGTTGTCATTGACAGGATCATGAACGTTGTTCAATTCTTTTCGATGAAGGAGACCTTTGATGTTTATGATCTTGGACGGTTGTATATTCATGATATTGTACTCTTGCATGGGGTTCCGAGTACTATTTCCTCAGATAGGGATGCCTGCTTCATGCCGCATTTCGCGAAAGGTCTACACAGGGCTTCAGGTATATAGGTACTTCTGAGTACTGCTTACTATCCCAAGATAGATGGCCAGTCAGAGCACATGATTCAGGTGCTAGAAGACATGCTACGAGCATGTGTCCTTGATTTTGGTGGTTCTTGGGAGAAACATATACCTCTAGTGGAGTTTTCCTACAATAAAAGTTTCCAAGCAACCATTTAGATGGCACCTTACGAGGCTTTGTACGGTTGGTCATACCGATTAGCCTTGTGTTGGATGGAGGCAAGAGAGGCAGCTATACTAAGACCTCTTCTTGTTCAAGAGACCATAGAATAGGTCGAGTAGAATTGAAAAAGGATGGCTACTGCATAGTCTCGGAATAAATCTTATGCTAATCAGTAGAGAAGACCTTGGGAGTTTAAGGTCAGGGATCAGGTTTTCATACATGTTACCTCGAGGTTGGGAAACAAGAGGATCAGGAGACAGGGTAAGATTTCTCCAAGATATTTTGGACCTGTTGAGGTTCTGGAGAGAGTCGGGATGGATTCATATAGGTTGTAGTTACCTCAGAGGTACCAGGCTATGCACTATGTCTTCCATGTTTCTCAACTTCAAATCTATTTCTCAGACCCCCCTCATTTTTTTCATCCTGAGGAGGTGACGTAGAAAAGGATGCATCATTCTAGGAGAATCCTATCAGGATTGTTGATCGCACTGAAAAGGTACTCTATGGCCGATTTGTTCCCCAAGTAAGGGTGTTATGGTATCATGGCCCTGTATAGGACAAGACTTGGGAGGGGTATGCAGATATGTGATCATAGTGGCCAGTGTTTTTCGTGGTTTCTTCTTTGCCGCTTTATTAGGGAAATTCGGGGAATAATTTCGTTAAGGGGTGAGTTTGTAAGAACCCGGATCTTTATTTCAGGTATGTTTTTCCTTTTGTATTTGTTTTTGAGAAAAAGAGGAAAATCTGAAAATTTTCTAAGTACACGCCATGTACTTTATATGTACACACCGTGTACATTGATCCTGCAAGAAACCGTGTGCTGGACATGTCCGGTCCACACACACGGTGTGTAAGGGCAATGTGGAGGCCGCCTAATGAGGAATACGGAAAGGGATAGTACACGTCATGTACTCAAGATGTACAGGTTGTGTACTTTTCATTTTATTTACTTAAATGGGCTAGGTTCACTTCAAATCCCTATTTCCATCTTCTTCTTCTTCTAATTATGTCCACAGTGTCTGAGGAGGCCGGATCTTCTCCGAGCCACTGATCTATCACCAGTGATCCAAATCGAATGTCGTCGGTGGCAATAGAATCACAGCAGTATGTTCGTGGGTCCTCTTTGGCCACATTTCCTAATTCTTTCTCTTATGAGAGTTATCTAGGGTTAATGATTATAGATATTTTTTTAGATCTAATCTGTTCTAGGATTATTCACATGCCAAGGTTAGAGTATATCGATCTCCTAGGATCGTGGTAGGTGGTTTGATTCCTTACATTGAATGTCTCGAGCTTTTGGTGCAAAAGTGTCAGATTCCCATGTTTCGGGTATCTCGGGTTAGGGTTTTCATCCAGCATATTTGTCTACTTTAAATTTCTTATATTCATGAGGGTATTAGATGAATAATAATTTCTTGTTATCATGTTTAAGGATCACCCCATGGTTGTTTCCCTTGTTTTAGTTGTTTACCACAATTTGGCTTAGGTTGCCTATGAGGCATGCATTGTTGCATTGATTTTGTAAATTAAGATAATTGTTTAAATGTATTTCCTACTGTTTATATGATTTTGATTCATTGTAGCTATTACCGAAGTAGTTTTTGAAATTTCTTAGGGTTGATGACAGTCGATTACACACGACTAGACTGTTTAGGGCTGTGTGAACCTGGTGCGGTAAGACTAAAGACGGAATTGACAATTAAGGGCTTCCCTAGAGAGTCTGTTATAAATTTGTATCTTTCTCAGGACATAAAATAATTGGTCTTTTTGCTTCCCTAGAGTGTACTTAGTTACATATCGAGACTATAAGTGGAATTAGACGTAAGTTCTTCCTCAGAGAGTCTATAACTATCACTACAAGACCATAGGGGAATTGACGGTGAGAGCTTCCCAGAAGTTTGGGCCTTTGTCTGATTACTTTACTAGAGTGGTTTTCCTATATGATCCACCTAGAGAGTCAGTGTGAATATTTTTTGGTTGGTTGTGACCAGTCCACCACGGCAATGAACAAGCATGGGTTTTGTACTTCTTGTTGTTTATGTAGACTATTGAGTTACCTATTGTGTTACTTGCATTTACTTGGGAATATAGAGCTGTTGCTTGATTTCATGGTTGTTAATTAAATGATTGAATTCAATTAAATAATAAATGTGAATGGATATTACTATGATTGTTTACTATAGAGTACACAATTTTCTCTATTGCATTTATTTCCTTTTCTTTTGCTATGTTTCTCACTGACAGTAGGGCACATATCGTGTGGTGATTGCCTATTGGGATTAGTCTCACACCCTGTTTGGGTCCTGCTTTTCAGCCCAAACAAATTATATGGTCGTAGGTGTGGATAGGGACTGTGACCCTTCTACTTCAGGTACTTGATTGGTGGTTAGATCTGGAGAGAATGGTACCGATCATAGGCTTTCGATTCTGCTGTAGTTTCTGTTTACTTTTAGTACTTTGTTCTCTGTAGTATTTCAGCATGTTATTGTGTTTGCTGCTTTCCTTAGATACATGTACCTTGCTGCATCATTATTATATTATACTTTTCTTCCGCTGTTTATTTCGTTTATTGTATGTGGTTTACTGCTTCCGCTATTGACTTTTATTTCCTTTACCTTGTATACCTTACCGAATGAGGGAATAGTTTCCCCAATGATTCACCAATTCCCTCGCTGTTAGTCGGCAGCCTTTGGTGTTTGGGGAAATTCACTTGAGGTCATGTGGCGAACTGGGTATGGGGAACCAGTTGAGTGGCACAAGATTCAGTTCATTACAAAACGCTTGGCATTAACTATCATGTAAAATTATAATATTATAATCTTAGTGTGCAACGTAAGATTTCAAAGAAACCCGTTGTTGAGTTTTGGGTACGCCATTGAAAGTAGAAACCCTATTAAAGTAAAATTAATATTTAATGCACATCTTTTTATAAATATTGAAATTTTCAAATTTCATTATTTACCTTGGATGATACAACCTTTTCCCCATTTGGAAATTTTTTCCTCACAATATTATTCACTTTAAATTAAATGGGTGTATTTATCACTCATAGAATATTCATATTCCCACATGGCCACTTCAACAATATGGTTTTTCCACAAAAACAATTACTTGGTTTATTACCATATATCGCAACACTTTCTCACTATGATCATTAATCTAGACTGGTTGTTCCTCATAAGAGAGATTCTCTTCCAACTAAATACCTCTAGGCTCAAAACATGAGATCGATCTGGCATATATTTTCTCAACATTTAAACATGTAAAAAATTGGGTACATGGGAAAAACGTGGAGGTAAAGTCACTCTGTATGCAACCGATCCAACATTATCCATGATTTTATAGGGTCAATGAACCTCAGACTCAACTTTCCCTTCTTATCAAAATGAATCACACTCTTCCAGAGAGAAACTTTGAGAATGATATGATCACCGACATCAAAAGTATGATCCTTCATCCAGTAATCTGCATAACATTTCTGCATTCTCTGAGCTATTCTCATGTTAATTTGAATCAACTAAACCATTTATACCTTATCATCTACCAATTCTGGTCCCACCATCTTCGCTTCACCTACTTCATCCCAAAAAGCATGAGTTTGACAAAACTTCCCATATAATGCTTCAAACGGAGCCATATAATACTTGAATGAAAATTGTTATTATGAGAAAATTTAACCCATGAAATATGTTGGTCCTAACATCCATGGTAATCTAGTGTACAATCACATAACATATCCTCCAACGTCTGATTTTTTTGTTATGACTACCCATCCGATTGAGGAAGAAATGTTGTACTAAAATTTAATTCAGTGCCCAATGACATTTCAATGTCTTTCCAAAAATTTCATGTAAACCTAGGATCAAGATTAGTTATAATAGAGAGGAAAACACCATGCACCCTAACTATCTCTTTAATACGCAACTGAGGAAGTTGATCTCAAGAAAAAGTGTCTCAAATAGGATGAAAATGAGCTGATTCAGTCATTCGATCAAAAATATCCTAGATTGCATTATTACCTCAAGATGTTTTGGATAATCCCACAATGAAGTCCATAGATATATTTTACCATTTCCACTCTAGCACCGATAATTAATGAAGAATCCCTTTTGGTATAAACGGTTGTGTTTTAACATGTTGTCAAGTCAAACACTTAGCAGTAAAATTAGCAACATCTCTTTTCATTCCATCACACCATCAATACTCTTGAAATTCTCTCTACGTCATAGTACAACTAGGTTGAACTAAAAATGGGGAACTATGAGCCTCATATAACAACTAATTATTCAATATTGAATAACAAGGTACACATAATATCTTTCCAAATCTCAAAACACCATCAATATAAATGTTGAAATCAGGAAACATACCATTCTGAACCAACTCTACCTTTTTCTGCAACTCACTTTCTTCCTTCTCTTCTTTCATAATTTTGCCTAATATAGATGATCTCACTAACACCTGAAAAAAAACAGAATAATTTCCTAAATCAGCACATTCTATGAAAAATCTCATCTTATCAAAATCCAAAGGATCTCATTACAAATGTAGAATGGTTAATGAATCATTAATTTTTCGAATCAAACCATCAGCCACATTATTTTCTTTTCCAGGATGATAATTAATCCTGAAAACTAAATCCTTGATTAATTCTGGGTATCTCCTCTTTCTCTTGGTAAACTCATTTAGATTGAATATACACTTCAAACGTTTGTGGTCAGTATATATTTCACATTTTATAGAATGGGATGATGCCTCCATGTTTTTAAAGAAAAAAACAACAGCTAATTCAAAATCCATAGTATGATAATTTAACTCACGAGGATTCAACTGACGTGAAGCTCACACAATTACCATATCATTCTCCATAAGGAAATAACCAAGTCCTTTCAATGAAGCATTACTGTAGATGAAAAACTCACCATTTCTGGAAGGTAGTTCCAAAACTAGAACACTAGACAATCTTCTATTCAATTCTTGAAAACAATCATCGCATTTTTTTTCAAGAAGCACATAGAACCATTAAGAGTTTACTTAGTCATTGGACTAGATAATCATGAAAAATTTTCAACAACCCGCTAGTAATAACCTGCCAGACCTAGGAAACTATAGATCTTAGAAATATTTGTAGGACCTGGCCATTCTTCAACTACTTTTGTGTTAGTAGGATCAATGGTTATAACATTTTTTGAAACTATGTGACCATGGAATGAAATTTTTTTAACCAATACTCACTCATGCCGAATTTCCCATATAGTTTCTTTTCATTTAATGTTATCAATATAGACATTAAATGACTTTCATGTTACTATTTTATTTTAGAATAATCCAATTAATCATTAATGAAGACAACCACAAACTTATCCGAGAACTCACCAAAAATTCTATTCATAAGATCCATGAATAGATCAGGTGAATTGGTAAACCCAAAAGGAATAACTAAAAAATCACAATGGCCATCTCTTGTATGAAATACGATCTTTGGAATTTATGATTCCATTACATTCTACTCATGGTACCCCAAGCTGATGTCAATCTTCGATAAATACTGAGCTCCCAGGAGCTGATCAAACAAGCCATCTATATGAGGGAAATGATACTTTTTCTAAATATTGATGTCATTCAATGTTGTATAATCAATGAATAGTCTCACTCTTCCATCATTAAATTAAACAAACAAGACAAGAGAACCCCATAGTGAAGTGCTTGGTCGAATGAAACCATTATCTAATAACTTCTACATTTGCTTATTTAACTCTAAAAGTTCAATTTGAGCCATTTTATAAGGGCATTTTGAAAT
Organism: Viscum album; assembly: GCA_963277665.1. Lineage (NCBI taxonomy): Eukaryota > Viridiplantae > Streptophyta > Magnoliopsida > Santalales > Viscaceae > Viscum > Viscum album. Next base: position 1,889,185,052 of record OY728136.1, read on the forward strand.
TGACTTTGCTTTAGGTACTATGTAAATACTAAATTCAACATCTCGATCAGGTATAATACTAGTCAACTCTTCAAGAGAAATTACAATATATTAATTTACCACTGGTACATCATTAATCATAATAGTTCCTTTGTTTTCATCAATATGTGCAATGTAACATTCATTTCCATCATTTACTATTTATCTCAGCATCCTCATATGTCATCAAAAGTAAGGGTTCAGTCTTCAACACAAACTGAAAATCATTCAAAAAAGAAACTGCTTAAGCTCTGCAGTCAATAATAGCATAATAAAATATGCCAATACATAACAAAAATAACCTCAAACACTATTAGAGGCATAAAAATAATGTTTGTAGGTAGATTATTTCTACACATAAGGAAAAAAAGGTTCTTATGTTTTCTTTTTTCCTCAATATTTCATCTAGGTGTTTTTACCATATTTTCAGGATTCAAATCTTGATACAGAATTTCTAATTTACTAGAAAACACCTCAGAAATGAATGAATGTGTAGACCCTGAATCAAAAAAAACATCGGCATTATCTGAACAAACAAATATTATACCAGATACTACATCATTCGAAGCCCCATCATCTATAGAAGTAGCTGCAATGGATTTTAGCACCACTTTCAGCTTGTAATCAAGCTACTTTCCCTTAGTTGAGTTCATTGTTAGACACTCATTTTCATAATGACCCATTTCATTTCACTTATAACATCTTACCGCTGGCTTTTCATTTATATCTTGATCATCCTACTTACAGTTATAATAAATATGACCAGACATACCAAACCAAGTGAACTTTCCAGACTTTGATAAATATTCTATCGGATGCCTTTTACAACGCTTCTCACAAGTAGAATATTTAGTTTTTTACCTCCATGCTTCATTGATGAATTATTTCCCTTTGCATGCCAACTAGACCACTTATTTTGTTGTTTTTTAAAGAACACCTGATCATCAGCAAACTCTATTTATATCTTCTCCTTACATCGAAAAGGTTTTTCATAACTTTTTAAATCACAATATTCTAATTATCTTCAATAACACATCTTCAGTCCTAAGTAAAATCGATTTATCTTACTATCTTGATCTCAGATGAAATGTGGAGCATACCTTGACAGTGGAGTGAACTTTATTTCATTAGCATCCACCGAGTCATCCTCCTTCCTCAATTCTAAAAATTGTTTTTCCATCCTATGTCGAATCACCATTGGATAATATTTCTCAAGGTGTACACCTTTGAATTCATCCAAATAAAGATCACCAAACTCCTCACGATCCTTGATATTTTTCACCATCGGCCACAAATGATCAGCTTCACCTACAAAACGGTAAACAGTGAGACTAATCTTTTGATGTTTTGAACAACCCATAAAATAAAAATGATTCTCCACTGCATTAATCCACCCTATGCTAGCATTGGGTCACATGATCCTCTGAATAATGGGGGATGTGGCCTCAGGAAATGCTTCACTACTAACATGTTACCCTATGGTTGATTTGGCTGATCTCGTGCATGGATCCCACCACCATTTATAGCCTGAGTAAACTATGACATCACTGCAAAAAACTATTCAGTTCTGATTCTAGTTATCTCCGGTTGCTGATTTGGAAGCTTGTTTTTCTTTGGATGTTGTCCTAACATTGTTTCTCGGTATCCTCTGTGAAAAACCATTGTGAACACAGAAATATCATAGGCAAAGCAATATAGTAATCTGTCAATTCTATATCACTTCAATATTATCATAAATTTAATTATGTATATTAATTCAACAATACCCTAACTCCTAATTATATCTAAATTGAACTATGATACCAACTAAAATGAAAAATCCATAAATCATAACATAATCATGAATTAAATTTATAATTCACATTGAGGATCTTTTCATGTTTAGTGTTCTAGATAATTAGGTCATAATTGTTACATTATATCCCAAAATATTCAATGTAGACTCTTCTACTAAGTTACCATATTTTACACAAAATAAATATTTTTAAAATATGGGTCACACCTTGTTCTATGTTTTAGACTGCATGACTTTTCCATGATCACATCCATGACCCTATTCGATTTTATGTCCATTTAAAAACATTTAAAAAACACAGGATGTGCATAAAAAGCTCAGTAAGGGATAAAAAAACATGTAAAACTGTTAGTTTTTTTGAAACAAAAAGTAAACCTAGAATACTTTATCATAAGAAATACATTTCTTTTATGAAGTAGTAAATACTCTTCACTAAATTAAAGATCATTTCATACCCTTTTGTAAAAAAATATTACAATAAATCCCATATAAAGAACACAAAACTTATAGAAAAACGTGGGACATAATGATACATAAATGGAATAACCATACAGTCGACATCCACACATATCACAAAATGGAATAGTTATACGACCAACTTATATAAGCAATGCATTGGAGGTTATAACGTAACCACCCATCCAGTTTTGTCCCGGTACGACCCGTCATTTGATTTACAACTTATCCACACATCAAATGTCCAAGTACCATTATAAATCATAACACGGAGAACAAATATAAAAGGAAAGATAACATTCCCAAATTACAATCCCAGTATATCAAATGTATATTTTGAAATAAAAAATTCATTATCAAATACATTTTTAATACAAAAATACATAAAAAATTATATGGTATTTATTTTCCTAACAAACAACACGACTTTTAAAGGAATCCAAAGATAAAATAATACTCTCGGTGATAGAGTTGTCGTTGCCACCACTTACATTAAATGAAACATTATTTTTTTAGTCATGTAGTAAAAAAGTTTATATAAGAATCTTCCATTTGAATGAAATTAAATGTACATGGTTTTTATACAATATATAAAAGAAATTTGTGTAATAAAACAAAATATGCCTCAATGAAAGGAGATTGAGATGAAGTCCCTATACAAAGATCATTTGGACAAAAAAAACTAATCAATTATGGTTATTCAATATAAGAACACATAAATAATGTGTGAATACATGATAAAAAATAAAAATTCATTTTTTACATAATCAAATATCGACATAAACAAGAAAGAGAACATCAACCTAGAGAACAAAAAATGGGTTAAGAAGTTCTCTTACCTTGTGTCTGATTTTACCCGTTTGTTCATTAATATCCTAAATAATACACTAAAGTTAATTTCTACCCAATTAAGAACCTTTTTTACAAGTTTATAATTCCATTTAAATCACTTATTTCAATTTTATAACATTATTTAATCATTTATGATAACAACAGTTGTTTTGACGATATTTGGTACTTTAGTAAAAAATGAACCTCTTATAATTACAAGTTGTTCATATGGTGAAATATAAATTATCATAAAAATGATATTCATGATTTTGTTATCATATATATCATATATATATATATATTATATGAATTTATTTATAATAGTACATAACATTTGGAGATAAAAAATGAAATGCACCATCCATGGAGATGGTAAGTCGTACGTACCCATGAACGCTACTTTCATTTCTATTTATTATTTTAATGGAATTAAAACATAATGATACATAGGAATATTGTAATTAAAATTTAATATCATATATAATATCCATATATCCATCCTTTATATTTCCAACATATGGTAGTAACGAGTCATATTACAATGAGGTGGCAGTTGTCAGCACTTCCTTAAATGAAATTATCACATTTACCCATAATGGGAACAATAAAGGTATAAAATAAATGGAAGATATACAATAATTAAAGAATATTAAAAATTATACAAATAATATATAAATAAATTTCCATCAAAATATCCACCATGAGAGGTTGTGGGAGATAATTGATCAATCATCGTTTCGTGAGGCGTTAGTTTTCCATCCATAAAAACAGTATATATTTTTTACCAATTAGATTGAGGTGTCTGTAAGTGTAGTTTGAATCCCTCTCATCGCAACATCCTAGTATAATGAGTATACATATGTTTTTATAAAATAAAATAATAAACAGAGTTTAGGTGGTTGGAGAAAAAATATTAATCAAAAGAACTTAAGAGAAACCATTAACTTTAATTCCGGTAACTCATTTAGATTGAAGCTAATGGACTTCATGAAGTGACTTATGCACATGTTAAGGATTGTAAGTGGAATATAGGGATCTATAGAGATTATTTGGGTAGGTTATGGATGAGACAAGGGGTTTTAGAGGTGTTAGGTATTGGTTAAATGTGGGGGCTTTTTATAAGGGGGAGGAGGGGATCTTTAGGAATGTGTGAAAATATTGTTTTATTATATAATGATCTTAGGATTCTAAAGGTCTAAAAGTTATTAAAGTATAAAATAACATGACTAATGGTCTAAATAAAATTATCAAATAATAATTTGATAGGTTTTGTATATTATGTTAATCATTATAATCTTATTTATTTAAATCATTTATTAATGAGGTAAACAGTGCATCATTATTGTGTCATTAATAACTTTATTTATATGATGTATAAAAATTAGAAAAATACTATTATGTAGGAAATCATTTTATATTTTAAAATAATTTTTTTAGTCTAAATTATATCTTATATAACCATATGTAAAAATTAATTTACTAAAATATATTTCATTATGACATTTTTGTCTTTAAATTACGTAAATTTTAATAAAGGGTCATTATCAGTCCCATGTGGCTCAATATGGTCCCAAAATCTACCCAAAGATTCCAATGATTGAATATTTATCATCCAATAGTATTAGGACCCATTTAATAGAAATTTTATACTTTTATAATAATATTTGTTTACCTTTATTTTCCAGATTTACCCTTTAACCATGGAATATAAAAGTTTTACTAAAGTAAATATTCATAATGTCTAAAAATAATAGTTACCTATTTTACACAATTTCTAACTCTTTATTCCAAATATGAATCAATTTTTCCAAATTCAAAACACTAAAGTAGTATAAATTAATATAAAATTAATTCCCGCTGTCAAAACAAAAAGCGTGTTTTTTTAAAATATTAACTATCAAAAGATTAACAATTGTTTATTATAATATCAATGTGAAATTAATTCCAATAACAAACATTGGGTTAAATGATAAAAATATAATGTAATTAAACTTTAAAACCAATTATAAATATAATATAACTATATAAATAAAGTATATAAAAATGTAGTTTTGAATTAAAATAAAGCATTTATTACTTTTTATTATAAATTATTTTTTTCAAAAAAATACCAAAAATTTACCCAAATTAAATTTGTATGTACGGATTCAAAAGAATAATTTTATTTTTGTCAAATATAAGATATAAATGTGAGAAAAAATTCATTTAAAAATGTTTCTCCATTAAAAGGCGGTAAATCACCTTTTAATGTAAATTATCCATAAAGATAGATTAATTATTATTTTAAGCCTCTAAATTTTATTGGATAAATGTAAAAACATTTAACAAACGTGTATAATCATATTATAGTTATTTAAATAAATTCCCATAAATAAAACAACTAAGAATTAAAAACCACTAAAAATAATAATATTATATTATCAGTGTGCAACAACAGATTTCAAAGAAACACGTTGTTGCGTATCTGGTACGCCATCGAATATAAAAACCCCTTTAAAGTAAAATTAATATTTCATTAGAAAATATAAATAAATATTAAAATTAAATATTTATTTATTTACCCAGGATGTTATAATAAATCAAAATTATCATTATCTACATCATTAAAAAGATGTAAGTGGTGAAAATGACATTTATCTCACATGTATAAAAAGTGAGATGAAAATCACTTACAAAACGTTTCCTTTCAAATGAACAGCCTTTATCCACTTATATAATATTTTTAGTGTTTTAGAAAACAAATAAAAAAACATAAATATAATTAAAATATCATCTATGATCTAAATAATATATCTAATAACCATTTGGTAATAATTGCTCAATATTATCTCTTTTTCGGATGTTAATTTCCATGTTTTTCATGTATGTTTTGATTTTTTTCTTCACACAATGATGATGATTTCATAGTATTCAAAAATTAAAATATTATTGAAATAAAATATATATTTTGTATATATGTATTTATAAAAATCTAAAAATTTAGGAGATAGAAATTGAAATTCATTGTTAATAGTGATGGTTGGTCGTACGTTCGCATGAATGATAATTCTATTTTCTTGTCATATTTAAAGGAATGAAAAGTAATTTAAAAATATATATATTATAATTAATTTATTATATTCATTTAATATATTTCACATTGTTTTATTGAAAAAATACATTATAAATTCCATGTATAGCGTGTAGGAACACATCTCTTTGAGGAGGTCGTAGTCCACACACCGACCATGAATCATATAATATTCCCACAAACTGGAACACATGAAGGTATGTATTATATAAAAATCTCTATAAGTTGAAATTAATTTAAAATATCATAAATAAAATATAAAATATATAAATAAATCATTAGTTAAAACCATGAACAGTGGTAAATGGAAGACTAAATGTCATCGGTTTGTGTGTGTGTGGGGGGGGGGGAAGTCCACCGTACACATGAATAATTATTGTGTATCTCATTTCATAGAAGTGTGTGAAAGTGTAGGTATAATATTTATCATAAAAACAACTATAAATTTTTATGATACTATATATATTATATTATAATTTTTAAATACTATGTCAAGGGGTGGTGAATTGTATGAAACAAAAGTTATTGTTAAATAATGTTATATATTATTCAGGTAACTCCTTTGGTTTATAAAAAATGTATTCTTCTTATTGATTTTATATCCAAATTCATGAATATAGGAAGACATAAGAGACCATGGAAGATTATTTGGTTTTATTTTTATTCATCAAATGGCTGGAGAGGTCTGAATAAGTTGGAGAGTGAGATTCTATTAACAGCGAGGGTGGAGTGACATTCATGTATAGTTTTAAAATGGGATTTTGTCCCTCATTATTTCATTTATGTGGATAAAATAATGAAAACAATTATATCGAAGGGAGTATAAGATCTAAATATTACTATAAAATTTATTTTTTACAAGTTTATATGTAATTTTTTTCTTTATGATTACGGTGTAGTTCCTTGTAAAGTTGATTTTTTTAAAAATCACTGTAATTAATTTAGAATAATTTTAATAACATTTTTTTGAAAAAAATAAGTTATAAATATTATAAATTTCAATATTTTTTTTAAATATATGTAATAAAATTTTCCAAAATAAAATCATGTATGTCGAACAGATTAATTTAAAATAAATCACATCGACAGGATGACACTGTGGGGTTTTAAATTAATAATGGTCAAATGTTTGATAAGTTATTATATCAAATTTCCTAATTAAATTTATTCCAATTAGCTAAATTGAATTTATCGATTTATTACTGATATAATTTGACAAAAAACTCATTCAAAATATAATTAATCCTCATAATGAAATTATACAACGAGAAACATTTCAATTAAAATACAATTTACTTCACTATTATTCAATAATTGAAACTCTTAAAAAATGTGAAAAATTAAAAATAGAATAATTTTAAATTTTCCCCATAAAAATTATTTTATCCTGAAAAATATAATTTCAAAAAATTTATAAAATTTCATTTTAATGTACATTCCCCAATAAAATTAGGTAGAATTACCTTATATATAAATATATATATTCAATTTTAAGTGTAAAATAGAGTTTTTTTCATATATTGTTCAATCAAATATATTTGATGATTTTTTAAAATACATTACTAGAAATGTAATATATATAATTTATTAATAGTAATTAATTTTATTTCTTATTATAAAACACCTTTTTTGAGTGAAAAAAGATTCTGTTATACTGAATTAGTTTTCATATTCATTTTATAAACAATTATTAACCGTTGAAATTTATCGTATATTTTTATATTTTAGTTTTTTCAATTGATAACTACAAATATTAATTTTTTAGTTATGTCTTGTTATGTTATTAAGTAATGTTTTAAAAATAGATTTTTTTTTTCTGAAAAACTCAAACTTACATGTTACACAAACAATATAAAAATTTATTTCTTATTTATTATAACATATAACTGAGTGTCTAATGAAAAAAAATCAATAGTGCAATTTTTTTAAATGTTAAATATATCATTCTATCTGGATAAGTAAGATTCTATCAAATAAAATTTACCCTTATAATATTTTGGGTGTTACAATAAATACATTAGTCACCAAAAAATGAAATTAATAATTTCATTAATAAGTTAGAATATTCACCCCTCCGGACAAAAATGAATAAATAAAAAATAAAGAAATATTAGTAATCAAATTCTTATGAAAATTTTCTCACATAACCTTGACAAAATTTTATGTTATTATTTAATGCAATAATTAAGTGGTATTTATAAAGTATAAAGGGAAATTTGAACATTTTAAAACATGACCATTGGGAAATAGAACCTTTGGTAATAATTATAATGTTATAATTAGTTTTTATAAGTATTAGTGAAAAAGGATAATTAATCTAGAAAGAATAACTGATGGTCGTAACTAGTATAGTCATGTCATTTGAAGCTGAATTTGTAGAACTAATGAGGGAGGGGGAATGATTGGGGTTATACCTTTACCAAACCAAATATTATCTTTAAAATGAGAAGGTTGAACCATATCACATATGGGGGAAGCTACACTTAGTGGAAATTACCAATTTGTCAATATTAGTTGTGCCTCCCCATAAATCTATCCAAAACGAACACCTTGTATATAAATCATACATAGGCTTAATTAAGGGTTATTTGTCCAAGCCTTAGATTTATTAAGTGAAATTATATTTGTATAAATTAATTTTCTATTCCTGAAATTCATTTTAAGAATGAATTTCTTAATAAAATATATTGTTTAATTGAGATGAAATTTGAAATATTTATTTTCTTAGAAATATATTGTACCTTCTATACACAACATAATTATTTATAATAAATTATGAATAATATTATATATTATTAAATATCATATTAAAACAATCTAATAAAAATATAAATGATAAATAAAATTTATTTCCATGGAAATTTTTTAGTGTCATAAATTATACATTTTCTTATAACTTGAATTTTTGAGTAATTGTTTTTATATTTAAATGTTATGTTTCCCATATTTAGAAAATTATTAAAATAAATTAAATATCCTTTATAAAATCAAAACGTCTAAATTTTTTTATGGTGAATGTATGAGAATTTTGTAAATATTTTTTTACTGTGAATACGTAATATAATGTTTGGGGGTTTTGGTATGTCTAATGACATTATAATTATGTCATAACGATGTCATAATTTAATAAACACTATCCCGAACATAAAATATTAAAATTTAATAAGATACAGTATTTTTATCTATTTTTATCTATTTTTGAACCAATAAGAGACTCTGCGATGTCTGTAATGAAAACATTAACTTTAAAAACATTACATTGTAGAATGTTTAATTTTCCATTATAATAACCCATAATTTAAATACATTATTATTACTTCAGAATTGAATCATACTTATTAAAACATATAACTAAACCATGATAGGATCGTATATGTATAGTGTCTTTAGAAACTGGGAAACATAAACATCCGGATGATAAATCATCTAAATTGTCTCCCGTTTATTTCATCATATCCAGGGCCCCTTTTGGAATATCCTAATTAATACCCTTCTTCCTTAATCGAGGAAAAGAAAACATACAAAGGGTGATCTCAAATGATCACTAAGGGAAGACAAAGGAAATATCAATCATATCATATTCATAAGAACATAAATTTTTGAAAACTATATCCTACAAAAGAGATCATAATATCATGACATGGGATAAATCATAGTAGTGAAATGAAATCCCAATATTCATTACATTAGACATGAAATATTTTGGAATACACACATAATCATATAAAATCATTTCATATTAGTAAAGTCTAATTTCCAAGACCATCATAGTGGACAAAGTCCATTACTAAACTGAGTTCTCTCCTTGTTCTAGACCTGTATCACTGAACCATATTAAATTTCTGTTCCATCCATGTCTATCTCATGAAATATAAATCATTACAAAATTAATTGTTGGGAGATATAGGTCCCACCCATCTCATTATTAAATCATTAATATGGGTGCCACAAAATCATAAATCATACATCATCACATATCCCATGTAATAACAATTGGATTCTTAAATATCATGGCATCATAAAATAATACATTTAACATAAAAAGACATCATAAAAATAATTCCATCATAACATAATATAATCAAAGTAATAATAGGGATAGAAACATAACCCTATATTATCATAGATGGAAAATAATGTTGATAAAACACTTGAACTTAATTCTTGAGTAAAATAATCTTCCAACTTCAAAAACATTTTCCCTTTCTCAATATCTCATACAATTTTAAACTAAAATAATTTAATTGAAAATAAACTTTAATACTTATAAATTAAGCTTCATGGAAATAATGGTCTGTGGAATCATAAAAATAAATTTATGCCGTATAAGTTAAAAAAAATTCTTCTCTTACTTTGGCCGGAAATGTCAAAAAGTAACTCGTACTAAAACCAAAAAATGATACCTTTCATGTCTTTTACTATAAAATCACCAATATGAAAAAATTGGATTTAAACAATTTTAGGAGGATATAAATAATAATACATATTGAGGAAATATGGATGTGGATGATAAATATGCCGCAGTAAATTCTGAAGTATAAACAATCTCAATAAAAATGAGATTGTAAGATTTTCCCTTACCTTGATCTCTATATTCTCTATACGTATCTGAACCTCATGTATAATGATTTAAATAATGTAATTGACTTAATCCATAATCTTATACATTGTTATTATATCATACATGGTCATATTCTTATCTCTTTATTAGTAATATTTAATTGCTACTTGTTATTCGGGTGTCCATTGCTTTATGTTCTAATGCATGTTCTGTCAAATAAATTCTTATTCCAATTTTTAGGTTATAGCTACATAATTTACATAATGGTATTAGTATAAAATATATAATATTTATTCATTCAATTAGTTTATATAATAATGTTTTAATGAAGATCATGTAGAATTAATCACATATCGCCATGAAGACGGTAAGTTGTATGTACGCACAAGTGATAATATCATTCCCATAATTATTGAATGGTATTGGATTGGATGATAGAAAATATCATATTTAGTATCATGTTATAATAATCATATATATTTATTCTTTACACAATTATATCCATCCATGTACGGTGGTGGTGGAAAATAGATTACACCATGGCGTGAAGACGGTATTCTCTATGTACCCACGCATGGTGACTTCATTTTCCGTAGGATGGATAGAAGGTGAAATAAGTTTATTTCATATTTATAATAAAATATTATTATATGAGTGATACTTATTTTATACTTTATAATGAAACAAATAAAGAAGATAAAGTAGAAGAAGAAATAAATATGAATGAATTGGTGAAGGATATTACCTGTTTTTCGATGCACCTCTTCTAAACATCCTATTAAGGCACTAAAGTTTTTCTTTGAAGAAGACCAGGACCTCTAGTACATTTCTAGGGAAGTGGAGAATAGAAATTTATAGGGTTTTTCTGAGCATCAAGTATTAAAATTTTGTGAGGATGAGAGGGAGGATGTTCACTTTTATAAGAGTGGAGAGGGGAACTTTTGGAAACCTCTAAAATATTAACTTATAATAAACTCAAACACCACTTAAAAAAACCAAAAATGACTCAAATACTAACCTTAGATGAGATAGGGTTGTAATCTCATCATCTAATAAGATTTAGAAATGTAGGGAATTTATATTTAACCATATCAACTTAATTTATCCTTATTTAATGTATTTAATTTTTCTTGTGGTAATAATATTCTAAATTTTAAATTGTTAAAAATAATTACTTATGTTCTGTGAATTGTCAATAATTCGTTACATAATGAAATTTCAGACCATATAAATTTTAATTTATAATTATTAAATTGTTTTTTGATTTTTAAAATAATTTCTAATATGTTATTTTTATAGAATAACATTTGTGTCATTTTTGAAACTATCCATTTATTTGAATTTAAATATAATCTAGACAGACGATATATTCAAACAAAAATATTTAATAGATTCCTATCATGCCATATTTGTATAATTTTTTTTTGAGAATATTATTTAGTTCATATAATATTTATTTAAACAAGTTTAAAACCATTTATTTGTTATTTCAATCAATAAAATAATTTCTACATAGCTATTTTTTCACCATTAATGACAATTATTTAATCCCTAAAAATTATAAATAAATTCTCATAATGTAGATAAGATTATTGTATTTCTGGAGAAAATTTATATTCTATGTTTTATGAGGTTTGTTACAAATTTAAAATTATTACACTTATAAGATATAAGAGAGTGATATGATATCACTTTAATGGGTTTTAATAATAATTATATCACATTCACGGTCAAAATTCCATTAAATGAATCTATTAAGACCCTTATGTGATATGGGTCAACTTTAATTCATAAAATATAATTTATTCAGGTCTTAGGGTAATATTATAATCTTGTTTTTAACCTTAATTACACGATTTACCTTTAATTGTAGTAAATAAAAATCACTGTAATTACTATTCACTATATAAAAAATTTAAATTAACCTATTAACATAATTTAGACCCACTAAATCCAAATATGGAATCCAATTTTCAAAATTCAAAACATAGAAGTTGTAGTGACTAATTTAAAATTAATCTTGTTGTTAAGAAAACATTTTTTAAAAGATAAAACATTGTCAAAGATTTTAATTATTTTACCTATGAATTAAATGTACAATTAATGGAAATGAAATACATTATATTAAATTGAAATAATATAATATATTTATACTTTAAACCCATTAAATTTTATCATTTAACTATATAAATTATCATGATGAAAGAATCTATTTTTAAGAAAAATTTAGCATATTTTTGCAATTCATCAAAATATGAATGTTATTAGAAAACTATCAATAATTTATCCAATGTAAATTATAATATCCTGATTCAAAAGAAGTTTATTTTTTAAATTTTAACTTATAAACTTGTCAAAAATTATATTTAAAATGGGTGCGCTATAAAAAGGCGGTAAAACTGCATTTTATGAAAAATAATTTTTTTTTCTGAAAAATTGATATTGTTTTCATATCTCATTCTTGAAAATAAGTATAATCAATTATATTGTTATGAACATAAAAATTAAATTACTACTATTCATAATGGAAAGTTCATAATATTATAATAATATATCATTATTTAGTGAAACTCAATATTGTGTACAACACAAGCTATCGAGGAAGTTTGCTCTTGTGTGTAACGCAAGTCATGCCAGTGTTTTTTGTAGTTAATGATTAATTTGGTGTTGAATATAACATAAGACATAAAAAAATTATAAAATATAATGGTGTTAAATTCTACCACCCTTCTAATTAATTTCACCCTCGAAATTCCTTACTTCTTATCAAATATATAATGATACCTCTCCCTCATCATATCCTCTAGTTCCCATGCAGCTTCTTCCAATTGGTGGTTCTTGCATAAAAAACCAACCAAGTGAGTGGTCTTGTTTTGTAGAAATTTTTCACTATGATCTAGAATTTCTATCGGTTGTTCTTCATAAGAATGATCTTGCTCTAATGGTATAACATCTGATCATAGTACACGTGAAACATCAGGTATTTACTCTTTCAGAAGAGATACATGGAACACATAATGAAGTTGAGAGAGATTTGGTGGAAGTGACAATCGGTAAGATACCTTCCCAACACGATCCAGTATTATGAAAGGACCGATATACCTAGTGCTCAGCTTTCCCTTCATTCCAAATCTCATTTATCTTTTCCATGGAGACATTCGTAAGAACACTCTGTCACCCACATTAAACTATCTACCTTTTCTTCATTTGTTAGAATTACTTTTTTGTCAACTCAAAGATTCTCTTATGTGTTGTTGAATAGATCAGATATTTTATACAATTTCATCAACAAGATCAGGTCCTAACAGCTTTCTTTCCCCAACATCATCCTAGCATGTTGTAATTCTTTATTCTTTTCTATAGAGAGATTCATCAAGGGCCATCTGAATATGAGAGTGAAAGCTATTATTATTATAAAATTCCACCAAATGTAGGTATTGATCCAAATTACCTTTTAAATCCACAGAAGAAGAAGCCAACAAGTCTTCCAATGATTGAATTTTCCTCTTAGACTGACCGTCGATATAAGGATGATATGCCATGCTAAATCTCAATTATGTTTCTAGATCTTGCTGAAGACTTTTCCAAAACATCGAGGTAAACATTCGATCCTGATTAGATATAATCTAAAGTGGTACTCAATGAAATATTTACACTTCTTTTAGATATATCTTGGAAAGCTGATCAATAGTGAAATCTTCTCTAATATCAATTAAGTGTGTCGACTTCGTCATACTTTCAAATATAACCCAGATAGCATTATTTCCATTTGATGTTTTAGTAAGTCCAATGAAAAAGTCCATAGTGATGTTTTCCCATTTGCATTCGGGTATGTGTATTGGTTGTAACATCCCTTTAGACTTCTATCTCTCAGCTTTAACTTGCTGACAAACTAAGAATCAAGAGACATATTCAGCGATATCTATTTTCAAGCAATCCCACCAAAAGTACTACATCAGGTCCCTATACATATTTGTAATTCCAATATGAATAGAGAATGATGAACTATGAGCCTCATCTATAATCTCCTTTTTAATTCTTGTATGGTAAGAATACAGACATGGTTTCTGAACATTATTATCCCATCACAATCATGTTTGAATTCAGGAACATTTCTCACCTTCTTTTAAAGCCCAACATCCTACATCTTTGCCTCATTAATCTTCACTTGTATATATGGTTGAACATTCACTTGAGAAAGAAAATGTATCTCCCCTTTTATTAAAATTCCAAGATCAATTCTTTGTAAATCCATAAAAATTGTATTCTTTGTGATCATCATCACGGATGTTCTAGCAAAGTCTTGTCGACTTAATGTGTCTGCCCCCTTGTTTTATTTCATAGGGAGGTAATGAATTGATAAGTCATAATATTTTCTGATTCAACCATATTCTTTGGCACATATTCAACTCCTTTTCTGTGAAAATATCACACTTTTCACCATAATGATAATGCCTCAAAATATTTAATGCAAATATTACCGTAGCTAACTCCAATTCATGAGTTGAGTAATTTTGCTCATGGATTTTCAACTGCCATGAGACATAATCTATCACTATATCGTTTTTCATGAGAACACACCGCAACCCCTTCCTGAATTCTTCAATATAGATCCAAAACCTTTCTCTACTACAAGGCAATGTGAGCATAGGTGCTCTAGCGAACCATCATTTTAGATCTTTGAAATTGTCTTCACATTCCTCCGTCCAAACAAACACAACTCCTTTCTGAGTCAATTTGATGAGTGGGTTAGATAATCTTGAAAAATGTTTAAAAAATGTTGATAATACCCTGCTAAACCAAGAAAACATTGGATTGCAGTTAATTTAGTTGGTCTCGACCATCTTTCCAATACCTCCATTTTTGTTGGATCAGCATATATCCCCAATTATGATAGTATGTGACACAAAAATGACACTTTTTGAATCCAAAATTTGCATGTGGTAAATTTGGCATAATTCTTCTCCATTCTCAGGGACTTCAATACAATTCTCATGTGATCTTTATGTTCTTACTTTCTCTTTGAATAGTTGTCTATAATGAATACCACAAAATGAACAAGATAGTCTCTTTGGACTCTATTCATTAGATCCATAATGATATCTGGGGAATTAGAAAGACCAAATGGAATCACTATAAAATCATAGTGTCCATACCTTGTATGGAAATTCTTCTTTGTTATATCCTCCATTTTGACCCTTAAATGATGATACCATGTATGAAGATCAATCTTGGAAAAGTATTGAGCTCTGCATAGTTGGTCAAATATGTTATCAATGAGTGGGAGAGGATATTTGTTCTTCATAGTGATTTTGTTAAGTTCTCTATAATCAATGCAGAGTCTCATTGATCAATCTTTCTTCATAACCAACAGAACAGGTGCTCCCCAAGGTGATGAGATTGGGTGTATGAATCCCTTATCAAGATTCCCTTGGAGTTCCTTCTTCAATTCATGTAACTCAATTATGTCCATTTTATAAGGCTTCTTTGAATGGGCATAACACCTGATATGAGTTCTATTGAAAACTCAACTTCACGATTTGGTGGAAGACCAGAAAATTTATCTAGAAATACAAAATAAAACACTTATACAATATGAATATTCTTAATCGTGAGTTTCTCTCCATCCATTTGAGATAAATAAACTTAATTAATTGGAACCAAGACCCATAGATAGATGAAATTCCCACTGAAAGGTTATATTCATCCTTGCATCGATAGATAATCATAGATTGATCAGGAATATGGAATGAAACTTCCCTTCTATGGAAATTGATATGATATCCATATAAAGAAAGCAAATCCATAAAAATAATCACATCAAATTACACTATAGTAAGGATCACATTATGTTCAAGAATAACTTTCCCATAAAATTCAATAGGAAAAGAGTGTAAAAATTTTTATGTGACTGTTGTGCCATTAGGAGTTGTCACAACTAACTCAACTGCTAATTATTGGGGTAGTATATCAATAACCTTTGAAAATTCATCTGAAATGAAAGAGTGGGTTGATCCAGAATCTAACAAAAAAAATCATACTTTATAGTGGATGGTAAGTGTACCTTTCACCATGTCATTATCATACTCTACATCGTCGATAGAAATTTCATGTGAATTTCCTTTCTCTTTGGCCTTAATAGTTTATTGATGTCGATCATCATCAACAACCCTTGGATTAGTGCATTGATTGGAATACAGCCCCATTTTCATGAACTTGTAACATTGAAGTGTATGACGTGCATTCATGTATATCCTTTTCTTTATTCGCACCACTAGACTTTTTTTTCCAATCACTACAGCATTCAATTTCCTGATGAATGTATTTTCCACACATAAAACATTTACTTGTCCCTTTAAGACAATTACCACTATGTTTCTTTCCACACATTGAGTATAAGGGAAAAATCAAATTTTTTTCAGTGTGGTCTTTAGATTTTCATTTGAATTCCATTTTCCTCTTCTTATCAAACCCATACGACTGATGGGTTACTATAACATCCATCTAAACATTGAGAGCACATCGAACAATATCATCGTAGCTATTGAAGTCCATTATAGCTAATTCCATTCAAAGACTTGGTATTAATTCACTAAAGAATCGATCTCTCTTACTATCATGTTGGATAATAATCCAAGAAGCATAATGTGAAAGCATTATAAAATTTCCTTTGTAGGTTCCAACAGATTCATCATCCTTTCTCTTCAGTTCAAGAAACTATTTCTCCATAATTGTTTGAAGAATATGAGGGATGTACTTTTTGAAAAATAAGTTTTTAAACTTTTCCCATTCCATGGACTCAATTTCACCCCTTTTACGTGCATTCATGAAAGGATTCCACCATTTATCAGCTTCACCTTACAAACAATATACAACTAAGATGAAATTATCATGCTCAGAACATTGAAGGACTAAAAATATCTTTTCAGTGGTACCAATCCATTATTCAGCATCTAATGGATTTGAGGAACCGTTGAATGATGGTGGACGCTGCTTCATGAAGGATTCAATAGAATGTTTCTCCCTCCTTTGGTCGTTTGGATGTCCTGTATGATTCATATCTTGAGAAATTTGTCTGAGCATGGATACAAGATTTTTATTCCATTTCCCATATCGTTTGGTTGCTCCGGGGGCAATCGTTTCATTACCCCTCACATTCAGCATTGACACGGTTCCTTCGAGTCAGAGACATTGACTATAACCAAGAAGCATAGTGTGAGCAACACTAATTACAACAAGAAATCAACATAATCAGGAATAAAATTTCACACTTTTGGTCTAATCATAGGTTATTCATGACGATTTTTAAAACATTAAGATTGTGTTCTATTCTTATACATATCTATAGGGTTCTTAGTAAGGCTTTCACATCCTATTTTCCAAAGGCTGACTATACCTTTCCTCTGATACCAACTATAACGAGACATACTTTACAGACATTATTATTACTTCAGAATTGAATCATACTTATTAAAACATATAACTAAACCATGATAGGACGTATATGTATAGTGTCTATAGAAACTGGGAAACATAAACAACCAGTTGATAAATCATCTAAATTGTCTCTCATTTATTTCATAATATCTAGGGTCCCTTTTGGCATATCCTACTTAATACCCTTCTTCCTTAGTCGAGGAAATGAAAACTTACAAAGGGTGAGCTCAAATTCTCAGTAAGGGAAAAATTGGAAATATCAATCATATCATATTCATAAGAACATAACATTTTTAAAATCATATCCTACAAAAGGGATCATAATATCATGACATGGGATAAATCAAAGTAGTGAAATGAAATACAAATATTCATTACATAAGACATGAAACATTTTGGAATACACACATAATCATAGAAAATCATTTCATATTAGTCAAGTCTCATTTCCAAGACCATCATAAGTCCATTACTAAACTAAGATCACTCCTTGTTCCAGACCAGTATCACTGAACCATATTAAATTTTTGTTCCATCCAGGTCTATCTCATGAAATATAAATTTTTACACAATAAATTGGAGGGAGATATAGGTCCCACCCAGCTCATTATTAAATCATTATTATAGGTGCCACAAAATGATAAGTCATACATCATCAAATATCCCATGTAATAAAAATTTTATTCTTAAATATCATGCCATCATAACAGACTACATTTAAGATAAAAAAACTTCATAAAAATAATTCCATCATAACATAATCTAACCAAAGTAAAAATAGGGATATAAGTAGAACACTATATTATCTTAGATGGATAATAATTTTTATAAAACACATGAGCATCATTTTTGAGGAATATATTCTTTCAACATAAAAAACATATTCCCTTTCTCAATATGTCATATAATTTTAAACTAAAATAATTTAATTGAAAATAAACTTGATTACTGGTAAATGAAGCTTCATGGATAAAATGTTCTATGGAATCATAAAAATCAATTTATGCCGTAAAAGATAAAAAAACATTCTTCTCTTACATTGGTCGGAAAAGTCAAAAAGTATACCATACAAAAACCAACGAATGATTCTTTTCATATCATTTACTATAAAATCACTAATAGGAAAAAATGGATTTAAAAAATTTTAGGAGGATATAAATAATATTAAATATTTAGGAAACATGAATGTGGATAGAAAATATGCCCCAGAAAATTCTGAAGTATAAACACTCTCGAATAAAAATAAGATTGCGAGATTTTCCCTTACCTTAGGTCCTATATGCTCTGTACGTATATGAACCTCATGTATAATGATTTAAATAATTTCATTGAATTATTCTAGAATCTTATACATTGTTAGGATATCATATATGGTCATATTCTTATCTCATTATTAGTAATATTTCATTGCTACTTGTTATTCGGGTGTCCATTGCATTATGTTCTTATGCATGTTCTGTCGAATAAATTCTCATTCCTATTTTTAGGTTATAGCTACATCATTTATAGAATGATATTAGTAAAACATATATCATATTTATTCATTCAATTGATTTATATAATGATGTTTTAATGATGATCATGTAGAATGAATAACATAGCACCATGGAGACGGCAAGACGTATGTACGCACGAGCGATAATATCGTTCCCATAATTATTGAATGGTATTGGAGTGGATGATAAAAAATATAATAATTAGTATCATTTTTAATAACCATATATATTTATTCTTTACACCATTATACCCATCCATGTATGGTGGTGGTGGAAAACAGATTACACCCTGGCGTGACGACGATATTCTGTATGTACCCACGCATGGTGATTTCGTTTTCCAAAGGATGGACAGAAGGTGAAATAAGGTTTTTTCATATTTATAATAAAATATTACTATATGAGTGATACTTATTTTTTTACTTCATAATGAAACAAATAATGAAGACAAAGTAGATGAAGAAATAAACTTGAAAGAATTGGTAAAGGATATTACCTCTTTTTCGATGCAGCTCTTCTAAACATCCTCCTAAGGCACTAAAGTTTGTCATTGAAAAAGACCAGGACCTCTAGTATATTTCTAGGGTAGTGGAGAATAGAAATTTATAGGGTTTTTCTGAGCATTAAGTATCAAAATGTTGTGAGTCAGAGAGGGATGAAGTTCCCTTTATTAAGAGAGGATAGGGGAACTTTTGGAAACCTCTAAAAGTTTAATTTATAATAAACTCAAAAACCACATAAAAAAAGAAAAATGACTCAAATACTAACCTTAGATGAGATATGGTTGTAATCTCATCATCCAATAATATTTAGACATGTTGGGAATTTAATTTTAACCTTATCAACTTCATTTATCCTTATTTAATCAATTTAATTTTATTTGTGGTAATAATATTCTAAATTTTAAATTATTACAAATAATTACATATGTGTTGTGAATTGTCAATAATTGGATACATAATGACATTTCAGACTATATAAATTTTAATTTATAATTATTAAATATTTTTTAGATTTTTAATAAAATTTCTAATATGTTATTTTTATAAAATATCAATAGTGTCAATTTTGACACTATCCATTTATTTGAATTTAATAAAAATCTACATAGAGGATATATTTCAACAAAAATATTTAATAGATTCATAACATGCCATATATGTCTAATTTTTTTATAATATTATTTAGTTCATATAATATTTATTTAAAAAAAATTAAAACCATTTATTTGGTATTTCAATCAATAAAATAATTTCTACCAAATTAATTTTTCAATATTAATGATAATTATTTAATCCTTAAAAATTCTAAATAAATTCTCATGATGTATAAAACATTATTTGATTTCTGGAGACAATTTATATTCTATGTCTTATGAGGTTTATTACTAAATTAAAATTATTACCCTTACAAGTTATAAGAGAGTGACATGATGTCACTTTCTTGAGTTTTAATAATAATTATATCATATTCGTTGTAAAAATTATATTAAATGAGACTATTAATAACCTTATGATATATAGTTCATCTTTCAATCATAAAATTTAATTTTTGTAGGTCTTAGGGTAATTTTATATTCTTGTTTTTACCCACAATTACACGATTTACCATTAACTATAGTAAATAAAAATCACCGTAATTATTATTCACTATAAAAAAAATAAAAGTAACATATTAACATAATTTAGACCCACTGAATCCAAATATGGAATATAATTTTCAAAATTCAAAACACATAAGTTGCAGTGAATAATTTAAAATTAAACCCATTTTTAATAAAACATGTTTTAAAAGATATAACATTGTCAAAGATTGTAATTCTCTTACCTATGAATTCAATTTAAAATTAATGGAAATGACATACATTATATTAAATGGTAAAAATATATTCTATTTATAATTTAAACCGATTAAATTTTATCAACTAACTATATAAATTATCGTCATGAGAGAAGTTATTTTTAAGAAAAATTTAGCATATTTTTACTATTCATCAAAATATGAATGTTATTAGAAAACTATCAATAATTTATCCAATGTAAATTTTTATATCCTGATTCAAAATAAGAAGTTTATTTTTTATAATTACACTTATAAAGTTGTCTAAAATTAAATTTAAAATGGGTGCTCTATCAAAAGGCGGTAAAACTGCAATTTTTAAAAAATACTTCTTTTTTCAAAAAAAAATTATATTGTTTTCATATCACATTCTGGAAAATGTGTAAGATGAATAATATTGTTATAAACATCAAAATTAAATTAATACTATTCATAATGGGTAGTTCATAATATTATAATAATTTATCATTATTTAGAGAAACTCAATATTGCGTACAACGTAAGCTATCGAGGAAGGTCGCTCTTGCATGTAACGCAATCCAAGCTGGTGTTTTGTGTAGTGAATGATTTAGTTATTGTTGAATATAACATAAGACATAAAAAAATATAAAATATCATGGTGTTATATTCTACCGCCTTAAAATGAATTTCACCCTCGAAATTCCTTACATCGTAACAAATAGATTAGAATACCACTCCCTCATCATATCCTCTAGTTCCCATGTAGCTTCTTCCAATTGGTGGTTCCTCCATAAAAAATTAACCAAGTGAGTGGTCTTGTTTTGTAGAAATTTTTCTATATGATCTAGAATTTACATTGGTTGTTCTTCATAAGAATGATCTTGCACTAATGGTATAAATTCTGAGCTTAGTACACGTGAAACATCAGGTATTTACTTTCTCAGAAAAGATACATAGAACACATCATGAAGTTGAGAGATATTTGGTGGAAGTGATAATTGGTAATATACCTTCCCAACACGATCCAATATTATGAAAGGACTGATATACCTAGTGCGCATCTTTCCCTTCATTCCAAATCTCATTAATCACTTCCAAGGAGATATTCGTACGAATGATTTGTCACCAACTTTAAACTCTCGGCCTTTCCTTTGTTTGTTGGCATTCCTTTTTTTACAACTCAGAGCTGCTCTTATGTGTTGTTGAATAGATCTGACATTTTATGCCATTTCATCTACAAGATTAGGTCCTAATAGCATTCTTTCCCCACAATAATCCCAGCCTGTTAGAATTCTTCATTTCTTTCTATAGAGAGCTTCATAAGGGGCCATCTGAAGACTAGAGTGAAAGATATTATTATAAGAAAATTCCACCAAATGTAGGTGTTGATCCAAATTACATTTGAAATCCATAGATGAAGCAGCCAACATGTATTCCAATGTTTTAATTGTCCTCTTAGACTGACCGTCTGTATGAGGATGATATGCAGTGCTAAAACTCAATTATGTATTTAGAGAATGCTGAAGACTTCACCAAAACATCAAGGTAATCATTGGATCCTGATTAGATATAATATAAAGTGGTACTATAAGAAATATTTCCACTTATTTTACATATATCCCGGAATGCTAATCAATAGAGTAATCTTCTCCAATAGAAATTAAGTGTGCTGAATTCGTAAGACATTCAAATATAAACAAGATAGCATTATTTCCATTGGATGTTTTGGGATGTCCAATGACAAAGTCCATAGTGATGTTTTCCCATTTCCATTTTGGTATGGGTATTGGTTGTAACATCCCTTTGGACTTCTATCTCTCAGCATTAACTTGCTTTCAAACTAAACATCTAGAGACATATTCAGTGATATCTATTTTCAATCCATCCCACAAAAAGTACTATATTAGGTCCATGTACATCTTTGTAAATCCAGGATGAATAGAAAATGATTAACTATGAACCTCATCTGGAATCTAATTTTTTAATTATTTTATGGTAAGAATACATACATGGCTTCTGAACATTATTATAACATCACAATCATGTTTGAATTCAGGAAAATTTTTCACCTTCTTTTAAAGCCCAATATCCAACATCTACACCTCTTTAATCTTCACTTGTATATATGGTTGAACATTAACTTGAGAAAGAAAAGGTATATCCCCTTTCATTAAAATTCCAAGATCATCCTTTGTAAATCCATAAATATTGTATCCTTTGTGATCATCATCATGGATATTTTAGCATGGTCTAGTCGACTTAATGTGTCTGCCACCTTGGTTTCTTTCTTAAGGAGGTAATGAATTGAGGAGTCATAATACTTTCTGATCCAGCCCTCTTATCTGGCACAGATTCACCCCTTTTGTGTGAAAATATCACACTTTTCACCATAATGATAATGCATCCAAATATTTAATGCAAATATTACCATAGCTAACTCCAAATCATGAGTTGGGTAATTTTTATCACGGATTTTCAACTTCGATGAGACATAATCTATCACCATATCATTTTTCATGAGAACACACCCCAGCCCCTTCTTGAATGCATCACTATAGATCGCAGACCTTTCTATACTACAAGGAAATGTGAGCACAAGTTCTCTAGCGAACCACCTTTTTAGACCTTTGAATTTCTTTTCACATTCCTCTATCTAAACAAACATAACTCCTTTCCGAGTCAATTTGGTGAGTGGGTTAGATAATCTTGAAAAAACATTCACAAAACATTGATAATACCCAGCTAAACCAATAAATCCTTGGATTTCAGTTAATGTAGTTGGTCTCGACGATCTTTTAATAACCTCCATTTTTGTTGGATCCACATATATCCCCACTTATGATATTATGTGACACAAAAATGACACTTTTTGAATCCAAAATTTGAACGTGGTAAATTTGGCATAAATCTTCTTCTTGCTCAGGGACGTCAATACAATTCTCATTCTGATCTTCAGGTTCTTCCTTTCTCTTTGAATAGACAATAATATTGTCTATAATTAATACCACAAACTGATCAAGATAGTCTCTTTGGACTCTATTCATTAGATCTATAAAGATATATGGGACATTAGTAAGACCAACTGGAATCACTATAAAATCATAGTGTCATACCTTGTACAGAAATCAGTCTTTGGTATATCCTCCATTTTGACTCTTAAATGATGATACCATGAATGAAGATCAATCTTCGAAAAGTATTCAGATCTTCATAGTTGGTCAAATATGTTATCAATGAGTGGGAGAGGATATTTGTTCTTGATAGTGATTATTTTAAGTTCTCGATAATCAATGGAGAGTCTCATTGATCTATCTTTCTTCATAACAAGAAGAACAGGTGCTCCCCAAGGTGATGGGCTAGGGTGTATGAATCTCTTTTCAAGATTCTCTTGGAGTTTCTTCTTCAATTCATGTAACTCAATTAGGGTCATTCTATAAGGTTTCTTTGAAATAGGAATAGCACCCAATATGAGTTATATTGAAAACTCAACTTCACGATTGGGTGGAAGTCCAGGTAATTTATCTAGAAAGACATAATAAAACTCTTGTACAATAGGAATATTCTTAATAGTGAGTTTCTCTCCAACCATTTGAGATAAATAAACTTAATTAAATGGAATCAGGACCCATAAGATAGAATAAATTTCTGCTGAATGGTTATATTCATCCTTACATCCACATATGATCATAGATTGATCAGGAATATGAAATTTGACTTCTCTTATTTGGAAATTGATATGATATCCATATAAAGAAAGACAATCCATACAAATAATCACATCAAATACCACTATAGTAAGGATCACAATATGTGAAAGAATCACATTCCCATAAACATCAATCGGAGAAGAGTGGATAACTTTTGATACGACTATTGTTCCATTAAGAGTTATCACAACTAACTCAAACACTAATTGTTGGGGTAGTATGACAATAACTGCAGAAAATTCATCTGAAATAAAGAGTGGGTTGATCCAGAATCAAATAAATCGTTTCCTAATTTATACTATATGGTAACTGTATCTTTCACCACATCATTATCGTACTCTACATCGTCGATAGAAATTGCATGTGAATTTCCTTTTTCATTGGCCAAGACAGTTTACTGATGTCGATCATCATCAACAAACCTTGTATTAGGGCATTGATTGGAATAATTCCCCATTTCCATGCACTTGTAACATTGAAGTGTATGAGGTGCATTCATGTGTAGCCTTTTCTTTATTCGCATCACTAGACATATTTTTCCCATCACCGCAACATTCAATTTCATGATGAATGTATTTTCCACACATAAAACATTTACTTGTCCCTTTAAGACAATTACCACCATGTTTCTTTCCACACATTGAGTATAAGGGAAAACTCATCTTTTTTTTTTCAGTTTGGTCTTTAGATTTTCATTTGAATTCCATTTTCATCTTCTTATAAAACCCATATGAATGATGGGTTACTCCAATCTCCATCTAATCCTTGAGATCATATCGAACAATATCCTCGTAGCTATTGAAGTCCATTATAGCTAATTCCCTTCAGAGACATGGTTTTAATCCACTAAAGAATCGATCTCTCTTACTATCAAGATGGATAATAATCCAAGAAGCATACCATGAAAGACTTATAAAATTTCCATTGTAGGCACCAACAGATTCATCATCTTTTTTCATCAATTCAAAAAACCCCTTCTCTATATTTGTTCGAAAAATATGAGGGAAGTACTTATTGAAAATTAAGTTTTTAAAATTTTTCCATTCCATGGACTGAATTTCATCCCTTTTACTTGCATTTATGAAAAGATTCCACCATTGTTCAGCTTCACCTTACAAGACATTATCATTCTTATAACATTGAAGGACTGAAAATATATTTTTAGTGGTACCAATCCATTGTTCAGCCACCAATGGATCCGAGGAACCGTTGAATGAAGGTGGACACAGCTTCATGAAGGATTCAATAGAATATTTTTCCATCCTTTGCTAGTTTGGAAGTAATGTATGATTCATATCTTGAGAAATTTTTGTGAGCCTGGATAGATGATTTTATATTCCATTTCCCATATCGTTTGGTTGCTCCGGGGGAAATCATTTCATTGCCCATCACATTCATCATTAACATGGTTCCTTCAGGTCAGAGCCATTGACTATAACTAAGAACTATAGTGTGAGCAACACTAATTACAACAAGAAATCCACATAATAAGGAATAAAATTTCACACTTTTGGTCTTATCATAGGTTATTCAAGCCCATTTTTAAAACATTAATATTGTGTTCTATTCTTAGACATATCCATAGGGTTCTTACTAAGGCTTTCACATCCTAGTTTCCAAAGACTGACTATACCGTTCCTCTGATACCAACTATAATGACACATACTTTAAATATATTATTATTACATCCGAATTGAAGCATACTTATTACAACATATAAAAAAACCATGATAGGACAGTATATGTATAGTGTCATCAGAAACTGGGAAACATAAATATAAGGTTCATAAATCATCTACATTTTATCCTGTTTATTTCATCATATCTAGACTCCCTTTTGGCATATCCTACATAATACCCTTCCACATGACCTAGGGAAAAGAAAACATACAAATGGTGAGCTTAAATGAGTAGTATGGGAAAACAAAGGAAATATCAATCATATCATACTCATAAGAACATAACATTTTGAAAATCATATCCTACAAAACAGACCATAATATCATGACATGGGATACAACATAGTAGTGTAATGTATTCCCAATATTCAAAACATAAGAAATGAATATTTTTGGAATACACACATAATCATATAAAATCATTTCATATTAGTTAGGACATATTTCCAAGACCATCATAGCAAACAAAGTCCGTTATTGAATCGATTTCACTCCTCATTCCAGACTTGTATCATTAGACAAGATTAACTTATCATTCTAGCCTTTCCTTTCTCATGATATATAAATCATTACCCAATGAATTGGAGAGAGATATAGTTCCCACCCATCTCATAATGAAATCATTATTATGTGTGCCACAAAATCACAAATCATACATCATAGCATAACCCATGTAAAAAATGGGATTCTTAAATACCATGACATCATAACATAATCCATATATGATAAAATTAAATCATAAAAATAATCCCATCATATCATTATAAAATAAATGTAATAATAGGGATATAAAAATAACTCTATGTTATCTTAAATGTTAAATAATTTTGAAAAAACACTTGAACATCATTCTTGAGGAAAATATCCTTTCAACTTCAAAAACATTTTTACTTTCTCAACATGTCATATAATTTTAAACTAAAAGAATTTAATTTAAATTAAACATGAAAACTTGTAAAGTAGTATTCATGTAAATAATATTCTATGAAATCATAAAAATCCATTCATAATTTATAAGTTAAAAATTATTTTTCTCCAACTTTTGTCGAAAAAGACAAAAAGTATCTCATGTTGAAAATTCCAAAAGATTCATTTCATATATTTTACTAAAAAATTTCCAATCTATAAAATTGTATTTCTAAAATATTAGGAGGATCGAAATAATATTACATATTTTGGAACATGGGTGTGGACGATAAATATTCCCCAGTAAATTCTGAAGAATAAAAAATATCGGATAAAAATGAGATTGTAATATTTTCCCTTACCTTAGGTCCAATATTGATGTACATAACCAAAAATCATGTACACTGATTTAAATAATGTCACTGACTTATTAGAGAATCATATTCAGTGTTATGATATCATATATGGTCATATTCTTATCTCCTTATTAGTAATATTTCATTATTACTTGTTATTCGGGTGTCTATTGCTTTATGTTCTTCTGGATGTTTTGTTGAATAAATTCTTGTTCATATTTTTTAGGTTAGAGATAAATAATTTTCAGAATGGTATTAGTATAATATATATCAGATTTATTTATTCAATATGTTTATATAAACATGGTTTAATGAAGATCATGTAGAATGAATCACATCGCACTATGGAGATGGTAAGCCGTACGTACGCACGAGCGATGATATTGTTCCCATATTTATTGAATGGTATTATATTGGATGATAGAATATCTCAGAATTAGTATCATGTTATAAGAATCATATATATTTATTCTTTATGCCATTATAACCATCCATGTAAGGTGGTGGGGGAAAACAGATTACACCACGACATGGGGACGCTATTCCGTACGTACGCACGCGCGGTGATTTCATTTTCTGTATGATGGATAGAATAAGAAATAGGTATGTTTCATATATAAAATAAAATTTCATTATATGAGTGATACCAATGATATTACATTATTATGAATCAAATAAATAAGAGGATGTAGAAGAATACATAAATTTGAAAGAATCAGTAAAGGATATTACCTCTTCTTCAATGAAAATCTTATAAACCTCCTCTTATGGCACAAAAGTTGAACATTGAAGAACACAAGGAGCACTATTATGGTTCTAAGGAAGTGGAGAAAATAAATAGACAGGTGTTTGACTTCATTGAAGGCTCAAAAATTTGTGAGGAGAAGAGGGAGGAGGTGCCCTTTTATAAGAGAGGAGATGGCCACTTTTGGAAACCAGTAAAATATTAATTTATGATAAAATCAAAACCCACCAATAAACCACCAAAAATGACTCAAATATGATTACTTTATTTTATAGGGGTAAAATCTCACCAACCATTATGATTTTGACATATTAGGAATTTATTTTAAACCTTATCAACTTGCTTAATCCTTATTTAATCTATTTGATTTTATTTGTGGTAATAATAATCCAAATTTTTAATTGTTATAAATAATTACTAATGTGTTTTGAATTACAGATAATTTGATAATTTATGACATTTTGGACGATATAAATTATTATTTATAGTTTTTAAATATTTTCGTGATATTTAAACAATTTTAGAATATTTTTTATTATAAAATAACAATAGTGTCAATTTTGACACTACTGAAATATTTGAATTTAAATAAAATCCTCACAGAAGATATATTTGAAAAAAAAAGATTTAATATTTTCCTAAAATTTCATATTAATCTAAAAAAGTTGTGTAGGACATTAATTAGTTCATATAATTTTTATTTTAATATTTTTAAAACCATTTATTTGATAATTCAATCAATAAAATAATTTCTACATCACTATTATGTCACTATTAATGATAATTATTTAATGGGTAAAAATTCTATATAAATTATCATTATTTAGATAACATTATTCTCTTTCTGGAGACTATTAATATTCAATGTTTTATAAGTTTTGAAACTAAATTAAAATTATTACACTTATAAGATATTAGAGAGTTACATGTTGTCACATTAATTGGTTTTAATAATAATTATATCATTTTCGTGGTCAAATTCCGATGATAAGAATATATTATAACACTTAAGTGATATTGGTATACATTTTTTCATATAATATAATTTTTTTAGGGAATAGGGAAATTTTATAATATTATTTTTACCCTTAATCACCAGATTTACCTTTAACTATAGTAAAAAATGACATAATTTACTATTCATAATATAAAAAAAATTAACCTATTAAAATAATTTGTACCAACTAAATCAAAATATTAAATCCATTTTTAAAAATTCAAAAAGAAAAATTTTTAGTGATTAATTTAAAATTTAATCCCATTTTTATGGAAATGTGTTTTAAAAGAAAAATCATTGTCAAAAATTGAAATGTTTTTACCTATGAATTCAATGTAAAATTAATGGTAATGACATAAATTATATTAAATGGTAAAAATATTTTCTATTTATACATTAAAACCATTAAATATAATCATTAATACATATAAATTATGTTGATTAAAAAAGTTGTTTTTAAGTAAAATTTAGCATATTTTTACTATTCATCAAAATATGAAAGTTATTAGAAAATTATCAAAAATTTATCCAATGTAAAGTTTTATATTCTGATACAACAGAAGACGTTTATTTTTTAGAATTTAACTTACAAACCTATAAAATTTATATTTAAAATGGGTGCGCTATCAAATGGTGGTAAAACTAAATTTTTTTAAATATACTACTTGTATCCGAAAATTTGATTTTTTTTCATTTCACATTATAGAATATGTGTACGATGAATTATAATATTGTAATATTCAATATTTGGTGAATACTATTCATAATGGCTACTTCATAATATTATAATAATATATCATTGTTTAGTGAAACTTAATATTTGATACAACTCAAGCTATCAAGGAAGGTTGCTCTTGCATGTAACGCAAGCCAAGCCAGTTTTGTGTGTAGTGAAAGATTACTTTTGTGCTGCATATAACACATGACATAAAAATTATATAAAATTGATGGGTGTTACATCCATGCCAAAATAACTAATAATTTTTTTTCTTTAGATATGTGGGATGAAAATGGCATAAAAAGTGTCCCGAATTTCCAAAACTATAGTAAAAACTATATTTAATTGTATAGGTTTTTTTGTTTCGATAATTTAAATTTCCAAGGCCTACATTAATGTATTAATAAAAACAATCCGACACATTTTCTATAAATACCCTCCCATTTCTCAATTTACATGTACTCCCAATCAATCATTGGAATATTTATTTTGGGATTTCCTCCCACTTGTCCCCTTAGGTTTCCTCAAGCCCCCAATGGTTCCATTCCTTATGATTTTCGATTAACACATCATGGAACAGGAATTATTGTTCCTTTATCTTCATTTTGGGAAACATTTTTTGTATAATACTTATATATTTTATGGTTACTCTATTTAAAACTCTTGTTAACATTCCCTTGCATAAAAATTTTAATGTATAAATGGGATACCATTTTACCTCTCATTTTACCATTTTCTAAAACCACAATTTATACTATTTATGATGCCATATTTAATTCTCAAAATTTCTCTCTTCTCCTTAGTAAATACGATTATGTTTTATTTGATTGGATACCCAATCATTTTCCATTTACATTAGTATTCACATATAAGTAGATATGATTTATTTGGTTCTTGGATTTACTCTTAATAATCCCACATTTTCAATTCATGGGAAAAAATTTCATATTGATCATATCATTATGAACTATTTATGAGATGATTTTGATAGGAATTAAATTCTTTATTATCTATGGGTTATTAATAAAATGATATATTATGATCTATATAGATATAAATAATTACTACATATGAAGGGTTTACACTAATATCACTCCAATGTAGTGGTTTAATAATTTTAATCACTCAATATGGATTATTTTAAACTACCTTTGTGAATAATCATGGTATTTTTCAATTACGAGACATTGGTGACAATCCTTGGTGATATAATTATGAATATCTCATTTAAATTTTGTAACTATATTTAAATATTATTATTCATTTTATTTTTATTAAGATATTCGTCATCTTCCCTTTTACATGGAATAAAGAAATTCCTCAAATTCTTAGTAATATTCCCTATGATCACATATAAACTATTTCCCAGACATACACCCTTACTGGTCCTCATGCTCATAATATTACATTGATGTATGTCCCATGGATATAAAATGTTGTAAATATATTTAAGATGAACCCCTGAAGATGTTTTTTAGTGGATTTATAATAGTTTTTTATATTTTCATTAAATATATACCTTATTTGAATTCAACTAAACATTAAAATATACTGGATTTGTACAATGTAATAAAATTTTAGGTAATGAAATGGTGGGATTCCATAATCTTATGCCACATTGATAAATAATAAAAATGGTATTACTGGATCATATACATTGTAATTATTCAGTAACTTCAAATTATATTATCTTAAATGAAAAATTATTTTCAAAAAAACACATAGAATATTTATCTTAAATTTAACTTTTCAATATTAATAGTATTTTTGAATAAATAAATTCCATAGATATCATGAAAATATATTTTTTTTTAAAATATCATTAAAAAATATAAATGAATTTTGAAAATTTATTTATAATAATTATTTAAGGACAATATCATATCCAGGATGAAAAATAAATTTTAAAAATTAAACATTTTTAGTTCCCATCCTTTAAAAACAACATTTTATGCATACAAGTAATATAAAAAATACTACTAGGATAAGACATTAAAAAAATATAATTCATGTATTCATGCTAAAAAAATATTCCTTAAACATTTTAAGTAAAAACCAAACAATCATTACTTGTGAAAACAAAATATAGATTCATTCTAAAATAGTTTAAAAAATTTCACTCATTGGTAAATATTTGTTTTCACAATAATAATAGATTTTTTTTATTTTTTAGAAATTATTAATATAGAATAGAATTGTTTTTCAACTGAAGATAGATATAAATTTTATTTTCTTTTATAACATTTTCTCAATCATTTAATGTTACAAAATATTATAAATGGTAATATTACTAAAAAATGTAAATTAATTATAAGAGGAAGATAAAATAGATGTGTTTATTTGTATATATATATATATATATATTTCATAAGATTCCACTATTTCAATCATAATCTCAAACAATCTCAATAAACGATGAGATTATATAATAATATATTTACTACATTGTTAATTTTTTTATTGTAAGAATAGAGAGATAATAACATAAATTTAATCATGTCAATATCATGATAATAATTTTCTCTTGAAATAACCTGTAAAAAGGTCTATATATTCACCTCATAAAAGAATATAGGTTCAGAACATGTCATTTGTCTTAATGAAAACAATTTGGGGTAAAAATACCTTATCTATTTGGAAAATTTTATATAGAAACCACATAGAATAGATATTTATGTGACATAATATGTATTATAAAAATCCATAAATAAAATCATGGGTAGTTTATCCACCAAAAAAATAAATAGTTGGTTAATATGGCATGTGTCTCATATAAGTAAACGGTGATACAGAAAACTCATTCCATAAGTCTGATAATCCTTTAAAAAAAATTATCAACTTTTATAATAAATTTAAGTTAATTATAAATAAATATTATATCCTTAATTATATATATTATACTATATAATTTTTTTACTTGTGACCAATTATTAACTTTTTATTAACAATTCATTTTAAAATGTATGTATTTTTATAATAGCTTCTTTTTTCATATATGTTTTGGTTTTATATTTGTCTTCCCCTTGCAAGGATCATAGGCAAATCATATATGTAATTTTATATATTATATAAAAATCAAATATATTCATTATATAATTATTAATAGTAATTCATAAATGTTATATATAAAAAATTAAATACTCTATTCATGGAGATGGTAAGTCATACATACGCAATAATAGAGATTCCCTTTCTTAGATCGATAAAATGGTAGAAAGGAAAATAATATATTTTTACTATATAAATTTTTTTTCATATATTTCACCTAAATTCATTAAATTTACTATAATTATATTCCATTAAAACTATTAGTAAAAAATTATTTACCGTACATCATGAGCTGGTAGTCCACTATACACATGAATGCAATTATCTTATCCCACATATATTGAATAATAATATTTTTTATGTGAAAAATTTAAAAAATAATTATAATTATGTAAATAATATAATATAAATTAACTTAGTCAATAATTATATAGATTAAAGTGAATGTGTCATGAAAAACACATCACATCGATTCATGAAGTGGTGGTCCTCCATAAAAACGAGCGATATTATTTTTCCCAATGGGCTGGGTGGTAACAAGGTAGATGTGTTATTAAAATTCCATAGGTATAATAATATGATAATTATCAGATAGTAACATTATAAAATCATTAAATATAGCCAGGATATGTGTTGATTGAAATCAATTACATAGGTTATCTAGGTGGTAGTGCACTATATAGAAGAATGATGATTATATACACCATTTCATGAAATTGGTGAATAATTTATATTATTTAATAATAATAATAAAATATTAGTATATTTAATATTATTATATTATTATATAATCATGCTTTAATAGTTTTTTAATGATGTTCAATATGATACAAAAAAAAGATGTTATGTTTGGGATGTTACTACTTCTTTAGAAAACCACATTTCCTTTACGCAAATATCCTTAATAGGATGGATTTCTTAAAAAAAAGCTTATTGGATGATATGATATAATTATCTATGTTCTTTTCTAATTTGTTTGATGAAACAATGGTTCTTTGGAATTTTAAAGATGATAAGATAGGGGGTGGAATTTTATTTTTTAGGGGACTAACACAATATTAATTTTTTGAAGGAAAATGGTGTTCCAAAATTTTTCACTTGAAAAAAAATGAAGAAATTCTATTTTATCAGACTTTATAGTTGATATGTTCTATTTATATCCAATAAATTTAGTTTATGAATTTTTCTAGGTCATTTTCCACATAACATTTTAGTTTACCCTCAAAAAACCAATTTTATGTTAAACAATTGTAATTAATTTTTAATGAATTTACTATTCATTATGGTAACAAATTAAGAAAAAATTATTAGAAAATATAAAATATTATTATTCCATGTAATAGAAAAAATTTTAAAGTTATATTTATAGAAATTGAAAATATTAATTTAAAATGAAACCATTATAAGCGATTTGAAAAAAAAAATTCATATAAAATGTTCAAAATTACAAAATGTATTTGTATCACAATTCAAAATGAAATTTATTATGATGAAATAATATGGATTAATATATATATTAATATATAATTATATAATTAAAATTAATTTAATTTTATAATAATTTTTAAATAATTGTTTAGTTTTTATATATATGAAATGAAATAATATTTCATAATAAAAACCAATATTTTTTTACAATTTATCAAAAAACATTATGTTTTCAAAAGATTATATAAATTTACATTCTTGAAAATATATAATTTTTTATTTCAAATATATTTTTCATTTTTTTATATAAATTTTATAGAAGATTAAAATATAATTTTTAAAATATATTCACAAAAGATGACAAAACAATTTTTTGAAAAATATAGCTTATAAGTGAAAAATTGTTTTTATTAATATGACTTGTACAGAAAAATTAAGATGTATTTAAAAATTATTATTGAATTTTTTTTATAAATTTCAAAAAAATAATATAATTATTTTATTGATGTAAATTGTGTTTCTGTGAATAAATTTAGTTTTCATAAAATTATTTACAATGTATTCAAATAGATTTTATTTTAAATTATAATTATGAGATCAGTACTGAAATCAACTTATATACCTTATTAAAACATATATTCTATTAAATTAGTTATTTGTATTCATTAAAACCATATTAAATGCTCTGTGATAACATTCATATTAAATAATAATATTTAAATAATAAAGAATATTATGTTTATACAAGTTGTTGCGAGTGATGCTAGATAAACATGTTATTAATTGTAACTCCAAATATAAAAAAAGATTAAATTTATTGGAAAAATATATTTTACAAAATATAGGGTGTGTTACAACAGAAATATGCAGATAGAGGACCCACTCCCTTGTAACATGTTGTGATTCAACCACCAAAATATATACATTGGAATCATGACATATTGACAATATGTTGACCAAGTGATTTCATAAAACATGATAAATTTTCTGGGGAACCAAACATCATTGATGAGAGATTGTTATGGGAGTACCTGACCTCATGCCTATACCAGTCACTGATGGAAATTATAATACCCAACATAGTGCTAGTTTTATGTTGGGAACATATTCAGATAGTGGTTGACTATAATATAGAGTAAATATTAAATGGGAAAATTCAAACAATCCAGAGTAGTTTGATAGTCATTTAATCAATAGAAGTTCCATACCACAAGTATAATGAATTTATTATCACAAAATATCTATAAAATTATCATATAGTGTCTGCGGTACCATAGGGGTGAAATTTCAATGAAACTACAATTCCATAAAAACTATATGAAACATGAAACTACATAACCAACCAATTTAAAAAAATTATGAAATACTCAATCAGTTCGGAATGTTATTAGTGTCCTTAGACACGAATTTATAGATCACCACATCCACTATCCAGTCTTAATGGTATGATAGATTGACTCAAAAAACTCAAACATTGATGACCTAATTTCTCAACCTGAGACTTCACAAGTCACATTCTAATGTACTTTTAATTTAAGGACAATTAACATTGGTTCTTACTCTACTCTGATATGGAATGAACCATCAGGTCCTTAAATAGGATGAAAAATCCAAGGATTGTTCCACCTTAATCCCAATCTATATCAGATGGGGGATAAAAACTCGTTCCATGAAAGAAAATATCAATAGTAATGATTTTATTAATTAATAAAAAAACACACATATCTCCAAATGCTAAAAAAAATCCAAACAACTATTTTTACATATGTTAGAGGTGCCAATAATAATGAAATTTATTTATAGAAATAGTACTAAGAAATTATTCATAACACATGGTCAATATCTAGATAAATGAAACAAAGAATATAACTAGTATAAGGATAAGAAAACCATCACAAAATGGTGAAACATCGTTAAATCATTATGAATTCTAATAGAGAATCCATAATGATAATCATTCATCTCTAGGCAGTAGATCAACCAACTACATGGTCTAAAATATAACCTATATACTATATATCATCTTAAAAACAAAATATCAAGGCATAACACATGCTAATAAATGTGTGAATATAAAAATACCAAAGAGGATTTCATAAATTAAAAGTAAAGATGAAAAACACCTATCTCAAACAATATATACCAAAGGATAAAATAATAAATTTTTGAGGTGAATTTATGTCTTCACATCCAAATTATACCATGAATAAATCCTAAAAATTAGATATAAATACCCTCTAATACACTAACATTCTATTAATGAAAACCCTATTATATGACCCTAGGAATTAAATAAATAATTAAAGCTACATTATTACACTCAATATTGTAGATAAATAAAATTAATTAACTATATAGAGAAGTCAAAAACATGAATCTCAACATTATTCCATAGATTATTGTTATGTAGAACTATTATATATATTCTTGGAAATGTGAGAGTTTTGTTATCCTCACAAGAATAAAATCTTATCAACTAATAAGGTAAATAAATTTAATGTTATAGCATATCATTGTTCATTGAATATATTACCCACACCTCACAAAAGGAAAACATACCAGTCATGGGAGTTCCAACCCTAGTTCTTAATGGGAGTTCATAATAATGACATATATGATAAAAAATTATTTATTCCATAACAAACCAATCATAGACAAGGGTAGGGGTGATATTGGGTTTTCACAAAATTTTGTAACCATTTTATAATTATTTTTCCATATTTACGATAACAAACTAAAACTATCCCTATCAAACACATATATAACACTACCAAAAATAACATTCAAATATAGTGAAATTAATATATTTACATGGTTTTTTAAAATGATAAAGATGAATGAGAACACACTAATGATGTTTTGGTGTAGTAGGGAATCTCTAAGTAAAATATGTGATGAAAACAATTACGAATGGAACACCACCAATCCCATAGATAATTCTTATACAGATTTATGAACCCACTAGTTAAAGACAATGTATATTGAGATATTGACATAATAATATCTTATAAGAGAATATCTATATATATAAATGACACAAAACCTATACATATTTCATTCTTGTGCATTAATTAGTTAAAATATTTGTATCTTCAATAGTGTTCTTCAAATAATATCTTATACATATCGAATTGTAAATGTAGAAATTTTTCTACAAATGTTATTTTACATTATATGAATTTTTTTCTATTTTTATCTTCTTAAATACCATTTTTTAAATAACATCTTACAAATTTTCACAAATCTTTATGTCATTCGTCCATAAAATATCCCATAATGTCTATTAAAAAATATCCATTTATTCAATAAAACACTACAATTATAAATAAATCAAACCTTTCAAATATTTATTAATCCTATAAGTTATTCAATGATTTAAATCATTTTAATTTGAAACATCTATACTATGGAATTATGCATTATCAAATGTTAGACATATCTATGCTAATTTTTCTAAGACTTATTTCATTATGCATTTTTCCCTTTATTATAGTGAAACATATGGAATTGTATAATGAACTGTGATACTTCATTTGGTAACAATCGTAATCATTTTATAAGTGACATCGAAATAATATTATTTTCCATATTTTCTATTTTTATTTTCTAGTTTGGCATGGTTTTCAATGTTTGATAATGATATTAATCAATAAAAACATACTACAGTTACACTAAAATTATATAGTGTCTAATTATGGAACATAATTTTTCTCTATTGGCATGAGAGATTTCATTTCAATGTAATTGTCTAAACAAGTACCCAAATTATAATTATTCATTATTATTCATGTTTTAACAATTATTTATGAACCATGAATTTTTAATTTTTCCATGGATGATCATGAAATATTTTATTGTTTTCTTTCCTATGTATAGTAGTCCATAATCCTTGGACAATATGTATTGAAAAATAATAAAAAATCTACTCTAGTGTAAATTTTATATTTACCCAAAATCTAAAACATTCATTGATATCACCAGCAAGTTATATTTTTAATAAATACAATAACAATTAGAAATTTTTTGATGAAGTTTCAATATTACCCTCTCGTCAACACATGAACCTTCAACCTCCCATTTTAATCACAATGTTTCCCATAATCACCCCCAAATTGTTGATGGGAATAAAAAGTATATCTAAGTACCTCAATGAAATTAAAAAAAATACTTTGTAGAAATATAAGAACTCAGCTATCAATACATGTATACATAATCAGTGTGTGGTGTAGAAAACTTGAGAAATAGAAATATATCCTTCCATAATGCATACATTTAATCATTAATATGGAGAAACCTCTAATAGGAAATGATATTCTCATAACTACTATCATCAACTATGTCATCATTTGTAATCATCAACATTGGTATTGTCATTAATGATCTCATATATGAAACCCCCTTATTGGTAGACTTAACATTGGGATTAGAATTAGGAATTCCCTATACTAGTTCATATCACATCATTTTAAAAAATTAGTTTTTTTGAAATTTAATATCTTAAAAATTCAATTACATATAATTTTTCCAATTTATCCTCTATTTTTTAATCCCGATGGGTTAATCTCATTCCTTAAATTTAATACCCAAATTTTATTATAATATCATATGTGGAGATGTGATTTTTTTAAAACTATTCAAAAAGAGGGAGGATGTTAAAGACTGATGTTCAACTGATATTTCAAAAATAACAATATTTCAAAAAAAAAATTACTTCTGAATATGTGTAATATGTTTATGTTTTCAACATAATTTATCTTGATAATTATTTAATCGATATACTCATTAATAAAATTATACTTGATCTTTATATGATTTATATAATAGTACTATACATTATTATTCATTAATTTACTTAAACTATTATTATCGTAGTGAATCACCATTGACACTTTTACATTTCAACATGATCATAAATATATTTTATTATCAATAATTACCATGTACATTAATTTTTTCTATAATATATTCTACATTTGTTTTTATAATAGACGTGATATCTTGATTCTTAGTTATACAACTGATGTTGTTAATTCCTGTAAATAATTCTCCACCATAAGGGGTTTTTCGATCTATATTATCTCCAGAATATTCCAAATATTAACATGATATAATATTTTTGCCTTTTATTACATGATACATTATGATTTAACCATTAATCACTTTTATCAACCCAATAAATCTCCTTATATTAGTGAAATATTATTCCAACTGATTAATTTTGAACTTATCATCTGAAAATATAGTGAAAATGATATTAAGGGTTGTTTTTATTAGGTAAAACTGGATCCCAATAATTTTCTAGAGTATTTTAAACTAAAAATTTAATTTTTGTAATAATAAAAAATGAAAAGGGTATGGGGAGAGAAGGAGAAAAGGAGGAGACGTACTATTGGGGTGTAAATTGTTATGGACATCAGTAATCCCCTTATGTTATATTAATATAATATGTTTATAGAGATCCCAGACTCCAAAATAATATGTACTCAAATTCATAATCCCCTTTTACTGTTAGAAGATTCAATTCTTTATTCCCAAATTTTATGGTATGCAAGATATCAACACCAATGGAAGAATATTTTGATATTCCCATATAGTGTAAATGATAATCCAATGATTTAGGTTGATTCCAAATTTATAATTAACATGCATGAGGGATTATGACTCAACAACGGAAATCGAATATTTTTTAGGCATACGAATATTGATACCCATGAGTAATGTCTAGTCTTCCACTTTAAGTGATGATACCTATCCAAAGAATTAAAAAAATTCATGATAAATGAGTCAAGCCATACCCAAAATAGGCCTCCTCTACAAATTATCATTCGGATATAGGATCCATTTCAGTGAACATGGATTTCATTGTTTGTAGGATTATATAATTCCATATCTTCATAGACTATTGGACCGTTTTCTATACAAGATTAAATAATTTTAGGAATCATGTTATGAACATCACATGAAAAAATGTAATACCATTATATTTTTCTGATGGATATGGCCCACTTACTCATCATAGTTATGATTAATTCATTAATGTGATATATTCATTAGCTGGGAGAAGCATTCCAAGTATCCTGAAATCATATAATATTACCCTCTTAATATGATAATATTTCCTATATTATTATTAATAAACAATGATTGTGTATAAAAAATAGATAATAATAAATTGTTAATAGATTCAGATCAAACATTCTTCCCATAAGATTGTGAAATATGAAATGTGCCTAATAAAATTCCATAAAAAATATATCTCAAATTCTTATCTAGAACTTGAGAATAGTATCTAATTAGTGGTGAGGGTAATGGATTCCATTTTTACATTAACATCTGTATGGATTTTCTAATTTTTACCATGAAAAATTATAATATTACATTTGATGGGTATTTATCAGTAAAATGTTTTCTACCTAGGGGGATTAGATGGTTATAAAAAATTAATGAAATCCTAAAAATAAGTAAATTTCGAGGATCCAATTAGTGAATTCATGGAGATGCAGTAGTTAGGTTCATTATCTCGAATTATGATACTAATTTTTTCATTGATATCATGATCAATGACCCCTTCCGGGAAGTGATGAATTTTACAGTTCCGAGTAAAGATATGGTATAAGATTGAGAATTAGTGGAAGAAGTGAGGAAGGATAATATACTTACCATTATTTAAAAAGATATCTTTTATTTTAAACATCATGATGATGTTTTCTAAAATCACATTGATACAATCATATAGGCCATTCCAAAGTTGGGCACCCAAGGAACCGTCAAACCAGATCACTCGATAAGTTTCATGTTTATTCTTGATGAACATATCTTATATAGTTCTCCTTAATATTAATTCCTATAACACCTTTTTCTTGCATGTATTTGATGTTTTAAAAATATTTCTAGGTGTAACTCCCAAAACATTGACAGGTATGGGTTTTATTTATCATCTAGGCTAATGAATCTACCCCTTATGATGAGAATACAAATTCAATGAGTTGATAGAACAATATATAGTATAAATATAATTATTTTGTGCCTTTAAAACTCATATGACATGGATTGAGATAGAATATAGTACAACATTAAATAATGTGTTATTCCCCCCCCCCCCCAAAGTAAATATTATTTTCTTATGTAAAGTCATTTTAGTGAATTTTTTATAATTTCTTCAATATGGTGAATTCAAATTTATACATCGGATAGAAGGAACCAAGATAATCTATATAAAATTAGTTTTTTAAAATAAATAACATATTTGAAAAGAGATTTTAATTCCCTATAGTGAAATATTATTATATGAAGTCATTATTTTCATTGGTGTTGATATTTAGAAAATTATTTCTACTTAATTCATTGATAAATATTTTTATGTTGATAATAGAGTTTATTGTTTTAATTATTATTGGAAATTATTTCACCCACCAAGAGATGATACAAATGTCACATACATCCATACTAACATCAATAAATATGCACCATGATATTAGAGATGGAAAAATTTATGTTCTAATGAAGGAGATAATTGAGGAGGATTTGAAGGGAATTATTTAAATTTGGTTAACATTGTTTTAGTTCCTTGAAGGACTGACTAATCAAATTATCCTCCACATAATAAAACTTGAAAACCATGGAAATGTAATGAAAAAAATATGTTATAAATCCACCCATAGAAAATAGATTTCCAAATTACTATGATAATGAAGCTCTAATATATTTTAGGATCCATATCTCTCCTAAAATTTTCTTCTTTTTGGGGAATCAACTATAATTGTTGACAAAACATTTTTTCTGTTATAAATCATAAAATTTATTACAAACTCCCAAAAAAATATTTCCTCAGTAATAAAATAATATTCCCTTTTCTATTAAACGAATGAAATTTAATAAAATTTGTAAGCTCCCTAATCATCCATATATTAAATTATAAAATCATAAATTTAGAAAAATCTTTTAATGATTTCTACTTATAATAAATATTATATACCCAATATAGATGAGTACCATGTATTTATATTACTTTTTTGAATTCACATAGAGTGATTGATAACAAATCCTCTCCTAAAAATCATCCTTATAAATTATGTTTCTTATCAATAATATCAATCTAATGGTAATTTTTAATCCCATATACTAAATTTTTCAATATTTACATGTTTAGTTCCTTAAAACCAATTTATAACCCCACTATTTATTCAATGTCAACATACTCCATGATAACTCCATTAAAAATATTATCTTTACATTTATTTGAAATTATATTAAAATAATATGAAATGAATCAACAATGATGGGTCTTATTGACTCAATTATATCCAAAAATATAAATATTCCTTTTATGGAAATGATTTAAATTTGATTACTGTTACGTCCTGGTTCTGAAAGTCACTCAAAGGCCTCCTGTACCGGGTTGGTCACATGGCCTCAAGCACATTTCCCCTAATTCCATAGGCTTCCAACCAGCATTGAGGGAATTTGGTGTGATAGTGGGGAAAATATTCCCTCATTGGAAGAGTAACACAACAGGAGTAAACAAAATATAAAATAGTGGAAGCAGTAAATATATCAACAATAGTATACCACAAAAGACCAATGAACGAAACTAATAGGCCACATGTATATAAATGATGTATGTTAAATATCTCTAGGAAAGCATCCAAGAAATCACAATTTTGAAATTCAACATCAAAAAATAGTATAAGAAAAGAAATAAACAGCTCTATAGCATCGCAAGCCTATGATTGGTCCCATGCTCTCCATCTCCAACGCAGTAAAGTACTTGAATTAGAAGACCCTTGCCCTTATATATACCCACAACAAGATAATCTGTTTGG
Organism: Viscum album; assembly: GCA_963277665.1. Taxonomy (NCBI): domain Eukaryota; kingdom Viridiplantae; phylum Streptophyta; class Magnoliopsida; order Santalales; family Viscaceae; genus Viscum; species Viscum album. The sequence continues at coordinate 1,889,228,922 of OY728136.1, forward strand.
TCCCAATAGCATGGCCCAAACATTGTGTGAAACTAAATCATAGTAGGAAACCACTAATAGTTCGGTTCCTAAAAGTCATTGAGTATATTTGGTAGGAAGAAAAGATAGAAGTAGTAAACAAGGAATTACTCAATAGTAAACATCCCTATAATTAAATATGAATCAATTACACTGATCAAGTATGAAACTAAAAAATGTAGGTTACCCTCACGGAAGTAATATCAGCATAACCCCTCTGGTTTAACCAAAAAAACATAAGCATGTAGATAACACAACAGATAACCCTCTAGGAAGTACTCACAGCCTATCCCTTCTAGTCCTACCTAGAAAAAAAAAATCCACCCTATAGGTAGTACACTCATTCTATACCCTCTGGTTTAGTATAAGTATAGACTCAATAAAGAAGCACTCACCATCAATTCCTCATATAGACTTGTATCGGTAGTTGAAGGTTCTTTAGGGATGCACTTACGTCACATTTAACCTATGGCCCTTGTAGAGGAACATTAAACAATCTAAGGAAGCACATAAATCAATTCCCCATGCGATCTCACATCATAAGTAGAAAAGATACTCTGAAGAACCCTTACGCCCATTATCACTATGGTCTTTACACTAGGTTCTCATGGCCCTCTGTGAGTCATGCATGTACAGTGAAGCGTATCAGCCAATGTAAACCTCAAGAATAACTTGGCTAACAGTATTCAACATAACATCATGTTAGATAAACAATCACACCATCCTAAAAATACTACGAATGGGAAGTAAACACCCTAATAAGAAACCAGATCAAGTGCTAAAAATCATCAATCATGTATGGGAAAACACTTATAAAGCAGAAAAATTAACCCATTTCACATTAAATTTACTACTAATCAATCATTAAAGAATATCAGGCAATTAACAGGGATAAAACTATAAACTCACAATACCCCATTCTATGTTATTGTGAAATTTTTCACATATAACTCAATGAAATTCAACAGAAAGACACAAACCACCTACCATGATGTTGGGAGATATCTATATGTGAACCTAGAGCCTTGAATCTCCCAATAATGCCATATATATAAAATAATGCTCAAAACACTCAAATAAGGATAACTATTAAAATAGGAGTAATCAGGAAACGAAGTTCTAGGAGAAGGAAGAACATACAGAGGTAGTCCCAACTGAATTGATAGCAGTCGATTCATATAATAGATGCTCTATCAGGAACGCAGATATAGATCATAGCCGCACTATTTACCTTGGGCAAAACACAACAAAAAGGAGGGATTTCTACCAATTATATGTGACCCCAGTGCATTTAATGAAAAATAGAATGTACACGATGTGTAATTTATAAGTATACGGTGGGTACTTTCCTTCAGTAGCCCCCGTATTAGGTGGTCTCCAAGTCACCACACATGGTTGTGTGCATGGCCGTTACCCGTCTAACACCCATCTACCAGTTGTAACTCAGTACATAACGCATACTAATAATTTACAAGACGTGTACTTAATGAAATTTCCAGAAACACCTATTTTCCTCAAAAACACCAGAAAAAGGAAAAAATACCTGGAAAAAAGATCCATGTTCTTAAAAACTTACCCTTTAAAGAAATTCTTCCCTAAATATTCCTAGTAAGGCGACATAGAAGAAGAGTCCTCAAAATGCTCTAACCACTATGATTGTACATCGGTCTCCCTCTCCCATGTTTTGTCTTGTCCTCACCCATACAACCATAACATTCATACCATAGAAATAGACTTGAAAATGAGAACCTTCATAATGTGATCAATAATCTGTATAGGATTCTCCTTGAGTGAGGCATCCACCTCTATCTCAACCTCCTCGGGATGAAAAACATAAGATGGGTCTGAGGAGTAACGTCGGAGATGGGAGACGTTGAAAACATCGTGCATAGCCCGATACCTCTGAGGTAACTATAACCTAAAGGCAACCAGCCAAACTCTCTCTAAAACCCAAATGGATCGACGTACCTCGACGAATGCCGACCATGTCTCCTAATCCTCCTAACCCCCATCCTCGGTGTGACACATATGAGAACCTAATCCCCAACCTCAAACTCCAAAGGTTGTCACTACTGATCAGCATAAGACCTCTGTCAAGACTGTGATGTATCGATCCTCTTCTGAATCAACTCAATCTGGTATATGGTCTCTTGGACAAGATGAGGACCCAACATAGCTACCCCTCCTACCTCCAACCATCATAAGGGTGATTATAATGTCCTACCATACAAAGCCTAATAAGGTGAAATCAAAAGCGTTTCATGAAAACTATTTCTATAGGAACATTCCCCAAGATATATGTTCATATCCCAAGAACCCCCAAAACCTTGGGTGCATGCACAAAGAATGTCCTCATGAACTAGAATTGAACGCTCAGACTGGCCATCTGTCTGGGGGTGGTAATTTGTACTTAGACGCACCTGTGTACCCAAGGCCTTCTGCAATCCCTACCATAAACGTGATGTAAAATGGGAATCCCTATTTGAAAAAATAGGGTGTGTAACTCCATGTAGACGTACTATCTCACAGATGTAAAAGTGTCCCAAATCATCAACACTAAATGATTCCTTGATTGAAAAGAAGCGAGAACCCTTCATGAGTCTGTTAATGACAACCAAAACTATAACAGTCCCTCGAGGTGAACTCAGTAATCATATCACGAAGTCCATCGAGACATCGTTCCATTTCCACTAGGTAATGGTAATCTTCTGCAAAAGCCTAACTGGTTATTGATGCTCTATCTTTACATGATGACAGGTGGAACACCTCATCCCAAAACTAACAACATCTCTCTTCATGGTTGGCCACCAATTCTAATGGTGTAGATGACGATACATCTTGTTGACACTAGGATGAACAAACCAAACTGAGGAATGAATGTCTTGTATTAGCTCAGCACGTATGTCTTCTGGAACCAATATGTGCCCATGAAAACACAAGATCACATCCTCACCAACATTCCATCCATGTATATGGTTCACTTCGGGCTCATATTACCATAGGACTAGGCCTTCAGAATCTGATAGATGCCTTATTCGCATCCATAAGAGTAGAGGTAACTGCTATAGAAGAAAGAAGTGGCTGCCCCTATCCTTCGTACACCTCCAAATGTATCTTAGATAATACATCTATATATTTCCACTCACTACAAGCATCCTAAACTTCCTGTATCAGAGTACTCTTGCTTAGTGAATCTTCCACTGTGTTTCATTTCCCAGGAGTATAGGCAAGTTCAATGTCAAAATAATAAAGGTACCCAACCCACCTTCACTGTCTCAAATTCAGGTCACGCTGAGTGGAGATAAAATGAGATGTTTGTGGTCCATGAAAACCACAAAATGCTCTCCAAAAATATAATGTCTCCAATAGCATAATTCATGATCAACAACAACCAATTCTAGATCGTGCATCAGGTAGTTCCTCTTATGTGGCCTCAACTACTGAGACTCGTACGCAATGACTCATTCTTCCTGCATAAGAACATCTGCAAGCACGATACCTAAAGCATCACAGTAAACATTGTAGCTCTTGAATGGATTAGGAAAAATTAGTAATGGTGTTAATGTCATCCTACCATTAAGCTCATGAATGGATGACTCAAAATAATTTTACCACAAGAACATGTTACCTTTTTTAGTCAGGCCCATAAGTGGTGATAATAAGCGTGAAATGTCCTGTATGAAACACTAGTTGTATCCTTCCATCCCTAGAAAACTCCAAACCTCAAATATATTCGTAGGATTCTCCGAAGAAACAATATCTACCACTTACTTTTGGACTACTGATACTCCTGTATCTCAGGTTACATAACCCATGAAGTGAAACCGGTCCATCCAAAAGTGGATTTTTGAGAGCTTAGCATATAACTGATGCTCTCTAAAAGTACTCAAACCCATCTCAAGATGGGTAGAATGGTCGAGTGTGAGAGTAAACCATGATAATGTTCAGGAAACCCACCACGAAATAATCCTTGAATGGATGTATGACTCAATTCATCCATGCCACGAAAACTGCAGACTAGATCATGAGGCCGAACAACATAACCACATACTAGTATAGACCATTCCTTTTTCAGAAAGCTGTAAGAGGTACATCAGATGGTCTAATGCTAAACAAATGATTACCAGAACTCAATTAAATCTTCTATAACTCATAGGCTCGTCGAAGATGAGAAAATATATCATCAATCCATGGAAAGGGATATCAATTATTGACCGTCTACTGGTTTGGCTTTCGATAATCAAGACAATGTCAGTGAGTACTATCCACCTTCTTCACAAAAAGAACAGGCGAACCCCAAGATAATTACTGGGTCAGATGAAACCCCTTTCCTAAAACTCCTCCTACTTTTTCTTGACCTCATGCAACTCTAGTGTAGCTATCCTATAAGGTGGAATAGACATTGGTGATGCTCCTGACATAAGCTCAAGATAAAATTCCACATCTCATTCTATAGGAAAACCATAAAAGTCTTTCGAAATACATCCCTAAAACCATCCACCAATGGAGGAAAGTCCCACGAGGAAGTCCGCTGGTAAACCATATATAGATTAACAATAAGGGATGTAACTCCCCCCCCCCAACCCGTGATACTTAGGTCCATCTCTTCTCAACTAGACTACTCATTCACACTTATGAATAAATGATCTGCCCTCTGGTGATGTGAAACTCACCCTACGACAATTGAAATTTAAAAATACCTAGAAGGGAACTAACTAGTCTATTCCTATAATGACAACATACCATGTCATATCTTGGAAATAAAGGTCCTATAATAAGTGACACCCACCAACATTATGAGGGAACTCCTTGAAATATCATATATAATGCTATGGGAGTCTCCTGTATCGAAAATATTTGAAGCTAAAACTGAGACAACTAGAATTGTACCTCAAACTTTAGAGGTTTCAATATCCTACTCCTACTGGTTCTGCACCACTGCAAAAGTCTGACCTGTAACGTAGCCCTACAACCTTTCCTGACCACCCTAAAATGATCCACACTGTTGTCGTATAAAAACTGAAGATTGGCTACCACGACCATGACCTCAACTTCTGCCCGAACGGCCGATAGAACTCCAGTTCCCATACAGATGAGAAAATGGTGTCACTGCTCATGAATGAGGACTCATAGATGAACCCTATCACTAAATATTGGTGATAAGATCTAACATAAATGCTTAGAATGGCCCATATTTCTGCAAGATCAGCACACCATTGGGTCTCTCGTGAAATGTGTCCACATATGACTGCTCATTCCACACTAGTAACACACCACCTGGATACCAGAAGAAGTGTCTCTCCCCTTTGGATCACCATGAAAAGACCCCAATTGCCACTTACTACTGTCAGTAAGAGGAATACTAACTCGGGATGTCAAACCGGACAGGGTTACAACTCTAGAATCCCTCAAATTACACTCCGTGATTAGTGCTTGGTTGACGATAGATGTGATGGAACTCAACCTGAAGATATTCACCTACGATCAAATGTCATTCCTGATCCCATCCTCAAACAACCTTTCCAAGAATAACTCATCACCTCTTGGAATAGGTGTGAAGTGCTACTGCTAAGTGAAACGGGGAGAGTACTCCATTACTGAGAGAGTACCCTACTCCAGACTCATGACCTCCTAGGCTCGATCATCCCTCAATGCCTCCAGATAGAATTAATCATAGAAGTCATGTTGGAAGTCATCCAAGGCCATAACCTACTAGCGTCCTGCCTGTGTCATCAAATCCATACATCTCTAGGATAATTCTCAAAGCATGTACATAATGAGCTTTCCCTTACTCTTTGGAGGTGTCTTTAGATGCTCGATGATGGAAAGAATGGATTCTATCCATCAATCTACAGCCTGAAGTACACTATCCCCTGTGAAGGTGGGAGGATGATACTGCTGGAAAACTCACACCCGTCATGACCATGCCACCTATAATGAGAACATATTGAGTACATTGAGAGAGAATTAGTTATATGCTATGCTCTCAAAAGTACACTTTTAGATGGACCATATACACTTCATGGGTCATATTTTCTTAGTGTCAGGAGTTGCGGTAGACCCATAGAAATTGAGAGAAATAGATTCCTGGGAGCGGCCTAAGAACGTGTTTCAAATAAAAAGTTTCTGGGGGCTGGCAGTTTACAATAGGCAGTTTATATTGGACTTCTCCAACTTAGCAGTGTCGTTGACTGGTTTTAGTAAGAGGGGTGTGAAGTACATTTGGTCAGAAGCTTGAAATACAACCTTTCCATAGATAAAAGGATGGTTGACATCAGCACCACTCCTGATACTTGTAGAGAATGGGAAGATCTATACACTTTACTATGATGCATCAGGTATTGGGTTGGGATCTTTTTTGATATAGGGAAATAATGTAGTTGTGTATTGGTCTCCGCAGTTGAGGCCACATGAGAATAATTACCAGACGCATGATCTCGAGTTGGCTACAATTGTTCATGTGTTACGTTGTTGGTGACATTATCTCTAGTGAGAATATCATGTCGTTTTTACGGAGTAAAAAATTCTTAAATACATCTTTACCCAGCATTATCTGAATTTGTGAAAGAAATTATGGGTCGAGTACCTTCAATCCATTGACTTTTTGCTTTCCTATACACCTGGTAAGGGTAACACAATAGAAGATTCACTAAGTAGGAGGACTCAGATACAGGTAGGGCAAGAGGCCAGTGGCGAGTGACATCATATGGCTTTGTTCTCTAAGAATCATTTGGTGGGGCATGATAGTTAGGGGAGAGCCTAAATTTTATCCTTAGTGGTGACTTCTATCCTCCTGGATAGAGTGATAATGACACAACTATCGAATTATAAATTACTAGTTCTACGGGAGTCAGTGGAATGTGAGGACCCTCATACTGGTTGGCCGATAGGAGATGACGATGTACTACGTATCCATGGACGATTGCGGGTTCCAGGGGATTTACGTGAGGATTTGATGCAAGAACGTCATGCTTCAGATTGTAAAGGGCATCCTGCGGTTACCAAAATGTACAGTGACTTGATACGTTAGTATTGGTGGACGGGTATGAAAAGAGAGGTAGTTGGTTTCATTAAAAGATGTTCCAACAGTCAGCAGGTGAAGGTGGAGCATTAGAGGCTAGCCAGAATGTGACAACAATTACCCATTCTGAATTGGAAATGGGATGATGTCCGGATGGACTTCTTGACTGGGTTTCCATGGTCACCTTGAGGCAGTGATTCTGTAAGGGTTTTTTTGGACATACTTATGAAGGTAGCTCAAATTTTTCCAATCAATGAGACCTTTGGTGTTGAAGATATCAGGAAGTTGTATATCCGAGAGGTAGTACCCCTTTATGGGGTCCCTCATTCCATCATTTCCGATAGGGACGCCTGTTTTAAGTATCATTTCTAGAAGAGTTTTCAGAGGTAACATGGTACACTGTTGCTTTTGAACACAACATACTACGCTCACACCAATGGATACTCAGACCATATAGTACAGGTTCTAGAGCACATGCAGCGTGCATGCATCCTGTACTTTGGGGATCATCAGAGAAGCACATACCCCTACTTGGGTTTTATTAAAATAATTTTTTTCTGGAAAATATTGATATGGAACCTTACATGTATTTATATGGTAGGCCATGCCAATTGCCATTATCTAGGTTGGAGGCTGGTGAAGCAGCTTTACTGGGACGACGTCTCGTTAGGAGACTTTAGAGCAGGTCTAGTTGATTTAGAAGCGAATTGCTACTTCACAGTCTCTTCAGAAATCATATACTGATCACCGTAGATGACCCAAGGATTTTGGGGTCGGGGATCAGGTTTTCTTGTGTGTTTCACCATCGTTGGGACATAGGCAAATAAAGAGACAGGGTAAACTTTCACTAATGTATGTAGAGACATTTTAGATTCTATTGATAGTCAGGCTGATTGCCTATTGGTTGCAGTTACCATAGAGGTATCCGGCTATGCACGATGTCTTCCATGTATCTCAGCTACACCGTTATCACTCAGACCCATCTCATGGTTTTCAACCTAAGGTGGTTGAGCTTCATGTTGATGCATCCTTTGAGGATCATTTGATTCGTATTGTTGATAGGATCATGAAGGTTCTTTGAGGCTGTAAGTTCCTCTCGTATGGTTACTATGGTAGCATGGCCGAGTGAAGGAAAAAACCTGGGAGTGGGAGACCAATGTATGTGATCAGTGGCTGGAGTTGTTCTCAGCTTTATCTTCACAACACGGACAATTAAGGGACGAATTGATTTAAGGGGGGAAGTTTGTAAGAACACAGTTCTTCTCCTTGAGGTATGGGATTTTTCTTTTTCTTTTTCTTTAATGTTTTTGAGAAAATAATGAAAATGAGATGAAATACCAAATTTATGGGTACATGTAATGTACTTTTCCACATTACATGTACATTGGCCGTGTGGGATGAGAATACAGGGCGTGTAGGCTTATCAGTGATTCAGGATGTAAGATCTAACAACACGTAGTGTACTTCGTATTACACGTCATGTAATTAGTCGGAAGGTGAATGGTAAGGTGGTGAGAGTAAACGCCAGTGGAACAACAGTACACGCCATTTATTTGGTAATACATGCCGTGAAACCATGTTGGTAGATGAACAATGAGGCGGTGTAAAGTGGCCTCTATAGGAATAATTAATAAAAATTGAATGTACATGTTGTGTTCTTGAGCGTACATTCTTTATAGTTGTGTTTTTTGTTCAAAAATGGCTATAGCCTCCTCATTTGGCAGAGGAGGCATAGAACTGGATGGGAGCAATGTGACAGGAGACCGGGTCTTAGAGGATCTCTTGATTACACATGGGGACTCTGATCCCTTCGCCGATTATCTCATTTGAACCGCACTGGGGAGATCTTCTCTCTTCATGATACTCTCCTTCCAATTCATTCCCTATTGGATGTTTTTTGTGTTTTAATGGTTAAATTTTCATCCCATATCTACATCATTCTCGGTTTGTTTTAGGATGTTCCTTTCTCATATAGATATTAGAGGATATCGAGGTAGGTGCTCTTGTGTTTTATTCCAACTGTCAAGTTGATTCTGTGTTACGTTGTGACACACGCCCATGTTCGGGTTGTCGTATGGTCGAGAGTTTAACTGTTGAGATACCTAGAATTGCATAGGAGATATAGTGAATAAATATAAACTATTTTTTGAGATCATTACATTGGACTAGGGCCACCCCGTGGGTGTGTTTCCACTATTTATTCATTTGTCCATGATACATAGGGGTATGTCATGATTATAGCTTGTTTTTAGTTTTCATGAGAGGAAAAATATATTAATGTCTTGATTTTGTGTTGGGCTTGGCCCGGTAACATGCTTAGCCTAAGGGTCGTGTTTTTCTTAGCTTGAGGGCAGTGTATCTTTTAGCCTGAGCGAAACTTTTCTTGTGCCTGTGGGAAGTAGCTTCCATGCCTGTGGGTAATATTTGTTATGCCTAAGGGATATCACTTGAGGGTTTTGATTCTGATTTCCTGAGGGTATGTATTCTCATTTCTAAGGAAAATGCTTGATTTTAATATTCACTATGGTGATCTCTTACGTTGTACCTGCCAAGCTAAAGCACATACATGGAATTGTTAAATAATTATTAAAATGGAGACATAACTGGTAGGAATGTTTACTTTTGAGTGCTTATTATTTTACTACATTTAATTATTACACACTGTTGTTGCACATTTTCACTGATAGTTGGGCATGAGCCAATGGTGGTTACCTACTAGGATTTATTTCTCACACCCTATTAGGGTCATGTCGTAGGCCCAAAAATATTATATTACTGCGGGTGTTTATATGGAAAAGAGTCCTTATATAGGTTCTTGATTGTTGCAGAGGAGTATGAGATCATTTGACCGAGCTTAGGCTTTTGATGATGCTGAGTTCATGCTGTATTGTTTTGTTTTTCTTTGTTGTACTTGTATCATGTGCTGTAATGTTTTAGATTGTAGTGTATCATGTTTTGGATGATTTCATAGAATTAGGGTCAAAATGTGTCATCATATATATGGCTATTAGTCATTTATTTACATCAGTACCATTTTCCATTTTATCTTGGTATTGTGCACTTCTTCCACCTTGGTATGGTTGTATTTCTCCTTGCACTACACTTTGACAAATGAGGGCATAGTTTCGCCACTATCATACATAGGCCCTTTCTCATAGTCGGATGGCTCTGGCATTTGGGGAAATGGGCTTCATGTCATGGGATCAACTGGGTTCAGGATACCCATTGTGTGGATCCCGGATCCAGTACATTAAAGCATGTACTTATGAAATTTACAGAAACACCTCTTTTCCTAAATACACCCGAAAAAAAACATACCTGAAAAAGAAGATCTGGGTTCTTACAATTATAAACCGTGTCCACTAACATATATGTATTGTGAATACATATTCTATGCTAATCGTACCTGTTCATGAACACATATTGAATTTAAATGATGTTATGTCATTAAATATTTTCATAACATCCCATGTATTATTTATTTATATATATTAAACTCTTATTTCATACTGATGAGTCATGATTAATATTTTTTTATAATTTAAATTATAATAGATCTAATTAATATAATAGATCATTGGGATATACAGTAACTGTTATTTGGTATTGTGTTTGAGTTGTTCTGTATATAATTATATTGATTAAATCAACAATAGATATTATAAACCATCTTTTAGTCACATGTTATAATTATATAGAAGTATATTATTACCCTAATAAACTGTTTACATATTCTTTCATGTAATAGTCATTAAAATAAATAAAAATATACTTCCACGTCTTCTTTTTAATGATAAAATTTAATTAAATAAAATTACCATATTTATTTCTAATTTTCTCGCCAACCACATTCACATCATGATTTTCAAAAATATTGTTTATCCTCTTTTTGAAACATGGATAAAATTTAATCATGGTTGTTTATCCTAATAAAATTTCATCATCAGTCCCGTCAAAATAATTTTATTTGTTTAATTAATTATTTATGATATACCACACTCTTACAAACACATTAAATTATTCAATTATTATACCACTTCCATGAAATATATCTCATGGTTTTTTATTTTCATTAAGACCTAAAAATCATATTTCTAGGTATATAAAACTACATGAACTACATCCATTCAATAGTATGTTCAAATGACACTCATTATTCATTATATAAAAGAAACCATTTCCTATGGTGTCCTCGTGGAGGACAGTTAATTATTGATTCCATATTTCTAAATATAGTATAAAATATAAGGTATGTGTACTTTGTTTTATTACGCAATAAAATAATCATGAAATAATTAAAATTTTATTCTTATCTTTCATCAAGAATTATTTACTTCACTCCACCATCTATTTCATGTCTTACCTGAACATGATTCAAGCAATTATACTATGATAATCAGTAAAAAATATGATGAACCTTTGATATAATATTCTAGGATATGTCATTAGTGCACATACAATTATATAATGTAAGTATAAATATAATATTTCCTTTAATTTTTTTACTAGTATATATTTCTGACAATCTTCTCTATCAAGAATCCTTAAAAATGTTTCTCTATATCCTAGTTCATATTTGGTATATATGTAATATAATTTATCCATGATAATGTTTCCTTATTTTATTGGCATATAATCATGAGTATATGATATCATAAATTTTTCACATCTTCAATAATAAGGTGATAAATGTTTTCATTAATTTCAACATGGTACAATTTTCTGTTCATCAACCTTCCATTCATTAATAAATTCTATAGTTTTCATTAAACATAGATTTCCTTGAGTCCAATGTTTTATAGTTAACCTACACTATTGAAATTGTTTCAATGTTAACAAAAATATAAGAAAATGTATATTCATCTCATCTATACCAATTATTATCTTTCTAATACCATCGATTTTGAATTGTGCATCATTTAAAATCTCAACCCTTGTATCAATATGTAAATTAATGTTATTTAATTGACTCATTTTCTACATTATTTGGGCTGATCACCCATTTATAAGGATCCATCTATCATTATTATTAATATCCTTTAGAGGAATATCATCTACCATAGTTGTATACAAATAATTATTTTTCTTATAATAAAATCACGGTTTATTTGGCATATATTATCCTTTTACATAATTCTCATCAGAATCATTATAATATTTGTAATCTTCATATTCCAATTGAAAAGATATATTTCTTTAAAGAATGTAGTTAATGGTTCTTCTCTACATTCTGCTCGGTCCTCCATATAAATCATTTCCACTAATGTTTCCTTCAATGAAATATTAATGTTCAAAATATTATCAATGAATGAAACACCCAATGAATTTATTTTATTTTAATTATATAATATTTTATTTTCTAGTTTTTTGTCCCTCATGTGCTTCTTCTTTCAAAAAGATTTTTAATTCCATAGAGTATATCTTTTTGTGTCCTTAGTAGAAAATGAATTTATAATTTTTTAGGTAGAATATATTATTTCCAGATCCAAAAATATTTATAGCCTCTGATTATCTTGTGTGGTTATGATAATCTACCAATGATTGAAAGATATCTTCTAAAATTTTATTTCATTTAACATTCACATTTTCTAACCCCAAAAATGGATGATTCGACATCAAATATAATATATACCCATGAGTCAATGAACACTCAAAACCTATTAAACCATTATAGATCCTTATTTATTTATATGATTAAATGCTTTATCCAAAAATAGAAATTTAATCTACTGGAAAACTCTTAATTTTACCTCAAATTTATGTTTCATTATCTAATTCACCACTTATTATACTTATTCGATAATTTAAATATATTATCCAATTTATTTATTTAATCATTACAGTCAATAATTACATTGACATATCGTTCAATTTTATACTATTCATTTGTAACTTCTATATGGAATTTCCAGATTTTAGGCATCTTCTTCAACATATGTAGTTCGTTCAGTAGTTAAAATTCCCCCCTCAAAATTTCTAAATGATTTAATGAAAAATAATTTAACCTCAAATAACTTTACAGTATAAAATTTTATAAATTCTTAAGGTTCATTATCGTAACATATGTTGGAATGATTATTTTTTGTATAAACAATGATAAATTACCCGTCAATTATTTCAACAAAATAACCCTGACATATAACATTGATATTAGTAAACAAGAAATTCCAAACATTGTAATGATTTTATATTTCAAATTATTAGTTAAACTAATTTTTATTGGGTCATATATTAATTTTTCCTTAAAATAATTATTTTCCGATGAATCATAAAATAGAAATAGTATAAAAATAGAAGTTTGTTGATGTGTCGGGGTTAATTAACTTTATTATAGCCATACCAATACGGAATTCTTTTTCCATTTCAAAACTCAATTTTAATATTGTCTATAGTGTTAATTGAACTATTTATAGTTTCTATGATTATCAAAATATTATAAAAACATTCTTTTCATACTAACATAAATTTAATAATCATTTTATTTTCTGAAAAATCACTTTTTTAACATTGATTACGAAACACTCAATAATGCATATATGTTGATATTTATGTGACATAAAAATATTGAATACAATTATAATTTGTTCATAAATAATATTAATGAAATGTGTATCTCAAACTTTCTACTTCTTATTCATAGGTCTATAACCGTAAGAGTGATCTAGCAACAATGGTTATTGAGTTGGGATGTCACCGCCATTTTGGATCATCCTCCCCATTCCCCATTTTAACATTATTTTATGTAGTAATAGTGTATTATATCAAAACTAAATTATTTATTAGAGGTTATTATATGATTAATTTTATCATATTATTTATTTAAAAATTATTTTTTCCTCTATGACACAAATCTTTCTTAACTTTCATTCTCATATAACATAATATTTTTGGATTTTAAAAATTGAAAAATTTACCTGGGTTAACAAAAAACTCATTATCACATTTTCATCATCCAATATTTTCACAAAAAATTCCTTATTTTTAATGGAAACCTCATTTTCATCATCATATAGTTGGGATAAACAAAAAAATTATTTTTTAGCCTATCAAAATGTACAATACTAGTTGAGATTACTTGATTTTTTCAAATTTGAGCTACTCTACCTCCTATTATTTTAAATAAATGAAAATTTTAAAATTTAATACCTCCTCTTTTAATTTATTTAAATAAACTATCATATGAGAAGATCATCCACTATCCATATTCCAAGGACTCCTTGAATTTCATTCCATTAATGAAACATCCCACAATATTTTATTATTATTTTAAGTCCCCTGATTGATGTACTTTCCCTATTTTCAAACATGTATTTAATTACACTTTTTAGACTATTATTCAATTATTTGGGATTTTTAATTATTTTAAACACATTTTTTATGGTTCCTTTATCTTCTCAAAACTATTTTTATCTTCAATATTTTTATTTACCTATCGTTATAATTAATTAATTCTATACTAATAATATCTAACACATTTCTCAGGATCTATTATTTGTTTAGATAATGAAATCATACACCAAAATACATATCCATTATTAAAAAAGAAAATAATATGACCAATTATAAGCCTTTAAATTTTCCCATTAATTGAAATTATTCAACTGTGTTTCTTTATTTCATGATCCATTATCAGATTTATAATGATATTAATCCTATAAATACATTTTCAGTGATATTTTATGGATATTTGGTACTGATGTTTACATTTTTTCCAAATATTTACTCTTCCATATATGAATTTTACACCTATTTTTGGTTTATAAATAATCCAATTTGATCTTCTTCACTAGATTCTTTTGAGATCATGATTCAATTTTAACATATAGAACTACTGGACTTACCTTAATCCTGTGTAAAAAATAATTAACATTAAAAGTAATTGATTCTTTTGTCTAATGAACAATATTTATAATAACATATTCTTATCAAATTCATAGTATGTTATTTTTCATTTTTGGCATTAACAACTGTCTTTTTTATCATTATTAATTACTCATCGCAAAAGATTATAGTAAAAGTCATGAAACGAGTGATATGTTTCACTCTCCCAACATTATCAAGTTTTAAAAATACATTATTTAACAATCCATCATTCTTATCCTATAATTTAAAAATCATATTATATTTATTATTGACTTGTATATTATTATCTCTTTTTTTCATGTTTATTTAAAACTCATTATTATTTCTTCTAATAGACTACTCCATATCTTATTCTAATTATTTAGTATAAATCTAAATAATAAATTTTGTTTCATCATTTTAGGAGTCAAAATTTTATCGTTTTTCCATTTTACCATTTTTAGAATATTTAAGAGTTAACTAACCATTGTAACTCTCATCACTATCAGAAAAACCTTCTTTAAAATATATGAATCTATTTTTGAAATAATTATAGATTATATTTTTCTTTCCATTTTTATGGAGGATGAATTATATTAAAATAATGATTTTTAAGAGAATGTATTAATCACAAAACCATCATCATTTGAAATTTTTATTATTTTGGTAAACATGGGAGAGAAGTCAACAATCATTCAATTATTCAAATATTTTACGGAAATTATCCCGTGATACATTCCATTTTTTTATGATTCATAACAATATTGATATGACTAAGAGAAATCCTATAATTTTTCTATTTCATTTAAATTTGTATAATATTCTTAAATATCAGAATTTTTGAAATATTTAAAAGGGATTTTATTTTCTTTCTCGAAATGAAATTTTGGAGTCACTCTTATAATTTTATCATAATTAATGAGCTTATTATCAATATCATCAATTAAATTCCATCAAGATATTTACAGAGTTCATTGTGTCTATTTTTTTGGCTATAATTATCATAATTTTATTTACAACAATATAATCCTCCAATGTTTCTTAAAATATTATAATGGTTGTAAAATCAAAATAATTATGGTAAATAATTCATCAACTCATTCTTATTGATGAATATTAACATTTTCAAACTTATTTTTAATAATTTTAAAAATATATTTCATCATTAAAATAATGATTTTTCATTAGAAATATCATTATTTATTTTGGATCACATGAATTTTTTATTTCTTTTATTCAAATTCGGGGAAATAATAAATTTATATAATTTACATCACATTAAACTATCTAAATATCAAAAGAAGGACATTTTAAATACACACATGGTACTATGAACCCTTTTTTAATAGAATTTACATCATATTGCAGAAGGGAGGGAATATTACCAAACATTATCTCCTTCAAATCATAGAAACTATTTCCATAAAATATTGTAATAACTTATCCATTGATTTAGTTACTTTGATACATTATATTAATTAATAGTGTCTATAATGATATATGTTGTTCTCTAAAAAAAATTTCAGGATCACGTGGGATATGTTATACACATTGGGGGTGGATAAGTGTTTAAATTTTATCCGAAATCATATAACCATATTTCCTATATAGTGAATCCCTCTTCAAATTACAATTGTGATATAACATGAAGGAACATAACAAGTTTTTTAGTAAGGTCTAACACTGTGAAAAATTACTACATGCCTAGTTTATTGTTGTTTTCACCCCATAGACACACTAATATCATTTTATTATCTATAAGTAGATACATGAAATATGAATTACCTTTAACCAACCAGAAAAAATATCACTAAATATATTATGAATATGAACCACATTATTGAACAAAATAAAAACACTCCTTTGAAAAGGATAATCATTGATTATCGATCCGAATATTGGATAAATTGATTTTGATCATTATAATTCTCATAACAAGTAATAATCCACACAGGTCTTTCTCCACCGACTGTATTTATATAATAATTTTTCTATTTTTTGAGAAACATCATTTATTAGGTTCTCAACATCTCATCTGGAATTTCCTTCCAAAATTTCACATAAAAACATGTTACATATTTTCAATCAAATAATGAATCATTCTCGATCAAAAAAGAACCTATCACAGACCACTAATATTATATCCACATTATTTCCATAAATAATACTTCATTCACTATTATATTACCATAATAATAACTTATTCATATCTATAGTTTACCCAATATAACTTTTCCACATCTTTATGCATTCATGCATTGGTATTTGTAGTTGTGATGAAATTCCTCATTACATGTGATTATATATGTATTTGAAAGTATGTATTGTTTCATAATATATTATGTAATGTAATAAATCCCTTATAACAATATATTATATTCCATAAACATTATAGTAGGACACTAAAACAATTAACTTTCCCCTGAACATACTTTTCATCAAGCACCAAGGAGTGGAACTCTCAATATTCCTCTATCATAGTCATAAGGTCATGGTCTTCTCTTCATGACATGGAACCATCTTAAATAAAATATCCTTATTTTTTTATTTTAATTATCTGAAATATTTATTTTTTGATAATATAAATCAATGTGTGCAATCTATTCTTCTTATTTTTCCAAAAATAACTTCATTAATAATAACATGAACATTCCCTCATGAAATTCATAAATAGAATGATTTTCAAAACATCATCATAGGAAAATTCTGGATGTATCATTGAAATAATGAATATCATATGAAATTTATCATCATTGATAAATATTTTTTATTAAATATTATTTCACATATATAACATCTATGTGATCTAAAAATCTTATGCATACATTAATAAAAACATACTTATGTCATAATGATTCTATTCCAACGCTTCTATACTTCTAAAAACATATTACACAATCCCATATTTAATCATATTAAATTATTTCATTTTATGGTTTTTGGTCCAAACCTATGGATGACACTTAAAAATGCATTAGAGTCGCTCATACGTAATTGAATTATTTTCCATTTATTAGGTTCTAGCTTAGAATCACTTTTACATATTCTTGAGAAGACTATTACACACATAATTTTTTTCAATTTTATTGTTAATATATAGAGTTACATTAATGTATTATTTAGGAAAATAATATATATTTCATTTCATTGTAAATTCATCAATTCTTCCCTTCAATTAACATTATTCTTTGAATTCCTATAACAATTATTCCATTTCTATGAAATCGTTTACTAATTACATACCTTATAAAAAATATTTTTTCAACTCGAAACAAAAAAATTTCATCCAATTAACAAAAAGTATATCCTAATATAATTATGGACAATTTATTTAACTAAATACCTTTCTCAATATATCAAATACATGTACTGAAAAAATAATTCAACATTATCATGATGTGCCTTCAACATACTATACTATTGTTGTATTCATTGAAAATACTATAGATTATTTAGATTTATTATCTATTAACTTTATTGATGAATTATGATACATTATATATAATATAATATATAATATTTATTGGAAATTCATTTTTATGATTATTTTTTATTTCCGGATTTATTTAAATTTAAAAAAAATTTATTCAGAGGAAACGCAAAATTAAAATAATATGTCTTAATGAATTAATTATAAAACGTATTTTTAAATTATTAATAAAAAAATTTGGGATCTAGGATTTGGAATAATATTTTTAATATGACTTCATGTAAAACAAATCATAGAAATATATACCATAATATAAAAAATTTTGATGCCAATATTTCAAACACTCATTATAAAAATGATTTCAATATAAAACTAAGTGATAGAATATCTCAGGGTTAGATAATAAATTTTATGTAGATTTAAAATACAATTACACTTATTGATGAAAAAACCAGTGTTGTTGATATTGAAAAAAATGCGATGTCACATTATACTCCAAAACTAAATAAAAGAATCACAATATAACTCATGTATTTTTAAATAGAAGTGTCACTAGTCACAGCATGAATTTTAGGAGACCATCCCAGGACACATATATATTTTTTAGTAAAAATTACATAGTAATTAGATAGTACATGGAATATTTCTAGAGTATTATAATCAATATAAGTCTAGGTAAAACCATTGCATAGACATTAAAACCAAACTTTAGTGAATAGGGTAAGAAAAATAAAAATAAAGAATAGATATAATTATTGAGGATGGGATATTTATTCCCATAGATCAAGGAATATAAAAATTTACCACATTAACCATGTACATGGTGGAAGAAAACAACAATGTGGTTTGTTTTAATTTTGATAAAAACTTGATATTTGTATCTAATTTTGGTTTTTGAATATATTGAATTGATTTTATGGGATTTGGTTTGGAATAAATATATATAATTAAATACCCTTTAATGGTAATGGAATAAATATAACAATTTAAAGGATATTGGATATATATTACCCTATATTATATAATACTAAATAAGAATGATTTTTATATAGCATATTTTTAATTATGAAAAAATATATACATAAAGGCTGCATTAATCCATATATTTATATAGTTTTAGCATATGTCTTCCATGAATATAAACTATATTTAATACTAAATATAATAAATAGTGGAATGATTCTGTATTTAGATATTTTTAGGATATTTTGAATATGACCCGAAAAAATTATTTTAATGGGTAAATAGATATTATAATTTTTTTCCATAAAAAACATTAACAGGGCATTTTTAAAGATTTAATTAGAGAATATCTTTTGGGAGACCTAATTATACTTAAAATAAGAAAGGATACTTTATGAAACAAAATGATACATACGCAATGTTATTATACCAATAATGATCACATCATAAATTAATATTATTTTATCTTTGAAATTATATATCATAGATAATCCAAATATACATTATGCCACAAAAATCATCACAATAAATATCTTCAAATGGTTTCGTCAAGAATATTAATCCACAATATCAATCATATAAAATCATTATAATCCAATGGATGATGCTTTAACTTTTCAAGGCCATATTAACACCTAAATATAACTTTTAGGGCTAACACATCTTCCATCAACTCTTTATAAGAGTTTCCACAAACAATACAACATCCATCACCCATCCAAAAAAATATCAAGGTCAAAAAAATCTATAAAATCAAGGAACAAAATCTCATGTTAAAATATAATATTCTAGGGATGTGTATCTAATAATCCATCATATATAACACATGTTCAATAATGTATAAATATTCCCTAACCCAACATCCATTTCTTCTAAATATATTTCTAAGGACTCTTTTCTCACTACTATAATTACATCAAAGATCATAGACACCCGAAATTTATATGTAATACACAGTCTGAGATCATGATTAATGGGAAAATCTAGGTACATTATCAAATATCATAAATGGTCATTAGTTACATCAATAACACCCAAAGAAGTAATGTATGCATTTTCTTATATGAAAGTACATTTCCATTCATTATATTTAACTAAATTATTAAATTTTCAAAACAGATATCACATTCTCTTATCCTTGGTTTATAGGGGTAACATAATTTTTTAATGATTTAAAGGTTTAACGAACTAGAAATTCTTGTATCCAATTTATAATAGATTATTGAATAAATTAGGATATATTGTTATGCAGCGCTGATAAATTTTTTGTTTATAATTTTCAAATAACACTTTTTACCTAATGTAATAAATTGATACATTCAAATAGTGAATATAAAAACCATGATATTGATTTTTATTATTATAATTGAAAAATAAATAGGATTTCAAGTGTTGTTTTTTGTAAAAATGTTATTGAGGTTCTAAAAAAGATAGAGAAGTTATTTATATAGAACAAGAGTCACACCACAACACATTTTCTACACTATAAATTAAGAATGTAACGTTCAATCGATATATAAGGATAATGTAGTGACATTACTCAATAATACAATTATGATAACAATTTTTGATGAATATAATAATTATTCAATAATAGGGAGATTGTATGAATCACATTACATTTCTGAAAAAGTGTTCACATCCTCAAAAAATGTTCCAGTCCAAAATAGGATCCCATTGTATTTCAGTGATTCATCACATGTGAGGTCCACAAAATTATGATAGAGGACACAAAATGTTAATTTATAGGAATATATCAGGGTTTCTATCAATAAAACCCTCATTATATGATGTTCAAATCTCCTCATGACATGTTAAAGGAATGAAATTTGTTTATTAGTTGATTTGAAAATTCATTGACCATGTTACAACACAATTTTTATTTGTTGTAGTTATAAAATGTGGGAGTTTTAGGGATGTGAATTTTGGGAAACACTTATTTTTACTCAAACATATATGGGGAGTTATTTTAGGCATATTACAAACTCTTTATTTGATCAATCAGGTTAATGGTTAATTGGTGCATCAATAGGGAATGTGTTTTAGGATCCATGAACCATTCCTTTTTGGTATAGTAAGAAAAACTATAACATTCCTTTTAATATTTTTATTCCTTTACATTTTATAAAACAAAAACTAATAAGGAGTGTTAATAATCCATTGGAAATACCTAAAATGGGTTTTCAATATTATAAAATTATCAAAAATTAGTGTATTATATAATTAATTGGATATGTTCACAAAAGGATATAGGATAATTAATTAATTTTATTTAAATAATAAATGATTTAATTTCATAATTCACCTAGTATCTACGTATCTCTCACCTAATTCGAATATAGTTCTAATAAGTGGTCTCACAATATCGGTTTACTTTTTAGTAGATTTATTATAATATTTATTTATTAGACAGATTTTTAGAGATTATATTTATGTTTTATTATAACATAATATTTCTATAAAAATAGAATGAGTCATAAAAATTCGATAATATTCCGAAGAATTCCATATTATGTATAATTTTTGGGAGAGAGTGGAATGTTGGCAATGAATTTTAATAAAAATAAGAATTGAGTTTTGGAAATATCATATTATGAATATATTCATTCATTAAATGTTTATATATGAATGTATTGGGTACCTGGTGTTTAATATGAATATGTATGAAATGATAATGTTTAGATTCCATGTCTTATAAAGGTGGATGGTTTTCAATTGAAAGTGAAGTGTGGTTAATACCTAAAAGAAGAAAACCTAAATATTAAATATGGGAACAAGTCCAATGATATTAAGATTATTGATTTGGAAATTTAAGGTCAAAATATTAATTTATTGAAAAAATGATTTTTTTGAAGTGACAAATAACCTAATGGGGAGAATTTAATCTAATTATAATTAATTATACGTGATTTACAAAAACAATTAAGGAAATAAATTTTTATTCTAAGGGGAAGATCCTAAATTCAAATTAATTGTATAAATTGATGTCCAATAAAGATGATATCATTGGATATCTAATTTAATTGGTTAATTAAAAAGTATTCTTCACCATGAAATAGTTGACATAAGTCCCATGTTGCTTTAATAAATAAGAACATAAAGGATAATAGTGTTATTTTTAAAAAATTCCCATGTTCGGCAGGTTTATTTTTCTATTGGGAAGAATCTAACAAAATATTTTAATTCCTATATTGATATTAATAATAATAAGGATATAAAAATTTGGAGGAGGTTTTGATCTCAACCATGAAGCCTGTGGTGCAATCAAATATGAACGTTAAGACAAAACAAAAAATATATTTGATGATCTTAATATTTGATTATAACTTGGTAGGATATAATGAGATGAATAACATTTATGTTGTTTTTGAGGGGAAAAATGTCATTTTACAAAAACAATGTTCCATAGAGAAATTTGGAATTTTCAATGCTAAAACATTTCCAAGTCGTCAAAAGAAGAGAACTATAGAAATTTACAAGAACGAGAAAATTATATAGGTGTCGGAAATTAATGAAAAATGTTTCCTGAAATATGCAATAATAACTGTCGATTTTTTTAAATATGGTTTGCTAATATGTTATTTTACTTTTGAAATCATGGAAATTCATGTAATTTTTTATTCATTGTATATCATTTACTGTCATAAAGCTAGTTGAAAATAATAAATGAAGAGTAACGATGAACAAAATTTTCTGTACATATATTATTATAATAATTATTACTATGATAATAATACCTATTGTAAAAATTTATGAATATTGTTTACATGAATTATAATAAAAATACATGTACATTAAATAGAAAACATGGTCCATTGAGAACGTTCTATTAAGGGTTAGGTAAAGAACACAATTATATTTGTAGTGGTGTTAAGGGGTTATCTAAGATGGGTACTAAACTTTATAAATCTTGGAGAGGAGACAAATGGGTTTGGAAATAATATAATAATTCAAAATTATTTAATCTAAATAGGCACATGTTAAATATATTCTATATGATATGCCATTTGTTTAAAAAGATAATATTTATTTCAAGCTTTTTCAAAGAAAAAAAATTATTTGATGAAAGATGATAAATCTATTATGGAAAGGGAAATCCATTAGGGTAAATCATTCCACATGATAATAGTTTATGATTTGAGTTATAAACTAAATAATGTCCAAATAAATTGAAAAAAAAATTTGATCCTATTAAATACAATTTAAATATTTATAGAGACTCAAATTTGAAGGATATATGGAAATGGTGTTTTTTAGTGACTGACCATATATTCCCAAACTTGTGAAAAATTGATGGGTTTTTTTATCTTTATAAATTAAATTCCACTAACTATTTCTGAATTAATTTTCATGTATTTGACGATACACAATCCTTGGCAAAGGGATGAATGAAATATTGTGACATAATCTAAATATGCAATTTATAATTGCAAGCAATACATGTGAAATCTTGTTGATCTTGGAATCACATTTACAAGATTACAATAGGCAGTATCATAGTAATTTTTTTGTTTGTTCATGGATTTAAATTTTTGGATGATGTATTAGTTTTAAGAGAACTTTATCTATTTATGATGGAACATAAAGACTTTAATATATTCCCTAAATGAGAATTATTAATAATATTTTTTTCATGGTTACCATGTTTTATCCAACCAGTTTCTTTCATTAGGTTTCATATAATTATTTTTTGGACGTCAAACTTTCCTCAATGTAATCGATTTTCATATTAATGATTAATACAGTATTGAATGACGAATCTTTGGATTTGAGGGGATATATGAGAATAGTATTAAATGGTGGTATACTCAAAAACTAGAAGGAATCTCAGGGAATTAATGTGGAAATTAATTAAATTTAGATGTTTAATTTTTTTTCATTTCGTTTTATTATTTAACATGGTGTCTTGAACAGGACTATAAATGATAAATTTGAAGAAGTTCTTTGATAGAATAATTTTTAACATCTGGTGCATTATTAATGTTGATAATGAGAAATAGATAATAAATGTTATATTAAGATATTAATATGATTCCTATTAATATACTTACCTTAGTAGGCTTATTGTCTGCAATTATAACTATTTTCTACATAGTAATAACATCCACTAAAAATGTTTTAGGATGTATCAATATTTGGAATTTTTACATGCAATTAAAAGATAACTCTAAATAAATGATGTAATAATTTGGGTTTATAGTTGATCAGTGAGACTGTGTATAATGAATTCATGAATCCATAATGAATCTATATCCCTAAGTAGAAAAGAAGAAAATCCATGATTCAAGATGAATATTCTCTAAGGAGTTGATGAAATATTTTGATTCTAACTCTTGGATACATGATTTGATATAGATAAGATAAATTTTCAATTGAGGAATATGATTTACGGTCAGTGGTGTTTATATAAAATCATATGGGTGAAATTAT
The DNA here is from genome assembly GCA_963277665.1 of Viscum album. Lineage (NCBI taxonomy): Eukaryota > Viridiplantae > Streptophyta > Magnoliopsida > Santalales > Viscaceae > Viscum > Viscum album. Next base: position 1,889,253,626 of record OY728136.1, read on the forward strand.
TATAACTAATTGGGATTTGAAATTGGTTGATATTTTATTTACTTTCATCCAGTGTTGAATATATATTTTTCTTTAATTATTGAAGATATATTTTTATCCAAGTTAACATATTTATATTATTGGGGGGTATTTTTTTAATCAAAACTATAATGTTTGGTAGGTTATATTGTTATCTCCAAGATATTTTTTGTGTAAGTTCTTGGAACCAATGTGAAAGAGTTATAACAAAAGTTATAGGAGTTATGTCTATAGATTAGGAATAACATTAAAAAACCACAATTTATACCAGGCATAAAGCTCATAATGATTGTTATACAATAGAAAATAAATTCACATGGTTCCTCAATATCATCATAGGGGTTCCATTACACATTGTAGAGATTGATCATTCCAAAAAGGTCCCATAATAAGATTGATTTTCCATATTGAGGCACCGAGTTCATGAATCAAATAGGTGTTTCAAGCTATATGGGATTGTTGATGAATTATAGAGATTATGACTAGGTGAGGCATATTCCATGAAGTAGGAGGCTACGTTTTGATGATTTTTTTGCAGCTTTTAGTTATTAAGATCAAACAATCTATACCCCAAGAAGTATATATCGTGACACTACATGTTAATGGATAAAATAAATAATGCTATTAAACACAAAATTACTCAAAAAATGTTATAATTTGAAGAAGCGTTATTAATCAAAAAATAATATTTCTCTGGATCACATCATGAAACATGTAGTGACACAGTAATTTTGGTTGAATTAATATTATTCATACCATGTTAAAACATTCATGATACAATGGAATAGTTTTGGGATTATCTACAGATGTGGTTGGGGAATACATATTGCAATTATAGATTTTTTTTTTTCATGAATAAAGGAACATGATGTATTAGATAAAAGAACTATGGACACATGAAATAATAATGAATACCTTTTTGAGAGTTATTTAATACAAAAAATTGGATTACATATTGGATAATGTAATATAAGTTTAAAATATTCTAATAATTTTAGAAATGGAATCAGAAATTATTGTGCATTAACATATATAAATTTTTGAGAATAATAATAATATTATAATCTATATTGATATATATGAACTAGAGAAGACAGAAGAAGATAATTTACAAATTTGAAATAGGAAAAATAACATATATTGTAATATGGAAAAATATAGATTTCCTTCTAGATCATATTCCAGATCGAAGAAGTATATAACATGGCACTCATATAATTTATTTTAATATAATCAGAATGAATAATTTCCATGATATATAATGGAATGGTTATAATGATGTCCATAAAGTAAATCATAGTCTACGTAACAATATCATTACATTAATTCCAATTATATTTATCCATAATTGATGTGTCCAGAAAAATAAATGATATTGTCACTATTCCATGACCTATATTTCATTCCCTTTGATGTAGTGAGAAAATAATAGAGTTTTGTGGAGGTAATACCACAGAAACAATTAATTGTACCTATAATTATATAGAGAGTGATCCTAGTATTTTTTTTAAACACTAAATTTTATATATGATGCTAGTGTGTCGTTATAGAATCAATAAATTTTTGATTAAATGCTTCTTGTAGTAAAATATTTGGGCATAAAATATAAAATCCCATTTTATTTGGTATGTTTTCAATTAATTTACTTTCGAGAACATATAAACTTAAAGGGTTGTTTATGAAACTATTGTAAATACATGAATAAGAAATTTAAATTTATGAAATTTTAAAAAAGTGAACAATATAATTGAAAGCTGAGGTCACCAAGTAATTTTATATAATTAATGGTATATTGTTATATAAGAGAGGATTACATACCCTGATTCACCACTTCCCTGCTAATGTATTCTCTCACTTATGATCTTTATCATCCAAAAAATCGAAATATAAAATAATATGGTTTCATTGAGATATCATTCCCCATGGTAAAATTAATTTCATATGCATCCAATGTAAACTAATTTATCTTTTTCCTATGTCCGACTAGATTTTTTTTGAAACACTACCCTCTATCCATATGAAAAAACGTAAATTTTTCTATCCTTTTCATTTAATTTTAATAATTTTATATAAATTTCAATTAAATTTAATTTTAGTATCGTGTTCTTCGCTTCTTATTCCATTAGTTCTTTGTGTTTCCCCATTTAACCTCTTTCAAGTTTCATTTTGGTTGATCTCTAAGGTAATTCTAAGTCATTATGGATAGTGGACTTTAGTCCCCATTGTTAATTTCTTTTAACATCTGATTAGATATTAATGAGGTAGTGAGTTCACCAAAGATTTTAAATCCATTTTTATTTTTGTCAATGTATTTATCACCACACCAATTCATACATAACTCAAACATTCCCTAATTCTTGTATCATTTAATTTCATATATAACATAAATATATTGTGTTAGGAATGAATTATTTCTAATGGTATCCTGTGTACTATTGAGATATTATTATATTCATGGAATGTTCATCACATAATATTATAAACAAGGCAAGACTTAGTTTTTCAATGAAATCACTAAATGTGCACTAATCCTCACAATCTATGATTAATCTAGTGATAGATGAATTATATTCAGTGGTCCCTCAAATAAATTTATAATAATTGAATTATAAAATTAAAGACCTGTTAAAAAAAAGTATAATCAAATCATTTAACACTAACACTAATGTGTTTCAATTATTTAATTGAATTAATATTCTCACATCACACATCAAAGAATATACCAATCTTTTTGATTTATTTAACATTTCATATACTTTCTATAAAATATAAATCCCACCAAAAAAATATGTGATTTTTAATCCTTAGTTACTGGAAGAATATCATTCGGGATGACCTTTTTCATTTGAAATATTGTAATATGATTACTATAATGTTTAATGTTATTATTCTCTATTATAGTCGTTCAATCACTTGAGCAGTTTATGTAAACCTAATTTTATTATTTATTAATTCATTATTTTGTAAGGGGTTTTTTTATTAAAATTAACATATATATATATATATATGGAATCATATTTCATATCACCTATACCATTAGTGAAATAGAATAGCTACTTGAATTGTATATTCAGGGGTTTTTATAAATTCAACTATAGAGAAGAGGACTCCAAATATATCACCATTTATATCATATAACAACCAAAAAAGTGACTACTAGAAGCCTTTTTTATGGAGATGATCATACTTTAAAAAAAATTCTAATGTTCCAACAATATGTAGTTGGGGAATAAAATGTGAACTTCATTTTTTCCTTTGGTTGATTATATGATGAAGGTGGAAACTAAATTGGAATCTTTATTCATTAAAATTTATATAATCCTCCCAACGTCTCTATAATAAAATGAATTCTTATAGATAATCAACTTGTGGGAGTAAAAATTAATCTACAGTTAGTTATTTTAAATTTTTCAAAGTTATCCCTACCATATCAGAACCAATTCTTAACTTTTTAAAATTTAGCACAATTTTTTATAATATATAGTTACTTTAAATAATATGAATAAGCACTCAGTTTGGAATCTTTAGTGATAAAATTTGAACTAGAGACAATTAATGTGGTATTAATTCATGATGAATAGCCTGAGGATCAAGTGGTTATGCGATTATCCCCTCAACCACTACAATAATATCACTGAGAGGAGGCATCCATGATATATAATATATAGAACCCATTTGTTAAATAGAAAATATTTTATGTTTTGGGGTTTATTTTTATTTAAAAGGGGATATACCGCATTCTAATTTATTGGCAACACTAATGCACGACCTCCATAAAAGTGGCCACCCACTCCTATGAGTAGTGCCTTCCCATAATCACTAGTAATTTTTAAATAATATTAAATTTTTTTATATCACATTAAAGTATATATATATATTTGGGTTTATCATAACCATTCACTAATCTGTTTATCATAAAAAACTCCACAAACCACAATTCTCCCATAACACCCCCTAATTTGTTATATTATGTGGTTTTAACTGTATCATATATGTATCTATATGTGTGTGTGTGTGCGTTTTAATTTTTAGAAAATTTTAAATAAAACCTAAAATGATATTGTTTTTTCTAAAATACTCCCCACTACTCACTGATCTCCATTTTAAATATCAGGGCACATCACCCAATTTCATTGTATATTACAAAATATGGAGTAATATTTATTTTCATATATTTTTTACTATCTCACCAAATAACTGGTAAATTTAATTTTAGGAAGAACTAAAAACTCCATAGGTCTACTAGAAATGTATATTGATGGTCTCTTTATAATGTTGATGTATCCATCATCCTTTTTTTATGACAAAGTAACTCTTTTAGAATTTTAATTTAGAGAGTGTGTTGAGAAATTTTTTTTAAAAAAATTTCATAATTATTTGCAATACATTACTTTGATATCTTCCAAGTGTTTATTTTTATTAATGTATTTCTATAATTGATAAAATCCACCCCAATGATATAAAAAACTAATATATCCTTCCACAGAACATGACATTGGAATATATAAAAAATATTTTTAATGTATTTGATTGGGTATTCAGTGATTAAGGGATTAGAAGATCTGCTGAATGTGGGAGGCCTTTTTTTAAAAAAAGGTCTCAATTTAATCATTCACATTCTTTGGGGGGATGTGAGTGCTCATGTAGATTCATTTGTATGTTAATAACATCAATTAATTGATTAAGTATTTTTAAATAATTTCTCTAACCATGCTCCCAATAAGCTTGGCTTCTTATATGGATAGTCATCACATTTTCTATTGCATTATCGGTAGTCTCGGTTCCACCTATTTAAATACATTGGATAAAATAATGGGATAATTAGGGATTGTATTTTTCAAACAATTAATTATATAAAATTAAAACTATAAAACTTGAATGGATAACTAAAAAATGACACATACTTATAAACATATGGATTTCTTGGTTTCTATCAACATTCCCCATGTTTTATTTCCTAAAATTTAATTTCAATGGAATTTGATCCCATAATAAAAATTCGTAGAGAGTTTGAGAATCCTAAAATAATACCCCTCAGATCACTCAAACAAAGTGTGCATCTAGAAGTATATTTTGTTCCTCAAATGATGATATATTTAATACCCTATTTCACCTTTTTGGGGTTATTTTCCTTTGGTTAAACCATTCCATAGAATCATTGAATTATATTATCCATAAATATATTGCATTTCTTATAATCCACTAACTAAATAAATTAATTTTTATTTATTTATTATAATGATCATGGATATCCCTATGGTTTTCAATATGTTTCTTAATCATAATTCCAAAAAAACAGTACTTTTATCTAACACCATCTAAGACAAGCCCTATCCCGTATACACATCATACTAGGATATATTATATTAAGATAAACATTACACAACACAAAAATATTGAGATACATAATGTTTCTAATTAATTATATATATATCATAATAACTTGTAATAGGGATATAATGAATTAATTTTTAACTATTTAAACATCACTAAAATTACATTTAACTTTTAATACTACACCAGATAACCTGGGGAAGTTATTAAAAAACCAGTGATCTATAAATCCTAGTATGGGAATAATCAGAGCATGAAATTAAGTATTGTAAAACATATGAGATAGGGGGTGTGACCTGGTGAAATAAGATGATGATAATCAAAATCATTAATATGAGTTCATTACATTATGTGATAACATATTGGAATCATTGGAATGTGGAAACAAAATAAAACAAGTCATATTTAGAAAAAGTCAAGGAAAACCACCATGAAATTATTACCTAGTGTGGTATGTATAACCAACCATGATCAATAAATTATATATCATGATGCAAAAACATTACCATGTTCATTAAAGGGATATATCATTTTCCCAACTCTAATGTTCCTATTCTGCATATTTATTTCTGTTCCACATAGATCATACAAAATAAGAATAAATTTCATCGAATTTAATCCCATAATTAATTAGTGTGGTTTATATGAAGGTAATCACCCAATTAATGGATAAATTATACACTTATGTGAATACAATTTCATGGAAATGAGGACGGGTGTTCACAACACATATTTTTTAATATGGAAAATCAGTGTATAATATTTGCATCATAATTGGGGTACAGAAATTTTCATGGAAGGGATTAATGAGAGTTAAAAATTATATCTCCATTATTTTTTGCCAAATTTATTTTAAAGGCATTTGAAAAAATATATTTAAAATAAAAAAAAATTGAAATCAAAATGCTTAATGAAAATAAAATACCTGATTAAAAAGGAAGAGGAAAATAATCCCTTAATATATGTGGGTGCTTCTAAAATATTTTTAAGAGATTCATAAGAGATTAAGAACACCAAGTGAAGTATTTATAGTAGTATATTAAGAGTAACATCATGTTTAATGGGATTTGAGTGAATATAAATGGGGGAATTTGTGGGACTTCATATCAAAATCTAGGGAAATTATTTTTTAGTTTCTAAGATATGGATTTTGACAATATGTAAAAAAATATTTAAACCCATAAAACATCCCATGTGTTTTAAACATGGTACTATAAAAGATGAATGTTTTCCAATATTTTAATTTCTATGTAAGAAAAAGTATTAAAATAAAACCATTTATGATGTGAATGTGAGTCAAATTCATAATGAATATATTTTAAAAACATAAATTATAGTATATGTTTTAGATGATCTATCATATGTTTGGAAAAAAAATGAAATAACATCAAAAAAAAATTTCTAAGGGAAAATTTATTTTTGATAATTGTTAATGTTTAATTTATACATTACAATGAGTTTTGGGAAATTTTAGTTTTATAAAAGATGTCATCTATTTATACTGTATTTCCATTTTCACCTAAGAATTCAGTTGCCTCATAAAATTATAAAAATTTAACCAGTTTTAAATTTCTATATACTAATTCCAATAATATTATACAATTTACCAAAAATAATTATATAAATATATGAATTTTATATTTTAAGAAAACAAATTTTTTTTAATATACAAATTTTCAGGACACAAACCACATTCAGACACTTTTATAAATCATTAGTGACTTCATTAAATTTTATAATTATTCATATTTTAAAAATATTTATATTAAAAAACATTACGAGAATAATGTATATATTAAAACATTTGTATTTATAAATTTTTTTTCCTTATTTAATATATATATATATATTTATTCATATTAAATGATAAATTTGTGAAATTCATTATATGACCATGAAAATATATAATGTAATAAAGAAATTGGATGAGTATAAAATTTTTATTAAGAATAAAATATGAATATTTAGAATACTAGTGTTTAGATACATAACCCTTACTACACAAGTGTATGCCAAAATAGAAAGGACTATGATAGTGGTTCATTATTGTGGTGGTTCAATAAACATGGTTTTGGATATGTTCTCAATAAGATTTAACTTCCCCTATAAATGCTCTCATTTTTATTAAATAAATGTATTCTATGTTTAATCTTTGTTAAAGGAAAACCAGAATGATTCCATCTCTATCAGAAGGTCTAATTAATGGGATTTATATGGTATGATCATACAAGTTGTAGCCACAACATATTCATTCTATTTAAATTATATAATATCATAACAATGAATACATATGAATATCAACAATCACTATACATTTACTATATTATAAATGGTTATAATAATTAATATTACTTTAATCCCAATAATAAACATATCATTCAATTTATAAAAATCAAAAATAACAAGTGAAATATTGTGGATGTGTTTTCTATGATAACATTAAATAAAATATAATGTATTCATTCCAAATATTATTTCATTTATAAATGTTTTGGGTCATTATTAACAAACTCCAATGATTCCTTTGACAATACTAAAATTCTCCAATTATTTTATCATTGTTGATCAGCCTCCTTATGATATCCTTTCTTCAATATTATTGTAAAATAATCCTTTTATTGTTATTTCATCGTCAGTTTTTATTGATCTATTTAAATAATAAAAATCATATTATCTTCTTTGTTTGATAGAAAATAAGTTTTTTCCTCATTAAAATAATCCTCATTATCATCACCTTCCATACTCACCAATCACTTCTACAAAAATCACATTGCATATGTGATTCATGATTTGGGGATACATTATCAGGAAAAGTATATATTTTAGTGATTAATTAATCATAACCTCTTTAATTTCGTGAATAATCAGACATCCTACCATAATATTACATATATTTCAATATTTAAAACATTCCAACTGTAGATTTCCTTCAATCTTTTACAATTAAACAAATGGATTTTCTTATGACATGAAATAAGAATTCATAACAAATAAATCATGATTTATTTATAAATTAATAAATCACAATATTATCTATGGATTGAAATATAATTTATTTTGATGAATGATCCAATGAATTATATGACTTTCCTCAAATTTCATATGTGGAAAAAGTATTATTTATGTCATCCAGAGATATTTATGTATGATTTCCATATTTCACTAAAAACATTATATTATAAAAATACGGTTATAACCATATAATGTTTTTTGAAAATTATTTCTTATACAACCTCATAAATGGGTAATTGAATAATAATTATAAACAGAATGACCTGGTAAAATAAACCATTGAAATTATAATTTATATGAATAATCAAATAATTAATATTATTTTTTATGGTTCTTGTAAAATAAAATATTTTTTTCATTGGATATTATTAATAAATTCTAGAATACATATCATAAATTTTGTTCATCGATGTTAAACTCTTCAAATTCGTGTAAATCTTACTTTTAGAATCACAAAGAATATAATTTTTCAACTTTGGATCAATATTTTATAATTTCCTACCATATATATATGTTGAAAATGATGTCATGACACATATACATATTGTATGATTAATATTATAATAAAAATCAATTTAATGTGGGATTAAATGTGATCTCATTTGATTAGTATTGATTTTATAATTATTTACATCAATAAGAATACTAATTATTTTCTTATCATTGATCACTTTGAAATTATTCTTTTTGAATTGAAATTTTATTCTTAATCATGGGTTTGATACCCATTTATAAAACTATACCATCCCTAATGTACCATAATATGCAGTGGAGGGTGAATTAAGGGGTCAATAATTATTCAAGAACACTCTATACCAATCATAATCAACAAATTATCTGTACATTAAAATATTAAATTCTTATTCACTATAATAAACATTTTATTTTGTTCACCACTATGGGATACTATATGTAAAAAATAACACATAATGCATTAATATAAATTAATATTACTAAATAATATATATGATTAATAAAATTGGATGCATGCACCATAAATATTAGGGATACTCCCTTTACTTATCTCCTCGACCTCGAATTCAAAGCCATGTTTGTAGAGAAGTCTAAACAATGGCCAGTCACAAAATAATTTTCAAAGAGAATAATAAAACCAAACCTATATGGGTTTTTATATAAATTGATATCATAAAATATATTTAATTATGATCAAATGTTTTCCTCAAATTATTTATTACTCTTTTATTTTTCGTGATATTATAATTATACTACTTTTGTTGTCTACATTGCTATGTTTTGTTTCCTCTATTTTCTACCATCATCAAGATTAATTTCACAAAATAACTCCTCTGATTTTTAAATGAATGGTATCCTACATCAGACTCTAATAATTCTTATTATAAACAACTTACTCTGGATATACGCACTAAAATTATGAAAAATAATTGAATTAGAAAAAATTTTATTAATTTCCAACGTAATGGTATGGAAACAATTATTATGGTGTGATACCTCTTAATTGAAAATTTCATCAATATACTAATTGTTGATTGTAATTTGAAATATGATTCTATGCAATTAATCGCAACCGTAGTATTGATATAAATGAGATAATTTTTGACTGGGTAAGGTCATTTTGTTGAAGTGTCCTTTAATACCTCAAATAATTTTGAATTGTTTTCTCACAAATTTCCTACATAAAATATCACAGAGTAAAAACATTTATCAATAATATTTGTAATGTGATAGCTTACACATTAAAATACAAATTATCCATTATAGTGTGCTCATCACTATTTGAGTTTGTTCTTAATTATTAATCACTAATCATAGATTCGAAAAAATATCATATATTATTTATTTTTGTGGGAATTCATCTCTTGTGAATGTAGTATTATGTTTCAAAGTTATTAACTAACAAACTATTACGTTTACACACACACAAAAAAATTAATGGAAATATCACCATAGATGTTCAATGATATTTTTTGTAATAATATATCCTCAAATTTCATAATTCACTATAATAAATTTCAAAACTATCATTCTTATAAAAAAAATTTAACAACAAACACAATATATTCTCCCCTATTAAACATTGATTCCACCAAATCTCTACTACTAATAGAATGATATCACTAACAATGTCCTTTTCCTATTAAAAAAATATTACTTCAATAATTTAGGTTCATGTATCAATATTCTCCCCCCTTAATAATAAATGTTCTAATAAAAACAAATTGAAATAAATTCGGTTCCAAAAAATTTGCCTCATTACTTGTGTATGATCATTTATATTTTGTATAATGTGGGGAATGTCTACCAAAGCATTTAGAGGAGCTAAAAAATCATATAATCACGAGGAACTAATGTTTTTTCAATTATTCCTTAACCAAGATATTAATTTTCAAAAAATCACATATCCCTCTCTTATATCTATTCACAAAAATATTGGAAGTAATTAATGGATATCATTAAAAATGGTCTTATATAGTGGCATTCTCTCACACACATGACATTCCAATGATCATGAAAAATTTATCCACTATATCCCCTTAGGTTTTAAGGTTGATTATAGGATTAGAGGATACAAGGATTCAATATTAAATTCTTTATATTCATTGTCTTGTTTATAATCATGAATCCCACCCATGGTATTTAATAGGTAGAAAAGAATTTACATATACTCCAGGTTGATCCAAATGAATCCTTCCACCTCTCTTCTATAATAAATACACCCCCTAAACATTTCCCATGATATTACATAAAATTTAGTATAATTCTTATATCATTAATGAATTTTTGTGTCTGAAAAACCATCGATCTTTGTTTCCAAGATATCCTAAACAAAAAAATATATATTCCCATAAAGTCACTCTAGTATGTGTAATTTGGTTTGATAATTTCCAAGTGATAAATATGTTTAAAACCAATAAAATTTCTCCTAAATTGGTATTAAAAAATCATATTCATTTTTTATATGGTTTTATTCTTAAAATTTACTATATTCATTTCACTATTTTTATATTAATGTAAATTTATTTGTAAATCATCCATAGAATGGAATTTTATGCCATGTGGTGCACATTGTGTGTAAAATGTTGAATGAAAATAATGGGGAATCTATTTCCCAACTTCTCAATCATGGTGATATGTGAGGGAGAATATCTACCATGTATGGTTCCATTTTTTTGAGATATATTAGGTTTGAATTGAATAATACCTTTGGGATTTTAGGCTTGATGGCCTAGATATTTGATGTTGGTTGCCCTAAGGGACCAATCACATCATCCCGGACCAGTAATACTAGTATCCTCTCTATATGTTCTACTTCAATAACATGACCCACCTAGCCACAACAAAATGGCCGCATGTTCGAGTCAGGGTCTCCTCTATGGAGATAGACCAACTATATTTGACTCCTCTCTATTATTATCACATTACATTGGGATAGCATGTTCATAAAATTATTGGAACACTACACCATTGATTTCAAAACATTTTACTACATGGAGAATTTATTTATATATATTCCTAGTAAATATAAATAAACTAGGAATTATTCCAGCTAAACTACTTGTATCCTTCTTGAATGCATATTCAACACACCTTAGTAAACTCTTCACAGCACTGTTTACCTAGAATAGCCACATCACACAACAAAACATTTTTCCTCTTCTGACCACCACCATTTCATCTATTCACATTCCACATATAGTAATCATGATGCCACTATTTATTTGGTATCATTACTATCCAAAAAAAATTTCTTGGATGACTTATAATAAACCCAATCCATGTTTTATAGGGGAAGATAGGGAGTGAGATAAATATGTTAGGGGATTGGGGTGATCTTGATCATAGATATAGAGGTCGAACCACCAATTTGAAAAATAGTTTAGTGGTTTTGTGTGTAATATCAAGTGAATAATGTGGATAATAGTGGATAATGGGGTTTTGACCACTCATTTCTATTTCATGATTCCCTTCCCTCTAATTAACAGAGAAAATAATAAAAAATTCCAAAAAATACAAAAAGTAATAATGAGTATTATTTTTACAGAATATTAAGAGAATATAAAATCCATTGAGTGTGATAAACTTATAGGAAATTTAAATGAAAATTCTTACGTTTAATGGAACCCTAGATAATCTTTTTTCATTCCATTGAATTCCTCCAATGTCACCCTCAAATAAATTTCAAAATTTATAACGTCATCAATATTGTGAATTCCACTATTTTTTAAAGGCTTGTAATTTTACAAGATACCTCTTAAAACCTAATAATAAATATATCACCCCATATAAACACCATATTCCTAGAAAAAATGTTGAAATAACATTTCCACACAATAACCTCGTTCAGAGTTATAAGAGTTTTTATAATTATTCTATCCAAGGGGTAAAATCTATTATTTTATGTATAGAATTAAATAGAAAATAATTCTTTAAAATTTAACTCTGTCATAATTATTTGAAACTTTTAACAAATGATAAACACATTTTTATAAGATTAATTACTAGAATGATTTTATTATTCAACCTGTTAATGGGCCGAAAGTAATATTGATATTTTATTTTATAATAAATTATCTTAAGTAATTTCCAACCATATCTACTAAATCATATATAAACGAAGACAAAAATGGGTGAAAAAAAATTTATTTTCCAAAAATAAGAAGATGATAAATATTCCTGGGAGGAAAAATCTAGCTTGGTATAAATTCAATGTCACCCAGGATGCATTCTGGTGTATAGTTTATTAATATAACTACACATTTATTACTATACATGCATTTGATATGAATCTAACCGATAAAATCAAATCATTCATCCACAAAAAATATTATATATTTTACACATAAGATATTAATTATGAATTAATAATAACTTTTTTATTGAATATTTCTCCGATAATGAACTCACTCGAGCTTGGTCATGAGAGTCCATGTTCATTTTGAGAAGTAAATTTCCTCCTTTTTGAATGATGATGAATTTCTACAAGGGTTGGGACTGAAAATTAATAATTATATAATTTTTAATTCTATTTAATACTCTTTGTTTCCATAGTACCTTTGTTCAGAATATAATTGTAAATATACTAGGTAAATTCCTTTTGGATAGTGATCATACTCTATTTAAATCACCATGTGTTTTTTTATAATTTTCATAGTGATAGATTTCTTCAAGGCTCTCCCATATCATATTCCTATAATCATAACTTGGATATTACATTCAAGTAGAAATTTTGTTTATTATAATGTTATATTAAATAGAAATTATCATTTTTTAGTCTATGAGACAATACATTATATTATTGTAGATGATAATTCAATTTGTGATTCAATAAATGTTATACAAACCCATACTTAATTTTATAATCCAATTTCCCTTTCAACTATTCCAAATAAACCAATATCATCTTTACACCAATGAATATTTTTATATACCTCAATGATGGTAAATAAAATGAATTTTCTATTTTCGAGGATATTTCTGACCCATTTTCATTTTATTTATCTTTTTCTTCCTTTTAATCATATGATTCTCTCAATCCTAATCATCATAAGTTGGATCATCCCTTAATGCTTGAGTTTGATTCTATCATTTCCACCAATTTTTGTGGAACTATAGTGGAATTTTAATTTTCTACAACTGTCCAAAATTTTTAATTCCTTTATTTTATTACAAGCATGGGTTATATTTTTTACCTATTATCATTATAAATTATTATTAGGGGTACATATTGATAATGCATCCACCTACATATATTTTACACCCTACGAGTCATTGAAATATTTCATTGAAACATATTATTCTTTTTTGTAATACTTGTGACATATAGTTTTTCATGTGTTACATTTGACATTGATTTTATCTTATGTTACATGCATCAATATGTTTATCTTTCATTACAAGAATCATCTAGTTTAAAAAAAAACATTTTATTAAAAAATTATTATTTAATATTTTAGTTTCTACCATGACAATGGATTAGATGTTATGTATAGGATTAAAAAAATTATGAAAATATATGGTTAATAAATTTATATATAATTAACTCTTTATAAAATATTAATTTGATAAGAACATAATAACCATTTGAAAAAAAGGAATATTTTTTGAAAAACTATTTTTATGCATAGTGTCCTGTTCTAACATAATGAATAAATTAAATAAATTATGGTGGTTGTTATGAATGAAGTATATAATTTATTCAGTATTATGTTTAAAATTTATCTTATTTGTTTTCATTAAAAGCAATAAAATTAAATCCAATTAATGCTAAATACTGTATTTTTAAATAATGTAGAATTGACGGCTATTTGCACATGTTTAAGAATTAATATTTCACAATTTTAAGAAATTTATTTGAAAAAATGAAATTCATTTTTTAGATAATAATATCAAAAGTATCATTGAAGGAATATTTTATAATTTTCCAGGAAGATTAATTTTTCTAGGAATATTGAAGAATTATTGTTTTTATTAAGAATTGGTTGTTATTTTAAAGTACTTAAAATATAATATGTTCTTAAAGAGGTTTTAATGTTTAAATTATTTAAATTAAATATCTATTAATCTAATTTATTTTATTTTAATCATTTTTTATTTTTTAAGAATGATTTAACACCATTTTAATATTATGAACATTTTCTATTTGGGAAACCACTTTGTCATTCCACATGTTGGATTGATTATAAACTAAAATCACCCACTATTGTTAATTAAAATTAAAAAAATATATTCCACACATAGAATCATAATAATATATATTTTATAAATTCATTAACATAATTTTTGACCATTAAGAATAATAAAAGTTGTAAAAATTAATTACTGTGGTTAGGGTGGAATTTTTTTTAAAGGGGGATAAACACTTTGATAAGGGTAATAAATGACAACAAAATAAAAACACTAATTTTATAGCAGTAGTTAGTCCTTATATATTCTAGTTTTTATAATGGATCACTTTTTATCATTGTTTAATGTGAAAAACATGTGTATACCTTTATTATTTCAAAAATTACAAGTGTTCCACTAACCTCAATTATAAAAGGCCACCTCTACTCCTCGAATATTCCAAAATATAAAAACCTTTGGTTCAACCAATATATTCCCACATGACATCTTTAGTTCTATAATCTCATCCTATTATCCTTGTTTTTACCATAAATACAACTTAAGAATAATTTTAGTGAAAACTAAAATTAGTGTCCTGAAGAAGAGATAACATCCCAAACTGAGCATTTTATTGTATTTCTTCTTAAACAACATTAAAATATTATTAAAGTGTCTGTATACAAAAAGTAATTATGTTAAATATTATTATATGTAATTATTTTATTTTTCTAATGTAAAAAATATATCTTATACCTTCAAAAGGGTTATAAAATAAAAATATGTGTGTATGGTGGACTAATGCCTCAATAACCGATGTAATTTATTTTTATATAACCACCTCTAATCGAAATATATAATGATAGATTTATGGTTTATATATATGATTTTCATTATATTATTATACCTGTAGAATTATTATACCACATACATATTCTAACCTCCATACCCATTAAGAAATAATTGCATCGCTCGTGTGTATAGTAGACTACAACCTCATGAACCGATGTGATGTGTTTTTCAACTATATTTTACCTGGATGATAATAATGATAATTTGAATAAATATATATTATATATTTCTAAAATAATTGTACCTATGTACTATGTATATGGTATATACCTTCTTATATTCTATTCTGTGGGGGAATACAATAACATTGTTTATGTGTGTGATGCTCTACCACTTGGCTAGGATATGTGACTAATTTTTTAATAACACATTGAATAGAATGTAATAAGAGTAAATTTACATAATATAATTGACATATAAAACATAATAATCATTATAAAAATGTAATATATCATTCTAATTTATATATATTTCATTTAAGAAAATTGAAACAACTTTAATGCATACATAATATAAACTATCTACCTATATGGTGTATTCCATTTTCTATATCTAAATTTTATAGATTACTATAAA
Organism: Viscum album; assembly: GCA_963277665.1. NCBI lineage: Eukaryota > Viridiplantae > Streptophyta > Magnoliopsida > Santalales > Viscaceae > Viscum > Viscum album. Next base: position 1,889,269,997 of record OY728136.1, read on the forward strand.
TAAATATATAATAAATATATATCATATTTTATCATTTTTATTATTCAACATATTATTTAACCAAGATCAAGGTAAGAATACTGAAAATAAAAAGAAACACATATACCAAAAAATCAATTTATTTCTCGAAATGTGATTTTAGAAAAACAAATTGATTGTAAACATGTAATAAATAGAAATTAGAAAATCATATATATAATGATAATATAATTATGCTATGTTATATTCATCTCAATTTTTATATTTTTGATACTGCCTCCCTAGTCACCAAAAAATTCATTTATTTGATTTATATACAACCACATTGACATTTAATATCATGAATTGTTTATTATCATGGTATTTAAAGTTTCATTTAGTGTTATTAATTCATTTTGTATAAGTTTTAAATGTTACATGTTTTCTGGTTTTATAATAAATTCTCATTTTTTATAAATAATTTTTTAATTTATGCTTCCAATGATGAATTCATGTCAATGATATATCTTAAAAGTTTCTAATTTTCTTCTCCTAATGTTATTTCACAAGAATATAAAATTTTTCCTTTCATTTTTATCATTATTTAGTATAGAGTTAAAAGGAATGATTTAATGAAAATTCATCATTTTCTCTCTCTTCTCTCAAAAACCGCTTTTCCTTCAAAAATCATGTTTTCCTAAAATATTTTAAATTTTTTTTCAACATTAATTGAATGATTTATTAAATACATGTTTACATATGTATGAATTTATACAATATATTTTGAAAGGATCCTTCATTCCTTTTCTCAAACAAGTCCCTTTATTATTTTAACAAAAATGTGAAAGGAATATTTGTTTTAAAATGTATGAAATGAATATTATTTCCACCAGCATTATAATTATTTTCATTTTAGATTTTTTCCAATTTAAAATGATATTTTTAAAATAAAATTATTTTGAAAACAAATTTTTTCTTTTTATGCTATAAAAGGGATTTTCAAAATGGAAGGTAAATTTTCCTAATAAATGTAATAAATTATTTTTAAATAATTTTTATATGTTTCTTGGATTTTTTTAATGAAAATTATTTTGAAAATGTTTTATTTTTTAATAAGTATTTTCCATGTAGAAATGTTATTTTACACAAGAAATGATCTATTTGATCATTCAATATAACATTCCACCTAATATGACATCCTTTTTCCTGTGAAATAATGTCTCTGGGGAGATGATCCAAGAATACCTTACATATTATTTATCAAGATGGTTTATGTTTATGATGTAATTATGTGTATGAAACCTTTCTCAGTTACATTTTTTTACAGGATAAAATATTAATGAAACCTATTTATCATCCATGAGTTATACCAAGATAAACTTCTTATGAAACACACAACATTTTAAATATAATATGATATGATGAAATATATAAATGAATATGAAATATGTTTTTATTGGTAATGACTTAATTGAATGTCTATGATACCCATTTATTTTCAAGTGTAAGGATATAATTAATATTTTATTATATTGTGGATCTCATAATTTGATTTTTTTATGTTTTTGGTGGGACATCTACATACCTCCTATTCATTGAGTAATGATTGATATCTCACTAGATTAATAGAAATAGGATAGGGTGTGAACCCAGTTCAGTAAGTGAATCATTCCAATATGATAGTCTTGGTTTTGAACCATGACTACTATGATGGTTTGGGGAGTGAATACATTTCACAATGATCGTATTAGAAATAAGCCTTGACTACTATAAAAATTATTTTACATGATTATGTGTATAAATAAAATAATGAATTATGCCACTTTTATGTTATGATGGTTCATGTTCTTTTATTACATTATGATTCATGTCTCATGATCTTCCAAGAGTTATGTCATAACTCACATTTATGATCTATGATATGTTGAGTAAGGTTCTCAATGGACATTAACACATTCCCCTTCCCATATTCTCATGTTATATTGATATCTCTCTTGTTTTACCTTAAAATGAATCATTTATCAACCATTATTATAATCAATTTCCCATTGTTATGATGAAAGGTTTTATGTAGAGTGTGTATATAAAGCGTATTACATTGGAAGACATTTCTCGGTTAAATTGATGAGCATTCAAGATATAAGAAGATAAATAATTTGTTTTCAAAAGACACTAAACCTCTATGGTTCATCGATGTGTATTAATGAAATATAATAATTATTCATCTAATATGATGGAATATTTATGTATGGGATGTTTGGGTCTCCATAGTTGGTATCATATTAAATGTTTGGTTTTCATTTTGAAACTATGATGCATCCTTATGAATATTAGTATTGATATATCTTCAGATAAGACTATAGATATGTATAAGTACGATTCAATGTATCATAAAATGTATTATAATCACACTACATGTGGATTTGGATATCAAATAGAGTTTTCTAGCGGTAATAAATCTAAACAGTGATCATTGATATAGACATCATCTTCACCTGGTGCATGAAAATGGGCCCTAATACATACCTGGTCCGACACTCCCATGGGATATAGTTTATAAATTACCATAATCAATTCATAAAATCATGAAATATTTAAATATATGGTATTAATGAATGACTTAATATAAGCGTAAGCTGTTAAATATTGAAAATAATGTGAAATGACTTAGAGAGAAAATATTTTTTTTTATTATTACATGATTTTCCACAATGATTAGTGTTTATCAAAATATGATCACTAGTTTTTGTAAATTGTTATAACCCCTTAAAATGGAGTTAACGCTAAATAAAATTTATAATTTAATGATTTTCCTCCTATGAAACTAATTTGTTTTGGAACTATAATGAAAGTAATTATTTCTATTCTCCCACAACATTCGCTGGATATGAATCACACTGAACATCCAAATCTGCAAAAGTGGGATCAACATTCTATTGATTTTTTCATGATGAAACATCCACCCTATTTCATCGGGTCTATTAAACCAATAATATCTATGAAATAGATTACTACTAAAAATAAATATTCCTTTCTAATGTGATTAGATAATGAAAAAATCATTTTTGAAATCAATCATTTTGATGGTGAAGTTGAGGAATAGTGGAACCATATTAGGATTATGACTTAGGATGAGGTAACTGACTCTATAGAATGGAAAAATGTTTAGATATTTTTCTATTAAGTAATTCCCCCAAATTATAAAAACATATACAAAGAAATAATTTCTTTAGCTAAAATAGATGGATGGTGAATCTATCAGTATATACGAAACTAATTGTACATGACATTAATAAAATTATTTATCATTAATGCACAATATTAAAATAAAAATTAAATGATTGTTTTTTATATTATAAAATTTATTGAAAAGTAAATGTCTATAAGACACGTTACTAGTTATGAATAAGTAATTCAATGTGATCTAATGATAGGAATATAATCTAAACATTAGGATAATTTCTGATGTTTTGATAAGAAAAAGGACGATAATGTCTAAAGATAATTAGGAAAAAACATTGTGGAATGAAAATTATGTTACCTAAATTAAAAAAATTGAAAATGAAGATAAGTTAAATCATGAATGGAATAAAACAGAAATATAGGTCTGGGAAACCTAACTACCTTGAAAAGGAAGGCATAATTAATGTGAAGATGTATGTCAATAAAATTAAAAGGAGAGAGATCTAAATATAATGCACATCCTTTACTATTGAGTTAAAAGGGAAAATATATAAGGAATTTTGAAAATAAATTCCCCAATAACTGTAAATAATGTGCGTAATACAAACAAAACGTCTGATTTCAAAGGATAAATGGAAATCTTATGCAATAACAACAAATGAAGTGAATCATGATAATGAGGGAACACTTATCACCACACCATAGTGGGGTATTAAATGTTTCATTTTTTATGAATGTTACAAATTTAAATATTACTTCTTATCCATTAGTTATAGTTCCTGTGATTTTTTATTTTTATTATCTCACACTATATAAATTATTGAATAATAATATAACATTTGATAATATATGGGTGCATGGATGGACCCAATATTTAAATGAAAAAAAATTCTGTATAATATAAGATCATATTTAAGGAATAAATTGGGAATTATATTTTGTATGGGTATATGACTCTTTGAAAGACTAAATTATTTGTTTAAGATACCATCATGGGTTTTTTGAGTTTATGGTACACCAAAAGATCAATCTCATTAGCTCCTCTTTTGAGGATTAATGTCATTTTATATTACCTTGATTAGGAATATATTTTGATATATTTATGTAAATAAAATCTTTTTTGTATATATTTTAGTTAATATGTTATTTGAGGAGGATCTCTGTAAAAACATATAGACATATTATTATAGGTTATAGTAGCCTTAGGGTTCATCTTATCTTTTGTGTTGGGGTAATAAAGGGTTATAGTCTATCACCTTATGAAGTGAACACACTTCATCTCTATCAGAGATGATTTCTATTAGTATCATATTGTAATAATATACATAAAATGTGATAATGTTGCATGGAGTACCACCTCCAATTGAATATGATCTGGATTTGAGGTTTTCCACAAAATTATATAGGTGTTTTCAGTAGTACCTTAATACATATATAGGTTCTAGTACCTCATTTCATTCTAATAAAGATGGGAAGATAGTGAAAATTAATCAACCCATAGACTAAATGCTATGATTTTTTTTCTATGGATATAAATGGTTGTCGCAATCGACACCTTCCTCTAGTTGAGTTATCTTCGAACAATTTCATTCACATAAGCATTCTAAATATACTTTATATTTCCATTTAGAGAAAATCTTTTTGAATTACAATTTACTAGAATAAAATTATAGAAATAAATCTACTGGAATCTGAGATATATTGTGAAATGGAAGATAATATTAGTTTTATTAAACAGAACATAAGTGTAGTACTACATTAGATGAAAAGTTGTGCTACTAAACAATTATATGATCCGGAATTTGAAGTTGGTGTCGATGTAATTTTATGATTACTTGTATGTCATACATAAAGGAAGAAAAAGAAAAAGTTATATCAGTCCCTCTAAAATTATGGCTCATATTGGGGAGATAAATTTTTATTTGGAACATCCACTGAACCTCTTCATTCCCAATGTATTCAATGTACCTCTCTTGAGAAATTACATACATTGTCCTCTACATTTAATTAATATAGAAGTCATATCCCTAGAGCACGATCATTATTATAATGAATAACCTATAGATATTATAGATTATACAATGAATGTCATACTAATTAAGACTACTCTCCTTATAAAATAGTTGTTAGATAACCACTATCTTTACAAACTTATGTGGGAACATGATCATTTAAGGAGGAATTAGTATCCTCATTTATTGGGACCATAGTGATGAATTATTAGGGAGAGATTCAATTTTTGTGGGTAGATGGTAACACCTAGAGATTTTGTTAAATATTTTCATTTCAATAAATATAAACTTTTCAATACATTTCAAAAAACATTATACCAAGTTTATAGTGATTTACATTAAACAACAATTTTATTTCGTGACACATGCAACAAAGAGTTTTAGGGAAACATGACACACTATGAAAATATTATCACTTAATATAAAAGGAAACACATAGCCATTGGAATATAATTATTGAATTTTTTTTAAAAAAGCTATTAATATATATGTATAAATCAGGATATAATATAATTTCCTTGGTGACCAAATAATTAAAAATGGGAATAAAAACACATTGAAATAAAGGGAATATTTTACTGAAAAACTATATTTATACGAAAAAACATGCTTTCTATAAATAAATTAAAAGGCCAAATATGGTGAATTATTTTAATAATATATATATATATATTCAATAATAAATAAAAAATTAATCTTTCATGTTATTATATATCATAATATGTGATATAGATAATTTAAATTATATACATAAAAAAATATTAATGTAAAATTTCATGTTGTCACATTTTGAGAACTAATTTTTGAAATATTTTTGGATAATTTTATTAAGATTATATGATAAAATTAAACTACTTTTTCATATCACCATGTTAATATTTTTATAGAGTTAATATTTGAGAACATTTAATGAACGTTAATTGTTGGAAAAATAGTAAAAAATATAATTTTTATTAAGAAATTTCATTTCATTTAATTTATTTTAAAATATAAAAATTTCATTAATATGATTTTAAAGGAAACATTAGTTCAATTAAAAATATATTAATAATAATTTGGTTATTATTATCAATTTGATATTAAATTTTTATAAAAATTCATTCTATCTTTTGAACATTTTCTCTATCGAATCCCACATTTTCATTGGGTCTGTGGGATTAATTGTAAATTACATTTTATATTATTGATGGAATTTTAATAATTTATTAAATTTTTTTAATATTAATAATATATATTATTTAATAATTTTAACATAAAATTTTCTATTTAAAATAGTAAAAACTGTTAAAATTAATTATTGCGGTTGCATTGAAAAAGGGTTTACATGGGGAAACAATGAAATGTTATGGTAAAAAAATAAAAAAACCATTCCAATAATTTTTTTTAGAAAAATATTCACCCTATATCTTATAGGTTATCCGATTATGAATTTTGGGTTCTTTTTTAATGCGATAAATATGGGTAAACCATTTGCTCTTCATGAAATAAAAATTATCCACTCACATCCTATATAAATGTACACCCTCATACCTATCATAACCTAAATTTAAAAAGTATTTGGTTCATACAATATTGAGGAAAATAAATTACATGATTCCCTCATTTCATTAAAAAAAATCCTTACTTTGGTCTGAAATCCAGAATACGAAGTATTTTTTGGAAAATTAATAGAAGTTGTTTGAAAAAGAGGCAATGTCCCTAACTACGAGTTTCATTTTTTTTATTAATAAACCTACATAAGTTATTTTGAACACATTATTATATATTAAAATAATTATTTTAAATATACTTAGATGATATTATATTAATTTGTGGACCTAAACTTTTCACGTCTTCTCATAAATGGGTTATGCAATAACCGTTCAATTTTACGAAGCATTACCGCCCCGTGAACCGATTTTATTTTTTTTAGGAAAATAACTTTTGGGTTTAATGTTTATATTTTATATTTATTATATTATTACACATATGAAATTTTAATACCAGATCTACTTAGTTACCTCTATGCTCAATTGAAAATAATAACATCACACATGTGTATAGTGGATAGCCTCCTCATGAACCAATGTGAATTGTTCTTAATTTTTTTCATAGGATTTAATATGGATAGATTGAATAATTTAAAAATATATTTATAGAAAAATTAAAACTCTATAATAAATATAACTTATATAACTTCTTAATTTTATTTCCTTTAGAGATATGACAACATTATTATTGTCTGTGGAGGATTACCGCCTTAGGAAATGATGTAATTCATTTTTCTCTAAGTTGTTTCAAGGAAGTAAATAAGTGTCAATTTAATAAATTTATTCAATATATATGATATAAATACAATATTAAAATGTAATATATTATTTATCATTATTTTTTTCATCCATAATAAAAATTGAACAACGTTCTAGAGTGTGTATAGTATACCATCTCCAGGAAATGTTTTTTTAATTTTTTATATCAAATGGTAATGAATAATTATAAATAAATATAAAATTATTATACATAATATTTAAATAATAGTTAAAATTATATAGAATATTTACTATTAACAAGGTAATGTGATATAAAATAACAATAGAAAACCTACATGAAAAAAAATGCATTTATTTATCAAACCGATATTTTAAGATGGAATTGTTAATAAAAGTTCAATAAATGGTCATAAGTATATCATATATGGTATTTTGTATATAATTATTTTCTTAGAATATATTTAAAAGACACTTATATTTATTATTGACGTGCTTCAAACATGTACATAGGACGTTAATACATAATGTATGTGATTTATGTATAACTTTTTACTTTTGTAAGGCACATGGCATATTAACTAAATATTAATTTTATGTCAGGAATTTATAGTCAAATTGAAAAGTAATTTCATGAATTAATTTATTATAATTATATTTTCATTTGAATTTAATATCAATATTTAATTGGGGCTTATTATTAAAATATTCCAATTATGCAATGGATTTATAATACTATCTCATCAATCAACATGACATGGTTATGTTTATGGTTAGATGATAAAATAATACAAAATATATCTCACGAAACTCATGAATATTTTTATAATCTAGTCATTTAATTAGAATAAGTGTTTTCTATTAATTTTTCCCCATTTATATACTCAAGATTTCAGTGTTATGTTTTGATGAAAATTATTATTATTTATCACTTCGGTAAAAGCCAATGTTTCTATGAAAAAATTATTTTATAGAAATAGATTTATAAATATTTTAATCATTATCCAAATACATTAGTATAGAAAAATTTACACATTTTTTAATTTCTAATTTTTTTTATAAAGGTACCTTCATGTATTTTTTCCAAAAAGATAGATTTAGAATTTAGTAAAAATGGGAATGTAATATTTATTTTAATATGTGTATATTAAATCTAAAATCCACCAATATGAATATTTTTTAATAGATTATTTCTTGATATGTATTAAATAATAATTTAAAAGACATTTATTTTCAAATTTTTTATATTAAATTTTAGTTTTTAAAATTAATTTGTAGAATGGAAGGAATTATTTTCACAATAAATAATTTAAATGATTTTTAAATATTACTTTCTTTGTTTCGAAGTTTATTATTTAAGATAACTACTTTGATTTTTTTATGATTTTATGAAATTTATTTAATATTGACCATATACTTGAATTAATAAATTCCTCAAGTGATCTATCAAAATCATTATCCTTCTATGACAAAATCCATTAATGCTACTTATGATTTAATGGGGATATTATTTAAGGATACCATTCATTTTATTTCACTAGATGGTTTATATTTATGATGAAAAGTTTCTTATGAAAACCATTTCTCATCCATTGGTTATACCATGATAAAATATTTCTTAAAATCATTTCACTTACATGGGTTGTAACATGATAAAATTATTAGAAAATGTAATTCTTCTTACAAGGGTTATTCTTTGAAGAAATTCTAATATGATTTTGAAACCTGTTTATTTTATAAAGGTTTTTCTTTGATGAAATTTTTTTACAACAAATTTATTTTTAGGGAATATGACATGATGAGTGTTTTGCGATATTATTTCACAAATATATATGATTTTATTTATGTAATGAGTGGGACTTATATCTCCCTCCCAAGCATTGGGTACTCATTGAAATCTAATGGAATAAACAGAACTAGGATTATGAGTGAACAATGATTAGAAATGCAATCTATTTACTATGAGAGTATTAGGTATGAACCTTAAATAATATAATTGTTTTAGGAGTTAACCCATTCCACTATTATAGTTTCATAAATGAGTATTTACTACTATGGAAATAATTTTTAATGCCTATGTGTTGGTGAAAAATCTATATGTTATGATAATTTTATGTTCTTAGGATTTATGTTCATTGATTCCATTATAATTCATGTCCATTTAATTTCCATGAATTATTTACCAACTCATATTTATGATATCTGATATGTAGGGTATGGTTTTGAAATTTAATTATCATAAACTCATTCCTATATTATCATGTTATGTTGATATCTCCTTGGTTTACATATAATGATAATCCTAGCTCATCATTTTTTATGTTACATTTCCCCAGGGTATGAATAATGGTTTTATGTAGATTATCCATATAATGTGTCCTTGATGGGAATATCATTTTTAGGGAATTTGACTATATTTCATTAAATTAGAATATAGTGAATCTCAAATTACACTAAAACTATACCATCAGTGGACATTTAATTTCTTATTGTAATGAATATTTTCCTCAAAAAAATTAATTTCTATTTATGAGATGATTGGTTATTTATATTGTAGTCTCCTTACTCCAGAGGATGGGTTTATACAATAAATTTATTTATCGATTGTGATTTTCTATGTATATTATTCCATTAATTATTTAATGTTTTTATAGAATGAATGTTCTCCAATGAAAGTGAATCTACATCTAAATAACACTCATATGGTGGTAGGATTTGTATTTGATATAACATATACCATGTCTTGAACCCATTCCTACCTTTTAGATGAAAATATAAATAAAAAAATACCCAATAAAGGTGATTTAATAATTATAATAATGAACAAAAACATTTGTTGCAATTGTATGTCATTATATATAATAGAAGTGTAATCAATTTTAAACCATGGGGGTGCCTGTGTGAAATGAGTAATTCCCTTCTTTTACATAATTTTTTTTATCCAAAAACCCAAAGTCAATATAGATTCTTTCAAAGAGAATAAATAATATATATAAACCAAAAAAATTATGATTTACCAATAAATATCTGCATCATGGTTTTATTGAAAAATGGATCATTGGTTGGTTTTGTGTAATTATTTGAAAATTTCATTACATTTTCTCTCAAGATATTGAATTTGATGTTTTTTCAATAATTTACATCATGTTTGATGTACCTATTAAACCCAATCATTTGAAAAAAATTATTACCATAATATATTCCTTCTATAATGGTTTATTAGTGTAAATATCAAAACAATTGGTGATGGATATGAAAATAATGGGATATGTTATTTATTTAAATACATTACCGTTGAATTGATTAATTTCATATCTAAAAAATATATAATTGATTTGGGTTTTAAATTTGATTATTTTATGTAGTTATATAATAGGAAACTAAAGAAGCACACATTGGTTTTTCTCGGTAGGTTCCTAATGAATCTATAGACTCTTAGAACCTTCTCTAGTTCTAAGTTGTACCACCTCCCTCATATTCAATTTTTATATTCCCTTATCAAAAATCAATCTAAATTTAATGTATTTGATGTGGAAATTTTATTTTATCTAATGAATAAATCATAAATGACAATTTCCTTTGACTGGGAGATAATTATGGGAAGGAACCCCTTAATGGACCCCAATCATAATTTATTCAATGGAAACCTAAACAATAAAAAATTATATATTTTTACATATTCATCATAAAATTAACTGACTATGACTTTCAGTAAAGGATTATAAATAGAGATGTATGATAACGATGAACTGTTGTAATGTATATTGAGGTATATCAGCTACATTTTTATTCTGAAAAATAGATACAAATGAATTATGAATTTTTATAGAATAGTTACCTACCATGTTTATACTAAGGAAGTGTGGTTGTATAAGTGTAATAGGAATAATCTATTCCTGTTGACCTTCATCTATAAGAAAATTTATTTTAGTAAATTAATTTACTTGAATATGATGGTTCTAGAACTACTTAAAAAAATGCTATTAGTCCCCAGGATTTTGATGATTTATAAAAATAATTATGTCTGACAATGAAGTCCCTCTTTTAGGTGATTCCAATTTTAATAATGATTTCATATTCCCATTCCATGAGATGATACTTTTATTGTTTCCTTATAATCTATTTATAATTTATCTTACACCCCTTGAAATGTGTAAATTCAAATGGTTTTCAACGAACTTATACAATAGAGTGCACCTTGTTTTGGTTGCATTCATTACTCATATACATGACATCTCTTCATCCCTTTTATCAAATATTATTTTCCTAAATCTTCAATGGAAGGTCTCTTCCAAGATTAATTTCAATAACTAAACTAGAATTCATTCATATTCATAAAAATCCAAACTCTATTAATCAATTAATTCTTATATTTTTATGTTTTCTTAAAAAACAAGGTTAATAACATTTATAATATATTATTTTTTAATATTAGAAAACATATCTCAATTAAAAAGCATATCTTTATTTGGGATAACTTTATAACTATATCTATAGTCCTGACAAAAAATATTTAATGAGGCCAAGGTATAAAGGTTCAAGGGGAAACTAAATTTTACTCCTAGAAAACCACTATATACCCAAAATTTTAAACCATTGGTACAACCACTAAAACTATTGGTATTTCATAATAACACAATTTTAGTAACCTTGAATTTGGAATCAATTGGTATTGACATATAATCAGGTTTTCTATAGAACACATGTGTATTGAATTAAAGAATTTTATCAAACTTTTGACACACACAAAATGACTTTTAGATCATTACAAAAGGAATATATACTCAAATATGATATTATTATTTGCATAAGATGTATTGGAAAAATAATGGACCAATACCTGTAGATCACGAGAGCCTTCAAAGGACTCATGATCACATGACCGTCATAAGGATAGAAAAAAAGAAAATTTTAAGTTAATATCCTACATTGGATCTTGTGAAGCCCCATTCAATAAATCATCTCTCCCTTATGATGGAACATTGGATAAGAAATGGTTTCATGGTTAAATCCGAATGAGTTCCCCCAAGATATAAGGTTCGGAAAGGAAATGTTCCTGAAAATGCACTAAAAAATTGAAAATATAAAAATTAATCCAAATATATATTGAATCTTATAAAATAAGGGGTTAGGTAATAAATCATATTTTAAAAATATAACATTATTTTAGAACATTAAAAACATTCTAGAACCCCAATCCTTTCTTGATTAAAACAAAAAAATGAGGGGGAAGAGGTGAGAACTTCTCTCGGCCACTGAACATCACATTATGCAAACATGGCGATCCTCAAGACACCATGATTCTATGATGACATTCCTACCTCTTCTCGTGAAGGCCCATTATCTTGTCAGTATCATCGTTTGAAAGGCATCAGATATGACAAGGTAGACTATTTCTCCCCATTGAGAACGTCAAGGAAAAGAAAATAGATTTATAAATGAAATGCTCATGGACACTCTATGACCTTTATTATTCATGAAAATCATCCCCAAAAATAGAGAAAATTTAATAAACAATAGTTATGAAACTTCACATAATCTAAGAACTTTGACAAATATAATTAAGGGGATATAATGGAGGTTTTAATAGATATAATGGTTGTAATTTTTTTTCAATGTGCTTTGGATGACTGCAGCCTGGTCAACCAAGACTCCTCAACATGTTTCCCTGATATCATGGAGACCCCAAGGAAAAAAACATTCCTCATGAAATGTCTCATTCTTGGAATTGAGAATATGAAAATGGACTTTCCAAAAAAAAATTTACTACTAAAGGCCCTAGGACATGTAAATACAATAATACAGATGACCATAGGCATATATTCAAAAGTTAAAAAATCCCAATTAATTGGAAATAATCCAAAAATAGAGGCATTGTCGAGAGGGACTCACCGACATAGAAAATATGGTGATTCCATCAAATGGATACATAGAAAAATATGAAAAGCCATGTGATCCCAAATTCCTTCACTAAATCTAGCCTATATTTATGCTAGAAATGCCTTATAAAATAGAAAACAACCAAGGTGGTAAAGCATATGAATTCCCTACTCCAACAAGGAAAAGAGAACCCCATGAATCTCAGATGAAAGGATGAGTTTTTTTGCATCTAGGAGCATCAAAACACCCAATAATCAAAATATATTTCTCAAAGTAACTAATATCTTGACCGTTATGTCTTACATCACGTAATATACGAGCGCGATGTCAGTGTGATCATCCAGCATCCCTAAATCGCATCACATGATCATTCAATGATCACATGAAGGACTTCTATAACGATGTGTGAAGAACATAAATCACATATACATAAATAAAAAAACCTAGAAATAAATAGGTACTGAATAAATTAAAGTCATTTATGATACAAGGTGTACAAAAAATACTAATGGTTGAAGAAATAAGTGAAAGACATGTTCACTGACCCTCATGTGATTTCTGTTATCTCTCCAACAAATGTGAAACAAAATCTGGAAATGCCAGCTAGATCTCATGATGCCCCTTCAGAATGAAATTTGGGTCATGAGAAATCCTCCATGAAATTCCAAAAAAGGTACCACAATTCCCCTGGGCATGCCACATTACTCACACGACACAACCTAGTTTTGTCACCCAAGCCTTGTATAATCTGTTATATACATCTCCTGAACTATATAAAAATTCCCACTCAAGTTAAGAAATATCCATTTCTATATACAGACATGTCATCCAAGACTCATGAAACACTATATATCTGCCATGCCTAATCGTGAAAATTTTAAATTGGAAATTTAGCTTGATCATGGAACACCAATTGGATTATTCATATTCGATCAAATGCAAACATTCTGATATACTACATAAGTTATGAGAAGTCCTTTAAAAAGAAATTCTGCATCATTAAATTATCATTTGATATGTTGGAGATATATTCTCATACATATCATGATATGAATATAATCATCATGTTTTAGGAAATTATTTATAGATAGGGAATGCTCAGAGTGTAACCCCTGACTAAAGGAACTATAGATACTCTAATTCCTTCCATTTTATAGATATGTATAACAACTCTTCAAGGATCCATTCCATGGTATTAAACAAGGGAGATTCTAGTATACAAGTCCCATATCAACAAAAAATACATTAATAACATTCATTACTTTTATTATTACAATGATAATGTCCCAGATGGTTATAGGGAGTTGTAAAAATCATGTCATTTGCATTAAAAATTTTCAAATACTAAAGTGAATCACTAGAGTATAATCCCTGAAAAAAAATAATGTGACATTTATTATGGCCATACTCAGTATATGTAGGTCACCTATTCAAGGTTCCCAGATCCTTGGGATGTACAAATACATATGCCCCTCACCCTTCAGGATATGATACTATTCATTTTACATACATTGTTTCTCAAATATATTATAGCACATGTTAGTATATGTAGTTTCTATTATCATATCATTCACATAATAATTTTCTACCAACCATGTAAACATACATATTTAAATCCACAATGAGTGTCATTATAAATTATCCCCAATAAAAGGGATTCTACCATGGGGATAGTCCCAAAGGTTTGATTGAACTATAATAGCTATGATTCCTATAATAACTGGGATATGTAGGATGCCTTTATAAGGCCCAAAAAAAATAAACATCCAATTTTCTATAACCCCTATGATTACTCCATTTGAAACCATTGTGATCTAATAATTATAAAGGGTTTATTACTCTACCTCATCCAACTACATATATGTAAATAAACTGACCCATGATGTCTCAGATCTATACCATACCTATGATACATTGGTTATCTCCCTACAGATCAAGATCAATAATAATTCATATCAAGGCTATCCCAGGATATACGTCCCATATCAAGAGTAATAAAAATGATCATATTCTTCCCCTTGAATCTCGTTTTGATCGCAGATCACATTAGACTTGAGAATTTTAAAAAACCTATCATCTTCCACCATGAGCCATTACAATGACAGGGGTAACATTAGTATATATTACCCAATCAAACGATCTATGAAAACTATGACTTTCAATTTTCTTGGGATACATTGGAGTTCCATTCGGGACCTCATCATGAATTCTTGGTGTCCTAGGCCACCCTTATACATTTTTTCGGATGAATTTAAAATAAACATGTCGAACGAACTACATGGGTTTTAATCCATGTTAAAAACCAGATAAGTAGGGTTCCTGATAATGGATCAATCCCCTCCTTAGAATATTACTTTTTTCATGGCATGGTCTTACATTCCAATGAATATTTACATATAGCTTAATCACATAAAAAACCACCCATTACAAGTGAAAATGGAGGACATTGAATACATACATATAAACACACTAAAATGACCATATTATTATGCATAAAAAAGTAAATTAATCTCAGAGTTTATTTATTAGTAACTAGTCACATAGAATGATTTGGAAGATATTTGAGAAAATTTCATAAATCTATAGTAGATTACTAGAGTAGAAAATAATTTCACCCAAAACAAGGCCTTGAGTCCTACCTCCCATTATATCATCCATTTTGATCCCCATGAAAATATTTCTGACCACCATTATTTGGAAGGAAGATATTTAATTTGTTACATATGAGAAAAACATTAAGAGTTTCATATTAGATAAAAAATGGGAATATTATTTTTATGATTGGGAATGACACATTCCACCCACAATCAAATGGTTAGGAGGATCCTATCTGTGCATCAAAAACCCTAATGAAACAAAAATGGTTAATCCAACATGAATCTTTATAGTAAAAAAATTATCGAATATAATTTCATAATACATTTTATGTTACCCCATATGAAATAAAGTTTATCATTACTAATGAGAATATCTCAAACAACAAAATAATCATATGTCTGGATAATTTGTTTTTCATAACCTATACAAAAAAAACATCAAGACAAAATGAACTTAAGGATAATATCATATAACCAAGGTTATTAATAGTCCATCCACATCTTGACATGTCCTTATGAGTAATATGGATATATCAGAAATATAAGGATAGTTTTGTCCACCATGATTATTTTTCGAGCATATTATGAGTACAATATTTCCCTAATCAGCATCCTTAAGTATTTTTGTCTGTATGACTTCAGAAAATAAAAAATCCTGATATAATAGAATATATTCTTTATCTATTATTCAGTCTAATAAATTATATTTGGAAAAAACAATGGGTCAAAATGAGATATCACTTGCTCGAAATATCTAATGATGGGTGGAAAATACATTGGTTTGGAAGTACGATAGATGTGGTACAATTCCAACCATGGCAGTTTCCAATGATTTTCTATAAGAATAAAAGATAGTGAATATGTATCACCTGGCTAAAGAAATTACTTATAAGTAGTAAATATAACTACAACTAATTACTTTAGGATACTATATGTAGTGAATGACAACTACCACCTTAGATTTATGATGAAGGATAACCGGGAAGAAAATTACTACTCATATCAAGTTCACCTGCTGCTGAGGAGGGAACCTCTAGACCATCATTTCTAGTATCATCCCACCAGAACCCACTAGTGGCCTCCTGAGGGTACCACCCAACACAATGATCCATATAAAACCCATTCACGGGTATCATGGATGGATCATCAGGGGGATGGAAAATGGATTCCTAATATATGATTCATATCCCCACTCCGGCTAATTACGCATGTCGATATATCTCAAGACGAAATCACAATAAAGATCAAATTCATACTGACTAAAAATAATTATTTGGGAATATTACCATAGTATTAATCATGGAGGACGATATCCTTTCTCCCTTCCATGAATCCCACCATCAAATTCAAATATCATAAGGAAAAATAATTTGGTTACATATCCTAACATCAATAGAAGACATAATTCAGTTTTTAATGTTGAAAAAAATGTGAAGGATTATATACCATTATACAATTTACTATAATGATAATATATTTTAGTAACATTTGATGAAATACATCATCATATTCCATCACTGTTGAATATAAAGGGACTAGAGCATAATCCTAGCCCAATAGCCATAGAAAATCAATACCCTAATTATCACAAACAAGTAATTCATTTGGATAAAGCGCAATACTACTACTTCAATACAAGAGTATTATAAGTATATTCTGATAAATATTGGGGAATACAAATCAGATAATACTCCCATTCCAATGGGTTCTCACCAAGTGAGTGCATCACATGCCTTAGGATAGTGGAACATGCCTATAAAAAATGACATATTTGAAAATCCTCAGATCGGGCCTCTATCCCTATTATGGACATCGTTCACTAAGTGGGAGGATGAAAATCCTTGGGATTGGATCACATTCATATAAATGAATTGTAACAACATACTCCAAAGTCCCATAATCAGTCATATATCCATATTCTGTTCGGGGCTAACCATGTGAGATTATGAAAATCCTGGTGAAATGCTCGAATTTCGTTCACTGAATCTTCATAGAATATTCCAACAGATCATGGAAGCAAGGCCATATTCATACATCCACTGATTAATTCCAAATCCAGCATTTTTTCAAGGATATAAAGAAATAGTATCATATTCCTTCTTCAATTTCAGAGCCTCGTCGACATATTCGAGTGGGGAATCCATATTCAATCTAGGATCGTATTCCTATTAAAACTGAGTCTCACCAAGTGATATCAACATATGACTCATGGAAGGATTATAATAATTCCATTAATGACTAGATACACATAACATTGTCTTAGTATTCATCTCATACTCTTATATTTACTAAGGATCACAAAATGATAAGCGAAAATGCCTCTAGGACAACTCATATTGTTGAAAATAATGAGACAGCTCATTAGAATATTCATCATCCTCTCAAAATCATTTCCATATTACCATAGTACCATATAGTTACATACATGCTCATGAAATCATCATATAGTATAATTATAGAGTGAAACAATTCCAAAATACAGGTCGACATATTCTAACCATGACAGATAACATGGACCAATTTCTAAATCGTCTCATTGCCAGTGTCTTTATGGCTGTTTACGACATGTTCTCTACATAATGATGGATGGTAGAGACCTCTAACGATGTATAAGCAAAGGGTGTAAATTACCACAACATTACACCACATTTTGTTGTGGGGATGGATCGCATGGTCTCTAATAATGACATCCCCCATAGTCATCCTCTCAAATGTAATATCTTCCATGGATTTGAAAATCCTCCACCAGCCCAGAAGCCTATGTACCAATAGGTGTTCAAGACTCTGACACATTTATATATATAGGTTCTTGAAACATCTGGGTTAACCGCACATGAATTCCCCTCAATGTCCAGAAGCACTCCACTACAGACAATAGGGGACTTTTTGTGCCATATTCTATGGCCTCACTGGATGGAGGCATGTGAGTATGATGGAGAGGATGATGAATTTGAGAGATAGAGTGATTTATCTAGAAACATCCTCCCCACCACTTTATGTCCCCTCACTACTTCCCACTATGAGATCCAATATGATCTAGAATTGAAGTACATAACATGTTTACACCAAAATATATGATATAATAATTAGTGAATGAAGGCATAGAATTTGCGTTATCATAGATACTAAATTATCCTTTAATAAATATAAATACAATGTTGCCAGCTAGACCTGGCCCCTATCTATATGCACCATGATCCAAAAAATGAATAGAAGAATTAAAATATGAAACTCACTTGTCCTCATTGCATTATGAATCTATGTAAGATTATCTCTGATGCCATGTAATGTATCAATATGAGGGTGGTGATAGTATGGATTATTACACTTTTCTGCACTGATGAGTCAAACGAACCACAAATATTTGGAACCCTATAAGGTTATGTACTCTAGATAAATGAGGTTGCAAGATAACTCTTTGACATGTTTCTCACTGTAAGGGAATAACCCTCTTCAATGAAGGAGAAATATCACGAATATAGGGATATGATCAACAATAAGACATTATACTGGGCCCCTTAAACAAATTGTAATTCATTTTAGATAATGAGAACTATATTGCAATCAACATATCAAATTCCAATGAATAGTGATTCCCATCATGGGCATCCATAACACCCATATCCCATGCGATCATAGTCGCACCACATATAAATTTCTTCAATAGTAGCTTCCATAGAAGTAGTCTATGCGAGTACCCAACATCCTGCTCTATGAGAATAAATATTACTACCTCCACCCATCATATCATCAATTCCCAAGAGGATTCAAGACACATTCCCAACATCTGCAATAGAACCCCATCACATTTGGCATGGGGAATTATATATCTCCCACCATATTTAGGTTCATCATCACCTCATAGGGTCTTGAAATAAATATTGGTGATTCTATATTAACCCCATTACATTGTTACATGGTAATTTATATCATCATGGAATTATAGGGAATCATCATTACCCGAAATAAATTTTTTGGATCATCATCAACAGAACCAATCCTTGATAATTGAGTACTCAAATGTCCACCCCACCACCAAGGCTCTAGGAATATTTATCCTCATTTTCACTATAGAACGATTCAGTATTCTATAGGATTAGAGGGATATGGTAAGTGTCCCACAGAACCATCCAACCACATGACCAACATCTACCAGTTGGGGCCCATTTGATAATCATGACTAAAAACTCAATCTAGGTCCTCACTCAAAGGATAATACAAGAGGATTGTATAGAAATGGTGATCATTTACATCCATGATGACAGGTCTAAATTTCCAATCATGGAAAAAGGTTCAAATAACCCACCTAATGAGTGTATTTCAGATTCAACCTATTGTGTTTAATTTAGTGGATTAACCACTATTTCCCAAAATGATTCTATAAATTTCATCTCCGTCAACATGGTAGTCATTTTGAATCCTAAAAAAATGTCGAGTGACCCATCATAAAAAAATATACCCTATGAGGATTGTGATTTAGATGCACCAAATGATGCTATACACAACTTGTACCAAATAAGACTCCATAACTTGGAACCATCGAATAACAAGTTTCCACATCCTCATCAGGAAGATACCAATGAAAAGGAAAAGGTGCCGAAACATCTTGATCTCCAACCTGAAGAGTTCATATTCCTTCTATAGAGAAACAAATGTTTCAATATAAGTATGAAATATAAACAATCTGGAATCTCAACGAGAATCTAATCATAGGTAATATTCTCTTTGGGTGTCATTTTAAATCATAGAAGAATATTCTCCCTCTGATTGCTAATCCACCGGAAAGGGAGGTAACAAATAATTATATTTTCTCTTAATCTATAAATCTAGTATACATAAATTGGGATGACAAAATATACATTGAATTACCTCTGTTATGGTAACAAACTATCCCTCATTAGAGAAATCATTCAATCATTGGAAAAATTGAGAATCAGAGGGAGATGAATGAGTCACCACATCAATAGACACTTACCACTCACTATGTATAGGAAACAACTGTAATAGTAGGGTCCCTAGAGTTACAAGACAACATAAATTCCATGGATACTCAAATAGAATCCATGGATGGGAGGAAAGAACATTTGTAGAATAAAAGAAAAAATATCCCAAATTAGTGGATGATACTAAACCTCCATCAATATTCTGAAAAACAACCTTCATTACCTAGTATAGAGCTAGTGACCATATGAAACATATAACACACGTTGAATATCGATGTGGGCTGAGGATGGGACCTCGAGATTAGAATATTTCCATAATGCTGAGTTTTTTTTGAACATACTCATAAAAGGCCATCCTTTGTTTGGTAGATGAACCAACAAAAAATATCATTTCCAATATGGGAAGCAAGTCATCATTAATTTCATTATCGTTTTATCCCCACATTAATTAAATAAAAAACTTTCAACCTAAAAAACTACAAGTAACCAAATAATGAGAGGGTGATTGATTTATTTTTATAGTAGAAATGAATAACCTATTAAAACCATCTCTCAAAAGATTATCTACTATATATCTATGCTAAAATTATCAGGTATGAATTGCAA
Organism: Viscum album; assembly: GCA_963277665.1. Classification (NCBI taxonomy): domain Eukaryota; kingdom Viridiplantae; phylum Streptophyta; class Magnoliopsida; order Santalales; family Viscaceae; genus Viscum; species Viscum album. The sequence continues at coordinate 1,889,291,422 of OY728136.1, forward strand.
TCACCTCTGATTCCTATGAAGTACAAAGGTGGGGTCTGATAGTCCTCTAAAATTGACAAAAATCTCAAGGAGGTGATTTAGTGAACTCATTACAAATCTGTACACATTCCTAAATTATATGTAGAAAGGCCATGTAGTGTATAAGCTATAACTATAACTCTCATGCCTGTATCAGCACCCATTCATGAACCCATACAAGATCAAAACCACCCAACACCTCCATTCGAGTATTGAAATCAATATAACATCTCTTGGGTAAAAGCAAAGAGAAATTAGGGTTTTCCTTGATTTGAGGAACGAATGAAAAAAGTATTCTCATTGTAAAATAAAACATTTGCAAAATATTTATTAGACTCCATGGACAATAAACTACACAGGAATTAACCACTAAGAAATTTTGATGATTTAAACCTCCCCAACTACCCCAACTACAACACATACCCTCTTTGATGGGTTAAAATATACTAGAACAATTCATCATTAATGAAATCCTTCATGTCGGGGTTGATTATGGATAGGTGGAATTAGAAAACTACCATGGAAAGGTATAATGAAAAACCACTCTTTTGTGAGATGAATAAGATGTATGTAATAAATTTTTGGTCAGGAATACACAAACAATTGACAAATTTATGTCTCAACAATTAGGTGATCAATCCCATTCCACCATATGATCACATTTGTGTAAACCCAAAATGGATCCCTAAACTAAGTATGTTGCATTAAATTTTCCTCCAAAGGTGGTCATTACAACTATATTACAAAAATAAATATAAGGTGATGAGTCATATTCTGATCCAACACTTTACCTAACTCTTTTATATTTTATCCCTACAACATTTTCATGATGGGAACCTCCCCACCAACCAGAATCCTCATTTGATGAAGATCTTATATTTTGTTCTACTAATTTTATAAACATGGTAGGAACCTTCTCTGATGATGAGTATAATATTGAATTTTAATGGTCCACACATAACCAAGAAACAGTATCCAGATGCACTAGAACCGATGATATATGGGACAATGTGGATGCGATCGGACCTAATATTCCAATAATATCACTAAGGAGCACACATATACTGCTAAGACCCATTTTCAACAACTCCAGTAGTCCAAAAAGATACATAAAGGATTTACAGGACCCTCCATCTATAATTCAAAACAAATTGTCTGGTATGATAGTATAGTGGGGGTTCAATCCTATGATAAACCCAGGAAAAAGAGAATACCACTATAACCCAGACTGCCAGAAGCTAGTGCCCCCACAATTTTTTCACAGACATCTAGACCATCCACATCATATTCCACATCTCATTAACTTCATTTTAAGTATAAGCCTCATATCAAGAAGAACCAACCATTATCATATAAATATGACATTCTAAAATATATATCTCTTTTCCATGAAAATTTTTAAATCCTAGATAAACTCTATATATAAAAAGTACATGGAGTGGAATTTGATAAGTCCCTCCGAATCAAATAAAACCTAATGATGAGGAAGACACTGCCTTTATAGATACAATAGGTATCTTCATCTATAAGGTCATGCACATTGAAATAACTAATGATGGGGCTATATATTAGTTTTCCATAATAATAATCATGAAGTCATTATTTGTTAGGATAAACGAGTTTTATTTCAATGAACTAGTTTTCAAATCCATATATTACTATGATCACTTCATGGATCTCAAAACGATTATAACCAAGTTCCAACAAGATAATTTAAAGATGAATCAGATGAAATTCTATTTTAGGGTAAAATAAAGAAGGATCCTTGTATTTTTTGTTTTTCTAATAGAACATTGATATTAACCTAAAGAAGAAAAGTTTTTTTAATAATGTAACCCCTAGAAATATCAATTAATTTAGGGGAATCGAAAGGAATTGTGCCTATATTTTGTGATTCATAGCCATCATGGATGGAAAATCAATCCCCTTATAATGGATAATGAAGAATGGAATATCAAATTCATGGAATGATTACTATCAAACACATTATAATGTCTCATGTCGTATATGTTTCACCCACCAGTTTTGATGGCTCTAATGTAAGCAAGGAAACATATATTATATTTGGCCCCCATGGAGTTCTCATTTGGTCCCCTCACATGGAAATATTATATAGGTAGTTAAAATAATCCCTATTACATAATACGAATGATGAACGGGATTGAGACTATATAATATGATATCGACAATACCTTCTTTGGGCTAATTTTTATGTTGAAAAACATGAGAGGCTATGTCTATCATAGTAACTTACACTGGTTTTCTCGTATTAATCCTATCTAGTCAATCGTTTCTCTTCTTATGATTACTGGGAGCATGCCGAAATTGTCGTTCATTTTTCAATAATATTAAATTCAGTATATATCTCAAATGTTCAAAAAAGGGAAATCCATGTTATTATTTTCCTACAACACATCCTTCCTCAAAATATACATTAGATTATATCATGCTCTGAAATATGTGGGTCTTTTATGACCATGAAACACACCAGACATGGGATATGAACATTTATGGTTCCACCTATATTCATTTTTATATATGTATGGAAAATTGAAGCATGATTGGGTTGGTCTATGGATTGTATTTTTCCTCCAAAACAATATTGTTCCCTAACTATTTCTCACTAAATGAAGGCTGCATGAATAATGAGGTAGAATACCAAGTCCTCAAAAATGGATTGGATCAAGCCCTACAATATCCCATATCTTTCCTAAACATCAATTGGTAATCAAAATTGTTGATAAATAAAATTGTTGGTGAAAATGCTATTAAAATGCAGGAATTGAACAATCTCATTGGCTATACTAGGGTATTGATGACAGAGATCCCTAGAGTGAATTTATATACAAAAAAATATTTTCGGATGATTTTCGTTGGTGGGATGGGTGATCTAGCGCCATAACCACCAGCCATAGCTAATAATTTAATACACCTCATTAATACCATCAAAATCTATTCCAAATGTGCTGAGAAAATAACCCTCAAGAAAGTAGGATGAAAAAATAATCAACTTCATAATGTCGCATATCATCACCAGTTTTGGGGTCCCTCACATAATATCAACATAAAACAACAGAAAATTATTTTGTATAAAATTGAATATCTTATACCAAGAGTATAATATCATGTAAAATATCTCATTTGGTTACCAGGTAGTTGAAAATGGACCGATATAGGACTTTAATAATACTTTATCAAATATACTCCAGATGAATATGAATAAGGATTATAATTATTGGTAGAAAAATCCCCTCCATGGTTTATAGGCCTACCATACCACCATGCCTCCGTCCACATAGTAAATTCCATACTAATTGATGTATGATATTGAGGGGGTTTTACCAACAGATGTCCATAAAAATTTACTCTAAATATACATATTCGAAAAGCTCCATGATTATGGATAATTTCAATAGTTGACAGATGAACTGGAATAGTTGGATGATAATAGATTTTTTACACTACCGAACGTAGAGGTCAATCAGAATTGGATTTCATGGTTCTATAATAAAAATATCATCCTTCATTAATTACTCCCTAGAAAACTATTGATGGCTCTCATATCCCTTATGATACAAGGAATATGAACAAAAAATTGGATCCAATGATTTATGGGCCTAATTTCGTACAAAAGTTTTATCATAATGAATCCTACTCATTATCCACCATAGATGGGGAGCATATCACACCACTTGTAACACCCGAGACTTTTATGTTATATAAATCATCAAAGAAATCTTTTTCTACACAACACTTGCTTGGCTTGCTTTACACGCAATCGCGACCTTCCTCGATAACTTGTGTCGTACGCAATACCGAGTTTCACTAAACAACAATATGCTATTAAAACTAGACGTTATGAATAGTAATAACCACTTTTTAAAAATTTATAAATTTTATTTTTCAAAATGGACTTCATTTTTGGACTCAGAATATCGAAATTAGCCTAGGGTGAAATTTTGGTATTTTTCTGAAAACTTTCAATTTTTGATGAATAGTGAAACCACTAAGTGGTAGGTTAAAAACTGAATTTTGCATAAAACTTAATTTTACCGCTTCTGTGAATGGAATTTCAAAAATCCGACAGACACGGTTGATATCAGTAAGTAAAATGTGGTTCAATGAGATAAAAATAATTGTTTGGTGAATAGTAACTTTTTACTATTTTTACCGCGGTTAATAGTAAATAGGGTAACTAAGGGTAAATATGATATTAATATTACCCTAACACATGTCCTAATTCTATTGGACAAGTGTATTTCGACCAAAAACAAACTTAGCAATAAAATATGACCATTTAGGCCCACTTGGATTAGATTGGGACATTTATTATTAATTTATTTAAAGAAGGGTTAAAATAGTTAAAATCAAAGTTTAATAAGTAAATCATTTTTAATATGGGGTTATACATAAGATAAATTAGATTGTAAATATTAATTAGAAAGCTAAAAATATTTCATACATGATGGTATTTTATTTGTAGTTTTTAGACATCAAATAATTTAATTTATTTATGACACAAAGATGATGCAGTAATTATCTTATTAATGAAATATTGAAAACATTGATAATATAAATACCAAAATAAATGTATTTTGAGACTTTTTATGAATTACACTAATTTTCAAGGTTACTATGATATATTGGTGTTGATTTAATCAACTCGGTTCGAACATATAATTCTGTTATGACTTTCACAAAAATCATATATCAAATAGTGTCAAAATTGACACAAAATAGTTTTTAAATCAAATATTATATTATTAATTGTTATTTTATTCCTAAAAATCTAAGGTTGGGCCAAATGACTTAGATAAGGATATATATATTAATAAATAACAATTTGGGGTTCTTTTGGCATGTTATAGTAAGTGTATTAACCATATAGTGAAAGAAAAACAAAAAGACACGGTAAAAGTTAAATTAATTAACTTAGAGTTAAATCTAATTGATAAGGTTAAAATAATAACCTAAACTTGTCTAAATCCTATTGGTTGATAGGATTTCGACCCATCCCCACTTTAGCTTCGAAATAAGACCCTTTGGAACCATTATAAACCGATTTTGACTTTAATATAAAATAATATTTTGAGATATTCCTAAGGTGCCCCTCTCCTCCCTTATAAAAGGGCACCTCCTTCCCCTCCTCCTCACACCAATTTGAGCACTCAAGCTCGGCCAAACCCTGCCATTTTATCCTCTCCACTTCCATAGAATAATCCTAGAGGTCCTGGTCTTCTCCAAAGACCAATCTTAGTTCCTTAAGTGGAGGATTCAAAGAGGCGTTCCAAAGAAGAGGTAATATCCATTACCGATCTTTTCAATTTCTTTCTTCTTCAACTTCTTCTTCTTTAGATGTTTCATGATAAAGTAATAACATCAGTATTACTTACACACTGATATATTATTATAAATATGAAACAACCCTAATTCACCTTCTATCCATCCTACGGAAAAATTAAATCACCGCGCGTGCGTACGTACGGAATACCGTCTCCACGCCGTGGTGTAATCTATTTTCCACCATCACCTTACAAGGATGGGTATAATGGTGTAATGAGTAACTATATATTATTATTATTAAGTAATATTGATACTGAAATAATATATATATATACTCCAATACAATTCCACGATCATAGGAACGATATCATCACTCGTGCGTACGTACGGAATACCGTCTCCACGATGTGATGCGACTCGTTCTACATGATCTTCATTTCATAATGATTATATAAATGAATTTAATGAATGAATATGGTATATACTACACTAATACCATTCTGTAAATGAATTATCTATAACCTAAAGATAAGAATAAGAATTTATTCGACAAAACACGCATAAGAACAAAAAGTTATAAAGACCCGAGTAACAAGTAACAATGAAATATTACTAACAAGAAGCTAATAATATGACCATATATGATCTCATATCAATATGTATGATTCTGGAATAATTCAATAACATTATTTAAACCATTATACAGGAGCTTCGGACACGAACAATGCAAATCGGACCTAAGGTAAGGGAAATATCACAATCTCATTTTTATCCGAGATTGTTTATTCGTAAGTATTTACTGGGGTGTATTTTATCATCCACATCCATGTTTCATCAATATGTAATATTATTTCCATCCACCTACAATTGTTTAAATCCATTTTTACCCTTCGGTGAGTTTTTAGTAATATGTACGAAAGGAATCTTTTGTCGTTTTTCGTACGAGGTACTTTTTGACTTTTCCGAAAAAAGTACGAAGAATGTTTTTTTAACTTATACGGCATGAATGGATTTTTAAAACATTATTTCCAAGAATAATCCTTTATAAGTTTTCAAGTTTATTTTTAATCAACTTCTTTTAGTTTTTAATTTTATAACATGTTAAGAAAAGAAAAGTGTTTTTGAAGTAGAAAGGATATTTTCCTCAAGAATTCATTTCAAGTATTTTATCAAAATTATTTTCCATCTAAGATAATATAGGGTTCTGATTCTATCCCTATCATTACATTGATTTGATTATGTTGTGGTGTAATTATTTTTATGAATTCATTTATCTTATATGTATTGTTTTATGATGTCATGATGTTTCAAGAATCCCATTTTTATTACATGGGTTATGCAATGATGTATGTTTTAAGATTTTGTGGCACACATAAGAATGGTATCATTATGAGATGGGTGGGACCTATATCTCCCTCCAATGAATTGGGTAAAGATTTTATATCTCATGAGATAGACAGGGCTGGAACAGTAGGTTATACCGGTTCAGTGAAATAGGACTGAAACGAGGGTTACTCGATTCAGAAAGGGACTTTGTCCACTAAGATAGTCTTGGCAATGAGTCTTGACTGACACGAAATGATTTTCCATGATTATGTGTGCATGCCACAAAGTTTCAAGTTTTATGTTATGATTATGGGGATCTCATTTTCACTTCTATGATTTATTCCATGTTAAGATATTATGATCTCTTTTGCAGGTTTTGATTTCATAAAGATATGATATGATTTTTATTTCCTTTACTTTCCCTTGCTGAGCATTTGAGCTCACCCTTTTATGTTTTCTTTTCCCCAGGTCAGGAAGATGGATATTAAGTAGAATATGCTAAAAGGGACCCTAGATATAAATGGGAGACACTGTAGAAGATTTATGAACCAGTTGTTTATGTTTCTCAGTTTCTAAAGACACTATACCTATACGGTCCTTTGTGGTTTTGTCATATGTTGTAATAAGTGTGCTTCAATTTTGAAGTATTAACAATGTATGTAAAGTGTGGGTCGTTATAGTTGGTATCAGAGGAAAGTTATAGTCAACCTTTGGAAACTAGGATGTGAAAGACTTAGTAAGAACCCTAAGGATAAGTCTAAGCATAGAACACAATCTTAGAAATGGCCATGAATAACCTAGGATAAGACCATAAGCATGAAAATTTTTTTTTCTTGAATTATGTGGTTTCCTATTATAATTAGTGTTGCTCAAACTATTCTTCTTGGTGTTAGTCAATGTCTGGAACCCGAAGGAACTGTGTTAATGCGGAATGTGATGGGCAATGCAATGATTGTCCCCCTGAGCAACCAAACGATATTGGAGCTGGAATGCAAAATCTTGTAGCCATGCTCACAAAACTTTCTCAAGCTATGAATCATGCAGGATTTCCAAACGAACAAAGGAGGGAGCAACATTCTGTTGAATCCTTCATGAGGCAGCGTCAACCTTCTTTCAGCGGGTCTACTAATCCATTAGTTTCTGAACAATGGATTAGTACTACTGAAAACATATTTTCAGTTCTTCAATGTTCTGAGCATGATAAAGTCATCCTAGCAGTGTATCATTTGGAAGGAGATGCGGATCAATGGTGTAATCATGTTAAGAATACGAGGAAAAGGGATGAAATTGAGTCTATTGAATGGGATGAGTTCAAGAACTTATTTTTCAATAAGTACTTCCCTCGTATTCTCCGAACAAAGATGGAGAAAGAGTTCCTTGAACTGAAGCAAAGGGATGATGAATCTGTTGGTACCTATGAAGAAAATTTTACCAGACTTGCAAGGTACGCTTCTGGTATTATTATCCAACCTGAGAGTAAGATCGATCGATTCTTTAGTGGCTTAAAACCAAGTCTTCGAAGGGCTTTATCCATAAGGGACTTCAATAGCTACGAGGAAATCGTTCGATGTGCTCTCAAAGTCGAGATGGAGATTGGAGTAACCCATCAGTCACATGGGTTTGATAAGAAGAGGAAGATGGAATTCAAAGAAAAATCTAAAGAGAACATGGAAAAGAAGATGAGCTTTTCCTTATGCTCAAAGTGTGGAAAGAAACATGGAGGGAGTTGTCTTAAAGGGACAAGTAAATGTTTTAAATGTGGAAAAGAAGGTCATCGGTCATTTGAATGCCGTGATAATGGGAAGAAGATGTCTAATGATGCAAACAAAGGAAGGGATACACAGAATGAACCTACTACACTTCAATGTTTCAAGTGCAAGGAGATGGGGCATTATGCCAATCAATGCCCAAATCCAAGGGTTGATGATGATGGTCGACATCAACAAACTCTTAAGGCTAAAGGCAAAGGAAAGTCACGTGGAATTTCTATCAGCGATGTGGAGTACGATAACGAAGTGGTGAAAGGTACACTTACCATCCACTCTAAAGTAGCAAATGTTTTATTTGATTCTGGATCCACCCACTCCTTTATTTCTGAAAAATTTTCTAAGGGTATCACCGTATTACCTCAACAATTAGATGTGGAGTTAGCTGTGACAACACCTAATGGCACATCAATCGCATCAAAAGTTTATAACTCTTCTCCGATCGAAGTTTGTGGGAAAGTGCTTCCTGCAAATCTTGTGATCCTTCCTTTAGTGTAATTTGATGTGATTCTTGGCATGGATTGGCTTTCTCTACATGGAGCTCATATCAATTGCCAAAGAAGGGAAGTCACATTTCATATTCCAGATCAATCTACGATCGTATACCAATGCAAGGATGAACATAACCTTCCAGTGGAAATTTCTTCCATCTTATGGGTATTGATTCCACTAAATGAAGGTTATTTATCTCAAATGGTTGGTGAGAAACTCACGATTAAGAATATGCCCATTGTACGGGAGTTTGATGATGTCTTTCCGGAGGAATTGCCGGGTCTTCCACCAAATCGTGAAGTTGAGTTTTTAATAGAACTCGTACCGGGTGCTTTGCCTATTTCAAAGACACCTTATAGAATGGCCCCAATTGAGTTGCAGGAATTGAAGAAGCAACTCCAAGAGAATCTTGATAAGGGATTCATACGCCCTAGTGCGTCACCTTGGGGAGCACCTGTTCTATTTGTTAAGAGGAAAGATGGATCAATGAGACTCTGCATTGATTATCGAGAACTTAACAAGATCACTATCAAGAACAAATATCCTCTCCCACGCATTGATGACTTATTTGACCAACTATGCGGAGCTCAATACTTTTCCAAGATTGATCTTCGTTCAGGGTATCATCAATTAAGGGTCAAAAGGGAGGATATACCAAAGACGGCTTTCCGTACAAGGTATGGACACTATGAATTTATAGTGATGCCATTTGGTCTTACTAATGCCCCTGCTATCTTCATGGATCTAATGAATAGAGTCTTTAGAGACTATCATGATCAATTTTTGGTAGTCTTTATAGACGATATTCTTTTCTATTCAAAGAGCAAGGAAGAGCATGAATATTACTTGAGAATTATATTGAAGACCCTGAGAAAGGAGAAGATTTATGCCAAATTTACCAAGTGTGAATTTTGGCTTCAAAAAGTTGCATTTTTTGGTCACATAATCTCAAAAGAGGGGATATCTGTGGATCCAGCAAAAACAGAGGTTATCGAAAGATGGTCAAGACCAACAACAGTAACTGAGATCCGAAGTTTTCTTGGTTTGGCTGGATATTATCGACGTTTTGTAAAAGATTTTTCACGATTATCTAATCCACTCACCAAGTTGACTCGGAAAGGAGTTAAGTTTGTCTAGACAGAGGAATGTGAAGAGAATTTCAAGGAGATGAAAAGAAGGTTATCCAGTGCACCTGTGCTCACACTGCCTTGTAGTGGAGAAAGGTTTGTGATCTACAGTGATGCATCCAGGAAGGGATTGGGGTGTGTTCTTATGCAAAATGATATGGTGATAGCTTATGCCTCACAACAGTTGAAAATCCATGAGCAAAATTACCCAACACATGATTTGGAGTTGGCTGCGGTAATCTTTGCATTAAATATTTGGAGGCATTACCTTTATGGTGAAAGGTGTGATATTTATACTGATCAAAAAAATTTAAAGTATATTTTCACACAAAAGGAGCTGAATATGCGCCAAAGAAGATGGTTGGAGCTGATTAAGGATTATGACTGCTCAATCCATTACCACCCTGGGAAAGCAAACAAGGTGGCAGATGCATTAAGTCGACAAGACCATGCTAGTTTATCCATGATGAGGATCACAAAAGATCCAATATTTATGGATTTACAAAGGATGGATCTTGGAATTATAATGGAAGGGGAAAAATCTTATCTTTCTCAAATGAATGTTCAACCATCTATACATGTGAAGATTAAAGAGGCACAGAAAGAAGATGTCGAGTTACAAAAGAAGGTGAGAAATGTTCCTAAATTCAACCTTGATTGTGATGGGATAATAAAGTTCAGGAATCGGGTTTGCGTTCCTCCCATCCCCGAATTAAAGAAAGAGCTGCTGGATGAGGCTCATAGTTCTTCATTCTCTATTCATCCTGGAAGCATGAAGATGTATAGGGACCTGAAAGAGTACTTCTGGTGGGATGGCATGAAAAGAGATGTTGCTGAATATGTCTCTCGATGCTTGGTTTGTCAACAAGTTAAAGCTGAGAGACAGAAGTCTAAGGGGATGTTACAACCATTACCCATACCCGAATGGAAATGGGAAAACATCACTATGGACTTTGTCACAGGACTTCCTAAAACATCCAAAGGCAATAATGCTATCTGGGTCATAGTTGATCGTCTTACAAAGTCTGCACACTTCATTGCTATTAGAGAGGATTTCTCTCTAGATCAGCTTGCCAGGATATATATAAAGGAAGTGGTAAGATTGCATGGAGTACCACTTTCTATTAAATCTGATCGAGATCCGAGATTTACCTCGAAGTTCTGGAGAAGTCTTCAGCATACTCTGGATACAGAGTTGAGTTTCAGCACTGCTTATCATCCCCAGACAGACGGTCAGTCTGAGAGAACAATTCAAACCCTAGAAGATATGTTGAGAGCTTGCTCTATGGATTTCAAAGGAGGTTGGGATCAACACCTACCTTTGGTGGAATTTTCTTATAATAATAGCTTTCACTCCAGTATTCAGATGGATCCTTATGAAGCTCTCTATGGAAAGAAATGCAGGACTCCAACTTGCTGGGATGAAGTTGGGGAAAGAAATCTATTAGGACCTGATCTCGTTGATGAAATGGCAGAAAAGGTTAGATCTATTCAACAACACATAAGCGCAGCTCAGAGTCGACAGAAAAGTTATGCCGACAACCGAAGAAAAGACCTAGATTTTGAAGTGGGCGATAAAGTGTTCTTACGAATATCTCCCTGGAAAAGGGTTATGAGATTTGGAAAGAAGGGGAAGTTGAGCCCTAGATATATCGGTCCTTTTGAAATACTGGATCGTGTTGTGAAGGTAGCTTACCGATTGGCGCTTCCACCGAATCTCTCTCAAGTTCACGATGTGTTCCACGTATCTCTCCTGAGAAAGTACATACCAGATCCTTCACATGTACTCAGCTCAGAAGTTGTACCGCTGGAGCAAGATCTTTCTTATGAAGAACAGCCGATAGAGATTCTGGATCGTAGCGAAAAAGTCCTACGAAACAAGACCACTCGCTTGGTGAAAGTTTTATGGAGGAACCACCAACTTGAAGAAGCTACATGGGAGCTTGAGGATATGATGAGGGAGAAGTATCCTCATTTGTTTGTTACAAAGTGACGAATTTCGAGGGCGAAATTCTTTTTAAGGGGGGTAGAATGTAACACCCGAGACTTTTATGTTATATAAATCATCGAAGAAATCTTTTTCTACACAACACTTTCTTGGCTTGCTTTACACGCAATCGCGACCTTCCTCGATAGCTTGCGTCGTACGCAATACCGAGTTTCACTAAACAACAATATGCTATTAAAACTAGCCGTTATGAATAGTAATAACCACTTTTTGAAAATTTATAAATTTTATTTTTCAAAATGGACTTCATTTTTGGACTCAGAATATCGAAATTAGCCTAGGGTGAAATTTTGGTATTTTTCTGAAAACTTTCAATTTTTGATGAATAGTGAAACCACTAAGTGGTAGGTTAAAAACTGAATTTTGCATAAAACTTAATTTTACCGCTTCTGTGAATGGAATTTCAAAAATCCGACAGACACGGTTGATATCAATAAGTAAAATGTTGTTCAATGAGATAAAAATAATTTTTTGGTGAATAGTAACTTTTTACTATTTTTATCGCGGTTAATAGTAAATAGGGTAACTAAGGGTAAATATGATATTAATATTACCCTAACACATGTCCTAATTCTATTGGACAAGTGTAATTCGACCAAAAACAAACTTAGGAATAAAATATGACCATTTAGGCCCACTTGGATTAGATTAGGACATTTATTATTAATTTATTTAAAGAAGGGTTAAAATAGTTAAAATCAAAGTTTAATAAGTAAATCATTTTTAATATGGGGTTATACATAAGATAAATTCTATTGTAAATATTCATTAGAAAGATAAAAAGATTTCCTACATGATGGTATTTTATTTGTAATTTTTAGACATCAAATAATTTAATTTATTTATGACACAAAGATGATGCAGTAATTATCTTATTAATGAAATATTGAAACAATTGATAATATAAATACCAAAATAAATGTAATTTGAGACTTTTTATGAATTCCACTAATTTTCTAGGTTACTATGATATATTAGTGTTGATTGAATCAACTTGGTTCGAACATATAATTCTGTTATGACTTTCACAAAAATCATATATCAAATAGTGTCAAAATTGACACAAAATAGTTTTTAAATCAAATATTATATTATTAATTGTTATTTTATTCCTAAAAATCTTAGGTTCGGCCAAATGACTTAGATAAGGATATATATATTAATAATAAACAATTTGGGGTTCGTTTGGCATGTTATAGTAAGTTTATTAACCATATAGTGAAAGAAAACAAAAAGACACGGTAAAAGTTAAATTAATTAACTTAGAGTAAAATCTAATTGATAAGGTTAAAATAATACCCTAAACTTGTCTAAATCCTATTGGTTGATAGGTTTTCGACCCATCCCCACATTAGCTTCGAAATAAGACCCTTTGGAACCATTATAATCCGATTTTTACTTTAATATAAAATAATATTTTGAGATATTCCTAAGGTGCCCCTCTCCTCCCTTATAAAAGGGCACCTCCTCCCCCTCCTCCTCACACCAATTTGAGCACTCAAGCTCGGCCAACCCCTGCCATTTTCTCCTCTCCACTTCCCTAGAATAATCCTAGAGGTCCTGGTCTTCTCCAAAGACCAATCTTAGTTCATTAAGTGGAGGATTCAAAGAGGCGTTCCAAAGAAGAGGTAATATCCATTACCGATCTTTTCAATTTCATTCTTCTTCAACTTCTTCTTATTTAGTTGTTTCATGATAAAGTACTAACATAAGTATTACTTACATACTGATATGTTATTATAAATATGAAACAACCCTAATTCACCTTCTATCCATCCTACGGAAAAATGAAATCACCGCGCGTGCGTACGTACGGAATACCGTCTCCACGCTGTGGTGTAATCTATTTTCCACCATCACTTTACAAGGATGGGTATAATGGTGTAATGAGTAACTATATATGATTATTATTAAGTAATATTGATACTGAAATAATATATATATATTCTCCAATACAATTCCACGATCATAGGAACGATATCATCACTCGTGCGTACGTACGAAATACCGTCTGCACGATGTGATGCGACTCGTTGTACATGATCTTCATTTCATAATGATTATATAAATGAATTGAATGAATGAATATGGTATATAATACACTAATACCATTCTGGAAATGAATTATCTATAACCTAAAGATAAGAATAAGAATTTATTCGACAAAACACGCATAAGAACAAAAAGTTATAAAGACCCGAGTAACAAGTAACAATGAAATATTACTAACAAGAAGCTAATAATATGACCATATATGATCTCATATCAATATGTACGATTCTGGAATAAGTCAATAACATTATTTAAACCATTATACAGGAGCTTCGGACATGAACAAAGCAAATAGGACCTAAGGTAAGGGAAATATCACAATCTCATTTTTATCCGAGATTGTTTATTCGTAAGTATTTACCGGGGTGTATTTTATCATCCACATACATGTTTCATCAATATGTAATATTATTTCCATCCACCTACAATTGTTTAAATACATTTTTACCCTTCGGTGAGTTTTTAGTAATATGTACGAAAGGAATCTTTTGTCGTTTTTTGTACGAGGTACTTTTTGACTTTTCCGACAAAAGTACGAAGAATGTTTTTTTTAACTTATACGGCATGAATGGATTTTTAAAACATTATTTCCAAGAATCATCCTTTACAAGTTTTCAAGTTTATTTTTAATCAACTTCTTTTAGTTTTTAATTGTATAACATGTTAAGAAAAGAAAAGTGTTTTTGAAGTAGAAAGGATATTTTCCTCAAGAATTCATTTCAAGTGTTTTATCAAAATTATTTTCCATCTAAGATAATATAGGGTTCTGATTCTATCCCTATCATTACATTGATTTGATTATGTTGTGATGTAATTATTTTTATGAATTCATTTATCTTATATGTATTGTTTTATGATGTCATGATGTTTCAAGAATCCCATTTTTATTACATGGGTTATGCAATGATGTATGTTTTAAGATTTTGTGGCACACATAAGAATGGTATCATTATGAGATGGGTGGGACCTATATCTCCCTCCAATGCATTGGGTAAAGATTTTATATCTCATGAGATAGACAGGGCTGGAACGGTAGGTTATACCGGTTCAGTGAAACAGGACTGAAACGAGGGTTACTCGATTCAGAAAGGGACTTTGTCCACTAAGATAGTCTTGGCAATGAGTCTTGACTAACAAGAAATGATTTTCCATGATTATGTGTGCATGCCACAAAGTTTCAAGTTTTATGTTATGATTATGGGGATCTCATTTTCACTTCTATGATTTATTCCATGTTAAGATATTATGATCTCTTTTGCAGGTTTTGATTTTCATAAAGATATGATATGATTTTTATTTCTTTTACTTGCCCTTGCTGAGCATTTGAGCTCACCCTTTTATGTTTTCTTTTCCCCAGGTCAGGAAGATGGATATTAAGTAGAATATGCTAAAAGGGACCCTAGATATAAATGGGAGACACTGTAGAAGATTTATGAACCAGTTGTTTATGTTTCCCAGTTTCTAAAGACACTATACCTATACGGTCCTTTGTGGTTTTGTCATATGTTGTAATAAGTGTGCTTCAATTTTGAAGTATTAAAAATGTATGTAAAGTGTGGGTCGTTATACCACTATCCAATGATATATTTCCTAGAAAATCTGTTTTATATCTATCACTAGATATGAATTCACATCAGAGTAACCCCCGCATTTTTCTTATTTAAAAATTTATAATAGTAAAAATTCCTCATAACTACATGATGACAAATTAAGATATTTTTTCCTTGAAACAATATTTCAAATTGCATAGTTCATTATGATCTATGCATTTCATGACTCATGATATTATAATATACATAGTGACACTCAATACTCTATTATTGTAAAACACTATACGGTTATTTGTCTTTCACATCAGGTGATTTAATGTCCTTACCTAATGAAATTAAACTACAAGGAAAAAGTATTTATTGTATGATATAAAATTTCACAGATCGAAAACATACATTTTCCATCTCATCAGGTGATCAACTTCTTTATCAAATTATGTATAACTGAATAGATCCACAATAATAATCTTCATTGATTTTGAATCACTCAAACCATTACCACATGAATTTAATATACATGGTCTTCCTAGAACTATGTATGGATTTTTAATCATTACTATGAGATACATTGGTACACATCAATCTTATATCTTATTCCAACCACCCCATGATACATTGGTAATCTATCCTTTTCTAAATTTTGTCTAAAATGTGAGATAAACTCATTTCATTCCTTGTTTCACAAAATGAGCATAGCTCACGTTGGATTTGGAGTACTTATATGGGATAACCATAAAAAAATGGCATAACAGAATTTGATATCCCCATCAGAGTCTTGAATGACATATCAATAATACATAACATGACTCCTCACTTCATTATGTTAAACAACGATATTAATGTCCTATTCAAGACATGGTAATGCATACTCCAATTAATATCTAATGAGAGGACCACTGCAGTTCATCTTGTTGTTCCACCAAACCTCCTGTCACTCAGTCTCTATTCACATATGGAAACCCACATCCTTGATAGATGATGATAACCATCATGGTTCATCAATAAATATATGTTTCTTTATTCCAATTCTCTTGTGATACATAGTGATTCGCAAAATCCAATACTTGGGACATAGACAACATCACCATATTCCAAGTTATTCCAACTTTTTCATTTCTACATGACATTAAACTACACAGTTTATTTTGAACTAATTCCGTTTTGATTCATTGGATTATATGATACATAGTTATATATGAGACTCAAATCATAGTCCCAGATACCACAAATAATAGAAATAATGTCCATCTCTATATATGGGCCCTACTAGAGGAGAGTATTTCCCACTCTATAATTAGGAATGACTTGAGTCATGTGCTCATAAGATACATAGTGACCCCAAAATTTCCATTACTAGGCCCACTCACATCAAATAAATTTAAATATTCCCTCCACAACACATATGTGTTAGTTATAAATCTTGTAAATCATTACTAATCATGCATAGCATGATTCCCACCACCATTGAAGTTGTAGTGATTGCTAAAATTTCATTCAAGGTACCATTTGAAATATAACCATGTCACATCAGGGGTTCCACATCCTCACCACATAATGTTGAATTACATGATATTTTAGAACAATGTTTGTTTTGATTCTGATTCTCTTGAGATATGTAGTGACACACATTCTTCCACACTTGTGCCCAACATTAACATTTCCATCCATTCTGTTTCTTTTCCCATGTCCTTACTACATGATATTAATATTAATGTGAATATTACCTAACCATATTATGATATCCTCTAAATAAATAAATCATTACATCATGATGATAAACAACAAAGAAAACATCTCAGTCACATGAAATAAAAAATTCACAAATCATACGTCCTTGCTAAATGATTGTAAACTATAGATAAAATCACCTTACAAAATGAAATTATACTATATTGAGAGTGTCCCCACAAAATTATGGTAATCAATGAATTCCATCAACTAATATTCACTCCATATAAAATTAAAATAAGATATTTATGTTAGTAAACAAGAGTATGGGGTGCTTCTGCCATCATTTAAAAGTACATAGATCCCTGTGTCACATTTCACATCTTGAGTTCCTTAGGTTCATGAAAAAAATTTATATCCCAAAAAATATATCTCTATTCATAACCATTATATTGAATCAATAGGTCTTATTCCAACCAAAAAGAGAGTTATTGGCCCAATTTAAATTGATTTCTATTTATTGTGAGCATTAAGACTATAAAACGGAATCTGTCCGCGTAAAGTATCGTAGGACATAATCAGTATGACTATCCAATATCATTTCTAATACTCTATGAAACCCAATCCATGATTTTTAGCATTTAAATATCCCACACAAAAGGATGTTGTAGAATTATCGACCCTGCATATCCTAATGAGCCTCTTATGTAACATCACTCATATTAGGTCATTTTGATTTATGTAATTTAATTTGATTCATTTTATTCAAATTAGTATGACTATAAACACAATCCAATTGTTTTCCAATTAATAAATCCTCCATATTTCAACTAAAAAAGAAACCAAATTGTAATGTTGAAAACCCATAAAATTACTCCTATGAAAAAAATCATGTTTTCACTCCCTAAACACATCATCCTTAGTGATTAAGAAAAAATTATGTCATGAATAAAAGGAATAAATGTCATAGTGTCAACTCTATAGCCGTAGTAAAACAAAAGATATACAATCTAAAAAAACTATTCTCAGAAATAGTTACCTCAAATATTTTTCCTATTTTCTCATCTTGATAATAAGTTCTCTAGTTAGTGGCCCGATGCTGAGGGTGATCAAACCCTTATCTGATCGTAAATTTTCAACAAAAACAATTTATGATTTAAAGAATATTGATTTATGGAAAACCATTCATTGACACCTAATATGAAAATAGATATCTCTACATAATGATTATATTGAGAAAAATGGAATATAACTACCAACAAGAGACATCTAAGGCTTATATAATGTGATTTTTTATTCTTTTAAGCCTTACCTCGTCATGACAGGACATCGAACTCGATAGTGTATTATGATATCCATGTTATGAATGTACCAAACCATCTTCATGAACTAATGACATTAGAATATGATTTACAATATATATACTAGACTATTGATGTGGATTTTAATATCATATATATATCATAAAAATTTTTTGTACCCTTTTTCAAGCCTCTAATGTGACACATCATTCTTGAAACATTGATGGACAAAACCTTGTGATTCGAAACCATTAGGTGTAGCGATAAGGATTCATAGCATAAGATAATGGTTCCCATAGGCTTCTATAACCCTTCCTCATTAGCCCCCTTCTATATCCAACTTTATCATATAGATGTTAAAGTCTTCATAAATCATTCATTCCTAGTTAAAATGAGTGGAGATCTGATTTTATTCACCTTGATATTGAAAAATAATTTCTTAAAACTACTAGATAAAGGTATCTCCTCTAGGAAAGAAAATATTGTTATTACACATGGTCCCTAGTTACATTGAGTCAGAACCTGAAACCATATATTAGTAAATGGTATAACTATCATGTCTACCCCACTCTACATTGCATGGAACATACTTTTGTAATGCCACCTACATCACCCACATTACAACTATCCATGAAATTCTAACTACCCTGGATTTTTTCCCTTAATCACATTACCAAAATAAATCATCTATATCCCTTGAAAAATAGTGGATATCACCATTTCATGTCCATGCTATCAATGAATAAGGGATTTATCCAACCAACTAAATTTATCTCCTCCATGTAAGAATGGAACTCCAATCCTCATGATCCTTAACCACACTACGAAGGAACTCATAACCCAGTAGTGTTTTGAGTCATCCTATGTATGCTATACCCATATTCTAAATGGATTGGGAAACAACTATAAGAAGAAGGTGTTATCTAGATGATCTAAAACAATATTACCCACTGGTCTTAGACCAAATACCCAAAATTACATCACAATAATTTTCTGAGATAATTGAACCTATGTTACAGCTCAACATAGGTCCAAAATTAAAGACACTACTTTGCAACATATCAATTTTCTATCTTGAAATCCCTTAATATAGAAAGATACATGATACTATCCATGTCAAAATATTCGATAAGGTAATCCTTGGAAAATTTTGAGTCTTCACACATTGAACATGCACATTCTACGATTCAGCAAATATTTATCATCTATAACATGGAATTGGAAAAAAACATGTTAGGTCGAAAACTAGACATATATTCACATGACGAATATCAACATCCATGAACACTATGTCTTCTTCCATATGAGTCTTAGTAAACGATTTGGAATAAAAAATAAAATTTTATAAATATTTTAGGGTGAAAAATATGGTCCATGAAATAATTAATCCATGCTCTCTTAATCCACTGACATTGATAAATATTTGAGTAGTCCAGAAATATACAATATACAAATTTTCATTATAAATCACATGATATCAAGGCTACTAGAGTAGGTGAATCAATGTATATTTTCATGGGTGAGGTCATTAATGGAAATTTCTAAAAGAGTATTGTGTTATTATTAAATCTATCAAATCTGAGTGATTATATCTATTTTGTTGTATACATAATGGATGGCTGTAAATCCATCCTGTCTCGGGCTTAGGACGATAACCTTGAACCAAAAATATCCCCACGAGGTATAATATCCAGCCTCAAAATTGGTCCAATGTGATCTATCACTATCATATACTTATTGTGAATGGAACCAATAGAGATGTATAATTGATTGCATTACTCTGCTATTATAGAGGAAAATATTGATCAAACCCATGAAAGAGATAAGCGACCTCATATATAGATCATTTGTCATCGTCTCCAAAAAAATAGTAGGAATGTATCTCTCTAATACTAGAGTATTTGAAAGATCATCCCAAACATATACTCTTACGAGGAACTCATCATACATTTACAAAAGGAATGGAATTCCACATAGCTAATATATGACTCGTAGATTGATTACCACTTATCCCTGGGACAAATTAAATATGTTCGTGCTAGGGAACCAAAGGGTGATAATCAATCTATTGAAGTAATTATTGAAATATATGATGAACTATGAGATTCAAAAGGACTTGTAATGATCAACATTTTATAATGATCGAAAAACTCCAAGAATAATTACTTATCCCTAAAGGTAAAAGCCCACTCATTGGGGAAATTACCGTCGGGACAAAGATCCCTATTCAATACCATCCGCTCACGTGATAGATCAGAGTGGAGAAATGTATACTCAAATAACACTATGGAATAGGTTTTTGAGTGATGTAGTGACCATTTGAGACCATATAAATCTTTACAAAAATATAAGGAGGACCCTAGGGTATGTTTATACCCATTTCTATATACATAGAAATTGTTGTTTTAACATTTTCAGAAGTAGATGACACCCAATGAGACGATAGATTATTATTTGAAAGAGGAATGGTGGCATCATCATGAAAACCAAAACTGTATAGAGTCTATTAT
This sequence comes from Viscum album, assembly GCA_963277665.1. Taxonomy (NCBI): domain Eukaryota; kingdom Viridiplantae; phylum Streptophyta; class Magnoliopsida; order Santalales; family Viscaceae; genus Viscum; species Viscum album. The sequence goes on from OY728136.1 coordinate 1,889,312,523, forward strand.
AGAAAAATGGGGTAATCCCATTGCATAGAAGAAAATGAAATTCTTAACAACATCAGTTTTTGAATCCATAGAATATTGGTGATCATTGTCACAAATCCTAGATTTCAAATCTCTTTGATCGGTAAAACCCGGTGAAGATCAATGAGAACCACAATCTATCTGAAAATATATAAGTAAAAAAAGATAGAAAAATAGAACAATAAATAATTTCAATAATAAAGAATTTAAAATAATTGATTCATCATACGTATCACAAGAATTAGAAAGGACCTAGTGAATACAACGAAAGGGTTAAAAAAATGAACACTAAATAACTCATTTGTCACATAAACCCTGTCGGGTATCTTGAAAACACATGTCCCCATTGAAGACTCGTGATCACATGACCTTCTCCTAGTCACATGAATTTCATGATGAGAAATGGATCATATGATTGAACTAATAGTTCTCACTAACACCATCAAGACAATCACTATACCTTGTTATTGAACATAAAAAGAGTTAGTCAACTATTTACGGTATTTATAATAGAAAAATTCCAATGAAAATTTGATCTTGTGGGATAGGTTTTGTGTCACAACCCGACCATACCCGGGCTCGAGCCGCAACTACCCCAATCCTGCCTCCATAGGCTAGGGACTGGTGACCAGCGCCAAAGGCACAATAACTAAGGGATGCCTTTGCTTAAGAACATGTACACACACAGGCAGCACACTCAATGCAATAGTGTAGAGTAAAAAAGAAAAGCCAAGTAAAGTAAAAGGAAACTGCTATAAATAAACCACAGATGTGCATCGACCTCTAAATAGTACAATGTACATTGAAGGTAAACAGAAAAGGAAAAAAAGGGAAAAACACTCACCCAACCAAAAAGTTCCACAACCCAGCATCAGGTGAAAAAAATAAAACAGATATAAGGATCCCCGACCTGAAACCTGACTTCGACCACCGCATGCGGTCCATGCTCTCAAGCTCCTAAGCTCCTCTGAAGTCACGACTAACCTGTCCATCGTCTGCAAGGGCACACCAAGTGTGGGCAAAGCCCAAGTAAGGGTGAGTAAAAAATACTCAGTAGGATACCCCAAAGGCTCGAGGGAGCAACAAAAGGAGGTACCGAAGGGTGAGCAGTAGAGCGAACATGAAAAGTAGAGGAGTATAACTGAAAGTGCAGTAAGAGTAACAGTAGAGAGTCCAGCTCAACCCAGCAAGAGGAAAAAAGGTAGACTCGTCCAGACACAAGGAGCTGTAAATGGTGAGGAGATGAACTTCTCGTCGAGTCTTTACTACCTATATAATGAGAGTAGACTCGTCCAACAACGAGAAGCTAGACACTGGAAACATGTGGCATACCCCGCGCATCTTCACCTCACCTGGAAGGAGAGTAACCAAACCCAAGAAGTGGGTTCTAGAACAAGGTATATAAAAATACATATGCTCAATAAGAAGCTCGAACAAGTCTATAAGGGGATCTCCATCCCATAGCGCATCCCACGAAAAAAGTATCCAACAGTCCTAGAAGGAACACCATCGATGCCCATCATCCCGCACGTCTGCCCCGAACCGCAAGACAAGGGGCGCAATCACCACACCTCGACACTATACTCTTTGGGCGGAACTCACTCTCCCACACGGTTTTAGGTCACGTCACAAGGATGCGTCTCATTGGGGGAAAGCGCCTCTAGTACTTGAGAGTTCTGGGGGAACCTCAAACTACAACTCGTCACTGCCCCGCAGTCGAGAGGTCTGCTCAAATTCGACAGGCGACGCCCTGCCCTGCCCCGCTGGAGGGTCCCTGGAAGTCGACGGGTTCCCACTACAGAGAGACCCAGAAAGTCGATGGGTGCCACACTGCCCAGTCCCTTAACAGGGTAATATACTCGAGGGCGACCCGGATAAATTCGGTGACGGGACCACTGCCCAGCCCAGCTAGAGGTAACCCGGCATCGGGGACCACTGCCCACCCCAGCTGGAGGTAAGCCCAGCATCAGGGACCACTACCCAGACCAGCTAGAGGTAATCCCGACATCGAGGACCACTGCCCAGACCCGCTGAAGGTAAACCAGGAACTGCTCTGGCCATCCGTGCTGGATGGTACTGCTGGTGAACACTGCTGTACTGGCCATCCATGCTAGATGGTAACCCACTGGCGAGCCCTGCTCGAAACATCCTCATCCCAGCAGGAAACAACCTCAGCCCTGCTGGAAACAACCTCATCCCTACTGGAAACAACCTCATCCCAGCTGGAAACAACCTCAGCCCTGCTGGTAACAGCCTCAGCCCTGTTGGTAACAACCTCCGCCCTACTGGTAACAACCTCCTGGGTAGAGGATTGGTGGCCGCATAAAGTTTTGGTCACACCAAATCCACAGTAACTCTACCAGGGAACACAAAGCAATATGTGAAACTCCTCAGGCCTCTTAAGGCGATCAAGCTCCAATCCACTGAGTCAATGTCGAAGTAGACCGAGACAAGTCCTCCCAGAAAGTGGGGAAAACACCCACACTCTACGAACACCCGTAGTCGCAAACCGTGTCGTAGTCCAGTGAAAGGGGCACAGTACTGAAACCTCTCACAGCTGAAGAAAAAGAGGAACCAAACCATCTCAGCCGGCCAAACAATCGAGGACAAGACCAGGGGGAGACCACTCAACCCTACTGGTCAGACAAAAGAGCACTAGTCTAGGGGAAACTCCACCCTGCTGGTCAAATAAACGAGTGCAGAGGGACCCTCTACGTCATGCGAGGTCAATGTACGTAAAGAAGAACATGGCACATACATGGGGACTATAAAACGTGTGGCCCCAAGTCAACCCCAACTGAGCACACAAACGTCCTCAGGTACAAACAAACACATGTACCTCCATGCGTTCATGTATACTCCCTGAGTATACATCATTCCAGCCCAAAGCTTATCATGCACACGACACCCAATGTCAACGCGAAGGCGTGAACGTAACAACTCCACCTCAAAGGCCCGGCACGACCAACCACATGTTATGAACCATATACATTACTCTCCCAAGAGTGCGTGATCACACGCCAAGGGTCCGCTACAAACATGGTAGGGCGAACCACCAATGGAGCACCTTTCATTATTCCACATTTAATAAGATCACGTATGAGGCTCCGCTCACCTGAACAGTTTACACCGTTGCAATCCTCACTGAAAAACATGCAAGATCGACTACTTTCTCTCTCCAAACGGGTATCCGACATAAAAGTTTCCAATACTACCTTACGCCCGAACAGCGTCCCGTGGTCCCGAACCTCGGCCCCGAAAACAGTCGAGCGCATCTCACCATTTCGACCCCCCAGGAAAACACGTCAAAAAGACTGATCACTTGAGTGCAGCAGATATCCGGGGAAAAGAAGCATTCTGGCGCACCGCACACGAGCAGTTCTACGTGGGACCCGCATACCGGTCCAGAAACTCAACAGACGGATCACACCATTGCGATCCTATCAATAAATCACACATGATGGACTAATCACTTTTCCAAAACGGACACCCGGTGATAAAGATGGAAAATCACCGTCAACGCCCAAACGGCCCTCACGGGGCCTGGACAATCATGTGGAATTACAGTGGGCAGACTGCGCCAACGTGATGCCCTCAAAAAAACACCCAACATCAGCTTCTCGTAGACCACAAATAGACATCCGAGAAAAAAGTCGCTAAAAGCTGCACGCAGCTCAAAAGACGAGCTGTGGGGCCCACACCTCAACTCTGGCTTCAACGGCCAAAACCACCCTTGAAAACGTCACCCCGATGCCAGGGTCCCAATGCAACTGACGGCACTCAAAGCGGACGTCATATTCATTCGTGCCGCTCAAAATACGAATCCTTGGAAAAAGTGCCCAACCGCTTGACGGCGTGTCTCGCTTCCGAGGCCCCTGTCTCGGGTTTAAAATCACCTGAAACCATCTCAAAACGTACGCCTCAACATCAGGTTCACGCCGCCGCAGAAGGCGCCCAAAACGGACGCCCGCCCAGTCTATGATTTATTAAAATATAAACCATTTTCATAATAATAATAATAATAATTATTATTATTATTATCTTATCATAAAATGTAATTTTATTATTATTATTATTATTATTTTTCCCGAATCCTCTATCGGACGCCCCTTGTTTCCCGTTACTTTTTTTTCAATTTCTTTTTTTTCGGTCAGCCTGTCGCCATCATGGGTCCAAAGACACAGGTCTTCTCCACCGACCACGCGGACCCCCCCTGCGGGTCTCCCCCTTCCGCTCGCTCCCGCCAGCTGATGCCCCTGTTGCTGCCTTCTCGTGCCAAAGATAGCTGAATCCCCCCAGCTGGCCATCTCGCCGTCCAGCCTTCGGCCTCCTGCCATGCTACGCTCCCGGCTCGCTGCGACTCCCCTGGCCAGCTCGGCGGCTCTGGAACCCGCATCGACGACCGCCCAGCCTCCACACTTCGCTTGGACTCCTGCGGCCATGATCCTCCACCTCGCTGACTCTCCTTCTGCCTCCGCGGACCGCCGCCACAGGTCAGCCGGACATCCCAAGAAAAAATGTCGGGAACACTTATTTTGGCCAAAAAAACACCAAAACCCACTGTATTTCGGCAAGCGTTTCAAATGGTCTCGAGGCTTGGATTTCAAATCCGAAATATGTGTTGGATAGGTTATAAAAACCACTACACTTTTATGGGGTTTGTTTGACGATTCGACAGAGATTCAATGAAAAATAAGAAATTCAAAGGGGAATGTAGGATTTGAAATACGAAGCAAAAAACCCTACCCCGTGGGCGTAGCCCGATGCTTCTCCATCAATCTGCCGGCCACCGCACATAGAGATGAGGAGGTGATGGAGGATAGATAATTGATGGGCTCTCCTTGTTGATCCTTCTTCCACCAGGGAGCTCCAAAATGAGGAGAGGATGGAGTAAAGGGTTTAAGTAAGAATTAATTAATTAAAAAGATTAATTAATTAATCCGTAATTTAACCTACATCTGAAACCCTCGATGAGGTCGAGGTTAAGCCACCACTAGGATAAACACCACCTTCTGAGCACAAAAACGGTCTCAGAATTTTAATCTGAGATACCGATCAATAGTTATTAAACTCTACCCCAGAGGCCGCCAAATTACAAAAAATCCCCTAGGGCCATTTTTCACAGACGGGCCGCGCCCGCAAAACATACACCCCTACTAGGGTAAACGTCACGTTCCGAACTCAATGGTGCCCTCAGGTTTCCAATTTGAGACACTGTTTAGGAGATACAAGAGTTTAACCATTAAACGAATAAATTAATTATTTAATTTTATCTGTTCCACGCTCCCAATGTGAGCGAGGGGTCCAAACGTCCCACGCCGACATACATTATGTCTTTCCTAGTGTAAACACTCAATTCCAGACCCATATATACACTCGGATCCCTGATCCAGATCAACATTTAGGAGTTATCCAATTTATTTGTCGTTTCCAGTGTGAACGCACTGAAAAATTAATTCCCGCCACTACGGGGCTTGGAATCATATGTCGTCTGAAGGAGCTGCTCTGGAATATCATAAAGAATATTCCAATGTCTTTCACAGAAAAAACCAGGTCCTTAATTCATTCCCTCCTTCAAAATGTTCTTCCCCTAAAACAAAACTAGGGAACAACTGAGGGTACTAAGCCCACAACTAGATCTCCCGTACCCAGAAGAAATCATGCATAGCTCTGCGCCACCGCACACAGACCATAGGACGGATCCATTCATGTGAGGTATACCCTCGCCGATGTTGTGCATAAGATCATGCACACATCTTTTCTTAAACCGCGTGGGAGACATCGTACACCCAGACCAGACATTGGGGTTAGGACAAGGCGGTAGGGAACCTCGCCATCCCTTCACACGGTCTCAAATGGCCTGAAGGCTCTCGGTGGTAGCTCACCTCCCCAATCGAACCTCCACATCGCACGCTGCGACTGGAATCTCATCCCACACCTGGAACAAGGCCTGGTGATTCCCTCCTTCAGAATATCGATATGGTAAAACACCCAAGGATATCTTGTCATGTAAGATTTCACAGTTGAGTTCTCTCAACCATGACTCTCTTACACCCTCAGATAGAGATGGAGTCATCACCATCGACTAGTGAAAAAGGGGTCCCACGCCTTTTTTTTACCAACACTGGTTTACACCGATGCCCCATGCCACCCTGGTAACAAACCAAGAAAATAGCATGGAGGAAATATTTACATACACAGAGTCTAAAAATTCTACTACAAGAAGTAGAAGAGTCTCAATGGGTACCTATCATCATCCCATGCTCTGAAGGATCATAGACATCCAAGCCCACGGCTGTCTGCGGTCCCAACTGTCAGCTCCCAGAGCCTGATGTGGACCACCCAGTGGTGAAGGGAAGACCTCGTAAAGTTGTCCCCCACTTACATCTCCTACCACTCCTCTAATAGAACCACCTCCCTGGGAACTACTCCGATTATGGTGCTTCCTCCGTCATGGTGGTTCACCTGCTGCCTGCCCGAAGCTCTCCGCAACTTGGGTCGAGCAGTCTCGTGCCAAGTGACCTCTCCCATCACAATCATAGCACTGACTCTCTCTGGGCTGCACTAGTGCCCTCCGGCGCCACTGTGGTGTACGACCACGCCCCTGAGTCCGGTTGCCAGAAAGCCACCTGCGTCGAGGTCCTGCTTTCCGATGCCCGTGAGCTGCGGAAGACGTCTCAGCTCCAACGTGCATGCTGCCACCACCAACTATAGAACATGACAGGAAGCTCTCTACTACCAGCGCTTTCTCTAGCACCCCAGAATAAGTTAAAATTCCCAATGTTAATATGAAAACATGAATCTCATGGGGGAGACCCTGCTCAAACTTCTGTGCACAGATGTTATCGTCATGGACCAAGTCCGGGTAAAAGCGTGCATGGTCTGCAAAACTAGTCGCGTACTCGGCCACTGTCATCCCTCCCTGCTGAAACTGTAGGATCTACTAAATCCGAATAGAGCATAAGTAAGAGGGTAAAAATTCCTCATGATACAACAACTGAAAGTCATCCCACGAAAGTGATGACTCGTTATGAAACTGAGTCACCAGACTCCACCAACGCCGAGCTGCTCCAAGAAAAAGGGTGGCTGCCAAAGCCACTCTATAATCTTTCGGCATCTGCACAAGCCTGAAAAGGTGAACCACTACCACTAGCCAAACCTCTTCTATTTGAGGGTCAGGCTCACCACTAAACCTCAGCGGTCTCTTCTGGTAGAACTCACGGAGCGCGCTCAACCTGCGCTCAAGCTCACCCTGCTCTGCTGAAGCTTCCTGCTGATCAAGAGGTGGGGGTGCTGCTACCGGCCCACCCGGAGAAAGGGGCACGCATGATGGGTCATGGACTGTGGTTTCGTAGCTCATAGGGTCGTCGTCACGAACCAAAGCTGGCATCCTGGGGTGCTTTTTTCACAGAGACATCCTGAATATTATCAAGGAGTCCCCCAATCAGATGAGCATATATGTATATACCAATAACCACGATGGGAAGCTGACTCAAGAAAGACAGCGAAAGACTCAATCATATGTGATCCACAAACCAATTTCCCTGGAACGAGTTTCTCAGCATGTCGAGTTGACAAGCGGGTTATCAAGGTCCTGGTGAATGGATACGTCGGTCGCCGCACCATCACTGGACTCCCTGGGCTGAGAGCCGCTCTCGAGACACATCAACACTATTTCCCTAAATCCCAACCAATTCCTTTTATTTTAGGGACGTCCGAACAGTGTCCCAAGGAATGAACCACCTTTGATACCACTTTTTCATGACCCGACCCTACCCGAGCTCGGGCCACAACTACCCCAAGCCCGCCTCCATAGGCCAGGGGCTGGAGACCAGCGCTGAAGGCACAATAACTCGCGGAGGCCTTTGCCTAAGTTCCTGTACACACACACGCAGCACACTCAGTGCAATAGTGAAGAGAAAAAAAGAAAAGGCATGTAAAGTAAAGGGAAACTAAAATAAATAAACCACATATGTGCATCGAACTCTAAATAGTACAAAGTAAACTGAAGGTAATCAGTAAAGGAAAAAAAGGCAAAACACGCACCCATCCAAAAAGTGCCACAACTCGGTATCATGTAAACAAAAGAAAACAGATGGAAGGATCCCCGACCTGGAACCCGACTCCGACCACCACACGCGGTCCAAGCTAACATGCTCTTAAGATCCTCTAACGTCATGACCAACCTTTCTGTCATCTTCAAGGGAACACCAAGTGTGGGAAAAGCCCAAGCAGTGGTGAGTATAAAAATACTCAGTAGGATACCCAAAAGGCTCGAGGGAGCAACAAAAGGAGGTACTGAAGGGTGAAAAGTAGAGCAAACATGAAAAGTAGAGGAGTACAACTGAAAGTTCAGTAAGAGTAACAGTAGGGAGTCCATCTCCACCCAGCAAGAGGCAAGAAGATAGACTCGTCCAGATACAAGGTGCTGGAAATGGTGAGGATATGAAATTCTCATAGTGTCTTTACTACATATAGGAGGAGAGTAGACTCGTCCAACCATGAGAACCTAGACACAGAAAGCACTTGGCATACCCCGCGCGTCTTCACCTCATCTGGAAGGAGAGTAACCACACCCAAGATGTGGGTACCAGAACAAGGTATATAAAAATACATATGCTCAATAAGAAGCCTGAACAAGGTCGTAATGGGATCTCCATCCCATTGCTCATCCCAAGAAAAGAGTATCCAATAGTCCCAGAAGTGACACAATCGATGCCCAGCAACCCGCACGTCTACCCCGAACTACAAGACAAGGGGTGCAATCACCAAACCTTGACACTATCCAATTTGGGAGACACTGACTCACCCGCACGGTTTTTGGTCGTGTCACAAGGATGCGTCTCGGTGGGGGTAAGCGATGCCCGTACTTGAGAGTTCTGGGGGGAACTTTAAACCACAACTCGTCACTTCCCCGCAGTCGAGAGGTCTGCTCAAAGTCGATAGGCGACCCCTACCCAGCCCCACTGGAGGGTCCCTGGAAGTCAATGAGTTCCCACTATAGAGAGAGCCGGAATGTCGACGGGTGCAACACTGCCCAGTCCCATAAGAGGGTAATCCACTGGAGGGAGACCCAGCTAAAGTCGGCTATGGGACCACTGCCCAGCCTAGATGGAGGTAACCCGACATCAGGGACCACTGCCCATCCCAGTTTGAGGTAAGCCCTGCATCGGGGACCACTACCCAGCCCCACTAGTGGTTAACCTGGAACTGCTCTGGCCTTCCCTGTTGGATGGTACTGCTCGGTAAACACCGCTGTACTGGCCATCCCTGCTGGATGGTAACCCACTGGCGAGCCCTACTCGAAACATCCTCATCCCTACAAGAAACAACCTCAACCCTGCTGGAAACAACCTCATCCCTACTGGAATCAACCTCAACCCTACTGGAAACAACCTCAGCCCTGCTGGTAACAACCTCAGACATACTGGTAACAACCTCAGCCCTGCTGGTAACAACCTCCTGGGTAGAGGATCTGTGCCCGCGTAAAGTGTTGGTCACACCAAATCCACAAGAACTCTACCAGGGAACACAAATCAATAGGAGAAACTCCTCTGGCCTCTCAAGGCGATCATACTCCAATCCGTTGAGTCACTATCGATGTGGACCGAGACAACTCGTCCCAAACGTTTAGGAAAAAACCCAGATTGTACGAACACACGTAGTCGCAAATGGTGTCGTAGTCCGGTGAAAGGCGAATGGTACTAAAACCCCTCAAAACTAAAGAAACAGGGGAACCGAACCATCTCTAATGGCCAAAACATCGAGGACAAGAACCGGGGGAGACCACTCAACCCTGCTGGTCAGACAAAAGAGCACCAGGCCAGGGGAAACTATACCCTTATGGACAAACAAACGAGCGTAGAGGGACCCTCTACGTCGCGAGAGGGAAAAGTACGTAAAGCCGAACACGACACGCACAAGGGGCCCACACGACGTGTGGCCCCAAGTCAACCCCAAATGAGCGCACAAATGTCTTTAGGTACAAACAACCACTTGTACCTCCAAGCGTTCTTGTATACTCCCAGAGTATACCACGTTCTAGCCCAAAGGCTATCGTGCACATGGCACCCAATGTCAACGCAAAGTTGTGAACGTAACAACTTCACCTCAAAGGCCCATGCATGACCAAACCCATCTTATGAACCATTTACATCACTCTCCCAAGAGTGCGCGATCACACGCCAAGTATCCGCTACAAACATGGTAGTGCGAACCTGTAACAACCCGAGATTTTATAAGATATATTCTTTTTAATTTCATTCATTATACAGTACAGAAAGGATAGATTTTACTATATGAAACACCGCATTAGCTTTTAGTTTACGCAACCCTGACATGGCTTGCATTACACGCAATCGCGACCTTCCCCGATAGCGTGTGTTGTACGCAATACCGAGTTTTACTAAACAATGATATATTATTATAATATTGTTATTAAATAGACACTATGAATACTATTAACTAAATTTTTAATTTTATAACATTATTATTCATCTTACACATTTTCTAGAGCATGGTATAAGAATAAAATAAATTTTTCGGGTAAAATAAGTATTTTAAAAAAAATGCAGTTTTACCACCTTTTGATGGCGCACCCACAATAAATATTGTATTTGACATGTTTATAAGTTCAATATGACAAAATAAAATTCTTATTTGGAATCACGATATAAAAAATCACTTTGGATAAATTTTTGATACTTTTCTGATAACTTTCATGTTTTGATGAATAGTAAAAATACGCTAATTTTTAATTAAAAAAAACATTTTTCATTGAGATAATTTATATGGTTTAATTATAATATTGAATGGTTTTAAAGTATAAATGGAATATATTTTTACCATTTAATATAATTTATGTCATTATCCTTGATTTTACCTTGAATTTGTAAGTTAAATCAATTCAATCTTTTGCAATGTTTTAAACAAAAAAACTGTTTTCTTTTGAAAACGGGATTTATTTTTATTTAATTTATGCAACTTTTGTGTATTTAATTTGGAAAAATGGATTCCATATTTGGAATCAGTGGGTCCAAATTATGTTAATAAGATAATTTTTTATTTTTTGGCATTATGAATAGTAACTACGGTAAATTTTATTTACTATAGTTAAAGGTAAATCAGGTAATTAAGGGTAAATATATGGTTATAAAATTACCCTAACACCTATAAAAATACTATTGTATGACTAAAGTAGACCCATATCACCTAATGGTCGGATTAGAATCATTTAATGGACTTTTTACCATGAAAATAATTTAATTATTATTAAAACCAAAGAAAGTGACAACATGTCACTCTCTTAAATATTATAAGTATAATAATTTTAATTTAGTGATATACATCATAAAACATCAAACATGAATAATCTCAAGAAATATAATAAAATTATCTACATAATGATAATTTATTTAGAACTTTTTGGGATTAAATACTTGTCATTAATGGTGATACATTAATGATGCAGAAATTATTTATTAAGTGAAAAATCAGTAATATAGTTATTATTGAAATAATAATACCCATTAAAAGGCCCAAAAACCTGACAAAAATTTATTGGTAGTGTATATATATACCATAAGCATCCAATGACCTAATATATAACTGTTTTGAGTCTTATAAAAGTGATTATGACACCTATATTATATTATTTTAAATGACTCCAAAGTTGTCACCTTCGTAATTTAATAAATATAACAATTTAAATATTGTTATTTTATGATGATAAATTCTAGTAAAATTATTATTATAAAATATTTGATATTTATATTCATCTTGGTATTTTATTTTTAATTTTTATGCAACAAATATGTATATTAAATAATTATACAAAAATGTTGTACTAATTATTTTATTAAGAGATATACCATATAAATGGTTTTAAAAATAATAAAATAAATATTATATGAACTATTTAATGTGATCCACTAGATTTCTAGATAACTATGACAATTTATGAATCTATTAAAACTTTTATTTCTAACATATATTCTGTATATATTTTATTTAAATTCATATAAATGAATAGAGTAAAAATTGACACTATTGTTATTTTATAAAAATAATATATTATAAAATTGTTTAAAAATCACAAAAATATTTAAAATATTTAAATTTAAATATATATGGTCTAAAATTTTATTAAGTATCCAATTATTGAAAATTCACCACAAATACGTAATTATTTGTTATAATTTAAAATTTAGAATGTTATTACCACAAATAAAATTAAATTGATTAAATAAGGATAAATCAAGTTGATAATGTCTAAAATAAATTCCTAACATGTCTAAATTTTATTGGTAGATTATATTAAAACCCTATATCATCTAATATTCTTATATGAGTCATTTTGGAAGTTTTTATGTGGGTTTATGATTTAATATAAACTAATCTTTCTTATATTTCCAAAGGTACCCCTCTCCTCCCTTCTAAAAAGGCACCTCCTCCCTCTGTTCCTCACACAAATTTGAGCCTTAATGCTTGGAAAAAACCTTCCAAATTATCTTCTCCACTTCCCTAGAAAAATCCTAGAGGTCCTGGTCTTCTTCAAAGACCAATTTTAGTGTCCTAAGAGGAGGTATCAAAGAGGCTCTTCAAAAAAGAGATAATGTATGTTACCGATTCTTTCAACTTTATTTATTCTTCTACCTCTTCTTCTATAGTTGTTTCATTATGAAGTAATAACATAAGTATCAATAATATACTGATATGTTATTATAAGTATGAAACAACCCTATTTCACCATCTATCCATCCAACGGAAATGAAATCACCGCGCGTGCGTACGTACGGAATACCGTCTCCACGCCGTGGTGTAATATGTTTTTCCAACACCACCTTACATGGATGAGTATAATGGTGTAAAGAATAACTATACATAGTTTTTATAACATCATAATTATTATGATATATTGTATCATCTTATCCAATTAAATTCAAAAATTATGGGAACGATATCATCGCTCGTGCGTACGTACGGACTACCGTCTCCACGAAGGGATGAGATTCATTCTCCATGTTAACCATTTAAGAATGATTATAAAGTATATATAAGAAATAATAATTAAATATATGACATTATAAAGCTAATTTATTTATTTATATATATATATATGTATGTCATCTACTTAATTCCATTCAACTCAATAAGAAAACGAAAACAGCGTTCATGCATACGTATGGCCTACCGTCTCCATGAACGGTGTATTTCTTTCCATTTATCGATCTATTATATATATATGTATATTATGAATATATATTATATATAAATAATGTTTATATTATTTAATTAAGTAATCATGATCTAATTAATCAAATGAATAATTACAAGTCAAAACACGAACGACAAATGAAATGATTTTACCCAAAACGCTACTTTAAATGGAATTTACAAAAGAACGGGACATATAAAGTAATAAGTGAAACATATATGATATCATAACAATGAATATGATTCTGTAATAAGTCAATGACATTATTTAAATCATTATACGGGAGGTTCAGATTCTTACGAAGCATATTAGACCTAAGGTAAGGTATAATTTTTCAAATCTCATTTTTATCCGAGATTGCTTATTCGTAAGTATTTACTTGGGTTATTTATATCATCCATGTCAAAGTTTTATAAAAGTGTTTTCACGTATTCTTAAAGTCATTTTTAACCATTTTTTACTTTTATTACATGGTATTTAAGGAATCATTCTTTTGTCTATGTTATGAGGTACTTTTTTGACTTTTCCAACAAAAGTACGAGGAGAATGTTATTTTTAACTTATACGGCGTGAATGGATTTTTACGGTTTCATAATGCCTCATTTTCATGAAGCTTACTATACATGATTTTATGACTATTTTTATCAAAATAATTGTATTTTAAAAGTTCATGGAATTTTTTGAAAAAAAAATTATTTTGACAAAGAAAGAATATTTTCCTCAAGAATTCATTTCAAATGTTTTATCAAAACCATTTTCCATCTAAGATTACATTATTTGATATGTGTATGTTTCATGTTTAATGTATCTATGATTTACATTGTTCATTTTTCTTATGATGAAATTTCCATTTGATTTATTTGGATTATGAAATGATTGGATGATGATTATGAAACCCATTTTATTCTTTGGGTTATGATGAATGTTTTAAGTTTATTTTGTGGCACAAGTAATAATGATTTCACTATGAGATGGGTGGGACCTATATCTCCCTCCAATGCATTGTGAAAGATTTATATCTCATGAGATAGACATGGCTGGAACGGAAAGTTAAACCGGTTTAGTAATACAGGGCTGGAACGAGGAGTGAACTCGATTCAGAAAGGGACTTTGTCCACTAAGATTGTCTTGGAAGAAATGCCTTGGATACTATGGAAATAATATCATGTGATTAATGGTTTCTACAATTACATGTTTTATTATTATGCTATTTTATCATTCTTAATGTTTCATTATGATCTATTCCTTGCATACTTCCATGTTTTATGTCATTGCTCAATCTTTTTATGTTTAAACATTATGTTCATGTTTTTAAGTTCAAATGTATATGGAATGTTTTATTTAATCCATGTGTAACCATACTAATCATTTGAGCTCACCCTTTTTATGTTTTCTTTTCCCCAGGATATAAATAAAGGTTTTAGGTAAGAAAAAAAGGGGAAGATCTTTATGGGAGATGTTGATGGTCTTTCATAATGATTAGAAGATTACTTTCCATGTTTCCGAAGACACTAAACTATTAAAGTCCTTGTGTGTTTATTTTTGTTATGTATTAAGTATTCTGCTCAAGTAATGTAATTTCCATGTATGTCAAGCTCCGGGTCCCTACAGTTGGTATCAGAGGAAAGGTTTAGTCAACCTTTTGAAAATAGGATGCAAAAATTTTGTGAGATCCCTAGAGATATTTCTATGGTATGTATAGGGATGTCCCTAAAGATAAGTATACCTATAGGATATAGTCCTAGAACTATGGTAATGATCTTATAATTTAACCTAAGATGTTAGATATTGAGGGTGCTCCCCTTTACTATGTTGTTTTCCCTATCATGATTTTTTCCTCTCACACTATTCTTTTTGGGTTTTAGAAAATGGCTGGAAACAGGAAGATTCATGATAATGGAGGATATGACGGACAATGGAATGATATTCTTCATGAGAAACCAAATTAAACGGGATTTGGAAGTCTAAAAATTGTTATTATTCATAATCTGCAATCTCATAATATGATCAATAATCTCAACATTGGTAAGTTTCCCGACTCAGATAATAAGAGAAAGATGGAGTTTCATGATGATCATAGAGGAAATAAAGTTCAATTTCCCTCATGTAAATCATGTGGGAAGAGGAATCAGGGAGATTGTTTCAAAGGAAATAGAAGATGCTTTGGGTGTGGAAAAGAAGGACACAAAGCCAGTAAGTGCATAGGAAAAGGTTCAGTTAACAGCATGGACAAGGATAATGTTATTGCTACGACAAAAACAATGATTATATGTTTTAAATGTGCTATGTGTGGGCATTATGCAAACCAATGCCCTAAAGGGAAAATATAATTAAGAGAATCATCATGGTCATATGAGTAGTATTTATGTGGATGATGATGAAGATACTAAAAATGAAATATGAGATGAAAGAAATGTTGAAGCCCAATCAGGGGTGTAAGAAGTTAGTGGAATGATTGTATGTTTATAAAGAATAATGTATGGTACTATGGAATAAAGAATCATCTAAGTATTGTTACACTACTGTTTTCCCTAAAGTATTTGAAAGTATATGTTGAATGGTACTGGTAACCATGAATGGTTATTCAGATATTTTTAGAAAGTAGATGATATGTGCATAATGAAAGGATAAGAAGATAATGAGATGTTTGATTGTATTCATGAGCACATAAATGATATAAGGACTAAGTGATATCATGGTTTGAGTATATAGAGTTTTGAGGATGTTTGTATGTGGAAAGTGTTAACTTTTAACTGCATTCATGTTTTCACTAAGGTACAATGGGTATTCATTCTTCAAGAGAATACATTATTAAGGTATTCACATGTTTGTAATTTGACCAACAAGATATATCTTATGATATATTGGGGATAAATGATGGAATTCACGTGATTGTTATGTGACATTTCAAGTAATAATTTTCTTTATAATATGAGCTTGGACCGAATAATTTTAGATAATCCTAAAGATTTTATTTGATTATGTTAGACCTAAGTTAGTATTGTTTAAGGATAGAACTTTTTTCGATATTATTGATAGGATGTTATAGTAATGTAGTTTTAGAAAAAGGAAAAACTGCAGGACGGGCGATAGCCCATCGCGTCGGACAAGGCTGTGGGAATAGAACCCACAACCGAAGTGCGAAAGGCGTTTATTTCATACCACTGGCCTACAGAAAGTCCCTGGTTAGTAGAAACTAGTTTTATTTTATTATGCAGGATGATAGGTGAAGTATAAGTCCATTTTTGAACCATATCTGATTAATCTCAACATAAGATGGACTTACAACTTTTTCTAACCTTTTGAAACAAATGGAGTGACCTATCATTCTATCACATTATCTGATAATTCTTAACGAATAACAAATTCAACTTCATTTTTTTAAGTGATGATGTGGAATTTTTCAATTCACGAACAATAGTGACATTGTACCAAAATCAAGTAAGTATTTCTTCTAATTAAAAATTTTCAACTTTAAGGAAATGTTCATGAAAACCAAAAATTTTGTCCTACTGTCCTTATATCCGATGAATTAGATGGTACCTTAGATCATCACAAATTTATGGCTTTGTGATTATTGGCTTTTTCATAGCCATGTTCTCTACCACTCTCCATCAGAACTTGATGTTTAGATTTCTCTTCCATATCCATATTTTCACATATGTTCTCCTATATGGAAACTCAATGATGAGTTACATTGGTTAATCTTTATGTTTCATACTTTAGTTTTTAAAATTAAGTTTTAGTATTCCTTTTTATGATGTGGGTTTCTATGAATAGTAAATGATTTATTACCCCAACTAATTTTGAGGGAGAAATTCATTTTAAGGGGGGTAGAATGTAACATCCTGATATTTTATAAGATATATTCTTTTTAATTTCTTTCATTATACACTAAAAAAATATTATCTTGTACTATATGCAACACTGCATTATCTTTTCGTATATGCAACCCTAGCATGGCTTGCATTACACACAATCACGACCTTCCCCGATAGTGTGTGTTGTACGCAATACCGAGTTTTACTAAACAATGATATATTATTATAATATTATTATGAACTAGAGGATATGAAAATTAATAACTAAATTTTTAATTTTATAACATTATTATTAATCTTACACATTTTCTAGAGCATGGTATAAGAACAAAATAAATTATTCGGGTAAAATAAGTATTTTAAAAAAATACAGTTTTGTCACCTTTTGATGGCGCACCAACATTAAATCTAGTTTTTGACAAGTTAATAAGTTCAATTTGACCAAATAAAATTCATCTTTGGAATCAGGATATATATATTTACTTTGGATAAATTTTTGATACTTTTCTGATAACTTTTATGTTTTGATGAATAGTAAAAATACGCTATTTTTTAATTAAAAACAACTTTATACATTGAGATAATTTATATGGTTTAATTATAATAATGAATGGTTTTAAAGTATAAATAGAATATATTTTTACCATTTAATATAATTTATGTCATTAGCCTTGATTTTACCTTGAATTCGTAGGTTAAATCAATTCAATCTTTTGCAATGTTTTAAAGAAAAACCCGTTTTCTTTCGACAATGAGATTAATTTTAATTTAATTTCTGCAACGATTTTGTATTGAATTTGGAAAATTGGATTCCATATTTGGAATCAGTGGGTCCAAATTATGTTAATAAGATACTTTTTTATTTTTGGGCATTATGAATAGTAACTACGGTAAATTTTATTTAATATAGTTAAAGGTAAATCGGGTAATTAAGGGTAAATATAAGATTATAAAATTACCCTAACACCTGTAAAAATTCTATTGGATGACTAAAAGTAGACCCATATCACCTAAGGGTCGGATTAGAATAATTTAATGGACTTTTGACCATGAAAATAATTTAATTATTATTAAAACCAAAGAAAGTGACAACATGTCACTCTCATAAATCTTATAAGTATAATAATTTTAATTTAGTGATTAACATAATAAAACTTCAAACATGAATAGTCTCCAGAAATCTAATAAAATTATCTACATCATGATTATTTATTTAGAGTTTTTAGGGATTAAATACTTGTCATTAATGATGATACATTAATGATGCAGAAATTATTTATTAATTAAAAAATCAGTAATATAGTTATTATTGAAATAATAATAACCATTAAAAGGCCCAAAAACCTGACCAAAACTTATTGGTAGTGTATATCTATACCATAATAATCAAATGACCTAATATATAACCGTTTGGAGTCTTATAAAAGTGATTATGACACTTATATTGTTTTATTTTAAATGATGCCAAAGTTGTCACCTTCGTAATTTAGTAAATATATCCATTTAAATATTGTGATTTTAAGATAAAAATTTTTAGTAAAATTATTATTATAAAATATTTGATATTTACCTTTATCCTGGTATTTTATTTTTAATTCTTATTCAAAAAATAGGTATATTAAATAATTATACAAAAATGATGTACTAATTATTTTATTAAGAGATATAGCAAATAAATGGTTTTGAAAATAATAAAATAAATATTTTGAGAACTATTTAATGTTCTAAACTAATTTTCTAGATACATATGACCTTTTATGAATCTATTAAATATTTTATTTCGAACATATCTTCTGTATATATTTTAGTTAAATTCAACAAAATGAATAGAGTCAAAATTGACACTATTGTTATTTTTTAAACATTACATATTATAAAATTGATTAAAAATCAAAAAAACATTTGAAAATTATAAATTTAAATATATATGGTCTAAATAATTATAAAGTATCCAATTATGGAAAATTCACAACAAATAAGTAATTCTGTGTAATAATTTAAAATTTAGAATGTTATTACCACAAATAAAATTAAATTGATTAAATAAGGATAAATCAAGTTGATAATGATTAAAATAAATTACTAACATGTCTAAATATTATTAGTTGATTAGATTACAACCAAATATCATCTAATCTTTTGATATGAGTCATTTTGGAATTTTTATGTGGGGTTAGGATTTAATATAAACTAATATTTCTTATATTTCCAAAGGTGCCCCTCTCCTCCCTTCTAAAAGGGCACCTCCTCCCTCTCTTCCTCACACCAATTTGAGCCTTCATGATCGGCCAACACCTGAAAAATTCTCTTCTCCACTTTCGTAGAAACATCCTACAGGTCTTGGTCTTCTTCAAAGACCAATTTTATTGCCCTAAGAGGAGGTCTCAAAGAGGCGCTTCAAAGAAGAGGTAATGTCCGTTTCCGATTCTTTCAACTTTATTTCTTCTTCTACTTCTTCTTATATAGTTGTTTCACTATGAAGTAATAACATCAGTATCAATAATATACTGATATGTTATTATATGTATGAAACAACCATATTTCACCATCTATCCATCCTACGGAAAATGAAATCACCGCGCGTGCGTACGTACGGAATACTGTCTCCATGCCGTGGTGTAATCTGTTTTTCCAACACCACATTACTTGGATGAGTATAATGGTGTAATGAATAACTATACATAGTTATTATAACATCATACTTATTATGATATATTGTATCATCCTCTCCAATTAAATTCAATAATTATGGGAACGATATCATCGCTCGTGTGTATGTACAGACTACCTTCTCCACGACGCGATGAGATTCATTCTCCATGTTAACCATTTAAGAATCTTTATAAAGTATATATAACCAATAATAATAAAATATATGTCATTATCAAGATAATGGATTTATGTATATATATATATATATGTATTTCATCTACTTAATTCCATTCAACTCAATAAGGAAATGAAAACAACGTTCATGCGTACGTACGACCTACCATATCCATGAACGATGTATTTCTTTCAATTTATCGATCTATTATATATATGTATATTATGAATATATATTATATATAAATCATTTTTTATATTCTGTAATTAATTAATAATGATCTAATTAATCATATGAATAATTACAAGTCAAAACACGAACGACAAATGAAATGATTTTACCCAAAATGTTACTTTAACATGGAATTTACAAAAGAACGGGTAATATAAAGTCATAAGTGAAACATATATGATATAATAACAATGAAATCGATTCTGTAATAAGTCAATGACATTATTTAAATCATTATACAGGAGGTTCAGATACGTACGAAGCATATCAGACCTAAGGTAAAGGATAATTGTGAAAATCTCATTTTTATCCGATATTGCTTATTCGTATGTATTTACTGGGGTTATTTATATCATCTATGTCCTTGTTTTATAAAATTATTTTCATGTATGTTTAAAGTCCTTTTTACCCATTTTTGTCTTTTATTACATTGTATGTAAGGAATCTTTCTTTTGTTTATGTTACGAGGTACTTTTTTTTACTTTTCCGACAAAAGTACGAGGAAAATGTTATTTTTAACTTATACGGCGTGAATGGATTTTTACGATTTCATAATGCCTCATTTTCATGAATCTTACAGTACTTGATTTTATGACTATTTTCAACAAAATAATTTTATTTTAAATGTTCATGGCATTTTTTGAAAAGAAAATGATTTTGACGAAGAAAGGATATCTTCTTCAAGAAAACATTTCAAATGTTTTATCAAAACCATTTTCCATATAAGATGGCATAATTTGATATTGTATGTTTCATGTTTAATGTCTCTATGATTTACATGGTTCACTTTTCTTATGATGAAATGTCCATTTGTTTTATATGGATTATGAAATGAAGGGATTATGTTTATGGAACCCATTTTATTCTTTGGGTTATGATGAATGTTTTAAGTTTATTTTGTGTCACAAGTAAGAATGATTTCACTATGATATGGGTGGGACCTATATCTCCCTCCAATTCATTGGGTAATGATTTATATCTCATGAGATAGACATGGCTGGAACGGCAAGTTAAACCGGTTCAGTAAAACAGGACTGGAACGAGGAGTGAACACGATTCAAAAAGGGACTTTGTCCACTAAGATGGTCTTGGCAGCAATTCCTCAGCTACTATGGAAATCATATAATGTGCTTAATGGTTTCCACAATTACATGTTTTATTCCCATGCTATTTTATCATTCCTAATGTTTCATTATGATCTATGCCTTGCGTACTTCCATGTTCTATGTCATTGCTCAAGCTTTTGATTTTAAACATTATGTTCATTTTTTAAGTTCAAATGTTTATGGAATGTTTTATTTTATCCATGCTTACCCTTACTGATCATTTGAGATCACCCTTTTTATGTTTTCTTTTCCCCAGGATATAAATAAAGGTTTTAGGTAAAAAAAAAGGGGAAGATCTTTATGGGAGATGTTGATGATATTTCACCATGATTAGAAGATTACGTTCCATTTTTACCAAGACAATAAACTTTTACGGTCCTTGTGTGTCTATTTTTTTATGTATTAAGTATTCCGCTAAAGTAATGTAATGTCCATGAACGTCAAGCTTCATGTCTCTACAGAACCACCACCCGAGCACCTTTCATGCTTCCACATTTAATAAGATCACGTATGAGGCTCTGCTCGCCTGAACAGATTACACCGTTGCAATCCTCGTGAAAAAACATGCGAGATCGACTACTTACTTGCCCCAAAGGGGTATCCGACATAAAAGTTTCCAATACCGCCTTACGCCCGAACGACGTCCCGTGGTCCTGAGCCTCGACCCCGAAAACAGTCGGGCGCATCGCACCATTTCGATCCACCGGGAAAACATGTCAAAAAGTTTTCTCACTTGAGTGTAATAGATATCCGGGGAAAAAGAGGTATTATGGCGCACCGCACACGAGCGGTGCTACGTGTGACCCACATCCCTGTTCCGAAACTCAACGTACGGATCGTACCATTGCGATCCTCTCAAAAAAGCAAACAGGATGGACTAATAACTTGTCCAAAATGGACACCCGGTGATAAAGATAAAAAATCACTGTCAACGCCCAAACGTCCCTCGCGAGGCCCTCACCATTGTGTGGAATTACTGTGGGCAGACTACGCCAACGCGATGCCCTCGGAAAAACACCCAGCATCGACTGCTCGCACGCCTCGAACGGACGTCCGAGGAAAAAGTCACTGAAAGCTGCATGCAGCTCAAAAGATGGGCCGTGGAGCCCACGCCTCAACTCCATATTCAACACCCGAAACCACCCTGGAAAACTTCTCCCCAACGCCAGGGTCCTAACGCAACTGACGTCACTCAAATTGGATGTTAGATGCGTCCGTGTCGCTCAAAATACGAATCCCCGAAAAAAGCGCCCAACCGCTTGATGGTGTGTCGCGCTTCCAAGGACCATGTCTCAGGGATTAAAATCACCCGAAACCATCTCAAAATTTATGCATCGACATCAGGTCCATGCCGCCATAGACGGAGCACAAAACGGACACCTGATCTATGATTTATTAAAATATAAACCATTTTTATAATAATAATAATAAAATTATTATTATTATTATTATTATTATTATTATTATCTTATCATTTAATTTAATTTTATTATTTTCTTTTTCTGAAACCGCTGTCGGCCGCCCCCTGTTGCCCGTTTCTTTTTTATCAAATTTATGTTTTTTCGGTCAGCCTGTCGCCAGCCTAGGTCCAAAGACCCAGGTCTTCTCCACCGACCACGCAGACCCCCTCCCCCCGGCGGGTCTCCACCTGGCGCTCACTCCCGCCGGCTGACGCCCCTGCTACTTCCTGCTCGCGCTGAAGATAACCGAATCCCCCCAGCTGGACGTCTCGCCGTCCAGCCTCCAACCTCCATCCATGTTGTGCTCCCCGCTCGCGGCAACTCCCCTGGCCTCCTCAGCCGCTCAGACACCCGCACCGACGACCGCCCAGCCTGTTTGCTCTACTCAGACTCCCGTGGCCGTGAACCGTCGCCTCGCCGATTCACCCGTAGCCTCCGTGGACCGTCACCTCAGGTCAACCGGACCACAAAACAAATGTTGGGAACACTTGTTTGGGCTGAAAATAACTCGAAAACCCGCTGCATTTCAGCAAGCGTTTGCGATCTTCTCAAGGCTCGAATTTTAAATACAAAATATGAGTTGTCTATGTTATAAAAATTACTATGCCTTTATGGGGTTTTTTGATGATTCGACAGAGATTTGATGCAAAATAAGAAATTCAACGAGGAATGTATGAATTGAAATACGAAGCAAAAACCCTACCCCATGGGCGTAGCCCGATGCTTCGCCGTCAATCTGCCAGCCACCGCACGTGGAGTAGAGGAGGTGATGGAGGACATATTATTGAGGGTCTATCCTTGTTGATCCTTCTTCCACCAGGGAGCTCCAAAATGAGGAGAAGATGATGGAGTTAAGGCTTTATGTAAGAATTAATTAATTAAAAGGATTAATTAATTAATCCTTAATTTAACCTGTATCTAAAACCCTCGACAGGGTCGAGGATAAGCCTCCCATAGGGTAAACACCACCTACTGAGCACAACGACAGTCTCATAATTTTTAATCTGAGACACCGATCAAATGTTATTAAACTCTACACCCGAGGCTGCCAAATTATGAAAACGCCCCTTGGTCCATTTTTCATAGATGGGTTGTGACCGCAAAACTTACACCCCTACTTGGGTAAACATCACGTACCAAACTCAACGGTGCCCTCAGTTCCCCAATCCAAGCCACCGTTTAAGAGATTCATGAGTTTAACCATTAAACGAATTAATTAATTATTTAATATCATCCGTTCCACACTCCGAAAGCGAGCGAGGGGTCCAAACGTCCTCCGCCGACATACTTTATGTCATTCCTGGGGTAATAACTCAATTATGGACCCATCCGTACACTCGGATCCCTGATTCGGATAACTGTTTAGGAGTTATCCCATTTATTTGGCATTTCCAGTGTGAACGCTCTGAAAATTTAATTTCGGCCACTCCGGGGCTCGGAATCGCACATCGTATGAAGGCGCTGCTCTGGAATATCATCAAGAATATTCCAAAGTCTTTCACAGAAAAAACCAGGTTCTTAAATTTTTCTAAGAAGTATCAGGATGGGGTCTCGTGATCCGGACTCATGAATGTTTCCTGTGAAAACAACAACCCTATAAAAGTAGAGTTTCCCACATATATATATATATAGAGTTTAATTTAGATAAAACTTGTTCCCTATAGACAATAATGACCCAATAAACTATTGGAGAAACCAACAAAGACTGTAGTAGCAATTTAGATTTCTGAATATTGTGTCATTAACCATACAGTCATCATTCTTTAGGGTATAATTTCTTGATTACCATAAAATTGGCATTCAAAAAATAAAAATAGATATATATCTAAATATAGATATTATTATTCCCTAGAAAATAAATCTATGATGAAGGGATTTGTGACCAATAAATATCATGATCCTTCAAAGTACTCACAATGTCGTTACCATCATAAGGTTACATAGAAGGACTATTTTAAGCTCATATAATATAATGAATCCTATAAATTCTCATTAAAATGATACTCATTCTCTTACTAAGGAACTCTAGACAACTAGTGGATGTAAAATGGTTTCCATAATATGTACCCTAGAACATGTGGATCAAAATGGAGAGATCCTAACAATCCTACCAAAAATACTTTTACAATATGAAGAAAATATAAAATCAAAGGATGATTGTTACAAACAAATGGTTAAAGTGATTTATAACAAATATGTAGGATAAACATCCTTGATAATATTAATGAATATTCAATAGAACCATGAGACAATGTTGATATTAAAAATAAAAAATTGAGAAGTAGGTGATAGCATCTCGTGGTTATGGAAGGTTATACGATATTCCCCAGTCTATGAACAAGAAAACAGATGTCCACAATGACATGCATGCCTCATCCCATGACGGTTCTTTGGACTATTAGCATCGTCACACAAATGGATTCAAATATGACCATGAGGCATACTACTCCCCATTTAGCTCTTCAAGGAAAAGATTACAATGTATTCCTTGAAATTCACACTCTACCCCATAGGACATTTATTGTTCATGTGATGCATCACCATAAAATAATGAAAATGTATTAAAAGTCACTTATGAAATTTTTCTTAATCATTGTCCTTTTCCATATAAACAATGGGGATAAAAAAGATGAGGCATAAGCTCTCGTAGTCGTAAAATGGTTATAATGAAATGTAGAAGTCTACAGTATGGTCCTGTGAGACTCACAGTCAAGCCACCTTGATATTGAAAAGACCCCAAAACAAGTCAACATTGACTTACTAAATTTATCCAAAATGGAATCGATCTTCTAATAATAGAATTTAAAATTAAACATTGATATGTTGGAGGACCTTGTATGTGTATTTTTTAAAATAATAATGTCATTTGATATATCTGTATGATTCCAAAAGTCCCTGTAAATTTGAAATAACCCTATAATTGAGGTGTTTTTGAGAGGTAATTGTGGTTGTTAAAAATATGGTGACACCCTCAGAGTGATCCTCAACAAAGGCTTGTGAAGGCACATTATGCCAAACCCCATCATCGACTACATCCATGAGCCATTCTAGATGCACATCATAAACTGGAAGAAATTGGATGGAGCAGACTATATATTCCCCATCCTAGAATTATTAAAAGGAACCTTTGGACTCTCAAATATAATGTGGGATTTTTTTTCATCTATGTGATTCATCACAACCAAAAATTAGAGATGATTTCGTATTTTACCTGATTTGGTTACCCAAAAGTCACCCATTAAGTAATATACTAGGGAACATTTGAAGTGATCTTTCTCCATGCATAATACACTCAAAAGTATTCATTCATTGATCATACAATGGAACTATTGAACGATATATAAAAACAATAATGCACTTCTTCTATATCACGTGAGACACAAATTAAATTAGTACAGAATAAATATAACAAATTGGTGATTAATGGTATTGAAAAAATAATAAAGGTGGGGGACATAAGAAAAAAACATGTTCAATTATCTTCATTCACATTGTATGAACCATCCTATACATGTGATATAAATAAGACATGTCATACATATCTATCAATTATTATATAACATGATATTTTTTCATGAGAAATACTCTGAGAGATGTTAGATCAAGTCACATATTCCCCCTGGGAAATACCTTTTAGCCATGTGGGTCCCCCTAGGATCATCACCCAATCATTGTAGAATTGTTCTGATACATCTCCCCAATCATAAAATCGATCCCACTGATGTAATTATAGACTCAATATTCCCTTAATTATTTATTAATTGGGTTCTTGAAAACATCTATATGTTAGAAGCCTACTCTTGTGAATGAATCCCAATCAAGTTAGCTAGATAATTTTACACCCTTTGGAAATGTCATATCTGATCATGACACAACATTCAGATATGATACATGGGTTATGAAAATCCATTTTGGAATACCTAATGCTTCATTTACTTTTCCTCGCCTATGTTAAGTATGTATTCTCTTATTTATCAGGATATGAGGATAATCAGCATGTGTCTTGATGGAAAGGAAGGAATCTGAGAACTCTGAGTGTAATCTAGGAATAATAGAACTATGATGAATTTTATTACTACCATATTTAGGATACATAGGTTAGTCATTCAGTATTTGAGTTCTATAGATATCATCTAGGTAGATCCTATTATATGAGTCACATCCCAACATGTAATGACACTAATCACATTCCACCCCTTGTTTCTTAATATGAGAATGTATCATGTGGGATTAGCTAGTTGCAATAATATTTTCCTCTAAATCATAAATATCCATATATGAATGGAAATCCATGGAGTGTAAGCCCTGAATAACAGAACTATGAAGACATTGATTCCTGCCAAATTTATGATACTGAGCTAACCTCTTCATGGTTCTATCGTAAAAGAGATGTCTCAATACAATAGTCCCTCACTCCCCATGAAAAGATACTGCTCATTTGTTATCCCTTTAATCTTACATCAACCATATCTCACATGAGATTAGGAAGTTTAAATGATCATATCTCTCAAATAACAAGACTACACCAATAGGGGCAACCCATTTATGTAATCCCTCAATGAGTGGTATGACACATTATCCCCAACACAATATAATATTGATTTGGGAAAATCCCAACAGAGATTTGTAACTACGAGAACTAGGATTCCTACACTAACCAATATATATTTGAATTCATATTATGGCTTGAGATCTTATAAACACCCATTTTATTGAATTCCTTATTATAATTCTATTTTCGAACATCAGGACCCAATCATTATCATGGGATGATTAATCTACCCAATCCTTGAGTGGATAGAGAAATAATCTTAACATTTATGACTTTGATTTCTACCATAACCAAGATACATAGGACGTATCTCTGAGGATCATGTCCCATTATAATTCTTTTCAAGGAAGTCCCATCATTGAAGTATCATATATTGAGAAATGAAAATTTTCATTTTTCTTCACTTGTTTCTCAAACAAATCATTTATCATGCGATCAAAGATAATTTAAACAATCATGACATCTTCACTATGACAATTTTCAATAATAGAGGTAACCATAGTAAATAATCCCCAAAATAGTGAACTATGGCTACTCTAATTCTCCTCATACTCAGGAGACAAATGAATTCACTTCATGACCTGATCCTAAATTCACGTTGTACCAGATCACCCAAAAATATCCTTTCCATGTAATGTTAAATTCTATAGGTCTAACGCTATATGTGTGTTTTTATTCTTCTAGTAATGTAAATATGTAGGAATCCTCATAATGGCTAAATCCACTCCTTGGAAAAAAATTCTTCTTTGCATGGCAGCACATTCCAGTGGACTAGGTTATATAGCTACATAACATAAGAAACCACCCATTAATGGAGAGAAATGGAGAAAATATGATATTTACATATATATATATATATATATATATTAATGATACACCGGTATTTTCATATTATAGTTAATTAAATAATAATCATTTTCTTTGGTAAAACCGGTCTCATATTTGTATTTGGAAGTGATTTGAAAACATATATTAAATATATAAAAGTGTAATAATGTAGGTAATAATTCCTCCAAAAGGGTGATATGGGTTTGACATATCATCTTCTAGACAAATGAAAGACTCCAAGAGTAACTAGGCTTGAGAATCTAGGTTTCTTCTAACCTTTGGAAATCAGTTGAATACCATGTTATTGATGATGGATCTATTAAGTGTTTCTAGTAAGAGAGACATTGGTAATCCTATGTTCATGATTGTCAAAACACAAATCACCCAGAATCAAACCATCACACGGATCCCATCGATACCTCGAAAATAGAAAAAAAAACACATACCAATGGAATAACTTAAACCATTGGTATCTATCTATAACCATGGTTCTAAAAATGTGTTAATATCAAATATTAGAAGAAAAAATATAACCATTGTTGGTGGAATTGTGGGTAAAAGTATATATTCCAATTTGGATGTTGAAGTATCTCTTCCATCCCCTGAACCTATACAAAAAAAACACAATAATCATTCAATGAAACATAAATATTGTATATTTACTAGAAAACAAAATTCTTATAAAATGTTTCAACCCATTCACACTATTTTAACATACATATAAATCTATATACATAATAAATTAAATTCATTAAAAAAATACACATGTCTTTTAAATAAGGAACTAACAAATCACAATAACAGTTATATTATAGGATAGAAAATGTAATATTTCACATGGAGTCAATTCATGAAGAAGGGTGTAATAAGAATGAGTTTTATGGATTTTAGTTTCAAATAACTTTTGTGGAATTTTTTAGATATGTTGCTATAATATCCATTATGTAATATGATATTATCCAATAATTACAGAATATGGGTTTTCAATAATGGTTTAGTCACAAAATATGCTGAAGGAACATTCTATATGTTTTGAAAGATAAACACATGATGAATTTATGGTAATATAACACAACACAACAATTCTTGAATTTATTAGAAGATGTATTTAATATTTCCAATGATATATAGAAAATTTATAAGAAAAATTTCACATATATGTTTCTCAATGGGAATTATGTCTAAAAATTGATGTAATAGTTTGAAGAGAAATATGGAAACACACAAATAATACCTCTCTTTTTACAATTAATGGTGGATTAAGTGTCATAAGTTGTCCTCTTTTTATTTTTGAACTGAACATTCCCTAATAAATAAATGAAATTTTTCAATTTGTTATGCACATTAGATCTCGACATAAATCATTGTTCATGTTAAATTTCAAAAATATTATGAAACTCTAATAACTCTTCTTACATTGGTGATCCATTTGTAAGAATCATAAATTCCCCATGAAACTAAATCTATGAAGATCTATAATCCTTCACTATAATGTATTATTCATACAAAAAGGACATGGTTGTTTTCCCTTACTAATCTAATTATACATCATTGATTATGAAAGTAAATCATTTATATTCCTTCGATGTTAATAACACATCAGATTTTTTTTAAAGAAGTATAAAATGTTCACACAAACATATAGTAATGTTTTTCCACTATATAATTAATTGTAGAATGTATAGTTCTATATCATTTCAATGATGAATAGATCTAGATATTATTATACACAATATACTATATAGTGTTTTAAAACATATCCATAATTGATGATTCTAAACATGAATAAAAAATGTCCATGTGTTGTGACCAATATTCTTCTTACCAAATAGATTTTACCCATCACTATATAGTCCCATCCTGAAATTATGAACCTCAGCTAAAAACGGTGATGTTGTGTATAATATTTCATCAATTCCAATCCAACTACATTATAAACCAAAACATCATTACATTCAATTTTCTTAGTTTAATTCCATCACATATTGAATGATGTTTGTAAAGACATGAATAGATATGTAGCCTCTAAATTGACTGAATGTTCCACATGACATTCTATGGAACAAAATATGGTGTTCCATCATTATTTTCCATCCATCAAAATGTACCGCATTCATTAAAACCCTTAATATCAGCTGCCCCCCATAATAAATTAAATTTAATTATTTTACACTATAATGAAATTCATTATTATAAAATATGATAATTTTAATAATGTAACATAAACTATAATTAAATAATCTAATATCAATTCCAATAAAAAATAATTCCCTTATAATGGAATTAATATAATCAATCGAGGTACTAGAAATTCCATAAATTATTTTCCTATTATATAAACAGATTAAAAAATAAAAATTTGACATTTTATTACATTCTTGATTTAGAGAAGCTCTAGCATGATCCAATTTTTTTCCCCACTCTTATAATCATCATCTTCATTCATTTCCTCATTTTTGTTGACACAATGTTATTCTTACATCATCATACCATCTACCATAACATTATGCATAAAGGGAAACCAATCAAATATCATGGTCTCAAAACAATTCACTGTTTCCTTTCATAAATAGTATATGATTGTCTTATCTCTCCATTGTGAGATCAATCATAAAATTCTATTGAAATTCATGATTTAGTTATTTTGAATATAAACTCTCACTGATATTACAATGTTTTTTCAACACAGTAAAAACATAGAAACTCTATACAACCTCTATAGAAATAATTCCAATATCAAAATCTGAAAGGGACTCCAAATTTCATTCAAATTAAATAAAATTTTTATTAGTATGATTCATCCAATATCAATATATTATAATAATGGAATGCATTTTACAGTTTAATAAACAATGAAATTACAAATTGAAATGATTTCAAAATTCTAATAAAAATTAATATTATAGTGTAGAAGAAATTTAATAACAATAATAGAAAACCAAATTGTATAAAATGAATGATGTATGTGACCATCATAAACAATTCATAATTTAATACCCAAAAAGTTAGGGAATATCATATAAAATAACCATGGAGTACTCTTATATGTAATTTGATACTCGTGCACATATTTATGTTTATTAGGAAACCATCCCTCATCAATACAACTATAACTACCCTGCTCTATCTTTCAAACTCAAACATAATTAATTACATTAATTATCAACGTGATACAAGATATAAGATCAATATATATATATAATTAGGGGCTTTAGAACAATAAATAACAACAGAAACAAAAAACACAACATCTTTATTGAAAACTTCTTTTACATGACCACACACATTCCATCGTACCTAGCATTGCAAGGGATAACCAGAGGACATGCATAAGTATAGGTAGAGCTATAAAGCCCCATAAGTGTGCAAACCTAGAATATCATGAATAATATAGTTCATGTTATGCAATAGGCATATCAATGGTGCATAAGAGATACATGAACATAAATGCAAGATATATCATCATTATCACAACATGGAAATGTGGCATCGTCATTTAACATGATATTATCATGAGGCAAAGATCATTGCACATGGGGAATTAGTAAACCCAAATTGGAATTTAATTATAATGGGTAAACCCTCATTGCACTTGATGTATAATGATACTAATATTTACCCAATGCATTAGAGATCTATCTAGTCGCACCATTATTAATCATTTCATTTCATTCTTAAGTGTGCCACATAGATCATACCACATTGATTAAATAAATATCAATATTTATTCCACGATAAAGAAATGTGGAATTCATACATGAAACTATATAATCAATAAGGAAATGACCATAAAGGTGATTACCCCTGATAGATAAATTGGAATGGTATTCCCAACACAATGACTTTGGCATGTTAAATCGCAGTGCAATATCGGCAGCATGACAACCTGACATGAGGATTCATAAAAATGGTATATTATGGAGAAATTTGTGCTTCATAATATGTTCATGAAATTTATTGTAATGGAGTCATATATATACATGTTTCATTATATATAATGGAATTTTATTGAAATATATTAAATAATTACATGAAAGTAAATGCGAAGAGAGAAATTTCATATAGAATTTTGACATAGTAATAGGTGTGACTGGGAGGCATTTATGAGAGATAAAGATGAATTTAATCGTCAAATCATGAGGATGTAAGTATGGGAGATGATCTAAATCATATCGTAATTTTTTTAAATAAAATTTTTTTATAACAAAATAATGAAATATGGAAAAAATGAGAATGGAAGAAATCCAGTACATGGATTTGTGAACCCAAAGGATAAGGAGGGGTTGATAGAGGCTTAATTGGACCATGGGTCACCTTGTAAGGATATTTAAGAGCGGATGTAAGGGTTGAGATGTGCTCCGAGGATTTTGAGTGAAGAGATATGGGATCATGGGTGGGATTATATAGGAAAAATAGATGAAAATCGTTATTATTTATGTTTTGGACACCACACATTTATCTAATCAAAACCACAAACAAACCTATGTTTTGGGCACATAGGTTTTCATAAATGTAGAGGAAAAAATTATTTTAGAATGCCAATGGTGAAAATTCTATTAATATTAGGCTTTCATATGTGAGGGTGAGTCACACATTAAAGGAAATAATTTTAATTGTAAAAGATATATTTTCTAAATCTCCCATTAATTATATTT
Source organism: Viscum album (assembly GCA_963277665.1). Lineage (NCBI taxonomy): Eukaryota > Viridiplantae > Streptophyta > Magnoliopsida > Santalales > Viscaceae > Viscum > Viscum album. Next base: position 1,889,345,237 of record OY728136.1, read on the forward strand.
TATTACATCATTATTGGGTCATTATGATGTCAAAAAACAAAATATATATTTTAATGGTATATTATTTTTACACCAAAATTCTACTGTCTCAGTAAATTATGAAGAATTAAATGATGGATAATTTAAAAGTAATTACTCAAAATTGAAAATTCATTTCATCTAAATAATTTTTAATGTACATGAATTTTTACTTTTAAAATAAAAACTAGCATTTATCGAAAATTCATTTTTATAACCAAAAACAGTTTTCAAACATTAATACAAATTATAATTTTATTCAAAAAAAATATTAATTCATTTGTATTTGTTAACAATGAATTTATATAAAATAATATTTTATTATAATTTTATTTAATTCAATCAAAATCATTAATTCATCAAAATAATGTTCTTAACTGAATATTAACTTCAAATACTATTTGTTCTTTAAAAAAAAATTTCATAGTTACAATTAGAAAATTAATGTAAATTCTATATACAAAAATAATGATCATAATCATAGATCTATGGTCATTTAAAATAACCCCTTACATAACACATATAATACCTATGGGTAAGGTGAGCGATGGTGAAAAACTCTTGGGGTTGATCAGATAACATCACTCAGGCGGTAAAGTCTGTCATCTTCCACATATCCTGTAGATGAATCCGTTCATGGTTAATGTGTTGAAGATAAGTTTGGGATTGGTTAGGTGAAAATCCCAACGACTCTACCTCCTTTCCGAGATATGTTAAATGGGGTTTTATATGGATCGATTCTACTAGGTGAGTCATTCACATACTTTGTCTATGTAAATTGTATTTGTAAAAGCCATATATTAATACTAATTGCATGATCATGATTCAATGATTATATTAGTGAAGGTTTCAATTCATAATATTGTTTTAAAATCCATAAAAATAAAACAAACTAATTTCATATGTTATATACCAATTTTACATACAAATACATTTAATTAGATCAAGCGGAATTTTCATTAATAAAAGTTTGGCCCGGTAGAATCTGCACCCTTATGAAATTTCACTGCCAAAATTTCATTTTCCCACACAAAAATAGATTTGGGTAACTATACATCATAACTTCAATTGATAATAATGTTTCTTCTTAACTATTTTGTGTTTATCCAAAACACCTTGATGATGAGAATTTTCTTATTTCATAGGTGTTTTTCCACATGATATAATGACATCACCAGCTTCTCTTCATTGGAGAGGTCACTCTCTATATGGTACCTCCACTAGATTGAGGTCATGCGATTGGCCAGGTATGTAATTCCAAAAGTGTGACACATGGAATACATCATCTACTTGAGATTAGTATGGTGGGTGTGCTAGTCAATAGGCCACTTCTCCAATGCGATAAAGAATCACAAAAGGGATAATGTACATTGGACTAACATTCCCTTCTTTAAATATCTCATAACTCTATTCCATGGTAATGTTCTAATGAATACCATGTATCTGAAAAAAAAATCTAAGTATCATGGATTGTCATCAACATAGATCTGTTTTCGACTCTGAGTATCTTTAATGTGATGTTGGATGGTCTTAATCATCTCCACCATTTCTTCGATAATTTTTGGACCTAGGAGTTTTCTCTCCCCATCCTCATCCCAATATGCGAGTGGTCTGCATCATTTCCCATATAGGGCTTTATAAGGATCCATTTGGATTCATGAGTAGAAAGTGATATTGTAAGAGAAATAAACCAAAGGAAGATGTTGATCCCATCATCCTTTTATGTCCATTGATCATGATATCAACATTTCCTCATGTGTCTGGATAGTCATCCCAGATTGTCGATCAGTTTAAGGATAATATGATGTACTGAAGTTTGTCATAGTTTTTAGAGCATATTTAAAACGTTTCAATTACATAGATTTGATTCTTGGATCTAGATTAAATATAATAGATAGTGGTAATCCATACAACCTTACCAATTATCTGATATATATTTTTGCTAGTTTATTCAATGAGAAATCCTCTCTAATTACAATGAAGTGTTCAGTTTTTGTAAGATGATCCACAATAACCTTGATAGCATTGTTTCCATTGGATGTCTTCGGATGTTCAGTGAAAATTTCTATAATTATGTTCTCCCATTACCATGATGGTATGGGTAATGGTTTCGTCACCCCCTTAGAATTCTTCCTCTCATCCTTCACTTGTGACATACCAGGCACTTTGATGTATACTGACCAATCTACTTCATCATGTTATCCCACCAATAATTATCTTATATATCTTGATACATCATTGTGTTTCCCGGTTGAATGGTTATATTAAAACTAAGTGCATCATCCAAAATTTTATTCCTTAACTCTAAATTTGATAGAACACATGGTCTTGTCCCAAATCTCACAATTTTTTTATTATTCATATTGAAATCTATGGATTTCGCTTCTCAGATAGCTTCCAATTTCTTTTGAATTCCCGAACTATCATTTTGAGCATCATTTAACATTTCTAAAATATATAGTAGAGATATAATTTGTGAAAGGATTGATGATGTTCCCTTATATATGATTCCCTAGACCAACTTCATCAAATTTATAAAGATTGGATCTTTTACAAATCTAGTAAATGATAGAATAATTGGGTCCTTTCTACATAGATCATCTTCCACCTTGTGTGCTTTCCCAGGATTTTAATAGATTGAGAATTCATACTCATTGATCAGATCTAACTATCATCATTACAGCATGTTCAACTCTTTCTGTGTGAATATTGACATGAGTCTTTTTTGTTCCGTATATATTTCGCACTTCTCCCCAAAGAGGAAATTTTGAAAAAATTTCAATGAAAATATTACTACAGAAAACTCCATTTCTTGTGTTCGAAATTTATTCTCATGAAATTTCAATTTCCTTGAAGCATAGTTAATCACATTGTCATTTTTCATCAACAAACACCCCCTGGCCATATTTGATGAATCACTGAACACCACAAAAAGTTCTCCACATAGGGTTAGTGTGAGCACAGACGCCGTGATAAGCATATTTTGCAACTCTTGAATGCTCTCTATGAATTCATCACTCCATAGAAACACTGGTACGTTCATAGTTATCTTGGTAAGAGGTTGTGAAAGTCCTGATAAATTTTTCACAAATCAGGGATAATATCCAAATAACCCGAGGACGTTACGAATCTTGGTTATCGATGTTGGCCTCGACCATCCCTCAGTTGTAGTTTTCTTGTAATGATCCATAGATATACCATTGATTTTGAGGATATGACACATGAATGAGACCGCCTTTAACCTAAAATCACACTTGTTGTACTTTTAAGAGAGATTCTACTTTCAAAAAGTATCTAGTATAGTGCTTAGATTCTCCCCATTCTCCTCCTTGGTTTTGGAGTATATAAGAATATCGTCTACAAAGACTACCAAAAATTTCTTGATGTAATATATAAAGACTCTATTTATCATGTACATGATGTTTTCTAGAATATTTGTGAGTATGAATGGAATTATGATGAATTTATAGTGCCTATATCATGAATGAAAAACAGTCTTAGGGATAACCTCTTTCTTCACCATTACATGTTAATATCTCAATAGAAAATCTACCTTTGATATTTATTGTTCTCCACATAGCTGATCAAACAAGTCATCAATTCATGGAATATTTAACAACTTATTTTTCATGATTTTTATGATCTTATGATAATTGATGCAATGTCGCATTGACCCATTCAGTCTTCTTAATGAGGGGGAATAGTGCACACCATGGTGAAGCACTTGGGCTTATAAACCCTTCATTTAGATTCTCATGTAGTTGTTTCTTCAACTCCTCAAGATCAATAATAAATATTTTATACAGAGTCTTGTATTTTGGAAATTCCCCTGGTATAAGATCAATTGGTAATTCAACATATCTTCAAGGAGGAAGACCAAGCGATTCCATGGGAAACAATTCAACAAATTCACTTTCAATAGGTCTGTCTTCATGGATGGTTTCATCCTTCTACTCGATCATCTGAGCAAGATATGTGTGCTTATATGGTACTATTATCCATGCTTGAGATGATGGTGCTAAGGAAGACTCATTCTCCTCTATGAACGTTTTGAGAATTGGGGGTTAATTACCATATGGAGAGTGATTTCTATCTTATGCAATGTTATTTTGGATCTATATTAGGAAATCTAATCCATGCCAAGAATTTTATAAAAATCCACTAGAGGATGTATGAGAAGGATCTCTGGAAGATCAAACCGTAAATTTTTACGAGGGATGAGTATTATTAATGGGAAGTAATGATTAACGCATTTATGGTTATCACTGACATCTTTACTTCCATTATTTATAGTGGTGTTCGGACTGATCTATTAAAATATCGTGATATAAAATAATGTGTATAACATGAATAAAATAATACATTGTATTTTCTTGATAGAATAACTACATTTCTTGTCACCACATTATTTTCAGGGTTCAATTCAGCATTAGTGATATAAAATTATCTCTCTTGATGCCTTGGAGGATGTTGGTTTCATCCACAAAACCTTGTCTTATGGAACTAAATTGAAAAGTGTGATGGTTATCTGCAGTTAATGCAATTAACAACGTGTTGAGGATTGAATGGAGAATTCCTCTCCCTATAATAGGCGTAGTTTTTTCTTGTTGGTAGTTGATGGTTAGGTTCTCTTCTCCTCTACACCGAAATCATTTCCTCTCCCCATTCAAAATATTTCTGTTGTGCTTCTTTCTGTACCTTTTTCAGGTGGTGTTCTATATTTTCATAACACCATAAGATTTATCCATCAAACCTCCAGAATTAATATCCACATTATGATTCTTATCCAAATTTTAACCCTAAGATTTGATCATATCCATTTCAAAATTGAGGGCACATTAGACCATGTCCTCATAGCTCTTTATATAACGGATCTCTAGGTATTTCCTTAGGCTATGTTTTATCCCAACAAAGAAGAGTTAAACCATGAAGTTGGGGGTAATAAAAAATTCATAGGTGTATCATGAGAGCATTTTGATATTTTTCTTGTACACTCTAATGGATTCGTCTTCTTCTTTTCATGATGGAATGGATGTTCCATTCCATCATAAGTCAGAGGGTTCACAGATAATATTTATTGAAAATCAGTTTGGGTAAATACTTCCATTAGATCACCACGATCTTTTCCCCATGATTCATATTTTTTTATCAACTTCTAAAATTGACCAGCTTCACCATCCATATAATAAGAATCCTGAAGAATACTTTATTATTCAAAACATTGAAGGATGGATAAGATCTTTTCAATGGAGTTGATCCATTGTTTGTAAATTGAGGGATCAGATGATCCGTTAAAAGTAGAACGTCATTGTCTCATAATGATCTTGATTGCGACTTGTTCTTTCATAGGGGGTTTAATGATTCTCTTGACCAATGTTTCTATTCAATACATTAGTAAAAGAATATAGTATTGTGATAATTTTCACAATTAAGACTCCCAATGGATTGGGAATCTGATTATAATAGTCACCACATTGATCATCACATTGGTTGTTAGCTGCAGTCCTTTTATTATTGGCCATTGACTAGAATAAAATTAATGTATGTGGTAACACATAAATGATAATCCAAAGAAAAAATGGATGACTTATAAATAACTATTATTTCCTTATCTTATAGATTTATAGAATTCAATATATGTTATACATGATCAACTTCCCAACATATATTCTTAGGGTTATTTTTTACCTTAACTATAGATCATACAATGATTGTGAATTTACCAAATCATATCCCCCATAATTGTTGTATATTGTAGTGTAGAACGACATGTTTTCATGCAACAGTTCCCATTCAAGTCTAGCACAAAGCGGTGTTTTTGGGTTTTACCCCTTGATACGTCTGCACAAATGTCTCATATACCTGCTCGTATCAAGACAGGTATATACTTCATTGATAAACCACTTAGTTAATACTCACCATAATTAGGTATATAATTATTATACATAGTCTTATCTCTTTGGATTTCACATGTGTTTTCTAATACCATTCCCATTAATAACTAAACCTATCCTTTGATACCAACTATAAAAACCATGTTCTTTAATTCAAATATAAACATAATTTATTACATAAAATCTAGAAATGATATAAGATATAATATCGGGACACTTATTGTCTTGGGGGATTAGGAACACTACATACCAATATATAAAATTAAATAAAACATGTTTATAGAATACTTCTTTTACATGACCACACACATATTTTCTTACATAGAATTACATGGGATAACATGAGGACATACATAAGAAAAGGGTGACGTAAAAATAACAATAAGTGAGTGAACAAGGAATACCATGAAGAATAACATACACATTAGGCAAAAATAATATCAATCTAGAATAAGAAAAACATGAACATAAAGCATGATATAGCATGATTAACATACCAAGGAAATGTGGCATCAACATTTAAAATTATATTAGAATGATCTATGCCTCATTTCAAATGAATAATGAGTAAAACAACAATCCATATTAATTGGAATGATTAATACCACATTGAAAATGATTCATCATGATACTAATCTTTATCCAATGCATCGGTGCGCTATAATGGCGCACCCATCTTAATGATGTTATTTAATGCATAAGTGTGCAACATTGATCATAAAACATGGATTAATTAAACACCATCCTGTAATCCTTGATGATGAAATGTGGAATTAGTACAAGAAACTAAATAATAAATAATTACATTCTCATAATGCTGAATACCCTTGATAGAAAAATTGGAATGATTATAACTATACAATGAGTTTGGCTAGGAAAGTTGTGGCGAAATTTCAGCAGCATAAGAGTGTGACATAAGAATTCGTAAAAATAGTTGATGATATATAATTGGGTATCTAAAAATATGTACATTAAATTGAATGCAATGGGTAATATGGATAAATTTACCAATATATGTAATGTAATTTAGATGAAAAATTTAAAATTATAGCTCGACTGTAAATGAGAAGTTGTAAATTCCTTAACGAATTTCATCATTGAAAAGATTGTGAATGAGAAGAGTTAATGAGAGGGAAAGAGGACTCTAATAATTTAACCATAATAAAAAAATTATGTGGGAGTTGAAAACGCATACCCTCATATTTTTAATTGAATAAAAGTGTATAAAAATATTATGAAATTTCGACAAAATGAGAAATAATGAAATCCCTTACTTAAATTTTGATCCCAAAGGAATGGAATGGTATTGAGAGAGGATTATTAGAAGATTAAGGAAACTTAGTAGGATTTTAGAGATTATAGGGAAGGTTAGGGTTGTTCTCTATATGTTTTTGTTGAAGTTAATTGGGATCTTGGGAGAGATTATGAGGAAAACCGAGGGAATTCTTAATTATTTAGGTTTTTGACACCATTAATTAAACTAATCAAAAATAGAAACCAAATCATGGTTTATTCCCATAACTATTTTCAAAGGGGAGTATAATACATTATCTTCTATGAAAAATATCAGAAATTCTTAATATATTAGGTTTTCATATGTGGAGGTGAGTCACACTCTCCAAAATTTATTTTAAAAAGATAAAATGTTTTATATGTCCTGGAGGGACAAATAAAGTATTCTAAATATATCAAACAAATATAAATTCAAATTATTTTTATTTTAAAACATATATATGAAGACAATTCCATTTATAGTGTTTTATCACATCACTATTTTTCCATTATTTGTGCATAAAACACATTATATATCTAAATGCTATTTAATTTTTACCCCAAAATTCAACTGTCTCAAAAAGTTATAAAAAATTCACTGATAGATAATTTTATAATCCTTATTTCAAAAATTATATTAAATTTATCTAAATATTCTTCTAAATACATATAATATTTACTTTGAAAATAAAAACGGACATTTTTTTCCAAATTAATGGGTTTTGAACAAAACAATTTTCAAACATTATTAAAAATAACAATTGTAATCATAAATATAATACAATAATTTATATTCAATATTAATTTATTTAGGAATAATTATATTTTATAAAATTATTATTTAATTCCGAAAATTTAGAAATTCATCAAAAATATTTATTCATGGAAAATTATCTAAATTATTATTTGTTCTCTAAAAACTATTTTCAATGAAACAAAAATAATATTAATGTATATTTTATATGAAAAAAAATTAATGTACATATTCATAGTGCTATGGTGTTGTTATATAACCCCCTTATAAAACCCGCATAAGACCAAAGGTTAAGGTTTGTGATGGCGACATACTCTTGGTGTGGCTTGGATATCATCGCTCGGGTGGTAATCTTTATCAACTTCAACTTGTCCTATTGACGATTCTATTCACGTTTAACATGTTGAAGCTCATCTTGAGATTGGAAAAGAGAGAAGCCTAGTGAAGCTACCTCCTTTCCAAGTTCTGACAAATGGGCTTCGTACAGAGCAATTTTACTAGGTGAGGCCATCACATCCATTGTGTGAGTAAATTGGTGTTGTTAAAGACCTATATTTATACAAATCATGTGATCACTATTCAATGGTTACATGTCACAAATCATAATGGTTTTTTAAAATCTAGAATCCAAGAACCATGTATGTCTATATGTTATAAAACAATTTAACATTATATGACATTTAATTAGATCAAGATGGATTTTCATTAATAAATTATAGTTTCGTTATAGCTACTATTAAGACTAATATGATGGTTTAAACCACTAGAATTATATTCTCAATATACATTCTCATTAGAAATAATATCTACAGAAATATCCATGGTACTAGACATTGAATATAATATAACACATGCAACTGTATTCAAAGCTGGTGAAGTGTTAAAACTATATGGTGGAATGACCCCCAAATGCATATTCTTTATCATAACTGTAGACCTTTTGGGGAGGCCATTGTTAAATCAACCTGATAATTTACCCCAAAAAATTCATTCCAGCTAAATCAAAGAAATCTTCAAAATAATCAATAAAAATTAAAAAAATTAAAATCTAAAAAATTATCTACTCCCTTATTCAATGAATTCAAAACAAAACTAATTTATAAATAAAAAATAATTAAATAACCAAAGAGGTGAAAATGCTGAAAAAAACAACTAAAATAACCACCATGATTACATAAAACATTCATATTTTTAAAAAATTTAAATCCACCCACAAATGGGAAAAATCCCCATCCTACTAAAAAAATTACATTGGGAAGTCACCATTTAATTTTTAAATTTTAATACTAATATAATTTTTTAAAAACCCCATTGTATCATGATTATGGAACTAATTTAATTTAAAAATTCACATGTAATTATATATTTTAATTTCATAAATTTTTTCAATATGATTAATAACAAAAAATACTCCTACACATCACATTTTAAGAATGACATGTCTTAAAATAGCCAACAATTGGTTATAAATCTTTTTTAAGGGAAATACAAAATAGAATTAAAAATTTATTTCATTTTAAAAAATAATTATTCAAAAAATCAAATAAAATGTTTTATTTTATTTTATAATAATTTTAAAAAATAATCAATTTGTTAATATAATGTAATATTCAAAACATTCCCAAAAATAACATGATGAATTATGAGAGAAATATCGAATGGACACCAGATAAGTCATGTGATGAAAAAAGAGGAGGGAATGATATCTTACATCTCAAATATCGTATCAAATAAAACATGCACATAATGGAGGAAGAACAGTTGGATGATGGGTTAATTGTCTCCAGAAAATTAGAAGGGGAACACTAATGTCTCCTGAGGATGGGAGGGTGGAGTCCATGTTCACTAGAGGCTACAATGAGAGGAGAGTAAGATTTTTGAATTGGTAGGGGAGGTTCCTATGTGGGTATGACAATGTAAACATGCTATAACAACAAGTTTTAATAAACCATTGGTATAATAAACATATACCCATGGTTGTTTAAAATGAATATTATTGATTAGTTTGGGAAATATATACCCATGGTTTTGATAAACCATTGATATATATTAGTAGGGACAAAATTAATTTCTAGTAGTGTTCATAGAAATATATATGGAAACATTCATTAATTATATATAATAGTGAATCATTTTCAAGGTTAAAATAAATTATATTCCCAAAATATAGTGGTAAATTGATTTTAGATGAATTTTATTTCCATTTTTTATGATCACCACTAAATTGTTTCAATTCTGTTTCATTAAATTAGTTATATGCATTCGGAAATGTGATTCATTATATCCCAAAAATTTCTGAACTGCTCCCGATAAATGTAATAGTTACATATCTATTCAATAATGAATGAATGTTTGGGAAATTTAATAGTTTCAAATGATTTATAGTTATTAACATACTTTATATGAATAAATTTAGAATGTTATGAATTAATATAGTGAATTGACTAGTCATCTTAAAAATATTGATAAGAGAAACCTTTAATATAATTCTTATTTTCCCACTAAAACATTATACATCTCTTATATTTGAAGTAGTTTTTATCCTTATAGTAATAATATTGATTCGAAAAAGCCTTTTTCAATAAATAATGAATCAAAGAATCCCATTTTATTAATTTTTTGAAGAATATCTTCAAGTATCCTTTACTAGAAAAAATTATTTATTTAATTTACTGGAATGATAGAGATTGTTAAATATATACATTCATATATACCTCTTTATGTGACTCCCCAAAATTTTAATACTATCATTTTCTTAAAAAATTACTATTTCTATATAATTTTTATCAATCAATTGTGAATGAATATGTAAATAATTTTTTAATTATGATAAAAAAACCATAACACAACCATCAAATATAGAAATATAAATAAAAGATACCAATTATTAAATATATGTTGAATGAAAAATAAGGGAGAGTTTTCAAAAAATAATGAATTGATAAAATTCAATTAATATAGATCAAATATTAATAAAATTGTTTTATGCTTAACAATGTAATTTTTAAAATAATCTTTTTATGAATTATAAATTATAATTTCTTGAAGCTATTTATATTAATGCTAAATAATAGTAAAATGTTTTGTTGATATTAAAATTATGATAACACTAATTATGTTATAAATTTATATGAGATAATATAAATAAATGTGGATATTTGAGAAATTTTTTTCCTTATGAAATGTATTGTTACTATTTTTGATGTTTGATTTAAAAAGTCTCTTTTTAAAATATCAGAATTTGAAATTTTAAAAACTAAAATCACTTATGGGATTCATCATAATAATATAATATTAGAATAGAATTTTGAAGTTGTTTTGAAATGATTTATTTTTAAATGATTAATAAAAATATCATTTTTACTTATACTATGAATATGATGAAATCAATAAGATATAAGCACTGATTATATATTATAAAGGCTTATTCCTAATAAATGAAAAATTTATATTTAACAGTATACATTAGAAAAATATCTTGTTTTATTTATAATCCTAAATTTAAAATTTTTGAACTTATGATTTTTATATATTTTTAAAAAATAATTAATATATTTTTCATTTATAATTTTAGATTTTTTATTTAATAGATTTTTAAATTTGATATAATAAATAGAATTTAATAATTTAATTTGATGATCTAAATTAATTAATAATTTTTATTTTACTTTTATCCATAAGAAATTATTTTTCAATTTAAAATTCAATAATGGTAGAAGGGTGAAATCTAATAGAAAAAAACTAAACCATATTATAAAATCATAAATATTGGTGATTAAGGGATTTGTAGACCTTTAAATATCCTAAAATCCTTTATTTCAACCATTAAATCCACCATCAATTCCAAAAATTATTCTATTTAATTATATGAAAAAATATATTTATAAAACTGTCATTCCCAAAACATAAAAAAGATGATCACACCACCGATCCAAAGATACAAAAGAAGTATTATTATCTCCTATAATATGCCTCATTCCAGTACATAATAAATATATCCCACATTATTGAGCTTATTTTTTTAAATGATATTTCCAATTTCCCTTTAATATAAAGATGGATTATATAAAGAAACTAATTTCTCATGTATAAGTATTTTCTACAGAAAAATAATTCTCTTATTTAATTTGGTTTTGAATATTAAAAATTTTATATTACCTATTAAAATATAATGGTATCAGAATTATTTTTTACTAAATTTATTTAAATTGATAGAATAAATATAATATATTTTTTTACTTTTCCTTAGAAAAATTAAGATGCCTTTCATATTACATGTGGACTACCACCTCAATGAATAATGTGATTTAATTATTTATCACCACAATTAATGGTTAGACTATAATGGTTATTAAATGAATGAATATGATATTTATTACATGAAAAAAAATTTAAATGACAATTCAATTTCTGAATTCGGTAAGTTCGATGGAAAATGAAATTGTCGTCCATGTTTATATATGAACTCCAACATCCAAGAATGGTGTATTTGTTTTTCAAAACAGAAATATATATATGGTCAACATAAGGAAATTACCAAATATTTATTATATTTATTCTATAATTAATAATATATAATGATATATTACACATTTTATTAATATATCATTCATTAGGGCATGAAAACATACCATGTGCCTACATGTGGACTGTCTCCCCCTTGTATGATACAGTTCAATTTCATAACCTCATTTCATAGATGGTTATAAAATACATCTGGAGAAAATATAGAAGATATTAACTAGTAATATATTTCATAAATATTGTTTGTAATGTATTACATAAAAAACAATGATAATTATAATGTAATATGTTGATATTAGAAAATTACTAAAATAAAGTTCATCATGGAACCTATTCTAGTAATCAATTCCCATTTTTATGTTAAATTAAGATGGAGATGCATAAATTATTAAAATAAAATTAATTCAATAACTTTTTTAAAATTGTAATGATAAACATGGTATCAAATAATGAGGCTCAATGCCACCATTATAAATCCTGAGAAAAATAATTGATATTAGTAATATAATATGATAAAAATAAATGGTAAATTGACTATGAATAAATAAATAGTCGAATATAATATTTATTTAAATAATTTTATTAAATATGTTATTAACATTTTTATGTTTGTTCATTAAAATTTTAAGGAAATTTTTTCAAATGAGAGTTAGAGTAAGGGGTTCCATTAACTCAAATCTCATCCCTTTATGTTATATTATTCATTAATATGAATCATTTTTAAAAATTTATTTATTAATCTATATTATTTTCTAATAAAATAATTTTTATTAATATTTAGGGAAACTAAAATTCTAAATTCCAAGAGTCTTGATTTATTAAAATAATTGTCCTAAAAAATAACAATGATTTGAATAATTATCATCATCTATAATTAAATATATCTCTTCAAATCTTATATTATCAAATCCATTGATTGTTTTAAATTATTATTTTAATATCAATATAATTTTTCATTATTGTTATATAAATACTCTTATTTACTACATTTTAAAAATAATATTTATGACCTCATTTAAAATGTAGGTTTAAAACATTATATTTAAAGTATTAATTGTTCATACTTTCTTGATCATATGATTTATCTTCTACAATGAATTTATTCTATTAATCCTTTATGTATTTTTGAAGTCTATATTATTTAGATATAATATATAAATATTTATTGAAAATGATTGTTTATCCAATTTCTTAAAATAATTTTTTGAATGTGACATGTAACTTTTCCTTTTTTTGGATAATTATATCAACATTTTATGAAATACCACTTAAATATTTCACATTATTTTTCATCCTTATGTCCAATGTATTTATATCCTATAGATTATTGTATAATGAATATACCGATAAATTAAAATTTTAAATGATTCTTTTTGGTGATTGAATTATGGGTATCATTTGATATAACAATTGATGTCCTTTTAAATGATATAATTCAGAAATGTTACGAAGAAAATTTTATTTCCATTATTTTTTCATTATATGATATGTGGTGGTTCTTTGGAAGCATTGCATATGGATTATTATTATGATATTATTCGGGTCCCACGTATCCAACCAAATAATTTTATATGTTTTTATATCTCCAGAGATAATTATATTTTCTATTGAAATAATTATTTTTTCTATTTTCAAAAGATTCAGTGTGCACAAGATGTAGTTTGGTTTGATAACAATTTTGAGAGTGTATGAGATACTGGTAGATGTGTTTATATTTCTTAGTGTGAAAAATATAAAATTTTCTATGATTAAATGATTAAGTAGGGATGCATTGGAGTTATCCATATAAAGAATAATGATCATGGACATGATGGTGATAGATATGTTTATAATATTATTCATGAAAAAAATGTGATTATATATATTCATAGGATTAGTAATGGACATGTTTCTTCAAGAAATGTTAAATATAAGAGTGTGGTTTGGATATAGTCTGATAGGTTCTAAAAATGGAGTGTAGATATTATGTAGTTTTTTTTGTATAGAAGACTGATAATAGACACAATATGGTTACGTTTCTTAATAATGATTTAATTTTTGTGATTATGTTTATGGAAAATATATTGGTTGTATTCTTTTTATAAGATCCATGATATATGATTACCGTATCATGATTACACACTCTTATTCCATTATACATGTTTGATCATTTGATATTACATGGAAAAATCATATTTCTACATGTCCAACCTTATCTGATATATCTATAATGCTCATGTTTTCCCATAGTTATGATCTATCCCTTGATGATATTTTGTATGTTTTTATCTTAATGACAAATTGAGGTAATCCCTTTAATTTTTTTCATGATCCCTATGTTATGAAGGTTAATTTGATATTTAATTTTTCTATAATGTTGTATAGTATAATGGAATTATGGATAAATTCTTAGAATTATGTTAAATAAGAATTTTAATTTACAAATATACTGAGACACAAAGCCTTTTGGTTATGGGATTGTTTGAATTATTTTGTGATTAAATGTTATAATTGTGGACATAATTTGAAATATATGCATATTTAACTTGCGGAATATCACTTGCATTCAAATCTATAAATAAAATCGTATTTTATTTTGGAAAATATTTCTGAAATTCCTTGGGATATGTCTAATAGTATAATAATAACTCAAAATTTGTATAAAGTTAATATTGTGTATTTTTTTAAAATAAAATCTGAATGTAGATATAATCAAGTGGATTCATTCTCTATAATTTAACCAAATAGGGGAGATATCCATAAAAAGCCTAGTTGGGTATTGACTTGATCTTCACCTAGTGTATGATAACAAGGAAAAATTGTAAATGTAGTTTGACACTCCTGTAGGAGAGGAATTGGTTATTTAATCGTATCTTTATAAACCACTATGATGGATTTGTGTAGAATTAGGTTATATAAACAAAAAATTTAATGATTATATAAATGATATATTGAATACTATAAATGTATATGTTAGGGTATATTTATGTATTTATCCATTTTATGTTAATAGTTTCTATTTTTATGAGAAAATAAAATAAATCATTCCTATCCATATATATTCATTATTTTAGTAATAGGTTGGGAATATGATAATAGAAGTTAATAATGGGTTCCATGTATAATACAATTACTTTGACAATGAAAAACTGAATTATATAAGATTTTTATAGATAATCATTCTGGTTATGTCTAACCAAATAAGTATAATTATGATTAATAACTTTATCCTAAATGAAATTCCAATACACACCATAGAGAATAAGGATAGATATTCATGGACATTATATGATTAAATTACCTAGATAAATAAATATTAAATTTCTCATGTATCAAGAGATTTGGAAAAATAACGTTAGAAAATTTCTAAAAATAATAAGAATATGTTTTATATGTGTAAAAAGATGTCATTGATTAACTAATTATGGAGGAAAAAAATTAGTTTTTTGTTCACATGATGGGGAGAAATAAAATTCAGTATAAGGTTCCACTAATAGTAAAATTTATTATTTGTAACAACCCAAAAAATGTTATCAATAAATAAATATTATGTATTATTTATATTTCTGAATATATTTTTTAGATTCATTTTCAATATAAACATTCTTAACAAAAAATATGTTTAAAAAGATATATTTGTTTCAAACATTAATTTTGTTTGAATTATATTATTTTATTAATATTCATATTTATAAAATTTGGAAATTATATTTGATGATGTGGAAATAATTTTCTATATTATCATATCGAATTTATCTTACTGTGAATTTTCATATTTCTTTAGTAATCTTGATTTTTGAGTGAGTAGTAAAATATAATGAATTTGGAAAAACTATCATTTAATTTATCTAAATCATGTAATTTTAATGATTACTTATTATTTGGATTTTAATTTTAAATTAATATATGATATATATAAATAAAATAAATCAAAATAAATTTCTATAAATTAGTATTAAATTTTATTTTCATATAAGTCCATTTTTATGTGTAAAATCTCATTTTTTTCTTTTAAAATATGTTTTTTCATTATGTTATGTGTTCTTGGATTAAAATTAGCACCATATAATTATCTAGATTGAATATTCAAAAAGGGGTTTTAATATTTAAAAATGTTGATATAATTTAGTAATTAGTTCAATAGAATTTTTGGTAATAATTAATAGTAACTATAGAAAATTATTATCAAAAGAGTAATGGGTAAAACAAGTTAATTATGGATGAAAATTTGTGATAATTTCAAAAAATAATATATTTAATGTTATTAGATGATAAAATTTAAATATTAATCACAATATATTCAAAATATGGTAGATTTTGTGCTAGTTTACATTGAATATGGAATATATATTATTTTAAATCATTGAATAATTACAAGAGTCCCACTTCCCCACGCATAACAAAGAACCAAATATGCTATATATTATACACTAAAAAAGATATTTTTCTTAAACAATAGATTATTAATTACCTTTCCAAAATCACTTCCCATTTATTAGTATTACTTGTCACACCAATGTTTAATCCTAAAATTCATATTCAGTATACCAATAGAGGTTTCATATAGATGATGTATAAATCATAACCAAGTGTTTTAAGGTTTATTTCATTTTTTACAAACATAAAATTTTATATAACAATGATTATATAATATAATAAAAATCATAAATATAATTAAATTCTATAGATTTTATGGAACCACCATTTTCAATTTCTCCCAATCATATGGGAGATGAAAACATTTCTCATTTATACATATGTACTACCACCTCTACCAAGTAATGTGTTCCAATTTTCATCACAAGAACAATTTTCAGGAATAAATGATGAAAAAATTAATATATATTTAATATATAAAATAATCATTATTAAAAAAAATATAATATTTTAATTAAATTTATACCCTTTATCCTTTGTAAAATAATAATGATGCTCTTGCAATCATGTGGACTACCACCTCCATGCGGGGATGTGATTTGTTTTAATTTCCACCTACAACGGATTTTTATAAGGATTAATATAATTAATAAATATGACATGTATATCAAATTTATGGTTCTATAAGAGTAAAATATATTTTACACTCTATATTTTCTAGCATTTATAAAAATGAAAATGAATTTCATGTATACATAAGGACTACCATCTCCATGAAATATTGCACTTCATTTTTCATGACCACCTTACAAGGATGGTTATAAATTCATTTATAATGTATAATAATGATAATTATAATTGGAATAATATTTTTTATATGATGGAAAAATTATCTATTTGAACATGATAGACAAGCTGACGTTATTTTGGGGCAATATTCTAAACATCCAAAAAACGACCAATGTGAAATTAATAATTTTAGGAAATAAATAAAACATTATAATAAATAAAATAATTTAAATTATGATAATTACGTGAAAAAGTAATTTTATTTGACACATAGGTAATTAATTTACTTTTTTATAATGGATATATAGAATGTACAATGTTATTTGATCCTTAATGAAAGAATATTTTTCATTAAAACCATGTTTTATAGTACTAAATTAAATTATTTATCGTCCTTATATATATTTGTACAAATTTTACAAAAATTTTCTTAATTAAATATCAAATATCATAATATTTCACATTCAAATTCTTTTTAAATTTCTTAATATTTTTTGAAAATGTATCCTTTTAACATTCATTTTATGAGTATTTTTTAATTTCATTAACAATATATTAAAGTCCATTTCATAACATATACTCCATGATCTCCTTATCCCACCGTAATTATAGTTATTTGTCATCAATATTACCATAAATGTTAAATTTACTTTTCAATGAATTATAAATTACAGATATTATGGGAATTCATCATTTTTATTATTTTTTAATGAAATGGATATATCTACTATTTTTTTTTAAAAAAAGTAATGTGTTTATTTTTATTGGTTCAAATGAGTTTTTTACGATTTAATTATGAAAATGTTGAATATTAAATTGGTTTTTTTAAAATATGATATGAAAAATTAATATATAATATGTCTAATATTGATATATCTCATGAATATAGGATAACCCAATATAAATCTCCAGAGAATATTCTAATGAATATCATCAGATGGCCAAAACAGGAAGGAGTTAACATGGTATGTTACTCATATAGATATAAAACAGAGTCATTTATTTTTAAAATTTGTAGGAAATATGTGATCAATGTTTATTAATAGTGATTTACAAAATAATTTATTCCTGATTTTATGTATTTCAGAGAAATATATTTATTTAAAGAGGGAAAAAATGTTTATAAACTTTTAATGGTGAATTGATTTATTATCATTATATTTTTTCATTATGTATAGTATAAATCATGCTTAAATAATAATTTTATATACTAATAATGGGTTTCAATGATATTTTATGAGTAAATGTTTATTTTCTCATGCGTATATGTTAAATTTAATTTCTCTAATAATGCTATTTATTTTTTCACTTGAATAGTAAATTTAATTAATTTTTATACCCTCATAATGATACATATTTTTCTCATCCCAAATTCTCAAATTATTTTCATAGGATATAAGGATATATAATAACTATAACATGGTCACCATTTCTTCAGTTTTGATTCACATAAATATAATAATAATTATCTTGAATCATATGGTGTTGTAAATTGGAGAACATATTTTTTTTCAAAAAAATGCACATTGTGTCGATAATATACACATTATTATGTAATAGTTTTTCTAAATATATAAATCTCTAAACCTAAATGGTTCTATAATTTTAAAAAATGAAATTGTTTTTATAAATTATGTAATCAAAGGTTGATTATGTTATAGGGCATTATAAATTGGAATTAAAGAATGATTTTTGATAACATTTGAGGTTATATTGTTGTTAAAAATAAAACTTCACTAAAATATAATTTATTATTATATTATCATGAGATATTGTTTTATTATATACTTGTTTTTTAATATAATATATTCTTCAATACAATTTTTTCTAATGAAAGAATAAGGAAAAATAATGTAGGAATGTATTAAGGGGTTAATGAACCTTTGAATTATGTATATTGAATAGTTATAACATGTGTTTTTTTGATGATTTATTTTATTTTACATAATCTACTAATAATGGAACCCATGAATTATAGTTACCATTCTCTATGTAGAGTAATATTCATGTATTTGAGTATTTCATAAAATAAATCACTCCGTATTTTTGTTTCTCTTGTATCCCAGTGAAATAAATGGCTTATAGAAATAAATTTGAGAATATAATATATGGTTTTTGATGTATATAAAATCAAAAATAGATTATTTTATTTATCAATTTTGAGGTCAAACCCAACAATGTTAGTCTCTAACTAAGAATGATATTTGAAAAATATGAGATTTATGTTATATTTTGAATAATATTTAAAGAAAATATTTATTGAGAAATATTTTTCTAATTTTCATAGTCTTATTATTAAAAATAAATATTCTTATTCAACAAAAGATGATATTACTGAGAAACCACGTAAAAATAATATTTTACCATATAGTCTTTGTATGCTTAAAATTTCACTCTTGATCTTGTGATTTAAATTGATAGATTTTATATAATTATAATAAATGGGAATGAAACAGTTTATCCACTAAAAAATTTAAATTTTACTAGGTGGTTTTTTTAATATTGTGGAGTAGGTTTGTTTCAATAATTAAATTATTCCTCACAATAACGGTATGCATTTTTCAAGTTGTAAAGCAATGTAGAAGAAACATACAATGAAATCTAGTGTTAATCCACCCAAATGTTCCGAATATGGTAAAATATATTATAAAAAATTTTAATAGAATATAGAAAGGGTTACTCGCATGGTAATCCATACCATTTTTACCATTTCAATAAATATAATATGTTTTTAGAAGTGTAAATGAAAAACAAACAGTAAATTACTATTAAGATAGTTTAATTTTAACAATTTTGGATAGTATGTTTACAGATATATGATGTTAGTTAATTAATGTGTGAATCGACAATACCCAATGGATAATGTGTTGTTGATTTTTTTTATTTTAATAGTAAATACTATATTATTAAATGAATTTGGTTCACGTATAATAAATGTTTATTTAGTTTTTTCAAATATATTAATTGATTTTGGACCCACTAATTCATTTTTATACCAATGTTTCATGCAAAAGAGTAATAAAATATAAGAAATTGATGACATAAAATTTGGAAAAAACACTTGGTGGAAGTATTAAAGTAAATATAATTGAAATGAATCATAAAATGTTTATATATGGAATAGTTTTTATGTAATAACTTGTTGTCATACCCGTCTTATAGTTTAACTATTTTCTATGTATTGATTCAGATTTAGTTTATAATGATAATATTAATTATAGAGATAAACATGATATTTTTTAGAATGAGTTTTATTTTATATATTATAATGATTCCATATATTTTCTAACAAAGCAAGAAACCCAGAATATTATTTGATATGGTACTTAATTTTTTGTAGCATATATTACTGAAAATAAATTAACTAAAAAAATTAGAGACGTTCCCATTAGAAATGATTATATATGTTTTTTATTTTATTTATGGTTTTATTACTGATCTGGTGTTTTAATTTACTTTTTTCAATGTCTACAATAATAGTAAAATTTTAAATCTCCATCCCAAATGGATTCAGTAAAACAATTTTTATTAATAAATATGTTACAAGAGATGCTTGATAAGGTTTTCCTCTACCCTAGAACTTCAACTTTGTGTCTAACATTTTTATTTTTCAAAATGAGGATTTTCTCATTCTGAATTTCATGGATTATAGAAAAATCAATAATATCACTTTTATGAAAATGCATACATGTCCTCATTTTGATGACTTGTTTAATTAGTTCGTTGGTGATCATGTTTTTTACAAGATTGATCATAGGTATTTGTTTCATGAACTAAAATTGAAGGTGAAAGACATTATGAGGATGATTCTTTTTTACATTGTATATATATTATGATTTTTTATTATACCTTTAGGGTTAATGAATTAACCTGATGTATTTTTTAATTTTATAAATAACATTTCTTGGAGAATTATTTAGAAATTTATGGTGGAATATATTGATGTAATTATGTTTTATTAAAAATGGTATGACAAACATGATGAATATCTAAGGAAATCTGGAATACATTAAAATAAAATACTTTTTATAAAAATTATAAAATCTGAATTTTAGTAACAATATATTTCATCCAATCATTGTATTGTTTCTAAGGATGAAATAAATGCATATCCTAATAAAACTATTATGGTTGATGAATGGAAAATACGTAAAAAAATGTCTATGATACAATGTTTTCATGGATAAGTAGGTTTAATCCAATTATTTTGGGAAATTATTTCATTATTAATCCCACTATGTGAGTTATGTAATAAATGAGTGACATTAATTCAGTTAATGGAATGTGAAGTATGTTTTTTTAAATTAAAAATAAGACTAGTTACTTCCCTTATTGTGTCCAAAATAATAATAAATGTGGAATTTATTAATTATAATTATTCTCATTTAAGGGTAATTGGTTGCCTCTTGATATAATATAATTGGGTAATTACATATTCTACATGTTTATTGAATCTCTTGGAAAATAATAATCTCACACATTATCTTGAGCATAAAATTTTGGGTTTTTATAAAAAAGTAAGGGAATAATTTATATGGGGTAAAATGTGAAATATATAATGAACATTAAATTAGAAACTATATATTAACTTTAAAATAGTATTCTATATCGAATTAATGAGTGTTATAACTAATTAAATATTATGATTGCATGATTCACATATATATCAGTAAATTAAACAATCTATTCGAATTATTGTATCTAAAAGTTATTTTTTTCATTAACCATGATATATTTTATATTTAATAAATTTTGTAATGACGTAATGAATGTTGGTCATGAAGTAATGAATTTATGAACTCCGAAACTATTGATTTAGGATTTAATGTTGTCATGTTTGTTAGATAAGATTAAGAATTCCTAAAATGAAGTTCATGATTGGAATGAAAATCTTGAATTCATTAATAAGGTCAATTTTCAAAAATTAATACTTAAAAATAAGGAGTTATAGTATTTTCAAAGGTGTTGTTTGTGCCAAGTGATTCTAACTTGAAGAAGGAATTACTATAATATATTCATAGATCTCCATTATTCATTATTCCTAGAATTACTATAATGTATATTTACCGTCAGGGGTATTATTAATGGGGTGGAAATATGAATTTTTTTTTTATTTTACCAGTAAAATTTTAACATGTAAATACATAAAATTTTATTGAAAACAACCGAAATTATAGATTCAACCATATCTAGTCCCTAAATTGAAATTGAATAATATATATGTGGATTAGAAAATGGTATTACTAAATATATCACACGGGGATAATGTGATTTTTTGTTTTCATGGATTGTTTTTCTAAATATGATAATTCTGTTAATATTAGAGGTACCATTTCTTTGGATAATCATTATATATATAATATTAAATTTAATTTTATATTACATGGACCCCCTCTCTATATAGTATTTGATATTGAATTAACATTATTCTATTGAATGTAAAATAACTTCAAATTCATTCATTGTTGATTAAAATGTAAGTTCAAATTTTCATTGTCATTGTGATGGTATGTTAGATTTAAGAATGATTTTTTGGAATATATTATTTAGGATTAATCATTATATAATAAGTGACGTAAAGAACAGAATGTTTTATTAGATGAATAATTTTATAAAATATATTAAAAAAATATATATAAATGGATACCTTTGAGGGTATACATTGGAGGCAGTATCAAACTCCATCATGATGGGGATAATTTGGAGAAAGGTTGTTATTGGGACCAGAAAAAGTAGAAGAGGAAATTGATATGGTAAAGATAAATCAACACCATTTGAAAGAATCTAAGATAATTTTGAAAATACATATAGATACGAAGAGTGATGATATACAATTTGAGTTCGAAGATATTATTTTTCAACAATTACGTCCTTGGAAAAGAGTTATGTGTTTTGGTATGAATAGAAAAATAAACCCATAGTATTTTTTCAATATTAATATTTCATAAATTGGGATCATTTTTATATTGAGTTAATGAATATTTGAGTTTATCATTGATAAATTATCTACCTCATGTTTCAATATTAAACAAACATGTACATGATAAATCTCTTGTATTATGTCCTATCATAATTTAGTTAGAATGGTAACTTTTTATAAGGCAAATCTAGTTCACATTCTAGATCGAGTAGAGTAGGTTTTTTTGAATATATTTACTCATCTAGTTATTATTTTCTGGAAAACCATCTGACTAAATAAGTGAGAATGGATTAAAAGAAAGATATCATGGGAAAATACAATCACATCATTAAGTAATGAATAAAATTGAGATGATGGATTTTTCAAAAGATGGATTATTTTAAATCAGAGTAAATTTTAATAATTATAGAATTTGATGTGTTATTGATATCAATGATTACATTTTATAAATACCTATTCACTATACATATTATATAAAATTATTCAGTCAAAAAATATAGGTTTCTAATAAGATAGATTTTAATAAATTCTATTTCTTAATAAAAAAGATAAATTTAATAATTTAATTTATCAACATTAATAAAATGAAATTTATTTTTTATATCCTTATATTAAATTTTTATTATGGTGAATTCTTGGTATTTTTTAAAAATGATTTCTTATTGAGTGAATATTTACGAATTATAATTCATTAAAAACCATTATTTCATTTCCTTAAATAATAAAATTTAAATTTAAATAATATTTTTTATCTAATATTAATGTTACGTAAAATAAATTTTATAAAATTTAATATAATTAATTCTATTGAAATTGAAAATAAATTTTGTTTTAGTATCAGTTCATTTCTGTGCCAAAAATGCATTTTTAATCTGTGTTTCAATATATTTTTGACTTTTATATTAAATGTAAATTATGAAACTTCAACTAATTTATTAATTATAAATTGATTCCATATTATTAATTAGGAGTTTTATATTTATTAATATGTTAAATTTCATTTTTAGTTATAATAAATTTTAACCATGGTAAACTGTTACGATAATGGTAAATGGTAATCCTTATTAATTCGGATAAACACCTTGTTATAATGTCACAAAATTTAAAATTAAATATTATTTATTGAGAGTATTTTGTACCATATTATCTTATCATATAAATTGTATAGATTTTGTGATAAAAAACCTATCCTCTAATGGTATCCCTTCTGAGATAGTAATGAATTATGATAGAATATGATGCATTTTTCATGCCTTCAAAAGGCCAAAAGTTACTAACTATGAGTAACATATTTTTTTCAAAATAGAGGAATTTACCTCAATAATAATACTACTGAATGATGGGATAAACCAATCATAATCAAATCTTAGTCATTTTATAAAATGGAAAACAAAACCATCCCACCATGCCTGTATAAATATTACAGAAATAGATTGAATGTATCTAAAAAAATACCCAAAAGTAAATATATGGTAGCATAACAATACTAGATTCTAATCTCAAGCATGAGAAGTAAATAAAGTACCTGAAATTATTATTTATAGAAATAGGGGAGTATAATAGTATACTCAGTATGGTAACCATTGCCTCTTATTAACCCCTGAAAAAAGAATACTAATTCGTCGTTGAGTAATCAATAGAAGAAAAATCAGCTTTAGAGGACAAATCAATCCCCTCCACACCATTATATGATCACTAAATAACACATCTAGGTAAATGAAATTATAAGAAGAATTATGATAAATTTTACATCACAACACTTTCACACTTATTTTATGTCTTCACATCTAATCATTTTACGACATAGTGCTCCAATATCTTCAAAGCATTATTACATGAAAATAACCTACTGTGAAATTGGTCATCACATCAAATATCCCATGAAGTCACTTTGGCCTTCAGAAAAAATCACACCAAAAAACTCATTGTTTAAAATATAACATATCATCCATAACCAAAACCATTGTAGCAGTGTATCTTGCTCATGAATGAAATCATACATGTTCCGTAATATTTCCTTGCTTGAACCCCCACCATAATTCATATCAGGATGTCCTAAAAATTAATATAGTTCAATTTTAAATTCTAGCTATCACATCCCATTCATGTAATCATTTCAGGGAATAGATAGTGTTTTTGAGAGTGTAGCCAGTCATCCATTCTCATAACATGGATTTTGAAAAAAACACCCCAAAATATATTGCTTTAAACAAATAATCTCAATTTCAGTGGGGTAAATATATAATGTCACTATGAACAAACAAGATATATATAAATATATATCCACATAAAAGCCTAAAAAATGGGTTCACAATCAAGAACTATCCAACTAACAACATTTCCACCCATCCTCATAACCCCACATCTTTCTTTTCCACCAATAAATGAACCACACTACTCAATTAGACACAAGACACATTTCAAATTTCTTCTTAATTTCAAATTAATTCATTTTATATATATCACATTACCAAACAATTATATTATCTAACACATTAATATTTTTTCGAAATTTATTTTCTCATTAGAAATCAATCACATTTATCCTAACATTCCAATTTAAATTCCTTTATTTTTTATTTACATAGCATTAAAAACAATCTTATACCATTTAAATTAATATATTATCATTTACATATAATAATAACCATAAAAATATCACAACACTACAGGAAAAAAAAACCCATCAACCTCTTTATGGATATTGTCCTCAAATCAACATTATTTCAAAAGCACATCCACATTATTGTCACCATAGTCACATCATAATTTTATCCTATATCATCCTTTAAATAAGAAAAAATAACTCATTACATATCCAACCAAAATCCCACCACATAACTTCCAAATAGTACTAAAATTCTACAACCCATCATCCTGACACACCACAACTATACAGTTCATAGACACTCAAAAACCACTTATTATATTGCAGATTTAACAGGTTGGTTGGGGGATTAATCTATTCAACTTAATTATTTTTTGGAATTCACACACATACCATAGATTCAATGTGAACCCAGTCATTTAACTGAATGTAAATAATTAACCATTTATTAAATGTGGCATGAAAATAAACAAACATGACTATATATTAAAAAATTCAATTCATCGCAATGATTGGATTCCAAAACCATGATTTTCATGGGTACAACAAGAATGAATAATCTCATAATAAATAATATCAAATGAATATAAAACATGTGAATTATTCTTTTTACCATTCAATATCAACTAACCATTTCATTATATTAATTAGTCTATTATAAAAATATCTTACCAAAAAACAATAATATAAAACTCTTACATGATATAACTATATGGGAAATTATATAAATGAACCTCAAATAGATATTTCAGACCATCATCCTATCGTTTAAAAAATATCAAAGATCTCTAAAAGATCCAATTGTAATAATGAAATATTAACATCAATGATCACATAATACACATTTTTATATCTTAAAAACCCCTGAAGTGCATTGTGTTGCATTTGTTGTCAATGAGGCATGAAGTTGTCTTGGAATGAATGGAAGTCAAGGAATTGTCAAGATGTGAATGCCAAAGGGTGTGATGGTGATGGTGATGAAAAGAGAATGGCCATAGTACTAAGAGGCATGTCACTTAGGAGATTCACTAAGTGACATAGGAGATGATGGTTGAAACATTCTCTAAGAAAATCTGACGATTGCTGAGCTGCTCTATAAGTTCATAGAACTTGTATCCTGATGATACAAAGTCACAACATGATTAGAAGACCATGCATTGTAGTGACAATGCATGAGGAGTTGAAAGGAGTTCCATCCACAACTACTAAGTGGATGATGTGCATTAATGAAGTCCATGCACTATCACTTAGTTCATTTGAATTTGAAGTTGATCCAATTGATCTCTGATTAGATCAATGAAGCACATTGAAGAATTTAAGTGATTCAGGAGCTCAGTTGAAGATGAAGACCCTTCGTGAATTCCATTACAAAGTGATGAATAAATGTTGAAGAAGAATGAAGGAATTCTAATGAAGAAGAAATGGAAAGAATGGCTTAGAAGAAGAGGAGGAGGCATTTGGCATTTAGAATTGGTATTTTTCATGGAGGACTTTGTTTTTGACAAAGTCCTATTTGTTACTTTGCCAAAAAATATGGCCAGCCCGTGAGCACCTTGTGGGTTCAACCCCAAGGCTCACGTAGGCCTAAGGCGCCACGCCCAAGGGGGAACCAATGGGGCGAGCTCAGGGCGGCAGGGGCGCACCCGCAGACACCACAGAGGCGCTGGGGCACGCCCGGAGGAGCGTAGGGGGCCGTGTATAAGCCCCCGAGGGCACGCGGTGGTGAAATCCGCGCGCCGGAGGAGCATAGTGGGCGCTAGGAGCGCGCCCGCAGGTGCAGAGAGTGGGCGCAGAGCTCGCCCGCAGGGAGAACACGGTGCGGGGCGGCACCGTGGAGGGAGGAGTTTCAACTGGTGGGTTGCGGCAGCTCCAGGGTAATAAAGCGCGAGAAAACCGCGCCCCGTTTCGATGTGGGACGCGGAAAATTCACCGGAATTGAATCTGAGCCGCACATCTCATCGCGCGTCTTATTTCCGCCGCACGATTAATCTGCCACGTCCCCGATCTGATCCAAGCCGTCGAAGGCTTTTTGATCACCGCATCCAACGGTGCTGAGTCCATCTTCTACCTCGAGCTCGACCGAAGCCTCCCGCGAAGCCGCCGCTGAACCAGTGCCTCCCGACGACAGAATTTGAGTATCCGGCCACCTCCGATCAAACCAAAGTGTCCATTGGAATCGTCTGAGCATACCGAACACAACCATGCCTTAAGATGAGCATGCATGCTACCAGATGATGAATTCGATGAAGGCCGAAGCAAACCGAAGGTGCGAGGCCACTCGGGTGTTCATGTTTTGCATGGATAGACCTAAACAGAGGCCGTGCATGAGTTATAAATCGCATGCACGAGGAGGAATAAAATAATAAAAGAACCCGCGTGCACCGAAGAGAAAAACGCAAAAAAACTTGGAAAGATTTTAAAGATCCGAAGATCTCGGTGTTTCAAGATTTCCCACGCGGATGAACCGAGGCTCTCCTCGCCTATATAAAGAGAGGTCGTGACCTCGATGAGGCTTGCTGAAACTCTGATGAAAAACCGAGTCCCGCGAAGCCTCTGCCTCGCGAAGTAGAAGCCCCGCGCAAGTTATTTGCGCGGCTGTTGTTCTCGGTGCCACCCGAGGCCCGAAAGAGATCCCTGCGCGCCTCTCTTGCGCGACAGGAAGAGCTCTCCCTGCCCGCATACTTGCGCAGTAGGAGAAGCTTGCGCGCCCAAGGTGTCTTTGCACCCTTGTGGCTTGCGCGCCTCGTGGTGTTGCATACTGCACACCCGAGTGCTTGTGCACCCAAGTCCTTGCACGATAAAAGAAAAGAAGTTGGCCGCACCCCTTGCGCGCCTTCATTTTATATTTGAGCAGTGGGTGTGCTGAAGAAGACCCGACACTTGTGCTTGTGTGCCAAGTGAAGGAAGAATACCTTGGGTGAAGTGAAGACCACACATTTGTGTGTGTGTGCAAACTTGAAGAACCACCTACGGCTCAAGTGTGTGCAAGAATAAAGGAGTAGGCCAAGATCAAGTGTGTGCTAAAAGAATATTATTTGTGTGTGCTAAGTGAGGAGGAAGAGCACACTTGACCGTGTGTGCATTTGAAGAGGCCGAGGGTTGTGACCTTGTGTGTGCACCAAGTGAAGACACATTTTGTGTGTGCAAAATTGAAGAACAACTTACGGGTTAAGGGTGTGCAACAAGAAGAGGGAAGAGGCCAAAGTCGAGTGTGTGCAAAACAAAGAACAATTTATGTGTACATGAACAAGTAACAAAGAAGGCCGAACCTATGTGTGTGCACTAAGTGAAGTGTGTACAAACTTAGAAGAAGGAGAAGAGGACACTCACACTATTGTATAAAACACATTCAAGTGTGTAAGCAAATTGAATTAAGTGTGTGAAGTTCAGTGAAGGTGTGTGCTTAAAGATACTACACCCTTTGTGGGTCTACTGCACCAAGAAGAGGAAAGGAGGAGTGCATGCATGCATGCATGCACGTGCACACGTGAACAGTGCTAAATCAGTGGTGTGCAACTGAGACTGAGCCAGACTGAAGTTAAAGAGATTGGTTGTCTGAGTTTTCAGTAGATTGAGAAGATCCTGATCATCACAAGTGATCAGAGGTACAGAGCAAGGCCAGCAGTCTTTATCCCAGACTGCTGAAGATACTTGAAGACCTTAAAGTGAAGAAGAGCTACTCGTGCGACTCGAGGAGCCAAGAGAAGACCCTGTGGGACTCAGGGAGAAGAAGTCTTCAGTGGGATTCTGGAGCAGGCCAGTGGGACTCTGGTAACACTGTGGGACGCAGTATAAAGACCCTCCTGTGGGACCCAGGAGAGATACAGTGGGACTCTGTATCGACCATTGTAATTCTAACAGGTTATAATGGAGAATCCATGCTTGGAGAGCATGGCCAGGATGTAGGCCTTTGGTGCCGAACCTTGTAAATCCTTGTGTCCTGTGCCTTTTCATTACTGCATTATCCGGGAAAGGTTGAGAGATACAAGAAGAGTGGATCGAGGCTTTAACCAGCCATAGAGGTTTAATTGATAAAGAATCAATTAGTAAAAAGTTTTAAGGGATCACTCATTCACCCCCTCCCCCTCTCAGTGATTCACACTGATCTGGGCACTTCAATTAGTATCAAAGGGAGGTTACCTCTAAAAGATCCAAGGGAGTCTATATGGAGTGCAGATTTGAGGAAATGAGTGACCAGCCTCAAATGGAGATATCTGCCAAGACTCAGAAAAATAGAAAGAAGAAACAGGCAAAGATGATGAGGAAGAAGGTTGCTGCAATCAGAGAAACTCCTTCTATGGAAACAAATGTGAAAGTCACATCAGATGACAATTCCTTTTATCATTCTTCTGATGAAGCCTGTTCTAGCTGTGATGAAGTTGGAAGAAACAATGATCTTCTAAATGCAATCAAATATCTTCATAAGAGAGTCCCCAAGGAAATTGCAATGTGTATAGCTACAGGCCTCCTTGATCTTCAAGAAGAAAAATTACAGCTAGAAGATGAAGCCAATTCTCTAGAAGTCCAATTGGCAAAAAGGGTTGGCATAACCAACACTCTCAGAAAGCTGGTAAATGCTAAAGATGAAACAGTATCTCTTTGCAATGAAAGATATGAAGACACCGCTGAAGAATTGCAAAGAAGCCTTTCTGAGAAAGAATTCTTTATGATAATAGTCAAAGATGTTTTCCATGCACTGGAAAAGAGGCACAAAGTTTCAATGGTTGTCAAAGATGCTCAACTAGAATACAAAGTCAAAAGGGTGAAGGAGCTGGACAATTCATTGCAAGAATTGAAGAAGGTGCATGAAGACCAGATGAAACAACTGGTGGAGAATTGGGAAGGAAGGCTAAGAACTGTTGAGGATGAGAAGAACTCCCTTAACATGAAATGCTTAGAACTGGAGGTGATATTGACAAATCAGCAATCACCCAAAGCCAAAGCCTCCCAGTCAACTGGAAGAAGGCATGTTGCTACTCAAGTATGCCTTGAGAAGGATGATTCTAAAAGAAAGACATCCTCTAGTGAAAGTGCAACATCTTCTAACAAGAAGGTACCATCCATACCATCTTGTACTGATGCTTCTAATTGTGTTTCCACAAAAAGTGCAGGATGGAAAAATAATTCCAAACAAGTATGGATGAAGACAATGAAGAAAGAAAGCTCTCCTGAAACAACACAACAAATCAAGAAAAGTACCCAACAATCAGAAGGACTGAAGAAGTCAAGATTTGTGGGTCAGTGTTGGTGTTGTAACAGGTATGGGCATTGTGCAAAGGATTGTTGGTACAATCCACTGAATGCCAAAGCACAGAGGAAGCCCATGCCAAAGGGGAGCAAGCCAGAAGGAAAGAAGCAGCATCCACAGGTCCAGAGACATCTGTTTACTGCTAACAGATTTGGATTACTTGACAACATCTGGGATGATTGAAAAAGTGGTCAAAAGAATGATACATGTCAATCTCCAACTGTATCCAAAGCTGGAATGAAGAGAAGATCACTGAACCTGGCTAAAAGAGATTCCTTGGG
Source organism: Viscum album (assembly GCA_963277665.1). Lineage (NCBI taxonomy): Eukaryota > Viridiplantae > Streptophyta > Magnoliopsida > Santalales > Viscaceae > Viscum > Viscum album. The sequence continues at coordinate 1,889,376,901 of OY728136.1, forward strand.
AAGCAAGCAGAATAAAGTAGAAAATGCTCCCAAGAAGTGTTTGAGAAATGAAGAGAAGTCCAGGGAATCTGAGTCCAAGAAGGGTGATGCATCCAGAAGGACCACCAAGAAATGCTTCTACTGTGGAAAGAAAGGACACACCATGGATCTTTGTGAACAAGCCATGGAACTAAATAGAAGCAGACTGAACTCAAACAGACAATCAATCCAGAAGAAGCAGAAGGGATTGATTGAAAACAAGTTGCCTAAGAGAGGTAGCTTGACAACATCAAAAGAACCATGTGGAATTTCCAAAATTGAGGCCACACTTCCAAGTGACTTACTAGTCATATGGCTAAATCAATTGCAACTTGCCAAAGATCTGAAAAGAGCTGAAGATGAAGTTCTGGCAATTGCTAAGGCAAGAGGGAAGAAAAATATTTCACATGAAGATGTATTGAGATCCACACCAGCACCAACATCATTGAAGATCAAATGTGCAAGTGTGAAGACTGGTGAAAATGGGACATCTTGGTTGAGAGAATCTTCTCAACCTTGTTGTTCACATTGATGAACCAAGGAGGTTCCATCTTATTCCCTTATACTTTTGGTATTTACATGTGCTGACATTGCAGGGAATTGAAGATGATGATCATTCTCAACTGGAGGATGGTTTGGAAAGAATGGAGTGCACCCCTTGAGGGGGAGCCAATCTGAAGAAGATGGCATTCTTAGATTAATACCATCTTGAGAAAAGTGAAGGTATTCCAATCATACTTTCATCCCTTGTTTCTTAATTGAGTTTATCTTGTCAATTAAGGGGGGGTATGGATTGAAGACATATGGATGAAAGGGGGAGCTTTATCATTGCACTGAACTTTCTAATGAGTTTTGTGAAGTATGTGTAGGATTTAGCAATTCATTGAATATCTGAAAATTTCAAACCCCTGAAGCATGATCTCACATGTTTAGTGAATGTTGGACAACATTGAGTACCTTGGTTACATCACTCTTGTTTTCTACACCGGGTTAGCCCAAGTAGACTTAGAGTTGATTTACTAAAGGTTCTTTGCTAAAAAGAACATGTGACATCATCCCTCTCTCAGTGTTTTTCAAGAAAATACTTTTCAAAGGGAGGAAGAGATTTTTGAAAGTGAACCACACCACACCTTTGCATTTGATTGCCAATAAGGGGGAGAAAAGATTGGCACACATATTGACCCATTCATATGTGCTAAAGGAGTGTATTGACAACAAATACAAAGGGGGAGATTGAAGTTCATTGTGTTGCATTTGTTGTCAATGAGGCATGAAGTTGTCTTGGAATGAATGGAAGTCAAGGAATTGTCAAGATGTGAATGCCAAAGGGTGTGATGGTGATGGTGATGAAAAGAGAATGGCCATAGTACTAAGAGGCATGTCACTTAGGAGATTCACTAAGTGACATAGGAGATGATGGTTGAAACATTCTCTAAGAAAATCTGACGATTGCTGAGCTACTCTATAAGTTCATAGAACTTGTATCCTGATGATACAAAGTCACAACATGATTAGAAGACCATGCATTGTAGTGACAATGCATGAGGAGTTGAAAGGAGTTCCATCCACAACTACTAAGTGGATGATGTGCATTAATGAAGTCCATGCACTATCACTTAGTGCATGTGAATTTGAAGTTGATCCAATTGATCTCTGATTAGATCAATGAAGCAGATTGAAGAATTTAAGTGATTCAGGAGCTCAGTTGAAGATGAAGACCCTTCGTGAATTCCATTACAAAGTGATGAATAAATGTTGAAGAAGAATGAAGGAATTCTAATGAAGAAGAAATGGAAAGAATGGCTTAGAAGAAGAGGAGGAGGCATTTGGCATTTAGAATTGGTATTTTTCATGGAGGACTTTGTTTTTGACAAAGTCCTATTTGTTACTTTGCCAAAAAAATATGGCCAGCCCGTGAGCACCTTGTGGGTTCAACCCCAAGGCTCATGTGGGCCTAAGGCGCCACGCCCAAGGGGGAACCCGTGGGGAGAGCTCATGGCGGCAGGGGCGCACCCGCAGACACCACAGAGGCGCTGGGGCACGCCCGGAGGAGCGCAGGGGGCCGTGTATAAGCCCCCGAGGGCACGCGGTGGTGAAATCCGCGCGCCGGAGGAGCATAGTGGGCGCTAGGAGCGCGCCCGCTGGTGCAGAGAGTGGGCGTAGAGCGCGCCCGCAGGGAGAACACGGTGCGGGGCGGAACCGTGGAGGGAGGAGTTTCAACTGGTGGGTTGCGGCAGCTCCAGGGTAATAAAGCGTGAGAAAACCGCGCCCCGTTTCGATGTGGGACGCGGAAAATTCACCAGAATTGAATCTGAGCCGCACATCTCATCGCACGTCTTATTTCCGCCGCACGATTAATCTTCCGCGTCCCCGATCTGATCCAAGCCGTCGAAGGCTTTTTGATCACCGCATCCAACGGTGCTGAGTCCATCTTCTACCTCGAGCTCGACCGAAGCCTCCCGCGAAGCCGCCGCTGAACCAGTGCCTCCTGACGACAGAATTTGAGTATCCGGCCACCTCCGATCAAACCGAAGTGTCCATTGGAATCGTCTGAGCATACCGAACACAACCATGCCTTAAGATGAGCATGCATGCTACCAGATGATGAATTCGATGAAGGACGAAGCAAACCGAAGGTGCGAGGCCACTCGGGTGTTCATGTTTTGCATGGATAGACCTAAACAGAGGCCGTGCATGCGTTATAAATCGCATGCACGAGGAGGAATAAAATAATAAAAGAACCCGCGTGCACCGAAGAGAAAAACGCAAAAAAACTTGGAAAGATTTTAAAGATCTGAAGATCTCGGTGTTTCAAGATTTCCCACGCGGATGAACCAAGGCTCTCCTCGCCTATATAAAGAGAGGTCGTGACCTCGATGAGGCTTGCTGAAACTCTGACGAAAAACCGAGTCCCGCGAAGCCTCTTCCTCGCGAAGTAGAAGCCCCGCGCAAGTTATTTGCGCGGCTGTTGTTCTCGGTGCCACCCGAGGCCCGAAAGAGATCCCTGCGCGCCTCTCTTGCGCGACAGGAAGAGCTCTCCCTGCCCGCATACTTGCGCGGCAGGAGAAGCTTGCGCGCCCAAGGTGTCTTTGCACCCTTGTGGCTTGCGCGCCTCGTGGTGTTGCATACTGCACACCCGAGTGCTTGTGCACCCAAGTCCTTGCACGATAAAAGAAAAGAAGTTGGCCGCACCCCTTGCGCGCCTTCATTTTATATTTGAGCAGTGGGTGTGCTGAAGAAGACCCGACACTTGTGCTTGTGTGCCAAGTGAAGGAAGAATACCTTGGGTGAAGTGAAGACCACACATTTGTGTGTGTGTGCAAACTTGAAGAACCACCTACGGCTCAAGTGTGTGCAAGAATAAAGGAGTAGGCCAAGATCAAGTGTGTGCTAAAAGAATATTATTTGTGTGTGCTAAGTGAGGAGGAAGAGCACACTTGACCGTGTGTGCATTTGAAGAGGCCGAGGGTTGTGACCTTGTGTGTGCACCAAGTGAAGACACATTTTGTGTGTGCAAAATTGAAGAACAACCTACGGGTTAAGGGTGTGCAACAAGAAGAGGGAAGAGGCCAAAGTCGAGGGTGTGCAAAACAAAGAACAATTTATGTGTACATGAACAAGTAACAAAGAAGGCCGAACCTATGTGTGTGCACTAAGTGAAGTGTGTACAGACTTAGAAGAAGGAGAAGAGGACACTCACACTATTGTATAACACACATTCAAGTGTGTAAGCAAATTGAATTATGTTTGTGAAGTTCAGTGAAGGTGTGTGCTTAAAGATAATACACCCTTTGTGGGTCTACTGCACCAAGAAGAGGAAAGGAGGAGTGCATGCATGCATGCATGCACGTGCACACGTGAACAGTGCTAAATCAGTGGTGTGCAACTGAGACTGAGCCAGACTGAAGTTAAAGAGATTGGTTGTCTGAGTTTTCAGTAGATTGAGAAGATTCTGATCATCACAAGTGATCAGAGGTACAGAGCAAGGCCAGCAGTCTTTATCCCAGACTGCTGAAGATACTTGAAGACCTTAAAGTGAAGAAGAGCTACTCGTGCGACTCGAGGAGCCAAGAGAAGACCCTGTGGGACTCAGGGAGAAGAAGTCTTCAGTGGGATTCTGGAGCAGGCCAGTGGGACTCTGGTAACACTGTGGGACGCAGTATAAAGACCCTCCTGTGGGACTCAGGAGAGATACAGTGGGACTCTGTATCGACCATTGTAATTCTAACAGGTTATAATGGAGAATCCATGCTTGGAGAGCATGGCAAGGATGTAGGCCTTTGGTGCCGAACCTTGTAAATCCTTGTGTCCTGTGCCTTTTCATTACTGCATTATCCGGGAAAGGTTGAGAGATACAAGAAGAGTGGATCGAGGCTTTAACCAGCCATAGAGGTTTAATTGATAAAGAATCAATTAGTAAAAAGTTTTAAGGGATCACTGATTCACCCCCTCCCCCTCTCAGTGATTCACACTGATCTGGGCACTTCAACCCCAAAAAGAAATATTACATTGATAGAAATACCCCATATCAACAAAATAGGACAAAATTAAATTGTAAGACAAGTTCTCCCAAAAAACAACATAGATTGATCCAACCTGGTCGAAGATGAATGGATTTTAAAGGTGGATGAAAGTGATATCTGGGATGATCATGGTTCCCCAATGAAATAAGATAAATCAAATAAAATCAGTCAATTACTATGGGATTTAAAAATTTATTACTATCCTGAAAAACATAGGAAAATTGTGTAGTGACCAAGAATACGTCACAAACTATATAAAACTAATCGGATAATGGCTCGGAACCCCTCATATAATAGAATACATACTATTTGGACAAGATCTAATATCATTTATTAACAACACAACATAGATCTAGAAAAAAATGTATGAGAACAGGAAACAACTAATGTCTTTATGGTGTAGAACCTTTACAACTCTAGAGGGGGTTATATTATAACACCTATCTATAGAATAAATTTTCCAATTTGAGGTGAACAAAATAAATATCCAAAAAATAAAACTACTATAATGTGTTTCTATCCATTATATAAGCATCATCTACCAAGAATTTCAATTCCATATCCTCCAAACATAGTTCAACTTCCCTCCATAGTGGTAGTAGACTCAATACTAATATTGAGACCCCCTAAACCATACCCTTCACTTCTATATTGTAGAAACCAACATTTAACTATATCCTTTTATATCCAAAGCACACAGATCATTTTTATATAGACTCTCAAAAAAGATCCTCCCTCCATAATAACTTTGGAATCTCTTATACATATATATATATATATATCACTATATTCTTGCAACGTAAAATGCTAGAACATACATATCATTTTATCAGATACCTATAAAAATATTCTCACTCTAGGGAATCCAAACCACCCTTTATTCAATAAATTAATGTGGTCCGATCAACCATATAAAAATATACCTCTCAAAGATATCAATTTAAATGAAACAACACCACTAACCATGCACCCCTAGACCACATGAAAAAATCAATCCGGAATTTTAGAAAACCACACAACCATTTCACTTTACAATCCACCCCACAAAAAAACACAACACAACTTCATCTAATTCTCACATCACTACCTAATCAACATCATAGATCAAGAAAATTATCACCAAAACCACCTCATGATAGACCCCCCCAGTACAAAAATCAAGGAATTTCACATTCCATGTCATGTTATTATATGATTTGGGAGACACTAACTTTCTTTAATAGTAGGAATCATGTCATGGAATCATAAAATTAATTATGATTTGAATTTACATTCATAATTTGATTGATGTTTTAAAACAAACACCACATTAAAGAAAATAAAATAGCTTCTCCAGTAATATATCATCTCCAGTAATATATCAAACATTATATCATCATGTAAACGAAATAAAATTAATTAAGAAATCTCAAACCACCATCGTATAGTAGCCATGCATATACATCTCACTCTCTTATGTACTCTCTTCTATGACACCATTCTTATATATAACAAATAATAAAATAGCAGTCCTTCCAAATAAAATTACTTATCATTTTCCTAGTTATCTAGTTACAACTACACTAATAATGTGTCGTCTTCTCTATTTAACTCTCCCGGGTAAATTAAATAGGAGTAACTGTGAAGATAGTAATAGAGTTGAGAGAAATAGAAGATGATGTGAATCAAGTCTTGTCAGGGTGAATGTTTGAACCAATAAAATATTTGACCCATACTCCCCAACACCTACAGAGTCTCAATAAATTGTTGTGAGATCTCACTCCCCCTTCCAAAGTGCCACTTCCCATGTCAACGGAGAACCATCCAGAAAAATTGGTCACGAATATCAAGCACTAATGAAATCATCTTATGATTGGAATATAAATATTTTGATTTTGATTAACCTTCTTCCACTAATTATCAAATTGAAAATTCCATATCACTCCATATAGAACATTGGGACCAAGAACTAAGGAATCTCTAATCTCGATCGACCACATTAGAAAAATCCATTTAATCCTTTAAAAATATTCAAATGGGGATATTATAATAAATAAATGATATCTATAATTATATTTAAACTCAAAAAAATTGTGTTATTTGGTAATATATATGACATTAATGTAATAAACAATCAAGATATGCTCTAGTTTTTGTGATTTTATCTCATTCTGATCTTCTTTTCAAAGGGTGGAATGTTGTGGTGATGTAAAACAGAGTTCAAAAAGTATATTGTAATCCCATATTTACTAATGAAGTAAAATTTAAAACATGTTACAAAATGAGTACCTCAAAACTGAATTCATCCTAACTACATTACCCACATTCATCTTCTCTAATACATCCACTATGATCAATACCTTTATCACTAGGATATTGCCCGATTTCATAAACGGGTCCATGATTTCTTTAATAATATTACAACCTACAAATGATTAGGATAAACCCTTATTGAAATCCATCTGTATTTCACAAAAATCTGATGAGGGATACTTATATCATAAAAAACATCATTGAACATTGTTCTAGGCCTTTACCTTCTAGAAAACCACACATAGAGCCATGAACTCCAATACTTCCCATTTAATCCTTGAAAAAAAATATACATAAGTCAATGGTAAATCATGTAATCTATATGGTTTATTATGAAGGTTGAAATATTAATCACACAATGGAACCCATCATGAATTTCCATCAGAAAATTAACCCTCTCCTAACATAACATCTAGTTCCGACCATACTCCAGCAATTCCTCTAGACCACCATAATGGCCAACAAAATCAAACATCACCTTAGTCTATACAACTCCCCTTTATTGATAATCCACCTTATTCATAAAATATGAATAAAGAATCATATTGATAGAATTACCTTTACCCTCAACTACCATTGAATTTTAATATAGTTCTCAATTCCTCTCTATCTCTTTCAAATCATCTATGGACTCTCCGGAAATGACCTTCTAGGACTTCTTGTTTAACGTGTCTCCCAAAACATTCCACTTTCATGAGGTGTAGGAGAGTATTGTGTTAATGTATTGAATAAAATATATACACCATAATAATAATGAATTCAAATTACACTATGAAATGTTATACCACATTCTCTTATGAAGGGTGTAGATAGGAAAGTGCTTCCCAATGATTAAATATTGCTAATATTTCAATAGAAACACAAAAACATCAATCTCTAAATCATGCTAGTAATACTAACTATTTTTTGGATATTAAATCCTACAAACAAAATAGAACACTAAATTCTAGTGCAACAAGACACAACACATTCCCAGAATGGAAACGTCACAAAACCCATCAAACACAACCCCTTTTACAAGAATCTAAATCGCTGATGCACAGATCAACACCCCTATAGGTATTAATTGATTCAGAAGAATAATTTGTACAGATAAATATATATTCATTTTAGGTAAAACATTTCAATTGGATCACAATTTCAATAAAATCAGATATGAACCACTGATAATATCTTCTAAGACCATGGAATTTTAGAAACTCTTCACATTATTGGATTCTTCCAAAGAAAGAACTAACTCAACCATCGATGGTTCAATGGTAAAACCCAATTGATATACCGTGTTCCCAATGAAGTCACATCTTTTGGAAACAACATACACTAGGAAAACATTCCACACTGCTAGTAGCATCAAATAGAATTCCAGAAAACTCTGAAATCATCAACATAATCTAACATTTAATTTTCATACATCAATTTTCCTTTAATGGACATAATTATAATCTATTTTTGGAATGTATGAAACATTGAGTTTTTGATCCCCATATAGACAACTGTTTCATTTGTGAGACTGAACAACATGTACAAGAACTCCAAGTTCCAATACCTACATAAGAAGGAAGACTCTATGATATCTCTATCCTTCACCTTCAACTGGTCATACCCAGATTATAAATTGATTGTAGAAAATTGATCAGCACTACTGAAATTTCTTGAAATATATTTTTTAATAAGAAGGGGGTAATGATAATTTATTTTTACCGGATTCAACAAATGGTGGTATATAAAAATTCGTAAACTAAAATATTCTTTTTTGAAACAATTCACTAGTGAAACCCATGGAGTCACACTTGGAATGATAAGAAATTTTTTAATTATATCATATATATATGTTCTCAACTCCGCTAACTCAGAGGGTTACATCAAATAAGGATCCATAAATATTAAATAAGAAGTGCGATATAAATATATACTGAACATAACATATTTTTTTAGATTAGCTTAACTACCATTTTATTAAAAATATTTTGAAAAATATTGTAAAGAACCAAAGCATGCACTATCTCTTGATCCAATAATTCCATAAAAAACATCCATCAAGAAATATAGGGTCCTTACATGTCTAATACCAAAATCAAATCTTCACATTTCCACAAAAACTATATGCTATCCACCGTCATTTGAAAACATGTCTCTACTCCAGGAAAAATCAATAATAGTACAAATAGATTTTCATTACATGATGCTTAAAATGAAATATTATGACATCATCTAGAGTTGGAATAAATCATTACATGACGGATTTAGCCCCATATTTATTTTACACCCTATCATATATCAAACATGATAGTGAGTCTTCTAACTGGAATAGTTAATGCAACGTGACTAGGAAGCCACTCTAATCCATGTACCAGATAATGGATAAGGGTGGGAGAAAAAATGAGTTCAAAATTTGTAAATAAAAAAAGTAAAAAACCTTGATTGATGGAACAATGAGAATACCATGAATGGACTTTTCCCCATCTAGTGATGCTACCACCACATCATGTTAATGACTATGCCCATCTCCCCATCATCACTAACAATTGCAAAATCTATGTCCATACTCATGTCATGGTCCACAAAAATGGGGAATATTCTATGGATAATATATACCAAGTCCATATTCACCTTAGATATGCATAATCATACTTCCCTTTCTATAGAAACAATATCACTTGTAGCTACTTCATGCGATGATTATGAACATATCAACCTCCATGATACTATGACCAATGAAACACTAAGAACTGATTCTAGTGTTGGTCTTGAACCACATAATTAAACACAGTAGAGAAATTGTCCCAATAAGATCATGGAAACCACAGATCATAAAATAACAAAAAGAAGTATATTAAGGGTGAAAACCCACTGGTCCAAACCATGAGGGCCCTGGAACATGAGACCTACCTATAACAACTCTACTTCTTCTAGAAACCCTACCAATTCCCATTTCATTGTAAACATCCTTGCAAGTGCATATTTTCAGTGACATAGACCTTGTTACAATCTCCAAATAAATTCATAACCTGAAGGTAGTTTCTTTATATAGGATAGCACGAAGTTACTCATTAGGTTTCCACTAATAGGACACCTCATCCAGAAAATGGTCTTGTTAAAATCATAAAATATCATTCAAATAAATCCCATGCTTCTAATAAAATATACTCTCTAGATGAAGAGTGTGAATCTGGTGATTCTTTAATTCCATAATTATAAATTAAATAAATTATATAAGGAACTAATTTTGAAAAATTAAAAATGAAAAATCATTCACCTTGTTTTCGTAAAGATACACTTCCCACCATTATCATGCTACTCCTCACATCTGAATGTCTGTTGGTAGGTCCCAGTTCTACACTAAGTCTTAGTTCAAACTAATTGTGATCGTTAGAAAATTAAACCCTATATCTATAACTTGATATTAAATACTGCCCTAGTACCTCACAAAATTATATATAATAAATTTACTCAACCTCATCGGCCACTAATTATCATCCTCACATGGATTAACACTCCTACAATTAACTTGTTCAGCCAGATGAAAATCCACTACCAGAAACAGATACCAACAATAATAAAGATCTATAGATGAATGGTATAAAACGATTTCCTAATCCTATTATATTATAATTTTAATTATATTTTTTATATTCTTTTTAACTTCCACTATCCAAATTTTACCAATTGAAATTGTAACACATGTCAATCATGATTCATGTAACTATCCTAGATCTAAAACCTACAAGTAAAATATCCTCAAATAGACATTTAGTATGCTCTAAATCCTTGTGTACAATCATATGAGCCATAAAATCCCTATTAATATCTATTATTAAATATCCTATGCCTCACATAATTAAATAAACACTATTTACCTACCAACCCATGCAATAATCACTATTCCTAAGTCTGTACTCTATATTATCCACCAATCAACAATTTGATACCACTTTTCCATGCCCCAATGCCTCCATTGGAAACCATACTCAGATTAAAATATTGGATGATAGATTAAGACCCCCCTAACCCAACCACTAGTAGGCCTTGAGATGATGACTAGCCCCTGGAGTATAAAAATATAAAAAATGGAAGGCATTATCCTCTAAAATAAAAAAAATCATGACATAGAATAAATCAATCACAAGAAACAAAATGATATAATATAAAAACTAATCCAAACCATATCACCATGTATGTAAAAATTAATTAAATACTGGATATATACTACAAATAAATACCCAAGAGAAAATATTAAGAATCTTCACAAAAACAACAACAATGATAGAGCTAGAAATATTAAAAAAGGTATATTAAGTCTATATATAAACCTGGTCGATATTTTTATATACATAGGGTGATCATACAATTATAATCTAGAGGCATAACAAATCCTCTCGTATGAATGTGAAAGGTGAGTACTATCATAATAGTTAGTAATCAATAGGACCATCATTTCTTATACTTGTAAACTTACCAAGCACATATCCATCATGACACCCCAGCAAAATAACACATCCAACTATAATAACATAATAATAATAATATCGATAAATGTTACCCAAAACATCATTTTAACATTTTTTCCACTCCCACACCCCCAACATCAAACATACATGCACGCCCATTTATTTAAAAAATGAAATAATTCCAAAACCCCATCTGCAGTAATTCATCACAATACATCTCACCAAATGTGACTAGGGAAATAACATCACATCACACATGATGGAACCTAACCAATCTCATCATATAAAATCCTCATCCCTAATCAGGGTATTATGGTATCATCAATAGGATGTACATCAAGCATGTGACATCATCCCTATATTAATAGATCTCCATCATAAATCATCCAATCACCTAATCAAAGAGAGCTAAAATTAAATTTTTTACTTATGTCCATCACAACCTATTCATGTAATCTTGTCATGGAAGAGAGAATGGGAATGGGAAGTAATGAAACCTTCCATCCACAACATCGAAATTATAGACCCCCCCCCCCAACATACATGTTTTGGTACATGATGCTCAACTTGTGAGGGGTGCCTATAGAAAATCACAAAAAACATACATTTGTAATATATATATATATATATATATATATCAGCAAATAATTCTAACATATTTGTTGAAAATAAATATCTATCCAACTCCCAATATCACCACCCAACCTCACAACACAACAATTCTCACTACACTAACTAATTTCACAACACCACACAACATGTGACAATCATCATTTCATAATTCAACCTCTCTCTCAAATTAATCCATTTTTTAGATTTCACATTACCAACCTATTACTGTATACATCCCATTCATTATATTTTTCATCCCATTTAATTTCACATTAATCATCAACTATTATAACAAGACATTAAAATTTTGATTAATTAATTATTATTTGTAAAACCACTGACCAAGCAACACCAATCCATTTCAATATCCACATTATCATATAATTATTATACTACTTAAGGTACTATATGAACACGACACTACACAAAAAAAACCATCGTCCTTGTCATAAAACTAAGCCCCACATAACCCCCATTTGACTAACACAGCCAAATTATAACCCGCCTAATCACATAATAAACATTTCCCATCTCATCCAACACATAACAGAACCAAAACTAAATAAATAACAACACACATCATGTCCACATAACAAAACATCAACAACAACACCATAATAATGCTTTTCATACCACAGACAATATCAATTCACATATTTCATATTTTACTAGGTGTGGGGGGAGGGGCAGTTCATTCACTCATGTTCTTTATTTTTTGACACTCTTACATAGATATTATTTCAATTTGTGACAATTTATTTAGAAAATATATATTATTAATAATTTATTCACTGTGGTATAATAAAAATCTCACATTAGGGTCTTCGTACCACATATCAATTTAGAACAACAATAGTTTCTCAACATCTAGAATTTTTATTGGTATAAAAATAATGAATAATATAAACATAAAAAAATATCAAAATGCTAAAAATACATGGGAATAATTATCCATTATATTAAATTTAAATTAACCATTTTTATGTCCTTATTAGGATTGGCAAACCATCTTCATAGAAATAATAACACAGTATAACCCCCCTAGTAACCTAATTAGATAAGAAATGAATGAACCCTATATCAAAAATATATTTCAAGATATCTATAGAAGGTTAAAAAGGGAGAAGAACACTGCCTAGTACCAAAAAGAAAAAATAACACCTAACCAAACATGAACATGATATACACACCATTATCTGAATGTAAAAAACATCAAAGCCTTGACACTTAACTTGAAAGAAACCTCCAATAAATGAAAACAATGGAATTTTTGAGAAAAGGGAGAGACAAAATCACCCAAACCACTATATAATGATTGTAAATGCTTCAGGTCAAAATCCATAGAAATAGGAATGACATATCTCTTCAGGATGTAGATGGGTCTCCTAATAATTGATAGAAATTTTTGAAAAGTGATATGTCCTAGGAGATTTTTGAATTTATAAATTTCATGAATAATATGGGACTATGGAAAACCCACCCATACCATTTTATAATCAATTAAAAAACAAAAGGGACTATGGTACAAGAATCCTCACCACACCACATCCCTACTTGTTACACGAGCTCTGAGGTTTTTGGCTATCTCAACGACATAAATCGGAAAAACTAAAGAGGATGCCATAAAAAAGGATATATGGAACATAACGTGGTAAACTATATACGGTAAAATGGTATTGTGACACTGTATGTTGAATTAGAAATTATTGTTTTAAAACCCCATAAATATCCACCCCCTTCCACTACACTGTAGTAAGATTCCCCCAACTATAGGGACCAACTTCCAAGAAGGTATATGATATAAAAATATTTTCAGTACACAAAATCCCCAAGAAATATAATTAATCACAAAAATACAACTAATAGACATATAAAAAAACCAAAAATACTCTGACTCAATGCAATCATTTTCATCACATCCCTAAGCTCCCCGCTATAGGGCTCCTTCTCAGTTAAACTCTCTAGTTAGCTCCCCCTCTATAACTCCACAAATTCCCTTGTATATATCTAAACTAATATTCTTGAAATGTCTTATGAAAAAATAAATAAGATATTAAATTTATTTACACATTCAACTAAATTATATGTATACATTATTTTAAAGTATTTAATAATTAAAAGAGTTTGAATCCCAAATAAAATTATAAGGAATCCATTCTTATCTATTCATCACACAAAAAGTTCCGCATTGACTGAAAATGATATAAAAAAATACCTTCCTAACAGCAATACCCATATCCATGTGGTCATGGAATCCCCAAATAATTAACCCTATAACGATTTGTGTGCAATCCAAATCTTATTTCCAATAGAATATGTATAATTATCAACTGCGTATTTTCATTTTCATTTAATATTAAATCATCATAAATTATTATTAAAAAACAATTATAAAAAACATAATTAAATTACATATATTGACATGTCATTATGATTATAGAATAAGAATATTTTATATCTTTTTCCAATCCATGTAAAATTAAAATGTTTCAAATGTGGACGTCTGTATTACCACCTCCACAAAGTAATGTATATCAATTAATCTCATACTCATATGGCTACTGAAAAATAAATATCAAATGCATATTTATGAGATTAATGGAAAAATAATATAATTAATATATAATAAATTAATTACTATCTTACCCTTCCATCCATTGGAAAATGATAATTTTTCCTATGCATTTGTGGGGACTACGACATCTACATAGTGATTCGAATTTTTTATTAACAAATCACGTAGATTATCATAATGAAGGAACTAATGAATAAATAGGATATTTATAAACTACTTATTTATCATTAGTATTAAAATATTATATAATTCATTTATTTTCCATCTACTAGAAAAATAAAAACATCACTCATGCATATATACAAACTGCAATCATCAAGAATTGTGTGCTTCACTTTTTATGGACACCTACAATAGATATTCATACAAGTATATTTAATATATATACATGATAATTAAAATATGAATAAATTGTTGGATATTTTTCTATTATGACACCATCGATGATGATCAGTGAACTATTTTAATTTTATGGTTGTAAAATGAATGACACCAAAAATGCCAATTTGATGAAAACCATTTTATCAAAAAATAAAACAAGCTAATAGATAACTAAAACCAATAAAGGTAATATAACTAAAATTATAATGTTTCATAATCATGTAAATAACTAATATAATTTTAATTTTTTATATTTAGTGAATGCATGAAGATTGATTGGATATAATGTAGGAGTTTTTTTATTTATACCATATTTTAATTTATTAATCTAAAAACAATCTCCAACATATCCATGTTATTAAAAAATGATACACAATTTTCTAATTTGTAAATAATTTTTTTTGACATTTAGAATAAATTATTTTTAAACTTATGTTACTAGGATTAGAAACGAATATTTGATCATTTACTATATGGATCAATTTAACTACTTTTCCAATGTGGAAAATAATGTTGTTTTTTATATACGACTTGAGTAACATATAATTTGATGAATAGTTTTGTTAATAATCAAAATAACGTAACAAATTAACTTTTTTTTTCAATTTATATTATATTAATTATCTTATGTGAATGATTCATTTCTAATATTTTTTAAAATGACGGTTTATTCCATAGTAATATTATGAAAAAATGAAATTTTCTTATTTCTTGAATGAAATGAGTTTTTAACGTGTTTTATGATGAAAAAGTAAATAATTGTAAATATAATTTCATTATATAGTTACTAATCAATATATATGATGACAGTTGAGGCTCATATATATAATGATTATGGGAGATACTGATATAAATATCTAATAAAATGGGTAATTAATTGTCATAAAAGATGCTAATTAAGAGAAATAACCTACAAACAAAATAAAATATAATTAACTAGACGAAATATTTTTATGAATAAAGTTAAAAAAGAATGAGAAAAATGTTTTGAATATGATTTAACAATATATCTATTTCAAATTTCTATAATTATTTTCAAATAATTTTATTTCATGATGAGGGGCATGTTCATATGATTTTGAAATCAAATATTTTGTATTAAATGAATTATTGATGAGTTTTTATATCTCATGTTTCATTTAATATTTTCTACGATTATAATGAATTTTGAAGGATATATTTGATAAAATTTTAAATTTATCAGTTGTAAATGTTAAATTTATATGATCAATGATTTATTATGAAAAAAAAACATTTTAATGGGTTTTCATTTTCTACAACATAAAAACAATATTCATTTTTTTATATCCCCTTGAATGATTTCTTATCTTATCATATGATTTAAAAACATATTAAATGTATCAAAGGGTGTTTTAGAACTTGTAAAGGTAAATATTTTCACCATGGTGACTCGTCTTAAAAGATGAAATTAGGTCTTGATTGAAATAACGATGTAAATTTATAAAATATTTTATTTGATAAAATGTTCAATTTATAAATATATAGTTTCGAATATAATGGATTTAATAATAATATAAAACACTAATCCTAAAATATCCAGAATATAATATATATTGTTACTCTTATCATAAATCATCGAATTATGGGTTGATTATGTTTTATAGAATTATATAAAATGTGGGTATTAAGGGAATTATTCAATTCAATGGTCTAATCCTGAGGCAAATAATGATGATAATAATTCGCAACCGCGTTGGCCAATTAAACAAGGAAGGGATAACTTTTTTACAATAATTTTTCTATTTCATGACAATTTTGGTAAACAAAATATATAATCTTGTGTTTATATTTTGTTGGTAGAGATTTATTATTTGGCATTCAAGTATATATTTGTTTGTATACTAGGAGCCCCAAATAATTCCCAAGATGATTTTATTATTGAATAAAACATCTAATTGTGTGATTATTGTTTCCAAATATGAATTTTATGGGGATGAGATTCATTTAAATATTATTAATTGCTCCTTCAAAATATTTTAACATGATTTTGGAAATGGATTATCTATATCCCAATAGACTCTATATTAATTACCATGCACAAGATATCAAATTTCATATTTCAAACCATCCTTTGACCATGTATTAGTATTAGGATTAATATAAACTCTCTAAGAAAACTAATTACATTATATGTATTAGGATACTCAATCATGAGGGAATTTTATCCTAAATTATTAGAGAAAAAAAATCCAAATTTTTTGTAAGCCTATTCTGAGGAAAAAAAGGTTATCTATGTTTTTATTGGGATATCTCCATAAAATTATATATGATGTATTTTGTATATTACATATAATCGGATATATATTCATTAGTGTGTGATAACTAAAATTAAGTGGATTTTTTATCTAATGATTTAATAGTGAAACACAAAAAATTTCGAGTTAATTTTACTTATAAATAATTATTCAATAGTTTTTTTACATGAAGCATTGATCAAAAATAAACTACGCTGTAATTTTGAAATCTCCATGATAACATATCAACTAAATAATCAAACATAATTTCATGTAACCAAATTATAAAATGTATATATAAATAAAAAATATACATTTTTTAAAATTAATGGTTTTTATAATTCAATTAGAATAATTAAACAACTAATAAATTTTTTTGTTCTTATAATATATTTTTACCCAACAATTTTGTGTTTTATAGACTATAAATTATTTTGTTAATAAAGTAAATATTTTATTATTAATTATTATTATAAAAATTTATTGATATTGATAATATTTTTACACTAATTTAATTATAATTTAATATGATATAATAATTAAAATACTGAAATTTTGAAAAATTCATTTAACTATATAAATTGATTTCATTATATGTAATGTTTCTATTTTAATGAAGTATTAAAAAAATATTTGTATTTTAAAAATAAAATTAATAAATGAATTTATAGTAATATTATTTTCTTCTAAATTTTATTTATATTTTTCAAAAAAATATTTATTTTTAAGAGAATATTAGAATATAATGTTTTTGAAAATACCGTGGATTTCAAACATAATTGTCAAATAAACATAACTCAAAATTAATGAACCCATATTTTATTAATTTTTTTTTAAAAAATTAAAATAATATACTAAAAATATCATGTTTTATTTAAAGAATAAGTTTTTTAATATTTATACGCATTTTTATTTTTCTGAAAAAAATTAATGGCTTATATATATTTATTTCGCAATTAATATTTACATATTTAAATAATTGTTTCTAATAAAAAGACTTTATATTTTAAATCAGAATAATAGAATTATCAAATACCATCAATTTTAATTTTATTTTTATGAAATGAATTACATAGATAAGAATAAGTTACCACTCTCAATGTATATAATAAAAATGGGTTAAATATAACTGTAAAAAAATAATGTCCTAGATTTGCCACATTTTTTTTTTAAAATAATATAGGAATATTTCAAGACCTATAGTATGGACAGAACATTATTCCATAGCCTGTGTATCCCAAAATAAAAGTATGAACTATTTTTAGGTTTTTTAAAAATAGAGCATCTTTGTTGTTTGATTATCATCTAAATGAGGGCCTGAATTAGAAATATGAGGTCACTATTGAACTAAGAAAAATGATTTTACCCTTGGTGGGGCGAAACATAGTTTGGTGTAGGTTGACTACAAAAGATAATTTATGGATGTTTTAAGAGAAAACTAAAATATACTTAAAATGTTATTTTATTTTATATATTCAACATTACAAAGTGACTTAGCTGCACTATATTGGGGTTAATCAATGTCACTGAAATGTTTCTTTGGGGAAATGTTGAACCTCATTAAATGAACTGAGACATGTTAATGTGTTTACTTAATTAATCAGGGGTAAGGACTTACATTAAAATTCAAAATGCTAGTGAATTTATACAGAACCCTAGGAAGCACTCTTTCTAGTGTTGATAATTTTTATATCGCATTCCAGATCGAATATTGATGAATGAATGTTTGAGGATGTTTGAGGAAAAATCACTATCAATGAAGAATTATATCATTTGAATGATCCTCTTTCTAGTTTTGGGGGTTTATTTTTATTCCTCATTACTTTCCCCGTTCTGGTTTCCAAGGACCAATTCCGACCCACCCATGAACCGGTTGATCTGTGGTTCGATCGTTCGGAGGGGATAGTAAAACATTTATGATTATAGGGGATGAATCAAATTAATAATATTTTTTTTCACTTTCATTATTCCGAATACATGAATGGATGAATTCTAACCCAATAAAGGACAAGGTTTGTTCTAAATGTTTTCATGTTCTTATCTCTCTTCATCATCCTTGGTTTCTTCGTCGAAAGACCTTCGTAATCATTGCGTGTTTTCCCAAGATAATTCAAACATTTCTGGACCCCCATAGTGGTGCAAGAAGATTTAGAGTCCTTGAAAATGATAACAGTAACCCAACGATCGCACGGGTATTCCCAGTTTGAGAAATATACCCGCACAATGACAGTGGAAGCCTATAGAAAAAGAGTCACTAGCAGTGGTTAACGATGGTATTGATGGTGGTGTGCAAGGAAAGAACCACACCGTGGGAGGATCCCAAGACACAACATCCACAAGGGGAAAACATGGTATCTATCTAGATGGCTGGTGGTGGGGTTCGACCAGATGCCACAAAGGGCCATGGTCCAGCTAGACCCTAGAGAACCACGTGACAACTGTTATGGGTGGTCATATTATGGGCCACCACATTGAATGTGATGTACGTTCCACTTTGATCTGATGGGATGTGGAATATACATCATCTTGGTGGAAATAAATGGAATGCTAGATAAGGTTATTCCCAGTCTGGTTGAGATGGACACAGTGTGTCGGGTTGGTTTGGAACCAACCATTTGGATAATACCATTAGGTTTGGTCCTCCAAGAGGGTTGGATCAGGAAAGTCCCAGGTCAGTTTGGGTCAGGTCGGTTCGACTGGGTCAAAATAAACATGAAACCAATCTTCCCCTTTTTATATAAATTCTCGTAACTGTCAATATTTTTGTATGTTTTCCAAGACCTTTGCTGTGATGGTACACATAAAATGAGGGAACCCCTTTGGGATACTCAAATTGTGTTTTCGTGGAGGTTGAAATATGAAATGACTATCTTGGGGAATAGGTGCGCCTGAAATGAGCGTGCAAAGAGATAAATCCTATGCCATTTTGTTCAAAGATACATAGTGTGTCTCCTTCATCTATATAGAGTTTTCCTCCAACACATATACGATTTGTGTATCCTATTCATATATGGAGTGTGCCTTCTGTAGTTATAAAGACCATGCCTCCATTAGATATATGGAATGTGTCTCCTATGGTTATATAATGTGTTTCTCCTATTGTTATACAATTTGTGTCTCCTACGTATATATAGAGTGTGTCTCTTATGATTATAGAGATTTTGCCTCCGATGAAGACAAAAAGTGTGTCTCTAATGAAGATTATGAGATTGTCTTGTTGAATTTGGATATTCCATAATATTCTTAGTATATGTATCCTGGTTTGAGCTACCTCTAGTGAATCTCGTGATTTTACAACTTATAGGCTACACATCAGGTACCTGTTAGGTAGTATTCCTTGTCTCTTTCCTTGTGGTTGACCTTTCTGGTTTGGGATCCCGACTGAGTCTAGTTTTAATAACCACTTTATAGGATTTAACTGCATGTTTAATGTCTTCTGCGGATGATCATTAGGTTTGTGGGAGTACTTGGTGGGCTAGAGACATAGGTGCTACAAGGTCACCCAGTAGATGTGGTACACTTCGGTTACATTCAGACACCTTACTATACCTATCCTTCATGTAGTGTTTTCTATTAATGAGACCCATGAGCTTTTACATTTCTATTTCAGATGGGATTTTATTCATTCTTATTAAAATATCACTTTTTTAATTTCTATCAGTTGTTTATATAGTGGATTTCATATCTATTTACCAAATGCATTTAGATTCATTAATTTTCATGGGGTTGGGTGTGTGTGTGGAGGTATATTAGAAAATCTAGCCCCATTATGGCCAATGCATACTCGGATCGAGTCTCCAGACCCTTACCTAAGGTTGGAGGGCCTGAGTAATCATTGGGATATATGGCCAGATATTTTATGACCATCCATACGACAGACTAGGATAAATTTGAATGGGGACTCAGGTCATAGAAGAGGTATGAATATGATGGTCTTCTAGGTAGCATACATGGCAGAGGAGGGTGGTGAATGTTGGGTGGTGGATAGAAGATCTAGGCCCTATAATTACCACCCATATGTGGTCGACCTCTAGATCATTGATCAAGGGTTAACGGGATAGTACATCTCTAGGCAATGTAATTTTTTTTATCCAGATACTCCCTATATGATTAGAGGTATGATCTGTATCTTTTACACCCAAGATGTTGTTTTTATAGACTAGGGTTCCGGTCACACATTGGGTTCCATCACCCTTGTACGAGACAAAAAGATTCCATTATAACTATTGACTTGATACCTACACATAGAGACTCCTACAAGAGACGACTTGATGATCACACACTTGTGAAAATAGTGTTTCCTTACTCTTGGGAGAGAGTGTTTTAGTTGAGATCTCTAACTGGAAATGTTGAGGACTTGCAGTAGTATTCTGGGTATAGACTAGTAATCCAAAATTATTTCTCTGGTATACTGTTTTAGGTGCATATTATTGTGTGTATGTGGAGATGGTATAATGGGTTCCCTTGCCAAAAAAATGATAAAAATAATCAATGTAGGATGAAGTCCCACGTATGAGGGTGAAAATGATCACAAATCATTAGGCTAGAGTGACCCTCAATGTAGTAGAGGAGTGGAGTCTTGAGTTTTATGTAGTGGTGGATGAGTATGAGGACTTCATTCTGGATGATTTTCCAACACTATGTCCTTGCAGGGAGGTATACTTTTGAATTGTCCTATATCCCATGATTACACCGATATAATCAATGGAATATCGGATGGTTCTGATAGTGATTCATGAACTGAAGATACAGATGGAGTATTTTCATAGTAAGGGTTTCATGAAACCTAATATTTCACCGTTGGAAGCCCCAATATTGTTTTACATGAAGGAATAGGGGATCATAAGGTTATGTGTGGGAATATAGGGCCTAAATCAAGTGACTGTGAAGTGTATGTATCCACTAATGAAGATTTGTGACCTCTTTGATCACTTAAAGGGAGTGAGATGGGTCTTGAAGATGGACCTCATATTAGTCTATCACCATCTTCGAGTGTGGGATTAAGAAATTTTGAAGA
The DNA here is from genome assembly GCA_963277665.1 of Viscum album. Classification (NCBI taxonomy): domain Eukaryota; kingdom Viridiplantae; phylum Streptophyta; class Magnoliopsida; order Santalales; family Viscaceae; genus Viscum; species Viscum album. The sequence goes on from OY728136.1 coordinate 1,889,399,022, forward strand.
TTTATTTCATATGTATCTATGGAGACTATGTGGACATAGTGATGCCTCTTCGCATGAAAAAACCCTATAAGTGACTATGCGAGCCATGTACAAGATCATTCACCCCTACATAGATCGTTTTTTAGTGTCATTTATTGATGAAATCCTATTGTACTTGACATCTGAGTATGAGCATTTAATACACTTAAGTATACTTCTGGAATTACTCTAAGAGAACCCACATTTCCAAAATCACTCAATGTGTCAGTTCTAGATATGATAGGATCACTTTCTGGGAAACTACTTTTCCGAATCTATATATTCAGTTGATCTTAAGATGATAGAGGTCCTTCTGTCTTGGGATCCACCTAATAATGTTACCGAGCTGTAGGGTTTACTTGGAGTGGCTACTTATTATTGGCGGTTCAAGCTCAACTTTTATTTATTTGAGATATCCATGAAATCCTTGACACAAAGGAGGAAAACATTCGAATGGACATAGAATTTCTAGGAGATAGTTATGATGTTGTTATAGAGTTTTATGATCTCTCCCATCATGAGATTGTCAGTGGAGGGTGTCGTGTATAGGGTGTTCTCTGATGCATCCGGAACTGGGATTAGTTGTATCTGGATATAGGGGAAAGCGGTTATTTCATAAAATTCATAAAAACTGATACCACAATAACAAAATTACATGACCCAAAATCTGGAGTGGGTGGTCATAGTCTACGCATTGAATATATGGTGAAACTACATTAAGGGAGGGCGTTTTATTGTTAACTTAGACAAAAAACTTTCATGTATATAATTTCACAAAAGGATATGTTCATGTAAATGTGGTGTTGTCTAGAGTTCTTCCATGATAATGAATTCAAAATATTCTATACTCATGGAATGAGGAATGTGGTGGATGATTCTCTCAGTGAGAGATCGAGTTCGAAGATATTGAGCGAGACCTCTGATTATATTTCCTCACATCAGATATCCTGCTTGGATGGAAAAGAAGTATCCTATCTCTAGTCGATGGTGGTTACCCCTACACTTTTACAGCAAATGTCGGAGGCCCAGATTGGTGATATCATCTATGAGACTACACATGCTCATATTTCCAAAATGCATTCAATTGATTGATATTCAAAAGGGGGTATCACATAATAATTTTTATATAATGGAAATATGTAATGGAGAAGTTACTAGAGGAGGTGTTGAGAGAGTTCGATAAATACCCTTGGTGGTATATCCAGGAGTGACAATGATTTACTAGGACACCCAACAACAGTTTTGGTGGATGGGGATGAAGAAGGAAGTGGACTGTTTTTTCTCTAGATGGATAACGTGTCAGTAAGAAAAGGTTGAGCCCTAGGTTTTAGTGGGTTTTAATCCACCCATTTACATGCCAGTGTGGAATTGTAATTTTTTATATACGGACTTCGTGATTGGTCAACCACATTTTTCTAGATGGCATGATACCATTTTGGTGATCTCTGACTAAGTCACAATGTAGGCCCACATCATAGCCATTTGGGAATAGGTTTTAGTAGTGATATTGGGATGTCTCACATAAAAATGAGTATTCAACACCATAGGGACTGTCTATGATAGTCTCAGACCATGACACACAGTTTATATCCAGGTTGTGGAAGGGATTGTATTTGGTGTTTGAATCTCAACTGCACTTGTGCAGCACATTCCACCTGCAAATAGATAGTAATAGGGAACCATACTATTAGGTCCTTGGGGATATGTTACAATCATCAATCATTTATTTTGGACAATTTAGGAAGGATCCCCTACCCATGGTGGCATTTGCGTACAACAAAAGCTACCAGTTCTCCATAAGTTTGGAATCATTTGAGGCAATGTATGAGTGACCCTACAGATGGTCACAAAGCTATAATGAATCCGAATAGTCGGCATTATTGGGTCTGAAGATGGTTTAGACTATTACCAAGATGGTAAAGGTCATCCTGTAGAAGTTTAAGACTACATAGATGCTTCAAATTTATTATTATTATAGGTGATGTAGACACTGGGAGTTTTAGGAGGGAGACTATTTATTCCTTCGGGTCTCTCATCGACGTGGGATACATAGTATTCGCTAGAGGGGAATGTTATCTCTATCGTTTATCAGACCATTTATAATATTGTGTATAGTGGGTGAGGTGGCATACAACTTGGAGATACATCCACATTTATAGAGCGTGCATGATTTCATTGTGTATCCTAACTAATGATATAACTATAGGAACCTTCCCAATTTGTAGATTGGAGAGAGATAGACATTGAAAATGTTGATTCTTATTCAGAGTTCACAATGGTGATCAAGGATTGATATGAAAGGAACCTCCATGGGGGATCAATTCCTCTAGTGAGCATTTAGTGGAAACGTGTGAAACTACTTGAGAGCCCATGAGATAAGAAGGCACATATTAATGCTCAGTATCTCTATTGTTATACATATTTTTGGATTTTGTTGACATAAATACCAAAAGTGGAGAGAATATAATGTCATAAATTTTTAATGTAATTTTTTTGAAAATTAAATTGTATTATATCGAGACTAGGTACATAAATGGAACATGATTTCTATATTTATGTATCATGGAATAAATGTTGAAACTATTTTTATTTTACTAAAAATATAGTGCATATGCGGTTTTAGAAACATGTAAATGTGTTCCTAGATCCGAAATATAAGGGAACCATTGAGGTCATAAATTCGAGTTTACCCAAGGAGGGGAGAAATATTGACCTGTGGTGGTCGACTACAAATGTTAATTTATCGGCATTTTTTTAGAAGAATTAAGAAAACATAAAATGTTATTTTATTTTATTTTTTCTACGTTACACAGTGACTTAGCCTCACTATTGTGCGATGAATTTGCAACGCTGTAATGAAGTGTTGGGGAAATGATGAACAAAATTAATATGTTTTCCCTATTAATTAGGGGTAGGGACAACTCATAGAATTAAAAATTATGGGGAATTTCTCAAGAACAACTAAATAACACTCATCAGCAATGATAGTTTAGAGATCCAATCTCAGATCAAACACTGAAGAATGACGTATTGAGGATGTTTATTGATGGATATCCATCAATGATGAATTATACCTTCTTACAGATCCACCTTCTAGGTAGGGGATTTATATTACATAATGATTCATTTTCCCATTATTGTTTCTAATGTAAAATGAGTTCTAACCAATGAAGACGATGATACAATGTTCTATCATTCATAGGATATTGTTCAAATTGCGAGATTTAAAGGGATGAATCTTATTAAACATTATTTAGATTTGATATCATAATTTTGCTGACATGAATAGGCCAATCTTGGCCTGAACAAGGCCAAGGTTAGTTCTCTTGGTGTAATTATATTTATTAGTCTTACCCTTTGTAGTGTTAATAATTGTTTGTCCCCTGTTGTCCCATCATGTTTTTTCATTGGATCTAAACATGACCAAGCCTATAGAGGGATGAATAGAAAATTTGGAGGATAAAACAGTTAATATACTGAACCATAGATCGTACGGGTATTCACAGTTTTAGAAACATGCCACCAAGGCAACTTTGGAGGATTTATTAAGAGTTGAAGTCGGCGTGCGACAGTTCCAGCGGTTGTGCGTGGCGTTATCAATGGTAGAATGACCAGCCGGGGGGAGGATCTAGTGTCAAGGTAGCCTTGGGCGGTAGACTTGGACACTAGCTTTGTAACAGCCCAAGATTTTATAAAAAAATATTATTTTTAATTTTATTAATGTCTTGTGTTGTACGCTACACCAAAAGGAGCTTGCACAACACACATCCTTGTATTGCCTTGCATTACACGCAATCGCGACCTTCCTCGATAGCGTGTGTAATACGCAATACCGAGTTTCACTAAACAACGATGTGCTATTAAAATATTATTAAAACTAGCCGTTATGAATAGTAATAACCACTTTTTAAAATTCTGTAAATCTTATTTTTCAAAATGAACTTCATTCTTGGATTCGGAGTATCGAATTTAGCCTAAGGTGAAATTTTGGTACTTTTCGGATAACTTTCATATTCTGATGAATAGTGAAAAATTACTAAATTATAATTAAAAACAACTTTTTTAATCGAAATAATTAATAGTGATAAATCATTAATTTGAGTGGTTTAAAAGTATATTTAGAATATATTTTTACAATTTAATACAATGTTGGTCATTGGATGTAATTTCACATTTAAACTAGACATAAACAAGTGTCAATCTTTTGATAGATATTGTTTCTTAAAAACACGCTATTTGTTTTAACAGCGGGATTTAATTATAAAATTAACTAATGCAACTTTTATGTTATGAATTTGGTAAAATAGACTTCATTTTTGAATTCGGAATATGAAATATAGCTTGGGATGAAATTTTGGCATTGTTCTGAAAAACATCAATTTTTGATGAATAGTGAAACTACTAAGTGGTAGGTTAAAAACTGAATTTTTGCATAAAACATAATTTTACCGCTTCTGTGAATGGAATTTCAAAAATCCGAGAGACACGGTTAATATCAAGGACTAAAATGTGGTTCAATGAGATGAAAATAATTTTTTGGTGAATAGTATCTTTTTACTTTTTTTTTACCACGGTTAATAGTAAATAGGGTAACTAAGGGTAAATATGATATCAATATTACCCTAACACATGTCCTAATTCTATTGGACAAGTGAAATTCGACCAAAAACAAACTTAGGAATAAAATATGACCATTTAGGCCCACTTGGATTAGATTAGGACATTTATTATTAATTTATTTAAAGAAGGGTTAAAATAGTTAAAATCAAAGTTTAATAAGTAAATCATTTTTAATATGGGGTTATACATAAGATAAATTCGACTATAAATATTCATTAGAAAGCTAAAAAGATTTCCTACATAATGGTATTTTATTTGTAATTTTTAGACGTCATATAAGTAAATTAATTTATGACACAAAGATGATGCAGTAATTATCTTATTTATGAAATATTGACATAATTGATGTTATAAACACCAAAATAAATGTAATTTGAGAATTTTTATGAATTCCACTAATTTTATAGGTTACTATGATATATTAATGTTGATTTAATCAACTTGGTTCGAACATTTAATTCTGTTATGACTTTCACAAAAATCATATATAAAATAGTGTCAAAATTGACACAAAATAGTTTTTAAATCAAATATTATATTATTAATTGTTATGTTATTCCTAAAAATCTAAGGTTCGGCCAAATGACATAGATAAGGATATATATATTAATAATAAACAATTTGGGGTTCGTTTGGCATGTTATAGTAAGTGTATTAACCATATAGTGAAAGAAAACAAAAAGACACGGTAAAAGTTAAATTATTTAACTTAGAGTTAAATCTAATTGATAAGGTTTAAAATAAGATCCAAACATGTCTAAATTTGATTGGTTGATGATATTACAACCCTATCTCATCTAAGCTTCGAATATGAGTCATTTTTGGAGGTTTTTAAGTGGGGTTAGATTTATTATAAATTAATATTTTTAAGAATTCCTAAGGTGCCCCTCTCCTCCCCTATAAAAGGACACCTCCTCCCCATCCTCCTCACACCAAATTGAGCACTCAAGCTCGGCCAAACCCTGCCAAAATCTCTTCTCCACTTCCCTAGAAACATCCTAGAGGTTCTGGTCTTATTCAAAGACCAATTTTAGTTCCCTAAGAGAAGGTCTCCAAAAGGCGCTTCAAAGAAGAGGTAATTACCGTTACAAATTCTTTCATCTTTATTTCTTCTTCCACTTCTTCTTCTTAGGTTGTTTCATTATGAAGTAATAACATCAGTATCACTCATATACTGATATGTTATTATAAGTATGAAACAAACCTATTTCACCATCTATCCATCCTACGGAAAAAGAAATCACCGCGCGTGCGTACGTACGGAATACCGTCTCCACGCCGTGGTGTAATCTATTTTCCACCACCACCTTACACGGATGGGTATAATGGTGTAAAGAATAACTATACATAGTTATTACAACATCATATTGATTCTGATATATTGTATAATCCACTCCAATTCAGTTCAATATTTATGGAAATGATATCATCGCTCGTGCGTACGTACGGACTACCGTCTCCACGACGCGATGAGATTCATTCTCCATGTTAACCATTTAAGAATGATTATAAAGTATATATAAGAAATAATAATGAAATATATGACATTATAAATCTACTGTATTTATGTATATATATATGTATGTCATCTACTTACTTCCATTTCAAGACAATAAGGAAAGTAAAACATCGTTCATGCGTACGTACGGACTACCGTCTCCATGAACGGTGTTTTTCATTTTATTTATCTACCTATTATATATATATATATACTGAATATATATGATATATAAATCATATTTTATATTCTGGAAGTTAGTAAATCATGATATAAGTAATAATGATGTCAAGAACAACAAGTCAAAACACCTACGATAAATGGAACGATTTTACCCAAAACGCTTCTTTAACATGGAATTTACAAAAGAACGGGTAATATAATGTCATAAGTGAAACATATATGATATCATAACAATGAATATGATTCTGTAATAAGTCAATAACATGATTTAAATCATTATACAGGAGGTTTGGACACTTACAAAGCAAGTCGGACATAAGGTAAGGGAAAATATCACAATCTCATTTTTATTCGAGATTGTTTATTCGTAAGTATTTACTGGGGTGTATTTTATCATCCACGTCCATGTTCCTTCAATATGTAATATTGTTTCCATCCACTTAAAATAGTTTAAATCCAATTTTACTCTTCGGTGAGTTTTTAGTAAAGAATATGAAAGGAATCTTTTGTCGCTTTTTCATTCGAGGTACTTTTTGACTTTTCCGACAAAAGTACGAGAAGAATGTTTTTTTTAACTTATACGGCACGAATGGATTTTTACGGTTTTATAAAGCCTTATTTTCATGAACCTTCCTCCAAAATATTTTATGACTATTTTTAATAAAATCTCTTTCTTTTAAAATTGTATGATGTTTTGTGAAAAGAAATTGATTTTGAAGAAGAAAGGATATTTTTCTCAAGAATTCATTTCAAGTGTTTTATCAAAATTATTTTCCATCTAAGATAATAAAGGGTTCTGTTTCTATCCATATTTTTACATTGATTTGACTATGTTGTGATGGAATTATGTTTATGAATTCCTTTATCTTATATGAATGGTTTTATGATGTCATGTTGTTTAAGAATCCCATTTTTATTACATGGGTTATGCAATGATGTATGATTTATGATTTTGTGGCACACATAAGAATGGTATCATTATGAGATGGGTGGGACCTATATCTCCCTCCAATTCATTGGGTAAAGATTTTATATCTCATGAGATAGACATGGCTGGAATGGTAGGTTATACCGGTTCAGTGAAACAGGACTGAAACGAGGATTACTCGATTCAGAAAGGGACTTTGTCCACTAAGATAGTCTTGGCAATGAGTCTTGACTAACAAGAAATGATTCTCTATGATTATGTGTGTATGCCACAATGAGTAATGTTTAAAGTTATGATTTCATTTCACTACTATGATTTATCCCATGTAATGAAATTATGCTCTCTTTTGCAGGTTAAGATTTCCAAAAATGTTATGTTCTTATGAAAATTATGTGATTGATATTTCCTTTGTTTACCCTTACTGAGCATTTGAGCTCACCCTTTTATGTTTTCTTTTCCCCAGGATAAAAAGAAAGGTTTTAGGTATAAAAAAAAGGAAGATCTTTATGGGAGATGTTGAAGATCTTTCACCACGATTAGAAGATTTTATTCCGAGTTTCCAAAGACACTAAACTATTACGATCCTTGTGTGTGTGTTTTTGTTATGTACTAAGTATTCCGCAAAAGTAATGTAATGTCCATGTACGATAAGCTTCGGGTCTCTACAGTTGGTATCAGAGGAAAGGTTTAGTCAACCTTTGGAAACTAGGATGCGAAAACGTTAGTAAGATCCCTAGAGATATTTCTAAGGTATGTCTAGGGATTCCCCTAAGGATAAGTATACGTATAGGATATAGTTCTAGAACTATGGTAACGATATTATATTAAACCAAAGATGATAGATATTTAAGTTACTCCCCCTTTATTACGATTTTTGCATCTAACACTATTCTCTTTGGGTTTTAGAAAATGGCTGGAAACAAGATGATTCACAATAATGGAGGATATGATGGACAATGGAATGATATTATTCATGAGAAACCAAATGAAATGGGATTTGGGTGTCCAAACATCATTATTATGCCGAATCAGCAATCTCACAACTTGATCAATAAAGTAAAATTTGGTAAGTTTCCTGACTCGACTAATAAGAGAAAGATGGAGTTCCATGATGATCATAGAGGAAAGAAAGTTCAATTTCCCCTATGTAAATCATGTGGGAAGAGGCATCAAGGAGAATGTTTCAAGGGAACTGGAATATGCTTTGGGTGTGGAATAGAAGGACACAAAGCAAGTAAGTGCAAAGGAAAAGGGTCGGTTAACACCATGGATGAGGATAATGGTATTGCTACGACATCAAAAATGGTTAAGTGTTTTAAATGTGGAATGTATGGGCATTATGCAAACAAATGCCCTAAGGGAAAGACTCATGAAGAGAATCAGTATGGTCATATGGGTAGTATTTATGTGGATGATGATGAAGAGACTACAAATGATATGTGAGATGAAAGAATTTTTGAAGCTCGATCAATGGTTTGAGAATGTAGTGGAATGATTACATGTTTATCATGTGTAATTTTGGAATAAAGAGACATCTATGGATTGTTACACTGTTGTCTTTCCTTATGTTTTGAAAGTGTATGATGAATGGTACCAGTAACCATGAAAGGTTATTCAGATATTTTTGGAATGTAGATGATATGCGCATAATGAAGGGATAAGGAGAAAATTAAATGTTTGATAGTATTCATGAGCTCATGATTGATATAAGGACTAAGTGATATCATGGTTTGAGTATATAGAATTTTGAGGATTTTGGTATGTGGAAAGTGTTAACTTTTAACTACACTCATGTTTTCACTAAGGTATTCAAGAGAATACACGATTAAGGACTTTGAATGTTTGGAATGTGACCAATAAGACATATCTTGTGATATGAGGGGATCAACGACAGTATTAAATCTCTGGTAATCGTTGTTACTATATTATGAGAGTGGACTGCAGTATTATGTATAAGCCTAAAGATTAGACTGGATTATGTTGGACATAAGTTAGTATTGTTTAAGGATAGAAGATTTTCGATATTATTGATGGGATGTTATAGTAACGTAGTTTTAGAAAAAGGACAACCTGCAGGACGGGCGACAGCCCATCGCTTCGGACAAGGCTGTAGGAATCGAACCCACAACCGAAGTGTAACTGACCTTTATCACCTACCACTGACCTACAGGAAGTCCCTGTTTAGTAGAAACTAGTTTTATTATATTAAGCAGTATGATATATGAAGTATAAGTCCATTTTAGGAACCATATGTGATTAATCTCACTATAGATCGACTTATGTATATAATTTTTGCTAACCTTTTGTTTGAGACAGACGGAATGACCCGTCATTCTATCACATGATCTGCTAACACTTCACGAATAACAAATTCAACTTCATTTATTTAAGAGATGAAGTGGAAATTGTTAAAGTCACGAACAACAGCGAGATTGTACCAAAATAAAGTAAGTATTTATTCTAATTCAAATTCTTTAACTTTAGGGAAATGATCTTGAAAACCAAAAATGTTGTCCTAGTTCTCTTATACCTGATGAATCAGATGGTACCTTAGATCGTCACAAATTTATGGATTTGTGATTACTGGCTTTTCCATAGCCATGTTCTCTACCACTCTCCATCAGAACATGATGGTTAGATTTCTCTTCCATATCCATATTTTCACCTATGTGGAAACCCAGTGATTAGTTTATTTGGGTAATCGTTACATTTCATACTTTAGTTTTTAAAGCCAAGTTTTGGTATTCCCTTTTACGATGTGGGTTTCTATTAAAGAAACTTTCGAATAGTAAACCATTTATAACCCCGACGAATTTCGAGGGCGAAATTCATTTTAAGGGGGGTAGAATGTAACAGCCCAAGATTTTATAAAAAAATATTATTTTTAATTTTATTAATGTCTTGTGTTGTACACTACACCAAAAGGAGCTTACACAACACGCATCCTTGTATTGCCTTGCATTACACGCAATCACGACCTTCCTCGATAGCGTGTGTAATACGCAATACCGAGTTTCACTAAACAACGATGTGCTATTAAAATATTATTAAAACTAGCCGTTATGAATAGTAATAACCACTTTTTAAAATTCTGTAAATCTTATTTTTCAAAATGAACTTCATTCTTGGATTCGGAGTATCGAATTTAGCCTAAGGTGAAATTTTGGTACTTTTTGGATAAATTTCATATTCTGATGAATAGTGAAAAATTACTAAATTATAATTAAAAACATCTTTTTTAATCGAAATAATTAATAGTGATAAATCATTAATTTGAGTGGTTTTAAAGTATATTTAGAATATATTTTTACAATTTAATACAATGTTGGTCATTGGATGTAATTTCACATTTAAACTAGACATAAACAAGTGTCAATCTTTTGATAGATATTGTTTCTTAAAAACACGCTATTTGTTTTAACAGCGGGATTTAATTATAAAATTAATTAATGCAACTTTTATGTTATGAATTTGGTAAAATAGACTTCATTTTTGAATTCGGAATATGAAATATATCTTGGGATGAAATTTTGGCATTGTTCTGAAAAACATCAATTTTTTATGAATAGTGAAACTACTAAGTGGTAGGTTAAAAACTGAATTTTTGCATAAAACTTAATTTTACCGCTTCTGTGAATGGAATTTCAAAAATCCGAGAGACACGGTTAATATCAAGGACTAAAATGTGGTTCAATGAGATGAAAATAATTTTTTGGTGAATAGTAACTTTTTACTTTTTTTTTACCACGGTTAATAGTAAATAGGGTAACTAAGGGTAAATATGATATCAATATTACCCTAACACATGTCCTAATTCTATTGGACAAGTGAAATTCGACCAAAAACAAACTTAGGAATAAAATATGACCATTTAGGCCCACTTGGATTAGATTAGGACATTTATTATTAATTTATTTAAAGAAGGGTTAAAATAGTTAAAATCAAAGTTTAATAAGTAAATCATTTTTAATATGGGGTTATACATAAGATAAATTCGACTATAAATATTCATTAGAAAGCTAAAAAGATTTCCTACATAATGGTATTTTATTTGTAATTTTTAGACGTCAAATAAGTTAATTAATTTATGACACAAAGATGATGCAGTAATTATCTTATTTATGAAATATTGACATAATTGATGTTATAAACACCAAAATAAATGTAATTTGAGAATTTTTATGAATTCCACTAATTTTCTAGGTTACTATGATATATTAATGTTGATTTAATCAACTTGGTTCGAACATTTAATTCTGTTATGACTTTCACAAAAATCATATATCAAATAGTGTCAAAATTGACACAAAATAGTTTTTAAATCAAATATTATATTATTAATTGTTATTTTATTTTTAAAAATCTAAGGTTCGGCCAAATGACTTAGATAAGGATATATATATTAATAATAAACAATTTGGGGTTCGTTTGGCATGTTATAGTAAGTGTATTAATCATAGAGTGAAAGAAAACAAAAAGACACGGTAAAAGTTAAATTATTTAACTTAGAGTTAAATCTAATTGATAAGGTTTAAAATAAGATCCAAACATGTCTAAATTTGATTGGTTGATGATATTACAACCATATCTCATCTAAGCTTCGAATATGAGTCATTTTTGGAGGTTTTTAAGTGGGGTTAGATTTATTATAAATTAATATTTTTAAGAATTCCTAAGGTGCCCCTCTCCTCCCCTATAAAAGGACACCTCCTCCCCCTCCTCCTCACACCAAATTGAGCACTCAAGCTCGGCCAAACCCTGCCAAAATATCTTCTCCACTTCCCTAGAAACATCCTAGAGGTTCTGGTCTTACTCAAAGACCAATTTTAGTTCCCTAAGAGAAGGTCTCCAAAAGGCGCTTCAAAGAAGAGGTAATTACCGTTACCAATTCTTTCATCTTTATTTCTTCTTCCACTTCTTCTTCTTAGGTTGTTTCATTATGAAGTAATAACATCAGCATCACTCATATACTGATATGTTATTATAAGTATGAAACAAACCTATTTCACCATCTATCCATCCTACGGAAAGAGAAATCATCGCGCGTGCGTACGTACGGAATACCGTCTCCACGCCGTGGTGTAATCTATTTTCCACCACCACCTTACACGGATGGGTATAATGGTGTAAAGAATAACTATACATAGTTATTACTACATCATATTGATTCTGATATATTGTATAATCCACTCCAATTCAGTTCAATATTTATGGAAATGATATCATCGCTCGTGCGTACGTACGGACTACCGTCTCCACGACGCGATGAGATTCATTCTCCATGTTAACCATTTAAGAATGATTATAAAGTATATATAAGATATAATAATGAAATATATGACATTATAAATCTACTGTATTTATGTATATATATATTTATGTCATCTACTTACTTCCATTTCAAGAAAATAAGGAAAGTAAAACAGCGTTCATGCGTACGTACGGACTACCGTCTCCATGAACGGTGTTTTTCATTTTATTTATCTACCTATTATATATATATATATACTGAATATATATGATATATAAATCATATTTTATATTCTGTAAGTGAGTAAATCATGATATAAGTAATAATTATGTCAAGAACAACAAGTCAAAACACCTACGATAAATGGAACGATTTTACCCAAAACGCTTCTTTAACATGGAATTTACAAAAGAACGGGTAATATAATGTCATAAGTGAACCATATATGATATCATAACAATGAATATGATTCTGTAATAAGTCAATAACATGATTTAAATCATTATACAGGAGGTTTGGACACTTACAAAGCAAGTCGGACATAAGGTAAGGGAAAATATCACAATCTCATTTTTATTCGAGATTGTTTATTCGTAAGTATTTACTGGGGTGTATTTTATCATCCACGTCCATGTTCCTTCAATATGTAATATTGTTTCCATCCACTTACAATAGTTTAAATCCAATTTTACTCTTCGGTGAGTTTTTAGTAAAGAATATGAAAGGAATCTTTTGTCGCTTTTTCATACGAGGTACTTTTTGACTTTTCCGACAAAAGTACGAGAAGAATGTTTTTTTAACTTATACGGCACGAACGGATTTTTACGGTTTTATAAAGACTTATTTTCATGAACCTTCCTCCAAAATATTTCATGACTATTTTTAATAAAATCTCTTTCTTTTAAAATTGTATGATGTTTTGTGAAAAGAAATTGATTTTGAAGAAGAAAGGATATTTTCCTCAAGAATTCATTTCAAGTGTTTTATCAAAATTATTTTCCATCTAAGATAATAAAGGGTTCTGTTTCTATCCATATTTTTACATTGATTTGACTATGTTGTGATGGAATTATGTTTATGAATTCCTTTATCTTATATGAATGGTTTTATGATGTCATGTTGTTTAAGAATCCCATTTTTATTACATGGGTTATGCAATGATGTATGATTTATGATTTTGTGGCACACATAAGAATGGTATCATTATGAGATGGGTGGGACCTATATCTCTCTCCAATGCATTGGGTAAAGATTTTATATCTCATGAGATAGACATGGCTGGAATGGTAGGTTATACCGGTTCAGTGAAACAGGACTGAAACGAGGATTACTCGATTCAGAAAGGGACTTTGTCCACTAAGATAGTCTTGGAAATGAGTCTTGACTAACAAGAAATGATTCTCTATGATTATGTGTGTATGCCACAATGAGTAATGTTTAAAGTTATGATTTCATTTCACTACTATGATTTATCCCATGTTATGAAATTATGCTCTCTTTTGCAGGTTAAGATTTCCAAAAATGTTATGTTCTTATGAAAATTATGTGATTGATATTTCCTTTGTTTACCCTTACTGAGCATTTGAGCTCACCCTTTTATGTTTTCTTTTCCCCAGGATATAAAGAAAGGTTTTAGGTATAAAAAAGGAAGATCTTTATGGGAGATGTTGAAGATCTTTCACCACGATTAGAAGATTTTATTCCGAGTTTCCAAAGACACTAAACTATTACGATCCTTGTGTGTGTGTTTTTGTTATGTACTAAGTATTCCGCAAAAGTAATGTAATGTAATGTACGTCAAGATACGGGTCTCTACAAGCTTGGAAGCCAGTGGTGGGTCACGTCCAGATACGGTTGGAATCCATTTCATGTGGAAACACCTCATTTAAATCATCATAGGGTGATCATATAGTAGACCAACACATTAAACGCGGTAGAAATCCCACGTTGACCCCATCAGATGTGGTAACCATGCATCCTGGGAGAACGAACCAGCCCGCTGGAGTGGGCCGGGCCAATAGTGGGTTGAGCCCAGCAGATGTCAGACAGACCAAGCTGGCTAGGGTGGGATTGACCCAACAATTTTTGGGGCCGAACACAGAAAGTCCGGTCGACCCGATGGGTCGGGGTGGGGTCGGTCCTATCAGGTCAGGACAAACCCAAACCCAACAGACCATGATTTTTATAAATGCACATTACTCTCAAATTCTGTTTTTTTCTAATGAACGGTTTTAGTGTTTCGAACCTCATGATGTGGCGGTAATATTGGGACACTATACATAACATTCAAGGATATTGATGTATGTGATTTTAGGATCAAGATGTAGGTGATCCAAGAACGAGTGCACTATGAGAGAAATCATGTGTATGGATATGAAAAGAATGGGAGTGTGTCTACTACAGATATATGGAGTGTTTCTCCAATGAATATAATAACAATTATCCTATGAATATATGTATTGTGTCTTCTATGGTTATAAGGAGTGTGTCTCCTATAGATATACTGAGTGTGCCTCCTATGGTTATATGGAGTGTGTCTTCTACCATTATAAGGTGTAGGCCTTTTATTGATATGTGATTTGTGTCTCATAAAAATAGAACGAATATTTCTCCTATGGTGATGAGGAGTGCGTCTCCTATGAATATGAAGACTGTGTATCATTGGATTTGGATATTCCTGAACATTCTTAATATATGTATCCTGGTGTGAGGTAACTCTATTGACACTCATGATTGTACTTCCTTGAGGCTATAGTTTGTGTGCATATTTTGTATTCAACCTTATGTCTTTATTTTTGATTTACCTTCATATTTTGGGGACCTTAATATGTACAATATGTCTCACCCATTCATGGGATTCTCCTACACGTGTCATCTCTTGAGCATATGATCAACAACATTGACAGAGTCCTTAGTGTTCTATAGACAGAAGGTGCTTCAGGGTGACTAGATAGACATTGTACGCTTCAACAACATTTAGATAACATAATCAACATACCCATAAGGTAGTGTTTTTTAGATGAGACCAATGTATTTTACTTTTATATTTAATTTGGGATTGAATTCTTGATCATTTACTTTTCTGTTTGCGTTGTTAATCTTAATGGTTTTCTTAGTGGTATGCTTATCTATATACTCAGTGTTTTTAGTTTCAGAACATTTATTAGCTATGAGTTCATATGTGTTATTTCATATGAAAATTCCTCCAATTTTTGGTAACATCCTACTTAGTGCTACTCTCTATCCCCTAGCCAATTAGATGTGGGGTCAGGGTTGTCACAGAATGGGCCCCGGGGGATGTGTAGTGAAATAAATGACTAAAAACAAGATTAAAAAAGTATCAAATGAAGTGTTGGGAGATATATATACCATAAAATAATCTAACATCAATTATAATTTACATTGAATTCACATTTCATGTTCTAGTTTTTTTATATTGTGAAATTATATATAAAATATTCATCAAACATCACTTATATATATATCCTCCCACTAACCCTATAGAGCTGCAATGGAAATTTGAATTAACACTTATAAAATCATCAATTACATCCTAAATCAACATATCACGTTTTATTAAGCTTTCATCTCTATTGATTTAACATATTTCTTACAAATATTGTAGGTTTCCATTATGAAATCAAAATGATCCATATAATTTTTTCACGTTAATAATAATTCTTCTAAATAATCTTATAGTTCATAATATTCAATTTATATTATAAATTATATTATAATTTAACTAATATTTATATAATATAAATTTTATTTTTATTGAAGATACATTATCCACAATCTCAATTTTATTTCGGATAACTAAAATATCATTCGTGTTATATACACATTCTGTATTCTATGAATGACATGTTTTACATTTTTTCACTAACATACACGCATGAATATAGAAGAGTATTTAGTTAATAAATTTGATATTTATAACAAGAATAATAATTCGAAAATAGAAATAATTTTCCATATTCATTCTGTTCTACATAAAATAAAAACATCATTTGTGTGTATGTGCAGAATACCACCCCCATGAAATACACATTTCATTTTTTATCACCTTATAAAATTTCTTGTTTTGATAATGTGTTTAGAAGATATAATATTATATTTATATCATAATTAATACACCATAATATATACATTATGATTTCAATTAATAACCTTATTCCTTATGAAATGAAAATATCACCCTTGCACTCATGGAGGCTACCACATTCATGGATAAAAGGTAATGTTCTCATAACTTCCATTTAGGAATTTATCAAAAATAAAAAAATATAATATATATTATATAATGGAAAAATATAAATAATTGTTTTTTATTTAATTATATCATAAAAAAATTTGATGATCATTGTAAAGTACAATGTTGATATCAGTAAACTATTCATAGAAAAACATTATGGATCCCAATCATTTGAACCATGCCCATAGTTTTTATAAAACGAAATTCTGTATTTATAAACTATTGAAAAAATAATTTAATAAATATAAAAATATATGAATTATGAAAATATTATGAAATTAAGGGGTTAAATTTCACTATTATCAAGAATGTGTGAAATAAAACAAACTGAAAACATCTGATGATGATAATAAATGAAAACTTACTAATGAATTTATAATGAATGATTATAATTAAAAACTAGAAAAGGATGTAGATATGAATAAGGTTATGATTAGTTATATAAATGGTTCAGTTTATTATAATTGAAGCTAGTGTTTAACTTTGCAATCTGAAATTAAGGCAAATTGATTTTGTTAACACAAATATCCTTCATTTATATTAAAATTTTATTTCATAAACTTATTTCTATGATATTGGTTTATTATAAGTTAAAACATTTATACAACACTTTATCCATCTCGATAGGGGAATTGGAATTCTTAATTAAAATCCTATTAAATTATGAATTTCGTTCTTGCAAATGTATATCTATGAGATAAACCTCTTAGATGTCAAAATCTTTTATTCCTTACAATTTCATCATTTTATAATTTGAAAAAAATGTACTATTTAACATTATAATCATATTTTACTATACCTATTTTAAAATGTAATATATATTTCTCTTTTTATGATAAGGTTTTCAGTAAGGGTATTTAAAATATTAAAGGTTATTCCTTTCATGATCATATGGTTTATCATTATCTCCACATTTACTCAAGAAAAACTATTATGTATTTTTAGGGATCAATTATTTAAATTAATTAAAAATAGTTTGTAAAAAACATGCCTATGATAACATACCAAAATAATCATTTTAAAGAGGAATTCAACATCATCAATTTATAATATTTTTAAAAAATGTTTTATGAAATATATTTTCAAGGTTTCAAAT
Source organism: Viscum album (assembly GCA_963277665.1). Taxonomy (NCBI): domain Eukaryota; kingdom Viridiplantae; phylum Streptophyta; class Magnoliopsida; order Santalales; family Viscaceae; genus Viscum; species Viscum album. Next base: position 1,889,416,871 of record OY728136.1, read on the forward strand.
TGAGTGTCATGTTTTTTTTATAATATATAAATATATTTTTGAGAAATGTATCATAAATACCCTACACAATGACCTAGTGAAATTCACATTCTTGCTGATTGAATTTGAATTTTCATGTTATCTTACTCTTAATATCATTTTTTAACACAATTTATAAATGCTAGAAAACCCAGGTTCATTCCATTAGTTATTCTTAATAAAAAACATGAAGTGTTTTTTGTATAATAATATATATGAATTATCATTATTAAACGATGGGGTCCTATATTTCCATTAAATACATCAATTAATGTTTTATATCTAATAAGGAAATTTTTCTAAAAAATAAAATGACATTGTTAGGTATGTTCATCAAATGACCAAAAATTATATCCATGGAAATTCCATTATTATAATTTAGTAATATAGTACATCAAACAAAAAATATCTCTGATACAACAATATAATCATTATAAATAATGAATGATGAAAATTAAAGGTATCTTTAGAAATTAAAGAACATATAATGATGGAAATGTAACTTGACCTTTGGAATAGTAATGAGACCATTAAGAATAGTAAGTTGGATAATAGAATAGTATCCTAATCTATGAAAGTATAAATAGGATTTTTGAACCTTATAAACAAAAATATTATAAAATGATAACATTGTATATGTAAATAAACGGATTAAAATTTAGTAATTAGGCGATGGTGTTTTTTTTAAACACAAATATTTAATTAAAATATAATAATTAACATAAATATATAAAATAATTTTTTTATAGAAATATTAGTAATTTATCTTTTTATTGCTTTATGTTTATTAGATAATTTTATGAGACCCTTATTTTTGAATATGTTATAAAATAAGTTATAATTTTAAAATCACTATTTTCCATGTAAATAATGAGTTCAATTAAAAATTAAATTTATCATATTATAAAAATATGATAATAAAATTTCTCCATTATTTAATTCTACACATTGAGAAATGGTTTGGGTAATTTTTTTGTATTTTTTTTAAAAAACATGCATGTTTTGTGAATAGTTAAATATATTAATTTATTATAAAGGGTTAATACGTGAAATATTGAGTCTTAGATGATGCAAGGGTTATTCAAGATACAAATATCGATCCATACCTCATTATTTTAATATGTTAATTGATATCTATCAACATATTCAATTTCATGTCTCAAAAATATTAATCTAATGAATATAATAATTTGAAAACACCTCTCTCCTCTCTAATGAACACCACCCTCACCGCCTCTTCTCCCCACAACATTCAATATTTGATCATTATACATGTCCTAACCAATATTCGTCCCAATTATCAACATTATGTCTAGGATACATTGCCCTTATCAAAATACATAATATTTTTCCCTATAGATATTTTCAGAGAGGATAATTTCAAGAGGTAAAAACCTTTTTCTTTTCTATTCAATTTTATTTTCAATTTCAGTTATTTTCTTATTATCAAATTAAATAAAACATTCAATATGGCATAATTACTATAAAATCATTAATTTACAGAATTTTTACTATATTAATGGACTAATTATTCATATAATATCTTCCATTTTACTTTAGATCCAAAAATAAAAATATCATCGGTGCTGTGTCGATTTTCCACCACCCTAGAGGATGCATTTTCACTTTTTACTACCACATTCAAGGATGAGTATAAACCCATAATTATGGTCAAATATGATTTTATTATTGATTATATCTTTTATAAAATGATGAATCAAAATTATATATTCATGATGTTAAATAATATTATACAAGCTCAAAATGGCCATAAATTCAATAAATAAAATTAAATCATTCTCAATAACTATTTATCTATTGATTACTCTACATAACATATAAAAAATGATATATAATAAAATATATACTTATTTATGTTCATTAATGAAATAAAATTTTAAATTTATATAATCTTTACCATTTTACATTACCAAACAAACCTATATACAAGTGAACCCATCATGAGAACAAAGAAAACAAACTATCTGGAATGATAAAATTGAACTCTATAACTCGTCGAAAATAAATTAAATGAACTTAATAAAACTATAATGAATAAAATTCATTTATAAATGGTTATTTATATTTAAATTAATTTTTTAACCTATTTATACATGTTATTAATCTTTACGAAGTATCCGGACAAAAGGTAATGGGAATTGTTGAACCCAACTCTCTTCCATTTGGGTTTTCTATATTTCACACCATTTTAATTATAGATGTTCTACATTTTATCTATAAATATCATTTTTTTTAATCAAAATTTATGTTCTATCAATTCACCTTTCTGTTATATGATATATGAAAATATTTTTACAGAATAACTCTGATTAAAAAAATAATAGTGTATTTATCATGAGATTCTTCCTTCATAAAAAATGATTAATAATAAGATTCTTATTCCATTTTATCTTAATAAATCCCAAATTTATGTATTTATTATTTATTAAATGAATCCATTTTTTCCACGGTTTATTTTTTGAGCATGTTTGATTAAACTTATATGTAGCATGCATGATACATTAAATGGAATGATATGATAAGTGTTCCTTAAATTATATAGAGTATGAATTTTGTATGTTGTGAAATGTGTTCTTGGAATTAGTTAATTATCCAATGCATTGGGTAATGTGATTAATCTCATTAGATAATGTGAAAATTTTTGTACATGATTTTAGCATTTTTCACAAAATAATTTTGTATTCAACCACTAATTTGTGATGTGTCTTTGTTTTGTATTTCCCCATTCCATTAATTAAAGTATTGTTTCCTCTCATGATTATTTTCATGATATTTGTCTTATATTTTGATGATTATTATTATTATCATCCATGTTTAAGGTCAATTATTCAACATCTTACTTGGTTATTATCTCACCCCTTCTGTTGATGTAAATCCTCAATTGAGTACGTACTCTAAGGACACCACGAGGGCCAATAAGAATCTAGAAGAAATGAATTAGATTAATGATCATGGTTTCTTGTGTAAATTTTATGCATGGTCATAATTTTCACAATACCATAAAACATTAGATCATAGTTTTGTATCACTATTAGTTTGTTTTTCATTATAATAATGTAATAAGTGTCTTTGAAAAAGAATGGTTGATATAGATGGTGATAGATATCAAGTTAGTTAATTTTGGAATTAAAATTAGAAAAACATAGTCAAAACCCATTCTATGAGTCTATGTATATATTAGAACCAATAATTCATTTTCTAAAGAAATGATAAACATATGTATACCACATGATATGCATGTAGAACTAATTTCACAATAGAATAAATAATTTTTTGATGACACATTTACATATGTATTTTTATCTTTTTATTTAAGAAAAATTGTAGAACCAAGAGAAACCAGTCCATAAAACCAAACATGGGACAATGATCTGATTATCTAAAATCCAAATCCAATTAAGTATTAGGTATAGTTTTAAATTTCGTGGTAGTGCTTACCCAACAATATCAAGCTATAAATAATAACATGATTAATGTGGAACATCCTCCTTCATCAAAACGGAAAAAATGACTATCAATTCATTTATAGATAAAAACCCACTGAAAATTATTTGATATTATTGCCAAATCGTGAGTAAAAGTAGGTAAAAACAAAGTAGAATATCTTTTCCATGCCTTAATGTTCTGAAATAGATAAGGTGACTTTTTCATTTATTATCTAGATGTTGAGGTCTATCAATGGTGGGAGTTGATTAAAAACCCCATTCCAAAGGATATAATTCAAAAGATTTAGAGGAATGAAATAAAAATAATGTTTCATAAAAATGATTTCCTTAAAAAATTAGTGCAATGGTAGAGAGTGAATTCATAGAGTTGACCCAAAATAATGGTAATTCAGTCACTGCCTAAAAAAATTTGACAAGGCCTTCAATGTATGCTTATGTTTTTGTTATCAACAATGATGGAGAAAATGATTTATTATTTAGTGGTCTAAACAACACATTAAAAAGGATCAATAAATTTTAGAGTTTGGTATTAATTTATATGTTTATTGATATCCTTTCATAGCGGAGATAGATTATATATTATGGTCATATGGTTAAGGATATTAGAAATCAAATATGTACTTTCATTCCAAGAGATTTTATTTAAATGATGGAATTAATTATCAAACACCCACATTCCAAAAATGTGGGAAGAACCATCATGATAAATTCCTCAATGGGAAATGGAAATATAATATGTTTACCAGAGAAGGCCACCATTTTCATGAACATCAAAAAGACATGAGGAATGTGGACAACGTGGTGGAAGAAAAAAGGGAACCACACATATTTCAATGTTTAAAATATAAGGATCAATAAAACTATGGAATCTAGTGCACTAAACCTCAACTCATTTAGGGATTCTGGCATTAGATGCCACAAAATTTAAAATAAAATGAGACATATCATGGAATCACTACTACTATAGAGGGGGTCTAAAATGATGTGGTGATAGGTTTGGTGATAATTCATTAAGGAATTGTTACATACTCTTTGATTCTGGTTATATGAATTCTTTTATATCTTATATGTTTAGTATATCTATTCAAAAACTATTTTAAAATATGAACTTTGGATAATTGGTGAGAACTGCTAATGGGGAAATTATTTTATCTAAATTATATAAGACCTCATTGGAAATGATTGTGGGTTGAACCTCACAATAATTATTTTCATACGTCCTTAGGTGCAGTTTGATGATATTTGGGGTATTGATTGGATATATTTATAAAAATTCAATACCTACTATCTGAAAAGGGATATCACATTACACAACATGAATCATCCTATAATTTCATAAAAATGTAAGTATAAGGATCACTCTTATTCTGATTCCTCTCCTACAGTGTGGATATTAGATCATTATGAGAAATAATATATAGCTAAAATTATAACAAAATGGATAGAATCATGATCAAATAAATAGAAAATGTGATGAAATACACTAATGTGTCCCCAAAATATTTCTCAATCTTCACCCTGACCATGAGGTTGGGTTATCAATTGAAAAAAAATATGTCTCTCTAACTATATAAAATAAACCATATTGAAATTCTTCCATTGAGTGGGATGAACTGATGAATCAATTACAAGGGAATTTGGAAATGTTTTTATATGATCGAGTGACTAATCGTGGTGTGTAGTAGTCATATTTCTCAATAAATTGATTTAAAAATGCACCACTACATTGATTATCATGATATCAAAAAAGTCATGATATGGAATAAGTATCAAATCCCAAAAATTGTTGGGTTATTATATCAATTACATTGGGAAAAATAGTTCTCTATGACGTTCTTTTTGTTGGGATATCACCAATTAATAGTGAGATAGAATAAATTCCTAAGACTACCTTTTTATGATCCATTGTCACTATGAGTTTATAGTGATGCCTTTTGGACTCAGAAATGATAAAAGAATATTCATGGGCTCAAAGTATAGAGTCTTTAGATATTACCTTGAAAATTGGTTATAGTATTTGTCGATGATAATATGATATTTACCATGAGAATGGATGAACATGTGGGGAATTTGAATACTTACGTAAATATATTATGAAGAGGGAAGCTATAAGATGATTATAGTAAATTTGAGTTATGGATGAAGGAAGTATCATTCTTAGGGCATGTTATCAACTAAAATGTAATATCAATATACCGTAGAATAAAAAAGAAAATCTATTAGTTTCCCAGTGAAACATATGTAATATTGATCCATAGATTCCTTGTTATTTTTGGTATTACTCATGATTTGTGAATAAATTATCACAATTTTATAACCCACTAATTTAGTAGACTTGGAACTGTGTAATGTTTTTCTCGACCATTAAATGTGAGGACTAATTAAACATGTTAAAACAGAAACTAATCGCCACACAAGTACTCATAATTTTAACCTGTCAAGAACCCTTTTATTTATAAAATTTTACTTAATGAAGGTTTTATGATATTAATTGTGGAAAAATTATAATGTGTCTGCCTACACCTCATGCTAGTATAAAATTCATGATCAAAACTATCCTACAAAAGATATGAAATTGGAATATGTGATATTATTGTTGAAACTTGAGCATCATTATCTCTATAGGGAGATGTATTAAATATATACTGATCATAAGAGTTTCAAATATATATTCATACTAGTTGAGAATAATATTCACCAATAATGACGGTAAGAGATCATCAATGATTCTAAATTTCAATCCAATATCATCCTGGAAAAGTGAATAAAGTGATGACTTCTCTTTATATATATGATCTAGAAACATTATCTATCATGATAATTGATAAAGATTTAATATTAATAGTTTTTAAATGTATGGAAATATGAATCATTAATGAAGAAAAAAATATATCAATTTTGAATTGATTTATCAACCATACATCATCAATTAAGCTATGAATTTTCAATGTAATGATGTGGAAATTAAGATTCTTGAAGAAGCCATGAGAAATGGGAAATACTAAACGTTTGAAATTGATGTCGAATAAGTTTTATGATTTTGGTCATGATTATGTGTACCATATGATCCATATATAAAGAAGGAGCTTCTAAAAGATGAACATTACTCAAAATTCTCTATTTCCACATGGGAGAACAAATAAGTATCAAGAACATAAAAATAGTTATTGGTGGGAAAATATGAAGATTAAGATATCTGATTATACATCATTGTTCTTAGTATGATATCAATTGAAGTCTTATTATAAGGGGATGAAGAATTTTTTACACATACCTGCAAGGAAATGGGAAAAATCACTATGGAATTTTTAAATAATCATCTTAGGATATCTAGAGGAAACAACATTATATTGGGTTAGATTGATCGTCTTAAAATGAAAAATCACATTATTGAAATTTTTGGAAACTAGTCTACCGATTATCTTGAACATATATACACCTTAGTAGTGGTATAGTTCATGTATTACCATTATCTATTTTATCTAATTGAGATATACGATTCAACACCTTGTTTTGGGAATTTATGTAACATGCTTTATACAATGATTTGAACTATAGTAGGTATTGTCATATTAAAATGATGGTGAATCAGAAGAAACTATTCTGACAATATAATACATTTTTTAGTCATGGTCTATAGAAATCAAAAGAGAATATGACCAATATCAGCCTCTTGTTGAGTTCTCTTACTGTAATGGTTCCCACCCAAGCATCCAAATGGCTCTATATGATACAATTAAAAGAAAGAATATAGAAAACTCTCATTCATGGATGAATATAGAGAACCTAAACTAATAATACTAAAAATGAATTATTAAATTGTGGGTATGGTGAAAACCATTATGGAGAAAAAAATGGATGGCTAAAGCCGAGAAAAGATCTATATTGACAATCATCCACATGATCTAGTGTTTATGGATGGAGACATGGTATTCCTATATATATACATGAATGAGTATAATGTGATATAGGAATAATAGAATGTGTGGTCCTAGTTTTACTGACCCCTTTGAGATTATTGATTGAGTTAGAGATGTGTCCAATCGACCATCACTTGTACCATCTATAGATCATGTACATGATTTATTCCTTGTATCCAACTTGAGGAAGTGCATCCTAGATCCATCACATGAATTTAATTCAATGTTTTTATATTTTGAAATTGATTTATCTTATGAGGAGCCCTGTAAAGATATTTGAACATATAGATTATGTTAAACACAACAAGACTACTCAAATAGTAATGTTTTAATTGCGAAACCATAAGTAAAATGGGGAAACATGTTCACCAGAGGATGTGATGAAGGATAAGTACATTATCTTATTTCCACCATAGTACGTAAAACAAAATTTTGAGCGTGAAATTTCATAAGCGGTGTAACATCCTAAAATTTTATCATTATAAATCCCCTTAATATTATATTTTCATATATTATAAACCACATAAAAAATGAAATTAAATAAAATAAAATCATAATCAATGATTAATTAATGAAATTAAATTTATTTCTTGAAATACAGAAAAAATACATATTGAATAATAACATGACATGTGAAGTAGTTTGGTGACCCTTCACAATAGTAATTTTTTTAATAGAATAGTAACATCATCTATGAATGTTTAAATAAAATTTTGTAATCATATAAATTAAAAAAAATATAATAATATCATAGTATAATTAAATAAATGTTTTAAAAATTATTAATTATTTGTTGGTATATTTTTAATTCAAAAACATATAATTTCATTTTTAAAATTAATAGAACGATTTAAAATATTTTTTTAAAAAATATATTAATAAATTAGTATTCTATTTTCTTACGTTTATTGTATAATTTTATGAGACCTTACATAATTTGTAAATGGGTTATAAAATCAATTATAATTTTATATTTAGTATTTAACAAGTATATATTTTTTATTTAAAAATTAAATTTCTCTTTTTTATTATTTTTTAAAAAATGAATTCACTTATGAATTATAAACAGAAAATTTTTTTTGGGGGAATTTATTTGATGTTAATAAAATAGTTGAATTTTTTGTGAATATTAAAATATGATAATTTAGGATAAAAGAAAAATAATTGAATTTTTGAGTCATATATGATGTAATTCTGATGTTAGCCCTATATATCGAACCCTCCTTCCTTATATTAATATATTTTTTGAAACCATTAAAACTATTCATATTATTGTGCCACAATAGTAAATTATTGATTAAAATAAATATAAATCATTACTCCCCTCTCTTAAAATTATTTCCCTTAATATGAACTTCTACTCAAAAATTTCAATATTTCATCCTTGAACATTTTCTGACTAATACAAATACCAATCACCACGCCTAGGTCTATGATTTCTTAGTCTCATAAAAATACAAAATCCATTTTACTAAAAAGGAACTCAAGGAGGATAAATTCAAGATTTACAATGTTCTTTCCATTCCTTTCAAATTTCATTTCTATTTCATTTATTTTCTTAAAATCTCATATCATCCACACATCCAAGTTGAATTATAACTCAATAAAATTTTAAATATTTTTACATTATTATGTAAATGGATTAATTCATTTTCTAATCCATTTTTCCATTTATTTTAAAAATGAAAATATCATCTATGGTGGGTCGATATATCACAATCCTGGAGGATGTGTTATCATTTTCACTACCGTAGTCATGGATGGTTATATAAAAATAATTTTGGTTAGATAATATTTTATTATACATATATAATGTTATATGAGGTTCTGGAACTAATATATAGTCATTATTTGAAATAAAATGATACAAGTTCATAATGGGGGTAAAATCCACCAAATCAATTAAATCAATTTCATTAACTATTTATCTAATGATTTATCCTAATAAATTAAAATAAAATCAAACATAATACAGAATATATCTTTTTATGTTAATTAATAACATTATATTTATATTCTATTGTATCATTCCTATTTTACATAAACTCCAATACTCAAATACCATTAAATCGTCATCAAAACCAAGAAAATGAATAGTGCAAGATGATGAAATTGAACTCCATAACTCATAGAAATATAATAATTGAACATAAAAAAATATTGACGAATAAAATGAATTTATAAAATATTATATATATATATATATATTAGTTTAATTAATTTTATTATTTATAATATTAAAGATAATATAGAATTCCTACATAAGGAATGGGGGATTCTAAAACTGAACTATCATCCTTTTGGTTTTTGACCCTTCACTCGATTTCATATTATATATGTTTCTTTATTTATCTATAAATAAATTTTGTTTTTTTCATTTTATTATCTAGGATATACATTTTCCCAATATATTATTACGGAAAATTGAATGATTCTTTAAATTAACCCTCCATTAAAAAAACACATCATTTACTACTCTTGATTTTTTTCTACATCAATCATGATTGACACAAAGAATATAATTTCCTTAATATCTTGGGAACTCAAATTTGATAAATTATTCTTTATTAAATTAAAACCATTCCTTTCCATGGTTTATTTTATGATCAATATTGATATACATTCTATGTGGTATGAATGGTAATATAAATATTATGATGTGACGAGAGTACCCAGAATTATATACCATATAAACAAGTTATGATGTGATAGGTTCACCTAAAATTATATAGCATTCCAATTCATTGGGTAATGTTATTAATATCATTATATGATTAAAATATTCATTAACATCATGATATATTTATTCATAATTATTTGTGATATTTGGAACCTAAGAAGTGATGTTTCATTTTTATGCATCACCACATTCAACGACCTTATCTAGTGTTTACCCTAAAGTTTATAATTATTATTATATTTATATATTATTATTATGGTGATTACGGTAACAAATTTTCATATTCCTTATTCATCCTCTTGTTGGGATTTTATGTAACCATGTTTTGAAATTATATCCCTAGTTGAATACATTTACTAAGGGGAACAAAGAGGACCTATAAGAATTTAGAGAATAATGATTTAATAAATTTTTATGTTTTATAATGTAAAAATTTTGTGGGTGCCTAATTTTCCTAATAATCAAATCCTTTGGATTCTATTTTTTTATAACAATTATTTATTTTATCATTAAAATGATGAAATTTTTATGTAAGAAAAATAAGTGTCAGAATAGTTCCCATGAAAGATCATGGAAATGATATAGTTAGCTATGATCTCAAGATTATCTATGGTTAGAATGTGGTTAGCTATATACTCAATATTAAGCATGGAATCCATTCAATTTGTTCTGTTCATAATCTTTTTGAAATAATGCGGTTATGTATTTTCATAAGATTGATCATCGACATGATGTGGTTAGTTGTGTCCAAAAATTGTGGACACAAAGTGGTTATATAGTTCACACGAATAAGCTTGGACATGATGTAGTAAACTATGTTTAAAAGTGTCAAAAATGACACAACACATTTATCTATGACTATAATATTTAGTATGGACATGATGCAGGTAACTACGTTTAAAATAATTAGATTGTACATGAAATAGTTATATGTGTTCATATGATTAATGTTCTTGTGGTAAGGTTCTCTTGGTTCTCATGATTTTCTTCTGTACGTGATTGGGCTATCAATGATCAGACTGTTTTCATTTCCCGTGACTATTATTATTCCACAATTCTTTGTTATATTCCTTTGATATGATACATGTAATTTTAAAATTGTCTCATGATTTCACACACTTACAAAATGTTATTTTTTTGATCATTTTAGATTACCTCGGAAACTATTTTTGGTCCATGTCTTTTAAAATTAGAAATTTCTACAAGGTTCATGTTATATAATAATTATGATCTAACCCACGATGTCATTTTGATAAGTCATTAGTGTAAAAATTGTTTGAGCTCAATCCTTTATTATGTATTTTATTCCCCGGGTTATGAATATTAGTATAACACACGGTTTTTATTATAAAAGGTATAATATGGTTAAATTATTACGAATTGATAAAAATCATATAAAATTATATTTTTATGCAGTTAATCTCTAAAGACACAAATCCCTTTGGATTTGGGTTTTCTGGATTATCATTTAGTTTTATTGCTCAAATTAGAAAATTAATCTAAAATTTATGAATGTTTTTCTCTGATTCTTCTAACCTCATATTGAAACATGAAAACCAATTTTATATTTTTTTAATAATCTAGTAGTGTGGGACTGGGAATACTTATTTCACATACTACACATGATTGTATCTTCCAAAAATATTTACAATCATTCTCTAGGGTTATGTTATAAAATAAAATCTGTTACAAAATGGATAGAATTGTATGAATGGTACTATATAAGGACGGTTGAACATAACTATGATTCAAGATACTATATTTATCTATAGAAATATATAAAAATGGAACTCATTAATGTGTTTCAATTTTTCCTAGTGTCATTAATTTATAATAGAAATGATCATTATTATACAATAAACAAGAACACTAGTTATATAAGCTATACTCTATAGAATCATTTTGGTCCATATATCCATAAAATTTTCAAACACTGTAGTCATATTATTAAACATGGAAACATAAAAATTTTTTAAGGAAATTTATTGGATACTACTTGATTCAATCAAAATTTTTGGGTGATAAAATTAGATGTAAAATCAGTTTATGCTCATTCCAATTTAATTCATACACAATTTTATCTTTTATTAAAGACGATGGGATATGATATCCGATTATCTAAAGAGGCCAACATGATTTACTTTACAAGTTCTAGTGATACTGAATTCTTAGTGTGTGATTACAGATCACTCCTTTATTAAAATTACCATCCCGATCATCTTTGGAGATTTACATTTTGGCCATGCATACCTAATAAAAATACATTCATCATCTCATGAATATGTAAACATTCCCCACTCCATCTCTCTAATATTTTTCATAATTAAATTTAATTAGATTATAAATATTTTTGATGATATAACTAACTTAATCAACCACATACTATTTAGGATTATAATTATTTAATCAAGGAATGTAAATGAAAAAATTGTGAGTTAATTAAAATATCAACTATCATTATGTATGATGATATATATTAAATAATTAATTCACTCCATCAACACTTTATTAAATGAATCATAAAATTGTCTTCCCTGGAAATATATATGGCCTTGATTTCTGCTATATATACTTTAGACAAATCATAATATTTTTGGATTATGAAACCAAAGAAATATAAAAGAGAAATACTCATAATGTAAATATTATATAATGTTATTTATATTCAATAACTTTTTAAATCACCATTCTCAATATTGTATTATTTATAAATGAATCCTAGAAAAATTCTCATGTCTATTATGTTTAGAGAGAGTATTAAAACAAATGAAAGAGAAAAAAAATTAAATAAAATAAAAAATCAACATTTTATTCCCCCTAAATATGTATTTAATATCTATGAACAATGTTATTTTTCAAAATCATTCCCTTTTCATTTTTTAGTAATCTAGAATATATTTTATTTAAATCTCCATATATATAAAAAAGAATCTTCTATTTTAATATTTACTATATATGTTGGGATCTGATTAAAATATTTTTGAATTTCGTATTCACATTCAATCATACATGAATTTTTAACAAATATACCATAGAAACAGGTCTATATAATTTAAGAATATTATTGTTATTTTTAATTGGATATTATTAATGTACATTTGGGTGTCACATTGACGAGTCGTCAGGAAAATGAACCTTGTTTACCTAAAGAATTGATATTATATAATAATTTTTTTTAATAAATTTAAAACATAAATTAATATTTTATTCCTTTTAGATGATGATCCAAAGACATGTGATATTATGATTCATATCCCAAAATTCAATTATAGTTTCTAATATTCTCAATCATAATTATTAACCATAATAGATACTTGTCATTTTTTAATCATGACTAGTGACTCCCTATATATTTATTAATTAATCAATACAATTAAAAACATATTAGAAATAGGGGTTTAATGTATATTTAATGATAATTTTTTTAATGGATTATGAAGTTTTAAAAAAATATTCCCTAATGTATTTAGAGATATATGATTTCACATTTCTTTATGAATATATGAATTTATAGTATGTCATGTTGTAATAATGATATATTATTATATTTTACTACCAAACTCAACTAAATTATAACATATTGATTAGAAATTTCTGTAATAGACATGGGAATTAATAATGAAATTTAACTCCCTATAACATCACCATTTTCATCATGCATCGATTATCTAGGGATGGGAAAATTAATCATTCTATCTTTGATATATTCCATTTTAATGAATCTAATATAATATTCCAAATTAATTTATAAAATGCAATAAAAATGAACAAAAATTTCTATTATTAATTAATCTAATTAATATGTATATATAAATATTCATGTCCTCAATTAATATGCTTCTACATGGATTATTTAATATGTTTGATCACAAATTTAGTCACACATATTATTTCTATCTTAAACCCTATAATGTATTTCCATCCACATAATTTTCTTGAACATGTGTTGATGTCAAAACTGTATCAACTCAAACATACTAATGTATGGATATTATATTTGATTTAGTTATTCAATTTAATTTCTTGTGAGTTTTTTGTGTTAGAATTATTTAATAATGATAAGAGTTTCAATTTGAGAGAATGTATTTAGTCGTATACATATATAGTTATTTTATAGACACCATTGATTATCTGATGTACTATAATGGGTAATTAGTGCTGAGGATATAAGGGGGGATTTTCCTCAGTTGACCCCCAATTGGATAGTGTCATATTTTTTATTATTTATAAGAGACATAGTATCTAATTGTGTTTGACATAGAACCCTTTAACCTCTAGGTAGTTTTTTTATTGTTTTAAATGATATTTAATGTTATAATATTTTAAAACAGTACACATAATATAATAAATCCTCACAATCTCGGAACATTTATCTCTCATTTTTATATCTCACAATTATGATATCTCTATTAACAAATTAACGAATCAAGTACTATCAACCCATTAGAACCCAAGAAGTTTGTATATGTATCCTCTATCTTTTGTCAATTACATCTATCACTTCCATGTCATTATTTGGAACCCCCTCCAAAATAGGGTCATTTGTAAAAAAAATATTTCCTTAATATGAGATTAAAATAACGCCATGATATTTGATGAGGTGGAAATTAATTCCATAGGGTAGGTGCATCATATATATCCTAATCATTTTATAAGAGTAATACACATCATATGATTTTTGAGTGTTATATAGTAAGCTAATGTTATCATGAATGATATTGAAATTGGTTTAACTATCCATCGTGAATGACGTATCAAAATTTAGAGCTGTGACAGTAATTTTGGGTTTTTGATTCTCTCATATGGTCATCAATTACAATTTTCATTTTAGAAAGTGTTATCAAAACTAGAAATTAGAACTTGTTAAGGGTTTCGATCCAAATATATTGAGTTATGAAACCTTTTATGGTGAACGTTTATATTCCTTGATATTGTGAAACTCATTATAATGAAAATATAGTTACAATTAGACTAAATTTGTGATATTATAATGGTTTGTTAATAAATATGTCTAATTATCACATGATATTTGTGCATGGCCAGTACTTTTATATAGGTAAATACTATAGTTATTATTCTAATTGATAATATAATTTATTAAAATGTTTGATTGATATTCCAAACATTAATCATTTTTAGTAATGATTTTTGGTTCTTACTTCCTCTTTTAACAAATGTATAAATAGTTAGTAAAATTAGTCACCTATATTTACATTTTGAGTTATATTATATTTGATGCCAACACATTTCTTTGACGTTAGTGATGGGTGTGATTAGTCTAAACAAAAACATGTTACATTGATATTTATGGTGGGTTTGTCCTCATGTTAATAATGAATATAGGTTTTCAAGTCAATGATGTGTAATACATAATTTTAACATAGTGTTTCAGATTGTGATATATTTTTTATTTTATGTTGTAACAATATAATAAATTTTATTTATTTCATATAGAATATAAGTGGATATCATGTCTACCTACAATATATATTGGATATATAATCAAACATGACACTGATATTGAATAATGTTAGAAATGTCACTCATCAGGGAGCTTTATTAGCCCTCACTGACACACATAATTTTTATTTTATTTTATTTTATTTGATATAATTTTTTTTTTGAACATATATATAGTAGATTTATTTTAGTACATTATTAATGGATTCATAGTAATTATATTTCTCAAATCATATACATGAACCATAGATGTGGACCATAAATCATGGTCAGAGATAGAGATAAGGAAAATTCTATTGTGATCGATGATTGATATAGATACTTAATATAGATTAAGATATATGATCATGTGATGAATGTGAACTATATTTTATTTATTTTTACATTGTTTATTTTCATTTTAGACTATATTTTGTATGATAAACTCATCATGTGTGCTTCTATTTCTTATATGAATGTATGAATTTTTTTTTGGTTTAATCATTAATTACATCAATATTTTTAGGGTTGGATTATATTGTTAATCTCTATATTTTTTGTTATAAAATGTATAATGGGTTATTATTGTTTAGAATTTAATTTAATTAATTGGTGTGAAAGCCTAAATGTAAGTATCCAATAATTAAATGATTTATAGAAAACATTTCATTTAATATAATATATATTTACATTTGATGTTTTATTTTTAGGGAATTAATTGACAGGGTTAACTAATATATCCCATGTCATTATCATAAAATAAATAATTTCATATTACCATAGGTCATTCTTAATCCTTAATAATTCCTCTACATCCTGTATAAATTATACACAAAAGATATTATTTCGTAAATATCACATGTAATACATTTCCTTATAACTTAATAAAAAATAAATATAAGAAGTGTAAACAAAAATTCATGTTATGGTTTCGAGTAATCAAAAATCTATTAAATAACAAAGAAGTAATTTTTAATTTGATAGAATGTGTATGAAAATAATATAATTCCATATAACAGATCACGTGATCTTAATTTAGACCCATGGATGAATTGGAAATATAAATAATCCCATGGATCTCAATAATACTTTCACATGTGATTTAATGAATAATGAATAATATCATAAACATATAGTTAATAAATTTTCCTTGAAGCAATACCTAAAAAGGAAATAAATACACCATTACCCAAAATAAATGTCTCATGAGACTTACCAATGCATCATGGGGCTACTGCAGGGACCTTATATCCATGAAATTCATTATATTAATGAATAAAAATATGATCAATACATGAAAAACTTTCGATAGTAATTAGAAAAATAAATTCAAAAAAATTATTATAAGGAATTGAAATATTTTATTAATCAATAAATTGAATATTTTTTATATAATTATCCCTCAAACTAACACTCTAGAGTGTAATTAGTATATAGTTGTGTATAAATGTTAAAAAATAAATAAATGGAATTTTCTGATCATAATATTTATTGATATAGATGATAAATATTATTATTAATATACTACCCAAGATAAAAATAATAACATTTAAAGGCAATGAGCTAGAGGAAAACAACTTCCAAAAATTTAAAATAAAAACTGTTTCATATTACAATGGATAAACAACTGATTTTTTATGATGAGAGTTTATTTCCCCTAAGAAAATATTATGAAAGGAATTAAAATATAATAAATGAAAAATAACTCCAAAATTGGTAATTCTTTTTATATAAATATGATACCGGATTTGAAATCACAAATTTTTTTCTCTAATATTTTTAACAATGTCATTAAAAGAGGAAGTTAAGAGTTATATTTTATATTGATTTTATGATATAACATTATATTTAATATATATATATATATATATATATCTTTTTAAATGAATCCAAATAATATCAAATCTAAAATAACATAATTTTTTCCAATGGAAATGTGGAGTCGTGGATAAAACTGTCAGGCATGGAAGGAAAATATTTTATAGTTTAAAAAATTATTTTTTTTGAAAACATATGTTGTAAAAAGTTTTAAAAAACATTATTTTGAATATAATATAAGTGAAATATGAATATCACATGAGATAACACATAATTATTTTTCCAAATATAAATGTTAATAATGATGTGAAGTGAAAATATGGACACATAATAAAAATCACCATTAAAGGTAATTAAAATTATTCATAATAATGTTATAAATTATGATGAAATATTTAATAATGTAAAATTATTTGAATAAATATTATCATTTTACATCAATATATATTGAATAAATAATATAGAATATTTTTTTTACAACAATCTAAAAATATAATTATGATTTTGAGAATGAAAATTTAGAATTCAACAAATGAATTTTAGTCATGAAAAACCAATAATGACATCACAATTTGAAGAAAGAGTCATTTATAAACTAATTTTAATATAAGGAAATATAAATACCTAGAAACAAATATAAAATACACCACAATAAAATATCATGAAATATTATACAATACATTCACTAATAATGTTATATAACAATAATAATAATTATTATTACACAAAGAAAAAAATTAGATATAAGATTTTTTTGAATCATAGTTATATTTCATATTTAAAACCTAAAAAATTTATGACATCAGTTATATTTATAAATATATTGCATTTAGTAAAAAAGTATGATAAAATGAATCCATAAGCAATATATACACCACAAAAATAAAACCAGGGGTGAATACCCTTCATATGTCAATGAAGACAATTGAGATAGAAAAACACAATACATTAAAATTTCATATCACATAATTTAATAACATCATATATAACAAATAACTATAGTAATAAAATATTTAAAACCCATATTCAAACTTATATTTTTTTAAAAATTCATTTCAAATAATATAGTAAAAAATTATTAACTAGTTTTGTATAGATTTTATCATCAAAAATTATTATCATTGATTATCTATTTATTAATAAATTATTATAGTAGTGTCCATTCAATACCATGGATTAAAATTTATTATTACAATATCATTGAAGGTACATAAATAGTAGTTTTCGTTGATTTATAATGTAATAATTTCATTTAATATGTATTTTTATAGTGATCCTACTTTTATTACTTTAATTTTACATCATTTTAAATATAAAAAACATACAAAAATTACTCATCGATAATCCAATAATTTAGTGCCCTGGGAAAAATAGGACTATATATAAATTTTACCAAAAAAAAATTATTTATTTTCCCTTTCTCTTGCATATTATTGGATCATGACTTCTCCTTACTAAATGTGGTCATATGAAAATATAAATCAAATGGGTGACCTAAAATCCAAGTAATATGACAGATAAGAACATTAAAAAATGTAACAGGGTGTGACCATAATAACAACATCATAATCATTATCATGAGATGAAACATTAAATAAAATCCTGGAACATGGAATTGCATAAAAATGAATCATGCAGTCTTAGTGGTTATCTACAAGACATAGTTTTGAAAAAAAATATAGAATAATGTTCAAAATAAATCAAATTTATCTTGGGGATATTAATATTAATCAAATCATTAGGGCGCTTCAAAATTCTAGGTGCACCTGCCACATCATAACATCAACATTGCACTATATAATTATGGTCACATCCACCACATCATAACATTATCATTATAATGCATACCATCTGGAATGTATATCAATATTTTAAATAAATAACCCATGGTAATGAATGGGTTTCGTTTCATAAATCATACATTCATAAACATTGGGTTCCCAAATGAAAGAGGGAATACCATAATTGATACAAGAACTATCAACCATGACTGAGATGTAAAATATGTATATTAGAAAGAAGAGATATTTTGGAAAAACTTTTTTTTGCCATAAAATATATAGAAAATCATGTATATCAAAATAATGGTATGATAATGTTGTTGAATTTATTTAATGAATAACCTTACTGAAAATGGGGTGATAGTAGGAAGACCCAATGAAAGTGTGTTGGGAATGTGAAATACCCTTGCCTTGTGTCTGACTGCATTCTTCACCTTAATTTATAGTATAATGACAATATATTCCTCAATAGACAATTCATAAACCTTTTATACAAATATATTTATTATTAAGGTTTTATTAAGTTCCTTTATAAAACTTTTTAAGAGTTATATAGTTAGAATTCGTTGTTCGGGAGTGTTCTTTTCTAAATTTTCATCAATGGTTCACTTATATACATGAATGGATGTTTATGGGGAACATAGATAAACATCCCAAATTTCTATTAAATATTAAGAATGATATTACAATGGTTTTATTGATCTTATTATTATGTTGTTTATATACACTTTTTACAAATCAATAGATAAAATTTAGTGATGATATTTTTTGGTTAATTTGGGTAGTTTTTTATTCAATAGAACATGTTGGGTTTCTTCATTTTGTATTATGTAAAAAAGGTTTTTAGAAAATCTAAAATGGGTTAAAAAATATATATAAAAAATTGTTTTATCAATTTAATGTTTTCATTGATTTCCTTAACCTATTTGAATGAAAATGGATGTTTATCTCCTACGATGTAGGCAAATTAACACATCATTGGTGAGAATTTCATTTTAAAAATCACAGAGAGAAGGGGGGGATATTATAATCAATAATTATCCATTAAGATGATATCATAAAATATTATCAATGGTAGTGGAGTTATAATTAAATTTGGATAATAAATTTTTAAGATAATGGAATAAAATAAATGAAATATGATAAGATTATTAATGAAGATTGATTGAAGAATTGCATCTTGAATATATGTTACATAAAAGCCTTTTGTGGGGAGATGTTTTGGTCTGTTTATGAAACAAAATTATTCTAGACCTGAGGGAGGATATTAGGAATAAATTTTATCAAAATTTGGAGTTGTCACACTAATTGAGAGGTGTGAGGAAATTAGGTTGTTTGTGGTGGTATTTATAGTGGGGGGAAAAGGGTGTTCTCAATATTATAATCATTAATTTATTATTTCTAAACATGAAAAGAAATAACTATTATTACATGATGATATAATGTAAATATGTCATGTTAGTTCTATATTTGGGTGCTTATATCAGTCTTGACGTCAGTAATAGTGGATTTAACTTTTAGTGTATGAATACTGTAAATTACTATATTTATCTACTCACCAAAAATTCATGTATTTCAGGAAAATATCAAAACATCACCCGAACCATTTTTTTGATGAGTATAGTTAATAAATTAACACTATTTTAGGAAAAAAATATTCAAAATATTATTAATTAATTTTTTTAGTTAGAATAAGAATTTACATTAAGAATACAAATTATAAATTTAAAATGACTTTTTTATGACATTAAAAAATTAATTTATGTCTCATAAAATAATAATAGTACATAAAAATACTAGCTTGTGAAAAAATTTATAAAAATAAGTTGAGTTTATAATTATTAAATTAATCATAAAATATTCATGACATAAATAATAAAAACACTATAATATAATTATATCATATTGTCACTTATAAGACGAAAGGTTCTTATTCATTTGGAGAACATAACATTAATAAATATCATATTATTATTCACAATAGTAACATTACAATTACTATGTGTATGTTACATTTGACTAAAAAATGTATTTTTCCTTTTGGATTCCAAAAATCTTACTAAATGAAGCTATATATATCAGATTTTCGAAATTCAAATAACAGAAGTGGGAAAATAATGTTAAAAGTACACCTATAATATTATAGTTCATTAATTAATGATGATTAATTCAATATATTTTTGTGATTTTATTTGATGATACTACTATAAGATGCGTGAAATTTCAAAGATAAATGTTGGTGTCATTACAATCTTCCCACCATTTAAAATTTCTCCCTTGACGTTTCATTTTACATAAATATTTCATGGTACATACTCTTCCTCACATCCTCTATTTCCCACATTTCTTCTTAATTATTATGATTCTCCAAAACAAATTGACAAGGCGGGTTGTCTTGTTTTGTAGAACCATATCTCTCAATTCTAGAATCTTTACTGGATGCTCCAGATTAGAGATACCATCCTCCTGTTATACCACATCTGAGTAGAGTAAATGGTGGGGGGGATTTGGTATGTACAACCTCAGGAGTTATACATGAAACAAAACATGAACATGATCCATATTCAGTGGAATTGAATGTCAATAGGACACATATCATATTTATTCCAGGATGTTAATGTGTCCAATATACCATGGTTTTAGCATCCCTTCCTTTATATCATTCACCTTCATTTTTATCTCTAGATCTTCCCTTTATGCCTCCCTAATCTTCTCGTGGATAGATGGTTGGGAAATAATTTGGGAAAGGTAGGATGTATTACATTCCATTATGACTTTTGAATCCATCCTTTTTTTATCCATGATGATATGGTATTTATCAATATAAAGCATTGATCAAGATTTAGGTTTTTCTATTATGAGAATCAACTACCTAATTAACCTTTCTAGGATTATAGTGAATAGATAAATCATAGTCTTTGATTAGATATAATCATCTCCATTGGATAATTTTGAGATCCTTTTTCAATATATATACAATATGATCTTTTTATTGGTATATATGATAAAAATATCTCCATAAAAGTAGTGCCACCGGATTTTCAAGGAAAAAATCACATCTTCTAGCTAGAGAACATGGGCCGCGTAGTTTGGCTCATGGATCTTCAACTGTATTGAGGCATGTGATATCACATTAACATTTTTCATGAGTAAAAATCCCAATAGATTCTTAAAAGTATTACTGTATATCAAAAATCATTATTCTCATTTTGTTAATCAGTGTAGAGCTGCATAGTTCATCATTTTCATTAGCTTCTTAAAACATTTCTCATATTCTCCCATCAATTCATACATCACCCCTTTTGTGTCAAACAGTGTTAGAAGATTTGTCAGTCATGAGAAAATTATCAGAAAACATCATCATTACAACTCCAGTCCAAGAAAACTATAGATTTATGTGACCCTAGAGTGTGTGTGACATTTCTGAAACCCATTTTTTTTGAAGGGTCCTCAAAAATTTTCTCACATGTGATCGCAAGTACAAAGAAAATGACATGCTTCACTGAAATGTCACACAAGAGGAACATGGCATACAATTTCTCAATTCTCAATATCGCAAACAATTTTTTTATATACATTATCATGCTCCTCCTTTCTCATAGAGTATATTAAAATATCCTCATTAAACACTACCAAACATTTGTTGAGGTATTGTCTAAAGATTCAATTCATAATATCCATAATGATTTCATGGGAATCCATTTGTCTAAAGTGAATCACCATAAACTCATACAGACCAGACCATGTACAGAAGGTCGAATTCTAAATATCTACCTTCTTCAATTTTAGATGATGATATCCAGGATGAAGATCCATCTTTATGAGGTACTGAGATCTTTAGAGGTGATCAAACCAGTCATCAGTCCTTGGGAGAGGATACTTTTTTCTATGGTAACCATTTTTGAGTTCTCGATTTTCGATACACATCCGTATTTATCCATACTTATTCTTAAAAACGAGTACCGGAGCACCCCATGGTGTTGTAATACTGTGTGTTATCCCATTTTTCCAATTCTTGTGAAGCTGTATCATTAACTCCTCTAGTTTGATATGACGCATCCAATAAGAACCCATTGATATATAAGTATATCAGTTTATGAGTTCCATATATAACTCTTCCTCATAATCTAGAATAATTCCATGTAACTCTTTATAAAATACATCACTATATTCCCTAATGTTTTTAATTTCAACATGGATGAAACTTTTCGTGGACATAGTCATTTGAGTGAGGTTTTCTTCTACATAGGGATCCAACACCCACATCGTCGATGGATTTTCTAAAGGAGATTAATGATCATAATTGCATTACTAGAGAAGCATGGGATGGTTCAGAGTATGAAATATATATATCATTTTCCTGAATGATGATTTGTTATCTATATAACAATATCCATTCCATTCCCATTATAGCTTTTAATTCCACCATGGGAAGTATCCCACAATTCACTGGAAGAATATTAAAAAATATCCCAATAGTAGAAGAGTCCAAAACTTGGCATTAAATGATTCTACCACTTGGTGTTTTTACAAATATTCATACTTCATGGTTCTGGGGATATGATTTTGTAGATATAGAAAACATGAAAAACATAGTGGAATGGGTAAATCCATAATAAAATAACATGTATTTCATTCTAGACTGAATATGAAGTTTAACATATACGAAATTGTTTTATTTATCATCTTCTATAGTAGTCATGGAATAATACTTATCTTCATTCCTCCACCATATTCTCCAACCATATGATGTTTTTTGGACACTATTTGTCTTCGTGTCCTCCCAAATACATTAATCATTTCCCATTACAATTTAGGAAATTTCCATTATTCATCATTCCAAATTGTTGACATGTGGGTGGTTGTGTTTTAATTCTAACATTCTAGTTAGATCTTCCAGCATGAAATTATATCATTTATTTCTTATCACCATAGTCATGGTACCATTCTCCAAAATATATATCCATATTGAGAGAACATGAAACTCCGTCTTCATATATCCTAATGTCTCGAATTAAAATATCTTTTCAAAGTTGTGGTTTAAACCACTAAAGAATCTTCTATTTTTTAATTATTTCTATGAAGTCCTGAAAAATACAATTCAAAACTTTTGAAATTCACTTCATAGCCCATGAATGATTTTCTATCCCTGTTCATGGGATGTATTAATTCTTTATCCATCTTCATATGAATTGTTCAGATGAAATAATTATTAAAAAATATTTTTAATGAGTTCACACTCCATATCATCAATTTTTCCCCACTACTTTGTGTTCATAATCAAATCCAAACATTAGTCAGCGCCCCATATAGATAATAAATGAATAGAGTCACCTTCTCTATCTCAGATAATTCAATAATAGAGGGGTTATAATCTATTGATTTGATCCACAATTTTACAACAAGTGGATCATAAGATCCACTAAATGTAAGTTTTCATTGTTGCATAAAACAATCAAAAATAAGTTTCTCCCACTTAGGTGAAGGATATAATTCTATATTACACCAGTTATTATTAATAAGATGATAAAAAAATTTAATTAATATATTTTTTTGAAATCATTTTAGATGTCGTTCGGGAAATAGTTGCATTGTTTCTCACATGGGTTGTTATCATTGTTTCTCCTTGACCGAACCATTTTCTAAAATTTAAATGTTTAAACCAAAATAGAAGTATACAATTAATGAATAAATAATTTATTCCTTTTGTGAAATTACCACTAAAATAATATAATATTGGATCTATATTTTTATAAAATCTTCATGTGTGCTTACATAAAATTTTTCTCAAACTAAGGGTTTTACTAATGTTCTCAAAACCAAATTTACAATTTTACTAAACTATGAATGTAATACAAAGAATATGGACTCTTATTTTATTAAATTGCATTTAAGTCATTTTAATAATAAAATACATAAAAAAAATAAACTTTAAGGATCCAAAATATTACTTTTTGGGAATACTAAGAAAATATACAACATTTACAACATAAAACATTTATTTAATTCATCCATCTGTATACTCTTATTCGCTCTTAACATATCATTAGTACAATTAGTCACCTAAGGATATATATAAAAAGGGAGAGATAATATATTATTATGATTATATATAATAAAATTAAATAGTTTAGCATGGGGTGAGCAAAATTACAACATCATCATCCGAATCAGGAGTAGAAGAATTATATAATATCATGTAGTGTGGAAATTCATAGAAATGAAACATCTTGTTTTAGAGGTCATATACCATAAATAGTTGTGAAATAAGATAGAATAATTTTAAAAAATTATTAACTTTAATCCTGAGGTTCTTCACATTACAGAATTTGTGCGATCTCTTTATAATTCAGGGAACACTCGTCACATCAAAATATCAACATTGCGCTATAAAATTTTAGGAGAAACCATCACATCAAAATGTTAAAATTATCTTGCATTCAAAATTGAATGTATTTAAATATTATAGAAAAATAACACATGTAACATAATGGGTTTTATTTCATAAATCATGAATTCATAAAAATTGGGTTCCAAATTAAATAGGTAATAACATACTTGATGCAAGAACAACAAACATTGAGTTAGAAGTAAAAGTTGTGTTTTTGAACAAATTGTTATTTTGAATAAAATATTGTTTGAAATAAAATCTAGTGGAAAACATATATATCACAAAAATATAATATAGTTATGATGAAATTATTGTTTAATAATAAACATGATAAAAATGGGGTGAAAGATAGAAGACCCAAATGAAGAGAGTGGGGTTTGATAAATCTTCTTACCATGTGTCCGAACGATTTCTCTACATTAATGTCGTTTATAAAGTAATTAGATTAATTAATTAGAAATTACAAAAAATTTCATACATTAACATAGATTATTATGTTTTTATTATGTAAATTAATTTTTATTTAGATGAGTTATGGAGTCTGAATTCATTTTTGGGAGTGTGGGAGTGTTCTTTTCTTATTTTTCATGAACAGTTCACTTATACACTTAAATTTAAGTTCATGTAGAAAATGGAAAATCCTACAAAATTTCTATAACATATTATTAATTAACATACAAGAGTTTAAGTAATAATATAATTAATTTGGTTACATTTCATGAGAATGAGTGAGTTGATAAAATTTAGTGATCAATGTTTTTGGATTATTTTGTTGGGTTTTTGTATCACAAAGTACGAGTATTGTTTCATCATTTATTATTGTGTATGAAATTTGTTTCCTTGAAATAAAATGGGTTAAAAATACATATTAGAAATATTTTCTTCAATTTAATATTTTAATTAACATTCCTGGGATGTGTTGAAGGAAAATGGAAGTGCATCCCCTAGATGTAGGTATATTAAAACATCAAATGTAATGATTTAATTTTATAGAAGGTGAGATAGAGGGATAATTATAACAAATAATCATATATTAAATTGATATAATACCAGTATATCAATAATACTAGAGTTATAATAGAATTTGGATAATATAAGTTGAGTATGAGAGAAGAAATGAAATGAAAATGGAATGGAATTTGAAAGAAATGAGAGAGAGGAATTACTTATTTAATATATCTTTCTTGATAGCCTCTTTAGGGGGGATGATTTTGTATTTTTATGTGACTAATGGATGATATACATGTGAGAGGAGATTGGGAAGAAATTTGACAAAAATTTGGGGTAGTCACTAGGTTTGAGAGGTGTGAGTAAATGAGGTAGTGAGGGGTGGTATTTAGAGTGAATGGGAGAGGGGGTTTAAAAATATTATAATAATTAATTTATTTTTTCTCCACAAGACAAGAAATATTGATGATTCCATGAGTATATAAAGTAAATTTTTAATATAATTTCGAGATTTTGGTGATTAAATTATGCATTATTTCATTAATAGTTCATTTAAGTGATAATGTATTAATACTTTAAATTACCATAATTTACCATTCACAAAAAAATCATGTATTTCATAAAAACCATAAAAATATCCCAAAACATTATTCAACATTTGGAATTAAATAAAAAAATACATTTTATGAAAATAATATTATAAATATGATTAATTTATTTTTCAATTAAAATTTAAAATTATTTGAAAAATAAATACTTTAAAAAAAGAAATGTTTTTCTAACAGATTAAATAATTAATTGAGGTCTCATAAAATAATCATAAGAAGTTAAAATACTAGTTTATGAATAAATTTTATTAAAATAATTTATCTTGTATATTATTAATGTGGTAATTAAATAATATTATTTTTAGAAAATTTTGTCAATACAATATAAATATATCATATTGTCACTTATAGGATAGATACCGTTTATTTATACTATCATTTGGAAGGTTATTATTCCCATGGATGATTTAATATTCATAATAGACATATTACTATTCATATGAGTGGAATTAATATTAATATGGAAAAGATAATATTCACTTAAAAATATGTTTTTCCAATCAGACTCCAATAAACATTCTTATGGTAAACATTTACGTTATATTTTCAAAATTCAAATCATAGAAGTGTCCAAATTATGTTCTGAGGAAATCGAGAATTTAGAATCTCATTTTTTCATGATGTTGAATTGTATTTCCTAATGTCATTTTATGAGAAGATATTACTATAATATGGGTGAAATTAAATTCATCAATATTGTGGTCATTACATTTTTGTTATGATTTGTTCTGATATAACTGGTCATGAGCTTGTTTTCATAACTTAAGATGATAAAAATCATACTTCACTAATAATAAGATAAATATTAATATAAAAATTAAAAAAAAATACATCAAACAATATTTATTAATTATTTTTTATAAATCAGGATTTTATAATTCCTTAGTAATTCATGATATAAATTTATTACATTGTTTATATAGGAGCTTAAACAAACCCAAACACGAATATACTATAATAAATAGGATAACATGATAAATGATGTTATTATATTATAATAATATCATTAATAAATTTAATTAATATTATTATTAATCTTTTACTCATGTTTTAATCATTATTTTCATAGTCTATGAAACACAAGGAATCCTTAGAGTGGAAAAAATAAATAAGCCACACTTGTGGTGGTGGTTGTTCTCATATACTCATGGGACACACATGAAATTAAATAATATTTAAAAATATTATTAGAAAATATTTTACCATACTGTCATGGATATAATATTTTTTAGGGGTAGATGAATACTATAATTAAGATAGATTAGTTTATTGTACCACCCATTTCTTTGGATGTTCTCCCATTGGTAACACCATTAGCCTCATTAGCTAGGTCTTTTGAAAAAAAAACAATTATTCTAGGAAAAATGGAGAGACTGTAAGATAAATTAGGTTATATTTATGGTCTCTTTGATTAACTATGTTAGTAGAGAAATGGGGATGATGTGAGCCCCATTTTTTGTGAAGGGAATGAAATTCAGATACACACAAAGATATATATATATATATACCCATTAAATATACTGAGCCACATGTTTTACATGTTAAGTAGAGCCATAATGGGAAATAATGGAGTGAAAGAATAAATAAGCTATAAAATCATTAATAATTATGTTTCACACATGTTTTAGATATTTTTATTTGTTTTTTACTCTTATATATCTAACTTTTACATTTATTTGTTTTTAATGTAATAATTAATTTACACCTAAGTAATTTAATTTTTACTGATAAAAATAAAATTGGAATTAATAAATAATATGGACAAAATAATTACAAATATGAAATAAATTTTGTAAAATAAATGATATTTATATATGTAAAATAATTTTAAATATTTGATTATATAATTCATTAACCCCAATTTTTTTAAAAAAAAATTCATACACAGTATCAATGTTTTTGATATAATTATTGATGATTTTGATTTTAATAAAAAAATTAATTTATTTTTTACTGTCTCAGTGATATGTGACATTATAATAACAAAACATAATTTCATGTATATAAATCTTATTAAAAATAAAAGTTTGTAAATATATTTAATTAGAATAATATTACGTATTGTTAAAAATGATAAGAATGAATTATTTATATAAAAATTTTGATTTAAAAATATATAATTTCACTCCATAAATACATTTTATTAATAAAAATATTTTATAAGTTTTTTTTATACTTCTTGATATAGTCATAAACGATCAAATTTATGTAAATTCAGTATTTTTACTATTCACCTAGAATTCATTAATTTAATAAAATTAAAAAAATAATCTCAATATTGGATTTTAATTATCATAACAAGGATGAATTGTATTGGTTCAGAATAAAATTCTATTATTTTAGAATTTAACTTTCAAATTAAAAAAATATAATGGAATCTATTCTCATTAGAAAATAACTTCTTAAAATAATATAAGTTCCCAATAATATTTCATATATGTTAATAATAAAAAAAAATCAATATATTAGTCATTTAAAAAATTTAATTTTTCTAAAATATTGTTAGATTCTCAAAATAAATAACATTAAAATTAGAATTTTATTAAATTATTTTTTTTTAATTTTTCAGTATATTTCATAATTTGTTTAACGATATTCATTTCCAACAATTTAATGTTTCTGTAACGATGGTTATATAATATAAAATAGTTCTTCATGGTTTGGTGATTCATGTGAGTCGTGTTATTAAAAATATTTGGTTTTAATGGAAATATAATTTAAAATATTTTTGTGTTACATCCCCCTTAGATAAATATAATTCTCTCAATTTAATTCAAAACATAGAAATAAAATAATTTGATAGTTACATGACATAAAATTAAATTTCCATTAAAGTTTCATCATTAATAAATTATGTACTACTATGAAACTTGAATTTTACCTCTTAATACAAACATGTTTATATTTTTATTTATGCCATCAATTTTTTCAAATTATGCTTTCTTTGTTTGTTTCAATGACAAAGGGGTTTTTAGAGTCATAAGAATCATAAAATAATTTTCAAGATCTAATTTATTGTCATATAACAAAGAAATGGTGAATGATAGTATCTAATCCAATTAAATGATGATATTAATATGGAATATAAATCGTAATGTGTATTCCACTGTGAAAGAATCATTTAAAACTATAATATTTTTTGTATAATAATTATATATATATATAATTTTTATTTTTATCCATGACATATTCAATAAAATAATTATCCCAATATATTATTGAGAAACCTTATAATATTATTTACCTAATATGGATCGAAATCTATGATCTCAAAATTCAATATATCCATTATTCATACATGCACATATCAATTTTTACATAACATATCATATGAATTTTTATATTTTAATATTTGATATCCATTATTACTTATCATTATGTTCTATAAAATAATTATTTATATATTTAAATCTAATATATTAGTTCACAAAAATAATATGGTTTACCCAAATATTTTCCCTCAGAAGTGATTATACTGGTTTTCAATCATTCGTCCACTTGCTATGCATTGAGTGATGATTGAGTTAATACTCAATTAATCTATTTTAGGATGGTGTATACTATGTGAATTCATTCAACTGTCGCATTCTGATTATATTATATATATATAATTTTGTATCTTCATGGACGCCACATACTCTATTATTTTTGTAATTTAAAGTCATTTTACTATATATTGACTCATCCCGAGGACATTCCCAAATCTGATATGATCATAGTTCAAAAACAACATAATGTAATGAATATTTTCAAATTTACAAATTTTATTCAAAACCCAAGGGTTTTAAGTACGATGAAATAATGATCATCCATAACTTTTCTCCATTTGATGATATTTATCACTATTGAATAATCCACAACAAATAATACACAAATATCTATAGTTATATATAACCATTTGTAATACCAAAAATGACCAACTAAATTAAACAATCTTGTAATTGTATATTTTAAAAAAATTACATAAAATTCATTTAATTTTTAGAATTATAATTTTTGATAATTGGGAAACATTATTAAGTAATATATTTCATGTCCTTTTTTTGAATTTATATTTTTTCATATATTAGGAAATACAAAATCTATAAAAGGTCATCAAAATATCATATAAACTTTCCATAGATTGTATTCTTCAAAAAATATCATGTGTAATACATTTTATCATAACATGGGGAAATGAAAATAGAAAAATGTTGAACTCAAATATATATAAGGGAAATAGTACACCCAAAACAATCATATAATAAATAAGGCATGAATAATATGGATGGAATTAAAAAATAAAAAATAATCTCATATAAATGATCACATAATATTGAAATAAATAAATGGTTGATATAAAAAATACCATGGATAAAAATATAGAATAGATAGGGTGTAAAGCCCATTTATTACTAAATGTAGAAAATAGAGGTTAATAAGAAGAAACAGTTTCAAAAGGCATGTATTCCCCCAATCCTAAAATTAAAATGGAAACAGAAAAGGGGAATAATAAAATTAATTAGAAACACTGAACTTATATAATCTATATATCATGATATAGAATTATTATCCCCATGTACGGAGTCAATGGTCAAAAATTCATATTTTGATCATTCCCACACCTCAATGAACATGTAAGTGTTTAGATCACATTTATATTTTCTCTATATGTCAATTATTCTCATTATAATCCGTGTTTTAATCCTAAGAAACATCCTTAATGGTTGAAAACACCAATACAATTTTAGAGGTATTGATACAATTATTAGAACAAAAGTTTACTGAAAACAACCGAATCTAGAAAATTAATGGTACATGACATTCAGGTGGAAATATTAATTATGACATTCCCTTATGTAGGTTGAGTGAGATTATTATGAAAATAAAAAGAGGTATTTGTTGAGGAATAAAATGATATTAGAGTCGCCATCATATAACAATTGACACATGAAATATTAGGCATACCTGATTTGACTATGCTAATTTCTTGAAGAAGGACAACATCAGTCTCAAATACAAAATATTAATCTATGGATGTGGACCTATTCTAGATGATTTTTTCATATCTTTTAGATATGGGAGTTTAATCCTTATGAGAAAATACTTGCATTAATAACCTATAATATTTAGATGAATTTACACTATGAAATGTTCTTATATTATATTTAGATCTCCATAAATAAAATTTAATACTAAATTTCTTATCATTAAGCATAACCATTAAGTATGTAACCATAAAAGTCTAATTCTATGTGTTCAGTTCATAAAAAACATTGATCATCTCAACTTTTTCCCATTATTAAACACTAACTCCTGCTTTAATAGTCTCAATTTCTTGGACCTATATAGATTTATTTGTTGGATATGTGACACTAATCATAAATTTTCCTTCTACTTTAGTAATGGTTGGTTTATGATACTACCATAATTTATTTTCCAAATCATCTTTCAAATCAATCTCATAATCAGTTTTTCCATTATTAGAGTTTTCATCACGATGATTCATCTTAATACACATATTCAGTGCATCTTCTAAAGAGACCCATATATGTTTCATCTTTTTAATATCCTTCGGCTCAATTGGACTATTTAATTGAATAAAAATTCATCAAGGAGTTTTTCATTCTTAATACTAAATGAATTACATTGAAATTGAATCATTTATTAGTTAAACATCAATAAAGTGGGAATCAATTTTATAATCTCCAATTATAATAATATTTGAAAAAAATGATAGTATCCAATTTTGATCACTTTATAAAAACATTCACATGGCCAGGACTGTTTTCAATAATAATTCTCCCAGATAGAAATTTTTTTCTGATTTACCCACCATCTTATCCATGTGCAACCAAACATGTTATTTTTTTTATTTTAAATGAAAAAAAATATTTCATCTAGGAATATATGTTTTCACCATCAATAATATTTTATATGTAGAAGCATACAACAGACCTTCTTTTGTTCTAATGATAATTCCCAACTATTTTGTTTATTATGGAAGAACAATTGGATCCATTCATTAAAAATCCTTATTATAATTTTATCATCATTAATTATGAGTAAAAATTTACCAATAAATTGATTTGAGTAACTATAATCCTATAAAAGTATAGGAATATAGAAAAATATTACAGTCTATGTATCCTTATTTTGGTAAAATTTTAATAAATAAATTTTATTTTGTATATACGGATGCCAATATATCTTATTAAAATAAAGAACTATCACAAATACCTATATAAATGAATCATTGAATTCAAAAGGACCAAATTAAGGATACCACTCTAGTAATCTAATAATCCCTTGTTTAATAGAGAAAGAAATAAATCCATGACTAAAATCATAATTTTATCCAAAGGAAAAACTACCAAGAAAGAACCGTGACCAATTGAAGTAAAATTCCAATCATAATAAACCTAGATACATGAAATCCATTTAAAAATTCATTATTTTTTAAGATATTATACACATTAAGTAAATAAATTCTTGAAATTATTTAAAACATATAGATTTCAAGACTCTCTTTGACTGAATCTATGTTGGTGGCTATGTTTATTGTGTTTCCATTCATAATAATATTAATGTTTTCATCATATATAATTGTGGTGAATGAGAACACAATTTACTTCTTAGTATAATATATACTAGTAGTTAGATCATCCCTCACAATCAATGTGTTACTTAATTGAGAAAAAAAATCAATATAAAAATAATATCATGTTATCAATTCAATGAATCCCTATTGTATTTTGACTGAAGATACCACTAGAGTTCACCTGAGATCCCTTCCTCTAGCACCAACCTCATACACATTAAATATTAATACTAGATTCATATTGAAATAACACATAATTCACGATAGCATAAACATATAGTTGATGCTTTTTAATGATATATCACACATATGTGTGTAAGGAATACACCATATTCCCAAAAAAATGTATCTCATGGGACATAAAAATGTATCAATGAGATTTTTTGGACACAAACATCATTAATGCATTCCATAGATTATATTCAATGATGAAATGAATAATATTAATAATAAAACACAATCATTCCATATTAACAAATAAATATCTATATTAAAATGATATGTATATGAATTCATATTTCCAGAATCATTAAATGTAATAGCTTTCTACATAATAATCCCTCAAACAAAATATATATAAAGCAATGGGTATATTATTATGTTAAAAATTTCTCATATCAATGATTATAATTATTAAATAAAAAAAAATCTAGGGAACAATTTGGTATAATATTATTAATTCATATCATATGATTGAGATAAGAACATAAAAGGATAATGAAATCGATGGAAACACATTCCTAAAAACAACACAACTAATAATAACATAATAAAAGTGATCAAGAAGTATATTTTATGATTGAATGAGCATCATCACTAAATATAAAATAGGATCAGAGGATTTAAAAGGTAATATAGTGAAAATAAAACCACTTTATGAAAAATCATTTAATCATAAATTTGAAAATTAAACAATAAAAATAATAGTTTTTTCATATAAAATTTCTCAGACTGATGTAAAAAGTTGATGTTATAAGTTAAATTAAAAATTCTTTTATTAATTGTTATACTAAAAATACATTTATTAAAATATAATTTATAGGAAATCCGATTAATAGATACATTAAAATGTAAAGAAATTTCCCAATTAAATGTGGAGTAGAAGATTAAAAAATCATGGATAGAATACAATTTCAAAATTTGAACATACCTTTATGATATAAAACATCCTAAAAAGGGAAAATAAAAATTAATTATTATAATAGGATAGGGATACATTAATTATGTATGATATTACACATAAATCAGTTTCCAAATATAATGAAGAATGATATTTGGAACGGAAAATATAGAATTAAATGACACTAGTAATTAAAGTGAATGAAAATTATTCTAGAAACATACTTTTATCAGGATAAAATACATCAAGGATGAATATTTTTATAAAATATATTATTTTCCTAAGAGTGTAATAAAATGAAAAATATAAAATATTATGTGAGAGAATGAAATTATAGAATTAATAATTTTAAGGTGAATCATTATAACATAAATAAAAGAAGATATGTTTTGAAAAAACACTTTAAAATAGTATTTTAAAAGAAGAAAATATTTAAATTTAATTAATAAGAATAAATTTTAAATTCCAAAAATAATTAAATAAGTCATAACACAATCATAATTTTGTATATACCAATTCTATATGAATACTTATCAAAAATAACAATCATAACACAATCGACAAATAATGATTTAATAAATACAGTTATATAGTCATCGTGTTTTGTATTGAAAACCCAAAAAATATAAAGCTATATATGGATTTTAAATAAATTAGATTTTATAAAAAATTATTATATAATAAATCTCATCAAATTATATAATCCAAAATAAACTAGTGCTGAATAATCATCATATCACAATGATGAAAAACTGAGATTAAAAAACACATAATGTTAATACCGTTTTGAAATAGATTTTATTAACTTCATTTATAAAAAAATAAATATCATAATAAAATATTATAAAATCCAATTAATACATATATCCTTTTTTAACAACATTTATAATCATTTATGAAAAATATTATACTTAGTAAAATGGTTTTCATTGTTAAATGTCATTATCATTGATTGTTTGTTTTTTCTTGTTTTTTAATGTATGAGTTTATTATTGTTTTGGGATTCAATGTTCATAATAATAATATAGTTTTAGGTAACTAAATATATTATTTATAAATCCTTACTATCAAATTCATTTTATTTGTATTTTTGTTAAGATTTGTGATGATGGAATTGTTAACAATATTGTTTCAGAAATTTTTATGATCAAAAGGGTGGTACAATAATATTATGATAAATATTAATATCAAATTTACCAAAAGATACACCAAACATTATATTATCATTAATTTCCAATAATAATAACATTTTTTTCTTCTATTTCATTCTATGATAGAAATAAATAACATTTATGAGTACATAGTTAATCCATCCACAAAAATAACTATTTAATATCTGTGGGTGAGTATGATTATGTAAATGTTTTTTTATTTAGAATAATATTATTACTATATAAGTATAATAATATTTTTTATATTTTATGATCTTTTAAAAATATATTTTATTATATTTTGATATATAATAATGGACTTTAGGAATCATTTTTCATATATGGATGACTGACGCATTCATTTTCCATATATTAGAAAAAAATAGATAATGGCATAAAATTTTAGAATTTTGATAATTTTATAAGTATCATATTAATCTTTTCAAAATAAATTTATACCTATCCAAGTAAAATGGTAATGAAAATTCAAAAACACCATTCATAGAGGATGTAGTCCTCACCTAGGAAAAGATATATCTTCATTCCTTGAACTAGTTCTTGAGGAAGGTAAAAATTATTATTAAATTTGTATACTAACATTTCCTAATATTAATAATATAGATGATTTAATTATTTCATATATATAATTATTTTAAAAGGGTATAATTCGAATATAATTACGATATATCGGTTGAGAAAACTACCAGTCCATTTTACTATTATAACTATAGTTCTTTATTAATCGGTTTAATATCAAAAAACAAATTATTATTGTAATTTATTAGATCATGCATAATAGAAATGTAGATGTAGAATCATATATTATAAAATTTTCAATTATTATGATCATTCTTAATATTTTTTTTGTAGATAAAAACAATGGGATCTGTTTGTAAACAAATTTAGGTTAATTATATCTTCATTACTTGTGAGGTAATCATTATCAACAAATATATTAGGGTGATCAGCCTCCCTTAAAACAATAGAAAAACTTCCAAAATTTATTATCACTGTCTTCATGTCAATATTAATTGGGAAAACAATTTCAATATAAATTCTATTCAATGTAATAGGATACTGAAAAAATATATTTATAATGAAAGACATTCACTCATACTAATATAATAGAATTGATAAATTCAAAAAGGACCAAAGTGGGAAACCTCTATAGTATTCAAAGTGGCCCATGTTTATGAGAGCAGGAACCAAATACCTATCCCCGATCCATATTTTGATCAAAAGGAAAAGACCAATGGAATAACACCCTTTCCTGTTGAAATATGATTCGAACCAGAAAAAAAACCATAGATTTTGGAATTCTATTAAAAAGGTTCATCCATTTTCAAAGTATTTCCACCATTTAGTTAATAAATTCATTAAATAATTGAAAACATATATATTCAAATCCTTTCAAAAATTTCATCTATGTTGTTATAGAGGTTCACTGTGTTTTTATACTTAATAATATACAAGTTTTCACCATAATAAATATAGGTTCAGGAACTAATTGGTTCTATATTCCCATCACATGTACAAGCAGTTGTATCATCACCATCATTCAATGTTTGATTTCATTGAAAAAAAAATGATATCGAAAATATTATAGTGATTAATTTTTAATGAACTCATATTAGGTTTTTACTTATGATCCCACAAGAGTTCACCCAAGCACTCTTCCATTAGTTCATGTCTCATACATATGGATATAAATTAATTGTTTCAATGTGCTAAAATTCATTATTTCATAAAACATAAATATAAAAGTTTGTAATTTTATCGAGATATCACACATAAATGGTTAATTCATACAATTAAAACTAAAAAGTTATTATTTCATGATACATACCAATGTAACATGGCATTATTGTGGGTCCAAACCATAATTTATTAAATTTAATGATTTAATAATATGATGGAATGAATCACATTAACAATAAAAAATAAACTTTCCTTAGAAATGAATAGATATCCATATTAAAATTATACAAATATGAATTTACAATATTTACCAAATCAATAAATGGAATAAGTGTTTAATTGTGTATTCCTTAAACTAATAATATATATAGTAATGGGTGGGCAGATTTGTTAATAATTTACACAATCAATAAACAAAATTATATGATCATAATAAATTATGATAAAGAATTTAGATAATATCATTAAGGTATATCAAAGCTTTGACAAATAAACATTGAAGGTTGTTGACATGGATAACAACAAATTCTTAAGAATACAATATAAGAGATATCACATGAAAATTGGTGAGGAATTAGATTAATTTATATTGTATGTGTAATCCTTAAATATGAAATAGTATAATATGATTTAAGAGAAAAACTAGGGAATACAACTCTAATTTAAGTAAAAACAATTTAAATGAAGTAGAAAATGGAACTGAAATTGTGATAGTGCTATTATGGAGCCTTTTATAATAATTATATAAAAATAGGGTGTTACAAGTCACATTGAAAATTAATTTTTGAATAGGTAAAATTATTTATTTTAATATTTAATTTAAGTGGATTCCCATTAATAGATTACCGAAAATGATACATTTTTTTCAAAATAAAATATTTAATGTAACATGAAAAAAGCACCATGGTAAGGATATCATTTTAAAAAATTTTAATTACATTTTGGAAATCCAATATCATCCAGAAGCATACAAAAAATATATTTTAAAAAGAGGAGACATGAAACATGAAGTCACATGAGATAATATAAATTTATAATAAAAAATATAATGGAGAACATTTTATGGAAGAGAAAATATAAAATTGAATGAAACAAAACTGTTAAAAAATGAGAATTATTATTAAGAGTGTCATAGTTTTATATGGAATATATTAATCAAGGAGGAGTATTTGAATCAAATGATTCATTTTCCATACCGTGAAATAAAAAAATATAAAATATTGGGTTGGTAAAAACAAATTATATATGTAATAATTTCATGATGGATCATTATAACTCCATGAAATGTATATGAGTTATGAAAAATACTTACAAAATAATATTACGAAGTATAATATTTGAATACATTTAATAATAATGATATTTAAAATAAAATAAATAAATAAAATAAATGATAACACAATCAAATGGTAGGGAATAAGCATTGAATAAGAATAATTCTCAAAATTAATAATCATAACTCATTGATTGCAAATATATTAAATAATATCCCTTACAATTCGTCACATCTCATATTGAAACCCCATCAAGGTAAGAACATGAGATAGATATTTAAATAAATTAGAATTTATTCCAAAATACTATAAATTAATTCCATGGCAAAAATACACAACATAAAAATAAAATCAGCGGTGAATACACATCAAATCTAAATGTAAAAAAATTTAGATAACAATACCCTTACAATTAATACAATCCATATTAATGGTTTCTAACCACATTTAAAAAAAAATAACTATATCGATACAATATTTTATAACACTATTCATATATATAACATTTTATAACTTCAATTATTATTATTTATTAAAAATGTATTAGTTAGTGATATTTATATTCATTATTTGTTGTTGTTAGCAATGATTGTTTTTCTATTACATGTTTTGTAATAGATAATTGGATTATTTTTTACACATTCGATGATCATCATAATGAGAAAATTATAAGTATATGAATAAAATTTTTATAATATTTTAATTTAATTTGATATGTATTTCTTTAATTATTAAAAATGATATGGTTGGGGATCTTGTTTGATTAATTTTTAGTAATTTTTTGTAAGATAGTAGTAAGTTAATTTTTAATATAAACATTAAAAAAACACATACCAAACTAATTTGGTCATTAATGTATAATGAGAGAATAATTTATTTTTCCATTTTCATCATTGATTTAAATGTATATAATTTTTCATGTAGTTTGTTAATCCAAAAAAAAACAAGAACTGTCTATAATATATTGGAGTGTTGTAAATGATATTATTATTATTTTAAATAATATAATTATTTTATAATTATAATGTCACTTTTTATATGTTATTAATTTCATAAAAAATTATGATATTTTGATACAAAATAAAGTATGATATGTTTTAGTCCACACATATGCACTTCTGACACATTCCATTTCCATATATTAGAAAGAATATATGTAATTTATTAATGATTTAGATTATATAAAATATTTTAAATTATAAATAATAAAATTAAAAATACTTTTATATATATTCATATAATTACGTGATGATAAAAAACACATCATTCGTAGAGGTAGTAGTCTTCCCTGGCACATATACCTATCTTCTATTTTTGAAATTCTTTTTGAGAAAGGTAGAAAATGGATATTAAAATTTTAAAATAACAGTTCATAATTTTATTAATTTAGATGCTATCATAATTTCTGTATAAAATTGTTTTTCGGGGTTATAAAATTATGATAATGAATAGAGATTAGTTGATAAAACTACCTCTCCCTTTGCATGTTCTCCCTTATGTAACGTTTTATGGTTCCTTAGCTTGGTATTATGGAGTTGAGCTTATTTTTTAGGTGAACGGAATGCTATTTTTTAAATATAAAATATTTATATAAATAAATCACATGTATAACATGGATAGTGGAGACAAAGTTGTAAATAATTATGTGGGGTGAATTAAGGATAACTATTCAAAAAAACTCATTTTGAAACATGTTGTAATCATTATTTCAAGTTAGTTACTATGATGTTTTTCATTATTTCCATTTTTTGCCTTTAATAAAATAATTTCTTCTTTCCAATTAAATTTTCTTTTAAAATAGATTATTAAAATATATTTTATTACATAATATAAAACTAATGATTCCTAATTTTAAATGAATTTTAACAAATAATTTTTTATAAAATAATGATTATTTTTAACATTTGAGCACGATATGTATAAAAAATACAATTTCATAAAAACCGTATTTCTGAGCATTAAATTTTCGTTGAAGATAAGGTTTTAAATGTTCGTTGATATGATAAAAGAAATTGTTATGTTTTTTTCCACAGGATATTTATGTGACTATATATAAAATTAAAAATCAAATTTTATCTAGATAAAACATAAATCAAAAAATTATAAAAAGATTTTTTATTAGAAAAATGTCCCATAATTTAAAAAATGTCAAATACATGTTTTATAAATCTTAAATTATATTTAAAAATGCATAATTTCACTCCCAAACATGTTTTAATGATTAAAATTATTTTATATTTTTATGTCATACATAGTTTTTGATATAGTGCTTAACGTTATTGTTGTAGTAAAAACAATATTTCTAACTATTCCTCTATGAACTAATTTTTTTTAAAAAATAAAAGGAATTTCTATAAATATAATTATAAATAAAATAATAAAATTCATTTTTTCAAATTAAAATTATTATAATTGAGATCTTATCTTTTAATTAAAATACTTAAAATATAATTAAAATTATTCTTATAGGAATATAAATTTTAAAATATTAACTGTTCTCATTATTATTTCTAGCCAATTATTATTTTAATTTTAAACATATTATTAATATATACAATATAATTTTCCAATTATATATATATTTTCTCAAAAAATCATCTAATAATGCATTTCTTTAAGAAATATATTTTCCACTTAAAATTTACTTATTCGTTATTTAGGTATTCTAATTAAATTTCATCAATGAATCAGTATTCGAAAAGAAATTTACTTCTATATCACTCTATATATAAATATCATAATGTGGTTACATATTTTTATACCCTCTAATTAAATATCTACATTACATGGGTAATAAAATGGTATGAAGTCTATTTTGGTTTGATATCGTGTTTGACAAAATCTATTGAACAAGTAATATTTTAATATTAATATTACTTAATTTATAATGGTTTTACATATAATATTGTATATATGTTCCGCATTATATTGATATTACATTTTCAGTTGGACATATCTCATTTTATATGGGGATTCCTATTTATAAACATATAATGACCCAATATATGAGCAGTTTGAATTTACTAGGTAAAGGATTTTACAAAGTTGTATTATATCATTATTTTTTATTTTTTACAATATCTGTTATAATATCATTATATAATATTGTTTATTAAATTGGGGGGACCATGTGTTTTTT
The DNA here is from genome assembly GCA_963277665.1 of Viscum album. Lineage (NCBI taxonomy): Eukaryota > Viridiplantae > Streptophyta > Magnoliopsida > Santalales > Viscaceae > Viscum > Viscum album. The sequence continues at coordinate 1,889,458,903 of OY728136.1, forward strand.
TATGCTATCACCAATTTCGGGAAAGAATAATTTGTTATATATTGGTATTGTGATATTTTTTTTAATTCTTCTGATTCTATGAATCGAAGAAATATATTATATCATATATGGTTTATCATTTTATTTTTAAAATAGGATGAAAAGATGAAATTAATTAATTCCTTATATTTGGAATAGATGACTCACATTTTAGGCCCATGAATATATGTAATTAACTACATATTTAAAAAGGGAAGTATATATATTTAGTTTTTAAAAAAATGGTTATATAATGTTTTCAAAAATAAATTTCTAGTTGGAAATTACAAGACCAAATCAATGGTTACTAATTTTTTTATTACTATTACATTAATAATTAAATGTATATGAAATGTTTTTAATTAACCAAAACTAGAGAGTGGAAAGATTGGGTAATGAATTCCATGCTTTATGAGACACTTATATTATTGGGTAGTGTGTCCACTAGTGAAAAGAACATCCCATTAATTTTTTTATTAAACTATGATATTAGGAACCTTCAAAGAGTTTTTAGGACCTATTCCTTTTTTATTTTAGAGATATGTCACCATGAAAACCTTTTATCATTAATTAAGTGGGTATAGATGTGAATAAGTTGTTGGTAATGGTAAAATAACCTATTATTGATATAAATCATATTTAAACCATAATTTCAAATATATATTATATCGAACAAGGGTAACAAATTCTTATCTATCAATGTATTTTATAGAAATAGCTTTTTATACTAAGCTGTTATTACTATTTCTATGAGAGGCTGGTATTTGTGACAAATATTTTTGGATTTAATTCCTTCATACCATTTTTTTAAATAGTATTACTAGATAATAAGAGGTTAAATACTATGAAATATATATTATGAGATGTTACTAAACATCAGTTTTATGTGTAGGTAAATATTAGATGGTTTGTGGTGCACTCTTGAAATGATTTATAGTCCTAGTTAGTTGAGTAACACTTTTTTTCAACCATTAATTTTGACAGGGATAAAAAGTTCATAAAATGTTAAATTGGGGAATTTTCTAATTATATATTTTATGAAATAATTTATAGAGTTAATCTATTTTTCTGTTGGTTGGGATAATAAATACAACACCGATGATAATATTTTTTTTGTGGGGCTTAAAAACCCCATTTAAGTAAATGTGAATTATTATGTCTAAAAATGTTCTCTTTGGTTGGAAAAATACTCATATTATAACAAAACCTAGAAGTAGGTGGTGATTTGGGATAAATATATTCATTTAGTATTTCTAGTATTATAACATTTGGTATACATTTTTCATTCTTGGGAAATGATAGTTGGTATAAAAAATATTAAGGTTCATCCATGTTCCCATATGGGATGAAAACTCTTGAGTGTTACCAGTGTGGTAGAACATGAAAAATCCTATCTAAATGTCTAGAATATCAATGGTGTGTCATTATTATGGTCCAATGGGGTATCTATTTTAGTGAATTACAACCTTTCAATGAATGTGGTTTTTTGGAGGCCAAGGGATGCTTACCATGGTTAAAGAAGGATCCTCTAATTTTTATTCAGGGGTTATCATATGATATCAGGGAATGATGGTGGATATGGTACCCTACGAGTACATAATATATTATAACAGGATGGTACTACTTTTGGTAGTAAGAAAAATGGAGGATAAGGTTGGGTCTATGTACCAGGAAAAATTTTCTAAGAAGAGTAACAACCAGTTAATAGTTAAGAGGGGCTATATATTGTATGAGGTATTGTTTTACTAACAAATAAAAATATTTACTTTTCATTGATGTGATAATTTCATAAAAATTTATTTCAATATTGGTTATTTTCTGATTTATGGTTGTTAATGATGTATCAGATGGGGGATAACCATCACTAAAACTTTTGGAAAGTGATATAAAATAATTTGATGATTTTTGAAATTGTACATATGGGTTAAAAATTAAATTATTTCTGTGGATTTATTATAATTACAGATTGTGTTATTTTATGTGATACTTGGGATGTTTTGGATGTCTTTTTAAAGAACATAATTTTATTTATATTAAGGGTGAGTAAATTCTATTCCTCTTATTAGAAACATGAATAATTTTATTAATGAGTATTTTTTATAAGATGAGATTGGATAGAAAATCCATGGAGAGGAATTATTATTAAAAATTGATTATAATTTCAAAGGAGGAGTAGGAGATGAGATAAATGTTCTATAATCATATTATATTCCTATATCATAACATCTTTCCTATGTACTTATTGGGGTTGATTCCTAAGGAAAATATTTTTATGTGAGTGTTCCATTACAATGTATCTAATAGATTTTCAGATCACTCTATTTTATATAACTAATGTGGTTGATAGAGAGAAAAGTTTTCAACTAGAATAAGTAGTGTTTACGTGGTTAATATTCCTAAGAACATCACCATATGCTCGTCTAGTTTTTTACCTAGGATTAGAAATTAGTTTTTTATGACTATGTGTTGATTTTTGATAGTTTAATTATGATATTTCAAGGAACCAATACCATCATCCTCATATTTTTATCATATTCCACTATTATAGGTAATATTGATGGTTTATAATGCTTTTCTTGAAATTAAGATGACACCAAATTTTTAGGAGGGTGGTTATAATTCCATTAAATTAATTTAGTGAAAGTTGTAACTTGTATTTTTTTTGTGATATATTTTGGCCTATTGGACACACCGTATAGACATATGGTCATAATGAATAGAATTTTAAATTTATGTTTCAATTCTTTTTTTGTAGTTATTTTTAACTACATCTTTTAGAAATTGTGAAATGTGTGGATAATCGTCGGGATTCAAATATTGTTGTAATTACATTAAAAATACATTCAATGAATTCAATGTTTTAAAAATGTCACAAATGTATTTTTGAGATACATTCCATATGGAATATTATATTGGAAATGGTCTATTAGTTGGTCAAGAGATGTTTTTGTTTGTGGTTTATTGGAAAATTCATATGATGTGTTTGATATATACTGATTTCTAGAATTAAGAGGATATTACAAGGAATTAAAAAATATATATCCTTTTTGGGTGTACAAATAATGACCTTGGCATTGATTAGGAATTGAATTGAATGATTTTATTAGTATGGTTCAGCCTTCCAAAATTTGATGATATTGTTTATGATCACACGAATCAAGCATTTATTTGGGATAAATAAGAATTATAAATTATTTATCTAATTCAATACAAGATTTTCTTTGACTATTCATTATATAAAAAGATTATATTGTTTATTATGTTTCATATACATTGAAGAAACGTAATGAAAATTATGGAACCTAAGATATAGATTTTTAGGGGGTTTTAGGCACTAAATTATGGGTTTCACAATATTTTGGGAGATAGGATTGTGTTCTACATTTACAAGAAAAACAATAAATACAGATTCTCTTAGCGATTAAAGAGAATTTAAAATAATTGGTGGGCCATGTATGGATATTAATATTTTTAGTATTTTTATGATATACTCATATTTTATTGTAAATTTATTTGAGGATACAGTTTTTTTGATGATCCATGCACATTTGGTTTTTGAGGCCATCAACGAGTGGTATTTTATTATAGATTTCATTAAAATAAATATTCATATATCAGATTATCTATATAGGTCAACATTGATATATTTGATTATTTTCTACTAACATTGTCATTGTAAATCTTATAATGTCAGGGGATAATGGAATATATATATAGGAGTGGGTTTTCCCATTCTTGACATAGAATGATGATTGGGTCTTGTATATATATGTTTGGTGGTGGTCCCATTAATGAATTTATATAATTTATATCAGGATTTCTAAACCTTAAAATAGAAGTTATAATTATTAAAATGTGTCACGTCACTAGAAAATATTATTTTTGTCAACGAACAAAGAAGAAAATGGTTGTTTTTAAATATAATTGGATCACATGTTAATTAGTGAGGGATAAGCCCTATAGTGCATTTGTTTTAATAAAATTTTCGCAATTCATATTTATAAATGGGATGAGGTCATAATGGAATTCATGATAGAACTACTATGGTCACCGAGTTGATACAAAACAATGTTGTTTATTTTACATCGGTTGATCAAAGTTAAATTTTCAATAAAAACGAAGGGGACACATTTAGGAGATGATATGGAGAAGATTTATGTTTGAGAGATGGTAATACCACATTGTTTTATATGGTGTATAATTTCATATCAGGATATAAGATTCACATTCCATTTTTATAGGGGCCATAGCTATATTTTGAAACCCATGTCAAATTATGTATAGTGTACCATCCCTAATATAATAGGAATATTGAAATAATGTATAAATTTTTGAAGTGAATTCTATACAAATGTAGTCGATATTTTTTATGATCATAAGAAAATTATCTCTTATATGTTTACTTCAAAATATAATTTTAGTTGTTAAGAATTAATTAAGATGACCAAATTTGAGACACTAAAAGAAGATCAGGTCTATCATATTGATGATATTTATTTGGATGATGGCCCTTTTTTATTTTTAAAATTATCTTACATGATACCTTAATGAAAATTAAAAGTATATAGTTATAAATAAATATCACAAAGAGACAAAAAACTATTTATGAAGACTATAATTACTGACTTATGAGGATAAGGGTAGGTGACAAATTTTTATTGGTAGAGACACATTTTTATTGACACTGATAATTATACATTATAGGGAAATTAGGTTACCAAAAAATGATTCAAGAGATATAGAATTATACTCATGAGGAATTCTATTTATTTTAGATATGAAATTATCATATAAAACATGAATGTAATCCATATTGATAATGAATATTTAGAGTCCAATGAAACAATTGATGATTGAGTAGTATGAATAGTTTATTAGAGTAATAAAATTATTCATGGGGAAAAATAACCATAATAAATTTGTATTGGTATTGTGGGAATATTCAATAGGTGGCTTGGGATATGGGGGATTATATGGATATTCGTGTTTGGATATATTTTTTGAAGAGGCTTTATGACTCAACACAATGGATAAGAACCTTTATAGGAGATATTTATTAATTACCTAGGAATAAAAAAGTATTATATTGATTAATTAATTATAATTCCATATGTTTTAATGTATTATTTTATTATTGGAATGGTTGGTTGAGGAGAATAGTTAAAATTTGATATATCATGACCATAGGTAGAAAAAATTTATTTTAAAGAGATATAATGAATTACTCAATTAAATTTTATTATGTACCTAATAGTGATTAATAAAGGTGATATTTTTTTCACAGTACAACTATCTAGATTATGTTATATAGTGAAGTATATAGTGGGCACCAGGTACCTAGGTGGGCTACACTATGTTTCATATTGAGTCAATTTTTTTATAATTTTGATAGAAAATAATTTTAATTGAAAATGATTAATAAAATTTTTTCATCTTCACATGGGAAGTATTCATTGAACATGGTCCCCTATCCATCATTTTTTTTCCATTTATGTTTTTTCCGAAAAATAGGCTAAGATTCATGTTCTTTTTACCACAATAGATGAGATATAGTATTCTAAATTGCATCACCCAAATATTGCTGATTTTTCAAGATTTTGTGTCATTCATTAATGTAAATCCATGAAATGATGGTTTTAATGCATTTTTCATATAAATAAATAAAAAGAAATCAATCCATGTTTTTAGTGAGGAGAATTATATTCCCACAAGATGGTTGGTCTCTACATTTTTTATTTGTTTAATATGTGTAATATTCATTTTTTTGATATTTAGTTGCTGGTATATGAAGGAAAATGTATCAAAATTGAACCTAAACAAGTTTCTAGGTGAGTGAAGAGTTTATTATGGATCACCATGGACATGAGGGATCCAAAAGATTGTATGATTTTATCAAATGGTTAGTTATTACCAATTTCATTCTGATACTTGAAAGGAGATCATGAAATTTGAATCCATGAGGGATTTTATTTTTCTTATATAATGTTAGAATACCTTGTGAGGTTCCCTAGTGTGTTCCTTATTGATTTGAGGTTTCTTTATATGATATTCTAGTGACTGGTTGTCCATATATTGATATTTTGTTATAGTTAGTGTATATAATGATTTTTTTACCAATATTCATTTGGTGGGAGATAATAAAATTTATAATGGTAATTACTAGCGGTAGGTTAATCATTAAGACTATGAGATGGGATGACTACAAGATTGTATTCCAACTTAGAGTCTTGAGAGTAACAAATTGGCTTTGATGCCAAACCAGTTTTTCATATGTGTGGATATTTTATAAAATATTTAAACTAGATTTCTAATTTCTTATTATAATTTGGTGTGAAACCATAAAATTCATTTGAAATTATTTAAGGGCTAGATTATGCATAGTGCCAATCCATTTCTTTTTTATTAGTGATGTATTTCATGTGTTTCCTACAAATATTATTTTAATATTTGACTATTATGGGTTAAATTTAATACCAACTTATTATACCTATAAGTGATTATTTTTTAGTTTAGTTATATTATAACCAATATATTTTTGGTTATAAATATAGTAATGGGTGTATGGATTCCCAACACCCCATTTCATGGTTCAAATGTTTAGACATTATAACTTCATAGTAAACAATTGGTGGGGAAAGTCATATGAGTTTAATATTTACACTTTATGTTTATATGATTATATTTATTACTTTTATTTTCTACTATATCATTCATAGTATAAAAAAATATTTACAATATTTCTTTTAATAATCGTTGGCGGTGGAATAATGATTAAATTTCTCTAACCCTATATATAAAATTCCATGGGTATAAAATATTATGGCTCAAAAATACAAGTAATAAGAAGGTATTAGTGATAGATGGTTGGAAAGGATGAATAGTTTTCATTCGATGAAAATACTAGGAAAATTATTAGGCCTATATTTTGTGATGTCTCTATTCTGTCATTAATTTTATGAATCTCCAATATACTTAATCAACCCATCAAATGATTTTTGTAGATATGTGATTGTATGATATTTAAATTAGGTTTATCATTTATTATTTAATTTATTTTGTTACATATAATTTTTTTTATACTTGAATAGTATATAAAATATTGTTATATTTTGTATGATAATTTATTTTTTAATTAATGTATTTTATTGATATTTGATATAGGGTATAGTCAAAACAAATTACTGATAGACATTCATTGATATTTATTATCCAATGGCATACATGGATGAATATATGAGGTCATGTGCGGATATATTTCATGTATTGTTCAATATGAATGATCTTATAAGTATACAAAAAAATTGTTCATACAAATTGATGGATCATGTTTTTAACACACCGACTCTGGTAACTAGAAGTCAATGGTTGTGACCCATGCCAAATATTCTTAGTACATTAGAAACCAGTAAATAGTTAAGAGGGTCTATGTATTGTATGAGGTACTTTTTTTGTGAAAAATACAAAATATTTAGTTTTCATTGATGTGATAATTTCATAATAATTTTTTTCAATATTAGTTAGTTACTGATTTAAGGTTGATAATGGAGTATTATATGGTGGATAACCATCACTAAATCATTTCTCATGTCATATAAAGGAATTATATGGTTCTTGGTATAGACTATTTGGGTCTAAAATTAAATTATATATTTGGATTCATTATTATCATAAATTGTGAGATAATATCTAATCCTTAGTTTGTATTGGATTTCTCTTTATCTGTCATAAATAATATTAATATGATAGTTGAGTAAATTCCATTCCTCTAATAAGAAAACCACTATTTTTATCAATGAGTATTTATTTGTAAGATGAGATTGGATAGACTATAAATATATAGTTATTATTAATAAAAAATTCAGGATAATATAAATGGGGGAGTAGGAAATGAGATAAATGTTCTTTACTCATATTATAGACCTATATCATAACATCATTCCTATGTGCATATAGGGATTGATGTCCAAGGAAGATATATTTTTTTAAATGATCCATTACATTTTATCTAATCAATTTTCATATCACTCTATATGATAGAACTAATTGGGTTGAGAAAAGGAAATGGTTTAAACTAGAATAAGTACTGTTATGGTGTTAATATTCCTAAGAACATCACTTTATGTTGCATTAGTTTTTCACAAGGATTGGAAATGGATTTTTGTGCCTATGTGTGTATTATTTATAGTTAAATTACGAGATGACCAGGAATGGATACCCATGTCCTCATATTTTTATCCTATTCAACTAGTTGAAGTAATGTTAATGGTTTATAATGATTTAAATGAAGTTAGGATGACACCAAATATTATGTAGGGTGTCTATAATTCCATGGAATTGTTTTAGGGAATGTTATAAATTAAATATGATTTTTATGATGCCTTTTTTCACAATGAACAGAAAATATAGACATATGTTCATGATGAATAGATTTTTATATTTATATTTCAATTCTTTTTTTGTAGTTCATATTAACTACATCTCCAACAAATCCTGAAATGTTTGAATCATGGTTGGGATTCAAATATTGTGGTAAGTACATTAACAATTCATTATATTAATGTAAGTTTCTAAAAATGTCACATATGTATTTGTGAGATACATTCCATATTGAATATTATATTGGACATGGTCTATCAGTTGAACATGAGATATTTTGTGTTTGTTGTTTAATTGATAATTCATATAATGTGTTTGATATGCAATGATTTCTAGGATTTAGTGGAAATTAGAAGACATATAAAATATATATAGCCATTTTGGCATACAAATATTGACCTTGGCCATGAAGAGGAATTAAATTGATTGATTTTATTATTATGGTAGATACATCCAAAAGTTGTTTATATTTTTTATGATTTCACCAATTAAGCATTTATTTGTTATAAATAAGGATTATAAATTATATTCTAATTCAATACAATCATTTATTTGAGTATTTAGGATATAACAAGATTCTGTAATTTATTATGTTTCATATACATTGATTAAATGTACCGAAAATTATGGTACTCATGATATTGATTTTGCAGTGGGTTTTCATGCACTAAATAATGGGTTTCACTATCTTCTGGGTGATAGGTTCATGTTTTACATTGAATAGAAAATCTATAAATACATATTCATTCAGTGATTAATGAGAATTTAAAATAATAGGTTGGTCCTGTATAGATATTATTATTTTCAGTATTTTTATGATATACTCGTCTTGTATTGTTAATATATTAGAGGATACAGTGTTCTTTGAAGATCCAAGTACAGGTGGGGTGTGAGGCCATCAACAAGTGGTATTTTATTATAGATTTCATTAACATATATATTCATATATCAGATTATTTATTAAGGTAAAAAATGATATATTCGATTATTTCATTCTAACATTTTCATTGTAAATCTTATATAATCAGGGGACTAGAAAATATATATATAGGAGTGGGTTTCCCCATTATAGACATAGAATTATGATATGGTATTTTATATATATTTTTAGTGGTGGTCCTATCAAAAATTAGATAGATTTTAATACAGTATTTCTAAACCTAAAAATATGAGATATAATTACTAAAACGTATCACAACCCCAGTCAATATTATTTTTTTCATCGAATAAAGCAGAAAATGGTTATCTTTAAATATAATTCTATCACAATTTAGTTGTTTATGGATGATCCCCTGAGTGACTTTTTTATAATCAATTTTTACCAATTCATATTTATAAATGGGATGAGGTCACAATGTAATTCATGATAGAACTACTATGGCCACCGATTTGAAACAAAACAATATTGTTAAATATATATTAGTTGATCAAAGTAAAATTTTCTATAACAACATAGGGAAAAAATTCAAGAGATGATATGGAGAAGATTTATGTTAGAGAGGTGGTAATACCACATTGTATTATAAGTAGTATAATTTAATATAAGGATATAATATTCACATGTCATTTTTTGTAGGGGACATAGCTAAATTTTGACACCCATATAAAATTATTTATAGTGTACAATCCACAATATAATTTGAATAATAAATTAATTTATACATTATTTGAGTAAATTTCATAAAAATGATTCCAATATTTTGTATGATCCTATTAAAATAATGTTTTACTAGTTTATTTCACATATAATTTTAGTTTTATGGAATCAATTAAGATTACCCCATTTGAGACACATTAATGATGACCATGTATATAAACCATATGATATTAACTGGGAATATGTTAATTTTTAATGTGTAGAAGTATCTTACATGAGACCTTAATGAAAAATAAAAGTATATAGTTATAAATAGATATCACATAGAGATTAAAAAATACTTCTGAAGAATGAAATTACTAACCTATGAGGCTGGAGGGAGGTGACATATTTTTCCTGACAGAGTCACTTTTGTATTGACACAGATGATTATACATGTATGGGATATTAGGGTTCCAAATAATGATTCAATAAATATAATATTATACTCATGATGAATTCTATGTATTTTATATTTGAAATTATCATGTAAAACATTAATGTAATCCATATTTATAATGAATATTTAGAGTCCAATTAATCAATTGATGAGTGAGTATTATGCATAGTTTAGTAGAGTAATAAACTTATTCATGGGGAAACAATACCCATAATACAAGTGTATTGGTATAGATGGATTATCCAATAAGATTGTTGGGATATGGGGGAATATATGATAATTAGTGTTTGGATATTTTTATTGAATAGGATTTATGACTCATCACAATGGATGAGAACAATTATGGTGGGGATTTATTAATTACCTCGGCTTATTTAAGTATTATATTGATGAATTATTTATCATTACAAATGTTTTAAGGATGTATTTAATTATTGGAATGGTTGTTAGAGGCGAAGAGTTCAAATTCAAGATATCATTACCATAGGTAGAATTCATTTATTTTATTTGAGACACAATTAATTACTCAATGAAATTTTATTATGTACATAATAGTGATGAAAAAATGAGATATTTGTCGAGGTTGAAAACTAAAAAGATGATGGTATATAGTCAAGTATATGTTGGGCACCAGGTACCTTGGTGGTCTACACCAAGTTTAATATTGACTGATTTTTTTATAATTTTGACATAAATTAATTTTAATTGAAAATGTGAAATATCATTTTTCCAACTTCACAGGTGTAGTATGCATAGAAGATGGTCCCCAATAGGTCATGTTTTCCATTTCTATGTTTTTCAACAAATATTCTCAGAAAAATGTTATTGTTACCAAAATAGATCACGTATAGTATTCTCAATTACATCACCGAAATATTTCTTATTTATCAGGATTTTATGTCATTCATCGATGGAAATCCCTAAAACGATTGTATTAATATATTTTGTGTTTTTATAAATTGAAACTAAATAAATCCATGTATTTTATTGAGGATAAATTTATTCCTACAATGTGGTTGGTCCCTAAATTTTTTATTTTTTCAATATGTGTAATTTTAATTATTTGATATTTACTTGTTGGTATATGAGTGAAAATGTTTCAAAACTGATCTGAAAATTGTTTTCATATGAGTGAATAATTTATTAAGTATAACCAAGGTCATTACTGATATTATGAATTGTATGCCTTTATCAAATGGTTAGTTATGACCAATTTCATTGTAATACATTCTAGGAGATCATGATATTAGAATCCAAGAGGGATTTTATTTTGCATATATTATGTCTGAATACCTTGGGAGGTTCCCTAGTGTGTTCCTTATTGATCAGAGGTTTTTTATATGATATTATACTGACAGGGGATCCGTATATTAATATTTAGTTATAGTTAGTATATATAATGAATTTTTATCAATACTCAATGGGTGGGAGAGAATAAATTTTATTACAGTAATTAATAGTTGTAGGTTTTTCATAAAGACTATGAGTTGTGATGACAGTAATATGGTATACCTACCGATTATCTTGAGAGTAACAAATTGGCTGCGATACCAAACCATTTTGTCATATGTGTGGATATTTTAAAAAATTGTTAATATATATTTCTAGTTTCTGTCTATTATTGGGTGTGAAACTGTAAAATTCATTTGAAGTTATTTAAGGGCTGGATTTTTCATAGTGTAAACCGTTTTTCATTATATTAGTGAAGTCTTTGGTGTGATTCCAACAAATATTATTTTAATATATTACTATGATGGTTTAAATTTAATTCCAACATAGTATCCCTATGTGCAATTATTTTATGTTTAGTTATATTATAACCTATATATTCATGTTTATACATATTGTAATGGGTGGATGGATTACCAACTCCCCATTTCTTGCTTCACATGTTTATACATGATAACCTCACATGAAAAAATTGCTGGGAAAACTCATAAGAGTTTAATATTTACACTTGATGATTCTATGATTATATTTATAACTTTTATTTTATACTATATTATTCCTTTTATACACCAATATTTAATATAATTATTTGAAGAATCTCTGGTGGTGGAATAATGAGTAAATTTCTCAAACCCTAGATGTAAAATTCAATGGGTATGAATGATTACGATAAAAAATACAAGTAATAGGAAGGTATTAGTTATATATGTTTGGAAATGATAAATAGTTTTCATTTGAAAAAAATACATTGAAATGTATTAGGCTTATAATTTTTTGATGTCTCCATTCTTTCATTCATTTTTTGAAACTCCAATATACCTAATCAACCTATCAAATGATTTTATAGATCTATAATTGTATGGTACTTAAATTAGTTTTATCATTTAATATTAATTTAAATTTGTTAAATATATTTTTTTATAGATTAATGGTATATTAAATATTCTTATATTATGTATGATAAAGGATTTTTTATTTAATAGTTTTTCTTGATCTCTGATAGAGGTTATATTCTAAACAAAACACTGATAGACACACATGGATATAATGTATCAAATAACTTACGTGGATGAATTCATGAGGTCATGTGGTGATATAGGTCCTGAATTGTTCGATATAAATGAACTTATAAGGTAAAAATATATTTTTTTAAATATTTTGATGGATCAAGTTTGTAACATACCAACTTCAGTAACCAGAAGTCAATGGATATGACCCATGCCGAATTTTCTTTGTAGAGTAGCAACCAGTTAATAGTTATGAGGGGATATTAATTGTATGAAGTGTTGTTTTAGTGAATACTACAGAATAATTTGTTTTCATTGTTGTGATAATTTCATAATAATTTATTTCAAATTAGTTACTTACTGATTTATGGTTGTTAATGGTGTATCTTATGAGGGAAAAACCATCAATAAAACTTTTGGAAAAGTGATATAAGGGAATTTGATGGTTTTTGGAATATACCATTTAGGGTAAAAATTAAATTATTTCATCGGATTTTTTTTATTATAGATTGTGAAATTTTATGTGATCCATGGGATGTATTGGATGTCTACTTACAAATCAGAATTTTATTGATATGATATGTGTGTACATTCCAATCCTCTTATTAGAAACACATATATTTTTATTCATGAGTATTTTTTTTGTAAGATGATCTTGGATAAACTGTCGATGGCTCAGAATTATTAACACAAAATTCAGGATAATTTACAAGGGGGAGTAAGAGATGAGATAAATGTTCTTTACTCATATTATAGACTTATATCAAAACAACTTTCCTAAGTACTTGTTGGGTTTTATGTCCATGGAATGATTTCATTGTGATTGATCCTTTCTAGTATATATAATCAATTTTAATATCATCGTATATGATAGAACTAATGTGGTTGAGAGAGAGAGAAATGTTTTCAACTAAAATAATTTCTTTCTATGGGGTTAATATTCAGAATAAAAACACCATATGCTGCTTTAGTTTTTTCTCTAGTATTGGAAATGTTTTTTTGTGCCAATGTGTAGATTTTTGATAGTTAAATTACAAGATGACCAGGAACTGATACCCGTGTGCTCATATTTTTATCATAATCAAATAGTTGATGTGATCTTAATGGTTTATAATGATTTAAATGATGTTAGGATGACCGAAAATTTTAAGCATTGTGGTTATAATTCAATGGAATACTTTTAGTGAATGTAATAATTTGTATATGTTTTTTGTGGTGACTTTGGGCATAATGAACACACAATATAGACATCTTTTCATGATGAATAGAATTTTATATTTATATTTCAATTATTTTTTTATTTATTATATACTGCATCTCTGAGAAATCATGAAATGTATGAATCATGGTTGGTATACAAATATTGTGGTATGTACATTAACAATGTGTTAGATTGATGCAAGGTTCTAAAAATGTCACATATTTATTTTTGAGATACATTCCATATGGAATATTATATTGGAAATGGTCTATTAGTTGAACAAGATAAGGTTTTTGTGTGTGGTTAATTGGATAATTCCTTAATGTTTTTGGGATCTATTGATTTCTAGGATGAAGAGGATATTACAAGACATTTAAAAAGTATATATCCTATTTGAGCGTACAAATAAGACAATGGACATGATGATGAATTTAATTTAATGATTTTATTAGTATGGTATAGCTTTCCAAAAGTTGTTGATATAGTTTATCATTTCACTATTCAAGAGTTTATTTGGGATAAATAAGGATTATAAATTATATTCTAATTCAATACAAGCATTTCATTGACTTTTCATGATATAAGAAGATTTTTTTGTTTATTATGTGTCATATACATTGATGAAAGGTAATGAAAATTATGTAACTCATGATATTAAATTTTTAGTGAGTTTTCATTCACTGTATTATGGGTTTCACTGTCTTCTATATGATAGGATCATGTTTTAAAATGACTAGAAAAACATAAAAACATATTTTCATGAGAATTTAAAATAATTGGTAGGTTGTGTATGGATATTGTTATTTTTAGTATTTTTATGATATATTCATCTTGTATTATTAATTTATTATAGGATATAATTTTTTTGAACATCAATGTACATGTGGGGTGTGAGGCCATCCATGAGTTGTAGTTTATTATAGATTTCAGCAATATATATATTCATTTATCAGATAATCTATGGAGATCAAAATTGATATATTTGATTATTTCCAACTAACATTGTAATTGTATGTATTATATGGTCAATGGTATAGGTAATATGTATATAGGAGTGGATTTACCCATTATAGACATATAATGATGATAGGGTCATGTATATATGTGTTTGGTGGTGGTCCCATCAATAATTTGATACAATATAATAACGATTGTTAAACCTAAAAATCGAAGGTACAATTACTAAAATATATCACAACACCCGACAATAATATTTTTTTCATCAAATAAAGAAGAAAACTGTTTGCCTTTAAATATAATAGTATCACATGTTAATTGGTGATGGATGACCAATGAGTGTCTTTGTTTTACCAAATTTTTACACAATCATATTTACAAATAGGATGATATCAAAATGGAAGTAATGATAGAACTACTATAGTCCTCTAGTTGAAACAACACAATTTTGTAAAATATATATCAGTTGAGGAAAGTTAAATTTTCTATAACAACAGAGGGCCCACAATCAAGAGATGATATTGATAAGATTTATGTTCTAGAGGTGGTAATACAATATTGTTTTATATGGATTATAATTTCATATCCTGATATAAGATTTACATGCCATTTTTTAGGGTCCATAGAAATATTTTGACATCCATGTGAAATTAAGTATGGTGTACCATCCTCTATCAAATCAGAAGAATAAATTAATTTAAAATTTTTCGGAGTTAATTCCATACAAATGATGTCTATATTTTGTATGATCTTATGAAAATAATATTTTACTGGATTATTTCACATATAATTTTTTTAGTAATTAATTAATATGACCCCATTTGAGATACTGTAAAGAAGACAATGTCTATCACCTTTATTTTATTTACTGGGAAGGTGGTCCTTTTTTATTTGTAAAAATATCTTACATGAGACCTTAATAAAAATTAAAAGTACATATTTTTATATAGATATCACTTAGAGATAAAATTATATTAATGAATACTTATTATTCAATTATACTCATGATGAATTATATGTATTGACACTGATTATTAAAAAAGTAAGGGAAATTAGGGTACCAAATAATGATTAAATAAATATACAATTATACTCAGGATGAATTATTTGTATTTAAGATATTTAATTATCTTGTAAAACATGAATGTAATCCAATTTGAAAATGGATATTTAGAGGCCAATGAATCAATGGATGAGTGATTAGTATGCATAGTTTATTATATTAATAAAATTATTCATGGGGAGACAGTACCAAAAATACATGTGTATTTGTAGTGTGGGAATATCAAATAATATGCTTGGGATATGGGGTAATATATGATACTTAGTGTTCAGAGATTTTTAAAAAACAGGCTTTATGACTCATCATAATGGTTGGGACACATTATGGTGGGGATTTATTAATTACCTAGGAATATTTAAGTATAACATTGATTAATTATTTATCATTCTATAAGAATTAAGGATGTATTTGATTATTGGAAGGGATGGTTGAGGCAAATAGTTCAAATTTTAGATATCATGACCATAGGAAGAAATATTTTATTTTATAGAGACACAATGAATTAATCGAAGACAGTTATTTTGTACCAAATAGTGATGAAAAAGGTTATATTTTTCTAGGTTTACAACTAACTAGATTATGGTATATAGTCAACTATATTGTGGGCACTAGGTACCTAGGTGGGATACACCGAGTTTCATATTTACTCAATATTTTTATAATTTTTATAGAAATTAATTTAAATTGAAAATGTGTAATAACATTTTCCCAACATGTCAAGGGTAGTATGCATAGAACATGGTCCCATATCCCTCATTTTTTTTCAATATCTGTGTTTTGCAACAAATTTTTTCAGAATCAATTCCTTTTACAACATTAGATCACTTATAATATTCTTAATTCTATCACGCAAATATTCCTAATTTATCATGATTTTATATCATTCATCAATGGAAATACCAAAAATGATGGTTTTAATACATATCATATATTTATAAATTGAGACCAAATCAATCCATATTTTTTAGTGAGGAGTCCATT
Organism: Viscum album; assembly: GCA_963277665.1. NCBI lineage: Eukaryota > Viridiplantae > Streptophyta > Magnoliopsida > Santalales > Viscaceae > Viscum > Viscum album. The sequence goes on from OY728136.1 coordinate 1,889,475,991, forward strand.
AGGCCTACAAGGTGGTTGGTCCCTTAATTATTTATTTGATTAATATGTGTAATATTCATTATTTTATATTTAGTTGTTGGTATATGAGTGAAAATGTTTCAAAATTAAACCAAAACTGTTTTTCAGGTGAGTGAATAATATATTAAATATCACCAAGGTCATGAGGGATCAAAGATATTGTATGCTATTATCAAATGGTTAGTTATGACCAATTTCATTGTCATACTTGCTAGGGGGTCAGGAAATTAAAATCCATGAGGGATTTTATTATCCATATATTATGTAATAATTCATTGGGAGGGTCCCAAGTGTGTTCCTTATTGATCTGAGGTTTGTTTATATGATATTCTAGTGACAGGTTATCGATAAATTGATATTTTTTTAGAGTTGGTGTATATAAAAAATATTTATCATTATTAAATTGGTGGGAGATAATAAAATTTATAATGATAATTACTAGAGGTGGGTTTTTCATTTCGTCTATGAGTTGGGATGACTACTAGCTGGTATGCCGACTGAGTATCTTGAGAGTAACAAACTGGCAACAATGCCAAACCAGTTTTTCATATGTGTGGATATTTAATAAAATTGTTAATATAACGACCCATACTTTACATACATTGATTTTACTTCAGAATTGAAGCACACTTATTACAACATATAACAAAACCATGAAATGACCGTATAGGTATAGTGTCTTTAGAAACTGGGAAAAATAAACAATTGGTTCATAAAGCATCTACTTTGCCTCTGTTGACGCTCCTTTCGTCACAGAATCTAAAGATCGGAAAAGGGAATATCTCAGCTGAAAGTGATTCATCCTTTGAAGAAAACATCAAAAATCGACAAAGGCATGAACAAAGGATCAAAAGCCAATTCACCGCGCAAATTTTACCACTGTCGCGCAAGTACAGTTGCGCGACTACCTTGGTCGCGCAGGTGACTTGCGCGACCTAATTGGTAACCGCCCGGTAACCGCCCTGGGTCTTCTTTTGCCTATAAATAGACCCTGTGGGCCCCCCATTCGGGAGGATCTTTTTCCAGAAACTCGGATCGAAGCTCCCGACGCCCAAGTCTCTTCCCAAAGCTTCCAGAACACTTCTAAGGTAATTTCTTACCTAGAACGGAAGATCTAAAGAGAAAAAGGAAGGCCTAAGTGTTGAAACTTATCAAACACTTGCGCGCCTACTTAATTCCTTCAATATAACTTGCGCGTCCCTCTTCTGGAAGAACCTCAAGAGGATGGTAAAGGGTTTAATAAAGAGTCGCTCAAGCATTTCAATACTGGTTGAAAATTGCGCAAGTACCCCTAATGTCGCGCAAGTATACTTGCGCGACCAATACTTGCACGCCGCCGCAGGACTTGCGCGCCTTTCAAGACTTGCGCGCCCCTATCTTTTTGGGTGCCCATCTTGACCATTTTTACCCCTCTTAAGCCATTTCACCATTCCTATTCAAGATTCAGTCTTCAAGATACTCTTCAAAGCCATTTATGGCATGATTTCTTGATTTGACATCCTTATCTGAAAGGAATTCTGTGAAATACCTCTCAAAACCTAGTGATTTAAACATCTTTATGTCACCAAAGATTGAGAGTTCATTCATTCAACCTCATCCTTTAAGATGAGAGAATCCTAACCTGGGTCTCCTTTTCAGGAATAATCCCCAGTTATAAAACCTTTGATCTGGGCATCTTCCTCAGGAGTAAGCCCCAATCAAAGTCCTCTAATCTTGGGCATCTTTCTTAAGAATAAGCCCCAAACTCAAATATGGGCATCCTCCTCAGGAGTAAGCCCCAAACTTTAATCCCTAACCTGGGTCTCCGTTTCAGGAATAAGACTCAGTCATAACCTTGGGCTTCCTTTTCAGGAATAAGCCCCAAGTCCCCTTAAACTTCTCTTAACCAGTCATAAATTACCTTTGATTTGGGTTTCCTTTTCAGGAATAAAACCCAATCATAAGTCCCCTCCTAACTTGGGCATCCTCCTTAGGAGTAAGCCCCAAGATTAGAGTATTCAAATCTCCATGAAGCACATATAACTTTGTGGACCCTGTTCATGGATTTTCTCCCTAAAAGTAAATCCTAAACCTTCGTCTATCTGGGCAGTCATCTATACATAAGCCCCAAAACAAATTCTTATGATTGCATCTTTTATGGCACAATTGTCTAAATTTTACCAATACCTCTTGTTTCTCACACCGAGCATGACTCACGTGAGCTTAAAGTGTAAAAGTAATCATGACATTCATCTTTGAGCCATCAATCATAAACATCATATCCCATTCCTCGAACTACGTGGGTTCTGATTCCTTTTTCAAAACAAAAGATACGTAGGTAGCCCATTTATGGGTTCGATCCCAACATTGAAATAATCTCTGTCCTTCTGAATGACGATAAACTTCAAGTGCCCCACTGAGTGGCTTTAAAACCAGCCTGGTCATCAAAATGACCAAGAGACTTTTATATAAATGTTTTGAAGGATACCATTGACCAAGAATCTCTAAACAAATATAGATGATTCTATATTGATGAAGAACCTCGAATACAAATAAAAGATTCTCTAAATTTCTTGCATATTTAATCATTGATTGTTAAAACTAAAGGAAAGCTCATTTTATACTTGGTAATGTAATAAGGATTCACGAACATAACTTAAATCTATAAAGAGAGTCCCGGAGTAGACAATAATTCCCCTCAAAAAGGTGTGATGAGTCCGACCTCCCATCCTCTCGACCAATGCAAATTCCTAAGCCTCATTAGCCCACAAGCTAATGAGCGCCTGCCTTTGGAAAGTAGGTCCAAACGGACGTGGAATCATTGGATGTTTCCGGTTCTACGAACAAACCCGTTAGAAACCGATCGGAACGTTTGAATCTCCCATCTAGGAGGTCATCCCCGGATTCCGCGCGAAACAAAAATGGTGAACCCGACGTGAATCCTTAACCAATTTAAAGTGATGTTCTTCTTATCTGTTAGGCCCTTTGGGCCAACAAGGCAATCATTGACATATGATCATCCAAAAGATGCAGTAGCCGGATTCATCTTGATTATGTCTGTTACATGGAACATGCACTCTTTTTTCACGATCTTCTACAAAAATGGCTTTCCTTAAATTCACCCCTGTGAATACTACTGCTGGGAACACCTCTACTGTGAGGTCTGCTGCTGTGAAAACCAATGATGCTACTCCTGCTGGAACGTCATCCGCTCTGAGGATGACATCACCAACTCAGCGTCTTCAACGCTGTGTTTCTAATGCACTGGTTAAGGAGTACCGTCGCAATGGTATTATCCCAACTCTGGAGGCCGCTCGTCAAGCCCTCCAAGTTAACAATTCTACCTGGTCGTCCGGACAACGGCGACCAGAAATCAAGAAGCAGGCGGTGCTGACTACCGTCTCCAACCGTTTCGGGTCGTTATCCCAGGAACGCAATTTCCATTCACTCCCTTACTCCGAGGAAGTGAATGAGCAGGTCCCGCAGGACCTTAATTCAAAAAGACAGGAGTCCTTCTCAAAGGCTCCCATCAACAATCGCCGCCAGACTCGTGCGGTAGTGCACCCTCAACATGATGAGTGTACCGACTCCAGGCATTCAGCTCAGGTTCCTCGAACCCGAGCAGGCAAGATGAATCGCCAGAGACGGAATCCGGTTAACAATAGGCAGGTTGTCATCCCTGCCATCTCCGGAGAAGTCCACCAACCTAACTTGGTGGCAAATAACGAGCAGGCATACACACCTGTTCGTTTTAATCCCGCTGTCCAACAGACTCGTCTGGCAGCATCAAGCCGATCCCGCTAGGCAATTCCGGCAGAGTACCATAGGCAGGAACATACACCTGCTTATACATCAGCAGTTAGTCAGCAGGCTCATCTGACTACATATGATGGATCTCGTCAACCGCGTTTGGCGAAGTGTAATCAGCAGGCACATACACCTGCTAATACTAATCAAGCCTACCAACAGTCTCGCTTGGTAGCGCCCGGAGAAGTCAGTCGGAAAGTCCCGACGACAAACAGGAGGCAGACTAAAATCTCTGCTTCCACACATGAGTACTGTCAGAATTAACTGACAGGAAAAGGATGACAGGAGCAGGCACATACACCTACTCCAAGCCCGGAATGGACTTATATCCCTGTTCTGGCGGCTGAAGTCACCAAACATATTTTGTCAATGGTGAAAGAGCAGAAGCAAATTCCTGCTCATATTCTGGATGCTTGCCAGGATATCATAACAGCTTCAACATCATCTCAGGGACAGACACATAAATCTATCCCAAGCAGTGGAGTGACACATCAACAATTCACTCCGGAACAGACACACACATTTTTTCCAGTCCAAGAGGGTTATGGGGCATACTCCCCCATATCATACGGACAACCAAGCCAGGCACATACACCTGATTTGAGCGATGATTGTCAGCCTAACCTGACCATCTTTCCTGATCAGGCACATACACCTGCTCAGAGCAATCACTTTCGTCATCAAGTGGTTTCTAAAGCGAGTAAGAAGGAATCTAAGAAAAAGATCTGCCCAGCACATTCAGGAGATCAAAGACCAATCTGCAACAAGGCCTTGCTCGATGCTGGAGTTCTTGAAGCCCTCAGACATTTATCTGTCAAAATTCAAGATTCTACTCCCTCAGTTCCCAATAACAGGAACATTAATCCCGAAGGTCTTCAACAGACACTTCCTCATGAAGACTTGCTTCATGAAAATTCGGTCAATCTTGAAGTTTCTTCTTCAGATGAGAGCCACAGGAACCCTCTGTGTGGTCAGAAGGCCAAGGAGCAAGAGATTTCATCTTTTGCTGTAACCCATCATGATGGTCCTCCTCATGGTGATGAACTTCGCTGCGAAAGTTTTCTCCGCAGTAGTGATTCACGTTGTCAAAAAAATTCTTCAGAAGGCAATGTAGTGATGAGAAAGCCCTCCTATCTCGAGGCACTTGCAAACGTAAAACCAGTCATGTCTGATGCTTTACTATCGGAAGGTGAAACTCTTTCTCCATCAGAAGATAACCTGGGGTTCAGGTTATTCTCCGAACCTTCCCTGGGTCATTCATCTTCCAGCATGAATAGTGATTCCTCTACCAATCTTGTTGAATCCGATGAAGCAACAAGGAAACACCAACTCTGGTCCAAAGAGGTAGAAGAATCTTCATTTAATGATAAATAGGAAATGCTGAACATGAGGAAAAAACTGGCAAAAGGTGAAGTACCAGTCATGTTTTGGCCTTTGGCTGACTCCCAGTACGACATTCCAAAAATGTTGACGGATGATGGAATCCATGATATTCGTCTCAACATATGGAAAACTCTTTGTCAATTAAAGAAGAAGGTATTATCTTACGATGAATATGAAAATCATCTTAAGATAATAGAAGGGTTACAACGCCAGATTGATTTGGCATCTCTATCAGTCTCTCGGTATCCGAAGGCTGAAAAGCAACAGAGAACCCTTCAACGTTCATGCCTTGGCGCACTAAGAAGATTGCGTCAGTTAATTTCCAATGCTCCATCTAATGTTCATATCAGAGGATGGGGTGTTCACGGAGCACTACATTTCACAGTGCTTTCCGGTCAGCAAAGCCCGCCGAAAATGGTCTCATGCAATGTTATTGCCCATGGCCGGTCACAGTCAATGGGCTTTGTTCATAATCAAAAGTTTGCTCGAGAGCAAGATTCAACTAGTTCCTCTCAAAATCAAGTATATAGAGAACATGTTGTTGAATTGCTCCTACATAAAGCAGGCGAGAATATTGCACAAGCCTCTCGTCTGGAGCAAACACGTCATCAAATGACAGAAGTTTCGGAAATCATCCAACGATCAGTTGAACCAGGTGATAAAAGTGGATACAGGTTAATGCATCCCGCTAATTTCCGAACTAAGATTCGCAAGATCAAGAGAGATTTTAAGAAGATCTCAGACATAGCATGTCAAGAGACACCCCAGCTTGCCAGAATGGGGACTTCTCTAACCCAACCCTCAGAGTCAACAAATGGGATTCGAGGAGTTGAGCGGAAGCAGCAGGAACACCCCCAGTCCACCGGACTGGGGACTTTTTCAAATCTTCAATCCCTCCCTCAGAGAAAGTCAGTATTCTCTCGATTAGGGAATAAGCCTCAAGAGGAACGAAGAGCCAAGATGTCAGGATATTCTCTCCAAGTGACGGTTCTCCAAGAAATTCCTGAGGGATCAAGTCAACGGAATGCCATGTCTTATCATGGACATAGAAGGAGACAATATCACCAAAATGCTGATAGAAAGGATTCCATGCAATATGCATCCATTAATGTCATCACTGCCGTTGCTGCTGATTCACCAGATGAGGCTCAATCAGAGGGATCAGACGAAGAGGTTCCTGCTCAAGAAGTCGCACACACAGACCTAAATGAAGAAGGTGTGCGCACACGTAATCAAAGGCTTACCCAAAATCTGGGTATTCCTTCAAGTAACCCACTTCCCCCTCTCCGAAAAGGATCCAATAAGGGGAAAGGAAAGAATCAGGTTACTTCTCACCCTTCCTCTGAAGGAGGTCAATCGCTATCATTAGAGCAAAGGTTTGCACAAAAGGAGGAAGAAATGAAAGAATTAAGAAGGTTGAATGCAGAACTACTCCAGAATAGTCTTCTTCTTAAGAATGCTGAAGTCCGACAGCCGAAGGAATTTGTTGTAACTACTGAGATGGATCAGGAATATCCTCCTTTATCAGTACACCCACAGAGGTCTAATCCTACGGGTCAAACGCAACAACGGTTGGCAGCACTACCATTAGTTGCAGCACCAACCTCCACGGCTGTCCAAGCTCCATTCATTGCACCTACCCAAAACCAAGTTCAACCTGACGTTTCTCAAAAGTTAATAACTACTATTGAGTCATTAACAGCTCGGTTAGAAACTATGGAAGGGAAACGGGTGCAAGTTCAACCTGAAAAGAAAGTTTACCCTGAATGGGTAGATTCAATTTCTCCTCCATCCAGTTTTGGAAACCCTATTTTCCCTACATTCAATGGATCAGGCGACCCTGAACAACATTTGACGCATTACGTATCTTGTTGTGATCCTATGATGGGAACTCCAGAGCAGCAAGAAGCAGTGAAACTCAGATGCTTCGTGCAAACCTTGCAAGGACCAGCCTTTGTCTGGTATACAAGCTTGCAATCCTGGTCAGTCATCGGATGGGAGGATCATCGTCAAAAATTCCTTCTTCAGTTTAGCTCAACTTTGCCAAAAACGACAGTTTTCGATCTTACAAACTGCAAGCAAAGGGAGAATGAAAGAGTATCTGATTTCATTGCTCGTTGGAAGGGATTAACGTATTCCTTGAGTTTATCACTCCCTCAGGAGGAATTGTTGCCAATCTGTGTGGAAAATTTGCGTGACGAATTACGCACGCCATTGATCCCTGTGAAATACACAGGAGGGTTTCGAGACCTTACTTCAATCGCTCAACAGATTGAAAATTCCCTTATGCAGGCTAAGGTTAAATCTCGTGTAATTCCATCAGCTCCAGGAAGAAGAATGGGTAAAGAAGAAACTGCTACAGTTATGCTTAAATAGGCACCTGTACCTATTTCTACTTCAAAACCTTCATTTTCTCGAAGGGCTCCACCTCCTGAACGCCAACAACAAAGGCTGTTTCGTCCAAATGATCAAAAAGATCAACGACGAAAACAATTTGAGGATATGAAGAGTAAAACATACTCTTTCCGAAGTGAGCATGTTTCTGGTTACTTCATTTCAGCTCTGAAAAATAATTTGGTTCAATTACCAGTGCCGAAGAGACCAAACAAGGAAAGAGATGAAGACCGTTCCAATTATTGTCCCTTTCATCAAATGTTGGGACATCCCATCCAGGAGTGTTTTTTCTTTAAAGACCTCCTACAAGAGATGGTCGACTTGGGACAAGTCAAATTGAAGGGTTCTTCAGCTCATGTAGCTTGTATTACCGCTACAGATCCAGAAGAAAGAGGCGAGTGGCAGGAAGTCAAAAGCAAAACTGTGAAAAAATATGATGATTGGATGGTCAGAAAGACAATCAATTGGACCCATTCCATTTTGCGAACACAATTGAAGAAGCCAATTGTGTCTCCTACAAAAGCTGCAGTAAAGCCTCCATCAAAAGACAAATCCTCAAAAGGGAAGCTCAATTCAAAGAAGAAAGAGGAATCAGGAGAAGATGAGTATGTATCAAAGCATAAATTGTCTTTGACTCTGGCAGATTTCATGCCATCTACTTCAAAGCCACGGGCACCGTCCCACCAAACGGCATAGCCTAAACAGGCTAACCAGGCAGAGTCTTTATCAGACGAAGAGTTAATCTTTGGTTCTGTTAATATGATTCAATTAACAGATTCATATTCCAGTCTTGATGAGCCTGAATTCCCTGTATCAAATAAAGGAACCCGAGGAAGTTCTAGAGGTTCAGGATATAGGGGAAGACGTGGATCTTTCCGAAGCCACTACTCTAATTCTACCCCTGCTAGCACTGTATATGCAGCAGAAACTCGTGGTAGAGCCCTTCAGCGAGCTCAAAAAGAACAAGCAAGTTCTTCTGCAAATGGCCAACTCAGCTTAGGCACAGTTATTTTGGAAGACCGATTAAAGGTTCCATCCTCTTTATCTCATCAAGAAAATGGATCTAATCAGTCTAATTTTCCAAAACCAAGGATGTTGCCAACTTCAATACAAGATGCATCAGCTTCCAAAGCATCTGCTTCCAAGGTATCTGCTAAACCGCATATTCCCATTGGGAAACGCAGGCCTCTAGATCAAAAGTATGATATATTGAAACACTTGGCCCAAGTACCAGCCAAATTATCAATTTTGGATGCTTTGAATCTATCAAAAGATCTTCGGGAAGCACTCATCGAAGCTTTGTCAAGTCCTCAGGAGTTTGAAGCTGAAATTGCTGCAGCTGAAATTAATCACATAGAGAATAATCCTGCAGAATGCCATGCAGTGATATCTTTTACTGATAAAGATGAAGATGATGTTGTGAATGGGCACATAAAACCTTTGTACCTATCTGGCAAAGTCAATGGTATAGATATTCGAAGAGATTTTATTGACAATGGTTCAGGAGTCAACCTCATGCCCATTCGCACACTTCGTCGATTGGGCCTCACGGAATCTGATTTATCTCCTTCTACCATGATGTTGCAAGGATATGATAAAAATGAACAAGAACCACTGGGAGAAGTTACGCTCAGAACTCAGTTTGGAGATCTTGTTTCCAATTCAGATTTCATGATTGTTGATCAAGACTCAGTTTTCAATATCTTGCTTGGAAGACCCTGGTTACATCAGCATGCAGCTATTCCGTCATCATACCATCAATGTCTCAAATACTGTTTCGATGGTCAAGTTGGAACACTGTATTGTGATAAGGCCCCGTTCAAAACATGTGAGTCCCAATACATTGAGGCGGAATTTTATCACAATAAGGGAAGAGAAAAATCTACAATGAAGGAAATTACCAAAGTTAATGCTCCATATGGTTTGGAAAAAATTCCAATAAATCCATTTTTCACATGTCAGTACAGATTATGTGTTACCTATCAGTCAAATTGACAAAATAGGCCCAAATCAAAATACTCTTATGGAAAGATCCATAATGTCAATTACGGAAATCGAGCCAGACAACATGGGGGAAATTGGTAACTTACCAAGCAGTGATGAAAGCATAAGTGGTGACGTTTTCATTTCGTCTGCTGAAATCCAACAAGTCTATACTTCGCTAATCAGGCCAGAAGAAGTTATAGAAACACCAGAGGTGAATGTTGATGTCGATTCTCAATCCATCATCTCCTCTTTATTTCCCAAAGAAGACCCTTTTTCATCAATAGGGTCGGAAATGGAAGCTTCTTCTTCAAAATGTGAAAATTTTGACATCTCTTATGATCATGAGAATTTCTTTTTTTCATCTACTTTGCAAGTAGAAACAGAAGAAATAACACATGATGAAGAGGAAGAGGAAGATCTTAGAGATGCTCCTCCAGCATTTGAAGAGGGTATCTCTACCACTGTGGATGAACTCAGAGAAGTAAATCTGGGTACAGAGAAAGATCCACGCCCCACTTTGATTAGTGCGGCCATGACCCTTGAAGAACAAGAGATGTATTTTTCTTTTATAAAGCAAAATAAAGATATTTTTGCTTGGAATTATACAGAGATGCCTGGCCTTGATCCTGATGTTGCCACCCATCATTTGGGTTTGCCAAAAGAACATCGAGGATTCAAGCAAGCCGCGAGAAGAACACACCCAACCTATGCTTCCAAAATCGAGGCTGAAGTGGATAAGCTTATCAAAGCTAAGTTCGTCAGAGAAGTTCAATATCCCAAGTGGTTGGCTAATATTGTCCCAGTAAAGAAAAAGAATGGACAAATTAGGGTTTGCATCGATTTCAGAGATCTTAATCGGTATTGTCCCAAAGATGATTTTCCAGTTCCGATTACAGAACTCTTAATTGATGCGACGGCTGGCTATGAAGTACTTTCTTTCATGGATGGATATTCTGGATATAATCAGATCCGAATGGCCCCAGAAGATGAGGAATATACAGCCTTCAGAGCTCCTCAAGGTGTGTTTTGTTACCGGGTGATGCCCTTTGGTTTAAAGAATGCAGGTGCAACATATCAACGCGCCATGCATCGTATCTTCAAACCTTTTCTAGGGAAATTTGTTGAATGCTATGTAGATGATTTGGTGGTTAAATCCAAACAACGTTTTGATCACTTGGCTGATTTGGAAATCATATTCCACAAGCTTCGACAACATAATTTGAAGATGAACCCCTAAAAATGTGCTTTTGGGGTAACCTCAGGAAAAGTCCTCGGCTTTGTTGTACGCCATCGTGGTATTGAAGTCAATCCTGAGAAGACCAAATCAATCCTTGGTATGTCACCTCCTCAGAATTTGAAAGAATTAAGAGGACTTCAAGGACACTTAGCCTATATTCGGCGTTTCATCGCCAATTTGGCAGGCAAAAGTTTACCTTTTACCAAATTATTGAAGAAAGGAGTCACTTACCAGTGGACTGAAGAATGTCAAGAAGCATTTGATGTTCTCAAGAAATACCTCTTAAGTCCACCAGTACTCATGCCACCTGTTGAGGGCAGGCCTCTTATCCTCTATGTGACAGCTTTAGAGCGATCATTGGGTGCCTTTCTCACTCAAAAGAATGATGCTGGGAATGAAAATAGTCTCTACTATCTTAGTAGAACTATGCTTGAAGCAGAAACCCGGTATTCGAGTATTGAAAAATGCTGCCTAGCATTAATCATTGCAGTTCAGAAACTGAGACACTACCTGCAACATCACGAGGTCCAATTGGTATCTCGTAATAATCCACTCAAATTCATCCTTAGTCGTCCAATGCTTACAGGACGTCTGGCAAGGTGGGCGGTTATTTTACAGCAGTTCGACATCCAGTATGTGTCTCAAAAGGCAATTAAGGGCCAAGCTCTGGCTGATTTCCTGGCTGAACACCCTTCAGTGGAAGACACGTATTCAGATATCGAACTCCCTGATGAGGAAGTTTTTTCTATTCAAGAGAGTCCTCAAACATGGGAAATGTATTTTGATGGTGCTTCTAGAAGTCCAACAGGGAAGAAAATGGAAAATCCTAAATTCAACAAAGTTGGTTTAGGAATTGTGCTCATTTCTCCAGATAAGGCAGTGTTACCTTATTCCTTTTTGTTGTGGGAAGGTGGTACCAATAATGAAGCTGAATACCAAGCTCTCATTGCAGGCTTGGAGTTAGCACTTCAATCACAAGTGAATCACTTAAAGGTGAAAGGTGATTCAGACCTGGTAATCAAACAAGTCAATGGGGATTATGCCATCAGAAAAAGAAGAATTAATCCCTTTGTATGATTACGTCAGAGAGTTAATGTCGGAATTCCCTTCAGAACCGACATTTTCTTATGTCCCAAGATCACAAAATGCTCAAGCTGATGCACTGGCTAATATAGCCACAGCTTTAGCAGATCCAAATCGGGACGAGACAACCATCTGTATTGCCCACCGTCGTGCAATTTCACCTTATGTTCAAGTCAGAACAGAGGAAATTAATGAAATTAGTCCCATTCCTGAACCATATGGTCATACTACAGGATGGATGTCACCTATCAGGGAATACCTTCAAAATGGAACACTTCCACCTGATAGAGCCGAGAGAGAACAAATTCGGCGACGTGTGGTCAATTTTACTCTTTATGATGGTCCAAACCACCTCGAGAAAATTCTCTACAAACGTGGTTTTGATGGAGTTCTTTTCAGATGTATTGATGGTGAAGAGACAATGGCTGTCATAAAAGAAGTGCATGCAGGAGTCTGTGGTGCCCACCAGTCTGGACATAGATTGTCTGATCAAATTCGAAGGCTTGGATACTTCTGGCCTTCAATGATAAAAGATTGTGTTAATTTCACAAAGAAGTGTCATTCATGCCAAGTATATGCCAATTTCATTCATCAACCTCCAGAGTTGCTTCATACAGCTAAATACTCATGGCCATTTTCCACATGGGGAATGGATGTGGTAGGACCTTACCCTTCAGCTACGGCCAAGCAGTTTAAGTACATTCTTACTGCTACTGATTTCTTTTCCAAATGGGCAGAGGCAGTACCTCTCAAAGAAGTCAGTTCTAAATGCATTGTTAGCTTCATCAAGTCTAACATCATTACTAGATTTGGTGTCCCTCATACCATATTGACGGACAACGGCACTAACTTCTGTTCTTCTGAGATAAAGAAATTGTATCAAGAATACAACATTAAGTCCAACCATTCATCTCGATATCATGCAGCGGCTAATGGCCAGATAGAGGCCTTAAACAAGACTCTTTCAAATATACTGCAAAAGATGGTGGATAAAGATAAGAGGTCATGGCCTGATAAACTCTATCATGCTTTATGGGCTTATCGGACTACCACTCGCAATGAAACGCGGTCTACTCCATATTCATTGGTATATGGAACAGAAGCAGTCTTGCCAATTGAAGTTCAATTGCCCTCACTCAGAATAGCCATTTGTGATCTGTTATCAACAGATGAGCAATCCCAAAAGCGGTTGAATGAATTGGAACAGTTAGATGAGAAATGATTGTGCACTTTGCACCACTTGGAAATCTATCAGAATCGAATAGAACGAGCTTTTAACAAAAAAGTTCGTCTTCGTTCATTCATTCAGGGAGAATTGGTATTGGTTCTCAGAACTCCAATGATACCAGGAAAGAAGCCTCCCAAGCTTGAACCAAAATGGGAAGGACCTTATTCAATACATAAGGTCTACTCCAATGGAGCGTATTCTCTGATTTCAATGGATGGAGAACACATCACGACTCCAACTAATGCCAGATTTCTGAAGAAGTATTTTGTATAAACACAAAATATTGTTCCCAGAACCAAGACTCTTACATTTGGTTCATACAGAAATGGTCCAATATGACCTTAAACTACAACTTCGTCCAACATGACATTAAACTGTGTCACACTTCTGTCCGAGATGACATTAAACTATAATACGTCCAGCATGACGATAAACTGTACGGTCCATGCATATGACCTTAAACTATTCGCACTTATGTCCATGCAACATGACACTAAACTGTGCAGCACCAATAGTCCTAACTGCAAGACTTTAAACTGCATAGTCCCTGATTTTGTCCTACATGACAATAAACTGTATAGAAGTTCCTATATTTTGTCCGAGATGACATTAAACTATATTATGTCCTAGCAACATGACATTAAACTGTGTGGCACTTTCATCGTCCAACATGACGTTAAACTGTGTCAGTTCCCTTATCGTCCAACATGACGTTAAACTGTCACATTGGTTAATAATATGTCCTACATGACACTAAACTGTATATGTCCGAGATGACATTAAACTATATTTTTTCTGAGATGACATTAAACTATATTGTGTCCTAGCAAATGACATTAAACTGTGTGGCACTTTCATCGTCTAGCATGACATTAAACTGTAAAAAATCCCCAGAACTGATATCCTCATATTGGTTCACCTTAGTCCTAGCTACGTGACTTTAAACTGTACAGCACCAGTTCGTCCTTGCTATATGACGTTAAACTATACAGCAATGGTCCCGTATGACTTTAAACTGCATCATCCCTGGTCCATGTATATGACCATAAACTATTTGCAAATATGTCCAGCAAGACGTTAAACTATGACGTCCAAACTACATGACGCTAAACTGTATAAAAGTCCCTCACGTCCGGAAAGACGTTAAACTATATAATCATCAAAAGTCCAGCATGACATTAAAACTGCACAATCCCCCTTTCGTCCAATATGACGTTAAACTGTATTGTCCCCATCGTCCTAACTACATGACGCTAAACTGTACAGAAAGTCCTTGATATGTCCTACATGACATTAAACTGTGCATCGTTAAGGTTGTTATTACCTCTTGTTTCTCACACCGAGTATGAGTCACGTGAGCTTAGAGCGAACATCAACCATAACACTCCCTTTGGGCCACTAACCATGTGTAAGTCCCAACAACATTTTTTTAGATCATTGTCCACAAGAACAACTTGATCATTAATTCATTCTTTAATTGAACTACACAGACTTTGATCCTTGCCCTCCAGGATGGGTATGTAGGCAACCTCTCAGGGTTCAAGCCCAAAAAACAATCTCTTCACATTGGTTCACCACCATCTCATATGATGATGATTTGTGAAACCACCCCTGGAATCAATATCTTTACATTGATTCACTTTCGTCCTTGTTATATGACGTTAAACTATACAACACTTTTGTCCGGTACGACAATAAACTACAATATTCTTTGATTTCCTCATTTGAGAAAGAACCATTATTAACATTGATTCTTTTTCAATCATGGTTTTCATTTTCAAAAGACTACGTACATACATGGTAATGCCTAAACTTTTTATTTTAGGTTAAAACCATCATTGCACTAAAGTCCTCTTTTCACCCTTCACATGTACGAACCAAATTTGTACAAAGGGTAGTTCTAGAACTACGTGGACTTGATTCCCATCCTTATGGGATACGTAGGAACATTCGAGTGTCCCTCGAATCCAGTCCCAAGTCTTTTGGGCCTAACCCCAAATTTCACTTTCAGTCCCTTGGCTGAAAAGTCCTCATGAAAACACACACTGTGTATTCATTATTATGGTCCGAATTCTATGACCCTAAACTAAGATTACTCATACTTTCGTCCTGCACGACGTTAAACTGAATTTCAAGAACTACGTATGGCTTGATTCTCATTCTTATGAGATACGTAGTGAAGTCCAAATTTCAATTCAGGACCCAGCCACAACATGATTATGGTTTTCATTGACCTATGTATCTCTATATACATTGGAAAATACCCATCTTTATGTATTATAATCCTAACCTTAAATATTTTCAGATCTTCATAACCCTTTTCATGACTTATAGTCACAAAAATGTCAAACTTCTGAGAATTCTTTTGCCTGACTATGCAGCACGTGCCCATAGGTGGCCTTGCATAAACAGTCCACATAACAGACTTGTCAGCCAAGAGATGCTATTTATTTGACCATGCAGCCAATGCCCATAGGTGGCCCTGCATGTTTTCAACCCCCTAACGGGTTTGTTAAATAATAGTAACTTCATTCTTGGGAATAATGCCTCTTTTGTCCTTATTTGTCTTAAACGACAGTATGTAGGGACCCGCAAAAATAGCCATCCTTAACGTATTTGTCCCATATCCTTTTTCATGATCTAAAAGTATTCAAGTCTATGGTTTATTCTTCTTCCCTACGTTTGGGTCAGACCTTCGTAGGAGTGATATTCATCCAGTTCTTTGATATTCTTGTTTGGAAATATCTTCTCCATATTCAAGTACCTCTTTCCATACAACAAACTCTATGCTTTAGAAAATTTGAATCTCCATAAACTTTCACTGGCTTTTAGCACTAGGAAAGTAAATTTCTGGGAGTTCTTTTGCCTGACTATGCAGCACATGCCCATAGGTGGCCTTGCATAAACAGTCCACATAACAGACTTGTCATCCAAAAGATGCTATTTTATTTGACTATGCAGCCAATGCCCATAGGTGGCCCTGCATATTTCAACCCCCTAACGGGTTTTGTTAAATAATAGTAACTTCATTCTTGGAAACTACCTCTTCTAATGCTATTTAGCTCTTTTTCATATCATTCCTCAGATTCAAATATTCTTAAGCCATAGTTTACATTTTTTCCCCTCATACTTGAGTATGGTAAATATGTTTTCAGATAAATTGTCAAGGAATTGAATCCATTTTAATCCATTTTCGGTCAAAGCTATTTCGACCTTAAACATTAGCCCCTTTATGTCCTGCGTGCATGACTTTAAACTGCCCACACAAAAGACAAAGGAACTCTGAATAAAAGTCAAGTTCCAGCTCACTAAATATACATTTTTTGTATGATTTAGGTAATATTGAGCAGTTAAAAGGTTCAAAGTTTGTAGGGTTATTTGTAATAATCCTAGTAAAAATCAAACTATGCTTACTAAGCCCATTGGCTTAAGTAAATTTGAAGCAGGTAATGGAAGAATGCAAGTACAAATGATTGAAGACAAAAGTGTTTTTCATTGATACACAAGAGTTAGAAGGACATCCACAGACTGGAATCTCTTCTCTTTTACAAGAATTACAGAAGATTGTCAACATAAGTCTTCATTTGATGTATAGCATCCTGAGCCTTATCAACAGTTACTTGAAGCTCGTGCACTTGACCAGCTTCACTCTTTTCAGCTTGCTGAAGTGCCTTCTTAGCATCTGCAATGGCTTTCATGCCATTCATATGAGTTTCATCCAATGATTTATTAAGCTGATCAAGTTCCCCAGTAACAGCATCTAACTGTTGCTGGAGTTGCACCTGCTGGACGACCTTTTCTTTGATTTTTTGCTTCAGATCCTTCATCTTGACAGCATAATCAGCTTCAGCCTGGGATATCGCAACCTCAAATTCGCCTATGTTGACTGATAATTTCACTCTGGTCAAATCTTCGCGACTTGTCTGCATTTTCTCCCTCCTGAAAATAATCTGTTTCGCCGCAGCATGGATCTTTTCATACCCAAAACCACCAAGTCCCATTATAACAAATTGGGATGACAATCGGGAAATTTTTGATGGTATCTCTTCTAAAGGCACCCCCGATATGATGTTCCATATGTTGTTCCATGCCTTACGTCGTGAAAAGCTGAACGCTTTGAGCATCTCTGGATCTGATTCAACATCTTCGTCAGAAGGGGGTATGTAATCTGGAATTAACATGCTTAAGGAAGTGCCTCGTCCTGCTCTTTCCCCTCTGACTTGGGCTTCATCACTTTCAATTCCCGTTGGGGCAGAGGCAGAAGCCTCATCTCCGGATCTAGCCATTACATTTGATGGCCCTACATGATCAATTGAAAGATTTTAGTTGAATCTTAAAGGATAACAAAAGAATGGATTGTCTTGCAAATAAAGTACAATCACAAATATTGTTATCCCTTACCCAATGGTGGTTCAGCAACATGAGAAGACTTCTCCCCATCTTTCTCGGTTTCAACAGGATTTTCAAGATGGGTCTCAGGAGAGTTTATTGGATTTAGCTCTACTTGAGCTAATGTTTCTGCAATGATAGGGTTGACATCAGTGTCCACACCCTCTTCGGGCATTGGCAGTTCAGCAGCTTCTACGGAAGAAACTGCATATTATTTTACATCATGATTAGAAATATGTTTTGTTTTTAAAAGAAAAATTTGGGCGAAGGGTAACACTCACTCCCAAGGTCTTCTAAATCACATGACAATCTAGCATGATCATAACATTCTTCAAAAGTCATTCCTTGATTCATCATTTCATCCAATGATACTTCAGAATCTTGGTTAGTCTCACCAGTGGGAGCATTTGCTACGTCTTCTTGCTGACTTATGTCCTGTAACCCCTGACCCTGGACAGCATCTTCAGTAGTGGGAGGGATACTGGGAATGGATGGTAGCTCTTCTCTAGGAGCAACCAAGTTATCTTGAGTCTGTGGTTGTTCTACAGCACCCTCCACGACCTTTGAAGAAGGATCAGTCCCTTCCCTCAAGGGGGAAATTGAAGAAGCCCCTGCAATCCTCAGAAATATGTGTAACCATATGATTATGGGTATAAACTCATGATTGTTCGAAGGACTTACCACTGCTAATGAAACGTTTAGCTAAGGATTTCCTCCTTCGTTGCCTTGGCTTCTTTTGTTTTTTTGGAGTTTCAGTTGTCTCCCTTATTGGCACTTGGATTGGCGAATGAAAGGCTATGTCCAGTGCCTCATTCATGGCCTGCTGGCCTGGAGATATCTCGCCTGGTTCGCGAGGAGAATCAGCAGCAGCCCCAACAGCGGTACCACCAGGGCTATATTGTGGCGAAGGAACCCCGGTCCCTTTCTTTGCATGCTTCAAGATGAAGAAAATAACTTCCTTAAGTAACAAAGCTTCAACTGAAATCAAGTTGCAAAGAAAATAAGGAAAGAAAACTTACATCTTCAGGAGCCACGTACTCTTGCCACTCCTCATCTCCAGAACCACCAGCCCCCTCAGTGGTGCCACGATCAATCATTTCTTTCACCCACCTGGTGATAGGAACCGAATTATCAGTGGCATATATGAGCATTTCCAGCTCTCTGATGTAAGCTCGCACTTCATTGGGGTTATCTCCGTATTGAAGGTCTTTAGAAGCTAGAAGATATCCTATCCCAGGAAGTTGTAGGCCCTCACACAAATCCAGCCAGGCGGTCTCAGTATCACAGTATAAGCTCTGCCATAGATGAACAGCCTCTGGTCTTAGATATAATGGCTGTGAGGAAGGTCCTACAATTTTTGATTTTAATTTCTTCCCGACTCCTGCAACTACAGATAGAGAATAAGAAAGTGAGACTTATTACTTTATAAAGTAGCAGTGATTGAAGTTATTACAATCAAATAACTCACCAGGAGCTGATTGAGTGGGTCTTTTAACTCTGGCCGGAGGATTATATCGGGCACGAAACCGCTTTGCTGTCGGTTGTGCCTCATCATCCCCATCATGATAATCCGAGGAATCAGTTCTAGAGGAGGAGTCTGTTGAACCTATTTCAGGAGGAGAAGCATCACCTTCATGAGGAAGATTTTCTTTCTCTACAGTCCTCTTCCTCTTTCCCACTTGATATACAGGGTGATTCAATATCCCTTTAGGGTATGATGCTATCCAGTGTTCGGCATAAAATGTAGTCAGATAATGTGCCGCTTTTTCAACTGGTAGATCAAATACTTCCCCAGTCTTCTCTCTTGATGTCAGCAACCATAGTTGTCGAGCATCCATCAGATGTTGCTCTAACCTGACATGTACTGGAGGGGATACAACAATCTGTTGCAAACATTTGAATTGGCGTGCAAATCTATATGGAGCATAGGCCTCGCATATGATTTCTCCATCAATCCTGGCTACTAACACGCCATCCCTGCAAGCTAGCATGTATGCCCTCAAATCCAAAGGGGCTTTCCCATCATCAACAAACCGCCCAGATGGCGGACTTCCATAAGGAAAGAAGTTGAATTCCTTATACATGCTTAGTCTTACTTTTATGTCATAACCATTGACATATAATGGAGCAATTCCAGAGAATGCTTGCACTGACGGTCTGAAAGAGCTTCCAGGAATTTGTAATCCATTCTGTACATTGTAAGTCCTGAAGTGAGTGGCGATCCATCCCCACAAAACCTGGAATGGTCCCACTATTCTTAAAGGAGATTTACCCTGGAAAACGTGAAGTAAACTCCTGTGAATCTTTGCTAAAATGGGGGTAGCTAACCCAACCATTTTTCCCTCAACCAACTTGGCCGCAATGACGAAGGTCCCTGGCCTAACGCCTCCCTTCGAATCCCTGACCGGCAAGAGATAAAAACTGAGCCACATTGCCAAGAAACCCGCCAGACGAGTTTTCTTTGGAATTCTTTGATTCACTTCATAGCCCCATTTTTCAAACTCTCCTGCTTCTAGAGTTGGCCAGAATGTGCTAGGAGCTCCTCTCTTCTCAGGTTTTGGACAAGTGGTAGGACGTATGGGCCGGGTATCCTTGGATTTCTTCTTCTTGGATCCTTTTTCTTTTGGCTCCATCCCTTTCTTCTCAGTAAGAAACACATTCATCCATTCTTCCGGATGGATATCTTTTCTGAAATGAGTTAATGAGGTCTCTGAACTCTTGATCTTGTGAAAGATTTTGAATAATTCTCGAGCCAAAGAAGGAGTCTTCTCTGGATCATTCCAAGTCACCTTGGGAGGAATGAATTCATCATACATATCGCCCAAGATTGGAGCTCCTGAAATATTGTGGACATCCCACAAACTAATACCTACTTCTCCATGAGTCAAATGGAAAGAATTAGTCGCTGGGCTCCAATGGCTGAGTATATCTGGCACGAAGATATCATGTCTGTAAATATATGTTTGGCCAACCCAAACAGCCTCATATATTGCAGCTCTCTTTAGATCCTCAATAAACTCTGCGCAAGTCTGTCGCACCCAGTATACCCACATCCAAGTTGGCTTCACACCTCCCCCAGGACGGAAATCCCAACTTTTCTTCCAGCCTTTGGATTGATCCATCTGATCATTTCGGAAGATTGAAGGATGAAAATGTGGTTGAAGCTCAGGTGTATGTTTTTTCAGATCTGGTGTGCAAGGGCTATGATGCATCACATAAGCCTTCTCCACTGTTCCAGCAGTTTGAAATGATCCTCCGCTT
This sequence comes from Viscum album, assembly GCA_963277665.1. Lineage (NCBI taxonomy): Eukaryota > Viridiplantae > Streptophyta > Magnoliopsida > Santalales > Viscaceae > Viscum > Viscum album. Next base: position 1,889,496,756 of record OY728136.1, read on the forward strand.
CAGATATTTGCTGAAGCAAAATTGGTATAATTCTGAAACCAAGAAAATGGAAGATAATTCTTTACTTCTGGAATAATGACTTCTTGCAGATGACCATGACCATACAAAGGTAGATAAGTGTAGTGAGGAAAGTCGCGATGATATTTCTTCAGATACTTAGCCAAATCTGGAAGAGTGATGTTTTTTACAGTATAGTAATCAGGGCCAATGATATTCATCATATCATCTATCCTCTTGCTAGCCAGTTCATCAATTAATCCAGGTCTAAGATCCATTGAATCTGCACAGGAGTTGAATAAATTAAACTCTTAAATGGGTTTTTATTTTTCATAAAATTTGTGAAAGAATTTGAAAAAAAATGGCTAAGGAATTAAGGCGCTCAAGTATGGAGATTTCGCGCAAGTGATACATGTGCCGCGCAAGTTTTGGTCGCGCAAGTATTACCGCGCAAGCCCTATTACCTTGAGAGTAGCGCGGCAGCGAAGAAACAGTGAAAACAAGAGACTTGCGCGGCGAGGAAGACTTGCGCGGCGAGAGCTCGAGAAATCCGGAACTTCAGATGCCATCTACGGCTGGAAGCGGTATATTTATAGGCCAGGGGGCCTATCTGCGCGCCGCATCCAGAGCGCTCAATGCCTGCGCGACGAAGACTTGCGCGCCGACTTCTGTGCACTGAAGACTTGCGCGCCGCCCTTTTCCTTTAGAGGGATTCGATTTCCTTAGAGTCAAATCCTCATTTTCCTCCGGATCCAACTCTGAGGGGGGACTTTTGTTGACGCTCCTTTCGTCACAGAATCTAAAGATCGGAAAAGGGAATATCTCAGCTGAAAGTGATTCATCCTTTGAAGAAAACATCAAAAATCGACAAAGGCATGAACAAAGGATCAAAATCCAATTCACCGCGCAAATTTTACCACTGTCGCGCAAGTACACTTGCGCGACTACCTTGGTCGCGCCGGTGACTTGCGCGACCTAATTGGTAACCGCCCGGTAACCGCCCTGGGTCTTCTTTTTCCTATAAATAGACCCTCTGGGCCCCCCATTCGGGAGGATCTTTTTCCAGAAACTCGGATCGAAGCTCCCGACGCCCAAGTCTCTTATCAGAGCTTCCAGAACACTTCTAAGGTAATTTCTTACCTAGAAAGGAAGATCTAAAGAGAAAAAGGAAGGCCTAAGTGTTGAAACTTATCAAACACTTGCGCGCCTACTTAATTCCTTCAATATAACTTGCGCGTCCCTCTTCTGGAAGAACCTCAAGAGGATGGTAAAGGGTTTAATAAAGAGTCGCTCAAGCATTTCAATTCTGGTTGAAAATCGCGCAAGTACCCCTAATGTCGCGCAAGTATACTTGCGCGACCAATACTTGTGCGCCGCCGCAGGACTTGCGCGCCTTTCAAGACTTGCGCGCCCCTATCTTTTTGGGTGCCCATCTTGCCCATTTTTACCCCTCTTAAGCCATTTCACCCTTCCTATTCAAGATTCAGTCTTCAAGATACTCTTCAAAGCCATTTATGGCATGATTTCTTGATTTGACATCCTTATCTGAAAGGAATTCTGTGAAATACCTCTCAAAACCTAGTGATTTAAACATCTTTATGTCACCAAAGATTGAGAGTTCATTCATTCAACCTCATCCTTTAAGATGAGAGAATCCTAACCTGGGTCTCCTTTTCAAGAATAATCCCCAGTTATAAAACCTTTGATCTGGGCATCTTCCTCAGGAGTAAGCCCCAATCAAAGTCCTCTAATCTTGGGCATCTTTCTTAAGAATAAGCCCCAAACTCAAATATGGGCATCCTCCTCAGGAGTAAGCCCCAAACTTTAATCCATAACCTGGGTCTCCGTTTCAGGAATAAGACTCAGTCATAACCTTGGGCTTCCTTTTCAGGAATAAGCCCCAAGTCCCCTTAAACTTCTCTTAACCAGTCATAAATTACCTTTGATTTGGGTTTCCTTTTCAGGAATAAAACCCAATCATAAGTCCCCTCCTAACTTGGGCATCCTCCTTAGGAGTAATCCCCAAGATTAGAGTATTCAAATCTCCATGAAGCACATATAACTTTGTGGACCCTGTTCATGGATTTTCTCCCTAAAAGTAAATCCTAAACCTTCGTCTATCTGGGCAGTCATCTATACATAAGCCCCAAAACAAATTCTTATGATTGCATCTTTTATGGCACAATTGTCTAAATTTTACCAATACCTCTTGTTTCTCACACCGAGCATGACTCACGTGAGCTTAGAGTGTAAAAGTAATTATGACATTCATCTTTGAGCCATCAATCATAAACATCATATACCATTCCTCGAACTACGTGGGTTCTGATTCCTTTTTCAAAACAAAGGATACGTAGGTAGCCCATTTATGGGTTCGATCCCAACATTGAAATAATCTCTGTCCTTCTGAATGTCGATAAACTTCAAGTGCCCCACTGAGTGGCTTTAAAACCAGCCTGGTCATCAAAATGACCAAGAGACTTTTATATAAATGTTTTGAAGGATACCATTGACCAAGAATCTCTAAACAAATATAGATGATTCTATATTGATGAAGAACCTCGAATACATATAAAAGATTCTCTAAATTTCTTGCATATTTAATCATTGATTGTTAAAACTAAAGGAAAGCTCATTTTATACTTGGTAATGTAATAAGGATTCACGAACTTAACTTAAATCTATAAAAAGAGTCCCGGAGTAGACAATAATTCCCCTCAAAAAGGTGTGATGAGTCCGACCTCCCATCCTATCGACCAATGCAAATTCCTAAGCCTCATTATCCCACAAGCTAATGAGCGCCTGCCTTTGGAAAGTAGGTCCAAATGGATGTGGAATCATTGGATGTTTCCGGTTCTACGAACAAACCCGTTAGAAACCGATCGGAACGTTTGAATCTCCCGTCTAGGAGGTCATCCCCGGATTCCGCACGAAACAGCCTCCAATTTATTTCATCATATCTAGAGTCCCTTTTTGGAATATTCTACTTAATAACCTTCTTCCTGACGTGGGGAAACAAAACATACAAAAGGGTGAGCTCAAATGATCAGTAAGGGTAAAAAAAATAAATATCAATCACATCATATTCATAAGAACATAACATTTTAGAGATATTAACCTGCAAAAGAGATCATAGTTTCATAAATGGGATAAATCATAGTAGTGAAATGAAATCCCAATTATCATAACATTAAACATGAAACTCTGTGGCATACACACATAATCATAGAGAATCATATCTTATTAGTCAAGACTCATTTCCAAGACTATCTTAGTGGACAATGTCCATTTCTGAACCGAGTCACCCTCGTTTCAGTCCTGTTTCACTAAACCGGTATAACCTACCGTTCCAACAATGTCTATCTCATGAGATATGAAAACTTTACCCAATGCATTGGAGGGAGATATAGGTCCCACCCATCTCATAATGATACCATTCTTATGTGTGCCACAAAATCATAAATCATACATTATTACATAACCCATGTAATAAAAATGGGATTCTTAAATAACATGACATCATAAAACAATTCATATAAGATAAATGAATTCATAAAAATAATTCCATCACAATATAATAAAATCAATGTAATAATAGGGATAGAAATAGAACCCTGTATTATCTTAGATGGAAAATAATTTTCATAAAACACTTGAACTCCATTCTTGAGGAAAATATCCTTTCTACTTCAAAAACATTTTCCCATTCTTAACATGTCATACAATGTTAAACTAAAAGAATTTGATTAAAAATAAACTTGAAAACTTATAAAGGAACATTTTTTGAAATAATGTTTTAAAAATCCATTCATGCCGTATAAGTTAAAAAAACATTCTTCTCGTACTTTTGTCGGAAAAGTCAAAAAGTACCTCGTACGAAAAACGACAAAAGATTCCTTTAATGTCTTTTACTAAAAAACTCACTGAAGGGTAAAATTGGATATAAACTATTTTATAAGGATGTAAATATTACATATTTAGAAAACATGGATGTGGATGATAGAATACACCCCAGTAAATACCAAAGTATAAACAATCTCGGATAAAAATGAGATTGTGATATTTTTTCTTTACCTTAGGTCTGATATGCTTTGTACGTGTCCAAACCTCGTGTATAATGATTTAAATAATGTTATTGAGTTATTCCAGAATCATACTTATTTTTATGATATCATATTTGGTTATATTCTTAGCTTCTTAGTAGTAATATTTCATTTCTACTTGTTATTCATGTGTTTATAACTTTTTGTTCTTAGGCGTGTTTTGTCGAATAAATTCTTATTCTTCTCTTTAAGTTATAGATACCTCATTTCCATAATGGTATTAGTGTAATATATATCATATTAATTCATTAAATTCATTTCATTTATATAATCATTATGAAATGAAGATCATGTAGAACGGGTCGCATCACATCTTGGAGACGGTATTCCGTACGTACGCACGAGTGATGATATCGTTCCTATGATCGTGGAATTGTATTGGAGTGTATGTATACTATTTCAGAATCATTATAACTTTATAATAGTCATATATAGTCATTATTAACACCATTATACCCATCCAAGTAAGGTGGTGGTGGAAAATATATTACACCATGGCGTGGAGACGGTATTCAGTACGTACGCACACGCGGTGATTTCTTTTTCCGTAGGATGGATAGATGGTGAAATAGTGTTGTTTAATACTTATAATAACATATAAGAATATTAGTGATACTGATGTTATTACTTCATAATGAAACAACAAAAGAAGAAGAAGTGGAAGAAGAAATAATGATAAAAGAATCGGTAACGGACATTACCTCTTCTTTGAAGTGCTTCTTTGAGACCTCCTTTTAGGGCACTAAAATAGGTCTTTGAAGAAGACTAGAACCTCTAGGATGTCTCTAGGGAACTGTAGAGGATAAATTGGAATGGTTTTTCTGAGTTGGAAGGCTCAATGTGGTGTGAGGAAGATAGGGAGGAGGTTCCCTTTTATAAGGGAGGAGAGGGGCACCTTTGGAATAACTAAAAATATTATTTTATTATAAAGTGAAGTTCGGTTTTAAATATCACCAAATTGATTTATTTCGAGGATAAGGTGGGGATGGGTCGAAATACTCTCATCCAATAGAATTTAGACAAGTTTAGGATCCTATTTTAACCTTATCATGTAGATTTAACATTAAGTTAAGTAATTTTACTTTTACCGTGTCTTCTTGTGTTCTTATACTATAAGGTCAATAAACTAACTATAAGCAGCCAAAAGAACCCCAAGTTGTTTATTATTAATATATATAACCTTATATATGTCCTTTGGACGAACCTTAGATTTTTAGGAATAAAATAACAATTACTAATATAATATTTGTTTTAAAAACTATTTTATGTCAATTTTGACACTATTTAGTAATTAATTTTTGTGAAAATCCTAACAGAATTATTAGTTCGAAAAAGTGATTAAATTAATAGTAAAATGTCATATTAATCTAGAAAATTATAGGAATTCATAAAAAGTGTCAAATTACATTTTTTTGGTGTTTATAACATCAATTATGTCAATATTTCATTAATAAGATAATTACTGCATCATCTTTGTGTCATAAATAAATTAAATTATTTAATATCTAAAAATTATAAATAAAATACCATTATGTAGGAAATCTTTTTAGCTTTAGAATGAATGTTTATAGTCGAATTTATCATATGTATAACCCCATATTAAAAATGATTTACTTATTAAACTATGATTTTAACTATTTTAACCCTTCTTTAAATAAATTAATAATAAATGTCCTAATCTAATCCAAGTGGGCCTAAATGGTCATATTTTATTCCTATGTTTGTTTTTGGTCGAATTACACTTATCCAATAGAATTAGGACATGTGTTAGTGTAATAATAATATCATTTTTACCCATAATTACCATATTTTCTTTTAACCGTGGTAAATAAAAGTAAAAAGTTACTATTCAGAAAATATTATTTTCATCTCATTGAACCACATTTTACTTACTTACATCAACCGTGTCTCTCGAATTTTTGAAATTCCATTCACAGAAGCGGTAAAATTAAGTTATATGAAAAATTCAGTTTTTTAACTACCACTTAGTGGTTTCACTATTCATCAAAAATTGAAAGTTTTCAGAAAAATACCAAAATTTCACCCTAGGCTAATTTCGATTTTACGAATCCAAAAATGAAGTCCATTTTGAAAAATAAAATTTATAAAATTTAAAAAAAGTGGTTATTACTATTCATAATGTCTAGTTTTAATAATATTTTAATAGTATATCGTTGTTTAGTGAAACTCGGTATTCCGTACGACGCAAGCTATCGGGGAAGGTTATGATTTCGTGTAAAGCAAGCCATGAAAGTGTTGTGTAGAAAAAGATTCCTTTGATGATTAATATAACATAAAATTCTCAGGTGTAACATTCTACCCCCCTTAAAATGAATTTCGCCCTCGAAATTCGTCACTTTGTAACAAACAGATGAGGATACCTCTCCCTCATCACATCCTCAAGCTCCCATGTAGCTTCTTCTAATTGGTGGTTCCTCCATAAAACTTTCACCAATCGAGTGCTCTTGTTTCATAGGACTTTTTCGCTACGATCCAGAACCACTATCGGTTGTTCTTCATAAGAAAGATCTTGCTCCAGCAGTACAACTTCTGAGCTGAGTACATGTGAAGGATCAGGTATGTACTTTCACGGGAGAGATACATGGAACACATCGTGAAATTGAGAGAGATTCGGTGGAAGCGCAAATTGGTAAGATACCTTCCCAACATGATCCAGTATTTTGAAAGGACCGATATATCTAGGGCTCAACTTCCCCTTCTTTCCAAATTTCATGACCCTCTTCCAGGGAGATATTCGTAAGAACACACTATCACCCACTTCAAACTATAGGTCTTTTCATCGGTTGTCAAAATAGATTTTCTATCGACTCTGAGATGCTATTATGTGTTGTTGAATAGATCTGACCTTTTCTGCCATTTCATCAATGATATCGGGTCCTAATAGCTTTCTTTCCCCAACTTCATCCCAGCAAGTTGGAGTCCTGCATTTCTTTCCATAGAGAGCTTCATAAGGAGCCATCTGAATTCTGGATTGAAACCTATTATTATAAGAAAATTCCACCAAAGGTAGGTGTTGATCCCAACCACCTTTGAAATCCATAGAGAAAGCTCTCAACATATCATCTAGAGTTTGAATTGTTCTCTCAGACTGACCGTCTTTCTGAGGATGATAAGCAGTGCTAAAACTCAACTCTGTATCCAGAGTATGCTGAAGACTTCACCAGAACATCGAGGTAAATCTCGGATCCCGATCAGATATAATAGAAAGTGGTACTCCATACAATCTTACCACTTCCTTTACATATATCCTGGCAAGCTGATCCAGAGATAAATCCTCTCTAATAGCAATGAAGTGTGTAGACTTTTTAAGACGATCAACTATGACCCAGATAGCATTATTGCCTTTGGATGTTTTATGAAGTCCTCTGACAAAGTCCATAGTGATGTTTTCCCATTTCCATTCGGGTATGGGTAATGGTTGTAACATCCCCTTAGACTTCTGTCTCTCAGCTTTAACTTGTTGACAAACCAAGCATCGAGAGACATATTCAGCAACTTCTCTTTTCATGCCATCCCACTAGAAGTACTTCTTCGGGTCCCTATACATCTTCGTGCTTCCAGGATGAATAGAGAATGAAGGACTATGAGCCTCATCCAGCAGCTCCTTCTTTAGTTATGGGATGGGAGGAACACAAACCCTATTTCTGAACATTATTATCCCATCACAATCAAGGTTGAATTCAGGAACATTTCTCACCTTCTTTTGTAACTCGACATCTTCTTTCTGTGCCTCTTTAATCTTCACATGTATAGATGGTTGAACACTCATTTTAGAATGATACGATTTTTACCCATTCATTATAATTCCAAGATCCATCCTTTATAAATCCATAAATATTGGAACTTTTGTGATCCTTGTCATGGATAAACTAGCGTGGTCTTGTCGACTTAATCCATCTTCCACCTTGTTTGCTTTCCGAGGGTGGTAATGGATTGAGCAGTCGTAATCCTTAATCAGCTCCAACCATCTTCTTTGGCGCATATTCAGCTCCTTTTGTGTGAAAATATACTTTAAACTTTTATGATCAGTATAAATATCACACATTTCTCCATAAATGTAATGCCTCCAAATCTTTAATGTAATGATTACCACACCTAACTCTAAATCATGAGTTGGGTAATTTTTCTCATGTATTTTCAACTGTCGTGAGGCATAAGCTATCACCATATCATTTTGCATAAGAACACACCCCAATCCCGTATTGGATTCATCACTGTCGATCACAAATCTTTTTCCACTACAAGGCAGTGTGAGCACAGGTGCACTGGATAACCTTCTTTTCAACTCCTTGAAATTCTCTTCACATTCCTCCATCCAAACAAACTTAACTCCTTTCCGAGTCAACATGGTGATTGGATTAGATAATTCTGAAAAATCATTCACAAAACATCGATAATATCTAGCAAAACCAAGAAAACATCGGATCTCGGTTACAGTTGTTGGTCTCGACCATCTTTCGATAACCTCTATTTTTGCTAGATCCACAGATATCTCCTCTTTTGAGATTATGTGACCAAAAAATGCATCTTTTTGAAGCCAAAATTCACACTTGGTAAATTTTTCATAAAGCATCTCCTTTCTCAGTGTCTTCAATATAATTCACAAGTGATCTTCATGTTCTTCCTTTCTCTTTGAATAGAAAGAATATCATCTATCAAGACTACCACAAACTGATCAAGATAGTCTCTAAAGACTCTATTCATCAGATCCATGAAGATAGTAGGGTCATTAGAAATACCAAATGGCATCACTATAAATTCATAGTGTCCATACCTTGTATGAAAAGCCGTCTTTGGTATATCCTCCATTTTAACCATTAATTGATGATACCCTGAATGAAGATAAATCTTGGAAAAGTATTGTGCTCCGCGTAGTTGGTCAAATAGGTCATCAATGCGCGGGAGAGGATATTTTTTCTTGATAGTGAACTTGTTAAGTTCTCGATAATCAATGCAGAGTCTCATTGATCCATCTTTCTTCTTAACAAACAGAACAGGTGCTCCCCAAGGTGACGCACTAGGGCGTATGAACCCCTTATCAAGATTCTCTTGGAGTTGCTTCTTCAATTCATGAAACTCAATTGGGTCCATTATATAAGGTGTCTTTGAAATAGGCAAAGCACCCGGTACGAGTTCTATTCAAAACTCAACTTCACGATTCGGTGGAAGACTCGGTAATTCCTCCGGAAAGACATCATCAAACTCCCGTATAATAGTCATATTCTTAATCGTGAGTTTCTCACCAACCATTTGAGATAAATAACCATCATTTAGTGGAATCAATACCCATAAAATGGAAGAAATTTCCATTGGAAGGTTATGTTCATCCTTGCATCGATAGACGATCATAGATTGATCTGGAATATGAAATGTGACTTCCCTTATTTGGAAATTGATATGAGCTCCATGTAGAGAAAGCCAATCCATGCCAAGAATCACATCAAATTCAACTATAGGAAGGATCACAAGATTTGCAGGAAGAACTTTCCCACAAACTTCAATCGGAGAAGAATTATAAACTTTTGATGCGACTGTTGTGCCATTAGGTGTTGTCACATCTAACTCAACATCTAATTGTTAAGGTAATACGGTGATAACCTTAGAAAATTCTTCAGAAATAAAGTAGTGGGTCGATCCAGAATCAAATAAAACATTTTCTACTTTAGAGTGGATGGTAAGTGTACCTTTCACCACATCGTTATCGTACTCTACATCGCTGATAGAAAATGCATGTGAATTTACTTTGTCTTTAGCCTTAAGAGTTTGTTGACGTCGACCATCATCATAAACCCTTGGATTAGGGAATTTATTGGCATAATGTCCCATATCCTTGCACTTGAAACACTGAAGTGTTGTAGGGTCATTCTGTGTATCCCTTCCATTGTTTTCATCATTAGACATCTTCTTCCCATCATTACGACATTCAAATACCCAATGACCTTCCTTTCCTCATTTGAAACATTTACTTGTCACTTTAAGAAAACCCCCTCCATGTTTCTTTCCAAACATTTAGCATAAGGGAATTCTCATCTTCTTTTCAGTGTGCTCTTTAGATTTTCCTTTTAATTCCATTTTCCTCTTCTTATCAAACCCATATGACTGATGTGATACTCCAATATCCATCTCGACTTTGAGAGCACATCGAACGATTTCCTCATAGCTATTGAAGTCCCTTATGGCTAACGCCCTTAGAAGACTTGGTATTAAGCCACTAAAGAATCGATCGATCTTACTCTCAGGTTGGATAATAATACCAGAAGAGTACCTTTCAAGTCTTGTAAAATTTTCTTCATAGGTACCAACAGATTAATCATCCTTTTGCTTCAGTTAAAGAAACTCTTTCTCCATCTTTGTTCGGAGAATACGAGGGAAGTACTTATTGAAAAATATGTTTTTGAACTCATCCCATTCCATGGACTCAATTTCATCCCTTTTCCTCGTATTCTTAATAAGATTACACCCTTGATCAGCATCACCTTTCAAATGATACACTACTAAGATGACTTTATCATGCTCAGAACATTAATGAACTGAAAATATCTTTTCAGTAGTACTAATTCATTGTTCAGCAACTAATGGATCAGTAGACCCGCAGAATGAAGGTGGACGTTGTCTCATGAAGGATTCCACATAATGTTGCTCCTTCATTTGCTCGTTTGGAAGTCTTGCATGATTCATATCTTGAGAAAGTTTTGTGAGCATGGCTACAAGATCTTGAATTCCATCTCCCATAACGTTTGGTTGCTCAGGGGGACAATCATTGCATTGCCCGTCGCATTCCGCATTAACATGGTTCCTTCAGGTTCCATCCATTGACTAAAACCAAGAAGAATAGTGTGAGAAACACTAATTATAATAGGAAAACCACATAATCAAGAATAAAATTTCACACTTAAGGTCTTATCTTAGGTTATTCATGGCCATTTCTCAAACACTAAGATTGTGTTCTATGCTTAGACTTATCCTTAGGGTTCTTACTAAGGCTTTCACATCGTAGTTTCCAAAGGTTGACTATACCTATGCCTCTGATACCAACTATAATGACCCATACGTTACATACATTGTTTTTACTTTATAATTGAAGAACACTTATTACAACATATAAAAATACCAAGAAAGGACCATATAGGTATAATGTCTTTAGAAACTTGGAAGCATAAACAAATGGTTCATAAAGCATCTACTTTGCCTCCCATTTATTTCATCATATCTAGAGTCCCTTTTTAGAATATTCTACTTAATAACCTTCTTCCTGACCTGGGGAGACAAAACATACAAAAGGTTGAGCTCAAATGCTCAGTAAGGGTAAACAAAATAAATATCAATCATATCATATTCATAAGAACATAACATTTTAGAGATCTTAACTTGCAAAAGAGAGCATAATTAATAACATGGGATAAATCATAGTAGTGAAATGAAATCCCAATAATCATAACTTAAAACAGGAAACATTATGGAATACACACATAATCATATAGAATCATATCTTATTAGTCAAGACTCATTTCCAAGACTATCTTAGTGGACAAAGTCCATTTCTGAACCGAGTCACCCTCTTTTCAGTCATGTTTCACTGAACCGGTATAACCTACCGTTCCAGCCATGTCTATCTCATGAGATATAAAATTTTTACCCAATGCATTGGAGGGAGATATAGGTCCCACCCATCTCATAATGATACCATTCTTATGTGTGCCACAAAATCATAAATCATACATCATTACATAACCCATGTAATAAAAATAGGATTCTTAAACAACATGACATCATAAAACATTTCATATAAGATAAAGGAATTCATAAAAATAATTCCATCACAACATAAACAAATCAATGTAATAATAGGTATAGAAACAGAACCCTATATTATCTTAGATGGAAAATAATTTTGATAAAACACTTGAACTCCATTCTTGAGGAAAATATCCTTTTTACTTCAAAAACATTTTCCATTTCTTGACATGTCATAAAATTTTAAACTAAAAGAATTTGATTAAAAATAAACTAAAAAACATGTAAAGGAACCTTCTTGGAAATAATGTTTTAAAAATCCATTCATGTCGTATAAGTTAAAAAAAATTCTTCTCGTACTTTTGTCGGAAAAGACAATAAGTACCTCGTACGGAAAACGAAAAAAGATTCCTTTCATATCATTTACTAAAAAACTCACTGATGGGTAAAATTGGATATAAACTATTTTAGAAGGATGTAAATATTACATATTGAGGAAACATGGATGTGGATGATATAATACACCCCAGTAAATACCAAAGTATAAACAATCTCAGAAAAAAATGAGATTGGGATATTTTTCCTTACCTTAGGTCTGATATGCTTTGTACGTGTCCGAACCTCTTATATAATGATTTAAATAATGTTATTGACTTATTCCAGAATCATACTTATTTTTATGATATCATATTTGGTCATATTCTTAGCTTCTTAGTAGTAATATTTCATTGCTACTTGTTATTCGGGTGTTTATAACTTTTTGTTCTTATGCGTGTTTTGTTGAATAAATTATTATTCTTCTCTTTAGGTTATAGATACCTCATTTCCAGAATGGTATTAGTGTAATAAATATCATTTTCATTAATTCAATTCATTTAATTTATATAATCATTATGAAATGAATATCATGTATAATGAGTCGCATCACATCGTGGAGACGGTATTCCGTACGTACGCACGAGTGATGATATCGTTTCTATGATCGTGGAATTGTATTGGTGTGTATGTATACTATTTCAGAGTAAGAATCACTTTTTAATAGTCATATATATTCATTATTTACACCATTATACCCATCCAAGTAAGGTGGTGGTGGAAAATAGATTACACCACGGCGTGGAGACGGTATTCCGTACGTACGCACGCGCGGTGATTTCATTTTCCATAGGATGGATAGATGGTGAAATAGGGTTGTTTCATACTTATAATAACATATCAGTATATGAGTGATGCTGATGTTATTACTTCATAATGAAACAACTAATGAAGAAGTGGATGAAGACATAAAGATAAAAGGGTCGGTAACGGACATTACCTATTCTTTGAAGTGCTTCTTTGAGACCTCCTTTTAGGGCACTAAAATAGGTCTTTGAAGAAGACCAGAACCTCTAGGATTTCTCCATGGAAGTGGAGAGGAGAAATTTTCAGGGGTTTGCCGAGATTGAAGTCTCAATGTGGTGTGAGGAAGAGAGGGAGGAGGTGCCCTTTTATAAGGGAGTAGAGGGGCACCTTTGGAATAACTAAAAATATTATTTTATTATAAAGTCACGTTCGGTTTCAAATAGCTACAAATTGATTTATTTCGGGGATAAGGTGGGGATGGGTCGAAATAATTTCATAAAATAGAATTTAGACAAGTTTAGGTTCTTATTTTAACCTTATCATGTAGATTTAACATTATGTTAAATAATTTTACTTTTACCGTGTCTTCTTGTGTTCTTATACTATAAGGTTAATAAACATACAATAAGCAGCCAAACGAACCCCAAGTTGTTTATTACTAATATATATAACCTTATCTATGTCATTTGGTCCAACCTTAGATTTTTAGGAATACAATAACAATTACTAATATAATATTTGTTTTAAACACTATTTTATGTCAATTTTGACACTATTTAGTAATTAATTTTTGTGAAAATCATAACATAATTATTAGTTCTAAAAAAGTTAATTAAAGCATTACTAACATGTCATAGTAATCTATATAATTATTGGAATTCATAAAAAGTGTCAAATTTCGTTTAATTTGGTGTTTATATCATCAATTATGTCAATATTTCATTAATAAGATAATTACTGCATCATCTTTGTGTCATAAATAAATTAAATTATTTAATATCTAAAAATTACAAATAAATAACCATTATGTAGGAAATATTTTTATCTTTATAATGAATATTTATAGTCTAATTTATCTTATGTATAACCCCATAGTAAAAATGATTTACTTATTAAACATTGATTTTAACTATTTTAACCCTTCTTTAAATAAATTCATAATAAATGTCCTAATCTAATCCATGTGGGCCTAAATGGTCATATTTTATTCCTAAGTTTGTTTTTGGTCTAATTACACTTATCCAATAGAATTATGACATGTTTTAGGGTACTAATAATATCATTTCTACCCTTAATTACCCTATTTACTTTTTACCGTGGTAAATAAAAGTAAAAAGTTACTATTCACCAAAAATAATTTTCATCTCATTGAACCAAATTTTACTTACTGACATCAACCGTGTCTCTTGGATTTTTGAAATTCCACTCAAATAAGCGGTAAAATTATGTTTTATGAAAAATTCAGTTTTTTAACTACCACTTAGTGGTTTCACTATTCATCAAAAATTGAAAGTTTTCAGAAAATTACCAAAAATTCAACCTAGGCTAATTTCGATATTAAAAATCCAAAAATGAAGTCGATTTTGAAAAATAAAATTTATAAAATTTCAAAAAGTGGTTATTACTATTCATAACGTCTAGTTTTAATAATATTTTAATAGTATATCGTTGTTTAGTGAAACTCGGTATTGCGTATGACATAAGCTATCAGGGAAGGTCGCGATTTCGTTTAAAGAAAGCCAAGAAAGTGTTGTGTAGAAAAAGATTCCTTTGATGATTTATATAATATAAATGTCTCGGGTGTCACAGTTAATCTTGATTTCTAATTTTTTAAAATTATTTTGTGTGAAACCATAAAATTCATTTGACATTATTTATGGGTTTTATTATGAATTGGGCCAAACCATTTTTTTATATTAGTGATATCATTGGTGCGATTCCAACAAATCTTATTGTAATATATGACTATAATGGGTTAAAATTAATTCCAACATATTATTACAATATGCAATTATTTTTTTTGCTTAGTTATATTATAACCTATATATTCATGTTTATACATATTGTAATGGGTGGATGGATTGCTAAATCCCCATTTCTAGGATCACATGTTTATATATGATAACATCACAAGAAAGCATTGTTGGTGAAAATCATAAGAGCATAATATTTACACTTGATGATGCTATGATTATATTTATTAGTTTTATTTTCTAAAATATCATTCCTTGTATACACCAATATTTACTCTTATTTACTTAAGAATCTTTGGTTGTGGAATAATGAGTTAATTTCTGAAACCCCAAATATAAATTTCAATAGGTATGAAAGATTATGTGTCAAAAATACAAGTAATAAGTAGGTATTAGTTATAGATGGTTGGAATGGATAAATAGTTTTCATTTGAAGAAAATACTTGGAAAAGTATTAGGTCTATAATTTTTTGATGTCTCCATTCTTTCATTCTTTTTTTGAAACTCCAATATACCTAATCAACCCATAAAATGAGTTTTTATAGATCTATGAATGTTTGATTTTTAAATTAGGTTTATAATTTATTATTTCATGTATTTTGTTACATATAATTTTTTAATAATTCAATGGTATATAAAATATTGTTATATTATGTAATATAATTTATTTTTTAATAGTTTTTATGGATCTCTGATAGTGGCTATAGCCTAAAAAAAATACCGATATAATCTCATGGATATTAAGTTTCTCATGGCTTAAATGGATGAATTCATGTGGTCATGTGGGGATATAGGTCCTGAATTGTTCAATATGAATGATATTATAAGGTTACAATAAAATTGTTCTAACATATTGTTGGATCACGTTTGTAGCACACCAACTCTGGTAACGAGAAGTCGGTGGTTATTCAGAAATTATGGTGAAAACTACATAGATCTTAGTTAAAATAGTACAATAGTTTAATTGTCTAATGAACTTGATTAATTAATTAACATTACATTACATTAAAAAAATTACATACATTAAGTAAATACATGTGTTTTATTTGTAATTGAATATACTCGTGTCACATATAATAATCTTCATGGATTATTATAGAAATTGGAAAAAATATAAATAGGTGAGGTCATATGAACAATAAGGGTTAAAATATACTAAAATATATCATAGCATATGTAAGAAAATGATTAATATTGTAGGAATAAATAAGTTAAATTATGTCATAACAATAAATCTATGAAAATGATATATCCATGGATAAAATGATAATAAATGAACACATGGATAATAATAAGTTCAATAATTTTTATGGAAATAATAATTTTGAATATTATAAACATACCACTGGGGAATCATACTAAGACATCATACATAAACTTATATTAAACACATACATAACAAAAACCTTATTTTTCTAACAAGACCCACCAATTCATTTAGGGTATATATAAATATGACCCCATCCTTCATATAAAATTACAATTTATTCTATCCCATACATAATAGATCTGATGCAATGTTAAATAATTGAAAAAATAGGAATACATAGAATAAATTCTCAATGGGTGTTATATTATATGATGTTTAGGTATAGAGTAAATGACTACACAACCAGCACAAAAAACCATCACCAGTGAATGAATCAATAATGATAACTATGTATTTACAATAGATTTATATAAGTTTTATGGATGGATTCATAATTTTTAAATTATCACCACTAATAAGTGATGAATAAAAAATTAACATTATTATGTACTCTCAATATATACATAAACCCACATTATTAGGTAATAAATAAATTTATATTAATTAGTATGATATCAAGGAAGAGATAAAATGTACAAAATTTTGAGACAAAAAATTTCAGTTATTTTTTATTTTATTAAAATACCATATCAATCATCAAAATTATATCCCCTGATGGTGTTAAAATAAGTGTGAAATTATGCCCAATTATTATGCATTAAGTTGAGATACAAATATTACACAAATATAGTATAATGAGAGGGAAATATTTTCAACCGTAGATAATATAATATAATGATTTATGAAATGAGTAATAATAACATTAAACATTAAAATTAAAATCAAAATTGTAATAATAACATAATTAACCAATGAAAGGTTGTTAGGGAACATTTCATTGATATAATAACAACTAAATAAAATGTCTATAATGATTGAGAATAAGTAATTTGTCATTAAATATACAAAATATTAATGATAATAATATGTAATTAAAAACATGTAAATATTTTTAAATATATTAAATTGTATTGTAAGATACTAATTTCAATAAAAACTAAAGGGGTGGATAGAGAAAATAATATAATAAAATTGATCTTATTAAACATTGATATGAGAGCTAATGAATAGTGGAATCTCCATAGGGAGACTATTGAGTGAGAAAATAAAAAGAATATTTAGGATCCATGTATAATGAACTAACCCAGGATATATTCTAAACTAGTACCCAGACTGATTCTCCATCGACCTGAGGGAATTCTTGATCCACAAAGGTTATTAACTAAGACTCGAGCAACAATCCAAATACATGGGGAACATTTTTTCCAACATGAAACAAGATATAAGATGAATTTTTATATAATATAAAAAACAAAGGAAATTATATATTTAATGAAAGAAAATGTTATCATTAAAACTAAAATATAGAATTATAAAATTCCAAGGAAGATGTCTAATAATAAAAAATGAAAACCAATAACAATGGAAAAAGGACTCTATGTGATATCTAAATAATGTCTCACTATCTCATCACCAGCTAACCATACACATATCACATATACATCACTGCCTAATTATGGAGACATTAATTTTATCACATCATAATACAAAACTATGCATAAAATTTCTCAATAGAATGTGTTGGGTGTAAGAAAAAAATTATTAGTATGATCACAACTATGTGTCCCACATCATGCCATTGAACAATAATCCCAATATTCCCAATTTACAGAAAACAAGGTATGATATGTTCTAAAAAAATTATCTCAAAAGCAAGATAAATATATACCTATTTTTCATTGTTCTCAAAAAACCTATGTAAAATATTTTAAAACATAATCCCCATAAACGAATTAAATTTTATAAATCAGTATATCAAGTAAAAAAGAGTTCATGTAAAAAAACTATGGTAAAATTTTTTTGGATCAAAATATTTCAGGCTGGCATGGCCACTGATGCTTCAATTATATAATAGTATGCCAATCATGCCCTTATTACCCATGAATTATGTCTAGGGAATAGAGGAACGCACTAGAAAGTGAACACCCTTATAATATCTACCATGTCATATAGCCCATGAATCTATAATATACTAACAAAATAACACCTTCAAATGTGATCCACCAAAAATAAAAATGGATTGGTACCAACAATACACCCCAAAACTAAGTACATAATGATATTATGTTCTTAAATTTTCAAACCATTTCAATAGGGAGTGAAAAATTTAATACCAAACAACCCTATTCATTAAATAATTAATTAAAATACTATATTTTATCCATTAAAAAGTAAATTCTATGAAACCTTTTCCACATTAAACAATATGAGTAGAAATATTTATTTTCTAAAAACCCCATTTCTGAAAAATATCAACAAACTAATGAATTTTGACAATACTATTATATAAATATATATAAAGCCTATATAAATTATGGTTCATCCAATATTGTCAAGAGATGAAACAACCTACAATAAAATCATGTTCCACACCACTTGAAAATAGATCCCCACACACCCAAAGTGGAAAATAATTAAATTGAAATGGAAAAGAACATATCATCAATTCATTTATCTTATAATCGAGTTCTATAGAGAAATGTAACTGGAGAAGATAGATTGACACATACCTACATAATCTGAGGCACTACAACACCAGCAGCACTTTAACCATCACGCGAATGAAAAAATCATAATGAAAAAAATCATTGAATATATTTAGATCATATAAAAATAATATGAATCTAAGAACAAATCCTTTATTAACATCCATATCCATTATAATTTGTGTAAAATGAAATAGTAGTTATCACACTTGACAAGAGAAGTGAAACCAACCAAGCCAACGATCTCATGTCAAAGGGATAAGTTGGAAAGTGATAGAATAACCTAATACCCATGGATTATCCAATGTGTTTCATGATAATATAGGTCCTATTAAATGAGATGGGATTTAGGCCTACCGTGTATGAAAATATTATATGTAGAGAAATTATATGTTGTGGATACATTGATGCACAACATGACTGTTCAAAGATTCATGTATTCTATGAAATATATCACCTCAGATTAAAATCACAGTAGAACAATTCATGTTGTGAATATAGCTACTATAAAAATTTTATTTCATGTAATAGACTTTTGTCATGGATTAATCAGAGAAAAATATACCTATTTTGAATAAACCATTCACAATGTGATCATGTTTGACAGCTAACACATCACCCAAAATTGTTTATAAAATACCCTATATCACTTATAATCATAGGAAATATAACATTAATAATTGTAGTTGGGTTTAAATTAATTATTATGTTATAAAAATTATATAAATAGATTATTTTTAGAATAATGGGTTTGTATTTTTAGAAAAATAAGGAGGATTTGGTCTTAATTTATAAACATAATATTTGAAAATAGTTATTGTGGAAAATGAAAACTATTAGATTACAGACAGTTTTATCTCATGTATTTTCACATTTCGTTCGTAGGATTATTATATTTTAATGTTTTAGAACAAAAATCTATTTTTAGATATTACATTGATCAACGAAGTATAATTTTTCACTAAATATTAAATATAATAATGATATTTTCATCATTGAATTTATAATTTTATTTATATATTTGAAATTTAACATTAAATGAGTAAAATAGATTATAATGATAAAATAATATATTTTCGTTCATTCAAGAACCTATATTAATGGTTAAATTATTTTTACATCAGAATTATTTGGTAAAACATTATGTATAGACCTATACTATGTTACTATTAACTAAAAATAATATTATCTTAGAAAATTAAGAAAAAATAATCATTTAAATTCATTGATGTTATTATTTCAAAATTAAAATAAATTTTATAAAAGAAATTTTTATATATGAGAATGTTATTTTTTAATTTGAAATACATTGTTATGTTTAAATAATGGATTATGCACTATTTTTTTAATATTATGTTTTTATTTTTTAATGGAATGTGTATAAAATTATATTGACATTCATGAAGGAAATTTCATCATTATTAGTTATTTATAAAATTATTGTATAATGATTTTATTTTATAATAACCATTTAGGTTATAAAAAAATATTAATATTGTAATAGTCATATTCCTAATGGTTTAAATATGATAGCCAGATTTTTTCATAAGAAAAATTTAAATAGTATTATTTCCTGTTATATATACTCTTTATTAAAACAGAAAAAATAAGTTATATAATTATTCTATTTATATATATATATATATATTAAATTTATTATTATTCCATTAATAACAAAAATATACCTTAGACATTTTTTATTTATTTTATAGTTTGATCCTCATTGGTTCAATATTGTAGTGGTTTCTTATATTACTATGTGTTCAATCACACCATTTGAAATAAATATTTTGAACTAAATATTTTTATACCTAAATATTATTTATTATAAAATTTAAACAAAATAATAAAATATTCTTCATGAATTTGTTAAATGATGATTTTTTTGTTTAATATAGTATAATCTTAATTATTATAATTTTTGTTTTATGTGTGATACATTCCAAAAAATGGGAAACAATGTAACCACTATTTTTCATTCAAAATAATTTAAACCATAATACATCTTAACCTCTAGATTCATTACCCCTATCCAAACTATTATAATCTATACAGGTGAGGCTTAAATTTGTGGTATCATCATTGGGTGGTTTAACCATCATTCAATTGGTAGTAATCTCTACTATCATGATCATCTTTCATTAATGTTTCCACTCAATCCTGATTTCTCAATGTTGTTCCTGGTATTGGCTGAAGTAAAATACCATTAATAATACCTCATTCACAGTAATTTACTAGATAACATCCTAAGGGATATTCCAATTACTCACAAATATGGTCCCTTTCTTATGTGATAGTTAACCCTTATCATTACCTTTTCATATACACTAATCCTTTATGTCAGTTTATAAAAGATACCTTACAAATAGTTATAATAACCAATGGCCATAATTAAAAATAGTTATAATTCAAAACAATCACAACTATACATGGTAGTAATTATCATATTAAACTCCTTTAATGTGATTCACAGAAATAAAACATCTCATTTTCAAAATACCATTCCATGGATGGTGTTATTTTTCATTAATATTATTCTTATTATAATGTGTTTTTTATTTGAGAGTATGATTGATGGAACATAAACATTTTACAATAATTATTATTCACTATCTATTATCCATTATTATATAAACTGACTATATAAAACTGTCACCATAAATTTTTAATTGAATACTAGGAAAATATATTTTCATTTTATACTATATGATCTTTATTTGTTATATTATACCCCACAAAAATTGTCTCTTCGTAATTTAAATTTATTCAACCATTGAAAAATAGATAAGATTATAATTAATATATTCATGACATGTGATATAATATCAAATTACGATTATCATTATCTAGGATAATACTCATAAACTCACCTTTTACCTCAAAAAATGTTATGATTTTAATTTTTTATAAACATTTTAAGAATATACTTTCTTACCTGGATATAAGAAATATAATTCATAGCTTCATTTTATTGAACATTTTTTCCATCAAATAATAAATCCCAAGTGGATATAGTGATAATAGATAAAACTATTAATATGAAAATTAAATAATTATATTATTATTAATTTCCACTATTATTTCAACCCTTGATACATTTGATTATACATGATTAATGTATAACACATTCAGTTCATCCTAGAATTAATTAATTTATATACCCCTAAAATCTGTAACTCAGTCCCATGAAATAAATATATATAATTTATTATGATATTTATTACTAGATTCTATGTCAAAAATCATCAAATCATATTATCTTTAAATTCAACTTAATTATTATAGATAAATAATTTTTTACTATAGTCATAAATAATACCAAATAAATATTAATTTTTCAATAAATGTCCTCATTTACAATATAAAAACATTCTAATTTATATTATTATCTATAATACTCATTATATATTCCCAAAACCAATTAACAAATTATCATATGTAGCCACAATTACCTCTATATCAAATCACATACCAATAAATGGGTTATCTGTTAATAAATCATGTTTCCATTCTAAAATTCAATAATTTTTTCAAAATTTCACCAATCACACTAATAACATAAAATCACAAAAGGTTATATATTTAATTTAAAATTTGATAATCCATAAACTCATCAACCCATAATGGTATCCAAGACTCTTTAAATATCATTATAATTTTATTATATCTTAACCTCTCTAGTTATGTAATGAATTATTGTTTCTTTTGACAATTATAGGTTACATTCACAAGAACAGATCCAATTTTGTTACATAATGAGGTGTAGAAACTATTTATTCCCTACCTTATGGTTTTTTAGAACTACAGTTAACCTCTCAAATATATTCATAATTTAATTTTCTCCAACACTAATATAATTTAATTTAACAGATGGGCCGTAACATTTTTGATAACAAGTTTTGAGAATGCATCCCTTAGATATCATTTATGGAAAATGAAATATATTTAATTAGTAAATGAATCAACCATTGAATTATAATTAATATTATATAATTATTAGAAATTTATTAAAATTTAATGTAATGTAATAGATAAATATTTCTAGAATATCATAGGGTTTTATCAGAGGGTAATGTTATCTAACTACATCATCCTATATCTATTTCCTAAGGATTATACTAAACATTATGTAATAACAAGTGAAACAAACTAACCCCATAACCAAGTTAAAGTGGTTATTTTAAAAGAATTTTAAAAAATAAATTGATCACAATGAATTGGAATGGGTAGTTTAGTAGTCTTTAGAATTTTATATATGAATAAACATTGTGTTACATTTTTATAATAATATTTTTCAGTTTAAAACACAATTTTATGAAATTTCCATTAATGTATTTATGTTATAGATAGTAATATTAATGGTTTCCTAGGTATATTTGAAGTATTATAAATAGGTGAGCCTATATTCTCAGAAATGGGTATCATACAATAGAATCCCTCTATAATGGCCTAGACAGTGACTCATTAAAGTGTTTTCCAAAAACATTGTTCCATAATGTGGTTCAACTGAAATAGTGTCATTGTTCACAGTGGCACCATGACTATAGCCCTAGTCACGGTCTCACACAGAAGATGTGGCACTATATTGGGGGCACCGTAGCTGTCGCACCATCATAGTTTCATGTTGAAATGGTTTCACCACTTATGGTGTTCTACCGAACCGGTGGCACCTTGACGGTGGCTCGGCATATGATTTTACACAATACTGGTGGCACTGTGATAGTGGAACCTTAGTGGTCACACCATCGCAGTCATACACAGAAATGGTGGCACCATTAAACTGTATCATCAAACCGTGTCTCTCCCATTGTTGTTTTCCACTTCTACCCCCTCAATGTATCTTTTGAACTAAAAGTGTTTTAATTCCCCTTCCAAATCCATTAAAAGCCCATAAATGCTATCTAAAATCCCATAAGATCCTGGAGACCCATAATTTATCAAAACATGTGGTTTTTTCCTCATTTTCACACCTTTTCCCATAAATTCTATTTATCCACCTATTATGCATTTTCCTCGGGAGAAACAATGGTCCACCATTATATCGGTTCATGTATTAATATTTTGTAACCCTAGGAACTCACCTTTTATAGAGAAGGGATACTTTCTTTTTCTTGGCTAGCCTTTTTTCATTCCATGGTACGTTTGGATTCCCCCTTCCTGAGGTCGGATGTGTGCCTTTGGTGGAGCCTTTCCTGCTCACTACTGTAGTCTCCAGAGTTCCTCCCATACATGTCGTGCATCCACAGTTCATGAGACATGGGGAAAAACATTGATAATTGATCATCTATGTATGAGTATTCGTTAATCTCTCTTTATTTTTTATCATACAGGGTGGGTATGAAAATTTTCCTACATGGATGGATGAATCAAAACATTAACAAAGATAATAAATAAATTTTAATGAATTAAGGGATGTGTTTAATGATCTTGATGTACAATTTTAACATTTCTTTTATGTTATGAAATTATTCTGCATATGTCCACTGAAAATCGTGGTCATTGGTTGTCTTTCTTGTGCACTGAAAAACCTCTAGTTTTTTGATAATTATGTGATTGAATGGATGTAACATGGAAAATTTTTAATCATTAAATATTGGTTTATTTAATGTATTGCAGGTAAATAATAATGCTTGTGTGGTCACCTTGGTTAACCAAATGGAAAGACAATACTAAAGAAAAGGTGTGTAAAATCTGAAAAGTCAAATTTTCTGTGCTGGTGATGTGTGTGGTTGTTCTGCATGATTCTTATTAGTTTACATGGATGGGGATCAGATGACTTTTTGTGTAGTTATTTGATTCTGGATTTGGGATTGTGGGGGTTGTATGGTGGGGCTTGGTTTTGTTCCAGTTCTTCGAGGGATCTCACTGATTCCTTTTGTTGTTGTGACATTACAAGAGAACTGGGTTTGAATTCTTAATTTACTGCAGGGAAATATTTCTTTCCTTGTATTGTGCAAATGACTTTCAGTCTCTCAGGAGTTGATAATTAGCTAAATGGAACAACTTGAATGTTATAACATGAATATATTCAATGGGGAATTATTTTCTGGGAATGAGTTGTGGGTAGGTTGTGGATGTTGTTCTTTTTATGAATGAATATTAATGAGGGTGTCATTGTATGGGAAGGTTTAGGAACCCCTGGGTTTGAAAATGTTCTTGTTTACCTATAAGAATAATTTAGATTCTATGTTTCTTATTCTTTCCCCAACCATGTTGAGACCTTTGTGGGGAAAACACCATTTCCAGGGGGAGGTTGTTTTTTCCAAAATTCCATTAAGTTGCAAGTTACTAGATATTATTCATCTCCCTTTACAAAGTATCCCTAGACTCATAGAGAATGTAAAGACCCATAATTTCGATATAATTTTTTTAAATAAATTTGTATTTGAAGAGTCTGTGAAAATTGATGGAGTGTGATTCTGAGGCCCAGAGTTCCCGGAATGAATTTCATAACTTTTCTTCAGGTACTTTCAGTAAACATGCAAGCAGTTATTTATAACATTCGAACTGGTGCTCGGATGTGAAATTTGATGGAACCGTTTAACATGCAGCACTGTTTTTCATGTAAGGAGACATTCATGTCGATGATAGATGGTCATGGGTGAAATTTAGTTTTTGTGTTTTTCTTGTAAAAATAAAATAAAAATAAAAGTGAATGACATTTTATTTTTATTTGCAACACCCATGGGGGTGTTGGGAGTGGGATTCCATAAAAACTAAATCGCCATGTGGAAGTTGAGGTGTGGGGAAAACCAGACCGTTACCACCCATGAGAGGTTATAGTGAGAGGGACCAACAGAAAGTTACCTCCCATGAAGGGTTATGTTGGTGGGGACCACCTGAGGCCTAAACCTCGTGAACTCCCTACATTATGGAGAAAAACTACTCAACCCCCTCATTAATGTAGAGGAGACTCTTGAATTCCTCCATATAAATTATTCTAATGCACATACCATTTCTATTCCTACCTATTCAACTGATTAGGAAAATTTTAATTTGTGCCAAAAAACTAAATTGAGATCTTAATCTATTATCCTTTGCATCATTGTTGGAATTTGGATGAAGGAGCTCTTGGGAGAAATCTATTCAACGAATAAGGCATTCTTACAAGAAGATTGCTCCACTGATGAATAACGCTCCTCCATGGAAGAATGCATACCCCCTTCATCCTTCTTCTTTGGGAATTCTTTTGATGAGTGATGTACCCATATATGGTGAATTGATGATTGTACTACCTTCTTGTGAAAACTTCATCAGTGAATGAGGTTGGGGTTTATTGATTATCACATCCAATGTTCTCCCCTTGTATTTTTTTGTGGGTTTTATGATTAAATATTGACTAGGGTGTGAGAAATAATGTTTTAAAATATCTCCCCTACATATTCATGGTTTGTTCTTTGTGAACTGCATGCTATCACTCTAAACGCTGAGGTACGGGTCAAAAAACATGGGTTGACCCCTCCACCATTCTTCACTGATGTGTTCTTTGAAATGGAGGAATTTTATGAAGGTGATGAAGGCAAAAACGCCACCACCATCTTCATGTGCCACCACGTAGTGCTTCACCCTCCTGGCCGAACCGGCCCTGCCACCAGCCAAGGCACCCGCGGCCAGATCGAACCTCCATGCTACCTCGGGCTAGCCTCCCCCCTGACACACCACCGTCGTGCTGAGCCCACGCACCACTTCCAGGTCGAGATGTCATGCATCCCTGGGCCGAACCCCCCTCGCCGCGTCACCACCATGTCCTGTAGTCGCACATTCATCATACGTAGTTCTGAGCCTCCACGCCACTGTCTGCAGATCCACGTAGCTGTTCGGGCCTAGCTGAGACACTTCCACTGTGGTGGACTCATCTCAGACCTCTGAGCTACCCAAGATGCCCTCATCATAGCATTGCGTAGTACCCCGAGTCGATCCAGCCCATGGCCGAGCCGTTCTGTAGCTGAGCCACCCTCGCGGAATCCTCTAAGTTCGAGCCGCCTCTACGTCCCCTCACGGCCATTGGGAAGAACCCAACGGCCTGGGCCAGATCCAATGGGTCAGGTAGGGTCCTCCTAAACCAGATCAGCCTATGTCGTGTAGGGACAACTCGGTCCGACCAGGATGGACCAGACCCAGGCCCACTATGACTCATTTATTTCTTTTTTCCATAACTTTGGCACGAGACGTCTTTTTGACAAACCATCAGCGACATTGGGAACCTTGGAGAAAATCGGTCCCTTTGAGTGATAAACCAATGAGATTTGTATTGAAATGGGGAATGGTCAGATTGGATCGAGCACTAATCCTACCGGGCCCCTAGGACAAAATTTTAATAACATATAGACTGAGGGTCCGATTAACACGGCGTCTATTACATTAAGACCCCAGGGATGTGGTGGACCATTGAAGTTCATCTTCATGGGACTACGTGGTAGTTTTACAAGAGCTTTTGGAGATAATAATCCCCGAGACGAATTGGCATGTTGTGGAGACCATGTGACTGGCTATGACAAGACGATTGTTGACCGTTTCGACTCAGAGTGACACCACATGCCCAGTGGAGAGAAACTTGGTGACTGGGAAAACCCATGGTTGGTAGCTCCTTGGTGATATAGAAGACCCATGGTACTCGACATGATGAGTACCACAGAATTCCGTGAGGGGGAAGCGTTTGTGTGATGCGATATACCCACGGTGGGTAGCGCCTTTGTGTAATACTTTAGACCCATAGAACTCAACAGGAGGAGTACCTCAGCAGTCTATGGTTAGTGGGATGTGCCTTTGTGTGATGCGGCAGGCCCACTGTACTTGATAGTGGTGGAGTTCTCCAGAAGCCGAGGTGTTTGATGATGTGACTAGGGATGTTACTAGTACTACCCCTAGAACAAATCTGAGTGTAAGAGCAGTTATATCCCTTGTGTTTTCCTCATGATTGATATGGATTATTGGATAATATAAGTATATGTAACATAATATACTTAATTAAGGTTATCTATTAAATTCATTCTTTGTGTTTTATCCTTGTTAGATTTTTAGAGACCTAGAGGGTCTTAGGGTCCTTACTGAGTATCATTATACTCACCCCTGCATGGGCTATTCCCACACCTTGTTATGTTGGATGCAGATGATGGATGGCTCTAACTAAGGCTGAGAGTACCAGGACTCAACAGTTCCCAGATGTGGATCATGTGATGTGTCGGTACACGGAGGAGACAGATGGACGAGGAGTATTGAGGAGGTGATTTGTTCTTACACATCAGGTAGGAACCTTTGAGGATGAACAAAAAATAAAATTTATCATTTCTTCACTTGTTTTTTATCACATTTTTTCTTTTACTTCCTTTTTCGTCTTTTTTATGGCCCATTTTACTTTCAACACACTTTTGTTATATAGTTTTCTTAGTGTTTTGTATCCAACTGTGTACATGCTTGTGTCTGTGTTTATAGGTTATAAAGGAAATTTATTCATAGTTTAAGGCAATTATTCCTTTATTACCAGTCTCCAGCCCCTCGCCTATGTATTTTGGGCTTGGGGAAGTCACGACATGGGCCCCAAGGGATGGGTCGTGACAAATTGATATCAGTCGAGTCGGTTCTACCACAAAACATAGGACTCTGAGATTTATTTTTAAAAGAAATAGTTATATGTGTTGTGAGTGTGGTATTAATTTTAGGGAATCCATTGTTGATGTTTCGAATGACGTATCCATACACCATGACCCTAACTTCTGATATCTAACTCAGTGCATGAAAACACAGATTGCATGTGTGTTTTCAAGAGACTTCTTTTATGAACTCTTTGAGTCAGCTCACCAAGTCAGCTCACAGGTATAACTTCTGGACCATGGAGCTCCTGTTTCATTATAGGATTTCTCCACATAGACATCCAGCTAGAGTTTGGATATTTGAATGCATATATTTCCCATCGTGCGATGAGGCCTCGGTGTAGGGCCCTCTTCCAGGAGAGGCTCCAGCGATACTATTACCAATTGAGTCATCGATGCCACCAGCCCTAGTAGTAGAGAGTGCACACCTCTTGAGAACATTTCACATGTTCCAGTGCCAGATGCCACCCAGGATCAGGGGAGAGACAGAACAATAGGTGGCTGAGTATTGGATGGAGGCCAGGGTAAGAGTTTTCCGATCGGTAAGGACCCCAACCAATTTCATGGTGATCCTTGCCGCCAGCCTTCTATAGGAAGCAGTAGGCAGATGGTGGAGCATGATGCTCCAAGTTCACTATGAGGTGACGTTTATTTGGGTAGTCATTGAGAGCCTTTTTCAGGCCGAGTTTGTCCCAACAACACATTGTGTAGTGCACATACATGAGCTACTTCATCTGTAGTATGGAAAGATGACTGTGGATCAGTATTCAGCAAGGTTCACAGACCTCTCACGGTACTCCACTAATATGGTGCAAGACCCATTCTTCAGGGTCCCGGACCATCATGAAGGGAATCAGGTGGGAGATTAATGCTTTGATGGTCTCAATCAGTATACTGACATAGAATGGGGTGTGAGAGAGAGCCCTCTTGGTGGATAGTTTCCTTGTCGAGAAGTCGCAAGCAGAAAGAACCACTACTAGTCGTCACGTAGCGGAGTGTTCTCTAGATGTAAGTAGACAGACATCACAGAGGTCCAATAGGACCAGAACTACATGTGTATGACAACATGACTCAGGATTGGTTGTGTGGGGCACCAGAAGCGGAGCTAGTCATTCCAGGAATGGGCAGTGATATGCATTCGGTGGGTAGGATCCCATGGCTCATGACAGACTGACCCGCCGTTCAGATGATCAGAATACAGATGAAGGAATGCACAGGAAGAGATAGAGGTTCAACAGAGGAGGTCTGTAGGGAGCTGGTAGACGTGGTAGAGGATCTGGTCATGCAGCTGGCGGTGGGTGACGATTTGATATGTTACTGTCACCACCACTTGGATTTCTACCCCGACTGCAGGGATAACGTGGATTGGGGAGATCTTAGCTCCATGAAGTTGTGGCCTATTATCATGGAGATCCAGAGATGATACGATGTATGATATGTGTCTAGTAAAACTTATTTTCCATGCTTATAGACCCAGGTGCTAGCCATTATTTTATTTACACTGCCCTCTTTCAGGGCTCTGATTTTTTGATGGAGTCATTGGATCGATCATTACATCTAGATACTCTTACGATAGCATATTTGATGATTACTCACTAATTCCAATTGTGTGATATTACTCTAGGAGGAGAGAGACTCAGCTGGGATCTCCTAGTAGCGGTTTTGAGGCCTTACGATGTCATCTTGGGTATGGACTGTTCATCTAATGTCCATGCTTAGATATACTGTATTAGGCCCAAACATTGGTGTGTCCGCACAAATGGGACCCGGATTACCTTCACTGGTGAGAAGGGAGACATTGCAGTGCAGGATAGACTTACACGGAGGAGAATGCAGTTGATCACTCATTAGTTGGCTAGCCATTCCCTCGGAGCTGTTGATGTGGATAGTCCGAGCTATCCTGTAGTGGTGGACCAGTGCACATATGTCTTCTTTGATGATGTTTCAGGTCATCCAACCCACAGATTTGTGGAATTTTACATTTACTTGTACCCCGAGATGGAACTGATATCTACACCAGTGTATCAAGTGGCTCTCTTAGAGCTTTGTGAGATACGGGTACAACTAGAGGTCTTGTCGGGGAAGGGATTCATTTGACCCTATGTTTCTCATTGTGTTGCTAGGATTCTATTCACCGAGAAGGTGGATTGTAGAATTAGGCTTTGTGATGACTATTAGATCCTGAACTAGGTCATCATGAAGAAAAAGTACCCAATCCCATGGATTGATGACCTCTTTGATCTGGTGAAGGGAGAACGGTGGTTCATGAAGACAGAAAACATATCAGACTATTACCAGCTTAGAGTACGAGATGTGGATGTGTAGAAGACAACCTCCAGGTGTCGGTACAACCATTACAAGTTCTTGGTAAGGCCATTCAGCATGAAAAATACTCCAGAAGTGTCTATTAGACTCATGAACATGATCATTCAGCCATACATCGACCTATTTACCATATTCATCATCAACGACATTCTAATCTACTCTACTACTGAGGAGGAGCATGTATATCATTTGAAAGTAGTAATGGACACACTCCTAGAGCACTCGAATTTTGGTAAACTCTTGAAGTTCCAGTTTTGGATCTGAGAGGTTCAATTTCTGGGATATGTCATATCAGAGGCTGGAGTAGCAGTAGATTTAGTGATGATTGAGGATTTACTTTCTTGGGATCCACCCAATAGTGTGACAGAGGTACGATGTTTCCTGGGTTTTGGTGGATATTACAGGGGGTTTATGCAAGGCTTATCTACAATTGCAGTGACATTATCAGTCTTGATGAAGAAGGGGAAACCCTTCATGTGGTCAGAGAAAAGCCAGCTGAGATTTTAGGAGCTGAGGTAGAGGATTACTAGCTCCCCCATCTTGAGGCTTCTAGAGGAGGGTGTATGGTACATAGTTTACTATGATGTACTCGGGACTATAATTGGATGTGTCTTTAGTCATCAGTTATTAGTGATCACATATGGCACTCGTCAGATGAGACAACAAGATCCGAACTACACTACCCATGACCTGGATTTAGCAGCAGTGGTCTTCTCCTTGATGATGTGGGGACACTAGCTGATTGGAGATTGTTTTATCGTGTACTATGATCATAAGATTCTCAATTATATCTTTTCTCATAAGGACCTGAACCCGACACAATGACATTGCCTTGAGTTCCTCTAGTTTTATGACTTTGAGATATTCTATACTCCTTGGAAGGGGAACGTTATTGTAGAATCAATCATCAAGAGATCTAGTATACAGCTACAAGGCGAGGCGATGGAGCAGTTGGTTGCTTTACAAATAGCCTTTGTGGATTGAGATGGAGCATCCTTCTTTCAGTCCCTTATAGTCACTCCCCCACATCTTCAGTGAGTCAGGGAGGCGCAGCTTAGGGATGATGACTGCAAGACACGACGTGCACATATATCCACAGGACATGCAACAGATGGATTTTTGAAAGGTAGGGAGCACGTCATCCTCATCAAAGGATGTACCATGGTTTTAGTGTCACATTAGGAGGAAGTGTTGAGGGAGTTCCACACATCCCCTCTAGCGGTACATCCAGGAGTGGTGAATATGTATCGGGACCTCCGACAACCACATTGGTGGCTGTGAAAGAAGAAAGAAGTTGCAGAGTTTGTTTCTTAGTTCCTCACTTGTCATCAATTTAAGGTAGAGCATCAGGTACCAGCAGGATTGATTTATCATTTTGAGATTCCATGGTGGATGTGGGATGAAATAACCATGGAATTCATGGCAGGACTTCCACATATAGCCAGGGGGCACGACTCTATCTGGGTGGTCGTCAACTGACTCACAAAGTCGTCCCACTTCCTATCGATCAGAAAGTAGTGTTCAGTAAAAAGATTTGGATGCCTCCATGTGAAAGCGATTGTGTGGCTACATGGATTACCCACGATGATGGTCTCCGATTTTGATGCATGTTTTACTTCTCAGCTATGGATGGGGTAGCATGCTGCTTTCTGGATGGAACTTCAATAGGGGACCGCCTTCCATCCATAAAGGGATGGTCAGACCGAGTGGACCATTCAAACCCTCGAGGACATGCTCCACACATTGTTCCTCGACTTCGTTTGATGTGGGGAGAATCAATTTCCTTTGGTGGAGTTTTTATAAAAAAACAATTATCACTCCACCATAGGAATGGCACCATTCGAGGTGTTATAAGGGGGACCTTGCAGATCATCATTGTGCTGGACTAACCCAGGGGAGTCAGCACTCGTGGGACTAGAGAGGGTTCAAGATAGCATAGAGAGTGTGCAGATCATCTAGGAGTAAATAAGGATTGCACAGGGATGGACGAAGTCACGTGTGGATAGGATACAGAGACCTATGGAGTGTGAGGATGGCGACCACATCATTATATGTGTCTCACCTTGACATGGTCTACAGAGAATTGGTAGAGGCAGAAAGTAATCTCTATGGTTCAACAGTCTTTTTTAGGTCCTCAATAGTGTTTTCAAGGTGGTATAACTTTTAGTTCTTCCAGCACAGTTGCACCATGTTCAAAAAATCTTCCATGTGACCTATCTGGGGATATACGTGCACAACCCTTTCACACGACCATGGTGAGTTGTGCATTGATGATGGGGCTACATTTAAGGAGAATCTAGTAGAGCTTGAGGATCGTGAGTTGCAGGTCCTTATTGGACGATCGATACCTCTGGTGTACATTCACTGGGAGCATGCGAACCTCCTTGAGTGAACATGTTAGTGGGAGGCTGAAGTGCATGATCAGTACCACCACTTGTTCCCATAGTATGAGTTATGGGTTATGGGGATGTAGAGCCTTGATGTGGGGAGAATGTAAAGATTAAATATTTCCATGTAAACATTTTAAATAAAAGTGAATTTTAAGAGTCTGTGAAAATCTATGGCGTGTGATTCTGAGGCCCGGAGTGCCCTGGAAGAATATATGATCTTTGGTTTGGGTATGTTCATTAAATGTACGAGCTGGTTTTTCTAACATTTGAACCAGTGATCAGAATTGAAATCTTAGTTCACTGTTGAAATCATAGAACCTGTTTTCACTTAATGAGACTTTCACCTCGATGGCAGATGGATGAGTGTTAAAGATAGTTTTTTGGTTTTTCGTGAATGAATAATATAAAAATAAATGTGTGTGAAATTTTAATTTTATTTGAAACAGCCATGTGGGTGTTGGGAGGTGGGTTCCACCAAAACTAAACCTCCATGTGGAAATTGAGAAGTGGGGACCCCTAGACCATAACCTTCCCTGAGAGGTTTTGGGTGGTGGGCACCACCTGAACCTAACCTCCCATGAAAGGTTATGGTGGTGGAGACCTCCAGAGGCCTAAACCTCTTAAACTCCCATCATTATGAAAAAAAACCTCTCAAACCCCTCATTAATGTGGAGGATCCTCTTGACATCCCCCACATTAATTATATCAATGCTCATATGTTTAATATGCCAACCTAGTTAATTGATTATGCTAATTTGAATTTGTTCCAAAGAACTAAATAGAGAACATAATCTACAATCCTGGCCTCTTTGGTGGAATTCAATGTAAGGAGTTCTTGGGAGAAATCTCTTTAATAAAGAATATGTAATTCCACAATGAATGCTCCACTGATAAGGAACACTATTCCAATGAAGAACATCAAACCTGCTCGACCTTATTCAATGGGACTTCATCTGACGCGGGATATCCTCATATACAGAAAAGAGACCATCGTACAATCTTCTTGCAGTAACTTCAATAGTGAATGAGGTAGGGGTTTATTGATTATCACATCCCATGTTCTCCCCTTCAAATTATTTTGTGAGATTTGGGATTATTTATTTACGAGGGTTATGGTAAATGATGTTTCAAAATATCATCCATATATGTTCATGCTTCATTTTTTGTTAACCACTTGATTACACTCTAAAATATGACGTTGTGGGTCATCCAATAATGGGACTACCCCTCCGATGTTCTACTTTGATGTGTTTTTCGAAATGGAGGAATGCGACGAAGGCGACGAATACAACAGTGCTGCCACCCATAGCCAATGCGACCCACGCTGCCCCGTGGTGCTTTTCCCTCCGTGCTGATCCAGCCCCATGCCTAGCTGGGCTACCCAAACTGACCCCCCTCATTATGCCATCGTCGTGTCACCTCGCGCCGAACTCCCCTCACCATGCCCCCGCCGTGCCGAGCCGCCACGCCGCCTCCATCCGTTGTTCCGAGCAACCATGCCACCATCTGTGAGCCACACCACTTTCCAGGATGAGCTGAGTGGCTACTACTAATGTTCCCTTTTTGTGGCCCTCTAATCCACCCTCTTCATGACCTTGTGCACCGCCCCGAGAAGAGCTGGCCCGCGGTTGTTTCGTTCCGTGACAAACCTACCATTCAGCACCCTCTTAGGCCGATCCGCCTCCGCGACCCCTCGCGGTCGTAGAGCTGAACCCAACTGGTTGGGATGAACCTAGAATGTCAGGCCAAGATGACCTGCACTAGGTCATCCTAGGCTGGGTCGGGCCGATTTGGTCTGACCGGGTTATACCAGACCCGAGCCCACTATGACTCATTTACTTATTTTGGCCATAACATTGGCACCAGATGTCTGTTTGTCATACTGTCAGTGGAAATGGGAACATTGGAGTGATATGATGCATTTCAGTGATACCCCACTGAGATTTTGAATGATATGGGGAATTGTTAAGTTGGATTGAGCATGAATACAATAGGGCCCCAGGGAATAAAATGCTAATAACATATAGATCGGGGGTCCAATTGACGCACCGTCTATTACATTGAGACACTTATGACATGGTTGACCTTTGAGAAACTTCTTAATGGGACTTCATGGTAGTTGAATTATATACTTATATCTTGTGTAGAAGATCCCTTGAAGATTACTTATCCTAGTCCGAAGACCAAGTGGCTGGGTGACACTTGGAGTATTGTGACTGTTTCGACTCAGAGTGACTCGACATTCCCAGTGGGGAGCACCTTGGTGATACTGAAGACCCAAGGTGGGGAGCACCTTGGTGACATGGCAGGACCATGGTACTTGATAGTAGGTTTACCTCTATAGGCCTTGAGTGTGAGAGCCTATATGTGATGTGGAAGACCCACAGTGTAGAGCACCTCTGTGTGATGCAACAGACCCACATTACTTGATAGGATGAGTACCTCAAGAGTCCAAGGTTAGTGGAAAGCATCTCTATGAGATGCAGTAGGCCCACTGTACCTGATATTAGAGGTGTTCTCCATTATCCGAGGTGTTCGACGATGTGACCAGGGATGTTACTTGTTACTACCCCTAGAATAAATCCTGGTGTGAGCTGAGTTTGAACCACTGTGTTTACCTAATGATTGAGATGGATTACTTTATAACATAGGTATATGGTTGGTCATATACCTATGTAAGGTTATCATTTGATTTCATTATTTTTGTTTTATCGGTATTGGATTTTGTGAAACCTAGAAGATCTTGAGGTCCCTACTGAGTATCGTTATACTGACCCCAGCATGGGATATTAACGCACCTTGTTTTGTTAGATGCAGACGACAAACAACATTTACTTAGGCTGAGAGTACAATGACTGGAAGGTACCCAGAGGTGGATCTTGTGATGTGTTGGTACAGGGAGGAGACAGAAGGATGATGAGTACTGAGGAGGTGATCTGTACCTACCCATTACGTTGGAACCTCGGAGGATGATCCAACAACTGGCTTTCCCTTTTCATCAGTTGTTTTGTTTCATAGTTGTACTTGTACATTCTAGTTGGGATTGTATTCTCAACCATTTTACATTTAGAAGTATTTTTTTATATAGTTTTATTGGTGTTTCTTATCTATTTGTGTTATATTTTGTGTGATTGTTTACATTTTATAAAGGCAATGTCTTCCAAGATTTAGGGAATTAAACCTTTGGTGCTAGTCGCCATCCCCTAGCATATGGAATGCGGGCATTGGGTAGTCACGACATGGGCCCCTGGGGACAGGTCATGATAGAGTATTTGGTGAATTCTTGAGGTCCATTATAGCCCATTAATCATCAGGAAGGATAGTTTTGGTGGCTAGCCTTGATCTGTGCGGGGTGTTTGTTTACAAAGTGTCCTCAGGATGAGGCCAAGGTGAATTTGGGAGTGGTGGTAGTTGTTGGGTCCTAGGTGTTTGTAGGTAGGTATGTGTGTAGTTTTTGTAGCCTTTGTGTCAGTGTGCGGTATGTGTGGTCATGGTGACCCAAAAGGTTTTTCTTGGGGAGACAATGAGACTGGAGTGGAAATTTAGTGGGAGGTATGATATGTAGGATGTCTTCAATAACTACTGGGAAAGTATTGCGGGGTACCCAAAAATTGATGATTTATTACTATTAACTTAAATGGATTTCATTATGTGGGGAGTGTAGCTTGGTGAGGTTTCAGGGGATTGTTTCTTTGCTAGGTGATTTTTTATCTCATTTTATCACAGGGCATTAGAATGCCTCCCAACTTGTGAATGGGAACTTTTTTTCCTCCCTACAGAGTATACGTGTATTATCACCCTCTGTTTATGAAACTATTACAATGATTTCATGAGGACATCGGGGATTGTGCGTGATGATATTAGCTCTGACGCTGGGACATTTAGTTATGCTTATTTTATTTTTTATTGGTACTACCCTTTTGAGTTTTCTTATATTGTAGCACTTTAATTAGAACATGCATATGATAATGGATTCATTTCAGGGGGATATGGTTGTGAAATAGGATGGAGTCTGGGGTTAGGCATAGTGAGTATTTCATGGGATGGTAGGGATAAAATTTTATGCAATCATGTTTCTTGAAATAGGCTAGGGGGGCTAGGATGCAGTATTTTAGCCCTCCATCTATGATCTGATTCATAGACTCTTGACCTACTAAACAACCAAGTTAGGATACACTGATTGTAGGGTAGACACCATTGGAATGTTTCATTCATCAAAATGACTTGTTTTTATGTGTTTCTTGGGTATTTTGGGGAATTAAAAGAAATTGAAAAACAATGAAAATTTTAAAATCAATCTTCTACACTACTCCATTATAGGAATTCCTTTTTTACCTTGCAATTATAGCATCTGGATGGATACCATGGGATGTAAGGGAGATATAGGCCCCTGAGGATGATTATCCTGATAAGAAAAGGGTTGATCGAGAGGAGGAGGAGGAGTAGTAGTGGCTGAGGACGATTCATGCCTTTCAGCAGCAAACCCTATAGAAGAACATGTACATCATCCCAGACATGGAGACAGAGAGCTGGTCCATGGAGATAGTGATATATTTTAGATCGATCTGGGCTTCGAAAGAGTTCTTGGTTCCCCAAAATGTATGACAGATGCGGGAGGTAGTGCGTCAGTGGTGGACTCTCTATCTTGGGGAAAAGTGGGATGTTGTGGTTTCATGGACTGTCTTGGATAGGGTGTTCCGTGCAAAATTACTCTCTTCCATGATAAAGGCAGAGAATAAGAAGGATCTAAAATACCATCAGAAAGGGAGTGTTTCAGTGAGGGATTTGGGGATCATGTTCAATTATTTCCTTCTCTTTTCTTAAGACCCCTTCTCAGATGAGTGTCTCGGGTGAGACATTTAGAGGAGAAATCCAACCTTCCCTTCAGTATGTTGTTACTCCATTGACTATAAACATGTACTTGGAGGATTATAATAAGGATGAAGTGGGGTAGTTTATGCACATGCTGGGAAGTGTTTCGTAATAGGGGAGAAAAATGGTCTTCTCAATGGGGAAGGCCATCAACAGCAGTCCTATAGAGTTAGGGCCTTCCAGTTTTCATCCAGTT
The DNA here is from genome assembly GCA_963277665.1 of Viscum album. NCBI lineage: Eukaryota > Viridiplantae > Streptophyta > Magnoliopsida > Santalales > Viscaceae > Viscum > Viscum album. Next base: position 1,889,534,934 of record OY728136.1, read on the forward strand.
GGGAGCACACCCCTTCTGTTTTAGTTATTATATTCTGGACCATGACTGTTCATTTCAGGCCCATGACTGAGATGCTTAATTATGGTATCCATGGGAATGTTTGGAATAAGTTCCCATACCGAGAGCGGTACAGAGGGACTGAGCATGTTCAACACCTACCTTAGCCACAATAGATTCCAACCAGGTAATTTCTGGAGTAGCAGTATGGACAACTAGCTTCTTCTCATCTGAGAGTAGATGTTTTAGGAGAAGTCCGACCGCATGGCGCTCCTTAGGAACCCCAACTAGTGCATCTTCATGGAGGTGGTCAATAGACGAGGGGCAGAGGAGCTAGGCGTGGGTAGTTGTAGGCCTCATAGGCAGTAGTTCAAGTAGGGCCAGAGGTCGTTCATGGTACAATCAGCATCTTTTGCATCTTTTCCTATGAATTATTTGATTTAGGATCTTGTCACTCTTTTTTCGCACCCAATATATCCCATTTGTTGGGTATTCATGCTGTTAATCTTCCCATGTGTCATGTTTTTTGTATGCCAGTGAGAGGACATACCATCTTGTATCATGTTTTCCATGGATGTATACTGATGTATGGACAATATCAGTCTAGTGGGGACCATATTTTGTTATATATAGAGCCATATGATGTAATTATATGAATCTATAGGTTGTTCTCTATGCGTTCCATTGACGAGTTTCTCTGAAGAGGGTCTTTTTTTAAGATATGGGTGGACAACATGTGACTTTCACCGGCAAAAGTGGTTTCGAGGAGGGAATCCAATGAGTGGAGCTAAATCATTCATTGTTATCTGATCTCTCAGTGGAGTCAGTAGATATTGTGATGGTGGAAGTCATAGGGATCATCATTTAGTTATTGAATGTCTTCCCTAGTTAGTTAGTGACTCTACACCCTTGGCGTGATGTTGAGTTCGGGATAGACATGCAACATAGTGCTTGTATGATTTCGATATCTCCATATCCAATGGTACCTTATGAGATGTGGGAGTTACAGATTCAGATGGATGATCTATTGAATAATGGTTTTTTTCTACCAAGCACGTTATTATGGGGGGCTATGGTCTTATTCTCAAAGATGACAGATGGTGGTCTTAGGATGTGTATAGACTATTAGAGGCTGAACTAGGTAACAATCATAAAATGTCACCTCCTTTTGAGGATCGACAACCTTTTTGATCAATTGAATGGGTAATGATGGTTCTCCCAAGATCGACCTATGGTCAGGATATTTCTAGAGGAGGTTGAAAGATGGTGACAACATGAAGACAACCTCAGGTAAAGATATGGGCAGTTTGAGTTCGTGGTCATATCGTTCGAAGTAACGAACACAATAGCCATGATAATGGGAATTATGAACTTGAACTTCCAGGAATAGCATGTCTAGTTCATTGTCATGTTTATTGATGAAATCCTAATCTAAAAAATGATCACATGAGGATCATGCCAAGAAACTGAGGACTGTTTTATAGGTCATCTAACAACACCAAATCTATGGAATGTTGTCCAAGTTCATGTTCAATACAACTAAAGGGAACTTCCTTGGAAACATTGTGTCCTTGAAGGGGATAACAGTGTACCCGTCTATGGTCGAGGTGGTTGTTTATTGGCCATCACCCCAGAACATGGCCTTGGGTTATATTTTCCTAGCTCTAGTGGGTTACTATCAAAGATTTGTGCCCAAATTCTACCGAGTTGTAGCACCACTAATATCCATGACCATGAAAGACTAAGATATTATATAAAGTGAGTTATGCCAGACATCCATTAGTTATTTTATGGGGAAGCTAGTTACTTCTTGAGGAATGATGTTTTGAAAAGAAGGGGTGTTGTTTGAGGTTTTTTGTAATGCATCAGGGCAAGGCTTGGGGGGAGTATTGACGTGACAGTAGGGGTGATCTCCTATGGGTCTAGGAAGTTTCATCCCCATGAGCACAACTACTCCACCCATGATCAGGAACTTTCTGTGGTTATGTTCAAAAAAACGTTATGGCGACATTATATCATTGGGGAGAACATTTTTGTCTTCACAGATCACTAGTGCTTAATGTTTATCTTCTTTATACGGAACCAGAACTTGAGGCTGAAGAGGTGGATGGAGTTTCATCTAGAAAACGACTTTGAAATTTCAGACACTGAAGGTAAAGGGAATTTGGTTGCTGATTCCTTGATTAGGAAGTATCATAACAATGCGGTTTGAGAATTGGCGGATGGTTGGAAGGTGATGGAGGAGTTGGATGACCTACTCATGGATGAAAGGTCAGAAGATGGTATAAGTTGTCTGTTTTAGATGAAAATACAATCCTATTAGTTGCAATAGTTGGTGTAGACTTAGTGGGGGTCTTAAGGGCTGATGTGATGCGTGATTGTGTTATCCATGGTGATGCTCTAAGAGGATGGTCGGATGATGGGATGAATTGGATTTTGTTTCAAGGAAACTTTTTCTCCTTGGTGAAAATGTGCTAGAGATTTCTTGGTGAGTTCCACAACTCACGCATAGTGATACACCTTGGAGTTTCCAAGATGTACTGGGGTTTGAGTGGTAATTTTTGGGGGCCTAGGGTGAAGCGGGTAGTGGAAATGTATGTGTAAATGTGCCTCATGTGTTAACAGGTGAAAGATGAACACCACATCCCGGAGGTTTGTTAAAACTTTTAGTGATCCCTAAGTGGAAATGAGACAACATCTCGATGGATATATACATGATAATTCATAGAGTTCAAGGGAATTTTGATGCTATTTGGGTAGTGGTGGACCAGCAAATATAATCAGCTCACTTCATGACAATTAATGAGTCGAATGTTGGGGATTTCTTTGTACATAGGTAAGATGATGAGGTGTTGCAGTTACATGGAGTAACGAGATCCATATTGATTGATAGGGATACCATGTATACCTCTAGGGTTAGAAAAGAATTTCTATATTATATTGGCACCCATTTATGTCACATCACTTCTTTACACCCCCATATAAATGGGATGACAAACCATAGCATCCAGACATTAGAGGATAAGAAACGGGCATGTGTTTTGGCCTTTGGGGGGTTGTGGGTACAACACCTTCCACTGGAAGAGTTTGACTGCAACTATATTTATAACTCTATGATTGGGGTCGATACATTCTACGCCTAATACAGGAGGTCATTTCTCTCACAGTTGTGCTGGATAGAGGTCCAATAAGATGGTGTTATTGGCTCAGAGGTGGTACAGATCAAGACAGAGAAGGTCAAGATTATATGGAAGAGGATAGATGCAGCTTAAGACTAGAAAACGTCATTTACCAATCATAGGAGGAAGCCAATGGAGTTCCAGGTCAAATAGTATGTGTTCTTGAAGACCTCCCATCGGCGTGGGAAACTGAGGATCAATAGGGAGTGTATGATTTATCTGAGGTTCATTTACCCATCGAGGGGTTCTGGAGGGTCAGTGATGTGTCTTATCAGCTCACACTACCAACACCAATTCTAAGGGTGCATGGCGTCTTCAATGTGTCTCACCTTCGTCAGAATCTACATTTTTATTTGAACATCCTCGACTGGGGGGAGTTGGATATCGAGGATGATCTGACGTTTGTTGGGTGACCAGTGAGGATCAAGTTTCATAAAGATAATGTTATTCATCGATGAACCATTCCATTGGTTCGTGTGTTATGGAGGCATTGTGGCCTTGAGGAATGTACCTGGGAATGGGAGGCAGAAATGTGTGCCCACTAACCAGAGTTGTTTTGTGTTTTGTTCTATTTTGTTTTTTACATGTTTTTGATGTATTTATTGACCATATTAACTATGAAAATGACTATATACCATGTTATTTTGATGTGTTTGAATATTCATGACTGTGGGGAGGGAAGGATATGATCCCTAATCAAGTTGCATTAATTTAGAATCATTTAAACCCATGTCGGCGAGTCAGTACCACTCAATGGGGATTGTATACTGACATGGAGGAAGGGACTCCCTAATCTATATGACATGACAATGTGAAATTTACAAGTTTGTGCGGTTACATGGAGCAGATAAGCAGTAGTGTATCCATTAATGTTCAAAGGATATATGAGAGAGAGGTGTTCCTATATGTCGAGGAGGATTACTCTTCAGACCCCTCTCTTTTCAATGGTTCTCATTTCGATTCTCGAGGGAGATAATTGTTTGACAGGTATCTGATGTAATGGAGCTGATAGTGACAAATTAAGGAGTTTTATAGAAACACAGTTCCATCAAATGGTTCTATCGAAATGGTGTCACCGGTCATGGAGACACTGTGATGGTGGAACCGTTCACAGTCACACACTGAAACAGAGGCACTAATTATAGTGTCCCACCAAATCAATGGCAATGTATCCATAGAACCTTAACAGTCACTCAATAAAATGGATGTACCGCATATGATAGAACAATGATGATGGCACAGGGATGGTGGCACCATTACAATGTCTAACCAAATGGTGTCCCACCCATTTTTTTCAATTCTGTCACCTCATCGTCTCTATTGACATAAAAGTGATTTAATACATATTTAAAATCCATTAAAATTACATAAATAATATAAAAAATACCCCAAAATCTTGTTGACCCCTGAATTATGAAAATGTGTTTCTTTTCCATCAGTGTCAGAAACATTTCCCGTACTTTCCAGTTTTCCCCCTGTAATGTGTTTTCCTCTGTATAAAGGAAACCAATTAACTCATGGCTTTTATGGCCACCCCATTAATGAGAAATATTAAATAACAATTAATTAAATCTTGTGTAACCACCCAACTGTATATAGAAACCACGATACTCATTTAATTTTGTTCAAGATTTCATATCCCGTAACTCCAGGATCTCACATTCTATTTCACAAGGATTCTATCTTCTTTTGGGTTGGTTTGTTTACATTCCATCGTGAATCTGGAGTCACCCTACTTGAGGATTTTGGTGCAGCTATGCTAGATCCATTCCTACTCACTCTGTGAATCCCCAGAGTTACTCCCCTATAAGTCGTGCATTCCTTTTTCTTGGTGCTTCGAGAATAACATTGTTCCTTTATCATTCAGGTAGGTTTTTTCCACCACCTCTCTTTACTGTGTATCATGAAGGGTGGCTATGAAAATTTTATAATGAGGATAGATGAAAAAAAACCTAAAAAAAGATAATAAATAGTATTAAAATAATAACTGGGTGTGTTTTATGATGCTAGTATACACTTTTACCTTTTCTTATATGTTGTGAAATGTATGGGCTTTTGTCCACTGAAAATTGTGGTTGTTAGAAGTCTTTTCTTGCGTTATAATAAAAATTTGTTTTTTGGATAATTCATTGACTAAATGGTCATAACATAGAATGAGGATAATTATGTATACTCATTTTAATTAATGGATTCCCAATTAATAAGAATCTTTTTGTGGTCACCCCGATTAACCAAGAAGAATGGAAGAACAAAACGAATAGTGGGTTTAAATTTGAAAATTCGATAGGACTTTTTTAGTGATGTGTATTGTTGCAATGATAGATTCCTATGAGGTAGCATGGATGGGGATGGGATCCCCTATTGTACATTTGTTAGTTTGTAGATTTGGGGTAGTGTGGGGAAGTATGTTGGGGCTTCGTTTGGTTCTAGTACATTGAGGGATCTCATAGATCCCTTTGGTTGTTGTGACATTACAGGAGAACCGGGTGTGAATTATTAATTTTCTAATTTGATATTTTTCATTTCTTGGATTGTGGCTATGCCTGTTAGTTGCTCGGTAGTTAAGATTTATTTAAATAGAACCACTTGAATTTTATAACAAGAATGGTTTCAATGGGGAATTGTTTTCGTGGAATGTGTTGTGACTTGGTTGTGACTGTTGGTATTTTTATGAATGAAAAATAATGTGGGTGTTTTTGTATGGGATTGTTTTGGAACCCCTAGGATTGGATGAGTTCTTGTTTATCTATATGTATAATTTACTTCTTATGATTCTTATTTTCACCACACCAATGTTGATAACTTCATGCCAAACACCACCATTCCATGGGGGAGGGTGTTTTTTCCAACACTCCCTTGAGTGGATGACTATTAGCTACTTTTTTGGGCCCATTCCTGAGTATTTGGAGACTCTTCAGGTAGGTTATGGCTATCTAGGGACCATTATAGCCCATGATTCATAAGTCATGGTAGTTGTGGGGGTCGGCCCAATAGTGTCTGTGTCGTTTGTTTCCCAAGTGTCTTTGAGATAAGGACATGTGTCTTCGGGCATGGTGGTAGTTGTTATGGCCTAGGTGTCTATGGCTGGAGATGTGTGTGGTTGTTGTGTCCATGGTGTTTGCGGGTATGATAAATGGTTATGGAGGACAAAAAGATAGATGTTGGGGGTGGCAGTGAGGCAATAGTGAAAATGGTGGTGGAGGTCTCACTTGTAGGATGTATTCAATAAGAAGTGGGAATGTGGTGTGGGGTACCAATACATCGATTTCTTATTACTACAACATTACTTGACATTCTTTATTTGGGTTGTTTGCCTTCGTGTGGTTAGGGGGGATAGTTTCCTAGCTAGGTGCTTTGGATATCTCTTTTTCTCATGGGCCATTAGAATGCATCCACACTTATGTACAAGAACTTTTGGTCTTCCCTATATAGTATACTTTTATACTCACCCTATGTATATAACACTATTTCTAGGTTTCCAGGAGGACTTCGGGTACTGTGCAAGACAATATTAGCTTAAACAACGGGACCGTTAGAGTGGCTTCTTTTATTTTCTTATGTAATTTCCCATTTGAGTTATCTTGTACTTATAGAACATTATATTGAAACGTACTTATGGGAATGGATTGTTCCTTTGCTTTAATTTTATTTCATGTTTTGGATTTTTGGGATTTACAGTCTTATCACCTGATCCGTTTCAATAAGAAGAGGTTATTCCTTCCATATCACTTATGATTTTATTACCTTGGTGTTATTCGCCACTCTATAACGTATTAAAGGCAGTACTCGGGATCATTATCTCTCCATTAAATTGAAGAAGGATGGGGATGGAATTTTTTTCCCTTCCTTCATCTTAGTGAGGGCAGGTCGTTAAAATATCATAGAATAAGCATGACATATATATATATATTTAGAAGGAATAAGTAAATAAAATAATGTAATAAAAAATGAAATATGAAAATAACAAATACTTTGATAAAATTAATATAAATAAACACATGGATATTAATAAATAATATAATAAGAATGGAATGAATTATATCATACATAATAAATATACTATCAGGGCCTCATTCTAGGAAATAAAATATAAACAACTATGACATATTCTAAATACCCATGAAATTTTTTATCATAATTCCTATTGATGCATCATGTGGATATAAAAATTTGTGATCCAACATCTTGATATGTTTCAAATTAATTATTTCACACACTAAATTACCGTGGAATAATGATCAACAATGAAAAAGGTAATAAATTTTTTAATAAGTTCTGAATGGGACTTATCTTTCGTGATTTGTTAGTATATATAAAATTATTATACAACCACGATAATTTATCTTCCAAAATCAATGAATTAATAAAAAAAATTGGTGAATATACTTTAATTATATAAGGATTCACTGGAAATTCAAAATGATCATATAAAAAACCTCATCTAATAAATAATACCTAATTATATTTATTGTCCACTTTTAAATACTATGATCAACACATTTTTTAGGAAGTCAATTACATGTATCTAATATGTTAATAATTTGTTCTAATGGGACATATCATCAAGGTGTGGTGGGTAGGTAAATATTTTGTCAATCAACCAAATCAAATCCATGAGTTATGTCCTACCAAATATATAGTTAATCAGAGTTTTTGTTAATCGTTTGAAGATCAGTTATCTCCTGAAAAATATTTTTCTGGTTTTTTATTCACATATGCATCTGTTTCAGTTCCATCAACTAATTATTTATATCCATATAGTTATTTCATTTCTAGAAAAAAACATACTAAAATTAATTTAAAAAAATTAAGATTTAATTATAACAATGGGAATTATTTATCATTGTAATAACTTTTTAATATACAATAATTATGGGAATATGTGATCTATCAATGATCTTATATTAATGAATATATTGAAATATGGAATAATAACATTTATCATTGAAATGGAATGTAATAGAACATTAAATAATAATTTAATGATATAATGAGACAATTTTATTGTTATACGCCAGCATTTTTGGATAAATAAATATTTTTAATTTCTTTTATGTCTTGTGTTGTACACTACACAATGATTATCCTGAGAAATACAAAACACCATATTATCTTGTAGTATACTCCACAAAATTCATTGCTTGTGTTACACCGAATTTCAATTTCATTTGATAGAATTAATTTCACACAACATTGAGTATAGATGTTGTTCTATGTTTCAAAGAACTATGTTTGGATTATGTAACACCCTGGATTGATAAAGTGTTAAATGAATAAATGATAAGACTCATGTCAATAAGGTGAACCTTTCTTTTTGGGAGCTTGTCTGATGATAACTTCATAGTTATGAATTCATGGCCTAGAGTAGTGATTAGGATGGGTGACCTTCTTAGATGTTTCCCAGGGTTTGTGAGAGTGAGGAAAAATCACCTTGGAAAGGACATGTGTAGGCCTGTGGGGACTATCATTAGTCAGATGACACGTTCAAGAATGTAGGTGGACCCTTGGGTGGATACCACGTGTCTGCGGGGAAACCGGTGGTACCTGGAAGGTCAGGACCCAATGGCCATGTTAAGGCGGGGTTTCTGTGCAGTCATCGGGACCTAGTTGTCACATTTGGTATCAGTGGTGCTACCCAGTCATAAGTGTGGCGCACTACCTGTGTTGAGATGTAGGGCCCACAATGAGGACATTTTTCTCTAAAGGGGTGATTGTAACACCCATGAATGATAAAAGGTCAAATGACTAAATAATAAGACTCATGTCAAAAAGGTGCACCTTCCTTTTCCGGAGCATGTCTGATTAGAACTCCACAATTAATCATGCTTGACCTGTAGTAGTGATCAGGATGGGTGACATTCTGGGAAGTTTCGCAGGGTGTGTGTGAATAGTTCATTTGACTATTGAAAGTCCCTACAGGCTAGGACATGTCCTTTCCCGATCCTTAAATGTGGCGGACTGCCTGGGTTGAGATGTAGGGCCCACAAGGAGGGTGTTGTGCTCTAAAGGGGGGAGATTGTAACACCCCAGAATGATAATGTTTTAAATGAAAAAATGGTATGACACATTTCAACAATGTGAATTTTCCTTTTTGAGAGCCTATATGATTCGAACTCCACAGTTAAGCGTGCTTGGCCCGGTGTAGTGATCAGGATGGGTGACCTTCTAGAAAGTTTCCCTGGGTGTGTGTGAGTGAGAACAAAACACACTGGGAAAGACATGTCTCGGACTATGGGGGTTTTCATTAGTCAAATTACACGCTCAGGAATGTGGGTGGACCCTTGGGTGGGGACCACGTATCTGCGGGGGAACTGGTGGTATCTGGCGGGCCAGGACCCAATGGCCATGTTATGGCAGGGTGTCTGTGCTGTCACCGGGATGCAGTTTTCATAGATTCTGTTAAACGAAACATAAATGAAATCATTCATTATATGAAAAACTTTTATGGCTTCCATTACACACAAGAGCGACCATCCTCCAGATTTTGCATTGTACGCAATATCATGTTTTACTAAGCAATGATATATTATTTAAATATTATTATTTAATTGGATATAAACTATTAATAATGAATAGTATTATCCACATTTTGAATTTTATATAACCTTTAAATTAATATTATATATTTTCTAAAACATGATATAAGAACAAAATAAATTTTTTTTGATAAAAGAAGTATTTTTCCAAAAAACATATGATGTTTTGTCACATTTTTATGGTTATCCAATTTTGAATTTATATTTTATAAATATTTTGTATTATATTTGAAAAATAATCAAATTCATTAGATGTGGGACATATAAATTTAGTAATGTTTTCTTTTTTGTTATATTACGAAAATGTTCTTTTTTAATGAATTTTAAAAATTACCACATTTTAAGTGAAAACTACATTTTCATGTAAATTATTGATAATATTATATTGTACATTTAATTTGTATTAAAGTGTAACTGGATTTTATTTTTATGATTTAATTAAATATTTTCCATTCTATATAATTATATTTTTAAATTGGTCAAAATCAAATGTCAATCATTTGGTAGTTAGTACTTCTTAAAATTCTGCATTTTGGATTCGGAAACATGAATTAATTATAATTATATTACTGGAACTTCTGTGTTTTTTATTTGGAGAAATGGATTCCACATTTGGAATTAAAGGGTTCAAATTTTTTAAATAGGTACCGTTTATATTTTTACATTATGAAAAATAACTTCAATAATTATTTTATTTACCAGGGTTAAATGGTAAATATGGTAAATAAGTGTTCAAAATAATATTATAATAATATTAAACCACACTAAAACATGTATTAAAAATAGTTGATGAGATATAAATGACAATAGGCATCCTGTGTCGATTTTTTAATGATATGGAACCACATTGATGTGGAAATGATTTTTTATAAAAATTAATTTAAATTAAAAAGATATATAATATATACATTTTTATTCAAAATAAAACAATTTTAATATGGTGTTATAAATATTATAAAATATAAAATAAATATTCATTGGAAATATAATATGATTTCCTACAACATTGTATTTTCCTTCTACTTTCTGGACATGAAATAAATAAATTTATTTTTGACACAAGGATGATGTTATGATTTCATTATTAATGAATCATTTAAATAAATGAGATTATAACTTCTAAAATAAATTAATTTTGAAACATTGTATTCTATACATGAATTTCATGGATAATTTTGAATTTTTCTATTCGATATTATGATTTTTTTTGGAAAGAAGCAAGTTGTTATGGATTTTTAAAAAATTTAAGATATGAATAGTACAAAATTGACATAAATCGATTTTTAGAAAATATACTATTTTATAAAATGATATAATATTCCTAAAAATTAATGATTCAGCCAAATGGAATTTATAATGTTCAATATATCATTATTGAAACACTTGACATTCTATTGTCATTTTATAGTAAATATATTTACCATATAGTATAAATATACAAGAAGACATGGTAAGAGTAAAATTAGTTTACTAAGGGTTAATGCTAAAATATGTGGTTAAATTTGAGACCTATATATCTATAAATCCTATTTGTTGATGGTATTATGAAATATCCTGAAATTATATTTGAATTAATTTTTTGTTGGAATTTTGAAATAGAGAATAATTTAATAGAAATATAATATTTCAATAACATCCAAATGTGCCTCTCCTCCTGTCACGACCAGTCCTTGTGACCTGTGTCATGACACCCCAAGCCCACTTTCCATAGGCCAGGGGCTGGCGACTAGCACCAAAGGCATAAATCCCGACAAAAAGGGGAAGACATTGCCTTTATAAAGTAAACAAACACCACAAAGTAAGACATAAAAATTAAACACTAAGTAACTGAGTACAATAGTAAGTGCGGAAAAGTAAGTGTTCTAGAATACATACCCAAACTAATGTAAAACACAACTGGAAAGGGAGTACAGAAACATAAAAGTAAAGCCACAACGCCGAGCCATTCACTGAAATCCCACATGAAGGGTGGGTATAGATAACGTCCTTAGCTCCTCGGGTCCGACCATTTTACTCGCGCACGTCCCGCCCTGTGGTCCACCTCCAGGTACTGTATTGTTGTAAAATCCACCTCCGGGTACCGACTCGTCATGAGTTCCTCCTCCGAGAACCATCCAGCTCTACAAGCCCCAACCTCAATCCGTGATGTCCATCATCTGCAACCAACACAACGTACTGCGGGCAAAGCCCATGCAGGGGTGAGTATATGATACTCAGTAGGGACCCCGACACCTCATAAGGTCTCCCTGAATCCACAAAGGATAAACCACAATGAAAAGATACAATCACAGAGTATCATCCAAGAATACTTATGTATATGACCATACATATACATTGGTCATCAAATGCAGTTCATCTCCAACTCACGAGCTCAAGTACAATCACATCCACACAGGATAGTACAACACAATCCACACATGAAATCACAACCCAATCCACATAGGAAAGAAAGTAAATCATATCGAAGATAATGATTGAATGTAAATACACAACTCACACATGTATACTTCATTGTAATGAAAAAAGAAGATGATCAGATGTAGAACTGATTCATCTAAGCTGGGACCCACTTAGGATACTAGACAAGCTAAGCTGTCAGACCCACATAAGATACAAGTACTGAAGTCGTCACCGCTGAACCCATGGGGAATTTCAGTACAGTTTTCTTCATATTCGAACCCACGGAGGATTCCAGTACGATAGTCTTCATCGTCGAACACATAGATGATGGGGATCTCCTCCTCTATTGAGTATAGTGGGCCTGTTGCTAAAACCAATCACTAACCACTAACCTTGGACTGCTGAATTACTTCACCTGTGTAGTACTGTGGGCTTGCTGCTACAAACAATCGCTTCCAACCATGGGTCTCCCGCTACACCCAAGAACTCTCCCTTATAGCGTACAATGGTACTCCTTCTATTTAGTACTCCGGGTCGGCCACTACAACCAAGCGCTCCTCTGCTGTGGGTCTGCCTTTACAACCAATAGCTCCCCACTCGGCTACCGAAACACTACGATTCGATTTATCAGCAGTTGTCAAGTCTCATCCAGCTCTAGGGTTTCTGCACACAGCATGCTCATTCCGGGAGGGTCCGCTCCACGAGCCAAGAGGTCGATACATCAACAGTCACGTAGACCCGAGTTGATCCATCGAAAAGTATCACAAGGAAGTATATCAAAGTAGTGCCTTGTCATAGGGGTCTCAACGCAACAGATTGCATATCAATCGGATGCACGGTCTGTGAGTTATCGGATTTCCCGTTCCAGGGACCCGGTTGGATTTCGGGTACAATCCAACCCGGCCATACTCAAACTGCATCCAAACCTCGATCGGAGTAATACAAAAGGTTTTCCTCACTATGTGGAATCCAAAAATGTGGACGACATGTCAATCGGATGTCCGGAGCTCAAGTTATAAGCATTTTCGATCCGAGCGCCCTGTTGGTTTCGTGTTCAAACCAACCAGGTCATACCCCATGTTCTCTGAAACCTTGAGTGTAAAATACTGAAAGGACCGTCTTGATCCAAGGATCGCATCACAAGTGATGGTGCATCGATCAGAGGTCCATAGCCCATGATATAGGAAAATGACTAAAACAGTCCAAAATGGGGGGTCTGGGCCCGGCCAGGCCCGACCCTACCCCCCCTGGGTCGGCCCAAACCGGGTGACCCGACCCAGGTCCGGGATTGGCCCATCATGGTGCGGCCCGGCCTGGCTGGCGGCGACCCAGCCTAGTCTGCACGACCCACCCCGACCCGGCCGGGGGTGTGCTGGCTCGACCCGTGGGCTGCGCTGTGGGAAAGGACGTGGTCCCCCCTTTGCCAGTGGATGTGGCGCTGGTCGCCGCATCGCCCCTGGATCCCACGCGACCATGGGATCTGGTCATCCCACCTCCACTGCGGATTCAGCCACATCGGCTCTTGCTGGCAGCATGTCGGTGCACCGCCACACCGGCGTGGCACGCCGGCAGCGCCTTCCGCGGAACACCGTACGGGCTCCGGTGGTCCGTTTTGCCCGCCGTCTGCGCCTGCAGCTCTCCCGAGACCCGTAGATTACTGTGAAGGGTTCAAAACATCTTTGTGGCCCACTTCGTCGTCTCCCATCTATCCACACACCAATAAAAAAACTGCGGAGGGTTGTCTGGCTGTGTTTGTTCGTCCCACACCCTCCGCGTTAGGTGTTATCAATTGGAAAACATTTAAACACAATCTTTTAATCATTGACTACGGTATAATTTATTTCAAATAAATAATACAAACACCATGAAATTAAAAACCCATGCAGGAGGGAACAATTCACATGTACACTTAATATGAAAAACCGACTACATGTAAGAAGTCATTGTACGAGCATCGTCTAGGAGAAACGACGTCAAGAAAAATGGCTTTGCGGAAAGAGGCTTCGTACGTCGTCGGTGCACGCCTAGTGAAAGATGTGGTGTCTTTAATTCTTCGACTTGGGAAGATGGTGAAAATATGAGACAATGTTATTCATTGAAGCTTAGGTTTTCTTCGCGTTCTTCAAGAACGAATAAGGAAATCTCCGAGGGTTCTCTCCTCCACACTACGAATCACCGCCAATAAAATAAGACGTTGTCTTATTTAATTTACACACAAAAAGACATAATTAATTTGAAATTCAAAATGAATTCACCAAATTAATTAACTCGAATTATACAATTAATTATGCGTTTTATTGGAAGGTATTTAATGTGGAAGAAAAACTTCTTGAGTTGACAAGACATTAAAATGGGGGAGGTGCGAGTGTGTTACACAATTTAAAAGTGATAGGATGATTGATGGGGAGTTAGAGAATTGATGGTGGGGGATCGTGTGGGCCCTAACCCAACTCCCACACATGGATGTTATCCACAAAGCAGAGAGTAATTATATTGTGACATAATTTAATTTCACTTAAATGGCATAGTAATGAAATAAAAATAAAACAATTATATTTTAATTCTTCACCTTTTTTCCTAAATTTTCTTTGGGATTTTACGGTTGCACTATTTTTGATGGCACCAGATTCTGAGGCCTGGTGAACCAGAAATCAATTTCCAAAGTTTAGCTCAGGTACGTTCAGTGAATGAACAAGCGAGTCTTCCTAACTTTTGAAGCAGTGCTAGAAATCAAAATCTGAGGGCACCGATGAAACTGCAGCGCCGGTAATTGCTTAGGAACACCTTATCCGAAGGTGCATTTTCTCAGGTGGTGATGTTAAAAAAAGAGAGGAATAAAAATATAATTGTTTTATTTTTATTTCCTTACTTAGAGGTTTGAGTGAAATTATGTTATGTCACAACTTAATTTCTCAATGCTTTGTGGATAACATCATTATATTGAGTTGGGGTGGGTCCCACACGAGCACCCACCTTTCAATTCTCTAACTCCCCATTAATCACCCTATCACTTTTAAATTGTGTAACACTCCCACACCACCCCCGTTTTAATGTCAAGTCAACTCAAGCAGTTTTTCATCCACATTAAATACCTTCCAATAAAACGATTAATTAATTGGATAATGAACTTTAATTAATTTGGTGAATTCATTTTGAATTTCAAATTAATTATGTTTTGTGTGCGTTTAAATTAAATAAGACAACATCTTATTTTATTGGTGGTGATTCCCTGTGCGGAGGAGAGAACCCTTGGAGATTTTCTTCTTCCTTCTTGAAGAATGCGAAGAACACTGAAGCTTCAACGAAGAACGTCGTCTCATCTTTGAAAATTCTTCCCGCATCAAATAAAGAGATACACCGCATCTTTCACCGTGTGTCCTCCGACGATGTATGGAGGCTCTTTCCGCGATGCCATTTTCTGCGACGCTGTTTCTCCGCGACGATCCACGTACGAAGACTTCTTCCAGGTAGGGGGTTTTTCGTATTAAGTGTATATGTGAATTGTTCCATCGTGTGTGGGTTTTTAATAGCAGTGTGTTTGTATAATTTATTTGAAATAAATTATACCCTCTTCACAGAATAAAATCTTGTGTTTAAATGTTTTCCAATTGATAACACCTAACGTGGAGGGTGCGGGCCGAACAAACATGACCCAACAACCCTCCACAGTTTGTTTATTACTGTGCGGATCTACGTGAGGTGATGAAGTGGGCCGCAAAGGTGTTTTTAACCCTTCTCATTAATATACGGGTCCCGGGAGAGCCGCATGCGCAGACGGCTGGCAAAAGGGACCACCGGAGTGCGTCCGGTGGTCCGCGGAAGGCGATGCCAGAGCGCCGCAGGCAGTATTAGCCGCAACTGATGTCATGGTTGTGGGGGGATGACCAGATCACGCGGACGTATGGGATCCGGGGGAGACGCGGTGACCAGTGCCACGTCCGCTGGAAAATGGGGGACCGTGTCTTCCACCCCCGGCTCGGCCCGCTGGCTGAGCAGGCGCCCCCCCCCCCCCCGGCCAGGCCGGGGCGGGTCGCGCAGACTAGGCCGGGCCGCGCCGGGCCGCACCGGGCCTGGCCAAACCCAAACTCGGATCGGGTCGACCCGGTTCGGGCTGACCTAGTGGGGGTTGGGCCGCGGCGGGCCGAGCCCAGACCCCCCATTTTAGGACTGTTTCAGTCATTTACCCATATCTTGGGCTAAGGACCTCCGATCGATGCACCGTTAGTTGTGCTGCGATCTTTGGATCGAAACGGTCATTTTGGTATATTACAATCAATGTTTCGGAGAACATGGAATATGGCCGGGTTGGTTCGAACACAAAACCAACCGGGCCCTTGGAGCAGAAACACTTTTAACTTGAGCGCGGGACATCTGATTAACGTGGTGTTGACTTTATTAGATTCCTCTTAGTGAGACAGACCTTTTGGATTACTCCACTTGAGGTTTGGACGTAGTTGGAGTATGGCAGGGTTGGATTGTACCCAAAATCCAACTGGGCCCCTAGAACGGATAAGTCGATAACTCACAGACCGGGCGTCCAATTGACGCACCATCTATTGCGTTGAGACCCCTATGACGAGGCGGTCCTTTGAGACACGTCTTTGTGAGAATTTAAGATATATCAACTCTTACATACGTGATATTTTATGTATCGCCCTCCTGGCTCGTGGTGCGGACCCTCCCGGAACGAGCATGTTGTGTGTAGACACCCTAGAGCTGGCTGAGAATTGACGACTGATGATCGATCGACTCAGAGTGTTTCAGTAGCCCATTGGGGAGTGCTTGGTTGTAGCGGCAGAACCACGATGTTGGAGTGCTTAGTTGTAGCGGCAAACCCATGGTACAGAACAGAAGAAGTACCTCTGTAGGCTATGAGGGGGATCTCTTGGTTGTAGCGGCAGTCCTAAGGTGGGAAGCGCTTGGTTGTAGCAGCAGGCCCACAGTACTCCACAGGTGGAGTACTTCAGTAGTCCAAGGATAGTGGAAAGATCTTGGTTGTAGCGGAAGGCCCACTATACTTGAGAGAGGAGGAGTTCTCCAGCATCTATGGGTTCGATAGTGAAGACTATCGTACTAGAATCATTTGTGGGTTCGACGACGACGACAACCATAATGAAATCCTCCATGGGTTCTGCGGTGAGGACTTCAGTACTTGTATCCTACATGGGTCCGACATCTTACTGGTCTAGTATCCTACATGGGTCCCATCTTAGATGAATCATTGGCTACATCTGATCATCTCTTTTTTCTTTTCAATGATGTATACCTATCTGAGCTGAGTCTTGACTTTCAATCATTATCTTCAATATGATTGAATTGATTTCCTATGTGGATTGGGTTGTGCTTTCCTCTGTGGATTGGGTTGTACAATCCTGTGTGGATGTGATTGTACATGAGCTCATGAGTTGGAGCTGAACTGGATTTGATGACATAGGTGTATGTATGGGAATATACCTATGTAGTGTTGGATGATACTACCAAATTGTATTTTTTTCATTTTGGTTTATCCTTTGTGGATTCAGGGAAACCTTCGGGGGTCTCGGGGTCCCTACTGGGTAGTGTATACTCACCCCTACACAAGATTCACCCACACTACGCTGTGTTTGTTGCAGACGATGGACATCACGGATCGTGGTTGAGGCTTGTAGAGTTGGACGGTTCTCGGAGGAGGAAATCATGACGAGTCGGTGCCCGAAGGTGGATTTTACGACGAGGCGGTTATTGGATGTGGACCACTGGGCAGGACGTGCACGGGTCAGATGGTAGGACTCGAGTAGGTGAATAGGTTATCTCTACCGACCCTTCAGGTTGGATTCTAGTGGATGGCTCAGCGTTGCTGGTTTATTTTTCAGTTGTTGTACTTCCATTCCAGTTGTACTTTACTTCAGTTTGGGTTTGTATTCTGGCCCACTTACTTATCTGCACTTACTATTGTACTCAGTTACTGAGTGTTTACTCTAGTCGGCTTACTTGGTGGTGTGTGTTTACTTTATAAAGGCAATTCCTTCCCCTTTTTTCAGGATTTATGCCTTTGGTGCTAGTCGCCTGCCCCGGTCCTAGGGAAGGCAGGCTTGGGGTAGTCACGGAATGGGTCACGAGGACGGGTCGTGACACCTCCTCTCTTATAAAAAGGAATGTCCTCCCACATCTCCTCACAACAACAAGATACTTCTGGATTGACCAAACCATATCCAATTAACATATAATAATTCTTAGATAATTTTTTGAAGTTCTGATTTTCCAAAAATTCAATCTTGTGTGTCCCTATTACTATATCTAATAGAAGTTGAATGAATAATACATAATTTATTTACCTATTCAATTCACTTTCGTTTATTCTTTTTCTTCCTATTTCTATGTTTATGCCATACTAAAATAATCAATCCAGTAAATTGTACATTCTTATATGTTATTATAATTATGGGAAATTCTTATACCACCTTTTATCCGTCATATGAATAAAAATATCACCATGTCTGTATACGTACAACTTACCATCTCCACATTGTGGTGTAATCTTTTATTCAATAATAGTTTATTAGGATGGTTATAATGATGTCTATAATGGATTTATACATGGAATATAACAAATATAATGACTATTTATTAATAATATACCATCCAATTACATAATATTTAACCACCAAGAGAATGATATCATCACTTGTGAATACGTACGGCCTACCGTCTCCATGATGTGGTGAGATTTGTTCTCCACATTAACAATTCAAGAATGATTATAAAATATATATATATGATGAGATAAAATAATAGTTATGAACATATTTTCGAGAGTAAAAAACATATTAATCTTATCAAACATGACATACAAAGAAAAACAAAAAATCGAAACAAAGCGGTTAAATCATGAAATAATGGTAACATTAAATAATATTTGGGAAAATGATATAATTGGATCATATATGATATCAGAAATATAGATATAGTATTTATATAATATAATAAGATGAATTGAATGATATAAAGAAAGTAACCAAAACCACGACTTCCAAAAATTATATGTTAAGGGATTATTTTGTATCACTTTTATTTTTGTAGGACAAATTCCTTATACACCATCTTATTCATTTTTTTGGTTTTTATGTTACCCTTGAATGTATTTATTTTTATTATTATAAAGGTTATGATTTTTAAATTTTCATATAAGTTTCTTTTTTTGAGAGAAATTATTTGACTAAATATAAATTGGTAAGGATAATTTTGCAATCTCATTTTTATCCGATATGGTTTATACATAAGTATTTACTGGGGATTTATTTATCATCAATGTCCATTTTTTTTGTAAATATATGTTTCTATAAAATTTATATTATTCTTCAATGTTTGTTTGAAGTCCTTTTTACACATTTTCGGCTTTTACTTCATGATATGGAAGGAATATTTTTTTACCATAAAAGGTACTTTTTAAGATTTACAGAAAATATTTGAGGGGAATGTTTTTTTAACATATAGAGCATGAATATATTTTTATGATTTCATTTAACCTTATTTATGTGGAGATTACTCTACAATATTTCTATTTTATTTTAAATAATATTATTTTCTTTCAATATTTCATGGGATTTAGTGAAAAGAAATGATTTTTTAATAATATAGTATATTTTCTTCTAGAATTAATGTCAATTGTTTTATAAATATTATTTTCTATGTATGAATATTCTCTTATGTATAGTTATTTTTTTATCCCAATTATTAATATGATTTTATTTCTTTAGTGATGGAATAATATTTTATATTAATTTTTTAAGATGGAATTATATTTAATAATCCCTTTTTATTTCATGGGTTATTATATAATGAATGATTTATGTTATTGTGGAACATGTATAAATGATTTCATTATGAGATTGGTGGGACATATATCTCCCTCCAAATAATTGGGTATTGATTTTTATCTCATTAGATAGAAATGAAGAGAATGTCATATAAATCCAGTTTAGTAATACATGGCACGAATGACATGTAATCCCTGTTTCATAATGGTCTTAGTCCACCATGATGGTCTTGGAAGAAATTCCTTGGCTACAATTGAAATCATATTATATGATTATTATGTTCCCATAATTACATATGTTATTCCAATTCAATTCAATCATGGCTAATATTTCATTCATGATATATCCCTTAAGTACTGCTGATATTTATTTCATGACTACTGATTTTGATGATTAAATTTTATGTTCTTGTTTTTATGTTATTATGTTTATTGTTTGTTTTATATTCTCCATGTGTACCCTTAAATATAATTTTAGATCACCATTTTTATGTTTTATTTTCCCTAAGATATAAACAACAACTTTATTTGTGAAAAATGGGATGATCTTTGTGGGATACATTTACCATCATTCACAAAGATGGAAGACTGTGTTCCCCATTTCGAAATACACTATAATAATATATTCATTGATAATATTTTTTTTGTGTCATATTATTTATTCTGCAAGAGTAATGTAATTTCTATTTACATCAAAATAGGGTCATTAGAGATGCTTTAAATGAAAATGAATCATCATACATTCAAAACTAGGATGCGAAACATTTAGAGAAATATCAAGAGATATTTCTATGATATGTCTTGGTATTTATTATGGATAATTCAAGTATATGAAAAAATCTTATAGTTTTTTGATTTTCATGAAGAACCTGTGATTAAACCTAAAATATCAATGATTAAAATAATATAAGTAATTTCCCTACTGTGTTTTTAATCTCGAATATATACTTCTATAATTTTTCATTCTGGTCTTACTCAATGACAAGAACAACATAGAATATATTTTTAGACGTAGAAATTATGGAGTAATGAAGATTGATTTCCTATATTGAAGTTTCAGGAAGAGAATCATAATGATATTACAATTATTGGTCATATTGTTTAAGGTATGGAGATTGTAAATGACCTGTGAAAGGTATGTGATGTTCATTAAGTATTGTTTAGATTAATCCTATGAAGCCTCATTTTGAGAATCATTAATGCCAGATTCATATTTTATTAAAGATAAAGATAATAGATCACGGGTAATGGTTTAAGAATACAGTTTGGAGATATAGGTGTGAATGTTTTATATTTCTATGATTATGAATCCTGAAATATATAACTATTTTTAGTGTAATTATTTATTAAAGATTTTAAAGGATATGTTGAATAACTCTATGGAGACGGAAAATTAATTTATTTATATAGTGATATATTTAGCGAAAAATTTAGTAAGGGGAAGACAACCCTTGATATGTCCCTTATTTTTAGATAATAATTTTTTCAATTATGAAATGATGGATTTGAAGAAGTAAATTGGATGATTCATTTTTCATGGGAACTAATTATGGATTTATTGACAGGTGGGCTATGCCATCATGGATGAAGTATTCAACTATTTTGGACTTAAATAATATATCCAATAAATTTTTTAATAAGGAAATGTAAATGAATTCAATAAGGATATATTGTAGTTTAGGTTATTACCATTATTAAATTGAATTAATGATGAAGTCATTAAAATGATTTGAATGTGACCAACAAGATATATCTTATGATTTATGGGGGATAAATGAATGTATTTATATTCTTGTTATATGACCTTTCTTGTAATTTTTTTAGGTTAAGTGAGTTATGACTAATACTTTTTTGGATAAGTGTAAAGGTAAAAATGGATTATATTGTAAATCATATTGTATTGTGGAAGGATAATTATTTTATTATTATTAAGGTAATGTTATAAAAATATAGTTTTAGAAAAGGGAAAAAATGCAGGAGAGGAGGCAGCCCATCACATTAGTAATGGTTGCGGGAATCGAACCCACAACTAATGTGATACATGGATTTATTACCTACCAATATACTACGAGAAGTACCAAGTTAATATAAATAAGTTTATTGAGTTTCATATGTTCAAAAGATGAAGTATAAGTCCATTTTTAGAACCATATTCCATTAATCTCCCTATAGGTGTAAATATGAATATTTTATTACATATGACTGATGGAATGACCTATCATTCTATGACATGATCTGCTAGAAATTCATGAAGGAAAAAATTAAATTTCATTTCACGAAATTTGAGATGAATTGGAAATTGCTAATGGTATGAAAAATGGTAAAATTATACTAAAATAATTTATTTATCCTCATGAAAATTTTAGCAACATTAGTAAAAGGATCTTGAAACCAAAAACGCTATCCATGTACCTTCTTATATGATGAATCATATGGTCCATTAAATAATCATAGATTTATGGATTTTTGGTATTTAACATTCTCCCAACATTTTTCTCCATGACTATCCAACAAAACATAACGGATTTATTTATTTTCTATATTCATTTTATTCACTTCACACCTATGTTCTCCAAAGTGGAAACCAAAATATGAGTTACATTTGATGAAAATTAATTTTCTAAAATTACTTTATAAAATAAAGTTTTATTATAACTTTTTATGATATGGGTTTCCAAGAAAATAACATTCATTTAGTAAACCATTTATGACCCCGACAAATTTTTGTTAGTGAAATTAATTTTTAGGGGTGATAGAATGTTATAACCTGTGTTTTTGTGAGATTTATTCTTTTTAATTTCATTTATATCTTGTGTTGTTCACTACAACGAAGTTATATTTCACTATAAGAAACATCCTATTACTTAACAGTATAAGCAACACAATTCTTGGCTTGGGTTACACACAATTTCATGTTCTATTGATATAATTAATTTGACATAACATTGAGTATAGTTTTTATCGATGAATAAAATAAATATGTTTGATTATGTTATAAACAAAACCAAAGAAACCATTCGATACACACAAAATTAACATGGCTTGTGTTACACACAAGAGTGACCTTCCTTGATCAGTTGCATTGTACACAATAATGATTTTCACTACAAAATTGTATGTTATTAAAAATTTATAATTTTATGGGATATAAACGAGCCATTATGTCATGAACCGTCCCCTAGGGCCCGTGTTGTGACTACCCCAAGACCTCCTACCATATGCCTGGGGCAGGCGACAAGCATCAAAGTTGTAATTCGCCTAAAACTGGGAAGGCATTAACTTTATAACCTATAAACGAACATAATAGAGTTATTACCGGAAGCAAAACACTATGTAAAAGTGTATACATAGAGTGGTGAAATGTAAAGGGTCTGGAATACAAGACCAACGAGAAAGTACAAGTATAACTGAAGAACAATTAAAACTGAATAAAGCTAAATATCTATTGGATCATCCACCAGGAAGTCCTACCAGAACGGTAGGTAGATTAAGCCCCCACATCACTCTACGTTCATCTATCTCCTCTATGTACTGTCATGCCGCTTGATCCACCTCTGGGTACCATCCCATCCAGGTACACTAATCCTCGGTCAGCACTGTCTTTCGTCTACATGCAACTCAACGAGGTACGAGCAGATCTTGTGAAAGGGTGAGTATAACGATAATCATTAGGGACCCTGAGAACCTCTTGGTCTCACAAAATCCAACAAGGATAAACTAGAAAGTATGAATTCAACAGATAAGTACACATAGGTATATACCAATAAATATACCTAAGTTATCAAGTAATCCATCTAAATCATGAGGTAAACACAAATGTTTCTGACTCAACTCATCAAGGATTTTAATTCACATTATCGAAACCATGACTAATAAAGAACTCCTCCTCTGTTGAGTACAGTGGGCATGTCATGAAACCAAGGGACTTCCCACTAACCTTGGACTATTGAGGTACTCCACCTATCAGGTATTGTGGGTCTGCTATTTCACCAAGGCCCATCCCACTATGAGTCTTTCATGTCTCCAAGGTGCTCCCCCTCATAGCATGTCGTGGTACTCCTCCCGTCGAGTACCGTGGGTCTGCCGCGACACCATGTCGCTCCCCACTGTGGGTCTGCTACGACACCATGGCACTCCTTGTTGGGATAGTAGAGTCATTCTGAGTCAAAACAGGCTGCAGTAATCAGGTCTCATCCAGCTAATAGGTCTCGACACTACACATGCTCATCTCTGGGAGGATCCACCCCACAAGTTATGAGGAGATACTCCAACAGTCCCGAAGTACCACGAAGATGTATCTCAAACGTCCGCCACATCATAGAGGTCTCAACACAATAGACTACACGTCAATCAGATGCTCGGTCTATGTGTTATTACACTTTTTGTCACAGGGGCCCGGTTTGATTCGTGCTCGATCCAACCTGAACATATAACAATTATAACCAAAAATCTGTTGGGGTATACTCAATGGGACCATCGTGCTCCATGAATACATGTGTCACTGAAGGTTCGTCAAAGGGACACTCGATGACAAAGATATGGACAATATAAAGTAAAGGGTCGGTAGTGGGCCCAGGTCCGGTCCAACCTAGTTCGACACAGTATGGAATGACCCTGTTAGACCTATTAGGTCTCGAACGTTCCATTGGGTGGGCCAGCTTATTAGGTTCATCCCGGACCACTGGGCCTAGCAAGGTGGTCAGTGGGTGGTTCGTCTAGGGTGTCGTGAGGTGGGCCGCGGGCAGCATGGGGTGCGTGAGACACGTGGGTCATGTAGGCTGGTGCAATTTAACCTGACACTGCTAGGGGGGCCAGGTAGGCTGGAAGGCATCCAAGCAGGACGGCTACCGGGCAGACGGGAAACCGAGAAGGGCGCAACTCGATAGGTCGGCGGTCAGGAAGGGTGCTAGTCGGGCAGCCTGGCAAGGCGTTGGTCTGGCCAGCGGGGCAGGGCGCTAGGAGGGGCGAGGGGGGGGGGGGGGCTAGTGCCCCATTCGGGCCAGTAGACTGTTGGGTAGGGCGCCAGGTGGACCAGCGGGTGGCGGTGCAGGGCACCATGCGGGCCTGGTGGCTGCCGGGCAAGGCACCGGGCACGCCGGTGGGTCGTGGGGCAGGGTGCCAGGATGGCCGGCGGGAGGTCGGGAGGAGGTCGGGTAGGCTGGAGTGGCACGACATAGGCCAAAGTGGACCGACAGGTTTCGGTCGGGGCGCACAGGAGGACAGCGGCTGCCTGAAGCCGGGTGGCATGGACCGGTGGTAGTGCGGCCGAGGTGGTTCAGCCAGAGGGCCACAGTTCGGCCCGATGCACTATGGCCCCACTGGGGCAGTGTAGTTTGCAAAGGCCACGATAAGAATGTCCTTTGTTGTCGCTTCCATCATCGTTCTGTCACCTGATCACCATGTTGAATATTATCACAAACAAAAACGGTGGAGGGTTCGATCCATGTTGGATTGGCTCGCACCCTCTGAATTTAGGGTAGTAATAATCAGTACATCAAAATAGAAGTATAATGAACAAACACTCATCAAAATATTAGTTTCCAACCGAATAATAAGATTCAAGGAAAACATCAACATGTAATAAACCCCCTACCTTTGATTGTTTTTTGATAATGATGTCGCTGAAATTAGATGAAGATGATCATCGTTCATCGTGTCCGACACACACTTCCAATCCCGAGTTACTTTGGCTATGGAAGATGCTCCATGTCGATAGGTTTCCAGGGATGAAGTTGAAAGTGGATCTTTACTGGAGTTAATCATTGGAAGAATGTGTTCATCATTCTTCGTTCTTCATTGGGAGATGGGTTTTTTTGAGAATTCTAATCCTCCCAAACTCTTCTATCCATAATATTCCAACAAATGAGCAATGCCAACCTAAATAATAATATAGTGAGTTATCTATGATTTCATTGGAACAGAATTCAAAATGGTGAATTAATTAACATGGCTCCCCCTTAAATAATTGATGGCTTTTGGCAAAAATTATATTTATGAGGATGAATGGCACAATTTAATTAGGGTAGTTGGCACCAATAATGGAGGGTGAGTGTGGAGAGACTCTCACTCATTAATGAGGGGAGTGGATAGGTTTTCCTCTACCACCATTAATATGTTAGTTTAGTCTTGTGTGGTCCCCACATCATTACCTCTCGCGGGGGGTTAGGTTCGTGTGGATCCCACCACTATAACCTCTCATGGGATGTTAATGCATGGTAGTCCCACCTCTAACTTCCAAACTCGACAAGGATGTTATAGATCTATTGGTACCCACATCCAAACACCAATATGGTGGCTGAAATAAAAATAAAGTAAAGATCACATTATTTTATTATTCTCTATGAAAACACAAAAACTAACTTATCTTCTTAACTCACTGCCGTCAAAGGGAAATTCTCCTTAAGCGAATACTGGTGATGGGAGTTCAACGGTGCCCTATGAATTCAATTCTGAGAACTATATCAAAAGTTATAAAAAACCTCTCTTACGTTTACTGAACATACCCAAACAAAACATCAGAAAATTATTCTGGGCACATCTGGCCTTGTAATCATGTGCCATTAATTTTCAGAGACTCGTAAAATTCACATATATTTAAGAAAAAAACTTTCCACTGAATTTTCTGGGTATTTATACATTAGAAATATTATTAACAAAATTCTTATTTTTATATAACATTAAAATTCATATTATATATTTTATAGAAAATTATATAAGAATATAATCAAATTGTTTTGATAAATAAGTACTTTATCAAATAAAAGTACGTTTTCCTATATTTTGATGGCACATACAAATTAAATCTATTTTTAACAATTTTATATATTTTGTTTGAAAAATAATCTTCATCATTGGTAGAAGAACATATAATTTTACTAATGTTGAATTTTTAATAATTTTTTGATAAATGTCCAATTATTAATGAATTGTGGAAAATACCACATTTTAAGTCAAAAGTGCCTTTTCATGTAATTTATTTATATTGGTAAATTGTAAATTTAACAAATTTTAATGTTTAATTGGATTTTAATTTTCTAATTTAATCCAATTTAGTCATTTAATATAATATTACTTTTATATTCTATGTAAAAACAGGTCAATCATTGGATAGTTATTATTTCTTAAAAACCCACATTTTAGTTTTGACAATGGTAATTAATTTTAATTTAATTACTACAACTTCAACGTTTTGAATATGAAACAATTAATTCCATAGTTTTTTCATATGGTTTTAATTTTGAAAATAGGTACCTTTTATTTTTTGACATTAAGAATAGAATCTTTACTAATTATTTTATTTAGCAAGGTCAAATTTTAAATTTGGTAAATAAGGGTATAAAATAATATTTTAGTAATATTAATCTACAGTAACACACGTCTTAATCTTACAGGATTTAATTAAATGTAAAGGAAAATATGACATAATGTTTTGTCTTCTTAATAAAACAATTATAATATTAGGATATAAATAAGATAAATTTTACTATTAATAGTCATTGTAAAGATAAAAATATTTTCTACATCATGGTATTTTATTTATAATATTTATATACCATATAATTTTTTTACACAATGAATATGTATTGATTACATTATTAATTAATGATTTAAATATAAGATATTGAAAATATTAAAATAATTTTTTTTCCATTTTATGCCATACATAAATTATAGGGATTATTATGACTTCTTAGCATTAGTTTAATGATGTCTGTTCCAATGAATAAAGATGTTATGGTTTTTTTAAATTTCATGATATGAATAGTAAAACAATTTTATATAAATGTGTTTTTAAACCAAATAATGTGTTATTAAATTATTTAATAGTTCTAAATATTTTACAATTTGTACAAATGATTATATAATGATTAAAATTTCATCAAATTACCACTTGATGTTCAATTAGTTTATTATAGTTACTATATTAAACATATAATAATAATATTCAAGAAGATCTGGTAAGAGTTAAATTAGTTAACTTACAGTTAAATCTAAAATATAATGTTAAATTTGAGATGTAAATGTTAATTATTTATATTGGGTGAGATTATTAGGAAAAACAATCATCTTATCTTCAAATTAAATTAGTTTTTGACCTTTTTAAACAGAAATTCATTTTATAATAAAATAATATTTAAATCCCTTCCTAATGTACCCCTCCTCCTCTCTTATAAAAAGTCATCTCCTACCACATTTTATCATACCACCATGTGCTTTATAGCTTGACCAAAACATGACCTATTCAACTAAAAAATATATTTGTTATATTATGGTGGACTTGGGTCCCCAAAAAAAGCATCCCTAGTGTCTTTATAAAGAGGTCCAAAGGATGTCCAACAGTGAAGATGTAATTTCTTTACAAATTCTATTCAGTGAATTTTCTTCTTATACTATCTATTTCTATTTTTATTACATAATAATGTAATAAATCATGTAAATTTTACATTATGAGATGTTATTATAATTATGTGAATACCATATACATCCTTTTATCTGTCATTCGAATAATAATTTCACCATTTGTGTGTTTAGGTATTTCCATCTCCACGTTGTTGTGTAATTTATAATTCTAAAATACATTATTAATATTAGTATAATGATGAGTATAATTGATTTAAATAGTGATTATAACATGATAAATTATTATTTATAACTAATATATCACCCAATTGCATACCATTTAACCATCAAAATAATGGTATTGTTGCTCGTGCGTGCGTATGGTCTACCATCTGCATGACGCGGTGACATTTGTTATCAAGGATAAAAATTCAAGAACATTTATAAAATTAATATTATGAGTTAAAAAAATAATTCTGAACATAATTTGATTATTAAAATACATCCTATTCATTTCCAAAATTACTTATATAGAAAAACAAAAATTGGAAAATGAAGTAGTTAACACCTGAAATAATGTTAATATTTAATTATTATTCACAAAATTTTATAACAGGGTCATATATGATATCATAAATATGGATTTGATCATTTTATAATTTAATAACTTGATTTATCCATTATAAATGAGGTAAAAACAACCTCTGCTAATGAAAAGTAGAAGGTAATGGATTATTTTGTCTGAATTTTATTTATGTGGAATATATTCCTTCTACACCATATAATTATTTCATTTGGTGTTTATGTTACCCATGAATGTTTTTATTATTCATATAATGAACGTTATGATAGTTATATATGCATATAATTTGATTTTTTTATGAGAAATATTATTTTACAGATTATTAATTGGTTAGAGATAAATTTTAAGTCTCATTTTATCCGAGATTGTTTATATGTAAGTATTTACTATTGAAATGTTTATCATTCAATTCAAATTTTCTAGAAAATTGTTGTTATTATTATTTTTATTTTTAAATCCATTATTACCTTTTTGTTACTATTACTACATGGTATGTAAGGAATCACTCTTTTTATGACAGTACAGGGTATGTTATGACATTTCTGGAAAAAGTATGAGGGGCATTTTTTTTTCTTATACTACATTAATATATTTTCATGGTATCCTGATGACATATTTCAATGAAGCTTAATCTATACTATTTCATTTTTATTCTCAATTAAATTATATTCATTTAATATTTCATGAAATTTTGAGAAATAAAAATATTTTTGATGAAGAAAGTATATTTTCCTCATGAATGGATTTTAAGTGCATTATCATAATTATTTAGCATCTAAAATGCTGCTCTTAAATAATAATATGGTTATATATCTATTAATATAATGATTCTATTAAGTTAGTTATGTAATTACATTATATATATATATTTTATGATGGAATGATGTTCAAAATCGAATTTTATTTCTTAGGTTATGCTATGATGAATGATTTATGATTTTGTGGAACATGTATGATTGATTTAATTATGAGATTTATGGTACCTATATCTCCCAAAACATCATTTGTTAAATATTTATATCTCTTGATATAGACATAATGCGAATGAAAAAGTAGATCTGGTTCTGTAATACATGATTGGAATGGCAGGTAAACCCGGTTCAGTAATGAATAGTGTCTACCCTGATTGTCTTGGTAGGAATGCCTTGGCTACAAAGGAAATCACATTATATGCTTATTAATTTTCCCCAATTATATTTTATATGCAAATACAATTCTATCAATGTTATAGTTCCACTATGGTATATTCCTTAAAGTAGTTCCAATATTAATTTCATGGATAATTATTTAGATGTATAAAATTTATGGCCACCTTTTTACATTATTATGTTTTTAGTTTGTTTTAGGTTCACTATGTTTAACCATACTAAGAATTTGAGCCCACCCTTTTTTGGTTCTCATTTCCCTATGATATGAAGAATTGTTTTAGGCTGGAAAAAGTGGATGATTTATAGGGGAGAAATTGTAGATCATTCACAATGATAAAAGATTATGATACATGTTTCCAATGACACAAAACTAATATGGAATTTTGTATCATTGGGAGTCATGTATTAAGTATTCTGAAAAATTAACGTAATTCCAATGTACATAAATATTTCTTCATTAGAGTTATAAAACCTTACTTCAATATAATAACAACTTTTGAAAATACTATAACTAGGGGGAATAAAATAATAATAATTACAAATATATTAACTGGATGATAATTCCAAGGAATTAAAGTCACGTATGTATATGAGAAAGAGATTAAATGATTTGATAAGAGAATTATTTCAATTGAAAAGGAAATATAAGGATTTGGAAACATATACTATAAAAGATAAATTCTAAAGTCTTTTGATAATAGCCTCAAAATCATGAAAACTCTTTAGATTGTTTCGTGAGAGTTAAAATGAGAGTTGTTTCATTTTAAAAGTTTATTCTTTTAAAAGGAATAATAAAATGAAAATCTATTTTTTGAATACAGTAGATGATTTTTT
Organism: Viscum album; assembly: GCA_963277665.1. Taxonomy (NCBI): domain Eukaryota; kingdom Viridiplantae; phylum Streptophyta; class Magnoliopsida; order Santalales; family Viscaceae; genus Viscum; species Viscum album. Next base: position 1,889,565,746 of record OY728136.1, read on the forward strand.
ATTAATTCTTAAACACATCCCTTATAAATATATATTTTGGAAAATGATAAACCATTGTATTAACCAAGATATAACACATGGTTTTATAAATTTAATTCATAGTTTTTAAATTTTAATGGTTTAGTATAGAACTACATCATTTAATGTTACATTGATTATATATGTAACATTTATTCTACAAAATAATTGTTAAACCATAATTTCAAATAGGTACATTTCCATGTTATTTATAGGTTTGTAAAATAATTTTAGAGAATTAATATAAAAAATATTAAAAAACTAATGTACTTATAGTCAATAATTCACTTATATTAATCATTACATATTCATTACATTATAATTTATCATAATACATTCCATATATGATAATCTCATTTTTCTATTTATCCAAAAAAATTACTATCTAAGAAAATATTTAAAAATTCATATTTTATTTTTTATATATAATTTAATTTATTTTTTATAAATATTTTATCTATATCTGTTTTTATTATTAAATAAAACTCATATTATATCTGATAACAATATTTTTTATTTTTAGTTATTTTGGAAATTATTGTTAATATATTTTATTCATTTATTGTACAATTGTATATGTAATTATTATATTAATACTGTAATAGTTAGACTCCAAATAGCGAAATGCGCACAATAATATTTTCCAAATTTTCATAAATCCTCTTTAATATAAACATAATTAAAATATATAAAACCATTCACATAGTTAATTTAATGATTATAAAATATCTATTTCATATTTTATTATTTTATTCATATTTATAATTTGTTTAACATACATTCCATTAAATTTATAGTATTGTATTCCATGGTAAAAGAATGTGGGGGTGCCTTATATTTCAATGTGTTCTATAACAGTAGATCTGACCAGTACTATGAATGTAAATTTATGGTTTCTATGGTACTAAAATATTATATTTCATTAAGAATATATAATATTTTTTTACTTTGTGGACTGGTTTTGTGATGAAGTGCACAATAATATAATATCATATATTATAATGTAAATTAGATTATTGTCAAATTCTATAAAATTATGTAAATAGTGTAACAATATTTGTATTCTCAAAAAATTACAACTTATTACATATTAACATAAAGATACATACACCGTTATCATAATAGCATAATACCTCGTTGTGTGGTGGGTAATGTTGTTGATTTCATGGTGTGGTTCAACAAACATTTATCTTGTAGTGATATCTACAGGATTAAGATTGTGTAATAAATTATACAACTACTACAACTGTTGTTGATGTTATTTTTGGTCTCGGTCAACGGTGTAACTCACTGATTCCACCTCCTTCACATTATATGATAATAAACATAATATGGGATGTTTCTACTTGTCCAATCTATTATTTCTCCCTTACATGAAAATTATCTCCTTTATTTACCCTTAATAAATAGTATTTCAAACATTATGCTTATAATAAATACACAACCTATGGTCATAATACCCATTTTATGGGAATTAATAATAGTCATAATTCGTTATGGTGTTTATGCCGAGTGGACATAGGGGTTTTATTTACTTCTTAAAAATTGAATCTTCTAAATAATACATCTCATTTTCAATATATTAATTTTATGGATTGAATTATTCTACCATTTTATTACTATTCTTATAGCTATGATGTTTATTAGCTAATATGTTACAATAGACTTAAGGATTATACATTCAATATTTTTCAAATTCTAGTGTCTATTATTATGTATTTCAGGCATACAAAATATATTCATCAGATTTTTAATGAAATAGTACGTAATTAAATGTGTTTATTCTTTAACACTATTTGTATGAGTTTTATAATTCTGTATCATTGTTGGATGTTGGTTAGCATTCCTATAAAATATATGTAGACTACTTTTAAAAATTAGACCTAACAAATGGTTAAAAAAACCTCAATTATTCTTTTAAGAAGACCCTATTAATTTTAAACTATCGTTGAAATTATACATATTTGATCATGTAGTCTTAAATTTTGTATGTCATGAACATTTTTGATACTCAACATAGTTGACACCAGTTGGTTCTCAATTGATGTGCACATATACAATTTTACACTAAAATGCATGGAACAAATATTTTAATAATTAAATCATATAAATATATTATTGGAAAAAATTATATAAACGTATTATCAAACATAAGAATTACCAATTTAATAATATCTATCTAGAAATTAACAAATAATAACTTTTAAGTGAATTCCATAATTATGAACAAAAATTACTATTAAAATTTATATTCAATTATATTAAAAACCATGTTATTAGTCTCCATGATACATAAAACTTTAATTTATCCATGTATACTTCTAATCAATATTAAAAAATAATTAACATAATTCACTAGATTTAGAAATAATCAAATAATTTCATAAAAATTCAATGTATTTTTTAATATTTTGTCAACATGAATTAAGAAATTAAAAATATATTCCTTATAGCTCATAAATCATTTAACAATTATATTCTATCTTAATTGATAATATATATAGTAATATTTTTTATTATTTAAAAATTATTCTATAAAATAATAATGATCCCTTTTATTATGAATGATCAATAAATTGGGAACAAATACTCTATACACATTCTATTTTATTTTTTAATTTATTTTTAATTAATAGGAATAAATTTCATTATACCCTTGTACAAATAATATATTACCCCTCTTAGGGAGTAATTGTTTTATGTGTAATGTGGGGTGTGGAATGACATTAGTCAATCCTAATATTAGTGAAATCCAAAAATGTAATTTAATGAAACTATAACAATACAAAGGAATAATTATAATAGTCAAAGAATTATTTTCCCATTAATTAAAATCACTCAAAAATTTCATTAACATGTTCATTTCCTATTTTTCAATTTTATAGACACAAAGCTAAATTTTAACTAAAACAATGTGAAATAGAATTCAAACACATTAATACCACTTAAAACAAATTTTATATAGTGATTATAATATTTATAATATTTTTTTAAACATATTTCTTAATAGGTAATGTAAATAAGTAAATATAAAATATTATAGTCCAATTAATTCATTAAAAAATAATAAAATTCACCCATACATTAATCAATTTGAGAACAATATTCATGATTCTAAAATATACCATTAACATGATTCATTATTTATCATGCATTATCAATCATTATGGATAGTAAAATTATTATTATTTACCTAATATATACCCAATATAGAAATACGTTGATACATCAACGTTAAAACAACTAGTGATGTTCATAATAGAAAAATAATATTTCAATACATACTATAAGGTAAATAAAATAAAGAGGTTATGTTGAATACTCTCCTTACTAAGGTTGTTGTCGTCATTGAAAATATTTTTTTTTATTCTAATTATAAATTCTCTACAAAATTTTCTCAATAAAATGGTGATTAAAATCATGTATTAATGAATTTATTAACCAAAATTAAAATACATAATAAAAAAGAATACTTCTCTATCATTTGGTTTCCTATCAAATAGTTATTCATTGATAGTGATCATTCAAATGTCATTTATGATTAAATCAAGGTAGATTCCTGATCATAACCCTTTAACCCATCCTTCCATATAATTATTATTTTTTTGAAAATTTGAAAAATATTTTATCTTATTCCCAATGATGCCCAAGAACACAATGAGTTAATATCCGAGTGATCATCGAAGGTCTGAAATATTTTTAATTTACCTTCATAAGGAATGAATTTTTTATTAAGATAAATAGGAACACAATTTATCTATTAATACAATCCATCCTTTGAATATTTTTTTTCAATGAATTAATTATTATATAATTTTTAAATAATTTAATTTTAATACGAATATTTATGTAATTTATTAATGAAATTCATATATAGTATCCTATTTCCTAGTACTATTTTTTATAAAATACATATTCTTTTAATATTAATATTTTTCCTGTGTTCTGTATAATTAAATGAAACTATTAAATATAGATAATAGATTATAAATACATTTATATGGGTTTTTTCAAATCCATCCACGTGACTCTCTTAGATTTCAGAATATATATTCTTTTAAAATAACAATATATCGATATTAGGTTTCACATGAAACATCAAACTAAAATATGTTGTGGTTTATTATATGAATATTATTAATAATATTTAATAATAATTAAATCTATAGCTTGCAAAAAAATCGCAATCATTTTGAAATTAATTATAAATATTATTAATAACACATACAATTTTAAAGGGCTTTTTTCAATAAAAGCTGTTTGTAATTATGTATAATTTTTAATTTGAAAGATAAATTTATAAATATGAGGACATGAATATTTTAAAATGAAAATTGTTCTTTTAATTTTAATTGCATTTTTAGTTAGGTATATATTTATAAAATTTTTGAAAAATGGTATGTTTTTAGGTGAATCCAAAAAATATGGGTTTTAATTAAATTATAGTTTTTATAAGATTATGAATATATAAAAATGAAAATGAAATTTATTAAAATTTTAAATAATCAATGAAATATTTATGCAGTTAAAATTTTTATTATAAAAATTATTTTGAACATTGAGATAATATGTTAAATTATTAATAATTTGGTTTCATTTTATTCCAATTTTAAAACAATTCAAATTCATATATTTAAATTATTTGGATTAATAAAATATTACTATGATTGATTTGAATGCAAATTATTTTTTATAAATAGATAATTTATTTCATTTAAATTAATAATATATTTATTTTTAATGTATAAATAAATGTTAAACATAAATCCCCGCATTTTTTAAAATGTTTTCATGCACCGTGTGTGTTAATAATTAATCTATCATTTCTAAACCATAGAGAGTTTAATTTATAAATACCATATAATATCTGAAATCATTAATTTTATATTATTCAATAAGTCTAATTTATTGCCTATAAGATTATTAATTGATTTTACAAATATTAGTTAACTATGTAAAATTTTTAAAAAAGGAAATAAGAGTTTTACTATGTGTCAAATATCCAAAAATATTAAAAACATGTTCCTAAATTGTGTGTATATGTGATGTTGAATAGATATGTCATGAACCCTCCGATCAAAAATACAGTAATATAGCGAGAGAGATAAAGTCTACTATGTCTCACCTCTAGTTATCCATGGGTTGGAGACTAGCGTCATGGGTACAAAAATCTCAAAATATATGAGGCCTTTTAATCTATAAGAGTACAATATATGGAGAAAAAATTAATCAAAAAACACCATGAAATAATTGAAATAATAAAATAATCCCACAATGAATTTATAAATAAAATAGATACTGATAAAATCTCTCCAAATGAAATTAAAAAAATAAAACAAAATTTTAAGAAGTGACACAATTACTGCTCCAATGGCCCATGTTAGTAATTTCAAGCACGGTTCATGAACTAATCCATGAAAAACAAAAAAAACCTTTCATATACATATGCTGTGAATTCATTTCTAATAAAAAGGGTAACTAAAATATATATGGATGATGGGAAAATAGAAATTTAATTCAGGTTTGATAAAAAAATCAGAACAAAACTTCACCTCTCCAGGTATACTAACAAAAAATGAACATGACCATGGCACTCTCACCAAATAATGAATCCATGTATAAAAATATAATATAATTTACATCAATGATACAATAACCCACACTACTTCTCCCCTAATTTTATTCTGTCACACCCTAATATTAGACATCTTGAGGCTCCCAAATTTTCAGAATAACCTCAAATATCAATACATCCAAATTACATACACATATTCCATAACAAAACTTCACATCCCACCCACATACACATGGTCTATCACATATAATCACATCACAACTTGACAAGGACAATTTTGACATATGTCTATGAAAACCCGTGCAAGTCCTTCTAATCTCTGTGATGAGGGAGTGGGAATGATAGGGTATCCCGACATCCATCCCCCCATTGGGATCATGGGAAATTTACCCCACATGGATATGCAAGTGTCATACCATTATTCTGAATGGCGTGGGCATGTATAGAAATACAAAAAACATATAATGTGTATATAATTAGAATTAATGAACACATTCCCATCCAATGAGATTATAATATGAACTAGCCACCTCACACAATCCACACAATCACTACCACCTTTAAAGTCATAAAACCCCACAAATAAAAAAAAATTGGTAATTAATATTATTGTCATTAATGAATTTTACATAATATCATTGGATGAGTCAATTCCACATTCACGAAAACTATTAAATTACCAATTCTACATTATTTATCATCTAATTTCATTTAGTGTTCCTTGTTATATATTTCCATCATATTAGTGTGAATAGAATCATAATCCATTTTTTGCCAAATAGCCCAGAAATCCTTATATCATTTAACATGCCCATTTGAATTCAATCCCATGAATTTAATTAAATTAATACTTTGGAAACTATTGAAAATATAACAACACAATACCTGAAAAAAATCACAACCTAACATCTATATTCACATAATTTTATGATCAGATATTCTTTAAATATAGAACTACAAAACCATAACACAACCACCATCTTATATATAAAGAACCACTAGATCATAACATCCATCTCACCCCGACGTAACAAAGGCATCTCATCTACTACACCCACACATGTCAATATCTGGAATTTGGATATTAGAATAGCCCCACCCACACAAACCACAAGAATTGAACACATCACATATAATAACATACAAAATTACCAGATTCCGTAAATGGGGTACCAATTAAATTTTACTTATTTTTTTATGACTGTTATAACATAAACCATATGTTGAAAGGGAATCAATTTAATGAATCGTAAATATGTGGTTATCCATTTGATAATTTTGTTGACATAAAAATCAAAAAAATATGGGAATCATATTTTTTTTTACGACCAAAAAATAGTGAGAACCAGAATCCATGATTTTCATCAATATAATAATCATAAATATCCTGAATATCATAATATGAAATAAAAAAATTAAAAAGAATGTGATGTATTCACATACGCAATACTGTTTTTTAAAAATATTTTTTATATTTTTTATGTCAGATGAAACTATCTTTTCAAGAGATATCAATAACAATCCCATCGTGCATGATCTATATAAGATGAAATAAAGGATCACCTACCCCGATTTTCAGAGAAACAAAGATTACGAAATTGCTAACAATGACAGAAAGAAAGGCCTAATTATCTGATTCTACAAATTTAATAGAATAAATATAAAAAACCATATTTAAATATATATGGAATATTTTACATGACTCATTCAAAATAAACATTTTCATACCTTCTACTCATCAAGAAAAATACTATAAAACTATTATTTCATTATTATATTTTTATTTAATGAGATATGCTATAAATAATTGGGATATATATATGGTATTTATTTAAATAAAAAAAATTTATTATAAAGACTTTTTTATCATTTAATTGTAATATTTATTTCCCTTATTTAATAATCTCATTTTATTCAAAATAAAATACACACTGTAAAATTTAATTTTAATGATTAAATATTCCCAATTTATTTAAATCCCACTATCATCCCATTTATTATCCTCATTTATCACTATTACTATTACTTCAATTAATTCACACATTTTTACCCGTTTAAAATTTAATCAATTTATATTAAAAAATTATCAAAAACATTTTAAATTAAAATTTCCAAAAACAACTGAACCTCGAAATCATTAAGAATTTCTATTGAATGAAAAGGTAAGACACTTAAAGGTTTCATACCGTTACATTATATACCTTTGTGATAATTCTCTTCTTAGAGAATCGAATTTCTACCATAATGAATACAGAATGGTGGTTGGAACAACCGACCAATGAGATATTGTTCAAGAATATAGATATATTTGAAATAAAAAACCACTATGGGAAAATTATTAGATCTAAAAACAACTATAAAATTAATCATCAAGGGGTAATGTCTCTCAAAAAAGAAAAATACCACATAGATGGTCGTTAGAAACTTATTAAACAATAAATATCAAAAAATTATGGACAAAACATTCTTTTAAACTAAATTATTCATTCAATATTTTTAACATATACATTACCTTTATAATTAACCATAACTTAAAATCAAACTATTTTTGTAAACTTATTTTTCTTCAACCTAATATTTTCAAATCTCATAAATGTTTTATTTTTCAATTTCATGCCTTTTATTTAGAGTATTTTAAATAAGTTGTTATTATTTTTATTTTAAAAACCCATTACACCCATTTCATGTCATCCCAATGAAAATAATAAATCATTTTAATCCCTATTTTATTGATCAATATTCTACTTTAAATCATTATATCAACTCAAAAAAATTCTAAAATTATATTTTATCACTATCAAGGGTTTTCATCATACTGACCAAGAAATTTCAATTCATTATTATGTGTTTTATATTTTACAAATTATATGAAATGTAATTAAAATAACATATTGTTTTAGAATAGTCCATTTATTTCATATTTAAGAAATATATTATTATTATTAATATTACATTGATTAATAAAAAAATTTACTAGAAGAATAGTAATGAAAAAAATATTTCAAACCCTTAATCAAAAACCAGAAGAAAAAATAAAAATGATGATTTTTTTTGAAAAATATAAATCAATGGACCACATACAATATGTTATGATACTGTATTATTTGGGATGGGGAAACTAACTTCTCACTAGATATTAAAACATGTTGAAATATAAAGCATCATGATGCTAGAAAGAGTTTCCCCCTCTTTAGATGTCTGAAGTCATAACATGTGTTATCAACATAAGATCAATCAAAACAATATAAAACAAAAATATATTATTTGAACATTATAATCACTTCATTCATTAATAAATTATAAGGTGAGGGAGGAAATACCATCTTCATTAATTTCTAGATTTACCAAATTTTTTTATTGCTAACTTTAATAGATTAACCGGTTTATGGGATCTATGTTATTTCATCAACATAATCTCAGCATAACACAATACAATCCATACCACCATAAAATCACATGAATCAACCACCACACATCACCACCATTTCACAACACAACCACTAACCCATGCTCAACAACCAGTGAAAATATCCACCAGTCATCTCACACAACCACATCATTACAAAACTTTATTATTCACAAGAAACCATCGTTTTCACATAAAAATTTTTCCATATCATCATCTACAATTACCTATACAATGGGAAGCAAAATCATCAGACATTAAATTCCTAAGAATCAAAATTAAGTAATTCTATTTTGCAATGAGATGATATTGTCTGCTTTGTGTGGCACTAAGTCACCCAGATGGTCTCAATCAAGACATTCTATAACAAATCCCTATTAGAGAACTTATTTTCCACACCTCACACGTTTTATGCTTTTAATCACACATATCTTAAGGAAACATAGTAAAAAATCACACATAGAAAAAGCACATTCTATATTCCAAAATTATTTAGCTGCTCATAATACTTCACTTCGGTATTTATCATGACTACCACCACAAAATTTCACATTTTCAAAGGAAAACTAGTTAAATAGAAATATTTAACTCATTATCCTTTTATTAAATTTACATCTTAATTAATCAGTCACATTAAGGGTATCATAATCTAAGATAATCACTTTATATGCAAGGATTCAAACAATATTTCTTTTAGTATGACATAACAGTAATTCAATGAAATAATAAAAATGAAACAAAAAATAGAACAAAATATTTCAAAAATAATTTTGAAATTTGTATATTATCGGTTTTTATTCATTATTAATATTCCATGTTAAATACACAACATTCTTTTAAAATAATGAAATTAAAATTGTACATTTTTTATTACAACATTTCATGCTTTCTCGTGCTCAATAAAATAATTATGTATTACATTATTTGATTGGTAAAATATAGTTATATACTGAAAATAAAATAACATAATTCTAATTTTACATTTCAAGTAAACATATTAAACATGTTACATGATCAAATATAAAATTATAAGGTTTCCCAAGTTACAATAACATTTTTTCCAATAGTATGCGTGATTCATATGAAAATCTATTCCAGAATTGGGGAATAGTGGTTCAAAAATTATTATTAGTCATATAATGAACAAATTTTATCATATAATCAGTTATAAATAATAAAATGTTAAATTAAAATTAGTATTATAATGTAAAAAAAATATAAATAAATGTAACAAGAATTTTTAACCAAACAATAGCTTATAATATATTGTAATATGATAATTTTAGAATAAAATCATGACAAATTAAGGATAAAGTCATTATTGTCACATTTTTAATGATCAATGGAATTATCAAAAATCATGATGGGTAGTTTCAGAAATTTTAGAATTGTAAATCTCAAAAAACCATATCTTACAACATTTTCATAACCTATTTTTGTGATAACATATAATGAAAGGCAACATGCGACATATTATCTCCAATGGGAACAAGAATAATACTAATAGTTTTTTAAAATAGTTTATTTTACCATTCCTATGTGAAATATATTCAGATTAACATCCTTTATAAGGCTATTAAAAATTAAATTATGGTCAAAAATAAATTCTAAAAAAGCCTCTAAAATTTTCAATCAGTATTAATATTGAATGAAATGTTATTTAATTTAAATAATAAAATTAAATATTATTCATTACAAATGATGCTATAATTTGAATGAAAACAACACAATCATAAATAACGAATGATTCCAATTAAATGTCACTTATAGTTATCCATCATTTTACTATCTCTCCTCAGGTTATAAAAACAATTACAAAAATAAATAACAACCTTTTAGAAACAACAATATGGAAGATTTGTTAGAAACATACATAAAATTTCATGAATTTTTAAGTTAATTTTAACTTCCAAATATCATCCAATTCAAAAAATAACACATACAATAATGATGTGTGTAATATTATTGGTTTATAAAAAACATGCGAATCCACATATCATTTCATTTTGTAGGCCTAGAGTGACCGACATAGATCCCTAAGGGTCGTATATTCCAGTTTCCTATCTGGTCTTCGTTGGCCTATGACGTGTACCAAGATCAACACACATTATTACCTTACCAACACATTCAATAATCATAGTGCCTAAAAAATATATAATATATGTCATCCATCAAATATCATTACAATATTTCATTACCCCTCCCCACCAAAGATACGTCAATGATGGGAGATAGATAATGGCACATGATTCCTTCCCTCTGTATGTCCCATATTGGTGTCTTGGACTGAGGGTATAAAAATACCAAAATAATGGAGGCATTTCCCTCTATATTAAAAAATAGTTCTTGAGATGGAATGGATAAACATAAAATAAATCCCTAAAATAATATGAATATAACCAATATCATCTCAAAAATCATGTATAACTAATATATATATAGATAAAAATCTCCTGATTAAATTCATAAAATCATAAAATATATAGCAGTGGCACTACAATAGCTCCAAAGGTCTAAGGCAGTAATGTTCATCATGTTTTCAAGATTACTCCTAGAAAAACCGAAAAAAAATTCATATATATAGGGTCATCATACAAGAATAGTTAGTTGTAGAACCAATATATCTCCTGAACAAATGAAAATAGAAAAATAATTAACCTGTGAGAAAAACATCATATCCAAACTACAACTATAGTGGTATACTATCCAGAGCCCAAACCTCACAATGTCTCACTCACTAAATTAATCATCTATGTATAATAATATAGTATGATTCAAATCAAGGATAGGTTACACTGCACATCATTCCAACAGTTTTCCCACTCTCACACCCCAACATCATATATACTGGCACTCCAACCTCTTCTAAATAACATCACATGATGTCATAATCCACCCACACACACCTAGTACATCTCAACACATCATATATCACCCCCATACACCTAGTGAATCAAATATCATCACATCACAACTCAATAATGAAACATTATACTTATGTATTTTAAATTCCATGCATTTTCTTTTGATATCCAAGATGTGGGATTGGGGAATATATGTAGCGAGTTATTCATAACCCCATTACGATGTAGGTAAATTACCCACCATGAGACTATATGGGTGTTGGAACATAGCGATTAAAAAGGGTGGATACATTTATAAATCAGATGAAGATTATGTGCACATATAATTAGCATCAAATTACACTATCATATCTTATAACGGTAAGAAAAGAACTAAACACATCAATCAAACCAAAGAATCATTTCCCGCACTAAATGAATTAAACAACCCAAAACAAAACACAATGCATAAATCATATTTTAGCCTTTATTTCATTTTCTAGTGTCTATAGTAATCAATAAATTTCACTAAAATAGAACATTTAATTTATGTATTCTAAATTAATTAGCATCCCATTTCATTTTTGACATCTTCATTCATATTTCAATCCCATTAGTTTTTATATAAATATTATTCATTGAAACCACAGAACATGTCATCAATTAAATCATAAACATGCCCAATTGAAATCATAATCATGCATATAATACTCTTAATACCAGGAAACTAGATGAAATATGACCAAAAATCAAAATCAAAATAAAAACACCATATTGACATCATTTAATAGCCACACCCACTTTCAAAACCCTATTATAGAACCTTACATCAACCACCATCACATCCCCTCATCACAAATACACCAAAACAATCATCGCAGTCCCCATACGAAAGCACATATCATCCACTACCATAGCACACATAAAATTACATAACACAACATAATAATTTTTTAGATTCATAAAATTGGTTAATTATTCGATTTCATCACTTTAATTAAGGTCTTAATCACATACGCATTATGATTATGGGGAATTAATTTAATTAACTAATTATAAATAGATAAATTTTTTATGGACGTGTCATCGAAATCACCCAAACAAGGGAATCACCACACATTTAAAATTTTTAAAACAAGGGCTACCAAAAGATAAGAATTTCAACAATGCAATTAACATAGATTACCTCAACATCCCAATATCGAATAAAATTTAAAAAAAATCATGTGAAACATTCACTAACCTCTTAATATTATTTTTAAACCATTTAATTATCATTATTATGTTGAATGAAACAATCTTTCCATGAGATATCACTGATAAGACTATTATGAATGATACACAGAAAGAGAAATGAAGGGTCTACTACCTTAATTTTTTTGAGACAACAAGTATGAGAAACAATGATTTCATTTTTTAGACAAATATCAAGATAATCTAATTCTGAATCTTAACTAATTTAAATATAAAAACTTATATATAATTAAATATAAAAATTATGATGAAATTTGGTAAAAATAATTCTCATAATTTCTACACATCATGATAAAAAACAAAAAAAATAACAGTGTGTAAATACAATTATTATTTAGGGTGATATGATAGAAATAATTTTAATATTTATAGGGTATTTATTTAACTGATTTAATTATAAAAACATGATTTTAATTTAATTACATCATGTAGTTCCCTAATTTAATTATCCCATATAATACAAAATGTATTAAAAATTTATTATTTAATTTTAATGATTGAATTTACCCCATATATTTAAATCGTAATATGATCACATAAAATTTTAATTTTTTAACTATTATTATTATTTTAATTATTTAAAACATTTTATCTAATGTAAAATTCCAAAATTATTATTATTAATTAACTAAATATATTTAAAATAAATGCTTCAAATAAATTTGTAACCTCTTAATCAGTAATAATTGTCTTACAATGCCTCATAAAGTTTTATGAATGTTCAGGACCATTATAGCTGAAAAATCATACGATCTATTAATTCAATATTTTGGCGACTTTGACCCTTTTATAGTAACATAACATCATTTAAATGTATAGGGAACTTATTCTCTTGACCTATGAAATGGGTTCTCTTATACAATTTTTAAACATCTATCATGATGGACTCCTCATGTGTTAATCTTGTTTTAATGTTCACAGATCGTATTGATTTTGAAAAAACATGTAAAACCTATTTAAGTTATTTTAAATTATTTGAATAGATGATTACTCTATTTATGCCTTAAAAAAACATTGTGCACTATATTTAATTTACTTTATAATGATTTCATTGATGAATGATTAAGTCTAATCCATTCTTTAAATATCATTACTTAAAGTCTAAATACAAATATTTGGGTTATTTAGATACACTGTGAGTCTTTAACCTGTTTTGTTTTTCTAGAAAAGGAAACAAACACCATTAACATCTAGATACCATGATCATATAGACACAGTGACCAACTAGAAATTGTAACCATCCAGACACTGTGACTATCCAGTTACTGTGACCTTCCAGACAACAAGAAGATCTATATACCATGACCATCCAGACACTGTGAATATCCTAGCACTCAGACCATCCAGACACCATGAGTATCAACGCACCATTTCATAGACACACCATTTCAAGGTTCAATACATTTATAAACAAACTATTACACAGTTTTTAAACTATTTTATCATTTCTCAATTTAATTTCTAAGAGTCATATTTGAACTTTTTAAATGCGCTTATATAATTAATGTTTATTTGTAGACATATCATCTGTAGTATGAGGCACGATGTGATGAATACATGCAACTTCTCAGCTCCAACACATGCAATCAAAGAATAAAAGGGAAGTGAAGAGCATAAACAATGAAACCCACATAGTGTAATATCAATGTACATGTGAGTTTTTTTCTGAAAGCAAGAACCGACACATGAAACTCTATATTCATGATGAATACACTAAGCATTATTGAATCATTAATATGGACACCATAGATCACAATCATTGAGAACATCTTTTCATAGTCTATACCAAAAAAATGATCTATATCTAGCTGAACTTACGATGCTCTATTTTCAACGAACGGTGTTGATTTCTTCTTTTACGTCATCCTAGAATTCTAGAGCGAAATAGAAAAAAACTATATTCATTTTTAAAATTATCACATCATTTCAGATCTATTTTGTATTATTTATTTTATCTTTTGAGTATTGTGTGTTTCTATATAAAAACATACACTATATCCTACATCAATCAAAAAGACTCAAGATATATGTTTTCTTACATCTGTTTACACCGTTGTGTTCCCACAGATAAGTGTTGATAAAGTTCATGTGTGACTTCTTAGTGTTTACCCACAAAAAAATACTAAAGAGGTCATGTGACATGGACAATATTGTGTGTTATTGTTATATACGATCTAGGATGTGGATCATTATTATTTATATAAACTTCTTGGTGGCATGTGATCACCAAGTGAAGTGGATTAGGTCTCATTTTGAGGCAAAAATATTTGTTTTATATTATTTTTGTTTTCACATTAGTGTTCTATGATCTACTATTTAATCCATAAATCAATAAATTTACTTTGATAGTTAATCTTGGAAAGAATTTATAATTGTTTTTCCTTATTAGAAATAGCTTGTAATGTAATGTTAATAACTGCAATTAGGATTACTGATAAGTAATCAGTCTTCTATAATGTTATTTAAATATTCATACATTCATAATAGTATAACCTTGATTAACTGGGTTGTATATAACTATTGGGGATCCTTATTGATAATACATTTTCAAAAAGAAATTTTTAATGATACTTCATTCCCCCCCTTGTGAGTACTCTAATCTGACCCCCATATACCATATAAATTAAACATTAATACTACTATTTTTTGACATATAATCCCACCTCATGTTCATGAACCTCTTCTCTTATATATGTATCCTGAGGCCTCCATTTCCATGGAGTGTTTTAAGAAAAATGTAAAGTTCTTATAATATGTATTTATTAACAAATATTTGTTTTTAATAATTGTTCTCTTATATAATTTTATTTCAATGTTAATATTATTAAATAATAATTATTAATATATTTTATTGTTATTATATTAATGTATAAAATTATTTTCAATACTTTCCGTCCTGAGATAAAATAAAAATCATACATACATGAAGACTACCTCTTCCACAAAATGATGTGGTTATGTTTTTAACTTTCATTAATAGTAGGATACAAGGATGGATTTGATGAATTAATATTATGGATATATTAATATTTAATTACAATTATGATAA
This sequence comes from Viscum album, assembly GCA_963277665.1. Classification (NCBI taxonomy): domain Eukaryota; kingdom Viridiplantae; phylum Streptophyta; class Magnoliopsida; order Santalales; family Viscaceae; genus Viscum; species Viscum album. The sequence continues at coordinate 1,889,581,891 of OY728136.1, forward strand.
TTTATCAGACATCATCATTACATCCAAATAAATGTTATATGGAATCATAAATCATGGGTAAATGTGTGCCGCCACCACGAATGATGAATTTAATTTTTTATAATAAATTAAAATTAAGGTTAGAAGATTAAATTTATAAATAATATATTATATTATTGAAAAAAATTATATATAGAATCATTTATAATAAAAATATACATGAAGATTCCCTAACTCATTAAATCTTTATTACACAGAATCGTTTTTGTCAAATTTACAACCTACGTTAATTTTATTATAATGTTTAAATTATAAATTATAATATAATGTAATATTATTGATATATCATTTCATAGTAATATATTTAAAACGTTTTATTGAATTTGGAAATTTGACTTTAATATTTGACATATTAATTAATAATCATCCGTTTGATTATTTTACATGATGAAACTACTTCATTAGAATTTTCCTTATTTCAACCCATATATATGTTTTTAAACTATTTATTTGGGAGATAATTTATAGTTTAAAAAATAAGATATTATATAATTACAAACATGTTTATTATGAAATTTTAAAAAAAATTAGGGAAAATATACCATGTCACCGTGAATATTTTATAAAACAAACAATAAATATAATCCTAACATGATCTGATGAAAATGAACTATAATTGGGTGAAATATTTTAGATATATGGTTATAATTTTTTTTATAAAATTTAATATATCTTAATAATGATCTAATATTATTTATTACGATATTTATTTTCATGGATCATTTTTTTAAATCATGTTTGACAAAGGACGATTTAAGGTAAGGTGTTTTCTTTGACTCAACACATTTCATGAGTTATTAGGATTTAGACTTCTATATGGTTTTATAGGATAATTTTCTTCCATAAAATATTTAAAATAGACTAACTTCCCTATCCTGTGGAAAATTAATTTTTAATAAATATATTATACCATGAATAATATATTTTTCTAAATTTTATTACTTTTCACAATAACCCCATATTTATTATCAATTGTTCCTCCACTATGTTCATATTTTACTCTTCTTATAAGTGTTATTTATTGTATTGGGAAAACTAATTATTTTCTATATCATTATAAATTCACATTACCATCTATTATTAAAAAATGTTGTTTTGTTAACCCATTTTATAATGTGGGGTTTCAAAATCAGTTTTTAAAATTTTCAAAAATCTAATCATTATCACGTATATTCTTTTCCACTCTAAATTAAAACTAAATTTTTTATATTTTTCTAGGATTACTTATCAAATAAATTTTAAATGTAATTTATTTTGAATTTTTTCAAATATACATTTAAAAAATTACACTGTAATTTGACACAGAACTTTTCTTTTACAGGTATTTTAACTATGATTTCTAATATCAATTTAATAGTTTCTTTCACCAAATGTGCATTCATTTATATGATTATTCCATTAGATGTTTTTAAATGGGTTATAAATTATTTTACCTTATGATGATTTTTTTAAAAAATTTAATGTTTGTAGGTTTTTCTAATTTAAATGATTGTTTTAAAAAAGGGATTCTTCATTTTAAATGAATTTTATGGTAGTGTTTTATGTGAATAAATATATATTTATAAATTTTATTTTGTAAAAGGAAATTATTGAAAAAATAATTATCATATAAATTTTTTAAAACCATATTATTATTTTTTATTTTTTATTTTTATATGATCTATCAGTATCCTGTTTTTTATTTAATTAAATCAATTTTTTATGATTTTTAAAGAATAGAAAAATTTGATATTATATATTATTTTTAATTAATTTATCCATTGATAATAAAATATTATTTTGATTACAAGAAAACACCTTTAATACTCATTATTTCGAAATAATTATATTTAAAATCCACTATCAAAATTCATCAGTTTTATGTCTTATAGAATATTATGGAAATTCTTTTCAGGAAACCAATCTCATTTAAATGATTTAATTGTTTGATTGTTTTCAAGTTTTAATGTCAAAAATTTTAGTTTATGATTATTATTATTAATAATGGCTTATTTAATTTCACTATAATTAATTGGTTATGGATTTATAGTGTAGGTAAATGACCAATGAAATCCTAGAGTCATTTAATTATTCAATTATATTGACATATGATAGAATAAAATCACATCCAAAATTCGAAAATTGATCAATGGTCATATTAAACTAGATAAAAACATGAGTATTATATTAATATTTATTATAATAATTACAACATTATTTTATTTTTATATAATAACATTATTATTTATAGCATATACTTTCATATCATTTTCAAAAACTACTAGGAGTATAAAAAAAATTAAACATAACAATAGCGATATAAAATTATTTGTAAGGGTGTGTAAATCAGAAGCAATTATGAATCAATGAGAATAATCATCATGTAATTCTAAATATCTGAACACATAGGCCATGTAATCAATAATATAATAAGTAAGTGCATATAAAATATTTAATGGTTAACAACTGAATGAAAATTACATTTATATAACTAGATGAGGAATAATCAATATAGGGGGTAAATATCTAAAGGAAATAATATTAAATTAATAAATAGAGAATGAAGTTTATCCACATATAATGTTAAATAGAATAACTCATTGGTAAATAATAATAATAACAAAATACTAAATTATGAAAATTCTTAATTATTGGACATCATGTCTAAGGAACATGAAAACCTATATCGTCAGGACCTTCGCAAAATAGTTTAAAACTACAGATATAAACCTAATTAATTTGACCAACTAAAATATCTCATTAGATCCTTTTGATACATTGAGGGTCTATATAATTTTCAAGGACCACTTTTCACTTCCTATCTAAATAATTCGTCATATATCATGTAATTGACTTAATTAGTAAATAATATTCCATATCAAATATCCATATTGAGTAAATAATAGAAATTTATCAATATTTCCACATATAATCAAATAATAATAAAAGAAAATATCATATATAAAAATGATATACATTATAGGAAACTGAACATTTGTATGTAAATTTATTTTGGATATTTTGGTGAAGTATAATATCAAATTGTCGAGAGAAACTGAGTACTTCAAGGGGAATGAAAGGAATCAAGGAATTAAATTTCTATACTATCTTAATCCATTGAAATAACAAACCCTAAAGTTGAATAAAAAATGAATCTATCAATAAATCTTACCCAACTGCTATAGCGATATTGGTTTGTTTTCATTTAATGATTGAAATAGTATTAAAAGACATTATAAAACCATTATTGAGGAAAATATATTTCTTTTTTTTAATTTAATTTTGAAAATAATTTTAGTTGACAAAAAAATATCTAAAACATTGTTTAGAAATTATAATTTTAAATATTAAATGGATTCATTGATGAAATGACTGATAGTTAATATGTATATGCTAAGGAAGGTAAAAATAATATTTCCTTGGCATTATAAAAATGAGAGAAAGATTCATTGTTATTAAAAAATATTGTTTGGAAAAAATTTCATGGATATAAAAGTGTAAATATATATTTAATAAATCATTTTTTATTGATTAATACATTAATGAAAACCTTTTTAGAAATCAAGATTTTTAGAAGAATACCAGTTTTTAGAATAAATATGTAATCGACATTGGTTTTACATAAAAACATTATATAAATCATTTTGAGAACCAATGTTTCTAAATTTTGTTCAATTAATTGAAATATTTATGATTAACAAAATTTAAGTAATAATAAATGGTTTTTTTGAAAAATAATATAATAATTTTCATAAACATAAATTCAAGTGTAAACCATCCTAAATAAGATGATATTGCAAAGAAAACATTTAAAAAGTATATAAAATCGAAGTGAGAATCGTTAAATTTATAGATTATGTATATCAAATGCATATACACATATATGAAGTGTACATACATAAATAGAAATTAAAATATTTTATAAAGATAATCAAATAATATTAATGATAATGAGTATGTGATATAACCCAATGAAAATGGAATTGAGTTATGAAATTTCACTACCATGTGGTAATTATATCTTCTAAACCCATAAGATAAAATATTTAAAACTTTAACAAAATATATAAATATGAATTATTTATTTATGACATGGCATGTCATAGTGTATGTATATACAAAAAATAGAAGAAATAACATTCTCACTGAAAATGTATGCCTTAAGGAATTGAAATTGAGATAATGTACTTTATGAAATAGTCTGTTTTGAATATAAAGACCAATGAAAGTGATAAATTCTAATAGAACACTAGTTAAAATTAAGATAAAATAATTAATGACACAATATAAAATAATGGGTAGTTTATACACCACTCTTAAAAAGTATGTAGTGAAAATTTAGTATGTATCACAGAACAACAAGTGAGTATTTAATTCTTTACAATAAATCATTTTTTGGGTAAACGACCTTTAACCTACTATATAATCATTTAAAACATGTATATTTCTATTAAAAAAATGTATTAAAATTTAAAAATATATATATGTTCTTATTATTGTATATTATTACCTATTTTGTTAAAAATTATGCATTATTTTATCTATATCGAGTGTTATTTTCCCAGCTTTTTCTTCAAGTATGCTTTGACATCTTATTTTTAATATTTTTATGTTGATCATGATGTTAATATTTCCAAAATTTAAACGATGAAGTAATTATCACACAAACACACACATAAATATATATATTATTTAAAAATACTTCATAATATCTGGTAAATAGATATGAAATTCACAATTACTATTGATGGTAGGTCATACGGATCCATGAACACTAATTCAATTACATTGTCGTATTTAATGGACTAAAAAATAAATGATATATATATATATATATATCTCTCTCTCTGTGTGTGTGTCTTATTATTCTAATAGCATATTTTTTAACTTTATTTCAAATATTGTAATTAAAACTATCCATTATACATTTTATGAATAGCATGAGCGAATCACATGGCTTTGTAGAGGTGTTAGTCCACATATTGAAAAATGATTTTATCATATTCTCATATAAAGAAATGTTGAATGTTAAGTGGTATATCATAATTAAATAAGAATTGATACATAATAACTATGATATATATCATATATAATATATTGAACTATCATTATTCTAACCTTGAAAGGTGGTAAATAGAAAAATGAATGACATCAGTTATGATGTGGCAGTCTGCGCTAAACAACAACGATGATTATGTTTCCTATTTGATGGATGTGTTTTAAATATTATATTGATATAATATAATAAAAAGATCTTATTATATTTAAGATATAAATTTTATTATATAATCATGTTATAAAAAAAATTTAATTGGTGGTCAAGTAATTGAATAAAAAATGATCACTGATGAATTTTACCACCAATTCGGTTAACTCTTTTTCATTTACACCAAATGACATACTGGTTTGATTAATGAAAAAAGTGATGATTATAAGATTTTTAGGGATATTTAATGATTTTATTGTAATATTTGGGAAGATCCTATGAGATTTATTGGTGTTAATAAGTAGGTGGGATGAGATCAATTTTATAGAAGTGGAGATGTGGTATTCTTCTAAATGTAAAAAGGTAAATGTTATTGCAAGGGAACCCATATATCATGTGTCTCCAATAATGAACCAAATTTTAGAAAATATATGAAATTAATGAAATATTCACATTAAATAGGTTTTGGAATTTTTTAAATATCATTTTGGATCTTATGTTTAATGATTAGTCCCTTATTAATCTTAAGTTTACCTTAATCACATTAATTTATATTATCTGCATTCACTAATATTGTTTTTAGAAAATAATTCTATCATATTATTAATTATAAATTATTATTAATATATATATGGAATCCATTTATCAAAACTCAATTAAAATAAGTTCTAGAAATTAATTTTAATATAATCCCACTAACGAGACAATTAAGCGGGGTTTTAAAGTTAAATTAATCAAAAGTATTAAATGTTTTTAAATCCAATTTCATGTAAATATTTATTCTAATTACCAAAACTCTATTAATTTATTTATTATTTAACTAATTATACACTAAAAAATATAATATCTCTATATAAATAAATTAGATGAAAATATGGTTTAAATTAATATTAAGTATCTTTCACTATTCATCCAAAAATGATACTTCATAATAAAATGAAAAAAATCCATACTAAGATAATTTTATTGTTTTTTCAAAAATGTGTTTCTTTTTCATATATAAAACTTCTATATTTTTAAAAAATTTATATCAAATAGGTCATCTATTAAAAGTTGATAAATTTTCCTTTTGTGAAAAATACAATTTGAATTCCTAAAACTATAATTATTCATATCTTATGCCTATAAGATTCATTAAATGAAAATAACATATATTTCAAACAATAATATATATTTAATATCAATATTACTCACTAATGGTAATTGAATTACTTTATGAGGATAAACCAACATTGACGCATAATAATACATTTTTTTAAAAACATTTCCATTATATATAATTGGTTCTTATATTCATTTATAATTAATTAGAAACCAATGAATTAAAAGATATATATATTCATATGTTAGACAATAATTTTAATACCTTCTAATTTAACAGATTTTTTTAATATTATTATATAAAATATCTATACATTAATATTGCATTGTTGTTTAGTAAAACTCAGTCTTGCATGTAACAGAAGATATTAATGAATCTCATTGTTGTGTGGGATACAATATAAATTATTATTGGATGAATTTTAAGGTAGATAATATTTTTATATTATATAAAATATTAACTCTATCATAAATAATCAATTGGTTATATGAAATCATATAAAAATTATTCTTTTAGGATTATTGGGGTGTGACATTCTCCCAACCATAACTAAATTGAATCTTCACAATATGAACTCAATAATGGTACTAAATTGATTGATATTTGAATGTTATAGTATTGAAATACCACTTCATGATAATAGTTGATAAAAATTCTTCTTTAATAGAGTGAATTGTAAGTAAAAAAGGGCATATGGATGAACATATATGAAGGTTTACAAGTAGGTGAACAACATTTGAAGGTGATGTTATGGACATGGAGGAGAAGTGTAAATAATTATATGGAGTTATTGAGATCATTGATAAAAAAATTAATTATTAATGGAATTAAAAGGGAATAAATATAATAAATATATAATTATTTAAAACAACAGTCGATCAATTGAAATTGAGGTATTAGGATAAACTTTTATTTCTAGATAATTATCCTAATGTTCATAAATTAATTTACTTTCTAGGTATATAAAAAAATATTTTTAATTGACATATGTAAAATTATTAATCACAATATTCAACTTTTTTTGTTCTTTAATAATTTTCTTATCAATCCTTTACTTAAAAAATTGTATATCCAAACACGAACATTGATAATTGAAGCTATAAAATATGTTTTTATCATACATTTGGATCATAAACAAGTGAAAAGTAATTTCATTTGTGTCTAACTAATATGTAAATAAAATGTGATTAATTAATTAATATTTCAAACTAAAAAATTACTATATTTGTTTGTCAATAAATTTTATTAATATATTTATTTAACTACATGTAATTACACCTTAACTAGGAGCTCACAAATACTAGAGGCATGCACGAGACCCTTATCATCTTTCAGTAACGGGCTCACAACAAAAAATATTAAATGTTTTACTATATTCAAAAACATATAAATATTTGGTTAATTGTATATATTACATACATAGATAAAATTTTATCATTAAATACCCTTTTATGGTTTTCAATACATGATTTGTTTTCAATGCCTAAAAATCAAATTTTACTATAATTATAATGTAAAAAATTATCATATTAATCCTAGATTTTATCAATATATTTATATTAATGTATCATAAATACAATGGAATTATTTCCCAAGTATAAATTACACTAATAAAAATAAGTAAATAATGAGTTTTATTTCCTTTAATTTATTCCAAAATATACATAATCATGGTAGACACCCATTACATAAAACATAAATGAAGATAATCAAAAAGTCAAACATATGATCAACCATAGTATCATAATCTTGTGATAGTATCCATAAATCATATGTTCATTAATTAATATCTAATTCTATATTAATCATCAATGTCAAGGGTTATTTTCGTAAACATATATTTTTCTATATCTAATTCCCATGATTGCTACAAATAATACAATGATAATAACTGTCTCTCCATGACCCTAGTAAACCCATAGATATTTCATTCAACTAAAACATTCGGGTATGATACATGTAAATAAATTCATAAATGAAAAAAAAATATTGTATTCAAGGTAAAGTATATACAGAAATGGGTCTTGAGATAAAAAATAATACACCATTTTCAACGTAGTTTTTTCGAGGTTAATAATAATATTCCATATAATATAACCTTTAATATCATTCTTAAAACACTCCATGGAATACTATTGAATTGAAATGTAATAAGGGTGATCTCAAATTCTCAATAAGGATATGTACAGTGGAAGAAATAATGAATCAATGAGATTAATTATTATGTAATGGTAAATATCAGGACTAGAATTCCATGAAATAAATCAAATTATAAATAAGTTCATAAACAATATTGAAACATAAATAACTAAAATCACTTTTCAAATTATAACATGATATGTTATAGTAAATATGTAATGGTTACTAACTAAAACACATTCAATTTAATTTATAATAATATAACGAAATTTATCCACATATAATGTCAATGTGAATATATGATGGATAAATAATAACCATAATATAATTATGAATGATGGAAATGCAAAATTATTAGATTTTGTGTCCTTGGAACTTGAAATCTTTTACTGTCAAAACTATTCAAAATATTAATTAAAAATATTGGTTAAAATCCATATAATTTTTAATGTTAATTTGACCCATGATAACCAATAGATTTATCGTGAATCTATTTAATGTCTATTCCCCACACATAACTTCTAATCCAATCCATTCCTCATATATTGAGTAATCAATTTAAAAAATAAAAAAATAATCCATATCAAATATCCAAATTGTGTAAAGAATACAAATTTATAAATATTACCTTGAATAATAAAATAAATATTATATTAAATACCATATGTAAAATGGTATAATGTTTAGTATATAAAAATATCAATAATAAATAATGTTGATATTTAGGGGAATTTTAATGTCTAACAATCAAAAGAAATTAAATATTTTAATGAGACTAAAAAAATTCATTAATGTGAATTTCATTATTATATTTCTTCAAATACTTCCAAATTCATCCACAAGAATAACTACTATGGAATCAATAAATCATATCCAATTGGTGTATTGTTAAAGGGTTTTTTCAATTGATGAATTCAATTATTATAAAAAGATCATCTAAAAACATTATTAAGGAATATATCGTATTTATTATGAAAAAAAATTAAAAAAATATTTGAAAATTTATTTTAAAAACACATTCATTAAATTTCCACCATCTAATAATGTAATGGAATCTTCAAATAAATGAAAACAGGTAAATCAGTACATCAAATAAAAGGAAAAAATAATGTTCCATTTCTATGGTAAAATTATTGAAAATTATCTTCTTCATAAATAAATCCAGAATTGACATTGAAAAAACATGTTAGGGTAAAAAATGATAAAAACATGATAAATAAATTTTTTAATGCATATAATCATTTTGGAAAAAAATTTAGACATCAAGGTTTCTATATGAAGTCTGATTATTCTTCGACTAAAGAGATAAATGATGTCATATTTAAAAATCCATTCTAAAACACGTCGACTACCAAATACCAAGAAAATTATAGCATAAATTAGGAAACATCATTAATAATAATAAGATATGAAAATAAATTCTATTATTGGGAAATAATACAAAGAATAACTTCAACGAAAACTCTAGTTTAAACAACACTAAATAATATGTGACTGCGATGTAAACAATTGAAAAGGCCCAAATGCCAATGTGATAATAAATCAATAAATTGATTTTGATTAAATTTTTTTAATAATCTTATAATAATTTGAAAGAAATGAATTGATATTAAAATTCATTTTACATATAAAGATATTATTTTATATTTTATGAGGATTCCATATAACTCAACAAAGAAATCAATTGAATTTTCAAATTTCCTTACCATGTAGTAATTTTACATTCAAATTAATTTAGAAAAAATAATAGACATTGAAAGTAAAAATATCATTATGAATGAATTATTCATGTTATTACCTTTCAATGTCGTAGTACATACACAATATATAATAAATTTGGTGAACAATGAAATGGAATTCCTTAAATATTTGAAATTGACATAAAGTCCCTTACTATATAGTACCTTTTGAATCATAAAATTTCAAAATAGATAAAATCCTATTAAATTTTAAATAGCAAGATATTTGAAAAATTCATGATATAATATATCATGGGGGTATATAGATACAATACCCAAATATAAGAAGTGGTGAAAATGTTGTAATCCCCATGATAAAAAATAAGAGACAAGAATCCATTATATTATATTTTCTTTTGGGGGAACATCTGTTAAAATAATATATTATTGTTATAAAAAATTTAAATAATCATAAAATAACATAATTCATATTTATAATATCATATATGATCTTATTATAGAGTCTTATGACATTTTTGTTAACAATCATTCATTATATTCTGTATTTTGTGGTGTTAATTTCATTGTTTTTTAGTATGTTATAACAAGGTATCTTTGTTCTTTACACATTGATCATAATTTAATAATATCAAGAATTTAAAGAATTATATCATTAATATATAAAATTAATATATATATATATATATATAATCCTTTATAATAATTGGATATAGGGAATTAAATTAACAATTTATGGATACAGTAAGTCGTATATACGCATGAACGCTAATTTAATTTCTATGTTAAATTTAAATTATTGAAATTTAAATTATATATTTATATTAAATATAGTAAAATATTTATGTTTTATATGTCATTTATTTTTATTAAAACCATTCTCTATGCATCACATATATTGCATTAACAAATCATATCTATTTGAGGAAGCGGTAGTACCCTTGTCCACAAACAAAGTTATTTTGTTCCCACAAAATAGTGAGTATAATGTTATGTTGTATATAAAATAAAATGAATCAATATGAAATAATAAATATCATATAAAATATTTATAAAATATAAATACATCTTTATTATAGAATCTAATGGATGTAAATTGAGGAATGAGTGAAATCGGTTCACGAGGTTGTATTCGGCCGTACGCATGATGGATGATTGTGTATCCCATTTGAAAGATATTAGTGAAAGGATAAGTCTGAATATTTGCATATAAACTTATTATATTATTTAATATATAATGTTTAATATATAATTATTTTATCAAAATAATTGAATGGGAGGAGAAGTAAAATAAACATAAGTGATAGTTGAATAATGTTACCACTTATTCAGGTATCATCTTTTGGGTTATAACAAAAGAATTTTTTGGATGGATTTATGCACAAATTTAAGAATGCAATTTGTATATATCAATGCTGAGAGATTATTTGGTCTATTTAGGTAGGATTAAAAAGGTTTTATATATGTAAATAAGTGAGAGGAATGTGTAATTTTTTATGGTGGAGGATGATTGACATTGTTGTGAATTTAAACAGTTATACACTATTTAGAGGTACACAAACATAATGATCCTCAAAAAATTTACCAATTTATAAAAATTAATATAAATTATAGAAATGTTTTAATCTAATAGTTTTTGGATATATATACTTATATAAGTAATTTTGGCTCATATGTTTATGGATTAGTCCCTTATTATGATAAATATTCCATTAATAGGTTTAATTAATTTTAACTGCATTCACAAATATTATTGGTCAAAAAAAAATTTCATCATAATAGATATTATAATTTATGATTATAAAAATATTTAATCAAATTTTTTATTTCTAATCACTAAATTATCCAAAATCAATTTAAATTTAATCCTATAGATGGTCCTATAAATCATGTTTTTAAAGCAACAATTTTCAAAACATTAAAAATATTTATATCCAATTCTAAAATTTAATTTATTCAATACAAAAAAATTGTAATAATTTATGTATAATTTAACTAAATATACTTCTAATACCAATATGAAATATAATTTTAATAAATTTATAAATTATATGAAAAGGAATTTTTCAACTGAAAGTTAGTATTTTTCCCTATAAATCATAAAATGAAACATCATATAAAATTAACAAAAAATAACCCTTAGAAATTTTTTATTTTAAATGTAAAAAATTATTTTTATTTTGATATTGAAAATTTATAAATGTTAAAATAATTTCATTTATAATTTGTTCTCCATTAAAAGATGGTAAAATTTATATATTAGACAATATATTGTTTTTTCATAAAACTGGATTTATTCTTATATAATGCCTATAAAATATATTGTATGAATATAAAAAATATTTTTTTGAACATAATATATATATATATATCATTAATATAATTCACTGATAGTAATAAAATTAATTTATCATGATTAATCACCTTAGGTGCATAATAATAGTATTTTAAAAAAACCATTTATATTTAGTTAGCTATTATCTTCATTTCGATTTAATTTTTAACCATTGAGTTAAATAATATATATATATATATGTTATTTAATCTTATTAGAAACTATTAATTTAATATCTAGGTGATATATCATTAAATTAAATAATAATAATATTATAATTTATTGTGGTTTTGTAAATCCTGGTCTTTTGTGTAACGCAAGCTATCAAGGAATCTCATAGTTGTGTGCCACACAATATAGAATTGAATTGAATGAATTGCATGATATAAAATATACTAAATTTGGTTAAAATTTTTAATATACCATAAAGTATCTATAGATAATAATACATCAAATAAATGTTATTCTATTAGAGTTTTGAAGGTGTCACATATATCTAATCATATAATTATAGGAATTATATATTAATGCTTGATCCACATTAGGAACCAGTATGTGATGAATTCGAATATATATTATGGTAATCATGTTTTGAAAACTACACCACTATAATTATAGTGATCGGGTAGTTATACAAACCTATCTATGGGAATCATGTATTGATTTCTACGCCATTATGTTATGGGAAACTGCTACTAGTTTACGCAGTAATGTTTTATGAATTTGAGAATAATTTAGTGTCATTTATTACTACTATGATACCATAACATAAAAAATATATACCATTATTCATATGATTGTACTCAACAATTCCTTTTTATTATATCATGATTCCATGCAATTTTTCGATGGTACATGTATGTCTATTTGTTATTACATTTAATATTCTCCATAAACTCTTCTGGGTCTATGTTATATTTAAAATGATATACCCTATTAATGTTTTCATAAATGGTTTTAATCAAACCCTTGTTAACATATTCATATGATTCCCATTTTAGGAATTTTATATCCACTATTTATTAGTTTTACCTTACCTATTTTATGAAGATGAGTATTGAATCACCTAAACCCTAATTCCCCGATAAAAGTTCCCAGATTTGGTCCGCTATATGGCCTCATGTGTAAATCCTAGTATGCTATAGGATATCTATCAAAATAATGGTATCCATATTGTATTATGGGGATATAAAAACATATGGTTTTACATCAACATAGAAAAAATAATAATGATATCATAAAAAATAAAATCTAGAATATAATACAATGGTGATGTAATACCAAATCACATTTCCTGAAATTCAACATTGATACTATATCCATAATAAGTAGTTGATTGATATTAGAAACGTAAAACAAAACAATCTCAATACTAAAAAAATTTAAATATACCAATATAATACAGAACCTTATAATTACGAATATCTATCCCAAATCAAATCTCCCTTGATCCTTCATAGTTATAAAATCAACCATTTTAATCTTGGATAATTCAATTATTTTAGCACTCATACATAAAATATATCGACTAACAAAACTGTATCCCAATGATGTTTTGTGTAAAAATTTTTTTTCCATGACCACCATTTTAAAATGAAAATATAGTATGCAATTTTAAATTTTAATGTTGTTTAATAAATAAGTGAATTTTTTGTATAATTAATAAGTTGTGGATTTAAATTTAATATTAAAAATCCTTAGGTATCAATGATAAAACTCATTCTAACACTACCTACTTCAAAACATATTGATATCATTAAACATGGAGGTGGTATCATGGATCACTAATGTTCATTGTAATATCACTATGAATTGAATAATAATGTACCCAAAAAAATCCACATAACAAATCTGAGCATTTCCCTCTAGAAATTCCAAAGAAAATATTTTTTTTGGGTCTGAACTCAAGGAAAATATCCTTCAAATTTAGAGTTATAAATCGATTGGAATCCAAGTCTCACATATATTGTATTTAAAAACAATAACATTGATTTAAATGTATGGATATCATACATTATCATTCTTTATGGGTGACAATTAACAATCCACAATATTAGTTCCAAGAATTTAATAATTCTAAACTTTACATGAATCTAAGTGGGATCCTCCTTAAGAAATGTTTTATTGAATTTAAGTATAATATTATAACACACTCAATTAATTTCATATCTTTAGAACTCATTGGTTTGAAGAGTTAATTCAAATTAAAAAGTTCACCTGATTCCCTTAATTTAATCATATGATCATCGATGGAACTCCACCCACTATCATTTCTTGAGAATCTATACAATTAACCAAATCGTTTTAACACATTCCTTTAATTCATTGTTTTTATTTAACGAGTTTATTAACATTTTAAATTTATTAAATTTTGTAACAAAAGTACATGTTTATCATTTTGTTAAATTAACACATTCTTTTAATGTATCTATGTTCATAAACACTTGTTGTTCCAAGTGTTCATCTATTAAAAACAGAATCACTGTTAGCATACTTTATTAATGAGGAAATCCCTAAAAATCCCATATTAATTAATCAATTATCAAGGTGAAATACAACTAATCAATTTAATTTTTTTTTTTAAATGTATACTCAAGTAACCATGATTTTCAAATTCTAGTGTAGATAGAAGACATCATTAATTCCAAACGTTTATTTAAATTATTTTTTTGTCTTCCATCTGATGGGTTGATTGAACCACGTTAGGGAAAAACATAATATCATGATATTGTATTATGATAAATTCCGTTCATCCACAATATTCATTTAGTATACTTCCACAATTCAATTACACACAATCTGTTTTGGGGGAAATAAGTGAAATAACGAAATAAGAAAAAAACTCAAAATGAAAATTTATATAGTATAAGGAAATATTAATTTATATTTAATGTAAATAATATTATGGAATATATATATTTATTTGAATTACCAATATTCTATTATCATAAAATATTGTAGAAAAATTAATGGTGGGTCGATGTAAGAGCACCCATTAATCAATTTGTGGATATGAGGTCTCTGGTGATGGTACCACTATCACAGTAGAATCCAAAATTTGGGTTAATAAAAATTGTGGTAAATTAGAAAAAACATTCTTAACACCATAAAAACCATTATAGAATCTGAAAACAAGAACATGGGTCTATCCTTATAGTTGGTTGACTTCTAATGGATCTAGAAGCCTACATGAAGACCATTGGCTTCCTAGAGGAACTGTAAACTTTAAACATAATGCTTCATTCATTTTTCAGGTATCCCAAAATATTCACTAACATTTAGAAGCCCATTTTATTACAATGTAAAGAAAAAATTAATAGATGTTTTGAAATCCTAATGGGATCCATACCACAAAAAAGGGTATGGTCTTATAACATCTCTATTTAACGATAGATCTTCATAGAGATACGTGCACAAATTACACTGAATTCCACATTTAACTAGTCTTGCTAATAGGCCCACATGTCATATTAACAATCCAATGATTCATCATAGACACAACCATGAATATATTTTCCTATACTCTAAGAAAATATCATTCATAGATAACCTAATTATTATGGTCCAAAACACAAATCAACTACAGTCCCAAACTTGTCATGCATAAATATTATATATTGAATGAAGAATCGTCATTTCATTACACAATGAAAAAACTAAAATCATTTCAGTATACTTCCTTGGTAACTTGGTCATGTAGATAGCATGACCATAAGTGATCTTGGTCTAATCTTTTTATGATATCCATAACAATCACCGATCATAGATATGTCATATATAATATATTTTATCATGACATGGGGAAAATAAACATAAGATAGGATGAGATCAAATTCATAGTAATGTTAATAAAGGGACACATTGATATATCTGTAGCATAAGGGAATTGGAAAACGATAATAAAAATTTAAATCCATAACCTCTTTATCACAGATTAAAAAATTGAGTCATTGTATAAATATTGGAGGTTCATAATACATTAAACAAAATAGAATAAATGTAAATAAACTATGAGAATTTATGATTGGATTAAAGAATATATTTTTAGAATATAAATAATAATAGAAAATATTATGCATTGGAAACCCACCAATACATTTATAACATGTTTGTATTGGAATAAAAACTATTGTAGCTGCTTTAATATTGGTAAAACATCCTATGTACTCTCTTTTGGACATGGGATAACCACATGTGTTCCCTCTTTGGGGATTGGGTAACCAAACTTGTACCCCCTTTCATTCTTGGGATAACATCCCATATATCATTTTTCTAGATTAGTGTGAGATCTAGTGTACCCTATATGGGTCTCATATAACATTAATAATTACTCAATGAATTAAAGGCTGATATAGGTGCCACCCATCACAAAATGAAAATCATATATATCCATGACACAAGATCATAAAACATTTTTTATAGTAGAGTACATGAAAGGAAATTGGTATATCAAACATCTCAATGTATCATCAATTATGTAAATGAAATTTGTTTTATTTTCATTTCATCATATCATCATTTTATAAAAGAATAAATTAGGGATGAAGAAAATAAATTTCTTAAGAAACATATCTTGGTATTATCCATGGAAGATAAATGTGATTCATAAACATATTTTTTTTTATAAATATAAACCATCAAAAAAAATATTAACAATGGAATAGTTGTATAGTATCTCTATTTATTCCTATGTAACATAAAATGATGTAATATTATGAAGGGAAATTATTTTGAAATATCACATGTAAAATTTCTTGGGTAAAATTGCCTTTCAAATGTAAAAAAAATTAAAACAGAAAACATCTTCAAAATCATTTTCCTTGATGATATCCTTGAAACCATATAAATTACTATTTACAAAATATTAAAAACATTTCTTCATTAAAATAACTACTCATTGTAAAATCATATAAAATTTTTTTGGAAATAATTTTCTATGAAAAAAATATTTTATACTTATAAATAATGGATTGAAATTGATTTCAACCATTTATTGAGGAAAAAAACATTTCACTGAAAATAAATTTTTAAAACAAACATATGATATAAAATTTTGGAAATAATTTTATTTGAAAATAATATTTTTCAATGATTATTGAATCATTTGAGAAAATGAGTTGTCTGTGATGGTAGGTAAAACCATTAATGACGTACATGTAAAAAAATAATCCCATTAACATTTTCATTAAAAAATTGAAAAATAAAAGGAAGATTCATTTTAATTATTTTTAAATTCAAATTTCGCTAAAAATTTCATCAATATGTCTTCTATATAATTTTAAAAAAATTAATAATTTTTTTTAAAATATAGTTATATTAAATATTTTTTTCCACTGAAGAGATAAACAACGTTTATTTTTATAAAATAATTATTTTTCAAATATGTGCACATTAAGGGGGAGGGGAAATAAATTTAAAAAAATTTATTATGAAAAAACAATTAAGAGAATGAAAAATTATTTTATTGTGATATAGTTTAAAATATTTCATTATAAAAGGCATACATATAAATAATATTGAGAAATGATGAAATTTTAATATATAACAATTATTATATTAGTAACAACGAATCATTAGACCCAAATAAATAAATAATTAAAATAAAAAATAAATTATTTGAATAATAAAATATCATGATATTATATATCATTTTTTCTGTATATAAACTATATAAAATAGTATATTTTTATAAAAAAACATATTTCTCAATGATGGAAAATTTATAAACAAAACACTAACTGTTGTGGTAACTTGTAATTGGTAAACCCCCTAAGAAGGAGATATAAAAGTCATATTTAAATTCAAACAAATTGGTGTATAACTATAATATAAATTAATGATCATTATATAAAAGACATAATAGACACATATTGTGAATATTTCATATGTCTCATTATAAACAAAAGTTATATGATAATTGCATAAAAATTTGGTATTTTTTTTAATCTTTATCCCTAATAAAGAATAAGATATAATGATAAATTATATATCATATATATATGGAATTTATTATATAATATTTAAGTGTAGTAATATATATCCCACACAAAAGATATGAGTAGTGAATTTTTATATGTCTTTGAGAAAAATAGATAGACTAGAAATACAATACCTTAATTGTCGGCATCCGTCATACACATCCAGGAAAAAAATTATATGAATAGATTTTTATTATTCCAATAATTCATAAAAATATTTATATATATTATACAGTATATGATTTAATTGTGAACATTTATTAATATTATATTGACAATACATAGATAAATTTTTTATTCTACTAATAAATGCTTTTTCCTTCATGTATGTTTTGATTATTTTTTTTACTCATAATTTGATCATGGAATAATAATGTAAATAATGTATGAAATGAAATAAATAGCATATATACTCATTATATATGTATTTATATAAACAAAAAAATTTATATATTGAAAATGAAACACACCTTTCATAGAGATAGTAGGTCATACATACACATGATCAATGATTCCATTTTCTAAAGGGTGAAATGAAATAAATAATGGTAAAAAGAATATAAATATTATAGGGAAATTTTTTTGTCATTTCTGTCAAATATTTCAGTAAAATAATTATTTTTATCTTATTTATTAATAATTAATGATGTGAGTCACACCGCCAGGAGGTAGCACAATATACACACGAGTGACATAATCTTAATCGAGAAGAATAACGTGTAAGAAGTTTTATGAGATATAATAATTATATATGTATAATTATTATACCAAAATAAAATCTATTTATTTAAAATATATATATATATATATATATATATATATATATATTACCGCCATGTAAAATATAATTGAAAAACAAATAAAATCCGGTTATAAGTGGTAATCATTAATACACAAGAGCAACATTATTATTTTAAAATGAATTTAGAGGTAAAAATTTAGACGTGGTAATAAAATTATTGTGGTATAATAATATCATAAATATGATATATAAATATTTAATAACTTATTATATCATTTCATGTTAGGGGTGTTTCAATGAGAAAAACATCGATAAATGAAGATGTAATCTTATGTACACAAGAATGGTGATTTCGTAACGCATTTGGTGGAAGCAGATTTGGATATAAGTTATACCATTAACAAAATAAAATATAATTATTTAATTATATAATATTGGATTATTATTATTTGAATGTGGCGGAGGAAGAAATAAAATAAAATGCTTGGTTAGGGCCGTTACCTCTTATTCATAGAACATCAATTTTTTTGACAAAAAAAAATTTCATTGGACAGTTTTATAAAAAAAATTAATTATTCAAGGATGAGATACGGGAAGTTAAATATGTTTTTGGGGAGGTCTATTCTAATGAAATTGGTTTTGTTTTTGTGAATAAGAGATGATATGGGGTGGCTTTTTACATGTGAGGACTGCGGTACACATGTTATTTTTAAAGTGAAAAAGGTGTACCCACATTTCTGACATGATTGAATAATAAAAAAAATGTTACATTATTGATTAAAAGAGGGTATACATTCTAAATATATCATGTATGTTTGTTTGTTGACATTTTTATTGGTAATCTAATCCTTAACATTTTACTTTAAACCAACGTTAAATCTATTTCATCTTAACCACAGTAAATAATTTTAAATGATTTTACTATTAATAATGGAAAAACATAAAGTAAAATTCATATAAAACATAAATAATTGTGACTAAAAATAGAGAATAAATTTTTATATATTAAAATAAAATTTTTAAAACAAATTTAATATTAAATTAATCCCACAAAATATATCAAAATGAAAGTTTCTAATGACAAATGTTTCAAAGGTTTAAAATGTTACTATAACAATATTGAATATAAAATTTATTTTATTTACCTAAATTTTATTAATTATTATTTTATTTTTCTAATGTTACATTTATAAATATTTTTAAAAAATAATATTTTATTAAATCATAAAAATAAATTACATTTTTATGAAAAACAATTATGGTCACTATTTGATGAAATATTTATTTTAAAAAAATTCTAAAAATCATTCAACAAGATTATATTAACATGTTGATTTAAAATATATTTTTTCTTTTCTCTATTAATTATTTTAAAATTAGAAAAAATTTATTTTATAATATGTATTAAATAAGAAGAGTATTTTTTTTAAAATGTTTTTTAAGCATAATATTTGATTTATTCTTATACGCCTTCCGGAAAACAAAAAATATGGATGTTATATTTTAAAATGGTTATATATTATTTATATATTTCATTAAAAAAATTAAATAATATTATTTTGGTTAATTTAATTTGTTAAAACGTATTTTTGTTGAAAATAATAGTTTTTCATAAAAAGTTTCATATGTTTTCAAATAGTTTTTATTTTAATTTAGAATAATTTTTTCATAATAAATTTCACAGTATATACATATATGAAAAAAATTCATAACATAGTTAATTATATTCATACCCTTTATTCTAATGGCTAGGTGAAAACTAACATATTATATATAATATTTTAATTGTATGACATATTTTGTTTAAACAATGTGACTGTTGTAACACAATATATAAATGGTTTTGGGTGTAATAAAAAAATTAAAGCTAAATTTTATTGAAAAATTATTCTCAGAATAATGGTTTATAACATTCATCCCCCCCATAGAATCAATATTGCACTAAATATTTTTCAACATATTACCAAAAACTATGTATAATTATACTTCATTACATCCTCTAGTTCCCACAAAACATCCTAAATGTAGTGGTTTTTCCACAAAACATTGACATAGATGGGTATCTTTTTTTATTGAACATTTTTTGTATGATCAGGATTGTTCAGTAGTTATTCATTTTAAGAATGCACACAATACATTGGTATGTATTTGGTCTTCCGTACATGAGATGGGTTTGTATGTACATTCTTAAAAGATATACAGGGAATGAATCATGTACATGGGATAATTTTAGCTGAAGAATAAAAAAATAGGATACTAACCAAATATGACCAGGAATATTATAGGGAGCAAAATACTTATGGAATATCTTTCCAATATTTTGTAATACTAATTTTATATTTTTACCATGTTGTGGTCAATTTACACTTCATCGGTTAGACCATGAAATTAATATGTTTTTATGCCTAAATAAATAATGGATCACATGATCAATTATAAAATAAATATTTAGTCCTTAAGTCGATAATAATCATTGTGAATAAAATAAATTTAAAATATTATTGAATATGAATAAATCACCATATAGTTAAGTAATATAAAATTCACTAAAATCTCATTTTGTGATCATAAAACCATTCATAAAAAGATATCCTTATGACCCTTCCAAATATAAAAAAATTAACAATGGTCACTAAATTTCTAAAAATTAAACTAAAAATTAATCCCCTAAATGAAATTAAGTATATCATAGAGATTACATTCAAAAAATGTGAATTAATTAGTAATAAAATATCTTGAAAATTTATATCAACCATAATTACCCTAAATCATTAATAAAAACAAACATAAATCTATTTCCTTGAATATAAAAATATATTATTTTATATATTACATAAATCCAATAATTAAATAAAATCCATAAATGATAATATGAACCAATTTTCCCAAAAAATATAAATAATTTTGGAGGAAATGAATGTTATACAATTAAAATTATTCATGTATATAATCTTATTGAAATTATTTCAACATTATAAAAATAATTAGGGTTATCTATCCTTAATCCTTTTTCATAAAGTAGCATCAATTCATTAAAAATAATTTAGGAAATTAATATCCTTAAAAAATCATTAAAATCCCTAGAAATAAATTCATAACAAAATAAACAAATATATTTCACAATTCATGTAATCCAATGCATAAAAACAATAATCATATTTATTCATCCTTAAAATAATAACTAGTCTTTATCATCTTATACAATAATACATCATTCATTTTAAATGTAATTATTATTCTCATCATCATCAACAAATTATCATTTACTTATACTACCTTGATAACCATAATATGGATATTTCTTTCTAGGACAATTATTTTTGTTGTAAAACTACATACCATCGTTAAAACAATCATTCATTGATAAAGAACTGGGTAAATGATTATTTTCATCTACTACATTAGATGAAAATTTCTTTTTCCCTCAGAAATCACATACTCTTTTTCCTTATCTCTATAGGTAAATATATTATCATTCCATTAAAACATTCCATGAATTGATTCCTCACACAATTTCAACATATAGGGAACAAAATCTCAATTCTCTTATTTTATTCACCACCCGAACTCACAACTGGCTCTATCCTTCACCTCATTGGTGAGTCTTAGAGTTGGTTATGGTCTATGTATTTAATAATATATTATTATAACTGATTATGATTAATCCTGATATACATAACACTATAAATCATCCCACAATATTTATAAAAAAACACTATCTATCACATTCATCATTAATCCATTTCCTTCTGATCCATACCATTAAATAAAACAAAATATAATAGTGTAAGAAATAATAATCAATCGAGGGAACCACATAATCATGAAGAATCATTTATAAGATGTCTAAATCCTGGAAAATTATTTTTAATCAATGAATCATTATGATTATCCATGCTAATTCAATTTCATTATTCAAAACCATTATGATGGTTTGTATAGTGTGTGTGAATTTCTGGAGCATATCAACTAAGAGAGTCGACAAAGATGTATAACAAGTAATATTATTGTGTATGAGGTGATGATCGAGTATAGCTCAATGATCTCTATTTAAACTAATTACTCTATGGAACCTCAATGTCTTATAGACATCGACATATTTTAACAATATAGGGAGGTAGTTTTTACACATCACTTACTATATCCTTGAAAATAATTCACTGACATTTCTCATTACATTAACTCATCCTTAGAATTATCTTTAAATGTATCCCTAGAAATATTTTTTTTGATATCCCATGGTATCTAAATAATATTTTCACATCCATATATCTAATTTATAACTAATCCTTATCCTTGATACAAACTGTGGGGAACATATCATCTTCTATAAATATTACATCTTGAAATAAAAATATTCATCACATAACATAATGATTGAAACAAGAATTGCTTATGTATAGTGCCTTTGGATAATTTGACATAAAATAAAATATTATATAAGTGATCTAAAACATCTCCCTCTGTGATCATCATATATATAACCCTTCCTAGGCATATTATAAAAATACCTTCTATAGTAACTTTAGGAATGGGAACATGACGAATTGTGAGAAAAATTTCTCTATAAGGGAAAAAATGGGAGGTAACAATATATAATTAGAATAAAAGTATTATTGAATGAAAATAACACTTGGAAATTATATCATTCAAATCATATATCATAAAATTGTTTCATGGAATAAATCATGGTAGTTCATTAGACATGAATCAAAATGGAACCAAAAAACATGAACCATGAGAACATAACATTGCAATGAGTCAATGATTTGTCGAATACACATAGGAATATAAAATATAAGGTGATATATAAAATCCAAGACATTAATAACATGGTAGTATTGGTATAACCACTTGTGAACCCATTTTGGTCTTGAAATAACCTCCCATGTTCCATATTTTGTGCTTGGGATAACTCCACAAGAACCCTCTTCTGGACAAGGGATAACCTCCCATGTGACATGTTTTTGGCTTGGGATAACCACCTATATACCCTATTTTAGACTCAATTTACATAAATCATTACCTAATTAATAGGTTGGATATATAGGTCCCACCTATCACATAATGAGAATCATTAATAAATTGGCATATGACTATAAAACATTAATCATATCAGAACCAATTAAGTGAAATGGGTGTCATAAATAACTAATTATATCAAAAAAATGTGAATGGAATATGTTTCATAATCATTTCACCAAATAGTAACATATTTAATAATTAGTGAGGTTTATAAACAATTTAACATTGTATAACCTATGTTATAAAATGAGTTTCATAAACATATATTCATCATAAACATAAAGCATCCAAGGAATGAATAAGAATATTATAAATAGATAATTTTTTATATTAAAGAATAAGTATCATAAACGTATTCCATCATAGATGGATAATTATTTTTAATCATCATGTGGAAAATTTCATGTGGTAAATTTCCTCTGCACATTGACAAAAAATATTTAAAACATAAAGAATATTCAAAACAATTTATTAGAAAATAATCATAAAAACATTTAATGTTATATTTTAACATCATTTCAAATGTTTCCGGATGAAATAAAAATTGTTATAAAATAAATTTTTTAATGTAAAAAGACACAAAACGTTTTGGAAATCAATTTACTAAAAGGAAACTTTTCATCATATAATGGAATACATTAAAAAGATTCATATAATCTATAATTGAAAGTAAAATTTCATTTAAAATAATTTTTTAAAACATTATAATTCATAAAACCTTATGTAAATACATTTTTTGAAAATAAATTTAAAAACATATAATGTAAGATTTAAAAACATTTAGTCGGTCATGAAAGCAGAAATTATTGTTTTTGTCGTACACTTTAAAAAAAGATATCTTTCAAATTTTCATTATCTAACTATAAAAACCCGCATGAATAAACCATTAGTAATGTTTTGGAAAGTGTTAAAAATGGCTAAAATTTTATTCCAATTTGGAGAATATAAAAAAAATTAATTAAAATTTTTAGATAACATGACCTCTAAAGAAAATTGATTATTGACCAAACAAAAAAATAAATTTGATTTTTCATAAAAATAATATTCTCGAATCCTGGGCAAACAATTAGTTAAAATTTAAAGGGATATATTAATTCTATTAAAATGTAACAACCAGAGATTTTATAAGATATATTATTTTTAATTTCGTTCATATCTTCTGTTGTACGCTACACTAATAATTTCTGGCATTATACGCAACACTGTATTAGCTTATACAATATGCAAAACTAATCTTGGATCGTGTTACACACAATTTCAAATTTTTTTGATGGGAGTTATTCTATGAAACATTGAGGGTGTGTATATATATATTTATATATATTCAATGTATAAATAAAATAAGATTGGATTTTGTTATACGCAACAAAAAAGGAGTCTTTCACTACACACAACCCTCACTTGGCTTGCATTACACACAATCGCAACCTTCCTCGATAGCGTGTGTTGTACGCAATACCAGATCTCACTAAACAATGTTATATGGTAATAATATAATTATATACTAACCGTTATGAATAGTAGTAAACAAATTTTGAATTTTATGCTATTATAATTCATTTTACACATTTTATAGAACATGGTATGAGAACAAAATAATTTATTTGGGTAAAATAAGTATTTTAAAAAAAATGCAGATTTGTCGCCTTTTGATGGCGCACCCATTTTAAATATATTTTTTTACAAGTTTATAAGTTAAATTTTACAAAATAAACAGCTTAATTTGAATCAGGATTTAAAATATACATTGGATAATGTTTTGATAATTTTCTCATAACATTCTTATTTTAATGAATAGTAAAAACACGATATATTTTACTTAAAAACATATTTTTTCATCATAATAATTTATATGGTTAAATTATAACATTGAATGGTTTCGAAGTATAAATAGAATATATATTTTTCCATTTAATATAATTTATTCCATTAGCATTTATTTTACATTGAATTCATAGGTAAAATCATTTCAATCTTTCGTAATGTTTTATCTTTTTAAACTCATTTTCTTAACAACGAGATTAATTTTAAATTAATTTCGGCATCTTTTGTGTATTGAATTTAGAAAAATGGATTCCATATTGGGAATAAGTGGGTTAAAATTATGTTAATAGGCTACTTTTTATTTTTGGGCATTATGAATAGTAATTACCGTAAATTTAATTTACCATAGTAAAAGGTAAATCGGGTAATTAAGGGTAAATATAATATTATAAAATTATCCTAACACTTGTATTAATATAATTGGATGCTTATATGTCATCCTAAGTCATATTTGGGTCTAAATGTAATCCATTGGAACCCACTTGGAGGTGATTAAGACATTTAGTTTATTTTATTTAAAGGAAAGTGAAATATGTCTCACTCAACATTAATAATTAAAGTATTTTTAATATATGTTTATACAGAATATAAATTCGTTTATAAATAATAATTTTAAAGATAAAATTAATATATTTTTAATTTTAATTTATTGATACTTTTTAAGTGATATTTAATTACCTTAATAACTTATACATTAATGATGGAGAAATAATTTATTTAGTGAAAAAATAAGAAATATTATTTTTATTGAAATCATAATACCCATTAAAAGGCTATCAAACCTGAAGATAAATTATTTTTAGTGTATATATACACCATAATCATCCAATGACAGAATATATGACCATTTGGAGTCTTATAAAAGTGATTATGACACCTATATTTTTTTATATTAAATTATGTCAAAGTTGTCACCTTCATAATTTAATAAATATAACATTTTAAAAGTTGGGTTTTTAGGAAACAAATCCAACTAAAAGTATTATTATGAAATATAAAATATTTATCTTCATAAAAGTATTTTATTTTTAATTTTTATTCAACAAATAAGTATATTTACTAATTATATAAAAATGTTGTAGAAATTAATTTATTAAGAGAAGTATCAAATAAATGGTTTTACAAATAGTAAAATAAATATTTTATGAACTATTTAATGTTCTCCAGTAATTTTCTAGATGAATATGACATGTTATGAACCAATTAAATATTTTATTTCGAATATATACTCTGTGTGGATTTTATTTAAATTCAAGTAAATGAATAGTGTAAAAATTGACACTATTACTATTTTATAAAAATAACATATTATTAAATTGTTTAAAATTCACAAAAATAATTAAAAATTATAAATTCAAATTTATATAGTTTAAAATTTCATAAATTATCCAATTATGGAAAATTAACAACACATATGTGATTATTTATAACCATTTAAAATTTGTAATTTTATTACCACAAATTAAATTAAATAGATTAAATAAAGATAAATCAAAATGATAAATTTAAAATAAGATCCAAAATTGTATAAATTTGATTGGTTGATGATATTACAACCCTAGCTCATCTAATCATCGTATTGAGTCAATTTTGGAGTTTTTATGTGGGATTTGAATTTATATTAAACTAATATTTTTTAATATTCCAATGGTGCCCCTCTTCTCCCTTATAAAAGGGCACCTCCTCCCTCTTATCTTTACACAACATTGAGCCTTAATGCTCCAAAAACCCCTTCCTATTTCCATTCTCAACTTCCCTAGAAATATTCTAGAGGTCCTGGTCTTCTTCAAATACCAATTTTAGTTCCCTAAGAGGAGGTTTCAAAGAGGAGTGTCGAAAAAGAGGTAATATTTGTTACCGATTGATTCAAATTTATTTCTTCTTATAATTACTATTCTTGTGTTGTTTCATTATTAAGTAATAACATCATTATCAATAATATGTTGATGTGATATTATAAATATGAAACAACCCTATTCCACCTTCTATCCATCCTACGCGAAACAAAATCACCGCGCGTGAGTACGTACGGGATATCATCTCCACGCCGTGGTGTAATCTGTTTACCACAACCACCATACTTTGATGGGTATAATGGAGTATATAATAACTTAATGTGATTAGTATAATGTGATATTGATTCTAAAATAGTATACATACACTTCAATACAATTTCGTGATCATTGAAATGATATCATCGCTCGTGCTTACGTAGAGACTACCGTCTCCACGAACGCGATGAGATTCATTTATCATGTTAACCATTAATGAATTATTATAAAGTATATATAATGAATAAAAATGAAATATTTGGCATAATAATTCTAAGGGATTTATGTATATATATATTTATGTCATCTATTTAATTCCATTCAATTCAATAAGTAAACGAAAACAGCGTTCATGCGTACGTACGGCCTACCATCTCTATGAACAGTGTATTTAATTCCATTTATAAATATATCATATATATGAATATGCAGAATATTTATTATATATAAATCATTTTTTATATTCTTAAATTAAGGAAATCATGATATAAGTAATAATATCAAGAGCAACATGTCAAAAAACGTACGATAAATGAAATGATTTTACCCAAAACGCATCTTTAACTTGGATTTACAAAAGAACAGGTAATAGAAAGTCATATGTGAACCATATATGATATCATAACAATGAATATGATTCTTTAATAAGTCAATGACATTATCTAAATCATTATACAGGAGGTTTTGATTCATACGAAGCATATCAGACCTAAGGTAAGAGATAATTTTTCCAATCTCATTCTTATCCGAGATTATTTATTCGTATGTATTTTCTGGGGTTATGTTTATTATCCATGTCCATATGTTCTCAAAATTTTTTATAAAATGTTTAATTTTTTTCATGTCTTGTTAAAGTCATTTTTACACTTTTTTACTTTTACCCCATCATTTGGAAGGCATCTTTCTTTTGTTTACCATACGAGTTACTTTTTAACTTTTCCGACAAAATTACGAGGAGAATGTTTTTTTAACTTATACGACATGAACAGATTTTTATGGTTTAATAATGCCTCATTTTCATTAATCATACTCTACAAGATTTCATGATTATTTTTGACAAAATCCTATTATTTTAAAATTCCATGTCATTTTTTGAAAAGAAAATGATTTTGAAGAAGAAAGGATATTTTCCTCAAGAATCCATTTCAAGTGTTTTGTCAAAACTATTTTACATCTATTATGAAATTATTTCATATGTGTATGTTTCATGTATAATATCTCTATGATTTATATGGTTTCACTTTTCATAGGATTAAATTATATCTATTTGTTTTATATGGATTATGTTTGTTGACACTCCTTTCATCACAGAATCTAAAGCAAGGAAATGAAATTGGGGATGATCCAAATTCAATGTTATTCAAGCTTTGAAGAAATGTAAAAAAATTGACAAAGAAGAAGGAAAGAAGAATGGAATTTGAACTTGTCTCTTTTTTTTACACAAAGGACTTATTCTTACTTTGCAAAAATTTTAAGCCATCAAGGAGGCCAGCCGAGGACAACCACCTAGAGCTCATGCGGGACACGAGGGTCAACCGTGCTCAAGGGGTGTCCTCAAGGCCAAGGCGACACCCTGAGGCAGCGCGCCCCCGGAGGAGCACGCATGGTGGGCGCATAGCGCGCCCGAGGAGCATAGTTGGCGCTTGGAGTGCGCCTGCAGAAGAACTCGGTGCGGGGCGGCACCGAGAGGGGAGAAGTTCAATCGAGGTGTAGCGGGCAGTGCTACATTGATAAACCGCAGAAAACCTGAGAGCCGCTTCGATGTGGGACGCGGGATTTTCAGCCGCGATCTAATCTCGGCCGTCCGCTTCATCCCGCGTCAATCCAGGCCGCACGATCGATCTCGTGCGAGATGATCTAATCGCAGCCGTCCGCCTTCATTAAACGGACGATCCTATGGCTCTCCAAATGTCTTCAACCTCGAGCTCAATTCAAGGACACCTCGTGCCACCCGCGGCCTCGCCGTGTACCAGGTGCCTCCTGAAGCCGGTATTCGAGCATTCGGCCACTTCTGAACAAACTAAGACCTCCATCCAGTTCGTTTGGACCTAAGGAATTCATCCATACATAAATATGGGTTTGCATTCAATGTTTGGATGATTTCGAGGTTGGCCGAGGCAAACGAAGTGCCGAGGCCATGAAGGTTCATGTTTTGCATGGTCTGGACCAAAGGAAGGTCGTGCATGCGTTCTAAGTCACATGCACGTGAAGGAGGAAAATAATAAAAGGAATCCGTTTTTAACAGAGGATATTTCAAAATTTGGATAAAATGGTTAAGATCCGAATATCTCGGCAGTTGATGTATTTTTCTCTCACAACCGCTTCTCCCTTGCCTATAAAAAGAGAGTCCATGGCAATGGAGAAGGGGGCTGAAGTTCTGTTGAAGAACCGAAGTCCCGTGGGTGCTCCCGAGCCTCGAGAAGAAAAAAAAACCACCGCGCACACTTGCGCGACTGTTTGTCCCGGAGCTATCTGAGGCTTCGAAGGGATTCCTTGCGTGTTACCACTTGTGCGACAGAGAAAAGAAGGCCGCACCCCTTGCGCACCCCCTCTGTGCACCGTGCTCCCTGCACGGTAGCACCTTGCGCGCCCCGTGGCCGAGGTGCCTTGCACCCTTGCGCGGCAGCGGCTGGTTGCACCCTGCGTGTCCCGAGGAGCTTCCACTTGTGCGCCTCCTTGTCTATTATGACTTGCGCGGCTAAGGCAGTGAGGCCGAGGCTTGCACTAAAGCATACCTTGGGAACACCATTTGCGCGGCTGCCCCTTGCACCAAGAATTTGTGCGCCCTTGCGCCCTTGTGGGTTGCGCGATCCGTGACTCAAGCATTTGGCTTGTGCGGCAGTAGGCCATCTTGCACCCTTTGAGGCCTGAGCAACATGCTGCCCTTGCCCAAAGAACATCCTATGGGCAGTAGGTGTGAAAAGGGTGAAGGCCGATAGGCCCTTGTGTATACAAGAATAAGTTAAGGCCGTATTCCCTTGTGTGTGAAAAATGGAGAACCAAATGTGTGCATAAGGAGTGCACACATTGAAGGAGAACCCGAGGCCATATCTTGTGTGTGTGCCAAGTGAAGAAACCCTATGAGTGGTTTATGTGCAAAGAAATAAGAGGTCGTAGCCTTGAGTGGGTGAAAAGTGAAGAGCACTCTTTGAGTTTGTGTGTGCTAAGCAAGTGGAAGAGGCCAAGCTCACTTGTGTGAAAAAAAGTAAAAGAATTGTATACAAGAAGAAGTAAAAGGCCGAGGGCCAAGATCACTTATAAACCAAATGAAGAACATACCCATGGCTTGTGTGTGCACCAAGTGAATACCACACTCATTAAGTGGGTGCAAGGAAGAGGCTGTAGCCTTAAGAGACCTGCACGCCAGCATGGACCTGCGTGACCTAAGGATTTACGCAACATAAGTACCTACGCAACCTAAGTACCTGCGCAACCTAATTATTTGCACGCCGCATAAGGACTTGCGCGCCACTTAGGGACTTCCCCGCCGCTAAAGTACTTGCACGCCGCTTAAGGACTTGTGCGCTGCTAAAGTAATTGCGTTCCGCTAAAGGACTTACACGCCCTTATGGTTTTGGGTGCCCTCCTTGTCCAATTAATCTCTTTTATACCATTCCACCTCTCCTTTTCAAGATCCAGTCTTCAAGACACTCTTCAAAGCCATCTTTGGCATGTTTTCTTGATTGACGTCCTTATCTGAAAGGAATTATGTGGAATATTTCATTCAACCTCATCATTCAAAGGATGAGAGAATCATTAATTTAGGCCTCCTCCCCAAGAGTAAGCCCTAATCCAAAATTCCATTAACCGGGGCCTCCTTTTCAAGAGTAAGCCTCAGTCTTCAATTATCAAGTTTTAGGCCTCCTCCTTAGGAGTAAGACCTAATTCTATAATTCTCTTAACCTGGGCCTCCTTTTTAGGAGTAAGCCCCAGTCCTCAATTATCAAATCCTTAATGACCTGGGCCTCCTTTTCAGGAGTAAGCCCCAGTCTTTAATGACATGGGCATCCTTTTCAAAAGTAAGTCCCAAGTCTCCAAAAGACATTCAATTCCCTCAACCTGGGACTCATCCTTAGGAGTAAGTCCCTTTCTTGACAAGTTCCCTTATGGTCGCGCAAGTACACTTGCGCGCCGCCTAGTGGTCGTGGAAGTCTACTTGCGCGACGCCTTATGGTCATGCAAGTGACTTGCGCGACCTAAGTGATAACCGCCAGGTAACCGCCCGAGGTCTTCTCCTACCTATAAATAGACCCTGTGGGCCCCCCATTCAAGAGGATCTTTTTCTAGAGACTCAGATTAAAGCTCTCGACGCCCAAGTCTCTTCTCAAAGCTTTCGGAACACTTCTAAGGTAATTTCTTACCTACAATGGAAGATCTAAAGAGAAGAAAGAAGGCCTAAGTGTTGAAACTTATCAACACTTGCGCGCCGACTTATTTCCTTCAATATAACATGCGCGTCCCTTTTCTGGAAGAACCTCAAGAGGATTCTAAAGGGTTTAAAAAAGAGTCGCTCAAATATTTCAATGTTGGTTGAAAATCGTGCAAGTACACCATGTGTCGCGCAGGTATACCTGCGCGACCAAAACTTGCGCGCCCACGGAAGACTTGCGCGCCTTTCAATACTTGCGCGCCCCTACCTTTTTGGGTGCCCATCTTGCCCATTTTACCCCTCTTAAGCCATTACACCTTTCCTTTTCAAGATTCAGTCTTCAAGACACTCTTCAAAGCCATTTATGGCATGATTTCTTGATTTGACTTCCTTATCTGAAAGGAATTCTGTGGAATATCTCTCAAAACCAAGTGATTTAAATATCCTTATGTCACTAAATATAGAGAGTTCATTCATTCAACCTCATCCTTTAAGATGAGAGAATCCTTAACTTGGGCATCCTCCTCAGGAGTAAGCCCCAATCATAATCCTTTAACTTGGGCATCCTCCTTAGGAGTAAGCCCCAATTTCAAATCTGGGAATCCTTCTTTAGGAGTAAGCCCCAAATTCTTAAAGTTCCCAAACTTGGGCATCCTCCTCATGAGTAAGCCCCAAACCATAATTCCTTTAACTTGGGCATCCTCCTCAGGAGTAAGCCCCAACCTAAAATATGGGCATCCTCCTCAGGAGTAAGACCCAAACCCTAATCCCTAACCTGGGTCTCCTTTTCAGGAATAAGACTCAGTCATAATCTTGGGAATCCTTCTTATGAGTAAGCCCCAAGTCCCCTAACCTGTGTCTCCCTTTTAGGAATAAGACTCAGTCATAACCTGGGCCTCCTTTTTTAGGAGTAAGTCCCAATCATAATCTTGGGTTTCCTTTTCAGGAGTAAACCCCAAGCCCCCCTTAAATTTCTCTTAACCAGTCCTAATTTACCCTTGATTTGGGTTTCCTTTTCAGGAGTAAAACCCAATCATAAGTCCCCTCCTAACTTGGGAATCCTCCTTTGGAGTAAGCCCCAAGATTAGAGTATTCAAATCTCTATAAAGCACATATACCTTTATGGACCCTGTTCCTGTATTTTCTCCATAAAAGTGAATCCTAAACCTTCATCTATCTGGGCAGTCAAACATACCTAAGCCCCAAACAATTTCCTATGATTGCATCTTTCATGGCACGATTGTCTTATTTTTTACCAATACCTCTTGTTTCTCACACCGAGCATGACTCACGTGAGCTTAGAGTGTAAAAGTAATTATGACATTCTTCTTTGAGCCATCAATCATAAACATCATACTCCATCACTCGAACTACGTGGGTTCTGATTCCTTTTCCAAAACAAAAGATATGTAGGTAGCCCATTTATGGGTTTGATCCCAACTTTGAAATAATCCATGTCCTTCTGAATGACGATAAACTTCAAGTGCCCCACTGAGTGGCTTTAAAACCAGCCTGGTCATCATAATGACCAAGAGACTTTTATATAAATGTTTTGAAGGATACCATTGACCAAGAATCTCTAAACATATATAGATGATTCTCTATTGATGAATAACCTCGAATACATATAAAATATTCTCTAAATTTCTTCCATATTTAATCATTGATTGTTAAAACTAAAGGAAAGTACATTTTATAATTTGTAACGTAATAAGGATTCACGAACATAACTTAAATCTATAAAGAGAGTCCCAGAGTAGACAATAATTCCTCTCAAAAAGGTGTGATGAGTCCGACCTCCCATCCTCTCGACCAATGCAAATTCCTAAGCCTCATCAGTGCACAAGCTAATGAGCGCCTACCTTTGGAAAGTGGGTCCAGACGGATGTGGAATCATTGTATGTTTCCGGTTCTATGAACAAACCCGCTAGAAACCGATCGGAACGTTTGAATCTCCCATCCAGGAGGTCATCCCCGAAATCCGTGTGAAACAAAAATGGTGAACCCGACGTGAATCCTTAACCAAGTTAAAGTGATGTTCTTCTTATTTGTTAGGCCCCTTGGGCCAACAAAGCATTCATTGACATGTGCTCATCCAAAAGATGCAGTGGCCAGATTCATCTTGATTATGTCTGTTATATGGAACATGCACTCTTTTCTCAAGATCTTCTGCAAAATGGCTTTCCGTAAATTCACCCCTGTGAATACTGCTGCTGTGAACACCTCTACTGTGAGGTCTGCTGCTGTGAAAACCAATGCTGCTACTCCTGCTGGAACGTCGTCCGCTCTGAGGATGACATCACCAACTCAGCATCTTCAACGCTGAGTTTCTAATGCACTGGTTAAGGAGTACCGTCGCAACGGTACTATCCCAACTCTGGAGTCCGGTCGTCAAGCCCTCCAAGTTAACAAATCTACCCGGTCATCCGGACAACGGCGGCCAGCGATCAAGAAGCATGCTGTGCTGACTACCATCTCCAACCGTTTCGGGTCGTTATCCCCAGAACACAATTTCCATTCACTCCCTTACTCTGAGGAAGTGAATGAGCATGTCCCGCAAGACCTTAATTCAAAAAGACATGAGTCCTTATCAAGGGCTCCGATCAACAATCGCTGCCAGACTCGTGCGGTAGTGCTCCCTAAACATGATGAGGGTACCGACTCCAGGTATTCAGCTCAGGTTCCTCGAACCCGAGCAGGAAAGATGAACCACCAGAGACGGAATCCGGTTAACAATGGGCAGGTTGTCATCCCTGCCATCTCCGGAGAAGTCCACCAACCTAACTTGGTGGCAAACAACGAGCAGGCACACACACCTTCCCGTTTTAATTCTGCTGTCCAGCAGACACATCTGGCAGCATCAAGCTAATCCCGCCAGGAAAATTCCGGCGGAGTACTGTAGGCAGGAACATACACCTGCTTATACATCACCAGTTAGTCAGCAGGCTCGTCTGACTACACATGATGGATCTCGTCAACCGCGTTTGGCGAAGTGTAATCAGCAAGCACATACACCTGCTAATACTAATCAAGCCTACCAACAGTCTCGCTTGGTAGTGCACGGAGAAGTCAGTCGGAAAGTCCTGACGACAAACAGGAGGCAGACTCAACTCTCTGCCTCCACACTTGAGTACTGTCAGGATTCACTGACAGGAAAAGGAGGACAGGAGCAGGCACATACACCTAATCCAAGCCCATAATGGACGTATATCCCCGTTCCAGCGGCTGAAGTCACCAAACATATTTTGTCAATGGTGAAAGAGCAGAAGCAAATTCCTGCTCATATTCTGGATGCTTTCCAGGATATCATAATAGATTCAGCATCATCACAGGGACAGACACATAAATCTATCCCTAGCAGTGGAGTGACACATCAACGATTCACTCTGGAACAGACACACACATCTGTTCTAGTCCAAGAGGGTTATGGGGCATACTCCCCCATATCATACGGACAACCAAGTCTGGCACATACACCTGATTTGAGTGGATATCGTCAGCCTAACCTGACCATCTTTCCTGATCGGGCACATACACCTGCTCAGAGTAACCACTTTCGTCAACAATTGGTTTCTAAAGTGAGTAAGAAGGCATCTAAGAAAAAGATCCGCCCAGCACAGTCAGGAGATCAAAGGCCAATCTGCAACAAGGCCTTTCTCGATGCTGGAGTTCTTGAAGCCCTCAGACATTTATCTGTCGGAATTCAAGATTCTACTCCCTCAGTTCCCAATAACGGGAACATTAATTCTGAAGGTCTTCAACAGACACGTCCTCATGAAGGCTTGCTTCATGAAAGTTTGTTCAATTTTGATGTTTCTACTTCAGATGAGAGCCACAAGAACCCTCTGTGTGGTCAGAAGACCAAGGATCAAGAGATTTCATCTTTTTCTATAACCCATCATGACGGTCCTCCTCATGATGATGAACTTCGCTGCGAAAGTCCTCTCCGCAGTAGTGATTCACGTTGTCTCGAAAATTCTTCAGAAGGAAATGTAGTGATGAGA
This sequence comes from Viscum album, assembly GCA_963277665.1. Classification (NCBI taxonomy): domain Eukaryota; kingdom Viridiplantae; phylum Streptophyta; class Magnoliopsida; order Santalales; family Viscaceae; genus Viscum; species Viscum album. The sequence continues at coordinate 1,889,618,381 of OY728136.1, forward strand.
AATCCCTCCTATCTCGAGGCACTTGCAAACGTAAAACCAGTCATGTCTGATGCTTTACTATCGGCAGGTGAAACTCTTTCTCCATCAGATGATAGCCTGGGGTTCAGGTTATTCTCCGAACCATCCTTGGGTCATTCATCTTCCAGCATGAATAGTGATATCTCTACCAATCTTGTTGAATCCGATGAAGCAACAAGGAAACACCAACTCTGGTCCAAACAGGTAGAAGAATCTTCATTTAATGATAAAGAGGAAATGCTGAACATGAGAAAAAAACTGGCAAAAGGTGAAGTACCAGTCATGTTTTGGCCTTTGGCTGACTCCCATTACGACATTCCAAAGATGTTGACGGATGATGGAATCCAGGATATTCGTCTCAACTTATAGAAGACTCTTTGTCAATTTAAGAATAAAGTATTATCTTACAGTGATTATGAAAATCATATTAAGATAATAGAAGGGTTACGATGCCAGATTGATTTGGCATCTCTATCAGTCTCTCGGTATCCGAAGGCTGAAAAGCAACAAAGAATCCTTCAACGTTCATGCCTTGGAACAGTAAGAAAATTGCATCAGTTAATTTCCAATGCTCCATCTGATGTTCATATCAGAGGATGGGGTGTTCACGGAGCACTACATTTCACAGTGCTTTCCAGTCAGCAAAGTCCGCCGAAAATGGTTTCATGCAATGTTATTGCCCATGGCTGGCCACAGTCAATGGGATTTGTTCATAATCAAAAGCTTGCTCAAGAACAGGCTTCAACTAGTTCCTCTCAAAATCAAGTATATAGAGAACAATTTGTTGAATTGCTCCTACATCAAGTAGGCGAGAATATTGCACAAGCCTCTCGTCTGGAGCAAACACGTCATCAAATGATAGAAGTTTCAGAAATCATCCAACGATCTGTTGAACCAAGTGATAAAAGTGGATACAGGTTAATGCATCCAGCTAATTTCCGAACTAAGATTCGCAAGATCAAAAGAGATTTTAAAAAGATCTCAGACATAGCATGTCAAGAGACACCCTAGCTTTCCAGACTGGGGACTTCTCTAACCCAACCCTCAGAGTCAACAAATGGGATTCGAGGAGTTGAGCGGAAGTAGCAGGAACATCCCCAGTCCACCGGACTGGGGACTTTTTCAAATCCTCAATCCCTCCCTCAGAGAAAATCAGTATTCTATCGATTAGTGAATAAGCCTCAAGAGGAACGAAGAGCCAAGCTATCAGGAGATTCTCTCCAAGTGACGGTTCTCCAAGAAGTTCCTGAGGGATCAAGTCAACGGAATGCCATGTCTCATCATGGACATAAAAGAAGACAATATCACAGAAATGATAATAGAAAGGATTCCATGAAATATGCATCCATTAATGCCATCAATGCCGTTGCTGCTGATTCACCAGATGAGGCTCAATCAGAGTGATCAGACAAAGAGGTTCCTGCTCAAGAAGTTGCGCACACAGACTTAAATGAAGAAGGTGTGCGCACACGTAATCAAAGGATTACCCAAAATCTTGGTATTCCTTTAAGTAACCCACTTCCCCCTCTCCGAAAAGGATCCAATAAGGGGAAAGGAAAGAATCAGGTTACTTCTCACCCTTCCTCTGAAGGAGGTCAATCGCTCTCATTAGAGCAAAGGTTTGCACAACAGGAGGAAGAAATGAAAGAATTAAGAAGTTTGAATGCAGAACTACATCAAAGTAGTCTTTTTCTTAAGAATGCTGAAGTCCAACAGCCAAAGGAATTTTTTGTAACTACTGAGATGGATCAGGAATATCCTCCTTTATCAGTACACCCTCAGAGGTCTAATCCTACGGGTCAAACGCAACAACGGTTGGCAGCACTACCATCAGTTGCCGCACCAACCACTACATCTGTCCAAGCTCCATTTATTGCACCTACTCAAAACCATGTTCAACCTAATTTTTCTCAAAAGTTAATAACTACTATTGAGTCATTAACAGCTCGGTTAGAATCTATGGAAGGAAAACGGGCGCAAGTTCAACCTGAAAAGAAAGTTTACCCTGAATGGGTAGATTCAATTTCTCCTCCATCCAGTTTTGGAAACCCTATTTTCCCTACTTTCAATGGATCAGGAAACCCTGAACAACATTTGACGCATTACGTGTCTTGTTGTGATCCTATGATGGGAACTCCAGAGCAGCAAGAAGCAGTGAAACTCAGATGCTTCGTGCGAACCTTGCAAGGACCAGCTTTTTTCTGGTATACAAGCTTGCAATCTCGGTCAGTCATCGGATGGGAGGATCTTCGTCAAAAATTCCTTCTTCAGTTTAGGTCAACTTTGCCAAAAACGACAGTTTTCGATCTTACAAACTGCAAGCAAAGGGAAAATGAAAGAGTCTCTGATTTCATTGCTCGTTGGAAGGGATTAACGTATTCCCTGAGTTTAGCACTCCCTCAGGAGGAATTGTTGCAAATCTGTGTGGCAAATCTGCGTGACGAATTACGCACTCCATTGATCCCTGTGAAATACACAGGAGGGTTTCGAGACCTTACATCAATCGCTCAGCAGATTGAAGATTCCCTTGTACAGGCTAAGGTTAAATCTCATGTAATTCCATCATCTCCAGGAAGAAGAATGGGTAAACCAGAAACTGCTACAGTTATGCTTAAACAAGCACCTGTACCTATATCTACTTCAAAACCTTCATCTTCTCGAAGGACTCCACCTCCTAAATGCCAACAACAAAGGCCGTTTCGTCCAAATGATAAAAGAGATCAACGAAGAAAACAATTTGAGGATATGAAGAGTAAAACATACTCTTTCCAAAATGAGCAAGTTCATGGTTACTTCATTGCAGCTTTGGAATATAATTTGGTTCAATTACCAGTGCCCAAGATTCCAAACAAGGAAGGAGATGAAGACCGTCCCAATTATTGTCCCTTTCATAAAATGTTGGGGCATCCCATCCAGGATTGTTTTGTCTTTAAAGACCTCCTGCAAAAGATGGTCGACTTGGGACAAGTCAAATTTAAGGGTTCTTCAACTCATGTAGCATGTATTACCGCTACAGATCCAGAGGAAGGAGGCGAGTGGCAGGAAGTCAAAAGCAAAACTGCGAAAAAATATGATGATTGGATGGTCAGAAAGACAATCAATCAGACCCATTCCATTTTGCGAACACAATTGAAGAAGCCAATTATGTCTCCTACAAAAGCTGCAGTAAAGCCTCCATCAAAAGACAAATCCTCAAAAGGGCAGCGCAATTCAAAGAAGAAAGAGGAATCAGGAGAAGATGAGTATGTAGCAATGCCTAAATTGTCTTTGACTCTGGAATATTTCATGCCATCTACTTCAAAGCAACGGGCACCGCCCCATCAAACGGCACAGCCTAAACAGGCTAACCAGGCAGAGTCTTTATCAGACGAAGAGTTAATCATTGGTTCTGTTAATATGATTCAATTAACAGATTCATATTCCAGTCTTGATGAGCCTGAATTCCCTGTATCAAAAAAGGGAATCCGAAGAGGTTCTAGAGGTTCAGGATATAGGGGAAGACGTGGATCTTTCCAAAGCCACTACTCTAAATTTTCCCCTGCTAGCACTGTATATGCAGCAGAAACTCGTGGTAGAGCCCTTCAGCGAGCTCAAAAAGAACAAGCAAGTTCTTCTGCCAATGGCCAACTCAGTTTTGGCACAGTTATTTTGGAAGACCTATTAAAGGTTCCAACTTCTTTATCTCAGCAAGTAAATGGATCTAATCAGTCTAATCTTCCAAAACCAAGGATGTTGCCAACTTCAATACAAGATGCATCAGCTTCCAAAGCATCTGCTTCCAAGGTACCTGCTAAACCGCATATTCCTATTGGGAAACGCAGACCTCTAGATCAAAAGTATGATATATTGAAACACTTGGCCCAAGTACCGTCCAAGTTATCAATTTTGGATGCTTTGAATCTATCAAAAGATCTTCGGGAAGAACTCATCGAAGCTTTGTCAAGTCCTCAGGAGTTTGAAGATGAAATTGCTCCAGCTGAAATCTATCACATAGAGAATAATCCTGCAGAATGCCATGCAGTGATATCTTTTACTGATAAAGATGAAGATGATGTTGTGCATGGGCACAGAAAACCTTTGTACTTATCTGGCAAAGTCAATGGTATAGATGTTCGAAGAGCTTTCATTGACAATGGTTCAGAAGTCAACCTCATGCCCATTCGTACACTTCGTCGATTGGGCCTCATGGAATCTGATTTATCTCCTTCTACCATGATGTTGCAAGGATATGATAAAAATGAACAAGAACCACTGGGAGAAGTTACACTCAGAACTCAGTTTGGAGATCTTGTTTCCAATTCGGATTTCTTGATTGTTGATCAGGACTCAGCTTTCAATATCTTGCTTGGAAGACCCTGGCTACATCAGCATGCAGCTATTCCGTCATCATACCATCAATGTCTCAAATACTGTTTCGATGGTCAAGTTGGAACATTGTATGGTGATAAGGCCCCGTTCAAGACATGTGAGTCTCAATACATTGAGGCGGAATTTTATCACATGAAGGGAAGAGAAAAATCTACAATGAAGGAAATTACCAAAGTTAATGCTCCATATGGTTTAGAGAAAATTCCAATAAATCCATTTTCACATGTGAGTAGAGATTATGTATTACCTATTAGTCAAATTGACAAAATAGGATCAAATCAAAATACTCTTATGGAAAGATCCATAATGTCAATTACGGAAATCGAGCCAGACAACATAGGAGAAATTGGTAACTTACCAAGCAGTGATGAAAGCATAAGTGGCGACGTTTTCATTTCATCTGCTGAAATCCAACAAGTCTATACTTCGCTAATCAGGCCAGAAGAAGTTATAGCAACACCAGAGGTGAATAATGATGTCGATTCTCAATCCATCATCCCCTCTTTATTTCCCAAAGAAGACCCTTTATCATCAATAGGGTCAGAAATGGAAGCTTCTTCTTCAAAATGTGAAAATTTTGACATCTCTTATGATCATGAGAATTTCGTTTTTTCATCTACTTTGCAAGTAGAAACGGAAGAAATAACACGTGATGAAGAGGAAGAGGAAGATCTTAGATATGCTCCTCCAGCATTTGAAGAGGGTATCTCTACCACTGTTGATGAACTCAGAGAAGTAAATCTGGGTACATTGAAAGATCCACGCCCCACTTTAATTAGTGCGGCCATGACCCTTGAAGAGAAAGAGATGTATATTTCTTTTCTAAAGCAAAATAAAGATATTTTTTCTTGGAATTATACAGAGATTCATGGCCTTGAACCTGATGTTGCCACCCATCATTTGGGTTTTCCAAAAGAACATCGAGGATTCAAGCAAGCCGCGAGAAGAACACACCCAACCTATGCTTCCAAAATTGAGGCTGAAGTGGATAAGCTTATCAAAGATAACTTCATCAGAGAAGTTCAATATACCAAGTGGTTGGCTAATATTGTCCCTGTAAAGAAGAAGAACGGACACATTAGGGTTTGCATCGATTTCAGAGATCTTAATCGGTATTGTCCTAAAGATGATTTCCCAGTTCCGATTACAGAACTCTTAATTGATGCGACGACAGGCTATGAAGTACTTTCTTTCATGGATGGATATTCTGGATATAATCAGATCCGAATGGCCCCAGAAGATGAGGAATATACAGCCTTCAGAGCTCCTCAAGGTGTGTTTTGTTACTGGGTGATGCCCTTTGGTTTAAAGAATGCAGGTGCAACATATCAACGCGCCATGCATCGTATCTTCAAATCTCTTTTAGGGAAGTTTGTTGAATGCTATGTAGATGATTTGGTGGTTAAATCCAAACAACGTTCTAATCACTTGGCTGATTTGGAAGTCATATTCCACAAGCTTCGACAGCATAATTTGAAGATGAACCCCTTAAAATGTGCTTTTGGGGTAACCTCAGGAAAATTCCTCGGCTTTGTTATACGTCATCGTGGTATTGAAGTCAATCCTGAGAAGACCAAATCAATCCTTGGTATGTCACCTCCTCAGAATTTGAAAAAATTAAGAGGACTTCACGGACACTTAGCCTATATTCGGCGTTTCATCTCCAATTTGGCAGGCAAAAGTTTACCCTTTACCAAATTATTGAAGAATGGAGTCACTTACCAGTGGAATGAAGAATGTCAAGAAGCATTTGATGTTCTCAAGAAATACCTCTTGAGTCCACCAGTACTCATGCCACCTGTTGAGGGTAGACCTCTTATCCTCTATGTGACAGCTTTAGAACGATCATTGGGTGCCTTCCTCGCTCAAAAGAATGATGCTGGGAATGAAAATATTCTCAACTATCTCAGTAGAACTATGCTTGAATCAGAAACACGGTATTCGAGTATTGAAAAGTGCTGCATAGCATTAATCTTTGCAGTTCAGAAACTGAGAAACTACCTGCAACATCATGAGGTCCAATTGGTATCTTGTAATAATCCGCTCAAATTCATCCTTAGTCGTCCAATGCTTACAGGACGTCTGGCAAGGTGGGCGGTTATTCTATAGTAGTTCGACATTCAGTATGTGTCTCAAAAAGCAATTAAGGGCCAAGCTCTGGCTGATTTCCTGGCTGAACATCCTTCAGTGGAAGACACGTATTCAGATATCGAACTCCCTGATGAGGAAGTTTTCTCTATTCAAGAGAGTCCTCAAACATGGGAAATGTATTTTGATGGTGCTTCTAGAAGTCCAACAAGGAAGAAAATGGAAAATCCTAAATTCAACAAAGTTGGTTTAGGAATTGTGCTCATTTATCCAGATAAGGCAGTGTTACCTTATTCCTTTTTGTTGTGGGAAGGTGGTACCAATAATGAAGCTGAATACCAAGCTCTCATTACAGGCTTGGAATTAGTGCATCAAGCACAAGTGAATCATTTAAAGGTTAAAGGTGATTCAGACCTGGTAATCAAACAAGTCAATGGGGATTATGCCATCAGAAAAGAAGAATTAATCCCATTGTATGATTACGTCAGTGAGTTAATGTCGGAATTCCCTTCAGAACCGACATTTTCTTATGTCCCAAGATCACAAAATGCTCAAGCTGATGCACTGGCTAATATAGCCACAACTTTAGCAGATCCAAATCGGGACGAGACAACCATCTGTATTGCTCACCGTCATGAAATTTCACCTTATGTTCAAGTCAGAACAGAGGAAATTAATGAAATTAGTCCCATTCCTGAACCATATGGTCATACTACAGGATGGATGTCACCTATCAGGGAATACCTTCAAAATGGAACACTTCCACCTGATAGAGTCGAGAAAGAAAAAATTCGGCGACGTGTGGTCAATTTTACTCTTTATGATAGCCCAAACCACCTCGAGAAAATTCTCTACAAACGTGGTTTTGATGGAGTTATCTTCAGATGTATTGATGGTGAAGAGACAATGGCTGTCATAAAAGAAGTGAATGCAGGAGTCTGTGGTGCCCACCAGTTTGGACATAGACTGTCTGATCAAATTCGAAGGCTTGGATACTTTTGGCCTTCGATGATACAAGATTGTGTTAATTTCACAAAGAAGTGTCATTCATGCCAAGTATATTCCAACTTCATTCATATACCTCTAGATTTGCTTCATACAGCTAAATACTCATGGCCATTTTCCACATGGGGAATGGATGTGGTGGGACCTTACCCATCAGCTACGACCAAGTAGTTTAAGTACATTCTTACTGCTACTAATTTCTTTTCCAAATGGACAGAGGCAGTACCTCTCAAAGAAGTCAATTCTAAATGCATTGTTAGCTTCATCAAGTCTAACATCATTACTAGATTTGGTGTCCCTCATACCATATTGACGGACAACGGCACCAACTTCTGTTTTTCTGAGGTAAAGAAATTGTATCAAGAATACAACATTAAGTCCAACCATTCATCTCGATATCATGCAGCGGCTAATGGCCAGATAGAGGCCTTCAACAAGACTCTTTCAAATACACTGCAAAAGATGGTGGATAAAGATAAGAAGTCATGGCCTGATAAAATCTTTCATGCTTTATGGGATTATCGGACTACCACTCGCAATGCAATGCAGTCAACTCCATCTTCATTGGTATATGGAACAGAAGCAGTCTTGCCAATTGAAGTTCAATTTCCCTCACTCAGAATAGCCATTTGTGATCAGTTATCTACAGATGAGCAATCCCAAAAGAGGTTGAATGAATTGGAACAGTTAGATGAGAAAAGATTGTGCACTTTTCACCACTTGGAAATCTATCAGAATCGAATAGCACGAGCTTTTAACAAAAAATTTCATCTTCGTTCATTCATTCAGGGAGAATTGGTATTGGTTCTCAGAGCACCAATGATACCAGGAAAGAAGCCTCCCAAGCTTGAACCAAAATGGGAAGGACCTTATTCAATACATAAGGTCTACTCCAATGGAGCATATTCTCTAATCTCAATGGATGGAGAACACATCACGACTCCAACTAATGCCAGATTTCTGAAGAAGTATTTTGTATAAACACAAAATATTGTTCCCAGATCCAAAAACAATCACATTGGTTCATATATTGTCCGAGATGACATTAAACTATATTATGTCCTATCTACATGACATTAAACTGTACAAAAGTTCCATATTTTGTCCGAGATGACATTAAACTATATTATGTCCTATCTACATGACATTAAACTGTACAGAAGTTCCATATTATGTCTGAGATGACATTAAACTATATTGTGTACTAGCAACATGACATTAAAATGTGTGGCACTTTCATCGTCCAGCATGATGTTAAACTGTAAAAAGTCCCCAAAACTGATATCCTCATATTGGTTCACCTTAGTCCTAGCTACATGACTTTAAACTGTACAACACCAGTTCGTCCTTGCTATACGACGTGAAACTATACAGAAATGGTCCAGTATGACTTTAAACTGCAACTTCGTCCCACACGACATTAAACTGTGAAAAAGTTCCCTAAACCGTCCAGCATGACCTTAAACTGCATCATCCCTAGTCCATGTATATGACCATAAACTATTTTCAAATCCCTTATGTCCAGCAAGAAGTTAAACTGTGACGTCCAAACTACATGACGCTAAACTGTATAAAAGTCCCTCACATCCGGAAAGACGTTAAACTATATAATCTCAAAAGTCCAGTATGACATTAAACTGCACCATTCACGGTCCATACATATGACCTTAAACTATTCACACTTTCGTCCGACATGACATTAAAATGGTACACTCTTTTTTCCTTACTGCATGACATTAAACTGCACAGTCCCCCTTTCGTCCAATATGACGTTAAACTATTTTGTCCCCATCGTCCTAACTACATGACGCTAAACTGTACAGAAAGTCCTTGATATGTCCTATATGACATTAAATTGTTATTTTGTCCCTGCTACATGACACTAAATTGTGCATCACCAATAGTCCTAACTGCATGACTTTAAACTGCATAGTCCCTTTTTTATGTCCTACATGACATTAAACTGTGCATCGTTAAGGCTGTTATTACCTCTTGTTTCTCACACCGAGTATGACTCGCGTGAGCTTAGAGCGAACAGCAACCATAACACTCCCTTTGGGCCACTAACCATGTATAAGTCCCAACAACATTTTTTATTTAGATCATTGTCCACAAGAACAACTTGATCATTAACTAATTCTTTAATTGAACTACACGGACTTTGATCCTTGCCCTCCAGGCTGGGTATGTAGGAAACCTCCCAGGGTTCAAGCCCAAAAACAATCTCTTCACATCGGTTCAACACCATCTCATATGATGTTGATTTGTGAAACCGCCCCTGGAATCAATATATTTACATTGATTCACTTTCGTCCTTGTTATATGATGTTAAACTATACAACACTTTTGTCCGGTACGACAATAAACTACAATATTCTTTGATTTCCTCATTTGAGAAGGAACCATAATTGACATTGATTTTTTCAAACATGTTTCATTTCAAAAGACTACATGCATACATGGTAATGCCTAAACTTTTTATCTTAGGTTAAACCATCATTGCACTAAAGTCCCCTTTCACCCTTCACATGTACGAACCAAATTTGTACAAAGGGTAGTCCGAGAACTACATGGACTTGATTCCCATCCTTATGGGATACGTAGGAACATTGGAGTATCCCTCGAATCCAGTCCCAAGTCTTTTGGGCCTAACCCCAAATTTCACTTTCAGTCCCTTGGATGAAAATTCCTCATGAAAACACACACTGTGTATTCATTATTATGGTCTGAATTCTATGACCCTAAACTAAGATTTCTCATACTTTCGTCCTGCACGACGTTAAACTGCATTTCAAGAACTACGTATGGCTTGATTCTCATTATTATGAGATACGTAGTGAAGTCCAAATTTCAATTCAGGACACAGCCACAACATGATTATGGTTATCATTGACCTATGTATCTCTACATACATTGGACAATACCCATATTTATGTGTTATAATCCTAACCTTAAAATATTTTCAGATCTTCATAACCCTTTTCATGATTTCTAGTCACAAAAATGTCAAACTTCTGAGAATTCTTTTGCCTGACTATGCAGCACGTGCCCATAGGTGGCCTTGCATAAACAGTCCACATAACAGACTTGTCAGCCGAAAGATACTATTTATTTGACCATGCAGCCAATGCCCATAGGTGGCCCTGCATATTTCAACCCCCTAACGGGTTTTGTTAAATAATGGTAACTTCAATCTTGGGAAGAATGCTTCTTTTTTTCCTTATTTGTCTTAAACGACAGTATGTAGGGATCCGCAAAAAAATAGCAATCCTTAACATATTTGTCCCATATCCTTTTTCATGATCTGAAAGTATTCAAGTCTATGGTTTATTCTTCTTCCCTACGTTTGGGTCAGACCTTCGTAGGAGTGATATTCATCCAGTTCTTCGATATTCTTGTTCGGAAATATCTTCTCCATATTCAAGTACCTCTTTCCATACAAAAAACTCTATACTTTAGAAAATTTTAATCTCCATAAAGTTTCACTGGCTTTTAGCACTAGGAAAGTAAATTTCTGGGAGTTCTTTTGCCTGACTATGCAGCACGTGCCCATAGGTGGCCTTGCATAAACAGTCCACATAACAGACTTTTCATCCGAAAGATACTATTTATTTGACCATGCAGCCAATGCCCGTAGGTGGCCCTGCATATTTCAACCCCCTAACGGGTTTTGTTAAATAATAATAACTTCATTCTTGGAAACTACTTCTTCTAATGCCTTTTAGCTCTTTTTCATATCATTCCTCAGATTCAAATATTCTTAAGCCATAGTTTACATATTTTCTCTCATACTTGAGTATGGTAATATGTTTTCAGATAAACTTTCAACGAATTGTGTCAATTCTAATCCATTTTGGTCAAAGCTATTTCAACCTTAAACATTAGCACTTTTTAATGTCCGTATGCATGACATTGAACTGCCCATAAAAGACAAGGATATTTGAGTAAAAGTCAAGTCCCACCTCACTAAACATGCATTTTGTATGATTTTAGGTAATATTGTGCAATTATATGATTCAAAGTTCGATTTCCTCAGAGTCAAATCCTCTTTTCTCTCCGGATCCAACTCTGAGGGGGGACTTTTGTTGACGCTCCTTTCATCACAGAATCTAAAGCAAGGAAATGAAATTGAGGAAGATCCGAATTCAAAGTTATTCAAGCTTTGAAGAAATGTAAAAAAATTGACAAAGAAGAAGGAAAGAAGAATGGAATTTGAACTTGTCTCTTTTTTTTACACAAAGGACTTATTCTTACTTTGCAAAAATTTTAAGCCATCAAGGAGGCCAGCCGAGGACAACCACCTAGAGCTCATGCGGGACACGAGGGTCAACCGCACTCAAGGGGTGTCCTCAAGGCCAAGGCGACACCCTGAGGCAGCGCGCCCCCGGAGGAGCACGCATGGTGGGCGCATAGCCCGCCCGAGGAGCATAGTTGGCGCTTGGAGCGTGCCCGCAGAAGAACTCGGTGCGGGGCGGCACCAAGAGGGGAGAAGTTCAATCGAGGTGTAGCGGGCAGCGCTACTTTGATAAACCGCGGAAAAACTGAGAGCCGCTTCGATGTGGGACGCGGGATTTTCAGCCGGGATCGAATCTCAGTCGTCCGCTTCATCCTGCGTCAATCCAGGCCGCACAATCGATCTCGCGCGAGATGATCTAATTGCAGCCGTCCGCCTTCATTAAATGGCCGATCCTCTGGCTCTCCAAACGTCTTCAACCTCGAGCTCGAGCCGAGGACACCTCGTGCCACCCGCGGCCTCGCCGTGTACCAGGCGCCTCCTGAAGCCGGTATTCGAGCATCCGGCAACTTCCGAACACACTAAGACCTTCATCCGGTTCGTCTGGACCTAAGGAATTCATCCATGCATAAATATGTGTTTTCATGCAATGTTTAGATGATTTCGAGGTTGGCCGAGGCAAACGAAGTGCCGAGGCCATGAAGGTTCACGTTTTGCATGGTTTGGACCAAAGGAAGGCCGTGCATGCGTTCTAAGTCGCATGCACGTGAAGGAGGAAAATAATAAAAGGAACCCATGTTTAACAGAGGATATTTCAAAATTTGGATTAAACGGTTAAGATCCGAATATCTCGGAGGTTGATGTATTTTTCTCTAACAACCACTTCACCCTTGCCTATAAAAAGAGAGGCCATGGCAATGGATAAGGGGGCTGATGTTCTGTTGAAGAACCAAAGTCCCGTGGGTGCTCCCGAGCCTCGAGAAGAAAAAAAACCACCGCGCACACTTGCACGACTATTTGTCCCGGAGCTATCTGAGGCTTCGAAGGGATTCCTTGCGTGCTACCACTTGTGCGATAGAAAGAAGAAGGCTGCACCCCTTGCGCGCCCCCTCTGTGCACCGTGCTCCCTGCACGGTAGCACCTTGCACGCCCCGTGGCCGAGGTGCCTTGCACCCTTGCGCGGCAGCGGCTGGTTGCACCCTGCGTGGCCCGAGGAGCTTCCACTTGTGCGCCTCCTTGTCTATTATGACTTGCGCGGCTAAGGCAGTGAGGCCGAGGCTTGCACTCAAGCATACCTTGGGCACACCATTTGCGCGGCTGCCCCTTGCACCAAGCATTTGTGCGCCCTTGCGCCCTTGTGGGTTGCGCGATCCGTGACTCAAGCATTTGGCTTGTGCGGCAGTAGGCCATCTTGCACCCTTTGAGGCCAGAGCAACACGAGGCCCTTGCCCAAAGAACATCCTATGGGCAGTAGGTGTGAAAAGGGTGATGGCCGAGAGGCCCTTGTGTATACAAGAATAAGTGAAGGCCGTATTCCCTTGTGTGTGAAAAATGGAGAACCAAATGTGTGCATAAGGAGTGCACACTTTGAAGGAGAACCCGATGCCATATCTTGTGTGTGTGCCAAGTGAAGACACCCTATGGGTGGTTTATGTGCAAAGAAATAAGAGGCCGTAGACTTGTGTGGGAGAAAAGTGAAGAGCACACTTTGAGTTTGTGTGTTCTAAGCAAGTGGAAGAGGCCAAGCTCACTTGTGTGAAAAAAAGTAAAAGAATTGTATACAAGAAGAAGTAAAAGGCCGAGGCCCAAGCTCACTTATGAACCAAATGAAGAACATACCCATGGATTGTGTGTACACAAAGTGAATACAACACTCATTAAGTGTGTGCAAGGAAGAGGTCGTAGCCTTAAGAGACCTGCGCGCCAGCAAGGACCTGCGTGACCTAAGGATTTACGCAACATAAGTACCTACGCAACCTAAGTACCTGCGCAACCTATGTATTTGCGCGCCGCTTAAGGACTTGTGCGCCACTTAGGGACTTGCCCGCCGCTAAAGTACTTGCACGCCGCTTAAGGACTTGTGCGCTGCTAAAGTACTTGTGCGCCGCTAAAGGACTTACGCGCCCTTATGGTTTTGGGTGCCCTCCTTGTCCAATTCATCTCTTTTATACCATTCCACCTCTCCTTTTCAAGATCCAGTCTTCAAGACACTCTTCAAAGCCATCTTTGGCATGTTTTCTTGATTGAATTCCTTATCTGAAAAGAATTTTGTAGAATATTTCATTCAACCTCATCATTCAAAGGATTAGAGAATCATTAATTTAGGCCTCCTCCCCAAGAGTAATCCCTAATCAAAAATTCCATTAACCGGGGCCTCCTTTTCAAGAGTAAGCCCCAGTCTTCAATTATCAAGTTTTAGGCCTCCTCCTCAGGAGTAATCCCTAATTATATAATTCTATTAACCTAGGCCTCCTTTTCAGGTGTAAGCCCCAGTCCTCAATTATCAAATCCTTAATGACCTGGGCCTCCTTTTCAGGAGTAAGCCCCAGTCTTTAATGACCTGGGCCTCCTTTTCAGGAGTAATTCCCAAGTCTCCAAAAGAATTTCAATTCCCTCAACCTAGGCCTCCTCCTTAGGAGTAAGTCCCTTTCTTGACAAGTTCCCTTATGGTCGTGCAAGTACACTTGCGCGCTGCCTAGTGGTCGTGCAAGTCTACTTGCGCGACGCCTTATGGTCGTGCAAGTGACTTGCACGACCTAAGTGATAACCGCCCGGTAACCGCCCGAGGTCTTCTCCTGCCTATAAATAGACCCTGTGGGCCCCCCATTCAAGAGGATCTTTTTCCAGAAACTCGGATTGAAGCTCTCGACGCCCAAGTCTCTTCTCAAATCTTCAGGAACACTTCTAAAGTAATTTCTTACCTAGAATGGAAGATCTAAAGAGAAGAAAGAAGGCCTAAGTGTTGAAACTTATCAACACTTGCGCGCCGACTTATTTCCTTCAATATGACTTGCACGTCCCTTTTCTGGAAGAACCTCAAGAGGATTATAAAGTGTTTAAAAAATAGTTGCTCAAATATTTCAATGTTGGTTGAAAATCGCGCAAGTACACCATGTGTCGCGCATGTATACCTGCGCGACCAAAACTTGCATTCCCACAGAAGACTTGCGTGCCTTTCAAGACTTGTGCGCCCCTACCTTTTTGGGTTCCCATATTGCCCATTTTACCCCTCTTAAGCCATTACACCTTTCCTTTTCAAGATTCAGTCTTCAAGACACTCTTCAAAGCCATTTATGGCATGATTTCTTGATTTGACTTCCTTATCTGAAAGGAATTCTGTGGAATATCTCTCAAAACCTAGTGATTTAAATATCCTTATGTCACTAAATATAGAGAGTTCATTCATTCAACCTCATCCTTTAAGATGAGAGAATCCTTAACTTGGGCATCCTCCTCAAGAGTACGCCCCAATCATAATCCTTTAACTTGGGCATCCTCCTCAGGAGTAAGCCCCAATTTCAAATCTGGGCATCCTTCTTTAGGAGTAAGCCCCAAATTCTTAAAGTTCCCAAACTTGGGCATCCTCGTTAGGAGTAAGCCCCCAATCTTAATTCCTTTAACTTGGGCATCCTCCTCAGGAGTAAGCCGCAACCTAAAATATGGGCATCCTCCTCAGGAGTAAGCCCCAAACCTTAATCCCTAACCTGGGTCTCCTTTTCAGGAATAAGAATCAGTCATAATCTTGGGCATCCTTCTTAGGAGTAATCCCCAAGTCCCCTAACCTGGGTCTCCCTTTTAGGAATAAGACTCAGTCATTTCATGGGCCTCCTTTTTTAGGAGTAAGTCCCAGTCATAATCTTGGGTTTTCTTTTCAGGAGTAAACCCCAAGCCCCCCTTAAATTTCTCTTAACCAGCCCTAATTTACCCTTGATTTGGGTTTCCTTTTCAGGAGTAAAACCCAATCATAAGTCCCCTCCTAACTTGGGCATCCTCCTTAGGAGTAAGCCCCAAGATTAGAGTATTCAAATCTCCTTAAAGCACATATACCTTTATGGACCCTGTTCCTGTATTTTCTCCCTAAAAGTGAATCCTAAACCTTCATTTATCTGGGCAGTCATACATACCTAAGCCCCAAACAATTTCCTATGATTGCATCTTTCGTGGCACAATTGTCTAATTTTTTACCAATACCTCTTGTTTCTCACACCGAGCATGACTCACGTGAGCTTAGAGTGTAAAAGTAATTATGACATTCTTCTTTGAGCCATCAATCATAAACATCATACTCCATCACTCGAACTACGTGGGTTCTAATTCCTTTTCCAAAACAAAGGATACGTAGGTAGCCCATTTATGGGTTCGATCCCAACTTTGAAATAATCCATGTCCTTTTGAATGACGATAAACTTCAAGTGCCCCACTGAGTGGCTTTAAAACCAGCCTGGTCATCATAATGACCAAGAGCCTTTTATATAAATGTTTTGAAAGATGCCATTGACCAAGAATCTCTAAACAGATATAGATGATTCTCTATTCATGAAGAACCTCGAATAAATATAAAATATTCTCTAAATTTCTTGCATATTTAATCATTGATTGTTAAAACTAAAGGAAAATACATTTTATACTTGGTAACGTAATAAGGATTCACGAACATAACTTATATCTATAAAGAGAGTCCCGGAGTAGACAATAATTCCCCTCAAAAAGGTATGATGAGTCCGACCTCCCATCCTCTCGACCAATGCAAATTCATAAGCCTCATCAGTCCACAAGCTAATGAGCGCCTACCTTTGGAAGGTGGGTCCAAACGGATGTGGAATATTTGGATGTTTCCGGTTCTACTAACAAACCCGCTAGAAACCGATCGGAACGTTTGAATCTCCCGTCCAGGAGGTCATCCCCGAAATCCGTGCGAAACAATGTTATGATGGGATGATGTTTTTGAAACCCATTTTATTCTTTGGGTTATAATTAATGATTTATGTATATTTTGTGGAAAATGTAAGAATGATTTCATTTTGAGATGTGTGGGACCTATATCTCCGTCCAATGCATCGGGTAAAGATTTATATCTCATGAGATAGACATGGATGGAACGGTAAGTTAATCATGTTCAGTGTTAGAGGACTGAAATGAAGAGTGAACTCGATTAAGAAAGGGTCTTTGTCGACTAACATTATAACGACCCACACTTTACATACATTGTTAATACTTCAAAATTGAAGCACACTTATTACAACATTTGACAAAACCACAAAAGACCGTATAGGTATAGTGTCTTTAGAAACTGGGAAACATAAACCACTGGTTCATAAATCTTCTACAGTGTCTCCCATTTATTTAATCATTTCTAGGGTCCCTTTTAGCATATTATACTTAATATCCATCTTCCTGACCTGGGGAAAAGAAAACATAAAAGGGTGAGCTCAAATGCTCAGCAAGGGCAAATAAAGGAAATAAAAATCATATCATATCTTTATGAAAATCAAAACCTGCAAAAGAGATCATAATATCTTAACATGGAATAAATCATAGAAGTGAAAATGAGATCCCCATAATCATAACATAAAACTTGAAACTTTGTGGCATGCACACATAATCATGGAAAATCATTTCTTGTTAGTCATGACTCATTGCCAAGACTATCTTAGTGGACGAAGTCCCTTTCTGAACCGAGTTCACTCTTCGTTTCAGTCCTGTATCACTGAACCTAAATAACCTTCCGTTCCAGCCATGTCTATCTCATGAGATATAAAATCATTACCCAATGCATTGGAGGGAGATATAGGTCCCACCCATCTTATAATGAATCCTTTCTTATGTGTGCACATAATCATAAAACATACATCATAGCATAACCCATGTAATAAATATGGGATTCTTAAACGATATGACATCATAAAACAACTCATATAAGATAAAGGAATTCATAAAAATAATTCCATCACAACATGATCAAATCAATTTAATAATAGGGATAAAAACAGAACCATTTATTATCTTAGATGGAAAATAATTTTGATAAAACACTTGAACTCCATTCTTGAGGAAAATATCCTTTCTTCTTCAAAAACATTTTTCCTTTCATAACATGCCATACAACTTTAAAATAAAAGAAGTTGATTAAAAATAAACTTGAAAACTTGTAAAGGAAGATTCTTGGAAATTTTGTTTTAAAAATCCATTCATGCCGTATAAGTTAAAAAAAACATTTTTCGTACTTTTGTCGGAAAAGTCAAAAAATACCTCGTACGGAAAAACGACAAAAGATTCCTTTCATATTCTTTACTAAAAACTCTCCTAAGGGTAAAATTGGATTTAAACTATTTCAAGTGGATGGAAACAATATTACATATTGAGGGAACATGGATGTAGATGATAAAATACACCCTAGTAAATACTTACGAATAAACAATCTCGGATAAAATGAGATTGTGATATTTCCCTTACCTTTGGTCCGATTTGCTTTGTTCGTGTCCGAAGCTCATGTATAATGGTTTAAATAATGTTATTGACTTATTCCAGAATCATACATATTTATATGAGATCATATATGGTCATATTATTAGCTTCTTGTTAGTAATATTTCATTGTTACTTGTTACTCGGGTCTTTATAACTTTTTGTTCTTATGCGTGTTTTGTCGAATAAATTTTTATTCTTATCTTTAGGTTATAGATAATTCATTTCCAGAATGGTATTAGTGTAGTATATACCATATTCATTCATTCAATTCATTTATATAATCATTATGAAATGAAGATCATGTAGAACGAGTCGCATCACATCGTGGAGACGGTATTCCGTACGTACGCACGAGTGATGATATCGTTCCTATGATCGTGGAATTGTATTGGAGTATATATATATATATTATTTCAGTATCAATATTACTTAATAATAATCATATATAGTTACTCATTACACCATTATACCCATCCTTGTAAGGTGATGGTGGAAAATAGATTACACCACGGCGTGGAGACGGTATTCCGTACGTACGCACGCGCGGTGATTTCATTTTTCCGTAGGATGGATAGAAGGTGAATTAGGGTTGTTTCATATTTATAATAACATATCAGTATGTAAGTAATACTGATGTTATTACTTTATCATGAAACAACTAAAGAAGAATAAGTTGAAGAAGAAAGAAATTGAAAAGATCGGTAATGGATATTACCTCTTCTTTGGAACGCCTCTTTGAATCCTCCACTTAAGGAACTAAGATTGGTCTTTGGAGAAGACCAGTACCTCTAGGATTATTCTGGGGAAGTAGAGAGGAGAAAATGTCAGGGGTTGGCCGAGCTTGAGTGCTCAAATTGGTGTGAGGAGGAGGGGGAGGAGGTGCCCTTTTATAAGGGAGGAGAGGGGCACCTTAGGAATATTTCAAAATATTATTTTATATTAAAGTCAAATCGGTTTATAATGGTTCCAAAGGGACTTATTTCGAAGCTAAAGTGGGGATGGGTCGAAATCCTATCAACCAATAGGATTTAGACAAGTTTAGGGTATTATTTTAACCTTATCAATTAGATTTAACTCTAAGTTAATTAATATAACTTTTACCGTGTCTTTTTGTTTTCTTTCACTATATGGTTAATACACTTACTATAACATGCCAAAAGAACCCCAAATTGTTTATTATTAATATATATATCCTTATATAAGTCATTTGGCCGAACCTTAGATTTTTAGGAATAAAATAACAATTAATAATATAATATTTGATTTAAAAACTATTTTGTGTCAATTTTGACACTATTTGATATATGATTTTTGTGAAAGTCATAACAGAATTATATGTTCTAACCAAGTTGATTAAATAAACACTAATATATCATAGTAACCTAGAAAATTAGTGGAATTCATAAAAAGTCTCAAATTACATTTATTTTGGTATTTATATTATCAATTTTTTCAATATTTCATTAATAAGATAATTACTGCATCATCATTGTGTCATAAATAAACTAAATTATTTGATGTCTAAAAATTACAAATAAAATACCATCATGTAGGAAATCTTCTTATCTTTCTAATGAATATTTACAATCGAATTTATCTTATGTATAACCCCATATTAAAAATTATTTACTTATTAAACTTTGATTTTAACTATTTTAACCCTTCTTTAAATAAATTAATAATAAATGTCCTAATCTAATCCAAGTGGGCCTAAATGGTCATATTTTATTCCTAAGTTTGTTTTTGGTCGAATTACACTTGTCCAATAGAATTAGGACATGTTTTAGGGTAATATTAATATCATATTTCCCTTAGATACCCTATTTACTATTAACCGCGGTAAAAATAGTAAAACGTTACTATTCACCAAAAAATTATTTTTATCTCATTGAACCACATTTTACTTACTGACATCAACCGTGTCTGTCGGATTTTTGAAATTCCATTCACAGAAGCGGTAAAATTAAGTTTTATACAAAATTCAGTTTTTAACCTACCAGTTAGTGGTTTCACTATTCATCAAAAATTGAAAGTTTTCAGAAAAATACCAAAATTTCACCCTAGGCTAATTTCGATATTCTGAGTCCAAAAATTAAGTCCATTTTGAAAAATAAAATTTATAAATTTTCAAAAAGTGGTTATTACTATTCATAACGGCTAGTTTTAATAGCATATTGTTGTTTAGTGAAACTCGGTATTGCGTACGACGCAAGCTATCGAGGAAGGTCGCGATTGCGTGTAAAGCAAGTCAAGAAAGTGTTGTGTAGAAAAAGATTACTTTGATGATTTATATACCATAAAAGTCTCGTGTGTTACATTCTACCCCCCTTAAAAAGAATTTCGCCCTCGAAATTCGTCACTTTGTAACAAACAAATGAGGATACTTCTCCCTCATCATATCCTCAAGCTCCCATGTAGCTTCTTCAAGTTGGTGGTTCCTCCATAAAACTTTCACCAAGCGAGTGGTCTTGTTTCGTAGGACTTTTTCGCTACGATCCAGAATCTCTATCGGCTGTTCTTCATAAGAATGATCTTGCTCCAGCGGTACAACTTCTGAGCTGAGTACATGTGAAGGATCTGGTATGTACTTTCTCAGGAGAGATACGTGGAACACATCGTGAACTTGAGAGAGATTCGGTAGAAGCTCCAATCGGTAAGCTACCTTCCCAACACGATCCAGTATTTCAAAAGGACCGATATATCTAGGGCTCAACTTCCCCTTCTTTCCAAATCTCATAACCCTCTTCCAGGGAGATATTCGTAAGAACACTTTATCGCCCACATCAAACTCTAGGTCTTTTCTTCGGTTGTCGGCATAACTTTTCTGTCGACTCTGACCTGCGCTTATGTGTTGTTGAATAGATCTAACCTTTTCTGCCATTTCATCAACGAGATCAGGTCCTAATAGCTTTCTTTCCCCAACTTCATCCCAGCAAGTTGGAGTCCTGCATTTCTTTCCATAGAGAGCTTCATAAGGAGCCATCTGAATACTGGAGTGAAAGATATTATTATAAGAAAATTCCACCAAAGGTAGGTGTTTATCCCAACCTCCTTTGAAATCCATAGAGAAAGCTCTCAACATATCTTCTAGGGTTTGAATTGTTCTCTCAGACTGACCGTCTGTCTGGGGATGATAAGCAGTGCTGAAACTCAGCTCTCTATCCAGAGTATGCTGAAGACTTCACCAGAACTTCGAGGTAAATCTCGGATCTCGATCAGATATAATAGAAAGTGGTACTCCATGCAATCTTACCACTTCCTTTATATATATCCTGGAAAGCTGATCTAGAGAGAAATCCTCTCTAATAGCAATGAAGTGTGCAGACTTTGTAAGACGATCAACTATGACCCAGATAGCATTATTTCCTTTGGATGTTTTAGGAAGTCCTGTGACAAAGTCCATAGTGATGTTTTCCCATTTCCATTCGGGTATGGGTAATGGTTGTAACATCCCCTTAGACTTCTGTCTCTCAGCTTTAACTTGTTGACAAACCAAGCATCGAGAGACATATTCAGCAACATCTCTTTTCATGCCATCCCACCAGAAGTACTCTTTCAGGTCCCCATACATCTTCGTGCTTCCAGGATGAATAGAGAATGAAGAACTATGAGCCTCATCCAGCAGCTCTTTCTTTAATTCGGGGATGGGAGGAACGCAAACCCGATTCCAGAACTTTATTATCCCATCAAAATCAAGGTTGAATTTAGGAACATTTCTCACCTTCTTTTGTAACTCGACATCTTCTTTCTGTTCCTCTTTAATCTTCACATGTATAGATGGTTGAACATTCATTTGAGAAAGATAAGAGTTTTCCCCTTCCATTATAATTCCAAGATCCATCCTTTGTAAATCCATAAATATTGGATCTTTTGTGATCCTCATCATGGATAAACTAGCATGGTCTTGTCGACTTAATGCATCTGCCACCTTGTTTGCTTTCCCAGGGTGGTAATGGATTGAGCAGTCATAATCCTTAATCAGTTCCAACCATCTTCTTTGGCGCATATTCAGCTCCTTTTGTGTGAAAATATACTTTAAACTTTTATGATCAGTATAAATATCACACCTTTCACCATAAAGGTAATGCCTCCAAATCTTTAATGCAACGATTACCGCAGCCAACTCCAAATCATGTGTTGGGTAATTTTGCTCATGGATTTTCAACTGTCGTGAGGCATAAGCTATCACCATATCATTTTGCATAAGAACACACCCCAATCCCTTCTTGGATGCATCACTGTAGATCACAAACCTTTCTCCACTACAAGGCAGTGTGAGCACAGGTGCACTGGATAACCTTCTTTTCAACTCCTTGAAATTCTCTTCACATTCCTCTGTCCAGACAAACTTAACTCCTTTCCGAGTCAACTTGGTGAGTGGATTAGATAATCATGAAAAATCTTTTACAAAACGTCGATAATATCCAGCCAAACCAAGAAAACTTCGGATCTGAGTTACTGTTGTTGGTCTTGACCATCTTTCGATAACCTCTGTTTTTGCTGGATCCACAGATATCCCCTCTTTTGAGATTATGTGACCCAAAAATGCAACTTTTTGAAGCCAAAATTCACACTTGGTAAATTTGGCATAAAGCTTCTCCTTTCTCAGGGTCTTCAATATAATTCTCAAGTGATCTTCATGCTATTCCTTGCTCTATGAATAGACAAGAATATCGTCTATAAAGACTACCACAAATTGATCAAGATAGTCTCTAAAGACTCTATTCATTAGATCCATGAAGATAGCAGGGGCATTAGTAAGACCAAATGGCATCACTATAAATTTATAGTGTCCATACCTTGTACGGAAAGCCGTCTTTGGTATATCCTCCCTTTTGACCCTTAATTGATGATACCCTGAACGAAGATCAATCTTGGAAAAGTATTGAGCTCCGCGTAGTTGGTAAAATAAGTCATCAATGCGTGGGATAGGATATTTGTTCTTGATAGTGATCTTGTTATGTTCTCGATAATCAATGCAGAGTCTCATTGATCCATCTTTCTTCTTAACAAATAGAACAGGTGCTCCCCAAGGTGACGCACTAGGGCGTATGAATCCCTTATCAAGATTCTCTTGGAGTTGCTTCTTCAATTCCTGCAACTCAATTGGGGCCATTCTATAAGGTGTCTTTGAAATAGGCAAAGCACCCGGTACGAGTTCTATTGAAAAATCAACTTCATGATTTGGTGGAAGACCCGACAATTCCTCCAGAAAGACATCATCAAACTCCCGTACAATGGGCATATTCTTAATCGTGAGTTTATCACCAACCATTTGAGATAAATAACCTTCATTTAGTGGAATCAATACCCATAAGATGGAAGAAATTTCCACTGGAAGGTTATGTTCATCCTTGCATTGGTATACGATCGTAGATTGATCTGGAATATAAAATGTGACTTCCCTTCTTTGGCAATTGATATGAGCTCCATGTAGAGAAAGCCAATCCATGCCAAGAATCACATAAAATTCCACTAAAGGAAGGATCACAAGATTTGCAGGAAGCACTTTCCCACAATCTTCGATCGGAGAAGAATTATAAACTTTTGATGCGATTGATGTGCCATTAGGTGTTGTCACAGCTAACTCAACATCTAATTGTTGAGGTAATACGGTGATACCCTTAGAAAATTTTTCAGAAATAAAAGAGTGGGTGGATCCAGAATCAAATAAAACATTTGCTACTTTAGAGTGGATGGTAAGTGTACCTTTCACCACATCGTTGTCGTACTCCACATCGCTGATAGAAATTGCATGTGACTTTCCTTTTTCTTTAGCCTTAAGAGTTTGTTGACGTCGACCTTCATCATCAACCCTTGGATTTGGGCATTGATTGGCATAATGCCCCATCTCCTTGCACTTGAAACATTGAAGTGTAGTAGGTTCATTCTGTGTATCCCTTCCTTTGTTTGCGTCATTAGACATCTTCTTCCCATTATCACGGCATTCAAATGCCCGATGACCTTCTTTTCCACATTTAAAACATTTACTTGTCCCTTTAAGACAACTCCCTCCATGTTTCTTTCCACACTTTGAGCATAAGGAAAAGCTCATCTTCATTTCCGTGTGCTCTTTAGATTTTTCTTTGAATTCCATCTTCCTCTTCTTATCAAACCCATGTGACTGATGGGTTACTCCAATCTCCATCTCGACTTTGAGAGCACATCGAACGATTTCCTCGTAGCTATTGAAGTCCCTTATGGCTAACGCCCTTCGAAGACTTGGTTTTAAGCCACTAAAGAATCGATCGATCTTACTCTCAGGTTGGATAATAATACCAGAAGCGTACCTTGCAAGTCTGGTAAAATTTTCTTCATAGGTACCAACAGATTCATCATCCCTTTGCTTCAGTTCAAGGAACTCTTTATCCATCTTTGTTCGGAGAATACGAGGGAAGTACTTATTGAAAAATAAGTTCTTGAACTCGCCCCATTCCATAGACTCAATTTCATCCCTTTGCCTCGTATTCTTAACAAGATTCCACCATTGATCCGCATCTCCTTCCAAACGATACACTGCTAGGATGACTTTATCATGCTCAGAACATTGAAGAACTGAAAATATCCTTTCAGTAGTACTAATCCATTGTTCAGCAACTAATGGATCAGTAGACCCGCTGAAAGAAGGTGGGCGCTGCCTCATGAAGGATTCAACAGAATGTTGCTCCCTCCTTTGTTCGTTTGGAAATCCTGCATGATTCATAGCTTGAGAAAGTTGTGTGAGCATGGCTACAAGATTTTGCATTCCAGCTCCCATATCGTTTGGTTGCTCAGGGGGACAATCATTGCATTGCCCATCGCATTCCGCATTAACACGGTTCCTTCGGGTTCCAGCCATTGACTAAAACCAAGAAGAATAGTGTGAGCAACACTAATTATAATAGGAAACCACATAATTCAAGAAAAAAAAATTTCATGCTTATGGTCTTATCCTAGGTTATTCATGGCCATTTCTAAGATTGTGTTCTATGCTTAGACTTATCCTTAGGGTTCTTACTAAGGCTTTCACATCCTAGTTTCCAAAGGTTGACTATACCTTTCCTCTGATACCAACTATAACGACCCACACTTTACATACATTGTTAATACTTCAAAATTGAAGCACACTTATTACAACATATGAAAAAACCACAAAGGACCGTATAGGTATAGTGTCTTTAGAAACTGGGAAACATAAACAACTGGTTCATAAATCTTCTACAGTGTCTCCCATTTATTTCATCATATCTAGGGTCCCTTTTAGCATATTCTACTTAATATCCATATTCCTGACCTGGGGAAAAGAAAACATAAATGGGTGAGCTCAAATGCTCAGCAAGGGCAAATAAAGGAAATAAAAATCATATCATATCTTTATGAAAATCAAAACCTGCAAAAGAGATCATAATATCTTAACATGGAATAAATCATAGAAGTGAAAATGAGATCCCCATAATCATAACATAAAACTTGAAACTTTGTGGCATGCACACATAATCATGGAAACTCATTTTTTGTTAGTCATGACTCATTGCCAAGACTATCTTAGTGGACAAAGTCCCTTTCTGAACCGAGTTCACTCCTCGTTTCAGTCCTGCATCCCTGAACCGAAATAACCTTCCGTTCCAGCCATGTCTATCTCATGAGATATAAAATCATTACCCAATGCATTGGAGGGAGATATAGGTCCCACCCATCTTATAATGAATCCTTTCTTATGTGTGCCACATAATCATAAAACATACATCATAGCATAACCCATGTAATAAAAATGGGATTCTTAAACGACATGACATCATAAAACAACTCATATAAGATAAAGGAATTCATAAAAATAATTCCATCACAACATTATCAAATCAATTTAATAATAGGGATAAAAACATAACCCTTTATTATCTTAGATGGAAAATAATTTTGATAAAACACTTGAACTCCATTCTTGAGGAAAATATTCTTTCTTCTTCAAAAACATTTTTCCTTTCCTAACATGCCATACAACTTTAAAATAAAAGAAGTTGATTAAAAATAAAATTGAAAACTTGTAAAGGAAGATTCTTGGAAATTTTGTTTTAAAAATACATTCATGCCGTATAAGTTAAAAAAACATTCTTCGTACTTTTGTCGGAAAAGTCAAAAAATACCTCGTACGGAAAAACGACAAAAGATTCCTTTCATATTCTTTACTAAAAACTCTCCTAAGGGTAAAATTGGATTTAAACTATTGAAAGTGGATGGAAACAATATTACATATTGAGGGAACATGGATGTGGATGATAAAATACACCCCAGTAAATACTTACGAATAAACAATCTCGGATAAAATGAGATTGTGATATTTCCCTTACCTTAGGTCCGATTTGCTTTGTTCGTGTCCGAAGCTCCTGTATAATGGTTTAAATAATGTTATTGAATTATTCCAGAATCATACATATTTATATGAGATCATATATGGTCATATTATTAGCTTCTTGTTAGTAATATTTCATTGTTACTTGTTACTCGGGTCTTTATAACTTTTTGTTCTTATGTGTGTTTTGTCGAATAAATTCTTATTCTTATCTTTAGGTTATAGATAATTCATTTCCAGAATGGTATTAGTGTAGTATATACCATATTCATTCATTAAATTCATTTATATAATCATTATGAAATGAAGATCATGTAGAACGAGTCGCATCACATCGTGGAGACGGTATTCCGTACGTACGCACGAGTGATGATATCATTCCTATGATCATGGAATTGTATTGGAGTATATATATATATTATTTCAGTATCAATATTACTTAATAATAATCATATATAGTTACTCATTACACCATTATACCCATCCTTGTAAGGTGATGGTGGAAAATAGATTACACCACGGCGTGGAGACGGTATTCCGTACGTACGCACGCGCGGTGATTTCATTTTTCCGTAGGATGGATAGAAGGTGAATTAGGGTTGTTTCATATTTATAATAACATATCAGTATGTAAGTAATACTGATGTTATTACTTTATCATGAAACAACTAAAGAAGAAGAAGTTGAAGAAGAAAGAAATTGAAAAGATCGGTAATGGATATTACCTCTTCTTTGGAACGCCTCTTTGAATCCTCCACTTAAGGAACTAAGATTGGTCTTTGGAGAAGACCAGGACCTCTAGGATTATTCTAGGGAAGTGGAGAGGAGAAAATGGTAGGGGTTGGCCGAGCTTGAGTTCTCAAATTGGTGTGAGGAGGAGGGGGAGGAGGTGCCCTTTTATAAGGGAGGAGAGGGGCACCTTAGGAATATCTCAAAATATTATTTTATATTAAAGTCAAAATCGGTTTATAATGGTTCCAAAGGGTCTTATTTCGAAGATAAAGTGGGGATGGGTCGAAATCCTATCAACCAATAGGATTTAGACAAGTTTAGGGTATTATTTTAACCTTATCAATTAGATTTAACTCTAAGTTAATTAATTTAACTTTTACTGTGTCTTTTTGTTTTCTTTCACTATATGGTTAATACACATACTATAACATGCCAAACGAACCCCAAATTTTTTATTATTAATATATATGTCCTTATCTAAGTCATTTGGCCGAACCATAGATTTTTAGGAATAAAATAACAATTAATAATATAATATTTTATTTAAAAACTATTTTGTGTCAATTATGACACTATTTGATATATGATTTTTGTGAAAGTCATAACAGAATTATATGTTCGAACCAAGTTGATTAAATCAACAATAATATATCATAGTAACCTAATAAATTAGTGTAATTCATAAAAAGTCTCAAATTACATTTATTTTGGTATTTATATTATCAATTTTTTCAATATTTCATTAATAAGATAATTACTGCATCATCTTTGTGTCATAAATAAATTAAATTATTTGATGTCTAAAAATTACAAATAAAATACCATCATGTAGGAAATATTTTTAGCTTTATAATGAATATTTACAATTGAATTTATCTTATGTATAACCCCATATTAAAAATGATTTACTTATTAAACTTTGATTTTAACTATTTTAACCCTTCTTTATATAAATTAATAATAAATGTCCTAATCTAATCCAAGTGGGCCTAAATGGTCATATTTTATTCCTAAGTTTGTTTTTGGTCGAATTACACTTGTTCAATAGAATTAGGACATGTGTTAGGGTAATATTAATATCATATTTACCCTTAGTTACCCTATTTACTATTAACCGCGGTAAAAATAGTAAAAACTTACTATTCACCAAAAAATTATTTTTATCTCATTGAACCACATTTTACTTACTGACATAAACCATGTCTGTCGGATTTTTGAAATTCCATTCACAGAAGCGGTAAAATTAAGTTTTATGCAAAATTCAGTTTTTAACCTACCACTTAGTGGTTTCATTATTCATCAAAAATTGAATGTTTTCAGAAAAATACCAAAATTTCACCCTAGGCTAATTTCGATATTCTGAGTCCAAAAATTAAGTCCATTTTGAAAAATAAAATTTATAAATTTTCAAAAAGTGGTTATTACTATTCATAACGGCTAGTTTTAATAGCATATTGTTGTTTAATGAAACTCGGTATTGCGTACGACGCAAGCTATCGAGGAAGGTCGCGATTGCGTGTAAAGAAAGCCAAGAAAGTGTTGTGTAGAAAATGATTCCTTTGATGATTTATATAACATAAAAGTCTCGGGTGTTACAAACATGGTCTTGGCAGCAATTCCTTGGCTATAATGGAAATCTTATAATTTGTTTAATGGTTTTACACAATTAAATTTTTTATTCCCATGCTATTTTATCATGGTTGATGTTCCATTATGATATATGCCTTACGTACTGCCATGCTTTATGTCATTTCCCAAGATCTTGATTTTTAAACATTATGTTCATGTTTTTATGTTAAAATATATATGGTTTGTATTATTATGTCCATGCTTAACCTTAATGAGAATTTGAGCTCAACCTTTTTATGTTTTTGTTCCCCCAGGATTAAAAAAGGTTTTAGGTATGGAAAAAAGTGGAAGATCATTATGGGAGATGTTGAATATCATTCAACATGATTAGAAGATTATATTCCATGTTTCCAAAGACACTTAACTATTATGGTCCATGAGTGTCTGCTATTGTTATGTATTAATTATTCTGCAAAAGAAATGTAATTTCTATGTATGTCAAGCTTTGGGTCTCTGTAGTTGGTATCAGAGGAAAGGTTTAGTTAACATTTGGAAACTAGGATGCGGAAACTTTAGTGAGATCTCTAGATATATTTCTAAGGTATGTCTAGGGATGTCCCTAAGGTTAAGTAAACATATAGGTAAGTGTCCTAGAATTAAGTTGACGATCATGAATAACCCAGGGTGAACCTATGGTGTAATGGATTAAATAATTTTGGATAAGTTAGACGTCCCATATCTGACCTTTTTTGATTAGGTGGTTCTTCATTATTTTAAATGTTTCTTACACTATGGTTTCTGGTCTTAGTCAATGGAGGGAACGAGAAGGAATTCAGTAAACATTGATTCCAATGGAGAAATTGGTGACTATGATCAACAAAATTATGTAATGCCTGGGGAGGAAGATATTGTGATTATGTCGAATCAGTTATCTCGATATATGATTTATAAGGTCAACTTTAGTTGTATACCTAAGTTATCAAATAAAATGAATATGGAATTTTTGGCATGTTTTCATAGTGAGGAGCATGAAGAAAGGAATATTGATATTTCCAAAAAAGGGAAGAATAACCTTGAGTAATACCTTAATTGGAGGGGAAGATGTTATCTATGTGGAGAAAATGGTCATAGAATGATAGGATGTTATGGAGTCCAATATCTTATCTATGGAGAACATGGGCATTACCCAACTCAATTCCCTGACCTAAGAAGTTACTTATAAATCCAGGAAGGACTGATTTCATGTAAATCATTGAAGAGGATGGATTAAAGTGTTTATGTATTGGTATTCAATAATAATGTTGTTGAGATATTTATATGGTATATTGGAATATCTATGTATTGGTCCATTGAGGTTTTCCATATGATTATTGCATCGATAACCATGAAAAGTGATTTTAATATTTTTAGAAAGTAGATGATATGCGTATAATGAATGGATAAGGAGAAAATAATATGTTTGATAGTATTCATGAGCTCATGATTGATATAAGGACTAGTTAATATCATGGTTTGAGTAAATTGAAAGTTTGGGATTTTTGTAAGTTGAATGAGTTAACTTTTGACAACACTCATGTTTTCACAAAGGTACTATAGTAATGCATGTTTCAAAATAATACATGATTAAGGTATTAACATTTTTGTAATGTGACCTACAAGAAATATCATATGATATATGGTGTATTAATTATGGTATTTCCGTTCTTCTTATGTGACCATTCAAGTAATCATTTTCTTTATACCATGATATTGGACAGATGTATTTTGGATAATCCTAAAGATTGGAATGGATTATGTTGAACATCAGATAGTATTACTTAAGGATAGAACATTTTTTTGATATTATTTTTGAAATGTTATAATAGTATAGTTTTAGAAAAAGGAAAATTCATAGGACGGGTGACAACCCGTCGCGTCAGACAAGGATGCGATAATTGAACGCACAATAAAAGTGCAACATGCCTTTATCGCCTACCACTAGCCTACAGGAAGTCCCTGGTTAGTAGAAACTAGCTTTATTTTATCAAGCAGTATGATATATTAAGTATAAGCCCATTTTAGGAAACATATATAATTAATCTCACTATTGATGGAATTATTTATATTTGATAACTTTTTCTAACCTTTTGTTTGAGATAGATGAAATGACCCATCATTCTATCACATGATATGATAAAACTTCATGAATTAAAAATTTATCTTCATTTCATTAAGAGAAAATGTGGAAATTATTCAACGCATGAAAAATTGTGAGATTTTATCAAAATCAAGTAAGTATTTCTTTTGATTTGAAATTTTTTCAACACTAGGGAAATGATGTTGAAAACCAAAAATTTTGTCCTAGTGCCCTCATATCTAATGAATCATATGGTACCTTAGAACACCACAAATTAAAGTCTTTGTGATTATTGGATTTTTCATTGCCATGTTCTATACCACTCTCCATCAGAACATGATTGTTATATTTTTCTTCTATATCCATATTTTCACCTATGTTCTCCTATATAGAAACCCAGTGATTATTTACTTTTGGTAATCTTTACGTTTCATACATTATTTTTTAAAATTAAGTTTTAGTATTCATTTTTATGATGTGGGTTTATATAAATAGTAAACGATTTATATCCTCGACAAATTTCAATGGAGAAGTTCATTTTATGGGTGGTAGAATGTAATAACCCGAGATTTTATAAGATATATTATTTGTAATTTCTTTTATATCTTCTGTTGTATGCTACACCATGATTATCTTGCGCTATACACAATGCCGTATTAGCTTGCAGTATACGCAACACTATTCTTGGATTGTGTTAAACACAATTTCAAATTTGTTTGATAGTAGTTATTCTACGAAACATTGAGTTTATATATATATATATATATATTCAATGTATAAATTATATATGGTTGGATTTTGTTATACGCAACAAAAAGGAGCCCTGTAGTACATTCAAACCTGACTTGGCTTGCATTACACGCAATCACAACCTTCCTCGATAGAGTGTGTTGTACGAAATACCACATTTCACTAAACAAAGATATATTGTTATAATATTATTATAAGATAGCCGTTATGAATAGTAGTAAATAAATTTTGAATTTCAAGACATTATAATTCATTCTACACATTATATAGAACATGTTATGGGAAAAAAATAAATTTTTCAGGTAAAATAAGTATTTTAAAAAAAATGTAGATTTGCCGCCTTTTGATGGCACATCCGTTTTAAATATAATTTTTGGAAAGTTTATAACATAAATTTTACAAAATAAACATCTTATTTTGAATCAGGATATGAAAATTTACATTGGATTAAGTTTTGATATTTTTCTGATAACATTCATATTTTAATGAATAGTAAAAACACTCTATCTTTAAATTAAAACCAACTTTTTTCATCGTAATAATTTATATGGTTAAACTATAATATTGAATGGTTTTAAAGTATAAATAGAATATATTTTTACCATTTAATATAATGTATATCATTATAATTGATTTTATATTGAATTCATAGGTAAAATCATTTCAATCTTTTGCAATGTTTTATCTTTTTAAACTCGTTTTCTTAACAATGGAATTTTTTTAAATTAATTTATCCAACTTTTTTGTAATGAATTTTGAAAAATGGATTCCATATTTATAATCAGTGGGTCCAAATTATGTTAATAGGCTATATTTTTTTGGGCATTATGAATAGTAACTACGGTAAATTTTATTTACCATAGTAGAAAATAAATCGGGTAATTAAGGGTAAATATAATATTATAAAATTCCCTTAAAACTTTTCTTTATATAATTGGACGCTTATATTTTGTCTTAAGGAATACTTGGGTCGAAATAGAATCCATTGGAACCCAATTGGAGGTTATTAGGACCTTTAGTTTATTTTATTTAAAGGAATGTGAAATATGTCTCACTCAATTTTAATAATTAAATTATTTTTAATATAAGTTTATAAAGAATATAAATTCGGTTATAAATAATCATTTGAAATATAATTTTTTTTATTTTTCATGGTAATTTATCTATAATTTTCATGAGATATTTAATTAGATTAATAGATTATACATCAATGAATTAGAAATTATTTATTTAGAGAAAAAATAAGTAATATTGTTTTTATTGAAATAATAATACCCATTAAAAGGCTCACAAACCTGACCAAATCTTATTTTTAGTGGATATATATACACCATAAATTTCTAATGACCGAATATATGACTGTTTGGAGTCTTATAAAATTGATTATGTCACTTGTATTATTTTATTTTAAATGATGTCAATGTTGTCACCTTCATAATTTAATAAATATAACATTTTAAAAAATCCGTGTTTTAGAATATAAATCCGACTAAAAGTATTATTATAAAGTATAATAGATTTATATTCATCCTAGTATTATGTTTATAATTTTTATGCAACAAATAATTATATTTAATAATTATACAAAAATGTTGTAGAAATTATTTTTTTAATAGAAGTATCAAATAAATGGTTTTACAAATAGTTAAATAAAAATTATATGAACTATTTAGTGTGATCTCATAATTTTATAGATGAATATGATATGTTAAAAACCTATTAAATATTTTATTTCCAATATATACTCTGTGTGGATTTTATTTATATTAAATAAATGAATTGTTTCAATATTTACACTATTGTTGTTTTATAAAAATAACATATTAATAAATTGCTCAAAAATCAAAAAAATATTTAAAAATTAAAAATTTAAATTTATATAGTCGAAAAAGTCTTAATGTATACATATTTGGAAAATTAAATACACATAAGTGATTATTTATAACCCTTTAAAATTTGGAATTTTATTACCACAAATAAAATTAAATACATTAAATAAGGATAAATCAAAAAAATAAGGGTTAAAATAAGATCAAAACATGTCTACATTTGATTGGTTGATGATATTACAACCCTATATCATCTAATATTCTAATTGAGTCATTTTTTGTGGTTTTTATGTGGGTATTTAAGTTATATTAAAAGAATATTTTTAAAGATTCCAAAGGTGCCCCTCTCCGCCCTTATAAAGGGGCACCTCCTTCCACTCATCTTTACACAACATTGAACCTTAAATCGCAGAAAAACCCTACTCATTTCCCTTCTCAACATCACTAGAAATATTCTAGAGGTCCTGGTCTTCTACAAAGTCCAATTTTAGTGCCCTAATAGACGGTTTTAAAGAGGCATGTCGAAGAAGAGGTAATATCTGTTACCGATTCTTTGAAATTTATTTCCTCTTCTACATCCTATTCTATAGTTTTTTCATTATTAATTAATAACATCAGTATCAATAATATACCGATATATTACTATAACTATGAAACAACCCTATTCCACCTTCTATCCATCCTACAAAAAACAAAATAATCGTGCGTGCGTACGTACAGAATATCGTCTCCACGCTGTAGTGTAATCTGTTTTCCACCACCAACTTACTTTGATGGGTATAATTGTGTAAATAATAACTATATATGATTATTGTATAGTGATATTGATTCTGAAATAGTATTCATACACTTAAATATAATTCTACTATCACGGGAACGATATCATCACTCGTGCGTACGTACAGACTACTCTCTCTATGAACGTGATGAGATTCATTATTCTTGTTAATGATTAATGAATGATTATAAAGTATATATAATAAATAGTAATGAAATATTTGACATAATAATGATACTGGATTTATATATATAAAAATGTATTCCATCTATTTAATTCCATTCAATTCAATAAGGAAACGAAAATAGCGTTCATGCGTACGTACGACCTACCATCTCCATGAACGGTGTATTTCATTCCATTTATAAATCTATAATATATATGTATATGCTGAATATTTAATATATATAAATCAATTTTTACATTCTAATATTAATGAAATCAGGATAAATGTTATAATATCAAGAACAACAAGTCGAAACACGTACGATAAATGAAATGATTTTACCCAAAACGCTGCTTTAAATTGGATTCAAAAAAGAACGGGTAATATAAAGTCATAAGTGAACCATATGTGATATCATAACAATGAATATGATTCTGTAATAAGTCAATGACATTATTTAAATCATTATACAGGAGGTTCGGATTCGTATGAAGCATATCCGACCTAAGGTAAGGGATAATTATTACAATCTCATTCTTATTCGAGATTGGTTATCAATAAGAATTTACTGGGGATATGTTAATTATCCATGTCCATATTTTCTCAAAAAAAATTCTTAAAATGTTTTCCTTTTTTCCATGTACGTTTAAAGTCATTTTTAACCATTGTTTACTTTTACCACATCGTATGGAAGGAATATTTCTTTTGTTTACCATACGAGGATCTTTTTGACATTTCTGACTAAAGTACGAGGAGAATGTTTTTTTAACTTATACGACATGAACGGATTTCTAAGGTTTTATAATGCCATATTTTCATTAAACATACTTACAATATTTCATTTCTATTTTCAACAAAATCCTTTTATTTTAAAATTTAATGTCATTTTGTGAAAAGAAAATGATTTTGAAGAAGAAAGGGTAATTTTCTCAAGAATTCATTACAAGTGTTTTGTCAAAACTATTTTACATATAAGATGAAATAATTTCATATGTGTATGTTTCATGTATAATGTCTCTATGATTTATATGGTTTCACTTTTCATATGATGAAATGATATCCTTTTGTTTTATATGGATTATGTTATGATGGGATGTTTTTTATAAAACCCATTTTATTTTTTTCTTATAATGAATGATTTATGTTTATTTTGTGTCACAAGTAATAAATATTTCATTATGAGATGGGTGTGACCAATATCTCCCTCCAATGCATTGGGTAAAGATTTATATCTCATGATATAGACATGGCTGGAATGGTATGTTAATCAGGTTCAGTGTTACATGACTGAAATGAAGAGTGAACTCGATTCATAAAGGGACATTGTCCACTAAGATGGTCTTAGATGTAATTCCATGGCTACTATGGAAATCATATCATGTTCATAATGGTTTTCCACAATTAAATGTTTTATTCCCCTGCTATTTTATCATGGTTGATGTTCCATTATGATCTATGCCTTACGTGCTGCCTTGTTTTATGTCATTTCTCAAGATCTTGATGTTTAAACATTATGTTCATGTTTTTAAGTTCAAATATATGTGGTTTGTTTTATTTTCACCATGATTAACCTTAATGAGCATTTTACCTCACCCTTTTTATGTTTTTTTAATCCCCCAGGATTAAAATAATGGTTTTAGGTAAGGAAAAAAAGGGGAAGATTGTTATGGTAGATGTTGAAGATCATTCAACATGATTAGAAGATTATATTCCAAGTTTCCAAAGACACTATACTATTATGGTCCTTGAGTGTCTGTTTTTTGTTATGTATTAACTATTTGAAAAAGTAATGTAATGTCTATGTACGTCATGATTTGGGTCTCTACAGTTGGTATTAGAGGAATGATTAAGTAAACCTTTGGAAACTAGGATGCGATAAATTTAGTGAGATCCCTAGAGATATTTCTATGGTATGCCTAGAGAGGTCCTTATGGTTATGTACACATATAGGTTAGAGTCCTAGAATTATGTTTATGATAATGAATAACATAGGGTGAACCTAAGGTGTAATGTATTAATGAATTTTTGATAAGTTAGACATCCCATAAGTGAATTACTATGATTAGGTGGTTCCTCATTATTTTAACTATTTCTTACACTATGGTTTCTTGTCTTAGTCAATGGAGGGAATGAGAAAGAATTCAGTTAACATTGATTTCAATGGAAAAATGTGTGACTACGATCAATGAAATTATTTAACGGCTGGAGAGGAAGATATTGTGATTATTCCGAATCAGTCATCTTGATACATGATTTACAAGGTGAACTTTAGTTGTATTCCTAATTCATCAAATAAAAGGAAGATGGAATTTTGTTCATGTTCTCTTGGTGAGGAGCACAGAGAAAGGAAGATTGAGATTTCTAAAGATGGGAAGAAGAACCTTGAGGCGTACCTCAAATGTAGGGGAAGATGTTATCTATGTGGAGAAAAGGGTCATAGAATGACATGCTTTTATGGAGTCCAATGTATTATCTTTGGAGAACATAGGAATTACCCAACATAATGCCCAGACCTAAGAGGTTACTTCTAAATCAAGGATGGACTTATATCATGAAAATCATTGAAGAGGATGGATTAAAGTGTTCATGTATTGGTATTTAAGAATTTTTTTGTTGAGATACTTTTATGGTATATTGGAATATCTATATATTGGTCCATTGTGGTTTTCCATATGAATATGGCATCGGTAACCTTGGAAAGTGATTCAAAAAATTTTAGAAAGTAGATGATATGCGCATAATGAATGGATAAGGAGAAAATAATATATTTGATAATATTCATGAGCTCATGATTGATATAAGGACTAAGTGATATCATGGTTTGAGTATATAGAAATTTTGGGATTTTGGTAAGTGTAAATAGTTATCTTTGGACAGGACTCATGTTTTCTCAAAGGTTCTATGGTAATTCATGTTTCAAAAGAATACATGATTAAGGAATTTAGATGTTTGGAATGTGACCAACAATATATATCGTATGATATATGGGGTAGAAATGATGGTATTCTCATTCTTGTTAGGTGACCTTTCAAGTAATCATTTTCTTTATACTATGAGATTGGACATATATATATTGGATACGCCTAAAGATTAGAATGGATTATGTTGAACATCAGATAGTATTATTTAAGGATATAACTTTTTTTGATAGTATTTTTGGAATGATATAATAGAATAGTTTTAGAAAAAGGACAACCTGTAGGATGGGTGCAACCCATCGCGTCGGACATGGATGTGAGAATCAAACCCACAACCAAAGTGTGACAAGCATTTATCACCAAACACTATCTTACAGGAAGTCCCTGGTTAGTATAAATTAGTTTTATTTTATTATACAATATGATATATGAAGTATAAGCCCATTTTAAAAACCATATATGATTAATCTCACTATAGATGGACTTATTTATATTTCACAACTTTTTCTTACCTTTTGTTTGAGACAGATTGAATGACCCATCATTTTATCACATGATCTGATAACACATCATGAATGACAAATTCAACATCATTTCTTTAAGAGATGAAGTGGAAATTGTTCAAGGCACGAACAACAGTGAGATTGTATCAAAATAAATTAAGTATTTCTTTTGATTCAACAATTATTCAACATTAGGGAAATGATCTTGAAAACCAGAAATTTTTTCCTAGTGCCCTCATATATGTTGAATCTGATGGTACCTTAGAACACCAAAAATTTATGGCTTTGTGATTTTTTTCTTTTTCATATCCATGTTCTCTACCACTCTCCATTAGAACTTGATGGTTAGATTTTTCTTCCATATCCATATTTTCACCTATGTTCAACTATATGAAAACCCAGTGATGAGTTACTTTGGGTAATCGTTATGTTTCCTACTTTAGTTTTTAAATATAAGTTTTAGTATTTCTTTTTATGATGTGGGTTCCTATGAATAGTAAATGATTTATATCCCCGATGAATTTCGAGGGAGAAATTCATTTTAAGAGGGGTAGAATGTAACAACCTGAGATTTTATAAGACATATGATTTTTAATTTATTTCTTATCTTCTATTGTATGCTACACCAATATTATCTTACACTATACGCAACACCATATTAGTTTGCAGTATATGCAACACTAATCATGGATTGTGTTACACACAATTACAAAATTGATTAATAGTAGTTATTCTATGAAATATTGAGTGTATACATACATATATATATATATATTCAATGTATAAATGAAATATGGTTGGATTTTTTATACAAAACAAGATATGAGTCTTTCACTACACGCAACCCTAACTTTTCTTGCATTACATGCAATCACAACTTTCCTTTATAGCGTGTGTTGTACGCAATATCGGGTTTCACTAAACAACGATATATGGTTATAATATTATTATAAACTAGATGTTATGAATAGTAATAAATACATTTTGAATTTTATGACATTATAATTCATTTTACACATTTTATAGAACATGGTATAAGAACAATATAAATTTTTCTGGTAAAATAAGTATTTTTAAAAAAATGCATATTTGACGCCATTTGAGGGCGCAGCCATTTAAAATATAATTTTAGACAAGTTTATAAGTTAAATTTTACAAAATAAACTACTTCTTTTGAATCAGGATAAAAAAATTTACATTGGATAATGTTTTGATATTTTTCTGATAACTTTCATATTTTAATTAATAGTAAAAACATGCTATATTTTTATTTAAACCAACTTTTATCATTATAATAATTTATATGGTTAAATTATAATATTTACAGGTTTTAAAGTATAAATATAATATATTTTTACCATTAAATATAATTTATGTCATTAACATTGATTTTACTTTGAATTCGTAGGTTAAATCATTTCAAACATTTACAATGTTTTATCTTTTTAAACTCATTTTCTTAACAACGAGATTAATTTTAAATTAATTTATGAAAATTTTTCATATTGAATTTACAAAAATGTATTCCATATTTGGAATCAGTGGGTCCAAATTATGTTAATAGGCTTCTTTTTATTTTTTGGCATTATGAATTGTAACTATAGTAAATTTTATTTACCATAGTAAAAGGTAAATTAGGAAATTAATGGTAAATATTATATTATAAAATTACCCTAACACTTGTCTTAATATAATTGGATGATTATATTTCGTCCTAAGAAATATTTTGATCGAAATAGAATCCATGGGAACCCACTGGGTGGTGATTAAGACCTTTTGTTTATTTTATCTGAAGGAAAGTGAAATATGTCTCACTCAACTTTAATAATTAGAGTATTTTTAATATATGTTTATACAGAATATGAATTAGTTTATAAATACTCATTTGAAAGATAAAATGTTTTTATTTTTCATGGTAATTAATTTATAATTATTAATAGATATTTATTTACCTTAATATCTTATACCTTAATGATGCCAACATTATTTATTTAGAGAAAAAATAGGTAATATAGTTTTTTTTGAAATAAAAATACCCATTAAAAGGCTCAAAAACCTGAAAACAAATTATTGGTAGTGTATATATACACCATAAGAATCCAATTACCAAATATATGACCATTTGGAGTCTTATAAAATTGAATATGACACTTATATTATTTTATTTTAAATGATGTCAAATTTGTCACCTTCATAATATTATAAATATAACTATTTAAATGTATAGTGCATTAGAATATAAATCCGACTAAAAGTATTCTTATGAAATATAACATATTTATATTCATCCTAGTATTTTATTTTTAATTTTTATGCAACAAATAATTATATTTAAAAATTATACAAAAATGTTGTAGAAATTATTTTATTAAGAGAAGTATCAAATAGATGGTTTTACAGATAGTAAAGTAAATATTATATGAACTATTAAATGTTATCCACTAATTTTATAGATTAATATTGCTTGTTAGGAACCTATTAAAGATTTTATTTCGAATATATCATCTGTGGGGTTTTTATTTAATTTCAAATAAATGAATAGTGTCAAAATTGACACTATTGTTATCTTTTAAAAATAACATATTATTAAATTGATTAAAAATCACAAAAAATATTTAAAACTTTTAAATGGAAATTTATATAGTCGAAAATATCATAAAGTATCAAATTATGGAAAATTAACAACACATAAGTGATTTTTTATAACCATTTAAAATTTGGAATTTTATTACAACAAATAAAATTAAATAGATTAAATAAGGATAAATCAAAATGATAAGGCTTAAAATAATATCAAAACATGTATAAATTTGATTTGTTGATGATATTACAACCCTATCTCAAATAATCATATAATTGAGTCATTTTTTGAATTTTTATATGGGGATTGAATTTATATTAAACTAATATTATTGAGGATTCCAAAGGTTCCCCTCTCCTCCCTTATAAAATGGAACCTCCTCCCTCTCATATTTACACAACATTGAGCCTTCAGGTTTGGCCAACCCTGACCCATTTCCCTTCTCAACTACCATATAAATATATTAGAGTTCATGTTCTTCTTCAAAGACCAATTTTAGTGCTCTAAGAGGAGGTTTCAAAGAGGAGTGTCGAAGAAGAGATAATATTCGTTACCGATTCGTTCAAATTTATTTCTTCTTCTACTTCATCTTCTTTAGTTGTTTCATTATGATGTAATAATAGAATTATCACTAATATACTGATCTGTCATTATAAATATGAATCAACTCTATTCCACCTTCTCTCCATCCTATGGAAAACGAAATCACCGAAGGTGCGTACGTACGGAATACCGTCTCCACGTCGTGGTGTAAACTGTTTTCCAAAAGCACCTTACTTGGATGGGTAAAATGGTGTAAAGAATAACTATATGTGATTATTTTAAATTGATATTGATTCTAAAACTGTATACAAACACTTCAATACAATTACACGGTCATGGGAACGATATCATCGCTCGTGCGTACGTGCGGACTACGGTCTCCACGAACGCGGTGAGATTCATTTTTCATGTTAACCATTCATGAATGATTATAAAGTATATATAATGAATAATAATGAAATATTTGACATAATAATTATAATGGATTTATGTATATATATATGAATTTCATCTATTTAATTCCATTCATTTCAATAACGAAACGAAAACAACGTTCATGCATACGTACAGCCTACCGTCTCCTTGAACGGTGTTTTTCATTCCATTTATCAATCAATCATATATATGTA
Organism: Viscum album; assembly: GCA_963277665.1. NCBI lineage: Eukaryota > Viridiplantae > Streptophyta > Magnoliopsida > Santalales > Viscaceae > Viscum > Viscum album. Next base: position 1,889,660,004 of record OY728136.1, read on the forward strand.
TATAGAGAATTTTAATTATATATAAATCATTTTTTACATTCTGAAATTAATGAAATCAGGATATAAGTAAATATATCAAGAACAACAAGTCAAAACACATACGATAAATGAAATTATTTTACCCAAAACACTGCTTTAACTTGGATTTACAAATGAACGGGTAATATAAAGTCATTAGTGAACCATATATGTTATAATAAAAATGAATATGATTCTGTAATATTTCAATGACATTATTTAAATAATTATATAGGAAGTTCAGATTCGTATGAAGCATATTAGACCTATGGTAACAGATAATTATTACAATCTCATTCTTATCCGAGATTGTTTATTCGTAAGTATTTACTGGGGTTATGTTTATTTTCCATGTCCATATGTTGTCAAAATCATATCATAAAATGTTTAATTGTTTCCATTTATGTTTGAAGTCTTTTTTACCCTTTTTTAATTTTACCACATCATTCGGAAGGAATCTTTTTTTTGTATACCATACGAGGTTCTTTTTGTCTTTTTTGAAAAAAGTATGAAGAAAATGTTTTTTGAACTTATACAGCATGAACAGATTTTTACTGTTTTATAAGGACTCATTTTCATTAATATTACTCTACATGATGTCATGAATATTTAGAAAAAATCCGTTTATTTTAAAATTTCATGTCATTTTGTGAATAGAAAATGTTTTTTAAGAAGAAAAGATATTTTCCTCAAGAATTAATTTCAAGTGTTTTGTCAAAACTATTTTACATCTACGTTGAAATTATTTCATATATGAATGTTTCAAGTATAATGTCTCTATGATTTAAATATTTTCACTTTTCTTATGATGAAATGATATCCATTTGTTTTATATAGATTATGTTGTGATGGTATGATGTTTATGAAATCCATTTTATTCTTTGGGTTATAATTAATGATTTATGTTTATTTTGTGGAACAAGTAAGAATGGTTTCATTATTAGATGGTTTGGACCTATATCTTCCTCCAATTCATTCGGTATAGATATATATCTCATGAGATATACATTTCTGGAATGTTATGTTAATCTGGATCAGTGTTACATGACTGAAACGAGGAGTGAAATCGATTCAGGAAAGGACTTTGTCCACTAAGATGGTCTTGGAACCAATGCCTTGGCTACTATGGAAATCATATCATGTGCTTAATGGTTTTCCACAATTAAATATTTTATTCCCATGCTATCTTATAATGGTTGATGTTTCATTATGATCTATGCCTTACGTACTACCAGGATTTATGTCATTTCTCAAGATCGTGATATTTAAACAATATGTTCATGTTTTTAAGTTAAAATATATATGGATTGTTTTATTTTCTCCATGATTACCCATACTGAGCATTTGAGGACATTATTTTTATGTTTTCTTTTCCCACAGAATTAAAAGAATGGTTTTAGGTAAGGAAAAAAGGGGAAGATAGTTATGGGAGATGTTGAAGATATTTCAACATGATTAGAAGATTATATTCTACGTTTCCAAAGACACTAAACTGTTACGTTCCTTGAGTGTCTGTTTTTTTTATGTATTAAGTATTCCACAAAAGTAATTTAATGTATTTGTACATCAATATTTGCGTCTCTAGATAAAATACCTATATTATAAGAAAATTTATGAGTATATTGAGCGTTATTTAATAATATATCATTATTAGAGGCATAAACATAATTAATCACTAAAATAGTCAGATTGTATTTTAAACACCTTACTGTGGTAGTTACATTGAATCTTAAGAACCAATAAAATAATATCATTAACTAAAACATAATGATCATGATAATATTAAAATTCATGATATAACAAGTTAATGTAGATTTATATACACAACATAAATAAATATAGTTGCATATCATAACCTATTTCTCAATGAATGAAAATTGAGAAAAATATACAAATCCACATTGGTATCTTTTGAATCCCAAACCAATTGATTATTATAAAATTTAAATGCATGAAATAATGGATATATTTCTAAAAACAAAACATTTACATTTTGGGATTAATACTTATAAATGATACCCAGTTTATTCCCTAAAAATAATATTACATTAAAAGGAAAATTTCGAAAACATACATACCCAAGGACCTGTTAGTTTTAGAGTATTATTTAATTAAAAACACCTATAACAATATTTATTAAAAAAACGGTTTATAAAGATGATTATAATCTCCCACTACACCCATATATTCCTATTTCATTTTATGAATTAAATCTATCCAAAAAAAATCATCATGATTGAAACTATTCTAGACACCAATCATATAACCCTTATTCTTTCTAACCTTGGGAAAAAGAAGCATATGAAGGGTGATATCAAATTTTCAGTAAGGTTAAACCTAAAAATTAACAATTTTATTTCATCATAATGCATAATAATAACCTATTGCAATTACGAAATAATAAAATAGAATGATCATATCATAAGAATATTCACACACATCAATAATTATATCATCAGACATGAAAACAGGTAATAAATAATTACAAAAGGAATATTCACTAGAATCAATAATAACAAGCCATGTATTGTCAATATTAACCATAAGGAACATTATAAAATATTAAAAATCATTTATAAAACTTATTGGTATCCTGGAAAATTATCATCACATCACACCATGCAATTGAAATTACCAATACGGTCAATGTCCATCTTCAGAGTACCCAATAAATTAGAGGGATATATCTGACCCACATGCCTTTGGTTATCACAGAAACACCAATCCTTGGTTAATAAATAATCCACCCATACATGTCTTATATTATTACCATATTAATTATTAATAGTTTTGAAGAACTATATCATTAATAAATTATATAGAGAATTTATTTCATCACAAACTCATTAAAACATCCCTTATTCTTTTCATAACATGACTGACCCAAGAATAAGAAATGGGAACCATATACATCTCTTTGAAAGATTACTGAAACATAGAATAGTGAAGGTTTAAAGATAAAAATATTTGATAAATGAATAAATCATAAAAATTAAATTGTCTACATAATTATATACTGGATAAATGGTTAACCCAAATAAATGAAATGATTTTGATGACAATCTCTTTGAATCATGATAATCATACAGAAGGAATAGTTTCATATTAATATATTGGAAACAATATTAATCCATATAGATAAATAATGAGGGTATTATCATTACAAAATAAAATCATTGAATAATAGTTAACAAAAATGGTTATTGACATAGATGAATAGAAATACAATTAAAATATAATTAAAAAATGTTTTAAGGGAAATAACTATTTTCTTTTTAAAAATATATTCATAAAACTAAATATAAAATAATTATTATTAAAATATTTTTCTTTAAAAATACATGGAACAATAAAAGTCAAACGTAATAGTATTGTAATGTACAGGATAGTAGGAAATTCCATTCATGTGATAAATTTTACTAATAAACATTCTCTTCAGAACATTTTGAAAAAGCTCTCTAATGTGACAAACTTTAAAATTGATATTGAATTACCTAGTAAATTATTATAAATGAATTTTAATGTAATATAATTTATAATTATAACATAATTTATTTAAATAAACAAAAAAAATTAAATTATTTTTGAAAATGTTTTAGAAAATAAGGATTTTTAAGATAAAGGAAACAAATTGAAAATTAAATACAAGATAAGTATCACATAAAAATGTAAGTATTAATTTTCACTAGCAAATAATGAAATAAATTTTAATTAATCATGTGAATTACATTCATAACTAAGGGAGAATATTATTTATGATTTTCTTTAAAATAATATTTCATTATGTCCTCCAAAACAACCTTGAATATAAATAATTCTGAAATAATGATTATTATATCATAAATCCATTTTTGATACCATAACCCATTAATCATGAGCCCAATGAAAGGAATAATAACAAATGATAGTTTAAATATCTTGATGTTAAGTATTTTCATTATATTAATTGATATGTTTAATTATTTAGACCGAATAATGAATATATTTTCACATTTAAAATCTATGAATAATGTAAGAATAATTTTGAGATGAAAAACACTTATAATAATTATAACATTGAATTTGAGAATTAATAAATTAATATAATATCTATATATAATATAAATAAAATTAAAACTAGTTAAAATATATTACTATTTATAAAAAAATCATTAGAAACAAAATCATATAATATAAAATTCAATAAAGAATTAATATAACCCAATGAAAATCAATTCGGTTACGTCATTATTTACACTCTGTAAATTTCAATTCAAATACCCTTAGATGAATTAAATAATATTTTCAAATATAATTCCATGAGGACAATTATATTCATGATATTACATTTAAAAACTGGTTTTATATACCCAAAATTATATAAATAATTAGTGAATATCGAATTTTTATCACAAAAGTAATGTATAGAGGAGAAGAACCCTTACCTAGAGTCATGAAATTACAATAAAGTCATTTCAATCTAGTACAATATGATTTTATGAAGTATTTGATTTATTAAGAATTATTTCATTTTAATGAACCTAATAATAAACCATTAAATAAAGAATAACTATAGAAACATAATTATAATATTTATACATAAATTATGGTTTTTAAAACATATCTTAAAATATTGTTATGAAAAATTATATATGTTACAATCATGGAGACCGTAGGATCTCTATATGAATGGTTAAATTTCTATTTTCCAATGATCATTATTGAAGGATGGTATGTATTATATTATCTTTAATTAATGATTAAAAAATAATAAATATTATATTATATATTTAAATATGAATATATATATCATTCTACTGATGTGGTGATGAAAAAATAATTATATCGCTTTATAGAGGTGATAGTTCACATTAACACGAATGACATTGTAATTACGTAGTGTCAGAATTGAAATGTTATATTTTATTATAAGAATTATAAATATGTTATTAATAACATTATAATTTCATATATACCAAGTATATTAATTAAAATTATTTTTATTACCTTCCATGTAAATCTTTAGTGAAAGTTGATTCACATTTCTCCTTCAGGGATTAGTCCCTTATACACACGATCAATATTATCATATCCCCTATAGAAAAGAAATTATTATAATTATATGTTATATAATAACATACTATGTATAAATATTTTAAAAATGTATTATATCTATTCTAAATACATCATTAGAAAAATTTGTGACAAGAAATGATGGAAACAGAATGACATCGGTTCATGAGGAGGTAGCCTGACATGCATATTAATAATGATTCAGAATACCATTTGATATAATATGAGATTTATTTAGTTAATACCATAAATATAATAAACTATTATTATATTGAATATATTTTTTTATGAAATGGGAAAATTTGAACAATATATTATGATGGTGGATGAATAAATAAAACAAAATATAAATAGTTTGGAATTTTACCTCTTCTCGGTCCACCTATTTAGGATTATAAATAAATTTTACTATAATGAATTCATAAATAATAAAGGAAAATTTGATGATATTTTTGAAATATGTATGTTATTCTTCATGTTGACGACCACAACTATAGTTTTTTTATTTGTGAAGAAAAGATGAGACGGGGTGGCCTATTGTAATTGAGGTGAGTTGTACACTTGTAAATATTGATAATAAAAAAGTATATTGAATTTGTTAGAATTAAATAAGGATAAAATGGTTAAATTTATATAAATATATGATTTTATATATAAATATGTTTGTAAAATTGTTTGTAGACTTGTTTCTAGTTCAATTTTACCTTGCCTTTTTAGATTAACCCCTAGAAAACATGATTTCCAAATAACTGAAATAATTTATTTTTTATATTTCTACTATATATGATAATCAAATTTTTTGATGAAATTATATTATATTAATAATGTGTATTATTAAAAATATTTTATCAATTTTACGAAAGTAAATTTATATTAGTAGATTAATATAATTTAAAATCAAACCCACATAAGTTATGAAAAAGAGGGTTTTAAACAAGTTTATTTTTGAGAAATATAAGATTTAATATATACTCAATGAATAATATATATTATTTTGTTAATTAATGTTTTTTAATATTTATATATAATTAATAAATATTATCTAAATAATTCTTATTTAGGTATTTTCTAATTAGGATAAAATGAGAAACATTATGCCCCATAAAACAGTTTTTCGAAAAATCCAATTTTTAAACCAAAGTAAAAACTTATACTAAAATATATTAAATTGTGGATTAAAAATTACGTATCATTATTTAATAAAAATAATTAATAATTTTTTGAGTTAAATTATTTTATAAAAATTAATTTAAAATTTAAAATTTAAAATTTATTGAAAAGAATGAATACTTTTACAAAAATGGGTATTAATTACTATTCACTAGAAGAAAATAATTTCAAAAGAATCTGTAAATTTTTACAATTTTATCTTTGATATAAAAATTTCAGAAAATATTTTAATTATATTAAAAAATATAATAAATTTTTAATATCAATAATATAATTATTTATTTACTAAAAGAAAAAAAATATTTTTAACGAAAACATATATTTGATTTATATAATGAATTAAATAAAAATTGATCATTAAATTAAACAAAATTTATGAGTAAATAATATTTAATAGAATATATATATATATATATTCCAAATTATTGAAAAATATTCATAAACATTAATTTAATGGCTATGTTATAACATTAATACCATTATTTCATGGATTGTTAATGCTTGGTTTATCATGTATTTTACATTATCGAGCTTAAAAATTATGGGGTGTCATGTATGATAGGCAACTGAAGAGATTAAATATATTCTAAATTAAATATATCCTAAAATATTGGGATCTTATATTATCATGTAATCATGCCGTAGTTCATCATTTATGATATTGAACATAGTTTTTTTTATTTTAAAATCATAAGGTGTTACCTCCTCCCCCCTTAAATAAATTTCTTCTTTATAATTTTAAATTCATCTAAGTAATCAACAATGTTTTATTTGGAAATAAATTTTCGAGAAACCAACATTGTAAAAATATTAAATAATAAATTATATTAATATGAATTATTAGGGATGTAAAAATGTCATCTGAAATAAAAAATACTAGGTTTCCAAGTTAGAGAGAATGGGTGGGAATGTAAGATTTGGATATAGAAGAAAATATTAATGACCAAATTAATGGATAGTTATAATGATCGAAGATCAAAATAAATTTAATGATAAATTGATATTAAACAACATGAAAACAATAATCCTGATTGGAAATGAAAATGTAACACATTATGTCTTTATGAATTAATTTATCTCGAATAAATTATAATTCTTTAATGGCGTGCATTTCTCTAGAAACTCTGTTATGTATAATTTATATATAACACCATCTCATTATTTCAATAAATAAAGAAATTATATTATCTTTCATTACATTTTATTGTAGAATTGAGATGTTTTACCCAAAATTTGGAGTTCTTTAAATAACTTTTATTACATGCAATACTGAGATTTACTAAACTACAATAAACTATTAATACTGTCATTTAAATATTATTTTATTTACCACCTAGTCAGTGGAATGGATGTTTAAAATAAAATTACAAAAAATGTGAAAATATTATTTTAATATATATATTAATTGAAATCAATGATGAAATATTAATTATAAATTAATATTTGTACTATTTAAAATTAAGGTGTTTTATTTTCAATGAAAACTTTTTTTTCTATGTAAAAAAAATATTTTATCTCAGTACATTATAAAGATCGATTCTGATAAATGTTTTTAATAAAATTTATATATTATAAATTATATAAATATATTTTACACTGAGTCAATAGATTACATAACCAAAAGTTAATTACAATTCCATTTTTTATCATAAAATGAAATGTTCTTTCTACAAGATTCCTTTTAGAACTTTTTAAATGACAACATATATTAAATTTAATTTTGAAAAATTAATAATAATAATTTTAAAAAGTAAAAAAATATGTGGAATATCAAACTTTACTTTGGGTGAATTTTTGGTATTTTTTGAGAAGTTTTATTTTTTGAGAAATAGTTGAGAATCACTGATTTTTAATTGAAAACAGTTTTTTCATAAAATTTATTTATATTTTTATATTTTTTTAAACTAATATTTCTTTAAAAATAGTTAATTTATTCCTAAATAAATCCAATTTAGTTCATTATAACCATTTTCACATTGAAATTGGATATACAAACATTTGAATCTTTGGATATTTTTGACATTAAAAATCGTCTTTCCAACCACATATGTTGGATTGATTATTAATTTAATTATCCCTATTATGATATTAATGTTTTAGAAAATTGATTAAAAATTTGGAATTAGAATAATATATAACATGTATAATGATAAACTCATTTTTTAATAAAATATTTCATGAAGGTAGTTAAAATTATTTATATCGATTAAATTAAACTGAGTTTAGTTATTTGTTAAAAATTAACTTAATGGAAAAAATACCATTGAAACACTTATGGAAGAAATTTTATGGAAATATTAATAAAATATAATAAATTTTTATTTTCATGGAAAATTATTTGAGGAACATGATGTATGGGAGCACTATCTATACTGTATAAGTTTTTATATTTAAAATAATACCACTCCACAAAAAATGGGCACTCTCATACTCACTTCATCACACATATAAAGAATGTTTTATAATAAAAATAAATCCCGAATTAAATCCAAATATCCGGCTGGTATTCCTATAATCCTCAAATAATGCATAATAAAACCAAATGAATTCTTTTGGTGAAAACCAAATGGATTTACTCAACAAATATCTAACAGTATTCAACAATCACATTGGTTTTTTCCTCCATCCATTAAATTACTATTATTTAATGAGTATATATTAAAATAAGTATCTTAAAAATACTTGGATGTTTATATTTTAATATTATTAAATTCAAATTCAATAAAATACAAAAAATTAGATACACAATCATCATTCATGGGTATGCTGGACTACCGTCTCACAGACCAATGTCATTCATTATTACATTACCACATCTTAAGGTTTTTATGAATGATGGAATTAATATTTTTTTAAATTATATGTTTTATATTTATTATATATTGATGCTTATGGAATAATTCAATAACACAAACCTTCATTATTTACATTTTGTTGGAATATGATAACTTCTTGTGTGGATGTGTGGACAATCTCCTCCTCATTGTGATGTGATTGTTGACACATTACATGCAATGAATTAAAATGAGTTTAATAAACATATATGATACATAAGTAAAAATAATAATTATATAATGATAATATAGATATATACATATATTTATTTTAATTTCATTCATTAAATATGATATTTATATGGAAGAATCATTCGTGGAATCATATGATTTAACATCTCCATGAATGATGTATATAATTTTATAATTTTATATTTCAGAGATTATTAAAAAAAATTATACACAAAATATAAATGATATTTATATAATATCATACAATATAAAATTATGTAAATAATCATAAATGTCGTAGGATCAAGAAAAACATGTCATAACATATATGAGAGAAAAAGAGTAAATTACCCACATCATTACATTAATAAGAAACTATTAATTACCATGTAACATACTATCATAAAAAATGTTATATAGTATGATATAAAATAATATGGTTCTATGTTAGCTTTATAATAAACATAAATATATATATATATATATATATTATTCATCAGATTATACATTTTATTAAGAATGTCAATAATTAAGGTAACTATTTTCTCATTTCACTTTTATTTAAATCAAATATACACTCTATTCAACAAAAATTCTTATTGTGTGGCCCATATATTGATCTTTGAAATTATATATCAATATTTTTCATTCTTTAATGTTATTTTAAATTTAAATTGACATTTTCCTTTCATTGTGATCATAATTCTAATGCTACATAATTAGTATGTGGATTTCTAGTCTCACTTTTATTGCTATAAGACCTATGGATTATTCACCACTATGGTGATGTATATAATTCACATAATTGTATTATATTTTTATTATCCTTAAACATATAGTTATTTACAAATCCATTTTTTGATCACTATTTCATGGATTCTTTATGGTTCGAATGTTACCAAATCAATAAGTTAATTGAGTCTCAATTTGTGTTCTATGAGATATATGTATTATTATTCACCTATAATTATTTAAAAGGTTTATACCTCTAATAGAAATATTTTATAATGAATATAATTATTTTAATAATATATTAAATTCTTATAATGTTATACATTAATGGGTCTTTGATTCTATGTTACCAATATAGTATGATTATTTTTTACAATTTATATATTTATTGAAATTTATTATGAATTTGATACCATTGATGAAATATTAAGATACAAATATCATTTAATCAAATGTATTTTATTATAATAAATTTATAAATTCTATATTCCTTTAATGGTACCTTTTCCCAATTATTATCATTTAAGAAAAAAAAAAAAATTTTATGAAAATTCATCTTGTTCTATCTCTTCAGTCAAAATATGTCTGCTTCCAAAACAATTTTATATAAAAATTCATTAAAAAATTATCCAATATTATCATATGATCGTTGAAATTAATTTTTATACATGTTCGAATAATATAATTATTTATAAAAAATTTATTTTTATTTTCATTTTTTAATCTAGGCACCTATTTAATCTATTTACATTGTAAATGGAATTTTTGGAGTTTACAAAATTGTCAATTCCATGACCTTCATTTCATTGAATCTTAAATAGAAAATCTCTAGGATTTCAATTTTTTTGAATTTTTTTCTTAATATGCTGAAATTACATTTTTATGTATTATTTCAATGAAAATTGATTAAAAAAATAATAATTTTGATCATTAAGTCTGTCAAATGATATTCAATTTTACGTTATATTTATTAAATATTATTTTCAATGAAAATGGTTTTAAAAATATTGTATTTTTTTAAAAGAAATTTTCAAATTTAAAAATGTATTTTCCTCATTAAATATTTTAAATTATGTTGATGTTTTACATTATAGGATAACTTTTTTTAATGGAAATGTTTTTTGTAAATGATTTATTCCTTAAAAAGTGATATTCAAAGAATTGTTCTTTTCAATATGAAATTCCCCATGTTATCATTCAAAATAATTCTCATTATAAGATAAAATCCATTGATATAGATTTATATTTAAAATGAATATAATCCAAGGATCCCATTTTAATTTTTCATTATGTGTGTTTTCTTAAAAAGCCATGTAGTTTATGAAAACTGTTTCTCCTCTATAGGTTATACCTTGGGAAATTCATGTGAATATCACTTCCCTTTATAGGTTATTCTATAATGAAATTATAATGAGACCTTTATTTTATCACTTATCTTGATACGATCAAATTTTTATGATACCCATTTAATTTCAAGCGTTATGATATGATGTTTATGAAACTCATCTCTTTTTAATGTCCATAATATATTTAATTTCTTTTTATCTTATAACACAATTATGTATTATTACATAATCCAATTGGTGTGATCATTATATCCCTCAAATTAATTATTTAAATATAAATCATATATTATTTAATAAGGATACATAGGTTTTACCTCAAATATGAAAAAAATTGGGAAGACATGTTGTATCCCAAGATCATAATATGATGGTACACGAGATTTCATCCCAAGACCCTAACTAGACTGTACTTGGAAGTGAATCAAAATCATAAATCTAGAGGGTACACGAGAGGGAATCCATATCTTGTAAAAAAAGGATACATAAGAGGAAATCATAATTCTATAAATAGACAGTAAATGAGTGGGAATTCGTGGCTAATAACAAGAGTATTTATGGAAGGGAATACCAAGCCTGTAACTAGAGGGTACATAGCATGAAATCCCATGTCGTTAACAATAGGGTACCTAGGAGTTCATCCCAAGACAATACGAAGATGGTGCAAAGTAGGGAATACAAATATCTTAAAATAAGGGTACATTTGTGGGAATACCATGACCATAACTATATGAGAAATGGGATGGAATCCCACGATCAAAATAGGTGGCTACACGAGAGGAAATATCTTGCTTGAAGAACGTAAACAAGTTATTAACCCAAACATTTCATTATATCATGGTAACAATATCTATCCCTAAAATAATATTTTATATTTTTATTTTAATTCTAAATTCCATGAATTTTTCTTTTTTCTTTTTAAATTTAATATTCCTTTATTTTCAAATGATTCATGACATATGAACTTCCAATTATTATGACATGATTCATGTATATGATTTTTTCAATATAGGGTACAATCTCTTAACATTATTATAATTCTATATTACCCTTATGTTAATTTTGTTCTTATATATATTTGTTGTATACCCTTACCGTTCATCTAATCTCAACATTACATATGTTTAATTTCCCTAAGTTATGAAAATTGGTAAAATGTAGGAGTACTAAATTGTAAGATCTTTTTGGAAAACAATGGAAATATTTCACCATGTTTGTAGATTTGGTTCCATGTTTACACTAATATACTATGGTCCACATTCATGTTGTATTGTAATTATACTAGTATTCATCTATAATTTTATATCTTCCTTTGATAATTGAAAGTATCCATAAAAAGTCATTTATATCATCACCAATGATGTTAATGGAAAAATATTTTCTTTCATGGTATTTTCCTGAAATTAAGGAATTCTATAACGATAATAAAGAAGAATGTAAAGAAATATACTGACCTGATTATTATAGTATAATATTCTAATGAAGATACACCACGATATCATATTTTCTCTAAAATGTGAGTATTCATTATGAATTGTTCTTGCATGATTTAGTAAAATCATGTTTTAACATATCACCTTATTTCCAAGAGAACACACAAATATTTCTCTTACCATTAGAAATTAACTACATCAAAAAATGATAAGTAATAGATATGGTAATTATAATAATTAATAAACAATAATATAATGAAAAAAATAATAATCATAAAATAAATATCCACTATTCAACAAAATAATTCCATTAATGAATGACTATATATCCTAAATAACAACTAAAGTTGTGTCTTTGAATTTGAACTTATAAAAAAATCAACACTATTTTCCTATAAATGATTCTACAAAACATAATATAACCACTCATGAAAACATCAAAATCTAAAAATACAACTAACACATTTTATGATACCAAATATAATAACTAGGAACATATACTCTCAGATCTAGTGTTAAAATCAAAAAATATATATTTTGGAATTGATACGGAGAAATGTGACCAAATTTTTCAATCCAATTATAAAATATTTAAAAGATATATTGGATCACGTAAATTTACAATGAAATTTTATGTTTATTATTTTATAGAATCACAAAAACACTATTGAAATTGTGGATTAATAAAAAACGAATTCACTAAAATGAATATCATCTCCCACTATACTAAATTTTTCATATTCCATATTAAGTATTAAATCAATCCTACAAAAAACATCATGATAGAAACCATTCTAAATAAATAATTTATTTATCATTCTTCATAACCGATGGAAATGTTAAAATAATATTAGGGATCTTCAATTCTCAATATTTGTAAACAAAAAAATTAAAAATTAGATGTCATCAATGAGTTTACAAAAAGAAAAAGTGTACGATTACATAAAAAAGGTGTATGATAAAATAATAATAATATCTTTTCCTATAAATACATAGATCATCAAATATTAAAACATGTTATAAGTATTTAACAAAAGAATAATTCATTATTGTAAATAATCATGATCGATATGATATTATTCATGATTATACATAAATTATAAACTAATAAAATACATAGACAAAATTTATTGGTTTTCTTGAGCATTAACATCCAACATATTATTTAAATTGAAATTACTAATCATTTGAACATCTATATCTGGAGTACCCATTTCATTGTATGTCTATAACAAACACACCTATTCTTATCTTATAACGAAACCACCCATTCTTTTTTAATAACTCAATCACCCATTCTTGTTTTATAATGGCATCACCCAATTTTATAGAAAATATTCATTTACCGTATCATGAATAAAGTATAAAAGGGAATTTATTTCATCCCCAACTCATTAAAATAAAAAAATATTCGTTTCATAATTTGATTAAGCAATTGACCCCAGGATGGTACCATAAAAATCTCTTTGAAACAATATTAACCAATTAAAAATTAACAAGTTATATAGAAATATCATTGAATCATATATATCCCTTGGAGAAGAAATGATTTATGTAAGAATATCTTTGAAACATGACTAAACCATAGAAATTAAATGGGATAACTTATCATCTCATTAAAACATGATTAACATTGGGAAAGGATATAGTTTCCATCTAAATTTCATTGAAAAAAATATTTTCTGCATATATAAATAATGATGATGGAATCGTTACAAAATATAAACATTGGGTCATAAGTAAAAATATAGGGGTTTCACATTAATGAATTTAAATAACATTAAATTTTTTTTATAATCATTTTTTCAGAAAATAAACATTCCATTTAAAAAAACATATAAAAACTAAAAAACAAACAAACATTGAAAATATTTTTTTTGAATGGAATATTGGATAAATAAAAATGAAACCTCATGTTATTTAATGAACATGATGGAGGGAAAATATTTCTCATGTAATAAATGTTAAAAATAATCATTCTTTTCAAACCATTTTGAAAATGTTTTTTAATGTGATATATTTAGAAAAAATTAAGAAATTTACTTTTTAAACAAATTATGAGAATGAAGAAGATTTTTAAAAATGCATTTCGTAAATAATTAAATTTTATAAAAGTAATTTTTTGATGAAATTTAGAAATATATTTTGAATACATGGAAATGTAATATTATTAAATCCAACTTAATATAAAATAAATTATTTCTATAACTTAAAAATTAATTTTTTATTTTCTTCAGTTGATATGTAAGGAAATTGCAATTAAACATTTAGGAAACATTTTAAATAAGAGGAAAATAAATATTATATGGCTTAAGAACATATAACATCATTATTTTCTCCAATTTAACCTTGAACATAAACAATTTCAAAAGAAATAATATTGTAACATAAATCATTTACAACGTTGGTAACTCATCAATCAAATCTCTTATGAAAATAATAACATTAAATGATACTTTAAATATGATGAAAATAAAGTGTCTGATTTTTTTACATGTAAAAGGGAAGTAGGTTCACTGAAAAAATAAATATTAATAAATATTATTAATTAATTTTTTAAATAAAGAAAATTTGAGATGACTAACATTTATAAAACATAATATGGCTTCTGAGAATTATTAATATAAAAAATTATATGTATAATATAAAAATTCCACAAAAAGAGAGTTGAAATAAAAGAAAATATAATCAAAATCGTTTTCACAAATACTTATAGAATATAAAATAATATTAATAAGTAATACAACACAATTAAATGTAATTAGGTTTTTAAATTATTCACCAATTGGTAACATTCATCTCAAATCTACTTGTCTTAAATAATTAATCTTAATAAAAAATAAATCATTATTTATGTTCTATTCATGTCATTAAAGGTATAATTGGATGTATATACACCATAAATATATAAATAAGTTGTGAATATATCATATGTCTCATAGAATTAAAATCAATATGAGAAAAACCCTTACTTTGAATACAGGTATTCCACGAATGTCATATAACTCCAATATAAAAAGATTATATATGTTATTTTATTTATAATGAAAATTTCCCTATGATAAATACCGTATAAAAAATAGTATATTTAATTTCTATTATAATGAAATATTTAATTATTGAATTTTTTATGTCTACATCAAATGTTTGGAGGATGTTTGATTCATTGTTTCAAAGCATCTTCGTCATGTTAATAGTATTCAAAAGGGAAATTAATTCAATATCACAAGAATGATTATAATGAGATACTTATCATATTTATATATAAATAATTCTTTATATAACATATAATTATTTATGGTTAGAAAAAATGAACTGCATTAAAAACATAGAGATGCCAGGTCGTACATATGCATGAGTAATGATTCAAAGTATTTAATAATATGTATCAAAAAATGGAATGTATGATTTTATTTGTTAAAAATAAGAAAAATATCATAAATAAAATATTTTCCCATTAAATTTACTGATATTATTATTGTTATTGGGGGATATATAATTATTGCATCTCTTCATTGAGGTAGTAGTTCGCACGTACAATTACAAGACTATTAGTTTTAAGTGTAAGAAATAACATAATATATTTTATATTAAGAATGTTAAACATTCCATGAGTAATTTAATTGTTTATTTTATATTAAATATATTAATTATCTATATCATTATTATATTCCATGTAATATAGTAGTGAAAATGAATCTCATTATTACACGATGTGATAGTCTGCTGTATAGATGAGCGATATTATCCTATCTCCGAAAAATGGAAATCAAAATGGTATATTTTACATAATAACTCAAAATATATATAGATAATAAAAAATATCATATACATCTATATGTTAAATCCATCATTAAAATATTTTGTGGCTGGCGATGATAGAAAATTAGTGACATCGGTTTGTGAGGCATCAGTCTATTCTATACACATATGATGATTTCATATACCATTTGATGGAAGAGGATTTGAATTTATGTAATAATGATTTTGTAATAACATATCCTTATAAATCTTATTCTAGGTTTATAATATGGTCATATTTAAAAAAATAATTTAAGGAAGATGATGAATAAATAATAAAAAACTCATAATTCAAAATTTCACCTTTTCTGAGACCACCTTAATAATATTATTAAATTTTTTACCATGAATAGATTTAAGAAAAAAAATATTCTTGGATTATGGGATGATATTTGGGAATTTATTTATAGGTGTATTAGAATAATTAAGGGTTTTACATTGTGAAAATGAGTGCAGAGTGGATAGCCATTTTTATGTGATGTCTCTGGCACACTTGTAATTTTAGAAAAGAAAAAGTTCCACCCCAATTTTTCATATTACAAAATGATCCAAAATTAATAATTCTATATAATTATACATTATACGGTAGAAATATATTCTTAAAATTGTTTTTATTTATATTTTTAGGTCATTTTATCCCTTATCATTTTATTTTTACCCCAATGTAAACTTGTTTTCAAATAAATTACTGTAATTTTATTTTACTTTTCCCATTATTCATTAAAGTAAAAAATAATGTTAATATTATTATATAATTTATATGATTATAATTCAAAAATATTGAATGTATGAAAAAAAAATTAATTCGTATACTTGGAAAATATATATTTGAAATTAAACCCTCACATAAGAAAAAAACACATTTTTCAAGAATTTCATTTTTGTATAAAATATTATATTAGATTTACATAATGACTAATAAAAATTATTTTATAAATAAAAATTTATATTTATTATTATAAAATTTATAAATTTCATTTAAATTATTCCAATCATGGTGTTTTTATATTAATTAAAATTAGGAAACATTATACATAATAAAATAGTTTTCAGAAAAATCCAATTTACAAACCTAGAGGAAAATATATACCATAATACAATTAAAAGAATATTCAAACGAAATTAAAATTTTTAAAAGTAAAAAAATATTAATTATGTTAATTTAAATAGTTTTTAATACATAATGGGGCTTTAAAATTGAATAATTTGTAGAAATAAAATGACATTTCCTTAAAAATAATTTTTGTTACCAATAAGTAAGAACAAATTTCCCAAAAACTATAAATTAGAATCAAATAAATTTAAATTTTGATTATATGATTTGAAAAATAAAAATATTTTTATGAAATAAATTTTCGAACAGTTCCAGAAATTAAATATAATAGTTTTTATGTAGAAAATAAAGAACAGTTTTTAAGAAAACTTTTTTTTAAAAAATAAGATTAAATTACAAAAAAATAATGATTATATACTAAAAATATACAAATAAACTATAATTATTAGAGAAATAAAGATATTTATATATCATATTTTAGTTAATATTTTTCATACCCACTAATTTAAAAATAATGTTATAGTGTTCTTAATATTATGTCATCGTTCGTTAATGCTTGGGTTTGTGAGTCTTGTATGATATGGAGAATATTTTTTGGGGTTTTGTGTATATAATGATATTTATGGGATTATATTAATTTGAAAATAAATATATCATAATATCTTGCATTGATAATTTCTCTCCTATGATTGGTGTAGTATCTCCTATACACTATGGAACATAGTTTTCTTCATTCCAAATCACATATTGGTAAAACGAGGTATATTGAAATGGATTTATATACCCAATAAATAATGCAAAAAAAATTAAATAAATAAAAGGTTATTATATACACTATATAAAGGAAACTTGTTTTTAATATGTCATTTTTCTCAATGAAAATAAACGTTAAATGTCAATCCGTTAACATTTTAATTATCATTGTAATTGTAAGTGCCAATAAAGAATAAAATCAAAAAGAAAAAAGTAAATATAATTAAAAAATATATATTCATGATATAAAAGAATTATGATTCAGTATATATAAAAAAATGAGTTGTTAATTTTCATATTTCTCCCATAAATGAAGGAGAGACCAGAAATGTATTACCTTTAGTATCGACATCATTTTAACATGTTCTCAATTCCATTATAATTAATATAATTTTATTAAAAATATATTAGAGAGACATAATTATATATATCATAACATATATGATTTAATTTTGACTAATTATTACCATTTTATTATTAATTTAGTGTTAATGATATGTTTCATGTACTAACTTCTTTATTTGACTTTTATGTTTTTATTTTTTACATTCAGTCATCATAATTTCATCATTTTAAAATAATATATATAATCGTAGACAAGATATATCTAACACATATATTCATTATATATTTATATTTATATTATTCTATAAAAATAAGAGATAGAAGATAAAAAACGATGTTCATAGGGATAGTGGGTATACATAGGCATGAATTATGTTTCTACATTATGATGGAATGAAATGAAATAAATGATTGAAAATAACTTATTACAATTATATAATTATTTTTATGTAATATGTTTTTGAATCAATACACCCCCTTATTATAATTCAAATGTAGAGGGAATGTGACAAATAAACAAGGATGGACCCTCTTCCATTTCTTTCATGTCACTTTCTTCATGGGATGAATTTCCAGGTCAATAGAAAGAAGAAACTAGGAGGCACACAACAAAGAAAGAATACTAGGAGGCTCGATGGAACATTCAGAAGGAAGAAAATACCACTAGAGATCACCTGGTGATCAGCGGATGATCTATCGGCATGTCATTGGTGAACGATGTCGGTGGCCATGCTCACTGGCTGTGGATAATGGCAGTTCCACTCGATGTCTTGCTAGATTGATAAATGGCCAGCTCTCAGCTGGCCACAGAGGTAGGAGGCAGCGAGCCATCATACTCTGCGGTGATCAGGCCGCAACTACAATGACATAGTGAAATATGGGAACTTATCCCTATGGTTCTTGTGGGTGATGAGGCAGGGCCACCTGCAACCACAATTCAAAGAGCCCAATAGCACTGTCAGCTATTTGAGAGGCACAACACGTGACCCCCGCATGGGTGGCGCCTGTCAGCAGGCCCAGCCACTAAGGCCCTGCCCCACCAGGCCCGACCGGGATGTTCCTTCACGGAACAACCCAACAGAATAAGCCCATAATGGTTTGGGTAGGGCCAAGTCAGACCTACACCTTGTCGGACCGATCCTGGACCCCTCTCGGGCCTAGATACTCATCAAAGGACGTATATTTATAATCAGACATCTGTTCGACAAACCGTCTGTGGAGCTGGGATCCATAGAGCGAGACAGTCCTTTTGAGATACTTTATGAGGGTTTTGGATAATGTTGGAGTACGTCCAAGTTGGATCAACCCTAAATCAAACCGGGACCTTAACACTAAAATTCCAATTACATACAGACTGAGCATCTGGTTGACGCGCCGTCTATTTTGTTGGAACAATTATGATGTGACAGATCATTGGGTAACTTTTTCGTGGGACTTCATTGTAGTGGAAATAATACTGATGGCTTGGGGAGTGGTTTCTTCTGGAATGAAGTGTGCTATGAGCAGGAATCCAATAGTTGTCTATGAGATGGTGGATGGAGAAAAATCATATGAAGGTTAATATCATGAAATATTGTGTGGGTCCGCAATTAGTAATCCTTTATGGATCATCACCTAGAAATCCTCTGTCGATCAGCACCAAGAGAACCTATGTGGATCAACACCTATCGACCCCATGCGTATCAGCACAAATAGACCCTATGTGGATGAGCATCTAGAGACCCTATGCAGATCATCAGCAAGATATCATGTATGGATAAAAACATGGTGATCATATGTTGATCAGTATATATCGATCATGTTTGGATTTGGTAGTTGTTGGTACCTATCGATACTGGGCAGGTCGGATTCTTTGTGAGTATTGTGTGGGTTAATACCTATAGATCCTGGGTGGGTCAGATACTGTGTGGGTCATCGAGGGTTATTACCTATCGATCATGTGTGGTTTAGACTCCGTATGGTCAGCATAAGTGCCACATTATAGAATAGGAACATCAAGATTTACAAATAACAATATGTACATATGTTATTTAGTAATAACTAGTTCTGAGCCGAGTCTGTTGCATTGTGCTTTGTGATTGAGAAAATTCTTTTTGTTTTTCCATTGTCGAATTATGAGAGACATTTGAGGATCATGGGGTCCCTACTTGATATTGTTATACTCACCCATGCACCGGCTTCACCCGAACCTTGTTGTGGATTATTTAGATGATGAGAAACCTTGAATGAGACTAGGGGATCTAGGACCAGACATCGGTGATGGTTGACATGGAGATCATTGGGGACGAGTTTTCCCTAACCATTAGGTAGGTTCCAAGGTTGATGATCTGGTGAGCTATTTTCTTTTTTCAGTTGTATCTTTTTATTTGGGCTTGTATTCCCACACACTTTACATTTAGTACACATTTTTAGAACTGCATTTTTAATTATGGGTTTCATCTTGTGTTGTTCATGTACTGTGTTCTTGTATAGGTTTTAAAGGCATTTACTTCTAGTTTTGGGGATATGCCTTTCCAGTGCTGGTCTCCAACCCATGGCATATGGAAGGCGGGCTTGGGGTAGTCACAGAATATGGCACGTGAGATGGGTCGTGAAAAAGTGGTAACAGGGGAGTCCATTATATAGAAGAACTAGGACTCTAATTATTCTATTGGAGAAAAAAATTTATGTTTTTTGAGTGTGGTTTTTAGTTCTAGGAGTCCAGTGTTGGTGTGGAAGATGATGTATCCATACACCCGGACCCTGAATTCTTATTTTTGACATTGTACATGGAAACTCTGATTCCGTTTATTTGGGGAATGATTCACATGATCTATTTTTATTTAGTTCACTAGGTATAACTTATTTACGATGGCATACCTGTTTATTTTCAGGATTCTTCTGCATAGACAGTCAACCAAGAATCTTGAGAGAGTACACGATGATAGACCACGGAGCATGAGGCATCGGTGCAGGGCCCTCTTACTGTGTTAGCACCTTTAGGTGGTGCACTTGCAGCACCACCACCTATAGGGAAGCTATTTCATATATCTACACTAGTATATTGGCACCCTAACTGAGTAAATTGCATGAGTTCTAGTGGCAGAGGCCTCTGATGATTCGAGGAAAGATAGATCCCTATGTAGAAGATTAGTGGCTGGACGTTTTGGTGATAGTTTTTCTCTTAGTTGGGACACTAGAGGAAAAGATGGTGATTCTAGATTCTAGCCTATTCAAGGAAATAGTATGGAGATGGTGGATCATAATTCTCTAGTTAAATGATGTGGTGACCTTGACATGGACGGACTTTGAGAACTCTTAAGGTCAAAGTTTATTCCAGCGACACTACATTCTGTGCATATTCATGAGCATCTGCATTATAGTAGGGTAGCCTGAAATTTTCCCAGTACCCAGCGTGATTCACTAACCTCATTCACTACTCTACCGACATGGTACAAGACAAATTATTCAAGGACAAGACCAATGAGGAGGGTCTCTGATGACAGATTAGAGCACTGATGATATCGTTGAATATCCCAATGCAGGATGGAGTGATTGAGCGAGCATTATTGGGGGGGATCTTCTTAGATGAGAAGCCAAAAAAGGTGAGAGCCCCCACAGGATGGGAGGTAGACATTTTGTCTACAGGATGCAGTAGGTAGATGATGCAGAGTTCCAAGAGTGACAAACCCTCCGGTTGATGAACTCGGGATGCCGGGTCTAAGGTGCAGAGCTCACGAGTTAGACGAGGTTAGTAGGGAGGTAGATTGCACTTCACGTGTGGTGGGTAAGGCAACATAGCATGTGGATTCCCCACCTGTTGAACTGATGATCAGAAGATGGTCGAGGGACCACCATTGCAGAGGAAGAGATTCATGTGATGAGGTATACAGGGTGGAAAACGTTGTAGAGGAGCAGGCCGTGCAGTAGGCGGTAGCCAACGATTTGAGGTTCTACAACCACCACCACTTGGAGGCCTACCCCAATCATTGTTAGTTGGTGTACATGGTTGATCATAGCTATAGGAGGCAGAGGCTTACGACCGTGGTGCTCAAGATATGATGGAGGTACGATCTATGTCTATTCCACCCTAGCTGCAGTACCTATAGACACAGGTTCAAGTCACTCATTCATTTCCATGGCACTCATTTGGATATTATTGAATTTGATGGAATTGATGGATCGATCCTTGTGATTAGATAATCTTATGGGATAAGATTAGACAATTAAAAACTGGTGCATGGGGTGTGACATCACTCTAGGTATTGAGATCTTCAGGTGAGATCTTCTAGTAGTAGGGTCGAGGCCTTACAATGTCATCTTTGGTACGGACTGACTATCCTATGTATGTGGTTAGATCGACTGTTTTAGACGCAATGTATGGTGTTTCCTCATTTATGAGATCAGGTTTAACTTCACTAATAAAGAGGAAACCTTTGTATAACAAGACAGACTATATGAGAGCAGGGTGAAGCTGATTACTCATTAGTGGGATAGCCTCACACTCGGAGCATTTCACAGGAGGTGTTTGAGTTATCCAACAGTGGTGGACTAGTATGATGATGTTTTCCATAATGATGATCTAAGGCTAAGTCATCGTAGATATGTATACTTCCACATCATCCTATACCCCATGATGGAACTGATATTTAAACCATTATATTCGATGGATCTCATTGAGCTTCAGGAGACAAGGGTACAATTGGATGACTTATAGAGAAAGGGGATTTTGTGGACCTAGGTTTCTCTATGTTCATCTCTGATATTGTTTTCTAAGAAGGAATATGTGAGTCTAAGGATTTTTGTATGCTCTCAGTTCCTGAACTAGGTGACTGTGAAGAACACATAACCTTTTCCAAAGATTGATGATCTCTTCAGCCAGCTGAAGGGAGCTCATTGGTTTTCAAAGATAGAACTCAGATCAGGATATTAGTAGCTCAAGGTATGGGATAAGGATGTACATAAGACAACCATCAAATTTTTGTATAGAAATTATGAGTTCATGGTGATTCCTTTTGGCATGACCAATTCTCTGGTAGTATTCATGGGGCTCATGAAAGGGATCATCCATCAAAACCTCGATCGCTTCGTGGTGGTCTTCCTTGATGACATCATGATATACTCAGAGTTCGTGGAGTATCATGCCACACACCTATAGATAGTTCTTGATACACTCCAAGAGAACCATCATTATGAAATTCTCTCAAATTTCCATCTCTGGATGTAGGATGTACAATTCCTGGTGAACGTTATCTTGGAGGTTGGAGTTGCAATGGATCTATATATGATTGAAGCAATTCTTGCTTCAGAGCTACCCAATAGTGAGACCGATGAACAAAGATTCCTTGTAATTGTTTTGTAATATGAAATATTCTTACCTGACTACTCCAGCATAGTGGAAGCATCATTAGCATTGAAAAATAAGGGGAAACCATTCTTGTGGATGGTGAAGTTCCAGCAGATTGTTATGGAGTTGATAATATTATGGAAGAGTTCCCCCATCTTGAGGATACCAGAAGAGGGAATTGGGTATGTATTCTACTAAGACGCATCAGGGACCATAATAGGTTGTTTCCAAATGCATGAGTGTGTGGTGATTACCTATGGCTCATGGATGTTGAGACAGCATGGGAAGAAATATGCAAACCATGACCTGGAGTGAGAAGCAGTGGTCTTTTGTGTTGAATATGTGCAAACACTACTTCATGGATGAACTTTTTACTGTTTACTCAGATAAAAAGCGTCTCAGGTATATCATCCCCTAGAAGGACCTAATCCCGAGATAGCGGCGATGGCTAGAAGTCATCCAGGACAATGAATTTGAGATAGTCTATACTCTTGGGAAGGGGAATGTAGTATCAGATGCAATCTGCAGGATGTATGGTCAACAACTACTAAGTGAGGCGACAGTGAATATAACCACATTTGAAATATCCTTCTTGGATAGAGTTGGATCATTAGTGGTCTATTATATGACTGTCACTCCCCCAATTATATAGCGATTTCGGGAGGCACAGCTTGGGAACGTTGACTATGAGGCCCGACGTGCTGAGATATCCTTAGGACAGGGTCTTGAATGATTTTATAAAGGTGTAGAGCACATCGTTATCTTTAGAGGACACAAATTGGTACAAGTGATGTTACGAGATTAGTTTTTGAGAATGTTCTATACATCCCCTTTAGTGGTACATCTTGGAGTGGTGAAGATGTACCCGGACCTCTGACATCAGTACTGGTGGCTAGGGATGAAAAAAGTGGCGGTGGAGATCATATCATGATGCCTCACTTGTCAACAAGTGAAGGTCGAGTATTAGTTACCAACATGATTATCTCAGCCACTTGAGGTACCAGAGTGGAAGTTCGATGGTATCTCCATGAACATCATGACAGGGATACCATGTACATCCAGGGTCCACACTTCTATCTATGTGATCATTGAACGACTCCCCATGGTAGACCACATTCTACCCATCTGAAAGTAGGTATCAGTAGAGGTCTTGGGATGCCTCTATATGCCATAAATTCTTTAACTACATGGGTATCCATCAATGATCATCTCAGATCGCAACACATGTTTCACATCCCGCTTGTGGAAGGGACTCCAGCAGTAATTCAAGACTCAGATACACTTGAGCACAACCTTCAATCCTCATACAAATGGATTGATGGAGAGGACCATATTGACACTTGAGGACATGCTTTGTGCTTATGTCCCCAAATTTTAAACAATTGGTAGGACCACCTGCCCCTGGTGGAGTTCTCATATAACAATATTTATCACCCCACCATCAGCATGGCTCCATTTGAGGAATTTTATGGGAGTCCATGAAAATCTCTTTTTTACTGGACATACCCAGGGGTGTCACTGCTTCTGTGTCCAGAGTTTACATAGGCTATCACAGAGAAGGTGAAGGTCATCAAAAAATGGATAAAGACTGCACAAATCCTCCAAGAGTATTATATCGAATGGATGTGGAGACCCTTGGAGTTTGAGGAGGGAGACCATGTCTTCATATGGGTCTAACCACAACAAAGATTATGTAGGATTAGATGAGGTGGAATTATATCTCTGAGGTTCATCGAACACATCCTTATCCTCAGTAGATTTTGCGAGGTGGTGTACCATCTAACTCTTCCCAATCAGATACACCAGGTGCATAATGTATTCTATGTATCATAGCTGAGAAGATATGTGAATGACCCAACACATTTTCTATATAGGGGAGAGATGGAAATTTATTATGGGGAGACGTTTCTGAGATTCCTAGTAGAGATAGAGGATCGATAGGTGCAGGTCCTTCATTAGATGGTGATTCCTCCTGTGTTATTTTGTTGGTAGCATGGGATTATTTAAGAGAAAACATGTAGTGGGAAGCTTAGATACATTCTTTGTACAGCAATTAGTTTATCTAGTTTTGTTGCAGCTTTCCTGGAAGAAAATTCCTATGGTGGGGATAGTGTAAACACTTGGAAATTCCATTTAATTGTTTTTAAATTATTTGGGATTAGTACAAGTCCACAAAAATTGACTGTGTATGATTTTGAGGCATGTTGTGCCCGAAATGGATTTTATGATGTTTATTTAACATACATTTATTAAATGCATTGGGGGAGTTTTCTACCATTTGAACCAGTGCACAAAATTTAAATCTGAGAGCATTGTTGAATCTGTAGTGCTACAATTCCCTTAAGGTAAGCATCACTTTGACAATAGTAGGCTGGAAGAAATTGATAAATTTTATCATTTACAAAAATATAATAAAATTACTTAACAAAGTTATTTTATTTCTTTTATGTAACTGCTGAGCGGTGGAGGAAGGCCAATGAGTTTTCAAACAATTTAATGGCTTGACTCTTCTGGTTTTTAACTGCAACATTGTAACATTAAATGTGTTACATTAATAAACTATAGAAATGTCATGCAACAAATTTGGATCCTCTATCTATTAAATTGATGTGCAGGTGTTGTCTTTTTGAATTTTGTTGAGGAACCTCTAATGCTGTTTTGTGGTGAATTCCACTAGGAGATGGATGCTTGTATTAAAATTTTGGAGGAATCGAATCTGTAATGATGAACATTGGTAGCTTCCTCAAACTCAAATTCTTCCTCCACCACCTTGACGTCTCCAACAAAATCTGAGGTATGGAATTTTTCCATGGTTAACTCCTGAGTTTTTTCTTGACAACTTCTGAGAGTTTATTTAATAAATTACTCACCCCAGTTATGATGCAAATGTAGAGGTTATGGGAAAACCGAATAAGGTCGGACACTCTACAGTTTCTTTCATGTCACATTCTTTATGGGATTACTTTTCTAACTCAATAAAAAGTAGAAATTTGGAGGCACCGAATGATGGTGGCATCTTAGGAGGCTTGCAAGAACGTTTGGAGGGAAGAACGGAGCACATGATCTCACCTAGTGGTCCACGGAATATCTAATAGTGTAGCGGAACTAGAGACCGACACTGGAGACCGACACTCGATGGCCGCCGATGAGGGAGGCACTGTGGCAGATGGATAGGCGGTCGACACTCAACCGACCACAGAGGCAGGTGGCGGCACGCTGTCACACGCAGTGGTGATCAAGTCGATGCTATGAAGATACGAAGAAGGAGGGGACCTTCTCTCTATGGGTCCCATGGGTGATGATCAGGTGCCACATTCAAACACTGTTTAAATAGGTAGATGACTCTTTGAGGCATTCTGGAGGTGGAATGCGTGGCCCCCACCTAGGTTATTCCATAAATGGAGCTGAGCCACTGTGGACCCACCCAACTGAGCCGGCCCAGGCCAGTTCATGCTAGGAAAAGTTGGACCTGGAGTAGTTCATGTCGACCAGACTGGGTCGGACAATACTTGGTTGAGTCGGGTTGGTCCAACTGGGTCGGGTCGGACTCGAACCCCTCTCAGTCCTAGATACGCTTATGTGTCCTTATCTTTTGAACCGAACGTATGTTCGATGAACCATCTTCAGCACTAGGATCCTTGGAGAGAGATGGTAAATTTGAGATACAACATGAGTATTTCATAGAATTAGGTTGTATAGCCGGGTTGTATCGACCCTGAATCTAACAGGGCCCCCAGCACTAAAATTCTAATTAATTACATAATGGGCATCCAGTTGAGGTGTTTTATTTTTTGTTAGAACCCTTATAACATGACATATCATTGAGTAACTTCTTCGTGGGAATTTGTGCTGGTAGAAAATCAACAAATGGATGGATATGTGGTTTCTTATGGAATCAAGCATGCTATGAATGGGAATCCAATTGATGTCTATGAGATCAAGGTTGGAGATAGATCATATAGAGGATAGTACCAAGCGATCATGTGTGGGTCAGCACCTAGCAATCCTATGTGGATCCACACCTACTGATCCTGGGTATATCATTACCTAACTATCTTTTGTGAATCATCACCTAGAAATCATGTGTTGATCAACAACTAGTGACCCTGTGTGGATCAACATCTATAGACCCTGGTGGATCAGCACCTAGAGATCATGTGTGGATCATCACCTAGAGATCCCTTGTGGATCAACACCTATTTATCCTATGTGGGTATTGAGGGGGTTAGTATATATTCATCCTAGGCGGGTCAAAACATAACTAGGTCTTATAGAGGTTAGTACATATCAATCCTGGATGGGTCAAATCCTATCTGGGTCAACGAAGGTTAGTTACTATTGATCACGTGTGGGTTAGACACCATATGGCCCGGCGAAGTTCCTCTTGACAGAATAAGATGATAATTCTCAATGACTAATCATCCAAACATATGTACTTTAGTTATACCAAGTTTTGAGTTGAGTCATTATCTTTATGCATTGTTATTTGGATCATGCTTTGTGGTTTTCCATTTTCGAATTCTGAGAGTCCATCAGGGGTCTCGGGGTCCCTACAATGTATTTTTATACTCACCCATGCATGGGGTTCTCCTTCACCATGTTGTGTCTTGTGCAGCTGATGGGATGCCATGATAGAGGCTTGAGGATCTAGGACCTGAAGGTGGTGAAAGATGACATGGAGAGCTATGGAGATGATTTGTACCTACCATACAGGTAGGATCCATGGTGGAAAATCTTGGGATGTATTTTATATTTTCAGTTGTAGTTTTTTGTTTTTAGTTGGGATGGTATTCTGGCCACCTTTACATTTAGTTCACTCATTTACTACTGCAGTTTTTCTTCATTGTTTCATATTTGTGTGTTATTATACTATGTTATTGTATAGGTTTTAATGTAAATGTGTTCCCGTTTTTTGTATATGCCTTTTTGATGATAGTCACCAACCCCTGGCCTTTGGAAGGCGGGCTTGGGGTAGTCATGGAATGTTCCCCTGGGGACAGGTCCTGAAAATTATCATTATGTAATTTTCCATTTGATATATCAAAATCCATAATAATATGAGATAAAACCCTTTAATATATTTTATTATTTAATAGGGACATGATTAATGTGTACATTTCATAATAATTCATTGAATAGCTTATGTTTCTGATGAAAAGTTGATTGTGATACCCATTACTATTTGATAGATTATACCATGGTAAAAATGATTATGAAAAATTCATCCATTAATGGGATATTCTATGATATATTATTATGAATCCTATTTCTTTTTCATAGGGAATGATATTTTGAAGTGTTTATGATACCCATTTCATATCATGGATTAGGAAACAATGAATGTTTTTTATCTTGTGGTGTATATTGGTATGACTTCATTATGTGTTGAGTGAGGACAATATCTCCCTATAATGCATTGGTTAAATATTTATATATGTCATGAGATAAAAATATCGGGAATGATGAATAAATCCAGTACATTAATACCTATTTGGAAATAGGTGTGAATACAACATATTAATAAATGCACGGTTCGATGATTGAACTCAGTATAAATATATAGGGCTGTAATGGAGAGTAAATCCATTACATTAATACATGATATAGTGAAGTGTGAACTTGATACAGTCAAGGAATATTTCCTCTGGGATGGTGTTGGTAATGAATATTCAAAAATATGGAAATGCATTTCAATTTATATGCGTCTTCCAAAAATCCCATTTTTTATTATAATATTATGTTGTCATGGATCATGTTCTGGGATTACCTTAAAATTAATGTCTTAAGAAGTATCATTTTTAATTCCATGTTTCATGATTATAATCATTGATATGTAGGGTATGATTTTAATTTTTTCCCAAATTTTCATTATATGATTACCTATCTCCATTGTTTACACTTATTTCTCATTTGATCACATGTTTTCTTATGTTATTTTTCCCCATGTTATGATGAATGGTTTTAACTAGAAATACTGATGGGATATATATTGAAGGGAGAAATTGAATATATTTTACCACGATAGTATATTATGTATCACTATTTCCATAATCTCTATAATATTAAGGTCCCCAAGAATGTGTTTTTATAATGTAATTAATATTCATCTAAAAAGATATAATATCCATTTATTTTTTTCTGGAGTCTATATATGGATACACATGGGGACCTCTTATATATATATATGATGTATTTATCCCTTAGAGAAATGATCCCTTGTAAGGAGGAGATCTTTGTGTGTGTTTGTTTTTTTAATTATTGATATATATATATATATATCTATACATATTCATTCTTTCTAATAATATGAATAGTTGCCTAATTGGTTATGAAAATGATAATGAGAAAATTTTTATTTTTCCTATTAAGAGTGGACCCCTAGGTAGAAGGAAAATAAATATATATACATATATTTAACTTGATATTTATATATTTATATATTTATATTTATATATGTATGTATGTATAATTAAACATCCCTTTATAGAGAATGTGTT
The DNA here is from genome assembly GCA_963277665.1 of Viscum album. Taxonomy (NCBI): domain Eukaryota; kingdom Viridiplantae; phylum Streptophyta; class Magnoliopsida; order Santalales; family Viscaceae; genus Viscum; species Viscum album. The sequence goes on from OY728136.1 coordinate 1,889,690,533, forward strand.
TATATTAACATTTTTGATGTGTACGCCCCTTATGGTTGATAAGCACCCATCCTGTATTCTACGATTTATCTGATTCATTTTTTTTCAAATGCAAATAAAAAACAAAATTCAATTATCCAAAAAAATATCATTAATTTTATTCACTGATAATAATCTCTTATTTATTTATCGATCACGTTATTTGATAATATTCTATTATTTTATGTTACCTGCATACATCGTTTACAAGATTTCTTCACATTTATTTATGATAAACTAGTTTAGGTTATGTGGTGACATCAATAAGGTATCTTATATAATCTCATTATACATGTTCATTGTAATGTAGGTAGTCATTTTTAGGAGAACCCTGAAAAATAAATTTTTTAGAACACAAGAGAATCCAATAATAAATCATGGTTGTATATCTCTAATGGTTTGTCAGTCCAGGTATACCCTTTTGGTGTTCTTAAAGGATGTATGGAGTGGGTGTTTTGGGGTTTTATAAGGAGTTATTTATAATGTAATTCTCACATGGAAAATGTTTGTTGGTACTATATGTTACATTTGACATTTACATTACATGTAATATTTTTTTCAGTTTTGTTTAATATTTTTTAAAATATTCATTTGACTACGAGATAATTCATATAGATGTTCATAAAGGTAATGAATCATGTTGTACCAAGGTAACTTAATAAATATGTGTTCTACTATAGGACTATTCTGTTAGTGAATTTCATGTTTAACATCCTCATTGTTCTGAAATAAAAATTTCTGGACCCTATGACTATAAATTATTAATTTTTTCATTTCCCAGATGAAAATATTATCATGCACTAGTACATGATATATCAAATAATATTTATAGATTCTTCTAATTATCTAATGGTGTGTATGAAATCGTAACGTGATATTGATCTGGTGCATTATTTTATCAAGTTTGGATCCCTACATTATTACCATTTAGTTATTAACTTATTTATTATCAACTCTATTCTTGGTGATGATATGATGATTGCACATGGGATAGATATCTCATGGAGAGTTAATGTCATTCTAGGGGTAGGATATTGATGGTTCCATGGTGTTTCAATAGGACATCTAGATTGAGCGTATGGTGGGGGAAAACAGACATTCGCTATTCCAAATGAAAGGTCATTAGGGGAGGAAAAGGTTGTCTCTACTTCTACTGTGAAGGAATCTATGGATTCATTCAATAAAAATAATAGAAACATAGTATATCTATGGGAGGTATTTTTATATCGTGTCCTAAAAGGGGGATTGACAACCCATCTTCTCACCAATTGGGATGAAATTTCTAAGAGGATGTTTATTTGTATGTCAGCTATTATTTTTATGGTTTTCTTACCTTTGGGACAGAAAACATGGTGGGTGTTGGACATTATATTCCATCTTTCGAAAACCTGGTTCATTGATGACAAATAATTCATCCCAATCTAACATGGATTTTATCATATTATTATTTCATTGAAGAATTTGAAAATTAGAGAATGGGGATGTGGATTGATTTCTCTTAAAACTGGTGTGCTTTTCGTCATATATTGGAATTTAAAATTCTATTCACCTGTGGTAAAAAATAACATTGTGTAATTTTGAGTCTGTGGAATTTTATGGAATTGGAATCTATAGAACCCAATGACATTTTTTTGAATTATCATTTTCAATAGATGTACCATAATAATGTAATATGATACTTAATAGGATCATTTCATATACCTTTCATATAACCATATTGAGGTATATATCTCTTTTATTCTCATATGAAATGTTTTTTTATCAACACACAATTATAATATTGATCAAAAAATAAAATATAATAAGTTTCATGAATTTTTTGATAAATATAATTTGATTGTTAACTATAAGTATAAGTGATGTGGTGATTTTATCAATCCTCATTCTTCATTGAAAGGGTATACAGGTGATTTGTTTTGCAAAATAATAAATGGAAAAAATTTATGTTGAAACATTTGGAAATTTAAATAATATGGATAAGGTGGATGTTCTATCTAATGATTAGGTGGGAAAGATCATTGATGATGGTGGAATGGAGGCTGATTTTGATTCTTTTATGGACACATATAGGGATGCATCTGATCAACATCTCGACGGTTGGGTGAATTATCATCCTAGTTATTTAGAGTTTAAAAATGATGTTCAATATGTGTTATTTCTTGAAACCTATGAACAACACCAAAATTTGGTGTAGATATGGGTATAGTCAGCTCCATATAATTTTTTAAGATATGTTACATTGGCAGGTGGTATAAACTATATTAATGTTCTCTAAAATGTTTATTTCCATCGAATGATTGCTAATATCAAAAATACTTCAAGAATATATTAAAAATGGGTTAATGTATTTGATGATAAAGGTGTGGAAAATAGAACCCCCCTCAAGGAAGTGGTGTCAAATCCTCATTTAACAATGTTTTCATTAATAAAATGAAAAATGAGGTTTCTAGTGATGGTTTCACTCCAACCATTTTGAATAAATTTTTGTGGAAGGGCTACTCCAAAATTTTAATGACTGTCTATAACATATCCTCTAATAATGTATAAAAAATATTAATTTATAGATCTTTTGGAGATTAAATTATGTTAATTCTCAGTTTGATTGGGAAACTACTAGTGATTCTAATTATTAAAATGATATTTAATATTTTTATCTCTAACATAATTGTCTATCGGATAAGGGAATGTCCCCAAGATTGACATTTTTCCATGCCTATATTTATTTCGTCTTTAATAAATGACCATCATCTTTTTCTTTGGGATAGAATTGTTTTGTATTATCAACTCTATGTTTTTATACGTTTTCTTCACCCATTCCTTGTTATGTAGCATGTACTCAAAAAAAAATATTAATATTAAATATATTGGTTGTCTCTCAAGAATTAATTTTGAATATTTATTAATGATTTATATACTATTTTTCGTCGTATCTAGTTTTTTATCACCGCCCAAAAAATCAACATAATATTTTCATATTGTTCCAAATATATCAATGATATTTTATGCACACTACTATCATAATCACATGCCTACTGAAAACTATGGTTCTTTTAATGTATTAAAACTATCTATATTTAATAAAATCCTCTATTTTATACAAAAATAATCCAAAAAATAATTCAAAATCAATTATATCCAAGATATACATCCCTACAAATTAATTAAATCCTTAATGGATATAGTTTTTTTTATTTGGAGAAGATAACATAAAAATACATTATAATTTCCACATAATAAGATATCGTGAACCTGTATAGTCTTATTGCATTTCTGTGAGAAAAAATTCATTTATTATATGATTTAAAACTATTAAAAATATCCATTACAAGATTGAAAAAATTCAACTTACTAAAATTATAATATATATATATATAATAGATATAACATAATCATGTCCAACTAGATGGTGTAATATTTTAATTACCACCTGATCGAAAATATAAAAATCATTCTGCATGATCTTTTTGACCTTTTTATTTTACTACCTTGAATTTTTAGAGTACATATTTTTTCTATTCAATTTTTCAGTATTATTTTAAAACTATAATAAATATATATATTGATTAATATCATTAATCTAAATAATTAAATAAATAAATTATTATGAGTGAAAATAAATATGACAAAGATTAATATATTGACATATAAAATCATTCACTAAAAAACACTTTTTATTCATTTGATTTTTTTTATTAATTGAAATTAATGGATCAAAACTACAAATTAAATTACATACAATAATTTATATGCATTTATAACATTATTTTTTCCTATAGTTTGTAACAAGATAACTATAATGTATAAAATAGGTTTGGGTTTTCCTTTTTTATGTCATATTGAAATTCAATTTATCATATAATCTACAAAAAATATAATCAATATAATAAATTTTGGACAGTAATATGATACATTTATGTAATTATTTTTTATTTCATATATGTCCCTTTAAAAAAATAAATCATGGTTCTTAAAATTTTATTCACAATTTTAGAAAAAAATAAATGTTCAATTATACCTTGGGATCCATCATTTTCATCAATTTGCATCCTCACTATTATAATATTCCACAATGTAATTAGACATAATATCTACAGGATGTACCCATAGTTTTTTGTATGTAACCCTTACATAATGATTTTTTTGTTATAATGTTAAGGGTGATGAATGAGAGGGTCATGAGAACTTGGAATGAAGTTTTGAGGAAAAGGTGATGTAGCACGTGCGGCGCACGGTTTGTCTAACAGTGCGTCCAAACAGTGCATGGTTGACACTTTTATGGAAGTGGCTTCCACGTTGTTGGAGCATGGTTTGGGAGACCATGCAAATAGGTCATGCAAGGGTCTGTCGAGGTAGTGGGTAATGCATGGTTAGTGCACGGTTTGTCAAACCGTGTGAACTAAACGTTCGTGAAATTAAATTAGATCCTATAAAGAGGATCTCACACATGATTGCCTCTAAATAGATCATTTTTTTCTCCTAAGTAGCCATAACGCAGGATCACTCTCCCTTAAAGGTTGGGAATCCTCTCCCAAGCATTTTGGAGTTCATCCGAAGGCTTTCCTTGGAGAATCAAAGTCGGATTCTTGAGGTATACGATCATTAGTCATCATTCATGATTAGTTTCTTAGATATACTTCTCATATTCCATTGGTTTCTTAGATCTACTCTTGTTATGGTTATATCTAACATTTTGGATGCCATATATGATGAGATATGTTCTTGGTCTTGCTAGGAAAATAGATCTAAGGATGGTTCATGGAGAATCAGCCCGGTTTTCTTGTGTGTTATTTGTTTGTTGTGGTTTTCATCAAAACCATTGAGGTAGGAGGCTTCTTTCTCAACTCCACTTAGATGAACTGATTGCCATGTTATAAAATTTAACATGTGTTGTTTAATTGGTTGTGATTTTTTTGTTGAAAACAGTTTGGAAGATTTCTTGAGTGATGGTTGTGGAATCTGAATAATTGGGGATTTTCAATGAGTGATTTAGTTCTAAATTTTAAAGTAGAGATTTTTAAACTTGGGATTTTGGGAATTGTGACACATGGTTGGGATTAGATGTTTTCAATAAAAGGGAATGTTTTATTGAAGTGAAATTACTATTTTGAAATTTATTTATTCATTGGTATTCAATAAATGTACAGTTTTTTTGAAATAGATTGAATTGGTGGAACACGCATTGTTTTTAACATGATGGTTGTGTGTGTTCATGGAAATGTGGGAAAGATAAGGTTTAGGGGTCTCCCCCATCATTAACTGTGTGGGTAATGGTTAGGTCTCTCCCCCGTCAAAGGGTGTATGTGGGATAGATAATGGTTAGGGGTCACCCCCATCATTAACAGGATGGATAAGGGTTAGGAATATCCCCCATTAATTGGTTCCCTTGGGAAGACTTAATGAAAGGATTACTCACCACTTGCGATTATAGGGAGAACTAGGTTACTTGCAGGGTTGGTTGTGTGGATGTATAGAATGAATTGGGAATGTCAAAGGAATATTGACAACTAGTTTTAACGCTTGTTTAGTTATTTATCTAAAAAATAACTTGTTGGAAAAATATGTTTCAATTGAACTTGTTTTCTTTTGGATTTAAATGGATTTTGAAACTTGTTTATATTTGGTTATATACTATTTTGGTGAATAATTTTATATAAACTATTTTATATAAATGTTACAATCTTTTCTATCCTAGTGGCATGAGTAGGAAATTCATTGGGGAAAACCTACTATGTTTTATACTCACCACCTCTTTGGAACTTCAGTTCTTTTACATATTCTATCTTCATAGACAGTGGAAAAGGTAATTTTTCACACGTATATAGCACCACTTCATGAGGTTTTGGATTTTTAGTGATTGTGGAGGATGAAGCTTGTGGATCATGGAGTCTTGTGGTCTTTTGAAGGCTTAAATCATTTATCCACCGTGTACATTGATATATGTTTATTCTTACACTGTTGCATACACTGAAATTGTTTTGAGATACATAAAGATGTTTGGTTGTCTTTCAGTCGTTCATGAATCATATAGTGAATGTTTGGTTATGGTTTGTAGGTTTATTGGTTTTTTTCATAAAGGGTAAATCTTACCCAACTTGTATTTTAAACCCTTCATCATTTATTTCCAGCATTTGGCATCATGGATATGTCTTCTAAGGCCAAGTAATCCTCACTTACTCCAAAATACAATGAGGTAGGGTTGGGGTATTACAAGTGGTATCAGCTTGTTTGGTCCTCTGTAGTTGATTCTCGAATTTGGATTTGACATTTGTTGTTGTATATTCCTTGATTCAAGAGGGTATCAGGGCGTAATAATGTCGGAACATGGAATGCATAGCATAAAATGACATAGCTAATCATTTCAGTCTAATCTTCATGTTACCAGGGAGTTGGGTACATAAGTGTTTTGGAGAGACTTATAGGTATTGGCAGTCTCATTGTCATGGGTGTAGCCCATGAGATGTTCATGGCATATATGGTAGAAATTACTTCAATTTAGGAGGCATATTTCATTCGGTATAATGATCTATGGTCTTATTTGTGAAATGTTTTTTTAGATGTTTGAAATTGTAATATGAATAAATTTGGTATTTTTAAAATGGTTTGGTTTTCAAAAATGGTGAAACATGGAAAGTATGGAAAGGTGGAAATCCTCATTGTGATAGTGTGGTGTAATGTGATCTGAGATGGTATTTCTTGATGTCTATGGAAGTGAGACTCTCAGTTGTTTGTTTACTATTTATAGAAAAGTCATAGGGTAGGCGTCGTAGATACCAACCGAAAGTGGCCGATGAGAACGTGGTTTCAGCTGAGCCCCAGGTGAACCAGCAGTTAGTCAAGAGCATAGTGTTAGCTTTCCAAGATATGGGAAGTATGAATATAGCAGAAGTGAAAAAAAATGTTTTTTATGTTGATCAAGTTCAAAAGTATGATCCCACCGTCATTAGGGGTTATTTGGACCCAGAAAGGGCAGAGGCATGGAAGACCAGAATGAATTTAATTTACAAATTCTTGGGGATGCTGGTAGATCTATAAGTAAATCTTGGAACATACAAGCTATAGGATCTTTCTCTTCAGTGGAGGGTGTAGGTAGTCAAATAAGGTACAGACCAGGGTATGACATGCGAAGGATTTGGGGAATTGTTTAATAAACAATTATACTCACATATGTTTTGAATTCAGCTCCAAACTGATTTCTTCATTCTGATGCAAGAGCATTTGTTTGTGATAGAGAATGAAACTATGTTTATGTGTATAGTGCGGTTTACACCCCAGTTGGAGGGTAGAATTTCGTTGAAGGAAAGGATCTTTTAATCGGGGTTAAAGCATGAGATATATTACAAACTGTGGAAAGGAAATTTGGTGGTGGGTTCATTGAGTAGAAAGTCACATGATCAATTGGAAAATGAAGCTTCAGATTAATGGTAGTTGATGTTGGTCTTTGCTAACATGCATGTGGAATGTAAAGACTGAGGTTATGTTGCAGTTTTCTTTTCTGCTACCCTTGACCCTAATTTTGTAAAAATAATAAACGAAGCACAAACACCTAATGCATAATGTCTAGTTAGAAGTTTAAAACTCAATGGCGGGGAGACCATTGATGACTTCAAACTGGATGGGGGTTCAGTTTTGTGTTTTGGAGATAAGATGGATGTACCTATGGTTTCTTACAAACAACACATTAATGCTTATCACCATTAAATATGGGCTATACATCTAGGTACACAAAAAATGTATAAGTTGTTGAAGGTGCAGTTATGGTGGAGTGACATGAAAAGGAAGGTGGATGAGTTCGTCTTGTGGTGCTTAACTAGTCAGCAGTTTAAAGAAGAACATCAGAGACCAGCTAGTATGTCTCAATCTTTTCCCATTCTAGTGCGGAAATGGGATCAAATAGTAATGGATTTTATTACAGTTCTTCAATGATTGGTCTGGAAACATGATGCCATTAGGGTGATAGTGGATCATCTAACCATGTTATCCCATTTAATCCTTATTCGTGAAACTCATATAGTAGAGGATATTTAAAAAAATATCAAAGAAGTGTTAAAGAGTCATGGTGTACCAGGGTCTATATTTTCAAATAGAGATATGATGCTCAAATATCGTTTATGTAAATCATTACAGTATGCCTTTGGAACTAAGATTACTATGAGTATTACATATCATCCTAAAATGAATGGGAAATATGAGAGGACAACACAAACATTGGAAGAAATGTTTTTGGCTTTTGTAATGGATTTTGGAATCCCATGGGGGGAGAATATACCCTTACTGGATTTCTCATACAATAAAAGATATCAAGACTTGATACGCATGGATCCGTTTGAAGAATTGTATGGTTTTCCTAGTCTCTCTCAACTATGCTAGGTGGAAACGGGTGAAACATGACTAGATGGGCAATGCCTTGCCCATGAAACAATAGAGAAGATCCATTTTATTAGAAAGAAGATGGAGACATCTCAGATTCATCATAAATGTTATGCAGATCACCGTCGAAGACTGTTGTCATTTTTTGTGGGTGATCAAGTCTTCTTGAGGATCTCTCCAAGTCTTAGAAATCATCATTTCTGGAAGCAGGTAAAGATAACTCCTAGATACATTGTTGCATTTATGATACTAGAATGGTTTGGAGAGGAGGAATATAGATTGGCATTACCATCATGCTTTAGTTCGATGCATAATCTGTTCTATGTATCCTAGTTGAAAAAGTATCCCCCTGATCCTGACCATGTGACCAGATGTTATCACGTTGAGATAGAACCGGATGCATCACATGTACATATTCTAGTGAGGATGATGGATTGATAAGATAATGTCTTTCCTGGGAACAGAATAAGCCTAGTGTGGTTTTTATGGAAGCATGGTCAGATTTAGGAAGAAACATGGGAATATGAAAAAGAAATGAAAGACCAGTGGCTGTAACTATTTTTTTCTAGCAAGGGTTGTCTACTTTCTGAGGACGGAATAACTAATGGTGGAGAGAATGTAGTACCCCTAGTTTCTGGTATGTAACCATTAAATAATTTTTTTATTGGTTATAAAGATAAGGGTGATGAATGGGATAGTCGGGATAACATGGAATGATGTTTTGAGGAAAAGGGGAAGTCGCACAGGCGGCGCACAGTTTGTCTAACTATATAGGAAATCCATGTATATTTGTCACTTTTGATGGAGTGCTCCTACACGGTTGGGGCACAGTTTTCGAGACCATGTGAGGCGGTCATGTGAGGGTCTACCGAGGCCTAGGATAATGCATGGTAAGCACACGATTTCTAAAACCTTGGAAACTAATCGTGCGAGCACATAAATGAGATCCTAAAAATGTGGATCTCACCCTTTTTGCCTCTAAATGGCATGTTTTTCTACTAAGAGGCCATAAATCAGGATCACCCTCACTTGAATGTAGGAGAAACTCTCCCAAGTATTTTGGAGGCGATCCAAAGGCTTTAATTGGAGAATCAAAGCTGGATTCTTGAGGTATGTGATCATTCGTCATCGTTCTTGATCGGTTTCATAGATCTACATCTCCTATTCACATGGATTCTTAGATCTATGCCCATTATGGGTTGATCTATGTGTTTGGATGCCAAATATGATGATATTTTCTCTTTTCCTTTCTAGGAAAATATATATAAGGTGGTTTCTTGAAGAATCAACCTGGTTTTCATGTGATTTCTTCGTTGGATGGGGTTTTCATCAAAACCATTGTTGTAGGAGGCTTCTCTCTCAACTCCACATAGAAGAACTGTTTGGCATGAATTCAAATTGAATGTGTGGTGTTTAATTTATTGTGACATGGTTGTTCAAAACATGTTGGAAACCTTCTTGAGTGATGGTTGTGAAATCTGAAAAAATGTGGATTTTGAATGACTTCATTGGTACTCAATTTTAAAATAGAGATTTCTAAAATTGGGATTTTCTGGAATTGTGAAACATGGTTTGGATTACATTTCATCAATAAAAAGGGATTTTTTATTGAAGTGAAATAAATATTTTGATATTTTATTATTCATTGGTTTTCATTATAAGTACAATATAATTGTAATGGTTTTAATTGGTGGAAGACACCTGGTTTTTTACCTGATGGTTGTGTGTGTTCATGGGCTTGTGGGACGGATAAGTGTTATAGGTCCCCCCATCATTAATGGGATGGATAAGGGTTAGGGTTATCTCTTGTCAAAGGGTTCGTGTTGGACAGATATGGGTTAGGTGTCTCCCCCAACATTAATGTGATGGATAAAGGTAAGGGCTCTGCCACATCAATTGGTTCACTGGGGACGACTTAGTGAAAGGATCACTCACCACTCGCGAGTATAGGAAGATCCAGGTTACATGTTCGGTTTGTTGTGTGGATATATGGAATAAATTATGTATGAAAAAGGAATATTGAGAAATAGTTTTAAATATTGTTTTGTTATTCTTCTGAAAAAATAACATGTTGGAAAATTTGTTCCAGTTTCACTTGTAATCTTTTGGTTATAAATGGTTTTGAAAACATGTTTATATTTGGTTATAAACATTTTTTGTAATTTGTTTTATATAAAATATTTTATATAAATGTGACTAAATATTCTATCATAGTGGCGTGATAAGGGAAGTCATTGGGGAAACCCTATAGAGTTTTATACTCACCCCTACTTTGGCACTTTGGTGCTTTTGAAAATGCTATCTTCCAACATAGGGGAAAAGGTAATGTTTCACACGTATTTAGCACCACCTTTTGATGTTTTGGATGTTTGGTTATTGTGGAGCTTGAATCTTTTGGATCATGGAGTCATTTGGTCTTTTGCGAGACTTGTATCATTTATCTGTAGTGTACTTTGATACGTGGTTATTCTTCCGATGTAACATACTTTGATATGGTTTTGAGAAACATGAAGATGTTGTTGTGTCTTCCATTCGTTCATGCATCATATAGTGAATGTTTGGATATGGTTTGTAGTTTTATTGGTTTGTTTCTTAAATGGCAAATACTCCCCCACTTGTATTTTAAACCCTTTGGTATTTATTGCCAGCCTATGGTGTCTAGGGGATGCCACTTAAGGCCCAACAACCCTCACAGCCTCCCCAACCTAATTTTGTAGGGGCGGCGTGTTACACTACAACTAATTGATCTCTATGTATCTTATTAACCATTATATTATAATATTTTTCAACATCATCAGATACCTACTAGTTTTAATCATAATGACATGATTTATATGGACATCATAATGATGCTTATATGTTATCATTATTAGGTTATGGCTTGGATGGTACTACATGTATATATTCCTAAATATTTAATGTTGATAAAATTGTTTCAGTGTAAGGGATAATTCCCACATTAATATATAAATGTAATATTTATTGTATGAATTATCATACCCATTTTAAATGAAAATAACATGTTTATGATATCATTTAAAAAAATGAAATATATTCTGGTTGTAATGATCTTATTGGATGATTCTAAAAAAATCGAGGTCACTACCTGATTGGAATTAAGATACAACAAATAGTGGATTTATATTTTGAGTCTTTTTAATTATGATTCACCAAATAAAATTAATTCACATTGGTAGAATTCTTTTAAATTCTAATACATCACCCAATCCATAGATTAATCTTTTTAAATACGCATATATTCAACCCATTTTATTAATCAAAAATATATATAATTTTTTCCCACCATAACTGTCTTCTACATATGTGTGTGTGTAAAATTTATGTATTTAAATAAATGAAAAATAATTAAATGATATCCTAAATCTTATAATATTTATATTACCAATAATATCATAAAACTAAAATAAAAAATACAAATAGATTTATCACACATAATCCATTTAATGAATGATAATCGAGAAATAAAACATCAAAAAAATATTTAATGGTTATATTGTAAAATATAGTCACAAGAAATGAAATATGTAAACTAAATGTTTTCCAGAATATTAAATCTGTTAAAAATATTATAAAACATCATTACTCATGAAAATATAAAGGATTACAATGAACACTAAAACATCACTATATATTTAATGAAAATGTTATATTTTAATGATTAAATAAATTATTTTTTATGAATGATTTTATTTTCTGACCAAATATTTAATAACATATCCTAATCAATATCCCAATATATATACTCAAACTTTTTTTTAAATTTCAATACTTAAATTCATTATACATGAATTGAAATTAATGTCTTTCTATTAAAATAATTCTTATATATTTTAATCACCCAAAAATTATAATATACTATTGTTTAGAAAATATAAAGACCCCAAAAACTTCTATAATTATTGGAAAATTAATTTAAATGAATTAATATCCCCAAAATTAAAATAATTAACATAAAATTTTTTTAAACAATTTCATAAAACAAATAACAATACAATAAAAAATATAAAAACTTTTAATATAAAATATATTAATATATATTATAATAAAAAACACTATAATAAACCAATTTATATAATATTTACATTTTTATAATATTCTACATAACAATATCTAATAGATCACCCATACTATAGAAATATATTAAATAACATTTTATATATACTCTAATCTCAAAAAATATATAATATACTAATGTAATAAATACATTACTTAGATTTCATTAAAAATAATTTATACTCCACCAACAATTAGGACACTATTATAAAGTATTTTTTCAATGAAAAATTAAATTATTTTATATTTCAAATAATATAATATTTGTTTATAATTTTAAATAATATATTAGCTCTTTATTATTATAGATTACCTGAAAAATAACTCAAACTATATTCAGTGAATCATTTAATAATTTATAATAATATGTTGAAATATTTTATAGTGATGTTCTAAACAAGATGAATTTATCAACTATTTAACATTCCTATTGGTATTTATAATTCATATGGGTATAAACCAACTTTTGGAATAATGATTATACATACCCAATTTATAAACTACTAATGATTAGTATACCGTAATTAAATGGTCAATCCATTATGGATCCAATTACAATAAATATATCTCTTCCACCAGTTTTCAATATAAAATAAAATCATTAAAATATGATAATCAATGTTTTCAAAAAAAATTAAAATAATTTTAAAATATCTATGAAACGATGAATATGTAATCAGTTTCAAAGTGTTTACTAAAACAACAACATCATTAATTCAAAAATTGATTTATTTAACTGGTAACATGGTAATATTTCATAATTTGTATTATTATATTCAAATCCATTATTACTACATAAATTAATTAAAATCATTTTTAAAGGAATCAAATCAATGAATATTTGTTAAATCCTAAACATTTTTTACTAAAATAAAAATACATTTTGTTTGAAAATATAATTATATCATACAATATAAAATTAATCCTTTATCAACTCTCCTTTTTTAATGTCACCAAAAATAATATTAATATTCATTTTTAATACAATACTATATGATAAAAACCTATTTTTATGTTAATTTAAAAAAAAATTCAGATTCCATTCATATCTTTCATTATCAATTGACTTATTCATTATTTGATAAATGTTATTCAATAATTAATGGTTGAATTATACAAATAAATTTTATTTAGAATGTATTAAAGGACTAATATTACTATAATTGATCAACGTAATGAAAAAAAGTAAACATTAATAGAAATTAGTAAAAAATTCTTCATCCATATCCAGTTGAATATAGAGGCATGTTATAGAATATTAGATTATAAATGATTTTAGGTACTAATTTTTTTTAACATTATAAATCCATGAATTTATGGTATACACCATGATATGTTTGATTACTAATCATAAAAAATAACAATTATTTTATTGGAAGACATATAAAATTTAGATTTACTCTCCATTTTAATAATTCTATTTTTTCAATTCTATCTGACAATTAATTCATTGATTGTTCTTTATATTTTTTTTGAATATTATAAAAAATTTAGAATATTGATTGAAAGTTTAGTCGCTTTATATATATATTTATATATTTTATAAAAACTATTTTTGACATTTTTCATTTCAATTTCATTATAGGTCCACATTTTAATTTCTAGAAACCACTAAACATTTGTTATTTATTATTAAAATATTATTTCAAAATAATTCAGAGGATATGATATCAAAACATATCCAGAAGAAAATATTTTTTTCTAAATGAGACTCTATATTACTCATGAAATTGTTACTACTAAAAATTACAGTTTTTTACATTAACTATGACATTATTGTAATGAATACTTAAGAAAAATGTTTTATTGGTAAATATATATGATAGATTTAATAAAAATATAATTTGTTTCATGTCTATAGTCTAAAGATATGTATTTCTGTTAACTCCATAATTTTATGCAATGTTAGAGTTATAATATAGTGTTTAGCATTCATTGGAGGTGATTTATATGTGATCATATCATGGAGAATAATATATTTCAATCATTCAACTCAACATTAGTGGAATATTATATTTCATTATCATAAGTGGAAAGTTGGGGATTGTAGTATATCACCATAACATTGTTTATGTCCTTAGTGTAATACTAATGAATATATGGATGTCTCCATATTGAAATAATATTATTGATAAGAATCATAATCTCAAAAAGAATTGATTTATGGATATTATTATCCTAACACCCAAAGATAGATGGATATCACCAAATTCTCATCAAAAAATATTTCTATCATCTTTTCCATAATGAGAAGTCAAATTTTCTTGGAATTTAAGATTGATACCATGATATGGAATATATATGTATTAGTATGAGGGAAATTAAAATCTATGTCATTTTATTCTATTTACCATGGAAATTGTACCTATTGATGTAATTTGTAAATGTTTGTTGTAGTGGAGTTTAAATACATAAATCCTTGACCATTATAGCTTATAGATTATGTCCCTATAACTCATATTATTTTCCAAGAGTATAAAATCATGTATGATGGAATATTAATAAAATTATTCATAGAATTACTTAATTGTTGTAATTATTCATGATTGACCCACATGGATTGAGTCCTACACTATGTTAGAAGACCATTTTACTTCTCCTCTTCCACTATGGTGTATAGATTCTGAATGATGAGTAGAGAAATGGGTATTTTGATCCATTAATGATGAGCATGGACTTACACAAGTTATTTAGGTCATTTGGATTTTCATACTATCTATTGATATAATACAGATGGGTAAAAAGACACTTTAATGTGTGATGTAATTTGAAGAAATTTTCAGGTCATATTTTAGATCAAAAGCATGTTCAAATACTTGCATAATTAATGGTTGAAATAGGATATATCAATATTATTGAAGACCGTGAATGTGGGATGACTATTGACATAATGAGTTTCTTGGACTATGTATAATTCCTATTTCTATTTAAGAATAATGATTACATTTATGAGGGGAATAAATTATTCTCTATACCCTTAGGATGCAATCTAATTTGGGGGGAATCTAGTGGGTCATAATATTAAAATGAACAATCTTCCTTATCAAGTTAATATATTATCAAGAGGGTGGTTGGAATGAAAATTTATTTTGAGTGTATGATATATAGGCAAGGAAGAATGATTAATTTTTTTATATATCTAAATGTATTCCTACAAGGTATTTTGATATTATTTTGAAAAGGGGTTAATTTACCATAGATATTTAATCCATTAAAATGAGGTTCATGTGAAAACTATGAATTATGAGCCAACTAAAGGGTTTTTTCTTAAGGGTTTTACCTACTTGGAATTGAAAAAGATAACCCCTTAGTTAGTAAATGTAGATTGATGGAATATAATTAAATCTAATTGATAATGTTTCATATATATATATATATATGTGTGGAGGTTTCACTTCACCATATGAATAAATAGGTATAATGATTAAATATATTTTTCTATATTCAAATTTTAGTCACTATTTTCATATACATGGTTGATGAATTATGAAAAAATAATTATCATGAATAACAATCCATGTTTTCAACCATATGTGTGTTTGAGACATGAGCTCTCATGGATGCATCAATAAAAGATTGATCATTTGGAGTTGACATAGTGTTTATATTCAAGGATGATCATGATGAAACTATCTTGAGTTCATATGTTTCATGTTCTATAAAATATGATCTATGTGCAGAATAATCTATCACACATCAATCATATACCAATAATATTACTGTTTCTACACTTTATATGGGATCCGTTGAATTATACCAAATTGTATGCGACATTGGTGAGGCAAGCATACCCTTAAGAGGAAAAGTAATTATTTTTAAGGAATGATTAAAGTGAATAGATCATAAACTATTGGTTATATTTTGGTATATATAATAAATTGGTCTGGTGTCCCAATGTTGTGATAAAAGTGCTGATTTCACCATGTATTCTTTATATGAGAAGAAGGGTTCAAATTATAGTGGAAATTATATTGTATTAAAGGTCACAATCACAATGTGATATTAGACTGATATATTGGAAGTAGTAATGATGTTGGTGTTGGATTTTTTAATGGTTCCCTAGCACTAGTGTGTTCTCATGAATGTTCTAATTTTCATATATTATGTTTTTTGTCTATGTTTTTAGTGAATTTCTACACTACTGTCAAATTTGGGATTTGGGTAATTGTTAAATAACTTTAATGTCTTCTATTGGAGTTGTACTATATGAAAAAATGAATTTATTTCTAAAGTAAAATGAAGGGATTTAGATTTTAAAAGTGTTTATCGTGGTTTTAATGAAATATAAGTGTCCTTTATACCCCAATATAGTTAAGGATGATCTCTTTTTAAGGCTCATTTTAACTATAGATATAATCTTAATAGAACTAAATTTTAGTAAAAATATACCAACAATCTAAAAAAATCCTAACCATTTGTTTCTATGTATAATCTTTTTTATAGAATAAGTATATCTACCTAATTATTCCATTGTGATTCATTCGGTACATTCTTGTTATTTTTTTGAAATTTTAATTCTCTATAACAGAATTTTCATTATCGAAATATTATTATTTTTCATATCATTTTTCAAAAATCTACAAACATTATTATCAGAAATTGTCATTTTTCATTCACTTTTTACTACTCAAACTCTTTTATAATAAAAAGAGGCAATGGTTTAAAATTTATGCAGTAAGATTACTGTGTAATATCACTTCTACAAAAACATTTCATTGTTATATTCTAGAATAAGATATGATTTTTTCCCCATTAAATCTTCAGTTTTCATTATATGGATACATCTATTGGAATAACCCAAATATATAAACTCCAAATCAAATTATTTAAGTTTACTGATTAGATATTGTAAAAGAATTTTATTAATACAACGTTTTTAATGATTATCTATATTTGGGGAATTATGTATTAGAAATTATCATGATTCAATCAATAAAATATATATATTAGTGAGATAAAAATATCTTCTCATTTCTCATGAGTAATAAATAATTTTGATGTCCTCTATAGATGGAATCAGAAAATAATGGATTTAACAATGGTATTTCTATTATAAAGTAGGTGTTTATTTTAAATTAAGAAGTTAAAAATAGGATGGTCTTAGATGTGACGAGTTAACATCATTATTATGGGAAATTTATCTAGACCATAATGTTTTAATTTATTGATTAATGGTAATGGAAATCCATTGAAACTGGTGAGTAGGTGCTCCTATAAGAAAAATACATTCATATCTATAAATGGATGATTTGGATTAATCAAAAGTATATTTACTTAATTTCCCAACTTCTAATAATTTTTGATCATTTTTCTATGATCATTTCGTTGTCAAAAATTTTCAGTAACTCTATTAAGGCACTTAATTATTACCAGAGCTTATATTGGTTGATAAAAATAAAATAGAGAAAAATTAAAAACCCTCTCTCATAATTTTTTTGTAATTGTATCAATATATTTATAAATGGCTGTGGATTAAATTTGAACGATTATATTTCAAGATATATTCAATATCAATACACACAAAATAGAATTAGATCATAATTTTCCATTATATAATAGGTATATTTTATTTTTGGTTTCATATGGATAATCATGAGCTTCCAACAAGTCCTCAGATTATTGGTGATTTAATGCAATTAATTATAATATTTATCATTCCTATATAGCTTATATTCTTTGGTTTTTAGTGTATATTCATTTATTATGACTTCCATAGTAGTGGATAAGTGATTATTAAATCTTAAATTTATATAGTTAACATAAATTTTGGAAATTTTATTAAATGATTGACATGGAGATGAAATGTATCCTATTTTGATACCAATGAATGGATTTCATGGTATACAACCTTCTATTTTTTATGTTATGAATTCCATAATAGCATTCTTGATTCCATCACTACATTTCACCCTACCATATTGAATATTGTTGGTGAATAACCTGTTTTATTGAATCTTTATAAGAATAATAACCTTATGAGTAAAAAATGATACATTTTATTTTGATATATATCTAATGAGAATTTATGGATGATTCCATTGGTACCCTCTGAGAAATTATCATATATTATTTCATGTAGATATGGGGTCCTAATTTCCAATTTTTTTTAATATATTAATTTTGAAATACATTTTCCATATTAGTTAATATGATAATTTTGTTTGGATTAAAAAATTTATTTAGTACTATGATTAATTATTCAGTGTGAAAAGTATCTTATGGCTATGTGAAAACTATTGTTAATAATAATATACAAGAAAAAAATAATAAATATTACCCCACTTGACGAGACATCAAGGATAGAGTTTTCATAGGACCATACTTATGTTTAGATTATTATATTATGAAATTGTTTGTTAGGGATAATAGTTTGCAATATTCATCATCCACTTCTTACAAAAGATTCATTCATAGAGGATCCTATTGATTTTACTATTGAAGAAAATGACAAAACTATAAATCAGGTGATGAAATAAGAGAGTCATTATACATGCTGGATCTTTTATTTGTATTTGAATCCATGATACAATCTTGAATATATGAGTAATATGTTCCTTTAGGTTTTGATCCTACTATGGAAGAATCCCCAGAAGCTGTTTATGAACCAGTTATTCAGTTAAAACATTATATATCATTATGACCAAAAATAGGTTCATAAGTGGTGGATCTTGATATTATATATATTCTCATGGATGTTAAAAACATAGGGAAACTCTTTGAATATATTATTGAGAATTTATAATTGTGAATGTGGGATGGGTGTTGTATTTATTATGTCATTTCCATGACTAGACATGATTAGATTGTGAGTAGTTAATATCTCCTCAAAAAAATTCAATTCCGTAGGTGTATGAGTTATAAAATTATCAATCTAATAATAAAATATTTCTGTTATTTTTATAATTGTGGGTATATATTTACATTTTTTTATTATAACAGAAATGATACAGACAATTTAGAGTATTTTATATAGATTTTTTCCTTAATTTTGATTCAAAATTTGTATCCAAAAAATCAATTTCCATCCTTGATTAATGATCATGTGGTAAAAATAAATCAAATAATAATATATATTTTTAACTCTAATAAATATCATGTTGAATTAAAGTCTACGGTTGAGATCCTCATAAATGATCATATGGAAGTGGCTACTAATATTATCGAGCTTCAATTCCATGTATAATTGAGTATTTCTCAACAATTTTGGTTTATATTATAAGTTTATGCTTCCACCATGAATTGGATGAGTTAAAAGATGCCAAATGACAACTTTTTTCAATATATATTCTCCTATTATGTTCCTATCATCATATAAATTAAATTAAATTCCATTTTCTATAGGAGATATTGCATTATCAAACATTGGAACATACTCATTAATTATTAAAAAAATATTATAATGATAGAATGAAATTTAAGGGTTATAATGATGAATCAACATATAAAAATTCATTAAAAAAAGTCATAGTGATACCAAATTTTATATATTTTTAAAAAATATTACGTTTAATAAAAGTATCTCAGTGTATGGATAAAAAATCTTGAAAAAGAGTGTAGATGGGTTTGGTCATAAATTATGTTCGATGTGATTTTGAGTCCATAGGTAAAATGGAATGAATAATAGGATATCCTCAAGACTTTTAACCACATCTAGGTATTCATATTTCAGTTTAACATACACCTCCACTTTGATTCCCTAATCCCACACTCCTTAATTTGGTTTAATGAATACATACATGACATAAACGATTTAACATCAACTATAAAATCATAGATATAATCATCATTAATTAAAAAATAATTATGTATAACTTTATGTATTACATTCAAAGGTTCTTTTAGGTTTAGATATATTGTGAATTTTTAAATAATGTAACTGGAAAATAATTTTTTTTTCATTAACTAATCATTGTTTATTATATATGAAACAATGTAATCCATATTGTTCCTTCAACATCTCACATAGATTATATCACATGTTCCATCTTTCCAGACATGTCACTTTTAATGATTTCTTTTTTATCCTAGAAAAATTAGAACTTAAGATGTATTCAACTAATATTATTAGTAAAAGAAAACATTAAACTAAAGAAATCATGGAATAAACATTGAAAACATATTATGGAAGTAAAAAAGTAAACAACATGAATCCATAATGAACCATATAAGCAAGGAGTTCCATATCCATGATAATAAATGAAAACATTTTTTCTTAATATTGCTCTAATATTAATGGAATACAAAAGGGAATAAATCTAATACATATTAACATGTCCTTATTTCAAGTGAAAAACTCCAAGGTTTTGAAAATAAATATTGATTGCATTTTATAATCTAGAGGTTAAAAACAACTTTGCCTTTTCTATGTTTTGAATTTCAAAAAACGGTCTTCTGTAGTTGTGATGAGTAAGTCATCTAGAGTCTGATAGTACAAAAATGTTTTTTGGGGAATATTAACATACCCTTATGAATAGTAATATGAATAGTAATATGACCCTTATGAATATTAAATAAAAATATTTTTTTTATTTTCATAAGGCGATAAAATAATGAGATTTTAATTAATTATTTAATGTGAAATAAAACTAATTGCACCTTCAAAATTGTAATTTTGTGAATTAATCATGACATAATTTAAAAATTACATTTATAATATTTGGAAAATTTATTTTTAAAAATGGATTTCAATTTAGAATTTGATCCCTCGAAAAAATGTAGGGGATAATTTTTTGGATTATTCTGAAATTCTAGAATTATTTATTAATAATGAAAGATGATGAAATACCGTACATACAAATTATCAGTTAAATGAACTATTCATGACATAAATAGTGATTCAATCACAATTGGTTCGAACTCACAAGCAATTATTACTATTAGTGGTCACACGATACAACACTATTGGTTGTATTGGGGGAAATAATAAAATAATGATTACATATTCAAAATTTACCACTCCCCTCCAATATATCAACACCGCACTAATCCTTCTTCTAATGACTCATATAAGTCTTGAAGCTCCCCAATGTTCTTCCGAAATAACCATCCCTAGTCACTCCCCACGACCTAGAAGTTGTTGATCTTTCCAAAAGGCCAAAATATCTTCCCTAAAGGTGGTTCTCAAGGAAGTTATTTCAAGAGGAAAAGCCCCTTACATTTTCTTTTAGTTTCCTTTGAATTTATCTTATTTTGTTATACTCAGCTCACCTCATCAATAAAAATTACCATGATAACTCTAGTATCATATATATACTGGATTTATATCATGTTAATGGAAGATCCATCATAAATATTCTTACTCCCTCCATTTTATTTTTGCAAACGAAATCAACGTCCATGAGGTTCCAATTTATAACCATTGTGGACAATGAAGTTTCATTATTCAATAGTTCCTTAATTAATGGTCAATAAACCATATTTATGGTTGAAACAAACTAATATATATCTATTAAAACCTAATTAATAATCTGGAACTAGTATATTTACATATTATCAACTTACGTGACAAAATATTTCATAATAATCCCAATACCGCCAAATAATCAAAGTGATTTTCATTTACTGATTCATCCTTATTCAATTGAAAAAATTATATAAATTGACATTATCAATTATATATTTTCATAAATAATATTTCATTTTAATTCTATAGTTTTACATCCATACCACTTCACTACTTAAGAGCTAGTGAACCGATTATGAAGAATAAGGGAAACAAACACTCCAAAACGACGAAATTTAATACAATAACTTATCAATAAAGGAATAAATGAACTAACCAGAATTAAGATAAAAAAATACATGTCTAATAGGTTATTAAATATGTTATTAATAGGTATAATTTTATATTCTAGGTGCTTAATTACAAGATCAGAACATGTTCAGAGTAAAGGTAAGGGTTTTCCGCCCGAACATCCATTTTCATTCATGTTACATTCATTGTCTAATTACCTCAATGAAATTATTTTATATTGTTAGTTACTCTTCATAAATTCTTTTTCAGTATTTTATATATGTACACCAACCATAATCCTTTCCTATTTTATGCATTGTTATATGTTTTAAAAGAAACATTCAAAAATGTTTCGAAAATAGAAGCCTGATTTAAGGGTATTTCTCAAATTCATATCTATTTTCAAGGGAACAATATAATATGTTTTTTAAACCATTATATTTATAAAAACAAAAATTATATTATGAAAATAATAACTTACTTCACTTCTGTTCTTATACAAATATTTTCCAAAGGAACTCTTATTTTCAAAATAGAAGAGTATTTATCTCAATATTGCTTAATGATTTTACAAGAATATTTTCGTTTGATTCAACACACTTATTGAATCTTATATATTCTTGGAATTAATCATTTATGATGTCACATACAATATTTTATTTATTGGTTTATTGATAACCCTATTTTGGATTATCTATTCTAAGAACATTCACCGTATTACTCGAAATGGTTAGTGTTTTACGTTTAAAGATTGGGAAATGATATTTACATTTCATATGATTGTTTCAGTATGAATATATATGTTGTTTATGTTTATCCCTGCTCATATAAGGAAGGAATTTGACTTATTATGTGATGGGTGGGGCCCGCTATAGCCCCCTGATGCATCAGTATGTCTCATGAGACAAATATATAGGGAATTGACCTGGGCCTTTCCAAATGTGTTATATAGATTTTTGTTGAGGCCTTAATCATTAGACATCTTGGACGAGGCCTTGAATTTTATTTTAAGAATGGCTGTAATATGAACATACCTCATTATTAAGCTATTAATTGAACTTTCATGTGATTATTCGACTAGTACAATACCTATGATTATGTTTCATTATGGAATTATTTACTCAGCTCTTTTTCTAATCATAATGTGTGGATGGTTATTATTAAAGGCATGTGTTTAAATTATGCAGCATGTCATAGGTTTATTCTAACTTCCATATTATTTCTTACTTTTACAGAGCATTTGAGCTAACCCCTTTCATATGTTTCATTTTTCACAGGTCATGAAGAAGTAAATTATGAATGTCTTGCATAAATAATCTAGGATACAAGATGATGCTAGTGGAATAAATTAGTGTTTTATTTTCCTTTATGAAGTAATTTTAAACTTATTTATGTACCATGATTCCAAAAGCTACTATGCTACATGGTCCTTCGGGATTCATATTCCTTGTATGTATGAAAACGTAATCAAATAAAGTACCAGCTCCAGGAAACTGGGGTCAGTTCCTTAAAGTTGTTATCATAGGATGTTTAGTAGAAAAATTGGAAACGTAGATTAGGGAAGAATACATAAGTGGGTCATTGAGGATAAACATACAAGAACATCCAGATGTTTTGTTAATGAACAAATTATGTGGATCATTCAAACAATACATCCCTGTCTGGATACGAGTAGGTAGAGGTGGCTCTGGCACAGATATACGTAGGAGTGAATGATCTGACAAAGATTTTCTGGCTTAACCTAGGGTATCCTATTATAAGACAATGGTCCTTGTTGCACTCTTGGTTAAGACACTCCCGAGGGATATGCATATGATAATTCACGTTTTCTTTACAAGCCATTATTGTGGATTTAAATGTAAATTTTCCCCCCAAGATACCATGTTTATGATTAAGGGATTATCTATGAAAAGAATTTCAATTTATTCTTTGTATTTTTCATCATTGAGATTATAAATTATGATTCATATAATAATATAGTGTATTACATTATTTATAAATGGTACAAAGTTGAAGGAACAGATACTGCATCAATGCACGTGTCCCTTTCGGGGTTTTTCCTCCGATGTAAGATAATGATTTTGGATCTCGTGCTATGACTGGTGTTGAGAAACTCATATCAATATTAGGAAAATACACATAGGTTATTAATAATAATCATACCTGTATGAAGCATCTATATACCCCACATGGAGGTGCTATGCAAGATCGCTTTATGCGACAACATCCTCCATCATTCAATGGGACTACAAATCTATTTGTAGCTGAGTAGTGGATAAGTTCCCTTGAGATGATATTTCATGATTTGGGATGTAATGAAAGAGATAAGGTCACCGTAGAGATGTAATGGTGAGATTTTTATGAAATCTTCCTAGAGAAATACTCTCCCCGCGAACAGAGAGTGGATATAAAGAGACAATTATTGAATCTGAGGTAGAGGGAAGATGATAATGTTTCAAAGTATGAAGATAAATTCACAAGTTTAGCAATACATGTTGTAGACTATATACAAAATCCAAGGAGAAAAATTGATCAATTCTATGATGGCATAAATCCATTCCTTTGGCAGGAATTTGTATGCTAATGTTTTTCATCTTATGAGGATATAGTTTCATGTGCTATCAAGACAAAAAAATAATTCTCTTAGTCTTATGAAATTAATGAAAAGCATCAAAATAAGAGGTCTTCTATGAACACTGGGAAAGGAAGTAAGGTAACAGGGAAGAAGGGACGAGTTGAATTTCCACCCTATGATAATTGTGGATGAAAACACCATGGTGTGTGCTTAAAGGGAATATGAGTAGCTATAAATGTTGTCGGAAAGGCCGTCTTTATTGTGATAGAAAGGGTAAGAAAGATAAAAATAATGTTAAATGTTATAATTGTAGGGATATGGTACACTATGCTAATTATTTTACAAAGATTCATTGAAATGTGCAACAAAAAGTCTAAGAGAGCTTGGAAAAGCTTATGCAATCATAACTGCAAAGGTTGAAGTTCTGAATGACTTGGTGGTAGTTAATTTGATCATTTCACAAAACATATCCAATGCTTTATTTTATTCTAGATCATAGCATTGTTTCATATCTTCCCAGTTTTCTAAGAAAATTAGATATGTTAAATTTGATTTAACAAGGGTGTTGTCAGTCAAAACTCCTAAGATAAATATCATTGAATCAATTTTGATGTGAATCAGTTCCCATTAGTGAAAATAAATGTCATTTATCTGCTGATCACATTGTTATTCACATGATTGAATTTGATATAATATTTGGTATGGATTCGATTTCGGACCATGAGGAAAAATTTTATTGTATGAAGAAAGAGGTTACGATTTTTGATAATTATAAGGAGTAATTTGTCTTTAGAGTAGATACATCACCACCTGATTATTATCTAGATCCTCCACCAGTAGTTCAACAAATTCAATTTTCTGGGAGGAAGAGAATGAAATAACTATTGGTGAGGAAAATAATGTTCAAATAGAATATATACCTATTGTGTAAGAATATATTTATATCTTTCCATCGGATTTATGTAGACATCCTCCAGAGCGGGAAATTGAGTTTTCCATTGACTTAATTCCTGGTTCAAGGCCCATATCAATGACCACTTATAGAATATCCACTATGGAGTTAGTGGAGCTAAAAAACAGCTAGATGAATTTAGTGATAAAGGATTTATTCACTCTAGTATTTACCCATGGGGATCCTCTATTCTTTTTATTAAGAAGAAAGATGGGTCTATGAGGTTGTGCGTCAATTAGAGGGAAATAAATTTTGTTTCAATAAAGAATAATTATCCTATATCATGAATTGATGACTTATTCGATCTACTTCTTGGATCACAGTTTTTTTTATGAATGATATTCGATTTCAATATCATCAGTTAATTGTGATGAAAGCATACATTCCAAAAATAGCATTCTATACCAGGTATGGGCAATATGACTTTACAGTAATGCATTTTTCACTAACTAATGTACCATATATTTTCATAGATTTTTTGAATAGTGTCTTCAAGGAATATATTGATGGAATTTTTGTAGTGTTTATTGATGATATAATGGTTTATTCTAAAAGCTATGAAGAACATGAAAATCACTTGCGCACTATTCTGAAGACTCTGAGAGGAAATGAATTATACGTGATGTTTAGAATGTGTGATTTATGGTTCAAATAAGTTACCTTTCTGGACCACATTGTCTCTAAGGATAAAATATATGTAGATCATGTGTAGATAAAGGTTGTCCAAGAATGGCATACTCCAAAAAAATAACTGAGGTTTGTAGTATTATTGGTTTAGCAGGTTATTATCGGTGTTTCATTCAAAACATCACCCGTTTATCCAACCCAATGACCAATATCTCATGAAAAGGGGTTAAGTTAGTATGGACAATGTAATGTGAAGAATGTTTTAATGAATTGAAGAGGAGGATAGTGAATGCTCTAATCTTAACCCTATCGTCAGGGAATGATCGGTTTGTTATCTATATTGATGCATCAAAAAAGGACTGGGTTGTGTCCTTATGCAGAAAGATCCAGCGATTTCTTATGCATCTAGGTAGCTAAAAATTACAGAAAAAAACTATCTAACTCATGATATTTAGTTAGCAATGGTAATATTTGCTCTGAATATTTGTAGAAATTACCTTTATAGAGGAAAATTTGAGATATATAGTGATCACAAGAGATTGAAATATATATTCTCAAGGAAATAACTTAACATGAGACAAAGGAGATGGATTAAGCTAATCAAATATTATGATTTCAGAATACAATACCACCTGGGGAAAGAAAATATGGTAGAAGATTCTTTCAATAGAAATAACCATTGAATTTTGAACCAGATGATAGTTGAAAGGGATCCTATGTTCATGGATCAGGTAAAGATGGATGTGAGAATAATAAAGGAAGGTAAAACGTTGTTACTTTTCCAAATGGTTGCCCAACCTTCTTTACATGAGAGGATAAAAAGTTCTCAGGATGACTATGAGGAGTTTAAAAAGAAAATTATAGGTATAAATTGTGGGAAGTTGACTGACTCCTCATATAAAGGTGTCATTTTGAAATTTGAGAAGAGGATTTGTGTTCCTTCTATTCCTAAGATAATGAGAGAACTGTTGGTTGATGCTCATAAATATTATTCCTATATTAATCCTGGTAGCAAAAATATGCATCAAGAACTCCAATAAAACATTTGGGTGGACAATATAAAAAGGGAGATTGATGAATATACATCAATGTTCCTGGTATATCAACAAGTGAAGACTAAGAGGCATAAGTATAAGGGGATGATGGAACCACTACCTATACCATCATGAGACTGGAAGGACATTACTATGTACATTGTCATTCGACATCAAAGGACATCTAGAAGAAACAATGATATATGGGTCATTGTGGAATGTCTTAAAATGA
This sequence comes from Viscum album, assembly GCA_963277665.1. Taxonomy (NCBI): domain Eukaryota; kingdom Viridiplantae; phylum Streptophyta; class Magnoliopsida; order Santalales; family Viscaceae; genus Viscum; species Viscum album. Next base: position 1,889,718,145 of record OY728136.1, read on the forward strand.
CATCTCACATCATAAGGATTCGAGAGGACTTCTCATTAGATAAACATGCACAGATTTACATCAATGATGTAGTAACACTACACAGTATACCACTCACTATTGTATCCGACCGTGATCCTAAATTCACCTCAATGGTTTGGAAAAGTCTCCAACATTCTTAATGAACTGAAACAAACTTTACTACGGACTATTATCCTCAAAATGATGTCCAATCATAGCAGACTATTCAGACACTAGAGGATATGTTTAGAGCATTTTCTATGAAATTCAATGGAGGATGGTACCAACATCATCCTCTGGTAGAATTCTCATACAACAATAGTTTTCTATCGAGAATCTGAATGACACCATATGAATCCCTTAATAGGAAAAGGTAGAAAACACCGGTGTGTTGGGATGCAGTTAGTGACAGAAAGATTCATGGACCTAAATTGGTTAATAAATGTTCTAGAAGTATAAAATCATTTATCAACATATCAAGGTAGCCCAAATTCTCCAAAATGGTTATGTAGATAACAGTCGATGCAACCTTGAGTTCAAAGTTGGAGAACTGGAATTTAAATGCATATCGTCATGGATGAAGTTCATGTGGTTTGGGAAGAGAGGAAAGAAAAGTCCAAGGTATATCAGACCCTTCAATATCCTTGATAGAGTTGGAACTGTGGCCTATTGACTGGCACTTCAACCTATCATGTCGAAAGTACATGATGTATTTCATGTATCCCTCTTAAGAAAGTACATATCAAACGCTTCACATGTACACTCTTCATAAGTGGCACAGTTAGATGATGATCATTTCTATGAGGTGAAACCAATGAAAATCATGGATTGTAGAGACAAATTTATGTGCAACAATACTACTCATCTGGTCAAGGTACTGTGGAGAGTCAATAAATTCAAAAAGGGAACATGGGAACTGGAGGAAATGATGATGGAAAAGTACCCCACCTATTTTTATCCTAGATTGTAAAATGAAATTTCGAAGGAAAAATTTCTGAAGGGGTGAAAATGTAATACCCCTAGTTTTTGAAAATAAATATTGATTGCATTTTATAATTAGCTTATAAACTAATCTTTTCCTCCTCTATGTTTTTAATTTTATAAAATGGTAATTTTGTGTTGAGAATAGAATGTCAATTAGATTGTGACATGAAAAACATGATTTTTTGGTGAATAGAAACTTATGCTTATGAACAGTAATATGAATAGTAATACGACCCTTATGAATGTTAAATAATAACAATATATTAATTTAGCAAGGCAATAAGATAAAGAGATCTTAATTAATATTTCAATGTGAAATAAAACTAATTGACCCTTTAAAATTGTTATTCTTAGAATTTACTAATGATTTTTTTAAAAACTAAATTAATAAACTTTAAAAAATTAATTTTGAAATATTTAGATCATTTTTGAATTCAACACGTTGAAAAATTGTAGGGGTAAATTTTTGGTTTTTCTCTAAAATTCTAGAATTTTTTATGAATATTGAAATACGATAAAATAATGTATATAAAAATTATTAGTTAAATACACTATTCATTACATCACAAGTGACACAAGCCCACCTGGTTCAAACTCACATGCACTTATTACAATTTGTGTTCACATGGAACAACAATATTGGTTGTATTCAAGGAAATAAAAAAATAATTATTTGAATATTCAAAATTTACCCATCTCCTCCACTATAAAAAGACATCATCATTCTCTCTTATCATCACTCCACAATGCCTTTAAGATCCTCAAATTTTACTCGATTAACCTTCCCTAGTCACTCCCCATGATCAGGAGTCTCTTGGTGTTTCCAAAAGACCAAAATCCCTTCCCTTAAGGAGGGTATCGAGGATGTTATTTGAAGTGTTAAATCAAATTTCTTTTTCTGTTAGTTTCATTCATATGTATGTTCTTTTGTTGTCCTCTCCACACGTCCCCTATCCAAATGGTCATGATATCTCTAGTACCATCTATATACTGGATTTATATCATGTGAAAGAAAGAACCATTATCAATATTCTTACTCCCTCCCTTTTATTATTATAAACGAAGTCAACATCCATGAGGTTCCAATTTATAACCTCCCTGGATGATAAAAGTTTAGTTCTTCAATATTTCCTTCATTAATGGACATGAAAACATATTTACGGTTTAACTAGACTATAATATATTTTTTATAAACTAATTAATAATTATTAACCAATATATGTTCACATTGTTAATTTATGTGACAAAACTTGTTTATAATAATCCAAATACTTCCAAATAATCACAGTGATTGTCATTTAATGATTCTTCCTCATTCCATGTAACAAAATGATATAAATTGACATTATCAATTTTGAATGTTCACAAATAGTATTTAATTTTAATTCTTGAGTTTTACATCCATTCCACTTAATTACTTAAGATAAAGTGGGCCGATTATGAAGAATAAGGAAAATAAACCCTCTTGACCGACGATATTTGATACAATAAGTAATCAATAATGGCATAAATGAACTGAACATAATTATGATAAACTAAATACATGTATAATAGTTTCTTAAATAAGTTATTAATAGGTACAATTTTATATTCTAGGATCATATGTACGTGATCAAAACATGTTCGGAGTTAAGGTAAGTGATTTCCACCCGAACTTCCATTTTCCTTCATGTTACTTTCATTGTCTAAATACACAAATCAAATTCTTATATATTGATATTTACACCTCATAAATTCTGTTTGACTATTATATATTTGTAAAAAAACCAAAATCCTCCACTATTTTATGGATTGTTACATGTTTCAATAGAAACATTCAAAACTGTTCCAAAATACAAGTTCGATTCAATGAAATTTCTCAAATTAATATCTATTTTAAAGGGAACTCTATAATTTTTTTGGAAACCATTATCATTATAAAAGAAATAATTGTATTATGAAAATACTATCTTACCTCACATTTGGTTTTATAAGAATATTTTCCAAAAGAACTCTTCTTTTTAAAATAGAAGGGTATTTATATCAAGATTGGTTAATGATTTTATAAGAGTATTTTCGTTTGATTCAATGCCCATGTTGATTATTATATATAATTGGGATAAGTAATTTATGAATCCATCTAACATATTTGATTTAATGGTTTATTAATACCCTATTTTGGATGATCTATCATAATACCGTTAACCATATTACATAGAATGGTTAGTGTTTTATGTTAAATGATTGAGAAAAGATAGTTAAATTTCATATGATAGTTTCAATAAGAATGTATTTGTTTTTTATTTTAATTACCTCTCATATTAGAAATTAATATGACTTATTATGTGATAGGTGAGGCCCCCTATAGGCCCTAGATGCATCCGTAGGTCTCGTCAGACAAATTGATGTGGAATTGGTCGAGACCTTTCCCAATGTGTTATATGGATTTTGGTCGAGGCCTAAATCATTAGACATCTTTGTTGAGGCATTGAGAAAGTATTTCAGATTGTCCATAATATGATCATCCCTCATTTTTATGCTATTAATTGAATGTTAATGTGGTTATTGGTCTAGTATAGTACCCATGATTATGTTTTATTATGTCATTATTTACTGAGCTCTTATTCCTGCCATAATGTGTGCAAGTTTATTATTAAAGCAATTTGTGTGAAATTATACATCATGTATTATGTTTATGCTAACTTCCGTTGTATTTATTACTCTTACTAAGCGTTTGATCTCACCCTTTCTTAAGTTTCATTTTTCACGGGACATGAAGAAGTAAATTATGAATTACTTGCAAGCATAATCTCAGAGACATGATGTTGCTAGTGGAATAATTTAGTTTTTTATTTCCCTTTATGATGTAATGTTGAACATATTTATGTACCTTGTTTCCAAAATCATCTAAGCTACTTGATCCGTCAAGAATCCTATTCTTTTTATGTATTCCAGCGTAATAAAATAAGGCACCAGCTCTGGGAAAATATGGCCAGGTCCTTACACAAAGACATTTACTTTTTTTCATTAATGTAATCTAGAAATCTTGTTTAATTGGGAAAGAATAAACCAAATTAAAAATATGTACTATCTCATGATACCAATAGATGCATTCAAAGAATATATAATTATTGGCCGCACCCTTCACATGTTTTGATATACTAAATTCATCCAATGAGTCAACATGAATTTTTATTCCCTTCCCAAAGGAATCACAAAATTAATAAAAATATGGATATACATATAATGAGTAATACATAATATAAAAACATTATAGACCTATTTTAATAGTCAATAATATTCTATAATGTCAATACTTTTCCCCTTGACAATAAAAAAGATATCATAGTCATAACCCATCATGAGAAAGAATGTCCCTAATCAAACTATACATAGTCCAATTTAAAATAATCATCGGTGTTGTAATAATGATATATGGAATGACAATAATAATCTATATATTAATTGAACATAATTTATAAATACTCGATCGTAAAACATTACATAATCTTGAGTTATGTCAACAATTTTAATTTACCCTACATTGAAGATCTTTTTATGTTTATTGATTTAGAGAATTAGGCCTTTAATCATACATTACCTGACAATAAAATAAAAAGTTGAAACATCTGATCAATAGAAATTTATTAAATATATGATATATTAAAAAAACAATAATCTATTCTATGAGAACTCTTCATGACTATTAACATGAATTCTTCCAAACCCTTACGCATTCTTATATATTGTGAAAACTATTATAACACATTTGGTGATATTAAGAAGATATGTATGGGATATAAAATTAAGGAAACCATTAGTCCATTTATGAAAAAAAAACATATGAAAACATTAACATGATGTAATACATATCACCTTGATATGTAGTGAATACTTTCATTTGATACTAATGTCATTTGATATATTTTTTATAATCACAAGACTATCATAAAACCCATAACAATGGTATAATATATATAAAGGTATCATAGAACATCACTATAATTTTCACTATAATAAATGGAATAACCATATGATCAAAATACATATATGTAACTCTTACAAATTGAAAAACCATATAGCATACTTCTAAAACCGGGGCATATGAGGGCAATGATGGACCCACCCATCATTGGTTTATCTTAGAAAAACACAACATTTGTTTATTATGGAACCTCCAATAAAATTTTCAAGTAAAATATATATATTCTTGACATATAACAAGATTTCAATTTTCAAAAACAACAATACATTTCATGATATTTTAATAACCAATAAATTTTTAAAATCTATTTTCGATAATGAAAACCCCGAAAGGAAAATAGATGTTCATTCGATTATAAAAACCTGGATAATTATAATGGAAGAAAATTATAAAAATATTAATAAAATTTCATTCATAAAAATTTTTATATTCATTAAAAATAAATATTATAATTAATTTTTTAAAAATTTACCCGGGGAAAGGATCATATCTTTATACGTTCAAAGAGTCCCTAACCACATTGAACATTTAAATTATAATTTACGTTAATGAATAACATTTAATAAATCATAAAATAACATGATAATTGATAAAAATATGGTTATATAATATCAAAAGGTCTTTATATACACATTATAAAAGAATAATGGTTCGTATTATCGAGAAATTCCTCAATAAAATTAGATTGAGAGAAAATCCCTTACATCGGTTATGACTTGTCTAGTGTTTCTTTACTTTTATGAATAATAGAAATATATTCAGTATATTATTTTATCTAACCATTTTCAAATTTAAATTAAATTTATTTCACTATTTATAGTGTTTTATTCATCTACTTAGAAAATTATGTTTACGTACGGTGTCCTTACTAAATTTTGTTTATATTCCAAAAAAAACTTTTATAGGTTAGCAATGGTCAAAGGAGTTATTATATAAAAATATCCCATATAATATTCATGAAATAATTATAATATTAATACATCATCTAAATTTTTAAAACCAACATTGAAAGAAAATTATGATGATTGAAGCAGCATTACAGTCATGAATAGGGTAGGCCATACATATGCATGAGTAACATCCACATTTTTCTATTATTGTTATGTAAAGAAGGTATATAAAATTCCAACCTTATATAATGATATTTATATCATATAAAATATTTAATCATATATTTATATATATATAAATATTTTGATGTTAATCTAATAACATCATTTTGCAGAGGTGCTAGACCACACATCCATGAATGACATTATCACTTTTTTAGTGTGTGGAAAAGTGATAAAAAAAGAATTTTCCTATTTCCATAAATGTAATTATTTAATTATTATTATATATATTTTATGTATGTAACATGTATTTAATTAAAACCATCCTCAATATGTTCCATTTAGTGTGTGAATGTATCATATCCCATAAAAGATGTGGTAGTCCACACATAAACAAACAATATTATCATAGTTACAGAAAATGGAATGTATAACGGTATGTGTTAACAAGTATTTAATAAAGCATAAATAAATATTAAATATAATAAATTACATATAAACATCATTTTTATCATAATTCCCCACCATTAATAGCTGTAATGAAAAAAAACTACATCGTGTCATGATGTGGTAGTTCCATGTACATAAGAATGATAAGTTTGTTTACCATTAAATTGATATTTGTGTACGAATAGGTAAATATGATATTATTAAATAATTATAGTATATTAAGGATATTTTTTTATGTATTCATGGAAAATAATATTTTAGGATGTGGAGATTTAAAATAAAATAAAAGATCTTGATGAAGGGTGTTACCTCTTATTTCGGAAACTCCATTTAGTTTTCACAAAAGGGATTCCATGAATATATTTTTGTTCAATTTATGTATTCTGGGATGAGGTTATGTATTTTATGAGATATTTGTGTATATCTTGGAAAAAATATTCTTTATTGGTGTGAGTGTGTGGGAGGGTTGAGTGCATTTTTATAGTGGATGAGGGGTGCCACTATTATTGATTTTTGAAAAGGGACATCAAACCACATTTTCCCATGTCATGTGGTTAAAATAATCATCAAAATTAATTGAAATGGAATATTGGGTCAATATATATCTTTAAAATTACTTTATAATATGTTTATAGGTCGTTTATACCCGTACTTATAATGATAAGTCCCCTGTTACGATAATAATTATTTTAATAATTATAATTAATTTTATTCAATTTCACTATTTTTTTTGTAAAATAACTAACTAAAAATATTATAAGTTATAAATTACCCTAAATAAAAATATTTAATCCATTTATTAAAATTACATTAACATAAGTGGGAGAAATTAATTTTAATTTACCCTCATAGATGAGATGTGACAGAATATTTTTAAAGTAAAATCTTCTAAATGTTTGACATGTTTTATATTCAATTTCAATGTAATATTTCTTCCAATGACCAATATTTTGTTCCTTAATAAAAAAATTTAATAATACATTGAAACTATTGAATAATATAATTTATCCCAAGAAATAAATTATATAAAAAAAATATTTTTAATTAAAGTTCTTTAATTTTCAATATACATTAACAAATTAAACATCTTGTAAAATCAGAAACAAAATCGAGCTAACTTAATTCTTATGTTTAATGTCCAATGAATTAGATTATATTGACATATAAAAATAATAAATGTTTCAAAACTATTATTAAATTTTTTTTCTTCATTAAAATGCTATAAAACATACTTTAGAAATTATACAGACATTTATACATAAAATTAGATATATTATTATTTTAACCCAGTCAAATTTATTGGATAAATGAAAGTAATTTCATAAATTTGTGTAAAAATAATATTATTTAACTTATTCATTCTCATATGTAAATCATCTAAGAAACAAATAACACATATAGTAATAAAAATAAAAATATATTTTTTGGTATAGCTTAGTGTTGTGTGCATGAGATGATTTTGGATTCACTCATTATTGTGTGTCAGGTATGGTAACAATTATATCATTTATTATAAGTTAAAATCTATATATATATAAAACATATTAATAAATATCAAAAATTGTTATTCAATAATTAACAGGGATGTTATAACATTAATATATGGTGAACATAACCAAATCTAAATTATAAAATTGTGATTTCTACACCACATTGAAAAAATAGTTAATTGAAAATTAAACAATATAATACCCAAATAAAAAGAAATAAAACAATAAAAGGTAGATTGATAAAAAATAACATTACCCAAATATACTAATGATAAAATAAATGTATCATGATATATAGGAAAAATAACTTTCATAAGGAATTCATTGAACGGATTCACATAAAAAGGGATTACAAATTAAATTTCTTGATTCCATGAGTTCAATAACCTAAAAAATAAAATATAAATAATCAAGGTTAAAATAGAATCATTAAAAACATTGGGGTAAATAATTTTTAAAATAAAAAAGTTACTTGGTAAAGAAAACATAAAATTTATTTTAGAAAACACATCTATATTAATGTAATATAAAAATATACATATCCCTTTCAATGGTATCTTCTGAATAGGTGATGCGAAAGGTTTTGGAAAATTTAACATTTAAAAAAATCTATAATAATGGATTATGGAAAAGAAATAATGTTTAATGTGATAAATTATCAGAGGAGAAAAAAACTATCAAATTTAATGGAGAAACTATATTTCTAATATTCATAATAAATTTGTTCTAAAAAAGTAAATTATAAGAAGATTTAAAAATTAATTAATTTTTATTGAAACTCCATTTTCAAATAAGTTATTAAAAAATTAAATTTAATAAAATATTATGGCGGGGGATCCTCGTAATGTATGAAATATACGCATGGAGAATCAATATAACTTATAGAAATGAGGCTTATGTTGTTGATATCTATTATAGGCAACATAATATAAGAAACATAGGATAATTTCAATGGGGTATTAAGAGAATTTTTTTTAAAAATGTGAGAATACCATATAAGACAATAAAATTGAAGAATGTACCCAACATATATTAAATTATTTCAATAGAATGATATAAACATAATGAATTAATATTTTGTTACCAAAAACTCTTACGACAAGGGAAACGCATCTGTCAAACGAAATTTGAAGAAAAAACGTGATTTTTATTAGTTTATACCATGAATTAAAAATAAATAATATATAAATAAATCATTTTATGATAAATCAATAAAAAATCATACAAAGGAATGATAGTTCATAATATTTTATATATCTCATAGAATATGAATCGAGAACAATGAAACCATTGGGATTGTGTATCATTTTAATAAAAACCCGTTGAATGATATGGATTATAATTGAATAAAAAATACCACAATTAAAACATAATTAATAATATGAAATCTCAAATAGGACATAAATACACTAAAAAAATAATCATAAATCAATGCATGTCTCAAATAGAGGATTTTGAGATGAAACCCCATTTATAACATCCTTCCCCAAACCATTATCATAGGTGAGGTTGGGGGTTCCTATAACTATTTGTGAAATTACCATGACAGCAAAAGCCTATAAATAAATTTCAGAGTACTATTAAAATGTATCAGGGATGATTATTCTAAAATTATTAACAAAACCAAACAATATAACATACAAACGATCAAAATGAACAATATGATGACTATGTAATTATGAATAAATCAAATGAAAACCAAATAAAAAATATTATTAGAGTATCATAAAAACGTTAATAAAAACATTAACAAAAACTAAAAGACATCTAGACATATAAACAATAGTGTTTCATCACCCAAATGACTCCATGAGAGAATCCCAAGCTCAATATATCAACTTATGGAAGAATTATGATGATTCACCACTATATAATTACAAAAAATTTCTCTTTTTGATGTCCATATAAACAACATATGAAAATTCACAAATGTTCCCAAGGAAGTGGTGTGTGTAACGCTATATATGTTTTCCCCAAAATCATTACCAAATCACACCAATATAATTTGAACACATTACCTTATAAATTAAAACATACATAATATCGAATTGAGAACCATCAAACCCATTATTCAATTTAAAATAGTTTAAATTCATTATAAAACAATTCATATATAAGAATACATTTAATAAAAAAAATTGAAATTGATTAATTTAATCATTCATTCATTAAATGTTGAATGCCATTTTTATCTCTATCACTAAAATATGCATGTTACATTATATTTATATACTCATAAGTTGTTTCTCATTGATATATGAAGTCCTCGAAATGGAAAAAATATCTATTTTACCTAATAGAACAAACCCATTTTTCAAATGTAGTGTCCAATGAAGTTGAACCCACAACACACATGTATACCAGTATTATATTCCCTATCATTTAGTTCCACATAAAACATTTTCCCCTTTATACCATTTCAATGATCATACTGCATCTATTGTGGTGATGAAATAATTCTCATTACAAAATGTTAATTTATTAATGAAACAGGTTTTCAAAACGTAATACAAATTATTGATTTCCAATTGTTAAATAAAAACATACAATTTATAACAATAAATATTTCAAAATTTCCTTTTTATATAAAAGAAACAAATTAAATAAAAACTAATCATTCATGTAATAGAATATGTGTAAAATATTAAAGAATTCACATACCTCTCAAAGTATGATGATAATAAATAATGAAATGAATAAAAATCTAGATCCATGAACCCCAATCCATCACATATATATAACCTAACATGATATCATAAAAACGTCATAGATTATAGAAATATTCAAAATGTATTAGATCAGTTGATCTGAGTGAGGTAATATGAAAATATCTAAAATTAAGATATGAATCATAGACATTCCATTGATTCCATGTATCCAATACAATTAGATCCCTTAATAAATCATTTTAAATTAAACGTAATAATTATTGAAAAATAAGAAATTATAAGGGTATGAGATCCTATGAGAATAGGATACGAATGAGTGTTTTGGTCCCATAATCGAACAGAAACTATAATTTAATGAGTATTTAAAGAACATAATCAGGATAGGCCACACAATTTTCAAAATTGTGCACCAATATAGAACATGATAGTTTCTCCGGACAAGAATGTCACACAGTAGTTTATCGTGGTATCAAAAACCATGAAACAACTGTATGCCACTACTATCCATAAACTAGAGGATATATAGTTTTACTGAATGGTTTCAGAAAAATTACACCACTATAATTCCAATTTCTCCCAAATGACATGGTTCCTCATTATACCTATGTAGTTTGGAAAAATCATGTAAATACAAAATGAAACCCAACATCACTTTTCCTTTGTTTACAATAAATGCACAGAAAAATTTTATCTCCAGAAACACATCCAAAACATTCCAAAACCCTATAGAAACTCCAAAAACATAGACCATGTATTAAACGACATAATCATATAAAATAAAAAGGGGAATTACTAAAAATTGTATTTGTTACATTCTCCCCTCCAGTGGTCTTTCTATCATTGAAAAGCTGGAGATTGTAATTTCTTTGGGAGGGATAGAGCCTCTTCTTCTATATTTTCATCTCACACTCCATGCCTCTTCCAAAATCTACCTACTCCATAATAGGACTCATACCAAATTAATAATTTTACGACATTCTAAAATTTATTTTTTATCATAATACAGATGGTAAAATGAATCATGGTATCTTTAGGAAATGATCAAAAAGGAGTTCAAAAACAACATTGTCTACATATAGACGGTACATCATCGATTGATATGATTAAAAAAAAATTCTATTGAGATGATCATTTCAACTAAATAAAACTATTATTCCAAATAAATAACTAAATATAGTATCCCAAAAGTTCAAATTCACAGATGATTTTTTTTTATTTCCACACAAATTGATGACATTCTAGCCCGGTCAAGACACTCTGGAAAACATGATCACTAAAATAAAATGATAACATTCAATAATGATTTTCCACGTAAAATTTTTGAGGACTTCGAGTCATCACCATTCTTTTCCAAGTAATCTAAATATTCACCATTATCTCATGCACTTATATGTGGTAGATAACTGATGCCTCACCCACTTCCACCCAAAAAAGTGTATAATGTGAAGGATTACCATAAAAATATTCACAATGATTCAAAAATCCATAAAACATGATTAGGATTCTGATTAATGATTTGAATCGTCGGTGTGGATTGTCTGCCTATTTGAGGAAGATAATCTATGTTGAGGGTCAATTGGGTTATAATGGATTTCTCAATAACGATCATGTATTGAGATGTAAACATGGGTTCTTAGTTATGCATAATTGGAATTATAATCAAATTAATATTAATAATTTAATGAATGAATATTTTTGACAGGTCTTCCACAAAATTGGATTCATGAATGTAGATGAAATGAACTAAATAATTTAGTTGATACATAATAACACAAATAGAATAATTTTTAGAAGCCTTTACTTTCAGGACTATGACATAATCTATAGCTATATGCTATAATTTCTTCCAGGTTATTTGAAATTATTACAACAAAACCATTGGTTATTGGTGTTTTTGTTGACCTTCTGACAGATTAGGCACTTTGTGGAAAACTCTACAAAATTCATCACCATTGCAGCCCCCCAAAACATTACTCTAGTCATATTATACATATTAAGACTTCCCAGATTAATTTCTCAATAAAAATGATGGTAGTTATAAGGAATTTTTTCATGATTAATCTATGAACCAATATGTTATCTCTAAAATGAAATTAAAAACTCCCATGTGGCTTTTATCACTCAATGATCTTCCCATCGTTGATTTTTGACCCCATGGTTAGAAATTCTTGATAAGATGATTTGGAATATTTAAAATACTCAATAACATCTGGAATAAGGAAAAAAAGAAATAAAACTATGAAATCACCTTACATTGTACAATAGTAATTCATATAGACTAAAACTGTTATCATCTAAAGTTGATCTGTAGAGTTTTAGTGATTTGGTTATATGGAATCTTCTGAAATGAATCATTAATAGAGTTCTATTTAACTAGATTAAATGAGTAAACAATGAAAATAATCTAATGTCATCCCATCAGTCTTCCTTACCATATATTTAATTATTTATATGATAATATAAGATTCAAGATTTAATGATATCTGAACAATGTGAACATATAAAAAATGATATAAAGATAGAATTTTTTCATGGAATTAACTACATTATCTTACTCTAAATCATACATTTTGTATTTTAACTCATTCAGTTTTCACTTAAGTGATCGATAAGCTACAAAAGGATTTCTATACGTGATAAAACATCCTAAACTAGGTCTAGGTGTATCAAAAAGTTCCATATATCCTTTACCTTAACTAATTAATTTAATTTTAGATGATAATGTAAGATAAAACATATGTTCTTGAAAATATATATAAAAATCATTTTATTAGATATGAATGGAATTCATGATCAATTCATTCATTAGAGAGGCATTTTATTAATATTAATTAATCATTCCTAGGTAATTTACTACTAATCCTAGGAAACTATTTATATCTTAGTAATCATCAATGCTTTCCAAAGGATATCAGATTTATTCTTTTTTTCACAATGGATTCATGTATTTATTAATGATGTAACAAAGGAAACAAAACTCTTATAACAAAATATCCGACATTGAAATATTTACATAATAGATATGTTCTCACATTATAACCTAAACTACTCACAAAGGTTTTTAATGAACGTAATTTTCCTCTCTATATACAAGAATATCACACATGAATACTACCTCAATGGAAAAAAGAGTCATCTAAATATATATATCAATACCTTGAATACATATTATTAACTCATTATGAAAAATGTATAACATCTTATAAAAAATGAACATAACATCTTCTAAAATATTACAACATAATTTAATCTGTATAGAATTGAACCTAGTGATACAATTATTATAAATCAATCTTATTAGACCATTGGGATCCCCTAAATTGTTCAAATGGGCTTCAAATTCATTGATGTATATATTTATTATTTATCATTACATATATAAGACAGTGACAATCCACACATAGGGGTAGAGTTCATTCTTATTTCATTATAAAGAGAACTAGATCATCCCATTGAGACATACTAGTCCAAATGAACCATTTTCATTCAAAATCATCCATATGAACCATTAATTCCCATAATTATATGAGTTTCATACTATTATATGGAAGTGAAATATAATTAGTCCTTCATTTGAGATCAATCATAAATTATAAATATCTTATATGTGGTAACCAAGATGCATTTTGGGGAGATACCTATAAAAGTTTGTCCACAGTCATCAGGAAATTTTTTTGTTTAAGGAAATCAAATATTTCAAAAGTAATTAATTTCAAATTATAAGATATAAACATGACCGCTAGTACAAATGTTTTTTCACCACATGAATTCTAATTCCAACTTCCTTTAATGATATGTTTAACACTATCTAAATCTGTGAGAATAAACTTTAGTACATAATAAAGAGATGTCACCCCTAAAGGATATCAAACAATCCAATTCCAAAATATGTTAAAACATTACTCTATAAATAATAGTCAAATACCAAAAAAATAAGGCCTCATTTATTGGAATATAACATGATTCACACTTAATATATTAAAATCATCATTGGTCTAGAGTATTTTTGATGTTTCAAGACATGATTGATCATTTTACCATGTATCCCCATAAGATTCGCAAAATAAGTAGATATTAAATATTTTCAAACATCAATATCAAACAAAACATTCACAAGAGTAATGTTTTAAAAAAAATGTCACCCATTTTTTAAACACTGTATTTAACATCAATATTCATATGTTCATAACCATAAAAATACATACTAGGTGTTCCTAATAATAATTTATTTTTCATTTGTGATCGTAATGACAGTTTACTTATTTAGATAATAAAAGAGTCACCCAGGGTTACTTAGTTTTGAGAATGATTATATATAAATATCGAACGACATGTTCAATGTAATAATTCAATAAATTCATTGATAAATTATCATTATTTATATATAGTTTCCAAATTCAATAACATTTCATATGTATCAACATGAAATAATTATGACACACCAATGAAGGATTCATGTATAGCCACACGATATGCTCATAATATCTATGGTGATAACATCCCAATATGATTTTGTGTCATTGAATAAAATTGACTTATCTAGTGTTCTATTTATCAGGTGCTCTACCTTATTGAGAATATGTGTCCATATTATTCGTTGTACCTGAATTATTTTTACCACCTATTACCATGGATACAAGAATACTTCCTCTAGTGGTACACCTTGAAATATCTCTTTTCACTTCAATTTCTGGGTTAACCATCCTCATATAGTCATGAATACAGAGGACATCTATGCTATAGTTATCCCATGGTCAAAGACCCAATTCAAATATCCATTCCATTAATGAAACAGTAGAAGTTACTTCTAGGGGAAAAAAATTATGTTCATAAACTTAAGAGTAACTGATATATTCAATTTCTTTAAGATAATTAAATTCATAGTTCATTTTATATTGAATGGTTGAGGATATAAATTTTTATTGAATAGTTTTTCAAACCCCCCTGTGTAATAATTTGGATAGGTGTACCATGAATAGATATATCCCTCTATTATCATGTATTATCTTACATTGTCAACGAAGCTAACATGGTCATTAACTCATCTACAGAACTAGGGAAATAGAATACCCATTTCATTTTATTGATCCACATTTCCACCATTTTAGTTTATAAATCATCCTAAAATATTGGAGGATTATATATATTAAATTGTATATAATGATCCACTTATTAGGGTTTATCATTGTTATTTCCATTATCATCAACATGAAAATTTTTAATAATACATTCAGAAAGTTATTGGTTCACCAATAAATCATGTAAAAAAACATTTTTATAATCCTCTATTTTTATTATCTTCTTCATATTATTTGTATCATTTTCTATAACTATAATAGGACACCACATAATCCTCGCTCACTAAAAATTAATGGCATATAATATTTCAAAATCACTATATTCAATATAAATTACAACCATAAATTATAAAAACACTTTTTAAGCATTTTTCCAAATAATATCTAAACTTTAGAAGAGTAATAAAGTCCAAGAGAGAACTCTCACGAATAATTCAGGAAATGATAAACTTATTTACTAAACCAATGATGATTGTTGAAAAAACACCTAAAATTTTCCTAAAATACTATCAAACCCAAACCCCCTTGATATTAGGAATTTATACAAAATCATTTCAGTTATGTATTTTTATGCTATACATTAATCATTACACCAATTTTATATCCTTGCTACCATCCCAATATAAAGGACCTTCCATGAATGGTACCATTTTTAACATCTCACCTCAAAGCATTGGTTTGGGGTTGGTATGTGGTACTACAAACCACATTTAAAATCCATAATACACTAAAGGATGTATGTAAAAGTTGAGGGCTTAGTAAAACCGTTGGGTATAATTTTCATCGATGAAAAATCACTACCTGAATAGATAAAATACAACCAAGAAAAACCAAATATATGAAGCACACTAAATTAAAATTCATATCAAATTAAAACCAAATCAAAAATAAACTCAAAGTTTGGGTGAAAAAGATAAATGCGTGGAAACAAGAACTAAAAGGTGTCTAGATGCAGCATCACTAATATTTCATTAACCCAACGACACTAATAGGTAACCCAAAATTATAAACAAAAATTGATGAATGAATTAGGAATATGTGACACTATAAATGTGAAATACCTTTCCCATTCTTATATCCTAGTAAAAAAATCTACAAACACACCAAAGTACACATTTATGGGGTGACTATAACTATCATTATGATTTCACAAACAGACATACCATCCCATAAAAATAGGAAAATAATACATTAGCTAATGTTTTAAAATATAATTTATATCCAATATAGAAAATTATTAATAGTGTATCTTTTTAAATCATATTAATTTAAAAGTAGAAAATATTATCCATTTGAATATACTTTAATACAATAAATTGAACTAAATCAATGTTCAATTATTACTTTCCACATAAAATTCTTGACTATGTATCTAGTTTACCTAATTTCACACTCTGTTAATTTAGTATCACATCCAAGGAAATTGTACTAATTACAAACATGTTTGACCAAACCATAATATATAATATATCATTCCAAATAAAATAATGTCTTTCCATTAAAACATTTCAAATAATATATTTCTTTTGTTTTAATAAATCCTTAATTTGAATTAAATTATTTAAAATTTTAAATCTATAGGGTTTTTCAAAAAACACTCAAATTCCATTATTGTAATTCATAAACAAAAAATGAGCTTCTATTAATAAAATTTTAAAAATTTACTTTGAAAAAAGATCCAACCCATTTTAAAAAAACAAAGCCCTAATGTTCAAGAATATATGTGCAAGAGTAATGAATCTGTCGACTGCTCAGTAATTATTAATAATGAATAACAACACTATGAATCATCTTGATATTAGATCATAACACATTCATTTTAATAGATCCCTTGAATATCTCATCAATATAAATCATATAGCAATGTTCTACAAATACAAGTCTTTATTTAACGATCTGGGTGAGGGAAGATAAAAATATCAAAATTAAAAGGGAATTAATGAAGATTTACTATTTATTCGATAGAGAAGACACTTTCTTTCCTCAAAAAAAATCCCTAATAAAAAGAAATCACCAAGGATGATTTGGGAAGGAGATGTGTTTTAGAGCCTTGGATAATAAGAGAATAATCAATGTTCTTGGGATATGAGGTGATATAAAATGTATTTTTAAATTAGATAATTCTTGATTCACATTTAGGACACACATTTTCTCAAAATATGCACCTCTTATGAACATTTTATAGTTCTCAAACTAGTGATACATACCGTACTTCTACATGGTTTAGTAAATCATGTGCCAATTCTGAAATGTTACATTCCATTATTTGTAATTAATAAAATTGTTCCCCATATCATAGAAAATTGGTAACCAATAATTAACATGACACTATACAAAGGATCTAATCCCACATGGGTTTTTCTAAGATCCCATATGGTTTTGATAAACTATGGGGTATCCAAATAACTCACATGATCACCTTAGACAATTTTCAAGAGATTATTCATGATTTCATCTAACTATAATCAAACTATACACAACCATAAAAACATATAAAACATTAAAAAACCCTCTAATTATTTATAAATTATCCAAATAATTATATAACATAAAATTACATAATAAAAGGGGAATGTATCAAAAATCAATGATGTTACACTGTACATGGGAAGAAATATTCAACTCAAAACCCTATGAGTGACAGAGATTAAAATTGTTCTTCAAATTAAATTAATAAATTACATTCATGATATTACATCTCAAATAGGTCATATATACACTATATATTGGAATTTATGTTCATAATCCCAAACATGTTAAACATAGAGTAATTAGAGTTGAAATTTCCTTAACTCTTTTCCCAACATTCAAGAATTTACATTAAGCTCATATATCCCAAACATAAATATCCTAATCAAATAATATAGAACCATACTAATATCTTTTTTAATTCATAACTTTTCTAAATAGTCATTCATTAATACACCTACACTACAACTTATTTTTTCGCGTTAGTCATGTCAACACATCTGGGTGATATAAAATTCTTAGCCCAACCTATCACTTGTTTAATCCCAATGTATTGACAAAAATTGCCTAAAATACTTTTCATATAACACTCTAAGGATTATATTACTATCAAAAATATGGTTCTATATATAAGGAAAAAAATGGAATAAAAATACATAACCAACCTACATTATTTTTCAATAATAATCATGAATTCTAAAACATTTACCTCTATCAATAAAATAGATAAAATGATAGTAATAAATTATGAAAAATGAAGGTGGATGGTCAAAAAATACATGTTCATCATTCCATGAATCATTCATATTGGAAATATAATATATTTCACACCAATAATTTTCCTTATATAAATAAAATAAAAATAATTCTTGGTTATTATCATTCAATCTGAAATATGTATAATTTAATAATATATATAATTCATATATCATGATAAATTCATAAAACCTATATGTATTCTGAAATTCAAATTTTTAATCTAAAAAACAATAATCTCAGAAAAAAGTTAAAAATTCATACTATGTATATATTTTTGGGGAATTAAAAATAAGCGATATTTTAATTAATTCCCAACAAATTAATTTATAAATTTATTTTATTAAGAAAATAATAATATATAGTGAAATAATTCAATAATTGTATAATGATATTTTTAAATGTTAATTATTATCAATATTATTACATAATATTTAACACATTAATTTTTGTAAACAAGTTACATATATCATACAAAATTTACTATTAATTATATGATTCTAGAATTTGAAATGTGTTTTTCATAAAGGATAGTTATTTAGAAAATAATTATTTACATAATAAATTTTCTTATTTTTAGTTTTATATAAACTAATTGAATTTCATTCATATTAAAAGATTCAAGTACTTCCTATATAAAAATAACTAATTTGGTTGTTACTCCTATTTATAATCATTAATTCAATATCAATATTTTTAACAGGAACACATAAATTTGTAGATGTTATATAAATATATAATGGTTTGATATTTTTTGGGTGTTACGTGTGATGAAGGATATAAGAGACATTGATTTATTTAATACTAGCCATGTATTATAATTCTATATTTTTACATTCTCTTCTATATAAATAAATTTAGTCCAATTAATTGTAATTATTACTCACTCAGAAATGCAGATGGGGGTATTCATATAGTATTTATCTTTTAGGGTATAACCTCAAATGTTACATCTACCATAATCTCATAGGCTATATCGTGTTTCCATCCTTTTTAAAAAAATATGTTCCATTAATGAAATCATATAAAAAAATATGCGTACACCCTAATTATGTATTCTACAAAATACACCATTCCCAAAACTATTTAATCTCAATGACATTTAACCATAAAGAGATAATATATTCAATTAAAAAATAACTCTTATATCCAACCACTATATTATAAATTCACATAGTAATCTATATATACATATATAACCAAAATATGTGATAAAATACATGAAATTTTTAATTAATCAACTATCAATTCCAAGGATATTATTATTATCTATATTACTTCTTAAAAATCAATCCACTCATTATTACATAAAGATCATGCATGTATTTAACAAACTAGTTGTTCATAAATCAATAATGCATCATCCCATTACTATCACATAAAAAGAACCTTATGTTAAAATAAATTTTCAATATTATTAATGGAATTTATATATATTCCAAATAAGTTAAAGAAATACTAAATTATAATAATCCTTACATGTTTTATATAATTCCATTTACATTTAAAAAACTACCACATTATAAATAATAAATACCAATTAGTAATTAGGGAATCTAATAGTTAAAAGATTATTTAAATACAAATATTTTTATCTTTGGTAAGAATATGAATGCCAAATTTTCAATAATAAATCACATATGATAAAAATCATAACCACTAATATATGTTCTCTTATTCAGTTATAAGATATTGATGTTTCTTGGTACATATATTTCATTGCTTCCCCTTTGTGATCCAAATTTCAAAAATATAAAAATAATTATTATGTTAATATCTATAATATATATATGAAAATTCCCTAGATAAATAGTTCTAACCTAGGAAATATTTTTTTAACATGTGATATTTTTAGATTACACAAATCATTGTACTCAATCCTTAATTATCCATGATAATTTTCCAAATATGTTTTATATAACAAATTTCATATTTCCATTTTAATATCAATCATAATTATAATAAGGATAATGTGATATACCAATGAATATTCACTAGTTGTGTCTGTTTTGGTGTGAAGCCTTAGTCCCACTCAACACACATCGGAATAATGATTGAGCCAAAGAAATCACAACCTTTTCAAGGGTTAATACCCATTGGTGAATCGTTTCCACAATTTCATCAACATTAAATAATATTGTGAGGTGTTTATTTCTAGTAAAATAAACATAATATCTACTATAATGACTCATCAAGATGTTATCCAAAAACTATAATTCTTCAGAAAATTTCCATTGATGTTTTTATACCCTAATCGAAATATTAAATTTGAATTATTTTTTGAAAATAAAAAATTATAATTTTTTGAAATTTTTATGTATTCTGATCAACATTCACATACCACCCCTTAAATTATTCTAAATAGTCATTTTAATCTCAAATTTTTTCTAAACATTTTCATTAATACCAAATATGATAGCTAAGACACATACTCTCAATTCTAGTGTTATAATCAAATATATCACAACCTCTCTATGATACCAACTATAAAATCCTGGATATAATCATAAATAATTACAACATCAGTAATTACAATTTAATCTATTACAATTGAAATACATTTTTTTGTTTAGAAATTTTTACAATTAAGAAAAACTATAACTATAAAATTTGATTTTATTTGTATGAAATAAAATTTTTTAATTGTATTTGAAAATATTTAATCCATAATGTTTATTAAACATCCAAAATAAATTATTTCACATATGATATCCTTATAAATGTTATATGTGTACTATTATTCTTCATAACGTAGGTAAATATAAATATAACAAGTTTTGGGATGAAATACTCAGAAAGGGAAAACATATAACTGATGAAATAATTGAATTGACATGACATGAATATAATTGAGAGAATATTTAAACACCAAATATACATAATTAATAGAAACCAGAACAATTATATATACATGAAATTAAATTAAAACATGTATATCAGTAATAATGATCACATACTAGTGGAATGAATAATTCTAGACAACAATAAAACATTGTGAAGATCTTATTCTAGAACATTAACTTTTCATTGAGATCGTAGTCATGAAGTCTTTATAAATTTGACATAAACATACCAATACCCTAACCTATTATTTTCATGGGAATTTTCAACTCATAAAAGATATATATATTTCATATTCCATCCTATTAATTGTTTATGTCCAACGTATTCACTTAAATTGTCAACAATACCTTTCACACAATACCCTATGGATTCTATTAATAATTAAAACATTTAAATATATATAATAAAAAGTATATAATAACAATATGTTACCAAAATATGTTAGTTGTGAAATAGTCATGAATTTCCAAACAATTTCATAGGTTAATAAACTAGTTTAAATGATTATAATCCATTCTGAAGAAGATGGTCAATGGTCAAATAAAACATATTCAACAATAAATCAATCTTAAATTTGGGAAAAAAATATTTTGAACACCAATACTTTTCCCCATATCAATATAATAAAAATAATTCTAGTTCAACATCATCCAATATGAATTATGTAAAATATAATTTTTAGATCAAATAGTGAAATAGTAATGAAAAAAATCAATACATGAAAAACATAATTAATATTCATATAGTAAAATTTGTTGTATATAACAACTAATACTTTTAAAACATTGATATATTAAATTAATAGATGTATTTTCATTACATAAAATTAAGAACTATGGAAAAATAATAATTTTTTAATGTCTATGTATACTTGGATATATAAAAAACCTATTTATAAATAATTTAAGTCATCTTATACATAGTTATTCATAAATAGAACGATTTTTAGGAACATCATAGATAAATGTTTTCTTAATATCATAGTGAAAAAATAAATGGGGATCTTAAATTCATTATTTCGGTAAAAAATATATCAATGATCATTTAAATAGAACATGATAATAATGGTTATTAGAAGATGGGATTAAGAATTTAAAATTATAATAATTAATTCTTAGACCATAAACATGAGTTATGGTAAATTGATATATAGTTTATAATACATTAATCAAAAATGTATCAAAGAATGTGATCAATGAAAAAAAAATTATAAGATCATGTCATAAAAGAGTGTAAAAACTTGTGGAATAATCATAATCAAAGAACTTTTAAGTCAAGGATACCCAAAAATAATTTGATAACATGTTATGATTTGGGTAACTAACTTTGTACCCACATCATGATTTTAAAAAACCTCTTAGGTACTATATTTCAATATTTGGATAGTCTCCCATGTACCCAATTGTATTCGGAATGAGATAAAATCTTATATACCCTTTTATATCACAAGCATCTAATCCCTAATCAATTCATTTCAAGAATATATAATTCGAGGCCAAATAATCACTTAATCAAAAATCCATTTATATGTATTCCACAAGACTATAAAACATTCAGGAAAAATTGTACCTTAAAAAATAAAACTAATTTCACTAATAATTACCATCATAACCATAAAATATCTAACAAAATGATAAATATTTTATCAATGGAACATATCCATATTAAATCTTATATAAAATCAAAGGATGTTTTCATATATGGAAAATAATTTTATAAGATACCCAAAATATTTCATAAAGAAAGTACATATTTTATCTCTTTTTTTAAAAAGAAAAAATATAAAAAAACAAAAAATGAGCAGAAATATTTTCATTTAACATATCCATTGAAAATTTTAATTACACATAAAATCATTAACTTCTTATGATGGTGAGAAATTATGTCTATGTAATTTACATTAAAAAAATTCCATTTACACTTTTAGTAAAAAGTCAAAAGGTCTACAATCAGAAAAAAAAATGATTATTCCATTTAAATAATTTTAATAATTAAATAAAGGGATAAAATGAAATTAAAATAATATTAAAATATTAAAAATCATCCTTGTGTTTTCTTATAAAACATTGATGTGGACTAAAAATGATTATTGATCGAATATAGAAATAATGTCAGTCCATTCCAAAAAAACATTCATTACATATCTTCAGAACATAAATTGTGGAAATGAATGGAAATTATAATAATGTATAAATAGTCAGATAAGAATGAAATAAAATTAATTTATTATTAAAAGATAAAATAATTTCCCTCAATGTAAATTCAAGAATACAAAATCCTTAATTAAAATTCATTGACACATAAATCCCATACCGTATTGGTAAATTCTATACCATAATTCCAATGAAATAATTACATAAAATGAATCCATAAATATCATGAACATAATTATATTCATGATATAACATAAAAATGTTTCTATATTTACACATCATAAATAATGATATGTTCATAACGTAACATATGGCTCAAAGAAAACCATTTGATATCATATAAAATTTAATCATATTTGACTTTATTTGAAGGAACTATAAAATATTATTTATGAATTTAAAATTTTTTATTTATATTTAGTAATAATTTAAATACATAAAATATCATATATTATCCACTTATAACATTTCAAGACCAATTAATTGATAATTCATTATTAAAAATAATTGTTTTCAGGTATTACATGTTTCATTTTTCTTGATTGTTTTGGGGAGGTAGTTCTGGTCATTATGCATTGATCACTGTCCCATAATGCAATGAACATTAATATATATATATATATGTCATATATATTCATTATTTATAAATTTATATTTATCCATTAATGTTATACATTTACAAATGAATTAAACCATTTTTGGAGATGTTAGGTCTTTCGTATACCATAACACTATTTTCAATTTTCCATAGAGGGAATAAAAGAATGATAAAATATAATTCAGAAAAAAAATCATTATTATACCTTATATATCATACATATTCATTCAATTCATCATATTTACCATAAATTTATAATATAAATGAAAATGAACCACATCACTTCATGGAGGTTGTAATCTACATGCACGCAAGAGTGGTGTTATTATGTTCCAATGGATTGAGAATGTAAGAAGATATATGTGATATTATTAATTTTAGGATAATAATTTTATCCTAAATACCATGTAAAATCATGAAACCAATCATAATACCAAACAATGAAGTATGGTAATGAAAAACGAAGTCTATCAAGATGCAAGGGTTGTATTATACAAAAATGCATAGTAAATACATTCACTCACAATTTAATGGAATAAAGGTTGGATAATGCTAGTTTAATGACAATAATAAAATTTAATAAAATTTTTTATATTTATTTATTATTACATTATGAATAAAAAATTTATATGAGGTATAAAATAAATAAATTGAAATATGTCATGTGTGAATATTACATCTTCTTCGGAATACCTCCTTTATATCCATTTTTAATGACCCATAGAATGGTCTTTTAAGAAGAAAAGAACCTCTAAATTGTTTTTAGGGAAGTTTATGAAGGATTTTTATAGGTATTGGTGGAGTAATATGGCTCATTTTTTAGTAAAAAATAGAGATAAGGTGTATCCTTTTATAAGGGTGGGAAATGACACACTTGGAATTAGAAAAAAGAATAAAATGTAATTAATTCATTTTCTAGAAAAATGCTTCTAAATTGAAATATATATGAATAAAATGAATCTACCTTTGAAATATCATCAAAAAACTAAATTTATAATTTTTTATATCTTTTTAATCCTTTTCAATTTGAATAAATCATTTCTTAATAAGTTTTAATATTAAGTGTGATTAGAATATTTAAAATATTAAATTGTTGCAATTTTGAATAGTAGGAAAATATTTACATATAAATGGTTAATAGATAAAAAATTCATTTATAATCCTACCTTTCCTCATAAATGATTCAATAATTATTAAATATTTTTATAAAATATTTTTAGTATAAATTATCATTATTTGTTTTTTTTATAGTAAACACAAAATTTAATTTTTAAAACATCATGAAAAAATGTAATTCTACTAAAAATTATTTAAATATATGAAAATTTATAATTTATCTATGAAATGATTTAGACACCATGCCACAAAAAATGGAGGTTTTAAAATAATTTACTTGATTTTGCGATTATTTTCACAAGCATTATGTCAGCATAATGAAATCATTTTATGAAATTATATAATAACTAAATATTGAAAATTTAAAATAATAAAAATAAATTAATATTTTTTAGATAAAATATTATATTCATTCAATATTTATATTTACTCACATCATTTTCATGATATAGTATTTAATAAGTTATAATCATTTTTAGCTTATGCAGATACTGTCGAAGAATTTGGATAAGTAAACTTTCACATTAAACACAAAAACATGAATATAAACAAATAAAATAAATAATGCTTAATATTTTTTAATATATTATTACAATTACATATTCATTTTCCAAAATTATCTTTAATATTGTAAATTTGACTGGTCCAGTTTTGTGAAAGTATTAACTTGGAACTAAAATTGATTTAAACATTTATCATGAAATTAATTTTATTTTAAAATTTACTAATTATTTATGAATTATATTTTAATATATAATAATAAATGGGTCTTAAATTGAGTTTACTAATTTTAAATATCATTTCTTATCATGATGATATCGTAAATGAAATCATTTTCTATAAAACGATGTATTTTTTACTATTCATAAAAGAATTTATTTTCTTTAAACTAATCAGAGAAGTTTATCCAATGTTAAGTTTGACTATATAAATGAAAATTTAAATACAATTTTATCAAATTGAATTCAAATATGTGACTTAAATTACTTTTTTTATACATGTATAAAATAAAATAAACAAAAATTATTTTTATAACAAATGTACTTTTATGTCTAAATATGAACTAACACCAAAATAAAGTAAAATATTTATTCATATGTTATGAATTAAGATATTTATAACTAAATGATACATGTGTCAATTAAATATTATATATAATGAAAGAGGTTAAATTCAAATGGAAAAAAATTATACTTTTTTAAATATGTATGAAAAGCTGTATTTTAATAATTCATTGAAAAATAAATCATTTTTAAAAAACCAATTTTTTTATGATAATATAATTTTTATATGATAATATAAAAATAAATTTTACTTTATCAAAAAATTAATAAAAATATTCATAAATAAATCAAACCTTCCTCCTACAAACTTCAATAAAAAAAATTTAGAAAAAACATATTCTTGTAGAATTAAACGACTTTAAAAAACATTGAGTAGATATTATGTATGAATTAGTCATTAAATTATTATTTAATTTTAATATTATTTCTATTAAATTATGTATTTAATATTATTCATATTGACCAATTAAATTCATAGTTTTTAACAATAAATATAATTATGAAAATTTAGTGGTTTGAATATGGTTTGTGTTGTGTATTGTATACACCATCAAAAAAGAATTATTTCAAATAATCACGGTGTTACAAAATCCTGCACCTTAATAAATTTCACCATCGATATATTATCTTGGTCATAAAAGGCTGAATATTTCTAAATACTGTTGTTGAATCCTACATCATACAATGGGTTAATAAAACATCCTTAAAAATGGAATTAGGGAAACATAAATAGTAAATGAAATATCAAATAATTTGGATCCAAGATAATGATAACATTGGTTAGAAGTAAAAATATTGAAATTTAGGACAAACTATAGTCCAAGGGATAATAGAGTGTGATATAGAATAAAATCATTGAAATATTAACATCCACTAATCCATAAATACATGAGGAGTGAAATGACCACCATTTCTTAAAAAATAATCATAATTGGATATTTTTTTTAAGATTATTTTCCTTGATTTGATGATATAATTACCACCTTGACTTTATTAATTAATTAAATATACTTAATTTATTTTTATAATTTCATCCATTAATAAATTTCCACAAAAATAACATTTTTTATCAAATGACGCCTACTCAAGATGAATTTTTCATGGTTGAAGCATAATAATCAACTTCTAATTGATCTCATAATATAAAGAATTATTATAAGTTACCACTCATGTATTTATACATTAGTAAAACAATTTGGTTTGTATAATGTACATATTATCAAATAAAATACATCATTTGAATAATAATACATTTTACTCAAAAATTTCCAAAATAACCCCTAAAGATTATACAAAGATCACTCATTGAATAAAAAAACATACACATAAAAATACATCAATTACATTAATATTAAATAATATTTTAACCTCACAGTTTATCTCATTCCAT
This sequence comes from Viscum album, assembly GCA_963277665.1. NCBI lineage: Eukaryota > Viridiplantae > Streptophyta > Magnoliopsida > Santalales > Viscaceae > Viscum > Viscum album. Next base: position 1,889,746,222 of record OY728136.1, read on the forward strand.
TGAACATACATCCACAAAAATTAATTTCCATTTTTCCAAAATAATCCTTCATGTTATCTACAAGTCAAACATAAGGATTAAAAATACATCACCCTAATGAGGAATCTCCCAAAATTTTATCCATCAACATGATAAGTCTATTTATAATATTATTATTTATTAAATGGAAAAAAATTCATGATTCATATTTTGATACTTTTTTAAAAATAAACTATTATGGCGACTAAAAATATCATTGGAAAATTTTCAACTTCAATGAATCGCTTGTCAATAATAAAGATTACCTATATGATACTAATTAATATAACATAATTATCATAAAATAATATCATATATTTACCTGAAGGGTTTTTTAAAACTCAATATATTATTATTTCTAAAACTAATAAAAAATTTCAAATCAGTTCAACATTGCATCACATAAAACTTAAAAGGTGTTATTTATAGCTTTGACCATTTGATAAAGCTTAATTTTATAATCCCATGATTGTATCTAAAATTCTTAATTTCGCCACACATGAAAACATATATTCTTCCCATAATTGACATAGTACTTATTCTTCTAAAAAAATCTCAAACTATTGAACATATTCTATATGTCGAAGAATAGAATAAACGTCATCAAAGAGGACTTATATCACTTCATTTTCAAATATATAACCAATTGAAAATAAACTAATACTATTGTACATATTTCATAATATTTATCATATATTTACCAAAACTAAACAATATTAACTCAAAATAACACTTATTTAAAGGATTATATTTAAATTAAACAAATATTCTCTAAAAATATCACCTTAACCCTAAATTTCTACTCTTGGTAATTAGAGATACATAATATATGATATAAAAACCATAATGAAAAACTACTAAAGGGAAATATTTTACGATTCAAGGTTACTAAAGATATAAAAATTACATAAAACTTCTATAATATAATTATTTTAACAAAAAATTTTCTCTCCTCAATTATATCATTTCAATGATTGAACTAGAATCGTTACATCATTAGTTTAGAAGTTAACCCGTTTAATAGGGAATTTAATTTAATAATCCCAATGCTTCAAAAAAATCATCAATAATTCATTTGACCATGACACTTATTCACTTATAGTGAAAATAATTCTCATCTTTGGACAGACAAACACATGTGACCCATTCCACCATTATACAATGAATAAAATTAGACTTTCTATCATATATGGACATTTCTGTATGAACAGTAATAAATTTACATTTATTGATTTTTTATGAGTTAACAAACTCTTCAATTTTTACATTATTAAAAATGTATCATGATAGTTGACTAGGAAAAACATAAGGTTTCTAATTTAATATCATATTAAATTTGTTTTCTCATCAGTACAATCAATCCATTTTAAATTACATTCAATGATTACATGAATTCTTCATCTTCCAATGATTTTTAAATATATAAAATGAATAGTGTGTTATATAATTAACATAGTCGGAAACCACATAATTATAAAAAAAATCATTAATATATTTTTTAAATATAAAAACATTATTTATATTAAATGACAGATTGTGTTTATCCATGTTCCTAAATTATTACCATCTATTAAAATATCTCCTGATTATTTGTTTAGAAAATGTTAATTAACAAAAGAGTATATCCTATGAGTGTTATAATGGGTGTGAGGAAAAGAAATCATCTCCATCAACCAGAATGTGTTTTGAAATCTACATAGAAAACTCTTCTTTGGATTGTTATTCATATTTGGATCTATTCACAAACCAAAAACACTATTAGTATCAAAAAATGATTTCATTTCTTGTAAAATAAATTAATTACATCAGTATTAATAATTTTTATGGTACCCATTATATATTCATATCCTCAGGGTTCTAAATATATGTTTTTCATATTGGATCCCAAATTAAAATTAATCCCCTCTCTGCTTATCCATATATTGAACCCTACTTCTGATACAAGTATATTATATAATAATAGATTAATATACATTTCATAATATTACAATCCTCAGTATAACTGTAGAGTTTTATTTCATGGGGGTTTTGGTTATATGAAAAATAGGATTATAAAACAACAAAAACATAACCATTATAGTTAATTATAACTATCAACCTTATTAGAAACATTATATATACTTCATTTATTTATATCCATGGGAAAAAGAAAACACATTAAATAGTGGGTTTAGATTCCCAATAATGGTAAACAAGGGAGACATCAAAGATAAAATAAAAATAAATTGATAATAATGGGTATTTATTCATGATATGATCCTTTTAAAATAATACAGAATAATTATTATATCATAAAAATGAGTCATTTAATAAATATTGATAATATATAATGCATAAACCATAAAGGGATAAAAGCACATGATCCATAAAATCCTAATATTATCATTAGATAATGTCATAAAAGATTGAAAAAAGAGTGTCATGATCATAATACTATAAATATTATTTCATGATATAGAACAAAAAAATCACATCATTATAGGTTCGGTCAATCCACCCATGTCCCATCGTTGCGGATGTGATAACCTCTGTGTACCCACTTCTATGATTAAAATAACCTCTAGTGTACTCTATTGTTTCAGGCTTCGGATAACCCCCCTTATCCATAGATATAATAGAAAATTAATCGTTACTAAATTACATATCAGGTCATATAATTTTGTCCCCTCCCATCACATGACCATCGATATATTCATATTTTTCCACAATATCAAAAAACATTCATCATAAGTTATCTAATAGAATAGACAATGGGATTCATTGATATTTAATAATAAATACCATAAACCATTAAGGGATATAATGAAGATATTATAATTTGATAATATACTCATGCATTATTAAGAGACATCAATGGATCTTATAATACAAGAAAAATTCCTTTAACTGATTAAATAAATATATCTTGAGGAAAATACAATTTTAAAAATTTAAAATCACATTTTTAAATCTAATAATTTCAAAAATATTAATGAAAATAATTTCATTTAAAAATAATATGTATACATGTAATGGAAACTTAAAATAATTTAATTTTAAGTATGGTGGAAAATTTGGTCGAAGCGATGTATGTTAAATTAATCATTTCTTTCACTTTTTCAGTAAAATTTCAAAAATAAAATTTTTAAAAAAATAGATGATTCCTTTTAATAAAATAAAAATATTATTTATGGATAAAATTTACATTAAATAACTATATTTATTTATTATAAACATATTTTAAATCATTTTTTAATAATTGGTATTGAAGATAAATTATCATTCACTAATGGGTGATATAAAGTCTCTTTTACTTAAAATCATTTTTTTGTCTCTTGAGAAAATAATTTTGAGGAAATTAAATGAAAAAACGTTTTCTAAAAAATAATTTTTGATAAAAATTCAGTGTATTTATAAATAAAATATCAAATAATTTAATTTTATATAAATTTAATCATAAATTATCCAATATTAAATGATATTGAAACAAAATTCCATTACCACCTTAAAAGATTTGGAAACGTAATCCCCAGGAAAGAGTAACATAAAATGAAACCTTAAATAATATTTTCAAAATTAAATTCATGAAATATATTGATAATGGTTTTATATGTGAAACTCATTAAATAATATATGATAATAACATAAACTATTTCCCAAAGAAAACAATTTTAGAAAATAAACTATCTCCTCAATTTCTACATTCATACATCGAACAATAATATCAGGTAAAATAAATTTAAATTTATTATAATTTTATATAAAAACATTTTTATAAATTTATAATATGAAATATGATCCAGTTATGAAATTTCCAAAAACAATTTAATAATAGTTCTTTATTAAGATTATCTTTTTTGGTGTTAAGTGATTCCATTTTGTTAAGATTTTATGTTCTGTAGTTTTGGTCCTTTTTAATTGATAATTGTTATGTCATATCAATAATTTTAACCATTATATAGAAAATATTCATTATAAATTCATTTATATTCACCCATTAATTATATAGATGGAACATTAACTACATCATTCATAGAGACCAGTATGTCATATATACGTAGGAAAACTATTATAACTTCTGAATATACTTTAAAAAATAAATTTATATAATAAATCATCATTATATTATCATTATTATATCATATATATATCATTTAAATTTTTAAATCCAACCATATTTCCATCCATTTAAATCAGAAAATAAATAAATTGTATTACATTGTGGGGGAGGTAGTCCACACAGACGCATGAGCAACGTTTTCACGTTCCAATGGATTAGAATTTTAGAACATATAAAAGATATTATAAATACAGAATAATAATAATGTAATAAATATCATATATAAATATTTATCCCATTATAATACCAATCTATTATTGATTATGAGAAAAATTATTTTTTATATCTATGTGGAGGAGGCAGTCCAAACGTACACATGAGCGATACTTTCACTTATCTTTTGATGAAAAAAAGAGTGTATAACAGTAGTTTCAAGAAAATAATAATAATGTAATACATTAAGGATCAGTTATTTATAATTATAAGATAAATGACACTTATTTAAAGGAAATAGTATAAAATATACAATTAAAGAGGTCAGGTAAGATAATTACATCTTCTTCAAGACATCTCTTATAGAAAATTTCTTCTTAACCCATGGAATTATTTTTTAAGAATAAAATCAACAAAAATATTTATATATATTTTTATGATATATTTTTTTAGGGTTATATAAATATAGGTTTAAAAAATTGGTCTAAATAATATTGATAATAGTTCCCCTTTTATAAGAGATGGAAGAAACCATGATATAATTAAAAAAAATATTAAAAAATAATGAAGTTGTTTTAAATAAATTCGAATAAAAATGTCCATTTATTTGAATATAAAAAATCTAATATTGTTATATATTCATTATATTAAATATATATAGAATTTGGGGTCATTTTAAACCATATTTTTTGTTCAAACCCTTAGTTAAACAATTTTAATCTTAGTTGTGGTAATGAATTTTTTAGTGTTGAATGAAACATTTATACTTATAATGTACAAAATATCATAAAAGGATAAACAATGAAATCATAGTCCATTAATCATTATACTTATAAACTTTAATGGTTTTTATTATTTTTAGAGAATTCATTGAATTATTATTTATCATTCCCATAGGTTGTTTCCTAGTAGTAAAGGGCCGTGTTGGGTTTTACGGTGGTCTCAAGTCTGAGTATCCTCATATTCCTTAATGTGATTATTTTCATGTTTCTTTGATGTTTATTACATCCCATTCAAAGACCGTTTTTGGTGAAATATTATTTATCGTTAAATATTATTAAATTCATTTTTGACCCAATTTATATAATTATACATTGAAAACATCCTGATAGAAAATGAATTCCAATATAATCATTTAAAAAATATAAATATATAATTTGTATCCACATAATTCATGGTGCACCATAAATAAGAAATAAAACACTACATTTATAAATTTTAAATTTATTAATATGACTTTTTTATATTTTTTGCAAGCACCATTTTAGTGTTGTTTAATTATTTAAAGTATTTATTTAATAACTAAAAATTTGAAATAAATAAAAAAATAAAAATAAATTATTTAAATACTTTTGAATCTTTAATATTCTATAAATTTGAATATCTACTTGAATCTATTTCGAAGAAACAAATTTTATATGTTATTTTGAAATTTCTATCCTGGTACCAGAACTTCGATAAGTAACGCGTTAGATAACTCCAAAATTAATATATATATATATATAATAAATAAAATTTCATATTTACTAAAAATTTCAATTAGGTACATATTCCTTCACAAATATGACCATTATGACACTGAATTTTACTATTTACATATTACTCAAGCACTACATCGAAATTGAAAATGGATTTCATTTTTATCATGAAATAAATAATAATTTATATGGGATTAATTATATTTTTATAATAATTTAAATATATTATTATATATTATTAATTAAATATTATTAAAATATTTTTATATCATTTTTATTTCTTGGTGATATCATAAAAGATATTGTTTTTATAAATTTTTTTTTTAATATTCAATGTCTTATTTAAAAAATTAGAAAGAAAATAATACTAGGATAAATATTAAATTATGAAAAAAAGAAGAAAAATCAACAAATTGAACTCCAATAACTAAAATAAATTAATTTTAATAAAATTTACACAACCAAACATCAAATAATTTTTAGGGAAAAAATCATTTTTAAACAAAATATGGACATATACATTATTTATGTACAATCACAATTTCTTTGAAATTAAATATATAATTTCTAATTAAATGATTTTTATTTTGATTTAATATCAAAATTCATGCATAGTGGGGAATTTAAAAGCAAAGAAAGTATATTTTAAAAAATGATAAAAATAGTATTTTCACTACTCATTGAAAAATCAATCATTTTAGTAAAATCCTAAAATTTCACCCTAATATAATTTTAATAGTTATATTTCAAAAAAAGAAGTTAATTTTATTGAATAAATATTAAAAATATTTTATAAAATTTATATAATATTTACTCACATAAATAAATATTTTTTTTTCATAAACATATTTCGAAAGAAAAATGTGAATTAATTTAATATTTAAAAAGAATTAAGAAATAATTTTTTTATTAAGTATTACAAATATATATATATATATTTCATTATATATTTAACATTATTCATACAAATCAATTTAAAGGGTAATTCATAAATATAATTTTCAAATAATAGTATATCACAGTTTGATTTAGCCTATTGTTTCGTGTTGTAAAGATTGTAGAAAATAGTTTTATTTCAAAATAAATGGGTATTATAGTGGATGGATGAAAAAATTAAAATAACCCATGTGTTAAAATGTATTCTTAGAAGGATTTTGACATAGATAAAAATAATCCTTATAAAAAGAAGTCTTTGAATGGTATCAAAAAAATGGATCAGGAATTAAATTATTTGATATCGTGGGTTCATTCCATCAAATGGTAAAATTTATATATTAGTTTAAAATTCATGAATAAAAACCCTCCTAACGGTTGATTGTTTTTTATAATAATAATTAACTAGAAAATAAAATTGAAATGATCTTTTGGGAAACCTTATTATCATCGACGGAAAATTACAATACTTATGTCCCTTTCAATTGAATCATTTGAAATGGTTGTATAAATGATTTTAAAAACATTTAATTTTAAAATTAATTTACTATAACGTATTTTCAGAAGAAAACATTTTTTTCATGGAAAAATAGGGATAGGAGGACAAAACATTGAATATGAAAGGAGAAACCGTTTTTATTATTTTCAAAATACCTCTGTTAAAAACTGACATTGTGAGAAGAGTAACAGAACATTAATTTATATTCAAACATATATTTCCCAATAAGGATTATAGAATACCGTATTATAAAATATTATTATGTGATAATACAAACATAGAATATAAAATTTCATTGAAAAATAATATAACTCATGGAAATGAGACATGAGTTCTCAGTATTCCATAACGAAAACATTGTCAATGATGAATGGAATACATGAAAAGTGGATAATATTTTAATAATTTAAACAATTAGAGAATATAATATTATAAAATTAAATGTAATAATGTACCCAAATTATAAGTAATACTTTCAGGTTTATGATCAAATATTCGTAAATGAAAATTCAGTTACCAAAAAACTCTTACAAATATTTAACACTGAATCAAAATAAATTTGATGAAAATATCATGATTTATCTTATTATATCACATAAATTATAAGGAAATAATTTATGGGAACATTATTGGATATTATATAATTAAATAACTATATAATGGATACATGGTGCATAACGTGTAACATGTCTCAAATAATATGAATTGAAAACCTAAAAACCGTTGGGGTTTGAGTTACATTTTAATCATAACTAGCTGAATGATAATTGTTATAATTGAAAATAAAATAAAATTTTTATATTAAAATTCATGATATTATACCTAGAATTGATATTATATACACTAAATCAATCAAATTAGGTGCATACTTCCGAACTTGTCTCCAAGAGATTAATTTTAAATGAAAACACCTACAATTGAAAAAAAAATTGGGGTTGGAGACCCTTGAATAGGGTGGATTAAAATTGAACTTTAAATTCCAATGTAATTTTTTCCATTATATAACATCTCAAATTGGTAATATATATACTATATAGAAGAAATTTGAAACTTAATACAAAACATGTCTGAATAAAATGAATCTAATCCCAAAAACCATTATCACTATTCATGATTTTCATGAATGTATATCGTCCTCATGTATTAAAAAATATATATTAATGAATTAGTTTTTAACTTTTATAATATCAATTTTTATTCATAATTTTATTAAATAGTAATTATTTATATGAATTCTTTCGAATGGGAATATTGTGTGTTTATAGTTTTTTTCGTTTTTACTAGTTTCATATTAGTGCTATTTTTAATAATTATTAATGTAAATTATATATTTTCTAGTTTTTTATGTTACTATTAGTGATTATTTATATCAATTTACATTGTTATAAATACTTTTTTGAGTGTTTTATTCATTATCATTGAAGATGAAATCAGCAATAAAAATATTTCATTAATTCCATACTATATAAGGGTGTTTTATAAATTAATTAATTTATTATTGATATAACCTCTCTTGAAAAATAAAATAAATCATTACCCATTCATATAATATGACATTATTGATTCTATTCCCATATTCATATTTGATATATATTAGCAGTATCATTCAATTTGGTGGTTATACACACCTAAAAATAAAAATACCTTTATTTAAGGAACGATTCTGTGGTAGTTTTGTTCTAATATATTTATAACATAACACTAATGTTCTTATTTATTATTTATTATTTTTTTAATATCATAATTTTATGTATTTATAATAATAATTAATGGATATATAAATATTAACAATTATTAAAAGTTTACTCTTAAAGAATTCTTATTTTAAATAATTAAAATAGAAATGATCGTTTTTTGGTAATATAATTAATAGGATATATAAGTTTTAATACCAGAACCTTAATCATATAATAAAGATAAAATTTATAATTAAATACCATCTTTATATGAATCTAATTTGAGGAAAACTAATTGAATTATTTTTGTGAGTTGGTAGTCAACACAATGCACAATATTTTTTTTCATTTGTTAAAATATATTATTTGAATAAAAAATTATTCTAACCTTAATAAAGTTACATTAAATTATATAAATTAATATAATATAATTATATTAATGTGGTTAGAATAAATTATAAATATTATTAATAATAATATAATCTATTTAGTAGATAAAACTCATGTTGAAGATGTGAATATTCCTTAGCATTATCCATGAAAATGAATGTCTTATAATAATTAATGGTGAACATAATATTTTCAACGTAGAAGAGGATTCTGGGTGAATATGTTTTTTATATATTAATTTGGTAAATTATAATGATATGTGAACCTTGATTTTTTGAGGATGATTCCATTTTATAACTGATGGAATGGGTAGTTTTTGGAGAGACCTTATAACATCCGTATTAAAAAGTTAAATCTATTTTAATGTCTAAGATATTTCTCAATGGGTTTATTTCTCTAGATTATTTTTGATAAAATTTTATAACCTAGACTATGCAATGGATATGGGACACATTCTTGTTTTGATCTGGGAACATGATGTGATTCCATTTTTGGGGAGATGTCGTTACTCTGGTTTAGAGTATGAAATATATAAAATATGTGAATGGTGTTATGTTTTGAAAATTCCAATCATATGATTTAACCTAAAGAGATTACATTTTCAAAATAAATTCATTTCATGGAATTCACACTGTGAATCTTGGATTCTTGATATGAAACATTTACACCCTATAGGGTTAAATTTCTTCCACAGCTGATTATTTTTTCATTTGACCCTAAGGAATCACCGTCAAACCCTAGTCTATCACAACAAAATTTTGTGTCATACATATCCTTCTTGATTTAATTTTTTGTTTCTTGATGTATTATTCCAGATCCTGCATACTAATGAGTAATTGAACCCACTAATCCAAAGTACCTCAAGTACTCCTCCCTATACTCTATATGCTATCAACTAGATTTTTGGATTTATGATGGTATAGTTAGGATATTATACCCCCATGATTATAGTACAACACATCAGAATCTAAAAAACATAATCAACCAAAATAATAATAACCAATTAGAAGTGGAGTAATATTAAACCTTCTATTCATAACCGACTACTAAAACTCAGATAGATTTCATTTAAAAAATGAAGATCATTTTATGAAAATAGACAAAAATAAATTCGAATTTGAAAAATATGTGTATACATTTACAACATTATACTAAAATGTGATAGAAGTATGAAAACTTCATCCACCAGCATCATGAGAAAATGATCATTCATTTTTTCCCCCTATCTATCATAGGAAAAAATGCAAAACATCCAAAGATTGCCTTTTCCTTTTTTCCCTACCAAAAAACATAAGGTATGTTCTGGTAACAATCAGTGAACTGAATAGGGGGTGAGATATATACTCAGAAGGTCTACACTAACAATATCTATAACTATCCAATATATGAATATATATTTTTTAGTATTATAGAAATAATAAATGTAAGACAAAGAATAAATTTATCACATTGGATAAGGTTCCTTATGATATACCCTACGGACACTACCGAATTTCGAAAAAGTTGGAATTACTTAAACAGATTTCACCATGCATATAAAATTATTTAACCAAGATTTTTATATAATTATTACTTACATAAATATAGATATAAATGTTCATATATATATATATAATAATATTCACGACCTATGGCATATTCCCAAGGATTGCATACACACTTATAAGGAGGTTCGTAACTCCTGTTGCATATAAGAAGATATGGAGAACTGAGTTATCATAATATTTTAATATAAAACAAATAATGAACCCAAGTTTTTTATTTGGATTGGAGAATGTATTATCAATTTTATATTATTTTAAAACCATATCATGTTATAGGAAATACATATTAGGGAATCATGTATTGCTTTGTGTGTGTACTATCAAAAGCCATCACAATATGAATTCATCAAGGAGATCCTTGTAAGGAAGGAAGTATCACTTGTGGAATAGTAAAATTAATAAGATACTAATTTCATCAATGGTCTAACACATTGGTTACTAGGTATTTCTTATTTAATGATACAATAACAATACCTACCCATCCCTTCCAAGGTAATCTATTAGGGATCCATGTATCACTCCATGAAAGAATTAATACATATTCCTAGGGAGCCCTTCCATGGTTGTCTATAAATAACCCATGTATGACCCGTGTTATATTATAATTAAATGAAAAATCAAAATTTAATGCTCTATAATCCATGAAAGTAGTCCAAAATTTGAAACCAGGTATTTTCCATGGTATGATATAATGGAATGGTAATATCTAGCATTAAAATCACACCATTAGACAATTATTTTTAATCATGTTGGCCAAATAATTTAATATGATTAATTTATTACACAGCTTGAATGAAAAGGAATATAATTATGTCCTACTGTTTTCATTTGGTTCAATTTAAAATATTCCACTATTATAATGGAAAATCATATAATTCAAAAAGGGTAGTTAGATACCATTAAAAAACATGAGGATACATGGATTTTACAGAAGTAACACCCTTAGGTGGTTCCCATAAGGAGGTGTACATCATATGATGTTATTTTGGGGATTCATAGGACTATAAAAAGCATGGAGACATCAAAAAAAATTACTAATTAAATTTATAGGAGTAATATTTGAAGGTTTAGCACAAAAATGCACTATTTAATACATCGAATCGGTTTTGAAAAGGAAATAGGGAACCTATCACATGTTTGGGGATGGCCCCTCATACATTCTCATGATTAGATTCATTGTAGAATGATAGACATAATAAAATTAAAAAAATTACTTGAAAATACAATGTATTATCTCACACGAATATATTGTTGATGATTGTGAGGTAAATCATGAAATTAACTAAGAGGAATGAATCCCATGTTGATATGAATCCGAAAAAATTGATAAATAATGAATAAAATCTGTATCAAAATAGTTGGGTTAAATCCTAGGTTTTGGAATTGGAAGAACCCTCAATTGACTACTCCTATAGAAAATAGAGGATAATTCAAAATGACAGGTTCTACACCTTTTTAAAAATTTGTAAATACATATTAATTATGTGAATGGAATTAACATTCTTAATTCCTCGACTATTATTTTCCATCCATGAAAAACTATTTCACATCATGAAGGGAATTCATGGAATTTTTTGAATTCACATCCTATTATAAATATTCAACAGGTTTGTCCAGATAAATTTTTGCTGTGAATTGTTTCTGTAGTTGAGAGGACCCTATGGTGTCTTTAGTTCACTACATGTCTATATATAAAAAATTTAAAAAACCAAAAATATTCTACTCAATTAATTAAAATGTAGTATTAGGTAAGTTCAGGATAAAACCCATAGAGATGGAGTATATATTTTTTATTAATTTGGAAAATAGAGGTTGAAATGTTTTGGTTCAATTTGAGATAAGAGAAATAATATAAGTAATAATTGGGGATTGAATCAAAATGAGTGGCATGTCTAGTTCAGTGATAGCAGGTTCTTCTGTTAGGGATTTCAGTAATTATGTGTTTATTAATACTTGGTGTCAGAATTAGGTCAGCATGTATCCTTGGTCTTCATATCCCACCCTAAGAATGTAGTTACACCTTTTCAATGGCCACCTACATGGTACAGTCACAAAATTAGGTGGCCCAAAATTGTGTTTAAACAAAACTAACCTATTATTTCATAATGGTCATACACAAACTAAGTTTGTCAACTGATGAAAAAAATAAAAAAAACATCAGAAAACATCAATGATCAGGCAATATTGAAATAAAAAGAATTAGAATTTAAAAAGTAGTTTCCAACAATCCAACATATACGTAAAGGTATCACATATCGAACATCCCCCTATGATTTCATCGCAGGAAACTAATTGACTACTCGCTCATGATGAGAGAGAGTGACATGGGTACCCCAGTGAAGAATGGTGGTGAATAATGTCTTCATATCATCACGCCATTTTCGGGAGGAATTCCCATGTTGTTACATTCCCTTAATTAGTCCTAGAGTATGTTAGAAGTTCTTCCAAGGGTGGTATTTATAACTATTTCCCATCACAACCCACAAATTGCATAAATTTATTTTTCTGCACATCGACATTGTCACAATGTGTACTAGGGCTACCTGTCATGTACTTCAGATCCCATTTTTCCTCTACATTGTCAAATCTGAGGATGCTGCTTTGACTATTTGACTTTTTTCAATATGTTTACTGATAGTAAACAACGTTTACATTCATTTCACACTATGTATTCTCATCATGACTTTTCCTGTGATGATCTATTTCACTTGAAATGGTCATGATGTGTACTCTTAGAAAATGATGTGTAGTCATTTTTTTGGTTTCCTAGCTCCCCTTCATTTCCACAATCTGGTGCCCAATCGCTTCACGTCACTCTTGGTGTGAAGGTTCGTTCAGCTCATAATTCCATCCCATTTCGTTCCATTTTCCCAAATCCATCATTACCTACTGTAAAACATAAAACAAATTAAATCATTGGAAAATTAAAATTATTAATAATTTAAATACACAATTCAATATCAAAAAAAATACTCTAAAATATATGCATGAAATACACATATCAATACCCATCTCATGTGCACTACTATATTACAATCCAAATTCAACCTAATAGACCTATGTACATGATTATTGTGGGCTATGAAAAAAAGTTAAAATTTAGAATGGTTTTAAAAAAATAAAATAATATTTACTCTTTAAAATTTCCATATGTTATATCCTCCCATCACAAAAACAATTCATCATAGAGTTTCCCTTATGAGGTGGTAAAACATCAGTTTAGAAAATTTCAGGGAACTAAGAATGTAGATCAGTATCACCCTCCTTGTCCCCATCTAGTACATTTTCATACTACCACATCATACCTAGTGGTGAAACTAACCTTCCTTAGTGGAACTACATGATCCAATCAGTGATACATACTAGACACTCTTAATAAAATGAATCTTTCTATAGCTTTATATAAATAATATCTAATGAATGAGATGGGTCATAATAATAAGAGTGAATATTCCATATATGGATGACATCATGAATGGTATAGTACCTCTATGGTAATTAAAACTGATGGGCTACTAGTATTACACCCCCCAACATCTCATTATACCTACTATAATGAGGCAACATATTTACAAAAATCGAATTCTCATTGAGACCATTTCTGGGAGAAACTCTCAAAAAATTTGATTCCCCACCTCTAACTCTATAGAGAGAAAAAAATTACTGGTATATGACTTCTTCCAATAATGATCTATAGACAATCACTTCTAAATATGTTGTATCAACTCCAAAATTTCATAAATGATATTAGGTCCCATTAGCACTACCTCACCTTCCTCTAAAAATCATAGGGGAGAACCATGCAACCTACAATATAAGGCCTAATAAGGATCCCTTTTAATAGTTTCATAAAATTTATAATTACATACAAACTTAATGGAAGGTAGGTTCTTTTCTGATGAACCACCAAAATCAAGGATGTGTTCTTGGAACCTATCCTATAATAGTTATACCTAACACTCGAACTGACTCTTAGTCTAAGTGTTTTATGATGTGCTCAAATTAACCCATCAACCTAGTGGTTTTTTGTAACTCCATCTAGAATGTTTATGTAAATTGAGCGTCACATTCTAAATGATATAACTGGTAACACCATAAAATGATTAACTCCATTTGAATAAAAGCCTCTAAATATCATCTAATAAGAAGGCCCAACTAATTAAAATAAATTTTATGACTTGGCCAACCAATCAATGGTCACCTATTAGTTATTTCATCCTCAAAGGGGGTATTGGAAATAAAATTTTAAATTCCATGGTAACATCATCCCATTTTCATTTAAAAATGGAAAGATGTTGTAGAAGTCCCATAGTTTATTGGTTCTCTACCTTCACATTTGGATAGGTGTAATTCCATGTGATAAATCCTAAAATATACATCTTAATACCTGGTAACAATTATTGATGACCCACATATTAGAACATATTTTTATGTTTTGGATGAACTACAGAAATTGAAGCATGAAACTCCCACATCAAATATTTCAGTATGAGTGAAAGAAACTAGGTACATTGATGGAGGATAATAATTTCAACCTTACTAGAAACCAAACAAGGTTGTGGGTCCTCTCATTAGATTCCCCCAAGTATTTTCCCATGGGATATGAATGTTTTAACATTATTACACATTCTATATAAGAGGTTATTACTAATAAAGATAATAAAATTTTCTCTGCATGATATTTATAAACCCCAATGTGCATCTCAAAAAATAGGTCAAAAAATGTCCACTCACTACTGGCATCTTTGATGGCCCGCATCTAATTATTCCTACTCAAGGAAACAAGAAATAAATTTTCACTTATTTATTATAACTGATCTAAATGATAAAATATTATAAGAATTCTACCCATATATGGGTACTACAATTAAAATAATGTTATATGTAAATGTATTTTAGAGTTTTTTTGTCTATATAAATTATGATATCTTCTGACAATAGATAATTCCTCCAAAATCACAAATCATTATCAATATTTCCTTGATAGAGTTAATTTATTGGGTAATTAAACTTGGCAGGTCTCAGCTTGGTGGAATTTCCCATCAAAACATTATCTCACTAAGTTATTACTACTTCTAGACCAATTAAGGAGGCACAAAAATAAACTGTATAGGTTATACCAAACTCTATATGAATCTATATCAACACTAAAATTTGTTTCCCTTCATTACCGTAATGGTTGTATCATATGTTTCTGACCATAACAACATAACAACCCATTTTTTAGGTCATTGAGAAGCAATTATATACATAAATATCCGCAAAAAATTAAATATTATTCATCTTTCCCCATAAAACAATTCATGTCAATGATATTCATTGGTTTCACCCCAAAAACTACTACAATAATGATTTGGGGTTAAACAACATTCTTAAATCTTAGATGATATAACCTATGATGTGAACCTTACTGATCCAAAACTGGAATTCATTTAGATTGACATATTTATTGTTCTCTCTCATTGTATTTAGAATGATATCTATATTTTTTCAGGGTTGTGTTAAGAATGATTATAAAATAAGACATTACCCATGAGTACTACTATAAATGAAATTAGATAATGGAGGAAAACCATATTCAGCATGGCCATGATATCATAATATGTGTTTGTAATTTCGAACGACATAACTAGATACATATACATATATTATTTGGTCTTGAATTTTTTATATGTTATAAATGATGGCCTAACATTCACTTAATAGTTTCTTGATCTAATGATGATCAAAATAAAACTAATCTATTCTTTGATCTAGTTTAATTTGTAATCTATTCTATGTAGTGGATGTTGTATCATAACAATATGGTTTTTCTGACTAGTGATAATCCAAAAATAATATGAGTTTATTAATCTCCTTAGTTTCATAAGGGATATGTGAATCCCATGGTGTAGTACTGTATCATAAAAAAAAATGAATCTATATCAACTAAATTCTTTTTTGAGTTCTTTTATATCTATAGGTGCCATCATGTTGGGTGGATTGGACACCAGTTCCACTTCTCGAACTAGATCAATAAGTAACTCTTCCCCTCTAACAAGAGTATATATAAATATGTCATCCCAAAAAAATAGAATAATTGATTCACCATAGGATGGAATTTCATACATCACAAAATAGTGTTGATTTAGAAGATACTAGCCCTCTGGGATGTCACTTCACCAATACAATGATGCGCTAGTCCAGGTCAAACCGCCTAGGCACCCCAGTCACCCTAACAAATGTATGTAGCTCCCTCAACTGAATTAAAGGACACTCATTGGTGATATAAATAAAAATGAGAATTACATGGTACTAACTTTTCCATCACAGTTATGATGTATAATCCCTTAATCTTATGAAAAAAAGATCCAATTTAGAAATATTTCCAACTATCTCAACGAGAAATCCCATATATTATCCTAAACATTGGATTTGGATTCCAAACGACATATCATGAGTCATTACACCACATAAATACTCTATTACTATGACTAAACATTCCATTACTACCACAGATAAGACTGAATTAAATTGTTTTTATCAAATAAGGAATACAATAATGAAGAGAATAGTATAATAGGACCATAATTATAAAAGGGCAATGAATCTTCTCCTCCTATGTATGCAAAATTTCCTAAATATTTCTGGGTCCATGAACCTATGATGAATCATAACTATCCTTGGTATGTCCAATATTCTAGAATTGTATCTCTAATGTCTTGTCACTCTATCCATGACCACCTCCTCAGCAAAATGGTAAGGTATATGCCCATCTCTCTACTTGACGTGGAGCTACTGATCCTACACCTGAATGTTTGGTTGGTGAATGTCCCTTTTCAATTTACACTATAATTAATTTATGAAATTAATGATAAAGTTTACCTATCCTAACACAATCTAAACACTCAAATGCTTCATTCCAATGATGGGGACTCTAATGAAATTCCCATCAACACAAGGAACTAACCACATAAATGCATGTGTGTACCATATGATTAGAATGTCCCATGTGAGAAGACTCGAGCGGAAGTGTCCTTACATTATATGATCTTTCTCCATTTATCAATGATGAATATCCTTGGTTCACCCAACCATCCCCCATAGGTTATACACAGGGATTTTGGATTGTTTCAAAAACATAGAAACAGTTGACCACCAAAATATTTTCAATAATGATTGGATGGTGTACCCAAGTCCATCCTCAAACCGTCTCACTAACCCCAACTCATCATCTATAAGGATCGATGAAAAGTGTTGAAGGCCAATGAAACATGATGAATACTCCATCATAGACATATCACCAGGTTTTAGGTGAATAATCAATCTTGTTCAATCTACTCTCATTATCTAAGGGAAGAAGTTATCCTATAATGGTATCTGTAGGTCTATACAAACCATTCTCTAATGATGATCAACCTAGGCAATAATATCCCTCCAATGCTTTTCCAAATCATGAAACATATATGTTGTGAAATATACCCTATTTATTTAAAGAATTTCCAAATTATTAATGATTGAATATATGGATTCTACCTATGACACAGTAGCCTAAGTAAATCCATCTCCTTAGATGGTTCAAGCATGTTACTATAGGAATTCATGTGTTATCTTGATTATAGATGTGGTAGGTTAAGGACCTCAATTTAAAGATGACCTGAATCATTGTAATGTCTCTTATAACTAAAAATTAGTTTCCATATTAGGAATTGAATGTGGTTGATCATGTGGCACCATGGGAGGAAGCTCTAGTGGATCAGGTATCACAACCACCAGATCATGATTGTCACAACCTCCCTAGCACAAGACTAGAGTATGTCATGGTGGAATGGCAATAAAATTTACAAACACATCCCAAAAATAAGATTTAAAAATTTATAAGATCAATAAAAATATAAATAAATATATTAAAATCCATAATATAAATGAGTCACACCTATCTTCCTACTCATAATTATAGGTATAGGGGATAAGAAGGATCTCAAAACTCACAAGAGAGACTACCTATTTCCCACTATATTATTTAGGGAACAGTCAAGGTATCATATAACACCACAGGGGTTCTACTATAAAGAGTGATAATTTTCATATATATAAGAAAACTGTATTTACTTTTGAATTTCAATCAAAATTTAATGGTGATCATTAAACTTAAAAGTGTAAATTCTTTTATATTCAAACAATGATATGAAGATATAGATATCATTGTCCAGTTTGATGTGTCACCATTTCCAATTTATAAATACATAATATTTATAGTATTTTATTGGGATTAATCATATTATAAAATGAACCCTTACGTCCTGTACAAAAATGTAACAGGTCATAGAAATTTTTTTGATTAAATTAATCACCATTGCAAATATATAGTGATGCATGATTCATAAATTACAATTGGAATTCATGTAATCAATATCATCTATTATTTTATCCTTAGACCCAATGGTTCTTGGATCAAACATGTAATGATTAGTTTTTTGTTCCAACATCCATATATACAAGAAGAAACCATTTATATGGATGAATATAGTTTAGTTAATCCAATAAATATATCCTTTTTTGAAACATTATAAAATTTATAATATATAACAATCATGGAACTGGTAATATGTAGTGGGAAATTCATAGTGTAATAAAAATTCGGAATGGTATAATTTAGGACATATAAATTCTCAAATTCCAAAATTATGCATGAGATTGTACCAATTGTCATAAAAGGTCGTCGAAAAAACATAAGTTCATAATAATAATATTAATAATAGTAATTCTAGAAAATATTCATGTCACCCAATAGTGAAATTAGTACAACTGTGTCATGAATAATACAATAATAAAAAAATATCTTGACCTAACTAATTTGGATTACCCCTATATGTGGGATATAAACACAAAATCATTGGCTCATTTCAAAATTCCTACACATTTATAATCTAATATATAATTAGAAAACTATATTGAAAAAGTGGAAAACCAACCAATGATACCCCTTTGTATCATCCCACTCTCAGTTACTCATATGTAATCAGAACAATTTTGATACATGACCTAAATCTCACTTCCCTATATGATTGAGGATAACGACTATTAGTAGAGAACAATATAGGTATGGTGGGGACTCTATACCCACAAAATCAAATTACGAGGCAAAAATTTCAAAACATGGTAGTAAATGGAAATATAAATAAACAATACGTTGCATCAAAATAATAAATCACCCAAACATAACCATTTAGCTGAATCTGGATCAATATAATTACCAAAAATAATTATCATGTTATGGAAATAATAAAAATGGAATACACATGAGTCATATAGGTATAGATATATAATAATGATATAAAAATATAAAAATATTTCATAACTACATGCACTAGAATCTTGAGATTTGGATCATTCGTCTTCTCTCATGATCTATCCTATGGGAAGTAATTCAAACATCCAATTTTGTAAAATTACCTTTGTCCCTAGTACATAAAAAATGTTTATTAGGGTAAAAAAGTTTATCTAGAAAAGGGTTTATAATATACTAATTTGGCCACCACTAATGATTTCACAAATTATTCATTATATTTATATAATATAAAGAGTGTTTAGGTAATAATAAATGTATCATGACAAATAAATACATCACATTAGACTGGGTTCCTCACAAGATACCCAACCGACACTACATGCTTTATACTAAGTGGAACTTCTCTAGAAAAATGCCACTCAACATGTAGAATTATGTAACTTGGCTATGTATATATATGAATTATATTTTTATATACATACATGTGCATTTATATAGATACATAGTAATAGTGATGACCAGTGGAAGTATCCCAAGGAATCGATAAATTATTTTATGTAGTTTCACAATTCCCATCATGTGGGAGCATAGATATATAACTAGGTTGTCATAATGGTCAAGTATGAAACATGGATCTAAGCCCTAAATTTTATTTTTCTTGGAAAAAAAATTCAATATTTTCAATTAATTCTCAATATGATCTTATTCAAGGACTTAATTATTAGAAACAAAGGTATTACTATAGGTGTGTTCTATATATTCCCATCACCATTGTATTCTATCCAAGGAATCTATATAAAGACCCAATTATCACTCATACATGGTATAAAGAATACACATTTAATTACATAATTTTTTTACAATAATGGGATACCGTTATTGATTATGGAATGTTATGGTAACAATGCCTTCCAATCCAATCCAAGTTAATCAAAAATGGAACCAGGTATCCCCCATGGGAAACATAAATTCATCTTCCCTCTGTCCGCATCCATATTGTTCTAGAAATAACCCATGTTTCACTCCTCATATTTTATAATCAATTAAATCTTCAAGTTTTTAATCAGGATGGGCCCATCAAAGGTATCCTAAATATAGACTGTTTCATACCCTATAGTTTGTTATAATGGAATGGTCATATCTTTTATTAATCTCATTCTATTCGACAAAACAATTTAAACATGTTGGAAAAATAATTTAATATTGTCAATTTAACCTAAAAATTAAATGAAAGGGCCTATAATTTTCTCCTCAATTTTACCTTTTATTAAATTTCTATAATATAACACTATCAAAAGGGGAAATACAATACAACTAAATGTGGTAGTTCAAAATAATTCCAATGCATGAGGCTCCCAAGAATTTAAGGAAGGCACGCCCTTAGGGTGTCTCTTGTTGAGGTGGTAAACCATTGTCATCCTTTAGTGTATTTCTAGGACAATACTAATCATATAAAAAACAATTTAATTAATAAACTTATTTATTAACCATTTATGAGAACTATCAGGTGGTATAATCTATGTCACAATGGTATAAAACATTAAGGATCAAAACTATTTTGTAAAAGAAAATACCCAACCTATGGTTAGTAGAAACCTGTATATTTTTTCAACATTAGATTCAATGTAGAATGGGAGAAAATAGAAAAAAAAGAAAAACATATGATAAAATGTAATTGATTATCATTTTTGTTAAATAAAAACTTTTTAACCGATTATCATGAATTATTTTATTCAATGTTTATCATGTTCATATTATTATACAATGACATGATATTGAACATATGGTTGTGATCATAGTTATTATGATAATATCACACCCTACACACCTGTTCAATAGTGCATAATCTTAGTTATGTCTTGTGATGTCGAGAAATGTATTGTATTGTAGTGATGGAGTGAGGATTATATTAGCTAGGTTATGAAGTATTATGGTGAGATGTTGTGGAGTTTCCCAAAAATCACATAGAGTGGTAGTTTCTATTTTGATTTCCCTTTTTTGAGATGTATCTTATATTTTACCTTGTATTTGAGTAATATCAGCAAAATATTTTCTCCGTGGTTTTGGAATATATATATTTAAATATTATCTTCTACTGTTTCTTTATGTTGTGTCTGTAGATTACTTGTTTTCTATTTTCTGTTTGTAGAACTCATTCAATATTATTTTTTCAGAAAAGGAATAATTTTATAGGACCTTAGGATATTGAACACCCTTTTAATATGTTGTGTATTGGGTTTGGTAATCGATTTTGAGGGTTTCCAATGTCTGTTTGTGAAATATTGGTATAACAAGTGATCTATAATCATGAGTAAAAATTTCGGATTATTCCTTATGATTGAAAATGATTTTCAAAACATGAAAGGTACGTTTTTTTGAGTTCTTATAATGCATTAACAGTAATAATTTTATGTCATTTCTTTAAAAAACCTCAATGATATCTTACATTTCACAAAACACCGACCATAAATCAACTCCAAAATATTTTTATTTTACCACAACCTTTATCAAATTGTTTTTGGAATGGTTGGATTGAATGAGATAAAATAAATTATGAAAATGTAGCTTAAATATTTTTATAAAAATCATTTTAGTGTTTACTAATTAATTATGAATTGATATAAAAACCATTTGAACATAAATGAAGTTTATATATAAAAAACTATTATTATACTCACATTAAAATTTTTTATTGATAAATAAAATTAATCCCAATTAGATAAATTTCATGAAAACATTATATTTCATATATTATATAACCTTTTAAGATTTTTCAAATATGTTGTATAGGATTACGATAATAAAAAATATAATGTTATGCATAAAATACTATATTTATTTCAAAGGAAGTCTTCCAACCTTTTTATGGCGAACTTGTTTTAAAACTAAATTTTTACAATTTAATAAATTTTATTTAGAAAAAATTAATATTCATTTTTAATGAATACATATAAAATAAATTATTTAATTTGAAAATGGATTTTTCATCAAAAATATTTTCATGGATAAATTATATATTAAATTTATTTTATAGTGTAAATTGACAAATTATACATCAAAAAATCATATTTTTGTCATTTTAATAAATTTAACATAGAATATGGATATAAAATCATTTAAAACTTTTAATCATTTCACATTAAAAACTCATTTTACTGTTGTGTATATGGGATTAAATTTATATTTATGTTTTCTTGTTATGGGAATTGAATTATTGAAAATGGATTCTGATTTTGGAATAAAATTGTTTTTAAAAAAAATGTGGGAACATTATCATTATTAAACCATAAATATTTATCATGGTAATTTTTTCATCACATTTTATGTAAAATAATAAAAATGTTTAAATGTATAAGTTAAATGGCTAAAATAACTATATAGTAAATAATTTAAATTTTTTTTGAGATATTTATTAACCCCAATTAGTCTTTATATAATTTATCAATAAAAAAGTTTTTTGAAATTAATTTACCTCAATGTGGTTGAATATCAACATAAAATAATCATTATCTAATCACTAAAATACACTCCTCTTCAAGTTTAAATACGACCCCTCACCACCCCATTTCACCTCAAAAGCATTAACAATCCTCATATTAAAACAAAATACAATCAAACTCACTCTCTAAACATACAATTGCTTCTAGTTTCATTAAAACACCCACTACAAGGTCCTCAATTGGTCTTTTAGGGAGGTGATATTCAAGAGGAAACTTTCTCAGAACAAAAATCATATTTTCTTTTCTCCTTTTACATTCTTCTCAACTATATCGTCCATACATTTAGATTTCTCAAAATACATGTATTTATTATATTTTTTGGTTTCAAATTAAATATATCATAAAAACATAATTTATCATATCCAATTATTCAATTAATTAAAACAATTGTCCGATTAATGTTGTTTAATCACCTATATCAATGATGATTTTGTTTAATTTCCATTAAGGCCTTCATTTCTAATCATACATGTATAATTATAGTTAAATTATATTTTAATAGGTATATAATCACATATTTAATGTTCATGAAGAAATTTTTAGACATATATATTAAAAAAAATTATACAAGTTTGTGATGGTCAAGAAAACCACCATTTTAAACTAATCATTTATAATTAACATTTTATCAAATGAATCAACATAGTATAATAAAAAAATTTATATGTGAAAATTTATACTTATAAAATTCAATGAATTCAATTTTATTTAACATATAGTGTTTTATTTCCATTGAACGTGAAAATCCAAAATTGAAAGAAAATTAACCGACCATGAAAATAGTGAAACAAAAAAAATGACATAATGAAAATCATAAAACATTATTAATGAATGATTTCAAATATGCTATCAAAAAAACATATAATAAGTTATAAATATTTATATTGTCTTGAAAAAAATTAATTAAATTATTTATGTCCTTATATATGATTATTAATTATGATCAACTTACTATAAGTGTGAGGTAAGCGTTTCTGGTCTCACTATTTCATCAGTGAGATATATGAATTATTCCTAACATATTTCTTCTACGTGGTGTATATAATTCAATTTAATATAAATTATCATGAATATAATTATAATAATTTTATTAAATGTATAATTTTTTATGTATTACTTTGATGTGTCATGCAATTCGATTGGTTGAAATCTGGTAATGGAATTCTTAAAAAAATTTAAATTCTTTGGGACAACCTTCTAATTCATCGATTATGTCATAAAAATATTATTTTTTGTGTGGATTTTAATTATATTATGTTTAATTTATATTATTTTCTGTGTTTTTATAGTGAATACAAAAATATTAAAATTTTATTTATTCAAACTTCATTGATATGATATTTAAAAAAGAATTTATTTTTTAAAATTAATATTTTTTGTGTTTCACTCAAACCCCTCTTTTTCTTAAATTACCTTGTTTTCAGATAAAATACAAAACGTTTTCTTAATATTATATTATAATTTTTAAATTTCATTTTTCTTTTTTTTCTCTTCTAATAAATTGGTTTTAATTGATAATTTATTTCATTTTCTAAACAAGGTATATTTTCATATATTCCAACTAAAACACTAAAATAATTTGTTTTAACTTATATTGATTAATAATATTTTACAACTTTCATGAATAATTAGTGTTTTTATGTCTCTTTTAGAATAATATATGATTATTTTAAAAAATATATACTTTCTTTTATTATTTTGTATCTGTTTAAAAGGAAGTGAATTGTAAATGAAATGTGGTTTTTCAGGAATTATTTCATGTGATATGTCTAAATTACATTCCATCTATGATAAAATTATTTTATGTCACATATAATATACAATAGATATTATTCAAGGAGGCTGTCCTCATTATTTTTATTTTTGGATTATATTCACTATGGCATGATTTTTATAAATAACATTTCATTTCATTGAGTTATGTTATGATGAAAATTTATGAAACTCATTACATTACATGGATTTTGATGTGATGAATGATTTATGTTCTTCTGAGACACATATCTAGGATTTTCATTATCTAATGGTTTGGAACTATATCTTCCAAAATGAATTGGGTAATGATGAATAAATCATGAGTATAAATTTTATCTGTGAACCTTGTCACTTGTTCACAAATGTTACGCATGAAACTAACTACATGTTCATAAATATAATGTGTGACCTTGATTACATTTTAACAATGTTATGTTTAGAGCTGATTACATTTTCAAAAATATTATTTTTGAACAATATAACAAGATCACAAATATTATTCATGAATTTAATTACATTTTCACAACATTATTAATGGACCTATCTTTCATATATATAAGATTAAACAAGTAAATATCATTCATATCTATAATATTATGTGAGGAATTGGTTTAATTTCCATATGTTTATAAAATGTCTTGGTTTCATACATGAAACTTACTGAGTGAACCTATTTCTATTCATACTTTTTCATAATATTTTATATTCATTTATATTCTACAATATCATATTTCTTTTTAATGTTATGCTATCATGGATTATGTTCATTGATTATTCTACTAATATTATAAGAGTACCATTATATATTATATGAATTAATATCATGAATCAATAATATTCAGCATATATTTTTTTCAAATTTTTATTCTGTGTTCTCACACACTAATTATCATTTTATTATTATGTTATTATTGAAATCTTATATTTTTACCCATATGGAGCATATAACGAATGATTTTAAATAAACCATTTCTATAGGGATTCCACAAGGATGATGATGGTGTGATAATATAAAGGTAGGGAATAGTTGGAGATAAAGTTGATATTTATGAGCTAGTTGTTTAGGAACCCATGTTTTTAGAGATTATCTAAATTCTCAAAAACTATAAACCTAAAAGGACTTTGGTTATGTATGTCATCCAATATTTTCGTTCAATGTTATACATTTTGGTTGTAAAAAATTGGTCATATTTATAAGTATAAATGGTAGGAATATAATATTTATGTTTTAGCATTTAATATGGATGTGTATATTCATGGCTATTATCATTGGTATCATATAAGGGTTTAGAAAACATTTGATATAATGATTTTTTGGGAATTATTATGAGTTATGGTTATCATAATGTGTTCATAATGTTTAGGTTGACCAAAATATACATGTATTATAAACCGATTTTATGGGTTTATGTGGTGAAATTTTAAGGTGACTAAATGTATTTTTGGAGACATCCTTTTTTGAAATAATTAGGGGTTATTAATTTATAGGATGAAAAATTAATGTTCTGAAAAAAACTATAAGGTTAAAACATAATAATGTTATTTTTTAGGATGTTTCCCATCATTATATAAATATAGAAGGAAATAATAATATAATTTTAGGAAAAAGAAAACCTACAGGATGAGTGAAAACCCATAATGTTAGGAATGGTCATGGGGTTTTAACCATCAATCGAATGACGATAAGGGTATTCAACCTACCACTACCAACTTGACTTCCCAGTTATTATAATTTTTCAATTATTGAAAATATCTAATGAATAATTCTTTGGTTCATTTTGGTAAAATATATTTTGCATATAAATATTTAATTAAAAATTATATGGTGATAATGGGATTAATATTACAATGAATGATGTTGACAATTTTAAAAATTTAACATGATTTCGGTCAATTGAATACAATGATGTTTTATTTGAGGATAAATTAAGGATTTAAATTTATAGAATAAAATTGTATCTTATTTTTTATTAAGGTTGATTCATTTTAATTATTGAAACTTTTATAATATCATATAGAATTGGTGATATGGGAAATTAAATTTTTATATAATATAATAAGAGGGGTTGATTTTTTTGGAAATAATTATTAAAATTTATCTTGTAAGACTATGTTATCGAATCATTCAGATTTATTTCCTTTTAATCAATGTAAATAATAGTTTTATGGAATTTTAAAGCATGGTATTTAATGAAGGATTTGTTTTTAGAATTGGGTATTACTGCTGAATTTTGTAGATTAATATAGTTTTTCATCACTTTTTTGGATGATTATATCTTTTACAAACCATTTTTTGTTTTAGTTAATGCCTTTAGACAAGTTGAATATATTTTTAACTTTTATGGTCTGAGTGATCCATATAAATTAATTTTAGTTTATTTGGAATTAAAAAAAATACATACTCGTCATTTAAAGAAAAGGATGAATTTGTGGTGTGATTTTATTATTGGATGAAACTCTACTTTTTCGGTATGTATATTTCCTCACATTCCTACATATGTTTGTAATTTAATTCCTTAACTCTATGTTAGGTATCATGGAGAAAAATATTTATATATTTGAAATTATTAATAACAAATCACCAACCTCTTAAACCATCATTGATTTTTGTTTTTGGGATGGTTGAATTTTTAAGTATTATATGATCTATCATCCTCCATCAGAACATGATTGTTATAATTCTTCCCATTTCCACATATTAGAATTATTTTAATTGGAATCCTAGTTTTTTAGTGTTCATCGCGTTCGAAATTATCTCATTTTAAAGATGCTGTTTTATTGACCCTTTTAACATTGTCTCTTTCCCGAAAAAGAATTTTCAAATGTAAGCATTTGATTTTATATGTTCAATTTAAAAAATTAGTGTGATTTTTTTTAATTTTTGATATTATCAAGATGAAATCTTATATATTAGTTATTCCACCAATAAACTCTCTTGTTCATTTTGTGTTCCATGTGTCTCTTTTGAGGTAGTACATACCTGTAAATTCAAATATACTAAAATAAAAGGTCATGCCATTTTAGAAATACCATTATTATAAATAAAATTAATATATATTCAAGATCATAGATTTAATATTATATAAAACAAAACTACTCTCTTGGTTAATGTTTTTTCACGACCCCTCAACATAATGTGTACCCCCCTGGGCCAGCAATGTGAAAATGGAGATAATGACCCCCTGAGCCCCACCTCCAGTAGACCCCGAGTTGGAGACTAGAACCGAGGGTATAGTAAATGCACAAATGGGAGGCAATACCCTCTAAGAGAACACATGAGGAAGAGAGAGAAAAGATAGAAACCAATAAACTACAACTCCGAAATGGAATTATTATAGAAATAAAAGTGCACAAATGGAATTTCATGAAAATTTACTACAACTGAAAGGGAAAACTGCAAGTTCCCAAATGAAAGTAAAAACCATTAGCGACCACAAGCCCAAACAGCTCCTGCAACCACAAGCTAGTAGTTACTATCCTGGTCTCCAACCTTCTCTAAGTGACCTAAAAAATAGTTGATATATACTTAGGTTGAGTATAACAGTATACTCAGTAGGATCCTCCCTGAATCCTGTCATGAAAAAGTAAACAAATCATGCTAAAGCACATTGAACAAAAAGTGAAACTAACTTGTCACCTAAACAGATATACTATGTTCCCAACCTTACCATGGCTACTCTCACCATGTAACAAAAAATAGAATATATCATATAGTAAAGAATGAAAAGGGTACCCCACTACTATTTCTCCACTAGTTTGCCGATTTTCCCAAACGACATACATCCTTTGCATCTCTCTCTAAATTCTTGCTCGTATATACTTGGGATATGTACCACAATATGCACCACATGCACCATAAAGGCTTTCCAGCAGACACGTGGGCTAAGCAACAAACCATCCCTACAACCAATAGTGACCATGTATTTTCTGGGAGCCACCACAGCTCGCTTAACGTGTATCATATGTCAGTTATCATACCTCTATCTATTAAATCCCATACACTGAGTAAGGATCCTCAATCCATCACATCCTATACACATTACACCTATAGTAGTCCATATGATAATATATCCATAATATTTGTGTGTGAATAACCACAAGCCATTACATCCCTCTACACACATATATGGGGAAACTATCCTCTTTGCCTAATGGCACTAGTATCTACCAAGAGAATAGAGCGGGGTCAACAGGGGTAGTCATCCATTCATCCTCCCACCAGAATGTTGGGGAAAACACCGCCCACAGGGCTCAAAATCCCCGGGGTTCCAGTTTCCCTTACAGACCAGGTGGAGTAGCATATAGAACCACAAAATGTATAGATTATAATACAACTCACAACCACACTATGGGTATAACCTAGTCGTAGACTCAACTGCTGCTAACGTCTCTCAGACTCTTGGCTGCCACTTCTAAGACTATGTATCCTATAGGCACAATATCATTTATGAGACTTAATAGATTGATTCATTCCCTTTTTTATCAATTCCATGGAATGTTAATTAATTCATCAAGCATTAATTAACCATGAAAAATTCCTCATTAAATTCCATTAACATCACATCCAAAAACCATTTTCCCTTCAAAAGTTCTCAACCTCATCATTACGATTCAAATAACTCCAACCCCATGGGTTAACATTATTTATTCAAACATTCATTACAGAATTACATTCCCATATTCCCAAGAATTCTAGAAATGCATCTTATGCTACTAAACACAAGGGCTCAACAAGTTGAGTAGATGTACTACCCGTCGTGTCTTTGCCACCTATCGCAAAAGCGTAGACCCATTCTCCCTTTAGAGGCTAAACAAAAAAAGCACATGTCATACCCTGCGTGTCTTTGCCTCTTTCTGATGATTGGTAAGAAATACCACCTTCCTTGAGAAGTGTGGAAAATTAATGAAAATAAACAAACAAAAAAGCACAAAGCATCCAACAATCACATCCATCCCGTTCCATCATTCTTAGTGTCTTCCCTGACCCCCAAAAGAATAAACGGATGCATCTCACCACTCTAGGCGTCATCTGCTGCCACAAACACAAGGCCTCCATGCCCCCACATATCACAACACCCTCCTAGGTCCACATCACATCACAAGTAGTAGGAAAGTAAAAATCACGTCAATTTGGGATTTTAGCCCTTTTTACAAGGAATTCGGCCTCCAAAAAACAAGCACCAACAGATTTCAGGTTTACCAACCAACTGAATTAAACACATCATCAACCTAAATTTAATTAACATCAAATTAGAACAACAACCACGACCAAATTAATTTAAATTACTCTTTATCTTTAGCCAATTAATTATCAATTAAATCCGGCTTTACGTTCGTTATCTATTTCATCAAGAGAAACATGCTAACAAGAAAGGCATAGATACCACACTATATAGCAAATCATGAGGCAAACCGTTATCATAGAAAAAAGTAATATCATGCACTCAAACCAATTCTTTTAATCCGGTTCAAGTATTTAATTAGGTCAATTTCCTTGTGAGCCATAGGGATAAATCATGAAATCTCTATGATTTCACATAAAAAATTAGAGAAGCCACGAATCCCCTACCTCAAAAGTTTTTGAGGAAAACAACAACGGTCGAAGAACGCCAAAGAAACCGGGTCGATTCACCACGAATCCTCCTTAGATCTCCCCTCCTAACACAACCAAGTCAAAAGATCAACATATTCGACATCAACATGCTTATATCTACCCATAACAGTCATAGATATAAGAAAATGAGAGAAGATTAGGAGTGGACCTAAATAGATCTATGAAATCAATCAAGAACGACCACATACCTCATGAAACCGGCTTCGATTCATGAAGAGAATCCTCTGGATCACTTCCACAACGTTTGTGAGAGGTTCTTCTACCTCCAATGAAGGGTAATCCCGAGTTATGGATGCTTAGGGGCTTAAAAGAACCATTTAGAGGAAAAATAGTTCATATGCACAATTTTAGGATCTATCTTTAAGTTCCCACACGGTTAGACCTCACAAAATAACAACTCTAACTGGACGTTAGCTTTTTCCTCAAAAAAGACTCCTTTCATGGTTAGGCCGCATGATTTAGGAACACCTTGTTCCTACCATTCAAATGATACTACCTCTAACATAAACCTCGCACGGTTTGGCCGCATGGTTTGACAAAATGTACGCCTCCCATACGATGGCCATAAACCTTTAGATTTCATTAAAAGTCCACCCAAATGCACTCCAAGTCACCTTGACCTCCATTAACACCGTCAACACCACATTTTTACAATAGAATGGACCAAATAGGTCCATGCTATTAGACCATATACCTCTCAAAACATTATTGTCATTGAGAATCCAAAACTCACACAATGATAAAATTAAGAACGACATGAACAACCACCCAATGAGATACCCATAAAAAGAGAGAAAGCCACCAAATAAACAAAGGGTTCCATCTCATAAACATGAAAGTTTAACAACCAAATAAGTTACATCAAAACTTGAAAAGAGATAAACATCAAACAAATCTGGGTACTGAGAACGTATCTGTGACTCACATTCCCAAGTACTCTCTTTCAAGCCGTTGTGTCTCCACAAGACACGAACTAAAGGGCTTGAACGCCTGTGAAACAACTTCTCCAAGAGGTCTTGGATCTCCACAGTTCGCTCCTCAATGGTGGAATCATCATCAACATCGATCTCTCCCCAATCAATGATATGGTAGTCGTCATGAAGATAACGATGTAGCTGTGATACATGGAAAGCATCATGTATCCGACTCATCTGAGGGGGATGTGCAACTCGATATGCCACAGCTCCAACACGAGCTAACACCTCGAATGGCCCATCAAAGTGGGGAGAAATATTACTCCCTTGACCAATCCTTTGATGCCCATGATGGGGAGTCACCTTCAGAAACACATGATCACCAACATTAAACTACAAGGGTCTCCTCCTTTGATCTTCATATGATTTCTGGCGATCCTTCACAACCTTCATTCTCTCTCGAATCACATGAACCATCTCTATTATATTATGCACTAGTTATAGTCCGAGAATTGCTGACTCTCTGACTCTAGTCCAGCACAACGGAGAATGGCAAGTCCGGTCATTCAAGGCATCAAACGGTGTCATACCAATGGTGGAGTGGAGACAATTATTGTAGTAAAACTCCATCAAGGGTAATGGATTCGTCCCTGAAACACTAAAATCAAGAACACAAGAGCTCAACATGTATTCAAGAGTCTGGATGGTTCACTACGTTTAACCATCCGTTTGAGGATGAAAAGCAGTGCTAAGGAATATCTAAGAACCAAAAGCATGTTGGAGACCTCTCCACATCCTAGAGGTTAAACAAGGATATCGATCATAAATGATAATCCTAGGGACTCCATGAAGTCTCACCACCTCCTTTAGATACTCCCTCAACAAAACATCCACTGAGCATGACTCCTTGATTTCTATAAAGTGGGTTGATTTTGTTAAACAATCCACTACCACCCAAATAGCTTCATGTCATCCCAGAGCTCGAGGTAAACCTATAACAAATTCCATTGAGATGTCCTCCGACTTCCACTGAGGAATCTCTAATGGATGAAGAAGACCACCAGGAACACTATTTTCGTCTTTCACCTTCTGGAAGACTAAGCATCGAGATACACGCTATGTAACCATACGCTTCACCCCAGGCCACCAAAACTGACTCCTCAAGGATCGATACATGTTTTTCATGCTAGGATGTACTTCTAAGGAGGAACTATGGAACTCGTGGAGAACCATATCCCTCATCATCAAGGGATAAAATCCTCTCCTGATACAATACTTGATATTGTTCATCCTGATTCCAACCATCAGGGGCCTCACCATAAACAACTCTCTCTCTCCAGACCCCCACCTCAAGATCCCCCAACTGGGACTCTTTATCCATATGCATCAGGGATGACTATACCATCATCTAAAAAAGATAACCTCTACCCCACACGTCTCCCTTATTAAGATTCAATGCTGTCAGTTCTTCCATTACTCTTTAGGAATCACCGGATTCACGTACAACATCACTACATGGATTTCGGCTCAGCGCATCAGCTATAACATTACCCATTCAAGGTGTATACGATATTTCAAATTCGTATTCCTATAATAACTACATCAACCAACATTATTGTAAGTTCAAGTCACACTGGGAGAAAACATACCTCAATCTCTTATGATCGGTGGAAACAACAAATCACTCAAAAATGAGGTAATTTTTCCACAACATCAAAGAAATCACCAGGCTGCCAACTCAAGATCATTGGTGGCATAGTTGCATTCATTAGAAATCAACTGCCAAGACCCATAAGAATCAACTAACCTATGTTTCAAGAGAACACAAACTAACCCCAGATGTGAAGCATTGTAGAAGACATCAAACTGAACTCCTTCAGCTAGAAGACAAAAGAATATAGCACTTACTAACTTATCTTTCAGATACTCGAATGTTTCCTGAAATTTATCAGTCCATATGAAAGCATGATATTTCTTGGTCGAAGATGTCATATGAGTTTCAACTCAAGTGAAATTGGCAAAAAACCGTTTGTAGTAGCCTACGACACCAAGGAAACTTCGCACCTATGAAACTTTCATGGGGGCTTCCCAAGACACAACTTCTTCTATCATTGATGGATCCACATCTTCTCCATTTTGGGACACAAAATGCCCCAAGAAGCGGACTTCTTGAGCCCAAAACTCACACTTATACAACTTACCGAATAGATGATGTTGACGAAGAACTCCCAAAATGGCATGCAGATGCTCTATATGATCCTCTTCAGAGGTGGAGTACACAATGATGTCGTTGATGAAAAATACCATGAACATGTCTAGGAACTCATTGAACATAGCATTCATCAATCCCATGAATACATCTAGAGCATTTTTCATGCTAAAGGGAATTACAAAGAACTCATAATGCTCATGATGACAACAGAAAGCACTCTTCAAAATATCCTCATCCTTCACACGCATCTGATGATATCCTGACTGCAAGTCGATCTTTGAGAACCAACTTGCACCCTTCAGTTGATCAAATAAGACATCAATCCGTGGAAGAGGATTGATATTTGTTATTGTCACTTTGAATAAGCGACGATAATTGAAACCCTACCGCAAACTGTTGTCAGCCTTCTTTACGAACAGAACGGGTGTACCCCATGGGGACACACATGGCCGAACAAAACCGCACTGAAACAGACCATCAAGATGTATACACAACTCTCATAACTTGTAAGGGTCCATCCTATACGAAGACATAGATATATGAGAAGCTCTTGGTTGTAGGTTGATCCCAAAATCAATCTCTTGTCGAGGGGGTAATGCTACAACCTCTTCTGGGAAGACATCAGGGTAGTCCTCTACGACCCTAGGAAAAGCCAACTGCTAATCCTTTGAAGAACTCAGCATCGTCTCAGCCACCATGGATGATAATGATGGAACTTGCGTGTGATCCATCTGAGGATCTCATTCACCATCAAACACCACTGGCTCTCTATCCGAACCAAATAAAACAACATTATTCTTAATGAAATCCATGATAGCCTACACCGAATACATAAAATCCATACCGAGGATGATATCATATGGTTGTATCCGTAAACATAGGAAATCTAACCAAGAGTGGTGTTCCCCCAACACTAGATCATAGTCTCTACATACTTCAAACAAGTCAGATCTACCTCCAACTGGCGTAGTCAACACCAAGGGCACTGGAAGCCTCTCTACCTCAAGTCCCAAATCTTGTACAAGGGTAGGTGATATGAAGGAGTGTGTCGCCCCTGAATCAAATAAGGCATACACCAAGGTAGAAAACAACCAAACGGTATCTAGAATGTCATCTGGCTCGTCTGGAGCTGGCAATGCTAGAGCATGAAGCTGTCCATGACCTTCTCCATGTCCTCTTTGACCCGGATGATGACCTCCACCATGGTCACACTCTGCTCTTTGAGGACGGGGAGCATCATGGGGTTGTCCTCTGCCTGCACCATCTCCCCTCTGGTGATCTAAAGCTGGTGCAACAGGCTGATGCTGCCTCTGCTGAAACTCCCTCAACCGAGGAACCTAGAACGTAGCGCCTGGTGAATAATGAACGCTCTGAAAGGTCAGGAACTCCCATAGCTGATGGGAACGACCACAATAAAAAAACAAGCACATGACCCCTTTTAATATGACTAAGAGTTTCTACCTCTAGAGAAAAGTGATGTGAAGGATTGGGACCTACCCCTAGAAGAACGGAAACTCTTCTTCCCTGAAAACTGGGAACCGCAGACTGCCGCTCTACTTCTTGAAGAATCATGCGGATTCCCCTCTCGTGATGATCTAGTCCTGTCCAATGTCCTCACGACACCAGTTACCCTCGCCAGCTCCTCAAGATATTTCTTCAACATAAATGGGGTGAACAGTTGTTGGATCTATGGATGCAAAGCATCCTCGAAATGACTCTCTCTAGCCTCCTCATCTGGAAATAGGTCAAAAGCATATCATAAAAGGTTCTTGAATCATATTCCAAGCTCAAAAATAGTGAAGCTCCCCTGTCGAAGGGTAATAAGCTCATGGAGACTGGACACCTTCACAGTCGATGAAAGAAACATGACTCCAAACTTGTCTGGGAACTCCTCCCATGAGATCTATGACTCCTCATGATTCCTGAGGAACAAAATAACCACTTACTTGCTACTCCATGCAGCATTGTCACAACCAAGGACACCCAGTACTCCTTCCGAGTTTGGATCGAACT
Organism: Viscum album; assembly: GCA_963277665.1. Lineage (NCBI taxonomy): Eukaryota > Viridiplantae > Streptophyta > Magnoliopsida > Santalales > Viscaceae > Viscum > Viscum album. The sequence continues at coordinate 1,889,782,291 of OY728136.1, forward strand.
AAAGCCTATCTCGACCTCCTCCAACCAGTCTTCCCTGACATCATCTGAAATGGATCCCTCATACTTCTGTATACTCTAGTGCTGAAACTATCGGAGTGTCTTCCTCCAAGTGTCGTCGTCGTCATCCTCTACCCTGCGGCGATCTGTTGGAACAGCCTGCTGGACATTTTCTACGCAAGCCTGACGAGGATGTCAACCTGGAGCCATATATGTAAAAAAACAATCACCTAGAGCTCCAAATCCTGGAATATGGAAGTATCAACATTAATTAATTTTTTTTAGGTTATCATATCCCATGGTCTACCCATTCAAACACATGCACAAAGAAGAATGACGCATGATCCTTTCCTATGACTCTACCCTGAATCTTGTTTCACCCTATCTAGTAGGCAATGTAAACTTAAAGGCCCGTACATAAGATCATAGGAGGCCCTAAACGCCTATGTATTAGCCGGTCTCAAGTGTTTACCTCACTTGATAAACATGAGTGCCACCGTTTCCCTACCAACCCATGAAACCTTACCGGTGCCTAACTCCAATCTCCATCCTATCCCTCAACCACACCTCTGATACCACTCTGTCATGACCCCCTCCCCACAATGTGTACCCTCCTAATCCGGCAATGTGAGAAGGGAGATAATGACCCCCGAGTCCTGACTTCAGTAGGCCACAGGTTGGAAACTAACATTGAGGGTATAATAAACACACAAATGGGAGGCATTACCCTCTATGAGAACACATGCAGAAGACAGAGATAAGATATCCACTAATAAACTCCAACTCAGAACTGTAAATATAAAAGAAATCAAAGTGAACAAGTTGAATTTCATGAAAAAGTACTAAAAAGTAAAGGGAAATCTGCAATTACCCAAAAAAAAAAGTAAAAATAGCAGCGACCAGAAGCCCGAACAGCTCCTGAACCACAATCTACTAGTAACTAGCCAGATCTCCAACCAGCTTTAAGTGACCAGAAAAATAGGTTATATATATGTAGGGTGAGTATAATAGTGTACTTAGTAGGATCATCCCTGAAGCCTCTCATGCAAAATTAAATAAATCACCCCAAAGCACAGTGAACAAAAAGTGAAACTAACTCGTCACCTAAATAGGTATACGATGTTCCCAACCACACAATGGCCACTCTAACAAAGTAACACATACAAGAATATATCATATATTAATGAATGTCCAGGGTACCCCGATACTACTTCCCCACTGGTTTTCCGCCTTTTCCCAACAACTTACATCATGTGCATCTCACTCCAAAGGCTTTCCCATCTACACTTGGGCTATGCTCCACAATCTGCACCATGTGCACCACAAAGGCTTTCCCACAAACACCTATGCTAAAGAACCGCACCATCCTCACAACCAAAAGTGACCAGGTAGTTTTCTATAGCCACCACACCTCCAATAAAGTGTATCATAAATCGGGTATTATACCTAAAGCCATTACAGCCCATACACCGAGTATGGACCCTCAAGCCATCACTGTTTGTACATGTTACACCTATTGTAGTCCATAGGATCATATATCCAGAATATATGTGTGTGAATAAACACAGGCCATTAAATCCCCCTACACACATATATGGGGAAACTAACCGATGTGAAAAAATGGCACTAGTATCTACCAAGAGAAGAGAGCAGGGTCAAAGGGGGTAGTCAGCCATTCATCCTCCCACCAAAATGTTGGGGATAACACACCCCCCCCCCAGGGCTCAAAATCACCGTGGTGCCAGTTTCCCTTACTGACAGGGTGGATTAGCGTATAGAAACAGAAAAAGTATAGAATATTCTACAACTCACAACCATACTATGCACATAACTTAGTCTTAGACTCAACTGCAGCTAACATCTCTCGGACTCCGGGCTACCACTTCTAAGACATGGTATCCTATAAGCACATAACCATTTAAGGGATTTATTAGATTAATTCATTCCCTTTTTATCAATTCTACTGTGCGTTAATTATTTTTTCAAAAAATAATTATCCTTGAAAAAATTCCACATTATATTACATTAACATCATATCAAAAAACAATTGTCCCTTCAATAGTTCTCAACTTCATCATTAAGTTTCATCAAACACCATATCCATGGGTTAACATCATTTATTCAAACATTCATTACAGAATTACATTCCCATATTTCTAGGAATTCTTGAAAATCATCCTATGCTACTAAACACAGGGTCTCAACACGGTGAGTAGATGTACTACCCATTGAGTCATTTCCACCTATAGCAAGAGCGTAGACCCATTCTCCCTTGAGCGGCTAAACATGTAAAGCGTGTGGCCTACCCCGTGTGTCTTCACCTATTTCAAAATATATGTAAGCAAGACCAACTGCCTTGAGCAGTGGGGAAAAGTAAAGAAGATAAACAACCAAACAAAGAACCATGAATCCAACGATCAAATCCATCCCATTCCATTATTCTCGGTGTCCTCCCTGACACCCACAAGCATAAACAGATGCATCTCGCCACTCTAGATGTCATCCGCTGCCACAACCAAAAGGCCTTCATGCCCCCACATATCTCAACACCCTCGTATGATCACATCACATCACAAGTAGTTGGAATTTAAACATCACATAAATTTGGGCTCTTGGAAATTTTTACACGGCATCAGGCCTCCAAACAACAATCACCAACAGATTTCAGGTTTACCGACCAACTGAATTAAACACATCATCGGCCACAATTTGATAAACATCAAATTTGAACAACCAGCACAACCAAATTCATTTACATGCATCATTAGCTTTAGAAAATCAATTATCGATTAAATCTGTCTTTACATTCTTTATCAATTTCATCAAGAGAAACATGATATCAAGAATGGCATAGATAACACACTATATAGAAAATCAAGAGGCGAACATTTATCGTGGAACAAAGCAACAACATGCACTCAAACCAATTATTTTAATCTGGTTTAAGTATTTAATTAGATCAATTTCATTGTGATCCAAAAGGCTAAAACATGATAACTCTATTATTGAACATAAACAATTAGAGAATCCATGAATCCCCTACCTCCATGGTTTTCGAGGAATACCACAATGGTTGAAGAACACCCAAGAAACCAGATCGATTCTTCATGAACCCCCTTTATAATTCCTCTACTAACACAACCATGACCAAAGATCATCATATTCAGAATCCACATGCTTAGATCTACCCATAACATGCGTAGATCTATGTAACTGAGAGAAGAGGAAGAGTAGATCTATGTAGATCTATGAAGTCAAGCAAGAACGACCACATACCTCCAGAAACCAGCTTTGGTTCGCAAAGAGAAGCCTCTAGATCACTTCCAAAATGCTTGGTAGAGGTTCTTCCACCACCTAGGAAGGGTAATCCAATGTTATGGACACATAGGGGCTTAAACGAACCATTATGATGCAAAAGAGTTCAGATCCTCAATTTTAGGATCTAATTTTAAGTGTCTTCATAGTTAGTCCACACGGTTCAACAAACTGTGCACTAACCATGTGTCCTATTCTACCTCGCCAAACACTCCTTGCATGGTTATGCTGCATGGTTTAGGCAAATAGTGTGCCTCCCGTGCGAAGGATACTTCCTCCAACACCAACCTTGCAAGGTATGGCCGCACGGTTTGACAAATTGTGCACCTCCCGTTCGAAGGCCATAACCCTTTATATTTCCTTAAAAGTCCACCCAAACGCACTCCAAGTCACCTTGACCACCAGAACCACATTTTCACAAATAAATGTATTGGGGAGGTCTTGGACATTACGTGTTTTGTACCAAAAATAGTAATTTGACGAAGCTATGTGGGAACCGGAGTTTGTAATAAGACCGAGGTACCACATATGTTTATATCCATGTAGTGATTTGTGAGGGGGATATTAATTTTAAGGGGTTAGAATACAAAACCATTATATTTTATGATATATATTTAAAAAAATTATTCTCTTTGATTATTTACATTATAGAAAACATTGAAAATAAATGAGGTCCAAAATATTATTATTTTAACACAACCATTATCACATATCCACTAGAATGATGGTAATTAATGATATTAACTAAATTATGAAACTATAGATTTCTCATTTTTATAAAAATATTTCATTGTTTAGGAATTAATTATGAAATAATATAAAATCCAATTAAATATTAAAAAAGTGTTTTTATAAAAAAAACTATTTTTATACAAAAAATAAAATTTAATCTTAATATATTAAATGAACCACTATTAGTAAAATTTTAGGATTATATTTATGAGTTATATATATATAATTAGGATTTTTTAATTTCACACAGTATTTTTTATTGGCATATTATAATAAAAAGTCAAATTTTATGTGCAAGAATTTTTTTTTACCAAAAGCCTAATTTTTTATTTTTGAAGGATAATTTGTTTTAAAACTAAATGTTGAAACATATATAAATAGTATTTGAAAAAATAAAATTCATTTTATAATACCAATTATCATAATTTTCAAAGAATGAATTTTTTTATTATTCTGATAAGTTTCATTTTTTGATGAATAGTGAAACAATTGCATTTTATATGAAAACTACTATTTCTTAAAATTTATAAACATAGTTAAATTATATTTTAAATTTTTTTAACTTTTAAATAGATGAATTATAAATAATTTATCCCAATATACTCCATTGTAGTTATTTTCACATTGAAGTTGTATATAAAAGTATTTCGTTGTTTTGAACTTTTAACATTAAAAATCATTTTCTTGTTGTGTCTATAGGTTTAATTTAAAATATAGTTTTTACAATAATGTGAATTTAATTTTGTAATAAACTGATTCCATGTTTTGGAATCATAATGTCTAGATGTTTTATTATGGTAAATTATATTTTTAAACATAAAATCTTACAACGTTAAAAAAATATGTTTTATATTGAATAAGTAAAATAAAATAATGAGTTAAACATAAAAGTTAAAAGCATAAAATACTAGAAAATTAAAAACGTTATTGGGTTTTTTAGGTATTAAAATGACCTAACTAGAATTTACAATATTAATTATCATCCAATCATATGTAAATTAATTCAACCTCAATATGCTTGGGTTTTAAAAAATAATCAATATTTAATCACCCAAACCCACTATTACTCAAGTATAAATACCACCCTTCACCACCCCATTTAGAATAAAAATCCTTGAATATCCAAATATACATCCCTAAACCTATCATATTCCTTCTCTACAAATAAAATTGTTTTTTTCCGCACCAAAATACCATATATAGTTTCCTCAATGGGTCTTTAAAGGATGTGATATTTAAGTGGGAATATTCTCAAAACACCTCTCTTATTTTCATTTATTATTATAATTTATTCTAAACTCCTTAATAGATAATGTCATGATAAATCCAGTAACATGTATAAAATGGATTTTTTTAATGGAATATCTCATAACCATTACATTTCTCATCTCCTTTTATTGAATGAAGTGAAACAATTGTCCAAATAATGTCATTTAATATCCTCCGAAAATAATGATTTTGTTTGATTCACATTACCACCTAAATGGATGGTAATAAAAGTATAACTATTTTAAAATGAAAATCTAATAGGTATATTTTTTTCCTATTTTATGTTATGGAACTAACATATTTACATGATATTAAATAAAATGAAATAATATTGAAATTGTAAGAATGATCACAAAATTAAACTAATCATTTATCATTATAATTTTATAAAATAAATTTTTCTCATGTAATAAATAATAGAATTTGGGTCCACTATAAAAATTTTATGTTCATGAATTCCATTTATTTTAACTTTTTTATTTGGTTTTTTTAATATGAAAATCCATTATTATTCACAAATGATCCAACCATGAAACCTATGAAACAAAAATAGCATAAAAATGAAAACATTGAAATGTTATTTATTAATGGGTAGTAAGATGTTAAAAATATATCCCATTATATATTATAAATAAAAAAATATCTATAAAAAACTAATAAATTTTAATAAACCAATTTATAGGTGGTCTAATTATGTATAAATAATTGGAATCATTTATATGGGTATCTCATCTCATGTTTTCTTAAATATGATAAATTCCTTATCTAAAAATAATTTCTTGGGTGTAGTTTATATAATACTATTTGATATTTTATATCATTAATATCAATATCTTAATGTTTTTCAATTTTTCATTAGATATTTTTAAATTTTATGTGAATACAATTCGAAAAATTACAATGTGGTAAGGAAATTCTTAACCCATTTTCATTTCATAAGGTTAAAAATATACATATTTAATTATTCCCTCATATGATTATTTATGAGATGAATTTATATTATATTATGTTTAACTTCCAATTTCTTTTTTTTATTTACTAAAAAGACACAATATAATTTAATTGTATTAATACCCACTTAAAATATATGAGCATTATAAGGTATTTTCTTTTTTAAAAAATTATCATTATAAATGCTTTCATAAAACACTCTTTTCCATACGTGCACATGTTTTTCTATAAATTCTAAAAAAATAGTTTTCAGAATTATTTTATAATTATTTTAGTTTATTTTAATAATATTTTAATTTTTAATAAAAATATTTATAAAGGATACTTTTTTTTCATTTTCTAAAAGAGTTTTATTTGTGTCTTTTCTGGAAATAAAATATGTAATAATGTTTTTTATCATTTACATAATGATAAAATTTTTGTATTGTGATAGAAATTTAGTTTTTTGATATCTTTTTTACAATATTATATATTTATTTTCAATGAAATTTGTTTCCTTCAATACTACATGGCTCTTTGAAAATAAATTTTTTGAAAATGGAATTGTTGTTTTTTACGAATTCATTCAAGTGGTATTTCAAAATTACAATAAATATTTGATAGCATTATTTGTTTTCACATATGATTTACCGATGATATTATTCATGGAAACTATATTAAATATTTTTATTGTTTATCTAATCTTATGATGGTATAATGTTTATTAATATTTTTTTCATTTCATTGATTTATGCTATGATAAAACATTTCTAAAACTCATTTTGATACATGGGTTTCAATGTGATGAATTATTTATATTCTTGTGAAACACACACACACACACATTTATATATATATATGTATATTGTTTATCTATTTTTATGCATGGAACCTATAAATTCCTCTAATACGTTGGGTAGTGATGTATAACTCATGAGTAAAAATCTTACGCAATAACAAGATTTCATGTTCCAAAATGTTATGCATGAACACAGTTACATGTTCATAAATGTTATGCATAAACCTAATTATATGTTCATAATGATATTTGTGAAACTGATTAAATATTCAAAAATGATATGTGTGAGCATGATTACATTATCACAAATGTTATGTGTGAACCAAATTAAACACTCATAGTGATATACATGGAGCTTTCATTCATGTCCATAATATTATTCTTGCGCATAGTTTCCTATCAATATGTTTATTCAAGGACCTAGATTCATATCCTTATCATAATGAGTGAATTTGTTTCTACTTACAACTGTACACATTTTTTATATGTTCATTTTTATGAAAAAATTCCATTTCTCATTTCATTATTACACTCTCATGGATTAAGTTCCCTGATTATTTTATTCATATATTTTGAACTACAAATATTTATTCCAAGACATTGGATTATTAATCATTGATATATAGGGCATTCATTTTCAAATGTTAATTTCATTTCCTCTCACTATTATCCTCTTGTTTTGATTATGTGATTGTTGATATATCATATTTTTTCCTTACCAAGAACTTGAGATCACCATTTTAATGTATTATTTTCCCCACGATATGATGAAATATGTTAAACAAACTTGTCTATAAGGATTTTAGATGGGTGATTTTTGATGAAATATTGTCAAATATGGGTATAGTGGGTGATAATTCTTATTTATATGGGCATGTTATTTATGAACACAAGTTTTTAAAACATTTCCTTAATTATTTAAAATAATAAACCTAAATATTTCCTGGATATTTATGTGGTCCAATATTTCCTATTGATGTGTTTTGTTTTGTTGGAAAAAATTGGGTCACATTTATAGTATCAAAGTGAAGAATGTAATGTATATGTTTTTACCTCTATATCTGGATGTGATTATTTATGGGTTTTATAACATATATTTACATGATGGTACACATGATACCATGGTATGTTGGGTTGCATTTCTTTTTCATTAGGTTACAGATATTTATTTCATCTTTTTCTTATAGGTTTCAATTTTGAATTGGAATTATTATTATTTTTTCATTTCTTTTAATTTCAATGTGCAATATTATGCATCCATAAAATTTCCCACTGGTTTACATGGAGGGTGTATTATGTGAAACATAGTAGATTATTCCTTTATATTATAATATTATAATGGATATCAAGAGAGTAGTTCTTGTCATGGGATAAAATATATCCCAAGCACATAATTCAACTGTTATGTCACAACCAAGAGCTGATAAGTCAACGATCAATCATGGGAATTATTACATGAGTATCCCCTTAAAATAAAGGTAAATATGAACTTAATGAGATCTAAGGCTAGATGTAAATAATAGATATGATCTTCAACTTCCTAGATACACAAGAAGCTATTATGGTGATGTTTTCACTATTCATACATGAGGGCCCTACTAAATGATAGTGTGATTTTATGGTACATTCTAACTATCATGTGGGATTTTATTGGTGGTATTGAATACCCATTTCATTTAGTATATCATCCTACTTTCTATAATGATATAAAAGTCTCTAGAGTGCCTAAATTTATAGAATATAGAGTTTTATATGTCACGGTATACCAATCAGTTTGGGGAACTCATATTTATGGATCTAATAGTTGTAAAGAATGACTAGCCAGAGTCTCAGAAGTACCTATTAGGTTTATGACCACATGTCTGTTCATAGGTATTTATGATGAATATTTATACAAATGTAGATATTTTAAACAACCCTATAATATAGGATTTTAAAATCGTATGAATGAATTCACAATCTTACACTTATTTTACATCCATGATAAGATTTATTGGAATGTATGGAAAATAGATTAAGTTCCATGAAAATCACAAGATTAGTGGAAGTGGTTCTCAGTAGTGAACCTCCTCTGCACCATTAGTTACATTTAATAGTTTGGCCCTTACATGCTACTGGTATTTCAATTTCTGGCACACATGTCATTACTTTTTTTTAATAACTATGAATATATTCAATGTTTTTTGATTATATAGGCATATATTGTGTTCCCTCTATGATATTTCTACACCTCATTTTGGTTTGGGATAATTATTTCTATGCGCCACTAAAGCACAATCAATGCTTCAAATTCTATTGTCCTCCATCAATAAGCCTCCAATGTGAAGAACAATAAACAATTATATGGGTATCTAGTGTAGGTAATTGTGAGTACATAAATATTGAGATATTCGCTTTTTACTAAATCATTTTTACTGAAATAATTATTGGATATAGATTCCTGCCACAAATTAATATATTTTAATTTTATTTATTTGATGAAAATTATAGTGGAGTTCATCTACTTTTTATTTGAGTTGGAATCACTAAAAGGGATGAGTAATGAACATGGATTTCAATGTCCTTGTACTCTATCGAAATAGGACACTGAGTTAGTCTTGTATTTCCTTAATCTTATTCTGGATCTATTTGACATTATCAATGGGATAGATTTTTTTTCTCCTCTTGCTGAGGTTGATTTTTATCATTGGTGTGTCATGTTATTTGTAGACGATGGGTGCTATCATGTATTTTAGGGAGAGTGGGATCTTTGATTTTGTCATGTTGGAACATTACACCCAAATCATAGGTGTTTATTAACTTTTTTTTCACATGAACCAAAACATGATTTTGCTGTTAGTAATTTTCTTTTAGTTATCTAGGATATTAATGATGTTTTCCCAAATGAAAACATTGGAAATATTTTGGGGAGATGAATAGTTTTTAATGGATTTGGGGTTATGTAGGTAGTCAATATCAATACCCACTTATCATATTGAAACAAATACACTATAATATATTTAGATAGATTAAAACAAGAGTGGAATACATCTTTCAATTACTAAAATGAAAATAAAATTATAACATCATTCCCCAGACAAACATATTTATTTTCTAAGATATATTCATCATTACTGTGGGTATTTTTGAGAATTCTTCAATAAATTGTAAATAACTCCCTCAAAAAAATTAACTAACTTTATAAAAACAATACTTATGATAATCTCATAAAATAAATAATTAAATATTCTCAATGTTAAAATAAACACCCTTAGAGGATTTTATAGCTCCTATGAATTTAGCATCTTGAATCCCAAACAAAAATTTGGATAAATTTTCATTTTTCTAGTTTTGAAATAATATCTCTAGTAAAATATCGGTATATCATATATGTTCATTTTTTGTATCATCATAAATAATTATTTCATCTAAAAAAACCACCATGAATAAGTCAATTTATTTTGAGATAATATTATTCAATAAGGGAAAATAAATTGGAAGGAGAATTAGTAATCCCAAAAAATATTTCCAGAAAATCATAATGTTTATTCCTAGTCCAAAAATACTTATCTATAAATCATATCTATTTACCATAATAATGGTGATAACCGTTATTAATTTTAACTAAAATACCACATATAAACTTTTAATTGGTCACAAAATTCATCAATTCTATGTAATGTTTATTTATTTTTCCCTATCACCTAGTTAGAAATGTATTATTCAATGGAATATTATATACTATAATTATCCATCTTAGTAAGTATAATTGATTCCACCCAAGGTGACACACATGTTTGAATTAATATATTTCTTTCAAAATATTCCATTTAAATTATTATTTTATAATCATTATAGGAGTCAAGTTATATAGTAGATATAATATTGTTCTTATTTTAGGTATCAATTCGATTAAGATGGTCGCATCACGCTCTTATGGTATTACAAAAAAATTTAGTAAGTTCATCCAATAAATATTTCAATAATACATGTAATTTTGGGTTATCCTTTGTGTACACAAATATAAGAATCAACAATTCTAACATGAAAAATAATGCTCTAATGATTCAAAAAAAGGCATTTTTTAAATTTTCATGATTTTATCACTCTTCCTAGAAATAATATATTGTCCCATACTATAAGGAAATGAAAATTTATTAACTATAATAGTCTACATGAACCATGAAACATACCATATAATCCATTAAAAATATGAAGTAATAATTTTTCATCTATATGACCAATAACTCCCTTGATATATCTACATAACAAATCATAATTGAATAAGAAGAAAATTTAAATTCTGGTTCTATATTCACACTATGAATAATCTTAATCTTTATATAATATGGAATAATTTTAAATAGAAAATTCAATTATTTTACTATGAAAATATATATTAATGAATGTGATTCACCCATATCAAATATCTCATAGATCATAATAAAATCAATTTAGAAATGAATCTTCTAATATTGGGTGTTGTACATATTATTATTTTAGTAAATTATTAGAAGGAAACATTTACCCCAAATTCTTCAATATTTTTCCTTATTAAAGGTTACCAATTATTATCTTATATGTCCCAGCTGTATCCAACATAAATATCTAAGTGAAAATACTAAATCATTTTTTTAATTAGAATCTATGTCGCTCTATTCCTAGAAAAATTCATCAAGTGTTTATGGTTCCTACATATATGACTCTAATTAGTCCTCCATGTAAAATATTAATAAATGTGTCATGCCACAACACTAATAACATAATATCAATCTCCTCTCTTAATATTAATCTATGATAAAAAAATTCTTACTACCACCTTGTTGGAATTCATTAGTATCCTAATTCTATCAACAATATAAATTTTTCACTCTATAAAGATGACGAAGAATGGAAATATTCTTCAAGCATACATTATATATGCTTCCACCATAATTTAATTATTCACCACTACCTCATTTTTTTATTTTTAATAAGATAATACATAATATAATATGTGTTACATAATTTATTTGAATTCTTCTAGAATTAATGTTACCATTTTGAATCATCAAATATAAAAATTGGACCAACACTATAAAATGAGATATTTATTCCATATTCATAATATTACCTTAATTTGACCAAAAAAAATCCAAAACATTCTCTAAAATCAATCTTTTCAAATAAAAATATTGATTTTATATTATTTATAATGAATAATATGTTTGGCATAAATTTATTTCATTCATAGACATTTCACAGTATTTATTTATTTATTATTTCCTCATGAAATTAGTAAACTCAACAATTTATGTTTATAGAGTATATAATAACATTAAGATTTAGTTTATTCCTTCCAACCAATCTTCAAATTCTAATACTTAACCATCCACTCTTAAAGTCTGAGATTTTGAATTTTAAAACTATGTAACATGATTCACTTTATTTAATTTCTCTAGGAGTTTTCATCCTTTGAGAAAAAATATAAATTAAAATAAAATGATTATTGCAATAGAAACACTCTCCCTATACCCAAAAAATACTCATGATTAAATTTTATATGTGGGAACATTTCTAAAATTTCATAAAACAAAAAAATAATCAATTCACTATGTATAGAATCTATTTTACAATATTAAAAGAGTTCAAAATACTGTAAACTATGATTTATATTAAATATATTTATTTTATTTACCTTTATAAGATTAAATTGATTCAATATCACACAAATCAATCCCAACTAAATTTTATCTAGTTTTATTCCCATTTATAAAAAAATTCAAAAAATAAAACAAACCTAATAATACTAATAGGTGATGCAATTATTTTCAAATAAAAATGAATATAAATTCCTTGTTAATAAATATATATATCATTATGAATGAACAAGTTTAAAATTTCAATAAATTTTTATAAAAAATTTATTGTTCATAAGATCTAATGAAGTATATTCTTATATCATTGTACCCCAAAATTCCCTAGAAACTCATGTTTCTTTGTAAATTGGTTAGTAATTCATTTTATGGGTACTATATGAGTTTTATCAATCCTAGTTTTTATTCCAACCATATTTATCAATGTTTTACAGTTAACCGTTCATTTATTTCATTTTTTATGACCTGAACCAACTACCCAATCCTAGAAACAAAATATGGACCACTACATTGCATTAATAATTTATGATATCATTGGAGGTTGGAAACTAGTTTCAAGATGGAAAATACTATAATTGTGGAATTCTTTTCAATAAAAAAATATATGTATATATGTATATATATTTTTATTATATAAATAATGTTACTCTTTAAAAACACTATTTCAGAAAAGAAAATTCCATCAAAGTTGCATACCAAGCTTACCAAACCAAGACATAATAAAAACATGGTAGATAATAGAAAAATGTTTATACTTGATATATATAATTCCTAAATGGATCATTTTTAAACACTATCATGCCTTTTTATGACCATATCTATTTCATTCCATCAATTAATATAATTTACATTTCTTATGTCATGATAAACAACAACACCATGAAAATAGAGATGTGTGTGTAAGGGTGAGTAATGCATCACTCAATAATATTTCCATGGAGACACCACAAGAACTCTAATATAGAATATATTCCAATCCATATGACCAATATCATTTGAAAATTCAAATAAATGGTTTAAATTTTTAAAATTTCACAAATATAGTTTGATTAAGTACAACACATCATGGTATCCTCACTATATAGTAAATATTTAATAACATATTAAATTCATTTATGATTTACTAAATAAAACAATACACAATAGTTTATTGAATCATGAAAAAAGGTAAAATTATTTAATAATGAAACCATTAATTAATTGAATAAACTATGATTATATTCCATCTATAGTTACTCTTCATCTACCCAAATTAATAATGCTAGGTCCATAACCTATCCATACATATTTCATGCCACACCAAGATGTTATTTGTAACTATAATGTACCATATTACGATGGATTTAAAATAATTTTTTGTACAAAACTATTTTCCAAATAGAATGTGTGAAAATAGTGTATCTAATATTAAAAATCAATATAAGATAAACATAATTTTTTCATAAATTAAATCTGATCATTTTGAATAAATTTTATTCAATAATTTTGTGAAATTCATTATTTCCTTTATATCAAAAATATGAATAATATGTACACTTATTAAATCAACCGAACATAATTATTTAAAATTTAATATCAATATATTGAAAAATACATCGATCACATGTTAAAGAACCAAAAACCACCAAGGAAGTAATATAAGACACCTAAGATAGAATATTTCCATTTAAATTTCCATGTGATTGTAATATGATGACTTTAAAAGAATAACACACTAAGTCCTATCATTTAAATTATTTTGTATCCACCCTAAAATAATCAAATTTTATCTAAAATAGGTTCACCATGAAGCCCATTGTGTACATCCTAGTATGTTAGAGTTTTTTGACTAACGTTAATGGTTTATCTGTAATGTGGGGATATTATACACTCAGTATAAGTTAAGTTAAAAATGATACAATTAGTATAAATAATTAAAAAAACATAATAAACAACATAATTTATAAACATTATATCCTACTACAAGACCAAAAAATTATATCACATGTTTTTACAAAATGAGAACATATAGTAAGGTCAAAAAATCTATACACATAGAACTAGGATTACTACAGGACTAATCCTATACAACACTTTCAAAAAGTGAAAAATATTGGAGAATATTACAAAACTAGGAATTAATCTATCTCTAATCACATCTCCTACTCATAAAATTCATCCAACCCTCCAATCAACTCAATTGTCCTTTCCCTTACCATCATCCCATATCATGAAATGTTTTCCAGTAAAGGAATATCATAATGGTGTGAGTAATTATTAGAAAGAAACCAAAAGTAATTTCCTTAAATAATATCGAATATTTTATAATAATCATGATATTATATGATAATAAAAAATATTCACATTAATTCATAACACATGGAACAAAAAATCAATCTAGAAGAAACATATAATCATATAACTATCGTTGATTACATTATTATTAATTAAAAAAAATACTTTCCAATCCTTCCATCTTCAAAATACCATTAGTCAAGTAGTAATGGTGGGAATAATGTTCCTATAATTTACTATGTCAGATATAAATAGGTTATAACATAATGATTCATAAACAATTACATATATAATGTGAAATGTTTTTAACTCCATAATCATTTTATGGTAAGTGTGGAAATTACCACACACCCTAATGATACATTGTATGTGAGAATAAAATATCATACTATATCAATGTAGGAATGTATTTTTATATCATCACATACTAACAGGAAAAATATATTTATTATTTTCAAGAATCAATTTTAAGGATTTAGTGTACAGTACTATACGAAATCAAAAACATACTCTCGAATTTCTGGTATTTATAGAATAATAATTTTCAAAAATATTAATATTTATGAATAATATATTACTTTTATAATAAAAATTACACATTGTTTGATAGCGTACTCATCACGCAATAATGAGATTAGCCAAAATCGTATGTTGCACACAATATTCTGTTATAACAAAAAATAATACAATAATATTAATATTATTTTAAATAGTAGTTAATTCCTAGACATTGTAATATAAAAATTAACATAAATAACTAAAATATGGTTATACCTGATTTTAAGTTTTTTTATATTTTTCTAATAAAATTTAGGGGCATTAAATGATAATGAATCCAATTTTAACCATAAAATAATCTAATATATTTAAAAAAGTAGTTTTACTTCTATTTGACGGGGATGACTTTTTACATATAGTTTCTTTTCATTATTATATTTTCAATTTGAAAAAATAAATTTATTTTTTAAAATTGAAAAATCAAAATTAAATTGATTAAATTTTGGTATTTTCCTAATAAAATTCATATTTTAATGAAAAATGAAATATACATCATTCTAATTCAAAAATGCCATTTCATAAAATTTATTTATATAGTTATATAATTATTTTAATTTATTTTATTTTTTAATTGGATTTATTATTTATCATTTAATCCAATTTTTTTCATTTAGAGTGATTTCACTTTTATATTGGACATATATACTTTTCCACCTTTTTATAGTTTTTACTTCTTAGAAACAATGTTTATCATTTTGACAACAGGAATTAATTTTAAATTAAATTCTATCAATTAGTTGTTTTGAATTTGGAAAAATGGACTTCATATTTGGAATCATAATGTTAAATTTTTTTGAATAGGTGCCTTTTATTTTTGGACGTTATGAATAGTAACTTTAGTAATTATTTTATTAACCATGGTTAAAGGGTAAATCATGTGTATAAGGGTAAAAAATAATATTATAGGAATATTAATCTACCATAACACGTGTCCGAATACTATTTTATGATATATTTCCAACAATGGGCATCCTTGTGACAATTTTGGGACCCCATGGTACCATATTAGTGGCATAATGACATGTTATAAGAAATAATTTAATGTAAAGTGAAATATAACTTAAACACATATCTTTTCATTATAAAATTTTTATACGGTGTTATATAAGTGATAACATTGATTATAAATAGAGATTATAAATATTAAAATATTTACTATATCATAATATTATATATATAATTTTTAGAAAATAAATAAATAAATTTAATTATGATATAATGATGATGCAGTGATTGAATCATTAATAATGGATACAAACAAAAGGTATTATAAACAATAAAATATATGCAATTTTATAATTTTGATGTCATACCCATATTTTTTTGATGATATTGACATATTATATTTTATTAAATGCCTTTGGGTCGATGTAATCTGATTGTTATGAATTTGGTAAATAATCAAGTATGAATAGTGTCAAAAATTCACATAATATATAACTTGAACTATAAAATAGTTTATTTAATTATATTAAATTCCAATAAAAATCGATATTTTCAAAATGTGTATGAAAAGTTCAAATATTTCATTAATGTCTTTTTTGGTTCATTTGACATGATTATGTAATTACATTAACCCACATTGGGTAAATAACATGATATTATGATAAGACTAAAAACGATAAATTAAGGGATAAACCAAAATGATAAGGGTAAAAAAATATATTAAAAACTAGTCTAAAAATTATTGGAAGATGGTTTTTCAAACAGAAAATATATTATATTCGAATTAAATGAGTTTTTTTTACCATTTTTAAGAAAAATTGAATTTATAATAAATTAATCTTTCTAGACATTACTAAAGTACCCCTCCTCTCTCTTATAAAAGTCTACCACATATACCCACATAAATCACACCTCTAAAACCTCATGGATATCCAAATTCTTCCCAAATAGTCTCCAAACATCCCTCTCTTCCTCCTAGAATCATTACCAAAGGCATAAGGCAATTAAAGAAAGTATTTTGTCTCAAATAAAAATAAGTTACTTAGTTTAGAGGTAAAGTCTTATCTCATGTTTTTTCTTTTATTTTTCTTCTTCACTCTCTATGATCATATTATTATTTTATTACATAAAAATTCCATTTACATGAATATATTAGGAATTTTATATGATTATTATTATAACTACACTTACACACTCCTCTATATAATTGATTCCAACATACTTTTCTATATATGGTGAACAACTACCTCACGAAACTATGATTGTTTGATTTCACCTACCAGCTCTCATGGTTTCTATTATGATTGAACATTAATTATATATGATATATATTATATTTTTATTGTTCATATTCCACTATAAGTTTTATTTATAACATATCATTAATCGTTCCATGATGTGTAAATACAATAATTTTTTTTAGGAAGTGTGGACTACTTCCCCCACAATGTGATATGACTCATTCATCCTATACATGGAATGTGTAAATGATATTTTTGTTAAATATTTGAGATATAAATGACATAAATATAATATTAGTATTATAATATAAATTTTTATCATTTTATTATTATTCTTTTATTCTGAAAAATAAATTAAAGTATTGTTCTAGTGTATGTACGGCCTACTGTCTTCATAAATGGTGAATTTTATTTGTTATCTTAAAATGTTATGGACTATTATAAATACAAATATACTATATATATATAATATTTAAATCATGAATATCAATCATGAGATGATGTAATTTTGTTTACAAGAACAATTTATAACAAAATAAGTTCATTTTTGAATCAAGTACCGAATATCGATAAAATGATGGATATTAACATAAATAATTGTGTAATTTTTTAATGATATAAAATAGTTTTATAAAAGAAAAAATAAACATTAAAAATGATCTGAATCATGTAAAAGATATCTTCTATTTATTATTCCAGAATAACAAGAAATATACGCGTCGAGTCAGATTCAGGGTAAGGTACTTATTCTAAATCTCCTTTAATTGAGGTATATTATGGTTTATACATGATCTTATTTTATATGGTTTATAATTATGGAATATTTCTTTTTATTTAATTCAACATTTTTCAATGGTAATTTTCTTTTCTATGACACATTTTACTAAACAACAAAAATAATGTTTTTAACGTATGCAGTGACAACGACCTCTCTGTCATAATACCCATTATTTGATATATTGATTCCTCTATAAAAAATAATGTTTTCAAAAGTAATATAAATATAATATTACATTTGGGGTTATTTTTTTATTGAAAATTGTTTTTTAAATGGATTTAGTATCTCAATATATGGAAGTTATGTCTTGTAATCACAAATGAAATGTTATTATTGAAATGTGATATTTCAAATATTTTATGTGTTAGGAATATATAATGGTACATGGAAATTTGACATGTGGTTATGTTATAAACCAAATTATTGTTTGCTCTATGAAAAAAAAGGATGGGTGGTTACGTTATAACCTCCACTACATTTGGTATGGAAGTAGGTCGTATGGAAATTCCATTAAGAGTTATCTCTGGAAGTCGGCAGTATGGTTATTCCACTAAAGTGTGTCTAGGTCCCAAGTTACCAATATATGATATATTTCTATTAGTATGGGATTTATGTTAAACTATTGGTTATAAAAATTTTAAGCAATGAGCTTATAATCAATGAAGTTTTTTTAGTAGTTCATAAATGTTAAAGGAATTACTTTATGATAAAGTATTCATGGTTTACATGGTTTCACAAACTAATAGTTTTAATTATTTATGTATCCCATGCTAATATATTCATTCTCATCTCATGTTTTGAAAAACAATCCTGGACATTAAGAAGTATAGAGTCGAGGATGGTATCAATAAAAAATTATTTTATTAAAAAATGAAACAATTTTATGTTTTATTTTAAAGAGTTTTTGTTTTATGAAAAAAATAGTTTATTGTAGTTTCTACTTATAATATTCAAGTTTTTATGAAAATTTTATGACCTAATTCTCTATATATATAATCATAAATATACCCTTTGTTAGAATTAAGTCAAATTATTGGCTTGACATAATAATATATAATTTTTAAGGATGAAAATTATAGTTGGTATTAGAGGTTAGTTAAGATAACATGAGGAGTTAGATAATTGTCAATAGAATATCCATAAATTTTTTTACTTTATTGTACAATTGAAATGATATATTATTTTCTGATTAACACATTTCTTTTTCAATGATATGGTAGTTCATAATTGTTTTCGTTAGAGGAAAAATAGAAGTTGTTTTGGAAGGGCATAAAGAAGGAAATAAACATCCAAATAAAAATCCTAAGATGGTCATAATCGAAACATAATAGTTTTTTTCAAAAATGGCTCAGTTAAAATAGGTAATAAATTTTGGTGGTGTCTATGCATGAGATCAAATAGAACAATCATAGAGGAATATGTCACTCGTACAGAATTTAATGTGGCAATGTCCCCCATCATTCAGAGGATCATCTGACCATGTGCAATCTTAAGGGTGGATTAAATCATTGGAAATGATTTTTTTATGTAATGGGTTGTTCAAAAAATCAAAATTTTTGTCTTGGTGTTTATCATTTTGAAGGTGAATCTGATTAGTGGTGTTCAATGATTAAAAAAATCAGAGGAAATCAAGAGATTGACTCCATGGAATGGTAGAAATTTAATAATATATTCCTTGAGATATTTTTTTCAAACACTATTCGACTTAGGATGGAAAATAAATTCCTAGAATTGATAAAAATGAGGAAGATTCTGTGGATTCATGTGTCGAAAATTTCACCTATTTTTTAATGTACATCCCAAAATTTATCCAGGATATTCATAGTAAGAGAAATCAATTTTACTCCGGATTAAGGCTTAAATATAGAAGGGTGTTATACTCTCATGGGTTCAGAAGCAATAAAAAACTTGTTTTATGTGCTAAGAAGGAAGAAATTGATTTTTCTGATGAGCATTTATTCCATGAGAGAAAATAAAAGAAGTGATCCAGTTGGATGTCAATGGGAAATAATTCATCAATGACGGCTAGAGGTAAGAAAAACAAAATTATAACTATTGAGAAGTATGGTAAAAATAATCATAGAGAATGTCTTTCAAGTATTGGAAAATGATTATGAAGTGGTAAGACTAGTTATATTTCTTGTAACTGTAAGTAAGATGATCATGAATGAAATTAAAAACTATTTGTATGATGATTTAGTTTCGATGAGTTAGGACATAATGCCAAAGTGTTTCCAAATATGATTACCCAAGGTGAATACCATCATTGTCTTTCTGAGATCATTGCATGTTAATTGGATATATAGCCTCATGAAATTGATATATAACTTTTGGTAAAAAATATGGGTGTTAGTATTAAAGAAACTAAGTTTTATAGAATATTATTAATACCATTAGTGGGATAGTCATTCCAGTAAATCTTGTAGAAATATCTATAGTAAAATTTGATATCATTTTTGGATATGGATTGGCATTCAGTTGATCGTGTTAAAATATATTTTATATCTGTGAGATATTTATTCAATGATTTAATAACATAAATATCATACCAATAAGTTTAAATATTTTTTAATGGTAGAAGTGAATGTTATTTGGCTCATGTTGTTGGAAATAAATAAATTGTTTTGATTGGTGACATTCCATTATTGAATGAATTTACATATTATTTTCTTGTTGAATTTCCTTGTATTGTTCCGAATCAGGAGGACAAATTTACTATTGATTTAGTTCCTAATGATAAATATATTTCTTAATCCCTTATTTAATAGATCAAGTAGAATTGGTGGAATTAAAAAATCAGTATCATGAATTAATTAAAAAATGATTCATTCGACCGGGAACATCACCATGGGGTGCTTCAATTTTATTTATGAAAATGAGAGGTGGTTCTATGAGACTATGAATTACATAATTACCCATGAATAAAATCACTATTATGAACATTTATTTTCTCTTTATATATATTATTTGTTTTATTAGCTCAAGGGAGCTCAGTATTTTTAGATGATTGATTTGAGGTCTGGGTACCATAAGTTGAAGTTGAAGGAGGTTGATATTCCAATGACACTTATAAATATGATATTGGAATTATAAGTCTGACCATATTCTATTTGGGTTATCTAATTCACCTTTTGTATTTATGAATCACATTAGTAGAGTCTTTCATCTATTTCTGGATCAATATTTGGTTGTTTTTATAGATGATATCTTTGTATATTCTAAAATCTAAGTGGATCATGAAAATAACATAAGGATTTTTTTTCAAACCATAAAAGAAACAAAATTATATTTAATTTTTTTTAAGAGTGAATTTTGGTTAAAATAAATTTCATTCCTTTTTCATATTATTTCTAAAGATGGCCTAATTATTGATGCTTCTAAATAAAATGTTTTTAATGAGTTTCCAAGGCCTACCAATATCAATGAGATTCATAGTTTTCTTAGATTAGCGGGTTATATCCGATGTTTTGTTGAATTTTTTTATCGATTATCTAACCCACAAACTAAGATATCATGTAAGGGAGTTAAAATCATCTAGATAAAATAATGTGATGATTATTTTTAGGAACTAAAATGAATATTTTTAAATGCTCTAGGTTTGGACTTGCCTCTAGGAATGGTGAATTTGTAATCTATAGTGAAGCATCATTAAAAGCACATGGATTTTAGTTAATAAAAAATGATCAATTAATTTATTATTATTCACTTATTTTGAAACCACATGACCTAAATTACCATACACATGATTTGGAATTATCTGGTGTTGTAATTTATTAAGAATTTGGAGGAATTATTTGTATGTAATAAAGTGTGAAATATTTACTGATCAAATTATTTTGAAGTATATATTATCTCTGAAAGAATAAAACATGACACAAAGTAGATGTATAAAATTAATTATCAATTATTATTGAACGATCCATTACCATATTTGAAATGGAGATAATGTGGTAGACACTTTGAGTCAAAAAAGTAGTGTTACATTAACCATGCTACGTTTGGATTGATAATCTTTTGTTTTTGTTTTGAATATTTTGAATTATAATTTTTTGGTGAAGTTAATTCCTATATTTTTCATTAGGTTGAAGTGAAATAATCTCTATCAGAAAGAAGTAATCATGAATGGAAAAAAGACAGTGAATTGAAGAAGTAAGAATTGGTTCAGAAAGATCATCCACACAGTAATAAGATGTAAAAAGATCATTGGAAGTGTTTCTGTTGGGATTGAAGAAAATTAGACTTTGCTGACTTTACTATGATGTATTTTATTTTTCATCAAGTCAACTTAGAGTAGTAGTTACCGTATTGGATGCTTCAACGTTTTCTAGTTCCAGAGTGTAATTGAAAATGATTCCAATGATTTTATAGTGAAGTTACCAAAAAAATCATGAGGTAACAATGAAATGTGGGTTATTTTAGATCAATTTATTAAATATTATGATTTTCATCCTATTTAAGATACATTGTCTCCAGATAAAATTTTTCGATTGTATATTAAAGAGATAGTTAGGTTACATGGAGTTCCCCTCTCCATTTTATATAATTCTGATCCCTGGATCACTTCTAACTTTTGTATGTTCGTTAAAATGATGTTGGGTACTATATTAAATTTTAGTACAACTTTTTATGCTCCATCAGATGGGCGGTTAGAATGAACAATTCTAACCATGAAGGATATCCTATATTATTTTTCATGGATTACTAGGGAAGTTAGGATCAACATATTTCATTGGTTGAGTGTTCTTAAAATAATAGTTTTCACTCCAGTATACATATGGTAGCATTTGAAGGATTATATGGAAAATCGTGTTGAACTATAGCTACTTGGGATGAATTAGTTGAAAGGATGTTAATGGGACCAAAATTGGGAAAAGATATGTCATTAAAAGATCAGTTAATTCAAAAGAACCTAAGGACGGCACAAAGTAGGTAGAAAAGTTATGTAGATAACCAAAGGAATGATAATTATTTCCAGTTAGGTGATCTTGTCTTTCTAAATGCTTATCCATCAAAATGTGTAATGCATTTTTGTAATAATGTAAAGTTGAGCCCATGGTTCATTGGACCCAATAAAATCCTGGAAAAGTAGGATCAATTTCCTATTGGGTGGATTTACGTCCATGTTTATCCCAAGTACACAATGTTTTTTCATTTTTCAATGTTGATAATGTATATGTCAAATACATCTCACATTTTAATATTATAGGTTTTTCATTTTAAGGATAATCATTACTATGCAGAACATCTAGTGTTGATTATTGACCACATAGATAAAGTATTGAGGACTAAAGTGATTAATTAGGTAATGGTTTTGTGGAAAAAATTTATAGTTGAAGAGGTAATGTGGGTATCCGAAAATTAATGAGGGGGAAATACCCTCACTTATTTGATTTGTAAATAAATATATGTGTACACAATTACCAATGGGGGAAATGATGTAGCAGCATAGGTATTTATAGAATAATAATTTTTCATGCCTATTGATATTTACGAAGAATATATTAATTTTACATTAAAAAGGGTCACTATGTCAATAACATACTCAACATGCATCAATGGGACTCTCTAAAATCTTATGTTGCAAACAACACTAAGTTATAACAAAAAATAATAAAATAATAATATTATTTTAAATAGTTGTTAACGCCTAGTAATTGTAATGATGATAATGAATAGAACTAACTAAAATATGATCATAAATGTTTGTTAAATGTTTTTACATTTATCTAATATATTTTAGAAACATAAAATTACAATGAATCCAATTTTAATCATAAAATACTCTAATATATTTAAAAAGGCCCTTTTTCAACCTTTTAATGGTGAAGATTCTTTGAATATAGTTTTTTTCACTTTTATATATTCAATTTAATAATTAATAAATTCTTTTTTCATAATTAGGACGTCAAATTTTTCTTTATATGAAAATTTGGTATTTTTTGAAGAAATTAATATATTTATGAATATGGAAAATACCGCATTTTAATTCAAAACTATTATTTCTTATACTTTATTTATATAGTTAGAATATTATTTTAATTTTTTTTACGTGTTAAAGGATTATGTTTTTATCATTTTATCCAACTATGTTCATTTTCAGGGATTTCAATTTAAAATTGGACATAAATACTTGTTATTCTTTTGATAGGTTTTATTCTTAAAAAACATCTTTTTGGTTATCATAACAAGAATTAATTTTCAATTAATTTATTTTAATTATGTGATTTTATTTTTGAAAAATGGATTTCATATTTGGAAACAGAATTTCGTAATTGTTTGAATATGTACCTTTTATTTTAGGAAAATAAAAATTGTAACTTCTGTAATTATTTTATTTACCATGGTTAAAGGGTAAATATGGTAAATAAGGGTAAAAATAATATTATAATAATATTAAACTAGCCTATCATGTGTCATAATACTATTGGATGAGATATGTATGACCATGGTAATCCTTGAGTGTATTTTGGGACCCCATGGTGCCACTTTGTTGTGATAATGACATATAATGAAAATTAATTTCAAGTAAAGAAAAATATAATGTAAACATGTATCTTTTACTAAGATAATTTTTTAAGATATTATTTAAGAAATATATTCTTCTATAAATAGTAATTAGAAATCAAAAAATATTTCCAATATCATGATATTTTATTAATAATTTTTATTCATTAAAAAAAATTAATTATCAAACAATGATGATGCACTGATTGATTCGTTAATAAATGATTCAAATAAGTGATATTATTAATATTAAAATAAATGTAATTTTATTATATGAATGACATATAAGATTTTTAAAAAATTATATTGACATATTATATTAGATTTAATTCCTTTGGTTAAAATTAATTTTGTTGTTATGAAATTTTAAGAATGTCAAATATGAATAGTGTCCAAAATTGACAGAATTCATAACATAAAATATAAAATAGTTCCACAAAAATATATGATTCAGAAATAATTCTTACGATATGTCCAAATATTTCATAAGATACTTTTTTGGGGTCGTTTTACATGATATATAAATTACATTAACCCATAATGTGTAAATAACAAGATATCACATTAATATTAAAAAGGGAAAAATAAGTGTTATTCCCAAATAGTAAGGATATATAAATATTAAAAAAAATTATAAAAATTATTTTATGATATATTTTCTATCAAAAACCATATTATATTTTAATTAAATGAGTTTTTGCCACTTTTTATCAAAATTGAATATATAAAAAATTATTCTTTCTAGACATTAATAACGTGCCCCTCGTTCCTCTTATAGAAGAACACAACCTCTACCCACATAACTAGAACCTTTAAAGCCCCATGTATTATAAAAAAGTTTACCAAATAATATCCCAACATACCTTCCATTTTCCTAGAATCCTTACATCTAAAAGATGAAAATTTAAGATATCCTTTTGGCTCAAATAAAAAGAAGTTACCAAATTTAGAGGTAACATCTTCTCTCAAGTTATTTTCTTTTTATTTTCTATCTCCACTACCTATTAAATTCTTATAATTTGAAAACATAACAACAATATTATCCTTGATATACTAGGATGTTGTTATTGGGAAATTTCTCACTACACTTAGAAACACATCCATCTAATGGATATGAACATACAATTTCTATGTACGGTGAACTACTTCCTAATGTAATGATTACTGTTCGATTTTATCCTAACACCTCTCATGGAAGCCATTTTGTTGGACCATTAATTATATATGATATATATTATATTAATGTTGTCTCTATACTTCTGTAATCTTTATTTAATACATACCTTTATGCATTCCTTAATATTTAAATATGGTAATTCCCTTTTAGGATGTGTGGACAACCACCCCCTAAAAGTGATATAGCCCATTAATGCTATACATGGAAGGTATAAATGATTTTTTTAAAAATATTTTATGCATTAATTAAATAAATATAATAATGGTAATTTAATATATATTAATATCATTTTATTGTTAATCTTTTAATGTGAATAAAAACTGAAAGTATCATTCATGGGTATGTATGACCTACCATCTCAATGAACATTGAATTTCATTTCATATCTAAAAATGTTATGTACTATTTTAAATACATATATTCATTATATATATGATATTTAAATCATTAATATCATTTTTAGATAATTTAATTTTGTCTACATTTATAATTTCTATCAAAACAAGTTCATTTTCGCATCAAGTACCAAATGCCGATAAAATGTCCAATATTAACTTAAATAATTATGTAATTTTTATAATGTGGTAACAAGTGATATAAAAGGAATAATATACTTTAAAAGGGTTCTAAATAAATTATATATTAACTTAATTTTATTTTCATGAATAATAAGGAACACACAGGATGATTTAGACTCAAGGTAAGGGACTTCTTCTCAATATCCTTTCATTGAGGATAAATTTTTTATTATACACCACCTTATTTTATATGGTGTATAATTATATCATTTTTTATTCAATTAAATTATTTTCAAAGGGAATATTGTTTTAAAAATAATTTTTCTTAATGAAAAGATAATTTTTTTTAATGTATGGGCGATAACAACCTCTCTGATATCGTAACTATTATTTGATATTTGGCTTCTTCTATAAGCCTTAATGTTTTCAAAATGAATAAAAATTATTTATTCCATTTTTTGTTTTGGAATTGAAAATTGTTTTTTAAATGGATTGAGTATCACAATATCGTTAAATTATTTCTTCTGATTTTAAAATAAATGTTATTAGTGAAATGTGATATATACATTATTTTATGTGTTATAATTAGATAATGGTACTTGGAAATTATACATGTGGTTATGTGATAAATCATTGATGGGTGGTTTCATGATAAACCAAATGACGTGTGATATTTGGATAATCCTAGGACAGGTGGTAACAATATATCCTTCAGTGCATTGGGTATAGAAGTCAGCCATATGGCTATTCCATTTAGTGATATGTGTGGAATTCCACTGTAAGATTATTTCATTGAAGTATATTTATGTCCCAAGTTACCTATATATTTCTATATTTTTCTTTATATGTACATTATTGTAAAATTCTATTTACAAAAATAGTTCTCAATGATCTTATATTCAGTGAATTGTTTTTCCTACTTCTTAAAAGTGAAAAGTATTACTTTATGATAAAGTATTAAGGGTTTACATGTTTTTTAAAAGTAACAATTTTCATTCTTTTGGAATCCCTTACTGAGATTTTTATGCTCTCCCCATGTTTCAAAATGTTTTTGAAAGGATGTAAATAAGAATTGAGTCAACTATGGGATCATGAAAAATTTATGTTGATAAAACATGAAACAATGTCATGTTTCATTTTAATGAGTTTTTGTTTTTTGAAAAAAATGGAATGTGAGTATATGTGTCTAATCGTAACATTAAAGTTGTTATGTATAAGGTATGACCTAATTTTCTAAAGCTCTAAACCAAAAAGTATCCTCTATGATAATTAAATTTAAAATTATCTACTTAACACAAGATTTTGTAATGTTTAATGTTGGGGCCTTATACTGACACAATGACTAGAAATAAAAATATATACTACAAAATGAAAAATTATAACCCATTACAAATAAGTTCTAGCATATTAGAGTCATGGAACCTAATAATGGACCAATAAATGTTATAAGGGTCTCATTTGATCTCTTCATTAGATATTTATTCACAAATATAATATAATTTCTCCCAAATCTGAATATACTCATCCAAAATTATATTGTGATGGTTGAATTCTAGAAAAACAATTAAATTTTTGGTGTTAAAACAATATTTTTTCTTTTCACTACAGTGAGCATATAATGATATTGTAATAATCTTGTTCTTCTCTTCTTATCAGTCCAAACCCAAATATTCAACCAATATCAAAAGCAATATTTATGTATAAAGGGGAATACCATATCATTCCATTATAACTGTCAAAGTAAAGAGGAATATTGTTCCATATAATTTGAAACATAAATGGAAATTTGAATATCATCCCATACCATTATAATCAATAGTGTAATTTATTATATCATATGCTTCTATAGATAATATCAATGTAAATGGGAATGTCATCCCAATCATTTAAAATATCCAAAAAATAGTCATCTCATCCTATAACATTTTAATATCAAGAGAATTGAGTATTTTTTTACCATGTCACTAACTACATCATAGAAAATTTTGTAAGTTATCATTTGTCTCACATAATATCTTAGATCAGTGGGAATGTTTCCAAAAACATTTAACCATATTGAATAATAGTAAAAATATTGATTCATTCATTAAACTACATCAATTTAAACTGGAAATATTATCACAAACCTTTTACATATAACGATATATTTAACATATCATCTTGGTCCTTTCATGTTTAAAAAAACATATATCACAAGGCATATCATTCTATATATCATAGTGAAATATGTTAAATTTTTAATTAATATTTTTTAAAAATTTCATCTTTAACTTATATATTTAAATTTAAAATTAATTTATTTTGAAATTTTTAGAAACATATTTACATAGAATTTATATGAATACATATCACATATTTCTTCATTTTTTAAAATACTAATTTATTTCCAATATAATAATTCTAGTATTAAGAAAATACTATAAATAAATTGAAATAATCATGTAAATAAATGATCATTATTTTATTTCTTCAAAAAATATCATTACTTATATTATAAATAGAATCTATAAAATTTAAAGCATCATAATGGGACAATAAAATAAAATAGAAACTAAAAAGAATTTTAAATCCAATAAGGTCATTTTCATGACCCACCCCCACATTAACCCCACCTAATCTAGTTGTGAAGACATGTGTGACACCCAAATAAGACCTATAATAGTCCATGGGTTGGATACTACCACCATCATTATGGAAATAAACATATGAGATTCATTAAGAAAATGATACCTATAAATAATGAAATAAAATTTATCATACCATATTATAATAAATAAACTAACCCCAAAATGCATATAATGTTATACATAACAATAAGCTATATATGAAATTTCATGTGAAAACTCCTAGAATAGAATCTCCTTGAACGGTCCCTTATGATAAGAGCCAACATGATATAGTAATTTAAAATACATTTTTCAACCTCATCCTTCATACATGATATATATTTTCAGGGTGTGCATAAAAGTATTGAATTAAGGATTATCTCTATAACATTTAATGAAATCATGGAAGAAGCATATTAATTATTCTATAAATTAATTGTCAAACCAAGTCATTTCCAAAAACAAGGTCATCTACCACTATCCTTACCAAGAATCACTGACCAATTATCTCAGATATGTATATTAACATAATAATCCTGAAAATAAATAATAAGGTACCCCTCATCATCATTTCCACTTATCTAGTCCCCCTTAAGATTTAATAGTATGGATTATATTGGTTTTATCACTTTTATATATCCAAATTATAAGAACAACCATATAATAAATTATCCATATTTGGGGCCCATATATCCAAAACATACACTCATCTCATGATAGTGTATACTATCGTAATGAAGACCAACCTCCTTCCCTCACCCATCAATGTATTCCAACAAAATTTTCACATCAAAAAACCATATAACTAGAAGAAATCAGAGACCATACTTTTTTTGAACTGAGAGTGTTGACGTGGGGTAGTTATCTATATATATCTTTTCAATGTACA
The DNA here is from genome assembly GCA_963277665.1 of Viscum album. Classification (NCBI taxonomy): domain Eukaryota; kingdom Viridiplantae; phylum Streptophyta; class Magnoliopsida; order Santalales; family Viscaceae; genus Viscum; species Viscum album. The sequence goes on from OY728136.1 coordinate 1,889,812,438, forward strand.
TACTGAGAGTACACTCAGACCCCAAAATCGTAAAAGGGTGTTGGATTCTTTACTTGAATCAAGACTGTTATGTAATAAATAATATAAAACAATTTATGTTTGACTGTGTGTGTGTGGGTGTACATGAATAAACCCAATCCAATTATAAGTTACATCCTATTAAAAAAATTAAATAAACCCTAAAATATCTTTACCACACACCAATATCATTCTAACCACCATCCAATACACAACCAAAACCATCATCAAAACATAAAAAACATAAAAAACAAAAACAAATTGTCATTTCACATATCATAACAAATTATATATCATTCATTTATAAAACATTAAAATAGAATGAAATATATCAATAAAATCATCATATTCATTAACTACATTTATTTAAATATTTTAAATTAAATCACAATAACATTATTTGTGGAAACAATTCCATTATACTTATATCCAATCAATTACCACAATTCTTTTTCCAAAATTTAAATTATTATAACACTTCATCATTATACAATATTATATTCAAATTTTAATTAATCATTTAATTTATATAATTATTCATACAATAATACAAATTATTATTACCACCACATTCTATTTTATCTTTATGTTAATTTAAATACATTCAATATTATTTGTGGAAAATTATGACAAATCCACATCATCTTCTCAACACGCATTTACAACATAAAACAAAACACCAACCACAAAATCATCACTACTACATCACAACCTCAATATCCACACTATGTCATTTTTAACTACTAAATATCAACTCCACCATAATCAGAAAATAATTCGTATTATAAAATTATCAACAACATCAACCCACCAAAACAATAAAATAAGAAAATTATCATTCTGGACAAAAAATATTATTCATAAAATATTTATGTTGACCATAACTATAAATATTAATATTAAAAATAATAATAATAAATCTACCATGTAAAAAATACTTAAATTCATATTAATAAAATAATATATAACCAATAAAACCTGTCAATTCTAGATTTCCATATCCACATCTTATATCGTCCATTGAAATAAATAATTAATATGATGAATAATTTAAATAACTATTATAATAATACCAAAATAACATTTTAATAAATTAATCGATGAAAAAATGATAATTAATTTTATCGAAATAAATTATCTTATATGTCAGTCATTAAATAATTTTCAATTCTGAATATGGTGATTTTTGTAATAAGATTAATTAAATACATTTAATTGAGAAAAATCGTGATAATTTAACATTTAACACATAATATTATAATATATAACTTGAAAATTGTTTCTAAAATAGTTATTTAATGTCCCCCCTAAAAATTAATGAAGAAATAATGAACAAATTCCTTATGAGATATAAGGAATCCATGTCCATAATTCATACATTGATCTGCCATAAATATCTAAACATTGAAACGTAAAAACTAAATAAATGACCTAGCCATTGAGTAATACAAATAGATAATGGGATATTATAAAATATAATTTAAATGAATACATAGGAAGGAAGGAAATAGAACATCATATCAAAAGAGATGATTAATGTGAATTGGTATGCTTGTGATCCTCCTTTAGTATAAAAGATCACTAAAAAGTCCACTAACCTACTTGAGTTTTCATGTAAAATGATAAAATTTAATTATTAGAGGAGGAAGATTGGATTTAAAATAGAATTTAAGTTTGATAGTTTTGCATGGGGTGTGAAATTTCGATACATGGTCTCAAAAACATTCTAGGATTTTCTCTCTTGGTCTTTTATCACCTTCTTTTCTATAAATGATGAGTTATATAGGGGTCATGAAAAATGACATAATGACCATGAAACATTCTGTTGTTGTATTATCCAATATATATAATTGAAAAGGGTAATTATATTATGGAATGACATATTCCATTTCCCAAAAAAAATATTTAAAGACCTTGTTGATGGTACCTTATTCTCCCATATTAAACATCAATCATTCCATATATTATAGATTCCACTATTATATTTTTCCTCAATCATTAATAAATCAACCATCAAACTTATAAATCATTTTAAGGTCTCTTTTATGACCCAAAGCACTCCCATGATATAAAGTACATGACTATGGAAATATATGACTCTTTATTATATATATCTAAAATTATTCTCATTATGAAGAACAAACAGCTATCTTGGAATGAAAACAACCCAAACATTATAATCAAAACCCTCAGGTGATAAATATCAAATAGAAATATCACTATTTACAAAGTAATAACTAGTATATGGAAATAAAAATCACCATAAAAACATTAGTATGATATCAAAATAATATCCCTAACAATAATAATACCATAAAGAATATATATGATACTAATCACCCATCTAAAATTCATGATCCCAGGTTACATCCACTATGACTCTACACCTCTATAATAAATAGTCGAAGGGAAATATAATACCAAAAAACACCTTCTCATGAGAATACTAAATCTCAACATCTAAGACTATGAATGTTTTATAATACACAATTTTCAACTAGGCCCAATCAATGACAAGAGACTCATCATGAACGTATCAGATAATATTTAACTCATGAGAAACATCATTAACATGATTCATTTATCTAATAACTTATATGGATCAAAATAATCAATGAGAAATCATTAAAACTTCAATAAATCATTATAGTCCACGTTTAAGGAAACCCCATGGGGACATGAGATCATAATCCACAAAATATAGAGACATATTACTCTAATTATTATGGAAATTATTAATAAGTTGAGTATCCTTCATGAACTCATAAATTACCAATACATTCTCTATCATTATCTATACAAAATAATGTAAAATAATATCATACTCTTCAATATTGGCCTATCAGAATAGTTCTCTATAAAGCCTCTCATTAATTTCATCGAATGGATACATACTAATGGATGAATGATAGCTAATATTATAATAAAATTAATTAGAAGTAATATTATTTTTCTATATTCCACTACAATCAATAACACATTTGTGAAACATTTACCCTAGTATCTAGATTGTTTATTTGATTTTAATATTAATACGAGAATAAAATTTAGTTCTATTACATACATGTAACATCCTAGAAAAATAAAGAAATAATAAATTTTCATTTTAATTAATATTTTATGAATTAAATATTAATTTTACATTAAATGAGTCTCTATGTTCGATGGCGTACCCGATATGCAACTACGGGTTTCTTTGAAATCATATTTGCATATTAATAATATAATATTATTATTTTAAAAGGTAGTTAATTCCAAGCCATTGAATTATAGGGAATGAACAAAACTAACTACATTGTGATTATACATATTTTATAAATGTTTTTACACTTTCCCAAAAAAATTATATGCTTAAAATAAGATATAATCTGATTTTTAGAATAATTTACACTAAAAGGTTGATTTACCGCCTTTTACTAGAGAACCCTATTTAAATATATTTTGATCACTTTTTTATGATCTGTTTGAGAAAATACAATTCTTCTTTATAATTGTGACATCAATATTTACTTTGGGTAAATTTTTGGAATTTTTCAGAAAAAATTCAATTTTTAATAAAAAGTGAAAAATACACTATTTTAATTCAAAACGTCCTTTTAATCTAATTTATTTATATGGTTATATTATATTTTTAATATATTTTAAAGTTTAATTAGATTATATATTTTCAATTTTATTCAATTTATTCCATTTTAATTAATTTCACTTTGAAATTGGATATAAACAAATGTCAATATTTTGATAGTAAATCTTTCTAAAAAACACGCTTTTAGTTTTGACAGCAGGAATTAATTTTAAATTAATTTATAGAAAACTTGAGTTTTGAATTCAGTAAAATAGATTTCATATTTGGAATAATGAGGTAAAAATTTTGTAAATAGGTAACTTTTATTTTAATACATTATTAATAAATAGTTCAGTAAAACAATTTATTGACAATGGTTAAAGGGTAAATATGGTAAATACGGGTAAAACAATATTATTACAATAATATAAAATTATCCTAACATGTGTCCTAATCATATTGGTTGATTCATATCTAACCATGGGCATCTTCAGGTTAGTTTTGGGACCCTATAGTGCCACATCAGAGTGATAATGACACTTTAATTTAATTAATATAAAGTAAAGACAAAATGAAAAAAAAATATCTTTTGATAATTTTATTTTGACATAGGATTATATATGTTTTCTATTCAACTATAAATATTATTTGGAAATATAAAATGATTTCTTACATCAAAGAATTTGTTTTATACTTTTAATACCTCAGATAAATTAAATTATTTATGACACAATAATGATGCAGTGTTAACCTTATTAATAAATCATTTAAGTAAATAAAATTATAATAATTAAAATAACATCCCAAACCATTCCACTTCTTATCGTATTAACTTTTTAGACCATGAGTCATATTTTCTTTAACATTAATAAGTTTTGTATGTAACATCCCAGGTAAAAAAAGAATAAGACATTTTAATATTTATTAATATTTGTAAATTAAATATTAATTTTACTTTAAAGGGGTTTCTATGTTTGATAGAGTACACGATACGCAACAATGAGTTTCTTTGAAATCTATGTTGATCACTAATAATATAATAATAATATTTTAATTGGTAGTTAAAATGTAGCCATTGTATTGGTGGGAATGAATATAAATAAATAAAATATGATAATATATGTTTGTTAAATTTTTTTACATTTATCTAATAAATGATCAAGGCTTAAAATATGTAAAGAATTCTATTTTAGGCAAAGATAATATAATAATCACAAAAAGGTCGATTTCTTGCCTTTTGTTGGTGAACCCTCTTTAAAAATAGTTTTGGTCACTCATATACATTATATTGGTCCAAATAAAATCCTTTTTTCGAATCAGGACATCAATATTTACTTTTGGTATGTTTTTGTTATTTTTCCGATAAAGTTCATTTTTAATGAATAAGTGAAAAATGTTGTATTTTAATTCAATACCTCATTTTAGTCAAATTTATTTAGAAGATTAGATTATCTTTTGAATTGTTATTAAATTGAAATTAGAATTTATTTTTACCATTTACTCCAATAGGGGTTATTGTGATCAATTTCACTTTGAAATTGGACTTAAACAAGTGTCAATCATTTGATAGATATTGTTTCTTAAAAAAACTATTTTTGGTTTGACAAGGGGAATTAATTATTAAATTAATTAATGAAACATATATAATTTGAAAATTTCAATGTACTCATCATTTTTGAATTCGGAATATCAAATATAGCTTAGGGTTAATTTTTGGTATTATTCTGAAAAAACATAAATTTTTGATGAATAGTGAAACCACTAAGTGGTAGTTAAACAACAGAATTTTTTGATTAATCGAAACTTTAACACATTCATGATTTGAATTTCAAAAATACAACATAAATGGTTGTCATTATTATGTAAAATTTCGTTCAATGGTATGATAAAAAATTGGTGAATAATTACTTCTAAGTTTTATTAATCACGATTAAAGGTAATTAGAGTAATTTAAGGTGAGATTAATTTTATAATAATATTAAAGAACCATGACAGGTGTCATACATTTACTGGATTTGTCATGGCCGACCAGGAAAATCCATTGGTCAATTTATGGGACCCCATATAACCACATGGGTAAGATAATGACATTAATACCTTTTATTTAAAATAAAAATAAAAATTTCAAAAACATTTATTGTTTTACTAAAACAATTTTTACATGGGGTTATATAATTTATATATTTGAATATAAATATTAACTATAAATCTAAAAGGTTTTCCTAAAACATGGTAATTTGTTTATAATTTTTAGACATCAAATGAATAAAATTATTTATGACACAATGATGATGCAATGTTTACGTCATTAATGAATGATTTAAATAAATAAGAAAATAATGTTTTAAATAATATCCAACATCTATCCAAATCTTATTGAATGATTTTATTTCTAACATGGGCCACCTTATCTTCTACTTTAATAATTTTTGGACCTTTATAAACTGAAAATAATTATATAATAAAATAATAGTTTCAAGATTTCCAACAGAGCCCCTTCTATCCGTTATAAAAACACCAGACTTCCTACCCATTTCTCACACATATCAAGCCCTTTTGATCATCCAAACACTACTCAAATAATCTCCTAATATACCTATCTTCATCCAAGAAGCCTCACCTTAGGTATAAATCTCTTCAAGATACCCTTTTGGTTCAAACCAAGGGGAGTTACCTGATTTAAATGTAATTTATTCTCTTATGTTCTTTTGATTTTTATTACTTCTCCAACCCCCTAAAATATTTCTATTCCTTTATTTTGGAACAACACATGGTTCTTCAATGTAATAGGATTTTTAATGAGATGTATTCAAGCTACACTTACACACACCTCCGTCTAATGGTAAAAGAGCATCCTGTTTTGGTGGATGGTGATTTACTACCTCACGAAACAATGATTATTCCATATTCTCTTAACACCATTCATGGTGTCCATTAAGATGTCACTGTATATATTATGTTTATGTTTTATTTAGTCCTCTGTATTTTTAATTTGTGGCATAACTTTATGGTTTTCATATTAGATAAAGGGGATAATTTTATTTTAGGAAGTGCGGACTACCGCCCCCTCAAGTGATTTGAATCGTTAATGCCATAGGTGGGACGTATAAAGTATTGAGTTAATAATATTATATATGATATTATACTGATATTATAATGTTACTTTATATCATTGTTATTCCATTCCATTAAATATGAATTAGAAATTAAAGTAGCGTTCATGCGTAAGTACGACTTACCGTCTCCATGAACGGTGCATTTCATTTTCTACCTCTAAATGTTATGTACTATTATAAATACATGTCTATGTGGGATATATATGATATATATGATATCAAAATCATAAATATCATTTTTTATATAATGAATCTTTTACCACATGAACAACATGTAATTGTAAGAAGTCCATTTTTGACTCAAGTACCAAATATCGACTAAACGACCGTTATTAACATAAATGATTACATAATGTTTATAACATAGAAATAAGTGATATAAAAGGATTAATAAACATGAAAAAGGTTCTTAAGAAAGTATAAATTATCTTTAGTTTATTATTCAAGAGATTAAAGAGCAATTGAGTCAATTCGGACACGAGATAAGGGGCTTCGTCTCAATCTTCTTTCAGTGAGGCATATTTTGTTCTAATACGATACTTTATTTTATACACTGTATAAACACCTTTGAAATTTAATTTCATTAAAAGAGAATCATTTTTCTATAAATCATTTTACCAAATGAAAAAAATTAATGTTTATTTTAACGTATTCGGTGACAACGACCTTTTCCGCCACCACGAGTACTACTTGATCTCTAAATTCCTCAACAAGCCATAATTTTTTTTAAAAATAAAATAAATACCATATACTCTATTATTTATTTTGGTATTGGAAATGGTTTTGATAATGGATTTGTTATGTCAATATAATTAAGTGATATATTGTTATTGGAATGGGGAAATTTAGTTTTTCCTCTATATTTGTTTTATGTCTTATGATTTTAAAATGGTACATGAACATTTGATGGGTTGTTACGTGACAAACTAAATAAAGGGGGGTTCCATGAATACAAGGATGGGTGGTAATGTTATAACCTCCAATTCATTGGGTGTAGAAGTTAGCTGTATAACTATTCCATTTAGTGACATGTGTGGAAGTTGACCATATGGTTATTCCATTTATGTATGTTTATGTCCCAAGTTACCTTTCTATGTTATGTGTTATTTATATGGGTCTTATGGTAATATTTTGGTTACAAAATGGTATGTAATGATCTTTTATTCAGTGAAGAGTATTTAATACTTCATAAAGGTGAAAATTATTATTTTGATAAAGTAATCATGGTTTACTTAATGATTTGAAGAAAACTAACAGTTTTCCTTCATTATGTATCCTTTATTGACCTCTTTATGCTCACCCCATGTTTTTGAAATGTTTTTCATAGCACACAATATTTAATAGGTTCATGGATGGGATAATGGGAAATTCATTCTATCTTAAACATGGAACTAAACATGACTCTTTTTTTCAAGAGTTCATGTTTTGGAAAAAAATGGAAACCGTGTAGAAGTGTCTACATTTTAATCTTTTGAAATGTAATAGTTATGTCCTAATTCTATAAAACTCTAAACCTCAAAATGATCCTCAATGTCAATTATTTATTTAATTAAATATTAAGTATGGATTAAGGTCGAGTCCTTATAGTTGATATCAGAAGTCATTTTAGACAACTTTCGGAGTTAGGGTATTGTTAAATTAATATTCATAGAGTAATTTATGTTAATATTTAAATGATATAGAATTGAAATATTACCATGTTGGTTCACCTATGATATTTTTGGGTTTACAATGGTATTTCTTAGAAGAAATAGAGAATCTTTTCTAGGACAACATACAGGGGGAAATTTCCTTCCAAATCAGCCACATGAGATGGTCAGAATCTTATCTGAATAGTTTGTTACAGTGATGGCTCAGTTGACCTAGGTGATAAATGTGGTTGTGTTTTTATTGATTATATTTTGGTGTATTCTAGAATTAAAGAGGATCATGAAATTAATTTAAGGGTTATCTTTTAAACGATAAAATAAAATATACTTAATTTAAATTCAGAAAATGTGAGTTTTGGTTACAACAAATTTCCTTCCATTGTCACATTATTTCATAAAATAGCATAACTGTTGATCTTGCTAAAGAAAAAGTTGTTGAAAAAGGGAAAAGACCCACAAATATAACAAAGATTCATATTTTTCTTGGTTTGGCAGGTTATTATCGGATGATTGTTGAAAATTTTTCATGGTTATCTAGTCCAATGACTATGTTAACTCGAAAAGGTGTTAAGTTCATTTTGACAAAAGAATGTAATGATTTTTTCAGGAATTGAAAATAAGATTGGTGAATGCTCTAGTTTTGTCACTTCCTTCAATTAATGGTGATATTGTTATATACAGTGATTCTTCATTGAAGGGACTTGGTTATGTCCTTATGTAGAATTATCAGGTAATTGCTTATGTTTCACGTCAGTTGAAAACTCATGAGTTAAACTACCCTACACATGATTTGTAATTATCTTATTTGTTTTTTATTTACAATTTTGGAGGAATCATTTGTATGGAGTAAAGTGTTTAATTATACCGATCACAAAAGTTTAAAGTATATATTCACTCAGATAGAATTGAACATGCGACAGAGGAGATGGTTGGAATTAATCAAGGATTACGATTGTACAATTCACTACCATCCGAGAAAATAAAACAAAGTGGCTATTGCTTTCATTCAAAAAACTAATTCTTCATTAACCATGCTACGTTTGGAATGAGATCCTTTGGTTTTTGATTTGATGAAATTTTTCATAGAAGTTTTTGGTGCAGGAAGTTCTTCTGTTTTGTTTCAGGTGTTAGTGAGGTCATCTCTATTAGATAGAATTAAGAAAGTGTAGAAGAAAGACAGTGGGTTGTAGAAAAAGGAGAAGCTGGTTCAGATGGGTATGTTTCATGAATTTAACATTGATAATGATTTTTATTGAGGATTTCAAAGATATTATGTGTTCTTGTGACTCATAGTTGAAGAATGAGTTGTTATGTGAAGCTCATAGTTCCTTGTTTTCAGTTTATCCTGGAAGTACTATGATGTACAGAGATCTGCGGGAGTATTACTAGTGGGATGTAATGAAAAGAGATATTGCGGATTTTACTGTGATGTTTTTGACTTGTCATCAGGTTAAAGTAGAGCGGTAGTTACCGAATGGGATGCATCAGTAATTACTGATGCTTGAGTGGAAATGGGAAAATATATCCATGGTCTTCATTGTAGGATTACCAAAGACATCTTGAGTTAATAATGCAATATGGGTTATAGTAGATCTATTAACTAAATATGCTCATTTCCTACTTTTTCTCTATGTCTACTTCCATGGTTATATGTTAAAGAGATAGTCAGGTTTCATGGAGTTCACCTCTATATCGTATCGGATCGTGATCCTAGGTTTACTTCTAACTTTTGTAAAGGCCTTCAGAATACATTGGGTATTGAATTAAATTTTAGTACAGTTTTTTATCTACAATCAGATAGATTGTCAGAATGAACAATTCAGACCATGGAGGATATGTTACGTGCTTGCACGATGGATTAACATGGAATTTGGGACCAACATCTTTCTTTGGATGAATTTTCTTATAACAACAGTTTTCATTCTAGTATATAGATGGCTTCGTTTGAGGCATTATATGGTAAATGATGTCTAACTCTAGCTTTTTTTGGATGATGTTTGAGAAAAGAAGCTGATGGGACCAGAATTGGTAGACGAGATGGCAGAAAAAGTTCAGTTGAATCAGAAGCCCAAGAGAACAACTCAGAGAAGGTAGAAAATTTATGCGGACAATCGGGGAAAGGATATGTTTTTCAAGGTAGGTGTTCATGGTTTTATCAATGTTTCTACATAGAAAAGTGTGATACATTTTGGCATGAAGGGAAATTTGAGTCTGAGGTTCATTGGATCTTACGAAATCCTGGAGAAATTTGGATCAGTTGCATACAGATTGGAATTACCTCCATGTTTGTCCAAGGTACACAATGTTTTTCATGTTTCGATGTTGAGATATTATATGTCTGATCCATCTCATGTTTTCATCCTAGAGGTAGTTCAATTGGAAGAGAATCGATCTTATGAAGAACAACCAGTATAGATTATTTCCCAAAGAGAGAATGTGTTGTGAAATAAGGTAATTTATTAGGTGAAGGTTTTATGGAAAAACCATATGGTTGAAGAGGCAACGTGGGAATCAGAAAATGCAATGAGGGATAAATACCCCCACTTATTTTGATAAGTGAATAAAATTGTGAGACACAATTCCCAAATGGGGGGAAGGATGTAACAACCTAGGTAAATAAAGAATAAGCCATATTCATATTTATTATTATTTTTTAATTAAATATTAATTTTACTTTAAAGGGGTTTCAATGTTTGATAGAGTACCCGATACGCAACATGAGTTTCTTTGAAATATTACGTTGCACACTAAAAATATAATAATATTATTGTAAATGGTTGATAACACGTAGCCTTTGTATTGTTATGAATTAATATAAATAACCAAAATATGATTATATACATTTTTTAATTTTTTTTACATTAATCCAATACAAGATAAAGGCATAAAATAAGTAATGAATTCAATGTTAGGCATAGATAATCTAATATTCACTAAAACGTCGATTTATCACCTTTTTATGGAGAACCCTATTTAAAAATAGTTTTGGTCACTCTTTTAAATTCTATGGGACCAAATAAAATCATTCTTTAGAATCGGGGCATCAAAATTAACTTTGTGTATGTTTTTTTATTTTTCTGATAAAGTTCAGTTTTAATTAATAAGTGAAAAATGTTGTATTTTAATTCAAAACACTTTTTAATCGAATTTATTTACATGATTAGATTATATTTTGAATTGTTTTTAATGTGAAAATAGAATATATTTTCACCATTTAATCCAATGGTGGTCATTGGTATCAATTTCACATTGAAATTGGACTTAAACAAGTGTAAATCTTTTGATAGATATTGTTTCATAAAAACACAGTATTTGGTATCACAACGAGAATTAATTATTATATTAAATAATTCAACTAATATGATTTTAATTTTTCAAAATATAAATGATTTTTGAATTCGGTATATCAAATATAGCTTAGGGTGAATTTTTGGTATTTTTCTTAAAAACATCAATTTTTGATGAGTAGTGAAACCACTAAGTGGTAGTTCAAAAAATGAATTTTTCGTTTAAACAAAACATTACCACATGAGTGATTTAATTTTAAAAATACGACATACATTTTTTTCATTATTATGTAAAATTTGGTTCAATGGGATGAAAATATGATTTTTGAATAGTAACTTTGAAGTTTTATTAATCGCGATTAAAGGTAATTAGTGTAATTTAAGGTAAGAATAATGTTATAATAATATAAAATCACCATGCCACGTGTCCTACACATATTGGATGAGTCTTGGACGACCATTAAAATCCATGTGTCAAATTATGGGACCCCATGGAGCCACATGGGTAAGATAATGACATTAATACCTTTTATTTAAAGTAAAAATAAATATGTCACAATCATGTATTGTTTTGATAAAACAATTTTTACATGGGGTTATATAATTGATATATTTTACGATAAATATTCATTAGAAATCTATGATGATTTCCTACAATATGGTATTTGTTTATAAAATTTAGACTTCAAATAAATAATATTATTTATTACACAATGATGATGCATGGTTTATGTCATTAATGGATGATTTAAATAAATAAGAAGATAATGTTTAAAATAATATCGAACACTTGTCCAATTCTTGTTGGATGATTTTATTTTTAACATTTTCCACCTTATATTTTTCTTTAATAATTTTTGTACATTTAGAAACCGAAAAATCATTATGTAATAAAATAATAGTTCCAAGATTTCCAAAAGAGCTCATCCTCTCCCTTATAAAAAGACCCCAATTCCTACCCATTTGTCACACTTTCAAACCATTTGGATCGTCCAAACTCTACTAAAATAAGCTACAAATATCCCTATATTCATCCTATACGCCATACCTTAGTCATAACTCTCTTAAAGAAACCCTTTTGGTTTCAACTAAGGAGAGTTACCTGATTTAAAGGTAATGTCTTCTCTTATGTTATTGTTAATTATTTTTCTTCTCCAACCACTCTAAACTATTTTTCTTCCTTTATTTTGTAACAACAACAGTATATTCAATATACTATATGTTGTTATTTGATGTATTCTACCTACACTTATAGTAACATCCATCTAATGGTTAATGAACATACTGTTTATGTGGATGGCGAATTACTGCCTCACGAAACGATGATTGTTCAATTTTCTATTAACACCAATTATGGTGGACATTAATATGTCACTGTATTTATATATGATATATAGTATGTTAATGTTTTCTTTATTCCTCTATATTTTTCATTTATGGAATACTTTTATTGGTTCCATAATGGATAAACGCGATAATTTCTTTCTAGGAAGTGCGGACTACCACCCCCTCAAAGTGATTTGAATCGGTAATGCCATATATGGGATGTATAAAGGATTGAGTTAATAATATTATGTATGATATTATACTGTAATTATAATTTACCTTTATATAATTGTGATTTCTTTCAATTAAATACGAAATAGAAATGAATGTAGCGTTCATGCGTAAGTACGGTTTACCGTCTCCATGAACGGTGCATTTCATTTCTTACCTCTGAATGATACGTACTATTATAAATAAATTTATATGAAGGATATATATGATATATATGATATCCAAATAATGACTATCATTGTGGACATAATGAACCATTGACCACATGAACAACATGTAATTGTAAGAAGTCCATTTTTTATTCATGTAACAAATATCAACAAAATGACCGTTATTAACATAAATGATTACATAATGTTTATAGAATGAAAATATGTGAAATAAGAGGAATAATAAACATGAAACAGGTTATTAATAAAGTATAAATTAACTTTATTTTATTATTCAGGAGATTAAAGAGCAATCAAGTCATGTCAGACACGATGTAAGGGACTTCGTCTAAATCTTCTTTCATTGAGACATATTTAGTTGTAATACAAGACTTTATTTTATACGATGTATAAACACCTTTGAATATTCATTTCATTCAATGGGATTATTTTTTATATGAATTGTTTTATTAAAAAAATAAAAGGAATGTTTCTTTTAACATACACGGTGACAACGACCTTTTCCACCGTCGTGAGTAATACATGATCTTTAGCTTCCTAAACATGTCATAATGTATTTAAAAATAAAATAAATACCATATACTGTATTATGTATTTTGGTATGATAAATGGTTTCGATAATGGAATTTCTATGTCAATATATTTATGTGATATATTGTGATTGAAATGTGGAAATGTTTTCTTTCCTTTATATTTGTTTTATGTCTGATGATTTTATAATTGTACTTTGACATTTGACGGGTGGTTATGTGATAAAACAAATAACGGGGGGTGCCGTGAATACCAGGATGGGTGGTTATAGTATAACCTCCAATAAATTGGGTATGGAATATGTCCATATGGCTATTCCATTTAGTGACATGTGTGGAAGTTGATCGTATGGTTATTCAATTTATGTATGTTTATGTCCCAAGTTACCTTTATATGTTATGTGTTCTTTATATGGGTTTTATGGTAATCTTTTGGTTACAAAAGGGTATGTAATGATATTTTATTCATTGAATAGTATTTACTACTTCATAATGGTGAAAAGTATTACTTTGATAAAGTATTCATGGTTTATTTGATGATTTGAAGAAAACTAAAAGTTTTCCTTCTTTGTGTATCCCTTACTGATCTTTTTATTCTCACCCCAAGTTTTTGAAATGTTTTTCACAGGAAATAATGTGGAATAGAGTCATGGATGGGATCATGGAAATGTCATGTTGTCCTAAACATGGAACTAGACATGACTCTTTTTTTCAAGAGTACATGTTTGTAAAAAAGTGGAAATTGTGTTGAAGTGTATACTTTGTAATCTTTTGAGATGTAATAGTTATTTCATAATTATTTAAAACTCTAAACCTAAAAATAACCTCAATGTGAATTATTCATTTAATTAAATATTAAGTATGGTTTAATGCTGGTTCCATATATTGGACATTTATAATCCGAAAGTAATTATATAATAAAATAATAGTTTCTATCTTTCCTAATGAGATCCTCCTCCCCCTTATAAAATTCCCTCACTTCTAACCTAATACTCACACCAGTCATGCCCCTTAGGACATCAAAAATTTGCCTAAATAAGCTACCACGATCCCTCTAATCCTTATAATATCCTTACCTTAGGCATAAGTCACTCTAAGTAAACCTTTTGTTTCAAGCCAAAGGGAGAAACCTGATTTAAAGGTAACATCTTATTTTATGTTCAACTATATTATTTTACATATCCAACAACCAAAACACATTTTAATACTATTTTTTCTAACAAAAATAGTATTATAAATATACTAGGTTGTTTTTATGAGAACAATTCTAACTACACTTACACACACATCCATCTAATGGGTAAAGAACATAGTGTTTCTGTGGATGGAAAAATAACGCCTTACGAAACGATGATTGTTCAATTATCTCCTATCACCTCTTATGGTGGTCATTAGGATAGAACAATATTTATATATGATATATATAATATTTATGATTCTTTATTCTTCTGTATTTTTAATTTATAGCAAACCTTTATGGTTTCCATTATGAGTAACACGATAATTTTATTTGAGGATGTGCAGACTACAGCCCCCTCAATGTGATATGACTCATTCATAACATACACAGGATTTATAAAGGATGAGAATATTAAAAATATATATTATATTATACTGGAATTATAATATACAAATTTATCATTAAGTTATAATTCAATTAAATATGAAATAGAAATGAATTTAGCATCCATGTATATGTACGACTTACCATCTCCATGAATGGTGCATTTCATTTCTAACCTCCAAATGTTTTGTACTATTAAAAATACATATATATACTGGATATATAAAATATATATTATATCTAAATAATTAATATAATTCTAGAGAAAATGGATATTTGACCACGTTAATTACTAATAATTATAAGAAGTTCATTTTGGACTCAAGTACAAAATATCGAAAAAATGACCTTTATTAACTTAAATTATTACATAATTTTTGTAAAATGATAATAAGAGATAAAAAAGGTATAATAAATTTGAAAAATTTTATTATGAAATTAGAAATTAACTTCAGTTTTTTTTCTTGAAGAATAAGGAACAAACGAGTCAAGTCAGACACGAGGTATGAGGTTTTTTATCTTACTTTTCATTATGTAATATTTCATTTGTTCACAACATATTTATTTCATGATGTGTATTGTGTAATTCCATTTGATATATATTATCATTATTAACATTATATATTCATGTTATTATATGAATCATTTGGTGGTTATTAACTTTTGGTCATTCGACTCGATTGATTACAATGTTGTATGGGATTTTCATCTAACTTTTTATTCCCATGAGATTCATGCTATATTTTCCACTATATCATTTTCTGTGGTTTATATACTACCCATGATTATATTCATTGTGTAATTTACATCAATTTATTGGAATTTACATCGTCATTTTATGATCCTCATTTCATGGGTTTTATGTTTTGTAAGTTACCAAATCGGTAAAGGAACCTTTTATCCTAATTTCCATTCCTTAGGATAATCTTCACATTTTTAAGTATGTCATGGTATGACTATGTGTGGAATCAATATTTATTTATTAATGTTTTAATTTCCAATCCCATTTATTTGGATATACTTTTGATACACATAATCACTCCATTGATAAAGTCTCAAGTCATCTATATGAACTTGATTAGAGTAATTTTAACACAATTTTCTTTTCATTTGAGTAAAACATCAAAGTCATTGGTTTGGTCTTAAAAATAATATGTGTGAGTGTTAATTTATTTAATTACACTGAATATCCAATCATATTGAAGGTAATTTTTTTACACATTATTATGTAATTTATATATCCTTAATTGAAGGATGCCGTTTTCATATGGGATTTCACCTCAATTTACATTCCACTGAGAGTTCATTTTTTTTATGCACCAATTTACACATATGGTGTGTATATAATGTCCCTTGGCATATTATGTCAATAATTTATTTATTATCATGGTATTATAAAGTTTTTATTTAATTTTATTCGTCAATTATTTGTATTCAAGCGTATCTCTTTTGGTTAAGAACTATTTAACTAAAATATTGTTTTACGGGTTTACTCTTATAAATATTTATGATAAATTTATATGTTTTCAAATTGGTTTTCTGTATTTATTTATTTAGACATTGATGTTTTATACTTTTAATTATTTTAAAATCTTCAATGTGTTATGGGACATTTGAATCAAAAATCTTGTTATTAAATGTTTTAAATGGTTTTGTAATGGTTTGACTATGCATTGATTATGTCAATATCATTAAATGTTCAATTATAATTGCCATGTGGAGATGTTATTAGTGTAATGTTTATATTTTCAATATTTAATGTGTTATGATTTTATAATGGTACTTGGACAATTAATAGTTTGTTACATGATACTCCAAATGAAATGTGGTGCTATGAGAAACTAGGACAGGGGGTTACGTTATAACCTATAATGCATTTGGTATGAAAGTCACCAATATGGATATTCCATTTAGTGATATGTGTGGAAGTTGCCTGTATTATTATTCCATTATGTATGTTTATCTCCTATGTCATTTATACATGTTTTGTGTTCTTTATATTGTTTTTAAGGTAATCCATTGGTTAAAAAATGGTATGAAATGATTTGTATTCGATGAAGAGTATTTACTAATTCATAATGGTGAAAAATAC
This sequence comes from Viscum album, assembly GCA_963277665.1. Taxonomy (NCBI): domain Eukaryota; kingdom Viridiplantae; phylum Streptophyta; class Magnoliopsida; order Santalales; family Viscaceae; genus Viscum; species Viscum album. Next base: position 1,889,829,986 of record OY728136.1, read on the forward strand.
TACTTATGATAGGGTATTCATGGTTTACTTTTTGTTTTAAAAAACAAATAGTTTTTCTTCTTCGTGTCTCCCTTACAGAGCTTTTTTCTCATCCCAATTTTTTAAATTTTTTATCACATGACATGAAGTGGAATATGAACAAGGATGTGATCATAGAAAAGTCATGATGTCTAAAATTTGTAAATGGACCTGTTTCTTATGAAGATTTTATATTTTATTAAAAATAGATACAGATTAGTAGTGTATACTTGTAATATTTCGGTTTATATGTAATAGTTATGGAATAATTATATAATACACCATACCTGAAAAGATTCTCAATGTGAATTCATGATTTAACTCAGGATTATGAAATGTTTAAGTTCGAGTCCTTATAGTTTGTATCAGAGTTCAGTTTAGAAAAAATTAGAGGATAGGGTTCTATTTACGAATAAGTGAAATAAACCTATTGGTTAGCATATTATAAAGATCTATAGTAATTTTAGAGGTGATAAATGGTTACTACATTTTAGGGAGAGAAGATAATGGTATTAGATTACCATTGAATATATATTATGTTATGGTTATTTTTGATGAATTTGTATCTTTATTTTGGAATGTTATAAAATTTTATATTATTTTAAAAAGGACAACACGTATATCATGTGACAACCTGTCACATCAGAAAAATCTGTAGGAATTGAACCCACAACCAATGTGTGATATGGATTTATCACCCACCACCGGACTACGTGAAGACCCTGGTATGTATGACTAATTATTTTTAGTTAAATGATTTTATGGATCAGGAATAATTTTATTTGATATTATATGTTTTATCGAATGAACATTCTAGGTATAAGAAAATGATTTGATGATTATATGATAAAGGTTATTTTGGAAGACATTCTCTCTTTTTGGATCATTATATAGTTAAGGAAAATAGAATACTATGGGATTTTATTTTTTTAGTCATTGTTGAAATTTTATTTTACAATTATCTATGTTTTTATTGTGGACATAATGTGAATTTGGTTATTAATAGAAATGATTAACCTATTAAAGAGAATATGTGATTAGGTTAAATACACATCAGTATGAGACTTTAAGAGTAGTTGATGTTTTTGGGGAAAAACATTAAGATATACTATGGAAGACAGGGTGATTTAAATTCTTTTGAGTTTTGGGTTTCAAAATTAGTTTTTATTATTTTGAAGAATTTTATGGTCAATTTTATATTTAATGGTCTTTCGGGAACTTTAGGTACTTTTTGTTGGATTTTGGAGATTAAGAGTAGTATTTCATTTTATAAATAATTGTCCTTTTAGGGATTATCTCATTTCGTACTAACCAATTTTCATTTTGGTTTATTTCTAATGACTGGGGAAATATATATTTCAAATTTTTAGAATTATTTGATACTCTAGATATTGATTGTAGAGCTTTTTTCATGACCAAGCTAGTTTGAATACTCATCGTTTGGAGAAAAGATGAGTTTGTTAAAAAAAATTATTAAAGAATGAAAGTCTTTATTAAAAATAAGTATGTTTAATAATGTTTTTAGTTAATCTCATAAATAAATTACTCAAATTTATTAAAACAAACATAAAACAAAAATGATGTCTGCTATCATTCTATACGGGGGAATCAATGACCGTTTAAACCATCACTAGTCTGTGATTTTCTGGTTGATAATTTTCTCTTAATCATGTTTTCTATCACTCTCCATCATAACATGATGGTATGTTTTCTCCACCATATCTATTATTTTATGGAATCATAATATATTTTATCTTGGGTGACCTTTTTACTTCTCTTACCTTATTTTAATGTGATTGATTTCTTGACACTTTTTTTGATGTGGGGATTTCAAGGAAGTTTTCTAGAAAAAAATTTAAAATTGTGAGGACACAATTTCCAAAAGGGGGGAAGGATGTAGCATCCCAGGTAAATAAAGATATAATACATTGTAATTTTAATATTTCTTTTGTGAAATAAATATTAATTTTACTTTAATGGGGTTTCTATGTTCGATGGCGTACCTGATACACAACAATGGATTTCTTTGAAATCTTAAATTGCATAATAATAATAAAATATTTTTATTTGAAATTCTAGTTAACTCCTAGACATTTTATTGGTGGGAATGAACAAAATATACTAATGTATGATTATTAATGTTTTTTAAATGTTTTTACATTTATCCAATAACTTCTAGAGGTATAAAACAAGAAATAATCTTATTTTAAGACTAATTTACTTTAAAATGGTGATTTACAACCTTTTGATGGAGATAAATCTTTAAATATAATTTTTTTCACTTTAATATATTCTATTTGACGAAATAAAATTCATCCTGTAGAATCAGAACATCAAAATTAACATTGGGTAATTTTTTGTAATTTTTCTGATAAAATTCAGTTTTTAAGAAAAAGTGAAAAATATTGTATTTTAATTGAAAAATTACGTTTAATATATTTTATTTATGTGGTTATATTATCAGATTAATTGGTTTTAAATTTTAATTAGATTATATTTCTACCATTTAATAAAATTTTGTTCTTTCTAATTAATTTAAATTTGAAATTGGTCGTAAATAATGTCAATTGTTTAATAGTTAGTATTTCTAAAAAACTCGTTTTTCGTTTTGACAGTAGGAATTAATTTTAAATTAATTTATGAAACATCTAGGTTGAATGTTTTAAAAATTGGATTTTATATTTGGAATCATGATTTCCAAATTGTATAAATAGGTGACTTTTATTTTTATACATTTTGAAAATATTCTTCAGTAAAAAATTTATTTACCATGGTTAAAAGGTAAATCTGGTAAATAAGGGTAAAAAAATATTATTATAAGTATATAAAATTACATTAACATGTGTTCTAATCCTATTAGTTAATACATATCCTATCATTGGCATATTTGGGTCGACTTTGTGACCCCATGGAGCCACATGGAAGTGATAATGACACTTTATGTTAATTAACATAAAGTAAGGCAAAAATGATATAAACAAATATCTTTTAGTAGATTAATTTTTAAATATACTTATATAAGAAAACATTTTGACTATAAATATCCAGTGGAAAGATAAATCGATTTCTTACCTCATGGTATTTTGTTTTATAATTTTTATACCTCAAAATAAATTAAATTATTTATGACACATTACTGATGCAGTGTTTACCAGATTAACAAATAATTTGAATAAATAAGATGATAAATATTAAAATTTATCCAAAACATACCAAATTCCTATTTGATGAAATTATTTTAACCATGAGTCTTCTTATATTATACTTTAATATTTTTTGGACCATTATAAAATCAAAAATATTTTATTATAATATAATAGTTTCACACTTTTTTAAAGATCCCATCCTCCCCGTTATAAAAATACCTCACTTCTAACCCATTCCTCATACATCTCAAGCCACTTTTCTCATCCACACTCTACCTAATTAAACTCCCCACATCCATATACTCCTCCTGGAAGACTTACCTTAGGTAGAAGGTACATCAATTAAACTTTCTGGTTCAATCCAAAGGGAGATACCTGATTTAAAGGTAACAACTTTTTTAAGTTATTCTCTTATATTTTACTTCTCCAAACTCCTAAAATATTTTTATTCTTTTATTTTAAAAATAAATCATCCTAAATATTATATTTTTTTTTATGATAAATTTTCTATCTGAACTTACAAACACATCCATCTAATGGATAAAGAATATACTTTTTCTGTGGATGGAAAACTAACTCCTCACTAAACAATGATTGTTCAAATATCTCATACCACCCCTTATGATGTCCATTATAATGGAACTGTATTAATATGTGATATATCCTATTTTTTATGATATATTTATTCTTCATTATTTTTAATTTTTAGTTTACCTTTGTGGTTCCAATTTTGATTAAACGCGATAATTTCATTTGAGGAAGCGCGGATTACAGCCCCCTCAATGTTATATGACTCGTTCATACAATTCATGGGACATAAAAAGGATGGAATTGATGAAATTATATATGATATTATACAATATATATATAATACATCTATGTATAATAATGATTCAATTCAATTACATATTATATATAAATGAAAGTAATGTTCTTGTGTATGCTTGGCTTACCGTCTCCATGAACGATGCATTCCATTCAGTACCTCCAAATGTAATGTACTGTTATAAATACATATATATACTTGATATATAATATGAATATTATATCTATATAATTAATATAATTCTAGAGACAATGGATATTTGACAACATTATCAACTTGTAATTATAAGAAGTACATTTTTGACTCATGTACCAAATGTCAACAAAATGAGCGTTATTAAATTTAATGATTACATAATGTTTATAACATGGTACTAAGTGATATAAAAGGAATAATAAACTTTAAAAAAGTTATTAATATTGTAGAAATTAACTTGTGTTTATTATTCAGGAAAACAATGAACAAAAGTTTCAAGTCGGACACGATGTAAGGGGTTTCTTATCTCACTTTTAATTCCGTGAAATTTCTTTTGTTCACCAATTATTTATTTCATGTGGTGTATTTTTTACTGACATTTGATATAAATTATCATCATTATTTTTATATATTAATGTTATTATATGAATCATTTGGTGGTTATTAACTTTTGGTCATACGACTCAATTGATTACAAAGTGGTGTTGGATTTTCCTGTCACTTTTTATTTTCGTGAGTTTCATGATATATTTGCCACTATTTCCTATTTTGTGGTGTATGTACTGCCCATTATTGTATTCATTGTGTAATATATTTCAATTTATGGGAAATTAAATCCTCATTTTATGAACATTCTTTCATGGGTTGTATGATTCGTAAGATACTAAATTGGTAAGGGAACATTTTAACCTAATTGCCATTACATTGGTTGATAATATAATTCTTAATTAGGTCATACTATGACTATGTGTGGAATCCCTATTTATATATTTATGTTTTAATCTCCACTCCCCTTTTTTTAGATATTATTTTGATACACATAATCACTCCATTAAAAAATTCTCAAGTCATCGATATGAACATGATAAGAGTAATTTTAACCCAATTTCCTTCCATTTGAGTTAAAAATCCAAGTCATTTGTTTTTTCTTAAAAAAGTATTTGTGCATGTTCTATGATTTATTTACACACAATATACAATCATATTGAGTGTATTTATATTTTTGACACATTATTATGTAATTGATATATCCTTAATCTAAGGATACCTTTTTTATAATGGATTTCGTCTCAATTTACATTACATTGAGACTTGATTGTTGTTATGCACCAAATTTCTCTAATATGGTGTATATACAGTACTTTTAATATTATATCATAAATCCATTTATTCGCATGATATTATAATGTTCTGATTGAATTTTATTTCCCAATTATTTGTATTCAGGTATAACTTTTTTGGTTAAGAAATATTTATCTAAAATATTGTTTTAATGATTTATTCTTCTAAATATTTCTCATTAATGTCCATGTTTTGAAAATGGTTTTTAGTATTTAATATAGTGATTTTAATATTTTAAATTTTAATTCCTTTAAAAGATTTAATGTTTTTTGTGACCATTTGATTCAAACGTGTCTTTATTAAATTTTTTAAATGGTTTTGTATTGGTTTGATTAAGCATTGATTATGTCAATATCCTGAAATGATCTATTGTAATCGAAATGCGTAAATGTTATCAGTGAAATTTTTATATTTTAAATATTTTTTTGTTCTGATTTTATTATAGTACTTGGACATTTGATGGGTGGTCACGTGATAAGAAAAATGACCAGTGGAACCATGATAAACTAGGATAGGTGGTTACGTTATAACCTCCAATGAAATGTGTATGGAAGTTAGCCATATGGGTATTCAATTTAGTGATATGTGTGGAAGTCAACCATATGGTTATTCCATTTTAGTATGTTTATGTCCCATGTTATCTATACATGTTATGTGTGATTTCTATGGGTTTTATGGTAATCTTTTTTCTACAAAATGGTAAGAAATGATCTTTATTCAGTAAAGAGTATTTACTAATTCATAAAGGTGAATAGTTTTACATAAGATAGGGTATTCATGGTTTACATGTTGTTTTGAAAAAATAATAGCTTTCCCACTTTTTGTATACCTTTCTGAAATTTTTTCTCATCCCATGTTTTGGAAATGTTTTTCACCGGAATTAATGTGCAATAGGGACAAGGATGTGACCAAGGAAAATTCTTTATTTTTAAAACATGGAACTAGACATGTTTCTTATTAAGAGAATATATTTTATTAAAAAATGGATATTAATTATTAGTGTCTACTAGTAATTTTCACGCATATATGTAATAGTTAAGGCCTAATTCTTTCAAACTCTAAACCTGAAAAGATCCTCAATGTAAATTAATTATTTAACTCTATATTATGAAATGTTTAAGGCCAAGTACATATACTACATTAGTTCCTAGATCAAACTATAATCCATTACATACATATAATGTAAAATTTGTTTCACAATTTAATATTATTTCACTTTGTACCCAATGAATATTCAAAATCCATCAACATATATACTCAAAAAACCATCCATCATACTTAACTCCCTAATCAATTAGATATGATCCAAAATTATCATTCAATCCACAATATCCCAGATAGAGACACACCTTTTTTGATATCATGTAAGACCTATAAAACATCCCTCAAAATCTACTCCCACATCTACTTAAGAACATCCAATTGATAAAAACAAACCATACCATAGACCACATTATATATGGCCACCAAAATTGACCCCTCAACACCCGATATAAATTGTATATACCATCCTAATCTACCCAATGTGAGGTATATACTATATTAAAATAACCCTTTTACACCCTCAATGTAATTAATATATTCCTCTAAAATAACTCTTAATATTAGTTATCCTCTAACTCTCATTTGGGTGAATTTCTACATAATACAATTTCATGTAAAACATCCTTTTCGGGATCTTCTTGTTAAGATAACCATACATGATACATCATGTATGACGTAAATACCATAAAATAGAAGTAACTATTTCCATATACTTCTTCTAAATCATTATATAAGGATGTAAAATTTTCCATAATTTTCTATTATTAAAAAGACTCTTGTGTAGTATATGTGTACTACATTTGTACATAGTAAATCTGATAATACATTAAATTTTTCCATGTTTAGAATATTTTTATGTCATAATACTATAAGGAATATATCCATCACTAATAATAAATAATTAAATCATTCTACTAGAATATATATCACTAGATATTGTGATCTTTGAAGACTGTAAAAATCAATCTAAAAAGATAGTGTCAAAAAATATTATATCAAACACAACTATTATAAGATAAATATCAGGGGTAAAAATGTCACACTTATAATGATGCAATTATAGATTCCCATTGGATATTACATCCCTATATTTAATTAATACCCAACCTAATACAAGATAAGAATCATAATATAAACATAAAACATAACTTGATTCTCTAGAAATCAAACAATATGAATAGTACGGAGTTTATGATTTAATAACTCAAAAGAATTATTAAAGTAAAACGGCTTTAAAATTTAATTATCATTCGTGTTCAACGATTTCAAATGATCTGTAATCATATAAAAATTTATAATGATACTATTTTAATAACATTATAAATTTAGGAAACTATATATTTTTACAATATTCTTAGAATCCACCCACAATATGACTACCTCTATCTTCATAGGATATATTGACTAATTAATATTTTTAATCTTTTTATTTAATTGAAAAATTATGTAAAAATGGAGAAATGAATAATAAATCATGGTGGTGACTAAAACAATGTAGCCTAATTGTATCCACTATAATAATTCTATAAAAATATATGTAAAACATCTATCCTTTGGTAAGTAATCATGACCTCCTCATGGAATCCTTGGGATGCAAGATAGTCCATCGCAAAATTCCTCACATTCATGCTGTTTATGATCTCTAATCCTACTTAAAGAAACCATCTCTAGGTTTTATGGTTTCTGAAATGATCTAGTGGAATGAGAGTCACCAAAAAAGGAATATAATAATAATGGTTATTTCCAATTAAATCATATAAATATTAATTTTATTTGAGGAAAATTTATTTAATTTGATAATAAAATCATGTAATTTTCTAATGAGTAGTATGTCTTCACCATTAAAAGAACAAAATTCTAAGAGGATGGAGCCCCTAATAACTTATACAAGAAAAAACAATGAATTATTCTATTAAAGAATACATTGTTAAATTTTTCAAAGGCATAAAATTCCAAAGAAAATACCCCTATTATTTCCAAAACATGAACATGGATCGATTCCAAAAAATATTAATTTCATTGAAGTAATTACCAATTTTTCCTTAAAGGATAATCGTGATACTCCTCTAACATCGAATATTATTGGATTTCATCGATGAACATTATAATAATTTAATTTTGGAACTCACTTGTAGAATCCCAAACTCCAGAGACATATAAGAAATGTTTACTTTCTTACATTATTATATGATATAAGTAATCTTACCATGTATGATCGATAAATTCAGTAGTATTTAAAAAATATAATCAAAAATTATTTCTATATTACATTTTAATATTGAAAACCTAGAATACAAAGCATTAGTGTATCCATGGTATCAATCATAACTAAATTATTTAAATCATTGTGATTGGAAAAAAATTAACGGGAGGTCTCAGTTTCATAGTAAGGATTATGTACAACAAATGATATCATGACTAAATAAGGTATAATTAATAGTGAAGGGTGGATAATCAAATCATCAACATGGCTAGGTTTATATTCAACACACATTCCATTCAAACAACACTTCGTTTTAATTATCATATGTGGATAATATAATCAATGAATGCATAGGGATTTTAAAAATAAATTCTTAATAATGGTAATTCATAATACTGGATATTCATGATCAAGGCCTCTCAGCCAAGATATCATGAATCCAACTATTATACCCTATTAACCAAGACATCTTCCATATTGAATGGGTTAGTGTAAACTGAATACCTATATAATTTAGAATTCATTTCTCTCTTCTAATTAGACATATTCATTCCTTATGGAAATATCTATAACTAGGATCCACCCATAAATTTCTTGTCCAATCAATTCTGAATTTGATAAAAGATCAATTATATAAATTATACAAATTCCCTATAAATCTGTAATTATATATATTGTATCCAGAATATGAATCATCAATATCTCCTTATCATAAACCTTTCAATGAAAAAATAAATACGGAATCATTGGATCATATCTATAATAACCTAAATGGGTGTTGTCATAGTTGAAAATAATTATAATTATCACATGAATTTTTTTTAACAAAGAATACCCTTTTCACTATGATATCATTTATTATTGTGTATGAATTTAAAAAATTTTCCAGATATTTTTTTTGTAGATATGATATTTATAAATTTTCTATGTAGGATTCACATAATTATGTGGTTATTTATTTGGTATATTTTATTAATTCAATCTACATTAATACAAATATTACTTTAAAAATTTTAGTAAAAATTAAAATGTTACTCATATGGAAAAATAAAACAAATTACTTTATTAAAAAATAATGGTGATTCATAGGTAAAAAAATTAAATAATCATATAGGAATTAAAAAAACATTTTTGAAAATATATTTTTTAAAACATTGACATCGAAGAAATTTTTTTCAAAATAAATATGTAATAAAATAAGTTTTTGTAAAAAATGTTGATATTTTAATGTGAACAAGGGAGTAAAATGGTAACATTTCATGAAAATTACATGAGTAACCAAAATATAATATAATTAAATGTCTTTATTAGATAAATATCATATAATTTTCTAAAATGGACATTCAAACATATGCAATCCCGTAAAAAATTATATTATAAGTTATATTTTCTAACTTATTTTGACATGATTCAAAATTGATTTCAATATCCTATTTAATTAATATATATTATTAATAATAATATTAAATATATTTGAAAATAATTATAATATCTTCTATTATCTAATTACAACATTTAGATCACCCATTTTTTTAATAAATTATTATAAAAATCATGCTTTTTAGGTATTAGTAGTTTCATTTTTCATGGGAACTTTGGTTTAGTTATTCAGGTCCTTATTATTTTTTCATTGTTAAACAATATTTAGAATGTAAATAATTATATAAATATATTATATATACATTATATATTAATTTATATTCATAAATACAAGGTAGAGATAGAAATAATAATTACACTACTCTTGGTGATGATAGGTCATACGTATGCATTGATGTGGTTTTCACATTTCGACTCATGAAAGAAAAAATCATAAATAAAAATTCCCTTTATTGAATAATTATTATTAATATATATCATATATATATATTTAATCTCTTCATATTAATATACAAATAGTTAATAAATAAAAAACATCACTTCATTGAGGTTGTAGTCTACACAAATGCACGAGCGACATTTTCATATTCTAAAACATTAAATGTAATAAGTACGATATGATATTATAATTATAGAATAATTATTATTTATTAAATAAGATATATAAAAATTAAATCCATCATAATAAAAAATCATAAATATTGGTGATGGACATTGAATTGTATCACTGTGTGGATTCAGTAGTCCACACGTATGCAAAAGCAAAACTTTCACTTCAAATTTTATAGAAGAGGGGTGAGTAATTGTGGTTACATAATCACATATAATTATTGTATATTTAATTATACTAAAGTTATTATTTTCATATTAATATCATATATTTAAAGGATCTATAATAAGAAATGAATTTAAATTGTCCATGATATGATAATTGCCTCTTTTTCTGTAGGCCTCTTATAGATTCCTTCTTAAGGACACATCTACTAGAAATTTAACATGAAAAGAACATATAATTCATGGATTCTATATTTTATAATATATTCAGTCTAGTTTTTGTTTGGATACGTGGATTAATTAGTTCTAACGAAAATAGAGAATCGTTGTCCCCTAATAAGAGGTGGGAGGGGAACACTAGGAATTATATAAATTCTAAATTCATATAAATAAATTTTCTATTTAATATGGAAAAAAATTCATATATTTAATGAATAAAATTAGGATTAATTGAAATGTTATTATAAATTAACATTTATGAAATTTAAAGGGATTTTTTACCTCTTATCCCTTATATTTAACCCTCATTCACTGGTTTTTACTTTTACGGCCATGTAAAGGATTTTTACTCATTATGAGTTGACAATTATACCAAAAAAGAAAAATTGACTCCTAAATAGACAATGGAATTTATTTCTAAAAATATACTATTGAACTAGATATATATAGGATTTTAATTAATTTTAAATAAAATTATTAAATATCATTCTTCCTAAAATATTATTAATTACATTTTTGAACTATTTATTTAATTTGACATTAAATACAACATGAAAAAGTTATAGTTTGAGTGTTAAATTTCAAAACATCACTATTGTGTTATATTTATCTAATATATTATAGGAGAAAAAAATTAACCAAAATTGAATTACATTTAACATTTCTAAAATTTTTTATTTAATTATTTAATTAAATGAGTAAATATTATATCGGTGTGATGTGAGAATTTAATGTAAATGTTTAATTACAAAAAAATCAAATTAAATTTTGATGATAAAATAGTAATTTATTTTAAAAATATACATATTTTATTAAAATTATCCCCTTTTTAGTTATGAGGAAAATAACACGATGTTAAATTAAAAAGATTGATATTATTTATTATTATTTATTGAAAATTATATTATGGTCGCTATTAATGGAATTTGGAATGAAATATCGATATTCATTATAATTTCATTTTTATAGTCAAAAATATTATAAAATAAATTTTGTACACTTTTACAGATATTTGTAGCCCTTATAATATTATTTTTAACCTTAAATACCCTAATTACCCTTATTATGGTGACAAACATTATCTATTATTACTCTTCACAATGAACAAAATTAAAAGGGACCAATAGAAAAAAAATATGCCACCTAATTTAAAATTAGAAAAATACTTTTCTGTTATTAAATTATTAGATATGGTAAGAAATAATTTTTCTATAAATACATAAAATTAAAAGAATATTAGTTTCATAAAAATGTGTTTTTAAGAATAAATATTAACACATATCATGATCCTAAATATTAATAATTAAAAATTTAATTAATTGGATTATTATAAATCAAATGATTCATATATTACTTAAAAAAATTAACATATATTAGGGCTTTTAAATTGCTTTAATTAATGAAAATAAATGATAGTATTTTAAAATTCAGTAATTTTCACTGTTAAATAAAAAATCAATTATTTTGGAAATATCACAAAACATAAACATAAGATAATTTTTATTTATTTTAATAAAAAAATTATATCCATTTTATAAAATTACATTTCTAAAATTTTAAGAAATCATTTGTAATAATAATACAAAAAATTTAGAAAATATTTTTTAAAGATATAAGTTTATTGAAGAACTAAATAAATTTTCTAGATATTAATACCTATTTTCTAATAAGATTTCAATAATTTTTTGTTAACTATATTTTTTATACATATGAATCATAATTTTTTTAATCATATTCTTACTCACCAATCTAATGGCTATGAGCTATCTATTATAATATTTCACTAGTATCTTGTGGTTCTGTTATAATCTATGTTATATGTAAAGAAAAAAATAAACAAATAAAATTTATACAACTGAATATATATTAATAAAATATAAATCTATTATATCATAAATAAATGATTTCATCAATTTTATAAAAATAGACTATGAGTTCATGAAAACAAAATTCATTAATAAATAATAAAATTTTCTATATTGTTATATATGGACATGTTAAAGATATCATTCTTATTTACCCTCATCGGATGATATAATATATATTAATCTTTGAGAAGTATTTATCTCCAATAAATCAATTAGTTGATATTTATATACATAACAAGTTATAGGGACACATTAATTTCACATTATTCAATTAATATTAATTGATACACAGCCATTGAATCTCAGCTTCCTTCTCTTCAAAAAACATTCGAACATCCCAATGGACATATTATGTTACATTAAATTCATATACAATAGATCATAAATTTGAACTTATAAAACTGGATACATTGGTGGTGTCATACTATAATGATACAAAAATATCAGATAGATATTGGGTTGTATGATTATCTAAAAATGTATATCTAATCATGGGTGTAGTAAAATAGCCACATTAAAAACTCATGGAACTCCTACTTCAAATCATAAAAACACATTTTCCTAATCCAATATTAATCCCAACATTAACAATTACAAATAAAAATAAAAATGATCTAAATAAATTTGAAAAATTATATACTCTCTCTTACAAACAAATGAATTAGGTATTCCATTAGAATTAATGATAACATGTCTCCATTGAAAATAATCAATGATTTAAAACATTGAGTAAGAGTAATCATTTTTAAGTATGATATTATATGGTTTTATATTAAAATAAAATAATCACTCAATTACTAATATTAAACCTACATCAACTCACAAACCTAATAAAAAATAGTATGATAAATTGTCCTCCATCTAGAACATACAACACTAAGGTAACCTGAAATCTCTCTACTATGTGAACTAATTCATGGAAAATTTTTGGTGCAATGAAAAATGGTGGAGCTATTTTTTTTAATTATTCTGGGGTAGAAGATAAGAAATTTTATATCAAATAATACATAGACCTCTTGGAACTAAGAAAAACCATCACATGAAACTAGCCGTTTGTACTCCTCATCATTATTATACATAAAGATATATACTTCTATAAACCCACTCTCCCTTGTTCTCTAAAGAATGGGTATAATCATTGTTCATTCCTCTTACACCACAATCTCTTCTCTACTACCAGAATTATTTATTAGTCTGATTTTGATATCGATAAGGACTTATAATACACTAATTTAATGGTTTTACAAAAAATAGGACAACCCAAATCAATACTAACCTTTATGTAAATTCATACATTGTAATTTTTGGTGACTATGACCTATTCAAGATAATCAAACCACACCAAAATAGGCAGTATAGGTGTAAGAACTCTTAGTTCCAATGTAATGGGAAGAGGGTAGTTTTGGCCAATAACTCATTGGCTAAAACATCAACATTCCAAATAGTTAATACCATCTATCTATGTATTTTTTCTTTAATAATATTTTATGATCTCCCACTCTAGATGATACATTTCAAGCATGAACCCTCTATTACATCATCCTTCATTGACACCTCATTATACACTAGAAACACAATCAGGGAGACCTAGAAGTGGATATACCGATACAAAATCGCCTCAAAATATCATTTCAAAGAATAATCATTTAAATAAGGTTATAGTTTTTACAAATAGGATATTTAAATATAATTCAAAACTTCAAAATGTATGACATCCCTAAATAAAGTGAATGAAACTAATTTTATCGTACCACAATCAATGTCAAAAAAAGGATCTTATCCGGAACCTGATAATGGAACTTATCCAACAATATTTACTTTACATATAATCTATAAGAAACATGAACCACCATTAATTATTAGTTACTCACAAAAATATAGTGGTCAATGGAATAAAATCTTCATTCCTAGCATGGATCAAACTGAATATGATTTCTCACACCTCAAATATCCTATCTATCTTCTGGAAAATCATTAAACCCTAATTTTTTTGAGGCTTAATTTTTTTAACTCATATAACATCAATAATCATCCTTGACAACGTAATATATTAAAAAATTTGATAGATCATAATATTTTACATCATTAGTATGGTCTTCAAATGTAAACCTTCCATGATACACATCTATACTGATAAAAAAGTATCTTATGTTTAGGAATATATAATTTAATGGGATAATTTTTTTAACTTCATTTTTAGTCATAATATTTTACTAATTAAAACAAAAGTGAAATAAAAAATTACCTATATATAAAACACTCTATTTGTAATTAGACAATTAGAATCATCACCCTTATTATGTTTAGGGATCAAAAGTTTCAAACATTTGATAAGGGGGTTAAACACATGAATCATTGTTGGTATCCCTCACTAAATCAATTGGTAATCATAACTTATATTACTTATATACCAAACCCTTGATATCATCACATATTTATAACTTCAAACACAACCTAAATATAATACTAATGCTTAGAATCCACTTTTTGATGGCATTCCCCCTTTGAAACCCCTCATGGCCTTATAATAATGAAATGATTGACCTTTCAAGATCAAAAAAAGTATTCCATAACTTAGTGACATGAAACTTGAGTTTAAAAACACACATATGCAAGTAAATTTTTTCATAGACCACATGAGTAATGAAAGTACAACTAATAATGTCCATCTTATAATAAATAAACCCACACTAAAATGAATATAATGTGATATATATACAAAAATCATCAAATGAAATACTATGATACAAATGAAACAAACAAAAATCCACAATATACCTGCTAGCAATGAAATCTACAATGAAATAGTAATTTCCAGACTATTTTTTAATAATTATACTAAGTAGGTTCCTCCCCAAATCCTATAATCAGAATTTGGAAGAAACATAATAATAACTCAATGAATAAAAAATGAATCCAACTCATTACCTAAACATGCAAAATTACCACCAACTACCACCAAGGATCTCTCACTAATTATCTATAAATTGTAAAGTAACTTAATAATCATGAAAAATATATAATAAGGTACCTTGAATCCATTCTAACAATAATATTGTCTCCCTAACACAAAAATTACATATCTCATACTTCATCAACCTCTTATATATATCAACAAGATATTCAAATATTCAAATCATACCCATAATAATAAAATCAGATACGGATAACCATATACCATAGATCCACACCATTGCCACATCTCATAGTAGATAAATAATCATGAATAGTGTCCACTTTATTCCATTAACAATATATAAAAAACCCTACCATAAACCCATCACATAACAATATTACAAAAAACAATCCTATGTCTGTGCGAGAGATAATCAATGGGGTCATGTCAACATTCTAGAACCCTTTAACAAAAATTTAGGGGTGCACCTAAAACCCAAAAACACATATGGGAATAGGTCACATTAATAAACTCAAGTGGTAGTGTTGACAACTCATGATGCATAATTAATTCCATATATTAAAAAAATATTATATTTTATTATACCCAAAATAAATATAAATAAAAATATACAATATAGTGTAAGTAAAAGTTTGATCACACAAGGAACTAGGGATCCTTGAAATGACTTTTATACCAAATATTACATCACTGAAATAATTTCCAGACTAAGAATCAAAATATAAAACAAACTAATATAAATTAATAAATGGACGATGAACTAAATAAAATAGAGAGAGATGAATCAATTTCTAAATAATGTTTTTTCATTAAGTTTAACTAACATCAATATGATTTATTTTCATTGATACTACTTTAACTTTTCAATTATTGTTAATTTGAAGATTAAAAATAACTATTGTTTACCAGGTTTAAATATGATGTAAAAAATAATAATATAACTAAATTATAATGAAATAATTATTGCTAACATATTAGTTTTATTCATTATTAAAGATTCGTGATCAATGATTTTGTAAAGAAAATTATCAAAAAATTAATTAGTAATATAATACTATTAAATAAAATTAATTTTCAGTAGAAGTAGATTAAATATCATGATATACACACAATTTTCCATTGATCAAAATATATTCATTCAAGTCATACACACATATTTTATTATAATTCATCCGTAAATAAACATAGAATTGATTATTAGATTATGTAACAAAATTAAATGTGAAAAAATTTTACAGTAACGAAAAAATACATAAATTGATATTGAACAAACAATGTATGAATTCAACGATTAATTATTTTAATAAGAATAAAAAATTAATGAAAAATAATAAAAACTAAATAGATTTATTGATATTTGTCACCTCCCATGATTTATTTAAGAAATGTCTTTTTTGGTATAAAAAAATACATTTTCTATATAAAAAATAGTAGATGATGGATCATACTTATTGTGGAACTCCAATTTTATAGATAAAAATATATCTATATCTCTTAAGTCATCAAAAATATTTCATATATATTTCCCACCTTTTTTTTTCTGAAATTTATTCCAAATAAGAATTAAAATATGATGGGAGTGGGCCATATATCTATCTAAAATTTCCCCATAGTTTCTATATATTTTGATATATTCAAAATATTAAAATAAATTTAGTTAAATATATTGGTGGAATCACTATATCATGGATGCAACCCCCATGGTTCATAGATAACTCCATAAATTTCATTTACATACAATATGAAATAAAAATTTACAATATACTGATTATTGTTCTTTATAAAATTTCATACGATTCAAATATTATTATAAAATGATAGAAAATTACATGAATCATTTTTTAGGGCCCCTAATCATCAATAGGTATTTTTTTGACCAAAATGAACCATTTTAAGAAATAAAAATAACATCAAAAATCATTTAAAAATATAAAATTTTCAAAAGTTTTATTCAATAATTTCCCTCATCGCCACATAACATGTCTCAAAGCACCTATTTCAAATTAATATGTTCAAATAAAACAATTAATATCACTAAAACATTCCATTTTTATATATTATATAGCATGATATTCATATATAATGTCGTCACTCTCTGGAATGGTCTTGAAGAAAACAGTCATGGTCTTCCTTTATCAAATACTATTTCTCTACCCCTTATATTTGTTTTTAATTCAAGACATTTCCAAAAATTTTATTTCCCATTCACGATTAAACAAAAAATACTCCATTGAATATATATTAATATTTTGGATCAAAATATCCATCTTTTTAATGGATTTCCCCTTAATATTCATTTTTATAGTCATTTTGAACATTGACATCTACTATGAAATTTATACACAATGAAACATTATATACGAGTCTAATTTTATTCACATACATCCTAACTACTAAAAACTAATATGAAGGATTAATCATATAATAAATCATTGAAAACACAATGAAATAAGAATTAATAACCTATTTATCAAAAAAAAAATTAATAAAAAAGAATTAATAATTTAAAGTTGCCGAAGTCCCTTATAATTGAACTATCACTTTATCACAAAAAATATATCCCCATCCCATAACAATTTAAATCCTTCATATTTATGATTTATATATAATGAAGAATAAAATTTAAAAAATAATAAATGATGTATAAACATTCAATTATAAAATATAAAAAATCTTTTGAAGTACTAAATTTCATGAAATCAAGTCAATGATGTATCTTACCTTTTTAATTTATGTAAAAATATTACCCATCCATTCCAAAATATAATAAATATTTATGTATACTTTTGATATTCATTACAATTTTTTTATTTAGATAGTAAAAATCTTTTTAACTAGTGATACACTCAATGTAAACTACATTTAATCAATCTATATGCTTAAAAAATATTCATGTAAAAAAATTATAAATCACACAACAATAATTATTTTTGAAACCAACAATTTGATAAAATTTAATATGTTGTAAAATTCCCAAAAACTTTTGAACCTAAAATTTTTATATAATGTTAATAATAATATCATAAAATTTACTTCTCGGATCCCCTATTTTTTCATTATTTCATCCTTTAGAGGAAGATTACTGATGTCTTGTATAGTGTTGGGGCTTCATTAAAAACGCCATTTTCAATATCCCATGAATTATCCTTCCAATTTACCCCCTTTAACTCTTATTTTACAATTTATTTTTATTAATTATCCTCGATTTAAAACATTCTTATATGGTTTTTCAGTCCTCAAAAAGTAATCTTACACATATTCATACGGGTTGATCATTATTTATCATATAATTACACCTTTTTGTTACTCCTTGAGTTATTTTTAAATTCAACCAAAATAAATTTATAGATTTAATATATTAGTTAAGGTTTCTTTATAAATATAAAAATTGTTTTCTATTATATATATGTTTCTCATTGAAATAATGCTAATTTTTTGTTATTTGTTATCTTATTTATCTTTATCCCAATTTAAATACATGAATTTTTTATAACCTCTAACACTAAAAATAATTTTTATTATTGAAATATTATTTTTTTAAATATTTTGTTTTCAATTGGAAATTATATCAATTTATTTCATCTAAACAAATTTAACTTTCTCTCATTATGTTCTTCATAAAAAAACCTCTACATATGGTTTCAACATTCAAACTGTTTCTTTGAGACAAACCCTTATAAACTTTTTCTTGTAACGAAATATTTTATTTCTGTTAGCGAATGTTCCTTAATTAACCCTTAATCCACCCATAATAATCCATAAATGACACATTATCCAATTAACTTAAAAAATAATGTTAATTTTCAATGATTTAATGAGAGGAAAGAATTTTATTATGAATCATATTTCTATCTCACACTATGTTTTGATAGAATTTGGAGTTTATTTTTGAATAAAAAATTTTCATTATATTACAATGAAAATATGAACAAACTAATTTTTAACGTTTCATCTAAATCATTATTCCCTCACTATGATCTAGGAAACTTAACATTTTTGTGCCTAGATATCCATTTGGTAGTCTAAAATGCTAATGGATTTTGATATCATTTAGATAATATTTTTATTTATTTATATGTGCTTCACTATAACAAGTGGAACCAAAATAAATAGTTATAACCAATAATTTAAGTTAAATCACAATTAATAAATTTATTATTCCATGGTTGTCTTCCTTTAAAAAGATGCTCTATATTTTTAACTAGATCTTATCCAACCTGATGTCTTCCTTCTAATTATTTATCGACCACATATCTATTTTTTTAGAACTGTTAAGAATATCATATCAATATTTCAATAAAATAACATATGTTGTACACTCATTAATAAATAAAATATTAACTAAGAAGAAAAACATGATCAAACTAAGAATAAAAAAGAAAATAAAAGGTAAAAATAGAATGTCTGAGGTATTTTCCTAATCAGTTGAACCTATGTTTCTAAAAAATCAATAAGTTCCTAAATCATTTGTAAAAAACATTAATAATAATGAGTAATCATTAATTCAATTCTATGAAAAATGTTTAGGATTAATGACACAAAACCCAAAATTATTTAAAAAACAAATAATTTAGTACAAGTATGAGTTCAATTGTAAATGGACATTGTTATACCTGTTAAGACTTTCAATCCAATTTTTAGATCTTTATAATCATGTAAAACCCATAAATTCAAACTTAAATTAGATTCGAATATATTAATAAATGAACTAGGAACAAAATAAAATAATGTAAGATGAATAAATATCCATAAATTGTTTTTCATAAAAGTAAAAAATTAATCATATATTGATAAATAAATAAAACTCATAGTTTCAAGATTATATGATTTATTGAGATCCATTTGATCAATAATTAATAGTAAAAAAAATTTAAACTCTTAATAATGACAAAAATAATAATTAACCAAGTATATCAAGATTAAATCATATATTAATAATAGTAGTCAAACAAAATTTAAATGAATTATTTATCTACACCATGTTGGGTTTGCTTCATTATTAAATATACACAACCACTTAATAAATAAGAAATGTGATGAATAAATTGAGTTTCAACATGATATTGTTCAATAATTATTTATTTATAAGTGAAGAAGAATTAAATTAAGAAATATGTGACCGATTACATTGATCTGACTCTTTTATTTGGATTCAGCCACTATTAGTCATTTTTTGTGAACTATGATTAAACAAAAAATTAATTAAAATAGTATGTTGAATAACTACGAAAGGAATGAATAACAATAGAAAATTTTATTCAATTGAGATGGAACACCCATAGTCTGAATTCCATTTTTACACAATGAAATATATAATGAAATAAATAAATCTAATATAATAGTTTAAATACACTCAATTAATCTTACTCTACCTACATTATTATTTTTATAAAAAAACTGTTCAATGGTAGAAGAGTATCCAAAGCATATAAGTATAATTGGTGGATGTTTCCTTATACTTATAAAGGAACAATCATTTTATAAATAAATATATATATATATATATATATTATATATTTTAAAATATTTTCTATATCTTTTTGAAACAAATTATTAATCAAATATCTTCCAAATATGCCTTACAATCTATGGGGAATGTGGTAAATATTTTCCAAAAGAATTCCCAAATGATATATATATGTGGTACATATAAAATATTCAATATTGGATAAAAAATCTTGTAATATGGCATTTCGGATTCAACATTCTATGTTCTCTATCCTTGTAGCGGATAGAGAACTACAAATTCCAATAACACAACCACCATAGTAAAAATACTTCCAAAATGTACATGGTAATGCTTTAGACTATTTTTAACCTTTAAAAAAGATTTATAAATGTAATCCAAATTCTCCAAATATTTTACAAGGATCCCCCAAAATTATCAGTGAATTTATTAAACTAAAACTATCCCTTAGTGTAATCAAATCAACATACAAAATCTCGTTAAATAAATTTAAATTTTTAGACTTTGTCTTCACAAAATATCTCCCTTCATGCATAAAAATCTCAAAACACATGTTTCGAGACCATATATTTGATGTAAACCAAAAATATAATCAATCGTCAACATTTATAATTATTTTTTGGCATGATATACATATTTTATATCTTCAAACCATAATATAGTCACCATGAATAAACATGTGGTCTTCTTAGATCAACTACGATAACCCAAAAGACAATTTAATTATATCATTCCTCTAATTTGCATCACCCCATTTCACTTTTAATAAACAAAAAAAATATTTCATATAGATACTATATATATTATTTTATAATGCTTGAGTTGTATTCCCAATCATCATGTGTCTGTTACATGTTCGAAGGGAGTCAACTATAAATGAGGGAAATAATTCCTCCCATAATAACGATAATGAAATAATGAAACTTAATGATATTAAAAATAATAATTTTAATAATAAAACAAAAAATGAATAATATAAATCATAAAATATGAACATAAAGTCTACATAACCAATAAACATGATATAGAACTACATATTAATAAAATGAAAGGCACCGTTAAATCTTTGTGAATCATGAAATACCACATATATCAGCACCTCCTTTAATCCATAAATGTGATAATTATATAATACATATTAATAAAATATTTTCAATCAACACATTTAATTTAGATTCAATGAAAATGATTTAGACAGAGATCAATGTGTATACATAGGGTGTAAGATGACATTCCTTGTTGGATTCCATCACATTCACTATGTACAGTCTTTATAAAAAACAATTAAATTCTAGTTCGAACAAAAAATATTAATCTATCATTTATATTTTTATGAAATGAAGTGTAATAAGTTTTATTTCATATTAAACAAAAATTTAAATATATGAAAAATACAAAATAATAATTGATGATTTGTAAGTGTAATGATATACGGGTAAATAAAGAATAATTCTTAAAAATCCTAGCATGATTCATGGATGTGGACCTATATAAATAATGATTGGGAGACATGTATACTTAAAATATATAATGTATTCGGATTTCACTATTAACCCTACCTAACAATCATGTATTTTCAATGATCCGAAACAATCATTTATATATCGTACATTTTCATTTGAATAAATTTTATTCTCACTTTTGAGCATTTTATTTAGGTTTTTAATGGATCATATAAATATAAAAACTTATATTTTAAACTATTATGATTTTTCAAAGGATCAAACATGACTTTTATAATGTTTTGAAATCATGGAAGAAATTCTCAAGGATCAAATAAAAGAATAGAAATAATTTTAAGTGTTAAAGATGTTTATAGAGAACTTCTGGGTTCACTGTATCGTTTTTGGTGATAGATGGATTTCTATACTTTGATGAAGTCCACAAGATATCCATTGGAGGAGAAAAAGCTAGCTAGTGGTGGGATTGTATAGATACCTTGTGGATTTGATCCAGTAATTTAATATTCCTTAATTTTATGGACCTCTCATATATTAATAACCCATTGACATTGATATATATATATTTGCGAATTCTAGAATATTATGAGACCATTTTCAGCCTATAAATATGTCTTCTTTATTTCTTGGAAGATCTACTTAAAAAACTTCTATATCACCCCACTTTTGAATCTGATCCAAGATCAATATAAGCTCACCCAAAGTCAAATCATTGATAGATCAACTCAAAATTATCCAATGATCCCATATAAACTCTTATTCTACCTCAATGGATCCCTAATTACATCACCTTTGAGATAACCTAAATAATAAATGCATAAATATTACATAATTTAGTTGAATATTCATTACTCATCATTATGATCCTTGTCATAGCCGTACATATACCATTTTTTTGGAAAGTTGGATATGTAAAAATTCCACTTAATATATATACATCATCTCCTTATATTATCATCACAACTATAACCTTTATTATATATATGATACCAAAAAACATTACTTATATCATCATGAAATATAATCATAATAATGTGTAATCTTAGTTTCTTAGTAAGGGTAATAATGAGAGATATTAATGATCATATAAGAATAAAAACAGTATATGGGTATGAGAGGATGAGATTAATATTTGAAAATCATAACTATCAATTGATAGATCACAATAATGAGAATGGAATAAATTTTCAAGTATACATTTCATGAATCATAATGAAATCAAAGAACATGAATCCTGAGAGAATAAAATTTTAATAATATCATGTTACAAAAATGCAGCATATTGTGTTGAATATTCATAATCAGAGAAATTTTTTGTCAATACTACCCCCAATAAATTTATACCACGTTAATATTGGATTTACCACTAGTGTACCTACATTGGTCTTTGGATAACCTCATATATTCATTTGTTGGGATTGGTAAACCTCACATCTACCCCTTGATCATACAAAACATAAAGACTTACCCAATGAATTGGAGGGATATACATGACCTACACATCACATTATCATAAACTATTTACATGTTTTCCAAAATATCATTAAAATATTTAGCATTTCATTAAATCTTATCCCATGTGATAGAAAACGAGTTTCATCAATATTTTTTCATCACAATCATATGAAATACAATTATATAATCATGAATGTATAATGAGATAACATCCTAGTGAATCAAAAATAATATCAAATCATGTTATACGAGATGAAAAATTCATTTAAAATATTATAGGAATATTTATTTGTTAAAACACCCATTTCATTTTAAATCTAAAAATTGAAAATCTAAAAGATTCCAAAATTTTAAGGAATCAATTTTTCATCAAAATAAAAACATAAACATTTCATAGATGATTCAAATAATTGTGCATTCATAATGGTTGTAAAATTATTGTTTCATTTTATTTTAAAACAAATATTCATGTCACATAATCAATAAAAAGTCAAATGTACCGTGTTCAGAATGTGACAAAAATTTTAAAAAAAACTCATGGAAACATTTTAATGAAAATTTTGAAATGTTTCTTTTAAAAACAATTAGAAAATATTAATAAATTCTCTTGAAACATTTCATTATATAAATACATTCTTGATAACATTTTTTTGAAATATTTCACATGGAATACAAATGTTAATGGCTAAAATTGAAACAAAGTCGCTTATCCTTTAAAAAATTTGTAATATTGAGCACATAGAGAGAAAAAAATGAGGGAAAAATTCTTAATCTTAATAAATAACTATGGTATAATAAAATAAATGATATTGATGACAGATAAATCACTTAATTTCATCATTATAAACATAATAGTAAATTATCCTAGTAAAAATGAGATTATAACATGAATCTTTTCCAATGGTTTGACTTTCTTCATAATATTTAAAATTTCTTTTATAATAAATTTAAATTAATTATAATTATATACCATAATAATATTAATATTTTAAATATGACGTATGTTTTACCTATAATATCTTATCAATGGTTCATTAAAAATTATTTATCCAAATCACTTTTCTTGGGGAGAATTATTTCATTTTTCATGAATGTTTCTATTCATATATTATGGTATATGAAACTTGATCATGGATAAATAATATTAATAATTTTAGTAATAATATATATATTAAATAAAATCATTGTATACAAGTTTATAACCCTCCACAAAATAGAGATAGATAAAAATGAATAATATCTTTCATGGAGATGGTAGTCAACACATATGCATTAATTATGATTTCATTTTATAAAGAAAAGAATGAAACAAATATAAATAATATTTTTTATTAATAAATAATAACTAATAAATAAATATAATATATATTTATTAAATATATCACTATGGCCATAAATTAGATGTGGGGATTGATATTGATTAATATCTCTACATAGAGGCGGTAGTCCACAAGTATGCACGAGTGATACTTCTATATCCCCTTTGATAGAAATGATTTACAGAGCAATTTTAATATAATTATAATAAAATATATGTATAGTGATGAAACTAAATTAGAAATGTTTTGATGTACTCAATAAATATTGTGAATATTTAAGGTGAAATAAAATTTAATCATCATTGTTTTTATTTAAACCTTTTATTTGACTGTCCTCTTTTGGCTTTCAACATTAGCCTAGAAATATTGGTCTTAAGATAATACAATGGAATCCGTTATAAAGTTATGGAATATAAGAAGATATTTTTGTATTTATTTTATAAGATATAAGTCAAATACATGGTTAATAACAGATAAGTGTAGTTTTCCTTTTATAAGTGAGGAGAGGAAGCACTTTTAGTTACATAATATATTAAAATATAATTAATATATTTATAAATTATAAAGAATAAAATTGTAAAATTATTTTATGGGAAAAGAGTAAAAATTAAATATATCATAATAAAATATTGTTTTTTTGGTTTTTTATCATTATTAATTTCGTATTTTATTATAATCCCTTTGTTAACCCATTTTATCATTAACTGTAGTAATATGTTTTTATACATTAAAGATCATAAGATTACTTATAAGGGGTAATGTAGGCCTAAAATTATCCACGTATTAAATTTAATCCCATATAAAATTATACATGCCCTATTAAATTATATTTTTTATTTTTAAGTCATTTAATAAAATATTATTCAACATCAATTATGAAAAAAATTATTTTTGGGACTATCTATTTAATTTGAATTCAAAGGAACCAAGAATACATTTTAACTAAAATATAAATACATTTAAAAATATTTATACCTCACTTTCCCAATTAAATTCATGGAATAATAAAAATTATGGCATATTAATTTTTTTAATATCATTTACCATATTTTTTCTATTACATGCTCAAGAACCATATTGATGTAGAGTCTGTTTTTAATGTAATTATATCATTAGTAAAAATTAAAAAAATCATCACAATAATTAATTCATGTTAAAAATAAATATTTATACTAATTTTTAATAGATTTTATTCCCTATAAAAACATATTAAATAAAATATAATCACGAAAGACTTATTTTGTATTTTTTATTTTCCTAAAAATAAAATGTTATAAGTTGAAAAAACTAACATATTTTCGTATCATGGATGGATTTATCAGTGAAAAAACAATCAATAGAATAAAAAACTATTTATGGATATTTAAAATCCTTATCCAGTAGTTTATCCTATTATTACCTATTCTTCACTAATTGAGTTGACAAATCATGATCATGTTTACTATTTATAATGAATGAAAATATAAGGGGTCTATTGAAAAAACATAAATATAATGTATCGAAATATTGAGTCCAATTTTATATATTAAATTTATATAGGTGGTATTAATAAAATTTATCATGAATACAGAATATGAATTTATTTTTTGAAAAAGTGTTTTTAATCCCAAAAAAGAACTTCTACCAAAAATAGGTATAAGTTATTTTTTGGATTAAATAATTATACAATTGAAATTAAATTATACTTATGAGACATTAATATAAAGTTAAATAATTGGTATTTAAATTACTGTATTAAATCAAAAGAATATAAAATTTTAAAAAAGTAAGAAATTTAACTATATTAATAAAAATAAATATTTTCCATAACATTCTTGAAAAAACATTCTAAGATAATAGTAAAAAATTTGTTTAAAATTTTATAATTATTTCATAAAATTAAATTTCTAGTAATGGTTTAGATTTATATTAATTTCCACCCAAAAATATCATAAAAACTATTTTTGATGGAAACTTCTTTTTGAAGCATAAAATGAATTTACAGAAAATTGAGTACTTATTTCTTATGAATTAGTAAATAAATTTTCATTTTATAAAACCATTTTACATAATTTAGATTATTTGGGTTTTCCTATTTGTACCATCAATTTAATTTGAATTTTAATATATGTCACGGATTATTATATGTTTTTTATTGCATGTTAACATAGCTATCAAATGCATATAATTTATTTATAGAAATTTTTTTCCCAATTTACTTGGGGGTTACATTCTACCCACTAAATAAATTTCTCACTCATAATTTTAATTATTTCATACCAAAATTAGTCTTTCATGAAATTGAATAGAATATGACATAAATTCTATCATGATAACTAATTTCGATGACACTTCTAGGATACCCAATATTTCTTTATTAAGTATTTCTAAGACCAAATCTATGTCATTATAAGACTCATGAAGTTCCAAAAACATAACATTATTATTGAGTGATACATTCCTTATAATACATGATATATTTATCTTCCAATTAATCTATTTTCAAAAATCATTTACCATCAAGGTATATAATATGTGATAACACACTTACATGATTTTTTTACATAGAGTAAGCATAATTTTACTATTTTATTATGATTTTAGGGGGTTTCCATCCATTATTTATCTGATGTTACATATGATAAATGACCAAAATGATTTTTTATTCATTATTCAAGGTGTAAAATTCATTTCTAAAGGATCCTAAGATCTAAAAATAATAATTACAATCCATTACTCATTTATCAATATATTTTTATAAATAAAAATATTTTGCACAACTTATCTATTATGAATAAATAATTATATATTAATCTCCATAATCTATATAATAATAACCAAAGAAAAACATAAATAATTTAATTAAAAACTAGCTTTAAATATCATCAAAATATTCTGGAAAAAAATTTTAAACCCAACTTTTATTATGAGTTGATCACATATTATTCCCTGGTCATCTTAAAAATTATCTACAAATAATATTAATTTCTCATAATGTCATATAAAAGAAATTTATATTTCCTTATCACATTCTCCAAAAAAATATGTTAATTATAACCATAAATATTAGGAATCAATAATAATCCACAATAAAATCAAATAATATTCTAAAAAGTAACAATACAAAAACTATCCAATATAATCTAAAAATAAAAAATGCAATAAAAATCATCAAAAATAACATAAATTTCATTATCCTCAATTCACTAGTTATTTTATAGATATCCAATAATAGAAAATATAAATTAAAAATATCAAAATTCTATGTATCACAACGAAACACTATTATCTCAACATCAGACACCCATTAAGGGTTATCTAGACATAAATAATGTATTCTTTGAGAATATCATCTTACCCCTAAATCACATTTTTGGATTATCTCCACCATTAACTATATTCTTCAAAATTCATAATAGAAAACTAAAACATAAAAATACATAGATGATTATTAATTATTGTAACAAAATTTTAATTGATTAACACTTCTACAAAATAATTATAAAATCCCTAAATATAAATTATATAATCATTCTACATAAATAATTAACATAACATAGGTCATTCATTGGTCTAGGCGTTAAACCAAATATTAGGGTGTTGACATGGATTATTCCCAAGTACCGAACACATTAAATATTTAACAAAAAATGGTACCTTAATATGTGTATTATTTCCCCCTATGGTACAGTTCATTTTTTATTGGAAATTATATTTTTAATTCCCTTCTTTTAAGTACATAAATCATCAGCTCATTCAGTTGATATATTTCCATTAGTGACTCTTCCCCCATTCTCAACAAGTATGAATATGAATCTTCTTTCATCAATGGACTTCATAAACTAAACACCAATGAATCGACATTATTCACATATTAGGTCTATTATAAAACTTATCCTAGTTGGTGTTGTTAATTTTATGATGAGGTATCACGTTATGCATAAACATAATATTTCACATTCTATATCCCATTTAATTAGGATCCTCATGAAGGAAATCATTTTATTTTTCATCACATTCATTATTAACAAGATTCATCCAAATTATATACATTAACTAAAACAAAAAACCCTAATGGGATAAAAAATAAACATGGAAGTAGATGATATATTAATTTAAATAATTTAAAGGATGATAAATCATAGGGTTCTTAACACAGTTAATATTTCATGTGGGGTAATTTTAAAAAATAAAAAATTATCAACCAGATAGATCATTCGTAAAATTTTAAATGATTTGAACTCCATGAGAGATGAAAATTTTTCAATATAATATTGAATAAATAAATTCGAAGAACCTATATAAGATCTTTCCTTTTCAATTTATAATTTCTTTTTTATATCTATATAAATTAATTACATTTCATGGCATCATTTATTCGATTTATATGTTGGTAACCCAAAAAAACATTTATAGATTACCTTTATTTAAATAAAATTACCCAAGTGTATAATCCATTTAAAAGTGATATACACATTTTTTGTTGATCTAAAATCAATGCCAATTTATTTCTATATGATATTAGAAAATATAAAATTTCACTCTTCATTCATGTTGATCGTACATCATTCGATCTGGAATGAATGTCTCATGTGTTTTGTGCTCTTGTGGGGGAGAAAGAAAATTATTTCAATAGATCTATACGATTATCACAAGATTTCTATGTTTCTCAATTTAACTAACCTAATATATGTATCCATCAATTTATAGAGTTATTATTTAGGTTGAAATATTATTTAATTTCATTTCGACCACTAAATAATATAATATTCTTTATTATGAACAATTTTTAATACATATATATATTACTATAATTATATTTTGTTCCACTCTCTAACATTCACAATAAAAAATATTATTTAACTAAATCATAAATCAATTTTTTTACTAGTCATATTCTTGGTATGTTCGAACTACATGACATTGGATGAATACCTGAAAAATTATTTAATTAAGTATTTTATTCATCAATAAATATTTACGATCAATACCCAAGAAGATCAGGAGACAGGCTAGCCTGCTCCCAATAAAATTAATTAAAAAGTAAATAGTACAGAGAGTGTTCAGTAAGACAGTCTATAGAGGCGAGTGTAATACTCACCACGATAATCAGCCTGAACAAGGCTATTAAAATACTCAGATGATATGAAAGGCCAACACGAGATCACCTCTTGAATTGCCATTTTGGAAATAACATCCGCAACATGATTAGCCTCATGGTAGACATGAAGAACTTCAAGGGAAATCGTGTCTACAAGCCGAAGGAAATCAACCCAAGCTGGTAACATTTTCCAAGGCACGTTCCTTGATCATTCTCTAAGGATCTGAACTGCAATAGACGAATCCGACTCAAGCCATAAGTCATGCCATCCGTATTGGACAACATATCTAATAGCCTTTATCATAGCCCAGAGATCCGACTCAATTGAAAATCCATTGCCAATGAAATGGAAATAGTATCCTTTGACAAAGCCTCTATGATTACGGAAGAATCCACCACATCTGGAGGGACCAGGCGCCCCAGCATCCTCTCCATCAACATTAACCTTCATCCATCGAGAAATGGTTGGAATCCATCTAATAGATTTCATCATCAACGGTTTCTTTGCCCTACCAGAAACACCAAGAGACCTCAACAACACAAGATCAGAAACATCATTATTCATCGTTCCAGTGTGAATCCTAGAAGATTTTCAAACCACACGATGAATGGACATTACACCATCATAATAATAGGGTTTTATATTGTTGAACATCAAGGAATTTATTGCCTTCCATAAAAAGGAAATCAAGCATGTCGAGACTGCCAATAATAGTCCCTGAACCTGCTCACTGCACTTGGTTTGGAAAATGGATTATAGGAGCTCCCAAACAGAAGTAGAACTAAGAAAGCAGTTGAAGATTCCCTGGATGTAATTCCACAACCTGCATGAAAAGTTACAAGAGACAAGGATATGGGAGACTGTTTCTTCCACCTCGAAACAGAAAACACAAACTGCTGCAAGCTGGAGACCATTTCGCTGTAACATGGCCTGCAGCGGGAGTTTTCCCTTCCATATCCTCTAAATCAGCACCGAAGCTGCTGGAGGAATGAAGGGTCTTCTAAACCCTATTACCCAGACCGGAGGCTCCATGGGATCACCAGAAATAGGCTGATAATGTTGCTTCGTGTTGAAAATACCATTCAAGTTTTTAGTCCATACCAGCGTGTCGCAGTCGCTATAGCGGTACCTCAAGATTTCGGTGGCAATTTGGGAAGGAACTGCTTCACAGTGTGATGAACCATTGAAATCACCAATAGTAATCCGCCATAGTAGAGGAGGAATGGCCACATCATCATAGATAGGTCGAGACAGCCATGGGGTGTTCCAGAAATTGAGCAGGGAATTCTTACAGAAAATCCATTTCGAGCTGGCCATCAGCTCCCTGTAAGCCTGCTTTAAAGAAGACCAAACAGATGAGAGAAGGTAGTTGGAATATCCAGAATGTAGTTTCTCAACAAGACGAGATTCAAGAAACTCCAGGGATTCATCTTCCTTTGAAATCTTGTTCCATGTAAACTTGCTAATCATAGTGTCATTGAAAAGACTTATGTCATTGATACCCATTCCACCCATTTGGATTGTTTTCACACACTATTTCCACGCAACTATGGCCAGTTTCGTCTCATGAATCGAACCAGTCCAAATAAAGTTTCTGATTCTGCCAGTGAGATCCTTAATGAGGGCACGAGGCCACCGATACAAAGAAAATG
This sequence comes from Viscum album, assembly GCA_963277665.1. NCBI lineage: Eukaryota > Viridiplantae > Streptophyta > Magnoliopsida > Santalales > Viscaceae > Viscum > Viscum album. The sequence continues at coordinate 1,889,862,132 of OY728136.1, forward strand.
AGTAGGCAAACATCGAAGTAATCACGGAGATGACCAAACAAATCCTTCCTGCCTGTGTCAAATTTTTCCCCTTCCAACTTGCTAATTGATTTGTAATTTTCAGAGCAATGTTTTCAATATGGAATCTTTTAACCCTACCCGAAAAGAGAGGCACTCCATGATAGATGAAAGGGGTAGCATCCCTTTTGACACCATGTTTCAATGAAATTCTGTTTTCTTTCGAAACAGAGAGTCCTTCACCAAACATGACCGAGGACATTCCCCAATTTATAAATTGTACATCAACCTTTTCATAGTGTGAATAAATTCCATTTATAGAGGATATGATTCCTTTATCATATTTAACAAAAAGAAAAATGTCATCAGCATAGAAGAGGTGTGAGGGAGCATAATGCTTTCCTACTGTCATCCTTTGATATTATCCAGAATTTGCAAGGTTTGTAAGGAACCAACTTAAGTAGTCCTCTGCAAAGGCAAAAAGAATCCCAGATAGAGGGTCCCCTTGCCTAACTCCCTGTGAGCATTTGAAGAAGCCCTTGGGAGCTCCATTGAAGAGAATAGAGAGTCTAGCACTAGAAAGAATGGATCCAATCAGATCAACAACTCTTTGTGAGGACCCATGCATTTTTAGAATGGTGAACAAGAAGTTCCATCGGATAGGATAAAAATCTTTGGATATGTCAATCTTTACGGCCATGTTCCCATCCTTCGCTCGTGTTTTCATAGCATTGACACAGTCAGAAGCAGTGAAAAAACAACTCTGAATACTCCGACCTGGAATAAAACCATATTGAATTTTTGAGATGAGGTCCTTCGCAAGACAGCCCAACCTATGTTCCATGATCTTACTAATCATCTTTGGTACGGTATTACCAATAGAAACCGGTCTGTAGTCCTTGATATTAATGGAATTATATTTCTTAGGAATCAAAGAAATAAAGTTTGAGTTCATACCAAAAGGTATATAAGATGATCTGAAAAAATCACTGATGAAATTTGCAACATCAGTGTGAATAATTTCCCAGTAAAACATGAAAAATTTATTCGTGAAGCAATCCGGACCAGCCACACTGTCAATGTTCAAAGAGAATAAGGAATCATGTATCTCTTTTGTTGTGGGAGTGTCAACTATCATTTTGTTTTGATCTTTCTGAATTGATAAGTCAAAGAAGTGAAAGATCATATCAGAGGAGTCCTCATCATGTTCTGAGTAAAGCTTCTCAAAGTAACTTATGGTAGCATTTGCGATATCATTTTCAGAATAGAAGGCGTTATCCTCAATACTCACGGTTTGAATACTTATCTTTATCCTTTTTTCCTTATTCAAATAGTGAAACAACCTTGAGCTCCTGTCCCCATCTATCAGCCATCTAATATTAAACTGGTTTCGTGCCAGATTTTCCTTAAGATCAAGCAGCTTATCAAGATTTGCTGCAGCATGAGTTTCATCTTGTGCAGCGAAATCCATGTGTATATTATGTTCCTGACAATTGACTAAAGCAGTTTTAGCCTCTTTTATGTTTTTATCATGGGACGCAAAGGATTCCCTACTCCATCTCTTCAGCCTTTCTTTGACCATTTTTAATTTGCTACAAAGGATATGAAAAGGAATTCCCATGCAGTTAGCTGTCCAAGCCTCTAGAACCACCTATCTACAGCCCGAAATAACGAGCCATGCATTATTGAATTTAAAGGGGAGAGGCACTGCCCTCGCAGATCAGAAGCAGAGTTCAATAAGAATAGGATTATGATCAGAGTTTAGTCTCGAAAGGGTTCTCCCGGATACATCAATTGCAGCATTCCTATCATCAACTTGAACAAAACAACTGTCCAATTTGCTTTCATATCTCCCATTAATCGTAAAACGACTCCAGGTGAATTCAGATATAGAGATGGGTACCTCAGATAGTCCGCACTTATCAATGCACTGAGAAAAATCATCAGTTGCAACCTGACAAAAGGCATCACCTGTTTTTTCATCAGGCTTCAAAACAATGTTAAAATCACCGAGTAACACCCACCTGTGTGACATACTCTCCGAAATTTCAATTAAGTTTCCCCATAAGGTACGTCTTCTAGTGTACAAGTTTAACGCATACACAAAGGTGATAGAAACTGAGTTACCACCAGAATAGTATGTAAGGGGAATCGATTGTAAATCAGTTCTTACCATATTAGTGGAGACACTATCATGTTTAAGCACCCACAAGGTTTAAGAGCTACCATTAATTTGATTGTTTGCTACAAGGGAGTAACCCAATGTCTCCCATTTGAAGGACTTCCAATTTTTAAACTTCATTCTTGGTTCAGCAAAACCAATTAGCAAAGGTCTGTTGGTCATTATAAAGTGTCTAAGGGATCTAATCGTGGGAGAGTTCCCAATCCATTGACAATTCCAATACAGAATCTTCATTTTTTTTATCTGAGCCTAGAGCTAGGCCCATCATTTCTATTCATCATATCAGTGTCAAAGGGATACATCAACATTGTTAGTAGCAGGCATGTTTCCATCCACTGCTGATTCATTTTATTCTCCAGTGGGTTCATCACTTGCGAGTAGGGAAAACATATTTCCATGAACAATTGGGGCAGTAAGAAGACTGGCAGGAAGAACCCTTTTTGCCACATTTCCAACCTGAGATAACCCAGAAATCCTAGTTGGTTTTCCATCATCAGTATTATCATTTGATAATCCTGCAGTTTTCTTCCCAGAGTCCATCATGGTGTCAACATGAACTGCATCCATATTCATTACTTTATAACCATCGATATTGCTGTCCAGATCTTGAGTATTTTCTGGAATCGGCTCGATCACCATAGCAGTATAATTTGTACCCAATTCCATAGGAACTATGCACAAATCCTGGATAGAGGCTGTAATCGACTCATTTGATGGTACAGTAGACTTATTCTGCCCCTTTGCATTGATATCTCGAACTATATCAGAGTTCTCTTCAGTTAAAGGATGCCCATCATTCCCCTCAACCTCAGTGTTAGGGATGCTGTGAAATTCTTTATCTCTGGAGGGATCATCGTTATTATAAGGGATAGTCTTCTTGCCTTTACCTCGCCTACAGTTCTCTTCATCATGACCTCGGATCTTGCAGAGATTAAAAATTTTATTCCTGTTGCAATCCGATACAACATGTCCAAAAAAGTGACAATTCAAGAAGAATTTAGGCTTTCTTTCATACAGAATTCCAAGGGTGAGCCTATCATTCTTAGTAGTTAGAACCACCTCCTCTACTAGAGTAGAAGACATATCCACTTCCAAAAGAACTGTAGCATAATGACCAAAAGTGGGATTTTCAGTTTGTCTATCCAATCTAATTGGATTCCCAACCGTTGAGGAAATGCACCAAAGGATTTGAGGATGCCAAAACATCTAATTCAGATTGAAAATCTGTATCCAAGTTTGTGAAAAAGTGTTTTTAACAGAATTGGGATCAAAATTCCTATCCCATTCATGAATCCGTAGGAATCCAGGTTTTAGGGAAACTGTGCCAAAACTCCAGGCACGGCGTTTAAGTTCATCTGAGGGAATGATTATGTGATAGAACCCACGACCCATTGCCATCATCTTCCATTCATCAAATCCCCAAATCTCAGCAATCCTGGCAGTAAGATCACTAAATTTCCATGGCTTCACCCACATCGGTATAATAACCCGAGCAATTATTGAGAACTTACACATTTTTATTCATTCTTCAACATCTTTTTAGTTTGCCGAAACATGCGTAATTCTCCCTTTTCGTATGATTCATCCAGCAGAGGCCAACTCACATTGAATGAAGGAAGCACATCTCGTGCTTTTGACAGCATCCACAAAACTTTTTTTAGATCCATCACTTCGACACTTCTCCGAGAGATTTTTAGCACAGAGGCTAAAGATCTCCTTGTGACCAACGCAATCATAGTCCAAACCACGCACATACTGTCGATCTGTGTCCTCAATTAACAAGCTCGATTCATCCAGTTTAGGGTTCGTATCCTTCTCCCTTCTAGGCGCCATCAAAACATCATCCATATATCATCTTCGCGATCAATAAAATAGAAATAAAAATATTTCATGGACATTAGAATATTATTTATTCCATTAATTAAATTCAAATTTAATTTAATCAATATCAATGGAAACATGTAGTGATTTACCCTATCATATTTTTTTTGGTTGGAATTAGGTGAAAATTTCTAATGTACAATATTACTATCTACAAATTAGTCAAAGAACATAAGATATTGAACATAATGATGCAAGATGGAAATCCGCCAATAAATGATTTTTTTAATATAATCCGATTATCTAAATATCTCATTATTTTGGTTGCGTTTCCATATCACTAACCAATAAACATGATATGTATTTATTTGAAAATCTCAAATTAAAACCCCATCACACCATGTACTTGGAATTTAATGAAATGGATCTATTTCAATCAAAGGTATGAGATATCGAAATCAATGAAGATTGACTGGTAATTTTTTTGTTACATAACCATTAATAAAAATCAATTAAAAACACAAAAAACAACCCATTAAACCCACTAACATATAACATTAGTGGTTTCATAATTAATTCTATGTGTGCAAGTCATGGAACATATCAATGATAATATAATATTCTATTGACCATTATGCATGATCAAAAAAATTAATATCAAATGAAACCAAAACATGTGGATTTATTTTTTTCTAGGTCTATTATCATAATCACTTATGTTGGTGATATACAGGTGAGAACATCAAGAGAATAAGCCTAGTCTTATTGAATGTACTATAACATGATATCCTTGTTCTATGTTTACCATCATAGAATTTTATTCAGTAGTAGAAAAATACTAAATAATGTCATTAGTTCATATTATGGTTCTCACAATAGTGGGGAACATTGAAATCCAATTAACTAAGACAGATATTGTAGGAAATTATTGCATTAATTTTATTCACCACAATAATGAATATGTAATAATATATTATACTATTAATAAAATAATTAAATAAATATGTAATGAAAGTAAAAAAAGTTGGTCATAAGACAACAACTATAATGAAGCAAACATTGGAATAATATTTTTTTTCCTTGGTAATGTGTGATTTAATTATATTTTAATGTGGACATTGGGTTTCAACCATTATATGACTGTTGGTTAATATGACCATTGGAAACAATAATAATTTTTAAAATAAGGATTATTTTTTATAAATATAATTTATAATGGATAATTATCGCAGAAAGAAGAGTTGATGGCCTCATCAACTATAATCTTTCCAAATGATGTCTATTTATCAAAGCTATGGAAGGAGGTATCATCACTAGGTCCCTGATAAGAGCCCTGAGGTCAGACTTCTTCTATAACATCTGCTCATGGAGGAGCGGGAGCTCTCTATCCCTACTACTGTTGCTAAAAGTGTGTGGCTGGAAACTAATACTCATGAGGAGGGTAATGAACCTACCAACCCCCACTATAATTCATTAGGTCTAAGCCTTGATTTTGAAGGTGTCCACAACCACCGCAGATGAATCACCTCAGTCTAGGGCCTGCATAGAAATGGAATGGACCGAGAGATAGAAACTGGAACTGTCGGGGCATGCTCCCCATTGGTCGAAACCTAAAAGGCTCAAACATTGGAGGTCTAATATTGATGGTCTTCCCCTTTGAAAAGAACAAATGGATCCCCTCTTAAGGCACACCTCACAATGTGGGCATCCTCTAGACCAATTTATCGATCTTTTGGACCTCAAAGTATGTCGATAGGGTGAAGGGAGTAACATCATACTGAATAGAAGGTCAGAGTGCGTCTGTACAATTCTCGCATGAGACTCCATATCCAGAAAATAGTCAAGAGAAAAATGAAATAAATACTTCAACCTGATCCCCAACACCATCACAGACATACTCCCCTGCTGAAGGGAGGGTAGATATAACCTCTTCTCATCCTCTATAGTATAAAAATGTAATTCCTCTCAGAACTCCTCCTCTATGTCATCCCACAAATTCTCACATTCCATCCTATTTCTGAGGTAGAACGACCACCACTAAAATTTTTCTACTCTTATAGGACTAACATCCAATGTAACCTACAATTCAACTATATCCCAGATCAAGCTGAAAGCTATCACCAACTCCTCGAGCCATATTTCAGTCTCCATGTCTGAGATGATTCCCTCATACTTCTTGAGGGTCTGCCACAGAAATGCATTATGTGTCTTCTACCATAGGTTTTCCACTTCCTGTAGATCAGCCCTTTAATGATCATCTAAATAATCCTCATGGGCCTCAATCACCTTCACTACTCTTGGTCACCAACTGGGTGCCCTAACTCCAAGGTAAACTAAGAATGCCTAAGCCAGAGTAGTGTAGAAGATTTCTTTTAAATTTTTCCATAACTTTTTATTTATTTTAAATTATCAGAACACGTATGAACAGAAGTCATTATGATGCATGTAACTTTCCTAGGGTCTCTAACTTGCAATCAGTGTAGACTCACTTGGTAATTTAGTAGGTCCCGAGTCCTAACATCATATCATGGGGGACCTAAATTCATGAGTCCAAACTGGTCTTCCCAAGCCTATTTCACTAGTCAAATTTTCCAAACACTGGTTTTTACCATACCATGAAATCCCTTATAGGCCTATACCTAAACGTCATCCTATATCTCAAATATTCCTCTGATACCATTCTATCCAGACCTGCCATCAACATGATGAGAGAAGGGACAAAAAACTGTCTGACCCTTCCTTCCTCAAGTTGATGGAGAAATAATGACCCTAGCGTCCCGCCTTCAGTAGGCCCCAGAGTTTAGAATAACACCAAAGGTATAAAATCAAATGTTATATGAAAGGAATTACCCTTATTATTTAGTAGGATTAGAAAATATTATGGTAATAACCCAAACAACTCCTAAAATAAAGATAGAAGTAATGTAAAACCAAAAATCCATTCCCAAATGTATGTTATAAATAATGTTCTTCATGGTATAAGAAAACACCAAAGGGATGTACCAATACAAAAGAAAATCAGCAATGTCAATGGTCCCTACATATGAGATAATAAAGTAAAGCATTGTCCACCATGTCCACCTAGATAACCAGAAGCATTTGTATATATGTAGGGTGAGTATACAAGAATACTCGGTAGGGAAAAGAAAAAGATCACGTGCACTTGTGGGGAAGAATTTTAATAACCTATAAATATTGTTGATTACCAAAGCTACTATCAGATAAACTATCCACCCAAGGCTCACCATCGAACACACCCCAATTATCATATGTCAAGTAAAGTAATAGAAATAACAAATCAATATTTGGGTACCCCGCACCACTTTCCCACTAGTTTATGAAGACATCATACACGTCAGACCTCCCCTTACATTCTCATTGTTGTCCCACTACCACCCCCAACAAAAACCATTAGGGACTCCGAGACCACATATCCTACATGTAGACACCTAGACCACAACAACTGCCACCAATCCTGAAGACACCTGTTCCAGAACAACTACTGTCACAACCAAACACACCTGGGCTAGAATAACTACTATCATGCCCAAAGGCACCTAGGACTTATCTCGAAGAATCATGGGAAACAAACTTCCAACACACACCTTTTCCAAACACCACAACTACCCTGCCTAAAAAATTCTTGGATATAGTTGTCCTTAGGATAAAACAACCTATTCAAAAACTCTTGGGATACTCAGGAAAGGGAGCATAAATGATCTAATAACTATCCACTCATGGGAGTGCTGGGAGAAACACCCTCCCCCTTGAAATGGGGTTATTCAGCATGAAGTGCTCAAAATGGGTGGGGTGCTAATAAGAAACATAAGAACTAAATTATACATATAGGTAAAAACTCACTCATCACAGCCCAGGGGTTCCAAAAATTCCCATACACAAATACCCTCGTCACTATTAATTCATAAAAATCTCAACAGCCAAAACCATGTCACAACTCATTCCTAAAAAGCAATTTCCAATTTAACCCATTATTATTACCACATTTAAGTGGTTCCATTTTAATTATTATTCATTACCGAAAAACTAATAGGCATATCCATAAGCCTAAGAAGGAAAAACAACTAAGAAGAAAATTAATCATTCACACCAAGTTCTATTGTAATGTCACAACAACAAAAGGGATCTAAAATATTCCTCGATGTATAGAAACCAAACCCTGACCCAACATACAGCCCCACAAATCCCCAAATCCACTAACTAACAACACCACAATAGGGAATCAATTCCCAATCCATTTCACCTCACATGAATTATGATGAATAAATATACACATCACTACAATAGAGAAAGGGAGTTTTCATATTTTAAACGCAACATTCCTTTTGTTCTGTATTTCCATTTTTTTAACATGGGTGACAACACAAGGATTATTATTCACTGTGAATCCATTTAATCATTTGAGTTTATCTGATTAACAAGTATCCATGTTACATCCATTCAATCACATGATTAACTAGAAAAACATAGGATCATTAGTGCACAAGGAAGGACTGCCAACAACCATTATTATCAGTGGACCTAAGCACATACAATTAACAACATATAACAAAAGGTTAAAGAGTACATCATCATTATCAAACACGAACCTTCATTATTTAAAAACCATTTATTATCTTAGTTATTGTTTGGTTTCAGCCATCCCTATAAGAACATTATCATACTGACCCCACATGATAACAATTAAAGAGAGACGAAGGGAAAACCCTACATGGATGATCAATGATAAATGTTTTTCTACATGCACCAAGAACTAGGAAAGCACAAATTGTGGTTTAGGAACTCCTAGGACTCCAAGAGTGAGTAGGAAAGGCTCCAGCACAGGTGCACCACTAGCCTTAGGAAGGGGGAATACAAACACACCTACTAAAGGAAGGAGACCATCCAAGAAGAAGAATGAATCCTCATGAGATAAAAGATGATAACCTGGAGTTACGTAATATTAATTCTTCAGCGTATTTAAAGTATGATTAAGATTTCAACACATTCTTAGACAGTTACACATGATCGAATTAATTATTATTTAATAATTATCATCGGAGTTGTGGCCATAATAGCTATAAGTTAAATGATTTCATTTAAATAGTGGAAATCGTGTAACAACGTCACCAAGTTTGGGTCAGTAAAGGGTCACCCCACTCCAGGAGATCTAGAACATAATTTATCATCTTTAAAAATATCCTGAAGCAACTTGAAAATGACATTAAACCACAAAGAAAGAATTACAGGAACGTAGGGAAAGAAACCCCACCAACCTCGTGCCACCGATCTGATGACCCACTAGTCGGTGAGACTGATCAGTGACACAACTATTAGTGAAACAATGATCGAGACACACCCATCAATGACACAACAATCGGTGACTCACCGATCGGGGTCACACCGATCGGTGAGAACGATTGGTGAGACCACGGTGACACCCTGCCATCGACCATGCCACCCTCATGGCTCACTGATGGGACCAAGGCACCCTAACACCAGAGATTGACAAAATATTGTTTCAGAAGGGTCCAGGACATTATAACATGTTTTGAAAATAAATTTCCATTAAAAATTATTTAATTAATAATAAAATTGTAATAAAAAATCTAATTATTTTCAAAAATATAAATACTCATACTATAATCATTTTTTCACTTTTAAGATGTCTAAATTTTTATTGTACATTCAGTGGTGATGTTTCTATTTTATTGGCAGATTTACTATTCATTATTATTCATTAATATTCAAAAGGGTATGTTACTATTCTCAAAAATTATGTATGTCTTATCAATCGCTAAATATCTAAATTAATGAAAATGTGTGTGCCTTTTTTCCAAAATTCAAATCATAGAGGAGGAAACATTTTACATGGCTAGGTTCTAACAATGTGGAGTTTTATAAAGACTCTAAGTTTAATTCAATATGTATTAAATCAATTTTTAAATTTTTGGGGTGTTTCATTATCCCATCCATACAATGAAAATTTCCTATAAATTTGATAATAAACATCCAAAGTAAATTGCTGATACTTAAAAATTCCCTTTATAGGAAACCCACATCATGAATATGTATAAAATATACTATTTATAGAAGGAATGGGAAATGGAGAAATTACTAAAAAATATCACATTATAATTGGACACATGGTCAGGGAAGAATAATCATACCATCATTTCATGACATTAATGTCTAAAATCCCAAATAATTATCAATATAAACCATTTTTAAATGGTTAATAATTTGAAAATATGATGATTCAACACTTTATAATAAAGGCCTTTGAATTTTTAATTTGAACTTATCATTAATCCTTAATCAACCAGAAGAAACTTTAAATTTTTACATTCCAAGAATGTCAATAACATCATCATGTACCCTTTTGAAATATGGTAATAACATGAATTACCATTAAAACCATTTTGGAAATATGCATTCTTCATTATTCTTTATATAATATAAATTTTGTTTTATATATTCCTTAAATCCAAAAATTTGGTAAAATCCATCGATGGTTGCATAAACCACTTCTCAACAAGTTAATAATCAGTCACAAGGTTGTCAGTACCTTTCTAAATCAATCATTTCTACATAATTATCATAACTTTAAATATATATTAAGGGTTATCTTTCTCAAAATCATGTTTTTTCTCCATTGTTTAACTTTATAATGAATCACTTTTCCTTTTTACCATTAATCATACAAATCCAAATATTCAGTGAAATAGTATCGCAGTATAATCCTTAAATATCTCATTATTCATACAAATAGTACATTACTGACAAAATATTCAAATCACATGAATCTTGACTAGTCATATTAATCATTCTTCTTGACTTGTGGTATCATCGTAATGTCATAATTATCCAAAATCATCAATTGGGGTACGTTTCATTGACACTAGGGAAATTTATTCACATAGTGTCCCATATCCCTATAGTTGAAGCATTGATTATAGGATAATTCATTCTTTTTACTGAAATTATGAGCATGGTGGCCGTTTTCTCCATACTTGAAGATAACTCATTTTCCCCTCTTGCATTTACCAAGGTGTTTCCTCCCACAATTATTATATGTGGTACAATAAATATTTCCCTTCTTACCTTTATTCATGTTTTCCCTACCATACTATTCTTATTTTTATTCCCTTTAATTCCATGATACTCAAATAATTATTTACATACCTTTTAAACACTTGATATAATTTCATCATATAATGGGGATAATTGGTAGATAATATTATATTAAAATGATGTCTTAAGACCATCAGAAATATGATCATGCTTACTCTACACATCTTATTCATTAGTTATGTTCTAATTCCTTCTACTCGGCTCCATTTCTAATAAAATACATTTATAATTTTATCTCAAAAAATTATGAACTCTCTTTATTTCTAAACATGCTATAACAAATAAAATGAATTTATGAATCATAAATACTAGAACCATTTACTTTGGTTACTTTGGGGAACAAATACTTCATAATTGTTTGTAATAATATTTTGAATTTACCAATGTATATCCACTGAGAGTTTCTAATCAAATGTGAAACGTGGCTCCTTATCGAGCACCACTCCCCGTTTGAGTCTAGCTCAATGTTGTTTTTCTCAGTTTACCCCTAGATACATCTGTGCCATAGCCACCACTACTTGTTTTTATCAAGATATTGATGTATTTTCATGATAAATCACATAATCTATTCCTTACAGAAATTCAATAATGCCATTGTATTCTTATCCCCAATGTCTATCTTAGGGTTTTGTTCCATAATCAACTTTTTCTATATCTAGTTTCAATGTTTTATAGTAAACTTCCATTCATTCCATGTATAATTCCCCAACCCACAAAGCTTGGTGATGATGCATTATTTTAATAAATTAGCATGATTACAATGAATCAAACAACGAAGAACTGATTATTTTTGTAGTTTATTAAATTCATATACATACATATGTTCAAAATTACAACTTCAAAATAATTACAACATATTAGTTTTATTTGGAACATCCAAAACCCCCAGATAATCCATAAAAGTTAGTCATAACATACTTATTAATTTCTTCAGAAAATGTAACATAGTAATGGTGTGAGCTCAGATGCTTAGTAATGGAAAGAAATAAAGTAGATGATACCATAGTCATAAACATTAGGCATGTTGAATAACTAAATGTACATTCCTTTTAAAAGAAAATATGAACATAATATGGAAGGAATGTGAGATGAGTAAATATTCCAATAATCTAACATAATCATGGGTATTATATTAGTTAGATAATCCATTGAAATGTGAATATATTTCTTCATAATGAGGGTAATGAATATGCCAGACATTCTAAAAAATATTGTTAAGGCCTCGTCTAAGATGTGTAAAAATGATTATGGCCTCGGCCAACCCATATATCAAAATAGGAAAGGCCTCATCCAAGTCCACCTTTATTTTTCTCATGATACCTAACACTGCATAGAGATTCTATAATGGGCCCTACCCATCACATAATAAGTCCAATGGATTTCTTATATGAAAGGTATAAACATTATTAACATATAACTTCATATTTAAACTAACTTATGAAATGTAAATATCTTTCCCCAATCATTGAACATGAACACTAATCATTTAGAATAATATAGTGAATAGAATCAATATAAATGATCCATATTAAATCTAATGAATGAAATTCATTAAAACATGGAGGATGATAACATAGGAGATAATATTCTATGAATTAAAAGATTTAATAATGTTTTTTATCAAATATAAAGATATATTTAGATGAGATGATTGAAAAATCCTTGAGGGAAATAATCCTTAATCATTACAATGTATCCCAAAACAACATGAAATATTCAAATAATAATCCAATAGAATATCATGAGAATAAGGAAACTCTTGATAAGATATTCTAAATGGTATTAATTACACCATTACATAGATATAACTGGTGAACAAGGAAGGTGAATTATAAATGTTAGTGTGAGATAAGAAAAATACTTTTACTTCTGAAAGAAGAGTTGTTTTGGAAAATAATTTATATTTTCCATGAAATTTGATTTTATGCTTCAATATCCAAAAAATTAAAACACTGGGACATTGAAATTATATTTTAAGAATAAATTATTTCCCACATATGTGATATAATGTAAAAAACAATTCTTAATCATCTTTAAGAATTAAATATTTTAGAGAAATTTAATGAAAGTATTAAAGAGAATCATAAAAAGGAAAGGAAAATTTGTTATCATAAATTCAGAAATGTTCCAAGAGAATTTATCATGATAAAATGTTTTTTTTTTAAAAAATTATGGTGTCATATAACTTATTTTATTATACACATTAAAATGGTTATGAATTTGAAAATATCACATCAATCGGGTTTTATTATCGAGATAAAAAATTTGAATGATCCTTTTAAGGCATTTAAATCCCCATAAAATAAATAATTTTTCATGAGGGTAAAAATATATAAAAAATTAAAATAGAATTAATGTTGTGTACATGTCAATAAATAATAATTTAATTGATGTAAGTAGAGAATAAGAGTAACCCGAATAACAATAGAGGTTCTGGTAGAAATCCCTTACCACTTTGTAATCAATCAATTAGTATGCCTCAAAATTAATAATATTAATATAATACGTTTAATACCATGAAAAAAATATATTCCTAATATTTTATATAAATAGTAATTTTACATACACCATAAAAAAAATTTATGTGAATACAGAAAATCTCACAAAAATTAAAGTTTGATAAAGAAACCCGTACCTTAAGTCTGATGATGCTCGTCACTTAAACTTAGTGTCCTGGATAACCAAATTAAATTAAATAATTATGATTTTAATAACATATTGTTTTTTAAATATATTTATTATAACATTATTAAGTTGAATCATGGCCTTCTTAATGGGTTTATGAGGTACAATATTATTGTTTATGGGCATATTTATCATTATTTATATACTTATATACATGAATGGAGAATCATGTAAAATGGGAATGGTCATACTGAATTGAATTTATATGTTATTAGTAAAAATAAATATGGTTATTTATTTTAAATATCATTTGGTTACTATTAGTTTAGATGAATCATTATTAAAATTATTTAATAAAAATTGTGTGGGTTAATTGGTCATTATTGAACACAATGAACTCATTTTTATTTTTAAATAAAAACCAAACGTAAAAAAATTACAAAACCATATATAGTAAATAATACATATATTATTGTATTTTTCGTATATATTAATTATTTTTGAACAAAATTTAAGACAGTAATAAAAATTGAGAACCTATCTGTCTTGAATGTGATAAATTAACACATCTCAGATGGTGATCTAATTTTCAGTAATAGAGTAGGGGAAAAGAGACATAAAGATGAAATATTCCATTAAAATAATAAAATTATACATAATTTATGGTACTGGAATTATAATACTATTCGGATGAGGGGAGATGAACGAATAAAATGAACTCAAAATAAAAGAAAACTTGAAAAATACATTATGGAAATCCAGTAGCCTAACGACATCACATAGAAAGTCATTAAATATATTGATGAGAGAAAAATGGTATATCATCATTATTACATAATATATAATGTTAGGGGGATATGATATTACATATAACAAAATAATAAAGTTGAAATTAAAAGATACTAACAAAATAAGAGTGCTGAAAAAAAGAGAGATTTTCTGACGAAATTTCTGCAGCATAACGACTATACATAATGGTTTTAGAAAACATTAAAAACATAGGGGAAAGGGGTAACTAAATCATAAATGACTCATAAACAGTAGTATAATAGAAAAAATTGGAAATAATAACATGGTATGAAAACTTAAAATATATACCACATAATAGAGAACTTGAAATAAAAGAAATGAAAAGAGGAATTTACGTCTTAAATCCACCAACTTGAGAATCTTTTTAATGGAATGTGTTTTAGTATTTTGGGAATAACAAGAGTTTCTTGGATGTGGGAGGTGACTATGGGATGGTATTTGGGAATAATTGTGATGAGATTAAAGACATAAAGGAGTGAAGAGAAGAGGGAGTGAGGGGGGTTTTATAGTGGAGGAGAGGAGTAAATTTGCAATATTTTATTCATTTTCTTATTATTTCAATCAAGAAAACCAATAGTGTTGTTTCATTTGACCCAAAATAGTTATAAGTGAATTTTAGTTCCAAAAACACGGCCTTAAATCACTCATTATGTTATAAATAGTGTAATTTACTAATAATTTGTATATACGGTATTTTACCGTGTTTCACAATTCATCAAAAATTTGAATATTTTTTAAAATTCCAAAAAATTCACCCTAACCATTTTATGATGTGTAGAATTCAAAAATGAAATAAATTTATCGAAATTAATTTTATAAATATTTTGTTTTATTTTTAAATAATATCAGAATTTATTCCAAAAAACCACTTTAAAACTATAACTCTGTTTCTAACACATTGAAAAATTAATCATGGTCCCATAAAATTATCTTATAACAATAATAAAATAAAGTTACAATTTATGATTACACTAAATGAAAAAAAATTCCATTTTAAATTATTAAATTAATCATAACATTGTAATTAAAAAAATTTACATACAAAAATACCAATACTTATACTATGATCTTTCTTCACTTTTTGGATTTATAAATTATTTTTATTCATTCATGGGTGACTTTTCTATAGTTTTGGTTGATTTAATATTCATTAATATTCATTAATATTTATAAAGGTATGTTACTATTCATAATGGTATGTTACTATTCACCAAAAATAAGGTTTTCTTCTCATACTCTAAATATCTTACTAAACGCAACCATGTATGTTAGTTTTTCAATATTTAAATCACATATATGGGGAAAAAATTGGATATGTTATAGTAAAATGTGGTGTTTTATAGAGACTCATCGTTTCATACATTTTTTATTAAATCTATTTAGAAAATCTTGTTTTGTTATAATGTGTCACTATGAAAATGAATTCCTCATGTCTTAAGAAATTATACCTCAAAATAATTTAATGGATAAAGTTGAATCATATTATATTAACAAAAATAAATTGGAATGATTATTTTTATTTTTATTGGAATAAATTATTATATCATTTGAGTATTTCGTTAATGATATAATGGTAATATGAATTTTCAAATTTATAAGGTTTATAATGTAATACATTTCATTTAGTAATTGAATGAATATGTTCAATCTTTATTAATGACCAAGAAAAATTATCTATTTGAACATTTAACTTCGTATAAAACATATGATTAAGGTAAATATAACTCTTATTTCATTAATGTTCAGATATTGATGTTTGGATATTGATATGATTGATAAGGATAAAAAATTCGGATAGTACTGAGAAATTTGGAACTAATTATTAATTTGTGATAATGTGTTTTAGGATATCATTGATCGATTTAACAACATCTTTATATTTAAGAAATATATCCAATAATATGGGTTTTATTCACAGAATAACTAAGAATGTAGGTTATTAGAATGGTTTTATAATAATTTTGGTTATTACAATGAATCATGATAGTAATTGATGACGATATTAACACGTTTGGTATATGAAAATTATGACCAATAACATATTGTTTTCAGGATTAATGATAATTTCATTTTCTAAATTTACTGATCATTTTTTTAATTTATTGGATCATAATATTTATTAAGGGTCATAAGGTTAACCAAATTATTAATTGGATTAAGTAAAACTTTTCATGATGTTTTATATATGAATTTATAATATAAATATATGAAAACTTTTTAATATTGGATAACAAATACCAAATGTTTTGATATAAAACAACATGATATTGAATAATTGAATTATCACTAAATTATAGATCTAATGATCCATTAAAAGTGCATTTGAGTGTTGTAGTTATAAAAACTAATTTTTTGATATTCATTTCATGGATTAAGCATTGAATCAGAATCTATTTGAAGCATAAAACAATGATGAAATTGTTCCTATGAAATATAAATATTTCATGTATGTATATTTACATATATTCATATATATTAAAAACATCCTCATATTTAGGAAATGATTCTCTAAATAAAAAATGATATCTTATTACATTTATATATGATGAATAGATTAATCATTTAAATTGCCACAAATTTATGTTTTTGAGGTCTTTAACATTCCATTAATCGTATCATTTCATATGATGTATTACCTATATCATTTCCTATATTTATTTATGTGTTTATTCCATGTCCACATATTCACTTTCATCCATCTCTCTCCTATATAGAAATTGTGCAAATAGTTATTCTGGATGACCTTAGTATTTAAATATCTCTCTTTCCATTAGGATGTTTTATTAAAACATTTATGATTTTGTTTATTTCAAAAATGGTATTTCCAAATTCTAGACTATTGTTTACCGAAATCATGAATAAATTGTGGGGAAATTTTCTTTAAGAGTGGAAGATTTTAACACCTTGATATTTTAAAATATAAAATTCATATTTGACAGAATATATTATAGGAAACATCCTTTGTATAAGGGAATATAACATATTAAGGATCTAAAATATATTAATTTTTATTTAATTCACTCGCTTTGATAGATTCATTCCACAAACCATCAAGTTTGAACGAAACATGAATAATTGTTAAAGTATTATTATTTAAAAAATACCATTATAAATTATCTGTTAAATTGGTGTGTATGAATTGCAATAGGTAAATTAATAAAACAATATATATTACTTATGTATGAAATAAATTTAGTGTTTATCTTTTAATTATAAGAAAATAATAATTATATCAAAGTGGAAGAAAATGTTTTTGGGGGAAACAATACTTTTTTGAAAGGAAGATTATTCATGCATTATGAAAATAATTAAAAATTAACATTTTACAACTTTTAGAAGAGTTATTTTGATAAAATAAACATCATTTTTGAAACCATCATATATAAATTGTCATAGGGTAAATTTTTTGTATTTTCTGGATTTTTTTTTGATGTAGAGTGATAATACTAATTTTTAATTTAAAACAAATTTTCATTTAAATTAGTTAAAGTGTTATATAATATTTTAAAATAAATTTATGTTAAAATTATTTTAACCATAAATCAATGAATTTGAAATATTTTATTTGAATAATTTCTTGGGTAAATTTGGATATAATATCTTTTTTAACTTTTGAACATATCTTTGAAATCCTGTTTTATCATCGCGTCTTCGGGATTAATTATAAATTAAAAAATTAAAATTATATGAAAGTGATTTTTAAGACTGTATTATATATCTTGAATAATAATAATTTTATTTTATAATAATTTAAACATAATTTTTAGACACCATTTAATTTAAAAAATAATAAAACAATAATTACCTTGGTTATGGAAAAGTGTGTTTACCAAGGGACTAAACTTAAGATATAAGGTTTCAAATTACCTAAACACTTTTACAAAACCAATTTTATATAAAAATATCAAAATTTTAATGACCAATATCCTATAAAAATAATTTTTTTAATCTTTTTCCAAAATAAAAATATGGGCGCATGTTTTTCATTCCATAAAGTACAAGGATACAACTCACATCTCATAAAAAATGTAATAGAATATCCTCTTTTATTAATATAATATAACCATTTTTATTTGTCCAATTCCAATGAAAATAACTTCCCAAAATATATCCAATAATCATAGAATCCTTATTTTTTTTCATAAATCCAACGTATGAATGATTTTGGGGACAACGTAAGGAGGACACATGAAGAAGAGGTAATGATCATCAATGAGTGTTTTTATTTAATTTCTTATTCCTCATCCATAAAAAATAATTAAAAAAATATTATATCATAACAAAATTTAATTACACATACTTATATTTTTTATGTTTATTCAATTACTGAAATTCATCAGAATAATGTTAATTAATAAATGTTATATAAATAATATAATCGTGATAATTATGACATATTTATCATTATGAAAGAATAATATATCTCTTTACTTATTACACTAAAAAGGGATAATGTCATTTCTGTATGTGTGGACTGTAACACTCATATAGTAATGTGAATATCATTTCATCACCACAAAAAGTGGATGGTAAATATATGTATTTATAGATAAATAATATGGTATATATTATATTATTATCATTATATTAATTAAAGATATTTCTTAACAACTTTCCATAATGTTCAATGAAAAATGGAAATGACTCTTATGCTTGTGCATGATCTACTATCTCTATTATTGTAATGTAGATAATATATCATAATTTTCATTAATTATTGGTTTGGAAAGATTAATTTCCATTTTAATAGAATAATTATTTCTTTATAATAATAATTTATATATTTAAATGATGATCTATATAACCATGGTTAACCTACCAACGTCATTTTGTCCACATATGCCAAATATTATCAAAATATATGGAATAATCATAAATGTTTATGTAATATATAACATTTTATAAGGGGATATAAAAGGAATAATATACATGAATATTTATCAAAATCAATTAAATATTTAACATAATTATAATATTCAAGAAGAAAAAGAAGGTACTTGATGAGTATAAATCAATGTATTGGTTTATCATCTCACTTTTACTTCAATGATACATATTCTATATTCACCAATTATATACATTATGTGGTTTATATATTTTCCCTTTGTTACTTTAAATCATGAATATATATATTTTCATGATATTAAAAATTTCTATCGATGTCATTAATTTTACTGGGATAGTGATTATAAAGATTCCAAAGTGGTATGGTTATATTTCATGATCTCATCATTATTCCGGATTGTTTAAATTTACATTAAGGGAATTATTTTATATTTAAATCCTAAATTAAACATATTTTATTAAAATCTAGTTATTCATGTATTTTTAAAGTTATATTACAATTTTTCATCCATTTGGTACTTAAAATGATTATGAAAATGATTCTAATAAAATATGAATTTATTTCACCATTTGGTTGGAAATCTATTTAATTAAAACCCAATTTTGTAAAAATGTTTTACATAAAGTATCTTTTAAAATTAATATTGATTTATTAAAGTGATTTTTACACACATTTATTTTTTATAAATTTATTTGAAATGAATCATAATGTCATTTTAATAAAAAACATAGTTTTTATTTTAATGAAAATGTTAGTAAAATCATTGTTTTAACAAGTAAAACATGAAAAGAATTTTTATACTTCATTGAAAATTAATTTTCTAAATATAATTTTAAATGTTTTCAATGTTTACTTTAAAAAAATTAAAGTATTCAATAAATTTTTTGAACATTTAGTTTTATAAATATATTCAATGTTAAAAGGTTACATTCCTAAAAATTGTTTTTATAGATAATTTTATGGTATTTATAATAATCAATTTCATCAACCCTTTATTGATATTGTGGTACACTAAGGGTATTTGTTATTAATTTTATCCTAATTATTTCTTTTTTGGTATATAATATGTTTTAATGAGGATATACAATTTTATAAACATTCACCACATATCTCTTAATGGTTCATGAAAATGTTTATTGATTGAAGAATATATTAAAATCTAATATACTAGTTTTAAGTAAGAATTTTTATGATTATTGGATTTCAACCATATAATATGAGAAATTCAATAAATTTTATATGTGACGGGTGCTTCCCACTATAGACCCCTGATTTAGTGTTTGGACTCATTAGATAAAATAAATTGGGTTTTGGCCATGGACTTACCATTTATATAGATATCTTAACACAAGATATAGGTGATATTAAATTTCAAAGAAAAATATCAAAAGTTATGTTATACAGAATTCATTATGTTTTATAAATAAATTCATGATGTATAAGTCAAAACAAAGATTCCTATTACACCTTTGGTAAAAAGTAAAACATAACTTTTTTGATAGAGGTAATAATTTTTTGTTTACAATATATTATAGAAACTAATAAATGGGAAAACGTTTTTAATAAAACATTGAGATTATTAAAAATATTCTTGAAATAATTTTAAATGAATTTTTGATATTGCATAAAAATATTCTTAAACAAATAGTGAAACATTGTCTGTTATACTTGAATATATTCTTTCTAACTTTTTTATAAATATACAGAGTAAAAACAAAAAATAAATATTTTAAATCTCAATAAATATTTCTATGTTATAAAAAATTATATATATGAGAGATGAATCATATTATTTTTTTATAAAACATTAATCTTAACTATCCCAATAAAAATCATACTATAACATAAACCACTTTCCACATGTTTGACTTGCTTCAGAAACAATCTAACAGAATATATAACAAATTTAAATTTATTATATTTATATATCATAAAAATATTCATAATAAAAATACTATAAATGGTTTACATATAAAATCATAGCACTTGTTAATTAATGGCTATTTATTAAAGTAAAAATATGTGGTTATTATTGTTTCATTTTTCATATATGTTTCGATTCAACTATCATGGTCAATGAATCTCGATTATGGTTACATCACCTCAAATATTTTAATCATAAAATAAATATAAAATATTTTCATTAAAAATATATTTATAAGAATCCACATATTTAACAGATAGAAAAATGGATAACACTTTTCATGGAGACAATAGTTTGTACAAATACTCGAACATTATTTCTATCTCTAAAATAATATATAAAGAAATATATAATATATATTATCATTTTATGAAAAAAATTATATTATTAATACCATATATATTTTTTAAATCCAACATTATAACCATCCATTAAATTATTTGACAGAAAATGAATCACATCAACACCTGGAGCTGGTAGCCAACACATAAACTTGAACGATAATTTAATTTATTATTGAATGGAATGTAGATGATTTTTTTAGTGAAATAATAATAATAACATCTCAATATATTGATAATATTTTATTCATAATTTTATAATAAATACATTTGGTTTATAAATAGTGTAATAAGAAATAAAATTGGAAGAGGTCATTTAGTATTTATACTTCTTCGTTGAGAGACCTCCATCGATATACACCTTAATCCTTGATATATTGGTCTTACGAGAAGAAAATGGTATCTATTTTAAAAATATTTATTCTATTAAGGTATTATGACAGTAATTTTCAGAGATAAAAGTTATAATTAAAATATACATTGGAGGATATAATGTTGGTTTAAAAGTGAAGGGAGTAAAAAATTGGAATTACCGATCATATTTTAATATAATTAATTACATTCAAAAGTATAACGATCCAAAATGGACACACATTCCAATAAAAATATTTCAATGTCAAAATAGCATCATTTTTTAAAATGATGATAGGTTTTAGTATCATTTTAATCATTATGTTTTAGTTCAAATCAATCATTAACCCTTCATAACCATAATTATGGTAACCCATTTGTGAGCGTCTAACGATCATAAATTTACCTATATGGTTAAAAGTGGATAAAAAATTCTCCATGGAGAAAATTATAAAACATTTTCAATTTATCCTATCTTATATCATTATGTTATTAATTTTTAATTATTTATAAATATATTAGTTAAAATAAATGATCATTAAAATCATTTATGGGAATATTCATTTAATTTACTTTAAAGACATCAATAAGAAAATTAAATTATAATATTAATAAATTTAAAATAATTTAAGCTTTATTGTTACCTATTATACACTTTTAATACCAATAATTATCCAAAATATATTAATTTCAGTTTTTGAATCGTTTAACCTGATTTTTCTATTACATGCAAAAGAACTGTATCAGCATTGCAAATGTGTTTTATGAAATTATTTAATCACTAAAAATTAAAAAACATTACAATGAAAATAATTTATTTATATTCAATATTTAATTTATATTCACTAAAATCTAATTTTTATCTCTCTTATATGATAAAAAATAAATTAAATCAATAAAGTATCATTTAGCATGTATCCTTTTTATTAATATGCTATTATTGTTATAATCAAGGTAATGTGGAGTTAAATAGTAATATATTCATATATATGATATATGTATCCCAAATAATATTAAAAATCTTATAAATTGAGTTGTTATATATATTTTAAAGTCATATACTCAACCTTTAACCTAGATTTACTTGTTTTACCCATACCAATGTGTAGAATCTTTTTCATGGATAATATTCATAATGAAAAAACAAATAAATGAGGCATATTTAACTAATTTAACCACATTATTACAAGTTTTTTATCCATTTTATAGTATTACACTTCCATAAGTGAAATAAATCAATTTGAATATATGTTACAAAAATGAAATTAAAAATATTTTTTAGAATCATTTATTTCTAACCAAAAAATTTACTTTTACGAAAATCATGATTAATGAAAATTAATAGGTAATATATTATATTATTTATAATTAAATGTTACTTATTTTACTTTTTTATAGAATAAATAATATAATTTTAATTTTAATTAATTTTTTTAATTATTGTTAAACACAGTTTTAAAAAAATTCGTATTTTTCTCCATTTACATAAGAATAAGTTTTTTTTTCAGAAAAATCACAAAAATTAACACTATGATAGTATTTACAAGATGATATAAAAATTAATATTGATTTCCATGAATATAATTTCAAAAAATTGTTTAAATTTTTTATAATTTTCATGCATAATATACAATAAATTCCATTTTGGAAGAAAACTTATTTTTGAATCATAAAATGATTACTGAAAACTGAGTAAATATATATAAATAATTATTAATTAAAAATGAATTTATTAGAAAAAATATTCATATATTATATAATGTGTTTATACCTATTCTTACTTTTAATTTAACAAAATGTTTATAATATATTATGGTTCTTATTAATCTCATTATTGAAATAAATCCAAGCTATCAAACACTTATAGTTTATTTAATGTTATATATATTCTAAAATATATAGTTTTTACATTCTATCACACATAAATTAATTGTGACCTCACTATATTAAGAATTAAATTCAAGAATTATTGTATTAAGACATTGTAATAAAATATTTTTTAGATTCCCTCATGATAACTAATTTCTAGTTAACTTATATGAAACATAGTATTTCCTAATTAGATATTATAAGACAACATATGTATCATTATAAGTATCATGTGTTTTAAAAATTATTCATTTATATTCGAGTGAAGATTAATTTATATGACTCATTATATTTAGATTAATCTAACATTGATGAGTGAAATCATTTAACATTAAGGTAGAGAATATAAGATAACATAATTACATTATTTCAATCCATAATAAAAGAATAATTTCATCCTTTTATTATGATTTTAATGTTTCACATCCATGAGTTCTCTGATATTTCGCATGGTAAATTACCATTATGAGTTTTTTTTCTTTAATAAAGAACTAAAATAAGTATTTAACTGATTATAAGGTCCTAGAAAGAATGAAACATCCACCTCCTTTAATTATATATTTACCTAAACCAATATGTTTTTCACAAGTTATCCAATAAATATAAATCTTTATAAAAAATATCCTAAATCTTTGTAATAATAAACAATGTTCAAAAGAAATAATTTTATGATTCATTAAAGATAAAACAATTCAAAAAATGCTAGAATTAATTAGAACATGAATATTAGAATTATTTGGTATCAAATTATTATATGGCCTACTACATAATATTCTCTAAATAAAATCAATATCTCTTAAGGTTATGTAGAAAAATATATATACTCTATTCATATACTCCCTAAAATATAATAAACATGTTCATAAATATCCTAAATCACCACAATGTCATAATAAAATCAATTTTTTTTAGAAATCTACTCTGGACAAACAATCTAACAAATTCCATAAATCCCAAATTGCATTAAACTTCATCAATGATAAGAGAAATCAATTTTTCATAAAATCACAAATTAATTTCAATGTAACTAGTACTATCCAAATTACATTTTCAATATTAATTATCTATTTATCTCAAGAAATAATTATTATATCAACATCAATAACATGTAATTTTTTTCCAATCCGTCAATCATGTTTTTTAAATAAATATCACATTACCACTAAATCAGTTTTCTAGGTTCACTTTATCATTAATCATTTTCTTGAAAATAACTAAATAAAAACTAAAGCAGAAATATCCTTATAAGTTTCAGGGTTCATATAATCGAAATATAATTGATATGAAACATCTAAAACATAATTCTCAAATCATAATACATAAACACTCATACCATTCCACTTCATGTATTATGATGGAATAAGTCCTTTATTGGTATATGTGTTAGCCTTTAGACCTTAGATTAGGGAATTGACATAGATAATTTTCATATTCTATAATAATAATAAATTTAACTATAAATGGTACCTTATAAAGAATTTTATTTTCCACCATTGAAATATATATTTTATCTAAATTTATTTATTCCCATCTTTTTCACACATAAATCATATTCTTGTTCCTGTGAGATATTTAGCTATGTGATTCTTCACACATTATTAACACATTGGATGTTCAATCATCATTCCTCCAATGTCTTCATCATCTGAAATCCTATGAAAATCTATTTTTCTATTAACAGTTATGTTGGGTAACTCATCCAAGTTGAGGTTATTAATTTACTATTTAGATAGATAGTTTGGATAAACCATAAGATTTAAAATTATCTATCTGATTTCATTTAGTTTTTCATGAGAACAATCACTACATTTCCTATGTCATTCGACATTAACATGATTCCACATGGTTCAAGACAATGAATAAAACATAAAATCATAGTGTTAGAAATAATAATCATTTTTAGAAAAAATATATTATAAAAAATGGTTTTAGTATATCCTAATCATGAAACATTATTTTCAATATATTTTATATTAGGTTCAACCAAGGTCTTCCATTTTCATCATCTGTTAAGATCATTCTAAATTATTTATAATGAAAATATGAATTATCCCCATAATATCATATAGGAGTGTCTAGAAAGTGGTTCAATGTAAGGCCCACTCATAATGCACCAGTAAAGATTGAGTTAATATGTAATTTACCCAATTAAGAGTTATTTTTCCTAGGTTCATTGATTCTAGAGAAGCATCCACTTTCTTGTATTTTTGGAATGATTTATTTTCTTGGAAACCCACAATCCTTTTCTTTAACATATACATTGATGTTCCCATTAACATTGTATTATCTAAGATTTCACATTAATGTTTTCTCAAAATTGTACAAAAATTACTAAACATTTCTCTAATATAAATTATTGTAACCCAACCATTACATACATAAATATTAAATAATTTTAGGTGATCATTAATTTTTTATCATTATGATCCATGTAGGAAATGTATCATTTTAGTGTATTTAGAAAACATTATAAATAAACAACTGGTAAAAAATGATATACATCATATTACTCTGATTTCTTCACAACTATAACCCTTAATAAACAAATCATATTTAATACCATTTTTTTCAAGAACAAGACGAAACATAATAAAGGTAGAGATCAACTACTCAATAAGGATAAAAAATGATAAAACAATGATAACTTTATAATTAAACTATCATATGGGTATGATAAAATTGTATTAACATTTAGAAATCAGACCTACTAATTCATATATTAAAATCATATGTCATGGAATTATGTTTAGAAGATCATAATACATGATTCAAAAAATAATCAAAGAATATGTGACATGTTATAATAAAATTTTTCTAATATAATGTTATAAAAGAGATTAATAAATTTTTTCATAAACATAATTAATCGAATATCATGTCTAAAGAAACCACCAATAAATTCATCACGTGTTAGGATTTGGATAACAACCTGTGTACCATCCTTGGGACTGTGATGACTTGTCATGTTCCCTTGTTGGTCTAAGGATAACCTATCATATACCATTTGAACTCATAAAACATTAAAATTTACCAAAATAATTATAGAAGTGTATTTTATTCACTAATGAAATTATCATAATCTATTTATATGTATACCCCAATATCATTAAAACATTTATCACATCATTACAGCTTAACCTTGGGAAATGAAAGTTGGATTCATCAATATTTCAACTTCATAATCATAAACCATCAAATGAAATAATAGGGATGGTATCATAAGATTTTATCCCCTATAATGACCATGGAAACAGTAACCCAGAGAGGGGTTTTTTTATATTGGCATGATATAATGAATAACATCTAGAAGGACTGAATAGAATTGTAATATTGGTAAACTAGATACACTCATGATTCCCATAATTCATTTTCAAATAATTGAACATGTTTTTTTTCTCAATAATATCATTATTACTTTTTTTATATAGTATAATATCATTCATAGCACACTTCCTAGATTCTTGGGAAAGGGGGAAAAATAAGGGTGTGCTCAAATTCTCAGTAAGGGTTTAGTATAGTAAATGAATTCATGAATCAATAAGAATAATAAATATGTAAGTGATAACAACTAAATACATATTCAATTTAATAATTTGTACTATCATGATTATATAACAAATAATAAGTATTATGGAAAGGTCGATAACTAACTAGATATGTCATTTAATCAATATCTTGACTATTATGAATAGATAAGTCATAATAATTATGGAAAGTTTAATAATGGAACTCAAAATCAATGTAAATAATAATCTGAGAATGAATTCAAACTAGAGATCATATCATTGAAAAAATATCATTGATAATAATAAAAAAATTCATATTAAATTTGATTCTTAATAATTGGATGTCCTGATCGCAAGAATTTTGATACCTCTTTCGTCAAGTGAATTTAGAAGAAACATTACACCCTATTAGTTGATATAAACCAAAAACACATTTAACTATGTCTTTCTAACAAATTAGTCTCAAGATACTAATAATGCATTAATAGGTTAAATAATTTTGTCGCCCACTACTCACTAAGTATCCAAAGAATTCATCTTTATTTGAATAATTTATTTAATTCATATGAAATGTTCATTTTTATAAAATATTCATATTGAGTATAAGGATACAAATTTTTCTACATTTCCCCAAATAAAAAAATAAATTTCAGTGAGTAACACCTTATATATAAATGATATAATGTTTTAGAAATTCACATAACCATGATAAATAATATGTATATTTTGAGTAAATTCAATGTACAACGATCAAAGGAATGTGAATATTTCAATGGAATTATTATAAATACAAAAAAATCATAAAATTTATGTTCAATACCTTTCATAGTCAAAATAAACAATAAACATTAATTTAATGAGTAAGGATTTAATCAATAAAACATGTCCATAATGGATTATAATAAAAATTTAGGTCTTTTTTTTGTTCAAATATATAAATACAATAAAATTTTCTATAAATATTTTTTCTCAAAAAATATCATTTTTTAACATCAAAAATATTTTTATAAATTTAAGTTCACAAAAAAAATTTAACATGATATTCATTAAAAATATCCTTTCAATCTTATAAAAGAATAATTAAATCATTTTTCAGTCATTATGGAGTGAAATTTATGATATACCATATACGTTAAAACAAATATTGCATTCAACGTTTTGATAAAATCGAAATAGTCCTTATTTAGAAAATGACATTAATATTAATTTAAAAAAAATTAAAAAATAAATCATGGTAATAATATTCTTTAATAACTATTTTGCTGAATTTTAGAAACATTTTTAAAATAAATATTATTAAAAATGATTTTGGAATAAAATTGATTTCTGACCAAAGAGAGAAATATAGTAGTATTTTACTAAATTAATTTTCTTAATTATTTCAAATACCAAATATTTGAACAATTGTAATATTATATAAAAATTATTGAATAAATGTATTATAATAAAATTAAATGGGATTATAATCAATTTTTCAAATAATTCCCATTAAATTTTAATTCAATAATAAAAAAATTCCATTTAAAATGATATTTTTTAAATTAACCCTTACAAATAATATAATAGTGAATTTATAATTCACAAAAAAATCTATTATACGTATTTAAACCTACATAAAACAAGTGGAAAAACAATATATGATAGGTAAAATTCCTTGACGAATCTGATTGGTACGGCTTCAACCTTGTCAGGGTTTTTTCTTTTCATTGTCTGGGTATGATTGAGAATGAGTTTAGAGGATAATTATAGTGGTGAATTCAATGATTTGATGGAATCTCAACGTTAAATAACTTTTTATGTGGGTTGCAGGAGGGCTACATGTTTTGTAACTAGGTAACATGATGTATATGGATTTCTAGAGGCAAGCTGTGAATGGATTGACACTCTCAAGGTTACATGTCATTAATATCCTTTACACATCCTGAGTTTTTTAATGGACTATTTCTTATTTTATGAGACACATTTATCAAGGTTACGAGATTTTACAAATTCATGATGTGTATTGGGATAAAACATCATGTAATACCCTTAATGTAATTTTTTAAATAGGTAGTTCAACTGGTCTATTCTGTTTGGATCCTCTCAAGTTTCAACTCCCTCGATCTATGGCCATCCATAAGAAATATTGAATCTCTCCAACCCTTCGGGATCCATTATTTGGAAATTTGATCATCATTGTGATTATTGTGTGATTCCTAGGTAAGTGTTCTCATTCATTGTTTGTCTTCATCTCTTTCTCCTCCATTGGGAATTCAAAAGTTCATCCTGAAATTGAGGGATCTGTATCCAATTATGTTATATATGACCTCTAGTTTGTTCTTCTATTTCTTCTATATATTCATTCTCATTGATGAGTGTAATTGCTATTGTTTCATTTTTGGAAAATGTAGGAAGTTATGTGTTGATTATATAAATTGATTAACCATATATTTATTGAGTTATTTCATCAATTAATTTGAATTCAAATTCCCAATCATGCATTCAATTGACATGATAAAACCCAGTTCCATTTAATTTGTAGATTTAAAATGGTTTTGTTATATAAATTTCGGAAATCACTAATTCTATAGATTTGTGGTGTTCTTAGGTAAATTCGTGGATTGAAATTTTTGACCATAAAATGTGGATTTGATTAGAATGATTTAAGTTAAATTGCTAAATTTAATGGTGTAAATGAATTTTTAAATTTATGTAATTTTTTTAAATTTATTTAGAACATTGGAAAATGTCTTCAAATGTGTTGATAGAAACCTAGTGGGATTATCTTTTGAATGAGGAATGTTTATAATTAAAACATGTTTTGGTTTTAAATAGAAAAATAGAAATTTAAATAGAATAATGTGATTTAATTTTATATCAAGTTATCTTAAAATAAATTTCCCATCATTGATTGTGTAAGATCACATGAATGTCTTAGGTAGTGGGGGAGTAATTTTTACACACTCTTTGTTGTTACAGCATTCTAAAACATATATTTAGGAGGTTACATTCTTGATGGGTGGGTGACGAGTTTCCTCTGGCCAGTGTTAGGGGGACATTTGTATACACATATTCATGATATCACATAGAGAATGAAAATTCATATAGCTGAAAATACTATCATATCTATTCGGAAGATGACCATGTTACTCTCTTGTTTTATATTTGAGATATAAATATATTCCAATGTTTTTTGAACTAGATTACCTACCATTTGAATTTACGTAAACTATTTTATGCAACTATTTTTTTAATCCACTATTTTAAAAATATTCCATAATTTTTAACTAATTTTCTTAAAGTATATTTCCCTCATATAAAATGTATAGCATGATTTGTTTAAATATTATTTAAAATTCATAACCTATTTTCCATTGAAATTGAAAGAATTATTTTGGTTAATAATTTGTTGAAATATGTGATGAAATCCTTAGTGACACTCTACTAGGATTTTTAGCTCACACCCTACTTGTGCCTGGAGGTTTTGTAGATTATATCCATCTAGGTTCCATTATGGGGAAATGATCTCATGTAGGTGGATATAGCTATTGATATGTGGTATTTGTGAGTTGTTTCCTTAGAATTTGTGGTTTTTTTCCACTATTTTGGTACTTATGATACAATACTTTTCTATTTAATTCTATATTGTCTTTTGGTACAATAATCCTAGTTGGTTTTCTTTTGTTATGCATGCCTATTTGTTACGTTTTCTTCTTCCTTTTATGTGGAAATGTTGTTCCCACATCCATGTTTTATGGTGTTATTTTCATTTCACTAACAGGTGTAGATCAGAAACTCCCCTTGATCCACATTTGGTTTGGATCGGTTATTCGGCTACGAGGGTACCCAAGATGGTTCGTGAAAAGGTGGTATCAAATAGAGGTTGTTGATATTCTACCGTGAAGTCAGTATGAATCTGTTAAATATTACCAAGACATAGGATGTGGTTAGGATTGTGATTTTAGATAGCTCTGTTAAGTCAATAAGGTTTTCCTTATGACTTTTCCATTCCTTCTTGTTTTGAAAATCACAAACACCTTATCTTTAAGGATAATCGCTTTTGTAAGGAAAAATGCTTTCTTAAGGAAAATCGCTTTTGTAAGGAAAAATGCTTTCTTAAGGAAAATTGCTTTTATAAGGAAAAATGATTTCTTAAGGAAAATTGCTTTTATAAGGAAAATTTCTTTCTTAAGGAAAATCTCTTTTATAAGAAAAATTATTCTTATCATATTTTCATTCATATTTTTCTTAAGTATGAGTTTCAGATTCATTTTCTCGGAATCATTGAAACTTTGATATAAAGCATTCTGTTTTAGGGTTCAGATTCTGGACAAGAACTATAAGGAAGTTTCATTCCGAATTCCGGATATGAACTCTGACTAAGTTCTATTCCAGATTCTGGATACGAATTCCAATGTAGAATTCTCATTACGAATTCTAAAGAAGAATTCTCATTACGAATTCTAATGAAGAAATCCCATTCCGAATTCTCATTATGAATTCTGAAGAAGAATTCTCATTACAAATTCTGATGACGAATTCTCATTACGAATTCTGATGACGAATTCTCATTACGAATTCTGATAAAGAATTCTCATTACGAATTCTGATGATGAATTCTCATTACGAATTCTGATTACGAATTCTGATGATGAATTCTCATTACGAATTCTGATGATGAATTCTCATTACGAATTCTGATGACGAATTCTCATTACGAATTCTGATGACGAATTCTCATTACGAATTCTGATAAAGAATTCTCATTACGAATTCTGATGATGAATTCTCATTACGAATTCTGATTACGAATTCTGATGATGAATTCTCATTACGAATTCTGATGATGAATTCTCATTACGAATTCTGATGACGAATTCCTATTCCGAATTCTCATTCCGAATTCACCTATTAAACAGAATCTGATTATCATTGTTTTATACACTCTGAATTTATTCACTCCGAACCTTCATTCCGAAGTTTCTATTCCGAACCTTTTTGTTAGAGTTTAAAACGATGTCGTACATTCTGTTACACTTGTTTTGTTATAAAACGATGTCGTCCATTTTGTTATAAACTAACCGTTGTCTAAGTGACACGTGTATAGGTCCCTCCGAACTTTAAGGAAAATATGACCGTTGGAGAAGGAGCCGACCTTACCTATAATTAGGAGCTCATTTGAAAGAGCTCGCTGCTGATGTATGCTGATAGCCGATTGTTGAAAAAGTGCTCACATGCTGTTGAAGTGATTTCTAGAGAGAGAGTCTCTTATTAACTCTCAAAGCTTCGTGCGACTCTGAATGTTGGTGATTACATTCGAGGGCTTCCGGGGATAGGAAGACAGAGGTGCCGACTACCTTAAAGATCGAGGGCTTTCTTGCTGAGAAAGACAGAGGTGCCGACGACCTTAAAGATCGAGGGCTTTATTGCTGAGAAAGAAATAGGTTGCCAACTACCTTGAAGTTGAGGGCTTGCGGGGATAGCAAGACAGAGACTCCGATCTTCGTATCGAGGGCTTACCCTGGTGTGGGTAAGACAGACTTGCTTGAAAGTATAAATCAAGGGACCTTTATCCAAGGTTGTTGGATACCCTTCTCTTTGGGTTAAAAGACTATTTTCTTGTTACTAGTAGTTTTACTACTTGTCTTTATTCTGCTGCAATTTGTATCTTAAGGAAAGTATAAATTTCTTATACTTCCTTACTTACTCTGATTCATTTAGATTCTATACGCTTTAAGGTAGAATCTCATATTGTAACTTTTGTTAAGTTTCAATTTCCGGAATCATATTTCTGGAACCTACTTTTGGAATCTCTTTCCAAGTTCAGTTCGGTGTTAGAGGTGTTGTGAATTTACTTAGTTTAACTTTGTTAAACTTAGCCCTTTCCTTTTCATAAGGAAACTTTAGTTATTCATAACTAACTTTAAAGGTTCCAAAGGAATTTTTAAAGTATACAATTCACCCCCCCTCTTGTGTATTGAGCATCTCATATTATATTTCGATCCTACAAGCTCTCATTTGAATTAACCATAAGTATACTTGGGTGGTTATGGAAATATATCTTGTGTATTACATATAGTCTTTTACCTATTGTGATTTGGATAGAGTGTACTCCACATATTTTTTTATATCTATTGGGAATTATTCCCACTATCACATAGTTTAGTCTTAATATAATGTCCTTCTTGTTGTCTAATAATTATTTCCATCATCATGGCTCTAAGTAATCTTGTGAATTGAGTATAGGAAGAGGATGATACAAAACATCGGTAGAAAATTACTTTTGTAAATCCAAATCTTATTGAGGTGATTGTGCATACAATGAATTATCTAGTACAATAACCACCACTATTATCTATTCATTCTCCTTTTGTGGATCATTAGGGTAATTTTCTTCCACACCATTCTCATGTTTTCCTTCATAATAAGCCAACAGTTTTCTA
Organism: Viscum album; assembly: GCA_963277665.1. NCBI lineage: Eukaryota > Viridiplantae > Streptophyta > Magnoliopsida > Santalales > Viscaceae > Viscum > Viscum album. The sequence goes on from OY728136.1 coordinate 1,889,895,957, forward strand.
AGGCTCCCCTGATCCCCAACATGTTGAGTAATGGTTGGTTAAGATAAAGAGTTTGATGGAGTTCTTAGAGACCTCATAAAAGATCAATGTAATGTGTTCCACCTTCTTTATGAACTTTATTAGAAGGAGATGATGGGGAATGATGGTAAAGGTGTTTAAACATTAGATATTATCACGGAGATACATAATGGTTCTTTTCAGAGATCAGTTTTGTCCAAATTCAATGGTGTTGGCAAAGGATATGGATTTTTTCATTACTAAGTATAGTGAAAGAACTGTGAATGAGTATTCAAATTTCTTTCCAAAGCTGGTATTTATTTATTTTAAGATTTTATATATTGAGATGATGAAGGGTTAATGGTTTTAGTTGGGACTTTTATCAGATATCTATTCTCATGTCTTTATACGGAAGCTACCCACTTATTCTAATGTCATGGATAGGGAAATGATGATCGAGATGGGCCTGGCTAACAATTCAAGGGTATCCTGAATTCATTCAAGGTAAAATGTATGTTTGATGATTTTCATTTCAATTTTTTCAATGGTAGAGTCATTACAGACATCCTATATTTCCATGAGTATATTTTTTTTTCTAACAACGTGGCCTGCCAAGATATTCTAGAATGGTTTTAAAAGTGCAACCTGCGAATTGTAGGTCATTCAGATGTTCAAGATTCTCACAAGGATTCATCCATATATTTTCTACTCCACATAATGTTACATGGTCATTAGATCCTCCCAAAACTGTGAGGGAATCAGATGATTTACATATAAAAGGGTTCTAGCCACAAACATTTGGAATGAAGTGACTTCACGCAGTGGAAGAGTCTCAAGAGGAAGTAGAAATATGTATAAAAACTTGAAGAGTTACTATCACTATTGATTCGTTATTAGTGTCTAATCTATTTGATAATAATACATGTCACTCATTTATTTAAACTTACATTTTTAATCTTCTTAGTCATCCCATGGAGCTTTTATCATGGGCAGTGGATATTACTACACCCCTTACTACGAAGAGAGAGTGAAGTCTATATAGTCATTCATGTGTCTTCTCAGTATCAGATGGTGATAAATATTTGTGTGTAATAGTTGTCAAAATTAAATCTCTTGACAACATTTTCAGGAGAAATTACCTCACTACTAATAGAGCTCAAATTGATTGTTATCCTCATCGGGTATACCTTACTACACCTAGTGGTGTGTCTGTTGTCATTCAATGATAATGGGACCCATGATTTAGTAGAGCCATACCATCTTATCCATATTTAGGAAAAGTAAAATATGTTTTTTCTTTTGATCTGGATTGGGATTATTTGTATGGTGATCTCCCTCTAGTCATTGCTGAGTTTCCAGATGTGTTCCCTTTAAATTTCTTTGTTCTTCAACCATCAAGGGATGATTTTTTAATCATTGAATTATTATATGTTTCTCACCCAGCTTAAATTCCATCTTACCGCTGGAACTAGGTGAAATAAAAGATCTAAAGTACTAAAAAGATGATATTCATGAAAAATTCATAATACGCTTGAGTGTGTCTCATGGAGCGGCCCTAGTTCTCTTCGCTAAGAAATATGATGGTTTTCTTCTCTTATGTGTTCATTACCAAAAGTTCAATCGAGTTATGGTAATGAAAATGTAAATATTTCCTCATATTTATGATCATTTAGATCAGTATAAAGGGGAGAAGTGGCTTTCAATGATCGAACATTGATTTAGTTTCCATTAGTTGACAATTAAATAATCTGAAATTCACATTAACCACATTTTAGAGATGGTATAGCCATTATGAGTAGATTGTTACTCTCATTGTCCAAAAAAATTCTCATGAAATTTTAATGGATTTGATATAAAGGATTTTCCAAGTGTATATAGAAACCATTCTGGTAGTCTCTATGGACAAAATTCTCATTCAATCTATGATTGAGAAGTATTATATGCATTATCTTAGAATAGTTTTTAGTATGTTGTGAAATCATTGACATTATTACTTTCTTTCAAAGTGTGATTTTTCGATTCCGAAGGGATATTTTTTGTATACATGGAGACTAAATGGTTTATATCGGTTTATCCTAAAAAGGTGAAGCCTTTTATTACTTGGGAACAACCATAAAATGGCTTTAATATTTGAAGATTCTTGGGATTAGCTAGATATTATCATCGGTTCGTGATGGACTTCTCAAAGTTAGATTCTCTAATGTATTATCTGACTCAAAAGGAGATGAAGTTTTTTTAGAATGATAATTGTAAGATATTTTTGAGCTAAAATTTCAATTAACTATTGTGTTCTTGTTGACTCTTCTCGAGGCCAGGAAGTTCTATTTGATCGTTTGGGATGCATCTGGTCTAGTATTGGGTTGCATTCTTATATTGGGAGATCATGTAGTTTTTTTTTGGATTTCACCATCATAACCCACCGATGAAGAATTATCCTAGCCATGACATTGAACATTTTATTTTGAATCACATGTACAATATATGGCATCACAAACTTTTCGAAAAAAGGTTTACTATGCATTCAGTACACAAAATAATGAGTTATATCTTCTCTCAAAAGACTTAAATCTTCTCTAAAGATGTTGGATAGATTACCCAATCTATTATTAATTTTAAATCTCATATACCGTGGGGAAATGTAATTTAATTTAAGATGTGTTGAGAAGGGAACTTCCCACCTAGTTAATGAAATAATCATTCAAGGCGTGTAATTTGATGGCTATTTTTTCACAGAATCATTTTAGAGTTTCGGAGAAATAGGATGAAGATTATTTATCCAGGGTTCAGTTGACATCCACTATTCACTAAATGATTCTTCTAGATAAGGATATTTATATTAAATATCATAGGTTTATAGAATCTATTTATATTGGGGATACAATTTTTCAGTGGTCCTTCTCCAATGAGGGTGTTTTGTGCAATATGAATCTCTTTGTTGTACCATTTTCATAATGAATGGTTGTGATGTGGGATTTTAGAATTCATAGTGGGTTGTGAACCTTGGAATTACTAAGATGTTATTTGATCTGTGATGGAGGTTTCGGTGGCTATGAATGAGATGAGGTATTGTTGAGTCTGTATCATGTTTCGATATGTACCAACAGGTGAATGCCGATAACCAAAAAACATTGGGTTTTCTTTAAACAATTTTAGTCCCATCATGGAAGTGGAATAAAATATCTTTAGAATTTCTTGTTGGATTGCCTCATACACAGAGAACGAATATTGTGATTTGGGTTGTGATTGATAGGCTAGCCATGTTGGTTCACTTCATACACATTCTTGGTATAACCATAGTTAATGAGATTGGAAATAACTATGTGAATTAAAATTTTCATTTTCGAAGAGTTCCATATTAAATAGTCTTTGATAGAGATCCTAGGTTCACTTCTTGATTTTGGAGAGGCCTTCAAGAAGCACTAGGATCTCATCTCTATTTGAGCATGTCATACCATCCACAGTCGAATGGCTAAACAAATAGAGCTACATAGATCATTGAGGATATGCTTCTCAGTTGTGTTCTTGACATTATTGGGGACTACGATGATCATTTGGGGATGATAGATTATAATTATTACAATAGTTACTAGTCTCCAATTCAAAAGGCTCATTTTTATGCCTTGTATGGTCTTCCTTGTAAATTTCTATTATCATTGTTGGAGATTGGTGAAATTTTGTTGGTTGGACCGAGATTGGCCTAAGAGACAATAGGTAAGATACAACTGATTCATTAGAGGATGTTGATAGAATACAGTAGATATAAGTCATATGATGATCTATTTCATAGGTCTTTGGATTTTTTTGTTGTTGAATAGATGTTATTGAATTTTTAATCCCAGTCGGGTCATGAATGACTAGGGAAGAAAGGGAAGCATCCACCTCATTTTTTGGTAACTTTTGAGGTTTTTAAAACATGGTGAATGTTTCATTCCATTTATCCCTTCCACCAAAACAAATTTTGATACAAAACATTGATCATGTATCACAACTAAGAATGTATCTCTCTGATATATCTCTTGTTTTTAGCTAGACTGATCTAGATATTGAACCTAATTTATCTTTGATTGAGCGGACAATCAGTATAGATGATTCTATGACCAAGGAACACCATGGGAGATAATACCTTTGGGTTGTGTTATATGGATTCATGGTTCTGATTATCATGATATGTGGGAATATGAGGCCCTGATTCGGGAGAAGTGGCCCCTTATTTTGTCGTTAAGGCTTCTTCATTGGCTTTCTGGAAATAGATAATTTTTATATTGGGGACATTGTAACATCCTATTACCAATCTGAAAGGTATTTCATTAGACATGTCACACTTTTTATTTGATTGGGTAGGGTTGAGAATGAGTTGGGAGGATACATATTTATCTAAGGTAAGATATTTTTTGGACTCTCATATTTAACAAAAAAAATTCAGAATGTAGGAGGGTTATATCCAGTGTAACTAGGTTACATGACATGTAAGGATTTCTGGAGGAATGTCCTGAAAGTATTCATGTGTTGAAGGTTACATATTAAAGCAAGGCTTTAGACATCGTAATTTATTTAATTCTTGGCTTTTAATTCTTGGCAACATGTTTTTCTTTTGTAATAAAAATTAACCATTTACATATATTTATTGGGATTATACATAGTGTAACACCCTCATTACGGTTTTTTAAATAGGCAGTGCATCTATTCTATTCTTTTTGGCTCCTCTACATTTTAAACTCCCATGGCCTATTTCCTTCCCCATATGATCTTGAAGCTATTCAATCCATTTACTTCCATTATTTTGACTTTTGATTAGCTTTTCACTTACAGTTTAATTCTTGGGTAAGTATTCTACTTTAGTCTTTATCATTATATCTTTATCCCCCATTGGGATTTTAATGGATTATCCTCAAATTGATAGATCAATGTCATTTTTTGATAGATATTTCCTCAAGGATGTGTTTCAAGGTCTTCTACACCATTATTCTCAATGAAAGGTGTTGCTGTGAGTGTTGAATTTCAGGAAAAGGCATGTGGTTCTGTCTTAATTAGAAAAATTGATTAACCTTTTATTTCTAGATTTATATAAACTGTTGGCCTAAATTCAATTTCTCAAACGTTATTTCATTTTACTTGATAATACCCAATATCTGTGAATTGGGAAATCTGAAATGGTTTAGGGGCAGAAATAGCGAAAACCCCCAATTTGATTTAATTGGGGTGTGTTTTCGGAAATTGGATGATTTAAACATTTGAATTTAAATTATTGATTTGATATAAATGATATTAATTAATTTTTTTGATTTAATTATAGAAATGAATTTTAAAATTAATGTAATTTTATTTTAATGTATTCCAAACATTGGAAAATGGGTTAAATTGTTTTTATAGAAACCTAATGGTTTTATCTTGTAAAAGATGATTTTTTTATTAAAACCTATTTTGGAATTAAATTAGAAAAATGGGATTTAACTGAATTTTAATCATTCATAAAATAAATTTCCCATCATTGATATTGTAAGATCATATATAAGCCATAGGTAGTTGGTATGTTATTTGGACACACACTATGCTATTACAGTGTTCTTAAATATACATGTATGAGATTACATCCCCGATGGTAGGGGGACGAGTCACCTCTAGATATTGTCAAGGGTAAGTGTGTTAAAAATATTCATGAGATCACTTAGAGTGTATTGATCCCTTCAGCAAAAAATATTACGACACTTATTTGGAAGATATCCATATTTCTCTATTGTTTTATATTCAAGATATAAATGTATAACATTGTTGTTTGAACTACTTGACTTTCTGTCTAAATTTACATAAATTCTTTTATGGAACTATTTTATTTAACCCATTATTTTAGAATTATTTTATCATTGGAAAATCCTTTTATAATATATTTTTTTCATCATTCTAATAGTAAAGCATGATTTTTTTAAATATTATTTAAAATTAAAAAAATGTTTTCCTTTAAAATTGATAATATCCTATTGGTTATCATTTTTTAGAATCTGTTATGGAATCCTTGGTGCAGCCCTTCTAGGATTCATATATCACAGGCTACTTTTTCTATTTGTTTCTTTTAGATAATCTCCTTTTGGGGTTATGGAGGAGGAATGATATCTTAGAGGTGGATCATGTTGTTGAGTCACGAACTTGGTGATTTGCGTCATTATGAATTTGCAGTATTTTTTCTTGGTTTTGTTGCTTGCGATGTATTACATTGGTATTTAATTTCTTTTTTAATTTTGGTGTATTATTCCCAATAGAGTTTCTTTTTTATATATATATCCTTGTTTCTTATGATTTTGAATTGTTTTTGGAAAATTCATTCCGACTTTCATGTTGTATGTGCCAGGTGCTAGTCAGAAAATCGTGGGGATCAACAAAGTCCCTCAGTCTATGTCAAGGATGGATCATTTATTTCGTTACTAGGATACTCATTCGGGTTGATGAAAATATATTAAAAATTCAATATATACAAAATAATATAATATCCATGATAATAAAGAAGTAATATAATCCGACAAATATAAATTGAGTTATAGAATTCATTACTACTTAGTAAATTTTATTTTCAATTTTATTTGAATAAATAATGAAAACTAAAAAATAAAATAATATGAATTATTTAGTAATAATTATATTATATATCATTTGTTCAGTATATAAACCATATCAAATAAATTACAATCATTGTATTATAATATGTCTCAATGATGTGAAATTGAGATGATATCTCTGACCACACACATCTTTTTTATTGAATGTTATTTAATCTCATGTATAATTGTTTTAGGAATTTATGAATTTATACCATAACCATATTTAAATTTATAATATTATATTTTATCCTATTATATCATTTTAATATAGATTTTTTTTAAAATGTTTCGTTGTTTTCATTTCCTCAACTGTTTAATGTCTTATTTTCACATTCTTGGTTTTCATGAATGTTCTAGTTCATGGGTGTGGGATATATATAAAACATCTCCCTAATGATATTTAATTTTTTAATATAATATGTAATCATTATATACAAAAATAAATATAATTTATACTTGGAAATGGAAAACGAATCTCATATATATGTGGGGATGGTAGGTCATATGTACGCATGAGCTATGATATCATTCCATTAAAGAGTAGAAGGATAATAAATTATATGACATATTAATCATTTAGAAAAAATATAATTTCATATATGTGTTGTCGCCAAAATATTGCACAAAAGGGATGGACGAAAAAAAAAGTTGGCACGCTGCCTCGCGAAGCACCGCCGCGAAGCACCGCGGGCTGCGCGGTCTCGCGAAGCACCAGAGGTGGTAACTCTCTATGAACGCATTTGACGTTCGCGAGCCCACCGTGAAGCTCGAGAGGCGGTAACTCTCCGCAAACGCATTTGACGTTCGCGAGCCCGCCGCAAATCTCCAGAGGCGGTAACTCTCCGCGAATGCATTTGACATTCGCGTGCCCTCCGCGAAGCTCCAGAGGCGATAACTCTTCACGGACGCCGTTGACGTTTGCGAGCGCGCCGCGAAGCACCCAGGCAGCGCGCGAGTTCCGCTTCGCGTCACCCCTTTTCTATAAATACTGGACTCCCCCTGAGTCCTGAGGATGGACAATCCGACCTTTCGGCTTCTCCTCTCCTGAATCGTGAAGCACTCTTTTCCTCAGGAATCATGAGCTCCGTGAGGTATTCCTACATCGCGAGACGCTCTTGATTTGTCTCGTTTTGAGCCCCTCTTCCGAGAGGGATGCCCTTCACGAAGCTCAAGGGCATTCGCAGAGGAGGGGGATTCCCAATGGAACCCGGGAAGTCGCGGAGCACTTATGCTTCGCGAAACACCCAACCCATACTAGTGAGCCTTATTCTAAGGCAGGATCGCTACACATCGCGAAGCACACTGCTTTGCAGGACCCTGCTTTGCGAGGCACCTCTTCTTCGTGAGTCAGTGCTCTTCGAACACTGTTCCACTTCGCGAAGAACCTTCCACTCACATCTACGCCCCATGCTAATTCCAAGGCACTCCACTTCACGAAGAACACTCCTTTGCTTAGCGATTCCACTTCCCATGCGACCCTCCAAGTTTGCACGGTTTGATTTCAAAATCCCATGGACAACACCACCCGTGGAGTTGCTTTAACTAATGGTTCTTCGCATAGGCACGCTAACAGCTATTGCTTTTCGCATAGCCATGCTAACGTGGACCCTTCAATGGTTCGTTCCACAACCCCCCTTGACCATGGACTTACTGGTACTTTCCTTTCCCCAAGGACCAGAGGGTACCAGTTATGTAAGTCCTAGGGGTGTGGAGTGATCCCACCTCGTCCGAGCTGCAGGACGTTAAACTGCCAAGCAACACGTCCTCAACACATAACGCTAAACTGTGACCCGACCTCGTGTCTCTCACAAAGGTTCCCCCCAGCTCGAACATTCTTTACACCACTCGTCTCCACAGGAATGGATTCACCCATCCACAAGGGATGATATCCTCCTTATTGGAGTGGCGTATGTTCATAGTAGAAGGGAGAACCTAGTTCCCCAACGGATAGCTGCACCGCTGCATCTCCGTACTTCCCCACTACCAAGGTCAGTGGAGGGCGTGATAGGTAACGAGGCACCCCCCATTTTTGGACCAAGGTCCATTTTTCCTGCACTTTTTCGCACCATGGGCCTCCATCCTGGAGTAACTCCCAGCACCATGGGCCGCCTAATGCGTAATCCCCTCTTCGCTTCTCACGGACGCATCCTTCACGACGTGATCATCAGGTCCTTGCAACCTCTTGTTTCTCACACCAAGCATGACTCAAGTGGGCTTTGAGTGAGCACCAACCTTGACCTCCACCCATAGAGAACTACGAGGACTTTGATCCATGTCAAGGCATGGTACGTAGGAAGCCTCCATTAGGTTCAAGCCACATTGCTCGGTCATTCATTCACGTCGAGTTTCTCCCTCGTCCAGCCCGACGTTAAACTGTATGCCCCCTTGTCCCGTATGACATTAAACTGCACACCCATTTTAACTACGAGGTCTTTTATCCATGTCAAGGCATTGTACGTAGGAAGCCTCACTGAGGTTCAAGCCTACCCGTCATTTCTTCATGTCGGGTCCCACCTTCGTCCATCATGACTTTAAACTGGATTCCGGTCCGACGGCAAGCCGTTGTGACTCACCCATATGAACTACAAGGTCTTTGATCCATGTCAAGGCATGGTACGTAGGAAGACTTCCAAAGGTTCAAGCCCACCACTCATATGACCAAGGTACCCCTTTACGTCGGTTCGCCGACAAAGCCCCCATATGAACTACGAGGTCTTTGATCCATGTCAAGGCATCGTACGTAGGAAGCCTCTACAAGGTTCAAACCCACCATCTGGTCGTTCCGACCTCATTCACGTCGGTTCACTCCCGTCCTTCATGATGTTAAACTGTATTCCCCAATCCGAACTATGAGGACTTTTATCCGTGTCAAGGCATGGTATGTAGGAAGCCTCCCTGAGGTTCAATCCCAACAATCATTCACCCAGACTATCTCCTTGTCGGTGTTCCAAGTCCCCATTACACAATCTGAACTACGAGGACATTGATCCATGTCAAGGCATGGTACGTAGGAAGCCTCCCTAAGGTTCAATCCCATCTTTCCTCGGGCTAGGGTCCACCTTCACGTCGGTACGCTAACGACATCCATCGGGCCAAGGTCCACCTTCACGTCGGTTTACCGTCACCATCCCAAACTACGCGGACTTTGATTCCCTACCACGGGGATACGTAGGAGGCCTCTTCAAGGCTAAATCCCAACTTCACTGTCGCCCCCCTGTGGTGGTCCCATTTCACTCCCCCTCCACTTCATTCATCCACCTTTAACCCATCCCGGTTCTCGCCCGGACCATCATATCTCAGTGAGAACATGTCGGTATGTTCCTCTCTACAGCCGCCCATGGGATGGACTTGGTAACGGCATCCCTTCTAGGGAAATCCCTCAATTCGATCTATCCTAGTTGATGCTCCAGTTGGGTTGATCTGTCTCTGTTGGACATTAAACTCAGGGCGTACCCTGCGTTAAACATGGGAAGCTGAGGAAAACCTCAGATAAGTGTCTATGACATATAATTCCCCGTGCTCGATGTGGGATGCCTCGGGCTTCCACGCCCTCGAGAAGCCCTATGAACAAGGATAACAGACAGACATGCCAGGTTCCCCAGCATCCAGACACGCTACTGATGCCTCAACGTGACTACTCCCCCGACTGAAGGTTGCTTCCCTGACCGAGCCCTTTGGAATGTCCTGACAGAATCAGTGTAATTAACTGGCGTCCATGGAAACATGGCACTGGGAAGAGTTTCACAAAATACGTATTAAATCTATGAGGGAGACCTGGACTTGGTGATAAGTTCCGAGGAGGAATCCACGGAAGGAAGAACCGACATCCCATCATCCTGTTTCGATCAAGGAGCAGATGTACCTGAATAAGGAGTGAATGCCTCCCGCCTTTGGAAAGAGGGAATGCGGGGAAACAAGCGCCACACGTCCTCCTTCGTGGACGGACGGATGCGCGCGCGCCCCGACGAAAGCGTCATAAACAGAAATGGTGAACCCAATGTGAAATTCTTCTCCTCAATATGCAGATTAGTAGCGTTTGAGACACCAGTAGATTGACGTGTCTCCGGATCTAGATATCTGGCGCCTGGTCCCACCAAGAAAATAGCGGGCCTGTCGTGAAACTCACCGGAAGTCGGGGTAGTAGAACATGGGGAACCCCGTTCTGCAGCGTGTCGGCGTGGATCCTACTTAGAGACGTGGAGAAGGGAAGGACGCTGGGGCACTGGTTGTCGATCCTTTTCCCTCTCAGTGCTGATAAGTTGATCCCTTCGTTTCTCAGGTACCAGGTTGCTGTTACAGAGACGCGATCCCCGCTCGCTAGCCTACGCAGGGGCAGGGTAAACATCGCCACAGCCACCCCACATGGAGCCGCTACCGCCACGACGGCTGACACATCACGGAATACGGGGCTCCCACACCCCCTTTCCCCATCAGAGGTCATCTAGCGAAGGGTGATCAACAACCTCGTGTGCAGGTACGAGGAGGAAGGGGTCATCCCAACTAGGGATATGGCCCACTTGGACCTGGAGGCCTCCAGGCCCCGCCGTCAAGGCCGCCCTTACAGGCCGCACCGGGAGCCCCTGCTCCCCACCCCAACGTTCAACTATTTCGGGATCTTGTCCCTAGAACTCCTTGACCACTCCTATCCTTATGCAGAAGAGGCGGGCGCTGTCCGGCTCAGCCCGCTCAGGGTCCCGACCCGAGGGCTCCAGGCGAGAGCTCCCGTCCGGCCGCGTCAGCGTCGCCATCCGGCTCCGCAGGAAAAGCTGCCAGGCTATGTCCCTGCACCACCTGCACCAGCTCGCCTGAACCAACGTCAGCGCCGGGCCCGGGCTGAGGACGCTCGCCCAGGCGCATCGACGTCGAAAGGTACAGTGGCCCAAGCCACCACCGACGTGCATTATGAAGCCCCCGCATACACTGAGTAGGGGCACTTCTTCACCCAACCAGGATCGAGACCCCAACTACCCCGCGAGTAGGCTGGGTTGGCTCTCCGGGTTGCAGGCCTAAGTGGTGATCGCCACGAACTAACCCGCGGTGATGTCACCCCGTACGGAGGTCCTCCCCTTACCACTACTCCACATAGCGCGGACCTTCCCCGATCCGAAGTTCGTCATGGAGGCATGCCTCGTGCTACCCCCTTCCTGAAGGAAGACCTGCCCCGCGGTAGTGACGATCGGCGTGGAAACCTTTCCCGCACCCACTCTACAAGGTATGGAGTCCACCCTCCTGCCCCCAACCGCCGATATGAAGGCACTGCCCATCCAATCCTTCTCCAACATGGGGGCCCTCCCTACGTCCTCTCTGCAAATGGTGAAGGTCCTCCTCTCCCTAGAAATTCGAGGAGTGAATGTCAGCCTCGCTCCGCCCGCATCGACCATGGTGGTCCTCCCCATGCTCCTGCCAATTCCAACAGAGGCTTCGCCCACATGGGTGTTGTTCGTGGAGGTCCTCCCCACGTACCCTTCGACATTTTCCCTGGTTCCCCTCGCACCTCGGCTATCTTGAGTAGTGGTTCTCTCTTCCACGGTTCCAGCGCTGCCCCGAGACTCCATGATAGGGATCAACCATGTCCCGAAGAGCCACCCCGGGGTAGGAGAGCAGGTCGTCGCCGCCAAAAGAAGAGTCCTGGGAAAGCTCGGGTGGAGATCAAACCTGCCCGTTTCTCCGACTCTGAAGCGGAGTGTGATTCAGCGATGGAACCTTCTCCCCGCTCCTCCATATCAAGGACCGGGGTAGGAACCAGATGCGTTAGCCTCATTCTCCCGGAATATGAGGTCCACCAGATTCTCGTCTCTCTCTGCAGGTACATCCAGGAGGCAGGAATTCTGCAGGTCTCGACCGCGCAATCATCACCATCGTCACCAGAAGCGCCCTCTACCTCTACCTGAGATCATGGAGAGCTATTTTGGGGGCCAATGGCAGTAGAACGAAGACATTATTGGTCGTCGGTAGCTGCGATTCTTGTGCCAAAAGTTGTGGCTATCAGCCCATTATACCAGGACATCGTGGCCAGGTCACCTCACTCTTCGGATGATGGCCCGGAATTCGGCGGCCAGTCAGCTCCATCGCCGTATTCTCCGCCACCAAGTTTGTTATCCCAGAGGTCTGCCTCGGTACCGCTACCGGTCCCTCATCCGCCCCAGGTTGACGAGTGGGGCAATACAGGTCCAGACCCTGAGTCCGAACCCAGGAGCTTCTGGAGTATTCTTGCAGCAGATTACTTCCCAGAGAAGTTCTAACTGACGACAGCGCTAAATTTTCATGTACCAGAGTCCCTTACCCCTAAAGAAGTGGGGTGTTTCTGTCGAACCCTATGGGAGACACACTTCTGCCTCCGCTACGAATGGGTGGTGTACCCCAGAAGTTAAGAGCACTTCGAAGAAATCGGTGAGCAGTACCGCCTGATCGATTCGGCCGCACTCTTTGTGGCCCAGCACCCCGAGTCGCCAGGCCGTCAGGGCGCCCTGCAACAGAAATGTGTTCATAGTTTTAAAGCACTCCCCAGAATCGTTAGGGAAGCTACCCCCCATGTGCAAGTCCGTGGTTGGGGACACTATGTCGCTCTCCTCTTCGACCCTATCCAATGACAGCCTGATTCATTATGTGACATCGATGACATGCCCCCAACAGGGGTCGCAGTACACATGGTCGACGTTGCGGAAAAGGAAGACGAGCTTGATCTCCTTGATGGAGACTCCCCCCCCCCCCGAGGGCGTACCGCCATTGATGGACCCATCAGGGAGGATTACCCATCAGCAGAGGAACCGGCTAGGCCTCCCTATACACACCGATTCACTGGTACTCGGTCGAAACACCGACAAGGGTAAAGAGCACATCGGAACTGTCAAGCACTCCGACCCGTCCTCCTCTATGCAGAAAATAGACGAAGATCCAGAGAAGGCCACGTTACGCCAACATCTTGCTGAGAAGATGAGGCTGGTTGATGAACTCTTGGCTGAGCGTGCCGCAGAGCGGAGACCCGACAATGGTGATCCCAGGCCGGGGCAGTAGGGGAAGGAACATGTTCCCCCCGGTGAGATGCCTCCAGGAAACCCTGATCATGCTACTACCGCAGACAGGGCAGACGACGGAACGTATGGCAAGAGGGTGCGATACGTCTCGCCAAACCCTCCCCAGCGACGGGGCAATCTTAAGAATCCAGTCCAGGTTTCCCCAGTCGCCCCGCAGGTCGTTCCGCCAATTGATCCACAAGTAGCCGAAGCAGTCTACCGTGTTGAAGAACCTGGAAATGCACTTGTGGTTAGGGATCCCCATCAAGAGAGGGACCCCCACCCGGATGATCTTATTGCGGCACTCACAGCTCTCCTCGAAGCGTTGGAAACGCGGAAGGTGGCGGTCCCACCGGATGGCAAGCCTTATCCCACGTTGGTGGATGATATGCTTGCACCTCCTGGTTTTGGGAACCCCACTTTCTCTCCTTTCAACGGGCCAGGGGACCCGCCACAGCACTTGGCACATTTTTCTTCTAGGTGTGGCCCCATGCTGGGGACCCCAGCTCATCAAGAAGCCGCTAAACTCCGTTGTTTCGTACAGTCATTGGAATGTCCGGCATTCATCTGGTACAGTCAGCTCCCTATCGGATCGGTGACCAGTTGGGATGACCTCCACCGACAGTTCCTATACCAGTTCAGTTCCACCACGCGGAAGACCAGCATTGCAGACCTCCTCAAGTGCAAGCAGAGGCCTGACGAGCACGTCACATATTTCTTCGCCCGGTGGAAGGGACTTACGTATTCTCTCGACATTCCACTGACTCAGGAGCAATTTATGACGATGAGTGTGGGGAACATCAAGACAGAGCTGGTACCCTCCCTGATTACCTAGAACTACACAGGAGGGTTCATATATTTATCAAATAAGGGTCAGCGCCTTGAGGAAGCCCTGCAACAGGCTAGTCAGGCACATTTGTTTCCCCCTATGATCCTAGACAGGAGGACCGCCAGAGCTGAAACCGCCGCGGTGGACCAAATAGAAGCCCCGAGGCAGCTAGAGTTACTCCCGACGGCACCACCCCCGCAACCCCGCAGAGGTCCTCCACCTCAAGCACATGCTCCTTCCCAGCAGCGACCGCCTCAGAACCGACAGGTTCCCCCACGCAATGTGCCACCACCACCTAGGCAAGACAATCAGGCGCCGCCTCCTCGAAAGGCCACTCCGGCCCCTCGTCAGGGCCAGGCCCCCAGGGCCCCCTATCCGGAAAGAGGGCACCAGACTTATTCGTTCAATGAAAATATGGTCCCTGGATACTTCTGAAATTCTCTAGAGAAAGGGATTGTGCGTCTGCCTGAGTGTAGAAGGCCGACAGAGGCGAATCTCACCGATCACCCCAACTACTGCCTTAATCATCGAATTATGGGGAACACCCTCAAGAAATGCTATGTGTTTAAAGACTGGATTCAAGAACTGGTCAAAAACAACATAGTCAAGTTGGGCCCCACACCAGCACACGTGGCAGGTGTCTTTGTAGGATCAGAGATAGGCAGCGACAGCGAAGGCAAGTGGCAGCAGGTCCCCAGCCGTGGATCACGGAAATACGACGACTGGATGGCTCAAAAAACTGTCATCCATGCCCATGGTAACATCCGGGCGCACCTGAAGCAGTCAGAACCTTCAGAAGAAGAAACTGGTGCCTCCGCATCGTCTTCACAGTCGACCTCTTCCCAAAAGGGAAAGCAGCGGCAACGCAAGAAGAAGCAGCGCGCACCACCGGTTCCGTCGTCATCCCGCACTCTCGGAGACTTTATGCCCCCTGAAATGGGTATTCCTCCCAGAATCTGCCCAGCGATGGATGACTCCTCGAGCGACAGCCAGGGGTACACTTCAGTTAACACCGTGGAGTTGGTAAAGCCTTATATGACCCCCGACGATGGGGAACGCCAGGCGAACCTCCCTAACGTTTCCATCCGACGTCAACATCAGCGGAATCGCAACCGCGCCGGTCAACGAGGTACGTCAGTAGGCACATTCAGTCAATCCGTGCACGCTACTGAGACCAGGCAGCATGCCCAACGCAGTGCTCAGCACGCCGAACCCCATCTAACTCCCTCGTCTCTACCGCCACTGCCGTTCGGGCTACTAGATTAGGGAGATCTTCCCCGTTCGTATCACAGTCAGTCTTGCTCGGCTACAGGCCATCCTCCGTTGTCCAATCCTAGTTCGGCGACTACTATCCAGGCTTCAACTAGTAGGCATCAGGATGTACCCAGTACTATCGGATCGCCGGTTCAACCGACAGGACCCACTAGGCCTCCAAGTGCCGAACGACCTCCTGTAAGTAGAGTTTTGAGTTTGGCACGAAAGTATGATGTCCTGAAGCTCCTGGCCGGCATTCCAGTCAGGCTCTCCATCCTTGAGGCCCTTCTCCTGTCATCTGAAATGCGTGAAGCGATTGCTGATGCCCTAAGGAGCCCCCTCCAGTTTGAGACGGAGGTAGCAGCAGCAGAAGCCTTCCATACCGAGACGATTTAAAACACCGAATGTCAGGCGGTTATCTAGTTCTCCGATGATGATGAGGACCCTCCTATACAGGGGCACATTCGCCCGCTGTACATCACTTGCCACTTCAATGGTGTGGAAGTCTGCCTCTTCCTCGTTGACACGGGTTCCGGAATCAATCTAATTCCGACTCGGACGTTGCGAAAGCTGGGTCTATCTGAAGGTGATTTAACTCCCTCTGACCTCAGAATCTAGGGGTACGACAGGACCGAGCAAACCCCAGTCGGCAAGATCCGCCTGAAGACTTAGTTTCGTGGCTTAATTTCCAGCACCGAGTTCATGGTCGTCTCTCAGGACACCGCCTACAACGCATTGATGGGTAGGCCATGGCTCCATCTGCATGCAGATTTCCCTTCGTCATATCACCAGTGCCTCAAATACTCGCTCAACGGTCGAGTAGGCATGGTCCTAGGAGATGTGTCCCCTATCGCTTCTTGTGAGGCCCGCTATCTGGATGCGGGTTATTACAAAAGTAAGGATAAACAGATCCTAGTAAGTGAGGATGAACCCGCCCCAGTCACAAGTGATCCCTGGGAAATCATGGATGATGCCTACATCCTCCCGATCCACCGTTTGAAGGCCACGACCCCCGACATGGGGAAATGTTTTGTTGTTTCGGGTACGCAAGGAAGGCAGGTTCACGTGTCCAAGAGATGACGAAAAATCGCCTCGTACTCCTACATCAACCAGGCTCAGGTGATCCCGGAACCTCCTATCCCTGTACGGTACCAAGGCGTCATGATTATGACAACTACGGTGCGCCATACGTGTCTCTTCTGCCGGGTTGGAATTAACCGAATCAGGCCGACACGTCACCAATGCTTTGATATCATCAAACGGGGCCCCTTAGGCCGAAGTCCAGATGGGATAGGGTCTACTGCCTTCATTTCTATGGTCTCAATGGAATGTGACTCTCCTGATATGATGACCACTGCTGCCCGAGCCGGCACTAGCCACCCCTCAGATATTGATAGCCCAGAAGCATCTCCCGTCGTGGGAAGTCCCCCCACGGGTGGGGAGGAAGACCTGGAGGATGCTCCCCCAGCCTTTGAAGAAGGAATCTCAACCACGGTTGATGAAATGGTGCAGGTGATCCGTGGTAGCGAGGTAGTTCTGAGACCCACATTGATCAGTGCATCCATGTCCCTCGAGGAACGACAGCAGTACGTAGACTTCCTCGAACAACACCGTGATGTGTTTTCCTGGAGTTACAACGAGATGCCAGGACTAGATCCCCAGGTATCCATTCATCGTCTGGTCCTCCCGACAAAACACCGTGGGTTTAAAAAGCCCCCCAGAAAAATGAACCCTTCTCTTGGTGCTATGGTTGAGGCCGAAGTTGACAAGCTTATCAAGGCCAACTTCATTAATAAGGTCCAGTACCCCAAGTGGATTTCCAACATTGTGCCAGTCAGGAAGAAGAATTGGCAGATTATAGTCTGCATCAACTTCCGCGACCTTAATCGCCACTGCCCAAAGGATGACTTCCCACTCCAAGTGAAGGAGTTATTGATTGACGCCATGGCCTGGTTCCAATCTCTCTCTTTTATGGATGGGTATTCCGGGTACAACCAGATTCGGATGGCCCCCGAAGACGAGGAGTCCACTGCCTTCAGGGCTCCCCAAGGTACCTTTTTCTACCAGGTTATGCCATACGGTTTGAAAAATGCAGATGCCACTTATCAGAGGGCCGTGCATCGAATATTCAAACCGATCCTCAGAACATTGGTGGAATGCTATGTGGATGACCTCGTAGTCAAGTCACGTCAGCACCAGGAACATCTAAAAGACCTCGAGAAAGTGTTCAGTTTCCTCCGTTCCCATCACCTAAAGATGAACCCGTTGAATTCTGCTTTCAGGGTCACCTCTGGGAAGTTTCTGGTATTTGTTGTCAGATACCGAGGTATCGAGATCGACCCGGAGAAGATCAAGGCCATCAGCCAAATACCTCCCCCGAGCAACATTCAGGAGCTTCGAGGCCTTCAAGGCCACTTAGCCTATATATGCTGATTCATCGCGAATCTGTCCGGCAAGTGTAATCCCTTTTCCCGGCTCATGAAGAAGGGCGACGCCTACGAATGGGATGAGAAGTGTCATTCCGCCTTCGGGGAAATCAAGCAGTATCTGCTCCAACCTCCGGTCTTGATTCCACACATCTCTGGAAAGCCGCTGGTCCTTTATGTGACCACCCTGGAGAGATCCCTCGGTGTGCTGATCGCCCAGAAGAATAACGAGGGTACTGATAACAGTCTCTACTATCTCAGTCGCATGC
Organism: Viscum album; assembly: GCA_963277665.1. Classification (NCBI taxonomy): domain Eukaryota; kingdom Viridiplantae; phylum Streptophyta; class Magnoliopsida; order Santalales; family Viscaceae; genus Viscum; species Viscum album. Next base: position 1,889,914,335 of record OY728136.1, read on the forward strand.
TTCTCGATACAGAGGTCAGATACTCCCCTATCAAAAAGTGCTGCCTTGCGCTCGTATTCGCCGTGCAGAAGTTGCGACATTACCTGCAGCACCATGCGGTGCAATTGGTCTCCCAGGTAGACCCACAGAAGTAAATCATGAACCGCCCCATACTGACTGGCCGAATAGCACGGTGGACAGTGATTCTCCAGTAGTTTGATATCAGTTTTGTACCTAAGAAGGCCATTAAGGGACAGGCATTGGCAGACTTTTTAGCTGCCCATCCAACCTCTATGGACCAATCCCTGGACCTGGATTTCCCTGATGAGACGATCCTCTCAGTCGATCATGCTATCCCGTTTTGGCAAATGCATTTCAACGGCGCCTCCCGGAGCCCCACTGGTAGGAGGCTCAATGATCCCAAGGTCAACAGAGTGGGCCTGGGTATTGTCTTTATTACCCCGGCACAGGCCATCCTGCCATACTCGTTCCTGTTGTCAGAAGGTTGCACAAACAACGAGGCAGAGTACCGGGCTCTCATCACCGACCTCGATTTGGCCCTTGAGATCCATGTGCCCCATCTACATGTGAAGGGTGATTCCGAGCTAGTAATCAAACAGGTTAATGGAGACTACGTCGTCAGGAAGCCGGAGCTTGCACCGTTGCTGGAGTACACCCTCCGCCTAATGGCCTAGTTCTCTTCTCGACCAGAGGTTACCCATGTCCCATGGTCACAGAACGGTCAAGCAGACGCCATGGCTGGCATAGCTGCATCGCTCGCAGAACCCGAGCAAGATGATTTGATCATACATGTGGCACACCAGAGAGTCATTGCCCCCGTCACCCAATAGGACAATGATGGCCCGCGGGTAGGTCATCTCACCTCCATACCCTCTACATCAGGGGTCACAGGTTCGTCAGGGGCAGTCGTTGAATCCAATCCCAACTGGAGGTCACCTTTTGTTGAGTACCTCCAAAATGGTCGCCTCCCAGACGACCGGGCCGAGCAAGAGCAAATCCGACGCCACGTGCTGCAATTTACCCTCCAGAGCGGCCCCAGTCTTGAACAGATCCTCTATAAGCAAAGTTTCGACGGTGTCCTCCTCCATTGAATCCAATGAGTAGAGATACCTCAAGTTATTCAAGTGGTTCACGCCGGTTCTTGTGGCGCCCATCAAGCTGGGCCGAAGCTGTCCCATCAGATCCGGAGGTTGGGAAACTTCTGGCCCTCTATGATCCATGATTGTATTGGATATGCCAAGAGATGCAACGCGTGCCAAGTTCACGACAACTTCCTGCATCGGCCACCAGAGCCTCTCCACCCCCACCAAGTACTCTTGTCCATTTGCGGTATGGGCACTTGATGTAGTGGGACCATATCCACTGGCAACAGCCCGCCATTGTAGGTCCATCCTGACTGCTACAGATTTCTTCTCCAAGTGGGAAGAGGTAGTTCCACTCAAAGCGGTCAAGGACCATTCCATCGTTGACTTTGTGAGCTCCAACATTATCCACTGGTTTGGGGTCCCTCATGCCGTCCTGAACGATAACGGCACCAACTTCCGAGCAGCTGAACTGAAGAAATTGTACAACAAGTACGATATCCGATCGAACCATACATCCCGCTACTACGCGCAGGCAAATGGACAGAACAAGAAAAGTTGGCCGGACAAGCTCCCCAACGCCCTCTGGGTTTACCGGACGACGACTCTCAACTCTACCCAGGTGACCCCATATTCTCTGGTGTACAGAGCTGAGGTCTTCCTACCCATTGAGATCCAGCTGCCATCGTTACGCACTACAGTTTATGATCATCAGACATCAGATGAGGTAGCCAAGATCTGTCTAGCTGAATTGGATGCACTGGATGAGAACCAGCTTCGTGCCCTACACAATCTGGAAAGGCATCAGGATAAGATAGCGAGGTCCTTCAACAAGAAGGTTCGTCTCCACTCTTTTCTACAGGGCGACCTGGTATTGGCCCTTCGAGCGCCAATGATTCCCGGTAGGAAACCGCCTAAATTAGAACCCAAATAGGAAGGTCCTTATATCATCCATAAGGTTTACCCCAATGGAGCATACTCCTTGGTGACCACAGATGGAGAGTGTATAACCCCTACCACCAATGCCAAGTTCCTTAAGTGATACTTTTCATAGGGCGAAAGGGTCATGCATGGCCCTAAACTGCAAGATGGTCCAACATGACCCTAAACTGTAATGTCCTGCATGACCTTAAACTGCATCTTCGTCCTGCAAGAGAATAAACTGTGAAATGGTCCTGCATGACCCTAAACTACAAGATGGTCCAACATGACCCTAAACTGTATAGTCTTGCACGACCGTAAACTGCATCTTCGTCTTGCAAGACAATAAACTGTGAAACGGTCCCGCATGACCTTAAACTTCACATTATGGTCCAACATGACCCTAAACTGTAAAGTCCTGCACGACCTTAAATTGCATCTTCATCCTGCAAGACGATAAACTGTGAAATGGTCCCACATGACCATCAACTACATATTATGGTCCAGCATGACCCTATACTATAAAGTCCTGCAAGAACGTAAACTGCATCTTCGTCCTGCAAGATGATAAACTGTGAAACGGTCCTGCATGACCTTAAACTGCACATTATGGTCCAACATGACCCTAAACTGTAAAGTCTTGCACGACCTTAAACTGCATCTTCGTCCTACAAGACGATAAACAGAAAAATAGTCTGAGCTCTATGACTTTAAACTAAGATCTCCCCTCGTCTTTACTGCAAGACGTTAAACCGCAAGCCAGTCAGGCCTTCATGACCGAGGCTCAGCCTCAGGCCCCTTGGCCTCCTCGGGCCCCAAGGCCCCCGTCCTTACTGAAAGACGTTAAACTACAAGCCATTCAGGCCTTCCTGGCCAAGGCACAGCCTCAGGCCCCTTGGCCTCCTCGGGCCCCTGGCCCCCCGTCTTCACTACGAGACGTTAAACCACATGCTAGGCAGGTCTCCCTGACCGCGGTCCGGCCCCAAGCCCCTTGGTTTTTCCCCGACTTACCATCTTGGGGGATTGTATGGTATAGTATGGGATTAAGTACTCATTCATGTCATATTACATGCCGTACCTTACATATCCCGAAATGATATGCTCCTCGTCCCACAGGACGTTAAACAGCATTTCAAGAACTACGTGTGGCTGGATACCCATTTTGATGGGATACGTAGGAACGCTCAGACGCCTCATCTTGAGCCCATCCCCAAGCATTTCTCTTCCACTATCCCCCATGGGAATAGTTTCCTTGGAGGATCTTTGTGTAGCCATGGAGTAGGATTTCTTATCCCCGCTCATACAACCCCGCTCACATAAGGATTGTAAGGGTTGCACCATGTTCCCATTCCCGTTCTTCTATTCCCCCCCACGTCCTAACCGCGTGACGCTAAACTGTATGACCTTCAAGAACTGCATATGTATTAATTACCATCCTAATGGGATACGTAGGAATGCCCAGACATTTTGTCTGTTGGCCCAGCCCAAAATCCAAAATCTTCCCCTCGGGTCAAGACATGGCAGGGTGCACACTTTCGCCCCAACTCACATCGAGCAAGCCTCGACCCAGCTGCACATCCCCCTGGAGATGTCTGCCTCTTTTGTGGATGGATACAGCTATGCTTCACCCACTCCTTGACTAGGATTCCATCATTTTTCACACCCAGGGAGGGACCCCCAAGAACGACCTGGATACTACACCCAAGGTCTCTCTTACCGATACGGGCCAACGCCCCCGATGATTTTCAAGCAACAAGATGATACAAGTCCCGCGTTGCGAATTTGGTCAGCGGTCGACGCTCATTTGTTGCTCCCATATCGGTTCACCAAAGGATCACTGTGTTTCGAACATGGTCAACATTGTCTTGGATATTCGGGTCCACCCCCAGATGTCCCAGACATCGATTGCAGTGATTCATTCTACCCCATACCGAAGTGACAAATTTCTTCCCGGGTGGTGCTAGCGATCAGGCCCACGGCTCCGATTCCCCATAGGGGTGTACGGTGTGGTGTAGGTCTACGTCATCATTCACGTCGGGATCATGTACCATGTCATATGCCTTACCTTTATGAGGCCTAGCCTCATGCCCCTTGGCCTCCTCGGGTCCCCGACCCTCGTCCTCATGTAAGACGTTAAACTGCAGACCAGTCAGGCCTTCCTGACTAATGCCTGACCTTAGGCCCCTTGGCCTTCTTGGGCCCCCCAGCCCAGGTCCCCTCTTACCCGAGGTGTACGCTGTGGTGTAGGACTACGTCCTCATTCACGTCGGGATCATGTACCATTCCGTACGCCCTCCCTTTACGAGGCCCAGCCTCAGGCCCCTTGGCCTCCTCGGGTCCCCGACCCTCGTCCTCATGTAAGACGTGAAACAGCAGACCTGTCAGGCCTTCCTGACTGATGCCTGTCCTTAGGCCCCTTGGCCTTCACGGGCCTCTCCGCCCAATCTATTAACCGGGGTGTACGGTGTGATGTAAGACTACGTCCTCATTCACGTCAGGATCATGTACCATGCCGTACGCCCTCCCTTTACGAGGCCCAGCCTCAGGCCCCTTGGCCACCTCGGGTCCCCGACCCTCGTCCTCATGTAAGACGTGAAACTGCAAACCCGTCAGGCCTTCCTGACTGATTCCTGACCTTAGGACCCTTGGCCATCTCGGGCCTCTCCTCCCAATCACTTACCCGGGGTGTACGGTGTGACGTAGGACTACATCCTCATTCACATCAGGATGATGTACCATGCCGTACGCCCTCCCTTTACGAGGCCCAGCCTCAAGCCCCATGGCCTCCTCGGGTCCCCGACCCTCGTCCTCATGTAAGACGTTAAACTGCAGACCCGTCAGGCCTTCCTGACTGATGCCTAACCATCAGGCCCCTTGGCCTTTCCGGGCCATGGCCTAGGTCCTCTCCTATAGGATTGTATAGTGTTGTTTAGGACTACGTCCTCATTCACGTCGGATTCTTCGCCATACCATACACCTCCCTTATTTAGGGGTATGTTACTCCCCTCCTTGTCCCAGGTGACGTTAAAATACATTCAGAGAACTACGTGTGGCTTGATTCTCATCCTCATGGGATACGTAGGATCACCTAAATGTCTAGGTTTCGGGTCCAGCCCCATCCCTCGAGAATCTTCATCCCATTTGGGCCCCTTGGCCTACCCTTCCTCCATGAGGGGATTATATGGTGTGGTGTGTGATTATGTCCTCATTCGCGTTGGTCTCGTAATGACCACACCATGTACCTCTCCCTATTGAGCTGTTTTGTCGATCCCTTTTCGGCAGTTCCCCGATGTGACTAAGGGTACTCTGGTCTAGGACCAAGAGTGTCAGATTCAACTTGGTCAAGTTCCTTCCACTTTTCAAGCTTCGTGTTCCCCTCCATTCGGGCATCCATTACCTTTCACACCCGGAGGGGCCCCCAATAACGGCCTGGATACAATGGGCAAGGGCTCTCCTACCGTTACGGTCCAACACCCCTGAGGGTTTTGGACAACAAATCAATAAAATACGGCGTTGAAAATACGGTCAGCGGTCGATGCTCATTTGTTTTTCCCCATTTCAGGATAATGCGACAGGATTCTATGTTGTGAATGTGGTTAGCAGCAATCCTCTGTCGTCACGCCAGCCCCTTCAGTCCTCGAATGTTGGTTGCATTATTAGCATCATTTTCCACCCCATCATGTCCAGGTGGAATCTCGACACTTTTGGCGCCATCCCTCAGTGCACCTTTGCATGTCAAGGGGACAAAGCTGCAATGTGGCATCCTTCTAGGCTCCCATAGTCCGAGCTCTAAGACCATAAACTAAGATCTATCTGGAACTACGTTCATCTTGATTCCTATCATGATAGGATACGTAGGAATGCCCAGACCCCTTGTCTTTGGGTCCAGCTTGAGTTCAGCAAATTCACCTCTCTGGTCCTGCCTTTAGGACCCCGATTACGGGACCGTGTGTCGTAGTGAGGAATTATGCCCTCATTCACGTCGGGTTTGCAAGAGCTACACCATGCACACCCCTGTTCTGAGAGTTATCCCTCCTATTCCTCGTCCTGCATGACGTTAAAAGGCACCCTTGAGAACTACGTATGGCTTGATTCTCATCCTTATGAGATATGTAGGAGTGCCCGGGAACTTCCCTGCGGGCCCAGCATAACCTTCGTGTTCGGACCCTCGACTCGACTTGAGCATTTCCCCAACGAATTCATGATGTGTTTCGACCAAGAGCCCAAAGTGTGGGATTTTCATGGGGACATTCCCCTTGTCCCATGACCAAGCTTTGTGAGATCGCTATTTGGATCCTCATCCCCTTCCACATCCAAAAGGACCCTCAGACGACATGGATACTAGGCTTAAGGGCTCTCCTTGAATGCTGGACCTAACGGCCCTCCAATCGTTTCAGGCCAACGTCCCTATGGATATTTGACAACATTTGTGAAATGGTCCCGTGTTTCGAACATGGTCAATGGTCAACCATCATTTGTCGGTCCCCATTCTAGGCTAATGCGACATTATGTTGTGTTGCGAACACGGTAATCAGTTATCATCCATCGTCACGCCCCCATCATCATGATCTGAATCTCGAGTTCCATGATTCACACATTTCCACTTCCTCATGTTCAAGTGGAATTCCATCATACTCGGGTCTTTATCTATGCACATCTAGGTGTGCTAAATGACCGTGTTAGCGTCATTGGGTCGATATTCACCGAGCGTCCCTTTTCCCTAACCTGCCCCTTTTTGTGTCAGGAAATTCCCACCACTACTGCTTGTTTCCCACACCAAGCACGACTCACGTGGGCATAGTAGTTTTGGTAGGATGTGTACCAACACGGCCAGGATTCTCATCGTCCCACATGACGTTAAACTGCGCTTTCAAAACTACGTATGGCTTGATTACCATCCTCATGGGGTATGTAGGATTGCCCGACCACTCTGCTTCGGGCCCAACGTAATTCTCACTCTTGGTCCCTCGACCTGAAGAGTTTCCTCCAGGGGTATGTGGCATGATTTGGACTCCAAATCCTCATTCACGTCGGTTTCATATCTACCGCTCCACACGATCCCTGGGATCTTCCCTTTTATTCCACGTCCTATCGTATGACATTAAACTACATGAGTCCATGTGTCCTCAATGCATGACACTAAACTATGGTTCTATCCTGAACAAGTTCAGGATGCCCCGAGATCCCATTGGGAAGTGACAGATCCCCTCGCCAGAGAGGCCCTGTATGATAGAAGGAATGATCCATGATCAAACCTATACGCCCATCTGGCGTACTCCCACAACGGTGGTGTAACTACCTAACTGTTGGATTCTGTTTGGTCAAACCATCACTCCATATTCCATGCTTTGCGTGCCCCTTATTTGGACCCTCGTCCTCTTTCATGTCTAAAGGAACCCCCTAACGGCCTGGTCTCATGCCGCATCGGCTCACATACCATCCTGGGCCAACGTTCCGGGAGACGGGTCATGTCTGGAAGGACCCCCTAAGAGTATGGATGTCTGACCTATGGTCTGCCAACTATTATGAGCCAACGTCCCGAAGGATTGATCGAAAACATTTGTGACATGGTCCCGTGTTTCAAACATGGTCAACGGTCGACCCTCATTTGTTGTCCCCATTACAGGATAACGCAGTAAAGATACCGCTTCTCCTCCAAGTTTAATAGTTGTCCCTTATTGTCACGTCATCCCCACAATGTTCCGAATCTTGGGTATCGTGATTCACACATCCCATTTTCATCTGTTTGGACCGATTTCAGCGCCCCTAGCATTGCCTCATTCGTGCATAAAAGCACATGAAAGAAACGGTAATTCGGCTATCCTGGAAGTTCCTCCTCCGATCAAGCCTCCCCCATATTTCGGAAATCTGGACTAGTAATCTGAATCCTAGAGCATGGTCCCCACTCCTATGTTAGGTGGGATGAGAGGGAAACTATCTCCTGTTTCTCACATCGGGCTCGACCCACGTGGGCTTGAGGAATTGTCGCCGAACGTCCCACAAACATTGTAGGGATGTAAAAAACAGTGGAAATCGTGCGCTCTATGGCATTCAAAACAAAGAAAGGAATGAAATTGAAGCACGAAAGTACCAGTAAAAGGTTTTTTGGGTTTGTTACAATACCCGGGGGTCGACTTCCCCCATGGATGGGTTGACCCCGTCAAAAGAGTGTTGCAGCTCTGCCACCCGTTGGCTTGTGGCATCCAAGGCTTGCTGCCGCTTTCTTAGCTCCCGCTTCTCCTCAGCAGCTGTGGGACACAGTTCATCAGTCCTGGATTTGGCCCTCTCTACGTCAGCTTAAACGACAACCATCTTTCCAGAGGTCTGCCTCATATTCTCTTCTGCCTCTGCCAGCTGGGCCTTCAACCGTGAGACCAGATCAGATTGTGCATCAAGAGAGGCTGAAAGCTCGTCTTCCCGGGTCTGCATCTGTTAGACCTCGCCATTAGCCTCCTAGAGCTTCTTGATGTTGGTCAACTTCCTCCGCTGCCAGCCCACGCTGAGCCCACGATCATGCTCCCAGATCTTCTCAGCCATAAGATATCGGATGAGTGCGTTAGGACGCTGGGCATCCACTCCCCCAGCAAACAGTTCGTGCAACCGCGAGCGGAGTCTATCCATTTCGGCCAGCCATTGCGCTTGGGGGGTGTCCTTGATAAATCCTGTAATAATCTTCCATGACCTGCAGAGGGCTATGCTGCTGTCTTCCTCGTCGGAGGTCGTCTCGTCCCAGTCTGCGTGATTGGCGGGCTCGTACGCGAGATATGCCCGCAAGAAATCCTCGGTAGGATCAACATATGGTGTTGAATCCGGTACGACACCAGACGCCGAAGCAGGCGTGACAAGGCTGGGACCGACCGGTTGATCCTCTTCCTCGGAGTGCACCTCAATGACCTCGGGCACAGTTCTGCTGGTGGTCCCGCCAGTGATGGTGTGCGTCGCAGCATGAGGAGATGGGGGGACTATCGCCACCATCACGGGCATTCCCTTAGGAGGGACGCCAGCAGACATCCCGACCTATATTTCCGCAGCGGCCCACGCCAGTCGGAGAACTGCACGATAGAGAGGGACGTAAACGTTAGTTGGCACGTATCGTCTACATATGACGACAGGGGAACCGGTAGAGGAGACTTACAGAGATCGACCTTCTAGCGCTGCTCTTGAGCCGGAACTGACAGGACCCCGAGGCGAGGGCCTCCGTATACTGTTGGAAGGTCCGGAGATTCCGGCAGAGCCTCCCCGGGTGCTCTGGTCCCACCAGACGCGGAACTGGATGAAGCTATAGGTGCAGGTTCTGAAGGTCACACATCATCACCCGCCAAGGGGCGGGAACGAGGCATGTGAACAAGTTCCTCCTGCCTGGCTCAAACATCGGTGAGAAGTTCATAGTGACCCAAGGACGGATCATAGGGAAAGAAGTTCGGAATTCTACCTCGAGAGCCTCTGTGAAATCATCGGAATCTGAGCCTTGATCTCCGACCTCGCCCTCCTCCAATGGGCTCCCTCCACCAGCCTCATCCTCCCGAGAGGAGTCCTATGATTCTTCTGGCAGGGGAAAGCGCTCCCTCAGATCGGCTGCCGATAACTGTGGGGGGACCGTTCGATTCAACAGTACCCTCAACCGGTCTGTCATTGTGCGAGGGACACCAATGGAGTGAACGTAATCCACCAGCTCATCCAGGTACTGTTCTGCCTCCACCGGAGAAGCCATGAATCCAGCCCAAACTAGGCCTATGCCTGGTAATTACATCCCGAGACGATTTAGGTGGGCCCATATCTCAGTTGGGCTAAGGAATTGCTGGTTGACATCCCAAATGTCCCAGGCTTCCGGGAAGACAACATCCTCTGCCATGTTAATATGATGCAGCCGCTTCCCCGGAGCCTGAGTGGATATCCTGTGAAATCCCCTCGGTGGATGCCCCTCCGGATGGACCTTCTCTTCCGGAATCACGGGATCCACCGCTGCTGCCACACCCTTGGCCGGTGCGAGTCTTGCCGACATGGAAGCCCCGCAACCACGAGCGGCCATAGCTGCCCTTCGACCCCGACCTCGAGATAGGGGAGACCCGCTTTCACCAACCTGAATAGTTGGTTGCTTCAGCATCTCCCCTGGGTAAGCAGCCTCCCAACTTATGGCATACTCCCTCACCAACCCGAAATCGGCGGTAGATGGAGGCAATATAATATGCATCATCCCATCTTCCCATGTGAACATGAGCCACAGCTGCCTCATCACACATGGGTGCTCCTCGTGACGGACCTCCCAGTAGACTTGCGGGGTCAACCACTGGAGGAACCGGAACTGCCTCGCAAACTGATGTGGGGTGTAAGGTTCGTAGATTGGATCCCAATCTATCCGTGCCACAAAAACACCACCTCAAAAGGCCAGGAGGTAAGCCCAATGTTCTTCTGTTCCCCGCCTGTCATCAGTAAGTATCCTCTTCGGCAATGGGAAGGGGTGGAAATTAAACTCATCCGCCCTCCACACCCGATTCAGCACCATCAGAACGGCTAGTTTGAACGGTAAGCTCCCGAACGCATTCAGGATGGAGGGGCGGAAGTTCGATCCCGGCGGTGAAATGGGTCGTACCCCCATTCTTGTATCCCTCACCGGTAGGATCCAACCACAGATGAGAGCCGCGATGAACGCTGCCAGCCTGACTATCGGCTGTTGTTCTACGCTGACACTGAAACCCCAAGTCATCCATTGTATGTCCTCCAAGACTCGCCAATACGAGTTCCCCTTGCCCCGTTGGGCTGCCATTGGACAAGTTTGAGGCCTCGGAGGGAACTCTCAGTTCTATGGGAAATTCAGGAAGCATTTGAACCACCTCCTAAAGTGGACATCCCTAACAGCTTCTTTGTCCTCTCCAGGGACAAGTGCCATCAGCGCCGATGCCAGTCGCGACATTTGATCCGTATCCTCCCACGCACTGGTGACGGGACGGAACTCGTCATACATGGCCCCCATGATCGGGACCCCAGAAATCTGGTGGACATCCCACAGGCTGATGCCCACATCCCCGTGATGCATGTGAATGGTATTGGTCCTAGAAGACCATCTGCTCAGCAGTTCCATAATCAGTTGCTTTGGTTGGTAAATGAGGAATTGGGAGGCCCATGCCGCCACATACAACCCCACTCTACTCAGCTCGGCCCCAAACTCCTCGCATGAGGAGACTACCCAGTAGGCCCAGGCCCAGTCATCAGTAAAGTTTCCGCCCTCATGCAGGTCCCACTCATCGGACCATCCCTTCTTCGAATCCTGCAAAGCTGCCTTCAACATAGTGCGGTAGAGAGGAGGTGACGTCTCTGGTTGCAGTGGCTTCCGACCAATATCGTTCACATGGTTGTAGAGGCAATCAACGGTGACGGGTGTGGAGTTTTCCTTAGCGTGACTATCGGCCGCCCTGAACCATTGGTGGTAGCATGGTATGCTCCTAAACCAGCAAGCTGGTTCGTCCCTACTCGCCTCGGGGATGAAGACATCATCCCTTAGCCAGAAGCCGTACAAAGGAAGTTTCTTGCACTGTGGGTAAGTTTTCTGACCCTCCGATAGCAGATCTGTCAACGAAGTGTGGTCTGAGTGGCTTCGGACCATCTCCCCCAGGCCTAGATAGTTTTCCATCTCATCTCGACAAGCAGCATTTGCAAGCACCCCCAATATAGCCTCTGGATGGGCCATTTCGATTCCGTCCCCCAGAGAAGAATTTTTTCAGCTGGATCGCGAAGATCGACCGTGAAGCTGAACCACGAAGAAGGATCGTGAAGATCGGTCACGAGACCAACCCGCGAAGTCTGGCCGAGGCCGACAAGAAGAAGTTCGCTAGGCGTGGTCACGGAGTTAGAGACCCGCGGTTCGCCGCGAAGCTCACTTCGCGGAGGGCTCTCGCAGAGTACGCGGAGCTTCGCGAAGTCGAGAGCACAAAAAGAGAAGGAAGTCACGTAAAGACAAAATATGTCGACCCCCTATTTATAGGAACGACCCCGGAGCATCGCGGCGCGCCTCACCCACGAGGAGCATGGAAGTGCGTCCGGATCCGTGGCCCCGTTCAGCACCGCGAGGCCCCTTCGCGAAGCCAGATCGCGAACCGCTGACAATTTTGGAGATTTTCCCTCAGACTTTGACCCTTCGCCCTCTACGGCTCCAAGTTTGAGGGAGGGAATTTGTTGGCGCCAAAATATTGCACGAAAGGGATGGACGAAAAAGAAATCTGGCATGCTGCCTCGCGAAGCACCGCCGCGAAGCACCGCAGGCAGTGTAGTCTCGCGAAGCTCCAGAGGCGGTAACTCTCCGCAAACGCATTTGGCGTTCATGAGCCTACCGCGAAGCTCCAGAGGCAGTAACTCTTCTCGAACGCATTTGACGTTCGCGAGCCTTCCGCGAAGCTCCAGAGGCGGTAACTCTCCGCGAACGCATTTGACGTTCGCGAGCCTGCCGCGGAGCATTAGAGGCGGTTACTCTTCGCGCAAACCGTTGACGTTCGCGAGCTCGCCGCGAAGCACCCCAGGCGGCGTGCGAGTTCCGCTTCGCAGTGCCCCTTCTCTATGAATATTGGACTCCCCCTGAGTCCCAGGGATGGACAATTCGACCTTTCAGCTTCTCCTCTCCCGAATCACGAAGAACTCTTTGCCCCAGGAATCATTAGCTCCGCGAGGTATTCCTACATCGCGAGACGCCCTTGCTTTGTCTCGTTTTGAGCCCCTCTTCCGAGTGGGATGCCCTTCATGAAGCTCAAGGGCATTCGCGAAGGAGGGTGATTCCCAAGGGAAACAGGGCAGCCGCGGAGCACTTATGCTTCGCGAAACACCCTACCCATACTAGTGATCCTTATGCTGAGGCAGGATCGCTACACATCGCGAAGCACACTGCTTTGCAGGACCCTGCTTTGCGAGGCACCTCTTCTTCGTGAGTCAGTGCTCCGCGAACACTGTTCCACTTCGCGAAGCACCTTCCACTCACACCTATTCCCCATTCTAAGGCCAATGCACTCCACTTCGTGAAGCACTCTCCTTTGCTTAGCGATTCCTCTTCCCGTGCGACCTTCCAGGTTTTCACGATGTGATTTCAATATCCCATGGACAACACCACCCGTGGCGTTGCTTTGCCTAATGCTTCTTCGCATATGCACGCTAACAGCTATTGTTTTTTCGCATAGCCACGCTAACGTGGACCTTTAGATGGTTTTTTCCACAACCCCCCTTGACCATGGCATTACTGGTACCTTCCCATCCCCAAGGACTAGAGGGTACCGGTTATGTAAGTCCTAGGGGTGTGGAGTGAACCCACCTCGTCCGAGCTGCAGGACGTTAAACTGCTAAGCACCACGTCCTCAACACATGACGTTAAACTGTGACCCAACCTCATGTCTCTCACGAAGGGTCCCCCCATCTCGAACATTCTTTACACCACTCGTCTCCACAGGAATGGAATCATCGATCCACAAGGGATGATATCCTCCATATTGGAGTGGTGTATGTTCATAGGAGAAGGGAAACCCTAGTTCCCCAACGGATAGCTGCACCCATGCATCTCCATACTTCCCCACTACCAAAATCAGTGGAGGGCGTGATAGGGAACGAGGCACCCCCCATCGTTGGACCAAGTTCCATTTTTCCTGCGCTTTGTCGCACCATGGGCCTCCATCTTGGTGTAAGTCCCAACACCATGGGCCGCCTAACGCGTAAGCCCCTCTTCACTTCTCACGGACGCATCCCTCGCGACGTGATCTTCAGGTCCTTGCAACCTCTTGTTTCTCACACCGAGCATGAATCACGTGGGCTTAGAGTGAGCACCGACCCTGACCTCCACCCATAGAGAACTACTAAGAATTGGATCCATGTCAAGGTATGGTACGTAGGAAGCCTCCATGAGGTTCAAGCCACATTGCTCGGTCGTTCATTCACATCGAGTTTCGCCCTCGTCCAGCATGACGTTAAACTGTATGCCCCCTTGTCCCGTATGACATTAAATTGCACACCCATTCGAACTACGAGGTCTTTGATCCATGTCAAGTCATGGTACGTAGGAAGCCTCCCTGAGGTTCAAGCCTACCCATAATTTCTTCACGTCGGGTCCCACATTCGTCCTGCATGACTTTAAACTGCATTCCGGTCCGACGGCAAGCCGTTGTGACTCACCCATTTGAACTACGAGGTCTTTGATCCATGTCAAGGCATGGTATGTAGGAAGCCTTCCAAAGGTTCAAGACCACCACTCATAGGACCAAGGTCTCCCTTTAAGACAGTTCGCCGACAAATCCCCCATATGAACTACGAGGTCTTTGATCCATGTCACGGCATGGTACGTAAGAAGCCTTTACGAGGTTCAAACCCACCATCTGGTCGTTCTGACCTCATTCACGTCGGTTCACCCCCGTCCCGCATGACGTTAAAATTTATTCCCTAATCCGAACGATGAGGAATTTGATCCGTTTCAAGTCATGGTACGTAGGAAGTCTCCCCGAGGTTCAAGCCCAACAATCATTGGCCCAGACCGTCTCCTTGTCGCTGTGACAAGTCCCAATTCCACAATCAGAACTACGAGGACATTGATCCATGCCAAGGCATGGTACGTAGGAAGCCTCCCTGAGGTTCAAACCCATCTTTCATCGGGCCAAGGTCCACCTTCATGGCGGTACGCTGACGACATCCATCAGGCCAAGGTCCAACTTCACGTCGGTTTACTGGCACCATCCCGAACTACGTGGACTTTGATTCCCTGCCACGGGGATACGTAGGAGGCCTTTTCAAGGATCAAGCCCAACTTCACCGTCGCCCCCCTGGGATGGTCCCGTTTCACTCCCCCTCCACTTCATTCATCCACCTGTCACCCATCCCGGTTCTCACCTAGACCGTCATATCTCGGTGAGACCATGTCGGTATGTTCCTCTCTATAGCCGCCCATGGGCTGGCCCTGGTATCGGCATCCCTTTAAGGGAAATCCCTCAATCCGATCTATCCTAGCTGATGCTCCGGTTGGGTTGATCCGTCTCCGCTGGACGTTAAACTCGCAGCGTACCCTGCATTAAACACGGGAAGCTGAGGAAAACCTCATATATGTGTCTATGACATATAATTCCCCGCACTCAATGTGGGATGCATCGGGCTTCCACGCCCTCGAGAAACCCTGTGACCAGGGATAACAGACAGACATGCCAGGTTCCCCAGCATCCAGACACTCTATTGATGCCTCAATGTGACTACTCCCCCGACTGAAGGTTGCTGCCCTGACCGGACCCTTTGGAATGTCCTGACAGAAGTAGTGTAATTAACTGGCATCCATGGAAACATGGAACTGGGAAGAGTTTCACAAACTACGTATTAAATCTATGAGGGAGACCCGGACTAGGTGACAAGTTCCGAGGAGGAATCCACGGAAGGAAGAACCAACATCCCATCATCCCGTTTCGATCATGGAGCAGACGTCCCTGAATAAGGAGCGAATGCCGCCTGCCTTTGGAGAGCAAGAATGCGGGGCAACAAGCGTCGCACGTCCTCCTCCGCGGACGGACGGATGCGCACGCGCCCCGACGAAAGCATCGGAAACAATATGTCACATATTATTTTTTCACATTTATGACTGTTAATTTCTATTCAAATCATATGTGAAAACTAAATAACATCACTTCGTGAGGTGATAGTCTACTATACACATTGGAGGCATTATTTTATTTTAAACAACATGGGATTTATGTATGTATGTGTGTAATTATAATTAAATAAATATAATAATATCATTAATATCACATAATTATTTAAATCCCATCATTATATCCATCCTTGAAATGTGGTGAAGGAAAAAAAATTGCATATGTTCATGAAGTGGTAATCCACCATACACCCAATCGATAGTTTTTTCCCTTTTGATAAAACCGGATATAGATATAGTTCATTAACAAAAAATAATAGCTTCTAAGTATTCTTATTATAATATAGTCATTATATAATAATATTTTAGTGTCATTTCAAGGAGTTCGTTGACGAAACAAAAAAATAATCTTGTTTATGATCGTTACCTTTTCATTGGGCAATGCCTTTTCATTTTCATCAAAATTATTTCTATGTTGGATTTATAATTAATACATGGTATCGATGTTTTTTTAATGATAATATAGACATGAATATTTTAAACTCTTGAATTAAACAAGTGACCTTGTACATTTGAATATGGGAGGTGAGGGGTGGCCTTTTATGAGTGGGGCAGAGAACACACACAGAATTTTTTAAAACAATCAATTACCCCAAGGTTATTATTAATAAAAAATCTTAAAAATGGGTCTTTATCATACCTTAGAGGTTATAGAGTCGAGATATGAAGATTAAATGGGTTTTTGAAAAGTTTTAGGCCATTATAACACTTATATTCTTTTTATAACCCCTTATAAAAACTTATTTACCTTCACAATGATAAATAATTGTAACTAATTTTACTATTAATTATGGTTTAAAATTAATTTTACAATATTATATAATGTATAAATATTATTATTAAATATATTTAATCCATATTTTCAAAATAAATTAATAGAATTTATTGATTCCAATTTTAAATTATACAAAGATAAGTGATGAAAATACATGTTTCCAGAGAGAAAGATATCATATGAATATATGGTTTTTAATATCATATATTATTTTGAAATTGAATAAAATTACTTAAATTAGTTAAATATTAATTTAATTGAAATAATTTTACATACAACTCCTTTTAAAATTTAATTAATCATTGTATATTATTTTAATTAATTTATATGGTCAAGGCCCTATAAACCTATTCTATGAAAAATGTTGCTTTTTCAAACATTCCATTTTATTTTAAATGATGATTATTTTATTTTAAAATATTATATTACCATAATTTTCATATTTTATTAAGTACTGTTAATACCCTCAAATTTAAAAATCGGTATATAATGGTATATTATTTTATAGTTCATTTAGGCTTGTGGTTCAATGTTCTGTAAGCAACCGAATTGATGAAATTTATTGAAATATATTTTTTCTGTTGTTTAGTCGTTACATTGATTAATGTAACCACTATCAAATTGAATATTCATATTTTATAATATTTGGGGGATAAATTATCTTTACCATTGACCTCCTTGAGTTTTTAAAATGGACATCATTGTTTGATAGCATATGAGATACACAACACTGAACCCTAAAAAATAATGATTATTTGAATTTGATATTTTTAACATTTTTATTAAATTTTTGGATATGGGTTTTATTAACCACTTTTTGAAATATAAATATATTTCCTAAATATATTGATAAATTATTTGAAAAAAATCAATTACTTTTTTTTGATGTATTTTAGTAATGATTCTTCTAAAAGCTTTTTTATTTTATATTATAAAAAATATACTATATTTTTATTTATTAAATTTTGAATTTGTTTTGATAAAATGTATTCTATTTTTTATATAATCATTACATAATTACAATATAGTGAAATTATGAAATTTTTTAGAAAATATATATATATTTTACTAAATTGTGAAAAATATTGTTCTTATTGTCTTTTATATTGGTAAATTAATTAATATAAATGTATAATTTTAATTTTAAATTTATTTCAAGGTAAAATAATTATTTTTAATTATATTTTGATAATTAAATACTAATCATTATTTATATCATATTTTAGTAAATGTTTATCTGTATATTTAAACGTTTTTAACTATTTTAAAATAAAATTTTTTATGGATTATAATTAGTTAAAATAACCCATTAAAATAAAATATATAAAATAGAATTTTTATATTATATATATACATATATATATATTTATGAATTAAAATCCTAATAATTAATACTACTACTTATATAGTTAAATGGAAATAAATTCTTCCTTGAATAATGGTTTTTTTGGAAATCATATTTCCATCATGCTTGCCAGATTTATATTAAATAAAATTATTCCACCTCTCTGAATTGAGTTTTAAAAAATATATTTCATATTTTTAATAATATTAATTATAATTAGGTAATATTTTATACGTAATTTTTAAACAATGTGAATATTGACTAAAGTAAATATTAATTACCACAATAGAAGGAAAATACGTTAATTGAGTTTAAAAATAACATAATAGAGACACGAAAAAAGTAACACAAATAGTATGACTATATATATATTTATATTTCATTAAAATTTATATTAAATTTATTACTTAATTTTTTAACTTTTTATATTATTTTATTATAATTTTGATACAAAAATTATACTATAAAACACAAATTTTATTTAAAAGTAATATGAATTTTTTATATTTATATTTTTTTATAAATAATTTTTTTTAAATAAATTATATTATAATAACTAATTATTATGAAATAATATTTATTAAATATAATTGATCATATAATATTTATAAAGTGAAATGTAATTTTATAACGGTTCAATAACTATTATTATCAGAAACTCTGTATTCTTAAATAAATATCGATTCTCTTTAGTAAAAAATTACATATATTAATAATTATTTATATAAAATTAATATTATATTTTTAATTAGAACATTGAAATTATGTAATGGTGAAATTTTCAAAATATTCTGAAATAGTTGAATTTTTGAGTAAAAATTAAACACCATATAAATATACATTGTCAATTATGACATCGTAATGACCAAAAGGTTATATAACAAATATTATACTGGGTATCCACGAACAAATATATTTTTTCAATTTAATAAAATTTTATTTTATGTTAATTTTATTTGTTATATAAATCCATTATGAATCCTTCAAAACATGTAATATATTTCAATGTTTTAAAATACATTCATTAAGAGTTTAAATCATCTATACATAATAAAGGGTATAATTTTATTATGGTCATACCATAGCCTCATAAAATTATATAAATCAATATTATTTGGCAGAATCTATGGGAAAAAACCATGGGATGGATTTTGGTATTGGATATATTATAGTGTAAATTCAATAACCAAAATAATAAAAAAATCCCCCCCCTCGTTACCTAAATAAACATACCCAATATCACATTTCATTTCATAAAAACTAATTTTAGAATGTCTATACTCGTACATCCCCTCTCTAGATTCCTCTAATGTCACCCCCAAGAACTCAAGTATCCCCTACAAATCTTTTGGAGTTACACACTGAAGTAAGGAACCCCCACCTACCTCTCCACCTTTAAATTGAAGAACATTGTTTGAAATTATTCATTATAGTTTCAATTGGTTTTATTTTTATGCATTTATTAGAATTACCTTAACGTACAATTTATTTTGTTTTAGTGAGATTCAATTTATACTCTCTCATTTTGACCCTCACCTATGTCGTTTCTATGTTGAAATTTTGTAAGGGATCTTCCACTCCTCATTATATTATAGTACTTTTTTTATGTTTTGATTATTAATTTCAATTTATTCCTGATTAGATTTGTACTTCCATATACAAAATACTCTCCTTTTTAAGTATAAATTATGAAAACCGCCTTTTACTCTGATTAAGACCCCCATTAACTTTTATGTACACCCATTACCATGCTGAAAATTTGTTTGCGATTTCTCTTTTTCTCAATTCCATTTATAAACATATTTTATGTTATGTCTCTTAAATTCAGCTTTATTATGTTGTAATATGTTCTTAAATATTTCTCTTATTTTCCATTAAATGTATAAATGATTATATCCCCTTTCCTTCTCAATTATCTCTACATTATCCTTTATTCACAACAGTTATCATACTGAAATATAGTTATGATTGTTTCCTCTATTCATTATTCTTCATTAACTTATGCATTATATTTAAAAAATTATAATTTATCGATATAATATTCAATGTCCCTATCTATTCTAATTAGATTTATATATAATTAGATACCCCTTTATCTCTCATTAATGCATTTTTTTTGAATCCTTAAGTGAAATCGTTATGATGCTAAGCTTTCACTGAAATCTTCAATGCCAAATCATTAGTATAGTGAATACCATACGCATTTCCTATCAAGGGTGATCAAATTTTTTCGCATATAATGTTTTATAATTTAGTTAGACATATTTAGTTCACACTCATTAATCATGGAATAAATTTTAATGATGAATAAATCCATGTTTTATGTTCTATATTTAAAACGTATGTATAAGAATGAAATGAATATGATGGGTAGTCCTAAATAGGACTCCAATGCATGTTGTAATTTTTATAATCATGATACATCACATTTGGGAAGGGGTGAACATGATTACATTATGGCAGATTTTACAGTATGATTTCATGGTGGGTTTATCATTAAACTATGTCATTGATTCAATGGTTTATGTTGTTTCTACCTTTCCCATTTTATTATTTTCATGTTATATCTTTCCTCATTATCATTTTAAATATTCCTACTCTTGTAATTACCCATATATATTATTATTGTGTATAATGTATTATTATCATCATGTTATTCCAATTTTATTACCTTACTGGGATTTATATCCCTTCCATTTCTTATGTTTTTCCCCTAATTATCCAATTCAATTTTAAAATGTCATTTAATTTTATAAGAATGTTAAGGATTTTTTCAAAATTTTTGTTCTATTTCATGTAAAAAATATTATTTTATATAAATAATTCAAAAAAAAACTCAATACATAACTATATTTTGGGTTTTATTAATTATACATATATGTAACCAGTCAACTATTAATGTGAAATAAAGAATTGGGTTATTATAGTTTTTATCAGAGAAAATGTTTACTAATTTTTGGGATTATGATTAGAAAACCATAGAGATAAAAATAAGAATAATAAAACATGCTGAAATTTTGGTAATTATATATTAAGTGGATTATCTATAAAATTTGTCCCTATCTGGATGCTACAAGTGGATGTGGTTCTGGAACATATATACCTCAAAGGAAACAATCTGACAAGTTGTGTCGAGATTGACTCAGTGTTACCTGGTATAAGTAATGGGACTTACTACACACCTATTTTGAATAATATGGGGAAATTTATTTGATAAATTAACATTCTCAATATGAAAAATTGTTATGGGAAAAAAAATTCCCATAAGTGTAAATTCTAGAAAATATATCATGTATATCATATATTAAAGCCTATAAATTTATAAGATTAGGAAATATATTTCATTTAAAATTTATCTCCTTAATTTCATTGGACTCTCATTTATGAGTTAAAAATACTCATATTTAGTTTTTATCCATTTATTCTAGACAATGATTCAAAATAAGAGTAACCATGTAAACATACAATGTTAAGTAAAATGTCATAATTCCACAAACAAGTGGCCCAATTTGTTGGGAGATTAATTATAACATATTTTTATTATGATAAACAATCTATGAAAAATCACAATTAAAAAATGAAACATTTTATTATTCCCATATAATTCAAAGATGATGATGAAAAAATATTGAGGAAGCTCATCTAAAAAAGGTGATAAGTGAATGATGACCCAAATTCCATTGTGGAACATGTATGGAAAGAGGAACTAATAGAAATTTCACAAAGTGATAATGAGATGATTTATGTGTGAGAATATGATGAATATGGTTTCAAATTACCCTGGAAAAATTGAAAATAAGATGTATGGAAATGAAAAACAATTTAATGTGTATTATAAAATTAAATTTCAAAAATTTGGAGATGTTCTGAATTATATATGACAAAGATATATTCAATGGGATGACATGCATGCTGAGAAACAAGATCTCCCGGAACAAGGAAACAAGGAAACTCCAATATGGATATGGACCATGTTGACATATGTACATATAAAAATTGCTTCAGATTATTATATTTCATGTTGTATTTCAATTCATTCCCTACTTGAATTATTTTGTGTTTTCTAATAATATCATGTCACTACCCAAAATTATTTTACATCATCAAATTAATTATTATTTATACCATGTTAATGTTTGTGGTAAAGTTCTTCTTGAAATTATTATATGTCATCCATTAGTGTAATTTCGTTTTATCATAGTTACATAATGGATTTCCTCTTATAAATCCAATGAAAAGTACAGAGAGATGTAATTCACTCTCCATTCCATGAATCAGCCATTAATATTATAAAATAACATGGATGATGATTAATATTCAATATTATAAATATAATTACACTACATAAAATCATATCTATCTCAAATGTATGGGACTAAGGATGGTCATGTATTATGAAAAATTTGGTAATATAAATATTAATGTACTTAAGTATGGTTATTTTATATTTTTTTTGTAAAATTAGTATATCAATAATATTATGGATATAAGAATCATGAATCATCTAAATATTTTTTAATACTGGGTTTTATATAAGTACATGAAATTTATTTTGAATTGTATTGATAACCTATAATATCGATTTAGTGATAATTTCATATTTTAGAAAATTCATTATTAAGGGATCAATAATAATTAATAGGTGATTTATTATGGAAAAAACCTAAATATTGTTGGGATGATATTAATAAGGATAATATTAGTTTTGAAATAATTGATATATCTCTTGAATATTTATTTGATGGAAGTTGGTATTATATTTTTCAGAAACATATTACAAGGAAAAAAATATTATGTGATTAACCATTTTTTGGAGATGTTTTTTTTTGGGTTGAGGAAAATATTACTTTTGTGATTATATATGATTAATTCTATAACATTTTTAGAGGTGTGAGAGGGATGGTATGAGATATCCATTGAGGTTAAACAGTACTTAATTTTCAGGTTATTATTATTATATGTCGACATTTATTTAAGGAATGATCTATTTTAATCCTTTTAGTTTTTATAGAATTTTGGAAACTAATGTGTTTAAGGTATTATCAATCTTTATAATAACCATTTTGGATTTAGTAAAACTGGAGGTATAACTACTTATTCTTTTGTGTATTATCATATCAGTTAGAGGATTCTTCTAGTGCTTCGGGTAATAAAAAGTCAAATTGGGATCTCATAATTTGATTAAAAAGCTGAGATTATAGTTGATGTCAATTATAAATATCAGGAATGAATATTTCCATACATTTCTAGTTTAGATTATATACGAATTCCTTAACTCTAGAAAAATAATCCTGAATAATTTTTTTTTTCATATTTTGATTAATTGATGATCATTTCATCCATCGCAAATGTATGGTTTTTTGACTATTGGATTTATATTGACCATGTACTCTATCAAACTCAATTGGTTCTATGTTTTTATCTTTCACATCCATGTCTTTGTTCTCAATTTCCTCTAATTTTCTTTAATATGGAAATTTAATTATGTGGTGACATTCATACATTACATTCTATCCATTCAATATGATGTTTTATTAACAAATATTTTGATGTGGGTTTTCAATAAATATATTAACAAGTTTAAGATTTTTCACAAAAATTTCATGTTTAAATTATGAGGATAAGATTAATTAAAGGGGGTGATTGTATATCCCAATGTTTCAAAAGTTAAAACATTTTCTGATAGCCTATGTAGAATAAAAAAACCAAACCCAAACAAATAATGATTATTTAAATATGAAATTCTAACCATTATATTAAATTTATGGATATGATTATGATTTATTAATTTTTCAAATATATTTATTTTTTAAATATATTTACTAATGAATAGAAAATAACCAATAACATTTTGTAATATATATTCGAATGTATTCTTCAAAAAAATTAATTTTTTAAAAATATATTATAAGTATTTTATATAAAATTTTTATTTTTTATAAAATTATATATTTTTTTGATATCATTATATAATAATAAACATAGGGTGATAATTTTGAATTTTTAAGGAAATATAGATTTTTCAGTGAATAATAAAAAATTTCAATTTTATTGTCTTTTATAATGATAAATAAATAAATTTAAAAGTATAATTATCCTTTTATTTTTATTTGATGATAAAACTGATATTATTTAATTGTATTTAATTAATTATTATTTAAACCATATTTATACCATATTTTAGTTTAATTTTATTTTTAAGAATAAAATTCATTTGTTTTCAAAACTTTTTTCAAACGAAAAATGTACCTAGATTATAATTACATTAATAAAACCTAATGATAACTAAAATAAAATGACTTTTTATATTATATATATTTATGTATGAATTTAAATTATTATAACAAATATTTGTAGTTATATAGTTAAATCAAAATCAGATTTCCTTGAAAAAAAATTATTTTTTCAGAAAGCTATTTTCCATCCTGTTAGAGAGTTTTTTTAATATTATTTTTCAACCTATATGAATTTACATTCATAAATTTGATTATTTATTTGGAATTATCTAAATTAATATTAGGTAATAATGTCATGATATTTTTTCTAAATTATCAATAATAATTGAAGTAAATATTAAGTACCACATTAAAAAGAAAAATATGTTAATTAAGGGTAAACATAATTTAACAAAGACTAGAAACAAAGTATCTCTAATTGTGTGAATATTTATTTTTATATTAAATTTAAATGACTGTTATATTTATTTCTTCTTTATTTTAATTTTTAAATTAATTTTCATAAGTTTGATCAAAAAAATAATACGATAAACAGAAATTTTATTTTTAAGCACTAAGGAATGTCAATGAAGGAATTTTATATAAATAATTAATGAATTTCTAAATAAATGATATTATAATAAAATATTATTATAAAATAAAATTTTATATATATAAATGATCATATAATTTTGATTATGTCAAATGTAATTTTTATAAGTCTTTGAAAACAATTGTTATCAAAAACCCAACATTTATCAATCAATGTTGATTTTATTCTATAAGTGAAAAAACAAATATTTATAAAATAAATTTTATAAAATTAATATTATTTTTTGAATCCTAATATCAACATTATCCAGTGGATTCTTTTTTATAATTTTTTTAGACAATCAAATTTTTGGTTATAAATTAAATAAAATATAAATTTAATATGTGTATTATGAGAATGATAATGGCCAAAAAATGGTGTAATAAATACTATAAATGGTATACATGACCAAGTATAAGTTTTCACAATAAAATAATTCAATTTTAGGTATATTTTATTTATTTTATAATTACATAATTAATCCTCCAAAACATATAATATATTTTAAGGTTTGAAAATCCTTTCTTTGATAGTAATACTCACTAAAAAATAAGAAAGTGTTTTATTTTATTAAGATCAGAACATAGACTTTTAAAATAGTAAAAACCATGTGATTTATTCAGAAACTGTGGTAAAAATCTATGTAATTGTATTTTTGTTTTTTATGTTTCATTATGTGGAGTGTAAAAGATAAATAATAAAGTAATCTCATGCATTTCCTATATAAAACAACCAAATATTCCATTTATTTTCACTAAAAATCCATTGATAATATCTAAAATCTGACCTCCACTCTCTATATTCCACATATGGTACCACCATTCACTAAATAATCCCATCCCTAGCTTTTTTAGTCACACACTCAATTAAGGGATCATCAACTTCCTCTCGTACATTAAATTCAAGATCCTTGTTTGAAATTGGTCTTTTTAACTTTAATTGGTCATATTAAAATTAATTTATTAAGTTTAATATACATTCCAATTTATGTTATTTGGTTTATATACCATTTATCCTCTCCCATTATTACATTTACTTAAGATGTTACAATGCCAAAATTTATTAAGGGATATTCCAATCTCCTTTTTTTCAAGAACTTCTTTTTTAATGATTCTTAATTTCTATTTTATCATATTGGGATATGTTCATCCAAATGTCACATAAAATCATTTTTATTTATACATATGAGAGTACACTTTCAGTCTCATTAAGCCTCTCACGATCCTTCATTTACACCCATATCTATTTTAAAATTTCATATGGGATTTCTCTGTTCCCATTCCCATTCTTGAAATATTTTTAAAATATGTCTCTTAAGTTCCATTTGATTATTTATGGAATAATTTCTTCCATATTCCCATTAATATATATTTAATTTAAAAATAATTTGATCTAATTTTCATATTATTTATCATCCTTTGATACTTTAAGTACACATGTTACCCTGATAAAATAGAGTTAGGATTATTTTCTCTATACAAGGTACATCATTACATTATTCCTTTTATTTACAAATTTATATTTTGGGATAAACTATTGAATTTCCCTATTACTTCACATTTTGTTTCTATGTGATGATTTTCCCTTTATCTCTCATCAACACATTTTTTTGAATCATTATGTGATGATATCATGCATCCAAAATTTCACTGCAATCTCCCATGCCCAAACTATTTTGTAGGGAATACCATACCCATTTCCAATTTAGGTTGTTAACATTTATGAACATATAGTTTTTCATGTGGTATATAGACATATTTATTTCACACATAATAACAATGTAATAAATTAAGATGATGAATTAATCCACGTTTATGTTCTATTTGGAAGATATAAGCATGATAATGACATGAATATGATGGGTGAACCTCGATTGAGCTCTAATGTATTAGGAAATGTTTATGATAACGATATGTCACGTTGGTGCAGGGTGTAAACTGATTCCATTATGTGATTTTTTACACCATGATGTAATATTGGGTTTATTATTGACCTATGTTTATGATTCAGTAAATTATATTGTTTCCACATTTCCCATGTTATGATTATCAGGCTATATCTTGTCTTATTTTCATGTGTATGATTCACACTCTTTTTATTCCCCAATAATATAACTATTGTGCTACATGTATTATTATCCTCATGTTATTCCATGTTTATTCACTTATTTGGCATTATAAATCACCCAAATCTTATGTTTTCCACGGGGTTATGCCATGCACTTTTAAAAATCATTTGTATTTTAGAAGAATGTTAAGGATGTTTTCCGAAATTTCATTGTATCCCGAATTCAAAATGTTACCATATGTACCTAATTTAGAAATATGCTATACATATCAATCTTTTGGGTTGTATAAATCTTAAATTTATGTAATAAATCATGTGTTAATGATTAATAAATAATAATGTTGACATAACCAAAATAAATTCTATGCACATAATTTGATCGTATGCTCAAAAATAATTGGTTTGATATATGAAATTATCTTTTTTAAAAATCACATAATAAAATGTGTTAGTAAAACATCATATTAATAATTTATAAGTAGATGTACAATGGTAAAATGTAATAACAAATAACTAATTTTTTAAGTACGAGATAACTCATTGAAAGTCCTGATGCGGATTTGGAATAAAATAATAAATAATTATTCATAGTGGTATATATCATTGACCATAAGAAATTGAATGCTCCATGAAATTTTAAGTACCGAAAAATCATATTTTTGTTATGATTTAAAATACCATTTGATTCATAGGATATAAATGTAATAAGATATCTTTTTCAAAATACTTTTACTAGAGATGATGAATTTTTTAATATCTATAAATATAAGAAATATTATATATATATATATATATAATAAGAACAATTTCATCTTTTGGTTGGGGTCAATCTATTTTCAATTCATCCAATAACTCATGAAATAAATATCCAAAACTGGTATTTTAATCCCTGAAGAACTAAAAATAAATTTTATTTGTTCATAACGTCAAAAATATTATGACATGTATTTCTCTCTATATTTATCTTTTTTCCTAAAGAAATATACTGAGCACATGTAATCCATTATAATATATTTATCACTAAATCGAAATAGTAAGACAAACATTTTCAACATTAATATTTATCCTCCAATTACTTATGTAAGAATAATTTCATACTAAATAGAACATCATGTAGTTTAATGTGAGGTTCATCTCCTTTATCACTCATCAGTTATGGTTTAAATCCCAGCAGCCTTGGTGGATATGATGGGTTTTCACCTAGCATGCGGGTTCTCCGTTTTCTAAATGTATATTAATATAATTCCTATATTGTTCCCAATGGTTAATAACCAAAAATTAAATCAAAATAAATATAATATAAACCCTAAAGTTTACCAATACCTTTGAAATTTTCCTAAAAAATTTAATTGAACTCTTTATGAGACAAATTTTTCAAAAAAAAATTAAACTAAGCAAACGGGTTGTGTAGCTAAAAATGTTTCCCAAAATTTCCTAAATCATGGAGGACTCCATTGAAATAAATATTACAAATGGGATCATAATACTTTTATCTTATGATAAATCTTAAACTTATAAACAGAAAAAATATCAATAAATCACAAGTTAATAAATACACATATACTTATAAAATAAACACAATCCTTATATGTTTCCTAATTGTTATAACTAAAATACCATTAGAAAAAATACTTCTACAATATAATTATGTAATCCCAATTAAAATTTGTACTATTTAATTTCATCATAGGTACCACCCTGGACATAGATTTAAAAATTAAAGTAGATAATAGACTTGAAAAATTCCAAGGATACCCATATTTAAGACAAATAACCATGATGAAATTACTATGATGAAATTTATTTCCATCCATTATAATATTCATTTTTACTAGAAATTTTTTAATTGTGTGATATTATTTTACCCACATAAAACATTTTATCCCTTTTTTGAAACTTTCAAGGGTGTCTTTTTCTATATTTAAAACATGTTGGAAATCAATACTTCTTTTCACCAAGGTCTCCACCACTGAATCTCATAGTGAACACCGTATTTATATTCATTGGTGAGTAATAGATTTGGTGAAGTACTATTTCGTTTATCATATTTTTGGATAAATTATTAGTAATAAACAATCTATATTTTACTGTTATCATCATCTCATTTTGTTTATTGTAGTCACTACATTATATATTGAAGACCATGAGGATATGTTGTCCACTAAGAACAGAGGGTTGAATGAGTGGTTTCTTTTTATAAATTCCTTTTCATTTCAATTTAACCTCATTAAAATTTTATGATTCTTGATCTCCTCAACAAATATCTCAATATCACATTGTGTGTGGTGATAGTAATTAAGTGATCAGTAAAAATATTTACATGGATCAGCACAAAGACATACTCATTGCCATATTGGTCCCCCCTACCTGGATTCTTCACTAATAAGAAAATTGATTAAAATTCTTCAGATCCAATTGAAGGTCTCTATTTTCTTATTTTATCAAAATAAGAACTTACACTACTATTATCACCAACTAAATTATTTCTTATATAGTGCCAAATATTATTCTCCTACATTTCCTGGTCTATCAATAAGACTTCATCTACTCTAGGAACTAACGCGATTACTTCACCACTAAATAAGGTTTAATCCACATTATTGTGATCTTAAATATTCCTATGTGTTCATATAGTACCTGAATTTCTTATTTACCAATTATGTATAATCAATATCCACTGAATAAGTTTTCCAGCCGTGATCAATGAATTATAATCACTTATAATCACATGTTGCCTCTATGAAATAATGATAAGTTTATAAATAATTTCATCGAAAGCCTCAACCAAAATATGACGTCTCAAATGGTATACACACTATATTCAATATTTTATAAAATTATAACTCCCACAATCAAAACAATTTAATCTATAATTATGAACTCAATTCAACTATAATTCATACATTGATTTTATGGAATTCGACATCTTGTTTTGGGTTTATTTGGGTTTATATGTGTTAATTTATGAATTCATTCATCATGTCCAACATATCCTTTAATGATTAACATACCTAAATTAGTATTTATAAATACATTTTATCACATTATTTTTAATCATGTAACATAAACGACCTTCACTCATTGGTCATTGAATCACATCCCGTATTATGTTTTTCAGTAAATTAACTTTATTTACTACAGAATAACCTCTTAATGTGAACCATGTTCATGATAGTTGTATACCACTTATTTTATACTTAATTAATAACACCAATGGTTCATTTTTCATTATTTTTTGTGTGAAATTTTTTTTTGTTCTTTTTCTTCACCACGAGTCATAGTGTATGTATACACTGGTTTTCAGTACCATAACATATTCAAAATATAGGTGAATATGGGTAATAGTATCACATGTTAAGAATTTATTCCCATGTTTATGTTCCTTGAGATATTTCTTTATAGATATATAGACCCTTTTCAAAGGCCAACAAATTACGCATTCCCCTCCACATAAAAAATATCACGAGGTGGGTTTCTCTACGTGCTAGAGGAGTTTTCCTAGTTCTGTATTTCTCTCTAGAAAAAATTTGTGTGATCTCAAATAACAAAAATACATCTATCTAATGAGGGATTCACATTTGGTAGGATATGTGGATTATCGATCACACCACCTTAGATCCACATTTCAATCCATAAAGGATATCAAAAGAATATTCCATGTCACAACATCTTCAAATCATCTGATTCATTCAGGATATCAATGTAGTTACACCAAAAATCGTGTCATCTATCTTCCATAGGTCTCATTTCTAATCATTAAATTCATGAAATGAAGATCACAAGATTCTCATGTTTATTCATGAACTAAAACTCTTCTTAAATTTCGTCTACAAACCAAATTTTCATCTGGATGAGAGACGATCATTCAATTCTATGCATCTATAAAAAATGATAGATCAAATGCATGATTTTGATTTGATCCAGAATATATAATCCTTATTTATATTTAATTCTATCTGAACGACATCCAAAGTAGAAAAGACAAAGATTGTACATCTAATCATTCAAGTAGTACCTTCGTTATAAGCCTCTACTGCCTGTAGTTGTCCCTGCCTCTATCCACCAGCTCCATGAGCCTGGGGTGGACCTCTAGGGGTGGTGGTGGTGGTAAAGGGTGAAAACACCGACCACGTTCAGTTGCTCTCCCAACACCTCTACCACGTCTGCCAACCAACAGATCTGTCTGCTCCACACATTGCCTCTTCCTCGGTGGTCCATCCACTGCTCCCATGTTTGTAGTATGACTAGTTGGAAAATATCGAGTGAAAAGTCCCATGCTATCACATGATTAGCATTGCCTCTCTCGAGGCTGGCTGGATGTGCCTTGTGAATCTTGTACAACATATCCTCTATCCTGGGAGATCCTATAAAAATGTCTCCCATGCCTGTGTCCCTGACGTCGGCTTCCTACTATCAAGGTCTCTACACAAAATCACTCACTACTTACAACTACTAGTTTTCCCTACTCTTCCAAAAATATCTAGACCACCAAAGCCTACTCAAGCACCCCAACATAAGTAGGAATGCTCATATGGATAATGCTAGCTTAGATGTCTCTACGGTAGCCCCACTCAAATTTCCATTATCTGAAGTACTGATCCAAGACCATTTCCATCGAGTACTGTGAGTGGTCGGTAAACCACGATGAATAGTCATCCACTTTCATGGTTCCCTGCTGGAGCTGAAGAAGCTCCTGTATACATACATCTCTCAGGGTAACCAGTGAGAACTCCCCCATGAAGAGATGCTAAAACTCTGACCTTGCATGATTTGCCTCATCATGAGTCTGGATAACCAAAACACACCATCGTTCTATCGAGCCTTGCAGAAGGCTCGCTACCAGGATCACCATCTGGTCTCATGGTGTCCTGACCAAATGGAAGATTCTGGCCATTGCCTCAAGCAAGTCATCGCCTACCTGAGGGTCTGGATCGCCTTGAAACATGTGGGGTATTTGTCTCTAAAACATGTAGAGTGTGCTCAACCGGTGCTCATCTTCTACTAGTATAGTAGGCACTAAATACTGCTCCAATGGTGGTGTAATAACCGACGCACCACCCAAAGGAAAAATCGGGGGATCAAGTCCCTGTATCGAAGCATCATCACTGTGGGGGTCATCCTCATGATAGAGCTACTGGATCCTAGCAGGTGCGTGTCGAGGAGGCATCCTGTAAACAAACAAGATGTATCACAGTCAGTTAGTATATCTAGAGAGCTAACTCAGGAAGAACATGGGAACCACAACCCATTCCTATATGGTGCATGTACCATTATTTTCCCCTTCAACTAGTCTTCTCAAGTTCTGAGTTGAAAAAAATGTTATCAGAGTCATAGTTTATGGATACGTCTACCACCCGTACCAACACTGGGGTCCCTAGCCTAAAATCTGAACTCGAAACACTTAACATCATTTCCCTGAACCAACTCACAGACTCTCTGTCTTATGGTAGAACCAACCACCTCTGATACGACTCTATCATGACCCGTCCCAGTGGGGCCCATGCTGCAATTCCCCATGCCCGCCTCCAATAGGTCAGGTCCTAGTGACTAGCACCGAGTAGGAATGTCACAAAAATCAGATGCATTTCCTATGAACATGTACACAAATATCCAAACCCAAAAAGTTAAAAAGTGAAACCTACTAAAAATTGAAATTAATGCATTAACTAAAATCCCTACCAACAGGGCACGATAGGAAGGTAAAGTATAGTAATTTAAAACCCTGGTCCAAAAGTACAATCCAACCAATATAAAGTCTGTAAAAAGCCCAACTTTTAAATAAAGTTACTAGGACTATAATCTGTAGCCATAGGAACACACCTCGGCATTCCTGATATCACTAGGTACCATCCGGTCTAGTCTACCTAGACTGCTATAATAGGCTTTCTCATCTGCACAATACACAACATGTGTGTGCAAGGCCCATTCCGGGGTGAGTCTATCAATTCCCAGTAATACATGTGGTAACCCATAAAGGAATAAAACAAAGGAAATACCAAAATGGAATGATACAGTCAGCTCTACACAATATATGTTTAGAGAACATATAACAAGAATATCCATATATCGACTATCACGAAACCACAACTAAGATCCAGTTCGAAGATTTCACTAAGCACATAACAGGGATAACACACTCCCTGGTCTGAAGAGAGAGATATGAAGTACTCGTTCCGAGAGAACTCACTCCACACGTACATAAGAATACGATGCTCATATGAGGATAGAAACGAATAGCTATGGGGTGATTCCATCAACTATGTCTGAACTAATATGCTAAGAAGAGGATCGACGCCCGGGTAAGGTAGGTCATGTCGATACCATGAACTCTACATAGGGTACCAGGAAGGAATAGAGGATCCATATCTATGTATCATAGATGGGATTCCAACAAATAAATTAAAGAAGTCCTGCTGAAGGGATCATACTCATGTACGTTGGAAATGATACTAGAAACATTTAGGGGAATGTCCAAGGGTACGAACCCTAAGAAAGCTAGACAAAGTCATAGAAGACAAATGCCTCATGCCATGTATAAATAGGGTACACAGTGTGTAGTAGGATCACACTCTATGTTCCTTGACTCCGAGTATTACATGTGTAAACAACACGTGTCTCTAGTTCAGTTTTGTAAAACTATACTACAGGACGCATAGAAGGATCACACACTATGTTCCTTGACTATAGATACTACCTGTGTAAATGAACCGTGTCTCTAGGATTTCTGTATGAAAATTAACTACATGGTGTGTATATGGCTTACATAGTGTGTTTGAGTGTCTAGGGATTGCTCCATGTACACTGGCCATGTGCCCGTACTCGACATTACCAGTTTCTCCCTACACATGTACCAGTACGCGGGGTATCTCGTGTATCTGGCCGGATCTGGCTGGGGAAGGGTATACATGTCGTGTCCTTGGTCGTGAGCCCAAACCATATCTTTGTACTCCTGGATTACATGTCAGGAGGTCCGCTAATTAACACACACCGTGTAGCCCATAGTACACGCCGTGTTGTCGGGATTTTTCCTAAATCAATGCATTCTTCCTCGCGCCTTGGACGAACCACCATATCCGTGATCTATCCTCTATTTTTTCACAAAACTTGAGATCATGTGTCGCCTTGTCGTCGTGATGCATAATCAGTGGGTTTCGGGCCTTCGATCGGTGTCGGAATCCGATTTCGGTCAGCAGTGCAAATATTGATCAAAGAATGATATCTTCTGATCCGCTTCGATCTGTCCATCGCCACCATAGTCTCACCACTCTGGGGTTGTCCCGATACCAGAACATCAATTTTGGATTGTTGCGTCACACAACGAATGCAGAATGATCCCTCATTCATATATTCGTGATAAAAGTATAGAACACGCATAAAGAACATGAGAAATTGAGGAATAAAGGCACAAAAAATCATGAGGGATGAACCTCAAATGATATTACTGTCGATCTTGGTTTGTCACCGTTAGAAGGATAAATGAAACCAAAATAACCTTCAAGAAGCATTCCAAAAAAATCTCGTAGATAACCTATCCTGCATAACGATTAATCAGTAAGACAATCTGTTCACAAATTATTCTATGTCTATCGTGGAAATCAAAAACAGGAATGAAATCACAAAGAGATCAAATGCCCTACCTGGATCTGTGGTGTTCATTGGCGAATATCAGGTCGCCTAGTCGTCATTCCCTGTGAAATTCATCAAGAACATCATAATCTCAATGGAAGCTTATCTCCATATCTTCACAGTGCCTCCAAGAGAAATTCAGGGTTATGATATCTACATCCCTGAGAACCTATGAAATCATTAATTTAAAAGAAAAAAATTTCTTTGTAGAAAGACATTAATAAAATATTTTTATTAAAAATTTTATTATACTTATGTAAAAAAACTATATTTCATTACTGACCTACGCCAACTGATTTTAGATCTTTCCTAAGGTAAACTGACAGCTATGAATGCAATGGTTCCCTCAGATTTCATCTCCAAGCAACCTTTGAGGAGTTATTCCACTTTTTTAGGAAAACAACATGTGCGCATTATTTAATTTTTTTCATTAAATTCAATCATTTTTATGGGATCATCGGGCCTTGGAAATGCATGATGTCAAAAATCCAAGTCTCAAAATAATTTCCATATAATATTAAAATAATACATGGAAAAAAATCTGGGACATTAAATGTGTTGTGACTACCCCAAGCCCGCCTTCCATCGACAAATGACTGGCGACTAGCACAGAAGGTGTATTCCGTAAAATTGGGAAGGCTATGTCTTTATAACCTGTATGCACACATAACCAAGCACACAACAAGATAAGAACAAATGTAAACTGTACTGTAAACAGAGTGAGTGCAGTAAGTAAAGGAGGCCAGAATACAAGACCAATTGGAAATTTAAAGAACAATTGTGATACAATACAACTGTAGAAAAGGGAAACAAAGATGTTGGGTTTTTCTATGGGGTTCCTACATTAAGTGTAGGTTCAGATCACCTCCTCAGCACTCCATATCCACCCAGATCCTCTACGTAACGACACAACGTATGGTCCACCTCCAGGTACCGTCTATTCCTGGTACTCTTAGCCTCAGTTAACATTATCTGTCATATCCATCCAACACAACATGGTGTGGGCATTGACCAGGCAGAGGTTAGTATAATGATACTTAGTAGGGACCCCGAGACCCTCTAGGTCTCATAAAATCCATCAAGGATAAATCACGATGTATGAAATCAACAGATAACCTTACTTAATTATATCCACTCACATATACCTAAGTTATCAAGTAATTGATCTCAATCATGATGAAAACACAGAGGTACTGACTCAGCTCACAACAGGATTTATTCTAGGGGTATTACCAATTACCATTCCTAGTCACAACGTGAACACCTCGACTGCTGGAGAACACCTTCTCTATCAACAACAATGGGCCTACCATGTCACATAGATGTGCTTACCACTATCCTGGTACTACTGAGGTACTCCACTAGTCGAGTATCATGGGTATTCCATGTCACCAAGGTGCTCTACATCATGGTTCTACCGCATCACCAAGGCACTACCCCTGGTGGCCTACTGAGGTATTCCTCCTATCAAGTACTGTGGGTCTACCGCATCCCCAAGCTCCTCCCCGCTATGCAGGGTGGTGGTCTGACTGAGGGGCGTAGTCCAGCCGTCGTGGTGGGTCGGCGGTCCATCTGCTGGGTGGGGGTGGGGGTTGCCATGCCGTGCGGGGGCCATCCTGACCATGCGGGGGCGTCTCGGACGTGGGGAGGTGGTCTGACCATAGGGGGTAGTCTGGCTGCTTGGTGGCAGCCTGTCCGCTGACCGGCGGCCTGGATACAGGGCGGTGTGGAGCCGAAAATGGCGGCGGTGGCCGTGGTCGGTTGGGAGATAGAGGGGTGGTGGTGGGAGAAGTGGGGCGGCCACAGGGGCCTAGGGGTGGCGTTGTTGTGTCATCGCCTTCGTCACGATGGGCAGTGGTGTCTACCACCGTTCGTGTGCGCCAACCATGGATGGTTGTCAACCTCCTCCATCGTGAAGAACACCACAATATTTTCTAAAGGGTTGGGCCATGTTAGTTTGGTTCGTACCCACCACATTTTGGGGGTAGCATATGGCTCATCAAGAACATGAACATGAACATCAAATTCTCTCATCCCCCAACGATTGTTCCCTACCCGAAAAAGAAATAAAACGGGTGTACATGATATGTGATAAAAAAAAGAAATAAACCCCTACCTCATTTTAATTATTACATCAATGAGGTTTCAAGGAAAAAGATGAATCATTTGAAAAAGATGGTTGTCGGTTTCATCACTTTTTTCCTCGATTATTGGTTCGTGTGTCATTGGAGATCCTATGATGATGTTTGAAGATTAAATCATCGAAGGAGAGGCATTCTTCATTGACATTATTCATTGGAGAGATCTTCTCCCAATGCTCCACCTCTCCCAATTCCACCAAAATAAAATTGTATACCCAAAATAATAGATTATGTTATCTATTATGTTTGTTGGCTTATAATTCAAAGGTTGGAACAATTGAAGTGGTGCGTTGGATTAATTGTTATGGAGGATTGTTCGACCAATTAATATTGGAATATTTGAAGAGGGTATCCCACATTTAATTAGGGAGTTGAGAGGTTTAAACCTTAGGTGGTCCCCACAACCATGTCCTCTCATGGGAGGTTAGGCTCGAGTGATCCCCACCACCATAACCTCTTATGGGAGGTAAAGGTCTGGTGGTCCCCTCTTCTCAACATCCACATGAAGGTATTAACAAATAAAATAAAAATAAAAGATAAAAAAATTTATTTTTATTTTATTCATTCACCAAAAAACCCAAAAACTAACTTCCACACTCGACTAACTATTTTATATGTGAGTGTCTCTTTATGTGAATATCGGCACTGCGAGTTCAACGGTACCCTCAAATTTCAATTCCATTCCCCATTTCCAATGTTAGAAAAACCCACTCACACGTTTACTAAATGTACCCAAAAAAAGTTCAGAAATTCATTCCGTCCACTCTAGGCCTTGGAAACGCATGCCCTCAATTTTCATGGACTCATAAAATTACAATTTATTTAAAAAAATTACATGGGAATTCTGGGTCATTACATTCTCCACACATATGGGCTCCACATCCCCATAAGAAACAACTCAAACTAGGTAAACAAGCGGGGGTACTGAGCACGCATCTGGGCCTCCCGCTCCCATGTACTCTCTTCGATGATCCCATGCTGCCTACGAATGTGAACTTGATGTATCAACCATCTTTAAAGGTCCTGCTCATGTCGATCCTCAATATCTACTCAATCCTCTATAAAAGTCACCCCATCATCGACATCCAGCTCGCCATGGTCGATGATGTGAGAAGGGTCATGCACGTATCTCATCAGTTGGGACACGTGGAGGATTTTATGCACCTGGTGCAACTGAGGTGGAAGGGCTAAGCGATATGCCACCTCGACAACTCTGTTGAGGACATGAAAAGTTTTGATGATTCTTAATGATAACTAGTCGCCTCAGCCAAATCTCTGTAGTCCTTGCTGGGGTTAGACACGTTACAAGACGTGATCGACATCCTCGAACTCTAGAGGTCATTGTCTCATGTTGGCATATGACTCCTACCTGCTCTGTGCAGTAATCATATATTCCTGTATGATCTGCACCTTCTCTGTGGTAGCCTGTATCATCTCTGATCCCACTAATGTTGACTCCCCTGGGTCTGTCCATCCCAAAGGTGATCTGTAATGTGGCCCGTATAATGCCTCAAATGGTGCCATCCTAATGGTGGAGTGACAGCTATTTTTTATGAATACTCAAACAATGGTACGTGATCCTCCCAACTTCAATCAAAGGCAAGGACAGAAGTACGTATCATTTATTCGAGGGTCTGAATGGTCAGCTCAGTATGACCATCCTTTTGAGGATGGAAGGTGGTGCTCAAACGAAGTTGTGTCCTAAAATCCTCTTGAAACCCCTAGAATAGCCTGGATTAAAAAATTCAGCATGATCAGAGACAATAGTCGAGGGTACTCTTTGTAACTGCATAATCTCCTTCACATAGTGGCGTCCCCTGCTCTCTATTAAACACTACTCTCGGATCGGTAGGAAGAGTGGTGACATGGTGAGTGGGTTGATGATCACCCAAATCGATTCATGTCCCCTGGATTTACGTGGAATTCTTGTAACGAATTACAAGGATATCTCATCACACTTCTACTCTGGGACCTCTAAAGGCTGAACCAAGCCTACTGGTACCTGATTCTCTACCTTCACTTGCTGACATGAGAGGCACCAGGAGACAAACTCTACTACTGATTTCTTCATTCCCAACTACTAGTTCTGTCATTGGAGTTAATGGTACATCTTATCTACTCTTGTGTGTACTGCTATATGGGATGTGTGGAACTCCCTCAACACTTCCTCATGAAGTGACACTGGTACCATGGTACGTCCTTTGAAGAGGGTTACGTGCTCCCCTCCTTATAAAAATTCATCAGGTGCTTGTCCTATGGATATCTATGCATGTTGTGCCTCACAGTTAGCATCCTCATGTTGTTCCTCCCGGACTCACTGATGAAGTGGGGGTGGCTATATGAGTCTATAGAAAAGATGCTCCATCATTATGAACAAATGATATCTGTAAAGCGACCAGCAGCTTCGTTGCCTCACCTAGCAGTTGTATACTAGAACTCTTGTTGATTGCATCTTCTATAACATTTCCCTTCCCAAGTGTATAGACCTTATTGAAGTCATAGTACTGGAGGAACTTAATCCAAAATCATTGTCTCAGGTTCAAGTCCTTCTAAGAGAAGATATACCTGAGACTCTTGTGATCAGAGTACACTATAAAATTCTCACCCATTAGATAGTGTCGCCATATCTTCAAGGAAAAGACCACTACTACTAACTCCAGGTGATGGGTAGCGTAGTTCTGTTCGTGATTTTTCAATTGTCAAAAACCATACGCGTTCAATGATCGATACTTCATTAGAACACATCCTAGTTGGATCCCTGATGCGTCCCAGTAGAATACATACCCTTTGCCCGGCTCTGGTAGCCTCAAGATGGGGACACTATTTAGCCTCTGCCTCAGCTCTTGAAAACACTACTAGAATCTCTCTAACCAAATGAAGGGATGACCCTTCTTCATCAAGGCAGTTGATAGTGTGAAAACTCTAGATAAATCTGGAACAAATCACCAGCAGTATCCGGCCAAACCCATGAATCATCGCACTTCTGTCAAAATTCTGGGTGGATCCCAAGCTAGTACCGCCTCAATATTTTCTGGATCTACTACAACTCCAGCCTCCGATATGACATCTCCAAGGAAGTGAACCTCTTGGATCCAGAACGGGCACCTTGAGAGCATACCATATAGTTGGTACTCTCAGAGTGTGTCAATTTATACATAAAAAGATAGGCATGATCCTCCTCAGTAGCCGAGTAGATCAGAATGTCATAGATAAAGACTACTACAAAGCAATCAGGGTATAGAGGAATGGTCTTATTCATGAATCACATGACCATTGCTGGAGCATTGGTCATGCCGAATGGAATAGCCTAGAACTAGTAATGTATATACTGACTTCTGAATTCCGTTTTATGCACATCCACGTCTCAAACTCTGAGCTGATGATAGCCCGATCTGAGGTCTATCATCGTTAAGGTGAAGAAAGAGG
The DNA here is from genome assembly GCA_963277665.1 of Viscum album. Taxonomy (NCBI): domain Eukaryota; kingdom Viridiplantae; phylum Streptophyta; class Magnoliopsida; order Santalales; family Viscaceae; genus Viscum; species Viscum album. The sequence continues at coordinate 1,889,954,176 of OY728136.1, forward strand.
TCGTTAATCCTCAAGAGTGTGTACTTGTTTTTCACGGTTATCTGGTTCAGGTCTCGACAGTCAACACAAAGCCTCAAGCTCTCATATGTCTTCTTGGATAACATAATCCGGGTTTCCAGGGAGAAACATTGGGCCAAATGAATCTATTCCCCTGCAAGTCCTCTAGTTGTACCCGCAGCTCATGAAGCTCTACAGGAGCCATCCGATATTCTAGTGTAGATATCGGTGTCATCCTGGGGTAAAAGTCAATGTAAAAGTCCACATATATATGAGGAGGTTGACCAAGGACATCATTATGGAAAAAATCCTCATACTGGTCCACCACTATAGGATAACTCAGACTCTACACATCAACCACTCTAAAGGTATTTCTAGTCAATTGATGAGTGATCGACCACACTCTTCTCAGGGTAAGTCCATCATGCACTAAAAAGGCCCCCTTCTTGCCAGTTAAGGTAAACCTGGCCCCATCCATAAGGAAACACCACATGTTGTACCTGATATAGACTATTTTAGCATAGACTATATATAACCTATCCATACCCAAGATGATGTTGTAAAGCCTCGACGCCAATACTAGGAGACCCCAGCCGAAGATTTCACCTCCAAGAGTATGATAGAACTACCAACACCAATAAATAATCGTCGAATCTTCTCCTATAGGGGTCTCTAGAAATAATGGTCGAGCCATTGGCTCCATCAGAATCTCTGTGGTTCGAATGAGGTCATTGGAAATATAATAATTACTGGCACCTATGTCTATAAGTACTGTAGATAAGGTTGACTAGACACAAATCGTAACTCGTATCATCTCTTATGTGCCATCGTCGTAGGTCTCAGCTACTTGGAGATGATCTCTCCCTTGTCGACATACTCCTTGCGGTCAGGGTGGACCTCTTAATAGTGGTGGCGGTAACATCTCGAATCGTCACCTGCTGCCTGCTGCATGTCCATCTCCTCGACCACTTCCGCTTACTCCCTGAGGACATCCTTGGTCAATCATTTGTCTTTGCCTGGGTGGTCCTTCGACCGTCTATTGATCATCTGTATGCTGGGTTAGACAGTCACAAGCCATGTGACCCTTCCTGCCACATGTGAAACACTACTCGCTCCAGGTATAACTGGCTTCGTATCAGGTGCCCCACACAACCGATTTTGAGTCACGCAGTCATTCACTTATAGGTCTAGTCCTCTGGGACCTCTATGACATCATTCTGCTACCAGCTACAGAAGACTCCACTACTTGACAACTGGTAGAGGGTCTCCTTACTAGTGACTACTCTGCAAAGAAACTCTCCACCAATACGGATCTCTCTAATACCCCCACCTTCGTCGGGATGCTGAGAGAGATCATCGAAGTATTGTTCTCTCGTATAAGCCCCTTCTCAATGTTCTGGGCCCTAAAGAAAGGGTCTCAAACCATATAGGTAGAGTAAAGTTAGAGGTAATCGAACCTCGCTGAGTACTGAGACATAGTCTTATTTCCCTTCTATTGATGAATAAGATCATGTATGCACACTGCATGAAGAGTGTATAGGACAAACTCTGCCTACAATAGGATCTCAAAGACTTACTAGAGAAGCTTCAACTCATCGTGATCCTGGATCATCAAGCTCCACCATCAACCTATTGCTGCCTATAAGAAGTCTAGCAGTATGTATCACCATGAGATCAGCTGGTGTCCCTATGATTCTAATGACTATCACCACAACCTCAAAACAATCCTCAGATGCCTTCAGGACAATATTTCCCTTGAAACTAGGTGGCCTCTAGTCCTAGATCTCAATCCACATGCCCAAGCGGTGTTCATTTTCTGCTGCTAGGTCTGGAGGAATCAGTGGCCCAATAGGGAGTGGTACCGTTGGTGCCTCTGTCCGCGCCTCTACTGGAAAAAGGCCCTGCACCAAGGCCTCATTTCTCGGTGAGCTATCAGTGTGTCTAACTCTCAGAACCCTAGCCGGTTCTCTGTGTGTAGGTATCCAAAAAATAAAAACGTGTGAAACGGATAATAGGTTATTCTAGGGGAGTTGAATGTTATACCTGGTGAGCTGACTTAAATGATCATAATGAATTTTTTTTAAAACACACACTCAATCTATGTTTTCATGCACTGAGTCAGAAATCAGAAGTCAGGGTCCTGGTTTATGGATACGTCAGAAGCCGCACCAACACTGGACTCCCTGAACTAAAAAATACACTCATTACCCTTAACACTATTTCTTCATAGAAAATATCAGAGTCTTAATATTTTTGTAGAACGGAATCCTCTAATAAAAATTTATCCCAACCCATCCCCATGTGGCTCGTGCAATGACTAAGCCAAGCCCCCCTTCCATAGGCCAGGGTCTGGAGTCTAGAACTGAAGATGTATGCCCTAAAACTGGGATGGAATTTCCTTTATAACCTGTAAGCACCCATAACCATGCACACAATAATATATGAACACATGTAACCCTAACTATAAATAGTGTGGGTGAAGCAAGTAAAAGGGGCCAGAATACATGCCTAAATGGATAGTAAAAATACAACTGTGATACAATACAACTGAAGAAAAGGGAAATTCCACTTTTGGGTTTCTCTCCATGGTTCCAACCTGAAGGGTAGGTAGAGATCGCCTCCTCTGAACTCCACGTCCACCTATCTGCACTACATACCGACACATCGTATGGTCCACCTCCATGAAACGTCTAGTTCTGGTACTCTCAGCCTCAGTCAGCTCTGTCTGTCTTGCGCATCTAACAAAATAAGCTGCGGGCATAGCCCATGCATGGGTGAGCATAATGATACTATGTAGGGACACCAAGACCCTCTAGGTATCACAAAATCTATCAAGGATAAATCATAAAGTATGAAATCAACAGATAACCATACATAGGTATATGCCCATACATATACCTAAGTTATCATGTAATCCATCTCAATAATGAGGAAAACAAAGAGGTATTGACTCATCTCACACGAGGATTTATTATAGAGGTAGTATCAAGTAACATTCCCAGTCACAACATCGAATACCTTTGCTGCTAGAGAAATCCACCTCTATCGAGTACAGTGGGCCTATCGCATCTCAATGAGGTGCTTGCCACTGACCTTGGATTGGTGAGAAACTCCTTTTATTGAGTACTATGGGTCCTCCGGGTCACCATGTTGCTCCCCACCATGGGTCTGTCACATCACCAAGGCGCTTACCCTCGTGGCCTAATGAGGTACTCCTCCTTTTGAGTACTGTTGGTCGGTCGCGTCACCAAGGAACTCCCAACTACGGGTCTATTGCGTCACCAAGGTTCTTCCCACTAGACATATAAAGTAACATTGAGTCGGAATGGTCAGAAGTCATCAAGTATCAGCTAGCCATTGTGTTCCCTCACTATGCTCTATCGTCTCCGGGAGGATCCACTCCACACGCTACTATTCAATACTACAACTTCCACGAAGTCACATGAAAAATTATCTCAAAGGTCTGCCAAATCATAGGGGTGTCAACGTAATATATGGCGTGTAAATTGGACTCCTGGTTTGAGAGTTATTAGCCTTTTAGTCCTAGGGGATCAGTTGGATTCGTGATCGATACAACCAGATTGTTCTTTATCTAAATCCAAAACTCGATGGGGGAATCACTCAAAGGGACTGAAACATTATAGGGTTCCCAATTCCCCATATGGTTTGTCTAATGGATGTATGATGCCAATGTTATAGCTAAAAGAATATAATTGTATCATAGTTGGCCCGGGTCCGGTCCGTCCTGATCGGACTGACTCAGCCGGACACAGCATGGGCCGAACTTGTTTGGACCGAACTGGACTGAACCAATGGGTCCTGCCTGTCTAGCTGCGCGGCCCGACCTGTTGGGTTTAGCTTGGCCCGCTGGGCTGCCCGGCCTACTGGGACTGGCTCGACAGGCCGCGAGGGGCTGTAGAGGGCTGTGAGTGGCTGTGAGGCCACGAAATGTTTCATGAGGGGATGAGGCCATATAGCAGCTCAGGCCGGGGATGTATGTTCGGACACGGGGTGGTAGTCTGGCCACGTGGTAGCGGCAATCCGACAGCTTGGCAGTTGTCCAGCTGTAGGGCGGCACCTCGGCCATGGGGCAGTGTAGAGCAGTGGACAACAGTGGGGTTCTCTAACGACACCGAGGCTATGGGGAGGAAACCGTGTCCGTGGGGTGGAATCATTGTGTCTTAGACTTCATCGCGACCGGCAGAGGTGTCATCTGTCATTCTCTTGCCCCAACCATGGATGGTTGTCGTCGTCCTCCATCGCGAAGAACACTACAAGATTTGTGGAAGGTTCGGGCCATGTTTGTTTGGCCTGTACCCTTCTATTTAGGGAGGTAGCATATGGCTCATCAAGTACATCAACATGAACGTCAAATCCTATCCCCCCGCAAGGATTTTTGGCTACCAGTAAAAGAAAAATACAGGGTGTACATGGGAAGTTATAAAAAAATAAATTAACCCCTACCTCATTCTCTTGATGACGTCAACGAGGTCGCAAGGAATAAGATGAATCGTGGGGAAAATATAGATGTTAATGTCATAGGAATTTTCATCAATTGTCGGTTCGTGCTTTGTTGGAGATCCTTTGACGGAGTTTGGAGAAGAAATAGTTGAAGTAGAGGCATTCTTCATTTGAGAGCTTCTCTCCCTAGGCTCCTCCACTCCCAATTCCACCAAAAAGAAATGGTAGCCCCAAAATAATAGATTATGTGATCTATTATGTCTTTTTTCATATAATTGAAATTGGTTTAATTAATCTCATAGTATGGCACAATTAATGTGATGCATTGGCTAAATTATTTTGGAGGAGGGTCGGCACAATTAACATTGAAACAGTTGAAGAGGCTCTCCCAAATTTAATGAGGGAGTTGATAGGTTTAGGACTTGGGTGGTCCCCACCACCATAACCTCTCATGTGTGGTTATGGTCTGGTGGTAACCACTTCTCAACATCCACATGGAGGTTTTAACAAATAAAATAAAAATAAAATCTACAAAAAAAAAAATTTCATTCCCAAAAAACCCAAAAACTATCTTCTACCATCAACCAATTGCATTAGAGGTGAATGTATCTTTAATTGAATATCGGCAGTATGAGTTCAATGTTTCCCTCAGATTTCAATTCCGAGTACCATTTCATAATTTAGAGAAACCTGATTACACGTTTTCTAAACATACCCGAACAAATGTTCAGAAATTCATTCCACGCACTCCAGTCCTTGGAGTCACATGCTGTAAATTTTCATGGACTTGTAAAATTCCTATTTATTTAAAAAAATTAGAAGGAAACTTCAAGTAATTACATTTTATTAAAATAATTTTACCCATAACATTTTTAACCATAGAGTGTAAAATTGGTAATATTTATTGAAAAAATAATTAATAAATAGTGGAGAAAAAAATTAAAATTTTTTACTAGACAATTGTTAAATAATTTTTTTCAAGAAAAATACAACTGTTAATAATCCTAATTACAATGAGGTTTTGAAATAAACCCTTATAATGAGCATTAAATTGATGTGAGAATTATAAAATTAATCAATAATGGGAATTAAATTTAAATATTCATAAAATCATTTTTAACAAAAAAATAATATTCAAAAATAATTAAACATATGATCTTATAATATTAATGTTTATGAATAATTAATATTACCCATTGAAAATAAATTGATTTATGAAATTATTTACCATGTGGTAATTATTATGTCAAATAACATAGAATGTAATAATTAAAATTGAAATATATAATACCATGGATTATTAATTAATCATGACAATATTTTTAAATAGATAATTATATAAACCATAATAATGAAATTAGTTCTGTAACATTAAAATATTCCTCATTGATGAGAAATTGAAATGAAGTCCCTTAACTTAGACATCCTTTAGGTTGGACATGATTTAATATCTTATATAATGGTATTAATAATGTTATAAAATTATAATGGAACTATAATCATATTTATAATCAAATTTTGTTTCCTCTGATAATTTTTTACATGTTATTTGTTAAAAATATTCCAATTTTTAAATTCTTTCTTGGGTCAATATCATTTTTTTTTTCATGAGTGTTTTATCATGAATGTTACAGTTCTCAGGAATAGGATATTAAAACATCGTATCAAGAATTATATAAAAATGTTAAAAATAAAATGTAATAATTATATTAATTTTTAAATTAATTCTAGAAATTTGTATTTGTAAAGTGAATCACATCTCTTTATATTGAAGGTATAACATATGTACGCACGAGCAATGATATCATTCCATTAACGAGTAAAAGGTTAATTAATTTGGTGATATGATAATACTAAATAATAATAATAATATCTTTTATATATTTTATTTTTATTAAATTTATATTTATTACATTCCATATAAATTCTATGTTAATAATAAATCACATATATTTGTGAGGTGATAGTCCACCATACACACGAGTTATGTAATTGTATTATAAACAACAGACATATTAATAATATATATGTGATATTAAAATTAAATAAGAATAATAATATCATAATTATAATATAATTGTGCTAAATACTAAATTATATGATTATTTTAAAGATGTTCATAGAAAATGAATTACATATCTTCTCGAGTTGATTGTATTCTATTTATAGGAGTGACAATTTCATTTCTTATTTGATAGAAGATGATGTTGATATAGGTAATTAAATTAACATAATAACATATTAAAATATGATATATTATCATTCAATTGAATTATCATGGATTAATAATATTTTATAATGGTTGTTGAAGAAAAAAAATAAAAAATCTCGATCAAGAACATTACATCTTCTTGAGAAAACATTTTTAGGACTTCACAAAAAGCTTAGTTGGGTGGATTTATAATAAAAACATGGAAACTAGGATATATTAAAGGTATTCATGAAGTTATTTTGGTAATTATTGGTAGAATATAATGGTTATGGAATTAAGAAGTGGGTAGGATATTGTGTGGGATTTTATAAGTGTGGATGACCACAGACAGCGAATTTTTGAATATAATCGATTACACCCATGATTTTAAATTTTAAAAGCCTCAAGAATGGATAATTACAGAACCTTATAGGTTATAATGTATAAATATGACCACAAAATAAGGATTTGACTAGTTTTATCCCAATTTTAACCCTTATATTCTTAGTTTAACCACTCATAAACCTATTTTTTTACTTTAACTGTGGAAATTTATTTTTAATTTTTCACATTTCATTAGGGTAAAAAAAATTGAGTTTAAATTATTATATAATTGAAATTATAATGATTCAAAATAAGTAATACATATTTCATATATCAATTCTTATAGTTAGGGGGATCTATTTTAATATTATACCCACAAACTGTATAAAAAATCTTGTTTACAACGAGAAAATTCACATATGTATATAAGTATTTAATAAAAAAATTTAATATTAAATTGATTAAAATTACACAAAATTTTTAAATAATAATATATTTAAGGTAAATTTATTTTAAAAATATTAAAATATAAGTTAATATTCAAAATTATTTAGAAGAAAAGCCAGTTTTCCATTAATATCATTATTTTTGTCTATTCATCAAAAAATGAAACTTTTCAGAAAAAAAATGAAATTATCTATAAGATTAAATTCATATAAAAATTTCAGAAATATTGGCCATTGTTTAAAATAAAATTTCTATCCTTTAAAAAATTAAATTTAAAATATGTGGAAAAATCCTTGAGAAAATAGTATTTTATAATAATATCGTTTCTCATAAACCATTTAATTTTCATCTAAATAAATTTTAGTTCAATTAAAATAAAAATATAACTATAATTTTCATAATTTAGGTGGGAATATTAATAATTATAATTGTAATTGTTATGATATAATTGTATACTATATTATGGTTCCTTTATATTTGGTATTATGTGATCCAAAAGCTATCAAAACGAATAGATTTAATGAATTAAATTTCATGGGGTTTTTATGCTCGCAGTTTAGTGTCTCATTATATATCAAATACAATGTTATAATTTAGGAATTTTTGGGTGTTACATCTTTAGTGAAGTATAATTAACATCAAATAATGTTAGAATATAAGAAAAATTACTTTTAAAGGGTACTGGATAATTTTGGGAGAAAACTATTATTTTAATTTTGAAACTGCATATTTAAAATCCTAAAATTTTAGAAATGTTATTAAAAACATTTTATTTTCAATGAAATATTGAAAATTATAAAGGTATCTGCAAATCACTGAGAATTCATGATGGATGGTGAATTTGTTCATGTTGTGTATGTTAAAATTATGATTCATTTTACACCATCATTAAAAATCCAAAATTACCTAGTTTAGAAAATTAATATTAAATGTAAATATTTTAAATAGTTTATATTGACAGTTAAAATGTAATTTTAAAAATCATTATATAATTGTAATAAAATTGTTGCAAAAATCTGAATAATCTTTACATTTAGAGGGAAAATATTTCTGAAAGAATAGAGAAACATAGTTGGTTTTCCATAAAAATATTCTTTTAGGATTTAGAGTAAATAGAGATAGTAAAATAAAATAAATGATATGAATATCTAGAAATAATTATAAGGAAATAAAATACTTGATATTTATGTGTGATATATCAAATAATTACATCATAATCAATTTTTGGATAAATAATCTCATTAAAAATGAGATTGTAATGTAAAACACTTCCCTCGTGTATGAATTTAATTTTTAATGACTCATCCTCAGGGGTAATGGATTTAAATTTATCATATTGAAACTAAAAAATAATAATTATAATTTCATAAATAATTTACTTAAAACATATTACTACCTTTTCATTAGGCATTATTTATTATAATCAATGTTACATAAGATAATTCTGTCATTTTTCATGCATGTATGGATTATGATATTAAGGTTACTAAATATTTGTCATGGTTAAATCATCCCCATAATTTTAATAATGATAAAAATATTATATATATATATTTTATTTATATTTAGGAACATAATAAATTAATTATGGATAAATTAAAATCATTAATCATGGAGATGATAGATAGTACATATATATAAACATTATTTAAATTCTCTAACGAAAAGAAATACAGAAAGAAAAATAATATTTTATCACATTATAATAATAAATATGTCATTAAAATCATATATATTTTCTAAAATACTTCATTTTTACCATCCATGATAGGTCGTGGTGTAAAATTAATTTCATCGTTGTGTGGAATAATTTTTTCTCACATGTGCATGAGCAATACTTTCATTTTTCATTTAATGGAAAAGCGGTGGAACATGATTTTGGAATTTTCCAAATAAAATATTAGATTATTTATTATAAATTATTAATAATTTCATGATTTATTTAATAATTTTATATGTTGTGTAAAAAAATTTAAATTTTATGATCTCTATTATGATTGATACCTCTTCTTTGAGAGACCTCATTTGGATTACACCTCAGTCATTAAATGATTTGTCTGAGGATAAGACTAGGGGATAAAGAATGAATTTAATTAATATAGGATGTTATTATGGTAGTTATTTCATGAGCTTTAGGGCTCAATTTTTTTAAATAATATTGGAAAGGATGTTCTCTTTTATAAGTGATAAAGAAAAAACATGGATTATTTAAAACATCTAAATAGAATTTTTTTATGTATGATGAATAAATATGGCATCGGGTGATGGCCTGTTATGTACCACTAGATTCTCCACATACACATCGTCCCCCTAGGTCCCACTAATGTGCCTAATTGGGTCATCATACCAACGATATTACCCATAAGTAAACATATGTTCTTTCTTATGTTCATTATCATTTCTATAAAAAACATGGAAACGATTTCCAGAACGTCACTCATCCTAATAACTATTCCATGTCAAGCATTATTAAATATAGATTTTTAATTAGGTAGTCTCCCAAAAATAAAGGTTCACCATTTTAAAATGGGTCATATCATTTATTTATTTAACCCTTTATCATTTTAGGGTGTTTCAAGTACTTCATTGGCATTGTGTAAGATGGTAAGGTCATTATATCATCATTAAAAATTTGAAACAAAATTAAATAATATAAGAGTTTACTTAATTTAAAAATAACATTTTATATTCATTCTTATCTTCTTTTTATCCCTAATACAGCATATAAAATGAAATAAAATTAGGAAAGTTATAATTTGTAATTTCGATTTCTTAATATAATTTAAATGATATAATATAACAAAATTTTAAATATATTGACATCTATTTTAATATAGTATGTATTCTGATGATAAAAAATTATAAAATAAGATATATTCATTCCTTAGAGATATTTTAAACCCTCATCCAAATGTTTTAATCCTAATTTACTTTTATTACTCCTACCAAGGTGATAAATATTTGCAATGGTTACTATTTATAATGAAGAAAAATAAAAGTGAAATATATAAAATATTTAAACCATGTGGTACCAAATATGAAATCCATTTTTCATTATAATTTTATTAAAACTGATATAATTAAATTTTAATATAAATTAATAAAATGCAATAAAAACATCCTTTTGGAAAATTGTGTTTCAAAAAAAATAGATCTTGTACCAAAATCAATTTTAATTACCATTCCTATGTAATTAAAAATATTATTTAAAATTAATTTACATTTATGTTACCTTAATATGTTATTCAGTAAATGGGACTTTTAAATTACTTTATTTCATTAAAATAATTTATAATTTAAAAAATCATTATTTTTCAATATTAACATAAATATAAATATTTTTATAACAAAACAATAAATTCATCCGAATGTAACATTTGAATGAATATTTTAAAAAATATTAATCTAATCATGATATAATTTATTAAAATTATATATTTTAAGTATAATTATAGTGCATAAAATAGAATAAAATCCATTTTTGAAAAAAGATTTTTGCATGTAAAACATGTGGTTACTAAAAATTAAAACTTTTTTATTATGAATTAATCATTCAATTTTTATTATATAAAAAACATATATTTCATATTACTTTTATTCTTATTCATACCTCCCATTTAACGGCTAGGTTATAATATATCACAGTTCATTTTAAGTATGATGTTTAATTTCAATCATGTTAATGAATACATACAATTTATTTAATGAAAAATTTATTTTAAAATATTATAGTTTTAAAATATAATGATATATAATATATATAATTAAAATACTTATGAGTGATCTTGGGAAAATAATTATAATGGTTTTTTTCTAGGAAAACATATCGTCTTTTGATCTCCTTCTACAGTGATTTCTCACTTCCAAAAAAGTAAGAGATGACTTCATTGGATTCAAAAAATGTTGAATAGGGTGTTTAAATACATAATTTTGAGGTAATGGTTTCTTGATCACCAACAGGATCAACATAATAATTATAAAAACCACTCAACTCAATGAGATGATACTTTTGTTATCACACGAAGATACTAGAAAACAACATTATCAAATTTTTTTTTCTCTCTCTTTCAATTTATGTTTTCCCTTATTAAAAATAAATATGATTAATTGTATAAATTAAATAAAATAATTTCCATTTTTTAAAATCTATCAATTTAAATTTAAATATACTATTTAATATATTTCGAAATTATTTCATTATCATTTCAGTATCACATGGTTTTTAATTTTACTTTTCTATTTTCATTAGTTTTAAAATTAAAAATGAACCCCGCCCATATATCCTTATTTATTATAATGATAATTGGTATCAAAGGATTCATTTTGGTATATTAGAAATGTATTTTCTTTAAGTATTTTTTGTAGATATTTTAATAATTATATTTGATCATAATTTATTTCAAATTTTTAACTTTTTATGACTGTATAATACTCATATACACATTATAAAATTTTTGTTGTCATGGAATATTCGATTTGGAAAAATATTATGTCATATTTTCTTACGATTATATGTTACCATATATTTAAAATTTTTATTTGTTAACATAATCTTACAAATAACCATAATACATGGGTACACCTGATGATATTAAGCACTAAGAGATAAAAGGAAAATCCATAAATGCTTTACATTACAGTCATAAATAATTGATTTAAATCATGTTTCTGTTGGTAAATATTCGTAGGAAATAAATAAATTTCAATATTTCTTTCTTAAAGGAACCACCAAAGTTAGTTAAACTATATTATACATTCATAGTAATGATTTTGGAAAATCATATATGAATATAAATTTATCCTTCTGTATTATGATTACACAATTTACTGAGTTATTTAATATTTTAATATTTCATAGTGATAATTTTTTATAATAATTATAGAAAAAAAGATAGTCAAGGTTATACCAAGAAATTGGGAACCTATGTTCTCTATTAGATAATAAGTTACAGATGTAAACAAAATTTTTGTAGATGAACATATTGAATCTCTAATGATGTAAAAAATTACTCATAAGTGACATGTTTATAATGAGTCTGATGTCACCCAAGATGTAAAGAAAACAATCACCATCAAAGATACTAATGATGACACATCCAAATGTAAAGTGTGAATATTTTTTCAACTCACTATGATCATAAAAAATTCTTCATAGAAAATAAATCTTCCAATCAAACCAAGAACGTGAATCAAAATGTGGAACCATAAGTGAAATCTATGAATGTAAGAAAAATGTTTACATCAAACTATAATTACCCATAAAAAAGAATATTTATAAAATGATACCTGATAATATGTCTCCCATATGAACCATTATTGTATGATATGACTCTGTGAAAACATATTCATCAACCACATTAAGGGAGTTTGGATCTATGATTCTTATGGGACATGTTGAGTATGAAATTGAGGTCAGTTACCCTCTTCCAAATTCTTATTCCATATATTATTATATTAATTAATTCCCTATTATTATTCATTTTTATCCTAAAGTCACTTTATATATGAAACGATTAAATACAAAAATGATCAACATGAAAATGGTATTTCAGTACTAACATTGTTATAAAATAATCTCGATAATAAATAAAAGGAATTACTTATGGAATAATAATATCTTCTAAAAGAAAAGGGATAAATAATTATGGAAAAATAAGTATCTCCAAAGAAAATTAAGAAGAAAATGGATATTACTATGTTTTGAATCTATAATCAAATGACTCATGAAAATCCTCCAAAATACCCCAAATGTGATGATTGTATAAATTAAAATTCATGTTCTCAAATACATAGAAAATAATGAGGTGGTCTCGGTTTCTCAAATAATGATAGCACCTACAAATATCCATCAATAACCAATTTTATTTGAGCTTACTCAAAATATTATTTTATAAATTGTTATAAAATAATTAGAAATTTAATTTATGAATGTTATTAAAATAATGAATGATATGGGAGACAAAATAAACAAATCTTTCCAGTATTATTTAAGAAAATAAAATCCCATTATAAAAAAATAGGGATACCTAAATTGTTATTAGATAATTTTAGCATACCAAGTTTGTTTTTGTACAAAAATCATTTTTATTTTTATTTTTTAGTAAAATAATATTATGAATAAAGAAGAATCACTATAGTTCATAAATAGTGGTCTCTCAAGAAAAACATATTTTAAACACTATATATTTAATCAAATAGATGAAGTAGATGAAGTTCACATCACCTCCATTGATAGATATAATGGTAAAATAATCAATGAAGGTATTATTAGTTTTCAAATGCAACTATTAATAATAACATTATTTTTTTAAATCAATGAAAAAAATTGATAAGAATTAGTCAGCTCTATGATATAATTTCTATAATTTATTTTGATAATGAATATTGTAATGTTTTTATATAAATAACCAAACCCGAAACCAAGGTTCATCCCTTAAAAATGATGTTTATTTTCTCATATATAAAATACTAGAATAAATAAACAACATTAATTACAACATAGGACCTTTTACCGGTCTCGATTTTGGAAAATTAGATACATCACATACATTTCAATAAATGAATTACAAATTGAGAACAATTATTTTTCAGCATTTTTCTTCCACAATAGAGTTGCAACGCAGCAACTATGTTATACCTATAAAAGTGTTTATAAAACGTAGGGTGAGAATAAAATTTCTAGTAAGGAGTTTTTAAAAAAACTAATAAAAACCATTATTAGTAATTTTTGAAAATTTTATAATCTTAAAAAAATAAATAAATACCTTTTCACAGACACTTGAATATATATATATAAACATTATTTTGAAAAACAATTATACTTGAATGGCCATAGAGAATTCTCCTTCAAAAATATAAATTTTTCTTGGGGATGTTAACAATACTTTGTAGTACATGGCAAAAATCAATAACATAAGTCCATATGTCTTTTCTTAGACTTACGGGTTCACTCCTTGTAACATCTCTTAATTGACTATTGCCATATTTTTTTTTATAAATTTCTCATAGACCTGTTATTCTCATCACAATCCCAAAAATATTTTGAAAATACTCGCAAAGTATTAATTCACTCAAATGAGTGTCACTGACATTTTTAAAAACATTTTTAAAAACATTTAGTGATAATCTTATGCTTCGAAACCTTATAGAACCACAAATAATGGGTACATTAATTAAATTCATGCATGATAAAAAATTCTGAATAATTCCATGTATGAGTAGATGATGGCTATTACTATACATGCATGGCATGGAGATGATGTGGATATAGGTATGCACATGAAGTGATAAATCTATCCATAAATTCACATAAATGATATGTTTTCCCGTTTAATTTATGAAATCAAAGTGTTTATAGGATTTTAAATCATTAAGCATTAGTTTGGAGGGTATCAAATACCATAACATTCAAAAAAATGAGAAGGGTTAACTAAAAATATGTTACTTATAACTAAATGAATATATATATATGTGTGTGTGTTTGTATATATAAATAGCACTATATACATATATACTTATATATTATTATATAACAAACATTGAATCTCATGTTAATTTAAAATAAACATTGGTTCTTAAAAATAGGAATCATTTCAAAAGAACACATATAAAGTTTATAAAAAAATACTAGAAATATTGGAATATAAATGTTAATATATATACAAACATATATATAAACATACATTTCCATGTCTATAATTCCATAGTTGATAATCAAAAAAACACTTACAATGATGAGTTTTAGGGAAAATTTATTTAAAACAGGTAGACTTATTGTTTGTGTAAATAAGAGCAGGATGATATAGATTTACACAAATATATACATATATATATAGCTTGTATATACATATATATATTCAAAATCAAACGAAAGTAATAATATTTTATTAAAAATATATAGTTGAAAATAAATTCCTTAGAAAATAATAATGGAATTACAATGAAATTATAAATAAATCCCATAAAAAATAATAATGGAATTATAATGAAATTATAAATAAATCCCTTACTAGCTAATGTAGAAATAATAAGCTAGGAAATTTCATGCTTGGTTTTCAAAGGATTGGTTTGGATCATTACTTAAGACCATAGATGAAGGGTTATCTAAATTTATATAAAAAATTACATGAGTTGTATGCTTATGATAGAAGCTATGTTTTTTCAACAAAACAATGACCCACAAAACACAAAAACGGGTCAACATTTGTTTTTTGAGTTTGTTCTTTTATCCTACCAATTATTATATTTATAATTTATAATAAATAACATCCACATGGATCCTTCATGATTTCTAGGGATCCCATTTCAACACCCCTACCAATAATTTTTTAATTTTTTCATTGTTATATATATATATTTTTATTATTATTTTATTTTTCTTTGGCACGTAATTTATATTTTGAGCCTTTCCACAAATTTCAAGATTCTCTTCTCTTTATTTGTGCAAAGTCAACATATTTTTAATATATTATTATTTTATTATATATTCATTTCAATAATTATAATATTATGATTTATCATATTAATTGATGTTTTTTATCAAAATGACTGTTTTTTAAACCACATACATTTATTTTTAAATTGGTTAGAATTATATATATATATATCTATGTGTGTGTGTGCTTATTTATATTCATTTTGTATCCATTTTATTCTTTTATACTTTAATATATATTTATTTTACTTTTGTATTTGCACGATTCACTCTTCACACCTCATACACTTTTTATTTATTTTATTTTATCATCATTTATTTAAATAAGGAATTTTTGGAATATAATTATATATTTATGCACCCAAAAAATATATATATATAGTGTGTTATTTATATAATAAAATAATAAAATGAAAATAAATATATTTAATAATCAAAAAAGTGATTATTTTTATAAATATAAACACATATATTAAATAACATTTTTCTATATATAAAAATAATTAAATAAATTTATAAAAAATATCATATTTTCTTATTTTTAAATTTTTATTTACATTGGTTATATATATATATCATTTTTGTTTTTTTTAAATATATATATGTTTTTTTTTCATAAATAAATAATTCAAGTAACATTTATTTAATTTCATAAATAAAATTACTATTTTCGCTATTAATATTATTATATACATTAAAGTTTCATAAATATTATGAATCTAAACAAAATAATTTTTCCTATATTTAGAAATTATATTATAACAATAATAGTTTTCTAAATAAAATTTTTTACCCTTATTTATTATTATTAATAATATTCTATTTAATAAATTTTTAAAATATATTCTATTTTGATAAATTAATAAACATTTGGATTTTAAAATACAGTTTAAAACAAAGGAAAAAATATTTAATTTTAAAATAAATTTGAAAAGTATAATTAATTATAATTAAGAAAACTTGATTCCCAATATTATTTTCTATGAACATTGTCAAAAAATAAATTTTTGTTGGTTTAAATTATGAATAAATTTGATTAATAACTTATTTTCATATTAAAACATAGTTTGTAAATCTTGTGATGTTACATTATTTCACCTTCAAAAGAATTAAATCCACACAAATAATTCGCACACATAGGGGAAATAATATTACACACGAGGAAAATTTAAAATTATTAATTTCTCTTTAATCTTCCAAAATTAACTGGACCATTCCACTGATTCCAATTATAAAGGCCTGAAACCAAAACTTGGGTTTAGATTTTTCAAATGTTGTGCATTTACTTTTATAAAAAACATGATTAAATACACAACATTAATTACAACAATAGGCCTTTTACTAGTCTAGGGTTTGTAAAATATGATACATCACTTACATTTCAATAAAAAAATACAAATTTAAAACAATGATTCTTCAACATGTTTCTTCCACAATAGAGTTTCAATGTAGCAGATATGTTATACCAATAAAAGTGATTATAAATCGTAGGGTGGGTATAAAATTCCAAGTAAGGGGTTTTTAAAAAACTGATAAAAACCCATATTAGTAATTCATGGAAATTGTATAATCATAAAAAAATAAATAAATAGATTTTAACAAACACTAGAATTTATATATATGTATACATTATTTCACAAAATAATTATACTTGTAATATTGGTGGGAAATCTCCATTAAAAATATTATTTTTTCTTGGGGTCGTTAACAATAATTTGCAGTCCATGGCTAAAATACATAACAAAAGGCCACATGTCTTATCTTAGACATACTGGTCCACTCTCTATAATGTCTCTTAATTACCTAATGTCATATTTTTTAAAACATTTTCTAAAATACCCGTCGTTCTCATCTCAGTCCCAAAACATTTTCAAAATACATTTATATAATTAATTCATTCAAATGAGTGTCACTGACATTTTCACAATAGTTTCTAAAACCATTTTGAGAGAATCCCATGCATGGAAGCCTTTTAAAACCCATAAATATAGGTCACATGAATTAAATGTTTTCATGATAAAAAATGCTGAATAAAGTCTTGTATTAGTATATTATGGCCATAACTATACATGAATGACATTGCAGTTCATGTGGATGTAGGTATGAACATTATATTATAACTCATTCCATAAATTCACATAAAATGATAACTTCTGTCCCATGTAATTTACAAATTCAATATGTTTATAGAGTTATATAAACATTAAGTGTCAGTTTGGAGGTTATCAAATTTTATAACATTCAAATAACAAAGAAGGGTTAACTAAAAATATGTTTCTTATATCTAAATGCACATATATATATGTGTATATATAAATACCACTATATATATATACTTATATTTTATTATATAACAAACATTGAAACTCATGTTAATTTCAAATGAACATAGGTTCTTAAAAATATGATTCATTTCAAAAGAACCCATATAATGTTTATAAAAAAATACTAATAATATTTGACTATAAAAGTTTGTGTATATACATACATATTTATACACATACATTTCCCTGTTTAATATTCTATACATGATAATCAAAAACTAACCCTTGCAACTATGAGTTTTAGGGGAAAATTATTTAAAACAAATAGATTTATCTATTGTGTAAATCAGACCTAGAAGATATAGTTTTACCCAAATATATACATATATATATAGCTTGTATATACATATATGTTTTCAAAATCAACCGAAAATAATAAAATTCCTTTCAAAAAATATAGTTTAAAATATAACCCTTACAAAATAATATTGGAATTAAAATGAAATTATAAATAAATCCATTACAAAATAATAATGGAATTACAATGATATTATAAATAAATACCTTACTTGCTAATGGAGAGAAAAGTAGGGAGGAAATCTCACACATGGTTATCGAAGGAGTGGTTCAGCTCATGCCTTAAGACCATTTATGAATTGTTATCTAAATTTATATAATAAATTACATGAGACATAAGCTTATGTGAGAAGCTATGTTTTTCTCAACCAAACAATGACCCACAAAACAAAACATTGGGTCAAATTTTTTTTTAGTATTTTATTATCTAACAATTTATTATATTTATTTTTTAAACTCTATAACATCCCCATGGATCCATCAAGATTTATAGAGATCCCCTTTCCACGCCTCTAACTATAAATTTTATAATTTTATCTTTTTTTAATATATATAATTTAATTATTATTTTATTTTTCACTGTCATGACCCATCCCCTGGGCATGTGTCGTGACTACCCCAAGCCCACCTTCTATGGGCCAATGGTTGGAAACTAGCACTAAAGGTGTAATTACCTAAAACAAGGAAGGAATTCCCCTTGTAACCAGAAAACACACACAACAGAGCAAAATCAAGAAACAAAAAACTAAGTAAAATGTTATAATAAAGGTGTGATGAAAGTAAAAGGGACCGAAAATACAAGTCCAACTATAAAGTATATGAAACTGAAAGTACAATTGAAGAAAAGAATTTCTTCTGCTCGGTCATCCTCCGAGGTTCCTACTATAAGGGTAGGTACATATTTCCTCCTCAGCACTCCAGGTCAGTTCTTCTATTTCGTGTATCTTCAAGCCATATGGTCCACCTCCGGGTATCATCTATTCCTGGTACACTCAGCCTCAGTCTGTGTTGTCTGTCGTCCGCATCCAACACAACGAGGTGCAGGAATATCCCATGCAGGGGTGTGTATAACAATAATCAGTAGTGACCCCAAGACCCTCATGTTATCAAAAAACCCAAAAAGGATAATACACTATGTATGAAATCCATAGATAACTCCACTTAAGCATATTCCCATACATATACCTATGTTATCATGTAATCCATCTCAATCTTGAGAAAAACACAAAAGTTACTGACTCTGCTCAATCAGGATTTATATTCACATTATCTAAACCACGACTCCTGGATAACTCCTCCTCTATCGAGTACAGTGCTCATGTCGTGGCACCAAGTCACTTCTCACGAACCTTGCACTGGTGAGGTACTCCTCCAATCGAGTACCGTGGGTCTGCTGCGTCACCATGGTGCTCCCCAACGTGGGTCTTCCGCCACAACTAGGTGTTTCCCCTAATAGCCTGCAGAGGTACTGTTCCTATCGAGTACCGCGGGTATGCCACCACAAACATTAGATCCTCCACCGTGGGTATACCACTACAACATGGGACTCTAAAATAGGCTAGTTGAGTCACTCTGAGTCAATCGATTAGCAGTCGTTATGTCTCATCCAGCTACTAGGTCTACACACTCTGTTCACTCGTCTCTGGAAGGGTCCACTCCAAGTGCTATTGGATAATACTCCAACTATCAAAAATTCCCTCATAGAAGTATTTAAAAGGTCATCCATGTCATATAGGTATCAAACCGACAGACAACACGTCAATCGGACGTCCGTCCTGTGAGTTATTAGCATTTTTTCCCGGGGGCCTGGTTGGATTCGAGCGCTATCCAACCTGGCTGTTTCTCAACTATACCCCAAAATCTACTGGGGTATACTCAAAAGGACCTTCATGCTCCATGAAAAACATTTCCATTAATGGTTCTTCAAATGGGCGTCTAATGCCAAAGATATGGCCAAAATAATGTAAAGGGTCGTAGTGGGCCCGAGTCCGGTCTGACCCGAATGAACCGACCTAGTAGGACCCATTAGGTCTGGCCAGACCCATCAGGTGGTCCATCCCATTATGTTAGGCCCGACCCATAGAGCCCAGCCCAACTGGCCACAAGGGGTCATGAAGGGCCATGAGGGCGTAGGCCGGTCGTGAGGGCGTGGACCGGTTGTGGGTCGGCGCAACAGCATTTTAGCCTAGAAGGTGTCGCAGGGGTGTGACTCAACTTAGAGGGCCCTGCGGAGTTGCAGCTCGGTCCGAAGGGCACCGCATGGCGCGGCTCAGCCTGGAGGGCACCAGGGAGGCGCGGCCAGGGCCAGAAGGCTGGATTATCTAGGGCGCCGCGTGGCTCATTGACGGCGAAGACACGGGGCGTGCGGAGGCTGGCATGCAGGTGAAACCAGTGGCAGCATGGGGCGTGTGGGGCACGCGTGGTGTGCGGATGCCGGAGCCGTTGGGCGCATGGAGCGTGTGGAGGTTGTCTTGGTCTGGGATTGGGAGGACGCCACGAGAGGCGCAAGATGTGCGGGAGGCATGACGACTGGGAGTCGCGGAGTGGTGTGGTTGGATCGCGGCTCGACGAGGTGCGGCGCGACACGGATGGTTTGGCTTACGAGTGGCGCGGTAATCAGGAAGTGCCTCCAAGGCTACGTGGTTCGGCCCCGAGTGCCGGAGTGTCACGTGGGTAGAGTAGGTTGCCTTCATCACCTTCATCGGCTCGTCGCCATGGGGAAGAACATCACAATGAAGATCAGTGGAGTGGTCAGACCACATGGGTTTGGTCTTCACCCTTCTTCGTTTGTGGTAATTCCAATTGACTCACAATAATTCAGTAAAGAACGAGCATTGAAGACATCTAAAAAACATAAATTCTCATAATCCCTCATTAACAAAATATTCCCAAACCTCAAGGAAAAACATTCACAGATCATCTTGATAATAAGGTGGTCCACATTATTTGTTTTGGAAGGAATGAAAAAATATAATAATATCATACTTAAATATAATCCCTACCTTTCTTGTTGTTTGTCTAAGGTGGAGTGGGAAGGCGGACGTCGATTCGCTGTAGACGAACACGTCCTTCGTTGAAGGTAGTTCAATGGAAGGAAGTCAAAGTAGGGATCTTTCTTCGTAGTCCAAGGTGTTCCACATCAGTGTTCTTCGTTGGGGGAGCGTTCTTCGTGGATGAACACATTCTTCGTTGGAGAGCGCAATCCTCAATGTGTTGGGCATCACACCACTTTACTAGTGCTTCGTTTCTTGGTGAAGCCGTCACAAATCCTCCTCCGAAGCTCCATATATATAGGATAGGGGGAAGGTAGGTAACGATTGTTGGAATTTATTACGGTTCATTTATTAAGAACCTTCCTAAATTCCAACGACGGGGTTACATAATTTAAAAAGGGGAAGGCCAATTATATTAGGATCGCACAAAGATGTGGTGTGTAGGAAATATTAATGGTATGTGCATTGGAACAATTATCATGGAGGAGTTCAAGAGGTTCTCCCTCATTAATTGTTGGAGTTGAGGGTTTCTCAGAATTAAAGGGGGGTTTCAAGGGGGTTTAATCCCGGGTGGTCCCCAACACCATAAACTCTCATGAGAGGTTATGGTTTTTGTTGTCCCCACTACCTTAACCTCTCATGGGAGGGTAGGGTCTAGTGGTCCCTACATCTAACTTGCACATGGAGGTATAGTTTTGGTGGACCCCACCTTAAATATCCACATGGAAACTCAAAATAAAATAAAATAACTTTTATTTTATTTTATTATTTCTATGAAAATCCAAAAAACTAACATTCACCCTCATCAATCTGTCATTGAGGTGACAATCTCCTTAAGCAAATAATGGAAGTATGAGTTCAACGGTGCCATCCGTTTTCAGTTTTCGAGCACCGGATCAGAAGTTATAAAATGCCGCTCGCATGTTTACGGAACATACCCGAAAGAAATTTTTCAAAATTATTATCAGTCACCTTATACCTGTACTGGTCATGCATAATCTCCTCCTAGGTGAAAACCTCCCAAACGAACCCAAAAGTACTCTCAAATTTTCAATATGTGTTACCTTATAGAAGTTGTGAATTTTACAATAAAATAATTCTCACTTAATTATTTTATTTGAGGCAAAAAACTTTCTTTCTCTGGTGGCCCGCACCGGCCAACGTTAGTATATTCTTAATGAAATCATACCCTCACAAGTTCAGGAGTGGTATAGGTTTTTAAATCCATGTTATCGTTTGTGAGTTTTAAGCAACTGAAAAATAAAATATTTTAAATATTTTTTTATTTACAATTATGCCATTTTTTGTATTTTCTCATAGGAGGCTAGAGATGACTAATCTTAAGCAGAGTGTAGGTAAACCTGTCATCCAAATCACAAACGTCCCCTTATAATTCTGATTTGCGTAACCATTTATGATTTTTTCATCTTTTTCAGGAAAACCACATACGCGTGTTAACATAATATTAACAAAACATCGACAGATCATTCCAGGAACTCTGGGCCTTTGAATCACGTGCCGTCATATTTTGCGGACTCGTAAATTTACAATATATTTGAAATAAAATTACATTGATATTCTGTGTCTTTTCATTCTCCTCACCTTAGTGCTCTACATCCCCGTAAGCCACAACTCAAACTAAGGGAACAATGTGGGGGTACTCAGCATGCATCTGATCCTCCCATGCCCATGTTCTTGGATGGTGGTTCCCATGATGCTGGAGAATGTTCACAAGAGGTATTGATCATCCATGAAGGACGTAATACTGTTGATCAAAAAAAATCTACTGGACCCCCCGTAAAAGTCTCCCCCTCGTCGACGTCCAACACTCTATGGTCGATGATGTGAGAAGGGTCGTGCACGTATCTCCTCAATTAGGATACGTGGAAGATATTGTGCACCCGGGGCAGTTAAGGTGGAAGATCTAAGCATTAAGCCACCTCAACAACTTAGCTGAGGACTTGGAAAGGTCTGAGGAATCTCAGAGATAATTTTTTTCCTCGTCCAAATCTCTGTAGACCTTATCGGGGTGAGACTCATAAGTAGACATGGTCTCTATCCTCAAAATGCAGAGGTATTTATCTCCAGTTGGAATATGGATTCTGTGTACTCTGTGAATTCTTCATCCCCTCCTAGATGATTTTCACTTTCATTGTGGTAGCTAGAACCATCTCTGGTCCCATGAGTACTGAGTCCCCTGGATCAGTCCATCACAATGGTGATATGCAAGGTCACCTGTACAATTCCTCAAAAGGTGTCATACCTATGGTGGTGTGATATTTGTTGTTATTTTAAAACTCCACAATGGTAAGTGATCCTCCCAGCTGTGACTGAAGTCATGGACACAAACACACAACATGTCCTCGAGGGTCATAATTGTTCACTCAATCTAGCCATCCGTCTGAGGATGGAAGATAGTGCTCAATCGATGTTGTGTCTTGAAAGCCTCTTGTAACCCCGTCCATAACAGGGAAGTAAAATTTACACCACAATTAGAAATTATTATTGAGGTTACTCAATTTAACCACAAAATATCATCCATATATAAGCATCCCAAGATCTCTAATGGGCCATGCTCATTGATCAGTAGTATGTGGGCAGACATGGTGAGTCGGTCGACAATCACCTAAATCCCGTCATGAACCCTAGATTTACATTGAAGTCTTTTCATGAATTCTATGGATATCCCATCCAACTTCTACTCAGGGATCTCTAATGGCTGAACCAAGCCTGCTGGTACCTGATGATCAGCCTTCACTTGCTGGCAAGTGAGGCACCGAGAAACCAACTCTACTACTGCTTTCTTCATTCCTGGACACCATTGATGTCGTTAGAGATCATGTTACATCTTCGCCACTCATAGATGTACTGCTAGAGGGGATGTGTGGAACTCTCTCAACACTTCTATTTGAAGTGAGATTGGTACCATAGTATGTCCTTTGAAAAGGATGACATGCTCCCCACCTTCAGAAAATCCATTAGGTGTCTGCCCTGTAGATATCTGAGCAAGTTGTGTCTTGTTGTCAGCATCCCCATGTTGTGCCTCCCTGACTCACTGAAGAAGTGGGGGAGTTTCTGTAAGATACTAAAGGAAGGCTACTCCATCTCTATCCATAATGAATATCTATAAAGAAGCTAGTTGCTCTGTTCCCTCACTCAGCAGATGTAGGCCAGACCCCTGCTGAGTGCGTCTGCTACTATGTTCCCCTTTCAAAAGAGTTTAAACTATCTCAAAGTCAACATATGCTACCACGAAGGTGGGGTTAGCTAACTCACGAGTGAATGGTCGCTACCACATATGCATGATTCTATATTATTCTTCCTGGGTTTCCTTTTTCACTGACCAAGTAAAACCCCATCCCAATGCTGTAGATAAACCACATCCTGTTTTCCAAATACAGTTAATCTGTGTGTGAACTATGGATGTCAAGTCCAAACCAAAACTAACATCGTAAGGCCTCAGCGCTTCCACCAAGAGGTTCCAACCAAAACTCTCACCTCAAGGGTCATATCACACCATTGGCATAAATGTGATTATCGATTCTCCTCCCAATGTTATCTCCAGATGTGAGTGTCAAGTCAACGGTTTAACCGAAAACTCTAGGTTGATGACAAGATTCATGGAAGGTAGGAAAGATTGGTACCTATGTCTATTGATACGACAACTAGTAGTAGACATAGACTATACCTCGTAGCATTCCTTGAGCTCTTGGGTCACATTCCTTGATTTCATGCAACAACTCTCATACCTTATCCCCTAGCTCCCTAATCCTGGCAGGGTCCACAAAAAGTGGGTTGTTGTAACATATTGAAAAGTACACCACCACATGATGCTCTCCAAGAACTGCTTTCATACCTACTTCCTTACATATTCATATTCCCCTAACACATTTTATACTCCCACGTCTCTAAGACTGGTGTCAGTTCCCTGCTTTCCCACTACTAACATTCACTGGTTGTATCCGTGCAGCCAAAAAACATTCTTCCACAAAGGTTCTCTCTAGAACCCTAGCATAAGTAGGAATGTATAGAGGAATAGTGCTGACTGGGATTTCATTAATGTAATCCTCTATCAGATGTTTGAGCACTGAAGAACTGATCATGTCGTATTCATCGAGTACCCGGAAAGATCGGTACGCTTTGATGAATACTCAGCTACCCACATGTCGTCCGGTCGAAGCTGTAGAAGTTCTAAGGAACTATTAGACACCTCCTGGAGCCAGTCCTCAGCCACCTGTATTTTGGCCTCACCTCATAACTTGAGGGGTATCTGATCCTAAACATGTGTAAGTAACTAAGCCTATATGTGTCCTCTACCGGAACTGCTGGTTGTAACTACCGACCAATGGGTAGTGATATAGCTGGAAAACCACCCGAAGGAACTATCTCAGGAAACGGTCCATGTCCCAAAGCCTCATCACTAATAGAACCATCCTTATTGTCTCTCACTGAAAAAGACTAGTATCTAAGATCACCATCTTCTCTACTGGTGTCTCAACTTGATGGGAAACTCTATCAATCGCCTCCAGCCAGCCCTCAGCTGCATGTGAATCTGTCCCACCTCAAAACCACAGAGGCCACTACTACTGGAACTCATGAAACATGCATAGTCAGCCTACACATTCTTCTAGTGTGGCTAGTGTTGTATACTTCCCAATGGGTGGGGGTGGTGTTGGTACACCCCCCGAAGGTGCCAACATAGTAAGAGCCCCCTACATTAGATCCTCATCACTCGGTGGGATATCAATGCATACAACTATCAAAACTCTAATTGGCTGTCTGCGTGAAGGCATCCTAAATGAACAAGATTAAACAAGGTCAAATGATTATACCTGGTGACCTGATCTAGTGAGGTAAATTAAGAAATCACAATGAAAAGACACATGCAATCAATTTTTTCGTGACTGAGTTGGACATCAGATGGCAGGGTCCTGGTGTATGAATACTTCGGCCACCGTACCAACACTGGACTACTTGAACTAAAAACCACACTCAATAAAATTAACACTATTGCTTCACAAAAAAGTTTAGAGTCCTATGTTCTGCAGTATAACTGACTCCACTGATACCAAAAATGACAATTTGGTCCCAGTGACAGCACAGACACCCTGCATTAACATGACCATCGTGTCCTGGCCTGCAATGTACCACCAGTTGTCTCTAAGATACATTGTCTGCACCCTAGGGTCCACCCACATACCTAAATGATCCGTCTGACAATTGATTATCCCCATATGCCAACACATGTCCTTTTTAGTGTTCTTTTTCCTTCACTCGCACACACCCTACAACTTCCTATAAGGTCACCACTCACGATCAATACTCGAAGCCAAGAACACTTAACTATGGTGTTCTAATTAGGTAGTATTCAGAAAAAGAACGTGCACCTTGTTGACAAGATTCATATCATTTATTCATTTAATGATTTATCATTCAGGGGTGTTACAGTCACCCCTGTTTTGGAGCACAACGTCCTGGTTGTTGGCCCCACATCTCAACCAAGGTAGTGCATTGCACTTAAGGAACAATACCACCTCTGATACCAATTTTTCATGACCCGTATCTCGGGGCCCATGCCGTGACTACCCCATGATCGCATTCCATTGGCCCGGGGCTAGTGACTAGCACAAAAATCATAATTACATATAACTGGGAAGGCATTGCCTTTGTAACCTTTGAACACATATAATAGAGAACAAGCTAGAAAAATATACTATGTAAAAATGTATAACAAAAGTGTGCTGAAAGTAAAAGGGGCCCGAAATACAAGCCCAACTGTAAAGTACATGGAATTTAATGTACAACTGAAGAAAAGAAATTCTTCTTTTGGGTCATCCTCCGAGGTTCCAACCTGAAGGATTGGTACAGATCGCCTCTTCAACACTCTAAGTATTCCCATCTCCTCCATGTACGGTCATGTCGTATGGTCCACCTCTAGGTATTGTCCAGTCCTAGTACTCTCATCCTCGGTCAGCGATATCCATCGTCTACATCCAACACAACGAGGTGTGGGTATAACCCGTTCCAGGGATAGTATTACAATACTCAGTAGGGACCCTACGACCCCCAAGGTCTCACAAAATCCAATAAGGATAAACCAAAAAGTATGAAATCAACATATAACCCCACTGAAGTATATTACCATACATATATCTAATTTATCAAGTAATCCATCTCAATCATGAGGAAAACACAAAAGTTACTGAATTAGCTCATCGTGGATTTTTATTCAAATTATCGAAACCACGGCTGCTGAAGAAATCCTCATCTGTCGAGTACAGTGGGCTAGACATGACACCAAGGAGCATCCAATTAACCTTGGACTGCTGAGATACTCTTCCTATCGAGTACTGTGGGTCTACTGCGTCACCATGTCTCTCCCCACCGGGGGTCTTCCGCCACAACTAGGTTCTCCCCCTAATAGCCTGCCGAGGTACTCCTCCTATCGAGTACCACGGGTTTGCCTCCACAACTAGGAGCTCCTACACTATGGGTCTGCTGGCACTACCATGCGTTCCCCACTAGAATATTTGATTCACTCCGAGTAAATCATACAGTAGTATTCAAGTCTCAGCTAGTTACTAGGTCTCCACACTATGTCTGCTCATATCTGGAAGGATCCACTCCACGAGCTACTGGTCTATACTCCAACTATCATGAGATTCCATGTATATGTATTTCAATGGTCCCCCACATCATAGAGGACTCAACGCAACAAACGGCGCGTCATTCGGATGTCTGGTCTATTTGTTATTAACCTTTTAGTCTCGAGGGCCCGGTTTGATTCATGCATGATCCAACCTGACTGTATCTCAACTATACCCCAAACTATAGTGGGGTATACTCAAAGGGACCATCATGCTCAAAGATTACTAGGGCCACTGATGGTTCATCAAATGAACACCCGGTGGGAATGATACGACCAAATGAATGTAATGGGTCGTCGTGGGAATGGGTCCTGTCTGACTTGGAAGGACTGACCCAGCCCGACCCAGTCTGGGCCGACCTAGTCTGGGTCAACCCATCTTGACCAGTTGGGTCTGGCCCAGCCAGTTAAGTTCATCCCAGCCCACAGGGCCTAGCCCAGG
This sequence comes from Viscum album, assembly GCA_963277665.1. Taxonomy (NCBI): domain Eukaryota; kingdom Viridiplantae; phylum Streptophyta; class Magnoliopsida; order Santalales; family Viscaceae; genus Viscum; species Viscum album. The sequence continues at coordinate 1,889,982,732 of OY728136.1, forward strand.
TGGCCGAAAAGGGTCGCAGAGTGCCATGAGGGCGCAAAATGGTCGTGAGTGTGCAGATCAGCCATGGGTCAGCGCAATGGCAGTTTAGCCCGGAGGGCACCTCGGGGCACGACTCAGCTAGGAGGGCATCGTGGGGGTATGACTTGGCCTTATGGGGAGCCGTGGTGGAATGGATCGGCCTAGAGGGCACCGGGGTGTCACGACTGAGGCTGGGAGGCCAGCTCGGCCAGGTAACCATAGGATGCATGGATAGTGGAACCGCGGGGCACGCATGGCGCATAGAGGCCGGCAATCCAGTCTGTCCAGTGGCGTGAGGGGTGAGCGGGGTGCTCAGGGTGCGTGGATGGTGGAGCCGCAGGGCACACGATGGCTGGCTCGGCTGTGGATCAAGAGGACGCCACCCGGAGTTCCGGAGGCGTATGTGGCACGATGGTCAGGTGTTAGGGCATGGTGTGGCTGGAGCGCGGCTAGGCCAGTTCGGCTACTGGGTTGTGCAGCTGGTGGGAAGCATGGTTGGGTCAGTGCAGAAGCCAGAGGGTGGGGTAGTACAGCTCGGGGAGCCGAGGCGGCATGAGGCAGCACATGATGCATTTGTTGCCTTCGTCGCCTCATTGCCATGCCGATGATCATCACAAAGAATATCAGCGGTGGGGTCAGACCACATTGGTTTGGTCCGCACCCTTTCGCGTTTAGGGTGATAGCAATTGGCTCACAAGAATGATGCAAAGATGAGAATGGAAGATATTTTAAAAACACCAATTCCCTAATCTGTCATTAATGAAATATTCCCAACCCACAAGGAAAAACATCCATGGATCAACTTGATAATTAGTTGGTCTATGTTCTTTTTTTTTTGGAAGGATTGAAATAAGGGAATAATTATTATAATGGATAAATTAAAAATTTATAATTATTTTTATTGAAAAATTTATTCATTTAATTTTATTATTAAAATTTTAGTTTTTGGGTACTCAGATGCTCTAAGCTACCACAATTTGAGTTTAGTTATAGTTATTTATTAAACAAAATAAATATATTTGGGAAAAAATATGTAGATGTACATTTAGCGCAAAAAATAAATAATAATATAACAACACTCTATGTTCATGTTTGATCATCTAGTTAGCTGGTAGATCATTATTTTACCATGAACAAATGGAAGAAAAATTCCCCAAAGATGAGTTCAGATATGATGGTTACAAACCTCTCCACTTACCTCTAGTATGAATGTTGATGATATTGCCATTATTTTAAACCATAAAGTTCAAATTATAATGAGGATGGTGAACCAAATGTTGTATATAATTACGATAGAGTCCCTATTTGAATAGGTTCACAACTTCAGTGCTATATAATTTTGTTCTCAGGTATTCTAAAATGTGAGATGAGATGCTAAAGATTGTAAAGTTTCTTCTTCTGGTCGACACCACTCCTCCGATTTACATTGGAAACCATTTTTTAAATTTTTAAGGATTTTTTTTAAATGGATGATCCAGGGGGGAAATTTTTCTAGTGTGAAGTATAAAAATATATCTAAGAAGGCTTCATGCTTGTACTACAACACCTTTGATATTCATTAATTAACGTTTTATAGAGGGATGAAGCCTAGTTCATGTTGAATACAACATTAACCAAAATGATATTTGAGTAAAAGGGGTAAATTAGGATTTATATAAATTATCATAATAGGCTATGTGGTATAATATGATACAATTTAAAATTGGTTATGTGGGGAATCATCCATGCTAATAATCACATATGTCAACCAAATTAGATACATGAATGGATTCTAATACATTGGTACAATCATTAACATCAACAAATTGGAAACACAACTCCAAATCTCATACATCATTTATGTAAATGAGAGTCCTATAATATGGATCCCTAGAACACCTACTATTCTAAATTGCATGTGTTTTCCAGCAAGAGGTTTGTGTAGTCATAATTTTTTTTTTCTAAAACCAAGGAGTAGAGTGGGTGTACTTCTACTTGGGGTCACATTTTACCTGTGATAAGGCAATATCATATTGTAATATGGAAATATATTTTAATAAAATTTATTCAAAAGAGGGTGACAAGAGAATATGAGATCCATGGGGAAAGATGAAGAGATCAAACACACCCAAAAAATACATAGGTGGCTGGTGGAGTTCTTGGATTTTTATCATCGAATCCCATGTTGGGTATTTTTTTTAAATATTCAACTCATTACTCATGTTATCTAAAAATATTTTAATCAATAATAAATATTTTTGTTATAATGGTTGAATAAATTCTAATTGAGTAATTATGTTGATTTATTAGTAATTTCTACCTCACATAGGTGTTATGAAATACCCAATTCCCCTATTTTATCAATAGTAAAGTAAGTTATGATGTGTATCTATCAAAACATGGTGAGTTTGGTTTCATTTGTTCTTTTCACTGAGAAATTTCTTATAGAATACAATTTGAGAAGGGGATAAACCGCACTATGGTGGGTTACAAATTTTCTGTAACATGTGGGTACATAAGTATTCAGTTGAGAATATGAAGGATCCATTCAACTAAAGAGTAAAAACATTAGGGAATTTGAAGTCATTTTTCATGGTCCTATAGTGACTGGACTTGAGTGAGAGAAAATTTAAGGAAAAGAAAAATTTATGAAAATAATAGAACCATAAAACCATCTTCCAATACTCCATTGATTCAAATTCTACACATTATATGTTTTCTCATATTTCTATCTATGCTCAACCCATTTTTTATTTTTTATAAATAATTCCTTATTCCATCAATCTCATCACACCTTTTCTCCAAATATTATTTCCATTTCACCATATATCTAATATTTTTTATCTTATCATTCTACATGGTCATGTATAACACAACTTATATGAATGTCCATCCATGTTGATCAAATCCTACTCACAATTACTAGTATTATGTTGGATTCAAATATAATTAATTTTTCATGGGCCTTGGGATGACATAAACCTCACAATAAAATGGGTCCACTCTCAGGGAAGGGTGTTTGTGACCCAAAAAGATAAAAATGAAGAAGATAACTAACATTTATGAAGGTTTTAAAAGGGAGTGAAAAAAAGTAATTTATAAAAAACCAACTGGGATTCAACCATGAAATTTAATAACCTATGATTTATTTGAAAAATATGAATAAATTAGTTATGGGAAGTCCTATAAATGCTTTAACAATAAAAAAACCAAAATCCCATCTATGAAACAAATATCAACCCTCAACAAGTTGGAAATATAATAATTGATTGAGTGAATTTTCAAAGGTATCAGTTTCCAATTATGTCAAATAGTCTATAATTCATTTAGAAGACCCTATGATATAAAATCTACGATATTAATAAATACAACCTATATGTCCCACTATCCTACCATGTAATACCCAATTAGCATTCACTATATTTTATTATGCATGTCTAAAAAACATTTCAATATGTACCACCACTAGGATTATGTGAGGATGGATTAATGTTGATTTTATTCATTTCTATAAATAAGAAATTAAAAATAGTGGATAAAACTAATTCATGAAGACATCGTTGATAGAAGTGGTCCATTGTACAATGCCTTTTTAATGAATTTCCACACAAAGATAATGATTATGAAATTGTGAATAAAATCATTTCCTTCTTATAGGATGAAGTTGGGTTATTCGATAAAACATGAGATACCTTCAAATGGATTCTCAGATAGTATCCTAACCATCAATTTAAACCACAATTTATTATGGATACATTTCATAATAGCCTTATACCATACCAAAAAATCATAATTGACTAGTAATCTATATAATATTTCACTGATAAAATAGCTAAATAGATCAATAATATTATCAATAATTTGTCATTGAATTCCCATGTAAAATTATCTTGAAGGAGTGCCATTGTTTCGAAGGAAACTAATCCCACCCATCATGATGTGGAACAATATCATTCTCCTTATTATTAAAATTATCCACATTCTCTCAAGGAATAATTTCATTAATGTGAGATGTTTTCCCATTCACATCCTTATTCCCCAAAAATTGATATTCCTACCCATGTACCAAAAAATGATCACTTCACTAGGTATTTCTTTATGATGTAGTTTATAGAAGAAACTGTTGAGACCACATTGTGTATAAGTTTGTATTTGTTGTCCACAATTGTCCATAAAGATCAATATGAAGAAGGATATAAATAAAAACACCAATGTAATTGTGAGACATGAATTATTTCATGAGGTATAATGTAGAGATGTAATGATTCAAGTATGATCATACAATGATGAGAAGATGATTCCAGTCATATTCAGTGTTGGCAGGAAAGATAGATTTTTCTAGAAGATAGGGAAGTTGGTATGTTATAGTCATTTCCTTAGATAATCTGATGATGTTGTAATTGATTCTTTAGAGAATATATATATCTCAATTGAATGAGTTCGTGAAGAAATATGCTAACTGTTGAAGAAGAAAAATCAAAGTGAATTAGCATGGATGTTATTTTCAAAGTAGATATTTATAGTGGTTTCATTTCCATGTGTTTCCTAAATTGTTGGACATCAAAATCATGATTTTGATTTTGGAAATTGATGGATTTATAAATAGAAGTGAATGAGATATATAATGGAAAAGGAAATTATCAAATTAAGAAAACCACAAACCTCAAAACATGGACCGTGTACCATGTTTCGGGACGGTTTGTGGCTGCATAAATGGTAGTAGAATTGGTATTTAGAGCGGTCCATATTACTAAAAACGGTTTGCAGTGACGGTACCAAATAAATTTATGCGATAAGTGAGAAATGTATTTGGAACGGTTTGAAAAACGTGTCACGGTATTGAAATTGGTTACCTATGGAATGAGTTATGATATGAATAATGGATAATCGTTGGTAGAAAAGATGTAGTACGTGGACTAGAAAACACATAGTACACGATGAAGTTTCAAAGTTTAGTCGAGGGTCGCAATATGTAGAGGTGGGTTAGAGTACACTAAATGATCACAGTACCTAGAGAATGTTGTCCCACATTTATTATTAGGGTAAAACGGATTAGTTAAATTTTCAGAGTAATTTTCTTATATAAGGAGGGATAAACCCATCATTCAAGTAGTGAAAATTTGATAAAAAAATATCATCGATGTGAAAGAACTCGTCTAAGTCCAAAAATGTTACACAGAAGATATTCTAGTTATGAAGAAGTGGTACAAGAAAGGAAAAAAAGTTTCCAAAATTGGAAAGAGTTTTCAGTGGAAGAAATTTCCCACAAGAAAATGTGGTATGAAAGAGATGACATAATTTGAAAATTTTAATGAATAAGTCCGCGGAAGGTAGATGTTGCACGTGAAGGCTGTACATGAAGGTAGTATGTGAAGGCGGTTCTTAAAGGCAGTAGACAATGGAGGTGCGTGAAGGAGGTACGTCAAGGCGGTATGAAAAGGCTGTACGCTAAGGTGGTATGTGGAGGTTGTATGAAATGGTGCTATGCAGAGATGTGGTATGTGGAGGATGTGAGGTATGGTGAGAAGAGATCGTACATAGAGTAGGTACGGTTCACGGATCAAGCAATGTATGAGGATCATGCATGGTATGAGGAGTAGAAGAAATACACCGAGCATGGGGTACACAGAGCAGACATGGTATACCAAGCAGGGGAGGTACACAGATTAGGCATCATATGTTGAGATGGGTTGGTATGCAGAATTGGTGAGGTATGCAGACCAAGTGTGGTACACAGAGCAGGCGTGGCGCACATATCATAGATTTTCTACATAATCAGGGATAGTTTGCGAAAATGAATACATAAAAAATGGGCATTTGTGATTCTATTGAATAAAAATTTAATAAGATCATGTGCATTCAGTAATTGAACTAAATAAGAATATTGAATATAATAGAGCATCAATTTGGGACTTCGATGCATGTAGTGTCTCATGCTAAAGAGAAACAAATACCTTTCATAAAAATCTGTTGAAGGGACTTTAAAGTTGATAAATTGAGTGAGACTTCTGCCAAGGTAGTGAGTCAGGGGGAGTCAATAGAAGTGATCTGAGGGAACCATTGGTCTATCCTTGATCATTTTTAAAGATAGTTTGTTTGGGACAAATTTATTGTGCCCAATCATTTGTAATCGAAAGCTAGGGAAGATTAGTGGATTATTTTACAACTAGAAACCTATTGGTGTATTCTCCTTAGATGTATACCTTAGTGGTGAACTATGTAAAAATAGTTACATTCTCTTTCTTCATGTTTTAATTATTCCACATATCCATTGTAAAATTTCAAACAAGTTCCTACCATTGTTGGAATAAGATCCAATAAATAAGAGAACGGTTTACAGCCAAGTTCACACCCCCTCTCTGGGTGGTCTTGGGTCCTTCAGATACATTCTCTAATAACTAAAAATATGTGTATAAAAACCATTTAAACCTATCATAGATTGAGTAGGGGTTTCGAAGACATTTTTTCCTCTTACATTTCAATATAATCTAATGTAATTTCATCTTCAAAAAGTGATAAGCCTTCTAGTTTACATAATGAAGTCAAAGGGATGCTTAAAAAACCGATGGGTTAGTATGATGTGAATAAAGTGAAGAGTGATTATTAAGAGGCACACCATAAATAAATGTTTAAAATAATAGAGTTTCATGTTGGACAGTTATTCCAAAAAATTTGTTTTATAAACATATGGAATCATCCTTGCACCATAAAGTCAAATTCAAAGAAGAATTACATGGTATTCTGAACTATGAGTGGTATCCTAACTCATGAGGATGTAAAAATAGATCACTAACCTAACCTAATAAAAATCGCAATGAATGATTGAAACAAGCTTTAGAACTCAACCAATATAAAAATTTGGCAAGCCTTACCAATAGTTAATATTGACAAATTTTACCTACTAAAAAATAATTGGAAGAAGAATTGAAAATAATAGACACTAAAATAATGATGAATATTTTAGTCGATGATTAGGGGGTTCTTACGGCAATAAGGAAATTTTACCCAGTCATTCCCTTCCATTATTTTATTAAGAACGAAAATATTGATTTTAAAATATTTAAATTTATTATGGATGTTAATAAAAAACACTTTTATATACCTTTTATTGAGGATCTCATTAAAGAACTTCATAGATAAAATATATTTATAAAATTTATTTGATCTAGAAGACCATGTAATTGTTTTATACCTAAAGCAACGAAGATAAATATGGTATACTGTTTCATAAATATGATACCACTAAAATGATAGGATCTAGAATATTTTTTTATGAAATTTTGGTTATAGGATTTCCTAGATTAATTTCATGTGTGATCATGGTGGAAGAATCAATTTTATTCCCTTATATGTTTTCTCGAAAATAAGACAAGGAGTTATATAATTCACTACTGTTTTTAACAACTAAGAGATCAATCTATTACCCACTCTATTGTTCATGTAGATGACTTTATTATTGAAGTGGGAACATTATTTTTCCCTCTGATTCTCTATTCTTGAATAATGTATATGCCTATGTAGCCCCAATTGTTTTTGGAATACCTTTTCTTACCATAGGGGTAAGGGGAGGGATTTCATTCACATTTCAATGTGAAAACTGATTTTCACCCTTACTGATCATAGTGATGAATTTAATGTTTTAAAAAAACTACAAAACAACCCTCAAGACCATGTCATTCCAAGATATGATCTTATTCATGAAGGTGGATTTGTATATGAGTTGTAAGAAATGTTTTTTGGATTTTAATGAAATAAATAATACTCCCAAGTTACCTATAGAAACAATTATGCGAGTTAGTTCAAAAAAGGGAAAATATCCCTAAAATGTGTTAGAAGTGGAATTCTAGGGTCCCAAATATGAATATTTTGTATACTATATTTCCACATCACTTTATGAATCTGAATATAACAAATGATTGTTTGAGACCAATAATTCTAATGAATAATATTTTTATTAATCAATTTTTAGGCGACAATGTCAGGAATTTGACCCCTCATGACCACGTGTATTCCCTCAATCGATGTCCATCTGGGTGTGGAACTAAAACAAATGTCATTTGATATGATGAATTATTTTTTTTGGGATGAATAAACATTACTTGTACTTATTTCTTCTAGACTAGATATATTTCAATATAATAAACATTATTATCTTCTATGAGACATTAAATTTTTTATTAATTGGTGTACTTTAGATAACATGTTTATTTTTTCATCAATATTCATATAGAAAATTTTTATGGAATATGAATAATAACCAACAGTGGAATCTCATACGAGGCTTAAAATTCATGAAATAGGTTGTCTTAGATGAAGTGATTAGACTCATTAATGCTAGAAGAATATTTTCTATTTCAATGAGCCCAATCACAAGTCTTATAAAGGTAGTCCCTATTAAGAGTGGATTCTCATTGGACACCAATTAAAAGAAATTATATATTCAAATTCAAACAACAACAAAATGTATAGGATATATATATATTATATAAAAAATAAATTATATTCCATAAATGATCACTTTTCAATTCTATTTTTAGATCAAATGTTGGTTATGTTGGATGAGAATTAACTTTTCTTATTATGGGATGGTTTTTTGGAATAATAAAATTGATGTTTCTACTTATGACCAAGAGAAAAAACATTCTATGTTTTATATGTGACATTTTCTAGTAGATGGATGGATTTCATATTTTGAGGTGCTCTACCTACCATTCAACAACATATGATGGCATCTTTATCTGACATATTTATGATATTTTCAGAAGTTTTATTTGATTAATTCATTATTGTGGGATATTAAATAGAAATATTTATGAATCCCCAATATTTTTTGTTAAAATTATAAAAAAAATTGTATTAAATTTGTAAAAATTTTAGTTAATTATAACTAAATTAATTATATTAGTACCCATGGGATTCGAGAATATTCTAGAGGGTTATACTGCTAAAATTTATTTCAATCAAAATATTCCTCCAACTAAAAATGTTTATTATATTATTATTTTTTAGGAAAATGTGGATTTTACATGAGATTGATCAAAAACTTCTCTTTGATTAATAAACAACTTTTTCCCTACTGGTGATGGACACAACATTATTATTTGATGAGTTTTATTTGGACCATTAAATTTTCTTAAGGAAAATATAACATCATCAACCATTATAACTACCTATAATCAGGGGGATTCCTTTTAAAATATTGTATTATTCTTGAGAAACTCTAGAGGTATTTATTTTAAACCAAATGATAGATAGAATGTTATATTCTATCTATTATAATAGTATACTTCATGATGAGACTTGATGGTGTAATATCAATATGGAAACAAAACATTTAGTGGAGGTTTTTTCATTGAAATATTCATGATGTATATGATTGAATCCAAATCCATTATTTTTACATATAATTTATCCATTAAGAATATATTTTCTATGAAGGAAAATAAAACATGACAGGTGAAATGGGTTTTATTACTTATAGAATTTTATTTTTCTGTCATAGAAAAACATTGGCCTAAAAAATATTTGATTACTGATTTATATAGGATTCCCAACACAAAAAATGATGATCTATGTGAGATAAAAACATACTTACCATATGAAAATATATTTTTATCGTTGGTAGAACGAATGATTTTCCCCCAAAGTGTATTTTAGAACTTGAAATATATGAAGTTTTGGCAATAGACTTCATTAGTACATTTATTTCCTCCCATGGAAATGAATTTTTAATAATTTTATATGATTATGATTCAAAATTTTAATGATGAAAATGATCACCTAAAATATGAAGATAAATTGTAATCAGGTTTTTCGTGAATAACATATTATCTAGGACAAATGTGTTAAATTATTTTGATATAGAAAATAAGAAAAACATTATGAACTATAATTTTAAATATTTGATAGAAAGGGAAGGTTTTACACAATTTAAATATACACACTATTATCTAAGATCTAGTCGAGAAGTTTTTGTATCTATGATGGAATTGAGAAAAACCATATAGAATTTTGTTAATACATCATGAATGCTTTGATCCTTAATGTTAGATAAAGCACAGTGGTCTTATCAGACTACTTTCAAAACACCAATAGGTATGACTACATATCATTTATATTTGATAAATATTTTCATTTAATGATTCGGTTGAACTTAAATTCATATAGAAAATTAATGTTTTAATTTATATTTTATATGTACTGGGGAAAGATAAATTCTTTAGTTATGATAGTTTAATGATATTATGATAAAATCTTATGAAAATTATAGTATTTATAAGGAATGATCCAAATAATTTATTGATTCCCTAATTCCAAAAAATTAGTTTTTTAGTGGGTTATATGTTTTTTCTCATTAATAAATGTTTTATTATTTTCCCTAGTAAACAACAATTGATGTTCTCTAGGCCATTAAATTTTTTGAGAGTGTGGGTAAATGATTCCTTGGAATATTTTGGAAATATAACAATTCATTTTTAATCAATGGAAATATTATAAAAACACACACTAAGGGATAAAAAAATAGTGTGTATTCAATGTTATTTTTTTGGATTATAATTTTTTTTATTTATATCATAGTACTCTAGACACAATAATTCATAGAAAACCTATGGTGCATTTTTTATTTTCATTATTATTTATTTTATTACAATTTTTTACATAGTATTTTAATATTTTCTTCTTCTTTTGTTAATTAATTTTACCTTTTATTTAGAGGGATCTTAAACATGATGTGGCTGGAATAATATTTTGTCCAAGATAAAAATTACTTATTCATTTTATGGATGTTTTAGCTCTAATTTTCCCTTTTATTTATTCTTGATATTGGTAACTAAATGTGGTGGAATTTCATTGGGTTTTCTATAAAAATAATAAATATTCAATTTTAATCATTATCTTTTATGTTTCATAATGATTAAAAAAAGTATATATTATAATTATAAAAAAATTAAAATTAAAATCCATTTTTTTAAAAAAATTGATTGGAAGTGTGGAAGTTAATCTATTTTTACCTCCCATTCAACAAACTTTTTAATATTTTTAACGATGAATTGTTATATTAGATTTGACATCTACTTTTCCCCATATTAATATTCAACATTAGAAAAATTTTTATTTCTTAACTATTGATGAAAGGTTAATTATGAAATGCATTTTTTCATTCAAATATACAACATCAAAACAACTTGGGTATTTTTATAAAGGACACCACTTTTGAGAAGTTAAAATATTTTTTGGTTTTTATAAATAATAATTTCTGGGGTCTCTTTGATTGAAAAAATCATAATAATCGAAGGTGTAAATCCTAGGGTATGATGACATGTATTATATTATGTATTTATTTGAGTATGAATTTATGAAGAATGAATTATTATTGATTATTATTCTATATATTATTTATGTAATAAATGATTTAAATGTAAGAAAATGATGTTTTATGAGATTTTCTCTTTTTAAATTATATTTATTTCATGAGGATGCTTTAACATGTTTTTAAACATTTCTAATTAACCAAGATAACATTGAACACAATGGGGATCTAAATAATTGGCAAGGTACTATAAACTTTTTTAATCTAGAGTAAAATAGTTAATTGGAATCTCATGGTGAGAATCTATGATGGGATCACAAGGTGATCTTCAATAAATAAATCAAAAACATTAAGTGTTCTTCATATTTATTTACAAAAATTCATAGATGGGATAATTTCAAATAATTTTTCCTTTTAAAAAGTGAATACATGGTGATTAGGAGAATATTGAACCCAAATAGACATGAGGAAAATAAAATTATTAGAAAATATTTTGAGTTTTATCAATAGAATGTAATGTAATTTCATGGTCTGCCAAATATTTGGGAGGGTGAACATTTAATTTATTTTTATTATAAAATATTTTCCACTTGGTACACTCTATTCTATTCTCCTAAAATTTGAATATGACTTTTTAATGGTGTATGTGATTTTGATAAACATTTATAAGAGGAATGAAAATATCTTACAATGGGTGATTTTGTGTTATACTATATTTGATGATATTCATTGACCCTAAACCATTTTTTCATATACTTTTTAAATTATTTAATTTACCAAGAATGCAACGGATTATTTTTGGGGTATTTTGTTGTGGCACCATTTTATCACACTGTTCCACATCTCTTCATGTTAATTAGATGATTTCTAATGGTTAATAGATCATATAATATATTATTGTAAAATTCAAGAAAAAACTACTATAAAATATTATTATTTTATTTTTTAATGAAAATGTAGGTGTTTGGGTGATTAATAGATTTATGCTTCTATAGTTAATTTTTATTAATTGTTATTTTTTAAACATAATTACATTTTTTGGTAAAAGAAATTATAAAATTAAATTAAAAAATAAATAAAGGAAAAAATAATAGCACATATTGTTCATGGATGACCATATAAGACGATGATATGTTGGAACTTCTCTATGAACATATAGAAACTGATTTCCCATAGGATGAGGTTATAGTAAAAGTTTAATCACTTTTCCACCATCCACCAATCTGAATTTTGAGAAGTTTTCTGTTGTGATCGACTATGAAGGTCCCAATGATGATGAAGAGGGAAAATAATATACCACCTTTTTCTAGGTGGGATTCACCATTTTAAGAGGTTTACAGCCTATGTGAAACCGATATCTAGCATAAAGTGAGTTGAAATGTGAGATGAGATGCTATAGAGAACACACTCATGCTACTGGTTTTGGTTGCTCCTCCCATGTTCACTAGAAACCAATTTTTATGATTGAAGGAAACTATTTAAATAGATGATCATATATGACTAATTTATTAACTATGATTTGATAAAATATTGTACAGAAGAAACTATACTCATATAATAGTGTATCAGGTGTTCATTAGATTGAATTCAGTGCTTGGATCAAGACTGGTTTAGGTTAGAGATAACATTATCCAATTGGATACATGAGTCAGATGGCAATTTCAGAATTCATATAATTCAGTATAATCAACTACATAGGCATATCAGATATAATAGAAAATTGTATACACGGTAAATTACATACATGGATAATTGTATACAACATCCAAATCTTCTATGTGAAGGGATTTGATAATATCATCCCAATAGAATATATTGTTAAATATTCAATGTGGAACTAAATATATTATGTTATACATGAAAATGAGAGTATTTTATATAGTCTAGATTTAAATCCTACCACAAAAAATTACTTATGGCGGCCAGTAGGATGAAAATGTGGGCCCACATTTTTACGACTACAATAGAGGAGCACAATATATGTACTTCTTCTTGGGAGTATGTTCTTTTAGTTAGATGGTAATGTTAGAGTGTCATTTAGAATGATGTTTTTATTTATAATTGAAAAAACTGGGGGATATGATAATATTAGAGCCTAGGGGAGGGAGAAATGATATAACACATAAAGAAAATTTGGAGGAGGCAGAGAGAGTTGTAGTACATAGTTGTTGATTTAAATTCCTTTTTGGGGATTTTTTTGTCATTGTTTTAATATGATTCTTCTATTTTTTTAAAAATGGGAAAGGTAAATATTTCATTAATAATTAATTTCTATTTAGTAATTTTCTAATGAGGATGAGATGGAAGGATCCCCCCCTCGAATGTTAAGAACTATGGGAGTCTAATGTTTTGTCATTAAATAATTAATTTCTAACCTTAAACTATTAGAACATGGAAAGAGGTATTTCATTTAGTTCTATGGGTTAGAAATTTTCATCCATAACAGAATTTATAATTGGATAGATCACACAAGGGTGGGTAACTAGGTTTCCATAACAAATAGGAAAAATGGTAATTCGATGAGAATTTGAAGGCTCATTTTACATAAAGACTATCCCATAGAATGAATTTATTGGGATTTTTTTAGATCCTACATTGAATATATTTTAGTGAGTGAAAATAAAATAAAATGAAAAATATATCAAATTAAGATAACCAACCATTCAAATTCCACTACTCAATCCCTTTATGTTCTCCACTTTTTAATTTCTCTCTTCCTTCTATGTGTACTCGATACATTTTTTCTTGTTCCATAGTCTTCATTCCATAAAACTCATCAACACTTATTCACACAACATTCCTCCATTAATAATTAGTTCTGATTTTTTTTCTCTTTATTTTCAATTGGTCACAAATAACACACTTTCTATAAAATTTCTCTTTGCAGATCAATCCCCACTCCCCACTACACTACTCTTATGTAGAGATTATTAATAAATAAGCTTTTCTAGGCCTATTGATAATAGAGTCCTCTTAGACAAATATCTATAAGAATAACACTATAGAAACACTTATGGATGCACACATGTCTTGGTATGAAAAATGAATAAATTTAAAATAAGTGTTCTTAATGTGGAATATTTTTAGATTGAGGATACCAAAAGGGTGGTTAGTGGAATATCATGTTAACAATTTCTATAGGATAAAATTTCAAATAAATATATCGAATGTTATGTTGGTTGATGATGTTTTTAATTCTACTAATATCATCATAAATATAATATTTGGATGAAATAGATACTACTGAAAGAAATTACTATCGGAAATATGATATTTTCATTCAAGAAAACTAAAATTTAATCCTCAATTAGGAGCTCATGGGAAGACAATAACATTTTCTCATACTAGTGTGTTGAATATTAATTATATAGGATGATAAACATATCCTAAAAATTGTCAACAATTTTAAAAGAATATCATAAATAAGAGTCATGGATATTTGAATGTTCTGGTGCTTACCTCTGGGAATTTCAGAAAGTGAGGACATATTTATAGTAACAATATAAAATTAAATGGAAATACGAGAGTAACAACAATTAGAAGTTAAAAATAAATTAATATAGTGTAATACTATAATGATATACCCATCACTATTCATATTCTTATAGACTCATTGGTGGTTGATTTAGGTGAATCCTACAACTTATTGGTCGAATGTGGATCAATGAAAAGCTATGTATCATGATATATTATAGAAGTTAATATGGTATATGATAAATATTTTTAAGTGATTAGAATATAATTTTTAAATATATAGTTGAATAATGGGAAAATTCTACAGTTGAAAATAAATAACTTATATACTAGGTCTTATAGGGGATCTCTTTTAACTGGGGTTGTTGGATGATAAAGGCTTAATAACTACATTCAACATTGGAGTCTGGAAAGTGACCTGAGGATCCATGGATGAGGCGTGCAAAATAATGGAAATAACCTTGAATATATATAGATGTTAATATGGGAGTAAAATGCCCAAAATTTCTTCCCTGGAATATTTGGAGGTCTACAATTACATATTGGGGAATTTTATAAGGAATAACATTGAGGTTTTGGTGGGAAAGATCATTATAAAACCTGATCATATAACTATCAAAAGTTTTTTAGAGATGTGTTCAGGAATGAAATTAAGGATCTAGTTAAATATAAATATATGTAAATCCATATCCTAGATACTATATACAGTTCAAATGAATGTTTGAGAACATACTTCAATTAAATTTTATAGAGGATCATGACACTTTTTCAATTTCATTAATGATTCAGTCAGTAAATCATGGGTTTATTTTCGTAAAATAAATCTAATGTGTTCTTTGTATTTTCCTTGTGTAAATACATGGTGAATTTAAAAAATAGTCATAAATTGAAGTTCAAAATAACTGATAATGATAGTGAATAAAATAATAAAATCTTCAAATACATTTTTCTGAAGAATGTGATCATTATTTATAGAACAATCCCCATAACTTCACAATAGAAAAGTGTGGAATATAAATTGAATATAATTTTTATTTAATGTAATTAATTCATATTTTTGTCCTCTATTTTTCCAATTTATATTTCTGTAGAAACAATTAACATGACAATATATATGTTGAATAGAAGTACGTACACTATATTAAGAAAACATTTACCAAAAGAATAATGGTTCAAAAAGATATTGGATACTCCACATCTCAAAATATTTAGTTAAATTGATTTTCATATTGTTTATTCCATGGAAGTAGATTATATGGAGGTAAATTCCAATGAATATATTCTCATATTCATGGAAATTAAGTTTTAAAATACATAATTTTATGTTATTATCAATATACCATTATTGTATTATGATATGTGATCACCAATTAGAATGTCTTAATTAAGGATCAAAACATGCTTGAAATAGAATTTTTGGGAATTTTTTTAACATAATATGTAAAATTTAATATGAATAATTACATTAGGTATTTTAAAATAACACTAATTCAAGATGACAGAAAGAATGCATTAGATGTTTGACCAATGTTTTATATTATATTATTTTTGAGAACTATAGACCATCAAGTAAAAGTTATTTTTATTGAACAATTAGTATTAGGTGAACTAGAATTTCATGTATAGAAAATTTAATATCTTATTAATGTTGGAAATTATTTAAGAAGATCTTATAGAGTTTGAAAATTAGTCCAATGGTATGGGTTGACATGAAAATCATAATTCTGGTGGATGTTGGGGAACACAAATGTCTAGAAGAAGAAGAAATCCATACAGAATTAATCTAGTTATACTCCTTCATGGAGTAATAACTAAATTATATAAATAAAAATGTTAAATATTATATAAAAGAATTATTTATTGTAAAATTATCATCATATATCAAATTGGTTGAAGATTTTAAATATGAAACAAATAGAAGTACAAGACTTAGGGAATGGTTTTAGGTGAATTTATTCCAATGGAAGGGTGGAATCCATTTATTATAAATTTTATCACTATTATAATATAAAATATATTTTAATAGTGCTAATTATTATTGAATCATATAATTTACAAATTAATTAGATGTAAGTAAATAATTCCTTTATCCAAGGTGATTTGTTGGAGGAGATATACATTATGTATCCCGAGATATTAAAAGATCATTATAACGTAGTTATCATTTATAAACCACGGTAGATCCAATATGTATTTAAATAAGCACATCGATAGTGTAACATGATATAAAATTAAATAATGAATGTGTAAGGTTTTATAAGGAGTTAATCTAATTATTGTTGTAATTTGATGACCCCAAATGATGTAATATTCAAAATACTCTAACTCAATGCAGATGAATTGTAATTTGTAGGTTAATTTTAAAAAAAAATTATGTATCTAATTAGTTTTATGTCTATACAATTTATATGATATATATTGGTCATGGCATGAAAATATTGGGGATGTATATATAGTCCCTTACTCCAATGTTATCTAATAATGTGTTCATCAGGAATATCATTGGACATTTTAAATTAATGAGATATAAATTTGAGTTATCTACACACTTTGGACACATCATCTTATCCAATTAATAGGCACCTTCAAAATAAATGGGGTCTAGTATTTGGATAAATTTCCATGATACTTTAGATGATGGATGTTTGATGTATTTGATGATATGTGCATGAAATGACATTGCCTTTACAAATTTGAGTGGTATGTTTATTCTTGTATTACCCTGGAAAGAAGAAATGGGAATTCCTAATGTGGATCATTCAATACATGAAAGCATCAATAGATACACCATTGTTATTTGTGGAAGATGATTTTTTCTAAGGATTTTTTAATGTTGATTTTTTTGGTGATTCTAATGATTGGAAAATTACATTTCAGTTTTTGTACTTTTGGATGATTTATGATCAATTAAATTGCATAGATATAACCTGTGATGATTTTTTCTACAAATAAATAATAGTATACCATATCTACAAATCCTAGGAAGAATATGACTTGGTTAATTTTCTTATTGAAGGATCTTAAGAAAATAATCAGAAGATGGAAAGTTATTATGGGATAGTTATAATGTAATTTCACCATGTATGAATCTTATAGTTCATGAAATAAAAAAAACATTTAATATAACATTAATTTAATCTTGAATCTAGTGAAGTATTAAGAGATTGATCATTGAAAGATCACATGTAAGAAAATTCCAGCCAACATTTTCACAATGATAATAGTCCAAAAAAGTATATGGTAGTACTGTGCTATATTGGGAAATTATTGAATAAGAGGATAATGGAGAAAAAAGTAATGAGCATGGATCAAGGTGTTTGTTTCACCAAAGTTTTAAAGGATTTATATGAGGTTCCTTGAATCATTATTATTATGAGAGATTGATAGGATCAGTAATTTTTACTTATTTCACTATCAGTCCACTAATATATAGTTGTATCATTATTAATTCACTTCAACCATATCAGAAAAGTGGATGTGGGAACATTAATTATATATGTTATAACAACAATTATAAACATGTAATTGTTGTCGTGTTGATTGGTAATTGTTTTATATGTACAATGTACTGATAGGGATGGTGGAATCAGTGGATTCCACAACTTAATGAAGAAATAAATTGACATAAGACTGTAAATGTTGGAGTTTTGTGTTAAATATTGAACTGATAATGAACCATTATAAATTGAGGTGGGACTAGATGTTGAGTTGGAATCATACTTTATAGTATGGTACCGAAAATTATTTGAAAAAATTATAACACCGGCATATTAACGTATAGTGTTTTTAAATATTGTACGTGTAGAAATAAGAAAATTTTCTCTATATTTTCCCATGGATATATAATGAATGTATGATCCATTTAAAACTACAGTTTCTTCATTTATTCATGTTACGCAATTCATGAGTAAAAAATGTGTTATTCATCACTAGACTGGTGATTAGGGTTATTCATGAATTATAAATTCTAGCACTCTTAGATAGAGTGAGAATATTCTATAGTTTGAAAATCCATTATGGTAAACTACCAGTGAATACAAACATTAGGCGAACTCAATGTTTAACTATATCGTAATTTGAATCAGTTTCGTAGGTGTCATATACATCAATAATAAACAATAACAAAGAAAAAATTAGGGGATTGGAAAAAATATATTCATTTATAATTATGATCCCATAGAAATATCACACCTGAAAAAAACAATTTACATTGAAAAAATTCATTAGAAAAAAGTTTATAATTTTGTAAATTATATATAAAACCTTGAGAGAAAAGTATGTTAATGGTGAATAATGGAAATATATGGTCTTTATTGGAATTATAAGGATTATATGATTTTTGGAATAGTAACATATCATTAAAATAGTAACTATATATTAGAATAGTAACATGACTATTATAACAAAAAATGTCCATTAGATAAAATGATTAATTAACCTTACAAATCTTTTTTACCAACAATTTATAAAGTAATTATAATTTTAATATTATTATTAAATAATTACATAATCAATGTAGCATAATGTAATTATATGTTTACATTTTCTTAAAAATAATTATGATTTTTGTAAAAATTTACTAATTTTCCTGATGTAAATAAATATTAGAGTAAAATGAACATGAAATTTATTTTTCTTAATATATATTTATTTTTTTTAATTATCACATTCAAATTATGTAAGGGTTAAATTTTTATATATTTGAAGAAATTTGAAATACCTGAATGAATTAAATAATTTTTTTGTAACAGGGATTTATGAATGAATTATGGGTTTTATACATGTTAGATGAATATTATAATACCTTATTTTTAATTAATTCATGTTAATATTACTATTGAGTGAAACTATTTATCAAAATAATGAGAAATAAAATTTTATACTAAAACACTAAACTCCTCCTCCTCTTATAAATATTATTCTCACATATCCTCACACCTAAATATTCTTAAATTTTCAAAACATATAACTCATTTTATGCCTATACACCCTTACACACATTGGTGAGGTTTTGGTATCATCAAAATTTCCTCCATTAAGGGCATTAATTGATTAGAAAAGGATTTTTGAAAAATTCAAATTTAAGACCCAATAGTTACACTCTTTCATTTTTATTCATCTATTTTTTCTTATTCCACATTGTCAATATTAAAATATGTTCTATATCATTATATAAAAGATTTTATTTTACCTAAAATGAATATTAAAATCATTCAATAAATAAAATTAATATACTACTTTCATTAACAAGCATCGGTTACTATAATATAAAACAACATATAAGGATAAAATTATAAAGATTCCATTACCGTGTTTAGGTATGGTTATAAGAAAACATTTTATGGTTAAATAATAAATTAATAATTATACCATATGATGATATATTTTAGATAATTTCTAAATTATCATTAAATTATTTAAAATTACTCTATCATATATGATAAAATATCACATGTGAGTATTCCATTTTATGATTTCATTTATACCCATTTTACCATTATTGTATTGGAAAACCCATTAATATTTAGATTTATTCAATTGGACCATAAATTCAATATTTTAATAGTCACAAATCATGTTTCTTATAATTACGATTAAACATTTATTTTAAGATAAAATACTTATTTTAGGTACAATGATACTATGCATAGATCGACTATGTGTTGCATTGGATCACTCATATGCACAAATAATCAATTGAAAATACAAGTGGAGGTGTCGTGATAGTAAATAATGTGACCAAAAAGACATTTATATATGTTTCTAGCCATAAATACGTTATAGGTTTACATCCACCAGATGGATGTTAGACGGCCAAGTGATAAATGATAGGATATGAGGAAAATATATAACTTTCTATTGGTCTGAGGTAATAAATGAATTTAATTGATCAACTACAAGAAGAATTAATCGACCACATGTAATAAAATAAAACAACACTTCCTTCTGTTAACCATTAATGATTATTTTTTATTATGCAATAATATTATTAGTCAGCATTGGAAGATGATTATGATTTTTTTATAACATTTGAATCCACCATATATTGTATTCAACCAAATGTGTGTCCTCACCTGACCACATATATCTACTTAGTTATGTATCTATGAAAACACATGTCTAAAACTACTAACCTTATGATATACTGAGCTGCAACAAGCCAACTTAGTTAAGGGTGAAGCTTCCTCAATATGATATTTGAACTAATAATAAGGTTCAAACGAACCATATCTAAAGTAAAACACATAATAGGATTTTATCTTTATTTAATGATAATTGTCATAGTGGTTAATAATTTATAGTATGTGAATAAATTTTATTTAGGTGTCAATTTGTGAATAGGATTCTAAAAATTATAAGAACTATCCCTCAATAAAAAATATGAAAATATATGGGTCTTTTGTGATCATAAATATTTCATTCTGATATAAATTGATACTTTGTATTCAAGGAGAAATAGTAAAAAATAAAAATATGTCTTAATTGACTATAAAATAAATTTTTTAGCTCTATAAGAAAATAGATAAGAATGATAGCCTTACCGATCAGCTGAAATTTATCAATGATTGAACTATATCAAACTTCTCTTATATTCCTCCCTCTATGTATTTATTTTACATTTCATGGTGTGCTTATTTAACTATATTAATTTTGATCATATATCATATAGTGTAAAGAAATGTAATATGATACTCTGTTCATTATCATTTAAAATATTTTAATCATATACCTAATTATGAAGGAATATTGATATAGCCTAGAACGCCATATTTTTAGTGAATGTGTAAAACCTCATAGAGGCTATTTATTTTTTAGTAATTTTTATTAAAAATTATTTGAAGTGCATTAATTTCAAGTGCAGATGTCTACGGTGTATCTTAGATCAAACATATTATTAAATTCTAATGTGTTACTTGAATATTTTTTTTACTTATCATTATAAATTTGATTGAAACCATTTTTATTTTTAGAATTTTTTATTAAACAATGAAGGAAAATTATAATACTATATTATTAATTTTTTGTGATATTCATTACATGATTGGTGTGAGTAATTTGGTTTTCGTATTTAAGGTAATTTTCATTTTTCTATCTGGTTTTTGATCAAGAATATGGGAAACTATTTTAAAATAACAAAAAATATATATCTATAATATTTTCTAACAAGGACGTCATTTTAAATAGATGGTGTTTAAAAAAATATTTTCAAAATAGAATTTTTATATTGGATTCTGAATTTACCCCTCCTCTTGATCATTCCTCTTGGATAAACATTTTTTATCTAGTTTTTCTATATGTTTATCTATTTTCCATTGACCATGTTCATGTTTTGGAGAACTCGATCTTTGATTTCTCATTATTTAATCTATTACTATGGATGATACACATAAATATCATACTTCAATTCAAACTAAATTCTTTAATTGAACAGACTATCATCAATGGAAAATTAAAATCAAAATCTACTTGGAAATCATGGGATTTGATATCTAGGTTACTATAGAAGATAATTTTAAAAAAACCCAGGACTTATAATCAATAATTGGATAATACTACTAAATATAATTAATATTTTAATTGTAAATATATTATTGAATTATTTTATAAACTACGTGAATATTATTATAATATTGATTTTTATTGTATTATTTTTATTAATTTTATCATACATTAGTTATTTAATATAGAGGAACTTATAAGGTTAAAGAAATGAGATTGGATATAGAATCTATGAAATATCTCTTATTGAAGATAAATCCTCACCAATTCATATTTGAAATTTTTTATAGATTTATTGAAATTATTAATATTATGACTTCACATGAAATACATATAGAAGAAAAAAATAAATATCTAAGATTAAAATGAAGTTTAAATAATGAATACAGAATATATATTTTGTTAATTAGAGAATCCTACGAAATAATCAAGTTAAAATTCCTGGAAATTATTGAAATGTTGGAAATTTATGGAGAGTAATTGATAGTAGAATTTTTTTTGTTGAACTTATAAATAAAATTATTATATTATAGATTTATTAGTATAAATTAGAAAAATTTCTTTAATGTTATTGAAGTTTTAGTGAAATATATTATCAATGTATTGGGAAGATGAATCATCTATCCTGGAGATTCAAAAAATTATAAAAAATAAAATATCATATGAAATAAAAATTATAGTGAAAATTATGAAAAAGAAGAAATGGGAAGAAATAATGAAAAGGGATAACTTCATTGGTGACATCACATACTATGAATGAAAATTGATGGGACACAATAAGGATGCTTTTCAAAGATGAGATTAAAAAATTATCTTTATATAGATATGAATCCAAATAATGAAATGAAATAAACATGCAGTGGCCCTAAAAATGATCTTCTCAATTAGACACTATCAAAGGGGTTTCAAGGGAAAAAAATATATGATTTATGGGAAATTAACTTGTAGTAAAAAATAATACTTCTACATATACTTTTTCTAATGATATTATTTTATAAGAATATAAAATTACTATGATGAAATATTTGAAAACTACTCTATGTCGTAAGACAGTGTGAATGAAAGTAAATAAAAGTATAAGACTTTTAATAGGTTTCATGCATTACCTTCCAATATTAAAAGTGATATTACAATTGAAAAATAGAATAATTCCAAACTATTAAATGATAATAATTATATTAAATTGTATAATATACATTAGAATGTGTTTCTAAAAAAATCATTTTATGAAACTAATAATATGAATATTATTGTAAGAATTTAAAATACATAAAAATTTTATATGTGAACAAGATATAAATCTAGTCATTAATGGAAGCTGTGTAAAAAATATTTCATTCCAAACAATAAATATAAAACATTAATCTGTAAGGCTAATGTTAAATCTCGTTATATAAATGACTCATATATTTCTAGACATAAGAACGAAATTATATCAAATTACTTTTATTATGAACTAAAACAATATCAAATATATTTGTATTAAAAAAAATATATTTTCAAACATCTATAAACTGAAGAAAGTATGGGTAAAAATAATTTTTTGGTTTATATTTTATAGGTAAAATTCTTGATTATATTTAGTAAAATTATATTATATCGGGACAATGTATGTTCCAGAAACATATATAAATACTACTGAAACATCAATGATCAAATAAATGTATTTAGTGGATATCATACTTTTGTTGATAGAGAAAAGGGAAAAATAATTTCTCTTTGAAAATTTTACAACAAAAAAACTACATTAACATAAAATGTTTTTCTAAATTATGGTAAAAAATATTATATTCTTTTTATATCTCAACTGTTAGATTATTGTTAATCTTTCATATTTTAAAATAGTCCTTTTAAAATGTATGATTCGATTCACAATTTAGATTTAGCATACTTAATAAATTTTAATGCATATATAGTTAACTTAAATTCTTTGTTTTCTCAAAATGTTTCTTAGATTAACTATATTTCACAAGAATACTTGATGTGAATTAGGAGAGTAGGTAACTATAATATAAACTCCATAAGAAGATAAATAAAAAAGGATTAATCAAGGATCAATCCAAACTAGAATTCTCAAAACAAAATGTGAAATCCCTATAAAAAGAGAACATAAATAAAATATATTTCAAACTATAGAAGGCATTTTATACATATATACCAATAGTAGTGGTTCAAATGTATTTTATGGAATACATAGAGTTTCTAGTATGGGTTTAAATCATTTTGATAATTTTAATGTTAACAATTATTGAAGATACACATTGTTATTTTTCCTATCTCACAGAAGTAAAACTTCTTCCTTTTTTATAAATCTGAAAGATTTATAGAGAAAATTCGTGGTCATACGATTAAAAATATAGGAAGTTATCATAGTCATGAATTTGAAAATGAATAATTTTAATCATTATGTTCTAAAAATTAATATAGATTCAATTTTAATTCCCCTTTAACTCCTAGAAAATGGGGTGGTAGAAATGAAAAATATAACTATCTATAAAATTAATCATACTATTTTTAGTTAATATGACTTACCAGTCTATATTTGGGTAGAATAATTGAATAGAATATATCATAGAGTTGTTGGGTTTTTATAATACAAATCATAACATATATTCTTTATGAGTTAGGTAATTTTATAAAACCAAAAGTTACATACATTACAGATTTTCGGTATAAATAATTTATTCCAAACATAAAAAAATGAATCTATAAACAAAATTCACCAAAGTGTTCTAATGGAATTTCAGTAGGTTATTCAACCACTAGTAAGGAATGTTGGCTATTAAATAAATAATATAAAATTTTTAGAATAATACCTTCATGTCAATTTTCTTGAGATGTATCCACATGTACAAAAACATATTTTATAAAATCATGAGGATGATATATCAAATATAGATATCAATATTAACTCTAAATCTACACACTATGATGAAATATTGAAATGAGAAATATTCCATTGGAAACTATCCATGACTTATTGGTCATACTGACATTGAAAAAGAGATGGATAGACCAATAACATCAACCCATGGATCTATTAATACCCATATTTAACATCCCATAGATATTTAGGTGTGTGATATAGAAAAAAAGTACCCTAAAACAATCCACCATTAAGAGATATTGTTAACATAAATCCTTATTTTCTAATCTCGAATAAGTGAACATTTCTAATTTAATAAATTTTGATCACTATTTATTAGGCGTAAAATAACTATTGAATAATTTTGAAAGAAATAATGTCAAGGAATTTCTTAAAATACCTAAATACTATCTTACTTATGGAAATAAATTTGTATATAAAAACAAAGATAACGGGTATGGAACTATAGTTAGAAACAAATAAATATTATTTTTAAAATTTTATAGTAATGAAGATGTTATTGATTACGAAGATTCTTTTGCACTATTATAAAGACTTGAGGCCACTAGAATATTATTTTCCCATGAAACATGTTTTAATTTATATCTATATAAAATGGATGCTAATAGTTTATTCATAAATAGTTATATTATCAAGGTTGTTTTTTAGAACCACCCCCTTGTTTTTTAAATAATAATTTACCAAATCATGTTTTCAGACATTAAAATTATCTTTATGGTTTAAAAAATCCTATTAAATATTAGAATGATAGGATAAACACTTAACATATTTCAAATATATTTTAAAAAGGTACTGTTAATACTAATGAATTTTGTAAAATAAAATGAAACTATTTTTTGGTTTCCTAAATATATGTTGATTATATTATTTTTTTCATTTAAAAACTATTTATAGATGTAATTTATAAACATATAAAAACTGAATTTGAAATAATTTTAATAGGAAATTTTAAATTCGTCCTTTATTTCCAATTTTTCAAAACAAATATGGAATTATTTTAAATAAGTGAAAATATAAAAAATATATTTTAAATTTTTTTACTCTAGATCTCATTAAAAGAAGTGATACATAAATGATTACAAAATGTAAACTATATTGAGATGAAACTAGTAAAGTATTTTTCTATACAACTTATAGTGTTATGATTGGGAGTTTACCAAATATAAGTGTTAGATGGATATATATTATTATTATTTTCTGTATTTTTTTGCATTTTAAAGAAAACCCAAAACAATCAAACAAAAATTCTATTAAATAAATTTAAAATGTCACCAATTTAAATAAAATGAACTGTTAAATTATAGATGTCTTGTATTTGAATTATTATGTTATTTGGATGAATATTTTTGTGGTTATAAATTAGATTGAAAATATATCCTATAGTACAATTCATTTTTTGGGAAATTATCTAGTTTATTAGTGTACTAATAAACTGAATTTTATTTCATTATATACTACTAATGATTAGTACATATGCCTAGGAAATTATTTTTCCCAAATTATATGTATGAATCAAAAATTTCTAGACTATTGTTATCAATTTTTACATCTACCTATAAATTTATATAATAAATTTTCTATTAAAATTTCTAAGAATCATTTATCTAATTATATGGCTAAAAACACTGATATAAGAATTAATTTTTGAGATATTTTTTTTAAAATGGTGATATCACCATTGCATCTATGGGAACTAAGCTATATATATATTTACATTATTCATGAATCATGTGAATATAGAATGATTAAATTATATCTGATATGAATTTGGTGATAAAATATTATTAATTATTATTTCATATATTATAGTTTATGATATGATTTTTTTAACTTCAATAGTTACAAGTGACCACAATACATAAGTTTTTGTAAGGAACAATTATATGATAAGTTTATCTATTATGACTATCCATGCTATTGTGGACTATTGACATGCAATAAGTAAATATTTTATAAATAACATGACTGATTGTTTGGAAATCCATATTATATGTCAACCTACTGTTCACATATTAAGCTATTTTAACACAATCCATGGGAAGATAAAAATAAATGAATAACAAAGAAAACTATTAAAATTGTAATAAATGTTATAAATTTCTCTCAATTTATATTTATTCCCTATTTAACATACCATAAATGATTTAAATATAAAAATTTTATAAATTTTATAGTTTTTATCTCTATGGCTAGAACCCTCACAATCCATTTCTCCCTCTCAAAACTAAACTCTCTTAACATAAAAACATTAAAACCTATCAAACCAACTTGAAAAGATGGACATGTGAATCATGAGTCAGATCCAAGTTCTCTTTATGATAAATATAGTTTAGATAAATGAAAATATAGATCGAGTGAATCTAGTGAGCCTCAATAATAATATATTTGGGATCAGTTGATGTTTCTATATATTTAAGATGATATCCAGTGGTTAAAGTCTTTTAAATCATTAGTTTTGAAACTTTTATAAAATTAAGGATGAATTTAAATCTTTTGTGAAAAATTATTTCATGAGAATACTAGTAAATGAAGAATATCCTCTTTTTCATCCCTGAAATGGGATACATATTTTAATGTTAATCACAATGGTAAATTATAAGATTTCTAGGGTAATAATCTATAGGTCATGCGGCCATTGAATGTCACAATGATCTATTTAAGCAAACTAGTGATGGGAATAATATAAGACCAACTAATATAGAATTAAATGGAGAGTGAAAATGTTCTTGTTAGATTTATACTAAAACTAAAATTACCCAAGAATCATGTAATCTTAATCTTTTTCTACCATGATTAATTATTCGTGTATTTTATAAAGAATGATTTTAATATCAAACTATCATTATATTTTATAAGGCTCATTGAAGAAATATAAACGATATCCTCATGGATTAACTCCAATGTATATCATATATTAAATGTATCTTTGTTTTAATCCAAACTCCTTTTTCCTTCGAGGAGGGGTAATTCTAAAAATTTTAGAGTGATATACTTGAATTGTACCATTTTCAATAGAACATAGAATAATTAGAATTACCAGAGGTAGAATTAGGTGGATAACCATAAGAATACTTACAAAAAATTCAATCCTGTTAAAAATACTTCTATTATAATGGAAATATTGGATCCATGAATATATGGTAATGAAAATTATTAGTATTATTATAAACAATATGTAGTTATGGAAATTGATTTTGTTTTACACGAGTAGTAATTATGTACTACTAATGATGATTCAAAAAGATTATTTGAAGATGATGTGATTTATTTGAATAATGATTAAAGGAATTATTTTGAGAAAAAAGAGATTCCTAAACCTATATTAGAAGACTATATACCTACATTTATTCCTTTTAATACAACATCCAATACTTCATTTGGTTATATGAAGTCTCTAGAATCTTTTCCCTATCAAGAATTTTTTTTCTAACTCTAAAGAACTAATCTTTTCTTTATTCAAACTAGAATATTTGTTTCTAATTCTGATGATGAGGAGGATGAATCAATTTAGAATATTATTCCATCAACTATAATAATGGGATCTACTGAGGAATTTTGGAGATTCTAGTAATAAAAATAATCCAGTAGTAGAAGTAACAAAGGGAAAAATCATCTCACATTAATAATCCCCAATAAAAGGGGGATATGTCCCCTATATGTTTCACTAGAATTGAGTACCATTACACTAATGGGGATAGTGATTATAATCATGGTGGTATTCTATATAACTATTTTATGAATTCCATTCTACATGAAACTTCAATTCATTTTTTACCTAGTATTTTATAGGTTTCATTTTTTATAATAATTGATCTTGATGAGTGGATTGAGAAACCCTGTACCGTAATAGAATGTCATAATGATCACAGGTTAAACCAAATATTAGAACATGTTATTGAGGAAATGATTTGTACAATTATTATAAATCATTAAGTTATAACAATGGATTCAAAAGTAGTTGGATATCTTGATCAAGATGATACTGTGGAATTTTATATTGATCCTATTTTTTATTCTTTTTCATAGATGGAGATGCTTCCTTTTTTGGATGGTGTTTAATTTTATAGTAGTACACTCCCATTTATACATGGTTAATCTTCATCATAAATTACCATAAATAAAAAAGTAATATTGACCTAATAATTATTATGAAATAATTTTTATTGTTGGATTTTGGATCATGATTTGAAACTGCTAAATAGGAAGCCATTTTGATAGATATTTTTTCTATTGTTCATCATATACAACCACAAATTTTTAGAAAGATTGAATATGTTGGGATTAAGATTTAGATATTGGTTGATCAGGATGGAGTTATTTATGAAAATCATGAATTTCGGAATTAATATCTATCCCAAAACGAACTTATCTGGTTTTCAAAGAATTCTAGACTTGATGCTCTTACTATTAAATCTAAATATGTTATTCCTACACATCCTCAAGTCAAAACTACTCATTACCCTATTGATGATTCTTTCTTAACGAAAAGTGTACATATATAAATCACGTTTTTTGGGATTTTCCACAAACAATGAATTTATGTTGCATTAGTTTTAAACTTATGCCATTAAAAAAACATGGGTTACTCAAATGAGAAGTTAATAATTTTTGTTATGTTCGATAGGTAATCAAAATAAGAATTTATCCCTACTATTATATAATAATTAACAAAAAAACATATAGAATTTATGTATACCTTCATATATATTTCTAAACATGCCCCCATTTAACCCTATCCTTTAAAGATGATATGGATCAACTCAATGTTCTTACACTAAAATTGAAGATATTTTTTGAGGAAAATTGTAATTTATTTTAAAATATTGGGCATTGATACATGTTTATTAGTATGTTCACTAGTCTGATGATACCCTATATATATGTTTCACATACAGCCATGGTGACCCCTTACACAGTTCTTCTAAAACAAGTTTGAATGATTTCTTATTTAGCTACTCCAAATAACACCTTTTTAGTTTCTACCATTTAACCATTTTGATTCAATCCCCTTAAAAATATGATGAACATTTGAGTAATTTCTAATAGTGTTTTGATTGGAAATCCTTCTTTTTTTGTACTCTTAATCCTAAACCTGAATTTTCTACAATAAAATATTTGTATCCTAGAGAGAACATTTCTACTTATGATTGTGATTAGACTATCATATAGGGAACTTGTACTTTTTACATTATATTTTATCAAATTTAAATGATTATTATTTTAATCTAATTGATAAATTGTGTGTTATTAATATTGTTAATTCATTTTAATAAATGTCCTTACCTTTTTTATCTTTTTTATATTAATAAAATGGGAAGAGAAAAATTTTGTAGAAAATTCTATACAATTAGTAGTTCCATTATTTTTTATCATAAAAAATGTGTTTATTATAATATTATTATATCAATTATTTATTTTAAATATAGATCATTATGTTTCATATATATCTAATAAATTCTATGTTTTATGATAGAAGTGTTATCTTTAATATAAATATGAGAAGTATATAGAAATTATATATTTCATTCATAATAAATATTCTCCACCCATAGAACACATATACCATTTGAATGAAAATGTGTATGAATAAAGATTCCATGAAGTTATCTATATAAGTGTCAGACTGACCACACATTAAATATCATCAACCATAAGAAGGAATATTGTCACTGTGTGGATATTGATTAACCATTATGAATTTTGAAAAAAATTCCATGTTTTAGATCTACTGCATGAAGATACATGAGTGAAAATATAATGGATTCATCAACCAAATTAATGAAATTATGAAACCATGCCTAATTGTTAAGATTTCATTGTTTTAATTCCTTCCATAAAGAAATTCAATCAACCATGGAAGACATTCATGTTTTTGTTACATTTGTATTGATGGAATACATTATTCAACCAACTATGAATACTCAACCAAACATGGATAAATATTCAGTTAAGTATCCATTCTACCACATGTAAAAGCAAACTAGTGGCATGAAGTACTGAGTTGCCACAATTATACCTATATAGGGGTGATGATTCCACATGATGATCTTTTCCCTGATTATGAGTGTCAAAAATTATATTTCTAACGTATAAGTCTTCAATGACTAGTTTTTTAATCAAATAAGACTTATCTGAGAAGTTAATACTTTTCATTCTAAGAATAATAAGGATTCAACAGCTGCATTGAGAATAAACATCGAAAAATTAAAATAAGTTTCTTCCATTTAAACATATGTTAATAGTTGTTTTTTATAATAAAAAATCATTCATTATATAGAACTATGAAACTCTATTTTCTAGGAGTAATTAAAAAAAATTAGAACAAAGGTTTGATGACTAAAACGTTCAAATCTAAGATATATGGAAAATCATAAAAGTAAAAAAAGCATGAAAATCAATCGAAATCTACCAAATATTGAGTTTCATCAAACATATCTCAAATTCATTGTTCTCTCTATTTGATTTTAATTTTTTGTTGTTCTTGTTTTACTATATATTTTTAGAACTTATCCTACACAATAATAAGATTACTATAATAAAACATTCATTATTATTCTACATTTCTTATCACTTTTAGAATATTGAAATAGTGTTGGTATAGCATATAATTCCTTGTGTCTAGAAACTATGAAAAAACACAATCCAATTTTTGTATAATTTAATACATTTTAAAAAACATTGGTGGTTGATTAATATCAATTAGTGAGGAATACTATCTATCATGGAGTAATACTATTTTTTTAAATCCACAATTAGTTTTTAAAACAATACTATATGTATTATATTTACTGATAACATTTTTATATTAATTATGATTGTTTAATTGTTAATTTAATGTATAATTTGATAGTAATCATTTATAATTGATATATATATCCTTCCCAAACTCTATTTACACTCACCTATTGACTACTAAACACTATTACCACCTATGGATCGACTCCATAACAACCTCTATACAATTTCCCTAATTTTTTTACATGCTTAACTTCTTCCCTCAGAACCAATGGATTCTACATAACCAAAAAATTTATAATACTTTATCACATTGATTTCCTATAATGAAATTATTTTTATATATGTCTTATGTTACTCGTATTTTAGTTGTTCTTTAATTCCCCTCAATGCTCATTCCCCCCAATACACTGGTATTTAGTAATTAGTGGGATGATAGTGAGAAGAATGTAGCTTTCCCTAATCATCCACATATACCAAACATCTATGAGGAGAATCAGCAACATTTTTGTTAACATCTAGTTTATATCCCATATCTGGGATTATATTTGATGAATTATTGGAATCAAACTATGTTTGAATAATTTTTAGTTTATGATTACATCCATAATTGACATTACTCATACTAAATAAATCCAAAATATCGTACATATAGAATATTCTACAAATGGTGTGTAGGGATTGGGTTACCATCCATAATGATGATCTATCATTTAATATAGTGATCACTTATATTCATTTTGAGAGATAAATACCTTTGGTGACAATTCCATCTAGTAGATCCCTCAAATACCATTGATGGTTCAATTTAATATTGATGATCTAGCATCAGGTTCACTATAGCCCTTAGGATATTGTTTTTTATTACTCACCCATAGGGGATTTGTAAAACATTTTTTCTACCACTACATCAATAATGAAAGCACCCTTGAAGAAATGTTGTGTTTGATGATTAAGGATATTAAATAAGTTGATCGTCATGGTTTTAAATTCTTACTGATTGAATTCGACTCAACCCTGTATATAGGAATATTGATGGTCCAATCTAGATATTTTCTATGGAAAATGAAATTTCTCTAGATTTAATGATCTATCTCACAAATAAAATATACAGATATTCACATGGTGAAATTTAAACACTCATTTATGAACCCCCTTGTAATTCTAACTTATTTATTGTTATTAGTAATTTGTTTTGAATGGGATTATCCCATTATTAAACATTTAAAATTTCTAAGTGATTTATATACCTTATATAGTGTGAGTAAAATCTGTTCAGAAGGTAAGGAATTATCAAATTTTATTAATTTTTATAGATCAAGCCTTTAAAAAACTATTTAAAATTATTAAAATATATATATCATCTATATCATCTAAATTTTATAATATTTAATATTGAGTGGTTTAAAATATTATTATATTCGAAACAGAATGTTTTATATTGGATTCTAAATCCATTCCCACTCTTGATCATTCTACCATGACCAATATGTTCTTTTTGAACTTATAAAGATACATAAATTCTCAATCACTCCACTTATATAGAATACGGTATTATTTGGTAGAAACTGTTGGCTATAAATGTTATATTGAAGAGTTATTGGAATCATGGAATTAAAAACCCCATAAAACTGATATGTGAAAAATAATATGATATATGAATTAAATATGATCATAAAATGAATTTAAATATAACAAATTACGATTATTAAGATTCATTTATATATTATTAAAATATCTAATTCAATTATTTAGGATATTAGAAGTGCTTCCATGTGAGTTGAGACTAGATGTAAGAGGAATCATTCAACATTTTATTTATTTTTAGTTAGAATCACTCTATTAACATATATATGTTATATTATATATTCATACAATAATAGTGTATTTCAATTTTAATCCCCTTTCTTTATTCGTTTTATATACATATATTTCCCTTCCACATTCAAATGAATTTTTAAAGGAAATATTTTTCAAATTATTTAATAGAAAAAATTTCATATATTATTTTATTTCATTTATCACTTTATAATGATTATATAATTCTTTTAATATTTTCTAAAAATCATATTTTAATATCTAATAATATTTATCTTTTGTGGTTTTTAGGAATATTTTATACCGTTAATTCAAAAAAAATAAATTTTACCCATCTATATTAATTTTTATGAAGGTATTCACTTCTAAATATCCCACAATTATATGTATTTCCTCCATGTCGTATATATATTATTTTTTTTATTTTACCTTGAATGTTTTTAAATAAACTAAATAGATTATAATGAATTTTTTTTAATGTGGCATTGAAAAGGAATGAATGTATGGGATAATTAGGGTTGATGAAGGGAAAACCTAATGAATAATGAAAAGAGATGCAACATTGAAATTTCTATGGAGTACATGTGTATAATATACCTCTTATTATATCATAAGTATTCATTAATATGATAAAAATACAAATAGATTCAAGGTAAACTCATATATATATGGTAATTTTTAGAAACTTTTTTTTGATTCTATGACAAGTGTTGTAGGCTAATGAAATAAATGTCTATAATATGTTTTTGATGAGTCTGAGAATCAAGGATTTGAAATTATTTTATCTTTGAGAATCCATATTTTTATACAAGAGTAATTCTGGAAATAATAATTATTGAAGATAAAATAATATGTTTTCCAAAAGTAATTATCTAAACATTATAAGATGAGAAGTAATGAATGAAAATTATTCTACTTCTATAAGTTGATGCATTAAAGATTGTAAGAATGTGAAAAATTAGAATAGTTGGGTGGTTTCATATTGATAAATTATTGGATATAAGAATGTGGATATGATTAAATCGTAATGATTCCATTGTAATCTATCGAGTTTTTTTTGATATGTTGATAATGCCTTTAGGTTCAAGAATTTTTCACTAAACAGATATTGGAATATGGGATTATAATATATAATGACAAAAACACCAAACTCATGAAAAAAGTAAAAATACAATAAAATGAGAGAAATAAAGAATATAATTCCTAAATGAAGAAAATTAAAAATAAATAAGTTATTAATAATTACAAGGTGAGAATTATAGAACTAGATAAAATGATAAAATATCATGATATGATATCTACTATAATGAAAGAAAAATTGAGTAAGATATATTGAGTTGTCTTAAACATATAAATTCCATCACGATAATGAAATAATTTTATGATAAATCTAGGGATGTGTATGATAAATAAAATAAATATGATGTGAAAACCAAACAAAAAATATGTTATATTGTATTTTTATTTATTATAATATTTTCAAAATCCATCTCCTAATAGCATAGGTATTAAAAAAATCTCTACTTTTAATTGATGTGGAATGATTTAAGGAAAACATTACTCTATAAAAAGAAGATATAGGCTATATGAGTAGGATTTATTCTTCTAAATACTGTGAAAGGAAACTCATCATTATCCTTCGCACAAAAAAGATATTCAATAAAAATATTCATATAATTATGGAAGATCAGAATTTAACAGTTATTATTTATATTGTGGGACTTTGAGCACATATCATATAGATTCTGTAACAATATTTCATTTATATGGGTTATGAATGATTTGAGGGGGAGAAATATAGAAATAATATAATATTCTATATGAGGAGGATAAAAATTCTATGGAATATAATATATAATTATTAAATGAATTTAGTAATGAATAGATTCTCATCAATCCTATTTAATATGGACAAATTAATTTTTTTGAATGTTATTTGTTGAACATGTGATCCATATGGTCAATATTATAAAAATGTCCAGATTTTTTTTGTAAAATACCTATATTATAAAAGGGATAATAAGGTTTAAAAACTATAAAGAATACTTAATAATTATTTTCAAATAATGTTTTGTTAATTATTTAAGAAATGGAAATAGAAATAATGTCCACATTCTATGAGAAATTTAAAAAAAGTTATATGTATAAGATTAATTTCATGATAGTTTGTACAATAATTATAACATGGGTTCTCAAGATACATTATGTGGGATTGAAAAAGAAACTATACACTACTCAATGTATTTTATTACAATGAATCTGGCTTAAGTAGATATACTAATGTTAATAAAGAAGTCACCCTGAGAGTCATGTCCTTTGATCTATTGTGTCAAGAAGGATATCCCACTAAAAGAGATGGTTAAAAAATGAATGATGGAAATTTTACCTATGAGGAATCATTAAAATGTATTCATTAGTGAAATATTCAAGATTCCATCCAAAGTTGGAGATACTAGTGAAAGTATATAATAATTGATAAACAATTATCATCCTTGATTATCCAACAAAAAAAATTAAACTCCACTTTATTTCAAAATATTTTCTTATGTTTTCTTTAATGTAGTGTATTTAATGTTATGCATGTATATAGAAAGAAGATTATTTTTATACTTGTACAACATGTTGAGACATCCTTTATAGACTGTATAATGTCTCATTATAAAATTCCAAAATTTATCAGAAGAAAAATTTTATAGATCATTATGATGAATACCATTCATGATAATGATTGATGGTTTATATTCTGTGAGGGGTCCAATAAGAATAGAATGATCTAAATGATGATATTTTAAATGAGAAGACAATTTTTTTTATATTAATGAATTTTTAGTGGTGATGCTGGATTTCACACCTTTGTTTTGGATTATATCAAATCTAATGTATGAAGGGGTTTTATGTTAAAATGTATTGGGGGGAATTGATTCAATTTAATGTTTTCAATGTGAGTTAAAGATGAATTTATGTGATAACATTAAATACTATTTTAGTAGTACACGGAAAATGGAATATGAGCTAGTGTCACGTGTTAGAACATCTTATTAATAGCTATGATTTCATGTTTAATCACTCTGTTTTTCTACAATAAGAGATCTCACATAGACATAGATTTGATTAATTGACTGATTATTTCCATGTGATATATGATGACATCATTCTCTGAACTGTTCAATCAGATATTACATTTCAATAACGGGATAATAAATGGAAGATAATGAAATTTTCAAAATCACAAAAGAAGAAAAGAATTTGAAAATTTTCCATTAAACATTCACCTTATCATTTATTTTCAATAAAAAGGATATATTGAATTTGGAATTAAAATGGGTAATAATAATAAATCCAAAGGGGTGACTTAAAACCCCAAATGTATTATGGTGAATTTTTTTATTTGTTATCAATGAGATAATTATATAGAAATTAAATTTTTGTTGTATTTGGGTGATAATGGAATATCCAAATTAATTAACAAGTGGTATTAATATTTGTTATTTCTATAGAGCACATTAGTTGATTATAACTATCATTGAATCATGTGGATTCATTGATATGAGAAAAAAATAAACATATTTAAAAATAAAACATATATATGGTGATTGTTGAGCTGATCGTATGCATAAATCAATGAAAATTATTGAATGTTGATTAAAATGTGGTCTATAACACGTTTCAAATGAGATTGATATTTTTTTGTTTGAATAAATGTTGGATATTATAATCCATAATTTGAAGCTATATTAATTATGGGAACACTATCTATATAACATAAATGATTATGTTATATAGAATTAAATATTCTTTAGTGACATAATGAAATGTTTTGGAGGAAAACTATTTTACATTCAGGATTTGATGAAATGATGATCAGAAGTACAAGATCTAGTATTAATGTTGTTGTATTGTACATTAATATTGTTTTTGAATATGAAGATGTTCATATGTTAAAAATTTCATTTCAATCTATTGAGAATATTTTTATGATGTTGATAAATTCTTTGAGGTTAAGAAGATTCCATGAGTTAGTTTGAAATGAATTTGAGACAAACATAAAACTATACATAATCTAGTATATTTTGACGAATTTGGATGAGTCAATAACATAATTATACTATGTAAAGAACATTGCTTCGATACATAAATCTTACCTATATAATTCATAATATCTTATAGTATTCTGTTAATTGTTAAAGAGAAATCATTTCTGAGCATCTATAATATATTCAATATAATGGTAATATCAATCAGAATACTAAAATTTATAAAAGGGAGTCTCTCATTGTGATCCATATGAAATTTGGTTGATATTAATAAATATTTTTTAGAGCTCAAACAAAAATATAAAATGGGGAACAACTATACATTGGTTTATATGAAATTTAGATACATGTGTAAAATATTTTATGTAGATAATTGTAGAATTGGAAAAGATAAATCCCCAACATTATAGATAAGAGATATGATTTTTTTCTATGATAAATAAAAAATTATATTACATACACAATATTTATAATTTCTTGAAATGTGATGATGAAGAATAAGTTCAAAAATATCATTTTGTAAGTTAACTCATACTATGTTGTGTCAAATGTAAAATCTAAAATATCACAAACTAAGGACTAATAAATTATTAAATATTATGAAAAAAGAATATTACCATCACAATTTGTAGAATAATCTCTTTCCATGAAGAAGTATGGGGATGATATTACAATCAATGCTAGTTTTGAGAGTTGATAAATAGCCACGTTTTGGGGAAGAAGTATATATAATGATGACTATTAAATGAGAATATGATGAAGAACACATCATGGAAGAATGATTTCTATTAAATATATTTCCATGTGAGATATAGATTGACTCATTCATGGTATGGTTGAATCTGTTGTGGCACAATCGTTATTTACTTAAAGAAAGTCACAAACTGAAATTTGATTCCATTCCATAGTGATATTATTACATGAAAACATTAATTACATAATGGATATAATAAATAATCATCTTCTTAGTAGAAATTATTAATAGGGATTATCATGAGTCTAATAAAATTTTTAATGGTTTTAACTATGGAATTATATTTTATGAGAATCTAATAGAAAATTGAAATATTTTAAACCAATGTATGTTTCTATATTAAAATATGGAAATATAGTGACTTATTCTACATATAAAAATATATAATAAGAAATATAAATTTTGTGTAATTGTTCATTTGATACTGAATTCTTGAAGATCATTCAGAGTATCAAAGGGAGAGTTAGTAGCTGATGAAATTTAGGATGATAAGAACTTGTTAACAAAATAAAATGTAGTAAAAGATAAATAAAAGTCCTATGATATATCCAAAACATGGAATCTTATATATATTAATTTGAGAATATTTGGGATATTGAGAGATTTTTATTTCTAATTTAATTTTATATTGGTTCAAGACTCTCCGAATTGAGGAGTTATTGTGATTTAAGGTCATAAAAGTATCAAGAATGACTATGTTTAGATGGTTAATGAACGTAGTCAGGAATATGTTCGTGAAATTGAAGTGACATGAGAAAAATGATGTGTGCAAAACATAGAAAATTATTCACTAGATACTAGATACACTAATTGAGGAAGAATGTATGATTATTTTGATACAATGACATCTGAATTATAATAATAATCATTCTTATTAGGGAGTTCAAGATAATTAATTTTACACTAGTGAGAAATAGTATAAATAACCTATCATAATATTGTAAAACAATTAGATAACCTATTTTATTAACTTGTGTAATATATTTATTATTTTTTTCTCGATTGGAATCAATCAAATAAAGGTGTGGGTGGAAACATTGAGACCTAACCTTTTAAAAATCATAAGTGTCTTAATTTTTAATCCAATTCATATGGATAAGGGTGGGAATTTAATTAAAGTGTGGATTAAGAAATTATTTGGTCATAGAGATTAACTTCTAATAAAAATAAATTTTGAAATTGGGTATCACTGATTCATCCCCCATCTTAGTGATACATTATCA
Organism: Viscum album; assembly: GCA_963277665.1. Taxonomy (NCBI): domain Eukaryota; kingdom Viridiplantae; phylum Streptophyta; class Magnoliopsida; order Santalales; family Viscaceae; genus Viscum; species Viscum album. Next base: position 1,890,022,465 of record OY728136.1, read on the forward strand.
AATACATGGGAACACAACATTTAATGTTTACATTACTAGTTTCCCTTAATTTCTAATATATTATATATATTGATACCTTTATTATAGATCCATTACTCATAACATATGATTGTTTTAAAAATATCAATATCAATTCATTTCTTTTTCTAACATTATGGTATTATAAGTCTCCAATATATGTTTTCATTTGATAAATTCTATCTTTTGAATGAATAATTAATATATCATTCCCATAATTATTTTTAGATAAAATTTTTTAACTATCATTCTAATGAATTATTTTATGTCCATCCGTATATAATTAATGAATATATTACCATATCTTATTAATTACAATATATTAATTCTCTCAACTATATTTTACACATTACTGTTTAAAAAAAATTAAAAAAATTTATTTCTTATTTCTTATTTTTTGGGAAATTAAATTAATTAAATATCATTAAAATGTATTTTAACTATTTCATTAAATTTTTTAAACTGTAATACCTCTCACAGCCTATCCTATCCCTTTTATAGTAGTTTAAATATTATATTTATGTATAACACCCTTTATGTACTATAATTACTATCCGTTGATCTTTTGTTAGTCCAATTTCATTTGATTTAAGATATTTACAAAAGTTATCTATATTCTATCATTTATTTGTTCGTATAAGCGTACCTGTGATATTGATATGGGAAAAAAATCAAAATCCCACTTACTTATATATAAATTGAAGGTTATTGTACTTTTTTAAACCTTATTTTATATTTTATATAATTTATTGGTCTTCTATACATATTTTGGAATTACATTTTCTTTTTCATGTCACATTTTTTTGTGATTATTTCCTTCTATATATTCTCATTCAAATGACTCCCTCAACTATTCCTTTACTTATGATCTTTTATTGGGTTTCTATACTTTTTTATATATCTTTTTATTCATGGATTGACTCATTGTTTTACACCCATTGTAAAAGTTCCCTTCTTTATTATGGAAAAAAATTATTTTTTAACATCTTATTCTATTATTATCCCATATGAAACTTATTTGTAACTCATTTCCTTTTTCATTAGTTTTTATGAATATGATTCATGTTTTTTTAGTCTATGTATAATAAATAAGAATATATATTTTATTATGTAATGGTGTTCCTAGAAATATAAATACCTTTTATATGTTGAGTAATGAATATATCTCATGATATCATTATGAGTTGACAAGATAAAATTAGTTTTATCAATAATATTATGCATGGGAACGATGTAATTTCAATTTTTCACTATATTATACAGGCACATAATGGAATTGTCTTGGACCACGATGTTATGTTTTCATAGAAGGAATCATAAGCTTATGTTTATGATGAAATGCATTATGTTTTGTTCATACTACTGAACATTGTTTTTCTGTTATTTCATTACTAGGAATCAATATTTTTCTTAGTTATTACCCCATTTTATTAAACATAATATCATGGTATTCCACATTCTTAATTTAAGTTCTATTTTCATGTAAATGTTTTTTCCTACATATTTATCTCATTGGATGGTAATTCAAATATTGAAATTCTAATACATTTTGATATTCTTGTTTAATTTTAGTTATCCCCTTCATGATATTTTTATCTCACTACTTCTTATATATGCGTGCCCAGGCGATTCTAGGTGTTAACGATATAATGATCAGTTTAAAAGTGTTCTATAATTGATGGTTCCAATAAATTATATGGTATAGTATAATATGATGATGTATTATATACCTTCTTCCCAAAGACTGTAAATTTTGATTCTGATAGTTATTTCAATTTTCAAATTATGTATACAAGTATATATTTCTATGAAAAAATTCAAATTTACAGATCATAGGGAATATCATTTTATATTAGTGTGGTGTTTAGTTTGTTTTTTTTAATTTTAATCTATAAAAATTTGGGTATAAATACTTTTATGGATAATAATTTTATATCAGGTACTATGTCGTATAACACTTTTATGGTATCATATGACATTCATATCTAATGTATTTATTTAATTCAATATTATAACCTTATCTTAGTATTTTTTTAAGATAAAATAATTCTTTAGAAATGTAGTTCATGAAAATAGTAATAATCTTATGAAATTTTATTCAACGACTAAAAATAATGAGGATGTAATTTATTTAATTGGGTATAATGTAACATTCTATATTTTCAATTAATATTTTTATTCATTTTTTTCATTAAATTATTTATGTTGACGAATATTGTGTTCATGCTTGGTAATACCTTACAAAACATCCATGGATTCTTTATTGATTTAATCAATTTATTGTTTCTAAATAATTCCCAAGTGATATTGTTATGGTTAAAGATATTATCACATTTAGTTTTTTTGGATAGGTCAAGGAAATTTATCTCTTGAAATCATTGAAGAGTGACTAGTTAGCTGAATAGTGAATGTTAGGGATTCTTCAATATTGGATAATGTAAATCATTTCACCCTGTTATAATTCATGGATTTTTCTTCTGAATGAATTCAATAGAAATGAATTATTTAATATAGTAGAGTGAATTAGGATAAAATTAATGAGATGATTGAATTATGGAAACATTCAAAAACATCTCATTTGATTTTACCAAGGGGTTAAAATACCTATATCATAGTGGATCATGTATATCATATTTATCCTATATAGGAATTATAAAATTTTGTGTGTTTTTACATGGGTATTGTATTTTTCATGTTATTTTTTCCATATGATTAATTGATGTTTGGATATTGAGGTTTTGTTTCGGGATCATTAAAACAAATGGTCTTATACATTCACAAGTGCTATTATATGTTTAAAACTATAGAAGTTTCTCAGTAATCTATGATATTATAGGTAAGGGTGTATTATTTGAACTAGATCCTTTAATACCCTAGGATTTTGTATGATGATTCCATAGGAAAAAATTTTCCTATTAAAATGGATAAGGTCACAATGACTGCTAGATTCGAACATTACTATTGATTATTAGATTTTGTATACTTGTGTTCCAAATTGATTGAAAACATATTACATTAAATGCAGTATCCTAATGTCACTGACATGCATCCCCTCTCTCATCCAGATTTTATTTTTGAATTGATAGTGATCCTTCAATTTTTGGAAGATAAGTCATAAGATAAAGATAAAAAATAAAATATCAATTGATGAATTGAATTAACTGTCCAAAATGGTTTAATCTACCCTCACATGTTGGTGTAGGGATCTCAATTGAAGCTTAACTCAATAATTTTAATAATATTTAATGTAATATGAACATCTATTACTATCATTACCATAGAAATGATAATGGTAAAAAAATTTGGGGAATTTTTTCTGAATCAATAAGAATTAAAACTGAAGTGATCACCCCATCAATTATTTATATATCAATATAATTGAGAATAATAATGATTCAATCTGACCATTTAAGTTAATATTTAACACCTACTGTTGACTAAACTAAGACAACTATTGTGGGGGGGAACCCATTCATATTTTTCATATTCAAAATCTAACCATTATGAATAATCACATTATTTGTCATTTTTATAAAATATTTTAGTTTATTTATTTTTTTATTTTTTTGATATAGATATATAATAAATATATAAAAACATTATAATAATAATAAATATTTTTAAAATACATTACAATAATTTTGAAATATATATTATTCAATGAAAAACTGAATTACCAAAACACCATTTTATGTGGGAGGAGTTTGAGAATTCTACCCATACTTTTAATGTGGGATTCCAAATGGTTTTTCACCTTATCAATTGAAACCACTTAATGGTTCCCACCAAAGTACTATTTAATTATTTTATTAATAAAATATATAACCACCACCCACTTTTAGTCATAAAATTTACTGTCTAGATCAAAAGTTAATCATTATAAATAATAAAGGTATCTTTTTATTTAAATCATTAAATAGTATCAATATCTCAATGTATTAATATATTTATATGTTTTGGAAATATTAAAATTGTTTATTTTTATTATAAATTGGAGATATCATAAATAAAATGATCTTTCCATAAAACATATCATTTTATAGCACTTTTTTGGAAATGTTATTATATCCATATTAATATTTTTAATGGAGGAATTCCATTAACTAGTATGAGAACTGGAACTTCTTATGAGATCACGTAGGAACAATTTTACAATGTGCATTAGATATAAGAATTAATAACTCATTGTGTCTTAGTATTTTTTTTTATGTTTATATAACTAAACTTCTAGTCATAATAAAAGATATTGACACCATGATGTTGGGTCAATAATTTTTAATATTAGCAATCATCTTTATAAATTATTTTTACACATTAAATACTATGATTATTATTTACCTAATTAAAGTGTTTGGATTTCTTTGAAAATATGATTTATTTTATGTTTTTAACTCTATCTCTTAATTTGATGCACGAATGATCTCTATTGGTAGAGATTTTATAAATATATCCATAATTGTTTTTACATTATCATAAAAAAAATTACTCTACCATATTATAACAATTTTACTACATAATCATTTCTATAACTTATATAAAAATTCATCACATTTTATATGAAAGTATATTTCATTGATAAATTTATTTCACTATCATAACTAATTGATATAGGAGACATCAGACTATGAAACAATCTAATTTTAATGAATTGATTCTTATTCCATTTACATTCATTTAAAAATTATACTAACATGATAGAATATAACTGCATAGTGTAATGTGAAATAAAATTTTGTTTCTCACTATCCCAAGAAATACCACATCCTGTAAGAGTATACAACTATCCAGATGTGTAATGGTTATTAGCAATACTCTAAATCCAACTCACATTTGCGTATTCTTCTAATATACCCAAATAATCATTATAGTATAATCTTAAATCTTCTGTCTTTCTGAAGTATCCAAATATTGTTGTAATATATATCCAACCAACCACAACATTATTACTAGTATATATATATATATATATATTAATTTTTCATATAGTATAATCTGCTTCATGTCTACTAAAATGAATTTCATACATTAAGGAAACAATTTCACTATAATAATTAAGTTGTGTAATGTCTCTACCTATAATCCAAAATAAGTTAACACCACAATCTAATAGATTATTATCATACAAAAACTAATATGATCAAATTTATTTAATATTTCCCCTATATAATGAGTCTATATTAATGAATTATCCCTACTATATTTTAAAACATTAATATCTATAATCGTATCAACTACTCAAAAATCATTTATTTTAAACATAGAGGATAAATAATTTTTTGTCCCATTTACACTAATCATATTAGTTCAAAACATTAACATATCATCCACATATAAACTCAAATATTACATTATATTATTTTCTTACTTTTTAATAAACTAATTTTCACCCTTTTTAAGAGTAAATACAATAGATGAAACAATTGAATTAATTTTTTCATCTCATTACTATGGATATTTTTTATGACTAATAATATATTTTACTAGTTTACAAAATTTCATTTAATTACATTTATGAAAAAAACATAAATTTTTTCCATTTATCATCATTTAAATCTTCATTTCGAATTGTAGTTTTCACATCCATTTGATCTAAATAGAAATTATTAATTTAATCTAAAGAAAATAAAATCCTTACTGACATAATTCAAGTTACAAGAGTATATGAATCAAAATAATCTAACAATTTATTTATATGAAACCCATAGAAATAATTCAAGATATAAAATCTTTAATTTTTCTATTAGAATCATACTTCTTAATGAAATCCAATTTACAACCAAAAGGTTTTCAACCTCGTGGAAAATCATTAATGACCCATGTGTGAATCGACATAATGGAACCTATTTCATCATTAATTTCTTCATTACATATATCACAATATATAGATATCACAACTTTTATATATTTATTTACACAATCTTCAGTAGTCAATTACATAGGATAAATATTCTAAATAAAATTATTTGGATCTCCCACAGCTAGGAAAAATGTCATTAGGAAGAATAAATTCATGATGTAGATGTTTAATCTTCCCATGTCAAGAACTTCATTTATGTTCAACTTGAGAATTATATTAATTATATACTATTGTATTTTATATAGAATATGTATAATAGATAGGTTTATGTGGAATAACCTATTCAACACCATCTTTATAAATAATATTCGAAGGAAACTCCATATCATTTGATTCAACAACTATATTATATAACAAGTCAATATGTATATATTTTTTTTATTTTATGAATTTCTAACAGAAAAAAATTAATTTCAATGGGAAAAATTTAAGTTCAATTACGATTTAGAAAATTATATTTTCTTAAAAACCCTCATACATTAAAATATGAAATTTTGGGTCTTATTATATTCCAAATTTTATAAGAGTGTTACCTATTTTTCCTAGTGAAAATTCTTTTTATGAATAGAAAATGAATCCAATAAAGCTTCACTACATAAATATTATTCTAACGTAGAGTTATTATTCATAATATTTATCATTTTTATTAATGCATGATTTTTTGTTTTAAACATTTCATATTACTGAGGTGTGTAAGGATATGTACATTGATCAGTTATACCTTATTCATAAAATGTTTCATTATAATCATTTATAATGTATTCACCACTTTTATCTAGATATATTAATTTAATATTTTTGTTTAGTTTGTTTTCAACAAAATATTTTTGACTTATTAAACATATTAAAGGAATCATCATTTGTTAGAATAATATATATGTAAATATCTACTTAATTCATCAACAAAATTAATTAATTAAAATTTTCCTCTATATTTTAAGAATATATATAATTGATAAATATAAAAATTTTGTTATTTTAATATATTATAATTTTTTTTAAAACATTGAAAATTTTTCACAAGTATTTTATATTCAACATATGATTCTCATTTATTACAGTAATTCCCGATGTTAATTAATCATAAATTATTCACAAGTTATAATAAATTATAATTAAAATATTCTACATGAACATGTCATAAATTATAAGACTAATTCATGTAAACATTAAGAATAATAATATCATTAAAAGATAATTTGTTCATCAATAATTTGAGTACCCCTTCCCCACATACATGTCTCCTTTCGACAATATAACCTTTTCAGGTTCCAAGGAAACCTAAAACCCCTTCATATACATAATATTAATAGAGGATAAATTATTTTAAATCTTGGGTGCATAGTTTACATATATAAGATTCAACAACTTTCTAGAAGTAATTTTAATTTTCATGCTTCCTTATATGTATACATTGATTCATTCCGTATTTCCATGGTGCTCTTCCTTCGTGATATTACTATCATCATATGTTTTTCTCATAGAAAAATTCATGAACACATGCACCATTTCCCTAGAATAATTACACCAACCCATCATCATGTTTGTAATATCGACTTTGAATATCATAGAATCATGATTCGCTTTAGCCAGTACATTTTTAGGGTGGGTCAAATTTCTTTCAATAAAGATATTCCCATGAGAAATGATCTATTTTTTCGTTATCAAATGATTCTCCATTATTATTTAATTTTTACATTTTTTTTGAAATGTAAGGATGTTTATGGATTTTCATTTCCATAAATGATATTAAAATTAGTTTATAATTTGGAATCCATACATTCATCTCTCAAAATTTATTCTTCAATAATGAGAATAATATTTTTTTATTATTTCATGGAAATATTATCACTCTTTTTAATGAGTGGTTTACATAATTAACTAAACATAAGATTAAATTCACTAATAATTTCCCCAACTTTGAATGTTTTTTTATATTAATCTAAAGGGAAATAAGTTTATTTTAAATAACTTCGATCTTAATAAATTAATAAACAATATATTATTATAATCTATTTTTAAGTTAAGATAAATTTAAATAAGTAATTTATTGTTTCCTTATTCCATATATTTGTAATTGAACATTAGTGTATTACAAATCTCTCAAGTGGTCTTAATTTGTATTTTTTTATAAGGATGATTTGATGATTTTTTAATTTTATGTAATAGAAAAAAATCATGAATTTATTCTCTTTTCTTCCTTATTTTATAAATTTAATTAACATGAGGACCATCAATGGGTGTGCAATTATGATTTGTATTATGATCGTCAAGAATGGGAGAATGGTTTGGTTTCAGTATATCAAAAATAATCAACACCATATGAAGAAACATCATCATTTTCTTCCATTGGTGAATGTTTTTTTCATGTAAATGGTTATGATTCTCCATGTATTGGTGCATCACTCTAATAGATTCTGAATCAATATTCTAGGTTCTACCATTTATCAAAACCCTTTTCATTTATTTAAAATATGTCGGTAAATGGAAAAAAGATATTGAATATTTATGCATGAATTTAATTCACTTCTAAATGGGGTATGATCAACCCCCACTTTTTTATAAGGTTCTCAGTGATCATTTCCCTAGAAGATTTCAAAATGATATAGGGAAATTCAAACCCCATTCCAAAATAACATTAGTATCGGTTATAGGAAAATTATTTTTAAATCATTGAGATTATAGAATAAGTCATTCTTAATTGATCTCATAATCACAAACTTGTTGACTAAATTTAGTGTGAATCCCTCCAATCTGATCTCACTATTTCAATCAAATAACACCTTGGTTTGACCAAAATGAGATAAATCTTAGTGGGGGACACCATTTTAAATTTCAAAAATTTAAAATCCCTCAATTATGGATAATCACATTATTAGTCATCTTAGAAAAATAATTTAATTTAATTTATTTCTTTCTTTTGTTGTGTTATATAATATATATATTCATTATACAGAAAAATATATATTTACTATAATAATTTAAAATATATATAAAATATATATTTTAAAATGACGAACATAATTTCATAATACCCTTTTATAAGGGAGCTTCTTTGTGAAATCTACTCACATTTTCAATGTGGGAATCACAAATATTTTTCCACCTCATTAATCCAATCCACCAAATGGGTCGCACAAAAAATATTTGTTTATATTATAAAAATAAAATTTAATATAACATTCATTGAACCCTGATTATCCTTCCATTATGTATCCCTCCACATTAATGGTTGTTGTAATCATTGAAATTTTTTCTTCCCTATCTCCCTAATCCATAACATCGAACCCCATATTTGTTCTGGCAAAACTGAGACTTCTACTAGTGTAAAACTATATTGGATAAGTAGTTATATTTCATCTCATCCTTCTTTCTCAAGGTTTTGGGTTCAATGTTTCTTCTCAAATATTTATTTTTTCATTTTTTTTCTTCCACTATCATTAACTAACCCACAAAACAATATCCTATCTCCGGTTAGATTTGATAGAAGCTTTGTAGATTAGGCTCTTATTAATGAAATATTACAGGGACACTCTCTTTATACATCTCAATGTTTTTAATCCTTTTTATTTCTCTCCTTCTACCTATTTCTATCTATCATGGTATGTGTTACCCCATCATAGTTTGGGAAAGTTAAGAGCATGTTTGTTTAGTCGTGTTGTGATAATAGCGGTTGGTTTTGGCATTATAATCATCCATTACTGATATTTTTGGTTTTTTTTATTGAATTTTCCCCCATAATTGTACAGTATGGAAAATGGTGGTTATTTTTTATTTTTTTATGGTTGGTTTATAAATTGTTTTTTTCGGAACGGTGTTATTTTATTTCTGAAGTTCAGTAATGAATTTGTGTTTATTTCATTTTATTTTGTTTCTCTTTTTTCCTAATGATATGGTGAAATTATTTTATGGTGTGTCAACATCATTTTAAATGATGTCAACTAAATGAATATGATTTATACATAATTTTTTTATCTCCATTGGTGTGGAGTTTGTTAAATTTTAGTTTTCAGTATATTCTGGATATTTCTTTGTTCATAGCCTGGATTTAGATGTTGAGGATGGATATATAGTGTTTATCATGGAGGTTATGGTAGATGTAAATTTTGGGGATGATGATAATAGTGGAATACATGGGTCTTTTCAGTGTTGGTGTCCAGAAATTATCTCATATTTCTCTTTCCAGCACATTTAGCTTTCTACCATTTAAAATTTCAAATTTTAAGGGGATTTTTTATTGTTTTTTATTCCTTTGTTTTTAAATTTTTTTGGTGATTCCTTATGTTATTCAATTTGATAGGTTATATTATTCCCTCATAAAATAATGTGGTTTTTTATGAAAATATAGAAAAATGAATTCCTATGGAAAATATTCTTTGATTCTATTCGATTTCTAAAGTCATTTTTCTAGGCAACTGGAATTATGGGTGGTATTTTATATTAAATTTTCCTTATTTTGATAGACATGATCAATGTATTTTCATGAATAATATAAAAGTCTAAAATTAACTCACTATTTTTGGTGTGGAATGATCTAATCAACATGGTCTTCCACATCCTTGTAAGGATCCTTTATTTTAATATTGTGTCGAAGAAGGATAAATGTAGGGATAAGTATTTTAAATCAACTCTTAAGATGTAGAAATATAAATCCATTCAAAATAGGGAGAATTATAAACATATGGAGGATGGGAAGGGCTAGGAATAAGGTTATAGTTTTACTGTATAGGCTTCTACTAAAAATCATGGTTCTAGTGAAAGGGATCTTATTGGATAATTGGATAGTTTAGGGGTGGATGTATTTATATCCCCTATGACATCTAATAAGTATAAGAAAAAAAATCATGTATGTGTCACCGTGGTATCTATATACGGAGTTATTTATGGATTATGATCTCATTTATTAGATAGTTTTATTGAGTAGGTATAAGTAAATTTTTTATAGGATTTTATGATGCATAGTGCCTTGCTTCTTGAGCTGTCTTAGGAAGAATTATCAGTGATGGATCTATTACTATTTTCTTAAAGTGGTATTATTAAATAATTTTCTTATATCAAGAAAATTATAATTGATATGATAAGGCATATATTGTTCTGTCTTGTGGGGTTTGAAATAGATCTTCCAATAACATCACTAGATCTGGGGAATGTTTTGGGGGTGGATAACATGTGCTAAACATTGTGAACTATACAAGGAGTGTTGAAATCAAAACGTGGGGGATAAAGAGGTTTTATTTTTTAATTAAGACTATATGGTAATTTAGATAATTAATTTTCATCCCATTGATTTTATTATAGTGATTCCATGAAGGTATTCCATGATCTTTTTTTCCTCCTCACAGTGTAGAGGATCATTGAGCTATCATTATTGAGGGAAAATAAAACCTTATTCTCATGACTCTTTATGGTGGTGGTTCTTCCTCTTTCAATGTTTTTTCTCAAAAACAATGAATTAATTCATTTATATTGAATGTTTCACTTCAGTACCACTGAAATGATAAAACACAGTGATTAATCTAGTGTACCATAAAATGCAGTTACCATGTCATCCTCAAAATCATTAAAATCAAAGTGAAATATTGAGTATGAAAGGGTTAATGTTGATTTATGTAGGATAATTCACCAAGGTAACTCATTACCTAACTAAGAGATAGTGGATGTGTATGATTGTGTATGTTATTTGATATACTATAATCATTAATTTTATTTCTATTTTTTTGTTTGGATGACGAAATGTCCCTCTATTTGACCCCTTTAATTCTCTATTTTCATTATATCAGTTTAATTTTTTTATTATACTGTTGGTGGCTAGTTAGCCTAATTCATGGATCATTCATAATTATATATATATATATATATATATTTTAAATGAATTTATTTTCCTTTTTATTTTATTATATGATCCTATAATTTATAAGAATATATTTCATATAATAATTTTATTTTAATAAATACACATTTACATACAAATTTTAATTCTTGTGTAATGAAATGTAAAAATTTAATTGAAGACAACACATAAAGATACAATAATTATGTTATAACTCCATTATATATAATTATATATGAATGATAAATACACTACATAAACTTAAATATCAGTATAATGGGACAATAAAAAAATAGAAAACCTGACTATTTTTTTCGAAATTTATTTGGTTGGTGTCTATAAAAAATATCATACCCACAAAAAATATTTTAAATATAAAATAAAACATTGGAAAAATGATTTGAAATTTTTACATGATATATAGAACCTAGATAGAAAAATAAATGAATTGTGAATGAAGGAAATAAGAGGTATTTATAGAATGTATAATGATTATTTGACTTGGAAGAGTAATTATCCATTAGAATAGTAATTGGCCATTAGAATAATAATATAACCATCACTATACAAAAATGGAAATTGGGATAAAAACTGAATTTACCTTCTAAATAATATCTTTCATCTATTAAATAAGTAAATGCGAGTATTATAATGCCTTGAAATAATTAGTCAATCAATTTAACATGATGTAAGTATAAGTGTAAATTATTAGTTAAACATATATTGCATTATATAATAAGAAATTAAATTTTGGGTGGGAATAATATATTATAATAAAATAAAATAGACATTTATTTTGGAAAAATGATTATTATGTTTTAAATATAGATGTCAAAATTACATGATGACAGATTATTTGGTATTTTTCAAGAATAATAAAATCCATTTGTAAATATTTAAATATAATATTTTGTAACAGTGATGTATAGATTAATTTTTTGGGGTTTTTGTAGTTTTATAAATATTAAAATACCCAATCTATGATTAAATCCCAAAAAAATTATTGTTGAATAATGATCTTTTTTCTTATTTAGAGGCAAAATATTTTTCAGCATTATTTTATTCTACAACAGTTTTCTCATCCTCCTTATCCTATAAATACCACCTATCACTACCCCATTTGTCATCACATAATAAGATTCATAATTTTACCAAAAAAAGAATCCAAATTCTATGCTTAAACACCCTTATTCATATATGATAAGTGCTCGTGTATTCAAGATATAATTATTAGAAGTCCATAGTCGATTATAAAAGGAGTCATCCTAATGGGTAAGGTGAAAATTTATAGTCATACTCTTTTTTGTATCTATTTCTTATTCTACATCTTAATAAATATAAAAACCGGATTCCATTTCATAAAATTAATGTTAATTTTAAACTACATTATGAAAAGTAAAATAAAATATTAGATAAAATAATACTATTGATTATTTTCCAAATTTTATTTATGGTCTGTATAACCCCTATAAGGATTTTGCTATTATGATTTTTTATCGACATCATTTATGGTTATAATAAATCCTGTGAGGGTAAAATATTAATTAAATAGTGATTTTATATTAGGAATCATATTTTTAAATTTGTATGTAATCATATAAAAATAAATTCATCATGGTCTAGAAAATCACTGAGGATAACATACCATTATATAATAATATTTTTACGCATTTAATAATTCTTATATTGGAAAATATTCTGATATTTCGAACCATTTAAACATATTTAAAGATATGATCATTATATCAGTACACTTCTTAAGATTATGGACTGATTTGTTAAGGACATCATATCTTTATCATTATACTAAAATTATATTGGAACTATATACCATAAAATCTCAAATGACCAATGATAGTTGGGATAAAAAATATCTCAAGGTGATCATCAAATACATATGATAATATTGACTAATAATGAAATTCATCTTTGTTTTTTTAGCCGATCTCAAGATCAGACCACTTAAGTACTAGAGCAATATGATTTTGAATGATAATTTTTTAGTAAATCAAGAGAATAATCAAGCATATGATATTTTTATGTATTATATTAACTAAATATTATATATAAATTTTGATCTTAATTATAAAATCAATGTCAACATAAAATTTGTGTGTCATCATGTAATTAAATTTATGGTAATGTTATATAATAAAGAAAAGTTGATCCTAATTGAGTAGATAGCTTAATGATAAATAAATCATGACCATGAGATCGATCATGGAAAATGAAACTCAATCAATCACCATGTTGTGATCAGACACTGTGATTATGTATAGATCTTGGGCTTGATTATAGACATACTTCGGAGATATTAACTCAACTAAACTCCAATATGTTATTGAAATAATCAAAATTTTGGATTATATATGATATTAGGTAGATTATAATATATTAAATAAAAAATATTAATATATTTTAGTTTAAAATTTCTCTATTAAGTTCAACTATTCAGTAGGTTATAAGAGTTTCTATGTGAGTAAATATTCGAAGTAAGGGGAATCTTTCCATTTTTCCTTTATTATAAGTTATACTACATTTTCTATATATTATTATTTTATAGTCTAAATATTAAAATTTTTTATTTAGTTTTATTTTTATTCATGTTCCTTATTCTTTGGATATGAATATATTTCTATTTCTATATAAAATAAATAATTATAATTCAATCAATTTGAAACTATAAAAGGGAAAAATTTCCATCACTTTTTTCTTTTATCACACCTATAATGATTATATAGTTTTTAAATTATCATCTAAGCTTTATTTTTGTATAGAAAATATTATCATTCTCTTATGGTTTCTGGGAAAACCATATGCCTATAATATCTTCAAAATAATTTTTACCCATATAAAATATTGATTATGGAGTTGTATTTAAAATCACCATACTTTTCATTCATTAATTCATTATTATATATAATCTCTATTATATATTATCTCAAAATTTTAAATGTTTATAATTCTATTATACCTCCATTTATATTTTTTTTTGTATCATTACCTTATAATGGAATCTTAGTTCATACCTTATGATGTTTTAAAAATAAACTCCCACTTGTACCACTTTTATTTCCTTTTGGGATTATATATCTCTCATATATTTTATTATTTTCACAAATAAATTATTTGAAATATATTTCAATATAATTTCCTATTATTATTATAAGATATAAATGTTTTCAACTAATACTTCCAATCATTTATTTTTAGTCTAATCATATGAAATATGTTGGGAAAATTATTCCCATGTCTTACTGTTTTTAATGTGTTACATATCTCATGAATAGTTTCTTATATGTTTATAAGGAATTATTATTTAGAGAATTATAATATTTTATAAATTAATGTTTCTTTAGTGATTACAAGATTTTTCTTTATTTAAATAACGATTTTCCAATTTAATGAAATTTTGATATTGGGGATATTTCTCAATGTCCATTATTCCACCATTATATTCTCTTAAATAATAACTTCAAGTATAATATAATTAAATTATTTGTACAAGTTAGTTTTTTTTAATGTATTTTAAATTTAACCTTGTTGGAGGTTTATGCATTAATTGGAGATATGGGCCTCAATTCAATGACTTTGAACACCATGAACATGTAATATTTTCCATGGAATGAGTCCTAATTGATTTTTTATGGATCATGAGATCATATAAGGCAGTACATTGTTATTGAGGATATATCATGCTACTTTTATAGCCACCAACTACCTTTTAGTGAGCCTATGGTGAGATGGTGGCTCTAGTAGTGGTATTACATCCACATAGGATCTATATTCTGAACCGTGGGATTAAAAATAGGAAAGAAAATAATTTTTCCACATATTATATAAATAGGTAATACCTATTATATCCCCCAATTTATTTTCTTGAAAACTATGGGTCGAACACCCTCCCTCCTCATTTACCTTTATTGATGGATGTTGTTGGTGGAATTTTCATAGATTTTAAAATTTTACTATATCTTCATTTTTCTCCATCTATATTTGGATTGAATCATTAATTTTTCCACATAATTCTTTGGAAATTATATTGATTCCACTAGAGTTTTGTGGAATAATCCAACCATCAATGTTATTTAATTCTATATGTAATTAATCCATGTCATAACACCACCTGTAAGTCATTTAATTAAGATTCATCATACATATATATTGTAATGAATCTTCTTTGGTTTTTCCTTTGTTTTTCATTAAATTATTTCTTGAAAATAATGATGTTGATAAGAAATTATATTGGGATAGTGTCAGGATCATGGAATGGGCCACTATCACGCAGTGTTTGTGGTTTGGGTGTGATAAGTCCACTCAATGGGTATTCCGTTATTTTATCAAATTTGTATAAATTTATAAATAAATTTTAAATAGTTGATTTTAATATAGATTTTGTTCAAACTAATTAATTTTCTATGTTATGTATTTTTCTAGATGCTGTAGTTGATATAAAATCTTTGTTGAGCCCTGGACCATCAATGAGGGATTAGATGGAGCTGTTGGGGAGTGATTTTAAAAGGGGAAAGGGTTCAAGTGTGTTAGTTGGTCTGTGTAAATTCCCTTTAGTATCTACTCATTTTTTATGTTTAATTTCATGTTTGGTTTCAAGACCATGGTAATTATCATTTTATGATTAAATAAATTTCTAACTAAAATAGTAATGAATTGATTAATTTTAAATAGAATGAGAAATTTTGTAGGCCACTAGTGACTATGTGAACCATTAGATTTCTCATAAATCAGTGTTTGATACCTTGACATAGATGTTTTCCCTATGACCTTAAGACCATCCATGGGTAGTGTATTCATACTATGAGAGACTTATTTCCCTTTTAGGAGGCTATGATACCACTTGTTAGATGGATGTTATCCAAATAATATGGGACCATGTAGGGAATATGAGAACCACATATTTTTACTTTTGATCCATCATTATGAATGAAGGAGATGAATGAGAGTGTGTTGTCCCATTTAAGGCTTGAGATACCCTTATAACTCCCTAGAGTAATTGGTTTTTTTAAACTAATTTTTTTGTGAGTGATCAATCCCATTTTCATGTAATTACATAGGCTGTTATACCATGGGAATAATGGAAAGGGTTTGATTTATAGACTTACCCGTAATTTTCCTAGACATTGATATGGTCCATGATCCATATCTGTATATTTTTTCTAGTGAGGCCTACCATGGGGGGATTATGAGATTATATCACATATGGAACTTCTAAGTAATTTGTTACCTTCTTATTATGGTCATTGACTCTCGACATTTGACTAAGACCGAGGATCCCATGTACTGTTCCCTAACTTACATATTAATCTAGTGGTCCAATGTAGGTTAACACAACTCTTATTTTACCCTGGGTGGGTGTATAAGACTTGGGTAAAGACAATTACACGTGTCACCATTGAACTTTTTAAATTCATAAGTGACATATTTTATGGATAGTGATGGTGAGTAAAGGAATATTCCAAATCCTTTTACATTTTATTATTATAAATGATATTTGAAGAACCCTTATGATATGAACATGAAACACTTACCAAAAATCATGTAGATATCTATTATGTGATAAGGAATTCACCCTAATTTCCATTGTGAAATATGTGGAAAATTTCCATGGGGTGAACATTTCTTCAATGGGAAAACACCCCTTATAGGGTGTTCTATGATACAGAAGAAAAATCCTCTAGTAATGAAATCTATGATACTGTTCATGGGGATTCCAGGGAATTTGATATGAGATAATATTATTTCTCTTAGGATGATAAGTCATTTCATGGGGTAGCTGTCAGAACATGTGGTATCATTGGTAAGCATGGTCAAGTCTCAGACACTACTGGGGACCAGCTTCTGGGAACCATTGTATAATAGTATATAGCATACATTAAGTTTCAATTATGAGACATAACATTCCTTTGGTCATTATCATGTATACCAGGGAGATATTATACCTCAAGTTATTATCACCACATTCCAGGCTGAAAACCCATGGGATGTTATTATGGTTGGAATGGTCACCAAAATATTCTCAAATACACAATATCATTGGTCAAAATAGGTAAGGTAAATTGGGGATAGAGACCTATGGATTGACAGTGATTTATTAATTTTACAATAAATATTTATTTATTATTTAATGCATGTAAAATTCACATATCACTTCATAAGTGGTATGCATGAAATCATGTTAGTGGCTAACATTTGATTTTTGTATTCACTACCTTCTCTATACACAATTTTACATGGTTACCTGATCATCCCTAACCTTTTAAAGATCTTTTTTTTAGGAAAATGTCTTGTATTTGTTGAACAAGATGTAGTATATTATAGGGGATTTTGATATCATGATCCGGTTTGGTGGAAATGTTATAGTGGAACATCCAATATTTTCCGTATTTAGGCCTTCATTTATTTCGTTTTTTTTTATTTTTATATGGGATCGGTTTAAGTGGGAGATCATTCTTTTATGTTGAAATTACCATTGGAGTCTTTTTGTTGAATTTAATTAATTATTGATGACTAATTTTTTTATTAATTTAATAAGATGGATTTGTTATTGTTGATGTTTCATTATTTTTAGGGATTTTATGAACCTTAATATAGGGGATATATCATTCTCATATGGCCACCCTGGACATCCACTACTGGACAAAATCCTCTAGAATAAGAGGTGGCATACCATAGGAAATGTAGCACCACTCGTATAGTAATTTTTCACTGTGATATTGGTAGACATGTTAAAAATTGGTATCAGTATTTTTATCTTATTGTTTCTACTATTTGGGATATTGTAGTTGGGTTATATAAGAATGTGTCAAATCATTTCATTCATAGTAAACTAGTTCATCATGAAAAACTTTTACGGTTATAATTATATATAAATAAGGGTTTGGGATTATATCACTCAATGTTTATTGTTATATATATATATGTGATTTTCACTACATGTGAGGCATATGGTGTTGGATATGTGATTTCACTATCATTTTGGATGCTGACCAGAGAGAAAAAAGGTGTTTCAATCTTATTGGTTACGATTATGATGATGACAATGATAGTGATGTACCATGTGTGTGAATGAGGTGAAATTACCATTAATATATTGAAATATGCATTGATTTCTGTAATCATGGATCTAATAAACAAGGTGGGTTTTGTTATTTAAGGTTTTAATAATAGCCTATATGGTTATTTCATATATACCATGGAATGACATTATAATTAACAGATCCATGTGAATATGATTCATTGGATACTAATTATCATATGGTGATTTAGGTTTTATTTTTATTCTTTTATGATATTGAATATATACTTCAAGGATTATTCTAATATGATGATTCTTTGAGAGGTGGAATTCCATAGGAGTGGGTGGTGTTTTTGGAACATATAGTAGTTAAAAAATGAGTCCCTAGAGAGTGTGGTTTGGTAGGTGAGTCACCATATGGACCTTGATGTAGGATAATCGATGACGATCATTAGTTATGTGTTATATGAGATAAAACGTATGGGTTAAGTGAGAGTGCATAGTAACCGTTGAGACACAACTCATGATTTTTAGTTATTCAATGCCTAGTTAATTGTAAAGGTGAATTTTTATTGGGGCTGACTCATGGTATTTAGTTCAATTTTTGATTTAAGGAAAGGTTATATGGCTTGGGTTTGAGATAAATTCATTTAGGGTATTATCGAGTATTTTTTATAGGCACAATGTTTCTTTATAATCCATTTATGTAGTAGACAATATGGGTTCTATTTCATAGGATTGTGATGCAGATGGAAAGATTGGTATTGAGATAATATTTCTAGGGAAGGGATTGTAGATTTTCATTCCATATTGACTCTGTATATTCTTTTTCATTGTGGGGAAATATTGGGAAATCCCTCATTGTTTTGTAATGATAGTAGTTATTAGATGTTCATGTGAATAACCTTTCTACAGGTCATGTTCTTGATTTTGAATTGGATTTCCTAGGGTGATCAAAGATAGTAAAAACATACATAGGGAAAGATAATTATTATCCATTTATGGTTCTAAGAATAAATATAGGTGTTATGTTAGGTCTTTCTGAATGAACAATTATGGATTCCCTGATGTTAAAGAGTTTTTCATTCCATGATGCATGTCAATCCCAATTTCAATAACATGTGAAATAATGAGTAATAATTTGGGTTTTATAAATTGATCTTGGGAGAGTGTTTCATCCCAAATTTTTTATTATATCGAGGTAACACATAATGCATACGTCTTATACCTGTTGAATTAAAAACTGGTGATGGTCATGGGTGTAACAACCCAAATATTTATCAATTGAAATTCCTAACATTAAATTATTTCATATAGTATAAATCACATAAAACATTCTATATAACACAATAGAAACATTATAAATGAATAGTTAATTAAATTAGAGGTATTTAAATATGTTACAGTTTCTATAATAATGGAATAGTAACATGAGAATTGGAATAGTAACATGATCTTTAGAAATATTAATCTGACCAATAGATTAGTAACAACATCTATCAAAGTATAAATAATATATAAGAATCATACAAATGATAATATGATATAATTATTTCATAGTATAATTAAAGAAATTTTTTAACAATTTTTAATTAAGTGTTGGTATTTTTATAAAAATAAATATTTATTTACTATTTTAAAATTAACAGAATTATTTAAAAGAAAATTTATTTTCAAAAAAATAATTCTTAAATTAATTATTCATTTCATATGATAATACACTATTTTTATTTGTCCTTAGGAAAATTAAAAAAGTGTCCTAAAATCGGTTATAATTTTACAATAAGAATTTTTCTCATAAATTATTAATTTTTAAAAGAAATTAAAATAATCATATTTTTAAAATTACATTAATAATGTGGATTTTAATTTTTAATTATACATATTGTTAATGGAAAGGGTGAATTTTTGATATTTTTTTAAACTAGTTAATTTTTTTAATAGTAAAATATAGAAATTTACAGTATATACACATTATAAGTTAAGTACACTAATCCTTTTTACATTACAGATTTAATAACCATAATAATGTAATCGTCTTCATTATTTTATTATTTTTAGTATTCATATTCAAACTATTTAATATATTGATCAAAAATAAAAAACTAATGAATAAAATATTGAGAAAACACCCCTATCCTCAACTATAAATTCCACCCCTCACCACCTATTCTCCTTACATAATCCCAGACTTGAAGCTTTATAATGATATATTCATTAATAGTCTCGATCCCCTCCTCCATTTCTAGGAGCTCTTGGTCTCATAAAATACCAAAATTGTTTCCTTATGGAGGTTATCAAGGAAGGGAAAATCAAGAGGTAAATTCCACTTTCTTTTGCTTTGAATTCCATTTCAATTTCATTTATTTTCTTATCTTATCCTCGTCTCCACATAGCAATCTCACATTACACATAAAAAAATTTAATATAATGGGATTTATTATGACAATTAATCATTTATCCTTAAATCTCATCTATTTTTATTTTAATCTACAATTATAGTATCATCTTTGGTGTGCATATTTATAGCCACCATGGATGATGTGAATTCATTTTACACTATGACCTTCAAGGAGGGTCATAAAATCATTATTATGGATAAATAATATTTTATTATACATATTATAATTTATATAACATTCCAGACATTATATATATAAACATGTCGATATAAGCTCATAATTTTCTTAAACCCAACAAAATATATTAAATAATTTTCATTAAACATTTATCTAATGATTAATCCTCATATAATTTAAAAAATGATATATAAGATCATTTAATGTTATATATGTTCATTAATAAAATAAAATAAAAATTCTAGATAATTATCCTCATTTTAAAAGAACTTTCAAACATGTATACATGTGAATCGGTCATGAAAACCACAAAAATTAACACTCTCAGAATGATGGAATTGAACTCTATCACACATCATATTGGAAATAAATGATATTAATAAGATTATAATGAATAATATAAATATATAATTTGTTTTGGATTTATTAATTATTTAACCTAACTTTTTTACCCAGGATATTAATGTGAATATGGATTTTGATATAATGTATGGGGATTCTCAAACCCATTTCCATTCATTGGGATAAACCACTTTCATGCCAAATTTCATTATGAATATAATTTTAATATTAATAAAATATAATTCCATTTCCTTACAATTTCATTTCAGGAATATACATTATTCCTATATGATTTTATGAACAATTCAATAATTTTTTCAAAAGAACATTTATGTACAAACACATGTTTTACTTCCCTGGATAATGTTTCTTCTTCACTCAATATTGATTATTCATATACCATGTCTGTTATTCCCTTTTTTTGAACCACAAGGTTTATTATTGAATCTATGTATTATTAAATTATCATGAAACCAATTTCATTTCATTTGATTATATTATGACTAATATTGTTATACATTCTATGTGGCATAAATGATTTTATAAATGCTATGATTTGACGGGTGTGCTAATAATTATATTCCACAAGAATGAATTATGTAACATAAATTATCTAATATTATAAGGTATAATGTGTGTTAAAATTGTGCTATCATTTTTTTTCATGATGATTTCATGATGATGAAAATATTTTGTTGGTGAAGATGATGCTAGTTTTGTTTACAACTATTTGTGGTACTTGTTTACTAAGGAATGATTTTTCAGATTTATGAATTTCCACAACAAATGAATTTATCTAATTCTTCATTTACTGATATGATGTGATCCTTTTTCTACATTATAATTTTGATATTTATGCTCACATGTGTTTCATATACCTTGTTCATCCCCTTGCTAGGATTTTATCTCAGCGATTATTTTCATGTACATCTTCAGGTGAATACTTGTACTAAAGAAAAAATAAGGCCTAATAGGAAGCTAGAGTAGAAGTAGTTAAATAATTTTTATTATTCATTATGTATATTTTAATGGCTCTAATTAAACTAGCACAACTAAACCTTTGGATCCTATTTCTGTAACGCTTTTATGCATTTTATCAATAAAATGATGTGATAATCATGTAAGAAAAGTAGTGTTACTATAGTTTGTATCAGAGCCCGACTTAGTTAATTTTTGAATTTATACTAGAGAACATTAGTGAAAATCTCGAGTATGAGACTATATAAGTTTAAGATCCCATGAATTTATTTTTAGAAAAATGATAAACATATGGATCCAACATGATATGAATTTAGAATTTTTTTTTAAAAATAATTATTTGTTCACTACTTTTTAACTTATGTTTTTGTAAAACCTTTTACTATTTTAAAAATCATTGAAACCTAGATAAACCAATACTAATAATACATGTTAGGGAAAATGTTGTGAATTCTTGAATGCCATCCCCAATTCCATGGGAGTGGAATTCTAATTTTTTTTGGATATTCTTACTCATTTTTCTAAAGAAATGAAAAATAACTTCAATAATATCGAAAATCATCCTTTAACTAAGAGGGATAAACTTTCTATTGAGTCATTTATGATGAAAATATCACCAAAATTTATTTTATCTATTGATCCACAACTCACAGAATAGTGTGTTAACTAAATAAAGATGTTGTTTTCTATGCTGCACTATTTTTTGATGGTGAATGTGACTCTGTCAATTTATCATTTAGATGGGTAATCTGATCTATGGTGGGTGTGGATTAAAAAAACTGAATCGAAGGATTAAAAATAAGATATTTTTTTGGTAAAGTATAAATAAAATATTTCATAAGACGTGTCACACCCGTCATCTTTAAATAATATTTTCTTTAATTTTCTCTACGTCGGGTAGTGCGGGGTTAGGTCCGACTTAAAATTTGAGGTTTTAATTTAAAAACGCTTGTAATGGTTTCGAGTGCGTCTAACGCATCGCGTTTGAAGTGGTGCGACCTCACTTTGGTCGTCGCACGACCTCGCCCGAGTAACCACACTGCCTGCTCGGTGCACAATTAATTAATTAATTAACGAATTAATTAAATTAATTGGTTAACAAAACTTTTAAATGAAAATGTATTAAAGATGATAATTTTATTATGTTTACTACTATTATCATCATCTTTCCGTGGAAAAATAAATAAATAAATAATATTTTATGGGCCACACAGAGTCACCGCGTAGTTTCCCGACTCTTTAAAAATGAAGATAATCAAATGAATATTAAATAAGTATGTATTTTCATTATAATGAAAATAATAATTATTATTATTATCGTTACAATTATTATTATTAATATTTTCATTAATATGTTCGTTGTGTTTATTAATATAAGGTATATTATTATTAGGTTAATTTGATTGAATTTTACTTTATTAAATTTTGTTAAAGCTTATTATGTTTATTTATATCATGTTAAGTTTATTTTAATTATTATTATTAATATTATTATTATTATTACCATCTATTTTATTTTTCTTTTTATTTATTTATTTTTCTTTCTTTATTTGTTTGTTTTTTCCCCTTTGCTGTGTTGGGACGTAGCCCCCTCCTTACCACGTTTTTTTTTCTCTCAGTCGATGTTTCCCCCCCCCCACTCTCCTAGGTTTTGGCTGCGCCACACCCTCCTCTCGCCGCGGCCTCCTTCATCCGGCGGACTCCCCGTCGCCCCCATGCATCCCGTCCGGCCACCTGGAGAGCGCCTCACCCCAACGGCCTTCCTTCTTCCAACTGAAGAACCCCGAGCCCCCTCCCACGCTGAACCTCCTTCATCCGGCGCAGCGAACCGCCACCCCTGCTCCCTCACGCCGTCACGCCGCTTCCTTCCGACGGAGCCCTAGTCGGTGCGAAGCCCTATGCTGGCGCACTCCTATTCCGATGCGGCTGAGCATCCGACGAACCCCAACACCCCCCCTACCTGCCCCGATGAACCCCATACCCCGCTCGGCCACCCTCCTCTCGCCAGAACATCGAAACCGCACAGGACCCGACCTCCGCTCAAGGCCGCGACGCCGCCACACCCTCCCTTCGCCGGAACAGTTGCCCGACCACCACCCGCAGCCCTGCTCGCGCCGCCGGACCGCCTCTCGCACCCCTCTTCTTTGCTTTCCCCAGTCCACGAAGGGTTTGTTTGTTTATTTTATTTTATTTTATTTTATTTTATTTTATTATTTTAATTTAATTTAATTTAATTTAATTTACTTTATTTAATTGTTTTGATTGGTTTAAATTTATGTTAAGTTATTAAATTAATAAAGCTTTTGTTTTAGTATAAATTAATTTATTTATTGTAGTTAAAATTGGTTAATCATTTTATTTATTAAAATTGGTTAAATTGATAATTAATTTAGTTAATGGTAGTTACACTTGATAAGTTGTTAATTAATTTAATTGATCTTGTTATTTAATTAAAATTACTAAATTGTTAAATAACTTATTTAGTTAATTTTGGGGTTGTATATTTAATAATTAAATTATTAAATTGTTTTGGTTTAAATTGTTAATTTGTTTGTTTAATTATTATTGAACATGTTTAGCGGTCAACTGAATTTTTGGGTTGGTGATGTTTTCTGGGTTGGCACCGTGGTGTTTTGATCTGCTGTTTTAGGGCCTGTTTGACGGTGCAATATGGTGCGATCATTATGCAATGGGAGATTTTCGCCATGTCGTTTTCCATTCCTATTTGAGGTAGGTGGTTCCATGTCATTACTTCATGTAGATAATTTAATTTTCTTGTTTAGTTTAACTTAATATGTGCTATGGTTTAGTTGCAAAATGAGAATTGTGTTTATAATGTTTTGGTAGAGCTGTAGAGGTTTTGCGAAAATGAATTTTAAAAATGGTGTAACATGCGTGTGTGATGAATGTTGCACTTTTCTTTAGAAATTTTCATTTTTATTCCTTTTGATTCGGTTTTGGTAAATCCTAGAAATGTCTAATAATTGTTTATAGTGTGCCAAAGAGGTTTTGAAAGGGGTGACTTGTGAAATTGATTTTGAAATGGTTTGTTTTTCATGCAATATGTTTCATAAGTTGATACATTGTTTATTTAAGTGGCGTTTTTAGTGTGAAACATGGTTGAAAGGTTTTTGAGGGCTGTTTGGCAAGTGCGAGAGGAGTTTTTCATGTCACTTTAGGTGTTTGTATGTTTAAATAGATATTTTTAAAGTATATGAATCACTTTTGGTGTGTTTTCCTTGTTGTGTACCTTTGAAGTTGAATATGCTTTCACTTTTAAAGTGGTGTATTTTTTTTATAAAAGGAGACATGTCGTGTGTGTGCGTCTTTGGAATAGTGATTTGGTATGCAATTGGTGACTTTTGTGTGCAATAACTCGTTTGGTCTGCGAAATGAGAAATATATATATTATGTGAATGTGATGCTTGTTTGATCACAAGGGAAAACCCTGGGTATCTAGGTGGGCAGACTAGAACTAGTGCGCTAGTGAACCGGATGGGTATCGTCCCTATTTCACTTAGCTGGATTGACGATTGCAACACTAACGAAACATGACATCTGAGGGTCGTGGCCTTCTAAGCCACGTGTTCTGAGGGCCGTGGCCTTCTAAGCCACGTTTTCTGAGGGTCGTGGCCTTCTAAGCCACGTTTCACCGAGACACGAGGTTTCTAGGGCCACACTCGAGCTAGATGAGCCTTAGGGGTTTTACCTATTGTGCTCTACCATCTATGGCATGGTGCCTTCCGTCGGTATATGGAGGACCATTTGGGTGTTAGCGCGTGTGTGTGCGTGTATGTGTGTGTATTTGTGTGTGAGTGTGTGTGTGTGTGAGTGTGTGTGTGTGCGCACCCAAAATGAACTTTTCTCTTCCCCTTTAAAATTGTGTCTATGAAATGAGTTCTTTTTTTTGTGTTTCCAGTGTTTTCCTTTGGCTTTTGGTTTGTAAATATTTTCTTCAAAAGAATTGTGAACGTATAAATTTGAATAAGCACTTTAAATTGTCTTTTGATGTTATGTCATGGAACTTATTCTCGGTGGCATCCTACTGGGCCTGTAGCTCACACCCTACATACACCCTTGGGTGTATGTAGATTCTGTTTCTTCTGTATTCCAGGTTGCGACGTCATGCTCAGTAATGGTGGCTCAGGTTACAGTTGGTCTTCTCATGCAGAATGGTGTTGATGTGGTCTCACTTCTGGCGGGAGGTCAAGTATGAGTTTTTAGTTTCCGCTGTCGTCTTTTCTTTTTAGTTATTGTTTCGAGTTGTAGACCTTAAACTTGTCCGTAGTTTAAAGGCACGTTTCGTTGTCTATTTCCTATTTTCAGTTTATTTACCTGGTTAGTTGTTTTTCTGTCTTTTATCTCGGGTAAAATCATTCCCACGTGTTAGTTCTGATACCTAGGCACTTGTGCCAGCCCGTGGGGATCGGGAACGCCCTTCGGGCCTTGCCGCGGACCGGGTCAGGCGCCGGGTCGGATGATGACCCGACCTGGATCGTGACAAAATGGTATCATAGGGCAAGGTTTGCTCTCTTGGGTCGTTTTCTTTTGGGATAGAGTCACGGTGGACTAGAGTTACGGTTTTCGGGACTCGACGTCCTGGCTACGAGTAATGTGCCTGGCCAACACACCTCGTGGCGGGACTCAAGTTACCAGCGTATGTCGAGGGTTGTCTGAGTTTTTGGTCCTTGCGGAAAATCTTGTCCAAGGGAAAAGAAAAGGGGTTAGGTCAGTTATCCTAGTGAGCTCGCAGGGTCTGGCAAGCCATGCGGAGCTGGGGACGCTGTCCTAGAATACCCTCCGTGGCAGTGGCGTGACTGGCGTATGGCCGCCAACCATACGTTCCAGTCACCCGCTGACACAAGTTTCTATTGCGTCATTTCTCGTCCCCTTGTTTTGGATTCATGGGAAATTGGTTTTTAAGTAAAAATGTTTTGGTCATGGAAAATGTTTTTAAATGAAACGCTTTAAAAAGAAAATGATGTATGAAGTTTGAAAGGTGTGGGTTGAATGTTTTGGTTTTGGAAAAAAAAATTTGGAAAGATTTGGTTTTGATCCTTGGCGCTCTCATGGGCAACCACATGCATGAGTGTATACGAAAAGGGAAATGGTTAATGGCACGAGTGGATGAGTGCCTGGATGACATGTGTTGGGTGTCGGTGCGGCACGGGAACATGCATGTGCGAGTCTCATGGGACGCCATTGGTTTTTGTGCAATCCACTGGGTTTACTTATTTTCAAATTGTTTTGTTAAATGAAAAAATTGGTGTTTTAGTAAATGGTGTTTGTGTGGCGTGTCCTTGTGTTTTGAGATGTTGGATGTGTGGCATTTTGAACTGGGTATTCTTTCTGAATGGTTTGTGTCTCGAGTTTGAGTTCTTATTTGTATGTTGGTATGCAAGTGTGTGGTTAGTAAATTCCTTTGAAGAGTACATCGGGGAGCCCTTGTAGTTGTTTCCCCAGCTCATTTGGTTTTTCTTGTGGTATGTCTTGACCGTTGGACCAGTTTGGTTGGGTACATAGTTTTCTTTCTTGACTAGTGTATGCCCCCCCATAAAGCGTTGGCATGTGATTGAAGTACGACTACGGGGAATTCCCCGTTGGCCGACACTCCAGTTGATTGAAGGGATCTCTTTTGAATTCTAGAATTGAACCCACCTCTCCTTTTTACAACTAAGTGGATCCTCTCGTAGTGGGATGACATATGCGGGGGGAGTTGAACAGAGTTTTGGTTTTTTTGAGTTTCCTGAGTCTTCGAGTATGAAATTTGACGTCATTACGCTTGAAGGTTTCCCCTGGAAACGGCAAAAGGAAATCCAGCGGGGAAAGGTTAAGGCGGTTCCGAATTTCTAGTGTTGACCAGTGTCTTTAAGGGCTTTGTAGTATTTACATCGGCTGCAAGGGTCATGTTCGGTGACGCCTTGCAGTGTGAGGTCTCTTTGATAGTCAACGGTGGTTTGGAAGCGGTAAAGGAAAATCCAGTGGGAAAAAGGTGGAAGCGACCCTAAGTTGTCGGTGCGGTCTATCATTCTGAATAACCTCCGGTCTTGGTTTGTTTAGTTTAAGAAAAAGTTTGTGTTAGGCTACTAGTTGGCATACCCAGCCATATGAGGCTGCTATGGTTTTCTGTAGGAATCACGTGTTGTTTAAGACTCAGTTTGAAGTCCCTCTCCATATAGTGTTCTTCTCAACAGAAATGATCATGTTCAGGTGACGATTCGTGGTGTCATGTTCTCATCCAGTGTGACAAAGAGGGATGCGCATGCACCATTAAAGATCTTGTGTTGGTAAATGTTCAGTGTACGATCAGTTGGATGTCGTAATATGTTGTGGTTATTGGTGTATCCTTGGTTGTAGTGTGTTTCTGTGTGACACCAAAAGGAGAAGCTCTGTTCGAGAGTCTTTCATGCCTGACTACGAGGCAGAAGATGCTTCAAACATCAGGGCTCCAGCCATAGGCCTCGGAGTGAAGCTGGCGCGTGGTCAGGAACCCCAAGAGTATATGAGACCCCGACTTTATTTCTGTCATCAATATTAAAAATAGAGGAAGTTTAAATTGTTTCCAAGGTTCTTCCACTCTGAATGAGCAGTCTGGTTGCATAAGGTTTTCGCCACCATGTGGAGGCGGGTTCGTCTCGTTGCCTTAAAAGTCCTGGGGGGTTGCGTTCCACCAGATGCAATCGCTTTAGTGGTCCTTATGGGAGCCTGTTGAGTAATTTTTTCTCAAAACTGATTAGTGCTCATCCAAGAATGTGGGAATGCTAGTTTGTCTTGGGTCATTCTTTTGACGCCCGGGTAGTCGGGCCCCTCCCTCCCCGCCCCTTGTGGTGGGGTGTTTGGTCACCATCAGGAATTTTTTTTCAATGTTATGTATCCTCTGTTCGTTATAACAGCTGTGAGACCCATGTCGGGTCTCGCACAAAGGTCTCTTGAATAACTCAGTGTTGGCCTTTCCTTAATGGTGGGGAGACCCACATTTGGGTCTCGCATGAATGTCTCCAGGATGAATCAGTGCTGGACTTTTCTTTAATGGTAGGGAGTCCGCTCGAACCTCCCCGTGTCAGTTTTCCAGTCTCGTCTCGAGCATCAGTGAGTTCCAAATGGTGGGGAGCCCCTCGGGCCTCCCCATGTTGATCTGTTGCCTTTGTTTTTAAATATGACTGGGTGAAAAGTGATAGGAGAGTTCCTTGGACATGGTCTGACCTTGTCTGTTGATTCCAACCAAATGGTGTGGTTTTCTTTTAATAATGTTTGATTTGTTTCATCTTCTGAAGTTGGTTTTGTGGGTACAAGAGTCGTTTTCCTTGATCAATCAATTGGAGGTATTTTAGCCCTTTGGGGCGGGCGGCCCATATCAGAAAGTCTTTTACGTGTTTCTTAATGTGGTCATTTGAGTCACTTTCTCTGAGCACAATGTTTTTTCTTCTTTTCACTTGTTGATTGTGGGGATCTTCTTTAAACATTAGTGGTGTATCTGTTTCTTCTTTTTGGCTCAGCCTCAGCTGTGGCTTTCCGAGGGCGGAAAGCTTTATGGTGGGGAGAATTGTCACACCCGTCATCTTTAAATAAGCTTTTCTTTAATTTTCTCTATTTCGGGTAGTGCGGGGTTAGGTCCGACTTAAATTTTGAGGTTTTAATTTAAAAACGCTTTTAATGGTTTCGAGTGCGTCTAACGCATCACGTTCGATGTGGTGCGACCTCACTTCGGTCGTCGCACGACCTCGCCCGAGTAACCACACTGCCTGCTCGGTGCACAATTAATTAATTAATTATCGAATTAATTAAATTTATTGGTTAACAAAAGATTTAAATGAAAATGTATTAAAGATGATAATTTTATTATGTTTACTACTATTATCATCGTCTTTCCGTGGAAAAATAAATAAATAAATAATATTTTATGGGCCACGCAGAGTCACCGCGTAGTTTCCCGACTCTTTAAAAATGGAGATAATCAAATGAATATTAAATAAGTATGTATTTTCATTATAATGAAAATAATAATAATTATTATTATCGTTACAATTATTATTATTAATATTTTCATTAATATGTTCGTTGTGTTTATTAATATAAGGTATATTATTATTAGGTTAATTTGATTGAATTTTACTTTATTAAATTTTGTTAAAGCTTATTATGTTTATTTATATCATGTTAAGTTTCTTTTAATTATTATTATTAATATTATTATTATTATTACCATCTATTTTATTTTTCTTTTTATTTATTTATTTTTCTTTCTTTATTTGTTTGTTTTTTCCCCTTTGCTGTGTTGGGACGTATCCCCCTCCTTACCCCGTTCTTTTTTTTTCTCTCGGTCGATGTTTTCCACCCCCCCACTCTCCTAGGGTTTGGCTGCGCCGCACCCTCCTCTCCCCGCGGCCTCCTTCGTCCGGCGGACTCCCCGTCGCCCCCCTGCATCCCGTCCGGCCACCTGGAGAGCGCCGCACCCCAACGACCTTCCTTCTTCCGTCTGAAGAACCCCGAGCCCCCTCCCACGCTGAACCTCCTTCTTCCGGCGCAGCGAACCGCCACCCCTGCTCCCTCACGCCGTCACGCCGCTGCCTTCCGACGGAGCCCTAGCCGGTGCGAAGCCCTATGCTGGTGCACTCCTATTCCGATGCGGCTGAGCATCCGACGAACCCGAACACCCCCCTTACCTGCCCCGGCGAACCCCATACCCCGCTCGGCCACCCTCATCTCGCCAGAACATAGAAACCGCGCAGGACCCGACCTCCGCTCAAGGCCGCGACGCCGCCACACCCTCCCTTTGCCGGAACAGTTGCCAGACCACCACCCGCAGCCCTGCTCACGCCGCCGGACCGCCTCCCGCACCCCTCTTCTTTGCTTTCCCCAGTCCACGAAGTGTTTGTTTGTTTGTTTTTTTATTTTATTTTATTTTATTTTATTTTATTATTTTAATTTAATTTAATTTCATTTCATTTAGTTTATTTAATTTTTTTGATTGGTTTAAATTTATGTTAAGTTATTAAATTAATAAAGCTTTTGTTTTAGTATAAATTTATTTATTTATTGTAGTTAAA
The DNA here is from genome assembly GCA_963277665.1 of Viscum album. Classification (NCBI taxonomy): domain Eukaryota; kingdom Viridiplantae; phylum Streptophyta; class Magnoliopsida; order Santalales; family Viscaceae; genus Viscum; species Viscum album. The sequence goes on from OY728136.1 coordinate 1,890,054,149, forward strand.
ATTGTTTAATCATTTTATTTATTAAAATTGGTTAAATTGATAATTAATTTAGTTAATGGTCGTTACACTTGATAAGTTGTTAATTAATTTAATTGATCTTGTTATTTAATTAAAATTACTAAATTGTTAAATAACTTATTTAGTTAATTTTGGGGTTGTATATTTAATAATTAAATTATTAAATTGTTTTGGTTTAAATTGTTAATTTGTTTGTTTAATTATTATTGAACATGTTTAGCAGTCAACTGAATTTTTGGGTTGGTGATGTTTTCTGGGTTGGCACCGTGGTGTTTTGATCTGCTGTTTTAGGGCATGTTTGACGGCGCAATATGGTGCGATCATTATGCAATGGGAGCTTTTCGCCATGTCGTTTTCCATTCCTATTTGAGGTAGGTGGTTCCATGTCATTACTTCATGTAGATAATTTAATTTTCTTGTTTAGTTTAACTTAATATGTGCTATGGTTTAGTTGCAAAATGCGAATTGTGTTTATAATGTTTTGGTAGAGCTGTAGAGGTTTTGCGAAATTGCATTTAAAAAATGGTGTAACATGCGTGCCTGATGAATGTTGCACTTTTATTTAGAAATTTTCATTTTTATTCCTTTTGATTCGGTTGTGGTAAATCCTAGAAATGTCTAATAACTGTTTATAGTGTGCCAAAGAGGTTTTGAAAGGGGTGACTTGTGAAATTGATTTTGAAATGGTTTCTTTTTCATGCAATATGTTTCATAAGTTGAGACAATGTTTATTTAGGTGGCTTTTTTAGTGCGAAACATGGTTGAAAGGTTTTTGAGGGCTGTTTGGCAGGTGCGAGAGGTGTTTTTCATGTCACTTTAGGTGTTTGTATGTTTAAATAGATATTTTCAAAGTATATGAATCACTTTTGGTGTGTTTTCCTTGTTGTGTACCTTTGATGTTGAATATGCTTTCACTTTTAAAGTGGTGTATTTTTTTTATAAAAGGAGACATGTCGTGTGCGTGCGTCTTTGGAATAGTGCTTTGGTATGCAAATGGTGACTTTTGTGTGCAATAACTCGTTTGGTCTGCGAAATGAGAAATATATATATTATGTGAATGTGAAGCTTGTTTGAGCACAAGGGAAAACCCTGGGTATCTAGGTGGGCGGACTAGAACTATTGCGCTAATGAACCGGATGGGTATCGTCCCTGTTTCACTTAGCTGGATTGACGATTGCAACACTAACTAAACATGACATCTGAGGGTCGTGGCCTTCTAAGCCATGTGTTCTGAGGGTCGTGGCCTTCTAAGCCACGTTTTCTGAGGTTCGTGGCCTTCTAAGCCACGTTTCACCGAGACACGAGGTTTCTAGGGTCCCACTCGAGCTAGATGATCCTTAGGGGTTTTACCTATTGTGCTCTACCATCTATGGCATGGTTCCTTCCGTCGGCATATGGAGGACCATTTGTGTGTTAGCGCATGTGTGTGCGTGTATGTGTGTGTATGTGTGTGTGAGTGTGTGTGTGTGTGTGAGTGTGTGTGTGTGCGCGCCCAAAATGAACTTTTCTCTTCCCCTTTAAAATTGTGTCTATGAAATGAGTTCTTTTTTTTTGTGTTTCCAGTGTTTTCCTTTGGCTTTTGGTTTGTAAATCTTTTCTTCAAAAGAATTGTGAACGTATAAATTTGAATAAGCACTTTAAATTGTATTTTGATGTTATGGCATGGAACTTATTCTCAGTGGCATCCTACTGGGCCTGTAGCTCACACCCTACATACACCCTTGGGTGTGTGTAGATTTTGTTTCTTCTATATTCCAGGTTGCGACTTCGTGCTCAGTAATGGTGGTCAGGTTACAGTTGGTCTTCTCATGCAGAATGGTGTTGATGTGGTCTCACTTCTGGCGGGAGGTCAAGTATGAGTTTTTAGTTTCCGCTGTCGTCTTTTCTTTTTAGTTATTGTTTCGAGTTGTAGACCTTAAACTTGTCCGTAGTTTAAAGGCACGTTTCGTTGTCTATTTCCTATTTTCAGTTTATTTACCTGGTTAGTTGTTTTTTTGTCTTTTATCTCGGGTAAAATCGTTCACACGTGTTAGTTCTGATACCCAGGCACTTGTGCCAGCCCGTGGGGATCGGGAACGCCCTTCGGGCCTTGCCGCGGACAGGGTCGGGCGCCGGGTCGGATGACGACCCGACCTGGTTCGTGACAAGACGTATTTCCATTTAACTATTCATACGAAGATAGAGATAGAATTTATAGAGCTGATGAAAAAGGAATATGAATCTGTAATGACATAAAAATAAAATTTCACAAGGCATACAAGGTATTCCATAAGTTTTATAATTAATAATGATCGAAAAATATATATATTATTTTGTGGTTTAAAACCACACCATCAAAAGACTCTAGTAATTTGAGACATTGGGAGTTATGAACAAGTTGTTTGATAGTCTTTTAAAATGGATATAGAGTCTGGAGATTTGTCCAATGTTTATAAAGATAAGAAATTAAATAATGATTTTCAAGTTATGGAATCTAATGACAATGATGGAATGAAATATCAACCACTCACATTTCAAAACTATGTGAATAATATTCATGGTAATTATCTCAAAAGAATGGGAAAATTATTCAATTGTGGGATAGAAGTTCACCGTACTAATGAATGTAGAAGAAAAATGTGGAATCTGGACAATGTGGTGGATGAAAAGATATCACAAACAATAGATCAATTCATCAAACATAGCGAGAAGGGAAACTATGCAATAATGTATAATAAATGAGGAGTCCATAAGGGTAATTAGTGCCAACGGCAACCAAGTCCAATGGATAAATTGAAATATTATTCCATCCCTACTATTGAGGTGGATCCAAATAATGATGTGTTGATATATACAGTGGTAATTCATTCAATACTTGAGAATATAATATTTGATTATAGGTATATTTATTCATTAATATCTTTCAAATTTAGTACGACAATTCCAATGAATCCTCAGAATATTGAGGTTGAGTTCTCCTTGAGAAAACAAAATGTGTAATTCATTACATAAAATGTATATAACTCCTCACCAATTAATTTTTGTGGAATGAACATCCCAATAAATATTTTCAAACATCATTTGGTGGAGTTTAAGGTTATTTTTTGTTATGGATTAGATGCCTTTAAAAAAATCTGACTTCAAATTTTAGTAAAGGGATATCACTCTCACATCCTATGGAATCCTCCAATTCTATACAATTATATTGAATAGGATTAATCTTCTTCTGATCCATAATCTCATGTGTGGACATTATTTCTATATGAGAATTTAAATATTGCTTAAATGATTCTGAGAAATGAGAAAATCATGACCGAAGACATGCCCATTATGAGTGAATGCACTGACGTGTCCCCAATTGAATTGTTTATTCTTCGTAAAAACCAATAGGTTGAGTTATAAATAGAAATTATTCATATGTCTTTTCTTATATCAGAGGAACCATATATAATGACCCCCATTGAGTTGGGGGAACTGAAGAAGTATCTACAAGAGAAATTGGATAAGGGTTTTATATTCCAGAGTGCTTCACCATGGTATGAACAAATTCTCTTTCTCAAGAAAAATTATAGAAAAATGTGCATATTCATTTATTATCATGAGATCAAGAAAATCCTGAAAATATGAATTAAAAACTTCCTCACATTGATGAATTTTTAAATTAACTATGTGGGGAAAAATTTTTAATTAATGTCTACCTTCAGTAAGAATATCAGTAATTAAAGGCAACGAAAAAATATATATTATTCCTTTAAAATAAGTTATGTACACTATGAGTTTATAGTTATTCCCTTTGGACTCCCTAATACTCCATAAATTTTCTAACACTTAATTAATTGAGTCTTTAGAGAATACCTAGAAAAAAAATATAGTTTTGATTAATTATATTCTAATATACTCCAAGAGAAAGGGGAATATGTGGACCACCTAAACACTATTCAAAATAATTTTAAAAGGGATAAAATTTATGAAATTTATAGTAAATGTGGGTTTTATGTGGAGGATGTATGATTATTGGGGCATTTTATCACAAAAAGGAGTATTTTTGTACCCTTCCCTGGAAAAAAGAAATCAATGAGTGGCCCAAGACCATATCTATCACAGAGATCCATTGATTATTTTTCTAGATAGTTATTACCAATTATTTGTGAATAACTTATCACAATTTTAAAACCCACTAAATAAGATATATTGGATGGGAGAAATTATTTTTGTACAATATAATGTTATGACTGCTTCAAAGAGTTATAAAATACTTACCACTACTCCAATACTCAAACTGTGGACAAGTCAGGTACTCATTATGTTATAAAAAGATACTTCAAAGAAGGTATCCAGATGTATAATTATGAAAAAATGATAAATTAATATCATAAAAATTAATATATATTAAATTTCATGAGAAAAACTATCACACACATGATCTTGATTTGGCAATTTTACTCTTCACACTGAAAATCAGGTTGAATTTTCTCTTTAGGGAGAAGTGTGAAATATATACTAATTACAAGAGTTGAAAAATATATTCACACACAAATAGGTTAATATGAACCAGTGAATGTGGTTATTTCTCATAAAAAATACCACTACTCAATCCCCTACCATCCTAAAAAAATTAAAGCGGTTGATGATCTATGTAGAAAGGATCCTATAACATTATAAATGATGATAATTGAGAAGGATCCAATATTCTTAGATTTTAAAGGGATGGAATTTTGAATCATTAAGGCATGAACATTACCAGCCGTTTCTAAAATGATTTCTCAACCATACTTCATGAAAAAATAAAGGATGATCGAAGAAATGTTGTAAAAATTAAAAACAATTTTGAAGATTTTAGAATGGGGAAATTATTAGAGTTTAAAATTTATGAGAATGAATTTGTGATATTTTGGTAATGAATATGTGTAACATCCAATCCACATATAAATAATGAGATTATATTTAATGAACAAAGATCCAACTTTTTTATTCACCATTGGAGAATAAAGATGTTACAATATATTTGAAAGAACTGTTTGTGAACAATATAAAAAAGGAGATCGATGAATATCCATCGAAGTTCCTGGTATATCAAAAAGTGAAGGATGAAAATAAAAAGTTTAAGGGTGTGATGAAACCATTCCCCATAAAAATATGAAAATGTGAAGGAATAACCAAGGACATTGTCACTAAACATTCAGAGAAATCAAGAGGAAACAATGCTATAATGGTTTTTGTGAATAGTCTCACAAAGATATCACACATTATCACAATACAAGAGTACTTATCATAATTTCAACATTAATATATATACATCATATAAGTGGCAACTCTTTATATATTACCACTATAAATTGTATGAGATTGATATATTATATTCACCTAAATGATCTAGAAAATTCTTTATCATACTCAAAACACAGAGCTGAACATCATTATGGGTGATCATCTTAAAACTGCAAGCCAATATGAGAAGTCTATTAAAAAAATTTTGGGAATGTTTTATAGACTACAATGGAGGATGTTACCAACATATATCTCTGTATGAGTTATCTAACAACAATATTTTCCACTCGGGAATCCAAATAGATCCATATAAATCCTTTTAAGGAAAAGATTTAGAACACTGTAGTTCTGGGATTGTGTCAGTAAAAATAAACTTCTAGGATCTAAAACAATTGATGAAATTGTGGAAAATAAAAAAAACATTCAAAAGATGACCAAGGATGCCCAAATTTGATAGATGATCTATGTGGAAAATTGTCGATTGGTCTATGTGTTTAAGGATGGATATATGTTATTCCATTGAATATCATCATATAAGAGGGCCATGGGATTCAGGAAGAAGGTAAAGTTGATTCCCAGGTACATCGACCCCTTTGATATTCTTGTTTGTGTTAGTGTTGTGTCCAATCGACTAGAACATACACTTACAAAGTCTCACGTACACAATGTATTCCACATACCCCACCCAAGGATGTATAAACCTGATCCCTCACTGGTACTAAATCAATATGTTATGCACCAAGAAAAACTGTTCTCTTACAAGGAGGATCCATTGAAGATCATAAACCATATAGATGAAGTTATATAAAATAATACTACTCACCTAGTAAAAGTATTAGTGATGAACAATATTTAATAATAGGAACCATGTTAATAGGTGAATGTGATAATGGATAAATACCCTCACCTATTTATGTTAAATGAAATTTTTATGTAGAAATTTTTTAAGGGTGGAAGAATGTAACAACCAAAAATTTTATTAATGGAAATTACCTTTATAAAAATATTCCATATAGTATAAATCACATAAAATAACAAATAGAACAAAACACAATCTTCTTGAATGAATAATGATTATCATAATAGGTACTTCTAGATGTTAATGAACATATAAAAATGGAATAGTAACATGACCATGGAATAGTAATATGACCATAATGAATAGTAATCTAGCCAATAGAATAGTAACCTCATCAATAAGTCTGTAAATAAAATTTAGGCATCTTATAAATGATAATATCATATTATAAGTAAATAAATAATATAATAATTAATAATTAAGTTTTACTTTTTTTAAAATAATATAAATGTTTATTTAAAATATTATGATTAATATAATGATTTAAAATAAAATTTAATTTCATAAAATTCATTATTAAATTAATATTTTGTTATCTTATGTTTATAAATAAATTATTATACCTTATGTAATTTTTCAAAGTGTCATTAAATTAATAATAATTTTAAAATCGACATATTTCTAATAAATGAATATTTTAATTAAAAATTAAATTTATCCTATATATTGTACTATTTAAATAAAATGGAGTTTATTTTTCAATATGATGGTTCTAATAATTCTTTGGATGATTTTTTTTGATTTATCTAAAATAATTAAATACTTGGTGATTAGTAAAATAGAATAATTAACATTATATAAACATTATAAGGTAAGTACAATATTCCTTGACTTATTTAACATTTAATAACCATAATATTTAATTATAAAAAATTTTATTTTATGTTATCTTTTGTTATAAGGTTCAACCTAATCATAGTTTTTAGCCAAAATAATAATCTAATGAATAGAGTAATGAGACAAATTCCCTCTATTCCTCTATAAATAACACATTCACCACCTCTTCTCCTCGTGCCTTCCAATCTATGATAGTTTTACAAGATTAGAATAATAATCATCCAATTAACCTACCCCACATATATGATTCATTGGTCTCAAAAAATACCAAACTCGTTCACCTAAAGAGGTTTACAAGGAGGTGAAATTAAATCGGTAAAATCCTCTTTATTTTTTACTTTAATTTCTTCTCATTTTCATTTCTTTTCATACACTCTCATCATCTAAAATTATAAAAGTTACATTAAAACTCTATAAAAAATTATATAATTGAAAATTATTATTTAAATGTAATAATTAATGGTCAGGTATCTTCCCATTTTCTTTTATTCTAAAAATGAAAGTATGCTATGTGTTGTGTCGATTTACCACAATTATGGATGATGAATTCTCATTTTTCACTACCGCCATCATGGATGGTCATAAAATAATAATTATGAATAAAATGTGATTTTAATATACATATTATAATTTATATAATTTTTTTGGAACATATATATAAAATCTAGATGATATATTCTCAAAATGGTTGTAAAATTCACCAAAATAAATTAAATCATTTTCATTAAATATTTATCTAATTAAGAACCAAAATATCATATAGAGAATAGATATATAAGACCATTTTATCATATTTATGTTAATTTATAATATATAATCCCAATTCCTGTGAATTATCCTTACTTTACACAATGTTCCCTACAAGTATACAGGTGAACCGATCATGGGAACCAGGAAAACAACCACCCACATAATGATAGAATTGAACTATATAACACGTCCTCATTTCCATAGATTAACTTAATATAATTATATTGACTAAAATAAAGGCATAATAGATAATTTATTGGTTAATTAATGAATCTAATTTGATTATCCAATATATTAAAGTGAATATAACATTTAGACATAAGGTAAGTTGATTCTCAAACTGAATTTCCTTTCTTTAGGTTATCCACTTCCATAAAAAAAATTTGTATGTATGTTATTTTAAAATTATTAAAATATAATATTATTTAATTTAATTTTTTAAAGGATATAAATTCATCCAATTGGATTTTAAATAAAATGAAAATATTTTTCGAAAAAAGATCGACTTTATAAAAATGTATGTTTTACATTTTCATAAAATATGAGGATATATCATCCCACCCAACATCTGACTCGATATGAGACATGTCCCAAAAATAATTCTTGATCCCCACAGTTAAGAAACTTGTTTCTGAAATCAAAGAAATAATTATTGGAATGATTATTCTAAAAAAACCAGGATCAACAATCAAACTGAGCACACAGAGATGCCAACAACATAACATTAACTAAAATACAAAGAAATAAAAATATATGAACTATATAACATAACAAAAATTAAATACATCACTAACTATGAATCATGTTAACATGATATTCAAGTGACCTCTTGGTCACCACAAACCACAATACAAACCCTCTCTAATGAAAAACAGAAAAACCAGAATCATGAACCTAAAAAAAATCTTGAGTATACTGACACCGAGTCGCACAAGTAGGGTGTGAGATTAAAAAACTCAGTAGTTAATCACAATATAGTCCATGAATTACTATTTCCAAAATTGTACAAATACACTTGATTATATAAATTTATAAAATAGTATTTTAATCATTTAATGCAAGCAAATACATATTTCCAAAATTCCCTTTCTGAAACCACACACACAACATTTGTTTTTTAAAATAGATTCCATATCAAAAACAGAGTTCAAAACCAAATTACATATAAAAATCCATAACAGATTACCCAAAGAACATTGTGCTGTAAATAAAAGAATCAAACAATAATGTATATACTATTAAGGCTAATAACTAACATGTAATATAAGTAAAATAGAAAACACAAATATAAAATAATGGGAATTTCTAAAACATCTCTATAAGAAATATCTAGCCATAGTCAGTTCAGACTCACCTTTTTACCACAATCCATTTTTTGATTTTTTAATAATATCCTTTATGGAAAAGTGGAAATCATACAAAAAACTCCAAAAACCAGCTAAACAAACTTCTTACTCAAACTATCCAATCTTTTGGAAGGTACCACATTACCTATTAACAAATCTAGGGGTACAAACCCATCTAAATGGGGTTGAAAAGAAACTATCACAAGATCCTCTAGATGATTCCCATGAATCCCATTATAAATGTTCTCAGAAAAATATGGTGTATATACCACAACCCAAATCATCCCCAAGCATGATCCAGAAATTAGAAACACATCTCATGGTCTATAGGTTTCCAAAAATAATCTAAAACAAACAACATTCACAACAATATCCACAAGGGGGGATCCCATCTCAAGGTCTATCAGTTTCCATACATAATGCAAATCATCATGAAAACACTTGAAAACCCATTTCTTTCACAATCACGTACATTAAATAATTAAATATCACATGGAATACATCATTTTTCAAAATAAAAACCATTTTTCGAAAATTAATGAAATACAAATTGGGCCTTCATGCTTCTAATGAATTCAATCCATTTTCTAAAACATTATAATATTCTCATCATACCCATTAGTTACATTATTTCAAAAACATATTACAAAAACATCACAAGGTACCAATTGGGTCTTCACATCACTTCACATAAAAAAACATTTCAAATAAAAAATAAGGAGTCAACCATGCCTTAAATATTTTCAATAAGAATACATTTACAAATCCATTCCCACACTATTTCCAAATTCAATATATAACACCACATTCCACTGATAAATTCCATATAGGAATTTATATTTTAGATCCAAAACCATTCCCATGAAAAATTTAAAACATCCAATAACACTATAAGCACTTAATGGTTATTTTTTACAAATATTTTACTATTTAAGTCTTAATGTTTCAAATGATCCTTTATGAAAATTATTTACCAAAGAATTTCTCTAAATTCCAAATGAAAGAATATTTCAAAAACACATTTGAAACCAAATTTAAGGTCTTAAAAAGCACCAAAGCCCCATATATAAATCATGGAACCATTTTTAATATATAAATAGTGAAGGAAGGATAAAACATTGAAAACCCATGTTTCATAGAAGATGTAATTTTATAATGCGACCAAATGGACCTCAAGAAATCATTTATAAACCAAAAATTTCCAAAATAATCTAAGACATAATTTGAAAATAAATATCCAATTAACAATCCATTTTATAAAAACCCAAATCAACATTAAATGAAACTATTCATTTATCAATAAAATAACACAGAAAACCTTTTTCTTGGAAACATCACATGGTTTTAAAACAAAAAAAAACCACATATAAATGATACATCATCAAAATTAAAACTCTCCACCTACAATATCTCAATCATAATCCAACCTTCTTAAAACCATACACAAGGGTAAACACCACCCAAAATAAACAATTTTAAATATTATAGTTCTGTTTACATTTTATCAATCACCTTGCATCTATAAAAATATATGAATAATTAAATAATCCATTTTTTAACAATTTTTCCCACATTTTCCATATATAAAAACACCAAATAATTTTGTACTAAAACATCACAGGAAAGGGAAAAACATTTATATAACATTTTTGAATGATCAAGAATTAAATAGAATGTGTTGAAAAGGAAATGGATGGAAATTCCTACCTCAAAAATGTTTGAATTAAATTTGATATTACGAGAATGATGAATACACCCCCAGAGACAATATGCACAAAAACTATCAAGAAAATAAATCCACATGAGAAAAACATTATCTTAGGGTTTGGATAAGAGAGAAACCAGTAATAAATTACTAATAATACAAGAGGGATAGATGAGGAGAAGATTAAAGGGGAATTACTATATGAATAAATCATGAATAATCACTAACCATTGGTTAGAAATATCCCAAAAGTGTCCCATGATGAAGGAAATGAAGGGGGTCTCCCTCTGGCTGTCACCCAACTAAGAGAAGGTCAAATGGGAGGTAGAATAATTAGAATAAGGTATTTAAAATATATTTTACATAGTTATTAATTGGATTCATGGTTTTCTACACGGTTTATTGAAACATATAAAAACTATGTGAATGTGACTAGAATCATTTTCTAAACATGCAGATTTATGATTCATGGTTTGGTACAATTGTGATAAATCCATGTGATCTGAAAAATTTACCCAACACCCTCAATTAACAGCCAAAACATCAGGAGAGTCCAAAAAAATATCTATTAATGATTTAAAAACAATATATTTATAGTGTTGGTGTCATAAACTCCCCATCATGCCACATTATCATAATATCATTCTCAATTACCATACACATTGAAAAAAAACCTAAACCACCAAAACCCAAATAATCCTGAAAAACACTCAACATAAACCTCAACATAAAGATGTTTATAAATGAAAATAATAAAATAAAATAAATTTCATTATCAGGGTGTGATTATTCTCTACACCACAAACACATTCTACCCCTAAAAAGTCACCTAGCCACATGAGTAACAAGGATCATTTCAAAATAAAAAGGAATCGAAATGGAACCATGATCCTTGGGGTGACCATTTTTAATGGCCCACATATCTATTATCCTTTAATTTTTCAAAATCCAATGATTGGGGTGTTTTGGGATGTAATGGTAAGCATTTCAAGAGTTTTCTAAATTTCTACTTTTTCCATTGGTGAATCAAGAGCTGACGAGTTTCATCAATATCTTAGTATTGATAGGTTGTTGTTGGTATCTTATGTTGGTAGCTTGAATTCGTATCTTAGAACTGGCGACATAGGGGATTGGTGACTGAGGGAATCAATGACTCTGGGTTTTGGTACATCGAGGCATCAGTTGGCTAAGGCATCTGTAGGTCGAAGCATAGATAGGATGGGCGTCAGTGGCTCTTATTAGTGATTCAAGTATTGGTGACTCACTATCGGTGACATGGGTCAATGACTCACCCATCAATGAGTCATTTATTTTTTTTCCCATTGCACCCCTCCTATATATTATTTGATAAAAAACATTTTTAAATCCTTATTTGGTCCTTTATAAAGGGTTTTCAAGGGATATTAATAAGATCAATAATATGTTAATTCTACGAGGACTCTGAAATAGTAAAACCATGTGCTCATGGACACAATCTGACTTTAATAGCCCTTGAAACGATTTCTATTATATTTATATTTGATTTATCTTTTCAAAATCCGAGATCATATATTCCTTGGAACCCTTTTTTTCTATTGGTGTGTTGATAACCTCTCTTCCTTGAGGTGTCTTATGCCTGTGTTGTAGCAGTCTTATAAGTTTTCAACTGGAGCCTTTTCTACTACTCATGGGAACGCTTTTTTTGTCCTAATAAGGAATTTTCGTTAATCTGTTGTTATATGATGGAATTCCTTTATATCTCTTTTATTTTTGTATCATATCGGGTGTGTGTACTGATGCCTTCTTCAGGTTGCAGAGGAAACCAATTTAATAAATATAATAAGATGTAATAAATGATGGATGGGGATATGTTGATGGTGATTTCTCTATTATATATGTTATCCTTAATACATGTCATGTTTTGTAAGGGTTGTATGCCATTTTAAAATCATGGTCATTGGTGGCCTCATTTTGTGCACTTGCATGACTTGTGAATATTTTTCATTGTTTCCTTATTGAATGGATGAAATATGGAATTTGATTAATCATGTATATTCAATTAAATATATATGTTTCCCAAGATTAAACATATTATATGATCACCCATGAATAATGAAAGAGGAATTATAGAACGATTGTGTCTAAATCTGAATACATCATTCAATTTAGTGTGGTTGTGTGCTATTTATGGTTCTATTCGACCATGTGTTTTTGTTGGTCGTCTGGTATTGTGGCTGGGAGTGTGGTTGAGATTATTCGTTGGAAAGGGTGTTATGATAATATCATAGGTTGAGGTATTGATTTATTATAGAATGAATGAACTTGTTATACATTGGGTCTGCATATGGGTAGTGGTTTGGCAGTGGGGATATAGTTTTTGTTTGTACGTAGTTTATGTTAGTGGGTGTAGTGTTGTCATGATTCAGTGCTACTGAGTGTAGTTTTGAAAAGGTTTTTTGGGGATTTCATTTTTAGTGAAAGGATAATTTGGAATTACATTAAAGAATGATGTTATAGTGGTTGAATGGGTGTTCGTGAAAGGGGAGTGTGTAGTGGGACTACAAGCTAGTTGAGTTTGGTTGTTTTTTAGACGTGGTTATTTTATTTTGGGTAGTAGGGATACCGAGGATGGTTTAGAAAGGATAATATTGAAGAAGTATGGTGTTATCTTATGTTGTCCTTTCTCCCAGAGTTTACAAAAACCACTATGAACTATGTGAGGGTTATGATGTTACTTGTTTTGTGATGTGTTTGGTAGTTTCCTGGAAAGGGATGTAATAAATAAGTAAAAAAATTTATAATGCAGAATGAAAATGATTAAATGAATTGGGTGGGCGTATGTTTTAAGTTGTTTATTATAGTGTGGTGGTGTTCATTTATCAACTTACAAGAGTGACCATAATTTGTGGGGGTACATGCATTTAGGGTGGGCAGAAAGGGTAGGTTTGGTGTGGGTTGGTTGTTGTTTTGAAAACCCATATGTTGGGTTGACAGTTTGGTACCTATATATATACATATAGTTCCTTGTGATTTCAATATGCACCCCACCAATGTTGAGCACTAGGTTTCGAACATCCCCATTGTTATGGGGGATTGTGTCATTTCCTAACTTCATGGTGGGAGTATGGATTTCTAGTTATTATATATTATCTACTCTTTATACTTGGTATTGGAATCTCAAGACTCATAGGGAATGTTGTTTTGTGGTTTCAAGGCCCATGTGTTTTTGGGAGAGGCGTTCTTTTCCATGTGTCTTTATGATGATTCCTGGGTGACTGCGATCAGAAATATTGTGAGGTTTATGTCCCAGGTGTGTGCAAGCAGGTTGTGATAGTGGTTCATGTGTAAGAACATGGTATCATTAGGATGTTCCCCATTATGGATCAGAAATTAACTACAGGGAAGTGTTTTTGGGTACCCAAATATTGGTGTGCTAACTACTTCACATATGTTTAATTGAGTTATTTGGTGAGTGTTAATTGGTGAGGTTGTGGTTGATAGTATACCTTTTTAGGTTCTTATGTGTTTCTAATAGTCCAAAAAGGGGCATTAGTATGCTTCTCCCACTTGTGCATGAGTAATTTTAACTTTTCCTACTGACTGTACTTGTATGATCACCCTACATATAAAAAACATTTTTCACGTTTCTAGGGAGATTACACAAACTGTGCTGGACCTTATTAGCTCAGGCATCGGGATAGTTGATATATCACTTTTTATCTTATTATTTTGATATTTTACTTCGAATATTTTCAATGTATATCTAGTATTTTTCTGTAAACATGAATTTTGGGTGGATTTCATCTTCTTATATATATATATATATATGTATTTTTGTTTGTTTGTTTGTATGTATGTATGTATGTATGTATGTATGTATGTATGTATGTATGTATGTATGTATGTATGTATGTATGTATGTATGTTTGTATGTATGTATGTATGTATGTATGTATGTATGTATGTATGTATGTATGTATGTATGTATGAATGTATATATATATTTATGTATGTATGTTATGGAGTTTTTTTAAGGTTGATACATCTTATCTTATGATCTTGGTTGCTATATGGGGTAATGCTTCTCATTTTGTGAGGTTGAATACCCTTGACGTTGGTCGCCACCCATGGGCCTATTGGAGTCGGGACTCGGGGGGTCATTATCTCTTTTTCATCTTTCATAAGGAATGTCACAACACTTTTTTGTCCCTCACATTGTCTTTAAGTAGGGGGTTATGAAAGTATGGTATCATAGGCTAATGGTTGAGATCTAGAAATTAGTTTAGATTTAGGCACAGAGTGGATTGCATGGGATGGTAGGGAAACCGTGTTCGGTGATTATGGTACATGACATAATTCAAGGAAGACTAGCTAAGAAACAATATTTTAATGGCCATTATGAACCAATGAAAGGAATGTGAGTTTACCAAAAGACCATGTGGGGCTACATTGTTTGTGGGGTAGAGTCCCTAGGGAACGTATAATCATCATGATGACCTGTCTTCTGGTTTTTGTTTTTTGTTTTATGGAATCTAAAATAAAAAATGGTTTAAAATGAATCCTAAATAAAATTACATAAAAATCAGGATTAGGAGTTCCCTATTTACTTTATAGCTATGGAACTCGATCTTCTTCTATGTGTGGTATGAGTACTGGAGGCTCACAAGGCCAATATGGATGATTGATGGATAGATGATCCAAAGGAGGAGGACACCCAATGGAAGAAGTTGATTCGCTAATTCTAGTAGTATACTCTAGTAAAGTATGAAGGTAGTGATTCATATATAGATATGGAGAGTTAACTTGGGGAGTTAGTGATCCATTATATTTTTATCTGCTCTTATTCAAAGTATTAGGTTCTATTGGTAGTTAGTCATATGAAGGGTGTTGTTTATCAATGGTGGATTCGATAGCTTGGGGAGAGGATGAAGGCCAATTCTCTATGGGTGGATTTTGAGAAAGAGGGCTAGTCAGTGTTCTTTTCCATGACCAAGAATGCTGAGAAGCGTCATGAGAAACTCTCCCTCTAGAAAGGGATTATATCATTATGGGAGTAGGGAATCATGTTCAAGGATCTCTTTCATTGTGCTTTGGGTCTCTTTCTAGATGAGAAGTCTTAGGTGAGACATTTAGAGGAGGCACTCCATCCTTCTCTCCAATACATAGGTACTCCCTTCACATTAAATAAATACTTAGAGGTTCAAAAAGGTCTGAGGTATTATAAAGGATTCAAACACAAAGAGGTTTACCATTGGAGAGGGGTCAGCTGAGTTCTTCATTTTGGGAGGATTTTAGCAACAGGTCTCTAAAATCAGTACCTTACAGGTTTTGTCCAATGGGGAGAAAACACTAGCAGGTTTACCTTTAATTGTATGGTCCTCCTCCTTTTACAATAGGTTGGGAACATAGGGCTTTCTCTTGTAGAGTTTGTGGGAAACGTCAGATTCAGTTCCTATTTCGATCTTAGTGTGGTGGAGGAAGGCATGTTTAGCACCTGCCTCAGCAGTTGTTTCCAACCATTCCATTTCAGTAGTATGGATATTAGGCTTCTACTCTAACGAGAGGAGATGATGTAGGCAGAGTATGACCGTAGTTTGTTCCCTGCAGACCTCAACCTGGGAATGTTTAGGGATTTAGTAGATATTATAGGGGTAGAGGAGTTGGTTATGGTCAGTTTTACACCTCAAAGGCAGCAGCTCCAGCATGGATGAAGATTGTTCGAGGTATATTAAGCTTGTTTATTTCTCTTTTGTTCACCTTGTAGGTTTCCAGATCGTATCCCTACATTGTTTCACAAACTCAATCCCATTATCTGGGATAGGACATAGAGATACATTCCATTTCCCTGGCGTTGAGTACACTAGTTAGAGGTTAGACCATATTACTCGATATTTTTAGGGGATTTAGACTAATTTTGGGGCTACATCAGTCTTGTGTGTATCTATTTCTACAATATATGAAGCCATACATTGTTATCATTGGCAACAACTATTTTTACTCTTTGCATTCTATTATTGATTTCTTCTAGTTCAGAGTTTTGTTTTTAGATATGAATGGTCATCCTATAATGTTTCGTTGGAGAGTGGAGTTTTCAGGTGGGATGCCAGAGTGTGCAATATATTCTTTCTTTATTGGATGAGATGTTAGTAAAATAGATGGATGTTGGGAAGGTGGGGGATCCCAGAGTTTTTGTAAATTTCCTGGATTCTATCCCCGAGGTGGAGGTGACTCTACCCCCTCAATGTGACATTGAGTTCGGGGTAGACTTACAACCCAGTTCTTGTCTGATTTTGATGGATCCTTATTGGATGGTGCCTTCAATTATGTGGGAGTTGTGGGTATATATTGAATATTTTTTGAAGAAGATATTTATCCATCCAAGTGTGTCATTGTGGGGTGCTCCGATCATGTTCTCAAAATAATAAAATGGTGGTCTTAGGTTGTACATAGACTACTGAAGGTTGAATCAGGTAATGGATAACAACTATGACCTTCTTCTAAGGATAGAATATATTATTTATCATATGGGGGGAATGTTTGTTTTTAAAGACTGATTTGTGCCTTGGGTATCACCATTTACTAGTGAAGTATGGGGACATCAAAACAACTACTTTTAGGTCCGGGTATGGGCACTTCGAATTTGTAGTCATATCATTCGGTTTTATGAATTCACTGGTCATGTTAATGGTACATATGAACTCCATCCTTTGTGAGTTCCTTGACCAGTTCATCATTGTGTTCATCGATGACATCCTTATCTACTCGAAGTTAGATAAGTAGAATACCATGCATCTCAGAACAATCTTGGAGAATCTTCGACACAACCAACTCTATTGGAAGTTTTCCAAGTTTTTGTTTTTGATAATGGAGGGTCACTTTCTTGGACATGCAGTGTCTCATAAAGGTGTCAAAATTAACTCGTCTATGTTTGAGGAAATAAATTCTTGGGAAGCACCCAAGAATGTAGATGTGGTTTGCAGTTTCCTCCATTTGGCAGGCTATTACTAATGATTTGTATGGTACTTCTCTCATGTAGTTTCTCTATTGACAAATCTGAAAAGAAAAGAGAATTATTTTGTGTGGACCAATTATTTTTTGGTAGTGTTCATCTATCTGAATGGTAATTTGGTCAATACTCTAGTGCTCAGGTTTCTTGATGAAGTGGTGTTGTTTGAGCTATTTTTTGATGATTCCTTTTTGGTCTTGGGTGTGTACTGGTGAAGATATAAGGGGTGATCTCTTATGGTTCTAGTATGTTTTGTTCCAAAAAATGTAACTATTTCACCCATGATTTGGAGCTAGCAGTGATTTTGTTTTCTCTAATGTTGTGGTGGCATTAACTCATTGGGGTGTGATTTGTGATCATTATAGATCATAATAGATTTAGGAATATGTTTTTCCAGAGATATTAAAACTTACAATAGTGAAGGTGGAGAAAGTTTCTCCAAGATTAAAACTTCAAGATCACTTAAACCATGGTAAAAGGGAATGTGGTGGTCGATTCTTTGTGCAGGTTGACGTAAAGAAAGGTTGTTTTTGAATTTTAGGATTCCTGGAAGGAGATTTAGGAGTTGGATACTTTACATAAAAATGTAGGAATGGGTGGTGCTAGATGATTTTTTTAGATAATGGTGTAATCATCTCTGATTTAGTAGGTGGATGAGTCTTAGTGGGGAGACTACCAGGTAGAGGAGATGCATGATCGCATTAACCAGGGAGATGCTTCGGAGGGATGGTTGGATGATAGTCAGAATCATATGTTGTTTCAGGGGATGTTGTTTTTTACAATGGGGATTTGTGAGGGATTTATCGGTGAGTTTTACATCTTACCCTTTTCAGTACAAAAATGAGTTTTGAAGACGTACCATTACTTGAGAAATTAGTTTTGGTGGCCCATGATGAAGCAAGTTATGTCGGAGTTTCTGGGAAAGTGCGTGGTGTGCCAACATGTGAAGGCTGAGCACTGATACCAGATGATTTGTTGCAGAAAATAGATTACATTGACTGTATTTGGGATGGAATATTGAGGTATTTCATCACAAGGATACCTAGTTCTTAGGGAGGTTGCGATGAAATATTTGTATTAGTGGATTAGGTGAAAAAATTAGCTCACATCTTAATGATCATAGAGTCAAGAACAATGGATGAAATAGTAAATAGGTATGTGGATCAGATGGTGATGATTCATGGGGTTTTGAGATCCATCATATCATATTGATATTCATATATTAACTCATGATTCTGGAGGTGATTGTAACATGAATTTAGCACTATGTTATTCCTCAACACTATTCTCCTCCCTCAGACAGATGGACATACATAAAGGACAATCCAGATGTTGGATGAAATGTTGCGAGCATATGTTCTATAATTTTTTGGGTCTTGGGTTTTTCAATTTCCATTTTTATAGTTTTATTTCAATAATAATTATCACGCTTCCATTGATACTATTCCATTCAAAGACCTATATAGGGACAGTATCATTCACCTTTGTGCTTGACATAAGTTGGGGCTGCGTCTATTCTTGGTCTGAACATGGTGCATAGTATGATCGAGAAGGTGAAGGATATCTATGAGAGGATGAAGGAAAACATAAGTAGTAGATGTAGTATTCTGATTGCAGGAGGAGGGCCTTAGAGTGCCAAGTCAGAGACCATGTGTTCCTTAATTTTTCCCCTCAACGTGTCAGCAGAAGTTCAATAGAGGGAGAAAACCATCCGCAAGGTTTATAGTACCTTTCACATGGATGGGGAGAGTTTGAGTGGTGTAATACTATTTGGAATTTCGAACGCATTGGATAAAATTATGGAAATCTTTCACGTCTCTTAGCTTCATTAGTATCTTCATGATGACTGACATGTCATTGACATGGGAGAGTTGGATATCGAGGATGATTCAATGTTTGTGGAACAACCAATGGAGATCTTCGATCATCGGGAGAAGGAGCTATGTGGATTGACCATTCCTTTGGTTCATGTGTGTTGGAGGTATGGTAGCATAGAGGATAATACTTTGGAATGGGATCCACATATGCATGCCTAGTACCTGAAGTTGTTAAGAGTTTTTCATTTGGACTATTCATTATGTTGTAATTCTTGAACCTTGTTTTTTATGATTTGAGTTGTTTCCTTGTTCTATAAAATTTCATAAAATCCAGATCATGAGGAGGGGAGGACCCAAATCCTATTCAGGATGCATTAATTGAGAATTGATTATACTTGTGTGAGCAATTCAGTTCCAATCAGAGCAGATAGTATCATGACATGGAGGAAAGAATTCTTTAATTCATGAGTCCAGACAGTCTGTTCTTGTGTGGGGTATCTTCTAGATGGTTTTGTTATCATATGTGGTAGAATTTTTTATTTTTTATTGAGGTTTCACTCCATCTTTCAAAAAACATATGGTTGTTTATCCTTGAGATATATCTTATGAGGTGGTTGTTCAGACCATTTTTAATTATGGGTTTTGTTATATATTCTCGAGGGTGATAATTGTTTGAGAGGTATCTGATGTAACGGTCTAGACCTCTGTAGTCTATTACTTTTTCAAAATATAATTTTATTTGGAGGAAATGGTAGCTCATTTCATGATTTTTCCAAATTTCAAATTTTTTCATCATTAGGACAGGAATCAGCGACTTCTGTCGGTAGCTCAGCATATATGGGTTGGTTTGGGTAGCTCAACATTAGTGACATTGGGTATCGGGGAATTAGGTAATTGGTAGGTTGAGGAATTTCTAGGACTAGGTGTCAGTATGTTGAAGGGCTGATAGTATGGGAATCAGTGAATCGTGCATGCGACTCACCAATCAGTGACACATTTCCTATTTTCACCATTTCCCCCCTACTACATTTTATTTGGCATAAATCGTGTTTAATGCCTTTTTTGGGTGTTTATAAAGGGGTTTCAATGGAGATTAATTATATATTTAAAATAATAATGCTTGAGGGACTTTTAAATAGTCAAACCATGTGGTCTTGGCCACAATCCTTCTTTATTGTCCCTTGAAACCATTTCTCTTCTGTTGATATAGGATATTGATTTTTTAAAGAAATGATACTTCCTTCCTTTAAACCCTTCTGTTTTCTCTTGGTGTTATGAGAATCATTCTTCCCTGATGTGTCTTGTGCATGTGTTATAGCTATCTTTTTTGTTGTAACCAAAATTCTTTCCTGCTACTCACACAAGCCAATGATATGGAAGAAGGAGGAATTGTTAATCATCTGTTTTTCCAAGTAGGAATTCCTTCACCTCTCTTATATTTTTTATCATGAGTGGTGGCTGCATTGATGAATTCTTGTGGTTATAGTTGAATCCAATATAACTAAGATAATAAGATGTAATAAATGAAGGGTTGGGAAGATGATACTGATGATCACTCTGTATTATATACTATCCTTGATACATGTAGTGTTTTGTAAGGTCTGTATGCCTTCTAAAAATCATGGTCATTTGTGGCCTATGTTTTCTCACCATCATGAGTAGTGAATATTTTACATTGATTACATATAAAATGGAAATAATATCCGAATTTGATAAATCATAAATATTAAGTTAAATACACGGTTTCCCTAGGATCAAACATCTTATATGATCACCCTAGAAATATGACAGTTGAATTTATGAATGAGTGCTACTAAATATGAATACACCTTATTGTGTGGCGAGGTTGTGGGTTTTGTATAGTTTTATTCGATATTTTCTTTGGGTTTTTCATTTGTTTCTATGGATGGGAGTGTGGCTGTGAGTATGGGGTGGAATGGGTGGTGTGATGGTATCTAATGTTGATAAATAGATTGATTGTGGAATGGATAAACTTGTTCAACAGTGTGACTGTATCTGGGTAGTGGTTTGGCATCACTGATGTAGCTTCAGGTTGTGCTATGTTTATGTTAGTGGGTGTGGGATTGTTTTGAAATTGGGATTCTAAGTGTAGTTTTGATGAGGTGTCTTGAGGGTTTAATTATTGATAGTATTGATATAGTGGAATTACAATGAATAATGATGGTGGAAGTTGTTGAATGTTTTCTCTATAAAGGGGTGTGTGTAGTGGGATTGCAATCTGTTAGCGTTTTTTTTCAAGATGTGGTGATTTTTTCAGGAAGTAGGGATACTAAGGATGTTTTATAATGGGTAATTTCTAAGAAAGATTTTGGTACGTAGTATGGGAATTTCACCTAGTATTTCTAGAGACCATTGTGATGGAATTTTTAGGTAATGATCTTACTTGTGTCGTGTTGTGTTTTGTAGATTCCATAGTAGGTATGTAATAAATAAGTAAAGTATTTTATAACATAGAATGAAAAAATGTTAAATTAATTGTCTGGGGGTAGGTTTTGAGTTTTGGATTTTATTAATGTGGAGTAAATTTATCTACTTATAGTAGTGGCTGTCGTTCGTGGTTTTACGTGCTTGTGCAGTTGGCAGCACTTGCAGTTTTAGTGTGGGATGATTTTTATTTTTAAATTTCATAGATTATGCAGAGTGATTGATACCTATATATATACATGTAGTTACTTGATATTTCTATATTCACCCCACCCATTTTGAGAACAATGTGTTGAACACCCCCATTTTTATGGGGGAGGCTGTCCTTTCCCAACATCTCGATGGGAAGATGGTTAGATGCTTATTGTCTCCTTTATGCTCCCTCTTATATGCATTGGCATCCAAATAATCCTCAAGTAGTTTGTGGTGAGATTGTGAGTCCCATGTGTGTGTGGGTGATGTGTGCTTTCCCTGGTGTCTTCAGGATGTCACTTAGGTGTTTTCTAGAAATAATTTGTTGTGGTTTGTGGCCCAGGTGTATGCGGGAAGGTTGTGAAATTTGGTATCATGGAAGAGCATGGTAGAGTAAGGGTGTTTACCATTAGGGATGAGTAGTTAACCAGTGGGAAGTGGTGTAGGGTACCCAAATATTGATCTTCTTAATAAATTACTTTATTTGACTTGTGTTATTTTTTGAGCAAGCCTTGGTGGTTTTTATGTGGATATTATACATTGTTAGGTGATTTTGTGTTTCTTCTATTCTTCATAGTGGAATTAGTATACTTTTCCCACTTTTTCATGAGTGACTTTGGATTTTCATAATGAGTGAACTTGTATGCTCACTCTATGTATGTAAAATTGTATTCAGGTTTCAAGGGAGATTATATGGACCATTATGGATGTTACTATCTTAGGAATCGGGATAGTTATTGTGTTTCTATTTACCTTTTACTTTTGGAATTTTAGTTTGTATCTTTTCATTGTATTTCTAGTAGATTTCATTAAACATGCATGTTGGGTAGATTTTGGATTCAATAATATTTATATATATTATGTTTGTATGTATGTATTAGAGATTTTTAAGGATGATATATCTTATCTTCCAATCATGGTTACTATAAAAACGGTAATGCGTCCCATTTTTTGAGATTGAATACCCTTGGTGTTGGTCACCACCTTGGGACCTATTAGAGGAGGGACTCGAGGGGTCATTATTTATTTTTCATCTTGATGAAGGATGATATTCACACTTTTTCATACTTTACCTCGTTTTTAAGAGGGATAATCATGACACCATTCTCCACCATTCACACCAAATTGGATCTAAGAGATATCAAAACCGAATGAACAATGAAAATAAGTATGGTTCTCCCCACAACAAGAACCTAACTAACACCTTGGCATGAATTCAGATTTTCCAAATGCAGGAAATCCCAAGACAAAATTATCCATGATTCTATAGGCAATCCAAAAAACACATCCATAGAAACCAGGAATTCTAAACAACTACATCATGGTCCTACCCTCATAAGAACTCTCCACATGAATCAAAAACTTTTAACAAAAAGGTGGAAAAATAAAATAATATATCAAGAACAAACACCGAACAGAACCACAATCCATCATTCTTACAAGATCTATGAATCTCCCAAATGAACAAAACCAATATCCATGAACCATCACAAAAATGGAAAAGTATACATGAGAAAGTACACCAATAGAAGATTCACATTTAAAAAAGGAACAACTATTCAGATCATAAAAGAACAAAACCACCAAGACTCTTTCAACAATAGAGAATACCCAAAAACAAAAGGAACTACAATAAAGGAACATATACATACACCGATACACATCTAGAGACAAATATTGTAAAAATTACGCATCCACCCCCATCGATTTGTGCCTTTGATGAACCTTTAACATGGGGCCTATTTCTTGAGCCATGATGTATGAATTTTCCACTACCTCATAGTTAGGATCTTACATCCTTCCTACCAGATATTCCTTTAATAGAATCCTTGCATGGATACATTCTCTATATTAACCAATTCTCCACATTGATGATAATAATTTTCAGGATTATAACAAGATAGATCAAAATTCATGAACAAGCAACACTAAAATTACATGAGTGAAAAGTTTGATGAGCAAGAAGCCAGAGCTGGTGAATTATATTTCTCCGAAATAATTTCATCTAACACACACCTCTCTCTAGATGGGAAACCTTAATGATTTCCAACCACCACTGACCACACCCCAGTGACCAACTCATATAAAAATTCATCATAATCTAATTTAAAAAACTAGACTTCATTGGATGAGAGGACTCAACCATTTATATACAGTCAAAGACCCCAAATAAAAGTTAATTTTTTAGCTTTTTCATTGAGGTTGATTTTTTAGAAAATGATTCCAATTCCATGTAATGATCAACAAAGGCCCTCACAAATAGCCTGTATTGTTGAACACCCAATAGCTCCCCCATTTCATCATCCTTCTCCTCCTCAGGTATAAACCATTTGACAACATTGTCCTTAAACATATCCCTTGACATCTCAACATATATTGATGCTTGGAAAATAACCTTCCAATGATCGTAGGATTGAACCTCAAATGATAATAAAATAGAATGGTTCCTAACATCTTTGGGTGTTCAAAATGATTGGATGAAACTATCATCATACTAAATCCATTTCACTACCAATAATAAACCAAGATCACCAAGAATTTTGGGAGTAAAATTAGAAAAATTAAACCACAACACTCCACTATGAGTCTATCAAAATATAAATATTGGAAGAAACTCACTAGAAACCATTGGGGCATTTCGTTGAGGCACAGTCTTAATAAAATAAATAAAAATAATCAAAATCTACATCACCAAATACTAAAACAAAAGAACACATCAATCCAATAAAACATTCTAACAAGAAAAACAATATAAACACAAAAAAATACTCTTTTCAAAAACCACAAATTCACATCAATTTATATTCTATATAAATCTTATGCCACTTTCAACATTTCCTTGGCTCACATTCAACTCATTTTCAAACACTAAATCCCACATAACCACTATGTGGAATCATTTTTTCCATGAAAAACGTTTTTTTGAACAACTAACGTTCTGAAAATCCACTCACACAAACAAAAACAAATCAAAAGTAAAAATTCACAAGAATACTCGGGATGAGGAATTTGTGTACGTGAATAAACTAGAAACATGGTTAGTGGTCTATGCCCCCAGTAAGAAAAAACTAGGAGGACCATGAAACATTCACTCGTACTCCACATGGGTCACTACTACATGTGAGATCAAATCATGAAATGATTTGTATCCATTTTCATTAATTTTCCACATAAAAAAGAAATGCAACAACTCGACTGCTATACTACCGATAGAATCTCAAAGAACCAAATTAGAAAGGGTTCATGATGTTATTCATGAGCCTACCTTCTGATTCCAGACAGTCTAAATCTCTATCCTACATGATGACCAAAATCAAAAAGGGCCTCTCTAATACAAATTATGTTAAGAACCAGGTCGGGATTAAATCTAAATTTCCACCCAACCCAATATGAGGCATAGTCCAAAGGGTGTTACTAATTCACATGGGATGGAAAATAGTTTCAAGCATTAATCTAATCTTGTTAGGAATATTTTTTTTATACAAACCATGAATACTAACCAATCGTAAAATTAATCAAAACCAACAACTAAAAATCAATAAATACACCATGAGAAACTTATACAACAGTCGTTGAACATAAAAAAATAAAATACATGACTAAATATGAACTGTGATATCATGATCTTCAAGTGACCTCTTGGTCACTACCAACCACAATACCAACCTGCACAAATGTCAAACATGTGAACCAATAACCTAAAACTGCCAAATAGATCATGTCCACAAACATTGTGTGTCACATGTAGGGTGTGATATTTAATATCTCAAATTTTAATCACCATAGAGTCCATAAATTTTATTTCACATAACAATCAAACTACACTATATCAATATAAATTCAAAAAATATTCTTTTAATCAATTTTTTATTCCAATTTTTTTTTCCAGAAATTCCCCTTTTTAAATAACACACCACATTTCATTTTAAAAAATATATTTCCTTTCAAATACAATAATTAAAACCAAGATCCATATAAAAATACCTACCACATCACCAAAATGAATCATTACTAAAAACAAATAAATAAAAAAAGAAGGAATAAAATAGATGGGATAATAACAAACATGAAATAGATGGAAAAGATTATATACTGATATATAATCATGTAAATTTAATAAACATATATAGAATAAATTCATAAATGTACTCAGTTCAGACTAACCTACCAAGTTATGGTGCAGATCTATAGTCAAAATCAATCTACCACTCTAAACTTGCTAATATAATGGCATGTACCACACGACCTCTCAGAAAATATACACAGAACCAACCTATCTAAATAGGTTCAAAAATAAACCATCACTTGACCCTTTAGATGATGCCCAAGAAACCCATGATAAAATTACTCGGTGAAAAATGGTATACCAACCAAAATCCACAATGTCATTAGGAATGATCCACTAGAGGGGAACTCATCCCAATATCATGTGGTTTCTAAACATAACCCAGTTCATCATAAAAACACACAAGAAAGACAATTCAAAAACAAGATCATACAATAAAAAATTAACACTCACATGGAAACAAATATTTTCCATAATTAAACTCATTTTCCCAAAAATCATAAAAATACAAAAAAGCCTTAATGATACAGAATATTTCAATCAAATTTCCAAAGAATGCTACGATTCTCATAAATCATGTACATCAAAATTGTTCTGAGACCAATTTTCAAAACCCCACAATGTAATAATTGGGACTTTAAATAAATTCACATCATAAACAAAACTTCCATGACCAAAACATGTGAAAATGTGCCTTTAACATTAAAAATATAAAATCATTTACAAATCCATTTCCACAAAATTTTTAAATTCAATATAAAACACCACTTTCATGTGAATAAATTTAAATAGGAATTTGTATTTTACATCCAAACCCATTTCCAAGAAAACATGAAAACATGTAACAAATCAAAGAGCTCTAGATGGGTCTCTTTCAACACTTTATTACTAACTCTCTCATAATGTTCTGAAATTTAATTTATACCAATTCATCATCAAACCATGCCTCGAAATCAAAAATTTTTCAATCATTTAAAACACATTTTAAAACACTTTTAATTTCATATGAAGAACCAAAAAATCCATTTTGAAATCAAGGAAACATTTTGGAAAAATAAACATGGAAGGGAAGAAAAGACATTGAAAAATCCAAGTTCAAGGAAGAAATAATTTTTTAAGGTTACAAATGGGACTCAAGAAACCATGAAAAACTAAAACATTTCTAAAATAACCAAACACTTTATTTAAAAACCCACAACCACTTAAATAACCATTTATAAGAAACCAAAACCAATAATCAATGACACACTTCAAGTATCCATGAAATCACCCAAAATCCATTTTTTTAAGAAACATCACTTGGTTTTAAACAAACATAACAAGACACACATAAGGATCAAAACATATAAATAAAAAATATATGTATAAAAAATCCCATTCAAAATCCAACTATATTAAAAAAAAATAACATAGGGAAAACACCACCCAAAACACCAAAATTTCACGATAAAAGATCAATTGAAATTTTATCAAACACCAAGAATGTTTCAAAATATAAGGATAATTAAATAATACTGTTGGAAGGTATTTTTCACCCATTTTCCATAATTAAAACAATAACAAAATTGTACTAAAATATCACAAGAAAGGGAATCAAATTTAAAAACTATTTATGATCAAGCATTAAATTGAATGTTCTCGAATCGTAATGGTTGGAAACACAAACCATAATGATGTGAGAATAAAAAACACGAGGATAAGGATTAATAAAACATATGAGACAATATACACACGCTAATAGCAATGAAATCATACCACATAAACTAAACCTCATCCTAGTGTTTGTTCAAAGCGAGTTCACAAAGATAAAACCAAGAATGTAAGAGATAAGTAAAATTATAAGAGGAAAATGGAATGATTTGATGAAAAATCATTAATATTGAATAACCATTTTGAGAAATCTCTCAAAACATACCCAAAATGATGTATAAAGAGGTGGAACCTATGTTTGATACCCACCTAATAAGTGGTCAAATGGAAGGTGGAATCACTTATTTTTTAAAGTAAAATAAATTCTAGTTATATTTTAATGTGATTCATAGTTTTTCTTCCTTGTTTTTTAAATAATTTACAAACCATGTGAATAGTAGTGGGAACATTTCGAAAATTTCAAATTTATGTTTCATAGTCTGGGAAAACAATACTCAAACTGTGTGACATAAAAAATTTCCTAAATACCATCATATATCACCTAAATCACTAAGAGAATCCACCCAAATGTCCTTGAATGATTTAACCATAATGTAGTAGCACTGTAAGTGTGATAAACTACACACTATAGCCCATTCTCCCACTACCATTCTTAATAACCCTATATAGGGTAAAAACAAAATTAAACCACCAAAAACCCAAAAATACTTTCCAAACACTTAACCTAATCCTAAAATAAAAGAATAAATGTAATGAAAAAAATAAAAATATATATATTAGATGATCCCTGTGTGACATAATCCCTTGAAAATTTTTATTCTTCTGTAAATATTTATTATTATTATACCATGTAATTTATAGAATTTTTTGGGAACCACATGGATTATTCATGAATGTGTGATTTATTTTATATTTTCGTGAAATCCATTTCCTTTCCGTGGGTTATCTTATGATTAATAATGTCATACATTCTATATAGCATGCATGATTGTGTAATTGTTAATATGTAATGGGTGAACCTGAATTATATAGAACTCCAATACATTTGGTAATGTTATTTATCTCATGAGATAATATGTAACACGGGTGAACATTATGGTATATTATTTCACAACTATGATGACATGATTATGCATATTTGTTATGAATGAACGTGATGCTATATTTTGTCACAATAATGTGTGGTAGTAGACAACTAAGAAATGATGTTTCAATTTTACGTGTTTCCACATTCCTTTATTTTATCAAATTCTTCCTATAATTTTTATGATGATGATGATTTTTTATTTTATAATGATTATTCTTATGTTAAACCATGATTGATGTCTCTTATTCAACCTCTTATTGTCATTTTTTATCACCCCTTATTTTGATATATATCATCAAGTGAATACTTGTACTAAAGAGAAAACAAGGGCCAATAATAGTCTAGAGAAAATGGAATGAAATAGTGTTTATTCTTATTAATGTTTTTTATGGTCTTAATTTTATTAAGACAATAAATATTTGGATATTGGTTGTGTAATGATTTTTTTTGTTTATCTTTAAAATAATGTAGTAATCATGTAAGTATATTAGGGTCACTATAATGGCTAGTTTGAGGACTGATGGTGATTTGTGAGTTTTTTATGGTTCAGGTATCATAGTTACCTAACGACCAGGGATGAGGAGAAGAAACACACATATGATGATGATATATTCTTGTGAGATTGGTGCTCAAGGAGTTATATAAGGGAGGTCAAATGGTGGGGAGTGTACCACCATCTGTTTGAGGGTGTGAACCTCACCATGAATTTTATTTTAGTTTTATTCATAGATATTATTTCTATATATTGGGAGTGATTGATTAATTTATGTCTCATCTTGATGCTAAAGTAATATAGAATTAGGACACATCCAGACATCATTATTGATGATATATAGAATATGGGTTGTGGGGTTTGATTTTTAAATTTTAGATGTTATGTAATTACAAGAAAGATCCTATGGTGGGTAGTGTGATGGCACTAATGATGTAATGTCTCACATTCTAGAAGAGTCATAGAGATATCAGATTGATCACTGGGTGATAATATGGAAAGTTGACAATATCGAGAAGGTGAATTCAAGGTGATATGGGTCTCAAAAATAATTATGGGTGAAATTTTAGATTTGGAGTTCAGTGGGGTCCAAGACTGGGATTTTGGTTCAATATAGTTTAATACGATCCCTATATGTTTGATCTTAGATGAGTTGATTCTCAGGTGGGAGTGTGATGGATTTTTTGGGTGGTTAGTGTTTATCTATGGAATTTTACCCCTGAGTCAATAATGGACTTCAATGAGAAAAATAGGACAATCACATAAATCACTTTGGATTTAATGAATCATGGTCAAGTGAATTTGGTGATTCATATAGAGAGCCATACTATTCAAACATATATATTACATTATTTTAGATGAATATTCTATATATATCATAATAATACATTCCCTATGGTTATAAAGATTTAATGTCTTTTGAAACTAGATATATAACTATATTATTTTACAAAATATCACTAACATATCCTACAAATAAAATCATATTATAACCCTTCAATACATATCATACTTAATACCATTATCAATACCTGAGAAAGGAAAAAAAATAAACTGTGACATAAAATGATCGATAAGGATAAAAATTAGAGATATCAATCATAAGATCATAATATAATCCTAAGGGTATGATAACATATTAATGAACATGTTGTCAATATAAAATCATCATTATTGGAAAAGGTTATATCATAATCTCTATTATTCATTCATATCCTGAATAATCATTATTAAGGGTGTTAATGTAATAATCCCCAATCAAGATTCCTAACATAGACATGTGTCAATATAAATATATTGAATCATAATATTCTAAAAAAATATATTAACAATATTGAATATAAATAATATTATGAGAATAGATAGAAAAGAATCATAACGTTGAATCAAAATATAAATATATTTATTATCCATAATTTCCATACATAATATTATGACTTCAATCATACACACACATCAAAATGTGAAGAAATATTTTGGAAATAATTTACTCACTTTTCATAATCATCTCATGAGAAATTTGTATCAAATTAACCAATGAATTGAAAGTCTATAAAGAATTCAAGAGTCACATAATGATAATACATTCATATGAATTCCATTATATCATTAAATATTCATTATATCATCATGACATGACCCATGTAAAATGAAATGGTTATGTTAAAATATCATCATCATAATAATTAACCATGTATTGAAATTATTAGGATAGTATCATTTGATCATATCCCTATAAAATCATATTTAACATCTAATTCTACTATCATAGATAAAACATTTATTTAAAAGATCAATGAAATATTTATTGAATAAAATATCTATTTCATTTTGAAATTAATTATTTTGAATCAAAATAATTCCAAAATATTATCGAACATTTTTTTGAAAATAACCAAGAAAAATTGTAAATGAATTTTCAAATTTTTTAGTGTTTATTATGAAAATAAATTACATTCATGTCAAAAATGGTGAAATAATGACTATGTTCACACCTTCCATGAAGATAAACTTATTTAGAAAAAATATATAATGAATTTATTTTAACAATTTAAAAAAAAAAAATTATCTTGGGTTAAAATTAAATTAAATTTTTTTATAATTATCAAAAACAGTCTTGAAAACATATTAGAAAACATTTATACGAATGATAAATGTTTTTTTTTTGATCGAAAGAAGAGAAATATGTATAGATTTTAGGAAAAAAATTTAGGAACTATTTTGAGTGAAAAAATAATAAAATGGTAAAAGAGTTAAAATTTAAAAAATAATAGAATAATAAGAACACATAAATGGGTCTATCAGAGAAGAATCATAAAATTTATTTAATAGAAAATTAATCGTAATTAGTACCTATAAAAATGGGATTTGAACCATAATCCATTATATATTTGGTACATTTTGAATCTCAATACCCATTAAAAAAACATCAAATGAAATATTATTAATAAATTTATGATATAATATTTCAACCTATTTTTATATACTCCTCATAATATAATATATTTTTAATAGATAACTTATGTCTCAAAAAAGATTATTTTAGATTTTAAACTTTTACCTCATGTCTGGTATTTCATCTTACATTTATGAACCAAATATATTATTAACATTTGTTTATTATATATATATATATTATATAAATGTATTCATATATGTCCTACCATATATTATTTACTTATAAAATCTCATCACCAATTTATTAACAATCCATTGTTAAAATCATTGTTCTAAATGATAACAGCATTGTTATTCATACAAGTTTCGGGTCAGAAATCCCAACACTTTTACATTAATCATTATTCTGAAGTTTAATGAATATTAATAATGTAATTAGTATCATATTTAATCATTATATACACAATTATTAGTACTCATATAATGGGGTGATGAAAAATGAACTGCATCACTTCATGAAGATAGTAGTCTACACATACACACGAGTGTTGTTTTCACTTTTTGATGGATAGA
This sequence comes from Viscum album, assembly GCA_963277665.1. Classification (NCBI taxonomy): domain Eukaryota; kingdom Viridiplantae; phylum Streptophyta; class Magnoliopsida; order Santalales; family Viscaceae; genus Viscum; species Viscum album. The sequence continues at coordinate 1,890,086,616 of OY728136.1, forward strand.
TCAAAAGAAAATTAAATAATTATTCAACTTTAAATAACTTAAAAATATAATTAATATCATATATATAGATTATATCAATAATTATAACCATTAAAGTGATTTGATGATGAAAAATAAAACATATCACTTCTTGGAGGTGGTAGTATACATGTACCCACATACGATGTTTTCTTTTCGCGGTGGATTGAAAGGATTTATAAAATTTTTGTTACATAACCATAATAACAATTATTTATTTTTATGATAAAATAATAATTATTTTATAATGTATATAATAGTTTTATTGTATGTTGAACAATATATAATATCTAAAGTACTTTGTTAAAGGTTATACCTCTTTGTTGAGAAACCTATTTTGACTGACACCATCTGCATTAAAAGGATGGTCTTTTAAAAATACATCAATATCTAGTATGTGGGGAAGTAATATTATAATGTAATATGGAATTTATTTTCCCAGATAGAAGTCTCAAATATTTTGAATATTGTAGAATATGAGGTATCCATTTATAAATGAGGGAAAGTGCACTCTTAGAATAACATAAAAAATTATATAATACATATATATAAAAAATAATCATATCAAATGGAAAAAATTCACACAAAATTCTAATATAAGATATTATATGCACAAAAAAACTCAACCAATAACATTTAGACATGTTTATGACACATTTTAATCCTTATATGCTAGTAAATCTACTTTAAACCCATTTTAACATTAATTGTGATAACTAACATTTTTACAATGATAACGTAATTATATGGACAAAATAAAGGGATAGTTTTCTAAAATATTCAAATAATGATTAAAATTTTTCAATCCATTTTATTAATTTCTAATTTTATAGGTGATAGAAATTCATTTTAATATAAGAACAAAAAATGGATGACATGCAATGTTTTGGAAAATACAAGATTTATGAGTAAAAATAATTTAACTTTTTAATCAATTAATAAGTTAGTTTCCAAAATTTTTTTGGTTAAATAATAATAATATTACAGTTTTTTTGAGCAAGGAAAAAATTTCAATCTTTCAACGATGAAGTTAAATAAAAATATCAAGAAATAGTTTTAAATTTGAAAAATATATTACTAAGATTCATAAAAGTAAATTTCGGTTTAAGAATACAAAAATAATGTTCAGAAAATAATTATTTAAATATTTAAACGTATATTTTATAAAAAAAACTCCTGAAATAGTATAATGTTGTGGGTTATAGATATTTTAATGTTTTCCCCATAGTTCTAACATGGTTTTACTAAATTTACCAAGGTGACAGATCTACACCAACATTACTAATAATAATGAAAAAATTAATTTGAAACTATTTAATTATATAAATTATTCATATTATTAATATATAATGTTCTTTACAAATTTGGATATATATATATATATATGAAATAAATTTTCATGAAAATGTGTAAAATTCAATGAAAAATTGTATTCAGAAAAAAAACATGATTAATCCAAAGTTAATTACTATATAATTATATTGATTATTGATAACTAATGGATAATTATTTTAATTTATTTTAAAATTAAAATCATTATGGTAATATTTCAATGAAAATAAATTTTATTCATAAAACTGGTATTTTAAATATTAAATGAAATTTTTTTTTTCCATAAGATCCCACAATTTCACCTATCTATATTTTTGATATACATATTTAAAAAATAATATTTTTTTATCAAAAAAAAATTCTAAAATTGGCTGAAATTAAACATAATATTCTCTCACAAAAACAAATAAAACATCTTTTGGAAGAAAAAATATTTTCAAATAATTATATTTAATTACGAATAATTGAATACTTATTAAGAATGTATTAATGATTGTGTTTAAAATGTATACAACAATTATATGTATTTTCTCTATGTGTTTATTCATTTTTATACTATAAATTTTAAAAGATATGTTATTATAATCACATTTAAATAATAATATTTATATTTTTGTTCATTGAATAAATTGTGTTGCATGTCAGGAAATCTATTGATCACATACACATTGTTTAAATATAAATATATTCAACAATATCAAGGTGTTACATTATACCCACATCAAAAAAAATTTCCCTCATGATTTTTTCTTTGTAATCGAATATTCAATAATTTTAATTTCCTATATTAAAAAACCAAATCATACAAAGGTTTAATAAAAGTTATTTTTAAAATAGGAAGTGGGGAAAATGGTTTTTAGAAACAACAAATAATCAAGATCACATATAATTATAACATTAACTGGAAGTTAAAATCTAGACATGTATTGGAAAATAACATTCAAGGACTAATAGTTAATGATATAGGACATGGACATGAAATTTTTAATGGCCAAATACTATAAATTATTGAGTGGTTAAAATAAAATAAATTCATAAGAAATGATGGTAAATGAATAAAGATTTAATTGAAATTATTTTCACTGAAGTTGAGGGATATTTTTCTATCAATATAGATGACATGGGAAAATATACCTAAATGATTTATTTCTATTTCAATGAAATAATTCCATATATTTTTGTGATTTGAAAATTTCCACTTATATATCATTTCCTCCTCAAAGAAATGATTATTAAAGATTAATATTTCATTACTTAACAACTAAAATTAACATTTAATGGATAATAAGATCAATTATTAATTTCGTTTTGTCACTATATATTTAAAAATCTAAAAATGGCTAGAACAAGTTATGCAATATGGAAAAATATAATACATTAATCTCTAAAACATTAATAATGGCAACCAAAGTTAATTTTAGTCAATTCGTTAGATAGTTATGCATAATAATTTTTTAAAATATGTCTCACCAAAATCGGTACAAAAAAATATAAAATGTTTCATATATATTGTTTCATTTTCAACTTATATATCTATCCTCAAAAACTATTATTTAGATCATAATGTTACATATTAGTAATGTGAATATTATGATCATTTATTCTTATAATAAAATTTAACTAATTGCATAGGTCTCCACAAAACATAGATAATAATATAAATACTTTATGAAATTAACTATACAAATACTATCCAATTTAATTTGTATATATCAACAAACTATTTATCTCAACTAACATTATTATAATTACATAAATAATATATTAAGGGTAATATAACCCTAAATCATTTGTTTTCAAAAAATATAACTTTACCATTAAATCAATTTTCATATTTATCAGTCCGTTTCAACATATTATTGCATGTACTTTAGAAAAAATACATCAGATTAAGACTTATATTTTTCATGGTTCTTATAACTAGAATATCATTGATAAAACGGGTATATAACTTAATTCCTGAATCCCATTGCATAAATACTTAAATAATTGCTCTTCAATGATTATAACAACATAGTCCCTTTCAAGTACTAGGAGATAACCCTTGGATTTGGGAATTGATTCAGATAATGCCAAAGTTCCTCGCCTATAAGACATTGAACCCAAAATGGTATGTAAGGATGAACCCCGTTTTAATCTTTTTTACGCTATATTTTTTCCCAAAATTAAATTATACATGTACCTATTTTGCACACATATAAAGTATTCCCATTCAATTAAAAATTTACCCTGAGTTATCCAGACCACATTATTAACACGTAAGAATCATAATTTTAATTCCTTCAAAGTCATCATTATTTGAACTCCCATGAGTCACATTTATTCACTTATTAGGTATTTTTTGAAACTAACCCACATTGATATTGTTAATTATATAATTAGATAGTTGAATATTCATAATCAGTAGGTTTCAAATTGTATCTCACATTTCATAAGATGTCTCATGAGGACTATCATTAAATTTTCCATCACATTTAGTATTTAAAAATTTCCCCCTAATTCTAAAAATTGAGTAAAACAAATAATCAAAGTGGAAACAATAATAATCATAGTGATAAATGATATAGATATGAAAAATAATTTATAGGAAGTATAATTCATGAATCCATATTTTAACTCTATAAAAATTTAGGTATAAATAACATCATCAATTATCTTTATCCATTAAAATCATTCATATTGTTTCATAAATAAAAGATTAATTAAACGAACCATATATCCATTGAGTTTTAATCCTATTTTGTAGTATGATCTCATTCACTATAAAGCCAAATTATGGTCAAGACATGCTATTCCAACTCATTTCATGGTTATAACCCCTATACACATCTATATGAAAACCACATCCATAGGTAGTATATTTTATTGTATGTATTATAATTAATATCCAAAAATATATTCCTTGAAAAAATGGTACTTGTTATACTATACATTTATATATCCCCATGCTTTTATATAGTATTTTTTAACCAGAATAACTAAATATTAACTAAACTCCGGGTGATTCCAACTATACAATACAATACTTTTATATATAGTTATGTTATAACATTTAGATGAAAATTCAATATATAACACCACAATACATAATCAAAGTATATTAATTTTTAGTTTCTTTGGAGACTAGATAAATAATAAAATTATTTCCTAAAATATATTTAACATCTCCCCAAAATATTTTCACATTAGTACCCTTCTATTCATATCATACCTAAAACCTTTCATCAAAACATGGGGAATGAAAACATTTAAAAAGGTGACCTTAGATTCTCAGTAAGGGTAAACAATAGAGACATCAATATAAGATATTATAATTATAATAAGTGTATAGTATCATATTCAAATTCATGTTACAAACATATAATATTAATCCCTATAAAATCATATAACATAATCTCTCTAACCATGTCACATCCATAATCCTGATAAATAAGGGTGTTAATGTTGTAATCCTTATTCAAGAGTCATAACATAGTCCAGTTTCATGAATAGAATATGAAATTATAATCTTTTAAAGAATGTTATTCTCACTCATGTCCATAAATAATATTTTTATAATATCTAGAATGATATGATACTCAACCATAAAAATGTGGTCAAATATATTAGTAATCATGTCTCTGAATAATCTTTTGATCATAGCTATAAGTTTTCATACTCACATGTCAAAATGTGAACAATGATATTCATAATTATTTATATGGAAATAATTATCATATCATGATATTTAATTAACATACTTCCAAAATCCGTGAAGATCTTTAATAGACTAATCTATAACGTAATCCTAATCCATTTATATGAATTCTACAAGATTATAAAACAATCATCATATCATTATAACATAACTTGTGAAAAAAAAACTTGTTTATAATCATACAATAATTTAAAAATAAGTCATCCAAATAAATAATAATGATTTTATAATTGGATCATATCCCAAATCAATGATAATTTACATCTAGGTTTGTCATTATTGATAATAAATTATTTTAAATTAACAATAAAATATTTCATAAGAAAAATAATCATTTTATTTTGAAATCACATATCCAAAATACAAATAATTAATAAAATATTGATGAAATAATTTTCATTTAAAATAATAATGAAAATTTTTAGATGAATGTTAAAATCACTGAGTGGTAATGTTGAGCATAAATTTTATTCATGTCCAAATCATTTAAATAAATATTTTGTTCACACATTTAGTAAAAAGAAACTTTTTTAGAAAACAAAAAGAATATTCTTTTTAAATAATGTTTTTCAAGATTCACACAAATTGAAAATGATTTTTTACAATCATTTAAGAATCAAAAACATTGTTAATATTTTATTAGAAACTATGTTTATGAATGAAAAAACTTATAACCGAAAGAGAGGAAATATAGTCAGTTTTTCATAAAATAATTTTTTGACCCATTTTATGTACCAAGGATAGGAAAATGATAAAAAAACCTTATAATTACATAAATAAATTGATTATAACAAAAATAAAATGTTTTTATTATATTAGAATCATATGATTTCCTCAATGGAAATTTATGCATAATCAATCCTAATGATAATGGGATTAAATCATAAATATTGTACCTCTTTGTTAAAAATTGAATTTTAAATATTGTGAATGAATAACCAAAAATTGATACATTAAATATAATTAACATAATAGGATTAATGATATAACATGTCAATATTTCTTTATATAAACAACATAAATTTTAATTTTTGTATAATGTAACATATGTCTCAAAGACACAAATTTGATATGATATGCCTTTACCTCAACTCTTGTATTATGTTGCATGTTTTAAAACATCATTTATAATAAATATATATTTATTATAAATATATTTAAAAACCATACTCATATATATCATATCATAAATTAATAAATTATAACATCTTATTACGTTTTAATAAATTATTCATTATTAAAATCTCAATTTTGGGTGATAAATACATTGTTTTTCCATGAATTTTTCTATTCTCCATTATAAATAATATTTATTTTATCATGGTTTCATCATATATAGAATTATAATTATTTAATTATTATTATACTTAATTATTATATAAAAATTTATAACGATTCATATAAAGTGGTGATTAAAAATGAGTTACATCATTTTATGATGATGATAGTATGTACATACACATGGGTGATGTATCCACTTTTCGATGGATAGAATGAAAGAAAAGATCAAAATTCCTATCATGGGGTATGAAATGTCAAATTTAATTTCATCATAATTGATATAGTAATAATATTATTCAATGTAATCATCAATGATAAGAGCACTAATGATACTATCATGGATAAAAAAATATTTAGTAGAACAATATTTTTATAACAATAAAACAAATAACAACACCACTCAAAGGAAAAAAAATAAATATGAGAGATATGTGATTATTTCTCAGGTTTATATTCCATTTTATAATTCTATCATGGGCTTTTAAAAATAAATATTCAATTTTTTTAATTTATTAATCAGTTTTCCAATAATATATTAACCATTTTCTGCACTGTTCAATTTTTATGATTATCAGTGTTGTCCTAAAAATATACATGTTATGGATTATACTCATCAAAATGTGAGAAATACACAATGATATTTATTCAAATAGTCTATAAACACTCACCACATGATTTTACCAAATCAATCAATATGATTTAATTCTATTGGATGAAGAAATGTTTTCATAAATAAGTAAATAATAAAAATTTAAAATTATTCAAAGAAAAAATCATCTTCAAAGAAAATTATAAAATTTAATATTGAAAACCATTTAATATAACTATGAGATCCAGAAATTCAATTAATCTTCATACTCAAAGATTAATTATGGGTTTTGTTTATTTCGCCCAATAACATAAGGAATTTACACTTACATTTAACAATAAATAATCAGAGTATGATGGGTAAAAAAAATTAATAGATACAAATTGTTTTAGAATAATTTAGTGAAATTTCATTTTTATAGTAATTATACCTCTTCATCATTCTATAATTCCTACCAGATTATTCACCATGGGTCATCTTCAAGAATTATGTCACATAAATTAATTTTAGAAATTAAAATTGTACCACATCCGTAACATTAATTTTAATGACTTATTTTCAACAAAATATTAGTCTATATTTCCCCATTTATATTCTAATTTAATTAGGAGTGGTATACTAGTTTACCATTTTTTTAAGAGTTCATTAATCTCATAAAATTTAGAAGAGGATAATTTTTAAGAGTATCTATTTTTTTTTCATGATACATAGATGCGTATCTCATTACAATTATTGGATATTAGGCCATAAAATTTTCATTATATTTATGTACTAAATCCTTGGAATATATATTATAGAACATCCCCATTTCATTAAATCTTACAGAATATATCATTCTACATAATTCTATCGAAGATAGAAATAATAAGGAATTATCAACCAAAAATTATCATATCATCATCAGTGACTTAATACCATTAATAGTTTTCTTCACCATTTCCTTTTAAATTGATTAACTACTATCCAGATGGATTTTACAAATTCTACAGTTTCTTTTTTTTTCAATAATTTCACATATCTAAATCATTACCATGGATATTCATGTATCTATTTTCATCACATGAGTTTACATATTTTTTTTTAAATGTATCCTATTTGGTAACTAGTCATTCAATTTACATAGAATGTGGAAATATTGTTTACCAAAAAATACAGATTCAGATACCTATTATCTTTAATGTATCAATTTATGTATCTATATACTATTCTCAATGAAGCCACAATTTTTCTTTAGAGACATTGTAACATCATTCATGTATATGGTGAAATAGTGGTCAAAGAAACATAGCATTAATTTTTCTTTTATCCCTCCTTCATGGGGGAGATTTGAAACTAATCTTCATCATTAAATGTGTTGTTCTCTTTAAAATGAATTTTACTAATGTATTGTGATGTCCCTCAAGTTATCTACATTGATATGGGCTTTAGTACTAGAATTTCATCTTGATCCCATTTCTTCCAGAGGTAGCCAAGGATGATCCCAGTAGTTTCATGGTAGTTTAGAGACATTGAATGGTATTGGTCGCATTGGGTGTGTGTCAATAATGGAAGAGATGGGTTGAGAAAGTGAAGCCCCTTTTTTTAACGTATTGAAGAGTAACATAATTATTTATGTCCCAAAAAAAAGATCAATGTGTGAGATTCCTCACATAAATATAAATATATCTCATCCAATAATAATATGCCTATTGTAGATATGGGATTCTACTAACACACACACAAACATGAAATGATTCATGGTGACATGCACGTCCCATGTGAGGTTTTTCCCACACATTGCGTACTCACACATGTGTGTAGACTAATCTCCTCTTGACACTCGAGATGGCCTTCCCCATGGACTTTCCTGGTCGATCTGTCCTTCCTCAGGCTGGCTATAAGGATTGTATTCTGTGAGTTGTGGAATAGATTATTGGTAGCCAATTTTACCTAAATAAGTTCAAAAACACATACAAGAATAATAAAAATTCATAAATGAAAAAAATCTCCCAAAAATCAGTATTTTTATTTATTTTCTTTCAAATTAATTTTAAAACATCCATTTCACATATTAAAATAAACAATTAATTTTATGGGACAGTTTATTATCAAATGTTATAATTAGTTTATAATTTGTTAAAAAATCATCAAATAGAACAGTATCTAATTCTTCCATGTTTTAACTATTCCTTTCCTCAAGGGGGAAGCAGTACTACCTTTAATTAAATCATAATGTAATGAAATAAAATGATTCTAAATGTTAAACCAAATTTTGAAGTATTACAAAAAACATTAACATGACTTCTCATTTTTAAATAAAGAATCAAATACAATATTTTAATTTTTTCTTATTTTAAAATGATGTATATTATCCATTCATTAATTTAAGATTCTCATTTCATTGTTCTCAATTATTCCATATCATCTTCTTCCTTGCATTGAATTATTTTCTCTCATCACTCCAGGAAAAAAATGAAGTAGATTTATGATCATACATTGAATATATACTAATTTCCCTATGAATCCAAGGATCTAATTTCCCAAAATCAAAAAAAAATATTAAATAAATTAATTTCGCCTTTCAAATTAAGTATGTAATAACACAATGGATTAATTTTGGTTTGGAATGATTTTATAAAATTAAGGCCCAAAGATGAGGTTTCACTATAATGTATAATGCATGATATCTAATGTAAAATCCCAATGTATATCTCCTATAAAATTTAAAAAATTATACTTACCATGCTCAAATTATCTTCATTTATTATAAAATCATAATGTATGATTTCAACCATCTTGAATCTTCTTTCATTACTGAAATTTTTTTTATTTTTAAAATTTATTTTTTGGTAATGCATTAGTTTATTAAATTTCATTCTAAGATCCAACCCCAAATCTTCAAAAAAACCAAGTATTATGGAAATAATCAGTCAAATAATGATTATTTTTTATTTTCCCAATTTACATTGTATTATTTTATTTATTTTTTCCAGAAGGTGAAACAATTAGAATATAATATATGAATAAATTATCTTTCCAAATCCCCAAAATATCACCCACAAACATTTTCATTAATATTTTGTACCATCATCCACCATGACTTCCACCACCCCCACACATCTAAATTACAATTTCATTAAAAATACCAAGAGTATGCTATGAAATAATATATATAGATTGAAATGTGAATCATTCCTAATAAGTACATTTGTGAACTCTAATGTATAATGATTGATTAATCTGAAATACAATTTTATATATAATGGATTATCAAAAAAATTGACTCAAAAATATTTAATGTGTTTTATAGTAATATATTTGACTATTTCCAATATATTTTTTATATGGTGACATTCCCCATGATCCATCAAAAATAGATACTCAAGATAAAGTGGAAAGTATTTTTTTTTGGAAATATCCACGGGTAATTAATATACAATGTTTGAAAGTCAATCATTTAATTACTAATAATTATAAAATAATTTACATGAATTTTAGAAATTTTATATATGAAAAATGGGAGGGAATTTTTACATAATCGAATCAATTAATTCCATTACATAATTATTAATAAAATTAAAATTCATATTTCACTATAATAATTCAATTATCTATCTTACTAATAATATATAATCATCATTTAAATATAAAACATCAAATCATAGGGTTATGGAAAACTCATTTCATGTAGTTTAGTTGAGTAAAGGAAAAAATTATAAGTGTTTCATACAATTTCTAATTTAACACACTAAAAATTCTAGATTCAAAATTATTTTTACATAAATGTATATGTTTTTAAAAATAATATATATAAGAATGAACTCAGCTTTCAATATTAATAGTCAATCCTCTCATAATTCACTACTTTGGGTTATCTAGTGGAATCCACCTATGATGGTTTAATAAAAACAAAACAACACATAAAAGTGTAATAAACATTTTATTTAAGATTAAATGGGTAGAAGGGTTAGTGATTAAAAACTAAACTATTAAATCGAATGAAAAAAATCAAAACTTGGGTTTCCACCAAGAAGCTTTTTTTGTTTATGTCATTGTATAAGCCTTATATCATGATAAGTAATAAGTTAACGTTTTTTATAATTTTAGTATCCTCCATCAATTCTTAAGGTAGGCTCCCAAGGATATTGGTATCCTTTTCCCATTGATAGGGAATGGGTTTCGATCTTCTTCTTTCTTTGACTGAATAGAACCAAAGGGATAGACATTATTAACATTAAATGTTCCTTCCCACCTAGTATAAATATTACCTAAAATTATCTTAAATATGGCATTATAGATAAAAAACATGACCTTTTTGTTGAAAGGTACTTGGACGAATAAGTTTTTCATGGTCCACTTAGGAAATCTCTATCTTAAAATTTTAATTTCTATATTCCACTATTTTATTATCTTCATGCTCCTATAAACTCCCTTCCCTTTATTTTACATCATTTTCAAAATCAAAATACATCTTTTCTATATCCTAATATATATGGTGATACAAATCAACCATAATATGAATCCTTTTCCATAAAACATATTCTAGGTTCACATAACAATGGGGGTTTTATTGGTTTTTAGTTATTTCCACAATTTGTATTCACTCCTATGGCTCTAATCCATTTTGTTGATTTTAACCATTTTCTTAAAAATATATTTTGTCTTCATGTTAAACACTTTATCTTTTCCAATTTTTAAAAGATGATATGGTGTTGAAACCACGAGATTCACCCTTTAATTAGTTAGTATATCCACCATTATTAAATTGTGAAAATGATTTCCTTAGTTAATAATGATGTAACATGGCATATGAAACTAACAACTGATATTGGACCTGTAACATTCAAAAAAAACTTTCGAAACATCCGTATTGGTAGCCATAGATTCCACCCATTTAGATACTTAATTAAAATAATATTGTACATAAAAATTACCAAAATACATGGTAAATGGTATCATAAAATATATGTACCACACTAAATTTATTTAAAAAGTGATGCTGTTATGAGTAATTTATTTAATTTTCAAAATATTTCCAAATAATTTAAACTTTTTACACTTCTTAAAATATTCATTTGTATCATTGAACATGGTCAAAAAAATATTCTTAATTATAAATTTTTTCTTAATGTTCTTTGAGCTCCAATGTATCTTCCATAACATAATTTGGGATAAAATTCTAAAAAAATACTCTATTTCACCTATTGGTTGTCACCATATTATGAAATGGTCACTAAAAACCTTCCATATAAATGGATCCTTCAGAATATAGATACTTCATATTGACTTGAGTGTTTTATTTTAATGAAAATTAATGTGAGGCATCACCTATGAAGTTTCTATATAATTTACTATATTGACATACCATGTTACTTCTCCTTACATGATATATATTTGTTCTCTTGATATGTGATCATTGAGGGGGTTAGGTTCGGAATTTTTTTTCTAATGTGTTGGGAAGCCTGCTATGTTAATCCTCCACCTAATATTCATCTCTCTAATTATCCTTAATATCTTGGTTAAACTCTTTCAAGTGTATTATCCTCACTACCGACATTTTTCTTAGAATAATCCTTATTCATTATGTACAAAATTGAGGCAATATTGTAAAAGGCGACCACATTAGTTCCAAGTAAATAAGTTATAAATCACTCTAATGTAAAAGAAATATAAAGCAAGTGTTTTTTTAATTGTGTGTTTAGATGAGTAGAATCCATGTTTTTTGAGTCATATGTTATGGCTTATGATATTTTATGAATTATTTTGGATAGGTTATATCCTAAATCTTGTATCAATTCAACATATAGTCGTTCAAATGGGTTCATGAAATTTTGTGGATTAATTATCAGTGGTGTAATTAATCTTTTCTTTAATTTAAAAATTATTTTCTGCAAACATCACTAAAATCAAATTTATAATGATTTGGAATCAATATGGATATACTAGGAGAAATATTACTATAATACTTGAAAATTCTTCTATATAATACCTCAAATCCCAATAATGATTGAATATTTTAAAAATAGGAAATGAAAATGAATTTATTACACCAGCTTTTGATTTTACCAAATAAATGTGTTCATCTAAATTTCCGTTCCCTAAATATTTTAGTTTCGTCTAGATGAAATGACATTTTTTAATGATTAAAACAATATTTTTCTAAAATCATGATTTTACGAAATTTACACATTCCCTAATAAATGATCAAAATAATTACAAAAAATATTGAAATCATAAAATAATTCCTACATAAATCCCTTAATATTAACTAATAATATTCATACCATTCATATTATAGTTTAACCATGGTCATATAATAGCCCAAAATGTATCCTTATATAGGTTACGGTTCCATATGGATAACATAAGGTCACATTCTCTTTGTCCGGTGGATTAATTAGTTTTGATGGTATCCAAAAAACCAATATAAAAGTGATCAATGAGTCTCCCCTGCTAACTTTTCTATGAATTTTCATACATTTCAGGCAATGATGGATTTCGATCTGGGATTATATTCATTCGAAAATGTGGATAGGTCTAGCCACATTTTAACATTCATGGTTTTTGGGGTATTTGTAATGAATTATTTAGTAATAAGTGTTTCAAGGGCTCATATACTAGGAACCATTTTATAATTATATAGATAATTATGTGGGTTTATATTCAACGATAAATAATTCCTTAGGTCATTATCATGTATATTGGAGTGAGTTTAGCACCCAGGTGTTTATCCCCATATACTGGGATGAAAAATCTATGATTCGTTATAAATGGTTGAAATAGTAATCAATATGTTCAAAGAGAAACTATTGTATTGCACAAAGAATGTATGGTTGATCAGGGTTTTAGACCTAAGTATCGATGTTGTTTGATTTATTATAATTTCATTACTAATTTTTTTATAGCTTCCCATGTTCATATATTAAGTCATTTCCATTATGTATTGGACCAAATCGGTGGTACCCTGTAGATTTTTTTACTCACATCCTACATTAGATTCCAATTCACTTGTGCACTCGATCAACCCTCAATTATTATAGCACTAGGTTGGGTTGAGGTTCGACATTTCTCTGCCAAGATGGAAAATATTGGAGAGGATTTGTAAATAAGGATGAGGTGAGGATCCAGGATTATAGTGAAGCCTTCTATTTATTTTTTATTTTTTAATTTATTAATTTATATTTATATATATGATTGGCCCAGTGGTTGATCTGTCTTATATGATGGAATGACAGATTGAGTATTTATATATAATTTTACATTTATTGTAGATTTTGGCTTATTGATTCCTCTCACAATGATTGATGTGAATAGATGATGTTTTCTCATTTTCTAAATTTTATGAATTATTATATATGGTGTATGTTCACCAAAAAATATCACACAAGACCCCAATTCTAGTATGTAGCCTCAATCATACTAGGAGACATCTCTGATGTCACATAGTTCCACCAATACTATTATATTCATAGTGGGACGGGCTAATAAGTTTCATATACCTTCATTTATGGATTTTATATATCATCTTGTGATTCTTAATTTTTCCAATTTCATTTGATTATATAAATTTACATGACTTATCTTTATTCTATCATTGATTTATTTTTATTTCTTTCCCAATAATTTTGAAAAGGGAAACACACAATAAAATATTGTATTCCCTTTAGATTGAACATTTGTCAATCATATAAGCCCTAGTATATATTTAATGTACATAATTTAATAAATATATCAAATATTTATTTTTCATTATTCTTGAGGTATTACATAACAATTTACATTTCAATCATCATTTACTGATTATTTTATACAACATATTATCATTAAAAAAAGTCATTACTATCATCCTTCTGTTATGATTTTTTTTCTTGGATATTTAACAATTTCTTATATGTAATTTTATTCATGGACTACCTCAATAATACAAAACAATTTTAGAATATCCCCCCTTTATTTTGGGTATTATATGATTTATAATCTTCTAACTATATAATTGTTCCATGTGACATTCATTTGTAACTAATTTCATTTTTTGTGGGTGATTATTATTATGGTTAATATGTGATTTTATTCTATATTACACATCTTTGAATGTATATTTATTGATATAATGGATTTCCTTGGAATTATACATCCCCGTAATGCATTGGGTAAATCTTATATCTTCTAAGGTCATTTTACATGGACATGTTGAAGATAGATTTCTCTTTTATATTATACTTAGACATGATTCAGTTTTATTTTTACAATATATTATGCATGATCATGATGTAATTGATTAATTTTTTAGGTTATGGTTCCTTGGAAGTTTCCCAAGACTTATATTTACAATGAAATGTTTTATATTTTGGAAACACATCTAAAAATTCTTATATTGTGATTTTATTTTTATGATTCATGAATTTCCAAAATTATGATATCACGGTAATATTATAAAAATACTTTTTGAACATAGTTTTTTTGTTTTATCATTTGGATTTTATAAAATGTAAATTCATCTGATACTACCAGTTTAATTTGAACATTAATTAAATAAATCAATATTAAATCATTATTTTGTGGTTGTCAACATCAGTTATTTTACTAACTAATGTAAAAAATAATGAATTCTATTAATGTTGAAATTGTTTATTTTTATAACTATTATCAAATCTCCTTTATAAAAACTGTTATAATAATAACTGATGTTATAATATAATTTCTATATGAGTTATCAAAATTAATAGGGTCAAAATGTTCATATTTTTAAATAATATATTTCAATTATGATTACTCACTTAAAATAAAATATGATATAGTTAATATAGAAAATTTAAGAATCTAAATGACAATGAGAAAAATATACCTAAATATTTAACATAATTTCCTTTCCTATCGTGGTGTATTTTGGATCTATGTATAATTTTTTGATATTCATTTCATTTTGGGGAAAGAATATGTGAGACATCCAAAAAATTTTGTTAGAAAGTAATTTTAAACTCTAACTAATAAATCTCATGTGTAAGAATTAGCTTATCAACTCAATTTGAAGTTGTTACATTTTTCATATAAAAAACTATCAAACAATATACAGATAATGAAATTTAAGGATAAAAAAATTCAATGATGAGAGAATAATACTAAATACCATAGTGAAATTATTGAATAAAGATATAATGTAATGAAATTGTTGATATAATAGAAGTTTAATAGATATGTATAAATATAGAGATTTAAATGTTATATATGGTACTTGAAAGTTTTTCACATTGTGTAATAAAATTTATGTGGGATTTAAAAAATTTAATAGTGTTGTGAAAAAATTGGTACATTATTATTGTTCATTGTGAAATGTAGCTTTCAAAATAAATTAATATAGAACTATTGGTAAAACTATTTTCTATACATCATTTATATGAATAAATTATGTTAAAACACTTTTTAGATATTTTAACATTTGTTATATATTAACCATACTTAAAATCCTCTCAATGTTGGTTTCATCATTGGTTGATATACTAACCAACATTAAAACTCAAAACAAAATGTTTTTATTATAGGTTATATAAGTAACCAATGTAAAAAACCATTGTAAATTCAGTTATTAAATAATTGAGGTTAAAATACCAATGAAAGAAGGCATATTTCTACTAGAGTTCCTTATTAGATGATCTTAATGTATTATATTTTATTATTTCAAATTCTTATATCATGTATATATTTCTCATATGTTATGATTTTATTTCTTTCTCAATGATCTAATGAAATCACTCTTGATTAGGATCTTAATGTTTCCTTTTCATTATCCCAATACTATGTAATTTTTATCAATCATTATTTAATGTATTTCCATCGGTGATTTTAGGTTTTAAAGAGATTATGATTGTTTTATATGTTATCTATGATGAAATATTATATTAGATTTTATATTATTGTATATAATTTTTTTATGTACCTAGTACATAATAAAATTAATCTTTTGATTATGGGATTTTTCTATAATTTCGTATTTTGTATAAAAAGTTAGTATTTTTGGAAACCAATATAAACATTCAGGTCTGATGGTGTCTCACAAAAATGTGAAGCTTATTAAATAGCTCATCAAACATACTACATATATATATATATATATATATATATCATTACAAGGATTATAATAGAATCCAATTCCAGTTTATAAAAAAATATTAGCATGGGACTCAAACACACAACCCTTTCATTATATTTCGTAATAAATTTTAAATCATATAGAAACTATATAACTTAATGGTGTAAAACACAGTACCTTATCCATGTTATATAATCCATGTAATGTCAATTGGACTGGATAACCATTCCATGCCCAATACTCAAAATATATTATCATGGAAATGAGTTCCATATCCTCAAGTGAATATAAAGATCACCGATAATGGTCCACTATGATATAACATATCCATGTAACATAGTGGTGAATTAGAAGGAAAATATGTAATAACACTATATTTGGTCACATTTGTTGAAAATATTCATTAAGATGGTAGACCATTACAAAGTGATCTAAACAATTACATGGTATATATTGGTATATACCATAGTATAATGACATTCCATATTTCAGGGTGTTGTGCATGTTATTGTAGTCATTAACAAATCACACTCAACTTCATAGGATTATTTCCACTCCAACTATCATAAATCGGTTATAGTGTTCATTATATGAATATAATGAATCCATTAAAAAATTATTTTTTAAACATTATGAATTTTTATGCGTGATATAAATTAAAAAAATAGGAGTTTAAATGTTGGATGATTTTTACAAATGATTATTTAATGTCATTAATAAAATTCTAGTATATAGTGGACTTTATTATGTGGTTTATTTTAGATGCATTAGTAGGGATGATAATATCTAATTTCCATTTTTTTTACTCCTCAAACCAAGATTATTATTTACCTATGATTCTCCATTACCATTAAAAAATGTTCTAGAAAAACGAGGTAAGGAATGTGATCCTTTATAAGAATCAAGTGATTCATGAAGCCCATGGAAAAACTAAGTGGGAAGAGCCTTTTGTCAATTTTTTGTGATCATTATCAAACTCATGTGGATAAAATGGATCAAAAGATATCAAGGTACATTTTTATTCATGTAATTTTATTATTCAATAAAAATATATATATTGAACCTATAGCGACATAAGATAAACATACCTGGATATTACACCATTTTAGATGAATATTTTTATTATTTAAAAAGTACATGCTTTTGGAATGTAATAGTTTAGTTTCTTTGGAAATATGGAAAAAATTTAATCTTTTTCAGAGATCATCGATGATTTTAATAAAAAAACATCTCATTTCATACTCCTATATAAAAATATTTATTCTTAACCTAGGGAATTGAAGTAAGAGAATGGGTGCTCTTATATGATCATTATTAGTAATCGAATGAAATATATATGAATTATATGATCAAAAAGATATGAGAATATGAGAGACATTATAAAATCATAAGATTTATATTAAAGATCATAATATTGAGTCATGGAATAAAGTGTGGTAGTTTATAAGAAAAAATAATTTAGAAATAAAATATCATTATCCATGAGAGAATAACATTGGTCTTATACATAGACTTTTAGTACATATATAAGCTTATAACATTGTGATCATGTGTGAATAGAAACAGGTTCACTATTTTAGTTATGTACATTAAATCAGGGCCTCAAATAATTTTTTTTAAAAGAAACCAGGTCCACACAAGACACTACTAATATATTTCCAGGTTCAATAATAAAATTGTAAACATGTAATCAGGATCACATATAGGTTGTTACACCTCCTGGGTGGGACACACTACCATCCCTAGTGGCATCCCTTTAAACAAAGTGTATCATGTTATATCTTCTTCCCATAGTGGATAAGGTACACATTTATCCCATAGAGAACCAATATGGTCAACTTGTTACTCATCAATATCTCATGAGATATAAATAATTACATAATGCATTGTACAGAGATATAAGTCCCACCATTCACATTATTAAATCATACAAATGTCTGATATAAATAAATAAAACATTCATCATATCATGACATAGAAAAATATATTTGAAAGATAAACATCATATCATAAGATATAAATTAAAATTGGTATCAAATATTTTTTTATTAAATGATAAGATGTGAAAAAAATAGACCATTTTTATAATAGTTTCTTCATAGAATTAATTGTGAATAAAAGAGGGTATTATATGATTTTAATCAAGGTACATCCCATGGATGACAAAATGGTGTCATGAAAAACATGCCAACATAAACCAGAACCATTCAATGAACTAATCAGAATGGTGTCCTTGGATAATATTCCATGTAATTCATAATCTATATCAATGGATTTCACCTTGGACGAAGAAGGAATTTGAATTATCGCTTAGAGGATTTCAAAAGGAAGATAACCTTTATGTGAAAATCATTTTTACGACCAAAAAATACCCCAAAAAGATATCTCAAAACCAAATTTAATTCCTTTCAGTCATATTATAAATAAATTTAAAATATTTCTTTATTAAAATATTATTTAAAAATTGAAAAATTGTTTTTTAAATAATAAAACATATTGAAATTTATTTTTCAAAATAACCGTGATAAGTTATAAATTAGGTATTGAAAACAATTTTCAACACTTATTACATAATAAATGAATTTATTATAGAAAATTATATTACAGTACCAATAAAAAATATTTTTGATAACATGTTTATAGAAAAATGGTTTTATATAAAATTCATATTTATACAATAGAGATAAATAAAGTCGAATTTTCATGAAATCATTTTCATAATTATCGTAAGTACCAAAGTGTGGGTCTTTAAAAAAAGAACCAAAGTGTGGAAAAATGGTACCATTACATAATGATATCATGAATAAGTATAGGAAACAAACACATGATATTTCTTGATATATTAATCATAATATTTCATTAATGGAAGCATAATCCAATATTATATGGATAAACAATGAGATTGTAAAAATAAACTTATACCACTTCAGTATATGTTAATCATAATCCAAATGAAATAAAAAAATTACATTAAGATTTAAATTTCATGAAAATAATTAAATTAATTATCTAATAAATAAATGGAATTATATATACAACATATTAAATAATATAGGTGCATATTATAACATATATATTAATGATGTAAAATTATGAAAAAAAATCTTTTTCGAATTTGGTAACTTATGAAACATTAACCCGATGAATGATATATTATCAAATAGATATTTAAATATAAATAAATTTTATTAAAATAGTCATAAAATAAATTCGTGTGTAGTATATAAACAACATAAATAAAATAGGAGGGTAATATGACATATGTCTCACTAAAGTAAAAAAGTGAAACAATAATAATTTACTACTTGATAAATATTGGAATTATTAAAAATGTAAAAAAATAACATCAATTTTGACGTTTGATATCAGGAGTAAAATTAAATTCTTGATAAAATATTTCATATGGAATTATATACACCACAAATAATAAATGATTGGTAAATGTGGAATAAGTCTCATGAAATACACGTGAGACAAGAAATACCCATACATTATGTCTTGAATTTATTTTTACATTCTCAAACATATTGTATAACAAATATATGTCTATTATAAATCAAACATAAAACCATATAATTATATATCACACCATATATTGTTTTATTACAAATTCATATTAACCATTTTATAACAATCCTATGTTAATGTTTAATTTTAGGTAATATCCGTTTTTTCATTTATGATTTGACTTGTTATTTCTTTTTCATTTTACCATGATCATGATTTAATCATTTAAATAATTTTAACCATGAAAAAAATAACATACATATTTATTATATATTTATATATTGTAACCCATAAAATTTATTGATATGAAATGAAATACACCATTTTTAGAGACAGTGGGTCTTACGTATACATGAACATTGTTTCCATTTTCATTTCATAATAAAGGACATAATGTAAATTTAATATATGTATTACATATGTATTATCATTAATGTATAATTATTAAGTGATATATATATCATATTTTTATTAAACCAATCATTAATACATTTCATGTAAAATCTGAAATAATCGCATCTCTTTGAGGAGGTGATAGTCCACTTGTCCACAAAATATGTTACTATGTTCCCAAAAATGGGAAAACATGAATTTATGAAATATATAATAATTAAATAATACTAAATAAATGGTAAATAATATATAAAACTAGTAATAACATCATTATTATCAACTTTTGAATGAGGTAATGGATGAATGAATGGCATCGGTCTCTCAGGGAGTTATCCTCTATACAAAAAAACAATGATTATGTATCCCATTTGATGGAGGTGTGAAAATTGTTAGATAATAACATTAACATAACCAAATATCAACATTGTGACTATACATAAGTTATTATATATTAATGATAAATATATAATTGAAGTGTTTGATAATGAAATAAAAAAGTTCTTATTGAAGAATGTTGCATCTTCTTCAGGTAACTCTTTTTGGTTTGCACGAAATGATGTACAAGGTTTTATTTATACCATGTGTGAGTGTTCTATGATGACAGGAGGGATGTTTTAAGATTATCTTTTTATTCTTTTTATGACCTAAATGAATTTATATGTGTGAATAAGTGAGGTGGGTGAGTTCCCTTTAATAGTGGAGGAGGAGTGACATTCTTGAAAATACCAAAAGGTAAACACTATTAGGAGGCCTAACATATATATTTTGAATCTAATAATGAATTTTTTTTATAAAATAGATGTTATGGTATATATGTGGACAAAAAATTGGTTTTTGAAATGTTTATATGTCATTTTTTCATTATGTTAAATTTTTAACTACAAAATAAACTCTTTTTACTTTAATCATTTTAACATTTTTAAATATTTTGTGTAATTAACTATGATGAC
Source organism: Viscum album (assembly GCA_963277665.1). Taxonomy (NCBI): domain Eukaryota; kingdom Viridiplantae; phylum Streptophyta; class Magnoliopsida; order Santalales; family Viscaceae; genus Viscum; species Viscum album. Next base: position 1,890,108,449 of record OY728136.1, read on the forward strand.
CATACTATAAATTATAATTTAATATAATTAAAAATATACAATCTATCTTCCCAAATTAAAATAATTTTATTCGAAGAAATTAATTATAAATTAAACTTATGAGAGAGATAAAACACCATGTTTTTTATGATAAAATGTTCAGAAGATTGAAATGTTTTTATATACAATTTAAAATTAAAATTATTTTAAATGAAAAAAATTGATTAATTTATGTCCACTAAGATTATGTATACATTAAAACAAATTAAAAATACAATTTAACTATTTAAATAAAATAAATTAAAGGGCTTTTTTAATTACAACTCTGTATTTTTCACGATTTATCCATAAATGAATCATCTCAAAAAATAAAAAAAATATCACCATAAGATAATTTTGTCATTATGAATTAAAAGATTGATGTTTACCTTTTCAATAATAATTTATAAAACATTAAAAAAGAAAATTATAATATTTACTCAATTAAAAGTTGTAAAGTTACATTTCATAAAAATACATCACATTATCTGTAAAATTGTAGTTATTTTTATCTATTATATAAAAAACACATAAGATAAATGTTAAACAATTCATTTAATAATAATATATATACATATAATTAAAATCATTCATCACATTTTTTTTAATTAATGATGTAAAAAATGTTTGATTTCGTAATTATTGTTTTTCGTAATGATATCTTATATTTTCAAAAGGGTTTTATTTTTATTTCAAGTTAAATAGTAACTGAATAATTCATATTATATTCACGTGTAAACAATATTTTTATAAGTTAATTAATTTTACTCATAGATACCATTCCATTGGCTAGGTGAAACTATAATAATATTTTAATAATATAAGTTATATAATATTGTAGTTCTGTAAAATACTATACTGCATGTAACGTATGATACAAAAGGAAAGCGACATTGTTTGTAACACAAGACATACATAGTTTGAGAAATACTTATAATACTAGAAAACCACATAATGATGAATATATCTTATATGATTTATAAATCATGATGCATGATTCATTAATAAATGAAACATTAGGTTTATCCACGATCATTCGCAGTCATATTCTATTTAAATCATTCATGATAGTTCATAATGAGTATTTTAATTATAATGAATAACCCTCAGGAATAACTAGGTGTGCAGTAAGTCTTGTTTGGATGCACTAGTTCCTAATTAGGTCTTTCTCAATTAATTTTTATCTGATTTTTATCCCTATGAACATTTCATTGATAGCCACATCCCCTAGAGGTATTCAGATACTGATGAAATTCTAGAAAACAACATGCTCTATCATTTACCAATATAATAATACATTTTATTAAATGATGAAACATACTTAGAACTATACTAAGAGTAATCCATATATATATCTTAAGAAATATCCCTAAGGATATCACTATAGTTTTATAATCCAAGTTTCTAATAGTTGATAAACCATTACTTCAATAATAAAATATAGAACCTCAGGCTTAGCAATCATGGATATAACAACGTTTTAGATAAATATTCAGGGAATTTCAAAATTACCTGCCCAAGTAAAAAAAATAGTTTATTTGGAAACATGGGAAAAAATATTATATATTGGTTAAGGATATTAATTTTTTCCCAGAAATATCATCCAGTTTATTACTCCAACATAAAATACTTTGTTTTTAACCTGGTTAAATGAAAAATAAAAATAGGTGAGCCCAGATTATCAGTAAAGGAAACCAAGCAGAAAAATATGCATAATACAAGCATAAGTTTAAGATAACATGAACATGATATCAGAAAACCATAACCTACATATCCAATATAATAATCTTGAGTTAGGTAAAAAATATTAGATGTTCATAAGACATAAATAATAAGAAAATCAACGAACATGAGCCATGATATCATAACATTGGAATAATAAATAAACTTATGGTATAAATTTTATCTTATAACATTATTATCATATGTAAATATAAGTATTTTCACTCATTTTGAATAAGACACAAAATTAGTCCCATGAATAAAATATTGGACATTAAACATGGTAAATTTATAAAATTTTGAATATATAATTAGATTCCAAAATAAAAATGTGAAAATGTATTCACGTTCACAAATAAGGGGATACACCTCCTAGGCAGCACACACAACCATCCAAAAAATAATCCCTTCAGTCATAGTGTAAATGATTACCCCTTCATCCCATATTGGATTTGGTTAAACCTTTATCCCATAGTAGAACATGACGGTAAAATTGTTTCCCAGTATTATCTCATGAGATAAAAAACTTTACCAAATTAATTTGAGAGAGATATAGGTCCCAACTCTCATATAATTAAATCATATATTTGTTTTTCACAATATAATAAAATAGTCATCATATCATGATCCATAAAAAGAGATGGGTTTCATAAACATCATATTATAACCCATGAAATTAAATGGTTATTATAAACATTTTATCATATCATTACCTATGGAAAATAGATAGGTTTTAAATTCATTTCATCATAGAATAACCTATTAATAAAGTGGGATTCATAAGAATTTTTACATGGTATATCCAATTGAAGAGAAATAGGATTTATAAACAAATAATAATAAACATGAACAATTAAATAAAATAATAACAATTTTGTTCATGGATCATATCTCCAGTGAATTATAAATGATATCAAAGGATGTCATCTTACAGGGAGATGTATTTTGAATATTCATTTGGGTCATTTCATAAAAAATTGACCTATAATTGTAAATAATTTTTATGATATAAAACATTATCAAAATCCTTTTTATTTAAACCCAATTTGAAAACATATTATGTATTATTTATGAATAATTAAAAAAATTCCTTAATTAATGATTCTTATATTCTTGAAACAAAATCATTCTAAATCCTAAATCATTTGGTAGAAACATTTCTTTGAAAATAAAATTTAATATAATAAAACATGTTTTGAAAAATAGTAAACACTTTATTAACATAAAAAATATAGAAGATAAATTTATTTGAATTATTTTGAAAATTTCATTTAGAAAAATTATAGTATCCTTTTTTAGAAAAATGGTTATGGGAGGAAATAGATTACTAAATGAAGAGAGAAATAATGTAATATATTCTTAAAAACATTTTATCTTTTATATGAAGTACCAAAGAATAAAAAAAATGGTTACATTATTTTATATGTGATGAATAACAATATAAGGGTAAATTTAATTAGAGTTAGTGAGCGATTAATCCTAATATTTCATCAATTGAATCATAATCATAATGAATCTGGGTAAATAATGAAATTGTATTAGAAAACTCTTACCACATTGGAAACCATGAATTCTGATCCCCATTAGAGTATGATATTAAATAACTATATATATATATATCTTTATAGTAATGAAATTAAAGATATAAAAACGAAAAATTGGTTGTATATACAAATTATGAAGGAATATACGTGTATATTATGACATATGTCTCAAAGGATGAAAAATGTGACAAAAAATCCATTATAGATTTTGTAACTTTTCAACCCAGGACCCTATGAAATTAACAACCTCAATTGGATATAGGAATATACCTAAATTTTGTGGGATGAAACGTAATAATAAATGAATGATAGTTTATACTTGACATAAAATAAATAGGTGGTGAATATGACATCTGTCTCATAGAAGTAAAAAAGTCAAATGAAAATTCATTACTACATGGGTATCTTTTGAATATTAAGATCCATTTTATAATAAAATAAACTAATATAATTAATAAAAATAAATAAATAAATTTCATTATAATAAATTTCATAGGTATGTATATAAAAATAATATAAAATAAGATAGTAGGGATTATAGACTAAGTATCGGAGAAATATAAGTGAGAATACAAATCCTCTTACCTAATGTCTTGAATTTATTTATTCATGTTCATGCCTCCTATATGATTAATATGAGTTTAATATAAACCAATCACTAGACCATATTATTATATATAATTCTATATATGATTTTTATGACATTATAATACCTTTTTATAATTTTAATGTTTCTTTATGGGTAATATTCACTTTGTTTTTCATATGTGTTTTGACTTGTAATTTTGTGGCCCATTTTCATTGATCATTTTTTCCTATTTTTTATAATATAAAAAATGTAAAAAATATAATATTTATTTATTATTTATTTATTTATTTTACCCAATAAAAATTAGTGATATATAATGAAATACACCATTCACGGGGATAGTGGAACCGTCACACACATGAAATATGTTTCTATTTGTTTATCGTACTAAATGATAGAAATTAAAAGAAATATATTTATATTTATATATGTTCTTTCGTCCATGTAAAATTAATATGTAATATAATAACATATTTTTTAATCTTATTTTTAGTACATTCCTTGTAAAGTGTGAATGAATCACATCTCATTAAGGAGGCGGTAGTCCACATGTCCACAAACGATGTTATCATTTTCTCAAAAAATAAAAAGCGTGAAGATATGTGTTATATAATAATTCAAAATAATAAACACATCATATATATCATATATAAATATTATTTCCATCGACATCCCAATAGTGAATGGTGGTAATGGATGAATGAATAACATCAGTTCGCCAGGCGGTAGTCTGTCATAAACATGAATAATGATTGCATATCCAATTTTATAAAAGTGTATGAGAAGTTATAGGTAATTCCCATAACATAAAAAAGTATAAATAAATATAATATATATATTGTACTACCTAATTATGATATAAATATAATTTTAGTGGTGTAGAAAGAAATAAAGCAATAGTTCTCATGGAATAACGTTGCCTCTTCTTTTAGAAACACCTTTTGGATTTCACCAAAGGAATTGTATGATTTTATTTATAAAAAAATGGATTCTTCTAGGATGATACTAGGGTTTTCAAAAGATTATTTGGGAATTTTTTTATGAGAATAATGTCTTGAAATGTGTGAATAAAATAAGTAGGAGAGTTCCCTTTCATAGTGACTGAGGATCGACATTCTTGTAAATACCAAAAGCTACTCACTATTAGGGTTGGGGGGGGGGATTTCCCTTATATTATGTGCCAAAATTAATAAAAAAAATTCAATAAAATATGGTATATGGTCTAAATATGGTCATATATTTTTTTGGATATTTTTTATGTCAATTTTTGCCCTTATGTTTAATGTGTAACCACTAACTGAAATCATTTTTACCTTAGTCATTGTAATTAAGTTTAATAATTTTTTTTAAATTTTTGTCAAAAACTATGTTATTCTATATATATATATCATGAATAATGATAATTAAAAAATTTAATCCATTTCTGAAAAATAAACTAAAATAATTTTAAGATATTAATTTACCATTTATCTCGCATACGAGATAAGACAACGAGATTTTAATGATAAAATGTCCAAAAGTATTAATTTTTTTATATCTAATATCAATGAAAAATATGTTTAAATGAAATAAATTTGATTAATTAATATATAATGGGACTAATTATACTTTAAAAAAATTCTAAATAAATTTTACTATATAAATAAATTAAGTTGAAAATATTTTTCTATTAAAATTAAATATTGTACAATATTTATCAAAATATGAATCTTTGATGAAAAGTAACAAAAATTCACCCTAATATATTTTTTATGGAACACAAAATAAAATTGTGTTTAGTTTTAAATTTTTAATTTATTATATTTAAAAATTAAAATTGATTTATAATAGGGTTTTCATTAAAATGCAGTAAAATTACCTTTTAGAAAAATACAAAACTTTATACGTAAAATTGGAAGTATACTAATATCCAATATAAAAAACACATAATGTAAACTATAAATAATTTATTGAATTTAATATATATATATATATATATATAATTAAAATCATTCATCAAAATGTTTTAATTTATTTTTTGAGTTAAAATGTGTTCGATTGCATAAATATAGTTTTTCTACAAATGATTTCCTGTATTTCAAAAAAGATTTTATTTCTATTTTTACATAAGTTGTCACCAAATAATTTATATTATATACTTGTTTAAATTATATATTAATAATTTAATTAATAATATTAATATATAACATTCCATATCCTAGGTAATAATTATAATAATATTTTAAAAATAATAGTAATAAAATATTTTAGATTGGTAAAAAATTATCATGAGTGTAAAATTATATATCATAGAAAATGAAAATTATGTGTAAAACAATCCACAAATTGTTATTCTTATTCCAAAGGATAATCTATGTTTTTATAGTAGTGATGTGCTATTAGTGAATCAATACATGTATGTATTTTCTAGTGTTATACTTGATCAGGATATTGAGTTTATTATTAACTTATTGCCTAATTATAAGCCTATTTTGAACCCCCTTATCGAATAGATCAAGTGGAACATTTATAATTATAAAATAAATTGTAGGGGTTTTTAGTTAATTTTTTCTTTTGAACATTCTCTTCCATATTGGGTTTTCTTAATTTTTTTAAAATAAATAATGTTTAAAGAGGATTTGTATTGATTATATATCCTTGAATAACATCACTATTATGAAAAAGAATAATTTTCGTTATATCAATTATTTTTTTGATCATCTCAATGGGAAATATTATTTTTAAAAGATTTACCTGAGGTCTAGGTACTATCAGCTGAAGTGTAATGAGGATAACATTCTAAATACTACATTTTAGATAAGATTGGGTAACTATAGGTGTATAGTTATTTCATTTTAGTTCTCAAATTATCCTTTTATATTTATGAAATTTATGAAAGTAATTTATCATGATTTCATTGGAAATTTTTTTTATGTATTGATTAATTTCTAGGGCATTCTATAATCAATAAGGAACATGAAACAGAACAATGGTTTCTTTAATTCCCTAGAATAAAAGAAACTATCTAGGTAATTTTGTAAGTGTGAATTTAATTTTTAAAAAAATACATTCCTTGTAAATAATATTTTTAATGATTGAATTATTATTGACCCTAAAAATATATGTTTTTGAATAATGGCCATGACCCTGAAAAAAATCATAGAGATGAATAATTTTTAAGGACAATAGGGTTACTAATGACAGTTTTTTGATAACATTTCTTGGTTTTTTATCTAATGGGCACATATATATATAAAAGGAGTTAAATTTATATGGATAAAATAATTTGTTGATTTTCTTCATAAACTGAAAAAATATTGGGGAATTATCTGGTTTGGGCACTACCTTTCATAAAAACAGACCTTTTCATCTATAATTATGCTTCATTGAAATGAATTTGTTTCTTAATACAGGACGATTAGGTATTTTTTTACAATTCATATCAGTTGAAAACTCACGAGTTAAATTACACTACACATGATCTAGAATTAAATATTTTTTTCTATAAGAATCATGGGCATCAATTGAATGTATTAATGTGTGAAATATAGAATGAGAACAAAATTTTGATGTATATATTCAATCAGAAATATTTGAATAGGTAATATAAAATATGTGAGGAACTAATCATGGATTTTTATTACATGATTTATTACCTTCTTGTAAATTATAAAAAAGTTGTTGATTCATTTATTTAGAACAAAAATTCAACATTAACCATGTTACATTTGTAACTTGACACTATAGCTAAGGATTTCATCAATTTTGGTTTTTTTGTTGTAGATATAGGGATATCCTCAAATTTTTTTCATGCTTCAGTATAATATAATTTGAAAAAAAAATAATTAATCAAGCTAAAAATGAGTATCAATCATTGCATAAAATGTAATAATCCTTTACTAATGATATTTATTAGTTTTTATAATTGATGAAAAAGGGGTATTATGATTTAGAGAAATATTATTTGTGATTTTTTATTTCCTTATGATAAAATAGTTGTTGAGTGAAGCTTAAAGTTATTTATTATATGTTCATCTGGGAAGAACTAAGGAGTATATTAAACATTGGGGGTATTATGGGTGGGATCGTATGAATATCGATAATACGAACATTACTATTATGTGATTCACTTTTCAAAAGGTCAAATTATAATGAAAATTACATTTGGTAATTCTTTAACATTTTCCAATTTCAGAGTAGAAATTGTAAAATGCATCCTTGGATTTTGTTGATGAAATAGACAATACTACATGATTTAATAATTTGAATTGGGTTATTATTGATAAATTAAAAAAATAATAAAATTTACTTCCCAATTTAGAAATAATATATTTATATCATCATTCTTGATTTTATTTAAAGGAGATGGCTAGGTTATACGGAGAACATTTTTTTATTATATCAGACTAGTATCTCACGATAAAATATAGTTTTTTGGAATGAACATCAGAATTAATTGAGTAGTGAATTAAATTTCAGAACATATTGTCAACCTCAATCTAATTGTTAGTCTGAGTGAATGATTCAGAACAAGGTATACAATATTTTATTCATTTTCAACGGATTACCAGTGATGATGGGACCAATATCTATATATGGTTTTGTTTTATTATAATATATGTCCCATTGATGTATACAAATAGAACCATTATGTATTATATTGAAAGTAATGTCAGAAACCAACTATTTGGGATGAAGTAGGAGAAAGGAAGTTTACAATACCAAAGTTAGTACTGTAAATGTATAAAAATGTGTAGTTTATTCAACAATATATAATGGTGGATTAGAGCAGTCATAGATGTCATATGTATTACTTAAGTTTTGTTTTTTATTTTGTTGTAAGTGATAGTTTTTTTCTTGAAATATCTCCATTGAATGTGTAATTTATTTTTTTAGAGGGGAAATATAGTTCTTTGGTTCATTATACCATATGAAATCCTAGATAATGTTGGATCGGTTTCTAACCAAGTGTCTTTTCCATCATGTGTATCTCAGGTTTATAACAAATATCATGTTTCAATGTTAATAAAATGAGTTTTGTATTCATCTAATGTTTTGATCCCTAATGTAATTCAGTTGGAGGAGAATATTTTTTATAGTAAATATTTATTTCATATTTTTTGACCATAGAAAGAAAGTGTTTCCGAATACGGTCATTCACTATGTTATGGTTTTATGGAAAACCAGAAAGTTAAAGAGGAAACATGAGAACTTGAAAATTCTATGAGAGAAAGATATCACCACTTATTTAATAAGTGACAAAATTTACAAGAAAACAATTTCCATAATGATGTAATAATGTAACAACCTAGAAAATTATAAAATAAATCACCATCATGATTTTATTCTTTATAAAAATATTAAGTAATTTTTGAATCAAAATGGAAAAAGTTTTAACTAAACCCTTTTCATATAAAAAATAATATAAGGGTTAATTTGAAAATTTAATATTTTTAAGTATAAAAAAAATAATATCAATTTTTAAATGAGAATATCAGAATTTACTTTGGGTAAAATTTGGGGATTTTTTTCAAAATATATATTTTTTCTATGATTAAATAAAATAATTAATTTTTTTAAATTCATTTATTTTCAATAAAATTAGTAATTGAAATCTTCAAATATTTTTTAAATATGATTTCCAGTAATATAATTATTAATTGTATGTATTAAATCCAAATAATTAATGTTTAATCAAATTTATATTGGAACTTAGTATAAGATTGTATTTTCGGTTTATAATCTAGATTATTCGAAAATATTTGTTAAAATGAATAATGTTACCCCATTTTAATTAATTAAATTAATCCATAATGAGGAATGTTTTATATAATATTTATATATTATATATCAATAAATTTTAATTTAAATTCATATAATAATTAATATTCAACCCATTGTTAATATAAAGTCATCTTAAAAAACAATTCTTGAAACTCAATTTGTTGGTCATAGCTTTGGGTTTTTTTATTAAATTTAATTTGAAAAATTATATGAATTTAATTTTATAAAATTAATTTTTTTTGAATAATCATAATTTTTATTTTGACATAAGGTAAGAATAATATGTTCGTATAAATAATTGTGAAACAATAAAAATTAATTTCCACAGTTAAGGTATAAATTGGATTACCGATGGATAATCTAAAAAGATAATGGTTAAAATGGCATAAAACATACATAGAATATATTTATTTAAAATATATATAAATATAATTCATAATTATATATAACAATCTATTTTAAACACGTTTATCATGTTAGAATTTTGGATACACTTTTTTGTTTTGAAAAATTATAGATGTGCCACTCACCTCACGTATAAAATAACACCCCTCTCCCCTCATCATCACACCATAAATCCTTTTTTTCCAGAAAATCTCATAAACAATCTGTTAAAAAATTCCATCCCCTCATCCTAGAATAATTTTTTTTTCAAAAATACATTATAGGGATACATTATTTATAATCCTAAAGTGGTGGTCTGAGAATAGGTAAAATTCATAACTACACAGTTTTCTTTTGATTCTTCTTACACATATATAAAATCATATTAATTTATTCTTATAATATAATAAAAAAAACTCTCATATATTGAGATATTATTATTTTATCATCTTTAACTATATACATATATTATTCTCTAAAATTTGAAATGATATTGTCGTTCTTGTGTGTGACGAACTACTGTCTCACAAACCGATGTGTCATGTTTTTCGTCAACACCACTCAATGATGGGTATAATGATATATAAATATGATATAAATGATATTAATAATATAATTATACCATTGAATTAATTATATAATATTAAATTTTTTTAATTCCCATTCTGTATGGGATATGATAACATCATTCGTTTGTACATCAAATTATCGTCACATAAAGCGATGTGATTTGGTTTTCACTAAATATTTACATGGATGTTAATAAAGATATATTTAATGAATATACATGATATATATGACATAACTATGATATCAATGAAATATTTTTCATTCTTAAATTATATTATATCAATTTTTTATTCATTTTCACACGTTGAAATATGATTATGTTGTTCGTGTAAATTTGGACTACCACCTTCATAAAGCAATGTGACTCTATTTTCATCCCCAAGACACATGGATGAAAAATATAAGTATTTTTAATGATATTAGATAGTATATATTATATTATTGTCATTCTATAAATATAAAATATTATTTACCCTCCTTTCTTAATGATCATAAAAAATGGAATCATTACCCATGTGTGTGTATGGATTACCTTATCCAATATCATAAAACACTTAATATATCCAAAAAAAACATATTCATTTATTAGTCATAAATTTATAATTGATGTATAAATATGATTATTATTATTTTATTATTATTTTGGATATGTTTAATAATGAATACTTTGACCAACACTCAACCAACCAGAGCCATTTTTCACACAATAACCGAATATATTCGAAAAATTCGATGTAAAAAATATGTGACATAGTAATCATATATTACATGGAAATAATTGAAACTAAGTGAATAAAAAAAATGATATATATTCTTTATAAATTGAATAATAACAATAATTTTACTATTCATAATGATAATAAACGTATGTGATGAGACATAATAAAGGTAAGGGACTATGTCTTAATATCCTTTCATTGAAGCATATTTTTATGTTATAAACTCATCATATTCTATGAGTTTTATATAAAAAACTTTTTCAAATTTATAACACGAATTCATCTATTCTCATGGTATTTTATTTTTATTTTAATTTTATTCATTCATTGATATTTTGATTCAAATTTATCCAAAGTCAGAATGGATTTTTCGTTAAAAATTTTCTTTTAATGTGTTCTTGTAAATCAAATTTTATTACATGACTATGTTTTTAAAATTATTTTATTTTGTAAATGATTGTTTTATAAAGGGGTTTTTTATGTCTTTTAATTATCTCAAAATTTTAATCTTTCTATGTAATTTGATAATTTATTTATGATCAGAAAAATCAAGTTATTAATATAACGTATATGATGACAACAACATTTCCACTACCATAATAATTATTTGATATTTCCCTAACATTAAATTATTTCATGATTTATTAAAATATAAACCCTTATTAATTTTTTTTATTTTTGTATTGAGATGGATTTTAAAAAATTCTATGTAAAATTTAATATCTGAAAATGTTTTCAATTGGGAATAGTGAATGATTTATGAGTGCAATATGAAAATTGGAAACACTTATGTGTTATAACTGTGTTAGGGTTTTTTAAATAATTATATTAATTGGAGGTTACATTATAAACCTAGTGAATGTGGTTACAATATATACTATGTATGTTTTGTTATGTTATAAAGAATGTATGGGTGGTTACATTATAAACTTATGATATGTGGCTCCCTAATATCCCTCCAATGTATTGGGTATGGAAGCTGACCGTATGGTTCATACATTTGTAAAAATGGTGTGGATAATAATGTCTCAATATAAAAATATTATTTATATATTATTTATATAGGATTTAAAGATATTATTTTATAAAAAATTCATGTGAAATTTTTTATTTCTTTTTCTCAACGAACATTAATAAAAAGGTAAATATTTTATTGGTTCTTATGACTACACTTGAATAATTTTTTATTTCTTTTTATATCCCATACTGAGATTTTTTGTGTTTCCCATATTTTAAAATTATTTTTCCTAGGGTTTATGGATTTTTAAGGTAATGTAAAAAGTCATGTTGAATTTCATCAATATTTTTCATAAAAAAGGTATTATCTGAGAAGTTTTACATTTTGAAAATAATGTATATTGATCAAAAGATTCTAATTCGAATTGTATGGTTATGTTATGTATGATTTATGGGATAATTATATAGAAATATAAAAATTAATTTATCCTAAAATGTAAGAGATTTCATTCATTACATAAACCATGATATTAGATAATGTCTGTTTGTTGGTCCTTATAATTATGGTACTGCATTTTAGTATTTTTAGTTGTTAAAATATTAAGAACTTAATTTTTTAAATTATAAATAACGTCCCTTGAAAAATGAAGATTTTATAGGTATATACATGTTTTTGTACCATTACAAGGGATCTATCCATAAATCTATTTGAATAGGTTAACTATAAATTACTTTCTTCACTAATGTTCATTTCATTTTCATGTTTATAAATTTTTTTCCATTTTATATGTTCATGTGTTCTATTTTTTTGTTATCATGGTTTTCAATTTTATGAATCACAACATCTACACTCAATAAAGGAGTTTTTAAAAGTGAAAACCCTATGCTTTAAACACCAATATTAAGCAATACCTTTTTATGGAGTAAGCAACCATGATGGAAAACCATCTACCTATAAATGTGAACAATATACATGGGAACATAATTTGTGGAGAACATAAATCACCATGTTAGATGAAAATTATACTATATGAAATATTGTTGCTTAAAGGATCCATTATTAGTGTCATAATGTAATGAATAAATTCCAAATAAATTATTCTAAAATCATGTTTAATTAAAATAATAACAAAAATGGTTTTTAAAGGCCTTTAAAGTGAAGACCATCATATAAAACTCTCCAGTTTTTTTAATTTACATCACAGTAAATAAAAATGTATTGTCTAATGACTTAATTTAGTTGATATCATTTCCTTTTTACCTATTGAATCATTATAAATTTTAGATCATGTTATTAACATTCAGATCAATCACTTTTTGGGATATGTTGTGAAGAATAATTCTTGATAAGTACTTCCCACATATAAAAATTTTGAATCACTAAAATGAGAATCAAAATTTTACATATTATGATAGGGAATATTGTTTCAAAAATATGTTGATATTTGTGGATATTATAAAGAAATTCTAAAAACATAGATTGATGATTTAGATGAAATTTTAGAACATTTTAGGTTACAACCAAATTCTTGATTTGTGGTTGATTTAGTTAAAAAATTGGGATTTTTCACAATAAAAAATATGTGGTACAAATATTGTTGGATGAATTGGATACTAAGTTATATTAGTAAAAAAACGAATATGCTCGCCTTTATAATGAATCCATAAATCTAAGGAAACCATTATGATATATTTTCAAATGGTGACCATTATGAAACAAATGGAGCTATTTCTCAATAGTCACAATCAAGGATCACAAATAAATCTATGAAAATTTCTTCCATGTGAGATATTTATAGGTCCAGGAAAATTTCAAGAATTATAATTTAAGTATTAGAAAAATATAATAGTAAATGTGAGCTTTGTGAGATATAATTAGAAATATCTTGAATTTGCAAGTCATGTTAAACAAAAAGAGAGATAGTTACAAAAAATTAATTATGAAAATAAAAAGTATGTATGAAAAATAAAACATATTTCCAATTTACATTGAGATTAACCCAAGGAGAAAAGTTCCATGAACTATAAAACAATATTTTCAATAATTATGTTACTAGTTTGTATAGTGTCCCTAATAACCCTAAATAATTCTATCAAAATGATCAAGGATAGTAAACTTATTTCAATCTATTAGGGGAAAAATATATTCAAAAAGCGATCTATATATCAATTAATTAGAGAAAACCCTTTGAAATCATGAGAAATATTTTCAAAAATCAACAATCCTCACTTTGAATCATTGGAAATAAATTTATAAAACATTATCACAAGTGGTCCAAAAACTAATGGGTACTCTACCAGGCAAGAAATATTTTCAAATAAAAGAGATAAAAAATTTAAAATAAGGGGTGAAATGGAACTAAAATAGTAGGACACCCACAATGTTAATTATTTTAATAAGGATTAAAAAATGAGAATGACAATGAAGAAAAATATAAGGAGAAAACTAATAAGGATATAAAGAATAAGGATAATAAGAAAGAGGTACTTGAAAAGGGTCCTCAAAGACATCTAAAGATCCACCTTACTGTAAAACTATTCCCATTCTAGATAGAATTCTCTATGGGAATATGGTGTAATAATACATCAATTACATATAGATTTTCAATAATCTATACATTAACATTCCATTCATCGATGAAAAATCATGAATTATAGTGTACACTATGTTCTTCAATGAACTCACCTTTAGAAGAACTAAATTAGTATCCTTATGCATTATAATTCTATGTGAGGAGTGATCACATTTTATTGAATGTATCCTTTCACCAAAACACTTATACTTTAGTAGTTTCTTTATTCAATTCACCATTGGTCGATTATCTTTTTGGAAATCCATTTATGATTTAAGGGTGTGTGTCAACCATATTCCACTAATTTCTTTAAATAATATTAGGATATATAAAATAAATTTTATAGGTGTTAAATTCGAGGTAGTGTTTTTATTTAAAAATTGCATTTTCAAAATTCTATATAATTTCTTGAGGAGTGTAGAGAAATTAATCTTCCCCACTGATTTTATTATCCTAGAGAGGAATAAGATAGAGTGGATTTGATCATTATTAGTTTATCTATATTCGATATGGGTAAAAGAAAAATTTATTTCAATATTGGTTATTTTATATTTAATGGTATAAATTAATGATTCCAATTTATTCTTAATATGTTAGTGAAACATTGATATGAATATGTGTATTTCCATTTTCTTATAACCACCTAGAAAGTATATAGATTGATAGAGACTCAAATGATGAACAAATC
Organism: Viscum album; assembly: GCA_963277665.1. Taxonomy (NCBI): domain Eukaryota; kingdom Viridiplantae; phylum Streptophyta; class Magnoliopsida; order Santalales; family Viscaceae; genus Viscum; species Viscum album. The sequence continues at coordinate 1,890,123,976 of OY728136.1, forward strand.
TTTTTGTTGGAATTGATCATTTTAAAAGTATAAAAGAATAAAATTTAGTGTAATGAGGAGATATAATAATATTAATTACAAATATAAGTATATCAACTCTCAAGATATTCCCTTACAGGGTTAGTTCCATCGATTGTGAATCCACCAATGTTGGATTTAAAACAAACCATAAGAAAAAAAAGAAATATTCACTATTTAGTTATGTGAATTACTAGTGATAGTAATTATGGACCTTTCAAATAATCAATCGATCTTATCAGATGAGGTGTTGAGACAATTTAATAATGTCTTTTCATGGACAGTGTTCAGTATAAAATCGATATAACATTCCCTTTGTATTCACTAATTGAGACCAGAAAATGTGGAAAAGAAAATAAGGATTACACAAAGAAGGATAACACATATAATGAAATAATTCAAGAAAAATTGGGTGTTAAAATTCATTAATTATTGAATAATCTATTCAATTTTCAATATAGAATTTATTAATCCACTCCAATTCATGCCCAAAAAATAGGGGCACGGTAGTGGAAAAAATATTATCAGCTCATTTCCAACCCAATTATGATGGAGGATTTTTTGTGATGATTATGGGAATCTCAATGATATATTATGGAGATATAATTTTATCCTATAATTTATGGAAAAATTAATATAATGTTTAGAAATTTATTACTATTTCTTTTTTTATGAATATTCTAGTTGCAATAAAATTTCAATGGGTTCAAAAGAATTGTAAAAGAATGACACTTTGTTATTCTATATAACATTAAACATCCAATTAATTATATTTATTATATTTAATTAACCCTAAAATTATTAGTTATTCATGATATAAATATTACATGGGATAGAAGTAGTATTTATTTAGAAATTCATGGAATATTTCTGTATGAATAGACAATAATTTGAGGTGGGTGTGAAAAAAATCATATTAGTATTAAAGATATTTGAAGAGACATGGAAAATTAAAAATTGGCTGAATTAAAATTTCACAGTGAAGGATACAATTGTTCTCAGACATTATATTTTGAAAAATTGTATATAAGTAAATCCAACTAAGATAGAATGCATAAATGATTTTTTGGAACTCGTTATGGGGTGGTAAATTCAATGATTCTAAGACATATCATTTTCACGGGAATTTTATGAAATAATTATCCCAACTTTATATATTCATCAACTATATTTTACAAAAATATGTGAAAATTAAATTCAAAGGATGCTCTCATTATTAATTTAAGGAGATGAATGCAGGGCTAATAACTACCCCAATAATTGTAGCCTCAAATAAGAATAACCTTTTGAGATTATTTGTAATGAAATTTACTATAATGTGAGATTAATGTTTTTGAAATAAAATAACAGAATCATTATGCCTATTTATTATGTTAATTTAACTCTTACAAATATGCAATTTTACAAAACCATCATGGATAATGATATATTTGTTTTGTTATATTAATTTAATAATATTTGACATTTTCTCATGTTCTCAAAATTGACGGTTAAAAAATTAATTGGGAATAATTTTTTTTATACAAAATAAAAAATATAACCCTCACATGATCCATTTTATATTTAAACTCTAGAGGTTTGAAGTAATAATAAAATATAAAAGGGGATATAAAATTCCATCACATACCATATTTTAAGGATATAATTTCCCCATTGTTTGTAGAGAAAAACACATTTAAATTAAAGAAAAATTCCTTGATGAACATAACGTTATATAATGGTAAATGGAATGACCATGAATTTTAAAAATTATAACTATTTAGTGACTCAGATGATCTAAACATAATTCACATATTAATAAAGGAAATGATTCCTGGATAAAATAAAACATTAATTTTTGGATAGTCATAAACCATTAAATTAATATATGGGATGGATTGATTCATTAGTTTGTTCCCAAAAAATGAATTAAAAATATAGTTGATTTTTTTTTACTTCTCACTTATATGATATAACCATGGTTACAATAGAACAATATCTATGAACATCCAAATATATACTTTTGTCTTACCTTTAATCATGATTCATGAATCTTCATGTAATCATGTTATCATTGCTAGTGTACCATAAACATTGGGAAGATCGATGATATTCCATAATTACACATCATAGAGATTGATGTTTTTTACGTATAGTGGATGAAATTCATAAGACTTTTCCATAATTATATCTACCACAAATAATTCATATGATTGTTCATTATATATCAAAATGGGTATAAGTGATATCCACATCATTAAACCCTATGATTATGGTCACAATGTTTTTAACGAAAATATATTCAATATTTAGAGTTCCTATATTTTGGTTCAACAATTTAGTTATCCATTTTTATAACAAAATGCTAAGGGTGTGCTTCCGAAATATAGAGTTTGGTACAACACATGAACTATGAAACATTATTAAAAGAAGTTGAGAGATAATATACGAAACAAAGAGATAATGTATAATATGGAGTAGACTATAAATTATATAAGGACATAATTTTTATGAAATATCAATGATACATTATATTATTATCCAATATCCTATAATGAATCAAAAATAATTTCTATAGTATATTTAGTGTATAGGAATCCACACCACTATGCAATGGAGTTGTCCCATAATGTTTTTTATGGACAAGTATATGAATTGGAAGAAATATGAATCTAAAAAAAATTGTTCAATATTGGTGATCCTAAAGTGACCTAGAGGGATGACCATAATAATTCCACCATTTATAGGGAGAAATAAATAATTTGTAATGTATGAAACATTAAAATGAAATAGGTACATCTATGACACATGGTCCGGGTTGAGACCAATAGATGTTCCAGGAATATATTATTTATATTATGTAATTTTAATCCTGGAGAGAGCTGTGTGACCTAGGGATATATTTTTGTGATTTAGAGTTAAATATAAATCCCCTAATACAATATTGTTAGTCGAGGTAAGAAGAATTAGATTATAAAAGGTATGTAAATTTTTATTTATAATAATCATTTTTATTACAAATATCATTTTTAAAATCACATATAATAATATATGTAATATGATTTTAATGATTTTAATATGTTTGGAGTTTTTTGAATGAATATATTTTTCTTTAGAATAGTTTTGGTGATGGGGATATTTTAGTTGAAATTTTTTTAATGTTTTGTATGTAAGGGTAAATCTATGATATGATGATTGGATTATAAATTTAAATAAATCCATAGTAAATATGATTAATAAATAAGGGTTAATCTGATTGGTTTGATTAATAAATTTCTATGTCCTTAGCATGTATGATTAATATGTTATAATTACTCTTAATAGATGGACTACAAAATGGATAACTCTTAAATTTATATGATTAATACAAGAGGGTTACTCTGAGAAGACAAACTGAGAAGTGGAAATAAACTCAAACATAACGTTTGAATCATAATCTTTATTAATTTAAAAAATAAAATAAAGTATAAGTGGAGAAAAATTTTATATCCATGAAGATGACAATTAAACAGTGATTCAATCTAAAGATTAAAAGAGGCTTGATACTGCCTCGATTATTTGACAGATGATCACATCATGTTGTGATAGACATGAAATTATAAGGAATATTGTAAGTATCCCAATATAGAATCATATTATTATTTGAAAAATTAAAATTTTGATATGTTATATTTATATGTGATTATATAAATCACAATGAGAAGATGATGGGAACACTACGATCATGATGCATCAAGGAAAAAAATAATTATTTCACCATAATGAATATTATAACATCTCAAGGGTATAATGGGATTTCAAATTATTTAGAGGAATTGGTCCATCATTCTAGGGTTAATGAATTCAGTCCATGATGACCATGAAATATCTTGAATAAAGTAGTAATAGTTTGAGAAATTGAGAAGAAACTAAAGGTGGTTGCTTATGAGAATTTAAAATTTCAAATTCAAACATGTAAAGGAAAACTATATAGAATTTTTATTTCTATTAAAATTTAATCATTCCTGATTTTTTTTAAATAGAGTGTGAGAGGAGACTGCGATGGACAGTGTTAGAGGATAAGTAAGAACAAAAATAATGAATATGAAGGATAATGAGAACATTCACAACTATAACTCAATCAATGTATAAATTAGTGAATACCCACTTTTATTTGAAAAATAAATTATATATATATATTTTTGAAGGATCATTTTACATAAGTTGGGAGAAAGTTTCTTATATCACTATTTCAATGATAAAACTAGCACGTTGTATCCAACATGATGAATTTGGGGTATCATGTGAACACATATTTTACTAGATAATAAAATTGGTGTAGATTCATGTTTTAGTTTTGAACCATGTAAAGATATATTTTTCCTAATATATTTGATTTTTAGTATGTGTAACAAAAATATATTAACATAATTTAACATTTTTTGAAGGTTTTTTCATAAAAAAATTATAAAGTAATTGAATTAACTAATTCAAACGATTATTAGTGAATTATCATTCAGATATTATATCATTTTCGAGTGGAATTATATCACTCCATTTTTCCCCGAAGACAATAAAATATTTGGAGTATATATTGAATTATGTTCCTATGACTATGAATATTCAGTCAATAAATTTATTTTTAAAACGAGGATAAAATTAATTCAATTGTCACACCCCGTCCAGAACAGCCACCTAAATAGTGCTAAACGGGCATGGAGATACTGACCTTATCATCACCTCCCCAAATGAAAAAGGATTTGGAATTGAAAAGAGGGTGTAAAAATCTATAGTGGGAAGGATATAACCTCTCGGATGAAAATAAAATTCTGGTCTAAGTATAATAATAAAACATACGACGGTAATAAAGTCTCAGCAGACTCGAACCAGACCCACATAGCGGAAGCGCAACAATTTTAAATAAATAAAAGATGTGATAAACAAATATATGTAGTGGATAATAATACAAACTTCATGATAGACCTAACATTAAACTACTAACAAACAAAACATTCATCCAGAGCAGGTCATACATGTCAATAAACAATGGCATGTATGGATAACCAACAGTAACTATGAAATAAAGTAATAATGTGAGTAAAAAAAAGAAATAAAAATAATGTAAAATCTATCTAGACATGACTTTAAGATCCATACTATCTCTTTGAAACATCTAACATGATCCATATCGTGATGATGATCTCTTTCCTACACAAAAATCTATAAAGTCTGCATGCGTCCTGAAAAGTCCATGTAGGTTGTGAGATTAATCTCGATAGGATACCACCCAATGGTGCATACCTAGTATAGGTGTTCAAGTTTGGATGATTCTATAAAGAAAGTATAAAATAAGATGCACATGGAAAATAAAACATCCACTGGTGCTCAGCAGCCACGACAGAGTGTCACCTACTTCAGCCAATGCAGAAATCTCATTCATATAACCTGGAACTATGTGATTCCGGACACCTTTTTTCACATGTACCAACAAACTAATGGCATGTCCGATCAATAGTAAACCATGCATGAAAGCTCATTTCTTCCAATGGAATAATAATAAGAGGAACAAAAATTCATGTCCTCAAATAATAATCGGAGGTACAACGGTATCTATCCTAAAATAAATAACTAGAGGAAACAGTTATATCTGCCCTCAATCTCATAACCTGATAGCCTCATCACTACTAATTGAAGTCTCCTCACCTTCAACATGGCTTCCTATAGAATGGACCCCAAAACCAATAGTAACTAAATAGAAAATATTGGGGGCCTCTATCCACACGAGTGGTCAAAACCACCTCATCCCGGAGTCAACATATGTGCACACAACTCAAATCACGGGTGAGCGGAAATCTCCAAATAAAGAACCAAATCCATAACATATCTAACACCGAGTGTCCCTATGACATTGTCACTCAAGTAAAATGGACTCACCATCCATGTATCTCAGGCTGTGCCCAACCTGAATGTTATACTGCCTCAAACCATCATCTATGATTTCATATCCTATGTTCAAACCAATCAAGTAATCTGGCCCAAGCCATACCTGTAATCAAAATCACTCAAAAATATTTGGTCTATTCCCAAAAAAAACCCTAAGGGTTCCAACATATGAAATATCAATAATTGCATATATATATATATATATATATATATATATATAATAAAAAACTCAAATTAAATAAGAAAAACAATTTAAAAAATTTATTTTCTCAAGATATGTGTTGTCCCATACCAGTATTGAGTTCTTGAAATCCTCTAACAAAATTAATCCTTCTTAAACAATTTAAAATCATCAGTTTAATCAAAATAATTCAATTTTAACCATTTTGTAATCCCCGTACAAAATACCCCAAATGAAAAATGACCTATAACCCAGCCTCACATTATAATAACAAGGTAATGGAACTCCCAACATTAACCCATAAAGAATATGGTCAATTATATATAAAGAAACATGGGTCTCTCTCAATTCATGACATTGTGATAAAAATCCATAAACCCTAAAGACAAAAAAACACAAAACAAGGTAAGAACCACCTACATTATCCTCATATACATAGGAAAATCGGATATCATTCTCCAATTCAATTATGATAATTGTATATCTATATTTATTTTGAATCCAAAAAATTCTACTCAGATGGAAACTATGCCATGTGAGATGAAGGAACATGAACGAGATAGGGGGAATGGGTTTAGCCTTCTGGATACAATCCTATATCCACCAAAAGATTAATGAACGAACGTTTGATGAATAATCTAGGTTAAGAAACATTCTTGGCCTCCCAGAACGCCACATTTTGAAAATAGGGAAGAAGAATATAGTTTGGGAAACGAGGCTCAATGCTCTTCCATATAAAAGAATAAAAATAAAGTACATGGTGTGTATTAAAGACTACATGGCATGAGGTCTCTTGTTTGTACTCCGATATACACGGGTTTCCAGGTTATCACATGGCTTAGACATGTCACATGGGTCAACACTCGGCTAGGACCCAACCGGTAAATGGAGTATAAAATACACAGCATGTTAAGGAACACTACACGCCATGTAGTAGATTATTTTTAGACTGTCACCACATGACATGTACTTAGTAATCACTTCATTAGTAAAAACCGAACACACACATTGCGTGTACTTGGGAGTACACAACTTTTAACCAGTAAATTTCCCAGAACTTTCCAATTTCCCCCCTTTTCTCAAAAAAAACATGATATAAATGAAAAAATAAAACTCTTACCTCTTTGAAATAATTCGGTTCTTACAAACATCTTCCATTAAATAAATTAATTTCTAAATTTTCTTTCCATGTGTGGTGAAAAATGATTCCACAATAAATCTTTTCCAAAACTCAAATCAACGAAAGGACTATTGAACTCATACCCGGAACCAGGGTGCTCTCATGACGCATCGTCACCCTTGCACCCAATCAAGAGCCCCATTTTTGTTCCTGAAACCCAAATGTATCCCGCAATACATTGTTGTCTACCTCCATGAGAAAATGCATCCCATGAATCCTCAAAACAATACCTTGTGCCTCACACCTCAATTAACCCGCATTCTCGATGCCTTGAAGCCCACAACACTTCAATTATTCTACATCATCGATACTCTTAATTCCATGAATCTCATATATATATATATACATATTCCTTGCTCCAGAAATGGTAAAAATCCATCTAACTAGAATCTGTTAAATCCAAATATATCTTTTGTACCTTTTTTACTCAAAATGGACATTCCACAACAAGCCATGAAAAAAAAGAAAACAATAAAAATCATGGCCACGCCCACGTATTACCTCTGACCGTCGTCAGTGCACTAGCCTGCATAGCCTCCAGCAGCTCCACAGTGTGAACCTTGCTTGATGAATGACTACCTGATGCATGAACACTTTTCGTTGCTGCTCTAGCCATAATCTATTGACCCATTAGTTGGGTCTCACTGTCTCTGCCACATCCTTTGAGTGCAGCTGATCCTCAACTACCCTCACCTAGTACCGATACTAAATCAACTTCATATGCCACTATATATCATGGTACCATACTGCAAGCTGTCATAGAAGACTTTCAACAGAACCTCTCCAGATGTTCGACCTATCTATATGCCCAGAACTCATTTGGAGGCCTATCGCACTGATTTCAGGCATGCCTGAGAAGCCCACACTAAAAGTAAACCACTGATGAAATGCCATGTTGTTGGAAAGCAGAGTCCTTGTCCTGAATTCCCTACTGTAACTCATAATGAACATACATCCTACTATTTGAACCATCGCATGAAGATACTGATTGGCACAAATGGGTCATTTCTATCAGGTTTCCATTGTCTATAAGCGCATAATTCACCGCCTCAAAGAACGATTCTAACATAAATATTTTTAGCTGCACCATAATTGAGTGTCGTAAGACATAATCAAAATGCCTCACCCTTGAGGTGTCATCGTTTTCCATATCTAGAGTAAAATTAGACACCTCTATGAAGGTAGTTTCATAGTCCATGATGGACAAGTCACCATGCTAGTGTCTTAAGAACTCCCGAACACTCTCTGTCCATAGTGTCCTTGAAAAAATGTGGTCAAAAAGCTTGTCGTCAAAGTCTATCCATAACAGTCTTTCATGTCTATGAACCTGAACCTGCACATCCAACCAATGTTTCATTGTTCCTTTCATCTATATGTAAGCAGCTTAACCCTCCTCCCTATAGGCATCTTGAGGGGATCTAATATCATCTACATGCTCTCTATACAATTCTCAGTAATTTGTGGACCACCCTCACCCTGGAAAAGTAGTGGGTGATATAACTAGATTTCTCGTCCTAGATATTCCATCGAGGTATTTGTACCCTATTGACCACAATCAATCCCCTATAAGACTCATAATGGACTATACTAGAGTTGTTCTTCGAGCCATGTACCAAACGCGGACAAACACGATTTCTGCTCTACCTGCACCGGATCTTGAACTTGATCCCTCCCTTAAGCATGTACCTGCGACTTATTTTCTACCTATCCCTCAGTTTTCTGAACCTGATCGTGTTCCTGGGTCATTGTACTATCAACCACCTAACGTACCATCGAGTTGTCTAGGAGGAACCCAACGAATACCAGAAATGGCCAGACAACACACATATGTAACAATATATATATATATATAATGATGATAAAGAAAGAATTAAAGAGTTAGTTCATAAAAACTAACCCTACTCACCCCCACCATAACCATGACCCATGGAATCTTTGCCGAATGGCCTCCTTACCCACAGTCAATAGAGACAAGTATCAAAAGTACCTCAGGCAATGCCCGTCCCAACAACTATCTTTGCCTCAAACCAATGACCAAGCTGCCAAATACTAACAGCCACACTGCCTCAAACCGACATCCAGGAAGCCCTATCCTGGGGATAAATATCACCTGATTCATAGTTCTTGCCTTCTCATATATGATAAAGGTCCAAATCTCATGCCACATAAAATTTTACATAATTAAAATCATGGCATATTATATTGAAATAACCAATAAATTCTTTCTGGAATTTCACCTTTCACATTTAGAAAGCATATATAGCATGGAAATCAATATTATTCACATGTTATTATCACTTCACAAGTCATACATGTATATATGAAATTGAAATACCCTAACAATGTTCCAATCAAAAACCAAGCAATCATGCCTTACCATACCTTTCCAAGGTCCAATTCTCCCAAGCCATACATGGACAAGGATCACATATCACAACAAATAATCATCACATTCCAAGTGAGCCACCAAGGTCGAAATAATTTAAATAGTAATATGAGAAAAAGAAAAACAACAATTCTCAACCAAGGAAACTAGGTCCATCCCTAATACATAGGGCTGCATGCACCCTAAAAGAATCTAGAAACCCAATTCCAATAAAAACCAATCTTCATTATAACATATCCCATTGAGTAAACCTAGTATAAATTATAATTCACTCTAAAACTCATTAGTAGACAATCAAAAGCTGTTACTAAATCCCTATCATGAAAAACTTCTCTCATAGAACTTTGTAATATCCCGACCAAATAGTCACTTTAACATTGTTAAAAGGGCCAAGTGTTATTGACCTTAGGTGCTCCTCCCTCAATGTTAATGTCCTGAAACAAGAACTGAGGGTGCAAAAAGGTATAATGGGGTGGCTATACCCACTCAGAGGAAAATAAGGTATTGGTAAAGGTATAATAATAAATCATACTGCAACAATAAAGACTCATCAGTCTTGAACCATACTCACATAGGGGATGAAAAACAATATCAAATAAATATCAAAAGCAATAAACAAATAGAAGCTATGGTAATTAAATGGAAAATCATGTTTAACATCACTTGTAACTATAAAAAAACCAAACGTGCATCCACAACATGTCATACAGGTCAATAAACAATTGCATCAATGGAAAACCAAAAGTAGCTACGAAATAAAGTAAGCATGTCAATATAAGAATGAAAGAAAAATGAATTAAACTTTAGCCAGACACAACCTCAAGGTCCATATAATCACCATGTAATATATATTATGATTCATCTCATGAATTTGATATCTTTCCTGCACAAAAATCCATAAAGTCTACGCGCATCATGAAGAGTCTGTGTAGGGTGTGAGATGAATCTCAATAGGATAACACATAATGGTGCGTACCTAGTATAGGTTTTTAAGAAAGCCTGCATCAATAAATAATGAAATCAGTATAATACACAATGTAAAAACAACTTCCACTAGTGCTTAGTATCCAATATAGAGTTTCCCCTACATCGGCCAATGTCATAATATCATTCTTATATTATGACACTAGGTTCCTCAAGACACATTGTGTCTCAAGTACAAACATCCTAACGGCATGCCCAAATAATAATAACCCAAGATAGAAAGCTCATGTATCCCCATTGTACAACAACTGGAGGAACATCGCTTCCTATCCTCAAATAATTATCATTGGAATAGCGATATCTGTCCACAAATAAACAATTGGAGGAAACAATAATATCTTTCCTCAATCTCATAACTCGGTTTTCTCATCGCTACTAACTGAAGGCTCCTTCACATAAATATGGATTCCTACGAAAATAATCCCCAAACCAATCTTACCTAAACTAAAAATATTTGGAGCCTCTACCCACACGAGTGGTCAAAACCACCTCATCACAGAGTCAACATATGTGCACACAACTCAAATCACGAGTTATAAATAATAACTAAATTAAGAACCCAAAAAACAATATCAATGATACCTCATGTCCCTATTACTATGTCACTCATGTTTGATGGGATTTCTATCCATGTATCCTAGGCCATGCCCAAATTGATAGTTACACTACCTCAATCTAAAATATATGACACCCAATCATGTGGTCCAACCACACAAGTAATCTCAACCAAGCCAAAACTGTAATCATCATCATTCAAGAATATTAGGTCCATTCCCAACACACAAAAAAGGGTTCCAACATATTAAATGTCAATCATCACATATAAATATACATATATAATCAAAATAATCACTTGAAACGGGAAAAATTTTAAATAATTGATTTTCACTAGCCATGTGTTATGTCATACCAGAACTGAGATCTTAAAATCTTCTTTAAAATGTTGATCATGATTAAAGAGATTTAACTCAGCAGTTTAATCAAAAAAGTAAATTATAATCATTTTGTAATCCTCATCTTAAATTCCACAAATGAGAAACAACCTCTAACATAGACTCGCTCAACCTTAACAAGGAATGGGAATTCCCAATGATATCCCATAAGGCATACAGTCAATTAAATATAATGAAACATGGGTATCACTCAATATCCGATGTTGCAATAAAATGTCGCAGCCACAAAATGACCACAAAGATACAAAACAATGTATGAACCACCTACCATAAACTTGTAGATGTAGCCATGTCTGATATTGATCTATCATGCAAAGGTGATCTTTGTGGATCTACGTTTTCATCAAATCCGAGAAATTATACTCAGATGGAAACAATGACATATGAGTCAAAGGAAAAATAAAAAAATAGGGTGTGTGGGTTTAGACTTCATGGTGTGATCCCATAGCCACCAATAGATTAAAGAATTGACTACACATGAAGAATCTAGGAGAAGAATTGTTCTAGGTGGAAATGTCTCCCTTCTCTCCCGATTCTCCTCTCTTCTTCGGCTCCACCTAGGGTTTCTTCCAGAAACACTCTAATTTAGAGTTGGGGACTTGTTTGTGAGTCATCCATCTTCATCTTCTTTCCCCCCCCCCTCCCCTCACCTCGTATTGCTGTAATTATTCACATGACTCCTCTAGTTTTTTGGGACATCGTCTTTCATCTCTCCCTCATAGGCTCCCGATGATGGTTTGTTATTGTTGTTTCTCTTAGTTGATCATTCTAAGACTATACCTTCACGATCCATAGGTCCTCTCAAGTTTATATTTGGTGATAAGGTTTAAAGAGGTATTTTGATTCATGATTTGGTGTTCGACGATCCTCATGGAGCTACCCTGGTCGATCTACCCCAGCATTCTAGGTTCATGGTTTTCTTCCTCATTGGCTATTTCTATTTTATGGTGTAATTGACCACTCTACTACTGCTCTGACCTCATGTCTCACTGCTCTTCCCCAGATCGGATCTAGAGTGGTGGTAACATTTATGTTTAAGGAGGTTTGGTTCAGTGTCCATCAGTGTTCTAGGCATGTGTAACCCTCTAAGGTCTTTGGACATTTGGTTTTCTTCCTCATGCATTCAGTGATGGTTTGTTTACCTAATATTAGTTGTCAATAGATTTTCGGATGTTTGGGGCTATTTTCTATTTTTGGATATGGTTAGTTATTTTTTTTTTGTCTGCATATGGTAGTGGCTGTCATGTTGCACTCAATTTTACGATGGTGATTTTCATAATCCTCATCTCTATATTCGTGGTATGGTTTTTTCTAATTTTCAAGGGAATGGTGATGATTTGGGGTGGTGAGCAATTTCACGGCAGATCTGATTTTTGATGATCTCTGGCGACCAGTTTTCATGGTGTCTCTGAGACGATGTTGATTCAATGATAGATGTAGATGGTGAATGATGACGGCTGGTTGTAGGATGATGCAGTTGATCATCATGCATGATTCTCAGTGGTGGTGTGCTTTTTGAATTTTAAATTTTGATCATGGATGCAGTTTTTTGTTGTTTCCCACTTGTTCTTTATGTAGGATAATTCTAATCCATGAAAGAGGCTTTTTGAAAATAAAATAAAAATATAACTTTCAGGTTATGAAATTTATTTGGCCTCTCGGAGCATCATAATTTGATAACAGGGGATATGAAGATATTTTCAGAAATAGGGCACAATTATCTTACTTATAAATGAATAAAAATAAATGTAAACTGCGTTTATTAAAGACTACAATCCATGTAGTATATTATGTCTAATATGACATATATGGGTTTCAAGTTCATCACATAGCGTATATTTGTTACACAGGTCAATACATGGCTATGACTCAGCCAGTATGCGGAGAATAAAATACACGACATGTTAAGGATCACAACATGCCCTGTAGTAGATTATTTTCACAAAACCACCACACAGACCCCAAAAGACATGAACATAGTTAGGTCACTATTATTACACGTGCAATATACATATGGTGGGTACTTGGGAGTACAAGGTGTGTAAACCAAAAATTTCTAGAACTGCCCTTATTTTCCCCCTTTTCTAAAAAACAATGTAATAAGAAATGAAAAAAGAAGTCTTGTACCTCAACAGAAGAACTAGGTTCTTACATAAGTAAGAATAAAGGAGATTCCTATATTCTATTAGAGAAATTATTATATAAGGAAATATTAGTATTGTAATATTTTTCATCAATCAGTCTAAATTTAATGGAGGTATCTACTGATGGTTTTATTATTTGTTTTAAAGTTGTTATTATGACAATAGTTTATAAAATTAATTTAAAAAATAATGGTCCTTCTCAAATTACCATTCCGTATACTATTTATAAAATATTATTTTAAAAGCTAAAGGGATGAAAATAATGAAGTGATTTCGCGATAAATTAGAATGTATCTATGAAGGTTATGTTAAATTAAAATAAGACAAAATAGAAATTTCAAAAATAAATATGATGATCTCAATATGAATTATATTACTACAATAGATTATTTATTAACTCATGTTAATGAAATTGTGATCACCATCAACAGTTTTGAAGGTATATTAAAGGCCACTGTATTTATAGAATATAATTTTTATTTTTATATAGGATGTGTGAAATAGTATGAGTTCTTGAAGAGCATGGTCCTAGTAAACTTATATTTGATGGTATTCATAATATTATATATTATTATTTAATGGGGAAGGAAAGTGTAATAAAGTATTAGAGAAAAGATGGTAGATAATTTTTTTTTAAGTACAAAAAATAATAAAATATTGGGAAATAATTTATTTTGGAAGGACAATATTATAAAGAATAATAAGATGTTGTAGTGAAATTTGGAAAAATAATGACATTAATTTTCATAAGTGTAAGAAGATTCAAATAAATTTATGAAGGAAATATACCAATGAATTATTTTATGTGTGTATATATTAAATGTTTTATATAAAATTAACCAAATATTAAAGGATAATAAGATAGTTAAAATATGGATGAAATGATAATGAGTTCCTTAAATAAGGAAAATGAAAATTTTGAAAATTCAATGTTTTATTTGATGGAAAAAAGAATGAATTTTTCTAAAACAATAAAGAGAAATTTATTATCAATGTGTTAAGATAATGAGAATAGTGAGGATGGAGAGTAATTTATTCCTCTAAAAAAATTTATGAAAATATAAAAATTACAAAATAGGATGAGGAAGTGTTTACTATTGATGAATGTATTGGTGATGGGTGTGAGGAATTAATAGGAATGGGGTTCATGTTGAAATATGAAATTAAGGAAAAAAATTTAGTGGTCTCAAAATTTGATGAGGAGAATAATAATTTAAGGAAATGCATTTAATCAATCCCCAAATATTCAAAAAATATATGATTTTATAGAATTTAAACTCTATTTTCCATAAAATAAATATACATTTCTAAAATTTCGGAATAATGTGAAATTGGAAATAAAATATGAAATGGATTTTAATCATTATTATATATTTATATTAATTTTTTAATTAATGGGAAATTGATACAATGATTTAGGATTTTTCATTTTATATTAATAAAAATATTTTAATTATAATTCTCATTATTTTAATTCAATTTTAGAATAAAGTTGACAAACCCTAAACCAATTTTGTTTTTTCTTCAAGGGTTTTACATATATGTATAGAAACTGAATAATGTATGAGTATCACATTATTCATTTATGTCATTTTTAATGGTATTATATGAAATGTAGGACTTTCCCAATACATCATAAAAAATACATGGATTTTATAGGGCTACCAAGCTATATAATAAGAAATTACTCAATCACATACAAATTTCTTTATATATGTAAGAATCTTCACATAGAAAAAACTTTTCAAAAGGAATTAAAGTAATACATATTGGTATATGGTAAAACATTGTATCAATGTCATAAGAGTTACCCAACCTTCATTTTAGACTTTATTTATTATTTTACATAACTATAAAATAATGTTTTAAAATCATAATAAGACTTTAAAATTCACATAAGACTTTTGAATATCCACTTAAAAAGACATTTGTTCCATTTAGTTTATTTGAAATTTTTATTTATTTTGTAAAACTTTTTACACAACATAAGACATCTTACCTTCTCATTTTCAACCCATGGGGAATTAAAATAGAAAATTATTGAAATGAATAGAGCATGAACTAATTTTCATTTCTCGTTTATTCAGCCTATCAAAATAAATGGATTAATCTCTATCTGATTTATACAGATATCATCCAATGGGATGAGAAGAATTTGGTAGTGGGAAGGAATTAAAAGGATTAATCATTCATAATTAACCCACATGAAGAACTTTCAACCCTCAACTGAGACATATTAAAGCCAGAATGAAGATGAGAAATCAATTCTGAAACACATGAGGATACAGAAAGAATAAAAACAATACTATACTCGATCAGGGAAGCTAATGAAGCTTATTCCACTCAGTTGGGGGATAAAACCATACCGGATGTGTGTCAGTATAATCTTAGTACGAGGGAATATGTTCAAGAATTTACATCATACCTTATAAATTGAGGGTAGTGTCACTATGAAATGGGGTTATACCTAATTTTTTTATTGAGAATTACATACCATTGGAGACATTATTTTGTTTCTTCATTCAATTTTTTAATCCTTCTATTATGATTTCTCAATAGACCAATAGTGGTTGATCCTTAGAGATTTCTCCCAAACTTGTTCATGAATAAAATGATTAATTATTAATTTTATACATTTATATTTCACATATTTTTTTAGTTTTTAGCAAATAGGTGGTGTTTATTGAAAATTTTATTTATATTATTTTTCAATATTTCTTGGTTAACATGCAAGGGTCATCATAAACTTTATCACATCCCCTATGATAGATGGTAGAATAAATCGATCCATAAGAGGTTCATGGTTTACGGTCACTTGTCATGTAATTAATAATGAATGAAATGATTATTTTAATTATCTATTTAAGAAAACAATACTATATTTGGGTGACTAGATGATGTTTCAACAGATTAGAGAGATAGAGAATGTGAGTATAATTGAATCATGATTTAATAGATAACTGATGGAATATCAAATATTATACCAGTAGTTTTAAAACTGAATGTAAATAATCATACAATTAGATTCAATAACTCAAAAATACTTCATGATATAACCATTTAAAAACATTAAATACCCACAAAATATAATGAACGACACTATAAAACATTTCCTATAGATTTAACATGAGTCGAACTATTCACTACATATAACTTGGATTGAAAAAATTATTGTGCGGACCGTAATAGCCTATATATCAATGATCAATATTCATGAAATAATGACTTTAATCATGATAAAATTTATTCAAAGATGATTAAAAATTTTGATAACATGATGATGCATAAAAATGTTCAATAAAAATTGATCGATGTTATGAATTCAGGGTATTTAAACATAAAGGAGGAAATAAACTAATGTATCTAAGGTTTAGTAATCATAGAAAAATAACATGAAAAAGCATATATGATGATACAATTTTTTGATGAGACTATACTAGAGAGAAATATGTCGGATGTAATCTATATGCTAAAATTGGGTGATTCATAACTATTCATACATTAAATTGATTTTTTTAAAAACATTTCCATTAGCACTCATTCATTCATATACATAAAGGACTAAAAGGAAGAAATATATAAATTAAGAATATTATTTAATTTATTTTATATATAAATCCACTCATATCATATGAATTATGTTCATGAATCATAATTTAGTAGTTATGAGAATGTTTAATAATTTAAGATGATATGATGAAGAGTGTCATTTCTCCTTTAAGAAGTTCTGAACTAACAATATTTATCATTATACTAATGAAAAATTTGAATATAATTGTAAAGACCCGTAAATTTAAGGGAAACTTGTTTTCTTAATTTTCTTTGAATTTTACAAGAGCGCAGTTTCTGAGGGCACCTGATTCCGATGCCCGGTGTGCCCGGAATCATTTTTTGAGGTTTGGCTCGGGTACGTTCAGTGAACGGACGAGCGGGTTTTTCTAATATTTGGACCGGTGCCCGGAATCGAATTCCGAGGGCACCGAAGGAATCACAGCGCCGGTATTTTCTTAGAAACTCCTCTTCCGGAGTTGCGTTTGCTCGAGTGTGGTTTTTAATTTTTGGTCTTAAAGTTAAGAAATAAAATAAATTGTTCGACAAACTTTATTTTAATTCACTTAAGCCACTTGAAGCCACTTCAAAGCCACTTAAACTTAGTTGAAACAGATAGGGTACTATCCACAAATATCCTACCCTCTTGGTAGGATATTTGTGAGGTGGGGCCCGCACGATCCCCGCCGTTTCTTTTTCCGCTAAGTAACGCATCCGCGAAAAGCAATCATTATGAAAGTCAACTGACACGTTTTCTTATATTATTAACGCACCATTTAATTGAGAGGTTTTATTCATGAATTAAATGGGTAGTTTCTTTCATTGAATTAATTCTATGAATTAATGGGTCTTTACTTACCTCTTATTCGTTTGTTGGCGTAATAATAAAAATAAGACCAACGTCGACTTTTGGAGGATTACACATTGAGAGGTTTTTGACAGAAGTTCTTGTGCCCTCACCCTTCTTCGCAAAGAACGCAAAGAATGCGAAGAACGTGAAGAACGCCGGCCTCCGATGAAGAATGTTGAACCCGCGGAGATTGACGACGCGACGCCGTGTGCTGCGATGCCAATGTTTCTTTTCCTTCAACGTTCTCCTGTGACGCCTCTTCCTCCACAACAAAATCTACGATCAACTGTTTGAGGTAAGAGACTTCGAGTTTCTTTTAAATCCCCTTTGTGGTTTTTAGCAAAACATGGATTTAATTATTTATAATTAAATCTGTTGTCTCTTGGTCCGTTGAGTTCGTCGATGCAACACCCTTTCGCGACAACGCGACGCCTTCCGTGACACGACGAACCCCTCCTTCCACGACGAGCAATTCCGTGAAGAACCCGCGGGCGACGACATGACGAGGTAGGGATTTTTATTTGGAAATACCCATTTTTATTCCTGTGATCATTTCTTTTAAAAGTGAAGAACCCGGACAATTAGAACAATTTTAATTCATTAAAATTTTTTTGGTTATGTTTTCATGTGTTGAATAATTCTCCCGTTGTTATTAACTAACGATGAGGGTGCGGGCCAAACGAACACGGCCTGACAACCCTTAGTTGTTCTTTGTGGTTGTGTGGAATTGACGGGTGATGACGGAACGTGCCACAAAGGAAATTTGATGATCCCGCAGGGAAGAACGAGTCCCGGGAGGAGCAGCGGCGCAGACTGGAATAGAATCGGACCACCGGAGCGACTCCGGTGGCCTGCGGAAGCCGCCGGCAGTGCGGGTCGCGGGGGATGGCGGCGGTGCCCCGGTGCGCCGCCAGACTGGGCCGCCGCGGTGGCGGCGCCCGCGGACCCACGACCGCGCGTGTCTAGAGAACTCGGACACTGCAAAGCTGCGTCCTATGATCCAGTGTCGCCCCACGCGGGGGGGGGGGGGGGGACACTTCCGACCCGCGGGGGCAGCGCCCCACGACAGCCGCTCAGCCGAGCTGAGCCGGACCGACCGGCCGAGCCAAGACGCGCCCTGTCCAGACCGGACCGGGTCGGGTCGACCCGGTTCGGCCGACCCATGGGGGGGGGGGGGGGTCGGCCCGGGCCCGGACCCCCCGTCTTCGGACCGTTTTCGGTATTTTGCCCTTAATGTGAGCTACGGGCCTCCTAACGACGCGCCGTTAGCAGAAACACGATCCCTGGATCGAGATGGTCGTTTCGGTATATCGCACTCAAGGTTTTGGAATACCTTGGGTTCGGCCGGCTAGATTCGTACACGAAACCAACCGGGCCCTTGGAGCGAAAACACTCATATCTTGAGCTACGGACGTCCGATTGACGTGTCGTCAGCTTTGTTGAATTCCTCTAAGTGAGATGGATCTTTTGGCTCACTCCGCCCAAGGTTTGGACGTAGGTGGAGTACGGTCGGGTTTGTTTTTCCTTAGAAAACAACCGGGCCCCTGGGACGAAAAAGCCAATAACTCTCAGACTGGGCGTCCGATTGACGCGCTGTCTGCAACGTTCAGTTCCTGTTGATGATACGGAACTTTTGGATACATCAACTTTGGGCTTTGTTTCATTTGATGTATCAGCCTCTCGGCTCGTGGAGCGGACCCTCCCGAACGAGCTTTCTCTTTGCAGGAACACTAGAGCTGGCTGTGACTACTTCTGTGACTTTGACGACGACGACTGTACAGTGATCCTCGGCGGATTCGACTGCCACGATGATGGAAACAGTACGAGAATCCTCTGTGTTTTTGGCAGTGACCACTACGGTACGTCTTGGGATACATCAACTCTAGACTACATGTCAGTTGATGCATCGACCTCTTAGCTCATGGAGTGGACCCTCCCAGAACGAGCATGCTGTGTGCGGAAACCCTAAAGCCGGTTGAGACTTGACGACTGCTGATCGAACGACTCAGTGCGCTTGGTTGTAGTGGCATAGGGGAGCGCTTGGTTGTAGCAGCTGACCCACGATAGAGGTGCGTTTGGTTGTAGCGGCACAGGGTGCGCTTGGTTGTAGCGGCAGACCCACGACAGAGGTTCGCTTGGTTCTAACGGCACAGGAGAGCGCTTGGTTGTAGCGGCAGACCCACGACTGAGGTGCGATTGGTTGTAGGGGCACAGGGGAGAGCTTGGTTGTAGAGGAAGACCCACGACAGAGGTGCGCTTGGTAGTAGCTGCACAGGGGAGCACTTGGTTGTAGCGGCAGACCCATGATGGAAGAGCGCTTGGTTGTAGTAGCGGGCCCACAGTACCTGATAGGTGGAGAACTACAGCAGTCCAAGGTAAGAGGGAAGTGCTTGGTTATAGCGGCAAACCACTGTACTTGATGGAGAAGGAGTTTCCCAATAGCTTTGGGTTCAACTTCATGATCGATCCTATGTGGGTCATTGCGAGGGATAGTACCTAGAGATCCTTTGTGGGTCTGACGGCTTAGATTAATCAGTGGTTACATCTGATCATCTCTAACGTCATACGAAGAAGTACCTGTGTGAGATGAATCCTATGTTACTCTTCTTTATGGATTGTGTTGAGCTATCCTGTGTGGATTTACTGATTTACTCTCCTTTGTGGATTGTTTTGTACTATCCTGTGTGGGTATACGTTTTTCTTCCTGTGTGGACAGGTTTGTGCTTGGGCTCGAATGTCGGAGCCGAACGGGAATTGATGACTTAGGTATATGTATGGGCATATACCTATGCAGTGTCGGACATTTCTTCGTGATTGTATCATTCCTTTGTGGTTATACTTTGTGGATTCTGGGAGACCTTCGGGGGTCTCGGGTCCCTACTAAGTAGCTTATACTCACCCCTACACGGGATATGCCCGCACTATGTTGTGTTGGTTGCAGACGAAGGACAGCACTGATTGTGGTGGAAGCTTGCGGAGCAGGACGATACCTGGAGGTGGACCACTATGCGAGACGTACTCGGAGCAGTCAGGTGGACCTGAGGAGCAGTGGATGCTATCTGTACCCACCCTTCAGGTGGGACTTCCAAGAGATGGCTCGACGCTGCATCATTTCTTTTTTGTTGATGTTTTTCCCCTTTCAGTTGTACTTTACAGTTGGGCTTGTATTTCCGGCCCCTTTTACTTTCAGCACAGCTTGTTACAGTTGTTACTTAGTGTTTAGATTTCTGCATGCTTACTCTGTGGTGCTTTTTTACTTTTCAAAGCCAATGCCTTCCCTTTTGTTGGGATTTACGCCTTGGTGCTAGTCGCCAGCCCCTGGCCTATAGAAGGCGGGCTTGGGGTAGTCACGACATGGGCCTCGAGGACGGGTCGTGACAAATTGTTATCAGATGTGGTCGGTTCTACCACAGACTCTGATCTTTCTTCTATGAGAAGAAATAGTGTTAAGTGTATTGAGTGTGGTTATCAGTCCAGGGAGTCCAGTGTTGGTGCGGTGGCCGACGTATCCGTACACCAGGACCCTGACTCCTGATTTCCAACTCAATGCACGAAAATAATGAATGCATGTGTGTTTCAAGTTTTCTTTGTGATTACTTGTGTCAGCTCACCAGGTATAGTGTTCTAATTGTGGCGCACCTGTTTTTTTTTCAGGATGGCCCCACGATGGCAGCCAGCTAGGGTTCCGAGAGTGGAACGTGATGACATCCCACCGAGCGACGGGGCCTCGGTGCAGGGCTCCTTGTCAGCAGAGGCACCGGCGGTACCTTTACCCACCGAGCCACCGATGCTTCCTGCCACGACCGCTGACGATGCATGTCGCCTTCGAGCTCTGCATGAGATCCAGCGCCTGCGACCACCCAGGTTTCTTGGGTAGACAGACCCCCTGGAAGCCGAGGACTGGCTAGAGGTGGCTGTACGAGTTTTCAGATTAGTGAGGACACCAGCAGATCATATGGTGGTCCTTGCAGTGAGCCTCCAGCACGCAGCAGCGGGCCGATGGTGGAGCTATATGCTTCAGGTTCATGACGAGGAATCTATTCTCTAGACGGACATTGAGAGCCTCATCAGCTCAGAGTTCGTCCCGGCCACCCTCCGTGCGGTGTGCATTCAGGTGCTACTATAGCTGCGGTAGGGCAGCATGACAGTATCCCAGTACGCGGCGAGGTTTACTGATCTCTCGCGCTACTCCAAAGATATGGTACAGGGCCCGTTCTTTTAGGCCCGGACCTTCGAGCAGGGACTGAGGCACGAGATCAGGGCTTCGATGATCTCCCCCAACATTCCAACTTAGGCTGGGGTGTTGGAGCGAGCCCTCTTAGTGGAGAGTTTCCTTGCTGAGCAGTCTCCAGCAGCAGGACCCACAAATTTATGGCATGTGGTAGAGTCTTCTGCAGCGGGCAGTAGACAGATGACGCAGGGGTCCAAGAGGACTAGACCTACAGGTGGTCAACAACATGACTCTAGATCGTTTGTGTGAGGCACTCGGGGTAGACAACGACTTGCCTTGAGAGGGCAGTGTTACTCCTGTGGAGGGATTTGTCACATGGATCTTGAATGTCCGGCCCACCATATGGATGACCGGCAGATGAACGAAGGACCCCCCAGGAAGAGGCAGAGGTTCGATCAGGACGGGCCGCAAGGAGCAGGCGGCCATGGAAGGGGAGCTGGCCGTGCAGTTGGAGGTGGAAGACGCTTCGGGGTGTTGCCACCACCACCACCAGGAGGTCCACCCCGACCACAGGGAGTTGGTGGACATGCGAGAGCACATCTTCAGGCAGCTGAGGCCTTCGATCCTGGAGCTCCAGGAGCATATGGACAGGAGCGGGTCTAGCTCCAGACCTAGAGACTTTGTTCATGTTGCTTCTAGTTTTGTTGATGAATGTTTGTAGATGCTTTGTGTCTTTGTACTTGAGATGCTGTAATAAAAGACACCTTTTCTTGTGGAATTTACTTTCCTGTCCTCCCTTGGGTTGTTACTAAGAGGTTCTGGTTTACGCTGTTGACTTGACCCTCACTTGTGAGACATCTACTGGAGAAGACCCAGTTACCACACACTGATGCTGACAGTGTGACTCAACCCTTGTAGGTGAGAGTAATGGTTGGATCTTTTGGTAGTAGAGTCGAGGCCTTACGACGTCATCCTTGGTATCGATTAGTACCATCCATGTCAGGATTGACTGTATTAGGCAAAGGAAGTGGTTCATCTAGGGGGGATGAGACCAGATTTATCTTATCAGCAAGGAAGAAATCTTAGCAGCTCTTGTGGGACCGGAGATGGTCCTGGCCACGATAGAGAAGGTCCAGGTCATCCAGGGGCAGATGAGTATAGCTCAGAACCGACAAAATTCCTATGCTGACAGGAGACGGAGGCCACTAGAGTTCGAGTATGGCAACCACGTGTTCTTGCGTGTCACACCTCGACGTGGTTTACGGAGATTTGGCCGAGGCGGAAAGTTGTCTCCACGCTTCATCGGACCTTTCCAGGTCCTCAGTAGGATTGGCAAGGTGGCTTATCTCCTGGCTCTACCACCACAGTTGTGCCGGGTGCACGACGTCTTCCACGTATCTCAGCAAAGGAGAAACATGCACGACCCGACAAAAATCATTGACCATAGAGAGCTGGTCTTTGATGATGAGGCGACTTTTGCGGAGGTCCCAGTGGAGATAGAGGATTGACAGGAGCGGGTCCTACGTGGATGATCGATTCCTCTAGTGCGCTTCAGATGGCAGCTCGGGAACCTCCCAGAGAGCACTTGGGAGTAGGAGGCTCAGATGCATGCTCAGTACCGCCTTTGTATCCCTATGTTTGTGGTGAAGCTTTATGGGGATGTAAAGCCCTATAATGGGAGTAATGTAAAGACCCATAAATTTCAAGGGAATTTTTTTTCTTAATTTTCTTTGGAATTTTACAAGAGCGCAGTTTCTGATGGCACATGATTCCGATGCCCGGTGTGCCCGGAATCATTTTCCGAAGATTGGCTCGTGTACGTTCAGTGAACGGACGAGCGAGTTTTTCTAACTTTTGTACTGGTGCCCAGAATCGAATTCTGAGGGCGCCGATGGAATCACAGCGCCAGTATTTTCTTAGAAACGCCTCTTCTGGAGTTGTGTTTGCTCGGTTGTGGTTTTTAATTTTTGGGCTTAAAGTTAAGAAATAAAATAAATTGTTCGACAAACATTATTTTATTTCACTTAAGCCCCTTGAAGCCACTTGAAATCCACTTAAACTGAGTTGAAATGGATAGGGTACTATCCAAAAGTATCCTACCCTCTTGGTAGGATATTTGTGAAGTGGGGTGCGCACGAGACCCGCCGTTTCTTTTTCCGCTATGTAACGCAACCGCGAAAACCCATCATTATGAAAGTCAACTGACGCGTTTTCTTAAATTCTTAACTCACCATTTAATTGGGCGGTTTTATTCATAAATTAAATGGATAGTTTCTTTCATTGAATTAATTATACTAATTAATGGGTCCTTACTTACCTCTTATTCGTTTGTTGGCGTAATAATAAAAATAAGACCAACACCGACTTTTGGAGGATTACACCTTGAGATGTTTTTGACAGAAGTTCTTGTGCCCTCACCCTTCTTCATGAAGAACGCGAAGAAAGCGAAGAACGCCGGCCTCCGACGAAGAACTCCGATCCCTCAGAGATCTATGACATGACGATGTGTGCCACGACGCCAACGTTTCTTTTCCTGCAACATTCTCCTGCGACATCTCTTCCTCCGCAACAAAATCTTCGATCAGCAGTTTGAGGTAAGAGACTTCGGGTTTCTTTTAAATCTCCTTTGTGGTTTTTAGAAAAACACGGATATAATTATTTATAATTAAATTTGTTGTCTCTTAGTCCGTTGAGTTCGTCGACGCAACGCCCTTCCGCGACGACGCGACGCCTTCTGCGACATGACGAACCCCTCCTTCCGCGACGAGCAATTCCGCGAAGAACCCGCGGGTGACGACTTGATGAGGTAGGATTTTTATTTGGAAATACCCCTTTTTATTCCCGTGAAAAAGTTTCTTTTAAAAATGAAGAACCCGGAAAATTAGAACAATTTTAATTCATTAAAATTGTTTTGGTTATGTTTTCATGTGTTGAATAATTCTCCCGTTGTTATTAACTAACACGGAGGGTGCGGGCCAAACGAACACGGCCCGACAACCCTCTGTCGTTCTTCGTGGTTATGCGGAATTCACAGGCGACGACGAAACATTCCGCAAAGGAAATTTGATGACCCCGTAGTGAAGAACAAGTCCTAGGAGGAGCAGCGGTGCAGACGGGAGCAGAATCGGACCACCGGAGCGACTCCGGTGGCCCGCGGAAGCCGCCGGTGGCGCGGGCCGCCGGGGGCGGAGGGACCGCGGCACGCCACCGGACAGGGCCTCCGCGGATTCAGCCTCAGTGGCGGCATCCGCGGACCCGCGGTCGTGCGGGTCAAACACACTCGGACGCGGCAAAGCCGGGTCCTTTGATCCAGCGCGGCCCCACGCAGGGGGGGGGGCACCTCCGAC
This sequence comes from Viscum album, assembly GCA_963277665.1. NCBI lineage: Eukaryota > Viridiplantae > Streptophyta > Magnoliopsida > Santalales > Viscaceae > Viscum > Viscum album. The sequence continues at coordinate 1,890,149,640 of OY728136.1, forward strand.
CCGCGGGGGCAGCGCCCCATGGTAGCCGCTCGGCCGCTCGGCCGAGCTGAGCCGGACCGGACCGGGTCCAGCCCGGTCGGACCGGGGCGGGCCAAGCCGGTTCGGGTCGACTCGGGTCGGGTCGACCCGGTTCGGCCGACCCAGGGGGGGTCGGCCCGGGCCCGAACCCCCCATCTTCGGACCGTTTTCGGTCTTTTGCCCGTAACATGAGCTACGGGCCTCCGAACGACGCCCCGTCAGCAGCAACGTGATCCTTGGATCGAGATGGTCGTTTCGGTATATAGCACTCAAGGTTTTGGAATTCCTTGGGTTCGGTCGGGTAGATTCATACACGAAACCAACCGGGCCCTCGGAGCGGAAACACTCATATCTTGAGCTACGGACGTCCGATTGACGTGCCGTCAGCTTTGTCGAATTCCTCTAAGCGAGACGGATATTTTGGCTCAGTTCTCCCGAGTTTTGGATGTAGTTGGAGTACGTTCGGGTCGGTTTTTCCTTAAAAACCAACCGGGACCCTAGGACTAAAAAGCCAATAACTCTCAGACCGGGCGTCCGATTGACGCGTCGTCTGCGACGTTGAGTTCCTGTTGATGATACGGAACTTTTGGATACATCATCTTCGGGCTTTGTTTCAGTTGATGAATCAGCCTCTCGGCTCGTGGAGCGGACCCTCCCGAACGAGTTTTTTATGTGCGGGGAACCCTAGAGCTGGCTGTAACTGCTTCTGTGACTTCGACGACGATGACTGTACAATGATTCTCGGTGGATTCGACTGCGACGATGATGGAAACAGTACGGGAATCCTCGGTGTTTTTGGAAGTGACCACTATGGTACATCTTGGGATACATCAACTCTGGACTAAATGTCAGTTGATGCATCGACCACTTAGCTCATGTAGTGGACCCTCCCAGAATGAGCATGCTGTATGCGGAAACCCTGAAGCTGGTTGAGACTTGACGACTGTTGATCGAACGACTCGGTGCGCTTGGTTGTAGCGGGACAGGGGAGCGCTTGGTTGTAGCGGCAGACCCACAACAGAGGTGCGTTTGGTTATAGTGGCACAGGGGAGCGCTTGGTTGGAGCGGCAGACCCACGACAGAGGTGCGCTTAGTTGTAGCGGCACATGGGAGCACTTGGTTGTAGCGGCAGACCCACGACAGAGGTGCGCTTGGTTGTAGCAGCACAGGGGAGCACTTGGTTGTAGCTGCAGACCCACGATAGAGGTGCTCATGGTAGCATCAGCACAGGGGAGCGCTTGGTTATAGCGGCTGACCCACGACGGAAGAGCTCTTTGTTGTAGTAGCAGGCCCACAGTACCCGATAGGTGGAGAACTACAGCAGTCCAAGGTAAGAGGGAAGCGCTTGGTTGTAGCGGCAGAACCACTGTACTTGATGGAGAAAGTGTTTCCCAAATGCTTTGGGTTCAAATTAATGATCAATCCTATGTGGGTCATTTCGAGGGTTAGAACCTACATATCCTTTGTGGGTCTGATGGCTTAGATGAATCAGTGGTTACATCTAATCATCTCTAACGTCATACGAAGAAGTACCTGTGTGAGCTGAATCCTGTGTTACTCTCTTTTGTGGATTGTGTTGAGCTATCCTGTGTGGATTTACAGATTTACTCTCCTTTGTGGATTGTGTTGTGCAATCCTGTGTGGGTATACGTTTTGCTTCTTGTGTGGACTAGGTTGTGCTTGGTCTCGGATGTCAGAGCCGAACAGGAATTGATGACCTAGGTATATGTATGGGCATATACCTAAGCAGTGTCGGACGATTCTTCGTGATTGTATCTTTCCATTGTGGTTATTCTTTGTGGATTCTGGGAGACCTTCGGGGGTCTCGGGGTCCCTACTGAGTAGCTTATACTCACCCCTGCACGGGCTATGCCCGCACTACGTTGGTTGGTTGCAGACGACGGATGGTGCTAATTGTTGTGGAGGCTTGTGGAGCAGGACGGTACCTGCAGGTGAACCACTGGGCGAGACGTACTAGTAGCAGTCAGGTGGACCCGTGGAGCAGTGGAGGCTATCTGTACCCACCCTTCAGGTGGGACTTCCAGAGGACGGCTCGACACTGCGGCTTTTCTTTTCAGTTGATGTTTTTCCCCTTTCAGTTGTACTGTACAGTTGGGCTTGTATTTCCGGCCCCTTTTACTTTCAGCACAGCATGTTACAGTTGTTACTTAGTGTTTAGTTTTCCACTTTCTTACTATGTGGTGCTTGTTTACTTTTCAAAGGCAATGCCTTCCCTTTTGTTGGGATTTATGCCTTGGTGCTAGTCGCCAGCCCCTGGCCTATGGAAGGCAGGCTTGGGGTAGTCACAGCACGGGCCCCGAGGACGAGTCGTGACAATAATGATGCGAAGCATTGTATTCATTATGAATTCATTTCACCATACACTACAAAATAAAATAATGTCACTAAGTATTAGAACGTGATTTGGGTGGTTGTGGATCACATCATAAATAATAATCATGAAGCTTCTTGTTATTTCATAAAATAAACATATTATATGGTGGTTCATATTCAAAAAAATTGTTAATATTGGAAAAAAAAGATATATCTCCATAAGATAGGTATTATAAGATCTCCCTGAGATTGAATTACTTAATCATTTTAGTAATCCCTTATATTATCCAAGTGAATGTTGAAATCCTTGGGAAGATAGTGTACAGAAGTGTTAATGGGATCTTACTTGGTCATAATTCAAATTTAAGAGGATAATATAATTATAATAAAGTGGTAAGTATTGTAATAGATATTTACAAAGTAAATGTGTTTAAATATTCATTTAATTCAATCAGATTTCAAAAATTAAGAACAATATGTGAGGATTATTATGTAGTTTTTATTGAGAAGTGATATGAAGGTACTGATTGAAAAGTGAGTCCATAAAAATTACTCATTATATATGATGATTCTTCCATAACAAGTGATGAATTAAAACTGTTTTGAACTCATAAAAGGATGATAAGGTAGGTGGATATACAAAATATAATTATAAAAAATGGAAATTCATTTTAGGATAATAAAAATTTGAGTAGATAAATTCATATATCAATTTTTTTTAATTTTGAACAAGGCTATTTTAGAATTTATTTAGTGAAACATGTGTGGATCAATGAAATTAATTAGAATATATATCTAATGCTAAAGAATGATACATGGGGGTTATAACCACGTTGGTAAACAAAAATGTTATTATAGAAAAGTGGGTGTTTCATAATATGTTGAATGAAATATTAGATATTATATTATAAAATGAAATAATTTTTTGAAACATGTACACAGAGGTAGAATGAATAATATTTTAAAAGGCCTTCATACCCATTTATAAGAATGAGACCATTACGGTATTTCTTTATATGGTCACATAAATCTTATACAATATCTAAATAGATCTGAAATTATATTTTTCAAATAGATTGTTTGAATAGGATGTTTACATTGAGATACCCAATGGTTTCTTGTTTACATAAGATGAAGTATATTTATATAGGTTAATGAACTCCCTAAATGGTTTACAAATCACTAGGAGAATGGGTTTTCTTATTATTATCATTTATAAATGTTGATGTATTGAAATATGGGGATGTAGGGAAACATCTACAATAATTACGATAAGGATTTATCTCTTATTGTTATTATCCATGAGGATGTTATTATATTAGGGGAAAATAATGAATTCTTGTTCTTGTAGATTAATTAAATGATAAAAAATTATGTTTGAGAAGTACATTATTAGATTAATTATTTATTTTATGGACTTTAAAATTTCTAAATAGTATGTAGTTTCATTTTTTCTCAAGAAAAATATTCATGTGAAATTGTAATGATGTTTGGGATAAGGGATTTGAATCTAGTTTCTACTACAATTCTAGTGGGAACCAAGCATTCTAAATCAAAAGAAAGGAATGGATGTATAATAAAATGAATTTTGGAATCTTATTGGGTTTTTTCATTACATGATAAAATAAAGATTGTATATAGTGTTTGATGCCACAGTATGTGTTAAATTTCAAAATTATCTCATGGAATATCATTTCATTAAATAGAAATAAATCTAAGGAATAAGAATAGAATGATAGATTATGGATGGAGATATGATAATAATGGAATTATCAATATTTTTGATATAAAAATGAATATTGTTCTAAAAATATTGATGATATATGATCAACATCTAGTGTAGTTTTATTTTTGATGTTATGGTCTGTATTTTTCATAAAAATAATGAATTTTTGTTGACCCTGAATACAGATAAAGAATAATGTATTTCTACAATAAATAAAAAACCAATTGATTTGGATGTGGAATTAAATATAATATCTCAATGTGTTTCTTATATTGGCATTAATGAAGGACTGCGATAATAAAAGTGCTATCAATTTATCAAGAAATATAGTTTATCATTCTAAATCAATGAACATTGATATAAATTTTCACTATCAAGGAATTGTCAATGAAATTTTTTCTTATGTTAAAATTTATTCGAACCATAGAGCATATGGAATATATTATCACTAAGACATCTCCAATGAAACAATTTCATATATTGAGGATGATGATGGGAGACCAACCCCAATTCTCTCAATGATAATGTATGGCGAACTTATACCTTCTCTGACTTTTTATTTAGATTTTAAAATAAATGGGATATATAAAACATAATTGTCCTTATGTATTTTAATTAATTTAATAAATAAAGGGGATACAAACAATATTTTGGAGAATCCAAATATATTTTTTATCATAAAAGGGGATAGATATCTTATTTTGGGAGAGAATATATAATGATGGTGTTTCTAAAATGAGTAATATCTGACGTCATTATTTGAACTATTCTAACAAGTTTGGTTAGAATGAATATAGGCACTTGTTACACAGATTCAATGATTATTTTTCTGAGATGTGGAAAAATATTTTTTTAACAAGTAGATCTCAATTAGTGTAAGTGGATACAAAGAATTGGATGTATGTAAGTTTTATAAACAACATAATAACAATATTCAGTATGCTTGTTTCGTATAGAGATCTCATTTTTATGGAATCAGAATTATTTTGATATATTTAATTTATAGGTATTCTGAGTTTGAAGAGTGATTTATGTAAATAGTTACCAAAATAATCCAAAAGTATATTTTTAGACGAATATATGTTTAATGAAGATATTTTTAACTTGAGGTGTTGGAAACCGGAGAATAATTTTGTAACAAAAAGATAATATTTTAATCTATAGTTAAATAAGATCCCAAATTATAGCTCACATATTCTATGGAGGACGAATTTCAAAAGAGAAGGTCTGAATATAGTTATATGTAGGTTTTTGTTGTCAATTTATAAATCATGTTCAAAATAACATATAATAAATTTTACAGTGTGATTTATGTTTTTTATTAATTATTGAGGTGTTCGAATGATGTGTGGATTTTCATTGAATATTCCTAGTTTTGGCATATTTTGAACTAAAAATTAGAAAATTCCACTACATAAGGGTTACTCTATGTTGAGAAGACAAGGTTCAGATGTCATTTATGTCCTTAGTTTTTATTATTAAGATGTAAGGGATAATATAAAAAGTTATACTGGAAAAGAAAGGAAGTCTTGACTCTATAACATTAATAAATTTTTTTTCTCTAAGATGAAAAATAGAAAAATAGATCAGTACATAGTATTTATGATTAATTTGTAACGGTTACTCTAGAAAATAAAAATAAAAATAGAGAAGTCATAAAAAATAAGTATTAAAATGTATGGATTCTTAATTTTCCAAAAACCAATGTATGAGTTAGATAATAAGGGTTTTATTTTGAAGATGGTATTCATATTCCGATGTAATATATGGATGAAATGATTATTGCATCTACCTCTATGTTTTTAGAGATAGTAATGAAATTTTTTAAAGTCCACACTGTTGTAAAGAATGATGTATACCATATTGGATAAATTCAGGAAATGATTTCAATACATTACAACTATAATTTATCTATTTTTAGATATATAGATGGGTCGAAAAATGATAATATAAGTCAATACATGGTTTTAACACCCTGAAATTTTTATGAAATACATTTTTTAAAGAATCTAATATATTTCATTACACGCTGCACCAAGTTAGTATTGTGCTACACCGACTGAACTTGTATTTCACGCACCACTGAGTTTCGATGAAATGGTGTTTTTTAAATAATATAATAAATTTTTCATTAAATTAGAAGTTATGGAAATTATTAACTAACTAATGTAAATATATAGTTTATAATATGAATTTATTATTTATAAAATACTTAGAAACGAAAATACATACCAATTGAATATAAAGAAAATATTTTTTTATCCTATAAAAGTTTTATTGCAATTATAAATTTAATTAATTAGAATTAGTGGATTATAATAATGAAATAAATATTTTGCCTATGCTATCAAATAATTTATAATTTCAATTAAAATATTTTATAAGCATAACATATGAATAAATCTAATTATAGGAATAAAAATATACTTTCTTCAAGGTTATTTTACAACCATTTAATGGTGAAACCATTTTAAATAAAATCATTGAGAATTTTATATATAATATATATTTGATAATATGAGCTTCTTATTTTAAATATTAATAAAAACTACTCTAGTTTAATATTCTATATTTTTTGTTTAAGTTTCATGTTTTGGTGAATATTGAAATATAAATTTTTATTAAAAAATATACTTTATTTTATTGTATTTAAATGGTAAAATTAGGTTTTGAATTAGTTTTAAATTTTTATTAGTTCATTTTTATTTAAATTAATGTTTTTGAAATGTATTTTTTAGATTATTTTGTTATAAAATTTTTTTATAGTTTAAAAGGATATTTTTTTGAAAAACAATTTTCATATAATTTTACCGGTTTCATTTTAATATTAATTCTTCAAAATTTTTGTTTTTAATTTTGAAAAATAGATGTAAAATTTTGATTCATAAGGTCCAAATTTATTAATTAGGTACCTTTGATTTTTTACCAATATGAATAGTAATCATGGTAAATTGTGTTACCATGATAAAGTGTAATTTTCGTAAATTTGGTTAAAAATAAAATTATAAATACAATAAAATGACCACAAATATGTATAAAAATTATTGTATGAATGAAATTATACCCTTAGCACTTATTTATCTTTATTAAGTAATTTAATGAACCCTTTTCCATGATATTGATTTATATAATATTTAATTCAAATAAAGGTAAAAAATGTCATTTTCCTTATCATTACTTTTTTCTTATGTGTCCACATCGGGAAATTTTTTTATTATGAACTAATATGAATAATTTCGTTTGACTTAAGATTCATATTTTAATGATAAAAACTTATCTTTAGAGTTTTGGACTATTTTATGGATATAATGATAATTATAATATTAAATTTAATAATTATTTAACGATATAAAATTATTATTTAAAATAATATATAATTTTTAATATGAAGTAATATGTAAGATAAAATATATTATAAATGTTTATTATAAATATTAAAAGCTTTTATTTATCATGTTATTTTATTTTCTATTTTTAACAAATCAATAATTACCTTAAAGGTTTATACAATATTGATGTAGTTTTTATACAATGAGGATAAAAATACTTGATTTTAATTAAAAATAGAAAAATAGTGAAATGACCCAAAATAATGGATAAATATACTTTTTGATCATATATCATCCATGTATTTACAAGTGTCTAATTAATGATCATATGGATTCACATGAGTATGAATAAAACCCTTATAATATTTTATTTAAAAGGAAGTTATGTTGTTCACACAATAGTATTTTAATTGATATACTATTTTAATATAATGTTCCCGTATGTTTTTTTCAAAAAAATATATTAATTATAAAGCTAATAAAATATTATTATTTACATAAAATTATTTATTATTTTAGTGAAAAACAATTACATTAATGCCTTTAAAAATGATGATTCATAATTACTTAATTAATGAATAAGTAAAATAAATGATATTAAAAATATTAAAATAAAATTATTTTTATTAATATGTTGATCCTAGAATTTTATAAGTGACTATGATATATTAGAATTTAATTTAATTGTTCTTTAATGTTTTTTTGTTGATTAGTGTTTTCTTACGGTCAATATAATGAATAATTTCAAAATTGACACTCAGGATATTTTCTGAAAATAATATATTATTAAATTAATTAAAAATCATAAAAATCACTAAAAAATAAAAACAGATTATGATAAGTTATAAAATTAAATTAATGTACTATTAATGGAAAATTGACACTATAAAATTATAAAATTAAAATAATTTAATATTGATGATTATGTTAAAGTATTTAAAAGTAAAATGGGTTAACTAAGTGTTAATAAAAATGATATGATTTAAAACATAACCAAAACATTTAATAAATATATTCTTTGGTGTTATTATAAAATTTTATAATATTATATTTGAATAAATAGGATTATGTAGGTATTTAAAATGATATTGAAAATATTATAAATTAATATTTTCATACATTCAAAAACTGCCCCTCACTTCATTTATAAAAGGGATCCTCCAACATCATTTCTTCACATCCCATTGATCTATGAAGCTAAAAAATAAGCTTCCAATTTATATTTTAAACATTCTTATCGAAATTATATAGGTTCTCTTATTCACAAAATTTCAACTATAGTATCCCAATGTGTAGATAAAGAAGGAGCTCATCAAAGAATATGTAATATCCTTTACCGACTCTCTCAAGATCATTTATTCATTCACTTCCTTTTACTATGTTTAATACATTATAATACAAAAAAAATATTTTATTAACTATATTTTTAAATATTATTATGATTGTGTAACAACCATATTACACCTTCTATTCATTCTATGAAATAAAAAACCACCACCAGTGCGTACATATGACCTACCATTTCCATGTCATGGTATTATCTATTTCTAATTACCAAATTACATGGATGGTTGTAATAATAGAAATAATAAATAAATATGATGATTATAAAAATATATTTATTATAAAATAATATATAAAACATCCACTTCAATATACTTTCGTAATTAAGATAATTATATCATCGCTCGTGCATGTGTGCAACCTACCGTCTCCACGGCACAATGTGATTCATTCCCCAAGATCACTACTAAAGAATGATTATATAAATGTTTATAATGAATAATATGATATATATTTTTTTAATATTATTCATAATACTATATAATTGTATTCTATGTGTATAACCAGAACATATATGATCAAACATGCATAAGAAAATGAAAAAGTTAACTCATAAAAGAAGTGAAATAATGAAATATTATTAAAAGGGTGTAAATATTATCATATATGATATTAGAAGTATAAATATGGTTCAATAATAAGTTAATAACATTATTTAATCCATTATATTGTAGTTTTTGTAATTAATAAGGAACCCTAACCTAATATATGGATTCATTTTCTAATATCCATATTATTTAGGATTTTTTATATGTAAGTATTTACATATACATATTAATTATCAATGTCCATATTTCATAATATTATTGTACATAATAGTTTAACTATAGTTTTTAAAATTCATTTTTATCCATGTATGATTTTTTATTAGATTTTTTCAAAGTATCCTTTTTTCATTTTCACAACTTGTTAATTTTTTAATTTTTCAAGAAAAGTTTGAGTAGAATTTTTTTATCTTATAAAGCATAAATGGATTTTTACATTTTCCTGACACATTATGTCCTTGAATCTTCCCTTATAAGCATAAAAACTTATTTTCAAATAAAAAGTTTTCTTTTATAATTGAATTCAATATCCAAGTTAATAATATGTTTTCTAATATGAATGGATATTTTCCAAAACAATTTTTTTCATGAGTTCCTTAAAAATTATTTTCCACCTAAGATAACATATTATGATGTAAATTTTTTTACTACATATATGGTTCAATGATTCCAATCTTATTACTTCTATGAATAGTTATATTTATTATGGAATAGTATTTATGTAACACATTTATTTTATTTGGGGAATGTCATGATTAGATGATGTTATGAAACCCATTTAATTCCATATGTTCATATAAGATACATGATTTATGTTATTGCACAACATGTATGTATGATTTAATTATGAGATTGGTGGGGAAAATATATACCTCAAATGAATTGGGTAAATAATTATATCTCACGATATATACAGGACTATAATGGGAAATTTTTTTGGTTAAGTAATATAGGGATAGAATGGGATGTGAACCTAGTTTAATTACACTGAGCTAGGATGAGGAGTAAAATCGGTTCTGTAATGGAATTTATCCACTATTATGGCCTTGTCAATGAGCCACCGATAATATGGAAATTATTTTCTATGATTTTTTTTTATTTCAATAAATCATAATTTTATGTGAAATTTATTGTTTTATGATATTTATTCCTCATAAATTTTCATGAATCTAGATTATGATCATCGATATAAAGAGTATAATAAAAAAAATTATGTTCATATAATTTTACCATTTTTATATAATGATTCATATCTCCTTTATTTACATATATTATGTATCTACGATCACCTTTTTCATAGGTTTATTTTCAATAGGTTAAGAGGAAATATGTTAAATTAGTTCTATCTAGAAGGATTTTACATGGATTATTTTTATAAGCTTGTATAAAATAATAAAAGATAGAAACATTTAGAGATGATGTGTTCTTGATTATGAACCCATGTTTTTAATAGTTGGTCCTAAATATCTAAAAATAAAACATAAAAGTATCTTATATGATGATGATTTTTTATGTTTTGATGGAAAATATTGGCTGACATTTGTAATGATTATGTATTTTTCACCAAATCCAGAAGTGTAGATTCTTCGTTATTACATTTGGTATTAGAGAACTATTTGGACAACTTTGAATATTAGGATATTTTCTTAATGGTTCTGTATATCATCATGATATTGTAATTTTAGGGTTCAACATAATTTTAGTTTCTTATAACCCATTTTGAGGCTTTAGGTTATGAAATTTTAAGTTGACTAATGGTAATTTGGAGACTTTTAGATATGAGTTAAATAAGGGTTATTGAATTTTTGTGAAGAAAAATGAAATATATGAGATAACATTTGAGGTTAAAACATATTAATGTTTTTTTGAAGTTATTTATAATTTTTATATAATTTTATAATGATTATATTAACATATATTTAGAAAAAATGGCAACTCATAGGATGGGTGATAAATCGTCAAGTCTAGAAAGGCCACGAGGATTCAACCCACAACAGAAGGATGACATGGGTGAATTACCTACCACCAACCTATGTGACATTCTGATTAGTATGAAATATTATTTTTATTTAAATTTTTTTATTGATGTATAATATGTTTATTTTAGGGAAAATTTTTTTTATCCATTAGTTTAGATATAGAATTATTGGTTAACTAGTGATATTTTGGAATAATATTTATATCATCAAAAACATTATATGATAATGTCGTATATTATTTGGGGAATAAATGTTGAATTTTATTTTAGAATTATATATGTTCTTATTGTGTATTTATGAATATTGAAATTATTTTTGAAAATTATTAGTAGATCTTAAATATTATAGGGAAATTACTTTTTTGGTATGAGATATTAAATGTGGTAAATTTTATTTGGAGATAAATGTTAAAATTTATCATAGATAATGATAGAATTAAATCCTTCTAATTTTTTGGGTTTTAATATTTTTCTTGATTAATTTTGATTAATTCTGATGGTAAATATTAATTAAATGATCTATATTATAATTTGGGTATTTTTGAAATAAAGGATTATTGTTTTATGAGAATTACAAAATCATATGCTAATTATTTTTATTTTTATAAATTTATAATGATAGGGATAATAGATTTTTATTTTATTTTTTAGATGATTTATTCATATAATAATATTTTTTTACTTCAGGTATGAAAAATTCAGCCCGAATATTCATCAATGGAGATAAATATGAGTTTGTGGTGAAGATTTATTAAATAATAAATTTATAATTTTCATGTATGTATATTTAATTATGATCTTAAATCTAAGAAGTAAAATAATTCATTATGTGTGGGAATTGATATTGAAACAAAAAATGTTGTCCTAGTATCTTCTTTTTTGATGAATGAAATAGTCCCTTAGACCATTGTGTAATTAAGTATTTGTGATTTTTAACTTTCTCCTAATAATGTTTCCTATCACTCTTAATCAGAACTTGATGTTTTGATTTCTATTTAATGTAAACATTTTAAATTCCCAAACATTTTACCCTATGTGGAATCCTGGTTATGAGTAATTTGGGTTTCTATAATGATTCCATCTATCCCTTTTAAAAGGATTTTTTGTATATATTTTAACGATGCAGGTTTCGATGAATGGAACTATATAATTTTAATATATTAATATCCATGATGAATTTAAAGGGAGAAATTTATTTGAAGGGGGAATACTGTATGAAAAATATATTTTTATGAAATTAATATTTAAAATAATCTGATAGATGGAATTACATCATACACTATATTAATCTTGTATAATATCATCTTAGCTTGCATAAAACACAACATTGAGTTTCTAAAAAATATTATTTTGTTATTTAAATTATATAATAACATATAAATTAAATTAGTCGTTATACCTATAATAAAATATAATATCAAAATATATGGTTTATAATATGAATTAATTATTTACCAAATACTTTGAAATTAAAATATATACCAACTGAATATAAAGGAAATATTTTTTAATAATAAAAAAGTTGTATTTCATTATAAATAAAATTATTTATAATTAATGAATGATAATAATTACATAAATATATTACATATACAATCAAATTTTTTTATATTTAAAAAATATATTTTATTGTTATAAGATAAGAATAAATCTAATTCTATGAATAAAAAGTTGTATTTTTTTTGAACGGTTATTTCACAAACTTTTAATAAAGAACACATTTTAAATCAAATTTTTGACACTTTTATATATTATATATGATAATATAATCTTATTATTTTAATTTGGAATAAAAAATTTAATTTGATATTTTTTTGTTTCTCTCGAAGGATTCATGTTTCAATGAATAGTGAAATACATATTTTTATTAAAAATTGTATCTTCGTTTATGGTATTTACAAGGTCAAATTATTTTTTTATTATTTTTTAATTATAATTAGTTCATTTTAATGTTAATTATTGTTTTTAAAATGGATTTTATTAATGATTTTATTTTAAAAATATTTTATGTTTTAAAGGGAATTTTATCAAAAAGTGGGTTTTCATTGAATTTTACCACTTTAATTTTATATATATTTCTGCATCTTCTTTTCCTTAAATTTTGAAAAATAGATGCAAAATATTTATTCAAATATAAATTTTTTTATTAATTATTCCCATTTTATTTGTTTCTAAAATGAATAGTAACCATTATAAATTTTGTTACCACAATAAAGGGTAAATAAGTTAATTTAGGTTTAAAATAAAATTATAAAGACTTTAAAATGACATTAAAAAATGAAATAAATTTACTTGATTATTTAAATTAGACCCTTAATAATTAAGGATCAATCATAGGTCATTTAATGTAAACTTATTCATGAAAATTACATATGAAATATTTAATTCAATGAAAGTCAAAAAAAATTATCATTTTTGTTCTCTTTATATTATTTTACGAGCCCACGGGGGTAAAAATTTCTATTATGAATGAAAATAAATAAAATTTATTAATTTAAGAAACATATTTTTATGATACAAATATATATTTGATATTTTTTACTACAAAGATGATATTAGGATACTTATAATATTTTATTTTATAAGTATTTAATGATGTCACATTCATGTTTTAAATAATAAATCATTTTTAATATGTTTATATAAAGAATATAAATTTGAATATAAATATAAATTTTAAAGGTAAAATTTTCTATTAATCATGGTATTTTATTTTTAATTTTTATGAAATAAATAATCGTTTTAAAGGCTTATAAAATGTTGATATAGTGATTATATAAGAGAAGAAAGATAATATATTTTATTTAAAATTATAAGAACTATTAAATGACCCAAAATAATGGATAAATATTTTTTGTTTATATGTTGACCATGGTTGTACAAGGTACGAATTAATTAACATTTGGATCCACATTACTGTGAATAAGAACCTAATAATATTTTATAAAAAGTAATTAAATTTGTTCACATAATAAGATTTTAATTAATATATTATTTTAATATATGGTACTACATATGTTATTTTGAAAAAAATTAATTTCAATGATAATAATGTTATATTCTTTATAAATATTTATTTGTAATTTTTATTGGAAAATAATTACCTCAATGGCTTTCTCAATGATGATGTAATAATTATTTAATTAATGAAAAAAATAAAAAATGATATTAAAATTTAAAGTAATAAAATTAAAATAATTAATGTTCTCAATGAATTTTATAGGTTAATATTATATATTAATAGAGTGAAAAATTATTTATTCAAAAATTATTCTGTTTTTTATATTTTTCATGAAGATAATATAATGAATATTGTCAAAATTGAAACTCATGATATTTTATGAAAATAATATTTCATAAAATTACTAGAAAATATTATAAATAATTACAAAAATACAAAGATATAATGATAAGTTCTAAAATTTCATAAATATCCAATTAATGTTCAATAAAAACAATATAATTAAATAATTACAATGTTTTAATATTAATTATTTTGGTAAAGTAATTAGATGTGAAATGGGTTAACATAGTGTTAATCAAAATGATAAGGTTTCAAAATTAACAAAACTTGTAAAAAACATTTGGTTGATGATTTTAGAAAAATATCTCATATTATATTCAAATATGTGGAATTTTTGTGGTATTTTAATTGAGATTGAATTTATTATCATCTAATATTTTCATAAATTCCAAAAGTACCAATTAATTCAATTATAAAAAGGGAACCTCCTCCCACATTTCTTCACATACCTTTGATCATTTGAGATATAATATACCCTTAAAATTTATATTTTGAACATTCCTAGTAACATTTAATAGGATCATGTCTTCTCCAAATACTAACTCTACTTTCCCTTAAGAGGCGATCTAGTGGGAGCTCGCCGGAGAAGAGGTAATCTCTTTTACAGACCCTCTTAAGATCGTTTTTTCTTTTACTTCATCTTACTATGTTGCTTCCATAATAATATAACAAAATAATTAGTAACTATATTAATATATATTATTATTATTATGTAACAACCATGTTTGTCCAACAATTAATCCAATGAAAAATGAAATCACCACGCATGCGTAGGTATGCCCTACCGTATCTACATTGTGGTGTTATTTTATTATCACCAATTTAAAAGGAATGGTAAAATGTTGGAAATAATAAATATATATTATTATTATAAATTTATATTTATTCACTCATAATATGTACACCATAATATACAATACCATTTCATAATCAGGGGAATGATATCATCACTCATTTGTATGTAGAGCCTACCATCTCCATGAGAAGATGTGATTCGTTCACCACGATCAAAATTAAATTCAGATTTTATAAACTTATAAAATGAATAATATGATATATATTATCTTAATATAATTTACTAACTAAATAACTATATTATATGCACAAGAACCAAAACTTATATGACAAAATATGTGTAAGGAAATGTATCCGATAACACCTGAAAGAAGTGAAATAGTGAACTATTTTTAAAATGGTTTTAATATGATCATATATTATATCATAAATATAAATATGTTTTTTTAATTATTTATTAACATTATTTAATCCATTATACATCAGTATATGATATGTACTATGTAACCCAAAACTAAGGTAAGGGTTAATTTTGAAATCAAAATATAATTTGGGATTGTTTATATTTGTGTATTTACTAGGTCATATTTATCATCCATGTTGATGTTTCTATAAATTTTATTCCAAAATATTTTACGGCAATTTTTATAAGTAATTTATACCAATTTTAGAGTTTTTACTAAATATTTTGTAAGTAATATATTTTTTCATAATAAGGTATTTTTTAAAATTTTCCTAAAAAGGATGAGAATGATGTTTTTGTTACTCAACCCTCATGAATAGATTATTATTCTTTCATGATGCATTATTTATGACAAGATCCCCTAAAAATATTACAAATTTATTTTCAAATAAAATTTTTTATTTTAAATTTTAATATAATTTCAATTATAATTTTTTTTCATAGTATAATGATATTTTCTTCAAGAATTTTTTTCAAGAGTTCTTTCAAAAAAAATCCATATAAAACAAAATTTCATGTTCTTATCTATGTTTTAATAGGGATATGTCTTAATGTTTCTATTATAATTTTTTCTATAAATGGTAATCATTATGATGGAATGATATTTATGAACCCCATTTCTTTTTTGTGGGTTCTTTAATGATTCCATGATGTTTAAGAAACCCATTTCATTGAATGGGTTATGATATGATACATGATTCATGATCTTGAAGAACAAATATTCATGATTTCATTATGCGATGTGTGAGACCTATATATCCTTCCAAAGTACTGTTTAATGAATTATATCTCATGATATAGATACTAAAGGGGAAATGGCCTCTCTTCAGTAGTACATGTCTAGAATGGGAGGTAAACCATTTTCAATAACATAGGATTAGAAAAAAAAATTGAACTCAGTTTAGTAATAAAAATTTACTATAATGGTCTTGGAAATGATCCTTACCTAATATGAAAATGATTTAATATGCTTATGTATACTCCAAAACATCCCGGTTTAATATTAAATTTATTCTTTTATGATTTAGGATTTATGATTTTTCATGAAATATGATTATGATCATTGATATTAAGGACCTAATTTATAAATTTCGTGTTCATATTTTTTAACCCTTATTTTTTTATTGATATATATATATACTTTATTTATTTTTACATGGAATTTGATATCACTATTTTCATATGTTTCTTTTTTCTAGGTTAAGATGATAGATGTTTATGTATTTTTTTATAGAAGGATTTCACATGGATGATGTTGATGGCCTAATTTGAAATAAGAATATCTAGAAATAGTGGAAGATAGTGTGTTTTGGTTTATGAACCAGTTGTTTATGAACATTTGTTGTTAATGGTTTTTCTGAATTATATAAAACATTAATCCTAAAAGGTCATAGGGTATGTAAGTGATCCATTATTTCTTCTTGATGTTTATGTTTTTATGGAACAAATTGGGTCACATTTATAAAGTTTGTTTCTTTATTAATAAATCTGGAAGTGTGTAATCTAGGTTATTATAGTGATCATGGAGATCGTGAGAGAAAATGAAAAAACATTGTATTTAAAAGAATTTCGAACATTCTAAAAGGAGAAAAAATATAGAGCTCATTATACGAAATGGTTTTTCATGTCATGATGTATGAATTCATATCCATAGGGCCTGGATAGATCCGAAAGAAAGAATAATATGTTGGATATATTGAGATGAAGTTGAAGGAAATTACTTGTCCGAATATTAAATATGAAATTAAAACATGAAGAGGGATTGCGTTTTGTTTCTGTGTAAATAAATTAAATGGGGTCTTACATGATATTTAAATAAATTTTAAAAATTATACAATAATGGATAGTGTGTGATGTGTACTATATAAAAAAATAATAGGAAATAAAAGAAGAAGAATCATAATGAAAACTTAATGAATTTTTAAATATGATAAAGAATCTCATTTAAAAAAAATAGAATATATATAATTATTTTTAAAGGATAAATCAAGATGATATAGGATAAATTTTTTTATATAATGAGTTGAACAATAAAACCTACTTGTTGTATCTGACATATTGATTCTAACAGATGTGAGATTATGGATTTTACTGGATCATACCGTGGATATAGTTATTTTTTAAGTGGTGAACTTTATAGAATTATTTTTTTAAAATTTCATATTTATAAAACAATGTTTTATGGTGACCTAATGATTAACATAATAAATGTAAAAAACAATTCTAATGAATATTTTAAAGTAATTGAAATAAAAAAATCAGCGCACCTATTAGTAAACTATAAAAATCATAAAGGTCTTTTTCAATTCAATTATATAATTCATGTTTTAATTACATCCCTTGTAAACTAAAGATGATAATGTTGGGGACATTAAAGGGTATTATAACCTTCCAATATAATTTTTTTTATATTCAATGAAATAGGGAAGCATCCATTAATGTGAATTGAGAGTTCCTCAAACACTATCTAGAATATACTTAAGCAGGGTGTATCCTGAATACAGGCTTTGGATAGGGAGAATTATGTAAATAAATTTTTAGAATTTAAATTAATTACTTTCTAGGAAGAAACCAAGTATTTTCCTATGGATTGACCATTTTCATTCATTATGGATTCATAGTTTAGGTTTGGCGTTCTGGAATTTTTTTTTTTAGAAACTATAATATAATATCCAATAATTAAATTTAATATATACTCAACCCCCTCTCAAGAAAAGTAGATGCGATGTTTAATTGATTATAAATGAATAATTTTCAACGTATTTTGGAGAATTTTCAATTTTAAAGTGAATCTATTATCATATAAAATCTTATTTGGCCACACTATAAAATCCTCTCTGAAAATTTATTCAAATGTTAATCATGACATGGTAACATGTTCTACAAAATAAGAATCAAAATTTTTATTTAATTAAATAGAAAAAAACAATCTTGATCTCACAATTATACTGTAAAGGATACCCAAAAAATAGTGGAGAAACTTAATATAAAGAGCTCATAGTGAAAAGAATGTATTTACCAAAACAATTTGATAAGTGAAAATGACCAGAAAAGTGTCAAAGATTCCCCAGATCCTCTTCATGTCCAACTGACACCTTGAATGATTTTACAAAATAATGTCAATATAGATTATATCATAAGGAACATTATCATTTCAAAATTAACTAAAATTACTATTATGGAAAATATAACCCAACAGTCATGATGTCACATCGAGATAATATTTCAACGCATCAATATAGGGAAATTTACTACCAATAAATTTTAGGTATGTAAATATAATTGTTTCACTATACATCCATGGTTTGCATGTCTCAAGAATTTAAAAATATAAAAACAACCAGCAACACACTAGTTTATGTTGTGAGATACCTCATATCTCAATCTATTATTCCCACTTATATGCCACTAGATCATTCTACAAATCCATAATTAAGATCTAAAATAAACAAAGTAACACTTAAAAACTTATCTTGTGTCAATTCATAACCTTCACCATATATTTTATCAATTATTCATAATTTATTCCAAAAATAGTACTCGTAAACCTCTAATATCCATTAAAATTGTGACACACTTTCATAAAAACACAAAACCATGCCTATAATACAACATAAAACAATTTCTCATCCCATATTCATTCATCACCAACTATATTGTGAATGGAAAATGTTGATCCCCCATCTACACCAAAATATCCACCTCCTCATAGAATCGAGAGGTTACTAGTTAATTTCACTAACATACAAAATAATAAATCACCAACCGAACACCCAATCCATCCACAATCCATAAAATATCCCATTATATAGCTCATGATTTTTCCAAAACATGAAACGTAAAAATACATTATCCCTGAACACTTTTTTGATGAAGGTTTCATTCTAATATCACATCCATCATTGACTATGTTTCATGAACCCCACACACTGAGAGAGACATGGGAGGCTATAACTGAAAAGGATACAAAAAAATAATTCCTTGTATATAAGGATTATATAGAAGATTAATATTAGATTTATCTCCATGAGGGTGTTATTGGATGTAAACATAGATCATATTTTTCATTTTCTGGTGGAATCTTATAGGTAAATGATACTATAGTTTTTAATGAATATAGAGTTAAATTTAGAGTATGTTTTTTTATATTCGGTTGAAAAACTATAGAATATATCTAAAAACTCTTCGATATAGCATTATAATCTATGAGATTTATTTAGTGAGGAACTAAAAATAAACTAAGCTATAGTTAGGTCCCAATAGGGTACACTTTCATTTAGTTTGTTCTACCTTTGAAACATACTCAATGAATATGAATGATCTCACTAAAAAATGATTAAAAAATTCATGAATGGCCTCCTATAAATTATAAAATCAGATATAAGACATTCATAGATTTCTAATAGTGATTATTAGGTTTCATTGATTGTCCAGGAATACTTTAAAATTAAAAATATTTAGATTCTAGGTAATATTAATATGGTGAGAATATTGAACTTAAATTTTGAATGCCACTAAAAATGGATAAGTGTATGATCTTGGGTGTAAATTTTATCACCCACATGATGAATAAATTGGGGGATTTTGGGTACTAAATGATGATTTCCTCACATGGGAAGATTCAACATTTTAATTTTACACTTTTCGATAAAATATTCATGCTAAATAAAAAATAATATATTAAAATAGAAAGAAAAATATAGCTACTTTATAGAGGATGAATATTCTACTAAACTATATCCACATGCTACGACACATTCTCGACTATATCCCACCCTAAGAGATAGATCCTCAATAGCCCCTTTTTACGATATACCATTATTAGTTTATTAGTAAAAGTGGAATAGGTATTTAAAGGATGTAATTTGGTAAATGATTGATACACAACACTGAGTCTTCTTGCCACAACAGTTTTTCATTGACCCACTGTATATTCTACCTCATACAATATTTCCTACAATTCCACACTCCACTCCACATCATGAATAATATGATCCAAAATAATCCATCCTGAAAAAACCACACATTCACCTCTCTAATACATTACCTTTGACTTCTCATATCGGCCCACCATAAACCCATTAAAGAATAAAATCCAATGGAATCATATCCCCATTAGAAACACACCTAATAAAACACAGTGAACTATGGTCGATGTCACTATCCACCACTAATTAGATTTGAATGTATAGGTAGAGAAAAGGTATAATATATCTGTTGAAAATCCAACATTACATTTATATATTTGTCCGATTGATACATATCAAACCTATTAATTAGGGATATGTCCACACGGGTCAAGGTAGAGAATTCCCCTACTCTGAAAGCAACCCCTGTTATAATTGATCCACTAAAACATGGGAAACTATTCATTATTGTTGATATTATCAAAATTATAGAGATGATTATTGACAAGAATTTAATTTTAAAACCAAATACATCAATATCCCTATGGATTCAGTTACAAAGGATACAACTATAGATCTTGGATCAGGCACTGAGTATGCTCCCATTCCTAAGAATGCTATAGGAGAAAAACCAACTCCAAAAACTTAAATAAACCTGGCCCAAACAAGTTTTAGAATTACCCTATATCAAAATAAACTATTATAGCCCTAGCTGAACACACTATTTAGTATCTAACTTCTATCTAGGTTTCAATTTTTTTTTCTAATAGTGATTATGAAGGATATATTTATAAATGAGAAATTACTTTAACAAAAACCAATTGCTACTATCTCAATTTTTTATTCAATTGGAGAGAATAAAATCATAGTTATGATACTAGGGAATATATTTAGTAATTGTAGAACATCCCACAGCCTAGTTTTTAGTGGATTTTTTTCATTTTTCTTATATTTTATATTATCACTATATTAAATATTATTTTATATCTTACCTAAATAACTTTTTTATATTTATATAATATAGATATAAACACATATTTTAATATCCAATATGTTTTCTTGAATTAATATATATAATATTGTCATAACATATTATCAAGTATCCAAATTGTTTTATCATAAAACCAAACATAGTAATCCAACAATATGAAAGGATGTCAATGCAATCAGTACCGTCCAAGGACCAAAGAAATGATCTAAAATATTTTGGGTAATATATGTGTTTCATTTTAAATTTATTTTAATTCCATTCATTAATTCCCATTAAATTATATAAAAAAATCTCTTAACATAGTTAATCTTTGTATAAGATGATTAATTTATGTTTTGGAGTGGGATATATGGAACCTATTTATATTAACATCCCTTTTTATCAATGATAGATTTTAAAATTTTATAAATATTTCATTATGTTAGAAGATTGTTATATTTAATGCATGTAAATAATGAATACGTAAGTGAAAATTGATGAAAGTTGAATTCTTACTCAAATTTTATGTTATTTTAACGTGGTTACTCATATGATTCTGTTTATTTTATTATAATTAATGTAAATTTATATTTAATAGGTGAATTCTTATAATTTTTATCATGACTTTATTGACCAATGTTTCTAATTACCATTTTCACGATTTATTAAAAACCCATTTATTATATTTTTTTCCCTATTTCTTAATATATTCATAGATTATACATCACTACTAAAATGATATTTTTGATCTTGAAGATACAAAGTTAATATCTAGCCTTTATAAATAATTGAATATTATTTTATGATGATAATCTATCAATATGTGTTGAGAAATATGTATTGAAGGTCAGTATGTTTCAACCATCATAAATTGTAATTGAAAATTATTTTTTATTCTTAGTGATCTCACATGGACTACTTTAAAATAGTAATAATTTCATTTGACGATTATAAATATGGTTTTTCAATATTAATATAATGTTATCAATTATGGCAGAATAATTTTCTATAACTTATTTTAAATTATGGTTGAAGATTATGTTGTTGAGACAATATAAAGAGTTATGCCTGAATGGAGATAAAATAATAATCACAATTTTAGAGGATAAATATAAATGATTTAGAGATTCATGATTTCTATAATAATTAATAAAGAGTTTTATATAATGTTTTTAATTTATTGTGATTAATTGAGACGATCTCATAAAGAGTTGAAGTGGTTTTGAGGGAATTTGAGGAAGTCTGCAATTTGAGTGTTTTACTGAGGCTAAATATCAAAATATTTATCATTATGGTAGTCTTTATAAAAAAAATTTAAGGATCAAAAGGATGATCTATTAATAGTGTTTAAATAATTAAAATATATAAGATGGTAAAATTAGCAAAGGTATAAAATATACCAAGTGATAATGAGGATGAATATATATCTATATCTTATTCATTTACTATGACATAGTAAAAAATTTGGAAAATTCATTGAGCGTGTTGATTTAAGGAAACCAAAGAATCATTAAAGTCTATATTATAATTATTAATGAGTTCATAAGGTTATCCATTACTCATAATAAGGATGATTCATGTATCTATAAGTATCATTAGAGTACTTCCTAAGTTTCAACCCACATTGAAAGGATGATTTGATAATTCATATGGGTGATTAAATAATTTAAGAGGATGAGGTTTTGGACAATATAAGGATGATTTTACACATAATATGTATAATTAATCCTTAAAAAATTGTTATTATTGAGTATTTCATATGTATTACAAGGGATTCAATAATGATCATTAGTTAAGAAATTTTTTCAAAATGGATGATTACTAAAATATAAATTGTCAGATAATTAAAAGATAAAATATTCTAAGGAAAACTGATTAAATGAGATGATTTTTTCACTATTATAAACGTTTTTAAATAACACAATTAATTAATAATTATGATTTAGGTAAATATTTTGAGGATTACACATTGGAAGACACAATACCAAATCACAAGTCCATGGATCCATACTTACATGGAAAAAGGATTTACATTAATTGAAATCATGGATTTTATGGAAAAGAAAAAAATCCAAATATTCATGGTGTTTGAATTGAAAATTTTTAACTAGGATTTCAGAAATTTTTTGGAAGAACTAAAACTATAATTATCTACTAGTTTGAAAAAAATATATGTCATGATAACCCACGTTTGAGGGGATTCAAAAATCAAATATACTGACATAATATTAGTGATGTATTTTATGATTATAAATATCACAAAATAAGTAGAAGATATGTGATATCATTCAATGATGTGCATATTATAAAGAAACCCTTTATAGTTAAAGAGTTATATCTCTATAATAAACATAAAATAAAAACACATATTGTTATCAAAGAAGGATTAAAAGGAGAAGTATTCATAAAATAAAACATTATAATAATAAATGACTGATAAAGAACTGATAGAGAATTATGACAATGGAAAATTCCAATATCCATATATATCTAGATGAAAAATAAGTTTACGATCAACTTGAGGGTTAATTAAATCTTTCATTCTAGTATAGTGTAATGTAGTCAATACTAGTTGTAAGGACTTGTCTGTATGAGATTTATGGATACCAATGGGGATATGAAGTTTGTGTGATGTAGTATAAAGAACCACCAATTTTATGTTAGTTTACGTCGTATTTTTTTCTAATCATAATCAAATTCAATGAATTGTGTGTTATTCATCATTTTTCAAGGGTAAATAATTAATGATTGGTAGAAAAAAAACTATTCACATGGACTCTCTAATCCCCCCCCACAATTGCATTTATTATCAAGACCATGCTTCTTCTTTTTTAATGTGTCTTATTAAAATAATTTCTTATCCTCTATATTGATAATAAATGAAATTTATAACTAAAAGGTAATGACATTATCATCATGAACCATTACCAATGGTATTTAATATAGTGACCACACATTTAATTAATATGTATTACATGTTATTTGATGAATATTCATTATATAAAATTAATATCGATATATTAATTGAATATTATTACTATATTTGAAACATGTGTACATAAAGAACCAATATATAAATTTTTTGTAATGTTTCCCACATAGTTTAACATATATACCACCCTTATTGGACATATCAGAAAAAAAACATTTCTTCATATCCCGGGGAAAATGAAACATAATAAAGAGTGAGCTCAGATGAATGATAAGGGTATAGAGATGAGATATAAATGTTCATTTAAGTATAATATTATTATAAGTGTTTGAGAACATGTTAGAAAAATTTCAAAACCATACCAAGTAATTTATATATCATAATCATATCTCATGTAATAAATATCGATAGTTCATAACATATGAATTGTAAGGGTATCAAGGAACATGATCCTTAAGAGCATAACATTGGCATATGATCATGTCATAAAAGTGTTTCATAAGGTTTTAAATATCATAATCATATTAATATTATTTTAATTATAACTGCCAAGGATTTCATCACATTTTATTCTTTAGATAACCTCTCGTGTACCTACTTAGGGATTGGGATAACCTCTTGTATACTGTCTTTTTGGAATGGGATAGTCTCCCACGTACCATATATTATGGGAATGTCAAAACAACCCATATAAAATTTGATCTAATAAGAAATTAATATTTAACCAAATAATTGTTGTTATATATATTTTAGGTCCCACCCATCATGAATTTATAATCCATTCATATTTATTTCATAAGATCATAAAAAAATCCCCATAAAATAACTCATAGAATACAAACCAACTTTCATAGATATTTCACAAACATAACTATAAAACATATAGAGAAATAATAAAAAATGTATCATAGAATCGTATCTCCAATTAAATATAAATAACATCAAAACATAGTATAATAAATAAAAAAATATTTTAAAATATCACTTTTAACATTTATTGAAGAAAATATACTTTTCAATATAAAATAACTCATTTATAATATAAAATATTTTAAAATATTAATAAATTTTTATCCAAAGTGAACATGTAATCAGGTAAACTATTCTTCAAATAATTTATCGATCAGGATTTATAAAATTTTCATTCATACTAATTACGTTAAAATAAGGAATACTTTTAAATTTTCAGTAAAAATTAAAAATTACATTATTTGAAAAATAGAAATAATTTTCCTCTGAAATATTTTCTTATAAATATAAATATGGATAAAATAAATTTAAACATCCATAGAATATTATAATAATCTTTTATGAAATTATTTTTAACTGAATATACACATAGAAATAATAATATTTAAAATGAAAGATGAATATAATGTCATATTTTTCAAAAAAATTATTAATGTATCTTGGGTAAATAATGAGAAAAAAATGGAATAAAAAACTAATATCTTGAAATAACCCTAGTATAATAAAATTCTTGATATTTCTTAAATATATATTACATAATTTTAACAACATAAAATTAAGAATAAACAATATCTGTAAAGTGATATTATTAAAAAAACCATACCACGTTAACAAATTCCTAATCGTATGGAACATAAAATAATAAAATATAATGAAAATTGAAAAATATTAAAAATAATATATCAATGATATAAAATTTTAAATAGAAAATATTTAGACCTCATTAAAGAATATTGGTGCATAACATAAATCATGTCTCAATGAAATAATATTAACATGATGAATCCTTACATCTTTAGTAATATATGATTCAAAAACTCAGTAATTAGAGAAACTTATATGGATATATAAATCCATATACATTTCATGAAAAAAATATTAAAATAAATAAATGTATAGTATATATAGAACAAAATAATGAAAAGTGGTAAATATGGAAAATGAGTCATAGAAATAAAAGTGAGTTGATTAACTATTTCCTAACATCTGGTAATGCTTCATATGCCTTCAATAATACTGTATAATAAATATATAATTATTGTAACGACCTGAATTTTTGAATAAATTTTGTTTCTTAACATTGCGTGTTATTTCATTTTATACTAAACAAAACTATTTCATTTAATAAAATGGGTATAATCAAAAAAAGATTGTTGGGTTTCTACTATTATATGACCCTTGGTCAATAAGATCATTGGAATATAAATGTGGTCTTTATTGTCAATAAATACAAGTGATCTTGATTAAATAAAATAGAAAGAAGATTTGATGACCCCATCCAGTAGTCTCGGGACGATCGAAGCCCATCTGAAGGAGCTTACCAAGCAGGTAACACCATTAGTCATTCCTCTCGAACAAACCCAAGCGGAACTTCATC
Organism: Viscum album; assembly: GCA_963277665.1. Lineage (NCBI taxonomy): Eukaryota > Viridiplantae > Streptophyta > Magnoliopsida > Santalales > Viscaceae > Viscum > Viscum album. The sequence goes on from OY728136.1 coordinate 1,890,176,632, forward strand.
GTGCGAAGCAGGAACATAATTGCCTTTGTGAGAAGTTCAAGATGGTATAAATCACTACTCGGGAAATGTTGGACATGCTTCCCCAGGATTCTAACACCTTTGCACACCTTACTCTTAGGTCATATGCTGGTGTTATAAGGGGTTATGTAACGAGACCATAACTGCCCTGTGTAATCCTTTGATTTAAATAAAAAATTGTTATTTCTTCTTTTGATGATGTTTTTGTATTTTTAATTTCTCAGATATATATATTATGCATCTTATTGATTAATTTTAAACAAATTATATTTTCAAAATATTTATGCAAACCATAAACAATTAATAATGTGTATTGATTTTTAAAAAAATTTCTTATACAGTTATGTTTAGTAAGAAATTTAGAGTCTAATATGATCAACATAATTTTTGATAAATTGTAAATTATGAATAGTAATTTTATTCTAAGGATTTTTAATGTGACCAAATTGATTAGTAATCTCACTTAAAGAAAGTATTAATATAATTCAGTCACCATGATTAAGTAATGTGATTCAATAAAATAGGTAAATAACTATTTCATAAATTATTGGTTAAGTATTAGTTTTTTCGGGTGAATAAAGTTTTTTATTTAAAAATTAAATTAAAAATATTTAAGGAATTATTTTCATAAAATTGAGTTCATTATTGAAATTAGAGCATCAATATTTGGTTAAGGTGAAATTTTGGGATTTTTCTATGAAAATTGAATTTTTAGTTAATATTGTTTTTATTTAAAAATTAATTTAAAAATATTTAGAAAAATATTTTCATAATATTGAGTTCATTTATGAAATCAGAGCATTGATATTTGGTAATGGAGAAATTTTGGGATTTTTCTGAGAATGTTGAATTTTCTGTAAATAGTGAAAATACGGTTTTTGAGTTTCGGGTGTTTAATGACATCATTAAGGATGTAATAATTATGAATTAATTCTTGTAGACTTATGAATAGTAATATAATTTATTAGGAGTGACAATTGGCCAATACCATGGAAAAATACCATTGGGAAGCCCATGGTTTTTCCAATACCACAGCTGAGGTGTCCCTTGGAAATTAATGATTTGTCCTCTCACTTTTCTTATAAATACCAAGCCATTCCATAATTTATCTCACTCCCCACTCCCCCTAAAAGAATATCAGGTATTATTACCTCTCTATGAGTCCTCCCAATATTCCCACAAGCCTTTAAGGTCCCGACTTTCGAGTTTTAAGAGTGACATTTTAAGGTAAGGGATCCTACCTCTCTCTTTCTTATCAAGTACTCTCGTTTATGTCATTTCATTTAAGACATATGTTATTATGTTGGGGGTGTTCTTTTATATTCATATTACATTACTTTTAATTTTCATATGATTATAGACCCCCTCTTTCTCTCATCATATCATTTTATAAATGTTTAAGTAGTGATGTTAGGCAGCCGAATTTTTGTAAGGGACTCTTTCACCCTTCTCATTTTAAAAGTTCTTATTTTAATGTCAAGTCTTTTGAGTTACTTTTTCTTATGTTTTGGTATGATATATATATCCATATTACATTTCTCTTTATATTTATATGAGGATAGACCCTATTAGATCTCATCCATTCATTTTTTCAATGATTTTAGTGACAACGGTAGGCTGTAGAATTTTCATAAGAGAAATCTTATTTTTGTCTTCCATCCATGATTTTAATTTCATATTGTATAGCTTCAAAATTTCATTAATATTTATTATATACATTATATAATGTCCCTATACTATTTTATGGATCATTTATGAGTCGGTGACCCGTGTCCCCTCTCTTTTCAATATTTTCTATAACCCTGTAACATAGCCATTATGCTGCCGAATTTTCATCTCAAAATGTCTCTCTCTAATTCTCAAATTCATTGATTTTATTAAGTTTATATTAAAAGATCATTATTCTAAACGGGTATTCACATATATATAAAAAATTTCCATTTTAATTCTGGTTTTTACAAACAAGAAACCCGCTTTCATTTTCCGTGGGTTTAAAGTGACATAAAGATCATGACTTTTAAGTAGTTTTTAAAATGTAATGATTATGAAATGAAACACATTTATTTTTTTCTCTATGGGTTATTTATTAAATTTTTTCTGATTATAAATGTGGATCACATGATAATATTGAAAAATTAATGGTGTTCCCTGTTAGCACTTATATGCATTGGGTAATGATTAAATCTCTAGAGATGACCATTTTAATGATACCTTGGTGAATAAACATGGTAATCTTTTAATGACACCATGGGGATGGACCATAGTGATATAAAAATTATAGTCTATGTTAAATGTTGTAGCCACATCTTCCAATTATGAATCATGTTCTTTTTCATTATGATATGCCTTATGATCTCTTTCTTAAGCCTTAAAGTTATTTTTCCTCACTTTATTGATGTATCTCAAGTTCACATGTAAAATGATTCCCTTGTTGCCCTAAGTAGAACTTCTGCTCACCCATTCCTTTAATGTATGTTCACATGTTATGAGATGAAGAAATTAATATAGGATAAAAAAATGAATAATCCTTTCAAGAGTTTAAGAATAATTTTTTTTTATTTTCATGTATTATGTTCCTAGTTTCGAAGACACTAAAGCATAAATATCCTCAGTTTTTTATAATGTAATGACTCTTTTTGTGTTAAAAATGGGGGATTCAATACTTCGTATCAGAGTAAGGTTTTTTGATTTATGCAAATTAAGATATGAAATCTTTAGGAAGAACCCTATAAAAAATTTTAAATATAGGAAATCATCATGGTATTTGGGTGAGTATTGAGTAAGTTGTTTACCAAGAAAATACATCCCTGTCTAGATATGAGTAGGTAGAGGTGACTTTGGAATAGATGTACATTGAGGTGAAACCAAAAAACGCCGCTTTGAGCTAGACTCAAATTGGAACTGGTACATGAAAATAGGCCTTGCAGCACTCTTGGATACAACACTCCCAGGATATATGTTTGGTTAATAGAACGCCTTTTATGAATCATTTTGATTTAATTATTGAAAAAAGAACTTTTTATATGCATGATGTTTTAAGCCATAAAATCCTTTTTAGATAAAGTATTCGTAAATGAAATAAGTTTTTCATGAAGGATTTATTCTTTTAGAAAATGTCCCCATCGTCTTTGAATACGTTGACATATTTCCTGAGGAGTTACATAGACCTCCCCCAGATAGGGAGATGGAGTTCTCCATTGAACTCATACCAGGATTACATCTGATGTCAAAGTCCCCCTATAGGATGGAAATCATGGAGATTGTGGAATTAAATAAAAAACACCAAGATCTTTTGGAGAAGAGGTTTATCCGACAAAGTGTGTCTCCATGGGGAGCACCAGTTCTCTTTGTGAAGAATAAGGATGGATTGATGCAACTATGAATTGATTATAGAGAAATAAATGGGATTATAGTGAAGAAATAATACCCTCTTCCAAGAATTGATGACTTATATGACCAAATTCGTGGGACTCAAATCTTATTTAAGAGTTATCATCATTCTGGTTATCATCAATTGAGGGTGATGAATGATGATATTTCAAAAACATCCTTCCAATAAAGATATGGGAATTATGAGTTTGTCATTATGCCCTTCAGAGTAACTAATGCACCTACTATTTTTATGGATCAAGAATAAGTTGATTTTGGAATATTATGTTTTATCAAATGGATATATTTTTTATAGGAAAATGAATCAGAGATTAATTGATAAAGGATATTTGGGACGATTTTTTCTCTTTTGGAGTAATATATGCCTAAGGGAAATAAAATACAATAGGATTTAAATTGAGGAGGAATGGTTGAATTATTTTATAGGAATTTATATTTTTTTTGTAGATATATGGTGTTTTAGCATATTTGTAGAAAATAATGAACCTAACAAAGTGAATATGTGATTAGGTTAATTACACTTTAGTATGAGACTTTAATAGTAGTAGATGCTATTTGGAGATAAATGATAAGATGTATTAGAGAAGACTATGTGATTAAATACATCTGAGTTTTTGGTTCCAATCATAGTTTGGATTATTCTGAAGAATTCGAAGGATGGTTGTTTATTTAATAATATTTCTAGAACATTGGGTAATTTTGTTGAATTTTTGAGATCAATAGTCAGATTTATTTTTATAATGGATTACCCTTTTGGGTATTATATGATCTCGTACAAACCTTTTTAGTTTTAGTTGATGACTAAAGGCAAAGAAAAAATATAGTAATTCTTTTATGGATTATGTGATTCTCTAGAAGATGAATCTTTTTCTTTTGATGAGACCAAGTCTTTTTGAAAGAACATTGTTTGGAGAAAATATTAGTCTTGGTGGAAAAATATTACGGGATGAAACTCCACTTGAAGGTAAATATATTTACTTATGTTTTTATTATATGTTGTAAATTAAATCCTCAAAATTATAAAAAGGATCATAAAACAAAAACACTGTGTGTTTACGTTTCCTACTGGGTAATCAAATGTTGTTTATCACATTTTAACCTTGTGATCTTCATGGTATTAATTTTCTCCAATTATTTTTTTCTATCACTCTCAATCAGAACATGAACTTTTGTTTTCTCTTCCAAATCCATTCCTTCCTAAATGGAATCTTTTTATGGGTTAACTCAGATGACCTTTGTACTTACATTTCATTATTTTAAAGTAATTTTTTACTGACTCTTTTTCCAATGTGGGAATTTCAAATAAATTTCCATGCCCAATTTTAAAATTGAGAGGAATAAATTTCTTAAGGGGGGAGATTGTAAAGACCCGAGTTTTTGAATAAAATTTGTTTCCTAACTTTGTGTGAAATTTTATTTTATACTCAACAAAACTATTTCTTTTATTAAAATGATTATAATTAATATAAGTCCATTGGGTTTCGACTATTATATGACTGTTGGCCAATAAGACCATTGGAAACTAAATGATGTGTTTATTGACTATAAATACAAGTGATCTTGATTAATTAATATAGAAAAAATATTCAATGGCCCCATTCAGTACTCTCAGGACGATCGAATCCCATCTGACAGAGGTTAGGGAAAGAGGTAGCACATTTAGTCTTTCCTCTGGACCAAACCCAAGTCGAACTTCATCATGTGACGCTGGAACAGAATTACCTTTGCGAGAAGTTCAAGCTGATAGAAGTCACTACTCGGGCAATGTTGGTCGAGCCACTCCAAGATTCTATCACCCTATAACACTTTACTCTTAGGTCCTATGCTGGTGTTATAAGGGGATATGTAATGAGACTATAATGGCCTTGTGTAATCCTTTGATTTAAATAAAAAATTGTGATTTCTACTTATGATGATGTTTGTGAATTTTCAAATTTAATGATAAATATAGTATGCATATTTTTGATGAATTTTAGAAAAAAGATATTTGAAAAATATTTATCCAAACCTTAAATAATTAATAATGTGTAATGATTTTCAAAAAATGGTCTTCTACAGTTATGTTCAGTAAGAAATTTAGAGTCTAATAAGATCAACATATATTTTGATGAATAGTAAATTATGAATAGTGATTTTACGCTTAGGACTAATAAGGTGACCAAATGGATTAGTAATATCAGTTAAATAATTTACTAATATAATTTAGGCACCATAATTATATAATGTGATTCAATAAAATAGTAAAATAACTATTTCTGAAATTATTGGTTAAGTATTAGTTTTTTTTGGGTGAATAATGTTTTTTATTTAAAAATTAAATTAAAAATATTTATAATATTATTTTCATAAAATATAATTCATTTTTTAAATCAAATCATCGAAATTTTGTTAAGGTGTAATTTTGGGATTGTTCTGAGAAAGTCGATTTTTTAGTGAATAGTGTATTTATTTATAAATTAAATTATAAATATTTAGAAAATTATTTTCCTAAAATGGAGTTCATTTATTAAATCAGAGAAACGATATTTGGTTATGGTAAAATTTTGGGATTTTTCAGAGAATGATGAATTCTCAGTGAATAGTGAAAATATAGTTTTTGAGTTTCGGGTCTTTAATGACATCATTAAGAATGTAATAATTGTGAAATAATTATGGTAGACTTATGAATATTAAGATAAGGTACGAGGTGTCCCAAGTTTCCAACACCATGGTCAAATACTATGGGTGATCCAATTGTTTTTCAAATACCACCGATGAGGTGTCACTTGGAAATTAATGCTTTGTTCCCTCACTTCTGCTATAAATACCAAGCCTTTCCCTAATTAATTTCACTTCCAACTCCTCCTCAACTAAAATATATTATAATTTCCTCCAATGGAGCCCCCCCAAGGTTCCCACAAGCCCTCAAGGTCCCAACCATCGAGTATTATGATCTACGTTTTAAGGTAAAGGATCCTACCTCTCTCTTTCTTTTCAAGTACTCTCGTTTATGTCATTTCTTTTAAGCCATATGTTCTTATGTTGGGAGTGTTCATTTATATTTATATTAAATTCCTTTTCATGTTCAAATGATGAGTGATCCCCTCTTTCTCTCATCATTTTATTTTATGAATGATTAAGTGGTGTCATTAGGATGCCAAATTTTTGTAAGTGGTTCTTTCACCGTTCTCATTTTCAATGTTCTATTTTTATTTCATGTCATTCGGGTTACTTTTTCTTATGGTGTGGTATTATATGTATATCCATCATAAATTCCTCCATATATTAGTATTATTAGAGACCCGATTTTGATCTCATCAATTCATGTTTTTGAAGTTTTAAGTGACGTCGTTAGGCTGTTAAATTTTTATAAGAGAAGTCTTATTTTTTTCTTCTTTCCATGTTTTTCATTTCAAATGGTATAGATTTAAAATATCATTAACATGATCATATATTATTTATATTCTATCCCTATAATATTTTATGGATCATTAAAGAGAGGGTGAACCATGTTCCCTCTCTTGTCAATATTTTCTAAAACCCTGTAACATAGCCGTTATGCTGTAGAATTTTCGTCTCAAAATGTCTCTATATTTTTCTCAAATTCATTGGTTTTATTAAGTTACGATTTAAATAACTTTCTTATATAGGGGTATACACATATATATCAAAATGTTTTATTTTAATTCTGGGATTTACAAACATGAAACCCTCTTTCCCCTTCCGTCAGATTAAAGTGACATAAAGACCGTGTCTTCAAAGCAGTTTTTAAAATGTTATGATTTTGAACTGAAACCCATTTGTTTTATGATATGTGGGTTATTTATGAAATTTTTTATGATAATATATGTGTGTCACATTATTATAAAGACAAATTAAGGGTCCACCCTAATAGCTCTCCAATGCATTGGGTAAAAACACAATCTCTAGAGATGACAAATTTAACGATACATAGGTGAATAACCTTGGAAAATTGTTAAGGACACCTTGTGGATGGAACATTGTGGTACGGAAATGATTGTCTAAGTTAAATATTGAAGCCACATATTCATGTTATTAATCATGTTCATTTAATTATTATATGCCTAATGTTATATTTCACAAGCCGTAAAGTTATTTATCATGACTTTATTGATGTATCTCAAGTTCACATGTAAAATCATTCCCTTGTTTCCATTATTGGGCCTTCTACTTACCCTTTCCTTTGATATATGTTCCCAGGTTATGAGATATAGTAATGAAATTATGATGAACAAATTAGAATCCTTTAATTTGTTTAAGAAGAATATTTTTATGTTTCCATGTATTAAGTTCCCGGATTCCAAGACACTAAACCTTAAAGATCATCGTTTTTGTATAATGTAATGACATTTTATTTGTTATAAAAGAGGGATGGTATAATTATTATAAATAAAATTTAAAATAATATACATTCATTAATTAATACACATAATTCCTTTATAATTTCCTATTATTCTTTTATTAATCATTTCTTAAATAATATAATCATTCGGTTGAAAACTAATATGTTTTCCATGCATGAATCGGTTCGATAGTTCCAATACATACACCTTGGTCATGGGTTTATTGTATATGGAGTTTTAAAAGTGAAATAATAATCATATTTATTCATATAATAAAATTTTTTATAATCATTTATATGAATCATTGTTAATAAATGAATTACATTACATCGTGGAGATGATAGCTCATAAATACGAACAAGAGTAGCTTCAATTATTCGATGGTTGGAATGTGAGAAAGGAAAATAATAATTCAACTTTATATTATCATTATTATATAATGAATGAAATATAAATTTGTTAAATATATTTTTATTACTATAAATGTAAATTAAAAATAAAAAAACAAATCACATAGTTTGATGGAGGTGGTAGTCCGCATGTATCCATGAGCAACATTATTTCATTCCAATGGAAGAAAAGTTGAGACGTATGCTAAGATATTATAATTAAATAATAATAATTAAATAATAAATATCATATATAAAAATTGATTCAATTGTAATAACCAACCATTAATTATGGTGATGGAAAATGAATCATTTCGCAACATAGAGGATGTGGTACAAACATACATAAGAGTGTTACATTAAATTTAATATTCAATGGAAAGGATGTGGAAAATGGATGATCCCATAAAAAATTATATTTATGACATATAATTAATTATTTTATAATGGATACCTATTATTTAAATGACGTAGTAGAATAAAAAAATTTAAATAGATCAGATAAGATGAGTACCCCTTTATGGAGTACATCCTTTAGGTTCCTTCTTAAGGACCATCTGAATGGAATTTTAAGAAAACAAAAAAAATATATTCCACATCAGGGAACATTAATATATAATTTTACAGGGTTTTTTCAATCTATTAGGTTCATAGGGGTGTAAATGTAAGAGAAGATATGTGTAATTTTATAGGGGAGGGAAAGGACATACTTGGAATTACAAAAATGATTTAAATAAAATAAATTCATTCTCACATGAAGTCGGTACAATATGGATATAATTTTGAATAAAATAAATGAAATTGTAGAAATTTTAACATCCATTAAAACTTTTATAGGTTTATCTGGTATTTTAAACATTATCTATTTGTTTAACCATTTTTTTAATCAATTTGAACTTTAATGATTGTAATAAATTTTTAATTATTAAGGGTTATAATTTTACATATAAGGTAATATCATTATTATAATTGAATAAATGATGGTATTTTATATCACTTATCATCATAAATGTAGTCTTAAAATATTTTTATGATTTTTAAATAATTTAATAAACTATTATTTCATAGAAAATCCATTAAATTAATTTGAAGATGTATTGAAACAATTTGAATTTAAATACCTAATAACAATAATGAAATTATAATAAAATTCGTTCTACAATAAATAAATAATTATTATTGTATAAAAATTTATTTTGGATCAATATTTCATTCAAATACATTATTTTTAGTGGTTTTAAATTTATTAACCATGATTTGTTCATTGCTGGGACAATCAATGAGTCTATATTTTAAAATAACTTAAAGTTAGTATATAATCACAAAATAATAGAAATAAAATACCATAATTAGTAAAATTTTATTATTATCATTATACACATTAATATTTATTAATAACATATTTCAATAATTATTTAAACATATAAACGTAATTTCAATGTAAGAGTGTGGCATTTTGTAATTTTCAATACATAAAATAATATAAATGTCATTTTAAAAGTAAATTAAAAACTAAATTACATATATTGAACAACTACATATGGTAAAATTACTCTAATAAAATGATATAAAGTTATGTTTTGGGTTGACTATGATACTTTATCTCAATATTTTAACCTCAGTTTACCCATTTTTCTTTAACAGGTGAACAAATATTTAACACAGTTTCTATTAATAATGATGAAAAATTGACCCATTTAATAATATTAAACCACTTGATTCCAAATATGGTATCAATTTTATGATAATTGAACTCATTAATATTCATAATTAGATTTTAGTATAATTTATTTTAACAAAACAATAAGAAAATTTTGACAAATAAAGTGTTTTAAGGATAAAAAATAACTTTTATAAAAATAATTTATATTGATGATTCAAATGAAATTTATATTATTATTATGAATATTTTAGATAATATATAACGTAACTACCTTATCCCAAATAAAAATGGACTTTTAAATTAAATAATTTAATGTAAAAATTCATTATATTTTAGAAAAATTGGTATTTTCCATTATTCAGTGAAAAATATATCATTTTAGAAAAATAAAAAAATTCACAATATGTAAATTTTTATAAGGTAATTTAAACATTCATTTCAATTTTAAAAAATAATATTTCTTATTTGAGTATAAATTAATTATAATATATATGAAAAAAATAATAATGATTTTTGAAGTAATAATATTTTTGATGCATATGATTACTTTACTAAAAATTAATTAATTATTTACTAAGAATTTATTAGTAAATTTTTATTTATTTGTAAAATTATTAATATATTCTATAATTTTGTTACTCATATACATACCATACAATTCAATGGCTAGGTTATAGTTGTCACATAGACCTAATAATATTTCTATTGTATATAACAGTTTTCATAATGATTAGTGTTGTGTGTTAAGAAATATATCAAGGTTATTATTTTTTCAAACTAATTTTTTAGGGTATTATATTCCCCACATATATAAATTATGACCTCTCGATTTTTTCACAGGTATGAAATATTCAAAATTTTAAATAACTTGTTTTATAACCTACATCATACAAAGGGATATTAAATCTTTCTTTGGAAATGGTGAGGGATTAACATAATGTTTACCTGAAATAACCAATAATTGGGTTCTTATATATGGATAAAATTGGTTCAAATCTATAATATTGAAATTTATAATAAAAAATAATTTTTGAGGAATAATATAGAGTAATAGATATCATGGTTATGATAATGTTAATGAACACAAATCCAAATAATATTGAGGGGTTAAAATACCATCAATTCATTCGAAATGAAGGTAATATAATAATAAAAACTCAAAATACATTTTCTAAATTTAATGTATTATTTTACTATCAATATAGATTACATGATAAAATAAACTTACTTAATATCCTTCCATTTCATAGAAATAATTTCATCTGTTAATTATTATTCAATTTATTTCTTCTTCATCTCTAAATCCAAGAAATAAATATTCATGATAAATTATTCCATCATTTTCCTCTAAAATTTATTTTTAATAAATCATAAAATCCATAAAAGAAAAAAATTATTCCTTTTGATTGTAGATATTTACCAAAATAATAAAAGTTGACATTATTTATCCAATAAGGATAAATATTCATTTGATGAAATAACACATTGACCTATTAAACCTCAACAAAAATACCTAATATTCATCTTAAACCATTCCATAAATAGACAACAGTATGAATCCTATAAAATAAATCTAATGAAATTAGGTACCCAATAATTTGAATCATTTGATCAAATTTTTTTTCTAGTTTAACATAACTATAAACTCCAAATAATATTAATCACTCATAAGTTCATATTCAAAATATAAATATTCTAGGATCATATACTAATAAAAATATCAAAATAATTTCTATATATATCCCAAATCAAAATAAATCTATAATAAAATTTATATTCATCCAAAAATTAACTCAATATTTATTTCTTAAATTATTCTTACCATAATCATATAATATTCCCAATACGGTGTACTTAATTTTAATCACTTATTCACCATATAACTTTTCAACAGTATAGTTATATATAAAATATATTTTGAATATACAGTATGTATTTTATCTTAATAAACCATAATTTCTTCAACACCAATGATCATATTAACCCTAAAGGTTATCAATATCATTAAACATTGTCCAAAAAATATAAATTCATAATTCATAAAATATACTTTTCACTAAAACATATACTAATTTAAAGTTTCATATAACTATAAATGTCTCCTATAATATCCATAATCATCTTAAACATCAACCACATAAGTCCTATAAAGGTTAATCTATTAATTTAATATAATGATAATCAATAGACTAGTCATCCTAGTAAACATTATGTTTATCCTGTATCACTATGTAATTTAATATGTTTTCATAGATTAAATTCTATCATTCATAATAATAGTTCATAAGTAATATTGTAATTATCCCAAGAATAACCCAATAGAATTTCTTATTAATTGCATAGTAAGGTAACATCAATCGTGCACTAGATTTATTTCATAGATATACTAGACCAACTCTTAACAAGGTTATTACACCTAGATGAATTTATTTAAAAACTAATTCCACTTTTAGTATCGAAAAAGATATTTATTTATAGTAAAACCACATAATCTATACCTTAACAAAAAAATTTATGATTTTATCATTTACTTAGACTTATCCCCATGGGTTTTAAAAAAGTTTCCTAATCCTAAAATACAAATTTTAACTAAAACCATCTCTAAAAACAACTATTGTGACCCATGCTTTTAATATATATATATTACATATTATTAGATTAATATTCGTGATATGACATTAGTATAAATTTCCAAAATTTAATTGTTTAGTTTCGTTGGAAACATAGATACATAAATAATTATTATATAAAATATCTACAATGTTTCCTACATACATATTTCCATATATCACCCTTTATAGAAATTTCATTCTTAAAAACGTTTTCTATATCCTACAGAAATTTAATCATAATAAAGGCTGAGCTAAGATTCTCATTAAGGGTAAACAAGGGAGAAATAAATGGTTATTTAACTATAACATGATCATGAGTGTATTATCCTAAACCATTGAGTTGGTATGTTTTTTTATAAATTTTTATATCACCACTATTTAATTGTTTAAAGTATTTTTTATTGAATGTATATCATGTCTGGTATTTTTTGTAGTTTTAGGGTATGGAAAGGCTGAAATATTCAATTATGTGTGGGGAGCATTGTTGTTTCATGGGTAGTACTAACCATGTACACTTTCCTAGTAAACCATGTGTTATAGACCCCTTGGATAATGGTAGGAATAAGTCCACCACACAGTTTTTCATATAGTGTGGGTGGACCATCCAAATCATGTTACCTAGACCCCTCTTGGATAGAGAGTTCCACAAGGTTGGCGTATGGTTTTCCAAATCGTGTGGTCAATCTATGCACCTCATTAAAAGAGTGGAAATTTACCATTTTCCCCTCATGCTTTAATAGTCATTACCTGATTTCATCCCCATTTCTGCATCATGTATCCTAGGTTTGGATAATATACCTCCCAAGCTTCCCAAGGGTGATTCTCCATTGATTTTAGTAATTTAATTATATATTTGAGGAAAATCAAAGATAATAGTGTTCCTATCACACATATTTATTTTATTTTCTTGGAGAATCTTGGTGGAATGTTTTATCTAATTATAAACTCCTAGACAATTTTTTCTACTGCATTCATGTATTGGTAATTGATAGATGTTTTGTCTTGAATCAAGGAATATGTTTGACTTTTTGGTTATCTTTACACATGAGGTAAGTCATATAAAATATGTATCCCACAATATAGATGTCTATTAATGTGTATATGGTTATTCTTTTCTTCCAAAATGTTTTGAATTTTATTCCTAGATAGGAAAAGATTAATATGGTTATTAAATGATGTGTCGGACCCATCACAGTCCCTGTTGGATCTATTATTGATGATGATACTACACCCATGGTTAAAAATGCGGTGTTCCAATCCCATGGACATGGGAATTGAGTTTTAAAAAAATGAATTGAAGGTTTTATGAGATAAAACTAATTAGAACCATTTTTATCACATTAACATTTTATAAGGCGTGGTTTAGAAAAATTTGAATAAGTTAAAATACATTGGGTTTTTTGATGGGTAAATGTGAAAAATGAATGAAATGGAATTTATATGATGTTTAATGGAATTAACAGAGAGAAAATTTGTTATAATGGTGATTATATAGTAAAATATTCCATCTATGAGAATCAATAACATTTTGAATGAAGTGATCTATGGAATATGATAAAATAAAAGGTTGTAATGTATTATATTTTTTTTGAAAATATGTCCTTGATACTGACCATAAAAATTGTGAATAATGGTTGGCTGGGATGTGGGACAGATGTTTTAAGTCCCACAATGCACCATTATATTATTGAACAAACTAATTAACTTGACTTCAAGGGTATGGACATGTTGTTACATATCAGGGTTGGGGAATGTAGGACACTATGTTATGAATATCGGTTTGTATACATGGAATAATTATCTATGTATATTGACATAATAGCCAAATGAAATATTGTTTACATTATCGAAATGGTCCAAAATTAGGTTTTGTTGATATTGGTATCACTTCGAATTGAAAACAAATGTGATTAATTTAAAATTGTTATGTATTTAAACCTAGTTTATATATTGTTTGTCTATTTTTTACATTAATTATATATACACATTTATTATACAATTTATTTATTTAGAAATTTTTTTTGACAGCCTACTATTTTTTACTTTCTCCCTTCTCAGGACACTATTGGGCACCAAATCAGACTTCACGGTTAGAAATCAATATATGTTTCATTCCCTATATTAGATGGATGATATGGGATTTGGGATATTACATGAATAAGGGTACCAAATATGAAGCGAACAACCATTTTGGGGATTTTATTTACATTCTTATTTCAGTTTTATTTTGTCACTTGATACAATTATGACAAGTAATGTTATTTTGTTTGGTTGCAGAAATTTACCCATTTTGTGGAATTTATTTTATAATATGTGGTTGTTTAAATTTATTAGTTATTTATTATTTATCATTATAATAATATTTTATTAATTTTATATAGTTGGTATAACCTCCCCATGAACCTAATTGGACACTAAATACTAATTGGAAGCCTTTGGAATATGGGGGGTTGAGAATGAGGTCATGTGGCACACCAAATCAAGGAACATGTTTAGTAGAATTTGAGTGGGGATGATTAGAAGTGGTATCAATGTCCTTTTTATTTCTTATTTCTTTTCTATTTGGGAATGGTATTTAGAATTGTAGCATATGCCATGTCATGTTAATTATCTCATTCATGGGATCAAGTAACCCTTGTATCGGTGAACATTTAAGTACCCAAGGTGGGATTGTTTTTCTAGATGTTTTCTTTTTACGGTTGACTGTTATTTAACATTAGGATATACTCTTTGTGTTATGTTATTTTTCATAAATTTCATTAATAATCATGAATGATATATGGTTTTTATCTGCATCCCTCATTTTAGAGTCTCAGGATTTATAAATCATGCATTAGAATGGGCACTCACAGAAGCATTAGTTAAGGTCACTTGCGGGTAATGAAAACTCATTTTGGGTTTTCATTCACTATTATGAAAATAGTTCATAATAAAGTGTTGTAAATGTTTAAAATATGCTGTGATAAATTGAAATAGTCAAAATGGTTAATAAATGATAAATATTTAAGTTGTTTTAATGTGAAATTGGTAAAATGGTGTCTAATTAAAGGCTTGTGATTGTATATGTTTTATATACCCAGAGTTAGCCATGGACCTTGATAGGAATGTTTTTGGGTACTGAAATAGTGGAGTTTATATCCATTATGATATTGTATTTGGGGTTACGTGATTGTGACTAGTTATAAAACCCATCATGGGTATAATAATACAAGTGTTATGATATGGTTATATGGTCTTTGTTTGGAATTCTAGAGGGATTCCACCAAGACGACGTTTACCCATTGGGTTTCAAGAGGGAATCATCGAGAATAAATCACGAGTAGTGGTGCATGAAACTATATTGGTCGTAGGCGGTAGTGAGTATAGTAGCTACATGGGAACTTTTCAAATTTTATACATGTTATGGAGTGAGACTAAGGGATGGTTGCACTGAGTATGTTTTATAGAAATGAAATTTTCATTGGCATCATCCTCTAATGTATTCCAAATAGTGTGGACTTGAGGTACCAAAATTCTGGATTGAGTCTATAGAATCAATATCGGGACACGTAAAGACAACTCCATAGAATAGGGTCATTAAAGAAGCATATATATTATAAGTACAAATGAAACAATAGTGGTATATTAAGGTCTAGGATCAGTTGGAATAGGGTATGTTTTGGAATGGATTTTAAAAATTTATTAGTGAATTTAATCATAGAGACTCAGAGGTAGGTGATTGCTGAAGAGTTTATATTCTTGGACCAGGAGATTATGATATTGATGGATTGTGTTTACCACATCACCAACCTATAATGATATTGATGGGAGATGGGGTGATAAGGGAAGGACATTTATAGAATGGACCTAGATTTAATATCAAGTCCTAGGTAAAGATTTTTCATTTGGAGAGGTGTGTCGATGTTGATGATCAACTAATCATTTTTAATGGGATCCTAAAGAATGCTTATAGTGGTGTGTAGTCAATTTTAGTTGGGTGATCTGGTGATACATCTTTCTATAGTAGGAAGTGACGCTATGATAAATTCCACCAAGGTAGTGGAAAATAGAACAGTCAAAGGAGAGTACTATTCCCATAGATTTTTGATTGAGTGATTTTATATCAATGTGGTATACCAACCATCATTTTGGTTAGTTTCCATGAACACCAATTTAATTTTGAGATTGAAAGTTGATGGTCCACATTTATAGGTTCTACAGGAACCCATGGTTTATGGTAAGTCATGGGGGATTAGATCGATGTAGAGCACTGTTAAGTGGTATGTTGCCCCATATTAGTTGGTTAGTTAGAGTTCCACTAGAATTACTTTTCTAGGTGGGGTGTGGTACATTAGGAAAGGAGTTTACATATCAAATGGTTAGTGCAACCATGGGGACTCATATTGGAGAATAGGTTACAAGGACATTCCAGTTGCATGTAGTTTAGTATAAACCTTTCGATGGATATGGTGGATGCTTATCTATAAGAGGTATGATTCTTATAGATTCCATTATTCTTAGTTCCTTATTTGATATTGGATACTCTCATTATTTTATATCTTCTGTATTAATAAGTGGATTAGGTTTATAATTTGAGTATACGTTTGGATTTATGTCGATCGACAAATTGTTTGGGTTGTGATCGGAGGGTATCAATTAATATAAGGAGTGTTTCCTCATGGTTGGTGTGCATTGTCTCCTTTTTTGAATGTATATGCTTAAAATTATATGTTATGAACTGGTATTGGAGATGGACTGGTTGGTCACATACCAGTATCACAATGGTAGTTAATAGAGGATACTGATATTCACATCTCATGAGGTTGACACTAATGTCTATTATAGGGAATGTAATATCTAGGTAGTCCATGCATGGATAATTATATAGAAATTGTGTATGATCAATGCCCATGAGGTATGTCTTATGCTTAATGTTGTGGGAGTGAATCATTATGTCTTCCCTCATATAGTGGATCCGTTTCAGGATGTTTTTTATAATGATTTTTTGGGGTTTCCACCCATGATATATGGTATGTTCACAATTGATTTAGTTCATATATTAGAGATAATTTCTAATCCACCATTTAGAATGTCACTAGGGTAGCATAAATGACATAAAACTCATATAGAGGAATTATACTATAATGGATTCATCAATCCAACTACGTCTACATGGGAATCTCAGATATATTTTTCTAATATGGTAGAAAAAACCTTACAGTGATGTTTCAATTACATAAAAAATACTACATTACGATTAAGAACCAGAATATTCTTCTATGTATTGAGAACCATATTGAATTGGTTAATAGTGCTTGTATATTCCCTAAATTTAATTTGAGTTAAGGGTATCATCGATTGAGAGTGATACCTTTTGATATGTCATATAAAAAATTCAGAAAAAGGTATATTTTTGATGATTTTTTTGTAAATCCATATAGGTTAATGAATGATGATTTTGGGTTTATGGATTGAACAGACCAAATGTTTTACCAATAACAAGATTATTTTGTAGTTTTATTTGTGGATAACAAAATGGTGAACATCCATACTTGTAATTTTTATACCAAACATATTGATATCATCTTGACTACACTTAGAGAGAATCATATTAAAACAAATATATCCAAAATTCATTTCTATATTGACAAAGATAATTTCATGGGTCGCATAATCTCAGTGTAATGTGTTTTAGTTGACCTATATAAGGTTTACATAGTTATATCTTAATATTATCCCAATTATGTTTTTGGTATTTGATGCTTTTTCGATTAAAGGGTTACGATAGAAGATTGATCAGTGACTTTTATCACTTGAAAATTATAATATATGGGTTGACCAAGATGGTTATATGGATTGGGAAGTCTAGAGAATGTGATAATTCTGTCTAGGAGATTAAGAATACTTCAAACACATCATGAATTCTCCAGTTACCCAATATGGTTTTGAAGAATACATAGTTTTGTGATGGGTTAGGGTTTGGAGTTGGGGATGTTTTTATGTAGGGTGATCAATTTATGGTGTAGAGATCCATACATCTGAGGCCACATGACTGGTACTATCCTATACATGATCACAAGTTTTCCACTATGTGTTTTTTGATGAAATACTAGTTGAATTATCTTTTAGGTTATATTTCATTATTTATAAAGATCATAAGAGACTCAAATATTTCATTTACTATTATTATATTAATCTTCACTAGTATATATAAGTTGAATACATGTTGTATTTTAACATTGAACCAGCATATATTATGAGGAAGGGAAACTATAATAAAAATTTGTGGATTTAGAAGACACAATATCTAGAGGATTGTAAGTCTAGTTTCATGTATATAATGAAGTAATTGTTTGTTGAGATTAATATAGGTGTCTATTTTTAGCATTATTTAATGAAACTAATGTCCTTTTCCAATTATCCATCTCTTATAAAAATTGTTTAGTTGAGGTAGCTTGGGGATTCAAAAGGTCTATCATTGAGGGATATTTATGAATTTGGTGATCCACTTTTCAATTATAAAATTGATGAGGATGAGATTTATTCACATTGATTATCATGTCATTGTTCATACTTGTATCCAGGGAGAAAAGATGCTTGAGTTTCATTCCTTGAAGTGGGAGGTGTACCCAGGATTTACCAAAATTCAACATGATCATCATTGAAAGTATTGGAGAATTGGAATGAAAAATGATATTTTATGTTTCATGACATTATGATAGACATGTTTGGAGGTATATTTTTTGATTCAATGACCTTTTGTGATTTTACACCGGTTTTTCACTATAGAAATGATGTTGGATGTTGTTATTATGAATTGTGGGGTGAGATTTCTGATGAATCCTTTGTAGAAAGATAAAATATTGGTAATTATGGGTTAATCGATAATGGTTTCACATATATTACCAATTTATGATAATTTCAGCATTGAAATATTTGGTGACTTATATATTTGAAAAATATTACATTTTTATAGGGTTCTACGGACTGTATTCTTAGATCATGACCCTAATATTACTTATTTCATATAGAAAAGGTTTCAGAAGGGTCTTGGAACATATGTGATTTGGATTATGTATTTTGAACCATGAACATATGGGAAATTTAGATGTACTATCAAAATATTAGATAAAATGTTAAGGGAATGTTTCTACAAATTTTTAATATTATTGGAGAAACACTTAGTTCTTATTGATTTCTCCTATAATAATAGTCATTAATCAAATCTTCATATGGAACCACAAAAGGTGATTTATGGTGGTCTATGTTGATCTCCATTATGTTGGATGGAATCTAGGAAATCATAGTTGTTGGGATCGATTCTCATGAAAGATACATTATAGTATGTTAATTTAATTCAAATGTATATGGTTATGGACTAGATGATATATAATTCATATACCAATTATCATCATCGACATCTTGAGTTTACAGTAGGTGACCATGTATTCATTTTGATGTGACTGATATTTTAACATTGTTAGATATAGAAGTAGGGTATATTAGCTCCTATATATGTGGGTTTGTTATAGATTCTTCATAGGATTAGAGTAGTGGTTTACTGATTTGATCATCTATGGTGGTATAGTGGTATTAATAATGTATTACATATTTCATTAATTCAATGGTATCACCCTAATGTCACGACACATCCTCGGGTCCTGTGTCGTGACTACCCCAAGCCCACCTTCTATAGGTCAGGGTCTTGCAACTAGCACCAAAGGCATAATTCCCAATAAAAATGGAAGGAATTCCCTTTAGAAAGTAAAAAAACTATAGAGTACGCAACCGAAAGTAAACACTAAGTAAAACTATATATAAAAGAATGTGTTGAAAGGATAGATGACGGAAATACAATCCCAATAGTACAGTACAGTACAATTTAAATGCTTTAACAACTGCACTACTGTGAGACAGCAACTACTAAGTCATCCTCCGGGAATCCCACCTGAAGGGTGGGAATAGATGGCCTCCTCATCACCCCAGGTCCGTCTGTCTGCTCCGTGTACGTCTCTCCAAGTGGTCCTCCTACGGGTACCATTCAGTTCCAGAATTCTCTACCAAGATCAATGTTGTATGTCATCTGTAACCAACACAATGAAGTGTGGGCCTAGCCCATGCAGGGGTGAGTATAACGATACTCAATAGAGACCCTGAGACCCCTGAAGGTCTCCCAAAATCCATAAAGGACAAACCACAAAGGAATGATACAATCACGAAGTATCACCCAACATAAAGTACCAACCAACATTACTTAGGTATATGACCATAAATATAACTAAGTTTTCAATCACAATTCGACTCCAACACTCGAGCCCAAGCACAACCCAATCCACAGAAGATGACAATGTCAACCCCAAAGATTATAATGATTAATTGTCAAGATTAGCTCACACAGGTATACATCATTCATATAGAGATAGAGATGATCAGATGTAGTCACTGATTCATCAATGTTTTCGGACCCACACAAGATACAAGACTAACTATGCTGTCGAACCCACACAAGATAGTAAACCAACTACTCTATCAGACCCACAACGGATACATGTACAGAGGTCAATACTATCAGACCCACACAGGACACAATAAAAGTACTCATCATTGTCGAAACCACAGAGGATCCTAGTACGGAAGTCATTCCTTTCGAACCCATAGAGGATCCCAGTACTCTAGTCATCACCGTCAAACCAATAGAGGATCCTAGTACAGTATTCGTCACAGTCTCAACCATCTCTAGGGTTCTCGCACACAGTACGCTCGATTCTGCGAGGGTCTGCTCCTCGAGAAAATGGATGGATACATAAACTATCACGAAGTCTAGAGTTGATGTATCCTGAAGTTGCATCTCATCTAATTAAACACAATGCGACTGAAATTGCGTCAATCAGATGCCTGGTCTGAGAGTTACTGGCTTTTTGTTTGAGGGGCCCGGTCGAAATTACACTCGTTCCAAACCCGGCCATTTTCCATATTTTTCCAAAAATAACATAGAGTATTTGAAAAGGAACTCCTCATCACGAGGATCCCAGTGCCACAGACGGCGCGTCGATCGAACAAGAAGTCCAGATGTTTTTCACGCTTAAGTGAAACGAGCCAGGTCCGTCAAGACTAGTGGGCTGGCGGGTCAGCCCGTCCTGGCTGGACGGGTCCGACCCGGCTGGGGGTCGACCCGGCTCGGTGGGGTGCGGACCAACCTAGCGTTGTGGCCCAGCCCACACGAGGGCGGCCCGGATCACGCGGCAGGCTGCCTGGATCACGCGGCAGGCTTCCCGGACTGTGAAAGGGAGGCCCAACCCTCATTTGGCCGCGGCTCGGCCAGCTGGCCGAGCAGAATTGGGCCCCCCGGTTCTTGTAAATGAGGTGCCGAGAAGCCCTACCTCTCCTGTCCGGATGGCTAAAGCTGACTGAATTTTCCGATACGAGCAGCCTTCTAGGCGGACATCATTTCCTCTGCACACGGTACCCTTAGGCGCCACGGTTTTTTCATGAGGCAGGCAGGTAGCAGACTGGTTCGCCTGCCGAAGTGGCCCCCCAACACGGGCTGTTGTTCCTCTGCAGCACTTCGCGAAGAGGCACCACGATCCTCTGGCCGGCAGGATGGCATCCAGCCGGTTCGCCGTGCATAGCGACCTGCATAATGGGATGCAGTCTCTACGCAGCACTGCACCAAGGAGGTGTCGTGGTCCTCCATCCCGGCCAGCTATGGTCGGCCAGTTTTCTTCGTCCATGTGGCTAGAACCATGGGTCGTGGTTTCCTTTATGTGGCTGGTGTGGTGTCGTCGCCTCCGATCACCGCCATCGAAATATTAAACAACCAACAGAGGGTCATTGGGCCATGTTCGTTTGGCCCACACTCTCCGCGTTAGGGGAAAAAATATTCCGAAGACATTCAAAGGTAACCAACGAAGAATGATGAACAATTTTATTCAATCAAAATTGACCATAACCCCCTACCTCGAATCACGGTTCGTTCATTGTAGTCACGAAAAATGGCGACGTGGAAGACGGACGTCGATTTCGTTGATGTCGGGGTGCATCCGAAGAAGAAGTGTTGTTGTTGGCGACGTTCGATAAGGACGAAGTCTATCTATTTAACACAGATGTTGGTCGTTGGAGAAGTTTTTCACATTCTACATTGGAGATGTTCTTCATTCTTCATGGGAATAACACCCCCTTCCAATTCTCCCAAAGCCTAACCCCAGAACAATTTCCTAGAAAAATTAAATATTAGGCTCCCTAATATTTAGTCATCCATGCGATTCAAAAGAATTCAAAATCTCAAATTAATTAATGATGTTATTAATTAATTGAGTTTGCACACTTGTGATAGAAGCTAGATGGTTTTAAAAATTAAAAGGGGGAGAAGTTCCTTCATTAAAACAAATGGAAGTCTAAGAGTTTCAAAGGGGTGTTTAAAGGGGAGTTGAGGGGATTGTGTTGTGTGGGTCCCACCACACATTATCCTCTCATGAGAGGATATGTGGCAGTGGTCCCCAACAAAAACCTCCATTTAGAGATAAAAACCACCAACAAAATAAAAAGTATTTAACATAGAATTTTTATTAAATTTATAAAGAATCCCGAAAAAATTAACATTCAACCTATACAAATCGCAATAGCGGTAAAGTTCCCCTTAAGTAAAAAATCGTGATGCGAGTTCATCGATGTCCTCGGTTTCAATTCCTCATAGTGGTTCGAAAGATATAAAAGCATGCATGTACGTTTACTGAATGTAACTGAACAAAACATCAAAAATTTATTACGGGCTCACCGGGCCTCGGAATCAGGCATCATTAGATTCTATGGACTCATAAAATTCAAATAAATTTAAGAAATCAAATTCCTTGGAATTTATGGGTATTTACATTACCCACACCTTAGGTCATTAAATCTCTGTAAAGCTACATCACACACAAGGGAAACAAAAGGGGGGTACTAAGCATGAATCTGAGCCTCCCGCTCCCATGTTCTCTCCTGGAGGTCACTTACTACCAGTGAATGCGCATCAGAGGAATCGATTGTCTACGTAGGACCTGCTCTTTTCGATCCATGATCTCCACTGGGACCTCGGTGAATATATCTCCATCATCGATGTCTATCTCCCTATGGCCGATTATGTAGGACATGTAGTGCACGTATATCCTCAGTTGAGATATGTGGAAAAAATCGTGCACCTAGTGCAACTGAGGTGGATGGGCCTGGTGGTATGCCACCTCACCTACTCAGTTGAGAACCTGCAATGGCCCGAAAAATCGTGGAGATAACTTGCCACCTTAGCCAAATATCCATAGACCTTGTCGAGGTGAGACCTGTAGGATGACGTGGTCGTCATCCTAGAACTCCAGTAGTCTTTTTCTCTTATCAGCATAGGACTTTTGTCTGCTCTGTTTTGTCTTCATCCACTCATGGATGATCTGCACCTTCTTCGTCGTAGCCTACACCATCTCTAGTCCTACAAGTGCTAACCCCCCTAGGTGAGTCCAACACAGAGGTGATATGCAAGTTTGGTCATACAGTGCCTCATAATGTGCCATCCTGATGGTGGAGTGGTAGCTATTATTGTACGAAAACCCCACCAAGGGTAAGTGATCCTCCAGCTATGACCAAAGTCAAGGACACATGCACGATTCTTGTCCTCGAGAGTTTGAATGTTCCTCTCAATATGACCATTAATATATTAATGGAAGATGGTGATCAAGAGAAGCTACATGCCAAAGGCTTCATGTAAGACCTTCCATAGCTAGGAAGTGAAATGAGCATCTTGATCAGATATTATAGTCGATGGAACACCATGAATATGTACGATCCATTGAACATAGAGGCGTCCCATGCTCTCCACTGATCCCTACTCTCTGATTGGTAGGATGTGGGCCGACATGGTGAGTCAGTCAACAATCACCCAGATAGAGTCGTGTCCTCTGGATGTACGTGGAACGCCCATCACGAAATCCATGGATATCCCATCCCACTTCCTCTTCGGAACCTCTAAGGGTTGTACCAAGCCTGATGGTACCTGTTGGTCTACCTATACATGCTGACAAGTGAGGCACCATGATATAAAATTTGCTACATCCTTCTTCATGCTCGGTCACCAGTGCTGTCATCTGAGGTTCGGATACATCTTTTCCACTCCTAGATGTACCGCTAGAGGGAAACTATGGAAATCCCTCAACACCTCCTCTTGTAGTGAAGCTTGTACCATGGTACGTCCTCTGAAGAGGATGACGTGTTCCCCAACCTCAGTAAACCCATCATGTGCATGTCTTGAGGATATGTAAGCATGTCGTATCTCACAGTCATTGTCCCCTTGTTGTGCCTTCCTGACTCGCTGAAGAAGTGGAGGAGTGATTTTGTGAGACTGAAGAAAGGTTGCTCCATCTCTATCCATAAAGGATATCTACAACGTGGCTAGCTTCTCCATCGCCTCTCCTAGCATTTGAATGCCCAATCTCCTGCAGAGAGCATCTTCTACAACGTTCCCCTTTCCTTGAGTATAGACTATCTCGATGTCATAGTCCTGGATGAACTCAAGCCATCACCGTTGTCTCAAATTCCGTGAACTGTATGTGATCACCGTTTTCTCCTGCATCATGACACACCAGTGTCCGGTCCCTGATGTGTCATAGAAAACTATTTACCTTACACCCTCATTTGGTCATCTCAAGATGGGTTCACTGGTCAACCTCTACCTGAGCTCGTGAAAGCTCTGATTTTATCTATCTGACTATACAAAGGGTTGCCCCTTCTTCGTCAAAGTTGATTATGGTGATGAAACTTGGGAGAA
Organism: Viscum album; assembly: GCA_963277665.1. Taxonomy (NCBI): domain Eukaryota; kingdom Viridiplantae; phylum Streptophyta; class Magnoliopsida; order Santalales; family Viscaceae; genus Viscum; species Viscum album. The sequence goes on from OY728136.1 coordinate 1,890,201,813, forward strand.
TTCTAGCACAATGGTATGTTTGGCCGACTCCTGAGTAATCAACTGCACCCTCTTATGCATGATTCCATCCTGTGCTTACCAGGTTTTCCATTTCACCCACCGTTGAAAACCCCATCCCAATGTTGTAGGTAATCCACAACCTTTTTTCCTAAAACAGTCAATATGTGTATGAACATTGGTTACCTAGTCTATACCCAAATTAACATCGTAAGGCCTTGACGCTGCCACCAAGAGGTTCCAACAGAAAATCTCTCCTCATGGGTCAGATCACACCATCAACATAAGTGTGATTATAGAGTCTCCTCGCAATGGTATCTCCAAATGTGGCGGTTAAGTCAACGGCTTATATAAAAACTCAAGGTCTGGGACATGATTCGTGGAAGTAAGGAATGATTGGTACATATTTCTACTGATACAACAGCTAGTAGAAGACACAGATCGTACCTTAAATCATCCTTTGAGCCCTTGGGTCAGACTCCTTGACCGCATGCAGAAAATATCTTCCCTATCAAACCTTCTCCATGAGCTTTGTTGGGACTACAATGTCAGGTGGTTGTAACATGTAAAAATGTTCACCACCTCATGCTACTCTCCTAGCTCTACTTCCACGTATGCTACCCTAGAGATTCATTTTTCTTTAACACATCCTCTTCTAGAAACATTTTACATGCTTAAGTATTTTATAATGATTATGGTTTCATTATGTCCAACTGTTAACATTCACTAGCTGTATCCGCTCTGCCAATGGAAATTCAAGCACAAAGGTTCTATTTAGCACTCTAACATAAGTAGGAATGCATAGAGGATAAAGTGTTGGCTTAGAAATCCTTAAACATGCCTCACTCAGAGGTACAAGCTCTAAATCACTGATCGAATCATATACATCGAGTACCCAAAAAGATCGATAAACCTTGATGAATACAAAGCTACAGACACATCGACCTGCCAATGCAATATAAGATCTAGAAAAATCACAGCCACCTCCTCAAGCCAGTCCTTAGCCACCTCTAGGCCAGGGTCTCCTCAGAACATGAGGGATATCTGGTGCTGAAACAAATGTAAGGAACTAAGCTTATAAGTGTCCTCTAGTCGTACCGCTGGTAGTGTTTGTTGACCAATGATCAATGATATAGTGGGAACACTTCCTGAAGGTACCTTTTAAGAAAATCATAAATGTACCGAAACTTCATCATTATGTAGACTATCCTCATGGTCACTCAATGAAAAGGATTAGTAGCTAAGATCAACATCTTCTATACTAGTGTCTCAGGTTGGTGAAAAACTCCAGTATGTTCCTCCATCCAGTCCTCTGCTGCCTGGGAATCTCTCCCACCTTGAAACATCAGAGGCCTCTGCTGCTAGAAATCATACAATGCGCTCAGTCGGCATGCATCGTCTGCCAGTTTGTCTAGTGACATACACTGCCCAACAGGTGGTGGTGTTGCTGGTACGCCACATGATGGTTCCAACATTATAAGAGGTCCCAGCATTGGATCCTCGTTGCTCGGTGGGCCATCATCGTGTACTCTCTCTTGGGAACCCTAGCTGGATATCATCCCAGTGTAATCCTAATAAGGAGAAGGTGAGCCGTGGTCAATAAGTTATACCTTGTGAGCTGACTTCAAAGATACCAAAAAGGTAACTCTTGAAACACAAACACAATAACTGTTTTCTTGAACTATGTCAGAGATTAGAAGTCAGATTCCTAGTCTATGGATACGTCGGCTTCCATACCAACACCGATTTCCCTAAACTAATAACGACACCAAAAATAGTTAACATAATTGCTTCACCTATAAGAAAAATTAGTGTCCTGAGTTCTGCAGTATAAATGATTCCAATGATACCAATTTTTCATGATGCGTCCTTGGGTCCCATGTCGTGACTACCCCAAGCCCGCATTTAATAGGCTAGGGGCATGAAACTAGCCCCAAAGGTATAATTCCCGATAAATGGGAAGGCATTTATTTTATAAAGTAAAAAATACAATAGACTACGAAACCAAAAGTAAACACTAAGTAAAACTGTATACAAAAGAAAGTTTTGAATGAAATGGGGCTGGAAATTCAATCTTGAAAATAACGTATAGTACAACTGAAATTCTAGAACAAATGCAGTAAAGTTAAACATCAACTATTGAGTCGTCCTCTGGGAATCCCACCTGAATTGTGGGTACAGATGGCCTCATCAGTACCCCAGGTCAATCTGTCTGCTCCTTGTATGTCTCGCCAAGTGGTCTACCTCTGGGTACCATACGAAACTACAAGTCTCTACCGTGATTAGCGATGTCCATCGTCTGCAACCAACACAACGATGTGCAGGCATAGCCCGTGCAGGGGTGAGTATAACGATACTCCGTAGGGACCCCAAGTCCCCCGAAGGTAACCCAGAATCCATGATGGATAAACCACAAAATAAAGATGCAATCATGAATATTAAACCAACACGATGTACCAACCAACCTTACATAGATATATGCTCATACATATACCTAACTTATCCATCATAGTTTGGCGCCAACACATGAGCCCAAGCACAATCCAATCCACATAGGAAGATAAAGTAAACCACATCAATGATAATGATTGATAGTCAAGACTCAGCTCATATATGTATACATCTTTCGTATAGCGATAAAGTTGATCAGATGTAGTCACTGATTCATATATGGTGTCAGAAACGCACAAGATACAAGACTAGCTAAGATGTCGGACCCACACAGGATACAGGACCAGCTACTTTGTCAGACCCACAGAGGATACAAGTATAGAGGTCAATACTGTCAGACCCACACAGAATAAAATAACGGTAGTCATCGCCGTTAAACCCATGGAGGATCCCAATACGGTAGTCATCACTATCGAACCCACAGAGGATCCCTGTACATTTTTCATCACTGTAGAACCCATGGAGGATCCCAGTAGAGTATCTTTCACAGTCGCAGCCAGCTCTATGGTTCCGGCACACAACACGCTCCATTCTGGGAGGGTACGCTCATCGAGCAAAGGGGTCGATACATCCATTATCACGAAGTCCAGAGTTGATGTATCCCTAAGTTCCATCACATCAAATGAAACCCAATGCGCCTAACATCACGTCAATCAGACGCATGGTCTGAGAGTTATTGAATTTTCCGTTCTAGGGGCCCCGTTGGAATTATGCTCATTCCAGACATAACTATTTTTCAAATTTGGCCAAAACTCATTAAGAATATCAAAAATGGATTTCCTCATTACGAGGGTCTCAGTGCCGCAGACGGCGCGTCGATCATACACACGGTCTAGAAGTTATTCACAATTAATTGAAACGAGCCCGGCTCATCATGCCCAGTAGGCTGGCGGGACGGCCCGTCCTGGCTCGGAGGATCCGACCAAGATGGGGGTCAGCCCGGCATAGTGGGGCACAGACTGGCCTGGTGCTGTGGCGCAGCATGTGCGAGGGCGGCCCAGCCCGCGCAAGGGCAGCCTGGCCCGCAGCTTGCCGAGCAGAGCGGGGCCCCCTATTCTTATAAAGATGACGTCGAGCAGCGCCACCTCTCCTATCCAGCCTGCCGAAGCGAGCCGGATTTTTCGGTGAGAGCATCCCTCTGTTCGGCCCGTAGATCCTCCGCACGCGATGCCCTTAGGTGCCCCAGTTTCTTCCGGCCAGGCGGTAGGAGGCCGGCCGGTTCGCCCGTCGAGGCGGCCCGCCCAGCACGGGTTGCAGTTCCTCTATAACATGACACAATGATGCGCCACGATCCTCTAGTCGGTCCATAGGTGGCTGACCGGTTTTCCCTGCAACGTGGCACGCATAGTGGGCCACGGTCATCCCACAGTGCTGCGCTAAATAGGCATCATGGTCCTCTATCCCAGTCGGCTACGACGGGACAGTTTGCTTCACCTGAGCAACATGCACCGAAGGCCAAAATTTCCTCCACGTGGCTGGTGAGCGGCCGCCGCCTTTGGACGCCGCAACCTCCAGTCTCAACCACCTTCGGTCGTTTCCACCTCCGATCACCGTAGCCAAAATATTCAAGAAACAATGGATGGTCATCTGGTCCTGTTCATTTGGCCCGCTCCCTCTGCATTATGAGAAAACAAATTGACAAATACATTCCAAGGTAACCAACAAGGAACGATGAACAATTTTATTCAATAAAAATTGATCATAACCCCCGATTTTGAATCAAGATTCATTCTTCATAGTCACGTAAACTGGAATCGTGGAGGACAGACATCGATTTCATTGAGGGCAGGGTGCGTCTGAAGAAAAAACGTCATTGTTGGTGATGTTCTGTGAGGACGAAGTCTATTTCCTTAAATTGGATGGTTGTTGTTAGAGAAGTCCTTCACGTTCTACGTCAGAGATGTTCTTCATTCTTTTTTGGAAGAACACTCCCTTCCAATTCTCCCAAATCCTCTCCCACATAAAAATTGCCCATCCACAATAAAATATTAGGTTCTCTAATATTTTAATTATGCCATGCCTTTCAAAATAATTCCAAAACTCAAATTAATTAATGAAGTTATTAATTAATTGTGTTGGAACCTTTATGAGAGAAGGTGGATGTTTTTAAAAATTAAAAGTGGGATAGGAGATTCATTAAAACAAAGGGAAGTCTAAGAGTTTCAAAGGGGGTGTTTAAAGGGGAGATGAGGGGTCTGTGTCGTGTGGGCCCCACCACACATTATCCTCAAATGAGAGGTTTTGTGGTAGTGTTCCCCACCACCAACCTCACATTGGAGATAAAAACCACCAAAAAAATAAAAATTATGTACCACCAAATTTTTATTAAATTTATAAATAATCCCCAAAAAATTAGCCTTCAACCAGTACAAAGCGCAACTGCGGTAAAGGTCCCCTTATGTGAAAAACGGCAATTTGAGTTCATCAGTTTCCCCAGTTTTCAATTCTATGAAACGGTTTGAAGGATAGACAATATTGCATGTAGGTTTACTAAACGTACCCAAAAAAACACCATAAATTGATTTCGAGCACATCAGGCCTCGGAATCAGGTGCCGTCAGAAACTGTGAACTCGTAAAATTTCAAAGAATTTATGAAAAAAAAAATTCTATTAAATTTCAGGATCATTACACCTAAATCCTTTAATGGGAAATATGTTTATGATGTTTATTTTGATGTGTATATTGAGGAGTATCTTATTTTTGTTATATATTGAAGTCATAAAAATTTTTTGGTTATGAATATGTAGGGAGCCTACGTGCTATGGGAAATTTTATTTGTTTTAAAGGAGTCTTGGGAGAGAGAATTAAATATACAGGCCCAGTGGCCTAACCTTTTTAACTATGAGGATTATCGATGATTTGAAGAGCTACTTCATTGTGAACTTTCATAAGGTCTTGAGGTTGTAATATCACTAACCTTCATGGTTGTATTTTCTTATTTAAATCTTGATTTTACTCCGATTAAATTGGTAAATTGAATTTTTCTTGAGTAAAAAAGATCTCGAGGGGAGTTTCTATTATTCATGGAATGGAAAAGGGGGAAAATATTCAATTTTGTGCTGGTAACATGGTTGGAACATATTTATTAACAAAAATTTTCTATATCCAAGAATACCATGTGGTTGGTGCCTTATTTCAGAAATAGTTTCACAGTACTAGGGAATGGTTTTCCAACCATGTTTCCAAAATACACATTTATTTTATAGGTATAAAATCTCTCATTTTTTCTAAGGATTTAAAACATATTACAAAATTTCCCCCTATTTTATCCTCCTATATTATAGAGTATAAACTATTTCCTCCCGTTAGTTCTAATTGTAATTTTCCATTGATTGTTAGTCACTTAAGGAAATGTGGGTTGAAAATTGAAGATCGGTTTGACTCTACCGCCCCACTTTCATCTATTTTATGGGAGAATATTTGTAGAATGTTATATCTTATTATGAATTACTAAACCATTTTTACTTATTGATTCTTATATTGGTAATTTTGGGTCATTTGGGCATGAATCAAGGATCATGTTTTAGAGAGATGTTGTCTATAATCATTAAGTAGGTGTTCTACAAGTTTTATTTGAAAGTATTGTTGTTTGATAATTTTTGTCTATTTTATTGTTCCTTTATATAGAATGTTTGATTAAATTATAGACATTTAGGAATAAGGTGTTTAAATTTTGTGTTGGACCACTCATGATGCACATTGTATTCATTAAGGATGACTAGACCTAGACTATAGTTGCTCATTGGGATTTATGCTCCCTTGATCATTATAATTGAGTTTTTAAATGAGTATGTAAGGTGTTTGTGAAATTTAACCAATTTAAAGAATTTTTATATTCATAACATGTGATAAGGGGTATTTTGTATTAACATGAATATTTAAAATTTTTTATGGATTGTAGATTGCTAAATGGGATAAATGGCTGAGAAGTAATGTCCATTTTGTTAAATTTCTTAATGGGGGGTAAAATAGTTCTTCAAAAGTGAAATTGGACAACTGTTGGAATTGATATCATGATTAATGTAATAATCCATGTAATTGTGATAAATTAAAATGCTCATTTTTAATTTCTTTGTGTGATAACTGTTCAATGATTCTAACCATTTTAAATGTGTCTAATGGTTATTTTGGATTTTGTAATGATACTCGTCTCTATTGGGTGGGATATAATGATTTTCTATGTGCCCAGTTACATCATAATTTTGTTAGATAGAAAAATTATTCAGACTCCATTGGTATACACTACTGATTCCATGACATGGATGGGGATGGTTAGTCATGGAATTCCAAATTGTAGTTTGAATACTCAATCTAATAATACTTGTATATTGAAATGATGCCCCTATTACATATGGTTCAAATGATTGACATGGTCTATTGTTATTTGGATGTGTATGGGTATCACTAATTACTCTTAATATATGTGGTTAATGTAAATATTATTATGTAATGAAACCATACTTATCATGTATTTTTATATAGTTTACTGTACTTTTATATACACTATAAATATATGGGATATTCTTTTTAACACCATTAGTGTTGACCTAATCAGTACTAATCATACCCTTCTAATGATACCATTGGGTACCCTAGAAGACTTCATGGTTTCAGATCAATATAAGGAAAATAATCCTACAAATGACGGTTGATATGGGATTTGGGATGGAGCATAGAGGAGTGTTTCAGACATGATGTTGGGACTAGTTTTGGGAATTTCCTTTAGAGTATTATTTTTTTCTTCTTTCACTTGACAATACTATGAAAATTCTTTATTATTTGTATGCTTGTGGGAATTTACCCATTCTTGGGAATTTATTTTATGATTCATGGTTTTTTATCTTTATTACCTTTTGATTATTTATCTAGTTTCCCATAGTTGTCTTATACTGAAAAATATGGTATAGTCTCAACAAGTACCTCATTAGACCCTTGATTCTAATTGGTAGCCTATAGAATACATGGAGGCATGCTTGAGGTTATGAATCACATTAGTGTGGGGAACCAGTTTAGTATCACCAAGGTTGGGAAGTTACAATGAGTGTATGATAAAAGGATCCTAAAATTTTAAAATCATACCTAATAATTCATAGATCATAATCATGATTCATGGAATAAATATTGGTAGTTTATAAGAAATGAATTATAAGGGAATCCATGAATATGACACCTTATAGAATAAAATTGGCACAAAATATTGTCATAAAATTGTGGAATAATGTCTATACTATCATAATAATATTAAATATAAGCCAAGGTGACCCCCCAATACGTTCATCACATGTTAGTATTGGGATCACCGCCCATATACCTGCATTAGGAATAGGATAACCACTCACAAACTCACTTTAGAGATTCGGATAATCTCTCATGTGCTTTCATTTTTGGGGCTGTGATAACATATCATATACCCTATGACCTAATAAAACCTAAATTGTTTTCTAATTCATTGAAGGTATATATAAATTTAGGACCACATATAATATATTCATAATCCTTTCATATATATTCCACAATATCATGATAAAATTCATCATAACATACATAGTGGAAAAGAAGACAGGTTCAATCGATAGTTCATCTTCATAAATATGATGTATCCAGTGAAATGAAAATTATATAATAAAATAATTATATACCTATTAAAACATAATTTACACCAAATTATTTCACCGTAGATAAAAACATTATAAGATATTTTAGACTATTTATTGAAGAAGATTTCATTTTAATTTTAAAATTGATTATTTATAAAATAAGAAATGAAAAATAATAAGAAAAAATATATTTAATAATATAATTGTAAATTTAAATGTAATATTAAATTAATTTATATATCATGATGGTAGAAAATTTCATTCTTTTCAGTTACATTAAAACAGATATTCCTTTCACATTTTTTATAAATATTCAAAAGTACCTTGTTTGGAAAATGAATAGAATATTCCTTTTAAATTTTTTAATAGAAATAAAAACATGTGTAAAATGAACTTAAATAACCATAGGATAATATTAAAAACATTCATTTAAATATTTTACTGAAATCAGGGTCATGGATGAAAAAGACTTTTGATAATGGAGGGAATTATAGTCATTATCTCTTAAACACATTATTTTTCTATCATGAGTAATTGAGGAGTGTAAAATTGTTATAATAAATTTATCATACATAAATATATATTAAATAGATTTTTAATTTTATTTTAATGAGGTATATTATATAAATTCATCATTATAAATTTATGCATTAATAGTCTCAATAAAAATTTGATTATAACATTAAACACATTACGTGTTAGTAATTTTTTAATTGTAATCCTCATGAAAGAATAAAATTAAATGAATATATTAATATCATTATAATTATTATATTAATAATATAACATGAAAATTATAGTAATTTTCAAATCATAAAATAATATATTTTACTGACATAAAAAGTGTCACACAAAAACAATATTGTGATGATGAAACTTTACAACATTGCTAATATCTTATTAAAAAACTAATGATATATATAGCTTTATATTTAATTATATATCCATAAAAAATTAATAAAAAATATCATAAAATAAATTCATGATTAGTATATATAGCACATAATGGACGAAATTTGTGAATTTGGCATATATCTCATCACAATAAAAGTGAGACAATAAACTATAATATAATGTCATCTCTTACTTCACATGAAGTTAAAAATCCTTTATAATAAATAAATATTTATTATATAAAATTTATTGAACAATATTATACATAAATTACTATTTATAACTATTTTATAATTTCATGTTATCCATTTAGTAAAAATTTCATCTTTAATTTGATCATTCTGGTAAAAACTAGTCTATTTTCCATGCATATTTTTGGTTTTATGGATCTAGTAATTTCACCCTGGTCATGGGTTAATAATATATATAATATTAATAATTAAATAAGTATCATTTTTATTCATAATATATATTTTTATAATAATTTATACATATTAGTGATTATAATTTTATTATATCACTTCATAGAGATGATTTTTGTATATAAGCAAGAGTTATATTTCTATCATTCGGGGGTTGGAATAAAACAATGGTAAATGATAATTAAGGTTAATAGAATAATTGTTTTATTATAAATATCATATATATATATATAACCATTAAATCTTTATTTATTAACATCCATGTAGTTTGGAATTGAAAATTTAATCACATCACATTGTGTAGGTGCTAGTCCACACGTATGTATGAGTGACATTATCTATTTAAAACTAATGTAAAGGGAAGAAATATGATAATATATTTAAATTAAGCAAGAAAGATTATATCATAAATATATTATATAAACATTAAATCCATCATATTAATTGAACATGAAATATGGTTATGAAAAATGAATCATATCGTTATATGGAGACTATAGTCCACACACACGCATGGGTGATATTATCATTTTCCATTTGATTGAAGGGATGTGTAGAATAATTTATAAAAAAAACATAATAAAAATTAAGAATATTTAATATACTTATTTAATTATTTGATACATTATATCATATACATAGATGAGGTTGAAGAAGATATGAATTGAAAAAGTTTATGTAGGACGATTACCTATTTTTTGGTAGACCTCATTTAGATCCCTACATAATAAACCTTTGAATGGTATTTTAGTAAGTAAAATACATATAATTAAAGTATCAAGAAATTTATAATATAATTTGGTTTTTTTGGATGAAATATATGGCTCAATGATTTGTAAAAAAAATAGAGTAGGGTTTTTCTTTATAAAAGAGAGGAAAAGGATACACATAGAATTTATAAAAAAACTAAATAATATAAATTCATTTTCTGTGAAACAAGTGTCATTAATTAAAAATATTAGATATGATATAGATTATATACCTTTTATTAATAAAATTTCTATTAGTTTAATTGGTATTTTAAACCTTATATTTTGGATTAATGCTTTTGGTAACCGATTTTAAACTTTATCGCGCTATTGATATTTTCTATCATAAAGGGTTATAAATTTATATATAAGTTAAAAATTGTGTTATAAATTTATAAGGATGAAATTTAATTCCATTTTTGTCCTTATTTTCCTCATGAATTATCATTATTATTTTTGAATTATTTTATATAATATTATTTAACATAAAATATTCTTAATTCAATTTGAAGAACTCTTCAAGTAATTTTTCATTAAAGACATAATAACCATATCGGAATTAAAATATAATACCTTTAAAAATTTAAAATAGAGCATTATAAAATATAATAACATTTTTTACAATAATTTAACCAAATACATTACTTTTAATTATTTTAATATTATTTACACTGATTTTTTTCAATACATTCAAAAGAAAGATGATAGCATTGTATATGATTTTAAGGTAATTATATAATCATTGAAAATAAGAAATAAATTACAATAATAAAAATAATTTTCTTTTTATCAAAATAAATTTTATTATTTATTCAAAAAAAATTATCGCTAGGATAATATATAAAAGAATTTAAAAATTAAGAGAGTGATATTTTGTAATTTTATTTACATAGAATCATTTAAATATAATTATCAAAGGAAAATAAAAAAAATTTAAAATATTAAAATTTAGGATGTATATGGCCATATTAATCTCATATAATGAAATAAATAAAAATATGGGGTTGATATTGAGGCCTTATCTCATATTTTATCCCTATTTTATCCAATTTACCCATACTAATGTGACAAATAATTATAAGGGCTAATAATCATATTGAATAAAAATAAAAGAGAAATATTTAGCAAATTTTATTGTATAGATTCCAAACATGATATACTTTTTTCAATATTCATTATCCTGGAGTGGGAAAAATAAATATTATTATTAATTTTTATCAATCATGGAAAAATGTATTAAAAAAACACATATAAGCATTATAATTAACTTATATAAAAAACATGAATATTAATGGTACAAATAGAAGGAATTAAGTTATTCTAAATCAAAAGGATAGTACATAACTTGAAAACTAAATCAAAAATATAAAGTTACATTTCAATTAATTTATCTAATGAAAATAAATGATAGTATTTGAAAAATATATATTTTTCAACATTCAAAAAAAAAATCATTACATAAAATATTAAAAAAGATAACCCTATGTAAATTTTTATATAATGATTTTAAAATTGATGTTCATTTTATAAACTAATATTTTTAAAATTGTTATAAATTAATTATCACTTATAAAAAATAAAATGCAATAAAAATCATTTTTTAGGAAAAAAATATTTTTAATAAATGTAATTAAATTAATAAAATTAAGTGTTTATTTTAAGACTATTAATAAATAAATTTACATTTTTAATTACAAGGTATATATTTAATAATGTGTTTAATCATATTCAAACAATCAAATTGAATAACTAGTTTATAATGACCAAATTTAAATAACAATATTTATATTTATATTCTATATCATGATTTACATAAATCTCGGTGTTGTTTGTTTAGAAAGCTATCAAGATTATTATTATTTAAAACTAAATTTCTAGGATGTTAAATTAAATTATATAAAAATTATTTTTTAAATATTTATTAAATACATTATGATAAAATATTTTTATAGATGTATGACATAAATTGTGTCTTAGAAATAATCAATTAACCACTCAACTCTAGGTATTCTTGGGATAACTCAGTGTAGAAAATAAAATTCAATATAACTAGAGATAACTTATTTTTTACAAATCTATTGAACATAAGATACCAATACACAATTTATATTGATGTATCTTTTAAATAAATATATCAGGAAATGTACCATGCACTCATCATCAATGAATTCAGAAAAATAGTTTACTTGGAAGTCATAAAACTCCAAATTTTAGTCATAGTATATTCTCCCTCATGATAAATGATTTTATCTAATTGAATATTTGGATTCGATATTGATTGTTTACCTCATCATCCATCACTTGTTGTGAGATATCATAAAATTCTAAATTTATGTTGAATTTTCTATTACATCTTTCTCGACATGTTTTCTCTCCCCCAGGAAATGTAGTGAAACGTTTTTCACATTATATTTTTAATATTATTTAAAAGACACAACATAATGTCATGTAGTGATTAAATAATTATCCTACATTTCAAAAAAAATATCCAATTTAATTATATATATATTATTAAAAATATATAATGTTTAATGGAAATAAGTATGTATTTTTTATCATCAGTTAAATAATCCAGTATGAGAATTTTGTCTTGATCAAAAACATATACTATCTCTAGATTCACAAATTAGGATATATCATCATACATTCATTCCTAAATATTCAATCATGTGTCTTCATTGATATAATGAACATTCTCATATTTTTATCCTTCCATTTTCGGAGAGTAGCCTTTATTTATTTTTCTTGAAATTCACATTCATCTTGTGGAGCATTATAATTTTTTATTATTTTATATTTTCCAACCAATGAAGTCATACATTTATTCGAAGTGTGACCAGACTAACTTAAGTATTTACACATACTTTTATCTTCCTTCATGTTACCATTAATATTATACTTGTCCCATTATTATTTATATATTATTTTAATTAAATAAATTCTATTGTTATTCTCTTGGATATTTTTTTATGGTGATTTAGATTATTTCCATTATTCTTATTATTCATGGTCAGTTTGTAATGATCTATGATGTCACCTCTCCTACCATAAAAGATGTATATTCTCATTATTTAAATATCCTCTTTAGCATCCTTATTGAGAATCATTGGATTATTGTTCTATTTTTATTAACTTATTGATTACTTGAATTCACTTTCATATATTTCATGTTAGATTATTCTATTTTTCATTTATGATTAATTTTTAGTTGTATATTTTATTACATATTAACACATAATTTGTAATGATTTTGTTTATACCAACAGACTTATTAACTATGAAAACATTTATTTTAGTAGTCAATTATGTATTTTATGAAATAAAATCTATTCATAATGGATTGAATCCTCATTTTATATGATATTTTATTTTGATAAATGGGATTTCTAATTTCATTAGATTTGTTCCCCTATCTACCAACCATTCCTTATTATTTTAAAATTGATACATTATTCAAACACAACTAGGACCTATGCCTAAACACTTAATAGATATAATAATGTTATAAATTCCGTATTTTATTCTAAATAAATATAATGTATCCATATTTTTCTTCTTGTTATTTTCATAGAAATCATCACCCTTTTTAGAAATAATTATGGAACATGATTTCAATGATTTTCTTCTATTCAGCCTTGAAGTGGTGGTGAATTTCTCATTATTTTTACCTTTTAAAATATTCATTATTTCCAAAATACAAATTAACTAGCATTCTAAACAAAATTAGTGTAAACAAGAATAATTTGATTATGATTTACCTTATTCTTATAGTTTTTTGTAGGTTTATTATAGAAAAATTTATAACTATCTTTTACATTAATATGATTTTGATGGTAGTATCATTTTTTTAGGTATTTTGGATATTATAGATTGTGTAGACTCAATTGTTCTCATTTTCGCCTCATGATATAGACACTTCATGTTGAGGGAGTTTTTTCACCCTCAATGGTTCTCAATTATTCTTACAACTCATTTCTCATGTTCTAAATCTTGTATTTATGCATTTTTATTGCCGCTTAAAGGGACTAATAAATATTCTTGATCTTTTTAACATTGATCTACAACTTGTAATCCTTGTAATTAATAAGATATTTCTGATTTCATTTCAACTCATGAATTCTATTTTTATCAATAAAAAAATTATATTGCACATATTATATATCCATTAATTATTTTTGAATAATAATATGAAAATATTTATCGAGGAACCTAATATGCATCGCACACTATTCATATCCTCGCACCATACATAATGTGGTCACACCATATACTTTGACATACCACTAGAGGTTCTTCATACGATATCACAATGTCTTAAACTACTTGATGGTCTCATGTTATCATGAATAGTTCGATCTATGTGATTGGTCTCAAATGCCTCAAGTTTTCCATAAATGGATTCTTCTATGAGCATTTGAATGGGGATTCAACTAATCATAATTGAAATGGAATAAAATTTTCCTTTATCCCCCATCCTAAGATGTTATATTTGTTCTCATTTGATCACCGTATATGATATAGAAGTATCATGGCCATTTTTATCCATTAACTACATATTATTCAATACCAATAAGTGTTATTATGTATAGAAAAATTTTAGCTTATATTTTATTAACTAGTATGAGTTTACTAGGATTAGTTGTAATATTTAAGGATCTCACATATCTTATTATTATTATATAATTTTTATATTAATAGTGAATATCAGAAATATTATATATCTATATCTAAATTTTCAAACCCCCCATACAATGTTTGTTAGGAAATATTTTTTATTCAAACTAGAATATGATTCTAGAAAATATTATTCATCATAATATTCTATATCCTTGGTTCAAAATATTCATTTGAAACACCAAGGATCTCTATGTTTTTATATCACTAAAACTACCATAAAATCTGTTATGGTAATTCCTTTGAAATATCCATCCACATATCAATATATCCATGAAATTATGATGTGGTGTAATGACTTTCAATGTGGACATCTCAAATATATTTATAGAATAATGATTATAAATTAATCGTGATATTTAATTTCATAATTATCAATGATGATATAATCTGATTTAATATAATTCCACTAGATTATTTTATCCTATATTTTCTAGTTAATTTTTATTTTAGTAATCTAAAATTTCACTAAAAATCACAAGTAATGATACTTATGAACTGGGAAAACCATATTTATATAGTATAAATACTCATCCTTTGAGAGTATTAAATCATCCTTATGAATAATAAAACCATCCTTGTGAAGTGGAATGGTCCTTATGAATTAATGTAATGATTCTCATAGAGTCCTATATTATCATCACAATGTTTCCAAAGGATCCTTGTAAACATAGTAATGACTCTTATGAAGTCATCAAGAAGCCTTAAATAAACACCAACATTTCATATGAAATCTCAATTACATTCCAAAATTATTTTCTAAATTAGTGAATATGTCTTGTTCGTAGATATTGATTCATCCTAATTCCCAGTAGGAATGCATTATGTCTTTGCTAGTTTTCTCATCTAATGTGTCAAAAGGATTCTTATGATGATCAAAATAATCCTTATTTGCGTGATCCTCATAATTTTATTTTAATGATAAATACTTGTCCATTTTTTATAACCACATCATGGAAATTATAGACTTCTTATTGTACTCCCACAAACTCTTCAACTCACAATGATACTTTCACAATCAAAAATATTCAACACCAAACCTCATCCAAATTACTAAATTCATTTTTACCATAATAAGGAATCTCAAAATCATTTTTACGATTCTACAAAGTGTTGTATATATTTATTTATTTATTTTAATAATATATCAATAGGTTTTATAAGTATCCATCTATTCAAATATCAATTTAACCATGTGGTTAATAGTAATTCCATCATTAGTAATCACACATCAGGGATATTTATAGACTACATCTATAATAGACAAATATTTTTTTTATTGATCTTATCCATATAATCCCTCAAACTATAAACCTTCATTTTCATTTTCCATTTGTTATGAATTTAACTCAGTCCCCTTTTACACATATTTTCCAACACATATTGACAATTTCTCGTCATCATGTTATCTTCACTTATTAACTATAAATAAAATATTCACATGTGGAACTCAATATCCCCCTTTGTATTTGACATAAATACCATTAATCCTCTTTATCAATAAGTCGTCTCTAACTCTAATATTTTCCCCCTTATAGATATTGTCTAAAAATATTTGGATCATTTCTATATTTCGGTGGAATCATTACCACATTTTCTTTATTTTGGTTGTTATTTTTAATAGATGTGCTGAAACTCACCCTTGATGTGGTGGTGAATATATATACTTTCTTATATAACCTAATTTTCATATATTTTATATTAACACTTGTTATTTTATTAAAAAAATTATTAGTAAAAACAAAAATAATCCTGTTATGTGTTGAATTATTCTTATGAATTGTTTCATCATGATTAGAAGATATTTTTTATCCCTTCTTGGAACTGAAACAAGTATTTCATGATCGATGACTCATAATAGAAATTTGTGGAGTATAATCACATTTTTAGATATCTACAATGAACCAATTTTTGATAACATTGTATTTCTCAATATTACCTCGAGTTTAAGACACTTCATGTTAACGTAATTTTATTCATACATAACTAATATCATTCTATATTCCCACTCTCTTTTAATCTTCTAAATCTAGTCTATGTGAATCTTTCATGACTCATACATTAAATAATCATGATCCTCATTCTTTTTGGGATTGATATCTAATTAGTCATCATTGATATTAATCAATGTTTTGTGATTTTCTTTTAATTAATGGGTATTATTTTAAACTTTCACACTTATAATGAATTACAAATATTCTTCATACATTGAAGATTTTCTTACTATGAATCATTATATATTTTACCATGACCATTTTTGTTCAATGGGACAATCACCCTTTTGAGATTTTGATGCTAAATATTTTTGAAATGATTGTTTATCATAGACCAGTTCTGTATTCACATATTCTAATTCCTAAAGGAACACAAATATATATGTCACTATAGAAAAATATCCTCATAATAGCAGGTTTTTATGGATATGGCGGTGGTTAAAACCACCACCATATTCTTTCACCATGGTTTCCAAAAACTACATCTAAATTGTGTGTCAACATACAAAATGCAGTGCTTTCTTCAATTTGGAATTGGATATGGGTAACCGTCATAGATATCTCATTTAACGATGGTTGTTTGTGGGTCTATAGGTGGTTTTGTAGGACAAAATGTTTTTTTATAGCAACAGTTTAAACCACCGCAAGAAAAATAATTTTGTGCAGGAAAACCCCTACTAAATCCATGTTAAATGAACACAATATGGTAACAAAAAATGATAATGAGGTTGTTTTAATCACCGCTAAATTATTGTATTTAGTTGCGTTTTTACCCTCTACCTCTTGTAATATACCAAATCATAACGACATTTAAAACCACCCCTAAAAATCATCAATTTACTTAGTGGATGTTTAAACTACTACTAAAGGTAGATTTATAATGAAATGGGCCGATTCTATGGAACTAGTACCAGTACCCTAAAAAACATTGCAATTTTACCAGAACATCTGTTCAACATCAAAAAGAATACAAGGAAACCATCATTTTCATAAGAAAATACACATTCAAATACACACACTAATTCAATTTGGAAACACATAATAGAGATAAATAATATGGTAGCATGAAGAAAAATGATATTACAAGAAACCAAACTGTGGGCTAAATATTTCACTATAAGAGTTCTAAAAGAATAAATTAATTCCATAGAGGGAGTTACCATGTCATTGCAATCATAATGTCATAAGGTACATGTACGAATAAATCCATAACGAATATCATTTCTTCCAATCAGATATTTACCAATTTGTTGGGATTCTGATTCAAGGTGTCATAAATGATGAGTTCCACCCAATAGAAAATGTGTGGGAGGACCAGTAGAAAATTCCAACTCTTATGTAGCCATTTACATGTTTGGTGAAATGTACCAATGCAACAATCTATTAGTGAATGACATCTCATTGAAGAAGTAGTTGAACTACATCCTGAACAATCTAGATAAAAATCTATTAGGGTGGTAAAAACATCCTCTTGTGTATTAGAATGGTGAAGGAGAAAATTTAAATAAATATTATATTAAATAGATGGTTGATATTGTGGGGTTATAAAGTAATGTCAAACTTTCCCATGTTCAGGAATACAGGGTTAATTTCCATGATGATCTAAAGCTAAATTCTTCCAATGAGGGATGCACACATGGGTGTGTTCTCAAAGACCATCATTAAGATGGTGATTATAAGGCCCCAGCCTTAAAACGTACTTAATCTTGAGTTATTACAAGATTACACATTGAGGATATTTTCAGGTTTAGAGTTTTAGAGAATTAGATCATAAAACTTGCATAACATTTCATATATAAACAAAGTGTTTACATAAAGATAGTATTCTTATTTCCCATCAATGGAAACATATTTAATATAAAAAATGGATTATTTCTTGACACTTCCTTGACACTATCATCATATCATGTACCTTTCCCTTGATCCCGTGAAAAAAATTTCAAAAAACTTGGGATGAGCATAAAAAGCTCAGTAAGGGATATAAAAATATATGGAAGGGAAAAATGGGTACATATATACATAAGAATGAAATCATACTTTACCCATCAAATATAATCACATTAACATACCTCATAAAATCCTGAATAAATCATAAAAATCATAACACATAAAGGTAACTCGAGGCATTCATAACATTCTTACATAGGGAGTAACCCTCTTGTTTATGTTTGGAATACCCATCACGGTATATTCCGTAAATCCCTTCGAAGAAACCTTAAAGTTTCACTCCTTCGCGTTACCCAATGCATTGGGGAGCTATATCGGGCTCACCCGCCCTTAGTTTATGACGGAACCACCCGTCTTCATAATAATGCCCAAGAACCTCAACATAATCATATCACATAAAACATGCATAAAGAAAACATAACATTCCCAACTTTCAATCACAAGATAACAATACAACACATTGATATAAAAACATTATGAAAACCATTTTCAATTGCAAAATAAATAAAAAGTGAAACATGGTATTTATTTTTCTTTTAAAATGAAGGTATGGCTTGTAGAGGAAGCCAAAACTCAAATAATGGTCACGGCGGCGGAGAAGTCGTTGTCGCCACATACGTACGACAAAAAAATTCCCTTTTGTCGTTTTGTAAACACTTCGTATAAAAAATATTCCTTTTGAATAAATGTAAAAGTCAAAGCGTTTTGTACACCATATAAAAGAAGGTTGTGTATAAAACAAAATATGCCTCAATGAAAGAAGATTGAGACGAAGTCCCATACCTCGGGTCCGACATGACTCGTTCGTTCTTTAATTTCCTGAATAATAAACTTGAGTTAATTTATATTTTCTTAAGAACCTTTTTTAAGTTCATTATACCTTTTATATCACTTATTTCCATGTCATGAACACTATGTAATTATTTAAGTTAATAACGATCGTTTTAACGATCATTGGTACTTGAGTCAAAAATAAACCCTTTATAATTACATGTTGTTCATGTATCCATTATATCCAGAATTATAACAATGATGTATATATCATATATATCCAGTGTATACATTCATTTATAATATTACATAATCATTTACAGGCAAGAAATGAAATGCACCCTTCATGGAGACAGTAAGTCGTACGTACGCATGAACGCTACTTTCATTTCTATTTCATATTTTATAGAATGGAATCATAATGATATAAAGTTATATTATAATTACAGTATAATATCATATATAATATCATAGTTCCATCCTTTATATGTCCCACATATGGTATTTAACGAATCAAATCACTTTGAGGGGGCGGTAGTCCGCACTTCCTTAAATGAAGATATCGTGTTTACCCATAATGGAAAACATAAAGTTATGCCCCAAATGAAAAATACAGAAGCTTAAGAAAAACATAAACATATTATATATCATATATAAATATATTTACATCTTAATGGCCACCTTTTAAGGTGTTAAAATAATGTTGAACAATCATCGTTTCGGGAGACATAAATTCACCATCCACGGAAACAGTATGTCCTTTAACCATTAGATGTAGGTGTGTGTAAGTGTTGCTCGAATCCATCTTATAAAAAAATCCTAGTATATTTAAGATACTGGATATGTTACAAAATAAATGAATAAAAAGATTTTAGGGGGTTGGAGAAGCAAAATAAAACAAAAGGACTCAAGTGAAGACATTAACCTAAAATCGGGTAACTCCCTTTGGTTTGAGCTCAAAGGATTCCTTGGGAAGACTTCTGCCCAAAGTGAGGCTTCAAGGAGTAAGAGAGGGAAGTGGAGAGACAAAATGAGCAGTGGTTGGCCGAGCCAAAGGCTTTGGATGTGTGGGTATGGATGTAGTGGTGGGGGACTTTTATAAGAGGAGAGGAGGGGCACTCTTGGAATGTAAAGAAATGATACTTTATTTTCAAATGGGTTTCGGATTTTAATGGTCCCACATTGATATAATTCGAGGATAAGGTGATAGGGGTTCGATATATACCCACCCAATAGGTTTTGGACTTGTGTAGGTCTTATATTTTACATTATCCTTCCGTTTTATTTAAATTGTCAAATAATGAGGTCATCGCTGCATCATTATGATGTCATAAATAATTTAATAAATTTAATGTAGAAAAATTATAAAAAAATATTCTATGATGTAGGAAATATTTTTATCTTTATAATAAATATTTATAGTCTTAAATATAATCTATGTATAAAAAATTAAAAATGTTTTAATCGGGTGATACATTCTTGTTATATTTACATTCTTTAAAAAAAATAAAAATATAACAAGTCACTTTCCACAAAAGTGATTCCTTGGGGTCCCCAAGTTTGTCACAAGACATCCCATGGTCGACCATGTGAAATCCAGTAAAATTAGAACACATTTTTCTGTCATTTATTATTATTGTGATATTATTGTATAATCCTTAACTACCTGATTACTCATTAATCAAGATAATTAAATATAATTACCGTCGTTACTATTCATAATGTCCAAAAACAAAAGAGTCTTGATTAAATAATTTTGACTTTCAGATTACAAATATGAAATCCATTTTACCAAATTCCAAACACAGAAATATAAATAATTTATTTAAAAATAATTCCCATTGTCAAAACAAAATAGCGGGTTTTTTTGAAACAATATCTATGAAATGTTTGGCATTAGTTTATGCCCAATCCCAAAGTGAAATTAATCCTAATGACCACCATTGGATTAAATGGTAAAAATATATTCTAATTTAACTTTAAAACCAATTCAAAAGATAATCTAATCATATAAATAAATTAGATTAAAAAGCAGTTTTGATGTAAAATGCAGTATTTTTCAATATTCATTAAAAAAATGAACATTGTCAGAAAAATACCAAAAATTTATCCAATGTAAATTTCAATGTCCCAATCATAATGAATATGTTTATTTTGAAAAATATAGATTATAAAATTGTCAAAATTTTGATTTTAAAAGGGTTTTCCATCAAAAGGCAGTAAAACAATCTTTTAAGAATATTAGTGTATTCCATGCTTAAGATTGGATATATTTTCATTTTAAGCCTCTAAAACACTGTCTAGTTCATTAATAGACATAGATAAAATTATCTATTATTCATTACTTAATTGGGATACTACATCCTTCCCCCATATAGAAAATTGAGACCCCGCAATTTATTTACTTATCAAATAAATGGGGGTACTTATCCCTCATTGCATTTTCAGATAACATGTTGCCTCTTCTATCATGTGGTTTTTCCACAAAACCTTTACCTGATTAATCACTTTATTCCATAACACTTGATCCATGTGGTCAAGAATCTGGACCGGTTTTTCCTCATAAGATAAGATCTCTTCCAGCTGAACTACCTCTGGACTCAAATCATGAGATGGATCCGGCATGTACTTTCTCAGCATCGAAACATGAAAAACATTGTGTACCTGAGATAAACTCGGAGGTAAAGCCAACCGGTATGCAACTGATTAAACTCTATCCAGAATTTCATATGGTCCAATGAACCGTGGACTCAACTTTCCTTTCTTACCAAATCGCATCACACTTTTCCATGGCGAGACTTCGAGAAAAACATGATCACCTACCTCAAAAGGTAGATCCCTCATCCTGTTGTCTACATAACTCTTCTTCCTACTTTGAGCTGTTCTCATGTGTTTCTGAATCAGCTGAACTTTTTCTGCCTTCTCTTCTACCAATTCTAGTCCCATCATCTTCCTTTCACCCACATCATCCCAGAAAGCTGGAGTTCGACACCGCTTACCATATAATGCCTGAAATGGTGCCATCTGTATACTAAAATGAAAAGTGTTATTATATGAAAATTTATCCAAAGAAAGATGTTGGTCCCAACTTCCCTGATAATCCATCAAACAAGCTCATAACATATCCTCCAAGGTCTGAATTGTTCGTTTTGACATCCCATCTGATTGAGGATGAAATACTGTACTAAAATTTAATTCAGTACCCAACGACTTCTAAAGGCCTTTCAAAAAGTTAGAAGTGAACCTAGGATCATGATCAGATAAAATGGAGAGAGGAACTCCATGTAACCTGACTATCTCTTTAAGATACAAACGAGAAATTTGATCTAGGGAAAAATTATCTCGTATAGCAAGGAAAAGAGAAGACATGGTCAAGCGATCAACAATAACCCAGATTGTATTATTACCTCGAGATGTCTTCGGTAATCCCACAACAAAGTCCATGGATATATTCTCAAATTTCCACTCTGGCACTGGTAAAGGCTTAAGCATCCCTTTCGGTAACTGCCTCTCTACTTTAACCTGCTGACAAGTCAAACAGTTGACAGTAAAATTAGCAATATCTCTTTTCATTCCATCCCACCAGTAATACTCCTGTAGATCTCTATACATCTTAGTACTTCCTGCATGAACTGAAAATGGAGAACTATGAGCTTCATATAACAACTCTCTCTTCAACTTTGAATCACAAGGCACACACAATCTCTTCCCAAATCTCAAAACTCAATCATTATCAATGTTGAATTCAGGCAACTTACCTTTTTAAACCAGCTCTACCTTTTTCTGCAACTCACTGTCTTGCTTCTGTGCTTGCTTGATTCTGTCTGATAGAGATGATCTCACTGATACCTGAAACAAAATGGAAGAACATCATGCACCAACATATTCTATGGCAAAGTTCATCAAATCCTTAACCAAAGGATCACTTTCCAAACACAACATTGCTAATGAAGCATTACTTTTTCGACTCAAAGCATCAGCCACTTTATTTTCTTTTCCAGGATGGCAATGAATTGTACAATCATAATCCTTGATTAATTCCATCCATCTACTCTATCTCATGTTTAAATATTTCTGAGTGAATATATACTTTAAAATTTTGTGATCAGTATATATTTCACACTTTACTCCATACAAATGATGCCTCCAAATTTTTAAAGCAAAAACAACAACAGCTAATTCCAAATCATGTGTAGGGTAATTTAACTCATGAGTTTTCAACTGTCATGAAACATAAGAAATTACGTAATCATTCTTCATTAGGACGCAACCAAGTCATTTCAATGAAGCATCGCTGTATATAAAAAACTCACCATTCCTTTAAGGTAGTTCCAAAACTGGAGCATTCAACAATCTTCTTTTCAATTCCTGAAAACAATCATCACATTCTTTTGTTCAGATAAACTTAACGCCCTTCCGAGTTAGCTTAGTCATTGGACTAGATAACCGTGAAAAATTTCTAACAAACCATCAATAATAGCCTGCCAAACCATGGAAGCTACGAATCTCAGTTACATTTGTGGGTCTTGGCCAGTCTTCCACAACTTTTGTTTTTGCAGGATCAACAGTTATCCCATCTTTAGAAACAATGTGACCATGGAAGGAAATTTGTTGCAACAAAAACTCACATTTGTTGAATTTTCCATACAGTTTCTTTTCTTTTAAGGTTTTCAAGATAACCCTTAAATGTCTTTTATACTCCTCTATACATTTATAAAACACCAAAATATCATCAATGAAAACCACCACAAACTTATCCAAGAACTCATGGAATATTATATTCATTAATTCCAGGAATACAGCAGGTGCATTGGTTATCCAAAAAGGTGTTACTAAAATTCATAATGGCCATATCTTGTACGAAACACGGTCTTCGGAACATCTACTTCCTTTACCTTCAGCTGATGGTACCCCGATCTAAGGTCAATCTTTGAAAAATACTGAGCTCCCTAGAGCTGATCAATCAAATCATCGATATGAGGAAAAGGATATTTGTTCATAATAGTGATGTTATTCAAGGCTCTATAATCAATGGAAATCCTCATTGAACCATCTTTCTTTTTAACAAATAAAACAGGAGCACCCCATGGTGATGTGCTAGGTCGAATGAAACCTTTCTCTAATAAATCTTGCAATTGCTCCTTCAACTCTAAAAGTTCAATTTGAGCCATTCTATAAGGGGTTTTTGAAATTGGATTAGCATCAGGAACTAAGTCAACAGTAATCTCAACTTCCCGATCTGGTATTATTCCAGGCAACTCATCCGAAAAAACATCAGGATACTCATTTACCACTGGCATATCATGAATCTGAACAGTTCCCTTGTTTTCAAAAACATGTGCAAGGTAACATTAATTTCCATCTTTTACAAGTTTCTAGGCATCTTGATATGTTATCAACAATAAGGGTTCATTCTTGAACATAAACTGAAATTCTTTCTGAAAAGAAACATCTTTATCTCTACAGTCAATCTTAGCATGGTAAATAGAGAGCCAATACATACCCAGTATAACATCAAACTCTACTAGAGGTAGAACAATAAGGTTTTCAAGTAGGTTAATTCCATTGATAAGGATAGAAAGATTCTTATAAATACTATTTTCCTCAAAATTTCCTCCAGGTGTTTTTAGCACAAGTTCAGGAGACATTTCTTGAGATGGTATTCCCATTTTACTAGAAAAGGATTCAGAGATGAATGAATGTGTAGACCCCGAATCAAACAACACACTTGCATAATCTAAAAAAAGAAAGTACCTGATACAACTTCATTTGATGGCCCGACAACTGCTGAAGTAGTTGCAAAGGATTTCACCACCCCTTTCTTCTTGTATTCTAACTGCTTCCCATCACTCAAGCTCCTTATCGGACACTCGTTTGCATAGTGACCCATCTCATTGCACTTAAAACATTTTACTAACTGTAAATCAAATTTGGTCTTACCTTCACCTTGATCTTTTTCAGTGCAATCACGAGCCTTATGTCCCATCTTACCACATCGGTAGCACTTTCCAGAATTCAGAAGACATTCCCCAGCATGCCTTTTTCCACATTTATCACAATCTAGAAACTTAGATTTCTTACCATCATACTTTTTTGAATAATTATTCCCTTTGTCCTTCCATCTTGGTCTCTTCATCTGTTGGTTTTTATAGAAAACTTGATCATCGGCAAACTCCATTTACACCTTCTAAGCACATCGAACAAGCTTTTCATAACTTTTAAACTCACGAGAAGCTAATGCCCTTTGATATTTTGGCTTTAATCCTGATAAAAAACGATTGATTTTACTAACAAGGTCTCGGATAAAATTTGGAGCATACCTTTCCAATCGAGTGAACCTTTATTCATAGGTAGCCACTGATTCTTCCTGTTGCCTCAATTCAAAGAATTTTTTTTCCATACTAAGTCGAACAGCCTTAGGAAAATACTTTTCAAGAAACATACCTTTGAATTCATCCTAGTCGAGAGCATCAATCTCATCAGCGTCCCTGATATTTTTAACCATAGACCACCACTGATCTGCCTCACCCTCCAAACGGTAAATAGAAAGACTAACCTTTTGATTGTCTGAACACCCCATGACATTGAAAATCTTCTCTAGTGATTTAATCCATCCTTTAGTTAGCACATGGTCATATGATCTTCTAAATGATGGGGGATGTTGCCTCATGAAATGTTCCACCGCTGACATGTTCCTCTGCGGTTGATCTGGCTGATCTCGTGCATGGATACCACCACCATTTATCGCTTGAGTCAACTGCACCATTACTGCAACAAATTGTTCAGTTCCAATTCTGACCATCTCAGGATACTGATTCAGAAGGTTATTTCCTTCTGTATGCCTTCCTAGCACTGCTTCCCTGTTTCCTCTATGAAAAACCATTCTGAACAAACATGTCTTAGATGATGCAACATGGTAATCTTCAAATACTATATCACTTCAATTTGACCAAAAAAAATATTTTTGGATAATCATTTAATAGAATTTTAATTCCTAAAGTTATCTAAACCGACCGCTGATACCAACTATAAGGCCCCAGCCTTAATCCTTACTTAATCTTGAGTTTTTATATGATTAAACATTGAGGATCTTTTTGGGTTTAGAGTTTTAGAGAATTAGATCATAACACTTGTATTACATTCCACATATAAAAAAGTGGTTACATAAATAAAGTATTCTTCTTTACCATCAATGGAAACATATTTAAAATAAAACATGGATTCTTTCTTGACACTTCCTTGACACTATCATCATATCATGTACCTTTCCCTTGACCTGTGAAAAAAATTTCAGAAAACATCGGATGTGCATAAAAAGATCAGTAAGGGATATAAAAATATATGGAAAGGAAACATGGGTACATATATACATAAGAATGAAATCATACTTTACCCATAAAACATAAGCCCTTTATAATACCTCATCAAATCATTTATAAATCATAGAAATCATAACACATAAAGGTAACTTGAGTCATTTATAACATTCTTACGTAGGGAGTAACCCTCTGGGTTACGTTTGGAATACCCATCACAGTATATTCCCTAAATCTCTTCGGAGAAACCTTAACATTTCACTCCTTCGCGTTACCCAATGCATTGGAGAGCTATATCGGGCTCACCCGCCCTTAGTTTATCACGGAACCACTCGTCTTCATAACAATTCCCAAGAAACTCAACATAATTGTATCACATAAAACATGCATAAAGGAAACATAACATTCCAACATTTAAATCACAAGATATCAATACAACACAATGATATAAAAAAAATTATGAAAACCAGTTTCAATACCAAAATAAATGAAAAGTAAAACATGGTATTTATTTTTATTTTAAAAAGAAGGTATGGCTTGTTGAGGAAGCCAAAACTCAAATAATGGTCACGGCGGCGAAGAAGTCGTTGTCGCCGCATACATACGACAAAAACATTCCCTTTTGTCATTTAGTAAACAATTCGTATAAAAAATATTTCTTTTGAATAAACGTAAATTTAAAATGGGTTTATACACCATATAAAAGATGGTTGTGTATAAAACAAAATATGCCTCAATGAAAGGAGATTGAGATGAAGTCCAATACCTCGGGTCCGACATGACTCGGTCGTTCTTTAATGTCCTGAATAATAAACTTGAGATAATTTCTACTTTCTTAAGAACCTTTTTTAAGTTCATTATTCCTTTTATATCACTTATTTCCATGTCATGAACACTATGTAATTATTTAAGTTAATAACGATCGTTTTAACGATCATTGGTACTTGAGTAAAAAATAAACCCTTTATAATTACATGTTGTTCAGGTATCCATTATATCCAGAATTATAATAATGATTTATATATCTATGTATCCAGTTTATACATTCATTTATAATATTACATAATCATTTAGAGGTATGAAATGAAATGCACCCTTCATGGAGATAGTAAGTCGTACGTACGCATGAACACTACTTTCATTTCTATTTCATATTTTATAGAATGGAATCATAATGATATAAATGTATATTATAATTCCAGTATAATATCATATATAATATCATAGTTCCATCCTTTATACGTCCCACATATGGTATTTAACGAATCAAATCACTTTGAGGGGAGGTAGTCCACACTTCCTTAAATGACAATATCGCATTTACCCATAATGGAAACCATAAAGGTATTCCCCAAATGAAAAATACAGAAGCTTAAGGAATACATAAACATATTATATATCATATATAAATATAGTGACATCTTAATGGCCACCTTTGAAGGTGTTAAAAGAATGTTGAACAATCATCGTTTCGGGAGGCATAAATTCACCATCCACGGAAACAGTATGTCCTTTAACCATTAGATGTAGGTGTGTGTAAGTGTTGCTCGAATACATCTTATAAAAACATCCTAGTATATTTAAGATACTGGAGTTGTTAGAAAATAAATGAATAAAAAGTGTTTAGGGGGTTGGATAAGCAAAATAAAACAAAAGGACTCAAGTGAAGGCATTACCTTAAAATCGGGTAACTCCCTTTGGTTTGAGCTCAAAGGCTTCCTCGGGAAGTCTTATGCCCAAAGTGAGACTTCAAGGAGTAAGAGAGGGAATTTTAGAGACAAAATTAGCAGTTTTCGGCCTATCCAATGGATTTGGAAGTGTGGGTAAGGAGGTAGAGGTGGGGGCCTTTTATAAGAGGAGAGGAGGAGCACTCTTGGAAAATAAAGAAATGTTACATTATTTTCAAATGTGTTTCGGATTTTAAAGGTCCCAAATTGATATAATTAAGGTATAACGTGATAAGGGTTCGAAATATAACCACCCAACAGGTTTTTTACATGTGTAGGTCTTAGATTTTACATTATCTTTCCATTTTATTTAAATCGTCATATAATGAGGTCATCGCTGCATCATTATGATGTCATAAATAATTTAATAAATTTAATGTCTAAAAATTATTGAAAGAAATACTATGATGTAGTAAATCTTCTTAGATTTCCAATTAATATTTATAGTCTAAAATATCATCTATTTAGACAAAATTAAAAATGTTTTAATCAGGTGATACATTCTTGTTATACTTACTTTCTTTATAAAAATAAAAAGATAACAAGTCACTTTCCACAAAAGTGATTACATGGGGTCCCCAAGATTGGCACAGGACATCCCATTGTCTGACATGAGACAACCAGTAGAATTAGGACACATGTTGGTGTCATTTTTTATTATTATGATATTATATTTTTATCATTAACTACACGATTACTCATTAATCAAGATAATTAAAGATAATTATCGTCGTAACTATTCATAATGTCCAAAAAAATAGTCTTGATTACATAATATGGACCTTATGATTCCAAATATGTAATCCATTTTACCAAATTCAAAACACAGAAATTTCAAAAATTGATTTAAAAATAATTCTCGTTGTCAAAAAATAGCGGGTTTTTTTTAAAAACAATATCTATGAAAAGTTTGGCATTAGTTTATGCCCAATTCCAAAGAGAAATTAATCCTAATCACCACCATTGGATTAAATGGTAAAAATATATTATAATTTAACTTTGAAACCAATTCAAAAGATAATATATTCATATAAATAAATTAGATTAAAAAGCAGTTTTGATGTAAAATGCAGTATTTTTCACTATTCATTAAAAAATGAACATTGTCAGAAAAATACCAAAAATTTATCCAATGTAAATATAAATGTCCCAATAATAATGAATATGTTCATTTTGACAAATATAGATTATAAAAGTGTCAAATTTTTGATTTAAAAAGGGTTTTCCATCAAAAGGTAGTAAAACAATCTTTTAAGAATATTAGTGTATTACATGCTTAAGATTGGATTTATTTTCATTTTATGCCTCTAAACACTATATAATTCATTAATAGGCATAGATAAAAATTTCTATTATTCATTACTTACTTGGGATGTTATAGTGATTTTTGATATGGGGTGGCCCATCAATCTAGACGTTCCTATATTAGAGTAGTTATACAATTTGTTATTTTAGATTAGCCAAGGGAAGAATCTACTCTATGTATTAAGGCCCATTAAATTCTTATATTGTTTTGTAGGATAACACATGGGGGGATATGATTATTGAGAACACATCTATCTACCAAAAACCAATTTCCATCCAATAATTCGGTATATTTCCTAACGATTCCTGCTCATTTTGGACCCTATGGATGTAATTGTAATGGTCAGGTCAAGAGAATGAATCATGTTCCACCCATTCCCCCTTCAAATAGGTATGGTTATTGATGATAGATTAAATTTTGAAATACAATATACAGGTTAATTCTTTAGTAGAACCTTCTCTGGTTGATGTTGTACTCCATAAAATTCAATCTCTCTGTCAAGTGGGTGTTACGAAATCAAGACATGCAATGGATCATGGATCATAATTTTGTAAGAACAATCCACACATCGTCCGTGGAGACAAAAAAACTAGGAATCTAAGGAATGGATTGTTTAGAATATGAGGATCTTTAATTTATTGAATACTCATAGGGACAATAAGGTGGGTTTCTCGATGTATATTCACAAAGTACCAGATAGGCTATGGTGGGACTCTATCGTGAAAGCTAAATTTCATGAGGAAATTACTCAGAATTCATTAAATAAAATAATCCAGCATTAGTCTTACATTGATGATTTAGTTTTGGAAATTGTCTGTAGTTTCTATCCTTAGAGAAGAGTATGTGTACTATTATGGAGTATTCCCCCCATTTTTTGAGTTAGTACATCTTTCACTAGAGCTAGTCACCAATGAGTAGCTAATGGCTAAATGGTTTGAATTATGATTGAGTCCAGATATTCAATAAATATTTTCTATCATGTGTATTCATACCTTCATAGAGTTAGTCTAAAAATAAGTTCTAAATAAGGTAGATATATCAGGAAATACAGGTTTGGTTGGAGCGTCAGTTGAAGGGGTTGTTACCCAAGGTGTATTATTTTTTCAGAAAATAATATTCAATGGAGAATAGTTTCATTTAAGATTTGTTTTATGGGATTCATCAGGGTAATAAAAAGATTTCATATAACATTGTGGAAGGTGTGTTCATACAAAACCAAATAGTGTGGAGTATCCAAATACTTTTCATCATTGTGGACAGTTTGGTCATATAAATTATTTTTTTGAATAGATATACCAGGGAAGTAAAGAAGGATCGAATTTCACAATGGGTTCAAAGGTTCATAATGATGATTCCAAGGGTGGTGGGTCTAATCCTTAGGACAAGGGTTATTTTTATGTGGGTAATACTATATGGATTTACGTGGAATATTATGTGATATATGAATCTATAGATAGCCTAACAACTGTTAGAGGTACATTGTTTATTTAATCTTTTAGGTTTAAAGATTTGTTTGATGTATGTTGTAATCATTCCTTTGTATTGTCAAAGTTATTTGACATGTTGAAATTAATTATTGAACATATGTCATTCTTATTTTATCTTTACGAACATTTGGAAAATATATCTAAACATTGTTTTAATTATCCTACATGGCAGGTGATGATAGATAAATTCAAGGTTGTGTGTGAATTTTTAATTCATGATGTTGAAATCTTCAAACTAGTACATGGAATATCTTAAATGATCAACATTAAGGCCCACATATACTTTTATCTTTATTCGGTAGAGTTTTTATCTTCCATTGGGGTCACTCATGATTTTGAGTGTGATTGGAATGAAAGATCATGAAGGGTGGGGCTTGTTGTTCCTTATAATTGGGTAATATCATGCTAATTGTGAAATAATTTTCATGATGTCAATGAACCATTTTTGGGATGTTAACTTCATTCTATGGTGTGTACATACCCAAAAGTCATTGCGGATTATTTTTATAGTTTCCACCACATAGAGAGGTCAAATTTACTATTGATCCTCTCCCTAGTATGGTTTCCATTTCTATTCCATCTTATCAAATGACACCTAATGTGTTGTTGGAACATAATGTTCATCTTGTAGACATTAAGGTGAATTGATTAATTCATCCTAACATGTAACTTAGGGATTTGACTACTCTATTTCTAAGAAGGAAGATGAGTGACCTAGACTTTAGGTGTATTATTAAAAGGGAATGTGGTTTTCGATGCATTGAGCATAAAATTACATTCACAACTTGTGAAGGAATCATTTATGGAGTGGTCTATTATGAGTTTTATTACTAAGATGACATTGGGAGTGTGAGAAATTGGTTGAATGGTGTTCTTTGATTTGATGAATTCTGACTCATACTTTGAGGAGAGGGTTAGGAAATAATAGTTGAATAACACTGAGTTCAAATGATTTAGAAAAATTATTTATGGTGGGGAGACCTTGGGTGAGTGGTGTGGGACTCCCAATTGATATTTGTGATTCTATAATAGGTTAGTTGTTCTGTTTTATTTTTAGGTAAAAATTGATGGAAAATAGACATTGATATTATTGGTATGTACACCCATGAGCCACCAAGATGTGTCACATCCTGAGATTTAAGCAATGGTGGGAATTGATGAGGTGGCCAATTGTAGATTTTCGTTCATGGTATCTCAATTTTAAAAAAATTATTTTGTAAAACTAGAGACTCGCTATTTTGTTTCAAACATTACCAATTCTAATATGAAAATGGGATGATATTTCTATGGACATAATTATTTGTTTTCTTCCGAATCCTAGTGGTGAGGATGCAATTGGGGTCATCATTGATCAACATAAAAAGTCAATGCTTTTCTTACATATCTTGAAAACGATACATGTGGGGAACCTCATAGACTTTTATATCTGGTAGATTGTGAGACACCATGGGATTTCATTTATGATTTTTTTAATATGGACCCATGGTTCACATATAGGTTGTGTATAGGTTTGTAAGAGAAGATGGGTTCATAGATAAAATTGAGTATGGATTGTCATCCATAGATGGATGGATCAGTATAGACAATTATCTAGGTTCTTGAGGATATGATTCATATATATAAATATTCATTAATAAAACATTAGGATCATAAATTCCTAGTGTCTTTAGTTGACTGGGTTCATAATACATAAAAAGATACATGAGAAATCAAGAAAATTTTATGTCATGAAAATGTTAAATGACAACTCTATGACAAACATGATATATATACAAACCCACTATTATAATATTTGTTCAACATATCAACAATACCACTCATCAGTGTTTAATGATGAGCACAACTAATCACCCTCTCCACCTTCATCTATACTTCCTTCTACCACATGTAAGAACAATATATTGAAATTTAAATATTGTTGTATATTTATATTTAAACGTAAAACAAATAATTTTTTTTGACCTAAATGATTTTAAATTTTTGTGATTTACCTGTTCACCACCAGTACATCTAATACCACCAGGGGAAATTCCAGTCATCTTTTGATATAAATCAATCACTAATTTCTATAAAGTGGATATCAGATCCACATATTCATTATTTTTATTTAATAGAGAAACAATATCTCTTTGAGTATCTTGGGGTGTGGACTAGCTACAACCAGTATTAGATATAACTGAAATCCATGGTGGTCAGGTAAAGACAATATATGTTAATGGTCCCAAACCAATCATGCGCACTCGACAAGGATGCTGCTTCTCAAGAACATTATCAACTAGGTTATCCGGAGAGACTGAGTAGGACTCTGTAGGATTGGCATCCTATAGTTATTTAATTTTTACCTATAAATCAAATATCAATAATATTATAAGAAATATATATTAACATAGTGAAAATTTAAAATAAGTTATTAAAATTAAAAATTAGTTCATGCCCCAACATCTTTGGCAAGCTTATTAATAAAACTTCCATCAGTTTTTTTGTAAACATTCAACCACACATCTGTTCGGGATGCTGGGTGTCCTAAACTATGTAACTGAATTAATCAAAGATAAATAAAAAATTTAATATAATACACAGATACTATTTTCTTTTAAATATTTAAACTAATTAAAATATCAACAGATGCAATCTACATCTACAAAAACTCTTGGACCTCGTAGTGTGAGGGATGACTTGCTTAGCCCTGCTTTATGCATTCTAACTTGAATAATCCTGAAAAACAAAATAATTTAATAATAATTTATTCAATGTCATTTCATCTTCAAATACATTTATAAATGTAAAATCATATTAAAATAATATTATATATTTAAATACTATCTCCTTCTCATCATGATATATGTTAACAAAACATTCCATTTCTCTTTCGGTACCCCATCTGGTAGTTTGTCATATATCTACTGGGTGGTCAATGAAGTATCATTTACATTGCACCACAATATTCATTAAATGTATTTCCATTTCATGCCCATATTTTTCAATTTCCACTTTCATGATAGCACATCAGCAACCATAAAGTGGGAAAACATTTGTACACAGAAATTCATTTTGAAAATATTATAATTTAAAAACATAATGACATTCAATTATACAATAATATATTAAAATTCCAATTAATTGGGAATCAAAAAATTATGTTTTCCCTGATTACGGAATATGTATCCAATCATAATATAAAATTGGAAGGGAAACCGACTTCGCGGCCAGCTGGACAAGAATCGGGCCAAGTAATCATGTTGCGTCATCCTTAGGGACCCCATTTGAATCAAATGGGAAAATTATATTCTCTCCCACCAGATTCTATACATATTAAATTTTTTTATTATTCTCCATAGTTGAATTATTTCCTTCTTTAATGAACAAACAATTAATATAAAAAAGTGCAATAAATTTATACGTATTAAAATTTGTAACTATGAAATTCACCATATCCCTGGGAAAAACTATTGGTGGAACATTGTTCAATCAGTGGTGAGGCTACTGAAGGGGGGGGGGGGTGGCTGAGTTGCTAAAGGGATTCATATTGAGGGTGTAAAGATGGTGTAGGGGGAGATAGTGCAGAGGGGAATGTGGATGGTGGCTCAAATGTCATATGTAGGGAATCAGATGGATCTTCATTTGTCTGTGTGGTTGATGAAATAGATTGACATTTTATCCATGGAATCCATGTCATTTAATTAAATAAAATTATGTTTAGAACATATTTTTTTTAAAATTATGTAGAAACAAAATTAAAATTGATAATAGATTCACAGTACTAACAAACAAAATATACATAACAATTAGAATGGATGAATTCACTAATGAAATATCTGGTTGATAAAATAATGAATTATAGTATATACAATCATTTTCCCCTTCAATAATGTCATATTCATTC
The DNA here is from genome assembly GCA_963277665.1 of Viscum album. NCBI lineage: Eukaryota > Viridiplantae > Streptophyta > Magnoliopsida > Santalales > Viscaceae > Viscum > Viscum album. The sequence continues at coordinate 1,890,237,029 of OY728136.1, forward strand.
TCTATTAATTCATCCACTTAATCCATCATTTCAAGACTAATATTTTCAATATCATGATGGAAAAATAATTATTCTTTTTTCTATTGATGAGATTTAATGTCAGATGTCAAATCATTCACATCATCACTCATATCAAACAAATCACGTTGTTTTACGTGAGAAACGACACTCCACCCTTAATCCATAACATCATTCACATAATATACCTATTGTTATGTGGATTATATGATATAAATATCATGCATTTCACAATTACCAACATCCATCAAGAGATAGAAGTTCATAGAAGTAAATGCAAGAAATATATTTTGACACCACTGATAATATTGACACAATTTCATTTGAATAAAACAACTAAAAAATTACTGTGGTAGTTTAATTCAATAATATTATTCATATTTCCATAGTAGTCCACATCGAAAAATGTAAATATACCATTATTCTTTGTTTTCAAACTCACTTATTGATCCACTATACGAAATCTAATGTCATTCACATTGTAAGGGTCGAACTTTATAACTTTTTTTAGAGGACCTTGATAAAGTACCATCAAATGTTATAACAAATATGCTTGAGTATCATTATTCATTCTATAAAAAACTAAAATATTATTATATTTAAAAAATAAATGGTTCATCATAATATCCATATTTATTTAAATATTTAAGAATTACACATCATGAAAACCATTATACATGCTCTTTATTAACATGTTTTGTTATATCGTTCTCATTTCGTGTTCAGCCTCACATTCATCTCTTTGTCTGTATCATAAAATCTTCAATAAATGGATTTTCAATTTCAGTATTCAGCAGCACATATCCATGTGCCTATAATGATTTCATTTCTGTCATTTTAACATTTGAGATCCTCTCAAATGATCGGCCAATAGCAGGAAATATTTTTGATTTTCCATGTATTTTAGATTCATTCGATGTGCCTTCAACATGTACAACTGTCACACCTTTCACTTTTACGTTATTTATTTAAACAATTTTTTTGGTTTCGGGGATTTGGGGTGAAACTCGAATTAAATTTTTGAATTCTTATTTTGAAACACACGTTTTGGCCTTGATGCGGGACTTCTCTGATGTCGTGCGACCTCGCCCGAATTATCGGGGCTTGACAGCATACGAAGCATGGGCGGGGCATGGTTTTGAGTCGGAGCTATCTGCCTGACTTTCAAAATGAGTTGAAACATAACGGAATAAAAATGAACAATGCAATAGATATAAAATTTAAGTAAAAAATTTAATAAACTTTAAGTAATTGTTTTAATGATAAATAATAATAATAACAATAATAATAATAATAATATCGTTTGAGATTAATAAATATTATGGTTAATATTATGTGTTTTTGTTCTAAGTTTTATTATTATTATTTCACTTATTTCATTTATTTGTTTTATTACTTATATATTATTATGATTATTATTATTATTCCTATTTTAGATTACAATTATTATTGTTTTATTAATTTTTTTTTTATTATTATTAATATCTTTTTATTTTATTTTCTTGTTATTTCCTTTTCTATTTTGGGGATAGGATTGTGCTACGTCATTTTCCTCCTCCCCCCATTACGGCACACCCGCCCCCTACCCCCCATTCTCACAACCCCCTCCCTCGCTGACCCTCCCTATTCTGGCGCAGCGAACTGCCACCCCTGCTCCCTTGCGCCGCAACACAGCACTCCCTCATGTCATCGCGTCGCTGCATTTTGACGGAGCCCTAGTCGGTGCAAAGCCCCATGCTGGTGCACCCATGTTCCGATGCGGCTGAACATCCAGCAAACCCCAAACCCCCTTGGTCCGGTGAACCCCAGTGCACCACTACACTCATCTATCCGATGACCATCCTCCCCACCGGTGCACAACGACGGCCACTGGCACCTTTTCATCCCCGGCGCGTTGGTCCCCTTGGTCGAGCGCCTCCCCGGCATGCTACTCACAATGGATGATCTCCTCCTCGGTGTGCTGCTCCCTCATGGTACAACCCCTCAGGTTAGGCCTCTCTTATATATTTTCATTACTTATATATTTGTGTTTTTGGTTTTTTTCAGTGAGTTTTGAGTTGTCTTTTGAGGTTTAATTGTTTGATTTACGGTTTTAAATTGATGTTTTTGGGTTCGAATTCATCTGTTTGGGTTCACTCTAGGTTCCTTGTGGTGCAGACGAAGCGTGATTCAGGTTTCGCGCTAGGATTTGAAGATTTCAAATTAATTTTCGGGGTTCGCCGACAAGGTAGGTGGTTCCACGCATGAATATTAATTGATGAATTCATTCGTTGATTTAATTAACTCCGTGTGTTTAATAATCATTTAGTATGATGGGAATTTTATTTTTCAAAAGGTTTAGTGTGTTTTGATGTGTTAAGTAGTGTGTTCATAAAATAAGTATGTTGTTGTGAAACCAATGTTTAACTGGTTATTAGATTTTTTTCCTTATGTTGTGTAGTTAATTTTTTGGGGAGAAAAAAGGGTTCAATTTTCATTTTATTGTTGCCTCTATCTGCGTTTAGTCATAAATGACATTTGAAAGATTTTTTTGGCATTTAGTGTCGTGTGACATATATTGAAATTGTTTGTCACATTTTTCTGGTGGTTCATTTTATTATAGAAATGGTGTTTTAAACTGTGCGTGTGTTTTCATTAATTGCATTTGTGATGTAGATTGTGTTCACGAGGTGTTTTTGGGTACGTGTGGTCATGTAAGGGCAGGTTTGGGTTGGTCTAGTTTGTAAAGCGTTGTTCGTATCTCAAAAGTTTATTTGTGAAATAAATTGGGTTGTTTTATTAAATGTGTATTAAAGGTGAAAAATTGTTTTTGATTAAGTTGTGTGAATATTTTAGTGCTTAAAGTAATGCGACACGTGCAGAGTTTGTTTAATAAATTTTTTTAGTGGCGTGTTTGATAATGAAAGTGTTTTCTTTGACTGTGAAGTTGTTTTAATTGGTCGTGTAAGAAATGCAAATTGAGTTTTGGATCATTTTAGTGTGCTTATTATTTCAAATGGCTTATGTGTGTGCGAATGGTGGTTTTTGGTGTGCGTGATGTCTTGATTGGTTTGATTGTATTATTATGACACATGATTTGAAATTTGAAATACTTGAGCAGAAACAGGAAGCCTGGGTACTAGGTGGGCGGACTAGACTAGCGTGCTAGTGATACGGGAGTGGCCTCAGCCCAGTTTCACTTAGCGGGATTGACGCATACAACACTAACAAAACATTGGACGATTACTGTAGACTACTATGGTAGCAGGTGTCTCCCTACCAGTGGCCCGTGCATGAAAATGTGTGAATATTTATATTATGATCCATCCACTATAAAACATATATTATTCCAATAATAATATATCTCAACAATTTTTTTTGACTTAAAATTTTAAATGTAGATAACTTGAATTCTTATAAATATATTTTATATACATTATATTGATTATAACATTTATTTATTTATTTTTAGTGATAAATGATTTTTTATTCAATAAGGCATTTTATAAGTTTCATGGGTATAAATGAAAAGTTGAATAATATGAGTGAAATAGGAAAAATTATTGTATTTTTAACTATATATAAGGCATTATTGGAAATTTATTTATTCAATGAGGTTAGAGATTTTAAAGTATTCAATTAAGAATGAATTCTTAAGAGTATATGATGATCCTCCTATAATCGGAGGCTCAACAAAACAACATTAAAATCATGTAGAATTAAGTAAACTGGTTATCTATTTATATTTGGAGAAGATAGTTTTATAGATGTATTTATATCTTGTTTAATGGGTTTTGATTATAGTAAATAGTATATGTTAATGATTGGTTTTAATATAAATTTAAATAAGTGCCATCTAGGATTAGATCATTCCCTCACTCTCTAGTTGAAGAAATATTCAAATTATTCCCTACTCTTCCTTTAATCAAATGATATCTCACTAATTACTATTATCTGGTTAATTTTTTCTGAAAGGTAAATATATTGATCATTGGATCCCAATACATGCCTAGTATGTTAATCCAAAATATCTGATCACCCTTAGATTATCCAACAACTACCTATCAAATAAAGTGATTTATGTCCGAGTGTATTGTATGTGGTTTTTTACACATTCTGTTGATTCCACTTTCTATTCAAGGACTTATTGGTTGTTCATTGCTATTCCGACATTCAAATTTCTATCTAAATTGCATTAAACCTTAATTTTACACCTTATTGGTTTTTTTCCTTATTCAGGTTAGTTTTTAATTTATTATAATCCTTTTAAATTATATTTTTAATTTATAAAAAAATTTTTTATTTTGATCAGGCCATAATTATCATTGATTTAGATAAAAACCCTTAGGTGTGGACAATCCACATAGTGTTTGAGGTTGAGAGTATGGGTGGTTTTTAACCCAATGAATTTCTATATCAACACTTGGTAACTGTATAGATGGTAATTAGGTAAATAATAATTATAAATCTAATTTTTTTTGTAACTAACCATGCCATATGGGTGAAAGTCAAAGCATCCATTACAGAATTAGAGTTCATCAGCATAGAATCAATTTCCAATTTTAATTTCTAAGTAGAATACAAGATTCCTATATTTAGATTCCTTTATATATCAGGGAAAAGGATAGTGTGTCATCATATGTGGATCCAATTTTTTTGACCAAGATAAATTGGTTAAATTTTCATTTCATTTTAATATTAATGTAGATCTATCACACATTTAATATAGTATTATCCTTATACTTTACCCTAAAATTGGCATCAAACCATTCCGTTATTATATTTTAAAACCCATGATACATATTTGAGTAAACCCAAATAAGTTAATGATAGTGTGGAATCATACCCAGAAGGGTCCTCCCAGTAGGTTTCTTTCCTACATGTTTTTTAATGGGTTCGACCCTGGACTTCCCCTTTATTAAGCCTTATTAGCTGAGTGTAGTTTTGGAAACATAATTTTCCACCTTATCATTTCCCATGAATATGAAATTATTTCTTGTCATATGTTAAGGAATAATTCATGAAATTGTAATTTTTAATAGATGAAATATCTCAGACATCCTCCGCTTCGATGAGCATTGTCTATATTAAGGGATAGGATGCTCAAATATACAAGAGATACAAGATTCAGTGGGTAGATTCAGATATAGTTCTAATTTCACCGAGGAGATAAGGTTCTACATATTATGAAATGACTCAATATTATATTACAGTCCTATATAGCATGTGTTTAGAATCCTCTATCCCATTCATCATCCTTTCCAGTGTTTGTATCTACAAACATGATTAAAATTATAAATGGTTTTATTCAGTGCATAAAAAAAGGGATATCATGATCATCAAGATTGGTTTGATATTTCATCAATAAAATTTTGGGTTTTGGTTTTTCATTAAACCCCCTCTAAATTTATTGGTTCTTATTTTGGTGTGGGGTATTGGTATTATTGGTTGGTAATATTTACATTCTCTTTTCACGATAGCTGTGGAAATAGGGGGGTAGTAATAGGAGAAGAGTGTCATGATTTATAAAAAAAATAGATCAGTGGTATCGATATTTGTGGAAAGGTGGTAGTGGAAATAAATAATAGTATTAGGGTATTAATGGATGGAGGTAGTAGAAAAAGGGATCCAACAGTATAAGTAAGTGACGGTAACATGAATTTTATCTATCGATATCATGTTTCTGGTCGAACAGATAGCAATAAAAGAATTTTATTTCAAGAGGTATCATGTAAGGTTGGTATCAAGGTGGTGGTAATATGTTTTAAAGGTAGCTTGCATGGCACTGGTAGTTCTCATAGGATATGTAATTTCCCCTTTACAATACATAATTTTATTTTTAGTGCAGAAAATATTATAAATTGAATCAAATCAAACAATTCAATTCAAAGATTAAAAAACTGTATGGATTCGACATTAATCCAAAAAATATAAAATATAATTTAAATTCACAAATTTATTAGTTAATAGGGATGTAAATAATTCAAAAAAGTTGAAAAAATAATTTATTACATGTGATTTTAATTAAATTATCAGGTTGATTATCATTAAAAATAAATTAAAATATTCAAAATTCGCGGCTCACATCACTCCCACACACTTTAACTATTACATTCCTTGGAATTTTCTCACTAAATTCCAAAAAATATTGTTCCTAATACATACCATAGAAACACATCAAAAATTTAATAATTCAAAACAGTTCATCAACTATATTGTTATACCTCCTATGTTAATTTCACACATTGTGTTATTTCCAATCAAATAAAAAATATTGTACCACAAGATAATTTCATATATTTAAATGTAATTAAATTCTAACGAGAAGAAATTTAAATTTTTTATCATTACTAATCTTCCTAAAACAATGTTTATTTTCTCACTTCATTGATAATTCCTAAATGAAATTTTTATAAGCCAATTTATCCCTTTAAATTTTTTTAGAATTTCCCTCACCTGAATGAATGAAATTTTGAATTATGATAACTTTAATTTTTTTTTGAATTTTTCCCAGACATGTATGTGAAATTCAATATTAAAAAAAATTGATCATTTAAATAGGTTATAAAATCATAAACTAGGCTCCATTCTCTCAAATATTCATTATTGGTTCCTAATATCAAATTTTATCCTAGTTTAAAAATAATTATATGAATTTATTTTATGGGGTCTCCTTGAGGTATTATTATATCACAATGTTTAGGACAGTTGATATTGAGTTTGAAATTATTGTGACCATTTATCATTCAACCACTCTTCATTAGAATGAGAATTTATAGTTTTCAAATGGCCTTAAGAGACATCCCTGTAAAATGAGGTGCTAGAAATATATTCCTAGGGATTGGAATCATGTTTTGGGTGATTTTTATTTGAATGAAAAAACAACATATCAACACTGTACAAAAAAAACCAATACTACAATATGATACAAGAATAATGTTATGATACCAAAATAAAAAATTGTTAAAACAATAATATCATAGTGACACTATATATCATGAAAACATCTGACAAGGAATGAACGCCAACAGACCCAAAAAAACCCATGTATACTCCTTACAAGAAAACTCCATACCAACACTATTTTTTATCACTTCCCACCAATTTTATGGTATCATGATGCATAAAATGAGATTTATGATACTATTCCTTTTCTTATATCCTAACAAAATACATCTAAAAACACTAAAATTCCAAAGAATGGGGTGAGTATAAACCAGGTAGGAATATCCTAATGTATTCTCGACATACGACACTAGGATAATAATTGGTTAAATCATTTTATATAAAATATTAGAAAAAAATTCACATATTATATATTCCATGGAATAAATCGATGTAAGAAAAATGCAGACATTTTTTTTCATAGGAAGTATGTTTTACACAATTAAAACTATATATAACAAAACTATAAAAATTTCCATGGAAAATAATAAAAAATACTTTAAACATTTCTAATTTTTTAGTATACCAATTCTCATGTCATACACACACATGAATTTCATGTGACAGATCCTTACTCATTGGTTATTTCTCACTAATCCTCCTAGTCTTAACATGGTGACCAACATCCATCTTTCCCAATGGAATATTCACCTTATATATGATCATGTATAGTAAATGAACTCATGTAAACCATTACTTCTAAATACCATGAAAATATCAATTTCATATAAAATCATATATTTCTTGAAAAAATATCCTAAAAAATATTTCATGCATCAAAATAATACAATAATTTTTAAACTATCAATTTAAAATTATATCAAAATTGGATTTCCAAAGATATCCAATTTTTTCAATTTCTCATGTATAAAGATCAATGGTTTTACTTAAATAATTAAACAACATTACAACAATGAAATCAAGAAAAAATTACTCACAATTAAGTGTTCATGTTTTGGAACATAAAATATGAGAGAGTAAATACCTACCTCTCAACAGATGGTAGAAATGAAGAACGATACATAAAACCTCTATATTTGAAAATGTGACACCTTCGATTCACTTGATCCAACAAAATATCATCATAATTTTTTTAAACACATAAATATATCAACTAGAGACTACATATATTATTTCATGATAGATAGTGACAATATATGATCTATGAAGAATATGGGATTATAATAGAGAACATTGTCCTACTAATGATTATGGATCTCCAATGCAATTTTATTAATCCAATAAACTCTTTTGGATTGAAGGAAAAAATATATATCAAGAATAAAGTGGGTAATGAGTTATTGATCCTTTTATATTAGGGAAAATAAGTGTATTAGGGCCTTATTCCATATTAAACCTTAAATTATATGGTTCCATCTGTATGTCACACAGTTTTGAAAATAGTGTGTAAACATTGCATGTTTTACTGAAAAAACTATGTTGTTTCACTATTTTAAAAATTGTGCACCAACTATAAAGGGATACTTTCATAATCCCACAATCCTCATGATTGGATTGCATAGTTAGAAAAAAAAATCACCAACTATTCTTCTCCATCGATTTCTTATTCAAGGATTCCCCAAAGCACTCACACAGTTTTCCAAACTATATTCCAACCATTAACCTTCCAAGTGACCCCCAAAACATGTTACACAATTTTATGAGCATGGTTCATTATTTATTCTATCCATGAAAAAAAATTTCACCTTCAAAGAAAGTTAAACCCACTCTATATATCCCATAACATAAAAAATAATTATATAATCATAATTACATAAACAAAGGGTAATGTTCTTGAAACTTCTGGGTGGTGCATTCTATCCAATATTGGTGTTCATGTTCTCACGGAGATGGATTTTGTTGGTTTTTTCAAAGAGTTCAGATAAATTTTCTGAAAATTTATTTTCATGATCCCATGTCTCTTCCCAACTTGAACCACGTTTCCATAATACCCATGAAAACCCATGATTCTTCCATGAAAGATCCTCTATTTCCTATAAATAATATATATCGATACATTAATAAATATAGTATGAATATCAAGATCAATATGGTCCCATTAAATCACGTGGTTAGGATAAGTTTGGATATTCTTTAATTTAGATACATGAAATACATTATGCAAAAAATGGATCCTTGGTTGTAGATCCAACCAATAAGACACACCCCATATTCAGTCATGTATCTGAAAAGGGCCAATGTACTAAGGATGTAACTTTTAATACTTTACAAAATGATTATTTTCAAACCCTATAGAGATTATATATAACACATGGCCACTCAACACAAATAACATGGGTCTATAATATTATTCCACATATAATTTTTGATGACTATGTGTTTTATCAATTCCCTTTCTTATCTTATTAATCTTATATATTATTTATTCCACAACACAATGATAGATATGTAATGTATCACATTCTTCCACCCAATAGTTTGTATAACAACAAGGATGACCACACAATGCTTTGAATGGAGCCATATGTTTTGAGTCCTAATAAATTTTATTTTATAAGAACTTCACTAAAAATTTATGATCCTCCCATGTTCCCCCAAATTCAATTAAATAATCCCTAAACATGGCTTTCAATCTTTATATTTTCTTTTTTGATTATCAAACTATTTGAGGATGATAATATTTCCCTATAGTCAACATTTTTCTAGAGTCTTGATTCTAGGATATCCAAAACATAGATGTAAATATGGAATACCAATTGAAAACTATTTTAATTTTTACCCCATTCATCATTAAAATTTCCTAAATGTGGAGTTTGTAAAAATAATCGAACATATTGGATTCAAAAATTGGGATTAAGTGGGCCAAAATTTTGAGTTCATCTACAATCACCAAGATGAAATCTTGTTTTCAAACCATTTTTAGCAGACCTATCACAAAATTAGTAAATATTTACTCTTATTTCTATATGAGAATCAGTAAATAATGTAACATAGTAGTTGATCATTGGTGATTCACCATGACCACATGATGGGTGAGAAATTACAAGAAAAACTATACTAATTTCCTCTGTATAGAACCCCACAAAAACTATAATTTGAATGCTTTATACTTAATTCTTTTTTTGAATGAACATCCCTTTTAGACTGGTTTTGGGAATAAATAATCTATTCAAGGTAACTTTTAAGAACAAAAATAATATTTTAAAAAACATATCATATATCCCCATTCTAGTTTCCTCCCCTCAATGGTCAACCCAACACTGAGTTTTAACCTCATGAAAAAACATTCATGATAATATTTATAAAAACCAACTACATATGAAACCAAATAAAAAACAAAATATACTATAAATTAAACTAAAAAATTAAATTTCTCTAAAAAATACAATCGTAGGAATGTTGTAACTGAAATTATCTACCATTTATCATAATCCTATTTAGCAAACTTGTAATACAATTTAATGATCATTGAATATTCCATGAAATTACGCTTACTAGATGTATACATCAACTCAAATTTGGTTTTTTAAGATATTATATCCATATTTTTTTCATTAATTTTAAGGCTCAATGTGAGATACTGTGGTTTAAGATATTAGGATCTGGAAACACCATAAAATTCTCTCTAAAAAACATAATGACACTTAGTCTTCAATGTGTGAACAATAGAAGAATGATTCAATTAATGTGCCAGGTATTTTTTTCACATGCACCTATAAAAGTTTTGATCTATAAGAAACAAAATCATCTATCTACCTTAGAACGCATCCCATACCAAATCTAAATGCATCACAACAGGAAACATATACTTCTACAGACTCAAGAAATGTATAGATATGTTCTAATGTGAGGTGATAATTATGTTCTTGGAAGGATGTAAGCAAATCAATACTCTATTTTAGTGGAGCACATTTCTTTTTCAAATCATTCATTAGAGATTAATTTCAAGAGTCATCATGAAAAAAGTGCCTATAGGATCCTAGTAGACCAAGGAAACTATGTATCAAAAAAATCAACAATGGTTTCCATGAGATAACAACATCTATATTTATAGGAGAAATTAAAAATCCTTTTTTGAGATGATTTGAACAATGAGATGTGCCTATTGTATCCATTAATGTATTTTTTTAATATTTCTAACAAGGTATATTTCATACAATATTTATAACACTATAGATATGTGTTCCTCCTAATCCACATTTTCCTTGAGTACACTAGATTATCATTAAGTAATACCACCATAAAATAGTAGACATAACTCTAAAATATATTATTCATAAATTCTATAAACACCCTCATTTCATTCATAAGACCAAAAGGTATGACCACATACATATAATATCCATACCGACTATGGAAATATTCTTTCAGAATATTCTCCTTCTGAAATATAATTTGATGTTTTCCTATATAATAATTCAATTTTTGAGAACCATGTTTCAACTCATATTTTATTAAAGATATTATATATTTGGGGAAGATGATACTAATAAATTATGATTACATGATTTATATTATATTAATCAACATAGATATGAATTGGTTCATCTACCCTATTTACCTAATGGAGTGGTTCTACCCATGAGGATGTGATCAGTCAAATTAACCCTCTATTTTTTATATATTCTAGATTAACATTAAATCCCATTAATTACTTTGTTTCCATTATTTAATAAATAATATAAATAATAATTATCTGTGGTTACATATCAATGATAAATTACACCTCTATTTTAGGTGGAATATAATAGAAATTCATGATAAAAAATACATGAAATTTGTCAACTATGGTTGGAAAATATATGTTTCTGATTTTTTCCAAAGATTCCAATGTAACTACTACCAACTCGTAGGAGATGGTTCTAACCATCGATACTAAGGGTTCTGCTCTACATGAAACAACTACCCAATATCCTTTAATGATATACATAAGGCCATCAGATGATGTGAATATGACTTTTCAAGCAAAACGGTAGATATGAGAATTTGTTTTTACCAACCAACCCATTCACAAAATAATATCATATATTTCCATCTCAAGGATAGTGATGTATCGTACCAATTCTTACCCATGAATAGTCATCGTACATGTTACACACATAAAATCATGACACTCTAATTAGTCAAGGGTCATTTTCAATATCAAAATAGAAGCAATTAAATCAAAATGAAAACCCAAAATATCACTAATAGAATTGGTAATAAAAGAGAGTGACACACTCAAATCAAATAAGTCTAACATAATGGTATAATTCAAAATAATTGTACCTCGCGCTATATAAGTACTATATTGATAATATGTAATCACCTTCACTACACCATAAAATTTATTATTTGTTGAAAATTTATCACTATTTGCCAATTGAGTTTTCTTTTACTGAGATTTTATGTGTTCCTTGAATCACCTTAAATCACCTAGTACTGAGGATGAGAGTTATTCTTCAATTGTTTCTTTGTCAAAGGATGATATTTTTATGACACATAATATATATTTTGACCAATATAATTTGTATTTTTATGAAAATAACACTATAGATGTCCCATTTTATTAATATTTTGACATGACCAACACAGTTTCATAAAACCCCGCTTGATATTCTCATGAAGACCTTACTAAAAACACTCTAGTTTAACATAAGGGAATGGAATAAAACTAACCTATCCCATTATCAATTTTGGTTATGTTCCACCACATTTGAAGTAGGTTTCCCTCTTATTCTTATTACCAAAATTTGAGTTCCCACATGCTCCCACTGATATGAACATGCTCCCTCTATCCGTATTTCAATAGCTATCTGTTTATCCCATAGTTTCTCAATTTACCAACACTTTATATTCTGTAATATAAAGGGAAATAATATTTGAGATAATTTCTGATCATATCCTCAAATTGAAAATGTGTTCCTTCATGGATGGACTTTAATATATGTCATGTGAAAAGAGAAATATGTTCATAAACATATATTCAAATTTCATCACAATGAGATTTTATTACTAGAAGTTGAAGAAATCCATTCATATAAAAATATAAAATATATGAGGATATATTTTATTTTTAAAAAATTATCCAAAATACTCCCTCATAATACCTTGATCAACTTTATATTAAATATATAAATACAACCACTGGCATTCCAAATCATTAAAAAATCTATGTTTTCAACTTGAATTTTATCTCACCTAATGTTTCATAGAAATCAGATAATTGATTCATCCTATATAGAAACACATATAATTTTTTGGTCTTAGCATCCCCCTAAAATAAGGGTTTATTCTTCTATTGAAATCCAATCGAGTGATCCAACTATTGAGTTTCTTAATTATAGACTCCTCTATTTATGTCATGAAAATCCTTAATGATTATTTAGACCAAATATTTATTCACATGTGGATCAGGTGAATCCCCATTTTCTGTGTCTTCTATTTGTTGGTTTATATGAAATCTACCAGGTTCCATTTCATTAACAAAAAAATAATATCGCTTAATCTACACTCACTAGAAACTGAATGTTTAGAATATTTAATGTCACCCTATGAAATAAAAATTACATGTTTCATTTTAAAAATACAACCAATATTACCATGCTACCTATTTTCTATAAATCATTAAATACCAAATGAATATTGAAGTCCTAGTGGTAAGTTTCAATACTAATGAATGATATATTAAAATCAATCTATTAAACCATTGATGATAAGATGATAACATACCTAGACATGTTTCAAAACACTTGTGTACCTGGAATGCCTTGTTAATGTAATGTTGAGAATAAAAACATTAGCTACACCATATTATGATATAAATTTAATGTTATGATGATCATACCTATGGTCTATCATCCAAAGACAACAGACATACTATAAAATTTGTAACATCCTACCCCACCTCATTGTCATGAGATGTGACGAAGTGCCATTGTCCTTAGCTGACATCCCCTAAACACCAAATTGTAGAAAAAAATTAAAAGGTATTAGGAGACTTTTTTAGGGAAATTTTAACATTAATGACTGGACAACATATAAGTACAAAACAATAAACATTCAATCGTCTAATATGATGCATTAGTAAATTAATGAAACCCAATGTTAAATATAATAAAACAAGAATATCTAAGAAAAAATGGATATAGAGACAACATCTAATAAGGAATGATATCTAATTGAACCAAAGGCACTCATGTTGTATCCTCACAAGAAAATCCCAAACTAACTCTATGCTCCAATAACACCTACCCCACACACAGTATTAAGGTGTGTCACTAGGGAAGTATGATACCTTTACTATTTTGATTCCTTGAAATATTACATTTGTAAATGACCATAAGTTCTTATGTCATGGTGGTTATAAAAATAGTGTGATTTTAATAGATAATTTCCAGTTCACCCCACAATGATAAGAATAAGTTAGATCATTTTATAAAAAAATAACTGAAAAAAACTCATAGATTATATATAACACAAAATAAATCTGAATAAAATAATCCAAAAATGTTTTACCATAATATGTATTGTTATGGAGTTAAAAAAATTTATATCAAAAACAAAAAACATTTCCATGGAAAACAATAAAAAATAAATTAAAATTTATATAAGTATTTAGTATACCAATTACACAATTCCACACGCACCCCCAAGAATTCCATGTGATAGTTTTATACTCATGAATAGTTTATTAGTGATCCACATAGTTTTCATAGGGTGACCAATATTCATGTTCCCCAAAGACAAAAACCACTTATCAGGGGTCATTTCAAAGCAATGAATTCTCCCCAACTATGTATGATAAAGTCCATGAAAATTTATATTTTACATAAAACCAATTCATTCAATAAAAAACTACATCAGACATCCTTTGTGCAAAAAAATACCATATTTTTTAAAATATCATTTTATAATTATTAAATATTGTGTTTCCAAATAAATCCAATTTTTCCAATATTATAAACATGATGTTAAATGGTTTTCCATTAATAATTATCCATTGTTTTAATAATGAAATCAATAAAATTAATTTAATCAAAATAAAAACTTCATGTTATATGATATTGGAGATGTCTGAGGAGCCACCTGCTTCTCAAAGGAAGGGAAACACGAAGAACAAAATGTAAAAACTCTAAATATGATATCATTATTCCTTCACTTCACTATACCTAATGTAATTCCATAAAAATATATGTCACAAAAACTAGATCTACCCATTGTGGACCATATCTATGATTTCATAAGAGAGAGTGTGTATAGAAGATTTATTACGAATATGTGGGAAATGGAGAGAATAATATCCTAAAGGTGATTTTAAATCTACAATTCACATTGATTCACCGATAATTTACATCATGATTGAATGGAAAAGTCTCTCAAGCCAAGATAGAGTGAATAGAATGTCATACTAAGAGAATAATGGAAGAATAATATTTTTGGAACATAATCTAGATTAAACCATGAATGTTGGGGGTCTAACTATATGTCACATTATTAGGTTACATAGTGTGGGAAATAATATTCTAACCAAAAATATGATACTCTAAAATCCATGGAGCCACATTGTTTGGGCTGCAAGGAATGGAAAACTATGCACCAACCATGTGGTTATCTTAATCCCACACCAATCATAGTTCGATCGTATGGTTATAAAAATGATGCACCAACCATGGATTTACCACTATTTTCATTTTCATAGTTTTACAGAGTAACTCACATGTTTTAAAAAAAATATGCTAACCTTTTTCCTACCAAGTGACACCCAAAACATATTTCTCAGTTTCCTAGAGGTGGTGTACAATTTATATTAACTGTTCAAAAATCATGTACCCACAAAACACCTCAAAAACGTTCGGAAACCTCCCTAAACATCCAAAAACATAATACATGTATTATATAATCATAGAATATATAATAATGTGATAAAGTACCTAGATCTATGGGTGTGACATACCATATGTTATAATTTATTTTCCATAATGACATTTTCAGTTTTCACACCATTTTACATTTCCTCAAACAAAATTTTTATATAATAAAGGTCATGTTCACTCAAATTATATAATTTCTAATCAATGAAATTCTAACATTTATATTTTTAAATTAATTGGGCTGTATGTAATGAATGTTTAATTTTCCTATCTTAAATATTCAATAATGTTTTCCAATATTAATTAGAAAAGAAGGTATATACAATATCTATAACATTAAAAATAATTTTTGTTGTTTTTATTTGACATATATGTTTAATTATGTCAATCTTATATTACCCTAACAGTTTTCCCTACATATGGTTTATAAATATGTTTAATTGAATTCCAGAGTGAAATTTTTCAATAAAAATAGTTCAAAATAAGTAGTTAGTCAAATATAATGGAAAGATAAATCATGATGGAGTTTTATTTGTTAGTATTTTGAAGGATTTTAGAATAATCCAAGGGTCATTTATAGAAATCCTCATGTTAAATATATATATATTTTTTAAATTTACCTTCAATGGTTTCATTATGATTCTCCATGAATCTGAACTACACTGAATGAAAGTGAATTAGTCACTTTGTATAGCTCAATCCACTTGAAATGAATCTTACAAGGTGAATTTTTTTTCAACAAGTAAACAAAAAACCTTTTCTCAAACTTGGAATTATCATTTTTGGATCAATTTTCCATGAAATGATTTATATTTTTCTTTTACAATAGTAATTTCTAATAGGATTCACTTCTTAGATTCTAAGACTCCATTATTTATAGCTTCCTCTACTATCCAGCCTTTGAAAACTCAATGTTTACTCTTTTCATAGAATAGTTAGATTCATCACATAACTCAATATGAAATTGAAAATGTTTACCATAAATAATCTTATATGGTGATGTACATTATGATATTTTTTAGAAAATTCTATGTTCTTATAATGAATCCTATAATTTCTTACTCTAGTCATTATTTTTGGGTTGCTCTATTTCATACAATAATACGACATCACTATTGGAATCCTCATCCATTCCATTTGTATATGGGTAGTTCAAAGTGTATTTTTTCTATTCTAATATTTATTTATACATTAAGGGTTCCGTATTTATTTTGTAAAAGTTTTTTCAATGGTCCCCATTTATAGGTTGATTTTATCCAAGACCATAAAAATAATTACTTTTAGAAACATAATCTTAGTTTTTTAATCATTAGTTCAGATAGATTTTTCTTCACTACTCCAACATACATTGAAAATAACATAAAATATCCATGGTTTTTGGAGAATCTCTTGTATTTTTGAAATTCTACTAATAAATTTGAATTTGGGACAATTTTTGAAATTTTTTTGTGAATATTTAAAAAATGAGGTCGAATGAAATTTATCTATTAATGTTTTTCATATTTTTCATTGAGGTAAAAATGGCCTCCACCTAAAATTTTGTGGAAAAAAGTAAGAAAAAGTTTGTTTTCCACTTATAGTATTCAACTTATAATTATGTTTTCATAGTAATTTTTCTATAAATGATGATCCTCCAAAACATAATATTTAAATTCAAATTTAAATTCAGTAGTGTGATGTTTAGAAAAGAAGAAAGGTACTGTTTTTTAGAATAAAAAATTCACAATTCTAGTTGAACAAGGAACTAGACGAGGTTTGTATAGTATCTCATCATGTAATGGTCATATAGATTAGTTTTAGGGTTTAGTTATACCTTAACATGGTTAGTAATTCGACTCATGTGGTGCATCACAATATACTCAAAAACCTCATAATAGTGGATATCTAGGTAAAAATCTTATAGTGGAAACATATATCATTATAGTTTGGGATTTATGTCATATTTTTAAACAAATTTCAAAATTTTAAAATAGTATAATAGAAATTTACTTTACTCACTGAATGATAAGAGTTATATTTTAATAATTCTATAATATCAGATAAATAGATCATCTCTATTATTTTGTAGCTAATATAGGAATTGTGTACGGTATTTGATGTGTAGGTTATTACAATTTCATGTCTATAAATCTTGTTATGAATCAAATGACCTATAAATTTTTTGGAAGCATCACACATGATCTCATAGGGTTAATTCCATTTTTTAAAATGATTATAGTGTAGTGGCCAATAATTCTTTCAATATTTAAAATTATTTCCTATATAAATAATATAAAAAATTATTTCCTTATATAGTAGGTTAGTTATGGGGAAATTATTTTTCCTAAATTTTAAAATTAAAAATATATAAAATCCAAAATTTGTTATAAATTTTTTAATATTTCTTACAGATCTAGGTTATGTTAGTAGGTAAATTACATAATGTTTGAATTTATCTTCATAAATTCCAAATTGTCAAATTTTATGTCCCAAAAATGATACTTTTATACCATAAAATGAAAGATTAAAAAATTTAAAAAAATTTATCTTCTTGGTATTTTCTCCAAAAATTGAATACATCTTTGAAGATAATTCTCATCAATATGGAATCCATAAATAAATACCTCCCAGAAATTTTAAAATCTGTCTGAGAAAATACATATCATAAAATGCAGAATGGTACCTGTAGAATCACTATGATCAAATGGAATCATTCAGTAGGAAAACATTCCCAAGGTATAGGTGAAGGAGGTTTTGTCTTAGTCCCTATGGGTAATTGGAATAATAAAATACCTAAAAAATTAATCTATAAAGTTATAGTGACCCTTCTTTTTTAGTATATCATACATTTCATCGAATAAGGGTGTGGGATAATAGAAATTTCTGGTTACATGGTTCAACCTCCTATAATCCAGGAATACTCTCCATCTATTATAAATTCATTTGGGAACTAACTCATTGTTATATTTTTTCACAATTATGTGACCATTTTTATCTTGAACAATATGTAAGGGACATTCCAATTGGGATTTTTCTATGGGAAATGTTATTCTATCTCCTAAATGTATTTCTATCACTTTATTTACTATGTTTAAATCGTTCAAGTTGAGCCTCTGTTTGGGTTGTATCATTACTATGGATTCTACATCCAGAAAAATATAATTTTCGTAGGTGGTATGACTAATCCATGCGATATCCCCTAATGTATAATATATGATACTAGTATTTTGTTATAAAATTTCAAAAAGTTATAATTCTTAACAAGGTCTAAATCATTTGATAACATTACTTGATGTTTCTTATCTTCTTTTGTAAAAAAATATTCTAATATTTATAGAAGAAACATAAGTTCTAATTTTTGGGGGTTCACAAAGAGGATTTTAGTTCATATTTCTATATGGTGAAACCATATAAAAAACAAGTCATATAATTTAATATTATATTTAAATAAATCATAAAAATAAATTTCATCAATTTCGTTAAATATTCCATTACATGAAACTGTTTTCATATCAAGATCATTCTCAAAAATAAATTCATCAAGATTGTTGGGTGCTACTAAACCTTCTTCTAATTTTATTATTCCATTGAAAATTTCAATTTCCCCCATAAAAATCAAGAAAATTCAAAATTATTTAATGAAAATACTAATTTATTTTCATTTGAGTGTTTTATTTAGTAATGGATGTTTAACTTCACTATTTCCTAACCGAATTTCATGAAAACGGATCCTCTATTAACATTTTTTGTGGTTTTAGTAGTATTTAAGAATGGTATGTCTATAATTATGGGAGAGTGATATTTCGATTTTCATTATTTCTTGTTGATAATGTAGAAGTTGAAAGGGATTCCATATCCTTATACACATGATAAAACCCTTTTAAGGACACCTATCAAGTACATAGTTGCTCAATTAAAGAGTGTAACAACCTATCGAGTAGGTTTTATTTAGCCTATATGTGGAAAATAATAAATTTTTTATTTAATACATTAATTAATTCTTTTATGAAACAATATTAATTGGAAAAATTAGGCACTCCTTTGGTTCATGAAATATATAAGATGCATGTAGCATAAATTTTTTTAGGTGCCTGGGTGGTATCATAGGGAGAAACATTCTTAACTAACCTTACCTCTTTATTTCCTAAAAATCTCATTCTCACAGTGCACATGACTTTAATGAGTTTTTTATTCCATGGAATTTTTTTGAGGGACTCTAACATAGAATTTTGAACATTTGATTTTTAAACACCACTATAATTTATTAATGAAATGATTTTTCAATGTTTTTCTTGGGTTATTGCATCGTTATTAGAAAAGGAGGTTGGGGTTGATCACTAATAAAAAAATAAGATATATCCACAGAACTATAGCATTAGTGTTCCAAAACATTGTATATATGTATTTATTTAAAGTC
This sequence comes from Viscum album, assembly GCA_963277665.1. Taxonomy (NCBI): domain Eukaryota; kingdom Viridiplantae; phylum Streptophyta; class Magnoliopsida; order Santalales; family Viscaceae; genus Viscum; species Viscum album. The sequence goes on from OY728136.1 coordinate 1,890,257,180, forward strand.
AATAGACATTTTTTACATTAAAGCGTGGTTATCGCCACCACCTATAGGCACAATTTTCCTGTGGCTATGGGTATTTTTTTCCAGAGGCTATAACCACATTTCTCCAAAACCGTGGAAATAACATGTAAATATAGCCATAATTTTTATTGAAATCATGGATATAGGTAGTTTTTAAAATTTATGTAGCCATAATTCAATGAAAACCATGTCAATAAGTTGTTTTTAAAAATTATATATACATGGTTTTCATGGAACCAAGGATATTGGTTGTTTTCTACAAGGGTATAGCCACAATTTGAATTGAACCATGAATTTAAGTTGTTTTGATGAAGGTTATATCAAAAATTTTCATTGAACCATGGATATAGGTTTCCAATGTAAGAGCAGAAATAAAACATCCCACATGAATTTTGTATGAATACCTATAGTTGTGGGTATTATTCATATTTATATGTTTGTTAAACATATAAAATATAATATATATATATATACCATTAGTTATTTTTAGGGTATTGGTATGGTTTTTGGATCTACATAGTAGAGCTATAGAGATCATACTTTATTTGGTGAAAGTTATTTTACACTAACATTTATGTTTTAATGGGATATAAACATGGTTCTCTACCATGACTATAGCCCCATTGCTATGGTGGAAAACCAGGTGAACTATTTCCACAATTTTCAAAATTGTAGTTGTAATTGGTTTTATGATGATGTAAATCATGGCTATAGCTCATTATAACCATGGATATAGGTTTGGGATATTTCCAATAGAATACATAAAACGGACCGCTGGAACTATGGATACAACCTATAGCCATGGATTTGACCCAAATAGCCACAATTTTGGATCGTAGATATAGAAAAAAAAATTATGTGTGGATGTATATCTTATATCATGTTTTCCCCTTTTAAATTCATGGATGTTTCAATCATATATTCCTCCATAGGATATTTTTTCATGGGAAAATTCACATGGTACTTGTTGTTTTTAATTTCCAACATTAGTCTCTTGATATTATCTGTCATTGATTTCTCTATCTTTAATACTCCTTAATTTAATAGAATTAACATTTCATTTAGATATAGAAATTAGTTTAGAAAGAAATTACTTGTGGCTTGATTTCTTTTAAATTTTTTATCCCAAATTTAAACTACATGGTTATGAATTTTATAAATAAATTACATCCATTTGGTTGAGTTTAGAAGTACCTCTGCTAAATTACATTATAGATTCTTCTCCCTTGAATTTGATAGAATCCTTCATTGTAATTATACTAGGAATAAAAATGTTATCAGACCCAAGAGGGTGTGGTGTTTTGTGTCTGTCTTAACTTGTTCATACCTATTTGTCTCACAAGTTAGTTTAGTTCTTCAATTTTACTTTGACATAATGGATAATTGCAACTTTTGGCCTCATATTCGACTCTAATTACAGTTATTATACCTAATTATTGGAAATTTTTTTAGATCCTCACAATTCAATAGGTTAATTATCAATCATCATTCTTATTGAAAAATAATCATATAGTTTCAGGATTTTATCAATCAATCCGTTGTAATAGAATAAAATGATGCTATGTTTTCTATATGGCTACTGTGGGTAGGATGAAATTAGTTTCTTAAACATTATATAAAACTCATAGAGAGTTTATATGGATTCTTGTTTATTTCTATATATCCCCTTTATTAGTTGATCACTACCTAATATTGTGAATAATTTTTAGAATAATTACATATGTAGATAATCCAAATAGGTTATATATAGAGGTTATATGATTTAGATCTACTCCATGTATTACTATTCAAGAGAGAAGGGAAACAATTTCAGAAAATTGATCCTCAATGAAAACTCTGGTTCTGAATTCGTATCATACTTTATTGAATTATCTTAAATTCCATTAAGTTTAACCACCTAATAATACATGAAATTTATGCAGAATTATAATCATTAATGTTTATGTTCACAATCATGTTGATCATTTATTTTCAATTCCCACTTATCAATGTTTTAATTTGGTGTATACATTCCCCTCAAGGTCCAATTCACATGAGAAATATTATATTCAATATTTTCACCACCAAATAAAACATGTCTTGAAGAAGATGTTGAGAAAGGAGAGTTGTTCAATTGAATGGTTACATACTCTATCTCCTTTAGTTTAGTGTTTTTTATATTTCTATGTTTATCGAAAGTGGTTCTCTTAAACTATACATCAAAATAAATATGTCTATAAAAAACGATTTGTTCATTTAAAATCATATTAAATCAAATTAAACTTTTACACAAAAATTCCCTAGTAATGAAACCAGGTATGATGATCCTCCTCTCATTGGATGATCAACAAAATAATTTTAAACCCATGTAAAATGATGTAATGTGGTACATGAGTTGTCTCCAGCGAATTTTAGTGTCACACAATTCTAATGTAAGAACATTGAATTTGATAGCATCTATGACAAGAAAAACCAAGGGCATGGGGGAATATTATATTATGAGAGTTTATAATATAATTAATATTTTAAATATAATCAATATATTTTATATACTTAAATTCATGTTGCACTGAGTTACCATACGTCACTCGCAACAACGAGTTTCTTCAATGATTTTAGTTTCACACAAGACCATGTTTTACCGATCAAAAATATATTATTAAATTATTATTATTCATTATAATAATATATCACTAGGCTGTTGAATTAAAACTTATGAATAGGATTAACTAACATAAGAAAATATATAGTCCCCAAAAATATGAAATGTAACACACAAATGTTTTACCGTATGCATTTTCTTAAATTTGACTTCCTAGATGGCTTACAATCTTAACATATGATTAAATATTATTATTTAATTATTATAGTTATCTCATAGATATTGGGAATGGTATGAATGAATTAGATTAAGTAAATTTTGGAAATATGGTTTACTTATTTTTATAAAATTAATTCATTTGATACCAATTAATTTTATTTGAAAACCAATTATACATAGATGTTGTATTTTTATAAAAACTATTTATAATCCCATATTGAAATTTTATATTAATAAATTAAATTAAACTATATTATTGAATAATATTAATGAAATTTATATATTATATATTCAATCGAATATTTTTACATTATCCAATAATATTTTTAGAGTCATATGATAATAAAAAATAAAATTATACACATAAAAATGCTATATTATTTAAAAAACAGTTTTACCACCATTTAATGGAGTTATCTTTTTAAATATAAATTTTTATGCTTTTATAAAATAAATTTTAAAAAATTAGAAATATTTTTGTATGTGTAATATCAAAATTAAATTTAATTAATTTTTTTGCCTTTTTTTAATAAGATTCAATTTTTATGAATAGTAATGTGGCATTTGGAATAATAATGTAACCTTTATATATATTAGTGTGGCCAATAGAATAATAAATTCACATATAAAAGTATGAAATCAAATTATGTTCATAAAACAAATTCATACATAAATATTTTTTTTATTGTGATTATAATATTATTTTATTAGACATTAATGAATTTTTCAAAGTGTCATAAAAATTTTAAGAATATTAAAATCAATATTTTTTATTAAATGAATATTTTAATTAAAAAAACATATTTTTAAAATTATTTTAATAAAAATGGGTACATTTTTGAATTATACACAATGAGAAAAAATTGGGTGAGTTTTTCAGATTATTCTAAAATAGATTAATTTTTGTGAATAGTAAAATAATGTAATTTATAGTATATATATTATATGTTAATGAAAATATTCCTTCATTCATCATTGATGTAATGAACATAATTAAGAAATCCCATTAATTATTTTAATATATTTATTTATAATGCTAAAAATATTCATAATCTTTAGAAAAATAATAAACAATTTAAAAAAATATTAAAAAAACACCCAACTCCTCCTCTTAAAAACCCACCCCACACCACTTCTTCTTGTTATGCCTCTTAAGCCTCAAATATTACCCAATTTCTACCCAATAAACATCCCAAAACTCTTCCCCATGTCTATGAGGATATGGTCTTAACAAATTACCAATACCAATTTCCCTATGGTGGTTCCCAGTGAGAATAATTCAAGAGATAAAAACGTCTTTCTGATTCGTTTAATTAATTTTAAATTTATTTTATATTCTTATTATCACATCACCACCAATTTAGAAACCTGAATGATAACACTATAATATTATATATAGTTTAATTTTATTATGTCATAGAAAATCCACAATAAACCCTCTTACCCTCTTCCTTTAATTTTAAATATGAAAACACCATCTATGAGGTGCTGATTTACCGCATTCAAAGACGACGTGTTTTCATTTTTCAATTACATCATCAAGGATTGTCATAAGAATATTATTATAGTTAAAAAAACATTAAAATGTATAATAAAAAATATGTATTATTTTATAACTAGTATATATTCATAATGTTAATTCATAACATGAAATCAATGCATGATGACAGAAAAAGTGCCAAAATAATCCAAATGTATATCACTAAAATTTTATCTAATTATTCCTCCTCATACCATATCATAAAATAAAATATATGACCATTTAAAATTATTTATTTTCAATAATAACATATAATTTCAAATTTGTACACATATTCTCATTTTACGTGATTTTCCATATATAAATTCAAGTATGTTGGTCCTAAAACCAATGGAATGAAACACTTTTAAATGATAAAATTGTATTTTATAACATATAAAGAAGGCCATAAATTAACTTAATAAAAAAATTATAAATTAAATACATATATAAATTTTTAGTAATTTTTTAATTAATATATTTAATCTAATTTTTAAGATAATAATATCATGTGTAGAACACATTCAGACAGAATGTAAGGGTATTCCACCTCCCCTTTATTTCTATGAAATATTGATTATTCACCACTATTTATTATGTGTGGGGTATTTATACTGACCTTTTAATTAAATATCATGAATCTATTTATCTTCATCTTATTAAATGTTTCATTTTATGATCATTATTTTTGTAGGTAATATAGTTTGACTGTTTTCAAAGTGGTAAGGGATTCCATCATAATTTTCATTTTTCCTTGAGGTTACGCATTCTCTCTCATTACCCTGATGTAATTCTTATCTATTTTTATAATCTTATAATAAATTTTTTTTTTCAAAAGTCATTTATCTAGATAATTTCATATTTATTTTATGGGGATATGATTGTTTTATAAGGTTTTCCTTTTCAATTCCTCCCGATAAGCATGCCTGATTAAAAGAAACTTCGAAATTTCATTCCCAGTTTCAGGTACACTCTTTAATATATTTTATGACACCTATATTTTTCAAAAATAGGATAAATTATCATAATAACATATATTATTCCATTTCTGGGATTATGTATACAAATAAACATTTTTCCTCTATAAGGACTCTTATATTTTCTCTTAAACCACACGGTAGTGGTGTATTTATAATGTTTCATAAAAACTGGTTTTACATTATTTCACTTAAATTAGATATCATTTATTCCTAAATAAATAATTTCATTATTCATCCCATTTATTTTTTATATATGTTTTTACAATATTATTTTATTAAAAATACAAATTATTTTCCAAAATAACTCCTTTTTTCATAAAAAAACTCTATTTCTCTCATGAATTTCTCAATGGTTTTATTACAGTAATTTCATCTATTATTATGATCCAAATATTTCAATGTGGTATATGAAAATTTTAATTAAATATAGATTTTATATGGAATATGTGGAATTCATTCGACTTAATAAGTGATGGGAGGGACCCATTATAGCACCTTAATTCATTGAACGGTCTCATGAGACAAAATAGATCGTGTTTTTTCTGAGTCCTTACCCATTTATGTAGACATCTTGGAGAGGGCCTTGATCGGTTTTTTATGATTTCCAGAATTATTAAATCTCTCCTTATAATATTAGTAATTTATATCCCATGTGATTATTTGACCTGTATAATATTCATGGTTATGTTTCATTCTCATGTGATTATTTATAAGGAATTATTTATTCATCTTCTAATAATTATATATTATAAAAAATAGTATGTTTTAATTGCATGATTTATAGTTGTTAACAATTTTCTATGGTTTTTTTGTGATAACTTTAGATATATATTTTACACTTAATGGTAATTTTATCTCACCCTTTTCTTGTGTTTTATTTTTCCACAGAATGTGAAAATGTATAATATGAATGACTTGTTGCGATAATATAAGAGTTTATTGTTTTTTACATGGGAGTTTCCATGTTGTTTTCCTATTCAAGATTTAATTTAAAACTTATGATTGTATGTTTTTTTCTAAATATAATAAAAAATATAGTCCTTTGTAATGTGACTTGATTGTTTATTATACAAATGTAATGAAGTGATGTGTTGACCCTGGACTATAGGGTTGGGGTCATTAATGTTGGTATCAGAGGAAATTTAGTATAAACCCTAGAAATTAGTTTTAGAGAAAATGGATTATGGATGATAACCCTAATATATACTTTGAATATAAACATAAAAAACATACTATAATTTTTTTTAAGTTATATATTATATGGGTTGTCCTATAAATACAAACATGTCTGGGAACCACACATGGATGTGGTTTCTGACAGAAATTTACTAATGAGTAATAACTCTAACAAGGTGCATCAGTCCTAACTCAGCATAACCTGATGCATGAAGATTTCTCTTACTATGAGCCTAGTTTGACACTCCTAGGGGATATTCTTAGGATAATTCACATTTTCATTAAAAACCGTTATAAAGGATTTAATAGAAAATATGTCCCCAAATAATTGATGTTTATTATTTTGAGATTATCTACGCATTAATGTTTTTAATTTTTTATGTGTTTCACTATTTTTGGGATTTTACATAATTTTTTGTAATTTTATGATCTAATATAGTGTATTATATTATTTAGAAATAGTGCTTAGTGGAAGGAATTGGAGCTACATCAATTCACATAATCCAAAGAGTAAAAATGATCATTTCTACAATGTGTTTAAGACTATATTTCAATGTAATGTAGTATCCAAATTTTTTCATCATATGAGGTGATAATAAAATTATCTTAAAAGATATGGGAATTATTTCCCAATTCCTATTTCTTCAAATAGAAGAAATATAGGAAGAGGAATGTTGGGAAAGAGATTGATAAAGGGAAGAAGGTAAATATGTATTTTCCCATATGTGATAATGACGGAAGGAAAAACAATGTTATATTATTTTGATGAAAATGAGTTTTCTTTATGTGTGTAGAAAAAGGCCATCATTATCATGATAGTGTTGAAAATAAATAATTTTCAAATATTTAGTGCTTCAACTATAAATATAATGGATACTATACAAATCAATGTCTCACGTTTTTATTAGAACATATACAAAAGGAGGATAATCGATCATGGTTGGGATTATTCTATTACCATATATGAATTGTAATGAATAATATGATTTTTTTTAGATTCCTACATTATGTTATTTTATAATTTTATTAATAATAATTTGGTTATAAGAATCAAGAGATATATATGGCTTGTACTTCTGAACATCTTCTTTAAGTAATTGGAAGCATGTGATGAATAACACCATTAATAAAGAGAAGTGATTTGGTTGTATTTTTATAGTATTGAAATCATATTACATGGGAATGTTAACCATAAATATGCACATTATTTTTATGTATTAGTCAATAGATGTTTAGGGTATAACATTGCTCACAATGATGATGGGTATTGATCTGATGGTTTATGTTATGATGGAATTTTTAGAAGATTTGATTTAAGGAAAACCTGAGGATTTAATCTTGGTAGCATTCATGTTTCATAAATATTAATTAATTCATATATTTGGTGTGTAGAAATAAAAACTTCATTATTTGTGGAATAATATTTTCTGTTTATATTGTAAATTTAGTGAAATTCCTTTTACGTTTTTGGTATCTGAATATGGACAGACTTGTTTTTGACGAGTCTTAATATTATCTACTAGTGGAATGTATCAAGTAAAACTTTTGAAATTATTTTTCATTAAGAAAATATTCTAAACTTATTGGTTTTAATATAAACTAAAAGGTAGATAGAATGACATAAGGACCATATGATTTGTTAAAAGTGTTTCAGGTGTGAAAAAATAGTCATGAACATTCATTTCTATGTGTATGGGATTGATTAAAAATAGATCGAAGCACAACCAAATGATGATATTATGATTATGATATGGAAATTACTAAATTATTTTTCTTTTCGCAATTTCTTATCCTAATATTAAAATGATCCTTACACATTAGGAGAAATATTTTAGAACAAAAACATTATCCATTTACTTTTCATGCTACGAAATCATTGGTCTTTTAATCAATTAGTGATTTATGGTTTTTTGATTTATAACTTTTTAATTTCCATGATTTATATTACACAACATAAGAACAGAATAGTTATCTTCTTATTCCATTTACATGTTATAACATTCAACTAATGATTTCTTATCTGAAATCCTAGTTTTGTGATGACCATTTTTTATACATTTCCCTCTTCTTAAGATAAAATTTTATTAACCCTATTTCTGAAGTGTATTTCTCAAAATGAAATTGTCAAGTATCATACTATGGTTTATATGTACAATTTCAAATTGTGGGAATTCAATTTAATGAATTAAGCGAGAATGTAACACCCCGATAGTTTTTGTCATTCCTTTTTTTTAAATTAACTTCATCGATAGCATACAATATTATAAATAATTAAATATTATTATTTAATTATTACAGTTACCACCAATTTGTTGGTAATTATGGGAATGAGTGATATTAAGTAAATTTATAAAATATATATTATTAATGTTTTTAAAATTAATTCATTAAATACCAATTAATTAGAAATTACAACCAATTAAACATAAAGGATGTATTTTTATAAAAACTATTTTTATGCCCAAAATGTCATTTTATATTAATAAATAAAATTGATCAATATTAGTGAAATATATTAATGAAATTTATATATTATAATTTTGACCAAATATTTTTAGATTCATCTAAATTATTTTTAGAGATGGAAGATTAGAATAAATATATGGTTACACATAAAAATACTATATTTTATGAAAGAAATTATTACCAAATTTTAATGATGAACTTGTTTTAAATATAAATTTTGACACATTTATAAAATATATGTGACAAAATAAACATTATTCTTTAAATTGTAATATCAAAATTTACTTATGTTAAATTTTTTGGAAATTTTATAATAATATTCAGTATTGATGAATTGTAATGTGACCTTTGGATTATTAATGTGACAGTTGGGAGTAGTAACATTCCCATTAGAAAATTCACTTAACCTATGAAAGGATAAATAAAATTTATGTATCTTATTAATTAAAATATGGTATATTTATATCATGGAATAATTAAATAAATGTTTTAAAAATTGTAAATTATGTGCTCAATTTTTTGTTAAACATTTTATGTTTATTTACAATTTTATAATTAATATGAAGCTTTGAAATACAATTTTAATCATAAAAAATTCATACATTAAAATTTTTTGGCCTTATGGTTAAAAAAATTATTATACCTTCATTATTATTTCAATGCTTAATAAAAACAGTTATAATATTAAAATTAGTCTTTTTTGAATATATGATGATTCTAATTAAAAATTAAATTTTCTATATTTCAAAAAATTATTCTCATAAAATTAATTCATATTGTTAATTCTATGGATCTAAAAAAATTTTGGGTTATTTTTTTTATTTTTCTAAAATAGTTGATTTTTGTGAATACTAAAATACTATAATTTATAGTATATATACATTATAAGTTAAATATGTTATTACTTGATTCATCACTAATGTAATAACCTTAATATTGAACTCCCCCAATTAGTTTAATATATTCATATATAATTAAAAACTATTCGTAGTCTTTATAAAAAATAAAAAAATGAATAAAATATTCAAAAGAAACCATGTCCTCTACTATAAATACAGTCCTGCACAACCACTTCTCCTTACACCTATTATGCCATTAAACTTGTCAAATTATAACCCAATATCATTTCCGAGCCTATTCCCCATGTCTATGATGTTATTTTCTTAAAAAAAGTGGAAAATAATTTCCCTAAGGATATTTGCAAGGAGAAGAATTCAAGAGGTAGAAACTTCTTTCATTTTCTTTTAATTTCTTTTCAATTTATTTTATTTTGTATTTCACCCTTCACGTACTCTATCTTAACATACATGAAAAATATTTTATATTACATATAGTTTAATTTTTTCATGTCAATTTAATATCATCCTTCATGTATATTCTCCACTTCCATTTATTTTAAAGATAAAAACATTGTTTGTGAGGTGCTGATTTACCAGCTTCATGGATGACATGTTTTTGTCTTTCAATTCCTCCTTCATGATTGGTCATAAAAAAATATTTTTGGATAAAACATATATTTATATATTTAATAAATCTTAGTTAATTTTATTGGACCATTATATATAAATAAAATAAATAAATATCAAAAAACTAGCATGTGATGATCGAAAGAAACGCCAAAATAATCCAAACTGTCATTGATAAAGTTTTTTCTAATGATTAATCTTCATATGATAAAACTAAATGAAATATATAACCATTTAATATTATTTAAGATAATTGAAAAAATATAATTTCAATTCTCTACATCTATTCTCATTTTACATTATTGTACATATATATACACACTAGTAAACTTATAATGAAAACCAAGGAAACGAAGACACCTAATTGATAAAATTGTATTTTATAAATCATAAAAAAGGCCATAAATGGACTTAATAAAATTTTAGTTAAAACATATACTCTATAAAGAGTTATGAAATAATTAATTAATGTATTTAATATAATTATCTATGGAATTAAGATCAAGTGAATAACCCATTTGGACATAAGGAATGGGTTTTCTCATCTCACATATATTTCGATGAGATATGTCTTGTTCATCACTATTTATTCTGTGTGGTTTATATATATAGAACATTGATGTATAATATCATTAATACCTTTATCTTCATGTAATTATATGTTTCATTTGATGATAATTAATTTTATGTAACATATGGTTCGACTATTTGCAGGGTTGTAAGGGATTCTACCCAAATATCCATTTTTCCATTGGGATACATTTTCTCTCTATTTACTCTAATGTAATTATTATTTATTTTTATATAATTATTATAAATTATATGTATATGATCCAAAATCATGTATCCAAATCATTTAAAATTTCATTTTGGGGTATATACCTGTTTTATAAGGCTTCCTATTTCGATTCCAACTGCTATGTAAGCCATATTAAAGGGAACATATGATTTTTTTACCCTTTTTCAAGTACACTATATAATCTATTTTAAGCCACCAATGTTATTTTAAAATCACTATTTTTATAATGAAAAACTATCTTAGTCCATTTCATGTATTATTTAAACAATTATTGTTTTCCCATACTCAAAATTCGTATATTTTTAATTAAACCGCACGAGGGTGACCCATTTATAATGTTTTGTAAAAAAAAATTTTACATGATTTCACTATAGTTGGAAATAATTAACAACTCAAACATAATTTCATTATCTAGCCCTTTTATTTTTTGTAATATATGTGTTTACAATTTTATTTTATGAAAATTACAAATTTTTTTCTATTAAAAAATATTATTTTCAAAGAGAAAGGGTTTTTATCTAAAAAATTATCAATTATTTTATTAGATTACCTTTATCTATGATTATGAATAAAAATCATTCATTGTTTTATGGGACACCCAGAATTATATTTAACTTTTTATTTTTACATATAAGGAATGAATTGGACATATAAGTAAAGGGCATGGCCTGCTATAGCCCCATGATGCTACAACAGGTCTCATGAGACAAACCATATTAGGTTTTTGATAAGTTCTTATCCATTAATATAGAATTATTTTCTATGACGTCCTATATTATAAATTCACTCATTATGATATTATTATATGATATCCCATGTGATTATTCGACTAGTAGAATATCCATGGATATCATTCATTTGCATGTTATTATTAATATGTAATTATTTATTCATATGTTTGTCCTACCATATTATGCCCAAGATTATGTTTATATGGAATGAGATTTTTTTCATTACCCATTCCATAATATTTTTTTTATTTATAATATAGTCTTCAATATTTTTTTACCCATAATTAGAGTCTAATCTCACCAATTTCTTATTTTTTATATTTCCCAAGGATATGAAGATGTATACTATGAATGACTTGATGGGATAATCTTGGATTTTATAGATTTTTTGTTGAGTCAATAATATTTCCTTTTGAATTTTACATCCATTTCTGTTTTAAATATCAGAAATAGCATATCATAAGGAAAATTTTATTTTCCTTATGATTTATCTTAAAAAAGAAATTTTTCCCTCCCTAAGGAAATTTTCTCATTAACTTTGTTTTCATTGTTCTATTTATAGTTTCTATTATACCGAATCTTTTATTTCTAATGTCTAAAATCATTTTCATATCTAAAACCTTTGAATCCTATAAATCCTTATATATAGAGTATTTTGTTTTCCTATTTCGAATTCTACAAAATTCAGATTTTGAATTCCCTGAAATTCAGATTTAAAATTCTCTAAAATTCAGAATCTGAATTCTCTGAGATTTAGACACTGGTTTCGCTGAAATTAAAACTCTAAATTCCTCAAAATTCAGATTCTGAATTATTTTTAATTTTGGTTCTGAATTCCTCATATTTCTGGTTCCTAATTCCTCATAATTCAAATTCCAAATTACTCATAATTGAAATTATTAATTCCTCAGAATTAAGATTCCGAATTCCCATGAATTCAGACTCTAAATTCCTCATAATTAAAATTCAAAATACATCAGAATCTCGATTCTGAATTCCTCAAAATCCATACTATGAATTCATTGGAATTCAGACTCCGAAATCTATAGAATTCATGTTATGAATTCCTTAAAAAACTGATTCCTGATTTTTATGATTTATAGTCTCCACGTTTGTTTTGCATAGACTATGAAAATTATTATTACATACACTCTAAATAATTATATTTGGTTAAACAACCATTTATTACTTACCCCTTTTATATTTAACAAATGATGTCATGCAATCTGTTTCTAATTAACCATGGATTGAGTGACACATGTACATGCCCCACCAAGATTCTAGGAAAAATATAACCATTGGAGGAGGGAGTAGACTATTGGGAAGGTGTATATAAATAAGAGATCATTTGAACAAGGTCGTTTCTAATCCATCATTCTAGATATTACATGTTGTTTAAGTGATTTCAAAAGAGAGAGACTCTAATGAATTATGCATGTTGAACATCTTGTTCAGTTTTCTTTGTGCGACTCTGATTGTTGTTGTGTACAATCAAGGATATTCCTGAATAAGAAGATAGAGGTGCCGAATACCTTAATGTTTAAAGACTTTCAGGGATAGAAAGGCAGAGGTTCTGACTTCCTTAATGTTCGATGGCTTGCAGGGAGAGCAAGATAGATTTCGATATTCTTATTGAGGGATTAACCTAGTGAGGGTAAGATAAACATTCCTGAAAGTATAAATCAAGGAACCCTTATCCAAGGATCCTAGATACCCTTCTATTTAGGTTAAAATATTTCTTACTTGTTACATGTTTTGTTTCGGGTTTATATCCCACTATATTTTGATAATGGAAGAAAGTATAACCTTCTTATACTTTATTTTTCTTTTATGATATATTATTATTTATTATTCTATACGATTTAAGGTAGAATCATTTTATTATAAAATTTTAAAAATATTCTTTTTTAGAACCATATTTCTAGAACCTAGTATGTTTGTAGAACTAAAGGTATTTTGAATTTACATTATTTAACTTTGTTAAACATAATTTCTCCTTATGTTTAAAAACAAATGTTTTTAAACTTACAATCCACCCCCCTTTTAATTGATCATCTACATTCATATTTCGATCCTAAAATTGGTATTAGAGAAGGTATTTGAAATACTTATATTCACATATAAGTATTGTTTCAAATTTATTTATTGTTCTTAATATTTACCTTGCATATGATTTTTTAACCTTGTTTACATACTTTTTCTGTTAACAAGTTCTTTTGGAATTAAATTTTCTTTTAGATGGTTGGAAAAAATGTTGGTTCGATTGACAATATGAATCCAAATAGACAACCTATATTTGTTGGGAATGATTATGAATATTAGAGAGATCGTATAAAGATTTTTGTCATTAATATTTGATTGGACAAATTCATCATTCATACTGAAGATTACAAGATTCTTGATAAGGATGTCAGAAATTGTATTAATCAAAAAAAGTGCTAATATCAACTAACCTAAAAGGTATGAAATACATTGTTGTGTTCCACGAAGAGTAATATATTTAGTCAGGTTTCTTCTTGTGAAGCTACAATTTTTTTTGGATGAAATTGGAGGTTACTCTTTTTGGTACATCAATGTTTATAGAAACTGTAAGAGATATTCATAGAGAAGAATATCATGGATTTCTATTTCCTTATGTAGAATCAATATGCAAGGTACCACAACGATTTATGAATATTGTTAATAGTTTATAATCCATGGGTGAGAATGTCTTAGATTATGAGGCACTTGAGGACATGATTATAGATATCATGACTAATGATCGGGAATCTAAGAGAACATTTATTGATGAGAATTAGAGACTATCTCAGATTACTATTGATGAGATTTTGAGAGATCTTCTTCAACATGGGAAAAGAATGAAAAGATATACTGATATGAATAATAAGAATAATTAAAATTGAATTGTAGCCTTTACTACTACTACAGTCAAGAATACTGAAAGGGTTACAAGTTCATGTCAAAGAAAGTAAATGTTTTATCGGAATCACATGAATGTGAACATTCTGAGAATGAGATAGCTAATCTTTCTGGAGGGATGAACAATATAGTTGGGAAGAAAGACTTTTAGTATAGGTTATTGAAGTACGAAAGGGAAGACAAGAATATATCTGATGTTACTTGTTATGAATGCAATAGAACCAGAAATATAAGTCCAGAATTTCCTATGATTAAGAGAAATGATAGAATGGAAAATCATCCTAAGAAGAATAAAAAGTAGTACAACAAACATATGGCTAAGAATGTTTTGAAAGCTAATGAAACCTAGATTGATAGTGGTGGAGACTCTTCTATTAAATCCACATAGTATAAATCTTCATATTAGAATAATATTGGTTTACTAGCCAGATTACACATTGAAAATTAGTGTATAATGTATAAGGTACATAATTTTGAATCTATAAAAAATGTTTCCTTAAATGAAAATTATAGTGATAATAAATATTATGGATCTTTGGATAAAAGAATCTTCTTCTGATGAAGATAATACATTGCCTAATTATGAAAAAGTATCTTGGTTTTCTAAACTTATTGATAATGAACATTATAATGTTATGAAAAAGATTGATAATGAAAATTCTATAATTTATATTCTTACTAAGGAAGTATCAGATCATTATAAAGATCATGAGATAAAAATTTATGATTTGAAAAGTATTTCAAAACACCATGAGGTAGATAATTCTGAGAAGGATAATCTTTTTATGGATATAGAAAAAGTAATTTCAAAGGAAAATATTTTAGTGACTAACTATAGTGATAAAACAAATTTTTTAGAATAAAAACATAGTTATTATACAGATGTCCGAAATATTTTCCTTGAGAAAGTGTTTATCAAACTTTACATTAGGTAATAAAAACTATGATAATATGTATTCCCAAATTAGACCTATATGTGATAATTTTGTATTAGTTTATAGTCATTCTAAACCTATTTTTAGTAATAATTATTTTTTTCTTCAACTTTTTCCATTCTCCACTAAATGTTATTGTGGTGGAAATTTGTTGGAAATTTTTTCTTTAAAAAATACTCAATATTTATGTTTTCATAAAGCTGAATTTTCAAAGAAAATGCGGATTCATAAATTTTTTATTTCTGATCATTTTGTATCCGAAGAAAGTTTGGTTTCCAAATGTATAACACTCTTATTTTCAGGAAAATAAAGATAGTTTCAACAGAAATACGTGGTACATGGATAGTGGATGTTCCTGGCACATAAATGGTTACAAATACATCTTTGAAAATATTATCAAGATGAAAGTAAGAAAATTAACTTTCATAGATAATGATAAGGGATTAATTATTGGTATATGTAACATTGTTCTTCTTGGAATAACTTTAATTTCGAATTTTTTATTTGTTAAATTTCTTTAGAACAACCTTATTAGCACAAGTCAATTATGTGATTAAAGTTACATTTTGAATTTTAGGAATGAGAAGTACTTAGTACACAATTTCAAGAAAGAATTATTTTTTCCCATAGGGAAGAGAATGTAGACACACACACAGACTATAGTATAAGTTTTATCAAAATCAAAATATTGTGTTATAATACTAGTGTCATTGCCTTATGTAAAATACCTTCACATTACGTCTTGAAAATTACATAGATATTCCACATCACTTTCTTAGGAATCACACACAGAAAGGAGATATCATTCATAAATTTATCGAAATTCAAGATCAACATGCTAATATTTTCACAAAATATTTACACTCTAATAGATTTTAAAATATGAAATAGAAGTTTGGAATGATAACTATAAGGTAATATTCCATATTAACTCCTTGTTAAAACCTAACTCTTTACAATATGAAACTCCTTTTCATTGAGGGAGTATATTTTCTTGATAATATAATTTTTTTCCAGTTAAATTTTTTTGTAGTCAAAATTTTTCATTGTCAAAATTTCTTAATAGTCAAAAAAATTTCATAGTCAAATTTATTCATAATAAATTTATTCATATGAAATTTTATTATTTATGTTTTTTTAATTATCTGGAATCTAATGTTCTTCAAGAAAAATTTCCCTCATTATGAATAATTTTCCTAGAAATCGTGAAGGTGTGTATTATTTCATAAATTTTTTAAATCATCCTTTTACATGGTGGTATTTTTATCTTGTTTAAACTATTTTGTATACACTTTTTCATAAATCTGAATGTTTATCATTAAAATCTCAAATTATCCGAACCAATAAAAAGATTTCTTCAGTTATAATCTCAACCATCAGTTCTCATCAGTAGTATTTCAATTGATGGATCAAGTACAGAAGCTAAATAGTCACCTTAATTACCTATATAAGGACTCGCCAATGGTTTTCCCACATCAATCTTCAAGCTATGGCTTACTGAATCCCTTCCTATCTACTTATGTTCGTTTTAAATTTTTTAAGGTTTTATTAATTCTGAATGTCTGTAGTAGCCTTTCCTCAGAAAGAAATTTCTCGTATTACGGAAATATCCTAGTGGAAAATATAAAAAGAGAGGTTAGTTCATCCCAAATTCTTTAAAAATTATTATCCATCATTTCAAATAATATAATATTGAATGGTTGGGAGAGCCTTTCTATATCAATACTGAGGGCACATGATCCATTTTATCTAGAGTTATTAGTCGATTTGTATGATTCAGTAAGATTATTTAAGGAAGGAGGAGGAGACATGTTTTCCTTCAAAAGCTATTGAACGACCTACTCTCATTCTTGCAATATGGTTTCCAACCTAATTGGAATTCCCTTGGAGGGAGAAGCAGTGTTCTTCTCTCACAAGATAACTGATAAAGCATGATCTTTTGACCAAAATAAAGCTGTAGAGTTTCTTGTATTAAAGGAAGTGAAGACTCTAAAAAATAATCATCTCTCTAAAAATCATTGGATTCTTCAGCTATGGGTTCAGGATTTTATCATTCCGTGAAATGGGGACAAGGATACCTGGATAAAAAGTGATATCTATGCACTATATTTTTTGGTGAATATTAGGAAAATAAATTTAGTAAAGTATTTATTGATGAAAACTGATAGTATCAATAATGAAACCATGAAATCTTAGATTTTCATGTATCCACTTATTCTATCAAATATTATATTTCTTTATCTACATTGTTTCTAAATTCATTTTAGTTCAAAGACAAATAAAATCAATGTAATGTTGATGGGTGATGATACTGTAAGGATAATGAAAGTTGGTTTTTATAGTGATTCAGAAGAATTTTTGATTTTTCGGAAGGTGAAATGCATGCACTAGAAAAGAAACTAGAAGTGTCTAAAATAGCTAAGAAGGGTCGAATGAAGAGAAAGGAAAAGGAACAGGAAAAGGAAGGAAAAACTCTAGAGGCTAAGGTAACTCTATCCGCACCCTTAAAAACAATAAAGAAAAAGGCATATCCTGATGATGTATTATCTAAGTGGAGAGAAGACAAGAAGTACATGAAATAAGGGGAAACTATATTTGGATGGGATCCTACTAAAGAAATCATTAAAGATAAAGGTTACCGAGAATCATGATAAGAATGAAGAAAGAACTGTTACAAAGGAAGAATATGTCTGAGCCTGAGATAGTACAGTTTCATCTCAAGGCTGTTGAAAAAGCCTATATGAAAATTGAGGTACCAAAATCATTTTTGAAAGAATCCATTTCTGACTCTGTGAAAGGTAGTGATTCTGGATCTGTAACAATAAGATAAATTGTTCAATAAGAGGAATAAGAAATAAAAGGAGATGATGAAGAAGAAAAATAATAATAAGGGGATGACACTGATGATGTCATAAATCATGTTGAAGATTACCGTGAGAAGGAATGTCCCTATATAAGATTATCTATCTAGACTTCTCAAGTCTAATCCTCAAAAATTTCTACTCCATGGAATGAATATAAGAATCTAGAAGGAGTGAATATGCCAAATGATGATGAAATCAGCAATAATGATTTTATTCAGCCAAGACATATTGTGGCAAAATCTGAGAAAGAAAATGTCGAGGAAGATAAAATTATTCATTTATCAAATAGTGAGCATGAATCACCCATAATAGAATATATCATTCAAATAGTTGATAATGGAAAGTAGGTGTTGTTTCATACACCTAGAAAATCACTAGTGAAAAATAAAGATGATGGTACTTCATCGAAGAGGAAAGCTGCAGAGTTAGAAAAAGAACCCTCACTAACCAAATATTATTATTCAGAATTGTCCTCTATTGGACATGATTTTGTGGTAAAATATTTGAAAGATCTGTTCAGTACTATTACTTTATTTCCAATTATAGATTTGAGGTTTGAGTTTCTTCAGCATTCATTTCATTAAAATTGAGATTCATTTTCAATGCTTATGGATAAATTTATCAGAGTGGAGGTATATTTTAAATACTTTTTCATTAGTTATAACGCTCATAAAAGATGTTTCAAAAAGAATAAAAGCTGATCAATAAAGAAAGTTGAAGACCAGGGAGATTTTGAATAATTTCAAGATAATGTCAAATATTCCATTAACACCTAATATAGAAAACTTAATGATCTTACTAATAATTTTTGGGAAAATATAACTCTCGAACAGAATTCATAGAAGCAAGAAGTTATGGATCAGAATGGGAAACATAATTTTGTGGCTATGAATTGGAAGAGGGAAATGGATCTTAGAATGGAAATTGGAAAAAATTTTGTTATGAAAGATGAAGTGTTGAAATCTCACGCAGAATGTATTAAGTCTTAGGATGAAAAGATAAATGCCTTATAAAAGAAAAGTTAAGATCATGATTAGTTTCTCAAGTGCATTGAATGTTATCACAAGGAGATAAAAAAGCTAAAAACTATTGTAAGAAAGGTAGTACTGAAGATGAAAGAAGGATAATTTTTCCAATTTCTATCATTTGTTGAATTTCTTTCTTATACAAATTCATTCAATCATAATCAAATTATATTTGTTCACCATATATTTTCTTGTTTTGAACTAATTATTCAGGTACCATTTTTTTCCATTCCCTCTATTCCTTTTTGAAAATCACAAAGGTGGAGAAAGGAATGATGAAAATAATACTATGAAAGAAGAGATTTCCCTATGTAAGGGGGAGTTCATCTAAGGAATGTTCTTATCAATGAATATTTTCGTATGCAAGAAAATGAACAATCTCATTTACGAAATCAAGAATACAATCCATAGGGATTTCAAAACCTATTTTGGGGTTAGTTTTATTCACTTTAATCCATATGTGAAGGAAGATATGTTTTCTTTTATGTACACATAAAAATTCAATTCCCTTATATTTTTTTTGTAAAGATGTTTGGACTTTCCAAAAATGGGGAGATTATTGAGTTAATAAGATTTACTTATGACTTTTCCATTCCTTATTTTTTCGAAAATAAAAAATAGCATATCTTATGGTAATTATTATTTTCTCTATGACTTATCTTAATAATGAATTTTTTTCATCCCCAATGAAATTATTTCCTTACATTATTTTATTGTTCTTTATATAGATTATTTTATCCAAAATATTTTATTTCTAAAGTATAAAATTTGTATCATTTCTAAAACCACATAATCCTATAAATCCATAGATATAAAGTATTCTATTTTCAGATTCTGAATTCTCTGAAATTTAGATTCTGAATTCTTAGAAACTCATATTCTGAATTTTCAAAAATTCAAAATCCAAATTCTCTGAAATTTCAACATTTGAATTATCTGAAATTCGAACTCTAAATTCTCTGAAATTTAGACATTTAATTCCTAGGAAATCAGGCTATGAATTCCATAGATTTTAGATTCTAAATTCTTCAGATTTCTGGTTCCAAATTCCTCCGAATCCATGTTTGGAATTCCTCATAATTCAAATTCAAAATTCCTCATAATTTAAATTCTAAATTCCACAGAATTCAGATAAGAAATCACTCAGAATTCATATTCCGAATTCCTCAGAATTCAGATTCTGAATTCCTCAGAACTTTGACTTTGAATTCACCGAATTTAGATTCCCAATTCCTCAGAATTCCTATTTGGAATTCTTCCAAATTAAGACTTTTAATTTCTTAGAATTCCGACTCTGAATTCATTGGAAATTAGAATCTGAAATCAATAGAATTTAGGTTTCGTATTCCCTGAAAAATAGAATCTGAATATTTCTGATTTATTGTCTCCAAGTGATTATTTTAATACACTTCGAACCTTATTTTTTCATAAACTCTAGAAATTTGGATTTGGTTAAGAAATTTTTTTTTACATACCACTATTATAGTTATGAAATGATGTCATGAAATCTGTTTATAATTATTTATAGTTTGAGTGACTGGTGTAAAACACCATCCAAGATTCAAGGAAATGTATGACCATTGGGGGAGGGAGCCAACCATTGGGAATGTTCCTATAAATAAGAGCTCATTTGAACGATCTCATTACTAATCCATCAATAAATATATTACATGATGTTTACATGATTTTTAGATAGAGAGACTCTTATTCCTTGTGTGTATTTAAGATCTTGTTCATCTTGCTTCGTGTGACTTTGATTATTGCTGTATACAATCGAGGAATTCTAGAAATAGTAAGATAGAGGTTTTGAATACCATAAAGTTCAAGTACTTCTGGGGATTTGATTATATAAGTGCTGATTACCTTAATGTTTGAGGACTTGTATGTATAACAAGACAGATTCTGATATTCCTATCGAGGGTCTACCCTAGTGTGGGTATAGTAGAATTTCTTGAAAGTATAAATTAAGGGATCATTATCCAAGGTTGTTGGATACACTTATCATTGGGTTAAAAGATTTTATACTTGTTACATGTTTTGTTACATGTATATATTCCATTTTATTTTGATAAAGAAAGAATGTATAACCTTCTTATACTTTTTGGTTCTATTATATACTCTGATTGAGTAAGAATTTAAACGATTTAAGGCAGAATCATTTCCTTTTAAACTTTTATTATTTTTCATTTCTGAAAACATATTTCTAGAACCTATAATGTTTTTATAACGAAGAGGTCTTATGAATTTACATTGTATATCATTATTAAACATATTATTTACTAATGGTTAAAAATGAATATTTTTAAACATACAATTCAACCCCCTATTGTTATTGAGAATCATTATTCATATATTGATCCTACATGTTTAAAATAGATTTTCTATGTTTTTATTATCCTTTCAGGTTTTAATGTGACACTTATGTTTGTATATAGTTTTCCAAATTTACAAAACTATAAGGTCCATTGTGATAAGAATTCTTTATTTTTTATAAAAATTTAATAATGTAAGGAAACATATTCAGGAAACTGGGGTTGATGTATTTACATGAGATGAATTAATTGGTTTAAATAAAATATAAATGAATAGAAGAACAAATTGAGTATATAAGTAATGTTCTTATAGAGAACGATTTTTAGGCTCAGAAAGTTATTTTATAATAATAAATTAAATTAATTAAATTTATTTAGTAATATTAATCTAATATATATATTATATATTCAATAAAATAATTGCATATTCATCTAATATATTTCATAATAAGAAGATAATAATAGGCCCAATATTACACATGAAACCCTATACTTTTATTAAGGAGATTTTACCTCCTTTTAATAGAGAACATATTTTAAATCCAATTATTTAACTTCAATAAATATTATATGTAAATATAAACTTAATGATTTTATTATTAGCATAAAAAATAGGTTACAATGAATTTTTGGTATTTTTTTACAAATTTTTACTTTTTAATTAAATAGTGAAAATAATGAATTTTAACTGAAAACTTCTTTTTCGTCTAATTCATTTTTAAGGTAATATTATATTTATTTATTGTATTAAAATATTAATTAGATAAATTTTATATAATTTAATCCAATTTAGTTTATTTCAGTCATTTTCACTTTGATATTGGATTTAAAAACATAGCATGCTTTGGAATATTTTTACTCTAATAACCTGCTTTGTCAACCCGTTTATGGGATTAAATTTTATTAATTTTGATCACTAATATGATTGGAATTTTAAAAATGGAATATATATTTGGAATTATAATAATATATAATATATAATATGTTCAAACTAATTTTGACAAAAAATATTAGTGAGATTAATAAAAATTAATTACAACATTTAAGGTGAAATTAAGCTTAAAAAGGGGTTAAACCTTCATCTTATTTACCCAATTGACCAATAAACTTGTCCAAAATCAATTAAATATACACATTTTGAACCTATCATTACATGTATAAAATCTTATCCATTATTGGAGCCACATTAAATGATAGAAATTTGGGTCGAATCCCCTTTTTCAAAAAATTACAATAATGCCACTCATCCACTATAAAAATGCACCCACCCCTCCAACTACATTACACTTATTAATCCATTTGGATTGAAAAATATATTCCTAAATACATACAAAAATTCCTTAAATAAAATTATATTCTTCATCCTAGGATGAAGTCCATCCAAGGAAGCCCTCTAGTGGAAACCAAAAGGAGTTACATAAAGAAGAGGTAGAATCCTTCCTCAAGATCTTTAGTTTAATTTCTATTATCCACCCCATAATCTCTCATTTTTCTATTCTTATATAAAAATAACAATATAATAAACCTACATACATTTTTTATTAATTTTTCTCCTTACACATACAAACAAAACCATCTAATGGGTAATGAACATAACCTTTATGTGTACTGAAAACTACCACCTCACAAAATAATGATTGTTTATTATTAATTTTCCACCATTCATGGTGGAAATTATGATGAAAAAAAATGTTTATATATGATATATATGTTATTTATAATGTATTTTAGCTTCTTTAATTTTTATATTTAACATACCTTTATGCTTTCCATTCTTCATAAGTATACTAACATTGTTTGTGGAAGTGTGGACTACCGCCTCATAATGAGATGTGATTCGATCACATGATACAAGGAATGAATAATAGATGGTTTTAATTTATAAAATGTGAAATTTAAAACACATATATATATTATATTCATGACATAAAAACCTTCCAAAAAATAATATATATATATATATATATATATATCATTTTCATTATTACATATTCCAAAACATAAAACTTTATAACAGTATTCATGGCTGTATATAATACCACCTTCTCAACACGATGTGATTCTTTTTACATAAATATATAAATATATAAATATATATTAAATATTTTTTTCATTATTTTATAATGAATATTCTGGAAATATTGTGGTTATATACTTTATTTACATAATGATCAATGAAAAATGGGAACATACATATGTATGGCCTACAGTCTCAATGATTTTAACATTTGTTCATTTTTCATAAAAATATTTAATAACTGGATTCAAAAGTATATTTATTTATAAATTATATAATTATTTCATTATTTTCATTCTCGAGATGTTATATAGTGTCCCCTTTTACAATAGTTGACTTACTGAATTTTTTTTTTGACACATAAACTGAATATGGTCAAAACACCCGATGTAAACATAATTATTTAATTAGTTGTATCAAACATGTTATTAAATAAAATAAAATTAATTATAAGAATTAAAATGTTTATTAATAATGTAAATAACTAAAATTATTTTAGTATTCAGAAATATATTGACCCACTAATCAAGTAGGACTCAAGGTAAAGAATTTTCATCACACTTTTAACACCTATGAGATAAATGTCATATTCACCACTTAATTATTTTGTGTGGTGTATCTACTAGTCATTTTGATATATTATATCATTAAATAATTTATCTTCATGTTATTTAAAATAATAATTTTATTGTATTACTTTATTTGAAATATGATTTTAAATGAAATAAATTTGTAAGGGACACTTTGGAATATTTAGAAATTATTTTCCTCAAGATAAATATTAATGATATTTCTTTTCCAATAATGGAAATTTTAATGAAGATGGATCAATAAGCCCTTTTATTTCCTTATACTATTGTTTTTCATGACATTTATCAAGTTTCAATACCATTTTAAATTATTTTGTAATAAAAATGTTTTAAAAAAAGTTTTTAAGAAAATCTGACATAATTCTATATTTAAATGGAGCACGTGATTTTTTATAAAAACATTATTTCCTAAACATGTTTTAAAAAATGTTGTTAACATTTACAAAATTAATTTGTAAAATAAATTATAGTTTTTTCCTTTAAATTTTTTTACAAACGATTCTTCTTACCGCATTCCAGACAAAGGATTTTTTATTATATCTTTACACTGCAAAAGGAATATTCTTTTTACCTCATATGACATGCATGGATTTATCACCCATTATTTCATTGAATCATCCATTGAATATTTAAAATTATAATTAATAATGAAGCCTTTTTGAAAATTAAACTTCATGTTAAAAAATTATGTTTTTTTGAAATGATATTTTCATATATATTATTATAAAAGATTTTTTATAAAATTTCTACTCATCAATGAAAAAAACAATTTATTTTTTTCTATATTTTGATATTTTGTATTTATACCATCCTTATTCGTCCTATATTCGGTTTACAAATGATTTGTCCTGTGACATTTTTCATATTAACTTAATTTATTACATTTAGTCCCTCAAAATATTAAATTTCCATTGATCATTTCACATTGAATTTCCCCAAAATAACCATATCACTTTTCATTGATATTATTATTTACTGATTCGAATGTAATTTTTCAAAAACAAAATACTTTTAATGTTATTTGATCATTTGGGAATGTATGGATAAATTATCATCCTTTAATCTATATGGACATTTGATAAGGAATATTTATTATTAATTAAATCGATTACATGATATAAGGAATGCTTTGGGCATGAAATGATTGGTGGGGTCTAGACAATATGTACCCCCTCGATGCATGACCAGGTTATTAAGAGAAAAATAATTTGTAAAAATTAACAAGGTTTCTATATTCATTTTCAATCTATCTTGATGATAGATCACGACCATAGTAATTTTCATGTTTCTGATACATGATGTCTCATAATTAATCATTTTCTTAATTTTCATTTAATGATTGTTATCCATGTGACTTTAAATACTACAGACTCTATAAATGAATTTCATTCTCAGAAAATTTATTAAATGTTGTGTGTGTTCAGTTATTTACCATTCCATAATTATTATTTTCATTGACTAAATATTTATTTCATTATACTATACCCTTGTTATGCATTTGATATTACCCTTTTTTTGTTTCCATTCTTTAGGAATCCAATATGTGTAATATGAATTATTTGTACGGATATATGTAATGGAATAAACAAATCCTAAAAAGAAAAAAAAATATTTTGTAATTATTTTACTAATTATTTATATAATAATCATCTATGTATTTGATTTATAAATACTACTAAACTCTTTCAACCTTCGGGATTTTATTCTCTGTAATCGTGATAATGTAATGAAAGCATGACACCGTCTCCATGAATTATGGGGTCGGGTCTCTATAGTTGGTATTAGAGGAAGTTGAGTATCAACCTTTGGAACATGATTTAGGAAAACATATATTAGAGGACATAACCCTAAGACCGAATTTGAGGATAATTAGAGAATAACAGACAAGAATTTCAGTAAAGTATATATTATGTGGGTATTCTGAGAAATACATCCATGTCATGATAATAAATGTGGATGAGGTCCTCATAATGATATAAATAGGTGTAAAAACTATGAAAAGGTGTTTTGGGCCAGACTCGGTGTATCCAAGTACTCAAATAGACCTTATTGGGTAACTGGTTTGAAATTTGTTGGAAATATTATTTGGATAATTCCCATTATCATTACAAAAAATATTGAAGGAAATTGAAAATGAATAACATATGTTAAACCTAAGGGGCTTTAGATTGAAGATAAGGTGTAATTATATAGTTATCTTATTAATGATTACATGTTTTTCAATAAATGCAGTTACTCAAACAATGATTTCTAGTTCTAGTCACGGTCTGGAACCCGAAGGAGGTAAGTTATCATTGAATATGACAAACAAGGTGATGAAAAATGAGTGCTGATGTGATTTTTTATAGGAGTGAATGATATTGTGTTTATGTGTACTATTTTTTCATAAAACGTGATTAAAAACATATACCTTAACCAACTACCTAACTCACCAATGATGATTATGATGATGTTTTCTATGAGATCAATTGGTGTAGACAATGAAGAGAAGATGGATCAATTTCTATCATGATAGAAATTTTGAAGGACACAACTTGGAAAGTGTCTTATTGGAATGAAGAATTCTTTAAGTGTGGTAGTGGTAGACATAATATACTAAATTGATGAGGAAAATATAAGAGTGTGATGGATGGAAATACAACTCATATTAATGAATCCTTTATATTCCATTGTTGTAAATAAGGAGAACCTAGAAATTACCTATGTAAATTCTCTATTCTAGTGGATAAAATCTAGAAAAAGGATGGATCTATTTAAATAGATTTGGATTAATTATTTATGTGTTGGGGTTGTGTTGGAAACATTGGTTAAAATGATATTTAGTGATTAAACATATTTCATGGATGTCAATCATATTTTTTTTGTATATCATATTGATATGGTTTTAGAAAAATACAACATTTATGATGGGTGATAAACAATCATTTCATTCAAGGTCATGGGTCTAGATCCCATGGCCCAATGATGATAATGGTTTTAGGCCAACCACCGACCTGCAAAATTTATTTCACTGTTTTTAATTAAAAAATTTGATCGATAAATATTAATAATGAATGGATAGTGAAATTTTTAGGTTTATACACTAATTCAATAACCATATTGGCTTTTTAAAATATTTAGATACAAATATAAATATGTTTAACTCTTTTATGGACCATATGATTATTTAAATTATTTTTTTAATTCTTCAAGGATTAGAGTTAATTTTTGGGTACCCATATCATTATTTAAGAGATCCATTAGAATTTGAAAGAAGTAAAACCAAAATATGTAATTTTTCAAAAGAAATTAAAAATAATCATGTTATAAAATATTCCTTATATTATTTTGTAGTAAAGGAATTTCTCAACATGAGAAAAATGATCTTAAAATATTTTTTTTCCAAATACGTTAATTTTTGTTGAACTGATAGTATTCAAAATCATCATATATTTATAAATTTGAGGCCCTTAACTTTATATTGATCATTTATATGTTTTTTATTGATGTGTTCAATAACTCTCGAAAAATACTTATTCTTTTAAATCATTTATATATCACTAATATGAAAAAATGTTCTCTTACTTAGATACATATTTATATATTAGTCAACATGACATTTTTACTTCCCATTCTCTTTCTTATGAGTATGTTTTACAAAACCTTCACATGATGTGGGATTTAAATATTGAAAATATCAAACAATTTATTACCATGATCATGTTAAAATTGAGTGCACACAATTTAATCATGTTTGGGATAATGTAATGCCATGAAATAAAAAATAATGAACATTATATTCAATAGCACGTATGACAAGAACAAATAAGAGAATAGGGGAATATAATATTAAGATACTTTTTAATATATTTTATATTTTACATAAATTAAATTTAATTTATATCTTGAGATGTAGGTAACACTGAGTTAGTGTATTCCATGTCCAAAATGAACTTCATCAAAGGATTTCATTTTATGCAAGACCATGTTTTACCAAACAACAATATATTATTAAAATAAATGTTTTTAATATAATAATATATTACCAAGGCATTGAATTAGAAATTATTAAAAAGATTCAAATACGCCAATTTTTTATTGTTTTACCTAAAAATAAAATGAATTCACTGGTTAATAATTAATTTTTAAAAAATATAAGAACCAATTGAATATAAAGGGAATGTTTTTATTGAAAACTATTTTTATGACAAGAAAGGAGTTTAAACTAAATAAATTAAATTAATTAAAATTATTGAGTCTGATTAATTTAATATATATATACTATATATTCAATAAAATATGTTTACATTCAACAGATAGATTTTACATGTATAAGATAAGAATAAACCCAATATTAGACATAAAAAATATATTTTTATTAAGACAAGTTTACCACCTTTTAATGTAGAACCAATTTTAAATAAATTTTGAGATCTTTTATAAATATTATATGTCATGATAATATTACTCATTTAAATATGAACATAATATTTAGGATTGGATGATTTTTTGGTATTTTTTTTTGTGAAGTTTAAATTTCTAATGAATAGTGAAAATACTTAATTTACTTCCAAACTATTTGTTTCTAATTAAGTTATAAGGTTATATTATATTTTTTTCAGATTAAAAGATTATTTAGAAACATTATATATCATTCAATGTAGTTTAATATTTTTTTTTGAATTTATCATTGAAATTAGATGAAAAAATGGCAACTTTTTAAGAGTTTTGCATTAAAAATGGTATTGTCGTCCAATCTGTGGGATTAAATTCGAATTAATATCTTCCACTTATGGTATTGTAATTTAGTAAAATGTAATTTATATTTGAAAAAAAAATTAAAAATGATAATAAATTTTATTTAGGTTTTTACTAAAAATATTAGTGAATGTAATTAATACTAATTAAAAGTTTTAACATGAAATTATGAAAAACATGGGACTAAACCATAACATTTATGGGCACAAATGACCTAGAAACTTTATCAAAATCCATTTTTTGGACATACATCAATATATTCCACCCTTTATCAATAAAAATCATTATTATATTCACTTTGAATTAGAAGAACATGGGTGGAAGTCCCTTTTCCAAAATTTACTAGAATTTGACTCCTCCACCACTATAAAAATGTACTCACCCATCCCACCCCCCTAAAACCTCTACAGAAAATTTTCTAGACTCGTATATGCCAAAATAGATAATTAAAATCAATACCCTAATTCTATAAGCCTCTCGTTGGGAATAAATCCATCCAAGGAAGCCCTTTGGTTGAAACCATAAATTGTTACCCAATGAAGAGGTAACATCCTTCCTCAAACTATTTAGTTTTATTTTATCTCCCCACCCCCTAAAATCAACATATTACATGATTAAATAAATATACATATATTTTTTGTGTTATGATTTATACCTAAATTTACACACACTTCCATCTAATGTGTAACAATCACAATAATTATGTGTACATTGAACTACCGTCTCACGAAATGATGATTGTCCGTTCATCCGTTACCATATCTCATTATGGGAATTTTCATAAAAATGATGTTTATATATGATATCTATAATTTCCTTATGCTTATATAATTTTTATATCTATCATACATTTATGATTTTTATTTTTTATAAATATGCTATCATTTTTTTGTGGATGTGTGGACTACCGCCACCTAAAGGAGTTGTGATTTGATGACATGATGCATTGATGTTATAAAAGATGGTTTTATTTAAAAATATGTTACATAGAAAAAATATATATCATATTAATTACATAATTAACTCTCAATAAATATAATATATTTCATTTTTATTATTACACTTTCGTACACTTAGAACGTTATAATTTCTTTCGTGGATGTGTAGACTATCCCCTCCTCCACACGATGTGATTCCTTTTATATAAAAATAATTATACTTTTAAGAATATACAATAAAATAATATATTATTTATGATATAATTATCATTCCATAAAAATTAATGTGACATACCTTATTTCCATAATTATCATTGAAAAATTGGAATGTTTCTCGTGCATATGTATGGCCTATCATCTCAAAGATTGTAACGTTAGTTCAATTTTTATAACCATATTTAATTATGGGTTTTATAAATGTAAATTACATATTAATATTATAATTATTTCATGATTATTATTCAACATACATAATATAATTACATCTTTGAACGTAGTTGACCTAACAATGTTTTTTGACACGTTAGCTGTATATACTCAAAACACCCAAAATAAATGAAATTTTTTAAGTACTTGTATAAAACATCAACATAAGTGAAATAAGTGTAATTATAATCATGATAATGGTTCTGAGGAAATTAAACAATAAAACTTCATTTATTATTTAGGAATATAATGGCACGTGACAGAAGTCAGACTCACTGTAAGGTATTTTTATCCCACTTTTACATCTGTAAGATGAATGTCATATTCACCACTAAATTATTTTTTTCTACAAATACAACCCGTTGTGATATATTATATAGTTAATTATTTTATATTTGGGGTATTTGATACTTTAAATTAATTTTATTCTTAGACGAGATATATGAATTAAAATGGTTCAAATTGGTATGTGACACTTTCAAATGTTTAAAGATTATTTTTCGGAAGAATAAATTTAATTATCTATTATTTAAATTAAAAAAATTATGAAAAATATTATATTAAAATATTATTTTTCCACTCCTCTAGTTATTCAGGACCTTTTTATGTATGATGACCATATTTCACTCTTTTTTATTCCAAATGTTTTAGAAAATGTTTTCAAGAAAACCGAAAATCATTCTATCTATATTCAGATAAACCATTTTCTTCCAAAAAACCTATTTTCTAAAATGTTTTCAAAAAAAGAGTTTATACTTTCGAGAATGGGTTATTATTTTCATTTTTACGCATTTTTACCGATTTTTTTAAAGGAATCTTCATTTAACTAATCAAACAAGCCATATTTCTATCCATGTATCGTTAAAATTGATTTTTATTATTACCATGTATGGAATGTATATATTTTCATACTATAATTTTTTTTGAAGCTATTTTTACTTATTTATAAGGTTTCTTTTTATAAAAAATATTTTAAAAAGTGTTTATAAAATAGGAGGATTTTTAAATGTTTTTTTAAAGCAAAAATATTTTTTTCACAATAATGTTTTTAAAATATTTTTTAGAGTATTTATATTCATCAATGAATAATCCAATTATTTTTAATATACTTGTGATATGTTGGATTGATACCATCCATATTCCTCCTTTATATAGTTTATGACAGATTTTTTCAATGATAATACGACATTCACTTCCTTGATTCCCTTTAGTCCCTTGAAATATTCAATTTCCTATAATTATTTGACATTTAATTTCCCTTAAATTTCAATAACATTTTCCAGGATATGATTATAGTATGTACCATTACCGTTTTCATTGGGTTTTTATATTTAATGTTATTTTATTTTTTTAGAGATATGGATAAATCTATATCCTTTATTCAATAATGATATTTGATATAACATATTCATTATTAATTAAATCATTTAATCAATATGAATAATGATTTTTACATGAAATGAATGGTGGGGTGAAAAAATATATATCCCATCAATGTATCTATAGGTAATTATGGGAAAAATAAATTTCAAAAATTATGTGGGTTTCTATGTATTGTTTTAAAATTTCAGCAGGATTAATCTCTACAGTAGAGGATTTTATCTTCCTAACACATGACGTCTAATATTTAAGCATTACCATCATTTTGAAATGTATTAATTTAACATGATTCATTGAAAATAAAAAAGTATATGGATGTATTTCATTCCTAGTTTATTTAATAAATGGTACGTGTGTGTAGTTATTTACAATGTAATAATTATTATTCTCATTGATTCATTATTTCTTATGTAGTACTTTACCCTTATTGAGAATTTGTTCTCACCCTTATTTTATTTAATTTTCCATAGGAATCCTTAAAGAATAATATTAAAGATTTCATGGGATATAATAGAAGGAATAATTTTATACTTCAATGAAAAAATATTATTTTTATTTGTGCATGGATTTGTAATTTAGGACTCATGTATGTTTTTGGTTTTCTAAGAAAAATAAACACTTTGTTCATTTAGGATTTTATTTTTAGTAATCATGAAAATGTAATGGTTTTATGACATTGGCTTTATGATTTATGGTGTCCGGTATCTATAAGAACATAGTGTTATAGATGTGTTTATATATTTTTTAATAGGATATTATTGTTATCTACAGTGGATGTGATTGATTTGTTTTAGTATCAATTTAATGAATCGTGGCCCAGACATAGATCAATACATCATTCTATTGTCTAATAATTATCCATATTATTCCCTACTCTTCATTTAATCAATTCTAATCACTTCAATTAAACTTATTAGGTTATTTTAGTTTGGAATGATACATGTAATGACAATGGTATCCCCTATAATTTCCTAGAAGAGTAATTAGAAATATTTTATCAACCTCGTATTATCCCATTACAAGATATCACATGATGACATTTATGTTTGAGTGTCTTGTCTGTGTCATAACGATAATTATAGTTGATGGAATTAAAAGTGAAAACTAAATGATTTACATATCATCTTAATAAAATACATAGAGTAAGTAGCATGGTAATTAACCAATTATAATTGATAAATTGGGGGAATGGGGGTATTATCCTTAGGATGAACACAAATTATATAGTGGTCCATCACTATGATTATTACATGTAAAAAATAAATGGAATTTAAAGAAATGCCTCTGGGGAAGTGAGAGTGTCTTAGTTTGATTCCTCAGACTAGTGAAGAGTGTAATTTTTTAGAATAATTATTGTAGATCCTTGAATGATTTAAAATTCACCACATGGGGAGAATATTTATCTTTAATTTTCCATAGTGGATCCTATAATTTTTATAATTTCCATAGTCGAGATGTAACCTCTCCTTTAGTGCATGGTCAAAATATGATAAGAATCCATGGAATTAACTGATTCAGTTGACGGTTTCTATTACAATTCATCTATCATTGATATTTATCCTATGATTGGGATTCAAGATTAATCCATAAGGATGATCTTTGGTGCATCACAAAAATTATGAATTTTAAGCTATATTTTTTGTTCTCTTGTGATGTATGACTGGGTTTTATTTCATGTTCCATATGTGATTGAATTTTTTTTTGATTTATCCTAGACTTTGGTGTCAAAAATTTTTGTTATTCAAAAGAACATGGGTTTGTATTTCACATTATTTATTCCAACATATATTCTAATACTATACATGACTCTATAACAAGAATGGATAAGTAATGGTGAGATAGGGATATTAGTATCCCTGTGCTCTATTTAGGCATATCACAAATCGTATGGTGTGTTTCCTCTAAAATATCTTCAACCGAAGAATTGTGGAATTTTGAGGTCCACCAATAGTCTTCCAGTATTGTTCATTGTTTGGATTTGGTTGATATGAAGGTTTTGGGTTGGGAAAAGTTGTGGCATATTTGACGATAAATTTTCATGCATGAACATTATGTAACGTATCTAATGAATTGTGGTTTAATGAGGCCTCCTCAATTTGAGATTCAATCATCTTTTGTAGTGGTGAATCATGGGGGTTCATGTTTTTCTTGATTTTTGGTAATCTCACTCAGTTCAAAAAAGTTGTGTGTGGAATTTTGTTAATATATATTCATTGGTTATTCATCGTAAAGAAGGGATATTGATGTAATGGAACATACCTAGGTATCCCCCCCTCGGTGAGATTTTTCTTCATCAAGGCTTACGTTTTATCAAATATACATTTGATTTTAGATTCTTCAAGGAGA
The DNA here is from genome assembly GCA_963277665.1 of Viscum album. Classification (NCBI taxonomy): domain Eukaryota; kingdom Viridiplantae; phylum Streptophyta; class Magnoliopsida; order Santalales; family Viscaceae; genus Viscum; species Viscum album. The sequence goes on from OY728136.1 coordinate 1,890,291,624, forward strand.
TTCAGATTTATATTGAATTATATTAGTGATCTCAGTTTCATTTGAAAAAGATATAGATTGGTTCTATCCTTCAGTAAGAATATTCATGTGGCTAGTATCCCTGATCCCATTCATCATCCATTCAGGTGTCTACTTCTCAAAATCAATCCTACAATTGTAATTTGTTTTCTTCTATGTCGTGAACATAAATGGATCGTGGGATATTAATTCCCAAAATTAATATTTATCCACTTGTTTTTTGGGTTTTCTTTAGGCATTGTAACCACTCTAATAATCATGGTTCTTAATTGGGAGTAGGGTACTTGGATCATCATCTAGTAATAGATTCTTTCCCTTCTCAATGATTAAATGAAACTAGTCAGACGGTATAAAATGTATAGTGTCATGGAAGAAGAAATTTTTTTCCTCAAAAGTAGTTGATATGGTAGAAATGTTTAAGTTTAATATATGTTGATCGAAGCTGTTAACAATGTCGTGAAGGGAAATGGTAGAACACACAAAAGGAAAAATCCCCCTTAACAACAAATAATATTTTTTTAGTGATACAATTATTCCATATTGATTCAAATAAAAATTTTGAATTCCATGTTCCAAAAAATGTATGGTTTAACAATTAATTATAAAAATTGAATATATCATTTAAATTATCTCCATATAAAAAATTTATAATAAATTCCAAAATTTTCAAAATTCCCCAAAATGACTGATTACTCGAGATTTTAATAAACATAAAAGGGTAATTACCATTGAAAATCAACATGAAATTTTGAAATTTTGTTCTCACATCAAAATAATTTCTTAAATGTAACCATTGTTAAGATTTGGATTATATTTGGTTTTATTTAGGTATTTTATAATGAGTACAATCAAATATTCTTATGGGGGATGGAATTTTATAACTCAAAAATATGCCAAATTGTTTTCAAGATTTTATTTGTAAAATATATTAAATGATGTAAAATGACTTATATTTTCAATAATTTATGGTAGAAATTATAGTTTTGGGAACATTATATGATTTTCAGAGTAATTCAAATAAAAGAATACAAATCACATTACAATAAAAAAAATTGTAATATGATTCGATGATTTTTTTATATTTAAAATGAAAAAGTGATCATAACATGGATAAAATTCACCAATTTATTATGTAGTTGTGTATGAATAAATTGGAAGAAGATAAATGGTCCCTTACTTAGTGACCTGAAGAATAATGTTATAGAATCCCTATATTTGAGTAACATGTAATATTTGAGAAGAAATTTTTTCTTAAAATATATCTTCATGACACAATCTTGAAAATGATGTGTTATCCAATGAAGCGTTAAGATTTTATGTTGTAGTTGAGAGACAGTTTTGTGATGAAATCCTTTGTATGATAATGGAAAATTAAAAACATGGATGAAATATTTTGAAATTTCAACATGATCCTTGGGGATTCAATGTTTTTAAAGTTTTACATATACTTTTTTCACCAGAACCTATCATTATTCCATGATCGATGCCACTGGAAAATAAAATAGTGGAGGTATCTTTGAGATTGACACTTTTGTTACAATATCTTTCAATTATCATTGTCATATCTTAAGATTATATATATGTTATGTTCTAAATTTTTTGGTGGTATTATAAAATTTTCATAGTTATACGCTTTTAAGAGAGCTAAGGCATGTTGATTATAGTTGTGGATTACTAGAATCGCATCCATTGATGACAATTCCATTTACATCCCACTCTTATAATATTTATTTAGTTTTTTATTTTATCTTCACATTTTTCCATCTCAGAGGATGAATTATTCATTAATGATGTATTTCAATTTTTTTAATAGTTGGTAGTATCTTAATGGAAGGTGGATTAAGAGTAATATAATGGTGATTTAATTTAATTGGTTAATTTTTCATGTGAATTAATTTTTTTATTGAGTATCAGGTTGACCATAACCTTTATTATATTCTTTATTAATTGCATGAGAGAAGTAATAAATAAGGTTAGATTGTAACATCCTACCCCTAACCAACTATATTAGATTCGATTGGAATTCCTTGAATGGTGCATACCTCAGACACCTATAGTTGAAAATAAATAACATAGGATTCACCAAATTTTGGGTATAACATCCCATTGTGTATAAAAAAAATATTAGAACAAGTGAAATTTAAAAATATATATATTTTTTGTGATAAAATCGAAATAAAAATTTTAATATCTTAATATTTTAATAATCAGATTCATGAAAACCAACAATATCCTTAAATAATTCTATTAGACCCAAATACTAAAAAGATAAACTATGGTGGAAAACATGGAACTAAACCAATATCCATTCCATGTCCAACTCAAAAAATCACCTACCTTTCTGGAGAATATTATATGACATTTTCTTCTAGATAATTAAGAATTATTACCCTTTCCTACGTCAAATTGAACAAAAACTTCATACACACCTTGATGCACAAGAAATATGGGTGAATTTATAACCCTGTAGTAAGTCCCCTAAACAATTATCACACACAATACCTGAAAAAAATAATTTTATCTCAATGTTTTAATATAAGACAAGTAGTAAGCACAAATACAAGATAATATATATATATATAAATAGTGTAAATATCACACAATGAAACACAAACCTACACCATAAACTCATGCACCAATAGATTTCACTGAACGATCACCATTGGGAGCCATATAACCAACCAAATGTATCCCCAATCTAAGAAGGACTAACAGAATGGACCAGACTCATATGTGATAACTCACCCCCTTGACCTAAGTCATAGCATGGTGGTAAAATACAAATTTCCCCAATTTCATCACCATTATACATGTATAAACCAACAGGACCCCATTCATAATGATTATGGATAAAGACCAAACAATTCCCAACTAATTTCATTCCCCACGATATCTAATTTTTAATATAAAAAAAATAATTATGCATTTTACCATTCACATTACTGGAATCCCCAATAATATTTATTCCAAAAAACTACATAACAAAATGATAAAAATTAATAATGAATTTAGAAATGGTTTTATAAAATTAAACAAATGGATTTTACATCAAATCTAAAAATACATAAACATCAGGGAAACATTAGACTAAGATAGATTCCACATACCACAAAAAAATTTATTCAGATGAAATAACCACATACCTACATATATTTACTCTCTTTCAACCCTCCTATAATGGTTTATAACAAAAGACACTTAAAAATACACCCTTATTATAAGATTCATACATGTTAACCAAGAATAGAGTTTGTCCCAAAATGAAAATGAGATCCAATGGAGATAATATAGTATTACATTTTATCCCTAGGGAAGCACTCCATGAATGCAAGAGAGGTGGTTCTAGATTGAAGAGAGAAACTAAAATTCACCATGATAACAGTCTTGTACCAAACTATATCCAATAGATAATAAATTAGTGTTTTGGGGGGAATGGGTTGGATTAAATACTATTTTTCAGATCTCTTAAAAATCAAATGAGGTTTAATTACATGGTTTTTGAAACCATGTTGAAACAGCGCATGTGATATTGAGTAAAACCTAGGGCCACATGATACGATTAAATGGTTTTAAAAACTGTGTAACAACAATGTGAATACCAATATCCAAATATTTCTATGGTTTCATATTTTATCAACACTATTAACCCAAACCCCAGGTCAAACATTCACCTTCCCAAATAACCACATTTCACGATTCATGGTTAAGTAGGGATTTTGAAGAGTCTCCCATAATTGTGTTCCAACTATGCATCGATAAGAATCCCTCTAATGCCTTAAAACCCCTCTATAACTTCCTTAAATAAATCTAAAGATCTCTATATCTATAATAATATGTGATAAAATAAGTAAATACCAAAAATCATGGGTAGTAACATTATCCCCACTATTGGGTACCCCATCCTTGGAATTCTTGGGGTCAGAAGTGTCTTGGAAATGATTAGTTATTTACATTGGTTTAATCCTATCATATTTTCACGTCTCTTTTCTATCTACAAAATCATTTCATAATACATATACCATGAGATATATCTTCCTCAAATGATCTTATCTCACCAATCCAAAATGTGAATCGATGTTTTGATGAATGTATTATCTGGATCAACTGAAACATGAACATTCATATTCACATGATCCAGGTTAAGATGGTATATAATTATGTGAGATATATAGAAAATATTATGAACAAAGATAAATATTAATGGTTATACTAGTTTGTAAGATTCTCAAATGGCCTGATAAACCAAGGATATGGGTTCCCTTACCAAATTATATGGTGGTTCCCCATCATTAATGAAACTCTAAAAAATAATTCCTTTTTCAAATTAAATTGATATAATATAGTAATAATGGTTGGTATAATATTTCTTTTGGCTCTAAGTCATTTCTTATCATTAACTAATTAAAAATAATATCTTGATAGTTCTATACACAATAGTTTTTATAATAAAAAATGTTTCCTAGAACTCTTCACAATAATGTGTAGAGAGACATGGAAAATTATACAATGCTTCAATTGGATCCATATGTATTATTGATTGATATGTATTTTTCTATGAAAAACTCACAAAAATTAAATAGTCCTCCTATAAACCACCAAATCTAATCCAACATAATCTAAGATTGTAATTTATTGTCTAGATTATATTCTAAAACATCCTATCTATTTAAGGGTAGTATTTCATTCTCATAGTAAATTTGGATTCAAAATGATATTATAAAGACAAGAAAAACCCTGAGGTTACATTAGGGTATCTAAAAAAGACAATGAAAATTTTTACCCCATGTAACATTATAACTTCCATGATATATACATTTTTCAACTCCGCTACTGAATTACACTCATTGGAGTAATTTCTTCCAATGTGGTGAGTTTGTCAACAACTACCCATATGGCATCTTCATCCAAATCATTCTCAGCAGAATTGTGAAAAATTACATTGTAATTTCTCCTATTTACATATAGTTAAAGGTAATGATTATAACATACCATCAATTTTTTGTGTTTATATTTCATTCATTTAAAGGTGAGAAATTTCCAACATATTTTCCACCATTTATAAGTACTAGGACATAAATAATAAATAATATTGAGTTTTAATTCAATAATTAACTCCATTATAAGTATTGGATCCTTATTTTTTATATTTTTCATGAATTAGTTCATCAACATTATATAAATAAAATATTACATCATAAGGTGATCACTTCCACTCGGTGTCCATTTCTCCCACAATACAAGAATTTTATGATATAAAATTTTTCTTTTCATGATAAATCATCATAAATTCAATCTCTAACTCATCTTTGTACCTAATAATATTTATGAACCATTGATAAATATTTGAAAATGTTGGATGTTCTCAAATAACTAAATGAAAAATTATAAAAAGAAATGAATAAACTCATTACTATATCTGTACTGAATTTTTTTTTCCATTTTTAATAAAAACATTGAGATCAAAATAATTAATTTATTACCCAATAAATCAACATCTCTACCAAAATAATTTTATAAACAATTCATATCAAATATTAATGGAAAAAACTAAAACTCATACTTTTTTTCACTCTTGAAAAATCATGAAAAATTCTTCCAAAAGTTATGAATTTTACTCTTAAGAAGTACCATAACCCTTCCTTTATATAGAATTTCAATATCATAACTCTTTAAATAATTATATTTCTATGGAAACCAATATAAATAATAGATAAATCATATATGTAAATTGGGAAATAATTTTCATATCACCCATATAATCAATCTTACAAATAGAAAAATGTACCTGAGAAATTACAAAAAAATCATAGGATAATCCTATCCAGGTAACACCATACATTTAACCAATCCATTGGAGTTTAATAGAAACCTAACCCATCAACATGAGAAATATCAGGCTCACCTATTATCCAAAGCGACATCGATCTCAACCATCATCATAATCAATGACATAAAACCATAACTGAATTACAGAACATGATATATTTCATTTATATCATAATACATATAAATATTATTCTTTTACCCATAATAATAACATTTTATAGTTATCAAAATATTCAGTCAATTCAAAATATTTTTTGAAGATACTAAAAACAAAAGGAATGATCGTTCATAATCAATGATACATTATATCATATAATGAAATAAAAACATAAAATAATGGTCATGAAATTGTTAAAAACCATTTACACTATATAAATTAATATAGAAATTTCTTTTAAATTTTTTTTCAAAGTGTTCCATATAAAATTCTAAAAAAAATACCATTTGAAATGATTTGAATGAAAGTAAAAAAGTTGAATAAATTTACATTATAATTAATTTCTTTCTACATAAAATCATTCAAATATTTTCAATAATATATAAATGGAAGAAAAATATTCGCAAAAAGATAATGAACACTTTTTGAATTTGTTTTTTAAGATACAGCGTCTCATACTGCGAGTCTGATTAATTGTATACATTTTTAATATTTATGAATAATATAATAATTTTAATTATTTACATATTTAAGAATATTTTTAATATTTATTATTATCGTTATTTTATTCATTACCATATTATATATATTTACTTATTAAATTGAGTTCATGTCATCTATTTTGATGATATTCAAGTCATATGTCAAAAATAAAATTTTTAAATTTGTTATGGTAAAGTAGATAATTATTCCTTATTAAAAATAATTAAATTAAAGATAAAATTATTATTTTTATACATAAATTATAAATTTAAAACTATCAATGAAAATTTTTATGATTAATTATTTTCATTAAAATGATTGAGACAATAGGTCATACCTACACATGAGAAATGATTTAATATTTCAATGATCATGACGTAAAAAGGTATGAATCATTTTATTTTTATAGAATTTTTATTATATCATAAATAAAATAATATTTATCTAAATATAGTTATATATACCATACATGTTATGTGGTCGTATAAAATAATTCCATCGCTTTGTAGAAGTTATAATCCACATGTGTGTGTGAATGATGTTATCATTTTCGAATAGATATACTGATAATAAAATGATGATATATTATCTTTAAATAATTATAAATATTTATTGAATATATAATATATAAATAAAATAAATATTTATAACCATTCAGAATATTTGGTGTTGAAAAATTAATTACAAAGGTCTGTCAGGCGATGGTCTGCTATACACACAATGGACTGTTTCATTTCCCATTTTTTGGTATAATATATAGATATTAGTTATTTAATTTAAATAATATGATATTAATATATTTGAGATAATTATGATATTATTTCATCATGGATAATATAGATATTAGTGTTTTATATGAATAAATAAATTTAAAACACTTGGTTAAGAACTATACCTCTTCTTCGGACAACCTATTTAGGTTTATAACTAAGCCTTCTTGGTGTTGATTTTTAGATAAAACATGTATCTCTAAGACATGGGTAGATATGTTAATGAATAGATTTTTTAGGTATTTTTTTAAATAGAAGTCTAGGTATGTGTGTACAAAATTGGATAATTGGTTTCATTTTATAAGTGGGGCAGAGGAAACACTTAGAATATTTAAAAGATTAACATACATTAATGGATTACTCAAACCAAATGGCTCAAAAATAGAATATTTATTAATATTAGTTGAAAACAATTAAAAATAAGGACACAAAATATAATTTATACAAGTTTTTATTCATTTTTAACACTTATATCTTTTATTTAACCTCCCTATAAATCTTTTTAACCTTAACCATGGTAAGAAATCTTTACTACTGTTATTGTCTGTACTACTCAAAATGACCAAAAAATAAGCTGAACATATCACATTAAATTAAATATACCAACTCCATATATGGAATAAATTTTATAAAATTTAATTAATTTATATGTAATATTATATTATAAAATTATATTGAATACATTGATGAAATATAGTTTTTTAGAAAAAATATTTTTTAAGTGTAAAAATGGATGCATACAAAATTAAAGTATATTATTGTTTAAAACAAAAATCATTTTTTGATATTTTTAATCAAAATTAACTAGTTAAATTGTAATAATGATCCAAAATAAAATATTACTCTTTAAATAGATGAATTTTAAAACAGTTTTTAATAAAAAAATTGTATTTTTAACTATTTATTGAAAAATTAATGTTTTCAAAAAAAATTATAAAAAATTAAATATCAGATAAATTTTACATGATTAATTAAAAAATTAATTTCAATTTTTAAAATAAAAATTAAATAATTTATAAATAAATATTTCAAATAAAACCATATAATACAAGAAACCCCAATATGGTTATAAATAATGAATTTTTCTTCTAACTGAAAAAATGCCTCATATTCTAAAAATGAATATATCTATATAAAATATAATTAATGATATATATAAGGCATGAAAATTATTTATGATAACAATATGTAGGTTGTTATATTATTACCTTATTTTAAATTGTGTCCTCCAAATTTTATGTATATTTAAATAAGTGGTGATATATTTCCCCCATATAATTCTATGATTCCCATGTTTCATATCTAATCAAATGGATTTTCCAAAAAAAACTTAAACTTGTTAACAACCTTAATCTATGAAACCTTCTCACTATATTCAATAATCTAAATAGTTTCTTCCTCATATGAAAGTATCCTTCTAAACTAGCTACTTCATGGATCAAAATATGAGTTACATATAGCGCATATATTCTTAATAAAGTGACATGAAACATGTCATGTTCCTAAGAAAAACTCTATGGAAATTCCACTCAATAAGAAAATGATATAACATTCACCAAGATTTTATATAGTCTAATGAACTATATAATTATCTCTATATTTTTACCAAAACATATAAAAATTTTCCATGGATATAATTCAACAAAAACATTATCACCAACCTTGAATGAAATATATTTCATTTGGTTGCATAATTTATTATTATTATTATCCTTCCTTGTGTTATATTGAATCATGTTGACTTAATCAATCATGTATTCTTCAAATTGATGTCCAGAATACATTTTTCATTGAATTAACCCCATAAAGCCATATTCTATCATTTATTCCTATAAAATTCATCAATAGGATACATATATACAATAAAATAACTCCTATTATTATAAGAAGAATACATAAATATAGATATTTATCCTATGTTCTCTAATATTCCATTGAATAATATAGAATCATATCTTTCAATGTCTCAATAATTCTATCTAATTTTCCATCAGAATGAAGATGAAAAGCTGTAATGAAATTTAATTTAGTACCCCATCACTTTTGAAGTCCTTCTTAAATTTAGAGGTTAATATGGGAAAATGATCAGATACAATAGAAATAGTGACATCATAAAATATAATTATCAATTTAACATAATTTGAATAATTCTAGTCTAATGATATATTATATTTAAAGGGAAGAAAATGATAATATATTGTTAATTTATTAAAAATTATGAAAATAAAATTATTACCTTCAGATTTCATTGGTACAACCAGCATGAAATCCATGGATATAATCTCAAATTCCTATTCTGGTTCTAGAAAATTTTGAATAATCCCCTTATTTATTTTTCAATAATCTTTAGCCTATTGATAATTCAAACATTCCATAGTAATATAATTAATATCTTTCATTATTCCTTACCATAAATAATGTTATGAAAGGCATATGTTAATTTTTTTAATTCTAAGATGAATTGAAATTAGAGATATATGAGCATACAAAAATATTCTATTCCTCAATCACGGTTCACTTGAAACACATACCATTATTTTGAATCTAAAAACATTCTTTTTCAATATTTGAATCAGGAAACATATCTTTATGGCATATTTTCCTTTTCCTCTAAAATATTATATTTTTTCTGATCTTATTTAATCCTATAATACAAAAATAATTATACTCAAACCTAAAAAATAGATGGAATTTATATATTCACAATTTCTAAGACAAAATTCAACAAATCATTAACCAATTCATCATGTTCTAGATAAAGAATTATTAAAATATCATTTTATTTTCAACTCAAAGCATCAGATTCATTTTTTTCTTATCCTGGATAGTAATAAACATTATATTAATAATCCTTTATTAGTACCACACATCTCCTCTATCTCATGTTCAACTTATTCTAAGTGAATATACCAATTATTATTTTAGGATCAATATATATTTGATAGTTATTTCTATATAAATGATGTCTCTAGATTTTAAAATAATATAATAAGACCTCTAATGCATAGTAATGTGTTGGGTAATTTTTTTCATGGTGTTTTAATTGATGTAAATAATAATAAATTTCTTAATTATTATATATTAAAATACAACCCAATCCCTACATTTATGAATATATATTAAAAAAATAACTATTTATGTATGAAATGGTGAAAATTGGAGCATTCATAGATCTTCTTTTTAGTTCCCTTAAATATTCATTACATTCTATTGTGAATATATAACTGAATAATTTTTTCATAAACCTAGTTAGTGGGAAATATTTCAATGAATTTTTTTCAAAAAATCACTTTTAATAACCTACTAATCCCTGAAAAAAAATCTCCGCAAAATTAAACGGTCGTGACCAATCATCAACAACTTCATTTTTAGGAGTATCAATAACTTTTTCATCATTACTTATGATATATCCAAATAATGAAATCTTTTTTAACAAAAATGTTTTTTTACATCTTCTAGATAATATTTTTCAATGTATTGATGTAAAATACATAGTTTTTAACATGAGATTTATAAATATGAAAAAATATATATCATCAACAAACACAACCAAAAACATATCCAAATATTCATAGAAAATATATTTATTTGAATTTGGAAAAAAATATATTCCATCATTGGATCAAAAAAATTATTTATAATCATTTAAACTTAGATTATGACAACAATTATTAGTGAAAGTGATTATAATGAAATACATCGATTATGGTTAAATTAATCTTAATTAGAGATTAAAGCATATTATTATGGAAAAAAAAGACCTATAAACATGTTACATATACATTAGAATTACATATTTCAACACCATTCTCCATTTTCTCAATTTTGTTTCATTATTTGATCCAATTTCAACATGAAAAAGCTTGGTGGAATTCACAATTCAAATATTGACAAGAGTGCCACTCCTCCACCTCTATAAAGGGACACCAACTCTACCAATTATTCACACCTATAAAACCACATAGTTTAGAACAATATATGCACAATAAAATTCCCAAAATCCCTCCCTTCCTCATTGTATCATCTGTTTGAGAATAAAGTATTCCATGGAATCTTTTTTGCATAATCCAAAAGGAGTTACCCTTTTAAGAGGCAACAACTTCTATCAATATCATTTTTTTATTTTTATTCTCCACCCCATCCAATATATTTATTAAATTAGTGTATAAATAACTAGTTTCATAAATATATTAGGATTATATTATTATAAGGTTTTATCCTACAATTACATCCACATCCATCTAATGGGTAACAAACATATTGTTTATGTGTACGGCGAACTACTTCCTCACAAAATAATGATTGTTCATCGTTCCACTACTTCCTCCCATGGTGGAAATTATGATGTAAAATATATTTATATATTTTATATATTATATTTATTATTTCTTTATGCTTATTTATAAATTTTAAAAGACATATTTTTTACATTCCATTGGGTGTAAATAGGGCAATTTCGTTTGAGGAAGTGTGAACTGCCGCCCCTTTAATGTAATGTGATTCATTCAAAAACTATATGTAATGTATTAATTATGGGTTTAGTGAAATTATATGATATATCTAAAATTTTAATTATAATATAATAATATTATATACAAATATACATATTTTTCATTTTATTTATATATTTCAATTCAATAATAAAAATAGAAACACTGTTCATGTGTACATACAGCTTGTTGTCACCATGAATGATGTATTCGATTTCAAACTTCTATATTATATATATTTTTATAACAAAAATATAAATTATATAAATTATATTTATTTCATGATTGAAATTATGTATTCATGATATATATATATATATGTACAAAAATATAACATATTAAGACACATGCAGAGAACAAAGCGAATATTACCTAAAGTGAAACCTTTACATTGGATTTTTATAAAGAAGGTAATATAAGGTCGTGATCAAAACATATATGGTATTATATATAATAATATTTAATTTTAGAGGATTTATAACAAATTTATATTTATTATATTTTTTTTAATAAGTATGATGAGAGTCAAGACACTAGGTAAGGAGATTTCATCTTACATTTTATTTTTATGAGATTGATGATTTATTAACCACTAATTGCATTTGTGTGGTGTGTAAAAAACCCCATGGATGTATTAAATGATTCACAAAATTATATTTATTAGTATTTAAATATCAATTTTATGTTATTTATTTCATCATGTTTATGTTTCAAAAGATACATTATCAGTAAAATAATTTTTTCATAATTTTCCTTCTTTGAGACTCTTATATTTTTATACAACTAAATTATATTTAACATTTATATAAATAAATTTTACATGTTATATAATTAACCTACTTATATTCATGATATTTTAATCATTATTTAATATCCTTTTCATACATGGAGTGTATAATCCTATGTTACTATGTTCTAAGAGTCTATTGAAACAATCTCATCACATTTCGAGATTGTTCATGATTATGATTTAATTAGTGAAATATCATGATCATTACCTAAATAATACTCATTAATTTTAGTATACACTTGTTATTCAATATATCCTCATGTATTAGTAGAATTTTCCCACTTTTTTGTACTTAAAATAACGTTTTTATGTAAAATATGGTGGTCCCTCTCTATGGTTAGAAATTTTTTATATTTAGAAACCATATTCTCATAATTTTTTTAAAAAATGTTTTCAAAATATCATTGATGACCATATTTAAGGAAAAATAAATTTAAATTTTTTATGGTTTTCATTTCTCCCCTTATATATTTTCAAATCTATTTTTAACGAAAAATGTGTCCAAACGGCTTAGTGTTTTAAAATGTATTATTTAGTACATAAATAATATTTTCAAAAAGAAATGTTTTTAAAATATATTTAAAAACTATTTATCCTACAAGATATCATCCTTTGGTGTTACTAATTCCTTTTTTGGGAATTTATTCAATTTTTCCATTCATATTCATTCTATTAATGAACTATTTTTTTATGGAATGACAATTATGAAACCGATTTCTATGTCAAGGGCTATATGCTTTTTAAACCAACTTCTTTTTATGGGTTATGTTTATGATGAATAGATTATGAATCATATATGTTTCCATAGTTCATGATATTATTACATGTTTATAATACCCATTTAATTTCATGGTTTATTATATGTTCATTTATGTATTTTTGGATCATGTGTATATGATTTATTAATGAGATGGGTAGGACCAATATCTCCGCCAATTCATTGGGTAATGATTTTAATATCAGGATATAGAAATGGTTGGTATAGGAAATGAGCTCAGTTTAGTATGACAAGAATAGAACAAAAAATGAATTCAATTAAGTATTATAGGGATAGAATAGGGAGAGAACTCAGTTAAGTAATACATAGATAGATCGAGGTGTGAACATTTCATAGTAAAGTACATTGTCCACTAATATGGTATCGGTGAAATGCCTTGACTACTATTGAAATCATTATATTTTCTTATGTGAAAACCAAAATTCCATTCTATTTTTCATATGTTATGATTTCATATATTATATTATGTATTACCATATGATTTATGTCTTATGAAATTCCCATAATTTTACCATGATTCATGTATACGCTCTTCGTTATGTAGGGTATGATCATCTATTTTCATGATCTTGTTCTCATTCCCTTATTCTCATGGTTATGCTTATATATCTTCCTTGTTTACCCTTACTGCTAATTTTATCTCAGACCTTTTTAGGTTTCCATCCATAGGTTGTGAAGATATGTATTATGTTTGATGTGGCTAATACGGGTTCTATCCAAGAAGAACCTAGTGATAGATAATGTTGCTCAATTATGTATTAGTTTTTATATTTCTATGTTTCCAAAGGAACTATACTTATACGGTCACTGGGAGTCTATTTGTGTAATTTTTTTAGTATTCCAGAAATGTTATGTAATGGTAATGTATGAAAATATGGGGTTACAATATTTGGTATCAGAGAAAATTTTTCATTATCGTTTGGAATATAGGATGAGAAAACAATAGTTAGAACCCTAAGGAAATGTCTATAGGGAAGTCTAAGGATAAGGAAAATTTTAGGAAAATGTCATGGAATTTTGTTAAAGGATAGATTGAGTGCTTTACAAGAAATATATCCATGTCTGGATTCTATGAGTGTAAGTGGCTCGAGAATATATGTTTATAGAGGTAAAAAAAATACTACATGATGATTCATTCATGACTTAGTGTAATCTAGTACACGACAATAGGCCTTGATGCACAACTAGTTCGATACTCCCGGGGGATATTCATTGGAAATTCACAAACACTTCATGAACCATCTTGAAGGATTTAAATATAAGTGGGATATGAATAAACTATGATAAAACTATTATTTCATAGATTAATTAAGGTGTCATAATATAGACATCCAATAAGTTAATTTTCAGAATTATGTGGTTCCTCAATATGATAATTGTTTCATACTCAATTATTTTGGTTTTATTTGGAGTCTAGAACCCGAATGAATCATTTTAATTAAGATTGTGATGGAAAATGAAAACAAATCATCTAGATAAATAAAATTCTATAGCCTCTATAATTAAAAACCTCATTGATATTCCCCCAAATATTTCTCAATCTATGTATCATGGAGGACAACCAAATGAGAAAAGGAGGTAAAAATATTATATTGATTACATAATGAGTAAACATAAAACTTATTTTAGATGGTCTTATGATATGCTTGTTTTTGAAAAATGGATTCGTAATACTAAATAGATACCAATTTTCTGAGCATGAGAATGTAATTCTGGATGTCTATTGGTTAGAAGAAGAAAGGCACCAGTGTTGGACTCAAATCAATAATATGATGCAGCAATATGATACTGAATCAATGCATTGGGGCTACATCAAGAAATAATTTTTTAATAAGTACATAACTATAATTAATTTTACAATGACATAGAAATTATTCCATTATTTTAATTAAAGGGATGATGAATCTATTATAACCTACATAGAAAATTTCACATGAATTATAAGGTACTCTTTAGGAATAATCATCCAACATGAATTTAATGTTCGTAGGTTATTTATTAGATAAAATACAATCCTCATAATATATATGTACATAATAAAATTTATTATCTATAAAGAGAGTGTGTATTGTGAAATTAAGGTTGAAATTGAGGTTGGAGTCATGTTTCAACCAAATGGTTCGGACAAGAAAAAACAAGATGGTGTTTAATGGAAACTATAAAAACCATGTAGAAAAGAAGATTACTTTAACATTATGCTCTAATTTTGGGAAGATTCATAGGGGAATTTCTATTAAGTGGTGTAGTAAATGTTTTAAGTGTAGAAAGGAAGGACTCTGGGTAATTGATGATCAAAATTATGTGAAGTTGTTAGATCAAAATGTTAATGGTGAGAAAGCTTCACAGAATGAACCACACACGATTATGTTCTATATGTGTAAGGAGAATTGGCATTATGATAACCACCTACCAAACCAGAGAGATTATGATGATGATCGATGTCAGTGACCAATTAAGATGAGTGAAAAGGGGATAACTCTTTCAATTACTATTTATGATGAGGGGTGCAATAAAAACATGATAAATGGTACACATACCATCCACTTTAAAACATCTAATGAAATATTTTATTTAGGTTCTACCAACTCATTCATATCAAAATATATTCAATGGGTTTTAAGATTCCACCAAAACAATTAGATGTGGAATTAATAGTTCAAACCCCTAATGGTATGATGATTGAATCTCAAGTCTATGAATCATCTCTAGTTTATGTTTGAAGGGATATGCTTCCTATAAATCATTTCATTATTCCATTTGTATAATGTGATGTCATCTTAGGCATGGATTTTCTTTCTCTTCGTAAATCCCACAAATATTGTCAAGGAAGGGAAGTTATTCTTTATATTTCAAACCCTCTGATGATTATCCATCCATGTGATGATATGTAGGAACTTCCTGTGGAGATTACATCCAGTGTATGGGTATTAATTCAAATTAAAATGGTTTTTATATCTCAAGTGGTTGGGGATAAAATCAAAATACTTGATAGGATTAGTTCTAAATTTTTTTTGATGTATTTAGAGAATAGTTGTTTGTCCTTCCAAATAAATGTGAATTTTGTTTCAAAATATATTTCATACATAGTTCTGCACCAATTTCAAAGGATCCATATAGAATGAATATGATTAAGTTTCATGAATAGAAGAAGAAACTCCATGTAAACATTAAAAATCAATTAATTCATCCATGTGTGCCAACTTGGGGTGTACCTATTATTTTTTTGAAAATGAAATATGGATCCTGTAGGATCAAAATAATGATGTAGATTATAAATATAAAATGGGGGTGAATTGTACACTTTAAAAATTCCTTTGGAACCTTTAATGTTGGTTACAGATAGCTAAGTTTTCCTTAGACAAGGAAAGATATAAGTTTAACAAAGTTAAACTAAGAAGATCCACAACACCTCTAAGACAAATTGTAGGATTGGAACTGAGATTTACAATATAATATTATACCTTAAAACGTATATAATCTAAACTTATCAGATTACAAGTTTCAGGAATTACAAGAAGGTACGTTCTTTACGATACAGTATGCAGCAGAAAGACAAGTAGTAAAACTACATGTAACAAGATATAAGTCTTTTAACCCAAAGAGAAGGTTATCCAACAACCTTGGATAAAGGTCCCTTGATTTATACTTTCAAGAAAGTCTGTCTTACCCACACAAGGGTAATCCCTCTATACGAAGATTGGAATCTCTGTCTTGTTATCCCCGCAATCCCTCAACTTCATGGAAGTTGGAACCTCTGTATTCCTTAGCAAGGAAGCCCTTGAACTTGAAGGTAGTCGGCACCTCTGTCTTCTTATCCCCGGAAGTCCTCGAATGTAATCACCAACATTCAAAGTCGCACGAAGCAATCTGAATGAGCAGTTCAGTACGCAGAAAGCATGAAAAGCTTCTCTATCTAGAAATCACCTTAACAACATGTGGTTTCTAGATTGATCAAATTCTCTCTTGTATTGTGATCATTCAAATTAGCTCCTATTTATAGTAAAACATCCAATGGTCGGCTCCCTCTTAAAATGGTCATATTTTCCATGAAATACGGATGGACATGTACATGTCTAAATCAATCAACCATTAATTTGAAACAGAATAGAAGACATCGTTTTATAACAAACCATGTATAACTTAATGCAAGATAACGTTTTGAATTGATTGATATGTAAGTAAAAAACTAATCAATATTTAGGAGTGTAATCAAGTCAAAAGTTCGGAGTCTAACCAAAATAAAATTCAGAGTCTATGTTATGAAATGTTTGGATTCTGTTTTATAGGAATTCGTAGTCTGGTTTCACTAGAGACTGGAATATGAACCTGCAGAGTTCGGAGTCGAACTACTTAAGAGTTCGAAGTCTACCTACTTAAGAGTTCGGAGTCGAACTACATAAGAGTTTGGAGTCGAACTACTTAAGAGTTTGGAGTAGAACTACTTAAGAGTTCGGAGTCGAATTACATAACAGTTCAGAGTCGAACTACTTCAGTGTTCGGAGTCGAACTACTTAAGAGTTCGGATTCAAACTACATAAGAGTTCGGAGTCGAACTACTTAAGAGTTCGGAGTCAAACTACTTAAGAGTTCGTAGTTGAACTTCTAAATAGTTCAAAGTCGAACTACTTAAGAGTTCGGAGTCAAACTTCTTAAGAGTTCGGAGTTTTACTACTTAAGAGTTCGGAGTCTAGAATTTGGATTGTGACTTCAAAATAGTTCACATCCAGAATTCGGATCCTAAAAACAGAATACTCCAATACATGACATTATATGATTCTGGGATCTTGGTTAACAATCCAGGTTTTATACTTTAAGAAAAAAAATATTGCTATGAATAAGAAACTATAGGTAAGTGTAGATTTCCTTAAAAAAGTAAATTTTCCTTATGGAGGTAAAACATAAATATTCTTATGTACAAGGAGTTTGTGATTTTAAAAACAAGAAGGAATAGGAAAGACATAAGGAAAACCTTATTTACTCAACAATATCCCCCTTTTTGGAAAGCACAAAAAAACTTACGAAAAAAAAATAAGGAATATGAAAAATTTCCTTAGAATTTTAAATTAAAACTTATCTCCCTTTGTTCATGTATGAATATGAATACAAATAACTCCCCCTTAGGCATTGAAACTCTAAGGATTGTATTCTGACTTTCCAGAGTGGAGTTCACACTAACATGGTAATGAAAAAATTCGAAGTGAGAAACTCCCCCTTTCTTTAGGAATATTTTACATAGAAATTTTTCTTTCTCCTACATAGGAGTAGTTATATTTCCTTCTCCCCCTTTGTGATTTTTAAAAATAATTAAAGGGAATGGAAAACAAAATATGGTACATGAAGCATTAGTATATGACAAGACACTATCAACCAAATAATCATTTCATTTGAGTTGAAAAATTTTACAAAGAAAGAAAATTACAACAAAAGATTGGAGTGGGCTCATTTTTCTCCTTTTACTTCAGAATGAGATGCTTTAACAAGGATTTGAGTTTCTTCAAGTCTCTTTGATCTTACTATCGTTCCCTCTCCAAGGATTTTACCTTTTCTTCTTGAGAATTTAAATCCTCTTCCAGAGCCTACAAGAATTATTTCTGTATCTTTATCATATCATCTTGATTTTCCATCTTCTGATGAAACTCAATCTGGAAATCTCTTTCAGTTTTCCAATTTTGAGATATTGAGTTATTCTTCCCATTCAGATCCCTGAACTGTTGATTCTGAAAATTTTTCTCCTGGGTAAACTTCTCAAAAATATCATTAACCTTTTATCCTCCATTTCAAAATCATTTTTAACATCAGCCTAAAAATTCTCAAAGTGAACTAAACCTTCATAAACTCTCTTAGACCACATGGTTACCTTACTCCAGGACTTCCTATGCACATCATAATTGATAAAAAATCTTTTATGTTCAGCTTCCAATATCTCAAATTTATCCATAACCATGGATAAAGAATCTGATTTCTGATTCATAGTTTGTTGCAGCATCTGGCATCTGGAATCTATTGTTGGAAAAATCAGAATGGTGACCACCAACTTCCTCGGACATTGAACCACAAAATCATGCCCATGAGATGATGATTCTTAATCAAAAACATTGTTTGGATACTGATCTTCTTCAGCTTGCACCATCTTTCTTGTAGAGGTGCCACCAACCACTTTCTTCTTGATGACATATTTTATAGGTGTCTCCATTAGAGTTTGCATCCCCTTATCAGCTATCGGAATAGGTTCCTTATTAAGGAATACTTCCTGGGATTCAGATACTTGAACGATCTAGTATTCATCTAGTTTTTGTTTTTCTTGTCCTTCCTCATGAAAATTCCTTTAATAAGATTCTTCCCCATCATACACGACATTCTCTTCTTCTTCTTCTTCTTCTTCTTGCTATTCCTTGCTAGCTTCCTCATTTCCCTTTCCTGGAGTAACTAACTTTGCGGATTTAGACTTATCTTTATAGTACTATACTTTATTGATCAGGTTATCTAAATCATAACTTTCCTCTTATTATTCTTCTTCCTCAACTTCTTCCTCTACTTATTCCTCTACATCATGAACTTCATCAGCAACTTCTTCTTTGGACTCTTCAACTAGTACTTTACCCTTGTCCTTTTCTGGAGTGACATAGATTTTGGCTGGATTTTCTGGTATTTATGGTTCAACACCAAACGTTTCGGGAATTGGAAGCATTCCGGAAGCCAACTCTGTATCTTTCAGCAATGATCGCACCACATCAGCTTTAGACATCTTCTATTTCATTTTCTTCTCCATCGCTTGTTTCTCTAGATCCTCAGTGGATTTTTTTAAGGATTTAGCCTCTGCAGGGTCCAATCCAAATTGTGGATCCCCTTCCTTTCTCTTTTCTTTATCTTCCCTCCACTTAGCTTCCACTTCATCTGTATATGTTTTTTGCTTCTTCGGCTTACAGGGAGCAGATTGAGTTCCCTTATCCTGATGAATTTCTTCATCAGCAATGACTTCCTTAACCTATCTCTTCCTCCTTTGCTTTTTTGATGGTTCTGGAGAGTATGTTTCTTTTTGAGCTGCTTCAAACTCTTCCACAGATAGGGGGTAAAATTTTCCAGATTCACTAGAAAAACCCATCTTCATCCTCTTGAGGGTATCATCACTGACTAGCATAAGCTTGCAATTCCAGATCATTGATTTGCAGGAAACCTTGAAGGATTCTAAACACCGAACTATCAACTTAGATAGTAAGGTATGAAAAACGATAATATGAGCTCTCAAATTGCCTTCTTTGATATTCTTGATCGTAACTAAGACATGCCTCATCATATTTACATTTCTTTGATTTACCAAAAAATCTAAGATATAGATATCACTCTTCTTCAGATTGTCTTTATCACCTCTTCTTGGAACCAGAAATCCTTGCACCCAAAGATGAAAAATAATATTGTTCGGATTGAGACAAGAAATATTGATAGCTGAATCATCTTTAAGACCAATACACTTCAGTGCCTTCTCCTTGTTGAAACTACCTTCCACATCAGAAAGTTTGTGTGAGAAGAATTAAGATTCTCCTTCATATGAAAATCCAACCAATCTTGCGGCCTTAATGTAGGAAATCTTATAAGTCTTCCTATAATACTCGAAAGAAAACAACTCTCTTCCTTCTTCCATCAGGAAGGAAACAGACTCATAGAACTCAATCAGCAAATCAGTATAAAACCGATCCTATTTATCTGACATTTCTCTACAAACATCTTCCCATCCATTTAGCTTTATATTCTTGGAAATAAGGGAATCAAGCTTATAGAAGTCTGGATGAACTAACTTTTCTCTAATGACAATCCACTTAGATATTGGTTTCATAGTCGACATATCTTGAGATATTGCTTCAACATACATTCGGAGTGAAGAAAACTGAAATATTCGGATCGGCTTTGAAAAGTTTGGAACTGGACATAAGAAGAGCAGAAGGGCTTCGATACACAAAATCTTGATAAACCGATGTGGGACAAGTCTCGGGGTACCCACTATATAGGAAATGGAAGTGACCGTTGGTCTTCCAAAAACCATCTTAATGGTTCAAAAGGCTTTGATCTAGTCTGATGGTTGAAAAAAATCCCTCATGAAAAACATGACTCCGATATTTTGAGGTTTTTAAAGAAAACATTCGGATTTGAAGGAACAAAACTATAATATGATCTTTTAAAAACTTTGGAGAATACCAGCAAGGAAAATATGACTACGAAACTATAAGTAAGGAAATCACAACTCTCGGATTGGCTAGAAACATTGTTCGTAATTGGTAAAATTCTTCCTGTAGAAAAAGAAATTTAAAAACCAATTCATTAAGAAAGTTCGAGTACAAAAATATTGTTACGAAAACTCTAGTATGAAAATCTCCATTCTTGAAGTTCCAGTACGAAAATCTCATTATGAAAACTCCAATCCAAAAATCTCTATTCAGGACGTTCTAGTACGAAAATCTCGTTACGAAAACTCCAGTCTGAAAATCTCTATTTTGGAAGTTCTTATTCTGAGAATTTCAATCATAAAAATTTCTGTTCCTGAAATTCCCATTCCGGAAATTTTAGTTTCAGAAATTTACATTCTGAAAACATTAGTTCTTAAAAGTTTAAAAAACTAACTACGAAAAATTTTACTTATACTAATTTTTGAAAATAGATTCCGAAAAAAAATTAGTTACACTAACATTAAAATGTACTCCCCTTATGGGAAGGAGTTTATTACTGTAAGGAAAATTTTTCAACAAGAAGTTAATGAAAAATTATTACCTTATGGTTATCATTCCTAACTTTTGTTTAATGTATTCAAATCTATCGGAGGGT
Organism: Viscum album; assembly: GCA_963277665.1. Taxonomy (NCBI): domain Eukaryota; kingdom Viridiplantae; phylum Streptophyta; class Magnoliopsida; order Santalales; family Viscaceae; genus Viscum; species Viscum album. The sequence goes on from OY728136.1 coordinate 1,890,313,750, forward strand.
AATGATTTTGTGAAAATATCAGCAAGTTGATCTTGAGTTCTGATAAACTGAAGATTGATATCTCCTTTAAGTGTGTGATCACTAAGAAAGTGATACCTAATATATATGTGTTTTGCACGAGAGTGATGTGCAGGGTTCTTACTTAGGGAAATGGAACTTGTGTTGCCACAAAAAATTTGAGTCTTAGTAAAACTTAGGCCATATTCTGTGAGTGTGTGTTGCATCCACAACACTTGAGCACAACAACTTCCAGCTGCTACATATTCAGCTTCAACAGTGGAAAGTGCTACAAAATGTTGCTTCTTACAGGACCAAGAAAATAATGAATATCCAAATAAATGAAAAGTTCTGGATGTACTCTTTCTATCCATTCTACATCCACCAAAGTCAGCATCATAAATTATCTTTAGAACAAAATCATTTCCAGAGGTATAAATTAATCCTAGATCCATGGTTCCTTTAAGGTAGCAAAAAATTCTTTTTTACTTCCTTTTAGTGAGACTCTTTAGAATTGGATTGTTATGTTGCACATAAGCATACTGAGAACATTAAGTCTGGTCTACTAGCTGTTATGTAAAGTAAACTTCCTATCATACCTCTAAAAGATGTTTGATCTGTTGGTTTTCCAGCTTCATCAAGATATAAATAATTTGAGGTACCAATGAGAGTACTTTTACTTTTAGTATTGTCATAACCAAATTTTTTTAGATGATAATTAATATACTTATGCTGAGATATATTGGTTCCATCTGGTTTTTGAAAAATTTGAAATCCAAGAAAAAAGTAAACTCACCCATCATACTCATTTCAAACTCACATTTCATTAGACCTGCCAAAAATTCAGTTAAATATTGCTGAGTTGAACCAAATATGATGTCATCAACATAAATTTGAACAATCAAAACATATTTATTATCTTTCTTTATAAAAATTGTTGGATCTGCATTTCCCTTAAGATAGTTATTTTGATGCAAAAATCTTGTGATTCTATCAAACCAGGCTCGTGGGGATTGTTTAAGACCATACAAAGCTTTGGTAAGTCTAAAAACATGATCCGGATGTTTTGAATCTTCAAATATAGGAGGTTGTTCAACAAAAATATCCTCATGAACATAACCATTAAGAAAAGCACATTTCACATCCATTTGAAAAAGTTTAAAAGAATGCTGCAATGGCAAGTAGAATACGCATAGATTCAAGTCTAGCTACTAGAGTTTAGGTTTCTTCATAATCTATTCCCTCTTGCTGATTATAGCCTTTAGCAACAAGTCTTTCTTTATTTCTTACTATGACTCCATTTTCATTACACTTGTTTCTAAAGACCCACTTTACTCCAATAAAAGAATTTTCCTTAGGTCTTTCAACCAAAGTCCAGACTTTGTTCCTTTATAATTCATTTAGTTCATATTGCATGGCTTTTATCTAATCATCATCACCTAAAGCATCATCAGTGATTTTTTGTTCTAATTGGGAATTAAATTCTAGATGTTCTAATTAATTTCTCAAGGAACTTCTAGTCCTTACATGTTGATTTACTTCACCAATGATGTTATCACTGGTATGATTCTTAATAAACACTTGATTTTGGTTTTGTAAAACCCGTTCATCAATGTAGGGTAGAAAGTATTCTGGGGTAAATGATTTAGAAGTATCTTCTTGAACATTTTCCTTATCAGAAGGTTCTTCTATAAAAGGTTGACAATCAGCTTCTGAAAACACATCTGAGGATGTAGGTAGGGATGGTTTAAAAACAAAAGGATCAGACTCATCAAATTTTACATGCACTGTTTCTTCAACAGTACAAGTATTTTTATTGAAAACTCTATTTGCCTTAGAAGTTGTGTAGTAGCCTAAGAAAATTCCTTCATTAAATTTTGGTGCGAATTTATGTACATTATATTTAGTATTCAGAATAAATACTTTGCATCCAAAAACCATGAAGCAGGAATGTCTTGGTTTTATACCATTCCATAAATCATAAGGAGTTTTATTAAGAAAAGTTCTAATCATAACTCGATTTACAGTATAGAAAGCAGTACTTACAGCTTCAGCCCAGAAATTTCTAGCTCTAGAATATTCACTCAACATGGTTCTAGTTATCTAATGAATAATTCTATTTCTCTTTTCAACTACACCATTATGTTGAGGAGTTATAGGTTTTGAAATTTTTTGAGTAATACCTTTTTTACTACAGAAAGTTTCAAAATCAGAATTTTGAAATTCTCCTCCATGAACAATATGAATAGTTTTCAGTGGAAGGTTCTTCTCATTGATAACATGTGCTCTAAATCTTTTGAAATAAGAAAAAGATTCATACTTCTTTGTTAGAAAATAGACCCAAGTAAATCTGGTGTAATCATCCACTAAAACAAACATATAGTACTTGCCACCAATGCTTCCGGTTTGTGTGGGACCAAAAAGATCCATGTGAACTAATAGTAATGCATAGGTTTTTTAGACTTCACCAATTGATTTAAAACTAAATTTATGTTTCTTTCTATATTGACAAGGATCAAAAAATATATAAGAATCAAATCTACGCTCTGGTATATCCTTAACTAGATTCTTATTTGAAATTTTACATATGTTCCTAAGGTTACAGTGACGTAGTCTTCTATGCCATAAACATGAATGATATTCCATTGCACTTAGGTATGGTAAATCTTGACTCCTGAGGTCTTCTAAGTTCATAGTATAAACATTCTCTTTCCTATTGGCTGAGAGAATAAATTCTTCCTTGGAATTGTGTACTAAGCACTTATCATTCCTAAAATTCACAAGGTAACCATCATCAAATAAATGACTTATGCTCATGAGGTTCTGCTTAATACCCTTAACAAATAAAACATTTGAAATCATAGTTTTACCTAGAAGAACAATATTACTAATAACAAATATTTCTCCTTGACCATTATCTCCAAAAGTTACCTTTCCTCCTTTCGTTTTGGTAATCTTTTCAAAATAGCTTTTGTTACCAGTCATGTGCCGAGAATATCCACTATCCATGTACCATGTATTTTTGTTGGTACATCCTCTATTTTCCTGAAAATATGACTGAAATTAGACATTTGGAATCCAAACTTGCTTGGATCTGAGATTTCCAGACAACAAATTTTTATGAACCGACATCTTCTTTGAAAAATATGCCTTATGAAAACCTAAAGATTGGGTTTTATTTAAAGAGGAGTTCTTTGCCCAGTGACCACCACATTGACACTTGGTACAAAATGGGGAACTTTTTCAAACAAAATAATTGTTACTAAAAATTGGTTTTTCATGGGTATAACCAAATCCGGATCTTTTTCTCAATGGTCATATTTGAAAATACATTTTATCGAAATTTTCTGTACCATGGGTAAAGTTTTATAAACACTTCATTAAGGAAAATATTTCAAACTTGAGTTTTATAACCTTGTTTTTATCTTTAAAATCATTAGATTTAGAACTGGATCTTGGCTCAAAGATATTTTTCATAGAAATTACTTTTTCTAACTCTTTTGAAAGTTTCTTCTTATAAGAACTCACTTCTTCACGATTATTTTGAAATATTTATAAAATCAGAATTTTTATTATCAAGATGTTTAGTATGATTTGAGATTTCTTTTTTAAGAATAGAATTCCTAGATTTTTCCTTATCAAGTTTTTTATTGAGTTTATAAGTCTTAATTTCAAGATGTTCAACAAACCTAGAAATTTATTCATAAGTAGGTAAAGTATTTTCTTCATCAGAAGAGGATTCCTCATCAGAAGAGTTATAATATTCTATATAATTATAATTTAAAAGAAACATTGGTCAATGATTCAGCATTCTGTACCATAGCCATAAAACAATGATTGTTAATTTGTAATCTGGCTATAAGACCAAGATTCTTCTGTCCTGAAGATTCATAATCCGAAGATTCATCTGAAGAGTCACCAACACTGGCACACCAGGTGTCTTTTCCTATCAAGTCATTATTAGATTTGGTTTTGTAGTACTTATTTCTTCTCCTTTCAGAATGCCTTTCTGTCCTTTATTTATTTTTGAGCAAAGGGCAGTCCGGTCTAATATTTCCAGCTCTCTTGCATTCATAATAAGTGACATCTCCATCTTTCCTATATTTCCTTTCCTTTTTCTTATATTTGGACTGGAATTTTCTCTTTCCATCTATCTGGTTCATCCATCTAGAAATATTTGCTAACTCATTTTCTAATATTTCACTTTCTCTAGAATCTGATTGGATAACCATCTTCTTAGACTTGGATCTGGTTACTCTCTCTGGTGTGTTAGCTTTCATATGATTTGATTCTGTTGTAAAAGCAATAGTATCAATCCCATTCTTCTTTTTTATGTTGTCATCATCTCTCTTCATTCATGTTTCATGTTGGAGAAGAGTTCCAAATAGCTCATTAGGAGAAAATTGAGTGACTTTCCTATTATCATCTATGGCAGTTCTCTTTGATTCCCACTCTTTAGGCATAATATCAATTATCTTATCCACAATAGCTTCATCATGTAAACTGTTTTCTCCCATAGACTGTAAGTTGTTGACTATAGTCATAAATCTATGTTTAACTTTACAGATTGGTTCACCATATGGAAAATTGAATTAATTGTATTTAGCTCTAAGCATAGCACTCCTTGTCTCAATTAATTTAAAAGTGACAAAGTGTGTAACCTCTAACTTCTTCTAGATACAGTTATCTACTTCACAAGAAGAAATTTGGCTATATATATTTCTAGTCATTGGACAAAGTAAAGTATTTCGTACCTTATAATTGAGTTGATACTCTTGCTTTTCCAAGTTAGTGAATGTTCTAACTTCCTTATCAAGAATTTTATAATCACCAGTAAGCATGAAGAAGTTGTCCACTCCAATATTGATAACAAAAGTCTTCATTCGATATCTCAAGTACTCATAGTCATTACCATCAAATATTGGTGGTCTTGTAGGATTTAGATTGTGAATAGAACCAACATTGACTCTTGACATTCTAATAAAAACATGGAAACCAAACTAGTTAGTATAACAAGTTCGTAAAGATAATGTTTGGAATGAAAAAGTTTGGAATGAAAAAGTTCGGAACGAAAAAGCTCGGAATGATAAATTTCGGAATGACAATGTTCAGAATGATAAACTTATACGTGAGTATAAGTAATTCAGAAACCTGCTCTAATACCAATTGTAGGATCGAAATAATGATGTAAATGCTCAATATACAAGAGGGGGGGTGAATTGTACACATTAAAAATTCCTTTAGAACCTTTAATGTTGGTTACAGATAACCATGTTTTCCTTAAACAAGGAAAGATCTAAGTTTAACAAGGTTAAACTAAGAAGATTCACAACACCTCTAAGACAAATTGTAGGATTGGAACTGAGATTTACAATATAAGATTCTACATTAAAGCGTATAGAATATAAACTTATCAGAGTACAAGTGTAAGGAATTACAAGAAGGTACTTTCCATACAATACAGTATGCAGCGGAAAGACCAATAGTAAAACTACAAGTAACAATATATATGTCTTTTAACCCAAAGAGAAGGGTATCCAACAACCATGGATAATGGTCCCTTGATTTATACTTTCATGCAAATCTGTCTTACGCACACCAGGGTAAGCCTTCGATATGAAGATCTGAATCTCTATCTTTCTATCCCCACAATCCCTCAACTTCAAGGTATTTAGAACCTCTGTCTTCCTTAGCAAGGAAGCCCTCGAACTTCAACGTAGTCAGAACCTCTGTCTTCCTATCCCCAGAAGTCCTCGAATGTAATCACGAACATTCAGAGTCGCACGAAGCAATCTGAATAAGCAATTCAGTATGCACAAAGCATTAAAAGATTCTCTCTCTAGAAATCACCTTAACAGCGTGTGGTTTATAGATTGATCAACTTCTCTCTTGTATTGAGCTCTTTCAAATGAGATTTTTTTTATAGGAAAACATCCAACGGTTGGCTCCCTCTTCCAACGGTCAAATTTTCAATGAAATTCGGAGGGACCTGTACACGTGTTACTTAATCAATGGTTAATTAGAAACAGAATAGACGACATCGTGTTATAACAAACCATGTATAACTGAATGCAATACATCATTTTGAAATGAAGCATATGTAAGTAAAAAACTAATCAATATTTTAGAGTGTAAGCATGTCAAAAGTTTAGAGTCTAAACAAAATAAAATTTGGAGTCTATGTTACGAAATGTTCGGGTTCTGTTTTATAGGAATTCGGAGTCTAGTTTCACCGGAGACTGGAATCTGAACTTTCATAGTTCGGAGTCGAACTACTTAAGAGTTAGGAGTCGACCTACTTAAGAGTTCGGAGTCGAACTACTTAAGAGTTCGGAGTCGAACTACATAAGAGTTCAGAGTCTAACTACTTAAGAGTTCGGAATAGAACTACTTAAGAGTTCAGAGTCAAACTAATTAAGAGTTCAGAGTCGAACTACTTAATAGTTCAGAGTCAAACTATTTAAGAGTTCGGAGTTGAACTTCTAAAGATTTCAGAGTCGATCTACTTAAGAGTTCAGAGTCGAACAACAGAAGTGTTCAGAGTTGAACTCCTTAAGAGTTCGGAGTCTAGAATTCGTATTGGAACTTCAATATAGTTCAAATCCAGAATTCGGATCCTAAAAAAATACTCCAATACTTTACATTATATGATTCCGAGATCTTGGTTAACAATCTGGGGTTTATACTTTAAGGAAAAAAATATTTCTATGAATAAGAAACTCTAGTTAAGGGTAGATATCTTTAAATAAGTAAATTTTCCTTATGGAGGAAGAACATACATTTTAATAAGTATAAAGAGTTCGTGATTTTCAAAACAAGAAGGAATTGAAATGTAATAAAGAAAACTTTATTGACTCAACAGATCCATGAGACTCTTCATTGATTATTGAGAGTTGATCAAAATCACAATCATGAATAACTATCCTCTCCCCCACATTGATGACTTGTGGGATCAACTACACATAGTTAATTACATTAACAAGATTGACCTTTATTTTTGATATCATCAATTGAGGGTCAAGAATGAGGATATACATAAGATAAAATTCTGTTCAAGTTATAGACATAATGAATATATAGTAATGTTTTTTAGTTTTAAAAATTCCCTTTCTATCTTCATAGAATTTATTAATAGAGTCTATTAAGATTACATTGATCATATAGTGGTAGTATTTATTGATGATATTATAATTTATTCAAATATAAATGAACATCAGGAAGATCTCTTGAGATTATTATGTAAAGACCCCGAAAATCCATGTAATTTTTTTACATGGGAATTTTAAAAGTTTGTGAAAATTGAAGGCACGTGATTACAAGGCCCAGTGTGCTCGGAGTGAATTTATGATCTTTTTTTAGGTATGTTCAGTAAAAGTGTGAGTGGGTTTTTGTAACATTTGAACATGTTCTTGGAATTGAATGCTAAGGGAACCGTTGAGATCACAGTGCTGGTATTCGCTTACGGAGACCTTTTCCTCAACCGTAGTTGGTCGAGGGTGAATGTTAGTTTTCATGATTTTTATGGAAGAATAAAAATTATGTTTTTAACATTTTCATTTTTTTTAAAACCTCTCAACATAGGTTAAGTTGTTGGGGACCACTCAAACCCCTCTTAATGAGGTGGGGGACACTCAACTCCCCATTAATTCATTCTAAAATTTAATTATGCCTACTCTACAATTAATTATATGAGCCATTTAATTTTGTGACAACCTAAATTACATGTATAGACATACATTAATTAATTTTGGATCCTTATTTAATCATTGGGGGAAAATTTTTGGCAAAGGGGAGAGTGGGGGGAACATTAGAGAAACATTATCCAGTAAAGAACTCTACTAAATTGATGAATATTTCTCCAATGAAGAACTCCGTTGAAGGATTTACAATGATGAAAGAACCAACGGTCGAGGAACCACTGATTTCACCGACATCACATTTTTCCCTCCTCACTGACATCATGGAAGGAGACTAGTTTCAGGATCGAAAAACGTCAATCCGTCTCAACTCTAGACAATCTTCAACCGAACCATCGAGGAAGGGTTTGATATTTTAAGTTCCCCACCCACCGATACCATTTTTGATGTTATTCATACATGATTTATTAATTTTATTGCATCCACCCTAACATGAAGGTGGCGGGTGAAACGAACACGGACCAACCTCTCCACATTTCATTGAGGTTTTTATTGTGTCCCTCACAATATAATAGAGTGATGACTGGTGCCGGAGAATGGCATCAATGGGACTTGGATATGGAGGCCATCAAACTGCTAGACGCAATGAAGGTAATGGAATGACTACGCCACCTGACGGAAAAGAACCATGTCATGTGCCATGGAGGAAAAGGGAGGATGGTTGGACATCCATCCAGCCATGGCGAACCGTGGTCCCCCGCCACACCGTTGCCACCCTGCACCACCTAGCAGCCTACCAGTGCCACCCAGCGTGGCCCAAACCACCCAGCATAGGCCGGGATGCCAAACATATGCTAGATCAACCATGCGACCTAAGCTAGACCCATCAGGTCAGGTCGGGTCGACCCGAACCGGGTCAGCCCAAGCCGGAGATGGCTTGGTCGGACCGGACCCAAACCAGTTTTGACCCATCACATTCTATTGTCTTTAACTTTGGAAACAAGAGTATGATTGATTAACTATCTGCAGAACCAAAAAAATTTAGTGATATGGTTTTTTTGGTATACCCCACTTCTGGTTTGGATAAATTTTGGGTATGGTCGGGTTGGATCAAGCAAGAATCAAACCAGGCCCTCGAGACTAAATGGATAATAACATACAGACCGTGCATCTTATTTATGCATTGAGTGTTTCATTGAGACCTTTATTACAAGACTATCCATTGGGATACTTCTTCATGGGACTTAGTGGAAGTTAATGTATCGACCAATAGCCCGAGGCGTGGACTCTCCCAGAGACGAGAAAGCTTATTTTGGGTACCATGTAGCTAGTTGTAAAGATGTAATAACGATATACACAGATCTTGCATGGGTATGACGACATACTGATGATGTTCTAGGATCTTGTGTGGATCTGACGATGTACTAATGATGTACTACGATCCTATGTGGGTCTGACGATGTACTGACGATGTACATGGATCTTATGTGGGTTTGACAATGTACGAACGATGTACTAGGATCCTGTGTGGGTCTGATGACATATTGCGGATGTACTAAGATCATGTGTGGGTCTGATGATGTACTGATGATGTACTAGGATCCTGTGTTGGTCTGACGATTTACTGATGATGTACTAGGATCCTGTGTGGGTCTGATGATGCACTGACGGTGTAATTGGATCCTCTGTGGTTCAGACGATGTACTGATGATGTACTAGGATCCTATGTGGGTCTGACGACATATTGAGGATGTACAAGGATCCTGTGTGGGTCTGACGATGTACTGACAATGTACTAGGATCCTATGTGGGTCTGATGATGTACTGACGATAAACTGTGATCATGTGTGGGTTTGACGACGTACTGACGATGTACTAGAATCATGTGTGTGCCTGATAACCTACTGATGATGTAGTAAGATCTTGTGTGGGTATGATGATGTATTGATTATGTACTAGGATCCTATGGGGTTTTGATGATGTACTGACAACATACAAGGATACTTTGTGGGTATGACAATGTTCTAGGATCCTGTATGGGTCTTACGAGGTACTAGGATATTTCGTGCGTCTCACAATGTACTACGATCATATGTTTGTCAGATGATGATTTAAGAACCTTCGTGGGTCTACCTATTAATAGTGTAAGATGAATTAGTAGTTATATCTAATCATCCCTACTATTGTACGTAAGTTATACCTCGTGTGAGCTGAGTCTATACTTAAGTGGTACTTTTCTTTGTGATTATACTTTGTGGTGTATACCATTGTGGTGATACATTTTTGGTATTCTTCTGTGTGGCATACCTGTGTGGTGCTTTCCTTTGTGGTGATACCTTTGTTTTATTCTTCTGTGTGGAGTAATTGTGTGGTACATAGCTTCATGGTGTAACCATTGTGGTATTCTTCTCTGTGGCGTACTTGTGTGGTCCTTACCTTCATGGTAATATTTTCTTCGTGGAACAATTGTACTTTAGAAATAGTTTTTCCTTGTGTTTCCTCATGAATGATATGAGTAATGTTTGATAACTTAGGTATATATATATGGTCATATACCTAAGTAAGGTGTTCAAAGGATGACATACTTTTTGGTTTATCCATTTTATATTTTTTGAGAACATAAGGGTCTTGGGTTCCCTACTGAGTATCATTATACCCAGCCCTACACGAGATTCACCCACACCTTGTTGCATTAGGTGCCGATGACGGACAACGCTGATTGAGGCTGAGGGTACCAAGAAATGATTGTCCCTAGAGGTGGACCATATGGCGTGTCAGTACATAGAGGAGACGGGTTGATGTGGAGTGCTATAGAGGCGATCTGTACCTACCCTTCTTGTGGGAACCTCGGAGGGCGACCTAGTAGCAGTATTTCTTTCTCTTCAGTTATACTGTATTTCAATTGTACTTGTACCTTTACTATTGGGATTTTATTCCAACCCCTATGACATGTTACACTCTATTTTCTATACAGTTTACTTGTGTGCATATCTTGTTGTGTTCTTGTTTGAGTGTGTTTACAGGATATAAATGCAATTCTTTCCCAAATTCAAGTGATACGCCTTTCCGTACTAGTCGCCAGCCCCTGTTCTATGGAAGGTGGGATTGTGGTAGTCAGGGTGGGTCCCTAGGGTACGGGTCGTGAAATTATACTAAAGGCCCTAATTTAGGAGAATAAATATGAAAAATTCAAAAGGTGTGAATTTTTGATACAAAAGGATTCATTTTTTGGTCACATAATCTCAATATATGGTATAGTAGTAGATTTATCAAAGACAGAGGCTATTGAATGTTGTCTTAGACCCACCATAGTGACTGTGATCCATAGCATTCTTGGTTTAACTAGATATTATTGATAGTTTGTGGAAACTATTTCTTGACTATCTAATCCTCTAACCATTTTCACTTAGAAGGGTTTCAATGTCCTTCGGAAAAATGAATGTGAGGGAAATTTCTAGGAACTAAAGAGAAGTTTAGTCAGTGCACCTATTCTTATATTACTCTATAGTGGAGAAGAGTTTCTAATCTATAGTTATGCATACGAGATGGTATTGTGAGGTTTTTAATATTTAGTAACACGATTACCACTTATGCAGCATGGAATTTTAATATTCAAGGGGAAAATTACACAACTCGTGATTTCGTGTTTGCAGTAGTAAATTTTTTATTAAGGATACAGATATATTATCATTATAGGGAAAAGTATTATATACGCACCAATCATAATATAATGAAATATATATACGCATAGAAGGTGTTAAGCATAAACCATAGAAGATAAATATAGTTTCTCAAGGATTATGACTACTCAATACATTAAAAACATGGAATGAAAAAAGGTGGTAAATGATTTGAGTTACAAGATTCATGCTAGCTATTCCATGATGAGGATCACAAAAGATCCAACTATTTTTATTTTCAATGGATGGACCTATAAATCCTGAAGTAAGGGGGGAAATATTTTCTTTCTTAAATGAACATTTAACCCTCTATCCTCGTGATAATTCAAGGGACGAAAAATGAATATAAAGATCTGAAAAATAAATTCATAGATTTTCCAAAGATTAACCATGATTAGTATGGAATGGTAAGGTTTATAAACCATTTATGTTTTCCTTCTATACCATATTTGAATAAGGAATTTTTAGAGGAAGCTCATAGTTATTCATTCTTTATTCATCTTGGAAGTCGAAGATGTATAGGGAATTGAACAAATACTTCTGGTGGGATGGGATGCGATGAAGAGGGATATCGTAGAGTTTTTATCTTGGGTCATTATATGCAAAAATCTTATAGATGAATGAAAATTTTTTAAGGGATGTTTAATCATCACACTTCACCTCTATCTAAGAAAATCTCTTTCTTTATCATCTTCCTAGGATATACATTAAGTCAAAGGTAAGGTTTCATGGAGTACCATATCCTATTTTATTATATCAGGGTCTGATATTTATCTCAATTTATTTGTTAATTCATCAAAAATAAATTGATATAGAATTGAGTTTCATCATTAATTATCATTCTCAAATGTATGGTCAGTTAGGAACAATAATTCAGACCCTAGATGTTATGTTGATATCTTATTCCTTGAATTTTAAAGGTGGTTTTGATTAACACCTTCCTTTAGTTGAGTTTTCATACAATAATAGCTTTCACTCAAGCATTTAGATGGATACTTAAGAAGAGATATATGGGAATAAATGTAGATCTTCAATGTGATGGGATGATGTTGGGAAAATGATGTTATTCAAGACTAAGATTGCTGATGAAATAGTCAAGAAGGTTAGAACAATTTAGCAATATAGAAAGGAAACTAAAAGCTATCATAAAAGATATGTCAATAACAAGTTATGTGGTATAGAATTTTAAGATGGTGAAAAGGTGTTAATATGAATATAACCCTAGAAAAATGTTATGTGGATTGGAAGGAAATGGAAATTTATCCCTAGGTATATCGGCCCCTTTTAGATTCTTGATCGTATCAGGATGGTTGCCTATCACATGGAGATTTTCCAAATATCTCTCAAATCCATGATGTGTCCCTTATATCTCTCCTGAGGAAGTATGTACATTACCCTTAAAATGTAATTACCTTAGAAGTAATACCATTGGAGCAATATTTGACAAATTAAGAACAACTAGTTGAAATTATGGACTAATCAAAGAATGTTATATAAAACAAGGCCACTCAATGAGTCAATGTTTTGTGGAGAAATCACTAGTTATAGGAAGCTATGTGGAAACCTTAGGATATTATGATTCATAAGTATCATCATTATTTTTCCAGAGTGACAAATTTTTAGAGAGAAATTAATTTTATGGGGGTTATAATGTAACACACCAAGTTATTATAGACATTGTTTTCTAAAAAAAAATGAATTTCTATTTATGCATTGCAATACACTAAGTCAAAAATTCCTTTCACATGTTACAAAAGTGGTGTACATTATACAACACCAAATTCTCATATGATAAAACAAAAGTCGACTCAATATATATTACACAAAACACTGGCTCAGTGTGTGATACATGAAACCCTGACTTGGCCTACATTACACACAACATCGATGTTTCTATGAAATATCATTTTATTCTTATAATTATTTCAATGAGATAGTTATAAACTAGCAATTAAACATAGTAATAAGAAAATTAAAAACTAATTTCAAAATATGTTTTATAATGATTTTATATAAATAAAACATATTTATAATGAATGATATGATTTTTTTCTCATTTTTGTATATGTTTAAAAATATTATTTTGTCAAATTAATTGATTTTAATGTCTTATTGTGAAAAAGAATAAATTTATTTTTAGAAGCATTTAGAAATTTTATTTAATAATATAAATATAATTTTTTAATTTATAAGGTCAAAATTATCTTAGGAATTATTATTGGGATTTTTCTATGAAACTTTATTTTTGGATGAATAGTGAAAAATACTATATTTTAATTCAAAACTGATTTTTCATATAATTTATTTATAATGCTAAATTATTTATTAATTTGGATTGAAAGTGTAATTTTTGTATATATTTATCAAATAATACAATAAATGAAATTTTAAACAATTTCACATTGAAATTGGAAATAAAAAAATTAGCAATTATTGATCATTTTTCTGTAAATACTCACATTGTCGATGAAACTACATGATTAATATTAAATTAATTTCTACCAAATATATGATTTTAATTTTGAAAAATGGTTTCCATATATGTAATTATTTTATTTTATAATTTATATTATGGTAAACTTATTTTTTTACAGAAAATATTAGTGAAAATGAGTAAAATTATTTACATCGATTACGGTTAAATTAAGATTAATAAGGGACTAAACCATAACATTAAAGACCAAAATGATCTATAAAATAATAAAAAATCCATTTTATGGAAATATTGAGACAGTATATTCTATTTTATCAATTGTTTATCATTATTAGATCCACCTGAATCATGAAAAACATGGGTGGAATTCTCTCTTCAAATATTAACAAGTGTCACTCCTACTTCTCTATAAAAGGCCCCCAAATATCTGTATTATTCACACCAATAGAACATCATAGGTTTTAAGATATCATCCCAATCAACATACCAAAAAATCTCCCTTAATCCATTAATAATAACTTTTTTATGAAAGTATTCCAAGGAATCATTCTACTACAAACCAGAAGGAGTTACCTGATTAAGAGTTAACTCCTTCTCTCAAGCTCATTTCATTTATTTTCCCTCTCCACCCCATAAACTATATTTTTTCCATGATTCTATAAAAAACCAGTATAATTAATATAATATGATTTTTTATGATAATTTTTCAACCAAATCTTCAACACACCAAAATATAATGGGTAATGAACATACTGTTTACGTGTATGATAAACTATAGCCTTAGTAAATGTTGATTGTTAATTTTTCCTTTACAACCTCTCATGGTGATAATTATGATGAAAACACTATTTATATATGTTTTATATTATATCTATGTTATCTTTAATATTATTTATTCCTTTATAAAAAAAAATTCTTTTTTACTTTTCATTTAGATTAAATACGATGATTTGTTTTGTGGAAGTGTGGACTACTGGACCCTCAAAGCAATGTAATTCCTTCACACATTATATGGAATGTATTAAATATGGGTTTAATGAAATTATATGATATATATAACATTATAACAACACTATAATGATATTATATACATATATACATATAGTAAATTTTCATTCCTTCTTTCAATACGACAATAAAAACTGATATAGAATATATGCATACATATGGATTACAGTCTCCAGGAAAAATGTATTAGATTTCATAATTCTATTTTTTGTATATTATTATAATTCAAATATAATGAAAAATAACGATATTTATATTAATTTTTACATTATTTTATCATTATATAATTATAAGTACCAATGATTTATCAAATTAAGACACATGAAAATAACAAAGCGAAAACTACGTGAAGTGAAACTGTAACATTAGATTATTAACAAGAGGATAACATAAACTCATCATAAAAACATATAAAGTATTATATATAATAATATGGTTATGAAAAAAATGAATAATAAATTTATATTTAATATTCAGGTGGTTTGGACGAGTAAGGTGAGAGTAAGGATTCGTGGTAAGGGGATTTCATCTCACTTTTTATTTTCTTGAGATGCGTGCTTTATTAACCACCCATTCCATTTATGTGTTGTGTATACTGACCATCGATGTATTCAGTGATTATTATAATTAAAATTAATTACAATTTAAATATCTATTTTATGATATTTATTTCATGGTTTTTATGTTTCAAAAGTTACTTAATTGTTAAATAGTTTTATCTCAATTTTCCTACTTTGAGACTCATGTTTTGTAATGCACCTAAATTATTTATTAAGGTGTATATACAAAAATTCTAAATGTTATATCATGAATATCCTTATTTTCATGATATTTTTAGATTCATTTAATTTACTTTTATTACATGGATTGTATGATCTCATGTTTCCATGTGATTAGATTTTATTGAAATATTATCATCACCTTTTGATATTTTTTATTATAATGCTTTAATTAATGAAATATCATAATACATCTCTCAAGAACACTCAAAAATTATATTATCCCATCTATATTCAATATATCCTCATATATTAGTACCATTTTACACTCTTTGGTACTTCATATAAATTTTTTTATGAAAAATAGGAACGTCATTCTCTTCAGTTGGAAATCTACTATATTCAAAATCCATGTTATAAGAAATGATATGAAAAATGTTCTCAAATGATCATTGAAGCGTATTTTCAATGGATAAGGATTTAAAAAACGTTTTATTTCGTTAAATTCATCCATTATATGTTTTCAAATAAATTTATAATGAGAAATTTTTTCCAGTGTTTTTATTTTTTAAAAATCATTTTTCAATTCATAAAAAAGAATTTTCGGGATAAATGTTTAAAAAATAGCATTAAAAATTATTTCCCCAATAATATAACATCAATTGGTTTTACTAATTCATTTTTGGGGAAATTAATCAATTTATACATTCATATTATTTCTATGAATTGATTATTTTTTTATGGCATGGTTTTTATGGAACTCATTTCTCATTCATGTGTTATATGTTTTGAAACCCGCTTCTTCTCACGGGTTATTTTTTTGATGAAATCATTATAAAACATATCTCTCTTCACATGTTATTATATGATTACATGTTTATAATACCAATTTCATTTCATAGGTTATTATATTATTATTTATGATCTTGTAACACATTTATGTAGGATTTCTTTATAAGATTGTTGGGACCTATATCCCCCTCCAATAAATTGGGTAAAAATTTGTATCTCTAGAGATAGACATGGTTGGAATGGTAAATTAACTCAGTTCAGTATTTTAGGGATGAAATTGGAAATTAAATTTTTTCAATATTATAGGGTTGGAATGGGGAGTGAACTCAGTTCAGTAATACAAGGACAGAATGGGGTGTAAAATAGGTTCAGTAAATGAAATTTATTAATAAAATGGTCTCAGAATCAATGCCTTGAATAATATGAAAATCATTATATGTTCTTATGTGTTTTGAAAAATTATATATTTTATACCAATTTTATGATTTTATGTAATATGTTCTTTATTTCTTTATGATTAGCGTTTTAATAATTTCTTATCATTATTCCAGGATTGATGTATTTGATTTTTATTATACAGGGTGTGATTTTTTATTTTCATTATCATTTTCTCATACCATTATTACCATTATTATGCTTATATATCTCCCTTTTTTAGACTTACTAATAATTTGAGATCTCCCATTTCTATGTTTCCTTCACCAGGTTATGAAGATATGTATTACCTTTGATGTGTCTAAGTAGGGTGATGGTAAAGAAGGACCTATTGGGAGATATTTTTTCTCACTAATGTATTGGTGTTTATGTTCCTATATTTCAAAAGGCACTAAAATAGTAAGATATTTGGGTGTCTATTTCTATAATATTACGAGTATTGTAAAAAATTTATATAATGATAATGTATAAAAAGAAGGGGTCATTATAATCAGGAACTAAGATCAACTTTTAATCAATACTGATCACCCGAGATCGTGTCAAAAATTCATTGATATAAGGAAATGGATACATATCCCTAACAATGATGTTATTAAATACTCTAAAATAAATTTAATCCTTATGAAAACGTTTTATTTTTTTAAAAATATGGTAGCACCCCATGGTGATGTGTTATAATGAATTAATCCTTTTTCAATAATCTTATGAAACTGATTTTTCTACTCTATATCTTCTACTTTAGCCTCTTGAAGACTTGTTTTTTATATTTTATAGAAAGAGGTACTAACTCAATAGTAAATTCAATTTTCTGATAATGTATAAGCTCACAAAATCCATCTGGAATAATATATATATATATATATATATTATTTTACTACTAGTACATAAATAATTTTATCATTTCCATTATTTTCAATAATAACAGAAAGATAACATTCAGTTATATATTTTAGTAGTTTCTTATCTTCATGATATATTATTAAAAGTATGTATTTGTTCATATATACAAATAGAAAAAAAAACTAAAATATCTTCATTTCCTTTTCAATATATCATATAATTATAAGTTTAATGAAAAAAAATACCAATAAAAACATCAAATCATATAATAGACATAAAATAAGTTTTATAGGGAAACCACTTACATAGAAGATAATAGGAAGATATTTTTAAATGTTTTTCTTAATACTACCCATATGTGTTTTTATCAAAAGTTGTGAATTCATTTTTGTGGTGAACATTTCATTTTACCATTTAACTTCTTGGAAATGAATGAATATGTTGACTCAAAATATAAAAAAATACATAACATAATCTTAATTAACAAGAAATTTACTTGTTATGACATCATTCTATGGACCAATATTTTCCAATGTTGTGGAAAAGGACATCAAATCACCCTTATACTTATAATATTTCTTATTTATTTTATTTACTGTCATCTCTGAATAGTTATCAACATAATGACCCATCTCATTTCATTTAAAACATCATAATTATTTATAAGAAAGATTTAACTTTCCCCTAAAAATATATTTTTCATTTAAATCATGAGTTATATGTATAAATATACAAAATCATAAGAACATATATAATTAAATAAGTCATAACCCAGGGTAATTTTTACCACCCCTATCACAAACTAGAATATTTATTTTCATGCCTTTATGTCACTTCAATTTATTCTTTATATTTCCCTACTACCTAGATCTCATTGTATCCTTATTTTCAAGGAATACATTGTAATCATAAATCTCTATTCGTTCCTTCTGATATTAGTAAACAAGTTTATGATAACTTATTTATTCATGAGAGTACAATTCTCTTAGGTATTTTGTTCTAATATAGAGTAAAATTGATTAATTTTACTATTTGGTTACCAAATATAAATTGGTTCATTCCTTACTAATAGCATGAATTTTTCTTCAGAAATTTCCATTTTGTATTCCTCATTCTGTATTAATTACATGATTTAATTTTATATCCCATGTCAATCCACATTGGGAAAATACATATAAAGAAAAATATTATTAAATTTATCTTATTCCATTATTTAAATCTCTTCTACTTAACTAGAATTCTTAACCATTAACAATAATTGATCAACTTCACCTTCTAAATTGTAAATAAAAAGAGTTAAATTTTGATGATCCAAAAAACCAATGACATCAATAAACTTTTCTAGGGATTTAATCCATTCATTATATAATATATATTCAGATAATCTACTAAATATTTTGAGGATGTTTCCTAATATAATTCTCCCCTATAGACATGTTTCTTATTTGTAGATTTGCTTGGTCACTACATTATATTTCACTTCTATTTAGTCTATGTCTCAATTAATATGTCACAACAAAAAACTTATCATTTCTATTTACAACCATTTTACGATACATATTTTGAAATATATTATCTTGATTGTATATTAATAAATTATTTTTCCTATTTTATATATAGAAAATAATTCTGAATAAACATTGTTTAGATGATTTAATATGAAAAATCATTAAATTATATAATATATTAAGCATAAATTTGAATCTCTTAAGGGTATTTACACCCATTACCCTAAAATATAAAGTTATCTAATACTTTTTATACAATGAATAATACAAGGACTCAACCTTAAAAAATCATGTGTTGGGTTTTATGTAAAGAATTTACTATATTATATTTATATTAACTTTACACATAATCATTTTATAGAATTATACAATCACTCTTATATAAGTAGAATATTACATTACATGTTAGACACTTCCACTCAGTATCCATGTTTCCAAAATATTAAAATATTAATATATAACAAGCTTTATTTCATGGAATATCTTTATATTTTTCATCTTAAACTCATCATTTACAAAACTAATACTTAAAACCCTATGAATAAAATGTAAAAGAATTAGATGAGAAAAAAATTAGTATGCCACATATTAAAAAAACATTTTATTCTATGAATACTCATAAATATTAACCTTTTCAATATAAATATTGAGTTAAAAAAACATTTTATACACAAAAAAATCAACGTTTCTATCTAAATCATAAAACTTATGAGAAATTATTCCTCAATTTATTCATTTGACCCTTAAGAATAAAGATAATCATATTTTTAATCATATTCTCATTATCATGAATTATGAAATCATAATATTTCATTGAAAACATATTAAAATCATAAAAATATCATTTAGGTGTCTTGGGACATCATTTTCATCTCACTATTATAATTTATATTAAAAATGGAATAACCCACATGGTATAATACAATGATCTCTTAGGATAATAATAACTAGTTAAATATATCCCATTACCTAATGTATTGGAATGCTATATTTATATTTCCCAAAAACATGACCTATATCCAGATCACCTATTATCGTGAGCTATATTGGGATCACCCATCATTATAAATAGTGAACATTAACCATAATATAGCCATAACACATTATATAATTTATTTACATCATCATTATTAAAAAAAATCCCATTCACCATTAATAAAATCGTTTATGTATAATGATATATTCATTACATTTAAAACCATTATAAAGGTAACTAGAATAAATGGAAGGGTGATTTTAATTTCAATAAAACATGAAATATTTTAATGGAATCCAATCAATAAATTATAGTTATGGGGGAGGTAAAATCATTAACATTGTAGATGTTAAAATAGTGCATTCATTTTTCTTTTTTTCAAAATCTTCCATATAATATATGTAAAAATATTCATTTTGTAACAATTTAATGACTAAAAAATTCAAATAAAATAAACTGTATAATTCATTTATGTTCATATAAATAAATAAATAAAATTATTTTATGAGTATGTATATGTAATATTTAGAATATCAATATTGAAAACACCTACAATGAGGTTTTTAATGTAAACTGTACATTACCTTTAGTTTCATTAATCACATATGTTATTTAAAATCCAGAAAAATTATCATATGTTAATTATTTACTTTCTTATGAAAATTTTTATGTTTAATTTTCCTTTTATTTTATTTATTACCATGTTATATACACTTTCATAATCAATTATTTTCACATCAAATGTTTTTAATATATTTGACTCATTTGTTAAAAATGACCTATGTAAGTTTACTTTGGTCAAATTGGTTATTATTAAATCATATCCATAATCATAATAATTACATAATTATTATTTTTATACATAAACTATAATTTTTCAACAAAACATCAAATATGGTTATGAAAAATTATTTACTTTACAATCATGCAGATGGTACATTGTACATTCACAAGAGTATCACCTTCATTTTTCAAAGATAGCGTGGGAAAAAAGTTGAATATTTTTATTTTTATATAATGATTATTATATAATATATCTACTATTTTTTTAATTAAATTATATATAATCATTGATATTTGGACATAAAAAATTAATCTCTACACTTCATGGAGGCAATAATGCACACGTATACATGAATGATGATATTATTTTTAAATGGATTTAAATGTATGAAAAAAATGATATTTCATCCTTCCAAAATTATAAATATGTCATCAAAATAATATAAATAAATTAAATATCTAATTATAATAATTTTTTTATGAACATATGGGAAATTAGTTGCATTAGTTTGTTAGTCATTTGTCCAATATACACTTGAATGATGGTTTCATTTTTCCATTTGATAGACGAGGAGATGGATATTGGATATGTAATTAACAAAAGAACATATTAGAATATTTTATATATTTATATTATTATTTCATCATGTTTTAAATATATTTTAATGGTTTATAAATGAAATAAGATAAAAATTATTGGTTAAGAACTGTGCCTCTTCTTCAAAGTATCTATTTATGTTTATACTTAGATCCATCCTAGGATGGTATTATGTTCAATAAAAGGACTCTATGAAATTTTGAGTAATGTAAGTAATGGATTTTGGTAGGTATTGGATAATCTAATAGACTATTTTATTTTGGAGACCAGAGGATATGGGTGTCCTTTTATATGTGGGGGAGGGGACATACTTTGAATTTGAAAAAATATTTAAATATATTCATGTCTAGATCAATCTAAATGTTAGAAAAATACTAAATTAAGAATTTAAGATGATATATGGTATAAATGTGTCAAAAAAACAGGATTAAAAAAATTCATTATAATTTTTATTTCTTTTGATTAGCTGCCCTATAAATTTGTTTTATCTTTATAAGAGATAACAAGGTTTTAATATTTCTAATATTAATTGTGACAAAAAATTATGTTAAAAATAATAAATAATATTAATTATTACGATTAAAAATAAGAAATAAATTTTAACAAATTCAATTCCATATTTTGGTAGAATTTAATTTAAAATTAAACATATAAAATTCCCCAAAACCTGGTTTCTCAAAAAAATCACTTTTTAAGTATAAAAATATTTTTATAACAAATTAACTTATATTTTTTATTCCAAAAATAATTATTATATTATTATTAATATAATTTAACTAATTAAATTTTAATACTAATTACAAATAGAATTTTTATTTTTAAATACTTTTACAGAAATGATGGTTTTAAATAAAATACAATTTTTGTTAACTATTCATTGAGAAATTAATATTTTCAAAAAATTCACAAAAAAACCCAAACATTGATAATTTTTAAATTATTATTAGAAAAATTATTTTAATTTTCTATAATAAAATTTCTATAATTTAGAAATTATGGTTTTTTATAAACCCATACAATACATGAAACCATTATTTGGTTAGAAATAAAGCTTTTTCCTTGTGACTAAAAAATTTCATAACATTTTAATAATATCCATAAAAATAAAAATAATATTAATACATATTAATAAGGAATAAAAATTCTTTAACTTAAAATTTCTCATGTTTTTATATCTTTTTTTCTATACCTGACTGCCAAAATTTTTCATTCATTGTCATGTGCATTTTCTAAATACCTGGATGAATAACCCACTTTAAATGGTGACAAACATAATAGAGTTATTAATATTATTAGAAAATAGGGACTATGATTTGGTATCATAAATGAAATATATAATTTATATCCTTTGTCAATCCATCAATAATCATTCAACCATTGATATTAATCTTATCTTAAGGAAATTAGGTTCTGACTATTAGGCATTTTTGACATGTTCACCCTAGTAAAAAATAATTGTGACCTAGAAGAAAACCATTACATCATTTTATTATGTATAATAAAAATTCATGTTAGTGATTACAGAAATTTATTCTATTAAAAATGTGATTCATTGACCAATTGATTAAATTTCTTATGAGTTGATTCATCAACCATTGAATTCCATTTCACGATATAATAAACCAATTAAAAGTAAAGTTTTTTGAGGTGATCCATAAAATATTATTACTTAAGGTTCAAGTATTCTTATGAGATTATGTTCTTTATACTTTTTTTATTAGTGAACATAGTGAACATCTCACCAATGATATGTTGGCACCATGTTTTTAATAATTGTCTATCATGACTAATTATAGAACATTAGTTGGATAGTTCTATTCATGTGTTTATAATTTTTGTGAGCCATGAACTATGACATGGTCTCCTCACATGAGAACAAAAACAGAAATAGATTCAAATAAATCACAATAATAATGTATAAATCACCTTATTCTATTACGATATGTATATTTTTTTATGTAATCAAAGGATTAATATCCTGAATGGATTCCTGAAAATCAAATCTATAATATAAGGGGATACTCCTATTTTTTTAAAAAATATTCATATGTAAATATAGATGTGAGAAATCATAAAACCAAAAATATTATAATTACATGATAATCCCAAAAATATACATACCTCAAATACATTCTTAGAAAAATCCCAAGAAATTATGGCCCCAATCTTGTCGTGGTAAATTGATAATCCTTTTTCATAAATTACATGCACAATGAATCTATCTTCTTGTATCAAAAAGTCACACATAGAAATTTTTGTATAGGTGGTGGTATTAAAATGTTCTCAAAAAATTTCCAATTGACTTTCATGGGTATCCCTAATTCAAGAGTACCCCACGATTTCATCAACTAGTACCACATCGAAATAATCATGGTCTTTATGAAATATGTAGTTCATCAATGTTACTAATATTGATAGTGAGTTTGTATGACCAACGGGAATGAGAAAGTATTTCTTGTGACTATAGTAGCTGATAAAGGATATCATAGTAGTATCCACCTTATTGAATCGTAGTCGATGGTTTCTTGGTTAGATATCTATTTTAGATAACTAACTATACCCATTTAATATTTCAATAAAATCATTGATTCTAGGAATATGATGTTGATTTTTTATCATTACATGGTTTATTCAATATAATCAAATTGTAATATTACTATCACATTTCATTACGAAAAAACTAGAGAAACCCAAGGATATTTACTTGGTCTAACAAATACCTTTCATAATAAATCTTCCAACAAGACTTGATGTTAATATAATTTTATTGGTTTCTTTCGATATGACAGAAGTAAAATAATAATCAATACTATGATAAGGTGGATATAAAATCACACCTCTCATTCAACTGGTAGTCAGGATAAAAAATCAATAAATAAATTTGGGTATCAATCTACTATTTTTAAAATATCAATATTCTATATCACATCAATTCAACTAATATCACTATTTCTAAATAATGTGATATTGTTTAACCGTTTTTACTATAGTTCATTTTATTTTTAGATTCATATCCCTTTCCCTTTTGAAAATATAATTGAATCCATCATGATATGTAAAAGTAAATCACCATGTATTGTAGTTAATTTTACCTTTTAATGTCAGCAACCAGGCCATCCCTAAGACAAATCAATGATATAAATCTCAATCATACTAAAATATAATAAAAAATAGACTATTTAGGTTTTAATTGAACATAATGATCAACTAAAACCCCAAAATTCATCTTTCCCAATAGGTGTCTTCATGTTCATTAAAAGAGGATTCCTTTCCAATAGCAATCCCTTCTTATTTAAAAAATGATAAACAATAAAAGAGTGGGAATTGGAAATTTTAAATAAAATAATAATTAAGGGTTAATTAATAATAATGATACCAAATACCATTAAGGGACCTAGTTATTTATTTTCCATGGATTTTCATGCTCCCAAAAGGGATTAGTCATCTTCTATGAGGAGATTACTGCACCCATGATTAGATGGTTGTTGTTGGGATGTTAGGATGTTCATGGAATCAGTGTGACAAATCAATTTTTAGGATGAGAACTACTCTGATCAGATTTTTTATGTTAGTAATATGAGGACAATGGTAGATTAGAATCATGGAAACATTTTAAACTTGGATAATAGGCACATAAATGGCTCAGTATTCCCATTTTACCATTGTTTTCACACTCTAATGGGGTTTTGTGCATTCCCTTTTTATAGTCTTCAAAGATCTATGTCAGAATTAGCATAGCTAATTGTTATGGAATAGGGGAAATTAAAATAACCCCATGGTTTTTTATATTTTTATATTCGACGCTGTTATTACTTTTCCATTATTATTTTATTTCCACTACATTATTTTCCACCATTTCCCATGTGGAAAAAAGTATTCATTATACTAAGATTATGTATAGTTTTATTTTAAGACACCATGAACTTGTTTATAAACTCACTGTAATTGTCAATGTGGAACATCACAAGGATAATAAAAATACTAGGTCTAGACCCAACTCAAAAAAAATTGATTTGATAGATTCCACTTCTAGTGAAAATCAAGCAAGGTAAGTAAACTCGGATTGAAATAACATAATTGAGAGATCTCATTACATAATATCAATGAAATAAGTGGTCCATTATAATTGAAATGTATGATTATTATACTATTTGTAAAAAAATATTAAAATACCTCCAAATAAAGGAATTTATCGACCTCATTTTTGATGACTAGATCTTACCATTGACATACTAGGTCTTTGATCATGTATACTTCTATTGATACATAAATTTCAGCTAAAATTTCATAAAATCAATGATCCAATTCATCTTACCCAGCAATACCACTAAATTATTTGAGCCCAAATCATTCCAAAAAATTTGGGTTCTTTTACATTGAATTTTTATTGAAATATTTTTATTACATAGATCCTTAATATAAATTCCCCTCTCCATGTCCAAAAATTATTCCATAATGATTCTTACAAGTTGATGATTTACATCAGCTTTGGGTGGGACTATAGTCTTAGTTCCACCCTCTTTAATATTTCTAGGTCACCTAACTAGTTTTTTTTTCTATATTCATATTAAATAAATCACCACTTAGTAACCACATGGGTTTAGATATACATTTTTAAAATGTACATATTAAACCAGTAAGATCATGATATCAAAATTCTAAAATCATGAGTCATGAAATATCATATAAGTGATGAATTCCTAGTTTTAGGATGATTTCCAAGTTAATGAACTCCAATTTACATCATCAAAACCCATGTAAATAGGGTTTTAATAAACTTTTAAGTCTTTAAAAAATTCACATCCAGACATCCATCGTAACATAATGTTTTATATAAAGACGATAGATAAGCATTTTTATACTAAATATTTTATGTCTCAATATATCTTACCTTTATTCCTGCAGTCAAAAATAATGGAAAATACCAAAATGATTCCATTTTTATTTTCCCAAACCTAACCAATCTCCATTAAATATACTAAAATTCCACTAACCATAGGTGTATCCCCCTTACACACGTGGTTTTCAATAAATTCCCATGTAATAAGAAAATTATTGGTAGATAATTGTCTATTTTATATGATACAACCTTCAATAGAATAACTAAAATAGAAAACTTTAGATATGATGTATTATTAAAACATGAACAAACATCAATGATGTAATATAACAATAATAAAAGTATCACAACCTACTAATATCCTAAAATAGGCTTATAACACCCAATGACTTAAAATAGAAACTATGGTGTCAAATGTTGAGTTACACCAACTCTACACCATGACCACCTATAAGGTCTCACCTCTATTTCTAATGCCCATACCATAAAGATGTCTCAGTAAATAAGTATGATGGACTCCTATTAAATATATCATGTCGAATATTGATTGAATATACACTGAGATTCATAATTAAGGAGTAAATATATAAACGATTGGGAAATTCACCAATGACATCCCACACACACAACAAGAACAACAAAATGTTCGATGATATTTTATATAAAAAAATAACAAATCAAAAAAGAAATAAACAATATAATATATATATATATAGCTGAAGTTCAATACCTACACCTCAATAGAAACCCACACCATGAAATCCCACAACCATTAAATTCAATAAACCCTCCCCTCTAAGAGCCATGAAAAAAATGAAATGCATCCCTCATCTATGTGGTACTAACAAAATAACCCAACCTCATTAATGGAAAATCGGGTCCCCTTAACCAATTTATCACATGGTGGTACAATCCAATATTACTCAGTTAAATATTTTACAAGTTCAACCCAATAAAGATCTATACATATCAATCATTAAAACACACTAACACATGCCAATTAATTTTTAAATGCACCAAAGTTCATTATTTGTAATGAATAAATCCATAGATTAATTTTTTCAAATGTGTTATGGGTGGCACCCATGAAATTTATTTTAAAAAATCACACAACAACAACAAAATACTCCATGTGTAATTTACTAACATTTTCCCAACTATAAATACAATCATATAAAATTAACACCATATATAATACATATTTTTGGTATCCATATAATGATATAGAATCCACGTACCTAGAAAAAGCATGTATGGAAGAAATCATTAAAACAGTTTGTAAATTCAAGCTCTTATATCACTCCGATGGTGGTACACAATAAAAGCTTCATAAAATTACAACTTAAAAATATGACATATTCATTTAATACCTATACTAGTGTTTCTCCTCAAAAAAATGAGTGGTTAATATAGGATAAGTAGATAAATTATTATTACCTTGGATATTTAGGCCAAACACTCCCTCAATCCAAGAGAATGATTTTCAAAATAAATAGGATTTCCAAAATCAATCAAAGGGTTCATCATTTTTGATAGCCCAATATAATATTAAATAATTTAGTTTTTATAGAGAATTTTTTAGTTACAATACTAATTTTATGAATCCTTTTAATCATACATGGTTTGGATGCATGGATTAGGAATGTGTGTGCCAACCATTGGAGTATAGTCGAGAAAAACCTAAGGCTCCATGATTTGGAAAACCATGCACAACTCACATGAAACCTAGTGCCCAAAAATTTATAAGGATGAATTATTAAAACAAATCATGTACTAATAAATTTCTATAAAAGAGACACTCAATTCATTATGTGTGGATACCTTGTAATTTGTCATGGTTTCTCTTAACTGTGAACATATTGAGAACTCAACAAAATCCATCCAAAATATCTAAAATCCTCTATAACATCACAAAAACAACTTGAACTTCTTCATAATAATAAATATATAAAATTAATTAATTAAATTTTGAAAAATGGTGGTGTTATAAGGATTTGTAATATGGAATTTAAGGGTTATATTATGAGGGTATTCTTTTTTTCTCTTGAAATTATGATAAGACTATGTGCACTTTAGTTTAATTTTGTTTCGTTATCTGTAGGGGTTTGAAGAAATGAATTATTTTAAATAGAAATTGAACAAATTATAATTACCTATTAAAAGGGAATATAATTATTATAATTTCATTCTAATTAACAAGTTCATAATATTAAACTTTTTTGGAAAATTCATTCGTTGAAAATAATCGTCCATCACTGTTTTTGATAGAATTGTTTTTATTTGTCATGACTTTTCTCTCTTTTTATTCAAATTGTCTTTTATTTCATTTGTTATATATGTTAAATTAAAAAAATTTATTTAATGTTAAAAAAAAATCATTGATCTAGGAATTTTGATCTCTTCACCAAAGTATCGAATAAGAACTCTACGTCTCTATACTATATTTTTTACTTTTAGTGGGAGAATGCACATGAACACTCTCTTCTAAATATTGAACCATTATCTATAGAAATGATTTTACTAGAGGGGTCATCATGTTTTTTAATGGAAATATAGGTGGATACTGGTGTTTAATTCATCCCCACTGACCTATAGTAGTAAGGGACATTAGGCGCAAATGTGGTCACCATACATTCTACAGCCTTCCATCAGAATTTAGATAGGAATTTTTCTCTCAAGAAGAATTCCACCACCAAACCTGTTTAATTGAAACATGATCCTAATCCACCTTTGGCCCCTTTTGTGACCAAACTATGTCAAAATACAAATAGATCCAATGAAATTTATATTGAATTTTTACATCCTATACATATGTAATTATAAAAATCTCAATGACCTATAGCACATAATCCAAAATAACTAAGATTTAAATTTTGGAGTTATTATCATAAACTATGTATAACTTACATATCCCCATTATAAGTTATAATAGACCATTTCAAAGTCACATTGTAAGGCCCCACCCCAGAGGACACAAAACCAGTGCATAAGGTCGGCACACCATAAGGCTTCATGCGCACCACCCCTTATACTATATGATACTCACTATTGTCAAGGTCCTACGAGGTTACCATGGGTAGACTATGATCTCATGGCATAGTAGCTATAGTATCATAATTAGAAAAAACAGTATGAATCTATCTAGAAATAATCACAAATAAAGATAGTTAATTTACAATAAAATACTATATTAAACAAAAGGCATAAAAATAGGAATTCCATATATTCTATAAATCCCCCATGGGTTGCTAATATATAGAAAAAAAATGTAAAAATAAAAAAATAACTAGAACATATCACCAATATGGTCCCATGTATTGCCTAGTCCTGATAAAAAAAACACCACCCCTAGAATTTCCAGCCGAAATTCATAAAACAGGACAATACACTAACCTAATACCTAAAAAAATAGTTTCTTATCAAGTAAAAAAATCACATGGTTTACAAATCTGGCTTTAAGTAAAAATTAGTATGTGGCCACCAGCATCATCCCTTAAATAACTAGTTTGGTATAATGTTCATATATAGGATTTCAAGTAAAATTATTTATTAATTATAAACTAATTTATATAAAACAATCAAATAAAATCTAATATTCTTGGTTCATGATGAAAGTCAGGGTTGGTTATACCATTTATGACCCTTAGGTATGTAACCATGGCCAACCCTACCCACTTTGGCCTGTAGTATGATGACTTTGATATCTTCACATAGACCTTGTAAACCATAAAAAAACATGGAAAACATGGTTTATTCTTATATTCCTTGTATCTTAATGTCACACATGGAATATGATCACCCACCAT
Organism: Viscum album; assembly: GCA_963277665.1. NCBI lineage: Eukaryota > Viridiplantae > Streptophyta > Magnoliopsida > Santalales > Viscaceae > Viscum > Viscum album. The sequence continues at coordinate 1,890,343,803 of OY728136.1, forward strand.
CGAATTCATATATAATATAAACTCTCATCCTGCCATTCCCCTTCATTCCCTTAGAACTAGGTATCCGACATAATATAGATTCTCATCCTATCATATTCATATAATCCAAGTTCTCATCATGTAATTATTAGTATCTCCCATATCATGTGTATCATGGAATGCAGGAAATCATCAATACATTACCAATTTACTATCATATATCATATTGAATCTGATGCCTCAACCTAGTATTCCCTTGTTTAATATATGTTATGATATATGGGATCTCATCCTAGCATTCCCAATTCATGAATCTTGTTACTATTTGGTTATTTAATCATTTGATCCATTTAATATTCATTTAGATCATAAACCCCATAAACCTTGACCATAAATTCGCATTTCAAAAACCATTTCTAATTAAAAAGCATAATTAACTATTTTTCCAGACATAAGAAATTTAATAATGCATAGATCCCATTATAATTTCCTTCGACTCTACATGGAATCGGGTGAAAATTTCCATTAACCATTTGACTTACGCAATTAATTTTCCATTCCATAATTAAGAAATTTAATTTCCCAAGTCATTTAACCAATACCACAACATAACTCCATATTTATGGGAATTATATCAATAATAGAAGTACCATTTTAATTTCATAAAGGATCATGATAATCCATTTCACAATCATTGATTTGGAAATTAATTACCCACCTAAGGTTCTCATACCATGACAGTCAACTCGTTCCATGATTTTAAATATAGTAATCTTTAATATTTATTTAGAAAATGGATTAACATTTATATAAAAGGAATTCCACATGGAAATTCCTTTCATTGAGAGATATATCATTATAAAATAATATGTTTAAAAAATGAATAATTAAGAAATTTTTCTAAAATTGGGTCAGTGTGTGGTAAGTATAGTTTGAACATAGGAAACACCACATGAAAAATTATTCATGACTATGGGTTATGTCTAAATGTCACATACATTATGCTAAGATAACAACAATCATCAATTATCAACTACCTATTTATCTAGAAAAAAAATAAAATGTGTAATCATAAAAAACCTTAAAAATATGGTATATTATATAATATGTGGTAGATAAATAACCCACTAAAATAACTAAAAAATGAATATTATAGGACTGGTAGAAAAAAATGGATCATGATAAGATTGTATAGAAATTAGAATTGTAAATAATCAAGGGGGAATCCAATAAATGAAGATAGGGATACAAGGGTATGGTATGGGGGATATTAACGATGTGGAAGGAAAAATTCCAGAATAATAATGAAATTGGTGGTCATGATAAAGAGATGGGGATACCCCTCAATTAAAATAGTCTAGGGGACACTGAATTGTTTGTATAGGTACACAAAAAAATCGGTGCACCCGTATGGGATACGAATCTTCTCGTAGGCCAACAATGAGATGGTGGCCTACCACCAAATAGATGGTGGCTACTAAAAGAGCCTAGCTAGACTCATCCTCCATCTGGTTGTCACCTAAACCCTCTATCGACATATCAAGCCTCTTCTCATGGGTAATTACACATTTCCATGGTATTACAAACATAGTTTTATCTTCTTAATACCTTGTTAATAAACTAACCCCACCACTCTAAAAACATTATTTCTCCTAGAACCACATGGCTCACCCATACACATAGGCCTTACAATATAATGACACCAAATTTTAAATATAAATTCCATTATAAATGAATTAATTCTTTATTTTGAAATATAGTTATTGAAAACATAGGCACAACTTAATTTGTTTTGGACCAATATAGCTTGTTCAATTTTAAATATTATTTATCATTCTCAACATTGTTAATATAGCTATCGTATAGTTACAATTAAGATTAGTATATATATAGTTTTATGTTAAAGTAAAATTGAAAATGAACGAATAATAGATGGCCTAGACCAATAGGTCCATACACTATAAAGCCCATCTATCAGATATTATAAGGGAGATGGAATAACTAGGATTTAACTATGACTAATAATAAGCTAATACTCAGTGACTAGATCTAAATTGAAACCATTAATGGTAGAAGCCTATGTTTATCAAGATCATATACCATACCATGTTTTCTAGACCACTACAACAAAGCACCCTTATTACACCCCATTCCCTTAGAGCACGTAATGTTGTAATAAGGGGTTATGTATCAAGACCATAGTAATAAGAATATTTAATATTTTTATATTAAATATAATTATTATTATCTTTATCCATTTTTATTATTATTTTATCAATTATTATACATAGAGTTTTATAAAAAATATTTTTTGATAAGAATAAATAAAAATTTATTTTCAAGAAATATATAGTCTCAATTACGACAATTTTTTAATAAATTCATAAATTTCAAAATAAATTTAATTTTTTGAAAATTTATTTAAATTAATTTATTATTTTAATATATATGATAATAAAATTTAATTATTTTCAATATAAATTTTTTTAAGGTTCAATAAGTGGTTACTGTCATAAAAATGAGTTTTTCGATAAAATAATGTTCTCTAATTAAAAATAACAATTCTCATTATTGGATAGAAAATTATATGATAAAAATTATTTTTTAAATTATCATGTAAAAAACTATCCAATGGTTAATTATTCATATTTTATTCAGACAAAAAAATTTGGGTAAAAATTAATTTTCAATAAATACACAGTTTATATTATGAAATCAAAATGGCCCAAAATTTATATAATTAATTCCATAAAATGAATCCACATAAAAAATAATTTTTCATACTTTAAAATTATGTATTTTTTAATTTATTAGATTAAATTTTTAAACACATAATGAATCCTCAAAAAACTATATTATATTTTAAGGTTTAAAAATCAATTATTTATGAACATGACTCAATTGCACATCACCAATGGTATTATCATAATATGTTTCGTTCGTGGACTTATAAGATATTAAAAACACCACTTATTTAGTAGACACCATTGGGAAACCCAAGGAAAATATTATGTTTTTGATTTTATTATTACATAGAGTCCAAAACAAAAGTTTTGATAGTTATAATAAATTCCCCTCCACTTTGCTATAAATACCCACCCAACTAACCACTGCTCTTTACTCAAATCCCATTGAGTAGTAATTTTAACTCTATGTCCATCTATAAATCCATACCAATATATTCCCAATCTCAGTAGAATCTTCTATCAATATTTTTAAGCACCATCTAAAGGTACGGGATCCACTCCTTCTCCTCATTATTCATGAACTTCCATTGTATTATTCCATTTGATTTCTGATTTTTTATGTTAAAATGTTTTTTGACATATCCCTTTTACTATCTTTCTGTTATAAAATTAATTATATACTACCTCTCACTCTCGTTAAACCCCTCCAGGTATCATTATATACACATGTTATGCTTCCAACAATATAATGTTATTTTTATAAGGAAAACATTTGTGTAGTTATTACCCATCCTCATTTCCAATAAATATTATTCACATATATGTAGAATATTTAATTTATTAGTGAATTACATGTATATAAAACAACCTCCAACATCATGGGATTTAAATTGATTGAATTCATTGCTACTTTTTTATTATATATGTTATAGACAAATGCATGTACATGATATGAATGTGAAGGGAGGTATTTCAATTATATAACACTACATTGCATTGGGAAATGTTTTCATCCCATGAGATACCATGTATCGGTCAGGTGATTTTATCCTAATAACACTATTTTTTGATTTAATGGTGGTTATCCTTGAAATATGATTATAATTTCATGGTTTATATTGTTATCACATTCCTATGTTTCCATGACGTTATAATCTGATATCATGCATCAATGTTAATGTTTTTCATTATCATAAAATTTATTTCTCATTTATACTAATAATGAATATAATGTTTTACTTTCTACATTTATTTAATTCATTATTCCTTTACTATGATTTACATCTCACCCTTTTTGTAGGTACGTCCCCCGGTAGTCTCGTTCATTATTAGAAGATCATTGGATAAAAAAATATTTAGATGTTTTTACATGATGTAATTGTACCCCATGTTACATGTTATTATGTTACGTATCTAATTAGAAAAATAGTCAATGACCCAAAATCTTTTGGGGTTGTATCATATGTGACCTTTTTAATAAATCATGAATTATGATGTATAAAGTATATTGCTGGTTATAGTTGGTATGAGAGTAGGGTGTAGTTATTATTTTCAATTTGGATTATAAAACTATAGTGAAATCCTTAGAGATAAGATTAAAAATAATAACAAATTGGTAAATTTAGGTATATTTTTGAGTTATTAGTTTCTCGGAAATAAAATTTATGTCTGGATACTATATGTGGATATGAATCTAGAACAGTAATACCTAGGGTTAATAATCTTGAAAATGGTATATTGCAAATTCACTCGATTTTCAATAGGTGTTTAAAAAATATTACTTTATGTACACATGGTTGGAGACTCCAATAGTATATTCATTGGAATACTTACAAGAACTATATGAATGATCAGGAAGGGAATAAAAATTCCAATAAAAGTTAATGTTACAAAATAGAAAATGGAAAAAAAATATTGAAACATAGTAATCCTTTGGATACATAATGTATTAAATTTATGATTTTTACCTTGAATTATAATACTTTTCATTCAATATGTTTAATATTTTAAAATATTCTTCCCTAAAACTATTTTGTATTAATTATAAGATGGAAAATATAATCTAATAGTGAAATTCATGGTTATCATACATGGTCGTACACATTCATTCATATCACAGATGTTTAGTAGAACTACTCAAGAACCACCTTAAAATATAGAAATAGAGCAATCCTTGAAAATAGAAAATAGATAAATTATTACATAACATGACTATAACTTATCCACTATCCATATTTTTTGTCTTAAATTCTCAATAATCCATCTAATACACCCTTTATAGGAATTCAATGAAATTATTGGTTTGGATATTCTTTACTAAAATCAATCTAACATAATTCTTTAAGATAAGGAAATCATCCTTAATATCATGAATATCCCTACGATTATATGAATGTCCATGTAGTATGAAGAATACCTTTTTTATCATCATTTCACAAATGGATATTAATTTATTATGATCTAACATATGTTTCTCAAATGGATGAGATTAATGAAACTATCATTTTTTATGAAATTCCCATTATTATGGAATATATTGATGTGTTTTATAGAAAATATTCTACTCTTCCTCCAAGACTTGATGTAGAGTAATCAATCTATATTATAATCATATATTTTGTAGTATTCATGACTCTATAGTGAACGGACACTATTGAAATTTAAAATATAAAGAAGAAACTTTGGGATAATCTAGATAAAGGGTTTATAAGTTCATGTTCTTCATTATGGGATTTTTTGGTCATCTTTGACAAGATGAAGGACTGGTAAATGATCCACTTCATTGGCTATCATGAGCATAACAAGATCATGATAATGATAAAGTATCATATTCCATATATTAATGACCTATTAGATCAGCTTTTTAAAGAACATTACTTCTATAAGTTGGATCTTTGGTTAGAATATTATCAAGTAATGTAGAATAAGGTTGATATCCCCAAGACTAGTTTTCATATAAGATATATAAAATATGTGTTCAAAGTGATTCCACTTAAAATTATTAGTGATTAAATTAACATTATAGAATGAATCAATAGATACTTTTAGAAATAACATGATATATTTATCATATTGTTTATATATGATATTCTACTCTACTGAAAAAGAAATGAGGAACATGAGGAGTATTTGAATCCTATACTAAAGACCTTGTGAAAGGAAAAGTTATATCTAATATATATTAAATGAGAGTTTTGGATGGAGAATGTTACATTCCCATGGATTTTTATTACCAGAAATGGGATATCTATAGATCCTACTAGAACGGAGGTAATTGGTTGATGGATAAGACCAACATCTATGATGGAGAACCATTGTTTCCTTAGATTAATAGGATACGATTATATATTTTAGAGAAAATTATCATGATTTACAAGCCCATTAACCCTAATAACTGTTAAGGGAGTGAATATATTCTTCATTGTGGAATGGTAATACATATTTAAATATTTAAATAAGAGTATAATCACTATAACTTTTCCCACATTAACCATAAGGGGGTTGGATTTGTGATCTGCAGTGATGTTTCCATAAAAGGATAGGGTTGTGTTCTCAATAAATATAACAATATTATAGAATATTCCTCTATTAAATTAAATATTAATGATTATAACTACCTATCCCATTATATATAATTTTCTATAGTGATATTCGCATTGAATATTTGGTTAAATTATCTCTATTGGAGGAGTAGGGGATATATATGGATCATGAAATATTTGGGTATATAATCACACTAAATGATCTCAATATTTACTAACAATGTTTTGATCAAGTATTATTATTAATCAATCCATTACCATCTCAAGAATGTGTACAATGTGGAAAATATTCTATGTTGAAAGGATCTTGCAACCCTATCCATGATGAGGATAGAATTGGATACAATCTTATTTTACATTCAAATGATAGAATTGGAAATAATAAAAGGATATTGATCTTATATTTCTCAAATAAATACTCCATAATTTATTCAGTAGAGGATTAACGACGGTTAAAAATGATGGTGAGATATTGGGAAAGTTAAAGAATATTCTAGAGTTGAACATTGCTAAATATGGAGTTATAAGGTTTGTAACCTGGACATGTGTCCCATAAAAACTAGAGATGTAGAGGTAACATATAGATGATGCATATTTTACATCTTTCACTATTAGTCATAGAATAACTATGATATATATGGATCTTATCAAAACTTCTGGTGGAATATATTAATGTGAAATATTGAAAAAAAACTATCTCTATGATTGGTATGCGTACAATTCAAGGATAAATGTTATAAGTATAGTGGAATAATGAAAACATAGACCATAATAATAAGTAAATTAGAAAACATAACTTTATATTTCTTAACGGGAATCCCTGTTATATCTAAAGGAAATAAATACATCTGTGTGGTTGATGATTTCCTTACAAAGTCATCACATTCCATTTCTATATAAGAATTTTATCTCTTTACTAACATTCTAAAATATGTATAATGAATATGGCTAGACAACGTGTAATGTTACTCAACATTATATCTGATTGATATTTGAGGTTTAACATGAGGTTTTAGATAATTATTTTGAATGTTTTAGATATAAAGACAATTTTCAGTACTACTTACCACCATCAGACAAATGGATAGTCTAAAGGAAACATAAAAACATTTGAGGACATGTTTAAATCATGTTTATTGTATTTACAAGGATGTATAAATCAAATAAATACCATAGTATAATTTTTAAATCAAAACAGTTACCATTTTAGCATTCAAATAGTGCCATATGAGGCTCTGTATGGGAAGAAGATTCAAACGCAAACATGTTGGGATAAAGTTAGAGAGTGGAATCCAATGGGACTCAATCTTATGAATGAGATTACTTAAACTGTTACAAACAATGAACAATATATGAAATAAAAAAAAATAAAAAAAAATATATGTATACAATCATCAATGAGACATGGAGTTTTAGGATGTAGATAATGTTTTCCTTTGTATATCTCTATTAAAAAATTCCATGAGGTTTCAGAATAATGAAAATTGTAGTCTAAGATACATCATCCCTTTTGAGATCCATGATCAAATTAGTGGTAAGGCCTATTAACTATCACTCCCACCTATCTATTCCTAATTAAAATATGTGTACCATGTATCCTTCTTGAGGAAGTACAAACTAGACCCCTCACATACACTAAATCACGATGTGACACCTATAGAGAATGATATTTTACATAATGAATATTCTGTGAAGATATAGTTCATAGATACAATGTTCTATGAAATAAGATAACTGACTATTAAAAAGTGTTTTCGTGAAACCATATGTTATAGGAGGAAAAATGAGAATCAAAAGACTTGAAGAAACAGAAGTACCGTAATCTAATCTATAATAAGAAATAAATTTTCTAGTGTAAAATTTATAATGGGGTAGAATATAATGATAAAAACATTTAAGATCTAATATCTATAATTAATTAATACTTTATTTATTATGTAATATAGATATAGAAAACACATGCACTACTTTAGTATATTTAGACTTATATATGTAGATAAATTTAAAATACAATTAATCATCCTAAACGTTGATAATATTGATGATATACAGTGACTATTAAGATTATTATATACGAAGGATTATAATAAAGTAAAATTGAAAATGATGAAAGAAGTGATGCCCCCAACTAGTAGGATTTTATCATATAAAACCCATATATTATAGCATTTTAGAGAGATGGAATCACTACGATTTTCCATTGACCATTTCTTTGTTGATATCCAATAAATTATTATTGAGTAAAACAATTTATGGTAAAAGTTTGATTTTATAAAGATCATGACTCAACCCATGTTCACCGAACCACCCCATGAAAGAACATTCATCACACACCTTACCCTTAGAGAACATATTGGTGTAACAAGGGGTTATGTATCTAGATCAAAGTAATAATAATTAGTATATTTTTATTTTTTTAAAATGATTATATTTATACCTTTTTAATACTATTCTATAAAATATTATTTAATGAGTTTGCAAAAAAAATTATATTTTGAATTCAAGAAATAAAAATTGTAATTTTTTGAAATATATAGTTTCAAATAAGACACCATTATGATAAATTCACGAAATTTATAAATATATTTTATTTTAATAATAAATTACTATTAAATAATATTTATTTAAATAAAAATTATAATATAATTAATGATGTTTTAATATAATTTCTGTAAAGGTTATAAAGTGGATGGTGTCATAAAAACAAGTATTTTTCTGTACGTATGAATTTTTATTGAAAATATATAATTCTCATATTTAGAAAATTGTCATGATAAAATAAATATTATTTTTGAAATCACCATGTCAGTATTATCCAATTATGATTTTTTAATAATTCACCGTGATTTTCTAATTCATAGGTAAAACCTAAATATGGTATAAATATATGGTTTGTATTATGAAATTATAATGGCCCAAAAGGGATGTAAATGATTACATAAAAATAAACAATGACCATATATATATCCTTTAAAATAATTTATTTTTTATGTTATTTGTTAAATTTTATAAACCCTAAATGAATATTCCAAAACCAATATTATATTTTATGTTTTAAAATCAATTATTTATGAACATGACTCACTTCCACATAATCAATTGAATTATTTTTCATTCATCATTTCACAGCTTTATTAAATATTTAAAACTAGTCATATTTGGTCGAAACAAGTATAAAAACCATGGTACGGTTTTTGGTTTTTTTAAAATTATTATAATGTCTCCAAAACATACATTTAGAAATTAATAAAGAATCGCCCGGTCTTTAGATATAAATACCCACCCAAAATCCCACTACACTTCAAAAATAACTCACTGATCATGAAGTTACTCTCTCTGCATATTTATAATCCCACCCAAGGTGTTCTAGAGCTATTAAAAATATCCTATTAATCGTTTAGAAGCTCCCTCTCGAGATAAGGGGTCATATCCACCTCTTTACTGAAGTACTTCCATTATATTATACCATTTAATTTACAATTTTTCAGGTTATATTGTCAATTTATACATCCCTTTTGCTATTTTTATAATATCAATGTGTTGAGATACCACCTTTCACTCCCATTTAACCCATCCATGAATCATTATGTAGATTCATTTTCCTTCCATATCTATCCTGTGATTTTTTATGACTAATATTATGATGTAGTACCCATACCCATTTCAACTCAATGATATTCGAATAGATGTAAATATCCTCCATTTATTTGTGAATTCCATACATGTAACCCACACTCTTTAATAATAGTATTAAAATTTTAAAAAGTTCTTCTTATGTTTTATGACTTATGAGGCACACAAATATATGTACATGATATGAATGTGACAAGTGGTCCTGTAATTATATATCTCTTTAATACATTGGGTATTGTTTTTATCTCATGAGATACCATATATGGTGCATTGAATGTTATTATAAGAACATTATGTTATGATGTCTCGATGATTAGCCTTACATATGTGTATGATTTCATGTTTTTCCACATTATAATGTTTTGTTGATTTTATCATCTTATATCAGAAATCAATGTTCATTTTTATGATTATCACCCATTTTATATCCCCTTTATATTTCTCTTAACTGTAATGTATTAATTTCATCATTTATTCTTGAATTATTCTTATATGAATATCATCCCTTTCTTATGTATGTCCCTGGGTTATCCCATCTAGTATTAGAATATTATTGGAATAAAATTGATTTTTTATGTTTTTAAATAATTTCATGTACCCATGATTCATTTTATTATATTGTGTATCTAATTACCCAAATGCAGTAGGCCTCATTGTCTGTAATGATTTTATCATGTTTGAATTTATGCAAAAAATAATGAAGTAATATGTATTAATTTTATGGGTTGTTTTAGTTTGTATCATTGAAATGTCTCAATATTTTCTGTGGATTAGAATTATAAAACAATAGTGAAATCCTTATAGATAAGATTAAAGAATGTAAAAAATCCATTAATTATGTTAATGTTTAGAGTAGGTTATTTCCATAAAAAAAAATAACTATGTGGATACAACAAATGTATGGACATCATTAATAGTTATACCTAGTTCTATTAACCACTAAAAGGAATGAATTGGGAATTGATTTGATCATCACATGTTTCATGAAAAAGAGAAATTGCTACAATATTTAATTGAAACTCTTGATGGATATGTTTTTTTAATTCCCAAGCTCATTATGTACCATCATTATGGAAAAAAATTAATAAATTTAAATATTAAAAAAAGATATTGGAAATTATATATTGAAACCTTGGAATTCATAGATTATGGAATGTAATTCATTTATGAATTATCCCATTAATGACCATTATTTTCATCATATATGTTTAATAGTTTTAAAATTTTAAACCTTATGTCTATATGTGATTATGAATATGATTAAAACCAAAATGAATTATTAAAATTTAGGGTTATCATTTATGTTTCCACACATTCATTTATATCATGAATGTTTATTAGAGATATTGATAAACCTCCTCAAAACATGGAAATAGAGTTATTAGTGCAAATATAAATAGGGAAATTATAGCATCACATGTATGTAACTTCTCCCTTATCCATATTTGAGGGTTGAAATTACCATATAACCATGTTGTAAACCCTTTAGTGAAATTAAATTCAATTCTAGGTATGAGTTGTTTTTCCTTACATAGAGACAACATAATTTCTCAAGAGAGGGTAATCACATTCTATTTCATGAATTGCTCTTAGATTCTATAAAAGTGAACATGGAAGGATGAATCTATTTTCATAATAATGTAAACCATGGATATAAATTACTTTTGAGAGAGAATATCTAGATCAAATTATTGAGGCTAAAGAAAACATAATCTTTATTGACATTCCCATTGTAAGGGAATATGCTGATGTGTTTTCTAAAAAATTTAATGGTCTTCCTCCAAGATATGAGGTTGAGTTCTTCATTAATTTTATAATAAGATATTCTCTAGTATCCAATAATCTATATATAATTAACACCGTTGAGCTTAATGTTATTATGAAGCAATTATATATATATAGATAATGGTTTTATGTTCCTGTATTCCTCACTCTAGGGTGTGTCAGTCCTCTTCATCACAAATTATTGTGGGTTAATAGATCTCTTCATTGATTATCTTATGCTCAAAAATATAATAATAAAAAACATGTATCATATTCCATGATTTGATTAATTTTTTAGTTAGATAAATAGAGTAAAATATTTCCCTAATGTAGATCTTCTGTTGGGATATTATCAAGTTAATATAAATGAGGAAATCCCCGAATCTTTTTTTCATGCAATGTATAACCACTATGAGATTATAGTTCTTTTATTTGGAAACACTAATTCTAAATTTATCTTTATGTAATTAATAAATAAACTATTTAGGTATTATCTCAAAAAATTTGAGGTAGTATGTATACTTGATACTCTCTTTTACTCTAAAATTAAGAAGTAAAATGAGGAGAATTTGAATGATATATTGAATACATTGTGATATTAAGAGTTATAGTAGAGTGTATAAAATTCATGTTTTTGATAGTGTAAGTGAAATTCTTGGGTCATAATAACACTAAAAAGTGATATTTGTGGATCCATAAAAAAAATCATTTTAAGGATGGATTAGACAAACATCTATGAAGGATATATAAAATTTTATTATATTTGATGGGTACTATCATTTTTTTTTGTTAAACATCTCATGATTTTGAATCCCAATAACTATTTTAACATTAAAGGTGTGATATTTTTCTAAAATGGTGAATGTGAGTAATCCCTATTACATCTAAATAAAACTGAAGATCATGTACCACTTTGTTTTCCTTACCATGAAATAAATAGAAAATAACACCATCAAGGTGGTAGTTGATCTCCTTAAAAATTCCTCACATTAAAATTCTATCAATGATTATCTCACTCCAAACTAATTAATCAACATATACATATGGGATTTGGAAAGACTACATGAAGTTCCACTCTCAATTATATATTACTGATATATGATGTTTTCATTGTGGTTTAGGATAATCATCTAGAAAGCATTGGATAGATAGACAAGGATTGGTAAAACTGATCACCATCTGAAAGATAGATAGTATGAATGAATAATTCAATCTATAGAGGATATATTAAGATCATGTTCAGTGGATTTAAAATGATGTTGAGATCAACACCTTCCCCTGGGGGGATCTCATATAAAAATATTACTTTTCTATAATTCAAATAGAACTAGAATTTGAGGTTGAAGATAATTTCAAAAACAAATTCTATGTATACAATCATATTAGATTCCTAGTATTTGAGGATGAAGATAAGGTATTATTTATTGTTTTTCTATGGATGAAATCCATAAGGAATGGAAATTAGGGAAATATTGTTCTATGATACATCATACCCTTTGAGATCCTTGATCAGATAGAAGTTGTGTCCTATTGATTAACACTCCCATATAACATTTCCCATGTACATGATGTATTCCATGTATCCCTCTCGAGTATATACATACTAGACAGCTCATAGGTAATGAATCTAGAGGATGAACCCTTGGATAATGATATTTAATATGAGGAGTAACTTATTAAGATATTTTATTGCACATAAAATGTTCTACAAAATAATACAACTAACCTTTTCGAAGTTGTACGGTGGAACCACAATATTGAGGAAGTAACATCACAACAAGAATATGATTTGAAATATAAGTACCCTCGTGTATTATAGTGTACAAAATTATATTTCAATGGAGAAATTTATGATGGGGGGATGAATGTAATGACAAAATGTTTTTTAAATTAAAATACCTTATAAACGAATAATTTGCTTATTAAAAAGTATAATCATAGAAAAGACATTCAAAATTTTGGTTTTTTTGGATTGATATAGAATATTAAATTTAAAATACCATCAATTTTATTAACCATTGATAATATATATATATTGAATAGTGATCGTTAATATTAAAATCTATCATGTTTTATGATATAGTATAATTGAAAAAATCATATAATGAGATGGCCTCGACCAATAGGATCATGCCCTATAAAGACCATTTATCAAAGAATCTGATCGGGATGGTATCACTTAAATTTCCCATCACCAAACCCAATCCATGATTCAATAACTGTCCCTTGAGAAAATCCAAATATTTTAGGTGATTGTGATTATCTAGATCATGACCGAAACCATGTTTTTCAAACCACCCCAAGAAATAACCACCATCACGCACCATATCCTTGGGTCAAATTCTTGTGTAAAAATCAGTTATGTATATAGGCCCTAATGATAATAAACATAATATTTTTATGTTTAATAAAAGAATTATTATATTCAAGCCCTATTAGGAATATGTAATATTCAGTTCTATGCAGGTAGTGATGCAGGCGGTGATGCAGATGATGATGCAGGCAATTCATAGGCCTACTGACGTAGACAACATGTTGGAAGTATGACGTTTCACTAGGATTTCAGTCCATGTAATGGACATTATGCCCACAAGGACTATGGGCCATTCATTAAATAAATAAGGCTTCATGGTGGGGTTATCCCCCTAGGTAGGACTATGTCCTTCCTTTCTGGCATGTGTGTACGGTGTGTGTGTTTGTTTGTGTGTTTTAATGTAATTGTACCCCCAATTACAAAATATATATATATATATATCTGTTAATGAATTTTTAAAATAGATTTTATTTTACTAAAAATATCTTTTTAAATATTATCTATTTAAATTTAAATTAATATTGGATTTAATGATATTGAATATAATTTTTATACAGGCTGAAAAGTCATTGGTGTCCTACAAATTAGAATTTTTAAGTAAATATGGATTTTTTAATAAAAAAATATCATATTTAGAAAACTATTTTATAAAAATAATTATTATTTTTTGAAATCTCCAAATTGAAATTATTTAATTGTGAACATTAAATAATTTTTTAATATTGTCAAATATTTTGGAAAATTTAAATATGATACAAATATAGAGTCAATATTACGACATCATAATGGTCCAAGAGTGATGTAATAAATATAATAAAATGTCAAATGACCAAATATGTATACATTTCTCGAAAATAGTTATTTATTATTTATTTTATTAATTTTATAAATATTTAATGAATACTCTAGAACATATACAATATTTTGGGGTTTTAAAATCAATTATATATAAACATGACTCCCTTCCATATCACCAATGGTATTACTTTAATTTTTTTGGTTCATAAAACTTTAAAATACTTAAAATCACTCCTCTTTGGTAGAAAATATAGTTAAATATTAATGTAAGGTTTGTTTTTTTTTGGATTATTTAATTATATATAAACCAAAATATATGTATATAAATTAATAAAGATTTATCTTCTCTTTTTCTATAAATATCCACCCAACCTCCCCCTCATATTCACTCAAAACCCATTTATCATGAATTTTTTTCTGTCTTTACCTCCCTAAATCACTCCCATGTTGTTCCCAATATATTATAATCTCACTCTAAATGTAAGGGATAATCTCCTCCTCTTTATTCATAAAATTTCATAATATTATTCTATTTTATTTTCAATTGATCAAGTTTGAATTTGTATTTACACAGTCCTTTTATTGTTCCTATTATATCCATGTAATTAGGTACTGCAATTATATCTCATTAAACTATTCCATGAATCATTATGTACACTCATTATGCTACATAAATTATCCTATGATTTTTCGATGTTAAACATTTTTTTTGTGAATACCCATCCAAATTCGACTCATGTATATTGACATAGACCTAACCATTACTAAATTATTGGTGAATTCAATGTATGTAACCCATACTCATTAATCATTGTATTAAAAGTTTTAAAAGTCTTTCCTATATTTTATGAGCTATGCGGCACACTAATTTATATGTGTAATATGAATATGATATGTGGGAATGGAATTATATGACCCTCTAATGTGTAGAGTAGTGTTTTTTCTCATGATATTCTATGTGTGGTGAATGAGAGGTTATCTTAATAACAATGTGTTATGGGATCTCTGTTATTATCCTTGATATATATTTATGATGCCATGTTTTGTGTTGGTGTTTTATTCCTATGTTGTCTTGATGTTATCATCTTACACCGGGCTTCAACGTTCATATTTATGACTACCAAACCAACAATGTCGCCTTTATATGTCTCTTTATTATTATTTATTACTCTCATCATTTCTTGCTATTATTATTCTCGTACTAGTAATTATAGTTCAACCATTTCAAATGTACATTTCCAAGATATCTTATGCGGTATTTAAAGATTATTGGAATAAAGGGGAATATTTTAATGTTTTTAAATATAGTCATTATACCCATCATTAATTTTATTATATTATTTATCTAATTACCTAAAGACCATAGGGCTCACAAAATTTTGGGATTGGGTCATGTGTGACATTATAAAATAGATAACGAATGTTTATAAAAGATATGGGTTGTCACAGTTGGTATCAGAGTAAGGACTATTTATTTTGGGGGATAATGATTATAAAACCTTAATAATGACAAAGAGATAATATTAAACTTAAAAAAAAGAAACAAGTTTTGGTAACATTTTTATTAAGTGGGTTCTAATTAAAAAAAATTATTTTTGGTTACTATAACTTGATTTGCCTCACGAATAGTTGTATGAAGGGGTAATAACAAGGAAACGGTAACATTGGGAATAAATTAAATCATCCCTCTAGTGCACAAAAAGAAGGTCGTATAGGTCACTTTGTTTGACACTCTTTTGGAATTTGCTTTGGTAAATTCAAAAGCACCTTGAAAAAAAACTATAAAGAGGATATAAATTTACATGAAATTTTATGTTAGGAATACTATACAAATTATATAAATTAAAATGTAAAAATTCAAAGGTTATGGATTTTATGTAATTTATGATTTGTCCTTTAAATTTTCATATTTTCTCTTTTATATAGTTAAAAGTTTTAAAATTTTCTTCCCTATGTGTGTTTTGGATTAAGAATATGGTTATAACAAGAATCCAATTGTTAAATATAGGTTTATCATCCACGGTTCTTACACAGTCATTCATATCATGCATGTTTAGAAAAACTAATCATGAACCACATAAAAAATGGATGTGGCACTAGTAGTGGAAATATAAAACAGGGAAATTATTGAATCCTGTGTATATAGATTCTCTTATATCCATATGTGTCGAATGAACGTCCCAGTTAACTTTTTGATACTTAATTTATCATAATTTAAGGCAGTTATGGGTATTTATTGGGTTTCCTAATATAGTTACAATATAAATTTCCATGGGATATAAATCTTCTTTGTATCATGAATCACCATCTAATTCTATACATGTATAAGGTGAAGGATTAATATCCTATGGTATCATCATATTAAAAATAGATATTATTTCCCAATGAGAAATCATATCCATCTCAAATTATTGAGACTAAATAAAAAATCATTATTGATGACAAAACCATTATAAGTAAATATGCTTACATGTTTAATAAAGATTTAAATTTTTTTATCCAAGTTTTGAGGTTGAGTTCATAATTGATCTTTCACCGAGTGCTTTTCTAATATCCATGGCTCTATACAGAATATGCAATATTTAACATTAAGATCCAAAGATGAAACTATAATAAAATATGGTTATAGGGTTTATGTTGAGTCAATATGGTTTCCTTATGACTTTTCCATTCCTTCATGTTTGGGGAGATAGATTGAGTCAATAAGTTTTCCTTATTTCATTACCATTTCATCATGTTTTGAAAATCACAAACACCTTATCTTAAAGAAAATTTCATTTACCATATGTTTAATATTTATAAGGAAAATTTTCCTTCCCCAATAAAATTTATACCTACCATATTTGTCATTATTAATTTGGATAAGTATAAAATTAGGCCTCCTATCCAATCCTCAAAATCATATATATACTTAGATATAAACCATTCAATTTTCAGGAACCACATTCAAGTTCTGAACTCTCAGAATTCAGACACCGAAATCTTCTGATTTCTGACTCTGACTTCTCTAAATTCATACTTTGAACGTCGTATGTTCAGAATTCGAACTCTTATCTCTTAAAACTCCGAATTTTGAAAGTTCATACTCCAAACTCTCATGAATTCAGACTCCGAACTCTCATTAATTCAGACTCCGTATTATACTGAATTCAAGACACCTAATTTCTTTGTAGTTAAGATTCCAAAATTATATAGAAATATACCTTCAAATTATTATGATAAACAGAATCTGAATATCTACACAGAATGTGTTTTTGGTCAGACTCTGAACTATTTTTCCTTACACTATAAAAAATGATTTTTGTTATGTAATCATGTTTTTTTCTACACTTGTTGTGGTTATAAAAAAATGTCATGGTTTCATTTGCTAACTAAGCATTGTTTGAGTGAAAAGTGTATAGGTAGCTATGAAATTGAAGGAAAAATATGATCGTTGGATGATGGAGCTGACCGTTAAAGTTGTGCCAATAAATAGTAGCTCATTTGAATGATCGCAACATTGTTCTATTACTCTAGTGATTACATGTTTTTGAAGTGATTTCTAGAGAGAGACTCTCATTCTTTTTTCATACTAAACAACTTGTTCAGAATTTCTTTGTGAGACTCCGAATTTTGCTAATTACATTCGAGGGCTTTCGGGGATAGGAAGACAGAGGTGCCGACTAGCTTAATGTTCAAGGACTTCATTGGTAAGGAAGACATAGGTTCCGACTACCATGAAGTTGTGGGCCTGTGGGGATATCAAGACAGTCTCTAATCGTCGTATTGATGGATTACCTAGGTGTGTGTAAGAGAAAATTTCTTTAATGTATAAATCATGGGACCATTATCCAATGTTTTTGGATACCCTTCTCTTTGGTTTAAAAGACACACAACTTGTTACATGTTTGTTCCAATTTTTCCGTTGTATTTTGAATATGGAGGAATGTATAACTATCTTATACTTCCTTATATTTGTATAATCTGATTTAGTATGATTCTATATTCTTTAAGGTGGACTTTTAATTTTTGTAAACTTTTGATAAGTTTCTTTTAGAGAACCAATTTTCTGGAGTTTCATTCTCAAAATCATATATCCATAATCAAGAATGTGTGTAGAACTAGAGGTTTTTGAATTAAATTGCTTAAACATGTTAAACATATTCACCTTTAAAAGTTCCAAAGAATTTTTTATGTATACAATTTAGCCGCTCTTGTATATTCAGTATCTTCACCATAATTTGATACTACAATCAGTATCATATCTATCTTACAATCAATCCAACAATTGGTATCTGAGGAGGTGAACATGTACCCTAAACCAATAAAAAAACTGTTATCAGAGGTTTGTTTCAGTCTGATTAAATCTCACTATTAGATTCAGAAGAGAATACATCATCTTCTAATTTACGAAGTCAGATTTTTTGACTCATAGGTTCGGATTCATATTTTTCTTAGAGATACTCTTGTTCTATATTTTTAATGCTGAGAAATATTTTCCTCTTTTTGAAACATCTATTACTAAAAAGTTTGTGTGGAATTTTTTTCCTTAATAAGGAATGAATAAATGTTGGTTCCATAAACAAACTAATCCCAAATAGACCACATATTTTTTATAGAAATGATTACTAATATTGGACACATCGAATGAAGAAATTTTATAAAAATACTGGAGTAGACAATTTTGTCATGCTTACCAAAGGATATTAAATTCATGACAAGGAAGTCAGTTCTTTTACCAACCAAGAAAAGCATGAATATCAACTAAATTATATTTTACATAATACCTTGTATTGTTTTATGACTAAAAATATATATAGAAAGATTTTATCTTGTGAAGTAGAAAATTGTATATGGATGAATCTTGAAGTTACCCACTTTGGATCTTCCAATGTTATTGAAACTAGAAGAGACATGCTCAGAGATGAATATCATGGTTTCTACTTTCCTACTGGAGAACCCATATGTATGGTGAAACAAAGAATCATAACTATTGTTAATTGTTTACAATCTATGGATGAGGAAGGATTAGATGATGAAGCTCTTATAGATAAGATCATAGACATTATACCAATTGAGTGGGAATCCAAGAGAACAGCTATAGATGAAAATTGAAAGGTTACCCAGATTTCCCTTGATAAACTATTTAGAACTCTTCTTCAACAAGATACTAGAATGAAGAGAGATACTGACAATATTAATAAGAACAATGGTAATGGAAGTGTTTCTTTTACTACAACTTAAAATTATTTTAAATTCAAGACTCCTGAGAGAGTTACTTGATACAAATCTAAGAAGGTTGTTATTCAATCCGAATCCAGTATAAGTGAATCTTTAGAAAATTAAACAACCAATCATGCTCGAAGGATGAAAAATATTTTTGGCTAGAAGAACATTAAATCCATATAAAAGAAGAAAGAATGGAAAGATAAGAATGATTCAGAAGTCACATGTTATGAATGAAAGAGAGCGGGACATATAAGACCTGATTGTCCAATTCCTAAGAGAAAGGAAAGAATGGAAAATCAATATGAGAGAAATAGAAAGAAGTACTAAAACACTAAATATAATAATGTTTTGAAAGCTAATGACATCTAAAGTGCCAGTGGTGGTAACTCTTCAGATGAATAATCAGAATATGAATCTTCTGGATAGAAGAATCATGGTCTAATATCAAGACTACCTTTTGAAAACCATTGCATAATGGATAAGGTACAAAATTCTGAAGACATGACCATTGTATCCCTAAATTCAAATTATAATGATAGTGAATATTATTAATCTTAGGATGAAGAATCATCTTCTGATCAGGATAATACTTAACATACCTATAAATAAGTTTCTAGGTTTTCTATGATTCTTGAGAAAGAAGATTCTAAAGTCAACAAATTGATTATTAATTAAAATTATTGGATATCTATACTTAATAATGAAATATCATATCATTCTAATGACCATGATAAAAGATCTTTGATTTTGAAAATATTTCAAAAAATAATGAGGAATAGTTTCTGTGAAGGATAAACATTCAAAAATCTAAAAAAAATGTAATTTCTAAGAAAAATGTTTTTATGCCTAATTCTAGTTCTAAAGATAATGTTTTGGAAGATAAGAACGTATTTATTAGACTAAGTCCAAAATTTATTCCTTGAGAAATTTTTTGTCGGACTTTACCTAATGTAAGGAAAATTTTGATAAGATGTATTCACAAATCTGAACTCTAAGGAATAATTCTGGATTTGGTTATATAGGTTCTATTTATATTTTTAGTAACAATTATTTTTCTTTTCAAAGTGTTCCATTCTGCACTAAGTGTCAGTGTGGTGGACACTAGGAAAAAATTTGTTCCTTAAACAAAACCCAGTCTTTAGGATTTCAAAAATCCTATTTTTCTATGAAAATGTGGGTACCTATGATTTTTCTTTCTGAAATTTTTGGATCCAATAATGATTGGGTCTTGAGATACTAACATTCTTAATTTCAGGAAAATAAGGAAATTACCAACATAAACACTTTGTGCATGGATAGTGGATGTTCCTGTCACATTACTCATAACAAAAACATCTTTGAAAATATTATCAAGAAGAAAGGAGGGAAAGTAACTTTCAGAGATAATTCTACGGAAGAAATTATTGGTAGAGGTAACATCATTCATCGTGGAAATACTTTTATTTCAAATGTTTTATTTGTTAAGGGTCTTAAGAACATCCTCATTAGCATAAGTCAATTATGTGATGAAGTTTACCTTGTGAATTTTAGGAATGATAATTGTTTATTACACAATTACATGGAAGAGTTTATTCTTTCTTCCAATAGGCAAGATAATGTATACACACTAAACATAGAGGACCTTAATATCAAAGATATACCTTTCCTTAGTGCAATAGAAGATCATTCTGGGTTATGGAATAGAAGGTTAGAAAACTATAATCTTGGGAACTGATGCAAACTCACTAAGAAAAGATTAGTTAAGGATCTACTGGAGTATAGATTTGATTCTTCAATAGTTCTTGATCCTTGTCAATATGGAAAGAAATATAAATCATGTTTTAAATAAGTGTGTGATGTGTCAACCACTGATGCCTTACGGTTGGTGCATATGAATCTTTTTGGTCCAACAAAAACTTGAAGCATCGATGGCAAATATTATGAATTTGTCTTAGTTGAGGATTAGACTAGATTTACATGGGTCTATTTTCTAGAAAAATAATATGAAGCTTTTTGTTATTTCAAAAGTTTTAGATCACAATTAAAAAATGAGAAAAAACATCCTTTGATAACTTTTCATAGTGATCATAGAGGATAATTTAAAAATTCAAATTTTGAAACTTTTTGTAGTAGAAAAGTCATTACTCAAAACATCTCAGCACATAGAACACCTCAACAAAATGGTGGTGTAGAAAGAATAAATATAATACTTCAAGAGATAACACGAACCTTGTTGAGTGTGTATTCAATAGCCAAATATTTATGGGCTACTGTTCTAAGTACTTCTTGTTATACTATAAATCAGGTTTTCATTATACCATTTCTTAATAAAACTTTTTTTGAGTTATGGAATGGTAGAAAACCTAGACTTTCCTATTTTAAGGTTTTTGGTTTCAAGGTATTCTTTTTAATGATAAAGATAATCTACACAACTTTGCTCCAAAATTTGATGAAGGAATTTTCATAGGCTTCTATATAAATTCTAAGGCATTTAGTGTTTTCAATAAAAACATGTGTACTGTTGAAGTAACATTACATGTAAAATTTGATGAAACTGATCCCTTTGTTTTTAAACAACCCCAACCTATATCTTTGGATGTGTTTTCAAAAACTGATTATCAACCCCTGTTTGAATATCCTTCTGATAAAGAAAATGTCCAGGAATATGTTTCTAAAGCTATTATCTCAGAAGACTTCTTACCCTATGTTGATAAACGTGTTTTACAAAACCCAAATTAGTTTTTTCTTAATAATCATCCCAGTGATAGTATCATTGGTGATGTAAATCAACCTGTAATGACTAGAGTTCCTTAAGGAATGATGTAGAAAATCTAGCATTCCTTTCTTAATTAGAACCAAAAATCATTGAAGAATTGTTTGTTGATGATGACTGGATTAAATCTATGCATGATGAACTAAATTAATTAAAAAGTAATAAAGTTTGGACCTTGGTTGAAAGACCTAAGGAAACTTATTTTATTTGAGTAAAATGGGTCTTCAGAAATAAATGTGATGAAAATGTAATCATTGTAAGAAATAAAACTACATTTTTTGCTAAAGTCTATAATCAAGAAGAAGGAATAGACTATGAAGAAAACTAAGCTCCAGTAGCTAGAATGAATCTATTTGTATCTTAATTGCCTTTGCAACATTATTCAACAACAATCTTTTTCAAACGGATGTGAAATGTGATTTCCATAATGGTTTTGTACATGATGAAGTTTTTTTTGAAATACCTCCTAGTTTTTATGATAAAAAAATCCTGAACATGTTTATAAACATAACAAAGCTTTGTACGGACTTATGCAAGCCCCACGAGCTTGGGATGATAGGCTTACAATATTTTTGCATCAAAATAATTATGTTAAGGGAAGTGAAGATCCAACACTTTTTATAAATAATGATCAGAAAAATGTTTATATATTTAAAATTTATGTGGATGACATTATATTTTGTTCAACTCATCAATTTTTAACTAATTTCTTTTCAGATCTAATGAAATATGAGTTTGAAATGAGTATGATGGGTGAGTTAACATTTTTTGTGGTTTTCAAATTTCTCAAAAACCAGAATGAATCTATATATCTCAACATAATTATATTAATGATACTTGTAAAAACTATGGATATGACAACACTAAAAGTATATGTTCTCTCATTGGTATATCACAGACTCTTGATCTTGATGAGGCTGGGAAACTCGTAGATCAAACATCTTTTAGATCATTGATAAGAAGTTTACATTTCTTGACATCTAGTCATCCAGGCTTGAGGTTTTCAGTATGCCTATGTGCAAGATATCAATCCAATCCTAAAGAATCTCATTTAAATGTTGTGAAATGAAAATATCACTACATTAAGTGAACCATGGATTTATTACTCGTTTATACTTATGGAAATGATTTTGTACTAAAATTTTTCTCGGATGATGACTTTGGTGGATGTAGAATGGATAAAAAGTGTAAATACGTAACATGTCATTTCTTAAGAGATTTATTTGTTTCATGGTCATCCAGGAAGCAGCACTCAGTAGCACTTTCCACAAATTAAGCTGAATATGTAGCATCTGGATGTTGTTGTGCTCAAGTGTTGTTGACGAAACACACACTCACAGACTGTGGTATGTGTTTTACCAAAACACAAATTTTATTTGATAATTCTAGTTCCTTTGAACAATGTAAAAACCCTACACATCACTCTCGTGAAAAAATAGATATGAGACATAACATTCTTAGGGATCACACAATAAAAGGTGATATCATTCTTCATTTTATCAGAACACATGATCAACTTGATGATTATTTGTACTAAATATTTACCATCTGGTTGGTTTGAATACGTTAAACAGAAGTTAGGAATGATAACTATAATGTAATTTTCCTTGTTAAATTTCTATGGAAACCAATTTTCCTACAGTAATAAACTCTGTTTCATAGGGGGATTACATTTTTTTTTAGTTTTCAAAATCATTATTAATGAAAACTTTCGTAGTCATATTTTTCAAATCATTCATAATGGAAATTTTTGTAGCCAAAATTTTCAAATCATTTCATAATCAAAATTTTCTTATCATAGTCTAAAATTTTTTTTAATGAAGTTTTTTGTTCTTAAAAGTTTGGTAATGATCATTTTCATACTCAAAATTTTTGTAATGACGATTTTCATACTCAAAATGTTCATAATGGAGATTTTCATTTTCAAATTTATTTTTCATCATCAAATTTTTGTAATATAATGTTCTTTATGAAATCTTTTCCACCCAATTCGAATATTCATTCTTGCAATCTGAAAGGTATGTTTCCTTTCCATCATTTTCATAATCATCATTTATTTTCATGTAGTTTCGTTTGTTTTTAATTTTTTTTATTTTATTTTCCTTAAATCCAAATGTTTTCGTTAATGAAAACCTCAAATGATCGAATCCAAGATATCCATGTGGGTATCATATCAACTATCATATCTGATATAAAGGATTTTCAGCCATTACACGGAGTTTTGATGATGTTTCGTCACATTATATGCCTATTTAAAGGACCCCCCATGATGTTTATACCACATCGATTCTCAAGTTCTCGTGTGCTGCTGTTCTTCCCTTCTACATATGATCATTCTGAATTTTCAATGGTTTCTCAATTCTGAATGTCTGTAGAATAATCCTCTCAAAAAGATATGTCTACTTTCAAGCCAGTCTCGAAGTGGAAGGTATATAGAAAAAGGATGGTGCATCCAAACTTCTTCAACAAGTATGATTATGTTATCTCAAAAAACATTAAGCTGAATGGATGGGATAGTGTTTTCATATCGAAGCCATGGGCTCAAGATTTTTTGTATCCGAATTTACTGGTTGAGTTTTATGAATCATTCAGTTTCTTTAAGGAAAAAGGAAAATAGTGGTTTTCATTCTAGAGTTATAGAAATACTTATTCTCTTCCATATACAAAGGCACTTAGTTTTTTTGGTATTACATTTGAAGGGGAATCAGAGTTTTGTTCTCATAATCTTCCAGATTTTAAAGGAAGTTATGTTAAGTTAAAATCTATGCAATGACTCGGTCTTATAGATATAAAGACTCTGATGATTTCTCACTTGTAACAAATCATTGAATTCATGAATTATTTGTTAAAGGATTTATCATTCCGAGAAATGGGGACAAAGACACATTGATGAATAGTGACTTGTATATTTTATATTTTCTGTTGAATCTGAGGATGATCTATCTGTTTAAGTATATTCTCACTACGATTGAGAATATTACGAATGGAAAATTGACGAATCGTGTAATAATATATTCGACCATTCATTCGAAGTTAAATATTCAGTGAATAGAATCATTTAAAATTACTTACAGCTCTAAGACAAAGAATTTTTGTGTTATGATAGTCAGTTATGATACCCTAAAGAGGGTTAACATTGGTTTCTCTACAGATTTTGGAGAATTTTATGACTTACCTGAAGATAATACTGAATTTTTTCTAAAAAATTAAGAATTGGAAAAACCATCTAAAAAGGATGGAAGGAAGAGGAATTTGGAAGAAGTATAAGAGGAAGAAAAACCCCCAAAAACTAAGAAAGCTCAATACGGACCTCTAAAACCCTTAAAGAAAAAATCATATCAGGATGAGGTAGTTTCTAAGTGGAGGTAAGATATGGAGAATATGAAAGAAGGTTTCCCATGTTTGGTCTAGACTCTATTGAAGAAAAATCACTAATGGAGAAGGCAGCTGAGTATCCGGAAATAGAAGAGAAGGAAATGAATAAAAAGAAGATGATGAATGAAGCAGAGATTGTCCGATCAATATTAAAGGCTGTTGAGAAAGTATCAGAGAATATTCTGGTACTATAATCCTTCCTGGTATAACCATTTCTTGAAACCCTTGGAAAAAACATTTGACTCTGGAAAAGGTGAGAGAAAAGGTAGAAGAAGAAGTGGGGATACCAATGATCTGATTAAGCAAGTGGAAGATTTCTATGAGAAAGAAAGCCCATTTGAGATGCTCAAAATACGATCTTCAGAAGCAGAATATTCAATGATGCCTACACCTTGGAATGATGTTAAAGGAGTAGATGAGAAGGCTGAAGAAGAAT
This sequence comes from Viscum album, assembly GCA_963277665.1. Taxonomy (NCBI): domain Eukaryota; kingdom Viridiplantae; phylum Streptophyta; class Magnoliopsida; order Santalales; family Viscaceae; genus Viscum; species Viscum album. The sequence continues at coordinate 1,890,370,291 of OY728136.1, forward strand.
TTAATAAGCTCCCTAAGGAAGAAAGATCTAATCATGACTTCATTAACCCTGAGGATGTTGATGTAGGAGCGTAGAAAGAAGTGTTTGATGAAGGTAAAATTGTTCAGCTGTCTGACAGAGAACACAAATATCTGGATAAGGAATATATTCAAAAAAACCGATAAGGGAAAAAATGTGGTAGTTGAGAAACCTACTAAAGTTGCTTTTAAGAAGAAGAAATCTAGAAGATATTCAAAGAGAAAACATGCCGATCTAGGAAAAAAGGCCTCACTAAGAAAAGTCTCCAATTTATAATCATTTTTCCAAGGACATGATTTTGTTGTTCAATCGTTGAAGATGCTTCTTGGGACTATTCCGATTTTTTCAAGTATTTTATAGAGATTCTAGATTCTTTAAAACAACTTAAATCAGAAAATAGATTTAATATCCATGGTTATGGATAAGTTTGTAACGAATGAGGATAATTTCAAAAAAAAATTCATTCACTACAAATCCCATAAAAGATCATGCAGGAAGATGAATAGTTGGCCAAGGAAAACCATATAGGACATGAGAAATTGTGATGAGTTCATAGATAGTGTCAAGGATGCATTTGACACTGATGATAGTAAGATCAAGGACCTCACAAGCAGTTTTGATGAAAAGTCAACTCTTGAGTAAAATACTCAGATGCAAGAAGTAAAGGATTTTAATGGAAAACGATATTCAGTGGCTCAATGCTGGAAGTGGGAAAGGGATCCCCGAATTGATATAGATGAAATTACTGATAAACAAGCTGAATTTTTGAAGGATCAGGATGAAAAAATCAATGCCTTAGAAAAGAAAGCTGGGGATCGGGTTAGATTCTCAAACCTGTAGAGCAAGACCACAAGGAGCTTAAGGAGCTCAAACCCATTGTCATGAAATTTGATTCCCAAGGAAGCGGAAAGATGATCTTGCTTAAATCCAATCCTTTGTTGTATTTTATTTCGTTGTATAAATTTTTCATATCATAATGAAATGTTGGGTTTCTTGTCTTTTGGATATGTTGTACTAAAATTTCATGTAATGTAATTCCATTCCCATTCCCTCGAATTCGATTTTGGAAATCACAAAGGGGGATATAGAAAAATGAATTATAAGTAAAGAAGAAATTTCCCTAATTAAGGGGAGTGTTCATATAAGGGGTACTATTCATTACATAGTTTTCCATATTCATGATAATGAAAAATCTCATTCTATAAATCTATAATATAATCCTTAGTGTTCCAATGCCTATGGGGGAGTTAGTTATATTCATCCTTGGCCATGTGTTATGGGAGATATTTTTTATTTTCAAAGTCTAGAAATATATTTTCTACATCCCAATATTATTTTTCATAAGGTTGTTTGTTCTTTCCAAAAGAGGGAGATTGTTGAGTCAATAAGGTTTACTTATGAATTTTCCATTCCTTCATGAAGGGGGAGATTTATTGAGTCAATAAGGTTTTCTTACGACTTTAGCATTTAGTCATGTTTTGAAAATCACAAACAACTTATCATAAGGAAAATTTCATTTACCATATGTTTTAGTTTCATAAGGTTAATTTTCCTTCCCCATGGAAATATATCCTTACCATATTTCTCATTGTTCATTTTGACTAAGTATAAAATTTGGTTTCGTATCAAAAACCTCAGAATAATATATACACTTAGATATAAAGCATTTTTTTCAGGATCTGAATTCAGTTTCCAAACTCTATGAATTCAAACTCCGAACACTTCTGAGTTCTAACTTTGAGTTCTCTGAATTCTGACTCTGAACATTGTTTGTTAAGTCTCCGAACTCTTATGAATTCAGACTCCATATTTTGTTAGTTCAGACTCTGAACAATCATAAATTTAGACTTTTAACTCTCATGAATTTTGACTATGAATTCTACTGAATTCATGACTCTGAATTTCCATGAAATTTAGACTATTGAATTCTAGAGAATTCTTTCTCCAAATTATTCTGATAAACAGAATTGGACTATCTACACAGAATTTGTTTTTGGTTAGACTCCAAACTATTTTTCCTTACACTCTAAAAAATTATTTTTTTTATGTAATCATGTTTTTACTACACTTGTTTTGGTTATAAAATAATGTCATGATTTCAATTATTAACTAACTGTTGTTTGAGTGAACCGTGTACTGGTCCCTCTGAAATTCAAGGAAAATATATTACTATTGGAGGATGGAGATGACTGTTGATGTTGTGACTATAAATAGGAGCTCATTTGAATGAGCTCAACACTGTTCTATGACTCTAGAGATTACATGCTGCTAAAGTGATTTATAGAGAGAGACTCTCATGCCTTGTGTGTTATTTACACCTAGTTTATAATTACTTCATGCGACTACGAATGTTGTTGAGTACATTCGAGGGATTCGATGGATAGGAAGACAGAGGTGCTGACTACATTAAAGTTTGATGACTTCCTTGTTGAGGAAGAAAGAGGTGTCGACTACCTTGATGATGAGGGACAGCGGGGATAGCAGGAGAAACTCTGATATTCCTATAGAGGGCTTATCCATGTGTGGGTAAGACAAACTTTCTTGAACGTATAAATCAAGGGTCCTTTATCCATGGTTGTTGGATACCATTCTATTTGGGTTAAAAGGATTACTACTTGTTACTTTTTCGTTTCATGTTTTCCGGTGTATTTTGATTGTTGGGGAAAATATAACAATCTTATACTGCCTTATACATGTATACTATTTTTTTTACGATTATATATTCTTTACGTTATAATCAATAACTTTCTAAACTTTTGATATAGTTTCTTTTCTTGAAACACTTCTTCGGAATTGCTTTCTTGGAATCATATTTCCGGAATCAAGAATGTGTGTTGAACTAGAGGATTGTGAATTAATTTAATTAACCATGTTAAAAATATTCACCTATGAAAGTTACAATTAATTTTTAAAGTATAAAATTCACCCCACTCTTTTATATTTATTATCTTCACTATAATATGATAATACAATCAGTATCATATCTATCATACAATCGATCCAACAATTTATACTCCCGTGTGTTTCATCGTGGGTTGTGTAGATTCTATTCATCAAGAATAATGAAGATTCAATGTGTATCTAAATTTGATATCATTCAATCAACAATATAACAATAAAGAAAAATTATCATCATCCATGGATAGATGAATTTTTTGATCAGCTATGTATGGAAAATACTTATCTTAGGTGGATCTTTGGTTAGTATTTCGTTAATAAAATGTGAGGAAGGAGGATATTCCTGACACCTCATTTCGAACAAGGTATGGGTACTAAGAGTTCATATTGATTCCATTTGAACTCACTAATGTTTCAGCTATTTTCATTCACTAAATGAATTGAGTCATTAAGGATTACCTCGATTGATTTTTGTTGGTATTTATAGAAGAAGTTATCATCTATTATAAATTTAAGTTGGAAAGTTTTGATAATTTGAACATTGCATTGAATACATTGCGAGTGGAGATGTATTATGAAAAGTACAGTAAATGTGTGTTTTAATTGGAAAGGTATCATTCATGGGGCATGTAGTCAACACAAAAGGAATATCTATGTATCCTTAAAATATAGAGACAATTAATGGATTACCAAGAAAAATATCTATGAAAAATAACAATAGTTTCCTTGAAATAGATGTGTAATATCATTGATTTATTATACATTTATTTTGATTGTCAAGCCCACTCTCCATGCTATCTCAAAATAAAGGGAAGTCTTTTCAGACTGATGAATGTGACGATAGAATTATAGAGTTACATAAGTGGTTATTAACTACACATTTGTTAACATTATCCAGCAATGGGGAATGTTTTGTGATCTATAGTGATGCATCCAAATGGATATTGGGTTGATTACTCATGCAAGGTGATAACGTGATAGATTATTCTACATTGAGGATTTTGTGACATTATCTCTATGGGGAGAAGTGTGGAATATATAAGGATCATAAAACATCAATTATATATTCACATAAATGTAGATCAATATGAACCATTATAGGTGGTTATGGATGATCATGTATTATGATTGTTTGAGCCATTACGATCCTAGCTAAGTGAACAAAGTGGTAGATGCTCTGAGTAGAATGGATCATACAACCCTATCCATGATGACAATTGAAAGTCATCTAAAATTCAATGACATGAAAAGGGTGGAATAATGAATAAAAAAAATCTTTACCATACCATTCTCAAAAAATAATTCAACCATCTATTATTCAGAGGATCATGGAGGCCCAAAAACACAATTAGGAGCTATAGAGAAAGGTAGTGATCATTTTAATGTTGGACACTGATAAAGATGGATTAATAGAATTCATAAACCATATATGTGTACCATAAATACCATATCTTATTAAGGAAATTCCAGATGATATACCTTGATCATACCTCTTTATTCATCTTATAATTTCTATGATTCATAGAGATCTAAAGGAAAACATTTTTTGTGATATCATAAAGAAAAATATTGATGAATTTGTATCTTGGGGTTTGGTATGCTAATAATTAAAGGGTGAATGATAGTAGTATATAGGTAAGATGTAACCATTGTACATACCCGTATGTAAAAGGGAAAACATAACCATTAATTTGGTTGTATAACTCCCCATGACATCTAAAGTAAAAAACTCCATCTAGGTGGTAGTAAATCTTAATACAAGGTTGGTGAATTTAATATATATCAATGAAGATTCCTCTCTTGACCAACACACAATGATAAGCATAATGGATGTTGTAAAGAAGCATGGATTTCCACTCAACATTGTGTCTGACTATGATCTAAGGATTATCTCGAGGTTCTACAAACGAATTTAGTATATTCTTTATATTGAACTAAATTTCAGTATTTCTTATCACCCTTATATGGATGGTTCATTTGAATGAACCATTCAAACTCTATAGGATATGATATGATCTTGTTCAATGGATTTATAATGATGTTTGGATCAATACCTTCCCCCTTTAGAGTTATCTTATAACAATAGTTTCCATCCTAGAATTCAAATGATAACATATATGGCTGTATTTGGGAAGAGGTGTAAAGCTCAATATGATTGGCTGATGTTGGAGAGGGGAATATTATTGTACCTGATCCTATCCAGGAGATGATTTTGAAGGTTCATTCCATTAAACATCATCTAAAATACTCAAAAATGTGATAGAAAATTAATGGAGACAATCATTAGTGAGGCCTAGAGTATTAGGATAGTGATAAGGTGTTCCATCAAATATCTCTATGGATAAATTTTATGTGGATTAGGAAGAAGGGAAATCTTATTCCAATATACATCAGCCCAATTTATATCCTCAATCTCATCATAGACTTGGACTATCAACTATCACTCCCACCTTCCATGTACACCATGTGTTCAATTTATCCCTCTTGAGTAAGTACATACTGGACCCCTCACATGTACTAAATCCAAAGGTGGTTCCCTTTGATAGATATCATTCATATGAAGAGCAACAAATGATGATCCTAGATTCTATAGTCAATGTTCTTAAAAATAGGAAAAGTCACCATATAACATGGTTATGGAGGAACCAAATTTTGAAAAAGAATATTGGGAACCAAAAGAGGCCATGAAACAGAACTAACCTCATTTATTCAATGGTATAAAATAAAATTTCAAGGGAAAATATTTTTAAGGGGGGGATAATGTAATGAAGCAATGTTTTATAAATGAAATTCTTTTCTGAATGAAAAAATTCCTTATTATCTTATATAGTAATACAAAAGTCATGCACTAATTTGGGTATTTTGTTCTGATATAGTCTATTTTATTTAAATGACCATCAACTATCTTAACCACTAATAATATATCCAATGTATAGGGTTTGTTATAATTAATATATAACAAGGGTTATGATAAATTCTAATTGACACAGAGAGAATAAGTGGTGTCTTCTTCTTGAAATATCATACACTATAAATCCCATATATTATAGGTTTTGAGGTACATGTATTCACTAGGATTTCCCCTTGACCAATCCCAAGACAATATTCAAAAAATGTAGCTCTATAGAACCATTTTACAAGAATATTTCAATATTTTCATGATCACAACTCACAATATATTTTTTGAGCCACCATAAGAATGTGACACCATTACACACCATACCCTTAGGGTATATGCATGTGTAAAAGGGGTTTATGTATCTAAACCCTATTAATGAGAATTTGTATATTTTTATTTTTAATAAAATAATGATTATATGTAACCTTTTTATTATTATTTTATCAATGATTATATAATGAGGTTGATAAAAATTAGATTTTGATATGATGAATTGAAAATTATATTTTTGGGAAATATATTGATTTTATTAAGACACGAATTTAAAAAATTCATGAATTTTTTAAATAAATTAAATTTTAGTAAATATAGCTTATTGAATAATATTTATTAAAATATAAATTGTCATATAATTAAATGAAGTTCAATATAATTATTATAATGTTCAAAAAGTGGTTGTGTCATAATGACTTGTATTTTTTAAGTTAATAGTTATTTTCTAAAAATATAAAAATCACATAATAAGAATATTATTTATATAAAATAAATATTCAATAGTGAATTTTTCTTAATTTTTTTATAGTTAAATTTGTTAGTACATAATAAATATGGCATAAATACGCAGTTTGAATGATGAAAACCTAATGGGCCAAAAGTGTTGTAATAAATGACATAAAAGGAATCAAGGAAAAATATTTTTTAATCCTTTGAAAAAATTTATTTTTATGTCCTTTGATTAATTTTATTAATACTTATTTAATCCTCCAAACCTATATTATATTTTTATGGTTTTATAATCAATTATATATGAACATGAGTCGCTTCTGCATAACCATTGGTATTATTGAAATCGGTTCAAATAATTTCCTTATAAAATATTAAAAACAAATACTCTTTGGTAGAAACAATAAGAAAAAAATAATGTGATTTTTTTTTGGTTTTGAATAGTTTATTATTTAGATTCTAAAACATCATATTAGAGATTAATAAATTGTCACCCTCTATTTTGCTACAAATACCAAAACAACCACCCACCCCTCTTCACTCAAGACCCATTGATCAAGAATTTAATCTCATTATCCCTCTAAAAATCCATCCCAATGTTTTCCCATAATATTAGGAAGCTTGTCTAATGATTTTCGAAGAATCCTCTCAATGTAAGGGATTCTCTCCTTCTCCTCTTTATTAAAGAACTTATATTTTAGTATACTATTTAACGTAAAATTTTTTAATGATGGAATGAGTTTTTACACATCCCATTGACCCCTTATTATTTCCAAGAAATTTGAGACCACATTTTACACTCATTAAATTGTTACATGATTCATTTTGTACACCCGTTGAGATATGGAAATTACCCACAAATGTTTCCATTCCAAAAAAAATTGTATATTGAACACCCTTCCTGATTTATAATCCAGGGTTTTCACCTAGATATACCTATCATTCATTTATTGAGAAATTTAATGGATGTAACTCACACTCCAAAATCATTGGATTAAAAAATATGAATTTTTTTCTTATGTTGTATGATCTGTGTGGAACGCAAATTAATTTACATGATATTAATGTGACAGTTGGGCCTAGAATTTTATATACTGCTAATGAATTAGGTAATGTTTTATTTCATCAGATACCATGTATGATTCATTGAAGGTTATCCTGAGCATTTTCTGTCATGGTGACTTGACTATTATCCTTGACATATGCTTATGATGAAACATTTTATATTGATTCCAAATTATTTTGTAGAATTGATGTTATCATATTATATCATGCTTCTATGTTCATTTTTATGAATCTCAAACCTCTTGTGTCACCTTGATAAATCTATTGACTATAATGTATTGATTTCATCATGTTATGCATTGATTATTCCCTTACTATGTTTAATATCTCACCCCATTTTTTATTTACGTCCTATAGTTATCCCATGTTGGATTATAATATCAATGGAATAAAATGGATTATCTTCTTATTTTTAAATAATTAATTTGAACCCATGGTTCTTATTATTGTGTTATGTAGATAATTAACCAAATATTCTAGGTCTCAAGATCATTTTAAATTTTATAATGTGTAACGTTGTATAATATATAATTAATGAAGGTGTATAGCTGATAATGTTTTTCATATATAAACTCCCCATCATAAAAGTTACTATCATTGAGAATCCCTTCGGTTCGTCAAACTATTTTCCCCAACATATATCAATCATCAAATGATTTTATTTCACTTTACATACCCTAATGAGGATCTATGTAATCGTTCTGACATGAGACACTCACTTGTCATGATTCCACTAATATTCCAAAAATTTGGTGTTTCCCACCAAAATATTTAGCTCAAAAGGTCGTATTTGAACCATGATATCTCCTAACATAAAATTTTCCTCCATTATAATGTTCTTATAAGTTCATTGATACACTCATTGTGGTTCTTGACACCTCATACGTCAACTATAGAAGAGTGTTAGTCAACAATGGTACCATCTCTCAAATCCATCTCCAAAGCTCAATCAAATGTGCATCCTCCATCAAATCAAATCTCAAACACATAGGTTTTTTCATCGTTAAAACATTTTCAAAACTAATAAATAGTACAATGGATATAAAATTATTTCCTCAATGAAATTATTTACACACCATTTCAAATCAGATATAAAAGAGTTGTCCTTATCCCCTTTGTCCAACCATCCATACGAACCCCCAACATTCACTATCGATTCACATTAAAAAATACTAACCATGACAGCATTTACCTCTAGAGTTGTATCATGTTCATTATAAGCACACCCTAATTTTTAATCCCATAATTTTGGTGAAATTCTATAGTAAAACTACCAACCATCCATACATACCATCATGCTACCACCCGAGCACCAACAAGTTACCACACCGAACCATGATTGGATTACTCATTACAATCCTGATCCCAATGTAACCATTCATAATTTTATTGATATCATATACAAACAAATTGTGGAATTCCAAATGGAATCCTAATTATATCAAAGTTATGTTCTCACCATCCTTTAGTGTTTTTACAACTATCTAAATATTGGTCCCCCACTCCAAAAACATTTCTCACATGATGGCCACATTACCAAGACTTACATGATTTTACCAAACATAGGTTTTTCCGTTTAATCATTAAACTATGTTAAACCCCAATATCAAGGATATATGTCTCTTATATTACTGATAAAAAGGGTTAGACCTGAATAACTCACTTTTACCTGAGTTCTACTCCAACCATTGAACATTGTGTGCCTCCAACTCATGGAACACCATAATTGATACATTTTAAAATTAATATAAAGTTAGGATAACATCCTCAAGAAGGTAATGGTGTATCTACACCATATATCATATCATTCACAATTCCTCTAACACTGACCCAAATGAGTCCCACTATCAGTGCACGTGTGTCACTCCTCCTGAGCCATGCCCACCATCTGTCTAAACCCATCCATGATTGGAATCATGGATAAAAAATGTCATGATATTTTGATAAAAACCAAAACATACCCTCTCAACATAGGTTACTTTACTTAACTAATAAAACCTATTGCATTCTTACTAGCAATGTCTCTTCTAGTTCCTTGTTCCTCAATGTCCACATGAATTCTCTGTGACCCAAATCTTGTTATGTTCCATTCATACCAACCTGATCCTTCTCAAAAACATGAATCTAAATGGGTGTACACACCCACAATACCTAATCACGTATCCTGACTCATCCCCCCATGAGATTCATTACATATAAACTTGTAACACATACCTTCACCTCTAGCCATGCTCATGCACATGTCAGTTTTTCATTAATAGAAGTACCCATCGTACTCCTCTTAAAAATTAGGCACATCACTCATTCCATTTATAAAAAAGAAAACACATCTAAACTTGAATCATTCCCAAACTATAACATTCCATCAATGATCTCACCATGATACTAGAAGTATATTGTTAACTAGTGAGGTATATTCACTTTATTGATATTAAGATATTACCCCAACATGTTATTGAGCACTCACACCCTAGGAAATTCCATGTTTAAAACTATCCAATTAAACGCCATAAAAATACCATACACTAGGTCAGACCTCACGAAAACTATTTAAATCACCAATAAAACACTTTGATTCTACCTAGGTAATGGTTTCTAAATCAAGATCCATTTAATATAATCTTCACCCAAAGGTCACAAATCTACTATATCCAGTTTCCAAAACCCAAATCATCATCCCATGTTCAAAGTGTCACAAAACCTAGGATCACACACCTATGTATGTAATGTACAATGCCCATGAAATTTATATTCTACTAACTAGATCCATTATAAATGTCAGGACCCTTCCCTCGGGGCCCGTTCCGTGACTACCCAGACCCGACTTCCATAGGCCTGGGGCTGGAGACTAGAACCAAAGGTGTAATTCCCTAAAACTATGAAGGCATTAACTTTATAAACTACAAACAAACACATTAGAGCATATAGGTGGATACAAAAAACTAAGTAAAACAATATAAAAACGAGTTATGAACGTAAAGGGGCTGGAAATACAATCCCAACTCTATAGTACATGAAACTAAAAGGTACAAGTACAACTGAAAAAAAGAAAAACATATGTTGGGTCGTCCTCCGAGGTTCCTACCTGAAGGGTAGGTATAGATATTATCCTCAACATTCCACATCCATCAGTCTCCTCCGGGTACAAACTCGTCATAAGGTCCACCTCCGGGTACCATCTAGTCCTGGTACTCTAAGCCTCAATTATCATTTTCTTGTCATCTTCATCCTACACAAAAAGGATCGGGCATAGCCTGTGCAGGTGTGAGTATAAAAATACTCAGTAGGAACCCCAAGACCCTCAAGGTCTCTCAAAAGCCAACAAGGATAAACCACAATGAATGAAATCAACATATAACCACACTTAGGTATATACCCATACATATACCTACGTATTCATAGTTTTCAAACCCACACAGGATCCAAGAATAGTAGTCAGAGCTATCGAACCCACTTAGGATCCAGGAAAAGTAGTCAAAGCTGTTGAACCCATGTAGATATAGGAACAATAGTCATAACTGTCGAACCAAAAAGGGATCTAGGAATAGTAGTTAGAGCTGTCGAACCCACACAGAATCTTGGAATAACAGTCAGAGCTGTCGAACTCATAAATGATCTAGCAAAAGTAGTCAGAGATGTCGAACCCACAAAGGATCCAGGAAAAATAGTCAGAGATGTCGAACTCATGTAGGATCCAGGAATAGTAGTCAGAATACATCCATCCACAGGGTTCCTCACAAAGCATTCTTGATTCCTAGAGGGTCCACTGCTCATGGAAATTTTATATAAATCAGTCTTCACGAAGTCCCAAGATGATGTATCCAAAAGATCTGTCCTTCTGAAAGAAACACAATGTGACAGATGGTGTGTCAATCAGACTTCCAGTCATAGAGTAGTTGGCATTTCTTTTCCGAGGGCCCGGATGGATTTACATTCCATCCAACCCAGCCATTCCCCAACACTCTCCAAACCTCGATTGGGGTATACCAAATGTGCCATAACCCTCCATGGTTTTTGTCGCCGCATATGGTTTGTCAATCAGATGCACGTAGCTCATGTTACGGGAATAATAGTGCAATCATGTCATGCGAGTCCAGGTCCAATACGGCCCAGTCAGCCCGACCCTGTCCGCGAGGGTGGCCCTACCCGCTCTGGGTCCGGCCCATGCTGGGTCTAGCCCATGTTGGGCTTGGCCCACATGTGGCCTATGGAAAGAGACCCATGGGGTCTGCCCTAGCCACGTCCAAGGGGGAGTCTGTGCCCCCTGGAATCCCGAACGTCTTAGCCGATCACAGGGGGGGGGGGGGGGTTAAAAACCTCCACCACGTGGTGCTGATCCGTGTCCCACGAGACCCACGTGGCGGGTCCCGCTCCTCCCATCTGGTCGAGTTTCCATCCACCTCTTACGCAGCATGGTTACGTCGTGCCTCCTCCAGCAACCCGCAGAGCTGGATGCACATCCCATGCCGCCACGACCAAGGTCATGGCCTGTTGATCCATCACGTAGCACGCACTGCACCACGCCTTCCCCAGAAAACCTGCGGCTCAAGCCGCCGGTTCATCTCGCATCTGTCCGCTATTGTACCGCTGCGGCCTACTCCTCCGGTAGTGCAGTTTCACTACTGCCATACATGTTTCTAGCCAGAGTGTTGACCTCCCTTACCTTCATCTCCTATGACATTATCTAGTTTTGACCGTCGACAAACCTTCCATGGGTCACCGGACGAGTTCCAATGGCCCGATTCTCGATCCCAAAGTTGGAACGCACTACTCGGGACATCGCCTTCAATCTTCAACTATCGATGATAATAATTTCTCAACCTAGACTCATGCTGCAATTAGCATCAAATTATACAAAGTAAGGTGGGGTGGGGGTTAGGCCATGATCGTTCGGCCTACACCCTCCATGTTATAGTGATAGCATGCGGATTCGATTCATAATACTCGAATGGAAAAAAATAATGTGATACAATTAACAATGCTCAAACCCCTACCTTTGATCGTTTTTCGCTGACGGAGTCGCGGTGGAGAATGCGGTGTTGTCGTCATTCATCGGGTCCACCACACACTTCCTATCATGAGATCATTCATCGGTTCCTTGATGATGATGAGGAGGGAAGGTCGATCAAAGCAGTCCATGGAATAAGGTCAATGGAGATCGTTCATCGTAGTCGAAGGAATTCTTAATTGGAAGAATGAATTCTTATTTATTTGTTGGCAAGAGCTTTTCTCCCTATGCTCTCTCTCTTCTCCCAAGTTCCACCAAAATACAAATGTCAACCAAAATAATAGATTAAGTTAATGTAATATTTAATTGATTGAACAATATTCAAAATCGGTGGATTAATTAATTTAGATGGATTCGTAAAATTAAGTGTCAGTGGCGTTGAAGAGGATCCCCAACACTTAATGGAAAAAAAATTAGGTTTTTTACCCATTAATGGGGAGTTTCAAGGTGGTTTAAAACACGGGTGGTCCCCACCTCAACGAACAGAAAGAGAAGGTTAAGTTAATCTGGGGCCCACCATCATAACCTCTCATTAAGGTTCATGGTTGGGTGGTCCCCACACTTCCAACTTCCAACTTCAAAGTGGAGGTCTTAACCAAGAAATATAAATAAAGCTACACTACATTATTTTTATCTAATTAATTCACCAAAACCCCAAAAAAATAACTTTCATTCTCAACTAACAGCCATCGAGGTGAATGTCTTCTTAAGCGAATACCAGTACTGCGATATCCATGGTGCCCCCAGATTTTAATTCTGAACACAACATCAAAAGTTATGAAAACCCGCTCATACCATTACTGAACGTACCCGAACAAAACATCATAAATTCATTTTGGGCAGACCGGGCCCTAGAATCACGCGCCATAAATTTTCACGGACTCGTAAAATTTCCATTTAATTATAAAAAATTACATTGAAATTATGGGTCTTAACATTATCCCCACTTCATCGATCTACGTCCCCATAAGAGACAACTCATAACTAAGGGAACAAGTGGGCGTATTGAGAAAGAATCTAAACCTCCCACTCCATTGTTCTCTACTGGAGGTTCTCGTGCGGTCAGTGAACACGTGCCAGAGGTATCCAACTTCCACAAAGTACATGCTTCTGTCAATCCTCAATCTCAACTAGAACCTCCTTAAATGTTTCCCTATCGTCGATGTCCAACTCTCCATGGTCGATGATGTGAGAAGGGCCATGCACGTATCTACTCATATGGGATACATGGAAGACGTCATGCACCCAGTGAAACTGAGGAGGAAGATATAAGCGGTATTCCACCTCACCAACTCTTCTGAGAACCTAAAAAGGTCTGATGAATCTCAAATATAACATGCCACCTTAGCATAATTTTCTAAAACCTCTTCGATGTGAGACCCATAGAAAGTCATGGTCGACATGTTTGAACTCTAGAGGTCTCTGTATCCTGTCAGCATATGACTTCTGCCTACTCTGTGTTGTCTTCATCTGCTCCATGATGATCAACACCTTCTTTGTGGTATGTTGTACCATATTTGATCCAACGACTGCTGACTCCCATGGGTCAGTCCATCACAGAGGTGATCTGCAAGGTCACCTATATAATGCCTCAAAAGGTGACATCACAATAGTGGAGTGATAGCTGTTGTTTTATTTAAACTCCACCAATGATAAGTGATCCTCCCAGTTACGACTGAAGTTGAGGACAGAATCATGCAGCATGTCCACGAGGGTTTAAATGGTCTACATGGTCTAACCATCTGTCTGTGGATGGAAGGCAGTACTCAGATGAAGTTGTGTCCTAAAAGCCACCTACAACCCCTTCTATAGCTATTAAGTAAATCGTGTGTCACGATCAGAGACAATAGAATAAGTTACTCCATATAGAAACACAATCTCTTTCACATAGAGGCATCCTAAGCTCTCAACTGAACCCTTCTCTCTGATCGGTAGGAAGTGGGCCGACTTTTTAATTCGGTCAATGATCACCAAAATAGAGTCATGGAATTTGGATTTACATTGAATTCATATCACTAAATCCATTGATATCTCATCCCACTTCCACTCTAGAACCTCTAAAGGCAGAACGAAGCCTACTGGTACCTGATGATATTCTTTCACTTTCTGATATGTGAGGCACCATGAGACAAAATCTGCAACTATTTCTTCATTCCTATCCATTAGGGCAGTCTTCAATGATCCTAGTACATATTCACCAGTCTTAGATATACCCGCTAGTGGGGATGTATGGAAAACCCTCAACACTTCTCCTGATGTGACAATGGTTCCATGGTACGTCTTCTGAAGAGGATGACCTGCTCCCCACCTTCAGAAAATCCATCTTGTGCATGACCTGTGGATATCTAAGGACGTCGTGTCTCGCAATTAGTGTCTCCACGTTGTGCCTCCCTGACTCACTGAAGAAGTGGGGGAGTGACTATAAGAGAGTGAAGGAATGCTTCTCTATCTCTATCAAAAATGGACATCTGTAAAGAAGAAAGATGCTCTGTCGTCTCACCTAGAAGTTGTATACCAGATCATCTACTGAGTGCGTCTACAACACCGTTCCACTTCCTAAGAGTATATACATTCTCGAAGTCATTGTATTTTAGGAACTCCAACCAACGTCGCTATCTGAGGTTCTGGTCCTTCTCAGAGAAGATATACCTGAGACTCTTGTGATCATAATACACGGTAACACATTGTCCCATAAAATAGTGTTGCCACATATTCATGGCTAAGACCACTGCTTCTAACTCTAGGTCATGGGTAGAATAGTATTTCTCATATTTTCTTAGCTGTCGAGAACCATAAGTGATCACTTCTCGCTCTTGCATCATGACTCATCTGAGTCTTGTCCATAATGTTTCGTAATAGACTATGTACCCAATGCCATCCTCTAGAATCCTCATGATGGGTGGCACTAGTCGGCCTTCGCCTCTTCTTTTGAAAGCTATGTTGGAATCTCTCTGAACACACAAAGGTTTTCCCCTTCTTCGTCAAGGCTAATAGTTGTGCTGCAACTCTGGAGAAGTCTGGTACAACCCTCCAGTAATATCCAGCTAAACCTAGGAAACTTCATAGCTCTGTCACACTCCTGGGTGGCTCCCAAGAAAGTACAACCTAAATCATAACTAGATCACCTCCAACTCCAGCTTCTGATATGAAATGTCCCAGAAAGTGAACCTCTCATATCCAGAACTGGCACTTCAAGAGCTTATGATATAGCTGGTGATCTCGTAGTTTTTCCAGTACTACATGCAAATGGTAGGCATGCTCATCCTCAATAGTTGAGTAGATCAGAATGTCATCAATGAAGATTACAACAAATTGATCGAGGTATGGCTGGAAAATCCGGTTCATGAGTCCCATGAACACTTTTGGAGTGTTGGTTATGCCGATTGACATAACCAAGAACTCATAGTGGCCATACCAACAACTGAAGGAAATCTTCTGCACATCCTCATCTCAAACTCTAAAATGGTGATATCCTAATCTAAGTTCTATCTTCGAGAAACATTGTTCTCACTTCTGATGATCAAAGAGGTTGTCAATCCTTGGGAGTGGGTACTAGTTCAACATGGTCACCTAGTTCAGGCATCGGTAGTTGGAAGAAATCCTCAGTCTCCCATTGGCCTTCTTGGCAAACAGAATGGGGGATGCCAATGGTGAAACACTGGGTCAGATGAATACCTTCGCATCCATGTCCTATAGCTACACCAACTTCTCATGAAGCTCCGTGGGAGACATCCGCTACACTAGTGTATATATCGGTGCCATCTCAGGGTACAAGTCAATGTAAAATTCCACCACTCTGTGAGGAGGTAGACATGGTACTTCAACAAGGAAAACATCCACGTACTAGTCCACCATTACAGGATAATCCAGAATCTCCAAATCAACTGATCTGAAGGTAATGTTATCAAACTAATGAGTGATCTGATGTACTCTCTTCCAGGACAGTCCATCATGTGATACAAAGTCTCCCTTCTTGCCGGTGAAGGTGAACCTGGTCCCATCCAAGCGGACACACTGCACATTGCACCTAATACAGTTGATCTGAGCATAGACTGTAGATAACCAATCCATACCCATGATGATGTCATTAGGCCTTGAAACCGATACTACGATATCCCAGCCGAAGCACTCACCTCTTTGTTTATGCTCACACTGCCATCACCAGTTTGTAATCACTGAGTCTGCTCCCGTAGGAGTCTCTAGCCATAAGGATCGACGTAACGGATCCGTCAGAATCATCTAACTTCGAATGAGGGTAGAGGAAATGAAAGAGTGATTGGAACCTGTGTCTAAAATAACTACAGCTATGGTGGAGTGGGCATAGACCGTTCCTTGAATCATCTCCAGAACACCATGATCATACGCCTTAGATGCATGGAGCTGAGCTCACCCATTTCCACCTACTCCATACTGTAGGGGTGGACCTCCTGGTGGAGGTGGTGGTAATACCTAGAAATGTCACCCACCACCAGTAGCTCGAATCGCTCCTCTTCCATGTCCACCTGCACCCTGCGGACCGCCTCGATTGAATCTTTGTCTCTACTTGGGAGTTCCTTCAACTATCTGTTTATCATTCGAACTGCGGGTCGAATAGTCACGATCTATGTGACCCTGCCCGCTGCATGGAAAACACTACATGTTCCATGTATGAATGGATCTGTCTCATGTGCCTCACACAACCAAACCCATGTCATGAGGTTTTCCACCAGATGGTCTGATCCTCTTGGATCACTACGACATCTGTCTACTGCCAGCTAGAGAAGACTCCACTACGTGATGCCCGGTGGCGGGTCTTACTGCTGGTGACTGCTCAGTATGGAAAATATCCACTAATAGGTCTCACTCCGACACCCCCTCATGCGTCAGGATTATTAGGGAGATCATTGAAGCCCTGATTTCTCATCTGATCCCCTTATCAAAGGTTCATCCCCTAAAGAATGGGTGCCACACCATATCTGTGGAGTAGCGTGAGTGGTCGGTGAACATCCCAGAGTACTATACCACTATCATGCTACCCTATTGCAGATAAAGTAGCTCCATTATTCACACTACACATAGGGTGGCTAGGACAAACTCCGCACGAAACAGGCTCTCAAAATCTTCCCAGTGTAGTGTTGCCTTTTCAAGCACCTAGAGCATCCGGATCCACCATTTTCCTGCTGTTTCCTAAAGGAGACTCACATCAAGGATCACCATAATGTTGGATGGTGTCCCTACGAGTCTGTAGACTCTCACTAGAGCCTCCAACCAATCCTCAAGTGCATGTGGGTCCATCTCACCATTGAACCAATGCGGCCTCTATCAATGGAAATCGTGCAACGCACTCAAGCGGTATGCATCATCTGCAGTTGGGGATGGTGGCATGGATGTCCCAATGGGTAGTGGTACAGCTAGTTTCTGCTCTGTAATAGGGCCCATCACCATGGCCTTGTCACTCGGTTGTCTACCATCTCGTACAAATCCTGGAGCCCTGGCATGCTAGCTGCGTGGTCCCTTCCTGAAAAGAAACTGTTGTTCCAAGGTCAAAATATTATATCTGGTTAGTTGAAACAAATAAAACTTCTGAAAACAGACACACAATAAGTGTTTTTATGAACTGAGTTGGAAATCAGAAGTCAGGGTCCGGGTCTATGGATACATCAGCTACTGCACGAACACTAGACTCCCTTAACTGAAAACCTCATTCAGTACTTTTAACACTATTGTTTCACGGAAAAGGTCAGATTCCTAGGTCATGTGGTAGAACCGACTCCTCTGATACCCATTTTTCATTACCTGTCCCCCGGGTCCTGGGTCGTGATTACCCCATTCCCTCCTTCCATAGGCCAATGGCTAGAGACTAGCACCAAAGGTGTAATTCCCTAAAACTGGGAGGTATTACCATTATAAACTGTAAGCAAACACAACAGAGCACACAACTAGATACAAAATAGTAAGTAAAAATGTATAACAAAAGAGTGTTGAATGTAAAGGTGGTGGAAATACACACCCAACTAAAAATTATAAGAATATAAAAGGTACAAGTACAACTGAAGAAAAAAAATTATTGTTTGGTCATCATCTGAGGTTCCTACCTGAAGGGTAGGCATAAATAACCTCCTCAGCACTCCATGTCTGTCAGTATCCTCAGTTTACCAACTCATAATAAGGTCCACCTCCGGGTACCATCAAGTCCTTGTACTCTCATCCTCAATCATCATTTTCTGTTGTCTCCATCCAACATAATAAGGTGCAAGAATTTCTCATATAGGGGTGAGTATAACGATACTTTGTAGGGACCCCGAGACCCTCCAGGACTCTCAAAATCCAACAAGGAAAAACCAAAATGTATGAAATTAGAAGATAACCCCACTTAGGTAAATTCCCATACATATACATAATTAATCAAGTAATCCATCTCAATCATGATGAAAACACAAAAGTTACTGACTCAGCTCACACAGGTATACAACATAGGTATATAGTTAGAGATGATTAAATGTAAGCAATAAATCATATACGCTGTCGAACACATGTATGATCTAGAAACAGTAGTCAGATCTTCCGAACCCACATATGATCCAGGAACAGTCGTCAGAGCTATCGAACCCACAAAAGATCCAGGAATAGTAGACAAAGCTTAGAAACCACATAGGATCCATGAATAGTATATAGATCTTTTGAACCCACATAGAATCGATGAACTGTAGTCAGAGCTATCAAGACCACGTAGGATCCGGTAACAATAATCAAAACTGTCAAACCCACAGAGGATCCAAGAATAGTAGTCATAGCTGTCAAACACAAACAGGATTCAGGAACATTAGTCAGAGATGTCGAACACACAAAGGATCCAGGAATAGTATTCAAAGTTTTCAAACTCAAACAGGATCCAGGAATAGTAGTCGGAGTTGTCGAACCCATGTAAGAGCCACGAATAGTAGTCAGAATGCATCCAACTACAGGGTTCTGCATAAAGCATGATTGATTATGGGTGTGTCTGCTCCTCATTCCAAGAGTCTATACATCAACTTCCATGAATTACCATTTTTATGAATCCAAAAGATCCATCTTTCCAAAAGAAACCCAACAAGACAGATGGTACATTAATCAGACGTCCGGTCGGAGAGTTATTGTCATTTTCATTCCGAGGACCCGATTAGATTTATGTCTGATCCAACCCAGTCATACACCAACTATGTCCAAAATTCTATTAGGGTATACCAAAAGACCTTTCCTCCTCCACGGTTTCCATCGCCGCAGACGGTTCATCAATTGGACACCCATAGCACATGTTATGGGAAAAAGATAGGAAACATGTCAAGTGGGTCCAGGTCCGCTCCGACCCAGTTGGACTGACCCGACCCGACCCAGCCCGACCTAGATCTGGACTGCGTCTATGACAACCCTGCTTTTTATTACAACTTAAACATGCTTTATTACATAAAACTTCACTTGATACAACAAAGAAGATCGAGAGGTTTAGTGTCTTTGGGGCTTAGGATCATTACATAAAAACTTTAAACTTGAAATACAACATCCTTATTGAAAACTTCCTTTACATGACCACTACATTCCTTCGTACTTAGCATTGCATGGGATAACCTGAGGACATGCATAAGAAAAGGGTGAGCTATAAAGCCCAGTAAAGGAGTACACAATGAATAACATGAGGAGTACAATACATGTTAGGCAATAGGAATATCAATAGAGCATAAGAGAGACATGAACATAAAGGCATGATAAAGCATGATAATCATAACATGGAAATGTGGCAACAACACTTAACATTGAATTAGCATGAGCCAAGGCTCATTGCACATGGAGCATGAGTAAACCCTCATTGCACTTGAAGCACGAGTAAACCCTCGTTGCACTTGAATTAGCATGAGTCAACACACATTGCACATGACGTATCATGATACTATACTTTACCCAATGCATTGGAGCGCTATAAAGGGCGCACCCTTTTTAAACATTTCATTTCATGCATAAGTGTGCCACATGGATCATAAAACATGGATTCATAAAACATAATCATTTCTTCCACGATAAAGGAATGTGGAATTCATACATGAAACTTTATAATCAATATGTAAATGTGCATAAAGGTGAATACCCTTGATGGAGAAATGGGCATGGTATTCACTACACAAAGACATTGGCTTAGAAAATTGGTGCGATTTCGGTAGCGTAACGGCGTGACATAAAAATTCATAAAAAAGGTTGATGAGAGAGAAAGGGGTTCCTCATCATATTTACATGTAATGGACAGTAAGGAGATCATATATATACATGTCCCAAAAATAGAAATGGAATTTAGATTCATGATACAAAAGTATTGCTTGAATGTAAAAGAAGAGAGAGAAGTTCCTTTCGGAATTTCGGCATAGTAACGGGTGTACATGGGAGGCATTTAATGAGAGAGAAAGGGTTCTCCCATAATTCAAACAATAATAGGGAAGTATGGGCGAGGTTCGAAACCATACCCCAACATTCATAATTGAAAATAAAAAGGGCAATACAACTTAATGAAAATTGACAAAAAAAATGAGAAAGGAAGAAAACCCCTTACTTGGAAGTGTGCTTCCAAAGGCTAGAGAGAGGCTTTTGAGAGGCTTCTTGGGAGCTTGGGGAACCTTGAGAGGATTATAGAGAGAGTAGGGCAGAGGTTGGACGAACTTAAAGGGCTTTGGGTGAGGAGGAAGTGGGAGCTTGGGTGGGTTTATATAGGAAAGGTGAGAGAATTCTTTATTATTTAGGTTTGGGACCCCTTATATTAAAATAATCCAAACCACAAACCATCCCATGGTATTTGCCCATGGATTCTGGAAAATTAAAGAGTAAAACAATATTTTACAAGGCCAAGGTCCGAACGTATTAAAAAATTAGGGTTGCTTATGTGGAGGTGAGTCACACTCCCATGGAAATTAATTTAAAAAGGCAAAGTGTTGAATAAGTCTTGAGGGCTCCATTAATGCTTTGAAAAGTGAGTCAAACAAACCCAAAACCTCATTATTGTAATGATAAAACACATATTGGACGAACATAAGGATTATGGTATTTTATTACATCACCATTGGGTCATTATGATGTCATAAAACACATTATATATTTAAATGGTATTTAATTTTTACCCAAAAATTTGACTGTCTCAGAAAATTATGAAAAATTCACCGTTGGATAATTTCGACGTCCTGATTCCATAAATAATATTTATTTTATCTAAATAATTTTCTAAATATGTTAATTTTCACTTTTAAAATAAAAACCGACATTTATAAAAAATTACGGGTTTTGACAGAAATGGCTTTCAAACCTTAATAAAAATTTTAATTGCATTCATAAAATTATAAGATAATTTATATTTAATAAAAATTAATTTAATATTAATAATAATATTTTATTAAAATATTATTTAATTCAAAAATCTTTTAATTTAATAAAATATAATTCTTAATTAAATAATAACTAAAAACACCATTTGTACTTTAAAAACTAATTACAATGTATAAAAAATGACTAGAAATTATATTCATTATTATATAAAAATAATAATAAAAATAATGTACATGAACATGGTGCTACTTATTTGTTATATAACCCCTTAAAATAGCCGCATAAGACCTAAGGGTAAGGTGTGCGATGGTGACAGACTCTTGGGGTTGCTCGGATAACATTGCTCGAGTGGTAATCTCTATCAACATCCATTTTTTCCGTAGACGATCACGTTCGAGCTTTACTTGATGAAGCTCAGCTTGGGCTTGGTCAAGGGCAAATCCCAAAGATGCCACCTCCATTCCGAGCTCCGACAAATGGGCTTCGTAAGGGGAAATTCTACTGGATGAGGCCATCGCTTCCATTGTCTGAGTAGAAAATTGGTTCGTTAAAGCCTTATATTTAAACTACCCAGATGATCACTGTTCAATAGCTATAAAAGTAACGGTCACAAATCTTAACGTTAAACTAAAGAAGTCGACATCTTATAAAAACATTTTTCATAAAGAAACATTTAACTGGATCAAGAGGGATTTTCTATTAATGAAATTTTGGGTCGTTACAACATTCCCCCCTTAAAAAATTTCGCCCTCGAAATTTTCCTTTTTCCCACACTAAAACAAATGTGGGTAACTTAGCTTCATCATATCCTCCGACTCCCAAGTTGCTTCTTCAAACTTGTGGTTTCTCCACAACACCTTGACGAGGGGCATTGTCTTATTTCGTAGAACTTTTTCTCTACGATCCAAGATCTTCACTGGTTTCTCCTCATAAGAAAGATCGTCTTCTAATTGTACCACCTTAGAAGAGAGTACATGTGAAGGGTCTGGTATGTACTTCCTTAAGAGGGATACATGGAAGACATCATGCACCTTGGCCATAGTAGGTGGAAGTTCTAGTCGATAGGCCACAGCCCCAACACGATCAAGAATCTCGAAGGGGCCGATGTACCTTGGACTTAACTTCCCTTTCTTTCCAAACCGCATGACCTTCTTCCACGGAGATATGCGTAAAAACACCATGTCTCCGACTTTAAACTCAAGGTCTCGTCGACGATTATCTGCATAACTCTTCTGTCGACTTTGGGCTGCCTTGATATGCTGCTGAATGGTTTTCACCTTCTCCACCATTTCTTCGACCATTTCTGGTCCAAGCAGCTTACGTTCACCGACTTATTCCCAACATGCCGGTTTTCTACACCTTTTCCCATACAGGGCTTCATATGGTGCCATTTGGATGCTCGAGTGGAAACTATTATTATAAGAGAACTCAACTAGATGAAGATGTTGATCCCATCTTCCTTTAAAGTCCATTGAGCACGCTCTCAACATATCCTGAAGTGTTTGGATAGTCCGCTCGGATTGGCCATCAGTTTGAGGATGATAGGCCGTACTGAAGTTCAGTTCAGTATTCAGAGCATGTTGAAGACTCTTCCAAAACTTAGAGGTAAATCTTGGATCTCGGTCAGACACAATAGATAGTGGTACTCCATGCAACCGTACCACTTCCCTAATATATATCTATGCCAGTTGATCCAAAGAGAAATCCTCTCGAATAGCAATGAAGTGTGCAGTCTTTGTAAGACGATCCACAATAACCCAGATTGCATTGTTGCTTTTGGATGTCCTTGGAAGTCCAGTGACGAAGTCCATGGTGATGTTCTCCCATTTCCATTCTGGTATGGGCAATGGTTGCATCATCCCCGTAGACTTCTGCCTCTCTGCCTTCACTTGCTGACACACCAGGCACTTTGATGTATATTCGGCGATCTCCTTCTTCATATTATCCCACCAAAAGTTCTCTCGGAGATCTCGATACATCTTTGTGCTCCCTGGGTGAATAGAGAAATTTGAACTATGTGCATCATCCAAAAGTTCCTTCTTCAGCTCCGAACTTGATGGGACACATAGTCTTTTCCCAAACCGCACAATTTCTTCTTCATTAACATTAAACTCTGAGGATTTTCCCTTTTTGATAGCTTCCACTTTTTCTTGGATTCTCGCATCATCCTTTTGAGCATCCTTTAACCTTTCCAAAAGAGATGGTTGAGCAATAATTTGTGAAAGGATTGATGATGTTCCCTTCTTTATGATTCCCACGTCCATCTTCATCAAGTCTAAGAATATTGGATCCTTCTCAATTCTCATCATTGATAGAATTGCTGGATCCTTTCTACTTAGGGCATCTGCCACCTTGTTCGCCTTCCCAGGGTGGTAATGTATTGAACAGTCATAATCCTTTATGAGCTCTATCCATCTTCTCTGGCGCATATTAAGCTCTTTCTGTGTGAATATATATTTAAGACTCTTGTGGTCAGTATATATATCACATTTCTCTCCATAGAGATAATGCCGCCAGATTTTCAAGGCAAAGATCACCACCGCCAACTCCAGATCATGCGTTGGATAGTTTCGCTCATGGATTTTCAACTGTCTTGAGGCATAGGATATCACTTTATCATTCTGAATCAGCACACATCCTAAGCCCTTCTTCGAAGCATCACTGAATACCACAAAAAGCTCCCCACTTGTGGGTAAAGTGAGCACAGGTGCAGTGATAAGCCTCCTTTTCAACTCCTTGAAGCATTCTTCGCATTCATCACTCCAAGAAAACTTTACTCCCTTTCGAGTTAGCTTGGTAAGAGGGTTGGACAATCGTGAGAAGTTTCTCACAAATCGTCGATAATATCCAGCTAACCCCAAGAAGCTACGGATATCAGTTACCGATGTTGGCCTCGGCCATCCCTCAATTGCATCTGTTTTGGAGGGGTCCACAGATATCCCATTGCGTGTGATGATATGGCCCAAGAATGAGACCTCCTTCAACCAGAACTCACACTTGTTGTACTTGGCATAGAGCTTCTCCTTGCGCAAAGTCTCCAGCACAGTTCTTAAATGCTCCTCATGGTCCTCCTTGGTTTTGGAGTATATTAGAATATCATCTATAAAGACTACCACAAATTTATCTAGGTAATCTCTAAAGACTCTATTCATCAAGTCCATGAATATTGCTGGAGCATTGGTGAGTCCAAAAGGCATTACTATGAATTCATAGTTCTCGTACCTTGTACGAAAAGCAGTCTTGGGGATATCTTCCTTCTTCACCCTTACTTGATAATATCCCGACCGCAAGTCGACCTTGGAGAAGTATTGTGCTCCACGCAGCTGATCAAACAAGTCATCGATTCTTGGGAGAGGACACTTGTTATTTATCATTATTTTGTTAAGTTCACGATAATCGATGCAAAGCCGCATTAACCCATCCTTCTTCTTGACGAAGAGGACTGGTGCACCCCATGGTGATGCACTTGGGCGTATAAACCCTTTATCCAGATTCTCTTGTAGTTGTTTCTTCAGTTCTTCAAGCTCAACCACAGCTATTATATATGGAGTCTTGGATATTGGTAGCGCCCCAGGTATAAGTTCAATTGAGAACTCAACATCTCTTCTTGGAGGAAGACCAGGAAGTTCCTCGGGAAATACTTCAGCGAATTCCCTCACAATTGGCATTTCTTCAAGGGTGGTTTCTTCCTTGGACTCAATCATCTGAGCCAGATATGTGTTCTCATAAGGTAGTAATATCCATGCTTGAGATTATGGAGCTAAAGGAGATAAATCTTCCTCCGGACACTTGTAAAGAATCGGGGGTCGATTCTCCATATGGAGTGTGATTTCCCTCTCCCGACAATTTATGTTGGCTCTATATAAAGAAAGACAATCCATGCTAAGAATTGCATCAAATTCCACCAAAGGGAGTATGACGAGGTTCACCAGGAAATTCAATCCACAGATTATAACAGGGGAGGACTTATACTCATGGGATGCAATGATTTCCCCATTTTTCGTACTCACCGACATCTTTACTTCCATGATTTGTGGTGGTGCAGGGATTGTTCTACTAAACATTTGAGATATAAAAGAATGCATAGAACCTGAATCAAAAAGTACGTTCACTATTCTTGAATGAATAACTAGCGTACCGGTCACCACTTCGTTGTCGGGGTTCACTTCGGCAGAAGTGATGGCAAAAGCTCTTCCTTGCTGTCTTGGAGGCTGTTGATTGCCTCCGATAACCCTTGGATTAGGGCACTGATTCACAAAATGACCTTGTTCTTTGCATTTGAAGCATTGAACAATGCGTTGAGGTTCGAACGGAGCATTCCTCCCCTCCGTCGCAGCCGCGGGTCCTTCTTGCTGACAGTTAACAGCTAGGTGCCCTTCTCTTCCACACTTGAAGCATTTTCTTGTCCCCCTAAGGCAATTTCCAGGGTGCTTCTTTCCACACTTTTGGCAAGTGGGGTGCTGGAATTTCGTAGCGCCGTTGGATTTATCCATCGGACCACCATCATTGAAGTACACCTTACGCTTCTTGTCCCCATGATACCCCTGTGATTCTCCGATCTCCATTTCAACCTTGAGGGCACATCGGACAATTTCCTCATAGCTGTCGAAGTCACGGATCGCTAATGCTTTCCGCAAGCTAGGCATCAGCCCACCAAAGAAGCGGTCAACCTTGCATTTAGGGTTAACGACAAAGCCGGAAGCATATCGTGAAAGCCTTGTGAAGTTTTCCTCGTACTCTCCCACAGATTCCTCATCTTTCTGCTTGAGGGAAAGGAAGTCCCTTTACATCTTAAGACGGAGGGTGCGTGGAAAATATTTATCGGAAAACATCTTCCGGAATACCTTCCATTACAAAGACTCGATCTCCTCCTCAGGCATCGTATTTTTGATCAACATCCACCATTGATCAGCTTCACCCTCCATACGATAAGCCGCCAGGAGAACCTTCTCTTTTTCAGAGCATTGGAGGATGGAGAATATCTTTTCAATGGAGTTGATCCATTGTTCAGCGATCGTGGGATCGGATGATCCACTAAAAGTAGGAGGCCTTTGTCTCATGAAGCTTTCAATAGCGACTTGTTCTTTCTTAGGGGGGGTTGAACGTTCCTCTTGACCAGTGTTTCTATTCGAAACTTGAGTTAGCTGAGAGAGAAGCGTGACAAAGTTCGCGATTCCCGCTCCCATTGGATTGGGCATCTCATAAGTACAATCATCACACTGATCTTCACAACGGTTGTTAGCCCGAGTTCTCCTATTACCGGCCATTGGCTGGAATAAAAGGAAATTTAGGGGTAACACATAAAGGGTAATCCAAAGAAAAAAGTTGATGACTTATAAATAAACTTTAATCACTTTAACTCATGAGTCTATAGGATTCAATCCAGGCTTTTCATGATCTTCCTTCTAACATATATCCTTAGGGGCATTGTTCCCTTAATAAGGGTTCATACTAAGATTGTGAATTTATCAAAACATATCCCCCAGGAGTGTCGTAACCAAGAGTGCAGCAAGGCCCGTTGTCGTGCACCAGTTCCCGTTCGAGTCTAGCTCAAAGCGGTGTTTTCGGATTTTACCCCTAGGATACATCTGTGCCAGAGCCGCCTCTACTGGCTCGTATCCAGACATGGATGTATTTGTTTGATAAACCACTTACATAGTATTTACCAAAACTTAGGGATGTTTTTATTATGATTAGTCTTGTATCTAAGGCTTTACTAGGGTTTCCTAATCCCAAAAATAACTAGACCTATCCTCTGATACCAACTATGACAACCCTCCTTTTTATTACAACTTAAACATGGTTTATTACATAAAACTTCACTTGATACAACAAAGAAGATCGAGAGGTTTAGTGTCTTTGGGGCTTAGGATCATTACATAAAAACATTAAACTTGAAATACAACATCCTTATTGAAAACATCCTTTACATGACCACTACATTTTTTCGTACTTAGCATTGCATGGGATAACCTGAGGACATGCATAAGAAAAGGGTGATCTATAAAGACCAGTAAGGGAGTACACAATGAATAACATGGGGAGTAAAATACATGTTAGGCAATAGGAATATCAATAGAGCATAAGAGAGACATGAACATAAAGGCATGATAAAGCATGATAATCATAACATGGAAATGTGGCAACAACACTTAACATTGAATTAGCATGAGCCAAGGCTCATTGCACATGGAGAATGAGTAAACCCTCATTGCACTTGAAGCACGAGTAAACCCTCGTTGCACTTGAATTAGAATGAGTCAACACTCATTGCACATGATGTATCATGATACTATACTTTACCCAATGCATTGGAGCGCTATAAAGGGTGCACCCTTCCTAAACATTTCATTTAATGCATAAGTGTGCCACATGGATCATAAAACATGGATTCATAAAACATAATCATTTCATCCACGATAAAGGAATGTGGAATTCATACATGAAACTTTATAATCAATATGTAAATGTGCATAAAGGTGAATACCCTTGATGGAGAAATGGGCATGGTATTCACTACACAAAGACATTGGCTTAGAAAATTGGTGCGATTTCGGTAGCATAACGGCGTGACATAAGAATTCATAAAAAAGGTTGATCAGAGAGAAAGGGGTTCCTCATCATATTTACATGTAATGGACAATAAGGAGATCATATATATACATGTCCCAAAAATAGAAATTGAATTTAGATTCATGATACAAAAGTATTGCTTGAATGTAAAAGAAGAGAGAGAAGTTCCTTTCGGAATTTCGGCATAGTAACGGGTGTACATGGGAGGCATTTAATGAGAGAGAAAGGGTTCTCCCATAATTCAAACAATAATAGGGAAGTATGGGGGAGGTTCGAAACCATACCCCAACATTCATAATTGAAAATAAAAAGGGAAATACAACTTAAAGAAAATTGACAAAAAAATGAGAAAGGAAGAAAACCCCTTACTTGGAAGTGTGCTTCCAAAGGCTAGAGAGAGGCTTGTGAGAGGCTTCTTGGGAGCTTAGGGAACATTGAGAGGATTCTAGAGAGAGTAGGGCAGAGGTTGGAAGAACTTCAAGGGCTTTGGGTGAGGAGGAAGTGGGAGCTTGGGTGGGTTTATATAGGAAAGGTGAGAGAATTCTTTATTATTTAGGTTTGGGACCCCTTATATTAAAATAATCCAAACCAAAGACCATCCCATGGTATTTGCCCATGGTTTCTGGAAAAGGAAAGAGGAAAACAATATTTTACAAGGCCATGGTCCTAACTTATTAAAAAATTAGGGTTGCTTATGTGGAGGTGAGTCACACTCCCATGGAAATTAATTTAAAAAGGCAAAGTGTTGAATAAGTCTTGAGGGCTCCATTAATGCTTTGAAAAGTGAGTCAAACTAACCCAAAACCTCATTATTTTAATGATAAAACACATATTGTCCGAACATAAGGATTATGGTATTTTATTACATCACCATTGGATCATTATGATGTCATAAAACACATTATATATTTAAATGGTATTTAATTTTTACCCAAAAATTTGACTGTCTCAGAAAATTATGAAAAATTCACCATTGGATAATTTCGACGTCCTGATTCCAAAAATAATATTTATTTTATCTAAATAATTTTCTAAATATGTGAATTTTCACTTTTAAAATAAAAACTGACATTTATAAAAAATTCACGGGTTTTGACAGAAATGGCTTTCAAACCATAATAAAAATTTTATTTGCATTCATAAAATTATAAGATCATTTATATTTAATAAAAATTAATTTAATATTAATAATAATATTTTATTAAAATATTATTTAATTCAAAAATCCTTTAATTTAATAAAATATAATTCTTAATTAAATAATAACTAAAAACAACATTTTTACATTAAAAACTAATTACAATGTATCAAAAATGACTAGAAATTATATTCATTATTATATAAAAATAATAATAAAAAATAATGTACATGAACATGGTGCTATTTATTTGTTACATAACCCCTTAAAATAGCCGCATAAGACCTAAGGGTAAGGTGTGCAATGGTGACAGACTCTTGGGGTTGCTCGGATAACATTGCTCGAGTGGTAATCTCTATCAACTTCCATTTTTCCCGTAGACGATCACGTTCGAGCTTGACTTGATGAAGCTCAGCTTGGGCTTGGTCAAGGGCAAAGCCCAAAGACGCCACCTCCTTTCCGAGCTCCGACAAATGGGCTTCGTAAGGGGAAATTCTACTGGATGAGGCCATCGCTTCCTTTGTCTGAGTAGAAAATTGGTTCGTTAAAGCCTTATATTTAAACTACCCAGATGATCACTGTACAACTGCTATAAAAGTAACGGTCACAAATCTTAACGTTAAACTAAAGAAGTCGACATCTTATAAAAACATTTTTCATAAATAAACATTTAACTGGATCAAGATGGATTTTCCATTAATGAAATTTTGGGTCATTACAGCGTCCAACTCGGTCCATGGGACCAACTCGATCTGCGAGGGCAGCCCGTTAAGCGATGGGGTCCCGACCCGTTTTGGGCTAGGCCCACGTGAGGGCCACGGCTGGCGGACCGTGGGGTCTTCCCAAGCCATGTACAGGTGGGAGGTTGTGCCCCCTGGAATCCTGAATGGCTTAGCCGTTTGGGGGGGGGGGGTTGAAAACCAGTGCCATGTGGTGCCGGTACATGTCACAAGGGACCCACGTGTGGGGTCCGATCCTCTTGGCTGGTCGAGCGGCCCGCTGCCTGTCGTGTGGCACAGTTGCACCACGCCTCCTCCGGAGACCGGCAGAGCCTTCCCCCGGTCCAATGTCGTTGTAGCCAAGTATGTGTCCCCTTGATCCACAGCACGGTGCACAAGGTGCTGAACCTTCCCCGAAAACCCGGCGGCCCGGTCCGCCAGTTCTTCTCGCGGACCGCCGGCCACGACCTACTCCTCAGGCGGCGCGGTTACGCCGCTTCCATACACGCGGCCTGCTAGAGATTCAGCCGCCCTTCCCTTCATCTCTGGTGACGTTCGCCAGTTCCGACCACCAAAAAACTTTCCGTGGGTCACCGGATGAGTTCAGACGGCCCGATTCTCGATCCAGGACTTGTAGCGCCCTACTCCTGACATCACCTTCATTCCATAACCACTGATGACAAAAATCTCTCAACCCGATATCATTCCATGATTAGAATTAAATTCCACAATGTAAGAGGGAGGGGGGTTGGGCCGTGTTCATTCTTCCGGCACCCTCCATGTTAGAGTGATATCAAGTGGCTTCGATTCTTAATCATTCAATGGAAACAAAGAACATGAAACAATTAACAATGCTCAAACCCCTACCTTTGATCGTTGTTCGCTGACGGAGTTGTGGGGAAGAAGACAGTTTTATCATCATTCATTGGGTATGCCTCACACTTCCTATCCTGAGCTCGTGCATCTGTTTGTTGACGATTGTAGACGCCGGAAAAGTCCGTTGTTCCCAAACGAAGCTCCGGATGCGGAAAGCGAAGGGATGTTTGGAGTCAGAGGCACGTTCCGGAGGGCCCGGAGGACTTGCGCGAAATTTCAGAGGCTCGCGCGCAATGTTGAGCCGCGGCGCGCAATCCTCCCGGGATGCGCGCAATGCGCTGGGCCGGCGCGCTATTTTGCGCGCCTGCGGCCTGCGCGGCGCCTTTGCGCGCTGAGTGCTGATTCCGCGCCCGCGAAGCGAATTGCGCGCCCGAGACCGGATTCCGCGCCCGGGGTGGCCTATAAATATAAGGCGACCCCCGACGTTTTGAAGGTTGCCGGAATCCGAAGCGTCGCTCGTTCGCGCAATCCAACCCCCTCCGCGCGCAATGCCGATCTTCAGGTAACCTCCTTCCATTCGCGCAATAGAGCCTTGGGGTCCGCCTTCGCGCGCAATCCCCTTGGCTCATTTCCTTTGAATAAATTTCAACCCGAAGGCCTTTGCGCGCAAAAGAAGCCTCTTGCGCGCAATTGCCCCCCGGGTGCGCGCAATCCAGCCCGATTGCGCGCACCCCCCATTTTCAAAGTGGTCATTCGTTAGAGAATGAGCCGTTGCCCCCGCGCGCTACCCGAAGCCCGGTGCGCGCAATCCCAATCATCCGCGCGCGAAGCGCTGGCCCAATTGCGCGCCAGCCCGCCATTTTGCGCGCCGACCCGCGGTTTTGCGCGCAAAGCTCCTCTTTTGCGCGCAATCCGCCAGGGTCGCCTCCCTTGACCCCCCGAGGGTACCCGCCTGCGTGGCGCCCGATGATCCTCATCCTGGGCGCCCGAACCGTGCGCTGTCTTCCCGTACAGCCTTCCAGGCTCGTGCGAAGTGACACGGACCCATCGGCGGCAATCATTCGTCCAGCATGACGTTAAACTGCAGATTCGTCCATCATGACGTTAAACTGCATATTCGTCCAGCATGACGTTAAACTGCAGATTCGTCCAGCATGACGTTAAACTGCAGATTCGTCCAGCATGACGTTAAACTGCAGATTCGTCCAGCATGACGTTAAACTGCAGATTCGTCCAGCATGACGTTAAACTGCATATTCGTCCAGCATGACGTTAAACTGCAGATTCGTCCAGCATGACGTTAAACTGCCCATACGTCCAGCATGACGTTAAACTGCACATCCGTCCAAGCTGCACGACGCTAAACTGCCTAGCCCCCATCGTCCGCGCTGCAAGACGTTAAACTGCCAAGTGTTTCGTCCTCAACACACGACGTTAAACTGTGCTTCGTCCGGCAAGACGTTAAACCGTCCGCTTCGTCCTCAACACACGACGTTAAACTATACTTCGTCTGGCAAGACGCTAAACCGTCCGCATCATCCGATCCCGTGCTCTGCACGCAGGGTCTCCCCCGGTTTGGATGTGGCCCCCACCCGCTCGTCTCTGCAGGGATGTCGGGATTGTCCCGCTTTTGGGACGATTTAATGGGAGTGGCTTTTCCCTACGGGGGCAGGGTATTACAAACCCCTAGTTTCTCGTGGGAGGCTGCACATGTGTATCTCCATTGCGCCTCCCCACTGCCGAAGCCAGTAGAGGGTGTGACTGGGATCGAGGTGTCTTCTGCTTTCGGTCCAAGTCCCTTCCAACTGAGTTTTGCCGCATCCGGGCTGCCTCAAGTGCGTAAGTCCTAACAGAATGAACTACGTGGACTTTGATCCATGTCTTCTATACAGGGTACGTAGGAAGCCTCCCTGAGGTCCAAGCCCACCACCTGGTCGTCCCGGTCGTATTTACGTCGGTTCGTCCATCAGTGGACCCCTCCAGGGTTCACGCTTGCGTCGATTCACCTATGAATCCGCCCCTGTGGGAGACTGCCCGTGTGTATCTCCACGGTGCCTCCCCACAGCCCCCCTTTTCCATTTCTCCTTTTATCGTCCAGCATGACGTGAAACTGTGATCCACCCGGCCGTTCCATCCCCCTCTGTGCGAGGTGGTTCGGTTCAATCCTCCGCCCGGCGGCCTCGACCTCTTCGTGAGTCGGCTTGCCGACGTCCAGCATGACGTTAAACTGTATACCCGAACTACGTTGACTTTGATCCGTGCTAACGCGCGGTACGTAGGAAGCCCTTACGGGGTCCAAGCTCTTCACTCCATCATCCATCCTGATCCTTACCGGGGCCGCCACATCCCGGTGGGGTCATGCCACTTCACTCCACTCCACGTTACTTGGGAAGCCGCCCATGTACTGGCCCCAGCGTCGGAGGTTCCCCGCAAGGGGTTCTGTCATCTGATCCACTTTTCGTGTTGATCGGTCCGATGCCGTCCCCGCTGGACGTTAAACTCGCAGCATACCCCGTGTTAAACATGGGAAGCTGAGGAAAACCTCAGGTGACACAGTTCCCCGCACCCAGTGCGGGATGCCTCAGGCCATCATGCCTTCGAGAAGCCCTATTAGGGACGGAAGACAGACGTGCAGAGCCGCAGTGTTACGACACGCCCCCAGCACCCAGAGCCACCCGGCCTTCTCACTGCAGGTTGCTGCCCTGCCCAGACTCCTTGGAGCGTCCGGGCGGAAGCAGCGTAATTAACCGGTGTCCATGAAGATATGGCACCGGGAACGAGATTCACGAACATTCTTAAGTCTATGAGGGAGACCCGGATTAGGCGACGAGTTCCGAGGAGACGTCCAAGGAAGGAGGAGCCGACATCCCATCATCCCGGTTTCGATCAAGGAGCAGACGCCCCTGAATAAGGGACGAATGCCGCCCGCCCTTGGAAAGCGGGACTACGGGACCACAAGCCGCGCGCCCATCCCCTCGGGTTGATGGGTGCACGCGCGAACGCGTCCTGGCGGAACAGCGTAACCCGACGCACATCCGCACCGAAACAGAAAAATGGTGAACCCGACGTGAATCTCTTCTCCTCGATACGAAGACCGATGGCTTTCAGAGGTGTTGGAAGACCGGCATGTTGCCCGGCCAAGCATTCAGTCTTACCCGCCAGGGGCTGGGGAAGTGAAATCGGGCACTCCGTCTCGCAACGTCGAGGGCCTGGGTTCCCCCCACGGAAGGCGTCGTGGCGCTAATGGTTGGTTGTCAATTCCTTTTTCCTGTCAGTGTTAATGGGTTCTTCTCCCTGCTTTCAGAAATCAGGTCGCCCGATCCAGTGCCCGATCGCCACCCGCCCACTGGCGCAGGGATAGGGGAAACACCGACGCGGCTACTCCGCGCGGTCCTGCCCGTTCCACAGTCGTCCCAGCAGCCGCAATTGCGGGACGACCACGCCCTCTCTCCCCCTCGGAGGTCATCCAGAGAAGGGTGATCAACACCCTGGTGCGGAGATACGAGGAAGAGGGAGTCATCCCCACTAGGGAAATGGCTCGCCTAGACCTTGAGGAGGCTGCACCTCGCCACCACCGCCGCCCCCGAGGGCCGCGCAGGGAGGCACCGCTGCCTATCTCAACGTCCAACCGCTTCGGGAGCTTATCCCCGGAGCGCTCTGACAGTTCCCTTCCCTATGCGGATGAGGTGGAAGATTCCCGGGATCACCCTATCCGGGATTCGCTCCAGGGATCTACGGTAAGGACTCCCGCCAGGCCACGGCGACACCGCCGCCAGGCCTCTCAAGTCGAAGAGCGGGCTCTCCACCTGCCCGCGCCGCTCATCCCGACTCGTCTGTCTCGACGCCAACGTCGGGCACGAGCGGAAGAGGATGCCCACCTTGGGGCTCTAGCAACAGCGGCCGCATTGGCCCAAGCCACTGCTGGCTCCAGTCGCCAGGCCTCTGCGCATCCTGAGCGGGGGAACTCCTGTGCCCGACCTGGATCGAGGCCCCGACCGCCCCAAAGGCAGGTTGGGTCGACTCTCCCGGTTGCTGGCACTGGCAGTAGCCACCGCGGACCACCTCGCGGTAGCGCTATTCACCGGCAGGATCTACTCTGTGTGGCCGATCCAGGAGGCATGGGTCATCCCACCTTCCGATCCCGGCCCGGAGGCCTGCCCGGAATCATCTCTCCCCGCGTCCCCTTTGATATCTGTCCCGGTGCCCCGCGCACCTTGGTTCCCAGTCCTCTTGGCCCCAGCACCAGTGCGGCCGGAGGATGCCAGGACAGAGATCAGCCCTGCCCCGAAGAACCACCCAGGGGCAGGAAGGCAAGGCGTCGACGCCGAGGGAAGAATGTTACGGAATTCCGGACAGAGATCCGACCGGTTTGCTTCTCTGACTCAGAGGCGGAGTACGATTCGGCGACAGAGCCCCTTCCCCAATCCCGCCAGTCAAGGGCAGGGGTAGGAATGCGGCACGTCAGCCTCGTGCTCCCCGAGAGCGAGATCGATGTGATCCCCGCTTCTCTCCGAAGGTATATCCGGAGTAACGAGGGCCTGGTAGACCCCCAAGGATCAAGCTTGCGGTTGGTACCGGCCCCTCCGGAAGTGCCTTCCGTCTCGATCGGAGAAGCCGGAGACTTTTTCTGGGGACCGACGGTCGAACCACGATCTGGTGCGCCCTCGGCGAGCACCGATGCTACGGCAGGATGTTCGCTCGCCGGCCCGTCCTATCGTGATGTGGTAGCCAGGGCACCGCCACCCTCGGAGGGCGGCCCGGGATATGGAGGCCAATCGGCCTGCTCGCCGTATTCACCGCCGGCCAGCCCGTCAGCCCGGCGGCCCGCCTCGGCACCACTACCAGTTCCCCGTCCGTTCCCAGCCATGGAAGAGGACCAAGGAGATCTGGGTCCCGAGTTTGAGTCGTGGAGCTTCTGGACCGTCCTTGCAGAGGGCCACTTCCCTGAGAAGTTTTGGCCAGTCGCAGGACCGGGCTTTGATGCACCCGAATCGCTCACCCCGGATGAGTTCGAATGCTTCCGCCGAACTCTCCGGGAGACTCGCTCCTGTCTTCGCCGCCTACAAATGCCATACCCCGGGAGTCAATCGCACCTGGATGATATTGGTGAGCAGTGCCGTCAAATTGACCTGGCCATGCTCCCCGCGGTTCGGCACCCCGGGTCATTTGAGCACCACGAGGCCCTCCAACAACGATGCGTTGAGTGTTTTCAAGTACTCCGCAAAGTTATCGAGGAAGCCACTCCCCACGTGTATATCCGTGGATGGGGGCAGTACGCTGCCCTACGCTTCAGTGTGATTCGCCGGCAGCCCGATTCGCTGGGTGGCCCTGAGGGTATATCCCCAGGGACAGAAACAGTCAATATGGCTGACCTGTTGGGAGAGGGGAACGACTTGGAACTTCTCGACGGGGGCTTCCCCCCGAAGAAAAGCCGTCGTCAGATCCATCGGTGAGAGTTACTCGTCATCAGAGGAACCTCCTGGGGCTCCCCGCACCCACTGAAGCACTGACGTTGAGCCGAAACGTCAGCAAAGGAAAAGAGCACAGCGAGGCTATAAGGCCCGCCGACCCATCTGCCTCCATGCAGAGGGCAGAGGAGGATCCCGAGAAGGCTACACTACGTCAGCAGCTCGCCGAACAGAAGAGGCTGGTTGACCAGCTCCTCGCCGAGCGCGCTGCAGAACAGCGGCCTGACTACGGTGATCCCAGGCCAGCACAGCAGGGACCGGAACAACCACCCCTCGATGAGACTCTCCCGGGCAACCGTGATTACGCCGTGTTCGCCGACAGGAGAGAGACCATTGCCTACGGCAAGAGGGCGCGGTATGTTTCGCCACACCCTCCTGAGCGGCGTGACTACCTGAGAGACCCCGCTCGGATTCCTCCCGCTGC
Organism: Viscum album; assembly: GCA_963277665.1. NCBI lineage: Eukaryota > Viridiplantae > Streptophyta > Magnoliopsida > Santalales > Viscaceae > Viscum > Viscum album. Next base: position 1,890,407,358 of record OY728136.1, read on the forward strand.
CCCAAGGGCCGCTCCGCCCGCCATCCCACGAGCTGCCGAGTTCGACGACCCGGTCGACGACCCGATTGAAGGGCCATGCAATGCGCTCGTGGTTAGAGATCCTCGCCAGGACTGGAACCCATGTCCGGACGATCCGATGGCGGCACTCATTGCCCGCTTGGATGCCTTGGAGACTCGGCAGGTGGCGATCCCACCGGACGGCAAGCCCTACCCAGCATGGGTGGATGACATACCGGCGCCTCCGGGATTCGGGAATCCCACTTTCGCCCCCTTCAACGGAACTGGAGATCCGCCACAGCATTTAGCCCACTTCAACTCGAGGTGCGGGCCTATGTTGGGGACTCCGGCGCAGCAAGAGGCCGCTAAGCTTCGCTGCTTTGTTCAGACACTAGAAGGGCCAGCATTTGTCTGGTACAGCCAGCTCCCCGTCGGGTCGGTAACCAGCTGGGAGGACCTCCGTAGACAGTTCCTCTACCAGTTCAGTTCCATGACCCGGAAGACAAGTATCGCAGACCTCTTCAAGTGCAAGCAGAGGCCTGATGAGCGAGTCGCGGACTTCGTCGCCCGATGGAAGGGTCTCACGTATTCCCTTGACATGCCATTGACTCAGGAGCAGTTGCTGACAATGTGCGTCGGGAACGTCAAGACCGAGCTGGTCCCTTCCCTGATCACTCAGAATTACCCCGGAGGGTTCAGGGACTTCTCAGACAAAGCTCAACGTCTTGAGGAAGCCCTGCAACAGGCCAGCCAGGCACACCCGCTGCCTCCTATGATTCCTGCAAGGAGAGTCAGTAGGGTTGAGCCCGCTGCTGTTGCCCAGATAGAGGCCCCCAAGCTGTTGGAGCTGCTGCCGGTGAGGCCAGCTCCACAGCCTCACAGGAATCCGCCTCCACGGGCTCAGTTCCCGGCCCAGCAGCGGCAGCCCCAGAACCGGCCGGCCCCTCCGCGTAATGTACCGCCGCAACCCAGGTGAGATAATCAGGGTCCACCTCCTCGGCCGACCCCTCCAGCCCCTCGTCAAGACCACGCTCCCAGGGGCCCGCGACACCTGACTTACTCGTTTCATGAGGATCAGGTCCCCGGTTACTTCCGGAGCGCCCTGGAGCAGAGGATTGTGCGACTGCCTGAGTGTTGGAGGCCAGAGGAGGCACATCTTACGAATAACCCCCGCTACTGCCCCTACCATCGGGCCCTGGGGCACACCATCCAGCGGTGCTATGTGTTTAAGGATTGGCTCCAAGACCAGATTAACAACAATGTAATCAGGTTGGGCCCAGCTCCAGCACAAGTGGCGGGCGTGTTCGTGGGATCAGATGACGATAGTGGCAACGAGGACGAATGGCAGCTGGTCTCCGACTGCGGATCCCAGAAGTACAATAACTGGATGGCCCGAAAGACGACCATTCGCGCCCATGGAATCATCCGTGCGCGCTTGAATCAGCCTGAGCCCCCAGAACCTGCGGGTGCTGCTTCGGCATCGTCGTCCCAGCCTGCCTCTTCCAAGAGGAGCAAACGGCGGCAGCGCAAGAAGGAAGAGTGCGCCCCGCCAGTTCCGCCACTATCCCGCACTCTCGGCGATTTCATGCCCCCGGAGATGGGGGTCCCTCCTCGGATCCGCCCGGTGATGGATGATTCGTCCGATGACGGTATTGGGTACGCTTTGGTTAATACCGTCGAGCTGGTAAATCCCTTCTCGGTTCCCGACGTTGAAGAACACCAGGTGGACCTCCCTAGTGTCCCCGGTCGTCGCCACCGTCAGAAGAACCGCAGCAGCAGGAGTCGCCGGGGCACAGCCGTTGGTACCTCCAGCCAGGCCGTGCACGCCACTGAGACTAGGCAGCAGGCTCAAAACCGAGCTCAGCGCGCGCAGCCCCCCCATCCGGGAATGACGGATTCGCCTCCGCCACTGTTTGTGGTGTGGGATCAGGCAGAACCGCCTCAGCCGGGTCGCGACCAGCTCCGCCCTGCCACGAGTCCATCCCGGCCTCCTGACTCCAGTACGGTGACCATTTCCCGGACTTCGACCAGTGAACAGCAAGATGCGCCAAGTACCAGTCGGCCGCCGATCCAACCGGCAAGGCCCGTCATGCCACCAACCGCAGAGCAACCTCCTGCAACCAGGGGCTCGCGCTTGGCCAAAAAGTATGATGTCCTGAAGCACTTGGCCGACATCCCAGCAAGGCTCTCCATCCTTGAGGCTCTGCGCATGTCATCTGAGATGCGCGAGGAACTCGCTGAAGCCCTGAAAAGCCCCCTCCAGTTTGAGACAGAGGTTGCGGCTGCAGAGGCCTTTCACGCCGAAACGATCGAGGACGCCGAATGTCAGGCAGTTATCTCGTTCTCTGGTAAGGATGAAGACCCTCCTATACAGGGACATATCCGTCTGCTGTATGTCACTGGCCAGTTCAATGGCCTTGAAGTCCAGCGCTGTCTTGTCGACACGGGGTCCGGGATTAATCTGATTCCAACTCGGACGCTCCGGAGATTGGGGTTGTCTGAGGATGACTTGATTCCCTCCGACCTCAGGATCCAGGGGTACGACCGCACCGAGCAAACCCCGGTCGGCAAGATGCGTTTGAAGACCCAGTTCGGTGACTTGGTTGCCAACACCGAATTCATGGTAGTCTCTTAGGACACTGCGTATAACGCATTGATGGGCAGGCCATGGCTTCACCTTCACGCGGCGGTTCCCTCGTCATACCACCAATGCCTCAAATACTCCCTTAATGGTCGAGTAGGCGTGCTTCAAGGAGATTCCTATCCTTTTGCCTCATGTGAAGCCCGCTATCTGGACGCGGACTATTACAAGAGCAAGGATAAGCAGATCCTGGCAGGTGAGGTTGAGCCTGTCGCTGTTGCAAGCGATCCCTGGGCAAGTCTGGATGACGCTTACGTCCTCCCGATTCACCGGTTGGACGTCGCCATGGTCTTGACGGTCCGCGAGTCTCCTGATGAGATGGCCGCGACCGCCCGCGCCAGCACCAGTGGCCCAGCAGGATCTGGTAACCCCAATGCAGTTTCCAACGCAGTCTCTCCCGTGGACGATCCCTCCCCGAGCGGAGAGGATATGGAAGACGCACCCCCAGCCTTTGAGGAGGGCGTCCCCGCCACGGTCGATGAGTTAATACAGGTGAACCTTGGAACCGAGGCCGATCCAAGACCCACATTGGTTAGTGCCGCCATGCCCTCTGAGGAGCGGCAGCAGTACGTGGACTTTCTCAGGCAGCACCGTGATGTGTTCGCTTGGGGCTACGACGAGATGCCGGGGCTAGATCCTCAGGTAGCCGTCCACCGCCTTGGTCTCCCGGCGAACCATCGCGGGTTCAAGCAGCCTCCCAGGAAGATGCACCCATCCCACGGTGCCATGGTTGAGGCCGAAGTTGACAAGCTTATCAAAGCCAACTTCGTGAGGGAAGTTCAGTACCCCAAATGGCTGGCCAACATTGTGCCGGTCAGGAAGAAGAACGGGCAGATTAGAGTCTGCATCGACTTCCGCGATCTCAACCGCCACTGTCCGAAGGATGATTTTTCACTTCCAGTGACAGAGCTGTTGATTGATGCCACGGCAGGGTTCCAAGCCCTCTCCTTCATGGATGGATACTCCGGATACAACCAAATTCGGATGGCCCCTGAGGATGAGGAGTTCACTGCCTTCAGGGCCCCCCAAGGTACCTTTTGCTACCGGGTCATGCCCTTCGGCCTGAAGAATGCAGGTGCCACCTATCAACGGGCGATGCACCGCATATTCAAGCCAATCCTCGGCACACTGGTGGAATGCTACGTCGACGACTTGGTTGTCAAATCGCGCCAACGTCAGGACCATCTCAAAGATCTTGAGAAAGTGTTCAGCTTCCTCCGGTCTCGCTGCCTGAAGATGAACCCGTTGAAGTGTGCCTTTGGGGTCACCTCCGGAAAGTTCCTTGGATTTGTGGTAAGATACCGGGGTATTGAGATCGACCCAGAGAAAATCAGGGCGATTAGCCAGATGCGTCCCCCAGGTACCGTCCGGGAACTGCAAGGGTTCCAAGGCCACTTAGCCTATATACGCCGATTCATCGCGAATCTGGCCGGCAAGTGTAAGCCCTTTTCTCGGCTCATGAAGAAAGGTGCCACCTATGTATGGGATAAAGAGTGTCAGACTGCTTTTGAGGAAATCAAGCAGTACCTGCTTCAACCTCCGGTCCTGATGCCGCCCGTATCCGGAAAGCCGCTGGTCCTTTATGTGACCGCCCTGGAACGGTCCCTGGGTGCCCTTCTCGCCCAGAAGAACAACGAGGGAACAGAGAATAGCCTCTATTACCTCAGTCGCATGCTCCTCGATGTGGAAGTTAGGTATTCCCCCATCGAGAAGAGCTGCCTGGCGCTCGTATTTGCCGTACAGAAATTACGGCACTACTTGCAGCACCATGAGGTACAGTTGGTTTCTCGGGTAGACCCGTTGAAATATATCCTGAGCCGGCCTATGTTGACTGGCCTCCTAGCGCGGTGGGCTGTGATTATCCAGCAGTTCGACATCAGGTATGTGTCTCAGAAGGCCATCAAAGGGCAAGCATTGGCAGACTTTCTGGCAGCTCACCCGACCTCCGCGGATCAGCCGCTGGATCTAGGCTTTCCTGATGAGGCCATTCTCTCGGTTGATCGAGCTGATCCATGCTGGCAGATGCACTTTGACGGTGCATCCCGGAGCCCCACCGGTAGAAGACTCGATAATCCTAAGCTCAACAGAGTGGGCTTGGGCATCGTCTTCATTACCCCGGAGCGAGCCGTGCTGCCATACTCTTTCCTGTTGTCAGAGGGCTGTACCAACAATGAGGTGGAATACCATGCCCTCATCACCGGCCTCGAGTTGGCTCTCGAGATCGACGTGCCCCGTCTGTGCGTGAAAGGGGACTCCGAGCTGGTCGTTAAGCAGATCAATGGCGACTACGTTGTCAGGAAGCCGGAACTTGTGCCATTGTTGGAGTGCACCCTCCTTCTGATGGCCCGGTTCCCTTCTCGGCCGGAAATTGTCCATGTTCCCCGGTCGCAGAACGGTCGAGCAGATGCTTTGGCCAGCCTCGCTGCGTCACTTGCGGAGCCTGAACAGGACAACCTGATCGTCCGCGTGACGCGCCGCAGGCTCATCGCTCCCGTTATCCCGGAAGAAGATCGCGGCCCGTTGGTAAGTAACCTCACCACGGTTGCCCCTATGCCCGGAGCCCCGAGTACCCCAGATATGACAGTCGGATCATCCCCTGATTGGAGGACGCCTTTGGTTGAGTACCTCCAACATGGCATTCTTCCATCGGATCGGGCCGAGCGCGAGCGAGTTCGACGCCGCGCATCGCAGTTCGTCCTCCAGAGCAGTCCCGGCCTGGAGCAGATCCTCTACAAACGCGGATTTGATGGTGTTCTCCTCCATTGCCTTCAGGGAGTTGAGATCCCACGAGTCATGCAAGAGGTTCATGCTGGTTCATGTGGCGCCCACCAGACTGGGCCGAAGCTGTCCCACCAGATTCGGAGGTTGGGATACTTCTGGCCCTCTATGATCCATGACTGCATCGAGTATGCCAGGAGGTGCCATGCGTGCCAGGTTCATGCGAACTTTGTGCATCGGCCGCCGGAGCCTCTCCATACCACAAGGTATTCCTGGCCCTTTGCAGTCTGGGGACTGGACGTTGTGGGACCTTACCCGCCGGCGACAGCTCGCCAGTGCCGGTTCATTCTGACCGCCACGGACTTCTTCTCCAAATGGGCAGAAGCGATTCCGCTCAGAGAGGTCAAATCCTGTTCGATCGCTGACTTCGTGACCTCCAACATCATCTATCGATTTGGAGTGCCTCACGCTATCCTCACGGATAACGGAACCAATTTCCGAGCAGCCGAGTTGAAGAAGTTGTACGCCAAGTATAACATTCGCTCGAACCATACATCTCGCTATCATGCGCAGGCGAATGGACAGATCGAGGCATTCAACAAAACCCTCTCTAACATTCTGCAAAAGATGGTTGGTCAGAACAAGAAGAGTTGGCCAGACAAGCTCCCCAACGCCCTCTGGGCTTATCGGACGACGACTCGCAATTCCACCCAGATGACCCCTTATTCCCTGGTGTATGGAGCTGAGGCCGTCCTGCCCATCGAGATCCAGTTGCCGTCCTTGCGCACTGCGGTCTACGACCAGCAAGCGCCGGACAGAGTTGCTGAATCCCGTCTAGTCGAGTTGGAAGCACTGGATGAGAATAGACTTCGCGCTTTGCACAACTTGGAGAGGCATCAAAGAAGAATGGATCGAGCTTTCAATAAGAAGGTTCGCCTCCGCTCCTTCCTGCAGGGTGATCTAGTGCTAGCCCTAAGAGCGCCGATGATCCCCGGCAGGAAGCCGCCCAAGTTGGAGCCCAAGTGGGAGGGACCTTTTGTTGTCCACAAGGTCTATCCCAATGGCGCGTACTCCCTAGCGACTATGGATGGTGAGCGTGTCACTCCTCCCACCAACGCTAGGTTCCTCAAGCAGTACTTTGTCTGAGTGTGCCTACGTCCTGCACGACGTTAAACTGCATTCGTCCAGGCTACAAGACGTTAAACTGTTCAGCATTCGTCCGCGCTGCAAGACGTTAAACTGCCAAGTGCTTCGTCCTGCATGACGCTAAACTGCACTATGTCCGAGATACAAGACGTTAAACTGTTCATCATTCGTCCTGCATGACGTAAAACTGCCCCTCAAGAACTACGTGCGGCTTGATTCCCATCCTTATGGGATACGTAGGACCGCCTGAACCTTCATGTTTCAGGCCCAGCCCCATCTTTTGGGAATTTCCATCCCATCTCGGGCCCTTGGCCCAGTTGCCCCCGGGTGTGCGGCGTATGGTGTGAGCGCGGGGATATGCCCTCATTCACGTCGGTTTGCTCGTCACGCTGTACGCCCCCCCCCCCCCCCACGTTTGGGGATGCCTTCTGCTCCCCCCTTCCCTTTTTCTCTCTTTTCGTCCTGCATGACGTTAAACTGCACTTCAAGAACTACGTGCGGCTTGATTCCCATCCTTATGGGATACGTAGGACCGCCTGGACATTCATGTTTCAGGCCCAGCCCCATTTCCCGGGAATCTCTATCCCGCGTTGGGCCTCTGGCCCCAGTTCCCCCCTTTTTGTGCGAGGCGTATCGCGTGAGCGGGGGATTATGTCCTCATTCACGTCGGTCTACTGGACACGCCGTACGCCTCCCCCGTGTGTGGGACTACCTCACACCCCTCATCGTCCTGCATGACGTTAAACTGCCTCTCCAGAACTACGTATGGCTTGATTCCCATCCATATGGGATACGTAGGACCGCCTGGACGCTTATGTTTCAGGTCCAGCCCCGTCTCTTGGTTGATCATGGGGATCTGCCCTCTTTTGGTTGCTCTCAGGTTGAGTCCTCCGACCCTTTCCGGAGATCTGTTAACATGTTTTGGGTGCTTCGGCCTATGACTCGTAGTGTCAGATTCAATACCGACAAGTCCTGTGTTGCTTGTCCGGCCTCGCGCTTCCTCTTGTTCGAGCCTTCACTCAAAGGGATCCTCGTTAGCGGTTTGGGTACGATGCCTCAGTGCTCTCCTACCGCTCCGGGTCGATTTACCGGTGGGTCTTGGGCCGCAAATCGATATGAATCCTGCGATTGAGCGGTTGATGCTCGTTTTCTTGCCCCGTCTTAGGCTGACGCGATCGGATGTTGTGTTGCGAATATGGTCAGCAACGTCCTTGATCGCCATGTCGGCTCTTTCAGGCTCTGGACATTGGATTGCGCAGTCCTCATCACACTCCGCCTTTGAGCGTTGTAGTGGAATCTCGACACTCTCTTCATACTGACCTCCAGTACACCTCTACACGTTAGGCAGACCAACCAGGGTAATGACGTCGTTCGAGGCTCCCATGATCTGAGCACCAGGGATATATGCGGATATCCTCCCTAAAAGCCATGCGTAGCTGGACCCTCATCCCGATAAGGAGGAGGGAGTCGCCCGAACAATCGCGTTCTGGGCCCAGTATATCTGGAGGCTAGCATCTCTGCCCCTCGGGTGATGGACATATGCAGACCCCTATCCCAAGACTCTTCTCCGGGAATCGTGCGTGACCGCAGGGCTGGGTATGTTCCCACCTCCGCCGTGTCCGCCGTACCGCAATAAGCGGATTCCTCCATGGTCCGAACCACACGACCTTAAACTGTGTTGTCTGGTCCTACCACACGACCGTAAACTGTGATCGTCTTGGCCGCCCGACGAGAAACGGCACTGCGTCGTGATGTTCTCCTCGGGGGACACTCATGTTGGGCGCTGGTTAATAACCACGCCATTCATCAATGCCTTCCATGGCTTGATTATTGTGGCGACGCCAGAGATTTCTCAATCACAGGCGTGTCGCCGCACAAAAGAAAAACCATTCATCTTTAAGGACAAACAAGAAATATCAAATGCCGCTCCTTCTGTGTGCGAGGGTCAGACCCGCACTCTTCCCCGCGCTGGTGCCCGATTGTGTTGCGCCGCGCTTCAAGAACTACGTGCGGCTTGATTCCCATCCTTATGGGATACGTAGGAATGCCCGGATGTTTGAAACTTCGGGTCCAGCCCCCCACCTCTTAGAGATTCCCCCTTCTCTGGGGAATCCGCCGCCTTCAGGTCACCCTCAAGGCGTGTTCCCCGACCCCTTGCAGTGGTCCACCGGTGTCAAGAGTACTCTGGTTTACTGCCAGGAGGGTCAGGATCCGCTTGGTCAGGTTTCCTCCACTTTTCAGGCTTCGTGCTCCCTTTCATTCGGACCCATCGTCTACGCCCTGGGTGGAGCCCCTGTGAACGGTTCGGACACAATGCCTCAGTGCTCTCCCACCGACTCGGGCCGGTACCCCCAATGGCCTCGGGCAGCAAATCGATATGAATCCTGCGATTGAGCGGTCGATGCTCGTTTGCTGCCTCATTCCACCAACGGTTAGTGCGATATTGATGCTGCTTTTCCTCCACGGTCGGCAGTACTCCCATATCGTTACGCCGGTGCCCCCATTCCTTGAATGAATGGCCGCATGATTCACATTTCCCACCTCCCATTCCGTCCAGGCGAAACCTCTACGCTCTTGACACTATCCCTCAGTCCAACTTTGCATATCCAGGGGATATGACCACGATGTGGCGTGCTTTGAGGTCCTTATGGTCCGAGCTCTAAGACCTTAAACTAAGATCTCTCCTTATGGTCCGAGCTCTAAGACCTTAAACTAAGATCTCTCCTTATGGTCCGAGCTCTAAGACCTTAAACTAAGATCTCTCCTTATGGTCCGAGCTCTAAGACCTTAAACTAAGATCTCTCCTTATGGTCCGAGCTCTAAGACCTTAAACTAAGATCTCTCCTTATGGTCCGAGCTCTAAGACCTTAAACTAAGATCTCTCCTTATGGTCCGAGCTCTAAGACCTTAAACTAAGATCTCTCCTTATGGTCCGAGCTCTAAGACCTTAAACTAAGATCTCTCCTTATGGTCCGAGCTCTAAGACCTTAAACTAAGATCTCTCCTTATGGTCCGAGCTCTAAGACCTTAAACTAAGATCTCTCCTTATGGTCCGAGCTCTAAGACCTTAAACTAAGATCTCTCCTTATGGTCCGAGCTCTAAGACCTTAAACTAAGATCCCCCTTATGGTCCGAGCTCTAAGACCTTAAACTATGATCTACCCCTATGGTCCGAGCTCTACGACCCTAAACTAAGATCTCCCCAAATGGGGTCCTACGTCCTGCATGACGTTAAACTGCACTCTCAGAACTACGTGTGGCTTGATCTCCAGCCTGATGGAGTACGTAGGAACGCCCGGGCATTCCGACTCGGGTCCAGCCTCAGGGATCGTTAAGTCCCGCCCCTCCTCGTCGCCGGCCGTCTGGCCTGACTTCGGGTAGAGTGGTGCAGTTGTGATATTCTCCCCGATTCAGCTCGGGATGCCCCATCGCAAGGATGGGAAGCGACGGTTTCCTCGTCAGAGAGGTGCTGTCTGAGAATTGAGGTGACTCACGGCCAGATTAGTGCATCCGCCTAATACGCTCTCCCCACGGTGGCGCAATTTTGAGAGCGTTGGATTCTGTCCGAACAAATCGTCACTTCGCCCCACGCTTCGCATGCCCTGTTGATCTGGATTTCCACCCTTGTGTCTGAAGGAACCCCAAAGCGGTATTCATGATGACATGTGGTCCGCCTCCTGCAATATGAATGATGGCCTTTTTCGGTCCGTCTATTGCAGTTGTTATGGTCGGTCCACTGTCCGCCTACCGTCTTGGGCATTTCCTGGAAGGCCGACCGTTGTGGATGTTTGGATTCGGGACGCGCGATTCACCCTTTCTCATTTCCCTATGTTCGGATAAAATCTCAACGCCCCTAGCATTGTCCCGTTCGTGTGTTGGAACAGGTTGGGGGGATGGTACATTGATTAGGTCTGAGGTCTCCTTTCCTAGGAATGACCTCCCTCTTTTCTCCAGAAATCCAGGCCCAATTATGGATGCCTGATGCTTGGTTAACACTCCCGCAAGACAATGAATTGTGGTTGAGCATGTTAAACCAAAAGATGCAGATAAATATATTGATTCATACAGATGGATCAAAGTAGCGGAAGCAAATGTTTTGGGAATGGCAAAACAAAGCCCTTAGGGATTAGCGTGCTGAATGAGTCTTTCTAGTGCCGCTACCCTTTGGCTGGTGGCCTCCAGAGCTGCTTCTCGCTCTCTGCGTGCCCTCTCTTCGTCGGCGGTCGCAGCGCGCAGTTTGTCGATTCTGGCTTGTGCACGCTCCCGCTCGACCTGAATTGTGACCATCTGTTGGCCCGCCTCCGTCAGCTGTACCTGGGCGTCAACCAGCTGGGCTGCTAGTTGCTCCACAAGCTCGGTACACGTTGCGACGAAGGCCTCCTTCTCCGCCGCCTGCCCTTCGAGGCGCCGGACTTCCTGCTCTGCCGCGAGGAGCGCCCGCGCGCTCTCCGACATGTCCCGACTTTGTGTGACGTCGGCACGCCGGCAGCTCTCGCGCATCTTTTCGGCCATGAAATCACGGACCGTTAGATGGAGGCGTTGAGCATCAGCTCCCCCGGCACACAGAAAGCGCATCCAGGTTTGGAGTGACCCCATGCGCCCCAGCCACTCCGAGGGGTCTCGCTTGAGGAAGCGCTGGATGCACTTCCACCCCCTATGGCGCGTTATCCGGCTCTCCTCGACCGCCTCCGTGTCTGAGTCGTCCATCTCCTCGGGATCGGCAGGCCGGTAGGCAGGGAAGGCAGCCAGCAGGTCTGCTGCAGGGTCCGCCCCTGGGAGGTCCTCATGAGGGATAGGTTCCCCAACATCTGGGCGACCTTCTTCTCTCTCCCCAGCGGCGCTGAAACCCTCGTCAGCCCCCAACCTCTCTCTGATGGCAGCACCGCCGACGTCCGCAGCCCCTTGATCAGCAGTTGGCGGGGCCGGCTCGGTTTGGGAAGTCTGTTCCGGAGCAGGCGGCATGTCTGCCACCGGTCCACTCGCGGATGGCCCGGGTTCGGCAACCCGATGAGCCTCCAGTGTTGAGATCACTGCGCAGGGCATGCCATGGTTAGTCACGGATCGTCAACGGCAAGCACCAGCAGTAAAGTAGGGAGACTTACGGGAGTTCGGAGCGTCATCTTCAGCTATCCCGGTCGCCGCAGGAACAGTTGCAGCAGGGGCCCCCTTAGCGCTTGTCAGTTCGATAATGGGTGCCTGGCCCCCGCCTTGTCCTGCCGGCGCCTCTCCTACTCCTGCTGAGGACGCCTGACCGACATCCGTGTGCTCCTGAGAAAGATGGAGAAATGGGTTAGAAGCTGCATAAGAGAGTGGATGAAGCAGATTGAGTAGGGATAGAAGCGGACCTCGAGGAGCTCAGTGACATCAACGTTGTCAGAGCCAGCCACCTCGCCGCTCTCCCGTGGGCTCCCCTGACGGGATCTTCCCTCGGAGCATTCATCCTCCCCCATTTCCTCCTCTTCTTCGGAGTCGCTGCCACTGTCATCTTCTTCCGGCGGCATCTGTTCCGGAGCGGGCTCGAGACCGAGCATCACCTTCACCAGAAGGGATGGCTCCGCGCGCTGACCACGTTGGCGCGCGTACTCGTCCATGGCCGTCAGATACGCATACTGCCGGTTGAAGTCCACTCTGTCGGCAATCTGGAGGCGCCCGACCTCTGGCAGATAGATTCCTTCTCTGAGTAGCTTTCGCCAGATGGCGTCGGTCCCCAGTGACTGCCGCAGAGTCATCCAGGCCGACCACAGCGCCGGGAAGACCGCATCATGGGAAGGTTCGAGCAGACGTCTCACCTGCTTCCCTGGCCGCTCGTCGACCACCGCACGTGCCCCCTCTCTGGGCGCTGAGGTCGTGGCGGCAGCTCGCGATGTGCCCGCCGCCGAAGTCCCTGCCCGCGCCGGCTCCGCTGTTTGGCGCGCCTCCGTTCTCCCCCGTGTGGCGGCGCCTCGCCTCCTTCCTTGACGCCCGGTCTCCGCACGGGTAGCCTCGAGCCGCCGAACTAGCTTCCGCAAAAGCCCCTCGGGGTATGCGATGGCCCAGTGTTCGGCGTACTCGGTTGCCAAGCCTGCGTCAACTCCGGTAGGAGGGAGAGTGATGACGTCGCCAGAGCCGAAAGCGGCAAACATCAGCCACATCTGGCAAAGGACGCCAGGGTTCGTCTCCTCTCGGACAGCAGTGAATACCCTCTTCGGCATCCGTTGAAGGCACCCGAACTGCCTGGCGAAACGGGTTGGCACGTAAGGCTCGCAGATCACCTTCCCGTCGATCCGAGCCACGAGCACCCCGCCCCGCATGTTCAGGAAGTACTCATGCTGCTCCAGCGGACCCTGCCCGTTGTCGATCATCTGGCCGACGGGAGTGGGGAACGGACTGAAGTTGAAGTTGGCATGATTGCCAATCCGGATCCGCACGCCCTCCTCACTTAGGGTCATCGGAGCGACCCCCGCAATGTTCAGCAGGGAGGGTCGCAGGCCGTTGCCCGGAGGAATGATGGCGTTCGGAAACGTGTACCCACCGAGGTGAGCAGCCACCCAGCCGTGGAAGAACTGAAAGGGCCCACAGATCCTTCGTGGCGACCCCCCTCGTGAGATGCGTCCTAGGATGGCATACAGCCTCGCCAACACTGGGACCCCGAGGTTGTATCTCTTGTTGGCGGCCATAGCGCCCGCCATCGCCAGTGTCGCCGGGCGAACGCCCATTCTCGCGTCCCGCACTGGCAGGAGCCACCCACTCAGAAAGGCGGCCAGGAACGCCGCATACCAGACATTTGGGTCCCGGGCCTCGATGACGTGGTACCCCCATGAGCGGTAGTCGCCCGTCTCCAGGACCCGCCAGTACGACCCGTTCCGGCTCCTCTGAGCTGCGGTCGGGCACCGCTTCCCCCTACCTGGCATCTTGACCGTCGGGTCATGCTCCAAGAACTGGCCGAACCATTCCTTGTAGGCTATGTCCTTCTGGAAGTCTTTGATCCCGAGCTGCTGCGTAGCCAGGTCAAGCAGATTCCAGGTCAGGATGGGAGTCTGTGACCTGTCCTCCCAAATGTTCTTCGGTGGCAGGAACTCATCGTATTGGTAGCCCTCCAGCGGGATACCTCCGATGCAATGGATGTCCCAGAGACCGATGCCGACCTCCCCATGGTGAAGATGGAAGGTGTTGGTATCCGGAGACCATCGGGTGAACAGCTCCGGTCCGAGCTCGGACTGCTGGTAGAAGTGGAACTGCGACGTCCACACCGCCTCGAACAGGCCGATGTACCGCAGCTCCTCTGCGAAGTGATCGCAAGTGTGGCGTACCCAGAACGCCCAGGCCCACTCACTGGTGAAGTTGCCCCCAGACCGCAAGTCCCAGTCCTTCAGCCAGCCCTTGGTGTCGTCCGTGACGCTCTGGCGATATATGCTCGAGTAGAGGGCTGGAGAATTCTCCGCAGTAGGCTCACCCCCGTCAATGGTCCGCGTCCTCGGGTTCAGGACGTAGACATCCAAGTGTCTGGTCTCCCTGGCAGGATGCCCATTTTTGGTGATGTTATAGCGGAGAAGCTCGTCCTCCCGGGTCACCCAGGTCCGCGGCGCATCAATCTCGAACCCTGGCACCGGAAACTCATCTAGGATGCCGAAGTTCCAGAGCGGCAGGTTGTCCGACAGTGGATATGTCTTCTGGGCCGGCGTCAGTAAGTCGAACAAGGATTGATTGTTGGAAACAATCGCCTTGGCTCCGTAAACCTCCTCGTTCGTCGCCATCTCAGCCCTGCGAGTGGCGGCATCCCCCTCATTTCCTCTGTGCGCGGCCATCTCAGAAGTTTCGGGAGTCGTGCGGGTTAAGGGATGAAGCGTGCGGGATCGGACGAGGCTGGTAGAGAAGTTTGAAGGGTGGCGCGCAATCCAAGTGGACGGCGCGCAATTGGGAAGACTGTCGCGCAAAGTTCCGGGTTTTCGCGCAAAAACAGACGAAATCCGGATGGTTTTGCGCGCCGGTCGGGCGAATTTCGCGACCGGAAGAGGCAATTTCACGCATGAGAGCTTTGGAGCTTATCGCGCGGAAGGCCAGAGTATGGAACGCGGGACCCAGGGCCCCTATTTATAGGCAAGGCCGGGGCCCGCGCTGCGCGGAAAGCGCTTTGCGCGACCGCAGCGGCGAATTTCGCGCCCGGCGCCCCTCTTTGCGCGCCTAAGTCCCGCGCCGCCCAGGACTTCGGCATTCCGGCGTCTCCCTCGGAACCCGATCGTTGCGACCTCTCGCCGACCAGATTCCGAGGGGGGGCTTTTGTAGACGCCGGAAAAGTCCGTTGTTCCCAAACGAAGCTCCGGATGCGGAAAGCGAAGGGATGTTTGGAGTCAGAGGCACGTTCCGGAGGGCCCGGAGGACTTGCGCGAAATTTCAGAGGCTTGCGCGCAAAGTTGAGCCGCGGCGCGCAATCCTCCCGGGATGCGCGCAATGCGCTGGGCCGGCACGCTATTTTGCGCGCCCGCGGCCTGCGCGGCGCCTTTGCGCGCTGAGTGCTGATTCCGCGCCCGCGAAGCGAATTGCGCGCCCGAGACCGGATTCCGCGCCCGGGGTGGCCTATAAATATAAGGCGACCCCCGACGTTTTGAAGGTTGCCGGAATCCGAAGCGTCGCTCGTTCGCGCAATCCAACCCCCTCCGCGCGCAATGCCGATCTTCAGGTAACCTCCTTCCTTTCGCGGAATAGAGCCTTGGGGTCCGCCTTCGCGCGCAATCCCCTTGGCTCATTTCCTTTGAATAAATTTCAACCCGAAGGCCTTTGCGCGCAACAGAAGCCTCTTGCGCGCAATTGCCCCCCGGGTGCGCGCAATCCAGCCCGATTGCGCGCACCCCCCATTTTCAAAGTGGCCATTCGTTAGAGAATGAGCCGTTGCTCCCGCGCGCTACCCGAAGCCCGGTGCGCGCAATCCCAATCATCCGCGCGCGAAGCGCTGGCCCAATTGCGCGCCAGCCCGCCATTTTGCGCGCCGACCCGCGGTTTTGCGCGCAAAGCTCCTCTTTTGCGCGCAATCCGCCAGGGTCGCCTCCCTTGACCCCCCGAGGGTACCCGCCTGCGTGGCGCCCGATGATCCTCATCCTGGGCGCCCGAACCGTGCGCTGTCTTCCCGTGCAGCCTTCCAGGCTCGTGCGACGTGACACAGACCCATCGGCGGCAATCATTCGTCCAGCATGACGTTAAACTGCAGATTCGTCCAGCATGACGTTAAACTGCAGATTCGTCCAGCATGACGTTAAACTGCAGATTCGTCCAGCATGACGTTAAACTGCAGATTCGTCCAGCATGACGTTAAACTGCAGATTCGTCCAGCATGACGTTAAACTGCAGATTCGTCCAGCATGACGTTAAACTGCATATTCGTCCAGCATGACGTTAAACTGCAGATTCGTCCAGCATGACGTTAAACTGCCCATACGTCCCGCATGACGTTAAACTGCACATCCGTCCAAGCTGCACGACGCTAAACTGCCTAGCCCCCATCGTCCGCGCTGCAAGACGTTAAACTGCCAAGTGTTTCGTCCTCAACACACGACGTTAAACTGTGCTTCGTCCGGCAAGACGTTAAACCGTCCGCTTCGTCCTCAACACACGACGTTAAACTGTACTTCGTCTGGCAAGACGCTAAACCGTCCGCATCATCCGATCCCGTGCTCTGCACGCAGGGTCTCCCCCGGTTTGGATGTGGCCCCCACCCGCTCGTCTCTGCAGGGATGTCGGGATTGTCCCGCTTTTGGGACGATTTAATGGGAGTGGCTTTTCCCTACGGGGGCAGGGTATTACAAACCCCTAGTTTCTCGTGGGAGGCTGCACATGTGTATCTCAATTGCGCCTCCCCACTGCCGAAGCCAGTAGAGGGTGTGACTGGGATCGAGGTGTCTTCTGCTTTCGGTCCAAGTCCCTTCCAACTGAGTTTTGCCGCATCCGGGCTGCCTCAAGTGCGTAAGTCCTAACAGAATGAACTACGTGGACTTTGATCCCTGTCTTCTATACAGGGTACGTAGGAAGCCTCCCTGAGGTCCAAGCCCACCACCTGGTCGTCCCGGTCGTATTTACGTCGGTTCGTCCATCAGTGGACCCCTCCAGGGTTCACGCTTGCGTCGATTCACCTATGAATCCGCCCCTGTGGGAGACTGCCCGTGTGTATCTCCACGGTGCCTCCCCACAGCCCCCCTTTTCCATTTCTCCTTTTATCGTCCAGCATGACGTGAAACTGTGATCCACCCGGCCGTTCCATCCCCCTCTGTGCGAGGTGGTTCGGTTCAATCCTCCGCCCGGCGGCCTCGACCTCTTCGTGATTCGGCTTGCCGACGTCCAGCATGACGTTAAACTGTATACCCGAACTACGTTGACTTTGATCCGTGCTAACGCGCGGTACGTAGGAATCCCTTACGGGGTCCAAGCTCTTCACTCCATCATCCATCCTGATCCTTACCCGGGCCGCCACATCCCGGTGGGGTCATGCCACTTCACTCCACTCCACGTTACTTGGGAAGCCGCCCATGTGCTGGCCCCAGCGTCGGAGGTTCCCCGCAAGGGGTTCTGTCATCTGATCCACTTTTCGTGTTGATCGGTCCGATTCCGTCCCTGCTGGACGTTAAACTCGCAGCATACCCCGTGTTAAACATGGGAAGCTGAGGAAAACCTCAGGTGACACAGTTCCCCGCACCCAGTGCGGGATGCCTCAGGCCATCATGCCTTCAAGAAGCCCTATTAGGGACGGAAGACAGACGTGCAGAGCCGCAGTGTTACGACACGCCCCCAGCACCCAGAGCCACCCGGCCTTCTCACTACAGGTTGCTGCCCCGCCCAGATTCTTTGGAGCGTCTGGGCGGAAGCAGCGTAATTAACCGGTGTCCATGAAGATATGGCGCCGGGAACGAGATTCACGAACATTCTTAAGTCTATGAGGGAGACCCGGATTAGGAGACGAGTTTCGAGGAGATGTCCAAGGAAGGAGGAGCCGACATCCCATCATCCCGGTTTCGATCAAGGAGCAGACGCCCCTGAATAAGGGACGAATGCCGCCCGCCCTTGGAAAGCGGGACTGCGGGACCACAAGCTGCGCGCCCATCCCCTCGGGTTGACGGGTGCACGCGCGAACGCGTCCTGGCGGAACAGCGTAACCCGACGCACATCCGCACCGAAACAACGATGATGAGGAGGAAAGGCTAGTCGATGTATTCCATGGATGAAGGTCAACGGAGATCATTCTTCACAGTCGAAGGGATTCTTCATTTAAAAAACATGTTCTTCATTCTTCATTACTGAGTTCTTTTCTCCCTAATCTCACTCTCTACTCCCAAGATCCAACAAAATACAAATTCCAAACAAAATAATAGATTAAGATAATCTATTATTTAATTCTTGGCACTAAATTCAAAATTAGTGGATTAATTAATAGAGTAGGATTTGGCACATTAAGTGTTAGGGGATTTGAAGAGGCTCCCATACACTTAATGGAAAAATTGAGGGGTTCTGCCCATTAATGGGGAGTTTCAAAGGGGGTTTAAAACACATGTGGTCCCCACCTCAATTAACATGAAGATAAGGTTAGGTTCGGGTGGGCCCCACCACCATAACGTATCATGGGAGGTTATGGTCGGGTGGACCGCACACTTCTAAGTTCCAACTTTCAAGGAGAGGTCTTAACCAACAAATAAAAATAAAGAGACACTACTTTATTTTTATTTAATTAATTGACTGAAAACCCAAAAAAATAACTTTTATTCTCACCCAACTACTGTCGAGTTGAAAGTATTCTTGAGTGAATACTTGTGTTGTGAGTTCAATAGTGCCCTCAGATTTCATTTCCAAGCACAGGTTCAAAATTTATAAAAACCAGCTTGTACATTTACTGAACGTACCCGAACAAAACATCAAAATTTGATTTTGGGCACACCGGGCCCCAGAATCACACGTTGTCAATTTTTGTGGACTCATAAAATTTCCATTTAGTTAAAAAACAATACTTGGAAATTTCAGGTCATAACAATAGATTCCATTATTGTCAACTTAAACCCTTTCATTTCTTATTATTATATGAATTAACATCTGTTAACTTAGGTTTTCATTCAATGAACCCCAAAGATCATACCTCTACCACTATTGTGTTCCCAAACCACATCCAAAACTATTATATTTAGGATTGTGAACAATCTTAGCCTTTTATATTGGCATATACATTAACCCTACCACATTTTATGCTCAACCAAAATACACAAAAAAAATACAGCACCAAACGTGAGCTATCACATAATATAAATCATCCACCTTCCCTCTCATCACCATAGTAATCTCACTAGATTAGTTCAATCCCTCTAAAGGATAACCCCAGAAGCTCACAAGAAACTAACTCACTCAACTTGAGTTTCATCTAAAAGGTAACATGGTCCTCCACCTAGAAAATAAACCATGGTCTTCAAAAAAATCACATTTTATGGGATGATATTCATCCTTATATCAAAAGTCTCATGGTATCTAGCAAGCCAAACACCAATATATTTGTTCCTGAAAATTATGTCCTCTATCTATCCCCACTATCAATACTTGGGTCACTACATTATACACCATGTGACACCACCCAATGTATTTTTTCACAACACATAACATAGAATCCTCATAACTCAGAAACTAAAATCGACCCCAACTAGCCATTACAGGTTCAAGCTAATCACATATGAAATATATGACTCCTCACGCATTTAATGTTCAATAATTACAGGTTTACATTATTTATTATTTAAAATTTTACATGATTCACAAAACAAGGATTATTAAATATAATTTCATTGAAAATATATAAATGAATTTAATTTATAGTTTACATATTAAATTTTTTCAAACCCAAACATCATTTTTTAAAAAAACACACATTTGTAAGAAAATTCCATTACCACAAGCTTTAGGGTACACATTTTCAATCAGTTTCACAATCATTCAATGAAAATATTTTTCCCATTGACAATGCCTAATTAAATAATGTTTCCTAGACATTGTATGGGGGAAAAACGTTAATATTATTACTGAACACTTATTTAGTCGAGACCATAATCAATCTACTTATACCTTTCTATTAGTCGAGAAATAATACCATGAATTGTTCACGTAATATTCCACCATATAAGTATATGGAAAACACTATATTTGATGCTGAAGAAAATTCAAATACAAACCCTACATATTTTCAATAAATTATATAACCTGGTATGATCTAAATTAGAAAATAATAATTCGTAAAATATTATTAAAATTTAATAAAAATAATAAGTAGTGTATAATTAAAATCCAAACTGAGGTCTCTAGCATGATGCATGTCATGTGAATCACTACATTCCCTAAATGATACATGAATTCACACACACCATCTTTTCATACTATTCCAAGAGAATAAATCCCATAAATCATAACATCGCAAATCAGGTGTCTCTCTAATAGTAAAAATCAAATGAAAATACAATGATTGAAAACTAAAGAATAACAAGTATCATCCTTAGAAACATGGTTTTTACCACACAAGGGTTAAACACTCACATTCACAAGATCATTACAAATACATAACACACTCCTTGATTTCTATCTACCACAATTATATAGTTATAGAAAATAAAAATAAAAATAATACCACTTTGTAATTCCCAGTCCCAAAATCTACAAAACCAGCAACCCAAGACAGTTCCCCATATGGCCTTATGCATGCCACCACATATGTCAAAGGCTAATGACTAGTTGTAAGGGACTATCATACTATCATGGGGTATACCATGTACTCCTTTAAATTTAGTTATTATATTATATGTATTGAGAAAAATGTTAATCAACACAAAACCCACCAAAGATAAAAAATTATAAGTGCTAATAAATAATTATAGCATCAAAATATATAACAATGAGGATTTCATAAATTACATCGATTCCCTATGGGAGGATCATTTATACAAATAACAATAGATAATAATAAAAAATAAGATTAAAAAACATCCCTAATCCTATCTCGAGTCTTTCTAGGTCTCGATTTCCATTATACACTCCTGAAATGCTAATCCAATAGTCATACAATAGGCCTTTTATCTAACTTGTAACATGAAAGAAAATAATAGTGTTTTCTTGGAATCAAAATTTATGTAGAATTTCAAGAAGTTTGTAAGTAAAACTATGTAGTCCCCCACCAATGATGTCCCTAAAATAAGATTTCTAATATTAATTGTAGGAAGAAGTGCTCAATGTAATCGTTTTAACAATTAAAAAACCATATATATATATATATATAAAATAAATAGCCACTAATTCTCATGGTTCATGATGAAACATAAGATCATATATACCATTATCAATCCATTAGTTCAGCACCTCGATCGACCCTACCTACTTCAGCCAGTGTCAATATGTTTCTAGGCATGTTACGTAAATAACCATATAGAATTCATGGATTATTCTATAATTCCTAGTTTCCTAAAATATCACATGAAATATAAGCACTCATTTGGGCATTCCAAAAGAATCTGAACTTCCTTCAAGGTATTCCCTCGCATTCCCATATAAAAAAGTATCTGATGTAACCCAGATGATCATTATTGAATTTTAATGTAATTTTAGTGCTCATTCCTGCTTTAATAGCTTTTCCCATATCACGTGTCTTATGGAATCCAGGTGATCGTCATTGAATTATCAAGTTATTTTCATATATCATTTTGAATTTAAGAGCTCAACCCAAAATTCCTAAGAACCATATGTCATATAAAATGTAGTATCTCATCCCAACAATCCTATGTAATTAGTTGTTTTTGAAACATGGTTATTAAATAATTTTATTCACATAATTTCCATTTTTCCCAATGAAGTCATAAACCATGACCTTCATTCAAAATTCTAATACCCATTTCCAATTACAATACATAATTTAGTATATTTTTCAAAAGTAATTCAATTCAAAAAACCTAGATCTTTTAATAAATTTATTAGGATCTAAAAAAGAATGGGTGAAATTCTTATTGAATAGGTAATTTACCCAATTCTCTTTCCAATAAATAATTATGGAATTTAATTTACCAATTCAATTATCCAGTACTAAAACATAGAACTTTTTATTTTTATTGGAAATTATATCATGCATAGAAGATCAATTTTAATATTATAAATGATTAAAAAGGTCCATTTCTTAGTCATTGATTGATAACCTAATCACTAACTTGAGGTTATAAAACTAAAAAATTCAATTAATCTCATCATTTTACACAAAGGAATACATAACATATATTTAATCCAAATTGTATTCAAATTCTTATCCAAATAATTCAGCATAGAATCACCTTTAATTTGGGGATATATAATATTAAACATTGGTTTTTGACAAAGGGAACGAATAATTAAACGGGTTGATATAAATTTGGTCAATATGCAGAAAGGATATCTTGATCATACAATGAACCACTTGAAAAATAATGAATGACTATGGGTTATGTATATTGACCACCTACCATATTCCTAGAGAAGGGAACTGATTTTTTATCAACCATTAGTTTATCTGAAATTGTAAGAAAATAGAAAACCATCCATAATATCTAAAATAGGGTATATTAGACAAAAATTTGTAGACACAAAAATCCACTAAAATTACTGATGAAGGAAGACAGTATTAATCATACATATTTCATGGGATCTTGAATGAATCCTCGTCTTCATTAATGAATCTCAATTCAACAACCCTAGCCTCATTTCACATGTAAATCTACATATTCAATGTATTCAAACATTCAAACTGTCTTATTGGATCTTGGTTGAAAAACAACAGCTCCTCCACCAAATAAAAAACTCAAATATTTGCTAAACATCAAGGGTCATCTGCACACCCTAACTATACATACATGACACTTGAGTGACTCTCAATATAACATAATCTAATTAGTTGAACGAACCCAATTCCATTTTCATTTCTAGAAAAATACCACCTTAGAAATGGTTTTTTAGGATTTTAACATCGACTTAATATAAATATTAGTATAGCTCAATTTGTAAATATTCTATAATAATAATCAATATAAACTACGATTATAAATAACTTTCAACATCATTTATAAGTAAAACCTACATTGAAATCCCTATCTATAATAATTTGAGGTGGACATTTAATTTCAACTATAATAATAACTAATGTGGAATGATATTTTTTAATGGTTCATACATAATTATTCACCATTATTATAGATAAAAAACATAGAGATGATTCATGACCATCGACACAAAATTATAGTATAAATTCATCAAAATTATGTGATTATAAACTTTTCCAGTATGATACAAATATAATAAGTATTTAACAATAAATCTATTACAAAATAAAACTAGTAAAATAGTATAAAAATAATCCTCATTGATTGTTTTGTTCGTTTTCATAATATGATTTAATTTCATAAAAAAATACAAGTATAAATAAAAAATGTATCAATACTAATACCACAAATTTCTGTAAAATTTAAGAGTTGTAATGAAACTAAACTTCTAGAAATTTGATGTCATCCTTGTCATTATTATCTCATAATTAATTTTGAAAATATAATAACTACATGAAATTCATCCATTTTGATGATGGAATCTTTATTTTGATACAAAAATTTCAAAACAATTTTTGTTTAAAATAATTGAAATAAAAACCTTATATTAACTAATATAAAAGATTTACTTTCACGAGAACATAATTAATATCATTTGGATATTTTTTCTAAAATTTAACCCTATAAATAATCATCCAATACATATTGAATTTTCATATTTTAATATCATAAGTAACTTATAACAAATATTAAAGAAATCGTATAGTATAATAAAACATATGATTCCAACAAATCATTCATATTTTCATAAACTTAGCCTATTTCCGAGAATCACCATTATGTTTGTAATTTATGTGGGTAGAATACTCATAAGATATGGTGTTAAATAAAATTGTAACGTCTGGTATTTAAGAAAATTTAAGAAAAAAATATTTAAAAATAATATTTTTCTTATTACTCATTAATAAATGATTAGAACTGACACCAAACATATATGTTGGTTAATACTTCAGATATATATTTAAATATTCTTTTATTACTCAAATATTTCACTCTAATTGAAATTTTTTTTAATACATTTATCCAAAAATAGATGTGGTCTCATTTTATTTAAAAATTATATAGATTTACCTAATTATTTTAGTAATAAATTAAACCATAGTATGTTATATTAAAATAATGAAATAAAAATTTAAATTAAACATTACTTACTAGGAAAACACTAACAACAAATTAATAATAATATTGTCAACAAAAAAAATTAGGATATATTTATTGAATACATTTAATATATATTATATTACTTATATGTCAGGAGTTTTTTAAAATTAATATAATGGATCAAAATAAAAATAATAAATTATTAATTTTATTATCCCTTGGAAAAACTAAGGTGTATTTAAAGGTGTTGGATAACGAATTTTTTTTCTATTATAATGATTATTTAGATTTTTGATACATGAATATATGGAAAGCATAATAAATTATTTTAAGTAGTTTAAAAGAAAATTTTGATTAAAAAATATAAAAACACACATTCAATATGTCAAAATTCAACAAGTCTTGGTGGACAGAGTAAAAAATGTCCAAGAATCCACAAAATTGTTTCTAACTCTGAGATAGACAATGAAACTAGAGAAGATAAATCAATAACATCATTTACCATCAATATTATTTGATCTAATTACATAATATTATGATGTACATAATCCCCAAGATAATTTATGAATTCCATACACCTAGATATTGCAATGGGTATCCTAAATTTTCAACTCACAATACTCATTAAGTTATGAATGAGGAGGTGGAAGAGAAAAATTGGAAATAAATGTCTATCATGATATCTTTGAAAACATAAAATTAATAAGAGATAAAATTTTATCCCTTATAGATTTATCCATTTATTATATTTGAGAATTAAATAATTTATTCCACTCTAGTGTGCATCATCAATTGATTCACTCTATGTAATCCCAAAAAATATTTTTTATATTAACACATAAAACATATCATATTTTTTGTCCGCTTTGTCCTTTCATTACTATAATAACTCTAATAATATAATTCCTCCCCTCAGGGATTAATATCACTACAACATTTTCTGCAGAAGTATATCCTAAAATGAAAAATTTTAACATCATATTAATGTGATGAAATTTGAAAAACTAAACTTGAAAAAATAATCATATCATCTATGACATTTTCTTGATCTCTAATGTACATCCGTTTTTTCCACTCTAACAATTTTCTATTTTTTGGGGAGTAGGGGGAGTGGTATGACTGAATAAGAACACATTAGAGTTTCATTATTTAGATATTTATTTCTTTTTTTTAAATCATAATATCATATGGTAATGAATATCTTCCATATGAAAATGTAAGAGAGTATACAGTTTGTGACTAGTTCTTTTTGTGAGATCCCTTAGATGAGTATTAAAAAAGAATAAATTAATAATTTATTATGTAATTACTAATTAAGGATGTGAATTGATTTTATAAAAAAATATTTATCATAACTTAAAATCTTCATTATTTTATCCATTAATAAACATCAATCATATCTCTATATTTAAAACCCTATATTTAATGCATGGATTTTTATTATTTTTCTTCCATAAAGTATAATCAGAATTCAATTTTTATTTAAAATCCTTAATTTTATTTACTAAAAAAAATACATCTTCTTAATTACTTTCATATAAATAATGTAATATTGCCAATGTAATTTAATAGATAAAATTTTAGTTATATGAAATATATAATATATGAATCATTATGGAAAAAATAATGAATACAATTGTGATATTATACCATTATGAAATCCGGTAATTTTTATTTCATTTCCTGGTTCATTCTCCTCTAATAAGGATATAAAATTATAATATTACTTAAAATTTATATCTCCTATAAACTACTAAACGTGATCAAATTTTAGAATACAAGGGTCTTATAACCACTAAAATTAACTGATGACCTTTTTTTTCTTTTTATGATTAAGTGAATGTTTTAGTAAATGTGTACTCTCATGTCAACCAACTATGTATTTATTATGCTCAAGAGAATAATAAGTCTTTGCAGTAGGAACACCGATAATTCTGCATATAATATCAAAATATATAAGTAATATTTCATGAATTAATTTAATTGTCATATGTATATTTATATAAGAACACACAAAATTACACCAATATATTTTACTCTCCCTCCATGTCCTTTATTTAAATAGATGTATTATAATGTAATAAAATTATATAGAGTTATATTTGAATACAAGGAAATGATTAATAATGATAAATATTTTATTGTTTATAATGGACATAAAATTATAAATATTTTATTTTCTAAAATAATTGTTATATAAAATGTGTTACTAATCATAATAAATAAAATCATTTATCAACAACAAAATGATTAATTCAAGGTTATTTAACTAAAAATGCATACACAGAAATGATTAATATAAAAATTATAAAATAAAAATGGTATAACGTATGAAAATTTATATATTTAAATATTAACATTAAAAAATAAATCATTGTTAAATTTGTTTTTTTATCTAAATAACTTGAAATATATATTTTATGTGAAATATTAATAGAATAAAGGATTATTTTATTATATCTCTTCTACACGGTCATTTCATATAGAAGGAACAATGTTCACCTCAAATTCATTGTAACCCAAAGGTAATCTTGTAATAGCTGGGAGAATTATAAAAAATTCTAGAACATCAATACTATTATCATCAACCAAATTAATTTTTATGCTTGAAAATTTATATATCATTGATAATTAGATGGATCAATAAAATAAAATATCTATTCTTCATGAATTATCATGATATAATCTTCTTATTTCCAACTAAATATATTAAAATAAAAAATTGTGAATAAAAAATAATCATGTTTCACACCACTTTTACTATCAAAACACTATCACTTAAACATAGGTTATTGAAATTTATTGTAATCAGATTTTCATACATCCTCAATAAATCTAACATATTTCAATGATGTAGAAATTGAGTTTTTATCTTTTGAACATGTAAAAGTCATTACTTCAATGGTGACAATAAAATAACATTTTTTAATGGTACTCATGTTGGAATGTTTTTTTATATAAAATGTATTTCCATTAATTTCAAAACCAAACCTTATGGCCATGGTAACACATGGTCACCTAATAAACTATTTCAGATTTTTTGATATATATAAAGTAGTAATGAAATTTTACGTAAACTCCAAAACAAATGCCTTTTTATACATATTAGATAACTGCATTTAATTGTTCTGGATATTATACTTTTGATTCAGCAATATGAGATGATATATATGAGTGAACCTCACCTGTGTTGTTCAAAATTATAATTGTGCATGGATTATTTCATCATGTTCCATCCATTTAACTTTTATGTTATGTATACCCTTACCATAATTGTTTACAGAAACCCATGCTAAACATACCATTTTTTATCACTTTTTTCTAAGGTAAACATTACATCCCAAAAATAATCACACAATCTCAAGAACAAATGGTTTCGTAACTTTGAGGATTAATACCCATGTCTTTCTCATATAAAAATGTTGTTTGTTACCCTATAATAATATTTCCTTTTCATGTCTTCAATATATACCAATGACCATCTCTAAATAAATCTTCCTTGAAAATATATTGATGTCAACAATTTCCTATGATATAGAAACAAATAAAAATGGTGATCTTGAATGCTCAGAAAGGGGAAAAAACACTTCTTCATGTCATCAATGGTTAGATCATAAATATATTGGATTACGTGGATAGTGTAGAATTATATTATAAAAAAACTCTAGAAAATAATATTTATCCATAAGAAATGATAGAAATTAATGTAATCTCAAATGAACTAACATGTACAATTTTATAAAATTATGAGATAATAAATATAAACAATATAGTATAATGTAAAAATCCATGTTATTACGAATAATATTCATTCCATAAATTATATGATTACAATTCTAATAATTTTTTTATTTTTTCAATGGAATTTAAAATTATTATGTAACATGTTATAAATGATATGTATTAAAATAATAAAACATTATTCATTCCTAGTAAAATGTTTCAACAAAAGCACAAGAAACTATGTATTACACATCATGGATGATTTCATCCATGAAAACTGTAAAAAATAAAATAAAAATAAATAAATTGAAAAGGGTCATATCATTAAAACTATAATCTCCCTAGAAAATGATTTCCTTTAAGAATAACCATTAATATAATGAAACCATCAATTATATTGAATACCACAAAAGGTGAATGAATGAAGTGAGATCTGAAATGAAACCTATAGGAATGGGAAATGTAAAGGGGATAAAATTAATATATATATATATATATATATATATATATTTGTGTGTGCGAAATTTGGTCCTTTAAAATCTGGTCATTGTAAATATAGTTATTTCAAATATGATCATTATATATATAGTGATTGAACATATATCCAATAGGTATACTAAATTCATGTATATATGTGTAGTAAATATAAATTAATATAACTCACAATGAAATAAAATTATGATATTAAAATATTATATATATATATATATATATCACGTATAAATATTAATATTTTTATTATTAAAATATGATATGATGTATATATAAAATTCTAATAAATATTTTAATAGAAATTGAGTTGTAAAATTAAATTTCAGAATATAAATAATTTATTTAAATGGTATTTGTTAAATCATTGTTATAAACGTAATATTTCATTTTTTTCAAAGAAATTTTTTTAAGCATTTATTTTTTTATCCTTATATATTAAATTGAACACATTTAAATTATTATTATATATTGAAAAATATATTAACTAGATATAAATTATAAATTGATCTGAAATAATAATAACAACATTAAATGTTTAAAAGTGATATTTTTCAATAAAAGCGTTTTAAACATATATTTTGTATTTAAACTATAAATAAATATATATATATATTATAATTTTAAATTAATATATTAAAAATAATTTTTTAATTTATAATTTTAAAAGTATGTTACTGTTAAATTTAGTTTTTTATAAACAAAATGATTTTTATGTGAATAGTGAAATATACGATTTTACTGATACTGTGACTTTTTATTACACTATCTGTTTAAAAGAATTAATTAAGATATTTAGAAACCATTTTTTAAAAAAAAAATTGTATTATATAATTTCAATTATAAATTTTAAAATATTGAATATAGTTTACATGCCTATGATTGATATTTTATAACTCAAGTAATATTAATCTCAATAATTATTTTAATACATTATACATATATTATATAAAAAATAATTTTTTATGCTTTTATAAATTTGAACCATTAAAAATATATTTATAATTCATAATCAGTATATCTAAATAATCAAAGAAGTTCTACATTTTTTTTTCGATAAATATTAAGTCAACTTTGGTAAAAACTCGTTAATGTGGTAAAAGAAAAAAATTTCGAATTAATAATTCAAGGGGTAAAGGGATTGAAACTTGTTTAAAACATATGAAAAATATGGTTTAGGATTCATTTAATTTATCACTTTTCAGGCTCCATTATATATCTAATTTTGGTCCCACATTCCTTTAGATTAACTTCACATTATTGAAATGATTTAGGAATTTAAAAAAATTTCATCAATTTCAATTTTATATGCTTATCTGCTCTAATAACTTCACATCATGAAGAAAACCCCTATATTTATCCAAAAATAATTCCAATCCTTTAATAAACCCTCAATAAAACCATAAATAGTAATTTTCTTCTCAAAAGACCACCCCTCAAGTGTTCAACCCCCTTTCATAGAGAAAATCCATAAAGTGAGGTATAAGTTCATAACCTCTATTTCTCATTATTATTTCATTATGTGCACTTATTCATCAGGAAATTAAAATAAAATGTATCAAAATGATAAATATTTTTTCAATACTATATTAATATATTATTATAGTGTTTGTATAATAATTAACCACCCATCCATTTTTCGCTTACAAAAAGTTGAAACAACATTTGTATGTGTCTGCATACTACCACCTCCATAAATGGTCATGTAAAATTTTCTGTAGAAAAAATATAAGTATCATCCTAATGTTGAATTTAAAAAATAATTTTGATCTTTATAACACATTTTATATTCTTAAATAACAAAATTTAATATAAATTTATCTTGTTCAACGGAAAATAAAGTCATTAACCATGTGTATGTTTAGACAATTACCTCTATGAAATGATCGATTTCATTATTTCCTTTCATTATAAACATACCTGGATGGTAATTATTATTGTTTCAATGGATAAATATGATCTTTATGATTTCTTTATGGTTTTGGTAAAATAAATATGAGAATTTTTTAATGTTATGATCAAAAAATTACCATCATTAATTCAATTTTTTAAACAAGATATAAATTAAAAAATATTTTATTAAAATTAGGTAATATTTTCATATTAGTTTAATATTGTTATAATTAAATTATAATTATAATATTTCACAAAAATAAACACTTAATTATATTAGTATTCTATTATTTTATATATATTACAAATAAATCACATCATAATCATCAATAATCTTGTTATGTCCACGTTTGGTTTGGTATGACCACTTACGTGAACAATGTTATAAAAGTATAACATGAATGACTATAAAAACATAATTATTTATTTAATATAATATATTTTTTTAAATTATTATTTGGTTTTGTTTCTATAAATAATACATAAATATTTAACTCAATTACTATGAAATTCCCTTTCGTTTGTTAATAAAATAACTAACGTTAGTTGATTATTGATTTCATATTTTAATATAAAGAGTGAAATTATAATAAATAGAAATTAAAAAATCACAAATAATTATAAATCATCCATTATATTAACATTAATGATATTATAATGATGAAATTAGAATTAAGAAAAAATATCAACATCATTTCTATGAAACTAGTACAAATAGTTAATACTATAAACACTCGATATGGGATATATACTTATTGATAATGATTAAAATTTAAAATTATAAATATTTTTATGTGTTAATATGGTTCTAAATATTATGTTAATATTGTTATTTATTTTTTATAGGAGTTTAGAGAATATTCTACCAAGTGAGAATAAAGATAAGGGGTTTTTGGGACTTAAATCATTTACTTAGGTCACAATCACTCCTTGTTGACTGTTATCATTCAATATTCATGTATTCTAACTATAATGTTTCTATTTTTTTCATTAAAACTTCTTTTATAGGGAAATAATGATTCATAAAAATTATATATTTATTCATGATTCTATTATTTTTTGAAAATTCATTTTCATTAAGTTTAATTCATATTTATTTTAACAGATATTTCATTATCCATGTTTATAATGCACATATATGGACACCTTTTCCTAGTGGAAAATAAATTTTTTTTATTAAAAATAATCCTGTTATTCCCATTTATTTATTTTTTTTAAAAAAATATTATCCTATAAATAATTTTGTATTCTTATGAAGTCATTTTCAATTGTTTTAAAAGGATCTTATTTTCCAAGGTCTTATACTCGTCCCATTGGAATTAAAATTTTTAAATGTTTTTTATTTACATTCATGTACTATTTATTGGAATTTATTTTGAAGTAATTTTTAATAAGATGAATATTTATTTAAAAACAATTCTAATGTGACTTTAAAATCACATATTTTTAAAAAGATATTATGAAATTAATTTTTAATAAAAATAATTCTTGTTATTTATAATCTGTATAAAATGGTTTATTCTCTTATATAGTAATGGTAAATAAATTTCCCTATATGTTCTGTTAATAAAATATTACGTTGGGGTATTATATTTTTGGTATCAAATGATCATGATTTCTTTTATGATATAATATTGAAATGTTATGATACCCATTTTTAATCATGAGAAATTTATGATATGTTGAAGTATTTTATTTTAAGTGGAACTCTTATGTATGGATATTTATGGTTTGGGTCATGTATCTCCCACAAATGCATTTGTTATTTCTATATATCTCATGATATTATGAAATACATGTATATGTGGATTTTTTCTCATACTAAAGGGTGGAAATAATGGGATTTGTTTTATAAACTAAATGTTGAAAATAGTTAGATTTGATAAAAAAGAAAGGGTGGATATGATTAGGTTTGTTCAAAATAGTGTTTTATTTTTATGTTTGTGAAACTTATTTAAAATTTATTTATTTTTAAGATATGAAAAATGTTTATGAAATTACATGTTTTAATGACATCACTATTTCTTAAGTTATGATTACATGTTTTATTGATGATTTCTATTATGTGTTTTTAATCCATATTTTGATGATAATTATTTTTTATTAGGTTTTCATGACATGTTCTTTATATATCAATCAATATTTATGATTTTCACTTATAAAACTATCATCGTTTTATCTAATATTTCTCATATTCCTTGTTTTCCTTTATGTTTATGATCTATCAAGTGTGAATAATTTATTTGTTCCCATTACTGAGCATTCATGATTACACTATTATTATGTTTCCATTACCCAATTAATAAATATGATTATATCATATAATATATCTATAATAAGGTATATAGGAGAAATTTTATAAATAAATTTTTACATTTGTTGTAAAATAATATGATTATGAACCTAATTTTAAAGACACTTAACTTTTAGGTCCTTAGTTTGTGATACTATTTGTGAGATGTATTAATTAATACATGGTATTAATTTATTTATTATGCATGGTTTTATTTGGTTTCCATAGTTGGAATAAATGTAGTGTTTATTTATTTTTAGAGATTTATTTAGTTACATGTGGTATTAGGATTACAGAACCTTTGTGACATCCCCAAACATGAGTCCCATTATAGGATAATATCCTGAAGTATTTTTAAAATTTTTAATATTGGGTTATAATATCAATAAACCCTAATATGCATACTGTAAAGTGGATAAATATTTGGTACATATGCACATAGGGGTAATCACCCAAAAATGGTTGATTGGTAATTGATTCAGTCATCACTCTGATGCATAATTAATGGGAATATACTTCAAACCTTGATAGAAACTTTAAAGGGATAAATTTATGTTGATCATATTCTCTTCAAGATTCTATATTAATGATTGAAATCCTAGTTTACTTTTTTGGATTATGATGATAAGTGTAAAATAACCCAACATAAAGTATCCTTAGACAAAATAGGATTGATATATGTTGATCAAAAATAACTATAGGACAATGTGATAATGTAATGAATGAACAAATTTTAATGTTGAATTTATCTTATGATTATGATAATCCCCCTCTCTTATTAATTTGTATTTGCTAATTTAAACCCTTTTGATTTTATTAATTAATCTAAATTGAAGGATCCTTTTGTTTAAGGGATGATGTTAATGTTACCCAAACCAAAAAACATCAGAATAGGAGTTGTAGTGAGAATCCTTATGATTATTTCAATCCTTCTACCATGACATATGATTAAATATGTAAACATAGTCGAATTACAAAACCACCAATGAAGATAATTATGGATTCTCATGAATGATCATGTGAAAATAATGATGATGGAATGAATGTTGAATTTATTATATCTAAAAAATGTAGAAATAAGTCCCAATTAAATTTTTACAAGGGGACTAGAATATGATTTAATTTTGTAATATGGGGTCCTCGAGCATCAAACGGTTGTGTAAAAATGAATAATTTGGATAATATGAATCAAAGAAATATAGTTTATCAAAATCTACCATTAATAAAGAAATGCATTATATATTGGTAACTCTATCATTACCAAAGTCAATTACATAATCCAATGACTAACCAAGATGATGCAAATCACCAACCTCTAATACCAAGAGTACAATGGAATTACTATGCAAGAACTACTATAAATGTGGATCCAGATATGTAATCTACACCTACCCTCTAATCTGTAGTTGTAGATGTCTTATTGTAATTTTATTATAGGAAATATAGTATGTAGAAAAAGTTTTATTTGATCAATAAATAAAAAACTCAATGATTTTACTAGTGAATAAATATTCTACCAGTATGATTATAGTATTTCTAGTTGATGTTTATTGGAATGTTCCTTGTGAAAATATTATTATCATTCATTTAGAAAAATTTAACATGGATATAGTGATGTATTGGTTCACTCTACTTAGAGGAAAAATTATCTCGAGTAAGGAAAATACATTTCATATTATACTATGATATTCCATCAGTGAAAGGATAATAATAGACATGCTATAGAAACAAATTATATAATTTGTTATTAATAGAGAATAATGGAAGACTCTTGTCCAAAAATGTTATTGAAAAATTTAATATTCATTATTATCATATTTTATGAAACGAGATATGTTTCCCATGCATATAATATTGTTATATCAATTGAATTTATATCATGGTTATTCATTATAATATATATTCAATTAATTATTTTTGTTTGTTTGTGACATTTAAAATTCCATGGATGGAATATATTTAATGTGTGAGAATTTTACACTACAAGTATTTAGGAAGACAATTGTTTCAATAAACAATATGTTTATAATTATAAAATATTTTCCAAATTTTTTAAATGGAATTTAAATATATTATGTGACATGAAATATTACATAATGATTAAACTAAAAAGAATTATTCATTTATATTAAAAAGATACAGAAAAATAACATAAAGCTAATTTTTATAAATCATGGATAATTACATCAATGAAAAGTATACAAAGATAAAAAGGAAAATATATTTAATTGAGTATTATCTTTAGAACTATAATCTCTACTATACCATCTTCACCTTTAAGAATCACCATTATTTTTATAAAACTTGATATGATAAAGGTTACCATGAATGGTGAATTTTTTTGTGAGATATAAAATGGAAACTGTGTAAATAGAAAGGGTGAAATGAATATGTTTAAAACAATTATATATATAGGAAATCAACTAGGTATTAAAAATATAGTCATTACAAATATGGTTATTTCACATATTGTCTTTCGACATATATCAAACTGGTATACTGAAGATGTGTATGGTTAAGTAGTAAATTTAATATAATATTACTTAATATGAAATATAAATATGGTAGTAAAATATTATCCATATATATATATTCATTACATATAAATTTTAATATTGTTAATATTTAAATATTATTATATATATATATATATCAAATTAAAATTTTAATATCAATTCAGTAGTAAGCATAAATTTTATAATATAAATAATTAAATTCAATGGTATTAGTTAAAAAAACTTTATTATAAATGTAATATTATTTTCAAGAAATTTTTTGTTAAGAATTTAATATTTTATTCTAATATATATTTTTAATAAGTTTTAAAATATTATTATTAATGAAATAATTTATTAAAATTAGTTAAATTCTAATTTGATTTGAATTAAAAATATAAACATATAATGTTTAAAAGTTTTATTTTCTTATAAATAAAATTTTCCATCTATTTTTTACATTTTCATCAATTTACATATATATTATTTAGAATTTTAATAAGATAAATTTTATATAATTTTTTAACATATAATGAAAAAATTTTCTTATGCTGAAATTTTGATATTTTCCTATATTTTTTAGATTTATAATTCAATATAACACTTTTACCAATGTTGTGATTTTTTTCAATTATTAGTATATAAATATGATTTCCAAATTTATGAAGCTTTTTAGGCAAGTAATATATATATTATAATTTAAATTATACAATTAAAAATAATTATTATAGTTTAAAAACCTATAATAGATATTTTAAACCTCAAATTATAGTTTTCTTCGTAATTATTTTAATATATAATACAATTAACATAATAAAACTAATATTTAACAACTTTATAAATATAAAAGGGGAACATGGATTTAAAATTTTGATTCATTATTTCAAAATCATCTAAAAATGTCTATTTTATTTTTTGTCCAAAAAAATATGTAACCTTAAGTAAAAACTAGTTACCACGAAAAAGAACCTAAAATAGTAAAAGATGTAATTCAAGTGATAAATCGATTGAATCATGTTTAAAAAATCTAAATATATATTTAAGTATTATTACTCCTTATATATTATCCACCAATTATTTTTTCAAATTATTTATCCAATTTCCTTGATAATAACTTCCCATTATTGAAAATGTTTTGGGTATCCAAAAAAATATCTTTTTTTTATTCTTATAAAATGAGATTTCCTCTCCTAACATCCCATCAAATTAAAACCACAAATTTTATGGATAAAATCTTATAATAACTCACATAAACTCCCTTAAAACCCTTAAATAGGTTTTATTCTTTACAAAAACCCATCCCTCAATGGTTTAACAACCATTACAATGGAGATAATCCAAGGAGTGTGGTATAATATCCTAACATATGTTTCTATTTTATTTTCTATTTTGTGCACTAATTATTCCTAAAATTCAACATAAAGAAAATAAATTTATAAATTAATAATCTCTATTAGACTTATATATCACTAACAATTTTCATAAGCATTAACCAACCTTCCCTTTTCACTAAGAAAATCATAAATGACATTTGTGTGTGTGAGGACTACCTCCACCACAAAGTGTTGCGTTTTTTTCTCCTTTAACACATTACATGTTTGCTCCTAATGTTTAATTTAATATGTAATTATGATATTTATATCATATTTATTATTTTAATGTGATAAAAATAGATTATTAATTTCTTATGTTTTATGGAAATCAAAACCAAAAACCATGTGTACGTGTTGACTACTCCCACCATGTAATGATTTATTTCTATTTTAATTTTAATCACCACCATACATGGATAGTAATTAAAATTGTGTTAATGGATAAAAATATTTTTATTGATATCAATAAGTTCATTTTAATAAAATTTTATAACCTATTAATGACATGATTAGTAAAGAATAATTGGAAATTCAATCCTTTCAAATAAGTTCTCTATGAGGAGAATATTTTATTCAAAATATGTAATATTTTAACATTAATAAATTCTTATTATAATTAATTTATAAATTATATATATAAAAATAAAAAATAATAATATCATTATTCTACTAGTGTAATGATATTGAATGTAAACCACCTCATAATCATCAATAATCATGTTTGGGTCGGTCTGACCACCTACATGAACAATGAAGTGAAATTATATCATGGATGAATATGAAAACATAATCAATGATATAATATGATATAAATATTAAAATATTTGTTTATTCCTATTTCAATAATGGATACATCAATATTTACCTCAATAATTTAGAAAAAAACTTTTATTTGTTAAGAATCTCCCCAAGTTAACTTATTTTTGATTTCATTTTCAAGAATAAAGAGTGAAACACTCACAAATGGAAATTCAAACATCCTAAAAAATTTTAAATTTTAAATTTTTATAACTTCAATGAACATTTAATGATGATATTTCAAAAAATAATGAACACTAATGATATGCCTATGAAACTAGTACAAAAGATGAAAACTATAAACCCCTAATGTGGGAAAATAAACAAAAAATAACTATTATACATGAAGGTAGTGATTATAAATGTAAATTAAAAATATTTTTTGGTTTTAATATGGATTTAAAATTATATATTTATAAATTTATTTTTTCTTTATAGGTGGTTATAGCTCATTCGACTAAGTTTGAAAAAAGGTAAGGGGTTTTTGTTAATAAAATACTTTTCATGTGTCAATCACTCCTCTTTAACAATAACCATTCATTATTGATATATTATAGTATATGATGTTGTTATTTTACACTTCCATTTTATTTTATGGTTATTCATATTTTAAACTAATGTATTCTTCCTTTATGATTATATTTACTTTTGAAAATTTATTTTCATAAATAGTAATTCCCATTTTCTTAATGGATTTTTCATTATACACATATTTAATTATCGAAAATTTTATCTTTTACATAGTGTAATCTAATTTTTATATATATAATTATCCTTTTATTCTCATTTATTCATTAAAAAAGTTTTCATTATCCTTATAATGATACGGTTTTTCGATAGTATATTTTCAAAATATTTAAAAGGTTTTCTTTTATGTTACCATATACTCTTACCTTATGAATTTCATTTTTTCCATATTTTTTATTTCTTAACAAGTTGTATTTATATTATTTTATTTTTATGTAATGTTTTAATAAGTTATCTCATCAGCATTTTTTTGGAATGTGATTTAAAAAAAACATCTTTTAATGATTATATTAAGGAATGATTTTTAGGAATAATACATATTGTGATTTCTCTTCTATAATTTTGGCATGCTCCTAAAATTTATTAATTTTTCATAAATCACCCTATATGTTATATTTATAAATATTATATCTAGGATATTATGTTATTATAATCAAATTATCACGTTTTTATCTGATACTATTTGTAAAATTTCTAAAACATATTTTCTTCTCATGGGTATTTTATGATAAAATTATTGATTTTATTTTAAGTGGGACTCATATATATATATATATATATATGGTGTTGTTTGGTGTCTTATATAACTATCTAATAATTTTTTTGTGGCATTATATTTATTGGTAATATGAAACATGTGAATTCTTGGATTTTATCACTAACTAAAGGGATGACATACTTGAATGTTTTACAAAAATTAAAATGATTATATGGTTGGATTTGTTAATATTTTTTTACAATGATTTTTTTGTGTTGCATGTATAATATGTTCCTTATATACCAGTTGTGGAAATTTTTTATGATATTCCATGATCTAATCATTTTCCAATTTCATATAATATTATTTCATTTTTTTATTTTCTTAATGTTTTTCAATGCCATGTTTTAATGACCTTTATATAGTATTTTGTTTATAAGCCATAATCCTAACTACTCAATTATGTTTTATGATTTTCACTTATGATCATAATTTATTTTTATCTAATATGTATTCCTTCATTAATTTTCCCAATGTTTATGATCTAACAATTATAACTTCTTAATAATTACACTTATTAAGCATTCAATCTCACCCATTTCTTATGTTTACATACCCCATGTTATGAAGATAATTATATCATATGATAGGTCAATAAGTGGGTATGTAGGAGAATAGTAAGGGATAATGGTTCCAAAGTGTTGTAAAATAATATGATTATGTAGCTAGTCTCGAAGACACTAAACCTTGTGTGACATGGGTTGTTTTTCTATTTTTAGATTTATTAATTAAACCAAGGTGTCATATGTCATTTTTTATGTGACATAGTTAATCCAGAAAATCTGGTGATGAATTATTATAAGAGGATGAGTCTTCATCTCATGATGCTATCACTGGAAAATATCCAATACTGATGATTATAATGAAAACCCTGAAATAAGGAATTCTGCATGTTTATGCATCATTGGATATTTTTGTGAATGATTGTATCTGTCAGTCTATAAACATTAATATTATTATTGATACATATCATGAATTGTGTACATTAATGTATTTCCCAAAACCACAATTCCATATATTTGTAGTGAAATAAGAAATATTAGGTGTTTCTTGAATAATATGATGGTAATGAACAATTTTATGAAAGACTTTTCTCTTCTATTTTTATATGATTTCATATATTTCTTCTTTTATTATAGTAAAACATTCTAACTAAAAGAAATTTCCAAGGTGTATTGAATGTTTCATTTTATATAGTCATATAAATATATAATGATCATTTAGGTTAATGAAATGAGTGTGAAACCTGATTTATGAGATATATAGGTGAATATCTTAAATAAAGTATTTAAAATTTTCTTATAGTTATCATCATTGAGATATTAACTTCTTTATTTATGGGTGAATTTACATATTGTTATATTATATTATTATACTTCAATAATGTTTTCATAATGATACTGAGGAAGATACCTATAGGTTCTCATAAATGGTGTTTAAAATGATCCGAGTTAAATATTGTTTGTATTTAACAGTTGAAAAAATATTATTCTTAAGAACAATAAATAATATTTCTTTCTAATTTACTTATCATTTTTAATCAATAAATATTTATATGTGAGTTTAATATTAAATAAATATTAATTCATATGACCGTGAATATAATATCTATTTATTTTTGGAAGGACTAATATATATTTATTATTCATGGGTTTGATAAATATTCAGATATATTGATGGATAAATAATAATTTAGTGATGATAATGATATAAGGGTTAAATTTCATAAAAAAAATTTAATTTTTTTTATATAATAATGTGATATTTAACAATACATTGTTTACCTCATTCCATGTAATTTTATTATTATTATCATTATTAGTATGGGGTGTGTATATAGCATGATATTTTATGAGGGTCTTATGAGAAACTATAAATATTAAAACTCTAACTCTATATATCTATCATCTATAAAATTTTATAAGATTAACTGAATAATTATTATGCATTTTTATTCTCTATATATTTTAATCTCTTGATTGAAAAAAATTCTCTATTGATCTTGAGATATTCCTCCACCTCCCAATTTTTCTCGTGACCAAGATAGATAAGAGAGAGAAAATCTTCAAACCTAAATTATTGGGTTATGACCATTACAAAAAATTATAGATAATCAGTACATCCACTCCATCACCCATAGATCATTTGGTGAAATTCCATGTCAATGAAAATGTGTGTATCACTAAATTAGTGATTATATATTTGAATCCTCATAACACAATTATGACATTACCAAAATGAGGGTCATTTGATCAGAATCTAAAATTATTAAAGAAATCAAGACATGGGTATTATACTTTTTCTTCAATTAGTTATTAATTAACTATGAATAGTCAAATTTATGTGTTTATAGATTCATTTCATCTAGTTATATTATAAAAATTCAATGTTGATGATGCTTCCTCATCATGTTAAAAAACTATTATTTTCTTACATTGATAAACACCTATCATTGGGCATGAACTCGATTGGATTTTATTTCACCTGAAGACTTTATTAAATTTTATTATGAACCTTTTAGTGAAATAAAGTTTAAAATGATATTTTTATGACATAGTGATATATTATTGTATAATTTAATGATTCCCATATAAATCTGATGGAGTCATAAAACGTACCTTGTAAATTAATTGATATCTTGTAAGATTGATAGTCCTCAAATCACCTCATGTCATTACTTTTACTACCACTAATAGATAACATAGAGAGTAATCTAAAAAGATGAAATGTTATGAACCTACTCTATTTTTAAACTATATCTATATACTTGGACATAAATTAACTATATAATACTACCTCCAATAAAAAATTGAAGTCCCTATAATTCATCTCTGTCATAATTACCTCAATACCTTCCACAAAAAATCAATGGTGTCAATTCTTCAATGTCCTCTAAATCCTCTAATTTTACACCATTAAAATTCAACCCTACCATGCCAAAATTAAAATCCCAAAATCAATTTTACATGTCACATGAATATTAAAAATGAAATTAATCTTGTTAAATCAAAACAATACTTATAATATTACCATTTTCAGAAGTAACATTCTCCTATTAAATAAATTAAAAAAATATTTCATAATTAAATTATAAAATAATCATAAATATGTATTTTATTTTTCCATGGTTGGTTTAATAAATGAAGTAACATTTATCTCTATATTAATTAATTGGCTTAAAATATTTTTTTTAAGATAATATTCATACAAAATATCATCAGAATTATCCAAGCCCTAAAAATTTTATTATCAAAATTTGAAAAATAAATCATATATAGTTTTGAATCATGATCAATTATGCACATAAATTAAGTGGATATTTATTTTCATTGGGAAAAAAGATTAATGGGAAGAGCCTAAAATATTGATAGAAATTATTGATTTAGTATAAAATAAAAATGAACAATAATTAATTAAAACAAATGGATACATCCAAAAAAATAATGAAAAATGATAGACTGCATTTTATAGAATACTAATTCAAAACAAAAGAAGTAATAAATTCATTAAATCACATGATTAGAAACCTAGTACATAATAGAAAACTTCATTAAGGTGAGAAAAAGATATATAAAAGATGTAAATATTAGATATAAATCCTCATAGAATAATTACGTGATGGGGTAAAATATTAATAATAAATCATTAATAAAATTTGAAAATTAAATAAATAACTTAAATACAGTTTTATATTACATAAAGTTATTGTACGATATTTTTTTGATGTTTATTTAAATATTACCCATAATTTTTAGTGTTCTAAACTTTTATGTATTGATAAAAATTGATACCACTTGTATAACTAGTGTAAAATTCTCTGATGAGGTCTCCCAAGAAATTCCACTTTGGGAATCTATTGAGGGTGAAAAAATTATAACAATCATGGATGAAAAAAAATCCCAAAAAAAATGTATAATGGGTTACATATTGCCAACTCATAAAAACATTATTTTAATCAAATTTCATGAAGATCACTTAATATTAGATAGAACATAGAGGGACTTTTTGAAAAAGTTTTGATTTCAATTAAAAATCATCTTGCAGAACAAATGGGCGGAGGCCCATTATATAGGCCTCTAGGATTAGTTTTCCCTAAAATATGACATAACATTTAATTAAAACACAAAACTCCAATATGTAAAAAGAAAAAAATCTATGTAAAAAAATAAAATGTGAATCTTACAACTGTGAAACATATACCACATACAAACCAAACAGAAAAAACAAAATATTTTAAATGACAAATTTGATCTGATTTTCGAGGCCAAATATGGAAGGTCTCTATATTAGTGGATAGAATACATCCAAGTCATATAGAGAATCAATAATTTCTCACACACACATATATATATATATGAATATTTAATTTTTATTAATTCAATGATGGAATGTTCTATTTGGAATTTAAAAAAGGAAATCTTTTTTATTTCCCTTCAACGTATTGCGAGCCTCGAGAATTGTGTCTTCCTCCATAGTGAAATTTTTTTGACGTATCATTTATATATTCTATATGTCTTTAGAGTTGTTAGAGACTATAAAATTATCTCCTATAAATAATATAAAATTATTAAATATTTATTTGACTCAAATATATAAACACTACATTCATTCTGCATATACTCAATACTATTTTATTCATGCGTAAATCCAGCCAAACCTCAACTATAACTATGATTCCTTGAATGATTTCTAGTTAGTTCCTTTAGTCCAGAGCCCTATGAACAGGTTTTATATCATGATCAATATTTCTACTAATATGATATGTCTTATGTGAAAAAACCACCATATAAAACATAGATATGCATTTCATAAAACCACCTTTACCATCGGTAGTGCCCAATTAAAGGTGTAATTTATTTTTTAAAATCCTATGAATTGTATAGTTCCATTTCTGAAATCCTTCTAGAATACAATTAACTCTTTTGTTTCTAATGTCATATCTAGTAAAATGAGCTATAGATTCCCTATTCCTACCATTATCCAAACCCTATTTTAAACATTATATTCAACCAAAAAAATTTATTTAATATTTTTTACTTTTTCAAGAAGAGAATAAAATGAACCTTCGGTCAAATATCTTTAGTTATGATCATACTGATCATATCATAATCAATATTCATATAATACATTATAAGGTAATCAGATTTTATGATCATATCTAGGAAATGGTTTATAGTAATCTTGAATATATGATAACTTTTATTTTTTGATATATGATTATTCATAGTTGTGGATTTATTTCTAAAAAT
The DNA here is from genome assembly GCA_963277665.1 of Viscum album. Taxonomy (NCBI): domain Eukaryota; kingdom Viridiplantae; phylum Streptophyta; class Magnoliopsida; order Santalales; family Viscaceae; genus Viscum; species Viscum album. Next base: position 1,890,450,659 of record OY728136.1, read on the forward strand.
ATTTCAAATCCCTTCCAAATATTTCTTGATTTCCTTTGTTATAGTAGGCTCTTCATCTAGGTCATCATTTGGACATTCTCAGTCTTATTATTTATGAACATTTTATAAATCAACTTATTTATAAAAAATATTGTATTTTTATGTTCTTATTCAACTAGATTAGACCATATTTTAGAAATTGTGTTATATTTCAATTAGATTTCCAATCTACATCTACAATTTAGTTCTTCTGAGCCATCTAGTTTCTTAATGTTTTCATTGAGTTCTATAATGGGTTTTATGAAAACATAAAAATAATTGAATATAGATTTAATCCTTAGAAATGTTTTCTATGAATCCTATGAGACATTTACCTGATTTTTTATCCATCATGATCGATAAAACTGTGATTTATTATCTTTTAACCTTACTGGATGAAGACCCCTGATTTTGAAGGAGATTCTATACTAGAGTTCCATTTCATTATTAGAACCCTTTATTCAGCTCTTTGATAACTATGAATCATACCATACAATTATTATCACTGAAAATTGGATATCTCTTTGATATGTTAACTTCTATTATTATACTAACAAGAATCAAAGTAGCATGTTAGTGCATCCAGAGTGACATTGTCTTTTACATTGATATTTTCTATATTAAAGTTATATTATTTCAGTTTGGACCTCCACCACACTAATCATTCCTCAGTAAACCCTTTTCATTTAATTATCAAGAAATCATTTAAATATAAATTATTTATTCATTTAGTAAATATTTTTCACAATAAAATATCATTAAACCTAATTCCTATATAAAATACATGAAATTCTATATCATGGATAGGATTGTTATCTTCTATACCACTAAAGAATACACTCTATTAACTATTGAAAATTTCATCATGTATTTTCCTTATCATTAATAAATAACCCCTTGCCGGGTCTGATGAATCTATTTCTAAGATATATTATTCTTCACTCCATATGCATGCTCTAATTCTAGTAGATTATGTGCTTTCAATGTTCTAATTTTTGTTACATAACAGTATTTTTTTCAATTATAGGGTACCTTAATATAAACATTTCTTTGTATTGGAACTGATATATTTTCTAAATCTCTAATGTATGATTTTTAATAATGTAAAATAGTAAGATGTATGTGTATCTAATTATGATCTATAAGTTCATTAGAAAATGTTTCTGACTTATATACATTATGAAGTTAAGGATTCTCTCTACTTCCTCGGATCTGAAATCCAATGATATATATATTTTTTTACATCCAAATGATCATTATTTGTGAATGTATCATCCCATATTCAATGAACAAATCAGTTACTTGTTGAAAATAATTTATATGATATTCTGTATTTTAATTAAATATAATCACGTTATCAATATATACTACCAAGAACCCTGATGATCTACTAAATTCATTTTACATTATCCTATGAAATATTCTCGGGGAATTATAGATTCCAAATGGAATAACTAGGAATTCTAAAAATCCAACTAGTGTTATAAATTTAGAAAATGGTATGGCCTCTTTTATGATTTGAATATGTCAATATCCATATATAAGATTGAACTTGAAATATAAAAATGGACTTTATTTTTCTAATCCTTCTTCTTAAAACCTCCTAATTATGAAGACTGTATCCATCATCCTTGGTGGAATAATAAAAATCTCGATAATCAATAACTATCCTAGAATTTCCACACTGCTTCATTGCAAGATTCATTATCATAAATTCCACACTCCTATGAATAAATTTACCATGAATAATTAATTCAATATTAAATAGTTATTGAATATATTTTTAAAATTACTTGGACATTCCATTTGGACATAAAATTACTTTGCTTCTAGTAACCATGATGGGATATTTAATAGTTGTTGTGGCTTCAGTAATTAACTTTTTATATAATTTGAGATTATTTTATAACCAATTTATTAATATTCAATATCTGATCTTGTACAATACATATTTTTCATTCATCCCCATAAACGTTAATCCAACCAGTTCTTTCTACTACTTAATAATTTTATGGTATTATTTATTCCCATCAAAAACTTTATCCACATTTATATTGGATACATTCTATTCTATAATCATTTTGGTCATTCCAATAGAAGTTGGACTCAAATAATTTTTTAGGATAATTTCATAGGAAAATTACATTGTGGCATGATATATTATAAGTAATTTATTTCCAATAATTATTTCATCAGGAAATAAATAGGTAAAAAATTATATTCTCTATAAATATTCTTCCATTGAGTTCAATTTGATCATCCTTTACTACTTCTTAAATCACAACTGTTTCATTATTACCAATTATAACTAGCAACTTTTTGGATTTCTAGGTGACTCATTAAAATAAATTATTTTTAAATAAGAAGGTATATACTATATTTACTAGGTTTGTACATGTATTTCCAATAATACAATTCATTAAAAATATAGATAATTTTCTATATTTAAACTAGATAATGAATATCGCACATATCCTAATGTATATTATTCGACCTCATAGATATGTAATATAATTGTCTTATTTCCAACTATCCTTCTAGAAACTAATGTTCTATGTTCATCTACTAAATCACCTTCATCTCTTCTAATTGAAATCATTGCATTCTCTAAAGGTTTCACATTTTTCTCTAATTTGAGATATGCTATTTTCAAATCTATTTGCCTGGATTTCAATCATTTCAATATAATATCCTCTTCTACTAATCTAATATCATTGATAATAATTTTATTACAAACAAGTTTAACCACATTAAAAATATGTAGCTTCTTCCTTCACTCATTCTCCAAATCTGGAGAATCCAATTATCTATGGAAATTTAGGCTCTAATGGCCAACAAACTGTGCTGAAATTTCACTAACTGATATTTCTTAATGATAGAAAATATGTGTAAATGTTACCACTAACTTATTTTGAGCAAGAATTCCAGCATTGTAGAACATTACATAAATTTGATTAATTACTCTGAAATATATTCTTTTAAGAGGAAATCCCAATAACAACTTCTAGTTCATTGTGTTGTTTATTAATTCTAAATTTCTATTATAAATTACAATCATATGTAACATTTAAAAATATTGGAAGACCATTACCCATGATTCTCATGCATTAACATTTTAACATGATCATCATTATAATTCATTAAATAAACTGGCTAAGCTTCCATCTACCAATAAAATTAAGACTCATAGATATTGACTTGTTTTGAATAGTATATTTCGTCCAATATAGATTATTTAAAAATGTACATACTTTGAAAAATATTGGATGGCCTTACTGACACATTATAGTTTTAGTAATGTAATTTTACATATTTCTCTATATGTTATTTAGACATTTCTTGTCACTTTATCCTTGAATATATTTGTTGTTTCTTGATATGGTACCCCAAAACATTTGGTATACTTAATACCATTCAACTCTAAGAAAATTACATAAATGAAAATATATTCCTTGTGATGGGATTTCAGTTTCTAATGAATGAACTAGATCACCATAAATGTTTTCTTACTTTACTAGCTGTGGAGAGTATTCTTATGAACTAGCCCCAGGTTGAACTATAAATATTCAAAGCATCCTTATAATAATGTTGGGATTATTTCCTTCTTCCTCATATGAGTTGGATTCTTCCATTATTGAGTATTCTAAATATGACCAATATAATAACTCATTATCTAAGTCTATATATTCTCACAAAATATCCTCAAACAATATTTCTAATGAATATTCAATCATTATTTATTTGATACATCCTATTCTTCTATATTATTCTAGTTACGATTCATCTATGTGAACGTTCATCCCATGGAACCAACAACAATCAAAATTGGATAAGAATTTTATATTAGGTCATATGGGATAATTATAAAAAATTTCATTAAAATTTTATTTCACATCCTTCTAGATTCGATTTTGACAAAAATATCACTTAGGATATTATGTCATTCATCCTAAAAATATACATGATGATTTACTTCTAACCAATTATTTTCAGAATTTACTCTATAATATAATTCATTTACAAATCCCATATTGACACTATATTTTTTAATGAACTTGTTTTTGGTCAACCATTGTTACTTCTTTGTTTCACCTCAACTATATCTTCATACAACACTCTATAACTTTTGAAAAAAATGAACATATATATGGAATAATTATTAAATCCTAAAATATATTCGGAATCATAAAATAGAGTCTTATCACCTAACTTATTATTTTTACTCAAAATACCAGTGTATCTGGAAAATCTACACTTTGGGAATGACAAGTCTTCAAATCCAGTTGAATATTTTCATGAAAGATATCTCGATGTTTGTAGATAAAAGAATCTAAAAAAATATTCTTGATCTCATATTTAAATAATATAATATCAATGCTAAAAATCAGAAAAACATTCTTATAAATAACACATTTCAAATATTTGAATCTTGTATAATATTTTTCTAGAATTTTTCAACCAAATCTCCATATCAGTTGACCAATTAATTTACTGAAAACACTTGTTTGAGGAAATCAGTACTACTATAATAACATTGATTAGGAATGTGACATATTCATGTATAGTAATTATCAATTATTTGTGTCTAAAATCATATCCCAAAATATCAATGTGTTACCTCTTAAGGTATCTCTTGCAAAATTTAGTCCAATATCTATAGTCATTTTTTAAAACAAACTAAAAACTTATAATATCAATGGTCTAGATCCCATTCATCTACAGATTCTTAGGGATTGTTTTTAAATATTAAATTTAAGATCATTTCATATTGTTTAACTCCATCATGTTTTATATTCCTTGGCTTATATACTTCTTTAATATAGATAGATTATGTTTAATTTTATTTTCGATTGATCTTCCAAAACAAATCCTTGAATAATCCTTTTTATTGTTCCCAAGGGACTGCTTTTAAGAGATCGTCTACCATACTAGCTTGGATTCCTAATTTTTTACAATAAGAACATTGGTGGGAGATGAATTGGTCACTTTATTTATCTTCCTCTATTTGATTCTAGTCTATAGATAATCTAAATTCATGATATTTTTATTTAGGTCTTTAAAGACACACTTTATTTCAATAATATCCCATTCTCCCATGTAATAATATCATTGATCTATTTTATGTATTTCTGGATACTCCAAGGAGTAAACAAAACTTCATTCTAATATTATTTAAATTATCCTTATAATGGATATTTTATATTATATCATCCCAATAAAATTGATATATTTTTATATCTAGTTGGATTCATATTAGGGATAAGGGATTCTATATTATTGGAATGTTCCCCTGAATCATTCCTATCAAGAAGAAACCTAATATATAAAATTTTTAGTCTGACCTAGAACCTTTTCCTACAATATTTTACTTTTGGTAGAAAAATATGAGTATTCTGGATATCCTAGAGTTGCTTATAGGTTTTCAACCAACCATAGAGCATGTTGAAGTTGATATTCGGTATGACTAATTTATTCCTTCAACTCTAAATATTTTCATGAGTTTAATTGGATTTCAAAACTATCATTGAATATATTTTATTGTAATATGAAAAAAATATTGTTATATTTTTCTTAGAAAATATAATAAAAATCTATAATTTATGTTATCCTTTGAGGAGGAACCCAATGTAATTGTGTTAGGGAAACAATACCAATAAAATCATGAAAACCTCAAGGAGTGGAAGGAAGAAATCGGGCATAATGAATCTCATCTTTGACATTCCTTGTGTTTGGTCAAAAATATAGAAATAACTCTAGGTGATCTATATCGATAAATATTATTATTTTAATAGTCAAATATTGCAGGAAGAGGATCTGTCCTGAACATAATATTCGAGTTATTTGGTATTGGATTGAAGGGAAATTTTCAGGGAATGCTTATAATTTTATAGGATCCCATATGTCTAATATAAATTCATATAAGGATATAGACAGAGAATGTATATCAGGATGATATACTATAGAATATTATGTCTGACCCTTATTAGGATAAGCTAGATAATATATGGAAGAAATATTGAGTATTCCTCGGAGTATCTTCGAATACCGGAAATAAATCTACAATATTATTACTGAGGATAAATGGGAGCTTAAAGATATTGAACATGTATCCAATGTCCTAAAATAATATCTCATGAAATTTGAATACCTATAAGAAAACATAATGTGGATAATAAAAATAAACATTCCATGTCATAGACCATTAAAGGTCTTAGTGTAAATCCTTGGGAAGGCAACCCAGTATGGCATGTGATCTCACAAAAACTAGTTCTTTGGGATAAAAAAATGATTGTTCAAGTACAAGAATCATAATATCACTACAGAATAAAATACCTCATATCTTCTCTATATTGAGATATAACATAGGATAAAAATACACACCTAGAATGTGTTAAAAAAACATTGAATGATCCTAAAGCTATATTGTTAAAAGGATCCTAGATAATCCATAGATGAAAGGATCATGGATTTTGATATTATATGTTATTAGTTGGTATATAGTCATGGAGAATTGATATGAACTCAATTTTTTTATAGTTACATTGAGAGGTAATGATATTAGATTGTGGGATATACTATTTGGATGCTCAGAATTGAGAATAAATGTCCAGGAATATATGACATTCCCAAATGTAGTTATACTAATAGTAGTTGATAACCATAAATAAGAGGTTGTGGGATGTTTACTAGTTAATCAATATTGATAATTGGTAGAAAAAAACTAAAACATCTTCAACCAATATTCAAATCTGTGACATGTGTAATTTTTATTAATATATTTGAGTGTTTCAGTATTGGTATTATCTTCATGGACTAGGAGTTAAAGCATATGATTTATATATTTTTATAAATAAATATAAAATATGATGGATGAAAATTGTTACAAAATAATTGATTACATACCTTTACAAATGTTTAGGTTTTTTGAATACTCTCAGAGTATGAGAAAGAACAATATATTCTCTTATAAAACTCAATTTTATGTAGATTAATGTGTTTCATGATGTATTAAATATGATATTATTGAGTTTTTATTATATCCCAAAGGTAAAGGGTGTAGTGGGAAGATATGGTTGGGTTCCAACAAGGAAGGATCTTAGAAAGTCCCAAAATATATCAATTAGAACACAGTTTCAAGATGGTTACTGGGAAAAAAATAAATCACAAAAGAATGTATGGAAACTATATGGTAAAAGGAAATTATCAAGTAGATTTTCAGGAATAAATCCTTAAAAATAGATATCTTAAAAAAAATAGAATATATAAGGATATGGGAGAATATTTTAAGGAAAATATCAAAAGTATCCTAGATTCCATAATGAAGAAGCTTGATGTAGTTGGTATTGTTGTTATTTATGCAAGAATAAAGGACATAGAACATACACTTTTGTAGATAATGATTAAATAAGAGTATGCTAGAAAGACAAAATGATGGAAAATTTATTAAAAATATTGTTTCAGCCAATATAGGGAAAATATTTAGTCTCTAATGATGAGATTTTATACACATTATATTCAAAATACTCAATTCTAGAAGAATAAAACTTATATGAGGAAGAAGAAAATAATCACAATGCACTTTTGAGCCATATTGGAATAGTTATTATTCAAATTGGGGTTTCTGCACTAGAATACTCTCCTATACATTAAAATCAATAAGAAATGGATTTTTTTATTTAGTATTTAGAGACACAAATTCATTCATAAGGAATACATTGTCAAGAATGGAAGATTACTAGTGCTGAGTGGTTTGAGGTATACCATAATTCATGGGTACTATATTGAGAAATGACAAATATCTTCAAGGATAGGAGATTACTAAAGTCTACAAAATATATAGGAATTATATAATATTCCTTTAGTAAAATTGAAATATATCGGTAAGGATATCAATAATAAATCTATGGATTTTCATTTTAGAATAATATAAATTGGATTGGAACCATTAATTAGAAAATGTTGATATGTATCAGTCTTAATTGTAGTTATCGATGATAGTGTAGCCAATTTCTCTGATGTATTATTAGGAGGAGAATGAGAAAATATTCATGTAATAGATGCATGAGTAAAGGTGACCCCATCTTAGAAAGTATTACATATATATATAGTAGTGTTTATAAGAATTTAGAAGTAAGGATCAACACAAGGAACAGACAGAAGACGTTGTGACGTCCACCCAAATCGGAATGTGTCAAAGTAATTACTCACCTTTATGTAATGTTCTAAAATACTTGATGACCGTCCCAATGTAAGGTAGTGGAAGAATTTACACATATTTTCCATGATAAAGGAACATCTATTAGAGAAGTCTCACCATATGTAGTAAAACCTAATAGGCTAACATAGCCTATGGAATTAGTTTCAATAGATCCAAAAGAAGAATTGATATTAGGATGATCATATTTTAAAATATAATATCTGAAATTAGAGATACATGAGAACACATTGGTGAATCCCAGAATTTCAATGGAAAAATATGAAGGCACGTCATTTGAAGCACCTAGAATATTAGTTTCTAGAAGGATAGTCGGACAAAGGAAAGTTCGATTACCTATATATGAGGTTGAATAATCTCATGTAAGGTATATGGAAAATTAATTACTCCACGAAAATATAGAGGAATGGGATGAATTGGTAAATATAAGAATTCTTGGATGTACAAACCTAGTTGATAAAGTATGAACCTTATATTGTTCATGAATCTGATAATCAGGGGTAACTTGAGAATCCATAGAATTCCATGTTATAGTTAGTAAAATCAAAATTGTTTTGATTCACGAAGTATAAAAGGATGTTAAGATTGATCTTAATCTAAGGATATTTATATATTATATTATTTTCCTTATTCCTCAATTTCTAGATGACTTCTGGATTTTAAATCGATCCCTTAGAACATTTTTGCCTATAATGATATTTTTAGAGTGATTTATCCTTAGAAAATATATCATTCCAACTACTTTTGGAAACACCCTAATTAGTCCTGAAATGAAATTACCTACTATTAAAGTGGATAACTATCCATATATAGATAAATAATACTATAGAATTATTTAGTAGTGTAAATAATTGGATGTATTAAATTCTATGAGGATGAATGAAGAAGATGAAATGGCCAATAAGGGGGTTATTTGTCATAACATTTTTCATAAGTCCTATGAAATTATTGAATGAGGAAATTCAAGAAGCTACAATCACCCTTAAATATCCCAACATGGTGATCGTAAAAAATTAATCTATCATAATAGAATGGTCATGTAATTTGAAAGAATGATCATTGAAATAATTAATATTGGATTGATTACTGATAGTTAAATTCATTATAGGAGTGTGGAAATCTTGGTGATGAATCATGCTAAGAATCATCATGGTAAGATCTCAATTCTTTTCATAGGTGCATGTATTTATGATGCATGGATGCATGTATAAAAATTATCTTGTAAAAAAAACAGACATAGTTTGATTGTATCAATTGTTTTGGTTTACTATATTTGTCTCATGAATTTTTCACTTATTTTATTTTCATGTGCAAACCAAAATGGGTATCAATAATTGAATGTGTTTTTATAAAAAACAAAAAAAATCATTCCATGCACACTCATGTTCTTTTCATTCATTATTTGTGTACAACGAAACCTGAATGGATGAATCCCATGATTCACTTTGTTTTTGTGTACTTGAATGGATGGAGTCCTTTATGACTACACTGCCTATTTTATTCTCAAATATGACTACATGTGTGAAGGCATTTCCTCTTCCCTCATGGGTATTCATTTTTGAAAAATCACACAATGGACTCAGGATTCCTCATATAATGCACATGAGTGCATCCCAATACTTACTACCCTTAACATTCAATCCCCTTCTTCATCGTACCATAAACCCCCTACAAAATAGTGTATATATGTTGTGATAATAATATGGTGTTTTTCTTTTTTTTGGGAAACTGAAGATTTTCATTGTTATCCATCTTCACACAAAGGGTGTGTGAGGAACTCCTTCATAGAACCATAAGTGGTTCTTGGTTCTGTCTTCAAAATGGATCAACAAGGGTGTGTGTACACTAGTTCATTGCCTGTAGGATCACCTCCATGAATCACAATTAGGGTTTAGAAAACAAATCACGTGTTCCATGGTTTTTTGTCACATAGAGGTAGATTTCATCTTCACAAGATGACTACAAGAGTGCGTAGAACCTGTTGACTGTCTGTGGAGCTCTGTTTCTTCTTCACGTAGAATATCGAACCAGGGAATGCTTTATTTTTAAAATAGGAAAACTCATTTATGTGATTGGAAGAAACTCTTCTCATCTCGATGCTACCCTATTTATAGGTGATGATTATATCTTCTACAAGTTCTAAATATCACCTTTAAATTGGCTGAGGTCTTCTCATTGAATAACAATGATATTATGTATTTTTAAATCTTCAAAAGTTGATGTCTCCAATCTATTATTGTTTCTATTCAATATGGGATCCTCCTTTCATGTTGAAACCTCATGTGCTTGTGTTTATGAATGAATAAAAATCACCTCCTCGAATGCATGATCTCCATGACGTGTCCTCGCAACATCATTTTATTTAGACTACATGGGTTCTTCATTTACATTTCATTCAAGTAAACATAATTTCATTCAAGTGTTCATAACATCTAGATGATCATAAGGCATGTGGTTTTATCATCAATGATGGCTGGAGAACAAACAAAGAAGTTCAGTTTCATCTGTGGTGAGCAGCAGTGTCGAGATGATCATATGTTGAAGATGTCATGGATGAGAGTTCAGTAAATGGTCCATGATTAAACAAGTGTGGCATGGAATTTATGGATGGTATATATTTGATCTCAGGATGGGGGATGTGTTGTGTAGTCGCAATTACACGTGAGATTAGATGGATGGATTGGATTTCTTCCTTGTTTTTAAAATCAGGCCCCACATAAAAATAGTGAAGTGTTGAGTTTTGGTTTAAATATCAATCTGTCTCAACACATTGCAAGATTACACCCCCTCATTTTAGGGTACCGCCTTGTGTTATCCATGTGAATTCAGTCTGCCCCCACCCTATGCTCTTCCCCTGTTTCTCCACACACAGTGGCACTCTCGTCATTCTCCCATGAGACCCTGAGGGTGCGCCCTTATTCATGGGCCTTGTCCCATTCTCTCCCTCCTCTTCCCAACTAGCCTTGATGGCCTACTTTGGACCTAGTTGACTCTATCCCGCATGTGTATAAGGTTGAGGCTAGAGGATGGTTGGTGTTTGGACCATTTTTTTATGTATCCCCATAAAAATACTTTTATGAAAAAAATTCATGGCCACTTAGTAATTCAAACAATCATGGCCTCCTAATTAATTAATTAATGGACACTTCTACATATGCAAATCCCATACACCTTTCATTCTCATTTTCTCTTCTTCACTAACTTTTTGGTACATGAATCCCAAAACCCATTGCTCATAATCTTTCATCCTACCGTGGATGGAACTCTTCTTCAACTACTCATGAATTGAAACATTATCCATAGAAATATTGTAGTAAACAATATATTCTCATTAACACATGTCTTGGTCCTTGAATATCAGCACAATCAATCATTTAATATTGTCCACCAACTTCATCCAATTAGAAACTATTGGATGGATCATCTATATTCATCATGCAATCTATTATTTCATGACCTCCATCAAAAAAATTAAAAATGTGTCATTCATTGACACATGTATTTGAACTTAGGATCAGTTAAATAATTGTTTGAATTCAAAAAATATATAGAATTTCCCAAGTGTGTAATCCAATTCTATGTATCCATAACAATTCTCCATGCATCATTATATATATAAAAACTTCATCAAATACATAGCAATGAGATATTTCCATCTCATTGATCACAATTTCAAACCAACAACTATTGACAGTACTTTTCAGCTAATTCAATTCATAATCCATGTGGGCTTTTCAATGAGTCAACAACATTACTTAAAGAATATCCACTTCAATCATCATTAAAACATTAATCATGACCTTTCCATACACATATTGAAACCTTATTGGCAATAAATGAAACACAATTCTCAACAATTTCCAATATATAGAATATTGTCCTATAAGTTACCCTTGAATTAGAAAAAATGATTCTATTGTAATTATAATTATAAACTATAAGGAATAGAACCTCCAATAATTTTAGTATCCAATTGGGATTAAAGGTCAACTAATCTTAGAAATCGATGCATCATACTCAGTATGTGTTTTTAACCTAAGGATAAGAAAACATCATTGTGTATGTATCATTATATAATATTGTGGATGATTTAATGGTACAAAAAAATTATCTTGTCCATGAAAAATATTTTCTTCCACTCATTAATGGAATTAGGGATAATGATATTTTCATTGGAAAACATTTTACTATATGGACATATTGTTCTTATATAAAAAATTTCCTGAAAATTAAATAGACGAGTTTTAACAATTAACGATTAGTGTTTGCAAAGAATGAATTTGAATACTATAAATATAATATAGAAAATATTAATGAAAGGGATAATGTAATTCCAGATAATCTAACATGCTACTTTGATTCTTACATGAGAATTAGCATAAGGTAACTGATCAAGGAGATGTACAGTTTTTATTGATAATAATTATATTGAATATTGAATAATTATAAATTCAATAAATGATTGATTCCATAAATTAAAAGGAACTCATGAAAAAAATCTCCTTCATTATAAAGTATCATCATCCAGTAATGATGATAGATTGGAAATCATAGGTTCCTCAGCCATGATAGATGAATAACCAATAAATGATTCAAAAAAATCCCACAACAGAAAGTCTATGGTTAAAATTTATATTTAATGTTTTGTATCTGAGCATTAATGTTATCAAAAAACTAATTTCATTGAAAATATTAGAAAAAATAAGGCTCAAAATAACTAGATGGATGAAACATATGGTATCTCTATAAGAAAATAGTTGATTGTTTCTAAAATATGGACAGATCAAGTAGAATTGGTACTCAAAAAATAATAAAATATTAAAAAAGATCATCCTTGATATATTGTTCAGAAGGAAAATATATTGATAAATTATAGATGATGAGGATGATGAATATACCAATCCATAAAGGAAAATTTTGATATATTTTCTATGTATTCCAAATATTTTATGTAATAAATCCACATTTTCACTAATTTGATCAAGAAAAATAAATATGTTTAAATTTTTAGGAGAGGTACAAAACATGTTATAGACAAGATTTGTGAATAAAAATTCATTATGTTGGATTATAAGATGATTGATTGGGATACGATCCATATGATCATCACTAAAGATCTTCATCTTATGGTTCTAGGATTTTGTATTCTTGACAAAGTTAAAAATTTCAATGAAATATGGTTGGAAGATTATACAATTATATAGTGGTTTTAGATAATTTAATGAACATTTATTACAAAAAACAATATACCAAATAAAAAATTAGAACCATATGAGATCATTGAATGACAGAAAGCATTCTGAATGGGAGTAGTACAATTCTTTAGATTTAAGAATGTAAAGTCCACCTTCAGTTGGGTAACACAGATAGAGAATAATGTTGTAAAAAATGAATTTCATCATTTTATATTATCGGATGCATACATATAACCATTCATATTAAAATCTGAATTGATATTTATATAGAACATGTACATAGGTGTCACGACTCCCTCCCACCAATTATTCCCCTCTTGAGATGGCAATGGTGAAAGGGAGAAAATGACCCCCGAGTCCCGCCTCCAGTAGGCCCCGGGTAGGCGACTAGCACCAAGGGTATGATTTTTCAAAAATATGGGATGCATTACCCTTTTTTTATTTTAATATCGGGAAATAGGACAAGTAAACCACCAAAAAGCAAAAGAACAAGTGTATAGAAACAAAACCAAAACCAATCCCACATGCATGTTTATATAATTTTATAACAAGGTGCACGTACAAGAAATCTCCATGTACGATACCAAAAGAAACAAGTGTACAACAACAGCAACAACTCCAACTGTCCAACTAGTAGGGTCCCACACGACCCTGGTTGTCCTCCTAGAATCCTGAAAGTAAAGGTAGGGTGACCATAAAAGTATACTCAGTAGGGAAACCTAAAGATCTCGTGCACAAGTGGGGAGACATCCTAAAGTCCCATGAGAACAACAGAAGAAACCTAGCAAGGAATTCTATCCACCCAACCTCACCATCCACACTCACCAAAAACACAATCACAAAAGGTAGTAGTATATAAGATCAAGAGTATTGGGTACCTCCCACCATTCCGCTTTAATTAGCTACTCTTCCTAACGGCAGACGTCCTGACGCTTCCACACTCTCCCCACCTGCACACACCTGGGCCTCACAACCACGGATCCTGCCCGCACACACCTGGGCCTCACAACCACACATCCCGCCCGCACACACCTGTGCCTCACCACCACGTATCCCGCCCGCACACACCTGGGCCTCACCACCACGTATGCTGCCCGCATACACCTGGGCCTCATTCCGAAGATTCTTGGGGAATAGGTAAGCCTACCCAAAGAGTCTTAGGCCAACCTACCCCAATCGAATCCTACCTGAAGCGTCTTAGGTGTAAGGTCACTTAAACCCATCACAACCTAGGGAAGAAAGAGCAAGAAGGAGCCAGTAACTATGGGGAAAACACCCTCTCCCATAAAATGGGAGTGTTCGGTACTATGTTCTCAACATCTATGGGGTGTGATAAAACACAAAAGATAAAGATATATATATAGAAACCACTCACCCCAACCTATGGCTTCAAAATAGATAAATTGTGCACGTGCCTCGACACTGCTACCACGAAGCATGCATACAACAAACAACCCCAACCCCATTTAGGTTTTCACGTTTCTGCAGAATTAGTTTATTAGTTCCTTAGCTACTGCACAACTATCCACAATCAACCACATCGATCGTTCGTAAAACACATCCCTTCCATCCACAAATCAAGTTAGGAAAACACAAGCAACACAACCATGTCCCTTCTTAACAACCAATCAACCCATTGATTATTAATCATGTTCCATTACCATGACCCACCATTCATTAACTCTTCCGCTTTTATTTATTATTTACAACCCATAGTTCTTTCACATTCATGCTCATTCGTGTAGCCCCGCTGCCAACAACCACAACCACACCGAAACTCATACATCATTGCCCCTTTAATACCACTTTTCATATCCCTACTGCCCATCACCAAGATAACATTCACACCAACCCACAACCAATACAACCGCAGCCCTTCTGCTCACCCGATCTACAAGAACCCACAAAACACCCCCATCACATGCCACTTATCCAAGCCAACAAACACATGTTCATTATTCCATTTTGTTCAACCGAGGTGATCACAAAGGGTTCTAGATTTTAATTAGCCAACTTTACGTGATTAACCAATTTCAATATTCCCCAAGGTTCCATTCACAATAATGGTCTAGAAGATAGGGAAACATTTAATTACACAAGAAAAGGACCCCATCGACCGTGATATTCAGTAGGTATAAGCTTATTCAATTCACAACATAATATCACAGGATATAAAGATAAACATAACAACTTACCCATCCCCGTTTTATAACTAGTTCTTATCTTAATTTAATTGTTCAACTGTTTCTCATGAAAACAAGAGGATACCCACCCTGCATAATGAATAATTTATAGAGAAAAAGTTAAGATCCCTACCTCAATAGCTTCTGATCACAACGCTTCCCTGGATCAACATTACAAGATGTTCTTCGGCATCCATCACTTCTGTCAAAACCCGGAAAAACCTCCTCGGGTGGATGTATGAAAGGAAAGGCCAAAGGAAAGACAACATATCCAAGCTCAAAAGTTCCTCCTCATCGTTACGATCCCGTGGCCACAGACGGATAGTAAATCAAAGCTCGGTTGAAGAAGTTATGGAGGAAAAGGAGCCTTCGAGTCTCTTGGGAGAGCTCTGCTCAGAGGAAAGGGGAGGAGAGGGGTGATTTGAAAAGGAGGAGGGTACCAGTCCTTTTATAGGCGAGAAAAAAAATGACACTATGTGTACTTTATGGTACACGACATGTACTTGGTTATTTCACATGGTCTCAACGCGGCTTCCAACACGGCTCTGCAGATGTTGACTGGTCAATACACGGTTTTAGGGTAATGGATACGCGGGGAAGGACTACACGGTGTGTAATTTGGTCACACGGTGTACACCCATTTACTTCACATGGAAAGGACACAACCTTCGACATGGGGTATACCCGGCAAGGGGTTACACGGCGTGTACTCAAACTACACGGCGTGTAATTTTAAAATTCTAAAAAGTGTGGGAAAAGTCCATTTTACCCTCCAGGACACTTCGGGGCCTTCTTTTTATCAAAAGAATTGCTGGGAGAGGTCCGGGAAATTACATTAGATACCTCTTAAAACATTATCGTCCCCGAGAATTCATAAACCAACCCAGAGGAACCCAAAAAGATACCTCTTTGGGTTCTCGTTATAACAGGAACCTAACCAACAACCCTAATCATAGGTTTTAAGAATTCCCCCCTCCTATGTCAAGATATTATCTGCTATAGGTGGCACTGACTCTCCTGCACAGGTTTAATCGCATTGGCATTAATGTGTCTCGATTAAGGATTGGGTCTTCCCACTTCCATACATTAGGATTTTTCAACTCACACAGCCCCCAACATCGCAAAACCCACACACAGCCCGAACACGTGGTTTGGGGAAAATTCCTTTCCCTATGTCGAGATATTTTCCTCTTTAGGTGGCACTAACTCGCCTGCAAAGGTTCAATTGCATCTACATTAATGCATCTCGGTTAAAAATCAGGTTTTCCCTTCCCCACATGCCCGGACATGTTACACACTCCCAGAGAACAAGGAAATAAACGTTCTCATAACCGACAAGACAAGAATTTGATGCATCCAAGGTACAAAGTATATCATCCAATAAAAGATCATAAGAACAATGGAAAACACAAGTCAAAACAACTCCAGGTACTGAGCGTGCATCTGGGTCTCCCGCTCCCATGTGCTCTCCTCGGGGCCGACATGCCTCCACAACACACGAACCAACAGAATTGTTCTTCCACTGAGAACCTTCTCATTACGATCCTTGATTCTGACTGGTCATTCCTCAAAGGTCGCATTGTCACCCATATCTAACTCTCCCCAATCGATAACGTGAGAGTCGTTGTGTAAGTACAGACGATGCTGGGAGACGTGGAAGAAGTCATGAACCTTCTCCAACTGAGGTGGAAGGTCTAGCTGATATGCCACCTCACCGACTCGCCTCAGCACATCAAAAGGTACAATGTACCTAGGGGAGAGCTTACTCCCATTCCAAAACCTATGCTGCCCCTGTTGAGGGGAAACCTTCAGGAACACATGATCTCCCACTTCAAACTCCAAGGGCCTACTCCGAAGATCAGCATAAGACTTCTATCGGTCCTGAGCAGCTTTCAATCTCTCACATACAAGATGGACTTTCTCTATAGTGCTCTACACTACCTATGGCCCAAGAGCACCTGTCTCACCGACCCCTTCCCAGCAAATGGGTGAATGACATGGTCTTCCATAAAAAGTCTCAAACATTTCCATCCCAATAGTAGAGAGGAAGCAATTATTGTAGGAAAACTCTACTAAAGGAAAGTGTCTTACCCATGATCCTCCAAAATTCAGAACGCAAGCTCACAGCAAGACCTAAAGCGTCTGGATAGTCCGCTCTGTCTGCCCTTCGGTTAGGGAGTGGAAAGCAGTGCTAAGGCAGAGCTAGGTGCCAAAAGAATGATGTAACCCCCTCCAGACACGTGAGGTAAACCGAGTATCCCGGTCTGAGACAATAGTCTTCAGAACTCCATGAAATTGCACCACCTCGTCTACATACCCATGTGCTAAGGTACTCACCGATCCCAACTCCTTAATTGATAACAAGTGAGCTAATTTTATCAGTCGATCCACCACTACCCTGATAGTGTCATAACCACCCTGTGCTGTAGTTAGTCCTGTGAAGAAGTCCATTGAGATTTCATCCCACTTCCACTCGGGGACATCTAAATGATGCAACAAACTAGTGGGAACACGGTGTTCAGCCTTCACTTACTGACACACTAGGCATTTAGTCGCAAACTCCGCCACTTCCCATTTCACCCGAGGCCACCAAAACTGTTCCCTCAGTCTTTGGTACATTTTTTAAACTCTTGGATGTACCTCCACGGTTGAGAAATGTAACTCACGGAGAACTCCCTCACGCATCGCCTCCAGAACAAATAACCTTCCATGGAAAAGCATCTGATGTCGTCTTTCCTCTAACCATCCCTCTGGAGTGTTTCCCTGATCGACACGATCACGCATTACTTCCGCCTCAGAGTCCCCCCACTGAGACTCTTCTACCTGCTGCAATAAGGAGGATTGTACCGTCATCTAAAACAAACAACCTCTTAAACCCTCTGCCTTTGCATCCAGGTGCAAGGTGGCCAACTCTCCCATCGCTTTCCAAGCATCAGCGAATTACTGATCCACTTCCTCATGTGACTTCATGCTCATGGCATCGGCCACAATGTTTCCCTTACCTTCTGTGTAAGTGATCTCGAAGTCATAGTCTTGGAGAATCTCGACCCATCTCCGCTGCCGTATGTTCAGGTCATGCTGGGAGAAGATATAACGCAGGCTCTTGTGATCTGAGAAGACAACAAATCACTCCCAAAAGAGGTAATGTCACGACAAATTCAGTGTGAACACTACTCTTGAAAGCTCTAGGTCATGGGTGGCATTGTTACGCTCGTGTGGGCGTAACTGACTAGATCTATAACAGATCACTCCCTTCTTCTGCATCGGCGTGCACCCCCGACCAATGCCAGAAGTATCACAAAGCACCTCATACAAAAACCCTTCCTCTGGAAACCTGTGTACGAGAGAACTGAACATCTTCTCTAGTAGGTAGTCGAAATCCATCTGGCACCGCTCGCTCCATAGGAAGACCTGGTTCTTCCTAGTCAAAGCTGTCAATGGAGAAACAACTTGAGAGAAGTCCGAAATGAACCTCCGATAGTAACCTTCTAACCCCAGGAAACTACGCACTTCTGCCATGCTATTGGGTGCTACCCAGGACACAACTACCTCCTCCTTCGAAGGGTCCACTAAAACATCATGCTGAGACACCACATGTTCAAGGAAGTGTACTTATTTTGTCAAGAACTTACACTTCGACAATTTACCATAAACCCGGTGGTGTCAAAGGACTTCCAAGACTGCCCCGAGATGTTCAACGTGCTCCTCCTATGATCTTGAGTAGATCAAGATGTCATCGATAAAAACAATGATGTACCGAAATAGAAACTCTCGGAAGAAAAAGTTCATAAGTCCCATGAATATAGTCGGTGCATTTTTAACTCCAAACGGCATCACTACAAACTGGAAGTGCCCATACCTGCACCTGAAAGTCATCTTTGAGATGTCATTGTCCTTTACACTCAGCTGATGATATCCCGATCGTAGGTCAATCTTAGAAAACCAACCTGCTCCCCTCAGCTGGTTGAACAGATCATCTATCCTTGGATTTGGGTAACTGTTCTTGAATGTTACCTTGTTCAACCTTTGGTAGTCTATGCATAACCTGAGACCACAATCAGCCTTCTTCACGAACAAAACTGGAGCACCCCATGGCGATAAGCTAGGTCGAACAAAACCCTTCTCCATCAGATCATCAATCTGGATCTACAACTCCCTAAACTCCAAAGGGGAAATCCGATAAGGGGCCATTGAATTCGGACGAGAACCAGGCTATATGTCTATCTTGAACTCAACGTCACGTTGGGGGGGGGGGGGTAAAGTCACAACCTCCTCAGGAAAAACATCGAGGAACTCCCCAACAACCTCTAGAACATCCATCGTTTCAGTATTAGCTGTAACCACTGATAACCTGCCTAACAAAGAAAGTAGAGGGTCCACACGCCGACTTCCCACCTGATAGATCCTCTCTCCAACAAAAGCTACATGTTTCCCGTCCACGTCAGAGAACACGACTCTTCTCCAGAAGCAGTCAATAACAGCACTAACAGAAAACAACCAGTCGATTTCTATGATGACATCGTATGGTTTCATATGTAATAGAAGAGGGTCCCCACTAGATTGATGTGGTCCCAACGTCATCCCACATCTCCGGCAAACACAAGATACTCTAGTCTGGCCTCCACCTGGTGTACTCAGCAACAGTGGTACGGAAAGTATCTCTACGTCTAGTCCCAATTCATGGGCTAGACGAGGTACATCAAAGGAGTGCTAAGCTCCCGAATCGAAAAAATCATGATGATCAAATTCAATATAGAATATAATTTTATTTTGCTAAACATGAACTCAAGCATGTAAAATTTTCTTGGTGACTTATTTTGATCACTATTCTCTGGATTCTGTTACACTATGCTTTTGTGTTCTTCATTAAAAGTTATTCCATGAATGATCCTACATGTTTATGTCATATAACACCTCGTTATGTTTCATGGATATATATTTAATGTCATTCTGGTGAGATTTTTTACATCCATTTTTTATTCCTAATGTAGAGATTCTAAGGAAACCTCATCACAAACACATTGAATTACTTTAATACTCATTAGTAATTCATATTAGATAATTTTGTTGAATCTTAATAGAGTAGAAATATAAAATAAATCATTTAACAAAGGCTAAAGTACCAATAAGATGACTACCATTGGAGTGGAGGATCGATTCATGTCCACAATATAGTATATCATAAAGATTATGAACACCGACAATTAAATAACCAATGACAATGTCATAATTTTCTCTGTTATTCTATATTCAATCTATTTTGTGACATCTATTTGATCAATATTCCCTATAGTATCTTTGTATAATTAGTAAATGTATCTCAATTTATAGTAATAAAATACCCATACATGTAGTGGTTTCTATATTTATCTAAGGAATCAAACAATCCCTCTCCCCCCTTCTCCCTCTTCCACATTGTTCACAATAGCTAAAGAGATGTGGTAGAAGATTAAATTTGATCTGGGTAATAATTGTGTTTGTTTATGATTTATATGTGCACTCATGCTTCTAAAATATTCTATGTGACTTTGATTGATAACTATTCTTTAGTGATCATTACTCTAATACTTCATGTTCATCAAGTGAGTTGATTCCAATAATGATATAGTGATTCGATGATAGGTTTCCCCTTATCCATTATTGTGATTATTATTTTATTGTTGTTCATGAATGTGATTTTGAATACTTTCTAGACCCCAAAGAAAAATTTATAGGGATAAATCTTCAAAAAAACACCCACGTTCTTTAATACTCATTAGTAATTATTTTTTAATCCCTAATTCAAATCTATCAGGAGAAATAAACCATAATCGATCCCCGGAAATATCCTAGAGACTCGATAATATGACTACAGTCGAGATGCAAAATCGATTCACAATCACGGTTCAATAAATATGTAAAATCATAAACACCCCCAAATATGTCTCCAATGAAATGATCATCATCTCTTCTATATGTGTTACATTCACTATCTCTTCCTCGATTGATCACACTTCTCCCGTAGTGTATCTATATTCTTAGGAAATGTATTTCGATTTTAATTAAGATAATCCTCTACCATGCACTGGTTTCAATATTTCTCTAAGGAATCTACATGTCCCTCTCCCACCATCTCCATATATCTTCCTTTTTATTCATAGTATTAGAAGAGAATATGATGTAGATAAAATTTGATCTAGGAAGTGTGATTTTCTATCTTTTCCAAGTGCACTCATGCTTGTAATATTTTCCAGGTGACATAGTTTTATCACCCTTATTCATTTTCCATTACCCTAATACATTGTGTTATTCATGTGAATAGATTAAAATAATTATCTTGATAGTTGGTGATATGTAACCCCTTGTCATTCATTAGGTATATTGTTTTACTACAGTGATTGTGAGAATTTTTTCTACTTTTCGGGATTCACAAAGTGTAATATCTACGGTGTCCTCATCGAGGACTCATAAACTTTATTTAATAAACATTATTAATTTACTTTATTACCTTGAATTTGAATACCCCAAGAGTATAAACACCTATTGGATCACTAGAAAGAGTCCAAACACCAAATAATTCAACTACCGTTGGGGTGTACGATTGTTCCATGTCCATGAATTGGTAGATCATGAAGAACCTAAATAGCCACAAAGATTACACCAATAACATGATATTTATCTCCTATATATATAAACCAATTTATATAGATTCTATGATATCTATTTAATTGCTATTCTCCCAAGGAATCTTCATATTCTAATGTAATGTATCATAATTTAGTGTAAGAGAATCTTCTAACTTGCACTAGTTGTTGTACTTATCTAAGGCATCAAAAATTCCCTCTACCTCTGTCTACCTTTCTCATCCCCATTTTTCATGATAGATGATGTGAAGCGATAGTGGATGAAATTTGAAGTATGTAATAATTTTGGTCATCTATATTTTTCATCTGAACTCATGATTGTAAATTTCTCTGGGTGAAATAGTTTGATAAATATTTTCTTGAGTCTATTACTCTAGGCCTTTTTTATTCACGTGAAGTGTTTCCATGAATGATAATATGAGTTGATGATAGATAACCCTCTATCATTTTCATGGATATAGTTTTACTTCCATTAATGGGATCATTTTTATAGCCTTTATGGATTCTAAATGTGGAATTTTTATGGAGACCTCGTCGAAGACTCATCCACATTCATTAATAATAATTAGTAATTCACCTTTAAAACTACATTTGAATACTATGATAGTATAAAACCCAAATATATACCCAAACATAGGCCAGATACCACATTATATGATTTACATCTTGGATGAGGATTGTGTCTTTGACATGTAGTAGCATATAATCAAGAGGATGAACAACCCTAGAGATATCAGTAATGAGAAGATCGTCATATAATCTATACAAAACTTATTTTGTATCTATTATCTAGAATCTGTTTGAGAACTATTCTTCTAGGACATATCAATATTCTCAAGTAAAGCAACACAAATTGGAGGAATTTTATCCTCCACCTTGAACTGGTTTCTCCATTTTTTTATGTAATTTATCAGTCCCTCTCGCTTCAATGTTTGTCAAAAAAATCATATGATAATAATCAGTGGATTAAATGTGTCCTTGGTAATAAGTGTGGTTGTCTAAATTTTACACATACAATCATGCTTGTAAAATTTTGGGGTAACATAGTTTGATCACTCTTCTCCATCATCCAGTACTCTAAGGCTTTGTGTTCTCCATGCAAATAAATTCAAAGAATGATCTTGTGACATTACAATAGGTAAATCCTTATACTTTTTGAGGATATATTTTAAATTATTCCATTACGATCATTTTTTATCAATTCCAGATTCCCAAACTTGGATTTCTAGGGATACCTCATCAATGAATCATCCCCTTTCTTTAATACTCATTTTTAATTTATTTTTAATCCCGTATTTGAATATCCTGGGATAAGAATACCCAAATTGTTCCCCAGATTGAGCATAAAGACCACATAAGATGACTAATATCTGGATGTAGAATCTAGTCATGTCCATGGCATAGAAGATAATGAAGATATTGAACACCCTCAATGATATCACCAACAACATGGTCGTAATATCCTCTATATAGTGGCCATTTGATATATTTTCTCCTGAATCCATTTTATTAGTCATATCTCATATCATCTACATATTCTCAATCAAGATAACATTAATTAAATTAAGATAATCCTTCACATTACATCGGTTTTTCCAATACTATATGGAATTAACAAATCCCTATACCAATGTCTCCCTCTCACTTTCACTCTATTCATGATAGCTACATAGAAGTAGATGTGGAACAAATTCAATATGTGTAATAAGTGTGGTTGTATATCTGTACATGTTTAGTCATGCATGTAATATTTTCCAGATTACATAGATTGATCACTCTTGTATAGTATACATTACTCTACGCCTATGTGTTCTTACGGTATATATATTCTTAGAATGATCATGAGACTTGACCAATGGAAACCCATTATCCGTCTTCATGGATGTTTTTTTACTACCATGCATGCAAGCATTTTTGAAGACTTTCTATATTGCCAATGTGGAATTTCCAGTGATACCTCGTTGAAGACTCATCCACAGTATTTAATAGAAATTAGTTATTCCATTTTAATCACGCATTTTAATTTCTTGGTAGAAACAAAGAATATATATTCCCCATACCGAGGCCATAGAATAGATAATCTAACTATATTCAGGGTTGAAGATCAAGTCATAGACACGGTGTAGTAGATTGAGATGTTCATGCACACCCCAAATATTTCACCAATGACATGATATTCATATCTTATATACTTAACATGTTTTATATCTCTTCTTCGGCATCCACTTGATCAATCTTCTCATGTGGAAACTCTACATTCTCATGAAAGGTACTAAGATTTTGAGTAAGATATTCCTCTATTGTAGAGACCCATATCTTGACGTACATTACATTACATTACTTTTGCGGAATACTTAGTACATAACAAAAACACACACACAAGGATCGTAATAGTTTAGTGTCTTTGGAAACTCGGAATAAAATCTTCTAATCGTGGTGAAAGATCTTCAACATCTCCCATAAAGATCTTCCTTTTTTTTATACCTAAAACCTTTCTTTATATCCTGGGGAAAAGAAAACATAAAAGGGTGAGCTCAAATGCTCAGTAAGGGTAAACAAAGGAAATATCAATCACATAATTTTCATAAGAACATAACATTTTTGGAAATCTTAACCTGCAAAAGAGAGCATAATTTCATAACATGGGATAAATCATAGTAGTGAAATGAAATCATAACATTAAACATTACTCATTGGGGCATACACACATAATCATAGAGAATCATTTTTTGTTAGTCAAGACTCATTGCCAAGACTATCTTAGTGGACAAAGTCCCTTTCTGAATCGAGTAATCCTCGTTTCAGTCCTGTTTCACTGAACCGGTATAACCTACCATTCCAGCCATGTCTATCTCATGAGATATAAAATCTTTACCCAATGCATTGGAGGGAGATATAGGTCCCACCCATCTCATAATGATACCATTCTTATGTGTGCCACAAAATCATAAATCATACATCATTGCATAACCCATGTAATAAAAATGGGATTCTTAAACAACATGACATCATAAAACCATTCATATAAGATAAAGGAATTCATAAACATAATTCCATCACAACATAGTCAAATCAATGTAAATATATGGATAGAAACAGAACCCTTTATTATCTTAGATGGAAAATAATTTTGACAAAACACTTGAAATGAATTCTTGAGAAAAATATCCTTTCTTCTTCAAAATCAATTTCTTTTCACAAAACATCATACAATTTTAAAAGAAAGAGATTTTATTAAAAATAGTCATGAAATATTTTGGAGGAAGGTTCATGAAAATAAGGCTTTATAAAACCGTAAAAATCCGTTCGTGCCGTATAAGTTAAAAAAAACATTCTTCTCGTACTTTTGTCGGAAAAGTCAAAAAGTACCTCGTATGAAAAAGCGACAAAAGATTCCTTTCATATTCTTTACTAAAAACTCACCGAAGAGTAAAATTGGATTTAAACTATTGTAAGTGGATGGAAACAATATTACATATTGAAGGAACATGGACGTGGATGATAAAATACACCCCAGTAAATACTTACGAATAAACAATCTCGAATAAAAATGAGATTGTGATATTTTCCCTTACATTAGGTCCGACTTGCTTTGTAAGTGTCCGAACCTCCTGTATAATGATTTAAATCGTGTTATTGACTTATTACAGAATCATATTCATTTTTATGATATCATATATGGTTCACTTATGACATTATATTACCCGTTCTTTTGTAAATTCCATGTTAAAGAAGCGTTTTGGGTAAAATCGTTTCATTTATCTTAGGTGTTTTGACTTGTTCTTGACATCATTATTACTTATATCATGATTTACTTACTTCCAGAATATAAAATATGATTTATATATCATATATATTCAGTATATATATATATATAATAGATAGATAAATAAAATGAAAAACACCGTTCATGGAGACGGTAGTCCGTACGTACGCATGAACGTTGTTTTACATTCCTTATTGTCTTGAAATGGAAGTAAGTAGATGACATACATAGGTATATATATACATAAATCCAGTAGCATTATAATGTCATATATTTCATTATTATTTCTTATATATACATTATAATCATTCTTAAATGGTTAACATGGAGAATGAATCTCATCGCGTCGTGGAGACGGTATTCCGTACGTACGCACGAGCGATGATATCATTTCTATAAATATTGAATTGAATTGGAGTGGATTATACAATATAACAGAATCAATATGATGTTGTAATAACTATTTATAGTTATTCTTTACACCATTATACCCATCCATGTAAGGTGGTGGTGGAAAATAGATTACACCACGGCGTGGAGACGGTATTCCGTACGTACGCACGCGCGGTGATTTCTTTTTCCGTAGGATGGATAGATGGTGAAATAGGTTTGTTTCATACTTATAATAACATATCAGTATATGAGTGATACTGATGTTATTACTTCATAATGAAACAACCTAAGAAGAAGAAGTGGAAGAAGAAATAAAGATGAAAGAATTGGTAACGGTAATTACCTCTTCTTTGAAGTGCCTCTTTGATACCTCCTCTTAGGGCACTAAAATTGGTCTTTGAGGAAGACCAGAACCTCTAGGATGTTTCTAGGGAAGTGGAGAGGAGAAATTGGCAGGGGTTGGCCGAGCATGAGTGCTCAAATTTGTGTGAGGAGGAGGGGGAGGAGGTGTCCTTTTATAGGGGAGGAGAGGGGCACCTTAGGAATATCTCAAAATATTATTTTATATTAAAGTCAAAATCGGTTTATAATGGTTCCAAAGGGTCTTATTTCGAAGCTAAAGTGGGGATGGGTCGAAATCCTATCATCCAATAGAATTTAGACAAGTTTAGGGTATTATTTTAACCTTATCAATTAGATTTAACTCTAAGTTAAATAATTTAACTTTTACCGTGTCTTTTTGTTTTATTTCACTATATGGTTAATAAACTTACTCTAACATGCCAAAAGAACCCCAAATTGTATATTATTAATACATATATCCTTTTCTAAGTCATTTGGCCGAACCTTAGATTTTTAGGAATAAAATAACAATTAATAATATAATATTTGATTTAAAAACTATTTTGTGTCAATTTTGACACTATTTGATATATGATTTTTGTGAAAGTCATAACAGAATTATATGTTCGAAACAAGTTGATTAAATCAACACTAATATATCATAGTAACCTAGAAAATTAGTGTAATTCATAAAAAGTCTTAAATTACATTTATTTTGGTATTTATATTATCAATTATATCAATATTTCATTAATAAGATAATTACTCCAACATCTTTGTGTCATAAATAAATTAAATTATTTGATGTCTAAAAATTACAAATAAAATACCATCATGTAGGAAATCTTTTGAGCTTTATAATGAATATTTACAATCGAATTTATCTTATGTATAACCCCATATTAAAAATGATTTACTTATTAAACTTTGATTTTAACTATTTTAACCCTTCTTTAAATAAATTAATAATAAATGTCCTAATCTAATCCAAGTGGGCCTAAATGGTCATATTTTATTCCTAAGTTTGTTTTTGGTCGAATTACACTTGTCCAATAGAATTAGGACATGTGTTAGGGTAATATTGATATCATATTTACCCTTAGTTACCCTATTTACTATTAACCGCGGTAAAAATAGTAAAAAGTTACTATTCACCAAAAATTTATTTTCTTCTCATTGAACCACATTTTAGTCCTTGATATTAACCGTGTCTCTCGGATTTTCGAAATTCCATTCACAGAAGCGGTAAAATTAAGTTTTATGCAAAATTCAGTTTTTAACCTACCACTTAGTAGTTTCACTATTCATCAAAAATTGATGTTTTTTCAGAACAATGCCAAAATTTCATCCCAAGCTATATTTCATATTCTGAATTCAAAAATGAAGTCTATTTTACCAAATTCATAACATAAAAGTTGCATTAATTAATTTTATAATTAAATCCCGCTGTTAAAACAAATAGCGTGTTTTTTAAGAAACAATATCTATCAAAAGATTGACACTTGTTTATGTCTAGTTTAAATGTGAAATTACATCCAATGACCAACATTGTATTAAATTGTAAAAATATATTCTAAATATACTTTAAAACCACTCAAATTAATGATTTATCACTATTAATTATTTCGATTAAAAAAGTTGTTTTTAATTATAATTTAGTAATTTTCACTATTCATCAAAATATGAAAGTTATCCGAAAATCACCAAAATTTCAACCTAAGCTAATTTCGATATTCCGAATCCAAAAATGAAGTTCATTTTGAAAAATAAGATTTATAGAATTTTAAAAAGTGGTTATTACTATTCATAACAGCTAGTTTTAATAATATTTTAATAGCATATCATTGTTTAATGAAACTCAGTATTGCGTATTATACACGCTATCGAGGAAGGTCGCGATTGCGTGTAATGCAAGGCAAGTCAAGGATGTGTGTTGTGCAAGCTCCTTTTGGTGTAGCGTACAACACAATAAAATTAAAAAGAATATATTTTTTTATAAAATCTTGGGCTGTTACATTCTACCCCCCTTAAAATGAATTTCGCCCTCGAAATTCGTCGGGGTTATAAATGGTTTACTATTTGAAAGTTTCTTTAATAGAAACCCACATCGTAAAAGGGAATACCAAAACTTGGCTTTAAAAACTAAAGTATGAAATGTAACGATTACCCAAATAAACTAATCACTGGGTTTCCACATAGGTGAAAATATGGATATGGAAGAGAAATCTAACCATCATGTTCTGATGGAGAGTGGTAGAGAACATGGCTATGGAAAAGCCAGTAATCACAAATCCATAAATTTGTGACGATCTAAGGTACCATCTGATTCATCAGGTATAAGAGAACTAGGACAACATTTTTGGTTTTCAAGATCATTTCCCTAAAGTTAAAGAATTTGAATTAGAATAAATACTTACTTTATTTTGGTACAATCTCGCTGTTGTTCGTGCCTTTAACAATTTCCACTTCATCTCTTAAATAAATGAAGTTGAATTTGTTATTCGTGAAGTGTTAGCAGATCATGTGATAGAATGACGGGTCATTCCATCTGTCTCAAACAAAAGGTTAGCAAAAATTATATACATAAGTCGATCTATAGTGAGATTAATCACATATGGTTCCTAAAATGGACTTATACTTCATATATCATACTGCTTAATATAATAAAACTAGTTTCTACTAAACAGGGACTTCCTGTAGGTCAGTGGTAGGCGATAAAGGCCAGTTGCACTTCGGTTGTGGGTTCGATTCCTACAGCCTTGTCCGAAGCGATGGGCTGTCGCCCGTCCTGCAGGTTGTCCTTTTTCTAAAACTACGTTACTATAACATCCCATCAATAATATCGAAAATCTTCTATCCTTAAACAATACTAACTTATGTCCAACATAATCCAGTCTAATCTTTAGGCTTATACATAATACTGCAGTCCACTCTCATAATATAGTAACAACGATTACCAGAGATTTAATACTGTCGTTGATCCCCTCATATCACAAGATATGTCTTGTTGGTCACATTCCAAACATTCAAAGTCCTTAATCGTGTATTCTCTGGAATACCTTAGTGAAAACATGAGTGTAGTTAAAAGTTAACACTTTCCACATACCAAAATCCTCAAAATTCTATATACTCAAACCATGATATCACTTAGTCCTTATATCAATCATGAGCTCATGAATACTATTAAACATTTCATTTTCTCGTCTTCATTATGCGCATATCATCTTATTTCCAAAAAATATCTCAATCACTTTGAATACCACATCAATAAATATTGTAATACTCAATGATACAACATTATTTTGGAATCCCATTACATAAACACTTAATCATTCCACCACATCGTTGTCATATTCAACATTGCCAATAGTGATCGCATGTGATTTCCCTTTGTCCTTTGCCTTCAGTGGTTGCTCATGTTGATCATCACTAACCCTTGGATTAGGGCAATTATTAGCATAATGCCCCATTTCCTTGCACTTGAAGCATTGAAGTGTTGGCGGTGCGTTCTCTGCAGTGTTTGCTTTATTCACATCATTAGAAACCCTTTTTCCATTACTTCGACACTCAGCTGCTCGATGACCTTCTTTTCCACACTTAAAAAATTTTCTAGTCCCTTTTAGACAATCTCCACCATGCTTCTTTCCACACTTTGTGCATAAGGAAACATTCATCTTCTTTTCACCATTATTCTGAGATTTCTCCTTGAACTCCATCTTTCGTTTCTTGTCAAAACCATGAGATGGATATGTAACACCAACTTCCATTTCTACCTTGATAGCACAACGCACAATTTCTTCATAGCTACTGAAGTCTCTTATAGCTAATGCCCTTCGAAGACTTGGTTTTAAGCCACTGAAAAATCGATCAACTTTACTTTCAGGTTGGATGATAATTCCAGAAGCATACCTTGCAAGTCTTGTAAAATTTGCTTCATAGGTACCAACAGATTCATCGTCCCTTTGCTTCAGTTCAAGAAACTCTTTCTCCATCTTTGTTCGAAGAATACGAGGGAAGTACTTATTGAAAAATAAGTTCTTGAACTCGTCCCATTCCATAGACTCAATTTCATCCCTTTGCCTTGTATTCTTAACAAGATTCCACCATTGATCAGCATCTCCTTCCAAACGATACACTGCTAGGATGACTTTATCATGTTCAGAACATTGAAGAACTGAAAATATCTTTTCAGTAGTACTAATCCATTGTTCAGCAACTAATGGATCAGTAGACCCACTGAAAGAAGGTGGACGCTGCCTCATGAAGGATTCAACAGAATGTTGCTCCTTCCTTTGCTCGTTTGGAAGTCCTGCATGATTCATAGCTTGAGAAAGTTGTGTGAGCATGGCTACAAGATTTTGCATTCCAGCTCCTATATCGTTCGGTTGCTCAGGGGTACAATCATTGCATTGCCCATCACATTCCGCATTAACACGGTTCCTTCGGGTTCCAGCCATCGTCTAAAACCCCAAAAGAATTGTGTGAGAGGCAAAAATCATGCTAGGGAAAACAACATAATAAAGGGTTAGTACCCTCAATATCTAACATTTTAGGTTAAATTCGAAGATCGTTAGCGCAATTCTAGGACTATAACCTATACGTATACTTAACCTTAGGGACATCCCTAGACATACCTTAGAAATATCTCTAGGGATCTCACTAACGTTTTCGCATCCTAGTTTCCAAAGGTTGACTAAACCTTTCCTCTGATACCAACTGTAGAGACCCGTATCTTGATGTACATTACATTACATTACTTTTGCGGAATACTTAGTACATAACAAAAACACACACACAAGGATCGTAATAGTTTAGTGTCTTTGGAAACTCGGAATAAAATCTTCTAATCGTGGTGAAAGATCTTCAACATCTCCCATAATGATCTTCCTTTTTTTTATACCTAAAACCTTTCTTTATATCCTGGGGAAAAGAAAACATAAAAGGGTGAGATCAAATACTCAGTAAGGGTAAACAAAGGAAATATCAATCACATAATTTTCATAAGAACATAACATTTTTGGAAATCTTAACCTGCAAAAGAGAGCATAATTTTATAACATGGGATAAATCATAGTAGTGAAATGAAATCATAACTTTAAACATTACTCATTGTGGCATACACACATAATAATAGAGAATCATTTCTTGTTAGTCAAGACTCATTTCCAAGACTATCTTAGTGGACAAAGTCCCTTTCTGAATCGAGTAATCCTCGTTTCAGTCCTGTTTCACTGAACCGGTATAACCTACCATTCCAGCCATGTCTATCTCATGAGATATAAAATCTTTACCCAATGCATTGGAGGGAGATATAGGTCCCACCCATCTCATAATGATACCATTCTTATGTGTGCCACAAAATCATAAATCATACATCATTGCATAACCCATTTAATAAAAATGGGATTCTTAAACAACATGACATCATAAAACCATTCATATAAGATAAAGGAATTCATAAACATAATTCCATCACAACATAGTCAAATCAATGTAAAAAAATGGATAGAAACAGAACCCTTTATTATCTTAGATGGAAAATAATTTTGATAAAACACTTGAAATGAATTCTTGAGGAAAATATCCTTTCTTCTTCAAAATCAATTTCTTTTCACAAAACATCATACAATTTTAAAAGAAAGAGATTTTATTAAAAATATTCATGAAATATTTTGGAGGAAGGTTCATGAAAATAAGGCTTTATAAAACCGTAAAAATCCGTTCGTGCCGTATAAGTTAAAAAAAACATTCTTCTCGTACTTTTGTCGGAAAAGTCAAAAAGTACCTCGTATGAAAAAGCGACAAAAGATTCCTTTCATATTCTTTACTAAAAACTCACCGAAGAGTAAAATTGGATTTAAACTATTGTAAGTGGATGGAAACAGTATTACATATTGAAGGAACATGGACGTGGATGATAAAATACACCCCAGTAAATACTTACGAATAAACAATCTCGAATAAAAATGAGATTGTGATATTTTCCCTTACCTTAGGTCCGACTTGCTTTGTAAGTGTCCGAACCTCCTGTATAATGATTTAAATCGTGTTATTGACTTATTACAGAATCATATTCATTTTTATGATATCGTATATGGTTCACTTATGACATTATATTACCCGTTCTTTTGTAAATTCCATGTTAAAGAAGCGTTTTGGGTAAAATCGTTTCATTTATCTTAGGTGTTTTGACTTGTTCTTGACATCATTATTACTTATATCATGATTTACTTACTTACAGAATATAAAATATGATTTATATATCATATATATTCTGTATATATATATATATAATAGATAGATAAATAAAATGAAAAACACCGTTCATGGAGACGGTAGTCCGTACGTACGCATGAACGTTGTTTTACTTTCCTTATTGTCTTGAAATGGAAGTAAGTAGATGACATACATAGGTATATATATACATAAATCCAGTAGCTTTATAATGTCATATATTTCATTATTATTTCTTATATATACATTATAATCATTCTTAAATGGTTAACATGGAGAATGAATCTCATCGCGTCGTGGAGACGGTATTCCGTACGTACGCACGAGCGATGATATCATTTCTATAAATATTGAATTGAATTGGAGTGGATTATACAATATATCAGAATCAATATGATGTTGTAATAACTATTTATAGTTATTCTTTACACCATTATACCCATCCATGTAAGGTGGTGGTGGAAAATAGATTACACCACGGCGTGGAGACGGTATTCCGTACGTACGCACGCGCGGTGATTTCTTTTTCCGTAGGATGGATAGATGGTGAAATAGGTTTGTTTCATACTTATAATAACATATCAGTATATTAGTGATACTGATGTTATTACTTCATAATGAAACAACCTAAGAAGAAGAAGTGGAAGAAGAAATAAAGATGAAAGAATTGGTAACGGTAATTACCTCTTCTTTGAAGTGCCTCTTTGAGACCTCCTCTTAGGGCACTAAAATTTGTCTTTGAGGAAGACCAGAACCTCTAGGATGTTTCTAGGGAAGTGGAGAGGAGAAATTGGCAGGGGTTGGACGAGATTGAGTGCTCAAATTGGTGTGAGGAGGAGGGGGAGGAGGTGTCATTTTATAGGGGAGGAGAGGGGCACCTTAGGAATATCTCAAAATATTATTTTGAATTAAAGTCAAAATCGGTTTATAATGGTTCCAAAGGGTCTTATTTCGAAGCTAAATTGGGGATGGGTCGAAATCCTATCAACCAATAGAATTTAGACAAGTTTAGGGTATTATTTTAACCTTATCAATTAGATTTAACTCTAAGTTAAATAATTTAACTTTTACCGTGTCTTTTTGTTTTCTTTCACTATATGGTTAATAAACTTACTCTAACATGCCAAAAGAACCCCAAATTGTATATTATTAATACATATATCCTTTTCTAAGTCATTTGGCCGAACCATAGATTTTTAGGAATAAAATAACAATTAATAATATAATATTTGATTTAAAAACTATTTTGTGTCAATTTTGACACTATTTGATATATGATTTTTGTGAAAGTCATAACAGAATTATATGTTCGAAACAAGTTGATTAAATCAACACTAATATATCATAGTAACCTAGAAAATTAGTGGAATTCATAAAAAGTCTTAAATTACATTTATTTTGGTATTTATATTATCAATTATGTCAATATTTCATTAATAAGATAATTACTGCAACATCTTTGTGTCATAAATAAATTAAATTATTTGATGTCTAAAAATTACAAATAAAATACCATCATGTAGGAAATCTTTTTAGATTTCTAATGAATATTTACAATCGAATTTATCTTATGTATAACCCCATATTAAAAATTATTTACTTATTAAACTTTGATTTTAACTATTTTAACCCTTCTTTAAATAAATTAATAATAAATGTCCTAATCTAATCCAAGTGGGCCTAAATGGTCATATTTTATTCCTAAGTTTGTTTTTGGTCGAATTACACTTGTCCAATAGAATTAGGACATGTGTTAGGGTAATATTGATATCATATTTACCCTTAGTTACCCTATTTACTATTAACCGCGGTAAAAATAGTAAAAAGTTACTATTCACCAAAAATTTATTTTCATCTCATTGAACCACATTTTAGTCCTTGATATTAACCGTGTCTCTCGGATTTTCGAAATTCCATTCACAGAAGCGGTAAAATTAAGTTTTATGCAAAATTCAGTTTTTAACCTACCACTTAGTAGTTTCACTATTCATCAAAAATTGATGTTTTTTCAGAACAATGCCAAAATTTCATCCCAAGCTATATTTCATATTCCGAATTCAAAAATGAAGTCTATTTTACCAAATTCATAACATAAAAGTTGCATTAATTAATTTTATAATTAAATCCCGCTGTTAAAACAAATAGCGTGTTTTTTAAGAAACAATATCTATCAAAAGATTGACACTTGTTTATGTCTAGTTTAAATGTGAAATTACATCCAATGACCAACATTGTATTAAATTGTAAAAATATATTCTAAATATACTTTAAAACCACTCAAATTAATGATTTATCACTATTAATTATTTCGATTAAAAAAGTTGTTTTTAATTATAATTTAGTAATTTTCACTATTCATCAAAATATGAAAGTTATCCGAAAATCACCAAAATTTCAACCTAAGCTAATTTCGATATTCCGAATCCAAAAATGAAGTTCATTTTGAAAAATAAGATTTATAGAATTTTAAAAAGTGGTTATTACTATTCATAACGGCTAGTTTTAATAATATTTTAATAGCATATCATTGTTTAATGAAACCAAGTATTGCGTATTATACACGCTATCGAGGAAAGTCGCGATTGCGTGTAATGCAAGGCAAGTCAAGGATGTGTGTTGTGCAAGCTCCTTTTGGTGTAGCGTACAACACAATAAAATTAAAAAGAATATATTTTTTTATAAAATCTTGGGCTGTTACATCTATCATTCACCGATTGCAGCATTTCTCTGATTCATCAACCATTACCTCTCCCAATATCTCAATTTGTCTTCCCTATTGTTCATGATATCTAGAAACAATATTAGTATTTAAAATTTTATTTGGGTAATAAGTGTGGTTTTCTAACTTTTATGCATGCACTCGTGCTTGTAAATGATTCTGGATTAAATAATTTTATCACACTTATCTAGAGTCCATTGATAGAAATCGTTGTTTTTTTTCAGGTGAAGAGATTACTAGAATGATCCATTGAGTTTATGATAGGTGACCCCTTATCTTTTTTTGTAAGTATTATTTTACTATTTATCTTTTGATCATTTTTATATCCTTTATGGATTCAAAAGGTGGAATTTAAATGTAGACCTCATTTGAGACTAATAAAATATATTTAATAATCATTAATAATTCATTTTAAACCATTATTTGATTCTTTCAAGAGAATAAACCCCTAATAGACACTATAAAGAGTCTAGATTTCAAATAAGATGACTAATTCTGGTGAAGAGGATCGAGCCATGTCCATGGAACATTAGATTATGAAGTTCCTGAACACCCCCCAAATATGTCACTAATAACATGATTCTCATATCATCTATACCATATGCATTTTAAATCTCTTATACATTATTAATTGTATCACTCTTCACACATAGTATCTCCATATTCGTAAGAAAGATATCATGATTTGGAGTAAGTTAATCTTCCACCTTTCATCAGTTTCTATATTTTTCTATAGAATTGACAAGTACCACTCCCTCTATCTACCTCTCTATTATACTTTTTTCACAAAAACTGAAGTAAAATATAAGAAGATCAAAATAAAACCAGTTAAAAAGTGTGGTTGTATAAATATTACATTCAGACTTGTTCTTGTAAAATTTTTTGGGTGGATTATTTAGATTACTATTTTACAATGTCCCTTCCTCTAAGCCTTTTTGGTCTCCTTGTGAAGAAATTACAAGATTTATATTTTGATAAGAATATTGGTAATAACTTATCATTTTTCGTGGGTATAGATTTACTACTATGATTTCAATAATTTTTTAAGCCTTTCTATATTAATAAAGTGTAATTTTCAAGGATACCTTATCTGAGACTCATCGGCATTAATTAATACTTGTTATTAATTAATTTTTAATAATGCATTTGAATATACCAGGAAAATGATACCCTAATAGATCTTTGTAAAGAGGCCAAGACCCAAATATTATGATTACCATCATGGAAGATCATCATGTCATCGCCACATCATAGATGACTTTGATGATTCGAAACACCCCCAAAGGCATCACCAATGACATGATCATAATATCATCTATACAGATCCCATTTCCTATCATTACTCTATTTCCTCTGGATCACATTTTTCTAATGAAATCATAATATTATCAGTAATTTCAGCTTTATTTGGAGTAAGATAATCCTCCACCTTTCATTGGTTGCTGTATTTCTCTGAGGATTAGACCAGTCCCTCTCCCTCTATCACCATCTATATTTCCCATTAATCACAACAATTAGAAAGACGAATAATCAGTTCACATATGATCTGGGTAATAAATTCTATTGTTGAACTTTTACATGAACACTCATAATTGATATTTTTTTCTGATGAATAAGTTTGATCACTCTTCTTTTGTCGTTCTTTAGTCATTTTTTTTATTTGTGAAAATAATTTCCAAGAATGATCTTTTTGGTTGAGCATAGTTAACCCCTTATCATTTTTGGTGGATATTGTTTTCTTTTTGTTCTTGTGATTTATTTTTTTCCTTACTGGATTATGATAGTAGAATTTATAGGGATACCTCATTGGAGACACATCTAGAATCATTATTACACATTAATGATTCAATTTTAATCCTCTATTTTAATCCCCTGGAGCATCAAACCCTAAGGAATCCTAAAAATGATCCTAGAGTCCCTATAAATGACTACAAACATAGTGGAGGATCCATTCATGGAAATATCATAGTAGACCTTAAAGAGCTTGAACACCACAAAATACATCACTAGTTTCACAATATTTATCTCATCCATACAGCGCTTGTTTCCTATCTCTTCTCCCACATCCATTTTATCTCCCTTCTCCAAAGTAATCTCCATATAATCAGGAAATATAGAATGATATGGAGTTTAAGAATCTTCATCCTTTCATAGGTTACTGAATTTATCTAAGTCATCGACCAATTCATGCCCCTCTATCTCCCTAACACTTCCTCAGTTTTCATGATAGCTAAAGAAAATATATAGTGTAGCAAATTAGATCTGAATAATAAGTGTGGTTTTCTAACATTTACATGAAAACTCTTAATTTTTAAATTTTATGGATGACATACTTTTGATCACACTTCTCTCTTGTTTTTTACTCGAAGAATTTGTGTTTATAATGTGAAGTGATTCCATGAATTATCATACGAGTTGACAATAAGAACCACTTATCATATTTCATAGATATTGTTTTAACTTAATTATTGTATGTGTTTTTAAAGACTTTATGGATTCATATTGAAGAGTTTACTGAGAGAGATATTCCATTAATAATAAGATTTATTTAATACTCATTATTTATTATTTTACCCTCATTTGAAACTATAAGGAGACGAATACCCCAATTGATACCTAGACTGATGCTAGGGATCTGATAAGTCAATTATTATTTGGGATGAGAATAAAATCATGGAAACAGTGAAAGAAATATTGATGAAAATGAACCCCACCAAATAATTCAATAATTAAGTGATCATCCTTGCCTCCATATGACACCACATTTATATATCTTCTCTGACATAGGTTTGATCACTCTTCTGTCATGACACCTTCATTTTCTCATGGAATGAAGTAAGATTTGGAGTATGATAATCCTCCACCGTGCCCTAGTTGTTGTAATTGTATAATTCATCAATTACTTTATCAACCTTTTTCTCCCTCACTCTTCCCTAATTTTCATGAAAACTAATGTAATGGTGTTGAAAATTGAATTTTATCTGGGTAATAAATGTTGTTATATAACATTTACACACACACTAGTGACTATAAAATTTTCTAAGAGAAATAGTTTGATCACCCTTCCCAGAGTCTGTTACTATAACCCTTCTTGTTATTCATGTGAAGTATTTCCAAAAAATGATCCCATTATTTGACGACAGGTAACCCCTTATAATTTTTCATGGATATTTTTTTTTATTTTTATTCTTGTGAGAATATTTTTGAACTTTTAGGAATCACAAAGAATAATTTCTTGGTTGACCTCATCAGATACCCTTCCACTTTCATTAATACTAATTAGTAATTCGTTTTTAATCCATTATTTTAGTCTCTCAGGAGAATAATACCCTAATCGATCCCCAAACAGTGGAAAAATACTACATAAAAATACTAATGTTAGAGAGGATGATCTAGTAATGGCCACAGAATACAAGATATTGAAGATCCTCAACACCGATAATGAAATCACCAATGACTTGATATTCATCTCCTCCATATGAATCTCGATTTTTATATCTTATCATGTTTCCATTGTATCAATCTTCTCCCATAGAATATTCATATTATTAATAACGGTAGCATAATTTTGAGTAATTGAATCCTCCACCTTTCAAAAGTTATAGTATTTCTCTATGCCATTGAATAGTCCCTCTCCCACTATATCCCACTCTATCACCTGATGCTCATGAAAACTGAGTAAAATAAGCAGCAAATAAAATTGGATCTATGAAATATGATTGGTTTTTTAACTTTAAAACATCCATTCATTCCAACAAAATTATTCATGTGACACAGTTTTAACACTCTTCTTCTTCATCTATTACACTATTCCATTATGTTCTTCATGAAAAGCAGTTCATAGAATGATATTATGAGATGGGGATTGGTAACCCTTTATCATTTTTCATGGATATTTTTTATTTTCATGCTTCTGAGAGTTTTATCAGCCTTTCTATATTACCATAATTTAATTTCCAGGGATAACTCATTAAAGGGTAATCTGGTTTATTTAATAGTAATTATTAGTTCATTTATAATACCCCATTTTAATCTATCAAGAGTAGAAAACCCTAACCCATCAACAAAAAAGGCTAGATACCAAATATGATAACTACCATCAGGGAAGAGGATCATGTCATTTCGATGTTGTAGAAGTTCATAAAGAGCCTAGAAAAAATAAATATGTCCCCAATGACATGATCCTCATATCATATTCCCATTTTCTATCTCTTTTCTACAATCTATTTGATCACCCTTATACAATGTAATCTCCATATTATCACGAAGGGAAGTATGATTTGGGGTAATAGATTCATCCACCTTCAACCTTTTGTTTTATTTCTCCAAGGAATCAATCAGTATTTATCCCTCCACCACCCTCTCTATTTCATATTGTTCTCGAAAACACTAGTGAAGAAATAACAAATTAAATTCGATCTAGTTAATAAGTGTGGTTTCATAACATTAATATGCAAACTCGTGCTCAAAAAATTTTCTAGGGGACATAGTTTCAAAACCATACTCTGGAATTTGTTACTTTAATCCTCTATGTTCTTCGTGCAGATCCATTCCATGAACGATCATCTGAGATGATGATATGTAAACCCTAACATATTTTGGGGATGTTGTTTTAATATCATCTTTATGAGAATTGTGTTTGCAGTTATGGATTCTAAAAGTTGAATTTATAGGGATAACACATCTATGACTCAGACAAATTCTTTATTACTCATTAGTAATTCATTTTTTAGCCCAAATGTAAATCTAATGATAGAAAAAAACCACAATTGATCCCAGTCAGAGACTAGTGACCATATAAGACTACTACCATTGATGAGGAGGATCGTGCCATGGCCATAGAATAGTAGATTTTTAAGAACCTAAACACCCCAAATTATGTCACCAGTGACACAATAATCATATTCTACATTCATCACCCTTTCTCTATCTCTTCTCTAGTATTTATTTTATCACTCTACTCATGCAACATCTCCATATTCTCAATAAAGGAAACATGAATTGGGGTAAAATAATCCTACACCATTCAATTGTTACTATATTTCTATTAAGAATTATCCAATTCTTCTCCCTTTAACTCCCTCTATCTTTTCTATATTCCATGAAATCTAAAGAGAGGAATTTTCATATCAAACTCTCTATTGGTAATTTGTGTGGTTGTCCAACTTTTACATGTGCACTCATCCTTGAAAAAACATTAGGTGACTTAGTTTGATAAATTTTATTCTATATTCCATACTATTTATCTTTGTTTTCTTCATGTAATGTAATTAAAAGTAAAATTATATGATTTTATGACAGGTAAGACCTTATCATTCTTTATGGATATTATTTTACAGCCATGCCTTGGAGAAGTTTTCACCCTTTTTGGATTGCTGAAGATGAAATTCTAGGGAGGCATCCTCAAAAAATAATTAACATTATTTAATTGTCATTATTAATTCATTTTTAATCCCAAATTTTACTCTTCTAGGACAAATTACCCTAATGGATCCCCATACTGAGCCTAGATACCAGATAATATGAAATTCATTGAGGAGAAAGAACAAGGCATTATCAAAATTCTATAGATCATGAAGATCCTGAACACCCAGAAATACATCACCACCAACATGATCATCATCTCCAACATATGAATCAAATTTCCTATCTCTTATATGACGTCTATTTGATTAATATTCTACCGCAACATCTCCATATTCTCAGGAAAGACAACATTATTTGAAGTAAGAGAATCCTCCACCTTACACTAGTTAATATATTTCCCTAATGAATTGACTAGTACATCTCATTATTTATCCCTCTATATTCACTATTGTTCACAATAACTAAAGAGAAGTGGATGTAGATCCAGTTTGATCTGGGTATTGAGATTGGTAGTCTAAATTTTACCGATACACTCATTCTTGTGAAATTTTCAAGGAGGATAAGTTTGATCACTCTTCTGCATCATTCATAATTATATTCCTATGTGTACATAATGAGAATGGATTACTAGAAATATCCTATGATTAAATACAAGGTAAACTAGTATCCTTTATCATGTATATAGTTTTACAGTCTTGTTGGTGATCATTTTTGCAGTCTTTTTAGATTCCCAAAGATTATTTTTCATGGAAACGTCATTGGACACTCATCCAATTTATTTAAGACTCATTAGTAATTCATTTATAATACCTTATTTGAATATTATATGAGTATAAAACTATAATAGATCCCTGAATGTAGGCCAAAGACTGGATAATATGATTACTATGGGGGTGGATGATAAATTCATGGCCACGTCGCAACAAATCGTGAAGAGCCCAAACACCCCTAACAACTATAGTAATGACATGATATTTATCACCTCCATACATTTTCATTTTTATATATTTCATTTAACATCCATTAGATCACTCTTCTCCTTGGAATCCCCATATTCTCAGGAAAGGAATAATGATTTAAATGTAGAGAATCCCCCACATTTCCCAAGTTGTTGTGTTTATTTAAGGCATCAACCAGTACCTCTTATTACATCTACCTCTCTCTTATCTATTGTTCATGATAGATGATGTGCAGTAGATGAGGGTAAAATTTTATTTGGGTAAAAGTGTAATCATTTAACTTTTACACATGCACTAATGCTTCCAAAAATTTTCATGTGACTTTATTTTATACTTTTAACCATAATATGTTACTCTAAGCCTTTGAGTTATTCATGTGAAGTGATTCCACGAACCCTGATACATGTTTATTATAGGTAACCCTTATCCTTATTCATGGATATTTATTTAATTCCATTATTGAGATCATTTTTGTTTCCTTTATGGATTCCCAATGTAGAATATACTACAATACCTCATCAGAGACTCATCCAATTTCTGTAATACTCATTATTAATTCATTTTAAATCCCATAATTCTGTCTAACTAGAGAAGAAAAAACTAATTAATCCAAGAAGAAATTCTAGTGATAAGATAAGAATATACTGTTGGGGAGGAGGATCGAGTCATGTCCAAGAAAAAATAGATTTTGAGGGGCTTGAGAACAACCAAATGTGTCTCTAATAACATGATAATCATATCCTATAATCTAAACCCTTTTTATATCACTTATATGATGTTTTTAATTAATATTATCTTATTTTATATCCATATAATGATGCAAGGTAGCATGGTTTGGTGTAAGAGAATCCTACACCCTGAACCACTTGTTGTATTTCACTTAGGCATCAACCAGTTCCTATCCCTATGTCTTCCTCTCTCTTACACATTATTCTTGATAGCTATAGAGAAGTGATGGTATATCAATTAGATATAGGTATTAAGTGTGGTTTCCTAGCATCTACACACTCTTATGCTTGTAAATATTGTTGGGTGGTCTTGTTTGTTCACTCTTCTCTGGCATTCTATAATATAGGCCTTTGTATAATTCGTGTGTAGTGATTCCAAAAATAATAATGTGTGTTGATGACATGTAACCCCTTATCATTTTTCATGCATATTGTTTTATTTACAATAGTGTGAGAATTTTTTTAGCCTTTATGGATTCCCAAATATAAATTTCTAGGGAGAAATAATCAAATATTCATCCACGTTCTTTAATTTCTATTTGTAATTAATTTTTAATTCCTAATTTGAATCTCATTAGGTAATAATAACTTAATAGATACCTATAAAGAGTGTAGAGACCGGATAAGATGAATATATTTGAGGTGAAAGATCAATTCAGGGTGATGGAGTAGTAGATTATGAAGAGCCTTAATGTCCCCAAAGACATCACCATTGACATGGATCTTGTTTTCTATCTTTTCACTGATGTCTATTTGGTCACTCTTATTTTGTTACATCTCTACATTATCATGTAATGAAGAATGATTTTGAGTAAAATAATACTCTACCTTTTACTGATTCCATATTCATCTAAGTCATTGACCAGTACCTCTCCCACCATCTCCCTCTCTCCTCCACACTTTTCACAATGGATAATGAAAAGAGGTATCAAATCCAATTCAGTTTGGGTAAAAGTGTCCTTGATTATCTTTTACATGTAAACTCATTCATGAAATATATTCCAAGAGACATAGTTTGATCACTCTTCTCTGGGATATGTTACCCTATTACATTATTTTATTTGTGAGAAGTGATTCGAATAACAATACCTTATGTTGATGATAGGTAACCCCTTATCCTTTTTTATGGATATTGTTATAATTCCATGCGTATGAAAATTTTTACATCCTTTCTCGATTTACAATGTATAATTTTCAGGGAACCCTCATCCAAAACTCATCCAATTTTATTAATTGACATTATTAATTCATTTTTAATCATGTATTTCAATATCTTAGGAGAAAAACCTATAATAGATCCCTAGAAAGTGGCCAGAGACTAGATAATATGGTTTCTGTCATGGTAGAGGATTGTGTCATGGCAGTGAAATAACTGATCGTGGAGATCTTTAACACCCCCAAAGTGGTCACGTATGATATTTTTTTCATATCCTCCATATGATGATCATTACCTTTCAATTATTTGGAATATTTTTTATCACTGTTCTCCCATGATATCTCTATATTCTATGTCCTGGAAGCATGATTTAGAGTAAGAGAATCCACCACCAAGCTCATGTTGTTGAATTTATCTATGGCATAGAACAACCCATCTCCCTCCATCTCCCACTATCATATCTTATATTGAAGTTAGGTGAATAGATGTATAAATTGATCAAATTTAATCTTGGTAGTAATTGTGGTAGTCTAAATTTTACAAGCAAACTTTTTCAAATAAAATTCACATGGTGAATTAGATTGATCACTCTTCTCTAGCATCAATTACTCAAAGACATTATGTTTTTGTGAAAAGTGATTCTAAGAAAGATCTCACAAGTTACTGACAAGTATCCAATAATTAATTATTAAGGGAATTTTTTTACATTAATTATTAAAAAGAAATTGCAGCCTTTCTAGATTACCAAAGAGTAATTTCCTAGGAGATCATATAGGATACTCATCCTCTTGAAGTAATACATGTTATTAATTCATTTTTTATGAAGCATTTGAATCTCCTAGGATTATAAAATGCTGATAAATCCACAATAAAATGCCATTGATCTTATAATATGACTATCGATGGGGTGGAGGATCAAGTCATGGACTTGAAACAACAGATCATGAAGAACCTATACAACCCCAAATATTTAACCAGGGAC
The DNA here is from genome assembly GCA_963277665.1 of Viscum album. Classification (NCBI taxonomy): domain Eukaryota; kingdom Viridiplantae; phylum Streptophyta; class Magnoliopsida; order Santalales; family Viscaceae; genus Viscum; species Viscum album. The sequence continues at coordinate 1,890,495,539 of OY728136.1, forward strand.
ATTATCACCATATCCTCCATATGGGACCCATTTTTTATCTCGTCTCCAATGTCCATTTGATCACATTTCTCCCATGGAATCTCCATATTCTCAGAAAAGTATAAACAATTGAGAGTAATAAACTCCTACACATTGAATCTGTTTACGTATTTCAATAATGAATTCTCTATCGTCCAATATCATCATAGATTTTCAAAATAGATGAAGATATGTTGTAGTAGATAAAATTTATACCGGGTAATATGTGTGGATGTATAAATATTATACATGCACTCATTATTGTAAAAGTTTATGGGTGACATAGTCTGATCACACTTCTCTAGCACCTATTACACTAAGATATTTTTTTCATCATGTGATGAGATTCCAATAATTATCCTTATATATATTATTGGAAGCCCTTTATCATTTTTCATGTATATTTTTTTAATATCATGTGTGTGAACTATTTTCAGTCTTTCTAGATTCTATGTGTGCGATTTGTAGGGAGACATCATCGAAGACCCCTCCACGTTATTTAATACAAAAAAAAAACAATTTTAATCCCACATACAAATATACCAAGAGTATAAAACCTTAATTGGTCCTCAGATAGATGCCAAATACCAGATGTGAAAACTACCATCATGGTGGAGATCGAGTCATGGCTATAACCTATCTGATCTTATAGAGAATGAACACATAACGACCCAAAAATATATCATTGTAATATAATTTCTTATAATTATTTCATGAAACAAACACATCATATAGAGATCCTAAAATTACATCTTCTCATTATTGTATAAATAAATAAGTGATCTTTATAAAAATTAAGGAATATACACTGATGTAAAAGTAACAAGACTACTGGAATATTAACAGGACAATTAGGAATACTAATCTGGCCAATAGAATAGTAACCTCTCCTATGATTGTATAAATAAATTTTATTCACATAGTGAATGAAAATATGATTTCATTATATCATAGTATAATTATATAAATATCTTAAAATGATAAATTAAGTGTTGGTATGTTTTAAAATGTAAATGTTTATTTAAATTTATATAATTAATAAAATTATTTAAATTATTTTTTGATCAAAAATTATATTCATAAAATAATATTTTTTATTGTGATTATTTGATTATTTTATGATACTTCAATTACTTTTTCAAAGTTTCATAATATATGTTATAATATAAAAATTATTTTTTTAGTAAATGATGATTTTATATAAAAATGAAATTTATCATATTTGAAAAAAATCATTAAATTGGGTCCATTTTTAGTTATAGATGTTGAAAATTTTATAGGATGAATTTCTGGGATTTTTTTTGTAAAATTTGAATTTTTATGAATAGTGAAATATGGTAATTTATGGTATTTAACAAATAAAATAATTCTTGAGTCATGGATGACATAAGAACCATTATATGGAACACTATTCTTTCTATTATTTATTTATTTTGGGGAATCATCATTATTTATAGTCTTGAGAAAAAATAATAAACTAATGAAAAAAATAATAAATAAACACCCCCTCCACCCCTATAAATACCACCCCTTACCACTTATTATCCTCAGACATTATAAACCTCGTATCTTGTCTAAAATTTACCCAATTACCTCCCGAATACTATTTCCCTCAATTTATATATTATGGTATACACAAAAGATCAAACCCGAGTGCATTAAGTGGGTTTCAATTAGAAAACATTCAAGTCGTAAAATCCTCAATCCCTCTCTTTTAATTTCTCGTATTTTATTATCCTCTCTTTAACTCCACTATACAAAGATGAATGAAAACTATATTTCCTTATATATATAGTAATTTTATTTTTCTAATATAATACCCTTCATCAAATTTCTTCTCTTGTTATTTTAGATTAAAAATAACAAAATTGTCTATGACATGTCGATTCCCCACCTTCGGGGACGATGTGATTTCATTTTTCATTACCATATTCAGTTCTGGTCATAAAACTGTTATTATTGTGAAATGATAATATAATATATATATTATAAGTTATATCATGTTTTTGGACCAAATATATAAACAAAATATTAAATAAATTGATACAATTTTGTGATGGTCATAAAAACCGCTAGAATAAATTAAATAATTTTCATCAATGTTTTATCTAATGAATCATCATAATAACACATTAAAAATTTATAGATGATACAAAATAATGTTATTTAATATTATTTTTAAAAAAATTACTACTAGAGAATTTATTTCCATTTTAGAGGAACTCTTATATTTATACTCAAGGGAACTAACCATAAACGAGAAAATGAACACTCCCAGAATGATGAAATTGTACTCTATAACTCATAGTAATGTACAAAAATTAACATAATGAAATAATAATAAATAAAATTAATTTTTAATAGGTTTATGAATAATTAATTAATTAATATAATTTTATTATTTGTGAAATTACATGAAAATGAAGAATGAATCCAAATATAATGTAAGGGAATTTTCGAACCCACCTCCCTTTCTTTTGGTTATTTATCTTTCAATACAAATTTTATAACAGAATTTCTTCCTCAAATATAATCTCATTGATATTTTATTTTAATTTTGAATATATATATGTTTCCAAATTTGTTTTATGGTAAATACAATGATTTTACAAAAGAACTCTTCTTTCCAAAACATATTAACTCCTCTTAATATTTTTTATTCTTCACTCAAGAATGATAATTATTATATATATTTCCATTTTTAATTTTGGAAACCTTAGTTTATTAATTAATGTATTATTTATGAATATATTTATAAACTCATTCCTATATATGGTTCATTTTATAAGAACTATTCTTATACATGCTATGTGGCATAAATGATTATGTAAATGTTATGATGTGATGGGTGGTCTGAGACCTATATAGCCCAGAAATTCATTAGTTAATGTGATTTTTCTCATTTGATAATGTGTATTATGAATAAAAATTAAGATATATTTGTTTACATTTATGAATTTGTGATTATGAACATATGTTATGTATTAACATAATGCTAGCTTTGTTCCTAACTATGTGTTGTTTTTAACCACTAAGACATGATGTTTCATTTTAATTTATTTACACAGTCCATAATATTATCAGATGTTTTCTATAATAAGTATTATGATGATTTTATACATATTTTATGATGATAATGATTACTCTCATCCATGTTATATTGATTTAGGTCATCTTTATGGGTTTTTAGCTCACCACTTTCATTGATGTATATCCTAATGTGATTACTTCTAATAAATAAAATGTAATGGATAATAAGAAGATAAAGAATAAGTAAATAAATAATTTTCATATTTTATTATGTAAATTATTTGTATAAGACTAATTTACCCGTGAAACTAAACCTATGGATCTTGGATTTGTAACTCTATTTTCTTGTTTATCATTTTAATGATATAAAAATTAAGTAATGAAAAAGCTGGGTCACAATAGAACACCTCCAAATATGTCACCAAAGATATGATTATCAGATCCTATATATGGATCTGGTATTTTTATCTCCTCCCCAGTATCTGTTTGATCACTCTTCTCCAATGGAATCTTTATATTCTATGAAACGCCAGCAATATTTAGAGTAATAGAATACTACACCATTCACTGATTACTAAATTTATCTAAATAATTGAATAATAACTCTCCCTCTATCTCACAATATCTACCCTGGTATTCATGATATATGAAGTGAAGTAGAAGTGGATCAAATTATATATTGGTAATAAGTTTGGATTTTTAAATCTTACAAGTGCCCTTGTGCTTGTTAAATTTTTCGGGTGACAAAGTTTGATAAATCTTCTCTAGAATCTGTTACTCTAACCCTCTGTGTTCTTCTTTAGAAATGATTCTATGAATTATCCAATAAGTTTGAAACAAGTAACCCTTGCCTTTTTTCTTTCAAATTGTTTGAATAACATGATTTGGAGAATTTTATGGCCTTTCTAAAATCCCAAAGTCTCATTTCCTAGTAGACATCATTGTAGACTCATCCACATTCTCTAATACTCAATACTAATTAATTTTTAATAATGCATTTTAATCTCCTAGGAGATGAAACCCCAAATTAATCCCCATAAAGAGGCCATAGATGATATATAATAGCTACCATTGGGGAAGAGTATCAAGTAATTTCCAGAGTACAGCAGATCATGAATAGACCAAGCACCCCTAAAGACATCACTAATGACATAATTGTCATCTCCTCCATACAACTCTACTTTTATATCTCCTCTTTGGAATCAATTTGATCACCCATTATCCTATTGTATCATCATATTATTTTGAAATTCATCATGATTTGGAGTAATAAAATATTCCACCTTACACCAATTATTGTATTTCCCAAAGATAAAAAACAACAAATCTCCCACCCATATCCCTCTCTCTCCCACTATTCAAGATAGATAAATATAATATGAAGTGGGTCAAATTTGATCTCAGTAATATGTTTGATTTTATATCTTTTACACACGCACTCGTGCTTATAAAGCATTCCATGTGACTTAGTTTGATCACTATTCTTCTACATCTATTACTCTAAGACATTTTGTATTTCATGAAAATCAACTTATTGAATGATCCTTTTATTTTATCACAAGTAAAATCTCATCATTTTTCTTGTATATTTTCTAATATACTACTTAAGAGTGTTTTTATAGAATTTCAGGATTACTAATGAAGAATTTTAAAGGATAAATCATCAAATACTCATCAGGTTTCATTAATAATCCTTATTTATTAGAATTTAATAGTGTATTTCCATCACATGAGAGAAGAAAACCCTAATAAATCCTCATAGAGAGGCCATAGATCAAATAATATGACTATCTTTGAGGTTATGGATCAATTAATGTCCATTAAATATAGTTTGTTAATATTCTAAACACTATTAAATATATCACCAATGACATGATCATTATCTCCTCCATATGGTGCCCATTTTGTATCTATTATCTGACATCTGTTTAATCATTATTCTCTTGTGAAATCACCATATTATCAACAAAGGAAGCATGATTTTGATTAATAAAATCCTCCACCATGTATCAGTTTATATATTTGACTATGGAATCAACCATTCCCTCTCCCTCAATCTCCCTCTATCTTCCCCAATATTTGAGATAGTTGGAGAGAAGCGGTAGTGGAAAAAAATCCAATCTGGTTAATAAGTGCAGTTGTATAATGTTTATATGGGCACATGTGCTTTTAAAAAAATTGAGTGACTAAGTTTGATCGCTCATCTATAGTGTTTGTTACTCTTATCCTTTGGGTTCTTTATGTGATGTGGATCAGTGAACAATCCTGTAAATTGATGATAGGTAACCTCTAATACTTTTCATTGATATTGTTTTACTGCAATTTTAATGAGTGTTTTTGAATACCTTATGGATTCCAATTGTGTAATTTCTAGGGATACCTCATCGAATAATCCTCCAACTTCTTTAATAATAATAATTAATTAATTTTTAATCCCTAATTTGAATCTATTAGATGAAAAAAATCTAATAAATTTCTGAACAGAATACAAATATACAATAAGATGACTACCATTAGGGTGGAGGATTTAGTCATGGCCATGGAACAAAAAATCATGAAGATCTTGAACAAACACAATTATGAAACCACTGATATAATATTCCTCTCCTCTATATGACACCCATTTTCTATATCTTCTACAATGTATTTTCTACCACTCTTCTCTAGCAGAATCATTATATTCTCATCCAAGGCAATATGAATTAGATTAATACAATCCTCCACCTAGAACTAGTTGATGTATTTCTCTATGGAATAGACCAATCAATCTCCATATATCTCTCTCTATCTTCCCCACTATTCATGAAAATAGATGATAATTAGCAGCGAATCAAAATTGATCAAGGATTTAACTTTTCTTGTTTAACATTTACACATGCACTTGTGTGTATAATACATTTCAAGTGATAATTTTCTATAACTCTTATCCATATTAAATTCAATTAAGACATTGTTTTATTCATGTGAAGAAATTAAAATAATGATCATGTGAGTCGGGGATAGAAATCCCCTTAACTCTTTTCAAGGATATTCTTTTCATACATTAACTACTATAAATATAATATATATGCACAGACCTATAGCAATGGTTTTATTGGTCCATGGATATAGGTTTTTTATATCCATTATTTAATTTAATATTTATGGCTATACATATGCGTTTCGTTTTTTATATGTGTTGGGCTCTCCTATCCTCCTCCCCTGATATGAAACACTCCTATCTAAACCATCTACATCTTTCAACATAGACCCTTCCTCATGACGCATCCAATAAAATCCCCCTCTCATGAGATTGTCAACCTCTCTCACCATGACCCACCTATCCAAACTGTCAACCTCTCTCACATTGTCCATGGATGCCTCCTCAATACGAAATACCCCCCGATTCTGCAACCCCACTGATGCTACCCCGAAACAGCCACACCACCTCCTCATATGGAGTGCCTCTTACATGGCTACCCCACCTTCTAGGATTAATCCTCCTCCTCAGTTGGCCAGACCTACTGATTACCCACCAAATGTATTTTGGGTTTTAACCCCTCAAATTTTACTCATATGTATTTTATCCAATGGTTGGAATTTATATTTTTATGGGATTTCAGTAGGCTTACAATATCATATGATGGATGAAAAACCATATACATTTTTGTTATTCAAATTAGGTGAGTTCGTCTATTAAGTTGGCATTGTTATCACTTGATGACCATATGTGATTTCTTGTATATTGTTTGTACTATTTTATTTTTCATTAATTATCATATTAAATATAATAAAATATATAATGAATCAAAATGTAATTTCCATACTGATATGTATTTCATATACCATGTATAGTAACCTTTGTGTGGGTGTTGATTTTATGATTGTATTTTTCTTAATAGTCCATATAGGGTACCTGGTCGGAGGTGATGGATGAGTGCTGGGAATCTTGACCAGGGAGGGACTTGGATTATTTGTCCTAAATCAACTAGTTATCTATTATTTTGACTATTATTTACTTGATACACCTAGTTTCTGGTCCTCTATGTATGTCTGTATGTCTTCATATGCACCCATTTTGTTTCTGATATAAACATACATTTTTATTTTTTTTGGTTTACCATATCTTAAATTCCATGATCTTACTATAATGTTTTATGTTTATTTAGTTATTTATATATTGTTGTATTTCTGATGATACTATGATTATCGTCTCACCATGATGACTATTTACTCTCACTAATAGTTGAAATATTCTTCCATATGGGGAGGTACACTATAGGTATTATAGAATCTTCAACATAACCACAGTTTTGAAAAGACCATGCCTAGTATTTAAAAAATGATATCAATTTTTTCAGTTGTTTTACTCTTTGGGGTATTTAGTAGATAATTTATGGATTGGCTAGAAATTAGGATGTACACCGGTTTTATGCATCACGAACACCTGTACAGTGGAATCCCAAGTCGGAAAGGGTGTAGTTTTCCTTTATATATTTACATTGTTATAATTTAGATATTTATTCAAGTATTATTTTTGGGATGAGAATGTTATTTTGTGTTTCATTATTATAATGGGGTAGAAATAGAATCTGAGATCGTGAATTATACTAAAAATATAGGGATGTTTCTACATGTTCATGACTACTTGTCTATGAAAAATGGTTTTAAAAAATGGTAGTGTGTTTAAAAAGTGGATTTGAGAATGTAATATTTGTGGTCATGTTTTTGGAAAATTAATTTTAAAGTAGTTTTGATTAATTAAAACATCAATATTATATGAATTTGGGTTTTCTAGAATAACCTATTGATAGAGTATTAATTAATATAATCTAAAATAGAGGTTTTCATGGATTTTTGTTTGATTTATGATAACATAATAATGTTTATATGGTAGAGAAAAACCATTATATTATTTTTAGGATATTATATTCATAATAGATTGAATTATGATGGCTATGTATTGTGTATAGTTTGGATTTCTCTTTGTGGGTTTGGGATTGTGGTAATCCCTCAATTAGGTGTATCTTGTTTGGGTTTTTCTAGATGATTTGTTGTCAAACTCTGGATATGGGGAATTTTGGTGTTTTTTGGGTGATTTGATTGTGTATATATATTAAGATGTTGCTTGTTATATCATTTAAGGGGGTGGATGGTATCTTATTATCAGTAGTGAATGTGTTGGGTTTTGTTTTTATTCTTGGAGTATAGGAAATTAACACTTAGAATATTATGATAATCTATAGGGTTTGGTGTTTTGGAAATTATATTTTGTTATGAAGTTCGTATTAAAGGTATTTTTGTGATTTTTTGGTAATAATGCATGTTTAAGATTGTATCATGACGGGATTCTTATTAGTAATGTTGTAATTACCGAATAAGTTTGAGTAAAAATTCATCAACAAAGAATCTAATTTGGATGGAATTATTTTCCCATGGGAAATAAGCTCAAGTGGCGTTTTCCATCATATTATGTTACAACTACTTTGATCCAGTTACCAAGGCATTAAAAAGGGAAAGGTGATAGTTTTCTAAGTTATCCCTGAGTTCTAGGAGTAGCAGTATATAATTTTCAGTAGTGACATGGGATTGTAGGATGTTTAGAATATGTTGAGGTAATTTTCGTTCCTATTCGAAAGGATTAGAACTATAGAGGATATATGGGTTAAACAAGAAGTTTGTAAATTCTAATGAGATGAATAAAAATCGATAAATACATTTGATCATAAAATAAGGAATGAGGAGGTTCTATTGATCGAGTTTCATTCCCTCTCCTATGAGAGGATATGGTAGATTTACATAAAAGAGCACGTTTTGGGATTTCAGGGATGTATATCATTATGGGAATCATAAATGGATTATGCCTCTAAATATGAATGTTTTATTCATTTCATGTCATACTTCAAATGAATATTTTTCATAAAGGAATTGTATTTTTAAATTAACTTATGTATTCATTATAGGTATGAGTAGCTTCCTTTTTCGGGATAACTACTAGGATATATTCAAGAAATACTGAGATATCTATGTATATACATAAATTTTATAGTACGGTACATGGAGAAGGATGGAAATAGGGTAGGAATGACTGTTTGTTGGTGAACCTTAGCCCAAGGGTGACATAGTAAATTGAATGATTATTATTTTAGCTCAATAAATGAAAAATAAATGAACCCTAATATAATTCTCATAAATCAAGAATGTTCATGCATTCCCTTAGATAGTAAATCGATGAATTTTGTGTGAGGATATGGATGTTGGATGAATCATATTTAGTTCCAAGACTGCACCAAAATTAATGATTTACTTATAGTGGTTAGTATAGTCATTGAGAACAGTTAATTATGAGGAGTTTATACTGGTAAATAGGCTATTTTGAGCTTCTTTATTTATAATATTTGATTCAGATCAATGTTTTAGGTTATGTATTAATATTTTATATTGGAGTGGGCTAGTTTCTAACAATTCAATTGTGGATTCTGAAAGAATTCCTAAAAAGGGTACTCTAAAGGCTGTTAAAAGTTTGTGTGGAAGGGAATCCAAGTAGTATTAATTGTTAAGAATTCATGACATAGATTCCATAACAATAATAATTATTGAATGATTAATTTAATGAACCAATTATCACATATTTTGAAATATTTTCTATAATGAAGGAATATACAATCAAGAAGAAGGAAGATCATGCACTAAAAGAATATCTAATAATATTATCAATTCGGTATGGAAAATCCAAGTGGATTGTGTAAGAAGATAATAATTAAATTTCTCTACATTATAAAATTGATAAACCTATATAAACTAAGAATAAATTTGAATTCCAGAAGAAGAAAATACTAAAAAATGATGTTCCAATCTTGAAATTTAAGAAGGATATAGGCATGAAGAGTTTTAGTTATTTTATACATTCAATGAATGAATTTTCTAGGTTAAGAACAATATTTAATCCTTATTTATCACTTTTATGTTCGGATTGAATTTTAATTTATTCCCACATTTTGGTAATTTTTTATTTTTAAATAGGAAATTGAAGGTGATGTAAGAATAATATAGATCTTTATTAATCATCTTGTAAGTTATTATTGGGAAGTACATATCAATCTAAATATTATTTGATCATTGTTGGTTATGGATTCATGTGTCAATTATCATATAAAGTTGACACACTAATCAAATATATATAATAAGTCATTATATCTAATTTCTTTTCCCAATATTTTCTTACAGATAGATTCTTATGAGGAGGTTGTTTCTATCCACCACCATCTATGAAAGTGAGTTCAACATCAGATTTGGGTAAGTTTTATTCCATTTTTATTCTTTGAACCAATTTTAATTAGGGTGTGTTTTATTTTTGGGTTCTTTATATTTTTGTAGTGTGTTTTGGATTCCGTTGAGGTGGATTTGAGTCGTCATTGAAAATGTATTACATGTGTATGAATAGGTAGGTATATACATATATAAGTTCCCCCTTTATATATATTCACTCATGGAATTATGAATATATATATTGGGGCTAGGAGTGCTTATATATAGAAATGAAAAATGCATAAATGTGTAATTATAAAGGGGTATATGAATGTATAAACATATATCTATGGACCCCCTAGTGCATATTCAACCATGAAAATATGTACATATGGCCAAGGTGTCCTTATATATATGTGAATTTTCATATGCATGCAAGCGGGAAATAAGATGATTTGAGTTATCATCTTCAAAAGTAACATGTCTTAAGGTTGAGGTAGGTTCCCTCTACCTAGAAATTTAATTTGAATTCTATGATTTCATTATTGTTTTAAAAACATGTTTCCATAATTTCTTTATTGTTTTAAAGTAACATTTCAAATAACCACAAGCTTTGTCAAAGAAGAATATCAATATATCCCTTAAACATATTTATAGACCATGTTCAAATATGATAATAAATGCTAATAGTTTCTAGATACTAGAAAAATAGATCTAAAAACACACATTGATCACCCCTAGATACATCTATGATCTCATTTAGCATCCCATTAAATTCATCATAAAATAACACTACTTATTTTAAGGTTCTAACAGTTCAAATACCAAGCTTCCTTATATCTTCTATGGTATCATTGAACTCACCAATAATATTCCTCTTTAAATCTTGCATAAGGAATGGTGTGAACATATCACACTATGGGGACTAGATTTGCAAGAATACCTAAATAAATTTTGAGCCACTCCTTCCTAACTAACCCGCATCAAGGAATTTTATTTGGTATCATAGAATTACCTAATGGCCTTTTAAAGAATTGTGGATAGGATATTACACTTATGAAATCTCAAGACCTCTCCCTCATTCAAATAAACATCCATATTCATTAAAACTAGTGGCATCAACTTATCATAAGGATAGTAATTCAGGTTATCATTCCCTTTGCAGCAGTGATCCACGAAAAAAATTATTTACCTTGACAGGATGAACTTCATTTTATTAATCAGAATATATAACCCATACATATAAATAAAAAGGACTTTATCCATCTATCATACAATTTTTCCTATCCTAGTTTGAAAAAACATGCCCAGAACCTTCAACTTAGGTTCTATGTCCATCACTATTCTGCTCAGTTCCTTTTCAAGGGATAGGGGAGGGTGCCCTCTTTTCATTAAAATAGCTGTTTGAACCAAAACACCCATTAAGATTCATTAGACTTTTATGATGAAATTTCCCTAGTAGGAATGTGATGTAATGAACAAGTCACCACTAAGTGAATAGAATGATTAGGATTCAATGACTTGTCATGGCAGAAAGACTTTCCTTGAGTTTTTAAATTCAGAGCACCTTATTAGAATAAAAATAATTGTAACTCTTGTATTAAGTGACATGTATTTGAGTTTTTTTATTTTCTATTCCTTGTATTATGTTGTGAAGTGGAATGATATTTAAAGGGTGGAATAGAGGTTGCATGGGGTTGGTAGGGGGTGTGGGGTTGGAAGCGAATGGGTTGAGGGTGTGCAGGGGAGGGGGAAGGGGGAAGGGTGCAAGGGGTGTGGTGGGGGTGGGAGAGGGGGTGTAGGAGGGTGGGTAGGGGGTGTGTAGGTTGTGGCAGGGGATGAAATGATGAAAGGGGTGTATAGGGGAGGATTAGGGGGAGGGGGTGTGCATGAAAAGTGTGAAAATCCTAATCCCAAATATTTGGCATACAAATGAAATTGTTTCGGTATAACATATTTTAAAACTAATCACTTTATGAGTTATAATTAGTTATGAAAAGGTGAATTTCCAATCTTGGGTCGCACCCACATCTTGTATACTTACCCACTACTTTAAGATAATGATGGAATTTTTATATAATTCAAAGTCTTCTTTAATAGTTTTCTGAAATGTAGGTATCCCTCTAATCAGCATGAGACTCCACTGTCATCATTGTTTTTATTTGATAATCATTTTCCCTTCACATTAATATACATTCCATATTCTATTCTAGATGAGAACAACTCTATAGTGTGAGGGTTGAATTTAGGAATCCCACAAAATCATATATTTAGAACTCTTCTTCTTTATATGTAGATAATTCCAAATGGGATTACATTATAGTATTTTTCTTTTATTTTTTCCATGAAGTAGTGAAAGACTTTTTATCTCAAGACACAACTTATAAAATTGAACCATATCAATTAATGATATTATTTGGTCTCTTTAATCCTAATGATAATGATGTATAACTTGATTTATCTCATATTTAATCTCTCTAACTACTCTATCATGTTATATAGATCCTAGAATCCAACCTTTTTATCGAGAGAAGGCATCAATTACCATTCTCATGATTTTTGACAATAATTCTAGGAATTCTTCATGGTTTTAGTATGGTCAGTCTTATCCCATTAATTCACATAAATTATCAAAATATTCTATGTTTAAATTGATCATTTTCTTCATCAAGAATTTCATATTCATTCTAAAATTTATCAATTTATAGGCATATGAAGTGAACTTCCAAGAAAATTTCTCTTATTTTATTCTCAGAGTGAGTTATCTCTTATGTTATTATAGACTTACAATATATATGCACCATTTAATTTTTCAAAATTGAATTCCCGATGAGGCATATTCTATTTGGAATTTCCGATATTTCTTGTTGGATCTATTGTTTTGAATAATGGTTTTCCAATGCTAAAAAACTAGAATGGCGTGTTCTGAATCATATCCATTAATAGCCTTTTATTTATAAAGGATATTCACTTTCTTGTATTTATTAACGAAATCACTACTACAATAAAAAAAATTATATCTAGATTCTTAGAGTACTTACTACCGCACCAAAAAACCTCCAAAGTAGTCATATTAGCCAAAGAAATCTACAATTGGGATCTAAATGCTACAAGAAACTATAGATAAAAAAATTATACATATTTTTATAGAGATTTCAATTATTTTTCAACCTAATAAAAAATAGTATAATGAAAATACACATATTCCATAATAAATAATTTATAAATGTGATGAAACTCTTTTCAGTGCATTGGTCTTGATCCCCTATATCTTCCCTTCTGTACAAAGGCTTTTTGTTCTCAACACAAAACCATTTAAAGAAAATTATTGTATTCTTTTTATATTCATGAACCTCCCTAAATCCATCCACCACATTGGGATATTTATATACATATATATTTTCCATAGGTTTTCTCTTCAACCATATAGGTTGCATAAATTCAGATGTTGGTAATTGGAATGGGAAATCCACAGGAGCCCATTGTAATGTCATTGTAGAAATGAAAGACTTTTTCACCCCACAAAACATATAAATAATTCAATATGTGAATGATTACAATAACAATAGTATTTACCTTAATTTATGTAGATATATTAATCTACTCTTGCTCCCCATTTCCAATCTTGGACTATAGTGTCGAAGAAAAGGATAGATCTTGGTGACTAGTCGGTTTAGCAGGATCATGTGCTAGTCCATACACCTCATTCTACTCCTTTTACTTCTTCTGTACAGGCTCTCAATTACCCATAGAACCCACTGTTTATGTTTCCTATGTAGTTTTAAGTTCTTTTTTAGTAGTCATATCCTCTAATTATTCCACCACCACACCTCCAAATCTCTTAATTGATAGTACATTAATGTGAAACCAGGTTGGCCCCTTCATTTTTAGTTCAATAAATAAATAACAAAACCATGTCGTTACATGAATAATTAATTCATCCGTCAATCGATTAATCATTTCCTGTATTTTTTTGTCTGAAAAAGTTTCTTTTGTTCATCAAATCAAGCGTAACCAAACAGTAGACACAATTTATTAATGGATTTTTTGTGTTTATTTAATCTTTTGTGTAAGTCGATAACTAATCCTACTATTGTTCCCATTATTCCACGGTTAATTATCCTCCGATACTATATGGATGATATCCCTAATCTACTATGTTATCCTTAGGTTTTCCAATGACTTGTGTTATCATTATTCAATCAATATTATCCCTATCTTTCTAAAAACTCTCAATGAATTAATAATATTATAGGTATCCAAAATATAGAGAATGAGAAACAATGGATATATTAATATGAAGAAATTATTATGTACATGAATAACATAATATGATATATGAATGAAGGATAAATTATTAGAATAAGTACGATAAAGACTCCACCAACCGACACCACTCGAATAAGCTATGTCCAAACACTCTGTTCTGGGGGGTGGGGGTCTGTCCAGAGGGAGGGGGTCTGTCTAGGAGGGGGTGCAGTGGGGGTGACCAGTAGGGGTGGTGCAAGGGGGTCCAACAATGATGGTCCATGGTATGGTGCAAGGGGTGTAGGGGGTGTGAATGGGGGTGGGAAAGGTTGTAGGGGTGTGTAGGGGGTGAAAGGGATGTTTAAGGGGGTACAAGGGGGGTTGTACAGGGGGAATGGGTGTGAAAGGGGTGTCCAGTAGGTGTGGTGAAAGGGGTGTCTAGAAGGGGTGTGCAGGGGGTTTGCAAGGGGACAGGGGGTGTAAGGGGGGCCGTACAGGGCGGTGCAAGGTGGTTGTGTATGAGGGGTTCAAGGGGGCATGGTTGTGTAGGGGGGTGCAAGCGGTGTCTGTCCATTGGGGTGGGGGATGCATTCTAGAGGGGTGTCTGTCTAGGGGTGGGGTCTATCCAAGGGGTGGGGTTCTGTCCAGGGGGTGGGGTGGGGGTGTCTCGGGGGTCTCTATCTCGTGGGGTGTGGGCGGGGGGGGGGGGGGTGTCTAGTAGGGGTGGTGAAAATGGGGTGTCCATCAGGGGGAAAGGGGTGAGCAGGTGTGAAAGGGGGAACATGTGGTGTGTTCTAGGGGAACGAGGGGTGCAAGGGGGGATGTGAAGGAGGTAAAGGGGGGGGGTGAAGGGGAATGGGTGTGAAGGGGGTGTCCATTAGGGGTGGTGCAATGGGTTTTCAGTGGGGGTGGTGCATGGGTTTTCCAACAGGGGTGTTCAAGGGGAGTGCATGTGTGCAGGGGGTGTGCATGGGGTCAGAGGCTACAAGGGGGTTGTGCAGGGGTGAAAGGTGGAATGGGTTTCTAGGGTGGCATTTTTAGGGGGGATGTTGTCTAGGGGGTGTCTGTCCAGGGGGTGTTGTCCAGGGGGTGTCTGTCTAGGGGGTGTAGTCTAGGGGGGTCTGTATAGGGGGGGGGGGGTGTTTTCTAGGGGGTGTCATTCTTGGGGTGGGGGTATCTCTCAAAGGGTGGGGTGATGTCCAGGGGGTGTTTGTCCAGGTGGTGTCTTCCCAAAGGTGGTGTCCATAGGGGATGCTATTTATGGGGTGTATGTCTAGGGGTGGGGGTGAATTGGTGGGTGGGGGTTGTGTAGGGTGGGTGCAAGGGGGAATGGGTGTGTTGGGTGGGGGGGTGTCCATTACGGGTGGTGCAAGGGGTTCTAGTAAGGGGAAGGGGTGTGTAGTGGGGGTGATCAGGTGTGAAAGGGGGTGCAAGGGGCTGTGTATAAGGGGATCAGTAGTGAAGGGGGTGAAAGGGATGTGTAAGGGGTGAAAGGGGGGATGTATTGGATGTGTTTTTCCAAGGGGTTGTTGTCTAAGGGGGTGTCATTCAAAGGTGGAGGGGTCTTTCTAGGGGGTTTCCCAGGAGGGGGGTTCCAGGAGGGGGTGTTTATCAGGGGGTGGTGGAGGGGGTCTATCCAGAGGTGTTGAGGATGGGTTTTTTCTTGGAAAGGTGTAGTGGGGTGTCTAGCAGGGGCATGGAAAGGGGTGTGTAGGTGTGCAAGTGGGTGTGTGTAAGGGGAAATGGGGCAGTGCCGGTGAGTGAAAGGGGTGTGTAAGGGGGTGCAAGGTTGTATGTGCAAGGGGGTTCAAGGGGGAATGGTTGTGTAGGGGCATGCAAGGGTCCGTAATTGACTGAATGGTGCTTTTTTTTAGGAAATGTAAAGCCCTATAGCCATAGTTGGGAATCATGGCTATAGAGGATGATTTTTTAAGCTTATTACATGGTTTTCAAACTATGGAAAGATGGTTTACCCTATAGCCATATCAATACCTTCCATAGTTGAGTAAACCATGGCTATAACCAATATCCATGGTTTTTGTGACAATTTCCATAGTTTAAAGATGTGGCTATAGCCATATTTTCTCGTACTGTTGTGAGATTTTTTGTACCCATTCATAATTCTATAAGTGTAATTTCAAGATAGGGATCATTGTAAAGACACCAATGTTCATTAAAAATAATTTTTTATTAATTTTTATTCTTGCATATTAATCTAATGGGAGAAGAAAACACTATTAGATCCTAAGATAGAGGCTGGAGACCTACATGATTGCTACTATCGAGTAGGAGGATGGAGTCATGGTCACAGTTCAGTAAATCATTAAGTGATAAAACACCCCCAAAGACATCAACTATGACATTTTTGTAATATCCTGTATATAGATCATGCTTTCTATCACTTATATGGTGTTTGTTTGATAAATATTCTACCATGGTATCACCATATTCTTAGGGAATGAAACATGATTTGGAGTAAGAGAATCATCCACCAGGCATTGATTATTATACGATTTCATGGAAGTGACCACTCCCTCTCCCTCAGTGACCCTATCTATTCCCTTATATTCATAATATTTTACGAGAAG
Source organism: Viscum album (assembly GCA_963277665.1). Lineage (NCBI taxonomy): Eukaryota > Viridiplantae > Streptophyta > Magnoliopsida > Santalales > Viscaceae > Viscum > Viscum album. The sequence continues at coordinate 1,890,512,650 of OY728136.1, forward strand.
TGGTAGGTAATCCAATTAGATCATGGTAATAAGAGGGGTTTTCTATCTATTAAACATGCACTCATGCTTGTAAAATTTTCTAGGTGATTTAGTTTGATCATTATTTTCCAGCATTCATTATTATAAGGCATTGTGTTATTCAATGGGAGTGTTCCTAATAAATGTCCTATGAGTTTATGATAGGTAAAACATTATCCTTTTTCATGAATATTGTTTTATTACCACGAATACAAGAATTTTTTATTCCTTTTTGGATTCCAAAAGTGTAATTTCTAATGAGACCTCTTTGGAGACTCATAAAATTACTTTAATACACATTATTAATTGATTTTTAATCCCAAGTTTCAATCATTTAATAGTAGAAAACCCTAATTGATCCTTAATAGAAGCTAGATATTGGATAAGATGACTTATTAAATTCAAAGGAACAATTCATGGTCATGGAATAACACATCATGATGTTCATAAACACCCCCAAAGATGTCATAAATGACATGATCAAAATATCCTTCATACCGTTCCCATTTTATATCTCTTATATGAAATTTTATTTATACCCTTTATCCAAAAGACTCTCCATACTCACTAGAAATGAAGTAATATTTGGATATAAATAATCCTCCACCTTGCAGTGGTTGCTGTATTTCTCTCAGTCATCGATCATCCCCTCTCCCTCTCTCTACCTCTCTCTTCCCAACTATTGATGACTAAAGACGAGCTGTAGGAGTGGATCAAATTTTATCTATTTAGAAAGTGTGGTTGTATAACTTTTACACGTGCATTTTTTCTTTTATATTATTTTGTTTGAATTATATGGATCCCTGATCATGTTGTTGAGTGCATAAGTTTTACTAAAACCTCCATATCATAGTAGGATCCCTATATCATCTCTTTGCAAATACATAGATCATTAATTAATGAAAATGATTTTGAATGTTTTTTAATGAAATAGATAATGGTATTTATTTTTTGAGTGTTTTATTATTTTAAAATAAAATTAAAACTATATTATTATGTGAGAGAAACTGTTTTCAAAAATAATAATTTATCACGATGAGTGTACACTGAAACTCAACCATAATCAATATCAAATGAAATGTAATATATCATTGACTAATTGATTTATAAAAATAGAAAATAGATGGCTATATAATTTATTACTATATTAACACCTAGTATTTGATCATTCAATGATGTTGATTACTGATGACCACTCAAAATAAAAAAAATATCATTGATGTTAGAATTGAACTCAATCAAATAAATCACATCAAAAACATGATGAGATGGAATGATTTGTGTCAATGATATAATTTTACACAATACAAGAACTTTTATATTCATGTGTTAAAGATTTATGATTTTACCAACTAATGAAATTAATCCATACACTCAAGAAAATGAATGGGTGATAAAATAGATGAACACACTGAAATCATCACATGATCTGATTTGTGCATGAATGAATGGTGATTGTTGTTTCATTGACTTATATTTTATCATACCAGAATAAACAGAACTTAAAATTATATAAATGATTAATAATAGACAAAAAACCAAGAATTTCAATTACCTTCCAACAATTACATGCATGGAGCTCGGGATTACAATAATAAACATCCCCGAAATTGATCAATAAGAGGTCTAGATGTACATGATGTATAATTTGGAGAAAATTGATGATGAAATATATCAAATTATACTCACCCATACCCCTAATTATTCCATCCTTAACAGTGGTCCATGTTGTTGTTCGAAAGGGAAATTTGGAAAGTTGAATCTAGTAAAATTCAATAGTATGTGGGTGTAGGCGATATGTTCATGAATGATTTTTCCACCATGTGGATATGAATGATTGACCAAATAAAACATGGAAAATTTTCATTAAATTCTAAAAAGTGGAGTACCAATGCATTTTCTGTCCAATGGAGGTTGAATCAACCCAATTAGAGGTTTGAGGGCCATGTTATTTTCTAAATATAAAATGGTGGTCCAATATGCCTCACCCACAATTGCTTCACATTATGGGCCTATTTTAGGCCTCCAGATGGGTGAATTGGGATCCATGAGCTTATAGAGAAATATATCCTACATTGTTTTACTCTAATCCACAAATGTTCATCGAAATTGGATTTATTTATTATCCATAGTACAAATTGGTTCCCTCAATGATGCTTGGGTTCATGTGTAATTTTGGTATATTTTTCTTGAACTACATCATGATCTCTACAAATCACCTCCACATTCAATGAAATCATCCAAACATGTGATGCTATCTTTTTGAACTATGATAAATATTAAATTGTTTAATAAAACTAGGAGTGAATTTTTTTACTATATTTTTAATTTTCAATAAATAATATGTTTAATATAGTGATGCAAGGGTGGAAATGAATAGTGAATCACTATGTCACCCCACACCTAAAAATTTTCACTCCTGGGTTAAGTCACAATTTAAAAAATATTATTTATTGAGATTTTCCCAACTTTGGGAAGATTTAACAGTCAATAAAATCTTACTTCATTTTAGCAATGTAAGGGCTCTTGATTGGAATCCAAGAGTCCCAGGTCCAAAACCTGGTGGAGGAAAATTTCCAAGGGGGTATTGTAGCAGTAATATAGCAGTAGTTTAACACCCGGAACTATTCACCTAATTTGGGCCTTCAGGCCACTGGTTTGGACCTACGGGTCTCTAGGGCCTTCGGGTCATCATAGGCATTCAGGCCATTGGGCCTTCGGGCCACATAGTCCATGGAGTAGCCACTTAACACAGAACATGACATGGAAGTGAAACATAACAACAAGAGTAGCAGCCACCAGAAACAGAGCTAACCGAATTGGAAGAATGATATGGTATGGTAGCCGCCATCGGGACCATGCACCATGCAGCTTTGTACGGGGCAATTCTATCTGATCAGAAATGCATGGTGGGGTGCTAGGTGATCAATGTAGCAGAAGCTGGGTTGGGGAAGTTTATGGGGGATCGGCCTACATGTCATGTATTGGGCATGGTATGCCTATGGGCCATCGGGTCACGTATTGCGGGTCAGTCGGGCCTTGGTCCTTGGTCCTACAGTTCATGTACGGGTCCCCCTTCAACACTTAATAGTGGTATTATCCATAATAAAATAAAAAATAAGGACATTGGGTCATTCAAGTTAATCAATGAAAAAATCACTCAACTGAGCTATTCCTAGTGATCATGGAAAGATATTTCCCATAAATTATCTCAGAATGAAATTCAAGGAGGTGAATGATACTAATCCGAACATGGAATTAAAAATCCAGGTATTAAACTAACTCTCCCTATGTTAGTGTGGGAACCATTTCATTCTATTCATTCCCATTATTATTTGGAAAATATAGTTCATTTTAAATTTTTGATATATAACTTAATATTTACATTAAACCTTCACAACATTATTTGTAATTAAATTTCAAAACCCACTCATTTAACAATTCTTAGAAGTCATACAATAATTTCTGGATATAGATATGCCCATATGATTTACATTTCATCACTTGTGACATTATTTATTATTTTTTATAGTATTTTTGGTTGTTTTTTAGGGACTGAAATGGTCAAACAATAGGTACACGCCCATTGGTCAGTCTTCTTAAGTAATGAAACATATTGAATAATTGGAAAACATTTTATTTTTGAAAGATGATAAAAATTTACCTAATTAAAATTTACCTTATATAATGTAAGAAATATTCACCCTTCATGGTTGGGTATAATGATGCATGGAGATATTAATTGACACAATTCACCCATAAACTAATTTTATAAAGGGTATAAGTTGCCTCAATGACTTCACAGAGATACACCAATTTAGATCATAAAAATAACCAATTTACTAAAAAATCACTACCCAATGTTAAATTCAATAAAAAATTCATAATCCATAACGAATAATAATTTTCATTAGTTGTTAAAACAATATGGAATAGGGAATTTAGTCATTTATTTTCATTAATTTCCATGATTTAGTTAACATAAGAGGGGGAAAAGGTAAAAATACTATGCATTAAGTGAATAATATAATAGTGAATAATTTTGAACAAAATACCAACGATCCAATCAAAGGGGGAAAAAGTAAAAATACTATGGAAAAACTGAAAAAGGGACGAAAGAAAATGATGATGAATATCCTAAAAAACCTAGGAATGTACCCCATTCCACCACAAAAACTAGAGTGTGTACCTTCCACATTGTAATAAAAGAGAATGAGGCAAGGAAAGATAAAACAAAGTGGGTTTCACTGGTATGATTCTTCTATGTGGTGGAATTCCTCCATTGGATTATTTGTTAAATACCAATAAAATTGTTTATGTATCTACCTAGTGATAGGAATACTTAAGAAACTATGGCCATGAAACACCTATATTGCAAAAAAATGGTATAAATCAGTAACAATGTAAGGACTAATCCATCGATAATGGAGCTTACATTTTGGTGCTTTTGACTAGAATTTTACATATGGACCTTCTCGCAAATAAGAAACATCAACTGAAGAATCATCCCATCCGGGATTGAAATTTCATTGTAATTATATATTTGGGATTCCTCATATATATAAAGCTAAATTTAATCAAACTCTAGAATCTATAACATTTTATACTCATATACATCTGAAAGATTCATATTACATTGTCTAAATGGCCAGTATGCATGGTTCTCTACCTTCACCAAGAAGTTAAAAGCCATTACAAACCCAATTTTGTATTTTTTTCATTCCGATCATGGTTTTAAAAGGTATACGGTATGCCCAAAATTCTTCATTAAATCACAAAATAAAATCCTTCATGTTTGGTACTTCCATTTTTTTCATGAATCTATTAACTTCCCTAATTGAGATTTATTTTTGCTTATTAATTTGGGGGTGATATTCCTCGAAGCGTTTATGAACATCCCCATACATATGAAGTATGATTCTCATGTTGAAATTGTAAAAATTTAAAACCTAATCACTAATGATGAATCTTTGTAAACCTAACATAGTAATAATATGGGACCTCACAGAATCAACAACCACTCAAAAATCATCAGTCCTTCTAGACATTGATTTCACCCATTTAGTGATGTAGTAAATATCTAGTAATATATAAATGGACCAAAATGAATTTTTAAATGGACCCATAAATTCAACTACCCATATACTTATGACTTAGAAAACAAACATTGGTTGTTGGGGTATTTAATTCCCCTTATAGATATTCCTAGTGAATTGACATCACACGCTTGACATAAAAAACTGATTGACATCTCTATACTATGACGAAAAACAAACTCACGATTCAAGGACTTTTAGAGCTATTTGTTGAGAACCAAATTTCATCTCATCAGACAATATGTGGTAGAAGATAAAAATAGAGGTTAAATCATGGTTAGGTAGACACAGAAAAACAATTGTGTCACTAGAAATTATCCAAAAATATAGGTCTTCCCTGATGTACCATTGTGAATCCGGCTTAAGTCTATGAGATTGTTAAGTGATGCAATTAGTTGGGACCCAAGAAGCTACTTGAAAATTCACAATGTTTGGATAACAAGGGGTAAGCACCAAAACATAATAGTGTTTCTTATGATGAAATAATTCTCTAATGGGATGGGATAAGTCAACATAGTGGTCCGTTGGTGGGGAAATATATCTAATGTTGTCAATCACAACATTTTCAATTATTCTATTATCTCAAATCATAAGTTAAAACTCATGATTGAATATCATTCCCCAAATATGGTTGGGCTTAGCTTTAGGATTCTTTTTGATAAAATAAAGGGTATCATGATCAGAAAACACAATTATTTTTGACCCAATAAGATATGAATGTAATTCTTATAAGGAAATATAAATAGGAATTAGTTCATTGTCATTGGTTTTGTTGTTTTCCTAGGTAAAGTCAAGGATATGTGTGGCATACACAATTATATAAGGGTCCTTATCAATCCATTATGATAAAACATCCCCGTCTTCAATGTTAAAGGTATCTCACATAATTATAAAGGGGAGATCCCAACATGTTGTTTGGATGCTGGTTGGTGATGTGAGGCTCTTTTTTAGTTAATTTAATGCATTATCATAGTTTTGTCATAAAAAAATCAAAATCAATTTGGAATAATTGGGATAAAGAGAGTGTGATATTACAAAAAACGTTAATGAATAAGAATTAAAACCAAGCATGTCTCAAGAAATATCGCACCTCAAGAACACATTTTGTATATGAAAGGGATGAAATTAATTTAATTATTGATTTATCGATTTGAATTACATCATTTGAAATAAAATTCCCATGAACTATCTCCTTCTAAGTCATGAAATTGAATATCTCATAAATTAATGTGAAATCTTTTTAAATGAATTGTTGGAGGGAATAATATCGTAGTGCCAATAATTCATGAAATAAAGATCCATAAACTAAGAAATATTCCATAAAAATATCAAGGAACTCAGAAAATATACTTAACATACATCGTTGAAAAGTATTATGAGTGTTATATAGAACCAAAGGAATCCCCCTGTATAAAAATGTTTCTAATGGATTGGAAAATGTGGTCTTTTCATGATCGACATGGGCTATATGGATTTGAATGTAACATGAATAGCCATCAAGGAAACAACAATGGAACTTACTCGCCCATATTTATAACATTTTTTAAAATAAAGTTTGAGGATATAATTCCTTTCATGGGGATGCGTTCAGTCGATTGTAGTCAATATAGACTCTCTAACTGTTTTTTATATATATTGGAGCCAAATCATTCTTTTCATTTGACATAATCATTATTCCGGGTTTTTTTGGCATAATTTTCATTGGGCTAACCAATTTACAAATAGATATAGGATAGATGATCCTAGTAGTAAATAATTTACTATTATCCATTTTGAAAACTTCAAGTAGGGTAGGATTCAACTGGCATTGAGATTGCCTTATTAATTTAGACTCATCATCTAATATTACATGGTTAATTAAAATTAATTGGTTCATCCTAGGATTATCACCCAATTTTAATCTTATCACCTTTTTTACACTCAGTTAAAAGGTCTTTCAATTTTGATTAATGTAGTGGAGAGAGGTGGTTAGTAATAATGACATGAAATCGGTCAATACCCATATGATATGTATATTTTAAATTAAATTGAAGTTGTTTTAATTCCAAAACACTTGGTTTTTTGATTTAGTGAGGGTATTTAAGTGGAGTGAGGTACATGAAACAATTTATCTACTCAGTTTTAATCTCTACATAAAGAGAATTAATGGAGATGTGATTTACATAATCATCAACGGTCATTTTATCCTAAAAATGAAAACCCTCATTAATTAAATAAAAAAATTACACTTTATGAAACAACACGACACACTTAACATGAATAAAAACTAAAATAATACAAGAGTGAAGAAGATTAAAATTTATCATAGTATGGGTGAGGAGAGAATATTCTGTGTGTGTGTGTTGTTAGAGAGAACATCAGTTGAATAGATAGGAATAATGGATTTATCTTCAACAGGATGTTTCATTGCATCAACGATATTGAAATATAAATTTTCTCCATCTAAATCCTTGAAAATCATACCATTGTGAACGTTTACGGTCATCTATGATATTTTAAAGAATGGCATTCCATGCATGACAGGATTTGTCCCTTGGTTTAAGAATCTTCTATCTCAAGAATTTAGAAGCCTATAGGAAATATGTGATTCATAACCCTAACAAGGATGTCCTTGATCACTCATGATGGGTGTGTTGTTCTCTAGATGGAATGTTCCAAGATGGTTCCCATTTTATTGAGCTCTCTAATATCTAGATAAGTATGCATGGAGTGGATAATTATAGTAATTAAATCACCTGAATCAAGCATTACATCCTAAAATAATGTATCCCCTACTGTACAAGGTATCGTGAATGTTATTGTATCCTCAAATTTTGTTGAAACTATTGGTTTTAAAAGGTTAAAAAATTCCTTCAAAGGTATACTTACTTATTCACATTCATCCACTATCTAGGGATATAATGTTCATTAAGAAATTTTTCATAGTGAGTAATTTGTTTTACTACATTCAATCGAGTAATGTTAACTTTAACTATTTGAAATATATCCTTTATTTCATTATAAATATGATTATCATGTATTTTATTATATTTATATTGTATTTGGGGGTGTAATTGCAATGGATCTTTTAGGGTAATCCTAAATGATAATTGTTTTACCCTTTTTTTCTTCATTATAATCTTTTGCTGGAAGATAAAGGGAGTTTTCATGTGGGGGACTTACCTATTATGTACAATCAGTGTAATAATAAAATAATATACCAAAATAAATATATATTTAATAAAAAGTAACTTTTCCTTTTAAATTTTAAATAGGTTTGGATGATAGTTTTTCAGTACGTTTCACCATTTTGTCACCAATGGTGTTTTCCAATTGTCCCACTTGAGTTTGCATCTCTTGAATAACTGATTGTGTAGTATGTTGGAATTGAAGGTTATGAGTCTCCATTTTCATCACCATTCCTTTTAGGATTATTTTATATTTGTGATTAGGAGGATTATTTTTATATGGTGAAGGATAGTATGGTTTCATACAATAGCCTTCTTGATACATGTTTTGTTTTTGGTAGCTCTAGTTTCCTCCTTTTTGGCACTATACTTGTGCATCCCTCCTAGGGTTTGGTATTTAGCCTATATGATTATTTCATGAAGGGAGGTTATTAATAAAAATGATTCCCTAGGAATAATTCTTAACAACACTTATATTAATCTTGATATTGTGAGAACTGGTTTTAAAATGAGTGTTATCAGAGAATATACAACAATGTGATGGAATGGAAGGAGTGTGTGAATTTCCTTATGCTTGAGATAATTTCATTATAATGGTATGAATCTCTTCAAATTAATTATATTCCACAAGTTCTAGGGATTAATGACTTACCGCCTAAACTCCATTCCTTTTTCAAATAACAAATATACTATATTTTTTAGCATTTTTACCCATGTAGACTATTAATTCATGAGCTGCGATGTGCATTTTATCATATAAGACACCACCAGCTGAAACATCTATCATTCAATTATAAATGGGTAAATTTCCATCATAAAATTATTGAATAATAAATGTTTCACTTATTTGGTGGTTGGGGAAACACAGACAAAGTAATTTGAATCTATACCAATATTCATGAAGGGTCTCACCTTGGTAATTCCTAATGCCATTAATTTGATTTCTAATTGATGTAGTTCAAGAGGGGAGGAAATAAAATCTCTATAAATAGTCATTTTAGGTCATTATAGTCTGCAATTATTGTAGGTAGATATATTATCCATTATTTCACTACACCATTAAGAGATAAAAGGAATCCCCTAAACTTAATGATGTGCTCAGTCCCATTATGGGGTTTCATGGTGGAGAAAACCATGTGAAACTTATTGATTTTTTATGAGGTTACTCACCATGATGAAGATGGGATTTTAAAATGAGGAGTGTGAGGCCCTATCCCATATCAAATTTGGTAGGTTCTTCATGTTATTGGATGTATTCAGGTTGGTACTCCATATATGGGGTTGTTAGTTCTTTTTTAGGTTTGGTCATTTACTGCCATGTTTTATAGTGTTTGAGTCAGTTCAATATTAGAATGTTTTAACAACACTTGAGGTTCAATAATTTTTTCTTAATTTTCATTTTATTTTCCTAGTCTATATGATCTAATTTTTTAGTGAAGGGTATTTTAAATATATGGGTCAAATTCATGTAAAATTTTATTTCCAAATCATGTCATGAAACAATGATGTCAGGTTTGTTAGTTTTTTTAATTTTTTCATTTTTTAAAAGATTGATAAAATAATAACACGTTAGAATAATTAATGGAAAAAAAATATAAAAAAAATATATTATATAATAAATGATAAATTGAGTTAATGAAAAGTGAGATAGAATAAACACACATAAAAAAAAAACAGAAATAATCAATAAAATAAAAAGGGAAGGGGGAAATATTTAAAGGAGATTAAAATAAAAAATGAAATGGAAAATGAACATAGATCCCCAAAAATAGAACAAAATTTTGATTTCATTATCGAGTGTGTCAATTTAGATGTTTAGTTATACTATAATTTATATTAAATAGTAGTAACCCAAGGACATCTATCAACAGAGACATATATCTTTATTTAAAAAAGAGGTTTGATTATATTTTTATATATTAGATAATATGATTATGTTTTTTGAGGATTAATTAATTTAATGTATAAAATGAAACTATATTACTATGTGAGGGTATGTGGTTGGAAAAATTATGATCAACTATGGTGAGTGTCCCTTGATGCTCAACTATCATCTATTTTAAGGAAATTGGGAAGGATAGTTGATTCCGTGATTTATTAACATTGAAACTAGTTAATTAAGTAATTTATTACTAGTTTAAAACATAGGATATGAATGATCAATTATATTGATCATGTACTTCGAAACCATGGATATGACAGATCAATTATATTGGGAAGGATAGTTGATTCCTTGATTTATCCACACTGAAATCATTTATAAGCATCTCACCTCTATCTTTTTCTTTTAATTTCTTTTAAATTTATTTTATTTTAATTTCCTCTCCATACGTATCCTTATCCAAGTTAAATGAAAACTCCAGTATCTTTTACAAACTATTATTTTTTTGTGTTAATGGAATAACTCATCATCATTTCTATTCCCCCTTCTTTTATTATAAAAATGAAAACATCATCACAAAGTGGCCGATTTACCGCCTTTGTGGACGATGTGTTTTTATTTTTCAATTCTATCATCAAGGATGGTCATGAAACCATTTTTAGGGTTACAACATAATATAATATATGTATTATATCCAATTTATTGTTCTGTAATCATTACATATACATAATATTAATTAATATATCAAAATAGGTTTGTGATGGTTGAAAGTTACCAATATAATCTAAATGATTATCAGTAACATCTTACCTAATGATTCATCCTTAACTCAACTAACCAAATGACCTATATAAAAATTTAATAATATGAATTTTCATTATTAACATATAATTAAAATTTTGGACAAATATTCTAATTTTATAGGATTTCTATACAATAAACATGTAAATCGATCCTGAAAAATAAGGAAAGGAATGCTCTTGATTGATATAATTTTATCTTGTAACTCCTCAAAAAAGGCTATATATGATCTCAATACAATTATAATAAATAAAATAAATGTATAAAAGATTCAGAATTAATTAATTAATTAATTAATTTGATTATCTAGGACATTACGATCATGTGCAGACCACTTTTGTATTTAATCTATGGGATTCTCTCCAAACATCAATTTTTTCCTTCAGGTTATGCTTTCTCCCTCTTTACCTCAATATATCTATTATTTATTTTTACATAAATCTCATATAATATTTTTATGTGTTCCAAACTCATGTTTCTAGATTATTTCATCCTTATTTTTTGGGTATATACATTTTTTAAAAGGTTCCCTTCTATGTTCTTTCTAATAAGCTGGCCCAATTAATCGAAACATCACAAATTAATATCAGTTTTGAAGTGAACACTATAATATGTTTTAAGACAACATTACTTATCTAAAATCACTAAATATAGCATGAAAAACTATCTTGGATAATTTATGTTTTTATGATAACAAATATGCCTTTCCTTCTTTAAACTCTCTAATATTTTCCCTAAACCATAGTAAAATGTTTCATTTTTAATTTCTCATTAACACTCTTTTATATGTTTTAACTTTAGTTTGAAATAAATTTTCATTATCTATGCCTATATTCTCTTATGAATATCCCTTTACTATTTAAATAAATTATTATAAGGACATAAATATGATATTCACTTTTTTAAATCATATATCATGCTTATGATATCCAATTATTTTTAGGGGTAACCCATAGGCATGATTCTTCTTTTGAAACACATATAAATGAATATGTTATGATGGGTGTGACTGGATATATCTAAAATATATTCATTATTTTTTAGTATCACGAGTCATCATGTTGGGATAAAAAATTAACATGGTTCCTTTATGGGACTTTTTTTTCAAGTACATTGGTCTTGGTAGTTAGCATTGACTCATACTTATGTCATGTTGTGTGTTGTATCCACATTTTAATGATTCCATGATTACATGTCCTCATTCTCTATATGCTATTATTCCATTTTTTTATTACTATTTCATGACATTTTATGTAATCATGTTATTATATTTAAAACATGTTCTTTGAATTATTCATATATATATACCCATACTAGGGTTTTTAGCTCATCCACGTTGTTCAGGTTTTTCCTAGGTTATCCTATGCAGATGTATGAGCTCAATGGGAGTTGGCAGCTATTTATGGATGATTAAAATGAATATGTTTTATTATATTCCATTTCTTGAACTTTATTTAACAAATCATCCAAGGACACTATACTTTGTGATCCTAGGTTTGTGATTTGATGTTTAATTATTCTTAAAATCATGTCAAAATATTTGAAAAAGGTTAAGGTCTCTATAGTTGGTATTATAGAAACAACATGTTCTTTTTGGAGATTAGGACTAGAGTAGATAGTAATAACCATAGGAATAATTCTATCACATTGTATAACTCAGATTGAAACATAGGGAATCATGAGATATGATATATTTTTCATTTCTAAGTTTATCCTTCTATGTTCAATTTTTTCTTTTTATATTATTATTAGCTATGTATTCAAGACCCTCACCTATAATTACTTTTTATTAGTTAATGGTTGGAAATACGAAATCCTATGAAAATAATAAATGTGATATGAAATGTGAAGATTTCCCGAATAATATATCAAATATGATGGAAATGGGTTCTCAAAACATCATGACATTACATGATCAAATGGATCAAGTTATGAATAATAGATCATATTGTGTGGAAGTCCCCCTTTATCATGATAATGATAAAGTTATAGTCGAATAATTTATATGGAAAATTACTCACATGTATAGTGGATCTTTCGATCCTCTCTGCACAAACCAATGTATTAACTCCATTGAGAAGATAATATATTTTATCTAGTGATCAGAATAATAACAAGTTGTGTTGGTGGTATATTGTTTTGTTAGGGAAGTTGATCAATGGTGGACACTGATCAGAAATACAATTTCCACGAGTATATTGATATCAATATATTCGGAGGTATTAAACAAAATATTTTTCAATAAATATTTCCAATGAACCCTCCATCCCAAGATGGAATGAGAGTTCCTATGAAAAAAACAGAATAAAGATGAGTCAATCGGAACATTTGAAGCAAACTGAACAAGATTATCATGATACTGCTACGACATTTTCATGTACCCTGAAAGCAACGCAGATCACTTATTTTGTATAATTATGTAGATTCTACAAAAATAATTGGTGAATTGAGAATTTAATTTCTATGAAGATATTTTTTGTTGTTCCCTAAAGGTAGAAATTGAGATCCGAGACTCTCAATGGTCTCAATGTCCCGATGAAAAAAGAGTATAAGGGTGATTAATATGGGTGGTTCAACTGATACATCACATGTTAGAAAAAATACACAACATCCCATGAGTCTAAAGTGTGGGAAAACGAATCCTATAAACTAATTAAAGTTAACCAAGAGATTAATAAAATGTGGATGTGATGGGGTATGGATAATAATTGCCTAAGGGATATAAAAAATACCAATACTAAATGAGAATAAATGAAGTTTCAGACCAACCCTCATCCTATAGTTGAGTGTTTTAACTAAAAATAACATGGTCATTATACATTCAATTTTCCTATGCCAATGGTTTTTGGAGGAAATCAACAACAAAAAAATCCAAGGAAAGAAGGAAGGGAATATGTTATCACTACTACTAAGGTGGAGCCTAAAAATTATATAGTGGTGGGTGTGCTGTTTATTCATTTAGGAATATAAAATGTACAATTTGATTTTTTTTCTATGAATTCATTCATATCTTTCATGGTTAGTAGAACAATTCAGACACCACCGCAAAATATAGTGGTTGAGTTATCTGTGAGAACAGAAAAGGGGAAAAATATTGAATCCAATGTATATAACTCCTCCCTAGTTAATTCTTATGGACATAACCTCCAAAAATATATCATATTACGTCCTTTAGTGGAGTTTGATGTTATATTGGGCATAAATTTGCAATCTTTATACAAAGCCAACATCAACTATCAGGAAAGGGAGAGAACTCTTCACATCCTAAAGCATCCTCAAATTATATACAAAAAGAATGAATCTCCTTCAGTATAAATGTCTCAATTTTGGATATTATTACATTATTATCAAGCGTATCTTTCTCAAATTATTGATACATAGTAGAGGGTCATGATCAAATAGATGCTCATTGTGAGGGAATTCCCTGATATATTTCATGAAGAAATTTCGTGTCTTCATCTTAATCGAGAGGCTGTGTTATTGATTGAAAATATTCTTGTATCACTACCTATAACAAATACACCTTATAGAATGACCCCCATCGAGTTCAAGGAACTAAAGAATCAGTAATTGGTGAATCTGGAAAACTGTTTTATATGTTCGATAATATCACCATGTGGTGAATAGGTCCTCTTATTCAATAATGGTGGATCAAGGTTCCTCTTTATCGACTATAATGGGATGAATAAAATCATGAGATAGAACAAGTATCCCACAACAATGAGAGATTATTTTTTCAATCAACTATATGGGGCCAATTATTTCTCAAATGTGGACCATCATTTAGGATATCACCAATTAAAGGTGGAGAAAGAAGATATTCTTAAGACTGAATATCGAACAATTTATGAACATTATTTGTTCATATTGATTCCCTTTGTACTAACTAATGATCTAGAAATATTCATGGATTTAATTAATATAGTCTTTATAGATTACCTCAAAGAAATTGTGTCTGTATTTATTGATAATATTCTAAAATATTCCAAGAGAAAGGAGGAACAATGGGAGCATTTGAATACCGTGTTGAAGAAATAGTGAAGGGACAATATATATGTAATATATTATAAATATGTGTTCTGGATTGACAAAGTATCATTCTTGGGGAATTTTATCACCAAAAAGGAATATCTTTTGATCATTCTAAGTAAAAGGTAATCAAGGAGTGGCCTAAGAAATAATCTGTAATGGAGATCCATAGTTTCATTGGTCTTACTAGGTATTACTGATGATTTTTTTGTAACCTATCATCATTTTAAAACTCAATATCCAGGATATATTAGAAGGGAATAACAATTTTTTGAATGAGTGAATGTTAATACTAGTTCAATTATTTGAAAAAAAGGATTTTCACTACACAAGTACTCACACTACTGATATGTGGGGAAATCCTTGTGGTAAACAGAAATGCTTCAAAGAAGGGATTAGGTTTTTTACTAATTAAAAATGATAAATATCTTGATTAAACCTAATTAATGTTCAAATATTTTGAGAAAAACTATCCTATTCATGATTTGGAGTTGGCAGTTACGATCTTTTCATATAAAATTTGGTGTTATTATCTCTATGAGGAGAAGTATGAAATATATACAATTAATAAAAGCATAAATTATGTATTCACAAAAAAAGATGATTTATATGCACCATAGAAGATGGTTAGGGATCATAAAGGATTATTACATATAATTTTACTACATTCAATGTAAGGAAAATAAAGTCACATATTCTATAAGTAGAAAGGATTCTGTAACATTATCAATGATGAAAATTGATAAGGATACAATCTTATTAGTTTGTAAAAGGATGGACATGGGTATCATTAAGGAAGGAAGATCATAAATTTGTTCATACATTATTTCATAAATGCCCCATATGGTGAAAATTAAGGATACTCAGAGAAATGATGTAGAAATATAGAAAAGGGAGGAAACTATCAAAAATAGTAAATCCATAGAGTTAAAAATGAACGAGAATTGAGTCGTGTTTTTTGGGTCATGGCTATGTGTACCATCATATCCAGTGATTAAAAATGAGAATCTAAATGTTGCATATAACTAAACATTATCTATTCACCTAGGAGCACAAATATATATCGATATATCTGAGAGAACTATTAGTCCTATAATATGAAAAAAAGATATTAATGTATATACATCCAAGTTTCTGGTATGTCATAAAGTTAATGTTGAAAGAATAAAGTATAAGTTAATGATATAGATATTAAACATCCCAACATGAATGTGGGATAACATCACCATGAAAATTTTCACTATAATTTTTAATACATCTAGAAAAAACATTGCAATATGGGTTGTTTTAGATCATCTTGTAATGACATCTCACTCTATCACAACTTGAGAGGACTTCTCAATGGATCAAATTATAATGATATAAATAAAATAAGTGGTAATGATGTATATATTACCACTATAGATTATATTTGATTGATATCTAAGATTCACATTCATGTTCTGCAAAAGACTCCAACATTCTCTAAAAACTGAGTTGAGCTTCAGTACGGCCTATCACCCTCAAATTGATACCAATATTAATAGAATACTCTAACACTAGAAGACATGTTTAGAGAATGTTCTATGGATTTTAAAAGGAGTATGGGACTAACATCTACCTTCGGTTGAGTTCACATAAAATAATAGTTTCCACTTGTTCATTTATGTGGATCCATATGAAGACATTTAAGGGGAAATATGAATAACAAATGCATTTTGGTATGATGTTGGTGAATGTAAGATGGTAGGGAATGACATGGTCGATGAAATGGTGGAAATGGTGGTAATAGTTCTGAATAAAATATAGGTAGCCCAATGTTAACAAAAGAGTTATACAGACAATCATCGAAGGGTTGTGTAGTTTTAGGTTGCAGACATGGTATTCCTCTGCAAATCACTATGGACATGGATCATGAGATTTTGGAAGAAAGGAAATATATGTCTTAGGTAAATTGTCCCCTAATTTATTCTTGATCATTTCGAAGTTCTGGCCTCTCGAATTGAAATTCCTTATACAATTTATCAAGTAAACTATGTGTTCTACTTATACCACTTGTGAATGTAAATACTGGATCCATCACATATACTGAATTTAGAGGTGGTATAGCTGTCAAATGATCACTCTTATAAAGATTAGTCTTTAAAGATCATGGATTGTAGTGATAATTATTTACGCAATAAGACCACTAACTTATTCAACGTACTATGATGTCACTAAAATTATAATGAGGTGATAAGGGAATCAGATGAAGAAAAGAATGAGAAGTACCCGCACCCATTTTTTGTTTAGATTGTAAATAAAAATTTTGAGGGTGAAATTTATTATGGGGGAATAATTTAATGACCTTGAATTATTTCTATGTAACTTTCTTTCTTAGAATAATTTAATACAGTATAAATCACATGTAATCACATTGATAACACAATACAATCATTATAAATGAATAATTATTAAAATTATAAGTACTTATAGAAATTAAAGAACCTAAACCAATGAAATAGTAACATGACATTTTGAAAAGTAATATGACCCTTAATAATAGTAAACTAACCAAAAGAATAGTAACCTCACCCTTGAATGTATAAATAAAATATATAAACCATATAAATTAAAATAGTATATATTTTTATTATGGAATAAGTAAATATATGTTTTGAAAATGATAAATTTTGTATTGGTATTTTTTTGTGAAACAAAAATATTTATATAAAATTTTATAATTAATATATTGATTTTAAAAAAATTATGAAGTAGACTAATAAAGTAATTTTTGGTTGTCCTATTATTATAATATAATTTTATGAGACCTTAATTAATAGTTCAAAGTTTCATAAAATCAGTTATAATTTGAAAATTGGTATTTTTTGAAAAAAATAATGATTAAAATTACAAATTAAATTTCTCATATTTAGAAAATTATTTTCATAAAATAGTGTTATGTTTTGAATTCTAATCATCGGAAAATGATTAGGGGGGATTTTTGGGATATTTCAAAAATAGTTGTATATTTTAATAGTGTAATATGATAATTTATAGTATATACACATTATAAGATAAATACATTAATCCTTGAGTCATCTCTGATATAAGAACCATAATATAAAACAATAATTCTATATTTACTGTATTTATTAATGGAAGCATCACTAATTCTTGTCTAGATAATAATTATAAATTAATGAATAAAATAATCAAAACACCCACCTCCTTTATATATATAACCCCTCTCCACATCTTCTCCTCACACCTCTTAAGCATTGAAGCTTATAAAATTTCTACCCAATAATCTTTCCAAGCCTCTTCTTCATGTCCTAGAGGTTCTGGTATCAACAAAATACCAAAACCAATTTCCCAAGGAGGTTCTCAAGGAGAAGAATTCATGTTGTAAAACCCTCATTTTTCATTTTATTTTTTTGCAATTTATTTTTTTCCTTTAATATCCTCACCTATCCTTATCCAATTAAAATGAAAAATGTAGTATATTTTATATTTTATTTCTTTGTTTTATTAATGGAATAACACATAATAATTTCTCTTCCCCTCTCTTTTTATTCTAAATAATAAAACATCTTCTGTTAGGTGTTAACATATCGCCTTCATGTATGATGTGTTTTTGTTGTTCAATTATACCTTCAAAGCTGGTCATAAAACCATTTTTAGGGTTATAATATATTATTATATATGTATTACATCATATTTAAAGGTATTAAACAAATATATATAAATAAAATTAATCAATAGGACAAATCTAGTATTTAATGATTCAAAACCCGCTAAAATTATCTAAATTAATGTCACTAACTTCTTACCTAATGATCTATACTCAACTCATATAACCAAATTAATTATTTTACAATTTAATATTTTTTATGTTCATTAATAAGGTATAATTTCAATTTTGCGAAACAATTCTCATTTATAATGGTTTTCTATAAACGTAAACAAGTAAACCAACCATGAAATCCAAGGAAATGAACACTCTGTAACGTTAAAATTATATCATATAATTTATAAAAAAATACTATAACTGAACATAATAAATTATAAAAAATAAAATACATGTAGAAATGTTTGTTAATTAACTATTAATGGATTTAATTTGATAATCCAATACATTATGATCATGTGAATATTATTTTCAAACATAAGCTAAGGGATTCTCATTGAATAATCAGTTTTCCTCGGCGTTATGCTTTATCTCTCTTTACCCCTATGTAACTATTAATTATTTTTTTTAATTATTATAAATTTTGTTTATATTTTCCAAAATCATTTATCTATATCCATGTAACATTCATTTTTTGAGATATAGATTTTTTTTAAAAGGTTCCCTTCTCAGTTCTTCCTGATAAGCAAACCCGATTAAAGGGAACATCATGATTTGTTTCCCATATTAAAGTGCACTCTATAATCTATTTTAACAACCAATAATTTTTATAAAATTTCTAATTTTTTCATGAAAAATATCATGTCTCATATCTATTTTTATAAAAAAATATTCATTTTTCACTTTATACTCTCTTTAATATTTTCCTCAATCCGCACTAAAACGTTTCATTTTTCATTTCTCTTAAACACTTTTTTTCATGTTTTCACTTCATTTTTACATCACATTTCATTATATATGACTATATTCCCTTATTAATGTCCATGTATGATTTAAATATATTATTTCATGTGAAAAATTATAATATTTCACTTTTTATACCTTGTGACGTGGTTATGATACCCAATTATTTCCATGGGTAACCCTTTTTCTTGATTCATCATGTGGTACACATATTAATGAACATGTTATGATGGGTGACCCTATATAGAAATCAAATTCTTTGTGAAATTTTTAGTCTCATTAGATGTCTTGTTGGGATACCTAGTGAATTTATTCCTTTACGGGACATTGTCCTCTATTTGCAATGGTCTTGGTAGTTAGCCAGGACTCTTGATTATGACATGTTGTGTAATGTTTCCACAATCCTATGATTCCATGATTATTTGTACCCATTATCTTCATGCTATGATTCCTTATGATTATTCATGTTTCATTTCATTTTATTTTATCATGTTATTCCATATAACCTATCTAATTTTCTTTATACTTATGTTTATAGAATTACTAAACTTTTTAGCTCATCCTTTTTGTTCATTTAATCCTCAGGATATCCTATGCATATGTTGGATCTCAATGGAAGTTAAGAGCTCTTTATGGATGATTAAAATGAAGGGGTTTTATTCTATTTCCATTTTTTTGTTTTATGTACCTAATCGTCCAATAAAACTATACTTTACTATCATTGGCTTCTAATTTGATGGTTATCTATACTTATAATCATGTAATAATATGTGAAATAATATAGGGTTGTTATATAATATGTTTGGTTGTCTAACTATTATATTCATACTCTTGCTTGTATATTTTTTGGGTGACTCAGTTTGATCAATATTCTCTAGAAACCATTACTCTAAGACATTGTGTTTTTTGTGAAACTAGATTCTAAGAATGGTCTTGAGAGTTTATGATAGGTAACCACTTACAATTTTCCATGTATATTGTTTTACTACCGTTATTGCGGGCATTTATCAGCCTTTATGACAGGTAACCACTTATCAGTGACTCATTGAATTTCATTAATACTCATTATTAATTCGATTTTAAACCTATATTTCAATCTCCAAGTAATAGAAAGCAAATAATGATCCTTAGAAAGAGGCGAAATATCAGATAAAATGAGTACCATCAGGGCGGATGAATGAGTAATGACCACCGCGCTTCTGATTATGAAGAGCTTGAAAACCACCAATGACATATCTAATGAAATGATTTTCATCCACTATATATAGAACCCGATGTCTATCTACTACATGGCTTCCATTTGATTACTCTACTCCTATGGCATCTCCATATTATCTAGAAATGCAACATAATTTTGATTCAGTGAATCCTCCACTTTGCACAAGTTTCTATATATCTAAAAGTTATTGAACAGTCTCTCACACTCCACTCCCTCTCGCTTCCATGTTGTTTATTAAATCTAAAGATAAGTGGCATCATATCAAATTTTATCTTTGTAATAAGTGTGTTTGTCTAAAATGTACATTTGGACATGTGCTTGAATACTTTTTCAAGTGGAATGGGATTTTCACTATTCTCCCACATCCATTACACAATTAAATTTTGTTCTTCGTGGAATGAAATTCTAAGAATAATCCTATGACTTGATGACAAGTAACCCCATATCCTCTTTCAGGGATATTATCTTACTTTCATGATTAAGAGAATTTATACGGCATTTATAGATTCCCAATGTATAATTTACATGGATGCATCATCAGAGAATCATCATATTTCATTAACAATTACTAGTATTTCATTTTTAATCCCATATTTGATTCTTCTGGGTGCAGAACCCCCTAATTGATCCCCAAATAATTTCTAGAGACATGATAAGATGAATATCTTTGGGGTGGATGATTGTGTAATTTCCTTGTAAAATAGATCATGAATAGCCTAACACACCCCAAAATCTCACCAATGGATTAATATTAATCTCTTCAATAGGGCAACTATTTGATATTACTTCTCTGGAATTCCTTTTGTCATTATTGTCCCAAGAAATATCTATATTCTCACACAAGAAAAAACAATTTGGAGTAATAAAATTATCTATCTTTCACGGGATTAATTATTTCTCAAATGAATTATAAATCCCTCTCTCGCTATCTTCATCTCACTTCCTCAGTATTCAAAAAAGATGAAGACAAGCAGAAGAAGATCAAATTTAATATGGTTAATAAGTGTTGTTGTGCAATTTGTATATGGTCAATCATACTGGAAAAATGTCATGATTGGTGTAGTTTGATCAATCTTATCTAGAATATGTTACTCTAGGCCTTTTTTGTCTTCATGTGAATAGATTTCAAGAAAAATACCTATGAGATTATGATAGGTTACCCCTTATCCTTTTTTGTGGATATTGTTTCACTTTCATGATGTTGAGTGCTTTGGCAGTGTTTTTGGAATCTAAAAGTTGAATTTCTTTGGAGACCTCATCAGTGACTCATCCACATTATTTAATAATCACTAGTAATTCAATTTTAATCATGTATTTTAATATTCAAGAAGTATATAAGCCTAATAGATCACCATAGAGATGCTAGAGGCCGGATAAGATATCAGTCGTAGGGGTTGAGGATCGAGTCATGGACATAATGTATCAGATCATGAAGATCACAAACACCCACAAAATCTTCACCAAGGATATTATTACCATCTTATCTATACAATATCAATCGGTTTTTTCCTATTTTGCATTCGTTTGGTCACTCTTCTCCCATGTAGTATGTATGTTCTTATGAAAGGAAGCATTATTTGGAGTGAACGAGTCATATATCTTACACCAGTTTCAATATTTCTATAAGGCATTGACCACTCCTTCTCCCTCATTCTCCCTCTCTCCTCACCTTTATTCACGATAGCTGAAGAGAAGTGGTAAAATTTCAAATTTCATTTGGGTAATAATTTTGGTTGTCTAATATGGAAACTCACACTCATTATTATAAATGTTTATTGGTGACATAGTTTGATCACACTTCTCTAGGGTCCATTTCTCAATACATTTTTGTTCTTTGTTTGACAATATTACAAGAATGATCCTTTGAGTTGTCAATAGGGAACCCCTTATCCTTTTTCATGGATATTGATTTTCATTTCTTCTTGTGAGATTTTTTGAAACTTTTTTGGATTCCCAATGTGGAATTTATAGGGAGGCCACATCATAGATTCGTCCTATTTATTTAGTACTAATAAATAATTCAATTTTAACCCCACATTTTTATCTTCTAGGAGTTAAAAACTGTAATAGATCCTCGAAAAGATTCCAGTGACCAGATAAGATGATTATCATTTAGGAGAATGATCAATTCATTGCCACAATGCATCAGTTTTTGAAGAGAATGAATACCACAAAATATGTCACCAGGAAAATGATTTTCATATCCTCTATATGAATCCCATTTCCTATATCTTCCCTAACATATGTTTGATCACTCTTATCCCATGAAATATCTATATTCTCAAGGAAGGAAGTACAATTGGGCCTATGATAATCCTTCACCTTGAACTAAATGTTGTATTTTTCTATGTTATGGCCATTTCATATCCCTCAATCTCCCTCAATATTCATAGATATTCAAGAAAGTTAAGGAGTAGTGAAAACAGATCAAATTTTATCTGGGTTATAATTGTGGTTTTCATATATTTAAACATGCCCCCATGCTTCTAGAATTTTCTGGGTGACATAGTTTGATTATTATTCTCGATTTTACAACACTCTATTCCTTTGTGTTCTTCATGGGAATTTATTCCATGAAATATCCTATGAGTTGATAATAGGTAAACCCTTATCCTTTTTAGTGGATATTTTTCACTACTTTTGATGAGAGCATTTTAGCAGCATTTCAAGATTCCCAAAGTGGGATTTCTTGGGAGTCCTCATTGGAGACTCACAAATATTCTTTAATACAATATAATTAATTCATTTTTGATCCATCATATGAATCTCTTAAAGGGATAAACCCCAATTTGATCCCCGAAAAAAGGATAGTGACCATATTAGATACCTGAATATCTAGAAGGGCTTCTTTTTTTATTGATTTTTGGTAACCCCCTTTAAAGTAATGAGTGGGAACCCTTACATGGACTATAGGCTTAGACATTAAATGACCCATAGGTCTTAGGAAATATACATACTATACTTAGAACTCCACCTCCCAGCTTCTTCATCGTGAAACCAACTATCCACCTTCGCATGGTTGTTCGACTAAGCCTCCCATGCATACACAATTGGGTCTTGATGGCAATGACCTACCCTCCCTTTCTGAAAACATTTCTTAGCTTCTGCTCTGGTGAATGCGACTGCTCTGAATCCCCATCTAAATTTTTCTCCTTATAGAGTCAGTCTAATCATTTAATCACAATTTAAGGTGTCCCAAAGGCCTTGAGGTGGCCCTAAGGCCTTGAGGTCTTCCGAAGGCCATAAAAGACTTGAGTCCCAAACTGGTGGCACAAAATCCCACACAGATGAATAGCTCTAGATGTTATTGTACCGAACAATGTCTGTTAAAGTGCATGCTATATTACCTACAAAAATGTTGTTATTGTACTGCTACATTACCCTAAAATATGCCTCCTCCTGGTTTTGAACTCATGTCTCTTGGATGCACGTGTCGAGTCCTCACCAACTGGGCAGAGGTTCATGTGCACCAGATAAGATACCCCCCGTCAGGGCGGAGGATCGAGTCATTACCACAATGCAACAGATCGTGAAGAACCTAAAAACCCCCAAAGGAATTATCAACAACATTATTATCATCTCCCCATTTGTTTAATAGTTTTATTCCCTTCTTCGATATCCATTTAATCACCCTTTTCCAGAGGTAGCTCTATATTCTCAAGAAAGGTAGAAAATTTAGAACTAATAGAATCCTCCACCATGCATCAGAAGTTATATTTCTCAATGTTTGTTATTTTTTAGTAAAATAAATCAAATGATTTAATTATTCATAAATAATATAAATGGAAATTAAGTTTTATGTTTTTTCTTCATTTTGATTGGATGATAAATTTATTAAAAGAAATAAAATGAATGTGATTTCACTCTATCATTTTTGTGACAATTTTCAAAATAAAATAAAATAAATTCTTTGGAAATATGTCAAAAATAACCCTTATTAAATAATAATGTTTTCCAATATAATTATTTCAAATTATTTTTTTTAAAATTCTAATTCCTTCATTTGATTTTAAATTATATAAATAAAAACATATTTTTTTTAAAAAATTATATATTTATAAATACATATATTTATGATTATGATTATATATATATATATATATATTTATATATAATCATATAAATATAAAATCATAAATATATATAATAAATTTATTATAATATTAATATTTTTTTAATATAATAAATATCAATTTAAAAATATGTTTATATATACATATTTAATTACAAATAAATATATTCAATTTTAAAAAAAATATTCACATAGTTAAAAATATAGATTTATAAATATATTTTCATTCATATCTATATATAATAAAAATTAAATATGAATTTATTACCTGATTATTAATTCGGGCGGGTTCATTTATTATTTTATAAAAATATAGTTTTCCAACTCTTAGTTAATCCAAATAAAAAAAATTTATAATTTTAAAACGATCCATTTATTTTTAAATCATATTAATTATACAGACAATTAATCGAAAACATTAATTCAGAAATATAACTTCAAAATAAGTTTTAATTCAAATTAATAAAATTAAAATAATTCTTAATTAAAAATAAATATTAATTTATAAATATTAATTGAAAAATATTATAAATTCAAAATTATTTATAAATTATTTATATTATTATTAATTCAAGACAATTGAAAATATTTATAATAAAAATCACTTGTAATCAAATTTATTTATAAATATTTATATATACGTAATTAAATCTTTATAATTGTTTGTTATTATAACTTACAAATTACGTTATAAAAATAATTATATAAATATTTCGTTTAACAAAATATTTATACACACAATAAAATATTTTTTCTTATTATTTATAATCACTTATATGTTGATTTATATATTTAAATCGATGCAGGGAAAGATGATATATAAGGTTGGTTACATCCCGCACTATGGAACACAGCGTAAGGAAAAAAATGAAAGTAAACACACATGACCGAAGACTTGACCCTGCGACATGATCCTCTCCCTCCAAACTCATACCACCCCACCACTAACAGTGGGACCGATGCCGGGAAATATGATACATTATGAATAAATATAAAACAAAACACAATGCAAAGAGGTACTCAATGAGAGTTGAGGTTGTAATCTCACTAAGACCCACAATGACACCTATCACTATGTTGCATTACATGGGAAATTTACATAAATATTAATTCAATAAAAAACTAAATAAAATAAAATATCCATAGGTGTAACATTGGAAATTTAAAAAAATAGATGAAGGTGGTTCATTGCATTCCAAATCACACCTATTTTGGGGTGATTTTAATTATATAGTGGAGAGAAATCAGTTTCTATATGTTTATTCTCGATGGACTTCTCTCATTGAGTATAACACCGCCAAATAGATATTGATAATGAATCTCTTGATTTTATTTCATTTATCCCAATATTATCACTACCAAATGAGCACTAAGACATCGATCAGTATGTCTCCCACTGTCTCCCTCTGTCTTACACACTAATCATGATAGCTAAAAAGAAGAGGTTACTGATCAAATTAGATCTGGTTAATAAGTTCGGTCATCTAAATTTTAAACGTGCACTCATTATTGTAAAATTTTCTGAGTGATTTAGCATTATACTATTTTTTGTTAAAACCCCAGAAATCTTTTTCAGGGTGGCCGATGAGTCTGAAAACTTAATTTTGTTTACGTGGTTGTTAATATGTGAATCACTTGTAATTTCTTGAGATAGTCTAGGTTAGAAACCCCATTATATGATATAGGCTGAAACCCATCCTCACTCTCATGATGATACAATGTTATAGGTTGTTAATTTGTGCTTCAATGAATTTTTTTTCATTATTTATGGTTTTTAAAAGCATGTTTCATATTAATTCACATTGATTATCTAGGATTTGATTTAAAAAATCCACAGGCTATTGATGTATGTATAGGTGTAACATATTTGATTATCATAAATAAATGCAACATTTTTCTGAAGAAACTATAATATGGCCTTGTGATTCATCTTTTTGAAATTGATATTACATAATTAGGAAAGGAATTGATTCGGATAGCACAAACCGGAACAAGTAAAACTAGAACTTTTTCTCTTCTAATAATCCAATCGCTTTTAGATACTCTCTGGACACATGAATTGTTTTTCTTGTGTTATTTATCCATTATGTTATTTGGTCTATTTTTTAATTAAATGTTAATCTGTTCATTCATAATCTCTTGTTTTATTTCATATATATTCTAATTTTCAGTATTATTTATCAAAATATAGGTATATATCCATTAATGTTTCCTAACTATTAGAAGTATTATGACCTTTTATGGACTTGATGTGTGTAGTGGACATTTTCTGTTAATTAAGTCCTTTATTATATAATTTTATTATTAATTTTTGTCACATAGTTGCATTATTTTGACAATTTTTACGGGTTACTGGATGCAACTGAAATGAAGTTGTGATAATTGAATAGGGATCCAAAGGAATAAAAAAATTAATTTATTTAAATATAAATAAATATAGGGGTGTTAAATTAATTAAATTAATTAACATAGGTGAAAATTGGGGAAATATTAATAAAATTACATTTTTAGGGTTATAAAATGTTCCTTAGTGTTCATGTTTACCCTTATACGTCTCATTTTCATCTCATTAACTAGGATTAGACTGAATTCAAATTTATCTTCAGAGGGAATGAATTTGAGGAATTTATATAGAATCTATGAAATTTGATCATCCTTCACTTTTAATGAAAAATTATAATTGATAGATGGTGTATGCGATTTATTATTCCAAGGTAACCATGAATGAGATTCATCCTTTATAAACATAAAATTTCATTTATAGTAACTTTTATTTTTAATAAATTAATTTTTCTTATAGGTATTGATGTGTATTACATGAGATGATAAACATTTATATTCAATTTAACCATTCTTATCTACTTGTTTAATTTAGTACCATGTTCACCAAATAGTTAAAGGTGGATTTTCTCTATTTTTTGGGGGTTTTCATCATTTTCTGTATCCTATAGATCTTTAATGTGACTACAACTTATTATATGTAGTCTTTTTTTGGTTTTTCTTATAATAAATTAGAAATAATTCCATTTATATTTTTATAAAATAGGTGGAGAACATGGGAAGTAGCCATAGTATAAAATGGGTTGGCTCACGAGGGTCTGAAATAGTGAAGTCCAATAGAATCGCCTCTCAAACGATTTTCTCCTTCAGGTGGTCAAGAACAAGGCTTGTAAAGCATGTCATCTAGATATTTTGGGTGGTCGTGGAGGATAGGAAGTCGGCCACATTGTTCACTTCTGGCCATGTGTGGAGCACCTTCATGTGATTGATGAGTTTGTTACACCTATTAATGATGTAAGTGATTGAACAATGACTAGGATTTTGTACAATTATAAATCCGTGAATAATAGAGGAATCAGTTTTAGCTACTTCGAGATGGATATTATTCTGGTTTCATAGGATGAGGCCAACACTCATAGCATGGGACTCTATCTGAACTGAGTTTCTATTTTCATAAACCTCCAAGAATGTAGGGATTGATGATCCAATGGGATCTATATCAATTCTCCCACACCTCATAACACCAATGCAACATGAACAATCTATATTGAGCTTGAAATTGTAATAGAGGGGATCCAACAGATCCAATACCATTTTGGGCCTTTATTCCGATGACTACTTCAACTAACTGGTAGGATGATGCTGTAGGAAGGAGCCTCTTTCAAGATATTTTGAAGTCTTATATGATCAATAAGTTAAAATATCACACTCCCAATAATGGTGAAATGACTACAGTGGGATCCTTCATGAAGAGAGTTATTTCAAGCCTTCCAAATACACCAAAATCCAAGCTGAGAGAATTATGCCTCCATCCCCCTCTCTAGTTCAGTTTGATCCATGACCTGAAACCAAGAATCTAAAAAGGTAGGTCCCTATGGATAATTATAGGTGATAATGGTGAAGGTGTCAAACTGGTTCCAAATCATCCATTCCCATTCACTTTCAATGAAAAGATGAGTTGTATTTTCTTAATGAGGCGTGTTGTAGCAAATTCACCTAGAGGCGATGTTGATACCTAGATTCTAGATTTTCTCATATTTAGGTAATGCTAGATTCTTAACCTGACATGCGAGGAAATTTAACTTTTTTGGTTGTTCCTTATGCCACAAAAAGGTCATAAGCATTCTGCTAGATTTTATCCAGGACAATATTGATAACATATGGATACATTATTGCATGATTGAATGATATTTTAGGTACCCAATATCCTAGAAACTAGAGTTTATCTCCAACCTAGTTTTGGTGGAAAAAGATAATTTGGCCTCAACCAATGATCCATATGTCATGGATTTGTATGTTTAAGATGTGATTATGTAGCATGATCCACATTGAGGAGGGGTTTCCTATGGTAAAATTCGAGTTCAACCCATATTTGTTTATCATAAAATTTCTTCCAAGGGTATACTCCTTGATAATTTCCCATGCCGGTATACCATGCAGTCACTACACTGTGTATGAGATGAACATCACATTAATACCTCCCTCTGGCAGGGGTTTATCCATCCTCTTCCATGAGTCCCAATGATGTTTCCCAATGAAGTGATCATACCGAATAAACGAAGATAAAAATTTATGAATATTCATTACAACTTATTTAGGCACCTTGAGGACTTGTAGGACGTGTATTGGGATGGAGGAAAGGACTCTATTGACCATTGTTATTCTCTTACCGAAGGATAAAAAATTTTCATCCAATTCATGATATGTCCAATGACCCTATCAGCAACATTTTGGAAATGATACATCTACAACCTGTTGGGAGAAACCATGGACCCCAGGTATTATATTGGGAAACTACTCATGTAAATATTCAGACCATTTTCTAATAGTTTGATGCAATTATTTAACAAAATTTGGAAATATATTATATGATCTTCTCATGATTCACCAGTTTTCTTCTCTATTTTCAATATTCCTCCAGAGGATAAGGACATCGATTTTTCTCAGGCTAGAATTAATAAAAATACCATGTCATTAGAGAAAATACAATTTTAAAAGAAACTTGCATGTAGCATAAATATTTATGAGAGGTTGTTGCTCGTATGGATTTATTTACTGATATAAAGTCTTAAGTATTCTTGGTTAAGGAAGAAGAGGATGGGGGAGAGCAGGATGCCTTCTGGTGACCTCAAACAAGATTGAAGAAACCACATTACTTCCCCAAGAAGGATATGGAGAGTCATGATTATATGAAACATATAAATATGAGCTCTATATCCCACTAAGAGAAGCCCATTCATTAAAGGTGTTTGAAGATGTAATTCTATTTGAGCCGGACATATGACTTGTTCATATCCAATTTTATTTCAATGTTGGAAATAACTGACTTATGATTTGTAATGACCTGAACTATTATAAATAAAATTCCTTTATCATTTAATGTTTATTATATAATATTTATATAAAATTCACACAATTTTTTTTTGTTTTATTAAATCCAATTTGACTCAAAAAACCATTAAAAATATTTACTATTGATAATATATTTGCTAAAAAATGATCAGATGATTAGTATAAACATTGGGATTTAAAGAATCCAATTGACACAGAAAATTGAAGTGATGACCTCATCCAGTAGGATTTCACCCTATAAAGTCCATTTATCAAAGCTTTAGAGGGAGATAGAATCATTGAGATTTTTCATTGACCAAACCCAAGGTGAGATCCAACACATTAAGCATGAGAAAAACCGGTTACATGATAAGTTCATGATCATTGAGATCACGACTAAAAACATGTTTGATGAACGACTCCATAATGTCTTATTTTCTTTCGAAATACTATTAGGGAGTATGCTGGTGTAATAAAATGATATGTACAGAGACCATAATAATATGAATCTGATTATTGTATTTAATAATGAATTTATTTTCATTTTTTTGTTACTTTATAAATATTTTTTATTTTTATTCAATTAAACACAAATTTTATTTTTGGGTAATATTCAAATTTAATTAAGGTATTTATTTTGATTAATTAATGGATTTTTAAATTAATAGTATTTTAATAAATTGTTTTTATTAAATATGTTATATTAATTATAAATGGTCATATAATTTTTATGAAGTGAAATGTACTTTTTATAATGGGTCAAAAACTGTTCTCTCAAAGAAACCAGAATTTATCAATAAATGTTGAATCAGATATTAAAAGTAAAAATTCACATATTTATAAAATTATTTAGATAAAATAAATAGTCATTTATGATTCAAAACTTCCAAATTATCCAATGATAAATTTTTCAATATTTTATGAGTCAATGTTTTCGGTAAAAATTAAATACTGTCTAAATATACAGTGTGTTTTATGACATCATAATGACTCAAAATGATGTAATAAATACTATAATGTGTATCATAAGAAAAATATTTTTTTCTCCATGAATAATTTCATTTTATGTTTATTTTATTAATTTTATAATTCCCTTATTAATGCTTCAAAATATATAATATATTCTGTGATTTTAAATTCATTTCATTAAAATATTTAATCAACTCCACACAAGAAAGGGTAATATTTTAATATGTTAGGACCTTTTCCAAATAAAATAATAAAAACATCCCCTCTTGAATAAAAACCATTGTAAGTTTTTTAAATTTTGAATATTTTATTATATAGTCCAAAACCTACGTTTTTGAAATATTATAGAATTTACTTATCCTTTCCTATATAAACTCACCCCATATCTCACTTATCATCACTGAAAATCATTGGATCACATCCTTATGCTTCGATCCCATCTCTAGAATCCTCACAAGGTGCCTCGAGCACTCAAGAATCCCATTTTCAAGATTTTTAGAGCTGCAAACACAAGTAAGAGTTACTTCCTTTTTCATCATTTTAAAAGCTTCTTTATCTTGTTATTCCTTTTTATTTTCAATTAATAATGATTAGTTATTATTTATAACCTCTCTTATACTACACTTATTATGTCTAAATTATGAGATACCCTTTTCTATATCAATAATCCCTCCCATGTACACTCGTTATCATGCTGAAATTTCATAAGCATTCTTGCCATTTCTTTCACACTTATTTATTATCATATGCCATACTTTTGTAATTATATTTGTGCAGACATGTCCATTAATTTATCTATTACTATCCATTTCATGTCCAAATGATGAGAGACCCATTTATCTCTCATTAACCTGTTTTATGATCTTTTAAATTACATCAATATGATATCGAATGTTAACCGTAATTTTCCATGCCAAAATAATAGTGTAGTGAATTTCATACCCATTTCCTATAAAGCGTGTACACTATTATGAAAATGTACCATTTTATTGGGTACTCACATGTATTTATTATACATTATTTGATCGTAGAATAAATTAGGATGATGAATGAATCCATGTTTTATGATCTATGCGGCACACTTAAGCATGTGAATGAAATTAATGTGACGTGTGTTCCTATAATTATATATCACTCCAATGTATTGAGTAATTTTTAGTATTATGGTATGTCATGTTGTCATAGGGGTATAAATTATTTATTTATGGGGAATTTCCCATCATAAATTCTTGACATTTTAACCTTGAATTATTTTTATGATGCAATGTTTTATGTTCTTTCCACATTTCTAATGTTATGATTATCATACTATATCATGCCTTATTATTCATGTATCTCTATTCCTAGTTTATTTTCCTTGTCTAACATGTATTATTATAATCTTGTTATTCCATGTTTATTCCTTTTTATGGGCTTTATAGATCATATATTATGTGTTTTCCAAGGTCATCTAATGATGATTTAATCTCATGAATGTTTTTTGTGGAAACACTGGGTCTTGCAATGACAAAAACAGCCAAACATAGAAGAGTAAAAGGGGAAAAAGAAGAACAAGAACATAGAGATTGATGTTGTTCAGAAAAAACCCTATATCCACAGAGAGGTAGAAAATCACTATATTCGGGAGCACAATTACAAGGTGTTTTAGTTAGAAACCTTATACCACAATCGTTAACAAATGGAGAAGATGATCCACAGTTCCACTAACTGCACAGGATGTCTATGTCGCTACCGTGAATGGTGGCCAACCAATTCAAAAGAGCTATAGTGGTCTCCTTTCAATATAGCGACGTAGACTTTCTGTTCAGTTGGTGGAACAGTTGTTCATCTTCTCAATTTGAAGCCCATTTCGGGATATGGTTACATACTTAAACACTCTGTAATTGTTATCCTAAATATTGTGATTTTCTGACTCTCTGTGTACATAAGGATTATTCCCAATGGATGTAAATCCATGTTTCCTTGTTATTTTTTTCCATTTTAAGCTTTTTTGTATCATTGTTTTTGTCACTGCAACTCTTGATGTTTTCGAAATAGGGTTGTCGATGAGATACCTTGAGATGACTATCTCAATAAATCCTTTACATTTTGGTGGTATCCTATAGAGTTACCGAAAAATGTGAGAACATAAAACAAGCATTGATTTCACTCCATGATTTCATGTTAACATGAATGAGTGAATGATTATATAAACTATCAAAAAATATGGGTTACCTTTGAATCAGAGAAGGAGGAGAGACAGAATTGTTGTTAGTGAGACAATGATTGAGGCACCTCCAGGAGCGATGATCACCATATTGATTATTACATCAAGTGAATCAATTCTCCAAAAATTGGGTTTGAGATATTTATATATCTACATGTTACATTTTTCATAGAAAAAAAAGTGTTATTATGTTTTATTTTTTCAACTACTAAGTATTATTTACTATTTCATATATTTAGTTGTATCCTTATTTTTATTTTTTAATCATATTTTGTTTAAGAACTGTAAAAAATATTGTGTTCAAGAATGATTTGAAATAAAAAATCCTCGTTAAATTAGATAATGAAAATCCTATAATATTTCCAACTGAAATTATGGAGTCATATTAGGTATATATTATTCAAAATATTTTATTTTTATCCATGATAGGGTTTTTTTCATGAAGAGTCGGTCCTTATTTGGTGTTCGCCTTGCAATTGTCTCTTATTTTTCAACTTTTTGTCTGATTCCTAATATTCTTTTCATGGTCTTTTATATTATAAAAAATCTCATTGTTGTCAATGTAAAAATTTTCTCTTCTTGTTTTTAATTTTGTAAAATTTTGATCATTCTCTAGAATCCAATTTTACCTCATAAAAATTCCTTGGGCCACCATCTTTTGGAATGTGTTCTTTTCATTACTTGTGTCACCTTCTAAAATATCAATGAACTATTGTTTTTTTCGGTAACATATCATACCAATTATTATCTCACATATCAAGATGTATGTTCAGTTTGATATATACTTCAAAACTTATTGAGATATATTCCATGGTTTTTAATCAATATATGGATTCTCCAGGAAAAATTTCCTTATTTATCGACTTAATTTTATATAATATATTGTAAGAAAATGTATATCTTTTTGAAATTGTTAGTAATATTAGTTCTTTTATGTATTCTACCATTGAAATATGTTATTTAATCTCCAATTAATTAACCAAAACCTCAATCAATGTCTCACATCAATATAGTTCTATTTCAATTCATTTTGAGTAATGAGATCTAATAATCTTATAAAATCCAGACCATTCTATGGAATACAATGGTACCTTTTGAATGGTCCTAAACCCATCATCACGTTTTGAATCTTCTCATCAAGACACAAAATCATTATATATATTCTTTATTTCTTTCTCCCATGATAACATGGAATGCTGATGGCAATCCTCAATAGTCAGCACAATTATATAAATTTTTTACGAGGTCAATTATCCTAATATTTCTGAATGAAAATCACATTTTACTATAAAATTATTACGAGAGATGGAAAAAATGTTGTACTTTATTTATATGAATATATATGTAATTTTTTAAAGGTTCTCTTCAATGAGGAATGTTAAATCATTTCTTTCAATGTGAAACTTTTTAGTTTTACATTCCATTCCTCAAAATAATAGAAGTATTTTTATGTTTTATCATGATAACCAAATCCCCAAATCATTCTATAATATCACAACCATACTCTATATTCTAATGGTATGTCTCATTTAATTTGAGACTAGTATTCATGGCCATTTTTATCCAATCATGAAGACCTTTCATAATGCTTTTGCCTCCATCCAGGCCATTAACAAATTATTACTTTTCGAAATCATTTTTTAGACTGATGACTATCTCAACCATATATGATTTTCACTTTTAGTGTGTTTTTTCATTAATCCAAAACATTCTATGAAAATGTTTCAAGAGGTTTTGGTATATCTAAACTAGTTTGGTATCGGTAGTCAGGGCCATTTTTTATCCAATGCTGAATACCTATCATAATGCTTCAGTCACCTTCCAGACTAGTAACAAATTTTTACATTTCAAAATCATTTTCATATTTATGACTTTCTCCACTGGCTACGATTTTCACTTTTAGTGTGTTTTTTCATCAATCCAACATTTTCTATGAAAATGGTTGAAGAGGTATCTCATCCTACGATTAATCCAAGTCTAACATAATTATTATATAAGTTTTTATTAGATACGTTATTAAAAAAAACTATATGATATAAAATAAAACATTATGTTATTTGAGTCATTAATTAATATTAGTGTTATGATGGTAATTTATTATTAAAGTTGAATTTTTTAGTTAATGATCAATGGTCAGATGAAACGACTGGTTTTCATAAATAAAACAACACATGATTTTAATATCAATACATCTGGCACCCATTTCAGATACAGTGATTTTTCAATGTATATATTATTTTTCCTGATATTGGTGGAGATTTTGGATATAACCTTCTATAATAATAGATGTTAATATTGATTTCCTCCTTGCTATCATTGAGAAATTATATTAATTTGTTTAGATTAAATAGTAATACATATGAAACCATGTTTAGTTTTTTGATTAATAAAATTATCATTATCATTGTACAACGTAAACAATTCATGTATAGTTTAACATGAAATTACATGAAAAATCAATGTAATATTCTTCATGTATTCCTATTGTTTAGGTAGGAACACTTATACGTTTCTTGGAACATTTTTCTAATACTAAGGGATTTCCACTTCTGAATTTGGAATATTTTTAATGGTTTCCTTACAATCAAATCCAAAACATTAATTACTTGGTCCTTTATTCATATATATTTTTGATCTATTACTTTTATTTGTCTTTTTAATTTACTTGGATTTTGTTTGGTTAATTTTTTAACTATGAAGCTACCCTTAATTTAGTATTTATAATAAATATTTTCACTTGATGCAATTCAATGATTGGTATAATGGGGGACTTATGAATGGAAATAGTGTGGATGAAAAATTGATTTATAATTCAATAGTTTTTTTATTTTCTAGGAAAATGATTCATGAATTATTTAAAGGGTTATTCCTGTTAATAAAAAATAAAATTAGGTCCAATTAAGTCTATATAGTTAATTTTCAAGGCATGGAGAATAAATTCCATCTAGATCAGGAGAAATCCATATTCTCAGCAATGATGAAAATAACAGTCCCCTTTCCTCACTCCCTCTACCTTATATCAAACATGATTTTTGACTATTTTCTCTATTATCCCTTTTCCACTAGCACTGTTACATCGTTCCATGTAGAGGTGGAAATTTTTGTTCATGTGTTGGGTTTATTGTCCTAGATAAGGAATTCATGTCAACTTCATGAGGGGGTGAATTGAATTTGAAAAAAAACTCTCAATTGTTTCCACTTAGAAAGTATTTTTGGAATATATAACATCCCGTCAAATCAAAGTGACCAAAATATACAACATAGTAGAAATAAAGAACTCAGTAGTTAATGTACTGAACACAAAAGAAAAATATCAATATATAATGATGGTATAAGAAAAAATAGAACACATAGTATTGGATAATAATTGAAACACTCATTCAAAGGATATGATTGCAAAAATAGATACTATAGAGGGAACTCATTTCTATTATTCCAAAGAATCATGGGGATCAGTAAATGAATATATTGTATACATTTTCACACTATGAGATTTTTCGATCTATATATTGGAAGAAAAATTCACCACATTATGAACTCCTTCAACAAATGTGAATAGTAGGAAATTTTATCGTCGTGTGGTAGAGTTCTTGAGAGAGAGATATGTAATCAGAAGTTTCATTCATCTGATCGAACTAAAATATAGTTTAACAACCAAATATGAATAACATATTAGAAGAATGATTCTTCTAGGAGGCACAATGCCTTAGAGGTCCAGGAATAACCTTCTTTATATCCTAATGTCATTGTAGACCCAACAGATATAAAAATGTATCCCCTCCCCATAAACATGGCTTCTTATTTAGTACGTAGCCACCCCTAATATACCCTAAACTAATACCAATAACCCCAAATACTCTATTAATCAACTCATACTACACAACAACTAGACACCCAACTCCTTTACGCAACAACACCCCATCCTTGGCCATCCTTATGAAGGCAATGACCCTTTCGTAACTCAAGATAGAGACTGTTGGAGTTAGTGACCTAGAACCAACTTCTTTTAAATTAAGTTATATTATATTCATTATTTTTAATATTAATATACTTTTTACTATATCATAATTGTTATTCCATGTGACATAGTTTGTGATTATGTATTAAGAGTAGTTTTTGCATTGGACGGTCATAACAAATCATTGTTATAATGAGAACCTAGATGTACCATGAAAATATTCTAAATTATATGTTCTATATCCATATAAAATCATTCTAGGGACACAAATGACATAAGATATCATGGTTGATGATTCATAGGACTTCGAGATGCCTTTTCATGGTGTATTCCCTTGGTAATGTCAACTATAAGATAGTGTGAGAATGAGACCCACTAATAATAAATTCACATTTATATTTTAAAAGAAGGTCCAACATCAGGACAAAACCAACCCCTTATAAAAAAATTAAAAATATGAAAAAGTGGTAGCACAAGGGGGTTTACAAAGGCGATAATATAGTATACCATGCACATCCAAATCAACAAGATGTTAGAAAAATATTGGGATGGCAAAGGACCATCGTGAAGAGACCACCATGACCGCCCTCTTGGATAGAGCATCAGCAACCTGGTTTTCTTCTCTATAAATATGACTGACTTCCAGTTGAACACCATCAATGAGACGCGGGCATGTTGTCCATGATGGGAGAATCCTCTAAGGAAAATCCTTGGACGTTGCCTGCAGAATGTGCACAGCTGTACTTTAGTCAGATTCTACCCATATCTTCATCCAACCATGGCAGACAACATAGTTGACAACATTAATCATATCCGATAATTCAGCTTCAAGAACACAACCAATTATGATATAATGATAGAAGTTTCCCTTAACGAAGACCCGATGGTTATGTAACACCACACCAACCCCAAAAGGTCCTGGTGTAATCGATGTTTCACCATCAACATTCACTTTATACCATGATGAAATGGGAGGATTCCATCTAATCAATTTCAACATCAAAGGTTTCATGACCCTACTAGACACCCCAAGCGTTTTCAGAGTTATGATACCAGTAATAATATTATTCATAGTACCTATTTGTATCTTGGAAGCAGCTTTCACTTCCCTATAAACAATAGTTAGACTAGCCTTCAAATAAGTCCTGCAATTTTCAAAAATGACCTGATTTCGCGCCCTCCAAATCTGAGGAAAAGCTGCCACAATATTAGTGAGAAGAAGTGCAAAAACCTGATCACAATGACCATCTGTAGGGACCTAGTTCATGAAATCATCAAGACTTTTCAATGATAACAGAGTCCCAAAGACCTCTTGAAAATGTTCCAAAAATCTTTAAGAGAAATTGTAGGCAATGAAAAGATGGTGAATTGTTTCTTCAACCTTGGTACACAAATAATAGTAAGAGGCAATATGAATTCTCATTCACAGAAAAAGATGTTTCACATGAATCCTGCCTTTCCAAATCCACCATTGTATCAAGTAATTGTAAGGGATAATGAAAGGGTTTTTAAAATTCTGCAACCACAAGGGAGAAGTCACGTTGTTGCCACATAATTGCCTATAATACTCCCTTGATGTGAGCCTTCCACAGGTGTTGGGTGTCCAGATAAAAGTGTCAACTTCAATGAAGGTAAAGGATTTATCACTTCAATTCATTAATGGAAGTTAATATCTAAGGCCCTTTGATTGAATAGATATGACCTAAATAAATCCATAACTATGGTGTTATATAATCATGTTCAATTTCTAAAAAGTTAATGAAATATACGTCGAACAACATGGTAGATGACACCCACATGAAACCTGCTTGATTTGAGATATCATGATAAAATGATTATAATACATAATAAGGGCCTCTATGTGGTATTATGTTTTTTCCTTATTAAATTCATTTTTCTATGAGTTCATTATCATGTTTCTAGATTCCAACTTTGTACTTTATTTTGCTTCGCCTAACGACACCGAGAAGGAGACCTAGATGGTCACACACTATGTGTGTCCATAATCAAATTTAAATAATATATTAGTATTTATAAATAACAGATTGAATGAATATTATTCATATACATGGTTTAAAAATTATTCATGTTTTCTTGATAGAATATATTTTGTCACTAGTTATTTGAGAAAATTTTATGTGAGAAGAAAATTTAATAAATATTAATTGGATATTTAGTCAATATAATATTTATTTTTTATTAGTTAATAATGAAGTGATATTTATTTATTAAATAAATAGTTATTATGCAAGGACAAATAAATATTTTGAGGGAATGGTGAACTATGTTTATTGGTCCAGTGAGAACTAATATATATTTAATATTATTTGAATGATAATATAATTATTATTATAGTCATGGTGTTCTATAGCGATTTTTGGAAATAATAATAGAACATATTCAAATTTTATTTTCTAACCCTAATGATATTTAGACACAAATTTATTATTTTCGTATTGAGCCAATTTTTTTTGTGCACGATGAGATCTCGAATGAATCTTCTAAAATACATAGATATCTCCCTCTTTATGAATGATCTCAATAATGGAGAACATTCCTCCGCCAACACCACTCTCAAATCTAGAGAGATCAAAGTGAACCCTTACCTGAAGATATTTTCGAGGCCATCCAACAGGAACGACACAACCATTATGATCTTCTTTAATAGCTCTTAGAGATTCATATAATGATGTTCATTGGTTCGTAGAACATGTGTATAAGGACCAGGCTTTATAACATTACATAATCATGAATTAAATGAATAATTCACATTGAGGATATTTTTAGGTTTAGAGTTTTAGAGAGTTTGGACATAACTATTACATCTCAAAAGATTATAATGTAGACACTTCTACTCAGTTTCACTTTATTTCATAAAATAAAATTTCGTAAAAAGATATCATGACTAGTTCCATGTTTCAGATAGCATGTCTTCCCTTGATCCCATCCTGTTCCCTCTTCATCTTTACGTCCTATGGAAATCATTTCAAAAACATGGGAAGAGCATAAAAAGATCAGTAAGGGTCATAACATAATGAAAGGAAACATTAACCCATCAATAAATACAAATCAATGAAACCATAATTTTCAATCATACCTTCTAAAATCATAATATTAATGAATAACACATAGTAATCACAAATCTTAACGGGAACATATGGAATACATAACATAATTACATTGTAGCTATCACAACTACATAGGGAGTAACATTTGGAATACCCATCACAGTATATTCCCTAAATATCGTAGGAAAAACATTAAAGTTTACCTTTGTCATGTTACCCAATGAATTGGAGAGCTATCTCGGGCACACCCACCCTAGGTTTATCATGTAACCACTCATGTATGTAACAGTGGCCATGAATCATAACATAATCATAACACATAACTTATGCATAAAGGAAAGATAACATTCCCATATTGCAATAACAATATAAAATTTTATAATATTGGAATAATAAATCCATTCTAAAAACAATTTTTAATACCAAAATACGTAAAAATACTATATGGTATTTATTTTTCTTTTGAAAACATTACGGCTTGTTAAGGATTCCATAGATCAAATAATACTCGTGGCGGTAGAAAAGGACGTTGTCACTGATTACTTTAAAAAGAATCATTCCATTTTGCCATTTAGTAAAATGATTCGTAGAGAAAATATTCCCTTTGAATGGAATGAAATGTTAAAAGGGTTTTACGCATCGTATAAAATAATGTCGTGTAGAAATAAAAAGATTACTCAATGAAAGAAGAATGAGACGAAGTCCCATACAAAGACAGTATCCATAGATTAAGGATACATCAATAACAAAATTATGTGTGAAAAATATAAATACAACCAATATAAGTGGATATTATGTATAAAACAATCAGATTCCATCCACCCATATTCATAGCACAACATTGTCAATAAGTATAGGTTTAACCCAAAGAATTGAAATTGGGTTAAGAAGTTCCCTTATAGAAATTTGAAAGCCTAAGGAAATCACATTAAAATTCAGAAAATTAGTTGATGAGATATAAAAATGGTATCTCATCACATGGACATAAAATTGACATAAATAAGTATATATAAGAACATATCCCAACATATGAAGACATAAATTAAAAGACCTAACAAAAATAAGTCTTTTAAAAAGTGGATGATGAAAGGTTCTTTTACCGATTTGGGTAACTTTAGAAACCTACACCCCATGAAAGAATGATCATATAATGAAGATGTAAATACCCATAAATTAAATTATATTACACAAAGAATATAATCATAGGAATTACATAAACCACACAAAAAAAATAGTGGAAAATGTTGCAGGAATATCACAAGAATAAAATGTGAGATAAAAACCCTTACCTCATTGTAATCAATTGAGTCGTATGAAAGAAAGATAATAAAAACCGAATGAATCACATAATACAATGAATATAAATAGAATCATGATAATATATATAAAATTACAGTACACAATACACCACATGCAAAAAATAAGTGGAGAATAATGGAAATCTCACAGAATTAAAAGTGAGATAAGAAATCCCTTTCCACGTGTCCGACTTGACTCGCTCGTATGATCCTTGTTCTTACTGAATGATAAACATATATGAATTTATATTTGAATAATAATAATTTTCAATTTTATTATTCCTTTTATATCACTTATTACATTTCTATAAAAATTATTTATTTATTTGAGTTCATAATAAAATTATTGACGATGGTCGGAAGTTGAGTCAAAAATGAACTTGTTATAATTAATAATTGTCCATGAGGTCAAGAGTCCATTATCTCCATAATTATAATAATCATTTATATTTCATATATATCATATATATCCAGTATATATATGTATTTATAATAGTACATTACATTTCGAACAAAGAAATAAAATTCATTGTTCAGGGAGACGGTAAGCCGTATGTACGCATGAACGCTACATTCATTTGTATTTAATATTTTAATGAAATGAAAACACAGTGATTCATAGATATATTATAATTAAATTATAATATTTATTTCATATATGTAATATATGTACATAAATTATATCCTTAACGCGTTCCACATATGGCATGAACGTGTCATATCACTATGAGGGGGCGGTAGTCCACAATTCTGGAAATGAAATTATCACGTTTACCTATTATGGAAACCATAAAGGTATGAAAAAAATGAAAAATAAAGAAGCATAATAAAAACAAAAACATAATATATATCATATATAAATATAGTGACATCTTAATGGCCACCATGAGAGGCGGTAGGAGATAATTGAACAATCATCGTTTCGTGAGGTAGTAGTTTGTCGTCCACAGAAACATTATGTTCATCACCCATTAGATGGTGTTGTGTGTAAGTGTAGCTCGAAAAATTCTCATAAAAACATTCTAGTATATTTATGATATTGGTGTTGTTAAAAAAGAATGGAATAAAAATAGTTTATGGGGATGGAGAAGCAAAATAAAACAAACGAACATAAGAGAAGATATTACCTTTAAATCGGGTAACTCCCCTTGATTTGAACCAAAAGGGTTTATTGTAGTGCTTTCGGCATAAGGTAAGGCTTCTAGCATGAATATAGGTCTCTTGGGAGCTTATTTTAGTGTAATTTGGACTAGAAAAAGGGCTTTAGAATTGTGAGAAAGGGGTAAGAAATGTGGTCTTTTTATTAGGGAGTGGAGGGGATTTTTGGGAAAGATGAAACTGATATTTTATTATATAATTCCTTTTGGTTTTAAAGGTCAAATAATCATTTTATCCACTATAAGGTGTCCCATGTTCGAAATAAAATCATTAAATAATAAATGGAAATGTTTTGGATATTTTCTTAACTTTATCTTCTAATTTATTTAAATTATTCAATAATGATGTAAACATTTCATCATCATTGTGTCATAAATAATTTTTTTTTGATGTCTAAAAATTATTAAGAAATTTCCATGATTTAGGAAATATTGTTAGATTTCTAATTAATATTTATTTTCAATATTTTAGTATATATAACCCCAGGTATAACTTTTTTAGTAAAACAAAACAAGTTTCTGACATTTTTATTTTTACTTTAAATAAAAAGTTATTAATGTAATTATCGTACCCAAGTGGCTCTATGGGGACCCCAAATTGACCCATGGATATTATTGGTCGTCCATGACTCATCCAATAAGGTTAGGACATGTGTTAAGGTATTTTTATTTTTATAATATTATTTTTACCTTAAATTAACATAATTACCTTTAATCGTGGTTAATAAAACTCAAAAGTTAATATTCACCAAAAATTACATTCATCCCAGTGAACAAAATTTTACTCAATAATTACAACCATATATTTCGGATTTTTTAAATTCAATTCAGAGAAGTGGTAAAAAAAATTTAAATGAAAAAATTAGTTTTTAACTACTACTTAGTGGTTTCACTATTAATCAAAAATTGATTTTTTTTGGAAAATAACAAAAATTCACCCAAAGCTATATTTGATATTTCAAATTAATAAATAACTTCCATTTTAAAAAATTCAAAACATTGATGTTCCTTAATTAATTTAAAAATTAATTCCCCCTGCCAAAAAAATAGCGTTTTTCTAAGAAACAATATCTATCAAAATATTGACACTTGTTTATTTCCAATTTCAAAGTGAAATTAATTCCAATGACCACCATTGGATTAAATTGTAAAAATATATTTTAATTACACATTAATCCCAATTAAAAAGAAAATATACCCATATAAATAAATTAAATATAAATGACGTTATTGAACTAAAATAAATCATTTTTCACTATTAATTAAAAAATGAACTTTATCTGAAAAATACCAAAAAATTACACAAAGTCTATTTTGAAATATCGATTACAAAGAAGGATTTTATTTTTCGAAATATAACATATAAAATTTAAAAAAAGTATATTTAAAAAGGGTTCACCATCAAAAGGTTGTTAATTGACCTTTTAATGAATACTATAATATTTATGCTTAAAATTGGATTTATTCGCATTTTATGCCTGTAAAATTTATTAGATAAATGAAAAAATATTTAACATACATAACAAATTATTTTGTATTTAGTTTTGTTCATTCCCGCCATTACAATGGCTAGTTGTTAACTAACTTTTAAAATAATACAATTATATTATTAGTGTGCCACGTTTGATTTCAATGAAAATCGGTTGTTGCATATCAGGTACGCTATCGTACATAAAAACCCCTTTAAGGTAAAATTAATATTAAATAAAAATTATTAATAAATATAATAATGTCATATTCTTTATTTACCTAGTATGTTACGTCCTTTCCCCCTTTTGAGAATTACGTCCTCACAATTTTAAATTAGGGATAGGAAACATTATTGAAAGCTCCATATTGAAAAAGGAGTCACTAAAAATATCACATTAAAAAGAAGAAATAGAAGTACAATAGTGACCTGAGATAACCAATACTAGGATCCAATGAAGACATGGATATAGAGGAGAAAATAAGGGTCATGTTATGATTGAGAGTGTTAGTTAACATGATTAGAAGAATGTTAATGACATGAAAACCAAAATATTGTGATGGGTTAAATGATATTTGATTCCCCAGTAGGAAAAGTTAAAAGACAATGTTTTTATTTTATGTTACTTTTCATTAAGGAATTTTTTTATGATATTAACTAAGACATAA
This sequence comes from Viscum album, assembly GCA_963277665.1. Lineage (NCBI taxonomy): Eukaryota > Viridiplantae > Streptophyta > Magnoliopsida > Santalales > Viscaceae > Viscum > Viscum album. The sequence continues at coordinate 1,890,557,609 of OY728136.1, forward strand.
GTAAACCTACTTACATGTCATGTAGACTTTCATATATTACTATATTTCTAACATAATATCATATTTTCTCCAAAATATGAGCATTTAGGATGACTTGATCACATTAAGAGCTCTATAATCAATTTATAGAGAACACATAATCCACAAAATATGAACTATATATTTACCATATATTTAGAACATAACCAAAACCAAAATGGTTAGTACAAGATCGGATAACCCACAAAAAGGAAAATCTTTTACAAAAAGAAAAACTACTCTTAATCTCCTAAAATTTGTCCAATAAGACACATTGTTCATCAAAGACCATTCAATAAATATCTATCCATAAAATTATTCATTGCAATTCAAACTATGATGGAATATGAAAACTTTGATGAATTTTATCAAATAGTCTTTAAGGATACATCTTAACATTTATCTCCAAATAACATCAGTTACTCTAAAAGTCTCACACTGAAAAGTAATTAACCTAATGACATATACTCCCTAATAGGTAATCACTTTCATAGGTAATCCAAAATCAACTTATTCTTGATTCAAAAAATCATCTAACAATAATGAACTAGTCAAACTAACCAAGAAATTCACATAGTCCAGCGGTAGGTGATAAATACCAGTCACACTTTTGTTGTGGGTTCGATTCCCGCAGCTTCGTCCGATGTGATGGGTTGTCACATGGTCTGTGTGTTGTCCCTTTTCAGAAACTATATAATTTTATAACACTCCCTAAATGAGATAAATTCATCAAAAATAATTATAACATATTTTAACCATGAAGGTTGTCTATTAACATTAATTTTTCATCCCAAAATGGATTAACCTGTAATTTCATCAAAATCAATGATCATATAAACCCAAATGGTTATTTAAAAATATATCCAAAAAGAAAAGATAATTATTCCTTGAATAAAATTTCCATATATCAGACTTCAGGGTTACACAAACTACGAAATTTCTTCTAATGAATGCCCATTATCAAAAGAGCCTTCATAATTCTAAGAATATCACCATAATTAAATATACCATTACTCATGAATCTCTTATATGTTCACTTCTTACACATTCAACATTATTCTTGATCCATTAACCATTCCTTTCCAAATTATTCTGAAATACATCTTTCCTACAGACAAAATCATGAATCATATCCTCAGATTTCAATAATACGAAAAAAAATATGTTAAGAAATAATCCATACCGTTCATTGGTCATTGTAAATTTCTTCATCCTCAATCAGAATAGCATTAGGTATTGGTAAACAATATTTTTACGATCTTGGTGATCTCATTCCCAAAACTTCTTAGTAGGGAATGTGTTTACATAATGACCATGCACACCACATTTAAAAAATTCAATTAATCCCTCAAAAATAACTTCATTCCTTTATCTAGAGTCAACTGGATGCTTCTTTTTCCCATGTAAGCTTCTTTCTTTATTAACTTCATTTCCACATCTATAAAATCTTTCTGTCCTTTTGAAAAAAATTCCCAGGTGTTTCTTTCCACATCTTTGACAAATAGGTTTTTGAACACACATACCTTAATGATTGTTACCAGAACTCTTGTAGGGATTTGTTTCTCGAAAATATGATGCCTTATAAAAATCACTAAGGATTAGGTGGTCAATCATTACTCCAGATAGTTGGTTGAGAATAACCACAAGGATTCTCATTATAGCTCCCATATCATTTAGTTGCATGTTCAGAAAACCTTCACAGTTTTCTTCACATCCATTATTACTTCAGTTCCTACTAGATCAAGACATTTACAAAATCCAAAAAGGCCTTTCTGAGTATATCATTAAAATCATCATATAATACTAAGATATAATGATCGATGTTATCTTAAACTCATTCACATTATATAAATAGAACTATGAATATTTTTGAAATCCTAACCATTATGGTAGTTTCACTTATGCTTAAAGAATACCCTAACCTCTAATGTTATCTAAACTGACCTCTAATACCAACTATAAGGACTCGGTCTTATAAAATTACATAATCTTGAATTAAATGAATAATTCACATTGAGGATCTTTTCAGGTTTAGAGTTTTAGAGAATTGGGACATAACTATTACATATCAAAAATTATAAAGTAGACACTTCTACTATGTTTCTATTTTTTCATAAAATGAAAACTCTTAGAAATGAATCATGACTACTTCCATGTTTTAGACAACATGTATTTCCTTGATCCCATCCTTGACCATATTCATCTTAATGTCCTGTGGATAACATTTAAAAAACATGGGATGAGCTTAAAAATCTCAGTAAGGGTTGTAACATTGTGAAAGGAATCATTAACCCATCAATAAATTCCAATCAATGAAACCATAATTTTCAATCATACCTTCTAAAATCCTAAAATTTATGAATAACACATAGTAATCACAAATAATAAAGGTAACATAATCTATATATGAAGTAGTTACATTGTAGATATCACAGATACATAGTGAGTCACATTTGGAATACCCTTCACAGTATATTCCTTAAATCTCATTGGAGAAATATTAACGTTTTCATACATCACGTAACACATTACATTGGAGAGATATCTCGAGCTCACCCTCCTGAGGATTATCACCGAACCACCCATATATGTAAAAATGGCCAAGAGCCATAACATAATCATAACACATAACTTAAGCATTAAAGAAAGATAACATTTCTATATAGCAATAACAATATAAAATTTTATGATATTGAAATAATGAATCCATTATATAATCAATTTTCAATACCAAAATACATAAACAGAGAATATGGAATTTATTTTTCTTTTGAAAACATTATGGAATATTAATGAATCCGTAGATCAATTAATACTCACAGCGGCGGAATAGGATGTTGACACCGTTTGCGTTAAAAAGGAAACATTACTTTTTGTCGTTTACGAAAACACTTTATAGAAAAAATATTCACTTTGAATGAAATAAAATGTCAAAAGTTTTTTTTGCATAATATAAAAGAAAGTCATGTAGAAATAAAAATATGCCTCAATGAAAGGAGACTGAGACTAAGTCCCTTACAAAGACGGTATCCTTAGATTAAGGACAAATCAATATCATAATTTTGTTTGAAAAATATAAATACACCCCATATAATTGTATTTGAAGTGTAAAATATTCATATGCCATCCACACATATTCATAGAATGACATAGTCAAAAATATGAGGTTTAACCCAAAGAATTGAAATTGGGTTAAGAAGTTCCTTTACAGAAATTGGACAGCCTAATGAGGTCACTATAAAATTAATAAAATGAGTCGATGAGAGATAAAAAGGGTATCTCATCACATGGACATAAAATTTGAGGCAATAAGGACACATAATAACAAATACCAACATAATAATTTGTAAATTAAAATACCTAACAAAAATTAGTCTTTTAAAAAGAGGAGGGTGAATGTTTCCTTTACCGATTTGGTTAACATTTGAAACGTACACCCCATGAAAGAATGATCATAAATGATGATGTAAATACCCATAAATTAAATTATATTACACAAAGAATACAATAATGGGCAGTACATACACCACACAAAAGGAAATAGTGGAAAACGTAGCATGAATCTCACAGGAATAAAATTTGAGATAAAAACCCCTTACCCCGTTGTAATCAATCGAGTTGTATGAAAAAAAGATAATCAACACAAAATGAATCACATAATACCATGAATATAAATAGAATCATGATAATATATATGAGATGATAGTACACAATACACATCATGAAATAGGTAAGTGGAAAACAATGGAAATCTCACGGAATTAAAGTTGAGATAAGAAATCCCTTAACATGTGTCTGACTTGACTCGCTCATATGTTCCTTGTTATTCCTGAATGATAAAAATAAATTCATTTATTATTTATTAAAAAAAATTACAATTTTAATATTCCTTTTATATAACTTATTACCTTTATATAACAATTATTTAATTATTTCAGTTCATAATGAACATTTTGTCGATGTTCGGAACATGAGTCAAAAATGAACTTCTTATAACTATAAATAGACTATGAGTTCAAGAGTACAATATCTCCAGAATTATATTCATCATTTAGATTTCATATATATAATATATATCCAGTATATATATTTATTTATAATATTACATAACATTTTGAGATAAGAAATGAAATGCTCCGTTCATGGAGACGGTAAGCCGTACGTACGCATGAAAGCTAATTTCATTTCTATTTCATATTTATATGAAATGAAAATATAGTTATTCATATGTATATTATAATTTCATTATAATATATATTTCATATATGTAACATAATTAAATAAATTTTATCCTTTATACGTTCCACGTATGGCTTGAAGGAGTCATATCACTTTGATGGTGTGGTACTCTGCACATCCTAAAATTAAATTATAGAAATTACCAATTATGGAATCAATAAATGTATTAAATAAAAGAAAAATACAGAAGAATAATGAAAAATAGCATCATTATATATATCATATATAAATATAGTGACATCATAATGGACACCATGAGAGGCGGTAGGAGATAATTGAACAATCATCATTTCGTGAGGTAGTAGTTCACCGTCCACAGAAACAGTATGTTATTCACCCATTATATGGAGGTGTGTGTAAGTGTAGCACAAATCCTTCTCATAACAACTTCCTTGTATATTTAAGACATTGTTATTGTTACAAATGAAAGGAATAAATAGAGATTAAGGGGTTGTAGAAGCAAAATAATACAAAAGAACATAATAGAAGACATTACCTTTATATTTGGTAACTCTCCTTGGATTGAACCAAAATGGTTTCTTGAAGTGATTTCTGCCTACTTTAAGGCTTATAGGATGAATTGAGGGATCTTGGTAGATTATTTGAGTTGATTTTGGACGAGACAAATGGCTTTAAATGTTTGAGAAAGGGGTAAGAAGTGGGGTATTTTTATAAGGGAGAGGAGGGTTCTTTTGGAAAGCATCAAACTAATATTTTATTATATTATGATTTTCGGTTTCCAAAAATCAAAAAATATTTATAGTATAAGATAATATGGAAAATTTTTGAAATAAAATCATTCAATAATAATGGTATAGGTGATGGATATGTTTTAAAACTTTATCTTCTTATTTATTTAAATTATTCAATAATGATGTAAACACTGCATCCCCATTGTGTCATAAATAATATTATTTATTTAATGTCTATAAATAAGTAAAAAATTACCCATATTTAGGAACTATTTTTAACTTTCTAATGAATATTTATATTTTAAAATATAATTTATATAAGCCCATGTAAAAATTGTTTTAATAAAACAATAAATGTTTTTGATATTTTTATTTTTACTTTAAGTAAAAAGATATTAGTGTCATTATCATACCCATGTGGCTCCATGGGGCCCCCAAATTGACACATCGATTTTATGGGACTTCCACAGACTCATCCATTAAGGTTTGGACATGTGTCAAGGTATTTTTATATATTTATAATATTATTTTTACATTATATTACCCTAATAAACTTTAATCATGGTTAATAAAACTCAAAAGTTTCTATTCACCAAAAAAATACATTCATCCCATTGAATAAAATTTTACTTAATAATGAAATCCATGTATTTAGGATTTTTTAAATTCAATTAGCATAAGTGATAAAATTTCTTTTAATCAAAAAAAAAACAGTTTTTAACTACTACATAGTGGTTTCACTATTCATCAAAATTGATGTTTTACAGAAAAATTCCAAAATTTCACCCAAGCTATTTTTGATATTAAAAATTAAAAAATGATGTCCATTTCACCAAATTCAAAACATAGAAGTTTCATTAAATAATTTTATAATCAATTCCCGTTGTCAAAACAAATAGCATGTTTTTAAGAATCAATATTTATCAAAAGATTGACACTGGTTTATGTCCAATTTCAAAGTGAAATTAATTACAATGACCTCCATTGGATTAAATGGTAAAAATATATTTTAATTACACTTTAAACACAATTAAATATATAATCTACCCAGAAAAGTAAATTATATTAAATGGCGGTTTTGAACTAAAATACAACGTTTTTCACTATTCATTAAAAAATGAACTTTATCTGAAAAATACCATAAATCTACACAAATTATATTTTGATGTCCCGATTAAAACGAAGGATTTTAAATTGTCAAATAGAAAATATAAAATTGACCAAAGGTATATTTAAAAAGGGTTCACCATCAAAAGGTGGTTAACCGACCTTTTAAAGAATACTGGAATATTTAGGTTTAAAATTGGATTCATTCGCATTTTAAGCCTCTAAAATTTATTAGATAAATGTAAAAATGTTTAAAAAACATATATATTTATTTTTCAGTTATTTCTATTCAATCCTGCATTTACAATGACTATGTGTTAATTACCATTTAAAATAATATGATTATATTATTAGTGTGCCACGTTAGATTTCAATGAAACTCGTTTGTCGCATATTGGGTATGCTATCGAACAGAGAAACCCCTTTAATGTAAAATTTATATTTAATTAAAAAATATTAATAAATATAAATGTGTCATATTATTTATTTTCCTACGATGTTACAATGTGTGGATCTCCTCTAGATGGAATATATTTTATATTCCAATAATTAAACGATTGTACGATATAAAGACCTCATATCAATCAATGGAGAAAAAATTTCACACAAGGTAATTGTTAGATCAACCATGTTAAATACATTGAGAGGGGGGTATTAGGGTATGATAGATTAAAAAACCTCCCATCTGGGTCGTATTTCATCATTAAAAGCACTCTTTTATCCCTTATCGATGGAAACTTGTGAATATAAATGAAAACATTCACGAAAAAAGTAGTTTTACTTGGTTCACCCACACTGGAATACATCTCGGAAGCATACATATGAAGTGTGCATATGTAAAAAATCACTAAAGTGCACAAATATAAAAACATTCAGAGCAAACTTACTATCGCTCTTCATTTAAAACCATCACAATTTGAAATCTCAATGCTCTCTCAACTGATGTGTGTGAACTACTACTTCAAAAAATACATCCATCTGTTGGAAACACCAGAGAATAGTTTTTGAGTGTAGCAAGAAGCTCCCTTTTCCCTTGGATGATGAAATACAATTCACCGTGTGGAGATTTCCTTTTAAAGAGACCTTTCACATATTACTTATTCTATTTTTTCAACTATAAGAATCCCTTTGAGAGATTCCTTGATCCATATAATGTGAGTGCTTCAAAGAATCTGTGTGCTATGGGGAATTCTTTTCCTTCATATACTTCCTCCTTCCTAAACCACATCCACATTGGAATTACTTTTTTATGAACCAATTACGTCCTGAAATTCCTCCTTCTAGAAAACTCGTTCACCGCGTAGTGTGAGAGGTTCATCAGCATCTTTTCATTTACAGGCTACTATGCACCACAAAATCTATCCGCAAATTGCTTTAGAACATAGTTTATTTCTCCCAGTGATAATTTTCTCATACCAAATTCACTCTCTCACTCTCTCAAGGGCATGTTTTGATGTCATTTATATAGAATAACTATTACACAAAACCCACTAGACAAAATTACCAAAAAAACTTTTTTGGATTGGTCATCACTGTGTAATGCACTCGATATGTGGTTTGTGTTGAACATTATTCCATTATGGAAGACATTTTCATTAATAAAATAAAATACCCCTTTTTTTACCCTTTAAATCACTAAAATATTCTGAAAACGACAACCCTTTTACGGAATCCTTTAATATACTTCCATTGACCCCAAACAACATGCCTCTATTGTGATTCACATTGTACAACTTATTAAGTGGAAATCCTGATTTTTCGTTACGTTTCAAAAAACTCCCTTGGAGGTTGGAATAGTAGAATTCATATGTGGTTGATTTTACTAAGAAAACCTTTATCCATTATGAAAACAACCCATTCTCTATTTGCTCCATATCACCTCAAAATCCTTTAGGCGTTATGTGGGAATCATTCTTTTTAAATAACAAAAAACCTGATTTTAGGATTAATAAAATGGAAATCCCCGGGAAAATATGCCACATCAAAAATACATGCTTCGAAAACACCCATACCAAAATGTGGTCAACCGGATTTTTCATCAATAACAATACAACCAAAAACATTGCATAATTATTTTGAGGGATTTTTTTCAAACAATAATTCTTGAATACTTTAATTAATTATAAAAAACATGTGATGATATTGTGCTTTGGTTCTAACATTTATATATTATCTATATTCTTGTATTAAATTATGTTGATCATGACGTTTATCGTCATCTGTATCTAACACTATACATCAATCACCACAAAAAGTGGCATTGGGTATGCCCCATCAGATGCTTCTGCTATGCCAAGAACCCAAATAAACCTCAAGAATCTCATCATTAGCTCATCTCCATCCACACTGCAACAACTAGAATCCATGAAGGCCCTCGTTTACACCATCTTCACTCCCCTTGAAAGAAAACCTTGTCCTCATGGTGAAACAAAATTCAAAATAATCAATTTGTTCCCCTCCACCTTAAAAAGTCCTTAAGCCCGATGTTAATGTACAGAAAATCATTCTTAATGGTTGACTGGCTCATGGTGGAAAAATATTGAGTTCCACTAAAAACCTTACTCTCATGTTTGTCTTCATAAAATGAAAACCTTGACAATCATCTTCTATCAACATGATATTATCGCATCAACTCGATCTCATTTCCACTGCAGAAGGTGTTTTCAGAGATGTATAATTTTGTTATTGAGAAAAGATATACACATGTGTGGTTTCATTCTTCATTCTCATCCCTTTTTCAGAATTTTCAAGATGTGTTGTCATGAAAGAGTCACCTTCCACACTTATAACTTCCATACATGAAATGAGAATCTACTGCTACTCGATGTATTCCAGTCATACTTTGTTTGGGAATAATTCCACATATTTGATTCGAGTAATAGGAAAAAAATCTCACTGTACTCATCAAACGTAGTCATATAATAATTGCAACACATTATATAGCTCTCATTTCCACTTTATCAGTGCATAAACCTCATCTGTTCACATCCAATTAGGTGAGAATTATCATGGTTTGTTTGGTTTAACCAAAAAAAGATGAAATCTAGATATTTTGTTTTTTATATTATATAAATTTTGGTTATTTATAAGATATTTTTGTTTATCCAAATTTATTTGGTCAGGTTTTCATTTTTAATATCGAAAACCAATATATCTGATATAACAAACATAATTGAAAAAAACCTCCCCCAATGGCAGTCGTCTAGCCACCCCAACCCCTCCTCCACTTCATATTCAAACTCTTCTCCATAAAAAATTATTTTACTCCCTTACAAGAAGCCTCTATACTAAATTACATGTTATCCCTCCCTAACACACAACTTCAATTCCTTCCTTAGGTATCTATGTGAGTCCCATTGTGTGGATAAATTCTAACCATCGATGATGCTGGTGGGTCCATTTTCACTAGAGTAATTTAATCAACAACCTCTCTTATTATTGAGAAAACAAGATTGATTCCTGAAGGTACCCTAGAAATAAATGATGATTGTGGACCTCTTCATTCGAGTGAGCCGCCTTTTTCTTCAATATTCTCCACAAGACATTAATGGAATAAACGAAATTTGTGAGCGAAACCCTAGATATTGTTATGAGTTATGAATTATTTCTCCACTTCCATCATTGATTTGATTGGTTGTTTCTTTACCATCCATCAAATGTTTCATGAATGTTTTGATTCTTCAATTTGGTTTATTTTAATTTGGTGAATCAAAAATGTTAATATTATATATTCAATTCACATCCACACTATTATTATTGTCAACATATTTGTCAATTAATTTCTATAGAAATTAAAATATATATAATGTAAGTAATATAATTCTTAATGGAATTTGATTATCGTGAAAACAATTTGGTGTTCGATAGATGATAAGTGAAGCTGTTGGTTTGGGCATGGAATGTATGAAGGAAAGATTTCTATTATTTTTTATATATGTTGTTATAGGTTCTTATCATTTAAGGAGTTTTGTAGGTATTGTGCGTTTAGGGGGTTTCTCATTGCGGTGTTTTCTAATGGGTGTTATGATTAGTGATTCTACTGGCTTGAAAACTTGGGTGGGTGATGAATGTTATTATTAGTCTTCTTATTTTATATATACCGATCTAAAAACTATTCTCAGGATAGTTAATTTGGTTGTTTTGAAATATATATATATATATATATATATATGGTTATCTCTATATCGGTAAAGCCTGGTTTGATTTTTAAGTCTGTCAGTTTGGTTATTAGAAATACTAAAATCTGTTATTTTGGTTTTGAAATAATATTCTCTATTTTAACCAAACAAGCCAATTTCCCACCCCTAGAGTCTAGAACACATAGATTCCACCAAACCCATTTCTAAAACCATATAAATAAGTTATCAATGATCAAAAAATGTTTTCTTTAGGATGTAGATACTAATTATTCTATGTTTCACGATTGTTTCCCTAAAATAATTTGTTCCACTTAGTATCTATATTTCAGATTTTTTCCAACAACATTGTTATGTATTGTCTCGTATAGTTGTATGTTTCCTTCAAATATTGTGTCAGTTTTAAAACATTTGAATGGTAAAAATGGTTCTACGTCTACTATGTCAACTTCTGATCTTCTGATCAAGAACTTCTTTCTTCATGTTACATTTTCAAGAACCTCTTAATGAATTTACCAATTGGTATAGTTTGAAAAAGAGATGGGATTAATCATGAGTTATATTCATCAATATCGAACAGAAATAGTATAGTAACAAAATAAGAATATAATAGGAATAAATACTCTTCCATGAGGCACAACACCCTGGTGGTTGAGGAGTAACCATCATTGAATCCTTATTCCACTGAAAACCGAAAAAAATACATATATATCAATTCACCATAGAATGAAACCCTTATTTAACACCCAGCCACCACAAATCTTCCATAAATTAATATAAAAAAACTCAACTACTCTATTCATCAATTACATATATTCACCTGATAGCAACTAATACTCTCATTTTATGTAGCACATTCATCACCCAACCATATTGAAAAACATCACCCCAGCCTTTGGAATCCTTACGTAGGTGGATACTAGCGACCCATCCATAATTGAAGATAGGGACAACCATCCTCGCTTTAATAGATCCTCCCCAACCACACTGCATTAACTATTATCTATAAAATCACTCATTCCTATCATATATCTCTTCTTCTATCAACATGAAAGGTTGTAAGTCCACACAAGACTCCCTTGAACTTCACAGTTTATATGACATTGTTTCTTATCCTTGGAACCTCGTCGATCTCAATGATTGGAATCATCCTAGATTCTTCACCCAAAAATATATTCAATTAGCATGATTGGAAGAAATTAATACAAAAAGAATGAATTTTCACTTTTATATTGAGTCCTCACGCAATGAAAAAGTAGTGAGATGATGAAAAACTCAATGATTGAATGTTTTTTTCTTCTTCCATTCATAGAAACTTTTTTTCAATTTATGTATGGAATTTTAATAAACATATAATAGTACTATCAAAGTTATTTGGGTGTAATTTTAACAATATCAAATGTAACAACATCTTCTATTGAAATATTCATTGTGACTTCTCCATGTTTCGAAAATAATAAATCACTTATTCTCATATGAACATGAAAAATCTAAATATAAGTTTGGTACAATCATAATATAGAAAAATTACATCCAATTAAATCTCATTCAGAATAATGTGTACTGTGATTTTCAAAATCAAAGTTATGAATGTAATATTTTTACTCAACAGTTTTATCATTTTTTAAATTACAAGACACATGATAAGAAGGTATGTATAAATGAATATAGAAAATAGAAACTCTTATAAGTTACAATTATAAACCACTAAAGTATATTATCTATGAAATTTACATTATTTTCAAGTTATATCATTAAAATATGTTAGTTTACCACAATATAGGTAAGAACATACCAACGTTTTCTTTAAATTTTTCATTTCAATTTCAACCCCTTTGAGAAAAAAGAAAACTTACCAGCTCTTCAATTTCTTCCCATTTTTGATTTTCAAAAGTGAAATGAATGATACAAACAAAAGAACGTGAAGGGTTAGGAAATACATGTGAATTATGATATATTTTCTTAACTATGTTTTTTTAAATGATGAAAAATAGATAAATTCATCCAAATTCCATTAATCTTACTATCCCTTCTGATATGCAAAAAACGTTTGGATATCTTCTTTCAACTGTTGGTCTCCCCATTTCCGAATTTACAGAAGCATATACAAGATCCCATAGGACCCAAATCTCCTCCTCTATAATTCTTATTCTTAATTCTCCATTTTACTAAATCAACAATAACATACAATAACCTTTATCTCTATTTTATGTTGAAATGGATGAATATCACCACCTTGCTGAGGCAATGATAAAAAAATCATTTCTCCTACTTTTGGAATGAGTTAAACAGAATGTAATAAGAGGGATACCATCGAAAGGGGAAACATTAATAATTTAAACTAATGACTTTCAAAACAAGTAGGATGCGAAAGATAATAAAATTTATAATGATATTAATGGTATATCAACATTCTGTAAAGTAGTACCTTTAAAATAAAAATGAAAATTCACTAACATATGAGTATCCTATACATTGTGAAAGTTCATATTCCCCCAGAAACATCACATCAAATTTATCAAGATAGTAAATATCAAATTTCTGAGCAAAAATAAGTCATTCATCTCTGATGTACTAAAGAAACAAGGAGCAGTTTCCTAAAATAGAAAAAATTCAATCTACTATCATTTATAGATGTCGTAAAATAAGATTAAAGAGAAGGAACCTCCTTAAATTTATATTTCAATACATGCATATGATATTCTTCAAAAAAATATGGTTCTAGAAGTTGTTTTCAAATAATATGTCAAAATTCTAATTTGTGATAGTACTGTGAAAATATAATGTTAATAGGAAGTTGTGTAAAAGTAAATTCTAAGAGTGCCGGACGTTTATGATACTGGTACATAGCTTATCTCATTTATTGTAGATTACGACTTTGAAATGTAGACGTGATTTGATATAGAAATGTTTGAGAACAAATTTTTTTGAACCCAAATTCTCCCAATTATCCCGAGTTCATTTTCTGCAAGTTCATTTGATATAAATGCTCTATGAGTTCAGTAAGAGAGAAAATTTTTTAAAAAACACATTTTCTTCCAATTTCTACCTTTCTATCACTTTTAATAGAGTAGTTCACTCCTTGGAACAATTTAATTATATTTGATGTCTGTTATTCTAGTGGATTTACTATTAATTGTAGAAGTATTTTTCTTCAGATTCTAACAGACTATATGTTTTCTCAATGTTCTTCCTTCTTAATGTAAATTAGGACAAAAACTTATTAATTCATTCAACATATGACTGCAATTTAACCACTTCACTCATATCATTATTGGTCATAATTGAAATAATCTTAATATTTAGTTTGTAAGATAACATTGAAAATTTAAACTTTTTCATTTCATCCACATACTTCTTCTCAGCAATCATTTCTTTTTGAATCGTATATAATGATATTTGGTAATTTTTTTCAATTTATGCAATATAACTCTTTAATTATATATTAGATTGAGCCAATTCATTCTTCTCATCCTAGTCATCATCATCCAATGAATATGGAAAATGATATCTCAAATATAAATCTAATAATGCATCCACAATCATTTTCAATATTAAGAACGATTCAGTTCTAGGATCTTTCTTATATAAACTAGTTATCATCTTTGTCTCATCACTATCTATCATCCGATGAACAATGGTAAGTAGTAATTTCATTACTTGTGCAAAAAGTTATGTTATTATACCTAAAGCCTTCTTTTTTTAGAGGGTATTATAGAATCCTTATCCATATTCTCTAATCTAGGAAAATGAGGATTGATATATCTTGGGTTCATACTTCAATAATAGACCAGTTCCATTGATTACATCTTATCATGTCTCTCTATCCTTATCTTTTGGGTAGAAGTAAGGATTTTGGAATATTATTTTCACCGTATGATAGAATTATCCTTCGATAAGTTTATTTCCACTATTATCTGATTGTATTTTATAAATTTTCTTGGATGAATCTGGTTTTGAATTATTCATACAAGAAGTTAAATCTTTCGTAGTTGTAAAAAACACTACTTCATTCATCTATTTCTCAGCACCCCTCTTAATCTTGTCGTCATATTGTATAAGGGTTCTAATCGGGTCATCTAAATGAAGCTTATTGATATGTTTAGCATCATTAATAGCAGTTTTCTTGGATTTCAATTCCTTTGGATGTATGTTGATCATTTTATCTATAAGTTCATCAACCATTATTTCAAGATCACCAAGTGACTTTGTACAATGTTAACAATAGTCCTGAAGCACTGATGCATTTGGGTTATTGATTCACTAAATAGAAAATCATGTGATCGATAATCTTCCATTAGCACAAATCTTTTTGTTTCAAGTACACTGAATGTTCTGAAGTGTACAACATTGAATTTCGATGGTATTCCATAATCAGTTCTACAAGAGGAATGTTGGCTATATATATTTTGTTCGATGGGGCACAAAAATTATTCTTCAAAAGGAAATTATATTTAAACATAGTCTTTCAGTACTAGTTTAATTTAAAATAGGATTATCAATAATATGATATTCCTTGGTCAGCATAATTGTTTTTCCTTTAAATCTGGTATTTATGAAAAATGTTATAATACAATCACTCCAATAGTCATAATCAACTCCATCAGAAACTATTGGTTGATTTATGATTTAATTTAGATTTTCCAAATGAATGATCTATAAAAATATGAATGATCATTTCTCTACTACATTGCTAGTGTAAGGATACTAGAAGTCAAATATATCAGAAATTATATGCCATGAGACAGGATCATGCGTGGAGCAAAACATGTATAAAATATGTATCAAACAAAATACAGAGGAAGGCTCAAATATCATGTGTTTTCCTTGATAAGTAATGTATTGAATATTCTTGGGATGAATTTATGTTGAAAAAACACTCTCGAATATTATCCCACTCAAAATGTAAATAGTTTATAAGTTGCAACATTTGAAAAAATAAGGGTAATCAATGCAAACAATCCAGTTAAAATAAAGCTATGGGTAATTAATATACTATACTAAGATACAAACAATTTGAATATAAAGTCAATAAAATTAAAAAACATAGAGTATTGTATAACAATCCAAATATCGCTTTATAGGATATTATTACAAAAATAGTCCCAATTGAGGGAACTCTTCACTTTTATCTCAAAGCAGTGGGAGGATTTGTATCCGTATCCAACGTATCTATGCTCTATAACAAAAACATCATTGATCTCTTCAAACATAAGAAACATGTTCCGGATTAGGAACATAGTTGAAAAATGTGTACAATAGAAAACTCTATCACCAAGCTTCTCTTGAACTAGAATGACTGAGAATAAGTCCACAGCGGGAATTCGTTGAACTTCACACTTCAGAAGAAAGTTGGTTATTATTCCAGAAGCATCATAGATCTCAATGGTAAGAAGAAACCTTCATTCATAGCCCCCAAATCTCTTTGATCCACATAATTAGAAGAAATTCATACAACAATAAAGTCTTAAATTTTTTACAGCTAGTCCAATAAAATGTCTAAGAAAATCAAAATGAAAACATGTCAATCATTTGAACTCAAAGATGAAAAATTATGCACTACATCATGATTAAAATATCCGAGCGTATTCAATTCCTTGAAGCTCATATTAATTTGTAGATGATGTTGTAAAAAACATCCAAAAGTAATGTGTAATATCTTCAGATGAAACTATTTAAATATTCAGCATGACTCCGTGTTCTAAAAATAATGAATCATATTAGTTCATTGGAACATGATCAATCTAATGTTAATTTCTGCAAAATCTGAACATGAACAAACAACATCATTTTAAATATGATTAAGAATAAAGTTCATTGTGATTTTCAAAATTAATGACATGAATGTAGTAATTTGACTCAGTAAGGTTCATTTTGGGTAGTTAATTTTGTGAACCCATTTATTCTCAATCCAAACTAGGTCCATTTTATTTAATTGGGACTACCTAGCCTAACCCATTAATGAAGGAGTCATAACAAACCCTTCCAATAAATCTATTTACATAAACTGCATCACGAAGTATCATATTAATCATATATTACATGAACTCAAAGATATTATCAAATTGAATCATCTAATTAATATAAAAACAAAATAATTAATATGAAATATATGTTATCCATGTTCCAACATAACTCATAAATCCTGCAGTTCATAATGGGCTGGATAGGGAAGGAGTAGAGAAAACCTGCATGGACTGTGCCACAAAATGCATGGTCTATTTAGGCCTACATATAATGTGGGATCAAAAAATTGATCTTGGTCCAAAGTTCAATAAAAAAACTTGTATATGTCAAATATTCCCCCTTCTCTATCCTCAGAAAGACATTGTGAGAATGTCCATAATTTAGGTGTCAATATAGTTTCTTTTATTTATTTAATCTCAATTTTAAAATTACATCATGTTAATTTTTTTTCATCTATTATGTGAGCATGTATGGATGAGGTTGTTAGCTTCATCAATGATGAGTTTGATAAGGTAATCGATGAAATATTTAATGTTATTCATCATGACTATAAGAGATATTTATTTTCTACTATGTTGATTAAATGTTATATTTTTGATTATTTCTCTTTGAAAATTATGAAATGTAGAGAATGTGATACTTTTGAACAGGAACCAAATTTTATTTTACATGACGATTCAAGTTTCAATCCTTTTGTAGTTTATCCAAGAATCATGATTATAATTTTTAATGTTGTTTTTCAATTATTATGGTGTGATCATTTATCTGTTTTACCTTCGTCCCTGTTTGGTTGAAACAAGGGGTTTCTATAAAAGATGCAACCATTTCTCTTAAAAGGGAATATATTCCCTCCCATGAGATGAAATGGGTGGAAATGATTGAATATTTATAATTATAAATAAAATAGTTTTTTTATTTACTTTAAAAAAATATAATATTATAATAGTATTATCCTAGGTACGGAAATTGCAGAGGGATTATTTGATGTGTCATGGAAAGGTATGTATTTAATTATGTCACACGTCTGACAATATGTAAGCTAAACTGTTGAATATAATACCTTTTATGTCGAAGTTTCATCCAAATATTCCATTTTTGATACAATGAAAAAGTAGTAGTTTATTATTCCTACCGAACACCTTTGAATTTACAACAAATTTCTAATTCATGAGTTATTAAACATGAATTTTATTTATTTTTTACTTTTATTTTAGGATTCATATCTTGTATATATTCTAAACGAGAATCCTAGATCATCATCTATTATTTTCACTCACACGTTTGAATCAACATGATTATTGGCTTTGATGCTTCAAAATCTCAGTTTCAGGGCGATCCCAATCAGTGGAAAATTACTAGAGAATGAAAATAATATTCAAACAAAAAATGTAAAATAGAAAATATTTTTTTTGGCAAAAAATTTCCTTATTGTTTGGCAGGACAAAAGGATTGGGTCCCTAAACAAGTTCAATGTTGGAGACTACAGCATACCGATAGCTCCTAATGTGGAAAGCATAGGGATTGAAATTCCATTGTTCGATTTGGTTATATATTATGATATTACATCCAACTAAATGTTCAAGGAATTTTTTTCCATTACATTTTTTTGACATGAATTGATATATGATTTTAAATGATACAATGTTATATACATCGAGTTGGATGAAATGAGTGGGTCGAGAGATTGAGGGTGGAGGTATAGTTGGAGAATATGTAAGAGATGGAGTGGATCAATAGATAATTAAAAATATTGGTTATAAATCAGTATATGGGAGAAATAAATGAAAATAATGATGTTTTGAGATATAAAATATGATTAGTTATTCAGTGCTATTTGTAAAGACCCTGGATTTATTACGATGAAACGTATTCTCTTATGATGGATGATATCCCTTTTTGTTATTTGATGAAATTTTTATACATTAATAGCTTGAATTTGAGTAATGGGTGGTGTGACTACATTTTTTTCATACACCTAGATTAGTGCAACCACAGTGGGGGTGAATTACTGTGGTGAACAGACTAAAGTTGATTGATCTAACTCTCTTCTTTTCTCCTTTGGTTTTCATTGATAGTAACATATTTAAATTAATTACAGTATCAGGTTAACTAAATTTTCTTTTTTTACCATTATCATCTTATTTTACATTTTTAAATTCACAGTTATCATCTAATATTCTTTCCTATTATAAAATATGATAATACCTTAAAATAAACAACCTAATCTTATAAAATAAGTCAAAAGAATCTGTAAAAAATCCACCATCTTTTGATCTTAATAAAACATTTCAAATTCTCATTTTGAAATCTCATAATATATCACAAAGAAATTCTCAATTACCTCATTTAATTCATAAAAATATCACTTCTATATTATAATTAGATCTAATAAAAATAACTTCAAATATAATTAAAGTGACTCAACTTCTTCCTCTAGTTATCCAAAAACAATCATGTTATATTATTACTTTTTGACATGCAGTTTCACAAGAAATAAATCATGTTGCATTACAACATCTCTCTCACAAAACAATTATCTTTCCTTTGATTTCATGAAAAAATAGTTTTGTAACACGAAATACTCTTCTATGTCACAATATAAAGTTCAATCTCATTTTTAGTATCACCCTAACTTCCTATCATATAGAAATGTGACATAATTTTTGATCCCACAACTCATTTAAATATGAATTGTCATTTGATAGTTCACACTACGATGTGGAAGTTATCAAATTTCTAGAACAACAAAAAATCCATTACACCTTTTCATCATGTACTTCTTCTCTAGGAAAAAACCTTCAAACCTCAAAACATAACATGCATCACAATTCTATATTATTGATATTTATTCATTGAAGAATTGTGTAACATAATCTAACTGATTCTCATATTATTTTTTCTTTAATTAATCATTTAAATGTTCACAAAATAATCCCATATATTCTCTTCAAAATATCCACTGATATTACAATTTAATCTTATAAAATATATGTCTTCAAAATCCAAAAAAATATCAAATTTTCTGTTGAAATGGTTTATGAAACATTCAAGTTAATGTTATATGCATACATTGTTACATGGTTATTCTAATGCGAGCTCTAAATCCTCGCTTAAAAATTATGTGAGAGATAAAATGATATTTTACATTGAAATAGAAAAAAGAGAAATGGGTTCATTTCAATGTATCTCATTTGGTGATGGCTTAATCTTATTTGAGCCAACTACCATTCCATTGATTCACATGCAACTCTATAAGTGGTTGTAATCTAATGTAGATCTGTATTTTAATGACTTAATCTTTGAGAACATCATAATTTCTAGGAAATTCATACGTGAGCCATTATGTTCTTGACTTACTATATATCACATGATTTCATAATTTGATCCAAATCTGAAATTTTAAAGCCTATAGTATTTAATACCATCATTTTCAAAACTTCCTCATTGTATATGAAATACTTCATATCAAATACAAAAAATTGCAAAACAACTTCAGTGGAGGTTAAAGTGATTTTGTAATCTCCCATCTGAACTCATCTTCTCATTCTTCTTTATAGAGATGTATTAATCAACAAGTATACAATGGAACTCCTCATAATATTTATCAACCTTTTTTAAATGTGAATTGATCACCAAGGAAAAGTCCAATGATAACATATAACTTTCAACCTCATTTTCAATCACATCCCTGATGTCGTCAAATCACTTCCACATTATAATGCATTCATCAATTTTCATCCAATATCCACAACCTAATATATTTTGAAATCCTGGATTGATACTTTATATTTATCTTACCATCACACATGATGGGATAATCTGACATATTTCAAATATTCCCGTCTTCTCATTATATATTTTCATCATTACTTTTTAAAAAAAATACTACATATCGTAGATGAGATCAACAATATCCTCATATGGATTTGTTTTGAATACCGTTATATAAATTGTATGTAAATAGGCAATCTTCTATTTTCATTCTCTCCATTTTTTTAACAAAAAATATAATGGATGAATTTAAATTGTTATGTCATTAATAAATCAACTCTAAATAAATATGAGTCACACATGGTGTAGAAAAAGAGTAACTAATTATAATTCCCACGCATGAAATTCACAACCATGTATTCCTCATAATCTACACACTTCTCATGTCACATACCAAAAAAATTCTTCATATTAATATCTTTATATATCTAATAAATAAAAGGATTATTGAATAATAAAAACATACCCTTTCAATGAAATTATTGGTCTGTTTCTAGAAATTCCATATTTATATAAAATATTTGTTTTGGATTTCTCATATTTATAACACTCAATGAGCACTCTCCAAAAATTCCATCATCAAGGATGATTTATTCATTGACTATGTTTCATGATATCATATTTTATGTTAATTTTTATGATAGAAAACAAGATAATCACTCCACCACCCCCCATAGCATAAAATATCAATAATTACCTATATTGAATGAAAAAGAACAAAATACGGGAATATAGTGGATCTTTTTGTCTTGGATGTGATAAAAACATGGTGGAGAGATTATTCTAAACTAAAATACTCCAATATTTTGAGCTCCATAATTGAGAAAACTCTTTATGCATGTTTTTTAAAATTATATGTAGTATTTTTCATGGGTATCATAGTTTTCTTTTCTTTTTTACAAATGTTGTGTTTAATCACCTTCTTAACATTGACTAAAAAACAAAATTCATCTCCAAGTGTTTATACCATCATATTTGTCATCAAAAATTTAGTAGGGTACATTATAATACACCCCTTATAATTTTTTCCATCCTTATTGAACCTTCCATACACCACGTAAAATATTAATTAGACATATTTTATCTAAAACGTCTCATGAAATTCATGTTTTCATTAATTCTATGAATTTCCTTACACTAAATTAGTCTTTTTTTTCTTTTGTTGAACTGTTTTTAATTTTTCCCAACTATCCTCCATAGATACAATTAATCATTATCTTATTACAATGATACGTGATATTTCCTTTTCTTCTACAATATAATCATCACTTTCTACATAGTGTGGAATTCTTCTTAGCCTTCTTAAGAGTATTTTGTTCAACACTTTTTTATCTTCATATCTAAGGTAATCTTACCTTATCATTCTTCTTATTTATCCCTTGAACCATTTTTCATTCCTTCTTAAAGTTCATTTTTAACATTTTTGGTTTATATAGTCCATTACTCTTCATCAAAATGGCCACTTTTATAGAAAATTTCATTAATGTTTTTCAATATTTTAAATCTTTTTGAGTTATAAAAATTATTTAAATTTACCTTATGTTTACTTTTAATTGGATTAGTTTTAATCCATATTGATATATAAATTCATTACCTTTCCTATATTTACATATTATGACTACATTTATTTCTATTATGCCCAATCTTTTCATAGAACCAACAAATCAAGATCTTTTCAGTAGAGAATGAATTTTTCCAGAATTAGTTTCTTTCTAGTTTTCATCGTTTAATCCTCCAAATGGGATTATTTTAGAAAAAATATTCTCTTGATTAATCTATTATCCATCATTGATATGGTGGTAGTTATCTCATTATTTTATTAACCCATTTTTATAATATATTTCATTGTATCATGCTGTTTTCAAGAAAACCAGATGAGTGAAAATAAGGTTTTCAAGGACAAAGGAAACCTTTTACATTAATCATGTAGTGGGTATTTCTCCAAATGATCTCAATAATAACATTCTAAAAGATAATGTTTTCTTATAAAATTAACCTCATATGAATTGTGTACGGTTTCAACTCTTCTTTCATCTTATTGTGAAGTATCAACTTCTTTCATTTCCTTATTTGTCAGTTTTACATAATAATTCATACACATCAAGTAATTCTATTTAATGAAATTCAATATTTATTAAAATTCTATTCATATCCCAAAATTATTATTTTCATTCATTTTTTCCTTCCTTATAATGAATTATCAAACTCCATTATAATGTTTTATTAGACATCCAATTTTACATTTTTAACATCAAAGAATACCTACATATTTTCATCCAATGCATGGTAATTATCTTCATATCCATTAATGTCCTCCTTTTTCCCATGTATTTCATTCATAAAATCCTTCTTTAATTTGGAGAATTTTTATTTTTAATCCATATTCATTATATATTTGAAATATTCTTGTTTGTTGATATTTTTTCACCCCAATTCATTTTATGCCAAGGCCTTTTCTTTTATATAAGATTCTTCCTCAATGTGGTTGACCTCCTCATTTTAATCATTAAAAGTGAAAAAATAGATCCATATTTGGGTTTTTATTGTTGGGTTTCCTCCAAGTATTAATATGAATCATCAGATGTTATATAAAATATTTCTTCATAAATGTGATCTTACTCACTTATACTTGGGGTTTCAAAAGGATAATCTTAATAAGAGATTGCAGTTAGCCCATATCCATGTGAAATATTTCAATATACTAAAATTGAACTTATTTACATAATATTTCTTGTGTATTTTCCTCCAAATAATCAATATCCATGTTATATCTGATTTCATCATGAATACAACATGTAGAAGTTGGATTTCATTCCTCATTCCATAAGAGGGATGTTTTCATTATCTTTCTGATTACCTCTTCTTTATATTCATTAGGGTATTAGAAGAGATAAAGATTTTATCAATAGTTTAATAACCTTCTCTAATACTACACATCATTATATATTTATGAAAATAAAATAAATATAAAAATCTCTAAATGTTGAGAATCTAAAAAGATGTGTATCCATAGATTTGAAAACATTTTTTTCACCCAGATCGTTGAAACCACACTGGTAGTGAATTAGTGCAATAAAATATTACCAATTTAAATATTTTCTTTTTTTATCATCTGCACTGATTTATATGAATAGATCTCATACTCTTCCTCTATCACGTGGTTTTCATCAATGTTTAAATTACACTTCAAACAAAAAGGAATAAAAGAATTTTATAATAGTATTTATTTAATGTGGATGACTATATCATTTGTTTATGCTGGCTATAATATCACTAAAAAACTTCTATTTTGTTATCAAGATGAAGCCTAGGAAAGTGTATTTACATGAACCTATTTTCCAAGTACTAATGAGGCTATACAAAAAAATAACTTTTATTCTCATTTGAAATAAACAATTCCTAATCCAAATACATTATTTAGATAGCCCTTATTTAAGAATTACAGACTGGTATGCCCAATTCATCTGTAGCATTCAAATGAACCAATAAAAAAGAGATAACTCTTCTCTTATTTTCATTGAAATATTCAAACACTACTCAGTCCATGTTGGATATAGAAGTCTAATACTTCCTATGATTTAACAAAAAGAGCTTAACCGCACTCCTATAAGAATCAAGGTATTATGTGATTTTCCTAACATGCCAAGACATTGTGTGACATCTTGATTCCAACATGGGAGGATGGGTGGTTTCATGTATATGATTTAAATCACAATGACATTCCCTCAACCATGTGGACTTTTATAGTGAAGTTAAATGGGTCCTAGAGGAGTGAAACCCATGAGTAAGTGATCCAAAGTGGGAAAAATCAAGATTGGAGGGTTGGAAGAATCCCATTAGCTGGTTGTTGAGGATAAAGAATATTTTCTAAATCACAATGGAAATTTTGAAGTGGAGAGTGATGGATATATGAGGATAGTTATACTCAGTATTTCATGAAAAGGGAATAACTGCCATTCTGTGAGTAGTTTTTCATCATTGAATGATCCTAACATGCCATATCAGGGTGTGACACCCCAAGTACCACATAGAGTGAGGGATTTCATATACAAAATTTAAATCAGAAGGAAACTATCCCATATCCCAAGGCAATTTTTAGTGAAAATAAATGATATATTGGGGAAAAACCATGTGATAGTCATATAAAGAATAAAAAATCATGATTGGAGGGATGAGATACTGTTGTTAACATAGTAAAAGGGAGTATGCTATGTGATTATTCTAGGTAAAGTCATATGAAGAAAATATTTCACAAAGTGATAAAAGTAATTAAGTGATTAGTATATTTATTGGGATTCTCTTCTTACATAAGGATACCCTAATAACTTTATTATACAAAGAGAAAAATTAGTATAATAGTGTTCTATAGAATTATTCTATAGTCCATAAGGCACATGATTTTTTGAAATTCAAAGGATCTTATTGGGTGTAGTACCATAAAACCTTATTATGAATTTGGTCATAATGATAAGTTCATCTATGTTAGTATGAAATGGAAATTCCAATAGAGATTTTATTAAGGAACATACACATAGAGTAGTTCATGAAGGAGAATTTTATGGAGACAATTCAATGAGGTAGTATACATGGGGTAGTATGTGAACATAATTCATAGAGAACATTTCATGAAGAACAGTTCATGAAGTAGTTTTGTATGATGTAAATTTATTCTCGTAAGTGGGATTTCATATCAATGTATTAATAGGAGAATTATTCTACACAAATGTTACTGTGATCCAATATCAAGAAGATAGAAATCATCAAATGTTTCTTCCAACGGAGCAGTGAGAATGTTTAGTCAAGGGGGTAGTAATATTTTAACAAGTGTAAATGGTTGTAAACCGTGGGAAATGAGTCCTCTCTTAAAAATAAAACAATATTCCACATTAGTGATTTTGATACATTAACAAATTTCCATAATATTCTCCTTGTATTATCCTAGTTTGGGTGATCCATGTCATTTTTTTGTGTCTTGCATTCTTTAATTTTATTATATATTGATGTGAGAAAAATATAGAAGATTTTTTTGTTTAACTATGAAAAAATATTGCAAGGGGATATTATTTTAATCCACACTCTCTTGATTCACCCACTCTCAAAGTATTTAATAAAGTGTGTTAAACATGTTGTTTCAAATCAAATGGTTAATGTTAAAAAATATTTTTTCGTAGAAGAAATGGAAGTAGTAAATCATAAAGGTATTCCAGTCACTGATGAAAATATCCTTCATCATTGAAATAATTGAATGCATCAATAATTTTGATATTTTGAAATTGGTGTTTATATGAATGTTATTCATGGTATTTCAGTTTTAATTAACAATGGACCTTTATTATGTGAACGTAATAAATTGGATACAAATTCCAGAAGTATCAATTATTTATAGAGATATTTATCTATCACAATACACATGAAATTTATGTTATTCAAATCATAATAATCCACATGGTAAATTATTCTTAATATATAAGAAGCTGATTAATAAAATTGAAAAAAATACATGTTATGTGGAATAAATATGAGGACTTGAGGATGCACCCAAATGAATCTGCCAACACATTCTTTGATCAAGTTATCCTGATTGTGAAAAACATGTAGAGTCTTAGATAAACCCCCCATTAGGTAAATATCTCCAAATACACCTTGAGAAGGTTTCCTCCTCAGTTTAATTCAAAATTATTTTTACTTACATATAAATATATATATGAGACATCTTTGGAAATTCTTCAAAGTAATCTGGTTCTATATGAAATAAGTAATGATGATAAAATGGTTGTAGAAGAGGTGAAGTCTATGGAGGTGGAATATAATTATATGAAGAAGCGTGTCATATGGGATGACCGGGAAAAATAAGAGGTTTATAAAGTCGTGTAATTAAATTCATAAATATTATATAGGGGAAAAGTAAATATTAAAGGAGAACTATAGCATCCTGTCTTTTTAAAACATAACTTTTCGTTCCATTACACGGAACTGAGGATCTTTAAGGTTTAGTGTCTTGGAAACAAGGAACATAAAACATGAAAAAAAAACATTCTTCTTAAACACTTGAAAGGATTCTCCTCATGTTCACCCTAGGCTCATTACTGCATCCCATAACCTGGGGACATACATCAAAAGGAAGGGTGAGCAGAAGGCCCAGCAAGGGAAACAAGTGAAACATTTTACATATGAACTTGAGATACATCAATAAAGTCATGAAAAGAACTTTAAGGCATGAAAATGAAATCATGAGGCATATCATAATAAAAATAAAAAATTTTCATAACTTGAAGATGTGGCTACATAATTTAACATAGAAAATCATGAACATATCACCAAGGTCCATCCCCAAGGTGTCATTTTAAAATTACCAAGGTTATTCACCAAGGTATCATGAAAATTGTAATCTCTAGTGGTTACATCATTACCCAATGCATTGGAGCGCTATCAGGGTGCACCCTTAAATTTGAATTTATTATCATGTGAGCCACATATATCATCATCAAACATTTCATAAATAACCCACATAGCATAAAATAAATGGGTTTCATTTCATAATCATAACGTTTTAAAAACTACTTTAAAGACATGATCTTTACGTCACTTTAAACCCACGGAAAGGGAAAGCGGGTCTCATGTATGTAAATCCCAGAATTTAAAATGGAACATTTTTATATATATGTGAATACCCTTGTAGAAATAAGAGCTTTGAGTATTCACTTTATAACATAAAATAATTTTTGAGAAAAGAGAGAGGCATTTTTAGGGGAAAATTCTGCAGCATAACGGCTAAGTTTCGGGGTTTTAGAAAACATTGAAATGAGAGGGGACATGGGTCACCCTCTCATAAATGATCCATAAAACAGTAGGGTGAAATAATAATAAGGACATATAGACATGGTAATGAAATTTTAGGGACATACCATTTGAAATGAAAAACATGGAAGGAAAAAAAAATTAGATTTCTCTTATGAAAATTCGGCAGCCTTACAGCGTCACTTAACTTCAAAAGAAAATGATTTGACAAGATCAAATAGGGTCCCTCATCATATGATCATAAGAGATCAATATGATAGATATAGAGATAATAACCCAACATAACAAAACGGAACTTGAAATAATTGACATGAAAGTAGAACTTCAAAATGAGAAGGGTGAAGAACCACTTAAAAATTCGGCAGCCTAACGACGCCACTTAAAACATCAAAATACTGAATTGAAGAGATCAAATGGGGTCTCTCATAATATGAACATAAGAGTCCAGTATGATATATATAGATATCATACCCCAATATAACAAAAAGGAACTTGAAATAATTGACATGAATGTAGAACTTCAAAACGAGAAGGGTGAAGAACCACTTAAAAATTCGGCAGCCTAACGGCGCCACTTAAAACATCAAAATACTGAATTGAAGTGATCAAATGGGGTCTCTCATCATATGATCATAAATTATCAGTATTATAATTTACATATCATACCCCAACATAATAAAAAGGAACATGAAAGACTTGAATGAAAATAGAACTTGAAAACGTGGAAGGTGAAAGAATCCCTTAAAAATTCAGCAGCCTAACGGCGCCACTTAAACATTCTTAAAACGAATTGATGAGAGCAAGGGGGGGGGGGGGGTCTCTCATCATATGAAAATGAAATAGAAAGTAGGATGAATATAAAAGAACATCCTCCAACATAAGAAAATGGAGTATAAAGGAAATGACATAAAAGAGATTACTTGAAAAGAAAGAGAGGGGTCGGATCCCTTACCTTAAAATGTAACTCTTAAACCTCAAAGGTTGGGACCTTGAGGGATTGGGGGAACCTTGAGAGGACTCCTTGGGAGGTAATGAGACCAGAAATTCGTTGGGAATGAGTGGGGAGTCGAATGGATGAGAGGAGGGCTTGGTATTTATAGGGAAAGTGAGGGGACAAGGCATTAATGGCCAAGGGACACCTCACATGTGCTTTTCTCAAACCCATGTGCTCTCCCTTGTCATTTATCATGGAGTTAGGCCACATGGGGCCCCCAAAACAATAATTCATCACCCTTGGCCGGCCAACCCTCAAAAGAACTCATGACATCATCATGACACCGTTATGATGTCATAAAACATACTGAAACCCTAAAACTGTATTTTTACTATTCACTGAAAATTCAACTTTCTCAGAAAAATCCCAAAATTTCACATTAACCAAATATCAATGCTCTGATTTCAAAAATGAAATCGATTTTATAAAAATAATTTTCTAAATATTTTTAATTTAATTTTTAAATAAAAACACTATTCATCGAAAATTCATTTTTTCAGAAAAAACCCCAATAATTACCATAACATAATATCGATGCTCTGAGTTCAAAAATAAAGTCATTTTAATTAAAATAATTTTCTAATTATTTTTAATTAAATTTTTAATTAAAAAACACTATTCACCCGAAAAAACTAATACATGAATAATAATCAATGAAACCGTTATTTAACTATTTTATTTAATCATATTACTTAATCAAGGTGCCTAGATTATTTTAAAACTTTATTTAAGTGAGATTACTAATCCATTTGGTCATATTACTAATACTAATAATAAAATCACTATTCATAATTTACTATTCATCAAAAATCATGTTGATCTTATTAGACTCTAAATTTAGTACTGAACATAATTGAAGAAGACCATTTTTCGAAAATCATTACACATTTTTAATTATTTGGGGTTTACATAAACATATTTAAAATATCCTTTTTCTAAAATTCATCAAAAATATGCATACTATATTTATCCGGTCATTTCAAAATTCATAAACTTCATCATAAGAAGAAATCCCAATTTTTATTTAAAACAAGGATTACACAAGGTAGTTACGGTCTCGTTACATAACCCCTTATAATACCAGCATAGGACCTAAGAGTAAGGTGTGCTAGGGTGATAGAAGCTTGGGGCGGCTCAGTCAACATTGCCCGAGTAGTAATTTCTATCAGTTTGAACTTCTCACGAAGGAGATTTCGTTCCAGCTTCACATGATGAAGTTCGGCTTGGATTTGATCTAGAGAAAAGCCCAGTGGTGCTACCTCCTTCCCAAGCTCTGTTAGATGGGATTCGATCGGTCCAAGGCTACTAGGTGAGGCCATCGAATCTTCTTTCTATAATAATTAACCAAGATTACTTATATCAAAACATTTTTTTCACAGCGGTCATATTGACCGATGGTTATATAATAGTCAAAACCCACTGATCTCATTTTAATTATAATCATGTTTATCAAATAAAACGTTTTTGTTGAGTATAACAATAACACATAAAATTGGGAAACAAAATTTATTTAAAAAAATTTGGGTCGTTACAATCTTCCCCCCTTAAGAAATTGCGTCCTCGCAATTTTAAAATTGGGTTTTGAAATTTCATTGAATGTCCCACATCGGAAAAGGAGTCAGTAAAACTATTACTTTAAAATAAAGAAAGGGAAGTACAAAGGTCACCCGAGTTAACCCACACTAGGGTTCCATGTAGGAAAACATGGACATGGAGGAGAAAACAAAGGGTCAAGTTCTGAGGGAGAGTGATAGAGAACATGATTAGGAGAAAGTTAACCATGAGAAAATCCCAAACTTATGATGTGTGTAAACGGTCTTTGATTACCTAGTAGGAAACATAAACCAAAAAAAAATTTGTTTTACGTTTCTTTTCATAATTTTGAGGATTTCATTTACTACATAGAACAAAAACATAAGAAAATATACCTACCTTCAAGTAGAGATTCATCCTTTAACAAGTCCCTACCAACACTAATCTTTTCTCCAAATGATGAGAATTCAAAAACAGTTGGTCTCATAAAAGCACAAGAATCATCTTCTATAGAATCACATAATCTACAAAAGATTAAATATCTATTTCTTCTATCTTTAAAAATTATCCCAAAAATAGAAAGTTTAAGGTAAAACAACTCTTCAAAAAGAAAGAATCCCATAGGAATGGAAACTACTTTTAAATCATCAAAGTTCCATGGTACTACCCAAATTTCATCATAGACCATTCCCTAAATAACGGTCCTTAAAATTCCTCAAAACAAACCAAACTAAGTTTGAAACCCAAATACAATATGGATTTGATAACATAGTCTTCCAAAACAACTTCATTGTTCATCTCCAGACAACATCAACCACTCCTAACATCTTATTAAAAAAGTTGCTAACCTAAACATATTTTACCCAAGATAGGTTAGTCATTCCCATAAGTAACCTAAATTACTATAAGTTCACCTTAAATTCATCGATTCTTCAAAATATAAGTCATCCTTACTCCTCAATGAAAATATCGTAGTAATCTATTTACCTCGATCAAATATGGTTCCCAAAATAACGAACGTCTTCCAAAATAATAATCATATTTTAATCCCCTAATCATCCCTGTCATATTAATAAGAAAATCGTCGCATTTCCTATCACATTGGTTGTCGGAACATGTTCTTCCATTTCCCACCATTAACTAAGAAGAGAAAGCATAATTAGGGGCTTAAGTACTTAGCTAATAATCATGAAAAGGAACTGAAAGCATATAAGGATAACTTATATATGAAAGGTATACCCTAACTTGTGATCTCCTAGGTTCCCATATAGGTTATGAATGATCATATATTCTTATGTGAACCTTTATTTTATTTTATCTATTTTCCTTTAACAATGGTTCATACCAAGCTTATGAATTAACCAAAGCATATCCCCCGGGAGTGTCGTAACCAAGAGTGCAGCAAGGCCCGTTGTCGTGTACCAGTTCCCGTTCGAGTCTAGCTCAAAACGGTGTTTTCGGGTTTTACCCCTATGTACATCTGTGCCAGAGCCACCTCTAACTGCTCGTATCCAGACAGGGATGTATTTTCTTGACAACCCCTTACTCAATACTCACCAAAATACCAGGAAGATTTCCTATATTAAACTTTTCTATAGGGTTCCTCATAGAGTTTTCATATCCTAATTTCCACAAATAACTAAACCATCCTTTGATACCAACTATAGCATCCCGTATTTTTATAACATAACTTTTCATTCCATTACACGGAACTGAGGATCTTTAAGGTTTACTGTCTTGGAAACAAGGAACATAAAACAGGAAAAAAAACATTCTTCTTAAACACTTGAAAGGATTCTCCTCATGTTCACCCTAGGCTCATTACTGCATCCCATAACCTGGGGACATACATCAAAAAGAAGGGTGAGCAGAAGGCCCTTCAAGGGAAATAAGTGAAACATTTTACATATGAACTTGAGATACATCAATAAAGTCATGAAAAGAACTTTAAGGCATGAAAATGAAATCATGAGGCATATCATAATAAAAATAAAACTTTTTCATAACTTGAAGATGTGGCTACATCATTTAACATAGACAATCATGAACATATCACAAAGGTCCATCCCCAAGGTGTCATTTTAAAATTACCAAGGTTATTCACCAAGGTATCGTGAAAATTGTAATCTCTAGTGGTTACATCATTACCCAATGCATTGGAGTGCTATCAGGGCGCACCCTTAAATTTGACTTTATTATCATGTGAGCCAAATATATCATCATCAAACATTTCATAAATAACCCACATAGCATAAAATAAATGGGTTTCATTTCATAATCATAACGTTTTAAAAACTACTTTAAAGACATGATCTTTACGTCACTTTAAACCCACGGAAAGGGAAAGCGGGTCTCATGTATGTAAATCCCAGAATTTAAAATGGAACATTTTGATATATATGTGAATACCCTTGTAGAAATAAGAGCTTTGAGTATTCACTTTATAACATAAAATAATTTTTGAGAAAAGATAGAGGCATTTTGAGGGGAAAATTCTGCAGCATAACGGCTAAGTTTCGGGGTTTTAGAAAACATTGAAATGAGAGGGGACATGGGTCACCCTCTCATAAATGATCCATAAAAAGTAGGGTGAATGAATAAGAAGGACATATGGACATGGTAATGAAATTTTAGGGACATACCATTTGAAATGAAAAACATGGAAGGAAAAAAAAATTAGATTTCTCTTATGAAAATTCGGCAGCCTTACGGCGTCACTTAACTTCAAAAGAAAATGATTTGACAAGATCAAATAGGGTCCCTCATCATATGATCATAAGAGATCAGTATGATAGATAGAGAGATAATTCCCCAACATAACAAAAAGGAACTTGAAAGAATTGACATGAATGTAGAACCTCAAAATGAGAAGGGTGAAGAACCACTTAAAAATTCGGCAGCCTAACGGCGCCACTTAAAACATCAAAATACTGAATTGAAGAGATCAAATGGGGTCTCTAATCATATGAACATAAGAGTCCAGTATGATATATATAGAGATCATACCCCAATATAACAAAAAGGAACTTGAAATAATTGACATGAAAGTAGAACATCAAAACGAGAAGGGTGAAGAACCACTTAAAAATTCGGCAGCCTAACGACGCCACTTAAAACATCAAAATACTGAATTGAAGTGATCAAATGGGGTCTCTCATCATATGATCATAAAAGATCAGTATGATAATTTAGAGATCATACCCCAACATAATAAAAAGGAACATGAAAGACTTGAATGAAAATAGAACTTGAAAACGTGGAAGGTGAAAGAATCCCTTAAAAATTCGGCAGCCTAACGGCGCCACTTAAACATTCTTAAAACGAATTGATGAGAGCAAGGGGGGGTGTCTTTTCATATGAACATGAAATAGGCATTAGGATGAATATAAAATAACATCCTCCAACATAATAAAATGGAGTATAAAAGAAATGACATAAAAGAGATTACTTGAAAAGAAAAAGAGGGGTCGGATCCCTTACCTTAAAATGTAACTCTTCAACCTCAAAGGTTGGGACCTTGAGGGCTTGGGGGCACCTTGGGAGGACTCCATGGGAGGTAATGAGACCCGAAATTCGTTGGGAATGAGTGGGGAGTCGAATGGATGAGATGAGGGCTTGGTATTTATAGGGAAAGTGAGGGGACAAGGCATTAATGGCCAAGGGACACCTCACATGTGCTTTTCTCAAACCCATGTGCTCTCCCTTGTCATTTATCATGGAGTTAGGCCACATGGGGCCCCCAAAACAATAATTCATCACCCTTGGCCGGCCAACCCTCAAAAGATCTCATGACATCATAATGACACCGTTATGATGTCATTAAACATACTGAAACCCTAAAACTGTATTTTTACTATTCACTGAAAATTCAACTTTCTCAGAAAAATCCCAAAATTTCACATTAACCAAATATCAATGCTCTGATTTCAAAAATGAAATCGATTTTATAAAAATAATTTTCTAAATATTTTTAATTTAATTTTTAAATAAAAACACTATTCATCGAAAATTCATTTTTTCAGAAAAAATCCCAAAAATTACCATAACATAATATTGATGCTCTGTGTTCAAAAATAAAGTCATTTTTATAAAAATAATTTTCTAATTATTTTTAATTAAATTTTTAATTAAAAAACACTATTCACCCGTAAAAACTAATACTTGAATAATAATTAATGAAACCGTTATTTAACTATTTTATTGAATCATATTACTTAATCAAGGTGCCTAGATTATTTTAAATCTTTCTTTAAGTGAGATTACTAATCCATTTGGTCATATTACTAATCCTAATCATAAAATCACTATTCATAATTTACTATTCATCAAAAATCAAGTTCATCTTATTAGACTATAAATTTAGTACTGAACATAATTGAAGAAGACCATTTTTTGAAAATCATTACACATTTTTAATTATTTAGGGTTTACATAAACATATTTAAAATATCCTTTTTCTAAAATTCATCAAAAATATGCATACTATATTTATCCGGTCATTTCAAAATTCATAAACTTCATCATAAGAAGAAATCCCAATTTTTATTTAAAACAAGATTACACAAGGTAGTTACGGTCTCGTTACATAACCCCTTATAATACCAGCATAGGACCTAAGAGTAAGGTGTGCTAGGGTGATAGAAGCTTGGGGCAGCTCAGTCAACATTGCCCGAGTAGTAATTTCTATCAGTTTGAACTTCTCACGAAGGCGATTCCATTCCAGCTTCACATGATGAAGTTCGGCTTGGATTTGATCCAGAGCAAAGCCCAGTGGTGCTACCTCCTTCCCAAGCTCTGTTAGATGGGGTTCGATCGGTCCAAGACTACTAGGTGAGGCCATCGAATCTTCTTTCTATAATAATTAACCAAGATTACTTATATCAAAACATTTTGTTCACAGCGGTCATATTGACCGATGGTTATATAATAGTCAAAACCCACTGATCTCATTTTAATTATAATCATGTTTATCAAATAAAACGTTTTTGTTGAGTATAACAATAACACATAAAATTGGGAAACAAAATTTATTTAAAAAATTTCGGGTCATTACAAGAACTTTTATTAGAATGATTTCAATGTTGAAATATTGTTAACATTTTAGAAAAGATTCCTATGAAGTATCAAGATGACTATGGGGGTGATGGAGTTACCTTAAATAAATATCTATCCATTGTGAAAGGTATTAGAATATAAAAGTGAAACTTATTCATGAAAAGGAACCAACTTTTATAGGAGTATAATAGTTTATAAGAAATAAAGGAATAATAAATTGATTATTGTAATTACCAAACAAAATATTCTATCATGGATATTATAGGTAGTTCCTAGATGTGGGAAAATAGATACATTGATAAAGGAGAAGTGAAAGGGAGAGTTGATATTTAAGAAGAGTTTATAGATACCTTATATTTTCATAAATGTATATTACATATTTTTAGATGTATATTCAATAAACTAAACAAACAAATTCCTGAGGACCATAATATTTTAGTTAATTAGAAACATTGGATACAATATTATTATCTAATGAAAGATCATAAATATATCTAATAAATATTACCCGCTTAAGAACTCCAACAAAAAAACCTTTACTTATAACTTGGAGAAAGGAAAGATAAGAAAATGTGAGAACAGATATATATTAAGGGTAAATAAGAGAGATACATAAGAATATTAATAGAATATGTGTATGAGAGCATGATAATAATATTTTTAAACCATAACATGCCTATCAAAGATCTTACTCTTGAGGCATGGAATAATTATTGTAATTTTATAAGACAATAATCATAAGTGATTCCATGAACATGATCCATTAGAGAAACGAATCTTCATAAGACATATAATTTCTGCATAGACATAATCGTAGACAATAATATGTCAAGGATACCCTAAATATGCTCAAAACATTTTAGGCTTGGGATAAACAAATATATACCTACTTCATACTTGGGATAACCACTAGTGTAACCTATTTTTCATTCTTGGAATAACCACACACATACCCTTTAATATCACAAAAAAATTACCATTACCAATTTCATTGGAGAGAGATATAGGCACCAAAATTCACACAATTAAAACCATATTTATGTGTGCCACATCATCATAATACATTCATTGTATTATAATTCATGAAATGAAATGGGATTCATAATTAATTCAACATATCAAAACATGTGGAAAAGAGACAATTAAAGCTCCAATTTTTCACATGGTGATATTAAAGTAAAATACCTCAACTACAATGGATGTGAAGGATATAATGGATCACAAACATTTCTAGACCATACATTACTGTACCTGAAATAGCATCACCACCCAGGACTACCCTGCACACCCAACATCACCATGTATGCCCAAAAATGAATACCCAATGGTATCACGGAAGTCATACACCTGTGAAATAACATTCCTGAAAAAACAGCATGGTACCCTGTGTGAAACAAATGTGTGAGGAAAATCCATTAACCTGGGTCACGAAAATGTCTATAAATATAACCCTAGGGATCATCAGTTGAAACGACTAAAAAAATAGAAGAATCCTTAAAGCTCTACACTCCTTGTTCAATTTTCCAATCCCATAGAAACATTCAGGTAGCTCTCCAAAAACACCATAGAAGGTAAAATTAGAGGGGTAGTGGGATTAATGTTTCTACATGGTCTGAAACATGTGATACCTATGCGATGAAACTCGTAGTTGACAAAGCAGTAGCATGAAGGTCCCTTCCCAAACAAGAGGCCATCATGAGACCATTCCTAGGAAAACAAATTAAACACTTATATCCTAGTGTAAGACCACAAATAAGTGTTTTACCTAGGTTTTACATCGTAAAATGTATCTCTACATGTGAAATCCTACCTTACATGAATAAATACTAGTTTGACAATTTCTACCTTGCACAAAACATCTTCATCTCACCATGCCCTGACAAAGGATATACACTTTCTAAAAAATATTTCAAGCCACCAATGGCAGGAATCCACTTATTTTGGATCCCTCAACTAAGGGGAAGAAAATTGAAATGTCCTCTAAAACCTCTATTTATTCAAGACCGTGAAATGTGACACACTAATGTGTCTCCTGTTTGGTTGTGAATCCCTTCGTTAAGAGTCATCCTGCACTCGTCATACCTTATGGGAAAGGTACTCTGGGTCTACATAGTTTTGAGTCCCTTCAGTTATGAGGACCCCAACCTGAGGGATAGTTCCAGGGACCTCCTGGTCATAGACATGAGGGATCAAACATTTTTCTCCACTTTTCACCTCTAAGACTAGGGACCTCCCTGTCTCAAACAAGAGGGTTATGGTAATGTCTTTCCTATGTAATATCTAAGACCGGGACAACCCATTTTAGATGGTAAGTGGGTATCAAGCATTATTTTCCCATTGAGGGTTATTGTCTTGTCGTCCTCTATTATTTGGAACTTGGAGAAAGGGAATCCATAATGAAATAAGCCACTAGAAATTATTTCTAGTCATATCCACGGGTGTATGTGTCTCTCCTAGTTATGAAAATAAAAAATGGTGAATGGAAAAAAAACCCTTTTAACTCTCTTATAGAGCTGACCTATTCCACTAGTGGATGAAGGATATTTTTTTCCTTGAAAAAATCATCTGCTTCCCCTTATTGCTCAAACCGATCATGAATCAAATTAGATTAGAGGTTAGTGATAATCTCATCATATGCATGATCAGATATATGTATCCAAAAATAATCTTTTTTTTGGATCATCCTCTTACCTTCTCTCAGAGTTCTTCCATGGGCATGGGTCCGAAAATCTATAAATCTCATAGGGAATCCCAAAATCTATAATCCCCAACCGAACCTATAAATCTCAATGATTAGAGACCCTCCCCATTGTTCCAAGAAACCAATGCATCCTATTTGGTGGAATCCCCAAAACCATGTCAATATCTTCTTAAAGGGGTACATTACCCTCTGAGATAATCCTTCATGTGAATATCCCAGGTGTATGCCCCATATGTTATAACTAAATGAGTTTTATTCCTATCGAAATGGGACACATAGGAATCCTCCCTGACGACCAAATCTAAGACCCCAAATTCACTGTAATATTCTATAGGACATATCCTAATTAGGGTCATATCCGTCCATGGAGGCTACTTACCCTTTGGGTTCCTTGGGTCACTTTGGTGTAAGTCCCACACTAGCCCTTATCTCGAACTATTCACCGATATGTCTATGTTGTGTGAAATTAAACTACATAGTTTGGTCTGTATCACATTTCCTTAAAATGTATAATGTGTTTGGTTTAGTGGCAATAAAATATGTGGGTTATGAATGAATTCAAAATGATATGTAAGAAGTCCAACACATGGGCCCGATCTTGATATCAAAACAAATTATGTCTCCCAAGATGACAGTAAATATAAGAGTGCCCCACTATATGGATTAAAACCATCATTTTAATAATAATAGACTAGGGAATATCTAGTCCATTTAAAAAGTTTACTATTAATGGATACCCTTATAGTGATATTGATATCCACATCGATTGTGATCCATAAATACATAGAGATGATTCTGAATTCCATACATGAAAATATATGATTTCTAGTTCAAGGTATACTCCTGTTATATCTGGTATTTAGTAAATGATTTGTGAACATAACCTAAATCTATAAGATTCTCATAGTAGGAAATAATTCCCTTATAAGTATTTGATGATCCTGACCTCCCATCCTCTAAACCAATGTGATTATTTATATGTTGTTGTAAAATTTACAAACTATCCCCTAACATTGGAAAGTAGGATCATGTATCATATTGAATAAGGAATTCATTTGGTGTTTTTGATTACATTAACAAACCATGATTGAAACTTCATGGAAATAGTGAGCCTGATGTGAATGATTGTGCATCTACCAACCCCCCAAATGAATAATCTAACAACCATCAATTTTTTAGGGGAAGCAATAATTGTGAACCCAAATTGAATCCTTAATCAAGATGACTATGTCGCCCATATGCCAGGCCCTTTCACACTAATGGAAAAGTAGAGTAGGATATAAATGAATTGAAAATAATTGATTATTCATGTGTTAATTTATTGATATGCTACGTTGATGGGGTTTTATTTATTTTTTTCACATATACTTCACAAATGGTTTCTCTGAAAATCCTTCAAACAAAGGGAATCATACCATTTCAAGAATCCAAACATTATAACTACTTCACATGGTGGGTCCTTATCTAAATTGAGAACACTGTCACCATCCCAACATCTACAACACTAGGTCTAAAATGAGCTAGTTCTGGAGTACCATAAAAATGGTACCATCCCAACCAAGAGGTATCTTGAGAGGCCCTCTAGATCAGGATGACCCACCTACATTACACTCAACGACTACTAGTGTCCTAGAAGCAGAAGACCCTAGATTTTGCCTCCAACCATTTCATAAACATATCCCTTGAAAGAAGCAAAAATTTCTTATCTTATCTTAGATAGGTAGATGAAGAGGTCACTAAAGGATTCATGTAGACAATACATGGGATCCTCAAAAGGTCTCTTGCAAGCAGTCATCATCACCCACGCCACCCAATGGTGTTCCCACAATAGGATGAGGGGTTTTTTCTCAGATGTCAGGCACATGTCACCCATACTTGGGTAAGAAAGATAGCATGCCAAGGGAAGAAAAAAATATTAGAGGATTGGATTGAACCTCTGTTCCCTATGATGACTCCCTCTAGTAAAATTCAATGGAAAATAGGGATCTGGAACAAAGACTGACATATATCTATGAACCCCACTAGTCAAGTATTATTGGAAACAGTGAGCAGGAACAACTAGATACCCACCCCTAGAATGTCATCCATTAATATTTGGGGGGAAACTATGTGCATGATCACATAACTTCCCACGTCTATCAATACTTCCAATAACCTCTTTTGTTAGAACCTGGATAAACCAGCTGACAAATCCTAACATAAAACAAGGGGAGGATCCATTTCTATTCCCGCACCAAAGTACTGTCAGTATATTAAAATAAGGAATAGAGTAATGGAGTTTGAACACACCCCTTCATCAACCATGGAAGGGAATATTAAAATTCCTAACCATATCCTAAAAACCATTCAAGATATAATAAGAAAATCAATAGTAGTTGAGTTGAGGACACACAACCCTATCTTCATGAATAAGGTGAATCATCAACACAAAATGAGGGTCAATCCAAAGCAGAAACACATATATTCTCAACACCCGGAGGTTTGGGGGAAATTTTTCCCTTGATATATAAACAATTGGGTCAGGAACACACATTAATTCCAAATGAAGGTCATCGATATACCATAGTGGCGACTCTAGGGAATGTACAAACCCCTGTTAAAATTCAAAAAACATGCCATGAATTTTTAACAGTGACATGGAATATAAAAAGATTCCATACACGAACACATCTATCCCTAACAAGCGGACCAATCACCCAGAAGAAATAATCTAAAAATATTCCTCTTTAAAGGTGATTACAAAAGAATATGCAAACTATAATCATGCTATACTTAATACTAGAGTTATTAAAGAAATAAAATATTTATAAACCTTGGCTCAATATTCTACAATTTTATTATCAAATTAATCAAACAGTATCAGTAGATCTGAAGGTACTCCCTCTACATCATACCATTAAGGCTATATTTATGTCTATAGCCTGATCAATCTCAAGATCCCATCTCTTTATTAGTGCCACATCATATCTTCTTATGGACAAAAGATCAAACGGAATGGAAGTACCCACCTAGTTAATTTATACCTTTATGTTCATCACCAGATTATACACTTTAGGAATTGTCCTTATAGTGGTAATTTAATACTTAATGGAAGTCCTCCCCAAGATGTCATTTGTTGTTAAGGAACTCCCCACCATTGAATTTTACTTTATCAATGAGGTCCTCCCCTTAATGATTTAATTATGGTAAATCCCCCAATCATGAGTCACTTTGGAAAATGAGGATAATCAATCCAAATGATTCAACATTAAAAAGTAAAATCATTTCTCTACTGGAAGAAAACCCAAGGAAAAAATCACTCTCTGAACCACTATTGGATCACTTCCCATAAAATATGATAGAATAAATTCTTTCTGATCCAACAGTTTACAAAAATTAGTTGAGAAACATACACATTGTTTAGACAAGGTTGAGGATCATCAGGAGAAAGATGAATAAGACATGCTAAACATGGGGAGATAATTGGATAGGGACAATATCCCATCCATGTTCTATCCATTAGCCACTCCCCAATACAACATTCCAGAGGTTTTATTTGATGATTTTTTGTACTATATCTACCGAAAATATATGTACCACACATCATGAACTAAATACAAAATTATTTCATTACAATGAATATCTAGGACACATCAAAGTAATATAATGGATACACCGTCTAATTGACTTGTGGACCCTCTAATCAGTATGACATCATAAATTGGGAAAATAGAAAGGATAACATCAATGAACATGTCTAAATATATTAAAAGATTTGCATTTGTTGATTATAGATTCCCAATATAGTTCTCATATAAAAGGATGGTAAAATAATAGGATTTTACAATTCACCTCACTCCCCAATCATAAAATCCAACTAATAGTTACATTATATAATGTCATAGGCTCATACCATCATCAACAAAAAAAACATTGCTCATA
The DNA here is from genome assembly GCA_963277665.1 of Viscum album. Taxonomy (NCBI): domain Eukaryota; kingdom Viridiplantae; phylum Streptophyta; class Magnoliopsida; order Santalales; family Viscaceae; genus Viscum; species Viscum album. The sequence continues at coordinate 1,890,598,541 of OY728136.1, forward strand.
ATAGATTTCCTGATCAGAAAAAAATTTCCGTCTCTGACTCTCAAAAATGTCATTCTTGAAGAGAGATAAATATAAAATTCCTCTTACATCACGAATATGAAAAATATTGATTAAGCCTCCTGTTTATGGAAATATATTCATCACATGATGAAAATATATTTTGAGTAATGTGGCTCGGGTGAAAATCATACAATGCACCTAACCCATGTTCAAAACCAACTCCACAAAAACTAAAATGTAGCCATTATAGTAGCATCCATGGGAATTACGGACAAAACCAAGCCACATGGATGGGGTATTTTTTTAATACAATATTTGAGGTCAAAAACCAAACTCGAATGGTTTGGAAAATTAAGTGGCAACAACCCCGACCCACAAGGATGAGTTCATTTTGACAACATCCTTCTTCTATACATTGGAATTGACTATTCTCTTAGTTATGGGGAAAAAAAGATCTTCATAGGTCATTGTATCACTTGAACCAGTGTCCTCACTTGAATCATTGATGAAAAAACATTATTAAGACTCCATTCGGATAACCCTTCATCAAACAAACCTAAGAGGACTAATGAAAGATAGGGTGAGGTCCTGTTATGGGCACATGAAAATGTAGTCGATTTAGGGCATTACCATTGTAGGAAATCAAATTCTATTTAGTGTATATCATCGAAAAAACCTACCCTCTTAGTTTTCAATGCTTGATATAATGTTCTCAATGTGTAATGTATTGGTGAACAATATTAGACCTGATCCTGTAGATGATAATGATCAATGGGATGAACTATGAAATGAGAGGAAGAAGATACCATTCATATCAATATAAACATTGAATTAACAAATGATCGTGTGTTTAAAATAATGTCATAGGATCTCCCAAAAATTGGGAAAACAATCAGATGGTTAATTGCCTCCCCATTAGTAGGAATAAGACAAATATATGGGTAAGGTAAGGATGTTCCTCACCCACCTATAGAAGATGTTGAACACCTTACACCAGATGACATATTTTTCTAACAAGAGGAAGAGATGAAAGAGATGAGAAAACTCAATACATAACTTCTCCATGGAAATATACCTATCAGATATGTTCTACTAGAATATCCTTGAATCACTCTTCTAGATAACATACCTTAGAAAAAAAGGATCCTCCTAGAAACTATAATGGAGATAGAACATCCACATAACATGGGGTTTCATGAAACAAAATATTTTGACCCCACAGTAGTATATTGTGTGTTCCCCCCATTGGGTAGAAAACTAGGGTTGTGTCCAACACACCCTCATAAAAAATCCCTTGTAGGATACACACCATGGGCACCAATAATCCACCAAATATTGCTAATCTTTTTGTTTACCATGTTTAAGATCCTGCCTATCTAGACATACCACAAGGTCTCATCAATACTATTGAACCATTTATATATTAGTTGAAAGAAATTGAATAGTGGAACACACTAGTACAACCAAAAAAGATTCCGTACTATGTATTGGATGATCCATACCCCCCACTAATTTTTTGGAAGGCTACATTTCCAATTTTTAATGGATCAGAGGACATGATGCATCATTTAATGAATTTAGTGTATCATTGTAATCTGATGACGGGGAACCCAACAAAATGATAAGCAGTGAAACTCAGGTGATTCAAGAAAAGACTATTGCAGCCATCCTCGGTATGGTACAATTGTTTTCTAGCTATTTCAATCATAGGATGGTAAGTCATATATTTAATGTTTCTATTCCAATTCAGCTCAACTAACCGGAAGAAAATAGTCATATCCCTCTCAAACTATGAATAATTGATGAATGTAATGGTCTTGGATTTCGTTGCTCGATGGAATGGTTTAACCAACCTCATAATCATTCAATATCTTGAAGAATATATTTTTTCCATATATATAGAAAAAAATTACAACTGGTTTCAATTACCACTCATCCCTATGAAATATACAATTGTGCCTTGGTATATTTCAATAATTTCTAAAAGAATAGAAGACTCCATCATGTGAACCAAGGCCAATTCCTTTGTAATTCATCTCTATTAAGGGAATATAATAGGGAAATAAGAGTCTACCACTAGTATGATTATGCCACCCCCAAAATTGTATATCTCCAAAGATCATTCCATATCGTACAACACCCCCTTATGAGCTTTAGTAACAACTCAAACCTATTCTATATTAGTGAAGGGGGTTGAAGTGAAATCAGCTTTAGAAACTGATGAATATTTTTATTCATTCTGAAATGAGATATCCCCTTGCTTATTCTTCATGGTTTTAGAGAAAAAATTGATAAAGTTAATGAAGCAAAAGAGACCCGACCATAGTGGTCTTGATGATTACCCAAATTATTTCCATTTTCACCAAATGCTCGGAAACATCATATATGAATATTTCATTTTCAAATACATTGTAATGAAAATAGTGGACTATAGACAAGTGAATATGGATAAGACACCCACATATGTAGCATGTGTTTCTCCCACCAATACAGATAAAGAGTGTGAATGAAATGAATATACCAGCAATAATGCACATAATTTTTGTGATTGGATTACTAGAAAAAGAAATTTCCTGAACTCATGCTATCTAATGAGAATAGTTGATTGAAACAACTATTCCCCAAACTACTTTTTCTATTTCACAACGAACTCAATTTTCACTACAGTCCACCAAAGGCCAATACTATAAAAAACCATGGGCATAAAGGTGAGAAAAAAAGACAACATGATAAACCTGTTCCAAGTACATCATTGGCTATTAATCTATTTGTAATAAAGTCTTTACTCCCAAATCATCTAAATACACCCCCAAAAAATGGTATGAACTAATTTAACTCCTATATGGAATCCTCATCTGATGAAGAATAAATATTCAATTCCATTAATTTCACCCACATAACGAATATATTTTCTAATGATGATAATTTCTAAAAACAAATATTCATAGAACATGATTAGATAATCAGAGGATTACAACTCTAGGGATGAGAAAAAAAGTGAAGACATAGAGATAGAAGAAATCAATACTTTAACCACAACTCTTCCTGATCCATCTCTAATGAAGAAACTCATAACGTAGTCCTTTAGAGGGCCCAACTGAAGGGGGAAAGTACCCCTACCCATACTAGCTATCACCTTAACCAATTATCTTGGATGATTAACTGTAGGCAATGTTGTATCTTGGTCAACCATGTAATGTAGGAAGACCTACTCAGCCTATTCCCATAAGGAATGGAAGACATCTAAATCCTATTATAAGTCCCGATAATCCTAAATCATGTGAATAGGTTCCTAAATAATACATAGAAGATAATACCAATGTTGGTTAGAACATTAATTTTGTCACAACCCGTCCTCGGGGCCCGTATCATGACTACCCCAAGCCTTCCTTCCATTGGTCAGGGGCTGGTGACTAGCACCAAATGTGTAAACACCGATATAAGGGAGGCATTACCTTTATATAAGGAAACAATCACAACAGAGTATGCAAGCTGAAGTAAACACTAATTAAACTGAGTACAAAAGTAAGTGATGGAATGTAAATGGGCCAGTATACAAACCCAACTGAAGGTATAGTACAACTGAGAAAATTAAAGTTCAACAGCCGAAAGTAAAGTAGCAATGACCATGATGTCCTCCGGAATTCCCAGCTAAAGGGTGGGTACAGAGAGTCTCGTCAGCTCCTCGGGTCCTGCCGTCCGCTCTGTGTACGTCCCGTCAAGTAGTCCACCTCCAGGCATCGTCCCGCTCCACAAGTCTCAACCACGATTAGCGATGTCTGTCATCTGCATCCAACACAACGTATTCCGGTCATAGCCCATGCAGGGGTGAGTATAACGATACTCAGTAGGGACCCCCCTTGGACCCTCAAGGTCTCTATAAATCAAACAAATAAAACCACAAAGAAGAACCTCAACAGATAACCCTTAATTAGGTATAAGCCCATACTTATACCGAAGTTATCAAGAAACCCATATCAATCATGAGGTAACACAAAGGTTATAAATCAACGGAAAACCACTACTTAGTTATATGCCCATATATATAACTAAGATATCAAGTAACCCATATCAAGCATGAGGAAATCACAAAGGTCTGTGTCTCAGCTCAAACCATGATTTTCATTATCGAAACCACAACTTCCGGATAACTCCTCCTCTGTCGAGTACAGTAGACCTGTCACGACTCTGAGGATCCACTCACAAACCTTAGACTGCTGAAGTACTCCTCCTGTCGAGTACCGTGGGTCTGCTACCAAATAGCTGACGCTTTGTCTGATGTGGGTCTGCCGTCAAATTCTGGGCACTCCCCCTAATAGACGTCAGAGTTACTCCTGTTGTCAAGTACCATGGGTCTGCTTCCAACTACAAGGTTCTTCATCTGACGTGGGTCTCCGCCAAATTCCAGGCGCTTCGTCCACTAGGCTAATCGAATCACTTCGACTCGAATCAGTCAAGCAGTTTTCAGGTCTACAACTACTAGGTCTCCGCACTCCGTACGCTTGACTCCAGGGCGGTCCGCTCCACGATCCACTGGTTGATACACCAAGTATCACAATGTCCCACAATAAATAATCAAAAAGTTCCGCCTTGTCACATGGGTCTCAACACAACAGACGGTGTGTCAGTCGGACGCCCGGTCTGTGAGTTATTATCCTTTTCGTCCCAAGGTCCCGGTTGGTTTCGTGTATAAACCAGCCCAACCATATCTCAATGGTACATCAAATTCTCAAAGGGTATATTCAATGGGTTCTTTTCTCAACGTGATTACCAACGCTGCTGACGGTTCGTCAAAGGGACATCTGGTCTGAATGTTATCGGCTTTTTCGTTCTAGGGACACAATTGGGACTTGGGTACAATCCATCCCAACCATATTCCAACTGCATCCAAACCTCCGGTGAAATATGCCAGAAGAACCATCTCATCAAGTGTATTCCAACAAAGTTGATGGCCCATCAATCTGATGTTTAGAACTCATGTTATAACCGGTTCCGCTCCAAGGGCCCGAATGGTTTCAGGTTCGAAACAAATCGGTCATACCCAAAAATTATCTAAAGCAGCAGTGTAATAAACCAAAACGCTCGTCTTGATCGAAGGATCCCTACAAAACTAATGCTGCATCGATCTAAAGTTTGTAGCCCATTATATAGGCATTTGAGCGAACCTGCCTGGAAAAATATGGGGTTTGGGCCCGGTCCGACCTGGCCCAATACCCCCTGGGTCGACCTGACCCAGGTCCGGGTCCGGCCCGATGGGGTGCAGGTAGCCAAGCTCAGCGTGGCCTCCGTCCCGGCTTGGATGTTGGCCCCGGCTCCACTGTCGGCCAAGCAGGGATCGAAGGGAGGGCGTCACCCCCTTTGTTTCTGAAACGGTGGACCCGTGGGGTCTGTCTTAGTGATCTGGTTAGGGGGGGGGGGTTACAACTCCCCTGGGTTCTTAGAACGGCCGACAATGATGGCCGGCCTTGTGTAACCGCGAGACCCCCTCGGGTCCCACCTCTTTATGGTACAGGCTCCCGGTTGAGCCAGCCGCCCCTTTGAAGACCGTCACGGCTCCTGTCCGACCGGCGCCGCGCGACGGCGCCGCACCCCACTGTCATGACCCGACCTCTCTACAGCCTCCTTTTTTCTCTGGTGTGGCGCGACAGCATCACACCCCTCTTCCGCGGCCCGCTCCTAGCCACGGCCTCCTTCGGCCTCACCAGCGCTGCGCGACGGCACCACGCTCCACCGTCGCGGCCCGCTGCGGTCGCGGTCCTCTTCCTTCCTGCGTGGTGCAATGTTACCACGCCGCCTTGCCACAACCATCAATGAAGATCAACGAAGTTCAACAAAAAATGGGAGGAGGATCATCCATGTTTGTGAGGTCCGACCTCCTCCCATTATTACAATAAAAAGCTGCCAAAATTTTAATCAACGAAGGTTGTAAAATAAAACATGAACGAAGATAACCCCTACCTCGAGTCGTTCATCATTCGTTAACGATATGACAAATGGGAGTGGAATTCAGTCCATTGAAATCTTTTCAAGGTAAGAGGTGAAGCGAGGATGGTCATTGCCGTTCATCGTTTCCTCAAAGGCCTTCGATCCGGCTCAAGCATCGTTCATTGGATATCCGACGGATGGAGAACTGTACTTCGGGGGAGTATGATGTTTTTCAATGAAGGAGATGAAGTGTTCTTCACAAATCAAGATCTTTATCCCCAAAATCTCCACACAAACCAACCAAAAATAAAATAAGGTTTCTCACTTATTTGATTTAAATCATTCCATGAATAAAAAGTTCATATTTCAAACACTTCATTGATTAAGAGTCTCAATAACATAATTAATGTGTGAGTTGGCATGAGTTATGAGGGAGAGATGGAGAGAAGGAGGTACTAAAATAAAGACGAGTCAAAAAAAATAAAGAGAGAGTTTCAGATTGAGAGGGAGGTGAGTAGTTAGGGTCTCATGTGCCCCCCTCCTCACTAAACCCTTCCATTTTGTAAGATAAATATTATCCTCCACAAATAAAAATATTAAATGGATATTTTTTTCCATAAAAACAAACCGAAACTTTATCCTCTTCTCCCATCAAAACGCGACTATGGTAAAGGTCCCCATAATCAATTACTGGTGCTGCAGTTTCATCGGTGCCCTCAGATTTCAATTCTTAGCAACATTTTAAGAGATAGGAAAACCCACTCATTCGTTCACTGAACGTAACTGAGCTAATATTCAGAAATTGATTCTATGCACATCGGGCCTCAGAATCAGGTGCTGTCAGAAAATACGGACTTGTAAAATTCAAAGAAATTAAGAAAAAAAATTTCCTTGAAATTTCCAGGTCTTTACATTACTCCCACCTCAGGGCTATAGGTCCCTGTAAAGCTACAATACAAACTAGGGAATCTAAAGGAGGTACCAAGCATGCATCTGAGCCTCACGCTCCCATGTTCTCTTTGGAGGTTCTCGTGCTGCCAAAAAAAGCGCAAAAGAGAAATTGATTGTCCCTGTGGGACCCGCTCTTATCGATCCTCAACCTCAACTACAACCCCGAGAAGGTCACCCCGTCATCAATTTTCAGCTCTCAGTGATCGATGATGACGGTTAGGTCATGAACACACCTCTTAATTTTGGATATGTGGATAACATCGTGCACCTGGTGCAACTGAGGTGGAAAGGCCAAGTGGTAAACCACATTTCCTACGCTACTAGGCACCCGTAAGGGTTCGATGAAACACAGAGTTAACTTTTCACCCCTGCCAAAACTCCATAGACCCCATTGAGGTGAGACATGTAAGAAGATGTGGTCATCACCCTCCACTCCAGTGGTCTCATATCCTATCATCATAGGACTTATATCTGCTCTGTGCAGTCTTCAACTGCTCTTGGATGATCTACACCTTCTCTAACGTGACCTGAACCATCTCTTGTTATATACGTGCTGACTCCTACAATATCCACAAATGATATATAAAACGTGTCCAGCTGTTGTCTCACCACTCCTAACAGCTGAATGCTCGACCTCCTACTTAGAGTATCTGTTACAACGTTCCCCTCCCCATGAGTATAAACTATGTCGAAGTCATAGTCCTGGAGGAAAACAAGCCATCATCGCTGTCCTAGGTTCATGTCATTCTCAGAAAAGATACATCTGGGATTTTTGAGATGGAGAGAACCGTAAAATTTTCGGTCAACAAACAATGGGTGAGACTAGCCAATTGTAATAACTCATCTCTATCATTCATTTTCTACGTTCTACCCAAGAGCTGCTGAGATTTCTCCTCTGACGAAAAGAGAAATCTGGTCTCATACCCTGGACGAACCACCTTTTTTTCCTAATACAGTCAATCCTAACATGAACGGTACTATTTCATGCCATAGACAACATCGTAAGGCTTCGACGCTACTACCAAGAGATCCAGCCGTTACTCTCACCTCCAAGGGTCGAGTCACACTGTCAGCAGTAGTGTGTGGTCACTAGTTCCCCTCCAGTAGTTATTTCGAAAGTGAGAATTAAGTCAATAGTTTTAAATCGGAACCGCTTAGTATCAACCATACAAAGTGGGCATGAAATTAATTGTCACAAAGATAAGTGTCTTTTATTACTACAACCCGTAGTACAAAGACACAAATCAGCCACAAAAGCGACAACATGGAAACTAAAAACACCATGAACAAGGTCCTTCATGCCTAGACCCGCTCCTATCGACCTACTTTCGGAGCGCTGTCGTCATATTCTTCAGCTTCCTGAATCTGAGCACTCCCATATCCACCAGTTCCCTATGGTCGGGGTGGTCCTCTGGGTGGTGGTGGTGGAAACACCTCTAAGCTTCGTCCACCTCCATCTGCATGACCACCTCCTTTGCCTCTACCTCTTTCTCATTGAGGTCCACCTTGGTTGAACCTCTGCCTCTTCCTGGGAGGTTCATCATCTATCTACGGATAATCTTTACGGCGGGTCGGACAGTCACGTGCCATGTGACCAAGCCCACAGTAGGAATAACACTTTCCTCCCTTGGAACGACTGGCTCTGACTCCACTCAGGTTTCCCCGCACAACTGAACCTGAGTCATGCTATCAGCAACAATTAGGCCTGGTCCTCTTGGTCCCACGTGTCGTCTGTCTACTTCCATCTACAGGAGTCTCCGTTGCAAGTCGACTAGTGGGGGGTCCCACTAATGAAGTCATCTCAGCAAGGAAACTCTCCACTAAGAGGGATCTCTCCAACACCACTTCCTGAGTCAGGATGCTGAGAGGGGTCGTTGAAGCTCTGATCTCATGCCTCAATCCATAATCGAAAGTCTGGTCCCTAAATAACGGGTCTCTTACCATGTCTGTGGAGTAGCGCAAGAGGTCAGTGAACCTCGTCGAGTACTGTGCTACTGTCATGTTTCCCTACTATTGATGCATAAGCTCATGTATTCACACCACTCGAAGGGTGGCTTGTACAAATTCCACTCAGGATAGGATATTGATGTCTTCCCATAGGAGTTTCGCCTCGTCGTGCATCTAGAGCATCAGACCCCACCATCTGCCTGCAGCTTCCTGATGGAGGATGGCAGCAAGGATCACCATGAAGTCCTCTGGTGTGCCAACTAGCCTGAAGACTCTCACCACATCCTCCCGCCAATCCTCTACCGCCTATGGGTCTGTCTCTCCCCAGAACCTGGGTGTCATCTGGCACTGGAGGTCGTGCAATGTGCTCATGCGGTGTGCATCTCCTGCCACTAGGGATGGTGTCATCAATGGCCCAATGAATGGTAGTATCGCCGGTGCCTCAACTAAAAGAGGGCCTTGTACTAAGGACTCATCGCTCGGCGAGCTGTCAGTATATACATCTCTCAGAGCTCTAGCTGGTAATCCACGGGGAGGCATCCTGAAAGAACAAATGCATCATGATCAAAAGACTATACCTATTTAGTTGACTTGATTTGAGCTGATTTAATGAAAAATTTAAGAAACACACACGCAATTAGTGTTTTAGTGCACTAAGTCGTAAATCATATGTCAAGGTCGTGGTGTCTGGATACGTCAGCTGCCCGCACCAACACTGGACTCCCAGAAATGAAAACCATACTCAGTACCCTTAACACTATTGATTCATAGAATGAAAATATCAGATTTCTATGTTCTTCAGCAAAACTGACTCCTCTGATACCAATTTTTCACAACCGGTCCTCAGGGCCCGCGTCTTGACTAGCCCAAACCCGCCTTCCATGTGCCAGGGGCTGGTGACAAGCAACAAAGGAGTAAATCCCGATGTAAGGGAAGTCATTGACATTATATAAGGAAACAATCACAAAAGAGTACACAAGCTGATGTAAACACTAATTAAACTGAGTACAAAAGTTTGTGCTGGAAAGTAAATGGGCCAGTATAGAAACCCAACTGAAAGTACAGTACAACTAAGAAAAGTAAATTACAACTGAAAGTAAAGTAGAAACCACCGTTATGTCCTTCGGAATTCCCACCTGATGGGTGGGTACAGATAGTCTCGTCTGCTCCTAGGGTCCGGTCATCCGCTCTGAGTATGTCCCATCAAGTAGTACACCTCCAGGTATCGTCCTACTCTACAAGTCTCAACCATGATCAGCGATGTCCATCATCTGCATCCAATATAACATAGTGCGGGTGTAGCCCGTGCAGGGTTGAGTATAACGATACTCAGTAGGGACACCAAGACCCTAAAGTTCTCTTTAAATCCAACAAGGATAACCACAAAGAAGAACCTCAACTTATAACCCTTATTTATGTATAATCCCATACTTATACCTAAGTTATCGAGCAACCCATATCAATCATGAGGTAACACAAAGGTTATGAAGTCAACGGATAACCACTACGTAGGTATATTCCCATACATATACCTATGTTATCACGTAACACATCTCAAGAATGAGGAAATTAGAAAGGTCATTACCTCAACTCAAAAAAGGATTGTAAAGACCCGGAAATTTCAAGGAAATTTTTTTGTTAATTTTCGTTGGAATTTTACAAGAGCGCAGTTTCAGACGGCACCTGATTCCGAGGTCCGGAGTGCCCGGAATCATTTTCCGAAGTTTGGCTCGGGTACGTTCAGTGAACGAACGAGCGGGTTTTTCTAACTTTTTAACCGGTGCCCGGAATCAAATTCCGAGGGCACCGATGGAACCGTAGCGCCAGTTTACACTTAGGAACTCCTGTTCTGGAGTTGCGTACTTGCGAGTGTTGATAATAAAAATTGTGGATGTTTACTTTGTAATTACACTACAATTTTTATTATTTTACTCTAAATGTTATCTCTTGTTGGAAGTTGGGTAACCACCCAACCTCCCATGGGAGGTTATGAGGGTGGTGGGGCCCACACGAACCCCACCCTTTCATATCCTCTAAAACCCCCTCAACTCCCACTTAATTTATGTTAACTTAAGTTATAAACCTATGACTTAAATGTAATGAGTTAATGAGGTGAGTTGTGTGTGGTTATTGAATTTCAAACCTTTGAAATTCAAAGAGGTTGGGTTGTGTGAATAAAATAAGAAAGAGTCTTACTTTATTTTGTTAGAATTTTATCTCCTTGAGAGAGTAGGGAAGTCTTCTTCATCTTCTTCAAACTCAACGAAGAACGCGAAGAACGCCGTTCTCCAACGAAGAACTTCTCCGCCGAAGAACACGGTCCATCCGCGACGCCGTATCCGCGACGCGATGTACTTCTTCCGCGTCATCACTTCGGCGACGTGCTTTCCGCGGCGAACCTACGTCCGACGCCGCAACGCACTTTCCACGACGTGCCTCTCGCGGCGAACCCACGTCCGTCTACCGCGACGCCATAACCGCGATGTCGACGACGTCTTCCTCCGTGACGTCCGACCTCCGCGACGCTCGTCCTTCGCGGATTGTTGACGAGCTCCGCGAGCTTCCTTCGAGGTAGGGGTTGTACCTTATTTCTTAATTTAATTTACGCCTTCGTAAATAAATTATTGGACCGCTTGTTATCATTAACATGGGAGGGGATCGGACCGCACAAACACGGTCGATCCTCCTCCCAAACCTTGTTGTTGGATTTTTACTCGTGGTTCGAAGAAGAGGCGGAGCGGTGCCGTGACACCGCGCTTGGACGCAAGGGGTTCATGGGAGTGCGCAAGATTGACGCGCCACTCTGGACGACGAGGGCCGTAGTGGTCTCCCACTGCCGGATTGACCAAGCCGCCGGAGCAATGAGGCGCGGCCCGTTGGCTGCGGCGTAGTAAAGGAAGTGCGACCGTTGGATGCAACGCCGCCGCGCCGCATCGGAGGAGAAAACAAAGGCGCCGCGGCCGGAGCGGGGCCGCGGCGAAGGCGCGCGGTGCCGTCGCACCGCGCCGGACGATGAAGGCCGCGGCCGGTTCCGGGCCGCGGCGGATTGAGAAGACCGGCGGCTAACCGGGCCGCCGGTGTTGGAAGACGAAAGGGAACCGGCCGGCCAGGTCGGGCCGGCCGGAAGGAAGTCAAACAGGGGAAATTTATTTTCCCCGGTTAGCCGTTAATGGCCCCCAATTAAATTGGGGGCCGGTTAACATTAGAAGGGGGGGCAGCGCCCCCCCGTGTCATCCAGCAGGCCCCCTCATGTGAGGGGGCGGTTTAATTTTGAAACCGGCGCGGCACGTGCCGCGCCGCCAGGGGGAAAACGGGGGGGGGGGGGGGGGGTCTCACCCGCGTGCCGCCGCGCCGCCTCAGCGCACCGCCGCGCGCCGCCGCGCTGCCTCAGCGCCCCGCCGCGCGCCGCCGGCCGAACCGGCCGGGCCGGTTCGGGCCGGGTCGGCCCGGACCCCTTCCTTCTCGAACCAGAACGGTTATTTGCCCGTAACATGAGCTACGGGCCTCCGAATGACGAACCGTCTGCGGCTACGCGATCCTTGGATCGAAACGGTCGTTTCGGTATAACTCACTCAAAGTTTCGGATACTTTGGGTTCGGCCGGGTTGGTTCGTACACGGAACCAACCGGGCCCTCGGAGCGGAAACGCTCATATCTTGAGCTACGGACGTCGAACGGCGTGCCGTCAGTTCTGATAAGTTCCTCTTAGTGAGACGGATCTTTTGGTATACTCCGCCCGAGGTTTGGACGCAGGTGGAGTACAGCCGGGTTGGTTCGTTCACGAAACCAACCGGGCCCTCGGAGCGGAAACGCTCATATCTTGAGTTCCGGACGTCCGATTGACGTGCCGTCGACTTTGATGGAATCCTCTAAGTGGGACGGAACTTTTGACATACTCCACCCGAGTTTTGGATACAGTTGAGATATGGCCGGGTTTGGTTCGCTCACGAAACCAACCGGGCCCTCGGGACGAAAAGGCTAATAACTCACAGACCGGGCGTCTGATTGACGCGCCGTCTGTTGCGTTGAGACTCCTTTGACGAAGCGGACGTATGTGGCACTTCTTCGTTGGACTTTGAGATACTTGGAGTATCGACCATTAGCTCGTGGAGTGGACCCTCCCGGAGACGAGCGGGCGGGGGAGCGCTTGGGTTTAGCGGCGGACCCGTGGTACTTGACAGTGGTGGTGCGCTTGGATGCAGCAGCAGACCCTTGGCGGTGGAGCGCTTGGTTGTAGCGGCGGACCCGCGATACTCTACGGAGTGTTTGCGCTTGGTTGTAGCGACAGACCCGCGACGGTGGAGACGTGCCTGCGGAGTACGGAGACCGTGTAGCCGACTGAGACCTGACGACTGCTTGACCGACTCGACTTGGAGTGAGTCGACTAGCCCAGTGGACGGAGCGCCCAATAGTTGGCAGCAGACCCACGGCGGACGGAGCTCCTGGTAGTTGGCAGCAAACCCGCGGTACTCGACAGGAGGAGTACCTCAGTAGGCTATTTGGGTGAGCGCCCGGTATTTGGCGACAGACCCTCAGCGGACGGAGCGCCCGGTAGTTGGCCGCAAACCCGCAGTACTCGACAGGAGGAGTACCTCAGCAGTCTTATGGTTAGTGAGCAGTACCTCGGAGTCGTGACAGGACCACTGTACACTCTAGAGACGGAGCTCTTCAGTAGTTACAGTTTCGATAATAAAAATCCTGGTTTGAGCTGAGTCAATGATCTTTGTGTTTCCTTATGATTGAGATGGGTCGCTTGATAACCTAGGTATATGTATGGGCATATACCTGGGTAATGGTTATCCGTTGATTTCATAAACTTGTTATAAATTGTGTGGACTTGTACTGTTATCCTATGTGGATTTACTGTTTACTCTTCTTTGTGGATTGGGTTGTTCTTGGGCTCGGTGTTGGAGCCGAACGGAAATTGGTGACATAGGTATATGTATGGGCATATACCTAATCAATACTGGATGTTACTTCGTGATTGTATCCTTCATGTGGTTTATCCTTTGTGGATTTCGGGAGACCTTCGAGGGTCTCGGGGTCCCTACTGAGTATCTTATACTCACCCCTGCACGGGCTATGCCCGCACTTCGTTGTGTTGGTTGCAGACGACGGACATCGCTGACTGCGGTTGAGGCTTTCGGAGTAGGTCGGTACCCGGAGGAGGACCACTGAGCGGGACGTGCTCGGAGCGGACAGTTGGACCCGAGGAGTTGTGGAGCTATCTGTACCTACCCTTCAGGTAGGATCCGTTGTGGACGATCCAGGAGCTGAGCCATCTGTACCTACCCTTCAGGTAGGAATCAAGGAGGACGTCCCAGGAGCCGCTTGTACTTTCAGTTGCTGTTTTCCCTTTCGAGTTGTACTTTACTTTACAGTTGGGCTTGTATTTCCGGCCCTTTACTTCAGCACAGTTGTTCTAGTTTTGTGTGCTGCTTTACTTCCGCTTGTTACTCTGAGGTGCTTGTTAACTTTTTTTAAGGCAATGCCTTCCCTTTTTACTGGGATTTTACGCCTTGGTGCCAGTCGCCAGCCCCTGGCCTATGGAAGGCGGGCTTGGGGTAGTCACGGCACGGGCCCCGAGGGCGGGTTGTGACAAATTGGTATCAGAGGCGGTCGGTTCTACCGCAGACTCTGATCTTTTTTTCTATGTGAAGCAATAGTGTTTAGTGTATTGAGTGTGGTTATCAGTCCAGGGAGTCCAGTGTTGGTGCGGCGGCCGACGTATCCGTACATCAGGACCCTGAATTCTGATTTCCGACTTAATGCACGAAAACACTGATTGCGTGTGTGTTTCCCAAAAGGTTTAAAGTCAGCTCAAACCAGGTCGGCTCACCAGGTATAAATCGTTGACCGTGACACAACTGTTCAGGATGTCACCATGCAGATAGTTAGCTGGAGTTCTGAGAGAGTTCTCGATGATGGCCCACCGAGCAGCGAGACTCCGGTGCAGGGCCCTTTTTCAGTGTTGGCACCTTCGGGTGGTGTACCAGCAGCACCACCACCCGTTAGGCAGCAGATGCCACTAGCTGACAGTGGACGCTAGTAGAGCGCGATGCACGAGTTCCAGCAGTAGAGGCCTCTGAGGATACGAGGCGAGACAGATTTCCCAGGCAGCAGTGGACTGGATGGAGGGGGTTGCTAGAGTTCTACGCCTAGCTTGGATACTAGTAGAGCGGATGATGATCTTAGCTCCTGGTGTTTCCAGTGAGTGACCATGAGGTTGGTCCTTATAGTAATGAGGCTTCGGTACGCGAACCGATACCTGGGATAGTACCTACGGGTAGTGCGCTAGCTATGTCACTACCTGTTGGTCAGTAGACACTACCGGCGGTACCGGTAGCAGAGACTCACAGGCTTAGTGCCTTACGTATGTTTTAGCACCAGATATCCCTCAAGTTTCGAGGTGAGCCTGACTCGTAGGCGGCTAAGGACTGGCTTGAGGAGGTGGTTGTGAGTTTTCTGGAGCTAATACAGCTTCGACAGTATGACATGTCGGAAGCAGAGCACTCAACGTGGCTTACCAATCAATCTTGGTACTCGTTGGTTACGTTGTGATCAGTTCTTTAGACTCGAACTTCTGAGCGAAGTGTGTCTAAAGGACATCTGAACCATTACTTTTCCTCTATGCAATCCTACCTATGCTAGGATGCTAGAGAGAACCTTTGTGGTTGTGAACGTTAGCAGTGAAAGGCAGGAAACTAGCGCCAGTCTCAGAGACTCGGGCGTGTAAAATGTTTCAGGAGGAGGAAGTGCTAAGGACAGATGAATCTGCAGGGTAGCAGACGTGGAAGCGGAGCTTGGAGAGCAGCATATGGTGGCGTACATTTCGACATGTTACGACCACCCGACTTAGTAGTCCCCGCCAGGCTCAGGGAGCAGGAGGGCTGGAAAGGAGAGTAGCTGCATTGCGGTCAAGGAGTGTGACCCAGGAGCTCTAAGAATGATTCGGGGTACGAATTATGTCTACTACGAGCTGCCATATCTATAGACATAGGAACCAATCATTCTACCCTACCACGAATCATGTCCCAGACCTAGAGGTTCCGGGTAAGCCGTAGACTTGACCCTCACGTCTGGAGATACCTTTGGGAGGAGACTCGATAATCACACTTACGCCGACGGTGTGATTTGACCTCAAGGGGAGAGTTTCGGTTGGAATCTCTTAGTGGCAGCGTAGAGGCCTTACGACGTTGATTTGGGTATGGTTTTGATTCACAAATCATACCCCGGTTGACTGTTTTAGGCAAACGTCGGAATGGGTTTTCCTTGGTCGGCGAAAAGGAAACCCTGGGCAGCACATGTTAAACTCAGGCATAAGAGGGTGTGACCGATCACTCTTGAGTTGGTCAACCCTACCCTTGTGGCAGCAGGAGTTTTGAGTTTCAGTTCTAACCTAAAAAGGGAAACCTCTTGAGTTCGAGGGTGATGAACACATTCTTATACGGTCTCAACCCGATGAGGTTTCAGAGATGTGGCCGAGGTGGCATGTTATCTCCGAAGTTCGATGGACCCTTTTGATCTTCAGCAGGGTAGGCGAGGAGGTTTACCGCTTGACCCTACCACCTCAGTCGCACCGGGTGCATAATGTCCACCACGTGTCTCAGCTGTGGAGATACGTGTATGTTTCTTCACACGTCATCGACCTCGGGGAGTTGGACGTCGACGACAGGGCGACAAGCACAGAGGTTCTAGTAGAGAACGAGGATCGACAGGAGCAGGTTCTACGTGAACGGTTGCTTACTCTGGGGTGCTTCACGGGTAGCACGAGATCTTCAGGTGAGCATATGGGAGCGTAAAGCTCAGTTGCGTGCTCAGTACTACTTTGTTTCCCTTAAGTGTGAGTTGAAGCTTTACGGGGACGTAAAGCCCTGAGGTGGGAGTAATGTAAAGACCCGGAAATTTCAAGGAAGATTTTTTGTTAATTTTCTATGGAATTTTACAAGAGCGCAGTTTCAGACGGCAACTGATTCCGAGGCCCGGAGTGCCCAGAATCATTTTCCGAAGTTTGGCTCGGGTACGTTCAGTGAACGAACGAGCGGGTTTTTCTAACTTTTGAACCGGTGCACGGAATCAAATTCCGAGGGCACCGATGGAACCGTAGCGCCGGTTTACGCTTAGGAACTCCTGTTCTGGAGTTGCGTACTTGCGAGTGTTGATAATAAAAATTGTGGATGTTTACTTTGTAATTACACTACAATTTTTATTATTTTACTCTAAATGTTATCTCTTGTTGGAAGTTGGGTAACCACCCAACCTCCCATGGGAGGTTATGAGGGTGGTGGGGCCCACACGAACCCCACCCCTTCATATCCTCTAAAACCCCCTCAACTCCCACTTAATTTATGTTAACTTAAGTTATAAACCTATGACTTAAATGTAATGAGTTAATGAGGTGAGTTGTGTGTGGTTATTGAATTTCAAACCTTTGAAATTCAATGAGGTTGGGTTGTGTGAATAAAATAAGAAAGAGTCTTATTTTATTTTGTTAGAATTTTATCTCCTTGAGAGAGTAGGGAAGTCTTCTTCATCTTCTTCAAACTCAACGAAGAACGCGAAGAACGCCGTTCTCCAACGAAGAACTTCTCCGCCGAAGAACACGGTCCATCCGCGACGCCGTATCCGCGACGCGATGTACTTCTTCCGCGTCATCTCTTCGGCGACTTGCTTTCCGCGGAGAACCTACGTCCGACGCCGCAACGCACTTTCCACGACGTGCCTCTCGCGGCGGACCCACGTCCGTCTACCGCGACGCCATAACTACGATGCCGACGACGTCTTCTTCCGTGACGTCCGACCTCCGCGACGCTCGTCCTTCGCGGATTGTTGACGAGCTCCTCGAGCTTCCTTCGAGGTAGGGGTTGTACCTTATTTCTTAATTTAATTTATGCCTTCGTAAATAAATTATTGGACCGCTTGTTATCATTATCATGGGAGGGGATCGGACCGCACAAACACGGTCGATCCTCCTCCCAAACCTTGTTGTTGGATTTTTACTCGTGGTTCGAAGAAGAGGCGGAGCGGTGCCGTGACACCGCGCTTGGACGCAAGGGGTTCATGGGAGTGCGCAAGATTGACGCGCCACTCTGGACGACGAGGGCCGTAGTGGTCTCCCTCGGCCGGATTGACCAAGCCGCCGGAGCAATGAGGCGCGGCCCGTTGGCTGCGGCGTAGTAAAGGAAGTGCGACCGTTGGATGCAACGCCGCCGCGCCGCATCGGAGGAGAAAACAAAGGCGTCGCGGCCGGAGCGGGGCCGCGGCGAAGGCGCGCGGTGCCGTCGCACCGTGCCGGACGACGAAGGCCGCGGCCGGTTCTGGGCCGCGGCGGATTGAGAAGACCGGCGGCTAACCGGGCCGCAGGTGTCGGAAGACGAAAGGGAACCGGCCTGCCAGGTCGGGCCGGCCGGAAGGAAGTCAAACCGGGGAAATTTATTTTCCCCGGTTCGCCGTTAATGGCCCCCAATTAGATTGGGGGCCGGTTAACTTTAGAAGGGGGGGGGGGCAGCGCCCCCCCGTGTCATCCAGCAGGCCCCCTCATGTGAGGGGGCGGTTTAATTTTGAAACCGGCGCGGCACGTGCCGCGCCGCCAGGGGGAAAACGGGGGGGCGGGGGTCTCACCCGCGCGCCGCCTGCGCGCCGCCTGCGCGCCCCGCGCGCCGCCGCGCCGCCTCAGCGCACCGCCGCGCGCCGCCGCGCACCGCCGGCCGAACCGGCCGGGCCGGTTCGGGCCGGGTCGGCCCGGACCCCTTCCTTCTCGAACCAGAACGGTTATTTGCCCGTAACTTGAGCTACGGGCCTCCGAATGACGAACCGTCTACGGCTACGCGATCCTTGGATCGAAACGGTCGTTTCGGTATAACTCACTCAAAGTTTCGGATACTTTGGGTTCGGCCGGGTTGGTTCGTACATGGAACCAACCGGGCCCTCGGAGCGGAAACACTCATATCTTGAGCTACGGACGTCCGAACGGCGTGCCGTCAGTTCTGATAAGTTTCTCTTAGTGAGACGGATCTTTTGGTATACTCCGCCCGAGGTTTGGACGCAGGTGGAGTACAGCCGGGTTGGTTCGTTCACGAAACCAACAGGGCCCTCGGAGCGGAAACGCTCATATCTTGATTTCCGGACGTCCGATTGACGTGCCGTCGACTTTGATGGAATCCTCTAAGTGGGACGGAACTTTTGACATACTCCGCCCGAGTTTTGGATATAGTTGAGATATGGCCGGGTTTGGTTCGCTCACGAAACCAACCGGGCCCTCGGGACGAAAAGGCTAATAACTCACAGACCGGGCGTCTGATTGACGCGCCGTCTGTTGCGTTGAGACTCCTTTGACGAAGCGGACGTATGTGGCACTTCTTCGTTGGACTTTGAGATACTTGGAGTATCGACCAGTAGCTCATGGAGTGGACCCTCCCGGAGACGAGCGGGCGGGGGAGCGCTTGGGTTTAGCGGCGGACCCGTGGTACTTGACAGTGGTGGTGCGCTTGGATGCAGCAGCAGACCCTTGGCGGTGGAGCGCTTGGTTGTAGCGGCGGACCCGCGATACTCTACGGAGTGTGTGCGCTTGGTTGTAGCGACAGACCTGCGATGGTGGAGACGTGCCTGCGGAGTACGGAAACCGTGTAGACGACTGAGACCTGACGACTGCTTGACCGACTCGACTTGGAGTGAGTCGACTAGCCCAGTGGACGGAGCGCCCAGTAGTTGGCAGCAGACCCACGGCAAACGGAGCGCCTGGTAGTTGGCAGCAAACCCGCGGTACTCGACAGGAGGAGTACCTCAGTAGGCTATTTGGGTGAGCGCCCGGCATTTGGCGACAGACCCTCAGCGGACGGAGCGCCCGGTAGTTGGCCGCAAACCCGCAGTACTCGACAGGAGGAGTACCTCAGCAGTCTTATGGTTAGTGAGCAGTACCTCGGAGTCGTGATAGGACCACTGTACACTCTAGAGACGGAGCTCTTCAGTAGTTACGGTTTCGATAATAAAAATCCTGGTTTGAGCTGAGTCAATGATCTTTGTGTTTCCTTATGATTGAGATGGGTCGCTTGATAACCTAGGTATATGTATGGGCATATACCTGGGTAATGGTTATCTGTTGATTTCATAAACTTGTTATAAACTGTGTGGACTTGTACTGTTATCCTATGTGGATTTACTGTTTACTCTTCTTTGTGGATTGGGTTGTTCTTGGGCTCGGTGTTGGAGCCGAACGGAAATTGGTGACATAGGTATATGTATGGGCATATACCTAATCAATACTGGATGTTACTTCGTGATTGTATCCTTCATGTGGTTTATCCTTTGTTGATTTCGGGAGACCTTCAAGGGTCTCGGGGTCCCTACTGAGTATCTTATACTCACCCCTGCACGGGCTATGCCCACACTTCGTTGTGTTGGTTGCAGACGACGGACAGCGCTAACTGCGGTTGAGGCATTCGGAGTAGGTCGGTACCCGGAGGAGGACCACTGAGCGGGACGTACTCGGAGCGGACAGTTGGACCCAAGGAGTTGTGGAGCTATCTGTACCTACCCTTCATGTAGGATCCGTGGTGGACGATCCAGGAGCTGAGCCATCTGTACCTACCCTTCAGGTAGGAATCAAGGAGGACGTCCCAGGAGCCGCTTGTACTTTCAGTTGCTGTTTTCCCTTTCGAGTTGTACTTTACTTTACAGTTGGGCTTGTATTTCCGGCCCCTTTACTTCAGCACAGTTGTTCTAGTTTTGTGTGCTGCTTTACTTCCGCTTGTTACTCTGAGGTGCTTGTTTACTTTTTTTAAGGCAATGCCTTCCCTTTTTACTGGGATTTTACGCCTTGGTGCTAGTCGCCAGCCCCTGGCCTATGGAAGGTGGGCTTGGGGTAGTCACGGCACGGGCCCCGAGGGCGGGTTGTGACAAGGATTTTCATTGTCGAAACCATAACTGTTGTAGAACTCCTCCGCTATCGAGTACAATAGCCCTATCACGACTCTAAGGCGCTACTCACTAACCTTAGAATGTTGAAGTACTCCTCCTATCGAGTACCGCGGGTCTCCTGCCAAATACCAGACGCCCCGTCCGCTGTGGTTATGCCGTCAAATACTGTGCACTCCCCTTAATAGACGTCAGAGGTACTTATGATTTAGAGTACCATGGTTCTGCTGTCAACTACCAGGCGCTCCGTCCACCATGGGTCTGCCACCAAATACATAGCACTTCTTCCACTGGGCTAATCAAATCACTTTGACTAGAATCGGTCAAGCAGTCATCAGGTATACATCTACAAGGTCTCTGCACTCCGTACACTCGTCTCAGGGAGGGCCCGCTCCATGATCCACTATTAAATACTCCATGTATCACAAATTCTACCAAATAAGTATCACAAAGGGCTGCCTCGTCATATGGGTATCAACGCAATAGACGGTGCGTCAATCGGATGCCCGGTCTGTGAGTGATTAGCCTTTTCCTCTCAGGGGCTCGGTTGGTTTCATGTACGAACCAACCCAAATGTATCTCAATTATACCCCGAACTCTCATAGGGTATATTCAATGGGTTATTTTCTCAATGTGATTACCAACTGTGCTGATGGTTCATCAAATGGACGTCCGGTCTGAATGTTATCGGCTTTTCTATTCGAGGGGCCCGATTGGATTTTGGGTACAATCCAACCCGTCCATGTTCTAACTACATCTAGTCATCAGGTTATGAATTCCAGAAGAACCGTCTAATCAAGAGGAATCCAACAATGTTGGAGGAAAGTCAATCAGACATCTGGAACTCAAGTTATAATCGTTTCTGCTCTAAGGGCCCTGTTGGTTTTGGGTTCGAACCAACCTAGCCATACCCAAACATTACTGAAAACATGTGTGTAATATTAAAAAAACGACTGTCCTGATCCATGTATCCCTACCCAACTAACGGTGCATCGATCGGATGCTTGTACCCCATGATATAGGCATTTGAACAAACATGTCTGAAGAATAAGGGGTTTGGGTCCAGTCCGACCCGGCCCAGTACCCCCTGGGTCGGCCCGAACCGGTCGACCCGACCCAGTTCTGGGTCTGTCCCGATTTTGCGCGGCCTGTCCCGGTGCTAGAAACCTATCCCGGCGCCGGCTTCCTGTCCCGGCACGGGCGGCCCGGCCCGGCGCAGGTGGCCCGACCCGGCGTCGCCTGCGGCCATGCTTGGAAGTCGGTCGCGGCTCGACTGTCGGCAGAGTGGGGTGCGAAGGGAGGGTACCTCCCCCTTGTTTTAAAAATGGAAAACCTGTGGGGTCTTCCCTAGGGATCTAGTCGGGGGGTTACGACCCCCCCCCCCCCGGGTTCTTCGAACAGCCGGCCGGGATGGTCGGCCTTGTGTAACCGCGAGACCCCCTCTGGCCCCGCCTCTAGGTGGAATCGGGGGACGGCTCAGCCGGACTCCCCTTTGAAGACCACCACGACCTTAAGACGCGGCTCCTATATGACTAGAGTGGCATGACGGCACCCATCCCCTCTGTCGCTGCTCACCCCGGCCACATCCCCCTTGTTGCTCCGGCACGGCGCGATGGCGCTGCGCCCCTCCACTACAACCCACTCCTGGCCGCGGCCTCCTTTGGCCTCACTGGCGCGGTGCGATGGCGCCACACTCCACTATCGTGGCACGCTCCAGCCGTGGTCCTCTTCCTACCCTCACGATGCAACGATACTGCGCCGCCTTCACCACAATCATCAACGAAGATCAACGAAGATCAACAAAAAAAGGGGAGGAGGATCAGCCATGTTTGTGCGGTCTGATCTCATCATGTTATCACGATCACAAGCGGAAAGATTTTAATCAAATAAGGTCTAAAAATAAAACATGAAATAAGATAACCCCTACCTCGAGTCGTTTTTCATTCATTGACAATATCGTGAATGGGAGTGGACGTCGGTCCGTTGACGTCATCCAAAGGTAAGAGGTGAAGGTGACGATGGTCATTGGAGTTCGTCATTTCCTCAAATCCCTTCGATCCATCTCGAGCATCGTTCGTTGGAGATCCGATGGATGGAGAACCATTCTTCACGGTAGAATGAAGTTCTTCAATGAAGGAGATGAAGTGTTCTTCAGAACTCAAGAGCTTTATCCCCAAAATCTCCACACAACGCAAAAAAAAGGTTTCTCCCTTATTTTATTTTAATCATCCATGCATAAAAAGATCAAATTTCAAACAATTCATTGATTAAGAGTTTTGTTAACTTAATTAAAGTGTGAGTTGGCATGAGTTATGTGGGAGAGCTGGAGAGAAGGAGTTACCTAAATAAAGATGAGTTAACAAAAATAAATCAGTTAGAGAGTTGAGAGGGAGGTAAGGAGTTAGGGTCTCATGTGGTCCCCTCCTCACTAAACCCTCCCATTTTGTAGGATAAATATTATCGTCCACAAATAAAAATATTAAATGCATATTTTTATTTATTCCTTAAAAAAATAGAAAATTTAACCTCTTATCCCGTCAAAACGCAACTATAGTAAAGGCCCCCATAAGAAAATAGTAGTGTTGTGGTTTCATCAGTGCCCTCATATTTCAATTCTGAGCACCGGTTTAAAAGATATAAAAACTCGCTCGTTCGTTCACTGAACGTACCTGAGCTAAACATTGGAAATTGATTCTGGGCACACCGGTCCTCGGAATCAGGTGCCGTCAGAAACTGCGGACTCGTAAAATTCCAAAAAAATTAAGATAAAGTTTTCCTTGAAATTTCCTAGTCTTTACAAATTTAGCTCAAAATTATGAAATTAAAACGAAATTTTCCCTGTTTCCAGACAACTTTTCAATCATGGATTCCCTCTGTCTATTGAAATACCTCCCTGAAACACTAATCAAGGCCTTTTTGATCCCCTAAGAGTTTGAAACTAATGATTCCACAACATAAATATACCATGAAGATATTGATCCATAATAATAATACATGATCATATCTTTAATGGAGAAAAATGGAGATGAAATTATAAAGGGACACATTATACCCTTATATGTGTTTAGAAGGATAAATGGCATCAATATTGGAAATTTATTCATTGATAATTTCTCAATATTCAATCTCATTCCAATATGAACACTCTGTCAACTAGGTTAAAATGTGGAACCCTAGTCTCCTTTCAATATAAAGCTACAAGGATTTGGAAAAGGTGAAAAAAAAGCTTCTTGGAAGAATCAAGATCAGGTCACATTTTTGGGACCTCATATCAGACTCATATTTTTTGGTTATTATGCAAGATACATCTTTCAACGTTCTTTTGGAAATTCTTTGGTTGAATTTGCATTTAATAATCCACTCATCATAGCACCAATGACAAAAATATGTCATTAATGGTCAAATTGGAATGTTTTATGGAGACAAAAACCCATATGAATCATGAGAATCACAATACATTGATGTAGGATTCTATTAATGCAATGGAGAACATCACATGGTTGACAATGTCACTAAAGTTAATGCCATTAATGATATATAAATGACCCAATTAACACCTTAAATAATGTTAGTGAAGAGTATGTGCTTACCATTGATTAGTTCCAAGGCTTTGGGAAATTTTTGGGAACATATTCAATGCATTTCCTGATATCAGTTCTCAAAACTGAGCCCAAAAACCTGGAAGAGATAATGGAATTTCTTGGAATTTGTATAAGCATGAGCGAATTTTCCCAAATTACATATCTGATGATTAAATAGAGTGAGGCCTCATCAGCTGGTTCATAATATGTTTTCACGTCACCAATAGGAAATTAGGATACTCATTCTATTTCTCATGTCTCCCCTCAAGCACTTTAAAGAAACCCAACAACGTGAGTGGGGTCCGAAGGAGCTCATTCACCTTCAAAATGTAAAAAATGTTCACTTCTATCCTAATTTAGTTCATCACCTTCTTTATTTGGGAGTAAGTATTATGAATAAGAGGAAGTGATAAATGAAAAGGAAGAGTAGGAACACCTTATCAATTCCCCTCTAGAATTTTTTGAATGTGTCTCTAATACCATTGATGAACTCAGATAAATAAACCTGGTTTTAGAGGAGGACCCATGGACCACATTGATCGGTCTGGCCATGTCTTCTAATAAAAAAGTGGTGTATACCTTCATTATAATGAACTATAAAGGTGAATTTTACAAGAATTCCACAAATATTCAAGGACATCATCCTGAGGTGGACAATCCCCACATAGGCTTTCCGTAAAACCACCAGGTATAAAAAATGGAGCCATAAGGAAACACCCAACTCATGTCTCTAAAATTGAGGCGGAAGTTGAAAATTGATGCATGCCTATTGTATGGCATAGTAATAACAAATTATTTTCCTAATGAATTTTAGAGGCTGGCCAGGTTCCTCTCACTTGTGGATCTGTCTCATATGTTCACTCACTTAATTTAATTCACCTAAACTAATTCATTTTGGGATTTTATTTAATTTTAGAATGTGATAAAATTTAAATGAATGAAATGATTTAACTAACATGAAATGACAAAAATTAATTAATGGATAAATGACATGTCCATTATGGGTTGGTTTGTGGATTCAATCATACAACTTGTTCGTTTTTAAATGATGTTTGATAAGTCAATTATGAGATCTCATGGATGAATTACTTATTCATTTATTTAATGGTGTGAAATCTTGATTTTATTGAACAATATAAACTTTACATCCTCCTATAATCAAGGTTGATGGCACACCTTGATCGAGAGTATGACATCTTCAAGACCCAGATCCATTGTATGCCATTTTGACCACTAAATAGATCATATCCATCATAAGAAGATATTTCATATAGTATAAGGGAGGTAAATGATTTAATAAAATAATATAAATGAGTTTTATATTAGTTTCATGGTGGAGGATCTCCACACTCGTGTACATCATTCTTTATCATCACAAACATAATAAAATAAAAGAATTTAAGCAAAGAACGAATGAAATTGACACATACCTCCCCCAAGACATGTCTTGGGAAAGACCCTCATTTTTTAGAGTAAGGGGTCATGATGTAAATATGATATGATGAATAAAAAGAATAATAATAATGGAAGAAGAATAAGGGTGAAGAATATGAACAAAAAAAAAACAATGCATGAATTTATTAGAAATATAAATTAAAATTTTCAACTAAAAAAATTAATAAGACTTAAAGGGAATGATTTTCAAATCGCTTACCTCGATGGAGATCTCCCCCTTGGTTCCTTAGAAGGAATGAGATTGAATATGGGATACTTCGAGAGGTATAAGCTCCCCACCTTTTATAGAAATACTTTCCCCCCAAAATATTACACATTATATACCAAATAAATGACTTATTCACGAATTAAAACCTTCATGAATTTTTTCTATAAACAACGTGTTTGTTTCTCTTAAAATTTTCAGCTATTTTGGACATGTATTGTGAAATTTATACCCATTTTACTTTGAAAATTTATTCTATCTATCCAGAATCTCCTAATTTAAATCCTCTAGATTAAAATTCCTTAATGACCATAGAAATGGACAATTCACATTTCCTAGAATTCATGAACAACGTTCCAAAATTTATTGGGTGTTCACACACTGTAATTGGGCCCACCATGAATGTGTTAGGGACCCAACTATATAAATAGATAAATCTGTAAACAATTTTCATGGTCCAACTTGTGAGCATATTTTGAGATTCCATATGGTAGAATTAGATTTTGGTAAAAAAGTATGAAATTAATCCCTAGATGTAAAAAATAATAATAAGAAATAATTCCACAATTAGGTATAATTAATAAAATGTTATTTCCATAAGACAAAAGTAATTTAAAACGGTTAAAAATACAAAATGTTACATTTTTACGAATAATCTCAAAATAACACCAATATCATAAAATGTGACAATTTATCATAGAGTAAAACTTTGTTGGGATTTTAGAAAATTAAATTAAATTTAAATTTATTGAAAAAATTTGATCTATCAATTCCCTCATGCTTAAACCATGATTTTTCTGAATCATAAAATCTCAACATTGAATTCAGAGGACCCCAATGTTACCAATATTAAAATTCAAATGTAATAAAATCAAATAATTTAAAATGTCAAATAACATTTTAAAAATTACATATCAAATATAAATTTAATTTATTATTTTTCAACGAAAAATTCAATTCATTTTTTTTAATTTTCCCCTTTGAAAAATGATGTAACATATCATTTAATTCATTCAAGATCCTCAATTCATTATTATTAAAATGATAAGTCATGATTTACCTCACCTTTGAATCTATTCTCTAATATCTCATGACACAAATAATATAGAGTTATGATTGTATCTTGAGAAAATTATCCTCATCTTTATGCTTTTAAATGAACAACTTTCTCCACTTTTTAAAGAAACAAGACACATAAAATCATGAGGAATATTTAATAAAGGATCAAACGACAATGAGGATTAAGGTTTGTAGGATTTTTTCATTTAAAAATTGTAGCTCAAGGAGGAATTTTGTCTCTTAATTATAATTAATGATATGAAAAGGTGAATGTGTAATGAAATTCTTCCGGTCAAAGTAGCAACACCCACTTCCCCAAAACTCAAATTAAATGTTATGATCAAGTAAGCATAATGAATGATTTTTGCAACCTCTTCTGTATTTTATTTTTTAATTTTTTACTTTTTTATTTTTGTTTCAAAATATATGATTATATCAAACCTCAAATACAAAATCTAACCACATATTATTAGATGATCATTAGTCTAGAAAATAATTATTTTTGGTTTTCCAAAATCACAACCCATTTTTTCAATTTTTTTATTTGTTATTTTTTTATTCAAGAGGGTCTAAAAAATAATTAATACAATGAATGAATCAACAAAAGTTATTTATTCCCACAATAAGTACCCCCACACTTCATCCTTGTAATGTGAATCATCCCTTAATCTATGACTCCCTCCACCCCCACACTTTAACATTAAAATATCATTCAAAAAAATATAGTAGGATAAGAATGGATAAAAATATATTGAAATAGCGATAATTACTATAAATATCATTCATGGATTATATAGGCTATAAAAGGATTAATTTAAAGGTGTTCTATAAGGGTAAATAATTTTAAAAAATTCTTTAATCATTTAAATGTATTTTTGCAAAGTCATAGTGTTGACAAGTTTGAATGCAAGTTCTAGTTGGTGACATGTCCTATGATCACTCAAGAAATATGATATAGATATAATATAAAGTAGTTGGTAAAAAATCCTCTCAATAATGAGAAATAATATTTTGGACAATCACTCAAGGGAATATCCATAATAACAAATCAATTCACATGAATTTAATTAATTCAAATCTTTAAAAATGGTTGGAAATTTTTATTCACTTGAATCAATCAATTCATTCAAATCATGAGTCATAATTTCAATATCCATGCTTCACATTAAACATTAAATTATCCATTTTACTCATTCTATTTCATTAACATTTAATTCTAATACATCACATAACTGGATTCTTATGAAACTCATGTCTTCTAGATAAGTTAAGTAAAGCATTAATTCAGACGTTGGCATGAAATTATTATCATTTGAGCTCAAATCATGTTTTGGAATTAAAAATGTAACAAGTTTAAAAGATAATCATAAAAGAGTTACCTACCTTTTGAAATAAATATTTGGTCATATTCCACTAATTAATGGGTATTCCTTCTTTTATAATGATCTTATGAAAGAATAATTACTCAATTAAACACAGGGAACATTTCATTTAAGATCAAAATGAAATGTGGGAGTGGTTCACATGCTGGATTAATTAATAATACTAAATTTGAAATATAAATAACAAATATTGAAGATGAAAGTGCTAAAAATGTAGTAAATGATAAATCTTGGTATGATCCCCCATGTGGGCCCTGAATTTTTACTTCCTCTAGAGTGGTTGTTCCAACATTTATCTATAATCATTAAGTGGGTGGATTTTATTGGACTTGAACCATCACATGTGTATTTTTCCAGATTCCAGTTCTCATATGTTTTATTGAGCACAATTCCATGTATTGTGTATACCAGATCCAAACCCTTCTCAATGTGGTATAGTTTTCATGGCAGGGGTATGATAAAGTATGGAACCTCCTCCTATTTCGTTGCTACTTGTGCAACATTTTATTTCTCTTCTAGTTCTGGCTCATCCTAGGCTCGAAGAATTGTAATATCAAAAGTAGAGTTAGAATTTATTTTTAATGTTATTTTATTTAAAAATCAATATTTCATATCATAATTCCCTCTTTTAGTGTGATCAACATCTATCATAGTTTACTCATGCTCAACTATATTGATTTCTTTATGTGCATCCACAAATATATGTTAATTAAAATCATGGAGATGTATATGTTCCTCGACAAGTCTAGGTTTTTTTTCATCATCATCATCTAATGAAAAGAAAGGACTGAAGAAATATGAAAATTCACAGTCATAAAAAGTGATGCTCAAATCAGAATGAATGAAATAAAAAAAGACAGAGTTCAAGAAAGGATCAACACCCTAATTTGGGTTTGGATAAATCAATTCTTCAGTGATAAATGAATCTTGAATGAGAGTATCAGTGGATGAAAGTAGGTAGTTGGTATCTTCAATACTTTCGTCAAATTGAATCACTGTTGTGGCTTCCTCCACTTGAATGGATAGTGTGAAATGTAATGGTACTGGCTCTACTAATTTATACGTATTAGGGAGATCTTGTTGTACCTCATACTCATTCAATAATTCATATAGATCATGTTGATCTCCCACACATAACTCATCAGGTAAGTCTTACTCATCATGAATCCTCTCTAGCACATCATGGTAAGCTTGAATCTGGTTCCTAAAATTGTTGCACTATTGATATTCCTTGTATTTGGCCTCAACTTCATAGATTTATTTAGTGAAATTGGGTAAAACCATTGGCACTTCCTCCTTTGGACTTGATTATTTTTATATTATTTCAGAGCTCTTTAGCTATGGTTGTCAAATCATCATGTGATATCCATGTTGTTATGCCTCTCTACTTATTTTTTACCATTATGATAATAGCATCATCCCTTATTTGGAGGTCCTCCTTAGAGTAGTTTTTTTTCTTCATGAACCTGTTAGTAATTGTTCCATGTATTGAAATAATGGCCACTTGAAAAAATCATGGATGAAGAATTTTTTATGATTTTTTTAAAAACAATTAAAACTATATAAAATGACAAAATGGAAAAGGTAAAGTAAAAAAACTGATTAAATTGTCAAAAATAGAACCAATTTTAGATTCACTCTTGACATAGGGAGTGGAAAAAGAAAATAATTTCCCTAATTCATCATAGAGGCTAACCAGAATCATCTCACTTGAGGATAATTATTAGATGTTCAGTAACATAATCTAATTCACCTAAACTAATTGTTTATGGTTTTTTTAATTTAGTATGGTGATGAAATTTAAATGAATTAAAATATTAAACTAACATGAAATGAAAAAATGTAATTAATGAAGAAATAACACGGACCGTATGGGTTGGTTTTTGGGTTCCCTAATTCATCTAATTAGTGTCTAAATTATGGTTGATAATTCAAATCCGTGATCTCATGTATGAATTACTATTATTTTATTTAATGATGTGAAATATTGAATTCATTTAGTAATCTTAACTTCACCCTCTCCTATAATCAAGGTTTATGGAACACCTCCATCGAGTTTGTGACATCTTCCAAGACCTGGATCAATCATATTCCATTTCAACCACTAAATGGATCAAATCCATCTTATTAAGAGCTTCAATCTAGTATCATAGTGGTAAATGATTTATAAAATAATAAAAATGAGTTTGAGATTAGTGGCATGGTGGGTGATCACCACACCCATACACATCACTCTTGATCATCAAAAAATTAAAAAAACACATGAATTTATGTGAATAATAAATGAAATTTACACATCCCTACTGTGGGAAAAGTATTGGGTAAGCCCCTAATTTATTAGTGAATGAGGTCACTATGTAAAGATGATAATAAGAATTGAAAATAATAAGAATAATGGAAGAATAATAAGGGTGGAGAAGATGGACACAAAAATTTAAACAATGAATGAATTTATTAGAAATATAAATTATAAATGAAAACTAAAAAAATAAACAAAAATAATAAAATAATCAGATAAAAAGGGGAAGATTTTATGATGGCCTCCCTCAGTGGAGATCTCCCCCTTGGTCCCTTGGAAGGAATGAGATGGAATATAGGATTCTTTGAGAGGGAGGATCTCCACTCCTTTTATAGGTA
Source organism: Viscum album (assembly GCA_963277665.1). Lineage (NCBI taxonomy): Eukaryota > Viridiplantae > Streptophyta > Magnoliopsida > Santalales > Viscaceae > Viscum > Viscum album. The sequence goes on from OY728136.1 coordinate 1,890,629,595, forward strand.
GAAATTCTCCCACAAATGTTTACATGTTTTAGACCCAATAAACGAACTTTTCACAAAACATCATTAATTTTCTTAACAAATATCTTTTCCATATATTATCAAAATTAAAGAAAATTTGGGCTTGTATTATGAGAGTTGTTCTCATTTTACTCTAACAATTTATTCTTTCTAGTCATACTCTCAAAATTGAAAAACTCCAGATTATAATGACTTAATGACCATGAAAAAGGAAAATTCACATGACCTAAACTTAATAAAATATGTTCCAAAAATTATCACCATTCACCCACCAAATTTAATAGTAATTGGTCCGACCATGAATTATTTTGGGACCCAACACAAAAAATAGATAGATATGCAAACAGTTTTCAGTGTCCAACTTTTGTGAGGTTCTTTTGAGCTTCCATATGGTCGATTCATCTTTTGGTCAATAAGGATGAAATTAATCCCTAGATATAAAGAATAAGAAAAATAATTTAAAAAATATGATTAATAATTAAAATTTAATGGAAATAAGATATAATTAAATTAAAACTGTTAAAAATTCAAAATGGGCCATTTTTACGATTAAGCTCAAAATACCACCAATATCCTAAAATGTGGCAATTTATCCTGAAGTAACACTTCGGTGGGAATTAATATAATAAAATTAAATGATAATTTATTTAAACTATTTTCAATATAAACAATATTATCAAGGAAAATTTCTTTTGGGAGGAAAAATATCTAAAATCAATTTCTAAAATATTCTGAGTAAATAACCAGAATGGGAAGATGAGAGTATGGATTGATTTAATTGATCTCAACCAGAATTTTCCAAAACATGGTTTCATGATTCCAATCATAGATCTTTTTATTGATCCCATGGAATGATATTAGGCCCACATTTTCATTATTGGCTATTTAGGGTATAATAAAATCTTAATAGACCTAGATGATGAACATTCCAATGACTTCAGGACCCCAAAGAAGTATTCTACTATCGATTGATTCTCTATAGATGGAATAATTTTGGCTCTTCATAGAAATGTTCCATGAAACACATCATAAATCCCTTATTAGGAGGATTTTTTGAATGGCACACAGAAAATATAGTGGTTAATTCTTGATAGTGTTCATACCACATGGCTAATCTTAAGACCATCTTCATCAAACTATGATATCATAGCCTAGAGATAATCTTCTTGAAACATGATTTTAGGGTGACATTATGAAATGTTTTCTGCATTATCATACTCCATCTTAACATCTATGTTGAAACTAATATGAAAATGGATATAATTATTATTTTACCTCCACGAAACCTCAAACAGTGAAGAGGACTATATGGAAACCGTTCAAACATCCAATGATTCATCACAAACCTCACAGGAAAATATTTTCCATTAACTATATTGATGAAAAACCGGGTCATATTTCAATTAAATGTTGTATTTTAGGAAGAATTCCACATTATTAAGAGGTATCATTTGAGTATACTAGTCCTAATGGAACCTATTGTATAAAAGCCACTAATTTTGTATGAGACATCACTAGAACAATGAATTGTATCCTTCCTCACACAAAAGAATAACTTTTCGAGTGAAGTTCTTTTGTTATATAATTAAAACCATGATAAAAATGTTTATATCTTATTAAGATATCATGAAGTTCTATATGGCATTCATTTTCATGGTTCAGAAGCCGAGGCACCACCTTTAGTACAATGAGGTCCACTTGGCCTCTCACAACAACCCACTCAAATAAATCCTTAGCTTTCCATTATTGATTGGACATTTAACATTGTGGGAGGTTATCTAGAAGAAATTTGGAATTCATTTTGTGCCTCAAAAAGTAGTCAAAGGAGAGGGATTGGTAGAATTCATTAAAGAAAATCCAACAATAGAGGAAATATCCTTGAATAAATAATTTCTCGTTGAATAGATATTATTTATTATAGAGGACCTCAATATTCTAAATGATCTTTTTGGGTCAACCAATGCTAGTTCCTAGTTTCACCTCAACCATATCTTCCTATAACACCCTCTACCTTTAAAAAATGAACTCATATATAGACTAATTCATAAAATATAAAATACATGACGAAGCATAAAAAATATTCTTATCACATACCTTATTATTTTAAATGAAAATCCTAGAGTATCCTAGAAATCTACACTTTGGGAATGACAAGTATTCAATTCTAGTTGAACAATTTTAGGTAAGTTGTTTGTGAGTGCGTGGATAAAAACATTTAAATCATTTTCTTTATCTCATGGTAAAATAATATTATACCAATGCTAAAAATAAGAAATATATTCTTAAGAATAACACATGACATTGATTTTAATCATGGATAATGTTTCTATAGAATATTCTACCAAATATCAATCTCTATCAACCAGTGAATTTCTAGAAAACACTTGTTTAAGGAAATAAATACTACTAGTATAACCTCGATTAGCAATGTGAAATATTATTGTATAGTCATTCTAGAATATAATTGTGTTATCAACATATCCAAAAATCTCCATGTGTTACCTGTCAAGGTATCTCCTACACAATTAAGTACACTATCTATAGTCCATGATTATAAACCAATTGAAAACATATAATATCAATGTTCTAGAGCCCATTTTTCTATGGATTATTTAGGTTACTTTTTGTAATCTATATATAGGTTCATTAAATGTTGTTGAACACCATTATTTTTTATATTCCTTGGATTATATACTTCTTTAATATAGATATAATATGATTAATTTGATTTTTTATTGAGCTTACAAAACAAATCCTTGAATGATTGATTTTATTAATACTAAGGGATTTAATTTTAGGATATCATCTACCATAATGGATTGGATTCCCAATTTTTTACAAGGAGAATATTGGTGGGAGATGAATTAGTCTCTTTATTTATCTTCTTCTCATTGATTCTAGTCTATAGACAATCTACTTTCATGATATTTTTCATTACATCTTTTGAGACACATTATATATAAAAAATCTCCTATTTCTTCCAATTAATGATATCATTGATATATTTAATATAATCCTGGATACTCCAAATAATAAACAAGGATTTTTTATAAAATTATTGAAATTATTCTTGTAATGGATAGAAATAATATTCTATAGTATATCATACTAATATAATTGATATATTTTTATCTTTTGGTGGATTCATATTAGAGATAAGGGCTCTGGGATGATTGTAATCATCCCCTGAATCTATCATTTCAAGTTGTTTCTTAATATATCAAATATTTATTCCAACCCAGAACCTCATCCTAAAATATCCTAAATTTGGATGAAAAATATTTCTACTTCTGGATATCCTAGAGTACTTTTTACGTTATCAACCAACCACGAGGCTTGTAAAAGTTGATATTCAGTCTGACTAATTTATTACTTAAAATCCTTACCCTTGACACAAGTTTACTAGGATTTCAACCCTAATATACAATGGAGTATAAGGTATTATGAGAAATAATATTGTTATATTTTTCATAGAATTCATCACAAAATTATATAATAAAAATTATCTTATAAGATGTATCCCAATATAATTGAGTTATTGAAAAAAATCCTAGACAACTCATGAAAAGATCATGGAGTTCAAGTCAGAAATCAAGAATACTAAATCTCATACTCAAAATCCTACTGGTTGGTCAAAAATCTATAAAAACATCTAGGTGATTTAGATGGATACATATTTTTCATTGAATAGTCAAATATTTAATGAAGTGGATGTGGTGTTTGAAAAATATTTCAGATATTTGGTAGAGGCTTAAAGGGAATGCTTCTGGGAAATCATATAATTATCTGGGATCCCATATCTGATATAAATCAAACCAATGATATTGTTATAGAATTTATATCAGGATGATATAACATAGAATATTATGTATGAACCTTAATAGAATAAGCTCAAGAATATTTAGAAGAAGTCTTGACTATTACTTAGAGTATCTAGGAATACCAGAAATAGATCCATTATATTTTTATTTAGAGAAATGGGAGATTTATTATATAAAACATGTCTCCAATGACAGAAAAGAAAATATCAATAATTCAGAAGACCTAAATGGAAAACATAATGTTAATAATAAAAATAAACAATCCAATTCATATCCCATTAATCATCTTAGTGTAAAACCATGGGAAACCAAGCTAGTATGGCTTGAGATCTCTCAAAAAATAAAACCTTTGGAGAGATAGAAAGGATTGATCAATTATTGGAATCATAATATCAAAATAGAAGCCAATCCCTCATATCCTAGATATAATCAAGATGAATATAGGATAAAATATACACACCTATAAGGTGTTACAAAACATGGAATCATCCTAAAGATATATTGTGAAAAGGATCCTAGATTATATATAGAGGAATAGATCTAGTATTTGGATATTATATTTCATCAGTTCGTTTATAGTCATATATAATATATAATTTACTAAAATTCTCAATATCTACCTTTAATGGTAATTAAGGGAGACATTGGGTTATACTATTCACACACTCAGAAGTAAGAACAGTTGTCCAAGAATATGTGATATTCCCAATTGAGGTTATAACAAAAATAGATGATTTCCCTAAAAATAGTTTGTGAGAAATTTAATAGTCAACAGAGATGAAGAATTGGTAGAAAAATTGTATAACAACATCAGCCAATATTTAGATATGTTACATGTTTTATTTTAATGAATATATTTGAGAGTTTCCACATTAGTGTTATCTTCTTAGAACAGGAGTTCAATTGTATACATTAGATACTTTTATACATAAACTTATAATAAAATAGAAACAAAATTGTTAAACAATAATTGATGACTCATATTTACCATAGTATATGTTTTCTAAATACTCTCAGAGAATGATAAAAAACAATAAGGATGATGATAAGACTCAATTATATACAGATTCATGTCTTTCTGAACGTATAAAATATAAAATAATTGAGGTTTTATTTTATTCCCAATGGTAGAGGGTGTGGTAGGAATATATGGATGTTCTCTAAAAAGAAATGATCTTAAGAATAACCAAAAATATCATTTATAAAATAGTTTCATTATGGTTACTATGAACATTATAGATCATACTATAATGTATGGACAATCTATTGTAAAAGGAAATCATAATGTAATTTATATGAAGAAATACATAATATATAATCGACATCATAGAATAAATAAAATTTAGAAGGATATGTAAAAATGTTTTAAATCAATATATTTGATGTATCCCAGATTCCCTAAAGAAAAATATCTATTTAGTTGTGATTGTTATTAGGTCTATAATAATAAATGACTTAGTGCTGACACTTTTCCAGATAAAGATAGAAAAAGATTAATTCAAAATGAAATAATGATGGAAGATTAATTATAAATATGGTATCTACCTATATGGGGAAAAGATATACACTTTGATGGTGATATTTTACTCATTATATTTATAATACAGAATAAAGGAAGAATAAAACTCAGACGACGAAGAAATAAATAATTCTACTACAAATTTGAGTAAACTTTGAATAGCTATGATTCAAATAGGGGGTAGTGCACCAGAAGACTCTCTAGTTCTATTAATGCTTGAAAAAATGGAATTTTATTTTTGTTTAGTCATCATATAATTAAATATATTCATAAGGAATAAATTTTCAAGAATTGATTATGACTTCTGCCATGTGGATTAAAGTATTCCAAAATTCATGGGTACCATATTGAAAAATTACCAAGATATTCAAGGATGAGGAGATAAATGCAGTCTAAAAAAGATATAATGGATTATTTACACATCATTTACTAAAAAACAATGTGTTATTATGTCTATCCATAAAAATTCTATTTATTTTAATTTTGGAATAATCTAGATCAGAGTAGATCCCCTAGTCAGAAAATGACAATATATATCAGTAATAATTGTAGTTGTAGATTTTAGTATAGAAAATAACTCGAATGAAATGTTTAGAGATTTATTAGAAAATATTCATGTAATTTATCCTGGGTAATGGTTCCCACATTTTTTCATGTAATACTTACATATATTTGTATTTGTAGAAATTTAAAAGTAATGATTAGCATATTGAACAGTCAGAAGACATTGGGGTGTCCACTGAATGGAACATGTGTTAGAGTAATTACATACCTTTATGTAAAGATCAACAACACTAGAAGACCATATTTAATGAAGTAAGTGGAACAATTTATAGATATTTTACCATATAAAGGAACATCTATTAGAAAATTTTTACCATTGGTTGTAAACCCTAAGAGGCTAACTTGGCCTAATGAATTAGTTTCACCAGATCCCAAAGAAGAATATGATCTTATTTTAGATGGATTGGGAATAGAATGACTATATGTTAAAATATAATATCTTAAATCATAGATACATGTGAAAAAATTGGTGATTCCGTGAAATTAATCTGTAAAATATGATGACACTTATACAAAATCACCTATAACATTAGTTTCCAGAGGGATAAATGAAAAATTGAAAGATGTTTTACCTATATATGAGGGTGAATAATCTCATTTATGGTATATGAAAAATTAATTACTCCATAAAAATATAGATGAATGGGATTAATTCATAAATATACGAATTAATGGATCTTCTTTTACAACCCTCGTTGATACAGGATGTACCTTCTTTTGAACAAGTATCTGATTGTCATGAGTAACTTGAGAATCCAAAGAGTTGCATGTTATAGTGGGTAACAATGAAATAGTTTTTTTTCAATTATTATAAGAGGAATTTAAAATTGTTCTTAATGTAATGATATTTATTGATTAGATGATTTTCTTTATCCCTTAATCTCTAGATGACTTATTTATTTTAAATCTATTACAAAGAATATTTTACCCTATAATGATATTTTCAGAGTGATTTATCCTAAGAATATATATGATTTGAACTAATTTGGGAAATTCCTTAATGATTCTAGAAAAGAAATAACCTACTATCAAATTAGATAACTATATAGATATAGTTAAATAATACCATAGAACGATTGAGTAGTGTAAATAATTTTTTGGAATAATTATTGTGAGGATGAATGAAGAAGATGAAGTGGACAATAAAAGAGATTATTTATATAAAAATTGGTAAAAATCCCTATGAAATTATTTAAAAATGTTATTCTAGAGTCTAAAATCACTGAAAAAGATCCCAATATCATGATCAGAAGAAAAATAATTGTCCATCCTGGGTGAATGGTCATTGAATTTGAGAAAAGGATTCTAGTACTAATTAATATTGGATAAATTATGGATTGTGAAATTCCTAATAGGAGTGCAGTAATCATGGTGATGAATCATGATGACAAGCATTATGTTAATTTCAAAATGTTTATTGACTGTAGTGATATTAATTATGCCACCAAGGATGATGGATAAAATATTCCTAATAAGGAAGATTTATAAAGACATAATAGCAATGAATGGCCAATTATATATTCCGAGTTCGAACATAAGTCAAGATATTGGTGGATTATGATAAAAGAAGATTCTATACCATTAATTAAATTACAAAACAATTTGTTTTTTTGAATGGATAGTTATTCCATTATTACTAAAAAATTTCCTGAGAATATTTTTTTGGGTAATAGATAAGACATTTAGAAGATGATCAATGTTTTTGGCAGTCGATATTGATTATATACGGGTATTTTCTAAAAATACAAAAGATAATATAGAGAATTGAGAAGAGGTAGCTAAAGTGTTCAAAGAAGAAGTTATGATACTTCAAGAATTAATGATCATTTAAATGATAAAATAGAAATAATTATTATGGTTTTAGATCCATTAGAGTAGAGAGATAGATCAACCACATGTCACATGGAATCTAGAAACATTCCCTGATGAACAAACATGTTTTAATAAGATACAACCATTTCATGCAATATTATGTTATTCCCTATAATACAATAAATATTTAGAAAAAATGTTAGTTCCAATGCATACTATTTTCTAGTACAATACCCTTGAATTTTAAAAATATTATTCTAACATAATTAGAATTATAGAGTATAAATAATAGAACATCTATGAATTAGAGTATCCTGACCAGAGTGAAGATCAACTTATCTTATAAATGTAGACATCATACTCAACATGGGTTTATATCATTAGGATAAGGAAAAAATCTGATTTTTATATCATTAAATATTAGAGTAAATAATTTTTTTGGGAAAAATGAATTATTTGATCCATGAAAGATAATTTCATTCAGTTCATAACGGAATTAGGGCTATTGATATTTTCATGGGAAAAAAATTTACTATAAGGACATGTTGTTCTAATATGAAAAATTTTATAAAAATTATATAGAATAGGTTTAACCCGGAATGATTATCATGGTGAAAGAATGAATTTAAAAAATATAAATATAATATAGAAAATAAAAAATAAAAAGATATTTCCCTTTGAGATTCACTAAAATGCTACTTTTATCTTTGTAGGTGCTATAGCAGAAGGTAACTAATCAAGGAGATTTCCAATTTTCTTTGATAATCAATATACTATAGAATGACTAATTATCAATGTAATTAATGATATATTCTCTATATAGAATGATTATTGTGGTGGAGGAATGAATTTCAATACTATAAATATAATATTGACAATATCAATGATAAATATATTGTTATTCAAGATGAACTAACATGATACTTTTATTCCATCCCATGTAGTAGTATTATGTAACTAATCAAGGAAATTTCTAATTTTCATTTGTAATCATTCAATTCAATAATGAATAATTATCAGGGTAATAAATTATAGATTCCAAAAAAAGACACTATCCATTTGAACATAACATTACATGATTTTAAGAATAATAAAACATCATATTACAAGCCAAGGATCGTGAAGTCTAGTGTCTTGGAAGGCTCGGTACATAAAACATAAATCATGGGAATAAATATAACATTTATTTTTTTACTATTCATAAAGAGATCTTAACTTCTATCATGATAAGACATCTTCATTGGATAACATGGGGATAACATGAACCAATGGATGAGATAAAAAGAATAGAAATGGAATAAGTATAATAATAAATCATTATCACATGGCTTAGAAGTAATGAAAAAAATGATATAAAATGGAATGTAAGAAATGGAATCTTAATATATAAACATGGAATAATATAGACATGGATTCATAATAATGTGAATGAAAAATAAAACAAGAATTATCATGAGGGGATTCTCATTTCACTTATAGGGGCACAAGTAAAGGTTAACCACCAAGACCACTTCACATGACAACACGAGTCAAAGCTAACCACCAAGACCATTGCACAAAACATCTCATGAGACTCAACATTACCCGATGAATTGGAGATATATATGGATGAACCCATATTAACTTATTAATGAATATTATTTACACTTAAATAACAACACATAATCAATTATATATAAAAATAAGTGTACCAATGGAATGAAATGAGTATCATAATCATGTCAAAAAGAATAATGAATGGGAATATAATAAAAATATACATGAAAAAAAGGAATTAGATCAACCATGAAAATTAATAAGTTATAATAGGAATATATCATAATAATAGATTCAAAATTTAAGTGATAACATGTAAAATAGTACATATGAAATATTAAAACTAAAACATTTTAGTGAGGTTTAATGAAAATATCGAAGATCATTTAAAACAGAAAAGGGAAAATTCTTTTATATAATACGAGAAGTGGAAAAGAATTTATTCATGATAAAAAGAGTTGTTTTATAAATATAATTTTTTCTTAAAATTAGATTTTATAATTTAGTTTAAATTGTGTATGAATTCGGGAAGTTCACGTAAAACGAGTTTGCTTATAGGGAAGTATCGAGGAGGGAATCAATTAAAAGAATGTGTATTGATGAAAGAGAATGATTAATTTATCTTCATATATGAGTTTGGAAATATAAAAAGTTATTATAAGATGTATATAAATATAATATAGGATTTCATTTGGGTAAAAATAGAGTAATAATAACATGAAAGAATAATGGGGGTTTGGGTAGAATCCCAAACCATAAGTCTGACGGTGTTCTCCACTTGATATTAATGACCAAAATAACCAATTTAGGTAAATAAATTAATATATAAAGAACTTATTTTACTTGTAATTGATTTATTATAACCTTTTAATGTTAATTAATGGTGTTTTTGATTGGTTATGAGGTTTAATTTAATTGTTCGGGTCCGTTTCATTCTTCATTGGTTTACTTATATACATGAATAGATAATCATGTAAAATGAAGATAGACGTCCAGAATTGGAGTTATAATTTATAATAAAACACTCATAATTTTACAAGGTTTTAAATTTAATTTGGTAACTATGAGTGAATTTGAATCATTATATAAAACATTATTGGTAACCTTTTGAGTTAATTTTGTATTTTTGACCACAAAGAACACATTTTGTTTTATAAATAAAATCCAGGTGTAAAAAAGATTTTAGAACCATATATGAGACATTATAAATATATTATATTCTATTTCAACCATAAAAATTTCTTCTTGAACATAATTGATGATATTAATGGTAATTTAAAACCCATCATCCTTGAATGTGGTAAATTAACACATCTCGGATGGTGTTTTCACTAATAGTATTAAAGAAGGGTATAGAAGAGAAGGTAATAAATAATTACAGTATCATAAAAAAATTATAGTAAATATAAGTTACAGGAGTTTTCATAACAGTTTTTTTAGGATTGGTAAGGATAGAAAAAAATCAAATGAACTTGGAAATAAAGTAAAATAATTGGAACGATGAATTTACCTCTTGAATTAATCTTCCTTGAAAGCTTATTAAGGGGATATGATTTGGTATTTAGAAGAGACCATGATATTTTAGACATGGGGTAGCATATTGGTGGTATATTTGAGTAGCATTAAGCCAAGGAACCAGGCTTAAGAGGAATGAATAGAAGAGAGGAGTGTGAATATTTTTTATAGTGGAGGTAAGGAGAGTTTTCTTAATATTTTAATAATTAGTTTATTAATCTCCATAAGACAATAAGTATTGATGATTAAATAAACAAAAATATTGATACATGAATTTATGTTCTAACCAATGACTATTTAAATCACCCATGACTCAAGCATGAGGCAAAAATTCAGGATTTAGAACTTACCATAAATTATGGTATTTTACTATTCATAAATAAATCTTCTATTTCAAAAAACTCCCAAAAACCCACCCAAACCATTTTTTTATGTTTATAATATGAAAAAAAAACTCAATTTTGTGAAAATAATTTTATAAATATGGAAATTGTATTTTTTTAAATAAAACCATTAGTTACTTGAAAAATACATATTTTAAAATTATAACTAATTTTATAATACATTGAAAAATTATCCAAGGTATCATAAAATTATCCTACAATAATATGAAATAAAAAAAATAATTTATTAATACATTTTATGTAAATAAATTTTATTTTTTAAATATTAAATTACTGATAAATTTTTAATTAAATATTTATGACTTATAAAAATACCAACACTACCATATTGTTACTTATAGGATAGAAACATTATATTTATAATTTCATTGGTATGTTTAATAAATTAAATTGAAAATTTAATATTTATAAGGGACGTATTACTATTCCTAAGGTTGGTGTTACTATTCATAAGGGTTAGTTACAATTCACCAAAAATTATGTTTGCCTTAACGGTCTCCATTCATCTTACTGATTGCAACCGTGTATGTAAGATTTTTGAAATTCTAGACATAGAAGTGGAAAAATTATGTTTAATGGTCACAAAGTATTAATTATCATGATATTACATAAGGTTTCCTAATGTGATTCTACTATAAATCATAATTATAAGAAGGTAATTCCATTGATAAAACTATGAGTTGTTACATTATTCCCCCTTTATTAAATTTCACCCTAATTTTTTTTCATTATACTCTTAAACCATAAAACGGTGTGGGTACTTTCCTTTTTTTGCCTCCTCCGGTTCCCATGTTGCATATTCATACTTATGGTTCCTCTATAGTACATGGACTAGGTGAGTAATCTTGTTACATATAAGTTTATCTCTATGATCCACGATCTTCACTGGATTCTCCTCATAAGAATGATCATTCTCTAACTATACCACCTTGGAAAACAATAAATGTGAAGGATATAGTATGTACTTTCTTAAGAGGGATAAATGGAAGAAATCATGTACTTTAGACATGGTAGGTGAAAGTGCCAGTTGATAGGCCAGAACCCAGACATGATCAAGAATCACAAAGGGGATCATGTACATGGGAATTAACTTTCCTTCTTCCCAAACCTCATGACCTTCTTCCATGGATATATGTGAAGGAATATTATGTATATAACATTGAACTCAAGTTCCCATCAATGATTGTTTTCATAAAAATTATATCAACTTTTGGATGCCATGATGTGATGGTGAATTGTTTTCAACATCTCCACCATTTCATCAACCATTTCAGTTCCTAGAAGCTTATTCTCACCAATTTCATCCCAACATGTCGATGTCCTACACCTTTTCCTATAAAGGGATTCATATGGTGTGATTGAGAAGCTAGGGTGAAAACTATTATTTTAGGATAATCCAACCAGTGGAAGATATTGGTCACACCCTCCATTGAAGTCCATAGAACATGATATCAACATGTCTTCCGATGTATGAATATTAAGCTCATATTTGCCATTAGTTTGAGGATGATAGGCTGTATTGAAGTTCTGTTCAGTTCTTAGATAATGTTAGAGACTTTTCCATTATATCAAGGTGAATTTCAGATCTCAATTAGATACAATAGATAGTGGTACTCTATGCATCCTTGCCACCTCTTTGATATATATCAATGCAATTCGATCCAATGATAAGTACTCTCAGATTGTGATCAATTGAGATATATTTCTAAGACGATCCACAATGACCCATATAGAATTGTTTTTTCTAGATGTCCTTGGATGTCTAGTGACAATGTTCATGGTGATGTTCTCTCACTTCCATGCCGGTATGTGTAGTAGTTTCAATATCCCCCTATACTTTTCCATTACAGCATTCACTTGTTGACATACTAGGCACATTGATGTATACTCAGCAGTATCCTTCTTCATATTGTCCCATGAAAAGTTATTTCCGAGATATCAATACATATTTTTTCTCCCTAGGTTAATAGATAAGGCTGAGCTCTATTCATCATTCAAAATATCGTCCATTATATGTGGATCAGATGGTATAAATAATAGTGACTCAAATCTTATAACTCCTTCATCAATCTTGAACATATGGGATTTATCATTTCTAATGGATTCCACCTTTTCATAATTAACACATATTTTCTTTGAGAGTCTTTTATTTTCTCCATGAGGGATGGTTATGAAATTATTGATGATGGTCCTCCCTTAATGAATCACATGTATATCCTATGTACATATAAGAAGATTGGATCCTTTTAAATTCTCAACATTGATAAAGATATATGATCCTTTCTACTTAGAGCATCCGCTATCTTATTTTCCTTACCCGAATGGTAGTGGACTAAGAAGTCATAATCCATGATAAACTATAAATATCTTCACTGGTGTATATTATCCTCTTTTTATGTGAATATATATTTGTGACTCTTCTAATTAGTATATATCTCACACTTTTACCTATAGAGATAATACCACCATATTTTCAACAAAAAGATCATAGTTGTCAACTCTAGATCATGTGTATGATAGTTTTTCTCATTTATTTTTAGATGCCTTGAGGTGTAGGCTATCACTTTATCATTTTTCATTAGTAAAAATACTAATCCCTTCTTTGACACATCACTATACACCACAAAGAGTTATCCACTTGTTGGGAATGTTAGTATTGGCGCAGTGGTAAGCCACTTTTTCAACACCATAAAGTAGCCTTCACATTCTTGAGTCCAGACAAACTTTACTCCCTTCAAATTCAGCTTGTTCATTTGGTTTTACAATCATGATATGTTCTTCAAAAATCATCGATAATACCTAGATATACGAAAAAAGATACGGAACACCGTTAAAGAGGTTGGCTTGGTCCACTCTTCAATTTCCTTTGCCTTGGAAGGGTCCACAGATATCTCTTTGATGGTGATAACAAGACCCAATAATGTTACATCCTCTATCCCAAAATAATATTTATTATACCTTGAATATAGTTTCTCCCTTCGCAATGACTTTATCATAGTATTCAATTTCTCCTAAAGGTCCTCCATTCTCTTGGAGTATATCAGAATATCATTGATAATGTCTACCACATTGTTTTTGAGGTAACATCTAATGACTCTATTAATTGAATACATAAAGATTTCAAGAGAATTAGTGAGTCCTAAGGGCATTACAATGAACTCATAGAGTCTATACCTGGTTAGAAATACAGTCTTGGGAATATCTTCCTTCCACACCTTTAATTGGTAATATCCCGACTGAAGGTACACCATTGAGAAATAATTAGCCCCACAAAGAGGATCAAACAAGTCATTTATCCAAGACAAGGGATACTTTTTAATTATCATGATTTTATTAAGTTCACAATAATCAATGAAGAGGCACATTGATAAATCCTTATTCTAGATGAAGGGGACTGGAGCACCCCATGGAGAATTAATCAGGTGTATAAAACCATTCTCCATATTCTTCTATAAATGCTTCTTTATCTCATCCAGCTATACGGTGGAAATTCTATAAGGTGTGTTTGAAATAGGTAGGGATCCATTAACATGTTCACTTGAAAACTAAAACTCAAGATCAGGTGGAAGACTAGGAAACTCTATAATGAATACATTAATGCAATCCCTCGTGATGGGTATATCTTTGAGATGTAACATATATTTTGTATCAAATATTTGAGTTAGACATGCTTTCTCATAAGGAAGTAAGATTTACACTTGAGAAAATGATTCTAAAGGAGATTCATTTTCCTCCTTACACTTGTAAGGAATTAAGGGATGATTCAGGATGTGATGAGTGATATACCTTTCACTATAGTTGATGTTTTATTTGTAAAAATGTAACACATTGACTTTTTATGGACCCTTTATTTGAATAAATTAATATTTTCATTTATATCTTGAAATTAAATATGTCAAACATTCCTTTTACACTAAACTGACTTGTTGTATGTTACGTGCAACACCATGTTAGCGTACGATACACATAACAGTGAGTATAGATTTTGTTCACCATATAAAAGAACTATTATTGGATTCTGTTATACATTAAACCAAAGGATGATTTCAATACACACACACTGGATTGGCTTGTGTTATATTCAAAAGCGACATTCGTTGATATCTTGCGTTGTACAGAATACTGAGATTCAATAAACAATGATATATTATTAAAATATTATTATTTAATGGGATATAAACTGGCCATTATGAATAGTATTAACAAAAATTTTAATTTTATATAAAATTAACATTAATATTATGTATTTTCTAGACATGGTATAAGAATAAAAACCTTTTTTCAGATAAATAAGTATTTTTAAAAAAATATAGTTTTGACACCTTTTGATGGCACACCTATTTAAAATATAGTTCTAGACACTTTTAAATATTACATTTTATAAAATAAACTTCTTATTTGGAAGTGGCACATGAAAATTTACTTTTGTTTATTTTTTGGTTTTTTTCAAATGAAATCCATATTTTAATGAATAGTGAAAAATACTGCATTTTAATTCTCAAACATCCTTTTCATCTAAATTTCTATATAGTAATTTTACAATTAAATTGTAGCATGAGTCAAAGCTAATCGCCCCCACCATTGAACATAAAATCTCATGAGACTCACATTTACCCAATTAATTGGAGTGAAATTTCGGTGAACCCATTTTAACATGTTCATGATTATGCTTTCCACAAAAATAATCATACATAATCAATCACAAATAAACATAAGGGTACCCATTGAAATAAACGGGTATCATAATCATGTCATAAAGCATAATAAATGGTGGTATCATACAAGTGTCCTTGAAAAAAAGAAATTATATAAACCAAGTAAATTAATAATGTATAATAGGAATATATCATAATAATGGATTCCAAATTGAAGTGATATCATTTAAAAGAGTTTTTAAGAATCTTTTAAATTAAAACATTTTACCACGATTTAATGAAAATAACAATGATAATTTAAAACAAAAAAGGGCATAGTATTTTATATAAACCAAAAAATGAACCAAGAATGTTTTAATTTTTAAAATAGTGGATTTATAAATATAATGGTTTCATAAAAATATATCGTTTAGTATACATGATATTGGGTAAAAATTCAGGAATTTCCCTTAGAATTAGTTTTCTTATCAGGAAGTATTAAAGAGGGAATCAGATAAAAGCATGTATATACCCGAATGAGAATTATTAATGAATACTGAAACATGAGTTTGGAAATATAATACTGAATTATAATATGTACATAAATATAATATAGTATTTCATTTCGGTAAAAAGAAATTAAGAATAACCTGATGTAATAATGGAGGTTCGTGTAAAATCACTTACCTTAAGTCTGATGGTAGCCTCCACTTAATATTAATGACCTGAATAGTAAAAATATGTATATTAATTAATATTTAAAGAAACGATTTATGTGTAATTGATTTATTATAACCTTTTTATGTTTATTCGTGGAATTTTTGATTGGTTATGATATTCAATTTCATTGTTTGGGTACGATTGTTTCACGATCGGTTTACATATATAAATGAATGGATAATCATGTAAAAGGAGGATGATTGTCCAGAATTGGAGTTATATTTTATTGTTGGATATCCATAATGTTCAAAAATTTTAAATTTAATTTTTTACGTGGTGTTAAGTTAGATCATTATATATATCAATAGTGATACCCTTTTGGGTTAATTGATAGTTTTTTACAACAATGAACACATTTTGTTTTATAAATCAAAACCAAGTGTACCAAAAGATTCCAAAAACCTAGATGAGACATTATAAATATATTATAGTATGGTTCAACCATAAAAATGGATTCATGAATTGAATTTATTTTGATAATGGAAATTGAATACGCATCTTCCTTGAATGTGGTAAATTAACATATCTCAGATGGCATTTTTACTACTAGTATAAAATAAGGGAAATGAGAAATTATAATAACTTATGAAATTATCATAATGAAATTAAATGTAATATAAGGTATAGTAGTTTTCATAAAATTTGCAAAAGGATAGGTAAATATAGAATGGAAAACAATGGAACATGAAAAGAATGTAAAAGAATTTAAAAGTGGAATTTACCTCTTAATTAATCTTCCTTGAGAACCTCTTAAGGGGGGTGGATTTGGTATTTTGAGGAGACCAATTCCTGATGGACGTGGGGGAGTATCTTGTGTAGAAATTTTATTATATTTTAGTCAGGGAATAAGGCATTTGAGTATTGAAGAGAAGAGGGTAGTGTGAGTGGATTTTATATTGGAGGGGAGGAGGGTTTTCTTAATATTTTAATCATTAGATTATAATTTATCCATAATACAATAAATAGTAATTATTACATGAAACAAATAGTAATATGTGCATGTGAGTTCTATCCAATGTCTATTTACCTCATCCCTAACTCATGCATGATGCAAAAATTCAGGTTTAAGCACTTATCGTAAATTATCGCATTTTACTATTCATAAAAAATCAGGTATTTCAGAAATATACCAAAAACTTACACAAACCATTTTTTAATGTCTAGAAAAAAAATTAACTCCATTTTATGAAAATAATTTTCCAAATACGGGAAATTTAATTTTTAAATAAAATCATAATTTACTTGAAAAATACATATTTTAAAATTCTAAATGATTTTATAATACGTTGAAAAAGAAACCAAGGTAACATTAAATTATCCTAAAAATGTAAGACATCAAAAAAATTATTTATAAATAAATTTTATGAAAATAAATATTCTTTTCTAATTATTATATTATTCTTAATATTTTAATTAAGTATTTATGGCTTATAAAAATTCCGACACAATCATTTTATCACTTATAAGATGGTTAGATTTTAATTATACTTTCATGGGTAAGGTGACTATTTACATGGATAATATACTATTTATAAGGGTCATATTACTATTCATAACGGTGAAATTAATATTCATAATGGTCTGTTACTATTCATCCAAAAATTATGTTTGTCTTATCAGACATCAAACTTCTTACTAATCACAACAGTGTATGTGAGATTCTGGAAATTCTAGACACTAAAGTAACCAAATTATATTTAATTGTCACATATAATTCATTATCATGATATTATATTGTGTTTCCTAATGTTATTATACTATAAGGAAAAATTGTAAGAAGGTAATTCCATTTATAAAACATTGGGTTGTTAGATTACAGAAATGAAATGGTACTCAAGAAGATAATCTCCTTCAAAATAAATGATCTTCATCCAGTAAGGTTGAATGATCATAAATAATTGGTTCCTCGTCTAGGAGAGATTAATACCACATAAATAATTCAAAAATATATCTATAAATAATATATAGGGTTAAAATCCATATTTAATGTTTTTTATGTGATCATAAAGGTCATTAAAACGCTAATTTCATTTAAAATATGATAAAAAATAAGGTTCAAAAGAACTATAAGGTATAAATAGATGGGAGCTATAATGGAAACTATTTGACTATTTCAAAAATATGGGTTGATAAAGTAGAATAAGAACATGAATATTAATAAAAGGTTTAGAATGTAATTCCTTGATAGAATGTTCAACATGAAAAATAATGATAAATTCATAATGATGAGCTACATTAAAATCCCAATATAAAAAAATAAATTTGGAAATATTTGCAAAGGATTCCAATTATTTCATGAAATAAATCTATATCTATCTCTAATTTTATCTATAAAAATAAAGATGATAAAATTTTCAGGAGAGGTATGAACATGTTATAGGCACGATCGATTAATCATAAGAACTTACAGAGGATTATATGATTATTGATCAGGATATTAACAGTATGATCATCACTAAAGTGATTTATATTATGGTTTAGAGTTCTTTTCTACTTGAAAAAGATAAAAATATCAGTTAAATAGTTTTTAAAGATTATAAAATTATATAAAGGTTTTTTAGAATTTAAGGAACATTCATTCTGAATAACTCTATTCAAAATAAAAAATTAGAACCAGAAGGTTTAATTGAATGCCATAAAGCATTTTTAATGGGATAAGTAAAATTATTTGGATTTAAGAAAATAAATTCCAGCTTCAATTTGGTACCACATATTGTAAATAATGTTTTAAAAAATAAATTTCACTGTTTTATATGGTATGTACACATCGAACCAATAATATAAGAATATGTATTGATCATTATATCGATCATATACTAGGGAAATAAAATAAATGGCCTATACATAAATAGTTATTGGAATATTAATTTAGCAAAGAAAATTTTATTGATTTTCGTTTGAATAATATTCGTTACGAGAATTTCCAAATAGCAAGGAATGTTTATAAAATCCGGACAATATCAACATGTAATGATATTGTATTCATTATAGAAGAAAGTATTATGGTCTATATCAACTCTAGTGATATTATGGATATATAAATGGCACATCTGATAGGCTTCATGGTGGTAGAATACATGAATCATTAAGAGATCAAAATGTTTAGTGGAAGGAATGAATATTTCTTTAATATCGAAGACCAAATTCAATATTAATAATTTATGGAATCTATTTTTTAAATTCCTTTACCATTATATTAGGATAGAAAATTTGTTTTCTTTTAATCACCATTATGGGATATTTATGGGAGATTGTCTCTTTAGGAATTACCTTTTAAAATAATTTTACTGTATTTTACGACCAATTTATTGATAAATATTGTCTTACCTTTTCCAATTCATCGTCTTCAGTCATCCCTATATCATTAAATTCAAACGATTTTTCCACTTCTCAATCATTAAATGGTATTATGTATTCAAATAAAGATAGTGAAAAACATTTACATTGGATACATTCTTTTCTAGAATAATTTTGGTCTTTCCAAAATATGATAGACCCAAATAATTATTGGGGATAATTTCTTATGAAAATAATATTTTATCTCGATATCTTCTATGTAATTTATTTCCAATAAAAATTTATCAAGAAATAAATAAATAAAGAAAAGAATCTTATTTATGAATATTATTATATTGAGTTTAATTTGAGCATCCTTCAAAACTTCATGAATCACAGCTATGTCATTGTTAACAATTTTAATTTGCATCTTTGTGGATTTCTAGGTTACTCATTAAAATCAGTTATTCATCAAGTGAATGTATATTCTATGTTAAATATCATTGAACATATAGTTCCAAAAATAATTATCTTTTCTAATATAGACCATTCAATTATATTTTTACTGGAAAACAAATTTTCTATATATCATAAAGGATATTATTTTACCACATAGATGGGTAAAAGAACTATCCTTTGTCTGATTATCCTTTTGGAAACTAATATTATAGGTTCTTCTACTAAATAAACTCCATCTTCTCCAATAGAAAAAATTGTATTCTTAAAGGGGTTCGCATGTATCTCTAATTTAAGATATTCAAATTCCAAATCTAATCACCTTTATATAGAACCATATGATCTAATATCCTCGTATTCGTCTTTAATATCATAGATTATTATTCTGATACTAACTTGTTTATCCCCATCTAATAGAAGTATATTATTTCTTCACTATTTCTCTAGATCTTGTGAAACCCATTATCTATACCAATTTAGCCTCTTATGGATAAAAAATATGGATAATTATTTCTAAATGATATTCCTTAAAAATGAATAATATTTGTAAATATTACCACTCACTTATTTTGGGTCAGTCTTCCAATGTTGTAGATCTTTTCATAAATGTGTGTAACTAATATGAAATATATTCTTTCTAAATGAAATCCCAATGTCTTCTTTCAATTCAATGTATTTATATTTAATTCTAAATTTCCATTAATCTATTATTCATATGTAATATATAAAAATATTTTATCACCTTTACCAATGCAGCTATTGCATCTACATTTTGTCATGACCCTCCTTATAATTCATTATAGAAACTGGCTAAGCTACCATATTCTATTGAAATTAAGACCCGTAGATCTTGTTAATTATTGAATAGGGTATTTAGTTCATTCTCAATTATTAAAAAATGAACATAGTAGGAATTTTTTTGGATATACTTAATAAAACATTCTATTTTTAGTAATGGAATTTTAAATAATCTTATGTTTTTTATGCATCAATTATCCCTTTATACTTGAATATATTGGTTGTTTCTTGATATTGTACCCAAAAAATTTTGTATACCAAATTCCATTCAACTATAAGAATATTAATTCATGAAAATATCTTCCTTATAATGGGATTTCAGTTTCAAATGAATGAACTAGATCGCCTTCGATTTCTTCTAGATTTAATAGCAATGGAGAGTACTATAGTACACTATCCCATGTTCAAACCATAGCTATTCAATTCTTCCTTAGAAAAATGTTGGTATTATTTCCTTATTCCTTATATGAATTTGATTCATCTATAATTGACTATTCTAAATATAATGAATATAATCTCTCATTATCTATGTATATATCTTATCCATATATATCCTCAAACATCAATTTTAATGAAGATTCCATCATTTTTGCTTTGAAATATCCTCTTCTTCGGTATTTATCTAGTTATGTTTTATCTCTTTTAACATTCATCCCATGGGATCATCAAAATTCACAATTAGATATGGATTTCACTATAGGAAATCAGGAATACTTCTTGTATTTTTCTTCAAATTTTTGTTTCACATCATTCTATATTCTATTTGGACAATGATATCTCTTATATTATTATGTCATTAATATTAAAAATCAACTTTATGATTTCCTTTTACCGAATTAATTTCATAATTTATTCTATAACATATTTAATTCTGAATTCCCATGTTGATATTATATCCTGAATGATCTTTTTTAGGCCATCCCATGCTTGTTCCTATTTTCACCTCAACTATAACTTCTTATAACATCCTTTACCATTTGGAAAAAAATATGAACTCATATATGAAATAATTATTAAATATTAAAATACATTCATATGAATAAAATAGAGTCTCATCACCTATCTTATTAATTATACTCCAAAGCCTAGAGTGTCCTGAAAATATACAGTTATGGAAAAAAAATTCATCAATTATATTTGGATAATTTTAGGAAAACAATCTTGTTGTTTTTAGATAAAAAAATTTAAATAGTATTATTGATCTCATGGTCAAAGAATACGAATGATAAAAATCAGAAATATATTATTCAAAATAACACATTTCATAAATTTTAATATTTGTTAATGTCGTTATATTATTTTCTACCCAATCTCCATCTTGATCGACCAATTAATTTCTTTTAAATAGTTATTTGAGGAAATCAGTAATGATAGTATAACCTCAATTATAAATGTGACATATTTATGGATAGTAGTTTTCACTTTTGTGTATCTTAATATCATATCCCAAAAATCTCCATGTCTTACCTCTCAAGTTATCTCCTACACAATTGAGGGTAATACCTATAGTACATGATTTTAAACCAACTAAAAACTTATAATAAAAATGATCTCGATCCCATTCGTCTATGGGTTTTCAAGGATCCTTTTTTCAATCAAAATTTAAAATAATTCCATGTTATTGAACACCATTATTTTTTTTTGTCTTACTTGGATTATATTATTTATGAATATATCTGGAATATATTTAATTGGATTTTCAATTGATCATAGAAATAAAATACATGATTGATCCTTTTTATTTATCCCTAGGGATATCTTTTTAGGAGATCGTTTTCCATACTGTCTTGGCATCACAATGTTTTACACTAAGAAAACTGATGGGAGATGAATTAGACACCCAATTTATCTTATTTTTTTCATGTCTAGTATATAGATATTGTACATTCATGGTATTTTCATTTATGTTTTTGGATACACATTATATATAAAAAATATCCCATTTATCACATATAATAATATGATTGATTTATTAACGGTATTGCAATATTCTCCAAGGAATACATTAGACTTATTTCTAATATTATTGAGATTCTCCATATAATGTATGTACACAATATTATATATAATATTTCTCTTTAATCAGCTACCTAATATCTCATATATTTATTCCAAACTAGAACCTCTTCATGAAATATATTACATTTTGATGAAAAATTTGTCTACTTTTTGATATCCAAGAGTTCTTTCTAGGTTCTCAACCAACCACATTGCTTTTATAAGTTGATATTTAGTATGACTAATTTATTCCATCAACTCCAAACAATTGTCATGAGTTTCCTAGGATTTCAATCCTAACATAGAAGGGTGTTTAATGTAAAATGAGAAAAACTAAAGTTTTATTTGTCTTATAACATATCATTAAATTATATAATTCATATTATTCTATGATAAGTAACCCATTGTAATCGAGTTGGGGAAAAATTCCAGTCAACTAATGAAAAGTTCAAGGAGTTGAAGGTAGAAATCAGGTATACTGAATCTCATCATTGACAATCCTGTTGGTTGGTAAAAAATATACAAAGAAATATAAGAGATCTATAATGATAAATATTTTTCTTTGAACAGTAAAATATGATAGGAAGAGGATCGGTTGTGGAAAAAATATTTAATATATTTGTTAGAGGAGTTAAGGGAAAGATTCAGGGAATTCATACA
The DNA here is from genome assembly GCA_963277665.1 of Viscum album. Lineage (NCBI taxonomy): Eukaryota > Viridiplantae > Streptophyta > Magnoliopsida > Santalales > Viscaceae > Viscum > Viscum album. The sequence continues at coordinate 1,890,653,326 of OY728136.1, forward strand.
ATTAGTTAGGATCCCTTATCTCAGATATAAATCCACCCATAGATATCAATATATAATTTATATCAGGATGATATAATATATTATATTATGTTTGACCCATTGTAGGAGAAGCTTAAGAATATTAAAAATAAGCAAAGAGTATTCCTCAGATTATCGTGGATTACCAGAAATAAATCTATGATATTATTACTGAATAAAAATGTGAGATTAAATATATATAACATGTCTCCAAATACCTAAAATAAAATATCCAGAATGTATAAGACTAAAAAGGTAGAAATAAATTGATGAATAATATGAAACGAAGCAAGTTATATTCAATTAAATGTCTCAATGTAAAACCATGGGAAGCCAAGTCGGTATTGAATGTGATCTCTCAAAAACTGGTCTATTGGGACTGAATGAAAGGATTGTTCAAGGGCTTGAATAATAATATCAATACAGAAGTCAATCCCCCATATCCTAGCAATATTCCAGAAAAATGTAGGATAAAAAATACACATCTAGAAGGTGTTACACAACATGAAATGATCCTAAAGATATATTGTGAAAAGTATCCTAGATAATCTATAGATGAATGGAAATTTTATTTTGAAATTATATGCTGTCATTTGGTTTATAGTCATGGATAATATAAAATTAACTCAATTTTTCCATAGCTACCTTGAGAGGCTATGATGTGAGATTTTGGGATATAGTATTTAGATAATCAGAAGTGGGATCAAATGTCCAAGAATATGTGACATTCCTAATTGAGGTTATATTAGTAGTAGTTGATTTCCTCAAACAAGATATTGTGAAAAATTTACTAGTCGATCAAGATGGAGAATTGTTATAGTAAAAAATTGGAACAAATTCAACCAATATTTAAATATGTGACAAGTGTTATTTTTATGAATATATTTGAGAGTTTCAAATTTGGTATTATCCTCTTGGACTAGGATATAAATTGTATAAATTATATATTTTTATACATAAAAATACAAGAATATTCCCATAAATTGTTAAACAATTATTGATGTCTCGTCTTTCTCAATGTTGAGGACTTCTAGATACTCTGGGAGTAAGAGAAAAAACAATAAGGTTGGTGTAAGACTCAATTTTATGTAGATTTATATCTTTAAGGATGTACGAAATATGTTTTAATTGTGTTTTTATTTTCTCCCAAATGTATCGGTTGTGGTAGGATGATATGGTTATAGTGCAACAAGGAAGGTTCTTCGGAAGATCTAAAAAATATCTTTTAAAACACAGTTTCAATAATGTTATTTTGAAGAAAATAGATCAAAAAATAATGTATGGAAAATCTTTGGTAAAATGAAATCATCAACTATATTTTTATGAATAAATATATATATAAAAATAGATATGATAGACCAAATAGAATCTAAAAGGATATAAGAGAATATTTTATGGAAAAATATGGGAGGTATCCCAGATTACCTAATGAGGAAGATTGATCTAGTAGAGATTGTTTCTAGTTATACAAGAAAAAAATCATATAGCCGAATCTTTCATAGATGAATATATAATAAGAGTAATTCACAAAGAAATAATGATGTAAGATTCATCAGAAATATTTTTTCAGCCTATTTGGGGAGAATATATTGACTCATATGATGATATTTTATATTCTTTATATTCAATATACTTATAATTGGATGAATAAAAATCATATAAGGAATAATGAAATAATCCCAAAACTATTTTGAGCCGTCTTTGAATAGATATGATTAGAACAAGGGGAAGTGCCATAGAATACTCTCTAGTTCTAGTAAAGATATAAGAAATTGAAGTTTATTTTGGTTCAATATTCAGGGATAAAAATCCATTCAGAAGAAATAATTTTTCAATAATGGAAGATGACTAGTGTTGAGTGGTCTGAGGTATACCAAAATCAATGGGTGCTATATTGAGAAATTTCTAATATCATCAAGGATGAGGTGATAACTGAAGCCTAGAAAATCGTAAAAGAATTATTTATAATTACATTACTAAAACAATAATGTGTTATTAAGGATATTAATAAAAATTACATGTATTTTGATTTTGGAATAATCTAGAATTGTGTAGATCCCATAGTAAGAAAAAAAATATATCAATCATAATAGCAGTTGTAGATAGAAGCGTAGCTAATTTCCCCAATTCATTATTAAGAGGGGAATGAGAAAATCATCATCTAATAACTACATGGTTAAATGTGATCCAAAATTTTCATGTAGTACTTATATATATTAGAGTTTTCAGGAATTTAGTAGTAATGATCAACACATGGAACATGAAGAATACATTGGGATTTCCACCCCAAAGAAAATGTGTCAAAGTAATCACCCACCTTTATGTAAAGTTCAACAATACTGGAAGACCATATCTATGGAAGGTAGTGAAACTATTTATACATATTTTCCATGATAAAGAAACATATTTTTGAGAAATATCACCATAATTATTAAACCCAAAGAGGATTCCTTGTCTTAGATAATCAGTTTCACCAGATCTAGATGAATAATATGATATTATTTCAGAAGGATTGAGATCCAGACGAATAAATTTTAAAATAGAATATCTCAAATTATAGATACATGAGAACAGATTGGGGAGTCCCCAAATTTCATTGGGAAAAGATCTTGGTACTTTAGTAGAATCACCCAGAATAGTAGTTTCCTTAAGGATAGTGAGACAATGAAAATATTGATTATGTATATATGAGGGTGAATAATCACATCTAGTGTATATGGAAAATTCATTACTCTTTGAAAATATAGAGGAATGGGAAACATTGGTAAATATAAAATTTTTTGGAGGTACAACCCTAGTTTATAAATGATGAACCTTCTACTGTATAAGAATCTGGTAATCAAGGGTAACTTGAGAATCCATACAATAGAAAGTTATAGTTGGTAAAAACAAAATATTATTTATTCACAATGTAAAAAAGGATTTCATGATAGATCTTAACCTAAGGATATTTATATATTAGATGGTTTTCCTTATTCCTCAATTTTTGGATGACATCTTTATTTTAAATCCATTATATAGAAAATTTTATCCTACAATGATATTTTTAATATAATTTATCCTTATAAAATATATGATTCCCATTACCTTGGGAAAAATCCTGATGAAAAATGTTAGTTTCCATGTATAAAATATTTTCCTATAATGTACCCTTGAATTGGAAAAAATATGATTCTGATGTAAATATAATTCTAATGTATAAATAATAGAAACTATAATAATTTGAGTATCTAGATAGTAGTAAAGATAAACTTATCATATAAATGGATGCATCATATGCAACATGGGTTTATATCATTAGTATAAGGAAAACCATGTTGTAAGTACCATTATATATTAGAGTGGATGATTTAATGGCACAAAAAAATAATTTTGTACATGAAATACAATTTCTTGCAATCCTTAAAGGAATAAAGGCTAATGATATTTTCATGGGAAATTTTTTTACTATAATGACATATAGTTCTTATATAAATATTTTCATGAAAATTAAATTAATGAGGTTTATCCAAAAATTATTAGTGTGGTGAAGTAATAAATTTCAATAATATAACTATAATATAGAAAATAATAATTAAAAGGATAATTTCATTCCCAATACACTAACATGCCATTTTGATTCTTGAAGGTGTAGTAGTAAAAGGTAACTGATCAAGAATATTTCTATTTTTAATTGATAATAATTCTATCGATTAATAACTGATTATAAATACAATGAATGATATATTCCAGAAATAGAAATGTACTCAAGAATATATCTCATTCAATATAAAGGATCTTCATTCAGTAGGGTTTAAGAATTATAAAACATAGGTTCCTCAACTAGGAGGGATGAATAACCAATAGATGATTCAAAAATATCTATAGAAATAATTTCTAAGGATAAAATCCATATTTAACATCTTTTATGTGATCATATAAGTCATTAAGACACTAATTTCATTGAAAATATGATAAAAAAGAAGGATCTAAAGATCTAGATGGTAGAAAATATGGGATTTATAATGGAAAATAGCTGACTGTCTCTAAAATATGAGACGATCAAGGAGCATAATGTCTCAAAAAATAATAAATGTTTTAGAAATTACTTCTATGATATAATTACCAGTAAGAGAAATATTGATAAAATCTAAATGATGAGCTTGATGATCATCCCTATCAAAAAAATGAAAATTTTGAAATATTTGAAAAGGATAACAAATATTTCAGGAAATAAATATACAAATATCTCTAGTTTGATCCAGAAAAATAAAGATGATCAAATTTTTTGGACTGGTGTGAAACATGTTATAGACATTATTGAATAATTAAAAGTCCTTGTGGAGGATTATAATATGACTAATTAGGATATAATCAGTATTATTATAACTAAAGGTCTCCTTTTTATGGTTTAGTGTTCTTATCTTTTTGAAAATGTCAAAAATATCAATGAAATAGGTGTCAAATATTATACAATAATATAATGGTTTTTGAGAGTTTAAAGAACATTCATTCCAAATAACTATATACCAAATATGAAATTAGAACCATAAGAGGTCATTGAATGGATGAAAGCATTCAAAATGAGAGTAGAACAATTTTTTGGATTTTAGAAAATAAATTCCTCCTTTGGGTATCACTTATGTTAATTAATGTAGTAAAAAATTTATTTCAACGTTTTCTATTGAAGGATGCAGAAATCGAACCAATCATATTTGAAGACAAATTGATTTTTCTATGGAACCTGTACCCAGGTCATGAGACTAAATTGACTATCCATTATGAGTTCTTGGAATAATAGTTTAGTAATGAAAATAGTATAGAGTTTCGTGTAAATAAAATCCATTTTAGGAATTTCTAGATATCATGGAATAATTATAAAATTGGGTCAATATCAATATTTAATGATATTATGTTAATTCTAGGGGATAATGTTATAGTATTTATCAACAACAGATACTTTTTGAATAGATAAATGATGCAATTGGTAGACTTCATTGTTGAAGAATACCTAACTCATGATGAGCTCAAGATATAGAGGGGAAATAATGAATATTTCTTTATTTTTGAAGAACAAATCCAATGCACCATAAAAGAATTTATTGATACCAAAGATTCAGAAAAAAAGATATACCAGTTGGGGGAATGATCAATGCTCTATACGAATAGGGAGAACTCTAGATGAGAATCCAAACAAGCATCATGTTTTTAATGGGAATTTAGATCAAAATAGAAAATGTCAATTATGTTGTTTATTTATATGTAATGTCAGTAGGGTTATTTTAACTATTGTGTGATCTACATTTTGGATGTTCTTTTTCGTTTTTCCTTATTGGATGTGTAAATCTATGTAATGGTTGAGTCAACTTCTCAAGAAATATGAGACTATAGGCCTATATAAGGGAATTATGAACCATATTTTTAGTGATATGGTATTAAATAGAAATCAGAATGATTTCAAACATTTAATCTCTATAACCTATATAAGAAATTGTGTTCTTCATGTGATAAAACTTCATGAACAATATTATGATTTGACGTCATTTAACCCCTTATCCTTTTTCATGGGTTTTGTTTTTCTTCTATGATTGTGAGCATTTTCTATCCTTTCTATATTTCCAATGTATAATTTCTAGGGAGACCTCATCGGAGACTCATCCACTTGTGGTATAATATTTTCGTGTTAAAATGAATACTTCCAAAGAACTAATTATGTGGATATTGCATTCAGAAAATTATAGACTCCATGGTTAATTAACTTTATTATGATAATAAATATTTAGAAGGTATATTTTGGTATTAGAAGAACACAACTAGTTATATTTTGATTAAAATGTATCATTAATTCCCAAAATTCAGATTATCCTATGAGAAAAAAAAACCAAAGTAATCATGTTAAATATGAAAGCCTGTGAAACTCGTAAAAATCTAAAAAAAATGAAATAATATACTAGATATACTAAATCATATAAAAAATAAGACTAATGGTTGGTCAGAAACCTAGAAAGAACACTAGGATATCTAGAATGTGAAACATCTTTCTTCAAATAGAAAAATATTCCGTGTGGTAATGTACGGATATTTTTTTGATTTTTTTATGATTCTCATAAGTGATATAGGATATCCAATAATATATCACATTCTCTATTATAGTTATACCATTAGTATCAGATTTACATAAAAAAATGATTGTTGGAAATTAACTAGTCAATGAAGATGGATAATTAGTTGAAAATTATAGAAAAATAGTAACAAAGATTCAATTCTATGGTAATTTTTATTATGATGAATATATTTTAATGTTTCAACATTGGAAATTACTTCTTTTACTATGAGGTTAAGCATATGATTTAGATTTACATATTTAAAAACCTCCATGGAGTTGGCCACAAATTGTTCATAATTAATTGACCACTTATATTTTCCAATGTGTAGATTTATAAGATACTATTATAGTTTGAAAATAAATAATAAGGTAGTTCATTAGAATATATTTTAATCAAAGGTCTATCTTTCAAGATATAAAAAATATTTCCTATATTACTTCTTCTTGTTTCATTAAATTGGAGGATTTTATAGGAAAATATGATTGTTTCTAACCAGGCAAGAGCTTGGGATGTCTCAAAAATGATCATTTAGAACACGGTTTCATAATGGTTAGTGTGAACACAGAATATCACACATGAATGTCTGGAAATTATTTTGTAAAATTAAATCATCATTTACATAATGAGGATGAAATATAGAAAAATATAAGTGATATTTCAGACCAAATAGAATCCAAAATGATGTATAAAAAATTTTAATGTAAAATATGGAAAGTATCCTAGATTCATAATGGTAAAAACTATATCCATTTTTGATTGTTGTTGGTTCTACGAGAATAAAGGTCACAATGTTCTCAATTTCCTAGATATCGATTTAATAGGAGGAAGTCTCAAAGTAATAATGATTAAAGATTCATCAGAAATATTATTTGAGCTAGGGAGAGGATATAGACTCATATGATGATAGTTTTTATTCATTATATATAGAATACTTATTATTGTAATAATAAAACTTTGAGGAGGATGTCGAAAATAATTCAAAAAAAATTAATCCAAATTTGAATATTTATGATTCAAGAAGGGGCTAGTGCATAAGAAATATCTCCATGCATAGTAATTTTAGAAGAAATGGAAAATATCTAGTGCATTATTTAGAAATAGAAATCCTTTCAGAAGTGAGAGATTTTTAATAATAGAATATTCATTGTTTTTTTTGTATGAGGTACACAAAAAGTATTGGGTACCAAATTGTGTAATGACCAAGATCATTGAGTATGAAGAGACAATTGAGGTCTAAAAAATAGTTAGAGAATTATTTACAATGACTATACTATAATTACAACATGATAGTAAGGATATCTGGAGAAATTCAAAAAATGTAAGTATTTTAATAATATAGATCAGAGTATATCTACTAGTTAGAATATGAGAAGATCTACCAGACATAATTGCAGTGGTAGATGGTAATATATCCAATTTCCTTACTACATTATTAGGAGGAGCATGAGAAAATTAGAATGATGGAGTTGAAAGGGTTAAAGTGAAATCAAATTTTCATGTAGGCATGTATAGATAAATTTCATCACAGTGTACTAGAAGAAGATAGTTGGATGTCCACCCGGTAGAAGTTGTGTTAGAGTAATTACTCACCTTATGAAATAATCTAAAACACTAGATGAAAAGATCTAATGAAGGGAGTGGAAATATATAAACATATTTTACAATATTAAAGAACCTATGTTAGTGAAATTTCACCACATGTAGCAATACAAAATAAGATAACTTGGCCTATAGAATGGATTTAACAATATCCATATGAAGAGGGAAGGTAGGAACTTTATCTTCTAAATGTGGTTAAACTAGTCCGTAATAAATTTATCATCTCTAAGATCATTAATGAATAATATGATCCATGGTTAGAAATATTGATATCAAGATGATTATATTTTAATATAGAATATCTCAAAGATATGATACTTGAGAAACATTTAGGGAATCCACAAACTTCAATTGGAAAAGATGAAGGAACTTAATAAAAAGCACCCATATCATATGTTTCATGAAGGAAAGTTTGAAAAATAAAATTGAAATTATCTATCTATGATGATGAATAATCTCATGAGGGATATATGGGATCTTCATTACTCAGTGAAACGATAGAGGAATGGGATACATTGGTAAATATATGAATTAGTGGAACTACACATACATCCCTAATTGATATTGGGCATACCATCTCAGGTACAAGAATCTAATTTTCAAGTGTAACCTTGGAATCCACATAATTTAATGATACGGTAAGTGATAATGGTACTGTTGTGATTCAAGAAGTAGCCAAGTGTGTTTATATTGAACTCAATGGAAAAATATTTGTAGATAATATTAATTTCTATGTTTCAAAATTAACAGATTACTTATTGATTGAAAATGCATTCCTTTAAAGATATAAACCTATAATAATGTTTTGAAAACAAATGATCCTAAACGATTATTTGATTCTCATGTTTTTTGTGAAAAAACTTAATGATTGTAGAAAATAAGGTATCTACTTTGAAAGTGGATAAATATCTAGATGATGATAAATAATATCCCTGAATGATTGAGGAATGGAAATAAATATTTGGATTTGATGTTATGTGGATGAATGAAGAAGATGATTTGTAAAATATAAGAGATTATTTATTTGAAAAAAAATCAAAAAACCTTATATTGTTTTGGTAAAATTAAGCCATGGATGCTTCAATCAACCATAAAGTTCCAAGCATGGTTATTAGAGGATACTTAATTGTCTATCGTAAAGGAAGGGTCAAGGATTTCTAGAAAAATATTCCAAAAAATATTTATATTTGATTAATTAGTAATAGTGAAAGACCTCATAGGAGTGCACTATTCATGGAAATGAATCATACTGGGAATCTCCTTGGTAAAGTAAGGATGGTTATTGAATATATTCATATTAATTGTTCCAAAAAGTATTATGGATTAAATCATCAAAACATTGAGTATTGAATAAGAATAATTAAGAATTAAAGTCTAGTGGTATATTCCATGTTCGATCATAAGTTTGGATATTGACTGACTAAGATCAATGAAGAGGTTATACTATTAACATCATTCAAAAACATTATTTTCCTATCTAAAATCCTAGTTATGAAATTTGGGATCTAGAATTCACCATGATTTTATTATAAGATAATGCATAATGGATTTAGTAGATTATAAGTGTTCTTGGAAATCAATTTGATGATGTGCATTTATTTATAAAAAATACTGAAGATCATAACATGAATTTACAAACAGGAAGTTGAAATGTTTAGAGAAGAATGAATGATAATTTCAAAAATAAATATCATTTAATTGAAACCAATGATAGAATTGGTAGGATTATAGATCCAATGGATTAGAGGGACACATAAAACCCATATCATAGAAAAGAAATAAACATTACCATATGAAAATATATAACAAAATAAGATACATGTTTTTATTTATATATTAAGAAATGAAAGATCATACATGATAGATTTAGAAAAAAAATAACTTCAAATATAGATAAAGGTGTATTCTATGTTAATTTGGAATTGAAAAAAAAGAATCTAATGTAATCGTAATTCTATAGCTAAAAATATAGAACCTCTAATAGTGGGAGTCTCTAGAAAAGAGTGAAGAACATCGATTCTTAAAAATAGATGCAAAAGACATAACATTGAGTTATATGATAATGACAAGGTCAAACCATTATGAAATTATCAATAGATACTATATGATATTATTTAATGGAACAAAAAAATATCTATCCTTTCGTGAAAAGTAATTTCCAATAGTATTTATGGAAATTTGACTAATGATTTTTTCATGGGAATACATTTTACTATATGAAATTATAGTTCACATAAAATGAATTTCAGTAGAATTAAATTAAAATGGAATACCAATTATAATGTTTTTGGTGGAGGAATGAATTAAAATAAAACATATTTAATATAGAAAGTATTAATGGAAAATATAATGTCATTCCAGATGCACCAACAAACTACATTTATTCTCACAGGTGCAATGGAATAATTTAGATGATCAAATAGATTTCCATTTTTCATTGATAATAAATCAATCTCACAATTCTATGTTATCAATGTAATAAATGAAATATTTTAGAAAATGAAAGGGACTCTAGTAGAAAATCTCCTTCAAAATAAAGGATCTTCATCCAATATTGATTAATGGTCATAAATAGTAGGTTCATCAAATTGCAATGTTTGAAAAACCATGAAATGTTTAAAAATATACCTAGATACTATGTCTATGGATAAAATTCCTATGTAAGGCTTTGTATGTGGGTAGAATGGTCATTAAAACAATCAATGTGTAGAAAACAAAATAAATAGGAATAAATAGAATACCCATAAGGTATAAATAGATGTTATCTCTAATGGAAAATAAAAGAATGTTTCTAAAATATTTTTTAATCAAGTAGAATAAGAACATCCAAAAAATCAAATGTTTCAGAATGAAATTCATGGATATAATGTCTTGTAGGATCAAAGTCTGTAAAATCTTTATAATGATCTTGATGAGGAGACCAATCCAGTAAAGGAATTATATAAATATTTCAAAAGGATTGAAAATATTTAATGAAATAAATCCAAAATTGACTTTAATATGATCTATAAAAGTAAATAAGATCAGATATTCAAAAAAGGTTTAAACCATGTTTTAGAAAATATTGAAGAATTAAAATACCTTATAATGGTGTATAATAATATTGATAAGGATATGATTAGTATGATCACCACAATATATATTTGGATGCAATTTCAATCTTCTTGTCTT